>OU974014.1:0-9866371 GCA_918843925.1 Eulithis prunata | reverse complement strand
CGATCGCAGACCCGAAAAGGCTCCTGTATGGCAGGAGCTACCACTCGCCCCCTCTCGGGGCAGGCAGCGCAGGGCCATTGTAAACAGCAACCCCCCGCCGCCTCCATCCCGGGCGCATCAGTCCCACCGATAGCGCCCTGCGGCCTCTGAAGAGCTGCGGAGGCGGAGGTACATCCCATGCACCAACCGCCCCATCGCTCTCCTGTAACACGGGGGCTGCGGAGACGGAGTAATGCATTGAGGGCTACAAAACAACCGTCCCATCGCCCCCGGTGTTCCACCGCGGGTAATTTTTTAGAGAGGTTTTCTTCCTCGCAGCCCGGGCGGCTAAGCCAAGGCCCTCAGTCCCGCATGCCTAAGCACGCGGGTTTCCGAGCTCTGGGCGCTGACAAAAGAGATCTCATCTCCAGTGTCTACTCGGTGGCAGTGTGACTGCACGCCGAGCACGCCCCACTTCATCTACTGCGCCCTCTGCTCATCAAAGGGACGCGCGGAGAAGCCTCCTCCCTGACAGGCTATTGGTTATCCGAGAGTAATCCACAAATTGACTATCTGGGTTAATAGACAATCTGCGGATTAGTCTCGGACGTAACAGGGTACACCGTCCTGTTGAACTGCCGCTCGCTCGGGATAAGCCACCAAGGTGGCCCCTAAGGCACTAGGACGCCGAAGCGCCCGCCCGAGTATCCCGAGAGATCAACAGTTCAACAGGCGCTCGAGAAGGTTGCCTGCCGTCGTACCCCAACCTAACCTAACCTAACCTAACCTAACCTAACCTAACCTAACCTAACCTAACCTAACCTAACCTAACCTAACCTAACCTAACCTAACCTAACCTAACCTAACCTAACCTAACCTAACCTAACCTAACCTAACCTAACCTAACCTAACCTAACCTAACCTAACCTAACCTAACCTAACCTAACCTAACCTAACCTAACCTAACCTAACCTAACCTAACCTAACCTAACCTAACCTAACCTAACCTAACCTAACCTAACCTAACCTAACCTAACCTAACCTAACCTAACCTAACCTAACCTAACCTAACCTAACCTAACCTAACCTAACCTAACCTAACCTAACCTAACCTAACCTAACCTAACCTAACCTAACCTAACCTAACCTTTTTTTTTTTTTTTTTTTTTTTTTTTTTTTTGTTGACGGGGGGAATCTGCACACAGACACCAATACCGCATTTCAGGGATGCGGCAAGGTAGTGTGGGGATGGCGAACCGACCCACTAAACCACCCCGGTGGCCGGCCTCTCTGCCTGTCAGGGGGCTCCGGGACCTCTAAAGACCAACGCCGGTGCCCCCCTCGCAGTTTGCCTGAGCACATCCCGGGAATGCCATCCATTGACACCCCCGTGCTCACGGCGACACCTGCCACCAAGTGTCGCCGCCCTCCCGAGATCTGCATACTGACCGACCGGAGCCCGAACTCCGGCCGATCGCAGACCCGAAAAGGCTCCTGTATGGCAGGAGCTACCACTCGCCCCCTCTCGGGGCAGGCAGCGCAGGGCCATTGTAAACAGCAACCCCCCGCCGCCTCCATCCCGGGCGCATCAGTCCCACCGATAGCGCCCTGCGGCCTCTGAAGAGCTGCGGAGGCGGAGGTACATCCCATGCACCAACCGCCCCATCGCTCTCCTGTGACACGGGGGCTGCGGAGACGGAGTAATGCATTGAGGGCTACAAAACAACCGTCCCATCGCCCCCGGTGTTCCACCGCGGGTAATTTTTTAGAGAGGTTTTCTTCCTCGCAGCCCGGGCGGCTAAGCCAAGGCCCTCAGTCCCGCATGCCTAAGCACGCGGGTTTCCGAGCTCTGGGCGCTGACAAAGGAGATCCCATCTCCAGTGTCTACTCGGTGGCAGTGTGAGTGCACGCCGAGCACGCCCCACTTCATCCACTGCGCCCTCTGCTCATCAAAGGGACGCGCGGAGAAGCCTCCTCCCTGACAGGCTATTGGTTATCCGAGAGTAATCCACAAATTGACTATGTGGGTTAATAGACAATCTGCGGATTAGTCTCGGACGTAACAGGGTACACCGTCCTGTTGAACTGCCGCTCGCTCGGGATAAGCCACCAAGGTTGCCCCTAAGGCACTAGGACGCCGAAGCGCCCGCCCGAGTATCCCGAGAGATCAACAGTTCAACAGGCGCTCGAGAAGGTTGCCTGCCGTCGTACCCCAACCTAACCTAACCTAACCTAACCTAACCTAACCTAACCTAACCTAACCTAACCTAACCTAACCTAACCTAACCTAACCTAACCTAACCTAACCATTCGCGCTCCAACCGCCCTTGGAAGCGCCACGAAATAAGCCCTCTCTCCACGCGAAAAATCGCAAAAATAGTAAAAAGTGCTTCGATTTTATCAAGTGATACACCAAAAGAAGCGGAAAGTGACGGCGCATCCGGCGGTGAAAACCGTTTGGGCCTAAGTGCAGTGTGTAAAAAGTTACAAGTGAAAAACCAGTTTTTCAACACAAAAAGTGATTTTACTCGAGTTCTGCAGCGGGGACCTACATTTTTTCATATACCCCAAGGAAGCCCTAGAAGAGCTCTACACGTTGGCACTTTTCGGTTTTTTATTCCGCGCACGGACGCGGAATTAAAGCCAAAAAAACAACTTCCACGTGGCCACGTGGTCACTGATCCGGAGGCGTGCGGACCCACCTGACACCGCCATTGGCAGCGGAGCATCAAGAGAACCCGGGAGGCACCTTCAAAACTGAAGAAAGTTAAGTGGTTACCACATTACCAAGACATTTTGTAGTTGTGCAGTTGAACTTTTGCTTTAAAAATTTATAGTTTAAAATCCAGATCGTAAAGGTATATATTTTATTAGCTTGTTTTGTAGACCTCTAAGAGTAGTATATATAGTAAAAAATTCAGGTAGGGTTAATGTTAAAAAATTCGGAGATATTAATTTTATTGATTGTAGGTCAAGTGCAATTTCAGAAAAACCCTTGTTTCTCCGAAACGGCTGAAAATTTCGCGTTTTTAACGCAAGTTTGGGTATCTAACTATCGTTAGATACCTAATAACCTTGGAAATTGTCAGCCCTATATACCCCCCCTAAAAAACACCCCCCCCCTTTTTTCACTTTTTTCATAAATATTACAAGTCCGGCTACTTTATAACGGAAGCTCCAAGTTGGACGCGAATTTTATGTTAGTTTTAAGTAATTTAGATTTAGACTCGGTTATAGTGATTTTTGAGAGTGGCGGCCATCTTGTTCCGCCATTTTGAAAAACTGCAAAGCTTCGTATCTTCTGAACCAGTGCCTTGATTTTGACAGAACTTTTTGCGAACGGTAGAGCATCACTTCATCATTTAGAAAATTTCACGAACTGACTCTACATAGAGTCAAGAAAAAATCTAAGACTCGGATCTAGCTCTTCCTAGATCTAACACCCTCCTTTAGATTATAAGGTTTGCTAAACCATCGTAGAAATAAGAGTTGACTCTACATAATATAGAGTCCAAAAATTTTTTGTATATAAAAAGATACTTACCAAGACAACTTACCATTGGTAATCCACACGCGCTGGTTGGCTCGAACTGAAGACATCGGGGCTCGTAACCTGAAACAAACAAAAAACATTAGAATAGGAAATTATTAAAAATTAAGGTGACAAAATATACTGATTATATTTTAGGTATATACACTGTTATTTACACACTATTTACAACTTTTACAAACTTACTGACTATTTAATTACTTACACTGTGTCCCTTGACCAACCCAAGATGGGTTTCGGTATCCGTACACCAGCGAAGAAGATGGGTGAATCTTCCACCCGCACGGAGAAGGCAGGACCGTCTCGAACACCTGAAACAAATAAAAACCCGGACGTGAGACGTAGCATAGGGGAGTGGGAAGCAGGGAAGGCGGATGCACCGGCCAAACCCAAGACCCCCCCAAAAAAGGTGCCAAGCGCTGAACCCCAAAGGCTTAAGTTGACGTTCTCACAAGAGAACAAGACAGTGGGACGAAAACTGTCAATGGAAGTAGTGGAAAGCTCGCCCATTAAATACCAGGACCGACTGACGGAGGCTAGAGCATGCGTGACTAAGGCCAAGGTGAACCTGGATAAGTCCAAAAACATCAAGACTGAAATAAAAACCGAAGTCCTACGCGCCATTGACCGACTATACCAACTAGTCAAAGAAGTAGACAGCATTAAGGGGCAAGGCAAGGCACAGAAGAATAAGCCAGAAGAAGTGCATACGGAACCACTGACTGGGAAAGAACCACAGAAGGAAACAAAGATAGAAGAAAGCAAACTGATAAGAAAGATGGAAGAACACGCAAGACTAATAGAGGAGAATAACATAAAAATGGAAAAGTTAAAAGAGACTATCGAGAAACACCAAGAGACCCAAGAGAGACTGACCTATGCGAGTGTAGCAGCCGGCCAGCCAAAGAGACAGCCCATCGAGCAGGCCGCACTGCACTCCCTAGTAGTCTCTTCAAAAGATGAAAACGAGACAGGAGAAGCGGTTCTTAACCAAATCAGAGAAGCAGTAAATGCGAAAGAAGGAGGAATAAAAGTAGATAGGGTGAGGAAGGCCAAAGACAGGAAGATTATAGTTGGGTGCAGGACCGAGGAAGAGAGGCAGAAGGTGAAGGAGAGACTACAGAAGGTGGAAACTTACTTCAATGTTGAAGAGGTCAAGAATAAAGACCCCCTTCTGATCCTGAAAGACGTCCTGCAGTACAACGGAGACGAAGACATCCTCAACGCCCTAAGACGTCAGAATCAGGGCATTCTCCAAGGTCTAAATAAAGAGGATGACAGAGCAGAGATACGATACAGGAAGAGAACAAGGAACCCGCACACCTGCCATGTCATCCTTAGAGTGTCTCCTGGGATCTGGAACCGGATTATGGAAGCGGGCGAGGTGCACATAGACCTGCAAAGGATCAAAGTGGCTGACCAATCCCCACTAGTGCAGTGCTCTTTATGCCTCGGTTACGGACATGGCCGGCGATACTGCAAAGAAACGGTGGAGAAGTGCAGCCACTGCGGTGGCCCCCACGTTAAAGCTGAATGCGCAGATTGGCTGGCTGGATCAGCTCCTTCTTGCTGCAACTGTAGGCATGCTAAACTGGATGTACAAGACCACAACGCGTTCAGCCAGGAGTGTGCAGTAAGAAGGAGATGGGACGCGCTGGCCCGGGCCACCGTGGCCTATTGCTAAAGATGACATGGGCAGCAACACGACAACACACAGAGGCACCCCAACCAGCAAGAAACCCTACCTAATAATACAAGCCAACCTACAGAGGAAAGAATTAGCAACGAGTGAACTAATGATAGAAGCCAGCGAGAGAAAGGTAGCTATAGCGCTGCTCCAGGAACCGTATGTGGGTGGAGCCAAAAGGATGAAGGACTACAGAGGGGCTAGAATCTACCAGTGCACAAACCAAGGAGATGGAACGGTCAAAGCGGCGATAGCTGTCTTCGACAAAGATATGGACGTAAGACAGTGCCCAAGACTCACCACTACTAACATCGTAGTGGTGAAGATCCGGACCAGTGCCTGGCAGATAACTGTAGTCTCCTTTTACTTTGAGCCAGACCAACCCTTAGAACCGTACCTGGAGCAGCTCAAGGCAATAGAAAAGGAAACAGGACCTAGGAGGATCGTAATAGGGGGCGACTCAAACGCAAAGAGCACCTGGTGGGGTAGCCGAATTGTAGATCGTCGAGGCGAAGACATGTCCGGAGCTCTGGAGGAGATGAGCTTGCAGGTACTCAACGAAGGAGACACTCCCACCTTTGATACCATCAGAGGCGGTAAGCTGTACACAAGCCACGTCGATATAACAGCCTGCTCATTGGACATGCTGAACCTGGTGGAGGACTGGAAAGTAGAGGACAACATAACAGGCTCAGACCACAACGGCATAACATTTAAAATAAGACTTAAAAAGGCTACAGGAATTAAAATAAGTAGAACAACCAGAATCTATAACACAAAAAAGGCAAATTGGAGCCAGTTTCATGCGAAACTGGCCCAATTAATGCTAGAAAACAATTTGATCCAAACTGAAATAAGCAAAATTGACAATAAAGTAGAGATAGAGCAGTTAGTAGCAAAATACATAGATACAATAACAAAAACATGCACATACACAATTCCAAAAAAGAACGCAAAAGAGGAACTTACCCTGCCGTGGTGGTCTGAAGAACTCGCCGAAATGAAGAGAGAAGTCGTCACCAGGAAGCGAAGAGTCCGATGCGCAGCGCCAGTCCGGAGGCCAAAAGTCGTCGAAGAGTACCTGAAAGCAAAAGAAAGTTATGAGAGCGAAGCAAAGAAAGCACAAACGGAAAGTTGGAAGAGGTTTTGTGGGAAACAGGACAAGGAGGGGGTTTGGGAAGGTATATACAGAGTTATAGGCAGAACAATGAAAAGACAGGAAGATCTACTTTTGGAGCAGAATGGAGTAGCATTAAACCCAGAGGAATCGGCAAAGCTCCTGGCAGAGACTTTCTACCCGGCGGACCTAGAACAGGAAGATAATGAAGACCACCGACAAACCAGGGAAAGAGCAGCCCAAGTAAACGACTGGGCTCATGATGAAGAACATGACCCACCGTTTACACTCGAAGAGCTCAGATTTGCGGTGGAAAACTTTAATCCCAAAAAAGCCCCGGGAGCGGATGGCCTTACGGCCGATATATGTCAGCACGCAATAATGGAAGAACCAGATCTGTTCCTTGCACTAGTTAACAGATGCCTGGCACTCCAATACTTCCCTAACATCTGGAAAGAAGCGACGGTGATAATATTGAGGAAACCTGGCAAGGACAACTATGCTAGCCCAAAATCCTATCGGCCCATAGGCCTTCTGCCGGTCATGGGTAAAATCTACGAAAAGATGGTTATAGGACGCATAAAATGGCACCTTATCCCCCGAATAAGTACTCGCCAGTACGGGTTTATGCCAAAGAAGAGCACCGAAGACTCCCTCTATGACCTGATACAATACATCCGAAGAAAACTAGACGGCAAGAAACTGACTACAGTAGTATCCTTGGACATAGAGGGGGCCTTCGATAGCGCGTGGTGGCCCGCTATCCGAACCAGACTGGCTGAGGAAAAGTGTCCGGTGAACCTTCGAAGAGTAATGGACAGCTATCTACAAGACAGAAAGGTGAGAGTCCGATACGCTGGAGAAGAGCACAGAAAGGACACAAACAAGGGGTGCGTCCAGGGATCGATCGGAGGTCCAATTTTATGGAACCTCTTACTGGATCCCTTGTTAAAGGGGCTGGAACGTCGTGGAGACTATTGCCAGGCATTTGCTGACGATGTCGTGCTGGTGTTCGACGGGAACACCGCGCTAGAAGTGCAACGACAGGCCAATGCCGCTCTCGCCTATGTGCAGGAGTGGGGTGTCAAAAACAAGCTGAAATTCGCGCCGCATAAAACCAATGCGATGGTCATTACGCGAAAACTAAAGTACGACACACCACTTTTGCGCATGGGCGGGACCGACATTGTCATGTCTCGCGAAATGAAGATTCTGGGGCTCACGATAGATGATAAGTTAACGTTTAACAGCCACGCGACGAACGTCTGCAAAAAAGCTATTAACATCTTTAAGCAACTCTCTAGAGCCGCCAGAATCAGTTGGGGCCTCCACCCAGACGTGATACGCGTAATTTATACGGCTGCGGTGGAACCCGTAATCTTGTACGCGTCTAGTGCATGGGCGCCAGCAACCAAAAAGCTTGGAGTGAAAAAGCAGCTCAACGTGGTCCAGCGTGGGTTTGCCCAAAAACTTAGTCGCGCATACCGCACCGTCTCCCTAAACTCGGCTTTGGTGCTGTCCGGAATACTCCCACTCGATATCAGAATACAGGAGGCAGCGGCTCTGTATGAGATAAAGAGGGGAGTGCCCCGGCCAGCACTGGGAGATAGGGAGATGGAGCAACTAACACCGTATGCCAAGACCTGGCATCCAGCAGAGCACGAGCGCCTGGAGTTCGAAAGCTTGACGGACCAGCAACAAGTAGACAGTCGGAACCACCAAGCAGTTAGGATCTACACAGATGGCAGTAAGATTGAGGGCAAGGTTGGTGCAGCGCTATCCTTATGGAATAGCGATGTAGAAACCAAAACCCTCAAACTTAAACTGTCATCTCACTGCACTGTTTACCAAGCGGAACTCCTGGCCATAGCCAGAGCGACCAAGGAGATCCTGAAACGTTCAGAGTCAAGCTTTGGAATCTATAGTGACTCAAGATCAGCACTAAAGACAATCATCAACCAAAGCTCTCTCCACCCGCTAGCTGTGGAAGTCCGTAACCACCTGAGGACGAGCAGACTCCAAAATAAGGAAGTATCCTTATTTTGGGTCAAAGCCCACGCTGGTCTGGTGGGGAATGAGCGAGCGGATGAGCTGGCTAAGGAAGCGGCCTTAAACATAAAGAGAAAGCCTGACTATGACCTGTGTCCGGTTTCATTCATCAAGCGACAGATCCGTTTGGATTCGCTTGAGGAATGGAACCGGAGGTACAAGGCAGGTGAAACAGCCGCGGTCACAAAAATATACTTTCCGGACGCAATCAAGGCGTACACAACTATTCGGAAATTCGAAGCAACCAGCGCGATGACTCAGGTGATGACGGGGCACGGTGGTTTCTCCGAATACTTGAACCGGTTCAAGTGTAAGGAGAACCCATCGTGCATCTGTGAGCCCGGTGTTAATGAAACCGCGATGCATGTTCTGCTAGAGTGCCCTGTATATGCCAACAGAAGATACGAAGTGGAGCAGCTACTAAACTGTAAATTAGAAGTAGAAAATTTGAGCAGCATTATGTTAAATAATAAATTACGAGAAAAGTTTTTCGAATATTGTACTGAAATTGTAAAAAAAGTATTAATAAGGAACAAATCGTAAAAGTAAAATATGATGTTTTGTATATTTATAGAATATATAAAATCAAGCATATATGTAAAATAGAATAGCATTAAAATGGATAAAATAGTACATACAATAGAATATAATTAAGAATAGGAACAATGTAAAAGAATCGACAAAATAAGCATTAAGATATTATCTTAAATCATAGTAAGATAAATAGGAATAAATAAGAAATATGTAAAAAACCTCCCCTTAAGAGAACAAAATGTAATTAGAATAAGGAAATAGATTGTTTAAGCCTCGAACCCATAAGGATTGTAAACTTAAATTTAAGAATTTTTATATAAATAAAGAACCCGATAGGAAACGCAATAAGAGCACAAAAAGGTCTCTGATCCTGTCAGAGGAAAGATAGTCTCCACTAAAAAAAAAAAAAAAAAAAAAAAAAAAAAAAAAACCTAACCTAACCTAACCTAACCTAACCTAACCTAACCTAACCTAACCTAACCTAACCTAACCTAACCTAACCTAACCTAACCTAACCTAACCTAACCTAACCTAACCTAACCTAACCTAACCTAACCTAACCTAACCTAACCTAACCTAACCTAACCTAACCTAACCTAACCTAACCTAACCTAACCTAACCTAACCTAACCTAACCTAACCTAACCTAACCTAACCTAACCTAACCTAACCTAACCTAACCTAACCTAACCTAACCTAACCTAACCTAACCTAACCTAACCTAACCTAACCTAACCTAACCTAACCTAACCTAACCTAACCTAACCTAACCTAACCTAACCTAACCTAACCTAACCTAACCTAACCTAACCTAACCTAACCTAACCTAACCTAACCTAACCTAACCTAACCTAACCTAACCTAACCTAACCTAACCTAACCTAACCTAACCTAACCTAACCTAACCTAACCTAACCTAACCTAACCTAACCTAACCTAACCTAACCTAACCTAACCTAACCTAACCTAACCTAACCTAACCTAACCTAACCTAACCTAACCTAACCTAACCTAACCTAACCTAACCTAACCTAACCTAACCTAACCTAACCTAACCTAACCTAACCTAACCTAACCTAACCTAACCTAACCTAACCTAACCTAACCTAACCTAACCTAACCTAACCTAACCTAACCTAACCTAACCTAACCTAACCTAACCTAACCTAACCTAACCTAACCTAACCTAACCTAACCTAACCTAACCTAACCTAACCTAACCTAACCTAACCTAACCTAACCTAACCTAACCTAACCTAACCTAACCTAACCTAACCTAACCTAACCTAACCTAACCTAACCTAACCTAACAACTTACAACTTACACACAATCTCAAGAATGTGTGTAAGAAAGCTGTAAACATATACCGGAAGCTGTCCACCGCTACCAGAGCTAATTGGGGACTAAACCCTGAGATCACCAGGCTGCTCTATATGGCCGTGGTTGAGCCGATCGTCCTTTATGCTGCCAGCGTTTGGGCCCCAATAACGGACAAAAAATACGTGGTGACCAAACTAAACCAGATCTCCCGTAAGTTTGGCATTATGGTTGCAAAGGCACACAGAACTACCTCGCTAACTTCAGTGCTGTGTCTGGCAGGTCTGCTGCCACTTGACCTTCGCGCCCGAGAAGCCGCTGAACTGTACGAGACAAAGCGTGGAAAGCCTTACCCTGAGCTGCCTGGACGCGAGGTCGAACGAAGAATCGATGCTTTCCAGCTCCCACATCCGGCTCACAGGTACCCGATCCGTCATAAGCTGTTGGGTCCCGATTTCGAGGTCGATGAGTTGGGTCCACACCCAAAACTATACACCGATGGGAGTAAAATCGAGGGTAAGGTTGGTGCAGCGGTGACCTGGTGGGAAGGTGGACAGGAGGTGCGCTTCTCAAACTTCATTCTTGCGCCGTACTGCTCGGTATACCAAGCGGAGCTTGCAGCCATTGTTAGAGCACTCACGATGTTCACTAAATCCAAGGAAAGGGCAGTGGACATAATCAGCGACTCGAGGTCATCCCTGGAGACGATCGCTGACCCAGCAAGCACTCACCCAATGGCAGCTGAAATCCAGGCCCAAATGCACCAGCTGCAAGCGGAGGGGAGACAGGTGCAGTTCTATTGGATAAGAGCACACGAGGGATTTGCGGGCAATGAGAGAGCTGACGAGTTGGCTAAGGCGGCGGCGTTAACAAAAAAGACTAGCCCTGTTTATGATAAAATCCCAGTCTCTTACATCAAGTACTCTATCCGTCAGAAGACTATAGACATATGGAACAAGCGCTACGTTGAGGCAACCACCGGAACAACCACAAAGCTATTCTTCCCTAATGTACGAGATGGTCATAAAATAATGCTTAAGATCCCTATGTCTAATATCAGGGCGCAAATGCTCACCGGCCATGGAGGCTTCAGGGAATACCTGCACCGTTTTAAGCTATCCCCGACTCCACACTGCACCTGCGACTCGGTAACTCCGGAGACAATTCCTCACCTTCTGGATAGTTGTCCCAGGTATGGCGCTTGGCGCCAGGATCTTAGCTCTAGGTTCCAAATGACGATCTGTAGCAGTAATTATGGCAGGTTTGTTGGAGATGGCGACTATCGTAACGAATTCCTAAAGTATGCGGAAAGAGTGGTCAGATCGGCCGCCAAAGCTAACGGCAGTACTGTCTGCTAACGCAAATTTCCAAAAGTTATTAGAGGGCGCTATCGTTGTAGAGATAGAGGGTAGTCAATTAGGTCGACTAGGGAAATATTTTGTTAGTTAATTGTCAGGGGTAGGCACACGCTATAAATATAGTTTAAAGTTAGGCTACACGCTATAAAACAATACAATACAAAAAAAAATATTAAGGTAGAGTCACATTGTAGAGTAAAGGTTAGGCCAATAAGCCTATTGTAAAAGATACAGTGTTAGCCCGAATGTTAAAATTAAGTAAAAAAAATTAAGGTAGAGTCTTATTGTAGAGTAGGTATAGTTTAAAAGATAGTGCAGTTAGTTCTATTATGCTAAGATAAGTAATTAATAAACAGTGTTAGTCTAAGAAATCAGTATAAAAATGTAAAAAAGTTAAGTAACTAAGAATTGTGTAAGGAAAAAAGTAAGCTAAAACCAAACAAAAATTTAAAGTAGAGTCTTACATTGTAGAGTAAGGATGAGCCAATAAGCCTTTGTTTTTAAAATAAGATAGGGTTAGTTAGTCCTATTATGTTATAATAAGTACTTATAAATAGTGTTAGTCTAAGATAAAAGCATAACAATGTGAAAAGGTTAATGAAAATACAGTACGAAAATCCTAACAGTAGACCGGGAATGCGTCGCGCTGAGCAATTTGGTTCGATAGAATAAGTCTTAAGATTTATAACCAGTGTAGACCCGAATAGCTATGACTCGGCGCATCCCCGATCTCTGCAAATAAAGTGCTAGGCTGAAAAACTTATTGATCCCCCCTGATAAGACATAGAACCCAGTAGAGAAAAGAGTTAGTATAGTAATAGATAGTAGACAAAACAGGATTAAATAAAGTAAGCAGTAATTTCATAGAGTTGTACAAAAATAAAATAAAATGTAGTGTAATACAAAAAGAATTAAAAATGAATAGGTTGTAATTAGAATAGGTTAAACCGTCGCATAATAAGCAGCGACGAGATTGTCGTCATAGTGCCATTTCGAGATGGCAAAAAAAAAAAAAAAAAAAAAAAAAAAAAAAAAAAACCTAACCTAACCTAACCTAACCTAACCTAACCTAACCTAACCTAACCTAACCTAACCTAACCTAACCTAACCTAACCTAACCTAACCTAACCCAGTACTCACTCTGTATCGCCATTATCAACACGTCGCTCCGCGATAAAATTAGTTAAAAATTATTTACAATTTAATTAGAACAGTGAAAGTGTTGTGAAGTGCTCCAATATACTCCAATTCGTCAGGATTCGCGTTTTCAACAACATTCGACGACGCATCCCTGAGCCACAGCCCTCACAAATTCCCCAAGAAATAACTCAGCAGCGGTAAGCATCACTCGTATGCTACTTACACCAACACGTAGCTGGTGCCAAGACGAACATTACAGCAAAAGTTCCAAGACGATCCGACATCAGGAACCAAAGTTATTAGCTGCCGAAGTTCTAGTTCCAGCTCCTTCAAATCCGTGGTGAATTAGCTAAAGTAGGTCAAACGTGCCGGCCGTGGTGCGACGCGTGACATACTCGCACGTACATCGGACGTGACTGCCGCGCCTGACGACACCTCCACCGGCTCGAGGACTGCGCCGAGCTGAAGAAATCCATCATCACGGAGACAAAAGGCACCACTAGGGATCTCCTGGACCCCTTATCCTAGAACCACCGAGTTTGGACTCGTTTAATCGGGAACAGAGGCCCCCTTTCGTGGCACCTTATCACTTAGCCCCTCACCCCCCCCCCGGCATCTCTTCCTTCAAACTGAGAAAGTATCCTTGTGACACTTTCACCCCCCCCCCCTCCTCTCGGAGGTACTTCACCCCCTCTCTGCCACATCTCCGGAACCCATAGAGATAGACCCCTACTGTTTCGGGTCATTCGAATCGGGAAAAGGAAAGGAATTTTTTGGCTGTGCCAGAATTCACCCCCCCCCCCCCCAGCACACCGTTCAGTCTTACCTAACCCCTCTTGCCATATCTCCGGACCCAGAAGAGATAGACCCCTACTGTTTGGGTTCATTCTGATCGGGAGAAGACAAGGAACAAATTGGCTCTGATAGAACCTGAAAAAGTCGCAACACCAACACCACAAAGAAATAATTTCAAACCATACCCAAGAAAGAACATCAAGAGTACTCAAATCATCAGCGTACCCCGTCGCAGCAAGCGGACAACACCTACGGGAGATCCAGAAGAAAGCATATTAAGGTTTACTATACATAACTATTATTGCAACTTAACTTTTAAAAATTTTTTTATTTATTTTTATTTCCATACTTATCTTATTGTTAGTTATTTAATCGCATTAGTTAAGATTCAAAATTCGAACGCGCATTTTGTGTCTAGGAAAAACTAGTTTAATTCACAATGTCGACCACATCCAAAACCGTCAAAAAAGTAGTTACCGAGACTGCACTGCCCACCGAGAGGACTACGGTGGCTCGCTCAACGACGTCACAGCGAACAACACGATCGCTTAGGGAAAAGGTCCTCACCAAGGCCATCTCACGCAAGGCAACCGATGAACCAAAATCGGAAGCGCCAGAGAAAGCTGAGACGGCCTTGATGAGACCCACCGACTCGGATGCCGACCTATCCGAGAACTCGTCCAAGGGAGCTGCCTCAGACAGAGCGCGTCTTGCCGATTCACCGCGGGAAGTGACGTCGCAGAAGCTGGAGGCATCGGGGTCTGTAGAGGAAAGGGTGGCAGCTTGGGCACAGACTGAGATTCCCCCTAGGCCCATTGACTCTGATGACGAATCTGCGTCTTCGTTCCCTGAGTTGGCAGCCCCGGAGACGCCATCAGTGAAAGGCAGACAGAGCTTTATACTCACGTCCTCAAAGCGTAGGGCAGGCGTCGAGATGGATATGGCGAACAAGTTAGCAAACGAAATGCTTCAGAACGGGAAAGAGGCTCTCGAGCAGGCTGGGAACATGAAGAAGGAGTGCAAAACGATTGCTCTGGAAAGTCTGCAGACGATGTACGAAACGGTGCTGGCGATTTCCGACTCCAGGTCTAGACACAAATTTAACCTGGAGAAAGAGAGAACAAGGCACGCTCAAGAACTCGTCAGAGTAGAGCGTGCCCACAACAAGCAACTCGCGGAAATGAAGAAGGACCTGACCGCAAAAGTACATGCAGCCAGTTTAGACATCGAAAGCACTATGAAAGAGTCCAAATCCATCAGGGACTGGCTAAGTTACGAGACAAGGAAACCCCACTCCCAGATAGCAGAGATGAGCCAGGCAATGGCCAGGCTAGAAAAGACGACAAAAGAGTTGACCGAGAGCGCAAGTTTAGTCACAAGCGACAGACCCAACGAAGCCGGAAGTGTTCTCCTCGCAGAACAAAAAAGGCTGACATGTTGCATGGAAAACATATCGCGACAGCTAGACGCTCTCAGAAGGGATACGACTCAGTTGTCTGAAAACTCATCGCAAGCGCAGACGACCAGCGCAAGAGTAGTGGAGCTCCTGGAGTCTCGTCCGGCCGCCTCGACCAGCATCGATGGCCACACACACCGCCTGGAGCAAGAGGTGGCGGAACTGAAGAAAATCGTGACAGATCTCAGAGATGAGATCCACAACAAACTAAATGACACGACCTCCATCAACACTCCCAATGTAGCACAGACTACGGAATTGGCTGAGCACCTCCAACCCATCACCGAAAGGCTAGAAGCGGTATCGTCGGAACTAAGGACGATGCGCGAGCAAAGGCAGCGTACACCACCACCAGTGCGCAGCCTTGAAGCCGAGCTTACCCAGGTGGATGAAGTTAAGGCGCGGAAGCCAAAGACCCAAACATACGCTCAGATTGCTGCAGCAATCCCAACCCCTCGACCGAACCACACCCTGATTGTCTCCTCAGCCGATCCCAATAAGACCGGGGAACACATTATTGAGACGATCAGGCAGGCTCTGGACAACCAACAAACC
The DNA here is from genome assembly GCA_918843925.1 of Eulithis prunata. Taxonomy (NCBI): domain Eukaryota; kingdom Metazoa; phylum Arthropoda; class Insecta; order Lepidoptera; family Geometridae; genus Eulithis; species Eulithis prunata. The sequence continues at coordinate 9,850,833 of OU974014.1, read as the reverse complement.
GGAGCTAGAGTGGACAGGGTTCGAAAGGCAAGGAACCAAAAAGTTGTACTGAGCTGCGGTACAAAGGAGGACCTGGCCCTAGTGAAACATCAAGTGGGCGCAAATAAGGGACTAAAGGTTGAAGTAGCAAGAACAACGAACCCCCTCATCAAGATAAAAGACGTTCTCGCCTACCACAAAGACGAGCAGATCATAGAACATCTCAAAGCCAAAAACAAAGAAATCTTTGAGGGCATAGAGAAGAAAGACGATCTAATCCGAGTGCGGTACCGGAAAAAAGCGAGAAACGCGTTGGAGTGTCACCCCGTGCTAGAGTTGTCTCCAGTCCTGTACAAGAGATTCATAGAGGCAGGGATGGTCTATATTGGGATTCAAAGGAGACCGGTTGAAGACCAATCCCCCTTGGTGCAATGCGCCAGATGCCTGGGATATGGGCATACAAAAGCGGTCTGTCGGGAGGATGCGGACCTCTGCAGCTACTGTGGAGGAGCGCACTCCTGGGAGAAATGCCATCGCAGGCAAGAGGGCACCGCCCCCAGCTGCAAAAACTGCATTAGAGCCCAAAACACCTCCACATCCCAGGCACATCCTGCCTACAGTATGGATTGTCCAGAGAGGCAAAAGTGGGACGCTATAGCGCGGTCCCGAATAAGCTACTGCTAAGGGCGACCCAATCTCTTCAAGCTCATCCCCTCAAAGTACCAGTCCCGGAAGCAGGTTGCAGATCATCCAAGCAAACCTGCAGCGCTCCAAACTGGCGACGGAAGAACTGATCCAAGTCGCAAAGGGAAAAGGTATCTCAATTGCACTCGTACAAGAACCCTACGTGGGTCGAAGCGGCAGTATGAGTCACTATCCTGGCACGCAAATCATCCAGTGCACCCTAAACCGTGTAAAACCAGTTAAAGCGGCAATCATCGTATTCGGCGACCAACTGCAGGTAATTCACGACCCGCAGATGGTGACCGAAACAGAAGCTGCAGTGGTTTTGGTAGCGGGGACCCTAAAAATCGGAGTGCTATCGGTATACTTTGAGGGAGACCAAGACATTGAGCCATATCTCGGCAGAACGCAAGCAGCGTGCAATAAAATATCAACAAACAACATCTTGGTAGGGGGAGATGTAAATGCGTGGAGTCACTGGTGGGGCAGCAGCTCTGAAGACCAGAGGGGTGCAGCGTACAACGCCTTTCTTAACCAAATGGATTTCCACGTTCTCAATGTCGGGGATACCCCCACATTCGAAGTCCACAGGGGTGAGAGGCTGTGCACGAGCATAGTCGACGTCACTGCGTGTAGTCAATCTCTGCTAGGGAAAGTGGAGAACTGGAAGGTGGACCGAAGTCTCATAACATCAGACCACAATGCCATCACTTTTGCCTTACGACTCGATGGTAAACTAGAGTCGCTAAAACCTACTACGACTCGAAGGTACAACACAAAGAAGGCAAACTGGCCAGATTTCGCTTCACATTTCAGAAACTTTCTCGTGGAAAGAGACATCACACCAGAGACTATCGATGCAATAAGCACTCCCAATGAACTGGACGCCATGGTGGAGGCATACACAAGCGCCATGCAGGATGCGAGCGACAAAGCCATCCCGAAAATTGGAAATCGCAAAATGGATGCTAAACCACCCTGGTGGTCACAAGCTCTTGACCAGCTCAAGAAGGATGTCTTACGCAAAAAACGAAGAGTACGAAACGCGGCCCCACACAGAAGACCGGCAGTAATCGAGGACTACGTTGCAGCAAAAGAAAAATACGCAGCCAAAGCAAGCGAAGCCCAAACTGAGAGCTGGAAAGAGTTCTGCTCGACGCAGGAAAGGGAAAGTATGTGGGACGGAATATACAGGGTCATAAGGAAAACTGCAAGAAGGCAGGAAGACATGCTTCTCCGGAACTCGCAAGGGGAAACCCTGAGCCCAGAGAAGTCATCCGAACTTCTGGCCAGCACCTTCTATCCCGACGACACTATAGCGACCGACAACACCTATCATACTTACCTTCGAAACCAAATAGACAAAAACACTGAGGAAATACAAGAGCTATCGGAAGACGATCCGCCATTCACGGAAGCCGAACTGGAAATGGTGCTGAAAGCACTAAATCCAAAAAAGGCACCGGGACCAGACGGACTTACAGCCGACATATGCACAGTGGCTATCCGAAGCGAGTTAGGGGTCTTTATGAAGCTTGCGAACAAATGTTTGCACTTGTCATACTTCCCTAAACCGTGGAAGGTAGCCCACGTTATTATCCTTAGGAAACCGGGTAAAGAAGACTACACTCAACCCAAATCCTACAGACCGATAGGATTATTGTCTATTCTTGGAAAAATCGTCGAAAAACTCAAAGTGTGCAGACTTCAATGGCACATCCAACCCACTCTCAGCAAAAGACAATACGGCTTCACGCCACAGCGTAGCACCGAGGACGCTCTCTATGACCTCATAAAACACGTGAAATCCAACCTAGAAGACAAAAAGATAGTGTTGATGATCTCGTTAGACATAGAGGGCGCTTTCGATAACGCATGGTGGCCGGCGCTCAAACAACAACTAGTGGAGAGAAAATGTCCCAAAAACCTCTACGCAATGGTATGCTCATACCTTCAAGACCGCCAGATCATAGTCAACTATGCCAGAGCAACAAGTCAAAGGGAAACCACGAAGGGCTGTGTTCAAGGTTCAATCGGAGGACCGACCTTCTGGAATACCATCCTAGACCCACTGCTACACAAACTGGAGGATGAAGGAGCATACTGTCAAGCGTTTGCAGATGATGTGGTGCTGGTGTTCAGCGGTCATACGATTAGCTGGATAGAAGAGACAGCCAACTCGACACTCGACACAGTGGTAGAATGGGGAGTACAAAACAAGCTAAACTTTGCGGCACACAAAACCAGTGCCATGGTGTTAACCAAAAAGCTTAAGTACGATTCACCACAGCTCACCATGTCGGGAAGTAGGCTCAATCTCGTAACAGAGATGAAACTTCTAGGTCTGATCATTGATCGAAATCTCACCTTCAAAACGCATGTAATCGCAAACTGCAAAAAAGCGGCGGACATTTACAAACAACTAGCCTGTGCGGCCAAGGTGACGTGGGGACTGAACGGCGAGATAACCCGCACCATATACGTCGCGGTCATCGAGCCGATCATCATGTATGCCGCTAGTGCGTGGTCTCATGCGACAGAGTTCCAAATGATCCGAGATCAGCTGGATTCACTGCAACGAGGCTTTGCACAAAAGATCTGCAAGGCATACCGCACGGTCTCCCTCACGTCAGCGCTAATCCTCTCAGGCCTTCTGCCATTAGATTTAAGAATAAAAGAAGCAGCCAGTCTATACTCTCTCAAGAAAGGCATCTCCACAGACTACATTCCACCGGGCAGACGACTGGAGCAAAAGCTGAGTGTTGCAAGCCAACCACACCCTTCCCAACTCATAACAACAGAGTATGAACTCCTGGAAAACATGAGCCCCGAAACTCTAGAATCCCACAAAATAACCGGACCACAAATCTACACGGATGGTAGCAAAATAGAGGGCAAAGTCGGAGCAGCTCTCACGTGGTGGGAAGAAGGACAGGAGCACAACTACTCAACCTTCAGTCTACATTCAGCGTGTACTGTGTTTCAATCCGAACTGTATGCACTCCATAGGGCGGTTGACCTGGTAAAGGACAGCAACAAAAAGCTAGTCAACATTCTCAGCGACTCACGATCTTCGCTCGAGCTACTGGGGAACCCTAAAACCACCCATCCACTAACCAGTGAGATCAAGGAAAGCATCAAGAAAATCAGATCGGAGGGAAGAGAAGTACGGCTGTTCTGGCTCAGAGCGCATGTGGGAACTACCGGCAATGAGAGAGCAGACGAACTTGCGAAAAAAGCGGCCTTAGAGTCAACGTGTAGCCCAGACTACGGTGAAGTCCCAGTGTCCTACGTGAAGAAAAGGATCAGAGAGGAAACAGTACGTGTATGGCAAGACCGTTACACTTCCTCCAGCACAGGGTCAGTCACGAAAATTTTCTTCCCAGATGCGGCCGAAGCGTACCGCACAGTGAGGAAAACAAAACTGACACCCCGACATGTGCAAGCCTTCACAGGACACGGCGGCATGGCGGAGTACTTGTACCGGTTCAGGTTAAAAATCAGTCCCGAGTGCGAGTGCGACCCCGACACCAGTGAGTCAACTTGGCACATAATACTAGAGTGCCCTCGTTTTGCGGCAGCCCGAATGGAACTGGAATTTCAGCTCAACACCGCGCTAGAAAAGTCTGTTCTAAGTAGGGTAGTTTCAAACGACGGCATGAGACCGCATTTCTTAAAGTTCGTGGAGAACTGCATTCGAATAGCAGCCAAAAGGAACTCAACACTCACTACAAATATAGAATCAGTCCCAATAACCCAAACACAACCAACACAATCCTCCTTAGCCCCAACGCAAACACAAAGTCAAACCACCCCGATGCAATATCACCTGCTCGAAAACGGAGAAATAGGAACACCAGGCATAACCATAAAAGGCGTCGCAACATTCATGGACGACAGTACAGAGAGGCTTGGCATATGCTTCTGCAACGCCAGGCGACAAAATACTGTCACCATCTCCCCCGGCCTCGCCCTTCTTCTGAAGGGAAGCAACTTTAGAGCAACAATGCGCAAAAAGATCTTTGAAGCATTGGCCGAAGTTACCATAGCGGATCACCGCTGTCGTATAGTGCGAATAAAAAACAAAGTCATAGCACTATTCGTAACCGGCGACGATGCTACAGAATTCGCCCAGGCGTGCTCGTTGCTTTCCACTTTCGGGAGAGAGGAAGACGGCCAAAGTAATCCACCAAGGAAAATCAGCGTGGACGCTATGGTAGTCGCCTTCGAAAAAGCTGAAGCAAGAGACTACATGGGAGTCGTGCGGGCCTCCAAAAATCATAGGTTAGTGGTATACGAGGACAGAGGTCAAAATCTCAGTCACCTGAGACCGTACCGACCTGATATCGAAGCCGCAACGCAACCTATTGACAGCTGGGGCCATCCCATAGGAAATCCAGAAGACCTGAGTGGATCCGAACGTCTCCAACACAAAACAGCAGAGGCCAAACAAGAACATCTAAAGCAAAAGCGTGAAAAACAGCCCAGAGACGTCTTGAAGATGGTAGCTGGGGTGCTTTCTAGTGCATTGCACAATGTCGTGTCGAGGCCAACAAAAGGAAAAGTCGAGAAAACTCGAGCATCGGAGAGGAAACCCACGGATGTAACACGCAAAAAAAGTGAAAAAATCATCACCTCAATCCGAACAAAAGCAGAAAAGGGTTTGGTAGAGCCAGCGAAACTCGTTGAACCGGAGAGCGTAGCGGACCATCTGTCAAATGCATTCCTTGAGTACCAAGCTGTTCTAAGAGCCACACTTGTTGTTAAAAAGGAAACCTGCAAATCCATTTTGCAGACCTTCATCAAGGGCAACGAAAGACAGCTGGAGATGGAACTCGAAGAATCAGACGCCGCGGTGTACGACAACAACACATCTCGGGTACTGCGAGGGAACGTGGCAGGGCAGTATATGGCGGCGTACAACCTCACCAGTGGGTTTGTGCCGCTCGACGAAGAAAAGACACGGCAAGTCGAAAGACTTGTCTTTAAAACCCCCCAAAACGACCCCATCGTGGTAGTTGCTAAGTGTACGAAGGTAATGCTGGAAGAAAGGATCCTGGAAATGGCAGAAAGCCTGTCCGGAAGAATTGGTACCAGCGGCGCCTCTAAGCACCAAGCGACTCCAAAGATAACCTGGATCAACGGAGTTCCGGGTTGTGGAAAAACCACGTGGGTAATAAACAACATCAAAAGTGACGAGGATATAGTAACAACAGCAACCACAGAAGCGTTACGTGACATGAGGGAAAAGTTGACCCCCAAGATGGGTACAGCCGTAAACACCAGAGTGCGGACCATGGCCTCGTTGTTGGTAAACGGACAGAAGGGAGACGGAGTCTGTAACCGGGTGATCATAGACGAGGCCCTGATGAGTCACTTCGGGGCAGTAGTGATGGCAGCCAAACTAACAGGAGCCGCAGAAGTCCTACTCCTCGGAGACTATAACCAACTACCCTACATAGACCGTGACAACCTCTTCGCCATGAAATACACCCGACCCAACCTGGCTACCAAAATCACACAGGAGCTGCTCTGCACGCGTCGAAACCCCCTGGACGTAGCGTATGTGCTGAACGAAATCTACAGCGGCATATTCTCAGCAGTGCCAAGAGTGAGATCCTTAAGCCTAGAGACCTACGACGAGTCACGGATCCCAAAGAAATCGAACACCCTCTATCTTGTTCACACCCAGACCGAGAAGCTAATGTTGATCGACCTGGGCTTTGGCAAAGTGGAAGGTTCGCAGGTCCATACCATCCATGAGGCTCAGGGGCTCACCTTCAAGAGTGTCATAATCGTCAGGACTGCCAAAAAGAAGACACAACTACACAGTAGTGTCTCTCACGCAGTCGTGGCGATCACAAGACACACACACAGCTGTGTGTACTACACAGCTGGCTGTGAGGATGACGCAACGGCTAGGTTCATACAAAGGGCATTGTCAGCAACGTCAAGCCAAATAAAGGACTATAACATCAACATGGCGATCCGCAGTCGCAACCTAGTGGTCGCGGACAGTTTGCTGGAAGTCGGAGAAGGCGAAGTACCGGGTCAATAGATCGGGGATAGTGCAGTCTCTACTTAAAGTACCGTGTAACTGTCCCGACAGCTCTGACACAAAATAAACTGACGAAAGATAATGTAAAAATAAGTTTTATAACAAATCTGTCTAATAATAAGCATGTAACTCTAGATAAAGTAAGAAACTAACAAAAAAAAAAAAAAAAAAAAAAATTAACAAACAAAAAAAGATAACATGAATAAAAGAAAAAAAAATATTAAAATAAAAAAAAAAAAATATTAAAATAAAAAAAAAAAAAAAAAAAATTATTATATATATTATAATTAAGTTTATTATATCGCATGTTTAGAATATAGTAGAAAAAGTTAAGTAAGCAATATTAGGTATAGAACATTTAAGAACAATTTGTAATTATAATAAGCTTTCATAATTGTAACAAACATTTTGAGTACTCCAAAACGGAGCAATAGACGTGATAATTTAAATTATTTAAGTGACAAAAATTATGTAAAACTAAAAAAGGGTATGGGCGCTTATGCCTATAGAAACTTGTAATAGATTAAAAAAAAAAAAAAAAAAAAAAAAAAAAAAAAAAAAAAAAAAAAAACCTAACCTAACCTAACCTAACCTAACCTAACCTAACCTAACCTAACCTAACCTAACCTAACCTAACCTAACCTAACCTAACCTAACCTAACCTAACCTAACCTAACCTAACCTAACCTAACCTAACCATACAAAAACTAAAAATTTTTTGGTGACCTACTATTGCGTGCGATACATCAAATTAAGCGTCTCGGCACCCATTGTGCGAATAAATTATAATAGGACCCACGTTCTATACAAAAAACGTGAAATTTTGACATTTTTCGCATAATTTTATAGGGACTTGGTACAATTTCAACAAAATTATTTTCAAAATTATTTTTACAAGTGAATAAATTATTTTAGTAGCTTTAAAATCGTAGTTCGACGTACTGGTTGCGCCCCGGTGGCGAAGTTTCGTTTTTGATAGCGAAAAGCTATTTACTTAGCGTTTTTACGCTCAAAAACGCAATTTTGTCTTAGGCGAAAACTGAAAATATTTTTCTCGACTCCAACTTTGAGTGTTCATAGCCGTGCGTTACATCATTAGAAGCGGCTCGACGCGCTCTATCCGTAGAGCGAGTGCATTTGGGCACTTGTCTTAGAAAAATATTCGAAAAACTGCGATTTTCCGTAAATTTCGGTACATTTTGGGCTTTTTTGAGCGTTTTTGAATTTTGTCTCGTCCATCTTGCGTGTTTCTGCACATCCCGTGGCTGGTTCACCTCTGCCCGACGTCTCCGCACGTACCTGCAACAGAAAAAACACGATTATCGACAAAAATCAAGAAAAAATCGCCCGCCCACCCTCCCAGATTGCAGTTACTAAGGTAAGAAAAGTGGTTTTCCACAGGGGAGGCCACCTTCAAACCTTAATAACTTCTAAAGTATCGCATATTTTTTGACCCGGTTTTCGAAATCGTCATTGTGTTAGTATACTTCTTAACTTTATATATTCAATACTTAATTAAACTAAGTCCTTATAAATTTGACATTGACACTTTTGTGTTTTAACTATTATTGGTGCTTTTTTAACGATATAAGGTTTATTGACCTTCTTTTAGTTTTTGTTAGTTTTAAGCTAGGATAATATATACAAATTGACACAATTTTTTTCTTATATACAACTTTTACAAATTTACTATCTAGATTATACGTGTTCCTCGGACCTTTTTCCACGATGTTTGGATTTCGCACCCCAGCTAAGGGGACCAAGACCTCAACTGCCGCACGCAGTTCAACATCACCGATAGCTGTGCAGACGTCGAGTGTTCGTAGAAGCATCGGAGAGTGGGAGTCGGGAAGAACAGACCCACTCACTCCGACCACCCCCAAGAAAACAGCGCCGGAGGAACCACCAAGGCCGAAAAAGACAATCTCGCAAGGCAGTAGAGTGGGAGCGAGAGTGCCAATTGAGGCCGTGGTGAGTCCGCCGGCGCAGCCCAAGTATACCAGTCGGTTGGCAGAAGCGAAAGCATGTCTCACTAAAGCCAAAATAAACCTTGGGAATTCCAAGAACATCAAAACGGAAATAAAAACGGGGGTGCTTCATGCAATCGAACGCTTGTACCAGCTGGTGAAAGAAGCAGAAAGTGAGAAAGAGCAAGGACAGAGTAAAATTAGTGAACCAGAGAAGGAAAGAAAACTAGCTAATGAGAAGGAACCAAGAAAGGAAATGGAAAAGGGAAAAGAAGAAAAGGACCTGATTGAGAAACTCGAAGAACACGCCAAACTTATACGCGAAAATAGTGATAGGATGGAAAAGCTGCAGGAAAAAATGGAGTTACAACAAGAGAGAATAGAGAAACACACCTACGCGAGTGTAGCGGCGGCACAGCCCAGGAGGCAACTCCCAGAACACACCGCGCTCTACTCTGTTGTTGTAACTTCAAAGGATGAGGAGGATAAGGGAGACGAAGTGATGCAAAAGATAAGAGAAACAATTAACGCAAAGGAAGGAGGTATAGAAATAGAAAGGATCCGGAAAGCGAAGGACAGGAAAGTGATTGTAGGGTGCAGAACAGAAGAAGAAAGACAACAGGTTAAAGAGAGGCTAAAGAAAGCGGACGAATATCTAAACGTGGAAGAAGTGAAAAATAAAAATCCTTTGATTATTTTAAAAAATGTTTTCATGTACCACAGTGATACAGACATCCTCGAATCCCTTTGGAAACAAAATAAAAAACTATTGGAAGATATGGACAAACAAACAAACAAAATAGAAATAGTTTACAAAAAGAAGACACGAAACAACCAAACGCATCACGTCGTCATGAGGGTGTCTCCCGCAGTTTGGCAGCGTCTGGTCCATGCAGGAATCGTCGTCATAGACCTCCAGCGAGTACAAGTGGCTGACCAGTCACCACTTGTACAATGCTCGCTGTGTCTCGGCTATGGCCATGGACGACGGTTCTGCACGGAGACCACCGTCAAATGCAGCCACTGCGGGGGGCCCCACATGAGGACGGAATGCGCGGGCTGGCTCGCTGGTGCGACCCCTTCCTGCTGCAACTGCGCGCACGCCAAGGCTGAAAAGGTGGACCACAGTGCCTTCAGCCCGGAGTGCGCGATCAGGAGGAAGTGGGACGCACTAGCGAGATCGACCGTAGCGTATCAGTGCTAAGGTGGCCCAAGACGAATGCCGAGAAGCTCTAGAACTAGTAGCTATCCAAGTAAACGCCCTGGGCCATGTTGATCATGGCCCATCGCTTACCAATGAAAGGCGAAGAATACTCTCGACAAACAATAAAAAAGTCTTGGGTGTGCAAAAACAAGAAATAGCCAACTGTAGTTAAATTATGCAAGCAAAATATAATTTAGTAAAAAATTTAAGTCGTTAAATAAGCCTTGTTGGCGGTTATATATTAATGTATATAATGCAAACCAGCAATAACGTAAAAAAGGATTAAGTAAAACAGTATTAAAAACAATAGAGTTGTAATAAATAGTATGACAAAATGTAATAAAATAATATAGTATGAAAATAAACAAGTTTAAAAATTAAAATGGCGTACCTGGATTCAAAGTGGATAATAAATTTTTATTAAATATTGTACCATAAAGTAGGAAACAATAAAATAAATATTAGTTAAATAGAACTTTAGGCAAGAAATAAAAGGTAAACTAAAGTAAATAAAATCTTAAAAGCAATAAATCAAAGCATGTATGGTAAATTTAAAATGCAATAAATTTGCAAAATCTTGGCAAAAATTTGAACATTTGGTGTAAATAAAATGTTAATTTTCTTTTTTTTTATATAACACAAAACAGTAAAAAAGTTAAACAAAACCGTAATAATAAAATCTCGGACCCCCATGTCTGAGGGACACTTAGAAAAAAAAAAAAAAAAAAAAAAAAAAAAAAAAAAAAAAAAAAACCTAACCTAACCTAACCTAACCTAACCTTTTTTTTTTTTTTTTTTTTTTTTTTTTTTTTTTTTTTTTTTTTTTTTTTTTTTTTTTTTTTTATCCTGGGGAAATGCGTTACGCATACCCCCCTCATGGGGGATGAGGAGGGTTATGTGGGGCTCCCGGTCCAGATAGGACCGGTGTACCCACTAAAACCACCAGTTTCTCCGGCGTCGTCTATGTGGCGGGGGACTGGGAAACCGGCAGAGCCTTTACGTCCAGTCCCCCGCCGACGACTGCCTGCTTGAAGCAGGCCCTTCACGCCCCTCCTTGCAGGAAGGGCCGTGGAACGACCGCTGGTGGTGGAGTGCAATGCAGGAGATGGCGCCCCCGCGCCTGTCTCCCGCTATCCACCACCATGAAGAGGGAGAGGGCGACTATGGCCTTCTCCGCCCTCTTTTCCGCCTGTGCGGCGGCGCGAGAGGGTCCTCCTCCCGCGCACGTTCCGCCGCCTCCTTTTGGGACATCACGTCCTCACAAAAGGAGGCGACCGCTGCCCAGGCCTCCTCGCTTCCCAGCATGGAGATGACCACGCTAGGAAGCGAGAGGTCCGGCCCGACTACCGCTGTCAGGCCGCGACGCGGCTCTGACCACGACGCGCACACCTCGAGGGTGTGCTGCGCCGTGTCCTCCGCCGCGCCACATTCGTGGCACGACGGGCTTTCCTCTCTCCCGATCCGGTGCAGGCAGGTGCCGAAGCAACCATGCCCGGACAGCACCTGCACCAGACGGAAGGAGAGGAATCCGTGGCGTCGCTCGAGCCAGTCTTGCAAGACTGGCCCAAGTGCGTCCAGCGTTCGGCGACCAAACACGGCAGAGGCGAGGTCCTCCGTCCAGTGGTGGACTATCGCGTCCCTCGCCTCTCGCTGGACGGCCTCCCGCACTTCCAGGGCGGGATGCTCTCCGAGAGCCCTGCGCCCCGCCGTCCACTCATAAACTCTGGCGAGCACCCACGCCTCGAGCTCCCAGGGTGGGGTGCCCGCCAGAGTGCACGCCGCTGCGAAGCCTACCGAGCGGTAGGCCCGCGCCACCCGTTGCGCAATAGCCCTTTGGGGCCTGCGCAACGCCGTGGTGTTCTCCCTCCTTTGGAGGGAGTCCGCCCAGATGGGGGCCCCGTAGAGGGCCATGCTCTTCAGGATGCCGGCATATAATAGCCGGCATCGTGCTTTGGGCCCCCCCAGATTTGGGAGGAGCCACGACAGCGCGCCCGCGACTTTCAGCAGGCGCGCTGAAAGCCCGCTGAAATGCGGACCGAAGCGCCACCGGCTGTCGAGGATCAGGCCCAGATATTTCATCTGGGCCTTCACCTCGACTCTAACGCCCTCCACGACGATGTGGGCGTCGGTGGGGGTGCGCTGCCGAGGCCCGTGGAAGAACACGGCCTCGGTCTTGTGCAGCGCCACCCCCAATCCAAGCCGGCGGATCCTTCCCGCAACCAAGGATCCGCCAGCCGAGGCCAGACTCGCCGCCTCCCTGAAGTCTCTCCCCCGGGCAGTGAGGAGAGTGTCATCCGCATAGCAGATGACACTCGTGCCTCGGAGGAGAGCTCCACGCAGGAGCCAGTCGAAGCCGATGTTCCACAGCAGGGGTCCTAGAACGGACCCCTGCGGAACACCAGACTCCGCACTGTACCGCCTTAGCTGGCCAGCTCTGTCCATGAGGAGGACCTCTCGATCCTCCAGGTAGCTGGCCAGGAGGCTACGCAAGTACTGAGGCACTCCATGATAGCGGAGCGCCTCTAGTATTGTCGGGTGGGGGACGGAGTTGAATGCGTTGGCTATGTCGAACGACACAGCCAATACCCCCTCCCTCGCCTCCACTGCCTCCCTCACCTGGCCCTTGAGCCGGGCCAGCGCGTCCACTGTCGAACGCCCTCTTCGGAATCCGAATTGGGCGTCCGACAGGTTCGGCCCCACCTCCAGCAGGTGGCCATTTAGCCGGCTGGCGACAACCCCCTCGAACAGCTTACCGACCTCATCGAGCAGAACGATGGGCCTGTATGCCGAGGGGGAGTCCGCCGGACGTCCCTCCTTTCGGAGGAGGCACAGTTGGCCCTCCTTCCACGGTTTCGGGAATCTCCCAACGGTGAGACACGCGCTGAAGAGGTCCCGAAACCGTTCTTCCATCTGGGTGATGGCAATCGCCACCACCCGCGCAGGGACGCCGTCTGGCCCTGGAGCCGTCTTTTTGGCGCGGAGACGGAGAGTCGCCTCGCCAAGCTCCTCCGCCGTGACCAGAGGTACCTCCTCCTCCGGCGGAGCCACTTCCCGCGGGGGGTCCATCGCTGGTGGGGTAAAGTTGGTCCCGGACGGGAACAGGGATCGAACCACCCTATCCAGCAATGCCGGCTCTAGGGACTCCGTTAGCGGGGGACCAGAGGGGCGCAGTTTGTTCCGCGCCGCCTTGTATGGTCTCCCGTACGGATCCCTGTTGAGCCCCTCCAGCATCTCGGCTCGGGCCGCATCATCGGCGGCCCTCATTGCCGTTTTGAGGACCCTCTTTGCCTCTACGTAAGAGGCGTATAAAAGGTCCTCGCCTTCGGGGTCTCGCCGGCTGCGCCGTCGACTCCGCGTGTAGGCCCGCCTTGCCGCCGTGCAGGCGCCCCGGAGACCCGCCAGTTCCTCCGACCACCAATAGACGGCGCGGCGTGGTGGTGGACGGCGAGACCGAGGCATGCTGGAGTTGCACACCTCGGTCAAGGAATTCCTGAGTTGGACCGCCGCGGAGTTCACGTCCAGGACTTGGACAGGGGGCGTGAGCCAGTCCTGGACAAACGCCGCCTCCTCAGCCGCCTCACGGTTAAGGCGGGTGAGAGCCCACCGCGGAAACGGAGAGCGACCTGGAGAAGCCGTCCTCCGGGGGCTCTGGGTGGAGACGTCGAACCGCACGTAACGGTGGTCCGACAGTGTCTCCACCATCTCCACCCGCCAGTTCGCGACGCGGGCGGCAAGAACGGGGGTGGCGAACGAGACGTCCACCACTGACCCTCCCCGTTGCCGCACACACGTCTGAACCGTCCCTCTGTTGAGAAGGGACAGACCGGACGAGGCCGCCCAGAGCTCGACGATGGGTCCCCGGACGTTACACGACGCGGCCGGGTTGCCCCAGGTCACCGATTTGGCGTTCAGGTCGCCCAAAACGGCGACCTGGCGCGGGCCAGCTCTTCCTGTGACCCCGCTGAGGATTTCGAGGAAATCCTCGAAATCCTGCAGCGGGCGGTTTGGAGAGAAATACACGCCCACCAGGGCTATTTCTCCCCACGCGGCGGCCACGTATCCCGGTCCCCTCTCTAAGAGCGAGAGGGGAGGGGAGTCTGTGGAAGACCGCGCAATCAATGCCACCAAGCCGTCCCGATCACCCAGCCAATGGCCAGGGACCGAGTACGGCTCGGCGACTACCGCCACGTCCACCAACCACTCCGCCAGGGCCTGCATGAGCAGGTCCTGGGCGGCTTTACAGTGGTTGATGTTCGCCTGGAGGATGCGATGTTCGACCCTATCCATTAGTCAGACATCGCACCTCCCTCATCGGCCGCCGAGGTCCCTGCTTCAGGGGCGGCGGTCGCAGCGGCAGGCGGGGTCGTAGCCTGCGTTTTACCCTTCTTTGGGGGAGGCTTACAGTCCCTCCCCTTCATGACGTGGCCTGCAGGTCGGCCACTGGCTGCGCACACTGCGCAGCGTGGCGTGGTGACCTTGCAGGAAGCGGACTTATGTCCCGCCTCCCCGCAGCGGTAGCAGGTGTCCGACCTGTCCACCGTGGACGGACAGAGGGCCCGCGTGTGCCCGATTCCGAAGCACTTGAAGCAGCGCAGAGGCTGGTCTTCAAGTGCCCGGACTCTGCAGGAGGTGCCAAAACCTACAGGAAGCCGCCCCTTGTCGAGGACGGCTTTGGCCGCAGCGACCGGGCACTCGAGGCGGACAGTGCCCATGCCTCCGCGGCCAGGCCTGATGTCTCGGCACTGCACCGCTGCGACGTCGCAGCCCCCCGTTGCTGCGATCGCCGCCACCACCTCCTCTTTGGTGACCGTATCATCGAGATCGGTCACCTCCAAGGCCACAGACCTTACAGGCCTGACCACCTTGGCCGCGTCCGCGATGACCTCTCGCAACTTGGTTGCGAAGAGGTCCGCGTTGGCGCCGCCCTGGGCCCCCGCAAACTCGAAAATTCGAGCTCCGGTCTGGGTCTGGCGGCACACGACTGCACCGATCCCAAGTTGGGTGGGATCGGCGTTGGCACGGGCCCGCTTGAGGACGGACCCGTACGTTTCTCCCCGTTCCGCGGCCTCCGCGGTGAGAGTCACCACGACGGCCGCAGTCTTGGGAGGAATCAGAGGCTTTCTCCCACCGGCGGGAGCCCTTTTGGCTGCGGGGGCAGCGGCGGCGGGCTTGGGGGCCGACTTTTTTCCCTTCCCCTTTCCCCTTCCCTTGCCGGTCGCCTGCGACGGGCCGGAAGGAGCGGTGGGGGGGGCGGCGGCCGCTTTCGCCTTTTTGGCCTTGCCCTTTCCCCTCACCACTTCCGTCCAAGGCTGGTTGGACGGAGTGGTGGAGGGTAGTTGGGCATCCTCCCCTTGGGAGGGTGGCGCCGACTTGTTGGGCCTCTTGTCCGCCGCCAATGGCGGACGGAGGTTCTTCTCCGGTAGGAGCCTGTCCTCGATCCCATCGAGACAGGCTCTCGTGAAGGCCCTCTCCTCCATGACAACCTTGCGGATGATGTCCTCAAAGTTGGTGGAGGAGGGGGAGGAGGGGGCTTCCGCTGTCGGTCGAGGATCGGCCTGGGCCTGAGCAGGCCGGGCCGGGACTTCGGCCAGCTTCTTGTGAAGCTGGCTGACCTCAGACTGCAGGCGATCGACCTTCACCTGCAGTTGCTGCGTCTCCTCTGTCGTGGTGCGCTTCACCAGCTCACACACGATGCTGCGCATGCTCGCGGCCCGACACTTTAGGGACTTTTGGACGGTCCCCTTCAAGTTGGAGGACTTGGAGGCGACCTCCGCAATCTCCTTCTCGTCCTCCAGCGCCATGCGCTCCAGCTCAGCCAAGGAGTGGTCCGAGTACAGGACGTGGGACGCCCCGTACCCGGACTTGGCCCGTGCAGTGCGCGCCTCCTGCTCCTTAGCAACGACCTGCTCCTCAAGGTCCTGCTGGAGCTGCGCCCGCCGAGTCTGACTCAGCTGACGCCGCGCTTCAGCCAAACCCACGTCGTGGGTATCGGCCACGGTGGCCTTCTTTTTGGCCCTCACCGCCCTCTTCTTGGGAACGCTCCTCGTCTGTTCCGAGGAGCTCGACCCAGAGCCGTCCTTCAGAAAGGCCCGCTTGCGCGATTCGCCTTGATCGGTGATCGCCTTCGGGCCAGCGCCCGACCGCGTAACGGTTCCGCTGTCGGATTCCGAGTCCGAAGACTCGTCCGACCTGCCGTGAAGGCCGACCGCAGAAGTTGCGAGGCATACCGCGCCTTCCTCGGGTTGGCCCTGAGAAGGGCCTTTTGGTTGGCCCTGAGAAGGGCCTTTTATGAAACGCCCGGAGGCGTCCCGCGCATGCTTTTTAGGCATTCCGCAAAGTTGTAGATGACCGCAAAGAGAGTCTACAACGCACAGTGCTCTTTAGCCGAGCCCAATCTGCCACTCCGTTACGGTGGTCAGAAAGGGTCGTTACCAGGGGACACGACGTGGACGTAAGCACTGTGGGGGTCCCCCAACCTAACCTAACCTAACCTAACCTAACCTAACCTAACCTAACCATTCGCGCTCCAACCGCCCTCGGAAGCGCCACGAAAAAAGGTCCCTCCGCGGCAAAAAATTCGAAAATATTGGTCAAAGTGCACAAAAATACCCGTGTGATATATCAAAAGACGCGTTACGTTACGGCGCACACAATAGTGAAAACCGCGTGGTGATCAGTGCTTTTTTCACGGAAATATCCGTGAAAAACCAGTTTTGTGACCTTCAAAGTGAATTTTCTCCGAATTTTGAGCGGGTACCTGTATTTTTTATTATACCCCTGGAAAGCCCTCGTGGAGCTCTACACGTTGGCATTTTTTGGTTTTTTGTTCCGCGCATGGGCGCGGAATAAAGAGCAAAAAAACAACTACCACGTGGCCACGTGGTCATCGATCCGGAAGAGCGCGGGACGATTTGACAACGCCATCGTCAGCGGAGCACCGAGAGGACCTCGGAGCCGTTTTCAGATTGGAAGAAAGTTAAGTGGAAGCCTTGTTACCACGACATTTAGTTTTTATGCAGTTGGACTTTTACTTTAAAAATTTATATTTCAAAATTGACAGCGGTAACATATAGTTTTTAGTAGCCTAGATTATAGATCCCTAGTAGTAGTTTATGTAGTAAAAAATTTAGGTGGGGTTAGTGCTTAAAAATTTTGAGTTATTGAATTTATCGATTGTAGGTCAACTGCAATTGTAGAAAAAGCCTTGTTTCTCCTAAACGGCTAAGAATTTTGCATTTTTAACACCAGTTTAGGTATCTAATGATAATTAGATACATAACATTTTTGTAAATTCATTGTTCTATATTACCCCCCCAAAAAACTGCAACCCCCCCACCCCCCAAAAAGTTTGTAAAATTTGTATCTCAAAAACGGAAGCTCCAAGTTGGACGCGGATTTTTGTGTTAGATATAAGAAAATTAGCTTTAGTTTATTTGACTTAAAAAATTGACTCTATATAGAGTCAAAAATTTTGTACGTTGTACTTCTTGACCTTCTCTACCAAAGCTCAATTTGACGCGGTTTACTTAAACAGTCGGCAGTATTCTGCCACTACTCTAGGACGGACTCTAGGTAGAGTC
This sequence comes from Eulithis prunata, assembly GCA_918843925.1. NCBI lineage: Eukaryota > Metazoa > Arthropoda > Insecta > Lepidoptera > Geometridae > Eulithis > Eulithis prunata. Next base: position 9,833,361 of record OU974014.1, on the reverse strand, counting down.
ACTAACTTTAGCTCTAATAAAGTTTTTTCTTCACACTTACCTGTGTTAGTGGTGACGCACCTGAACATCGTAGATACAGCCCATCAGTGCCGCGCGCGCGTTGAGTCGATCAGGAACGGGATCTGAAACAAAAGAAAAATATTAGAATAAGACAAATTTACTTTAAACAAATATACATATTTACACTTATACAACTTTTACAAATTTACATTTTAATTTAATTAGTTATATATACACTGTTTTATTGACGTGCCCCTGGCGTAAAAACCGAAAATGTTCGGAATTCGTACCCCCCCTCCCAGCAAAGCCCTTAACGTCACGGTCGATATCGACCGTAAATCCCCGGCCCAGACGCAAAAAGCTAATCCCTCGATGGCAGGAACATCCGAGACGGCGACCACCTCGAAGGTTAGGCGCAGCATAGGCGAGTGGGAGACCGGAAAAGCTGCAACTGCGTCAACATCCCGCTCTCCCGAAGCAAAGCCAAAGCTAGCAAACTCCCCCAAGAAAGCTCCGGCACCGGCGACCAGCAAGCCGAAGCCAAAGACTGGGCTCGCTTCTGACAGCAAAGCGATGGCACAGAAAAGCTCAGCGGAAGCTGCCGAGAGGTCACCGATGGCGAAAGTGAAGTACGCTGATAGGCTTGCGGAAGCAAAAGCGTGCCTCACAAAAGCCAAGGTCAACCTCGGAAGCGCCAAAAACCTAAAGACGGAAATAAAGATCGAGGTGACCATCGCAATTGACAGGCTCTACCAGCTTGTAAAAGAGGGTGAGAGCGTGAAAGGAAAAGGAAGCAAGGAAGTGACCAAGGAGCCGGAGGAGGAAAAGGAAAAAGAAAAGGGGAAGGAAAACAGAGAAAGGGAAGAGTCCATGCTACTGGAGAAGATGGCGAAGCATGCCCAGCTTATAGAAGAGAGCAATGAGAGGATGGAGAAGCTCAAGGAAGCTATCGAGAGGCATCAGGAGGTCCAAGAGCGGTTGACCTACGCGAGCGTAACCGCGGGCTCTCCGAAACAGCCTCCAGAAAACATCGCCATGCACTCCATCATAATATCCTCAAAGGATGACCACGAGACAGGGGACCAGGTGTATGAAAGGATAAGGAAGGTAGTGAATGCAGCGGAAGAAGGGACGAAGATTGATAAAATCAGGAAAGCTAAAGATAGGAAGATAATAGTAGGTTGCCAAAACGAGGAAGAACTGAGGAAGGTCAAGAAAAGGATAGCGGAAGGGGAAGGACAGCTCAACATAGAGGATATCAAGAACAAAGACCCGCTTGTTATCCTCTACGGAGTCCTACAGTGCCACACGGATGAGGACATCATCAAAGCCATCCGCGCACAGAATGGACATCTGTTGAAGGGAGTGAGCGGCGAAGACGACCGCATGGAAGTACGCTTCCGCCGCAAAGCGAGGAACCCGCTCATCTCCCACGTTGTCATCAAGGTGTCGCCCCGACTGTGGCAGTGCCTCACAAACGCGGGGACTGTATACATCGACGTGCAGAGGATCAGAGTCGCCGACCAGTCCCCCCTAGTACAATGTTCGCGCTGTCTAGGGTACGGACATGGGCGGCGGTTCTGCACCGAGGCAGTCGATGTGTGCAGTCACTGCGGTGGAGCGCACCTTAAGCCGGAGTGCCCCGACTGGTTGAGCGAAGCCACCCCCAGCTGCGTCAACTGCGTAAAGAACAAGGCTGTAAAAATTGATCATGGCGCCTTTAGCAATGAATGCCCGGTGAGGCGCAAGTGGGAGGCACTTGCGAGATCCACCGTGGCGTATTGCTGAGGGCGTCTTATACAAGATCATACAAGCAAACCTAAGAAAGCAGCGGTTGGCGACAGACGAGATCTTTATCGAAGCCACAAGATCCAAGGCAGCAGTCCTCCTCCTACAGGAACCATATGTGGGGTCGCAAAGGCAAATGAAGGGATATTCAGGTGCCAGGATCTACCAGTACCAGAACTTAGAACAGGGCGAGATGGTGAAGGCGGCGATAGCTGTCTTAGACTCCACATTAGACGTCGTACAATACCCGCTGCTCACCACCAAAAACATCGCCGTACTGGGGATCCAAACAACTGCCTGGAAGGTCAATCTGGTCTCTGTATACCTGGAAGGTGATCAGCCCCTGGAACCATATTTGGACCACCTAACCAAGGTAGTCAACGAGCTAGGACCAGTCAGGCTGATCATTGGAGGCGACGCAAACTCCTGGAACATCTGGTGGGGAAGCGTCAGGACCAACTCCAGAGGGGAGGACCTGATGAAGTTCTTCGATGAGCATGGGCTACAGGTGCTCAATGATGGCTCAACACCAACCTTTGACACGGTGAGAGGTGACCGGAGATACACCAGCCACGTAGATGTCACAGTTTGCTCAGAGGACATGCTCACCCTGGTGGAAGGATGGACCGTCATCGAGGGCATGACGAGCTCGGACCACAACTGCATCACATATAACATACAGCTACACAAAGCTCACGGGACACAAATCACACGCACAACCCGACTCTACAACACAAAGAAAGCAAATTGGGCCCAATTTCATGAGAAATTGGACCAATTCAAAGCAGACCACCAACTCACACTCACAGAAGTAGAGCACACACACAACACACAACAAATAGAAACATTCATACACACATACACACAAGCAATCACACACGCATGCACACACACCATACCAGCCAAAAAACACACACAAATACTTACCATCCCGTGGTGGTCCGAAGAGCTCGCGCAGTTGAAGCGGGAAGTCGCCACCAGGAAGAGAAGAATCAAGGGCACCGCACCAGTCCGAAGAGCAAGAGTAGTCGAAGAATACCTGAAAAAGAAAGAAGAATATGAGTTGGAGGCGGAAAAGGCAAGGGTACAGAGCTGGAGGGACTTTTGTAGCAGGCAGGATAGGGAAGGAGTGTGGGAAGGTGTGTACAGAGTGATAGGTAGGACTAGGAAAAGAGTAGAGGATGAGCCACTCCGGCTTGAGGGCAGGGTGTTGGACGCAAAAGGCTCTGTGAAGGCACTTGCGGATGCATTCTATCCAGAGGACCTTACAGAAAGCGACAACACCGAACATCGCAGAATAAGAGCCGAAGCAGAGATCGTAAACAGTGGACAACAAGCTGAGCCCTGCGACCCACTGTTCACAGCGACTGAACTTAAAGCTGCGATAAATGCCTTCAACCCGAAGAAAGCCCCCGGAGCGGACGGTTTCACCGTCGATATATGCGCAGAGGCCATTGCAAATGACCCAGCAATGTTCCTGGCACTCACCAACAAATGCTTGGAGCACGCGCATTTCCCAGATCCCTGGAAGGAGGCCACAGTAATAGTACTACGTAAACCCGGAAAAGAAACCTACACCACCCCCAAGTCGTACAGGCCTATCGGGCTCCTCCCAGTGCTAGGGAAAATCTTCGAGAAGATGTTGATCAACCGAATCAAGTTCCATTTAGTTCCAAGGATAAGCCTACGCCAGTACGGATTCATGCCCCAGAAGAGCACCGAAGACGCCCTCTATAACCTAATACGACACATCAACACGAAGCTCGATGAGAAGAAGATGTTGACGCTAGTGTCGCTGGATATAGAGGGGGCCTTCGATAGCGCATGGTGGCCAGCCATCAGAGTCCGACTGGCGGAGGAGAAGTGTCCGATCAACTTGAGACGGTTGATCGACAGCTATCTCCGTAACCGAAGAGTTAAGGTCCGATACGCTGGAGAGGAGTACGCTAAGCACACGGAAAAAGGATGCGTGCAAGGATCAATAGGTGGCCCCATCCTGTGGAATTTACTCCTGGACCCTCTCCTGAAGGACTTAGAGCTCAGAGGAGACTGCGTGCAGGCGTTCGCGGACGACGTGGTGCTTGTCTTCGATGGTCAGACGGCGCTTGAGATCGAAAGACAGGCCAATGCCGCACTCGAGCATGTTCGGGCGTGGGGAGTCCGTAACAAACTGAAGTTTGCGCCTCACAAGACCATGGCTATGGTGATCACGCGCAAACTTAAGTATGACTCCCCGCGCCTTAGCATGAACGGGATCGACATTGGCTTGTCAAAAGAGATCAAACTGCTTGGTCTCACCATTGACGACAAACTTACCTTTAACTCGCATGCCGCGAACGTCTGCCGCAAGGCGCTAAGGTTTTACAACCAGTTGTCCCGAGCGGCCAAAGTGAGCTGGGGCCTACAGCCAGAAATAATTAGGACAATATACACCGCCGTGGTGGAGCCCACGATAATGTATGCGGCCAGCGCATGGGCACCCGCCACAGCAAAGCTATGCATAAGGAAGGAGTTCGACACGGTGCAGCGTGGTTTTGCGCAGAAGATCGTAAAGGCCCACAAAACAGTCTCACTCAACTCGGCGCTATTACTTGCTGGGCTACTTCCGCTGGACATTAGAATCCGGGAAGCAGCCTTGCTTTATAAAGTAAAGAAAGGTCACACCCAGCAGGTAATAGGAGACCGAGAGATTGAGGTACCAGTGCCATACGCAGCCATGCCGCACCCAGCACTGCAGACGGAACTACGATTCGCCTGCGTGGAGGACGGAGCAGCATTGAACCAGAACCTCGACACCCACCTAAACATCTTCACGGACGGAAGTAAAATTGAAGGGAAAGTTGGCGCCGCACTATCCATCAGAATCGGCACCAACGAAATCAGTTCCCGTAAACTGAGGCTGGATGAATGCTGCACCGTCTACCAAGCAGAGCTGCTTGCACTATCGGCAGCCACAAAAGAAGCGCTTAAGAGGCAGCAACCAAGTTGCAGCATCTTCAGCGATTCACGCTCCGCCCTCGAAACGGTGACTAATCTGACTTCCCCCCATCCCCTCGCAGCCCAGATTAGAGAAGACATAACCCGACTCAATAATCTGAACAAAATAGTAAAATTATTCTGGATTAAGGCTCACGTAGGGATGGAGGGAAATGAGAGAGCCGACGAGTTGGCGAAGAGTGCAGCGCTGCACTTGAAGGTTAAAGCGAAATACGACAACTGTCCTGTCTCATTCGCAAAGCGAGAAATCAGACGAGACTCGCTCTGCGAATGGAACAGACGCTACACACAAGCATCACAAGGCGTAGTTACAAAAAGCTTCTTCCCAAATGCGATACAGGCACACCGTCTCTTAAAACTGATAAACCTAAGCCCCACTATAGTCCAGCTTTTCACAGGACACGGCGGGTTCTCCTCATACTTGCACCGATTCAAGTGTAAGGAGAGTCCGTCGTGCCCATGCGACCCCGAGGTAGAGGAGAGTGTCCATCATGTTATAACTAGCTGCCCCAGATTTGGAAGAGAAAGGTTCAATTTAGAAATGGAAATAGATAAATGTATAAATGTAGAAAATTTGGCAATAATAATAGAGGATAAACATGTAAGAGATAAATTTCTAGAGTATTGTATAAAAATAGTTAAGACAGTAGCAAATAAAAATAAGTAGCAATAAGGAAGCACAATTATGTAATTAATATAGTTATATAATATTGTGTCCATTGAAAATAGTTAGTAGATAAGAAAGAAATGTATTTTATATATGTAAAACTTAGAAAATAAATAAATGTAAACCCTTGTATTTCATCCCAAAATAAATAAATAAAGAGAAGAAATAAAAGTAAAGTAAATGTAAATTAAGAAAGCAAGCGGATGGACGAAAGAAAGATACAGTATGAAGAATGAAAGTGCGAGAGGCATAAAAGCGAGAACTGGTACGAAAGAGTTGTGTTGAAAACTTTGCCTGGTAACGCCAGGGGAAAATAGTAAAAAAAAAAAAAAAAAAAAAAAAAAACCTAACCTAACCTAACCTAACCTAACCTAACCTAACCTAACCTAACCTAACCTAACCATTCGCGCTCCAACCGCCCTCGGAAGCGCCACGAAAATAGCCCTCTCTCTACGCGAAAAATCGCAAAAATAGTAAAAAGTGCTCCAATTTTGACGTGTGATACACCAAAAGAAGCGGAAAGTGACGGCGCACACGACGGTGAAAACCGCGTTGCCCTAAGTGCTGTGTGTCAAAAGTTATTTGTGAAAAACCAGTTTGTGCACACAAAAAGTGAAATTTCACGAGATTTTCAGCGAGGACCGGTGCTTTTTAATATACCCCTGGAAAGCCCTTAAGAAGCTCTACAAGCTGGTGTTCTTCGGCTTTCTCTCCCGTGCATGGGCACGGAATAAAAGCCAGAAAAACAACTCCCACGTGGCCACGAGGTCATCGTTCCAGAGCTGTGGGGGACCGTTTGACACCGCCATCGGCAGCGGAGCATTGAGGAGACTTCAGAGGCGTTTTCAGATCTCGAAAAAGTTAAGTGGCTGCTTTGTTGCAAGGATTTTTGTTTTGGTGCAGTTGGACTTTTGTTTAAAAAATTTATTACTCAAAATTGACAGCGGTGACCTACCGTTTTTATTAGCCTAGTTTGTAGACCTTCAGTCATAGTTTATTCAGTAAAAAATTTAGGTAGGGTTTATATTAAAAAATTCTTAGATATTTAATTATTTGATTGTAGGTCAACTGCAATTTTAGAAATACCCTTGTTTCTCGTAAACTATCAGGAATTTCGTAATTTTAACGACAGTTTGGGTATCTAACCAAGGTTAGATACCTAATAACTTTGTAAATTCATTGTTCTATATTTTCCCCCCCAAAAAAAAAAAACTGCACCCCCCACCCCTAAAATCTTTGAAATTTTGTATCTCGGAAACGAAAGCTCCAAATTGGAAGCGGATTTTTGTAATAGCTTTAAGAAAATTAGATTGTGACTACTGACTAAGAAATAGACTCTACATAGAGTCAAAAATTTTGTTACATAGATAAGGTGCCTTCTCTTACCGAAGATTATTTGCCGTGGTTTTTTCTATTAACAGTTGCCAGTTTTTGCTACATTTTAGACGGACTCTACATAGAGTCACTTACGTGTCTCTCGAACCAAAGCGTCATTCGGATAAATATTTTAGCATACGACGTTACTTCGGAAGGCATATTAGTCCTACATCAGAACGAGACTCTACATAGAGTCAAAAATTCATTTTAAAAACTTTTCATTGAAAATTAAATTCGCATCAGTTGCTGCTGAGCTACCTATTTTTAGGCTTGAGTTTAGCTCTATATCTAGAGTTAAAAGATTTCAAAAAGACGAATTTTATTTACATTTTACATTTATTTACAGTTTAGGAACATTGACTATTTATAACTTATACAAACCTTTACATTTTATTTTATTTTATACCATTTTGTGACGGACAAATCCCTCTGAAGAGATGTTCGGATTCCGAACTCCCGTTAAAGCGACGAAGGTTGCCGAAGCTGACTCCCCGAACGGGAAAGCAATGGAAAAAACAACTGAAGTAGTGATGCCGAAGCAGAAGGAAGACTCGAAGACCCAAAAAGAAAGCGCCATTAGCCCAAGACGGGCAGGGAAGAATGAGGAGAGGCAAGCCAGCAACCCGGTTCCTAGTGTACGGAGAAGCATTGGAGACTGGGAGTCAGGGAAACCTGAACCACAATCGAAAACTCAAACTACTCCCAAGAAGGCGAAAATAGTACTAGAGTTCCTGAAACAAAAACCAAGGGCAACCACCTCTCAAACAGAGAGTAAGGTTACGACCCGCAGAACATCGACGGAGACGCCAAAAACTCCTCCAAGCCTAGAAAAGCAAAACTACAAGCTAAGGGATAGGCTGGCTGAAGCCAGACAATGTGTAATCAGAGCAAAAACTAACCTAGGGAATTCAAAAAACATTAAAACCGAAATAAAAACTGAGGTCATCAGCGCAGTTGATAGACTCTACCAACTGGTGAAGGAAGGAGAAAGCGTGAAGGGAAAAAACCAACCTGAAAATAAAACAGAACCTGGAAAAGACAAAGAACCTAGCAAAGAAATGGGAAGAGACAAAGAACCAACCAAAGAAATGAGAGAAGAAGAGAACGACCTACTAAAGAAAATGGAGGAACACGCAAAACTTATACAAGAAAACAACGCTAAAATGGATAAGCTGAAAGAAACAATCGAGAAGCACCAGGAAATACAAGAGAGACAGACCTACGCAAATGTGGCAGCGGCGTCCATCAGGAGGCAGCCCTACGAAAACACCGCACTACACTCAGTGGTAGTGAGCGCTAAAGATGACCAAGAGACAGGGGAGGAAGTACTAAATAGGATTAGGAAGGCAGTGAATGCGAAGGAAGGAGGGATAGCTGTGGAAAAGATCAGAAAGGCTAAGGATAGAAAGGTGATACTAGGATGCAAAACGGAAGAGGAAAGGGAGAAAATTAAGGAAAGACTAAAGCAGGAAGAGAAACACCTAAACGTGGAAGAGATGAAAAACAAAGACCCCCTAGTGATCCTAAAAGATGTATTGTCCTACCATAGCGACGAAGACATCCTGAAAGCCCTTAAAAACCAAAACCCTAGTGTGTTCGAAAAGATGAATGGAAAAGACTACAAGATAGAGATAGCATTCAAGAAGCGCACTCGAAATCCACATACGCACCATATCGTCATGAGGGTGTCCCCCAGGATTTGGCAGCTACTGGTCCAAGCAGAATCCGTCAAGATTGACCTCCAGCGCGTGAGAGTAGCGGACCAGTCACCGTTGGTGCAGTGTTCGCTTTGCCTCGGGTACGGGCATGGTCGACGGTTCTGCAAGGAGACAGTTGAAAAATGCAGCCACTGTGGGGGACCCCACATGAAGACTGAGTGCGCGGACTGGCTCGCAGACGCACCCCCAGCGTGCTGCAACTGCAAGCACGCGAAACTCGACCGGGTGGATCATAACGCGTTTAGCAGTGAATGCGTCATCAGAAGAAGATGGGAGGCGCTGGCTCGGGCCACAGTCGCCTACCAGTGCTGAGGTGGTCCCGGGCTCAAAATCTTCATCAGGGAGCAAAAAGGCATACCTTGTAGCACAGGCGAATCTACAGAGAAAACAACTAGCAACGCAAGAGATCATGATAGAGGCTGACAAAAAAGGTATTGCCTTTGCGCTACTCCAGGAGCCATATGTCGGTGCAATAGGCAGAATGAAGGATTACCGGGGAGCCAGGATCTTCCAGAGCACAAACGTGGATGGCGCTACCATAAAAGCAGCAATCGTTGTTTTTGACAGTGAAATGGACGCTATCCAATATCCGGATCTCACCACAAACAACATCGCTGTGGTGAAAATCCGAACAAAGGCCTGGGAGATCGTGGTTGTCTCGTTTTACTTCGAGCCGGAGCATAGAGACATTGAAGGGTACCTGGAGCAACTGAGGAAGATCGAAAGAAAACTTAAACCAGCGTATATGGTAATCGGAGGTGACGCTAATGCGAAAAGCGCCTGGTGGGGTAGCAGCAAAGTAGACCAAAAGGGTGAGGACTTGGCTGGGGCTATAGAAGAGATGAGTCTACAGGTCCTAAACGAAGGCGACACTCCCACTTTCGACACCATACGAGGCAACAAAGCGTACACCAGCTTTGTAGACGTGACGGCATGCTCATCGGATATGCTGAACCTGGTGGAGGACTGGAAGGTCAACATCGACATGACGAGTTCAGACCACAATACAATAACATTCAAACTTAGACTAACAAAAGCTGAAGGAATAAACATCAAAAGAACAACTAGAATTTTTAATAGTAAGAAAGCAGATTGGAACCTTTTTCATGAGAAACTGGCCCAATTGCTTGAAGAGGAGAATTGTAACGTAGAAAACATTAGTAAAATAGAAGAAAAATTAGAATTAGAAAAGATAGTAGAATCATACATTCAGATAATAACTAAAACAAGTAGAAATAGTATTCCAATTAAGAAAAGTAATAGTAAACTTACCTTGCCGTGGTGGTCTGAGGAACTCGAAGCATTGAAGAAGAAAGTCACCACCAGGAGACGTAGAATCCGATGCGCAGCGCCGATCCGCAGAGAGAAGGTCGTCAACGAATACCTGGAAGCAAAAGAAAGTTATGAACAGAGAGCAAAATTGGCACAGATAGAGAGTTGGAAGGAGTTTTGTGGGAAGCAGGAGAAGGAAGGAATGTGGCAGGGAATTTACCGGGTCATAGGCAAAACGACTAAGAGGGAGGAGGACTTGCCTTTAATACAGGAGGGTAAAGCACTGGATCCGAAGGAGTCTGCTGAACTACTTGCTGCAACATTTTACCCTGAAGACAGGAGGGAAGAGGATAATCCGGATCACATGCAAACTAGAAGGAAAGCTGAAAAGGTAAACGAGATGGATCATGATGTAAACCATGATCCGCCGTTTACCCTAGAAGAGCTGAAACATGCGGTGAACAGTTTTAGCCTCAAGAAGGCCCCCGGTTCTGACGGGTTTACAGCGGACATCTGTAAGCACGCCATAAACGAAGATCCCGGACTATACCTGTCACTGGCAAACAAATGCCTCGAACTTGGCCACTTCCCTATCATCTGGAAGGAGGCAACGGTGGTTATACTAAGGAAACCAGGGAAGGATAACTACACCAGTCCTAAATCTTACAGGCCGATTGGCCTTTTGCCAGTGATGGGGAAGATCTTAGAGAAGATGGTTGTTGGCAGAATTAAGTGGCATCTTCTACCAAGGCTAAGCACGCACCAGTATGGATTTATGCCCCAAAGAAGCACGGAAGACTCCCTCTATGTCCTGGTACAGCACATAAGAGGAAAGCTGGATGACAAGAAGCTCGTAACAGTGGTGTCCCTGGACATAGAGGGGGCCTTTGATAGCGCATGGTGGCCCACAATCAGAGTCAGGTTGGCCGAAGAGAGATGTCCACTTAACATACGAAGGATCGTAGACAGCTATCTGAAGGACCGCAAGGTGAGAGTAAGATACGCAGGTGAGGAGATACTGAAACCAACAACAAAAGGTTGCGTCCAAGGGTCCATCGGGGGACCGATTCTGTGGAACTTGTTGCTGGACCCGCTACTGAAGACACTTAGAGAGCGAGGGGACTACTGTCAGGCTTTCGCCGACGACGTAGTCCTGGTGTTTGATGGAGACACAGCGCGGGAAGTGCAAGGACGCGCCAATGCCGCTCTTTCACATGTTCAGGAGTGGGGTGTAAGGAACAAATTGAGGTTTGCACCGCATAAAACAATGGCAATGATACTGACCCGAAAACTAAAGTACGACACTCCGCACCTGAGCATGGGAGGGATAGACATTGGCATGTCAAAAGAGATCCGGATATTAGGGCTTACCATCGATGACAAACTGACGTTTAACACCCACGTAAAAAATGTATGTGTAAAGGCGCTTAACATATATAAACGTCTATCCAGAGCCGCTAAGATCAGCTGGGGCCTCCATCCTGAAATTATAAGAACAATGTACGTGTCCGTAATAGAACCCATAATTCTGTATGCTGCAAGCGTTTGGGCACCAGCTGCCAAAAAACTGTGCGTACAAAGACAACTCAACGTAGTGCAAAGAGGCTTCGCTCAAAAGTTAAGCAGAGCCTACCGGACAGTCTCTCTGAACTCGGCACTAGTGCTGGCTGGAGTGCTCCCCCTTGACATCCGCATACAAGAAGCAGCCGCGCTGTACATGGCAAGGAAGAGAGTACTCCAGCCGGCTCTAGGAGACAGAGAGGTAGAGCAAATGGTGCCCTTTGCGAATATGCCACACCCAGCTGAACATATGGACCAGAAATTCATTTGCCTGGGAGACCAAGACCAAGTCAGTAGACACAGCAACTTAGCGGTACGAATATTTACGGACGGCAGCAAAATTGAGGGCAAGGTTGGAGCGGCATTGTCTCTGTGGAGCAATGACGCCGAAATCAAAACCCGAAAATTGAAGCTGTCGTCCTACTGCACGGTCTACCAAGCGGAATTACTGGCCATATGCCAGGCTACTAAAGAGATACTGAAAAGCCCTGAAACAACCTTTGGTATTTACAGTGACTCTCGATCGTCACTTGAGACTGTCACCAACCAGGGTTCCATTCATCCCCTAGCAGTGGACATTCGTAGAAACCTAAAGGAATGCAAAACACAAGGGAAAAGGATATCACTTTTTTGGATAAAAGCACATGCAGGGTTGGAAGGAAACGAACGCGCGGACCAACTGGCAAAAGACGCAGCCCTAAAAACAAAAACAAAACCAGACTACGATCGATGTCCGATATCATTCGTCAAGCGACAAATCCGGATGGAGTCGCTTGACGAATGGAATCGAAGATACAACCTAGGTGAAACTGCGTCAGTCACTAAAATGTTCCTCCCGGATGCAATAAAAGCCTTTAAAATAGTAAGACAAATAGAGCCTTCCGGAGTACTTACCCAGGTGATGACGGGACACGGTGGGTTTTCTGAATATTTGACTCGCTTCAAATGTAAAGAAAACCCATCGTGCATCTGTGAACCGGGAAAGAATGAAACTGTGCAACATATTTTGTTTGAGTGCCCTGCCTTTGGTTACGAGAGATACGAGTTCGAACAAAAACATAGTTTAACTCTTCAAGCTGATACGGCAAATGAGTTAATAGGTAATAAAGAGACTAGAGATAAGTTTTTAGCATATTGTGTGAAAGTAGCAAGTAAAGTAATAGCAAAGAATAAGCAAGATAGATAAGATTTGTTGTATATATATATTGAAATATATATATAAAACCAGCATTATATAAAACCTAGATAAGAAAACGTAGTATGTAAAAATAGAAATAAGTCCTTAGATAAAGTAAGCCGATGTAAAATGTATTAGTTTAAGAAAAAACCTTTGTTAGGAAATATATAAAACCTTGTCACCCTTTAACCCACCCTAGGAAAGTAGATAGATAGAATATGTAAAAATAAACGAAACGAAAACAAAAGCTCTGAAACTCTCAGAGGGAAAGCAAAAAAAAAAAAAAAAAAAAAAAAAAAAAAAAAAAAAAAAAAAAAAACCTAACCTAACCTAACCTAACCTAACCTAACCTAACCTAACCTAACCTAACCTAACCTAACCTAACCTAACCTGCGCACACAATAGTGAAAACCGCGTGGTGATTAGTGCTTTTTTCACGGAAATATCCTTAAAAAACCAGTTTTGTGACCTTAAAAGTGAATTTTCTCCGAATTTTGAGCGGGGACCGGTGTTTTTTATTATACCCCCAAGAAGCCCTTTTGAAGCTCTACACGTCGGCATCTTTCAACTTTTTCTTCCGTGCACCTGCACGGAATAAAAGCCAAAAAAACAACTACCACGTGGCCACGTGGTCATTGATCCGAGGCCGTGCGACACCGTTTGACATCACCATCGGCAGCGGAGCTTTAAGAGGACACCGGAGGCACCTTCAGACCTGGAAAAAGTTAAGTGGCAGCTCAGTTACAAGGACCTTAAAGTTTGGTGCAGTTGGACTTAGACTTTGAAAATTAATATCTCAAAATTGACAGCGCAACCATATGTATCTTTTTTGCTTAAATTATAGAACTACACTAGAGGTATATACATTAAAAAAATTAGGTGCTGTTAATGCTAAAAATTTCCGAGTTATTTAATTTATTGAATGCAGGTCAAGTGTAAATACACAAAAAGCCTTGTTTCTCCAAAACTATTAGGATTTTTCAATTTTTGGCAGCAGTTTGAGTATCTATATAGATACTCAATCTTTGTAGAGATTAGTAGATCTATATAACCCCCCCCCCCCCTAAAATTTTCCCCCCCCCCTCCTATATTTTTCGAGGTCCTTTAACTTGAGAGCGGAAGCTCTAAATTGGACGCGAATTTTTGTATTAGTTGTAAGAAAATTAGCTGAACAATATATATTGGCGGCCATTTTGGGCGCCATCTTGTTTAGATTTGTATACTCTGTATCTCTACAACCAGTGCACCTTTTTAGACGGATTTTCCTTTGTGTTTCGCTGTGTCCTTTGGGCCTTTTTGTCGGTGTCCTAAATTGACTCTACATAGAGCAGAATAGAGCATAGAGAGTTAGGTAGAGTACTCTGGAAACTTGGTCTTCGGTATTGTGACACCACTGGGTTGCTGCGGCTACTCTGTGCGAGAGCTTTCACGTGTAGGTACTTGTTCGGATCCTTAAGCCTTTGGAACTTGCCATGTCTTCGAAATCCGTGTCGGACCCGACTGAGGCAGAGCGAAGACGTAAGCGCCAAGGCCTGGGCGAAGTCTCTGATAAGGTGCTAAGACGGAAGGCCATTTCTCAGGATAGAGACAAGAAAGATAGAGCCGTCAAGGCACCACCAAAGGAGAAGAAGGGCGTTCCGCTGAGGGCCGATGTGGAATCCACAGACAGTGCCGTTGACCCACCTCGTACCTCAGCGGGGCCCATCGTAGTACCGACGACGGCTTTGATCACTATCCCTAACCCGGATGACTCCGCCGAGCCGCGCGCGAAGGCCGTGGATGCGCCCCCTCCCAAGGCTCTGTCCCAACAGGAACTCGATGAGGAGCTGGACAGACTTGGGATTGCCCAGCCGACTCCTAAAACAGACGATGAATGGTCAGACGTCGAGAGTGTTTGTAGCAGGCGCACTAGTATCCTCCCTGCAACGGCCAAGCGCACGGGAGTCTCCATGGACCTGGCATCACAGCGAGCCAACGACCTGCTGCTGTCCGGGAAGGAGGCCCTGGAGAAAGCCGGCAACATGAAACGGGAATGTAAGCTGGAGGCACTGGAGAGCCTGCAAGCTATGTACGAGATAGTGCTCTCGGTGTCGGACTCTCGCTCGCGTCATAGAGTATCGCTTGAGCAGGAGAGGGCTAGAGCGGCGAGAGAATTAGTCAGAGTCGAGAGGGCGCATGCCAAGCAATTGTCGGAGCTGAACCAGGTCCATGCGAACAAGCTCCGGGATGCCCACGAGATCGTGGTTAAGACACACCAGACGGCGGAATCGATCCGTGGTTGGCTTAACTTTGAAATGGATGGTCCGATTAAGGGGATCGCTAGTATCCAGAGCGAAATCCAGGCACTCGTTCTTAGGTCGCTGCCACAGGGAGCCTCTCCGGGTGAGCCTGGAGCTGCGTTGACTGCTTGTGCGGGATCCGTCATGATGGAGGCTCTGACAGTCAAGCTTAACGAACTAACAGGCCAGCTTGTAACAACAAGACAGGCTATCGATGAGCTCGCGAGCAATTTTGATAAGGCAGAACGAATGCGCCCGTCTGCTGGTGCTGAAGCCTTGGGGTCCGCACTGGACGTCGAGAGCCTCCTTATTCACATAAGGGAGGACATTGCGGGTCTAAAAGTGGAACAGGCTGACCGACGCGCTGAGGCACGCTCTAACGACGCCGACCCGAAGATGTTGGCCGCAATGGCTGAAGTCAATGAGGGCATCGCGGCAATCCGTCGCGAGACATTCGATGCTGGATTGGCCGACAAGTCGATGGCCCAGAGTATCTCGCAACTTAGAACCGAGGTCCGTGATACCCTGGACTCTATGGTGGAGACGGTCGGCCCGGTACGAACAGCAGTGGAATCGCTTCGCCGTGATATCCTCGAGCATTCCTCCGGCTTGCAACCTCGACCTAGCGATACCTTAAAGCCGTTTGACTCTTTCATCCCCAGCAGAAGGCCCGAGTACTCGGCGATCACTGCGAGGCGTACCGTCATAGTTGAGTCTGAGAACCCCCAAGAGTCCAGCGCCGACATTCTGGAAGACATAAAGAAAGGTGTCGACGTTGCTAAACTGGGAATAGCGGTGCAGGGACTTAGAAAGGGGCGGAATAGCAAAGTGGTTATTTCGGTGGAAACTGATGACGACAGGTTAGCTATGAAGTCTGCTATCCACCACCTCAATAAAAGCTATACCGTTACTGAGCCTCCTCCTAAGTTGCCTCTGCTCAAGCTGATTGGAGTCACCAGAGATACAGTGAACGATAAAGTGGTGGAAGCTATGAGGAATCAGAACAGGCCAGCCCTGGGCGACCACGTCAATGACCACATCAGAGTGCTCAGACGAACAAAGCACCGTTCGGATTTCATGAGCAATGTCATCGTGGAGGTCAGTCCAGGAATCTGGCAGAGCCTTAAAGATCAGCGAGTGAAAATCCGATACCAGGTTGTGCATGCCATTGATCAATCACCAATAAAGCAGTGCTTTAACTGTCTTGGCTACGGACATGAGGCTCGGAATTGCGAGAACGCTCAGACATGTGGGTACTGTGCGGAGGGTCACGACAGTAGAGCTTGCACGCGAGGCGGTGCACCGGTATGCCGTAACTGCAAACCGGGATCTGATAGGTCCCACCCGGCTTATTCCGACCAGTGCCCAGAATGGCGGAAATATGATCGGCTGGCGCGCTCGGTGATAAGTTACTGCTAAGGTGGACACAGGGACACGCCCAGGAATGAACGCCCCTGATTCGTGCATCGTTATAAGGATCCTGCAGGCTAACCTTGGAAGGGGAGCTGTGGCAACCCAAGAGTGTCTCAGGGAAGCCCTTGAAAAGGAATTCTCCATTATCTTGGTTCAAGAGCCGTACGTAGGAAGCCGCGGTTATGCTAAGTGGGGCGCGCATAAGGTCGTACAGCACTACCGGGGCACCAAGCCAGTTAAGTCTGCGATTGTCGTTGTCAACAATAGACTAGCTATAACCGAGTATCCGGAACTATGCACTGAGAACATTACATGTATAGTCTTAAGATTAGGCAGTCGAAGGTTGGGAATTGTCTCGGTGTATCTCGAGGGGTCAGAGGACATTGAGCCCTATCTGCAGCACATACAGGAGGTTCACCGCTGCATTGCTTCGCCCCTCATGATCCTGGCCGGTGACGTCAATTCTAAAAGCTACTGGTGGGGGGAAGATGAGGAGGACGCCAGAGGCACTGCATATGTAGAGCTGCTGGCTCATCTTGATATGGCTGTGCTAAATGCTGGGACAACCCCCACCTTCAGCGCCTTTCGCAATGGCAGAGCGTACGAAAGTATTGTGGACGTTACAGCCTGCACTAACAATCTCTTGGGACTGGTGACAAACTGGTCGGTGGACACTAATCTGGTCACTACTTCGGATCATAGAGCGGTCACTTTTGAGTTGCGGCTGGGGACTGAGTCGGATCTGGTTACGAGGCAAACAACTCGGAAGTATAACACCAAGAAGGCTGACTGGGACTGCTTTGACGACTGCCTCCAGCGGGAATTGCACTCGAAAGCCCTGAGTGTAGATGCTGTAGAAGCAGTGCAGTCCTCCGAAAGCCTCGAGGCTCTGGTAGAGGAGTTCACGAGTTGTGTAGAGACTGCCTGCACAGAAGCCATTCCACCAATAGGCGAAACCAAAAAGGCCAAATTAAACTGGTGGACCGAAGCTCTTTCCCATCAAAAGGCCGAAGTCATTAGGCTCCGGGCCCGAATCCGCAGGGCAAACCCGAGACGCAGAGCTGCTGTGGTTGACACGTATCTGGGGGCCCTGGAAGAGTACAAGCGGAGCCTAATCGATGCCAAAGTCGCCAGCTGGAAGGAGTACTGCACCGAACAAAAGAAGGTGACGATGTGGGAGAGAATTTACAAGGTTCTCACTATGACGGGTCGTCAAAATGATTGCCTTTTGCGAGATCAGAGAGGAGAGACCCTTGATCCAACCGGTTCCGCCTCTCTACTGGCGCATACGTTCTATCCTGAGGACGACCCGGACACGGATAGCCGGGACCAAGCGACTCTGAGAGAGGACATAGGGAGACACGTGGCATCTCTGAGGCAACGAGGCACCAACCAACACATCATCTCCACTGCCTTTGGAAATGACGAGCTTCTCAACGTGCTGAGAAGAATCAGTCCGACTAAGGCACCTGGAGAGGATGGATTGACAGGAGACATCTGCCTTAGAGCAATTATTAACACCGAAGGCATATTCCTGACCATCCTGAACAAATGCCTGGAGTTGGGTTACTTCCCCCGGAAATGGAAGCGGGCCATAATCCGAATCGTCCCCAAGCCACAGAAGGAAGACTACTCGGCTCCCAAGTCCTTCAGACCCATAGGTCTGCTACCTGTGTTCGGTAAAGTACTGGAGAAGATGTTCACAACAAGACTGGTTTGGCATCTGGGAAGCTCGGGATTGCTGAGTAAGCGGCAGTACGGCTTTATGCCCCAGGTCAGCACGGAGGATGCACTCTACGATGCTATTAGCTTGATAAGAGAAGGAGTGGCAGCCAAAAAGATCGTGGCTGTAATATCGCTGGATATTGAAGGGGCATTCGACGGAGCCTGGTGGCCTCTAATCATGAGCCAGCTAGTCGTTAAGAGATGCCCACAAGACATTCTCCTGCTTATCGATAGCTACCTCTCAGAAAGATCCGTGCGCGTGCAGTATGCGGGAGTGCAGATAGACAGGCTCACCAATAAGGGCTGCATTCAGGGATCCACCTGCGGACCTGTCATGTGGAACATTCAGCTTGACCCCTTAATGCAAAAAGCAGAACAGCTTCAGGCGCACATCCAGGCTTTCGCGGATGACATCCTTATAGTGGCTTCTGCTGGCACCACATCAGAGCTAAACAGGATAGTTAACCATGCTCTCCAGGCTGTTACTGAGTGGGGACTAAATAGCAAGATGAAGTTCGCTGCACATAAAACTCAAGCTATAGTCGTCACCAGGAAGCTCAAGTTTGACGTACCCCGGTTTGTCCTTGGTGGAGTGGACATTGAGATCTCGGGTGAGCTGAAAGTGTTGGGACTCACGATTGACTCGAAACTCACCTTCAGCTCCCATCTCAAGAATGTGTGTAAGAAAGCTGTAAACATATACCGGAAGCTGTCCACCGCTACCAGAGCTAATTGGGGACTAAACCCTGAGATCACCAGGCTGCTCTATATGGCCGTGGTTGAGCCGATCGTCCTTTATGCTGCCAGCGTTTGGGCCCCAATAACGGACAAAAAATACGTGGTGACCAAACTAAACCAGATCTCCCGTAAGTTTGGCATTATGGTTGCAAAGGCACACAGAACTACCTCGCTAACTTCAGTGCTGTGTCTGGCAGGTCTGCTGCCACTTGACCTTCGCGCCCGAGAAGCCGCTGAACTGTACGAGACAAAGCGTGGAAAGCCTTACCCTGAGCTGCCTGGACGCGAGGTCGAACGAAGAATCGATGCTTTCCAGCTCCCACATCCGGCTCACAGGTACCCGATCCGTCATAAGCTGTTGGGTCCCGATTTCGAGGTCGATGAGTTGGGTCCACACCCAAAACTATACACCGATGGGAGTAAAATCGAGGGTAAGGTTGGTGCAGCGGTGACCTGGTGGGAAGGTGGACAGGAGGTGCGCTTCTCAAACTTCATTCTTGCGCCGTACTGCTCGGTATACCAAGCGGAGCTTGCAGCCATTGTTAGAGCACTCACGATGTTCACTAAATCCAAGGAAAGGGCAGTGGACATAATCAGCGACTCGAGGTCATCCCTGGAGACGATCGCTGACCCAGCAAGCACTCACCCAATGGCAGCTGAAATCCAGGCCCAAATGCACCAGCTGCAAGCGGAGGGGAGACAGGTGCAGTTCTATTGGATAAGAGCACACGAGGGATTTGCGGGCAATGAGAGAGCTGACGAGTTGGCTAAGGCGGCGGCGTTAACAAAAAAGACTAGCCCTGTTTATGATAAAATCCCAGTCTCTTACATCAAGTACTCTATCCGTCAGAAGACTATAGACATATGGAACAAGCGCTACGTTGAGGCAACCACCGGAACAACCACAAAGCTATTCTTCCCTAATGTACGAGATGGTCATAAAATAATGCTTAAGATCCCTATGTCTAATATCAGGGCGCAAATGCTCACCGGCCATGGAGGCTTCAGGGAATACCTGCACCGTTTTAAGCTATCCCCGACTCCACACTGCACCTGCGACTCGGTAACTCCGGAGACAATTCCTCACCTTCTGGATAGTTGTCCCAGGTATGGCGCTTGGCGCCAGGATCTTAGCTCTAGGTTCCAAATGACGATCTGTAGCAGTAATTATGGCAGGTTTGTTGGAGATGGCGACTATCGTAACGAATTCCTAAAGTATGCGGAAAGAGTGGTCAGATCGGCCGCCAAAGCTAACGGCAGTACTGTCTGCTAACGCAAATTTCCAAAAGTTATTAGAGGGCGCTATCGTTGTAGAGATAGAGGGTAGTCAATTAGGTCGACTAGGGAAACATTTTGTTAGTTAATTGTCAGGGGTAGGCACACGCTATAAATATAGTTTAAAGTTAGGCTACACGCTATAAAACAATACAATACAAAAAAAATATTAAGGTAGAGTCACATTGTAGAGTAAAGGTTAGGCCAATAAGCCTATTGTAAAAGATACAGTGTTAGTCCGAATGTTAAAATTAAGTAAAAAAATTAAGGTAGAGTCTTATTGTAGAGTAGGTATAGTTTAAAAGATAGTGCAGTTAGTTCTATTATGTTAAGATAAGTAATTAATAAACAGTGTTAGTCTAAGAAATCAGTATAAAAATGTAAAAAAGTTAAGTAACTAAGAATTGTGTAAAGAAAAAAGTAAGCTAAAACCAAACAAAAATTTAAAGTAGAGTCTTACATTGTAGAGTAAGGATGAGCCAATAAGCCTTTGTTTTTAAAATAAGATAGGGTTAGTTAGTCCTATTATGTTATAATAAGTACTTATAAATAGTGTTAGTCTAAGATAAAAGCATAACAATGTGAAAAGGTTAATGAAAATACAGTACGAAAATCCTAACAGTAGACCGGGAATGCGTCGCGCTGAGCAATTTGGTTCGATAGAATAAGTCTTAAGATTTATAACCAGTGTAGACCCGAATAGCTATGACTCGGCGCATCCCCGATCTCTGCAAATAAAGTGCTAGGCTGAAAAACTTATTGATCCCCCCTGATAAGACATAGAACCCAGTAGAGAAAAGAGTTAGTATAGTAATAGATAGTAGACAAAACAGGATTAAATAAAGTAAGCAGTAATTTCATAGAGTTGTACAAAAATAAAATAAAATGTAGTGTAATACAAAAAGAATTAAAAATGAATAGGTTGTAATTAGAATAGGTTAAACCGTCGCATAATAAGCAGCGACGAGATTGTCGTCATAGTGCCATTTCGAGATGGCAAAAAAAAAAAAAAAAAAAAAAAAAAAAAAAAAACCTAACCTAACCTAACCTAACCTAACCTAACCTAACCTAACCTAACCTAACCAACATTCGCGCTCCAACCGCCCTTGGAAGCGCCACGAAAATAGCCCTCTCCTCACGCGAAAAATCGCAAAAATAGTAAAAAGTGCTCCAATTTTGACGTGTGATACACCAAAAGAAGCGGAAAGTGACGGCGCATACGTCGGTGAAAACCGCGTTGCTCTAAGTGCTGTGTGTGCAAAGTTATTTGTGAAAAACCAGTGTTGGCACAGAAAAAGTGATTTTTCGCGAGTTTTACAGCGAGGACTGGTGCTTTTCAATATACCCCTGGAAAGCCCTTGAGAAGCTCTACAATCTGGTATTTTTCGGCTTTCTCTCCCGTGCATGGGCACGGAATAAAAGCCAGAAAAACAACTCCCACGTGGCCACGTGGTCATCGTTCCAGAGCTGCGGGGGACCATCTGACACCGCCATCGGCAGCGGAACATTGAGGAGACTTCGGAGGCGTTTTCAGATTTCCAAAAAGTTAAGTGGCTGCTTTGTTGCAAGGACTTTTGTTTTGGTGCAGTTGGACTTTTGTTTTGAAAAATTATATTTTGAAATTGACAGCGGTGACCTACCGTTTTTATTAGCCTAGTTTGTAGACCTTCAGTCATAGTTTATTCAATAAAAAATTTAGGTAGGGTTTATGCTAAAAAATTCTTAGTTATTTAATTTATTGATTGTAGGTCAACTGTAAATATAGAAAAACCCTTGTTTCTCCGAAACGGCTGGGAATTTTGACTTTTTGACACGAGTTTGGGTATCTATACCTAACAACCTAGGAAATTGCCAGCCCTATACATCCCCCTCAAAAAACATCATCATCATTTTTCTTTTATTCAAAAATTTTTCTAAGTCCAGCAACTGTACTACGTAAGCTCATAGGTGGACGCGGATTTTGAGTTAGTTTTAAGATAATTGTACTTTGACCTAGTTATAGAGATTTTTAGAATAGTCGGCCATTTTGTTCCGCCATCTTGGAAGATTGCAAAGCCCCGTATCTCTCTGACCAAAGCTCCTATCGATACGGGATTTTTTGTGTTATAGCTTGTTACTGCTGGGCCTATTGGCCATCGTATTAGGGACAGACTCTAGGTAGAGCAAAAATCTTTTTTGACAAAAAATTTGTTTTTCCGGGCTCATGACCGATTCCACTTTGAGGCCGACTCCTAACGATAAACAAAACTTTTATGTAGAGTCAGGTACTCTACATAGAGTACCTATCTAAAAATTAAAAAAGTGCAAAATTGTACTTACCTGTGCATTCATCAATCGGAGTCGCGCGTGCCGTGTTTTGGAGCTGAAACCGCATCTGAAACAAAAAACAAACATTAGAATAGGAGACACTATATACATTTTATATACATTTTATATACATTTTATATACATTTTATATACATTTTATATACATTTTATATACATTTTATACCACTTTTACAAGTTTATTTTACATTGACGTGTCCCCCTAAGTACTCCTCCCATAATGTTTGGGTTCCGTACTCCGGCCAAGGGAGCAAAAGCCGCATGTGAAGATGGCCAAAAACCGACTACATCAGGGTTTACACCAGTGGCAGCCAGCTCACCTGGCAAAACATCTTCCGTGCGACGGAGCATTGGTGACTGGGAGTCAGGTAAGCCTGATCCTAGCTCCAAACTCCGTACCCCCCCGAAGAAAGCGGCATCAGTGGAGCCACCGAAGCCCAAGAGGACTCTCCTGCAAGGGAACAAAGCGGTGGCGGGGGTGCCGACGGAGACAGCAGGAAGCCCCCCAGTGCAACTCAAAGCGAAGTACGCTGACCGGTTGGCAGAAGCCAAAGCCTGTGTTATCAAGGCTAAAGTGAATCTATCGAACTCTAAAAACATCAAAACAGAGATTAAGATGGAGGTAACACAGGCTGTAGACAGGCTTTACCAACTGGTCAAGGAGTCGGAAAGCGTAAAAGGGCAGGCAAAGAAGCAACCGGAGAGAGAAAAAGAACCTGAAAAAGAAAAAGAGCCGGAAAAGGAGAAGGAACCAGGGAAGGAAGAAAGAGAGTTAATAAGAAGGATGGATGACCATGCAAAGCTGATTAAAGAAAACTGTGAAAGGATGGAAAAACTACAAGAAACAATGGACAGGCATGAAAGGCAAAGCTATGCGAGTGTAGCTGCGGTGCACGCCAGAAAACCAATCCCGGAGCAGACCGCGCTGCATTCCGTAGTCGTCACAGCTAAAGACGACCAAGAGACCGGAGAAGATGTCCTGAATAGAATTAGAAAGGCAGTTAATGCGAAAGAAGGTGGAATTGTGGTGGAAAAAATAAGGAAGGCAAAGGATAGAAAAGTTATATTAGGGTGCAGAACAGAAGAAGAAAGAGAAAAGATCAAAGAAAGGCTCAAACAAGATGAAAAATACCTTAGCGTAGAAGAAATAAAAAACAAGGACCCTCTGGTAGTCCTTAAGGACGTGCTCGCGTACAACAGCGACGATGAGGTCCTTAAGGCTCTAAGGAAGCAAAACCCTAGTATATTTGACCAAATAGATGTAAAAGACAAGATGGAGATTGCCTTCAAAAAGCGCACCCGGAACCAGCACACCCACCACATCGTCATGAGGGTGTCCCCCAAAATCTGGCAGCGTTTAGTCCAAGCAGAAACTGTCAAGATCGACCTGCAGCGCGTGAGAGTAGCGGACCAGTCTCCATTGGTGCAGTGTTCGCTTTGCCTCGGATACGGGCACGGTCGACGGTTCTGCAAGGACACGGTGGAAAAATGCAGCCACTGTGGGGGACCCCACATGAAGACAGAATGTGCGGACTGGCTCGCAGACGTACCACCAGCGTGCTGTAACTGCAAGCACGCCAAGCTGGACCGGGTGGACCACAACGCCTTCAGCGGTGAATGCCCGACCCGCCGCAAGTGGGAAGCACTGGCTCGGGCCACTGTAGCGTATTGCTAAAGTGGCCCCAGGCTCCGTTGACTCCCAAGCAGGTGCAAAGGCCTTCCTCGTCGCACAAGTAAACCTTCAAAGAAAACAGCTAGCAACTTACGAACTAATGCTTGAAGCAGACAAACAGAGGATGGCCTTTGCACTCCTCCAAGAGCCGTATGTGGGGAACACGGGTCGAGTTAAGGACTATGGGACCGCCAGGATCTTCCAGAGCATAAATCAAGGAGACGGGGTTGTCAAAGCAGCAGTTGCAGTCTTTGACACCGAAATAGACGCAATCCTTTGTTCGGAGTTCACCACAAACAACATCGCTGCGGTGAAACTCCGAACAAGTGCCTGGGAGATCGTGGTGGTCTCGTTCTACTTCGAACCATCTGAACAAATGGAGCCGTACTTAGAACAACTGAGGAAAATCAAGCAGCGGTTTGGAGCAGTACCGTGAATGTCCCCATTATGGACACCTTAAGGATTTGGTCAGCTGGTTTGGGCTATAATTAATTCATTTTAAAACTTACAATGTTGAGCTTCGAAATAGGAATAGCTGAATACTTGCTTTATGTAATGGATATATTTTAACAGACTAAACATGTTGCGCGTCTTGTCAAATTCAGTTTTAGTAAAATACCTACGAAATCTACAAATGCCGCAGTGATGGACACCCATGCACCAGTAAAGAAACACCGGTCTTGGACACTTGTGCAGTAATGGACACCCAATGATGGACACGTACATTATAATACTCTGTCGTACATCTTGAAATCCAAAGACCCTTTTCTGATGAATTATAGCTTATTCAGTTCTAAAATTTTAATGCGACCGAAAAATATGTTTTAAGATAGTGTTTTTTGTATGTTTGTCTGAGACTCTGTAGTTTTACAGTTTAATACTCCGGCTTGGGTGTTTGCCTAAAAGAAAAGAATCAAACTAATGGTTCTGGGATACAAAATATGGCTGAGTGATTAAAAAGGTTTGCCTATTAAATATTGTTTATCAGACTATCTATGACCTTGTAGAGCTCTAGAATAAATGCAACATTTTTAATATTATGGTATGGTAAACCAGAAACTGTTGCAGCTGTTTCCAATTTACCAGCGTAAGCTACAGCGTAAGAGCTGAATGGATCTCAGGTATAAATACCAGTTTTATTTGCTTTATGTCGAAGCTTTAAGATAAGTTGAACTGGAGCTTGAAATTCATCGAGGGGTGATGCCGGAGATCTTAACTGAGATCGAAGATTTCTATGGCCGGTTACAAGCGGCCATAGAAATATTCAGGACACGACATCTGCGAGGCGTACACGTCTCGCAGATGTCTTGTCCCGAATCCAGTAATGAGGATGCAAGAACCACCCGCCACTGCACAAGAGATCTTCCTGAGATCAGCCTGGACGAGATAGAAATGGCCTTGAGAAAGTTGAAAAATGGAAAAGCCCGTAGGGTATCACTTCGGAACTCCTAAAAACAGGAGGCCCTCTTATCCTGAAGGAAGTCCAACGTGTCTTCAAGTCCGTTCTAAGCTCTCCTTAAAAGCTATAGACTGATCTCACTCTTGAGCCATGTCTACAAACTGTTCTCGAGAGACTTGACGAATTTCGAACACCAGAGCAGGCTGGATTTCCAAGAAGATTTGGTACCATAGACCACAAATACATCCACATAAGGCGCCAGATTATACAAAAATTTATAGAATATAACCAATTCTTATGCCTCGCATTTGTGGACTATGCGAAAGCCTTTGACTCTGTCAAAACCGGGGCTGTTCTGCAGACCCTGCTACGATGTCAGATCGATTGGCGATATATCGAAGTGCTGAGATTCCTTTACAATGACGCCACTATGTCTGTTCAAGTCCAAAACCAACAGTTTAAACGTATCCAGTTGCACCGCGGAGTAACACAAGGGGATGTAGTATCCTCTAAGTTGTTTACAAGCGAACCGGAAGATATGTTTAAGACGCTGAGTTGGAATGAAATAGGCATTAATATCAATGGCAAAAATATCTCGCACTTACGATTTGCCGATAACATTGTTATATTGGCGGAGCTGCTGCCTCACGACGAGATGAACCTGGATAAAACAAAACTGTAGTGATTGTATTACCCCAGAGCCGATCGCTATCGACGGAAAGCCTGTCGAAGTTGCGCAGGACCTTGAGCAGACACTTCGGTTGGGTAGATACAGCTTGGAGAGCGAGCTAAACCAAAGAATACAGCTGGGCTGGGTCGCATTAGGAAACTTTGTCAAGTCCTCTCGTCGTGCATCTTCCAATGCCTGAAGACAAAAGTCTTCAACCAATGTGTTCTACCTGTTATAATCTATGCTGCCGCAACGTGAACACTTACAGTAGGGTCGGTCCACAAGCTGAAAGTCGTGCAGCGATCTAGGGAGAGAGCTACGCTCGCAGTTTCTTTAAAGGATAGAATCAGAAACGAGAGTATCTGACAAAGAATTAAGGTGGCCGGCATAGCTCAGAGGATTAGCAAACTGAAATAGCAGTAGTGGGAGGCCATGTTTGCCATAGAACCGACAATCGTTGGAGCAAACAAATACTTGGGTGGAGACAGCGTTTAGGCAAGCATAGTGTAGGACCGCCTCCGGCACAAGGTGGGGCGATGATCTGTGAAATTTAGCTGGCAAACACTGGATGAGAAGAGCCGCAGACTGGGCTCAGTGCCGCATCTTGGAAGAGACCTACGTCTCGCAAGCAGTGGACTGATATAAGTTGATGATGATGATGATGATGACCATGGACCAAGTTGTATGTCAATAAAGAATCTAAATTATTATTATTATTGCGTTTATCGCTTTATAAAATAATATCTTTTTTTCAAGCCGTTATCCATACAAAACCAAAATCATTTTTCAAGGTCATTTTTTGAAGATCTATAAAGACACCCGATATCGGCAGGAAAAATAGAGCCAATATAATTTAAAAACTCAATATTTACTCAAAAACGTAAGTTTGGACACGTGTCCATCATACATTTTGCTACATAAATACGAACCAGTGATGGACACCCTCTCTAAACTGGTTTTATAAACTACAAGTGGTCTTTTTTCTTCACAATGATTTACTCCGTTTCAAATTATGTCCATGTAATCATAGCAAAAGTTTATAGCCCTCAGAAAAAACGGTTTATAAATAAAAATGTACACTCACTCCCTTAACAATTTGCTTAGGGAAACACGAAAAATTCGAAAAATCACCGCTTAGTTTAGTTTTATTTTTTTTATATTTTATTGAAAAAGCCGGTACCGTGTGTCGTTTATGATTATGATAGTTTGAAGTATCAGCTTTAAGTCCTGTGGGACCACCAATTTAATTAAGCTATCCAAATCACTATTTTATGACATTAAAGTTTCAAGTGTCCATAACTGGGTCAGTGTCCATCACTACCACATCCACGGTAAGACTTCTTGTGGGCGGCGACGGCAATGCCAAAAACTCATGGTGGGGAAGCATAAAAAATGATGATAGGGGAGAAGAAATGGTAGGAACCCTTGAGGAGATGGAGCTTCAGATTCTTAATGAAGGGAATATTCCTACCTTCGACACAATACGGGGTAACAAATCATACTCGAGCTTCATAGATATAACTGCCTGCACGATGGATTTGCTGAATCTTGTTGAGGGCTGGAAAGTAGAAGTAGGCTTGACGAGTTCCGACCACAACGTCATATCTTTTAAAATAAGGCTTACAAAAGCAAAAGGTATAAATATACAGCGCACCACTCGAATATACAATAGCAAGAAAGCAAACTGGGATCAGTTTCATGAGAAACTGGCCCAATTGTTAGTAGAAGAAAATTTTAGTACAGAAAACATTTTAGAAATTACAGAAAAGCTAGAACTAGAAAGAAAAATAGAGTCATACATAGAAATAATAAAGAAAACAACTGAAAGTAGCATGCCATTAAAGAAAACAAACAGTAAACTTACCCTGCCGTGGTGGTCCCAGGAACTCGAAGCGATGAAGAGAGATGTCAACACGAAGCGAAGAAGAATCCGATGCGCAGCGCCGATCCGTAGAGCTGGAGTTGTAAGCGAGTACCTGAAAGCAAAAGAAAATTATGAAGGGAAAGCAAAATTAGCACAAATAGAGAGTTGGAAGGGGTTCTGCGGGAAACAAGAGAAAGAAGGACTGTGGGAGGGGATATATCGGGTAATAGGGAAAACAACGAAGAGGCAGGAAGACCTGCCCCTGGTCAGGGAGGGAAAGGTCTTGGATCAGAGGGAGTCCGCCAAACTATTGGCCGACACCTTCTATCCAGTGGATAGGAGAGAAGAGGACAACTTAAATCACCAAAGGATTCGAGAAGCAGCTGAAAAAGTAAACGAATCGGATCATGATGAAAAGCATGATCCGCCGTTTACTCTAGAGGAGCTGAAATCCACGGTAGACAGTTTCAACCTCAAAAAAGCTCCGGGTTCTGATGGATTCACTGCGGACATCTGCAAACACGCAATAAACCAAGAGCCTGAGCTATACCTATCACTGGCAAACAAGTGTTTGGAACTGGGATACTTCCCGAACATATGGAAGGAGGCGACAGTGGTCATATTGCGAAAGCCAGGAAAGGAAGATTACACCAGCCCCAAATCCTATAGGCCGATCGGACTCCTGCCAGTGATGGGTAAAATCCTGGAAAAAATGGTTATAGGCAGAGTCAAGTGGCACTTGCTTCCGAGACTTAGTACTCGTCAGTACGGATTCATGCCGCAAAGGAGTACAGAGGACTCCCTCTATGTCTTAGTACATCACATACGCGAAAAGCTAGAACAGAAAAAACTAATAACCATCATTTCACTAGACATAGAGGGAGCCTTCGACAGCGCCTGGTGGCCCGCTATAAGAGTCCGTCTGGCTGAGGAAGAATGCCCGATCAACATCAGGAAAGTAGTCGACAGCTACCTGGAAAACAGAAAAGTCAAGGTTAGATATGCAGGCGAAGAGGTTGTTGAGAAGTCCAAGAGGATCCAAAGCGCTGGCGTGGGAATCGACAGCACGTGTTCGGTGCACATAGGTACTATCAGATTGGTGATGAGAAGAAAAACTTATTGTGTTCTGATTGCTCCAATTTATTAGAGTATATAATAAACGGATACAATACAATTCTATAACTAATTTAGTTCTAATGGAATAATTAATTACTGCTAAATACATATGACGTTATCGCTTGGGCGTTCGGGGGCAAAAGAGAAAGAGCCAAGAGTGAGTCGGTCCACGTTACAAAACATGACAGCCCAGCCGATACATATGTCAACGTCATGTCAAGATTGTGTGGAGTACCATGCATATATTGCTACATTTTAACACTACCCCTTAATCCACACAATCATCATGTCATTAATACAAAACAACACAACAATCTTAACAATATGATATCTCAGTCAATAGGTACATAACAATGAGATACCACATAAATACCTACTACAATACTATTACATAAAAATACCTACTAAATTATCAAATTCTTACATTCATATCATTTACAAACTTGTGATGTTTCATAACACACAAAGGTTTAGTAAGAACATCTGCTACCATACTCTCTGTCTGTAGGTATTTCACTTTTACAGAACCATTTTGAACCAGATCTTTTACAAAATGATACCTTATATCTATGTGCTTAGTGCGTTTATGACAATATTCTTTAATCAGTAATAATTTTTGGGCAGACTGGTTATCATTAAATATTGTCACTTGATACAATTTCGGTATGATTTCAGACAGAAAACTTCTTATAAAACAAATATCTTTACATACATCTGTTATTGCTAAATACTCTGCCTCAGTACTAGAAAGTGCTACACAACGTTGTTTACGAGATTCCCAGTTAATCACATTATTTCCTAGTTTTACAACAAACCCAGTATAGGACCTTCTATCATTGGGGTCATTAGCCCAGTCAGCGTCTGCAAAAGCAGTCAAATTCAATTGACCTCCTTTATGAAAATATAAAGAAAAATTAATTGTACCTGCTAAATATCGCAAAACCCTTTTAGCTGCCTGCCAATGTGTTACATCAAAACAGTTGTTAAACTGGCTTAATTGACTACAAGCAAATGAGATGTCAGGCCTAGTACATACAGATAAATACATAAGACATCCCATCAGCTGCCTATAGTTATACTGATCATCACATAAACTAGTTTTACCCTTAACTAATTTACAGTTGGTAGGCATAGGCGTTTTTACTACTTTACAGTTTTCCATACCGAAGCGTTGCAACAATCTTTTTATATATTCAGATTGACTTACTTTCATAATTCCATTTGCTCGGTCTCTTTCAATATTCATGCCCAAACAGTTTTTTAAATTACCTAAATTTCGAATATTGAAATTATCTTCAAGCAAAGGCAACAACTCATTACATTTAGTACTGTAAAATATATAAAAGTCGTCGACATATAAAGCAATTATAGTTATGTCTCTCTCAGAACGCTTTATATACACACAAGGTTCACACTTACTTTGCTTATAGCTATTATTAGATAACAAATGATGAACTTTAGCATTCCAATTTCTACTAGCTTGCTTAAGGCCATAGATACCTTTTAACAATAAACAAACTTTACTTTTACAATCATCATTACCAAAGCCAGGAGGTCGTTCCATAAAAATGGTTTCCTGAAGTTCACCATTAAGAAATGCAGTTGTAACATCAATATGGTCAATATTTAAATTCAATTCATTAGCTAATGCGAACAATATTCTTAATGTACTATGACGCACAACAGGGGAAAAAGTGTCATTGTAATCTACGCCTCTTATTTGAGTAAAACCCCTGGCGACTAATCTAGCTTTATACTTTTCAAAATTACCATTAGCGTCATACTTTTTCTTATACACCCATTTACATTTTACCACATTTTCATTAGGCGGCCTATCAACTAATTTCCATACATTATTAGAAATAAGAGAATCATATTCACTTCGCATAGCGGCCCGCCATTCGTGACTATCAGGACAACTTACAGCTTCCTCAAAGGATTGAGGTTCAGCAAGTGGAAAATCTTGTGCAATCAAAGAGAAGTCGGTTTCGTAGTCATTGTACTTTACCGGTAACCTGGATCTAGTACTACGCACAGGACGTCGACTCGCGGATACCGGGGGTGATGTACCACCTCCGCCCTCAGCCGGCCCATCGCGCACTGGCGTCACGCACGCGTGATGGACGTCGCGCGCTGGCGACTCGGCAGGGACACCGTCGTCCTCACTGCCCGTGCAGTACTCACCGTCTGAAAAAACCGTTACTTCACCTGTAGTATCGTCTGACACAGACTGATCATATTCTAATTGACTAACATTTTGACTAGTAACATTATCATTAATTGAATTCATATCAGCATTATTATCACATATATTTTCACTAGAATTCAGCAAATTACTATCATTATTACTAGAATTCGGTGTATCAATATTATTAGAATTCAAACTATCCATGGTATTAGTCAATTCAAAATAAATAAAATCATTATCATTATTGTCAATGTCATTAAAATTATTATGAAACTTATTTTCAATAAAAACAACATTTCTAGACAACACAACATTCTTGGGTGCAGACGGGTCCAATAACCTATAGCCCTTTGAAGTTTCAGAATACCCAACAAATAAAAACCTTTTACTTTTAGGGTCTAACTTACGGCGTTTCTGCTCAGGCACTAAAGAGTATGCAATGCAACCAAATACGTGAAGGTGACTAAGATCTGGTTTAGATCCGGTCCAAACCTCCTCCGGTGTACGTCCTGAAAGAGCAGCAGTAGGGGACCGATTTTTAAGATAAATTGCGGTCATGACCGCCTCTCCCCAATAGCGCCCACAGAGACCAGCACCCTGCAGCATACATCTGGCCTTCTCCATAAGCGTCCTGTTAAGGCGCTCACTTACGCCATTCTGGCTCTGACAATATGGTATGGACTTCTGGTGAATGATTCCATGCTGTTGCAAAAACTTAGAAAAACTATCATTACAATATTCACCACCTCCGTCTGACCTTAGAATCTTAATTGGCAACCCTACTTGTTTCTCTACAAGTCTTTTAAAATTAACAAAATGAGACATTACCTCCGATTTGTGCTTCATCAGATATCCAAAAGTCTTCCTGGTGTAGTCATCCGTAAACGTAACAAGGTACTTCGCACCACCCAAGCTGCTATCAGGCAACGGCCCACACACATCAGAATGGATCAACTCGAGGGACTGGGTAGCTCGCCTTGCCTCTCCAACCGGAAACTGCTTGGCAGCCATCTTTCCCTCCAAACATGGCACACATTCCTTCAAAACCTGCTCATTGTCAGTCTGAAACAGAACACCAGTTGCATTTCCATTCTTTAATGTACACATACCCTGTATACCAAGGTGACCAAGCCTTTTGTGCCACAAATCAATAGGCACATTAGCAGTAACCTTTGCACTCCGGGCCTCCTGCCTATTACACAGGAGAGAAGAATGCACTAATTGCGAATACCTACTTGATTGACACACCCCAAAATTAACCCTATAAAGACCATTATCTTTGAAAGCACAAAATATTGGGTTGCCAGAATTTTTACTGCTCTTATCATAAATGAAACAGCCCCCGCCATTAAATATAACATTAAAGCCCTTCTGAGTGAGACAGCTGACCGACAACAAATTATGAGACAGTTTAGGTACATACAAAACATTTGTAATATTCCTTACCACTTTTTCAGTTTTAACAGTGATTGTGCCTTTACCTAGACATTCCAACTTCTCATCATTCGCGATACTTATAACATTGTTACAGTCCGTTAGCTCTGTAAATAAACTTTTATTATTACACATGTGCGCACTACACCCAGAGTCTATCAACCAGCCGTCCTGTGATTCAGCTACAAATGCGGTAGCCACCAACGATTTCTCTTCTGGCTTCTGCATGTCCTTCTTCAGTTTGAAGCATTTCGACTTGATGTGACCGCTTTTCTTACAATAGTGACAAATAATTTTACTCTTGTTCGCTTTATTTTTTGTCACAAAAGCAGCATCCACGCCTTCTGAGAAGTTGTTCTTCCGATACTCTTCTTGTATCAACCTGGATCGCACCAGTTCACTTGACAAACTGTTGGTTAAACACGCCGTCTCCAGGTTAGAGACCAAAGCGTCAAACTCTTTGGGTAAGCCACTGAGTAACAGCTCTGCAACTTCTGCATCTTCAATCACTTTGCCGATGTCAGCTAATTGTTGGACAAGTGTCATTATGCCAACTAAATAATCAGTCATTGAGCCGAACTGATTGTAATCGGTGTGATGCAGCTTTCTCAGCAAGAGCACACGCCTATAGAGGCCTTTATCTTCAAAAGTTTTTGCCAGCGTGTCCCAAGCTTCCTTGGCTTTAGAACAGTGCCGCACGTGTTGATGACACGCAGCCTTCACACTAAGGCATATACGCGCCAGAGCTTTCTGGTCTCGCGATGCGTCGCCGCCGTCTCCACTCACATTATTCCATAGACCCTCCAATGTAAGGAGCATTTTCATTTGAAACTTCCAAGAATTGTAATTGGAAACACCTTCTAGTTTTTCAATGTGTATGCCTGCGCCATGCGAGGACATCGCAACGCCGGTGCCAGGCTCCACAACTCCACCAGATAACCTTTCTTCCATCGTGTGCACACGTGCACAATGTGCACTATCAAAATGCGAAAATTTGACACGGCCGTTTCTTCAGATATTTTATCACAGATATCACTGGGCCACAAAACCAGTTGAGATATCACTGGGCCCCATAACCTGTTGAGAAGTCCAAGAGGATCCAAAGCGCTGGCGTGGGAATCGACAGCACGTGTTCGGTGCACATAGGTACTATCAGATTGGTGATGAGAAGAAAAACTTATTGTGTTCTGATTGCTCCAATTTATTAGAGTATATAATAAACGGATACAATACAATTCTATAACTAATTTAGTTCTAATGGAATAATTAATTACTGCTAAATACATATGACGTTATCGCTTGGGCGTTCGGGGGCAAAAGAGAAAGAGCCAAGAGTGAGTCGGTCCACGTTACAAAACATGACAGCCCAGCCGATACATATGTCAACGTCATGTCAAGATTGTGTGGAGTACCATGCATATATTGCTACATTTTAACAGAGGTCACCAAAGAAACATCGAAGGGTTGCGTCCAGGGTTCCATCGGGGGGCCTATTCTTTGGAATTTGCTTCTCGACCCCTTGCTAAAAGGACTCAAAAGTCGCGGTGACTACTGCCAAGCATTCGCGGATGATGTTGTCTTGGTTTTCGATGGTAACACGGCAATGGAGATCCAAAGGCGCGCCAATGCCGCTCTCGCGTATGTTCAGGAGTGGGGAATCATGAACAAGTTAAAGTTTGCACCGCACAAAACGAAGGCGATGATCGTAACGCGGAAACTCAAACATGATACCCCACTCTTGCACATGGGCGGGACCGACATTGGAATGTCAAAGGAAATCAAGATCCTGGGGCTCATTATCGATGAGAAGCTGACTTTTAACGCCCATGCAGCAAGCGTTTGCGTAAAGGCACTGAACCTTTACAAAGGCTTATCAAGAGCCGCTAGGATCAGCTGGGGCCTCCATCCTGAGGTCATACGTACCATCTATGTCGCCGTGGTTGAGCCCGTTATCTTGTACGCAGCAAGTGTTTGGGCACCTGCATCTAAAAAATTATGCGTTCAAAAGCAACTTAACGTAGTCCAAAGAGGATTTGCCCAAAAACTATGCAAAGCGTATCGCACGGTTTCACTGAACTCGGCCCTACTGCTGGCTGGAATACTCCCTCTCGACCTCCGAATACAGGAGGCAGCCGCTCTGTACGAGGCTAAGAAGGGAGTGTCCCAGCCGGCACTAGGGGACAGAGAGGTGGAACAAATGGTCCCGTTTGCGAGCACACCGCATCCGGCCGAACATATGGGTCTTGAATTCTTTTGCCTGGTAGACCACGAACAAGTTAGTAGTCACAGTAACCAAGCAGTACGAATATTTACGGACGGCAGCAAAATTGAAGGCAGGTTGGAGCAGCATTGTCCTTATGGACCAATAATGCCGAAACCAAATCCTTGAAGTTGAAACTGCCGTCCTACTGCACAGTCTACCAGGCTGAATTGTTGGCCATATGCCAGGCCACAAAGGAGATCCTAAAGAGCCCTGAAACCAGCTTTGGTATCTACAGCGACTCAAGGTCGTCGCTTGAGACTATAACCAATCAGGGCTCAATCCATCCCTTAGCCGTTGAAATTCGCAGCAATTTAAGAACCAGTAAACACCGGGGCAAAGATGTTTCTTTGTTCTGGATAAAGGCTCACGCTGGGTTGGAAGGGAATGAGCGCGCTGACCAACTTGCTAAAGACGCGGCCCTAAAAATGAAAACGAAGCCAAGCTACGATAAGTGCCCGGTTTCATTCGTCAAGCGACAAATCCGCACGGAGTCGCTTGACGAATGGAATCGAAGATATGTAACCGGCGAGACTGCATCGGTGACAAGGCTTTTCTTTCCGGACGCCGTAAAAGCCTTTAAGACCGTAAGAAAGATCGAGCCTACTGGAGTGTTGACACAAATCATGACGGGGCACGGTGGGTTTTCCGAATATTTGAACAGATTTAAATGTAAGGAAAACCCATCGTGCATCTGTGAACCGGAAAAACATGAAACCGTAGAACACTTCTTGTTTGAATGCCCCGTTTTCGGTGTAGAAAGATACCAGTTTGAACAGGAAATGACTGTAACACTAAAACCTGAAATAGCGAAACAATTGATAGAAAATAAAAATACTAGAAATAAGTTCATATCATACTGTGTTAGTTTAGCAAATAAAGTAATAAGTAGAAATAAGACACGATAGATAAGCCTTGTTGAATATATATAATAAGTATATATATTAAACCAGCAATATGTACCATTAGTTAGTTAAGACCAGTTATGTTATTTTAAGAAAAGTTATATGATAAGAATTAGTTAGATAAGCAAATTGTTTGAAAAACCCCCTTAAATTCTGTAAACATAGATTAAAATTAAAGAAAACATGTAAACAAAAATAAAAATGACAAAAAAAAAGACTCTAAAACTCTTAGAGGGACGAAAAAAAAAAAAAAAAAAAAAAAAAAAAAAAAAAAAAAAAAAAAAAAAAAAACCTAACAGTTTCTGGATTTCAAGGTTGTTATTACTATAGGTTAAACCGTCGCATAATAAGCATCGACGAGATTGTAGTCATAGTGCCATTTCGAGATGGCAAAAAAAAAAAACCCTAAACTAACCTAACCAAATCCGTAAAGCGAGTGCATTTGGGCACTTGTCTCAGAAAATAATTTGATAAACTGCGATTTTCCGTCAATTTCGGTACATTTTGGTCTTTTTTCACGAAACAACCCTCTAACCTAACTTGAAAAAAAAAACTCCCTAACCTAACCTAACAAAAAAAAAACATAACCTAATCTAAGTTTCTGGATTCCAAGGTTGTTATTACAATAGGTTAAACCGTCGCATAATAAGCATCGACGAGATTGTCGTCATAGTGCCATTTCGAGATGGCAAAAAAAAACCCTAAACTAACCTAACCAAATCCGTAAAGCGAGTGCATTTGGGCACTTGTCTCAGAAAATAATTTGAAAAACTGCGATTTTCCGTCAATTTCGGTACATTTTGGTCTTTTTTCACGAAACAACCCTCTAACCTAACTTGAAAAAAAAAACCCTCTAACCCAACTTAAAACAAATAAAAACCCCTCTACCCTATTTGAAAAAAAAACTTCTTTACCTAACTTTATATTCTTTGCTTATTTCGTACACTTCCGGAGCACGTCTCACAATCCTTACAAAATTGTGTATTTTCTGTTATCCAGCTAGATCGGCTAACATCTTACTTACACCTTGTACGTAAGTGTTGCGAGATTTGTACAACACAATCCATACAAGAACAAATCCGATTTATAAATGTCAGACATGCGCCCACGGGTTGGCGGAAAGCAAAATATGCAATGTCGTGTACCTACGTGGATAACGTGTTTTTTCCAGTTATTCTTATATATGTACTAACTGTCAAACTACAGAACCGATTTTAATAGTCCAATTACAATTTTCGGTGGGTACCTTAGGTGGAACCCACGACGGCCACGACCCACAGCACGGAAAGCAGAGCTACTACCGACTGAGCCGTAAAGCCTGTCAAAAACAACAAAAAAGTGAAAGAAAACAACTTCATATCAAAATAATACACAAAGTTTATTTGTCCATTGTTTCTCTTACGATAGGTAACGTAGGTACCTTAGTCTGTCGATTCTGTACACTATAGGTACCTACAGCATCTACTGATCTCAAATAGCTCTTAGACGTAAGTTACCGCCGATGGTAGCGCACGGGACGGGACTACCGTCACGTGCCAGCCGTACGTCGCGTCGCACCACTACCTATAACAGCAGGTACCTACCTGTCTACATAAGTGGAGGTAAACTGCGGTTTAAAGTAACTTAGATAAAAGCTTTTATAAACAAACTAATCGAGGATCAAAATTATTATTAAAACACTACATAATAAATTAATAACAGCGAGCGGGGCAGTCGATTGCAAAACTGATCATTTCTTTTTGCTAGAAATGGACACACTTGCGCCATATTGCGCATCGCACAGGTCCTAGCATAATTAGACAGGTTTCAGGGTATCGCACCGCACCACTCGCATCGTCAATCACCACCTAGGGACATTTTACTTACGGCTACCGCAAAGTTGCGTCGGTCAAGTCACCCCTACCCCATCATAATAAAATTACTCAGAATAAAAATTCAGCACATAAAATAAATTACAACCATTACGAGAACGTCGGTCGAGTCAAATCACTCGAACACCGGTCAGCGGACACTCATTCAAAATCACGCGCGACAACACTTACCTTAATACTTACAGGGTACATAACGAATCAGTCGGCGCGTCGCTCGCCTAACATTCTCCCCCCACCCCTCGCCCGCGGGGGCAGCGGCGCGCTATCACAACCGTGGAGCGGAACACGCGCACACTCGAGCACTCCGAGCCGAGCACTACTCATCGTCCTCGAGGGCGGGGGGGTCGCGCTACCGGCGCCGTCTCCCCTTGCGGTACCCCTTGCCGTACCATCCGCCGCCGTCCGCATCCGCATCCGCATCGGGAGCCCCCTCGCCCGCGTCCCCCGCTCCCCCCTCCCCGCAGCACGCGCACAGGTACCGGCGCGGCCCGTCGCGGCGCCACGCGCGTGCGCCCAGCGGGGTCAGCCGCGGCGGACCGAACCACAGGCAGCGCCGCGACCCGCACTCGCGCAGGCACCACGCGCACTCCGACACCGCCACCGGCGCCCCCTCCGGCGGGGGACAGGCCGCCGGCAACGGCAAGGGGGCGGGGGACGGCGCCAGGATCGTGTGCAGGCCCGGGTACAGCTCCCCGCGGCACAGCAGCACCGCCCGCGCGAAGAACGCCGCCGCCAGCGAGCGACCCTCCTCCTCGGACGAGTGCAGCCGGGCGCCGGCGCCGAGGTCCGCGGTCGGCAGCCGCGGCCCCAGCTCCAGCAGCCGACGCAGGTGCGAGTCCCCCTCCTCCCGCTCCCGCTTCACCTCGCCGAGGTGCCGCGGGGCGGAGCCGGCGCCCCCGTGCCGCGCGATGCGCACGCGCCGCAGCTCCGACGTCAGCCGCGGCGAGGGCGGGGCGTGCTCGCGCCGCAGCAGGATCGTCGCCGAGCCGGATTGCATCGAGATCTGAAACGTTCGTTGATCGGATCTAATCGAGGAGTTATCGAGTCGTCGATCGATCGACGCTCGGCGGCGGGGCGGGGTCGCTCACCTGGAAGGCTCGCAGCGCGGGCTCGATGGCGGCGGCGCGCGCGGGCGGCGAGGAGCAGCCCGAGGAGCAGGAGGAGGCTCGCAGGCGGTCGCGGAGCGCGCGCAGCGGCAGCTCGTCGTCGGAGTCGGGGGCGGCCTCGTCGGAGCTCGGCTCGTCGTCGTCGTGCTCGCGCGGCGGCGACAGCAGCGGGCGGCGCGTGGTGTGCCGCTCGGGCGGCGCGAGGGGCTCCGCGTGCGCGAGCAGGGGGTCGCGCGAGCGGCGGTACCGCGGCACGTGCAGTCGCAGGCGCCGCGCCACCGCGCGCATCACCTCGTCGCAGCGCGCGTTTATCTTGAGCGCGGCGGCGGCGTCCTTCGGCGTCCACTGCAGGTTCACGATGTAGAGCCGCGGCCGGCGGCCGGGCGGCGCCTGCATTCGCCAGAGGCGGCCGTACCGGCGCAGCACCTTCAGCGAGGAGCCGAGGCACAGCACGACGTCGGCGCGGGCCGCGTGCCGCAGCGCGCCGCGCCAGTTGAGCGGCCAGGCGGCGCGGCCGCGCTCGCCGAAATGCACGATCGTGTCGCGCAGCTCGGCGCCGCACTTGTGGCACAGCCGCCGCGTGCCGTGCCGATGTCGCGCGGTGCGCTGCGTCACGTCGCAGGCGCGCAGGTAGAGCGCGCGACACGCGGGACAGCGCTCCGCGAACATGTCGCCGTGCAGCGAGGCGAGAGCGCGACGCGGCAGGCCGGCGCGCATGTGCAGTCCATCGCAGTTCTGCGACACCACGAACTTGAGCGCGCCTCGAGCCCACAGTGCCGTCAGCGCCATGTGCGTGAAGGTGGGCTGCGCGCGCGACACCTCCACGCGCCTGCAACGAACACAACACACATGTACCGGAGCTCACTGTCAGTCGAGACAGCAGCGGGCTATGGAGGCGAACACTCACCCGACGGTCTCGCCGCGTTGCAGACGGGTCCAGACACCGCGCGGCCCGCGGTAGTCGGGTATGTCAGCAGCGGTGCTGATGCCGGCGCCCGTGTACACCTGTCAACCAAACCAACATTGAAATAAAATATAAAATTACCTTATCCTTCTTATTATTTGAACTAGTAAGAATGTTTTGACACAATAATAATCGTTTGTCATTGAAGATCTTTTAAGTGCTTTAAATGCAGTTTGTCTCCATGTCTTATGCTTTCCGCTCCTAACAACTAGTAACTACTAGTTCCAGTACTGTACTAGTACAATTAGTCACAAAATGCAGAGTGATCAATGGGAAGGCAAAGTTGTGTGAAACTGCCATAAGCTCCATAGAAATTCAGTCCATTCCACTATTTCCTGCTTATTATATTTTATAAAGGTGTTA
Source organism: Eulithis prunata (assembly GCA_918843925.1). NCBI lineage: Eukaryota > Metazoa > Arthropoda > Insecta > Lepidoptera > Geometridae > Eulithis > Eulithis prunata. Next base: position 9,793,238 of record OU974014.1, on the reverse strand, counting down.
GTACAATTGGAAATTAAAATTAATATTTGAGTTTTGTCTCAAAACTTTACAAACTTTTATCAATGTGAAATAAGCTTTACTGCAGGAAAATAACCAATGTTACACATTGGGGCTTTGTTCATGGATTCTCGTACCTCTTGTGGTTTCAAATTGTATTTATATCTATATAGGTACTAAATAGATGAGCAGCTTTCACTGATATAACTATATCACACAGTGTTCAAATATAATTAATCATTCAAAGTTATTGTATTTTCTTTTAACCATTGTTTTAGGGATAAGTAAGCAGTTCTTAGGCGTTTTTCGAAGGCATTGAGAGTCAGCGCTACCAATTCACTAATTCCAAGGACAATAGATTCATAGACTCCCTCGACCATGTAAGAACCATTTGGATGCAACCACAGTAACATTACAGGCAGTGGGGTGCACTCACCACTAGATGTTTAGCGTTGCGAAGAGCGCGCGCGAGCCTGCGGCACTTGTCGCGCAGCACGCGCGGGCCATCCTCCACCTCGAGCGCGCGCTCCGCAGCCCGAGCGCGGCGTGCGCGAGGACTGCTGCCGGCGCGTGAGCGCGGTGCAGGAGCCGGCGCGGGCGCTGGGAGTGCCGCGCTCAGCCGCGCGCTGCAACGCACGCCGCGCGGCGCCATGCCGCGCCCGCGCGCCCGCGGGGCTGAGCGCGGCGCGCCGTCGCCGCCCGACCCCGGGACCGCTATGACGACCGACGCACCGCTACCCCTAATCGAAGCCGGGACCGTCAGACTCTGCCGATGATGTGATGGAACCTCGTCTGCGCGTTTGCTTCTTGCGCCTAGATAGTTCTAGCTTTTGGCAATTTATGGTGGGGTAAAGATAAATTTGGGATATAAATTAGAAGAAATACGGTCTTGTTTTGTGTCTTCTTTTTTTTTTATACATAAACAGGACAGAAGATTACTAGGGACGAGTTTTGACATTTTTTGAAACGACACATAGCACTTTTATTTTAATAGTTTTTCTTGTGTTATTGTGAGTATTGTTGTTTAATTTTGGTGGAATTTTAACCAATAATACTTAGGTCGTAACATAAAGTGTGAGCCATTGGAATAAATGTGTGTAAAGTGGTTTTTCTGAATGTGAAAATTCGTGTTAGGTTTTGAAGAGAAAATCCACCATTTTCTTTTCAAAACAAACGACAGCCGACTTGACAAATGACTTGACTTGACTTATTTATTACAATTTTAACACTTGACATTGGCAAAATTGTCTGTCGAAATGACGGACACAGGCCATTTTTGAAGAGAAGAAGAAGAAGAAGATTACTAGGTTAGGGTAAGATAGGATGCTGCATAGAAAAAAATTATATACATTTTTAGTGTTGCCAGCATGTGCCAGACAGACCCAGACGATATTTTTTTTATAAAATCGTAGGTATTTTCTATCGTTGTTTAGGTAGGTATTTAAGTTCAAGTTCTTTATTATTGAATTCATATTGTATAGAAGACATCTTACTATGAGTTTCCACCAACAAAATGTACATACAACATGCACAACTCTGTGAATACATATTAATTATATCGAACAGCGTTTCCCCCGTCGCGTCGTCTGTCGACCCTTGAGCAGGTTACAGATGAACAAGAGAGGATAACTATTATGCATTATATGATAAGGTAAACCGTGTTATTCTAAATTTCTTGCAGGGACGAAGTAAACACCTACAGCACCCAAACGCACGCTGGCGCACAAATGCGCAAAAAAATTATGTCGCCATGAGCGCTATGAGATCACATTAAAACAAACTCGTTACACAAACATAGCGTATTATAGGACATAGATGTTGAAGTTGACACGCGCTCGCTCCTGAAATTAAAACACTGAATTGATTCGGTATGTAATAAAAGTTTTTATTTCACACACGATACTTACTATAAAACTCACAAACTATGGCTACTCATATTATTTTCCATAATAATTTATTTATTTATTGAAACATATTTTTTTTAAAGCTTATAGTACCTAGGTACCAGACCAATGCGCTTAAACCATAGAGAACTAAACTTATTTCGTACTATACATAGGTAGTATGCATGCAAGGTCAGTATTATCATTATTCACAGTCATAAAAAAACACAGTTATACGCAGACATAAATACATAAATATAATTATGTCAAAACGAATAAGTTGAGAATTGTCACGTATAAATAAAACTTTTTTCATCCCACCATCTCGGAAAGAGTATTTTTTATCTTCAATATCTGAGTGGAAAAGCCGTTTTTATTCTCTAGAGGATAAAAGTAAATTGAATTTAGAACATCGTGTGCACTAAGTTTGTGAATTAAAAAAAACATTAAACCTATTTACAGCTACCTCTATGGTGCCGAATATATCATACAACTTTTTTTTAATTTGTTAAAAACTCAGACTCGGAACCTTCTTGGTGTTCTTTTTTCAATTTGCTTTTTTTGCATTTAGTCATTTCCTCGCTGAGGTGGAATGAAAAGTTACGTGTTGCACTCGAGTGCAAAGATTTTTCACCTCGTGCTCTTTTGATTCCCTCGCTAACACTCAGGATTCTAACTTTGAATCACTCGCTGCGCTCGTGATTCAATTTTAGAATCCTTCGATTGCTCGGTCATCAAAATTGAACACTCGGTTAAAAAGCAACTTTGCACTCTTGTATAACAAATAACTATTGTGATATTTCCGTTTCTACTGAAGCTCTTTTGATGAAACTTGGTATAGGTACACAGGATCGCCTCGCGAGTACCGAATATTGTCACATAGAAATGTGCATATGATGTGTAACTGGAAGTAATTGCCCTCATCACGGTTGACATTGACGTTTTCTGCTATCTTGATATCGAAAGGTATTTACAAAACATGACGCATAGCAACAAAAGAAGAATAAGACGTTATCGAAATTGCGGGCAACACTGCAAAGGCCTTTTAAAAGACAACAAAAAGTAAAAACCAAAAAAGACTTGGCAACGTGCCGAGAGTAAGGCTGCTGGTGCCGAGAGTAAGGCTGCTGGACAGCCTCCTGTGCCAGAACAAAAAAAAAAAAAAAAAAACTTAGACAAGAATTGAATTGAAGGCTTATTGAAGGTATTTAAAATATAAAAATATCCTAAAATAGGTACGAATGCCAGTATTATTAGTATGTAGACTAGGCTGCTTATCTTTAGTACCTAGCACCGTAGCTAGGTACTAAAGATAAGCAGCATCAAAATATTGATCCAAAGAATGTTCCTGGAAAATAAACACGCAAATCGGTAAAATATATCACATCACTCACTGTCTGTCTCTTTTGCTGTCACTGTCTGTCTGACATTATTTTCCTTTAGCAAGTTTGACAGGTGAGGAATGGTCGTTGAAAAGCTAAGGTATTCTAAATCCATAAAAATCTCGCAATTTAACAGATTTTAGTTGATAAACAAGTGTGTGCTGTGTTAGTGACAAAGTGAATTGTTAGTGAAAATTTATATTTTTAATAATAATCTTCTATTTCAGCGAGTACATTCATCCGCCGTCGTCTCTACCATGGTGAGAATATAGTTTGTTTACTAACTTATTGACCTCTATTCCTAAGAACTGGTGATTTAGTTCTCGTAGGTACTTATTTACCAAGACAAAGATAGGTGCATAATTGTATAATTACATTAAATATGAATCAACTTGCCGCTGCGCTTTGGCCTGACACGGCTTTTATTTACCTATACTGTTTTGTGTTCGTTTCCAGCCGCGTGAAATCAAAGACATCAAAGACTTCTTACTGAAGGCACGCAGGAAAGATGCCAAATGTGAGTATAATTTCAGAACAATAAAACTAGGTACATATTAGAAATACCCGGAACTACTCGAGCGATTCTTTACTTGCTGGAGGTTCTTACAACACATAACCTCTGTATCTATAGGTACGCCCAATCGAGCTCTACCTATCTACCTACATGTATGAAACTAATATATGATGGTAGTGTCAGACTGGCTTGCCTAGGGATTGGCTTGTACTTGTATTTATTGTCATTGTTGCAGCTTGTATAGGTACTTGTTCCTATGAGTAGCATAATGTTACAGCAGTCCTTATCTACCTGCTGGTAAACCATGTAATTTATTCCATTACCTGCAAATTTACACATAGTGTGGTTTACCCGTGTAAACTTGGTAGGAAGTGGTCTCATAATATACTAGTAGTTTGCCCCGAACTGAGATCTCGTGATGGTCGGAGGTTAATAAAACCCAAACAATCTTTATTGACCAATGGTTGTAATAAACTTCGCTTCGAAATCGCCGTCTAGCTATGTACCAGTCTTACTTGAACTACAAAATCATTGAAACTCCAAGAAGTGGTAGCTCACGTTATACTGGGTTTGCCAATTTTATAATTTTTACAACGTCTCCAAAACTATTAGACCTAGAATCAAAATAAAAACGGTTTTAGAATGTCTAAACAAAACCCTATCATATGACACCCTAGTTGATATTATTGTACGACTTTTTTTTTTACTCCCTTTGGACCCTCATAACTCCACGACCCCTTGACCGATTTACTTCATTTAACAAGCCAGTAAAACTTAAGAGTACTATCCGTATACCTACCAAATTCTGTGAAGATCAAATAAGCGGTTCAAAAGATCTCGTCGACAAAAATACAAAGCTTTTTTGTCCAAGTTGTCACTAAGATCTTCGTTCGCTTCGCTCACTCGATCAATAAACAGTTTACATATAAATAGTCTAATGTTACTTGTTCGGCGGACTTGTTTCCGCAACTAGGCCACCGACGGGCCCTTTTTGCGTAGTCTAATGTTACTCAATAAGTAAACTCACTATGGCTTTGGTGTGATTGGACATGTATAGTATACTTACTTAGTAATGTATATTATGATTTCAGCTGTCAAGATAAAGAAGAACCCGGAGAATGTAAAGTTTAAGGTTCGCTGCTCGCGCTTCCTCTACACCCTCGTTATCACGGACAAGGAGAAGGCAGAGAAGCTGAAACAGAGCTTACCTCCAGGTATACAGCTGTCCATACTTGCATCATCATTATACTGTTCAATCATTTATCCATGAGCTGCGATGTTTGCCTTAGTGTACACAGGAGGCAGGCTACTTGAAAATATTCAATTCAATATAAAGTTAAATTGTATGCAACTTGCCTCGCACAAAGTAGGTACATAAATCTTATAGTAAGTATAAATCTTACGGTATTTATGTACATGCAATGTCAAGAGGTTCTTAGATTGTTAGCTGAGTCAGTCAGTACAGAGGTACCTACCTACCTATCCATGCATTATTATTTATTCACTCGAGTATACCATTATGATTGATAAGCTGTGTGTTTGATGGTTCTCCTATTTCTGTCCTATTTATGGAGTAGGTAGATATGTACTTTACCTAACTAGTGACATAAACTTGAGGTCCCATAGCTGATACACAAAGCCAGTAGAGAGGTTAGTCAGATGAGATTCGCCTAGCTAGTCCCCTGGCTAATGAACAGTCAGTCACCCATTGTTGCCATTGTCCTTGGATGTACAATAAAATAATAAGTTAACTGATAAACTCTTTTTGTTACAGGTCTCCAGGTTAAGGAAGTTAAGTGATGTGACTATAGGATAAATAAAAAATATATAAAATCTGTCTGTTGTTTTTCATCAAGCCTTCCTTTTTATTGTATGTAATAATTTAGCAGCTGCAACTGGTTGCTAGTAGGTGAGGTGAGATAGACACCACACATGGTAGGTAGGTAGGTACCTAATCTAGGCCTGCTTTGCCAAGGTTTAACTTATTATTGCTAGAGACAAACTGGTCCCACATACGCAACGCATGAAACACACAGCTCTTGAGTTTTTCTTATCTGGACATAACATCACATAGATTGGCATGGGATTCATGGGAAGGTAGACGTGATGTTCGTGCGCAAGGTTTTATGCTTGTTATGTTACACGAGAAGGGGAGTTCCCGACAGAACTGCTTAGGTAGACAGACACTTTGAATAGTTTTGCTAGGAACTTCAGCCTCTGCCGCAAGCGGCAGCAAAAAAGGTGTTGAATCTGAAAATATGTGCTTACTATATCTGATACCCGCGACTTCGTACGCGTGCGAAACTTTCCACCAAAATATCTGTCAACTAGCATACGATGAACCTCGTGTCAAAGGCTGCTTTTGGTTTAGAGAGGTCAAGCTGTATCTAAGAATCCACTTCTTTGATTTTAATAAACTATAGCCTATGTTTCAATCCGGAAAAAGGGCATCCGAAATGGTATAAGTTTCATTAAATTGATCCAGTAGTTAGGGCGGGATCAAACCGCGAACAAACAAACAGACAAAACTCGATTTTCGGAATCAGAATCCTCTATTTAGTAGATCTGAATATTTAGTTTATCCATATCTATAATATTAGTTTTTGGCTGTTTTACAGTTTTATAATACAAGGTACCTAATAGATAGGTAACCTTTTTTCAGTTAGGTATTCAAAGAATTCACTTTTCGTTCATAGTTACGTTGGGTTGAATAATTTTAATCAGAACAGAGATCTTGTGGAGGAATAAACACAATCTTGGAATTTATCTGCGTATTGCTCTTCATCACCACTGACTCCAATTCCCTCGTCGTTTCACTAGGTCCTGAATTTGTGGCTCCTAAGTTTTCCGAGTTGACGAGCAGGCGCGGCGCGGCGGCGGCGGCGGCGGCGGCGAGCATTGTGGAGTGGATATAATTGTATGGGCATGGGGATTGGGGGCCATTGTGGGCAGTGTGCTCGCAGCCGCCACTCGCGAATACCGCGCCGCCGCCGACGAGCTCCGCTGCTGCGATGATGCCGCCGCGCCGGCGACCGCTGTGCGCGACTGTAGTACGCCAGCAACTTCTCTTTTGAAAGTTTTGTGAATGTGTTCATGTCCGTGTTCCCAGCTTGCGAGGTTTAAATTCCATTTTGGAAAAGCTACAAGTTTTAAACTTTACCTAGGTATTAGGGAGGTAGTAGGTAGTAGGTACCTACCCTATAATTACTTTGAACCTAATTTGCGTATACCTACTCGTATAAAATAAATAAAAATGTACCTAGGCTAGGTACGTTCCGAACTGAGATCTCGCGATGTAAACTTGAAATATATTTGACTTCATCAAAACTTAAGGTACAAGATACAAGATGTTTATTTGCATAAATAAGTGTTACAATTTGGTAAGGTATGGACTCCAGTTCATCAAATCTTAATAAGTTCCTAGGAACCTAGGTGTATAGGTAGTTTAAGATGAACTACCTAGGTAAGTGTTTTTTTACCTATGCCTGAGATTCCTCAAAACTAGTTTTACGAGACTTTAACAGCAATTTTCAATAAACATAGCCTAGGTACCTTACGTACCTAGACAAGAACCATCCCATCAACTTTCTTACTAAAAACCCGCATTCAACTGGGAGCCTTTACTTTCGAGTTTCGAGCTACGAGGTCACAGACAGACAGACACACAACGTGGTGAAACTTATAACACCCTTCCGTTTTTCGGTCAGCCTACCTAAATTAATTTCAATCCACTACCTATCAAAATTATTAGCTATGCTCCGCGAGCATTAGGTACCTAGGTACACGTACACCGCATAGAGGTACAGATGCAGGGGTCCCACCACGGCGCGCTGCGGCTGGCAAGCGTGGCGGTGGCGGCGCTGGTGCTGGCGCTAGCCGGCCCCGTGGCCGCACCGCCCTCGCCGCCGGCACACGTCCTCTGCGCGCCGCTCTGCCACTGCCACGGAGACCACCTCTCCTGCAGCCTCGTGCCCTTCCACCGATTTCCGCACATTGGTAAGTCGATAGACCATCCAAAATGTGCATGCAGCTGTAAGTATCTAGCTATGTCGAAATAAAATGAGCCACAGTTGTTTTATTTTTGATAGGTAGGGATAACGTCGTATCCTGTAATACCGCGTGCACACTATGCCCATGCCGCTTAGTGAGAATGAAGGCGATGTTGCTGTGGTAATAAGTCCGCGGCATGAACGCCGGCATACATTCCGGTAGCGGCATGGGCATAGTGTGCACGCAGTAGGTATAAGCTTGACGAATAGTAAGTAACAGCGTAACAACTCGTCCAAAAAAAAAATGTGAAAGCTTTTTCGTTACAATCAGTGGAGGTACCTACCTACACTCCACTGATTGTGTAGGGTTGGTTTTCATGTAAAATATAACGAAACGTTATAGGTAGGTACCGCATAGTACCTACCTATAACGTTTCGTGGCGGATGAGCAGGTGAGAGCGTGCGGCACGTGTCGGTGGTGGGCGCGCGGCTCGGCGCGCTGGCCGCCGCCGCACTGGACGCGCGCGCGCTTAGCACCCTTGTGCTGGCCGCCAGCCGTCTGCACCGCCTCGAGCCCGGCGCGCTCGCGTGAGTACCTCCTCTTAAAGACTCTTACCAGCCGCCACCGCTGGCCTGACACGAATGCTCTGTCGACAGATCGATGGACCTCACGCTCGCCTCGCTCGACCTTGGCCACAACGAGTTCACCGAGGTGCCGGCGGAAGCGCTGCGCGATCTCAAGGTGCTCAACTGGCTCAATCTGCAGAGGTAAGCATCCGCGCGATCGGGTAACAGCTTGGTAACAGCGTAACAGCGTAGATCACTCGACTCGAATGACCGACGAACGTTTTGTTGCAGCAACCGGATCGCCGACCTCGACCCAGAGACCGAGTGGGGCTCACTCGCAGACTCGCTGAGCAGCCTCTCGCTCGCCAACAACCAGCTGGTCGCGCTCGGCGCCGGCGCGCTTGCTGCGCTGCACCGCCTCGCGCAGCTCGACCTCGAGGGCAACCGTCTGCTCGCGGTCAATGGGCACGCGCTGCCGCCCGCGCTCGTGCACCTGCGCCTCTCTGACAACCTTCTGCCGGCGCCACCCTGCGCTGCGCTGGTCCGTCTGCCGCGACTGCGCCGGCTGCAGCTGCGAGCGAACGCACTGCGGGCCGCGCCCAACGCGAGCGTATGCCGCGCGCCTGCACTCGATGAGCTCGACCTTGCGCTGAACGAACTAGATGACGCATCCGCATCGCCGGTGCCTCGCGCTCCGCTACGCCGTCTGATCCTTGACCTGAACTCGTTCACCGCAATCCCATCGTGGGTGCTCGAAGGCGGTGCGCGCCTCGAACGGCTCTCGCTGTCGCATAACCGACTGGCGCGCATTTCGGCCGCGACGGTGCACGCGCTGCGCTCGTTGGTGCGACTCGACCTCGATCATAACGCGTTGCGCGCGGCGCCGGATGCGCTGAGGGCACTTGGAGGGCTGCGCCGCCTAGACCTCGCGTACAACCGCCTACGCGCATTGCCGCTACCGCCGCCACACCTACGCTACCTGTCGCTCAGCGGCAACCTGCTGCTCTCGCTGCCGAAGGGACTACGGCGTCTCGCACCCGGCTTGCTCGAGTACCTCGACGTGAGCTATAACCGCATCGCATCTCTGACGGCGGCTGCGTTTGGGCCGTGGGCCAGTGCACTGGCGCACCTTGATCTACGTGGTAACCGGCTCATGCGGCTGATGGCGGACGCGTTTCCGCCGACGCTACCGCTGCGTGAGCTGGCACTCAGTTTCAATGACCTGGACCGCATGGAAGCCGGCGCACTCTCGAACCTTACCGCGCTGCAAACGCTCGAGCTTTCCTCGACTCTGTTCGACGGTGGATTTCCGGCGGCGGGTGCTGATGCGGTCGCCTGGCTCGGGCTGGACAACAACGGCATCCGGCGCGTGACGTCAGAAGATCTACTCGCCTACCCTGCGCTTGAGCACCTAAACCTCGACTTCAACAAAATTACCGAGTTCCCCGGTGAGGTGCTCGGTGCGAACGGCACCGTCCGCCTGAGAGAGCTGCGGCTCGCCTTCAACTCACTGTGCGTGCTCCGTTCAGAGTTCCTGCGCGGCGCACCGGAGTTGCGTAACGTGGACTTGTCGCACAACCAAATCCGGAACGTGAGCGCGCGCGCCTTCTACGAGCTGCCAGCGCTGCGGCGACTCGGCCTCGCTGGCAACCATTTGCAACACGTAGCTAAGCGCGCCTTTCACCTGCTGCCGCGCCTTGAGGAGCTTGATCTTCACGACAATTTGCTAGGCGAGCTCCGAGCCGACAGCTTCGAGCGCGTCGGTGACATCGAGGGTGAACTCACGTTGAACGCGAGCCGCAACCGCATCGCGCGCCTCGTGGCCGGGGAGACGCGCGTCTCCGTCACCGTGCTCGACTTGTCGCACAATCGGCTCGATGAACTATCAGCCACCTTCTTTGCAGCGGTCGGCGCGCGACTGCGGCGCCTTGTTCTGGCTCACAACCGCTTCGCCTCGCTGGACACCATCGCACTTGGCGCGCTGCCGCGCCTTCAAGTGTTGACGCTCGGCGCGGCTGGTGTCGCAGTTGTGCGGCGTCGCGCACTCGCCGACGCACCGGCGCTGCAGGTGCTCGACCTGTCACGGAATACCATCCATCAGCTCGCGGTCGAGCAATTCCACGGGCTGCGGCACCTACGGCATCTGCGTCTCGCCAGCAACCACTTACGTGCGCTGCCGAGGGACTGTCTGCGTAACACGGTGCTTGAGCACCTTGACCTCGCCGACAACGAGCTAACGCTGTTCCCGCATGGTGCACTCGCCGCAGTCGGCTTCACGCTGCGCCGCCTCGACCTCGCGCGCAACCGGCTAGAGCACCTCGACGCGGCCGCGCTGCGAGCCTGCGCTGAGCTCACCGAGCTGTCGCTGGCCGGCAACAGGCTCGTGACGCTCGCACCCGGTACCCTGGGGCCGCTCGCGGTGCTGCATGAGCTCGACCTGTCTAACAACCGGCTCGAGACCGATCTCCGCGAGCTACTGCGAGCGGTGCCGCGCTTGCGCCGCCTGTCGCTGGCGGGCACTGGGTTGCGCGCTGCGCCCATTTTACCGCTGCCGGAGCTGATCGAGCTTGACCTGAGCGACAATCGCATCGCGGCACTGCGCGAGGGAAACGTGCGGTACCTGGGGCACCTGCGCTCACTCAACATCACCGGCAACGCGTTCACATCATTGCAGCCAGCTGCGTTTACCGGTATCCCGCGACTCGTCGAACTCGACGTCTCCGACAACCCGATCGCGCGCCTGCCGGCCGGCGCCCTCGACGGCATGCCGCGGTTGCGAGCGCTGCGCCTGTTGCACCTGAGACACCTGGAGGCAGCGGAACCGCGAGCCTTCCGGTCGCTGCTCGTGCTGCGGGAGCTGATGCTGGAGGTGCCGCTTGGTAAAACGCGCGCTCCGTTCGCTGACCTGCTGGCGTGTACGCCCGCACTGGAGACGCTGACACTGGATGTGCGTGATGAGTTGCTGAACGATCAGTTGCGAGGCATGCATGCGCCTCGGCTGCGGGCGCTGGAAGTGCGCGGCGCGGCGCTGCGCGCGGTGTCGGCGGATGCGTTTGTTGCGTTGGGCTCGGCACGCGCGCTGACGCTGCGCGTGCGCGGCACGCGTGTGTCGCGCCTGCCAGCGGGGCTGGCGCGTCCGCTGGCGAGCGTGCCGCACCTCGCCCTGGACTTCAGCGACAACGAGCTCGTCGAGTTCTCGCCGGCAACGCTGTACCCAAACCTCACCGGTTGGAACCGGCTCGCGACGAAGCTGCTACCGGGTGAGTCGGTGACTCGCAGGCTCTTGGAAGGGACGCCGTAGAGGTCTCGCGTGACGAAGTGTTCTGTTGCAGGCGGGCTGGTGGTGTCAGGCAACCCGCTGCCGTGCGGATGCGCGGTGTCGTGGCTGGGCGCGTGGCTGCGGCGCTGGACGGCGGAGGTGGGTGGCGGCGGCGGGGCAGTAGGCGCGAGCCAGGCGCTTGCGGCGGCGAGAGCCAGCGCGTGCGTGCGAGGCGAGGCGCGCGTGCCGCTGGTTGCGCTGGGAGAGAGCGAGACGGAATGCCAGGCGCGTGCGCTCGCGAGCCTGGCGCCGCGCACGGCGCGCTGCTTGCCGGCGGCGCCTGCCTTCCTCTGGATGGTACTTTTGCACTCTGTGAGCTAGTGAGTGACATGTGACCGGAGCCGTTTGATTCGAGATGGTTTCGAATAAGTAGACGAAATTATAGTTATGCTCCATAATAAAACTATTGAAATGAGAATATCGAAGTGAATGTTATGAGTTTCTTCTTATAGCTAGGCAAAAAATTTTATAACATCATCTTTACAATATTGGTATTTTTAAATTGAAACAAATGTTACATGTAAGTAGGTCGGTAAATCTTATCTGTATTGAACTCTTGTAACGATTGCTACGAATGCGTAGTGTAGAGAGACTGATGTTTTTCATAGTTAATTATAAGTACAAGTAGATGTATGCATCTGACTGAAATATATTTCGTCGGTTTTATTAAGTTAGGTACTTACATAATGAACAAAGTATTACGGCGCGGCGCGGCGGCGGCGTTTAAGATCTCTGTAAGTATGAAACGCTGAAACCCACCGTCTCGTCGTATAGGTACTTGTCTAGGCCCGGGGTTCACTTAATACTATCTAACTTACTAAACTACATAAAGTACCTACCTACGTAGATATCCTTTTTTTGCAACTGTTAAAACACAACGCTCTTTTGCTATTACTCTTATGCAGTGTTTTTATTATAATTAAATGTATACATAACACTGTTAGTGGGCCTCGTTATAATAAAAATAAAATACAACACAACACTTTAGACCCAAATATATTTCATTGCACCTCAGCCACTACCAACTACCAACCTACCTATTACGTTACAAGCGTGTTTGTATGCTCACTGTGTACGTTTTACGTATGTAACTTGACATAAACTATTTATTCTTGTATAGAGGTTGAGCAGCGCCCCTAGCGGGTAGTAAACAAAACTAATGATTCTCCACTCCATACAAAATTATACAGCTAGTTTACGTGACTTTGTAGTAAACGTCAAACGTACACACTCTACTATTGGTAAGCAAGCCAGGAACGAACGTATTCTACATAGACTGCCATTTCTATAGTCGAATATGTACGAGTATAATGATATCATGAAATAAATACTTTTATACTAAAATCACTCATAACTTTTTGAATACTAGGCTCGTAAGCTGCTTGATGTCTATCAGGATATGGAACCTGTCCTTTTAGTTAAGTTTAGTTCAGTGTGGTTGGTGTTCTAGTGTTACTGCAGAGCCTCGTCGCGCGACACGCACCACATCGCGTGGGTATGCAATGCACTTTATAACTAACACTAATTGTTTGATAAAATAACGCTAGTGTAACATCGCCCTAACTACGTTCTCTACGGACATGTACGGGACGCACCACCTAATAACGTATGCAATCACAATTCGTGTCGATACAATCGCTAGCAAGTGCCATTATGCCGACAAACAGTTTAACGTTGTTTGAATGGTTGGTGAGGTTAGGTGAGGCAGCACAGTGAACAGGTACCGACCGAGCGCGACATGCCGGTCATGTCATCGCACCGCATCGCACCGCACCGTACACACACAACATAGAGTCAACGATGAGAGCGAACTTGTAAATAGTATTTACAAGTTCAAGGTGTACAAGGTGCTATGAATAATAATTATGAACATGCAGTATTTACTAAATATTTCATAATTATTGTTCATAGCACCTACACACACTACCAAATATTAGATCGGCGGCGGCGGCGGCTTCTAGCACTACGACGTAGGCACTGCGCTACGACGCATGAACTGCGCTACGACGTAGCACAATATATGACAGGCAGAGATCCGTCCACTTTTTGAAAGTTAGTTAGATACTTACTCAATGGGATAAAAAAAATCCCGTAATTTTGCGAATATTCTCCTCATACATACATGTACCTAGTAACACAATAATTTTGGATTATGACAAAGTATTAGCAGAAGGTAGGCAGTGCTGCGCCTCGCCCAGCGTACAGCGAGCATGCTACGGTGATACTATACGACATTCCCAAACACTACATTCAAAAATTATGTTTTTCTCTGCAGATATGTTTAGTGGGTTATTCCCATCGAGCCTACCGGGTGGCCCACTGGTGGGACAGACGGACCATACGTATTCAGTTTTTCCAAAATTGGACTAGAACACTAAGAAGATCTTTCCTTACGCGATTATTAGGCGTAGCAAATACCGTAGCAGCTCTACGTCGTAGCCAATCTCGTAGTAGTCTACGATCTCGTAGTAGTCTGGTCTTATGCGATGGAATTTTGCGAATAGATTTTGTTCGTCAGAAGTCTGTGTAAGTACCAAATAAATTGACGTTTGGTCGACGTGTTGGTGATGTAAAACTTCGCTCCAAATAAAGTACATTTCCTTGTCAAAGAAGGATCATACAAAGAAGCACTAGGGCGTAGTTTGTTGGCCGTTCTTCTAGGCTGTGGAGTGTGGGGTCTTATACTCACAACGGCAGAGGTTTTAATCTAGTACGGATTACTTACATGCTCTGGTCGCGAGGAACGGGCACCTAGAATCACCTAGTTTATATAAGATGATTCTAAATGATTTTTGTGATTTTATCGAATAAAAGATATTGGATTTAAACTTCATCAAATTGAGAATGTAATTTCTAAACAAGAGATTACAGCTCTTTTAACTTAATTATTCATGCCTCATTAGGCATGAATAATTATTGTCCCTATACAAATATAGACCTTGCCAACACACTCTTGCAAACATTGTGATCGCGCCCCACTGAGCAAATTGTTATATTTGTTTGTCGAAGCATCCCAACAATTACCTCAAGGAGGCTCAAAGACGTCCCGAGTCCCGAGAACTCACACGGAACAAATTACAAGTTGCGTGTCTCAGGCACAGGGAGGGAGGAGGGAGGGGGGGGGGAGCAGATCTCAGGAGGGGCAAAGTGAAGGGGCAAGATTGCACGACTCAGTTTCAAGTTTACTTAATTAGTCACAGTGTCTCGTCGCGACGCGGAATACATAACTAACTACATAATATCTAATTATGTGCCTTATCTAAGAACTTCGTTTTGTTCAACATTAGAGTAGTTGCATGAGTAGAGAGTGCGAAAGGGTCCCGGTCATCAGGCGACGGTTGACGATGGGGGGGGGGGGGGAGGGGGTTCAGGTTCGCCAGCTGCACACCAGTAGTGACATCACACAGCTATTCTAATAGTTCCGGCATCCGGCAGGCATAGGTACACCCACGCCTCGGAGAGAATACTTTAATACTTAGATTACTATAAGTACGCGCATCGTGCGCTGCCGCGGCTCCGCTCCTACTCCTACATCTCACTTGATTGAACCTATATATTTACAAACGACCCATTTACCGCATTATCATAACCACCAAATTCTATGAATATCAGCTAGGTATAAGCGTTTTAGAAATTATGCTCTACAAACATACAAAGCCGATGTAACCTTTCTAGTAGGTACCTACAAGCCAGATTTGGTACAAATAGTCGCACTCCTCACAAATACATTTCTTGTCAGCTCTAACGTCGACGGTAGTAACGGCTCGGGCCTTTGCATCCACACGAATACACAAATCTGCACCTTATTGCAACCTCGCAAGAGTCAGGTTTGATAGCCAGTGGTAGATTTAAACGGTTGGCACATATTTGTTGGACAGAATAAAATGAATTTTACGGCGTTGTGATAAAGTTGCAGATACGTGGCCAGGGTATTCAATTTGCGGACCGTCGTCCGTCGAGAAGCCGAGGTGCTGGCGCGCGGCCAGTTCCGACGATGCATTGTGACGCCACCGCCATCGCCACCGCCACAGCATACACCTACATGCATAGCATACCTCTACGTACGACCCGACCCGACTCAGTACGAGTCATCCGCTCAGTGCAAACTGTGACTTCACTTGACTCTCTTCGAGTAGGTAAAGGTGCAGTTAGTTTCTAAGTGACCGTCATAATAATTTCCCCCTCTACAGCCACTTCAGTTACATTCCGTATAAGCTATAACCCGCGCCTATTGTAGGTGTATCTATATACAGGGTGTTACCAGACCACTTCCGAAAACGAAAGGGGGAGCTACAGCACACCAAAACCCAACCAAAAAAAAATCAGTTATCCTGAAAAATAATTATAGCCGGAGAAAACAATGTTTAAAGATTTGTATTTATTTCGCCAGCCCGCAATGTACGCATTCACGTAGGTAAGGTCGAGGCGTAGTACTATTATTTATTCTGTGTCGTAAGTGCCTACTAACGTAGGTAGGTACTAACGTAGGTCGCTCGCACGTCGCGTACTTGAATGACCCGCGATGAACTCTCAGCTGTTCATGCTGTAGTAGACGTAATCTGCGTGCTGCGTGTACATTGCTGCTTTATTTATTTTATTTGTTTTTTTGCTTTTTTTAATGAGATAATTAGGTAGATATGTCTTATTATGTTGTACTGTGTGTATGTAACTAGAAAAAAAATTAAAAAGAGATAGTTAAGTCAATTTTTTTTTTCGCGATTTTTTTCGCTAAATGTTTTCAGTATCATGGTCTGATTGGAACCTCCAAGTTTTCGGAAGTGGTCTGGTAACACCCTGTATACATAAATATGTAAGTGTAGGTAGATAGTATAGGTATATCACCACTCCTCAACTCCAACACAAAGCTTCGTGAGCTGCCATCGCACGAATTAAAAGTAGCTCAAACTAGTAAACTTCCGCGAAAGTACCTACGTACAAAATATATTTCAGTTTGTTTTATTTGTGAAGCGTGCCTGCTTGTACAACTTGGTGCACTACAAAAGAGCTTAGCAACAAAGTTGGTGCACACGTAAGCATGCATTTTTGAAGAGGGATCACTCGCAAAATTAAATTTTATCATCTCGTTCTAAAATAAGTAAATGGATGGTTCGACGGTTGTTATGCCGAGTTATCAGATCCGTTACCACCTTATCGACTAGTGTAGTGGATAAGGTCTTGCAATCCAATGTCAATGTACAACTTGTAGCTGCAGAGTGCAGAGGCGCAATGTCGGCCGCCACTAGCTCTTGACTCTTGACGGCATTGATTCGCTAGCGAGACTGTCACAGAAAATGATTCTCAAAATGTTCCTGTTGGCCGGTTTCGAATCCGCCAAAGTATATATACCTAGGTAGGTACCTACGTCGTATTTATTAGAAGTGGGTATTTAGTAAAATGTGCGCCTTCAAACCTCTATAAGTTTTTCAATATCAATTTATTTATTTCAACTTATTCAGATAAAAATAACATAACAGAACCTTTTCCATGGCGTTTTTGTTAGTTTCTAAGTGCCACTAAGCTGGTGCTTCGCCCTACTGAAGATGAAATGAATGATGAGGCTCCTCTTGAGCAGATTTATTTATTCCCTGGTACCTAGTAGGTAGGTTTCGTTCCAGATACTGCTATAAAACGTTAGTAGCCTTCCAGAAATATTTATTAAAGACAGAGACATTCGAATACTCATCAAATGTACAACTACCTACTGCTGCCAATTATGTGTTTCAGGACAAAGAATAAGAATAAAACGAAACACAACAGCAACAAGGCCTCGCCACGAACCACCATATTGTAATATAAATTGAATGTTGCGTTTTTTAAACAAGTAAATAATAGCACGTTAGCGTAGCGTCGGCGTTGTTCACTTGCCTAGTACCTAATAACACTGCACTGCACTGCACAATGCTAAATTGAAAATTCAGTAACATCGTTTGTAGAACACGCGACTCGCTATGTGATACAGTCAGTTCTACGGTCCAACTGGTGTACCTACAACAAGTCAACTCGTTAGGTAGGTAGGTACCTATCCACTTAATCAAAAACCGACTTACCTATTAAAACGATGCTACTGATATTCCTAGTGATTGATGTCCCACGTTCTATAAAATCAAAATGTTTCGATATCACTGTACCAGCTACACCTTCCTAATTCAAAGAAACAAATTCATAAGTAGGTAATAGCACAGATCATATAGGTAATAGGTATTATTAATAGTATTAGGTATATGTATATGGATAAATAAAGTAAAACACGATGATATTATAAGTTAGGAACATTTGATAAATAAATCCGGCCGCGCCGTCTCCGCCTCAGATTGTTGCGAACTCCAAATAATCTTGTTCCTATTCGAACCTGCGGTGATTTTATTTAAAAGAAACTTTCGTAAAGTATTTATTCGTTATGCTCCAACTTTTGAATGATTACCTAATGCTCCATTCATTTTGATGTTTCAGTATTTTCCACGTCGCTGAGTAGGTACTAACGAATATTGGGCTTCCTTCTGCTGAAAGTAATTTGCGAATAAAGACACTGTATTAAGTATTATCGTATAGGTTTTTGCACATACCTACTCATCATCATCAACCTTATCTAAGTACATTAGATGTGTATTTAAAGAACCTATATACACTTATACCTACATAAATTTATATCAAGTTGATTCAACGTCCGGGTTACAAAATTCAAACCCTCTCCTTGTTGGGAACAAAATATCGCTGTATATATAATACTTGTAACTAACTACAAGTACTGCAATATTATGTTAACATCGCCAAACAGTCTAAGCATATACGATACGATACGATACGATACGATACGTAGGTTGTTATTCATCGGAGAAGGCTCCCGGCTTGGAGCAGTTTGTATTCATGACCGGTCCAGTGTCTGCTCGTTGCATCGCTACGCTACATACCGACTAGAGCACTATCCCACGACGACCTAACTCACTCCAACGTATCTACCTATATATTTTAATCCAAGCATAAGTACAAGATGGACTAGCAGAAGTAATTAGTAGCGTCTGCCATCTTTTACTGTGTTTTTTCAAGTTGACACTAATCTAACCATAGTATTATATAATCTGTGCCATGATACTATATCTACCACCTTTATGAACAGAGCACCCACTGGCTGGAATCGATTCAAATATAATAGCATCCTCTCAACTCTCCATGTTGTTTGGCGTTATTTGCTTAGTTACCCTGCCAGTGAGCTAGCTGGTACACGCATTGGCCTCTCGCTAAAATTATAAATGGCAGGGCCTCCGTCTTCCTCGAGGAGACATGTCGTAACATGGCGTGGCGTGGCTGCGGCTCACGACCACATCGAGGGACACGTCCTGTCTATTGAACTATCTTCCAGCGATTGCAAATCCCTTTAGTAACCTTACGTGACCTGCAACCAGTGCCTACAGTAGAATAAGTAGAGTAAGCAAATATTTATACACTCACACTGTATGCTTACATACCTAACTTCAATTAAATGATAATATATAAATTTACTAAGTTACACTCAAAACACTCCTCGAGTAGCATATCCGGCGACTTCTCATTAAAAGTTAGAGCCAGTGTTTACGTTGCGCAAGCAGCAGCAAGCGTGCTAGCAGCAGTCAGTACTCGTAGCACGCGCCGCGCGACGCGATATCTACTCGTGCATAATGTACAGTGGCACACCACTACAAACAACTAAAATATTACTTAGTACAACACTATGACGGACTAAGGTAACGTAATAACAGAACTCAATGGCTACTTCATTCCATAAGATAATAAAAATATCGCACTGATACTGCCTCGGCTGGGATCCGATCCCATTACATGCGGATTTCGGGCTTAAACCAATGCGGAGGTCAGCAGAATACAGCCAACGTATTCAGACCCCCCTGGGTGTATGCTCCGAGTGAGGTGCAGGTTATTGAAAGGGTCAGGCGTGGTGGTCGGCTCGATCCCTAGTTAGTGAGCAGACGCCTCGCTCCGAGAAGCCTCATGCAGGAATGAACTGATACAATTCCCTGTTTATTATAAAATCCGTTCAAATATTTAAAGATTACTCTAAGTAAGCTTTGATTAAATATTTCTCAATAATTGTTAGGTGTACTGTACACTGTACAAGGAATCTGATGATAACTTGAAACTGTATTAAAACAATTTTGCGTTTCTTGTTTGTGCTTATTCCTTGACTGGTAATCTGAGTTACTCAAATAAATTAAGATTTTGCTAGAGTCAAAACTTATAATTTTTTTAAGGCCAAAAAGCAACGTAGGTACTTAAGTAGGTGAGTACATAATTGAAAACGTTTCTACTAAATTAAATAAAGTTATTAAGAGTTGATTCCTCCATAATGCACAGTATTACCGACCCTGTAGGTACAATGACGAAACATTGTATTTCGTGTTCGTTCAAATGGCTCGATAAGTTTATAGATTGATATTGAATGAATAACTCAGAGCTCTCCGGAACATAAGTACACCTCTCACAACATTAACATTTTAGTCATACTTGATTAACATTAACATTGTAGGCCTGGACGGGATTATAAAACTCTACTCTATACTAAATTTGTTACAATGAGTACAAAGCTAGACCTGCATTATTCCTGTCTCCAGAGACACCGGAAGCGCTGCCGGCGCCATATTCCGGCGGAACCAAGATTATCGCCGGAAGCGGCGTAACGCCTCAATACCCGCTGCGCAAATGTAATTAACATAATGCATTCGTAAGATGACATTTAAATTGTGCACTTAATATGGATGGTTAAAGTGATTTTTACCAGTTGTTTAGTTAATTCTGCGTTCGTAAGGTCCAAAAAATAAGTGCTTGTCCTCACCCAAGTACCTACCTTATTATTTTCTCAAGAAGAAACAAGTTTCTCGGCGCGAATCCGTTCCATTGAATTTTTTGTAAAAAATATGTGGACGCAAAGTGTTTAATTTATAAGTGTCGTGTAGTGTGTGTGTGGCTGGCATGCACCCAGCCACCAGCAGCGCTGCGGCGGCGGCGGCGGCGGCGGAGCGACCGGACGGAAAAGGGTCAACTGCTGAAAACTTTGTGGTTTTATCTGATTTACGGCCACTTTTCCAGGCTTTTTATTTCAGTCGACAGTACTTAGGTTACACGTATATTGCCATCTGTGATGTAAATGCTTTACTCAAATAACATAATACTTAGTAATGTACTTAGGTAGGTAGTGAATCAATAAGAAAAGCTAATATCAAACAGACGTTGTATTTAAGGATTTTTAACGTACACGAAATGTCCAAAAATTTACAAAGCTAACTGGTGTTTTTAAATTGTTCCTTTACCGTAGAGCAATATACGGTTGGATTTGGTATGCGGTTCCGTTGGGGGCTGGGACCAGCAGCGCTAACGAGCTCATTGCGCGCCGGCTGTTGACTCGGCGCGACTATTTGCACTGGTGGCCGCTAATCGACCGCACACAGACCCGAGCCGTTGCTAGCCTCATCTACTTACATACTAAATAAAGCTTCACCTGAAAATACTCAACGTAAATGAACTAAAATCCATACTTATATACTTTGGTTTTGAAATATGCAAACTTATAGATATATAGTATAATGTAGGTAAGTAACCTAGTGGTTCCAATTGCGAATTTAAACATATTTTTACCGGATACACTTCCCACGCTGAACCAAGAGAGCCCACTAGCTTTACCAAGAACTCTTGTGTAAATACCTCTTTAGGCATTTAAAAACCAGCAACGAGTTCCCTGGGTAGAGTTTCTTTGAGAATTTATCTTCCAATTATCGAAGTAAAACAAACATTTTGTGAGTGTTTTGAGCTATAGATGCATCAAACTAACATGCATGAAGTTTGAACAATTTTCCAAGCTGTCAATTTGTTAGAATATGCAGTGACATTAGTTTTTTAAAACTTTCATCTACTAGGTGAGTAGGTGTCTCATTGGTTCTTATTTATCACGCACAGCAACATGCTAAGAGACAAGAAAAGATCTCTTAGCATCATGTCTGAAGATTTACCGTTTGACTGTTTCACCTTTGATGTAATAAAATGATTTCACAGTAATCTAATTCTCCAATCTTATCTTCACAAACTTGGGTTGAATAAAAAATGTATTCAGAATTCAGTCGATACTTAAATTTCCCAGCGGACGAGAACGAACCTACGGAACGGTATGTACCTACCAACTCCTAGTATGCGTGTGTCTGTGAAACTCTGCCTTGTCACGGACTCCCTTCGGATGTAGGCCGATGTGGTGGTGTTTAGAGACCGTTCTAACCACTGAGTTTTATATTTATCTACAGATTTTTCATAATATACTAGTAGTTCGTCCCGAACTGAGATCTCGTGGTTGTCGGAGGATAAAACCCAAACAATTTTTATTGATATATGGTTGTAATAAACTTTGCAAATCGCTTCGAAATCGCCGTCTAGCTATGTACCAGTCTTACTTGAACTACAAAATCATTGAAACTCCAAGAAATGGTAGCTCACGTTATACTGGGTTTGCCAATTTTATAATTTTTACAACAACTCAAAAATGAATAGACCTAGAATCAAAATAAAAACGGTTTTGGAATGTCTAAACTAAACCCTATCATATGACACCCCACTTGATATTATTGTACGACTTTTTTTTTTTACTCCCTTTGGACCCTCATAACTTCACGACCCCTTGACCGATTTACTTCATTTAACAAACCAGTAAAATTTAAAAGTACTATCCGTATACCTACCAAATTCTGTGAAGATCGGATAAGCGGTTCAAAAGATCTCGTCGAACAAACATACAAACATACAAAGCATTTTCGTCCAAGTTGTCACTAAGATCTCGTTCGCTTCGCTCACTCGATCAATAAGTATATCATTTTATTTTAGATATTTGGTACAATAGGGATCTACCAATATTGTGTGCCCTCAGCCGCACATTGGTAGGTGCTGGCTCTGGCGTGGCTCCGGGCGATGACGACGTCAAAGGCGTAGAGTGAGCGTACAACGTGCGTCCCTTGTGGCACGCTCTATTACTAACCACTAGCACTAGTCAACTACGTACAGACGACAACACACGCGCTTAATTCAACATAAGTAGGTACTTACATACATAAGGTATGCAATATGCATGTATGTTTCAGATGTAAAAAAAACTTAACTTACAGTAAGATAAGTAAGTATATTATTATAGTAAAACTAAATAAATAAAGTAAGTATCTAAGTACCATTATTAATCTAGGTACAACTGCATAACAATAATACTAATACAAAAAAAACATTTGTAGCAAAATGGGGTCCCATCCATCTCTCCCATCATCCCTTCGTATGAATGATTTATCATCTTAGATTACCTTTCACAGTCTGTTTCACGCGTTTTGTTTTTACGTTTTTATTTAGGTATGAGGTGAAAGTATGGAAACTAGGTACCTAGGTGTTATTTATAGCATTAACATTAACAGTTGTCAGTAGGTGAGTTTGACTTACAAATAATAGTTATTGATAGGTTCGGTTTTGGTGGCATTATTTTGTAAAAAGAATAATTTTAAAACGAACATCCGCAAGCAAGCACCGCCACCACGTATTATTTTATTGTATGTTCATAAATCGCGGCAGAACGAGGCGAGGGCGGAGCGCAGCTTTCTTGAATTATATCAACATGACCGGAAACATTAATAGTACAAAGTCGTTGATAAACCCTTTTATTTTTATTCTCTTTTAATAGTACATTACTGCAGCGGCCCGTAACAGAGGCAATGAGGGAAGAACGTTGATGAGCTATCAGCTTGTTCCATTACTTATATAAAAAAAAAAAAACGTGTAAATGTGGGCCGAGTCGAAGACGAGGCACACATACGTGAGTCCCTCATTGCCTAGTTGTGGCCAAGGCTTGTATAGTACTTTTCTCAAATAATGCGCGGGAATTAAAACTAAGTACCTAGGCAAAACTTTTTAGTTGAAAATACAATTACTTTTCAAAACTAATAACGAACAACGAAGTCACAGTGCTCATTTGTTTTTTTTTTCACTAATCAGCTTTCTATTTGAAAGCCTGTTCGAAATTTGAATAAAACCTTTGATAAGTTACCTCCTTGGTTGCCATGTTATGGAGTACAAAATTTTATTTTTAATTTTTTTGTACAATTATCTGAAGAAACAAGCAGATGGCCCACCTGATGTTAAGTGGTAACCATCACCTATAGCAAAACAGTGCCTCGTAGTCATGCACGATAGAAACGAGCCCTGCGATGCACTGCCCCGCGTCCATCAACTTGAGGCAAACAGGTGTTAAAATCGTTCTGTTTTTAAATTACACGACAGATAATATGTTTTGTATGTAATTTATTTGGCCGCAAAACACGCCGCCAATGGCCGGCCGATTTTCATACATTTATTGCCGGCCGCTGCTCGCATGTATTTGGCCAGTACTGCATTTTCGATTTATCTCGAAGAAGGTTGTCAAAATAATGCTCTAATTTCGAAGCATGTTTGAGAAAAATACTTACCCAGTCATATTTTGGAGCACGTCTTGCTTGGTTCATGAATACCATAATCATGAGTACATAATGTACCTACCTACTGACTATTGCTCTCTTTATGTACCTAGTTTTGTTTGGTGTACAATTCAGTAGTGTCAGTAGTGTTAACATTCCCCTGGCTGCTGAGCCGGCCGCCAGTCCCCGCCGCCGCCGCCAGGGGCCGGTGGATCGCTCGGGAGCGCTAAGTATTCCTTATTCATAGAAATTCACTCCAGATTTATGTTTACCTTAACATATTCATGTAAACTATTCCCTCGATAATCAACCCTATCCCACCGAAAATAAAGTCAGTATTGATTTCATGTTCAGTCGGTTCGCAACCTTGTCGCGCGTACTCTAACTTTAAAAGCAATTCAACTTTTCTACTTAGGAATATGTTTTATATTATTGGTAAACATTAAGGGTGTGGATGTACTTACTGTACTGACTGGGTAGAGAAGTGTTTGTTCTTAACATTAGAGAGCGCGGCGCGTTTACTTCGCGTTAACAGCAGACGCGACGCGACCTCGACGTAATCGCATTGTGTCAATCACGGCTTAGAGTAAAGCCAACCCAACGTGTTACTTTATGTACGTACGTACTTGTACGTTTCAAAACAATAAAGTATTTGTTATTGTTGTTATATTTACTTTCACCTGTAGCCCGTAAAGTTCCTCCGTTTGTAAGTAGGTACCTAACGTTAGAGATTCAAACGATTCTTGTGATTTCTTGAATGTACCTACAACTTCCAACTTTCACTGTAAACCATTTAGCCCTCAGGAATTATTAATTTCCTGATTCTGAAGTTTCACCAACCAAACGCCATTACGGAAGATTAAAAAGTTTGAAACCTCATCATTGTGTGAGTGAGAGGTACATGTGTGAGTGGAAATCGCAATTAGGGCTGTCTTTTATAGTTTAGTAGTATTTCCTATATGGTCCGTGGTTTAGTCACTAAATATAATTATGAAGGTAGGTTGACTGTTTATATTTCAGAATGTTTAGCAGCAAGTCTATGTTCAACATTTATTATGAAATTGAGTTGTTGTTAGTGATAGAGAGGTCGTTCAGTACCTACAGACCAGTTTCATCTAAAAGAGACTCGGAGGTCCACAGAGTATGTAAGTGTTTCTTTCCAAGCTCAAACTGGAAAGATAGATAGTTAGGTAGAAAGTTTATTCGATACTGTAACACGCAAATCAATTTACATAATATCCACTTACCTTGTTGGCACAGTGAGTGTTGAGGCAGCCCTAGCCTTGGCGCTGGCGCTGGTGCAGAGCCGTGGGTACAGAGCCGCACTTGTTGAGCGCTAATTAACCGCGACGCGCTATAAGGCCGCGGTAGTATACTATACGTCGGAAGCTTCAAACGTAACGAAGCTAATCGTGCCGAGTTGCTACACCTCTACATTGTTATAACAACGTGTCGTTAAAAAGTACCAGCATGTACGAGTTGGTACTGAAGTCGATTCTGTTGGTGCATTTTCTTAAATAAACTATTTTGACAGCAGATTCCCATCCAGATCCGTGCAGAGGGCGGCACTTGGAACCTATCCAGTCGCACTAAGCTTTAAACAAATAAAGTGGACGGCTGGAGGGAGGCTCGCCGTGTTACATACAGTATACTACAGATAACGAGCACATTACAAATAAAGCTTCAAATATCTTTTCTAGACTATTTGTGAGCTCGAGGCTATTTGACAGCAAGCTGAGGCGCATGACGTTCCGCATTCACATTGCTTTATAATATCACAGTAAGTATATTGCGTGTCGTATCGTGTACTAAGTCATTCTAAGTAAGTACCAGTGTCTCGCAATTATATCTAGAAGATTATTTTCTTGGAATTTTCGTCGAAGCCCTTGCTTTGGCGTTTTACGATAGGCCACGATATTACCGACACCGTGCGGTCGACGACGATTGTGTGTCATAAATATACTGTGGATAGCTACTAGGTAATATTATGTATATCAAAAATCCCATTGATAGTAAATACAGAGTGCTACAGATATAATTATTAGCTATAGAGATAGTTGTAGAGGCATTAGTCGTGGGAGCCACCAGATGGCGCGCGCACGCCACTCCGCCATTATCCAAGTATTGTCTGAAGGCAAATAAACTAATTCCGCTTTCCAGCGCTATTATAATTATTAAACTATATTATTATAGCTGAACTAAATCTGCAGGAAGACACGCACAGTCGCACGTCGACATATGTATTATGTCCCTAGGTCCCAACAAATAAAGAAAAACTTATAAGCATTTCAAACGTGTACTAATGATCGAACGCTTCGCATAATGTGAGGAATGGCACCGAGGTTGGGGATAGTTCCAAAACAAGGCCATTCTTAGTTCTTCAATCCATGGGCTCGGTACCTGCGGCCGCAACATGTCTTGTCTATTGCATTAATTGTCTGGGTGTCACTATCTATTATAAGTTGTAGCATTTCATTTTTTCGGCTTCGTGAAATAGGTATCCCTCGCTGGCTCAATTCAAATTTCGCGCCTCATTCTTAGAAAAATTAAATAAAGGCAAGCAGCAGCGACATCTAGCGCACCGCATGAAATTACATTGTAATTTCATTTTTTTTTACAGCGAAATCAAGATGGAAAGATCGGTAAAACGCCGAGGCGCCATCTGGTGTCGAGTAGTTATATCGATTTAGTTTCGATTGGTTTTTTTTTGTGCACTTGCTCTAGGTTTTAAGGATTTGTCTATGGCGATGACATTGAAAAAAGAGGTCATGGCCGACGCCGGAGAAATATAGGTTTTGTCTTGTTTCAAAAGAATTGTGTTTAGGGACGTTTTTGCCATGAAGCTCGTAAGGAAAAGCTTCGAGAACTCTCGATTTTGAGCTACATAAAACTAGCCGGCAAGAGGAGCCGCGTCTTCATTCCACGAAGTTTGCAGAGAAATCAATACCGAAAGTGCGTGTGGGCGGAGAAGAGAGTGCCGGTAAGTACCTCGCGATTCCAGGCCATGGATAGCGTGGCAAGGATCCAGGCTCAGGAGGTTCTCGGGTTTTTATTCGATTCGATTATTTCAGACGAGAAAAACACCAAGAAAGCGGACAGCCGGAGAGAACGGGGAGACCAGACCGACGTGGCAGCATTTATGTCATCTCGAGAGCAGCCACGCAAGTCAACATTGAACAGGAGACCGACGGAGGTGCAGCTGAGAACAATTTCCGGTAGGTGGCCTCGAGTCAGAATCAGCTGATCGGGACTTCGGGGCGGGTCATGCAGAAGGGTATGACGACCCAATCGTCAGGGCGTCATGATCGCAGACAAAATATAAACACTTTTCCTTGTATTTTTCAGGCTGAAGGACGAGCAGAGAAGGGCGCGGACGCACGTGGCGTCACGAGCCGGTCGGTGTTAAGCAGAGGCGAGCAGAGCGTGGCGAGACGGCCAGCGGCTGGATTTCCCGAGCTGAGTTCCGTAAAGGCGTGGTGTGCACATGCCACCACGTGTCTCGTCGGCACTATAAGGTGGGCCCAGTGTCAATATTTTACAAGAAGGTGTCAGAGTAGGATCATTTATCAGGCGTTTCATCAGTTGAAGTCGAACACGAGCAGCTGATTTCGTGGAATCCTGGTTCACTTGTCTATCGTTTGTTTTGTCGTTAGTCTGCGTTTGAGTATTGTTTATCCTGCAACGCTATTAGTTCTTCGTTAAACTTTTTAGCATACCAGTAGGAGTAGATCCGTAGATTTCAGTGCAGGTTGGACCTGTGGTCTGCCCTGGTCCAGACGGGGCCAGTGCATTCCTCAGATCAACCCGAACAAAGCTCATACGAGCCATAAGTGGTTGTGCAAGGTGTAGGAAAACGTTGGTCAAAGACAAATGTACATTCTATAGCTAGGATTATAAGCTGGTAACTTTATGCCCCTGGTGGCACCTGTAATTAGACTAGAACAAGCTCTAGGGATGTGCGATTAGAAGTAATTTTAGAATTATACTATTTCACGAGGCTGATTCACTTTAAATACCCGATTAGTTAAGTTCACATCTTTAGTATAATAAATAATGTTTTAGATCCTCTTTAGAATATACGTAGTGTAGATGGTAGAATAAGATGTTTATGTTTATATAATCATAGGTTTATTTTGCAGCAATAAATGGTTATTTTCTTGTGTTCCACATGTTTCTTTTGTTAATAATAAAAATAAATTTTGTACGGTAGGAAGATAGGCAGAACCACCCCGCAGGAGCTAGCTGTGGTAGTCAGGAAGGTAGATATCCTGCCATTCCTTTCCTTTGTCATCTCCCCAGAATTCCAACCGTTACAAATGGCGCCCAACTGTATTTTAATTTAAATTTTTCAGCATTTAAATGAGAATTTTTTTTTTTGTGTAAATTATATTTTCAGGATAAAACATTACAACTGTAAATTAGATTTTGTACGTCTGACCAACGTTTCGTTTAAGTATAATATTTTTCTGGTATTTTTTTTTAAAAGCAACGAAGCGAAGACAAGTGATCCAGTTAGTTTTTAAGTTGATTTTTAAGTATTTATTTTAAGGTGTTTATTTTTAGTTAATTTAATTTAGTTAAGTTGCTTAGCTGTATTTAGTTAAATAAGTACTAATTCATCGCAGCAATTTATAGCAATTTTGAGGCTTTTGATAAATGTTTAGACACATTGCACACTACAAAGTTAGGGACCAACGGTTCTTTAGCTCAACAATTTAGACAATATTCCTTAGCATATTTTCGCACCTTTTTTTTATTTTGTTTTTTTAGCCAGGAACGAAAATATTACATCTGTAGGGAATATTTGATGATCTTTTGTTTCCCTTCATTGCTCATTTGTTTATTTTTTTTATTTGCTTATTTTGGTTTTGATATTTCATAATGTCGACACCAGCGATTTTAGTGCAGGAGGATCCTCCAGTCAAAAATGACAGTAGTCAACAAAAGGTCGTAGTGGAGTGTGCGGGTCCAAAGGTTCCAATTGCAAGATGGGGGGTCAAGTTCGATGGCGTAGGAGAAGTTAGTTCGTTCCTAGAAAGAATCCAGGAGCTGAGCGCGGCGTACAGCACAAAAGAAGAGACACTATTTGCATCAGCAGCAGAACTTTTCAGCGAACAAGGATTGTTGTGGTTTAGAGGCATCAAGGAACATGTCACTTCATGGAGCGAGCTGTCGTCATTGTTATTAGAGGAGTTCAATCCAATAGATTACGATTACAGATTACTAGGAGAAATAAGGGCGAGAACACAAGGCGCCGACGAACCAGTACATATATATTTCTCAATTATGAATTGTTTATTAGCTAGACTGAAGAACACACTTCCAGAGCAGGACGTACTCCAGATTTTACTCCATAATATTAGGCCGTCTTTTGCAGAGCAACTGGCTTTAGTTGATATCTCAACAGTTGCTGCGTTGAAAGAAAAATGTAGGAGGTTGGAAGCAGCGAAACAGCGCTCAGAATTTTTCGTAGAGCCATCAAGAGCATCGTCGAAAACCTTGAACCCGACTTTAGCATATAAAGGTTCAAAACCACGATCTCATCTTGCAGAGGTGTCAGCTCAGCAGTCAGCAAAGAGGACACCACAGGCGCAGTCAAATTGTTAGTTAATTAGTTAGTTAATTAGTTGGTTCCAGGTTTTGTCAGTAGGTTTGTTAGAAAATTTACCTAGGTCAAAACCAGATTTTGTATATTTTTGTAGTCACAGGTGTGATCGTGTGGAAGAAAACATATCCGCTCAGTGATGCGGCGAAGTTCAAGATGGCGAAGTTGTGCCCCAAGTACGAAAAATGCAGAGTGAAAGTAGTACTTTCACCATTGGTTTTCGAACTTGAGGACATGAACGATAACATCTTAGGATCTTGGCATATGAAAGACCTAAAAGTCAAACAGATTTGCGGTCGAGATAGGTGTGTCATTTTGGGTCATAATAGGTATACTATTATATTTTACAGGTATTTTGTGTAGATAGATTTCTAATACTTTTCAGATTAGATATTTTGGGTTTTGGTGTGATTGTGGTCCAACACTTAGGTGGGAGGAAATATTTTTGTGAAATCACATCAAACAATTTGATTTTGTTTAATTTCAGACAAAATCTAAAGAGGTTTTTACCTACTAGTTATAGGGCAGGTCGCGGTAGGGTGGTAACTTATCAAGGTTATTTTACATTTATTTTCACAGTCAAAGGAATGTCGAAGCTGTCGGCGTACAAACTGAAGTCAAGTTCGGTACGTCAAAGCAGAGGAAAGCGTACCCACGGTGTCACGTAGGGTATCGCACGGTGTGAATGCGGAACGTATGGATGGAGAACAAGGAAAGGCAAGTGTGCGCTGTGTAAGGGGAAGAATGATTGGATGAAGTATGTATGTGTGGGAATGAAAGAAATAGACAATGGAATAATGTAGTAGCAGGGCCCGAGACCGACCTCCCGAAAGTAGTCAAAGATAACACACATCATTTTATTTTTTAGATATACTAAATGTATTGTGTACATAGATAAGTGTTTGATTTTCATAAGATAAGGAAAAAATAAATATTTTGGTTTTAAGTCTAATTTTAGGAACTAGTAGCTAGTCTAAAAGTAAACTTTTGTTAGTGTAGATAATTTGCTTATATAGTTATAAGTTATTGTTGTTATTAGCATAGTTATAAGTTGTTGTATTTTTCTCTTTGTATTGTTTTTTTTCATGCAGAACGAGCAGCGCTGAGGGCAGCGCAGTTTCACTTATGCAGTGAAACTTTTATCGTTGGGGGGGGTATTGTAGCATTTCATTTTTTCGGCTTCGTGAAATAGGTATCCCTCGCTGGCTCAATTCAAATTTCGCGCCTCATTCTTAGAAAAATTAAATAAAGGCAAGCAGCAGCGACATCTAGCGCACCGCATGAAATTACATTGTAATTTCATTTTTTTTTACAGCGAAATCAAGATGGAAAGATCGGTAAAACGCCGAGGCGCCATCTGGTGTCGAGTAGTTATATCGATTTAGTTTCGATTGGTTTTTTTTTGTGCACTTGCTCTAGGTTTTAAGGATTTGTCTATGGCGATGACATTGAAAAAAGAGGTCATGGCCGACGCCGGAGAAATATAGGTTTTGTCTTGTTTCAAAAGAATTGTGTTTAGGGACGTTTTTGCCATGAAGCTCGTAAGGAAAAGCTTCGAGAACTCTCGATTTTGAGCTACATAAAACTAGCCGGCAAGAGGAGCCGCGTCTTCATTCCACGAAGTTTGCAGAGAAATCAATACCGAAAGTGCGTGTGGGCGGAGAAGAGAGTGCCGGTAAGTACCTCGCGATTCCAGGCCATGGATAGCGTGGCAAGGATCCAGGCTCAGGAGGTTCTCGGGTTTTTATTCGATTCGATTATTTCAGACGAGAAAAACACCAAGAAAGCGGACAGCCGGAGAGAACGGGGAGACCAGACCGACGTGGCAGCATTTATGTCATCTCGAGAGCAGCCACGCAAGTCAACATTGAACAGGAGACCGACGGAGGTGCAGCTGAGAACAATTTCCGGTAGGTGGCCTCGAGTCAGAATCAGCTGATCGGGACTTCGGGGCGGGTCATGCAGAAGGGTATGACGACCCAATCGTCAGGGCGTCATGATCGCAGACAAAATATAAACACTTTTCCTTGTATTTTTCAGGCTGAAGGACGAGCAGAGAAGGGCGCGGACGCACGTGGCGTCACGAGCCGGTCGGTGTTAAGCAGAGGCGAGCAGAGCGTGGCGAGACGGCCAGCGGCTGGATTTCCCGAGCTGAGTTCCGTAAAGGCGTGGTGTGCACATGCCACCACGTGTCTCGTCGGCACTATAAGGTGGGCCCAGTGTCAATATTTTACAAGAAGGTGTCAGAGTAGGATCATTTATCAGGCGTTTCATCAGTTGAAGTCGAACACGAGCAGCTGATTTCGTGGAATCCTGGTTCACTTGTCTATCGTTTGTTTTGTCGTTAGTCTGCGTTTGAGTATTGTTTATCCTGCAACGCTATTAGTTCTTCGTTAAACTTTTTAGCATACCAGTAGGAGTAGATCCGTAGATTTCAGTGCAGGTTGGACCTGTGGTCTGCCCTGGTCCAGACGGGGCCAGTGCATTCCTCAGATCAACCCGAACAAAGCTCATACGAGCCATAAGTGGTTGTGCAAGGTGTAGGAAAACGTTGGTCAAAGACAAATGTACATTCTATAGCTAGGATTATAAGCTGGTAACTTTATGCCCCTGGTGGCACCTGTAATTAGACTAGAACAAGCTCTAGGGATGTGCGATTAGAAGTAATTTTAGAATTATACTATTTCACGAGGCTGATTCACTTTAAATACCCGATTAGTTAAGTTCACATCTTTAGTATAATAAATAATGTTTTAGATCCTCTTTAGAATATACGTAGTGTAGATGGTAGAATAAGATGTTTATGTTTATATAATCATAGGTTTATTTTGCAGCAATAAATGGTTATTTTCTTGTGTTCCACATGTTTCTTTTGTTAATAATAAAAATAAATTTTGTACGGTAGGAAGATAGGCAGAACCACCCCGCAGGAGCTAGCTGTGGTAGTCAGGAAGGTAGATATCCTGCCATTCCTTTCCTTTGTCATCTCCCCAGAATTCCAACCGTTACAAAGTATACTTATATTTACAAAAAAAGTATTACCTATAAGTATTCCATCAGTCATCTAGTTCCCATATTACAACTTATGCTTAGTTTGGGACTCTACGCTAAAAGCTACGAATGGCGTAGATACTGCTACGCGGCGTAGACCCTGCTACGGAACTCTACGAAAATAAACTTTTTATGAATGATCGCGTCGATTTTAGTAGCACATGAACCTACAACTATAGGGAATTGTATTTCTGATGCGAAACAGTCATTTATTTACTTTGTAATTTTAATAGATAGATACATAATATATCAATTAGAAACAAAAAAGAATTATAAATATGGTTCTGGTGGAATATGCCCCAACTGTCTCCGACGCTAACGATAACTTGAGATCAGGTTGCGTCTTCATTTTTAAATGGTAAATTAATTGTAAATTCTGCTCCAGAATGTAATATTAGCGTCCGTCGAGCAATTTCGGTGTCGAGTTGATAAAGGTCCGTGTAATTAGAAGTCTGTTTTGTCTTTTAATGAATTTTTCTGCGTTCTCAGTAATTAGAGGACAATCGGCGAGATGACGCGCCTCACCTAATTACAGGAACGTGGACCAACTGAGGGGCAACAACTATTCATATTTAAACATTCAACTTCAACACTTATTACAAATGTGATATAATAAGTAGGTAATCATTATAATGTTCAGTTCAGACGGAATTGAACCTACAGGAACTACGTACGTACGATGCGACAACGTCAATACGCAGAATAAAATATTGATTCAGATACGAGAGTCGAATCAAAATCCCTAGTCCTATAATGTGTGCTGCAAGTGCTGCTCAGTAAGTGAAAATAAATACTAAATACGAGTATGTAGTTGTCGCAACCAAACTAGTTGCAATCATAAAGTTCCACTAGAAACGTACAAAAGGCATGTCATGTACCTACTTAGTATGTAGTTGCACCTAACGAGCCGGCATTAGCATTGCTTCTCACAGCACAGCACAGGTAGCCATCTCTACATACGACAATACATGCTGCAATATTTGCTCATTACACGCTCCCAACTGATATAGGGGCGCGTGTACAATATGCGAGCGCACCATGTACCGAGTGTACCTACTGCTACTGTTGCCGGACATAACTAGCAGTATCACGGCGATACACATGCTAACTTATTATATAATTTATAAGTTTAAAAACTTGAAAAGACCGATTTCAATTTGATACAGCTATATCAAGATATGATGATGATGATGATGGTAGTTCATTGGGTTGGTTCTACTGATCATAAACACCATTGAAAGGTTAGAGGAAAGCAATATATGCAATGTTGTGTACGTGGAGGACGAGTTTCTTCTAGTTATTCCTATTTAACTCCCAAGTCCCAAACTACTGAACTGAGTTTGATAAAAAATGTATGTTTATTTATGGGACCAATCTGGAAAAAGAATTTTTCAAATCGGTTCGTACTCCACAGAAGAAATTGTACAATGTACATACACCTTAGTGGCAAAAGTATTGCGGCTTGATATAAACATGAAGTTAGCGAGATGGCCACCAGCCTCGCCGCAAAGCAATGAGGTTTTCACAAATCCTATCATTAAAATATAACTATAATAGACGATTTCTAAAGTTACTATTTTAACTATTAAGTCAAAAATGTTA
The DNA here is from genome assembly GCA_918843925.1 of Eulithis prunata. Classification (NCBI taxonomy): domain Eukaryota; kingdom Metazoa; phylum Arthropoda; class Insecta; order Lepidoptera; family Geometridae; genus Eulithis; species Eulithis prunata. The sequence continues at coordinate 9,758,874 of OU974014.1, read as the reverse complement.
GTTTCCATCAACATTGTAAAAATACTTAGCAGTCAATGTTTTTGATTTCCAGTACCTAGCAGGAGCGCGGCGCTTACACTACTGTTTGCATCGCCACTTCATTTGGAACAAAGCTTAAATATTTTAAGTACATAAAGTACATAGTATTGTGTGTACGTACACCTTTACGAACATGCAAGCACAGTTCGGTGTAGCTCATTAGAAGTAATAGCGCGAACGCCCGGACTGGCTCGTTTACTGAACACATTCATATGTATCATGGTGAGTACACCATGTATAATCACCTTAGTACCAGGGTATAACACCACAGAGCATTCTGCTCCGTGATACAATAATTGATAAATGATAGCTACTTACTTACTTTGTGCCACAAAAATACAATACTCTAGCCAACGCTAGAGCCTTGAGAAAAGACAAAGCCATTCATCAAAGAGGAAAGCCTTCCTCAGTTCTTGTGATATGACTGTGACATGTCTTCGGGAATCCACCTAAAAGGGTTCCGCATCACAAATTATCTATGTACCTACCAACTTATAATTAGTGAAAAGACTTTTTCTTTTCACTGGGGTCTCTTGCTTGGGGTCTTTCCCTGAAGTTCAGAGTGTGGATCCCGCGGGAGAAGTCGGAACTAGCCGGAGTGGCTGGAGTGATCGGAATGGTCGGGATCATAGCCCTGAGTCTATCTCGGTGTTGTGTTTTCTTGCTATTTTTGGCATTCGGAAACGGATTCGCAAAGTGAAAAATTTTGTATGAAAACCGGATAAGCGCCTCTAGCAGGAGATTTGGGAACTGTTTCTGCGAGTCTATAGACGTCAGATAGGCTCGCAGAAACAGTTCCCAAATCTCCTATTGTATATAATATAATTGATGATGATGATGATTGATTTTATGATTTTATAATAAACTTTGCTGCACGGAACCTGTAACAAAATAAATATCATATTTGTACATTTGTTAAATCACAGAAGATATGATACCTAGCTATGTTATATTTTCGCAGCGAATAACATCCAATTTTCATATTTCCGATAAGTCCCCGCTCGGTCCGCTCCGAATATTCCTGAAAATAAGCTACATATTGAAGCTCCACTCCTTCATTTGGCTCCATTTTACGGAGAATTCAAACATCTCGTTACAGCGATACCCGCGCCACAGAGCACATGCATTCACCTGGTTCACTCCTCACTTATTTATATATTTATTACACAGCTGCTTAAATAAAACTTACAGTCTAAGACCAAAACGTTTTATTTTATGAGCCATAGGAACATTTAGATGCTTAAAAAACATATACAAAGCCTAATGAATTGCCTTAAATTTGTATGGAATATATCCGCCGGAGGTGTCTGAGCAATGAGCATATTCAGAAGTGTGAGTGCGTGGGGGCTTACGTACACTTCACGCTGCAATAAGTCTATTCCCTAAAACTAGACTTTAGTACAGATTCACGTACGTAAGAGGGACATAACACATTATAACTATTCTAAACGTGTATGAATACTATGAATGGCCCTTTCATTGATTTACGGAAGTTTTCTTGTAATAATTTTACTGAGTAAAATAGTTTCGTCTGTGTCGTGGCGCGATGCACACGAGCATGATTATCGCGCAGCATTCTTTGCTCATACAAACGAGTATGTATGTATGTATGTCATGTAACATGCAATGACACGCGAGCCCCGCCTATATTATGTTTCACTTTGCCAGCTACCTACACCTAAAGCCCATGCTATTATATTATCTGTGGCACAGTGTGCCTACACCATGGTGTTGCCCAGCTCCACCGCACCGCTCTTCCTCTTTTGAGGTTTTTTATGGATCAAAAACACATTTGCTTCGATCTTAGTACTTAGGTATCGAGAGTGAACAGGGTATCTTAGCTATAGGGTTATTTTTGTATGTAGGATATTAGGTTACATACGAAAATAGCGATATAACTACGAATTAAATAATAACGCCAGCATTCAAGGCTCTAAGATTTTATTTTCATAGCAAAAAATAAATCAAAACGGTGGAAATCGTAAAAATAGAATTCCCAGTAGAATTTATCAGATAACCGGCATTTGCCGGCGTTGCCGCACCGCCGCCGCACCGCCGCCGCACCGCCGCCGCACCGCCGATCTTTAAACCCCATATCTGTTACGAGGTAAGAAGCCATTGGTAGTATAAATGAAGCTTCCACATGTTCCTTGTAATTGTGAATGTGCCCCCCCCCTCCCCCCCCCCCCCCCGCGCGCACTGCAGCCTCCTTACAATAAGCATAACACTAATACATGCTCAAACAAACAACACAAATAAACGTAATGAAACGAAACGAACTGGAACAAAGGCCTCATGCACACTGCTCGTTCAAATTCACTGCATCAAAACTCCTGTATCAGTACTTTATATTCCAGAAATATCCGCTAGCCGCGGTAATACCAGTGGGGATTATTTAAGATACTTCTATTTATTATGTCGTGCTACGCGTGGTGGTGTACAGTGGAGATATTTTTTAGACACGACACACAATATTTATTGTAAATGCGATTCAGCAGTAGGAATCGAACTTGCACCTGCGTTACAACCGGTACTTACTCACTTCACCCAAAAATGTTGAAAGAGCGCTTGAAAGCGTAGCAATGCTACGGATATCGTAGCAACGTTATGTCGCGTGCTACGGCGTAGCATTTTCTACAGTATTTTTTATTACATAGTTGTCTTTTATTATTGTCAAATATATTCCATATAAAGAGGAATTCATAGATAACGCTTATCGCTCACTCATAGTTTCTGTATAAAAAATCAAACTGCAAATAAAAGTCCAATATAAAATATTATTGGAGCACACTAGCGTGTATAGAACTTGATAATAAGACGATAGCATCTTGTAAAACGCCAGGACGTCCTCACCCCGCGTCGTACCGCGCCGTGCTGCGCCGTACCGCACCGCACCGCACGGTTCGTATTCACCCACGAACCCTGACTTTAATTAGACAAAAAGTAATTTCTGGCACTGCACGTGAGTGCACGCTCGTGGAAACACCTTCCAAGCTGTCTTTAAGTTGAAAACCTAAACTGCTGCAAAGAAACCAGGCTATTTGAAAACTAGTAGTTGCTAGTTAAAAAAATTTAAGTATACTAAGTATGTACTCAGGTGAAAAAATTACATTATGGAAATATAAGTAGCGCGCAAAACGGCTTCGTAAGGGTACCCTCATAACCTGAAAATGGAGCTGAACAACATTGAATCCACTTCCCCAGAAATAAACTACTTAGTCCTGACCAGATTATTATTGCTCTCTCGAACATTACCTTAGTACCCTATCGGCTCACTCGACTCAATACAATAGGTGGGTTTCTATTTCACGACCTAAATGATTGGTCGAAAACTCCGTAAAAGGCTTTTAAATGAATAACTTCGATGTGCACAAAAAATTCATCCGCATTCATTCGGTATTTGCGTAAAAAGTTTAGGGAAAATGAGAATACGAACGCGATTTATTTGGATGTTTGAGCCAGATATTCGGGATTTCATGAAAATCAAAGTTGTTGATCGAACTCGGCTGGCGACCTCCCAACACGTGAGGCACACGGCAAATTCAAATAACCTGCGAATAAATAAATCCTAGTACACTAAATGTACAGCTACGTACGTATACTGTACACCTGCGATGGAAATGAGGAGTGCACTGGTTGTGGCACCGCACCATAGACATCTCCTAAACAAGTAAGTAGGCCTAACATTTTTATTCAATCGCAACTTTCAGTTGTTATTTTTAGCACAAGTAACATTATTTCACCCTTTAGGTAGGTACATACATTCGACCCAAACGTGCCGTTCGTCGGATTGTCCCTTTCTCTTGTTTTTTGCCAACTTTTGTAACGTTCCAAGTTTGACAGAGAGTACACAAAGCGCCCAGAGCTACCGGGGGTGGTCTTTTGCCCTCTCCCTCCAAACACACACACACACACACACACACACACACTTGCTTAGGGGACCTCTGTTTACTGAGGACTTTGGCACATCGGAGACAAAGGAAATTAGTTGTATTTGTATGTGTAATTACAGGCTGGTTGTGTCTTGTACTCGCTCCACTCCAGCTACGCTCACGAGGCTACCACTAATCATCATCAATATATATAAAACTCTTTTGAAGCTGACAGAGAATCAACGCACAACCTAAACCATAAGTCCTAGAGGTATGAAATTTGGAGGGTAGTATCCTTATATAGTGTAGGGGTGCACTAAGAAAGGAATTTTGAAACGTCACACTGTAAAGGGTAGAACGCGAGCAACGCCGCGGGTGACGGCTAGTAGCATTATAAGCATGGCAGAGTACTCGACAGTGCTCTAATGACTACACTCTTATAACTAGCATTAAAGTCGTCATTACTTATTTCGGAGGCAAAACATCACAATAAGGAACGACGCGATCGCCATTTTGCTACAAGGAGCAGTTTTGAATCGTTCAGACGTATTCAATGTAAATATCAAATGTAAGCTTCATAACACGATCATAAAACACACCTTCTTAATGTTGCAAGCGAAACCTTAGCAGAATGAATCAGTGTCTTACAGAGGTACACGCTATGCTATAATTGGGAATGTTAATTTTCTTCACTCACGTCAAAACAACGGATAGGTTAGAGCGTTGAAGTTGAAATAGTTCGAGGTGAGGATCGAGTCGAGGTGAGGGTAGAGTCGAGGTGAGGGTAGAGTCGAGGCGGCGACAAAGTGCGAAGTCGCTGTAATCGCTTTAGGTTGCAATCTCACAGGAACTGTGTCTTTACCGCGACCGCGTCACCGCCGTCTCGCCTCATGGTAACAAGGCTTTATTGTACAACTTTATTGTAGACATTCCACATTTACATTGTGCTTTGTTAGTTCAACGGGGTGATAGTTATAAACTTCACCTAGTAAGTAAGTACTGCTTACGGAAGTGTATTGCACAGCAAAAACGCGCTGCTAGACAACTAGGTACCTGCAACTTTACTTGTAAAGAGTTCTTACTACAAACATTAGGTTAGTTACGCAACTACTTATAATAAAATGCAAGTGCAAAGGCAGGTGGTTATCGCAAGAAAACCTCGTCTCATTTCTATAGGCAGGTGCGCTTTGCAGGCGCACTCGGCACCGGCAATGGCGCATGGCGCTGAAAGACGTCGCTGAATGGCGTCGTGTGTGCTGATGCAATGTTGATAAGCGCCCGTTCATACAAGCGCTGTACACTCAGCCGCGAACTTACATAAATATAATACTTGAAATATTCCATTACGTATTTCATTGAATTTTTGAGGTAGTTATTATCATTATCTAGAGTTTTGCAGGAGCCCACTGTATTCGATTGGCGCAGGATCGGAAAGAAAGGCATGACACATAGGAGGCCTATACCCAGCAGTGGGTGAGCGTAGGCTTATTAGATAGATAGATAGTTTTTATCAAGTTTCAAACACTTTTTTGTACAACAAATATTTTTGACCGTTTTATTGGATGGTGTTTTTGAAGTTTCAGACTGCTAAGATTATTTTTACAAAAGTAGTTATGCATACAAAATCAATGTGGTGTGTAAATAATTTCTAACTGGTTGTGGTGAGCGTCCGCGGAGGGCGCCGCGGGTGTTGACACGTGACCGAGTTTGTGCGATACGCGGCAATAGAGTGGCTTACTTTCATGCCTCCGCCGCCTCCGCCTCCGCCTCCGCCTCCGCCGCCGCCGCCGTTTCAAAGCTAGCTTTATACTGGTTGAAATCCATAAACTCCTATTATTTAGATACCACTACAATCTTCTTGGGCATGCTCTTGGACGTGGTTTATTTGTGGATCATTAAAAATAAATAAATAAATCATCTATTTCCAAATATGTAGTTTCGTGGAGCAATAATCACACTTTCTCGATACAGTAGAAACGTTCGAGAAAAGTAAACACTCACTATTGAATAGTACCTGCGTAATAAGATTAGCGTCACTCAATATATCCGCCCTCACCTCCAAGTACTTAGTGGTCGGTGGAGAGTGTCCGCTAAAAGCCTCGCGCCATCCTCGCGCCATCACTCACCGCGCTCTGCCTTTATTTTTGCGTGTACTTTTTTTTTGTAGCACTCAACTGCGTATTTCCCAACATACATTTGTGTCTAGGCAGCAGTAGTTGTGAGAGGTAGTAGGTACACAGTCATTATCTGCATTTTGCATGTTGGTTCATTATAAGCTACGCTCTCCTCACTACACTATGATAGTGAAAAATGTTAATTATTAATTTTACATTTGATTTTATCTACAATTTAAACACTACAGAATAGTACCTAGGTAAAAAATATTGAGGTTTACTAAGGTGCCAGTCGAACATTTTGTTAGAATAAGTAGAAACCCAGTAAATGAAAGCTTACGTAGGTAGGTAGGTACGCCGCCTCGCACTAATACCTCTGTAATTACTCCACCTCGTATACTTGACCACAAAATGAAATTACGCCATCGCAAATAATTCAACCTCTATTCTATGTATGGAGCGCGCGTTTCAACGAATTACTAGAGCTATAAAAATGTCCAATCGCTGCGTCGCCTCATTAGTCGTGGACTCGCGTTTTACCAGCTAACACTTACGAGCAATTTATTTACCATAAAACTACCTACTCCTACCCTACCTACCTTTTTTTATCTGATTATAATAGTGTTCGTAGATCTAGTATACTAGATAGGAATAGCTTAGAGTTGTCTGCTGTCATTGGAATGATACTGGTATCGATTCTTTTGTTGCAATTTTATAAACTATCCTAATTTGACAGCTCTTTGTCGTTTCCGTTTATAAGAAAGGGACGGCCACCCTTTTTTTGTGCTGTCAAATAACTTTAGTTTAGAAAAAGGCAACAAGAGAATCGATACCATAGAAACAGTAAAGCCTATTTGAAGCATATTTGAAGGGCCCTATCTATTTGACGCTATTGGAAACCGTTTGCTGTGCAGTAGTGTGGTAAGTGTGTGGGTGGTGTTTAAAGAGTGACGTTTCAGTATTCCGCCCCTGACCGATATGAGTAAAAAAGGTTGTTAATTAACGATTTGTTTCCGGTGTTCTAAAGAACTAGAATGGTGGTGGCGATGTGCGCGTTCATGCTCTTATGTTGTACAAAGCACGTATGTAATTTGTTTGGTGTCGGGTCGGGTCGGGTCGGGTCGCGGCTCTAGGCATAGATTTATGCAGGTTTGCTTGCTCGCTAGGGCACCCTTGTAGAGGTTCGCGTCTAGATAACTATTCAATTTAAATTCGATGCGATGCACTTATTTCTATGCGCTAAATTGTATTTCGTTCTACTTATTCTAGATGTTAAAGTTAGGATTTCAGTAAAGGTTTTTGATTTCCAATCTAATAAATGAACGAGTCTCACATGGAACCCCATAAAATTCATCATCTTTGTTGCGTACGTGTGCATAGAAAAGATATACCTAAATTAAATTTTTAGTTAGGTGGATATGGTTTTTCAAAAATTGATCTCGTACAAATAGTTAATAGCACCTAATAGTGAGTTGTAAAAGCGACTTCCTTAAGCAATTGGCCAAGATTCTCTGAAAAGCAATCTCTGCTAGGTCGCGTCTGTTACGAGTACGACCGGAGGCGAAGCCGAAGTCGGGCACGCGAACGAGTCTTATTGTTGAAGTTTCCACTCCACCTAATCTGTACGTAAAGTCACACGGTCTATCTAGACTGTCCCCCTATCTTATAAAAAGTTAAAGTAGACATTAATGTCTTAATGTCTACATAACTTTTTATAAGATAGGGGGACAGTCTCTGACGCGTGTGCTAAACCAAAAGCAATAGAGCATTGCTGACAAATATAGAATGTTTCATTTGTCCCAATCTTAGTACCATCATACAATTTATAATGCAAAAACTTAGATGATTTTCACCAGAGTAATATAATTGCGTGACGTGGAATAGCATTGGCGACACGCGTGCAAAGCCCCGTCGCGTTGTCCCAGAGCACGCCATGCGCCACGTACCTACCTACGGACGTACAGGTGCAAGGAATTCTTTTACTTCAATATTGTAAGTAAATACCAGCGCTCGTACATTTCAGAATCCTCAGCTGCAAGTAAGGTGCTCGTACAGCAACGCAACGCAGCACACGGCACGAGTCGAGTCGAGTCGAGCACTAGGTAAAACAGTTTGAGCTCGCTCTAACGTTGTTATTCCAAAACTTTGCAGAAATACGTCCGACTGCATTTTAAACTGCATTCCAACTCGAGGACTTCATTTTAAAATCCATTAGAAACATCGTGGAGTGGTTCAAATATAATAATTTCAGGAGGATTAGGTAGGTACAGTGCAGTGCAGTGCTGGTGTAGTGGGATTGAAGCGAGGTTGATATATAAGGTATACTTAATTGAGTACTGGGTAGCTAGCTGTACATCGAGCGCACAATAATAGACACAATAATGAAGGGCAGAGAGTCCACGCACTCAACTACATGAGGCCAAATAAACCGGATCCCTGGTAGAGCACTCACAAACCAGCTAAAGCAAAAAGAAGGTTCAGGTTTGATTTATTTTTTTATGTAAATAAAGTAACATAACAAGCAGCGGTTTGTTCTGCAAAGGTATGCGTTAACGACTTCCACTGGACACGAAGATGTAGTTATTTTGGTAAAGTCAAGTTTTTTCAGTAAAGTCACAAGGATCACTTAGAATCGAAATAAACAGAAGGTGATTCTAGGCGCGAGTTCCTCGATGGCTTGCGGGGTGTGTGCCAGCCAGTGGGCGCTGAACTAAGCAATGTCCAACAACACAAACAGCTCTTTCAAGTACTCCATCGCAAGCTCATTACAAGCTACTTTTATCAGTGTATAGTGAGGGTTGCCACAGATTTACTAGCATGTTGCGGAGTGCGAGAGATAAGGTATACGACTCACGAAACACACGTTTGTATTCGTCTAAGAACACATAATAAAAAGATATTGCTCTTCAGAGTCGATATCTCCAATTAATAAGTGTTTTTAGTGTTTCGGTCAAATTTTGAAAAAACGGATGACTTATTTTAAATAGGCGCAAAACTGAAAGTAACGCTTGAGGTGTAGATTGCCCCTTGTTATAATAATATTCCATAGTACGGGGAAGTTTGGTAGCTGCTTGAAACTGGCGCAAGAACTGTCACAAGTTTGTCGCGTTAATTTGTTTGAAGAGTCCTGACACATAATTAGTACAGGGAGACGTGTAGGAGCACTCATTTCAAGGACTTCTGTTTCGAGAGCTTCTTCAATATGTTGGAGTGGGTACAACCAGCTTCAGAAGGCAGTGATTTAACACTAGCTATGATGGCTGCTGCTGTGACGAAAATGCATGTTGCCAGCTAATGAGAAATACTCCTCAAAATATCAGCAAGATATTAAAAAAATCTGCAATCTACCGTAGTTATGTTAGGCGATCGGTTCTCAGAGCGCCGCCGCCGCCGCCGTCCACGTCGCGTCAGTAGACGACCACCATCCGACTGGGCGTTCAAACCGGCTTGGCTTTGTGCGAGCTGTCTCTACCATCAGCCGGCCTCGGTGGTGGCTTTGAAACCTCACTGCCTTTGCCTGCGGAACGGTTCCTCCACAAATCGGATCTAGAATACACAATCATCGTAAAGACAGTTTTTATTATTAAACCTAAGTTGTTTGCCAATTTAGCTACGGAGTTATTTCTAGTAGACGTTTATTCCGATTTAACGCTTTCTAGGCAGCTCATAAAAAAATAAAGATATATGTAAGTACTTGGTTCTAATTTTAATCAACCTAACACCGTCCTGCATAACACGAGGTTTCGGAGCCGATATTCCCCGACATCGGCTCCGAAACCTCGTGTTCAGTACCTACATATGCCAAATCGACTCGAAACTGTAGGCAGAGCTCGAGGAGGCAATACCAGTTATTAAAAAATAAATAACATGTAAAACATACTTGTAAATTTTAATGTTAATTGAGTATTATGAAGCTAAAAATTTATTATTTTTTAAGTTTTATCTTTTTTTTTTACTTCAAAATGTTACTAATGTATAATTTACTATAGTTTCAAAGAAAGCTAATAAAAATTGCTATACAACGTATTTTATTTTAAATCTCTAACTTCTATAGTTTAGAAAAAATTGAAATCTTAAAAGTGTAGTAGGTACTTATTTTTGCAGGCCAGTGTAAACCTAAAAAAAAGAAAAAATCTTATTCTAACCACATATAAATTGGAGTGAGGTATTCAGCCGTGCAGTAACCCGCACTAAGTGGCCGCTTAGCTCCGCTCGTTACATATTTCCGCTGCAAACACAGCGGCTTTTGGCACAGAGCGCTCCTCTAAATCTTCCTCTACGATTTAATCGCCTAAAAAACGTGCCGTTATTCAGCAGTGAAATATCTGTACATCAGAGCGAATGTCTGATCCGGGATTGCCGGGGCTGCCGGGACTGCCGGGACTGCCGGGCCTGCCGGCGCCTGTCGGAGCAATTATAGCTTGTACGCGTAGAGTATCTCTAGAGTATGCCCGCCTAGCGGACCAACCTGCTCGTCGGAAAATATGTGCACTTACACGTTATAATAGTTTTTTTTATATTTGCTGAAACCATGCACCCTTACAATACTTAGGTTAGCGAAGTACATACTCGTACATCTCAATTATATTTTAGATTATTATATGACGCAAGGTCTAGGTATGACGCAAACGCAAGTACCTAGGAGTAAATTTCATTTACTCCTAGGTACTCTCTTTTTTGGCCACATGCCAAGAAAATGAAGATTTTAATAAATAAATAAAAACTTGGAAAAAAACTAGTGCTGCTCGAAGTTCACATTCTAAAACCATATAGGTAAAAATTATAAAAATTATATTTTTAGTTAAGTATATAAAATAGTGCATTTTGTCCGCTAAATGCGCGTAGGGATCGCATCGAGCAGAGTAAGTAAAAATGACGGGAGGAGTTATTAATAGGTGCGATATCGAGCGGTTGTTAATGGCACTACATCTCTATTGGATCGGAAGGGAACCCGCCGACTAGGTAGTACCGACACCACTGACTCGTTTCATAATTGATATACATGTTCAATTTAATGGCTGCTACTCTAAGCACAATGGTGTAACCTTATCATCATTACCTTTGGACCAATATGACTTAGGTAGCTACTTCGACATAGTTGTGAAATTATGTGAACCGTTTCAGCGTCGGCCAGTGACTGTGGGACTCCGAGAACATTGTCAAAGGCAGCGCTACGAGTAGCAGAGACCACCACCAACTTACCTATGACGAACAAATTAACTTTGTTCATTAACTCACCGATAAATAATTAACGAATCGTTACCGCATACCTACTTGTAGGTAGGTACAGACATTGTTCAATAAGGTTTGGTAACTTCTTGCTATGTGACATCATTTACCACAAGATGCCTGAAGAATAAGAAAATATACAAATGAGTACCGACTTGACGCTTACAAACATAAGCACGTAAAAATACCCAAAAATAATATTGTTTAACTGGAGAAGGCGCCGCTGACTCCCATAAAGCGTGTTTCATCTCGAAAATGACGAAATAAAAAAGGTTTGAGCCGTTAAGTGTAGGCCGTTGGTTTTCATCAGCATTCGTGAGCCGAGGAAGGGGTAATTCTCGGTCCCCGGCTGTGGTTATTTTGCATTTTGCATTGCAAATGTGTGCGGGCGAAGGGCACTCGCTTGAGGATATCTGATTAGGCGTGTACCGCAACATAAAATAAACTGCTATTGCTAAAAGCAGCGTTTAAACTCCACTCCGAATGTGGATCTAGATTTTTTATTGGACCCGAGAGCTGTAGAACTCGCTTGACTGTTTTACCTCGATTAAAAAAGTTTTGTGTAGTATCACTTTTATTGCGAAAAGACTTCGGTAAACGAGGTTAGAATAAGGCACGAATGTGACTGCGGAAAAGTGTGCGCTGTGCGCATTGATCTGGTGGTCTCCGGTTGCACTTCTCAAAGCCGAAAGTCTCGTAACTCCTAGCCACAAAGTTAGGCCACCACGTCTTGATGAGATTCGGTAGGTACACCTGCTAACGGAAGTGAATTTTCCATTTCCGCTGCGTAGACGTAGACGGCTGCAGCAGCCTGCCAAATGAAATACTGAGGCGCAATGTCGACACTCCGAATCGAACCGAACCACTGCTCGACATTCACTATTCAATATTTATAACTTACAAGCTGCCGCCCGCGACTTCGTTCGCGTCCCGTTGGATCCCGTTGATTTTTCGGGATAAAAAGTACCCTATGTGTTAATCCAGGTCACGGACAATATATATTCCAAGTTTCATCCAAATCGGACCAGTAGTTTTTACGTGAAAGAGTAACAAACATCCATCCATCCACACTCACAAACTTTCGCGTTTATAATATTAATAGGATAGGATAGGATAAAATTGCTAAAAGTATAATACCCAGAATGGTAGTTCTGCCGGAATTAATTTTGTAATTGTAGGTTCAATTATATTAAATCACATTTTTTAATATAAAATGAATATGTATGTAGCTGGTAGGAACTATCTACTTAGCTAGAATAGTGAATTAGCTTACAATTCGTATGTTGAATGTGTCCCGTCCCACCCAGTCCGGCGGCAGGCGGCAGGCGGCAGGCGGCAGGCGGCAGGCGGCGGGCGGCGGCGGCGCGTTCCGGATACAAAGCTAAAGTTAAAGTTTCGTTTAGTTAGATAGTTATCACTACACTCGCTTATTCTGAACTACTTTTATATCGGACGATTAACTGAGCTCTGAAAAAACTATGCTTATAAAATTGGCTCGTCATTTCTGAGGCACAGCTATTACTTATATTTCATGCCTGAAACGTTCGACAAAAGTGTCCACGACTGTTCTTTGCACTGTATTAAAAAAATCCTTAGTTTATGTCTTGCACCTCTTTCCATACAACTCTTATTTTTTTCTGTAGCACCCCTTGTTTTTTTTACTCTGGTCTGGTAACTTTTTTGGTGCATGATGTGTGTTCATTCATTGCAACAACAAGTGCATACTCTGTTGATTTTTTTTAATGTTATCTTGGACTCATAGGTCATTAATTACAGTCACAATTGTCGACCTGATTCACATTACTTTGTTAGTTTTATGTACAAGATCATAAGTACGTTAGGTGACAATGCAAATTGCGATGCTTTGATAGTCGTGTCGGCATCGGCAGGTGTATTATGATGTAGCGCGAGGGCGCGACGTCGGCGCCGGCAGCGTGCCTGCAGTGAGTGTGTCGCTATCTATCTGCAGTTTTAAATATGTCGTCGCCACAGAATAGCCAGTACTTACTATATACTGCGCCACAGAATAACTAACACTTAGTTAAACCTGCCGCTCTTGTTGGAGACTGGTCCTTCGGAATCATAAACGTTGTTTATTCCGAATGAAATTGCCTTTCCATTATATTTTTGAAATTGGAATGTTGAAATAGAGCGATAGGTAGGTACTCGGTAGAGCCGTACAGTAGGTACAACTTAGGTGCCTCAACTATACCTTGAGATTTACCTAACTGTATTGTTTTACATTCGCACTCATTTATCAAAAAGTGACATCTTCATTTTATTGATTTAATCGGTACCTACAATCAAATGGATTATTCCTATCGAGCCCACTCAGGGCCGAATACTGAAACTCAAATAATACTGACGATACTTAAAATTGCCCTGCATCTGTAAAAGACATTATTCGTTGCTAAGAGATGACAATAATTTAAGCATGAACTTAATATACCTAAGTAGCGTTTGAGTATTCAGCCGTAAGTAGGACAAAATTAAATGATACATAACAATAATGACGTAATTAGTAATAGCTCTGTCACTGGCTTTGAACACCAATAAAAGTGTAGTGATTCCGAAAATAACCTCGACAGGCGCAACCTTTGTTCCGTGTAAGAAGGTAATGCAGTTGTTAGACAACATCAATCAAGGCAGTGCAAACTTCACATGAATGTCTCCGCTGGAGCTCAGCCCTGTGTGTTCCGAGAAGTTAGATTACAAAGCATAGATATGGAGTGCACACTGCAGCCTCTGCAGACCACCAAACCTGATATCGCCAACATATCGGAGCAACATGTTCGTCTACGTGTACGATTACAAATACTATCGCGGTGCATATTACTGGTGTAAGGCGCCGCTAAGCCCGTGCTAAATATTACAGGCACCTGAGACTGACGCACGAATACAAAATGTGGACTAGATTTTGACTATGTAACTTGGATGCAAATCTATTGAATCAAAGTAGAGACGTAAGGGAGGAGCATACTTAACTTTGGGACCTAGTAGGTAAATACGTTCATTCCCGTTCGTCCCACTCAGTTTCGTCCCACTGGTGTGACGAATGGAAATAATAGATACCATTTTATGAAATAAAATTCGTACAGTAGCTTTCCATTAAGTTTTCTCAGTGCATCTTTATGAATTTCATCAATAGAGTACAAATCGGTTGTATTATTTTGGGGGTATAATTGTATGAGGAGTTGGATCGTCTGTAGAGAGTTGAAGTGTGCAAGCTAATCCCCGCAACGTCTGTGTGAGGGATCGCTTCTGAGAGTTTGTTGCCGAGAGTCCCTCGAGATCAGGACTGCGAGATGCCATGCCGGCTCAATCAATACACGTCACCACAACCACCACCAACCTACTCGTACATCACTATCTACCTACCTAACACTTTGTACGTCCGCCAGGTACAGTACATACCTACTTAAACTACGTACGAGTTAAAATATCGTAGGTACGTTTATCGTAGTAAGTATCGCAAAACACAACAATATTTTAATAAAATTATATACCTACAGACCTACCATTTAGTGCAAGTTTTTCTGCAATTGCAATCTTGTTTTTCATGAACTCACACTTGAAATAAGCCTAAACGCTAGGCCGCCTAGGGAAATAGTGTAACTAGAGCCATGGCTCATTTATAGAGCAGTACTCTACCATAGACTAACTACAAACATTAATAATCGAAAATCATAGACTCACAACGTTCTGTCAATTTTGTATTGAAACACTTTGAAAATTGATGAGTTGATACTCGTGAAGCACTTTGAGGCAGACCAGTGTACAGTAGGTAGGTACAGATACTTTGCGTACGTATTCCCTTTGACACGAATCGTGGTCAAGGCTCACTTACCTGTGAGGCTAGTGCGTGTTAGTGATACCTACCTACACTACAGGACCTGTAATTATAGCTCCCGTTTGATAGCTCTCACTTTGAATACTCAGAAGTACAATTTTAACCTCTTTTGCTGCGCAAAGCACCCTCCCATTACTTCTTCATTTATAGCTGAGCACAACGAGTGAAGTAGGGACGAGCCATTATAGTATCTATCAGAACGATTTTTTTTTTAATTTACAACTTGTATACAACAAATACAAACCTAATTTATGTATCAGTATCTAATGACACTTGAATGATTAAGATTGCACTCTGGCTTCAAAGCCGCTGCTTTAAAATGCACAATAATTACTGATTGCTGGACCGGGAAAGCGGATTAAGTCTTTTCGCGCACGTCACGCCATTTCACACTCTAACCGAAGCATAAAGGACGATTACGGAAAACCTGAATAAATAAATAAATAATAGTACATTATGGTACAAGTGTGGTACATTGGTGATTACCGCCGAGGTGCCATTGAGACCCGAGCCGTAGGCGAGGGTCTTAAGAAAGCCGAGAACGGTAATCACCAATACACACGTGTATCATACGACGTTTTTCAACACACTTGTGAATAAAATAACAATAATTTCAACAGTGAAAACGCGTTGTGAAAAATGTTTCGCTATGGCGGGAAAAAATAATCAGTTTTCCTATGCGCGCGCATTGCGATCGGCCACAGACTAAAGGGATGAGGTTTTTTTTTTATTTATTTTCCGCGCTAAGGGTTTGCGCCTATTCTGCCACGTAAAAATGGGGAATTTAAAGTTTTCTTTTATTACAGAGAAAACAAAAGTTATATTTGAGTGAAAGTTTTATTTATTAAACACGTACGAGTTAAAATTATCTATTTAAATAAGAAGTTGCATGAAATGAGCAAGCAATAGGAACATTCATTTATTTGTTCTATTGAACACGATCTTTTTTTTGAATAAAAACTTTTTTAGTAACAAAGCTACTCAACCAATAAAATTTGAAAAAAAAATCTATAACTCACTTGTGAGTTATAGCAAAGAAAAAGTCACAGTTTGATTATGGGTGTCATTATGTGCCTAATTGCGGTGACCATAGAGCCACTTTATGAGCAAGTGTGTTGAAAATAAATAAATATTCACGGACACTTAACACAACGCCTTCTAGTCCCAAACTAAGCAAAGCTTGTACGATGGAAACTAGATGGCTGATAGAATACATACATACATTTTTTTTTGTAAATACATACTTATAATACATAGAAACACCCAGACACAGAACAAACATCTATGTTTACAACACACAAATGTTTGTTCTCGGTGGGGATCGAACCCACGACCCACAGCACGGAAGGCAGAGCTACTACCGACTGAGCCGTGACGCCTGTCAAAAAATGCTTATGTTTTTAACTGAAAGCATCAGTTTATTTCAGTTCAGCACGGCTAGCATTTGCCGGTGAATACTTAGGCCTGCCTGAACTCTTCTGCTCATAAAACACTTCTGCTACGTCGTCGCTCGCTCGGTCAGGTTTTAAGGCTTGACATATTACTCTCTCGCACCCCACTCAAGTCGCGGCCCGGGCAGCTGGTTTCAGCGATACCCTGGATAGCCGTACTGAGATTGCTGGCCCCGACGCGACTATGTGGCATGACGTGACACAGCGCGGCCTAATCGTATGCAACACGTACGCAGATTACGTGGAAGTCACTGTGAAGCATTTACAGCGCAAGTTTCAGGGATTTAAACTTGAAAGCCTTTAGGTACACTGAACGAGCTTCTGGGTCGAGAGAATCATGACGGTGATCATGATCAAGTTGTTTGCCAAGTGACTGGAATCTTTGACGAATTAACACACTGAAATTGGTAGTCTAGGGCACGTCGGCCGATACAAAAATCGTTAAGTACTCAAGCCAAGCCTAGATTTGAGTAGAGATTTTCATACAAAGATCTATGCTCGAGTCCGAATCAGTGCTTGAGCTGTAAATCAGAATATTAAAACACATAATAGAGTAAGAATATGTGAACCCTTTATCTAATAAAATAACATATAATCTTGCTTTAGACGAGAGGGAAATAGTGTTTGAGTTCAGCGGATTGTCTGTCAATCAATCCTTGGTGATCCCGCACGAGCCTGTATCTGTCGGGTGCCGGTACACTCGTGTACACTCAGTGCGCTTCTCTAGCTGCGTACCTACTTCCTGACTTGTCAGAAGAAAGAAAGAAAGGAGTTCTATACATAAAAGGATGAAGCCCTACATAAAACTCTACCTACTCTTGTTTAAAGGTTTTCAAAGCATTTCTAATATAAGAATCATACTTAATTGTTTATGACCGCTATGCCATTTATAAGTACCACTTATGTTTTCCAAAATACAATTTGACGCTGCTTTGATCAGTCATCAGTATTTCAGTAGGTATGATAATGGCACTTCCAAGAGCCGTAAGCTCCACTTGGTGAATACATTTTGCACACGACTTGATCGAGCCCGAGGTGGTGTTCAAACTGACCCAACTCCGACTTCCGACAGTTTACAAAACGATGGAAAATTGAAACTTGTGCCGATAAACAGACTCCGCCTGGAGGGCGAAGCTGGAAACTATTGTTCTAAATGAATCTTAACTTTTCAATTTAGCGCGCGGCGTCGTCCATTAAACTCTTAAAAGAGTGTAGCCGCCTCAACTTCGATTGCCTGTTAGCGTTCTCATAAAGGAAGCTTTTGAACTAGTTCCCTCCCCGCGCCCGCGCCCGCGCCCGCGCTCGCCCTCGCTCGTGCTTGTAGCTCGCAACCCGATAGCCCGCTCTTCCCACTGATTGGATTTTTTATTGAAAATTAACAAAAGTCCGCTGGATAAGAAAGTTGCTTCCACAGAGTCTTTCGATCTGAACATTTTAAGAGAATACATTTAGAATAGTTTACTTTTCAAATAGATTTCAGGAAGATGCGTTCCTGTAGAATGGTTTATCGTAGCAGAGAGTATATCGGGCTACGCCGCACATCCTGCCGGTGCAGTGGCTTGGCTCGTACAACAGTAAAAATGTAGGGCCCATTTGTTTGTCTGTCGCTTCTCGTAGCAAATTGCTACGGCGCGACGTTGCTTGTCTAGGATCTATAGCGTTACATATCTTGTGTTACGTTAGTCCGCTTTGCATGCGATCACGGTTTTTCCGACACCATCTAATGTATGTGTCTCAAGTTGACTAAAGTGTGACGTGCATGATGGTACCTACATAAGTTTATTTCCAAAAAGTTTATTCCTTTGTTTGAGTTGACAGGTTTTAGGTACTTATTCGTATCAGTAATGCAAATGAGCCAGCTGATAGTGTTATAATGTGAACTTGCGCGACCTTATGATCAATATTGTAGTAAAGTGTGTGCTACATGATACTCACCCACTAGTTTTTAGTTAGTCCTCATTCTACAAAATACAGTAGGTACCTATTTAGTATGTCTTCAGGCTGTCGATAGTCTTTTAGGTAGTTAGTAGGTAAGTAGTGCCTTACCTATTTAGTTGTTTAATTTTTGCAACGCAAAGTCACAAGATAAAACAAAGTACGTACGCAGTTGTATCCTACGCGTTATGGCAAAGTACTTAGTATAAATAGGAATGTAACAGTTGTATGATAAGTAGCTAGTGTCTACGTACTTGTTATGTATACTTTTGTACTTACTTAAATAATTGGATGTCCAGTGGAATTAATAATAATAAATAATAAATATTCACGGACACTTAACACAACGCCTTCTAGTCATTGAGGAAGTATTACTAGCGTATAGAGAAGCTATACCAAACCAAAAACGTGTCGCAACTTGAGGCGAGCGCGCCCCGCCCAAAGACAAGTATTTGCTGCAGCGCTAAAAGATTAGATGTCGTCTAACCATACTATCAAAACATGCAGCGCTAGATCGCTAATAGAGTATAGTTTTCTCGCGACCAAAACGTCGTAAGCGCCATGAATTTCGGGGCGCTTACGCGTTTCGTTCAACATAGTGTAACAAAATGTCGCTCTCATAGATTTTTTTACCGCAGAAGGGACACTTCAGACAGCTTTTGTACATACAAAACTGAATTTTAATGCAGTACCTATGAATATTATATTTCAAAACGTGAAAAAATGTACAGTAAATTAAAATGAATTGTTAAGCGTTTAAAATCATTGGTTTTAAAATAAATTGGTATTTCATACAAAAAGTAGGTACATACCTACATAGGTACCTATTTGCACTAACTAGACCCCACACCTTATCTCACTCTGCCATAGCATTAAAGAAATATAGGTATAGTAAAGCTTTATATAATGACGATTTCAAAAGATAGCTACAGTACCTACTACATATTACTGATCAGACAGACGGCATAGGCCGAGTAATATGAGTTCAAAATAATTAGTTAAACCTTAGTCACCAACCCTTAGTAGGTATCTTAAACATCCCATCTGTACGATGCACTTTTCGTAATCTATGATTTTCAAACAAAATGTCCGTACAATAGAAAATAATCTACAAAAATTAATTTTGGTTAGTTCTAGTTGATATTCTGTTTACTTACCGATGATAAGTCGCGCCACTACCTTTTTTTTTTTACAGTCGATTCGTTTTTACACGTTTTTAAAACGCAAGACGGCATTTTGAATTACTTTTTATTCGCATGCGGTCACGATGGTTGTTGGCGAGCGACTAAATGAGTTGTTGCCGGTCGGCAACAACTCATGGCGCAAACTTGTTGTTCGCGGCGTCTGTTCCATACGCTAGTAATATTTATTCAATGCTTCTAGTCCAGTAATTCATTCCAGTTAGTACTTTGTTGTTAGAAGTGCTGCGTTCAAGGCACGATGTCGTTCGGTTCAAATACCGTGTGGTTTATTCTGGTACACCTAAGTGTTTTCAGTGCAGCTAGATCTTCTGGTATGTACCTACTCATCTATGCACGTCTTTATTTATTTAGTAGGTACGTAGAACGTGCACAAGAGCACCGCAACCACGAAATTGGCGTTGTTGTTTTCGCTAATGCGAAAATTACCTACACTAATGAAAAACACTAAGATTATCTATACCACAGATAATATAATATAGAAAAACTTTGAACCGAGTGGGAGCTATGGGATCCATCCCTAGGAGTTACCGTCGAGTACTCAGGTATCGGCAGCGTAACAAACATTGTAAAGGTTTCCGTGAACGTTCTGTGTTTTAGATGCGAATGAGTTCAGAAACGACTACGAATACCTCCCCGATGCCGGCGGCTGGTTCAAGGTGCACCGCGTGCCCCTCGACTGGGACACCGCCAGGATGCACTGCTATTACGAAGGTAAGAGGATCGCAGTACAATGTTGTTCACTGACTACTTTGCACTACTTAGGTAGGTAGATAAGGTACGCTTACTTATTAAGTATAAGTAATTAAAAATAAAATAAATTAGAATCATAACTTAGATAGATAATTCTTTACTGTACATAAGTACACCTACTTACTAGGACTTCATTTATTGCGTAGCTAACTAATAAATAAGGCAACTAGGGATCCAGCACTCTACATAGGTATACCTAGTGTGTTACGTGAGGTGTACCTAATGTTACGATCGATAGATACTTACATTCATCATCATTTGTATTCAGTATTAAAGGAGACTCGTTGGATAACACTAGTTTCAATGATATCCCTTTCTCTCTTATATGGATGAAAATAAACAATATTTTTTTAACAATCTGCTTGTCCAGGGGCGGTATTAGCGTCACCTTTGAATGGTGAAATGTGGACGGTGATGAAGAAGATCGTGTCTGAACTCAGACCTTATAATGTAGAAAGATTCTACTCCGGAGTACACTCGACCTTCAGTAATGGCGTATTTTCTTCTGTAGAAGGTCTGTATAGGTACCTAATAAGATTACCAACCATAATAACTATTTATAAACGGATAACGGTAGAATATTACTTACCTAGGTACCTACCTATTTGTTTTAAGGAATCCCACTGGAAAACTTGTTTGTAAAATGGCTTTCCTATCAACCCAACAACTTAGAGCATAGCAAACAATGCCTTGCTTTCAGCGACCATGGGATGGACGACTACAAGTGCTCGGAACTATTGCCATACATTTGCTTCCGGAAACTTTCGATATCCGACAAGCTGACGGAATGCGGGACAGTCGATAAGGGTTCGTTATTAACACATACAATACATAGTGTACATTCTGAATATTATTATACAGTAATATGAATATAGGTAGTAAGTACAAACAGAACTCCAGAAAATACTAGTGATTGCTCTACAAAATAACAATCTTCGATGAGATCGCCACAGGACTGAGAATGATCTTTTTATAACTCGAGTACTTATCTAGATATTGTGTATACAGAGTATAAGTTGGATGCGAGAACCGGTCACTGCTACAAGCTGCACAGGCGAGCGCAGAGCTGGCGGCTGGCGCTGCGCGTGTGCCACGCGGAGGGGGGCCACCTCGCCGTCGTCGACAGCGAGCTCGAGGCAGACGTGCTGCGGGATCTGTTCGCACTCCATCCGCACTTGCTTTACACGCCCTACCAGAACTCTGCAGCAGTCGGCTTCGCGCAGTGGGGACCAACTAAATCTTGGTGGACCATCCACGGTAAGACGAATACCTACATTTAATCGTTATCGTAAGGAGCTGTGCTTCCTTCAATACCATGCTACTTCTGAGTGGCGTATGGTTTGTCCTAAAAATATGGATGAGACTGAGGGGTGAGCAGCGGTTGACTTCTTCAAGCTCTAGTGATCTAAATTGGTGAATTGATTTTGTAGCTCGTATGGTTCTCATCTTAAGTTGGTATCGTATCGCAGTAGGTGGAGTGCCTTATTGTGTGTGTATTTCCAGGTAAACTGTTAGAAGATTCTGGCTACGCGCAGTGGAGTCAGGGCCAGCCGGACAACGGGCCAGCACCGGGCGGTGGCGGCTCCCCGCAGGCTTGCGGCGCCATCTTCCGCACCGGCAAGCTGGACGACGTGTGGTGCGACGAGCCGCTCGCCTTCATCTGCGAGAAGACGAAGCACTCCCTTCTACTCACTGAACAAGTTCCTTATCTTGACCAAATTCAATAACTCCACTGGCGCAAACTCACATCAAAATCCAGCACTTTGAATGCTTTATCTCCTCAATTTGGCCTATTTAATTAATATCACAAAGACCCCTATTCTCCAGATTAAAAAATCTTTGTGTAAAATCACGTAAAATTAATCATTTTATTTGCAAAGAATATTTGGGAAGTTTAAAGTAGCAGCTCGTAGCTCGTAGCAGATGTCTACATCACAGTTTTGCACTACGCTGTGCTACGACGTGCTACGACGTAGGCCATCTCCCAGCTAGGTGAATTTTAGTGTACCTATTTACATACTAAAAATAAAAGGCTAATTTCAGTTTCCCCTGGAACTTTTGTCCAATAATCATCTTGGCGACCCGTGCGTCTGCCGGCAGGGGTAGGAGCAAAAGAAGTATAAACTGAAAATGGTGTTGGGATATGTACTTACAGGTAACAACTTTTTCTATTGAACCAGCAGATGAACAGAACGCGAACAGAAAATCGCCCTAGATGGACTGAGTCGGTCCGGAAGAGCATTCGCGCACAGCCTGCGCGCTGGTGGGTGCAACGCGATTCACGCGACCCACCGGATCGCTACATGCCCACGGATTACTTATTTCATGCAATTATATTCAAAGGATTAGCGTTAAATCTAGCTAAAGGCTTATGACATGCGGCGCCGTATACCGACAGCTTTTACAGGAAACAAAATAAATACTTTTTATTTAATTGAAGTGACAGTATCGTTTTCATTGGTGGCGGTAGATGTGAGAGGATCCAAGCACAGTAAGTGGTCGCGAAGGTCGCGCCAGCCGCCGTTGCCGCGAGATGCCTTCAAATGCCGGTAGATCGGCCCCTCACGATCAAACAGCGATATCGCTTTTACCTTCTTAGGAAACAGTGCAGAGCTCCGGGTCAGTCCGTAAATGTTCTCAATGGCTCGTCTCCCGCTTTTATAAATCCCCGTTGAAATAACTCTAGGAGCCATGCACGCCACCATCACCACCCGGCCGTGCCGCGACTTCTCTAAGGCGTGCTGCAGCGAGTAACTCCAGCTCGCGTCATCGTAACCGCAGAAGTGATCCGTCAGTCTCTTGATCTCCATCCACAAAGTTTTATTGAAAGTCAGGCCCCTGTCGTACGGTGGACGCCAGCTGTCCACCGTCAGCTTATCGTGATCCAAGCTCTGCGCGAGCGGCCTCCCGAACGCGAGCGCCTGCGCCTCAGGTATAGAGGCCAGCGAGCTCCGAGCGTAGCACAGCATGTGCAAGAGATCCGGGAGAACGTAGTCGTCTTGCTCGAGGAACATGACCATGCCCGCGTGGATGTGCGCCCACGGTACATCCTCGAACACGACGTGTGCCGTCCACCACCAATGGTGCTTCGCCTCCGCGCGGTGCGCGTCGCGCTCCCAGCACAACTCTCTGTCCGCGTCCGTTGCGTTGACGCACTCGCTGGCTTCCTCGCCGGGGAACACGTTCAGGAACAGCTGCACAGAGTTGGGAAAGTAAACCTGCATCACCATGCAGAACGTAATGCTTTTGATCAACTGGTTGACTCTCTCGTCGTAGAAGCTGTGCGAGAACACGATGATGGTGGATCTGATGTCGTCGACTCGTGCCAGGGACGCGATGAGATACTGCAGGCGCTCGGCGTCGCGGCCGGCGCACACCGCCAGCACGGTCGTATCGACTTGCACAGGCCCGAACGCTGCCCAGTTCAACACTTCGCGCTCAGCATTCAGCCTTTCCACGGTGTCGTACAAATCTCGCAACTCAAGAGAACTGCTGCAAGTGTAGTTCTCCTCGAACCTTACGTAATTATGTAGCTGCTCAGGATCGTAGTCGATCGCTGGATCTCTTATGTATTTGAACATTGCACAGACACATAGTAATATAGAAGTTATTATATAAGTTCTGAACTTTTTCCATTTTTCCCAGTAAAGTCGTCTCAAAAACATTTCGGTTACATTAGTATAGTATAAAAAAAGTACCCTGTGTGCTCTGTGGTTACATTACTGCCACCACCATCACCGAACACCTATATCCTAGCCACCATATACCAAGAGTACCTATTCTTTTTCTATGCATAGCGCTAAACACAGATTACTTACACAGAACACAAAACCACAGAACAGGTTATAGGTGTTCGGTGCACAGAACAGAACCCACAGAACTCTATTACCTACCCTATTGCCGCTAAAGAGTTTTTTTTTCTGTGCGTATTACTGTCGGTCGGTTACTCGCATAGGTACCAACTCCTCGGATGTTCCTCGGTTACCGCAGATCGTCTAATACTTTATAACTAGTCGGTTACTATCCGCTCCTCGTATAAGTACTTTATAAGTAGGTAACTTTATGACACATCAAATAAATACTCTTTAGCAAAATCTTTATGGTTTATATAAAATGCTTGTTCCATAAACTAAGTTACTACTCTCTGGTTCTTACTTAGTTTTTCCGAGGCCTAGGCCTAGGTATTAGCTAGAAAAAACAATCTTTCGGCCGAATGCTCAAACGCTACTTATATTAAGTTCATGCTTAAATTATTGGCATCTCTTAAAAATGAGTAATGTCAAACAGAGGCAGAGCAATTTTAAGTGGTGTTTAAATTTGAGTGACGTTTCAGTATTCGGCCCTACGGCTGACTCTCTAATAAACCCCTATTAGGCAACATCATCGTAAAATAAAATCGGCCAAGGGGTTTTAAAGGAAGGAATACTGGTATATTATAGACAATGCTCTGTTTGTGTGAAATTTTAAAATAAATAAAGTTATACCTTACCTAACCTAACTTGTAACTTTACAACCCTTTGACCGATTTATTATATTTTTAAACCAGTAACCTAAGTAGGTACCTATTAACCGAAACCTATCAAATTTTGCGAAGATTGGAAAAGCAGCGGTTCGAAAGTTATGCTCGAACAAGCATACAAAATAAATATAGGTAGGTAGGTAAAGGGTTCAAAAGGAAGGAAAAAATAAAAATAAAAATCGTAAAGAATGTCAAGTGGGGTGTAGGGCTTCGTAGGTTAAATAGGTACATAAGTAAATAGTTTTTAGTAAAATAATACTAGGTAGTTAGGTACCTAAAGTTGCAAAAACCAGGTAACATAAAACGTGAGCTAGGTACCATTTCTTAGTTTCAATGACATTGTAAGTGTAGGTACTTTGATATACTTAGATAGATTGTGATATCGATGCGAATTGCTACGTTTACCTAATCCACTGTTAAAAACAAATCTTTGGGCTTTATTAACCACCAACCGAAAAACGGTAGGGGTGTTATAAGTTTTACCACTCTGTGTGTCTGCGTGTCAGTGCTTTCGCCTTCGTAGCTCTGAAAGTAAGGCTCTATTTAATACAACTAAAAGTCTACAAGTTTTTTAGTGTGCTGTGGTTTATTCAAGGGCTTAATGACTAGTAGCGCCATCTATTAGGCATAGTTAGAGATGCATGTCTATTCGATCCGGGGCTAAGCTAAACCACAGCTAAACCAAAAAGTTAATTCCAAGTATTTATCGATAGGTAACTAGGTACCTAACTACCTACTATAATATGAATAATAGAAAATTGAGTCCCAACCTAGCGGTAGGTGGTAACGATAGTAGGTACATAAATAAGTACCTATGCACAAAGTACATCTACCTATAGCTTGCCTATAGCATTGACGTATGAATGATCCATTATCTACCTTTTTCGTTCAGAAAACAGGAAAACTAACACGAAGTCCATATATTGCGCAGCATGATAATTCGCATCATAATAATGTCTATCACGATAGTACACAAAAAACCACCCAACACATGTTTTGAATTTTATAGCCTGGCCGTGCTGAACATTATTTGCGGTACCATATCGAGTTGAGGTCGATAAGTCGAAACATTGTATGTCATCATTAATACCCTACTACGCGTTTAATGTGTACCTATATTATATTACCTAATCTTTCTTATTGATCGAGTGAGCGAAGCGAACGAAGATCTTAGTGACAACTTGGGCAAAAATGCATTGTATGTTTGTATGTTTGTTCGTCGAGATCTTTTAAACCGCTTATCCGATCTTTACAGAATTTAGTGGGTATACGGATAGTACTCTTAAATATTACTGGTTTGAAAAATAAAGTAAATCGGTCAAGGGGTTGGAAAGTTATGAGGTTCCAAAGGGAGTAAAAAATAAGTCGTACCAAAATATCAAGTACCTAGGGTGTCAAAAACTATTTCACATAGAATAAAAATTAAACCGGTTTTGGAATGTCTAAAAGCAAAGCCTTATCATAACACCCCATGTGATATTTTTGTACGGAATTTTTTTTTTATTCCGTTTGGACCCTCGTATCTTTACAACATCTGGACCGACCACGAGATTTCAGTTCGGGGCGAACTACTAGTACTTAAAGTAATACATTTTGAGATACCCGAAATGGGTCAATAAGTTTCAAAGTGCCTCATACCTTAAGCTAAGACCAATTTGTAAACACTTATTTATTATGCAAATAAACGTATCTTGATATACCGATACAGCCGACAGAGCGCAACGAAAGCGCAACGTAAATTATACTGCGCAGCATAAAAATTCAAACTAGTGTATAACACGGATTATCATATTGGGCTGTTTATTAGCATGCTAAGCAATGTTTCAAATATGACTGACTGTACTGTAGGACTCGACTGTAGTGAGTGACTGACATTACGACATAAACACTTTCGTTCTAAAAGAATTTAACCGAATCGAATGGCCGCGCTGCTGCGTCCTGTCAGTCAGCTGTGTACAGAAAAGTGTTCACAACTTAGGGTATTGGCCCCTAAATGTTTGGTATTTTGGGATTTCTAGGGTATTTTTAAGGTAATGAACCTTACCTGTATTAGGTGCATTGTTAGATATAAAATGTAAAGAAACGTTTTTTTGTAACGAGCAATGAGCTTAAACAAAACGCAGTTGATTTGGAATGCGTTTATTTTTACATATTTATACAAAGAAACACTGAACCAAGAATGTTCAAGTAAACTTTGTTAAAATAATGACAAGAATTTATCAGATTCGCGTTTCTTATAATTATTTAGGGGCTTTTGAAGAAATATAGGCACACATACAAAATGATTTCAACGGCCTAACTCGCCGCTGGTAAAAAAAGACAATTTTATTTAAGAAGAAAAACAAGATAGTTATAATTGTATTTTATTTATCACGACATATTTTTTGGAAAAGCCGTGCGAATATTATGGTATTTTTCGCTGATACTGAGGGAAAATGCAATTACGGGGCTGGCAGCATTGGTACAAGAGCACTTTGTTGGTTTGGAGCTGTCAAAATGGTGGTGGGTAGTGGGTGAATGAATAGCAAGCAAAGGAGCAGCAGCGGTAGTGAAATTAGTTTCTTACAAATATGTGTTTTTATATGCATTACCAGAGTTATAGGTAATCGCCACGCGTAGCGGTAAGCACCAGCGTAAGCAGTAACGACGGCCAACACCGGCGCGGCGACAAAATGAGCTCAAGAGATCGGGACACAAAGTCGCTTCAGGACAAGTTGAAAGTATTCTTCAAAAAGGGCTCGGCTGGTGAGTTTCGCGGGTGGTTCTCATAGGGAAGAACAGGACGAGCAATCGAGAACGGCTAGCTTTGACGGAGATGTGTTTTTGTCGTGTACAGCGTCTCTGCCGGCACGGAACGAGCTGGTGGTGTCGGGTGAGCTGGAGCGCGAGCTGAGCGCTGACACGCCGCTGCACCGCCGGCTGCGCGCGCTGCGCGACGTCGCCGACCGCGCTCTGCACGTGCGTGTGCAGGAGGTGAGTCTCCATCGCCGTCACTCACACACCCAGCCTCTCCTATTTATGAATAAATATATAAAAACTTTATTCAGGACAAGTACAATTTACAGTTACGTATGAACAGGTAATGTCCTGCAAACGGCGGTCTTATCGCATAATCCCATTTCTTCCAGTCGATCTTTACTAATATCTAATCTAACTCTAAAAATTAATTAAAAATAGTAGTATCTATTTTTAACAGGAGCATTTCATTTTGAGCCTGCGACGACATTATAGAGCGTGTTGGGTACATTCCAGCTCCCGAACTAGTTAATAACTGTATCTCGCTCCACGCGCAGACCCTGCCGTCGTTGCTCAAATACTCATGTGTCCAGGATACATCTAAGAACAGTATGTGCTGCACATTGAGTAGGTTGCACTCTTAAGAGAATTTCAGAGAGAGGGTGTTTATGTGTCTTGAAATATTTTTGCCGCTCCTGTATGGTTAACTAGAATGCAGTGTGTAAACCTATAGAAATGTAAGTAAACTATGCTTGTGGTGTCAGATAATAATAATAATAATAATAATAGCCTTTTATTCCAAACATTGGGTTTACATAGTTCTGGTTATCATGTTTATATCAAGTTTATGTAGTCAAGTTTATATAATGTCCCGCAATTTGGCGTGCCTCTCGGCATAGGCCTCCTCTAACGCTTTCCATTGGGTTCGATCTTGTGCTACCCTTCTCCAGTGTTGTCCAGCTGTAAGTTTTAGGTCGTCTTCCCATCTTGTTTGCTGACGGCCTCTATTGCGCTTACCATCCCTGGGGTACCAATCAGTGACCCTTTTACACCATTTATCCTGAGGGTCTCGGATCATGTGGCCTGTCCATCTCCACTTCTGTTGGTCTATTCGGGTAATTATATCTGCAACTTTAGTTTTTTCCCTTATTATGCTACTTCTCACTCTGTCTAGCTTTTTTATTCCTGTTAGGCTTCTCTCCATGGCTCTCTGGCAGCGTTTCAACTTTTCGCTGTGATGTTTGGTGAGTGACCAAGTTTCGCATCCGTAGGTGATGACTGGAAGTATACATGTGTCGAAGACTCTCCTTTTTATTTGCATGCTTAACTCTTTTGATTTTAGAACTTCTTTTAAGGACCAGTACCTCTTCCATCCATTTGCAGTTCTCCTATCAATTTCTTTGGTGGTTTGATCTTTGTGAGAGATTATCTGTCCTAGGTAGATGTATTCTGTCACATATTCGAGTGGCTGGTTGTCAAAATCCATGGTTACTGGTTCAGAATTTGTAAGTAGTTTTGTTTTATGTTTGTTCATGGAGAGCCCTACTTTGTTGCTTTCTTCCTTCAATGAGTTTATCATCGTCTTTAAGTTTTCCGGGTTTTCTTCAAATAGGACTATGTCGTCCGCAAATCTTAGGTGGTTCAGTTTTATACCTTGCACGTTGAGGCCGAAGTTGTTCCATTCTAGTTTGCGGAAGATGCCTTCTAGGGCCGCTGAAAACAATTTCGGTGATAGGGGATCTCCTTGTCTCACTCCCTTCTCGATCTTAAACTTGTTCCCTATAGTTTCTAGTTGGACCCTTGCTTCACTATTCGAGTAGATGTTCTTAATAATGTTAGTGTAGTTTGAGGGCACTCCTTGTTGTTCCAGACTCTCCCATATGGCCTTGTGGCTTATGCTGTCAAAGGCTTTCGAATAATCGATAAATGCCATGTAGAGGTTCTTGTTATACTCTGTATATTTTTCCATTACTTGTTTCACCGTGTGTATGTGATCCAGGGTGGAGTATTTTTGTCTAAAGCCTGCTTGTTCTTGTGGTTGGTTTTCGTCTAGTTTTTTGCTTATTCTTCCCAGGATAACTTTGGAGAATACCTTATATATATTTGACATCAAGCTAATGGGTCTATAGTTTCCTATGTCTTCTTTCTGTCCTTTTTTGAATATAAGAATAATGTGTGATGTTTTCCACTGTGTGGGGATTAAACCAGTCACAAGTATTTCATTAAATATTTCAGTAAGTATGGGTAATATTTCCTCAAGAGTGCCTTTGAGAAGTTCGTTCGTAACTTTGTCTGGGCCTGGGGCCTTTTCCATCTTCTGACTAAATATAGCGTTTTCTATTTCAACAGGAAGTATTTCTGGTTCGAGTCCAACTTCATGCTGGCTTTCTTTAGTGTCGCTACCTTCCTGTGTGTGCTTCTTGTCTGGGTCTGAGTAGAGGTCCTGGTAAAATTTGGTAGCTATTTCGTTTATGACTTTCCTGTTTGAAGACGTTTTCTCCTTTTTGTTAAGCTTTGGTATCCATTCTTTGTTTGTTTCTCGTAGTTCCTTTAGTGCTTTTTTCACGCCACCTGTTTTCACTATATGCCTTTCTAATGTGTGCAATCTCTTAGCTTTTCTGTCTTTTCTGATGTTCTCTCTGATTTTCTTGCTTAATTCCGTTATAGTTTTGATATCTTCCTTCTTAGGGTGTTTTGAAAGCAAGCTTTTCCTCTTCTCTATGAGTTGAAGTGTTGTGTCGCTTAGACTGTACTTGTTCGCTCTACTGTTCTCACATCTGGGTTGAGTTAATAGTTTTTCAAGCTTCCCATATTTTGTAAGGACATCAGAGTTACTGTCTTCCGTTATTTCTTCCGCTGATTCGATCAGGGTTTGGGCGATTTTCTCTATGGTTTCTTTGCTGTAGTGTTCTGTTTTGTTTGATGCTAGATTTTTCCTTGATTTTCTCGGTGATTCTGTTCGCAAGGAGCTTCTTACCATGCGGTGGTCTGAGTTGAAGTTGAATTTGGTTAGGACTGATGTGTCTGTGAAGGCTTTTGGGTTATTTGTTGTTATGTAGTCAATCTCGTTTTTGATGTTACCGTCAGGGGACATCCATGTCCATTTATTCTTCTTGTTTTTCTTATATATGCTATTGAGCAGAGTTAGGTTGTGCTCCATAAGAAATTCGAGCAGTAGTTCTCCGTTTGAACTTCTTTTTCCTTGTCCGAAGTTTCCCAGGACAAATTCTTCCTTGCTTTGTTTTGCTCCCACTTGAGCGTTGAAGTCGCCCATTAGTATAATATTATTGTTGGGTGAGTACTTTGTTAGAGTTTGTGTAAGCTCTTCATAGAACATTTTAATTTCTTTTCTTGTTGCTTGTTCAGTTGGAAAATAAGTCTGTATAATTGACCATAATTTTTTGTGTCCCGGTAAATTAATGTTGAGAACAGCTATTCGGTCTGAGATCCCAATTAGTTCTTGTATGTGCCGCTTCATTGATTGTTTGACTAGGAACCCTACTCCTCTGAGACCGGCTATTGCGCCCTTGTGAAATAGTATGTAGTCAGAGCGTTCCTCGATTTTTTCTCCAAGCCTTCGCATCTCACTTATACCCAGGATAT
The DNA here is from genome assembly GCA_918843925.1 of Eulithis prunata. NCBI lineage: Eukaryota > Metazoa > Arthropoda > Insecta > Lepidoptera > Geometridae > Eulithis > Eulithis prunata. The sequence goes on along the minus strand of OU974014.1, from coordinate 9,727,574 downwards.
CCCAATTAATATCTTCTAGGGCTTTTTCTAATTCTTGTAGGCTTTCTTCTGTTCTGAGAGTTCTCGTGTTTAAAGTTGCAATCTTAAGTGTTTTGATTCTTTGTGTTAGAGGGTGGTGGTCTGTATCTCCCGCGGGGACCGGCCGTATTGGGAGAGGGTTTATTAGTTGCTTATTTTTGTTTGTTGATGTATAAATTACAGTTGTTTCTTTCCGGTTTTCCGCGGCAGTTATTAGTTTTTTGGAGTGGCCAATTGTGGGTCAGATCTTGCTCGCTCCATATAGTTCAATATATTGGGTCTGATAATCTCTTTTGCAAAAGTTTTGGGCAATGTTTGTTCCGGATTACGCATGATCTTGCTAGTGTTGCCTTTCTTCTGTAGTGAAGAGCATGATGTAGAGTTGGGAGAAGTCGAGGTGTCAGATAGTTGTAAGTAAAACAATATGTCTGTGCCCCATGCAACACATTGCAACACCCCTTGTTTTCTCCTGCAGGTATTTAATTAGGTAGGTACCTCATTATTTGATCGTCACCATGATTATTTATTGCGATACATTATAAAATCATGAGATAAAACCACCTAAACCATAAACTTCTATTGCAAAATAGAACCAACGGCTCTTAAACAAAGAGCTTTATAAATAAATGCTGCATACAGCATGATTGGTACACGGACAGTCTAAATTCAAACACAAATAAAGATAATCCTATATTTATAGATTTTAGATACATAATGTTCGGCATTTGAAATATTTAACTTAATGAAAACACAGTACCTAACAATAATGATTGTTGATGATTGTATTTTGTCCTTGTACCACGGCATTACCAAGGACAAATACCTTAGTAAGTGGTGAGGTGCCTATCAATACAGCGGCATGGTATTCAATACAATGCTTACTGTTTCACTGAAAGAGCTGTTGCCGTGTCACTGGATTTAACAAAGCAAATAAATATTGACTATCATAGCTATTTAACATTTTGAAGGTGAATAATGCTTAGACATATCCTTGTTCTTGATATTTGATAACTATTAGATTTGTGACGTAGCAACTAGCGATTCACTCTTACTAAATCTGCTGCAAATAGTATTAAGTTTTAGTTTTCATCTAAACAGAATTGCTTATTTCAAACCTTGATGGTAAACATGTTCAAGGGTGGGGTTGAGAAGATATGGCGGTGCACTCGCGACCTGCTGGAGGATAGCAACACGGAGGCGCGTCACGCGGCGCTCGGGCTGCTGCGCTGCCTCGCCGAGGGGCAGACCGATCTGCAGATAATGCGCACCACCCTGTTCCACTACCTGCGAGATACGCATCCGCGGCATCTGCCCGAGGACACGCCGCTCAGGTTCAAACTGCTGCACACACTCACCAACACCGGAAAGAACATCAACTGTTTTGAGGAACAGGTCAGTTGCGCACTGTTCTACTTTCTGTATGCGTTAGCTATTTCATTTGTTCAACTTTATTATATGTAGGTAGTTATTTAATTAAGATAATTTTTATTACAATAATGTTAAGTGATTATGCGGTCGACAATGTACCATGTTAAAGTTAGTTTATTCTATTGAACTATTACTTCTACTAAAAGTTTGAAATAAGGATGTTACTTAATTTTGCAGATTTTCTATTTGATATTTTCTAGTCTTTAAAGTCTTTTAAGAAAACCAATTGGTCTTTTAGAAAAACCAATTGAGTGAAATAATAACATAAAATACCATACTGTTTTGAAACTAGTTTAGCTTCGGCAAAAAAATGGCTTTAAGTAGGTTACTAACATGAAGCAAATTAGACATGTTTGTTTACAGCCGAATTTATGGATATGAACAGTTAGCTACTAGCTGATAATTATTTGTTCGCAGAATGGTTTTGTTTAGTTGAAAAAATAATGTAGTTACAGATTTATTTGTAGATTATTAAGTATACATATAAAGCACTATGGATCCTAGTCAACAAAGGGTCCTTCGTGACCTTGGGATTCCTCCAGGATTATGCACTGTTCATTTGTTTCTGTTATACATGAGGTTAGTTCATAACTGTGTATGCATGTTGGATGTCGTATTTTCAGATAGGTCCATTCCTGCTGGAATGGCTGCCAGAGATAGAGGCACCCTCGTTCCTGGTTGAGTTCCTTCAGCTCATCATGAACGTGGTCAAGTTTAACGCCACCTATCTGGACGAACACATCGTGCACGGGATCGTCAAGTAAGCATTCAGCTTATAGTATTTTGGTGATAGCCGTGAGTTAGGAACGATGGGATGATACGATGTGTTGTGCAGGTGTGCGTGTGAGCTGTGCGTGTGCAGCGCTGACAGCGGCGTGGTGGCGGGATGCCTGGCGCTGCTGGAGGCCGTGGTCTCCTACTCCCTGCTGCCGCTCGCCGCGCTGCACACCTTCGTGGCCGCGCTGTGCCGCTCCGTCAACCTGGAGCCCTACTGCCAGACCAGCTGGAAGGTAATCCTGCACCACTGCGCGTGCGCATCGCTCCTGCTGCTATTGAGATACTAATTTCTAATGTTAACCTGTGGAATGAATTACGTCGACAGTTGATGCGGTGCGTGGTGGGCGGCGACATCGGACACGCGGCGCTCCTGGAGCTGGTGGAGATCCTGCGCAGCGGTGGCAGTGAGAGTGTGGAGGCGGGACTAGTGCGCGGCGCCGTGTTCTACGTGAACATGGCGCTGTGGGGGCCGCGTCGGGTGCCCGCACTCAAGCTCTCGTTCCTCGCCGTACTGCCGGCCTTCCTCAAGGTACGTCACATCCAGCCGGTCAATCTATCCCACAAGTAACACTACTCCTAGGGTCGAACCTCGTGGGATGCTCGAAGTTGGGTGCATGTTACCTCACTGAAAAACATTATCATGGTCTACTTTTGTTGTTGAACTTCGGATGTAGGAACAGAACCAGCACCGAGGAGTACCCCTGATACCGATTTAAGCCATTTTTGTTAGGCAGGATCCCGTAATCATCCTTATAAGGGGCCTTGCTGCAGCATGTATTATCGGTATATTATATCTCGTGAATGTGACTCGTCCCAGAGTTGAGTTGAGTTAAGATGTATGGTTGCAGGCGTTGGACGGCAACCAGCCGGTGGTGACGTACGAGGTAGTGGCCGGCGTGCAGAGCTGCGTGACTCGCGCGTCTGCCGACCTGTGCGAGCCCGCCTGGGACATGGTGCTGTGCATCCTGCGGCGCGCGCTCCACCAGGACAGTACGTACCCACCCACTAGCCTTACGAACTAGGGTACCGCCGTGATATATCACTAACACATTGTTTGTTGCATGCAGGGAGCTACGACCCTCCTAACGAGATGATCCACACGAAGCTGCACGCCCTCATCAGTACAATCGAGCAGATGTCTGACAGTGGACAGTTCGCCGGAGATCCGGACGCGCTGCTGGACCTCATCGACTGCGCCGGACACGACCGACCGGTATGTTCACATCCTCTCATATCACTAGGCCGCCATCACCGGTTGTACCACCTACTCGGATAATGCAACCATGTCATAATTCCTGCAGCGAGTTGAAAAGGCATCTCTTACGAATGCCATCCCAACTTCGTAAGCGTAGTTCGGGAGGAGTATTTTACAATTTCGTCCGTTCGACCGAGTCGAACGCCTCGGCGAAGTCGTCGAAGCAGATCTAGGTAGATAGATTCAAGCTTTTTCAAAACTAGAAGAACTCCTTTGTAAAAAATAATTGCGACCAGCCTAACGTGGATCCGTGGTACAGGAGTCATCGACGATGCGGTTGGTGAGCGCGCGCGCGGCGCAGCTGTCGCCGGCCGGCAGCGAGTGGGTGGCGGCGGCGCTGGCGCTCGCGGACAAGTACCTCAAGCACGAGCCCAGGCCCGCCGTGCGGCAACACACGCTGCACGAGATCATGGCCTTCATCCATCGGAACAGGTGTGCACGCGGACCTCACCTCATCACTCTCACCTCCATAGAACAGAACTGGATGTGTCGGTGCTAATGTGTGTGCATGCATCTCTACAGATACGTGTACGGCTCCGAGTTGGTGGAGCTGGTGGGCGTGCCGGTGCTGAGCGCATGCGCGGCGCACGCGGACTCCGAGCTGCGCTGTGCCACCGCGCACTGCGTCACTGCACTCGCGGCCGCGGAGCCCTGCACCGACCTCATCGACCTGCTGGAGAAGGTACGTGTCGGGACATAGGGGACAATACTGAACGAGTCGCCCAACGAGCTCGGTCTCGCAACGCACTTCATGCATGGTTCTCGACAATCAGGACGCTCCAACGTTTAATAGCCGGTGGGATGTTGCTTATCACCGCGCATCAAATGAATTTCGGAATCAGGTGGAGTTGGACGCAGCAGCAAGGCCAGCTTAGCTAGCTACGTCGATATAGTTGTCGTGACTCGATGCCCGGCTCGATATTCAGTGTAAAAGGACAGCATTGTGTGTTGTAGATCGTGAACCGTCCGTTCGAGATGTACGTGACAGATGTGCCCATCCCGGCGGACGCGGACACGACCGACCTCAAGCAAGCCGTCGCGGGCCTCTTGCAACTGCTGCATGAGAAGGTACCGTGCCGTGCTTACCACACTTCAGAATGCAACATGGCCACCGTCGAAGCACTCGCAGTGAAGTGCACACTCAGATGTAATAATGCCGTGTTGTGTGGTGTTACAGTTACTGGGTGCGCCGGCCGCGATTCCCCTGCGCTGCTTCCTCGTGCTGCTGGACCATCTCGACCACCACTACAAGCGACCGGCGCTATTTCACCACCATCCGGACCTCAGGCTCAAGGCAACTCCCTCAATCTTCCTACTAGTTTTTTTTTATTGTTTTTTTTTAAATATCGGTTGGTTAATAATAAGTTGCGTTCGTTGTAGATATTCGAGATGTTGTTCGGGCTGCGGGCGAACTCGTTCAACTGCGTGGGGTTCTGTTACGACGGACACGGCGTAGCGGTGTCGGGGCCGGCATCGCTGCGCATGAAGCCGCTGTGCTCGCCCTTCCTGCTGGCCGAGCCGCCGCTGGTGCGGGGCCAGCAGCCGCCGCCGCCCAAGGACGTGCCGCCGGTACACCATCTACCGAATGTAGAAGAATTCGTACTCGAATCCTATCTGCCGACAACTAAGCTAGCATTAATTTCAGGGTTCGTGTATAGTCCCGGTGGGACGACTGGCCCGCGTGGTGGTGTGCGCGCTGGGACGAGAGGGCTCGTGGGCCGTGCTGGGCGCCATGCTGCGCGCGCTGCCCGCCCTCCTGCAGGCGCGAGCGCTGGCGGTGGGACGACGCGCTACCGACCTGGACCTGCTGGCCTCCACGCTCTGTGCCATGGTACTGTATCCCATCCGGGGGACGACTGAATCGTAATCAAACTTTTACCCGCCATCCAGTGGTCCGGGATGCTTTCTGGGGATGAGTATTCATGGTTCTGCGGTGCACGTTTGAATATTTCACCGGATCTTGGTGATAACGTGGTGTCTCTGTCTCCAGATCTCTGAGCGCAGCCTGGGCTTCCCGGAATGCCTGCGGGTGGCGGGCGGGCCCAAGCTGCTGGTGTCGGAGTTCCACAGCGCGGCGCTGCCGGGGCTGGCGGCCATGGCGCCCTACCACTGCTACCTGGAGCCGCAGACGCAGCAACGGATCGTGCGCTGTCTGCTCAAGTACGGCATGGGTCAGTACTCTACTGTCCTGACCTGACTGCACGCGCACACCTTACAGCTCTGTACTCGATCAACATTCACTACACTTGACAAAAATACAAGTCACAATCTTGATCCAGCAACGTTTTTGCAGTTCTCCGTTCGCCCCAACCGTACATAAACGCGCTGACGATATTCACCCTTGAAACGAGAGACACGATGGTCAAAATGCTGCCGGAGGTACTCCTAGACCTCTCCAAGATCTCGGACACGCAAGCAATCGCCAGCCCCATGCTCGAGTTTCTATCCAGTGAGTTCATTCACCATCATGTACTTTTCACGCGCTCCAACTCATCTGTGTTTGACTGTGTAGACATTACTGTATATCTCTTCAGAAGCATAATACAACACGATCTACGCAATAATGCAGTTAGAACTTTAATTAACTAAAGAATACGGCTTTACCTCATCAAATCATCTCTTTTAGCAATTAAATTAATGTCATTACAAAAAATATTTGTTGGTGTACCACAAGGCACGATTCTTGAACCACTATTGTTGTTTATTTCTAGCCCTAACCCGGTTACCGAAAGTGTTCGCGTCGTTCGTAGAAGACCAGTACATGTCTGTATTTGCCATTCTACTGCCGTACACGAACCCGTCACGTTACAACCACTACGTGGTGTCGTTGGCGCACCACGTGATCGCAGCCTGGTTCCTCAAGTGCCGCCTATCTTACCGGAAGAACTTCGTGCGATTCATCATCCATGTGAGTCACTTCACTGCATCCATCCCTCTCAGACAACTTAATAAAAACTCGCGTGACCGTTCCTCTACATTTTTACAATTTCGATGTACATTGCAGGGCTTACACAACTACATAATAATGCCGTTCGAGGAGCAGCTGCATTCTAGAACGAATAACTTTCAACAAGGAGCCGCAAACGAGGACTCGTCGAATAGGCAGCGGAGTTCTAGTCTCGTGAGTTATTATGTGCTCATTATGTGCTCCGAGATCAACGATAATATAGACGATCCTGAGATGTAAAGGTCACACGATGCAACTCGGATCGTACGAGTACACTCACGTACAGGTTTATGTAGTTGGATTCGTGTGTTGATTTATATTTGTGTATATGTGTGCAGGGGTCTCGAGCGGTCCCTCGGCCTGCAGGGCTGAGCCGCGGCGGCAGCGCATCTGCCGCATTCCACGTGGAACTCACGGAGACCTGCGTCGACCTGCTGGCGCGGTACACCGCAACTACTTGCAGCTCCAAGCCCACCAGGTACACCTGCATTGCGCTCTGGCTACCCCCTGGACACCAGCCAGAACGTCCAGTGATCAGTGTCACACTACACATGTAGCGCCATCTAGTATGCTACATAACAACTGCTCAAACCCACGTCGACCGATCAACAATTTGATATGGTTGAGCGTGTGTTGTACCGCGTTCAGACTCCACCGGCATTATTTCCACAGTTCCCTGCCGTGCCGAGTGCACGGCTGACTGAGTGTAAACGCAACATTATGTTCGTAAGTGGTAGTAATGTTGCGTGTGTTGTAGGAGTGAGACGGCACAGTTCCTGTTCGACGGCGGGCAGTCCATGACGTGGCTGGTGGGACACAAGCTGGTCACCATCACCACCTCGGGCTGCCAACAGAACGCACTCAAGCAAGGACTCTGTGATAGGTAACGCTATACTAATCACCACTTTCATTCAAATATATTAAGAGGAAAGATTTGTTTGTTTGTTTGCATTCAATAGACACTACTGGACCGATTTGAAAAATTCCTTCACCATTGGGAAGCTCCACTATCCCCGTGTGACATAGCTTATATTATATTTTCGAAAAAATAAGGGATTACCTGATTACCCAAGAAAAATGTTCTGTGAAAAATGACTGTTTGTGCCAAAAAATTAATAAAATAAAATTTAAAAAAAAAATTTACTCCAGGTGTAAAGTGAAACGACGTACAAAAAAATTTTTTTTGTTAAATACTCGTGCGAAGTCGGGACGGTCTGCTAGTATGAAATAAGTTGCCATTTTGTTGTGTGTAATGTTGGAATATTTGTTTTGATACCTTGTCGAGTGGTTCTATAAGAGTGAACATTTGATATCAGATGTGCGGTACTATGCAAGCAGCACGCGGACAGTATATCAAGTCCATTGCCGCCTCTGCACACGCCCGCGCCCGCGCCGCACGAACACGACGCGCAACAGGTGCGTACCATTACTGCTTATTTATACTCCTACTGTGTCATATTACTACATTCTGCTAATGTTGCAAATAACTTGTGCGCATCATACACATATCCTACAGCGGATATTATCTAATATAGAACTGTATCGTCAAGTGAATAAGGTTGGATTTCCATTAGCAGACGGACCCGCCTCCACAGTCTCAGATCCAAGTGCAAGTGAATGAGGCGGAAGGCGTACCGGGGTCCGAGAACCCACCTGAAGTGAAGCGGTAAGTGCACCTACTACATACACTGACATTGAAGTAATATTATTGATCGATACTTTAGGGAATGGCTGATATTGAAGCATTTTTATATTTCCTAATGTTACATTTTGACTAAATTTTACTATTTATACAAATACAAAGGGGACAAAAAGTACGTAGAGATCACTCATAGCGATATGGCCGCCCATTGTAATTACGATCTCTGTGTTTAATTTATAATTTCCATGGGTCTAAACAGCATTTAATATGGAACAAAACAAAAAAAAACTAGTTTGGTTATATTTCATTATGTAGCAAAATACTGATGAATGAATTAAATTAAAAAAAAATACAACATATTATTATATGTTTTTAATGGTTCAATATTGTAGCCTCTCCCTATAAACTGTGAATAGTAATTTGAGAGCGACAGCATCAAGCTATCGAGAAGTTTACTTATAGGATTTATTTAACAATCAGAGTGATGTGTTGTGGTGTGTTATTGTGTGGGTATAGGTTATAGGCTGGGTGTGTACTGTGTACTGTGTGTAGTGAGACAATCGGTTTCAACTACTCACAGACGCCGACAGCCGCCAAACAACTTCTCACTCGGATATTTAAACATTTCTGAAGACATAAAATCACTTAATTTATTTATGAAAAACCACAAACAGTATTGTGTGTAACATTGCACACAGTTAGCATAAATATCATTTCAAACCAAAAAATATTTCGATCAAAAATTATTTTTTTGTGTTTTCGCGTAGGAATGTTCCACGCTTCGTTTACTAATCTTGTTTGGATCAAAATTATATTAATGCTAAACTTTGTGCAATGTTGGTTGCGATTTTTCATAAATAACTACAGTGATTTTATATGTTTAGTAATGTTGATAAGTGCAAGCGATAAGTTGTTGGCTGTGAGCGTGTTAAAGGGGTTTCCAAATTCCTGTGTGTACCGCCTGTCCGCATTACTTCTCGTGTTGGGCTGTGGAAGCGCGCGAATTGGCTTTTACTTGTAACTGAACATTCCTTACTAACCAAACTAACCATCCTGCGGTGTTTCTGCCTCGCTCTACTAATCTAACAGCTACACCATTTACTAACCACCAAATTAATATCTAACAAATCGCACTTTTATATTTTACAATATCTACATCTCAAAACGAACGTATCTTCGAGCCTTTGGGTATGTTGAAAGTATTTGAATACATAATATTTAGATTTAGTCGGCAACCGCGTAATAGCCGAGAACTTCATAGTACTATGTGATGTGAGAGCGTTTGTTTACCGGCGCGATGACGTCATCATTAACGAGATCATTCTGCAGTAGTTATAAGAGACAATGCGACGTCGTCGCTAGTAGTCGACATTCTCATAAATTAAATACTCGACATCGGTCGCGACTCGCGACTCGCGACTCGCGACTCGCGGTAGTCACGCAATCGACGTCACATAGTTTGAAACTATCTTCTTCTATCTAAATATATATTAGGTTGGGGAAAAAGTCTTTTCGCATTACTATGTATTATTATGTATGAACTTGTAATAAAATATCTTTGGCTATACTATTTGTATCTGGCTGGTTTTGGTATCATTAAAAGTTTAAATTTTAAAGAAGATAATTACAAATTAAAATTAGGAAAATGTCTGATTTTTATTTGTTTTTCGTACTGTCAAGTTTAGTGAATCTAATGAAGAAATTCGATACATTTTTAAATTTTACTACAAAAAAAGTAAAAATGCAACGCAAGCCGCGAAAAAAATTTGCGATGTTTATGGACCTAGTGCAGTGTCTGTGAGAGTAGCACAAATTTGGTTAAGCGTTTTCAATCCGGAAATTTTGATATCAAAGATGCACGTCGATCTGGTCCTCCCTATTACGGTTCAAATGGATGCCATTTTTAAAAAAGTGGAGTAAGAACAGCATATCAGTAGTTACGACGTAGCTGAAGAACTGGGAACTGACCACAAAACAGTTTTGGCGCATTTGAAAAAAACTGGGTACACAAAAAAGCTCGATATTTGGGTACCTCACGAGCTCACTGAAAGAAACCTAATGAACCGTGTAGGTACTCATTTGTGATTCTTTATTACGACGTAATGAAACCGAACCATTTTTGAAGAAGCTTGTATAATAACTGGTGATGAAAAGTGGATCACGTACGACAAGAACGTGCGAAAATGGTCGTGGTCAAAGGCCGGTCAGGCTTCACAGACTGTGGCGAAACCCGGGTTAACTCGCAACAAGGTGATGCTGTGTGTGTGGTCGGATTGGAAGGGCATTATTCATTATGAGCTGTTACCACGAGGCAAGACCATCGATTCTGAACTCTACTGCGAACAAATGATGAGATTAAAGCAAGAAGTTGAGAGAAAGCGGCCGGAATTAATCAACAGAAGGGGTGTGGTTTTTCATCATGATAACGCTAGACCTCACACATCTTTAGCCACTCAACAAAAATTAAGAGAGTTTGGCTGGGAGGTGTTAATGCATCTGCCATATAGTCCTGACCTTGCACCTTCAGATTTCCACCTATTTTGGTCTCTTCAGAATTCTTTAGGCAGTGTCAGGTCAACATCACGAGAGGACTGCCAAAACCACTTGTCGCGGTATTTTGATCAGAAGCCCCAAAATTTTTATAGCAATGGGATCATGTCCCTACCTACAAGATGGCAAAAAGTTATCGCACAAAATGGTACCTACATACTTTAGTTAAATGTAAATAAACTATTAAAAAATGTTTTGAAGTTTCTTAAAAAATGCGAAGAAACTTTTTCCCCAACCTATTAAAACTCTTTTGAAGCTGACTTAGAATCAACGCACAGCCTAAACTACAAGTCCTAGAGGTATGAAATTTGGAGGGTAGTATCCTTATATAGTGTAAGGGTGCACTAAGAATGGAATTTTGAGAAGTCACACTCTAAAGGGTGTAGAACGCGTGCAACGCCGCGGGCGACGGCTAGTTAGTGAATAATGTGGTTTCGTTGTTGAACATACATTGTAACTGCGGGTGTGGTGTTCTTGTGGGGGCTCGGGTGCAGCTACAGCAAGTGGTCGCTGCAGCACTCGCGCAGCACCGACACCTCCAGCTCGCTCTCCATCTCCGACCTGCATCCCAGCGGACACACCACCAGGTCGAACTAACAACCCCAACACCAACCCCAACCCCAACCCCACCCCCACCCTCCATGTCACACTCTACTTTACACATCACGTGTCAAACATTTCAAATTCAAGACACACCCAGACTTAGGGAATTCTTGCATTTGTTCAAGCCCGTGTCTAGGTCGTTAACCGACTTCAAAAAAGGAAGAGGTTCTCAATACGGTTGTGTTTTTTGTTTATGTTGTGATATAAAAAAAATATTTTATCTACTTCGAGATTGGTCCCATAAAAAATTCATTAAAATCGGTTCTGTTGTTTGGGTTTTAATTAAGAATAACTGGAAAAAATATGTTATCAACGTCCAAGATATTGCATATTTTGCTTATCTGTTACTTTGCATAGTGTTTATGATTAATAAAACACTTCCAATGAACTGCCATCATCATTCTGATGATGAACCCATAATGTAGTCAAATTGAAATCGGAGTTTTTAGTTTTTAAACTGTTACCAACATCCTCACCTGCCATCCCATACAGTTGCATACGCTCCCTGCTGGACTCATTGCTCATGTTATTTATGTATGTCGTCTATAAACACTTACATCGACACCGACACGAAGCCACTGGCTACAATCTCCCACGATATTCCGCTCCTGAATCCTCTCCGACATCTCGTTCAACTGTGTTGTGGCTCGTGCGCTTGATCTGCTCGCTTCTCTAGCTCGCATGACGTACTGCAGGCTGTGCAACTAACAACACTAATACAACTCTATAACAACGCTTGGCATGGCTTTGGGATCTTTCGCTTGCAAACATAAAGCAAATTATTGTTATGTATCGTAGTTAGCGGTACTCGGTATTGCTACGCACTTTTTAATTTGGGCAATTGTTATAAAATGTAATTATTCATGTAATCTTTCGGGTAGTTCTATCGCTCTATGATGATTCAACGTCTTATAGATTGTTTTTATTGTAGACAAAACTCATCGGAGAACAGCAAAGCCACCGACTCCCTGGTCGAAATTCTGAATCACTTCACGCAAAGGTTCGAGCGGATATCCAAGGAAGTGGTAAGTTATGTTACACAATACCCACAAATTGCGTATCATTACATACTTATAGACAGGTACAGAATCGGTTCAAAACTAGAAAAAAAATACTCCGCCACAACTTTTTTTTATATAATTTTTCCTAAAGTAATTGGGTACTAAATAATTCAATATAATAATATATTTGTTTTATTTGTTAGAGCGTGTTATTGAATTGATCCTCGATTGATTGACTTCATCAGATATTATAGAGATGTGTTGTTGTATTGTGTTGTGCAGGACAGTGAGGAGGCGCTGTGGTGGCGTAGCAGTGCGATGTACAGCAGCGGCGCGTGCGCGTGCTGGTGCGCGCAGTGGGCGGAGCTGCACGTGCGCGCGCCCACGGGCGACGTCTGCTGGCTGCTGCGCCTGCAGAACCAGGTCTGCCATCTCAACCACTCGCACTCCAGCTATCTCTCTCTCTCTCAACTTGCCTGCAGGCGGAGAGGATGCTTCGCAAATCTATGGAACAGCCAACATCTAGCTTGCCCATAACAGCTAAGCGAAGGTGTTCTAGCCTTCCGTGGAAGCCATCGAACCGCTTCTCAGTGTATTGTTTGTCAGAGCGGAGCCTGCTTAGTCGTTCTTCTCAAAGCAACGTTCTGCGCGGTCACTACTATGATGGGTGATGTTGGTTAGATGTGAGCGGGCACGTTAAACGGTCGGTTCCGGCTGTAGTATAAAGCCGGCACTAGAGTAGGATGTTAGTTCCGTGCGTGTTGTGTTGTGCAGATGAACTGGGAGTACGTGTTGGAGTGGCCGCTGCAGGACGTGGCGGCGTTGTTGAACCCCACGTGCGGAGTCTCCGCCCCGCGCACACCCTCCGCCTCCAGCGGCATCGGGGACTCGCCACACGACGTCAGTACCTTACATACACACTATACTATACTATACTATACTACACCATACTACATACTACACGCTTTGCATGCTTTACCACTACAGGACGCTGTGTCAAATAATTATTCACATTTAAAAAAAAGTATACTTGTCCTTACCAATCCTACTCACCAATGTTACTGTACAATTATTATAGAAGTGATATTCTGATTTATTGATAATATTTAATGAATACCCGCGACCACGACCAACCGCATCCTGATACTTTAGACTAGGTACATTTAAAATGCATGGCATGGAAGGGCGCTAACGTACAAATTAGATATATTGTACAGGTTACCAACCATAATAATACTATTCGCATTACACAGGCGCCACAGCTCGGTCGGTGATATCTCTGCCTTCCGTGCTGTAAGTCGTGGGTTCAATCCCTACTGACCACAAAACATCGCGGGGTGCTAACTGAACCGCGTAACAATCAATGAAATTTGCCATGAAACCAACAGCGGACGAAGCACTCGACACAAGCAACGAGCGGCTTATTCCTTGCGTGCTTGTGCTCGTATCCACGTACTGACTGAATGAATGCTTGTCTTGTAGCATGTTACATTACACCGGTCAGTACTCCATGTCGATAGCATTAAATAGCAAAGCAACATGCCCCGCCCTTGTCGTACGCTTCGGAGCAATAGTAGATCTCGAGTGGTGTGTGTGCAGGCGGCGTGTGCCAACACAATGTTAATGTGCAGGTATCGGAGTTGTCGTTGCGCTCCCGCAGCGGGTCCGCGTCGTCGCACCGCAGCCGCACCGCACCCGCGCCCTCTGACTCGCAGGACTTGCATAAATCCAGGTACATATCGCAGGGCCTAGGACGAGTTTTGCTGCGTAAATCTGGTGTCTGACGCCCAATTCCCCACTGTGCGTTGATTTGACTACACCAAGCCCGTACTCGCATGTCGAGCGCTGTGCGTCAAACGTTTTACACCAGATTTACTCACCAAAACTCGTCCTAGGCCCTCTGGCAATAACTAACACAACAACTCATAGATAAGATGCTAGCTTACCTGTGGAACGATCTGATTGCAATGTAATTTCCAGCTCCGACTCGGTGGTGGCTGGCGACAAGAGAAATCATGGCGCTTCACAATGCACGATGTCGTCGCAACAACTCAGGTAACCAGACAACATATCTGGTGACGTATAACTGCCTGAAGAAGCATAACATAAGTACAATGGAGTTGTAATGCTGGATGTTGCATTGTATGTTGTAGAATGAGTACCCAGCCCATCAACATCCCCGGCTCGCCGCAGCGGCAGAGCTCCACCAGTTCCACTGATCTAGACGATATGCTGCTCATTGTGCCAGAGGTAATCTCTACCACCATCCCGTATCACACCATACTAAACACTATTTAAGGATCGAGAATTTAAATTCGCTATTGGAAATCTCCATTGAAAGTGTCCGATACTTGTCGTAATGTATCAGTATAGTGTAATGTTGTGTTGTGTGTGTCAGGGCAAGTCCCGTCACCCGGTGCGTCGTTCGAACTCGTCCCCCGAGATGTCGTCGTCGTGGAAGGTATGTGTGCGAGCCTCGCCCGAGCCCGCGCCTCCACTCGACCCCGAGGACATGATCCTGTTGCCCAGCTGCGAGCCCACGTACGTACACATGCACCTGCTACACACACACACACACACACACACACACACGTACCAACTGTTACAGCGATGTGTGCGTCACCACTCATCGACCAAGTAACGCACGTGGCTCGAGCGGCCTCCCGTGGGGGGCGTGACGTCACGACACTACACTAGTTTTACAGTGGCGAAAAGCTTTTCGAATTTTGTGTATTTTCCGAGATAAAAAGTAGCCTACGTGTTAATCCAGATTACGAATTATATATGTTCCAAGTTTCATCAAAATCGGACCAGCAGTTACAGCGTGGTTAAGACACAAACATCCAACCATGTAAACTTTGACATTTGTAATATACTCGTAAGTGTGATGCGATGCGAAGTATGAATGTTTAAATAAGTAGTTGTTGATAAAGGAATGCGAATCCAGCGTCAGTACCGCAGCACAGCAAGAAGCCGGCCAAGAAGAGCGACATGCGCGTCTCCTGCGAGGCGATCCCCGAGGAGATCTCCGGCACATCGCCGCTACCGCATCCGCATCCGCATCCACATCCACATCCACATCCGCAGGGTAACACGCATCCGCATCCACATCCACATCCGCAACTCTGCACCTTCAACTCTGACCCCGGTATGTTTATTTATAATGATTGTGTATAATTATTGACATATACGAGAACTATGTTCTGAAAAATACTAAAGTCGGTCCCTTGGATGAGAATTGTAAAAGTCGACAAGTAAATTGCAAAATAAAAACGCGTGTTTGAAATTATGTTGGCGCGCTATTTTTGTCATTGGCGGTGTAAAATTATAATATTTTTGGTCTAATTTCATTATTCTGTTATTCCAGCACCTACACATTGTAAACGTCAAAAACCTATCGTTTATATTATTATTATTACCAAAATAATTAAAAACACTTAAAATAATATTAAAAACTAATCCGGTGTCTTGCAACAACACAGGAGTCCTAACATAATAAAGCTAACTTGGACACCATGTTACCATATTAGGTGATTCAGTTCATTTTGAATAACGGCAGAGTTGAGTTGAGTTGAGTTGTATTGTAACAGTTGAGTAAGACGTAGTTCCCCCGAGCAGCGCTAACGCGGGCGTCGGTTGCAGGCGCGCCGGCCGACGGGCCGCAGCTGACGGCCGCCAGCAGCGTGACGGCCGCCGCAGCCGTCGCCGCGCACAACAAACATCATCAACTGCAGAAGGTATGCGTTGGTACATCTCTACAACATTAACCACGTTTGTGACTAAACGATGCACAATTCATTTTAATTTCAATAAAGGGTCTGGGTTAAAAATGTATGGAGCCCCGGCTCTGTTTTTTTTTAAACTTGCACAAATAAAACTTTCCTTGTTCCATTGTATTTATAATAGAGTTGTAATAAAAGTAATAACTTTTTAAAAAGCAACGGGAGTACTAAGTTATTGGACATCGAAACTTCGACAAGAAGGCAAGGTTGCCCTTCGAAAATATGTTTTTTTAGATGACTTCATTGATAGTTGGTTCACTTATCAGTTAATTATTTAGCCTTGGGTTAAATAATCCCGGAAACGTGTGAGGTAGTGTGTAGTTAATATAAATGTGTGTTATAATCAGACCGCTAGCGACGGCACAGTGCCTCGAGGGCGGGTCTCCGCCGGCAAGGAGCGCGACGACCTGCCGCCGCTAGCGCGCTCCAAGCGATCCAACACCATCTCCGTCATGAGCCCCACACATAGAAACAGGTCTGTACTGGACGTGTACCTACTGCACACACACACACACACACACACACGACGGCAACCAGCTAACTATTCTATATCGAAGATATGAAGTCAGTGAGCTAGGAAGGAATTCACCGTCGCAACGTAAAGCCAGCTAGAACAGTCTCCAAACAATCAATTGAAGAACAACTAGAGGGGACATTTAAGGGGCAGCTAGATTTAAGTTTGAAGCCTAGCTTATTCTGCCATAAAAAAATATATTGAAGATTTTGTAGCCTTCAGTATTAGCAGTGTCGTTGTATTCCAGGGCGGCAAACCTCGGTCACAGTTCATCGTCTGGCGTTACCTCGAGCGGCGCAGGCGCCGGCAGCACCAGCACCGCGGGGGGAAGCACGGCCGGCGGCGGCGGGGGCGGGGTCACACCCTCCTTCGTGTTCCTGCAGCTCTACCACAACATGAGCACGTACCCCATCACACCGCCTGTACCCGGTGAGTACACTCACAACTTACTAGTTGCGTACCGTTTCTGTCGCCAAGCAGTAGGTTTTTTTGCGTTTCAAACTAACGGACAGACAGTGAGATAAAACAATCGTTATTATACGTAAAGATGCCTTGTGATACGAGCAACAGCTGATCCCGTCACCTTATAAAAGCAGAAAATAATAGCGTTTAATGTGTGTATGTGTCCCAAGGCGAGGCGCAGAGCGCGCTGAACCCGCTGGCGGAGCGGCCGCTGCGGGTGTCGGGCGTACAGCACGAACGTACCATCAAGAACTTGGACCTGTTGCCGCCTGTCGAGACGTACAAGGTACACTAACCTACTTACTTACATAATCGTTGTCTAACTTGTATACAGCTGTCTCTCACTAACAGGCTATATCAAACAGTGACACAGCTAGACTTTATTCAACTATTTATTCAGCTTTTATAAGCATGGCTCTAAATTCATAGATATGTACAAAAGTAAGGCTAAGAAGGTTTTATAGACAATGGTATTTACATGATGTCATGCGAAAAATCTTGTAACGACAAGATTTTATACAAAGTATATAAAAGTAAACTATCAATTTGAAGGAACAAAACTCCAGCGCCTCTATAGATAGGAAACTCTGTCTCCCGGTTAGATAATGTTAGTTGTAATGTTGTATTGTTGTGTTCAGGTCGGCGTGCTGTACGTGGCGGCGTGCCAGCAGGACAACGAATGTGCTATACTCAAGAACGAATACGGCAGTGTCCGGTGAGCTCTCTCCACCTTTTGTTGTCACATCAAACTAATTCAATTAGCTTTTAACTTCAATGGAGTTATGCAGAAAGATGCAGATCACATTATTTTTTATTGAAGTAAAATGAACGTGTAACATTAAGGTGCATTTAGAACAACGAGCGAGTACTTCTTCCTCCGTAAGAAACAGAAGATGGAGCGTTATTTATGACGGAGGAGATCGAATAAGCATTTGCTCGTCGTTGGCGATCTTCCCCGAGCCAGAATGAATGAATGATTTATCTGTGTGAACAGTGGTACACACTTGGCCCGAGAAACCGTGCATGAGAGTAAGTTGAATGCAATGAGTTTGTCCCTAGATATTCCGAGTTCCTCCGTCAGCTGGGCTCGCTGGTGCCGCTCGGCGCCGGCACTGGCGCCGGCACTGGCGCCGGCACCGGCCTGCTGGGGGGCGAGCCTCTCTTCCTCAACCTCGAGACCGGCGGCAAGGACGGACAGTACACCTATGTCTGGCACGATGACGTCATGCAGGTACACCCTCGCACACACACACACACACACACACACATCCATCGCGTTACACAACATGTTCTTATGCGGTGTGATTGCAGGTTCAATTCCACGTGGCGACGGCGATGCCCAACTCGGAATCAGATCCGAACTGCAACGAGAAGCGGAAGTACATCGGAAACGACTTTGTATCAATAGTTTACAACGACTCGGGAGCTGACTTCCACATCCACACCATCAAGGTACAACTCTATAATTATACTGGGCCATGGACTGAGGATGTGTTTAGTTACAAGTAATACCAGTTGGTCTCGTACATAACTTAAAAGTTTAAAAACTGACTTGGATTTGATCCAGCTTCATCACCGAATGATGATGAAAGTTCATTTGATTATACCCATCATTGAAAAGGCGCCGGAAACCAAAATACGCAATGTCGTGTAAGTGGATGATGTGTTTTTCTAGTTATTCTTACTTAATTGCCAACCTACTGAACCAATTCTCATAAAATTTATATAGGACCAATCTGGAAGGATCCCGCATTTGAAATAAAAAAGTAGTTCATAACTGACGGAGTTCTCGGATAGCAAACATTAAAAATTATCGAATTAAGAAGTTCCTCCTTTCTTGAAGTGGGTTAAAAAAGCAAGATATAGGAGATGACGTTGTTTTATCGTTCGGTCGCAGGGTCAGTTTAACTTCTGCATAGTGGTAGTGGAGCCGATGTCGCACGGCATGAGCATGGTGCGCATGAAGTCCAAGGACGAGCGCATCCTGCGTGAGTTCCTGCCGCACGTCGCGCCGTGCGTCGTGTCGGACGGCAACGCAGCCCTGCTCGCGCGACAACTCGCGCTGCACTGTGCACTCGCCTCGCATATAGCACAGGTACCCCCTACACTACACTACACTACACTACTACAGGACACCGCACCGGTGCAGCGTTGTCATATTATATACACATTTAACCTGTCTAGATTTCAGACCACCAATAAAGGTAAAAAAAAGCTCCTTTAGCTGGATCAGTCAGTGGTCTAATATTGACCTTTTTCTGTTGATATGGAGTAAACGCTGTCTGGAAGAAACCTGCAGATTACTGCTAATCGTTCTCGGACAGATTCGATCCACATTCTTAGAGTTTTCGATTGAGATAAATGGAAGTAGAATGTGTGAACAGGGTCTCGGAGGTAATACTAGTAGTATAGTAGTGGTTGCGTTCCAGTCGCTGACGCTGGGCGCGGCGCCCTACGCCTCCAACTCGCTGGAGCGGCTGCGCGCCATCAAGCGGCTGCGGCGCCGAGTGGAGGCCGAGCGGGTCGCCAGCGCCGCTAGGGCTCCAGCATACGCAGACCGACACGCGCTGCATCAGCGGGTCGCCATTGACGACTTCAACGACTACACCTAGCCTAGTCTGGCCTAGCCTAGTCTAGACAGGTCAGTACGCACCGAACCTAGCGCCGACACCTGTCGCAGCTAGTTGCTATTAGCCTTCGGTGCCGAAGCCCAGCATTTTTAAAACTAGAAAAACCGACTTCAATTTGACTACGTTCCGGCTTCATCGTCAGATGATGTTGATGGCAGTTAATTGGGATTATTCTGTTGATCGTAAACACCACTGAAAAGTCATGCAAAAGCAAAAACTAAATTGAAAACATCATTTTTTGAAGTTTGTTAAAAAATCTTTACTATTTTTAGTGGAGCCGTTGGCTTAGTTTCATTTTGTATGTTCCAGTGTGAGTGAGTCCTCGCGTCGCATCGTCTTACGCTTGTGAGCGAGTGTGGCACGCCACGTGTCACTGTACGTGTACGTGTACGTGTACGTGTACGTGTACGTGTAGGTGTACGTGTACGTGTACGCGTACAGTACGGCGTGCAGAGTGCGACGCGTGCAGGCGCACTTCCCGCCCCATCGGGCCAACGAAAGCTTTAACGGAACGAACGAGTCGATGTCAACGCACCCCATCCCGCTTACACATACTGTAAGGTACTTCGGTTAATTCCTTTTGTAACTTGTCTTTGATGTTTTCATCTTGTCTGCGTTATCAGACAAATGTATTAAAACCCCTGTCTTCATTTGAAGGCCTACTTCACCAGGTCCCGATCGCGCAAGAGATGAGATATGAAACCGGTTGCTTCATCAGGACTTGGCGAAGAAGGTCTAATACTAGAATGTGAACCACGATACAGGAATGGAATACAGTACATACCGTCGACATACCGATACAATCAAAGTTTTTCACACATTTTCACCATTTACATACAATAGAGTAGGCTGTGATCGATGTTTTGCAAGGTTGCACATTATGTGCTTCTCACAAATATAAGAAATATGTAAAATACACAATATTATAACACGATATATAAATAAGCACATCATCAACAAAATACTACAAACACCGTTAAATGTCGAGTACAATCTCTACCTGAATGAATGTCTTATTCATGCTTTCTATATCTGGGGGGTTTGCACAAATATATACATTCATAATGTGAAAGTAACTGTATTGTGTTTGAGTTACATTGCGCGGGAACACTCAACACTCCACAGTCGTACTGTCGCTGCCACGCACTGTACCTCACATACAAATTCACATTGAGATTGTTTTTATCCACTTTTTCGTGTATGCTATGAGCGTGAGTTTAAATGGACTTCAATAGCTGAGTTCAAGCTACTATGACAGACACGAGCCAATGGCTTAGGGAACGCAAATGGTCGACGTAAAACTATTCTGATATACAAATATCCATCATATTTCATTCAAATAGAATACAGATTAGCTTATATTTGAGCTGGATATTTAATTGGTCGATATTTTAGCAAGACGGAAAATGCTGCAATAAACAATACAATATAGTTACACCAGGCGGGGAGGGGGGGGGATACTAAACCCATAGAGTAATAAGCGAGACACGTGTCAACACTCGCCTTGGCGTGCCGTTTGCCATGGTAGCTTCGACTCAGCTTTTAACGTTAACTAAATAGGTACTATACTAAAAATGTGTTCGCTGTAGGATGGCTGATATTGTGTCCATTAATAAAAAATGTATTACATCACAAAGAGCTGGTACAAGTGTTTTATCTGTCGATACACTGAATACTTGAGTTACAAGACTTGTATTGAGCTGGTTGAGTGCAACAACTAGTGTTGTGAGGTTTGGCTTCGTTAATAATGTAGATGGATGGACACAATACGGCGGGCTGTAGGTATCATAGGATAGGTTGGTTATTGTATACGCGATTTTTAGAAACTAGCCGTAAGCTTACTGATTTGTTCCTTTTCGTGTTTGTTTCAAAGTATTCTATAAAGTTTCGTCATAACTTGGCAGCCATTTTAATTTTAAAACTGAATAATAGCGTGGTACGCTTCAAAATGTATCCAAGGAGTACGTGTTGCATGTGCTCAGAAACATTTTGTTATTAGGCGTTCCAAAATGTTCCTGAGAATATGTTCCGTGTTCAGGCAGCTGTAAACACACTCGCCTCAAAAATATTTTTCGGTTCTAAGAATTTGTTTTCTAAATAATACATTTTTAGCAATGAATGAGAACGCATGTTTACTTTACGTAATGAGGCTCGTTCTCGATCTAAAACTCTGGCTTCGTATCGTGTACGCGTTTCGGGTGCTTTTTGTATTTCCAAAACCATACAAGTTAGGTACTGCGCCGAGACGAACGTACGGGCTGATGTTCTTGTATGATATCAACTCCTCAATAAATATAATGCGGCAATTTGTACGGGTCGCATATACAACTAGGTTAGTCGTAAGGAATGCATGTGTAGATAGGCCTAGTCGACGAGTGCCTAGCGCTTCTGATTCCACTAACTGTAATGTCATCCTCTGCGTCGCGTTGTACCATCAGGGAATGCGAGGTGCGCTTGTGGTCCCAGAAGCGATAAGCACTTGAAATCGACACTAAATATTGCTGTTTTTAATTAATTTTAATCAAATTTTATATAAATGCTTCATTATTTGGTTGATTCTTATAGTGATGCATAATAGTTATTTGTTATACAAGAGTGCAAAGTTGCTTTTTAACCGCGTGTTCAATTTTGATGACCGAGCCATCGAAGGATTCTAAAATTGAATCACGAGCGCAGCGAGTGATTCAAAATTAGAATCCTGAGCGTTAGCGAGGGAATCAAAAGAGCACGAGGTGAAAAATCTTTGCACTCGAGTGCAACACGTAACTTTTCATTCCACCTCAGCGAGGAAATGACTAAATGCAAAAAAAGCAAATTGAAAAAAGAACACCAAGAAGGTTCCGGGTCTGAGTTTTTAACAAATTAAAAAAAAGTTGTATGATATATTCGGCACCATAGAGGTAGCAGTAAATAGGTTTAATGTTTTTTTTAATTCACAAACTTAGTGCACACGATGTTCTAAATTCAATTTACTTTATCCTCTAGAGAATAAAAACGGCTTTTCCACTCAGATATTGAAGATTAAAAATACTCTTTCCGAGATGGTGGGATGAAAAAATATTTATCATATTTTTTTGTTAATGGAATAATGTATGAAACTGACGGGTATTAGGTATGTATAACATTGAGTAGATCCAAAACAGCTGAGTATGTAGGTACGTATACTTGTGTAATGTAACAATGAAGTATGTCACGCACACGTTTTCGACCATTACCTACCATTGAAATAATTACTTTGAATGAAAACTGGGAGTGAAAACAATTAATAATAATAAACTTCTTGTACTCATTATTTTTTTTACAAAACTTTTTGTGAGATGTGATAGTAGGTAGTGTAGGTAACATACTGAAGAATAATGTAAAATAATGCTGATTTTGTACGGATACGCTTCGCTTGAGATCTCGCGTTTGGTATAAACTAGACTAATATAGCAGTACACTCTCGGATAATAGTTTTTGTTATTGTTAGTGTATGTATGTACGTATGTAATGTACAGGTTCATACCGGTAACTAACAACTAAATAACTACCCTGAAAATCTTACTTTTATCATATAATTAGGTATCTCTGCCTAACTACACAAACACAAGTATAACACACGAAACTAAGCAAGGGCAGTGCTAACACTAACAGCACAGCACAGCACAGCGTTACACACTACACCTAGAGATCGATATTGCCTACTCTACGAGCTGAAAAGTAAGATTTTTACTGTAATATTGTAAACAATAAACAATAGGATAAGATCAGTTGTTAGTTGTATTATGTTGTCAGACATAGCGTTATGTTGCCACTCTATGGTACCGTGGCCAATCCCCACATAGACATTACAGTAAGACATTCTCATCTCATTACGACTTGTTCAGAATTAGTGTTTCTGTAATTTTTTGGTGAGATTCACTGCACTTGACCAAATTAATAGTTCAAACGTAATACCAACGTTTAATATTAATAAATTCGGCACGTAGGTACACTGTACACCAGTGTACAGCTACAAGAAAGTCTCATTATCTGATAAATTCACAAAATAGTATTCCAATTGTTAAGTTTTGGAAGCGAATCGGATTGAGGTGGCACCTCGCCGCGGTGTCAGAGCGCGAGCGAGGCCGACGCCGACCCGTCATCCGGGATGTCGGTCC
Organism: Eulithis prunata; assembly: GCA_918843925.1. Classification (NCBI taxonomy): domain Eukaryota; kingdom Metazoa; phylum Arthropoda; class Insecta; order Lepidoptera; family Geometridae; genus Eulithis; species Eulithis prunata. The sequence continues at coordinate 9,703,826 of OU974014.1, read as the reverse complement.
GCTGTCGGGAACCAGCCAGCTCTGCCGCCTTGTACGTCATTCTGCTCTTTCAATATTTTAAACTCAAGAGCTTTGAAAGTGTTTCATGACATTGGAAGAACCTAGGTACTAGAGTGTCGATGCTCAAGTGTTTTTTTGGAAGCGAGCCCTAGCTGTGCCTTGGCGAACCGAGAACAGCTGTCAATTTTGTATGTTCACAACAGTACCTAGCTAGCTAGGTACCTATATGTTTTAAAAACTGTTCCTTCACCCCTGGGTCTTCGCGTGGATGTCGCAGTGAACGTTTCAGCATTATTCACTTGTCTTAAAAGTACTATACTGTCGTTAAACAAATAAATAGGTGACACACTTGAAATGCCAAACCGTCAAAGCACTTTCGACCTTAAAACCGCACTTTGCTGTATGAAAATTATTGAATGTCTTGTTTTATTTGTAAGTTGTCGCTGTGGCTTTGAATAGTTTTAGTTTTGTCTCATCCGATGTTGAACTGAATAAATGTAAAAAAAATAATGTTAGGTAGGTAAGTGAGTTGTAAGTGTTCTTGGTATGAGTCGACGGTGGCGATGATGGTGTCCGATGCCCTGACCTGAAGGCACAGCGCGCCGCCTGCCTCCTGGCTCACTCCAGCTCGAGCTGAGTCACTTGCTAGCTCTTGACCTGAGTGACTGCAAGCTCGAGTTGGGTGACTGCTAGCTGGCAGGCAGCGAACAGCCGTGAGCCGCCGCCGACTCGGTATGCAGTTGAGGCATTTCTTGTTGAAATATATTTTATGTAGCAATTTATTTCATGACGAAAGATTTTGTAATCAAACAAATGATGGCTATTTTTTCACTTGTTTTATTTAATAGGAACCTATTATTACCCATACCTAGATCCCCAGGCATATTTATCAATCTACAGCCTTATAACCAAGTGTAATGATAAGTAGACTAGGTGGATAGGGGACACGTCTTGATCCATAGGCATTATCTCGAAAACTACAGATTTTTTAAGAATCTTGTAAAACTTAAAATTTTTTCAACCCCCGATCGAAAAACGGAAAGGGTATTATGAGATTGGCGGCGTTGGGTCTGTCTATACCTCGTAGCTCTGAAAGTAGGCCGTTCAATTTAATGCGGTTTCTTTTACTCCCAAGGCCTAATGAGCTAAAGGAATTTTATTGGTCAGGGGTTTCTTAATATTTGTTAAATTATCTTGTTGTAGTAGATCTCCCTCTGTGGTCTCGGCGAGAACGGAAGTACGCTGCTACTCGCGCAACATAAGATTCTAATTCGCACGAAATCTGCGCCCCGTAACACCTCAAAACTCGACTGGCAAGCATACCTACGTACCTACCCGTACCATAAAAAGTATTTTTTCTGTGCTATCTATAAAAACTTCATAGGCCTAAAAGCTATGGCCAGCAACAATATGACGCAAATATTTGGCGTAGGTTTGTATCCATCCTGTCATCAGTCATCATCTGTCATTCGTCTCTCGTTTTTGTGATCGTATTGAAAGTGTTCAGAGCTCTTTGCTGAGTGATGTTGCTGAAACTGGTGCTTCTGATGATGGTCTGCCACCGCGGGGCCGCCAGCGAGGACCTGCTGAGTGCGTTGGCGGGCACACACGGCGGCAACCGCGTCAGCCTCTGCATGGGAGCCGTCGAGGAAGACGAAGGTCCTCCGCGCTGCGCCGGCGTACTGTGCCACCCGCACTGGGTGCTCACGCGGGCCTCCTGTCTCGACCAGCGCTCTCTGTACAAGGTGCTCGTCCTCAGGGACATCGAAGGGGTCAGCTGCGACAATTTTGATAAAGGTAACTTTATTTACGTAAGTACCTACGGTTACGTTACCTACCACTTGGCTCGATCTGACCATGATGTCCTCTGTGCAACATTTGCAGGTGTAGAGTTATGGGAAGCTGGCAAGCTTCGCGTGAAGTTCGTTCACCCCGAGTACCTGAGGTCGGAGCGCACCGACCTGGCGCTGGTGGCGGTGGACAATTACCACTCGCTCGACCACCTCGCCAACACCACCACTGTGCATCAACTGCTCAGCGAGTGAGTACCTACCTACTCTACCCTAACATTAGATAGCTCCTTCATATACATACCTATGTAAGTAGATGTATGTAATGTACCTACCTACATATTATTTAAGTACCTATATTACTAAAATTAAATAGTAAATACAATAGGTATATATTGGTCCTTTGATCCTGACTTCACTTGTCGTGATCTTTCTCAATCATGTGAATATATTGCAGCAATTGGGTACCTATATTGTTTCTGTTTCAGATTCGGACCATGGATGGATGATGTATACACTCAGTATCCGATGGGCCCGCGTCTGGTCTCTTATGCACATAAGTCAAGCTTGTTTTCGACTCCGCTTAGGATGTTCTTCACAGCCATTGTTCTGCCATCTGTGTTATTTATGATGTTTTTCCTGTTTGTAATATTCTTCACAGGGCCCAAGGACGAGATTCCATATAAGAGCATTGTCTATGAGGAGAGTGAGAAAAGTGAGATAGGGGATAACCGATCACATATTTAGTGATGTTAATTTAATTAAATGTTAGTTTTCATAAACTGAGTTTAATTAATTAACCAGGACTAAAAATGAGCCACATTATAATAAATGTATTCTACGTTTCATATAAATAAATAATACATTATCAGTTATAACTAAAAAACATAAGTTCAGATGAATCCTATTCCTTTTTGTCTTGCAACTTGCGTCTCCAAACTTTGACTTTACCACGAAGCTCCCGTAGCCTCTGCATTTCCTCCTTGAAGTCCTGATGTTCATCTCGGAACAGGCCATACTCTCGCAGCTTCAGCATGAGGGTGGTTGATTCAACATGCCTCGGGTAGTAATGGATTATGTTTTCATTGGTGTGCAAGGGTCTCTCGGAAAACATTTTGACAACCTTCATGGACTTGTCGTTAGTAGGTATGGCAACTTCCCCAAAGATTCTGTTCGATAGCCGGTTCATTCGGCGAGCATAGTTTGTAGAGTTTTTGATTAACTGAGTATATTTTACATAGTTCGTTGCCATTGTTCACCTGCAATCAATAAATAAGATTTACCTACGATCGACGAAGCCGCCAATATAAAATAGGTACCTACCTATTAGTAGGCTATGTGAGGCTATGGTAGTAGAAAAGTAGATAGCCTTTATTAGGTTATGTAGATACACATACCTACGACAAACGATTCAATCAGCAAAGCCCAAAACAAAACTCACAATGCTCAGATAAACCTGCATCTAATGTAGGTATAGTATAATAATTTACCCACCTCAATAAGGTAAGTAAGTACTTTTAAATCTAACTAAAATAAAAATAAATGTTTATTTTGAAAGGAATAAGAACTTCTTCTTCTTTACGGCCTGTGTCCGTCATTTCGACAGACAATTTTGGCAGTGTCAAGTGGTGAATTTTAAATAATATAAGTCAAGTTAAGTCGGCTGTCGTTGGTTTTGAAGAGAAAATGGTGTATTGGCGAAATTGCGGGCAACACTGAATAGAACTGCGGCCATAGAGTTGAATTGAGAAAATGGTACATTTTCTCTTCAAAACCTTTTTCACATTCAGAAAAACTACTTTACACACATTTATTCCAATGGCTCACACTTTATGTTACTAAGGTTGGCTCTTACCCGCATTTCAAGATACTATTTTTACATAATTCGGTAAGTGCTTTTGATCTTAAATTAAAATAGGCACTTTACCGCTTATTTAACCGTTTCATCGCAATAATGTTGGTTTGGGGCGATCTTAAATCAAAAAGGAGAAGGTACCTTCAATAGGGTTCATTTATGTAGTAGGTACCAACGGGTACCTATTTGTATTAAGGCAAATGCGGACACAAAAAATATTTACGAGGCAATTTTTTTTAGGAATAGGTAAAAAGAATAAGGATAAAAGATAAAAGACATTTATTTGTGACAAATAAGGTATATTATGTACAAAGACAACACACTGCAAAGAAAAGGTAGAGTAGTAGAAATAGCAGCACAGTGACATGTAGAGGAGATAACCAGATGAGTAATAAAAATAGTAGGTAACAGATAAAACGGGAAAAAAGCCGCGGAGTCCCTCCGCGCGGAAGAAGTAAAACTTCGAGTACCACGCATTCACTCTCGCTCTGTCTCTTTCTATTCTCCCCCCCCCCCCCCCCCAAGAACGTTAAACGTTTAACGCAACCTTGTTGGAAGTCGCATTAGAAGTTTCACTTCAAAATATTGAATAAAACTAACGCTAGAGCTAAAAAATACTAAAATTAAAAGGTCAACAACATCCCAAACAATGCCTTCTAGCCAAAGACCACCTGGCCAAAAGTCAGTCGCACATAGTCAAAGAGTCCGTCGCTCAAAATAGGTACCCCTTTTTAGTCTTCTTCTTTTGTTGCTATGGCTGTTCGGTGGCTAGGGCTGCCACGAATTTGCCAATGTCAGTGTTTTTTGCCGTTTACTGGTTTACTAATCTTTTAACAAAAGGCGGAGATCTGAGTAGGTAGGTTAAGAAAAATGACTGGTGAAGAAGGGAGACTCTACCCCTTTTTAGTGTTCATTGACGTATATGTGTGACAGTGATAAACTTCAACTAAGTTAGTAGCCGAGGCTGCGACAGACGGTTGCGTTGTCGTTGTCATCGCGCTCCAGCACTGCGTCAGGTGCGCATTGCCACGGGTCTCGTGTGGCTCGCTGCCACGATTGTAACCGCTTTAACAGCGTCCGTTCCACCAGAGCCAAAGACGGCTTGCCTAAGTACACCAAAAATAATACAATTATGTCAATTATTATCTCAGTAGGTACATCATCTAAGTGCATAATTTTATCGCCAGCGAACTGTAAAATAAGATAGGTAGAGGCTGAACAGTTATATATAATAAACAGTTTGTGAGTAATGCGTTAATATACCATCAACTAACCGTGTAGGTTTCGCATTTCTTGAGGATCGGCGCGCACGTCATATAACTCCCACTGTGGTCTGTAGTAGTAGTCCCGTAGCGTCTTATACCACGGTAGAGGTTGCTTGTTATGCGTACGATTCAGAATATCCTGTAATACGTCATGAATACCAATTTTAGGTAGGTATCTATACCTACCAATTCCTTGCATGAACCTGTGCTCGTAGATAAGTTAAAACTTGGCCAAATCGGCGTTGTATGTTTGTTCGAGCATAACTTTCGAACCGCTTATCCAATCTTCATGGAATTTGGTAGGTCTACACTATAAACTACTAGCAATAATACCCTACAGTATGAACAAATACGTAAGTACCTAGGTACCTACATGCATTATCTGTCGTCGACTAACCTGAAACGTAGGAGACACGTACAGATCTTGATCTATGGGGAAAGGCATGCCGTAATTCAAGTTATGAATCAGCTTGTATTGACGCGTACGTATAGCTCGCATGGGGTAGTACATCGTGACCTCATGATGTGTGTGAGAGGAGAACACTGCATCGTCTTGCGATGTCGGGGGTTCTAAGAACAAAAATAACTTAATACGATTTCAACCACGACGAAGAATCGACGATCAAACCTATTTCTATCTACAGCAGTACTCGTAGGCCCCTATGATAATTACCATAGATTTTTTATAATTTTTTTTTACTGAAATCTACCTAGGTATGCTTATGCAACGATTTCTTAAACAGATACGCACCATAACCTAAGAATTCCGTTACCAAATAGTTAAGTACTCACCCCTTTCTAAAATAGGCAGCAAGCTTTTTGGTTTATCCTGCCATACCTCAACGTCATTGGTTTCGGTCTCTCCCCGTTCAATTCCAAACCAGTCCAGCACAGTTGGCATAATATCTAGCAAGCTAGTCATAACGCTAGACGCCTCATTTTTTCTAGCAATAGCTTCCGGTGAAACAATAATCAGAGGTTCTCTCAGCCCAGGATCATAAAAGTTAGTGCGGCCTGCCGGAAACGGTATACCGTTATCTGATGTGTAGATGACCAAAGTGTCATTAAGGTGACCGGCTGTTTCAAGTTCTCTCAGAACTAGAGCTACTCCTGAAATCATAATCATAATTAAAATTGATTCTAAACGTTTTAGGGATTCTGATTTGATGTACTTTATGCATTACCTTGGTCAAGTCTTGACATTGTGGTGTATTGAGCTGCTATGTCTCTCCGAGCTGGTTCGGTATCCTATTTATAAGTAAACCGAGGTTGCGATTAACAATATACAAGAATAAATTAAATTAAAACGAATAGTACCTGAACGTGGAAGGGTAGCTGCACCTCGTCCCACTGGTAGTACCAGGGCTGCCAGTCGGGGATGCTCCCCATGCCGGGCTCTCCTGAACCAAATCGCTCACAGAACGTGCCGAACTGGGGCTCCGTGTGGCCGCAGCGGTGTGGGTCGTGGAAGCCCACGTACAGGAAAAAAGGCCTAATAAATTCAATGTATCAACAAATAGGAATTTAGAAAACATCTTTTGGTACCTACTGAAGATATCGTATTGGATTGAAGTACGAACATTAGCAAGTAGAAATCTGTCGTCTTCCTAGGAGAACGTATAAAAATTAAGATTAGCTTACTTATTAACTTTCCGTGCGTTGTTCAAGAACTCTCGAGTAAGCAGTTTAATGTGTGTGATGTTGCGCCCCACCTGGTTAATGTGATTGTTCTCCTCCGTTTGCTCGAAGTCGAAGCGGTATGTATCGGCTGGACCCACGTGTTTCTTGCCGATAATGCCTGTAACATCATCAATCAATAAGAAAACAGTCAAAACATAAAAAAATTATAGGTTTATATAGATTGACTGACCTGTGTAGACTCCTTGATCACGCAACACATTGGGCAGGCTGGAGGCATCTTCAAAGGAGTTAAAGTGGTGCACTCCTTGGTGCAGACCATACATGCCATTCTGGTGGCTTGGCGCACCCGTCAACAGAGCTGCTCGGCTGTGTGGCATAAAAGTGTAGCATAATATTAAACGAGACAATGAAGTATTTTATAATCCAACCCTGAGGACTTTAGATGGAGGAAAGTAGGTATATAGCTACCTTGGTGAACAGCTACTGACTGTAGTAAAGGCGTTGTCGAAGATGAGTCCACGCTGTGCCAGTGCATCTATGTTTGGCGTTTGGCAAATTTTATTCCCGTACGCACCAATCTCGAAACCACCATCGTCCGCTAGAGAAATAAATTTAGGTTACGCATCGCATGCATATTATGCCTCAAATATTAGTAAGATGGACATTTTTTACATAGTTAGGCTTGTAATTTGACTGGTACCTAAAAAAATACTATGCAAATCTCCCGATAGAGGCGCCTACTGGGTTTTCATACTTTCTCGATAGTTGCTTTTCGATATTCGTTGCTATCAACAAAAAAACTCAGACTGCACGCACGCAGTATACGAGTTACTTCTCGATCAAGTCCGTCTCACATACACGACACATATGAATTAGGCCACTCTTCTCGTCGTCCGTATCGTATCGTATATGATGTGTAGTCAATACCCTAACATGAAAATGTCACACACCTTTTTTTGAGTGCACGAAAAATAAAAAACAAAAATTGAGGTCAAAGGTCAACAAACGGAACGGGCAATGGGTGGGTGCGGGCGGGGCGGCAACAAACGGCACGACAACTTGCGACCTCTGACAAAACTCTCGAACTAGACTCGTGCTTTCGAAAAACGAACAATGTATGAAACGGGGGTCAAAATTTGAATCACGTTTCACAAAACGAGATTTTCAGTGTGTACCTAATTTTCCCGCTTTTTCCGTAGGAATTACGTATTCTCTTTTATTCTTTGGGCACGACGACGACGAGTCGAGACGATTACAATGAAAAGCTGATTACCTATAGAGAAAAAGTTTGAAAATCTATTTTATCTATTCATTATTGTTGTTAAACCATCATAACTTGGCTGACTGAACATACCAAGCAGTAACAGGACATTCCTTGATATATCCGCTATCACACTTGCAACAGATAACGAACACGTAATAAGAAGTAACACGAAAACAAACCCCGGTACGCTCGTCATTGCCACTTGCCACCGATAACACGATACTGTTTACGCGGACGCGCGCTACGAGACGACGACGTGTCCAAGTGAAGTGGTTCTACGGTTCGTTGCTGTTCCTGAACCGGCCAGTGCGCTACTTACAGACTGACCTCAGTTGGCTCCAAAATTCAAATCATTTCTCGTCTTTCCAACATGACGAATCGAAAAAACATATTGTATCTGTTCGATGTCGACGGTACACTAACCAAACCGCGGCAGATCATCTCAGAGGAACTGAAGGACTTCCTCTTGAGCGACGTGCTATCGCAGGTATCCGTGGGATTAGTGAGCGGCTCGGATTATGCTAAAATTGCTGAACAAATGGATGGGGAAGAAGTTTCTACTAAATTTGACTACGTTTTTTGCGAAAATGGAGTAGTCCAGTACATAGGAGGCAAGCTAATTAGCTCCGAAAGTATCCTTAGTTATTTTGGTGAGAAGAAATTGCAAAAAGTTATCAACTTTGCATTAGGCTATATGTCGAAGCTGGAGCTACCAGCTAAAAGAGGTAACTTCATAGAGTTCCGCTCAAGTATGATCAACATCTGTCCAGTAGGACGCTCGTGCAGCCAGGCCGAGAGGGATCAGTTCTCAAAGTTTGAGTCTGAACATGGAATTAGACAAGAGTTTGTAGATGCACTTCAGGCAGAGTTTAAGGGCAGCGGCTTGAAGTTTGCACTCGGTGGACAAATCAGTGTAGATGTTTTTCCAGAAGGGTGGGATAAAACATTTTGCCTGAAGCACATAGCAAACCAACATTATGAAGAAATCCATTTCTTTGGAGATAAGACAGGGCATGGTGGCAATGACCATGAGATCTACAACGACCCCAGAGTTATAGGACATAATGTGACCTCTCCTGAAGATACTAAAGAACAGATCAAAAAGTGCTTAAACTTATAGTTATACAAATATGTACATAATGTAAGTAATGATTATATTATCAGACAACTATAATATTATGATAAGTGTTATTCTTTATTGTATTCAAAGCTAAGCTACCTACATACTTGACCTTTAATGTCACTCAATCTACTCCTCAGTGTTTGTTTGTTGATAGCATTTAATTTTGTGCTTGTGTAACTTATTAATATCTCAAACTAAAGTTGATCCTTACCTACTTCATGTTCAGGTAATACCTACTCTATGGAACTATATGAAATAAAAGAAAGTTTTAAAACTTACCAACATGCTGTACATATAATTAGAAAAATATTAAAAATATATTTGTGATTTGTCACTGGAATATCCATTGCTACTTACACTAGTGGAATACAAATGTTCTCATTTTATTCTTATTTTCCATAACCTATTTGTCTTACAGACAGTAAATATATATATTTATACAATAAAGTATTTTGTAACAATTTTGTTAATGATCCTAATGTCCCTCATAGATAGGTTTCCTCTTCTCAATGAAAGATATCATTCCTTCCTGCCTATCCTTGGTGGGAACATTAACTTCATAAAACTTTTGTTCCACTTCATAGCCCTCCTGGATGGTGAGTTGAATGCCCTGGTTGACGGCCTGCTTGGCACAGCGCAGTGCTATTGGAGCATTTGGTATTATTTCCCTGGCAAGGTCCAATGCCTTCTCATAAGCTGCATTTTTAGCATTGTTCTGAGGCACAGCATGGTTCACTATACCTGTCAAATTCAGTTTCATACAAATGAAATTGTAAACATCTAAATATTGTTTTATTTTATTTGCATATTATTGTTTCTTGCAGAGCAGACACACTTCCTTACAATGTTATTAAGTTAGGGCACTGACAAATGTCACAGCTCAGTTGGTATAAGCTCTGCCTTCCGTGCTGTAGGTTCCTGGTTTCGATCCCCACTAAGAAGAAACATTTGTATGTGGTAAACATAGATGTTTGTGTATATGTCTGGGTGTTACTGTAAGTATGCAGGTAGGTATTAACAAATAAATACTAAGAGGGTGTTGTGTTGTGTGACATGTCCAAGGCTGTCCAAGGATATATTTAAGGTATACTTACTTACATTGGTACCTAAAAACAAAGTGATAATTTCCTTACCTAATTCTTTAGCTTCTTTGCCGCTTACAATCCTAGATGTAAATATTAACTCCTTGGCAACATTAAGATTGACAGCTCTAGGCAGCCTCTGAGTACCACCGGCTCCAGGAATGAGGCCCCGACCGGTTTCCACGAGGCCCAACTTGGCGGTCTCTGCAGCTACTCGGATGTCACATGCCAGCGCCAGCTCCAGGCCTCCCCCGACGGCCACTCCCTCTACAGCTGCTATTGTAGGCATAGGTAGATCTTCTATTTCTATAAATGTTCCACGTAGGCCACGCACAAATTTGCATACTTCTTCATCCGTCATTTGGAAACGTTCCTTTAAATTGGCTCCTAAAATCAAGAACACATTTTTTAACTAAGTACCTCCATAGATTTAGTACCTACCTACTTAATCAGTTAATACCTAGGTACGGACGAAGCTATCACTCACCGGCACAGAAGATACCCGGTACCAGACTGTGCAGTATGATTACCGATAACTTTGTATCCTCTTTGATGATCTGGTTGACTTCTCTCATGGCGTCAAGCAGCTCATGGCCGAGAGCGTTTCGGTCCTTGGGACTGTTGAGTCCATACACAGCGATCCCGCGGTCTGCGCCCGTTAACCTTTGGAAAACCACAGGACCGACAGTCTCCGCTTGGTGCTGTGTTTGAGTCGACAGAAAACGAGTATTCGCAACAATTGATCCTAGTGCTTTTAACTGATTAAGTTTCATTACTACTTTTAGTGCCATGTTTCTGGTTGAGTTGCAGTGGTACGTTGTGGCTTACGTAAATGACTAGTATCTCTAGCTACGTATCTGAAAATAAATAATAGAGAAACGAAACAGATAGGTAGGTAACCTACCTACCTACCTACGGTATCAACTGGTATTTATTTATCGCATCTGCACTACGATGGTACTACGTGACGTAGGTAGGTTAGGTAGTACTTATGGTAGCACATTTTTGTTCTGTGGTGATGGACACCTTATTTGGCATTGACAGATGACAGATAGCCATAAATAAAGAAAGTTAGGTTATGTTTAGTGTTTCGTTATGGTAGGTACATTAAATAAGTAGTGGTAGTGCTTAGGATAGGTAGTCTACTGTGAATTTCTGCTTCTTCTACACTACTGTTATCCTCCTAGAAAATGTCTTAGAATGACACCTTCAAAAATCTACAGCTGTGATCTGGACCCTGAAACAGGCACTAGCCTTGTTATATATTTGTTCAAGAACGTCGAGAATGTGGAGGTAATAAGAAACAATATCATCAAGGGCACCTGGAACTGTGCCGTTATAAAACCAAGTCTTATCCTGGACCCCTTCCAAGTGGCTGTAGCCGCCAACCGCGCCGTGCTCGCTCACAAACACAACTACATGGTTACCCGGACTGTTTACTCAGAGATCCTATTCAATTTATCACTTTCCAAAAATATAACACACAGCTTGAACAAGTTCGGAATCGAGAAAGATCAGGAGTTGTTGGTATGTTTCCTAGTAACTCCAGAGAATGATGCAAATGAAGATATCCTCTCGCAAATAGAGGGTGAGCAGTGTCCCATGAGCGAGCTTAGCCAGTTGACGAGCGAACATGATGTGAAACAAACCTACAATTTGAATAACTACAAGTGCAAAGACAGTCTACTAGATGTTGTGGTCAGCCGTATGGTAACTAAGAGCTTCGTCTCTCACTCAAAATAAAACATTTAAGTATTTTTGAACATTATTTTATTTAACAACAACAATATTACAATGTAAAATGTACAGTAAAATTACATCATGTGAATAATCAAACATTTTATTGAAAAAATGCAATAATTGCAATTTACCTATTTTACAAATCAATAATCAATTGGCATTATTTGCAATTAGTTCTTTACAGTTTTAATAACTATGGTGTCTCTAATTAGTGACAAAGTTCTTCATAGGCACCAGTTTTACATAGGTAGGTGTATATAGATCAAAGTACCTACCCCTATAGATATCTTGTATAGACAACTAGGTACAGCTACTTAGTTTGTTCTAATTGATCTTTCTGATGCTAGCAACTGTTTATTTTTGATAAAAAAAACTTTAATTCCCTAATTCCTTGTGTTTGTTCAAATAATATTAACTAACGCTATTTCATAATAGTTATCATAAATGCTGGTTTCACCACCTAAACCTAAAGCTACCAGTATTTTCCACACATTTATTTTAGCAAAATCATAAGAAATGATAGTATTTAGCTCATAGACTATGTGGAACACAGAAGTTTTCTTAATAATATGGATACAAACAAAATCCTAGTCAAACTAAAATGGCATCTCTGTTTAAAGTACCTAGGTACTAGGTAGGTAGTTTTAAGTTGTAGGAACATTTTGTAACTAACTAATCACAAAAGAAATAAAATCTACATTTATGACTTATTTAGTTATAATGTATTGTAGTCCTCTTCTATTGATCGTAAACACCCACTGAAAAGCCACAGGAAAGCAAAATATGCAATGTTGCATATATTATGTGAATGAAAGTGTTTTTTCCAGTTATTCTTATTTAACTGGCAAACTGAACCGATCTGGATGTCTCGCATCACCCACTTTACAAATAGGGTGTGCTCTGCAACTGCATGCTACCTGTGGCCATGTCTCCAGAGACATCGATGATAAAACAATTTATTTTTCTAAAAAACTAAATACTATCGCTAGAAATCCCTTAACTTGAAACAATTAAAATTAATTACCTATACATATGAGTAAAAACAATAATTTAATATATTCCTCTATCTAGGTACATGGCTGTTTTATTTTGATCTGTAAACAAGTAAGGTACCATACCTAGGTACATAAAATGCTGCATTGAAATGCTTTTTCCTAAATCTCTATAGATAACAATTATGTATAAATAGAAGTTTTCGTAATCTGTGTTTTTTAATGAACAGTAATGATCTGTAGCACCTCCTTGAACACTGTTGGGATTTGCCACTTAAATACCTACTGCAGTGAGAACGAAGCTTATCTTAAAATTGGTAATCTTGACCAATATTGGCAGTAACATTTTGTATTATTTGACTATAGGATGTCTTATTTTAAGACAATTAACAAAGCTATCCCTCTTAAGGCTATCCACATGGCGGTTTACAGTATTCAATTATTACACAATGTATTAGTATGTAATGAAAACGGATTACAATTAGAACAATGCAATCGGAGTTGTCAGTCTTTGTCGGGCTACACCGAAAGTGAATATTTTCAATATTTTATAAAAAAAAACAAATAGGGTCATGTGGATATCTAAGGTGTGTATTAAGAGGCACGTCCAACTATCTCCATTATTCTACATAATTGTATTATCTGCGCCGTGCGTTACGCTCATTTATTTAATTGAAAGCTAGTAGGTACCTATGATGTAGAATCAGGTGCAGCTAATTTATCCACTGTTATGTTATGTCTGTGTGACAACCTTTATTAACTTACAATATAATACAACTGCTTTGTGAATTCTATTTGGCTCGATATTTTGATTTCTGTATCGGAAATAGCAGCTTAAATATCTAAAACGTTATTAAAAACTCAACAATCACTGTAAAATTATTAGTTTATACAAATAAACTAGCTGGTATTATAAAGCTACGCAAAAATTACCTCTTCACTTAAATAACTCACTACCTTTTGATTGAATTAATAATCAAATACATAGTTAACCTAATAGTCATATTACTTTCATAATTTATTCAAAGTTACAATAGCATTGGAAAGCAAACGGGTAAGTATGATTGAATGGCATACGTAATCATCATCATCTATAAATATACCTAATAGTACATAATTATATAGTTGATTATTCAGTAATGTAACGTAGTAGCACCAAAGGCCACCGTTCGTAAACAACACTCCGGCCGCGTCCACATTAATATTACTTATACATTATACATTATATTGTGGGCACAGACAGCCCTATTCGCTGACGTATTGCTACTTCTACTCCGAAGCCGAACTAGAAATACACCATTTGTACAATTTTATTTGGCGCCTTACGATTATATCATTAAAACTATCTAAGCTTATAGTAATCTGTCGGCCTACCCTAGTGGTTACATTCACCAACCCAACCAACGTGGCCGGTTACACTATGGTGACAGGCAGTTCTACATTTCCATCATCATTATCGGATGGTAAACACTCCGCTTGGTTTGAACTAAAACACAAAAAAAGATTTCAGTGAACAGATTATTATTCTAGATGTAAATTATGACTACAAGCCAAATATTTGCCTGGTGACCTACAGTTAGCGCTATGGGTAGCTGTCGGCCATGCCACGCATACCTTTCCAGCTGAATAACCGCCTGGAAATCAAATACTTTCATTAGAGCCGAGGCAACACACAAAACAGATACAGGAAAGCACCGCGACTTCACTCCTGTCAGAGGCAATCCAAAACTAGAGTAAAGTAAAACCGAACTCGACGAGTCCTATCACTGGATGCCTGAATTTATATTCGCCAAATATTGCCGTCTCTCTCTACTCGTACCTTTTCTAGCGCGGCACGTATACGATATAGGGTTCTTGCAATGATTAATCATCATCATTCAGCCTGAAGAAGTCAAACTGCTGGACGAACTTTAGATAAGATTTACCTAGATTCATTTGTCAACAAATTTCAAACTTGACCCGAAGACTGACAGACAAAACTAAATATATTTACTTTCACTTTTATAATTATTATGTAGTAGATTCCTTAGTAGGAATCGTAGGTAGGCTAGAATATCCTAGACGAAAACTGTTGTCAGTTGTGGGCCAGTACTAGTGGGCAAACGCGCATGCGAGGGGCGAGTGTGAGGCCCGCCTTGTGGGTCCGTTGATGTAAGTAAAGTACTTGTAGATGAATACCTAAAGAGCGGAGTGCGGCGAGCCTGGCTGAGCAGCGACGTCTCGGACCTGGCCAGCGGGCACAGCGAGGGTCACCGCTTGGCTTCAGATATGTACACCGACACTGTCGAATCCTTACCGCCTACGCCCATCACCAACCTAACACAATATATATTGCACATTTCACTGTTATTTATACAGGGTGTTACCAGACCACTTCCGAAAACTTGGAGGTTCCAATCAGACCATGATACTGAAAACATTAAGCGAAAAAAATCGCGAAAAAAAAAATTGACTTGACTATCTCTTTTTAATTTTTTTTCTAGTTACATACACACAGTACAACATAATAAGACATATCTACCTAATTATCTCATTTAAAAAAGCAAAAAAACAAATAAAATAAATAAAGCAGCAATGTACACGCAGCACGCAGATTACGTCTACTACAGCATGAACAGCTGAGAGTTCATCGCGGGTCATTCAAGTACGCGACGTGCGAGCGACCTACGTTAGTACCTACCTACGTTAGTAGGCACTTACGACACAGAATAAATAATAGTATTACGCCTCGACCTTACCTACGTGAATGCGTACATTGCGGTCTGGCGAAATAAATACAAATCTTTAAACATTGTTTTCTCCGGCTATAATTATTTTACAGGATAACTGATTTTTTTTTGGATGGGTTTTGGTGTGCTGTAGCTCCCCCTTTCGTTTTCGGAAGTGGTCTGGTAACACCCTGTATAATAAAATATACCTACATACCATTTATTTAGTAATTGATCGAGTGAGCGAAGCGAACGAAATCTTAGTGACAACTTGGACAAAAATTCTTTGTATGTTTGTTCGACGAGATCTTTTAAATCGCTCATCCGATCTTCATAAAATTTGGTAGGTATACGGATAGTACTCTTAAGTTTTACTGGTTTGCAAAATAAAGTAAATCGGTGAAGGGGTTGGAAAGTTATTAGGTTCCAAAGGGAGTAAAAAAATATAAAGTCGTACCAAAATATCAAGTTAGTTAGGGTTTGCTTAGACATACCAAAACCGGTCCATTTTTATTCTAGGTTAAATAGTTTTTGAGTTGTTGTAAAAACTGTTATTTATGGGCCCTGCGGATGTAATGTTACCTGAAAGGATGGAAGACGAGACAGGAGGTGGGTCCGATGCGCGAGCCCATGAAGCCATCGTTGTACTTGATAGTGTGGAGGAGGGTGCCCTTGAAGTCGTAGATGGTGATGGTCTGGTTCGGTGAGTTGCTACAACATACATATATCAATACATCTCTGAGACTAACCCAGACTTCCAATATTATCTAAGTCGACACACCATTATAATGCAAAATCTACATGCAAGGCCCACCAGTAGTTCGCCATGCATCGATTCTTGATCTTAGCAATGGATTCGTTCCTCGAAACGTCTAGAGT
The DNA here is from genome assembly GCA_918843925.1 of Eulithis prunata. Classification (NCBI taxonomy): domain Eukaryota; kingdom Metazoa; phylum Arthropoda; class Insecta; order Lepidoptera; family Geometridae; genus Eulithis; species Eulithis prunata. The sequence continues at coordinate 9,687,487 of OU974014.1, read as the reverse complement.
AGGAATATTACACGGATCATCGGAATCGATTGATGCATCAACGTTAAAGACAGTAGGATAGGTATGACAGCGCGTACCACGAGAAGATGTCCGTAGTGGCGTGCACTGCGAGCGCGTTCAGCGGCGCCGGCACGTGCAGCGTGTCCACCACCGCCAGCTTGCGCGTGTCGTACACACGGACCTCACCCTCGCCGCTGTAACAACAACAACCAGCTCTCACTCGCAACATAACCGCAACTCAACTTACCTACTCAGATCTCCGCCCCTTATGAAATGATTAGTAACCAAGTAAACGCCGATCCACGCTGACATCGTCAAATTTGTGGCAGGCCGAGCTACCGAACGGTCACAAGAAAAAGAAGAAGCCTCGAATAATGGCGAGCTGGCACCGCGGGTAGCGTCGAAGGCAAGCCCAGGTTACATAGAGGAAGTACGGTGGACTCACCAGGCCGTGAGCAGCGTGTGCCTGGCGTGACGCAGCGCGACGCACAGCACGGGCGCGTCGTGCGGCGGCAGGCGGTACAGCGGCGCGGTGGGAGCGCGCTCGTCCCACGCGCGCACCGCGCCGTCCGCGAACCCGCACACCAGCGTGTCGCAGCCGCCGCCGGCGCCGTCGCCACGCCACATGCTCGACACCGGCTCCTCGCTCTCTGCGTAACACGACACACTGCACGTTAGCCCCTGCACCCCTGCACCGCTACATATCCACCCGGGAGTCGGGGCGCAGCGTACCGGTGAGGATCTGGTCGTGCAGCAGCTCGGCGTGCGCGTCCCACAGCCTGACGACGGCGGCGTGTCCCGCCACGGCCAGCGAGCGGTCCCGCGTGCGCCAGCGGACCAAGGTCGCCGGCGGCGGCGGAGTCGTCGACACCGGGCTGCTGCTGCCGCTGCTTCCCACTGTAAGAACACCCGCCGTGTACGGCAGCTGCGTGTGGATGTGCAAGGGTATAGTTTAGTTTAGTTACGGTATAGCGGCTGTGCTGCCGGCGGCTGGTAGACGGGCTGCGGGCGCGTGGTGAGCGCGCGCCAGGCGGCGTGCAGCGGCGGGTCGGAGCCGGCGCGCGCGCGGAACACGGCGACGCGGCCGGTGTGCGAGACGCAGCACAGCAGCGCCAGCGCGTGCCCGTTCAGGTACGTGATGTCGGTCATGCGGCCCCAGCGCGACTGCCACGCACCCACAGCGATGCGAGACGCACAACCCCACTCGAATATTCTAAAACAAAACATTATTATTGTAACCGGTGCTAAAACAAAACCCAACCTTGTCGCTCGATCCTCGCCGATAACAGAAGTGAGATCGACCGAGGAGCGATTCCTTTAATCGTAGTTAAGCGAATGTTCTCACTACGTTCCTTAATTTATTTACAACGAGAACGTTATCGATGTTATGCATTAACTTGACACCTTACTTGTATAAAAAACCTGTCCCTGATAAGGCAGTCGCCGCATGGGTGTGCAGTAGTGTTCAGTGAGTTCAGTGCAGGGTGGGTGTGTGTGTGTGTGTGTTGTTGACTCACGCATAGTTGTCCCTGTACGAGATGGCAGTGTGTTGCTCGTACGGATGGAAGGTCATGGAGGACGGTGGCAGCTGGCAGCGCGAGTGGAACATCTGCGTATCCATCTTCGGCACCGGAATGTTCACCAGCGCCGCTGTAACAGGTACACTAATTGAAACATGCGCATAAATAAATAACATCATCATGTAGAAAATTCATTCACGGCGTAGTTTCTAAAAACAGTGAACACAGCGTGCTTTACGAAACATGCAAGGAGTTACAAAATAATGTTTTGGATAAAATAAAGCGCATGCAATAATTAATTATGTAAGTATAATAAAGATTAAAAGGTGTAAATAGGTCACTAAATTTAAATATGCTTTGAAATGCTTATCTTTGCGGAGGCTAGAGATACACTAAAAATATAAGTTACCGCACATGTAGCGAGGGTACGTAACTATATTCGTGCTCGATCTAAACACTATCTTAGCCAATACGTCGGCTCTAAAGCATTGGTCTCGCGATCGTAACGCACCACGCTGCGGTATGCGGCTCAACGCAGCGTACGTTTGCTCTTCGCCGCTGACGCAGCCTGCGACGGAACAAGAGACCATACGATTATGTGTCCGGCGTCGCATGTCGCATACCGCAGCGTTATGCGTTACGATCCCGAGAGCAAAGCTCAAGACGTGAGAGTACCTGCGGCGTCTGCCCTGAGAGTGCGGTTCCGTTTCCGTCTCCACACGCGCTCGTGGTGCGCTCGGCTCTCGCAGTCGTTGTCTCGCTCACTGCTAGCGCCCTCTCCCTCGCCAGAGCCGAACTTCGACGAAGTCCATTCCACGAACTGCGTGCTCACTATTTGCTTCTGCAGGTACGATTGACCTGAACATACATTATATAACTTTAAAAAGTTGAAATCGATTTCATTTCACTTCATCATCAAATAATGATTATGATGACAGTTAATTGTGACTGTTCTATTGATCGTAAATACCACATAAGAGTCGTGTACGTGAATGAAACATTTTTTCCAGTAAAACATAATTAACTGCCGAACTACTGAACCGATTAAGATGCATTTTTTATGGACCAATCTGGAAGTATACGGTTCATAAATGTCGCAGTTATGAGGTAACAAACATAAAAATCGAATAGAATTGATAATCTTCTTTTTTTGAAGTGGGTTAAAAATAGAATGAACCACTTCAGCCCGAACTAGCAAAGCTTTCTCCTATACATTAGAATAACATTTGTGATGATAAATTCCAAAGGGTTATGTTGCGAGATGTAATAGATATTAACCAGAGTTGCTGGAGGTAGAGTCCCGTTCGGTAGAGTTCTCGGCAGCCGCGTGCGGCAGGCTCGCCTTCTGACGACGGGGACCTTAACACACAACAATTACAAACAAATTCAATATGTTAATGTGTCAATCTAAAACTTGGACATCCTACTAATATTATAAACGCGAAAGGATGGATGGATGTTTGTTACTTTTGCATGCAAAAACTACTGATCCGATTTGGATGAAACAAGAAATATATCTCGTCCGTGACCGTGGATTAACACGTAAGCTTTTTTTTACTCCGGAAAATCAACAGGATCCAACGGGACGCGAACTCTTCAGAAGCGCCTAGAAGATTTCGCATAGCAAATTGCACTTGTAATCGTGCGTAGACGAAGTCGCGGGCACCAGCTAGTACATTGTATCGTAGAATACATCAGCGCTGCACTGTGCGTGTGCACGTTGATAGGTTTGTGTAGTGACGTCACCGTTATAGTTAGTGTTGTTGTACAGACCGTGTGTCAGTGTTCTAGAATGTTCGTGTAGCGGCGAGGGCTGCGCGCTGGGCGAGGGCGGCAGGCTGGCGCCGGCGCCCGCGCGGCTCTCCGACGTCGCCACGTTGTCCACCTGCACTAACCAACACTCATCACTACAACAATACTATATTATAACTAATTCTACTTCACCTTGAACCAACTAATGCTATTAAACTAGTCTTACCACCTATTTGTGTTATATAGTGTAGTTGGATTGGAAGATGTCCTAATATTAATGGTTATAGAATCAAGTGTAGACGAGCCGAATAAAAGTAGATGCAGTTCGCAAAATGAGGCAAGTAAAAAAAAACACGAGAAAAACGTTCCGCCGCCATTCCGGCTACATTTAGATGAATCCGTTTGTTAATGTGTTATGTAGGTGATTGTAGAGGTATGGTTAGGTAGCTCCAGATAAGTAGGTTACCTGGTTAGAGATGTATGCAATAATGTCGGTGGCCATCTGTGAGACCTGCGGGTGCGGCTCGTGCTGCATGGCCTCCAGCATGCCGTACAGCCGCGTGTACACTGAACCGAAACCTGTCACCAAACGGAGTCAGCGGTTAGAAGAGATCAACTCTAGGTGACCTTTTTTGGATTATTTTTCCCTACATCCTGTCATTTCTAAAAATTCAAGTTGTTTTGCTTCAGCCTTCTTATGTCCTATCCAGACTTCACTCGGACACCTGTACAGTTACCTATAGCAGGCAGTGGTACTGCGGCGCGCGGCGAGGCAGAATGCGGACGCGAGCCGGCCGCCAGCGCCTCCTGTCCCGGCTCCACTCGGACACCTGTACAGTTACCTATAGCAGGCAGTGGTACTGCGGCGCGCGGCGAGGCAGAATGCGGACGCGAGCCGGCCGCCAGCGCCTCCTGTCCCGGCTCCACTCGGACACCTGTACAGTTACCTATAGCAGGCAGTGGTACTGCGGCGCGCGGCGAGGCAGAATGCGGACGCGAGCCGGCCGCCAGCGCCTCCTGTCCCGGCTCCACTCGGACACCTGTACAGTTACCTATAGCAGGCAGTGGTACTGCGGCGCGCGGCGAGGCAGAATGCGGACGCGAGCCGGCCGCCAGCGCCTCCTGTCCCGGCTTCACTCGGACACCTGTACAGTTACCTATAGCAGGCAGTGGTACTGCGGCGCGCGGCGAGGCAGAATGCGGACGCGAGCCGGCCGCCAGCGCCTCCTGTCCCGGCTTCACTCGGACACCTGTACAGTTACCTATAGCAGGCAGTGGTACTGCGGCGCGCGGCGAGGCAGAATGCGGACGCGAGCCGGCCGCCAGCGCCTCCTGTCCCGGCTCCACTCGGACACCTGTACAGTTACCTATAGCAGGCAGTGGTACTGCGGCGCGCGGCGAGGCAGAATGCGGACGCGAGCCGGCCGCCAGCGCCTCCTGTCCCGGCTTCACTCGGACACCTGTACAGTTACCTATAGCAGGCAGTGGTACTGCGGCGCGCGGCGAGGCAGAATGCGGACGCGAGCCGGCCGCCAGCGCCTCCTGTCCCGGCTTCACTCGGACACCTGTACAGTTACCTATAGCAGGCAGTGGTACTGCGGCGCGCGGCGAGGCAGAATGCGGACGCGAGCCGGCCGCCAGCGCCTCCTGTCCCGGCTCCACTCGGACACCTGTACAGTTACCTATAGCAGGCAGTGGTACTGCGGCGCGCGGCGAGGCAGAATGCGGACGCGAGCCGGCCGCCAGCGCCTCCTGTCCCGGCTTCACTCGGACACCTGTACAGTTACCTATAGCAGGCAGTGGTACTGCGGCGCGCGGCGAGGCAGAATGCGGACGCGAGCCGGCCGCCAGCGCCTCCTGTCCCGGCTTCACTCGGACACCTGTACAGTTACCTATAGCAGGCAGTGGTACTGCGGCGCGCGGCGAGGCAGAATGCGGACGCGAGCCGGCCGCCAGCGCCTCCTGTCCCGGCTTCACTCGGACACCTGTACAGTTACCTATAGCAGGCAGTGGTACTGCGGCGCGCGGCGAGGCAGAATGCGGACGCGAGCCGGCCGCCAGCGCCTCCTGTCCCGGCTTCACTCGGACACCTGTACAGTTACCTATAGCAGGCAGTGGTACTGCGGCGCGCGGCGAGGCAGAATGCGGACGCGAGCCGGCCGCCAGCGCCTCCTGTCCCGGCTCCACTCGGACACCTGTACAGTTACCTATAGCAGGCAGTGGTACTGCGGCGCGCGGCGAGGCAGAATGCGGACGCGAGCCGGCCGCCAGCGCCTCCTGTCCCGGCTTCACTCGGACACCTGTACAGTTACCTATAGCAGGCAGTGGTACTGCGGCGCGCGGCGAGGCAGAATGCGGACGCGAGCCGGCCGCCAGCGCCTCCTGTCCCGGCTTCACTCGGACACCTGTACAGTTACCTATAGCAGGCAGTGGTACTGCGGCGCGCGGCGAGGCAGAATGCGGACGCGAGCCGGCCGCCAGCGCCTCCTGTCCCGGCTTCACTCGGACACCTGTACAGTTACCTATAGCAGGCAGTGGTACTGCGGCGCGCGGCGAGGCAGAATGCGGACGCGAGCCGGCCGCCAGCGCCTCCTGTCCCGGCTTCACTCGGACACCTGTACAGTTACCTATAGCAGGCAGTGGTACTGCGGCGCGCGGCGAGGCAGAATGCGGACGCGAGCCGGCCGCCAGCGCCTCCTGTCCCGGCTCCACTCGGACACCTGTACTGTTACCCTCTCTGTAATACACAACAACATATTACTACTCTACTGTACTACTATATGATCTGTGCTACTGTTCATTCATTCATTCATTCATTCGTTAACCCGACTTGCCTCGGTACGGGATAAAAACATACAAGCTGAAATGCAGTTTCTTGCTTCGAATAAACGGTGTATTTTTGGACTGGTTATTCAGTGAATCGACCTAATTGTATCAATAAACGTATGTAGAACTTTTACGCTATTGACAAACATTGATCACATAACTAAATTAACCTTAATAATTATTAAATTTACTATTTTTACTCACTTATTATTAAATTTGAACAGATTTAGCAAAACTTCTTAATAAACATTCAGGGAATAGTACGTAGGTATGTATATGTACCTTTCACTGTTCCGCTCTCGTTCTTGTATGTAAACTGCGATGAAGTACTGCTCGAATATCAACACCAACCATTGCAGAGCTGCGGACAAACATTATAGTACATATAGAGAAATATCCCATAATGTGTACATAACTATATATTTGTGAAAAGATAAACTCGGCACAAAATCGCGTACCATTTGAGCAACTTCGTGGGCAATTTCTATATCAAAAAGTTGCTAAATATACTCACCTAAACACGCAATTGTTGGGACGTAAATACGTGCGTTCCGGGGCGATTTTATTTAGCTAGATTTATATATGAAGATATTACAATACCTGCCAATATCTCGGCGCGCACGAGAACTGACGCGTCCAGCTCCAGGCGCGTAGCCAACGTTATACCGACCTGAAATATATAACCAATATTACTTCATTCATACATTCATTCGCTCTTTATTTCAGCATTCATATACACAAATTACACTATAAGTAAGTATTACAGCCATATTAGAAGTATTTAAGTAGGTTAGTAACAAAATATTAACACATCCAGTTGGTCTTCTATTAGCTTTAGCTTACTTCACGGCTCATTACAAAACTTAATATACTTTGAAGTATATCCAAAGCTGTAATTAAAGCGGAACCGAGGGGGGTTTAGGAGGCTTAAGCCTCCCTCTTTCAAGTTTCCGAATCTACCTTAGATTCTAACTTTGGAATGTGGAACTTTGAGAAAACTATAAATAGCCGAGTCAAGCCCCCCCACCCCCCTCTTGAAACTAAAATGTTGGATCCCGCCACAGGTTATTTGAAACAGCATAATGTTATGCAACGATGTTTATGTAATGTTGTAATATGGATGGTAGATGCAGAGGTAACATGCCTGTTGGTTGAGTGCGTTGGCGTGCTCGGAGCGCGCGCCGCCCGCCGCTACGAACGAGCCCAGAGCGAACGCACACGCCGCTCTAACCTAACAACAACATTATACATATTAATAAGTACCGCTTCTAGAACGGCCTGGGTTTTCACTAATTATTATAGAATAATTCGTCAGAACCCAGGCCTTTATAGATGCCTACAGCCACTTTCTACCATCACACTGCTCGCCAGCGGTCAATTCATATCCACACCCCGGAGCCAGCGTGATCGCGCACCGTTCGGTTTCAGAGGAACTTCCTCCCGCAAACACTCAGCTTGTGGAACTATGTATCTTCCGGCTGGGGTTTCCCCTAGTCACTACACTATGGGACACTTCAAAGAGCGTGTTTTTAAATCCTTCAATGGTCGGCAACGCGCGTGGGGTACCTCTAGTGTTGCAGGCGTCCATAGGCTATGATAACTGTCCTGTTCCCGGATTGAAACATAGGCTATATTTTATTGAAATGAAAGACGTGGATTCTTAGATACAGCTTGAACTTTCTAAACCAAAAGCTGCCATTTGCTAGGAGATTCATCGTATGCTGGTGACAGATATTTAGGTGTAAAGTTTCGCACGCGTACGAACTTGCGGGTATCAGCTAGTTAGTGTTATAATATTGTATGGTATACCTCAGGATGTGGATGCCGCAGCAGTGGGTACAGCTTCTCATGCGCTAGATCTCTCACGCCAGACCAGCGCGCTGCGTCGTACCTACAACAGTACCCGCGGGTGATCACATCTATCTACACAATTATATTCTGTACTAGCTGTCGCCCGCGGCTTTGATAGAGCGGTAGCAGCATTCGCATTATTTGCTTAAAATCTTTGATCCTAATTTTAGACTCTTTAGGGTGCGACTTTTCAAAATTCTTTTCTTAGTGCACCCCTACACTATATAAGGATCCTACCCTCCAAATTTCAAACCTCTAGGACTCATGGTTTAGGCTGTGCGTTGATTATCAGTCAGCTTCAAAAGAGTTTTATATAATACTAGCCGTCGCCCGCGGCGTTGCTCGCGTTCTACCCTTTAAAGTGTGACGTTTCAAAATTCCTTTCTTAGTGCGCCCCTACACTATATACGGAACCTACCCTCCAAATTTCATACCTCTAGGACTTATAGTTTAGGCTGTGCGTTAATTCTCTGTCAGCTTCAAAAGAGTTTTATATATATTGATTGATGATGATATTGATGATGATGATAAGAAGATAGAAATTTGAGCAGCGCACCCTAGCGGGAAGTACCTAAATATTTGTTGATTCTCCATACAGACCCGAGTAGGGGAGGTAGGAGTAGTTATAGTTATAGTTATAATTACGTATGCATACGTACCCGCGCCACAGTTTCCCGAGCGCGATACAAGCCCACCGCGCCAGGGTATCACTCCTATCGTTCACTTGCTCCAAGCAGATCGAGATCATTGAACCCTGTTATACAAACACAATAGTATGCACAATACAAACATTAAGAAAAACCTTGCAATCTATTCAACATGCATTTTTTGTAATAACATTTTTATATTATTAATTTTTCATTATTAATATTTACTAAAAAGGCGGGATATGACAAGTTCCCAACATTTCGGGACAGTTGCGTGCAGATCACGGGTCAAATTGAACTCGTTGCAAAATAATAACTTCATGTAAATGTAATGTTTAAACAAACCTCGTGTTGAACACAGCACCATCTGTGCTTCAACGGCTGAACTAAATAAGTAAGTTAATACCTAATAATCATTCACTTCGAGTGCTACAATGACATTAGACTACCTAACTAGTTAGTTTAGACAGTTGCCTCTGTAGGGCGCTGTTCCTACCTATAAAAGGCGCCTCGTGTTAGCGGCTCGCTCTCTTTTCCCGGCGGCCATACTGACCAGCTGTAACTACCTAATTAATAAATATACGCTTTTGTTTCATAGTCTGGATTTCCTTCCTCCTGCATTAGACACCTCGTATCATTTCTTACAAATGACAGAGTCTTCATCGCTTATCGAATAACACAATTACTGGGTAGACTATGTAACAATAGATTGGGTATGTCTACCATGCCTGAATACAGGTAGTGAGTTTATATTGTATGGGGGTACCTGTAAAGCTGCCTCCTGCCCCACGGGATAGTTATCTACGATGCCTGCCAGAACGAACGCTGCCAACGTTCTGTGTTCACTCTGCAATTATAATTAAATAAAAACCACCTCCAGTACACCTGCGAGTCTAATAAGGAACAGACATGTTACAGATTATAAGAAAGATATGTTAATAAACATTAAAATATAATTGTGTCACGTAAGGTTGGACTTTTTGATATAATCCTTTGATGACATAGGTATCCAACCTAGCAAGCAAGCTCGTATAGTGGCCAACTCTGGTGACGGAGTTTTTAGGCCGCCTTAAGGCCTCCGTCGTGGCTTAACCACTGCTAGAGCCGGGACAGACAGTTTAACGTGCCCTCCGAAGCACGAAAGTGTTCAGACGTAAATACCACTAACGGTCACCCATCCATATATTGATCGTGCAGAACGTCGCTTAATTTAGATAATCAGTGAAGATAGACTAGGCAAGCGTAGCCACGAGCGCTTCCAAACTATGTAGTTAGTACTCACATCTACGGCGGGATCCTGTAGTACTGACAGGAAGTACTTGTGCCCTTTCGCGTTCACTAGATCCACTTGACAACTCTGCAAGAGAACAACAGTAGGGATGGATGAGCTTGCAACCCTTTCGTCATCAACCCGAAACACAGCTTATATTAGTTCGGGATCCTATGGATTCAAATACTACCCTTTTTGTAAGATTTTTATGTCAAAGTAAATAAATTGTAATTTTTCATTTTTTTTTTGTTTTTTATATTTAACCAAATTTAATTAGATCAAATTCATAGTAGTACACTCACTCGCAATTGAGACCAATTCTTGGTAGTATAGTAACAGAATCAACAGTACATAGATACTGTACTAACAGTACTAACAACTGTTTTTTATTTGGTTCCATATAAATTTAATCAAAATCGGTTCAGTATTTTGGTAGTTAAATAGGAATAACTTGACAAAACACATCATCTACGTACACGACATTGCGTATTTAGTTTCTTTGTGACTTTTTATTGGAGTTTACGATCAATAGATAACAATTCTTATAACCTGCCATCATCATCCGATGATGAAGCTGAAGGGTAATCAAACGGAAGTCGGGTTTTCTTCTTTTTAAACTTATAAATTATTTACTTCGAAGGTTGAAGAGTGAAAATAGCAGAGTGTATAGTTGGCGACTAGTAAATAAACTGACCGGATCAACAGCGACGATCCTCGCCCAGATGTAGACCATGGAGGCCCTGAGGTTGGGCGCGGAGGCCTGCAGCAGCTTCAGCATGTACGGGAAGATGCCGACATTGAGCACCGCCCTCACGGCACTCGCGCCCAGCGCCAGGAACTGGCACAGCAGCTGCAGCGCGCGCACGCGGTGCAGCGTCGACAGCAGCACCTGCAGCACCATCGGCAGCTGTGCTGGCGGCGCGCGCCCAGACCCGGCGGGACCCAGCTCCAACCACACCTTATACACACACACACACACACACACATATACACCATGTATCTACAATGGCGACATTCAATTGACACATGGGTAGAACCTTAGAATAATAACACCGAGAAGGAGCGTTCTCATTCAAACGTCATTCCAAAAGTGAAGCCAAAAACCAATTCATGTGTGCGTGACAGGTATGTAATTACGCTCGCCGCCACGCACACAAGCGCACGTATAATGCTGCAAGCGGAGAGACATTTTCAAAAAAAGTAGGGAAATTGTTACAGTTCCTCTTTTTCAACCTTGACTCATAAATAGGTGCAAAGGTATTATTATTTGTTGTTAATAAAGCCTATTTCGTATAAAGCGAGTGGTTTCATCGATTGGCGCGTAATAGGTAGGTATACCTACTAGTAGGTAGATTCAACCTTAGTTTTTCAATCCAACAAGCAGAAATAATCGGATCAGTAGGAATTATAAAAAAAATTATAACACAAACCATTTGCACCTGAGCGAAGCCGAGGTGGGTCGCTAGTGTGAAATTAAATATGTAGTACTTAGATTGTAAAAAAATATTTTGATTAACATAATAATAATTTGGCGAAAAAAAATCCGTTGCTGGCAACATTTGATTGTAATGGCCCCAATCAAACTATCGAATAAATTTATATTTTTGATTAATGTTTATCGTAAAAATACAAGTTGGCAGTAAGTACTTCTTTGTGAAATATGATGTTATCAGCATTATTAAGTTTGTCTGATTTATTGGGACATCCTTTCACCACGCAATTCGGCATTTTTAACAAAAACTGCTAGAGATCTGCCCACAACAATTTGACCTTGATCACTGGCGAGCCGCTCGACGACATGTGACCCAAAGGGCACATCTGGAACGGCTTCACTTTACGCGCGCGTACTTTCTATCTGAGTGTTATTAATCTAAGGGTAGAACTACTTATTAGTATTCATAAAAATATAATGAAAGTATAGTCAGCTGCACTAGAATGTGTACGATACCTACTAATAAGTAGCTCTACCCGTGTGTCAATTTAATGTCGCCATTGTAGATACATGCTTTATAGATCACATTAAACCAAATTACATCTTAGTTCTGTCTATCGTCCACGCAATTCGAATATTTAGTACTAGCTTTCGCCCGCGACTTCGTCCGCGTTCCGTTGGATCTCGTTGATTTTCCAGGATAAAAGTAGCCTACGTGTTAATCCAGGTCACGGTAGATATGTATTCCAAGTTTCATCCAAATCGGATCAGTAGGTTATGCGTAAAAGGGTAGCAAGCATCCATCCATCCCTCCAAACTTACGCGTTTGTAATATTACTAGGATCCATTAGATCCTGGAGTAACATGGTAGTAACAGGGTACAGTCCTATCCAAAAGATATTCTCATATCACTTGACGTTGCTCTCGACCAACAGCCGCAAGCAACCGCAAACTTCTTATTAGTTTGAACACAGTTATCTACGTCTTCACTAATTGGCACCATCATAACTGGCCTATGAGATCCTGATTCCCGTAGGTAGTGCTTTCGCTTTGTTCCGGTAACAGCTAGATATGATTTAGTTCACTCATCAGTGCCCTACGGAATGGTTACGTGGGGAGGGCACCATTTTCCCAGCTTACCTGAAATGCGGTGAGTTGATCTCTAAAGAATGCGGAATGCGAGTACTCTGACAAGGCAGAGCTGGGCGCGCCGCCCACGAGAGCCGGTAGCTGTGCCAGCGCCAGGTCCAACGTGTGCTCCCACGCCGCCCACAGCGGATGTCTCGCCAGCGACGGCAGCGCTGGCATTGATACCGGTGTGCAGTTGTACGATCTGGGGGAAACATTTATGCTGGAAATTATGGACTCAAGGAAATTATTATTTACTAGCGGTCCGTCCCGGCTAAGCATTACACGTTCGTCCATCAATGCCTCTTATGCTGGCCGCTGCAGTAATGTACTATTTCAAATCGGTTCATAAATGACGGAGTGAGGTAACAAACATTTAAAAAAAAACAACCGAATTGAGAACCTCCTCCTTTTTTGAAGTCAGTTAAAAAAGTGCCGAAGTACATACCTCATGATCCGATCAGCGAGCAGGAAGTTCCTGCAGAGGCTGGCGGTGAGGAGATCAGCTCGGAACAGCTGCTGGAACAGGTCGGGGGGCAGCGAGCTCCAGGCGATGGTGTCCGTGATGGCCGTGAAGATCCAGTTCAGCTCGCCCAGCATCGTGCGGCGGTCCGTCACTTGACCTGGGATCCTGACGTGCACATCATTATTATCACTAGCCTTACGTAAAAATATTAACTTCAAAAACTAAAACCCGACCACTGATAATCACGCTCTAAAAAGTACTCGTATGAAACAAGAAAATATTCTGAAACAGTTATGTACTATTATAGTGATGTTTAGAGGATAGTGTTGTCCGTTAACTTCATCTCCGTTAACAAAACAATACGTTTGAACAGGAGGGCAACGTGGTTAAATTATTTTGGAGCTTAATGCAAGCAAAGCCGCGAGCAACAGCAAATTTTTTTTGGAATGTGATATTTGAGCCTAATCCTTCCTTTAATACCCAACACGGCATGATTTGACGGACCGACAGTTTAACGTGCCTTCCGAAGCACGGGAGCGCTCAGATATAAATGCCACTAACGGTCACCCGTCCAAGTAGTGACCGCGTAGAACGCCGCTTAAATTAGAAGATCGGTAAATATTGAGTAAGCAAGGTACGCCACGAGCGCTAGTAACAGTATGGAGCGACGTTACATCGCGTTAGAGTTCGTAGAACGACAGGTTCATTCATACACGGGCGTGAGCTAGTCGGTCGGCAGACTCTAACACTCTCTATTTATGGCTATTAGATGGGCAGTGCAGGGAGATACACATTTTATGTTTTATGTTTTACTTGCTTTGTGGATTTCACGTTTGTGCACGTTTGTGTGTCATAAATAAATGTATATTCTATCTTCCTTTCATTGTAACAATGTGAATGCAGTACTCCACTCACTTGTCAATAAGCTCATGTACGTTGTGGGGTGCGACGCGCGTCCTAGTCCTGAGCACGAACCACTTCATGGCCATCTTGACGGGCGTGGTGAGACAGGCGGTGAACAAGTCCGCGGGTAGTTCGGGATTCATCGGCAGGCTCTGTCCGGCCGCGCACGCCGCTAGCTGGATGCAGTTCTTGTACGACACGTGGGTAGGCGGCGGACCCTCCGAACTCTTCAGCTGCGCCTGTCGGGAATTCATTACTTGCCTTTCACTTTGTTTTAATATAGTTAACTAGCTGGTGCCCGCGACTTCGTCAACGCACGATTACAAGTGCAATTTGCTATGCGAAATCATCGGCGTTTCTGAAGAGTTCGCCTCCCGTTGATTTTCCGTGATTAAAAGTGTAAGAGACCTACGTCCAGCAGTGGACCGATATAGGTTGATGATGATGATGTGTTAATCCATGTCACGGACAATATATTCCAAGTTTCATCCAAATCGGATCAGTAGTTTTCGGGTGAAAGAGAAACAAACATACATCCATCCATACATCATTACAAACTTTCGCGTTTATAATATGAAGTAGGATAGGAATCCTACATAGTAGCCTAACTGTTGGAGATGGCCCTAGATCACTGGAGTTTTATTGTTGGCCTATAAGTAAATATTTTTAGTATTACAATACCGATTTTCTTGTTGCATTTTTGTAAACTAACCTAATTTGATAGCTCTAAAATTATAGCCGTACGTACTTTCAGTTTATGAGAAAGAGACGGCAATATTTTTAGTGTTATCAAACTAGGTTAGTTTAGAAAAATGGAACAAGAGAATCGATATCAATGTCTGCAATGAATACATACATATTTTCAGGACGACGGGACTTTAATTATAAAATAACATAACGTAACAGACTAGTCCAGCTACTTGCATTAGACACATACCTCGTACTCCCTCTCGTGCTGGTCAGCGAATAGCATGAAGTTATCTATAATGACGCCCGCGTTGGAGGTGTCATACACGTACAGCGACGGCGCGCCCATCCAGTTCTGCAGATCGTACATCGACAGGGGGATGTACTGAGTGTATGCCTGGAAACACGCACCTTTTTACTAACAAATTCATTGCTACCTGCTATATACCAGGAAAACACTGAATGTATCGGTGTAATGTGTTTGGTAGAAGTAACTTTGTAGCATCGACTGATTAAAGATGTCCGCGTAGTTATACGATGCAGCGCTCGTTACCTATAGTCAATCTTCATCGATTATATAAGTTAAGCGACGTTTTGTGCGGTCACTATTTGGATGGGTGACCATTGGTGGCATTTACATCTGAGCTCTAGCAGTCGTTAAGCCATGACGGAGGCCTTAAGACGGCCTAAAACCTCCGTCAACATAGTTGGCTGAGCACTTTGGGAGGTTATCAATAAATAGCCTTTGCCTTTTCCAAATCATTAAAAGGTTTTACATAAACATTTTCTGGTGAAAGTTAGTTAGGAATTTGAGTTGAGAAACTGTGTAGGTATGCCCTTACCCGGTTGAACACCCATATCTCCCCTTGCGTTGTCGGCTTGGGCACTCCGTGTCCATTGTAGTGGAATAACACCCGCTCGTCCTTCGCATTGCGACGCAACGAACAGCACAGCTTCTTTACCTGATACAATCATTTATTGGTTATCAGAATATTTGCTTGGTTTGTAATGTATGGTCGTGTTACATTTAGATTTGCAAATAAATACGTAGCGAGTGAATCCGGGTAGAGATATTGGTTCTCAAGAACATTGAACATGTTTAATGTATCGATACCTATGGTGTGGTGGGGCGGTCAGAAAGCACCGCCGCTAACTGTTGAACATGAGACGTTGATAGACATTACAAGGTACAAAAATTATGGTAGCGAGTAATTTATTATAATTTTTGGTAAAAAAGTAATAGCTGGGGTAATATAACGTAAGCTTGGCCACTTGTAGTCTGACCCGATAACCTCAATTAAGATATGATTCGGTCAATATCCCGCTCAAAGTGTTAATCGATAGGTGCGTGTTAAAAGTCTGCACTGTTATCTGAGAAATACCCTAATTGAAGAAATATTTTGCATTCTTACTATTTCACAAAGTACTAGTTCTTTTTGCTAATATCTGCACTGCAGTTACCAAATAAAGAACGGCCAAATCTAGCTCTATAGTTTTATTTTCCGAATACAGACTCTATGAAGGTTGACCTAAACAAACACTTCCAGCCGCAGTCTGATGGCCATACCAAACACGCTATTAATGTAAGCACGACACTGAAACATGCGATGATGCGTAGCTTAATTAAGCCAAGAGACTTGGATAATACTTTACGGCGAGCGAGGCAGGTGCCTATTGTATCATGTCGCCAAAAACAAGGTCAGACGACGTCGTGCAGCCGAGGCCGCGGTAATTACATACGTCTGCTGATTAGCATAATAACACACCGGGGATTTACCAATGTTGGCTTTTATGTATGTTCCATGGGTAAAATACTAGGACATACAGAAGGTTGGATCATGGTATTTTCCAATGATTGTCGGTATTGTTTGAGTTGATCTTATTCTTAGCATATTAACTCTGCACCGGCATCACCAGGCTTGCTAGTTAAGTTTGTTGGGCGACAGAGACTGCGATATCGTTAGTACCTCATCACTAGTGGGATCCAAGGATTGCTTGTAGCGCGCGCGCGGCTGCCACCGCTCGTACTGCGCCTGTAGCGCGAGGCCGATTGTCTCCAGAGCTTTGGTGGGCGACAGAGACTGCGGGTCTGGACCATAGAGATAGAAGATAGAAAATACTTTATTGCACACCTTAACCTAAGGATTACAATAAAATTAAAAACATAACTTAAATTACCAGTACAATGGGCGGTCTTATCTACTATACACATTTATAATCCTTTTTATCATAATTTTGTAGTAGGTAAGGTATGAAAGAGTTCACCATGGAGGCTATAAGTAACCTAGTTTATGCAGTCAATAGCTTCCGCCCGCGACTTCGTTAGCGTCCTGTTGGATCCCGTTGATTTTCCGAGATAATACAGCCTATGTTAATACAGATCACAGACAATATATTATATTCCAAGTTTGATCCAAATTGGATCAGTAGTTTTTACGTGAAAGAGTCACACAACACTCTCTAGTCCCAAACTAAGCAGAGCTTGTACTATGGAAACTAGATTGCTGATATTTTTGTTGTATATACATACTTATGATACACGTAACACCCACAGATAGAACAAGCACCTATCTTTGCCACACACAAATAGACATAGACAGGCAAATGTTTATTCTCGGTGGGGATCGAACCTGCTACCCACAGCACGGAAGGCAGAGCTACAGTCCGACTGAGCCTTGATGCCTGTCTAAATAGTAGAATATACTGTCTTAATATTAAATCATTATTTAAATAAAATAAATAAATATTCTTGGACATTACACACAACGCCCTCTAGTCCCAAACTAAGCAGAGCTTGTACTATGGAAACTAGATTGCTGATATAATACTTATATTAAACTCTTTTTTTTTTGTATTTTCTCATTCCTTAATAGGATTCTAATATTTTATTATATGCTATGAACCGTTATTCGAGACCTACAAACAAATGAGATAACATGACTTCCGGTTATGACGTAACGTCCTCTTCCTTCCCCCCTCGCGCCCCGCCCCGCCCCTCTAGGGCGCGCGGAGGGGGGGCTGCAGCTTGCCGTCATGGCGGCTCGTCCGCTCACTTTGGCATTGATTTTCGGTGAGTTCACAACTCTTCCTAAAGTATAAAATTAAAACAGCGTTGCTGTTCGAATACTTATTTATAATACTTATATTTTTTTTTTTTTTAGGAACGCTCGCCTCTATTTCTTTACGATCGTTCTAGCTACAATGGACGAAAATAAATCAATAGATGGGGGTAACCAGGAACAGGCTCCAACGGAGTATGAGGCGTTGCCATCATCGTCATCGTCGTCTACATCGTCGTCATCGAGTTCAGCAGCCCCTCGCCGGCATCGGAAGCGGAGCAGAAAGGAAATACGAGAAGCTGATACCCACAAGTTAGATGTACTTGCAAATCAAGTAAGCGATATCGTTAACTTTTTGAAGGGTAATATGCCCAACAATTTAAAAAAGTACCAGGCCGATTCGGACTCTGAAACCGACTTGGTCTCTTTGCACCCTGCTCAAGATCTTAGAGTCTCACTATTTTCTGAACAGCCCTTGCTAAGTGAACGCAGTAAAGCAAAGAAGTTAGACTTTGAGGTTAGTACTAATCTTAAAGAACCCGAGGTCAATAACTCGTCAATGGACAGGCTTGCTATACTAAACAAGCTGCATCACTTCGACACCAAAGAGTGGGATAGGGTTAGATATGTCGAGACGGAGAAGAAATATGTAGCCAAACCTGGCTTTTACGAACTAGATGTTAACACCGAATTGCGGTATTTTGATTCGAACTCAAACTGGTTAAAACTTCTTGACAGGTCATTTGGCGCTATGACTCATGCTCTAGTTCAGCAAAATGACCTTTTAAAACAGAATTTTCAGCAGTTGATTGAGTGGACTCAATCGCCGACTAACACGTTGAGTGCGGATACACTCTTTGAGAAGATTCACTCTCTATTTTCGGAAAAGTCACCTTATATGAAGGTATCCGAAGATTTGCTCCAATTGATCTGCGGAAGACGAGCAGATATTATTCAGAGACGCCGCGATTGCATTTTATCAAGCGTTAAAGATAAATATGTAAAGCATGATTTATCGAAAATTCCACCCACAAATGCTGATCTTTTCAACCCACAGGAGCTAGGCACATTTTTACAGAAGGCGGGTGGCACGAACAAACTCTTTGCAGTTCAAAAACGTTCTGCGGAAGAACCACACCTGATGTCTATGCGGAATAGACAAGAGGGTCCTCGAGCAAAAAGACCGCGGAGGTCATTTCGATATAATGAGCCCGAGTATGAGCCACAGCCCTCCACGAGCTCTCGAGCGGCTACATACAAAGATTTCAAGGGTAAGAACCAGAAAAACACGAACAACAAGGGTTCAAAGCAAAATGATAAAAAATATCAACCTACCCACAATCGAAAGTCGGATCGGTCGTACCGTAAATGACTCAGAGTCAGTAGATTTTTATGCCGGGCGTTTGAAAGATTACATTCACATCTGGGAATCCTTAGGAGCTCCCAGCCATATTTTAAAGTTAGTCGGAGGATATCGCATTCCATTTCAAAAGAGACCTCCACTTCAAAATCCAAATTTATTAAGACGATTTCAAACGCCAACGAGCCTATCCATGTCAGATCAGATAACTTTATTAAAAAATCAAAAAATCTTGATTCCAATAAAACAGTCAACTCCGTGTTTTGTAAGCCCGATGTTTTTAATAAAAAAATCGGAAACAAGCAACCGTCCGATTTTCGATTTGAGAAATCTGAACGATTATGTATCAGCAGTGAAGTTTCGTCTCATAAATGTACAGCGGGTGCCAAGCTTCTTACAAGCAGACGACTGGGTAGTGAAGATAGATTTAACTCAAGCCTATTTTCATATTCCAATCGCTCAATCACATCAACGGTTTCTACGGGTCCTATACTCGTCCGAGAAATCACGAGCACCCGAGCTGTTGCAAATAACTTGCCTTCCGTTCGGGCTGTCGTCGGCACCAAAGGCATTTGCAACTGTATCGAATTGGGTCGCACACCTATTTCGAAGCAAAGGCCTCAGAATAATTGTTTACTTGGACGATTTCCTGATAGCCCATCAAGATCGTCACAAGTTAGAGGACCAAGCTGCGGAAGCTATTCGGATCCTAACCTCACTTGGGTGGATGGTCAACTTTCAAAAGTCAGTTTTGAAACCGACCAAAGTAGTCGAATATTTGGGCGTTTCCTGGAATCTCGAAATGAATTCCAAACAATTGCCGAACGAAAAAGTACTGAGGATCTCTGCCAGAATCCGAAGTTTATTAGACGCAAATCATTGGAATTGCAAAGAAGCTCAGTGCATTCTAGGCATGTTAAACTTTGCTGCCTTCGTCGTACCCAGAGGTCGACTTCATTGCCGCCCTATTCAGACTGCATACAGCAAATTGTTGAAAGAACACCCTTTTCTGAGATTCCGTCTAGATCCGCAAGCTGCGATGGAACTCTCGTGGTGGCTCAAATCGCTGACGCAGAGCACACCGATACATCAGCGTCAAGTGTCCCATCACATCACGACAGACGCCTCGGGCAAAGGTTGGGGTGCTTTGGTGGACAGTCTACCCCTCAGCGGGGTGTGGAAACCAGCACAAAGACTTTGGCACAGCAATCTGAAGGAGATGTGGGCCTTAATACAAGCGATAACGAGGTACAGACTAAAGCTACAGAGTTCCACAGTGCTAGCCCAGGTAGACAACAGAAGTGTCGTAGGATACATAAGGAACGAAGGCGGGCTGCGATCGAAGCAACTCTATCAGCTAACGCGAGTACTGTTCCAACTACTAGACGACAACGAGATTCATCTCATCCCACAGTACATTCCCGGGAGGTTCAATACCGAGGCAGACAGTCTGTCCCGACACAAACTACCGGGAGAATGGTCACTATCACAAGAAGTAGTTCAGCGGGTATTCAGACGTTTCGGCGTACCCGCGATAGATTTGTTCGCCTCGAAGAGCGCACACGTGCTTGCGCATTACGTCTCGCGAGACTGCAACGACTTGAACGCAGAATATCACGACGCATTCAGCAGAGTGTGGTCCTACAACCTAGCGTGGGTGTTCCCGCCGCCGCACTTGATGCCACGAGTACTATCGCATCTGAACAACGCGAAAGGTCATTATCTGATAGTGGCCCCGCGCTGGCACAGGGTATATTGGCGTCCGGATCTAAAGGCGAGAGCAGTAGCTGCACCTTACACAATAACCAATCTACGCAATTGCTTGTTCGATACGCGGACGCTACTGCCTCCACCCCAGGTCGACCAGGTACATCTGGAAGTGTGGTTAGTGAAGGGTGGTCCCCGCAACTGAGGGGATGGTCACAAGATGAGCTGCAGTTACTAAATTCGAGCTGGAGACCCTCTACGAAGAAGATGTATGCAGGTATTTGGAACAAATGGCACGATTGGTGTTCATCTCATTCATTCAATCATATGAACCCATCTGGTGCACAATTAGCTAAATATCTAGCATTCTTGCATTTACAGCAAAAACTGTCATACAAGACTATTTTAGTTTATAAATCTGCAATAGCAACCTTAGTGTGTTCACAGTCTGAGACACTCAGTAATGATCCCATAGTACGTAGAATATTGAAGGCTATATCTTTAGAGAATGTAGAATCAAAACCTAAGACACAGATATGGGACCCAAGAGCAGTAATAGAATGGCTTAATTGTAATCCACCCTCTGTTTTCAGCCTATTTGAAGTTTCTCGACGAACTGCGCTTATTTTACTTTTAGCATCAAGCCGCAGAGTACACGACCTGACATTACTGCGCATCGATGCGGAACATTTCCAAGACAATGGAGATAATATTATCTTACATCCAGTGTTTGGCTCTAAGACGGATAACTATGTGCACAGACAATCCTCATGGAAGTTTAGTGAGACCAGCGAAAAAGCCGTCTGTCCAGTGTGGTGGCTTCGAAAGCTAACCGAGGTGTCGTTATCGCGAAGACAAGATACTGATCGTAAGGAACTGTTCATTTCAACTTTAGGTAAGGTCAGACCAGCTTCCCGAACCGTAATTGGAGGATGGGTAAAGACTTTACTCAAAGAGGCCGGTATCGAAGCTACTCCCGGCTCCACCAGGAGTGCTGCAGCATCACTCAACTGGCTCGAGAATCATAACATTGATGAAATCATGGCAAAAGGGAACTGGCGTGTCCCCAACACATTTGCTAGATTTTATTGTGCTGAAATCAAATCATTTCAGAGTAATTTCAATTTGTCTCGTTCATTTGAAGCGGTGTAATCGCTAACGTTTTGTAATGTAACCTACCTACATTTGTTATAATAAGCACCATTATGTATTTATAAGCAGCGATGATTAATCCAGATCAAACTGATTCCTGATTGTTAAGATAATGATAAAATGTGTGCTGAAATAAAAAGACTATCTAATTACTGTTGCGTGATGAAATTCCTACCTAGGTTCCTCTTAGGTACCTACCATAGGTTCTTTAGGAAAATGTCTTTAGAGAAATCTATTCCTTATTAGGTACCTAATAGGTACTCTTAGCTATTATAGGCAGTCACCTACTAAGAACTTACAGTTGCATAAAGGAGGTAGGTAGGTGAGTCTAGTGATGCAAAAACAGCGGCTAATAAGATTATCTTTATTTTTAGCATCACTGTTATAGATTCAATAGGTACTTTACTTATATATTAGTACATTCCACTAGATATTTGCCATCAGAGACGGCAAATTACTTCCTGTCACACTTTGGCATACTTATTTTAGTTATTCAGCTTGCCATCAGGCGATAATAAACATGTCTCATTTGTTTGTAGGTCTCGAATAACGGTTCATAGCATATAATAGAATGTTTTACCTGAAAATAAAACAATTATTATATGCGAAACCTTATTCGAGACCTACATTTCCAATCCTGCCTGCTGGTCCTTTGGCAATCCCAAATGAGGCAAAGTGAGCGGACGAGCCGCCATGACGGCAAGCTGCAGCCCCCCCTCCGCGCGCCCTAGAGGGGCGGGGCGGGGCGCGAGGGGGGAAGGAAGAGGACGTTACGTCATAACCGGAAGTCATGTTATCTCATTTGTTTGTAGGTCTCGAATAAGGTTTCGCATATAATAATTGTTTTATTTTCAGGTAAAACATTCTATTTTTATAATATTTTCGTAGCAGTTGAGCTGGCTGGGGTGAGGTCAGAAGGGGGACAATGCACAAGACACCCCAATGCGAGACGTTAGTGCAGATCTCATTCCCCACGACTAATTAAAGAAACATTTCAAAGCGAAACACGAGGTGTAAGCATATACCGTCTTTGATTTAACCCTTGTATTTATTAAGTTAGTTTTATATAGCAGGAGTGAAAACACAAAAAAGTGTATAAGTTTATCTACAATACTTTATATAGTAAAATACTTACCAATCCAGCATTCCAACCTAGCACACGGCTGTGTTTTGACCACATCGGGCGGGTCCACTCCCACATTCAAGCACAGGACCAGCGCCACACAATGTGTTTTGTACTGTGACATTATAAACATAGCTGCTAAATAAAATATATTGTGGTCATGATGTACCTATTGTATGTAGATTATAAGATATTTAGAATAAAGTAGTGAGTTTGTAATCAACTTTGAATAACAGAGCTACGTCATTTTGTGTAAAATATTATGTTGTGTAGTTAGTGTACCAAATAAAGTACTTAATAAAAAAATTCAACAGCAGAGGTAGACAACTAAGTGTAGAAGACACATGTGTGTTTGTTGTTATTAGTATTGTTGTGAATTACTCATGACTATTATTGAAGGTCTCAGGATACGACTTACCTTCTCCTTCACTCTCCATGAGTGTTCCATGCGTTCTGCACCTTTTATGGGCTCAAGGTGCCGCGGTTTATCAAAACTACATGGGAAATCCGAATCATCTACGACGCTACCAGAGTCACAGTCACCCTCACCACTGTTTTTATCTTCATCTTTGACCGCGAGGTATGGAGGCATTTCTGTCATTTTCACACAACACTTTTAGACAAGCTCATCAATTTTCACGACTCAAAATAGGCGCACAATATACGAAAACATTTTAAAAACCTCATAAAATCATGTGCGCGTCCATTTTTCACCACATGGGAAATTGTTGTTGTTTTTTTATTTTTAAATATTTCCCATTTGAAAGCAACCAACTTCAACTTCTTGGTTTATGCCTTTCAGCTTCTTTTATTTACGGCCAGTCTACCATTTTCTATGTTGAAATAAGGCTGGCCCCCCAAAACGCCCCCCAACCAAATACCTAACTTTTGTGCGTACGAATATGTAAATACGTGGTAAATACATAAAAAAAACTTTACTTTACTTTTCTACTCTGTGGTTCTACTACTACATTACATACCTACTTGATACTACAAGATACCTACTTACCGTAGGAAGACGTATCTTTGCTACCTACCATCTACCGTCTACGAGCCCCGAGTCTGTGCATTTATTTTGACTTTCGACTTGAGTATAGCACACGCAAAACAAATGCACAGGCTCGGGGCTCTGAAGACGGCATACCCTAATTTACAAAATAGAAGTAAAAGTACATTGATAGGTATTATTGTAGTAATGTTTATTACAAAACATAATGGTAGGTAAGTAGTTTAAGTACCGAAGGATTCAGCTACCCACCTATATTTATATGTAGGCTCACAGCACTGTGTAGATTTTATGACCTAGCATACGAGCATATTTCCGTTTCAAATTACCTGTCTTACTTAACTCTTGATTTCATACAATATTATAGAACAGCAATGCAGTACTGAAATTATTTACTAATAGGTATGTAGCTTAACCCATAAACATACTCGCACCTACAAGGAAAATTAATACAATCCACATCATTACAAAAGCACCAAAACAGTGATAGCATCATGTTATAATTAAATTTATGATAAACAGTTCATTAGTAACAGCTAAATAAATACACATTGAAAAATATTGTTTCATTCCTCCTTCCTACCTACAAATTGAGCTTTATGAACGTGGGTCACATTTTCACTGCACTGCATACAGTACAATTGTGACTTTCCACTCCATCGGGCAAGCACTCTATATGGAATGAATGCCGACAGTTGTACACCATTAGATCTGAAGCGGTGGAGAGGTCCCTAATAATGATTCTGCCCTGACAGACACAGCATAGGAAATCATCAGTCACAGATATACCTCTTTGTTGGCCCACAATAAGCTTCTCATGCAGGTCAAAGTAGTTTTTTAATGTTATCACTTTACATGCTTCCTGTACAGATAGCTGCAAGTGATAATCGCACATCATTTTGGCAAGTGCTTCTTTCAAATTTTCGATTTCACACCCAGACTGTATATTTTCTATCAACATCCTGGGGTCAACATAGTTTCCGATTCGTTTGAGCAGTAGTGTTACATATTCTGGTTTATCTATTGTCTGCTTTATTAGATCTGTCCATAACTCTTTATCATTGTGCTCTTGGCAGAAGTTGATTGCTTGGTTAATGTCGTTTAATTGTTCAATTATAATTTGCAAAGCTTCTCTGGTATTTCCGATTCGCCCGAGTAAGAAAACCATTTCGGGGTAAAACTTATTAGTCTGGCACACATCTAGCGCTTCCTGTATTGGGTAGTTATTACTGCATCTGAGGAATGGTAATAGCTTATCCCTGGCGTATTTGGCGTATAATCTCACAAGTCTACCGTGATATCTTCCATTTGGCTCGATTTTGCTATAAGCATCTAGGTATTTGTATAGAAAAATTTCATTATTGGCAAGCTGTGTTTCTACAATTTCAACTGGCACTTTTGTTTTGCCAAGAAGGAGAGTAATAGCTTTATCACAGTCAAGGGTCATCAGATCGAGTATTTTATCGTGAATCACATGGTACATTTTGTGTTTTGTGATCAAACTAAAAACATCTTTGTGTTGTAGTGTCAAGTACGCCGTGAGGGCTTTGTCATATTTCTTCTGGTGACAGTACAGTATGGCTAAAGCTTCCAAATATATATTCTTATCGACTTGAGTGGTTAAAAGATGCTCTAAAACTTCTTTGACTATAACACCAGTCTTGTATAAGGTGGGGTTCCAGTCCTGTACTATTTTTAGAAAACCCTTAGAATCAACTTTGAGATACTCATAAAAAATCAACTCGTAAATATGGGAGCTTAATGCCTGCTCTGGGGTTTTCGGCACATAAGTACTGACGGCTCGCAACTGATTTGACTCAGCAAATTTCATTATCTGCGACTCCCATAAAGTTTTGTCATTCTTACATATTCGTGCACATACGATAGCAGCCTCATCATACAGATGTTCTGCCATCAAGTGATCCAGGTATTGCTCTCCCACCGTCACCACAGAATGCTTTGCTGTTTTCCCTCCAACATTCTCTAAAACTGTTATAGCCTTTTCAAATCTGCCATGTTCTGTCAACCAGTTTACTTTGTCATCGATGTTGTAAGGGCTTGCAACAACAATATCCTTAGGAGATACAATAAAAAACATATTCTCTTCTATGAGCATATCTAAAAAGTAATCATTACAGGAATATTCTTCATAGCATCTGATATTCAGACTGTCAGTTGAAGACTCACAAAATTCACCGTTTTTATAGTCTGCAATCATGAGGACTGGTCTTTGCGCTTTTTGAGTCTCTGGATCACATTCTTTAGGCACACCTAATAAAACTAGTTGATCATCTAATGGACCAAGACCGCTGATGAAATAATCAGTCTGGAAGGTGTAGACTGGATCTACTAGGTATTCTGTGACGTCTCTCGTTTGCAATTCCACTGGGCTTCGTTTTCTGATAATGCAGATTCGGATGGTGTCGACCCATCCAATCATTAGAGTTTTTGGGGCTGACCACAACAAGTTACAACGATAATCTTCAATGGATCGGTTGGGGCTTTTTTCCCACTGAATAAGGCCAAGAGAGCAGCGAGCAACCAGGTCATAGACCCTCACGCCCACCTCACTGGCCCATGCCACAAAGCGGTCTTGCCATGCCATGGCTTGCACATAACCCTCACACTCATATAATACTGTGCTACGGAGTCTGTTCAGGAAGGTCTTCTCATACAGAGTCAACTTATTGTCACCTGAAACGTGAAGTAAAAAAAATACACATAATACAATGAATTATTGTGTATTAGTTGTGCAACAGGCTCCAACTATTACAGCAGTAACAAGGTGATGTATAATACCTGTGAGGAACCTCCTGCCAGAGCCAGATCTGAAGTAATAAGGGTCTATAGCTACAGATTTGACCACTCTGCCCAGATTTAAATTGTGTGTGTTATCATTACTGTATAGACCATACACAACCACTTTTCCATCGTCAGAACAGCTGGCGATGTAGTCTCCGTTCACATCCACCGAGATCTTGTTCACGGCGATGGCGTGAGCTTGCAACTCTTTGTCCTTCCCGTCTTGGGATATCGGTACAGTATTTCCTTCATGGTCTAGCAGGTGTATCACTCCCCACTGTGTACCCAAACATATAAACTTCGTGTGCACGCAAATACAACTCACGGCGTCCTTCAATAATATATTTTGGACATCGTTTTTCATTCGATCATATTTGAGTTTTGGTTCCTCGTCTGGTGGCAGGCCGTCGCAGCTTTCGACATGTACAGCCATTATTGGATTTCTATTCATAGTTACACAAACAAGCACATAATTTATATAATACAATTCAGGCCATTTCAGGCTTACGAACAAACAGGAAAAGAAATCATTTTTCCTATGATTTTCCCCTTTTAACTTCCACAGTTCCACTCAAACATTGAAAAACAAAGAAGAATATGGCCAGCCTTATTTTTACATAAAAAATGACATTACAACTGTCCAACTGACATTTCTTAAGCGAATAACTGCTTGCTTCGGTATATTATTGGCGAAATTGCGGGCAACACAGCAAAGACCATAGACAAGAATTGAATTGCTTGCTTCGGATTCTACAACCATGGATTGCACAGTCAGAGCCCATGGAGAAGCTTTTATTTTATGAATAAATTGTAATTAAAATTTGTAAGAGGCCTAATCTAAAAATCACAAGGCATCACGTCACTAGCTGCATGGCCTTCTGCATTACTTATTATACTCTTTGATGGCAGACCTCCAATACCACGCACATCATGTAGAAACATCATCATCATCAGTCTATAACAAATAATGTTTGCTAACTTGATGTCAAACAGTATTTTTGTTATGTAGGCGGGATTTTTTGATTTTAAACGTCAACTATGACCTACCAAGACCTACCTACTCTAGGTTAGGTGTTCGAATTTGAAACAAACGAAACTATTCGGTTCACGCACGTAGGTACCCACTTTGTTAGCTTCCTCAAAAGTATTTTTCTTCTATGGCTTCCTCTCAGTAGA
The DNA here is from genome assembly GCA_918843925.1 of Eulithis prunata. Taxonomy (NCBI): domain Eukaryota; kingdom Metazoa; phylum Arthropoda; class Insecta; order Lepidoptera; family Geometridae; genus Eulithis; species Eulithis prunata. The sequence continues at coordinate 9,659,620 of OU974014.1, read as the reverse complement.
GCTAAGTACCTATATTATATAGAGTAACAACCTGAGTAGGTACCTACATGGTTTGTATCATGGATCCTCGCCGTTATGAAGGACGTTTATCTCTATTTGGGAGAAAAGTTTTAGATAATTTGATAAAAAAATGGACTGCAGGTAGGTGCCACATCCACCTATCAAGGAAGTAGATTGGAACATACTTACCAAGAAATCGCTAACATATTTGTTGTAAATAATTAATAGCGAAAATATTATGTGACCTAACGTACCTTAAAATCTATCAGATTAAACATTGATCAGTGAGATTTTGTTGCTTAAAAAATTACTTAAGACCTACGTACCTAAGTAAGTACACCTACTTGTCTGGTCTACCTAATATCACAGAATATTTGCTAATATTTACTTTCATTTTTAGATCGTACCCGAAATCAAAATTCGGCTTACCAACCACGGATACGGCCATCTGATCCGCCTCCTAGCAAAAAAGTTCTACTAACGTAATGTTGTTGACTTTATTTGTAGGTTTTAGATAATTCTGATATTTCTATAACTTAGTTGTCAACACATACCTACCTACTAGGTATACTTACGATGTACCTACCTACTATTATAACTGAGAAGTAGGTTTGGTACGTTACAGGTACCTACCTAGGTACTACTCACACAACAAAGTGAGAAAACATCTAGTGACAAAAACCTGCTCCCCTAAAAATTACCAAGCATTTTTTTCTCTTATTTCGTCCCACTTACCTACCTACTCTTGTTAGAGGTACCTACTTAGGTACCTATTTCTGGCCTTAGATACCTTTAGATTATAGGGAGTTACCTAATTACCCAATTTACTCATAGCTCTTTGTGCTGATTTGCAGATTTTTAAGCGAAAAGCCTCAGACTCCGCAACTGGGTCAGCCTCCCCCGATCACATGCGTCGAGCTACCGAATGAAAATATCAATGTTGAGCAACCCTTCGACTTAAGCGTTGCTGAGAAACATTTACCGAATATGCATACAACGAATGAACTATTAAAAACTGTGGAGCAAACCAGAAACAGTCGAGAAGATGAAGAGGACATCTCAACAAGAAGCGGAAATATAGAAAAAGTAAGAATCTCCACTACAAACATAAAATATGACGATAGGATATCAACATATGACATCACTAATCCAGCTATTGATGAAAATAAAACAGGAAAGTTTATGTATGATTTCTACAACAAAATTGATGGCGATGGAAACTATTCTATCATTCCAACAAAAACAGCTCGTATCGACGATGAACTTGACTCAATAGGACCAAGAGTAAATTGGAATGATATGTTTGATACTGAATTACTTCCAGTTGAGACAAATGCTAAACTTATGATACAGCAAAACGCTACTTCAACAGCTGAAAATGGCTTTAATATTGTACACTCTGTAGGAACCGCTAATAAAGCACGTAAAATGCAAAACCGGAACCTCACTAAAACCAAAGACATAGAACAAAATGATGTAAAAAATGGCAAGCGTAAAAGCCAGCCTAAATTTACCACCGCCATACCAAAGAAGGTAAAGAAAATAAATGAAACAGAAAAACCCAAGCACAGTTTCCGCAAGCAAAAGTATACCAAGACAGTTAAGAATTGGCTCGACGATGTGAATCCAAATAATCTGGTTCAAGAAGAAATTAGTGACGAGAAAACTACAACTGAGGAGGGTTCTAATAAAATTGATTCAACAGTTGTAGATACCAAAATAGATAAACGCAGTAAAAAGGTGGTTCAAGCTCAATTAGCTAACAAAGATGGCAAAATGAAGTTCGGAAAACCCAAAGACAATATTAAAGCAGAAACGGCAGAAGTTAAAGTAGATAGTGATAAATATGATAAAGTTAAGGACAAGAAAGCCAAACCTAAGTTTGTAGCGCCGATAAAATCACAGGTGCCCGTCAAAGATGTTCTTTTTAAAGTGGTAACTGTGGACGGTACCAATATTCAAGAGCATACGGATATGGAGAGTCTTTGTTTTGGTGTCGACAAAGATATTGTTGTTGTATTGGTTTACAGGTAGGTACCTATAACAGTGGTATTATTGTCAATCACCATAACACCTGGACATGCATGACCTGGATCAACAGAGCCTGCCAGATAATACGTTGATACTGTGGATGATGATGCTATTTTTATTTACAGCAATGGTTTTTGCCAACTGAACAAGCATCATACTGAAGACACTTGTGAACCAGAAGGATTCATCGTTAACACTAACGAGACGTTTTATTATTTCAAAGACGTCCATCAAAGTTTCAAGTGCGTTTAGAAACTATTTGACGAAATTATGAATAAGGCACGACACGCCGCTTTTCCGCTATGTCGCTTCAGCTTAAAACTCCCACTTTTAGGCTCGTTACGCCGCTTCTTGCATTAATATAGCTTCCGTTACGCTGCATTTCATTCCGATGGTATACCCACGTACCCATCACGCCGCCTTCTGACCGCTACAACACAAAGATACGGGATACATAATATTTAATCTAATTTCAGGAAAGTAATAATTTCGCTGGTAGAGAATAACAGAGTCATTTGCTATGAAGGCAAAAGCTTGCTCATTTATTTCAGATCCAAGTTTGGTTTGGAATTTAACAATCTGACTATCATCGACACCAAGGTACCTGTGTTTACTTATCTACTGTTCGCGTTTCAGCTGATACAAATTCAAGTATGTAGATTTACATAAATGATATATTTTCCTTGGATTTAATCAACAGATAGGTGGTAGCCTCCTCGACCCAGATAACCCTCCAGAGAACTTCTCAGACCTCCAAAAGCTGTTGTCCTTCACTCCAGAATATACGATAGCAACGGAATGCGCCCACCAGAAAACGGCATGGTACGCTACATTGCTGGATCTGTGTGGAGTCAGGTTGACCACTGCGCTGAAGGAACACGGCTTGTGGCGCGTGTTTGTTGACATCGAGATGAAGCTGATGCATATTATTGCAGGTGCGAGTTGCTTCACAAACACCACTTTTAGCCAAATGTTTTATTCATTAAGCTAATGTAATCCTTTAGAAATGGAGCGCCGAGGAGTGACAGTAGACCTGCAAAAGCTCAAATCAATGGAAGACGTCCTCCTCTGTAAAATGAAGGAAATAGAACAGGAATGCTACAAAGCAGCCGGGAGAACCTTTCAGCTCAATTCAGCAGTGCAGGTCCGCGCCATCATATATGATGAGTTGCAGCTCGATACAAAGTGTAATGTCAAGATTAAGGAGACCATTAGCAAAGGAGCCAAGTCCACATCTGAAACAATGGTAGGTATTTATTGACAGAGGGGTGATCGCGAACAGACAGTCGCCGCGTTATGTAAATACGAAATGTTATGTCAACGCATGCTCGACTACCAAACTTTGTAACGTCGCGTCACCGCGCAGTGTATCTCGGATACGCTAGCGTTACGATCACATTACTTATTCGTGATACCACAATAGACACTTCCCGATCCACACTTCCAAAAACATTGAATTACCTACATTGATGACATATTAATTCCAACAGCTCCGAAGTCTCGTGACGGTCCATCTACTTCCGAAACTAATACTAGAGTACCGTCATCTGCATAAGGCCCACGCGACGTTCCTGACTGGCATCGCCCAGCAAGTGAGAGACGGCATTGTTAGGCCCACGTGGTAAGTTATCTACGTCACTATTGGCCAAGTTAGTGCCAGCGCTTTCCAGCATATACGTGTTCCACAGTGTCCAATGGGTTTCCGTTTCAGGGTGCAAACAGCAGCAGCTACCGGGCGTATAGCTTCCAGTAACCCAAACCTGCAAGCTATCCCTAAAGCACCCTTCAGTCTGATCCTGTTCCCTGACGAGAACAACTCTGGTAAGTGTCTATTTTTCTCGACTTCACTGAATAGAATAAGGTAAGATAGATTTCATGCCTGGAATAAGAAAGTATTCTCCGGCTGTGTCTAAGCAGCTGTCGTTTGACACCCGTAATGATATCATGTCATCGTATTTTACCTTTGCGCCTTGCTCAGTTTTAGGCAAATGCCTCTTTCGCCATGATATTTTCACCAATAGCGTCAATTGCACAAAACCACTAACTAATCGGTCCTTGATCTAACATACCGAGGCACGACGATCAGATCAGTGTGGTGATCAATATCTCTTCAAAATTATAATGGTCCATACTTTGTTAGGTAACCAGACCCTCAGCATAAGGTCAGTGTACAAATCTCGCGAGGGCTACACGCTCGTAGCGGCTGACTTCCAGCACGTGGAGTGTCGCGTGTTCGCGCACTGCGCCGGAGACACAGCTCTTACTCATGTGCTGCAAGCCGGGGGAGATCTGTTCCGCGCTTTAGCTGCTAAGTGGTGAGTGCTGGTTGGCTCTTCAAACTTTCACTTGGCAATTTAGGAAATAGATTTTGACCGCAAAAATGGAAAAGGGTTCAAGAATAACGGTTTCACAACTTTTAAAAAGGTGTCCCAAATTCTGTATCGTCTTATCTGATTCTAATAACAGTACGATAGCAGGAATAAACAAAGCCATTCCTTCAGGTTGAACAAGCCAGAAAACGACGTATCCTCTGAAGACCGCGAGCGCACTAAGCGTATCGTATACGCAAGTTTATACGGCGCTGGATGTAGAAAGCTGATGGATATCTTGGGAGTCAATTACGAGCAAGCACTCGCTATTGTCGCCAGTTTTAATAGTAAGACTTTATACCGGCCTACTGGCTTATGGGAAGAAGTGAAAAGCTCTTGTCGTTCTTTATCAGACTGACCAATAGCCAATAGCTAATCATAGCTTTGTCTTATTCCATTTCCGTTTTTTTCCAAAGTAAGGCTTTGAACTTTTTAGTTTTTTCAAATTCAGCTTTTTTCAAAATCTCTTTCCCATTATTTTCTAGGAACATTTCCATCTCTAAAGAGCTTCGGCCGCTCAGTGGTATCTCGATGCGAGAAAAACGGAGGGCGTCTGTCCACACTGTGCGGCCGTGGAAGACTGTTGAACAATATCAGCAGTCACGACTTCCAGCTCAAGTCTCAGGCTGAGAGACAGGCCGTCAACTTCGTTGTTCAAGGTTAGCTTACAGATCGACAAAACAATACTGGGCAAAGTTACCAGTGGCTTATTAATTCGGGTGCTGTAATCGGTCAGCTCCCTACCAGTACCTACCTAGTTTGTCAGAGTGACGGAACAAGCAGGTAAATAGCCTACATGATGTTAAACGGCTTGATACCACGGCATTATAACAATCCCATAACCTTACGAGTCCAATGAGAAATACCCTGTCTGGCATTAGGTACCCCATTAGAACCCCGGAACTAGTTAATACAATTCCACCTGGACTCCACCTCCACCCTTCAGATGTATCGGACGGAACGCGAGCATCACTTCTCGGCAGCAAAAACAGGGTGGTTAAACAAAATGTTACCTCATAATTCAGGGTCAGCAGCAGATCTGTGCAAGATGGCGATGGTGCTGACTTCTCATCGGCTCCGCTCGCACAGCCCTGCAGTGGACGGCTGTCTATTGCTCCAGATACATGATGAACTGGTCTGGGAGATCAGGGATGAACACGTGCACACTGCTGCAAGTAATACATTATTAATATAAGCCAATTTATGTACTATATTTTTTTTTCTATTTTGATCTTGGATTGCCCATTTTCGGGCAAAGGCCTTCTCTAACGCTTTCCAGTTTCTTTGTGTTGGGCTAATCGTGTCCACGTAACAGGTAAAATACAAATAATACGGCCAATACCGGTAATACTTAATCTCAGTGAGATTATTTAGTAGACGGCTCACTTTAATTTTGAACCTGAAATCATAATTTAGTTTATTTCTCCAGGGATTATAAAAGAAGTGATGGAGGGTTGCGGTCAGCACTGCGGCATGTCCATGTCACTTCCCGTCGTTCTGTCCACCGGCGCCACCTGGGGGGACATGATGGAATACACACCATTATCTGAATAAAATACTTTTCATCCCACCATCTCGGAAAGAGTATTTTTTATCTTCAATATCTGTGTGGAAAAGCCGTTTTTATTCTCTAGAGGATAAAGTAAATTGAATTTAGAACATCGTGTGCACTAAGTTTGTGAATTAAAAAAAACATTAAACCTATTTACTGCTACCTCTATGGTGCCGAATATATCATACAACTTTTTTTTAATTTGTTAAAATGTCAGACTCGGAACCTTCTTGGTGTTCTTTTTTCAATTTGCTTTGTACGCGGTTCTTTACGCGGCATTTTTTCACGTCATTGTTAAACCTTATATTAAAAACAAGAAACTTGAAAACAAGTGAAAAAACTAAAATGAGTGATTCTAGCGACGAGGAAGTTTGTTTGACGCCAACAGAATTGACTGAAACTGTTAATAATGCGCAAATTAGTCATTTCCTCGCTGAGGTGGAATGAAAAGTTACGTGTTGCACTCGAGTGCAAAGATTTTTCACCTCGTGCTCTTTTGATTCCCTCGCTAACGCTCAGGATTCTAATTTTGAATCACTCGCTGCGCTCGTGATTCAATTTTAGAATCCTTCGATTGCTCGGTCATCAAAATTGAACACGCGGTTAAAAAGCAACTTTGCACTCTTGTATAACAAATAACTATTGCTATATTAATATTTTGTTTCAATCACGAACGTGACGTTTATTATCTTATCCTGGTGTGTTGTATTGTACCACGGTATCTCACTGTCAACCAGAGATATTACACATATTTCAATACAATAATCACAGAGCTTTTTTTTCTTGCTTCTGACACAAACAATAATATATTACTTAGAATGACTTTGATTTTGTTTTGCTGCTCGTTAGCCCGATTCTAGCATCTGAATTCGGGCTAATGATCGAAATAATTGGTTATCATTAACATACTAATTTAATTATGTGGTACTACCTCTACCTACCTACTAATATTATGTAGTGATACGTTACCTCTTTCCTTATACTCTTCTATGATTTGTAACTAAACAGATGCCTAGGTACAACCTTGCACCAATGAAACAGTACGTATTGCACCTGTGAATGCACGTACCCGCACGTGTTTCAGAAAATTAAGGTAGAATAGAATAGAAATTATTTATTTGGGACACAGAAAACTTAAGTAAATTAAATATAAACATAAACAGACACCTAAAACTAATAGATGGGAAACCCACGGTAAGAAAATCTAAAATGTGTCGCGAAACGGACTCTGGACTCAGCACGTGGCGGTCGGCATGCGATCGATGCTGGTCTTCCGGCAGAGACATTTAGTGATGCGTAGGAAGAATCCCAACCAATAACACAAGACAAAAATTGGACAGTAAAACAATTATGCTTATAGTATAGAACCTATACTTATAAATAACACAACAGATAGGTAATTAAAGATATATGCTAGAATATTACTAGATTCGCATGCAAAATCAATGTTGGAGTAGGTAGGTACCTATGCCTACACCGGTGCTAAAACAGAAGAATAAGTAAATACAATACTTAGGAGTTTAAAAAAGTACATTATACTTGAGTAGGTAAATGAAAATAGAAAGTTAGAATGGAAAAGGATATTATTATATTATGACTGCCTATCATAATTATATGGTAAGGGAATACAATTTTCAACAAATTAGAACGACGATGTCTGAAGTCAACTAAATAAAAGTAAATTTAGAAGCATTTGAACGCACTATTTATTACAAAAACAAAATAGGTAGTAATTTACAATATTTCCAAAATTTATTAAAATAATAAATCGATCGATCTAAGTAGATAATCAATTTCATTGTTGAGATTCAAAAGAGAATAATAAAGATAAATTTAACTTGATGTTTACAACTATGTTAAAAAGTATACTTCGAAAAACATTATTTTTAACTACTTACGGCAACTTAGAAAATGTTTTAAAACCTTTAAAGAGATAAAAAAACACACACAATAATACTAATATGTATAGGTAATGCATAATAAAGAGTATTGTGGTTTGCAGAATGCAATAATACAAAGTATTTAGTGATACAGGCTATAAAAAGACTAGGCAACTCAAAAAATTTGAGATATTATGTAGGTATACTAGGTATGCTAATTATCACTGAAAGATAATTATTATTGTAATACCTAGGTTAATTTGCTCTTTTCAATATAATAGGATTATTTCTAGCAATGTTATTATACTTTACTAGCCGTCGCCCGCGGCGTTGCTCGCGTTCTACCCTTTCGAGTGTGACTTTTCAAAATTCCTTTCTTAGTGCACCCCTACACTATATAAGGATACTACCCTCCAAATTTCATACCTCTAGGACTTATAGTTTAGGCTGTGCGTTGATTCTCTGTCAGCTTCAAAAGAGTTTTATATATATTGATGGTTTTATGAATGGTTTTATAGCTTAAAACTAGTGTGCGATTTGCAAAAACTGCTTTAAAAGCAAAAGTAAGTACACATACGTAAAATAACTAGGTAATATAAAAACACGTGTTCAAAAATATCAAAGTTATGGCATCGCTGCCGATCTTTTAATGGAATAAATAAAGTTATATTTTGTACAGCTATCAGCAACGACAGTGCGCGTCGCATCACGTCTCGATGTGAACTGACCCTAAGTTTCTAATTATTAAAATAAACGCCAGATAATAATAATAGGAACCTAGGTCTGTAAAATTTCATGTTTCTCACTAATACTTTTGAGTGGAGTTTCACAAAAGTAAATCTCTGAAAATAAATAAATGGTAGGTATATATTTAAACATGCGATAGCTCAAACGAACTACATCTAAGGGGAATGTTTAGACTTCCTTCACTTTACCCTTACTAGACAATAAAGTTAGGTGTACCTACCTACCTAGTAGTCACTGAGTGAATCACACTGTTGAGTTCACTGGGTGAATTAGTCTTGGTTCACTGGGTGAATAGGATTGAAGAGTTTACACAATGAATCATACTGAGTTCACTGAGAATATTAAATTGGGTGAATCAGATTTCCTAGGTGAATCCGACGAAGTTCGCTGGGTGAACCATACAGAGGAGTTCAATAAGTGAACTAAGATTGAATAGTTCACGCGATGAACCTGGATCATAACTTGACTCCAATCATGGTGAATAGTCTGTGTTGCTGAATCTGAAAAATACACAAAATAAAGTACATAAAATGCCATGTTATATTATACAATACAGATCACAGTCTAAACATACTTTTTTATGAGAATAAGCCACTGAGCAATACACTTCTGCAAAATGTAGTTGACAAACACTGGATGAGAAGAGCCGAAGACCGGACTCAATAACGCGTCTTGGGAGAGACCTAACGTCCAGCAGTGGATCAGAATAGGTTGATGACGATTATAATTTGATAAAAAGAATTCCTTACAAATATTATCTGGAATGTTCATAGTGAAATAGGGTGGGTACCTGTATAGTCCGGTAAGGCACGGCGCCGTAGCCGTCAAGCCTAGACCGCGCTTGTCGGTTCTCCCGTAAGATGCGCCCGCGCAGCGCGTTTGGCTTCTCCTGCGCGTGACGTAGCATAGTGTAGCGAGACATATGAGACGGAAATCTGGAAAATCAGTTACTTTATGAACAAGGCTTCAATAAAACTAAATACAGGTACTTTACGACTTATTCAAAGTGAATTTCTTGTGTATTGTCAACGGGAAGTAAGAGCAACTTCTATCTTATGCATGACTAGCCGTCGCCCGCGGCGTTGCTCGCGTTCTAGACCCTTTAGAGTGCGACTTTTCAAAATTCCTTTCTTAGTGCACCCCTACACTATTATAAGGATACTACCCTCCAAATTTCATACCTCTAGGACTTATAGTTTAGGCTGTGCGTTGATTGTCAGTCAGCTTCAAAAGAGTTTTATATATATTGATTTAAATATTGGAATGTACAGTACCTGAGTACAGTTAGATTGTGCGCCGCGATTCTATTGTACATATCGTCGTCTTCGCCGCCCCAGCCCTCGAAACGGTTCGAGAATCCGTTCACTGCGACATACTGAAAATAGAACGCAATCACAGACAAGGTACCTACAGACGTGTAGCTCAGTTGTAAGATCAAATTACTTACTAAGGAATAATTCTCGAGTTAGTAGTAGTAAGTAGAAAGGTACGTGAGCCCTGGTGCCAAGGCATTCTTTACCTGATCAGATCTGATAGCAAGCACGCCGCCGACCAGATCGTAATACGGTAAAACATATCGGAACTTGTCGATACTAGCGCTCATGTGCCTCGGCTGGACCATACACACGTAGAGGTTGCTGTGGTCCAGTGGTAACAAGTCCACGTCGTGGAGGATGAGGCAGGGGAACTTATCAGCGATGGCTCGCTTGGCGCCGATGTTGTACAGTACGCCTTTGTTCCAGGGTTTCTCGTCGCGCTGCTCGATCAGGTATATTCTATAAAATTTAAATAAACGTCATCATTCTGAAATACATACATCTAGTTTTATTTTATGCATCTAAATGATGGAACAAGCCTATAGCCCACCTTATGTCAAGTGTGGTAGGTAACGATGGATTGTTTCACAGAGCATTGGCGTGTGGCCATCTCTCTGATATATAAAGGTCTTAATATGTGCCTGTAATAATAATTGTACCAAGACCTTGTAGTTGAATGAGAAACATTTAATTATGATGACAAAGTGGAGCTTTAAGATATTATGTCTGTTGTAGAACTCCTTAGAGCCAGATATAAATATAACATTTCATAGAAATGAAATATTTATAATGTAGTAACATATAAATAAATGGAAAGTGTGTCATCATTTTTTTTTTATCAGATTTGAAAGAAGTTTCCGAATAATATTTTCCTAACATATTAAAGTATGTTCGTAAGGCAAACCTAGGCCTGCTATAGTAGGTACTTACTTGTAATGTATGTTTTGCTTCCTCAAAAAATTATGTATATACAGCAAGAATACATCCAACTGCTTCTGCCTATTTCTATAAGTGACTAGAACTGCAACGCTGAACTCTGGATTACAATCCGGAAAGTAGCTTCCATTAGCGATACCCGCTGAGGAAAAGTTATCATTATTCATGGGTATTTCCCAAATATTCATACTCCTTGTATTCTGTAGTATATCCTCATATCTACACTGGGCTTTTTTCTTGGGTAAGTGCGGGGTAGTTCCCCTGTAAAGCTCACTGGGTATTGTCTCTTCAGGGACGTGTACGTAGTTATATGTGCCATAGTATGCAAAGATCTGTATGATGGCAATCAAGCCTAGTACTGTGAACACGCATGTTAGTGCTCTCTGCTGCACAAATCTGGAATTATTACAATATATATATATATATATATTAGATTATAGATGAGCAGCTTTCACTGCTATGTCTATGTCACAGTGTTAAATTATCATAGTCAATGTCTTTTAGTAACTTGAAAAATCAGCAATTTAATTACTTTACCACAAGTAGGATAGTGAATCATTTGTTGGTTCATCTCGTCTTTGGATACAAGTAACATACCTTTTCTTCAGTGAGCATTTCGGCATTTGTGGTGACAAGCTGGTACTTTAAGGCACTTTAAGTATGTGTATGCTCTACATCCATTCAACTTGTTTCATGTCACTTAACTAAATGAATTCTGTAACATAAGCTTTACTTGAGTCTTGTTATCTACGTATACAATAATTACAGTATTTTATCACTTCTGAGTAATAAAGTAGTGTGTTAAGTGTGCCAGTATCGCAGGCTTACAATATTATGTTCAATTACTTTACGACTTCTGATATAGATAAGAGATTACAACACATAGGTAGGTACAAGATGGTATACTTAGTATGAATTGATGTATGCGAGTCAAATTATAATCCTATTTAGTTTTCAAATTAAGCAAATGGAATACAACTAGAAAATGTCCATTACATTAGTTAATAGAACAAGTATTATCTTCTGTCCTACTAGCCTGAATAGTTTATCATTAATATATTGAGGACACTCCAACCACAAACACAATTTTCCATACATACTTACATTTTATTTTTTACTCATTTATCAAGAGGGTCTACAAACAAATTATTGATAGGTACTCTTTATTCTAATTTTTCTTATACCCTGTCATTCTCATAATAATAATAACACTATGGTAGGTACAATAATATTTTTTGTGTTATTGATGATATCCCTTCATTTGGTGAAAAAACACAAACAAGTTTAAGCTTTATAGGGGTTGATAATGATAGGTATATTGCAGTTTTGTTTGTAGGTGTGAACAGTGCATTGAGTAAAGTATTGTAATAAGTAGATACTAACACTGTAGGTATTAACTTTAGGCACACTTTGTTTAGTTATCTCCACGTCATGCTATATTTACTGTACATGAATCGAGAACGGCCTTCATGCACGTCCCACATAGTGAATCGAATAGTGCGGTTAAATAGCTGCAGCGTGTGAATTTATTTTTTAGTTGCACGGCACACTTGCATTCAATTTGTATCATCCGCCATTTCTCATCAGCTGTCAACAAAATTGTCAATTGACGTCTTGTTTTTTCCAGACGTAAACAAATCTTATCGAAATCAAATCGTAGCATCATCATCTCTTTCTAGGATTTTACAAAGCAAAGTAAATTTATTTGTGAACAGCGTAACTCAGGTAAGAGCTCTGTGATATAATAATGAGTAAAAGACATGGGAGGAGGACAGAAGAGGAAATAACCTGCAAGCCGCTGGATACATACTCGGAAATAATGATGTTTTTGGAAAATCCACCCCCTTGGAGATCTTTGTGCAAAGAGTTAACGCCACATAGCAAATCTATGTTGAAAAATAGATTACTAAATAAGCACCTCGAAACATTTCTCGAGTCACCAGAAACTTTTTGTCATTTTGATCCGGATGCGGAAGAAGTCATTCGACATGATGAGAGCACTTTGCCAAAAACATTAGTGTGCCACGATATGGCCAATGGATATCACGATGATAGGTAAGAATAATAAATTAAAAATATTGTTTTTAACATTTTTGTTTACATAAATGACCGTTATTAGTTAGAGAAATTAAAATTAGATGCACACTTGACTTGGTTGGTTGTTGTTTATGTTTATCTGTCATTGTCAATGTCAGCTATAAGCGCTTTTTTTTTTTTGTTGTGAAAGAGCATTTGGATCGTTTTTTTTTCAAAACAAACGACAGATGACTTGATAAATGACTTGACTTGACTTATTTATTACAATTTTAACACTCGACATTGGCAAAATTGTCTGTCGAAATGACGGACACAGACCATTATTGAAGAGAAGAAGAAGAAGCATTTGGATCGTTTTGCCGTTCTACCAACATAACGATCTGTGAGTACAGTCGAGCACAAAATTTAGACTTCGAAATAACATTTAGTGACTTCCGATGGATAGACCACCATCATATTACTTTGCTAGGATCGCGGGAAGTTACGGCTGGAAACCAATGGAGGCCTGTATCCAGTCGTGGATTTCTGCGGGCTGATAGGTACCTTACCTACCTACCTTTAAAATGATCATGAATGTGGCGATATTACCTAATGGTCTTTTAAATTCATTACCAACCGAAAACCACCTTATTTGTATATAAATAATTATAGGTAATAGAAAGACAGGCCCACCATCGGACGGTAAAAAGGCATCGTTGTCGTCATCTGTAGATACGCCCACAACGCCAGTGATGAAAATATGGACTTATTTCTTCTTTTTATGTTACTAAATGCCATGTTTCTTTTTAATTTTAGTTTTATTGACGGTACAGCGGATCACGAAGCATACACGTTTTACAATTGGGCTGGAATTGATATATTTTGTTACTTTAGTCACCATTTGTTAACGATTCCTCCATTGGGTTGGATTAATGTTGGTCACGCTCATGGAGTTAAAGTTATAGGTAAGTTCGGGTTCTTTACAAAATGTTCATTACCATAAAGTACTTACCTACCTACCTCTTCGTTTTTATTTTTGACATCGTCAGACAGAGTTGCAAGCACCTGGTTAAGAGAATACTGTAGATGTTACCTACCGAACTAAGATAACATTTTAAATCATGGCTACTACTACCTAATAAGCTAAAATAAGTTTTAATTTTTCAGGGACATTAATTTCAGAATGGGCCGAAGGGATAGTATTTTGGGACAAAATACTTGAATCTGAAAATATATATCAGAATTTTGCCAGCACGCTTGTCAGCATCACAAAAATGTTAAAATTTGATGGCTGGCTGTTGAACGTTGAGAACAAGGTCAGCTAAGTTAAAATGAGCTACCTATGTAATAAAGTAAAGTACATTAGGTACCTACCTACGTAAATAACTAAGAAATTGTTCGTCTGCATTCCCTCTATGTGAACCCTACGCACCACTACAATCGGTCTCTCTACCCTTCAGGCTTTCTGGAAGAAAACTCTGATAAGTGTTAAGCTCGCCCTTGTATAAAACCTTTGTGTAAAAACTGTATAGGTATAACAGTGTAGTGTTGATTTTTGATACCTACACCTACCTAGGTACGTGATACTTACCAGCATAATATTCTCTAGGCAGTTAAATTTTTCAGATTTCTAAACCAACAGTTCTTCTGGAATTTGTTAGATATTTTAATCGTGTTCTGCACCAAGAAATTCCACATGCCGTTCTTATTTGGTACGACAGTGTCACTATCCAGGGTTCACTCAATTGGCAGAATGGACTAAATGAAAAAAACATGTAAGTTTTTTAGTAAAGGTATAACTAGGTATCCTATTGATCATAGGTATGCCCATTTAATCTGTATGTATCCCCGATTGCGCTATTATATTACTTCCTTTTTGGTGACGCAGGGCATTTTTCGACGCATGTGATGGCCTTTTCACCAACTATTCGTGGACAGAGGCAGACGTGGAAGATAGTGCGATTGGAGCCGGTGATCGCATCAACGATTTGTATATCGGGATTGACGTCTGGGGTCGAAACTTCTTCGGCGGAGGCCAATTCAACACACAGGAGGTAAATACATCAGCTTAGCAAAAACGTCTTAAACTGGAATTCAATATTTGGTTGATTTTCATACAAAAAAAATAATGAAATGATTTTTTACAGTGTTGTTTAGGTATACGTTTTTGTCAAGCTGTACCCTACTGGTAAAAAAAACAATAGTTTTATATCAGTAGCTCATAATTTGTGTGTGTGATTGTACCAGCTTCTTGGTTCTGTTCAATATAAAACTCTTGAACTAGACTCGTGCTTTCGAAAAACTAACAATGTATGAAATGGAGATCAAAATTTAAATTGCGTTTCATACAAAACGAGATTTTCGTACTATGTAGGTAATTTTGGTAGAATACCTTCGAGCATTTCGAAGTAGAATACCTACACTAGAATGGAAGTCCCGCTTCTTCTTACGTAGGAACTATGTAGGTAGGTACGTAGGTAGGAATGGGCTAAGGCTAGTCTAGTCTATAAATCGATTAATTTAAATTGAGTGCCACCTATTAATGAGTATTAATGAGTATGGCCCATTCTTTATTAGTTATCATGAGTCATGACATGAACATGAGCAGGTAGGTACCTACCATACAGTTCTATTCGATCCAAAACGTGAAGTAGGTAGGTATGTACCTAGGTAGGTAGGCTACCAGAGAGTGAGAAAAAGGAAAGTGTAAGTAGGTAGTCACCTAGGTGTACCTAACCATAAAAAAATTCAGACAATAACAAAATCAAAGGACTACAAACAGCACTTACCTACCACATAATATCCACCTATGTAGGTAGGATATACCTACCTACCTACATAGGTAGGTATCTGTCTACAGACAGCCATATGGAAGGTACCAACCTAATCTACCCTTTGTTACAGGCAGTCAAAGTAGCTTATGAGCATGGCTGTTCGTTGGCTATATTCGCGCCCGCGTGGTCTCACGAAGCCATGAGCACGGAGAAATGCGACGTCAATGCTGTGGCGATGGCCGATGGTAATATATTTATACCTACATCACTGCAAACCATTCTGTGAAAAGTTTACCTACCTAGGTATGAACTTTTAGGATTATCTAACAAGAAATTTTGTCAAGGTCTGGACAACGGCGAACTATTTTTGCTGCGAGACCGCGCGCTTTGGGGCAGCCTGTGGCCCTTCCTCAACACGCGGGTCCCCTGCACGCTGCCCTTCAAGACGTCCTTTTGCCGCGGACAGGGCAAGAAGCGTCGCATGTACGGAGAGGTACCTAACCTACCCACTTTCTTTCTCTTCAGACTGTTCAAAGCATCTTATGCACTGTGCTTTTCAAAAAATCTAAAATTTATTTCCGTACCTAGGTAACAAACCTACCATAATTTGTTTTTCTGTACCACCCAGGTCCTCTGTAACACTCCGTGGTACAACCTGCGGCACCAGCAGTACCAGCTGAACTCGGCTCACGGACCCCACGGCTACCTGCTGTCCACTATCGACACCATCCTGAGCCACTCTCGCCAGACGTACAAGGACGGCAAGGGCATCCTGCGCTACCGGGACTCCTTCCAGATGAGCAGGATGGAGCTCCACTCGACTAAGTACAAGGAGTCTAGCACTCTCCTCCATTCCGTCAAGAAAAGGGACACGAGCATCATCGTCCCGAGAACCGACAGCTTGCACGCCATGGAGGACGCCGACGTCGACGAACCGGAGCACGAGGAGGTGAAGCCGGCGAAGCGCAAGATGAAGAACTACTTCAAGAGCCTGCTGCAGCTCAAGTCGCCGCGGAGAGACAGCGCCTCCGACGAGGACTACCAGCCGGAACCTGGCTCCAGCGCCCTGGCGGCCGAGCCTAGTGGCACTACCGCTACCGACGGCGACAGGGGCAAGTCCATGGTACAGATGTCAGTTAGCTTGAAGCTGGGGCCGAAGGGCACCAGGCAGCGGTACGGGCTGGCCTGCGTGACCGAGGAGCGGGAGTGCCTCGAGGTGTACCAGGAGGACAGCTTCCATGGCGGATCCTGCATCCGCATCCATCCCGGCGACAACATGAGCCCCGGGCATCGGCTGACGAGATTGTTCCACTGCGATTTCTCCTGCGAGAACACGATTATAGTTTGCGTGGTGACGAAGAAGCTCGCCGGGTTTGCCGGGCAGAGCTTGAATGTGAAGCTGTTCATGAAGAACGCTCAGAACGAGGACTTTAGAGTGGTGCTGATAGGGCGCAACTTGCCGCAGATGCACTCGGTGTCGGCGACATCCACGTCGCGCGTCTGCAACGTGTCGCCGCTGGAGATCAGCGGGCAGGACTTCAAGGACGTGCAGCGGTACCTCCTGCTGAACGAACCGAACTTTTACATACCCATCGAGAACTCGTTTGATTGGAAAGTCAGGTAAATAACATACATACCTAATACTAACTCAGAACTTACAGAACTCTTTTAGGTATATAGGTAGGACTTTTTGACTTAATCTTCACTTTGTGGGTTATTAATCTCCAGATACTATCAGTTGAACCTGCCGGGCACACGGATCACGTCTATCAACTGCCGGACCGATCTGGAACAGGGGCCGATCCTGCTCGGCTACCTGGGTATCTGTCACAGGCCTCTAGATCCAAGAATAACTTAGGAGACTAGGCTATTCTAGAGGTCTCGATTGCAACTGCCTCTGACGTGGGAGGAACAGGGTGAGTCCAAAGGTGATATTCAACTGCTGTTTTTTGTGTGTGCGAGTTTGATTACTTCCAATAGCACAAAAAAATATTTTCATCCTGTTGTAAACAAGTAAGTACTTAATATTTAGGTAAAATGCATATAATTTTGTTTAATTGCAAAAACTAAATTCATGACAATTAATGAATACAAAAGATATTACTTAGTACATAATATATTATCTGCATATAAACTGTACTATCTAAAAATATTTATATGAAATGTACTTTGCTGATGTACCTAGATATTCTTAAGTTTACTTTTACAAATAAAAATGTATAAAGGAATTGATTTATCTTAGTTCTACTAATTCTACTACCTACATGCCTATTCTGGTACTCGTAGGTAGGTACTTACAATCACTTTTTTAATTTTGTCAAGCCTATGGTACTACCTACGTCCTAATTGCCTCATGTTGACCTCATAATGTCTAGTAGGTATCCAAGATAACTTCAAAGCATAGTTTCAACATTGAGGAACTATTACTACTACGCTAGTAATATTAATTCAATGAGTTTCAAGGTATAATAATTCCCGAAATCCGTCCCTTAATTAGACAGGCAGGCAGGCATAGAGACAGATTTCGTTATTTAGTGATATTCTTAACAAGCTACCTACAAGTTACTTAGGTAAGTAGGTACTACCTTCATTATCTCGACTTACAGTACGAATACGATATCAGTATCATTTTTGCTAAGATAGCAAGTTGTCAGGTAGTTGATCAATGTATTAAGTAGACCTTCAATCTCTGTCTAAGGGAATACACCGCACCTGTCAGCTGCTGGAAAGTGCATTGTGATTTTTGTGTTCCATGAAACTGAAAAGGTAAGATTTTTTTTTGTAAAATATACGTAGGTATATCTAAATAAGGTTGTACCCACCTACCTAGATGCATCGCAACGTAACGTAAGTAGACATCAATGAAGCAATACCAAAACAAAACAACTACCAAAATGCATCAACTAATGTGTTTATATTCATTACGGTCTTTAGAATGACAATACAACCAGTAGATATTGATAGTGACCTACCCCGTTTGCTAGATCTAGTTATTCAACCTACGTAGCTTGGTTCGGTGCCCACAAAAGTAACATTTTGTACGGTCACGTACTTCGCATTTCTTTTCCTCAATTTCAAGGCGTCGCGAAAGTGCATCGACCTTTTCTGCGTAATGTTCAGCTTATCGCCATTCAAATTGAATACCACGTAATGTACTAGGTACCTACTTGTTGGTTTATTGATAACACCTGCTAGAGGACACTTTGATTACGATCATTCTTATCTTATCAATCAAGTTCAGTTTATATTTATAGTGCTGTGTTGTTTACTAAGTTAGTCGGCTAGCTATCAGGTAAGAACCTACTTTACCTATGCTTTGGTTAAAACTACAGCTATTTTGCTACCTAAATATACAGGGTGTTACCAGACCACTTCCGAAAACTTGGAGGTTCCAATCAGACCATGATACTGAAAACATTAAGCGAAAAAAATCGCGAAAAAAAAAATTGACTTGACTATCTCTTTTTAATTTTTTTTCTAGTTACATACACACAGTACAACATAATAAGACATATCTACCTAATTATCTCATTTAAAAAAGCAAAAAAACAAATAAAATAAATAAAGCAGCAATGTACACGCAGCACGCAGATTACGTCTACTACAGCATGAACAGCTGAGAGTTCATCGCGGGTCATTCAAGTACGCGACGTGCGAGCGACCTACGTTAGTACCTACCTACGTTAGTAGGCACTTACGACACAGAATAAATAATAGTACTACGCCTCGACCTTACCTACGTGAATGCGTACATTGCGGGCTGGCGAAATAAATACAAATCTTTAAACATTGTTTTCTCCGGCTATAATTATTTTTCAGGATAACTGATTTTTTTTTGGTTGGGTTTTGGTGTGCTGTAGCTCCCCCTTTCGTTTTCGGAAGTGGTCTGGTAACACCCTGTATACAAACATCGGAAATCGCACAATGCAAAAACTGGAGCAAGCCGGTCGTATGGTGTGGTTGGAGTACCTACCTATTACTGCTAATGAGTTGGACTTACTGACGGATAAACCTAACAGTTACCAACTAAATGTATAATCAGTTGGTAAAGGTAAAGGTAAACTAAAAAGGGTACACGCAAAATTGTGCACTCATAGCTAACTACATCAATCAGTTTCAGGAATGGCACCAGCAGCAGGCTTGGCGTTGTCTTGCTGCAACAGCGGCGGTGCTGTGGGGGCTACCATTTCCGCAGCGCTGCAGTTCTTCGCAGCTTCGCAATGCCTGGTGCAGGAGCCATGGCCGCCACAAGCTGTACTTGCCAGTAAGTTTTCCACAGAGTGCTGCAGTGTTAGTTTAAAATAAGCCACCCAATACCCAGACAATGACAGGTGTGTGAAGTGAGAAGGGCTTAGAAAGGAAATAGATAAATGTCTTGCAAAACAGATTGTTCGTTTTCACAAGACGTGTTTTTTGATAAAAGTATTTTGCAGATGGTTCAAGCTTTGACTTCATCATAGTGGGAGCAGGGACGGCAGGCTCCACGTTAGCTGCCCGGCTGTCGGAAGGTAATAACTTCTCCGTGTTGCTGATAGAGGCTGGTGGGGACCCCCCGCAAGAGAGCATCGTAAGTTTTCACCTAGGTATTAGATATTTCTGTAGGTACTCGGTAAAAGGTACCTATCTTACTCTCCAAAAAGTACGGTTTTCATTAAAAAGATGTCGCAGTTGAACTATAGTTCAACCTAATTTTTTCAGATCCCATCGTTCCACAGTGTGCTTATATCCAGCCCGTATGACTGGAACTTCACAACTGTAGATGATGGAATTTCAAGCCAAGCCTTATCCAGGGGCAGTCAGCAGCAGCCTCGAGGCAAGATGCTCGGTGGCAGTGGATCCATCAACAACATGGTCTATGCACGGGGCTTCCCCGCCGACTATGATGAGTGGGCTGCCTCTGTGGGCTCTGACTGGAGTTGGGAAAACGTCCTAGCATACTTCAAAAAAACTGAAAATATGACGGATCAAAACATAGTTAACAACGACGAGCTGATGAAATATCATGGTAGCGATGGAGAGATGGAAGTATCAGGACTTAAAGAAACTTCGGAAACACTAGAGAGATTTTTAGAAGCGTTCAATGAAATAGGCTTCGATATAGTAGATGACATGACTAATCCTCATAAAATTGGAGTGGGTAAGTTCTCGCACACGATTAGAGATGGTAGAAGAGACAGTTCACTTACAGCGTTGTTGAATAAAGCTGGAGAAGACAACATTTTCGTTTTAAAAAACGCAGTGGTAACTAAAATTCTTCTGGAGAAGGTTACTGCTGTTGGAGTAAAAGTTCTCATCGATAGTGAAGAATTGCACTTTAATGCAGTGAAAGAAGTTATAGTATCTGCTGGAACCTTTAATTCACCAAAGATATTAATGCTCTCTGGTATCGGGTCGAAAGACCATTTGGACGAAATAGGCATTGATGTTGTTAAAGAACTGCCGGGAGTAGGAGGTAACCTCCACGACCATGTGATGTACTTGAGTTACATTGCAGCAGAGAATGGTACTTGTTATACTAACGAAGCCACGCACTATATAAATGTAGTCCAGTACCTTTATGACGGGTCAGGATCTTTAGCAAACGCTGACAGTGTGGGGGCACTGTTGGCGACAAGGGAATACAACTCTAGTACCCCAGATTTTGCTTTCTACCCGACATGCACCCCGCAAGGATCTCAGTTTTACAAAGGCTGTGTTTCTGTAATAGGTCTCAGTAAAGAAATCTGCACACAACTTGCTGATGTGAATAAGAATGACGAACTAATATCGATCGCTGTCGTTCTGCTTAAACCTAAATCTAGAGGAAAGGTTCGTTTGAACTCGACTCAACCTTTAGTCGACCCTATGATCTACTCGGGCACCTTCTCTGATCCTGAAGATCTAAAGTATTTCCCCGAAGCCGTAGACATCGCCCAATCTTTAGCGACAACAAGATATTTTAAACAGAAATCTGCGCGCGTTGTGGATGTGAAAATTGGTGCCTGCGATGGTTTGGAAGAGCCTGCGAAGGTGAGATGCAAGGTGCGAGCGATGTCGACATCTGCCTGGCACGCGGTCGGAACTGCTGCGATAGGAGATGTCGTGGATAGCGAGCTGAGAGTGAAGGGTGTGAAGGGGTTAAGAGTTGTGGATGCCAGTGTGATGCCTAGCGTGACAAGAGGTAACACTAACGCGCCTGTGGTGATGATCGCTGAGAAAGCAGCTGATTATATCAAGAAGACTTATGAAGTGGAATAATTCGTTGCACATAACAACGTGTACGGGGATAACACCAAGCTAGCTTTAGCAACTATATCATTTTTGATGTAATTGTACTGGATGCTATCAGTATTATAATTTTTATTTTGTGATTTCTGATTTATGACTTTGTGACATTTTACATAGGTACCTAAAAATTAAGAATGTACATAATATATAGTTCTTTTAGTCTCTTGAATAATATTTTATCTAAGAACAGCCTACTTGTTGCTCATACCTACATCCAATCTAATATTTCCTTTGTCTGTCGTGATTTCTAATCCCCAAGCAAACAGAACTAGGTATGACAATCTTACGTTAAGCATGCAAGCTCGTATGAGTTAGTGGCCAACTTAAATGACAGAGTTTTTAGGCCGCCTTAAGGCCTCCTTAAATCTTTTTGACGCCACTCTAATTGATGAAATAATTTCCTAATCAAATGAACTCGATACTGCAATGTAGTCAGTGTTACGTCTTCAGGAAGTATTGCATATTCAAATAGTCACTACTCATTAGCACCAATTTCCCTCTGTGTAAGGGCAGGGGACGTAACCAGTAACCACGTTACCGATGACACGTGGTCTGCTTGCTAAGCAGTTGTTGCATGTCCTCGATGTTGTCATCAGCTCCACGGGCTATCAACCCACTGATTCTGTCAGACGCTCTGCTTACCTCAAGTGTATTGATAACTAGCTTCAGCCAGCGACTTCGTTCGCGTCCCGTTTGATCCCGTTGATTTTCCGGGATACAAAGTAGATGTGTTAATCCGGTCACAGACAATGCTCCAAGTTTCATCCAAATCAGATCAGTAGTTTTTGCGTGAAAGAGTAACAAACATCCATACATTCTTACCTACATACTTTCGCGTTTACAATATTAGTAGGATAAGATTTCTGTGTTGCTTTTGCTACCCTGGTTCTTGCATTATAGATTCTTCCTGACATCAACATCCACACCCTTTGCCAAACAGTTATAATGTAGGTCTTTTGGCTGTTGAATGAAATACATTAGGTACCTACTTAAAAAAAAGTTGACATGTGTAAGACGAACACCTGCGCACGCGTATGTACTTTTTGTTGACTTCCGGTAGATCTGGAACAAAAAAAACATCAAGGGGATGGTTCCGGTGTAGTGAAGTGAAAATATCCTACAGAATTATAATATATACATCCTGACCCTGTGCTAAAGTCAGGTCAACATCATCCTATGACAAACATACCCGTCACAAATAATATCATCCAAAGCGGCCGCTTTAGACCCCCCAGGTCATGCTAGTAGTTTCTTTATTTTTGTTTTATTTATTAGTTCTTTTCACATAGAAATAACATTACAGACAGAACATAGTCCAACGCGTTATTCTAGTTCGCTTATATTTAAAACAAAAACAAACATATTAATATTTTTTCGTCCTGCCGCGGGGACATACCGGCATCTAGTAATTCAGTTAGCCATAGACGCTGTGTTGTAGAAGTCGCCATAGCCACACTACTTAGTATAGTAGGTATAATTAGTAGTCTCTGAACTTGAAATGTGAGCATGTCTCGCCTAGTAACATAAACGATGTCGCGCGCACGCCACTTGACTCAGTTTTAATGTTTTAGGCAATTTGAATAATTTATTTTATCAGTTTCGACTTTATGCCTTTCTACATCAACGAAACTGAGGTCGGTTTCTAATGGTTTTGTTATGGCTTCTTTATTGTATCATTGAATTTTTTTAAATCGATATTTCTTGTATAATTAGATACATAAGTGCTTGCGTGGTGCAGCTTGCTGGGTCGACTCGTTACTAATAAGCAGGCGTTTGCACCTCCACCAAAGGCTGATATACAGGGTGTTACCAGACCACTTCCGAAAACGAAAGGGGGAGCTACAGCACACCAAAACCCAACCAAAAAAAAATCAGTTATCCTGAAAAATAATTATAGCCGGAGAAAACAATGTTTAAAGATTTGTATTTATTTCGCCAGCCCGCAATGTACGCATTCACGTAGGTAAGGTCGAGGCGTAGTACTATTATTTATTCTGTGTCGTAAGTGCCTACTAACGTAGGTAGGTACTAACGTAGGTCGCTCGCACGTCGCGTACTTGAATGACCCGCGATGAACTCTCAGCTGTTCATGCTGTAGTAGACGTAATCTGCGTGCTGCGTGTACATTGCTGCTTTATTTATTTTATTTGTTTTTTTGCTTTTTTAAATGAGATAATTAGGTAGATATGTCTTATTATGTTGTACTGTGTGTATGTAACTAGAAAAAAAATTAAAAAGAGATAGTAAAGTCAATTTTTTTTTTCGCGATTTTTTTCGCTTAATGTTTTCAGTATCATGGTCTGATTGGAACCTCCAAGTTTTCGGAAGTGGTCTGGTAACACCCTGTATATTAATTAGCCCTACGCAGCTACGTACTGAAGTACCTAGGTAGTTCCTAATAAATTAAAAAAATCTTTTATTTCAGACCCATATCACACAAAAAATATGGAATAATAGTAAAAGTAAAATAAAAGAAAACGAATAAAATAATACAGTGCATAAAATAATAACAAGCAATTTTGTAAAATTTTCTTTCTGCCTGTCCACAAAGAACAGATGCAGGTAAAGTAGATGTTTGATTGATAAACCTAGGAGGTGAAATAGTGAGAATGCACTACATGAGAGGTACGAGCGAGCTGCGCTTTCTCCTGCGTCTGGCAGATGGACCGGCGCACGCGCACGCGCTCGTCCTAACGCCGGAAGTAATGACATTATGTTATACTGCATTCGTGTCAATTATTCCACACTTGGTTTTTGGTACTTCGGTACGTAGGTCCTAAGGTCGTGACTGCTGTGTAGGTATAACTATTTGATCTGTGGTGCTGTGAAGGATCAACAGATCCCGCTGAAAGGAAGTGCATGCAATACTCATATATTTACCACAAGCCGTCGCCCGCGGCGTTCCTCGCGTTCTACCTTTTAGAGTGTGACGTTTCAAAATTCCTTTCTTAGTGCACCCCTACACTATATAAAGATACTACCCTCCAAATTTCATACCTCTAGGACTTATAGTTTAAGCTGTGCGTTGATTCTTTGTCAGCTTCAAAAGAGTTTTATATATATTGATGATGATGATGATGATACTTACTCAAATCTAACAGAATCTGAATTTTCCAATAATATATTGTTGAAAGGATAGACAATCTGGGAGACACAATATGTACTGTAGCGCCATCTCCTATCCTAGATCGAGCAAACGAAGTTATTTCAAACTTTGAACTTAAGTAATACAACTGAATACCATCCATTGCTCCTCGGACCCCAAAGGTCGCTCGTCGCGGAAGATCTTCCCTTTTCGTAGGAGGACACACATCCTACCGTGTCCTTCTCATGTACCAAGACTACTAAGGGAAACAAAGTGAAAATCGATATGCATTCTGGTATTGACTTGTGTCACGCAAAACTCTCCAGTGTGACGCAAGAGGTGCGGGTTCCATTCCCACGGCGGCGGGTCAAATACATTTCATCTGAGAAGGTCACTAATCAGGTAGATGAGAATGTGCAGGTACCTACCTCAGTAATGCACGGCGGCTGCGTGACTGAGCTTTCACCTGTGTGTTTCATATGTTGTAGTACTAACTATGCATTAACCTGTGCTCGTGACTATCGGCAGATGATTGTACCGTCGCACGCGCTGGTGGATACCGGAAGTACAGATGATGAAATCGGATTATGTGCAGCATGATTAGTTTACTTTTGTGCAAGAGATTATTTCCGTCAACTTCGTTTATTAAATAGGTCATTTTATAGTTATTAATAGCTAGGGCCTAGCTGGTATGACATCGTAACTCTTCTCCAGTATTGTTCTATAAGCATGACATGATGCAGACTCTTCCTTGAATTCCAATAACACAGGAATAGGAAGTGTTATCTACTGAAATATGAACCAGGAAAAAGATTTATGTTAGTTTCATCACTCTAATTTCTGTTACGCATATTTGACTTACCTAATATTGTACCAACATGAGGAAGTACGTGGAGCAGGCAGTAACTCATTTAATGGGCCATCTTCAACTCTCATTGCAATAATTAATACCAATTAATTCACACAATACCTCTTGCCCCAAGAGATGGTGCTAGACGCGAACCACTCTCTCCATCACCTGTACCGGCGCGTGCGCACCTTTCCGCGAATGAAATATGGCACTTACATAAACCTGTTGCACTCCAAAGTTTGTATTAATATATGTAACAGACGCAAGCAATATTAGATCCTAAAAACAAAACTGGTAAGTTCATATTTTATTCGAGAAAGTTAGTCAGTCAACGCTCGCTTTCCCTCAGCTTCCAACTGGTAAGAATTTTCACGTTCGAACTAAATTGAATGATAAGTGTAGTACAATAAAGCTTGGTTTTCGTTGAATGCAATTTCTGAGTGAAAGGCTCACTTCCACAAGTCGGAGAGTTGACAGAGTCGCCGCGGTTAGTTTACGTTGTACCGCGGCGCGCACTACACGTAAATGTCCACGTAGTGATGCGACGATGTCGGACACGGAGCGGGCCTCGCCGCACTCGCCGGACACGGCCGACACCTACAACAACAGCGCCCCCACCGCCACAGTCTCCAGCCTCAAGTCCGAGGATTCCACGGAACATCTAATATGCAAAACGCCGCAGAAGAAGACGAAGAAGATCAAGGAAGTGAAAGAACAAAGTGTGACTTCGAAAAGTGTGGAAGCGGGTAGTGAGGCTCCTAATAATAGGAGAAGACTGGTTGTGTTTCTAGGGTTAGGGCAGGTGGTACTGGGAGCTCTGCTGGTGGGCGCGGGAGCGCTGGCGGTGGTGAAGGGCGCGGCGCTGTCGCGAGTGGGGGCGGGGCTCTGGGCGGGCTGCGTCGCCGTCGTCGCCGGCGTAGTCGGGGTGCTGGCCGGCATCAACGACTGCTATGGACTCTATGGAGTTGGGAGTGGGTAAGTTAACCAAGACTCTCTTTTGTAAAACGAAAATAAACGAGGGACTTTATGAAGATGCTCAAAATTAAAAGTTCGGTGAGTGTAGGCGCCGTCGTGCCGGTTCTATGCTATCGTAGGTACCCTAGATAGCGGTGGGTAAAAACACAAAAGGGTTACAAACCTTTGTCAGACCGATCAGAACAGCAAAATCTATGGTCAACAAGTACAGTTCAGTACCCTTCACGTCCAAATAACAACAAGCGTCGATCAAAAGAAACTACCACAACACAACATAGAATAAAAACAGAAGTTTCTAAAAATATCGGTCAACATTACCACTTGGCTACCACAAAAAAGAGTACAGATTATCTTCTATTTTCTCGAGTTACCTACGAGCGAAAGTTATAACAACAATAACAAGTGGACAGTGGATTAGCTTAGTGGTTGTATCTAATACGTAATAGACCTTAAAACCTTCTATTTGGATCTTTGAGAATAATTGAAGATGCAGCCTCAGTCAGTAGTCAAGCTGATATTTAAAATGATGTTTGGCGATTCAAGACATTCAGTTGCTGTAGAAATAACCGCAAAAATTATTTCTAAGTAGTATGTGCTTTATCCACAAGTTTTGATCATCATCATCTACAGCTCGACTTCACCCACCATACGAATTTTGTATTCCCAAAGTAATTCAAATGCTTCATCCATTTTCCCGAATTATTTATTTTCTGATTGTACGATTTTCCGTAGATATAGAGAAAGTCGTGACGTAATGTCAAAGGAACCACTTTTACTCAAACATGTGAAGTAGATGACATAAAATGCATATTCATATCATATTGGACGGGTATGTTATCTAGGAAACCGCTTCCGTCATATCACGGTGGCAGAAGCTCTAGATAAATAAGTAAGGTAAGTAAATAAAACCATCACATATCATTTACGATTTTTCTGTGGCTATCATGACGCGAAGAGCGCGTTTATGTCTTTTGTACTGACAAATATATATATTTTAATGTGCAATTACGCATTAGACCTGCGTCACCTTTGAAATATTATACTGATCTACAAGTAGCTTTGGGAACATAACTGTAAAAAACTTTTAAAATGATGGTTTACTTAATACTTCCTTAAAAAACCAGTGCGAGTATGAACACTCAGAAAGTTGTTATGCACAGTAACGATGATCAAAGATTTAGATACTGCTGAATAACCTTATCTGTAGGTAACGGTCGGCACACAACCACACAAACCCAATAAAATAGGTGAATACATTTTAAAAGGTGCTATACTTAGTTTATTCGTCACTAGTCATGCCCGATACTTTTACCAAAGTAAACTGCGTTAAAATCATTATTTACAAAAAAACCATTTGAGTCTTTATCGACAATTCGGAAAAGTTTTGGTCCAAACTCGTGACAAAGACGATGATCGTCAAAAACTATCTAAGTAAACGTACACACAGACTACCTAATAAAAAATACAGTGTAAAACTGCTAAATCCATCGGTAAATACGTATTTTATCCGATTCAAATCAACGAATTTAACCATTAAAAAGTTTTGTTCAAAAACTGATAGAGAAATAATAGTACATTATGGTACTAGTGTGGTACATTGGTGATTACCGCCGAGGTGCCATTGAGACCCGAGTCGTAGGCGAGGGTCTTAAGAGAGCCGAGGACGGTAATCATCAATACACACGTGTATCATACGACGTTTTTCAACACACTTGTGAATAAAATAACTATAATTTCAACAGTGAAAACGAGTTGTGAAAAATGTTTCGCTAAGGCGGGAAAAATTAATCAGTTTTCCTATGCGCGCGCATTGCGATCGGCCACAGACTAAAGGGATGAGGTTTTTTTTTTATTTTCCGCGCATAGGGTTTGCGTATATTCTGCCACGTACAAAATGGGGAATTTAAAGTTTTCTTTTATTACAGAGAAAACAAAAGTTATATTAGAGTGAAAGTTTTATTTATTAAACACGTACGAGTTAAAATTATCTATTTAAATAAGAAGTTGCATGAAATGAGCAAGCAATAGGAACATTCATTTATTTGTTCTATTGAACACGATCTTTTTTTTGAATAAAAACTTTTTTAAGAACAAAGCAACTCAACCGAAAAAATCAAAAAAAAAATCTATAACTCACTAGTGAGTTATAGTGAGTTATAGCAATGAAAAAGTCACAGTTTGATTATGGGTGTCATTATGTGCCTAATTGCAGTGACCATAGAGCCACTTTATGAGCAAGTGTGTTGAAAAAAACCTTACCTATTATGAAATCGGAATATAATTTACTTACCTTTATTTGTCCATTATTTTGGTAAGCAGCCATTTACGGGCACGCCCAATTACCGATGAGCTAATTACGTAATAGTACAGAATAAGCATGGTATTTCCGCAGACCACCGTGGTGACAGACAGACGTGCACGTGACTGCTCTAATGAAGCTGTCAATCTGAGGATTAATGGATATTACGGTATCAGGGAGGCACGATTGGGAGGGCTCACTGACAGGCCACAGTCAACCACCGCAACCTAGTTTACATGGTCTATAAATACTTACTTTACTAAATACACAAAAAAATTGTACATGATAAATTATGAGTGCAGCGGGGCCAGGCAAGTATGGGGGCGGGCAATTTCAACCCGTGGAAATATTAAAAAAAATTACATCCCTGGTATCTAGGATGATGATCTCCATCTCGTGCAATGATGAATATTGAACATTGCGGTTGTCTTGTGGTATCCCCGTCATCAGTTTAAATCAGATCGTACACTAATTAACTTTTCAATTAGCAAAATATATGTGCGCAATACCAGTGTTTTCGAAACGAAAGAAAACAACGTAAGAAAACTCACGGCAGTCCGCACGTGTTGACCTTGTCTCCTCTAAGGCCGATTAAGACTACCATACCACACCATAACATACAATGCTGGGCAAACCTTGTCCATCTAAACATGTCCTAGTCCAATCATCTAGCTAGATGCTTTAGCACTACCAACTTTATACACTATTAGATATACTATTGATGAAAGGCCGTGGCTTTCTCTCTGGTGACTTCAGTCGCCGGTCACTCACATCACATCACATACTTATTACTTAGTTATGTAATCGAAAAATATTGCATAATATAATGTAAATAAATACTCAAGTATTATACATACTCTTGAACTAATTATGCATACATTATAGTACATATTTCATAGATGACCGAGCATTATACAATGTCGTTGCTTGTAAGAAATCGCGGAAGAAAACTATAGTTTTGACATTAGTTACCTGAGACTAATGTGTGTTTGTTTACACGCCTATAAGTTAGGTTTTTATAATGATTATACCTGAGTGTTCCTACAGAATTTACGAATTCGCGTCTGGGCTTAGGTACTCATTTGATTTGGATCTCAGCATGGTGGCACTATTAGAAAACATAATATACTAAAACAAAACAGAAGTATCCGCCGGCTGCGATATAAAAGAGTTTTTGTGCTCCTCACGCACCGGCGGCGGCGCAGGCGCAGAAGGTATGGCAGTTCTGTCGTAATGCGCTCTGCTGCGTTCTGTTCCGGTCTGCGCACGCGCACGGTACCTACGCGACGCAACTGCACCTTATCAACGAACCTAAAGTAATTAATTGCTATTTTGGGGGTGATGGAGAAACTGACTTTGATTAAAAACGTGTAAACTGACTTTCATTATTAATGTTCTTTATTTAAGTCAGAAACAGAATAAATAAATCCATCTCTAAAAAAAAGAATAAAAATAAATCGGCTGCGCTAATTTTTATTTCAATATTTGATATCATTTTGATTGTTTTCAATTCATAACCTAGGAAAAAGTCGTAAAAAGAATAAATTATAAGACTTTTGTAAATAAATTCAAATAGAATATTAGCTAAGGCACAACTTATGTCAAATCGTTGATAATTTTTTCTTAGGTAGTTCAGTAGTTGCGCTAAAAATGTATGAAAAAAGAAAATGCAATTTTAAAGCGAGCGCGTTGATGTCTTTTGTACTGAAGTTCGCATCACACAATAATTTTTGCAAAAACAACTTTTAACAAGAAGCTTGAAAGCTTTTGCAACATGAGATTCTTGAATGTCACATTTACAAGAGGCAGCGATCACTATGCACACAAGTCACGTTCACGAGTAAACTAAAATACAAAATCACAATAGCTTCTACAATTTTTTTCTCATTATGACCGAAAACTCGTAAAACTGTGCCTATCTATACTCACATAAAAAAGTTTGCACGCATGCTAGATAACCAAGTGTAGGTACTTTTGCTTCGATACCTACTCGCAAGCATAAGTTAGTAATATTTGCAAGAAAGCGCACATGAGTGCAACGGTACCGTTCTAATACGTTTCCACTTCCTGATGACTGTGCCTGGTATTCTTAGGCAAGACTCTGGAACTTTTTTGATGCTCACTCAAAGTGCGCAATAAAAATTTACGATACTTGACGCATTTTATTGAGACTGACCAATAGAACAACCGGTGTATTTCAATATGCACATGAATATAAACTTGAACATGGAACTCAATGAAAACTGTCAAATAAAATCTGGGATTTGAACCAGCACCACTCTTTTTAATCATAAGTCTAGTAAGTATTAAATAGTTAGCATTTCATTTTGCTGAAATATTCATTTATACAGATTTATATGTTGATTATGTACAGCAAAATAGCCCTCATTGCAGTAAAATAGAGAGACTTGTGTCCCCTCAAGTTCTCAAACTCGCACAAGTTTGAGAACTTGAGCATTGTTTGGTAACGCTAAGAGTACGAGCGCTAGTGTATGGTTATTCGCACATGACGAGTGCACTTGATTGTTCATGGGAATAGTTTATGGAAATGCATTAATGTCTGTGAGAAGCGTGGAACAAATGATTTGTCGTCAAACATCAGTCATCTTCATTACCGCATATGTACTGCCCATCTAGCCAAGTCAACAATCTTCAGTCGTAAGAGAATAGAAACTGAATCAAAATGTATAAAAGAGTGAAGGCTAGGAATACTTTTTCTTAGTAAATTTTATTCCTAACCTTCACACCAGTGTGACTGCCGGCAGTGGCTGGGGTCGCTAAGGGGATTATTGGACAAAAGTTCCAGAAATGAGCAACTGGAATGAGCCTGAAAAAGCACTGTGAAGGGTCGATCGCGGAAAATCACGGACATAGCGACAATTCATCCCATGAATTTAGAAGAGTGACTTGCTAGTTAACCCATGAATTAAGGCAGTACCGTGTAAATAACTAGCTACTATATTTACTTCTATTCTGATCACGCAAAGTCTGCATCTGCAGCACAGATTCGACGTTATACTCGTAGCACCACTGCACCGTATCTACTACCCACTGTGCACTAGGTACTTCTTATCCTTACCATGGAAGCTACTGAGATAAGATGGTTATCATGTAAGTAGATACCTTTTTGGAGTATTCCATTTATTCCATTGTAGTCTTTATTTACCCCTTTATTCATATTCAACTGTCATTTTAGTGCAGCTTTAAAAAATGCTCTATCATTATCACTTGCATGACAACGAAAAGAGATGACAACAGATTTAGCAATCATTTTAGTTGGCTCAGCTTTAGAAGACCAATTAATACCCCTTAGTGTGGTTAGACTGTAGCAATGTTTCCAGTTTGAATAGATTGCATAATAGTCAGTGTGATAAATATCAAAGATGATCAGAATGTAATTACGCGGAGAAAGTCATGGCGATCAGTTTATTTTAATTGCCGCGGACACTCGACTGCCTCGTGAAATAATAAATACCATTATCATCAGCAGTAGCTTGAAAAAGCCCATTGTTGGACATAGATCTCCTCCTTTCCTATGCGGTATATATACTAAAAAAGAGGGTGTAAAAAGGAAACTTCGAAAAATTATAACTTATTGGTAGACTATGATCCTTGATCAATAGTTGTCGATAGTCTATATTTTTTGTTTGTTTTACTTCATGTTACGATGTTTCGTAATGATGTTTCACTATTTTTTGGCAAGATAAATTGAAACTAGGTACTAGCTACAAAATCTGAAGTAACTGTCTTAATATATGGCACTGCTTCGGTTTCAGTAGTAGCAGACACAGTACACTGTGCTGGCATCTGATCTCGGGATCAAATGCTACAAATATATTGTTATTTTATTTTGGAAACGGATCCCAGGAGCAGATTATAAAACGATTCGGGACGGTTCCTACTTTATTCTAATACCGCGATCCGGTTGGCCTCTTGACCCTTCATATTCATAAGACAAAAGATTTAGCTATTCATTGGTGCTGATTTGTATTTGTATTCGTTCAGGAGTCCACTGTTGACGGCGTTCTTGGCGCTGTCGCTGCTGTGCCTGGCGTGCGGGAACAGCGCCGCCGTGCTGGCGGCCAGCGGCCTCCAGCGCGACTCGCTGCGTGCCCAGCCCACCGCACACACCAGCTTCGATGTAAGTACACACACTACATACTGCAAACTCTTCACTTATTCATAAGCCATTAGTTATTTTTGATACAAGATGTTTCTATAAATATGGTATAAGTAGCATAGTCTATCAATAAGTCATAATTTTTCGAAGTAGCCTTATTACACCCTGTATTAATACTTTATAGGAAAGGAGGAGACTCCTTGTCTAAAAGTGTGCTTCTACAAACGACTGATGCTTAACCTCTAAATATTGCGAATATCCGATTTACTATGCACCAATAACTGCGGTTTCAAAAGTTACACTTGCTTGCATAAATATTTAAGCGGTTACCGCCACCGCAGGCATATTTTAACATTGAACGATACGACACATTGATTTAACATGATCTGTGCCTGTAGTCACAGATCATATAATATAATCTAGGTTCAGTATAGAGTACCTATATAGATGCCCTACTGTCAATTAAATTAGTACACGGAATTCTATATTATATTCAAAATATTCAACATTCTAGTTACTCATTTCAAGAAATTAAGTTATCCGATAAGTAACTTCTAAGTATCTCACGATAAGGATCTAGGGAGCTATCGATCAGCTCATAATAGGCTATCAATATGAGGTGAGAACTGTTGTAGTTAGTACCGAGCCGATGGGCTGTGAATAGAACCATTGAAAGTGTTTTGTAATTATCTTAGAGCCCTCCGGCATCAGAATGCGGCAGAGAAAAAAGGTGTAAAAAAGCCGTGTCTAAAGAATGTTCATTTGTTTACAGCAACTTTGAACCCATCCTCTCTCGAGTACTACTCTCCTGTCAAAAAAACCTTTTTATAAATAGGAAAAGTAAAGTAAAAAACTAGTCTCACTGCTGCAGCCAGGCACAGTAGACGTCCCAGCAGATTTATTGGTACAATCACTACTTATGAGTAGTTTTTATTTGCCTAATATTCAGTCTCTTACCTCGTTACGAATATAAACCAAACAAGATTTAAAATAAAAATATTTCATAGCAGGTAATCAAAGTAACATGATTGGTTCCGGCGAATAATGCAGCAATAACAACAGCACGATTTTTCACAATTACCCCGTTATTATCAAAACACGCATTGGGCAATGTATAGTGAACCGACAGTGCGGGACACGTCACTATGCACAAATTGGAACCAGTCGTAAAACGCGTAATTAGAAAAATACTGCTTTACAGTTATGTTGGTTAATAAATGAGTAAACGTGTTATTTACGAGCTTTTCAATTAGTATACTTACTTATGAGTAACCTACATACTTACAAAAATAAGTTTTAAGCTAGGACATTATTTTGTTTACTTGCGCCAACTATGCATACTGTACAAAAAGTATTTTATTTGTGGTAATGTATAGGTGCGCCACTATACTTGCGGTATGCGTGACTAGCAGAACATTCGAGTATTATTTGTAGATAATTGTAATAGATCCTATGGTGATGTTATGATGGACCATCCTTGACCGGCCACAGATTACACAGCGAGCGATCTGTTTACTCAAACTAACCAAGACTTTCAATAAAACCGTCATGTTAGTAATTGCGTTTTCGCAAACATAAGAAATCAAAGGGCGTTGTAAAGCAAATAAAATCTTGTTGATATATCCAAAGCTTGTGCGCAGCAAATATTTAATTGAAATTATTTTTGTTATTCAACAAGAGAACGGAAATCTTCGTATAAATAGAGTACCTCTACCGAGACGGAAATCCGCAAGCCATTCAAATAAAATTAAAAGAATCTTTTCTATTTTGAAGACCATTCATCCGCATGCAAGAAAGAACGCACAATGCTTTTCTTATATTTTAAAAGAGAAAATAAAACATCAGTACTTGACAAAGATTATATTATGTTGGATTCCCGCAATAAAAACCATTAGAAATACCATAATTAGGCAAGATACGAACCTACGAGTACCTGCCTACCTACCAGTAGTGCGTAAATATGTTTTGTGTATGTCATACTCAAGTAGGTATTTACATTGACGTTTTCACATAAAATTCTCGTCTGCCTCTTGCTGAAGAAACAAATATCTACCAATGTTTAACACACAGGCAGTACGTGATAGTACTAGTATAGTATTATATGATCTGTGGATATAGTTAATCACCGGAGATGGCTGTTGACAATTACACACGATGATTGCGACCTTACAGACCTCGTTCTACAAAGTGTGTCGCCAGATTTACTTAACTTCTCGTACTATTTTTATCTATCCTTATTTACTTACATATAAATCGTTCGTTTTTAAGTTTTTACAAACATAAAGTTCTTCTTCTTCTTCTCTTCAATAATGGCCTGTGTCCGTCATTTCGACTGACAATTTTGCCAATGTCAAGTGTAAAATTGTAATAAATAAGTCAAGTCAAGTCATTTGTCAAGTCGGCTGTCGTTTGTTTTGAAAAGAAAATGGTGGATTTTCTCTTCAAAACCTAACACGAATTTTCACATTCAAAAAAACCACTTTACACACATTTATTCCAATGGCTCACACTTTATGTTACGACCTAAGTATTATTGGTTAAAATTCCACCAAAATTAAACAACAATACTCACAATAACACAAGAAAAACTATTAAAATAAAAGTGCTATGTGTCGTTTCAAAAAATGTCAAAACTCGTGTCCCAAACATAAAGTTATAAGATTATGGAAAATTAGACAATTTATGAATTAACGCATAAGTGTCAAATATTTGACTATAGAAGAGCTTATAAAATACTAGCCGTCGCCCGCGGTATTGCTCGCGTGTGGCTTTTCAAAATTCCTTTCTTAGCGTACCCCTACACTATATGTATAAGGATACTACCCTCTAAATTTCACACCTCTAGGACTTATAGTTTAGGCTGTGCGTTGATTGTCAGTCAGCTTTATGATGAATAAATGAATGAGCTGTAAGTCCACTGTATATGTTGTTTGATAGATCGGATATCACATGCAATATGTTCAGCAGTTTAACTGAAACTCTTCCATTATTCATGATAGAACGCCTCACTGAACAAAAGGAAACGCTGCAAAACCAACTAACAATTTCCACTAACAATTTCAATTTGACTGTAAACAAAAAAGCAGTGCAATTCCATCTGCATTTAATAAAATGTTGTAAGCATTACTTAAATGAATATAGCGCACAAATTAATGTAGCAATTCGACGTTTTCGCAAGAGTCTCATTATTCGGTGGGACTTGCTCGGGTCATTGCCCTCGTAAATACTGCAATTTAGTAAAACTACAGCATGTCTAGACTTTTTACTTGTACCTACACATATATACCTAAAGTATACATATATACGACAAAGTTCACGTAAACTCTATTTTTGCAGGAGAATCATCAGGTATGTTAACTTCCCGCTAGGGGCGCTTCTCAAATCTTCATACAAATAGGTGACGTGAACTTTGCTGTATACCTAATATGTAAAAAGTCCACAGTTAAAAGACACACTGATACCGCCATCTAGTGTAGGTAGGTACATTGTAGGTTAATTTGCAGTAGGTACCTAACTGTCTAGAATACACAGTTTACTGGGAAATTAGCAATTGTTATAATGAGACTGGTTAATGACCTCTAAAACCTGACCTTCAGAATGTTGAGTTATTTATTTGTCCTCATAAAAAAAGCTTTTTGATCACAGCATAAACTATTTTAAAAGCTTTAAAAAAACACAGCGTTCCTCTGACAAACTGGCATAAAGCGTTTAGATTTCCTAACTACCTAAGTAGTTGTATGTGTGCGTTTTACCAACAGGATGAAATGCAAGCCTGGACGCCCGTCCTCACCAACATCGCGCTCCTCATCATCGCCACCCTACATTGTCTAGTCTGTGTGGTCACCATCTACCACCTCTCCAAGCGGGTCTGCCCCTGCTTCAAGCCGAAGCAGGCCTTCGATCACAACCAGTTCGACCCTGGCTTCAAAGCCGTGCCCTTCGTGGTGCACGTGGATGAAGGGAAAAAGGCCCACGATGCGGAGAGGGTGAGGAACCACGAGCTGTGCAAAGATCTGGAGGTGAAGCTGCAGGGGGAGACGATGAAGAAGAAGAAGGTGAGATACACTAGTACATCATAACTGCTGCTTGAAATGCGACAGTACTTTTTTCACACCTTTTCACACATTACTCACTGGTCCTTTTACTATCCGTCACGAGACACCTTGAACACTTTTCAATAACTGTTGTGGCACGACGAAGAAGAAAGAAAAATTTGTCCTGCAAACTTAAATCATACGAGATATAACATGCAGATGACCCACGTTATACCTGCCCATAACATTTACATTACCTACGTCACTTAGTAAAATGCGTCTGCTCTGAACAGCACATATAAATAACCTGATCTCCAACAGGAGGAGAGCGGCGAGTTCGACAGCGCCAACAGCAAAGAGAAGCTGGTGACGCGATGGCTGGGGCGTCACTCGACAGCGCCGGCAGCACAGGCCACCAGGCCGCGTCGGGGGGTCCGCAAGCAGAGGCCCATGCCGCCGCAAGTGGTACTGCTGCCACATGGGAGACCACACCCTGCCAGCACGGTGAGTCTTACAGATAATGATAGCTAGTTGGTATCAGCAGCTGGTACACAATTTACGTTTAGATATGTTACCAATACGTAGACCTACTTTATAGCAAGAAGTTATTGTGATTGTTTGTAACAGTTTTTCTAAAGAGCGTGCCTTATTGACAACGGTCATCAACGGTCTTACATAAACGCAATTGGATTTATTTTGAAGCAGCACCCGCAGTCCCACCTATTGCGTGGTGTCATGTCATGCCACGTCGCCGACCTGGGGTCAGACCAGTGTCACGTCGTCACGAACTCATCGACGCAATCGTTATTATCAGAAGATTGGTTGCGTTCGATTTTTCACACGGGCTGTGCATAATCGGCTATTATTAATGAATCTTTGAACTTCTCCTTTTAGGTTCTGTCTAACAAATCCGGCAAAGAACCCATTTTTGTCTTTTATCCTTAGTCAAAGCGGTTTTAGCCAGTCATCATAACTGCTGAACATGCTACCACAATTTGTAGATTGATACAATGTTTTAAACACTACTTGTCAGTTACCGAATCAATCAAAGTGTTCTAATCATGTTTTTACTGGTTCCACGGCCACTCCTCGAATGCCTAAAGCAACATGCAAAAACGGCGTTACATAAAGTGGTACACAAACATGTTTGTATAGGTATTTATGTTCCGCGTGCCGCCTTCCGTAATAAAAGATGGACACGACATGTTACTATGTTATTGATATAAATTGCTTTCTCTTTTATTGATTAGTCTAACTAACTAGTATGTCGAGGTAGTTAACGAGTGATTACACAATGATTTTTAAGTAAAATATTAGGGCGCGAGCAACGATTTAACTTTAGGTCACCTAAAAATCTTACCTTGCTCATATTTTCCATAAGTATTTACCAAGAAAGCACTCGATTGAAAAACTAACACCGATGTACCTAGTTATCGTAGCATTTCAGTTTTTAACACTGTAAGTAACTACCAAAACTTAGTATTTCTTTTTTCAAAAATCATTTGTTTATGTACCTACATTTATTTGGTGTTGAACTACCAGTACCTATCTTTACTTAATTGCCATATGGGGAATTTTATTTTGATTAAAAATATATAGCTACGTAAAAACTAATAAATTGTACCTACTACTAAAACAGGGGTCAAAGATGAGTCACGCACGTTTCTCACGAAGTATTTCACCAGCAGTTTGGTATTCAAAAGAAAACCTCAGCTCGTGCGTTCCACAAAATACGGTGTGTGCTGAATAATGTGCTCAGCGAGTTCTGGCGGCTACTGGTTTGTGCCAAAACTACGGCGAAAGTGTAATCTCCATGTTTTTGAGGCCGCGCTACTCCGTGATCTAGACTCACAGATGATTAGCTAAATTGAGAATATACATGTTTATGATTATGAGCCTACTAAAAGAGAGGTCATGAAAGAAATAAAAAAAAAATCGCTATTTTTAGGACGATATAGGCACAGATCATATAATACTATACCTACTAGATATAGGTAAACAGAAATTTACAAAATAAGTAATTTTTTTTGTCAAATCAATGTGACACGTAAATTAATAGTGTTTTAATTAACAACGAATTTTATAAGACAAGTTATAGTTAAGTACCTACCATTTTTATCTAAATAAATCGGCGACAGCTTATCAGCGGAACAAAGATAAATTACACATTGAAGCTAGAGACGGCAAGAGGCGTGTTGTTAATTGGAAAATGCATCTTCTACCAATAAGATAATTCACAACCAGTCACGGAGAAGAGCCACGAACGTAGCTCAAATGTAACAGCTACGTCACTTCGCAAGCAGTAAGGAGGGATCCCAGAAGTGTACCACTTGAGAAGTGACTAGAGAAGTGAGCTGCCAGAAAAGTTATTCTACGAGTGTCGCATAGATTCACTTTGGACGACTCTAACTAGAGATGTTTGATAGTTTTATAAATTGTTTTATTTGAAATAACTCATAAGTCGAGAGATAGCTCATTACTATTGGCATTATAAATGTTTGTGCCATGACAAGTCCAGCTGCCATGTTTAGGTCTGCGGAGTGTAGAGCTCTATGAGAGCGGAACGAGTAAACTCAGGCAAAAAGCCGGAGCGATGCTATGCGCCCGCGCACAGCTGTGAGGAAGCGGTAATCAACCATTATGGATTACTGCTACAATAGTAGAGTTTATTACCCTCCCGAAACTCTCCCAGAACAGCTTTCTTCCGCATTCATCAGCAAGGCAACCATCATTTTATTGGAGGTTACAATACAGACTGCTAATATTCCTCACTAATAAGTGACTGTGATGTTATTCCTCAATCACTCAAACCATAGCAATGGGTACTTATACTTACCAAAAGCAATAAAATACTGTTTGCACAAAACAATATTATCAAAGAATACGTGTTGTGCGCGTGTATCGACTGGGCAGGGCGGTGGCGGCGGCGGCGGCGGCGGCGGCAGGGGCAACGCTTAGTATGTGTGCCAAGGATGTCTCGTCCAATGGATTGTTCACGGCACCTGTCACTGCTCATTAGAACCTACCGTAACATTGCCTATTGCATACTCGTTCTTACAATACAACTTGTCAAGTTATCTTGTTACTTGGCTGTGGTTGACTTTTCTTTTAGTTTCTTTATTCAAATTGTAGAAAGAGTATTTTTTTGAAACAAGCTTTATTTACTCCCTTATCTTATAAAAAGTTATAGACATTGTGTCTTGATATAACATAAGTAAACAGGACGTAAATGAGATAGACCTTAGGGTGGAACATTTAGGAAGTAATTTGATTTAATCTTCTAAACTCTGGAATGCACTAGAGCAGCAATAGAAGAATTCTAGAGGAAAATTTTACGCACACAAATATTAAGAGTTTGAAGACCATCAGCAGTGAACCAGCATCGTCTCTAGTGTTACAGTTGTCCATGGACAGCGGACCACTTTCGTCTACTAGCTATGGCATTAGTTTTTGATGGAGAACCCACAGTTCGCGCAGTTGTACCTTGCACTTATATTTTCTCACACAGTGCCGTGGTTATCTGCTAAGTGGCAGTGATTCCGCATCATGTCGATGACACAGGTGTACATAGCTAGCTGTTAGCGCATTCAGCCCTAAATACAAGCTCATAATCACGCACAATTACACCAATCTTGTAATTACACGTCCGCTGTTTTAAACGAGCTTAGAATAGAAAACTGGATCATCTAGATGCGTGCACGCATTTCTACAATAATAACTAACATTTTGGACTCTAGTACTTTAAAAACAAAGACGGCTTTTCATTGGATCGGTTAAGGAAATATGTTTATTGTTTTATGATTGGGTGGAATTAGAGCGAGATGCGATGCGACAAGCGCGAGGCGCTACCGGACTGTTTCATTCATAATTTCTTTCACAAATTCATTAATATTTATAGAAAGTGAAGTAAGCAAGCAAATAAAACTTGATTTTCAAGAGTACTTATAAATCTAGCAAGCCCACATTTTTTTCATACAACTGTAATGACAATTCCACTTGGTCTTTACGAGCTCTTACACTGTTTGGAACATTTTAGTCATTACAAACTGTAAGATACCTTTTTTTATCTAATCATTAGAACAAACTAGACAAACTGATGACTAAGTACATCATTTTAAAGCCGTTTTTACTAAAGTAAAATAAATAAATACAAATACAAATACAAATTTTAATTGCAACTTGTGAGTGCAATGCTCTGGACACATCAAAGAGGCGTTTTAGAAAGACGCGCGCTATTAATACCTAAATCGTAAAACCTTTGATTGGCACGACGCATGGGACCCTGAAGATTGATGGCATAATGGAATCTTTGATAAGGAAGCTGTCTGCGCAATTAACTGGATCAAAAGACCCGACAGATGAGAAAGCTGCACTAGAAAGAGATACTAGTACTGTAAATAATATTTTCAACACACTTGCTCATAAAGTGGCTCTATGGTCACCGCAATTAGGCACATAATGATACCCATAATCAAACTGTGACTTTTTCATTGCTATAACTCACTAGTGAGTTATAGATTTTTTTTTTAATTTTATTGGTTGAGTAGCTTTGTTACTAAAAAAGTTTTTATTCAAAAAAAAGATCGTGTTCAATAGAACAAATAAATGAATGTTCCTATTGCTTGCTCATTTCATGCAACTTCTTATTTAAATAGATAATTTTAACTCGTACGTGTTTAATAAATAAAACTTTCACTCAAATATAACTTTTGTTTTCTCTGTAATAAAAGAAAACTTAAAATTCCCCATTTTTTACGTGGCAGAATAGGCGCAAGCCCTAAGCGCGGAAAATAAATAAAAAAAAAACCTCATCCCTTTAGTCTGTGGCCGATCGCAATGCGCGCGCATAGGAAAACTGATTAATTTTTCTTACCATAGCGAAACATTTTTCACAACGCGTTTTCACTGTTGAACTTATAGTTATTTTATTCACAAGTGTGTTGAAAAACGTCGTATGATACACGTGTGTATTGATGATTACCGTTCTCGGCTTTCTTAAGACCCTCGCCTACGGCTCGGGTCTCAATGGCACCTCGGCGGTAATCACCAATGTACCACACTAGTACCATAATGTACTATAGAACCTTGCAGACTGTCTTAATCGACTCCAGGGATTGCTTCTGTAGGCCTTAGTAATATTATAGCTAATATATTTAAATACTGAGTTATTACGCACACATGCTCTTATTATCGTTGTTCATTGTAATATGTTAAACCCTATTATTAAAGAAAAATAAAATTCAACCTTATCGAAATTACGTGAAGCAGTACCTCCGGTATCGGGTCTTGCGCAACGACAATTTAATGGTGGTTTTATAGGAAGGGATTATGTAACTAAATTAATTGATATTATTGGTTTTTTTCTTGATAAAACAAAACAAAATGACAATGCAAAATGTTTGCGTGATTTTCTGGGTGAAAGATTAAACTAAATATCAAACTATAAGTACCTATAAGTACTTTGGTACCTAATCCTATCAAACTGAGAATTATTGCGAGCTAAATAATTTACCTACAGTTTTGAGGAGAATGCTACGAAAGTTGTTTCCTCAAGAACCCTTCTCGACCGTGACGACAAAACAGAAGAAAAGAAGTCCAACACCATCGCTTCACCGAGAAAAAATCTCACCAGTCATCCCTCAAAACACTCCTTCAGATTGTTGATTCAGAAACATGAAGCAAATAATACTTACCTAAGTAATACATAAATCCACTAATTGTAGAAAAACATTTACCTTTCTCCGTTGTTACTAACGAATGGATAAGAATAGTAACTAACTGTAACTACCCATGGTAAATGGTCGATAACAATGTGCACAGATCATTATAATACCTACTATGAGCAGGTAGGTATGCAAGTAAGAGAATTACTAGTATGTACAATAATATACGTCCTTTTGTTCGAAGACATTGTTTTTGCTGAATTTGATGAATGAGCCGTAAAAAAAGATTGGGCGAAACGAGTAGGGTGACCGTCTTCGTTGTTAAAATGGAAAAGTTAAAATATACTTGATGATTTTTGGTTTTAACTTTAGAACTAACATGTTTTGGAGTTATAAGTGTGTAGTTCCAATCACTATTGCCAGTTGCGTACACGTCGTCTCTTTCTCATAAAACTGAAGCGACAGTTTTAGTAGACGACTATAATTTTAGCGCTGTCAAATTAGGTTAGATTAAAAAAACCAACAGAATCGACACCAGTATGCACCTTCCTAATCTACCAATGATCCCCCACTGATTCCCTGTAGCTTGA
The DNA here is from genome assembly GCA_918843925.1 of Eulithis prunata. NCBI lineage: Eukaryota > Metazoa > Arthropoda > Insecta > Lepidoptera > Geometridae > Eulithis > Eulithis prunata. Next base: position 9,616,116 of record OU974014.1, on the reverse strand, counting down.
TAACCTACCAGGCAGGTACGGGAATTTCCTGTGGCAAACGAACCCGTAACTCTCGCGTTTGCCGCCCGTTATGCTGCGGGAGTCGCCAAATGGCACATTATGTTCTATAATTTCTGCCCATTGCACAGTAATTGCTGAACAGTCCACAATCGCCTTGAAATCATGGCGATGCGATGATAACACATAACACGAAGCAGCCGTGGCTTTCCCACCACCCGCGAGCAGTCATTGACCCCTATTGTTTATACCTACGTGTTTATTTATATTGATTTGTTAGATTTGTTCACGCATTCATTGTTTTGGTATCACGCGATTTTATTCCGATTGCTTACCCAGATACAGTAACTAGCTGATGCTAAGTAAGTCGTGTAAAAACTGTCCCATATGCAATTTTATTTTGGGTAAACACGCACCACCTCGTGCGTGCGTATGTCGTGTAATCAGTTAATGGAAATTAGTTTTTTCTTTTCACACGATTAGGCACAGTAATCAGAACACTATGGTGCGATAGAAACACTCGGAAAACTGTATTTCACTCGTTTTGATAATTATATCTCTTGTGCTTACACATACGGGGTAACTAATTGGTGCAGCTTACTGTACCAACTCATACTACATATTGTCACACAATTAATTGCTAATATTGCTGTGCTATGCAGTTAATATTATTAGTTATTCTGTATTTAGTTTAGGTATTATGTTTTTAAATCATGATCACTGTACATTAATCAGGTACCTAGTTAATGACAAAAATAAATACTTTTCTTTTGAGTAAGTGGTAAATGGAGTACTCTAGTATCAGGAGTAGGTACATAGTACACTTTTTGTTGGCAGTTGATTTCTCGTGGTCATCAGCCAAGAGTCCATAAGCGAGGTGAAAGTACAGTAATTGCTTGCCGCGGGCGCAGCCGGGTTTTTGTCTTGTATGACGTTTATATGGTGGTGAAATGGTATAGGGTTTGACTGGCTTTTTGTAGTGATTTACGTCATTCTTACTGGTTTGGAAAGCCAAGAACAAGTGGAAACGACACCGGCTGAGAACCCTGATCGGTGCAGAGTAAAGTGGAGTTACACTGACCCAACCCACTCACCCCGAGTGTAACTACGGTGAGACACAGACCTCCTCTTCGGACGGGGCGGGGTACTGAAGTCGCCTCTTACTGGGCACGTCTAATTTAACGTCTTATGTTGCGTTCACACTATGCCGCAGTCGGCAGGGAAGTGGGCACGGCTCCCTAGTGAGAGTAAAGGCGATGTGTCTGTGGCAATAAGTCCGCGGCAATAATGCCGGCAGCGGCATGGGCATAGTGTGAACGCTCGAAGGAAGAAGTGGACACTTCTTATTATGATCACGATAGACGAAATGGGATATGTATAATTTTCCATAAAATATTAGTAAGTAATATAAATTATACGTACTACATATACTTAGCTACAGTTCTATAATCTCATAACAGACATCACAATGGCTGAAACCAGCCTAATGTAAAATTCATGTTCTCATTTCACAAATAATCTCATATACTTTACATTATAATTACAAACAAACAGACAAGCAGTTTAGCATATAATGACTGCTGTGTATGTATTTATGCGGCCGTCAGCGTTCATATCCATCAATGGTTATGTGCATTGCGATGTTACCATCCACTCTGACGATGATGTCCAATGGGTAACAGTTGAAAGTCTACCTCTTCGAATTATTATTCTTTGTGTACATCGGAGTAGTAACAACTCAAAGAGCTTTTTATCCCTTAGGGTGCTTTTCCACTAGAGCTAAGGTAAAGCTACGTTGCCAAGTATGTTTTTAAACGTGCCGTTAACGTGGTCATTCGTCGCGCCTCTCGGTATTTAGACAAAGGCAGTAGTTTCTATGACAAGGATAGTAGCAACTTTACTATTTTGGTAATTTCGGTAACTTATAGAATTGCATTGCAAATTGACGCATGAAAGCGCTATGTAGAGAAGAATGTAGAGTTCGATATGAAGACGGTTCAGAACACCAAAGACAAAGATATACGCCTCCGAGAGAGATCTCATAAGAAAGACTTAACTTTAGATTATCTAAAGATTAATCTGTCTTATTCATAAATAATGGGCAAAAAGACGGCACTTCCACAGCAGAATAAGTTAGCAATAACTTAGTATGTGACCACTTAACTCTTATGCAATGTTTGAAGAAGGTAGGTAACTGTAATGTACCAACAGGGTGTATAAATGTACTCCTAAAAAATTTGCCACATGCTTCTGTAACGTCGTCTTTTTGCACGTCACATTGTTACTTCGTAAATCAAACTTCAGTGTTCATTTAAATACAAAGGCTCTATTCGTAATAATAAATACATTTCTCTAATTAATATTCTTTTACAATATCTCATAGGTTAAACACCCAATGCTCCTTCTTCTTATTTTTTTAGGTTGTCATTCAGTTATTACTGTCACGCAGGTGACAGTTGACATTTATGACAACGTCATGTATACATGCAATAATATACTTTACAGTCGGCCATCCTACTTAGAACGAGTCTCTTCGTTCGATTCAATCGAGAGTACCTGCCATAATTACATAACAATACAAATATTTGCACAAATACAAATTAATTTGTTCACAATTCACAATAAATCTATTTTGCACCAATACATATTAACTAATTAATATATCCACATTAAGGACATCATTCATAATACTAATTTTTAAACATACATTTTCTGATATATTTCTAATCCAGCAATTATGCTAAGTTTTCTTATTTATTTATAATATCACTTTATGAAATCTTTAGTTAGTGTTAAAGTTTATTTTAGGCTAACATGCAGTTTTCTTATATCTATCAAAATTAGCGTCATTAATCAAGATTAGAACTGCGACTATCTCAAGCTTGGCGGCAAGGTCGTATGCCGGTCATGCCTTCACTTAATCGTGGAATGGGCGGCAAGGTCGTATGCCAGTCTTGCCCTCCCTCGATCATCAATTGGGCGGCAAGGTCGTATGCCAGTCATGCCCTCACTTATCGTCAAATTGGGCGGCAAGGTCATATGCCAGTCATGCCCTCACTTAATCGTCAATTGGGCGGCAAGGTCGTATGCCAGTCATGCCCTCACTTATGGTCAAATTGGGCAGCAAGGTCATATGCCAGTCATGCCCTCACTTAATCGTCAATTGGGCGGCAAGGTCGTATGCCAATCATGCCCTCACTTAATCGTCAATTGGGCGGCAAGGTCGTATGCCAGTCATGCCCTCACTTAATTATCAATTAGGCGGCAAGTTCGTATGCCAGTCATGTTCTCACTTAATAATCAAATTTGGGTGGCAAGTTCGTATGCCAGTCATGTCGTCAATCAATCATAGATTGGATGGCAAGTTCGTATGCCAGTCATGTCGTCAGTCAATCATAGATTGGGTGGCAAGTTCGTATGCCAGTCAAGTCGTCAGTTAATCATACCTGAGCGGCAAGTTCGTATGCCAGTCACAACTGTTTTGACGACTGTGACTTCTGCTGTACCGTGCGTGACACAGCTCGGTGACTCACTGCTCACTGCATCGACTGCTTCGTCACTCTTTCAATTTCTGCTGGTGCGGCTGCAACAGCTACAGCGGTGGCTGTGGCTACCACTGCATCGTGTCTTCCCTCTGTAGCCATTGCAACGACTGCTGCTACGGCTTAGTCATGCTTTCTGTCAATTTCTGCTGGTGCGGCTGCATCAGCTACAGTGCCGGCTGTAACTGCGGCGACTGTGACTATCACTGCATCGTGTTTTCACTCTGTAGCAACTGTAACGGCTACAGCTCCGACTGCGCCGATCACTGACTTTTCACTTTGTCACTTATCCTGGAACTCAAAACATGACGTTAAATTCGTAATTTTTAAGTCCAGTTCACTTGATAACTTTAGTTTTCTCTATTAGGGATCATATGTTCTAGTGCGTCTTGGACAAAGTATTCACCTGCTTAACATTAGCAGGTCGAGTAGCTATTCAAATGAGTAGGCAAAATCAATTGTTTAGTTTAATATATACTTTTCTCCTCCTACTCTACCTCTTTCGAGCTAAGATGCTAGTCAATATTATTTTGTATTGAAATACTGTTTTCGCTAGTAGTGCAATATTATCTATCGTATAAAACAATTAGTAGGTACAACGTGTACATGTAGTACAAATAATCATATCATGTATAGTCAGCATTATCAGAATTTCGAAATTGTGTCCACAACTCATATTTTCTATTGTTCTTCTTGGATAATTTTGTCTTATTTTCCAAATCTCTCTTTGTCTTATCATCGTTATAATAATATTATAGTCTTTTATTTTCCAAATCATTCTCTGCCTCATCACCGCATTAATCAATAGTATATTATAGATCTCAAAAATGAAATAACCAGGATGTGGAGACTTGAAAGGTCTGTCTCCATCATTCCGATAGTCCTTTCCTCAAGCGGTGTTATCCCTAAGCAACTATTTCTATCACTCGCCCTTCTTGATTTGCCGAAGCATACCTTTGCACTTCTATAAAAAGCAGTTATCCTTAACACCTGCAGAATCATCCGTAAGTTTTACCTTACTTTTAGTTTTACTCTTAATCATCAGAACTCTCTGTTGATGTCCAATTAGTAACTTCCAGTTCTCAAGAACATCCACCTGGATTTAATGATGCGCACTTGAACTTTAAGTTGAGTTGATGAAAATCTAAACTCAATAATAATAATGCATTTAATTTCTAAATCACTTTTTGACTCATCATCATCATCGTCATTATTATATTAACATTCCTTATCCGTGCCCCATCGTTGGGTATCGTGAATCTGTGCAAGGAAATTTCAATTTGTGTTTTCCATCTACCACGGTCTCCGGCTTGATGGATCGCGACGTTGACTGGGGTTTCTAGCTGTTCAGACACCTGATCAGACCAGTGTTTTGGGCTCCTCCCTCTTCTTTAGTAACCTCTACTAAAGTGCTCGATGTAAAGTATTCGCTGGATGCAAATAAAAGACTGACGCTTAGTGCGTTCCAACTTAAGTTCTTTCAGAATGGAGACGTTGATTGTTTTGGCTGTCCATGAGATCCTCAGGAGCCGTCTCTAGCGGCATCATATCTAGCGGCATCACATCCAGAACGCATCGATTCACTTGCGGTAAGTGGTTTTCATGGTCCATTTTTCAGTGCCGTAAAGAGAAATGGAGAAAACCAGCGTGCACACTATGTGAACTTCGTAAACTCGTTCATCGTATCATATTATGTAACAATAGTAATAATGCCTTATATTGCCTAATATCTCCCTTAAGCGTATTAGTTCCTACATATTCAAATGATTTATAAACTATGTTAGTATTTTCTTCCAGCTTCTGATATATAGATCTCTCTTTGGGTGTAGATCTCCTGCATCTTTTCCCACTATCCTCTAGCTGATCCAGCCTTTCTCAACAATTTGGATTGGATAATATAAGTAACCAGCCAACCGGCTGCATGGTCTTCTCACATTTCTTTACCCTAATGGTTCTTTCTATCGAGTAGTATGAGTGGTCTATCTGCTGTCGTTACTACGTGAAATATGTCCCGCACATTTCCACTTTAGCTTGAAAGCTTAGTTTTTTTTGTCTCATTAAATCGCTTCGCACTTCGTGATTTTTTTTTCAATCAATCATTTATTCACAGAGATTCATTTTATGTCATTAAATTACATGATCTTATGCAATAAACGGCTCAACACATTCTGTTTTTTTTTTATATGCTCCTTTTCATTGCTCGTATGGACTTTGTTTTGTTTACGTTCATTTTGTAGGTATTTTTAAGCTTTCTCTGCAAAAGTTACACTTTACGCTCTTTTTTTCCATACAAACACTAAATGATGATTACTTCACTGTTTGGAATCGTTAGGCCATCTACCCTGGCTCAGAGCCATATTTTAACAAAATATAATTTGAAAGTTACGATCTTCAAAACCAAAAATTTTTATTCGCTCAACGCTTTTCAGCGGCAATCAGCACCGTTATATTGATGGGAGTATTTTGTACTCTATACTACTCATACCTGAGTCTAGCCCACTCTCGCATAAATAGTAAGTATACAAATTGCCTGAAAAGTGTACCCTTAAGTGCACGAATCATTTCCTCGAATTCTTCAAGTTTTCTAATAGTAACATGGTAACATTATGCTATTGCATGCTTTACTACAAGGCTATTATTATAAGGAGCCTGTTGAATTCCCCGTATTTGCTGTATACCTGTTCTAAAGCTTGTATATCATCAGTTTTATTTTTATATGAATATTACGTCTGAAGTAGGTACATCATTTCTCAGGTACGGACTCTGTGTGTGTATTTTCATCTTATGTAGGTAGGTAATATGATTGAATAGTTTGATAGCTTCATTATTAAACCCATCAGATTCAAGACTTATTCCAGGTTTTAAGTTTTTAATTTCATTGAGTACCTCCAGTTCGCTTATTGATTCAATTGTGCTGCAGTTCGATGTTGTCTTTACTACTTTTCCTGTATAGCTCTTGGTAGGAAGGTGCTGCATGCCCAATCTCAATTAAATCTATCTATCTCTCTCACACATAAATAAATGAAGTTGTATGTAGGGTTCATTTTTTTAAAAATTGGTTATTTGATAGTTCCGGATTTTATAAGGTTTTCGTTTGTTTATCTGGTTGTCACATTTTATCCTTAATCGCTTAGCTCCATTCTAGTTGTTTTGTCCCTTTTATTTTGTTTAATACTCATTAGCTCTGTTTTTCTTTTATTGGTTTTCTGTACCTTCACTTATTATTATCATTTTACCTTTATTTTTGCTTTAATGCAATTGTCGTAGTATTCTTTTATACTCGAATACTCAGGTGGTTCGCATTATCAGTGTTATTCAAATTGAAATTAAAGTGTGATTTCCCCCTCTAAAAAAAAGCTTATTTTATGCACTGAAAACAGTCGATAAATAACACTTTTAATCACTTTTTGTTTTTGAATTTAGAACACGTCAATATATTCGACTTTCATCTCAATGCTATACGTACACAACCTTCTAACGCAAAATACTCGACACAAACTCCTTGCGCAAATAACTCCTCGAGATTTGATTGGTCGACATTTTCGATAAGCATTCAATGTGTATTTTCTCTTAATCTTTCTTTAGGTCGTAGTCATGGTTTAAAGTAGAGTATAAATGTGGATAAAATGGATTACTTAAGTTACAATTACTTCACTTACAATTACTTCATATCAAGAGCCATGAATCGCTCGCGTCGCTCTTTAAATCACATGATTCGCTCGTAATTCAATTATTATGAATCACTACAAAGGTTGTCTGGAAGAAATCGCTTCGTAGAGATAAGACCGTTCATTGTACGTAATATTGCAATCTTATTTTATTTTTATTTTTTTGGTATAAGCTGTCAATAGGGTACATAATAAAGTATTTCATTCATTCAGTCATTCACTTTCTGCGATCGTCATTCAGTCGTTAGAATCCTTCACTTGGTCGTGATTCATCTATAGACATCGCGTTAAACCCGTCCTTTATTCACTAATAGTTAATATACTAGTTTCACTTATTATTTTTTTTTCGTCTTAATTTAAATTCACTCTGTAAGGTTGAATACTCTCTAATAAATTTTCACTGTATTTAGTTTTAAATTTCTATAAATGTCACTTACGTTTTAATCTCTTCATACTTTGAATAATATCCCTTTCTTCTTTTTTTTTTTTCACTCGCTCAATTCTATGTTTGCATGTAGTCTGTCATCTTTCATCGGTTTTTTTATTAAATAAAAATGTGCCTCTATACTTGTTATCAGTGTATAATATGTTAATGACACTTAAACAAATCACTTCCGACCATTTCTATGTTTCCCAAGGTTAAGTTTATAGCATTTATGTCAAATATTTTATCACTTTATAGCACCTATAGTGCTTTTTATGATTGCCACTGCATATCAGATTTGATACAAACATCAGTACTTCAAAATTATAAAAATGGTCAATCGCAATAATTAATTTTATGTAAATTGGAAATAAAAAGCTCAGAGTTGTCACTCTAGCACTCTGATATCAAAGCTCTCAACTATGTCACCTATCATACTTATTTCATTTTAATTTGTATCCTGCCACATAACACTCTTGCCCAAAATCCAAGCTCTTTAGTTATGTTACCATAACACTCATGCTCGATATCAGTGCTCTTGAGTTATGTCGCAAAATACTCTCATGGGAGCTCTAACATTCTCATATTCTTATTGAAAAATGTACCTTTTATTAATGGTTACCATGGAGATTCACTTTCCTGTAGTATGTAGTAGGTACATCTCAACTCCTGGCAGCCGGTCGCTGTGGCTGTATGCGATAAGGCAGCTACAAGTCACAATTCACTTAGTCATCTCTGAGTCTGAGGATGTATCTCACTCCTCTCGTCATCTAGAACTTCATCCAGCCGTACTGATGGTTTGTCTTCGATAGCGACATGGGCATTGGAAAAACTTTATATTTTTTTTCCATCATCCCACTTCTGAGCTGTAACGTCGTCTTTTTGCACGTCACATTGTTACTTCGTAAATCAAACTTCAGTGTTCATTTAAATACAAAGGCTCTATTCGTAATAATAAATACATTTCTCTAATTAATATTCTTTTACAATATCTCATAGGTTAAACACCCAATGCTCCTTCTTCTTATTTTTTTAGGTTGTCATTCAGTTATTACTGTCACGCAGGTGACAGTTGACATTTATGACAACGTCATGTATACATGCAATAATATACTTTACACTTCTTGGGCTCTGAACTAACAAAAAAAATTCCTAAATAATTGTTTGAGCCACTGTTGCGCTTGCGTTTAGATGGGAGCACCTCTTTTTAATTATTTGATTCGTTGGTAGGAGGACTGACAACTCTCTACTGCTAAATAAGATCATTCGGACAGCAGATCTGACATAAAATCAATTGTCTTGGTACGAAACGCAGATGCATAGAAATGGCTGTGTTACTTTTGCACTCTGCCTGTGAACATTACTCGTGTAATACTCGTATTAAACGATAACTACCCGCAGTATTGTTTAGAGCAGGACGATCAGATTATATTGTTCAACTCCCGCTGCAGATGTCGTAATGATATGGAGCAGTTAATAATGCGGCTGTATTGATACATATTTATGTGCTTTAATGTCTTATCTCGGAACTTTATAGTCTAGCGGGACTATTCCGGGGTTTACGGACTAGCTTTTGGCCGCGACATCGCTGGTTCACGTAACTTTTTTTTTTAAAACTGTTAGGCGCCTTTTCTTGGTTTACGCACTGTTATTTTCAGAATTCTAGTCTTCCGTCAGTGTGATGTGGACATCTGAGATGAAAATGCCTTTCACAAGTTAAAACGTGAAAGCGGGTTGGCTAATTTGGCTATGCGTTTAAAGCAGGAAAGTCATTGAATCATCCGTGTTTGCAATTAGGTCCAATTACCTAACAAGAATCTTAAAAGAATACCGTGACATACTTTACCTTAACTCAATAGTAACAGAGGCCAAAATTAAACAAGACTAACCGTAACTACACTTTATGATCGTAATTTTTTTTAACAAATGAATAGGTAATAATATGAATATGAAAAGATAAGAAGGATTAGGCAAAACGTGATTTAGGCTTTATTACACACGGTTAGACAATACTGGAGTCTTCCAAGGTGCAGGTCGCCTGTCCAGCAGGCAGCAGGCAGCAGGCATGCCGCCCGGTAGCTTTCAGTTTCAACGGCGAGAGTGACCGCAAGCCCGTACCTACCGTCAATCACGTAGAAATCGCACCGTCTCCGCATGACTTCCACCAGGTAAGTGTGCTACAATCTCTCCGGCAAATGGTCGTGAAAATATCTAGGCTCTTCCTTTGGTAGCTTAGGTTTTTCTTAAGAAAGTCTGCGTTTGTATATAAGTAGTTGCGTTTGTATCCAATCTCTCTTTGGTTTCGTTTTTAGAGCGAAAATTTTTCTTGAAAACAATCATAAATTTTTGCGCTCATGCATATTTTTTTGCGTTCATTGTAAGGCATGCTGTAACAAGTCCGTCCAATAAGTAAATAAGTAACTAAGCAATACTACCTCTCTATTTTAATCCTCTCCTTTGCCTCAAAGGTTTGCTGGAAGAAAACTCTTATTAGGGTTAAGCTCGCCTTTGTACATATCTTTAGTTTTAACTTGCTTGTTTATATGTTTATGTGTGCAATAAAGAATTTAAGAATTTAAGAAGAAGTATAATATCATATTGCAAACATATTTAGCAACCCCAATTAACAACATGTCTTCCCGATTGTGGTTCCCGATCAAGTTCCTTCAGTTTGCGTAGAATGTGGCAGAATGGAAGAGTTATTATGAAATGTTAAACATGAATGCAACCGCAGATGCAATCCTCTGCGGTTGTCGAGTCAGGTTGCGCTGCGCAACCCACCACATGGTGGCATCATGGCGCTTCACGGTACAGACCACAGCTGAACCTAACTAAAGACTAGCCCAGTTTTTATAAGCTTTTACAAGTAATGTAACTTGTATTGTATTTGATTGAGTTGTGCAAATGCTATATAAATTTTTGAAACAGGCATATTATGCACTAGCCGTCGCCCGCGGCGTTGCTCGCGTTCTAGACCCTTTACAGTGCGACTTTTTAAAATTCCTTCTTTAGTTCTTCTACACTACATAAGGATACTACCTTCCAAATTTCATACCTCTAGGACTTATGGTTTAGGCTGTGCGTTGATTATCAGTCAGCTTCAAAAGAGTTTTATCTATATTGATTTTCAAATTTAGACTAGACGACGATTAAGGCGGACCTATAAATAAATGTCCATCTCAGAAGATATCTAGAGATACTGTAAAAATCGAATTCTGAAGGAGATCAAGATAACTAGTAGAGATTTCATTCCATTCTCGATTGGTTTAGCTAAAAAACACACTTTGGTATTTATAAGACGCTATGGATAGACAAGGACATTCCGACATAAAGTTTAGCCTTTGACCCATGTCCATACAAACCAAAATCGAACACACTGCAACATCATATAGGTACCTTCATGAGAGTACGCAATACTTACTGCGTGAGATAACACTGTACTAAGGTACCTCTATTGTTGTGTTCTGATGCAGTGTGTAATCGCACAAAACCCGTGCAAGGTTCAAAGAAATGCAACGATTGCGCGGAAGCATATGTCACAAACGTCGCACAAAAGAGTAGGATATTTTCCCATACGATACTATTGGGCGAAACTTTACGTGGAATCGAGTTCAAACTGTGGGAACATTATGATCGATTCGTATTTTGAAACATGGCGAATAAATAGGTATGCAATAAAAATATGATATTTCGTCCGGTTATTGCAGCTACCAATTTTTGATAGTTCATAAAGTCAGTCAAGTCAAGCGCAGGTTGGTATTTTTGCATATACAAATTATATACAAAAAAACAATAATTCACATCCACACAATATTCTAACGATTCGTGAATTCATGGAGTTGAAGTAAAATCATATATGTAGTAAAAAATTTTGCATGCTATCATATAAAAATAGCGAAATAATGGATCTAGTTAAAATTTGTATACCACCTGTTGTGTACCTATTTCAAGCAAATCAAGAAACTCTAACTCTAAGGTAGGTTCGGTACTTCTCAGTAAGTCGAGCAGGAAGCAGATGTTCACTAACAGATAAAGAGAGATCTTTATCTGATAACTTCAAAACTGACCGCGATTACTCTGGCCTGAGGCCTACCTTCTACAGGATTTCAAAATATTTTATAAGTAGCTACTAGCAAATTATGCTGCAGCAGGTACGTACTACTTTCAGAATAGTCGAATTGTCCAGCGATTAGGGATCATTAGCTTGGCCATTAGAGCGCTGGGCGTCGGCGCTTTGAACTATACACGCTTGCGCAAACTGAACGTTGCCAACCTCAGGATATCTCACTACACTGTTCACCAATACATCATCATCAATCGACAGCTGGTTACCTCTTTGACACTGATATAGTCATTGTTTGGCCGAAACGGGTAGACTGTTGAAACTTTCCATCCGTGAGATCTCTTTTACCTCGTTTTACAATGAGTCTTATTCTTTCTTATTCTTGCAAACTTACCTATGTCACGTGTGACGTCATTCATCCAAGGTTGGTCTGCCAAAGCCATAGGCTCTCTAGGCCAAGCCCTTATTGGGTCTAAACATGTTATTGGCAACCCTGGAGGTGAACTCAGGCTATTATAGTAGATGTTAGCCAAAAAACAAATCAAGCTAGGTACCCAGGATATCAGAATATTATTATTAATGAGTTTTTATTATGAGCGACGTTATGCAGGAAGTACTTTTAGAAGATTTATTTGCGCCTTGAACCCACAACAAAAAAAGTCCATAATTTTTTCTATTCCAGCGTAAGAATTCCGGTTTCAAGCCAATTTGTCTCACGATTTAATTACTTAATTGCTACATTTCGATTCCAAAGGAATACTATGAAGATAAATATTCGGATTGAACTTTTGACCTAACGCTGAACAACTTGATTCACATTTCAAGTTTATTTTCGTCAAGCACAAAGTTGTATTTTATGCACAAAGTATTAATGTTACTTCTTACCTTAGCGTTTGCCGGCGACTGTGATTATGTTTTTCTAGATAGGTATTTTTCTCGGTCAATCAAAAATCAACTTTACTGTATGTACCTAAAAAAAAATCACTGAAATTACAGCGTTATTGAACCACAAACATGTTCACACAAATTTTGGGAGTTAAATAAAATGATTCACCCGGCTTTGCTCGTGTTTCCAAAGTGAATAAAAAATAGCCTGTGCACATTGATACAGCTCTTTCGTAATTGACCAACAGACGTACAAATGACTCGAACTAGAATTGTAGGAACGTGTACCATTATTAGTAGATTAGTTTAGTGGGTTTGTTTAAAACAAGGAAACAATTGCAATGGCCGCTCAGCCTCCTTACCATTGTTTAGCAAAACGCTCACGTATTACAATTGTTTAGGCAGCGCTTAGCACACAAACCTGGAACTGCCATTCTGAATTGTCTAGCAACGCACACGAGGTGAAACCTAATTCTAAAACTTATGCTACAATGTAGGCGACCTCTGTTTTAGTCTCAACCAATTTACATGAGTGAATTTTTATAAAAAATCTCATAACCCTGAACCCGATGGAAGCTGTAATGAAGAAGTCTGTGCCTGCACAGGATCTAGGTGATCCTAATATTCCTATTGATACGATAAACGCAAAATGTTTAGTTGTTTGTGACTATCAAGCTGTAACAGCTATCGCTTTGGATACAATTCAATTCGAAAAGACATTATTTGCTGTTTTTTCTTCAGGTTCTTTGCGAGCAAAGCCTGCTGGCAAAATCTAGTAAATATTATAAGTGTGAGTAGTTTGCACGTTATGGCTGAGGGTCCGCAGTCCGTGTCAGATCGGAGGGCCGTCCCTTTCACCTGTCTGCTGCCAGCCCACATTCTAGCACGACTAGTAGGTACTACCGACAGAACTTTCTGGAGCCCATAGCGTGGAATCTTTAGATCTTTCGTAACGGTTTTTTTGACCATAAAAATTACATGGATATTTTGGTTCCGGGACTGGGTGGTCAAGATGTCAAAATGTTCAACGGTTAGAATGTGCAGGTGTCAAAATGTCTATTTGGATCGGCTGTCTATGTGGCAAAAAGTATTTTTTAACCTCTTAGCACTTCAAATAAATTGGTCCATGGTGATATGTAAAACCCTTGTGGGTATTATGGGTGCAACCGGCTCCTGCATAGTTAAATTAAATTGATTTGCGCAATGTTTGTCGTAGATTGAATAAGCTATTATGTAGCCGTGGGGCAAATGTAGAGACAGTGCAGTCAGTTGCCTTGTCCAAAGGTCGTGGGAGCCAAGTGCCGATGTTATAGTTTGTTTAGTTTGCTGAAGATAAACAAACTGAATATTGCTAATTGCTCTTCCAAAAACTTTAATGAACGAAACTCAAGCTGAGTATTCTTTCACTTCAGTGAAAACTATTTGTTTTAAAAAGCTCGAGGAGTTAAAGAATTGAAGTTTCGCATACTGACAATGAAAACCTATCTAAACCAAACAGACCACAATGGAATACAGAGTTCTCTAATATTTGTTGAAAGCATCCACAGTGCACGGAATAGTAACCGGCGTGTAAGCCTGCGGGGCTCATTCAATTATTTCTCACGCGAACTTTAGGGGTACGGTCGGCAGAAAATTGTTAATCTTTTTTAATATACTAAAACTAGCGAACGGCACACCTGATAGGAAGAGGTTACCGTAGCCTAATAGTGGCATGCAACAGCAGACATATTACATACTGACCCAACTTGGTATTTTTTTTAACCTGAAAGAGATTTGTTTCAGTATTTGGGAATACCTATTTTGTGGTTCAACTCAACTGCTCAGTTGACTGAAGATGAACTAATGAATTTCACATCGCTATCAGTTGCATTTTTTTTGTTTTATAATATTTTTCTAGCGATCAAGGAAATTAAACTTCCTTGTTTAAACTTAGAAGTGGTCAATAATCGTAACCTTTTTCTGTTTTCTAAGGAAATAAAACAAAGTACTAGTTGGATCGAGTCGAGAATTCATTTATAATTTATTCTTGGAACCTTATATTATAGTTTATTTTGTACCTAATAAGGTACAAAAATTTTTTTGCAGACAATGAATATTATAGCTATTATAGGTAACTACACTAACTTGTAGGAACACTAACTCCCACCCTAGGAATATCCTGTGTTAAACATTGGACATTATCTCGTCTAAATACAGTGGAACTTTTAATTCATAGTTGTATTACGTTTTATGTACCATCCGTACTCCCATTCCGCAATTGCAATGTTTATTTGGAAACAATCAGCGGCACTGATACCAAAGGTCGTAGGTTCAGTTCTCGGAACCAATTGCGAGTTACACCCACTAACCACTAGTGAGACTCACTAACTACTGACCATGTCTGCTCACTACGGTATCTAAATTATATTATGCAGCTTAGCTTGGCCTTAGGTACGAGTATGCGATTAACACACATATAAGTACTACCAGTGCTTAGGTTACACCACACGCTAAAGTGGTTAACTTAACCTACCTAACCCAAAATTGATAAATTAATTAATTTTAATCCTGTAAATTATTTTTGTGAAATAAATTTCATTTCATTTGAAATGGCTACGCTCCACTGTCAAATTGAGTTGAGTACTTAACAGTAAGCTATAAGTGCTATAAGATAGTTCCCACTACTTCCTTATAGCTTTAAAATGTTATTAAAATAAATGTGTTTAGTTTATTTTATTACGAATCGAATCGCTTGCTGTCGATCACAATAAAACCGAATCGATCAAAAATAATGTACAAATAGCACCCCGAGTAGGAAATAACACAAATAAAACACAACTTTCACCGCAGCGGACCACATCAAACCGACACCTACCTAGATCACAGATTGTATAACACATACTATGAACACGGCGAGAAAGTATCCGCAAATCTTTCAAACCAATAAACAAATTAGTTTTTGCCGATAGAAAAATTGTAGTCCGGGGCCTATGCTTGGAGCGTTCGATAAAAATGTCGACAAATATGAAATGGGAGGTTGGGATCACGCTTCGATTGGAATATAACAGTACTAGCTGCGCCCGCGACTTTGTCCGCGTGGAATAGTGTCTTTGGGTGTGTCATACTTTTACAAACTTTGAATGTCATATTTATTTATATCGAAACAACAGCCTAAAAAATATGTTTCAAGCTTCGAGCTATAAAAATGACGATATTTCCATACAACTTTTTATCCCCCCCTTTCAACCCTTTTTCGCATTAAAAAGTAGCTTATGTCCTTTCTCAGGCTCTAGACTATCTGTGTACCAAATTTCATTCAAATCGGTTCAGTAGTTTTGGCGTGAAAGCGCGACAGACAGACAGAGTTACTTTCGCATTTATAATATTAGTTAGGATGAACGCACAGATGCGCCAGTATCGCTGACTTGCAGGGTGATTTTTGTCGCTTTCGACTACATTTCTGCCAATGATATTATATCGAACAATTCTTAGCATAAGGTCCCACTGTTGAAGCTATTTGCAGTTATGACACGTTATAGATAACGATCGATAGAGATAATAGCAAGTGTTATTGCGTTCAAACGTGGGTATCTAATCTACACCCACTGTACGAAAAAAAGAAGCCTGTTGGAAATTATAATAAAAAAACATCTTGACGAAATACGTAAAATATTGCCACAACGTAACCTCTGTGACCCGTAGGCGATATCTACCTACGAGCAGGTGAACGAACTGACAGATTTCACTTTAGTCAAATTAATATAATAATTTATTTAGTACCTGTACAGCCAAACTCAGAGACGTTAGGTACTTAAATATAAGTATTCTTCATACTAGCAGTGTCTTTGCATTCAACATTCCTTACCAGTGGTTACCACTTAACATCAGGTGAGTCGTCGGTTTGTTCCATCATTGAGTTGTACTACATGTCATGTCGTGGTTCGACTATGGAGTCGAACTACGCGGTCCTAAGGTTTAGTAGTTCGCCTGGTAAGACTATAAAATCGAACCAACTGGAAAAAAACGTTCACGTAGTCAGATTGATCGAACCATGCGGTCGAACCACGTGGCCAGAAGCAGAATAAATACGTTTCTGAGTGTGACAGCTACTATACCAAGCTAAAACTATAGCTAACACGGATGTCAAACCACATTCTGAAAATAGTTTTTGGTTCAGGAGTTACAAACGCTTCTTCATATAAATAAGCAGCCGTCAATAATACTACAAGGTGCAAATGAATTCACAAACAATCTGTGATGCAATATAATGCTATCTAATCTAACACTGCAAGCATGTCCGTACTAATTGTAGATAGTTGTGTAACAGTTCCGCTCTGAGGTCACTCTTTCGCCGGTCAACGTATAACTAACCTTAAAATACATACATCGATACCTTATGTAAAGACTATTAATAAGCAATAATATTAGTTAAATTCTTAATTGTTTCATAATTATCATGATTGTGGAACTTAATGTCATCTCTAGATTGCAGAAATCCTCTTGAAAACCTTTGCACACTACCACTCACCACAATGGTTTAATCACTGTCATGGCCACAAGACCACCCTTTTGAGGGCCGCTATTAGTTCACCCTCGACAGTCGGTAGGTCTAAAAATATATTTTCAGTATTCTATACAAAAGATTTCAACGCGCTCCTTCGAAAAGGTCGAATATCCAAGTGTTTTTAAGCTATTTAGTTTTCTTGTTGAACCGTATTTTATTTAAAAGTACAAATTTTTTGTTGATTAAATTAATTGTGAGCTTTAGGTTTCTGTATTGTACAGCTATTGACTTGAAAGTGGAGTACCTAGTCAACCGTTTAATATTAATTTTTATAAACTTTTCTGTCACAAGTCACCACCGACACATAACCGCCCATTTGTGCAAAAAACACTGCCGTAGTGAAAGTAGTTTTATTATAAACTGAACGAAACCACTTGTCTTGTTATATTTTATTTAAATATTCTAATGTGTGCGACGCTCGCTTTTAGTATCCGGCTTCAAAACATAATGTTATTTATTACATCGACATGAATGAAGCACCATCAAAGGCGGATAAGTGGAGAAGACGGTAAACACCTTTACCCTGCATTGTGACGAAAAGTAGAGTAAATCATACACCCTCTTTTTTGCTTCACCGTAGTCGGGTAATAAAATGCACTTTGATTTTGACTGCATCCATCACTCTGCGAAGGTGATGTAGTGAGTGCTACAGTCCTGAACAACTAGAGCCCCTGAACCCTATACAAACATTTCGACAACTTGAAATGTCATGCTCAATTAGTTACACAACTCCATCGATACGAATAACTGTGGTATTTCCTCCGAGGCAGGTACATACCGCGAATGTTGCCCGGTCCGTAAGGTCGCCCGGTGTCGACTCTTGCGCAAGTCAGGTGCGTATCTTCGCGCGTCTAGCGTTGACATAGATCTATCGATTTCTCGTGAGTTATTGACCATTGAACATCACTGGTATGAGCTTGTCGAATACTCCTCGATAGTGAAGCTAGATTAATGTTTATAAGGCACGTATGAAAGGAGACTTGAAACTCAAGCGTGTCAAGAATAGATTATTCGCTAGATCTCAGTCGACTACCGAATATAAACAGAATATCGACTTATATTCACACTTGAGAATACGAGCGTAGAAAAATTTGTATCTTTAAAAACAGTAAATATAGTTATTGTGACGACGACCGATTGACTGAAACGCAATAGATACAGGTTTGATTCCCACAATAACAAAAAAAAATCATGGTCTTCTAATACTTTTCTATCTTCAATGATACTTAGTTTACTTACCCATGACCACACAAGGAATAGTGTTGCTGATTTGACACAGAGAAACTTAATGTAAGGGTCTGGTTTATGATGAGATGACTGTTTATATTTAGTACTAAATAGTTTTCTTTCACAGGAAGTGTGTTTTATATCTAGCGCCACGCCTTCTGTGGGCCACACACGACAAGGAGGGCCCGGTGCAGCCCCCGTGGAGTTGTATGGGAGGATGGCATCATGTGGGAGTGCTGATAACATTCTGGATTGCATTGGTCGACTCCGTCGCCTAATGCTTTTCAAAATCATTTTCTTTATGCCATTGCTCTAGACACAATTGATTTTCTATTCTATTGATCTTACGCGTCTAGTTTTCATCTATTGATTTGGCTAATCCCAAAAAGTAGAGTTAAGTGAACAGGCCAAAGGACTACGATACGATTATGTGCTTATGACTGAGAACATTTAATGTGCAATATAAATGGAAGTTGAAAACCGTTGAGCAGCTATTTTAGGACACTTACGAACACATTACCGCAAGTACTTGTTAAATAGAGATTTTTACATTTAAATAAGCACGTAGGTAATTATCATAAATTTATTAACCCAGTTCTAAAAACCACAAACTACATCTATTTATCAAGTAGATTACAATCTGACCTTGCATCAACACATTCTCTAACTTTAAGATTTTCCCATACAAATTAGCTACGCAACTTAAAACCTACAGTGTTATAATTCAGAGCTGATATTAGAGTGTCATTTTTGTAACAAAAGTGAAATTGCAATGAAAAGTCAGTGTGAATTACCTGGTTTAGAAATATGGTGTTACAGTGACTCAGAATACGTACTTAGATCACAAAAATCTACTAAAACCTACTGTTTGTGCATTGATTAGCAGTCAGAAAGAAAGATTTTCTAATTTTAAGAATAGTTTTGAGAAATTACGGGCCTTATGCTCAGTTCGACAGCGAGATTTTACTCCAATAGGGATGATTTCTCATTTCTATCCTAAAAAATACAAAATATTTGCTCCCTATCCTCTGTTCTACGGTACAAGTTTGTTATTCGAAGTATCTATCTGTCAACTTGTGAGCTTAATTTGAAGCAACGTAATGTAGCAGGTCTAACCGGTAAGTACAGGTTGTTCTAACAATTACCTTTGTTGAGACAACTATATTGCAAGTGACAGTAAGTTGGTAGCAATTTGTCGGTACCGATGCACACCAACATGTTAATCACTATTTAGGATGATCGATTCTTTTCACATAGGTACTTTTTGCATAAGTTGCGTAGACTTAGCGGTGGGGTCAAAGCATTATCTTTTATTTCCTACGTCTTATTTCAACTAGGAATAAGTATACTCCGTCATATTACTTACCCAAGCCCGTCATAATGGCTTTCTTTATAATAATTTGTCAGGCAGTAAAAAGCACCAAATTACGAACGTGTTTTGTTTTATCACGGGATCAAAAGAAATGAGAAAATTCACTTTTCAAATCGGATTACGCTGAAATTCGGTAGGCACTATCGTCAAATATCCGTAGAGAAAACATTAGAACACCTATAATGATTACTTGGGGGCTGGGTCAATACCGAAAGTTATTACCGTTTAAGTGCACGTGGGTCTTAACATGCCCTGAATACAAAGCGACGCTAACAACTGAATCTCCTTGGTACATTAACCGGCGCAAGGTGGCTTTTGTAAACACAGTTCAATTCAACCTGCATTTTTGTTTCATTATAATTGTTCATTTAGGGATTTAGAAAGATGTAAGGTACCAAAGTACAGATAAAAAAAAATATTTATAAAAAAAAATAGAGAGAGTCATTAGTTCATAATCAATTTGACCTAAGAAACTCAGTATTTTCAGCGTCTTTGTGTTATACGAATGTGCCGAAGGTCCTCGATGACTTGTATAAAATTAACAGATAAGTAAAAGACATAACGAGTAGGTTACAGAGAGTTTTTGCAATAAATACCTACCAGAGGTCGACTGCATACCGCTCCCATGAAAGGAATGTTCAAAAAATATGATATGATAAGAATTATGTTTATTTGCAAGAATATATGTTACAGATTAGGTCTTATATGTAAAAGTATACTACGATACCATTCCGTTTTGCGATTGATTTTAATTTTACTAAGTGCCTAGGAAGTCGTATTTTTTAAACTTTATAGATTTTTCATTTTCTATCACACAAAAACTTTTAATCGAATAAAATCACACAAAGTGATCCTCACTTTGGTTGTAAAAATCTGACAAATGTGTTGTGAGATCCAAGAAAAATCGGCCTGATGTTCCGACTCTTAGTTTAGTGATTTCGGGAATCAGTTACCTACTCTGCATAATGTAAACGTTGTCAGTCAGTTTCTAACAGGTTTTGCATTGGTAATCTGATTCTTTTGTTTAGAAGTTAGGAAGTAGATCTCGGTCTACATTCCAGTGTTAGAATATTGAACAGGTTGTTGTTGACGTCAGCGAGGCGAGGTTAGCTTTATTTACTTACATTACAAGAGATTGCTCCAGATCTAACCATTCGTTTAATTTAAACTAATAGATGATTTTATAATGGCCATTGTAGTGCTACATTTGATCTATGCTCGTAGAAAATGCTGAGATACAAATTTTATTTGTGCAATAAAAAAAATCTTATCTTAGTAGGTGTTGGCTAGCGTTGACTGAACAATACGAAACTTACACTGACCTTCGTGTTTGTCCACAGCTGGGCCGCATGCCTGCAAACTGCGTAATGGTGCCGCCCCCGAGATATGCGACCCTGCCGTTGCCGCCTCCAGCTCCCTTGTATTATCCTATCCTCGACAATGTGAGTTTGCACAAGAAGCTAAAGGAATAATTTACTTATTGAATAATCATCCTACCGGCTGCGCCATTTTTTTCACGACTGGATTCAATAGTGTATTTTTGCTGATTAGCGCTAACGTAACCGACCGCACACTAGGGGCTGTATACTGCAAAGTTAAATCACTCAACCCTAAACAGAGACTCCACGACTCCAGTTTTGAATTGATTCGGAATTTCATCTAGAAAGCTGCTTGAACATTGATTTTTTCAACAGAGTTTGTTTGAGTTTATTCGGATTCGAGGGGGTAAAGTTGTCCTAGCTAATCGTGTTTTTGTAGCTCGTTCCAGTTTTCTCCTGCGACTGCAGGGGAAAATGTACAGAGAACCCGTATGTGACTACGTTGTTAACATATACGTTTATTGTTTATTCCAGCGAGTCCGCCGCAGACGTTCGCCGCGGTCGCACGGCGAGCGACGGCGCCGCGAACACGCTCGCGAGCGCGACTCGCAGCTCGCGCGCTCGCTCGAGCGCATCCACCGCAAGCGGCGATCTGAACATGCCCGTCCCACCGACGCAGACCTCAAACGAACCTATACGGGACTAGATAGGTATGACTACTTCTCCTTCAGTAATGTATGATCACCAGTGAGCATGTTTGAGCAAATGCAAGCAATTTGTTAAAACGATGCGCCAGAAACAAACTACGGTAATTAACGCAGTGCCGATAAAAAGCTTAACTTGTGAGCTAAGCCTAGTTTAATCAGCCTCAACAGTCAGTAGACAGTCAGACAGTAGTAGTTGAGTATTCATTTGTAATGATTACCTCATATTACCGCCTGTTGTTGTGTTTGAGTTATTGTTTTAACAGCAGATTTCAAAGCCAGACTAATTTTGTTATCAGAACTCGGTAGTTTTTCAACAACTGTGCTAAAGACTTAATATTTTGTATTTCCAGGGCATACGCAGAGCAGTTCATAGCAGTAATCGACGAGAACAGACACGCCGCAGAGCTCCACGACTCGCTAGCCAGTACTGCCACCAGTGACTCTACTAACTCGCACGGAACCATTCCGTAAATCCTGGTCACGGCACCAACTGTAAACGCATTATCTTAGGAGAACCTAAGTCAAAATATTCAACAAATTACTGTCCTGGCTCCGAGGTAGGGTTAACTATGACCATGCCGTATTATTGTAAATATCAACAATCGCATAAACTCGTCAGGCGTGGATTGATCAAATGAAACGAGGATTTCAATAAATACATAGAAAATCCGTCCGACATGCTAACACACAATAGATTTCTCTAACGTTTCAAAACAAAGATAGGTACAGTACACAGCATTCCTAATGATTTTGTCACACATAAGCTAAACTGTTCTAAAATGGATTTTATTTTGTATTGCGTAGAAAAGTCACAACATATATTTTCTTAAACCTAGGTTTAAGGTTTATTTTAAGATTTTGAAGTTTAAAATTTAGAGATTTTTTAAGCGGTTATTTCTGATTGTTTTGGAAATGCATAATAGGCTTTTTGTATTGTAGTTATGGGTGAAGTATTTTTAATAATCTGAATAACTTATGAATTTTTATTTTCTAGATAAGTACTAACAATCGAAACCTAACATACGAAATTACACATATTGGGGTACACTTATAAACGCTGAATAATTAGCAATTGATTTAAATCTAGCTCTTGCTATCAGATAATGTTAGTAACAGAGCTACATTTTAATTAGCGTTTATAAGTACTTACATATATGTAGGTACCCTTTAAATTTCAGATAATTATGGATTTTGTATATTTTGCTTTTCAATAACCGATTAACAGTAAACTAACAGCAATAATAATAATAAGAAATGCGTACAATTCTTACGAATCATTTCAATACTATATAGTTTCTTATGATTGGTAAGAACTGTGCTTAGATCGTAACTAACACTATACTAACACATTAATCTCTGTAAATTGCGTATAATCGTCAAATATCTGTGTTATATCCTATATCTAGGTCTTTATTTATCTAGTTCTTAGTTTTTATTATTACTTTTTTAGAATGTAATATTTACGTAATCTTTTAGCATAAGTTGTGAGCAGTTGTAAATACTCTATGTACCTAAGTGGTGCCAAATAACTAGAAAAGAAAATTTTATTGGTGGTGTACATAACAAAATATTGCTCAATTGGAAATATTGGAAACGCGAGATATCTAGTTCTATTTTATATACCTACTTACTGAAGGTAAAGTTGTAATGTAGGTATAGTTAATTCATACTAAATACTACTGTAAAATTATAGTATGACATTGTTATATTTTAGATTAATAAAAAAACTTTGATAATTTAATTTTATATTGTTTCTAACGTGAGTACTGAATAGGGTTTTTTCTTTTTCGAATTTATAATAACTTCAATAGGTTCTTTGACCTACCTATACCTACTCATATATTCTTGTTACCAATGTATAATTGTAAATGTAACTATCATATTTCTAACTCTATATAAATCTAATTAAATGTAAATGTAATTATATGAAACGTAGGTTATACTTCATAAGGTCTGTGTCACATTCACGCCACAAATATTTTGAAACGTATTGAAATAATGAAATTATGTTTGAAAATTAGATATAGTATTTACTATTACTATTAGGTTGGTTTAAATTTTGATTCATACGATAAATATTATGAGAAAATAAGAACGCTCTGATGTCGCAATCTTCAGAATATTACTTTACCTAAGGATATTTAATTAAATTTAGTACCTACTTCCGTTTAGTGTACGATAAGTACTAATTACTTTTTTATACGAGTAGGTATCTATATACGTACATTATGTACACAGTCGTAAACTTAAATAGGGACGACTTTAGCAATTAAAAAGTGTATAAATATTTTGCTATTTATTACAATCGGCGCTAGTTTGAGAAATACAAATAAATACTTACTATGATTATTTCATCGGAGTTTATTTAATTTTACAATGAGTGCATACTTCCTAGTACATCTCATTCAATTTATAAATCACTATAAACGATTATAGTAAATATTAGGTTGGGGAAAAGTCTTTTCGCATTATAGTACTTATGTATGAACTTGTAATAAAATATCTTTGGCTATACTATTTGTATCTAACTGATTTTGGTATCATTTAAAGTTTAAATTTTAAAGAAGATAATTCCAAATTAAAAATAGAAAAATGTGTGATTTTTTACTGGTTTTTCGTACTGTCAAGATGAGTGAATCTAATGAAGAAATTCGATACATTTTAAAATTTTACTACAAAAAAAGTTAAAATGCAACGCGAGCCGCGAAAAAAAATGTGATGTTTATGGACCTAGGGCAGTGTCTGTGAGAGTAGCATAAATTTGGTAAAGCGTTTTCAATCCGGAAATTTTGATGGCAAAGATGCACGTCGCTCTGGTCAACCTATTACGGATGAAATGGATGCCATTTTTGAATAAGTGGAGTAAGATCAGCATATCAGTAGTTACGACGTAGCTGAAGAACTGGGAATTGACCACAAAACAGTTTTGGCGCATTTGAAAAAAACTGGGTACACAAAAAAGCTCGATATTTGGGTACCTCACGAGCTCACTGAAGGAAACCTAATGAACCGTGTACTCATTTGTGATTCTTTATTACGACGTAATGAAACCGAACCATTTTTGAAGAAGCTGATAACTGGTGATGAAAAGTGGATCACGTACGACAAGAACGTGCGAAAAAGGTCGTGGTCAAAGGCCGGTCAGGCTTCACAGACTGTGGCGAAACCCGGGTTAACTCGCAACAAGGTGATGCTGTGTGTGTGGTGGGATTGGAAGGGCATTATTCGTTATGAGCTGTTACCACCAGGCAGGACCATCGATTCTGAACTCTACTGCGAACAACTGATGAAATTAAAGCAAGAAGTTGAGAGAAAGCGGCCGGAATTAATCAACAGAAGGGGTGTGGATTTTCATCATGATAACGCAAGACCTTACACATCTTTAGCCACTCAGCAAAAATTAAGAGAGTTTGGCTGCGAGGTGTTAATGCATCCGCCGTATAGTCCTGACCTTGCACCTTCAGATTTCCACCGGTTTCGGTCTCTTCAGAATTCTTTAGGCAGTGTCAGGTCAACATCACGAGAGGACTGCCAAAACCACTTGTCGCGGTATTTTGATCAGAAGCCCCAAAATTTATATAGCAATGGGATCATGTCCCTACCTACAAGATGGCAAAAAGTTATCGAACAAAATGGTACCTACATACTTTAGTTAAATGTAAATAAAATATATTAAAAAATTATTTGAATTTTCGTCGAAGAAAAATGCGTAGAAACTTTTCCCCCAACCTATTACAAAGACCGGGTGCTAAATATAACAAAAAAAGAACATATTATTTACGTAACTAATTAAGAGACACTTAGAACTCGATAAACACAAAATAACTGTTTATATTTTGATGAAACTACGACATACAAGTATATTTTAAAAACCAATGAAATTTATGTATTCCCAAAACGCACCGACATTCACCGCAACAATACACCGTATTGCGTACAGTTTAGAATTCATTATCGCTGAGTACGGATGCCCGGCCTGGCGCGGCGCTGGGCCTCGCACTGGTCAGACGGAGCTCGCTCTCAGACGAGCTGCCGAGTGAATCGCCGTCGCCGCCGCCAGTGCCGCCTTCCACTCCTGAAATAAGGGTTTTTTACTGACTAAATACAAAAGTACCTTGAATTCATAGTAATAGTAGTACAAACTAAACAGTCCCCCAATACGTCATTTAGAACAAATGCGTATAAATTCACTATAAATTGTGTTACTTATTCACTTTGATGTTTGTAACAAATGTAACAATAGTTGGTAATATAAAAATCTGGGGTGTATTTTTGTTTACATTTGTAGCATTTTTTAAAGCCACACTAAGATGACAGGCGAATATGAAAAAAAGGGGGTAGAATCGATCCTCAGATTTTTGAGAGCTAAAGGCAGATTCGGAGTTGCCTGCTACTTCAGTTTCAGAAGTTAAATAAGCTACCTTCGATGAGGTCTGCGTAGTCATCATCATCAGCGGTGGCGATGGTGCGCGTGGCTGGGCGCGGCCTCGGTCGCGGCCAACGGGACGACGAACCTACGCCTGGATAGTATGGAAATGTAGGTTTACAATAAGTTTAGTGAAAGCGTCAATAAGCTTGTAACCTGTCATAAATGGAATATTGATATTAGGAATAGGAAATCGTGAAATTAATCCAATGGTATTATGCTTATGTTCTTTGCTACGACTATAACTATAGATTTCAAGAAAATCTATTTATTCCTTCGTTAACCAAACCCCCGCGATCATTTGGTAGGTCCAAATGATCGCATACAATGCAACTGTATTCCGTAAGTCTACATCAGTTTTCACCCCTGATGTCACCGGCATGCTGCCAAACGTATCGAATTATTTCTTATTGTCCTCTTCCTGGTTTGTTGCTATTAACAATACTGACCGAACATCTGCGTGTCCGAGACGTCAGAGTCGGTCCGTGAGTCGTCTTCATCCCGAATGTCGTCGAGCGAGTCCCGAGCAGTCACCGCCATGCTTCCAAACGCACGACGCGATTCACCACCTTGCCCTGCATGTACACACACATTACTACCACTATCCGTAGCCTATGGATGCTCATAGAATTGAAAGCCAAGGTATGAATCAGTCTTCTGTTCTCATAAAATGGAAGGTGTTCATTCGGAATTATTCGTTCGCTCGAAGCGGTGAACATTGATTGAGCAAGCTACGCCTCGAGTAGCATCAATCTTCACCGATTATTTATCTAAGTTAAGCGACGATCAGCGCGGTCGCTATTCGGATGGGTGACCTTTAGTGACATTTACATCTGAGAGCTTCTGTTCTTCAGAGGGTACGTTAAACCGTCGGTCCCGGCTCTAGCAGTCGTTAAACCATAACAGACGGAGGCCTTAAGGCGGCCTAAAAACTCCGTCAACAGGGTTGGCCACTAACTCATACGAGCTTGCTTGCTAGTAGGGTGCAACGCTTATTGCTCGAGTAGAGGCCAGATATTGTCGAGGAGATATCAGTAAGCAAATGCAAGGGCAAGTAAATGTTAAACTCACCAGCAGTTTTGATCCTGAGCCTGGTCTTCGGGCGAGTGGCGGGTCGAGGCTGCTTCACCTCACTTAGATCCTTGTCATCATCAGTTGATTCCGACTCATCTGCTGATCATCAAAAATGATGGCTGTCAGTAAGTTTTTAACAAGGAGCTCTATTATTAGGCAGGACCTACTAAACTCACCGGAATCGCTCAGCTTCCCGAGTACGTCTTCAGTTTCATACTTGTGAATGAGCTGCATTATTGCTGCCTGTTGTTCTTCCGCCTCCTGTAGTATTAACAGCTTTAGTATAGCTCCAGCCATTAACTGTCTAAATATCGCTGCATAAAATATCATCGATATCTTCTTACACTTAAGAACACCTAAGTAAGTAACAGGTGAAATTCTATGTGTATTTATTCCGTACTTACCTCAGCCTGTGCACTCTCGAGCACGCTGAGCTGATGCTTCAGAGCTTCTACACAGCGGTACCGCAGCACGTACTGGTCCCACAAATGCTCTAGTTCAGACTCTAGAGCTGACAACTCACCCTGGTATGCAGGCCTGAAAGATAACGATACATGTTCGGCAATTTTTGTCGTAGAGACTTTTCGGTCCGGATATCGGTAACGTGTCACCTATTGTGGATTTTTGTGTTCACCAAGCGACGCTTTACCTATTTGTGTCCTTTGCTGCTAGACACTACTTGGCGCATTAACAAATTCTTTTGGACGCCACGCTGACATCAGCTTGAAACTTACTTGATCTTCCTCAAGGTAAGTAGGTATGTCATCTTTTGCGTGTAGCACTTTAGCTGACCGTTTCTCAAACTAAATTCCCATTATTCCACTCCTGACACTGCCTTTGCAACGAAACCTACTTGATCTTCTGCACAGTATGCAGTCTTTTTTCAGCTCGCAGCAGCTCAGCCCGCCGTCTCTCCAGCTTGGCATCTAGCGCTGCCTCGCTGGCCGCTACACTGTCGATGCGGTCCCGCGCTGCAGCGACGCGAGCGCTAACGGCGTCTAATGCGCGCCGCAGACACGCCTCCATCACTGACATGTCCAGAGGACGGGAGAGGGCTTGGTCACGCAGCTCCTAAATGAACATCAAACGTTTTGTGACATTTACTCTTATGGTTCCTTGGGTACCAGAAAATCAAATATTAGGCATTCTGATGACAACGTTAGCCTTACCTTGTTTTCAGCTTCCTTGACGAGCAGATCGTAGAGGAAAGCGCCTTGCGCTGTGATTTCAGTAGCCAACGAGCGTGCCTGCTTTATTTCTCCGAGCTGAAACACATGGACTAGACACTTTACAGCGTTGCCTATTATGTTTCCAAACAACACTACGTTAAGGAATAGCTCGAAAAAAATTATCTTTTATTCAGTAAAATCACATGGATCATTACATCAAAATATACTAGGTAATTCTAGAACCTGAAAGAAACGTGAGAAACTGAGAAAGTATGGCCTGGTTCCTACTATTCATTTGTATGATTCCTTCTTACAAAAAATGTTCCAAGTCTCAGGTCCAGCTAATTTTTTATGTTCTTCTGACTGCGCGGACGTCAAGCCCGACGCCGCACCATTGACAGCGCCGAATCTACAGCTAATGCTGACATGCTGACGCTCTCACCCGACCGCTGACATCGTAACTGACAGCGCTTTCATCCCTGTCCTCGGCTGGGGGCGGGGCGTCGAGGGCTGCACGTAGGAATGTGGCTGCTTTGAGCAATTCTCTCACAGCCCAGCCGTCAGCGCCGTACAACTTCTTGCCGTTTAGCTTCAGGTTCGCTCTGGAATGCTGGCCAAGACCCACATACATACATGCAAAATCATCAGTATTGACCTGCTAGCTTATCATCAAGTGTAGGGACCTACTTAGTTGAAATAAAAACATTGGTTGCAATTTTTAGAATATTATTGCAATCTACAATTTCAATTTACTTCAATTTAGGTATTAATTTTGATAGTAATAACAATCTCTAAATCTTGATAAATTATAACCAGTACTACCTATATGAATAGCCAACCCTTATTTTATTAGAGGATTTGAGGGAGTTTCTAACTGCCTTTGCAGGCTACAGGACCTCTACCTGAGCTGACTGGAAGACCGGTGTAGGTACAGCAGACGTTAGTTTAACAAAAACTTACAAACAAGGCAATAGCCTGCGATACAAGAGAGACTCGCTGCTCCATGGTGGTGGCGCGAGACAGGGCGGAGTCGGGCTCCACCCGCGACGCCAGCCATCGGAGACACTCCTCCATCAGCTCCCAGTTCGGAACTCTGAAGCTTTCCAACGATATCGGCTTCGGGAAGCCGAGCACTCGCATAGCTTCACTGAAATCTAGAACACGGTGAAGGTTTTAGAGCAAAATCGATCAAAAATAAGCTTATAACAGTGATAGAGACGACACTTACTTCTCAAATCTCGGTAGGACATTTTCTAGGCTTCAAATTAATATTTTTCACAGTAAACCACACGTGTAGGCGCACAAAATCAAAGAGAATGCAAAACTCTTTGATGCAAAACACCGAACACCTTGCTATATATGCAAAAAAAGACACACAAAATAATGAAATGACAGCAATTTGTTTATGAGCTTTGATACCATGGCAACGAGCATAGAGGTTTTGCTCGATATTCCAGATTATTTATACAGGTGCTGCATTCAGCATTCAATATCTTCACAAAGGTATTCGACAATGTAGGTACGTAGAAAATAAAGACCCATTTAGTTACCTATGTAACTGCAT
This sequence comes from Eulithis prunata, assembly GCA_918843925.1. NCBI lineage: Eukaryota > Metazoa > Arthropoda > Insecta > Lepidoptera > Geometridae > Eulithis > Eulithis prunata. The sequence continues at coordinate 9,586,136 of OU974014.1, read as the reverse complement.
GCCGCAGCTACTACCATTTACCATTACCAGAAGACCAATACCTTACAAAAAAATACCATTACCAGAAGACCAATACCTTACAAAGAAATACCATTACCTTACCAGGATACCAGGATGAAATAAAACAACTTATTCAAGCACATTTAATTCAAGAAAGAAAACTACATACCCAGTTCACAAGCACTTTAATCTCGACGCTACCAGCCAAAGAAACATTACCAGATTAACGCAGTCACAGAAACATTAGGAAGACACAGCCACACATAGTCAAGAAACAAGAGAGTTCTAGATACGAACTGCGAAGACTTCAGTCAACTTCAACACTGCTCCAATATCACTACTACTACTACACTGCACTTTGCTCACCGAACACCTATGACTTTGCTTCACGGCTGCCGTCGACTAAATGGTAGCGCACTGGCGCACTGGGCTTACAAATATTTATAAACTCGGGCGAAGCCGCTGCTCGTCCCTGATTGGCGGAAAATACGGCGTTCCCGATTGGCGTAAAATGCGGTCGATTAGCGCGTGATTAATTTTAAGTCATCTCATTGGTTATTTCTTTTGTAACAGTTTGTATAAATATTTTAGCTTTTAAGAAAATAAATCATTCCAGTTAAAGACTTCTCACAGTGCGTTTCTACTTATCCCAAAATCTCCCTCAAGTATTAACTAGTAGGAAGAAATAGGAAAGTAGATAAGCAGGCAGGATTCCTCTCTTACACCTACATGTTAACAAGAAACTTGTATCATGTAATTAATCTTTAACCTCCCTTATCCATATTTTCTTCAGCCGACTAAGCTGTACTTTTCATTTCTTTTAGACCGATGGTCAGGCTAGTCATTCTATCCTTCTTGTGTCTACTAAGCAACCGATTTGCTCCTCAACGTTTAGTTAGGTAGGTACTGTAAAGAATATTATTGCATGTATACATGACGTTGTCATAAATGTCAACTGTCACCTGCGTGACAGTAGTCTGAATGACAACCTAAAAATAAGAAGAAGGAGCATTGGGTGGTTAACCTATGAGATATTGTAAATGGATATTAATTAGAGAAATGTATTTATTATTCCGAATAGAGCTATTGTCTTAAATGAACTCTGAAGTTTGATTTACGAAGTAACAATGTGACGTACAAAAAGACGACGTTACAGCTCAGAAGTGGAAAGATGGAAAAAAAAATATAAAGTTTTTCCAATGCCCATGTCGCCATCGAAGGTAATGTTTTAGTGAAAACCTGTGAAAACCTAGTGAAAACCTCAAGTCAATCTTATCTCGGATGACCAAACTTTATTCTGAGTTATGAATTGTAGTGATAGTCGATACACAATTATAGGTACTTACCTATTGCAGTAATCATACAAAACCTAAAGACGATTCAAAGTGATCATCAAATTATTGAATAAAAGCTTTTTGACTTTGAGCTTGAAATGAGTAGGTATTTACCTACTGAAGTCGAGAATATGATTATGTACATATCACTATGTACACCACACATTGACTACTGAACAATTACATAGAAAATATTGTTGTTGAGTTGCAGACAAACCATCAGTACGGCTGGATGAAGTTCTAGATGACGAGAGGAGTGAGATACATCCTCAGACTCAGAGATGACTAAGTGAATTGTGACTTGTAGCTGCCTTATCGCATACAGCCACAGCGACCGGCTGCCAGGAGTTGAGATGTACCTACTACATACTACAGGAAAGTGAATCTCCATGGTAACCATTAATAAAAGGTACATTTTTCAATAAGAATATGAGAATGTTAGAGCTCCCATGAGAGTATTTTGCGACATAACTCAAGAGCACTGATATCGAGCATGAGTGTTATGGTAACATAACTAAAGAGCTTGGATTTTGGGCAAGAGTGTTATGTGGCAGGATACAAATTAAAATGAAATAAGTATGATAGGTGACATAGTTGAGAGCTTTGATATCAGAGTGCTAGAGTGACAACTCTGAGTTTTTTATTTCCAATTTACATAAAATTAATTATTGCGATTGACCATTTTCATAATTTTGAAGTACTGATGTTTGTATCAAAATCTGATATGCAGTGGCAATCATAAAAAGCACTATAGGTGCTATAAAGTGATAAAATATTTGACATAAATGCTATAAACTTAACCTTGGGAAACATAGAAATGGTCGGAAGTGATTTGTTTAAGTGTCATTTACATATTATACACTGATAACAAGTATAGAGGCACATTTTTATTTAATAAAAAACCGATGAAAGATGACAGACTACATGCAAACATAGAATTGAGCGAGTGAAAAAAAAAAAGAAAGGGATATTATTCAAAGTATGAAGAGATTAAAACGTAAGTGACATTTATAGAAATTTAAAACTAAATACAGTGAAAATTTATTAGAGAGTATTCAACCTTACATAGCGAATTTAAATTATGACGAAAAAAAAAAAAAATTGAAACTAGTATATTAACCATTAGTGAATAAAGGACGGGTTTAACGCGATGTCTATAGATGAATCACGACCAAGTGAAGAATTCTAACGACTGAATGACGACCGCAGAAAGTGAATGACTGAATGAATGAAATACTTTATTATGTACCCTATTGACAGCTTATACCAAAAAAATAAAAATAAAATAAGATTGCAATATTACGTACAATGAACGGTCTTATCTCTACGAAGCGATTTCTTCCAGACAACCTTTTTAGTGATTCATAATAATTGAATTACGAGCGAATCATGTGATTTAAAGAGCGACGCGAGCGATTCATGGCTCTTGATATGAAGTAATTGTAAGTGAAGTAATTGTAACTTAAGTAATCCATTTTATCCACATTTATACTCTACTTTATACCATGACTACGACCTAAAGAAAGATTAAGAGAAAATACACATTGAATGCTTACCGAAAATGTCGACCTATCAAATCTCGAGGAGTTATTTGCGCAAGGAGTTTGTGTCGAGTATTTTGCGTTAGAAGGTTGTGTACGTATAGCATTGAGATGAAAGTCGAATATATTGATGTGTTCTAAATTCAAAAACAAAAAGTGATTAAAAGTGTTATTTATCGACTGTTTTCAGTGCATAAAATAAGCTTTTTAGAGGGGGAAATCACACTTTAATTTCAATTTGAATAACACTGATAATGCGAACCACCTGAGTATTCGAGTATAAAAGAATACTACGACAATTGCATTAAAGCAAAAATAAAGGTAAAATGATAATAATAAGTGAAGGTACAGAAAACCAATAAAAGAAAAACAGAGCTAATGAGTATTAAACAAAATAAAAGGGACAAAACAACTAGAATGGAGCTAAGCGATTAAGGATAAAATGTGACAACCAGATAAACAAACGAAAACCTTATAAAATCCGGAACTATCAAATAACCAATTTTAAAAAAAATGAACCCTACATACAACTTCATTTATTGATGTGTGAGAGAGATAGATAGATTTAATTGAGATTGGGCATGCAGCACCTTCCTACCAAGAGCTATACAGGAAAAGTAGTAAAGACAACACCGAACTGCAGCACAATTGAATCAATAAGCGAACTGGAGGTACTCAATGAAATTAAAAACTTAAAACCTGGAATAAGTCTTGAATCTGATGGGTTTAATAATGAAGCTATCAAACTATTTAATCATATTACCTACCTATATAAGATGAAAATACACACACAGAGTCCGTACCTGAGAAATGATGTACCTACTTCAGACGTAATATTCATATAAAAATAAAACTGATGATATACAAGCTTTAGAACAGGTATACAGCAAATACGGGGAATTCAACAGGCTCCTTATAATAATAGCCTTGTAGTAAAGCATGCAATAGCATAATGTTACCATGTTACTATTAGAAAACTTGAAGAATTCGAGGAAATGATTCGTGCACTTAAGGGAACACTTTTCAGGCAATTTGTATACTTACTATTTATGCGAGAGTGGGCTAGACTCAGGTATGAGTAGTATAGAGTACAAAATACTCCTATCAATATAACGGTGCTGATTGCCGCTGAAAAGCGTTGAGCGAATAAAAATTTTTTGTTTTGAAGATCGTAACTTTCAAATTATATTTTGTTAAAATATGGCTCTGAGCCAGGGTAGATGGCCTAACGATTCCAAACAGTGAAGTAATCATCATTTAGTGTTTGTATGGAAAAAAGAGCGTAAAGTGTAACTTTTGCAGAGAAAGCTTTAAAATACCTACAAAATGTACGTAAACAAAACAAAGTCCATACGAGCAATGAAAAGGAGCATATAAAAAAAAACAGAATGTGTTGAGCCGTTTATTGCATAAGATCATGTAATTTAATGACATAAAATGAATGTCTGTGAATAAATGATTGATTGAAAAAAAATCACGAAGTGCGAAGCGATTTAATGAGACAAAAAAAAAACTAAGCTTTCAAGCTAAAGTGGAAATGTGCGGGACATATTTCACGTAGTAACGACAGCAGATAGACCACTCATACTACTCGATAGAAAGAACCATTAGGGTAAAGAAATGTGAGAAGACCATGCAGCCGGTTGGCTGGTTACTTATATTATCCAAATTGTTGAGAAAGGCTGGATCAGCTAGAGGATAGTGGGAAAAGATGCAGGAGATCTACACCCAAAGAGAGATCTATATCTCAGAAGCTGGAAGAAAATACTAACATAGTTTATAAATCATTTAAATATGTAGGAACTAATACGCTTAAGGGAGATATTAGGCAATATAAGGCATTATTACTATTGTTACATAATATGATACGATGAACGAGTTCACGAAGTTCACATAGTGTGCACGCTGGTTTTCTCCAATTCTCTTTACGGCACTGAAACATGGACCATGAAAACCACTTAACGCAAGTGAATCGATGCGTTCTGGATGTGATGCCGCTAGATATGATGCCGCTAGAGACGGCTCCTGAGGATCTCATGGACAGCCAAAACAATCAACGTCTCCATTCTGAAAGAACTTAAGTTGAAACGCACTAAGCGTCAGTCTTTTATTTGCATCCAGCGAATACTTTACATCGAGCACTTTAGTAGAGGTTACTAAAGAAGAGGGAGGAGCCCAAAACACTGGTCTGATCAGGTGTCTGAACAGCTAAAAACCCCAGTCAACGTCGCGATCCATCAAGCCGGAGACCGTGGTAGATGGAAAACACAAATTGAAATTTCCTTGCACAGATTCACGATACCCAACGATGGGGCACGGATAAAGAATGTTAATATAATAATGACGATGATGATGATGAGTCAAAAAGAGATTTAGAAATTAAATGCATTATTATTATTGAGTTTAGATTTTCATCAACTCAACTTAAAGTTCAAGTGCGCATCATTAAATCCAGGTGGATGTTCTTGAGAACTGGAAGTTACTAATTGGACATCAACAGAGAGTTCTGATGATAAAGAGTAAAACTAAAAGTAAGGTAAAACTTACGGATGATTCTGCAGGTGTTAAGGATAACTGCTTTTTGTAGAAGTGCAAAGGTATGTTTCGGCAAATCAAGAAGGGCGAGTGATAGAAATAGTTGCTTAGGGATAACACCGCTTGAGGAAAGGACTATCGGAATGATGGAGACAGACCTTTCAAGTCTCCACATCCTGGTTATTTCATTTTTGAGATCTATAATATATTATTGATTAATGCGGTGATGAGGCAGAGAATGATTTGGAAAATAAAAGACTATAATATTATTATAACGATGATAAGACAAAGAGAGATTTGGAAAATAAGACAAAATTATCCAAGAAGAACAATAGAAAATATGAGTTGTGGACACAATTTCGAAATTCTGATAATGCTGACTATACATGATATGATTATTTGTACTACATGTACACGTTGTACCTACTAATTGTTTTATACGATAGATAATATTGCACTACTAGCGAAAACAGTATTTCAATACAAAATAATATTGACTAGCATCTTAGCTCGAAAGAGGTAGAGTAGGAGGAGAAAAGTATATATTAAACTAAACAATTGATTTTGCCTACTCATTTGAATAGCTACTCGACCTGCTAATGTTAAGCAGGTGAATACTTTGTCCAAGACGCACTAGAACATATGATCCCTAATAGAGAAAACTAAAGTTATCAAGTGAACTGGACTTAAAAATTACGAATTTAACGTCATGTTTTGAGTTCCAGGATAAGTGACAAAGTGAAAAGTCAGTGATCGGCGCAGTCGGAGCTGTAGCCGTTACAGTTGCTACAGAGTGAAAACACGATGCAGTGATAGTCACAGTCGCCGCAGTTACAGCCGGCACTGTAGCTGATGCAGCCGCACCAGCAGAAATTGACAGAAAGCATGACTAAGCCGTAGCAGCAGTCGTTGCAATGGCTACAGAGGGAAGAAACGATGCAGTGGTAGCCACAGCCACCGCTGTAGCTGTTGCAGCCGCACCAGCAGAAATTGAAAGAGTGACGAAGCAGTCGATGCAGTGAGCAGTGAGTCACCGAGCTGTGTCACGCACGGTACAGCAGAAGTCACAGTCGTCAAAACAGTTGTGACTGGAGAGCATGACTGGCATACGAACTTGCCGCTCAGGTATGATTAACTGACGACTTGACTGGCATACGAACTTGCCACCCAATCTATGATTGACTGACGACATGACTGGCATACGAACTTGCCATCCAATCTAGGATTGATTGACGACATGACTGGCATACGAACTTGCCACCCAAATTTGATTATTAAGTGAGAACATGACTGGCATACGAACTTGCCGCCTAATTGATAATTAAGTGAGGGCATGACTGGCATACGACCTTGCCGCCCAATTGACGATTAAGTGAGGGCATGACTGGCATACGACCTTGCCGCCCAATTGACGATTAAGTGAGGGCATGACTAGCATATGACCTTGCTGCCCAATTTGACCATAAGTGAGGGCATGACTGGCATACGACCTTGCCGCCCAATTGACGATTAAGTGAGGGCATGACTGGCATATGACCTTGCCGCCCAATTTGACGATAAGTGAGGGCATGACTGGCATACGACCTTGCCGCCCAATTGATGATCGAGGGAGGGCAAGACTGGCATACGACCTTGCCGCCCATTCCACGATTAAGTGAAGGCATGACCGGCATACGACCTTGCCGCCAAGCTTGAGATAGTCGCAGTTCTAATCTTGATTAATGACGCTAATTTTGATAGATATAAGAAAACTGCATGTTAGCCTAAAATAAACTTTAACACTAACTAAAAATTTCATAAAGTGATATTATAAATAAATAAGAAAACTTAGCATAATTGCTGGATTAGAAATATATCAGAAAATGTATGTTTAAAAATTAGTATTATGAATGATGTCCTTAATGTGGATATATTAATTAGTTAATATGTATTAGTGCAAAATAGATTTATTGTGAATTGTGAACAAATTAATTTGTATTTGTGCAAATATTTGTATTGTTATGTATTTATGGCAGGTACTCTCGATTGAATCGAACGAAGAGACTCGTTCTAAGTAGGATGGCCGACTGTAAAGAATATTATTGCATGTATACATGACGTTGTCATAAATGTCAACTGTCACCTGCGTGACAGTAGTCTGAATGACAACCTAAAAATAAGAAGAAGGAGCATTGGGTGGTTAACCTATGAGATATTGTAAATGGATATTAATTAGAGAAATGTATTTATTATTCCGAATAGAGCTATTGTCTTAAATGAACTCTGAAGTTTGATTTACGAAGTAACAATGTGACGTACAAAAAGACGACGTTACAGTACCTATGGCACCATATTATATAAAAGAGGCTACGGTCTTACATTCTAAAGTTACAAATTACTTATTTACCCACCCCTAATATTTTTTTATTAGGAGATTCAACAAAGCAAGATTGCTACAAACAATATATTTTAATCCATTTACTTCGTTGAATTGAAATAGAAACTACTTAGTGCTTTGTGAAGTTCCTCTATGTGTCTATGATTGAGTTTTGAATTTGTCTTGTCACTAGAGTTCTGTGAGTCGACACTCTATTAAAATACTTTTACATTATAATATTGGATATTCTGATTTCCATGTGTGTTTCTATTAATTAGGTATTTCCAAGATCCTAAAATATCCTCTCACTTTAACATACTTTACTACATTACATTACTAGTTACATATTCATAAATATTTCTTAAATTACGCTTGTTTGATAATATTAAATTGGGCATACTATGTATTTGTGATAAACCTCTCACAAATACTTTAATTTACTTATTTTGGATGATACCGTGCTTACTCGTAGTTATAAATTACCACTAATGTACCTACAGGCTACAAGCGCCTAACAACATTATAATAGCAAACCTGACACGACATTGCGTTCGATAGATCTAGGCGACATGCGACTTCAGTCACAAATACGCGTTCTGAAAAGGTATACCTAGGTACCTACATAATTGCTAAATAAATAATAAATATTCTTGGGACATATCACACAACGCTCCCTAGTCCCAAACTAAGCAAAGCTTGTACTATAGGAACAAGATTGCTGATAGAATACTTATACATATACCTACCTGCTTTTTTTTTTGTAAATACATAGTAACATCCAGACACTATTCAGACTGAAACATTTTACAGGCGCTAGTGCTACCTAGGTATTTCATAAGATCACACAGAACGTCACACACACAAGTACACATTTTTTTTGTAGCATTCAATAAAATCACCACGTCTAACACTAACAACCATATTTATTTAACACTTAGGTATCTATCCAAAATAAGTAAACGATACCAGCCTTGAGACGTACTTCTCGACAAATCGTAAATTCGCCATTTTACTACTTTACCGTGACCACTGGACCATGTCTAACCATGGTAGACCTCTCATATCATTACCTACTATGTTTTCAAAATGTTCTAAAAACTGTCTTAGAATATGGTAAGTTCTATTGATTGATATTGTTGGCGTTCCTCTACATTGTCTACGTCCAAGGCGGAAGTATCACGCATGCCCAATTTAATAGAAGAATCATAAGTCTACAACAGTGGGCGACCGCCTCTGGGCGCGCTTCAGGGAGTCCTCGCGTTTCACCAACACGCGGAGGCGAGAAGCCTTCAGGTGCCTGAAATAAAAAGAATACCTACAATCAAAAACTACTGAAATACTAAGCCCGCCTTTGTATACCTATCCATTTAGTTCTCTTGATATAATTCACTGTGTAACACTAAACAATAAACCCAATATACCATTGATAGTATACCAGTGGTAGATGTGTTCATTCTTAGGATAGGTTTTTGCATCTTAAGGCCGGAATAATGAAACGTCACTCAAATTTAAGCACTACTTAAAAGTGCTCTGCCTCTGTTTGACATTACTCATTTGTAAGAGATGGCAATAATTTAAGCATGAACTTAATATAAGTGGCGTTTTGAGTATTCAGTCGTTAAGATTTTAAGATAGGATCAAATCCAATTGTGTGTTGCGAGCCACTTTTTGTTAATACCAAGAGTATGTCAAAGTAGGTACAAAACTCAAGACGTTCTGAAGTTCCTCTTCGACTTATTTATGCATGTAGTAGTAAACAGTTGGTGATGCTTATACCTTTGTCTAATCCTCTCCTGTGTCTCGGGTGAGGGTTCCTTCTGTGCAATGGAGGCCCTGCGCAGCATTTCACGTAGCTTGCGCATGCAATCAGCCTGGTTCAACTGCTGGGAGCGAGTGGCATCTGAACGAATGATGAGGTAGCCTTCTTTGGTCAGCTTGTTTCCATGCTGGAATTAAAACACCTGTGATATTTTTTGGGGGTAGTATGTTATGGGTTTATAACAAAGATATAGTAGGTACAGTACATCCTACTAATATTACAAACGCGAAAGTTTTGTTTAATAAAGTACAAACGCGAAGTACGTTTGAAAGAATGTATGGATGTTTGTTACTGTTTCACGCAAAAACTACTGATCCGATTTGGATGAAACTTGGAATATGTATTGTCTGTGACCTGGATTAACACATAGGCTACTTTTTATCCGAGAAAATCAACGGGATCCAACGGGACGCGAACAAAGTCGCGCGCGGAAGCTAGTATAAAATTTGAGCATACTTAGAGTGTTGTCAGAGGCATATAAAAACATATAAATAAAAGAAACTTAATTTTGAATAGAAAGTACCTATAAATACCTATAAGTCCCTATAAATAAAGTACATGTAGCCTGCACAAGCATGCGCGAGAGGCTGGTCTTCATGGAGGACATTGGGTGGCTGGAATAACTAGCGCCACCCATCATGCAAAATGGCCCCATTTATGGCCTAGTTGCGTAAACCAGTCCATCACACAAGTGACAAGTACCTATATATGTGTTAGTTTGCCCAACATACCATTTCAAACATCTTCTCCTTGACTTCGGGATGCAACCAGTCCGCCTCACTCAGCTTCAGCCTGAGGTCTACTTTGGTATGTACCTGGAGCCAGAACATAGCATTCATTTAACTGGCTGGTCAGTAATCTTTAACAGAGCATTTCTACCAATTTAGAGTAAAAAAATGTTAAGCAAAATATGATATAGCTATTTAAATCTAATACAGTATTTACAATATTTACAAAATACACATGGAACAGTTGAGCCATCTACAAACCGTTGCAAACAATTTATAGATAACTCAACTGGTCCAAATCAGTACCAATCGGAAGCGTGCCCAAGACACTGGCTGCATTGCCGCGCTGAATAGCAATGCTGATACGCTGGCCTAGATAATCACCAGCCCTCGGGTCACGCGTCGCTTCGACTAGACGCCCTGAAAGAATTTTGAAAACCCGGAGGGCCTCGGTACCCCACGGACCTAGAGTCTCGACCCCAAGAGGCACAAATGTGTAGGCCCTATCGAGACCTGCATACTTGCGCCTCTTGTGGTCCTCGGCCAAATCTGCCGCCGCACCAGCCTTAACGGAAGTCCTAGGCAGATGTGAAGGAGCAAGGGTATCGACGCAAGTAGCGTCCCACACCAAAGGCCTTCCCAACTCCCAAGGAACAAGAGTCATACCGTCAGGCCGTTTGCCTTCGTCACGCAGCAGACCATTCGGCTCAAGAATAGCTGCCACATTCACGCTGGTAAAAGCCCGGCGGATGATATTGTTAAGGCTAGCGTGGCGGGATATCCGACCGGCGGCTCTAGTGCACGATAATCCGTGGTGACCAAGCTGTTCGACAGCCGTACCGCACTGGCACCGATGAGGCGCACAGCACCGCGCACCCAACCGTAGACAGGTTGCAATACGGAACGTGACGGGATCCATTACAGTACCAGTGTTATGAGAGGGAAGTGCTAACATAACATTTTAACATTTTTTTACCTGACTGTACTCAATGGCTCCCTTAAAAAAAAAAAAAAAAAATTTAGAGTTAACACCACTTCTCATATCAATGAAAAGAGAGGAATCAACTTAGAGATCATAAAATGAGATTGAGTATACCTTGTTCACATTCTGTCCTCCCGGTCCAGAGCTAGCACTGTATGTGATCTCAAGTTTATCTAAAGGGATGTATCCAGAGAACTTCTCATCTGGGTTGGTGGTCTGAAACAGATGTGAGTTTGTACTGAAAATTATTCATAGTGGGAATTTGGGCATTCATTAGGTATTTATTTCCCACCATACAAAAGCTATTGAGTAGTAATTCAATTCAATTCAATTCTTGTCTATGGCCTTTGCAGTGTTGCCCGCAATTTTGCCAGTGTCACGTTTTAATTAGACCTTAGCACGATGGAGAATGACCAATGGTGAGAAGTAATGATCGGTGGAGAATTTGGATCCAAGCAAAATTATAAGAAAAATCAACAAAAAACACAATTCTAATTAAAAATACAAAAGAAAAACACAAAAATGAAGAACCTAAACATACTAACATAAAGCTACCTATATCTAGTGTTAAAGTTTTATATGAAACCTACTAATATACTTACACAAAATATTTACAAAGGGGGTAAATGCCAAGGCGAGAATACATTTAAATGAAAATGGACGAAAGTATTGTCATTTACTTACAATAGAAGGAGTCGTGAGCTTCAACGAACTTTTTGGGTATAAAGTGTCTAGGGAAATCGAGCTTTTGTAAGCCATGGGTCGTTGAAGCACGGTGCTGAAGGTCGCATTTTTGATAATTTTCTGAATGAAGCCCAAACGCAACGATGCGAGTGCCATTTCTATGAGATTATATAGTTATTCATTCAAACAAATCACGATGGTTTTGGTTTCTTTATTTTATTTTATTTTTCTGAGAGAAGTTCATAACATAACCTCGCAAAATCCTCAGATCAATAAACCAAAGAGAATGCAAACAAACCATCTACTTCTTTTTTTCTGACGTAACTTTTTTTTTTGTTCGCTCCTCAGAGCAGGCTATAGTTTTAAAACCATACCGCCTAGTCTAACGTTGTTTATTTTCTTCTTCTTCTCTTTAATAATGGCCTGTGTCCGATTGTTTCTTCTTCTTCTCTTCAATAATGGCCTGTGTCCGTCATTTCGACAGACAATTTTGCCAGTGTCAAGTGTTAAAATTGTAATAAATAAGTCAAGTCATTTGTCAAGTCGGCTGTCTTTTGTTTTGAAAAGAAAATGGTGGATTTTCTCTTCAAAACCTAACATGAATTTTCACATTCAGAAAAACCACTTTACACACATTTATTCCAATGGCTCACACTTTATGTTACGACCTAAGTATTATTGGTTAAAATTCCACCAAAATTAAACACAATACTCACAATAACACAAGAAAAACTATTAAAATAAAAATGCTATGTGTCGTTTCAAAAAATGTCAAAACTCGTGTCCGTCCGATTGTTTCTCTTCGTTAATGAAGAGAAACAATCGGACGGACACGAGTTTTGACATTTTTTTTATTTTTCCTTAGGTTAGTTTCTGACGTCACGTCACGTTAGTGTCTGACTGACACTGACATTACTATTTTACTGACAGCATAAATGAATTTAGCGCTTTGTGGTGGACTGTGCGTGCACACTTGTGTGCGGGGTGAGTGGTCTATTTGTCTATTGGTTATTGGTGTATTTTGACGGCTCTGGATCCGCTATGATGTGTCTGGCTGGATGTGATTGAGGTTTCCGGTATTCTGAGTAGCCCGCCCGGTCAAGCACCACCGCGGCGCGCGGTTAGTTACCTAGGTACTTACCTTTAGCCTACATAATATGTAGGTACCTACCGTACCACAGATGAACAAGACTACCTAATAAACACACATTACCCACCCAAGGAAAGTTGGGGAGAGATTATTTAACAATGCATAAACAGCGATGATTATGTATCTAAGTACCGAGCTATAAAATCTCACTCATCACTATGCAGTCTCATTAGTCATAATTTAATGATGTACCAACAAAATTGCCGGTTTAAATTCACGTCCAGAAAAACGCGAAGCTGCGCGCGCGCATGTTCACGCTCTACATAATTTAATTAAGATCCCGTTCCGGTCCGTGAAACGTTTCACGTCTCTCACGTTTCTACAAGACTATTTAGAATTTAGACGTTATATTCTTATCAATAAAATTATTTTGTTTTATCACAGCTTCTTGCTAAAGTCTTGGCTCCAATTTGACTGTAAAAGGCTTGTGTATTGTATTCGTAACGGTGAACCTATTTACAAAAAATGGAGAACATGTAATAAATAAGTACCTACCTACCTTTGTTTCTTCAGTAAAAAATCAAAGAATACCCTGAGCCAGAGAGCAAAATATACTATGCGGGTAACTCACTAGCTACGAGGCGTAGCAGCATGCTACGGCGGCGTAGACATATCTCTATGGGTATTTATTTGGATGTCCTCCTTGGGCCACACACAGAAGAGAAAATGATGCCTCAGAATATTTACCTTGTCTGTATTTCTTGGCCTATGAGCTACTCATATTGTATCGTTGAAACAAAAAATGTACTTTTTAGATGAAAGTAAGATAGACTTTCCGCTCTACTGCTAATCTAATCCAAATGTGAGTAGATTAGCCGCTAGAAGTTTTTAAATCTTTTTAATGGTTCTTCCGCCTTTCGTTGACTTTTTAATATTCTCGCAGTCAGCACCAACGCGCAACGTACCACAGACTAAATTACCTACTTTATGTCCGTATTTTAGGTACATAAGTAGCTCAAAAGTCCACTTGATTGGCATGCAGAAACATGAGCAAACTCGGTTTGCTTTGTGAGTTTCTATAGGTAATAGGAATATCTATGTATGTAAGGTACTCACCTACAGCGGTGTAACCACATCCCAAACCACAAAAACATGATACGAATGGTGGTACCTAGGTACCTTCGTCAGCTGTCTGTGGCTACTTACCACAAGGGTAGGTTGGAGAAAATGTACCCCATGACGAGCACTGGTATCTTGGTAAATGTCGTAAAATGTATCGACACGCTCTTTGCCATAACCAAACCCCATGACAGGACAAAGAAAGGAGGACCTTCCTTTGTCTTGTAACTCTATAATGGTAGGTATTACTATCATATAAAAGATAAATCATCTTGAAATCGGCACGTTCTGTGACCACAGAACGTCGACGACGCTGCTTTCAACAATTATGATAATGCGCGTCTGCGCGCACGCCACTGGCTTTCCGAATTCCGCAGCCCGCGCAGGCGCAGCAGGGGCTGTGAAATTAGGGTTGCCATCCAAGTGGTTTTAGTTTAGCGTCATGGGAAAAAGAAAACAGACTTGCGTTTCTTCACGGTACGTCCGCAGAGGACGTACTCAATGCAGTAAGGAAATGCATCGTTATAGGCAGGTAAAATAAATCTGCCTATATTTCGGTTGGTTAGATTTGGACTCATCGTCAGACATGTCTGACTAGTTAATAATGTTAGAGTTAGAGATGATACTAATGATACAGACTATGCGTCTATATAAATACCTAACCTCTTTTTCACAACCTCCCTTAGCTTAATTCTAGACGCTCTTCTACCAGTATTTCTTGGCACACCTTACACTTCAGTAGTGAGATTCTAAGAGGCCTGGGGTCACTGGTGGTTCTATAGGTAGACTGAGTAACAAGAGCGTGAAGAAGTCTTCAGTATGCGAGATGATAAAACTGATAGCGTTTTACTAATTCACTCGCTTTCACTGGTGTATGTAATTTTTTTAAGAAGGTAAGACAAGTGTGTTTGTGATGAAGATAATTTGGTGTAGGTAGTTACTAAGCTTACCTAGTAAAGTAGGTAGGTATCTTGAAGCTATGAAGCATCGATCAGTGTCATGAGCACATTCCCGCATGCAACTTCAGCACCTTGAAATAAATTGTTAAACAGCACGTTACACAGCACATCACCACCGCATGGTATCATACATCATTGCTCTTAGCACGGCCACAGAATATTAGTGGGCGCAAAGTGCAGTGCAATAGTAAATTAGGTATTCGTAGGAAAGAATGTGGGTACTTTTTTGATCATACGGAACCCGAGAACTAATGGGAAAAAAAATCCCAGTAGTTTTGTCAACAGAACTACTCAACAGAACATGTGGGAGTAAACGGAAATCACTGGGTTACTAATGTTTTATAACAGCTCCAAGGATGTTTAAAACAGCTTTTACCCACTTGGTAGGAATTCTTCAACTACGGGTTTGGCAGCGCATTTTTAGGTAGGTTAGGGTAGGCTTAGGTACCAATTGGTCCGCCTAACCGAGATAGTTATTAGTCCCCAGTTAGTACTATTTAATGTTATCATGTCTCACCACTCTCCATCAAAATGACTGCAACTGAAGAAATAACTTCGTTTCAGCTGATTTCTGATGCGGCTCCTAAGGGAACGTAATGTTAGCAGCACCTTTATCTAAAACATTGTCCCAGGCTGTCGCGAATGCGAAGCCTTTATAGTATTAGTATAGGTACGAATATATATCAGTAAGCCGCAAGAATGTTGTGCGGGCTGACAACGCAAAAGGGAAGGGAGCAGGGGACGCGCGCGCGCTCGCCGCCGAGGCGGACTGCTCCCGACATTGAAGTCAGTGACGTGCCCAGTGAAACAGGGGTGAGTGAGCTCAATTTATAACTGTGCAAAAATTACCAGATTATTTATTGTATTTTGTGTACATGTGTTTGTCAGTGGGTTCGACCTGTTTGCGAACAGTTGTCGGACCATGTGATCAGTTGACCAGTATTAGAATCAGACCAGTTAGCGAGGCTCGGGGTGGCTATAGGGGAGGTTGGAGGCCACAGGGGGGAAACCCCCAAAAGCAGTTGTCGAGGGAACAGCCCTCAACAGAGACACGTACGACCCAGGGAGGATAGCCTCCACGTACGACCCAGGGAGGACAGCCTCCACGTACGACCCAGTGAGGGCAGCCTCGTCGTACGACTAGGAACTGATAGTAGTATATCGGTTCATACCAGTGAGGGCAGCCTCGTCGTACGATCAGGAACTGATAGTAGTATATCGGTTCATAATCGTCCAGTATGGACAGGAGGGCAGCCTCGTCGTACGATCAGGAACTGATAGTAGTATATCGGTTCATAATCGTCCAGTATGGACAGGAGGGCAGCCTCGTCGTACGACTAGGAACTGATAGTAGTATATCGGTTCATAAGCGTCCAGTATGGACAGGAGGGCAGCCTCGTCGTACGATCAGGAACTGATAGTAGTATATCAGTTCATACCAGTCAAGTACGGTCAGGAGGAACAGCCTCCACGTACGATCAGGAACCGATAGTAGTATATCGGTTCATACCAGTCAATTCAGCATCAGCTCAGTTTTTTTCAGCTCAGACTTTCGCAATACCTTTCAGTATATAGGTATTCGGCGACATGGTGGAGATGCAGGGATCATCTCAATAACATTGTAGACGAAATCATTCAACTCAGAAAACCTACCTATTTATTAGAAGCGAAGCATAGATATGATAGAAGTGATAAAAGATTACCTACCTATTTATGTTGTCATGGGCTATTTGCGCAAACAGAAAAAATACATAGCAATAACCCTTGACTACTGCAGTTACCGAGAGATTCGAGACAAAATATTTTTATTTTTTTTTCTGAATTTTTGTAGTTTATTTCTTCTCGGACCTTATAGTAATTATTTCGAACCAAAGCTTGGTACCAAGAATTCATTGTAACTTACCTTGTATAAGCTTAGAATTGTTTATACTTTGCGACGCTCACGCACGGCGGCGTTTCACACAAGGAACGATTGTTTTTGTTAATATAAACAGTCGCTGGTATGTTTGTTACAGAGGCCCGCGAAGGGATTTAAAAAAAAAACAAATATTTTATAAACAGGTACCTAGTCAGAGACACGTCCAAGCATAACTGTAGTAATAAGGTCTACATTTGGTCGGATCGTTTTTTTTATAGACAAGTATGAGTACTTATCTACTTCAAGATTTCATTTAAGGCGAAGCACGATTTTAAGACTTATTCCTCCTAATGCGGGGTTAAAAGGGTTATAGTGAAATGATGGATCACTAATTTACCTATTGATTTACTATCCTTGATCGTAGTAATAGCGTACAGTTTTAAAAAATATAGTATATAAACGTGTATGGTATCATAGTACCAACCATCTACTTGGATAGCCTGTTAGTACCTGCAAGTAGGTAAACGGATAAAAATTCTAAGAAAGATTTTAACTACTACTTACCTAATGCTAACTAGAAGTAGATGCATTTTGGTATCCGTGTAGATGTGATATTACGAACAAACAGTTTTAATTGACGAATATTCTCATGTAAATAAATACTACTCGATAAAAGCAAGTACCTAACCTCGTGTGAGTTGGTGGCTAGCTATGGTGACGGAGTTTTTTGGGCCGCCTAAGGCCTCCGTCCTGGCTTGATGACTGCTGGAGCCGAGACCGACGGTTTGGCGTGCCCTCCGAAGCACGGAGGCGCTGAGATGTGGGTATCACTAGCGGTCGCCTATCCGAATGGTTACCGGCCGGAACGTCTCTTAACTTGGATATAGTGAAGACTGATTAAGCAAGCCTAGCCACGAGCGTTTCGATAAACCACTCGATAAATCAGTGTTAGTGGTATATAAGTGCATTTAGGTAGGTATGTCCTATAGTTAAATGGATTCAGTTGAAGGCATGTTAATTTTGGTTTTAGATTTTGGACATACCTACAAACAAATCTAGCTAAGTACCTATAACGAAGCTAACAGTTTTATTCTTGGGTCATGTAAATAGGTACCTACTGTATTATTAATAAAAATGAAAGACGTCCTCCGAACCTGTTTAAAGTTGATTTTTGAGTCAATCAGTCATTACATTACATATTTTCGGCTCAGTGTGCACTTCAAAAGTTAACAAAGAGTGATACTAACTTAAACAAACTAGAACTAGCAGGATCACAGTTGAAAGGTGCCAATAAAAGGTTTCTCTCAGAAATACACAGAAACTGCGAATAGTGCGAATTAGTTAAAGATCCCGATGGGGAAGAAATCAGTTAGTACACCTGGTTACAAATCCAGGCCGAAGATTTAATATCGGAAATACATGTTACTCTCAAAGGTACCTAATAACAGAAAATGTTCAGTGGTTTCAACCAACAGTGGCGAAAACCAAAAAATAACTACCTAGTAAGCTACCAAGAAAAGAGTTACCCAATTTTGATGGCGAGCGACGCCTTAAATTGGAATCAGCTTTCATCAATTGTCGACAGTCGAAATATCCAAGATCTAAGAATCCAGATCAATAAGTTGTTATTTATGAAAATAGAAAATTACGTATTTTACGCAAAAGTACATGGGTACAGAAACACAATAAAACCATATTAAATTATACAGAACAGATGCGTAAACAGCGTAGTCGCTCAACAAAATTAAATGCTAAAGGTTTATACAATGGCTCCCTTAGCGCTAGTTTTTAGAAGTGTCGAGTATTAAGTATAATTACAATCCGGTCTTGAAGGCGACACTAAACTAGCTATCAAAGAGATAAACACAACAACTACCTACAACCTACAGTATAGCGGTTAAAACTTTAAAGGATCGGTATGGCAAACCCAGTGCTATTATTGACGCTCACTATGTAGCGCGGTATAGAATAAAAGCAGTAACAAACAATCAGGTCAAATACAGTAGACAAGTTCTCAATGAAATTGAAAGATATCCTTAGATGAAAATGTGAATCACAACAACCACCTCAGAGTAATGATTATGGAGAAATTTCCAGAAGACCTGATTTATGAGGAAGATGAAAAAATTGATGACATTGGGATATATTTAGAGTATATAATATCAGCTAGAGAGACTTTTTCTTCAGGCTTAAGAAAATTAGCACAGACATAAAGAATACAGACGCAACAATCAAAACAAGACTCAACAGAGGGCAAAATTAAAAGTGACAATTTTACCCTAGCTTCAATGCACGTTAGGATTAAAGAAAAAAGGAACAATAGATCACGCAAACTGGAAACGTTTAGAAAAGACAAACCATTTAATAAACCACAGCCAACCTCACGGAAAAGACCTCATGATATGTCAGATGAGTCTTCACAAAAGAAAAATAAGTGTGTGTTTTGCAGTCAAGAACATTTTAATGACGTATGTACTACCTACAAAATAATGAAAGATAGAAAGTCACAATTAGGTAACTGATGTTATATTTGTTTTCATGAAGGGCATAGGGCCAACCTTTGCCGCTCCAGACGAAAATGTTATCATTGTAATGAGTTTGGCACTCACAATCGAGCATTATGACCTGCGAAGTTGTCGCAACCATTCAAGTCAAGCGAAACTGAAAATCTTAATGTTAGATCGAAGTAAACACCATGCTGTGACAGACTTGCCTCGCTAATGTTAGCTCAGCAAACAAAGTACTTAGAGACCCAGCGCAGGTCCAGAATATCAAAAAGACCATTGATAATCCAGATAAATTTAGATACCGTGTTGTTTTTTGATTTCAATTAAATAAGAGTTCGATGGTAAACTAAGATTTTTATTTCAAGTTATATTATACTGAGACTCAGTATATAATGTCAAAAGACTATCTGACCTCCACTCAATCAGTAGTTACAGATTCACCCAATACAAATGGTATCATGTTCAGTGGCCATGGACATAGACTCATTCACAGCTTAGTCTTTCTAACAATTTGGTTGTAGCTTGAGGTCGTCTAATCAGTTTTAACGATCTCTCTGATATGAAAGCATGATCAAGCAACCATAGAACAGTTTACAGAATGGGCTCATATAAGAGGTCCCGGACTTTTCTCAACCACAAACCCACACAGTTTATCACCATACTCATCATTGTGTTCACAGTCGTAATTACAAAGTAACATATTATTATAGTCATAATAAGGATATGTATTATCTATGATGTGTCAGCTAAGACCACGGATAAACAAAGCCTGAACAAGTGTTTATATCATGGTCATTTGATGTTGGAAGATTTGACTAGTTTGTTGATCAAATTCAGAGAACAAGTTAAAGTGATTATACAGAGGTGTAACACGATTCCTTTGGTTTAAGAACATAAACCATATTCAGATAACGTTCTTCTAATGCAATCTTACCGCATTCTAAAGGTGATTTTAAGTATGTTTTTATTGTACGCTACAATTAGGTAAGTATTATCTAACCAGATCACCCAGTTCAGTCATGGAAGATACAACTGAAGACAGGTAGAAGACATTCACGTAAATAATGTTGTACGTGAACACAAACAATATCAATAATACAGCTTGTCCATGAAATTTGCGTTAGTGAAGTCCAATCCAAAATAACTGATTTCCCTTATACCAGATAAGCTTCAGACTAAAGATGAAAAGCATGTGGATGTACTAAGTTTAATGTAGAACATACAAAGTATTCATTTGAAATGAAATTTCAATAGAGCTCAGTCAAAACGAAACGTTTTACTTATAGATCGTTGGTTAAGTAAAAAATCCATGTGGTTTTACAGTCCAAGTGAAGATACCGAAAAGCTTTTCTTCCAGAAATTATGGACGAAAATGTCAAATGAGATAGTAAATTGAGGCACAATCAGCTTATAGAATGATATAAACATAACGTTAACACTGGTTTATAAATCCTCAGAAGATAAATATCAATCGCTATCACGCACTAGTTTCAAAAAGTCGATACAAGTTATCAAATCAAAAATGGTTAAACATGAAAGAAACAAACAATGAAAGTACATTGCTTAAGACAGAACAAAAGCCTACAAGCCAGGTAGCTATGTACCAAACAAGCTATCAAATCAGATATTAACACCAGAACAGATGTACCTAGAAGATTGTTACGATAGATGGTTCAAAAGAAGGATGATTCTGAAAAGTAGCCTAATTTTTTCAATAGCAAGAATAATATAACGACTCAAGTTTCTTTTGGCCGGGCAGGGTCTTGCGAATTCTGAATCTGAGCCTAATACAGCTGGATTAAATTAAGACACAGCAAAATCAGTTATTAACCAAAAGCACATAATTCTCTGACAAAAGTGAGACACAGACAATATTAGACAGTCAGACAGAATCTCGCAATGAAGTACTCTGTAAAAGTAGAGTTAAACAAACAGACTTACAAAAACAGACAAACAGAAAGAGCCAATCCTACTTCCTAAAAGTTGGAATTCACGTACATAACAATAAGCTGTTAAAACTAGAACTGCCTATTTTACCACAGAAGAGAGTTAAAGCTCAGTCTATTTACGGGCTTAGATTATTTTAGCACACTTCAGATTAGTGAGACTAGCCAAGACAAATTTTAGGTGTGCCCATTTACTTGCCTGAAAGTTAGGGCTATACATAAGAAAGAGGTTAAAAGATTTATCAACGTAAAATTGTACGTGAACCATAAGAATATTTGTATTGAGAAGTTTCTCTCATCGGATTGTATCAGACAATCTGACATAATTCGAGCTTACGACAGATGTGCTGACTTCAGACTATTGCATAACAATAAGTTACGTTGGTTAATTCTAGAGTTCAGAAAGAAAGCCATAAAGACGTTAGACAAATACCGCATAAAAAGAACTTCAGACTCAGTAATCACAGTTACCTAGTTGTGTACGTACAGCAATAAAGAATTTGCGAAGATGTTAACCAGTAAGCACAATCAGTTATGTACAACAATAAAGAAGCTCGAAGCCATTGTAAATACGAGACCTCTGACCACGGTAGGTGCAGAGCTAGAACATTTTGACTCCTCAAGATTTCCTACGCGTAGGAGGCACAGTGACGACTTGTATTTCGGATCGTGACTTTTTAGAATCAGCTACAGTAACCAAAACTAATCTAATTGACGGCTGGAAGTGGGGTCAAATCATTATAATGGAATTTGCAAAAATGTTCACAAATCAGAATTTGACTAGTCTGCGTGAAAGAAATGATATGCACCGTCAACCGAGAGTAGTAGTTAGTAGGGCACCAAAGCTAAGAGAGACAGTTCAGAAAAAAGCAGGACACACTGGAAAGTTGGTAAGATAGCAGAGTTGATTAAAGGTTCGGACGGACAGGTTAGAGTAGCCAAAGTCAAAGTGCCATCTGGGGAAACATTTACCCGTTCTATAGGCCATCTCTTTCCACTCGAAGCTGAAGAACAGAATACAGTACCTTTACCAAAACAGAGCGACCCTACGATTAGAGCTATTACCGATTCCGAAGAATCTCCCGTTGAACAACTATCAGAAAAAATAGATTACTCACCCAATATTAGTCACAATTCTTCGACGGACAAAGAAGTCGACGAATCCATGAGCAAAGTTTCGGCACAACAATCATCAGACACCAGAGCGCGACCAATCAGAGCTTCCGCGGTTAAAGCTAGACAGAAGGTCAAAGAGTGGACTTCTCAGTTGATGATAACATTGTTTAGACAGTAAAAAGAAATTAGTTTAATTTTATGAATAGGTATTTGTTAATCAATAATCAGTTATTAAATAGCTTACATAAATTAGATTTCTTTTTAATTTTTCTTCTTCTCCCGCTGGGAATGTCGCGAATGCGAAGCCTTTATAGTATTAGTATAGGTACGAATATATATCAGTAAGCCGCAAGAATGTTGTGCGGGCTGACAACGCAAAAGGGAAGGGAGCAGGGGACGCGCGCGCGCTCGCCGCCGAGGCGGACTGCTCCCGACATTGAAGTCAGTGACGTGCCCAGTGAAACAGGGGTGAGTGAGCTCAATTTATAACTGTGCAAAAATTACCAGATTATTTATTGTATTTTGTGTACATGTGTTTGTCAGTGGGTTCGACCTGTTTGCGAACAGTTGTCGGACCATGTGATCAGTTGACCAGTATTAGAATCAGACCAGTTAGCGAGGCTCGGGGTGGCTATAGGGGAGGTTGGAGGCCACAGGGGGGAAACCCCCAAAAGCAGTTGTCGAGGGAACAGCCCTCAACAGAGACACGTACGACCCAGGGAGGATAGCCTCCACGTACGACCCAGGGAGGACAGCCTCCACGTACGACCCAGTGAGGGCAGCCTCGTCGTACGACTAGGAACTGATAGTAGTATATCGGTTCATACCAGTGAGGGCAGCCTCGTCGTACGATCAGGAACTGATAGTAGTATATCGGTTCATAATCGTCCAGTATGGACAGGAGGGCAGCCTCGTCGTACGATCAGGAACTGATAGTAGTATATCGGTTCATAATCGTCCAGTATGGACAGGAGGGCAGCCTCGTCGTACGACTAGGAACTGATAGTAGTATATCGGTTCATAAGCGTCCAGTATGGACAGGAGGGCAGCCTCGTCGTACGATCAGGAACTGATAGTAGTATATCAGTTCATACCAGTCAAGTACGGTCAGGAGGAACAGCCTCCACGTACGATCAGGAACCGATAGTAGTATATCGGTTCATACCAGTCAATTCAGCATCAGCTCAGTTTTTTTCAGCTCAGACTTTCGCAATACCTTTCAGTATATAGGTATTCGGCGACACAGGCACTACAGTGTGTCGTTAAGTGTAGGCATAGGTTGCCTCCTGACGCTGTATAAATCATCTTCAATAGATGTAAAGGCCTATTATTATTATCATCTAATAGTGGTTGGTGTCTCAGATTTCTAGTGCAGTGAATGTCTGAGATAAGGAGGGCGTGTCCAGATGCTTGCGATAAGCAGACATCTTGACGCGAGCGGCGGAAAGATAGCGACCGCACGCATCACGCCTCTGCCTCAGCCGGCGGAAGGCTGCAGGCAGAGGGTCGCGGTCACTGTACCGGACAACACGACGAAATTAGAGAATTAATAGAGATTTGGTGGTATATTGGTTTGTTGGTAGGAAGAGTAGAATTTGCTACACCTATAAGTAGGTACACTTTCCGCTTCTTATGTCGTAAAACGTAGTGTTTAAACTCGCGAACTCTGATGCAATATTATTTTACCTTTATACCTAGAATATCTTAAAAGTTAATGTTATAAATATATTTGGGATAGTTTTCCATTAAAGTAAATCTACTTACCTATTAATTAATTAATTTACATACCGCCTTTATGTACACATGTTTTTAGCAAATAAAAAATATTTATCTTTATCTTTAAAGTAGAGTTGTAACGTTTGGGTGCTTTAGTCTATTCTGGAACCACAAATATCATGCGAATAAAATAAATAATATGCAGCAGGAACAATTTTAAGCTATCTCCGTCCGCCTTGGTTCGATTTTAACAATAAAATTTCGACTATTCAAAAGAACACCATTCTTAGCGAAAGTTCACATTTCATTTCATTTCTCCGCTATCTCTACCACCACAGCCTCTACCGTACAAGATGAGTTTTCGCACAGTAGTATGCAAATTATCATCTGGATCACAATAGCCGGTGAAAGCCGACAATTACGCAATTTGTTATTGTTTCAGCCTCTACAGGAACCCTGATTCGTCACCATCGGTTCGGCTCCTTGCCTGATAAACGACCACATCGCGGAGACCTCTACACTACCTTCTTCTGTGAAGTTATCACAATAGCACGCGCACCGACCACCACATCGTCGTCGTCAGTAACTGAAGATTACAGCATTACAGCTTTGTAATAAGCTAATTGAATCCCCCGGATCTCTTTGTGCTCTCCTTTGGATGATTTTACGATGTACAGCTTCGGTTCCATTTTAATAGATTCAAAAGGAAGTGCAGCCTAATCATACGATGTCGAATCCGAAGTCTGATGATGGCACTGATATCGATAATAATCAAAACACTAGGTACCTATTTATTCCGCTTGAATGAGCTCATTGGTAGAGCTTATGATGGTAATAATAATTTGTACTGATAAGTAAGTTATACTTATTGCGGGTTTTTGTATTTTTCTAGGGCTGGACGGGGTTTACGATGAAACGGTTACCGTTATTATGAAGCGGTAGATTAGCTGTTAGAGCAGTGGATTATGTCACTCTACGTCCGTTGGGCACTTGTCTTGTACCCGGTACGAGTCCAAGGGGAGAGTACTTTACTTACGTAGAGGTGCCAAGAGGCATTCCACAGCAATGGAGAAGTCGGAACCTAGGAGCCTGCTATCATTATACAAATAGGGTTGAATTACTCAGTTCCCGTATCGTGAACTGCTTTCGCTGCCCAGCATAATGTCAAGCGAAGTGGCCTCAGATAGATATACGAAAACCAGACGCTTTTGACGGCAAAAAAAAGCACTGAAACGCGTTAATGTCACTATTTAGTCACAGAATACCTATCATTTAGTATAAAAACAGTTTAGAAAACCTGCCAGGTTTTGGTTTATTCCATCCAGTCCTACTAGTAGTTCGATTATCTAACTGTTTGGACAAAAATATTCCGAATTTATGAGATAACGATTGCCCGCCGTGTCTTCATATTACGGTCACCGCTTCTTGAAACCGTACCGTTATATTAAGTAAATTAAATGTAGCAGTCTGAAATATGCTACAGTCACGACATCGCTGTACCTATCACAGGCAAAGGAATTTTAATTTTTATAATGTGCTCATGAAGTAGTTACACGCAACGCACACGCCATTTTCTTCGCGAGTATGACCGATCCGATCGATCCAGCCAGATCAGATTTGATGGTAGGTACCTATATCTACCTATAAGTATAGTTAGTCTTCCAAGGTTTCTCGACTTACAGTCAAATCAAACCCAGCAACAGAGTACCATTACTTAGGCTACAGTCGTTATAGTCGCTAATCGGTACCTAGTTTTTAGTGTTTGAAACTAAAATGGTGCGAAATTCTTACGATGTCACTTTGATCTGCCATAATCTCGTTATTACTTGAAATATCCCATTTTCAGCAGAATTTCTGTATCCAGTTGAATTTATTTCATTGAGTGGCTGGTTTAGAAAGTACCTATACCTACCTAGCTAGAGCAAGAATGGACCAATGCTCGTAAAATAAATGCGTTCACGCACCGCTGAGCATTGACAGCATATTCGCGGCCGGTAAAATGCCAAGAAAATGTAACGATTTTCTCCGTAGTTTTCTTATTACATGAGTAGGTTCTAACTTAGTTTATTAGGCCTAAAGTACAAGAAAAATTGTTGTGTTTCGTCATACCTATGTTTTATTTTACACACAAAAAAGAAACTACCAACAAGTAGATATACGTTTAATTAGTATTAAAATATTCTACAGCTTATAATAACTGTTCTGTACCGTTATTACGCAATTAAGACGTCTTTATATCGTTAAAAAATACGAAACATAAAAAAGTAATGAATATGTAATCATGTTTGAGTTGCCGACAAAACGAGAACAATTTTAAACTTTCACGCGCAAAACCACCACATCTCCGACATTCCATTGGCTGGTGACATGTCGGTGATGTTCGCGAAATGCAACTATTGGTTGGTTTGCTAACGGGTCGTCTGCGGCTACGTTTACTCGTGTCATCCCCGGCGCTCGCATAGCGCCATCTTCATCCCGGTCAGTCTGCCGCGAACCTCCGTGGGACTAACGTCGTTGTCGTGAAGATCGATAACCGTAATAAAATCCACCGGTAATTATTTAGCCGGCACAAGCATTTTTAGAAATAAACTACAA
The DNA here is from genome assembly GCA_918843925.1 of Eulithis prunata. Lineage (NCBI taxonomy): Eukaryota > Metazoa > Arthropoda > Insecta > Lepidoptera > Geometridae > Eulithis > Eulithis prunata. Next base: position 9,559,251 of record OU974014.1, on the reverse strand, counting down.
ATATTTTGATTGAACTCAGTGATAAGAGAGTCTGTTGTTTCCTGGGGCCCAAGCTGTTCGCTATCCAGTACTGTTAGTGCATCAGTGATTTGATCTCCCGATCTACGTGACTGCTTTTCTTCGGTGCAAGCTTGTTCGAGTGTAAAAAGGTAAGTTTTTATGTCGTTTCGGTAGAATGTGTCGGGTGGGTGGCTGGCCGGGCGCGGGCGGCGGCGGCGCGGTGCGGCGGCGGCCGGTAGGGGAGCCCGGGCTCCCGCGAATCGATTGTCCCGACATGGGATGGGTAGATAGGTAGATACATACCTATAGGTACTTATAGGAGCCAGGGTTACACACCCTCTCATCTCACTACTCTACCCTACCGACAAATAATAAAAGGTAGGTAGATGTCAGTTGTTTCATTGCTCTTATGCCGGTTCCTAAAAGTACCTTTGTAGATAATAGGTAAAAAGCTAACATTACCTACCTCACCTACAACTAATAATGCGCCTAACCTACCTTTAATAGGTAGGTAGGTATCAAATGATCTACCAGCTGACATGGAGATGTCAACTTCATTCAGCACGCCACGCTAAGTATCGGGTTGTCCTGAGCCCTGAGTCTACGTCCGTGTTGTGTTTTCTTGCTATTTTTGGCATTCGGAAACGGATTCGCAAAGCGAACAATTTTGTATAAAAACCGGATAGCTCCCAAATCTCCTGCTAGAGGCGCTTATCCGGTTTTCATACAAAATTGTTCGCTTTGCGAATCCGTTTCCGAATGCCAAAAATAGCAAGAAAACACAACACGGACGTAGACTCAGGGCTCTGTAATTGTAGTGTTCACTTCACATTAGTTCACATCCATCATACCTACCTACCTACCTCATTTAGAGAACTCAGTATTGTACCTAATGATTGAACGATGACTAGGTAGGACCTAGGTATACTACCTACTAGAAGAAAATTGTTTTTGACAGATGGAGGCGAAGTAATTTGGCGCTTAGTTTGGTTTCTGATGGACATTCTTCGTTGTCACTGAGTGGACGGTTTGTCTCCAGCACTTTCTGTTTGTGACCATTCTAAACTCACCACGTCGTAGAACTTGCCACTACCTTCCTGAGTAAAATATGTGCCAACTGCCTAGGTACTTACCTATACTGGTAGGTATAGTGGGCACATTTGAACACCACTAGTTGTAGCGTCTCATCTGTGAGATGGCCACTGAATATTCACCTTTTGGCACTTGCAGCTTTATTTAGGTCGGCTGCTATGTTCTAATGTAAAAAATATTACAAATTATCATCACGGAGAGAGGTACAAGTTAATATTCTGTGGTAGGTGTAGGTACGTCTTGTTTTGTGATCTTTATTTCGGTACTGAAAAAGTGGTAACTGCGGTCATTCACCTTCAAGTCGTGATGAATGAATCATAGCCCAAGGCTCCGTGCTCCAGCATGAAATCGATTTCAGTCTACTGGTAGAATTTATTATGAGGTTTAACCTACATGGCTACCTACTGTATGGAAGAGATGGCTTTGCGCGACTGGAAGGGTCTTATCTAGTAGGTACCTATGTAACGAAGCGCTTCTCTGAGTACCTATTACCAGAAGTTGACTTTGCATCATCAATCATCATAATTTAGCAGTTCTTTTGGTTTTAGGTCTTTATAATTTTTCAGTTGGAATTGTATTACCTTATGTAGGTACCTACCTAAGAATAACTCAAAATAAAACTAACGCTTACTTAAAATGGTACCTAGGTACTAGCTTGAAAAATTTGAGATTTTTATGAGAGTTAGGTAAAGTACCTACCTACTACTAGCCTACTAGAAGTTTTAATAAATTGTGTGCTATTGTGTTGTGTAGTAACATAAATCTAAGTCCATCTCAGTGAAATGTTAGCTTTCAAATATTTCAGCCATGATTGGCTGACGTGGCGTGACGCGCTAACTTATTGTGCTCACCACCAGTGTTCACTATTAGTCGATGCTCGTGTAGCAAATCTAAGTCATCTTTGGAGAAAATCTGCGCTGCTCAATGTTATGCGGTGCCTTTTCATTTTGTTGCTTTCCAAAGGGACATTAGATACCTACTGATTAATGGGTGGGTATTAATTGTACAATAGGATGAATACGAATAATACTAATATTTTACTATACAAATTTACAGTGACTATTAGTAGATGCAAAGATACATAATTATACAACTTTCCAACGTGAATAAAAACTGAGCAAACCCTAGAAGAAATAACTTCGTAGTAAGTAGAAGTGCTTGCTTATTTATTTTGATGATAATCATTATCTTGAAATAAGTACATACCTACTTACGCAGTTAAGTCGTGAACTTATTTCGTCAACGATTGACATATCGTTTGGTATCTTGATGTGTCAGATAAGTTATCTGTTTGCACTGCACTAGAATCTCAAGTTAAGTTCATTATTACGCGTCGAGAGCTATTTGGGATTTATTATAGTTATCCTTTATTTACTGAATATTATGTTCATGTACAATAACGTAAGTAGATTTTCCGGTTATAACGAGGAATGGGGATAAACTGGTACTGTCCTGTTACATGATGTCCTTATTCCCCATTATAGTCTATTTGAAAAAAAAAAACAGATAATTTTTCCTTCTAATAAAACACCTCTGAAATAGTATCAAGTGAAAGCATTATTTTTAAACATGAGTGGGTTTTAAATAAATTCTGAAGACCGGTCTTTACTTGTACCATTTTATATCCGATTTAGGATAGCTGATGATAGGCAATGAGTCTGACGCGTGATTACAGACAGACATCCGTCCATTGTTGCACGGTACAGTCAACTTCAAAATGTACTTCAAAAACAACTTCCGAGATAGTTCAGTATTACATTACCTATGTTTATGATAAACAAATACTGAACTATCTCGGAAAGTAATTTTGGATTAAAATTAGTTGATTTGGAATAAAGATGTTGCTATTTTTCATTATTAAAAAGTGAACGTGCGATTATCTAAAGTTATGTTAATTTTAGCGTGTTTAAGAGTTATTTACATGTTGTGACGTTATTTATCTAACAGTAGGTTAGGCATATGCACTGTACATAATATTTATAGCTAAGTACCTAGTTGTGGTAGTTAAATTATCCTGTTCAACGTTTGAGAGTAGAATAATAATACTATTTAAGAGGTTATTCCGTCTCCTGTGGAAGGTACACTTGTGCAAACACACGTTTTATTATACTGAACTATTACTGAAAGTTTATATTGCACGATTCTTCCGATAGGCAGTGGAAATTTTTTCTGTAACTACCTTAATCCTAATAATGTGAAAACAGTGTTAGTAGGAATTTAATAATAACATTTACCAACTTATTTTAATTGGATGGACCCGCACTCGAAGATGCACGCACGCACCCATTGAGTTATTACTGCTTAGAAGCCTAACTCAAAAAAGGCACTAACAATCATCTGATTATTTGACTTGGCTGCCGCCTGCCACCCCCGCCCCGGGCCTGACGCGAGTCAAGTTCTATATTTGGGATGCACGGAGACACCATGTCCTTTATGTCTTGTTGACACACACTTTTGCTTCTGAGTTTTTTTCTTTTAATCACTGAACGTTCGGGTGCTTATTCAAATTCCTGGCGTGGCTTTGAAATCAGCCAGTTTACCTACTCTTCTGCTTAGATCACTTCTCAGAATATATTTCACGGTTGTTTAACAACAAACTTAATTCTCACGATGGACAGAGAACAAAACTATTAATTTAAAATTACCTCTGTCTAAAATACGCAGCAATGATTTGGTTAAAAATGGTCGAAATGTCTCGAGAACTATACGAATCGGGCGGAAGTCTGCACGAACGCAGTCATCTACATAACAGTGAAAGCTCTGATGAATAGCTTTATTGAAGTTGAACTTCATTAAAGCTATTCAAGATTTACGATTTACATTGCATCGTCGGCGTCGTCACTAACGTCTTCAGCGACTGCATATACCCACACCCACCCACCTACAATACTTAGTGGTATACATATACACATCCCATGGGTGGAGTGGCGACACGCCTGCATAAATGGCTCATTGTAATGCAGCCAGTATCCTAAGGGACGCGGGGACCATGTTGACTGTGTCAGAATAAATACTTTTGAATTTTTAATCATTGTGTTGAATTGAAAACTTGCAGAGAGATAAACCATAATTTATTAAAGCAACTTCTTATCCGGTTACCACTGGGTACACAAAACCGGGACTAGATAACCACAAACATTAATCTGGTTTTCTTTTAAAAATTGTAATAGGGACCACGAATTAACTAAATAAAAATTAACTGACAATAGTGACACAACTCGAAATAGTGTAGTATCCCAGTTGGAAGGTTTGTCCTAGCAGCGCAGCGCCAACGTCAGTGTCAAGGTCATGGTAGTGCGTTGTGCTGAGTCGACTGGCATGCGAGTGGCGCGCTCGAGTGCGTTCACTTTTTTATTTCTTTTTAGGACTGGCAGCTGCATTGCTTTTATAAGTAGTTGTTAGATTTGTTTTTATGGAACATATACTACATAGTCCGTCAGCTTTTTATTGTAAATCTTTACAGTGCTTATAATTTTTTTTATAACTAAACGCTATTTGGGTGCCTTCTGGTAAGATCGGCGTAATATTAAGTCCGGATAAATGACGTAACTAAGCAATTATCATTTAAAAATATCGCCGAATTGCTTGGCATCCGGATTTACTATTACGCCGATCTTACCAGAAGGCACTGTATGGGATTTTCCAGGGACACTAAACTTTGCTTTTCATGTTTTCACGTCTTATTTGTTTGTAAATAAGGTGTGTTGTGTATGTAATGCGGTGTAGTCTAAACATGTAACAAAAGTATCCCCAAATCTGATTTTCTAATCAAAACGGTATCTCACAATGTTGAACCTTTCCGACAAGACAATACAAAAGCTATCAACAACCCGGTTGATTGTGATGTCTGTGTACAAACAAGTTAATTTCTTCCAATTACTTGATGCTGAACTCCTCGGAACCTCGATTCATTTATCTAAATCTGTAGGTCGGAGTCGGACTAACCTATCTCAAATACTGCGACCTATCTCAATTTAAACGTTATTCTGGGAACTCAAATTAGATAATTACATGAAAAATGCTACGTTTTAAATGATAGATTTCAAGTCTGAGTCTAAGTGCAAAAACTTGCTTGGTTCATAACAATCCAGTATATTATCCACTGACAAACAAGAATGGAAATTGAACCGTGTCGCGATCCAGATGAAGTATTCGATATGAAATGTGGAATCCAGACTATTCCAGACGCTAAGCACCAGAGAACATGTCGCCGGGGTATGTAGGCTAAATGCGCGATTTAGTCGACGACGTGGGATAATGTACGAGATACGAATGCTTGAATTAAAACGAAGAAACTAAACTGAAATGCAGCAGACGCTACACCGATAATATAATGAAATTAGAATATCCAATATTGAAAACGAAGCTACTTAGTGCGGTTTTGTAACTAAAGAAAGGTTTTCCAGTAAGATTGACGACAAACTAATGTCAAACAGATTATAACGATTGTAGTTTACACGCCAGCTGGCCCTATTAGTTTAGAATTATCTATAAATAGATACGCTGGCCCTATTAGTTTAGTCAGATGTATCTATAAATAATTATACATCTTTAAGTCGTTTTGTTTTATCTTAAGTGTTTGGCTACCTTCGACGAGTTAAAAGGGCACATAACATGAAGTTGATTGAAATTTTTTAGTTAAATGCGCTTTTTAGACAGGTTTATTTAAAAAAAATCCATGCTTTAGCTAAGTATAGCTTGTATTAAAACAGTTCAAAGATTTAGTCATAAAAGTTTTGTTTGTTTTGGAGTTGTGTCTGTTTGGAACCGTTGTAAAATTGAGATTTCCAAACATTGCCATTGCTTAGTAAAGTGTAGGAATAAATATTAAATAATTACTAAAATACTAAAAAGCTTTGCAATAAATCTAATCTGCAAACCACATTGAAGTAAACTCCATATAATTTACAACATTACTTACAGTAACAGCCCTTGTGTATCGTCTCAGATTTTTTACCACCAAGTCAACATGCGTTATTTCCATAGTATATAATCTTACATAGCTAGAGTATAGTTTTTAGATTAGTGCTGGTGGTCAACGAGCGAGACGGCATCTGCTGTCACGCTACGGTGGTTCTACTGGTCATTTTGCAATCTATAGACTAAGGCTCACTAAAACCCTGAGTTCTTAATACATACAAACTTAGTAGACAAAGATGTATCTATCCTACAACCCTATATTGCAACATTTGCAACATTTATAAGTACATAATTATGCACAAAGAAAGATAATAAAGTAAATTGTTTCACAATACAATGTTAACTAAGTTTTCATTTACCTAGTCGTAGTTTGCGCTTAAGTACTTCCTAGCACCTACTACCCACCAATTTATAGTAACAAGCTTATCTAATACCTACCTGTTCATCAGCAAAATATTTTACATAGATCATTGTTCATCAGCATAAAGTCACTCATACATCAACGACTCTAAAGAATTTAAAATGATATATCATTGCTCCTGTTTTCTACCATTTCTCTATAGACGAATACTAATTTAGATTAGCAGCAGACATAATGTAACTTTCTAACAGATTAATGCGTCTTACAAGATGAAGCTAACACTTTATCACTTGGTAGAGAGATGGCGAGGTCGTCGAACCAGCCTAACGGGGCGGTTCATATTCGCGTGTGGTGAGTTCGACGCATATTACCTCGTATATAAACTGTGGTGGTACCTCCTTTTATGTAGGTAAACATCAGTATATCACTGAAAATTCTGCATTGAAATGTGTCCGATAAGATTAAACAAATATTTTGTCAAACATTATACGTATTAATGAATCTCTTTGCCTCCCTTCTGAGCTATATCCCACTATAACGTCTACTTCGCACTATGACTTAGTCAAAACGCGATTAATTACTTTAAAATAAGTACAGAAAATGTTCGTTCTTAGAACTTAAAATTATCAGGTTATCACAGTTTACCTCCTTTAGGCAGTACCTAGGTCAACTCGTCTCACGCAGTCACAGTTACGTAGAGCTAGAGCAATACAAATATTTCAATATTTCTTGTTTACTCGCGCAGCAGTCGAAATAAGCGCATTTCACTTATTATCATGTATCTGGGCCTTTAACTGTATCGTTGCTGCTTCATAGTTAGCTAGATAAGTACCTAGAGGAACCTACTTAGATTTCGCTTAAATTATAATTTCATGTTATTATGAATCATCATGACGGCTTTCACGTGTATGTTTTTGTAGTTACGAGTAGGTCACTTTTACCGAACTAGTTACTATAAGTACATAAAATAAATAACCTACATTAAGTTAACAATATTGGTACAATAACGCCATAACTCAAAATTAACTCATCCCAAAAACCGATTATGGTCGGACATTATGTGTACAATACCGTTACCATTCAGGTATTACCGGTGTACCGGTAAAACTTGTATTTATTTACCAACAATACCTAAACGGATGGAACAGTATCACATCGACGCAAAAACTAGCTACGACCAGTTTCCAAAAGCAGAAACGACCTTCGATGTTTTGGAAGCAATTGTAAAAAAATATGGGCACATCAAGAGTGCAATTTAGTTTTGGCTAATAAGGCAGTATTCTCGCTTTGTTTGTAGTCAATTTCAAAGTTGTCCATCGTCTATTTTGCATTTTACTTTTTGAAACTACAGTATTTTGGTAATAACATTGCAATAAAGTGTAATAAAAGTTGATCAATTTAAAATCAACAATAAATAAGATATTTTATCATTATTTATGACTTCGGTTCTTCTTGGTACCTTTCTCTAAACAAAGAATCAGACCACCTAGTTTTAATTTGCATTTATATACCGGTTTAGATTCTATCGAAATGGCATAAACCAGTTTGGAATAGTTCACTATCTCCCATACTCATCGTCCACTGCATCTAGTAACAGGGAGGATAGCAAACAGGCTGGACCACTTGTTTATTTCTTTGTAACATTCCGGGCAATGATCCTTCAACCTGAACCTAAACTAGGCTGCCTTGGATTCCTCTTTATTTTAGTTTTTCCGCCAAACTAGTTTACAAGATTTTTACTTCTTCGCTAAAAGTGACACAATTTGCCTGATTAATTGCGGTGGTTTCCAGCGAAGTGGAAAGTTTTCAAAAGAAATTCAAAATACTTCTGTAAATTATTTTAATCTGATGAATAGTTTTTCGTCTGAAAATCAAATTACCTGGATCAGTCAGGTGATTGTGCCAAGTATCATCAAGCCAGGTGTTACCCGCGGCCTTTTCCATGTCATCGACCTTAGACTGTTGAGATTCTTGCACTCCATCTAATTATTTATAAACATTTCATTTAAGTTATGATGTACAGAGCGTTACTCAGTAGCTTTTAAAGCTTTCATCAAAAGTTACTGAACTCAGCTAAAAACATAAGTATCAGAATCAGGTAGGTAGGTGTTGTAAAGGATTTTGTTTAAAACAAAGCTTATGTCTGCGGTCGTAGACCCCAAGCTTCCAGTAGATTGATAAGTGATGTATTTATAGCCAGATTGATATACTAGGTGTATGAAGTAGATACTAGGTTTATGCATATCAAATGGTAGGCAGTAATTCAATGATAACGACTGTGGACCGCCCTGCATTATATATATTATGTTTTATTTACTAATTGGGCTATATCTGGAAAGATTTAACTAAGACGCGACTGTGTATTTGTTGAGCAACTGCTCTTAGTGCACTACTAAGTATATTATTAAGTAGAACTAAAATTGTATGTAAAATAGTGTTGCTATTTAAATATAAATACAAACCAATTGGGGAGTCAAAACAGATGGCAAATTTAAAAATAATCTCCTCATTAATCATGTTGGAAAGTAGTAAAAATAACTTCTCAGCAGTAGGTATCTACTTACTCAAATATAAGTAGGTACCACTTGCTACATATGGTAAAGAATGTGTTCTTTGTAGCCCCTGCAAAGAACACATTCTTTAGGTATAATAAAAAAAACTATATTGAAGTTCTAACGAAAAGAAATACCGATTTTGAGTTATGACAGTTTACGTTCAGCAAGATTGTCACAACTCGAAATCGGTTTTCTTTATCATCCTGTTTCCGATCAATTCTGCCAGTTTTTCGGGTCATGGTTTACTCGAAAAAAAAATTGATCACTGTTTCAGAGGCTTGACCTGACCAAGCTAAATGTTTTATCTGGCAAATCCTGTTCTAGGCTTGGGTAGAACTCGGGAGTTTTTGGGATAGGTTTGAGCTAGATTGGATCAGCTAATGCAGACAGGTATCTAGATCTACCTACTATAGATAGATATCCGCATCAATGAGTCACCATCCTAAAATGGTAAAAAAGCTTTATTCAATTACAAAGTAACCTTCTATCGGTTCCTCATTTGGTCGTAAAGTAATAATGAGACTCCGCGCCTATTTCTGATTGTAATGGTGGCGCCACGGTCGCATACCTTGCCTATCCTGTGACCTAGACACTCCTAGGCCTAGCCTTCCTGATCTATGAGATGTTCCTCACCACGTGACGGAACTATAGTTTCAAACGGTCTATTTTATCATGATAAAGAAGCCCGTAAAACTAGTTGAAATCTGAATCGCTTTCCAGCACAGTACGTTAGGGTATTCGGTGGTTGTAGGTGGAATCGAAGATCTCTACGATCGTGCTCTAAAAATATCGATTTGAAAGACAATTGACCAGAACCTAAGTAACCTAAACCTTTAACATTTTCCGATCCGCCATTAGTTTGACTTTATTTTAGGCACGTGTGTGATAGTTGCCTATCTAAGTATAGTCAGATGATGGTATTATTATCTAGTTAGTTAGTTCATGTGGATGTGGTATAACTGAACATAATGGGCGTGCCTTTGACCCACTGCGACCTTGTCAGGCACCGTGACGGATGCAAGGCCTCAGAAACCAAGGACTGCTCTCAATTTGAGGCCTGATAATTCTATTCAAGCGCTTTCATGAGTAGGCTATGAACCGGAAGTAACCGGAAGACAGCGTAGGGCATTAGGGCCCTCTCTCAGTAAGACCAGCATCGTGGTTCTTGTTCGTCCTTTTAGACTATGCTCTCGAGGAACTGGCACCTAGTGTTATTTATAAGACGATTTTAATGATTCTTTTAATTGTAAGTGGTATCCTATAAGCTTCTAAAAATAAGCTACATGTTTCGAATCAACTTTGAATCAAGTTTGAATCACGAGAGAACGGTTTAATCGTTACGTTTTCGGTTTCATGGTTTGTAACCAGCTTTCATAATGGCTCGTAAACAAAGTCATTACTTTGATTTTTAATCTTTTTTAGAATAATTAAATAACTTTCATCTTCAATTTAATGATTATATTTCCATCCGTGTGTTTTATTTTTACCCTTGATGCTAAATTCCTCACCAGTATTTTTTTAATTAGGTGTTCTTAGTGGAACAGTAAAACAGAATTTCCGTTTGAGCTCCGCTTATTCGGTCCTGGTATATTTCGACTTAGAACAACCTTCAATAAATAACTTCACAAAGTTGCATTCTGGATAAATAAGTACCTAGTACCTACCTAATCTTATTACTATTATAAACGCGAAAGTTTGTGAGAATGTATGTATGTTTGTTCCTCTTTCAAGCAAAAACTACTAGTCTGATTTTCATGAAACTTGGAATATAATATTGTTCATGACCTGGATTAACACATAAGCTACTTTTTATCCTGGAAAATCAACGGGATACAACGGGACGCGAACGAAGACGCGGGCGGTAGCTAGTTAATCATATAAATAAGTAATCTAATCTTATGCTGACAGTCGCAGGTCGAGAAGTAACTACGTCTAGTCTAGACAGTGGACTGACCTCTTACCTACCTACTTAAATAGGATATTTATTTGAGGGAATTTAAAATACACTGTCGTATTTGCATTTGGGTGGTAGAGTGATTTTGTTATAGCTGGCGCTGGTCTATCGGTGCGCAGTATTGTGCAGTCAGCTTTATCTAAAAGTTGGAATTGCATTTATAGCTACGCCCCTTAGTAATAACGGTAAACCTAGGTACCTCAACATTTTACAATTTACTCTGTAACTAATATTATAATTGGATTTTGTTTTTAATCCAGCCGGGCTTTACCTAACTAGCCAAATGATTGCAAAACGATTTTCGGGTGAAAATAGTTATTTCCAATTTTTTGCGACAGCATTAAAAATAAATTGATTTGTGTCGACAACTGTGAAATTAGTAAAAACGAACCATTTGTCTCGTCTCGAAATAGAGGAAAAAGCTCGGAGACATCGCACGGTTCATTTGTCAGGATCGAGGGCGCTGGAGTAGGTATAATGGCTGTGTGATGCAGGAACAATGGCGCGTGCCTCATTAGGATTCTGTAAAGTTGGTGGTTGGTTTTGATGGATAAACACAAACATTTGTTTTTTTTTGGTCAATTTCTTCGTTCATTCCTAATCGTCCCACTCAGGGTCGTCTAATAATATATTTCTCAAAGTTATTCTTGCTTGTTCTTGTAAACATGCTCGTGCATTCAAACCTAGCATTACACTTAGGTAATATAATAAACTCTTACAAAACACTAAACAATAAATTCGATTAGTTTCGCTCGAATTGGAGTCTATACATACATTTTACTCGATAGAAAATATCCTAATAGTGACCACTTGACTTATGCAAAATATTTCCTTCTCAGATCACAATGAACGGTCTGAACGGTCACGCCAACGGCGAGGTGAACGGCGCCGGAGACATCATCACGCAGAACCAGCAGCGCGGCTGGTGGACCATCGGACTGATCAACTCGCGGTACCGGTACCTCACTGCGGAGACCTTCGGCTTTAAGATCAATGCCAACGGCGCGAGCTTGAAGAAGAAGCAGATATGGACCCTAGAGCCGGTCTCCGGGCAAGCTAATGACAGTATGTACTATCCAAATCCTTCTTTTTAATAGTTGTCCGCCTTCTTTAGAATCATTCGGTTATTTTACTTCATGTGAGTAAGGATGGTTGCATAATGGTGGATTCCACTGAAATATTGACTAATATTTAGTGTTTTTTTTGTGGTAATAATTTGAGCCGACATTATAGTACCTACCTCTCCGCCACCTGAATGTATGCTAAACATCTAAATTACCTGAACTCACCCCCGTTTTATGAATAATCAAATTGCTCTGGTGAACGTCAAAAACGACCCACTGATAAACGTACCTCGTGCACCCTTCCTCACTAATTGAAGCAAAAACCTTCCCCGTCCAATCTACACCCTAGGTTTGATCGAACCCCTCAATTAAAAGCAAAGCTATTATACCAATGTGATATTTCAAATACATTCTAAAACTTTTTTAGATAGTCCAATTCGGAAAGTAATAACACGAATACATCACGGGATTTGAATAGTTTGAAAACATGACGTCATGTCTACCGCGCTCGGTCATGGCGAGTAGTGAGCTTTCATTTCCAGTTTAGTCGCATTGCATTGATATAAACCCCTAAATGCTGATAACATTCATGTGACAGCGTCTGACAGCTGACAGCAACAGAGCCAGTGTGGAGAATGGACTTCCGTTTCGAAACGTTATCTCTCGAAAGCTGCCTGTTGGTCTAGTCCTGCTGGTTTCACTGATTTAACTTTACTACTGAATAATATGCTTTTATTTATTTATTTTTAAATGCACTCCTGTTAAATTCACTACACAAATATTTCTTGAAAGCCATAAATAGCTGGTTATTAATAGCATAGTCCTGACCTCACTCACAGAAAGATTCCCTGTATCGTGGTTATTAAAACTAAAAAATTCTATTGTGAAGCTCTACGCCTCTACCACTCTGCTTGTAGGGATTCGGTATCTGCAGTACGCACATCGGTGTCTGGTACAAACTATAACTGTATTCCATGTCGGAGGGTGGTCCCCCAAGGTCTAACAGCTGACGATAAATCGATAGTTGGTACAGGTGCTTCTGTGTGGGGATTGTCGAGTATTTGTACAGTACAGTCTGGCCTTGTGTGTTTTCCCTCTCTATGGCTTGATGCAGTAAACGGCAGGCTGATTAAGCTGCCAAAAGTTCGGGTTCAATTCATGTGGGGATGGGGTTTTGTACTCCTACTTACTTATTATGTAAATGGCTTTTTCGTCCGGTTTGAATTTATACCCGTATTTGTAATATTCATGGGTTTTACGAATTATACTCGTAGTATAAGATATCTTTTGTTCTAGGCTTGATCTACCTGCGTTCACACCTGGACAAATACCTGGCCGTGGACTCGTTCGGCAACGTCACCTGCGAGTCGGAGGAGAAGGAGCCCGGCAGCAAGTTCCAAATCAGGTCCGTATTTTACTATCAAATAATACTTAGTAGTTACTTTACTTAGCAATCAAACATCCCTACGATTTACGAGTCAAGTTCATAAGGTAGAAATTGTATCTTCCACTGTGTGACGGACCACTGACGGACGACCGACGACGAGACGGTGAGATGCAGGTAAAGTGTTTGCGTTTGTTCGTATATCACTTTGTTTTGGTCTGCAGTTGCGTTGCGTCATATCTCTCCTTCAAAAGATAACATTACAATTCCCACGGCACTCCGGATCCAATAAGGGTTCCGTCGCATACTAATCTTACGTTTGTGACTCACCGGAACACTGGCTTGTTTCATGCGGATTCGTGAGACGTTTTATGCATTTTTTGATTTATTTGCCGTGCTGCACTTGTTTTTAAATTATTTTGAGGCTTTGACCCTGTATGACCTCGTGCAAAGCGTTTTTTTAATGCCTTTCTATTTTATGTAGCGTACCTAATAGGCACTGCAGAAGTAACATTTTGACCATTTCGTTCGTGACTACCCTCTGTCTATACGAAACGTTGTTATCCAAACAAAACCTCACCGCATTGTCTCAGCTCGTAACAAACGTGCGAATCTGAAAGCATTCGCGATCGATAGGTCTCGTAGGTACCTACTCGTGACTCAGCTGCTGGGGATGAACTGACTCATGCTGACTCACTGAGTAACTGCAGAAGTCGCAAATAACTTGAACTGAACGAACTTTCAGTCACTGGCTACCGATTTACTTAGATTGGTACGTGGTTGGTACCTACTGTTTTATTCTCTCAGGACCTAATTAACTTACCAAATACACGACCTTATAATCAAAAGGCTACTTAGATATTACTAGAAGACCGGCCCGGTGCTACCGAAACGAAATGTGCGCAGTTCCTCTGTAATGCGTCGTTAGCAGCTTCGCAGTTTCGCGCACGTATTGACCTTTCCTGGCGACTAGGCTGAGAGATCTGGCCAGGCGAATGTTGGTTTTGATTGAATGATGAAGAAAAAACCGTTCGTAATGAAGATACAGCATGATTTCCAAAAACAAGACTATTCGGTACGCTCTGTTAACGTTCCTATCTAAACATTAAACTTCAACCCTAAAAATATCGATCTGCTCTCAGAGGGCTACCAAGTACCACCCACGTGCGGAAAACTACGCCTTATATGGATTAATGGAGGTGGTTTTGGCTTGTTGTGTGATGCCCTGGGACATTTTAATGAGCTCGTGCCTGTATTGCAAATGAATAGTTTTGAGAGCCATTGTGCTTCGTTACGGACATAATTGTATTAGTAATGTTATGAGAAGGTAGGCACGCCCGGTCATAGTCGCGGAGACCAACGACCAACTCGGGCTTCTAACTAAAGTCCTAAGGTATTATAACGCGTATGCAGTGCAGCATTACATTTTCAGTTTCTTACAAAGGTGGAATAACCCCAATACGATGTCCTAAATGTCACACTGAATTTTATGTACTGCTTCAGGAGGTACTTACCTAACCCCTCGTTAGCAATTCCAGAGTTTAATGCCACGTCCTACCATGAAATGTACCTTAGTGCTGCGTTCACATTGGTATACTAAATAGTAACCTGCCCTGTCCAGTAAGTTCAAAAGTCACCGAAAGAGATTTTCGAGTTTGGAATTGCCGTTCCGGTTGCGCATGTACAAGAGTGAAGTAACCCCAGCTTTGGAACGTAAAAGAATAAATTTTGTTGACGGGAGAGTCGGTTTAGTCGAAGTGGCCAGTAACTCGCATAACTTACTATCCATGCTGTCGTGGGGAGTCGCGTCGTCGACTGCTTTTATAGCAATTTTTATATCGCATTGAATCCCTCAGAGCCACTTCACGGGGAAATGGTGAAATTGGCAATTATCGTTAAAGGTTACTTAAGCTAAAGGGCGTAAGAACTACATAATAATCTTCTGTGTCTTTACCACAATCGTGACAACATTAGAATAGATAGGAGTACATGGAAGTTCGTTGTTCTTAGTTGTCGTAAACCCCGCGTAAACCTCGAAAGTCAATATTACAATCAAAACAGCAGTCTAGTAAGTTTTCCATTCAAGGCGGGGAGGACATCTTACCAGGCCCCTCGCCTCGCCCTCGTCAGGGTGCAGTGCATTTTAATTAACCACTCTGAGGGAGCGCGTGTTTTCTTTGCAATTTGCGTAAATGGGACTTTTCACTCTCTGAACATCTATTCACGGCTCGCCTATTCTTATCATGAGTTTAGATATTTCAATCTTCCAATCTTCGTTAGATTGATTTTAGTGAACTCTTAGAGGTAATTTTGAATTTTGGCAATCTCATTTTAAAACTAAAAGTTGCGTTTGTAATTTTATGTTGGTATGTGCTTTACAAACCGGTGTGGGCCTACAATGTTGACAAGCGGTTTGTATAATTAAATGATTGCATTACATCTTAATTGGCTGGCAGTTTTTGCCAGCTTCCCGGAATTCCGATACAGCAAGATCGATTGTTCGTATTGTTTCAGTTTGGAGAAGTAGTTATGTTACTTTTAATTGGTTTACTGAGCTTTCGATAATTGGTAATGACAATTAAGTTGTTATACATATTTCGATAAAGATTTATTTACGCTATAATTGTCTACATAGTTTTATTAAAAAATCTTTCTTTGTAGATGATATTGGATATATTTTTAAAATATTTTAAGCAAAGCTCGCCATCGGCAGACATAATTTTTTTAATTTAAGTCTTTTTGTGCTTAGGATCCGGCTCTAGACAGTTGTACATAAGACTCTACATCAAGTATTCAGTAACTCTTCCGTATCACCTTACTTATCGCAATAACATTGTGATTCTGTTGTGCAGTGTATCAGACGACAACAGCGGGCGCTGGGCGCTCAAGAACGTGGAGCGCGGCTACTTCCTCGGCTCCAGCCAGGACAAGCTGACCTGCACCGCCAAGGCTCCTGGCGATGCAGAGCTGTGGCACGTCCATCTCGCTGCGCGTCCGCAGGTATTATGAACATTGAGAAAATACTACATAATTAGAACCTCCTTATTTTTTTAACCGACTTGAGGAGAACATTGTAGGATATG
This sequence comes from Eulithis prunata, assembly GCA_918843925.1. NCBI lineage: Eukaryota > Metazoa > Arthropoda > Insecta > Lepidoptera > Geometridae > Eulithis > Eulithis prunata. The sequence goes on along the minus strand of OU974014.1, from coordinate 9,542,838 downwards.
TGTCCTCCCACGAAAAGGGAAGATCTTCCACGCCGAGCGACCTTTGGCTCGGGGTCCGAGGACCAATGGATGGTATTCGGTAGTATTACTTATGTTCAAACTCCGTGATAACTTCGTTTGCGCGATCTAGGATAGTTAGTTCTCATGTAGCGAGATAGATGGCGCTACAGACTCGTAAAAAAGTTGTATTTTTTGTTTCAAGTCTGCTAATAATCGGTTTAGTTGCAACAGTCCATTTTGGACAAAATACAATCGAAATGCCGGATTCTATTAGGGCATTATCTCGTTGGACGTTTGTGATTTAGTCGCGTCACTTTTCCTGTTTTAAAAAAATACTAATCAATACAATACCTACAGGTTCAGTTTAAATAGAACCCAACAACACAGGTCAATTAAACGAACAAGTCACGGGAATTCCTCAGTTTAAAATTACTTTGTATAGGTAGATGTCAATAGACATCAAGTCCCACATGACTCTGTACTTGACCGAGGACTCGATAAAGCCAGCTATGTCTCACAACATTCTCCAGAGCCAGATAAGGAGCTTGTATTGACAAGATGTGGACTTATCAATAATGAATTCAGTTTGTTAGTCACACTGGTTGACCGGTTATTGACCAGAGGATACAAATTAAGTGTGATAGTCAAAGTTACGGGATATGAATGATATGATATACTGGTTGTATGGAGAAGGATCAATTTTTTACCGTACCATAGGCTCTTTGGAGCACTTTTTTCGAAATCTGTAAAGTTTGTCTCTCTAAGACTTGCTTACAGTTGGTTCAGACAACTTACAAATTGAGGTACGTACTTAACCAGTATATGCCGATTTTTGAAAACGTTACGTGCAACACTAGTAATTAGTATACGCAAGACATCACTATTGATGGAGCGTTTACTTTGTCTATGAAAGAGAGATACAACATGGCGGACACGGTACTTCCTTCCTTGCGCTTGTATATCTTGTAATCAACCAAACAATCACTTGGATTCCATTTGGGTCCACATAGCAACAGGCTGATTGATTGAACTATTGTTGTCTTCATCTGAATGATGTTTATCAAACAAACAATGATCTAAATCAAGGAACATAACAATTCCATCCGAACAATAGGCAGTTTACTCGGTCATCAGTCAAGCCCTTGCCAAACAAATCAAAGAGTCCCGATTTGGATGCGGTTTTTGCTGTATGTAAGAATGCTGGTTGATCTGAAACGATTCTTATTCTTAGCTATGTTGAAAACTAATGCCGTTTCCAAGTTATAAGGATAAGTACTAGCTTACGCCCGCGAATTCGTTTGATCCTGTTGATTCTCCGGGATAAATAGTAGCCTATGTATTAATCCAATATGTATTCCAAGTTTTATCCAAATCGGATCAGTAGTTTTTGTGTGAAAGAGGAACAAACATACATCCATACATACATCCTTACAAACTTTCGCGTTTATAATATTAGTAGGATTCATCAGCTAAGAAATCATTTATAGGAATCTCAGGCAATTTGAGAGAACTTTATTAAAAATCTTTTCCATCTCCAGGTGAACCTCCGTTCGATCGGGCGCAAGCGTTTCGCGCATCTCTCGGAGTCCCTGGACGAGATCCACGTGGATGCCAATGTACCGTGGGGCGAAGACACTCTCTTCACGCTGGAGTTCCGAGCTGACGAGGGCGGGAAGTACGCGCTGCACACCTGCAATAACAAGTACTTGAGTGCCTGTGGCAAGGTCAGTATCACACGACACTAATTTCTTATTCATTTTGCTCGAAAATGCCATGAGAAGATATCAAAAACTATGGAATACTAGCTCCCGCCCGCGGCATCGTCTGCTCGTTCATCCTGTTGATTTTCCGGGATAAAAATGCTTGTCATCATGAAACATAACAACAAACATCTAAACTTTAGACATTTATAATATTAGTGGGATTATCAGAGATGTATCGTTATATAGCCCAATGACTTTGTCGAGCATTTTGTAGCTTAGATGAGTTCTTTATCAGGGTGAACACGAAGGGTGACCTACCTTAGGAAGGTGAGCAGCTAGCAGCAGCATGCGAGTTTTTGTTCCAATCTCGAATGAGCGACAATGTTGATTGCATGAGAATGTAAGCCACAATGCGATACTACATTGTATCGATTTCCTCACATCGCATGCAAACTCTCCAATTTGTCAGCAAGAAACAATGTGCTAAGTGTTTGTGTCGACGCGACGCAGACAATACGTTATTTGTTATTGAATGTAACTTTGCAAACAATGGCCGATCTGTGAAGTCGCGTATTGAAATATTGAACATCTGTTTATTGATGACGACTTCAATGATGCAGCGGGCGAGCAAGCCGCTGACAGGCATACCCAAGTACCTTCCACTGCTCGGGAGTTATGAATGTTACTAGAAGCCTTTTCAATTTGAATTTTTAGTAAAACTGCAATATAAAATCGTTTTACGTTCATTCCATAATACGTCATACAGAGCTCAAATAAGGTTTCACAATACCAGCCAACTTACCAAGTCCGTTGATATTTCCCAGACCGCGACAAAAGGCAATTTCCGCTCAGAAAATAAAGCCTATTGTGATTGTTGAATCTTTTACGAGATGCGAATGCCGCGGCCGTGTTCGTGCATATTCGCATCGATTTGTAGTCGACAGTCGTGGGACGAGACGGTTCTCGAACGCTGGATAAAGTCGCTCTCGTGAGAGCCAATGGCGGGTCTGTTATGATATGACTTTTGAATTGGAAAACGTTTGTTGTTTTGAAAAATTGTGCAAAGTTTTGTAGAGGCAATGTTAGACAAGATTACACGCATAACAGTCTTATTTTCGAATGGATTTTTCATCAAACTCTAGTGCATTTAGTTGTTACTAAGCCTAGCTTAATGGAATATCCGACATAATGTCATTGTGAGAGATGACATCACATTTCAGGCGACAACAGATAAACCTTGCAGATACTGCGGTTGATGATGACATGACAATCAGATGATTTTCATCTGTTTTGACGTCATCTTTCCTGAATATTTTATCAAACGTTTCAAGGATAGCATAGCACCCATACTCGTATATTAGTTACTCTACGACATTCTCATTTATAAATAGGCGAGTTAGATAAGTTGCTCGTACATTTTTATGGAATTTCAATCTGACTTTCCCAAACAGTCCCGTAATTTCTTCTAGTCACTGTAGAAAATTAGCTGTGGTCAGCTGCAACACGTCTTAACTTTAACTACATAATGCCTGCCACTTTATAGGTAGGTAAGTACTTCGCTGCAGGCGTAGAGGCCAGTTAGAAATGCCAATGCAAGCCGCAACGTCAATTAGATGCTGACTGCTGCACATTCTCTACAGTTACCTAGATTTTACTGCAAGTACTTAACTGATCTCTGGATTTGTGAAAAACTTATTAAGTAGGTACCTTGCCGCTGATACTTAGTTCTTGGGAATTTCAGATTAATCTTAGCTCCAAAAAGTGGTCACATGATCCAGAGCGTAGTCGGAGTATTATTTTATTTATTTGCGAAAAATAATTTGCAATTCTTGTCAAAACTGCGACCCAATTGTAACAGGTTCGACATTTTATACATCTGCCAATTGCAACTGCTTTAAAACACTCTTTCTTCCGCAGCTGCAAGACACATGCACCAGCAACTGTCTCTTCAGCGCGGAGTACCACTCAGGCTCGCTCGCGTTACGTGACGGCACCGGCGCTTACCTCGCGCCTATCGGCTCCAAGGCCGTGCTGAAAACTCGCTCCACTGCCGTCACCAGAGACGAACTGTTCTCCTTGGAGGACAGCCTCCCACAGGCGGCGTTTGTCGCTGGTCTGAATGAGAAATACGTGTCTGTGAAGCAAGGTGAGTAACAACTGTACACTGTGAAGGAACTATGAACTATAAACACCCTGAGAGGACTAGAGGTGATTTTAGCACGCGATTGACTGATTCTGCGATGATCGAATCCAGTGAGCTTCTACACAATAACATCCTAACCACCTGACAGATGTTCTGCCTTCGATGTGACCAAATTACTCTACGGCGTACATATTTATTTAGGCGTAAATTTGTGAAATAGACCAAACTAAACACCGAAAAAGTCAAACAATTCTGTTGAAACTGTTTATTTGACGAGCCAAACATAAAACCGTTTCAAATCACGGCGCTACGGTTGAAAGCTTTCTTGCAAACACACGTTTCTCGGCAAAAACATAAGCAGCGAGACAATCAGACAGGAAACCCCACGATTGCCTTACATCCGTATTCCTGACTGCCGATGGATGGTGTTATTAACTTTCACTGTCTGTCCGTGATGTGCTACGAGTATTAGCAATTGAACTGTCACGGAGCCCGATGTGGGAATCTGTCTGCTGTTCAATTAATCGGCATTACACTGTCAAATATATAGCATTTGCTTTCTTTAGCTGTAAACATTCTGCTCCTTAAAATAAACAGACAACGTCTTGGTTGTTTGAAATTGTGCTTCTATTTACTTATTGTTGAGAATACACTCAAAGCGTTCCGTATTTGTCAAGTCAATAGAAAATTACGCCGTACCAGGAGGCAATTTGTTTAGCAAATAGTTTAAGCCACTCGTCTAAAGTACCAGGCGGGTAGGAAACGCGAGGAGGTTGTAACGGGCAATGGCCCACTCCACGACCGCGCTGACCTCACGTCGATGAGCTTGCAATCTACAATCGGGACCGCTCTTGAAATGTTACAGTACTTAGTAGTGAAGTCTTCATCGTTTGCTAACCACGGTCTGCGCATTACTTATCATATTAGGGAACATGTTGTACGAAGAAACCTAACTCAACGTCAACTGTCAACCCCAAAACCTTTAGTTACTCTACGTACCTACTTATACGGGTTTTAAAATGATTTATGGGATACGATACGATCACTACGAAAAAACCAAACTCAACAAAACAGAGTTTTAGCCCGTCGACATCCCAAAAGCAAGCTTAGATTTCAATGCCAAAAGTATAAATAAAGAAATAAATATTCTTCCACATTATACACAACGCTCTCTAGTCCCAAACTAAGCAATCTTACGTCAATATCACAAGATGAAGTCGCAGCATAGCCGAAAATACGAAACTATCAAAAACGCGCTGAAACTTTCAAAAACTTTAGAACCTTTGCTGTTTTAATCTTTCACGGTCTGCTTGTATTTTTATTTGTAAACTTTCGCAGTTGTGGTAAGGGTAAGATAGTTCGGTGTATAGATGTGAGATGGTACTACACTCGAGAGCTGTAAAGTATTGCTAAGTCACGCTCGGCTGTGCTCGAGGGTTAGGCTGTGCTCGTTGATAAGAGCGTGCCCATAAGCAGAGCGGGTGAAACTAACACTAGTCTAATTGTAATTTAGGGCACGTTATTTATTTGATGATTGTGTTTGATCTACTCAGATGTTACGAACCTGCAAAAAAAATAAAGTATTCTGTAGAAGGTTTCGGAAATCTAAAATCCTACAGCAAAGTTTCTAACAGAAAATGTTAGTTTTTACAAAACCAGCTTCTTTAGTTCCTAACGAAACTTCCACATCACGACGGGAGGGGTTATCGACATATACCTATGCATATAGGTGCAGGTAGGTAGGTACTTAGTAAAGTACTGACAGATGGTCACGAGCGAAGCCTTTAACACACTTCTCCGTTTTCCTATTCTGCGAAATTCGTAAAAACCACTTTCTTTGCTATTTTGTCAAAAAAGTTTTTGTTACAATAAAGCTTAGTAATTTTCTACCTCGTTACAGTTTAATCTACTTACATAGTAAAATAAGCACAAAATAAGACGTTTTCATTTGTCTAAGGATGCAAAGCATAACTAATTACCAATTAGCATTTCGGGTTTTTGACTTTTTAATTGCGTAAGTAGGTACTTTAGAAGAAAAAACTACTTTTGAACACTTCTCAAAGGCCTTTCTATATTTTATATAATAAGTAGGTATTTCATTTTGGTAATATTATTACTCCCTGTCTTCTAACAACCGTTATTCTCTGTGATAGTGATTTCATACGAACTTAATCCGCTTGCAGACAGTTTTATGTCGACTTAAGAAAGTCTTCCAACTTCATACACAAAGTAAAAACATTAAATATTAAATCCGTGAATTTCTTTTCTCGTCTTTTTCTAGCAATTAACTTTGCAGGCTTGGTTTCTCTCTCGGTGATCGTTAACCTTAATTTAGAGTTTATCTACTGTGAAGATTACCAACTTAAAGTGCTAATATCGTGTTAGATGATACTATAGATGGCCAATTAGTGGTGAATGGTGTATGCCACTGTGTATGACTGACACATAATCAACATCTGGATGAATGCTTGTCATTGCTGAAAGACTCCAAAAATCCTAATAAATCATGAAGTAGGGAAAGTCATACGAGGTCCTTTTCTGCCAGATATAGCACTAATTAATTAGCACACTTTTCATGTTTTGTTAATCTTGTTGTAACTTTTGTTGTTATATACCAGTTCCTTAGGTATGTTACCATGTTCGACACGATTCAACTTTTAAGCCCGTATGCCGTTAAAGAAATTGTTACTCAAGCATAGATTTGAGTAGAGATTTTCATACACAGATCTATGCTTGAGTCCGGACCAGTATTGAGCAGTAAATCAGCATACAGGTTAGTTTAGTTTGTGTGTGGTAAATAAATGAGTACTTTTTATGTAGATTTGTTACATTTCGACCGGAAAGGCTAGAGTGAGTGTTACTTTCTTCGATATGTTATCAGTTCTCGTGTATCTGAGCCCAGCGCAGACCTCCCGCGCTCAGCAATCCGTACAAAAAGTGGCGCTTGCGCATGCTTTCTACAATTTCTATCACGGATGCCTGGCTCTGACGGCTCGTGCCTCGTGCCGCACATTCGGTATTCTGTCATTAATTAGGTAAGCTGCTGTTGTTATCTTTGGCCGTTCTTATGTAGTTTATGTGCATGCGATGGAGACCTAGATTTAAAGAGAAAAGTAGGAAAAAACGAGGCATAAAGAGGCGTGATCTGAAAGATCTTAAAGATAAAAATATTTATTGCATTATCTTAAAATTAACATTACATCTTACAGTAGAAATTTGTGGACAGTGGAAAGTACAGTAGGCACCTTCTTGACAATACATTATGTTGTACACATACATGACTCTTTAGCATTTGGCTGCCAGCACACCTGGTGGTAAGTGTAGCTGCAGCCTAGGGTGGAGCACGCTTAGCTAGAATCCACCTATTCACTCTACTACTAATGTAGAGGTAAATATAATAGAGATGCAGTCACCAGATGTCTAAAGATCTGATACCAATTTGGAAGTAATATCTTGATCCAGATATGCCCTTTATAAAAGAAACCTAGTAATTTTGACTGAGCTGAACGATAGACGATCAAGCTATGCGATAGTGTAGGCAAGCCTTATAACAATGCGTGCCGTTTCTTCCTAAGCGCAGTCAACACCAGCAATTTGCAAATGATAGATGCGATTCATAGCTAGGATAGATGTCGTGTCTCGTCTCGGAAGCCGTCTCATGAAGTATCTGCATAATTGCACATTTCTATGCGCGTTCGCATGTGATATACTGATTCATGGTAATCTAGGCTGGCGCTACTTGATTTGCAATATTGCGGGCATTGCGGTAACTACTCGCTTCGCTGTCGTAAATAATCATTTTTTACATCCATTTTACATCCAGCGCACGAGTTTTTCAAATATGATTTCGCTGGGTCATCGCTTGTGAGGCACTACAAAAATTTCTAAACCTTGAAACGTTAGCTTAACCCTTTGACTCGTAATTAGACCAATTTAATAGAGCCCTTCTTATTTTTTTAAGACATTTAGAAAATCATAGGGTAGGTGAGACGGACGGTCCCCAATATGACTCGCTCTGGTCTGAAATGGTGAGCTTCCTAGAAATATTTTAGGTCGTTTTCTATCGATGATAAAAGTTTCGAGTTCCAAGCCAAGGCACATTATAAGTTGAATCGGTGGTATTTTATACGTTTGGAAATCGAATCAACGCAGAATGATAATGATCATGTCGACCTACTGAATGCCGTTTTATTCCGCGTGCGACGATATTGTTTGAAAACAATTCAAACAAATGACTGTGCATTTCTTGCAGCCTATTGAGCACTTCGCGAGAAACACTCTCATCAGTTCCGTTACTCAATATTACTGTATCGGCTGACGCATTCATGTAGAAACATTGGACTGGTGATGGGAGGTTTCAGGCGCTCAAAAACCTCATCATAGAATCTGAGCAAGAACCCTCATGCATGGGGACATGCGTGGAGTCAAGAACCATGAAGATAACGTTCAAACATTTCACACGAGCTCATATCAACTGCCGATATTTAAACTAAAGAGACCAGAAATCTCACAAGTGCATAGAGGACTATTTGCAGAATACCTACAGATTAAATCCATCACTATTCTTGATCTCCTCTACTTACCACGTGTTAGCCCGTGGAAGCCAGTCCGTACTCGCGTCTGCAGCCTGTTTTCTACGTAAATGCGTCGAATATCAGAGAGCAGTTTGTCTAACAGGCGTGGAATAGCGGGATTGCAGACGCACACCGGTCGAGCTATCGAACAGGGTTAGGGTCGAACAATTGGGTAGTTCCTTTCCTACTTTCAGATTAGATTGTATTACTGTATTAGCTCTCTATTACACTGATCGTAAATGTTGAAATAGACTTGGTACGAGAGTTTAGAGGCTTGCGAAGTACTTGATGACACATTTGTTTTAAACGCATTTAATATAAGATCTTATCAGGAGAGAGGTAATTCAGTACCTACTCCGTACAAAGGTGACAGAAACAACAAAAACAGAGACAAAGCTAAGTTTAATAGAGAACATTTTAGAAAAGTAGCATCCCTGTTCATCGTCGACTCCGCCTAGCTTGCTACAAATCTATGCCTAGATAATATCTCACGATGCTAGAATCCTTTGTTCTAGTGCATAGTCTAGACCGGTTCTTCATTTGCTTGCGATCGGAAATTAGTAGGCGGAACAATTTATTCTATCGCGACGTGTTTATTGACCTCAATTTGAATTAAATAATAAGTTTACCTTATTACTCCTGCGTTTTGTTTGGTTTATACGACACCACCTAACAAAGAGAAAAGATTGGATGTGTGATTATTATTTACTGAAAACCTGCTGACTGGCCGACTGTGAGATAAAGGCAACGCATAGCGATATCATTGAAGCGCTCGTGTTGTAGCTTGCTTAGTCAATCTTCACCGATTATCTAAGGGACGTTCTGCGCGATCACTATTTTTATGGGAGACCGTTAGTGGCATTAAATCTGAGCCCTTCCGTGCTTCGGAGGGCACGTTAAATTGTCGGTCTCGGCTCTAGCAGTCGTTAAGCCATGACGGAGGCCCATGAGTTGCTCATTAGCTCATACGAGCTTGCTTATGATGAAAGTAAATGACAAGCGCGTTGTGACCACGTAGTTATCCATTCTTTTTGATTCCAGGAGTGGACGTAACCGCGAATCAGGATGAGATCTCCTCCCACGAGACGTTCCAGCTGGAGTTTGATTGGGCGACCAAGCGCTGGTACATCCGCACTATGCAGGATCGCTACTGGACGCTCGAGACTGGCGGCGGCATCCAAGCTAGCGGGGACAACAAGTAAGAACATAGTTCCAATTGTTCTGACTAGGGGACGGTGGTTAGCTCACGCTGCAGTAGATTCAGTCAGGGTTGCTCGACTGAACGACCGAGTGCTCAATGGGAACACGGCAATGCGAGTATCATTGCTTGTCGATGCATACTGCTAGAAACTAATGGTACTTCTCCGGACGAACTCAAGACTACCTCTCTAGTAATGTGCCATACTATAAAGTTACAATATTTAGAGACAGTTTTCAACTCAAAAGTCAACTTTAGTCAAACTACTTTCACCGTCGTGGTGGAAGTTCAAAGCGTTGATGATCGAAACACTGCGATTCGAATCATAATCTACGTGTTTCAATCAAACCATTTCAAACTAAAAGCCATTCGTTTTGGACAAAAAGGCAAATATCTCTGCGTTGCTATTGCCTCTGCTACGCTCGTACCAATGGATTAAAACTTTGCGTCCAATCAAGATGATTTATACAGTCTAAGGTCACTTTTGACCCACACCCTCTATCTAAACAGGACACTAGACGTCTGGGACATGTTTGATCGAATAGGCTTATAGATAAAACTAGCCGATACCCGCGACTACGTAGGTACGCGTGCGAAACTTTCCACCGAAATATCTGTCACCAGTATAATTATGATGAACCCCGTACAAATGGCTGCTTTTGGTTTAGAAAGTTCAAGCTGTATCTAAGAATCCACCTCATTGATTTCAATAAAATATAGCTTATGTTTCAATCCGGACAAGAGGCTTTTGAATGGTATAAGTTTCATTGAAATTGGTCCAGTAGGTAATGTATTGTTTGGTGTTCCAGGTCATCAAACGCGCTATTCGAGCTGGAATGGCAAGGCGACGGCGCTGTAGCCTTCCGCGCTAACAACGGCAAGTACCTGATGACGAAGCGGTCGGGCCACCTCTACGCCAACGCAGACGGCGTTGATGACAACTGCAAATATTACTTCTATCTCATCAACAGGTGAGAACACATGTGGAATAAATAACGAATGTTAAATTGGCGGATGTGTCCTAAATCAAAATAATATGTTGGTGACTTCAACCTGCGAAACCAGTCTATGATAATTTATCAATGAATCCTGCAAGAGATGGTTCAGTTTAAAAATCGTATTTCTTCACTTTGACACAGAGTTAATCCTTGCAACGGAACAACTTACTTTGACTAGTTAGTGGATCAGCTTAGACTGTCTACTAATAGGATTAACACAGCATTTACAAACTCAATATAAGTGCAATGGCAGGTAATTAAGGGTTAGATATTTATCATATTCTATTTTCCAGACCTATTTTAGTGCTGAAGTGTGAACAAGGTTTCGTGGGCCCTAAGGGAGTCCGGTTGGAGTGCAACAAGGCTAACTACGAGACTATCCAGGTTGTCCGCGGACCTAAGGGCGCTGTTTATTTCAAAGGTAAGCTAGTAGTACTTACATGAAACACTATCTAGTACTTAGGTATAAAACTTTGAATAATGTAAGTAGGTAGGCATAAAAGCCGGGTGTAACATTAACAGAACAATTTGATGACGGAATTACTTACCACTTGAATTCCTAGGTTATAGACAGATAGATTAACACAAACACGTTTTTGTACAAAAGGAGAAATTACATAAATACAGGAAATAATATAAAACAGACAGTACAATGGGCGGCCTTATCGCAGCGTACTTATGCAGTTATTTGCAGGGATACGAGATTTTTTATAGCCGGTTTTTTATGCCAATGAATAATCCTATTGTTTCTCTGATGTCATAAAACATCGCTGTTACATCCAATCTAAGATGAAAGAACAATTTCTGAGGCCCGTTCGGAGAGCTCGACACAAATCTTCTTGCACCACCTGTAACTTTTACGTACTTTCAGACTATTATAAGTGTGAATGTTTCAGGACAAAACGGCAAATACTGGCACGCGGACAGCGAGAGCGTGACGTGTGACGCCGACCAGCCGCAAGGGTTCCACCTCGAGCTGCGCGAGCCGACGCGTCTCGCCATACGTAACGCATCCTCCAAGGACTATCTCGCCGCCGCCAAGAACGGCAACTTCCATCTCAACGGAAACGACATCGCCAAAGCAACGCATTGGGAGTACTAGGGCCTGCATCGCAACATTCTGATCTCTCACCAACAGAGACTCAGAATCAAATCCGCGACTGAGGGATGTCTGTGTGCTCAAAATTGATGTTTCTGTCTTTTAGCGATTTAAAATGCTAAGTGCATTTGTTGAGTTTAAATTTGATCCACCATGAATCTCTCCAGTCGAATCCTGTTCACAATACTCTTCCATTGTATCAGATATTATCCAGAATGCACGATAGGAATGCTAGATTGGCGAGGGACTTAATTTCATATCGATTGAGATGAACGCCTACGTTTGACGCCATTTTGTTTTTAGCCGCCATTTTGCTGTGTGCACGAGATGGCCGCGCCGAACCACCCAATCAGCTCATTCTGAAACGAATCCGCTGCTAATGGGTTATAAAAATAATAAAACGGGAATGTCAGTCAATGCTCCTGCATTAACATCATACATTTCAAAACAAAAAAAAATTGTAAGTAGGTACGTGAAATGGGTGAAACGTAGGCGTCGTCCGATTTTGCATTTAGTACGTTAAGGTTAATAATATCGCGCGAGGTGTAGTGCGAATGTGATCATATAAAAATATCGCTTCACTATTAATTGTAATAATCATAGATTTATTTTTACTAATTGGTGTTAAGATCTGCCGAAATATTGCTTTCAAATATTTTCGTAATGACTATCACTTGCTTGAATTATTTATTTTAGTTGTACGGTGTCGAGATGCGACGATTTGAATTTTGATTATTTATTGGGTAATGTAGAGTCTAGTCGATGGATTTGTAATCTGCCCCAGCCGTGAGCGTGCGCCAGCGTAACGCTCACATCGAGACTGAAGCCTACAAACCGCTGAAATTCATTATTGTATCGTAATTACCTACTTTAAGTTTAAAACAGGGATTGACGCAATACCAGACGTGTGTGCAGAGGTCATAACATCGTGGCCACCACAAGTGGCAAGTGTACATCACACGGAGTCTGGCTTTACTAGTAAAGGACAACATAGTTAGGTTTATTGTAAGAAACGTAGGGTAAGCCTCCGAATGCCGCTTCCAACAATATTATCGTCCATTCCATGCTTTTAGACTTACATGGGATTTCGAAACCAATTTTTACGATTTTATAAGCGTTTTTGTATTGGTGCGTTAGTGTATATAAGCGACATTTCTATGTATTTGATATCTATGTACTTACACGACGTACGGGAGTGGTCCCCATGTTGTACGAATACAGAACGTGCTCTATATTTGGAATCAATTGTACGATAACGTCTGTAACTATTAATAAATTATAATCATATTGTACACTGCTGTTTCATTTATCTCTACCGGTCAGACGACTAAGTAAACCTTACGATAGCGAATCATATTATTGCTACAACTTATCAACTAACTTACCTAAATGATATTTGAATAAAATCATTTGTTATATTGAAAAACTTATATATTTTAATTAAATAGTTACATTTAAATCTTTACAGTTCTCCCTAGCTAGTGACATTGGATTAGCATCGATGCATTTATTGGTCAAAAATTAATATATTAAAAAATAATGTATCTACAACCTGTTAAACAAATCGATAATCATTTGAACCTGCTCTAAGTAGTTAATATAAGCAAAAAAAAAATAATACAAACTAACCTCAGTGTTGCCATGAAGAAGAAAACCCCTAAATATAGTCAATGTAAATATTGCTTTGTAAAAAATCACCGCTACTAAAATTGGTGTTGACTTATAAATGCTATTCAAAGTAAATCATGGCCATGTAATCTCCTTCTTGACAACACTAGGGTCTTGTGAACAATGCGTACATAATTTACCTAAATACGATCAATAATACGTCAATAATGAGGATAGTTACATAAAAAATACCTACACGATATTATAAAAAAAAAATGGAATATATAATTTGTACGCAAAATACAAAACGCCAATAAGCGTACATACATACGGATTATGTGAGGCGAGTATCGTAGCTACCCTTTCTAAATGCAGCTCGAAAACAGAGCTATATTTTTTGTAGATCCGATTATCTTTGTTACAAAATATAATTTGACATTTAGTACTTAGATAGGCAAGTTTATATTTCAGGAGGCTTAATCTCGGAAACGTTCGACATAAATTCGAGAGAGATATTTCGGGCAAAAATATTCCCATTATTGTTTGCGATGGGACAGGATGATCGTTGACTTCTCTGATTACAATATCTCAAACGCGTCCGAGTACAAAGCCCTAAACTGGAGTTCCCGAAAAGTTTTAGCAATGAAATGATGGAGTCAAAATATTGTACAAAACTGTACGTAGTTTTGTTTTAAGGCACGATTGACAACTTTGAAAGTTTGCATCATACATTTTTATCTGGGGCTTTGTTATAGATGTCATTAGACGAGATGACGTCACCATTGAATACAATCAATGTCCGCGACATGACAGTCGAGTTTGACGTCATCTCATCTAGCGACATTTGCCGAACATTTCCAGGCGAAAGAACGCTGTAGTCGCGACTCGTGGACGATATACAGGATTATATTTTGATCTTAAAAAATTCCACATGAAAGAAATTAAAAGTTTGGAAGTGCCCCTGATTACCTCCAAAATATTTAATTCTTCAAGTTTAGAGCAGGAAGTCAAATATAGTAAACTATAATTATATGAAAGTCGAAATACTATATGAAAATCCTAAATCCAATAGGTACAGTAATTTGAAAATATGAAACGATTCAAACTCAAAACAAACACAAAATAAAATTCAAAAAACCTTTTAAAACAAGGATATTTGAATTTTACTTTTGTTGTAAGCGAGACGTGATTCTAATCTATTACGCAGTACACAGAAATATACTGAAGATTTGTAGCCAACCGACCACGTATTTAGTATTTAGTCCTTTAGATAAAACACACATTTTGTCATGTACGTTCAGAAATTACACATTACACATTTTGACAACTCATTTAAATTTATTTAATAATTTTATTGCAAACATTTAAATAATTATCATCGATATGTACAAAAATTGGGTACAAATGAATAGCATTATAAAAATACACAGCACATTTTTGAACGTACAGAAAATGGCGGAGTACCTCGATTACCAAACATATCTGCGTTGTTATCAAAATACCAGATTTATTAGAAACTATTCTGAGCTGACTGTAGAAATAGTGTACTTACAATAATTTATAATTAAATTGACTACGTGCATATTTAGCTGCCTGCTTTTTTGGTTTAGTAATCAAATTGAACCCGAACCCAAGACTACAAATTTAACATGAGACGATCCCAAAAATGACTAATAGCTCGAAATGTGACGTCATCTCTCTCAATCATGTTTATCATACGTTTCTGAGTATACGATACAAAGTCTAATAATCATGTAAAAAAAAACTTTATATAATCAAAATAGATACTAAAATAATTTCATAAAAAATATCAAATCAATATCCCCATATTCTAACGCAAAGGGAGATAATATTTTATTCTAAAAGGATCTACCCTTGTTATGCAATATGGGGTACACATTTCTACAGTCAATGCAGTTGACAATACACTTTGCTCTCAGAGTCACACTGCCTATACATTAATTTGTTAACCTACACCACAATAATTAGTTTACTATGAGACGCGATTCACCGATTTACAATTAATTTATGATACCGTCATCAAAGAAAAAATTCTATTGAAACTGGAAATCATCTGTTCAAACGTGATCACTAGTGACATTTTCTTCTAGTGCCATGTTCTGTATTCTACTAACGGATGTCCGTACGTAAATGATGAACTCTTTGATAGTTCAAAGTTGGTATGACAACATACCAAAACTGAACACAAGAATATGTCACTAGAGAGACACTTTAAGCTGCAGTGGGACGGCTTATACGCGTGAGAGGTAGCCACAAGCTTATACCAACTTGGTTTAAAGAACCGGGCTGTATACATATAACGATAATAGTTCTTGCGCCAATAAAAATAAGGTCTGTTATAAACACACAATAAATAATTTTGTAAATATAAAATGCATGTAAACTGCACGTTTTTTGAAGGGTCGGACCTATCTAAGCAAGTTTGCTGCACTCAAACATTTGCAATAACGCGTGACGTATACACGTGGATACCGGCTCTCACGGCTTACTTCAAAACTGCTAAACTGAAACTTTATTTGCTAATTTCTTGAAGAATTATAGACTTTACATGCATACCTAGTCTTTATGAGTGACTCCTGCTTCAAACAATTGCATTACCTCTAGAGCACATCCACTGAGAGCGTGTCCAGCGTGATATTACACTGCAACTAATACCGAGTCTATAGATACATCTTCAATCAATTATCAACAAACATTTTAAAGAGATTATTCAAAGAAAAATGTAACATCTCTAAATACCTTTCAATTCTTTTACGATCACTAAACGTTATCACGGGCACAGGTTAGTTGACAGATCCGATGGCGCGGTGTAATTGTAATGAAGTGAGTTGGATGGGTGGTTGCTTGTAGCGGAGTGAAGTGCGCCGCGAGAGCGCCTCGTGTCACGTGAAGGCAGCGGTGAGTGCGCCGGACATGGTCGCACAGTCAGCGGTCAGCCTGCACACACAAGATATAAGATGTTTATTTGCATAAATAAGTGTTACAATATGGTCTTAAATGTAGGACGCACTATATACAAACGTTCACGTTTAACTTGGGAATTTTAGAAGCCCGCATACTTATTTACTGCTTAAGCATCGATTTTGTATGAAAATCTGTAATGAAATCTATGCTTGGGTAACGATTTCTTTATCGGCATACGGGCCTTAGGGCCTCACATCCTAATCATGACTGGTTTAGGTGTAACTCGTTGGCAGCAATACTTTAAACGAAGCGAGTCCAGCAAATAAATTACTTGAAAAAGTATTATTGGAAGATTTGTAACTACTTTATTGTATTGTTACCTGCGCTCGTGTCGCTAGGATAGGAAGGGATTAGGCGTGTGCCGCTGGTTCTGCGGTGACCACGGCGACGTGGTGCGGGCAGGTAGGGGCGCGCCCCACGGGTCTGACGTCACTGCTGATGACGTCATTGTAGGCGCCGCCGCGGCTGGGAACGTGAGCCCCATCTGTTGTTGCTTCAGCTCGTTTATTGTCAGCTTCGCCTGGGTAACACAACTTTATGAATCTCTTATTCTTTTTTGTCTATGACACCAAAGGCCGGAATACTGAAACGTCACTCAAATTTAAGCACCACTTAAAATTGCTCTTCCTCTGTTTGACATTAACATTATGTAGGGGATGGCAATAATTTAAGCGTGAACTTAATTTAAGTGGTGTTTGAGTATTCGGCCGATAACCTTCTAGAATACAACTCAAAAATCGTTTTCAACGAAAGCTTCTATTCCATCGTAACTAAAAATTCCTGTGGATTCCTGGTGGAGTAAAATCTTCGGATCGAAAGTCGATGTGCAATCCCACTCGGCCAACACGGCTTTTTCTTTTTTTTAGAGGCTTATGTTCAGTAAATTGATATTGTTTTAAGATGAGTTGTCAGTAGCCGCTAAGTATAATAGTACTAACAGGTTATACTTAGCGGCTACTGACAACTAACTAACTAACTAACTAATAGTACTAACAGGTTCTGGTCGGCGCCTTTGAACTTGCCCCGTCTCTATTTGTGTAATAGTAAAATGACGTGACGCTGGCAGAAATGTCCGACTATGGACGATTGCCATAAAAAAAAAAACTAACAGGTTGCGTCGTCGCGAAGTGCCTCGGCGCAGGCGCGGGCGCGGGCGCGGCGCCGCTCTCGGCGAAGGGGTTGGCGGCGGGGGCGGGGGTTGGAGGCGGCGGGTGCAGGAGCCGCTCGAGGTTCACTAGCGACGAGTTCTCGCCGAGGAACGCCGACGGAGACTTCTTTATTGCGCCCGTGCTCGACGATACCGGCGATAGTTGCGAACCTGGAACAATTTGTATGTTTTGTAGGCTAATATTCTTTATTCTTCATTGTACACAGATAAACTTAACTTAAAACATGTACATACAGGCGAGCTTAACCCTAAAAAGAGTTCTCTTCCAGCAAACCTTAGGATGAGAGATGGGAAAATGAAAATGAAAGTGGGTACGTGTACAACACATATAGATAAGCGAATAGAAAATATAAACAATATAAACCTACAATAAAATAAACCTACATACAAATAAATAAATAAACCTACACATATACCTAGCACAACTATATTACACTATAATATAATAAATAATCAAATAATAATAATGTAGTTTTCAAGGCGTTGTTTTTTCTTTATAAAGTTTCCCATTAGAAGCACTACCACCATCTCCACCCTACACCCAGGTTAGTTGGTAGATAATGCTAAATAGCATTAAACTCGCCTCTGTACGATTTTTAAAGTGCAATAAGGAATTTTCTAATCTAATCTAATTAGTTCAAATTTAAAATTGTGGTAACAATAGACAATACACTAGTAATACATTTGAATACAGCCCATCATCATCATCATCATCATCATCAACCTATATCGGTCCACTGCTGGACGTAGGTCTCTCCCAAGACGCGCCACTGAGCCCGGTGTTCGGCTCTTCTCATCCAGTGTTTGCCAGCTACATGTCTCAGATCGTCACCCCACCTAGCCGGAGGGCGTCCTGCACTACGCTTGCCTAAACGAATACAGCCCAGGCAGGGATTTTTTGCTTAAAAATTAACACAAGATGTACGCTTACAGAATAAACTAACAACACTACAAAAAAACAAAATTAGAAAGAAAGAAAATTTAGATGAGTAGATTGAGTAAACTAGTGCTTGTGTGCTACAACAGAAAAAGGGTTTCGAGTATTGTTCAAAAATTTGTTGCGGATAACACAATATAGTATTTTCCAGTATTATAAGTATTACCTATGTACTTATTCTATTGTTGCATAGTTCACAGATGCCCAGAACTGTGGTCTATTCAAACTTATAAGTAAGTATTTACATCACAATAAGTTACCTAATCCAGTAAGATCGAAGGGATCGTTGTCCGGTTCGTGGTTGTTATTGAGGGGCCGCCGCGAGAGCGCGTCGAATTGCTCCAGCTCCGATGATGACGGTGATGATAGTACTGACACGGGGGATTTATTCTGAAATGTTACAAATGTACACTTATAAAAATTTACCCGTGGATTTGTATAATTTACCCGTATGATAATGGAGAGTTGTACCTGGGTGAGGTGTACTTGTGTGAGATATACCAACGTGAATTGTATCTGTGTGAGGTGTACCTGAGTGATTTGTATCAGGATGAGTTGTACTTGAGTGAGTTGTACCTGTGTGAGTTGTACCTCTGTGAGTTGTACCTGTGTGAGTTGCACCTGTGTGAGTATACCGTGAGTTGTACCTGTGTGAGTATTACCTGTGTGAGGTGTGCCAGTGTGGGTGCCCAGGGGTCAGGCGGCGGCGCGGCGGCCGTGGGCGCCCACGGGTCTCGCGCCGGACTGTTCACTGCAGACCACGCGTCTGCACTCGTCTCCTATAATACATAACATAAAACACACATAATGGGCCCGTTTCTGTTGCATTTTTCTAAACTAAGCTAATTTGACAGCACTATAATTATTAGCTATAATTTCAGTGCTGTCAAAATCGGGGGCAATAAACTCTGGTCAGTAATACAGTCACTCAAGAGCGCGGGGTAAGGTTTGGGGTAAGATCGGTCATAGTTCGAAGTGATTAGCTTGCTGAAATGGCAGCTATGTTTACCATAGAACCGAGAATCGTTGGAGCAAACGATAACTTGATTGGAAATAGCGCAATAAACGACCTACGACAACGTGGGGAATGACAAACACTAGATTGAAAGAGCCCACTTACAAATTCAAGCGCATATTATAATCAACGACAAATATACTATTTACTAATATAATCCTTTCTAGCGGCAAATCTTAGCTCTGATTACATAACACAATCTCACCATCGGCATTGCGTCCGAAAATATGTCGAACTCCAAATACATCGGCTAAAAATACAACAAAGAAACTATCAACTTCAAAACCTCTCTACAACAGATTAAACATATAAACATCCTAGTATCGAGTACTACTCAATACTAGGATGTTCAGTTTAACACATAGGCTACTGTTTATCTCGGAAAATAAACGGGATCCAACGGGACGCGAACGAAGTCACGGACGGAAGCTAGTTTATAATATTAGTGTGATGTAGTAACATAGCGTCTTTGCCAAAGTTGACGGACACATTCCCATGCGTGTAGATGTTTCTCCCGAGTACTTACAGGTCTCTGAGGCGGAGACGGAACCCCCCAAGGGTCAACTAAAGCAGCTGCAGAAGAGACCCCGTTGGTCGGACTCAGGTTAACATCCAATAGATCCAGTAGATGGGATTGTTGGGCTGGCTCCGCTCGCTTTGTTGGCGCGTCCTCGGGATCCCTGGAAAAGTGAAATAAATGTTGTAAAAACTATATTGTTAGCTTTTAACAAATCTACACCCAAAGTTTGTACTATAGACCTGATGAAACATTATTCTATAAATGTATAGGAGGGTAGTATACTTTGTCTACCTGCTAACCGGCTAACAATGAAGGGGGGCCATGAGTTTGGGACCTTAGTTTCCCATAATTTTCCGTTCTGTTTTCATCGAAGCTCTGAAGTAAAAACACCACAAGCACCCAAGTTACATAAAAATGACAATCAATTATCTGAATATTTTATATGAGTATCTCCAAAAATACAAAATAAAATGACCGATAAAAGTATGATTCGAACCAACTAACTGTACATTCAGATGTTGACACCGCATGCATCTACAAAGCCAATGATCCGCGCTCGGCAAGTGGCCGCACTCACATATAACTTCACATGGCCAACTGTTATCACTAAATGGCCAATCATTAACACTGTACGGCCAATCACTGGAGTTACACGACCACTCAATGGAGTTATATGGAAAGTAACTGGTATTTTGCTGACCATTTTTGTCATTTTGTGATACAATATTGTCACTGTATTGGTAATCACTGGTGTTGTATGACCATTCACTGACACATCGCTGGCCATTTTTGTCATTTTGTTGTAAACTATTGGCATTATATGGCCAGTCATTAGCACTGTATGGCCAATTACTGGCATTTTCTTCATTACTGACGTTTTGTGATACATTATTGGTATTGTAAGACCATTCGCTGACACTTTGTTGTTTATTTTTGGCATTCTGTGACAAATTATTGGCGTTGTAAGATTGGACGCCATTTTGGTGGATGGCATTTTTTGTTGAATTACTGACGCTGTGAAACCGTTGACTAGTATTGTATGAACATTTGGTATTTTCGGACCAATCGTCGACACTGTGTGGCCATTCCTTGACGTTGTTTAGCCAGACATTGGTGTTCTGTGTTCCATTACTGTCATTCTGTAATCGTTCACTGGGATTGTAAGGCCAGGAATTAGGGTTACTTGCATAGGATTCTTCTATTATCGGGGACATTCTTAGGAACTTTCGGTGAAGGAATTCTTGGAGTCTGGATAGGATCATGAAAGGTTGGGTTAGAAAACAGAATGGATGGAATTACACGTTTTTATTATTTAGGACTTCTTAACCTAGATTATTGAAGACAAGCTAGCTTCTAAATGTTTCTTGTTATTTAACTGAATAAATAACTGTTGACATTGACCTTGAACTGATCGAGACGGCACTGTCTTGTGCTAACTGTGACGTAGGGAAACAGTGTGACGTCACTGGTGCCTGTAACTGTATACTCACTGGAAGTCGTGCTGTGATTGGCTGATGGCGAGCTGCAGACGCACGTCATCAGAGCGCTTGCGTCGTTCCTCTCTCTCGGCCTCCTCACGTGACATGGCGAGCGCTAGTTGCAGCTGCAGCTCTTCTTCTCCTGCGGTTAGAGGTCGGGCCAGCTCGGCCTCGCGACCGGAACCCGAACCCGCGCTCGCGCCTGATAGACCCCATTCGGATGATTCTGATAGCTGCGGAAGAGATGAAGTTAAGATAACAAAAGCGTTCTGCTCCTGTAGATTGAAAGATGGCTAATACAGATTCCGAAATGGATTGTACGTAGTGTATTTACAATATTTACAAAGTACACATGAAACAATTGAGCTATCCAAAAATTGTTGCAAACGATTTATAGATAACTCAACTGGTCCAAATCAGTAGCAATCGGTAGTGTGCCCATAACACTGTCTGCATTGTAAGTTGAATTCGCCACAAATTCTTTCATCGCATATCATAATTGCACGATACAAGGGTTCTACTACCCATAAAGCACATTGAACGTGGTGATCTGTTTGTTACAAACCGCTGGGTATGAGGGGCTCGTGGGTGTATCCAGCGCTCCATCGCTGCCGAAAGCGCTGGCGCTCTGAGCGAAGCGCTGTTTCGCTTTCAGCGCTCGAGCGCGCTCGTTCTTCAACTTTTCGTCGTCCTTCAATAATGTTACTAGCTGTTTCGCTTTTTCTCTTACGTTCAAACCTGAAATTACACATTTATAAGAATTATGACATAGTTTTTTTTAATTATCAACCTAATATTGCCTGAGGGATCTCAGCACGACTAAATTTAACAATGATAACGTATTACACTGCGCGGTAACGCTAAAACGCTCCACAATTGAGTAATTCTTACCGCGCAGTGATTCACAAAAAACCAGACGCCCTCTATGAACCACTTTGTCTTAAGAATTGCTTTTATCTCGGTTACATTACTTGTTACTTCAATTTTATTTTTACTCGTGCTGACCCCTAATTCTTTACTTAGATTGAAATATTTATTAAAGGGTTAACAGCTGATGATGATACCTTGGTCCTTTCCCTCCTCCATATACTGGAAATCCTTCAATGTGTGTATGGCGTATATGTTTTCCTTGCACTGCATTGCCACCTTTTCACTTCCCGTTTTGATCAGATACTCCATTAGAACCAGCGCCTGAAACATAATTTAATATAATATTAGCTACACATCAGAGATACGTTTAATTGTAGGGAAGAATAGGGATTATTGGAGTCCCCTTCAAACTTGAAACACTTTCTGTTTGTTCCTATCTATTATCATTGTAATGCAATTTTTTTTTTAAAATTAAAACACAAATAATTCATTCATTCATCATTCATTCATTCAAACCTCTGCATAGCGCGAGCACTGACCTTATAAACATGCCGCCAATTCTTTCCGTGGTCGTTTAGCCGTTTCCAAATCATCTGCATAATCTCAGTGAATGCCATTACGTTGTAGGTGAGGTCCGCGATCTCGGCCATGAGGGTACTGGACGGGCCCCAAGGGTCGTTTGAGGTCGCCTCGCGCACTTTGACCTGTTTACGAGCAGCTGGTTACATTAGATGACAAATATGTCCTGCATTACTTCGACAAGACTTTAGACAAGATTTACTAATTCTACTTTTTTAAATTATTTAAGAACAGTGTAGTTAGTGGTAATGACTGCATCTTCTAATCCTTGGGTTGTGGGTTCAAATACAGTTGTGCACCAATGGAATTACTATTCAATTAAAAGCTTGTGCTCTCAAACGACGAAGGAAAACCCCATGAGGAAACCATTAAGAATTCCAGCAATACGCTATCCTATTTAATTTAATTTATTAGTAACTGTGATGAAGCTGACGAAGAAAGTGCTTTTCGGCACGGAAGCGTTCAATTGTACCAAGAAGTCAGCGTTAAACTTTATTGTACATATCTGATGGGAAAAACCAGGCAAAATACTCTGTATACCAAAAATACCGCAATAATACTGATAAAAACTATAAATCCAAAGATACTGCCTACATTAAACTTGAACTACCTAGCGCCATTACCGATAAGGCCTTCCGACCCTGAAGGTTTTAATTGAACAAGGTCAAGGGCGCTAGAGTCAAGGTAACGTTCATGTTTAATTCTAATATCTTTGTAAGAGATACACACGCATTCAGGGGGTAAAATAAAGTGCAAGCTGTTTTGATCCATATAACCAGAGGGATACGATTGCAAACATTACCTGGGCATCGCTGTAGTTGTGCGCGAGGTTTTTAATATTTCTCCTTAGGCCCGCCACGTTTACTTGCATATCGTCCCGTCCCCGGGGCATCTGAAACGTAACACTATCGTTAGATACGTGTTTGGGATTACACGGGTTTTTTCTTGGTCCTCAGTGGTTAGCAAAATGTCTAAAAGTGCCACAAACTTGAGGACTTCGTGGTCGTCCTCGCCACCACAAACCCAGAACCGGGCCAGAACCTATACCTACTTCGCAATGCAATAGACGAAAGTTTTCAATTTGAGTAACAGTGCCCAAGTTTGTGGCACTGCACTTATCGGAATTAATTTCACCTAGCAAATTACAATTGTGTCCTAGGAATTTGGCAGAAGAGTTGAATTACTAAATACAGTGACAGTTCTACTTAGGATAGTCACTTGAAGCCGTCACACTACCTAGCATTAAGTTTTAGTCTAACTCTAAAGCGGTACCTTCTTTGCTACAAAGATATTAAATCTTACTTTATCTCTGGTTCTATCTGGATCCGGCATTAGACCTAGCGGTACAAAAATTAGTTTTTTTTTATATGAAGTAAGTATAGCTGACTATTTGGCTGCCAGCACACCTGATGGTAAGTGTATTTGCAGCTTAAGGTGGAGCACGCTTAGCCATAATCCACCTATTCACTCTTTTCTTGAAAATTCCATCAGAAAATACTGATGATGGTAGACAGCTCAACTTTGCCGCTAGTTTTTTAACCTGAGCAATATAACAGGCAGAAGAGATACGTGTCGAATGTTTCGTGGATAGAAGAATGATTGTCAGTGAGATGTCAATTATTTGAACCGTTTTAGGATGTATCACTGTCGGGCACGCCGCACGCCCCAAAATGCTGACCGCGCAATATAGCTCAATTAATGTTAGGAAATACCAAGCTACGGTGGTATTCCACCCATTAACCCTTAACTAACTAGCAATGCGATGTGGATCGATGGACCGTGACCTATCGATTTTTAAAGCTATTTCTGGGCTTATGGTCCACTTTAGCCCAAAACACTTTCTACATTTTACTCCATGTGGGTTGGTGTTAACATGGGATAACACCAACCCACATGGGTCTGTTATAATGACAAGCTTGGCTTATTATACACAAAACTAACATCTAGATTTAGGTTAGTAGAGGTGTCATTGCCTTGATCACGAATAAATGTGACAATCGTAAACGTAACGTAACGCTACCGTATCCCAGACCCGAGATACACTGCGTCGTGATGCTACAACATTTGACAGTGAAGCTGGCGTTGACGCGCAATATAATTCCAATACGTTTGGTTTACGTAGCGCGGCGAGTGTCAGATTTGTTTGTGATCACCCCTCAGGATGTTAGATGACTAATGGTATAAACATTCTGACCTGTTTATGCATTATACACAAAAACAGTAGGTATAAGATAAGTACTTAGTTAAACAAATCACTCTAAGGTACTCAATGAGATTATTCAAGGAAAACTACCGATTACATAGCACCGTTAGCTTCCTTATTAAAGAATGCCCATGGTTTCCAGCTACTAAATAATCCTATCAGGATATCCTGTCTTGAGATATCTAGGTAGTACTCTTATCAGATGAAACCTATCTGGTCAAACTGACTTTGTTATGGACAGGACAAGGTTAATAACAACTGACATTTTCGGAGATCGCTGCCCTGAGCAGGTCACCTCGAAACGGTCCTACGTAAACGATAAAAGGAGATTTACTAGTGTAAGCTACATTGCACGCCTGCCTTGTGTGTTATGTGCGGTTTCTTGCGAAGTAGCCGCTTCGCCGCGCAGTGGAACTCGTTCGTTAAGACCAACGCCGCGTGAGTTGTCTATTAGTGTGCTATTAGCAAATATATCTAAGCCGATGTGGCTACAAAGCTTGTTAGCGTCTGAAAGTCAATTAGTGACAGTCACATAACACAATATCGATCCCCCTAAATAGCCCCAGATATTGAATAACAAACTGGCTAGTAAAATAGATTACTTTTATTATTAATTTAGCCACTTTGTGTGTGAGGCTGTTGCTGAGCAAGTTAACTCATGAAATATTTTTGTAGGCGCGTTTCAGAGTTTTGGATTTAGAATGGATGGATGGATGCCTATTTTACTCTGATATTTTGTTAGCACACCATGGAGTAGCGTTTGTTACACGCCGACAGCGTTCATTTGAATTAAAAATGTAGCAACTAACGCCCAGAGGAGCGGACATAAGGACACAACAACCGAAAAACATTGTCGTCCTTGCACAAGTTGCACAAAGTACAGAAAAACAAGGCTCTTGTGTTATCGGGAATATTTATATTTTGCAGCAACTGTGTATTTCCTTATGGCAAATTAAAATTCCTGCAGCAATGTCTTGTTCAATAAATAAGGAAATGAGTTTTAATAGAACTTAACATTGAGGCGCCTGTCCTAAGAGTACTGAAGCATGTTTGGACAAATTGGACATGATTATTTTACCAGATCACAGAAAGCCAACTGAAGCGAGACAATAAGCGTATATCATCACGTTTCCTGTCTTCCCTGTATCGGACACAAAGAGCGTTATTTCAGAATTGTAAACAACACGAGCGTGCGTGTGACGCGTTTACACGTATTTTTATCGTGTTACTGACCTGAAGAGACGAGGAAACTGTCCTTTGTAGAATCGGGAAGACAGCTATCGATCGATATGTCAAATCAATTAAGAATATCTGTTCTTATACTAAACGTGAAGAACAAACAGATGGACTCCTGAACAATACAGTTCTATGAATTACGAGTAGCATTATTGTACTGAACAGTGTGCCTAGGATATCCTCCTAAGCTGAAAGTCAGATAAATACAGATGAAGCCTCTTGTTGACTAATGTGCGACGAGATTCGCGTTCAACTGGGTGAAAGATAACCGTAACACCGAGATGATGAGTTACAGAAAGGAATATAGTGCCTTCTGGTAAGATCGGCGTAAGTGGAAGTCCGGATAAATCGCGTAACTAAGCAATTATCATATAATAATATCGTAGAATTGCTTGGCATCCGCACTTCCACTTACGCCGATCTTACCAGAAGACACCTTATATTATGTTGAAAACTTATTGCGCGAACTCTACATTGCGTGGGATAAAGGTAAGAAGACGAAGACGGTTCGAACCAGGTGAGACTACTAAGACATCTACAATCGTCTTTGTATGGTTATTTAACGAGCAGTCTACTGTAGGTCCGTTAAAGTGAGAGTGAAACGGAAAAATAATGAAGATCAAAATAGTAGAGTCATTGAATACTTTCTTTAGTCTACATTACCATTCGTCCTACCAGTGGTACGAACGGGAATCAACGCACTCGTAGACGTCAAATATCGACAACAAAAACCATAAAAGCAAACAATCATGCATTTAAGATTTTATTTGTTACTGTTCAATAATCACATTTTAAATCGCTATTACGATAACAAACAGGTCACCTCGTTAGGAAATGTTATAACAAACCAGGGGTTAATCAAATTGTTCAATGCATATATGTTAATATCTATGTTTATAAGTAGGTTAGTAAACACAGCAACTACAAGGAATTAAATTAAAAAAACTTACTTTTAGTTCATTTATTTACGCTGTGTAATAAGTTAATTCGGCCAAGTGTGAGTCGTCACCGCTTCTGCAGACAATATCACAGATTTACACACACACACCATAAAAAGTACATACATGCAGTAATTCTTATTGATATAAGATTGTATACAGTGCTTGAAGAATACAGTTATGAAGTCAACAAGAACTGATGTCACAGTGGCAGACGAACTCTACGTAATACGGTCATAGGTTCGAGTTGAACTCATTCAACTTCTTTTAATCTAATTTAATTATGTATACTGAAAAAACTCTCTTGTCATAGGAATATGGAGTTGAAAATATTTATTCACTTTTAACTTTTTTAAACTCCCAAAGAGAAAACTTACGAAGTAAAGGCTAATAATGATTCTTGCTAGAGACTAGATTCATTGTTTTATGCTTCTGTTTTAGAACGTTTAACTGACTCTAGCGTGAAAGTAAGCCTAGAAAAGTGTAGTTGATTGTATATTACGTTATGAATACGTTTAAAATTTTAAACCTATTCAGTCTTACTATTAAACTCTTTCAAAATTTATGCCTGCAATGCCTGTTATAGAAAAACATAGTAGGAAACACAGAATAGCTCTAAAAGCCAAAACCACACGCAACACTATTATATTACAAACACCATGCTCACCTAAAAAAAACTACGTACACCGACCTAGACACTAATTAGTCCAATAAACACTCAACCACTGACAAATATTTCTACCACACCACCTCACACTCGAGTATTTCAAGTATTTCAAGCACTAAATAATAAGACTAATTAGTAACACCACTAACATATTAATTAAACATAACTGTGTATGATCTGTGGTCACAATAAAAACAATAGAACAACAAATTCGTGCAGCAAGTATGCCAGCCGACGCGGAATAACGCAAAGTGAAAACGTAAAGTCGGTTGTACACTGACGATTGTTGTGACACGAGTGAATCAGCAGTTCTGATGATCTGATTCATCAGGGACTACGCTGTTGATATAAGGTAAACACGGTACTAGGAAACTGTTTTTGTTTTTTTATTCTGAAGTTTGTTTTGATTTATTCTTTTCTGAAAATTTAATATTAATATCTTCTTGCCTTATCCCACGCATGGGGTTAGAATAGAACAAACTGCTCGCAGAGCCCAAAGTTAACCTACTGAAGGAAACTCCTATGCCAAGCCCATCTTCGCATAATAAACAAATTATTATGCGAAGATGATTATCTGTTTGTGGTTTCATTGACGAAAACAGAGAGGGCACTTTTTTGTATTAGTAAATAAGAATATGTTGTAATTTTAGTGTCGATTTAGTGTAAACTGTCATGACATTATTACAGGAATATAAACATCTTCCATTCGCGTTTGCTTGTAGTCATATTTTCTTACTCATCTTTCACACAATCTCTCAATCCTTCTCATAAACAAAATACTGCACAATAATATTGCAAAACGAAATTGACGTAATAAGTCGATGGGGTTTGGTTTGGTGTTCTTCAAAAGTTTATCACGTGATGAGTTTTACTCCTAACTCTACACTTTTACGAAATGTTAAGGCAAAGTGGCAAGCAAGCAATTGAGAAATAACAAAATGTAGAAATAAGTAACAATAGTAGGTGAATTTGTGATTTACTTTCATATTCTCCAGTGTAAACCAACCCTAGTGTAACAGGGTGAGTATAATGCGAGTGGGAGGAAGCACTACAAAGGTGTAAGTATTGTACGTGAGTCTACTTATGTTTGTACGCTGTCATGCCGAATGAAAACAAAACGCGTGCACGGACGATAGATATTTTTATACTAGACCGTCTTGAAGGTACCGAGGGGTCTGGAGGGAAATTGTCAACTGTGCCTGAGGGTTAGGAGACGTTGACCAATTAAATTTGTATATTATAATAAGCGCAATAAATACAGATAACCGTTTCTAAACCGTTACTTTATGTAACCAGTTGAAAGAGAAGTTGAGCTGAATTAACGGTCACTATGTCAAAAATAAAAACCAGTATGCAATTTGTGTGTGTGTGACCTCATCCATCTTGGCTCTGGATTACCATGGTTAAAGATGAACGGAGGGAGTGGAAGCGGCTACATATGCCTACTGCACGAGTCGAATGAGTTCAAAGTAGATTTGGTCTTGGGACTACCCTGGATTGGATAGGTATGATATGAACAAGAGTGAAAAACTTTGGCCCAGCTTTGGAGAATTAGCTAACGAATAATATACTAAGAAGGACTAAGAAGGCGAAGGACTTTGGCATTACCTAATAATAAAAAAACTATATTAGGTAATCTTTGAAGACTTATATTTCTTACCCTAAATTAATGTAATTCCTAAGCACTTTACGATACCTACATGAGTACTTACACCTAACTTACCAGAGGTGAAGGTCAGTAACTAACATTAGCTATGTCGCATGATTTTGCAGAATAAATATAGCGCTGGTGAAGTGTTGTTTTTTTTCTCGTATTTATTTTTACATTACAAGCTGACATCATGATAAATTACGTATTGATTGTACAAAATCTTTTACCAGTAATCTCAAATAGCGAAGCAAAACGTCGAGGGCACTATGATTTGAAATAAATAAAAAATAAAGTCGACCCCAGTAGCTATTTTAGCAGCCGGGTTCCAGTGCAAAAAGCTGGTACGCCTAAAAACTGGTAACAATGACGTGCCTAAGAAAGACCCTCAAAGACGTGCCTAAGATATATAGCCTTTAGGAAAGAGGCTGAGAACATAGAGATCAGAACGCCATGCAGTAGACTTCAGTAGAGGATGACGTGAGTGGGAGAGATTCTTATTTTCCTTAAAGGGTACGCGTGGGAGAGATCCTCGCTAAAACCTCATCAAAAGCTCGCCAAACTAGAGTAGCAGAAGACAAATAGAGCTATCATTCGTCACGCACATAACTACTACATAGGTACACAAGACGTGCACGTTAGTAAAGCTATGCAATTTTCCGTTCTAATTCTAGGCAGTTGACGTCGAATACAGCATAGCAGGTAAGATAAAAACAATGCTTTGCAATTTTTGGTTCTAAATCCAGGTCGTTGACGTCGAAAATGGTATAGCAGATAAGATACACAATATAATGGTGTTTACGTAGACGCTTTCAGAGCCCGCGTCATTTAGGAAATCATTGTTATCGTGATGAAATGGTCTTAGCAATGACGAACGATACCAACTAAAGATGCATATCTGCTTAGTTTGGGACTAGAGGGCGTTGTGTGAAATATCCTAAGATATTTATTTATTATATTAGGTATATCGTTAGGTGATAATTCTGTGCTGAAAAGTCGACATACTCGATGGTACTATAGATGCAGTCATGCAACCGACAAACAATAACCAATGGCGGAATTCGTGGAGGAGATTTGTGTATTTTTACAAGTCTATTTATATGTGAGTTATCATACTCTTTTACGAATATTGTTTTATCTACGAACAACGGAAATTGTTATTTAAATCTAGAAAACAATGATAAGTTGAGGTTTTGGTGTGGTTTGGAAACAAAACAAATTATGAAGTGTAAAGTGGATGGAACAAAGATAAGCTAATTTTAACTAAGTCGCACGAAGCAATTATGGATATTATAAGATTCAACAGTGAAGAAGGGTTCAAGAAGATAGATAACATTGAGTTTTTGCAAATCGTAACATTAGTTTTCAAACCTACAATCAAAATAATATTCAAATCTTCTGAAGTGCCTGATGTGGTGTGGCACGCTTCTAACTGTATCCAAAAACCTCTATGCTCCAAGCAGAATACATAGACCCTATGTAGAGAGAAATAGAGATGAATTTGTTTTGTTGCTAAGCGGAGATAATTGAGATGAAACAGTGTGCAGACTCAAACCCACTAAACTGAGACGTTCGTTGAACTCTTTTGGTATTTCATGTGCGAAGCCTTGTTTGATAAGCTGAAGATCGTTTGAATGATAACGAATATCAGCTGAAATTGGTGTAATTATGATAACTTGTTGGGACAAATAGTCATTCATTACCTACGTCCTAGTTTTACATTAGAATTTCTGACGTGGGGTAATAGGAAACCATAGTATATGCATTATAATAGACGCAAACAAAGACTCACATCTGCAAGAAGACATCTTCTTGCATTGAGTCCATCAAATGGTCCTATTCTTCGATGAATCACCGACCAAGCTACGTCACAGGAAGAACCGTAACGTGTTCCTTCCCACAACACACGAACGAGTTACCTTTTCTAATAGATCTACTATATTTGGATGGGTAACTGCATTTTTGTAAGTGATGACATTTAGCAGCCAAAACTTCGCCGTCATAGACCTGCCAGGTATCCACTCCGGCGCATGTCCACAGAGTGTCTAGCAGTCAGTATTGAGTACGGGATATTCACCTCTAGTAATAGGTATCACCATACAACTAGTGGGGTATTGTTTCCGCTTTGTTTTCAACCGTGTGAACTATGCTTTAGGATTAAATAGCGTTTGGAATGGCGTAATATAGCTTGTATTGTCTTGTTTTGATGCGATTTTGTATGATGGATTTTGATGAATTTTATATGAGACTTAGGAGTTCCATAAGTAATAATAACGAGTTGGCAGTACAGCATGCAGCAGGTGTTAGATACTTTTTATGATCATTGTTATTCATGGAATAACATATTACTGAAACTCTATGCATGACTCACGTTTTATAGATTGCTAATCCCGCTATCTGGGAAGGACAAACGGATATCGGAATAAAATTTTTCGTCATAGATATCAAATAATCGGAAAAATAAACCCAGATAAAATTTGCTGTTGATTTTCAACCATGGAATGTGATGGAATGTGTCTTTGTTGAACAGTCCTTACATTCTATCAATAAAACAAGCTGGTTTTATCGCAAAGAAGATGCCTGCCACGTACGTCGTACGATACCGTACTGGTTACCCTTGAACTTCGACCAAAATAGGTAACGCAACAAAAATACCTAAGCAAGCACGAGTGACGACGAATGCTACCATAGATTCCATAATACCTAGGTCAGGTAGATATCAATAGTGTTTGTTTACATATATAAAACGTGTTAGACGCTAGCTAGGCTTGCTGTTAGACCGCTGATTATGATGCAGTCAAGAAGCGCTCGTGGGTGACGTAGCTTGCTTAGTAAATTTTCACTGATTATCTAAGTTAAGCGACGTTCTGCGTGGTCACTATTTGGATGGGTGACCGTTAGTGGCATTTACATCTGAGCGCTTTCGTGCTTCGAAGGGCACGTTAAACTGTCGGTTCAAAAAGGCTCTATGCACATATACACACTCAAAATTCTGTTTTAGAACAGTGTAAAACGGCCTAAGGTAATAGTTTCGTCATTATGTAATTTCTCGGGAACTAAATGATTACTAGTACTAAACTAGGTAGATATGTGGTCGTGCTTCGGATTTGGTCTAAAACGTGACCTTGGTTACACATTACTGCTGTGCTAACTGGTCGACCTCGTTGCATCAATGTTATGACAGAATTGTTAATTTGGTTAATTTTAATTTACAGTGAAACTGGACCTATCGCGTTTTGTTAATAGAAACTAACTAGGTATACATAGCGCTCTAAATTAGAGAGATAGATTAAATGTTTCTAGACTCCAGAGGCTATACTGACGTGAAAAAAATTGTAGGACCTAGGTTAGATTAAAGCTTCGGTCACACACAGCGTATACTCGCGGCGAGTAGGCATTCGCAGCGAGTATTCGCTGTGTGTGACCAAGGCTTTAAGTAGGTACCTAATATATCAGGGTAAATACCCAAGTACCTACTTAAGTAGTATTTTCCTCACGGTAATCCTCCAGATTGGTATATACCTACCCATTACCGAGCTCATAAACAATAGCCGGCCATACACCTCATTTCAATTGGATCAGCTGTGGTGTGGTTAAGTACCTAGACGGTAGGTATTATGTGGTATCCATAGGTTAGGTTAGAATAACAGCAGGAAATATACCATCCGGACAATGCGACACGGATGTAGTGAATTAGGTAAATTATGTCTGGCGATTTTTAATGCTAAATTTGTATTTTTTTGGCCTCATAAGAAGTAATCGCGATTGCTGAAAAATTTTGATCGTTCTTTGTACTTCTCTAAAGAAAGAAGCACATCCTGTAACCAAACTACTGTTAAGTAACTGTGTCTACTTTTACAAATCATTTTTAATTGACGCTGTAGACGGTCTGTAGAGTAACTTTTTGTATAATTTTCTCTAGGTGCCGCCCCGGATATTATTGTTATTTCGTTAGTACTTCGCCATTTAAATGATGTCAATAAACTTGCCAAAAATACATGCCACTGATAAACCAAAACAGGCTTGTTCGATTACAATGTAGGTAGGGAGATTATGAATTCGCGCGATTATTTGTAACTATCCATATCAATATCTAGCTTCAGGTAGGTATTTGCTGGCAGAATGAATAATTTGTGTTATTCACCCTTTCAGTGGGTAGATAAGGTAGTTAGGAACCAGGGGTCTTTTACTCAGTTTGGCAGATTTTATTCTAATAAGGATAACCTCCTTGCGTCGATATCCTCAGGGTTGAAGGTCGTGACCTTTATGTAAGACTTGGTTTTGGATGATGTTCTTCCAGTGAGATCTGTCTGCTGCAGACCGGATGGCATCACTCACGGAGGAATCCAGTGCTGAGCGAACCTGATCGCTCCAATGCATTGGGCTTCGTCCTCGCGACCTCTTTCCTTCCACCTTGCCAGTGACTACCAGTTTTTCTAAATTATCACCTCCTTTCCTGGCAATGTGACCGAAAAACTCAAAGATTCTACGAAGACCTTCGGTAGAAAGTCTGGATTTGATGTTGAGCTCCTTCAAAATAAGGATAAGGATGATGTCAAAATGACGTCGTAAACTGCTCACTCAGTGAGTAAAACGAGTTATTGGCAGACATATAAAACTCTATTAGAATAATATGTCTGGTGAACTACTCTTGATATTCTATCTATATCTTCTTCCTATTCTGTGCCAACATTACCCAGGGCATCACTGAGTGATTGACTAAACTAACAGTGATGTTTGACCATAAGTACATAAGACATAAAGTAAGTTGTTATTTTAAAATTACCATGAAACTGTGTACCATAAATAGAATGAATATAGTTGAGTCAATATTCTTATCTACATCGTCTATGTTTTATGACACTTTCTAAGAAACACTGGCATAAGAAAAGCCACCAAATCTACTCAGCATGTCTAGTCAAGTAATATTAGCCGGCAGCTACCTATACACAGTGGGAAACCCAGTGATGGAACAGGATAATAAATGTTTTTAAGAAAAATTATGGATTTGCAAATACGAACCTCTTCTTTCAAGAAATAACCAGACTATAGGCATGACTCAAATATAGGTAGTTTCAGTGGATATATTGTCTGTTCTCTGGAATTAGTTAAGCACTTTGGTAATTTAGTATGCAGACAGTCAGATTTCAAAAGAGTCAATGCCATAGAGATTAAGATTCTGGTGACTTTTGCAGTATGTTGCAAATTAGCATTCCAAACAGGAAGGAAGGAAGTAACATTGATTCAATTGCATTGTGTAAAATGCAGCATTGCAATGACTCTTCGAAGTAGTATTTATTTTTAAGATATAAAAAACATAGGTACCATCTCTGTTCAGTACCTATACTATGTTTATTTATATAACATATAAAATAGCATAGACTTACATGGTGAAAACTGTATGTTTCAGCAACACTATCAACACTAAAACTACACTATTTCCAACTAAAAAACACCAAAAACAAGCGCAAGTACATAACAGTAACGAGTGACTGTTTGATAAGCCTATCTAGCACTTACTGATAATATGTTATCATATCACAATATAATACCACAAAGAATCTTCAACTTGCATCCACTTGCGTCACAAAACAACCATCAGATGCGCACACAACACGAATACATTAAGACCTGATTTCGAGCACCAGAATACCACGTACACTACGTCATTTCGGGGTCACTTTTACGGAGTCACCTGATGAGTGAAGGTCCAACAAAAAAATACGCGCGACCATACCGTGACCCAACTAACACCAATAAAACTGGTATGGTGAAGTGGTG
Source organism: Eulithis prunata (assembly GCA_918843925.1). Classification (NCBI taxonomy): domain Eukaryota; kingdom Metazoa; phylum Arthropoda; class Insecta; order Lepidoptera; family Geometridae; genus Eulithis; species Eulithis prunata. Next base: position 9,507,490 of record OU974014.1, on the reverse strand, counting down.
ACGGTCTGGCTGTGCGTGTGCCAAGACATCAGGATGCGAATATCTACAAACTTACCGATGATTTGACTTTCGTAACTCTTGTTTCCCACGGAAAGATTAGCTGTCTTTTCAGTCAGATTGCAAATATATATCACATGATTACACAGTTCATCGCATTGCACAACACGTACATATCCTGTCAATTATAAATAATACAGAAATAATTGAGAATTTTGTTAAAAATTATTGCTAAACAAAACAGTTTGATTTGATGAATGAATTGACACATCCAATCTATTTTCGTGTAAATTCAACATGTCCTCCTTTCACCCATCATCCGGTTAAGTCAAGAATATACTAATAAGCCAATAAACCTAAAATAAAAACATCAGAAAAAACATGCTGTAATTTTAACTACTTTTTATTTATTTGTAATAGAAATACATAAATGAATTACTGAAAGAAACGTTTTCACTAATATTGACTCAGAATTAGGTAACTATGTTGACAGCACTCCAACGTAACTTTACCTCATTGTTGATTGCTTATTGGTTTCGTTTGCTTGCTTGTTTGTAGTATCAGTGGATTGTAGACCTTAGGTTTTCTTTTCAGTGGCATAGCACGGTACATTACTTAGTCTGTGGGCATAGTTTTGGATGTCATGTCAGTGAAAACGAACGAATGATTGTTTGTTTATTTATAGCCTGCGACGGTTGCGACGCATAATCTGTCTGTGCCTGCCTGTGAAAAAAAATCAAATCAACCGACTTTGGCTCACCCACCCGTTCATATTTTATTATTTGTTTATTTTAATTCATGACATTACAGACTAACAAAATAATACATGAAAATATGGAAACCAGAAACCACGCAAAAACATTCGTAAGTGCCCTCATATTATTATGTACCTATAAATTCAATAGGTTATATCTCTGAACCTGTGTACATAATTTGTGTATTTGCAGAATCTGGTGGATAAATGTCTTGAAAATCGGATCGGATGTGTTTGGGGACGCGGCACCAAGTTTACGATATATCCTCGCAGTCAAAAAGTGGACCAAACTCCGGTTACAACCGAAAATAATATCCTGAACATCCGCCGGGAGGTTTTATTGTTCCACCCTATTTTACGCAAATTAGTGAATGAATCCCACGGAACGTACCTATCAGTACAAAAGGCTGCAGATACTGCAAAGTCATCTGACAATCACGTTGAGTTTTTAAAGCTTTCGCGCCAATATCGGTCTGTTATCAGAGTGTGCATAGAGAGCTTGCAAGAGGCCTCGGAAAAAGCTACAGATCGTTTAGAAAAAGAAAATCTTCTCGCCTACATTACAATTTTCTACTCCATTGAGTGTATATGGCACTTATGTGAGATTCTGTATGTTGATAATGTTCCGGGTGACATTGTGTTACCATATTTGCTGGAGTGGGTTCGGTTCCACTTTCCATGCCATGAGCAGACCGCTGCCCAGCTCTTGGAGGCTTGCGAGAGAGGCTCTGAGGATCATAAAGACTACTGGAATACTGTTATTGGTATGATTGTCCAAGGAAGAGTTGATGTTGCGAGAGCACTGCTCAAGTTGCATTTGGAATCAGATACAAATGAGTTTAAATTGGTAGATAACTCTTTGAGGAGTATGCCACTGTATAGTGTGAGTATAGATCTAAATTCTCTATCTAAATTAAATTTGAAAAAGTGCCAGTTTGAAAGACATTCAATATAAATTAAATTATGGTAATATTTGTAGGTATATGGAGGAATATCTACAGGAGAGTTTACAGTGCTGTGGAAGCATTGGCAAGCAGAGTGCCGGGCAAAACTGGCTAGTCGGGTCCTCGCAGCACAGCCGCAGTTAGAACTCATTATGAAGGTAACAGGAATTTTCAAATATTGCAATAGTCTTGAATTGAGTTCCTACTCAAACCCTGATTGAATTTTCAATAGTTGTAAAATTTATGCTTGGCACTTGAGCACAGCACTGAAGCAACTGATGAAATCCTGCTCAATAACTGTTGATAAGAATCTGTGGGTAGTACATGTCCAAGAGAATCTTCAATCCAAGTCCAAATTGCACTAAATAAGGGCAATGCCGAGTATCTGTCTTACATATCTGACTTATCAATCATAATTGCCACAGCTAACGATCGGCGACTACGCATCATTCGCATCAATCCGGCCACTGTACAGCTCGTGGTTCGACTTACTGGGTGGCTGGGCCATGTACACGGCGCCGTGGGCGCGACGCCGCGAGCTCGGCAGCCTCGCTTCAGCATGTGCGGGTATGATGCCCGCGCCGCCCGCCCCTCTCGACACTACCGTCAGAGCGCTGCTGGATGGTGACCTACATCAGGTAACCAGGAAGGTTTGACTTGCTAGGTCTGAGCACATCATATCCAATCCCAGTACACATTATAAAGGTCAAAGTTTAGATGTTTGTGTTTTAAACACGCTGAAACTACGGGTCCGATTTGGATGAAACTTGATATATACATAGTTTGTTACCTGGATAAACGCATAGGCTACTTTTTATCCCCGAAAATCAACAGAATCAAACGGACGCGGACGAAGTAGCGGGCGGAAGCTAGTAATACTATAGGTCAATGCTTGTTCAATGAACTTGACAATTTCTAAGGTTTCTTTATAAATGTTTCTTATCCAAAAGTTTGTTTTTTTTTGTTACAGGTTATACATGGGATTCAGCAAATGTCAGACTGCAATTGGTTTGCGACGCACCTAACTGACCTGCTGTATCACTGTGGTAATCTGAAGATACTAGACAGGCATCAGGAAAAGTAAGTCAACTGCACCAGTCATTATTAATTAATCAACTATAGATTGTATCAAAAACTCGAGATATTATCGAAAAACTAAGTAAAAAAATTAACTAGCAAGTAAAGTTAAGAACCCAGTTTAATATTGCATGCATTGGCGAACTTTGTTTCACTGATAGTGTCTGAATTTCCAGTGTAACCAACCACCTCCGTGAAAGCCTAATCCTCGACTATGGTTGCCTCCTCACGGAGCACAAGTCTCTATGGACGGTGGGCGTGGCCTACCTCGTCGGCTGCGGCACACCAGGCCGGCGCCGCGCCGAGCTGATGATGGAGAGCATCCCAGTGCACAGCGAGGCTAAGGCTATGAGGGTTCTGGCTGAGGCAAAGAAGCATGGCCTGTCGGATGTGGGTAAGGCAGTTCAATATAACTTGTTATAATTGTCTGCAGTGACTATAAAGTACAAAATTTGTCTAAGAATAGAGCCTTGAGTAATTCCAATTTTGAAATCAACTTGATTTAGTAGGACCAGGCAATGAATAAAATTTTATTTAAAATTAGTTAAATCTACTATAGGCTGATTTCGTAACGGCTGGTTTAGTCCAAATTTCCAACTAAAGTATAATAGTGATGATAATTTTGTTATGTGCAGCGCAATCAGTCTGCCGTTGCCTGTCAGCGCGACACGTGCGTGCCGGTCGCGTTGGCGCGGCGTTAGCGTGGGCGCTGCGGGCCAGATGCGGGTCGTCTGCGGCTCGGGCCGCTCACCTCGCCCTCAGAGATTACACGCGGACCCGCATGTTGCCCGCACGGGATCTGTTGAGAACCGCGCCGCCTGCTGCGTTGATGCACGACGCAGTGCTGTTCCTAGGTGAGTGTACCGCTTATAATGATTTTAATGGGCTTTGGTTGGATGACGTCATAAAATAGGTACTAGCTAACGTGTTGTTTTGACATGTTTTTTTGTACACAAATCTCTAAGTCCTATAACATTTTATCCTAGTTTAATAATTGTTATTTATCAGTTTGTTCTGGAGATCGACTTTGCAGCATTTTTTAAAATGTGTAATTTCCTTACATACCTATGTATGTAAGTAATTTTAAATTATAATTTTCTTTCAGTGAAATACTGCGACTTCCACAGACTATACAAAAGCAGGGAGTTCCAAAAAGCGGCTGAGCTTCTAGTATCATTGGTCACGTCCAAAATCGCGCCTGATTAGTAAGTAATATTGCTATTCAAAAGTTTACCAAATTACAGCTTTTTTTGACGCGTCAAGTTCCTATGCCCGCAAGTAGTACCTACCTAAGTACCCTGCATCGTCCTTGCTGCTTAGAACGATCCTGGGCCTTGTTCGTCCACCGACTTATCAAAACCTTACTAATCTAATCTATCTTCTTTCAGTTTCTGGGATACCCTGCTACTGGACGCGCTACCTTTACTAGAAAGCGATCCGGCAGTGCTAGGCGCTAACGAAACCTGCGCACTCATGCAAGCACTGGAACTACACACCTACACACAACCCACGTCATCCATACAACAAGCACACTCGACCTCACTTGTCCAGTCATCATTATCCCCAGATTCTGTGTCGCTGCTTCGGTTAGCGCTGGCGAGGAATTTAGCTCGCGCGGCGCTTGCTCATGTGGTCACAAATCCGGAGTCGTCACGCACTGTATGAAACTTTACCTGCCTAATAAAAATTGCGACATGTTTGGTTCGAAGTAAACTTCTGTAAACTTAATCTAACCCCATAGTTTAATCATAGCCCCGGCTCAACCTTATTTTGTTAATTCAATCATATTAAATGTATGTGTGTGTACCTTCCAACCATAACTTACTTTTAGAATACCTTACCAAATTGATTGTGTATCTAGAGCGAAATATGTAGGTACAGGATATTTCAGCAGTCGAAAAGCCAATGAAGGATCACAAGAATGGTTGCCCAAAAAGGTTTCGTGTAGGTACCTATTGAATTAAGTTACTGATTGAAATCATAAACCATGCCTATTCAATGATAAAGTAGAGACTGTGCCCACTTAAATAATTATATTAATAACATATAAGTCGTAAGTATTTAATATGCATTTGTTATGCTAATTCCACTGTAAAAAAACATTTTTATATGTCCAGAAATAAGTCTAAAAATATGTGATTGAATAAAATCAATAGTTTTGATATAAAATTTTATTCTTTAACTTATGATAACTTAAAAATATTTATAGGAAATATAGTAAAGACATCATTTCCTAGATTCATAGAAAGCTTCCATTGAATTTAGTTCCATAACAGTGTGGTGTAGGATCTTATCATAGCCCTGATAGTGGAATTTCCCGTAGAAAAGCTTGTCTTGGAGTAAGTATGGAAACCAATGCCTATCGTCCAGCCACATATCATTAAAAGGGATCATATCATAGTCGAACCACTTTGGTAACATTTCCTCAGTCTCTTTAGCGGTTCCTTCGAAGACAGTGGAAGCGAAAACTCTGACGTCCATCAGAAGAGGTTCACCATCAAAAGTAAATTCTAAATGCCCAATATTCTTCAAATCGTGCTTTCTAACGCTTATACAAGATTCTTCTTCCAGTTCTCTTACCGCAGCATCCAGAATTTCTTCGTTTGACTCCACTTTCCCGCCAAAACCGTTCCATTTGTTTACACCGAAACCACGCTTTTTTAGGCCCAGAAGTATTTGTTTCGTGTTGCGTAGGAAAACCAGAGTGTAAATTTTCCGCAAAGTCATCGTCGAATACACTGCTGACTCACTAATTAGATGGCTCAAACGTTATACGTTCTTTTATTTAGAAAAATAAAATATCATCATCAAAACTTTTCAAATCAAAACAAATAGAAAAGGAACGACACAAATAAAATGTCAAAATTGTGTTCATTTTTTTTTTTTTTTTTTTGTTCGCTCCTCAGAGCAGGCAATAGTTTTGAAACCATACCGCCTAGTCTTACGTCGTTTTTTTTTCCTTGAATTAGTTTGTTTATGTGTTTGTCTTTCGTAAATATTCTTTTATGTAGAAATCGTATCAGTTACTGATACACATCTGAATGAGAACATACCAATAGCTGGTACACATCTGAATGGTTTTATTATTTTCTTCGTCTATTTTGACCTTTATGTACATACCTAATTAATATATTATTTACATTTTCTTTAATTACACAATAGTATTAATAATATTATTTACAACTAACGTTACGTTACAGAGACATAGTTATATCTCTGTTACTGTATTAATAACAAACTTGTACAAATGAATAAAATTTGACTCATCCTTGAGCAATTCCTGAATGCAACGCGGGACTAAATCAGGTTCACGATAAGTTTGAAGCAGTTCATCTATCAATACAAGGCGCTGAATATTGAAAGATGAACATTCGAAAATGATGTGATTTATAGATTGGATTTCTTGTGATTGGCAATAATCGCAATAAGGGGAATTTATCATTTTTAAACGATGGAGATGATAATTCAAACGACAATGACCAAATCGCAAGCGGCAAATAGTTGAGTAAAACTTTCTGTTCATGAAAATTTTACTCTTACAGAACCAAGGTACAGAATCAATCTGAACATCCAAAGCAGCATGCCAGGAACCCTTATTCTCGACCTGTGTACAATGATACGAATGTCTCCCCCATGATTGACACATTCGTTGTCTTAAAAGACTTACAACGTCTGTGTGTGGTAGAGCTACATCAGCATCACCGTTTTCAAGATTAGAATCTATAGTATCTGCTAATTTAACTATAGTGTTGGCTAGATAATCCGCCTTCTCATTACCCTCTACACCTTTATGCGAAGGGACCCACGCAAAACTTACATTAATATCAGAGTCAGCCAGCTCAACCCACAGCTGTTTTATAAGATAAATGATGTAATTAGTATTAGCATGCAATTTATTATTATTTAAATTTTTTAAAACACTCATGCTATCACTCACCACAACCCATTTTGCATGACCTAAATTACGATTTCTAATATGTTTTAAAGCACTCAGGATTGCAACAGCTTCCGCAGTAAAAATACTAGCGTTTTTATCAATTTTGTGACCGACTCCAATATTCAAAGACGGTTCAAATAAGGCAAAAGACACAGCGTTTTCATTTTTAGATCCATCGGTATAAACAAATTTGCAATCTATAAACTCGGAGAGCATCGCATATACTTCTTCTTTTGTTGACAAATCATTATTGATCACTATATTAATTGCTGGATATTTACTAATAAAAGAACCTTCGTAACAAGGTAACCTAAGGCTTGATTGATAGATGTTTAAATTTTGAAGATAATTTAGAAAGCATTGGAAACCCTCTAACATGTAAAATGGTTTTGAGCCAGGCTGAGCGCTGGACAGATTGGCCAGAAGAGTATTGCCAGAAACACTGAAAAGTTTTAAGACGAATCTTTCTTTTAGAAAGTTGAAACGAATAGGAATTGGCGGAAGTCTGCATTCGAGTTGCATTGCATTTACAGGAGTACTCCTAAATGCCCCTAGAATCAAACGCAGGCATTTGTTTTGAAAGACGTTTATACTATTTACAATTTTTACATCTGCAGCATAACAAAAGAAACCATATTCAAAATGGCTGCGAACTAAAGATTTATACAAGGTTAGTAGTATTTTTGGGTCTGCACCCCAATAGGATCCAGACAAAGACTTTAAAATATTGTAAGCTTTGTTAGCTTTGTTAATTATATGCTTAGTATAATTCATCCAGGATAAATTATGGGAGAATAATACTCCCAAAAATTTAACCTCTTGCGATACAGGCAAAGGCAAATTATTGTATTGGATAACTGGCATATCAATAATATGCCTTTTACCAAAGACAACAACTTTAGATTTCGATGGATTAACATTAAGATCTAGATAGGAAAAATATTTATTAAGCTTTGTTAATGCATCATTAACAATTTTAGCTACTTGAGCTAAATTTGTTCCCGATGCATAAACAACCAAATCATCTGCAAACTGTAAATTTTTGACTTGCGAACCCAATATTAAATTTAAACGACGTATGTACAATATAAATATTAAAGGTGACAAAATACCACCCTGGCATACACCTACCGAAGATAACCTCGGCCCATATAGATGTCTATTGTATTTTACGAAAACTTCTCTATTTCTTAAAAAAGCTTGAACCCAATTGACAATTTTTCCAGGAATTCCTATCGATAACAATTCTCGACAGAGTACATCAATATTGACACTATTAAAAGCGCCAGAAATGTCGAAGAAAACCGCCAATAAACGATTGTTTGTAGCCAAAGAATTATGAATATCAAGTTCTAATTGACAAATACTTTCACGAGCTGAATGATTTCTACGAAAACCAAATTGATTTGACGACAGAATTTTGTTGTGTTCTACATAAAATTCCAAGCGTTGTTTTAGCAGTTGTTCAAATATTTTACCGACACATGACGTAAGCGCTATAGGACGATAGGAATCAGGACATAGCTTGGGTTTATTAGGCTTTAAAATTGGTACCAAACAATCGATTTTCCAATCCGAAGGTATGTCGTTATTTGTCCAGAGTGAATTCAAAATCATTAGAAAAATTTCCAAACTATTACTACTCAGTTTCTTAAAAATAATGTACGGTATTCCGTCAAGACCAAAAGCTGTATCTCTTCTAGAATGAATCGCAGATATTAATTCATTAGTTGAGAATACATCGAGTAAAAAAGAATTGCTGGTATTTACACTAATTGAGTTAAATGCATCCTGTCTGGGTGACACAAAATCAGGAGTATACTTCATTAAAAAATCCAAAATCCACGTGTCATCTTCATTGTCGTAAGAAATGTATGTTTTATTAAATTTACGAATAAATTTCCATATTAAAGAAATTGGGGTACAACGATTAAATTTTTCACAAAGGGAAAACCAACTTTTTTGTCTTTCTAATTTTATGGTTAGTTTTTTAAGAGCCCGAAGTCTCTTGAATTCACAATAACTTTCTTCTGTTGGATTAGATCTAAAATGTAGATAAGCTTCTTTGGAATTCAAAACGGCATCAGAACATTTCTGATTCCACCATGGAAGGGATGGGGATGGTATTTCACCATTTTTAGGACGACATGACTGTTGACTGACATTATTGACAGTGACAATAGAAGAGCTTGCTAAATTATTTGAATTATTGTTATGGATAGATTTCGCAACTGCTGTGCGTAAAATTTTACAAAATTCTTGATAGGAATCTTGAGGACATCGAGCGTCTATTTCAAAATCAACCAACAAGGTATCCATACAATCATTAAACACTTTCCAATCTACACGTTTAAAATTTGGGTAGATGGGCAAATGTTTATTATTACAATTATTATTAGCTGAATTATTACTATTATTGTTAAACAAGACTTTAATTATTACAGGAAGGTGATAACTAGTGCCCAAAGGACTATCATGAACGGACCATTCACATTGTAGTGACAAAGACGGCGAAACCACTGTCAAATCTAGTGCGTTTGGACGCCACGACAGCGAACCAATTGTCGTCGCTTGACCATCATTTAACAGAACCAAATTGTTTTCATCAATGACCTCCAAAACCTCTCTCCCACGAGGAGAGTCAGAGCCACAGCCCCAAGATGTATGATGGGCATTAAAGTCGCCTGCAAGTATTAATGGCCCAGTAATCGACTTTATTAGTGCATCAAATTTACTTTTGCTAAAAGCTGGATTACTATTTGTTGGACAATAAAAACTAAGAATACTTATCTCCTTTTTGTTAATAGTAACTCTGATACAAATATTTTGCAGCGAATTATCAAAGTAAGTAGTAATGTTAGAATAAGTTATACTATTATGAATTAAAATGGCTACTCCATTATGATTGTTACCACAATCATTACGTTCAATATTGTAATATTTTATTTTGAATTGTTGGTGAGGTTTAAACCATGTTTCTGAAATTATTGCTATATGAATATTATTTGTATAAAGAAAATTAGTAAATATTTGCTTATTACTGTTTAGACTTTGTGCATTCCATTGTATAATGTTTAAAAAATCCATTATACAGATGGAGGGAGCTTATTACTGAGAGTTTTTTTTAGGGTCTCTCTGATAGACCCAGAATTTATTGGAACATCTTTGTTGCTCATCATCTTTGTTATTGTTTCAATTAAGATGTTTATAAAAACTTCTGACTTCATTAAATTATTTACCTGTACATCAAGGGTTCTTGCAGATAGTTGTGGAAAGGATTTAGAATCGAAAAGATCCGAATAGGTTACAGTTCTAGACTTGATTTTGTTTTCTTCTACCTTCTGCTTTTTAAGAGGACACATTGATGATATGGCTATGTGGTTTCCATTACAATTTTTACATTTGGCATTTTTTGGGTCAACTTGACACTGGCGGAAATTGTGTTCCTCGGTGCAGATAGAGCACACTTCAACATTTTTACAAAACTTGGCAATGTGGCCATACCTCATGCATTTAAGGCACTGCTTCACAGGAGGTATGTACACTTTGACCTCATGTCTCCAGGAGTCTAGGTACACATGTTCCGGGAGAATGGTGGAAGCAAAGGTCACCGCAACTGCCTGTGTGGGTAGAAAGGCAGCGCCACCATCGCTTCTCACTCTGCGCATGAAGCGTCTCACCTGAATAACGTTCCTTGAACTGCCTATCAGTGAAAATATTTGTTTGTTAGACATCTCCACCGGAACCGAGGTAAGAACCCCAGTAACTTCGGTATCACCTGCTGGTATGGTAGCTTTAAGGGACAGCTGATCAAGAAGTTTTACATTTTGTAAGAACATGTTTGCGTTGTTAGGGAGATCAAATGTGATCCCTACCTTATATTTATTGATGGACCTGAGGTGCATAACACCTGAGACGCCATGATCTCTTAACCCTTTTGAAAGGGACATACGATCGCGATCAGTGAATGCTCTATCTTCGGTTTTATGAGTCAGAAAGACAATGAACTCATTTTTTTTAGAATCCTCGGGGTACTTACGCGAGTACCCAGAGACCTTAAATATAGCATACTTATCCGCTTGTTTATGGTTCTTGTTTTGTGATGAGCAGTCTACTGATACTACCGACTTCGCCTCTTCTGTATCCGAAGAATCAGAAGTGGATGCCTGTAGCGATTCATCAGGGGGAGGCGGTTCCTCCTTTCTCCTCCTTTTCTTCCCCATCCCGGACCACAACCGTGCACTTCCTGGTATAGCCACCTATTTACAAGTATTTCGGGCTATCCCCGAGGAAAATTTACCTAATTTTAATTAAATAAAGCAAAAATTTTCCAAAAGCGCGCCTTTTCACTTTTGTAGTTCCCGCCTTTTCCATTGAATCAATTGTGTTCAATTCAATTCTTGTCTATGGCCTTTGCATTTGCAGTGTTGCCTGCAATTTCACCAATGTCACGTTTTGATGAGAATGACCGGTCACAGCTACTGTCAGTTAATCTGTCACTGACCTTCAAAATGACAGGACTCCTCTCATTCCTGTAAGGTCCGACTACAACTAGCCACAAAAGCCACAAACCAAGAAGTTGAAGTTGAAGGTCCGACTACGGCACGGGTCCGACATGGATCGGACCCTGTCCGACCAAATCCGACCACTTCCGCCGCGAGAATGATTTAGGTGAAAAGTTGAGAGAACTGTCTCCTCGCCTCGCCATACCGTACCGTCTCGCATCCCAAGTTCGAACAGCAATGGAGTAGAGTCTGTCTAGTCTAATTAAAGTAGTAATTGAAATAACTGAAACAGGGGTATTATTATCTAATGTAGGTATGTATGTACTTATCCCATGGATATAGATAGATGTCTAGCAACAACAAACGACACGTTACTACGTTGAACGTACCTACCAGCGTAGGTACAAAGAATAATGGTAGGTACTAGGTACTGTGGTAGGTACCTACTACTAAGACTTGGTATGGTATTACTTGATAAGTATTATTCAATACATAGACACAAAAAAACACTAGTTATCTAAGTAGGACCTATGAACTTTTAAATGTGGTACCTAACACTAATCTTTGTACAAGCTACAATCTAGTGTGATCTCAGGGTTATTTGCCTTCCGAATAAAAATAAAACTATCAGCTATTGTTTACAAAACAGCTTAGGTAGGAACTATCTATATCTTCGGCTATAAAACCCAAATTTCGGTAATCTTCATTCACTTGGAAGCTAACCAGGGAGTTGAAACTTTACCTTATTAATTAAACTGTGTTGAAAAAACTATAATGTCGTTGAATTTAATAGGAATTGGTTTTCTTGTAAGTCTTTGCAGTCTGTGCTTTGGTAATGGTAAGTAGATATAATAATATAGGTACTGGATTATGTACCTAAGTATGTGTTCTATAGTAGGTATATTGGTGAGAATTAAACATTATCTACTCTACCTACCTACATATAAGCCTAGTTTCTGTAACTAACTATAGGTACATAATATTTACAGGATTGAACTACGGATCACCTTTTTGTGGCGAAAAGAATCAAGGTGAGTTTATGAAAACTCACTTTAGAAACCTTTTTTTTAATCCTGAAGTAGCCGTTGACATCCTGCGTTCTTCCAGGGTATGAGGTCATTAACAACCGCTGCTACAAGTTCCACACGCATGGAGTTCTCTGGCTTCAAGCTAACAACACTTGCGTGTCCGAGGATGCGTACCTCGCTGTCCCCAATGATGCGGAGGAGGTCAAGGTTCTGGTAGACTTTTTTGCGCGGTTCCCTCCATCAGTGATCACCGGCTGCGAGTGGAAGGAGCGAGTTGCTATCGGTGTTTACAGGGATAGTCAGGATGTCTGGAGGACTTGTGATGGTAAGTTATCATCATCATCAATATATATAAAACTCTTTTAAAGCTGATTTAGAATCAACGCACAGCCTAAACTATAAGTCCTAGAGGTATGAAATTTAGAGGGTAGTATCCTTATATAGTGTAGGGGTGCATTAAGAAAGGAATTTTGAAACGTCACACTCTAAAGGGTAGAACGCGAGCAACGCCGCGGGGGACGGCTAGTATAATAATATAACAGACTTCGTAAAAAGAGGTTCGCAGTCGGTTGTAGGAATGTTTTTTTTATATTGGTTAGAACTCCGTTATTTTTGAACCGATTGGAGCAATTCTTTTTTTATCTCAAAGGATGTACCTACTTCCAGATTAGTCCCATAATTTTTTGATCAAAATCAGTAGTTTAGTTTTTAAATAAGAATAACTGGAAAAACACGTAATCCACATACGACATTGCGTATTTTTCTTTCATGTGACTTTTCAGTGGTGTTTACTATCAATAGAACAATCTAAATGAATTATCACCATCTGATGATGGAGCTGAATCAAATTAAAGTCTTAACCTAGTGCTCTCGTGATTCCAGGTGGAGTTGTACCAGAGAACGCTATATGGGAGCCAAGCCAGCCGTCCGGTACATACCGGTACCGGTACGGAGCCTTCAGCCGGTACGGCAAGCTTGAGAACTTTGACGGGATCTTGGAACGTGCCTTCATCTGTGAGAAGTCGCCTATTACACCGCCGCCGCCATTTTCGTAATAGCCTCTGGCCAGTGGTACCTACTGATACCCGTCAAACATGAACAAACAGCTCTATACTTTTGTGTGCTTTTTACCCAGTAGAACTCTCTAGGACATACCTAATCTTGGCAAATAAAATTATGTCATTATGATAATAAAATTATCATTCGTGATCTTTTTAAGCCCAACCTTGTCATGTCTTTCAGAAATTATGTTCATTTTTTTACAATATGCCAGCAAAAAGCATTCATATCTAGTTTCTCGAAAATTCATTATTAGCGGGCTACGAACCTACGCTCGTAGCGGATTACGAAGACCTACGCACGTAGCGGCCTAAAAAGTCCTACCCACCATAGATAAAATATTAATAACGTCCAAGGAAAGTATACCTAGGTACTATTAGATGAAAAAGGTACTCACTAAGAATATATTTCAAGAGCGTACTTCGCGTAGGTACTCACAAAATAAATAGAAATAAGAACCTATTCAACAAAGGCTTTCATGTATTCAGCAGAGATTAGTAGCACTCGTAAATTGTATTAAAATAATATTTTCCTCTCAATGGCTGGAACAAAAATCCAATAAACATTTGGCATGGATAATAAAAATAATGTTACTACCTAATAGTTGGTTTTCTTATACCCCATAACATCAGAAGGGCCATCGTCTTGTTCCATCACGTCAAAAATTTTACGAATCGAGTGGATTCCGTGCAGTGCCACACTTATCTTATCAAATATTACCTAATTGATAGACTTACATAAAGATTTTTATAAATTGAACACATTGTCTCTTTGGTCTAGATAACCTAGCATTTTATGGACTTGGTTGACATACGTAGATATTTGTGGGAATAGGTAGGTACCTAGTAAAATAGCCACTTGTCTTTACCAACCATATCTTAACCTATGCCCATCGACTCGAATGACACAAATACCATTCTACCTAGTTTTAGTGTAGGAAAACAATAAAAGTAATACATTATGTAGTATAATAGAACGGAAGTTTGTGATCTAGAGCACCTAGCCTCGCTAAATAAAATAAAAACGTACCTACACGCACCATTTGACTCTACGCTTGACTTTGCGTCTACGTATAGACCGTTAGTTCAATTTATTTACCAATGATTTTAGAAACCTAATGACCTGAAAGTATCTGTTCTGTTTGATTGCTTTATCTAACAAACTGGAATATAAATATTTAGGTAGGTACCTACTTACTGATAGTAGAAATCTAAACAGTTTTTTTGTGCTCTTGGTAACAAAACAACTGTAGAGCTTGTTCTCAAGCCAATACTTAGAATAGATTTTTTGATTTAAAAATGTTTTATTATTCTTCTATATAAGGTTATAAGGGGGTTTCTTATAAATTATTAAACAAACTGGACCCATAACCAATATTCCGAATCAGTGTTACGCTTAGGTATAGGATTTTTTTTTTTAAAGATTTTTTCTGTAATGTCGCACGCCAACCACCTCATTACTCCACCACGTTTGGGTTGGCTGGCAGACAATGCTTTCAGCATTAAGTCCACCCTTTGTAACAAATTTATAATTTTGTGCAATAAAGTATTAAATAAAAAAATTAAATAAATATTCCGCTACAGAAATCGTTACTCAAGCATAGATTTGAGTAGAAAGTTTCATACAAAAATCTATGCCAGATATCTAGTATGTTCTGATCATCATCAACCTATATCGGTCCATGCTGGACGTGTCTCTCCCAAGGCGCGGCACTGAGCTCGGTCTTCGGCTCTTCTCATCCAGTGTTCCCAAGTGCATTTCTCAGATCGTCGCCCCACCTAGCCGGAGGGCGTCCTACACTACGCTTACCTAAACGCGGTCTCCACTGCCATTTCAGCTGCTAATCCTCTGAGCTATGTCAACCACCTTGGTTCTCTGTCGGATAACCTCGTTCCGGATTCTATCCTTCAGAGAAATTCCGAGCATAGCTCTCTCCATAGCTCGCTGAGCCGCTGACTCCGGATCAGTGAGCAGTAAATCAGCATACGAGCCTTAGTGCTGTATAGGAAGTTCTGTACGCAGACGCTTGAAATTTTGAAAAATTGGCCTTAAGTGTAAATTCGATATACCTACCTACCTAACTACTGACTCTTTAAATGTGCCCGAAAAAATGTAGACCTAAAATGAGTTGTATAAAACAATGCACCGACGACGCACGTCTTGGCAGCGCGCCACGCATTGTCAATAATACTTTGTCATGCCAATAGCTATCGGAAATATTCTACAGTATAATTTATGTATTCCGTAATTAATTATATAACACTGTAATTAATCAATCTGAGTGCAGACTTGTTATCTTAATCACATCAAGTACTTATTAAATACTAATAGAAATTATAATGCGATTGCTACTAGCTATTAAAAAATGTTTTGGGACGGCGCGGCATAGCTAAAGAAGATAGATAATAATAACCACTGCATTGTAAGAAGTGGAACTTCCATTCTACCAATAAAACATTAAGAAAAACTCGAATCTTATTAGGCACTAGCTTCCGCCCGCGACTTCGTCCGCGTTTAGTTTCATTATGTTGTTTTTTTGGGATAAAAAGTAACCTATGTTAATCCAGGTTACGAACTATATAGTATTCCAAGTTTCACACAAATCGGACCAGTAGTTGCAGCGTGATTGAATTCATTGATGTTTTTATGTTCAGCTCTACCTATTGTTTTGCTCTATTTATAGAACGAAATTTTATTATAATGAAAAATCAACAAAATACCGAATGTGGATCTCGATTTTGCTATAGTTACCTACCTACCTACCGTTTCTTCTAGTAGGTATACCTACGTCTGTATTCACATTTAGGTACTGTTCTCCAGACTCCAGTCTGGATCCAGACTGAAGCATTGATTTTGAACAGTTTTCTATGGGAATCTCTAGGTACTGTAAATTGGAATACGATCATTAGATAGTGTAGTTTTTAGAGTGCTTGATTCTAATTCTAGTCTTGTCGGCTGGCCTGGCGATAGATTTTGTTTTTTGTTAATTTAATTATATCTTTTTTGATAATGGTAAAATTGGCTTAATTAGGTACCATAGATAGCTTAGTTTACATAGTATTATTTTTACACCCTGAATAATAAATACCTACGGGATATTTAGAGTACATAAGCAACGCGAAAGTTTTATGAATGAATGAATGATTTATTGCGTTTAGAAATACTGACGTAGATATTTTGCCTTGATATCGCGAACCTGAGGACATAACTTATTGCAGAAATGCAGAGCAAATATCCCATCTAAATGCAAATGACTCGCGGTAGCTTCGTGAGTGGATAGTTGGATTTAAATGAAATATTTCACAACTGATCGATAAATAAGTATTCTACTTAGCACAAGGTATTAAAATGGTGGAGGAAAACGTTCTGGAAAACCCACAGCTTTTCCGGTTTGCACTTATTGGCCATATCAATCATCATAAATATATATGAAACTCTTTTGAAGCTGACTTAGAATCAACCCACAGCCTAAACTATAAGTCCTAGAGGTATGAAATTTGGAGAGTAGTATCCTTATATAGTGTAGGGGTGCACTAAGAAAGGAATTTTGAAACGTCACACTCTAAAGGGTAGAATGCGAGCAACGCCGCGGGCGACGGCTAGTTATATACATATATACACCTATAGGTGCTGGGCTAGCCTACACTCAACAGTTTCTCACAAGTAGGTACTGAGACTACCTACAACGTCTAGATAAATAAAAGAGGCGTGGATGAATGTTGCCAGGGTGAATAAGTCAATAAACAAATGAAAATTGTTAAAAGCTAAGGTACCTAAGTGCAGTCGTAAAATTAATTATTTATTTATTTAATCGTATGACAGGTACAATAGTACATAGGTACAATAGGCGCAAACATAAAAATATTATTTAAAAAAAATCTTAAATTAACAAGGTAACTAAAACATACATTTAAAAATATCTTAACAACTAAAAAACTATTACATACTACCTACAAATCAATGTTCAGAGACTTAGAAAAAAGAAGTAAAATTAATATAAAACTAAAAAGACATTAGGTATAAACACTTGCAAAAGTTACTTAACATAGCTCAAAAGCTCCCAAAACATTGTTCTATAATCCTTATGTTGCTGATTGTACCAAATTATTGTTAATCAACTTATGTTGCTGACTGTACCTACCTAAATTTTATTACAAGATCATTGCAATCGCGCCAAAACAATTGCTAGCTAAAATTACATCAATTTGTTTTGAAAATCCAAGTTAATCTTTTGACACAAACAATTTCAAACATTCAAATTAAGTTTCCATTTATTAGCGTAGACGTTTTTGGAAAATTGATGCTTCAACTTTAAATCAAAGGGTCAGCTTTAGCAAGTCAAAAGTGACTCTTTGTAATTTAATTTTATACCTACCTACCTTTGTTTCGAGTTAGTTAGCTACCTATCAAAGATTGTAGCAGTTATCTTGAATAAAGCACTCGTATTTTAGGCCCGCATCCTGATTTAGCGTCAAACTAAATCAGAAGACAAGACGTCGCGACGTGTAGTTATGCAGAGAAAATAAATATTTTTGTGAAAAGCAAGTTTTTTTAAGATCTTTTTCGTTACAATATGCTTTTTCTTAAAAGCTATTTCAGTTATAACTAAAGCAAAACGGTATGAAAGTTACAAACGAAAACAGCTTATGAAGAAAAAAATAATGAAATCTTTTGACAAAATTGAATTTGAATCTAATCTTTTGACAGCATGCTTTTTAAAAGAATATTTATTTTCATGTCACTACGGACACGATAACGTCTTGTCGTCAAAGTGTGCGCGAACGTTTAGTGTTCAAGCACCGATCCGAACTCAAGCATATATTTTTGTATGAAAATCTCTACTCAAATCTATGCTTGATGTTTTCCTTATCAGCCTACGGGCGTTAGTAAACCATACTCTTCGAAGACCTTCTCGAATGTGCATGGCCAACGCCAAACTGGCTTATGCATTTCTCTTATTTCATCAGCCACAAATAACACCTCCACCTACACTGGACAATAACAATCGAATGACTTATATCTGTAGGTACGTCTTAATTGTCTCCCACTCATCTAGGATACACAGATTATAAAGATATTATTATAAACTCGTGATGATGAGTAAAGGTACCTACTGCATAGCATTCAAATGAGTTGGCTTCACGTGGTAGGGTAGGGTAAGTGAGCCTGTATTTGACAGCATTGTTGTGATTCAATTTAGTTGACAGGTACTTAGAAGAAACATTTTAGAGGCTTTATTTACCGAAAAATCCGAAATGGTTGTTTTCTAGAAATGACACCTTGACAAGTAATTACTGTTAGAAAGATAAATGAGCAGAAACTTATAAGCAGGTACATAGGTAGGTAGATACTTAGTTTTCTTGTTCTGTAAAACTTATCTTTTGCGTGTAAAATTGGCTGACTCAACAAAAACCTGAGTACGCCGTTGATTCGATTAGAAGAGTGCATCTTAATTTTAAATCATTAAGAAATGAACTACTTATGTAAGTTATTCCTAAAATTCTACTTCTAAAAGTGAGCTCAATAGCGACAGAATTTAAACAACGCGCAACCTAAATAGCAGACATTCCCCAAGTGTTTTATGAAAGCTTTTCTCAAAACCGTAAATAAAACCCATAGAAGGAATTCCCACGTCGACTTTCACCCCGCCCGGTAATTGCATCGTCTACCCTAATGTTATTTTGCGAGCACCAAGTAAAAGCTATGCCACGTATGGTAGTACAATTTCCTGTGTATATCGCACAGTATTTATCACTAACACTCGAAAATAAATCTAATATCCTGTTGCTAAAGTTTATATTGCGTCGAATATGCAACTGGCGGTAAGGCAAGAATGTGTCTATGGCGATTGTCATTTGTATTTGACGCTTTCATTCATGATGAGTGGTGCTGTTGCACCAAGTTTGGTAATCTAGGGGTTAAAAGGTTCCCAACGGTCGTTGTGAACATGAATAAAAAAAAAACATAAAATTCATTTATTTCAGGCACGATAACAAAACATATCACATAGAAATGAAGTAAAAATAGACAAAAAACAGATTTCGAGGAAATAAAAGGGTTATTGTGATGTCGACGTCAACTGATCTGACACAGATATTTTTCATAAGAGCACCTTGGGAGTTTCTTGCACAAGATAGATGTGTCTTTTGTCATAGGGTGACTAGCTGGGAAATAAATCTTAAACCCCCAAGAGGGCTCTTTATTGGATGAACGGGAGATACCCAAAAAATTGTTTGACGATACTTTCGAGAACACGTAGTACCTACAGGAACCTGCGTTAGTTTTCCAGTATTATTTATAATAAAAAATAAAAAGTGGGATAGATAATGTGCCTGCTGGAAGTTTCTTTCTTTTTCAGTCGTGACTCCCACTAAAAGGCCAAAGGCTCACCAAAGGCTACTCGTGACTAAACGCTGAAAAAAATAGCAGGAAGTTTTATGGTTAGTCTCTATTTTAGAACCTGTCTGGCTAAACATGATATTACTTATGAAAAAATCGTTGATCATTGCGCCACCTCTCAACTGAATCACTCTCAAGCCAATAGATTTCTTCTTTGTTTTGGTTTTGTTCTCAACGTTGAGACGTGTTATGGATGATAATTTGCTTATGCGTCTCTCAACTTTGGAGATACGTATGAGAAGCAATACTAGATAAAACCTTTAATACATTATTTCGGGAATCTCGCAGTCTAGACTACCTATAGAGATTCCAGACGCAATAGATTTTCTGTTACATTATCTTTGTAAACACACCTTTGTGTGTGAAGAGTTAGGTAATTTTACTTATTGAACTAGTTATTTTCTTCCAAAAAGTACATTAATTACCATAATTCAATAATTTTCTATAAAGTTCTACGGTAAGATAACTTGTAACAAGCATAAGTTCTTTGTTTGGTTGTTAAAGATTTTTGACTACATTCACTGATTTTTATTTTGTCCCAAAAGCTATACAAATGGTTTTTTTTATGATATAAGTAATGGAAAAAGCTGATAGCTCACCTGATGGTGACAAAATTTAAATACTTACTTTCACCTAAAATCTATGTAAAAATTGAACCCAAGTAGAAATAATTAAAAAAATATTTCGTCGCAAGAAACTAGACAAATCTCGGATACTTCGTACGTGAAAAGCTCTATCTTGAACCTGTACATATGCACAGTTTCGATCAACATATTAACATTATTTTGATCAACAATTAACATGCGATTACAGTCCGGTGCGACCGTTTCGTAATCAATCACTGTAGCCAAACACCTCCCACGCAAGCCAATACAATATTAATTGCTCAGTTGAGAGCACTTTACGGAGTGGTACACAGTGATCAGGCTGCTAAGAATCAGGTTTGTTGTTTTGTTTATTTACCCCTTTTTTTGTTTTTTTTTATATCTACATAAATGTTCCTTTTTACTATTGCGGGGTTTTTGAAAGGTATAATCAATGCTACCATGATTTCGGGAAGCAGACGTGTCTATACATAATATACAGTTGTGTAATATTTTTAGGTAGAAGTACCGATCAATATGGACAACTTTTTCTATGAAACCAACAGTCATACAAAATCCAACACCTACGTGGAAAAAATGTGTGGAGCTTTACATTTATACTGTTGCCTTTAAGAAAAGATTTTTATATTAATCGGTTCTTTGGTTGTTTCACCTCCCGGAGTTTTCGCTAGTAATTTTTACCTATTGCGGGGTTTACTTAGAACCTCTCAGCTTCTGCCAAAAGTTGATAGCCGTTTTCGTGACAGTGACAGGGAGAATCGGGAGAAAGCAGTGCTTAAACAGTGTTTTAAGTTGATAGGCATTTGAGGCGATGTATCGAAATTATTTTTTCATCCCACCATCTCGGAAAGAGTATTTTTAATCTTCAATATCTGAGTGGAAAAGCCGTTTTTATTCTCTAGAGGATAAAGTAAATTGAATTTAGAACATCGTGTGCACTAAGTTTGTGAATTAAAAAAAACATTAAACCTATTTACTGCTACCTCTATGGTGCCGAATATATCATACAACTTTTTTTTAATTTGTTAAAAACTCAGACTCGGAACCTTCTTGGTGTTCTTTTTTCAATTTGCTTTTTTTGCATTTATAGTCATTTCCTCGCTGAGGTGGAATGAAAAGTTACGTGTTGCACTCGAGTGCAAAGATTTTTCACCTCGTGCTCTTTTGATTCCCTCGCTAACACTCAGGATTCTAATTTTGAATCACGAGCGCAGCGAGTGATTCAATTTTAGAATCCTTCGATTGCTCGGTCATCAAAATTGAACACGCGGTTAAAAAGCAATTATGCACTCTTGTATAACAAATAACTATTATGTAGATATCAATAGCCATTGCTTACAGATAAACACATACGGTTATAAGTAGGTATATGTGGCGAATACTGTGTGTGTGTATGTATGTGCTGGGCAAGCTAGTCTCACTAAATAACGCCCCGGGCACTCGGGGTACTACAGAGATTCGTTAACAGAGTCTGAAAAAGTTTAATTAGAGACATGTTTGTGTAGTAGACTGACGTCAAAGTAATGATAGAACTTCAAACGATCTTGTCAAACGAAATAAAAGTACCTAATGAATCTGGAAAATCAGTGAGTACAATGAGTTAACGAAATAATTGCGTAGTTTTGTCAATTCATATTAAGTGGCCTCGACTTTTTTATTTTAGGCCGGGATTTTTATCCCATCTCACGCACCGGTGGACCCGACGGGAATAACCCTAGTAGACCCCCAGATGAGTAATAATGTTCTTCGCAGTAGTATTTAGATTTTAGATGAATAAAGGTCTTTGGTTTGTTTGTAGGTTTGTTTTGTTAGTAAACTTGAGAACGGTTGGAATAATTTAATTAAACTGACTTCGATTGGTTGAGGAAGTGGATAGGTAGTTAGTCCACACTTCAGAACTTTCTTATACTTACCACTGTGGTATTTATTGTAGTAGAACTCTGAGTGAAGGGCTGGTTTGGGGACGTACTGCCATCACAGAACAAATTTAAGAAAAGATTAAATCGCTCAGTACAGTCGCACAGCCGCCCTATAGGTACCTAAGTAAGTACCTACCTATATCTGTTCAAAGAAATGGCTGCTTTAAAACTACAAGTTTCTTATCACGAGTGTGCGTGGGCAGAAGAAAATTACTTAGGTAGGAAAGTAGGAACTTAAACTGTAACAGATGTTAAGTCACAAAAATCCCTAAAGTCAAAAGAAAAACTGAATATTTTAGCAAACTTACACTTGGCGGCCAAACAAACGCGGTCGATTGAAAAGTTTGCATTTGACAAATTCAAAGACTTCGAGACTCTTTTTGTACTCCCGTTTGCCGAGTAGCCGGTGCCTAGTAGCCGGCGATAAAGGGGGGCATGTACGCTTTCTTCTTCTTCTTCTTTTAACCTATATGGCCTGTGTCCGTCATTTCGACAGACAATTTTGCCAGTGTCAAGTGGTGAATTTTAAATAATATAAGTCAAGTCAAGTCTACGTCAAGTCGGCTGTCGTTTGTTTTGAAGAGAAAATGGTGGATTTTCTCTTCAAAACCTGAAACGATTTTTCACATTCAGAAAAACCACTTTACACACATTTATTCCAATGGCTCACACTTTATGTTACGACCTAAGTATTATTAGTTAAAATTCCACCAAAATTAAACAATAAAACTCACAATAACACAAGAAAAACTGTTAAAATAAAAATGCTATGTGTTGTTTCAAAAAATGGGAAAACTCGAATCTACGCTTTCTTTCCCACGTACCTACGAGTGGCTGACAGTTGATTATTTTGACTGTTTATTTATGTTATAGCAATGTCAGCTCCAGGCATGGCGGTGGACATGCGGCACACGAAGCTCTCAGCTGAAGACGCGGCGCTGATTGCCGGCGAGGTGGTGAAGCCGTCCTGGGCGTCCAGGAACGAGGGCATCCACGAGAGGATCAGCTTCGATGACACGCTGTGGGGATTTGAACTTGCTGGTGGGGCCTATTACAAAACCCCACTTAGGGTTGTTCACGTTAGTATCCAGACAATTATGTAGTAACAGCTTTGCAGCTTGGACATACTATAGAACTAATGAATCATACATCAAAGAGGTGGTGTAGCCTCCCAGGAGTGTCTCTAAAGCATTCACAAGAGGACTTCGATGACACGCTGTGGTGGGGGCGAATACAGTCAGTAGAATTCTTCATTTTGAAATTTTCATCGTGTTATATTTACCTACTGAACTGCGTATCTAAAATGTTCATTGTTCGCTTAGTCAGTCAAAAAATTTGGAATATTTTTGTCCAAACAGTTAGATAATCGAACTACTACTAGAACTGGGTGGAATATAAACCAAATAAAAGTTTGTAAACTCATAAAAAAAAATAAAAAATGCCACCTTTACCAAAGTGTCAAATGTAGTTCCGCGTTCGTTCAGAAATGTAATTTCCTTAATTTCGATTAGTTTTACCTATATTCTCTAGCGATGGTGCAGTAACTCGGCTGAGTTCTCTCAAACGACGAAGAAAAATATCGAGAGCAATTAATAAGGCAGCTTTGCACGTGTTGACTTTCCTATACCTATAAGAGCCACCCACTGTATTACTGTGTTATTGATGTTATTTATTTTTAACGATGTAATAATTTATTACTAATCAATAAATATAAAGAGGAGCCAATTAATTCGTCGTTAGGTAATTAATGGTAGAAGGTTACCATTCCTGGTATTCTCGTTATTTTTTACGTTACTAGTGTAGGAAATCGCGATAGCTATTTCCCGGGATGCTAATTGATACAACTGAGTTTTAGCTTCCTGTAGTAAAACTAAGGCTTCTCGCAAACGAGCCACTCGGTGGCTGTCACTTGAAAAACAAAAGTGTGCCGTGTGCTCTTGCACAATTTATATTATTTTACTTATTTATTTAATACAGGTATCCAACAGGTAAAACACATGAAAATACAATTTATAAAACTAAGGACTTAGGTCTAAGTGTTTTTCTAATTATAGGATACCACAACATGCGATTAATTAAAACACAACTAAGCTAACGAAACTAACTAAATGTATGACAAGTGGTCAAAAGGTGGTATTTGCGAGTGACTCGTGTGTGAAATTCCTAAGTTATTTCAAGATTGTCAAGTCAGATCGATAGCATTTGTTTTCCTGTTAATTGAGTGGGTTTGAAATTCTTGAATCCCGTCTCAGAATACCTGTGTTATTTGCGTAGGTAATTATGACATTAGATTGATCTGTCCAAATTGAGCATCGCACTGCATGTGGGCCAAAATATGCGTAGCGTGGCATTCAACTTCATTCAGATCTAGAATAGAATCTATTTGTGTTCTAGAGTGAAAATACTCGTGACGTCACCGTTTTATACAAGCCCACAAAGTCTTGATGAACTAGACTTTGACAGTCAGTTTTTTTTATACAATAGTGACATGAAAATAAATATTCTTTTAAAAAGCATGCTGTTAAAAGTGGGTTTCCTTATTTTTTTCTTCATAACCTGTTTTCGTTTGTAACTTTTATTCCGTTTTGCTTTAGTTATAAGTGAAATAGCTCTTAAAAAACTTGCTTTTCAAAAAAATATTTATTTTCTCTCCCTAACTACACGACGCGACGTCTTGTCTTCTGATGTAGTTTGACGCTAAGTATCTTCAGATCAATTCGGTCGTGCATCTATTTTTCTACACGAATAAATTAACAAAATGTCAGTATCAAAAGGTGACGAGAAGCATTGTAAGAAAAACTAATTTTACATACACTTACATTGTACACGGAATTCCTTGCAAAGTCAATATCATGTTGTGCAATAGAAATAGATCCAAAACAGAGGTTTTCTTAGACACTATCATGGATTTCCCTAGTTTTCTTCATAACCCAGGTGTGTGCAACACAGTTTATGTATCTAGTCTTTTTATGTCGAATAATGTAGACTATATTTATTGCTATCGACAGGTGAAGCCAGGCAGTCGCGCAGAACAAGCCTCCATCCGCAAGGGTGACACGGTGCTGCGGATCAATGACATCGACACCAGCACGCTGACGCTGCAGCAAGCCCACGACATCGTGCTCGAGTCTGGAATCCATCTCAAGATCGCTGTCACCTCGTTAGTGTCACATACACTAGTGTATTCCTGCTAGGGGCTTTATCGCCCCCCCTAAAGCTTCGTGCCTATCTTAGGGTGGTCTAGTCTCTTCGAAACCAAAACCCTGGCCATTGGCGTACTCAACATAATTACTAATTAGTCAGCGCTCTTACCTGTCCACTTGATTGCACCAAGGATTGGACTCAAACATGATTTATTTAGAGAAAGATTTCTGATTCATATTTTGCGTTTCCATACCTCCCCTTACCAACCTACCCACGTGCGTGATATAGGGTTCTAAACAGGTCTTCACCATGTCTGGCTATCAGCTCTGAGAAGTGTGACAGGCGGACATCGAAGACACTAGAAACCAGGGCATTGAAAGCAACTCTCTTGTTTCAGGCCTGATGATGAAGTTGATGCATACTACACTTATGAAGATCCGATCGTGAGTTTTGCTAACCTCTCATATATTTATCCTCCTGCATCACGCATGCCTTATTCATACAGCAGCTAGACAAAATGAACTGTTTGCATAGTCTGGAATTAAAATAATTACTGATACCACCCAATTTACGAGTTCTTTCCTTCTTTCAAAGGCTGAAGCCAACCGTATCGCAGAGGAACTACGGAAGGCTATGGAAGCGGAGAGGATACGAAGAGCTATTGAACGAGCAGTAAGTATTTTTTCATAATCAAATTGGTTTAAATACACAGAATTAATGTTAATAATTACCTACCTAAGTTGAAGCGCCCAAAACATTTGCGATACCTGGAAAAGGTGAATAAGTTTTAAAGTGCCTCCTACAGATAAGACCAAATTGTAACACTTATTTATGCAAATAAACATCTTGTATCTTGGCCCAAAGTCCCATTAATCTTTCTACGTAACCACATCACTGAGGTGTCCAGTCCACTGTGTCCAGTGGGAAATATCCCGGTAGATGTTTGAGGAAAACTCGGATTTTGCAAGACGAATGTCTACCATGCACAGTCAAAATTAAATGATCTATTGCAACCCTGAGGCTACTTATTTTATCTTATACTTTCAGCAACGTCAGTGCAATCTACCGTGGCCGTGGGTGAGGAGGAAAATCATCATTTACCGCGAGTCCAACTGCTTCCTCGTGCCGAGCACCTATGAGAGTAAACATAAGTAAATATCCTGTACGTCTTCATTCAATCATTTACAAACCATACAATGTTTAAAAAACGACACTGGACTAAATCGACTGAAAATTACCTAACTGCATAAGTATGAAAATTAAATAAATATTCAAAGTGCCATTTCCGTTTTCCAGAGAGAAATATCCAGACTTACCCCATGTGAGATACACTGACGATATCTGTGAATTTAACAGAGGAACCCCTATAGAAAATAAAAAGAAAGTAAACGGTCACATTCCTAACTCAGAGGAAGGAGAAAAAGGAGAACCTGTCACAGATGACGAAGAAAACTTCGATAAACTGTCTAGTGCTATGGACGAAACGGAACAAAACAAAATTATAGACGAAATCTTAGAAGAAAACGAAAGCGAAATAGAAAACCAAACGATTCCAAGTGATGTAGACGAAACTATCCACAGTGATATTGATACAGCTCCCGATAACACGAATGAAGACATTATGGAGCCTGATAATGAAGAGGATCCTCTAATAGAAGGCAATGAAGTAAAATCAAACGAAGATATAGAAGCAATAGAAGTAGCAGATAGATTAGAACCTGAAGTGAATAAGACAAATGAATTATTAGAAGGTCAAGATGAAGAAGAAATCGAGAAAGAAACGAACAATGAAGTAGAAAGTGATATTTCTAGTATAAATGAAAATGTCGAAGAAAACGATAGTGCAGTGAATACTACTGCACCTACTAGTGACTTCATTGAAGAAGACGGTAATAAGAGTGAGGAAGATAATGTTGTAGATGGTATTGTAGGTGACTTTGATGATTCGACAAATGAACGGTAGGTTACCGACTCATTCCATGTTAGGCTAAATCAATTGTGTAGGTATAAACTTCTGATAGCTAATTTATTTTTGAATAAAATAATAAAAAAATATACTTTGTTATAATTAATTATTTTAGGAGTTGGCTCTACTTTATCAAGTAAAGCCTTTCTTTGTAAGAGAAACCTTTTTTGCGGAGAAAGTTGGATATAATATGAAATTATCATTTTAGTCAACCACAAGTCATCCACATTACGCTTTGTCAATATCTCGTGTCGAAGCGCTCGCGTAAGCGTCGTTCTGTGCGGTCACTATTTGCATGGGTGACCGTTAGTGGCATTTTACATCGAGCGCTTCCATGTTTCGGAAGGCACGTTAAACTGTTCCGACTCTAGCAGGCGTTAAGCCATGACGGAGGCATTAACTCATACGAGCTTGCTAATATCTCGTCTTCAAAGTTTCATTAATTGGTCAGGTCTCTTTACCTAGATTCATCGTGCTTTACCTAGATTCTCCAAATGCCACATGTCATGTACCTTCGTAATCAAATTAAAGTTCCTTCAAAACTGAAACATTTGTGATCTGCGCCGACCCGCAGGCTACATACTTTACATAGTTGGATTCGCACCGCAGAACTGAGGTTGAGGGCTTAAGTGTAGGTAAATGAGCGTACGGTGCCGGTGGTATGCCGCAGACTACTCAAATTAGGGCTACGACTACCATGGCGTGGCGAAACACATAGTTACCTATGGTGCAAGTTTGAATTCTGGTACAGAATGTGCTGCTGATTTGCAATTCGGTAAAGATCTTGGTGGTGTTGTGGCATTATGTTTGACCAACCTGTATCAGTCAATGCTGTACGTAGGTCTCTCCCAAGACGCGCCACTGATCGCGGTGTTTGCCAACTAACTACATTTCGCAGATCTTTGCCCCACCTAGCCGTAGGGCGTCCTACACTACTCTTGCCTAAACGCGGTCTCCACTCTAGTATTCGTTTGCTCACTAATAGGCACTTATTTAAGAAAAAAACTTAGTATCAAACTACAAAGAAACCCGTGTTTTCTTGTTTGTTTTTAGCTACGAGATAACTTCGTCTTTCAAGATTCCTTTCAAGTGAGAACAGCTAATGAACGATTTTCCTAAACACGTATAAATTATTAATTAGTTTGAAGCAATACTTACTTGTAAAAGCTTTGCAATTACTTTGCCGGCTTCACTGAAATTGATCATCAGGATAAATCCACTGCAGGATAAACCTACTTATCAATTCGGTTTAGCACCTATATAGATAGATATAAAATTCTTTATTGCACAACTTAAACTAGTGTATACAGACGAACTTAATGCTAAAATGATAAATCCTTAACCTATGATAAATTATATGACAATTGAGTATTGTTTTCTATCGTTCTTTTTTCAGCGATAGCCACTCTATCTACAGTCGAGAGCAAAAATTTCAGGTCGTGTATAAAAACTTTGAAACTACGAATGCGAGCTTAGTAAAATAAATTGTGTTAAATAGTGAATTTATTACTCCTTCATAAAACATAAGTAAAACTTTGCTCTTCAGTGTATTTAGCCTGTGTGCACCCACTGCTGGGTACAGATACGCCAGTTTCTTCGGCACCTCTTCAGTCATCTCCAATCTTGGACGAATTAGTGTGTTAATTCGTCCAAGCCTCCACTCCATAACTATGTATGCAGTATTATCTGTCCAGCTATCCACCAGCATTGACTAAATCGATAGTTAGTATGGTACCTACTAACATTTTACGCAGATCCTAGCATATAAGTAGGTAGGACAAAAAAGCAAAGTTTCAGGTAAAAACAATAAAATCACAGTCTACATTGATTTACTTGCGCAATAAAGTTTATCGACGTATTTTACGACGCGTGTGCCCGTATTATACATTGCTATACCAACCTACAACGTGGGGGCTCAACCTATTTTCTAATGATTTCATTTTTGGTTTTAGTTTTTGGCTAGCAGTAAAGCTGACTGTGGAAAAATTCTCCCGTGGGTTTTACGCAATTCAATGATCTAACACTGCATAAAATAATATTTCTGTCATGAAATATTGTTTTGTATCGTGGATCGACGATTGATCATTCAGAATCGTCTTATTACTTTGGGTGGTCAAAGCTAGTGGACAACAAGTTCCGTCTGGCTTCAGAGCCAGGCTTTAGTAAATTACTGTCCTTGCGACGAAACTAATCCCTTTCAGACAAATTAAATAGCAATTTGGAAGACGGCTGTTCCGAACTATCAACATTAGCGGTTCACTTCCTCTGCCTATACAGAAGAAGGTCTTCTAGCCAAGTTTACATTCTACAGAGGATAGAAGACTAAACAACATAATTTGTGAAAGTGTTATGAAGCACCTACTCAGTGAAACGCTCGTGGCGTAGCTAGTTTAGTCAATCTTCATTATCTAAGGCGACGTTTGCGGTCACTATTTGGATGGGTGACCGCTAGTGACATTTACATTTAAGTCCTTCCGTCCTTCGGAGGACACGTCGGTCCCGGCTCTAGCAGTCAAGATACAATGGAGGCCTTAAGGCGGACTAAAAACTCCGCCACCAGAGTTGGCCACTAACTCATACGAACTTGCTTTACCATGATTTGTGAGAGAAATTTCCCAATGTTTTGGTTTAATTACTCACAACTTACAAAATGTTCAAATTCACAACACCAATTCGTTTGTTTACTCCGTTCACAGAGCTTTTTCAGAGGGATTCCAAAAGACAGACTAGATAAGTCCGCTGCTTTAATCAACGTACAACGAACTGGCTATATTAAATTCTTTAAATTGGCGTCGTTTGTCTAGCTATGCACAAATTAACTACTGTAAAAAGGTTCATTGGACCCTTCGAGTTATACTGCGTAGTGACGCAGCGATTTAAAAACAGCTACAAACAACACACTAAACTACCGCGCAATGTAATTCAAACGTCAAAGATCTTCGTTATTACATTGTACATCGCTGTTCATAGTAGATGTTGAAACTACTCCGCCAAGAGGAAACCAAGAAAGTGATGTGCAAATTAAAACGATGCTATTTCATTTCCTCACTTTGTTCAGAGAGGTGTCATCGAGAAACTTGTGAAACTAAATTCTACGTATTGCGAGTGGGTAACTCACTCGTATCTCGTTAGTCAATTTCATTAGTAGAGTCATATCTAGTTTTACAATTGTGTTTTTGTAACTTCAGCTATACTTTAACCGACTGTATTAAATAATAAAGCGTTCCAGGTAAGGCTGCAAGCGCAATGACTAAGTTGTTATTATTATTCTTGCATTTTTTTCTTCAATTTTCTACTACACTAAAGATTGAGAAAGAATGCTCTCATCGTTTCATAGGTTACAGAAATCGGGATGTCATTGTCATCAACCAAACTATAGTACGTGAGACGTGATACTAAACCACAATTGTATTGTTTGTGTGTTGCAGTTGTGCTGCAGGCAATTTCGGCGTGATTTACAATGCCTGCAAATTGTAAATGTGGACATTGGATTGGACTAGAGAATCCAGGGTTAGAGTTTCCACTAAAAGCTCCGGTATACCCAAAAATGGACTGGGATTTGTTCAGGATAACTCAAAATAGGTGGGTTGAGTCCCACTTAAATCGAAATTCAGGACCGTCACTGTAGACATTACGGCTCTTTTAAACTAAGTAGGTAGTGGGTTTGGTTTTGATACCTTGTAAAATCTGCTTAAATAATTACCAACTTTTGTAAAATAACTAGCGTGTTACGTTACAAGCAAAAATTCTACTAATTCCAAAGACTATGAAAAATATAAAAAATATATCTAAAGCGCCTGACATGACATCCCGTAGCTAACGAGCTACGACATAGCTACGCCGTAGCTGTGCTACGAAAAATACTTCAAAGGATTTTGTGGATATAAAGAAGTAGGTATTGTTATATTCTTGGAAACGCTGAGTCTTCTTCAAAGCGTAAAAATATTACAACTGTAGTAGGTTAAAAAGCAGATATATTACTGCCTGAGTTGTGACGCCAATTATAGGTTCATCATCATCATCTCAGCCCGGTATCCCACTGCTGGGTTTAGGCCTCCTTCATGTTATGCCAGCATCCTCTGACTTGTGCGTGCCGCAATTCGAGGTTGGTACGTGAATACTCCCTAATTAGTTGATTGTCGATTGAGTGACTCATACCCGCCCTATAATTATCTTATCCTGGGGTTTGACTAACAATTAAGATAATTACATAATAGTGAACATAATAGTCAACTAAGATAATCTAAAGCACACATACCTGATATATACAGATGTCCATCGAAACTATACTCAGATTAAGCTCAAAATAAGGCAGGAAAATGTTATAAAAGTCTTATAATTAATAGCACTAATTCAAAAATTTGTTAAACTTAACATACAAGAGTTATAGCCGTAAAACATGATCCCTCAACGTAGCATTTCGGGAAAATCCTAAGAATTCAAATTTTCCACTGAATTAATGACAATTTGATAACCAAACCTCTATTTCTAATCATACAAGTAAACTGCAAAATTCTTTTGAATGTTGGTACCTAAGTGCCACTGCAGAGTACGTGCTCTATTAATCCATATTCCTACGATTATGTGATCGCAGTTTGAAACCACACGCGCCCAGGTGTTCATTATAAGTGGAGAATCCCTTAAATTGTACGTGAAATACGAGTATACCTATGAAGGGCTACTAAGCTTTCATACGCAAGGGTTTTACCCAAAGCCCTTGTAATATTGATATTTACCCTCGCCTTTTGCTCTACCTGAATATAACTTGAGCTCAAGATCAAGAATTACAATATAAAATATGGAAAAACATACTCGAATTCGTCTTAAAAATTTATAAAAATTAAAAAAGAAAATTATGACTAATACAGTGTGTACAATAATCACCATACTTACAAAATACACGTCATGAAACAGTTGAACATTGAAATCAGTAGAAATCGGAAGCGTGCCCAAGACACTGGCAGCATTGCCGCGCTGAATAGCAATATGCTGATACGCTGGCCCAGACAATCACCAGCCCTCGGGTCACACATGGCTTAGTGATCCCTGAAAGTAAACTGGACACATCATGTAACCAAGAAATTATATAGGAGCCTAGTTTTATAAAACTAAAAGTAACTCTTGAACCTTTTATAGGAGTTCGCAAAAAGAACACTCGGCTTGTGTCGCTTTGTGGTAAATACCATTTTAAGTACAATAAAAAATGTCATAGTATAAAAACAATTTCAATACTAATGTTCTCTACGTACGTTTCAGCAGTTCATTGAATTCCGCAATTGATATGCCAGACGCGTTAAACGTAGCTTAATTCATTATTCATAGCTTCAATCTATCGAAGCCCAAAAGCGGGCGAAGAATCGGCGTTGTATGTCTGTTAGAGCATTACTTTCAAACCGCTTGTGCAATGTGCATAAAATTTGGTAAATCAAGAAATAGTACTACGATAGTTTACTGCTAGAATTATGAGATGAATCGGCCAAAGAGTTGTAAAGTTATAAGGGTCCAAAAGAGAGTCAAAGTAAATCTCAGCCTAAGCGGAAAAACATAATCTGAATGCTTTATTTTATTTTTGGGAACATCGCGAGATCTCAGTTCGCGGCGAGCTACAAGTTAATTAAGGTGAAACATCGTGGTTTTAAAACATATTTTTTTAGAAGTTGTTGACTGTCTCTTTAGTTTCTACGAGAAAATTCTTTTCAACAGCGCATGTGTACCGTATCACAACGGCAATTAATTTTGAATGTAAATGTACTACATAATACCGCCCCTGGACCATGTACGCGTCTGTTGGATATTCAAATTATTATTTTACAGAGCGAGTTACCAACGCAGCGTTCATTACGAGCACAGTGCGGCTTACCCGCATTCATTACTACGAAACAAAAAGCTCTGTATTTACAAAGAAGAGTAATTATTTTACTATCAACGAGTTTACGGAACATCATAACTCAGTTCCCGTTTTTCAGGAACGCTGTGCAGAGGTCCTGAAAAACGGGAAACAGAAACCTTTAAAATATGAGAAACTATGAAAATGTAACTATATAAAAGAAAATATGAGAAACATAATAACATAATGCGAACTGCCAAGGAGTGGAACTCTCTGCAATCTTCAGTATTTCCTGAAAGATATAACCTTGGAATTTTCAAGAAAAGAGTGAATAGGTGGATTATAGCTAAGCGTGGTCCACCTTAGGCTGCAGCTACACATACCACCAGGTGTGCTAAAAAAAAACATACACTTTTAAGGTTGGATTTACCAACTATAAATAACGGTATTTCAATTAGATTTCCGTCTTTGTTTTTGACAAGGCTAAAGTAGTAGCGGTTAGTATTTTACCTGTCGGATACTATCTACAAGTTGGTAAAGTTCACGCAGTGTGAAATAAGTAGTTACCATTTCATACGATTGCCTTAGATCTACTAATCAATAGGAGTAGGTAATTGCAAGATCTACAGCAGTTCCAAGTGAATAGTCCCGTGGGAAATCATGGACTTGAATATTAAACTCTGCACGTGTTGTAATAAAGACGAGAACGACATCAAATGGAAACGTTTAGGGATTTGTACTGATCCAAAACAATACTCATCCCGGAATAAGATATTTTTCATCGTAAGAAATCTATTCAATATTTTTGTTCTGCTACTGTGTTTATTATTCAATACAAGTTTGAACTTCAAATGAAATGAATACAGACTAGTTGTATTCCGGTATCATGCAGATATATCAAATGAAGCTGCCCGCAAAGCTAAAAAACTGGTAAGTAAATAATAATTTTGTAATCAATTCGTTTTTGAGTTTCAATACTCCCAAGCTTCTGATAGAATGTATCTACTGAATGTAGCTTACCGAAGACCCAGATCATATAATACTATACTAGAACCGAAAACAATAGGACATGAGTCTGCGGCTCAATTCTACTAAGAACTTCATCTAAAATGCGAACCGTAGCTTTCATGTGTTTTAGGTTATTATGTGACATCTGAAACGCATCTGTTTTCAGAGTATTTTTGTAAACAGATTCTGATGCTCAGTGACGTTTCAGCTTAGTTGAAGATCGATTGAACCATAGTTGGAACTGAATAGAACGTTATAACCGTTGTAAATTAGTAGAATGAAGCCTATGGTGGTAACTATAATCGAACCATCAAACCCCGCTGCCCAGCATAATGACAAGCGATGTGGCGACAGATATTATTATACGAAAACAAGAAGCTTTTGACGGCAAAAAACGCGCTGAAACGCGCTAATGTCACTATTTAGTCACAGAATACCTATGATTTAGTATGAAATTTATAGTTTTATGCGATAATGATTGCCCCCGGATCCCCCACATAACCTACGAATTTGTTCTTAGAACCCAACTCAACAGTGTGGTAATAATATGAACTCTAGGTAATACTGTACTGTAAGTCATATAAGACGTATGTATGCGATATCGTGCTGCCACAACACACCTCGACACAGTGTAGCCTAATGCAGATACTGTGTCGTTCGTCGAAAATAGCCTTAATTGACTAAACGCAAATTAATTAAGTCTGTAGTGTGCTCTAGTAGAGTCATTAACGTCTGCTCTGATTTACGAAGCAATAAAATGTCGTCAGTTGAACTAATTACTCACGTGTGTTGCTAACCACTGACCGAAAAACGGAAGAGGTTGTTATAAGATTGACGATGTCTGTCTGTCTGAATGTTTGTGCCCTCGTAGCTCTAAAAGCAAGTCTCTGATTTGAAAGCATTTTTTGTAAAAGGTGACTTTATTTGCGACTAGCTTTCGCCCGCGACTTTGTTTGCGTCCCATTTGATTCTGTTGATTTTCGGGAATAAAAAGTAGCCTATGTGTTAATCCAGGTTACGAACTATAAAGTATATATGTATTCCAAGTTTCATCCAAATTGGACCAGTAGTTGCAGCGTGATTGAAACACAAACATCCAAACATCCAAAGTTTGACATTTATAATATTAGTGGGGTGGGATGGGAAGTGGGATGGGATGGTTTTTGGCATGTTTGGTGAAAATTGTCAATACATAACGACGAGTAAAATAAAAGCTGGGAATTGAGGACTTACAAAAAAAGTTATATCGAAAACCTTTGACGAATTTCATCAGTTTTATTTTTGTGCCAATATTGGGACTAAAATCGTGACGAGTTGGACGAATTCAATGCTCTTTGCAAAGGCGATTAATAGTCCATTCTTATTTGTCCTTTATTCGTCTCGTTTTTGGGTCACGAGAATGTACGAAATATTGTTACGAAATACTTACGAAATATTGTTTCCGTTTTTTCAGTACCCTGAAGAATATGTACATGGTAAAAATAACCAATCATTTCCCATTTTTAGATATTTTCGCTTACATTTTAAGTGGTAAAAACGAAAGTAGAAGAAAGAAGAAGTAAATATATTTATTTGTAACACCTACACAAACAGGCAAAAATCTAAGATAGAAAAGTTTTCTAAACTCTATCTACTACTGTATGGTTATGTATATGAAGCTAGGAATTAAATCTATTTATTAAAAAAAAATGTATATACCTAAAATGATAATAGGATAATAATAATAATAATATGATAATAAATAAGGGTTATTGTTACTTCCTGAATTACGTGACGCATGTGAGTGCAGTTGCATTGTACTTTTTTAAAACTAGCGTCCATATGTATTTTAGAGTATAAATACCTCATTAGATAGTTACTTGTAAAGTTTTTTTTTACCTAAAATACCATTGGACACTTGTCACCTTTATAATTCTAATAAAAATAACTCTTTATACATATTTTTTAAAATTATCGGTTTTTGTAGTTTGAAATATGGTTTTGGTACCAAATAAATCATGTTTTGAAGTTAATTTGAAGAGCACCAGCTCTGAAAAGGCTTCGCTGTTAAATGAAGCAGTAATAATCCCTTAATCTTGTGTACACACGGAGAGAAGTCACAACTTCCATACCAAACAAGTAGCATCACTAGTAGTAGAAGTATTAGTAGTAGGTATAGTATTATATAATCTGTGGTAGTAGCAAAGAGACCGCCTAGAAAAGCCGCGATTTTATTTTTTCAGTCTGATTCACAATTATATCAAAATGATACTATGATATGAGTGATACTTATAACCTGTAACTTAGTATTAGACAAATATAATTTCACTATGAATGACTAGAAAGTAGCAAACGGTCATTTTTAAATCTAACAGTCTCTACCCCTTCTTCTAGTACGCTATTGGTTATTTAATAATATCTTTGTAACCTTCTTCTTCTCTCCATTAGTGGCCTCTGTCCGTCATTTCGACAGACAATTTTGCCAGTGTCAAGTGATATAATTGTAATAATATAAGTCAAGACAAGTCATTTGTCAAGTCGGCTGTCGTTTGTTTTGAAAAGAAAATGGTGGATTTTATCCTCAAAACCTAACACGAATTTTCACATTCAGAAAAACAACTTTACACACATTTATTCCAATGGCTCACACTTTATGTTACGACCTAAGTATTATTTGTTAAAATTCCACCAAAATTAAACAGCAATACTCACAATAACACAAGAAAAACTATTAAAATAAAAATGCTATGTGTCGTTTAAAAAAATGTCAAATCTCGTCTCCCTTTGTAACCTTCTTTCTTTCAGTTACTCCATCCAAGTTGAGAATAGGAAACGTCAGTAATGTATCCGAATGATCACGTGACTTATTGTTTACAGCCCGTAGATTTTAGTTTTGTTGATCGATTATCGAAAAGCGACTTGCGCTATATTTTGTAGGAAAACCCGATAAGCGCCTATAGCGGAAAACTTTAAAAAAAAATCCGTACAAAAAACTGCTAGTTTCTTGATTATCACTGTTCGAAAATCAATATAGTTCTAGGTATATAGATCCTTAATTCGTTCTATATAAAGGTACTTATTGTAAGAAATATTCTCTAGCGATTGTAAGATGTAATTTTGGCTGAGAATGTTTTTATTGATTTTTGACCTGTGTGTAGCCACGACTTGACTCTGCAAAAGCGAAATGATTGATTATTATCTGAAGGCATTCACCATCAATATTCAACCCGAATTTTAGAATTTGGTAACTTGGCTTTTCAATCAGCTTTCAATACTTGACTTTAATTAAAGTAAGCCCAGTTATGGCCGTAAATAGAATAACATCTTGGAGCCATCTGTAATGTTATCATCAATCATGTGTACATGCGCAGTGCAATGCAGCACATGGCACGTCCTCAGTGGATATGTAGTGAGACAATGCATCGTTATAAGCAGTGAAAAATTATGATCAAACCAACAAAAGTAACAAAATTAATCGAAAAAATTAACCAAATGTATGCAAATAAGGACCTGAAATGGCTCAACGCCTTTACCTATCGAGTAAAGTGAACTTTATATTTGATTTCGTAATAAATCTCTGTGATTTCAGTAATTATGAAATACAACGGGCCTACAGGTAAATAACGACGGTATAATAAACTTATGAATCATGTAGAGGCTGAACCTTCATGTTTCCGTGAATAACTTATGCACACAATAGGCCTCCGCCCGCAATTTTTGAGGTAGGTAGGTAGGCCCCTACCTGCCCCTTTCAGTTTGATTAATAGGTAAATACCAACCCGTTGTTAACTCTCTTAATCTCAATAATATTGGAGTAGGGTTTGGTGTACTTACAT
Source organism: Eulithis prunata (assembly GCA_918843925.1). NCBI lineage: Eukaryota > Metazoa > Arthropoda > Insecta > Lepidoptera > Geometridae > Eulithis > Eulithis prunata. The sequence goes on along the minus strand of OU974014.1, from coordinate 9,469,506 downwards.
ATAAAATATCTTATTAACTTTTTGATGATGTCAACTCAAGCTAAATACGGAAGAGTTCCGCCACAGCATTAGCACCGCATGGTTTTCCAACTGCAGGGTCCTGCAGCCGTTACCATGGGGGCTATCGTTGTCTCATAAAAACCTGCCTGGCAGGTTTTCTGAACTGTTTTCATAGTAAATCATAGGTACTCTGTGACTAAATAGTGACATTAGCGCGTTTCGGCGCGTTATTTGCCGTCGAAAGCTTCTTGTTGGCCCAAAAACTCCGTCACTAGTTGTTTATATATGGTTAAAAAAATATGGTAAGTAATAGGTGCTACGTTGGTGCTAGAGAAGGGAGTTTCGGCAAATTGTTTGCTAATTGCAAGTAAAATTTTCGCACCAGAAAGGTTTTTAAGTGTTTCAAGTAAAGTTTACTGTGGGTATAAAAATTTTACGTTGAATAACAGCTGGCTAATTAATAACCGTAATTTTGGGTAAGTTCCGCTGTGCACTGCACGAGTCCCGCTTAGCTCGGATTTGGCATTAAGTCAAAACTTCAACAATATGACGTAAGTACAGTTAACGTCATTAGTAACTTACGAGAAGACACGAGTTTTGACATTTTTTGAAACGACACATAGCACTTTTATTTTAATAGTTTTTCTTGTCTTATTGTGAGTATTGTTGTTTAATTTTGGTGGAATTTTAACCAATAATACTTAGGTCGTAACATAAAGTGTGAGCCATTATAATAAATGTGTGTAAAGTGGTTTTTCTGAATGTGAAAATTCGTGTTAGGTTTTGAAGAGAAAATCCACCATTTTCTTTTCAAAACAAACGACAGCCGACTTGACAAATGACTTGACTTGACTTATTTATTAGAATTTTAACACTTGACATTGGCAAAATTGTCTGTCGAAATGACGGACACAGGCCATTACTGAAGAGAAGAAGAAGAACTTACGAGGAGATTTTTAAAAATGTTTTATAACTGGAACCGCTTATATTTTTTTTCAACTTTGGATTTTCGAAAACCTTATGTATTTCAAAAATATTTACTCACAATATAATGCTACTCTCTTAAACTATCATTTGGTAGATATAATTACGAAAAAATGTTTTAAGCACCTATACAATTTAGAAATTCTGAAAGAGTATTAACATTTTATGCTGGCGATACATATTCTGCTGCGAACTAAGTAAACGAACAATCGACCAGCCCACCGGATTGTAAGGGATTACCGTAGCCATGGTTGCAGCACGCCCACTCAACATGTTGACCCTTTTAACATTTTCTCAAAGCTCTATTTGTAGAACCCTGCTTGGAATCTTCTGAGAAAACGTGATTTTCCACTTCTAATCCTAAATCCCACGGAGATTAAAATCTTTAAAAAGTATTTGATAAAAATGTTTTTATTCATTGCGCGAGTTTCTAGATGAAAATTAAAATCTCTAAATATGCCTTTACATCTACTGAAGATGATTTATATAGCGTCAGGAGGCAACTTATGCCTACACTTAACAGTACACTGTAGTGCCTGGGACAATGTTGAGATGGAGTAGGCTTGTAGCACCTATACCATCCTCTCAGCCTAGTCAGCCATATCCACAGGAAAGACAATGTCAATACGTGCGGAGCTGACTAAGCCACGGGTTTCCTCATGACGTTTTCCTTCACCGTTTAAGCTCGTGTTAATGCGCATATAAATTTTTCGAATGAAAAATCCATTGATGCACGGAAAACTAGCTACATAAATATGCCACCTAGTGCCTACCTATACTTCAACAAATTGCTGTGCCCTAACAGGGTTTATGTTTGCTACACTACCTTTTGTACAACATCTATAAAACAACATACATTAGGTGCAATAAACGATTTGAATTTGATTACCCTGAAAAGCTATCCTTTCAGGCAGTGGCGGATCCAGCCCCCATATCGCAAGCTGTGAACTGCTTTCGCTGCCCAGCATAATGTCAAGCGACGTGGCTACAAATATGCGAAAACAAGAAGCTTTTGACGGCAAATAACGCGCTGAAATGCTCTAATGTCACTATTTAGTCACAGAATACCTATGATTTAGTATGAAAACAGTTCAGAAAACCTGCCAGGCAGATCTATGGCAGGTTTTTATGAAACAACGATTGCCCCCCAGGATTTTGGTATTTCCCGACTTTATTATTACTTATCGTCAAGAATCAAAGCACCAAAATAGAAAACTAATCAGTAGGTACCAGTGTTACTATTTGTTTGGTGCTGTTGACCCAGACTCGAACCTGACTCAATATTTGCGGTGGGGGATCACACTGACGTCATCAGACACATGATTTTCCTTTATTAAAGTTTAGATTGGTTTATTTTATTTGTAGACTTACACCTAGTAAATTAATGCGTATTTCCGATTCGATCATAGTGAGTCAAAAGTCAAAAAACTTTTGTACATTAAAATCACAAAAAGGAACACTGGTCCAGTATACATAATACTGATGGTGGCATTTTCTGTGCTATCGTGATAAATAATAAATAAATATTCACGGACGCTTAACACAACGCCTTCTAGTCCCAAACTAAGCAAAGCTTGTACGATGGAAACTAGATGGCTGATAGAATACATACCTACATACATTTTTTTTGTAAATACATACTTATCAATATATATAAAACTCTTTTGAAGCTGACTGAGAATCAACGCACAGCCCAAACCATAAGTCCTAGAGGTATGAAATTTGGAGGGTAGTATCCTTATATAGTGTAGAGGTGCACTAAGAAAGGAATTTTGAAAAGTCGCACCCTAAAGGGTCTAGAATGCGAGCAACGCCGCGGGCGACGGCAGGTAATACATAGAAACACCCAGACACATTACAAACATCTATTATTATTATCTACTATTATTATTAAGATTTAGAGTCTAAGCCACGATATCACAGAAAATGCCACCATCAGCGGTCATCCATCCAAATGGCAAGCACTGTTTCTTTACTTATTAGCAAAGATATATTTAATGTATTGGATTGGTATACCTACTTCATTTTATTACCAACTTATAGATAAGCTCGGAGCAAACTAAAAATACGTTACAACCAAAACAGCTTAACCCAAACTTGCTAATCCCTGAAGGTAATGTACTCTCCTATACCACTAATGACCTCAACTCATAATAGAGCGGAGGTCAGGGGTTAGGTTAGTGAGACCTTTCTAAAATTTACGATTCGATAAATTATTTAGGTACCTAGTTACTTCTACTAATCACTATAAATTATCTTTAAGGAAATTACAGCCCCGGTCCAAATGCGAAGGGGGAGGAAATTATCAGGGATTTTTATATTAGGTTTAGGTAACAAGTAGGTAGCTAAAGCTCTTTGTTTTTAAAATCTTTGTGATTTTATTGGACAAACGCATTTTGAGTTTGACTCCAGTTTACATGAGTTATTCTAGTTTCGGACTACCGTTATCTCGTCCCACTGAGACGAAACAATAATTTCAATTTTAATAATATTTCTATGGCGGTTTCGTCCCAAAATTTGTTTAAAATACAAACAGAATTGAAATATGTACTGTCAGCGACAAAAGTACTGATTAATGACTTTATTAAAACTCCTAATGAATACCTTTCTACATGATTTTTTTGAATCACAGTATTTTCTCGGTTTATACTCAGGGTATAGGTAAGCAAGCAAGCTCGTATGAGTTAGTGGCCAACTTTGATGACGGAGTTTTTAGGCCGCCTTAAGGCATCCGTCATAGAGCCGAGACCGACAGTTTAACGTGCCCTTCGAAGCACGGAAAATGCCACTTGACATACCTAGTCCCCTCAATAACCGATAATTATTCTTAGGTAACACGGCAAATACCATGGGTGAATCTACTTCTTCGTCTTATTTCTAAAAAAAGTAATAAGTAAGTGTACTTATTTGTGAGTTTAAAGATTGAATAAATGTAATTTTGATCTTGAAAATATTAGTGCGAGTCGGTCCTTTGAAAACGTCGAAAAAATAGGGTTATTCCCATCGAATCCACCATTTCCCAACGAGCCCACTATGCATAATTATGAGTGGCATCGATGGGATTTTTTTTTCCCATATTGCCCACCAGTGGGCCCGTAGCAAGCAAGCAAGCTCGTATAGATGCTAATGGTTGGACGTGACTTGTCAAACAGATAATGTCACTTCCATATATTTTAATTAGATTATATTCTGTGGCAATTGGAGAATGTCAACAGAGAGGCTATTGGAAAATGTGGTGTATGAAAGGGTTTTGTATGCTTACTCGAGTCTGCCCACGCTCAGTTTGCACTGATTTAAAAAGATATGACAGAATTTGAAAACCGCACCGTCTGTTGGTACTGCAAAAACACTTTTACACCCATAAAAATTAAAGTTTCTAAGAAAAGATGTTACGTACAAATACTTTTAAGATTGCCCATTTATTTACGTGCAGACTTAGTATGGTCAGACTAAAATTTTCTTGGCTTTCAAGTTGCCTATAGCCTAGCCACAGGGTGTTTATATTTTTGATCAATAACTTGACATTGTGAAATGTGGTCGTACCTTATTCAGCGACACGCAGAGTCAATGTTGACCGTTTGTAAGCATGGCGGATTGTTTGCACGTTCAGTTTTGAATTTGGAAAGAACTGTGGCCGTTTTATAGCGATCGTCATTTTTAAGACCTACCATGGACATAGGGATGACTTTTTTTTTAACATCTCTTATAGTCTGTGGTTTTCAATGTTACCAACGTAACTGACAACTAATCAGTTGTCAGTTACTGAATACCAAGATTGCATTTGTTTACAGGCGTCACAGCTCAGTCTTCCGTGCTGTGGGTCGTTGGTTCGATCCCCACCGAGAACAAACATTTGTGTGGGCAAACATAAACGTTTGTTCTTTGTCTGGGTGTTACCATGTATTTTAAGTAGGTACCTAAGTATTTACAAAAAAAAAAGATATACCTAAGTAAGTATTCCATCAGCAATGTAGTTTACATAATTACAAGCCTTGCTTAGTTTGGTACTAGATGCCACGCGAGCAAAGCCCGATTGCAACGAAAGATGTTATAAAATGTAAATTCAGTTTATTCGTCCCGAACTTTGATAAAATTAAAAACGGGCTCCCGAACAAAAATATGCAAAAGGCGTAATATCAAAGCACTCACAGGTTTTCCTTATTTTAAATTATACAATAACAGCGATCCTCTGCCATTCCACGACTGAAATACCCCATTTTAAAAGTACTTTTGAAGCCTTAACCACTGTATAAATTCACAGTAGTACCTTCACTGAGCACTGCCAATCCAGCTTAAGTATCGAAGCCGTGTACAGAATACAAAATGGGGGTTCTTCTGAGAATTGCGGACGGCGCGCGCTGATTTTTTACTGTATTCTTGGAGATATCTTGATTTTTTCGCCATCGCTCTTGGCATCAACCATTTTGTGCTAAAAGTTTGAATATTTTATTTAGGCTCTCTCGTAGTAAATAACAACTGGTCCAAAGATTACAAAATGTACATCACACGGGCTTATTAACAATAATAAAAAAGTTATACTTATGACTCTGTACGGTCGGTAGTTCGTTCCAGTCCATATTCTTAGAGAAAACACTCACTGTGGTTAAGCATGCAAAACAATTACGTAGGTTCGATCTAGGAATATACCCAAAAGTAAAATCTGATGAGATGCTGCCCCGAATTAGCTTGTAGAGTAGAAAAATACTCGGAATCGGGACACTTTACTGTTCAAGCACCGATATAAAATAATCCTAATTTTTTTAAATATATAATTTAGTTTATTCAGTGATTCAAATCATCATACATTTTTCCTCTAAAAGTTCTCGTAGCTGAAAATGATGACGGATAATATTTATTTATTTCTGGGAAACTCAAAGATTGGCTCTATGATCAAATGAAATGAAATGAAATGTATTTATTTGCAAGAAGTATGGTCGAAAGGCTACTTGAAATAAATAAAACCCCAGTAGTGACCACCTACACTAGGTTTTTAGGTATTGTGCGTGCCTAGCGTGTACGTACTTACACGGAGAAAATGTTGAGGCAGGTAAAGTTAATACTTTACTTTACTTTGTTTTTTTTTGTTTAATTAAGATTAAGATAGGTTCATGTAAGTTTTGGCTAAATTGTCTAGTAATATATTCCTGTACGCACTACCCTAATAAATTGTTATCCTCACTACCCAAAGGTTAGCTGGTAGAGAATGCTATTTTAGCATTAAGTTCGCCTGTATACACTACTTTAAGTTGTGCAATAAAGAATTTTCTATCTATCTATCTATCTACTTTCTCAAGTATCTTGAATACCTAGAATACTTTTAATAACTTCTAGTTTTAGTCTGTATAAAAATACGAGCATAAATCTGCCGTTCCTAATAATTATGTTTCTACTTCAAGAGTACTTTTATTGGACATTGGATTTTATGAATATTGGAAATGTTTCAAAGTTTTCAACTAGAGTTGAGTGGGAATTGGCGAAACTGGCTGGAAACAGTGAACTTTATCGGTAAGATTTCATTAGTAAGTATTGAAATGGCGGGATGCCCGCGAATTACTTGCGCGGTGTATATATTCTTACAAATGAATTGCCATTTTCTTAGAAGTTAAGTTTTAAAAGTTTAATACGAAAAAGATCTAATTGTATCAGTGGTTTTTTTCGGTTTTTAGGCCCTATACCTAGTTGAAGATGTATGTTGATTATCATCATCATCATCATGGAATATTCTTATGTCCTAGTTCTATGAAAGCGTTCATGTACGTGCTATTGTCGGCTCGATGCTCCTTTGAGATGCCAAGTTTGCCTTTTTTACCGAAAGGAGATTTCTTGAAGATGGAAATGTCGTTGTATCTTTGGGCTTTGGTGAAGTAGGGATCGAGGGCATCCCAGCTCCATGATGGATCGTCAGCGACTTTGGCCCAGAAGTCGTAGTCTCGGTAGTTCCCTTCGGAATAAAGTAGGTAGTTCAACCCGCTGGTTCCTCCTAGCATTTTGCCCAACATGAGATCCGCGACGTGTTCTTTATGACACTGCTGCGTGAAGCCATCCTCCTCTGTAGTGCAGTTCCAATCCAGTCTACTCTTCTCCAGGTATATCATCATCATCATCATCATCATCAACCTATATTGGTCCACTGCTGGACGTAGGTCTCTCCCAAGACGCGCCACTGAGCCCGGTCTTCGGCTCTTCTCATCCAGTGTTTGCCAGCTACATGTCTACAGGTATATCATAAGGCTCGTAATCTAAAAAAACATTAATTTTCAAGCTTCTAATAATGTTTCTTTATTACAAAAGTAATATTCACGGGAGTTCATGAAACAGCAGCATTAATAAATCCGAAAAAGAAATTAAACTTAGTCGTAAAAAGGTTTTTCCTTTGTAAATAAGCAATGCCTTCCAAATTCAACCGTTTCTTAATTAAAATTCTCATGATTAAACACAAAAAGTAATAATTCATATTCAGATAAATATCTTTGTAAGTAGGTAGCCTTTTTTTATTTACCTAGATGAGAAATTAAATTTATGTAAGTAGGTACCTATTGCACATATCTTCATGCACCTTCAACGAATAAAGTGCCTAATATACAAAAAGTGTTTTTGATTTCACTAAACTATATTTTTCTTGGTTAAAGTTATTTTCAAAGCCGTTATTAACTCAGCAATTAATAACGCGGATTATTGCCTAGAAATTTCAATCCTATACAGTTTTATTAGTTATATTTATCTTGTAGAATGACAAATATTTTTTTGCCTTCAGACCTGAAATTATGTACTACAGTAGCTGTGCCAAAGGAAGACTTGAAGCTTACGTTGCATTCTATAGGAGGATCTCCACCAGCCTCGATGAGGAGTACGCTGGTCTTCTTATCCTCAGCCAGCCGGCCAGCGACCACGCTGCCTGCCGACCCTGCAACTACCATTATGAAGTCGAAGATAGCTCCATCTGCAATCAAACACTTTATTGACACATCTAGTTGACAACAATCGCTAGAGATTAGAAAATTATTAGGATGTACAGAAATAACTTCTGAACCAAAAGTCTCGTGACCATTCCATATATTTTTGAATTATGAATTTTAACGTGGCTATAGAGTCATTTACATTATTGCAATCTCAGATTATTAAACTTGGTAATCTGAAGTAGCAATCAAATTCAAAAAATTACACAGTTAAGCAGTGATCCGGGCACAAGCATACATTTTTGTTACTCAAATCTTTGCTTGGGTAAATATTTCATTATCAGCATAAGGGTCTCGACGAAAACAAATGTAAAAGCGATAGCATTGAAGTGTACTAAGAGATGAATCGAAAGCTCAGTTGAGTTATCAAGAATCTCAAAGAAAAATCTAATTGAAGTGAGATGAACTTTCCGATAGAAAGAATTTAATGTTGAATACTTTTACAAGACTGTATAATTGTATATACAGAGGAGACTAAGCAAGCAGAATGTTTTATTTTTAGATGATAAAACATTATATTCAACTCACTGACTCTGCACTATTCTGCGGGATATTTAATTAAATACTTGCAACTTTACTGGAAAAGGTTTCTCAATAAAAAAGTACATTCAGATTTATTCCAGAAAGTCCCAAGAAATGCCATCAATGAGATAATATATTTTTTTCAGAAATACCCTCTTTATTTTGCTACGTCGTAATGTCAAGCACTCTGACTTGTAAAGTGACCCATTTTTTTATTATGAGAATAATTAATGGAACTCTATTCAACTCTATTGTAAATAATAGATAAAACTATAGATCACAGTTATACAAATAAAATTTATATAAATTCTAATAAAATTCAAATTACCTGAAGCTGTGCCGAGCTGGATTACAGCAGGTGCTCTTCTACAAACATTTTTGTCGTCACGATTCTTATATAAACATGAATAACGTAAAAAAACGTAATTAGAATGCATAAATGAATAATCTTTTGTCAGCTACATCCTTCATATGAATGCAAAACAGTGCCCCTAACACCGGTCTCTGGTGTTATCGAATCTTACAACGAGTTACATTGTACCATCTAATCAAACTGCACACCCCGTCCTACTTCAAACTGAAATGTTATTTATTTAAACCTGCACAAGGATCATTTTGTCCAAAACGTCACATTTACATTAGGATGTTGATTATTCCTCGATGCATTCACTTCCATAACTATGTTTGTCCAAATCTGTTTATGTGTTGACTCTCAGCGTTTGTCCTAGCTATTCTTGGATACTAGGAACTTAGACATAGCCTAGATCAATTCTCTAGCGATTCTAGAGTGATATATCAGCTATTAATTGAGAATGGTAGTGTCACCAAAGCACCAAAGTACCAAAGTACAAAGTACCTTCAGCCAAACAGTGTCACGAGGGGTATTACTCGAGTGTAAATTTAAAACAAATGTACAGACTCGGGTCTCTGGGCCTAAGACTTTTGTCTCCGCATTTAACTTCTCTCTTTTCTGGTCTCTTGCATCAGCCGATATAATTACAGAGACAAAAAAGATCTAGACAACTAGTCGCTTGTGCAATGTGCATGTCGAGTTCTCTTAGATACCTACAAAATAGTGTGTATTATGTGTATCTAGTCGTGATGAAGATCATTGAATTGTATTCACCAAATCTTTGTCTGCGTGTTACAGACATTGAACATGAAATTTATAACTTGTGTGAATTTAATTAGCTATTTACTTGTTTGCAAAACAATGTTACGTGTATTTACTTCAAATTAGCGTTGTATGTTTGTGTGTAAGTTGTGAGAGCATAACTTCCGAACCGCTTATCCGATGTGCATAGAATTTTGTTAGCTGTAGGTATACAGATAATAACTACCAAAATTGAATCGTATATTTATAGATTTTTTTTTCATAATTGTTTTTAAGTAGTTTTAGTAGTAGTAGAGCTCTTTGTGAGAGCTCGTCCGGGGAAGTACTACCACCGTACCTATTTTTGCCGCCAAGCAGCGATGCTGTGTTCCGGTTTGAAGGATAAGGGCGCCGGTGCAATTACAGGCACATGAGACCTCAAGATCTTTACGTCTCAGAGTGATGGACGCAGTGCATTGCCTTACAGGGCACGTCCTCATTGGACTTGCTCTGTGAGGTAATGCATTGTTATAGGCAGAAGTTACCACTTAACATCATCAGGTGAGCTATCAGCTTGTTCCATTACTTATATCATAAAAAAAAAATGTTAAAAATTAAAGTTCTAAGGTTCAAAAGAAAGTGACACAAAAAAGCGACGTACCTAACTACTTTCCTAACAAACAGAGTAATCTACAAATGCGCTGTTGGTTAAGGCAGCTGTTGTGTTAAACGTAATGAAGCCAGCTCTATGTAACCACGATAAAGATAATTGTCATCAATCTTAACATCAGACGTTTTTAATTAACTAAACAAACAAAGTGCCTTGTTCAGCTTGCGGGCTCGTATCTTTGTCATTTGCTGGCTTCCACTCATGACTGAATTTTACTAATATTTTCGGTATTTAATTCTGAAATATATAATGTTATGCCAATGAGCACCAGGTAGGTAGGTACTACAAGGTACTTTGAAAATAAAAGAGGTTCTTGTTTTTATTTGTGCAAAGTTAAATTTAAAATTAATGTATGTATGTATTTACTTTTTTTAGATTACGGCTGTTATGTCACGTTCATCGTTTTTTGCAATAAAACGTGGCTTTTTCAAATCAAATAAACAGGCTATTGGATTTTGGGTTTATGTCTGAAGTGGCCAAGTTAATTGGAGATCTAGGTCCCTTGAAACTTTGCCTGGTGGAATCGCAATCTATATTGGACGTGGATCACTATGTAATGAGTTTAACTCTTAATTTGTTTCTGTAACATTTCAGTAACTGAAAAAAAAACGACTGCTAGGTAATTATTTTCTTCCAAGTTGATGGATTTGTTGTTTTTTTTTCTCGAAGTATTCTGGGGCCAGTGAGCTCAGTGATTTTATCCTAAATAGGGATGACGTAGAAGTGACGTCAAAAAATCATTTCACCAATGGGTAAATCGAGTTTACAACCGAGATATGACGTCATCTCTATTAGATATCTCTACCAACCTGAATCCCCTGATTTCTGATATCGAGATAACCGCTAAAGAAATGGAAAATGTCATCAAATGTATATGATTTATACCCTGAAGTGCTCATGGCATAGCTTGCTTAGCCAATCCTCACCGATTATCTAAGTTAAGCAACGTTCTGTGCGGTCACTATTTGGATGTGTGACCGTTAATGGCATTTACATCTGAGCGCTTCCGCGCTTCAGAGGGCACGTTAAACTGTCGGGCCTGGCTCTAACAGTCGTTAAGCCATGACGGAGGCCTTAAGGCGGTCTAAAAACTCCGTCACCAGAGTTGGCCACAAACTCATACGAGCTTGCTTGCGTATATCCTGTTTACATGATTGTATAGTACTTCAGTCCAGCGATATAATACAGCATCCTGTATACCTAAAACAAATAACAAACTTCTTGTGAACCGGCATATTTGATACTAACGGTTATATTAGAAAACTTTATTTGTGGGCAGCGTGGCCCTATAAGCCAGCTTACATTGTAAAATGTACTTTAGTACAACCAGCTTTTAGTTCAAAATCTCTTATACAAATAACACAAATAAAACGATTTCAGTAACTATTCACACCAGTTAATTTCAATATCCTATACAGACATAACTAAATGTAAGTGAGTTGAACCCCCTATATACTCGTAACAGACTGGTGAAACTCTCGAACTAGACCCGTGCTTTCGAAAAACGAACAATGTATGAAATGGGGGTCAAAATTTTATAAGGTTTTTTTATTTTTTTTTAATATTATTTATGATAAATGTAATGGAACAAGCTGATAGCTCATCTGATGTTAAGTAGTAAGTTCTGCCTATAACAATGCATTACCTCACAGAGCAAGCCCAATGAGGACGTGCCCTGTAAGGCAATGCACTGCGTCCATCACTCTGAGACGTAAAGATCTTGAAGTCTCATGTGCCTGTAATTACACCGGCACCCTTACAATTCAAACCGGAACACAGCAATGCGAGCATCGCTGCTCACGTTTCATATTAAACGAGATTTTCAGTGTGTAATTTTGGTAGAATAGGAGTCCCGCTTCTTACGTAGGAACTACGTATTACATTATTCTTTATACCCAACTTATACGTTACGTTGTTTACCGAAGAGGTTGAAGTTAACAAACCGACCATCGACAAGGACTCCATGTAGTTCTCCAATTCACAGAAGAAGAAGGATTTATTCTTTGTTTTTTTTCCGAAACGTTTACAGGCAAAAAAGTAAAAAAACTCTCGTGAAAACTTTTACAGGGTAGGAAACTACAAGGAGCTAATAAATTGACAAGGAATAATGAATAAAAGCCGTGGTCTACCAGGATTTAGTGGATTAGAGCTGATTTATTATCTCGATGTCAGTTATGAAATTGAAAATTCAGAATTTTGACAAGAAATTGCGTGAAAATCTTAGAAAAGTTATTCATGTTGATGGATAGGTACTTTAATCCTTCTCAAAGTTTCGTGAGATTCGTATTACACCAGCGAGGCCAGGATGATGATTTTTAGATGAAATTTTACGATTCAGTGCCACAAACTTATAGCACCTCTATTTTTTCAAGCAATGATTTAATACTTTCATTCATTTAACTATTATGATACAAGCCGATGTCCCACCTGTTGCTAAGTGGTAACCACTGCCTATAACAATGCCTCACTGAGCACGTCCACTGCAGACGTGCCCTATCATTTCACTACATCCATCACTCTACAATCACATAGCCTACTTCACCATTCCTATACCGTTATGGTGAAGCGCTGTTTCGCACCAAATTTTTCGCCCTTAAGCTAAAAGTAATCAATTTAGTGTTTTTAGTGACTACAATATGGGGCACTTCAAAAAGGGTGTTTTAAAATTCTTCAAGAGGCGCAACCGCTTCTCATTAGGCGGGCCGTACGCTTGTTTTACCTACTTAGTAGTATAAAAAAAAATATATATTTGAAGGCAACATGCTCAATCATTCCCAATCGGTTTATTTAGGTCACGATAGGATTTAAACGTCTAAGTTTAGATAGTTTGTAAACTGCACTTTCATTGCTGTCGAGTTTAATCACCACTGTGACGTCAGAACTGGGTAAACGGACACAGCTTCTGTTGTAGTAGAGCTCATTATTGCAGTGGCACGGGTTTTTGTGAAGGAGTTCCAGTAGGAACCTACGAATGAATGAATGAATGAAAATACTTTATTGTACGTAGGTACACCTTACAAACTAATATGCCTGACAGACTAAATTACATTACATTACGTACAATGGGCGGTCTTATCGCTAGGGAGCGATTTCTTCCAGACGAGTACGAGTATATACCATAGTAGATTTTCTGCAGCTAAACAGACAGTGGGCCCGATTTAATTTGTTCGTGCATTATCCTAATCTTTTTCTTCTATTTTATGGGGGCCATGTTCGTCATTTCGACAGATAAAGTGAAATATTTGAAGTATGATCAGTCAAGTCATTCGTCAAGTCGGCTGTCGTTTATTTTGAAGTAAAAATGTTGGATTTTCTGTATTTTATCATTCAGGGAAAGTAGTTAAAATTAAACATGGTTTATACACATTTATTCCAATGGCTCACGCTTTATGTTACGAGTGACAACGACTGATGTGACAGCACTAAGATGATAGCTGTCGTTGTCATTTCAGCTTGTGAGAAAAGGATGGCAACATGCTGTCAAATTGTTTAGGAACGATGGAATCACAGAATCGGGACACGAGATTTGTCATTTTTTGAAACGACACACAGCATTTTTATTTTAATAGTTTTTCTTGTGTTATTGTGAGTATTGTTGTTTAATTTTGGTGGAATTTTAACCAATAATACTTAGGTCGTAACATAAAGTATGAGCCATTGGAATAAATGTGTGTAAAGTGGTTTTTATGAATGTGAAAATTCGTGTTAGGTTTTGAAGAGAAAATCCACCATTTTATTTTAAAAACAAACGACAGCCGACTTGACAAATGATTTGACTTGACTTATTTATTACAATTTTAACACTTGACATTGGCAAAATTGTTTGTCGAAATGACGGACAGAGGCCATTATTGAAGAGAAGAAGAAGAATCACAGAATCGGGGCAATGAATACTTAGGTGTCTTCTATACTACCTTGCTCTATCGTCGGCTTCATCGTCTCTTATCAGGGGCCTTATGCTCAGTGTGGCAGAGATTTTAATCTAATAGAGATGATGTCATAATTATCTCGGACCAAAACTCATTTAGCAAACAAGATTCGTCGTCATTTTAACGGCATCCCTATTAGAAAACCTCTGCCGAATTGAGCATGACCCCTGGTAAGATTGAAGTCAAAGGATGGTCTATTCAATATATAAATCACCTATTTATTATCTAGTATTTACAACAAGAAATTAAAGCTCTTTTGGCGAGTTTTAACCTTCATTAGTTCATATAGAGGCCTTTATTCCTTAGAACATTGTCTCGGCACGCGAGCTACCTCATAAATAACAGTTTTTGTTCACTGCTATTAAGAAAGTTCAATCATACTCATTTTGTTATCTATAATTAGTATCTAACAATGTTAGAATTTTTCTATTATTTATTATGTTTCTTGGTTTTCTAGACCTTAATTTTGGCTAGTTTATTATGTTTTCATTGTTACTTAGTTCCACATTTTTCATTTTAATGTATATAATACAAGGTGTAAAAAACCACTGTCAAAGTTTTACAGTGATTTGAAATAAAAATATGCCAGTGAGGTACAAAAATTCTTTCTAAATTCTGAAAATGTTGATAAACCAAATTCAAATTGTATTATTTGAGGTGCGGAAACCCAACAAAAGAAATAACAGTTTTTTTCTGAAATGTTGGTTAACGATGTGTACAGCGCTCCCAAAAAGCGAGCATTTACGTTGGAACAAATTCCACAAAGCTCATGATGCTCTTATTTTCACTCACCTGCCGTGCACATTCTGAAGTAACAGTGGCGCCATCTTTATGGCTTTAGTAGTATTTTCTGTGACAATTTGGCTTCGTGCCAAGGTTCGATAAAAATTAACGATCCAACTGCACTTTACTGGTTTTTAAGAGACGATTAAAATATTATTCGGGAAATTCGCCGAGTATATTTAACACTGGCTTTAAAAATAACTCGTTACCTACTATCGATTCTATTGTTTCATATTTTTATTCTAACCTAATTTCACAGCACTAAAAGTCTGAAATAGTTGACATCTTCTTCTTCTCTTCAATAATGGCCTATGTCCGTCATTTCGACAGACAATTTTGCCAATGTCAAGTGTTAAAATTGTAATAAATAAGTCAAGTCAAGTCATTTGTCAAGTCGGCTGTCGTTTGTTTTGAAAAGTATTATTAAGTACTTCTTATGGCAAATGCACAAACAGTGCGACGACAATTAAAAAAAAAAAAACTTCTTACAGAGTTTTAATTTAAAAGAGTTCTTATTCGTTACTCGCACTAGCGTTTTGTTTTACAAATAGTTTTTTCTTAGAAATGGACGTTAATTTCAAAGTTATTAAATTACGAGTGGAAACTGATGACACTAAATAATATTTTTGTTTAGTGTAGACTATCATCAATCATCATCATCATCATCAATATATATAAAACTCTTTTGAAGCTGACAGAGAATCAACGCACAGCCTAAACCATAAGTCCTAGAGGTATGAAATTTGGAGGGTAGTATCCTTATATAGTGTAGAGGTGCACTAAGAAAGGAATTTTGAAAAATAGCACCCTAAAGGGTCTAGAACGCTAGCAATGCCTCGGGAGAATAGATGTAACGTAACTAAGGCTTACAATTTTAATCTTCATGGGACACGGGAAAGAACCCAATTACTTACCTTCGTTAGTTTTTATCTAACTCTACTGTATTTTTTAATTTGTTGCCTAGATGATCACGGTGCTATTTTCCACGAGGCAGCTTGAGCTTTGGAGAAGAGCAAAAGTAGTTTTTATCCCGGGAAAGTAATACCAATATCATAAGAAAATAGACTCGGACGAAGCTAAAGTCAATACGCAGTTATTCAGTAAAATCACAAGGAACAATTTGAACCGTTTTGTGGACAGCAGTTAGGTTTATAATATTATTCTGTAATAATAGTCTAGACTAGACTAATTGGACCTCTCCAGTTTACATTTTTTTTTTCTATTTATCTGTGTCTATGCTAATAATATAAAAGGAAAGATTTGATTGTTTGTTTGCATTGAATAGGCTAGATACAAGATACAAGATGTTTATTTGCAAAACTACTGCACCGATTTGAAAATTGTTTCACAGTTCGGAAGCTATACACTATCGCCGGGTGACCAGCTTATATAATATTTTGCATATGCGTGCACGAAGTCGCGCGCAGACAGCTAGTTTATTATAAGTGAAGAAACAAGCAGATAGCTACAAGTCTACAAGAATGCATTGTCTTATTAAGCACGTCCTTAACGACGTTCGCTGTAAGGCATTGTACTCCATCACTCTGAGATCTAGCGTCATGCCTTCAAACGCTGTGCGGCAGAAAGAGGGCCTAAGTACATTGAGAAGAGTTTTTATAGCATTCTTGCCGACTTGGAAGACATTCAGTAAACTAAGTTGATACAGTTAAAGTAGCTAAGTCATTCTAAACAGATTTACTAAGTTAAACTGCGCTTCTAGACTTGGCTACTAGGTTTCGAACTTAGTTTAGTATAGGCTAAGCTTATAAAGTTTGAGCTAAGTTGCTAGCTACATTGACTCAAGGAGTTTCATAGAACTCTGCTAAACTTTGAGTGTGTTTGTAGTGAGAAAATTAAGGAATGCAATCTTTCCTCAATTAGCCCCCTTTCATATTAGCTCATCATCATCATCATTTCCCTGCCCTTATCCCACGCTAGGTGGGGTCGGCACAACATGTTTTCTTCTTCCACTCACTCCTATCATTCGTCAAATCTGAATCTACTCCTCTCACATTCATATCCTCTTTCACACAATCCAACCACTTCTTCTTCGGCCTTCCTCTACTTGCACACCCCCCCAGCCACACTCATATTCATAACTCTTCTCGTAATATGACTTTATATTTTATTTAGACCCTTTCATATTAGCTATTTTCGAATAAATAAAACAAATTTTGTATAAAAACATTTATTATTCATTGAGTTGTTAAAGCATGATTTAATATCGTGATAACACTTGAATAACATCGTATTACATAAACTTTAGTTAATATTAATTAACTTACGCTTACGTAGACATTCCTTAATTAGATACACATTAATGTATTCTACAGAACATTAATATACTCTGTATCTTAGATACATGATTTAGATTCTTAGATGTATTTATAGTCTTTGTAATTAAAAAATATTGTAAACAATTATTTACAAGAAGCTTTTATAAACTTTTCTAATTCTCATAAAACTATCTAATTCGATGTGATATATCTATTTTTTTTTTACATATTCTGTCACTCATTTCTACATTTGGGCTCAAAATATACAAATGAGCGAGGAACAATTTAACCTAGCAAATTTCTAATGTTTTTCTACAAACCGACATAAGTAGCTACAAGTATAATTTTATGTTCTGATACATTTTGATACAATGATATACCTACATACCTATTCGCTACACTCTACATGATACGTCAGATATTAGATACTCAAAAAACAATTGAAAGTATATTTACAAAAGAGGTAATAATTATCTACAGCCAGTAAAAAAAAGAAAAGAAAACATTCGAATTTCAAAAAGCGCGGAACGACTTTTGATTTTAATTTGAAAGATGCGTTCTCACACTTCAGTTGCCGCCGTGCCGCGGCGGCCGCGGGCTGAACCTCACACTATGTCGTGACAGGAGTTTCCGTTTCCCGTACGAGTGGTTTTCGTCGCCTGAGGACGTCCAATGCCGTCGTTGTATGGTGGTGGGCAATACATTACCTGAAAGAGAAATGAAAATTGTACAATTGAATATTTTGAGAGCAACTATAACTTGCTGTGTGTTTAAGGTTGATTATCCCGCCCATCTGAATTCAAATTGGAGATCAATCACGATCTGTGCGAGTTTTTAAATAGATTAAAGTATTCCAACGTTAAAATTGATTGAAAGTTTCGATCAACTTACAAAGCCGACCATCAATGGTAAAAAAATAAACGAGGCGAGCGAGTGGGTACAGAAAAAACATTGATCAGTCAGAATACATCGTTAGTAAACGGTAGGGTCAGGCAAACTGCCGAACCAATCGGCTAGAGAATCAGATCTCATTTCCACAAAAACCTATTTTCGGAAACTGATTTGCAAATGTCTTCCATTCGGAAATGAAAGGCACGTCATGTGATGATGTGAGTCCTCAGGATGCAGCGAGACCATTTCCGGTCCGTTATGATGAAGCTTCCGCTCTTATGTTTCCGAAGCGAAATGGCTAAACCTCATAGTTTCGTCATATCCGCCAGTGTTACTCTCTTTTTATACCCTTCATCTGTAGAAGGCTTCGAGCATGTAGAAGGACAAGAATACATTCTCATTCTCATTCTCTTAATTTTTTTTTAGTTTTTTAAGTTATAGTCACATCAGGCTGGCATTGACAGGCGTCATGGCTCAGTCGGTAGTAGCTCTGCCTTCCGTGCTGTGGGTCTTGGGTTCGATCCTCACCGAGAACAAACATTTGTGTGTTGTAAACATAGATGTTTGTTCTGTGTCTGGGTGTTTCTATGTATTATAAGTATGTATTTACAAAAAAAAATATGTATGTATGTATTCTATCAGCCATCTAGTTTCCATCGTACAAGCTTTGCTTAGTTTGGGACTAGAAGGCGTTGTGTTAAGTGTCCGTGAATATTTATTTATTTATTTATTTTATCACATCACAGGCCAAGTGTCACGTTTACAAGTGCGTACCAAAAGTTTTAGAATTGTTTTTAGGCGCAAGGTAAATAGTATTTTGTGTTACGCAGTCTGGCAACAAAATTTTTGTGACGGACGCACCTGACGCAGCCATCATTGAAAATCGTTTCAGAAAATGGATAAAAGATTCATTAAATTTTTGATTTGTTGCCGTAAGCCGACAGAGAAATAATGGAAGTTTTTAATTTCCCCGGAAGTAAGCTCCTAATAAGCTAATCGGCAATATTCCTGAGTGAAACCCAATCCCGGATGAATAATGGCTTTTTTGATAATTTTCGTAGTCATTAATTAGCTTAATTTCATACCGTGACTTCTTATGTCTTTTTTGAGAGGTAGCGTTTTACACAAGGCCAACCCAATTGCTTCTGCACACGCGTGAAAAATAAAGGACCACTCTACATAAGGCTATGTACCTGTTGTTGGATTTTTTTATTTTATTGCGTTTGCCATGCGACCTCTTTAATTCAATACTTTAAAAACAATATCGCGTTCTTCAAGTTTTAGCCAGTGTCTTGTCAGTTTTGCCAGCGATCGACGACGTTGTTGACAGTTAAGTCACTGGATCAATGAAAATCTACCTTTATGTTACTCGATATTGAAGCTTATCATAATCCATTAGACTTTCGGGTCCTACGTTCTGAGAAATATCACTACAAATAAAGAAAGGTTGCGCTCAAAAAAAATGCAAGATGCATATTATTGTCACATGCGTCATGTCATGGTTGAGCCCATACCTGAAGCCCTTAAAATGTAACTTTAAGAGTTAAGAGAGAAAAATACGAATGACCACTACCTAATACAACTCATCATAAACCAAATCCAAATCGAAGAACGGGCAGAAAACCCGGCGACCCGGCCACAGAGATGTGCGAAAACATGAGTGATGGAGTCCATCAAAAAAACATTGACTTCGTAACGCAGTGTATAAAATCCTTTGGGCTCTGAGCTGATGTGGATGGAGTCGCCATTTTTGCATAATCCCTCACTTTTACTTCCGACCCTCTGAGTACGTGGCTACGATTGTGGGTAGGAAGTTGAACCCCGGGACCGGAGATTATTGGTCGTTGGCTATCGGACCCAGCCAATTTAGATTGGCGAAATGTGCCTGTTCAGGCCATTGTCTTACACATTATAATAACGACGACTGTCTAACTGTTATGTCGAAGGCTAACGTAATGTTCAAACCAATGATCTTTTATGTTCAAACGATTGACAGACTTTGAAACATTCATGACATTTTGTTGAGTCTAAATAAAAACGTAGGATCTATCCTAATTAGATGTACAATGTATACCAAATTATACCAAAATGATTTATGAAGATATTTTAGAGCCAAATTAATTAAACAATTATTTAATTATCGAATTTACAAAAAAAAATTGTAGCTATTTCATTGCTGGGTAGAACAAATAAAATCCAAGACACACAGTGATTGATGGTAAGATTACATTGAAAACATCTGCTAAGTCATGGCGAAAAGCAAAGGTAGCACGTTATCGATGGGCCGAAAGTATTCTTCCACATCTCAAAGGGATCCATAACAATAATACGAAAAAGAAAGCCTCAGTGTATAATAACTTAAGTATTATTGCTACCGGATCCCCAAGTTAATTTCGCGTCCAGACGCGTTCCCGAGGATTACGTTCCCGAAGGAATGTGTATGAGGAGCACGTCCACACATTTGGAACCATTTATCCCATTGTAGTAAGCCTTAGACAGCCATTAGTTGCGCGCTAAGACTAGTATAGGCTTTAGAAAAATGCGGCAGTTTCATGGTAGAATGCGTTTATTCTTTTAGTCTTCAGAGGACAAAAAGTTAGGGAAATAGTAGCAGTAGAGCAGATAGTGTAGGCACAGATCATATAATACTAAAGGTAACTTTTTTTTTTTTTTTTTTAGTTAGTAACATGGATGTGGCGACGTGCGACGCCAACAAACAAAAAAAGAAGAAAAAAAAACATGGAAGTGTGCGCTATCAAAGCTCCAAATGTCAAAGTGACGTTCTTGTGTATAAAACTTTTGCATTGCTTGATGTGTGGAATGTTTCAGGCCAGCACTGAATGTACCTAGCTGGGATAATCAAAATCTAAGGATATCATGAGGTAAAACTTCCTACCGATTTCAATGAGCATTATCATCCATCGGATTTTCCCAAAACACCGCGTGGAATTTATCTAATTTCGTTTGAGATTAATATCATTGCGTCCAATGGCATGTCGAACGACATTGTTTCAGATAAAATTCAACAGCCTGTATAATATAGGTTTCGTGTTAGAATAGAATGGAATTTCGAACTATAATTTAAAGCAAATTATGGTTCTATCTCAAAATCTAATCAAAATTTGATGAAAGATCTCCGATAACACGACTCGAAGCTAATTTCTGTACGAATAACAATGTAATCGGGCTTAACCTGCGTGTTCAATCAAACATTTTTATATATTAAGTGTGATTTTATTCATTTTGATACCTTTCAACTTTTGGATAGTAAGTAGGTGTGGTACATAGAGGTGGACATAATTATGTTTGAGTTCTTCTTCTTCTTCTTTACCCTATATGGCCTGTGTCCGTCATTTCGACAGACAATTTTGCCAGTGTCAAGTGATGAATTTGTATGTATAAGTCAAGTCAATCGTCAAGTCGGCTGTCGTTTGTTTTGAAGAGAAAATCACCTGAAACGACTTTTCACATTCAGAGAAACCACTTTGCACACATTTATTCCAATGGCTCACACTTTATGTTACGACCTAAGTATTATTGGTTAAAATTCCACCAAAATTAAATAATAATACTCACAATAACACAAGAAAAACTATTAAAATAAAAATGCTGTGTTGTTTCAAAAAATGTGAAAACTGACTCATTATTGGTTCAATCAAAACTGACAGTAATTTGCAGCAATAACATTATCAATGACGATGAGTTTTATCAAACTATCACTAAATAACAACGTTTTTGTATGCGCGATGTTTTTTTTTATAATCTTGTGGAATATCTTTTAGTCTCTAAAAATACGGATTCTTAAACAGAAGTTCGTGATCCCGAATATCATTTATTCTTTAGGCCGTGTTAGGCGACGTTCAAACGATGTGCTATGATTAGCGCACACTAGCACACACAGATATTTACGTATGGATCTTTTTGATATTTAAAGGGACCTTGTGGCACGAGGTGGGGCTACTGAAATACCTAAATAAATGAATAAAATGTTTATGTACATTTTGCACACTGGTACAATCTACAGACGATAACATTCAAAGAGATTTTTCACCCGGAAAAATTCTATGTGGGCCGTTTGAAAGTAACTTTATAAAGATAATGAATTCCTGAAATTACATTCTTAAAAGTATTTACGCAGCCTCAGGCGGGCAGATCAAACGTAAACGTAATAATCTCTACTGAGTACTCGGCAAATAATTTTAATGGTAAATTAACATGAACCCTGCCCATTCTTCCAGGCTTTGGATTGCGGGAAACTGGTACCTACTTGAGAACATAATAGTATAAAGTTTTCCGTTCAAAGTTTTCGTGAGTAGTCTCTATAACACCCTGTATAAAGGGCTATTTTAATAATCTTTATGATTTTACATAATGTGGACGGACTTCTTGCTCCCAGTGACCAGCGGGCCTAAGATGCGCACGCGAGATATTTTGTCATGTCGTTCTGTCAAAATGTAAGCATTTTGCACTAGTTTTTGAACTTTTACGTTATCGGTGGTAATGTTGTCGACAAAACGCGCCTTGTTATTGTACACTTTTGACACTTCTTAGTCGTCGTACCTCTCTGTGGACGAGATAATAGTCATGCAGAAATGTCAAAAGTTGAAGATTCAAGGCGCGTTTTGTCGACAACATTGCCACAGATAATGCAAAAATTCAAAAACTTACAAAATGCTTAAATTTTGACAGAACGACATGACAAATATCTCGCGTGCGCATCTTAGGCCCGCAGGTCGAGTGTGTACGTTTAGACGTTTACTACAAAGTCACGTAATTCATTTTTGCAAGTGTAAATAAGCATGAACTATAATTTTGTATGGAGAATCATTAGTTTTTTTATTTATGGCCTTGAAATAATTTAAGTCAAGTCAAGTCCACCCTAGGCTGCAGCTACACTTACCACCAGGTGTGCTGGCAGCCAAATGCTTGGCTATAGCTCATAAATAAAAAAAATAAAAAAAAAAAGTCGTCGGCTGTCGTTTAGACAAAAATACCTATAGTTTACGTCAACTTTGTAAGTATACGTAAAACGAACTTGCTGCTACAGAAAAGTACCTATCTGGCACAAGTAAACCGTGTGCTGAGGTAAGTACCGTTTCGTCGACTGATGGAATCGACGAAACGGTACTTACGAAAGGTTTCCCTCCCTGTTTCTAGTAGGTAAGTTCAAAATAAACTCCAATTATTACGATGAAAAACGCAATCTCTTTCACTTGCTCGCTCTTCTAGGTACAATCCACATATTCTACAAGAATAAATTAATTTGGAATCTCAATATCAACAAGCTGTGTCGAAGAATATTTGATGTTTTGCTTCAAAGTACAAAACATTTTTGTAAAAATAATGACATGTATTTTTCTGATCTTTGTCATCCCCGAACTTTGGTTTATTTATGACATTCCGAAGCTCATTCGCAAAGGTCGAAAACAATGCTTATTTATTTGCTTTTTCTTGTTTCAGAGTTGTATGAAATTCTTCCTGAAATTTACGTAATGATTTTTACTGCTACCGTCAAAAGTTGAGAGCAGTTTGAGTCAGAATACAAAGAGTATATTAGTTGTTAGCTAGCGCTATTAGCAAAGAGAAGAGACTGAAGGTAAACTTTTAAGTACATCGATTGTTCTGCGAGGAAATAGTGAAAGCAGCACTAAATATGCACTCAGACTATGCACTACATCGGATCAAGTTTCAAACTTTTATTTTTCAGTTTAACCCAGTAATGCCCAAATTTTTTTTTTTCAGTTTTCTTTGTTTTAGTCATTGAAGATTGTTCAATGAGGGGTTTTTATATACGTAATATAAATATTATTTATTTAAATAAATTAGAAGTTCGAAAAAAAACATGTGGCCAAATGGCCACGCTAAGCGCATACAATAGCAAATCCGTCAAGAAACTAGTTAACTAGTAAGGGGACAAATAAATAAAAAAAACATATTGCGGTAGTGTTTATCATCAATAAAAAGTTCAAACAAATCGATGGCAAACCTAGCACCAGCATTGTCATTTGCAACCTCTGGAAATGACCCCAAAAACGGCTCTAGGTCTCCTTCAATCCATGTTGAATCCATGTTCTTCTACCATAAAGATCGTCAAAACAACGGGTGGAGTCAGGAATATGGTTTCGAAAACGTACATCTGCATCAGCTACTAACTGTCGAGCATTCAAGTTCTCAGCTCTCCCTCCACTATCTTCGTTACCTGAATCCTCGTCTGTCAATATTGCTGGATCTGGAGGAGCTATGAAAATTTGTTCCGGTACCAGAATATCCGAAACGAGGCTATCCGACAGAGAACCAAGGTGGTCGATATAGCTCCTCTGAGCTACCTATGTCGACCAAGGAGTCGACCACCTTGGACCACCAGTTAGCAAACTGAAATGGCAGTGGGCCGGCCATATTTGCCGCAGAACGGACAATCGTTGGAGCAAACTAATACTCGAGTGGAGACCGCGTTTAGGCAAGCGTAGTGTAGGACGCCCTCCGGCTAGGTGGGGTGACGATCTGAGACATGCAGCTGGCAAA
This sequence comes from Eulithis prunata, assembly GCA_918843925.1. NCBI lineage: Eukaryota > Metazoa > Arthropoda > Insecta > Lepidoptera > Geometridae > Eulithis > Eulithis prunata. The sequence continues at coordinate 9,444,880 of OU974014.1, read as the reverse complement.
CACTGGATGAGAAGAGCCGAAGACCGGGCTCAATGGTGCGTCTTGGGAGAGACCTACGTCCAGCAGTGGACCACGTCCAGCAGTGGACCGATATAGGTTGATGATGATGATGACCAGAAGATCACTATCGCTATCTTCATCTTCAGAAAGGACATCAATGACTTTATTTACGGTGCAATTGCCCACAAACTGATCGAAATCATTACATTACGAGTAATACATTACTTATTATAATGCTATGCCTAGAGCTTAGCGTGGCCATTTGGCCACGGTAAGTTCAGTGTAAAAAAAAACATACTAAATCAAAGCTGTGCGGTATTTTATCGTTTAGTAGTGATAACTACATAATATCTTTGTAATTTCACACAAAAACAAAATGAAAAAACACAATAGTTTCAAAATAATATTACTTACTCTCTTCTAGGGTCAATTTTTTTACAATTTCTTGGATTCGCGCCAAAGAAATGAAAATATCTCCGAAATATGTTTCTTTGTTATTATGATAGTGACATATGCTAAAACCTTGACATTTGACAGTACACAATGAACAATTAGAAAACCAGAAAATATTACAGTATTGCCATAGTAACCACTTTATTTTACCTCTATTTGTGTGGCCAAATGGCCACGGTAGGCATTACTGGGTTAAGATTCCGATCCAAGTGCACACAAAAGATAAAACAGACACTTAAATAAATTGTCTGGCAGCTAACACGCTTTTTCAACTAACATTGAAAGCAAAAGTATATTTAACAAGATACTATTGCTAATGGAGTAGCTTTGCTTCTTTAAACATTTGTTTGGCACAAGCATAAAGCGACGTACCTGCTTTCTATCAAACAAACACGTTCTTAGCGTGCATCAAAATGCATCTAGCGTCGTTTAGTATATACGATACACACGCTTTGACGCTTTTTATGTGACTCTAATGCACCTCTAGTGCTACACTAGACGCTACGACAAGTGCTACGACAGACGCTACGCTTCACGTTATGCCTGGTTTACACTTTGTTAAGGATCAAGCGCGAGTGACAAGTGCAAGTGTTAAGCGATAAGTAAAATCAGCGTGTAAACGCATACGCTGTTATGTGATGAGTGCAGGTAACAAGTGCAAGTGCGAAGTAAAGTGATTAGAAGCCGTGTTTATTTTTACTGTTAAGTAGCTTCTCCCTCACATCCGCGCTCTCGGAGCGTCGCCCGAACTTGGTGCGCTTATACGTATACTGGCAATTTTTTGAGCAATAATTGCTCGGCAACACGAATGGATCAATCTGGAGTAATAATTAGCAGAATCAACTAAACACTGTGTGAACGTTCTGAATACACTTAACACTTGACACCAAAAAACACGTTAACTAATCACTTATTACTTCGCACTTGCACTTAGCAAAGTGTAAATCAAATATTACATGTCACGCTACGCCAAGCACCACGCTTCACGACTTGCTTCACGCCATGCCAAGGACTACAAGCGCTACGTCAAGCACTACACTTCACACCATTCCAAAGGCTACGCGAAACGCTACGTCAACCGCTACGCTACGCCAATAACAAGATTCTGCAGATCTGAAGATGAGTCAGCGCGACCACCTTTATTGCTTTCCCACTCCGCAGATTCTCGATATAACAACTGTAACTTATCCAACTCTAGTTTGATATTATCTTATTTCAGTGGGTTTTATTTCGTTTTTAGTACTTTGTACGCGGAAGTGAGATAAATAATACCTATCTACTTTCTTATAAGCAATTTTATGTACCTACATCAGATTTAGGCACAATGGTTCAAGTTGAATTAGTATTTGGATCGAATGAACTCACAATTCATTCCAAAGGAGTGATCAAGAACAAAGATAGTCACCGCGTTACGTAAAACTATATAACATATAAAATATCCTATAAATACTATGTATCCTAAGTATGTATTTACACAAAAAAAAAATTATATAAGTATTATATCAGCAATCTAGTTACCATAGTACAAGCTCTGATTAGTTTGGGACTAGAGGGCGTTGTGTGTAATATCCAAGGATATTTAATAATATTATTATCCTATAAATATTCTAGGACATCACACCCAACGCCCTCAAGTTCCAAACTAAGCAGAGCTTGTACTATGGGAACTAGATTGTTGATATATATATATATAATACATATACATATATATATTTTTTCGATTTTTGATATTCGAATCACATTGCGCGCCAACGTCAGCTCGACTGCCGAACGTTGTAGTGTCACCGCGCAATGTATCTCGGATACGCTAGCGTTGCGATACGTTTACGATTGTCACATTTATTCTTGATCAAGGGTTTATTTATTCTATCTATAAGTATTATTTCCCACGCAGGACAAACATTTTTGTAATAAACATAGAGCTTGCTTGTTTTGTTTTGGTTATTATTTGTGTAAGTAAAAGTAAACAAGTAATGTATCAACTCTATAAGTTCCGATAGTTTTGTTTATGCTGGCCATAATGGCGCTGTGAGAAATGTCCGCCACCATATCCGTAGTAATAATTTTACAATGAAAAATAAACGATGTAGGGTCACCTCCATAAATAATTCTAATGCAGAGTAATATTCCCAAACCCACCGATCATTTTGACCCAGAACATTAGAAAAGCACGGACAATGATATATTATCAGTTTAAAGGTTACGATAAGAGCCAATACGCATTGTCGACTGGACGCCGGCGACTCAGTCTCTCGGTGACTAAAACATAGGTACATCCCTGGTCGCAGAGTGTAAACACCAATTTGCCTTGAATAGAAAGGCGACTCGATCACCGGCGAGCAGTACGTATAGGCCCTAAAGTAGACACGTACGCACGATTTACCAAATGCACTCGAATTCACAAAAGGGTTGTGGGCACCAAATACTAAAATGTTTAAATATGTAACCCATCACAATGTTTGCACATATACTCGTACTTGAGTATGTACCCTTTGATCAAATGTAAAACGTCAGATTACAAAATCAACGGATTAGTTAGTTCTAGTGAACACAGGTTCCACCCGCAGTTACCCCCTTACTCCACAATCCCCACACCAACCCTATTTATTATTTCATCATCATTATTCACAGGTTATAATTACCTTTCCGCTCTGTATTCAGTTTATTGTTAGAAATAAATCATAACCTGAAACTTGGACAAAACTGGCTATACAACTCTAGAGAGTATAAGTTGCTTAACACTTTAAAACTTTGAATACACTTTGATGTCTGTTCGTGTTTTATGAAGGTACTAATTTTCATCTACAGGTCCTCTTGAATAGTATTAGTAGAGCGATTCATATAAATAATTTAGGTATGGTTGGTAAGTGAAAACTTGAATCTCCAGATCCTGCTCATTAGCATACAAACATTAGGTATTAGAAATAAACCATTGTGAGACATGTCAATTAAAAACTATGTATCAAATACAGATAAATAGATATACTCGTAACAGGAATTAACAAATAAATCAAATTATTACGACTGAATAAAAAAAAGTCACTGCAGTTAGTAAGAATAGCATCAGCTGACATCTTATCAAAAATTGAAACTTTATTTTGACAACTTTTTCCTAAATTGTTCATGGTTATGTACTACATTTTACTTAGTTTTCTGGTTTGAAATAAAATGAAATAGTTAGAAGTACGGTTCTTAGAGGTTTACATAAAATAGTGGCGTGAACTGAATAATGCACGGAGCGCTTCGTGTATGTTGTGTAAATATTTATGACCATCCAGTGTTATGCTAGTTTTGAAAACTAGAGAATTATCGTAAAGTCACTTCTGCTCACTTTAGATAGCACCAGCAAATATACATGCAAATAACGAGTTGTTGACGTAAACTCATAACTTTCCCGAATTATTTGGTAAGTGAAAACAAACTTCGGAACTTTGGCGATACTCCAAATTACTTGTGCATTTGAACAACTGCTCCAAACTGATGTTTGTTCGTTTATGACACAAGTTTTATAAAAAAGCTACAGATAAATCAATGTATTGAAGGGTTGTAAATGAAAATAACTTTTAGTATTATTAAAGCTTGTGTTGTGTACCTATATCGGTAGGTATTTGGTACGGAGACAGTGACTCAGCGGGGCTAGGATGCGCACGCGAGATATTTGTTCGTTCTGTCAAAATGTAAGCATTTACCTCCAGTTTTTAAACTATTGCACTATCTGTGGAAGTTTTGTCGACAATACGAGCCGCCTTTTTTTTTGTTATTGTCTTCTTCTTCTCTTCAATAATGGCCTGTGTCCGTCATTTCGACAGACAATTTTGCCAATGTCAAGTGTTAAAATTGTAATAAATAAGTCAAGTCAAGTCATTTGTCAAGTCGGCTGTCGTTATGTTTTGAAAAGAATATGGTGGATTTTCTCTTCAAAACCTAACACGAATTTTCACATTCAGAAAAACCACTTTACACACATTTATTCCAATGGCTCACACTTTATGTTACGACCTAAGTATTATTGATTAAAATTCCACCAAAATTAAACAACAATACTCACAATAACACAAGAAAAACTATTAAAATAAAAGTGCTATGTGTCGTTTCAAAATATGACAAAACTCGTGTCCCACCTCTTACTCGTCGTACCATGGTCGTACGTCTCTGTGGACGAGATAATAGTCATGCAGAAACGATTCAAAGGTACATTTTCTCGACAACATTACCACAGATAATGCAATAGTTCACAAAGAGAGAAAGCACATTGTGCTGTCATATCGAATTTGACATTGACATATTGGATACATAGGTAAGGTCAAACAAGTATATATTCATAAATAAAAGTGTGTCGACTATTTGTGAGTTATCATATTGGATACATAAAATTAAGGTCCAACAAGAATACACGAGTTTTGACATTTTTTGAAACGACACATAGCACTTTTATTTTAATAGTTTTTCTTGTGTTATTGTGAGTATTGTTGTTTAATTTTGGTGGAATTTTAACCAATAATACTTAGGTCGTAACATAAAGTGTGAGCCATTGGAATAAATGTGTGTAAAGTGGTTTTTCTGAATGTGAAAATTCGTGTTATGTTTTGAAGAGAAAATCCACCATTTTCTTTTCAAAACAAACGACAGCCGACTTGAGATATGACTTGACTTGACTTATTTATTACAATTTTAACACTTGGCATTGGCAAAATTGTCTGTCGAAATGACGGACACAGGCCATTATTGAAGAGAAGAAGAAGAAGTATATATTATTCATAAATAAAAGTGTGTCGACTATTGTGAGTTACTATTGTGAGTTATCATATTGGATACATAAAATTAAGGTCGAACAAGTATTCATAAAAAAAGTCGACTAGTCTAAGCTTTAGTTAATTGTATAGTCAGAAAGTTCCGAAACCAAACTCTAATGACCATTTATAGCTCACTTTACAAAGTTTTGTAGCCGGCACTAGCAAAGTTTTAATACCCTGTGTCGTGGTTAAACGATCATTATAGCCAGTTCTAAAAAACCCAGGCAGGCAGCCAGGATTAGCTTAGTGTTTCTTTGTTATTCCTAGCATTTTTATATAGCGCACAGTTTTTCTATACATTCTTTAAATTCTCCTCAAACTGATAATCTATTTAGGAGAAGACATCAATAACTAACTCAAACCACTAACCTAATCCGAAGTCCGATACTTTGAAGCCACTAAGCCGCGGTATACAGACCGCTGAACTGTTTGTTAAATATATTTATAGGTTCAAAGGTACTTTACCGTACCCTTAAGTAGGTACCGTGGAAATCCATTCAAACCACTTAGTAATCGAGGTTAAGGAGTAGTCATGCGTCAAAAATGTACATAAAAATTTTTAGTATTAAATATTTAGTGGGTCACAGACACGCCTTCTTCATGTCTCCTTTGTCGGCCGGCGGCATCGAAACCTTTAGGAGAAAGAATAAGGAAGATTTCTTATCTTATATATTTAAACTGTAGAATTATTTGTTCAAAATGCCAGCTCCGTCATGTACTTACCGTCATCTTAGAGACTTCCAATTTAATTTCATAAAAAAACTTGGCAGTCGGTAATTTATTTAAGATGATTTATGAGCCGTCAGCTTTGACAGTTGTTTACGTGATTTAACTTTAGCGAAATGGAAGCCGTTTTCTAGAAATATGTTAAAATATTCATCTCTTTGATGTAGAGCAAAGTGTTGAGATCTGTGTGAGGCAATTTATTTAAATAAGAACAAAAAAGGGCTAGAGTTACGCAAAAGCAATTTAAAAAAAATCAGAGTTCTCGGCCGTTGGGCTGTAGACAATTCTGTGTTTAAACTTTGGACGAAATAAAAGAAAAAGTTGGAAAATATAGCATTAACTTTCATTCCAATTCTGTCTAAAACAATGGTTAATTCTCATTAAAAGCACCATTTTCCTTCGCAATACATTTTGCTTCAACTGATGAACGTTTTACATTTTTTTTATTGTAAACTAAGACCCAGCGTATACTAAGTTATATTATACATAATATGGAAACTCATTCTTTTTGTACCTATAGACATTGTTAAACTCGTCGGAAGCCTGTGGATATTACTAAATATCCTGTTATTTAGCGCCGCTTTCAAAAATCCTCCGTCATTGTCACTTCTATGACAAACGAAAAGGGATGACAACAGATTTAACAGCTTTTCACTAGCGCAGGACAATTTTTTTTGTCGAAATGACAGACAGAGGCCGTATAGGCAGAAAAGAAGAAGAAAACATGGCCAAAAAATATTAATTTGTTTAGTATTACATTATTATGATACTAGCGACGGCTAGTATCATATAATAGCATATATTAAGACTGTAGAACTGTTCTACCCTTTAGAGTGTGACGTTTCAGAATTCCTTTCTTAGTGCACCCCTACACTAGCGGCTAACTCGCGTCAACCGGGAACTATTCCGCCGTGCGCGTGAAGAGACCCGCCGCCTGCAGTGGAAGTTCGTTTGGACCCGGGGCGGCGCGATCCTGGTTCGCCGCGAGAACGGGGAGGCCGCCATACGTATCCGTGCGGAAGTCGATCTAGTGAGGGTTTTTGGTGTGGCATCGGCTAGCGGTAATTAGTAACTATCTTCAGTTAGTTTCACGCGATACAGAACTGTATCCAACGTCGTTTTAATTGCTATTTCAAATAATTATACTGTTTCACTATGATCTCGGTTGTCGCTCTATTAACGTCTAAAGTGCAATATCATTTTTACTATAATTTTATTAAGGGTACTGATACGATATTACATAAATTTACATTTTGATTTAAGGTTTTGTTAGGTACCTAGGTACTCGAAGTGCTATGTGTCGTTTTGTATTTGCAGTGTATTGGTTGATTGCCGTAGGTACTAAAGGTGATGGTCACTTACTTTATTATTATTGTATATTAGATTAGGCACATAATATTTTAAGCTGTTAGATTAAGTTTGTTGTAAAACGGAGCGCGTGTCGCAGAGGCTGTACGCCCCTTCATTCTAGGCACTCCTGAAAACCAGCGCTAAAGGAGCCATCGTGCACCTTTAGCATATGCTGAGTGAGTGCCTTTTTTACGCATCTATCTATAATTTGGTGTTTATTTAATTGTGTTTAAGTGTGTTTTTGCGTAAAATAAATGGCTTCTATTCTATTCTATTCTATTCTATATATGGATACTAACCTCCAAATTTCATACCTCTAGGACTTCTAGTTTAGGCTGTGCGTTGATTCTCCGTCAGCTTCAAAAGAGTTTTATATATTTAAGAAGAAGAAGAAGAATATGTGGTTACGTTCTTCAAATAAACTATGCAATAAGGTGTAGTTTACCTTGAGCACCTCGAGCCAGCTATTTCCATAAAATGAAGCTGAATAATATCCTGTCTGTTCACGTAAGATAGACTCTGATTAATGACGTCAGAACTAAAGCCTATTCTCACTAAGTCGCTGCTGTAAAGCTGATTTAACACGAGAGCTAAGTAAACATCTGTATATATAAAGGGAAATAACTTAGTTTGATGGCTCGCAACTGTAATTTCACTACATTGTAGACATTGCTTTAATTTTGATGTAGGTATGTAGAGATTGAGAGAGACTAATGGGTATTTAAAATGCTTGAAGATAATTATTTAGTTACTAAGATGCTGACTATACCTACTTACCTACGTTAGCGTTGAATGAGTGGTAAACTGTACCTACGCCTACCTTCAAAATATTGCTAAACGACTAACCAACCTACCTATAAAAATATGTTCTCATATAAGTGTCTATTGTCTATCTGAGAATAAATTCTTTAAACCTAAACCTAATTATTATTTAAGAAGTAGTCACAGGTACATTGTTCGAAAACGCAGTTAAAATGACTTGATAATGTGAAAAAGACTTGATAAAATTCTATCTATCTATCTATCTATTCAGCCTGTATGCACCCACTGCTGGGTATAGGCCTCCTCTTTAGTACGCCAGTCTCTCCGGTCCTGCGCGAGTCTTCTCCACTGCTGCTCAACTACAGCGACAATATCATCGGACCATCGGGCGGGTGGTCTTTGAGCGTCGCTTGATAAAATTAATTAGAGTAAATGTACAACTGGGAATGTACCTAAATTTCGATCTATTTTTATTATACTCGAGATTAAAGTTTCCTTTTTGATTACCTTAGTAGTTAGCTCTTGAAAGAGACTGAAAGAGTGCCTCTAAGGAGTCCCGCCGGAAGCAGTGAAAGGGTGTTTGTAAACTGTCCGAGACCGACAGCTACACCTAAGACGATACTGTCAGTGATTCGAACCAAAATATCGGTATCTGCACCGACAAAAGTGTGAAAGAGTCTATAGATGTATGACATTGCTGCCGATTCTGTTGTTGCATTTTTCTAAATTAGACTAATTTGACAGCACTACAATGATAGCTATCTTTGTTGTTTCAGTTCTTATGAAAGGGATGGCGACAGTTTTAGTGCTGTCAAATAAGCTTAGTTTAAGAAAAAGATACAACAGAATCGGGGGCATTATCTCTCCGATACGATATCGGTGGCAGTGTAAATACAGCTCGTATTGTTCTTTTCTAATTTAAAAAGTACAGAGGAAAGCAATGACCTTTACAAGTAACAAAGAACAGTTCAAAGGATTCAAAACTTTGCTTAGAATGGAATTAGAGTTCATTTACACTGGTATGCAATTATTTACCTGCATAACTTTGTTTTCAACCAGTACTTAGGCTATACGTGATATTGTCGGAGAACCATCATATTTTAGTACTAGATGATTTTCCACAGTATCGGATATTTTCCACAGTATCGGATATTTTCCACAGTATCGGATATTTTCCACAGTATCGGATATTTTCCACAGTACGGATATTTTCCACAGTATCGGATATTTTCCACAGTATCGGATATTTTCCACAGTATCGGATATTTTCCACAGTATCGGATATTTTCCACAGTATCGGATATTTTCCACAGTATCGGATATTTTCCACAGTACGGATATTTTCCACAGTATCGGATATTTTCCACAGTATCGGATATTTTCCACAGTATCGGATATTTTCCACAGTATCGGATATTTTCCACAGTACGGATATTTTCCACAGTATCGGATATTTTCCACAGTATCGGATATTTTCCACAGTATCGGATATTTTCCACAGTACGGATATTTTCCACAGTATCGGATATTTTCCACAGTATCGGATATTTTCCACAGTACGGATATTTTCCACAGTATCGGATATTTTCCACAGTACGGATATTTTCCACAGTATCGGATATTTTCCACAGTATCGGATATTTTCCACAGTATCGGATATTTTCCACAGTACGGATATTTTCCACAGTATCGGATATTTTCCACAGTACGGATATTTTCCACAGTATCGGATATTTTCCACAGTATCGGATATTTTCCACAGTATCGGATATTTTCCACAGTATCGGATATTTTCCACAGTATCGGATATTTTCCACAGTACGGATATTTTCCACAGTATCGGATATTTTCCACAGTACGGATATTTTCCACAGTATCGGATATTTTCCACAGTATCGGATATTTTCCACAGTATCGGATATTTTCCACAGTACGGATATTTTCCACAGTATCGGATATTTTCCACAGTATCGGATATTTTCCACAGTATCGGATATTTTCCACAGTATCGGATATTTTCCACAGTATCGGATATTTTCCACAGTATCGGATATTTTCCACAGTATCGGATATTTTCCACAGTACGGATATTTTCCACAGTATCGGATATTTTCCACAGTACGGATATTTTTCTTCGAGCCACTGAAATGACGGTATCGGCCTGTGTAAAAATACTCTAATAGATATCTTTTCTTTGAATACGATCGATTAAAAGCTAAGAGGACTAAATAAATGTTGGACAACAAACCTACTTCTACCATTCAAAGGAATTCTGAGACTTTTAGTGCTAAAATCCCCTTCAGGGTAAATTCACAGCTTTCCAGAGCTTCAAAAGGAATTATGACACTAAAAGCTTCAAAATTCCTCTATTTAAAGAAAAGTCATAAAGAGATTTTGAAACTCAGTTTTCTAGACACTACAGTGTAAATAGAGGCGAGGCATGAAGCAAATAGCCCACTCATTTGAATAGTGGGCTAGTTGTGATTTTTTTCCCATCTAGCTCACCAGTGGGCCGGCCGGTGAGCTCGATGGGAATAACCTAACATACTTATAGTTAACTCAAATAGACGAAAAGGGCTTTTCGTTTACTTAGTAAAAGTATACATATAAAATCGTTAGGTGACTGAGTCACTCAACGTCATAAAACCACAGTATGTTTGCATCACCATATACCTACACCATAATTCGATTTTCATTATATTAACATATTAAGCGTAATCTTAAACTTGCATGCTGGGTTTCTCTGGCGAAGTGTGAGAGTCAATAATTTATTTAAGATCTATATGTACCACTTTTCACGCCAATAAATCATTCATTCATTCATCAATACTAAAAGCTGCAATCTATAATCGCTCTTATTAAGCTGCAAGCGCCAAAATGGGCCTTCCATTTCACTATAAAAACATAGGGTCGGTCAAAGTAAGTTAAAAATATCGCTTGTCGCAATCGGTATGCGTGGTCTAAGCTGTCTATCAGAATCATTCGCTGTAATTGTGACAGGCGCCATGGCTCAGTCGGTAGTAGCTCTGCCTTCCGTGCTGTGGGTCGTGGGTTCGATCCCCACCGAGAACAAACATTTGTGTGGCAAACATAGGTGTTTGTTCTGTGTCTGGGTGTTACTATGTATTATAAGCATGTATTTTCAAAAAAAAGTAAGTATTATATCAGCAATCTAGTTTCCATAGTACAAGCTCTGCTTAGTTTGGGACTAGAGGGCGTTGTGTGTAATGTCCAAGAATATTTATTTATTTAATTTCATGATTACTCAAACTCACTTCTACAAAGTTAAAGTCGGCTAAAGAAGAGAGGCTTATTGTTGTAATGATACTGCCAAGACGTGGGTACTCTATCCACGTGTAAATGTACCCACGCACTTTAGAGAGGTTTACCTCTCTGAATAATTTCCACGTGTAGGCAGAATTGTAAGCAAATAAGAGCTCGTGATTCAAAGCCTTCCTACACAGCTGCTCTGCTTACACACCTATTCTACAAAAAGGATTTAAAGACATTGAGGGTTTTCTCACTGCCGCCGACACGATATCACGACACGACATTTACTTTGGAGAGCTAATCGATCTTACTCAGATTCGTCAATTTAAACACTACTTACTACTTAAGCCCCTTTCACTATTTATCACCTTCCGGACCCAAGGCACAGCTGCTATGCTCAACTGATTGTGGCGTTGGTACTTTTGATTCCCTTCTACACAACTAAATGGTCCGTTCCGGCAAAAATATGTACCTATGACCCGACTGACGAAATCTCGAATCCCTGGTTGTGCCGTGGGTTCTTTTGAGACACAACTGATTGATCTGTTGGGCAAATAAATGTACCTATGGCCCAACTGGCTCACTATCTTATCAAACCGAGGTGTCACTATTTGAAATGGTAATTAACTTTTGACAGAAGTTGAGAAGTGATAAACTAGACGGTGTAGCGCGTCGTATGTGTACATGCGACTCTCAGGTGGAGCTATCAGGTTGTCTGGAAGAGATCGCTGCATAGCGATAAGACCGCCCATTGTACAATTAATTTAAGTTTTGTTTTTTTATTTTATTGTAATTCCTAGGTTAAGGTGCAATAAAGTATTTTCTATCTATCTATCAGTCATAAGCAAGGGACTTAATGCTAAGTCAACGTCGCCGACGTTTTGTGGCCGCGGAGGAGTACATTTTTGTACCCGCAGTCTCGACGCGATGAAGCGTCCCGTAGGACACCTTGAGGTTTTGAGTCAGTACGGGTCTGACATAACCTTCCACCGACTTAGTGACGATTCGGACAAAATATACGGACAAAATTGTCCCAATTGTCACTTTTGATTTTAATCATTTTTGTTGTGACGATTCGGACAACATTAAAAACAGCTGCATTGTACAGTCAGATAAAAAAATGTTAAGCAAAATATGATATAGCTATTTAAATTGCTTTGCGAGCGTGTGGTTACATTAAGGTGGTTCGATTTCTATAACTATATCGAGGGTGGAAGGATTATGGATTTTCCTTGTCGCCGACGACAACGATATTTTTATTCAAGCAACTGGTAATGGCTCGGCGGTGTCGTGTCGTGCCGTGCCAGTGTACAACGCCCTATTTTACAAAAAGAATTTAAAAGCCTTTTACCGCCTCCGCATTTATAGCATGATTGATTGGCTCTGCAGTGGAGTTTCACGTTTTGTGGTAGGATTTTGTGAATGGGGTGATTAACTAATGGATACCTTTGTTTCCTACTAGCTTCGGCCCGTGACTTCGTTCGCGTCCGGTTTTATCCTGTTGATTTTCCGTTTAACAAAGTAGCCGTTATTATAAAAAGTAATTCCGGTTTCGAACTATATATTCCAAGTTTCATCCAAAACGGACCAGTATCCAAACTTTGACATTTATAATATTACTGGGATCGACATAGGTAGGAAGTTATATACTTTGTAACTATCGAAAAACTAAGTAGGTATATACATACCTACATATATGCCTAATCAAACGCGATCAAATGAGGAAAAACGGCGAACTCGCGGCTTGATTTTCAGCACTATTATGTAAGATCCCAGACCTACTTCTATTAAAAGAACTCTTTCGACATTCACAATCTAAGTATGTAGATAAATACCAGACTGATACCAGTTTCTTTGCTTTACCTAGCTAGCTACATTATTAAAAGAATTTTTTAAATTGAACCCTCACAACAATGGATGTTTGCAAGAAAATGAAAACTCAACAACGAACAAAGAATCTATTACTGCTCACGAGTTTTCTGATAGATAGCTGGCCCTACCTGAGCTTTAGTTTTCTAAGAAACTTAAGCTTTTTTACAAAAAAATAACAGAAGAATGAATTGAGTATTATTTACAAAGCGCCAAGGGCCACTTTATACTTTATACTTCTATTTATGAAACAAAATACATACTTACAGTTTTTATATTGTAGTGCCTGAGACATGTAGACAGCGTTGGCGTTTTGGTGAATGTATTGTTATATTTACAGAGACGTATTTCATAGAAACTTAAGGTTATATTCATTGAATCAAAATATGTAGGTACGTTTGCAAATTGTGAAATTCCTAAGTGACATTTTTATAAGATGCAAAAAAGCAAGTAGTGAGTAACGAAAAGTCTTATCTTCAAATAACTCATTTTAAATGTTTATTATACAACGTATTTATTAGACAAAACATAGAAAAGTCACTAAAATAAAAATAAATTTTCGTCTCCTTCTAAGTGAATGTTATTTATTTTTTCTGTTTATACCAATCGACAGATAATTTAACCTTTTTTTAAATCTAATGAGATTTTGTTAGTTCTGATGGGATCTCTTACCTTCCTGAAGGCTATCCTGAAGTTTTCAGACAGGAAGGCGTACAGCAGCGGGTTGACGCAGCTGTTCATGTAGGCGAGCACGTGGGACACGATCTGCGCGGTCACAGTGAAGAATGTGATGTTGTAAGCATCCAGCGCCTTCACCAGCAAGATTATCTGGAACAAGTGCAGTCAATACAATATTAAACTTGTGAAGATGGAGCCTTGGGCGGTCGGGCTGTCAAGATAGAAGGCTTATTTCCATCGAGCCCACCGGCCGGCCCACTGGTGGGCCAGATGGGAAAAAAAAAATCCCATCGAGCCCACTCATTTGCATGTGGGCTCGAGATAGTGGAAAATTTTGAACGGCAGCGTTATGCAACTAAATGATGGAAGGAGCTGATGGTCCACCTGATGTAATTTCAGGGACCACGTGGTATCTTTTATGTCTTTACTAGCTTCCGCCTGCGACTTCATACGCGCCCCGTTTCGTCCTGTTGATTTTGGAGCAGAAAAAGTAGCCTATGTGTTAATTCAGGTTACGAACTATATATATTCCAAGTTTCATCAAAATCGGACCAGCAGTTGCTGCGTGATTAGAACACAAACATCCAAACATCTAAACTTTGACATTTATAATATTAGTGGTATAAGCGAGCGTCTTCGCTTGAGTATCTGCCTATTTTATTCTATTGGGAAAGTCTGAAAATCACACCACTCAGTTTAGTTAATTGAATTCCACGCATTTATTTTCTTAAGCAATTAGCATTGACAATACACACGTGGGCATCCGGCCCTGCGCACGATACGACTACTCATCCTCCCGGGGGGAGCGGGAGGCGGCGTCGTCTTACAAAATGTAAAACAATAATACAATAATTATGTGTCACTACAATGGCATGGGATTAGATTGTTATAGTTTTGGCTATTTTCTACTTATCAGGTTCAATTTAGACCTAATTTAATTTTCTCAGAACCGTAAAATTTCATTTCATTTCAAATTGCGCCCTTATTAAGTGGCAGGTCTTAATTTCGAAATCCACTCGATCCATAACTCTTGAGATTTATTGAAAATCTTTGAGAGTCAATACAGTTTCATACTCTCGTCAGCCCACGCAGAAACGTTCTACGTGGGAGGCATTAGGTACGTCTACCTACTTATGTTGCTTCTGTATTTATACACGTGTACAGTCTGATATTACGATGATGATGATGAGGTTCAAGCACTATGACGTCATGGTCGTGTCATCCAGTCCGTGGTCCTACGTAATTCTTAGTTGTCAAAGATTATGAACAAAATCCTCACGTTCTAATTCAGGCTCACGACCAGATTGGGAATGTTAGCTCTGCCACAGCACATATAATACTATACTAGGCTCTGCCAATACTTCTCCATAGTATATTTAAGTATATAAATTTGTAAACCTTTGTTTAATGTATTTTAATTTTCTTGTGGGACCGAGTGACCGCTAAAAGCTTTTAAAATAATCTCCAGCGGACAGTTGAAAAATTGACCTTTTTACCAGCGATTGGCACCGATAATGTCAGGAGTATTTTTAGCTTTTTATAGGCAGTTAACAGACTATTATGAAGAAAAGAAATGACTTTAATGCTTCAGAGTGATGGGCGCAGTGCAATGCATCACAGGTGCGTCCTCAGTAAACGCGCTCAGTGAGGCAATACATCGATAAAGGTAGTGGCTATTTTGTGACTTAACATTATGACGGCTCTTTTTTAATTTTTGTGAAATTATCTTGTAAAACTTGAAAACCTTGGCCAAGCACGTTTTGCCCTTGCTTGGTGAAGACTTCCATAGTTCGTTTTAGCTGAAGTGTCTAGTTCGCCACTTCAACATCTGCTCGTTCTTAAACTTTTCTCATAAAAAAAGGTGTACCATATGGTAGCCAAACCATCCATTTTTATAGTTCCACTTTACATTGTAGGATCGTTAAGAACTTTTCTAAGGAGCCCACTGATTGTCCCACCAGTGGGGCTTTATAATTTCCTAACCTTGAGAAATAATGATTGATTATCCAATAATTAAATATCTATGTATAAATAAATATCCTTGGAACACACAACGCCCAAACATCCCAAACTAAGCAGAGCTTATACTATGCGAAGTAGATTGCAGTTGATTGCACAAAATAAATGTAGTTATCTCCTAAGCTTCTTACATACCAGCATAAAGTTCATCAATCAACAACCGTTGTTTCATGATTTCGAAATTGTAAACACAACTTTTTAGATACTTTTTTCATAACTTTTGTTGAAAATAAGAAGCTGTGGGGTTTCCGCCGTGGATAGATACATTTTTATTGTACACCGAAAAAAAAGAAAAACAATAAGAGAAATAATAAGTTAAAACATGAAGTGGAGTGGGCGGTCTTATCACAATAAGCGATTGTGAATTTTTCAAAATATTGTCTCATAATCGCTATTTCATTAACTTATCATCTTGATTCTAAGAAACGTATATTACTGATCTCGTAACTATTATTACAGAAACGAGAAATTAAATGAACTTCGTTTTGCGAAAGTAATTTTTATGAAATGAAAATGCTTCGAGTGCTTTCAAACAAACAAATGAATTAATAACTGGAAGTTGAATTGCTCTTGTTTGGTACAAGCTATAGCATTGCAGCAACGCTTTGAGATCTAAGGCTGCACGCGTACTTGCAATTTCTGCGACCAGAGGGCCTAGTACGAGTTTTGGTGTGTAAATCTGGTGTAAAACGTCTGACGCCCAGCACACCAGTGGGCGCTGATTTGTATGGAGACACTGAGCGGATTCTTTGAGAAGCTTGGTCTACACCAAGCCCGTACTCGCGTGTCGAGCTTCTAAAATAATCCGCTCAGTGTCTCCATACAAATCAGCGCCCACTGGTGTGCTGGGCGTCAGACGTTTCACACCCACACAGAAAACTCGTACTAGGCCCTCTGGACACGGTCCGGGCACCTAATGGGCGCCCTACGTTATCTAATAAAGCTCTAAACTTTAAATCAACTAGCTTAGTATGAAACAAATAGTTTGGGTCGAAACAGTAAAAGAAAGATTAATAAACATGAAAGGTAGTGTTTCGTCTCAGTGACGAGATACTGATATTTGAAGTATAGTATAGTTAACTAAATTTTATTCAACTAATGGTTTACTACCACGCAGTACAGTGCACTGATCAGCGGCCTTATACCGCGAAATTTATGAATAGACAATTAATATTGAACAGGATTCTTAGAATAACCTGAAACCTGGAATGTTTTTTTTTTTTTTTTTTTCTTTTTTTTAATGATAAAAGTAATGGAACAAGCTGATAGTTCACCTGATGTTAAGTGGTAACTTCTGCCTATAACAATGCATTACCTCACAGAGCAAGTCCAACGAGGACGTGCCCTGTAAGGCAATGCACTGCGTCCATCACTCTGAGACGTAAAGATGTTGAAGTCTCATGTGCCTGTAATTACACCGGCGCCCTTACCCTTCAAACCGGAACACAGCAATGCGAGCATCGCTGCTTATTTTATTATGAATAAATTGAATTTGATATTGATACCTCTTGATACTTTTGAGTAGTGACTTACTTAGGTATTAAGCCTCTCAGTCTCCCGACTTTGTGAATGTATCTGGTGTGAATATTTTAAGAGATTTCTATTGAGTACAAATGCGATGAATTTGTTTTTAAATACACATGAACTTGCTTAATATAACAGACTAGCCGTCGCCCGCGGCGTTGCTCGCGTTCTAGACCCTTTAGAGTGTATGACTTTTCAAAATTCCTTTCTTAGTGCACCCCTACACTACATAAGGATACTACCTTCCAAATTTCATACATGTAGAACTTATAACTTAGTCTGTGCGACTTTCTCAGTATTTTAATCTGAATCCCGCATATTTCTCTTCTTAATTCTCATTAAGCAAACGTTTAGCGAATAAAAAAGGATTCATAAATCGTTCTCATCCTTCTCTGAACGCCATTAAAACTTTACGTAGCAGTGGTAACAGTCCTCGGTATTTTTTTCGAATGATTAATTTTTATAATTGAACGCTAATGGCGTAGTAGCTGCTGTCTACAAGGAGGTGCAAGTTCAACCCACTTTCTTATAGCGTAACTAATTTTGGTCGAACCCGGCCTAATGGTGGCCACACACGGTTCAAATACACTTGGTACACTCTAGCTTGCCACTTTATTGGAAGTTAACTCGCTATATGAGTCCTTCCGACTTTTCTACTTTAACGATAGTAATAAAAGAAGCCTTTTAATTATTTGAAAAGATAAATCTTGCACAAATTGTCTTAAATACAAATTGTTTTAGCTCCCTTTGGCAGAGAGGCATCGGTTTTCATTGCTCTTACTAACTCTCCCGGCTTAGTTAGTAAATCCTGAGGCATTAGGCGCCTGCCGTTATTGCTTTTTGTCTGTGCCTGGGGTCTGTTTCACACGAAAACTCGAGAACATGGCCCTGGGGCCCACAATACATAAGTATACGTCGCGTCAAGTAAAAATAACGCTGGACGGAGGGGGAGGGGGTGTGATGGCGGGAGGGTTTTTGTATGCGCAAACACATCCCCTCCACTGTTTTCTAGCGTTCTTTTTAAATGACGCGATCTCTATACAGGATGAGAAAATATACCTACCGGAAACAAAAGCAATCTCGTCACGCCCTGTATACTTAGAAATAACCAACCACTATTTTGGCTGTATCGCCTATTCTCTTGAAGAAACACCGTGTACGTACAAGGTGCTTAGGTTAGCCATAAAAATTGATAGAAATAGGCCCCATACGCTTTTTCGATACATTGTACTGAACCATAAAAAATAGATCCAATGGGATTACGTTATGACAAACGATTTTGGATTTTATGTACCGTTACATAAGGTAGTTAGGTATGTACAGTCGAGAACAAATCTGCAAGAATATTTACAACGCATAAAAATGACAAAATTATCTCATTTTAATTTTTCAGGTTTTTTCAGCTTTACGTCATGTTTTGAAATGATAGACGCCATGCATCGCTATAAAGTAAGTGCTCTGTGAGATAGGTAGGTAATTTTTTAGAGAAAAGTACATACTAACATTCAGATTCACCTGGAATTAATCATTTTTTTTTCACAAAATAGAGATAGGTATAGGTAAATATTCATACTCAAAAACTTTATAAAAAGGGTTAATACAAGTGTTTTATTTCCATTGTGCCCACTGGGCAGCCTATTGGTGCGACGGATGGGAAAATATATTCCCAACGAGACCATTACACAAATGTGTGTCCTCGAGTGTACCTTCAAGTTATCGTCACATAAGGTAGATATACGGGGGTGACTTCCGTGTCGATACTTGCACTTTTTACGACGCTATTCCAGCGTAAACGAACCCTTTACTGCCTGACTAGAGAAGCGAGATTCCGGTCTGAAGGTGAATCTCTTCTGAAACTAGGTTAGGTACCTAAAAAACTTAACGCAACTGTGTAATACCGCGTTCACACTATGCCATTGCCGCTGCCGGCATGAATGCCGCGATTAATTCCGGAATGATTGCCACAGCAACATCGCCTTTATTCCTACACCGCGTTCACACATGCCCATGCCGCTGCCCGAATTATTGCCGCGATTAATTCCGGAATTATTGCCACAGCAACATCGCCAAGTTCATGCCCTTGCTCTTTGGTGAGAATAAAGGCGATGTTGCTGTGGTAATAATTCCGGAATTAATCGCGGCATTCATGCCGGGCATAGTGTGCACGCGCTATTAACGCTAGGATGTGTGTTCTCATCTCATAGACAAGAGAAAATCTTTCGCGCCGAGCGACCTTTGACTCGGGGTCCGAGGACCAATGGATGGTATTTGGTAATTTACTTTATGTTCAAACTCCGTGATAACTTGGTTTGCGCGATCTAGGATAGTTATCATGCAGCGCGCTAGATGGCGCTTTACACCTAAATGTAAGTAGGAAGTATCAGTCAGTGTTTTACATCAAAATTATTACTTAGATACATTTTAACCCTGATAGAAAGAGAAAGTTGTGTGTAATATTTGGTATTTTCTTGCGTATGATATCCTCAATAAATCCTGGGGAAATGTATTTACCTGCTTTCCATGCACGTGACGTGGATTAAAGACGTACCTAATTCTATTTATTTATTTTTACACTGTTCTTGCACGTCTTCAGACAGGGTGTAACAAAATACTATAAATGCTACGTCGAACAACCATCTTACGCTGAATTTACTCATTTTGATCTAATCAATGTTCAGAATTTGTTATTTAAAACACTATGTACGTAACTATACCTATATTATATACCCACTAAATGAGTTATTCTAGTTTCGGCCTACCGGTATCTCGTCCCACTGGGACGAAACACTACTTTTAAGTTTAAGAACTTTTAAGTATAAGAAACACTACTTTGACAGGCGTCATGGCTCAGTTGGTAGTAGCTCTGCCTTCCGTGGTGTGGGTCGTGGGTTCGATCCCCACCGAGAACAAACATTTGTGTTGTAAAACATAGATGTTTGTTCTGTGTCTGGGTGTTTCTATGTATTATAAGTATGTATTTACAAAAAAAATATGTATGTATGTATTCTATCAGCCATCTAATGTCCATCGTACAAGCTTTGCTTAGTTTGGGACTAGAAGGCGTTGTATTAAGTGTCGGTGAATATTAAAAAAAAAAAGTAATGTAATGTAATGTAATGTGTCTCTAACTAGAACCGGCAAAAAAAATTCCAAAACACTTTATATTTTACGTACTTTTCGAGAAGCTTGAATAAATTTGTTACAAACTGAAAAAAAAACCAGAGGGCTTAGTACGAAATTTGGTGTGTAAAACTGGTGCACAGGTGCAAATCCGCGCACACTAGTGTGTTGGGCGTCAGACGTTTTATACTAGTTTTACACACCAAAATTCGTACTAGGCCCTCAGTTCGTTCTAGTGTAATAAATGAAATAATATAACAAGTTAGTTTCAGTTTTGAGAAGTATTTTCTTTACACCCTCTATGGATTATTCACCCCTCCAAAGGTAGATTACGCCTCTACCTGCTACAAATAACGATTCATACATTTATTGAATGATATTGGATTTTATTACCGGCATGTTTCATACGATAGATAACAATGTTAACGCACTCGCATGTCAGTGTGTTCTCAACTTCTCAACCTTGTAACTTGAAACTAGGTGTCAGTTCAAACTTGCAATGAAAATCGCGCTTTATTTCCTTGTTGTTAGATCTAAAATCGCGCGCTGAAAGTACGGTAAAAGTTTCGCATAGTTTTGTCAAATAGAATTGAGATCTAACGTGTCGCGAATAAGGGTGAATATTGATGCCAGGTGAAGGTAAAAATGTTTTTAATATGAATTGAGATGACAGGGACACAATGCGATGCTGCCACGTGATTGCCTCTTCAAGAGGTCTTCAGACGCTCTTATAAAATTCATATTTTATTGAAGCGATGTCGTATTTTTTCATTTTCTTTTATAACACCATTACCTAATACTACGGGAACTTTAGGTGGCTGATATAGGTACCTAGTTTACGTGAGCTTTGTATAATAGTATATCTAAAGCGTACACATTACGGCTATTTAGTCAATTCGAAATAAACATGTCGAAATGCTTGTAGTCTGAGTCATGATATTATAGTTGATTTGCGTCTTTGCGACAAGCGAGTATCGAGAAACTCGCAGTTTTTGTATAAAAAATAGTTTGCAAATCTCCCGCTAGAGGCGCTTATTACATTTTCATTCAAAATATCTCGCAAGTCGCTTCTCGATGTGCGTTTCGATCAACAAACCAAAACTCAGTCTACGGGTTCGTGCACAACGACACGACACACTCCGACCGACGCAATAATGTGAATCCGGCATTATTGTTATTTATATCACATCTAAATGCGATATATCTTCCCTTGGTAGCGAATATAACCTAAAACAGGGAACTTTATCTTCGTAGAGTTGGAGCAGAAGATTTATTTCAACTAACAAAACACATTCTAATAATTCATTCTCATAATATAGCATTATTCATATAAACCTTGTGGTTTCCTTAGTGCTATAGTACAAAATAAGTTATAATGTATTTTTAAAACAATAAATAAATTAAAAAAAAAAAAAAAAAAAAAAAAGAGAACGTAAAAACGTGGTAGAGATTTTGCTCTAACACGACCCTTAGGGTACTTTTCTACTAAAGCTAAGTTTTGTTTTAATATTTCTGTTGCTGTTTTATTGCAACACTAGCGGTCGCCCGCGGCTTTGCTCGCGTGGTAGCAGCATTATTTGGTTAAAATCTTTGATCCTAATTTTAGACCCTTTAGGTTGCGATTTTTCTAAATTCCTTTCTTAGTGCACCCCTACACTACATAAGGATACTACCCTCCAAATTTCATACCTCTAGGACTTATAGTTTAGGCTGTGCGTTGATTCTTAGTCGGCTTCAAAAGAGTTTTACCTATATATATACATATGTACCTATATTGATTTAATAGAGTATTTATTTCCAAACCCAATTGTAATATTAAAATAAGTAATAAGAGTAAATTTTGAGTAGTCAAATTAGAATAAAGAAAATAAATATAATTGCATAAGTACTTACACTAAATTTATCTAAAAGGAGCTCTTAAAATAGGCCTGCTTTAAAAGTAACCCTTTGAAATATTCATGAAGCAACTTAATTTTTTTAAACGCCCTCAAAGTGTTTTGACTAACTCACTCAACGTTTACGTTTTTAAACTAAATAAAGTCTTGGCTAAAAAAAAGGAGTGAATATTATTTAAATTACAAGTTTCATTAGAGCTTTTACATAATGCAATGATCATAGTCAACCTTAGCTCTATACGAATACGGTTCATTGTAATACATCTCCGGCTACATTACACAATAGCAAAGGGGTGTAATTCAGAACTATACATTTTCAAACGCTTCCTAAGTGGGGCGTTCTGTGCAAGTGGCCATTAGTAGGTTCTTTTCACAGCTTTCTAGTGTGAACAAACAACGGATAATGTAGATATCTTTTCCTTCGTATACTTTTTCCAAACCCACTGACTGCGACAAGTCGCGCGACTTTATAAAGGCACGTACAATTAGCAGTATAAGTTGATTAACTAATTCAATTTTCAAAATCCAAGTTAATGCAGTCACAAATGGCTGTTAGCAGCGTTCGTCCCGAATACTGAAACGTCACCCAAAAAACTATTTAAAATTGCTCTGCCTCTTTTACCTCACCTATTAGTAGAAGGATGATTCAAGTAGCGTTTGAGTATAATTACAGGCACATGAGACTTCAAGATCTTTACGTCTCAGAGTGATGGACACAGTGCATTGCCTTACAGAGCACGTCCTCATTAGACTTGCTCTGTGAGGTAATGCATTGTTATAGGCAGAAGTTACTACTTAACATCAGGTGAGGTATCAGCTTGTTCCATTACCTTTATCATAAAAAAAATAAGTATTCGGGCGTTTGTCACTGAAATTAATATAAAGATGAAGATCTACCTAACTCTTGCTAAAGTGGTAAGACAAACAGTCAAAAGCTCTCCAAACATAGAACAATCTGAACTACTCATCAACTTATTTTGCTGACAGTACCTAAGTGTGATGTAAGTACTAGGTATGCGACTGTCATGTTGTCACAAAAGCTATAAAAAGTCCAAGTAGGTATATCTCAATCTCGAAGTTTGAAAGAAAATACGTAGCGAGTGAAGCCGGCAGCTGCTACCTACCTATTCGCTTTGTTATTTTTGCTAACTTGCTTTTGATAAAAGTTTTTTATTACGGTGTAA
The DNA here is from genome assembly GCA_918843925.1 of Eulithis prunata. Taxonomy (NCBI): domain Eukaryota; kingdom Metazoa; phylum Arthropoda; class Insecta; order Lepidoptera; family Geometridae; genus Eulithis; species Eulithis prunata. Next base: position 9,421,237 of record OU974014.1, on the reverse strand, counting down.
TAAAAAGACTGACGAATTAGAACACTTTCTTGTTGTGTTTGTGAGTACAATGAAGAATGGTGAGCTTTTTGGAATTTATTTATTTGACCGACTAATGCGATGACAACACAAATGTAAAAAATGATAACCATAAAGTGACTCTTAACCAATTTCTCCCTTTTCAAACGTTTTACTCCAGACAAAATGCTACTAAGCCTAGACGTTCTAGTGCGTATCTTATCTAGCAGTGGAAAAAATAGACTAAACTATACTATGTAGCTACTTATATCACGATGACATATAAGTCATTGAATCTGTCTGGATCATATTTACGTATTTACCTGCTTTGGTTGACCGCTGGAAGCTATTTAGTTGTCTAGTAAAGTTACCAAAAAAAAAGTTTGGTTCTTAACCGACAATCGTTGGAGCGAACGAATACTTAAGTGGAGATCGCGTTTAGGCAAAGCGTAGCGTAGAACGCCCCCCGGCAAGGTGGGGCGACGATCTGAGAAATGTAGCTGCGAAACACTGGATGAGAAGAGCCGAAGACCGGGCTCAGTGGCGGGTCTTGGGAGAGACCTACGTCCAGCAGTGGACTGATATAGGTTGATGATGATGATGATGATGATTAAGCTTTGCTATTCAGCGCGGCAATGCAGCCAGTATCTTGGGCACGCTTCCGATTGCTTCTGATTTGGACCAGTTGAGCTATCTATAAATCGTTTGCAACGTTTTGTAGATAGCTCAACTGTTTCATGTGTATTTTGTAAATATTGTAAATACTTTATTATTTGTAATTCTCTTTGTGGATACAACGGAGTTTTCCACGAATAAAGTTGGCCAGTTTTGACGTCCTCCATCACACAAGGATGTAAATAGGACCTAAACAAATCCATTGGGTAATTTGGGTACTGATTTGTTGACTTGGGATGAAAGGCACCACAGATCGGTCCGTACGTTCGAGTCGGTCACAAAGTGTGTGATATTTACAGATGATAATAGCAATACTGTGCCTTCAAACGGGTCCATTGATGGGTAAAATGGAAATCCTAAATACATTGTCAATGTTAAAATTATCCAATTGTCACTATAACCTTTTTCCTACAAGGCTACATCACACGAAATTGTTTGGAATCTCATGTCCAACAAAAACATTGCAGGAACTTTTGAAGTCCTTATGAATCAATATAATTCTATAGATATTTATGCTTCAGCAAAATTTTAGAAGTGGCAGATTTATCTCACTAATGCCGGAATACTGAAACTTCATTCAAATTTAAGCACCACTTAAAATTGCTCTGCCTCTGTTTGACATTACTCATTTGTAAGAGATGGCAATAATTTAAGTGGCGTTTGAGGTATTCGGCCATCAATTTCGAGTTAAAAGATTAATTTGATCAGATTTGACTTGCTATAGATATGGCTGAACGAGCCCGAAAATCACCAGGGTGACAGTGCAATGTGAAGGTTATTTGGCTGCGAAGCAAACACAGCCACGTCCTGCTTCGCAGATACCTTGGCAAATAACATTTACATCCGCATTTTGTGCTTCGGAAACCAAATGAAACCTCTATAACTATCGTAAAACCACGTCGTCAATCACAAAGGCAGCTAATCTCAGACAGAATGTCGAAATTATGAATTCCTAATTAAATTTCGCTTAACCACGTTGTCAACAGTGCGGCTGGTAGCAATCTAAGTACGATTTGTGCTCCAGTTGTCCGACACTTCCACATTAATAATTCCACCTCCCCTCCATGTTTTCCTCAGCCAGGGTTGAAGCCAGTGGGTTGGAATGAGGGCGCACCAAACAACAGTCATAAAGCCAATTTGATATTACGAATTTTATTGATTTGGACGCTTGATAGCCACCTATATGCACGGTGTGGCTACTAAGTATTGCGTTAGCATCTAACACAGATCTAATTAGGCTGGCACAAGGCTGAAGACTAATTACCAGCATAAATATTTTGTCTATTGCGCGGATGACCTTGTTTTTTTATCCGTTTTCTTCCCTGCTGAATAAAACCTAAAAATCTCGGTCTAAAAATCTGTGCTTGCATTTTCATGGCCAAGGCCAATACTATAGGTCTCTATATAAAGGTTCTTCTACCCTATTGAATGAATCTACATTTTACGACATATTGTGAGTTGTTTCCATTCCCACATCCTCCCTACCCTATGCATGTTTGCCTGGTTCTTTTTCTTAGTATTTTTTAGAATTGATAAGGAAAATAACTTTTATGGCCTCGTGATATGGTTCATATTTTGATCCACTTCTGACGTTGAGCGGTGCTAATGTGTAGCTGGGGCTCAGGGCTCTAGCCTAGATACGTAAGGGCTCAGCCTAACGTATATTTAATACTAAGCAATTTAAAACACGCTCTGGATTTATGCTAATCGACATAATTTGAATTGACGCAACATGGTTTTGTAAAGAAAAACATGACGAGGAAAATGTTTAGCACGTTAATGTGGGTCGACAATATCTGAATTATAATACTAATGTTTTACGAGGGTTCTGGGGTTTAGTCGACCCGCCAAAGCAGCCTTAGGGAAAGGTTTAAACATCACTAATACAAATTCTTATAAAGAATAATAGCTCATTATCTTAACGACCGGAGGAAGTCTACACATTGACGTCTCTCGTAGACTTGTAGAAGGAACGATGTAGTTAAAGAATGACTTGGATGATGAAGATAAATAAAATAACTCAATAAGCAAACTCACCTGTATAGGACACCAGCAGACTGCAAACACGACGACAACAACCACAACCATCCTGGTCACCTTTTTCCTCCCTCTTCTGCTTTCTGCAGATACCCTCCCCCCTGGAGCGCTCTTCCATAACCTCGTCAGCATGCACATATACAACACGCTGATCAGCGCCAGCGGTATCACATACGAAGACAGGAAGAATGACATCTGGAAGCCCAGCTTGCTGTACCCCTGCTCCTCCAAAAACACGCACGAGGAGTGGTTTCTGTGGAAGTATGAGTATTCTCTCTCTCCATGGCAGATACCTACAGGAATCGCCGTGGTTAGTATCAGCACCCATATGCAGGCGATCGCTAGGAGAGCGTTCTTTTCAGTTCTTATTGACATGGACGCTATGGGGTGGACCACAGCCATGAATCTATCCAGGGACATCAGGACTAGAGTGTAGACTGATGCATGCGCTGTCACCACAATGAAGTACTGCACGACTTTGCACCACCAGTCTCCGAAAGGCCATCTTGGCATTACATAGTCTGTGGCTGTGAAGGGTACGCAGAAGATGACGAACAGGAGATCAGCGACAGCTAAGTTTATGATGAGCAGGTTTGTAGTGGATCTCATTCCAGGGTTGGCAGCCACGACGAGGACTACTAATGCATTGCCGACGAGGCCGACTATTCCAATGAATCCGAAGAATATTGGCACAACCCTGGAAACGACCTTCTCAAGAAGTTCTCCATTTTCGTATTCACTGCTGAAGTTGCAGCCGCCGAGCCTCGCCTCTTCAGTCGTGAGGTTCAGGCAGATGCTGTAGAACTCGTCCTCTGTCGACTCCATGCTGAGTTATTGTTTCACCATCCTCTGAAGGTTACCTGAAAAGAAGTTAAGAATACGTGAGCAAGATCCGTCCGTCGATTTTTTTTTGTTGTGTATAAGATGTACTAATCAGGCTATAATATAAGTATTCCGCCCTACTAGGAATCCAACTCTCTTTTGTGTCTGCAGACATCCGGTAGTTGTTCATAAGAACCGGCCATCAGTTGTGCTGTAGAGGTAATCTTTGTCAGAGGATGGTCGACTAGATAACCTCTCAGTATTATTTTGGGAGACATTAATAGTGTCTGTACCTTCACTTAGCAAAGTTGTTTTAAGAAAATTTATATTTACGACAGTTAAGCGAAACTCGTAATTGTGAAACATTTCTCAAAGAATAACAGCACGAAAGCCTTGATAAATAAAGAGAAAAAAAACTTGGGATTTTGTAAGCAGATTTATTTTTACAAGCTTTTATTTTTGTTCTATAGAATATGAAACCTCGTTGATTTATTTATGAAGATCAAACAGATGCGTGAGAACCGTAGCACTTATGGTGTTTATAGTTCCACTTTCGACTATTATGTTATTCACGACATATGCAACAAACGTAAATTATTCAACATGTCCTTTTGTTTTACCTAATAAATATTCTCGGACACTTAACACAACGCCTTCTAGTCCCAAACTAAGCAAAGCTTGTACGATGGAAACTAGATGGCTGATAGAATACATACATACATTTTTTTTCTGTAAATACATACTTATAATACATAGAAACACCCAGACACAGAACAAACATCTATGTTTACAACACACAAATGTTTGTTCTCGGTGGGGATCGAACCCACGACCCACAGCACGGAAGGCAGAGCTGAGCCATGACGCCTGTCGAACCTGTGTTGTGACTAAACTGAGGTTCTCCTCATCCTCACTTTGGCAGAACTTTACTCTAATAGCAGATATAATGTAAAATTAAAAAAAAAAAATTAAATGCTTATATAATAGTCTATCCACAATCTAGTTCTCATAGTACAAGCTCTGCTTAGGTTGGGATTAGAAGGCGTTGTATGAAATGTCCAAGAATATTTATATTTATAGGAAACTTGCTTCACCCACTCACTGGTGAAAGCTTTGGGTGTAATTCTACGTCATCCATAATGGAGTATAATCTCTACGTAAGTGGCCGTCATATGTCACAAAAACAAAAAAAAAGGGTGCTTTTATTTGAAAAATCTTTTCTGGATATATAATTGATTGTAAGATAATTTTATTATAAACATTTAGTCATGTCAATGACATACCTTATGAGTACTTACATACCATACGATCAATCTATGGTTATATTTAAATCTTTCTATGGTGATTTACTTGGGTTGAGTGCCAGTAAAGGTACTTCTAATAGTAACACAGTATTATTATCGGTTTTAAGAGCTGAGCATAATTATAAAAACAAAACTCATATAATCCTGATGGTACAGATCTATGACCGTTAAAAATTACAGACAAATGTGTGCGTGCGTGTATTTGTTATTTTTAATCATTTAAAGTTATGTTTGTTTAATGTTATGATGCCTTGGTTTTGTTAAAAATCTGTTAAATACTTATCAAAACTGGATGTATTTGCATATTTTTATAATATTACCATACATAATTTGCAACAAGGGATAAACGGTATTAGATGTTTACCTTATTTCACTTGACATGGAATATCCCATAATAGCATTTTACTATAATCACCACAACTATTTTGAACGTGGAATACTATGGTATTATTGCATTACCAATACAGACCACATAGCTTTTTTGCAGTAAATGCGATCGCAATCGACTATTACCGTATAGACCTCTATCGGTACTAACAGCGATACTATGGTAATCGCACCTTACCGTTTTAAAGTATGTATGAAATTTTGGTAATGTATATTTTTAATCATACCTTTCTTTAGGTAAATAGAGTACTTTTTGGAAACATAATTACATTTTTGATTAAAAATTAGCTATCATTTGGTATATGAAAGACCGTGCTACGCAAGCCCGTTATGAAGTTATAGCCAAATTTCGGTTTTTTAATTCTCCTGAACAATTTGGATTTTACGATTACCGGTTTATTCCTTGGAGGCGGCGAAATGTAGATTTAGGCTGCGGGCACACTTGGCCCAAAGGTATGTATGAGAGACTATGCCGACATTCTACAATTGAAAATGAATCAGTTTTGTAAATGTTATTTTAAAACGAAACTCCACGTGACCATAGACTATACGTATACCACAGATCATATAATACTCCTATACATTTTAGACGTATTCTATTTTCTATAGTAAATTATATAATGACTGAAATAACAAAGTGGGTTTTGAAATATGTAGCGGCAGATTTTGAATGCTTCTTTTTGTTTGTAAAACATTTTTAATCATAAAATTCCGAAAGAACCATGATATTTGGCTCCCGCAATTCGGCAGCCGGCAACGAGAGACTTTGATGTGGTGATTCATTATACTTATGTAAAAAATCTACAGATTTCGCAATTCAACTTTGTGTTTAACTTGTGGATTACCTATCTATATCTTAAACTAGTAGTTCGCCCCGGACTGAGATCTCGTGATGGTCGGAGGTTAATAAAACCCAAACAATTTTAATTGACCAATGGTTGTAATAAACTTTGCAAATAGCTTCGAAATCGCCGTCTAGTTATGTACCAGTCTTACTTGAACTACAAAATCATTGAAACTCCAAGAAATGGTAGCTCACGTTATACTGGGTTTGCCAATTTTATAATTTTTACAACAACTCAAAAACTATTAGACCTAGAATCGAAATAAAAACGGTTTTAGAATGTCTAAACAAAACCCTATCATATGACACCCCATTTGATATTATTGTACGACTTTTTTTTTTACTTCCTTTGGACCCTCATAACTTCACGACCCCTTGACCGATTTACTTCATTTAACAAACCAGTAAAACTTAAGAGTATACCTACCAAATTCTGTGAAGATCGGATAAACGGTTCAGAAGATCTCGTCGAACAAACATACAAAGCATTTTCGTCCAAGTTGTCACAAAGATCTCGTTCGCTTCGCTCACTCGATCAATAAATTTATTTTGGCAATTTTTTCAATAACCGCCGCCAGTCTGAGTGCCATGATAGCGATAATCTAATCTAACCACGAAGGAATCTGGCTGAATACCGCGCCCTTAATTCCGCTTCATTCTACAGGAAGTATTATTTTGCTGACAATAGCGAATTAATATTTTCATCACGCGGAATTCCGCGGAAATCTCTAGCCATTGCGGAATGGAAATTAGAGAAATCCGATGCCTTATTGCGTTATTGGCTGGCTCTTGAAAAACGTTCGTTGTACGCAATCAAGTAACCATTCAAGGAGGTTCCTGTAGAGGTTTCTTTCAAAGCTCGGGCTTTCTCTCGATATTTTTCTTTGACTGAAAGCGCTTGAAAGCGTTTGGTGTCGTTACGGCTAACTGTATGAGATCCGCTCTCCGCCAATATCATGTCTGTATCGTGTCGTGTGGTCGTGTGAAAATAGCCACGAGCTTACACAGAAAATTCTTAAGTAGGTATATAGTCAAGTGGTAGGTAAGTATTCTGAGCCGTTCCACTTTCAGCACCTACGCTGTTCCATTTTCCGCACCGTTCGATTTTAGCTTGGTGTTTTTAGTGGAATAAATTAAATGGTTACTGATGAAAATAAGGACGACCCTAATTAAATTTAATTAATCTGGTCGTAACTCATGCAAACACATAAAGATCAATTAATTTGAGGGCTCGGGTTAAGTGCGTAAGAACCTATTCATCAGGCGTTTATTTCTATATTATGTTTAATATAAAATGGTTACTGAGAGGGCTTTGTGAAGGTTTGTTCCTTATTAAGATATTTTTATATTATTGCTGTTTTAAACCGACATCAAAAAAGGAGGAGGTTCTCAATTTAGTTGCATGTTTTTTTAAAGCTTGTTACTTTGAACTATTTATAAATCGATTTATAAAACTGTTTTTTATCTGAAAGGGTATATACTTCTAGATTGATCAAAAATTTTTTTTATTTAAGTAGTAGACAAACAGGGATACGGCCTACTTGATGGTAAGCGGTCGACGACGGTAACAACGACAGCACTAGGAGCATTATCGGTGCGTTGCCTACCCTGAAAGACTCTTGATTATTTGAACGACTATCGGCCGAATACACAAACTCCACTTAAATTAAGTTCACGCTTAAATTATTGCCATTTCTTACAAATGAGTAATATCAAACAGAGGCAGAGCAATTCTAAGTGGTGTTTAAATTTGAGTGATGTTTCAGTATTCCGGCCTATAGTCGCTATTCTCGTGATTGGACATTTGCATACTGGGACAAAACATACACGATATTGATACGTCATGTGCTCCTCCAATATCGTAAGAACAGTGTGAGAATGCCTTTATATCTACCAAACTAGCCGTCTGCCGCGGCGTTGGAGTGTAACTTTTCAAAATTCCTTTCTTAGTGCACCCCTACATTAGATAAGGATACTACCCTCCAAATGTCATACCTCTAGGACTTATAGTTTAGGCTGTGCGTTGATTCTCTGTCAGCTTCAAAAGAGTTTTATATATATTGATGATTGATGATGATGATGATGATGATAATACAAAATCCGATATTGTCTACGGTGTAACTTTGTAGGGTATAACTTAATCAAAAACAAACACAGATGGCGATACAATTGAGGTTTACCTACTTATTCAATACTTCTACGTTCCAAATCTATTCTGTGCTTTCCAAGCATTCCCGTCGCACCAGAGGTCGTCTTTTTTATTTATTTCCACCTAGGGGTTTGCTCAAATGTAGGCATTTGTATTGTAAAAGAAAATAAGTAGGTAAATACAATTAATAAATTCATCACACAATGTGTGTTTTCTCAGTGGGAATTGAACCCACAACCCACAGCACGCGAGGCAGAGCTGGTACCGGCTTGTGATACACAATGCAACGATCTGCTGTCAACTGGTTGCTTTTCATCACAGCAAGCAGCCTGAAGTCTACTCCTGGACTATCCTCTTCATAGACTTTCAGATACGCCTTCATCCAACGAGTGGTCTTTGCTGCTCATCATAAATAGCTCGGTGTTCAAACCAACCCCCCTTCTCTCCCCTCCCGCCACCCTAAAGTTCTAGTTAATATATCATCATCATCATCATCATCATCATTTCAGCCCGTTTGCACCCACTGCCGAGTATAGGCCTCCTCTATATTACGCCATTCTTTTCGGTCCCTTGCGAGTCTTGTCCAGTGATTCCCAGCCAGTTCTACTGTCATTTGACCATCGGGCGGGTGGTCTGCCTCTTGGTTAATATAATAATAATAAATAAATAAATTCTTGGACATTACACACAACGCCCTCTAGTCCCAAACTAAGCAAAGCTTGTACTATGGGAACTAGATTGCTGATAGAATACTAATACATTTTTTTTGTAAATACATACTTATAGTACAATATAGTAACACCCGTACATAGTTCTACCCTTAACCGACATCCTGGATCCGCTATTGACGGCATTCATTCTGGAATCTTTATTATCTAGTCTATTTTCTTATATGACTTGCCTATTGCCACTTAATTTTCATTCTGAAAGCTAGGTATGTAATCGCTCGCTGTAACTCAAAACATTAACTTTACCTTGACAATAAATTACAAGTTTGTATTAGTGCTGTGGCGTATATGTGTACACACATGGTTATATAATCTACCACGCAAAAAGAAAACTGAAGATCTGTTCTGTCGTTTTGAGATACACTGCGGCGCGACTTAGCCGTTCGGCTAGAGGCCGCACACAATGCACAAGGCGACCGCGCAATGTAACTATAGTGACAGTGAGTCTTTATTTATCATTATCGTAGTAGACTCCCTGTTTCCATTGAGGTAGTACCATTAGTGTAATTGCAAGAACACGTTAGGGGTATTAGGAAACTCTATTTTCACCTCTACTTACAATAATAATTTTTCTGTAAGTAGTTTTTTCTGAAATGAAAAAATAATAAAGAAACGATAAAGCTTTTCTTCTTTTACGAGTTTATGGGCTAGAAATATAATTTTGATTAAAGATTATTATTATTATTGGTTGGAATGCAAAGTGGAATGCCAAATTTAAGGGCTGTATACAATTTTACTTCAAGACCAAACATCATATTTTATCAAAAGCATGGTCTTGTTAGACCACGCAAAGTTTTCAAAACATTAGTATTGAACAAAACGCATCTTTTTAAAACCATGGCGTGATGAAACTTCATGCGCTGAAGCCCCGCTGGAACCTGATACTTGTATATTCAGATTTATTAACATAGAATTAAAGCTCAACATAGCCAGACAGAAGCACGTTCGTTTCGTCGTCAAGATGCAGACAAAATGGATATATTCCAAGAATCCCCACCAGCGGGGATTTCACTTTTTTCAGAAATCCCCACTAAGTATGTGGTCCCTATTAAAACCCTTTCTTTGTTCAAAAAGCTTTTCAAATAAGATCGGTTACGGTTGGTACACATAGCTAGGTAAGTAAATTCATGTTTTTTTGCTCCAAAATAGCTTCGCTTATTTCCCTGAGTGTCATGTTTATTTCAGTAGGTACAGCAATAAGCAAGATTAAGATAATTTGGGTTTACTAAAAGCTCTAAAAAGGGTTTACTGCGACTTAATGGTCTCATTACCCGTCTGGTATTATGAAGTAATCTGCGTCGTTTGAAGACGGAATCTGAATGCACGGCAGAAGCTGTGCCTATAGGTACTTTTGAGGGTAATTGCTCAGCGGAGTTGACGACGCAGTAGAATAACAAGTGGTTTAGAAAACACAGAAATAAATAATTCCTTGGGATAATCCCGAGGCACCTAAAAGCTAGATGTACCTTCTTTAACTTTCACTATAGGTCTCAATACTGGGATTTCATAGAGGTCAGAAATCATAAGTAGATACATAGACCTAAACTAGATTCTATCATGATTTTTTACCTACGACGATAAGTATGCCTGTGGCAGGCCGAAAAAACTAAAATAGATCAGAAAAGTGTTTCTCCAAAGAAATATAACTTCCAAATTTGATTGAAATCAGGCAGTCTGATCTAGTAGTAGCTTCAGCCCTGCTGGCTGAAGCTCCTACTAGATCAGCGGAGCCTTCGCATGCGTGTAAATTGAATAAAACCCATTACAGTCCAAATCTATAAAGATAAACAAAGTCTGCGTGTACAAAATTGGATGTCAACGAATAGCTGAATCTAATACAAGATGAATCCTAGCAAATGTCGAGGCTTCAGACGCGACGCGACCGAATTAAATTGTCACACTTGGATATGTAGCGAAAAGAATTTATGTAACATTTTATTTTACACAATATATTTCTGAATAACAGGGTTATTGTGGCTATTGAAACACTGAAATGGCCTGTGAAGTCGTTAGAAAGCCAAAAATAACATTTGAATAGACATATTGCCGAAGTTTTTAGGCTATAACTTAGGTGTACCTATAATCTAAAAACTTGCTTATGCATCATATTTTATGGGCATTACTGACTCAATAACAGAGAAAACTCCATGGAAATCGAACTAGTCATTCAAAAAGTACCGTACATTTTTATGAAGGCTGTATCTTACGGCCCAGGAAAAAAGAATATCTCTTATTCGAGTTTTCACATTTTTTGAAACAACACAGCATTTTTATTTTAATAGTTTTTTTCTTGTGTTATTGTGAGTATTATTGTTTAAATTTGGTGGTATTTTAACCAATAATACTTAGGTCGTAACATAAAGTGTGAGGCATTGGAATAAATGCGTGTAAAGTTGTTTTTCTGAATGTGAAAAATCGTTTCAGGTTTTGAAGAGAAAATCCACCATTTTCTCTTCAAAACAAACGACAGCCGACTTGACGTAGACTTGACTTATATTATTTAAAATTCACCACTTGACACTGGCAAATTGTCTGTCGCAATGACGGACACAGGCCATATAGGTTAAAAGAAGAAGAATATCTCAACTCAATAAAATGAATACAGTAAAACCAACCCCATAAAATAAAACGCTTGTAACTGGAGACCTCGTAAGCTCTGAACTGCTTTCGCTGCCCAGCATAATGTCAAGCGACGTGGCTACAGATATACGAAAACAAGAAGCTTTAGACGGCAAAAAAACGCGCTAATGTCACTATTTAGTCACAGAATACCTATGATTTAGTATGAAAACAGTTCAGAGAACCTGCCAGGCTTAAACATGGCAGGTTTTTATGAGACAACGATTGCCCCACAGGAGGTCAATTTATGACATGCCAAAGAAAACCCAATCAAATTTCTTACTGGGTTTTAATAACTGAATGAGTAACAGTTTCTTTTTCGACAGTCTAACCGACTTTCAAAATGAAAAGAAGAGAGCGTTTATTAAAATGAAGCGGAGTTGTAAAATCGCTGTATTTCAGAATTCCACGAAGCCCTCATGAAAGGTCGAGTGTCTGAGGGTCTGGAGGCGATGAATGTGATGATAGAAACGTCTTGCTATTGTTCCCACTTCTTATTGAGTTTTCCTGCAATCTTGGCTTAGAAAGGATGTTTAAAATTAGAAATTGCTATTGTCGTGTTTCGGGATATATTAAAAACGTAACTTATCTATCAGCCATCTAGTTTCCATCGTACAAGCTTTGCTTAGTTTGGGACTAGAAGGCGTTGTGTTAAGTGTCCGTGAATATTTATTAATTTATAAATAACATATTCTACTTTTATCAGAGAGGATTCATCTTCTTCTTCTCTTCAGTAATGGCCTGTGTCCGTCATTTCGACAGACAATTTTGCCAATGTCAAGTGTTAAAATTGTAATAAATAAGTCAAGTCAAGTCATTTGTCGTCTGTCGTTTGTTTTGAAAAGAAAATGGTGGATTTTCTCTTCAAAACCTAACACGAATTTTCACATTCATAAAAACCACTTTACACACATTTATTCCAATGGCTCACACTTTATGTTACGACCTAAGTATTATTGGTTAAAATTCCACCAAAATTAAACAACAATACTCACAATAACACAAGAAAAACTATTAAAATAAAAGTGCTATGTGTCGTTTCAAAAAATGTCAAAACTCGTCAAGAGGATTCATCATTTCATTACTAACGTCAAACACTACAGAGAAAACAAAACGAATGTCAAATAAAGACATCGCATTTTTGAAAAGCAAAATTTCCAAATCGAGTAAAACCTTTTTACGAATGTTTGAAACATGAACTGTTTCGTTATCTGTGGCGACATCCGGTTCCTTTCAGACGCTTGACCTCCTTTCCAGCAACCGGTAAAAATAGGTAAAAATAGGTCTTTTAAATATTTTCTAGAAGGGTAAGATTGCTGGCGAGTTGTGAACTCGTATTTGAGTGTAGGTCAGTATGAAAAGTCATTGGGCTTGATTGGTTTCTGCAAAGTGGCTCTGTAGGTGTCCGTTTTCTTCTCAGTGTTTGTACTTGTACTTATACTCTGTGATGTACATTATTGTATTCTGTGTGTACATTAGGTATACGTTATTTAGGTATTTTGGTAATACGATAGCTTTTTTTTTATTTTTGCAACGGTTTGTAGATAGTTCAATTGTTTCATTATGTATTTTGAATATTGTAAATACTGTTGTAATTTTTTTGTGAATAAATAATTGTATTATTCCCATCGAGCCCACCGGCCGGCCCACCAGAGGCCAGATGGGAAAAAAAAATCCCATCGAGCCCACTCATTTGATTAGTTCAGGGTGTAATATGATATATGATATGGTATATTATATGATCTGTGGTTTAGGTTATCTTGCACTAGTGGCTTAGTCTGGGTAGTTCCCAAATCATTTCAAGTTTTATTACTTATGCACGTCCTGACCTACACAGATACAGAAAAAAAATACTAAGTAAGTATTTATTTATTTATTATTTATTTATTATTTATTTATTATTTATTTATTATTTATTTATTATTTATTTATTATTTATTTATTATTTATTTATTATTTATTTATTATTTATTTATTATTTATTTATTATTTATTTATTATTTATTTATTATTTATTTATTATTTATTTATTATTTATTTATTATTTATTTATTATTTATTATTTATTTATTTATTATTTATTTATTTATTATTTATTTATTTATTATTAAATTCAGCTGCTTACTGCGCTTACAGTATTTACTTAGGCTATGGATTTAGAGAGCACAAAAATCATTATTACTAATGATTAAGAGCCGTGGGTTGATTAAACAGAATAGCTGAAATATCGGAAACATTTACAAAGTAAATAGAGCTAAAACGTTGCGGCGCAAAATAACTAATTTCGATATTGTATAATAATAACAAGCTACGGGAAGGTATCCTTTTGTAAATCTGAGGACCCCACTAATTACAAATTTACAATGTTAGTATTATCTAAACTGTGACGTGGTAATAATGAAGACTGTTTCTGAGAAATTATTTGTTACGACGTCACTTGCAAATATACTCGTAACAAGGAATTTACTTATAATAATATTACAACTATTCTAAAGTTTATAACATGGCTTTGACTACCTATCATGTACCATTAACTAAACCTAACATGTACCTACCAAAATACGTACAACTTTAGTAAAGTAGTTTAGTTATGTTTAGGGACTAGAATAGTATTATAGTACTAGCCGTCGCCCGCGACGTTGCTCGCGTTCTACCCTTTAGGGTGTGACGTTTCAAAATTCCTTTCTTAGTGCACCCCTACACTATATAAGGATACTACCCTCCAAATTTCATACCTCTAGGGCTTATAGTTTAGGCTGTGCGTTGATTCTCTGTCAGCTTCAAAAGAGTTTTATATATATTTGATGATTGATGATGGTGATATTGATTGATGATTCCCATATGATCTGTGGTTTGGTGATGTAGAGGATGTAGTTGTGGTAATTGTAGCGTCTCTGAGGTCCGTTATGCTGATGAGGAAATTGTTACTCAAGCATAGTTTATTTGTAGAGATTGATGTGAAACAAACATGACAATGTTGGTGGCCGAACGGGAAGTTATTTTGAAATATAGTTATATTCGAATATAGTAGTTCTTTAAATGATCATTGCTCAGACACCTCAGGTGGATATGTTCCATACAAATTTAAGGCAATTTATTAGGCTTTGTATATGTTTTTTAAGCATCTAAATGCTCCTATGGCTCATAAAATAAAACGTTTTGGTCTTAGACTCTAAGTTTTATTTAAGCAGCTGTGTAATAAATAAATAAATAAATCTTCCCATTTGTCCCACCTGTGGGACCACCCAGTGGGACGAACGGGAATAAACGTAAACCAGCATTGCTTGAATGGATGTTGATAATGATGATGGAAATAAATGAAATGGCCCTCACAAAATATCATAAAACGAAAATATGTAAGCGATATACCTCCGAGCTCAAAAGTTGTTTACTTAAATGTTAAGTTACTCATTTTAGCAAAAAACGCTCGACATGTTTACGAAAAACTTTTTACGAGATATTTAATAACCTAACTTAAAGCCTCATACATTTCTTTTTTCCCCGTTTTCCCCATTTCGAGAAGTTATTACGGCAATACAGGGAAAATTCCTATCTTCTTTAAACAGGATGTGAAAAGGTGCTTCTTCCCTGCTTTTGTCAGTCGTCAAGCTTATGTTTGCACTTACTGTGTTCTGAATTGAAAGCCTGATGGGAAGGTTGTATTGAGTACCAGTGTGCAAACATGCAAATGACTTGAGAATATTCTAACAAGTACATGGGTATCTCATTGGACTAAAGAAATTTTAGAAAAAATGTTTCTTGAATCTGAAGGGGCTAGTTGAAATAATTTTTTTTTGTTCAAAATTTTTTTCCAATTCCATGTGCCATCCATGCATGCTCAATGTTCATAATTATTATTGGTACACATTCTAAAACTTCTAAAACATTCTAAAACTGAATTTTTAACGATCATCAAACTTACTGCTTGTTAGCAGTGCGCTCAGCAGGTTTAAAAAAAAAAACATTTTTAAGCTTTCGGATCTACGAGGAAATCTCATTTTGTAGCACTCGTGTGAAACCACTACAAACTTCTACGAGTAAATAGACGAGTGAACTCGGAACTTTAATTGAATTAATTAATGTCACAGTACCAAGCCTACCATAAAACTAGCAAGATATTGAAATTAGACTTTAGATGTAGGTATATAAGACATACTTTTGAGTAGCTAGCGTTGATTGTCGGGAACTGACTACAAAATTGATTGATGTCATAATTGAGAGGTCGACAATTGGTTCACCAAACAAGCTATGTATTGTTTGACAAACAATAGATGATTTCGGTTGGAAAAAAATAGGACGGGGGAACACCCGATTTATGTTCGTGGCAGAAACCAATTAGAATGAAATAAGAAAATGCTTTTTGAAATAGGTAGGTACATGAATTTCTGGGAATATACGTAAGTATAGATTATGAAATGCTATCAATGTATTTATATTCTGTGCTAATTGCTTAGCTAGTTCAAAAAAAAGCTTAGCTGTTAGTTTGGTGTATAGTATTATATAATCTGTGGTTTGGTAGTATGAATGAGTGACTAAACCCCTTCACAGCTGCAACACAAAATTAATTACTACATATCCATGTATTTTACTTTTTTTTCATTGCCTTTAAGATTTTTTTCATTATTGTTATTATTTTTCAAAAAATAACGTCAGTAACTAAGTGTTCCTTATAAAATCCTATGGTTTGAAATAGGAAAATGTATATGAATGGTTGTTTGAATAGATTTTGTGAATTTGATTATTCTACGATAGGTACTTCGGCACAGTTGCATGCGCCATAAGCTAGTCTGTTTTACTTATTAATTTACATAATTATAGCACAGTTTACAAGACTAAAGTGCATGCGACGATTTTCACGATTGTCTGTTAGATTATTACTAATTTATTATTTGGCGAAATAAGGTAACTATTAATATAAGTGTTACATGAGAAATAAATTGGTACAAACCGTAACTCGCAAAACATGATAAGTCAATATTTCGTTTAAATAAGTTCATTAAAAAACCTCTCTGATACTTAAATCCTTACTCAAAAATCCCCATTTGTCAAAATGGGGATATTCCCCATTTCCCCCGCTTCTTCGCTGTCCACTAGTACATTCAAATAGCCTATAACACAAATGGAACACAATGGCAGAACGCCTATTAGTGCCAACCGTTCAAAATGAAATTCCGGCTGTGGCGGGCTACTGCGATTTAATAAGATTCTGTGCGTGCCTGTACCTACTGCACATGCAATTCACAACTTTATACGCGGTAACTAAGGTGCATATTGACTTGTCAGGGGTAGACGGTACAAGTGAATTTGATATTGTTCACATGAGCGTTTTCGTTTTAGTATTTTGTAGCTTCTCGGTTGCAGGCTCCTAAGGGAGGATATTTGATCTTATCTTTAGTACCGGTACTGTTATTATTATTAGAATGGTTGCTGGGAACCGGTACTCGGTAATTTTTTATTTTTTTTTACTAATAGACCGTGTTGATTAGTTCTATAGAAAAATTGGTTTATATTTTACTAGAAGTATGAAATTTGGAAGGTAGTATCCTTGTATAGTGTAGGGGTGCACTAAGAAAGGAATTTTGAAAAGTCGCATCCTAAAGGGTCTAAAAAAAGGATCAAAGATTTTAACTACATAATGCGTATGCTGCTACCACGCGAGCAAAGCCGCGGCGACAGCTAGTATTTTATAAAGGGTTTAGTTTTGACTACACGAAGGACGACGGGATAGGACGATTGACGCGTAGTTTTAATTCTTCTGAGACGCACGGTGGTTTGAAAATGATCCTTGCAAGTAAAGGCATAGGTAACAATTCTGGTTGTGAGTTTGCGTGTAGCCACTTTTCGAAGTATTATTCCGTAGGTAATTAAACACGTACCTAACTACTAGCAGCTACTAGCCCATCGAAGCTGCTAGAATGCTAACTGGTAATCATGATGGTGCCATTTTTTTTTTTTTTTTTTTTGTTCTGGCACTGGAGGCTTGTCCTTTTGCCAAGTTTTTTTTGTTTTTCACTTTTTGTTGTCACTTTTTTGTTCACTACATTTCACTTTTTTTTACTTTTTTCTGCCTTCTAAAGTGAGGGATAGTTTTACTTTAAAATACCTACCTAATTGGCCAAATAATCTTCCAGAAATGCGCAAGATGCCATCTGTCTATAGATACCAGTATGTAAACAGTTCAGAAAACCTGCCAGGCTTAAGCCAGACAGCACACCGATTGCGCCTCACATTGAAGTAGATTCAAATCACAGAAATTTAATTCAGCGATGCATAAATATTACGACATAGTTTAGGTACCTAACCGTAAAGTCAAGATATCAAGATTGAACGATGATAGTTCGTTATTATTCGCACCGCCATGACCGAGTCTACACTTCTACAGGCCACTCTTGGAATCCAACACAAATTCGATCAACACTCAAACTTCCAAACTGTTTGGCAATTTGCGGATCACGGAAAACACTTCGTAAACTCGTTAGGTACCCCACCCTGGGTCAGTTTAACATTATTACCCGGGTACAGTGATTGAATAATAAAAAAAAATGTTTTAAGGGTAAGCACGACGGCACGACCGCGTTGTCTACGTTTTTCCAACTGTTTTTGAAAAAGATGACGCACTGAAAACGTATTAAAAAAAAACATAGCCAAAATCTAACTAAAAGACCAAAAAGGTGGATTCAATATTATTTCTTCGAAGCAAGTTACAACTCTTGAAGCTTACTTTCAATTCTGCGTTACTTTTTCCTTACTTATCACTTTTTCCATATAAAAAGAGCGAAAAAGTTAAGTACTGTCTTCGTACGTATAGTTAAATTTTCTTTCTTCAGTGTTCACTATGAACATTTCCGTAAACTTGGTAACATTATTTTGGATTAACCTATTAAATATTCAGCGGTATTCTGCGGCTCTTACGCAGAAGTTTGTAATATTCTGCTCGACTCCAGAGAGACCAAAATTATGGTGTTTATGCTCTTATTAGCTTACATGACGTGTTGGATGAAGCTTATAAGTAAAGCATTCCTGCTAATGTACAGGGGTGAGGGACGTGCACGCGGGGGATAGTGCGGAGAGCAACCAGCAGGTGCAATGACGAAGATTCAGTCTGTGCAGTCAAACATTTGTAAATTTTGTTAAAAATACTCGCCCTTAGGGAGTGGTCTCACTTAAATGTTTAACTATAAGGTTCTGTCGGGCAAGTAATCCTTCAATTTCGGCCACGGTGTTTACACTGCGCGGCTAAGTTGACACAATCTCGGGGCGTTGCCGCGTTACCACGCATTGTACTCGTATCTCTGTAAAATGGCTCATGCTAAAATGTTGAAGTGTAAAACATTTACCAATGTTTAGAAAGATCAGGCGTCATGGCTCAGTCGGTAGTAGCTCTGCCTTCCGTGCTGTGGGTCGTGGGTTCGATCCCCACCGAGAACAAACATTTGTGTGTTGTAAACGTAGATGTTTGTTCTGTGTCTGGGTGTTTCTATGTATTATAACTATGTATTTACAAAAAAAAATGTATGTAGTCTATCAGCAATCTAGTTTCCATCGTACAAGCTTTGCTTAGTTTGGGACTAGAAGGCGTTGTGTTAAGTGTCCGTGAATATTTATCAAAAAAGAAAATTTTCAGAGCCATAGTTATTTTTCAGAACGCCTTCTTTGACAAACGTGAAACATACCAGTGCTAGAATCTAGTAACTAAATAGTGTGATAATAATTATGTTAATTGCACGTTTTTTAGCAATTTTCTTTAATTTTAGAAACCCCTTGAGAAACAAGAGATCTCATGCTCGAACATTACAGTCGGAGACCACCCTAAGGGCCTGAGGATTACATTTCATTTTAATTGGAAACATTGATTAAATATCATATTTTCATAACTCGACTTTTAAACTTCTGAAGAAAACGATTGGTAGTAAAATAATAATAAATATAAAAAGATATTGCGCGCAATAAAATAGCCGCGGATTTTTTTTCCATAATACTTATTTGTTCCAAATAGTGAAACGCTTCTTGGATTTAATTAATTAAATTACTTACTAATAGGTAAGTTTAAACAGAGGCAGAGCAATTTTAAGTGGCGCTTTGAGTGACGTTTCAGCATTCGAGTTTATCTATGGGTAAAATAGTTTATAGCTCGGTCTAAACATAAAATACTGTTAAATACATTGGATGGCCCAAACAAAACGCTCGTTTACATCGTTTAGTAGTTAAGTAGCCTGTTTAAACTTTTAGTATGTTGTGGTTATAGGTTCTAGCGAGCAACCGAGTTGCAGAATTACCCTTTTACTTACGTATGTACCTACAAACTTTCACTGATTTGAAGTTAAATTTTAAAGTTGGTATTAAATTTGACCTATTATTTCGTATGGTGCATTGAAATTTGCACAATCATTCTCCAAAATGTATGTCAGTAAGTATTTTTTTTTGTTTTATGATAAAAGTAATGGAACAAGCTGATAGTTCACCTGATGTTAAGTAGTAACTTCTGCCTATAACAATGCATTACCTCACAGAGCAAGTCCAATAAGGACGTGCCCTGTAAGGCAATGCACTGCGTCCATCACTCTGAGACGTAAAGTCGTGTCAACCTTTCAGAAGACAAGTGTAAACTACACGTATTGAGAACTTCTTTAATTTGAAGTCGGTCAAAGTTATATACTTACCTCAGCTTCCATAAATCAGATAAAAAACACTCCAGAAGCACCCAAC
The DNA here is from genome assembly GCA_918843925.1 of Eulithis prunata. Classification (NCBI taxonomy): domain Eukaryota; kingdom Metazoa; phylum Arthropoda; class Insecta; order Lepidoptera; family Geometridae; genus Eulithis; species Eulithis prunata. The sequence continues at coordinate 9,400,969 of OU974014.1, read as the reverse complement.
CCATTTTATCTATTTAGAAGCCGTTACAAGTAACAAGATAATACGGGATGATCTCAAGATACCAGCGTTAATCTCAGATCGAGACTGAGATAGATAAAGGTAAGTTTGCCCGAGGGGTCTAAGTTAAGGGCGCGTACGTGATTCCAAACTTTAGGGCCTCTCACGCATTGCGGCTTTAGACATTTTTTGATGGATTTTTTTAAGGGATACTACTTATAAAATGAACAAGAAAAGTATGTTTATTCTGTGTCTGGGTGTTTCTATGTATTATAAGTACCTATTATATGTATTTACAAAAAAAAAATGTATGTATGTATTCTATCAGCCATCTAGTTTCCATCGTACAAGCTTTGCTTAGTTTGGGACTAGAAGGCGTTGTGTTAAGTGTCCGAGAATATTTATTTATTTTATTTATTTATTATTTTCTTATAATTATTTTTATATAGAGACACCGCTTCCATAAGGGGAAATTTGAGACGAAAAGTCTCAAAATCCCTTTAAAGGGACAGCTCAAATGGGATTATGAGGCTAACCCGTTCTTTGTACATTGTTTTTCAAGTACCCATATTCAAAAAAACACTTCTAATGTTGACTACTTCACTATTGTGTATTGTATGTTTCGAACTCTCAAAAGTCAAAGTTGTTTCTTCTCCGAGTATCATTTATGAATTAGAGGGATAAAATCTTTTATAATATTTTAAACATAGCCATTAATATTATGCTCTTTATTTTTTGTTATATTAAAGTAGCTTTACTTACTTGAATCTAGGTAACGTTAATCGCTGTTCTTATTTCTGGTCCCGCTGATTGTACAATATTTCCATTGTCTTTCGTTTGAAATTATCTGAAAGGAAACAAAATCGTATATAATTCTTTTTTATCTTTTATCTTTTTTCTTATTGCTACAGTGTCTATCTATCAGGTGGAGCAAAAGACGTATATAGGTACGCTTTGCAGCAATGTTTGTTACTAATTTTGTTGCACGCAATCAGAGCCCGTATTCTGAGTTTGGTTTTGATGATCGAAACGAAACGCCTATCGAGAAGCGGCTTGCGAGATAGTTTGCATGAATACCCGATAACCGCCTCTAGCGGGAGATCTAACCGCCTCTAGTAGTAGTAGAGCCCTTTGTGAGAGCTCGTCCGGGTTCAGTACTACCACCGTACCTATTTCTGCCGCCAAGCAGCGATGCTCGCATTGCTGTGTTCCGGTTTGAAGGGTAAGGGCGCCGGTGTAATTACAGGCACATGAGACTTCAAGATCTTTACGTCTCAGAGTGATGGACGCAGTGCATTGCCTTACAGGGCACGTCCTCATTGGACTTGCTCTGTGAGGTAATGCATTGTTATAGGCAGAAGTTACCACTTAACATCAGGTGAGCTATAAGCTTGTTCCATTACTTTTATCATAAAAAAAAAGATTTGCAAACTATTTTTCTCCATAAAAAAAACTGCGAGAGTCTCGATTCTCGCTTGTTGCAAATCAACATAACAAAACTCAGACTGCGGGCTGTGATTTGTATTCAGTGTGCGTCGGTTCTAGGAAGCATCATTATTTCAGTAATTAATGGTTAATTTGATACGCTATTATGAGTTATTGCCAATTTGGCTTATATAGGCTGTTTGATAAAATTAGGTTTTACTAATAGGTACTAGGCAAGCAAAGCTTTAGATAGATAAATGGATACTTTATTGACAACAATAATATTTTACAAACGGACTTATATATACGATAAAGAACAATGGGCGGCCTTATCGCTGAAAGTGTTTTTTTCCAGGGAACTTTAGCATGAGTAAAAGTGAACATATAAGTAGAGGCTTAATTACAAACTTTGCTTAGTTGGGGACTAGAAGGCGTTGTGTGGAAAGACCATGAATATATTTTACTAGCCGTCGCCCGCAGCGTTGCTCGCGTTCTACGCTTCAGAGTGTGACGTTTCAAAATTCCTTTCTTAGTGTACCCCTACACTACATAAGAATGCTACCCTCCAAATTTCATCCATTTAGGACTTATGGTTTAGGCTGTGCGTTGATTCTGAGTCAGCTTCAAAAGAGTTTTATATATATTGATTTTATTTATAAAGCAGTCAGACATTTTTTGTTAGAACTATCTTGTGATCTCTTGTCATAGAAATATAGATCTTATAATTTGAAAACGTCAAAGAAAAAATTATCTGCGTTCTGTTGGCTGATGGATGACCCTTTACCAAAATAATCAAAGCAATTTTTTTTATTATTAATTCTTTATTTCAGACAACAGCGGTCCATACAAGATTAAAATTAAACTAAAATTAAATGACACAATTAGGTAAGAGCTTCATTTGGCTCATTCATTATTGAGAACCTAGCAACACTAATGCGCTTGCAGGCTGGCCGATACCGACACCTCCACGACACGACACCGACGCCTCAGTCAGTTAATGGCTCGAACTAAAATGTCGGTGTCGGACACAGTGTGAAATTCTTCAGACCCTTCAGGCCTTCAGACCATTGTTTTTCTTCAATTACTCACGCTTATTTTTTTTTCCAAACTCTTTGTAATTTTGTTATTATAACAGAAATATTCTACCGAACCTACGCGGAACGAGTGGGTTTGTAGCGCCATCTATCTCGCTACATGAGAACTATCCTAGATCGCGCAAACGAAGTTATCACGGAGTTTGAACATAAGTAATACTACCGAATACCATCCATTGGTCCTCGGACCCCGAGCCAAAGGTCGCTCGGCGTGGAAGATCTTCCCTTTTCGTAGGAGGACACATATCCTACAATGTTCTCCTCAGGTTCTATGAAAATACTAAATAACTGAAATAACAAGAAACTTTCCTTGATTTAAAAATGTAAGAGTGTTAATTTATTTATAAAGAGCTTAATACGCCATTGTTTTGTGAATTCCGGAGCTTGATTATCTGAAAACAATGTTGGAGCTTCCATTATTTACACGCAACGATGATTTATGCTTGAAACTTTTGAAGACGTGGCCGAGCTTGATCAGTTGTTGCATACGATTATCATTTGAAGTCAAAATCAAATATATTTTATTTAGTAAATCAGAGAGATACATTTAGAATGGTTGAAATCATCATCATCATCATCATCAATATATAAAACTCTTTTGAAGCTGACTTAGAATCAACGCACAGCCTAAACTATGAGTCCTAGAGGTATGAAATTTGGAGGGTAGTATCCTTATATAGTGTAGAGGTGCACTAAGAAAGGAATTTTGAAAAGTCGCACCCTAAAGGGTCTAGAACGCGAGCACCACCGCGGGCGACGGCTAGTGATAAATAAGACCGCTTTAGTATTTTTTATGCAAACACTTTTTGTACTAAATTCACCAATAAAATTATACTTCGAAGAGCACCTATGTAGTGTCTGTCACTGTACTCCTGGGTATGGCGTGACGGGAGGCGTTCGGCCGATCAAAAACTCTATTACTTAAATTGGCCTCTTCGTGCTTGTTCGGGACGTACCAACTTTTACTTTTAGCGCCGCGAATCGAGTCCAGAAGATGAATGGATATAATTTCACGGCGCCACACGCTGCATAATAATAAGGTATTGATCAAAACACCTTGGTACCCAAGGGATATAATCTGTATCTGTTGACTGGCGTCATGGCTCAGTCGGTAGTAGCTCTGCCTTCCGTGCTGTGGGTCGTGGGTTCGATCCCCACCGAGAACAAACATTTGTGTGTTGTAAACATAGATGTTTGTTCTGTGTCTGGGTGTTTCTATGTATTATAAGTATGTATTTACAAAAAAAAAAACAATGTATGTGTGTATTCTATCAGCCATCTAGTTTCCATCGTAAAAGCTTTGCTTAGTTTGGGACTAGAAGGCGTTGTGTTAAGTGTCCGTGAATATTTATTTATTTATTTATCAATATATATAAAACTCTTTTGAAGCTGACAGAGAATCAACGCACAGCCTAAACTATAAGTCCTAGAGGTATGACATTTGGAGGGTAGTATCCTTATATAGTGTAGGGGTGCACTAAGAAAGGAATTTTGAAACGTCACACTCTAAAGTGTAGAACGCGAGCAACGCCGCGGGAGACGGCTAGTTTATTATATCCGTGCCCAAGGTAACGCAAATAGACCAAGTATACACGTAATTGAGAGGACAAGGCTTTAATATTATTAGCACCAGAGGCTTTCATCCGGACAACCGTAACCGAATATGCGAGAAAATAGATATTATCATGACGTACTCGTACGTGCAAAAATAACTCATCGGATAGAATAACACTAGGGTGGTTTTTATAAGAGGATAAATAACATCAGAGATTTTATTGAGCAAACCCGTTGAGTTACTCCTCTGATTTATCCTTTGGTTGATTCTAAATGATCCTTGTGATTTAATGATCATCAATCATCATCATCATCAATATATATAAAACTCTTTTGAAGCTGACAGAGAATCGACGCACAGCCTAAACCATAAGTTCTATAGGTATGAAATTTGGAGGGTAGTATCCTTATATAGTGTAGGGTGCACTAAAAAAAGAATTTTGAAAAGTCACACTCTAAAGGGTCTATTTAGAACAAGAGCAACGCCGCGGACGACGGTTAGTTTAAAGTATGACGCTCTTTTAGTTAAGGCACAGATCATATAATACTCTGTAGTTTACCTACTTACTAACGAGCTACGCTATCAACCAAAATATCATCAGTATCAGGTAGCAGGGGTTACCAACTAATCTAGAGGGTGTAACAAGATCTCTCCCGAAATCTTCGGGCGTTAAAATACCCAACATGTTTTTTCGAGTTATTTTTATGGAACTGCCGAAGTACTAAATCGAAATTGACAAAAATTTTTAGGAATAATCTGGAAGTATACCCTTCAGATAAAAAAAACTTTTTAAATCGATTCATAAATGACGGAGATAAGAGGTAACAAACATTAAAAAAAAATACAACCTAATTGAGAACCTCCTCCTTTTTTTGAAGTCAAAAAAAAGCGTCAAGCTTCAAGCGTCAATCAATATATTATATAGAACTCGTTTGAAGCTGACTGACAATCAACGCACAGCCTAAACTATAAGTCATAGAGGTATGAAATTTGGAGGGTAGTATCCCTAAATAGTGTAAGTGTGCACTAAGAAAGGAATTTTGAAAAGTCGCACCCTAAAGTGTCTAAAATTAGGATCAAACATTTTAACCAAATAATGCGTATGCTGCTACCACGCGAACAACCCGCGGGCGACAGCTCTTCTATCAATCATTACATCAGAAGTTTTCGTACAATCGGTGTACTCTTCAACAAAATTATCGTTTACTTTAGATTGTTCCACAAACTGTATATTTGGGGTTGTGGTTAGGTTAAGGTGCGGTGGTTGTGTTCAGAATAGCACCTTAAAAGATTATTACGTAAGGGTAAGAGGGGTTATGCGACTATAAAATATTTTAGAGTTGGTTTTGCTCTTCAAAATGAGAGCCATTTTTAATTTATTTACAAGAAGACAAGACTGTAAAAACTACTTTGTTTTATGAATGTTTAATAACTTGATCGCACCGAGCTCGACAAATTTGGGTGAAATACGGAATATTTTAATCATGATTCTACATTTACTAACAATTTTTTAGAACCTTTGTTATAGCCTATATTTTTTATTTTATTTTTATTCAATAGGCAACGCCAACAGCGCACATAGTTGACAATACAATAATCACTTTTGAAAACCTTATTCTATAAAATGTGTGCCAATTACAGGCATGCACATATATTCATCTAATGACACATATTCGAATGAATTCCGGAGCTTTTTGAAGCTGTGCGACAAAGATGTGAGATTTTTACAGAATTCAAAAGGGTAATCAGACGAGTCATTCTTTTGCCTTGCTAATGAGCATTCTACTCCGTTCGCTATAGGGTGCTTTTTCACCAGAGCTAAGCTAAGCTACGTTGCTACGGATGTGTTAAAAATTCACCAATAGGAATCGTTTAATTTAACACCACCTTAGCAACGTAGCTTAGCTCTAGTGGAAAAGCACCCTAAAGCCCGTTGGCACAGATCATATAATACGGTAACCCATTGTTATATTCATTCGTGATTTCTCTGACGCGTTTAAAGTTGCAAATTCTGACACTTGTTGGCGGACGAGCGGCGCCGCGCCGCCGTCGCCGCGTGACGTAGTTACGTCTTAACTTAACCACCAAGTGCATTTGCATGCAATGTTACGTACCTATACTTTTTTTGCTGTTGCAGTGGTCGAAATTGAGGGATCATAAACTCAAATGAAGCTCGAAATTAGGTAGCAAGAAAGCAAGCTCGTATCAGTCAGTGGCCAACTCTGGTGACGGAGTTTTTAAGGCCGCATTAAGGCCTCTTACCGACAGTTTAACGTGCCCTCCAAAACACGAAATTAGGTAGAAAAATGTTAGTAATTTATAACTTTAAAAACTCGAAAAACCGTTTATAATTTGAAACGCCTTCATCATCAAATGATGGTGGTGATGATGATGGCAGTTCATTGGGACTGTTCAATATAAAAGTTACAGGAAAGCATAATACGCAATTTCGTGTAGGTGGATGACATGTGCTTTTCTAGTTATTCTTATTTAACTGCCAAACCATTTTGAAACTGATAGCATAACTATAATTTGAAACACGCGTTGATGAGGACGTGGTAAAACTCAAAAAAAAAAAAAAAAAAAAACTATTTTTCGATAAAAACTAGATTTCGCATCATCATTTTACAATCGTTTTTCGAATTCCAAATCGAACATGTAATGCTAACGATGTGTCAGCAGATATTTCGAGCTAGGGTTGCCAGTAAGCAAGCGCCACATCCGAACAGCCACAAGAAAAAGAAGAAGAAGCAAGCGCCACAGAAATATAAAATATCTGTGATTAGCAGTAACTCAGTTGTTTTTATAGATAGATAGATAGATAGATACTCGTAGATAGATAGAATATTCTTTATTGTACACCACAAGTAAAGAAAATAACAAAAAATACCATAATTGGTAATACAATTTAGTTTTAGGAGGTAGGTACAATGGGCGGCCTTATTGCTTAAAGCAATCTCTTCCAGGCAACCTTTGGATGGACAGGATCTAATACACAAAACACGGTTATAGGTATTTTGGTTTGTTTGAATCACGTCGATAACTCTTTTTGCACGTGATAATAAATATAGGCATTTTAATGGGCGTATTTTGATAAAATAAAAACAGAAACGAAATTTAACAGAGTTGTAAATAGATTACTTTATCAAAATGAACACTTTACTGATAAAAAAATCATTTACAAACTTTTTAAAAGAATCAATATTTATATGGCACTTAGAATCGACTAGTTTATAAGACGATTCTGAATGATCCTTGTGATATTACTGATTCATAGATATTTGATTTTTACGACAATCTTTATGATTTTGTCCATTTATTTGATCCAGTGGACCTCTTCCCAATAATGCATTTGTAATTGTAACACGAGCACTTTCCAATACTAATATTATTTTAATTAGTTTATTGATAATCTACTGCATGTCAAACCTCACTAATGATTCATAATTTACGCTCTGGGTATCAATTTCAGCGTCGCTAATAACACACCTTAATTCCTGCGGAAGTATTATATACTTAATATCGCACCCCATTAACCGTAATTCAGCGCGTTGCTACTTTTATTTCAGTAATAAATATTCGTTAAAATTCCAAACAACGCCCTCTAGTACAAAACTAAGAAAAGCGTGGTAAAGCTTTTTCTATGGGAAAATAATATATTTTTTGTAAATGCCTACATAAAATATAGTAACACCCAATCATAGACAGACATCTATGTTTATGTATGTTTGAATAATGTTTATTTACGACACTAATTACTAGAACAGAAATAAAGATCTAATTACATACTTTTACTAAACTAGAAACTATGTACATACTAAGTATTGGGGATTGAACCCACGACCTACGGCACGGAAAGCTTAAAATTCTTCTACTTTTTATTGTGGCTAGTGGCGAAGGCTGCCACTGCCAATGTCAGTATTTATTGGCATTCCATGATATCGACTGAGCTATGACGCCTGTCAAACTGACAGCCCTAACATAAAAACGAATTTAAAAAAGTTTCAATGTTCGATTTTTAACGGAAATATCAGTCGAGTCGCGATTTGTAATGAAGTCACTTTTATTCAAGGCTTTTTGCATTCGACTGTCATCAGCCCTCCACCCTCCACGCAAAAAGGGGTGCTTATGAGGTGTCGGAAAGCTCGTCATAAATATAAAATGTTTTATTCCATAAAACCATTGATCTAAAAAGCTGAATATAAATTTACCTGCTTACTTATAATCTTTGCATAACTCTATTCAACTTCAACTTCTTGGTTTGTGGTTTTTGTGGCTAGTTGTCACAATTCTGCCAGTGTCGAGTTCGCTAATGCTAGTGTCACAAACATGAGGGGGAATTCGAATTTTCACATTTTTTGAAACAACACATAGCATTTTTATTTTAATAGTTTTTCTTGTGTTAGTATGAGTATTATTGTTTAATTTTGGTGGAATTTTAACTAATAATACTCAGGTCGTAACATAAAGTGTGAGCCATTGGAATAAATGTGTGTAAAGTTTTTTTTCTGAATGTGAAAAATCGTTTCAGGTTTTGAAGAAAAAATCCACCATCTTCTCTTTATCTTTATCTTAAGGTGGCCTAAAAACTCCTGTCACCAGAGTTGGCCACTAACCCATACGAGCTTGCTTGCCTACGCGATTTACCAGTTCAAATGTTATATTACTGGGATAATGGCCCGTGACATAAAAATCTAACATTGTCACAGCGCATTACCGACAAATGAGCGTCATCGTGTTTATTGCGTGTCGTTATGTAGAACGATAACGATTTAGATACAGGGTGTTTGAGATATGTGTATTAAGAGTCCGTGTGCATGTTATACGCCGCGGGCGGAGCGGGAGGACGAGATAATATGGGTTTTTTCAACACACTTGCTCATAAAGTGGCTCTATGGTCCCCGCAATTAGGCACATAATGACACCCATAATCAAACTGTGACTTTTTTATTGCTATAACTCACTAGTGAGTTATAGATTTTTTTTTTAAATTTTATTGGTTGAGTGGCTTTGTTACTAAAAAAGTTTTTATTCAAAAAAAAGATCGTGTTCAATAGAACAAATAAATGAATGTTCCTATTGCTTGCTCATTTCATGCAACTTCTTATTTAAATAGATAATTTTAACTCGTACGTGTTTAATAAATAAAACTTTCACTCAAATATAACTTTTGTTTTCTCTGTAATAAAAGAAAACTTTAAATTCCCCATTTTTTACGTGGCAGAATAGGCGCAAAACCTAAGCGCGAAAAATAAATAAAAAAAAAACCTCATCCCTTTAGTCTGTGGCCGATCGCAATGCGCGCGCATCGGAAAACTGATTAATTTTTCCCGCCATAGCGAAACATTTTTCACAACGCGGTTTCACTGTTGAAATTATAGTTATTTTATTGTTATTTTATTCACAAGTGTGTTGAAAAACGTCGTATGATACACGTGTGTATTGGTGATTACCGTTCTCGGCTTTCTTAAGACCCTCGCCTACGGCTCGGGTCTCAATGGCACCTCGGCGGTAATCACCAATGTACCACACTTGTACCATAATGTACTATTGTCAGTGAGTACAGAGCGCAACGTTTTTGCCTGACAGAAAGGTTTCAAAAGGCTTCTTAACAAAAAAAAACAAAGAATAGTGTGTTGTTCTGAGATAAATAGCAAAATGAGTGCAAATATGTGTTTATCAATATAATCAATATCTAGAATATCCAAATTTTACTAAATCGTGTTACACGTATTACCTAGGTGATCTAAGATAAAAATTCGTAAATCAATTCCTCAAATATTAAGATAGTACTAGAATTTAACCTAGATAGGTTTTATTCACAAAGAAAATTACAACTAATACAGTATTTACAATATTTACAAAATACACATGAAACAGTTGAGCCATCTACAAACCGTTGCAAACGATTTATAGTACTAAATAGTACTTGCCTAACATTCCGAGATTCTGAGTCGTATATACCGCGTGTGGTAAAGAACGAAACTAACGTGGCTTCATTTCACTCCTTTTATTTTACAGTACTCGGAAAGGGATTTTATATTTTCACGCACCTTGTAAAAATGTATACTTTATTCGTATCTCTTTTATAAATCGTGTGATTTTTTGTGGTTATTTCATCGAGGTTTCACGTGCTTATAACAAAGATAAATATTTACATTTATCCATTCAATCTAGTGATGTAGGTAGGTACTTAACATTTTCAATATTTATTAAAATAGTAGCGAGTACTAATATTTATAATAGGTAATATATTTTTCGACAATAGTAAATATAAGTTATAAATAACCAGCTATATTTCAGGTTCATTTTAGTCTAAAAAGTACTTTTGAGTGTGACGGAATTAAGAGCGAGAGTGAATGCGTGGCACTCGAAGTACCTAGGTATAACTTTTTCCGCGCGTAGGGACTCAACGCACTGTTTTTTTTATACTACTTTGTAGGCAAACAAGCTTAAGGCGCCTGATAGGAAGCATTTTATTTTAACTAACTTATTTCAACTTTAGAACACCCTCAGTATTGTATACGCAAATGGCTGAATACGTAAATGTGCTTCAACTTGCAATCAATGTTGCGTCAGTAACTCAACGGCTTCGGTGATTGATACTCGAATTCCATGAAGTGCTATCCAAAACAAAGGTGCTATTGTTTGGAAGATTGAAATGTATACCACTTGGTTTGCTAAAATACTAGCATTTTTCATCCTTTGCTTTGTAAAAAAGGAAAAGTAGATCATGATATTTCATGAAGATATGAGAATGATAAGTCTAGGATCACTACGGACCCACTATACCCCTGGTCATACCCCGGGGGGGGGTTAGGTGGGACGAAACGATACCTAACAAATTTATTAATTATTTAACTTAAACCAAAATCTACACGTTGAAACTTAAAAATAATTGTATTTAAACTTCACAGAGCAAGTTAAACTTGACAAAAACACTTCAAATACAGAGCTTTTTTTAAAAAAAAAATACGCACCCTTTGCTTCATTTATAAGGTGCCTGGGCCACCGACAACGGCACCGGCATTTGTACGGTTATTTGCCTTTGCTTTTGACAAAACTGGACTATGTGGATGGACTATTTTATAAAACACTAGCTTCCGCCTGTGACTTTGTTTGCGTCCTGTTGGATTCCGTTGATTTCCGGAATAAAAAGTGGCCTATGTGTTAATCCATGTCACTCCATGTCATTCCAAGTTCAAAAACGTTGCAAAAGACAGTGATACATCATACACACGAGCACGACTGCTTTGCGACGTTTGATCGAGGCATTCCACTTTCCGCATTTAAATATTGTATTCCACTTTTGCGCACCAATTGATTTTATGCTTGGTGCGCAAAAGTGGAATAGTAAAGACGCTACAAAAACTCGCAGTATATAACCACTTTAGTATCGTGGCTCGAAGGGAATAACAATAACCCTCGGGAGTTCTTGTCGGGTATGCACGGTAGCCAACGCCGTGGCATTATAAAATTCACTCTGAAGCAAAATCAAAATATAAATTAGAGCAAACAAAGTAAGCCGCGAAATTGCCCGGATTCTTTTGGTAGAGCCTTATTTGACGTGTATCGTCACGAAGTCAGGATAAGAGGTATAAGCTAGGGAAGTGGTCGTAAAATATATACCGAACGAAGTTAACCGCAAGTCAAATTCATTCAAAATTCAAATTCAACCCAGCTTTGCTTATTGAGACTAGAGGGCGTTGTTAATACAACGCCCTCTAGTCTTTCAAGATTTTTTATTTAAGTAGCAGCTTTTCTATTATGATACTTATCTTTCGACTCACCTCATAGTGTATCTGTGACAGACAGACATACACATACATACCAGCAGTAACGAGCATTGTTGGTGCATTGCCTAACCTGACAAACCCATATTTGTAGCGATTTGCGATTGCATTTTTGACCGCCAAGTGCACGTGTATCCTAAAGGTGGGTGCTGACCAACGTTACGAGGTGTAATGTAACATGTTACACAGCAAGCATTCGTGCAGTCAGTGCGTCGTGTTATAGCGCGTGCACACTATGCCCGGCATGAATGCCGCGATTTATTCTGGAATTATTGCCACAGCAACATCGCCTTTATTCTAACCAAAGAGCTAGGGCATGAACTTAGCGATATTGCTGTGGCAATAATTCCGGAATTAATCGCGGCAATAATTCGGGCAGCGGCATGGGGCATGTGTGAACGCGGTGTAGGAATAAAGGCGATGTTGCTGTGGCAATAATTCCGGAATTAATCGCGGCAATAATTCGGGCAGCGGCATGGGCATGTGTGAACGCGGTGTAGGAATAAAGGCGATGTTGCTGTGGCAATAATTCCGGAATTAATCGCGGCAATAATTCGGGCAGCGGCATGGGCATGTGTGAACGCGGTGTAGGAATAAAGGCGATGTTGCTGTGGCAATCATTCCGGAATTAATCGCGGCAATAATTCGGGCAGCGGCATGGGCATGTGTGAACGCGGTGTAGGAATAAAGGCGATGTTGCTGTGGCAATCATTCCGGAATTAATCGCGGCATTCATGCCGGCAGCGGCAATGGCATAGTGTGAACGCGGTATTACGGGGAAAGATGGGTAGGTTACGAGGTGTAATGTAACATTACACCTCGTAACGTTGGTCAGTACCCAGCTTAAGCCGAAGGACTCAGTAACCTCTCTGTATATTCCCTGTCCGTCCCGGTACCTTGTTTCATGCCAAACACGACTTGGAATTAGCATTTGAATAGTTTACGAATGCAATACTGATTTACTGACAGTTTAGTAGGTATTTTGGCTGCATTGTTGAATATTATTATACTTAAAGCATATCTAGCAGACGGTCTAGGTATGCCACAAATTGAATAATAAATTGATAGTCTGGACTTCTTATTCCGTAACTAGCGACAGGTTCGTGACAAGCGTATAGCAGGTCGTTTTTTTCGTTGTAAAAAGTGATGTTTGCCAGCAATGGCGTCAATTGTGACAGGCGTCATGGCTCAGTCGGTAGTAGCTCTGCCTTCCGTGCTGTGGGTCGTGGGTTCGATCCCCACCGAGAACAAACATTTGTGTGTTGTAAAACATAGATGTCTGTTCTGTGTCTGGGTGTTACTATGTATTATAAGTATGTATTTACAAAAAAAAAAAGTATGTTTGTATTCTATCAGCCATGTAGTTTCCATCGTACAAGCTTTGCTTAGTTTGGGACTAGAAGGCGTTGTGTTAAGTGTCCGTGAATATTTATTTATTTATTAATGATTGCTTATACGCGAATCCTGTTGCAATTAAATTGCGCAATAAGGGAACTATGACGTTTTTTTGACGTTCGGAAATAAACACCTTGGCAAAAGGTGACGTTAAAGAAATGATTGCTTATACGTTAATCGCGGCTCTATCGTGAGTTACGTAATAACAGAGTGCCTATTTTGACGTAGGTAGTACGCAAGGAAAGAGTGTTTTTCTTTCATTTTAATTGTAAACTAGTGCTATTTTAGGTCTGTTGTATAATTTCATCGGCGTTTCAAACGATAATACTTGGATTCTTGTTAGCACACGGCATGAACACGGTAGAACTCTTCAGATAAATTTTTAGAAGGTTTCTTTTCGTGGATTTGTGAGCCTATTTCCTGAGGCGTTTGTAACTGCTTACTGCTGTTATTGTTGTTAGGCCGCACTGTCCCACTGCTGGGCAAAGGCATCTCTTCGAGTTCTCCAGAGAGTACAGTCAAACGCTCACTTGTTATTAGTAAAAGTGACAAGTTCGTCTCACCATCGCTTGCGTGGTTTTACTACTAAATTGTATATTTTGATTGAATAATTTACTTATATAAAACTCTTTTGAAGCTGACAGAGAATCAACGCACAGCCTAAACTATAAGTCCTAGAGGTATGAAATTTGGAGGGTAGTATCCTTATATAGTGTAGAGGTGCACTAAGAAAGGAATTTTGAAAAGTCGCACCCTAAAGGGTCTAGAACGCGAACAACGCCGCGGGCGACGGCTAGTGTACTTATATTTGTGCCATTTTTGGTGTAACGTAGGTATAACATGTCTCAATAGACATGGTGATACCATATCTCTGGCAAGAAGCCTGGCCTGTAGGTACACCTGCCAACCTATAAAACATCATGTAGGCCATGGCAAATCTATAGCCTGCATGATGTTCTTTCACAAAAGAACGTATTTTTGGTAGGTACAGAAATTCCAACGCCGGAATAACATCTAGATACTCACAATAAAGCAATATGTATTATTATATCAATATATCTGTGTACCTACCTACAATAACATTGTTTGTTTAATATCGAGTTTCATGCAGCTCTGTTTTGTTAGAAAACAACCGGATACAATTACCTGTGAATGTATGTAAAAACTCTGTTTTTTATTAGAAAACGCTACACGTGGAATATCGGATTTTTCCAAATGAGTTTCTGTGTTTGTATAACAAGCTCTACACAAAGGTACTCTGCTCTCTGCTATTTCACACTTATGGACCTCGCATTGGTAACAAGCTTGGGACGAACTAGCTCCAACTCATTCAATAAAAAAAAAAAAAATTGTAATCATACCTAATCATACAAAACGTAATGACGATTCAAAGTGATCAGTGAGATTTTATTGAATAAAAGCTTTTTGACTTTGACTTTGACTTTGGTGCTCTAAAAATGGAACGGCATAATAGTTATCAGACGAGTGAGCACATTTTTTGTTATACATTGACTGCTATGCTACTTTACCCTTGGTGCGCAAAGTGAAAGAATGTTTAACATCAAAACTATTCCACTTGTGCGCACCAAGCTTAAAATCGATTGGTGCGCAAAAATGGAATAGCCTAGATGCGGTGCGCAATTTTTTGGTGCGCAAATTGGAATGCCTTTTTCGATGTCAATATGTCAAATGATGATGTTAAGTAGAATACCTACATAAAACTTGACTAAGGGTCAAGACAGAGGGTCGTAAACCGGCCGACGATGTCCGTCGTGAAATTAGGGACTAAGCCACCGACACCAACCACTAGTCTCAATCTGTCACTGTCACTCGGGATATCCTGAAATTCACGAAACAGTAGCCGGGTATTGTTACAATAGCGTCGATTCTGTTGTTGCATTTTTCTAATTTGACGAAGTTAAAATTACAAGCGTCTTTATCTTTTCAGTTCATGGAGGGACGGCAACATTTTTAGTGCTGTCAAGTCTGGCTCGTTTAGAAAAATGCAACAATAGAATCAGCATCACGGTGCTTGTTAGTTGCTGCAATTCAAAACGCTGCGCTGTAGGATAGGAATTACACTACTAGCCGTCGCCCGCGGCGTTGCTCGCGTTCTACCCTTTAAAGTATGACGTCTCAAAATTCCTTTCTTAGTGCACCCCTACACTATATAAGGATATTAAGGATACTACCCTCCAAATTTCATACCTCTAGGACTTATAGTTTAGGCTGTGCGTTGATTCTAAGTCAGCTTCATAAGAGTTTTTTATATTTAGAAGAAGAAGAAGATTGACCAACGGGTGACCAACGGGTACCTACCCGTTGGTCACCCGTTGAAAGAACTCCTGGGAGTCAATCTCTCTGAAACACTGTGAAAATCGGCCATAACGTAACAGTAACAGTAACTGGTGAGCTGTTACAACTTAGCGCGATTGACCCCCTGTTGCACCCACACCCACACCACACACAACATACCTACACCCTACACAGACAGACGCACCCTACACTACGTTTGAAGCGGTTTATTTTCTCATATTATATTATACTCATTGCCCGGCGGCGGCGTGCCAGCCATATTTGTGTAAGATATTATGTACCTACCTACTATTATTGACTTACAAAATATAGATTCAAATTGGTTGACGAATACTGTAAAATAGATAGCCTATAACATACCATACTAAAAAACTGTGAATCTTAGATTAATTAATAAATAAATATTGCTAAGTATCCGTGCAGGCACTTAGTATGGATATTTAACACCCTGTATGATGTTTGAAGGCAGTGTGTTCAAATTAATGCATTATAACTATAGTTAGTTCAGCAAGTTCAGTTGTGTGCGTTATTGAGCAAAGTTTGCTCGGTGAATAATGTGTGCATTGCCACAGCTGAACGAAACAGCTGGTACACTAAGACAATATAAAATTATAGAGCTTTTTTGACAGCAAATAAACTATTACTAATAATATACGTGTTTTTTTTTATTATTACAGAGAACAATAGCTCAGAATAGGAAAACTTGAAAGGGGTAGGGAGGCCTTTGCCCTGCAGTGGGAAGATGTGGGCTGCAAATAATAATAATAACCCCATAGTGTTTATGAATGGCTACACATTCTGCGTAATGTGTAGTCTTTAGTTCATAAGCGCTCAGTTTAATTACTTTACTTGAATAAAAAAAAAGAATACATTAAATAACAGTGCAGTGCCAAAACTTGGAACTTCAACTTACATATTATCTTCCAGTCGACATGCTACAATCGCTATAGAGAACAGAAAACGTCAAAAACGTATGAAAATGATCTAGTCACTTTTCGTTCAGAATCATTGTATTCTCTAGCAATTTTATAATTTTATGCATGTTCACAACTTGTTCATTAAAACTATATTGCCATCGTACTTTTTATTGTAATATAATGTATTTGTATAAAACAAACAACAATTTTTTAAACATACATATTGTATATTTTGTATTCCAGAATATTGTTTCTACTTGACAGTTCAAAATTACAGATTATTCTCTCAGATTTTTAACATTTTTTGTGCATTTGATGAGTGTGTCAGCTTTTCAAACCTCGTCTGTGGAGATAGCACTCATAACACAGTTGTATGCCCACACTAGATTTCAGTAGTTTGTGCGATTGCTATGATAATTTAATTTCCTATTGTTGTCCAAACGTGAAATTGTTGGTTTACATCTTCCACGAAATTTTAATGCTATTAGGTATGTGGCACTACTGCTCGACTTCCGGGACATCTCACCTCAAGAAATGGGTGTTACTTATACAATATTTTTTTTTTTATATAGGTAGGCGAACATCTCCATACCTTGGGTCCCTGGCGGTCGGCGATATCGGGGTCAGCCAAGAAAGCGTTGGCGCGACGATTTGGATGCCTTCGAGAGAGGATGGTGGGAGGAGGCTCGGGACAGAGAACATTGGAAGTCTATGGGGGAGACCTTTGCCCAGCAGTGGGACGATATAGGTTAACAAAAAAAAAATAGAATGTCTGTCAAATATCTGAAATATCTGAAACTGAGACGAGAGAATCCGTAGCCAAACCAAGGTCACCGACATAGCTCTCACAAGTTTGCTTACCAAGTGGCAATGGGCAGGCCATATAGTTCGCATAACTGACTATATTGATAGAAAACAAACGTTTCAAGGTGTTACCTTGTACATATTCTGTGATACTATTATTATACTAAGACTAGCTGTCGCCCGCGGCTTTGTTCATAGCAGCAAACGCATTATTTGGTTAACATCTTTGATCCTAATTTTGGACCCTTTAGGGTGCGACCTTTCAAAATTCCTTTCTTAGTGCACCCCTACACTATATAACGATACTACCCTCCAAATTTCATACCTCTAGGACTTATAGTTTAGGCTGTGCTTTGATTATCAGTGAGCTTTAAAAGAGTTTTATATATTTAGAAGAAGAAGATGAAGTGCTAATCATGTCCTCAATATTTCAACAAATATTCATGGTAATGATGCTACTGTCAGTACTTTGTAAGGGTTGACCTAATTCGTGTTCAACCCGAGTTGGAGTCCGTCATTATGCCGTACCTATTCATCAAAACCATTGATCACAGGTGCTCGGTACTCGGGTGTCAAAGTCAAATTATCTGATTCAAGTGATTTTGATTCAAACACCAGCTTTGAAGTTGGTAGAGATTTTACAGAGGGACGCCTCCGTGAATACGAATTAACTGGGTTGGTTAATATAATATATCCTAAAGATAAAAAGTTTTACTTATATGGTTGATAGGTTATAACCTAAAGATGTTACGTAAATCAAAAATAAGCATCTATAAAAAGAAAATTCTATTTTTTGTAATATAAAAATTCTATGAATATTTTTTTTTTAATTAATTTTATTCAGATAACAGAAATTTGTAGCTAAACAACAATAATTATTAGTTTTATGCTCCACTTTCCTCCTGGTTTTCCATCCCAATAATATATTTTTGCTAATATAATTATTATGACTGCTCATTGTGCTTTATATTAATGGTTTTTCATTATTTTAGTTTTTTTCTTTAATTTTGGTGTGCAATAAAGATATAATTGAAACTAAAATAAATGTAGTTTAAACATCCTGGGCTGAGAGGATGGTACAGGTGCTGGGCAAGCCTACTCCATCTAAACATTGTCCCAGGCACTACAGTGTCCCGTTAAGTGTAGGCATATGCTGCCTCCTGACGCTCTATAAATAATCTTCAATAGATGTCTATTTATTAATTAAAACACGCTCTAAAAATCTGTAGGTAATAAACCTTGAAAATAGTTTGATGTTCACTGAATGTTAAATTAACTTCATAATGTCTAGTTTAATATTTGCTAACTTTAAACTCAAATACTGCGTTGTACTTAAATTATTTACTGACGAACTAAGTTTAAGTAACAATATTAGCTGAGTAATAAGTGTGGTAACAGTGTAGAATATAAACAGCTGGTGCATTACCTAACAATTGAGTAAGATTTTTACAATGATCGACGTTCAGTAGAACTAAGTAACATTATTTGTTTCAAAATAATATTCTCAATTTAATTAAGTACATTTTTATTTAAAAAAAAGTCTAAATTCTAAATTAAAGTTAAATTGCATTATGTACTTAAAAGTTTAAAGAAATTTGGTATTTATTCGTATTAATAAATGGGTTGGCTGGCAGACAATGCTTTCAGCATTAAGTCCACCCTTTGTAACAAATTTATAATTTTGTGCAATAAAGTATTAAATAAATAAATAATAAAATTTCAAGGTCGTGTTTCGTCCCAGTGGGACGAGTTACCGTTATTCCGAAACTGTAATGACACATCCTATCTTGTACTATAGCTAGTAAGATCTTGTACCGAAGAAACTCCAGCAATTTTACTATAATATTTTGCATAAATCATACACAATTTTGCTATGTGGCTTTACTTTTTTTAAAACATTTAGCTCTAGTATAATTTGATTTTGAGTTTGAAACCAAATTAAAGTCTAGAGTATTGCACATGTGAAGGAGTTCTACTGTTTCTCTCAGCACTGTGACGCAACGCGGTCGACACAAGGCAGAAGATTGAGTTACTCTGATATTACTTGTATTATTACTCTCATATTGTTTCATGGCCACTTCTTACTATTATTAAGTCTATTAACTCTATCAAGTATGTAGTGACCCAGCTGTTTTTCTGATATAGCCGTTTAATTGAGTTCCTGTGATAATACGATGTGAAATATGAAATTACCTAACTAGATGTTACTACAAATTTAGTTATAATCTATTACTTTATTACGAGTCATGGTGTATATCTATTTAGGTAGTAATACGCGTCTATTGCCCAGAAACACTTCATTTATTCGGTGCAACTGCGCTGGGGTGCCTAAAATCCCAAAACGCAACGATAGCGCGTTCTAATTTTGCCTGTGGCGCCATCTAGTTTGGTTTGTGGCAAACAATACAAATCAATAGATTAAATTCAAAACCACAAAGTATAAAGTGACGTTAGTTTCCTGAGTTTTTTCTTTGAGTTATTCCTTTATTACGATGTAAAAAAAACTAAACTAAAGTATATAGAGCCGTCAAATTGAGTTCAGTTTAAATAATTTTGTTCTCATTACAGACAATACAGTTACATGCACGGAAAAAAAAGCTTGTGGAATTAGTTTTCCATCAAGAATAATATTATTCTCAGGAATATTGTTTTATGTTAAGTAAATATGTGCTTGAATTAACAATAATGTCTCAGCTCAACAAACATGATATTCTCCGTGAAAAACAGTATTATTCTTAGTATATTTACTAAAAATAAAACAATAGGTTTTGATTCAAGTGTTTCGGAGTGTTAGCTGAATAAAAAGTACTGTCTCAAATTAAGATTTTCATATGTCTCAATATGAGAAGATGTTGTTTGAGCTCAAGAGCCGTAAAGTTTTGATTCAAAAGTTGCAATAGTGACTTAAACTAAAATATCAAAATCTGTTAAGTGGAGAATATATTCTTAAAATAAGATCGACATTTTCTCCGATTTGAGAAATTTACGTTTCTCACATCCAAAAATTATGAAAGTTTTCAAACAAGAAAAAATTTTTTGGTTCAAGAAGATTAGTTTCTGTAGAAGTATATAATGGGGTTGAATTAAGAATCCAAAATGGTTCAAAATGAGCCTTTTGACGTTTTTCATTAAGAATAATTAGATTTGCTTTAAGATATTATATTTAAGAGTAAGAAAGTCAAAGCATTGGCGTAAGAATCCGAATTATTTATAATGAAATAGTTCAATGTTTTCACACAAGACTTTTTCGTTTTGGGAGAAAAAAATGTAATATTCAACTAATAATATTAATGTTTCTAAATAAGAAAGAATAACGTTTCCTTATAAGTAGTTATAGTATTTGGATCAAGAAGAAAATATTTTTAAGGTAAGTAAGGTTAGCATTAGCGGAAGAATCCAAAATATTTTAACTGAAATAGTTCAATGTTTTCACACAAGACTTTTTCGTTTTGGGAGAAAAAAATGTAATGTTCAACTAATAATATTAATGTTTCTAAATAAGAAAGAATAACGTTTCCTTATAAGTAGTTATAGTATTTGGATCAAGAAGAAAATATTTTTAAGGTAAGTAAGGTTAGCATTAGCGGAAGAATCCAAAATATTTTAACTGAAATAGTTCAATGTTTTCACACAAGACTTTTTCGTTTTGGGAGAAAAAAATGTAATATTCAACTAATAATATTAATGTTTCTAAATAAGAAAGAATAACGTTTCCTTATAAGTAGTTATAGTATTTGGATCAAGAAGAAAATATTTTTAAGGTAAGTAAGGTTAGCATTAGCGGAAGAATCCAAAATATTTTAACTGAAATAGTTCAATGTTTTCACACAAGACTTTTTCGTTTTGGGAGAAAAAAATGTAATGTTCAACTAATAATATTAATGTTTCTAAATAAGAAAGAATAACGTTTCCTTATAAGTAGTTATAGTATTTGGATCAAGAAGAAAATATTTTTAAGGTAAGTAAGGTTAGCATTAGCGGAAGAATCCAAAATATTTTAACTGAAATAGTTCAATGTTTTCACACAAGACTTTTTCGTTTTGGGAGAAAAAAATGTAATATTCAACTAATAATATTAATGTTTCTAAATAAGAAAGAATAACGTTTCCTTATAAGTAGTTATAGTATTTGGATCAAGAAGAAAATATTTTTAAGGTAAGTAAGGTTAGCATTAGCGGAAGAATCCAAAATATTTTAACTGAAATAGTTCAATGTTTTCACACAAGACTTTTTCGTTTTGGGAGAAAAAAATGTAATATTCAACTAATAATATTAATGTTTCTAAATAAGAAAGAATAACGTTTCCTTATAAGTAGTTATAGTATTTGGATCAAGAAGAAAATATTTTTAAGGTAAGTAAGGTTAGCATTAGCGGAAGAATCCAAAATATTTTAAGTGTTATTTATTAGTTAATAGTTATTTATTTTGTAAGAATAAATTTAGGTAGGTATTCAAGAAAAATCTTAATGTTTCTAAATAACTAGTAGTTCGCCTCGAACTGAGATCTCGTGATGTTCCCGATAAAATTATGCCTGAAATTCCTAAAATTGATTTACAGAGCTGATAAATATCATCATAACTTGGAAACGGTTTCATCAATTCTCCCCAAACATAGTTAAAAACCATCCAAGACATGATCCAAGATAAATAATCTTTTTTTACAAAAGCCGTCAAACTTATAACACGTCTTCCGTTTTTCGGTCAGTGGTTCATAAAACCCAAAGATTTTTTTTAACCATGGTTGCGATAAGCTGTGCACATCGCATCGATACCGCTATGTAGCAAAGTTCCATTCTTACCTGAACTACAAAATCATTGAAATTCTACGAAATGGTAGAGTTCACGTTATACCTACTGGTTTTGGTAAGTTTACAATAAAAACGGATTTGCAATGTCTAAACAAACCCTATCATATGACACCCACGATATATTTGAACTTTAATTTTTTTTTACTCCCTTTGGACCCTTATAACTTTATAACCCCTTGACCGCTTTATTTCATTTTGCAAACCAGTAAAACTTAAGTGTAGGTACCATCCGTACCTATAGGTACCTACCAAATTCTGTTAAGGTTGAATAAGCTGTTCAAAAGATCTCGTTGAACAGACATACAAACATACAAAGCATTTTTGACCAAGTTGTCACTAAGTTCTCGTTCGCTTCGCTCTATCGATCAATAATTTTATTGGCCTTTACATCTACTGACGATGATCTTACAGCTTCAGGAGGCAACGTATGCCTACACGTGTAGTGCCTGGGACAATGTTTAGATGGAGTAGGCTTGCCCAGCACCTATACTATTCTTTTTACAACATCTCTATAACAACATAAGTGCAATATACGATTTGAATTTGAATTTGAATTTGAATTTCAGCCTAGTCAGTCATATCCACAGGAAACACATCGTCAATACGTGGAGCTCACTAAGCCAAGGGTTTCCGGGTAAAAACGGTTTAATATAACATAGGTATAATTTATCAAGATCTTATTTATGCAGAGGTACTACTTATCTCTCTTAAAAGAGCTCGTAGGTACCTACCTACTTAGAATAGATATTTAAGTACCTTCTTACTTTTAAATACATACCTACCTTGTCTACGTAGGTAGGTACCTCCTACCTAGTTAGCCACTTGCAAAACGTACCTACTTATCATCATGAGATCGGTTCAACTGACTGAACATGACTTCATATCATCGTCGTAGGTAGGTAGGTAGGTACCTACCTATTTCTAATTCAAAGCCTTTATTTCAGCATTCATACACACAATAAGTAGGTATTACAGCCATAATAGAAGTATTTAAGGATATTTATACTGGTTTACATTAATATAATAATACCTATATAGGTATTTAGAATAGTTCAGAACACAGTCAGGTGTGCAGAGGGTGCGGCTTATCCCAGTGTTTCATAAGCACTGAGTCCACATCCAGTCTGTCTGCTATAAGCTTTAGGTAGGCGTTGACGCTGCCCCGCACCTAATACACCAGGGATGATAGTCTATTGCGGATGATCGCATAAAAGTCATCTCTACGTGTGCCTCCGCAAACATACCTGACGCGCTAGAGAAGCGGGGCAGTCCCATCAGCATCCTAAAGCTATTATTATTATACTGGACGCGCAGGGCATTCCAGCCACGCTGTGTCAAACTGACCCATAGACTGAACGTGTAGAACGATTGGCAGTAGGTACGCTCGAAACAGACGTTTTTACTTCCGTTAATTAATGCATCGCGGAAATCTATGGGCCAGCATGTTGGCTCTGTCTGACTGATAATGCCCTGCGCTAGCTTTCCATATCTACCTCGTCTGAGAGTGTGTCGGTGACCCAGTGGCCCACCAGAAAGTGATACTGACGGAACTTTTTAGAGCCTGCCTTGAAAACTACCATCTCACTTTTGTTGGCATTGTATCGGCGATTATTTGGCGAATAGTAGGTAGGTACCTACGCGAACAGCACCAGATTTGATTTCGAGAATTACCTATGTACCTACCTTTAGATACATACAATACCTACTGCGTTTTTATTTGTTACTTAATGCATAACTGATGATAAAAAAATACTTGTCTTTGGGCGGGGCGCGCTCGCCTCAAGTTGCGACACGTTTTTAGTTTGGTATAGCTTCTCTATACGCTAGTAATAGTTCCTCAATGACTATATACGACTTTTTGGGACAAAAATAATATTCACTCTATATTGTGCTTTATCTAGCACTAAATAGAGTACAGGAAGTTAAAATAAACGGCTGCTACCCGGCACCTAGCACTACCTTCAGGTAAGTCAGGTTAATGAAAATAATAAAACTATTCATTATATCTAGCACACGTAGGTTCCAATTTCAATGCAGTAAAATAAAGGAATAATTTTCGTGATGAGTTTTATATCTAGCACGCGTAGGTTCAAATTTCAATGCAGTAAAGTGAATAATAAAAAACTAATAGCATCCATCCAACATGAAGTCATGAAACAATGAATGTTGTTCTTGGACGAAAGTCAAGAAACACGTTTTTAATGTAAGATAACGTAAGTTCTTGGATTACCAGTCAAGAATCACAATTTTAATCTAAGAACGAATTTACTTGGATGATTAACTATCCAAGAATTTTGAGTTTTAGATGAACATAAATCTTCTTGACTGACACTTGATCGTCATTGGTTGGTCACACGCCGGACAACAGAACTTCCGTTGCGAAAGATTGCGGAAGAATCAAAAAAGGATTGAGTGTTACCATCTCAAAATAGGTACTCCTCAATTGTCGGATGTTTTTAATGACTATTCTTATTAATGGAATTTTATTCACAAAGAAAATACAACTAATATAGGTAGTATTTACAATAGTTGAGCTATATTATTACTAGTAGTTCGCCCCGAACTGAGATCTCGTGATGGTCGGAGGTTAATAACAATTTTTATTGACCAATGGTCTAGCTATGTACCAGTCTTACTTGAACTACAAAATCATTGAAACTCCAGGAAATGGTAGCTCCCGTTGTACTGGATTTGGCAATTTTATAAATTTTTACAACAACTCAAAAACTATTACACCTAGAATCAAAATAAAAACGGTTCAAAAGATCTCGTCGAACAAACATACAAAGCATTTTTGTCCAAGTTGTCACTAAGATCTTCGTTCGCTTCGTTCACTCGATCGACTCTGACTCGAGTCGACTCGACTTGACACGAGGTTCATCGTATGCTGGTTGACAGATATTAAACAGGAAAGTTTCGCACGCGTAGGAAGTCGCGGGTATCAGCTAGTGATACTATACGTAGGTACCTATTGTAAAAAAACCTTTACACGCGTACGAAGGCGCGGGTAGCAGCTAGTGATAAAATGATTTTGGCAAAATGTTATAAGTATACACGCCTCGGGAATCAAACCCGTTCTCTTCCAAAAAAAGTTGCCTTACGAGCTTTTTTTATTCAAATAAGTTTGTTTTATTACGGGAGTCGATAGTTAAGCTGATGAGTTAATACACAACAAGTCGTACGTAATAGTGATGAGATGATTATGATTAGGAAAAACACAACAAAATACAGTTCTAACAGTATTTGGATGTTTCGGTAGGTACCTACATGACATGAAGTAAGTTTATTCTGCTTGGTTTGGGACCCCGAAATGCGGCTAGCGGCAACACTGTTGTTTGATTCGTTTCGTTCGTCTTGCGCGTCGGTCGGTGCATCTTTTTTTGTGCATCAAAGTTTCAAATTTGGTTTCAAACTACTTCAAGAGTGAGTAAAGTAAAGTATAAAAGAAATTATCTCATTAGATTATATTAGAATAGCCTAATTCATTTTATGTTATTAGATGAACGAAGAACAATATGATGCAGGCGCTGGCGGAACGGACGGAGACGCTATAGAAATTGGTTTGTTGCTGAGGAAATGGGGAGTCCCAGAACCGGTCATTAATCGGTTCGAAGGTAAGCCTCGTTACAATTTACCATTACTTACTAGGTAGGTAGTGTAGGTACAATACGTGCCACGAAAGATGGGACTTGACCGCGTCTCCCGCGCTCTTTCCGGCGCCGGCGCCCCGAAGTCGCCGGCGTCATTACCATTAAACGGACGTCAAACCATGTGGTGTGGCTCATCTTTGAGAGGCACGTATTGTACCTACCTACCTAATAATCTTGTAGGTAATAGACCGTAGAATTATCCTACAAGGAAATAGGTACTTTTTTTATTTTTGAAGTGCAGCCCCTTCATTCACCCTTGCGTAGGTACTAAGTAGGTAGGTACAGTAGATAGCTGTTTCACCTAAGGCTGGTCGCAGATCTACCGGCCCGGCGCTCCTATCTATTACATTCTAGGCTCCCGGTCCGGATCGGGTCGAAATGCGTGCAATGAAATAGCAAAACATGGTGGCCAGACTTTCAATGTAGAGGAAGTCACGTGTGCGCGCCACCATAAATTATTTGACATTTAAGTAATACATAATCTCTCTTCCAGAAAACGAAATTAAAGTCAAGCAACTAAGGCACCTAAGTGAAGACCTTCTAAAAGAACTTTGCCCTATAATAGGCCATAGAATTCTAATTACATCAAAACTAAATGAATATTTCACTGGACATGTAAGTAACAAATTTATAATTTTGTGCAATAAAGTATTAAATAAAATAAATAAGTAGGTAATACACTCTAAGCAGGACATCAGTGCAGGCCTTACCACCCCATACAGAACCCTCTAAGCATGAGTTTGACTTACTCTAGATCAGTTTTTTATTCCTTGCAACGTTTTCATCTGTGAACCAAATTGCTAGTGAGACAATAGGCTACTAGAAACTTATAGTTTTTGGGTTATTTGTGGAATTGTTTTTTGCTTGGTAGGTTTTATGCTAGTTGTATGGTATTGCAATAGTTGCCGGAGTCTATTTGAATAGGTACCAATTTTGTTACCCGGGGGGTCAGATGGTGGGGTTTTCTAGAAAGTTTACTCTCCTGCAGATGCTGGTAACTCGCTCTACCCTATACTACAGTATTGGTATTTGTTTTATTCAGCACGTGAAACTATAAATAATGGAATTAATTTTCATTTTCAGACTGATACTGATACTACACTCACAACAAAGTCTGTAACGAGTGACACTAACGATGAACTAGGAGATTTGGATAATATATCAATTGAAAATCTATTTTCAATTGTAAGGCCACCTTTCCCGGACTTTGATTTAAAAACTCTTCTCAGTGCATCACCGTGTGGGAACAGTATAATTACCTACTACAATTTACATAACACACTAACTAGTAAGCACAGGAATCATTTGGTGGATATTATCGTCAGACATATATTTACCAGGGTTGTAAACCAGTAAGTACCTACTTTATATAAATAAATTATGTGATTTAAGCCTCAAACTAAGTACAATATCATAATAAAACCCAGACACAAACATGTTCATCACACAAATGTTTGATTTCCGTTGAACCCACAGCCTACACTGCAGAAGGTAGAGCTACTACCAACTAAGTTTAACATATTCTGTGGTTTTACTTTACTTTTAAAGTTTTAAGGGTACCAGTATGGTACCAACTCGCACCGTAGTACTTTAACTTTACGTAGAACTTCTAAACTACACATGATAACCCTGTCGTGTTTGGCACATAAAGTGACATCTTTTACTACCCAAATAAGTGTAAAAAATATATTTTTTTTTAATTCTTTATTTAAACATTGTCTAATATTTTTTTTCTTTTTAGACCAAAAAGTTGCAGATCAAATCAAGCTGCTGTGCTATCTGATCCCTCCAAGAGGGAGATTAAATAGGACAACAAAATTTACAACACTGGAATGCATACAAAATTTCATAGTTGAAGTTGAAGTAAGTTTCATTTTTACCGCCTAATAAAAAAGGGGTGTTATGGGTTTGAAGTCAGTGTGTTTCTGTGTCTGTCTATACTGCCTGTGTGGAGTTGTTGTAGTATTCTGTTTTGACTTTTAAAGGGTGCGGGCTCGTTTCGTACGACTGGACAAAAGATTTGTGCACAGATAATTATTTACAACTAGCCGTCTCCCGCGGCGTTGCTCGCGTTCTACCCTTTAGAGTATGACGTTTCAAAATTCCTTTCTTAGTGCACCCCTACACTATATAAGGATACTACCCTCCAAATGCCATACCTCTAGGACTTATAGTTTAGGCTGTGCGTTGATTCTCAGCCAGCTTCAAAAGAGTTTTATATATATTGATGATAATAATTGCATCATTGTAAATAATTAAGTATCTTCTTGAAACGCAATAGAACATCTGGTAGATAAAAAGCTGAATTTCTTGTTCTGTGAAATACTTGTTCTTGTTCTGTGAAAATTATAGACTTAATATAATAATAATGTAACTTGTTTCAGAATTTTGGAGACATATCAAAAACAATTGATGACCTTGCCACAGCAGCAAAAAAGAGGAAACAAACCCTGCAACCCTTTCTTATTCGATGTGGGTCTGATAATAGTCATAAATATTATTTGGTGATCGACCAGGTAAAATACAAATTTGAAACCGCAACAAAGGCGTTTGACACCTTATTTAAAAGTTACCACGCTCTTCACGCCAGCTACCCTGCTGCTCTGACTCTGCCTTACTTTTTCTTTTCCAAATTCTAAAATGAATGTGGTTTTACATAAGTTTGAGGATGATATTCCCGTGTTTTACAAAATTAAACATGTTTTGATTAATAAATATGATAAAAAAGTTTACTTCGTTTGTACAGTTTTAGAAACACTAGATTACACTTCACATTATATGGCTTATCTTGTTTGTGAAACAAATGTTGTAGAAGTTGTTCACTTACATGATTGTTGCAGTTTGACGCCAAATATAATTCACACAGTGAAGCAAAGTATGTATGTTGATTTAAGATGTTAATGTCAATAGTGATTAAATATGTATAAGTACCTGCCCCCCGGCCATAGATGTTTTTGTATGTGATGAGAGTTTCATTCTAGGAACATTATTATTATGTGTGTTGTGTTGTGTACATTGGCAAGGCCATAATTAATTATGTTATAATTTCAGAAATATTATTATGCTACTTTTCATGATTACTTTCTTATATTGTTTTTGTGATTGTTGTGTTCCTTGGCAAAGCCAAACATTTTGATAAAATAATTTGATTTAATTTAGATAAATAATTGAATAAATTATGTGTCAATGTAATTATTGTTTTCTTTCATTTCACAGATTAAGGACATGCCATACAGATTAAGACATACCAGAAAGCAGATTTTTAAAGTAAGTGTATTAATACTCTTAATTTGAATAGCCGGTGGTTTCATACTAAAACGGGATTTATCATAAGGTGTTATACTTTTTGTGTATAATAATATATTGCTTAGCTCAAGTTTTTATTAATAAGATTGTACAAGATTTGTATTGAGAATTACTCTTTTTTAGGTAAAACTATTATTTTTCTTAATTTGATAATCCAGTAGGCGGATGGGGGGGTATGACAATTATTTTGACAAGTAATTTCATGCCTTATTTTTCCGCTTGCTGTTTTGCTTTCTGAATTTCCAAATTAATAAAAATAATAGTTTCACCTTAGGTGGAATTTTCAATTCAAATATCATACATTCTTACTTTAAAAAAAAAAACTTGAGCTAAGAAAATTATATTATATGCACAACACACAGAAAGTATCCACCTAAGATAAATCTGGTTTTAGTATGAAACCTCTAGTTATTTGAATTAAGAATATTAGTATACTTACCTTAAAAATCTTCTTTCTCAACTGAAAACTATCATTACTCTCCACTTAGAATTTAAAAGGCTTGAATTAAGAAAATTATATTATCTAAAGAATGCACTGAAAGTTTCCACCTAAGATAAATTAGGTTTTAGTATAAAACAAAAGCTTATTTGAATTAAGAATATTAGTGTACTTACCTTAAAAATCTTCTTTCTCAACTGAAAACTATCATCACTCTCCACTTAGAATTTAAAATGCTTGAGTTAAGAAAATTATATTATCTAAAGAATGCACTGAAAGTTTCCACCTAAGATAAATTAGGTTTTAGTATAAAACAAAAGCTTATTTGAATTAAGAATATTAGTGTACTTACCTTAAAAATCTTCTTTCTCAACTGAAAACTATCATCACTCTCCACTTAGAATTTAAAATGCTTGAGTTAAGAAAATTATATTATCTAAAGAATGCACTGAAAGTTTCCACCTAAGATAAATTAGGTTTTAGTATAAAACAAAAGCTTATTTGAATTAAGAATATTAGTATACTTACCTTAAAAATCTACTTTCTCAACTCAAAACCATCATTACTCTTTACTTATGAATAAACATTCTGGAGTTAAGTAAATTATACTCTCCATAGAACGCTTAGAAGTCTCTATTTAAGATAAATCTAGTTTTAGTATGAAACAAGTTTATTTTAATTAAGAATATATTTTAAATCCGCTGAAGAAGTTGTGATTTCTGAACAAGACAAATGCATTCTCCAACAAAGTAATTATACTCTTGGGTAAAGTAAACAAAAGCTCTTCAGTGAATATTATTTATTTTATCTTTTCAAGAAAATCGTATGTTTTGAATTCCAAGAAACTTGTTCTAGTTGCTCAGAGACATTGTTTATGTCTTCTATTCAGAAGATATCCTCTTAAGTTGAGATAATAATGTGTTGAAAAGCAAAACAATAAAATTCTAAATCTGAGAAAATATCTTTTTCCCTATATAGGAAACTATATTATTCTTGACCAATAAATATTGTCTTGTTTTAAGACAACTTTTCTTTCCGTGTGAGAATACATTAATTAAAAAATCTATGCTAACAGTCGGTTATGGCATCATTTTACGAGGGTTAGTTAGTTACTAAATAATTCATTATTTAGCCATTTTATAAATATAAATATTCACGGACACTTAACACAACGCCTTCTAGACCCAAACTAATTAAAGCTTGTACGATGGAAACTAGATGGCTGATAGAATACATACATACATTTTTTTTGTAAATACATACTTATAATACATAGAAACACCCAGACACAGAACAAACATCTATGTTTACAACACACAAATGTTTGTTCTCGGTGGGGATCGAACCCACGACCCACAGCACGGAAGGCAGAGCTACTACCGACTGAGCCATGACGCCTGTATACCAACTATAAAGTGAATAAATGATTAATTATCTATCATCACATGAAAAAGGACTTAAATTTAAAATTAATCATCTTGAACTCATGCAAACACTGCATGTTTGAACTGTCTGAACACGTCTGAACAATCGCATGTTTTATAAAGTAACCCAGCGGTTCTCTAGTACCAATGTACCTACCCGTCAAATTGAGTTACGGCAATATTCCTCAAGCGCGGTTGAAATAAGTTTGCCGTGCACCAGCTGTTCTAACTTGGTGTGGCAAGTTGGCAGTAAATTGAGTTATTGCCGATATTACTCGGTATTAAGTATTGGTTGGATGTTGTTTCATGGACATTTTCTTCTTGATATGGGATGAGATTACTGTTGAGACTTCAGACTTCGACTAACTTTGCAGATAATGTATCTACCTTCGGCGTGTAATTGAATGGAAACTTACTTTGCACCAGTGAATGTAGGGGGGGGGGGGGCTATGGGGATCCAGCTCATATTCCAAAGGTTCCGAGTATTACCTTTGGTATTACTGACTTATCTACAAATTGAAAATATTTTTATCTAAAAGTATTATGAGCTTAAATGAGGCTTCAGGTACCTATCAGAGCCTATCGGCATAGTTCAAGCACGTTGAAACGAATGTCATCGTCTATCAACTTAGCACATAACTCACTAAATTCATTTATTTTACTTTTGATCCTTTTATTTAAAAAAAACACATAAGTATTTATGAAAAACGCAATGAAATCAGGAATTAGATTTTTTATAATTGTGTATGTTATATTGAAATTAATTGAATTCTAATAAAATACTGATATGGAATATTTTTTTTTACTTTGAACCGTAATTATCAACTTGTAATAGAGACACGGTCATACACCAGGAAAACCGTACAGTTTTTTTTTTAATATAAGTATTAAAATTACAGAAAATAAATCTTAAACTCACGGTAATTAGGCGTGAAAATGAAATGAAATCATATTCAATTAATTTGACTCCCTGAGAAGAGATGTCATAATTAATTTTGTAAACAGGAAAATGTATCACAAAAAGGTTCAGTTTTTACCAAAAAATATGTAACACTTTATTTTCCAGACTAAAAATATACCTTAATTATTTTTCAACACACTTGCTCATAAAGTGGCTCTATGGTCACCGCAATTAGGCACATAATGACACCCATAATAAAACTGTGACTTTTTCATTGCTATAACTCACTAGTGAGTTATAGATTTTTTTTTTAAATTTTATTGGTTGAGTAGCTTTGTTACTAAAAAAGTTTTTATTCTAAAAAAAGATCGTGTTCAATAGAACAAATAAATGAATGTTCCTATTGCTTGCTCATTTCATGCAACTTCTTATTTAAATAGATAATTTTAACTCGTACGTGTTTAATAAATAAAACTTTCACTCAAATATAACTTTTGTTTTCTCTGTAATAAAAGAAAACTTTAAATTCCCCATTTTTTACGTGGCAGAATAGGCGCAAACCCTAAGCGCGGAAAATAAATTAAAAAAAATCATCTCTTTTAGTCTGTGGCCGATCGCAATGCGCGCGCATAGGAAAACTGATTAATTTTTCCCGCCATAGCGAAACATTTTTCACAACGCGTTTTCACTGTTGAAATTTTAGTTATTTTATTGTTATTTTATTCACAAGTGTGTTGAAAAACGTCGTATGATACACGTGTGTATTGGTGATTACCGTTCTCGGCTTTCTTAAGACCCTCGCCTACGGCTCGGGTCTCAATGGCACCTCGGCGGTAATCACCAATGTACCACACTAGTACCATAATGTACTATTATTTGCGTATGATAATTTTAAAAGCTGAACTTTTAAAAGTTTTATCAAACATACAATACTGCCATTATAACCCTTATTTTTTTGTTACTAAAGTCCAATTTCGATTACGTTGAATGTATAATTATGGCAAGGGTGTTGTTATTCTATACTTAGTTACATGCACTTCTTTGACGCTGCGTTCATTATATCGAATAGTTTTATTTGGTCCTTTGAGTTTCACTACTTTAAAGAACTTTGAGCTGTGAATGAGGTTCTCAAATAATTATATACCAACGGGTCTAACAAAATCTGCGCGTAATATTTTAATTTATTAATTAACTAAGAATGGGCTATAGGGAAATGATGATAATGGATTCCACGAGAAAAACTAAAAATATTTCGTGATATGATTTTCTTTGGTTTTATATAAAAATTTTGAAAAACTTGCTCTTAAATTTAGATGTTTTTGCCGATTTTTAAACTTAACTTAATTTTGAGAGTAGGTACTATAAAAAATATGCCCTCAATTAAATATGAGGGCATATTTCCCCCTTTCTTTTTTTTTCTTTTTTTTTTAAATTATTATTATACGTAAATTTTGTTGGGCCCTATATAAAAATACTGAATACCTAAATAGTTACATACTTTAACTATAAATTAAGACCAACTTTAAACCATGCAAAAACTTCAAAGACCTTGGTTTCCCCTACCTCTCCCTGCTGCCACCCCCCCTATTCCATGTAATCATACATCAGGTGTAGAGCGCACTTTATTACTTAGTAGCCGTCATAAATGTAGCCTCTTCGTGAAAGTCAATTACTTACCTAGGTACTCTAGAAAGTCGAAGCTCCCTTAGTAAATGAAAAAATCTTATCTTGGTCAAGAACTCACGAATGTAGGGTCGGAAGTCGGAATCATAGATTTAGTAAATCTCCTCGTATTTCACGATAGTTGTATATATGCCTATATATCTTTAGGTACAATTTTCCCAACCTTTATCAAACTATACTTGCAGGCGTCATGGCTCAGTCGGTAGTACCTCTGCCTTCCGTGCTGTGGGTTGTGGGTTCGATCCCCACCGAGAACAAACATTTTGTGTGTTGTAAACTTAGATGTTTGTTCTGTGTCTGGGTGTTTCTATGTATTATAAGTATGTATTTACAAAAAAAAAATGTATGTATGTATTCTATCAGCCATCTAGTTTAGATAGTGCAAGCTTTGCTTAGTTTGGGACTAGAAGGCGTTGTGTTAAGTGTCCGTGAATATTTATTTATTTATATTTATTTATACTTGTCTACCGACATAGGATATTTTTATATTATGTATTGGTACGTAAAAATATTTTAAATTCTTTATTGCACACAGAAATATATGAACAAACAAGTTAAACTAAAAATATGTACAAAGGCGAGCTTAACCCTAATAAGCGTATTTTTCCAGTAAACCTTCGAGGGAAAGGAGAGGATTATAATAAAATGGTAGTATTCTATACTATGAAAAATATAAGGAGTATATTATACCTATTATCAATGTGTAAATTAAACCTACCAACTAATATAAACTAGATAAACATTACATAACTAGCCGTCGCCCTCGGCGTTGCTCGCGTTCGACCCTTTAGTTAGAGTGTTACGTTTCAAAATTCTATAGGTTGCTATATAGGCGGAAATAATAACAATGCTTTGATTTTACCGCTCTTTTTTCTCTAGAAATTGTAGAATGTCAACTTGGTCAGTGCCCTGTCACGAATAAAGACAATCGCAAACGTATCGTAACGCTAACGTATCCGAGATACACTGCGCGGTGACGCTACAATGTTCGGCAGTCGAGCTGGCGTTGACACGCAACGGTTCTAATATAATACGTTAGGTTTGCGTATCGCGGTACCTGTCTTGTTCGTGATCACCCCTCAGAGCTGTCAAGCACAACCAAGGACCGCATGACATAACTCGGTGACAACAGACGAAGTGACCAAACAGTTTCCTCCGAAAATAAAGCCGTGAGTACATTCAATGATCGTGTAAACATTCCGCGGGCCACAGCTCGGGGTGGTAGCAGCTCGGTCATTTCAATCGGTGAAACGCATGTGTGGGGTGTAGCTGTTCTTCAGATCATTTATCATTACACATTCATTTAATATTTTGAGGGGAAAACGAAGATTTGTAGCAACCGAGCTTGTCTTCTTCTTCTTCTTCTCTTCAGTAATGGCCTGTGTCCGTCATTTCGACAGACAATTTTGCCAATGTCAAGTGATAAAATTGTAATAAATAAGTCAAGTCAAGTCATTTGTCAAGTCGGCTGTCGTTTGTTTTGAAAAGAAAATGGTGGATTTTCTCTTCAAAACCTAACACGAATTTTCACATTCAGAAAAACCACTTTACACACATTTATTCCAATGGCTCACACTTTATGTTACGACCCAAGTATTATTGGTTAAAATTCCACCAAAATTAAACAACAATACTCACAATAACACAAGAAAAACTATTAAAATAAAAGTGCTATGTGTCGTTTCAAAAAATGTCAAAACTCGTGTCCCTTGTCTTCTTCTTCTTCTTCTCTTCATTAGTGGCCTCTGTCCGTCATTTCGACAGACAACTTTGCCAATGTCAAGTGATATAATTGTAATAATATAAGTCAAGTCAAGTCATTTGTCAAGTCGGCTGTCGTTTGTTTTGAAAATAAAATGGTGGATTTTCTCTTCAAAATGGCAGTGTTTGAAAATGGAAGACCCATAGATGACACGACAAGCGAAGGCAGCGAGACGTGTCAGTCAAAAACAATGAAAAGTAAGTGTGGATCTGGAAATACGAACTATTATGGAAATACTATGATTAATACACCAAAGCTCTGTTTATTACTGTTGTAGCTCACACATTAATGTTAATATTATAATATTCTGTGGTAAAATGCACACTCACTCGTTTCAAAGTAGCCCAGCTGTTTAGATAGGCTGAGAGACCAACACGGTCCGCTTACGTCACGCACTCAACGATCACGTAAACAAGCCGCGGACTAATTAATCGTTTGATCAGTTCACGACAATCTATTTATTTGTCCGATAGCACATTTAATTGGAAAAAACATTTAATTTACCGATAAGCGAACTCGCTTATGGCTTTTTTAACATGAACTAGAACTTATTTTTAAAGTTCGTTTTAGTCAGTCAAAAACTTAAGTTGTTAATGCAGCAGATTTTCAGGACTGACCCAAGCCTTTGTAAATTATCGTTGTTTCAGTTCTTGTCAAAAATTTATGAAGAAAAAACGCACAGATATAAAACGCCGAATCTACAACTTTTTTTGTATTCCAAAAAACATCTTGTATCTACTTCTTACTGCTCTTGAACAGCTGTTAACTTAGCTACAGAGATCATCAAGTAGGTACCTTGGTGAACTTAAGCCAGACAAGGAGGTTTTAGGTCAAAGTTGCGGTAAACAAAACTAAACTTATTAGTCATGCTCACGCCACGCCGCCGGCACTCGCGCATGCCTCTACTTCTACATCTGGAGCTAGCGTGTGTGTGACAAACATAGATGTTTGATCTATGTCTGGCTATTATTATGTATTACTAGCCGTCGCCCGCGGCGTTGCTCGCGTTCTAGACCCTTTAGAGTGCGACTTTTCAAAATTCCTTTCTTTTATCGCGTGGAAGCGTAACAAACAACTTACATTCACATTTATAATATTAGTAGGATTGTTGCCTGCCTTGTAGCCCTGTTTAAGCTTGATGGTGGTCTTCCTGACTACTGGCTCTTGCTCTGAGCGTCAAACTTTAAACTTGAGAATCCCGCTCCATTACCCCTCTAGTGTGCATCCGACTTTATAAACTTAAAGCTAATACGCGACCTCGGTAAGTACTCACTTTGAAGTACTTTCATTGGATTAAAACTTTTTTAAACTTTGACGTAGCGCGATGCTAAAGGAAAGTTATGAAAAACTTGCTTACGCTAAGATGTGAAGAAACTCGCACGAGAGTGTAAACCATTCATGGTTTCCACGGTTTTCAAGTTTTTATTTGTTGATAACTCGGAATTTTTGCTCTCGGTCGCCAACTTTGATCGGCCGATAGTTTGAGTTAGAGTTTCTTTATTTGCTTGAAATAGGTATTATGATGAACCTCGTAGCGAATGGCTGCTTTTGGTTTAGAGAGTTCAAACTGTATCTAAGAAACCACGTCATTGATTTCAATAAAATATAGCCTACCTACGTTTCAATCCGGAAAAGGGCTTCTGAATTGTATAAGTTTAATTGAAATTGGTCTAGTAGTTTAGGCGTGATCCGCGAACAAATAAACTCGATTCTCGGAATCAGAATCGTTTATTTAGTAGATCTGCGTATTTAGTTTATCCATATCTTTAATTTTAGTTTTTGGCTTTTTTACAGACTACAGACGGTCCCGGAACTAGGAATATTTGAGCTTAGTATATTTAAGAGTATCCACTGTATCCAGCAGAAGAATTGAACCAAAACATCATCACTGACGCAATCAAAAGCATTTCACCATATATCTCGTAGAATTGGTCTCGTCAATCAAGTCGGAGATGTTTTCAACAAGTTTATCTTCGTGTTTATTGAACGTTTCGTTGAAAATGCTGGCGTCATCTATATGAGGCTCCGAATGCTCCAATGTTTATATACTTTGGGAGTGAATAATGCTTTCAAATGTAAATAACGTATATGTAGAGTCTGACGGCGCTAAGTTTGCAGCATTATTTGGAATGCTTAAAAATATGGCAGAGGTTTAATACCCTATAGTTGGAAACGCCGTCTGCACTGCGAAAACGATATGACAAGCTATGTACGAAGACTAGTAGTACAAATCTTTTTGGGATTTCTCGTTCCATTGTTGACTTATCGTGCGCAGACTCTTGTACATAATTGTTTTTAGGTATATGTACTAAATATGCCTATGTGTTCGTTGTCTAGTTCACTGCACCAACACGCCAGCGGAAACATTTAAACCAACTGATAGACTCGCATCGAACTTATTTTTAACCGATTTCAAAATAGGAGGAGGTTCTCAAATCGGTTGTTTTTTTTATGTTTGTTATCTCATAACTCCATCATTTACGAACCGATTTGAAAAACTCTTTTTATCTGAAAGGGGTTAAAGTTTTATGGGACCAATCTGGAAATATTAGGTATATTTCCAGATTGGTCCCATACAATTTTAATTAAAATCAGTTTAGTAGTTTGGCAGGTCATTAGGAATAACTAAAAAAAACACGTCATCCACGCACACGACTTTGCGTGTTTTTCTTTCCTGTGACCTTTCAATGAAGCTGTATCAAATTGGTTTCTTCATTTTATTAAACTTATAAATTATCCTACTGATAAAAGGTATGATCTTTTTCATGAGTTATTCAACTCATTATTAATGTAAAAGCTTTATATTTCCCTGAATTTCGCTGAAGCGTGCAAAATCCGAGTTATAACTTTCCATAGGTTCTGCGAGCGTGAAATTATCATAATTCAAATTGGTTCTTGATCGATAAAATCAGTGATTCAATAAAAAACGCAAATTTTACCGTAACAATGTCTTTAGTAAAATTGTTCTTGTATTTTGTAGATGTAGAAGTCTCAAAATCGTTTATCATGAAAATATTTAGATACTAAGACCACATTGCAGATCTTATAATACTATACCTAAGACTTAACCTCAGTGTGTGTCGAACAGTGAACTATTGAATCATGATCATGCATGCGTCATAATTGGTGGCCTGGAAGAAATCGCTCTCAGCGATAAGGCCACCATTGCTTACCTATTTCTTTTTATTTATGATTTTTCATGTACTATTTCTCTGAAACCAATAAAGAGAGTTGTATCTATCTTAACAGAGAACGGGTGCGATCTCACTCCATGAATGAATAAATGAATGAATGAAAACACTTTATTGTGAAATAAAATTAACAAAATTAATGAATAATCATAAATATACAATGGGAGACCGCCGATTACTTAAAGAGCGATTGCTTCCAGACAGCGTAACATGTAGTGACTTATGAAGTTTTGTCAAAGTCGTAGAACAAGTTGTTGTCTTCTCTGTACAAGTGATTCAATATGGCGTCGTCACGGTACTTTCAACTATAAAGGCATTAAAGTAGATATAGCAGCGTGTTCAAAAGCTTTTAGCTTGAAAGCCTAGCAATAAATGTGGGCAAAACACCGGTTTATTGCCCACTACTGGGCTTGATTACAGGCTGTACTACTCTAGGATTATTAGGCTATACAAGGTGTTATTAAATCATTCTCGATGATTTCACGGGTTTTAAGTTCGAGACAAAAAAGACTGTTAATAATTTTCAGAAGTACCTAAGTACACCTAAATCTAATTTATATACCTAAGTGGGGTAAGGTACTCACATAATTAGTAGACTTATTTTTTTACTTAATTACCTACTTTAGAATCTAGCCAAAAATATAGGCTGTTGAGATTTTTCGCATTTAATTTGCATAAGAAAACTTATATTACGCATAAGAAAATTGTTCTGGTTTAAAAAGAAATACTCTTTGTTCTTTTGTACTTAATCTGCCAATTGTAATTGGACTTGTTTTTCAGTACCTACCTCTTTTGATAACTCAATAACAAATCCATTAGTTGCAATCCGTCCAAAACTTACGATACAGACCTCTGGTCGTTTACCTCAAGAACACCAACACCTACTCAGTAGGTCAATGCTCGCTGTAGAGTACTTGCCTGCCTTATCAGAGCCAGGGCGTAGGCGGCACGGGGGTCAAGCTCCCTCAAAAAGCCCTGAGACTACCAGAACCAGGTGGAACAGAAATAGAAATAGATTATTAAAGATTTTAAGAAGTTCCACATATTTAACTATTGGTATGCAAATATCAATATATATAAAACTCTTTTGAAGCTGACATAGAATCAACGCACAGCCTAAACTACAAGTCCTAGAGGTATGAAATTTGGAGGGTAGTATCCTTATGTAGTGTAGGGGTGCACTAAGAAAGGAATTTTGAAACGTCACACTAGAACGCGAGCAACGCCGCGGGAGACGGCTAGTTACAAATATAATAGGTATATCTCCCATCTGGTTGGACAATTTTATATAGGTAACTAGCTGATACTCGCGACTACGTACACGTGCGAAACTTTCCACCAAAATATCTGACAACCAGCATGCGATGAACCTCGTGCCAAAGGTGGCTTTTTGTTTAGAGAGGTCAAGCTGTATCTAAGAATCCACGTCTTTCATTTCAATAAAATATAGCCTATGTTTCAATCCGGAAAAGGGCTTTTGAATGGTATAAGTTACATTGAAATTGGTCCAGTAATTGAGGCGTTCAAACCGACAAGCAGACAAACTCGATTTTCAGAATCAGAATCGTTTATTTAGTAGATCTGCATAGCTTATCCATATCTTTAATTTTAGTTTTTGACTTTTTTACAGTTTTAGACAACTAATTAACATAAGTAGGTAATTAATTAATTTGTACCTTACGTGAATCCCTCTCCAAACCAAAATCCTCGATCTAACGTCTCCACAACCAAAATCCTGGATCCTTTAGTGCATGCCTGTACTTCTTATAATTGTATTTCACAATCTAACGATCTCACTGCTCCTTGTAAACTAAGAACTTGAAAGTCTCATTAATTTCATTGTATTTAATTAAGAATCCGTTTGAAGGCTATTGTTATATATCGTCGGACCTGTTCAAAGGAAGCTGTGGTTGCGTAGCAGCTTCATCTCGTGTTTTATCTCAATGATTTAGGCTGATACGCATTAGACGACCAATAAAAAGTCGATTTTTATCCGACTTCAATTTGATACGCCTTCATCACCAAAGGATGATGATGATGATGTTAGTTCATTAAGACTATTCTATTGATCATAAACATCATAAAAGTTATAGGATAGCCAAATACGCAATGTCGTATACGTGGATGACGTGTTGTTTCCAGTT
The DNA here is from genome assembly GCA_918843925.1 of Eulithis prunata. Lineage (NCBI taxonomy): Eukaryota > Metazoa > Arthropoda > Insecta > Lepidoptera > Geometridae > Eulithis > Eulithis prunata. The sequence continues at coordinate 9,360,365 of OU974014.1, read as the reverse complement.
AAGGCTCGAGCAGACCGGATGCCTATACGAGTTGTAATGTATGAAAATTTTTTTTATTAAATTGGTTCAGCCAAGGCTTGAGTAGACCGGATGCGTATACGTGTATACGTCGTAGTCACGTTGCAGTCACGCGCGTAGTGACTGAGTTGTAATGTATGAAACTGTATGAGACAGGACACACTGCTTGCGTAACGTAGACGTGCGCGTCATTACGCAAGCAGTGTGTCCTGTCTCATACAGTTTCATACATTACAACTCAGTCACTACGCGCGTGACTGCAACGTGACTACGACGTATACACGTATACGCATCCGGTCTACTCAAGCCTTGGCTGAACCAATTTAATAAAAAAAATTATAGCACCAATCTGGACGTATAAACTTTCAAAAGAAAAATTGTCCCCTGTATTTAGGCAATGGCTTGGAGAAGATATGTTATGGGTTTAGCGTATTTTTATTTAATTAAAATTTATTAAATTAAAATGTGTATTTTTAAAATGTGTAAATACTGTATTAGTTGTAATTTTCTTTGTGAATTAAAATTTAAAAAAAAATTAATTTAATTAATTTAATTATTATAGCCTCGCGATTCAATTTTTGTTATTGTACAATTTTGCAGTTGTGATATAATCAGACATTTTTCTATCTGCATAAACGATAGTCTATATTTGGGTACATCTTCGTCAAGAATGTGCACATTGTTAACTACCTTTAGAGATCGTAATGCGTCACATAGGCATTTAATCGCTAGAGAAAGGAAATTAATTAAATCCAAATTAAATTTTGGAACGATACCACTGAATTCATAAACAGAAGCTAAACAGTCATTCACCATTCGCCTAGCGCAGCGTCTGCCTGCTAGGATTAATTAGAACGGTCACCCATAACCAATTACACTAATTTAACTAATTAAATACTAGGTAGGTACAAATTAAAAATGTCAAAACACAAAAATTAAATAATAGGTATAAATAACAACATTGTTGTAATTATGTGTCCTTTATTCTATCAGTTATAGATATAATATGATAATTTGATAATGGAAGGTACGAATCAGCTGGTTTTAGCTGATTCGTACCTTCCATTATCAAATTATATTTCCATTATCATTTCCATACTTTTTCGACGTTTCCTATTATCTAGCGGTTGTAGAATATCTAGAGAGGCGTGTCTGGTTAGTTAATAAAACAAAAAAAATGACAGGCGTCATGGCTCAGTCGGTAGTACCTCTGCCTTACGTGCTGTGGGTCGTGGGTTCGATCCCCACCGAGAACAAACATTTGTGTGTTGTAAACATAGATGTTTGTTCTGTGTCTGGGTGTTTCTATGTATTATAAGTATGTATTTACAAAAAAATAATGTATATATGTATTCTATCAGCCATCTAGTTTCCATAGCTTTGCTTAGATTGGGACTAGAAAGCTTTGTGTTAAGTGTCCGTGAATATTTATTTATTTATTTAAGTATGTCCTGTCAGATAGAATATTATGATCATTCCCCTTTTGTCATTTCCATACTTTTTCGACGTTTCCTATTATCTAGCGGTTGCAGTATCTCCAGAGAGGCGTGTCTGGTTAGTTAATAAAACTAAATAAAATATTCTTGGAAACATCACACGCCTCTAAAGTATATTTAACTAAAGTTTATTTATCGACCTGTCAGATAAATTATGCAAGCCCCATTAGTAACACTAATGCTATAATCCCGACTGACGAGCCATCCAACTAGAACGAAGCTATTTTTAAATAGATAATCGATGAGCATTTTGTAGCAACTACTTAGTACTCTTTGTGAAAGAGTTCGTCGGGTAAAGTACGTTCCGCAGCTTTACGCTTACTAGCTTCCGCCCGCGACTTCGTTCGCGTCCCGTTGGATCTCGTTGATTGTCCGGGATGAAAAGTAGCCTGACAATATATATTCCAAGTTTCATCTGAATCGGATCAGTAAGTTTTGCGTGAAAGAGGAACAAACATACATACATCTATACATCCTTATAAACTTATTAATACGATTTTTAGCTCTTGATTGTAAAAGCAATTTTAATAACACCTAAGTCGTAATAAGTCCAGGGTATGACAACTAAAATTTGTCAAAAAAAATTATATTGGTCTTCTAAAGCTGGGCTAACTAAAACGATTGATGAATCTGTTGTCATTTCTTTTCGTTGTCATGTCATGCGCAAGTGACAATGATAGAGCATTTGTTTAATCCGCGCTGAAATGACAGTTGAATATGAATAAAGGGGTTATAATATACTAGCTGATACCCGCGACTTCGTACGCCTGCGAAACTTTCCACCAAAATATCTGTCAACCAGCATACGATGAAACAGGTGCCAAAGGCGGCTTTTGGTTTAGAGAGGTCAAGCTAAGAATCCACGTTTTTCATTTTAATAAAATATAGCCTATGTTTCAATCCGGAAAAAGGGCATCTGAATGGTATAAGTTTCATTGAAATTGGTCCAGTAGTTAAGCGTGATCCGCGAACAAACAAAGAGACAAACTGACAAACAAATATATAAACTCGATTTTTGAAATCAGAATGGTTTATTTAGTAGAACTGCATATTTAGTTTTCCCATATCTTTAATTTTAGTTTTACCTTTTTTACAGTTTTATAGTTTACTAGCCGTCGCCCGCGGCGTTGCTCGCGTACTACCCTTTAGAGTGTAACGTTTCAAAATTCCTTTCTTAGTGCACCCCTACACTATATAAGGATACTACCTTCCAAATTTCATACCTCTAGGACTTATAGTTTAGGCTGTGCGTTGATTCTCTGTCAGCTTCAAAAGAGTTTTATATATATTGATGATGATAGTATAGAAGTAAGAAACTAAAACAAAGAATACTTTTCCCAAGAATGTTCCAACTAGCACAACACTCACGGAAAGGGATCCACGGTTCGATAGTTCACATTATATATTATCCTTCTTCTAACTAAGATAATATTGAAAGGATTCTTGCTACTCACGTTTCCGCGTATACCTACTGGAAACCGATCTTATGAATAATGATATTATTTCAATTATCTTTGAAGATTGTGTTTCTTTTTGAAGTATTTTTACGTAAACTCGCTTATAGATGAATACCTAAATAAATATAAAGGATACTTACTTGATATGGGTTATAGCGGATTCGTACCTTCTATTGTTATGCGAATCATAAAAACTAATTTTGAAATCCCATACAATGATATCCGATTCGTACACTGGTCTATACGGTTCAAATTTTAACAGAAAAACTTAAAGAAATGTTTGTTTTTCTTAATTTTATTTATTCGTTACCTACCGTACTTTTTTCAGAGGTTCAGTTTTCAGTTCTTTCGTTTGTTGTGTTTGTCGGAAGATGTGTTACCTCAGAAGCCGGAACGTACTTTCTCTACTAATTTATAAGTTTAAAAACTATAGGTAAGCGTATTTTGTTTTTGGCCCATCATCAATCATCAATCATCATCATCAATATATATAAAACTCTTTTGAAGCTGACAGAGAATCAACGCACAGCCTAAACTATAAGTCCTAGAGGTATGAAATTTGGAGGGTAGTATCCTTATGTAGTGTAGGGGTGCACTAAGAAAGGAATTTTGAAAAGTCACACTCTAACGCGAGCAACGCCGCGGAAGACGGCTAGTTTAGATAGAAAATTCTTTATTGCACAACTTAAAAGTAGTTTGTATATAGATGAACTTAATGCTAAAATAGCATTCTCTACCAGCTAACCTTTGGATAGTGGGGGTTCAAATTGTTGGCCGTTTTTTGAACTTTTTTTGACGGCATGATCGCCAATGTGTCAGAAATAACTTGGTTTCACAGTATAGGTATAAATAACGTAACAGGAAACGACCATCGACAAAAGATTCAACTTTATGAGAACTGAAGATATATTTTGATAGGGTCTATTAATAAACTATAATAATTTATGGTTATTACAATATTCTTCGCAGTTTATCTTATTTTATGTGTGTATCTTGAAGCTAATAAAAGAATCGCGAAGCGTAGGATGCCCCGGCAGATAGATTGATGAAAGAATCAGTTAGATAGAGAAGACTTGCTTTTAAGATGAGATTCTTGCATTGATGTGTTTAGGTTTGAAAAGAATAAACAGATATAAGTTCCTACAGTCAGGATTCAACAGTCATTGTACCTAATAAATCTAATAATAGAATAATCAGCTCGAGACAACAATAAACTTTGATGATTGAAACACTCTGCACGAAGACAATGCATTTAAAATCATGCTTTGTACATTGGCACTATCAATATTAGTACGGTAGGTATTTTCATTACAATAAGTGCTGAAAACCGTAATTTACGTAATAAAATAATAGGCCTTTACATCTATTGAAGATGATTTATCTAGCGTCAGGAGGCAACCTATGCCTACACTTAACGGGACACTGTAGTGCCTGGGACAATGTTTAGATGAAGTAGGCTTGCCCAGCACCTATACCATCCTCTCAGCCTAGTCAGCCATATCCACAGGAAAGAGATCGTCAATACGTGCGGAGCTGACTAAGCTGCACGACTAATTTACGTACGGCAGTTTTAAAAGGGTTATTCCCTTCGAGCCCATCGGCCGGCCCACCAGTGGGCCTGATGGGGAAAAAATTACCATCGAGCCCACTCATTTGCGTAGTGGGCTCGTTAGGATTTTTTTTCCGATCTGGCTCACCAGTGGGCTCGTAGCAAGTATGAGCTATCGATAAAGAGATTGTTACTCAAGCATAAAGAGTAGAGATGCTCATACAAAAATCTATGCTTGAGTCCGGATCAGTGCTTAAGTAGTAAATCAACATGAGTCCTGTTATTCTTTAAACAGCAAATAAAATTATTACTTATGAGTTTTTAAAACATTAACAATCTATCTTATTTAAAATTAGAGTTGATATTAAGTACTAGCCGTCGCCCGCGGCGTTGCTCGCGTTCTACCCTTTAGAGTGTGACGTGTCAAAATTCCTTTCTTAGTGCACCCCTACACTATATAAGGATACTACCCTCAAAATTTCATACCTCTAGGACTTATGGTTTAGGCTGTGCGTTGATTCTCTGTCAGCTTCAAAAGAGTTTTATATATATTGATGATGATGATGATGATTGATGATGTCGTGATAACCATATTTTTTGTATGATAAGTCTTAAAGGCCGACATACATCGTAGCGATCGACTCCGCGACATATACATACAAAGTAGCTTAATGGTAGCATACACTTAAGATATATACACTGTATTTTATTGCTGATTTTATGCACATGGATACAATATGTGTCGTAAAAAGACGAAGTAATAGAATTTTAAATTACAAAGTACAGTCAGCGAAAGTCGATTATAAAACAGGTTTTTTTTAAATCAAAGTTAGCTGTAAAACGTCCTGTTTTTATAGAACTAAATGCCGATAGCCCACCTGCTGTCAAGAGGTGCGTAACAATGTTGCTTGCTCCACCTTAGGCTGCAGCTACACTTACCATCGGGTGTGTTAGCAGCCCAACGCTCAGCATCATAAAAAAAAGGTAGCAATGTATTGCCTCACTGAGCACATCCACTAAGGATGTGCCCTGTGATGCATTGCACTGCACCCATCACTCTGAGACATACAAGGTGGTTCTACCATTTGAATTAGTAGACCTATTTAGTTAAACTCTTTAAAAGTTACAAATAATGACGTCACTCAAAATTTTAACACAACTTATAACTATCCTGCTTCTTATACCTTACCTTTAGTAAGAAATTGCATAAGAATTCATCCAATTAGCGTTTCAGTATTCGGGCGAAAAGCTCTCCCAACATGGTTAGACAATTTTATATAGATAATTAATCAATTTAAGTCCCTGACTGTACATAAGGATGCTGTGAAAAGACTAAAATAATTTATTTTTTATTGCAATAGAAGTTGTAATAATAAATTATAATATAAAATAACTATAATAACACTTACCACACATTATTCAGCGCACCTTTCTTTGCTTTATAATTATGCACAAAAACAAAAACTTTTTAAACTCGACACAAAACACCCAAAAAAAATCCTTCAGATCACCAAATCAGTTTCCTATACTTTTACCCACCTCCAAGTAAATGTATGGATATCAAGGAATATTTTTTTTTATTCGTTGATACCAGAATCGACGCGAAATTGTCGGAACTGACAAGCGTGCGTTCCCGTCCGCGTCCAATCCAGAACTGAGGATCATTTTGTAATTTCAGGGCTTCCTAGCCTCCGCTAGACAAAATCTCGATGTGAAATCGAAATTAGACGAAAAAATTGATAAGAAACCGATACTTCGCGGTTTTATGGATAAAGATACCTTGGTTAGCGTTTTCGTGAAGCGTAAATATATTCAACTTATTGCATAGTCCAATTGCTTGGACGAATTAACACGCTCTAATTGTCAATAATAACTTTGACGTCACGTGATTGGTCTAGTGATGTGTGTTCTGTCCTCTCACATTTTTTAGGTCGAAGTTAGTTTATCATGCACCATAAAAATAATTATTTCAAATTGGTTTGTATATATCGAGACGAGAGTTCTGAGGTAACAAACTTAAAGAAATAAAACCGAAATGAGAACCTGTATTGAAGCTGATTAAATGTATTTTTTTTAATTTATTACGTTAAAATAATACTGTTTTTATAGGGCGTGTTTGCAAGTAGGCCTTCGTAGCACTGCTACGTCCGTAGCGTAGACTCGTAGCATTCTTGACAGGCGTCACAGGTTGGTAGCGCCTTCCGCGCTGTGGGTTGCGAGTTCGATCCCCACCAAGAACAAACATTTGTGTGATTAGATTAGATTAGATTAGAAAATTCTTTATTGCACTTTAAAAATCGTACAGAGGCGAGTTTAATGCTATTTAGCATTATCTACCAACTAACCTGGGCGTGGTGTGGAGATGATGATGGCAAATATTGATGATAATTTTGTGTGCGAGTGTTGTATATATAAAAAAAAAATAAGTATTCTTACAGCAATCTAGTTTGCTTAGATCCAAAATATTCAGTTTAACTCGGATCTAGACGATAGGTTGAGTTTAGTATGCAAACTTGCTTCACGCTATAAGTCACTAAGGGCCAATCTCAAAAAATGGTTGCCCATATTTTAGTTTCGCGAACTTGGCGAGTTTGCTCAGCATTTTTTGCACAAGTTTCTAGACCCTTTCAGAATTATTCAGCAACCGTAAATGGCAGCAGATGTGTGACAAGGACACTAACTGCCATACTCAGAGACGTCACCTAAACATAAGTTCAAATTCCTACGAGATTCTGATAGTACTAATCGGACACGAGTTTTGACATTTTTTGAAACGACACATAGCACTTTTATTTTAATAGTTTTTCTTGTGTTATTGTGAGTATTGTTGTTTAATTTTGGTGGAATTTTAACCAATAATACTTAGGTCGTAACATAAAGTGTGAGCCATTGGAATAAATGTGTGTAAAGTGGTTTTTCTGAATGTGAAAATTCGTGTTAGGTTTTGAAGAGAAAATCCACCATTTTCTTTTCAAAACAAACGACAGCCGACTTGACAAATGACTTGACTTGACTTATTTATTACAATTTTAACACTTGACATTGGCAAAATTGTCTGTCGAAATGACGGACACAGGCCATTATTGAAGAGAAGAAGAAGTAGTACTAATCGGATACTCGAAGCATTGATGCTCCTATGTCATCTCCTATTTTTGTATACAACTTAATTATGGAACCAGCCGATTTACGACTGCTTATAACGATGCGTTGTTTTACTGAGCACATCCACGACGTGCCCTGTCATGCATTACACTGCGCTCGCCACAATAGCTCAATATGTACTTCCCCGGACAGGCTTGTTCACAAGAAGTTCTACTACTACTAATATTAACAGTTTGATAATAGTAATTGAAACCGCTACTAACGAATACTCGTCGACTAGAAATGTAGGCATAAAACTTCAATTTGACACGTTATTTCTAGTCTTTTATTCTAATTAAAGTCTTGAAACCAGTCTCGGGTGAAAATTATGTCCCTCTCAAAGGAACCCTCTGCCTTGGCCACTGCAATTACAAAAGAGATTGCAAATGGCGATAAACCTGTCCAGTTTGTAATTAGCTTTGTTTAATCCAGCCCGCTTCTGTCTGGCTTAGTTACTACTTTATCAATTAACCTGTTACATACAGACACACTCTTGGCGGACCTAACTCGGTTGTATGTGTATTTATTTTAGTAGACGTATTAGCTAGGGACTCTATTCATTTATACATAAGTACTGTTAATTAATATAACAATACCTAAGTAAAATTTTTATTTACAAAACAACTGAATGTTAATTACCTATTGTTAATATTGTATGTCGTTTGAAGCGGACATAACGGCCTCAGGCACATTCGGCTCAGTCGGCTGCGAAGGATTGACGTGGTGTGTGCGTCTACGAATTCTAGTCAGCTATCGTAATAAGTTTAGCTATCTTGTTGTAACATGCAAAAACCGCAATTGTAGCATCTAATTTGAGGTATTTATATTCCAATCTTGTTTAATCATCTCCGCAGCATTCTCCCCAATAACCATTGTAGAGATAATAGGGCTTCCGCTAAAAATAGTGGGTGCTATACTAGCCACTACTAAAAACCATCCCAGATAAATAACCTGTCTTACAAAAATACAGAAGGATCTTCCAACCATATCGCAGTGGGTACACGGGTAAACAGGAATTACCACTAGACCCACCGGCGGGTGAAGCCGGTGGGTGCACGGGTCGCGGGTCAAAAAAACAGAGAATAGACATCTACGAAGGCACAGACAAACAAACAGACTGACACACAATGCCATCAATTTTTTATCATCCTTCCGTTTTTTGGGTTAAAAACAAGGATTAAGATAAGAGAAACATTGACGTCAAGAACATAATTATTCATTTAATTTTACTTCTGCTAGCTATAGTTGGAACAGGTACGTGAACTATTTATTGTCGCTCTGCATCAGGGCGTGGATAAGATTGGGGGGGTGGCTTGGAGGCTCCATGGATCTGAAAATTAAATAGGTTATTCAGTTCAAGGTTATTTACTTATCCCTACCTACATATACATATACAGACAGAGGAGGCTGGCATAACCGGGCTGAGATGATGATGATCATGATGATGACTTACCCACCCAGATTACCAAACCCAGGTGCCCAACGAATTGCCGAGTAACGTAGTAACTGGGCCCCTAAGAAAAAAAAACACCTAAAAAGGTTAAAATAACGGGTAGTAGATATACTTGAACGAATTGTATAATAAAATAAAATAATAAAAATAAATTATGTCATTATTAAGATAACAAAACCAGTCTGCCAAATACCTACTATGTACCTACCTATTATCGATCTACTATTTATATACGTCGGCCTGCCGCCATGTTACTATACCCGAAACAGGGTCCTATTTACACCCAAAACATAATTATGTAAAACTAGCTGATACCCGCGACTTCGTACGCGTGCGAAACTTTGGCCAAAATATCTGTCAACCAGCTTACGATGAACCTCGGTGCCAAAGGCGGCTTGTAGTTTAGAGAAGTCAAGCTGTATCTAAGAATCCACGTCTTTAATTTCAATAAAATATAGCCTATGTTTCAATCCGGAAAAAGGGCTTCCGAATGGTATAAGTTTTATTGAAATTGTTCCAGTAGTTTAGGCGTGATCCACGAACAAACAAACAGATAAACAGACAAACTCGATTTTCGGAATAAGAATCGTTTATTTAGTAGATCTGCATATTTAGTTTATCCATAACTTTAATTTTAATTTTGGCTTTTTTACAATTTTATAATAATAGATTCATGTATAAACCATGTGAAAGCGTGTATATTGAGTTAATGGGGTTAAAAAGATAAAAATGTAATAATTTACTTGGGATGTAACAGGTCCCACTGTTCCAGCTGCATGCAGAGCGCAGCGAGGTCCTCAGTGGAGTGCTGGTTCTCTGAACCCAGGGGTTCTAAGACGCGTCTACTTCTGCTGACGCTGCGTACAGCTGTGCCTGACGAACCTAGGTCAAGGTACGTTTGTCAGGGTTCTGGTAATAGTTTTAAAGCTACGTATACTTGTAGCGCCATCTATCTCGCTACATGAGAACTATCCTAGATCGCGCAAACGAAGTTATCACGGAGTTTGAACATAAGTAATACTACCGAATACCATCCATTGGTCCTCGGACCCCGAGCCAAAGGTCGCTCGACGTGGAAGATCTTCCCTTTTCGTAGGAGGACACAATATATCCTACCATGTTCTCCTCATACTCACCTACATAACGATACGCTTGGAGCTCTAATTTTCATCAAATGTTTTATTCAAATTCACGGAGACATTTTCAAATTGCTGGGGTATCTTTGGTAGAGCTGCTCATTAGGCCATCATATAATTCCATATTTCAAAAAAATTATTAATTCATGACATCTCATTTTGTCAGTGGTCAACGTACTTTTCAATTGTTACACTTCAAAATAATAGCTTATTGACACATTTTAGAAATCATAAAAAGAAAGTCACGGGTTGAAATCAACCCTGTAGCACATTCATTACTTTTCTTTCCTCATAGAACGTGTCTAAAGAAAAAGCAAAATGAGTCTCGCGGGTCGTGAATATTTTAAACACCTTCAGGCAGGTCGTCCCATTTCACACGTTTACAAACTTGCCACTGAAACTTCAACCTAACTATCATAGCTTTATATGCGTATTTTGATTTGAAATCTGCAGTAGTTCAATGGATCTAGTGCGACTGTGTAGATCAAAATATAAACGTTCGAAGGAGATATCAAAATAGGTAGCGAATTCAAAATCTCCATTAGAATCTTCAGATATAGGTCCGGAAAAGCTTGTGAAATGATTTCGAAATTCTCACCAGCAAGTTTCTTTTTTCCTCCTCTCTGTGTCTCCCAATTCTCGCAGTTCTCGCCCCTGCCATTTTCACACAACCGCATTCTGCGCTTCGTGACGAAGGCTTTGCTCAACAGCTCTGGAAAATATGTACCACCATTTAGTTCCTTAAGGTCTGAAGACGCCTCAAACATAGCCTAAGAATCCTATCACCAAACTCCGCATAATTTAATGTTTGATCTGATCTCTGTGGATCTGATAATAAACGTCTTCAGTTATCCACCATAGAAGATAGCTGAAGACGTGACGGTCAATACCGTTTACCTAATAACTCATATCACAACGGTAATTTTAAAAGTGTGAGGAACCAAGTGAACCTAAACACCGGTTCCGGATGATGAAGAGATTAAAAGTGAAACATGATCCTGAACATGAACAGAATCCAGGATCATTCGACCTTCTATTTTAGTGCAAGATTTTTTTGGTATCAAATGTAACTCAATTGGTACCTAGAGGTTTGCATGATACATCTACAAGAACTGCATGTGGTATGGTCATACCTTCTTCATGTTTCAGCCAGTCCATAGCTTTTGGTTCACTTTTTACGCTAACAGTCTTAGTCGAGTTTACTTTGGGCTCAACCTTATCCTGAAATTACACAAAAATTCTACATAATTATTTAAAAAAAAAAAAAAAACATTGTGTTTTCGGAAGAAGTAAATTATAAACTTTTTGATAATCTGAAAAAATACTTTCAAATCGGACGCGACCACTCCGTTTCTAATATATAAGGACAATAAATAAAGCCCTTTGTGATAGAGCTTACCTAGAAAGTACCTACTAGGTTCCACTATAGTTTCTTACTTCTGTCATCCAGCACCCATTTACCCACCACCATGATGATGAGCAGCTTATAAACTTAAAAGAGTTAATTAGTACTAACCGGCAAAACCATGAGCCCTTTCAACTTTGGATTACTCTCGATAAACGTCCAGAAGTTACGGCATTTGTTCATAATATACTCATTATCATCCACCCCTTCCACTGGAGAGAAATCTAGCCTCAGGTGCTGGGATCTGACTGGCTCCCCGCACTCAGAATCGTGGAAGTCAGAAGCTCGACGGAAACATTCGCCTTTGCAGATTGCTTCGGAGAGCTTAGCGGCTGGCTCCTCTGAAATCAGTTGCGACAATCAAGCATCCAACTACTTCACTATCGAACATAGGCTCGGAACATCGGTATATATAGATAGATAGAAAATTCTATATTGTACTTGTTTACACAAAATATGTCGTATACAAAAGCGAGCTTAATGCTAGTAAGCATTTTTTACCAGCTAACCTATGTGTATTGTAAATTAGTAGGTAGACATAGTTTTACAGATTCTCTAAATAAATAAGTAGCATATTTCTAAACTTTCCTTCCATTGGTTCCTCCTCCAAGACTTCCTCAGCTACGAGTACTACATCCGTTGTAGTAGTGCTGCGTGATTCAGACTGATGAGTGCATTCCTTGGTGATATACTGGGATATCTCCTCAGTGGACTGCGAATCCTGGTTATTGTCAGGCGTATTCTCATCATTAAACGAAGAACGGCAAGACATTGTGTATGAAGCCATAGCCAGTCGCTCGTTCGTGCGTTGCTGTAGTAAAATTATTATATCACTATGCAAACTCCGCAAATAGTAATCGCGTATTTTAACTTTTTCAGATGTTCTTGACAAATTCTTGAATTTTTAACAAATTTTTAAGTTCAATGTCAAAATGTTGACAAAATCCGTCCATTATTATGATGGATGTCAAAAGTGAACTCTTGACAATATGCCCTTGAACAAAGAGTATTATCACTACGTTTCTTTTGACTGGCCGCACAATGCCTGATTCTACTAATTTACGACGGTTGACGTTTTATTCCGTTCCAACTATGGTTCGATCGATTTTCAGCTTAGCTGAAACGTTTCTTTGCACCTGGATCTTCTTTTTCTTGGTCGTATCCATAGAAAAAGTATAACTCTTGCTGGAAAATGTGGCCATAGACAGACGGATCAAAATAGCAAACCTACGGTTCAGCTGAGTTTTTCGTCGATAAACAGCAAGCAGCCTTTGTAACTACGTTTTAACTGACAAGTTCGTTAGTGGAATTAACCCCCTGACTCGGTACATTTTTCTCAACAGCTATTACTATAATATGGAATCAAAAAATCCGATCACACTAAAGATGAGCCATGATTCCGGATTCTCCACATCCACCAGCAAACCTTGGGGTACGGAGTCCTTCAGCATATTCGGTGATGGATCGTGTGGGGAGCCATTTATGGCCCAGCATTTGGTGATCGACTTCACACCCTTGGATGAGGTGGACAATGACTTTCTTCAGAGGAAATGCTGCGCTTTCTGGGACTTTATTAACTGCCAGCCTGAGCTGCAACAGCTGATGGTGTTACCAGTAAGTGATTACCAGATGCTTGAAATACATTTTGTGTTATCTTGGCACCGGGTTAATACCGATTTGTATGTAGGACACGTGGAGCAGCGAAGACTCGACGCGAACGATGGAGTGCGAAAATCCGCTCTTGGGTATTGATTTAATTTTAGTTCTATTTATTATTAAATAAATAGAACCAAAATTAAATCAATTCTGACACCCCATTTAACAAAAATAACTCCTATTGAATATTCCATATGAGTGATAGGGATTATTTGTATTGAATATTCAGTATTGGTAATAATGTACTTCGTTATTTTCATTGCATTAAACGGTTAGAATAGTGTGATAAGTACATACACAACCGGCATAATGTGATAAGCTCTCCAACCGCATTGAAAACTCATACTGTATTGGCATAAACAGAAATTACACATCGTGTTTTGTAGTAGGTAGGTACAATAGGTACTTATCACAATGTAATGTTTAGACACAAGTGAATTATTGTTTTACGACGATGCTATTATTGTATTTACACTGATACAGTTTTATAAGTCGCGGTGTAAATCGAGCGGTCATATCACCCCAAGAAACCTCCCCTTTGAATTTCCCCAAAGGAACTACTACGTAAAACTAGCGTAGACCTGTTATTATTGAATAAAACCTTGGAGCATACACCTTATCTACAAACTACAATGAAGCTCATACAAAATCAGTTATCGATATCTGCCCATTCTATTCACCCCACTAATCCGGAATGTGCTAACGAAATAATTATCGGCCTTCTAATTATCTGTTACAACATCTGTGGGTCAGACCTTGAGGCAAAAATGTGGCGAAAAACTTTATTGAGGACACATTCCGGCCATTGTTATACGGAACTAATACTGGACACTTCCCTTTGTTTAGAAGTCTAACTTGACGTCTTATTATGTAACTCGCAAGGAGTCTGCAACAGGCATACATTGACATTGCTGTAACGTCACTGTATTTATATGGCGTAGTTAAACGGTTAGCCACCGTTGTTAAACAAATTAAGCTTTTGCTGCCGAAATACGCTAAAGATGGTTTTTATGATGGTAGCTAGATAAATAAATAAATATTCACGGAGATATCACACCGCGCTTTCTAAACCCAAATTAAGCAAAGCTTGTACTATGGGAACTAAATGACTGATAGAATACTTATATACTTTTTTTTGTAAATGCGTAGATGGTGGAGTAGAAACAGTATTCTTTGTCCTTATAAATAAGGTACCTACGCAATTGCTGCCTATTTACAGCTGTTGCGAACTTGTCGCAAGTTTCGTACTCAGTGGGACTGAATATTGTTGCAATTAAATGAAACTCGATAAAATTGTTCCAGGAGTCGAATATTTATCGAAGAAATCTTGAATCGAGTGGCTCTTCATCAGAGCTGGAACAGTTGGATACGGTGGAGTCGGTTGTTCACGAGCGAACTGCAGTATCGATGCTCGAAATAGTGGAGGGAAAAGGTATAAAATACTGTCGATAAACTGGGCCATAAGTTACTACGCACAATGGAGTAACAGGATCACATCAATCGAGTTGATTCAATCGTACTCGTATCAACCGCAGTTTTTGTAGGTAACTAATTTTAAAAGATAAAGGATCTATGCTTCTCGTTTAAGCGCTTTCATGATTACGAAGTAGGAAAAGCGAAGAAAAAAAAAACCATTCAGATGTGTATCAGTAACTGATATGATTTCTACATAAAATAATATTTACGAAAGACAAACACATAAACAAACTAACTTATGGAAAAAAAACAACGTTTGACTAGGCGGTATGGTTTTAAAACTATAGCCTGCTCTGAGGAGCGAACAAAAAAAAAAGTAGGAAAAGGCTGTATTTTGGGAAGCTTTATACGTCCGTGCCAAACTTGACCACTGCTATAATTATAAGTAGTCAAGGTGATGTCATGAGCCGACTGACGCTTTATTAAAAGAGCGTCAATACTCTGTTACTTTATTGCTGGTATACCAATGTGGCCCTTGATGCTATTTTAAGTACCTACTCAAAATTCTATTTCCAGGTTTGATTGACCGCACCTTCGAAGCCAAGCTGCCGCAATCTCAGTGCACGCTCGGCTCCAGGGAGTACCACGAGAATGAGATAGCATTGCCTCCAATTGGAACTTCCACTCCCAAAGACACTGGTATCTACTTCCTTGAAGAACAGCCTATCTTCTACATCAGGACTTATAGTTCTGGTTTTTCTCTGGTTTTGATGAGTCTTGGCTTCACCAAGCCAAGTGTTCTGTCATGGAAAATATAAGCTTTTAGTTATAATTACTGTTACCATCGGTGGGAGTCACAGCGTGGGACATCATGTCCTGGTTTCAGTGTGCATCTGCAGCGGGTCGTGTATGACCTGCTTCCAGCGGCGTGCGAGCAACGTCTCCGTGACAGCTTCCTCACCAGGCACGGTAGACCTCTGCAGGAAGATGGATGAGTGGGATAATAATCATCCTAAGTGAGTAACCCTCGACTTCATAAACGGCTGAACAGTCTAACAAACAATTTCAACTAGCACTTGCCTAGTGCACGCCTGAATCTGCCCCTGAAGGATTTACCTACATAGTTTATAAATTCGAGGGCTAGTGAGCTATCTTTGTAGGTCTAAATCTCTAAAAAATTAAATCACAAGCATCACTGAATGTGATTCTAAAGAGGGATATTTAGTCAAGATAAAACCATGCCAACTTTCGTCCCCGAAACTCACAGCTTAGCTCCTAGAGATTTTGGTTTGATAAATTTTGCAAAATAATTAATTTTTGGGCCCAAAGAAAGTATTCTGACGTTTTGAGCATGAACTAGGTGGCCATGGTCCATCGCGGCTGAATAAAGATTCATGGACATTTTAAACAACGGCTTCTAATCCCACTAAACAAAGCTTGTAGATATACCTACTATGGGAACCAGATGAACTTCATTCTCTTCTTCGTTTTCTTCACATTAGATGTTTCAAACTGAAATTTGTAGTGATATTTGTATAGTTGGTTGACAGTCAGACCTAAATTTGTATCTATCTACTTATTATTTTTAGGTGCATGGACTCTCCTGGCCATCCACCAGTCCTCAGTCGATGCGTTATGCAAAGGAACATTATTTCTTAATAATTCTTACACCTAATGTTTGTATTTAGCTTTATTTTAGTCAAAAATTTATCGAATACTCGTATTTTACTCTGATCTAAATAAAATTTATTTTTATAGATTATCGTTCTAATTTAATACCATACATACGAGTATAAGTAGAATAAAATTAGTACACGTACTTTCTTAATTTCATAGTGAATTACCTACTTTTGCTACATTAACTTTTAACTTAGCTCTCGCGTGACTAAAAAATTAGAGCTCTTAAGTTAACTTAGACACATGATACACAGCCACACACAGTCGTTAAAGTTAGTCCATTCAGTTTTGTTTTAACTTTTTAAGCATTGAAAAAGTATAAACAGTTGGAAGTGATTGTTATTATGATAAGTGATACAAACAATACAAGCAAAGCAATGATACAAAACAAAATATTATAAAAAATATAAAAGTTCAATGATGTCTTCGATAATACATTTGTGTGCCATCGATTAAGTTTTACACGGTTTTACCATGTTTAATTTTGTCTATGACTTCGTGTTAGCAAATCGTTCAATCGAGGTTCTGTCAGTCAAACGTCAAAAACAGTCAAAAAGTAAACAATGCTATTATTTAATTTCACTGAGCATTTAAATGAGAAAATGTTTTAAAATTCCGTGAGATGGTAGAAAAAAGATGATCCAGTTACCAAAACTCAAGAGGGACCCGAAAGAAACCGCCAAGCTGTGCCAGTAAGTACCAACGTTTTGCCATGCGATTTTGATCAAAGTTATAGAGAAAAATAACAGGTTTCTGCAGGTTTTGCTCAAGAAATGTCAATAAAATCTTGCTGGTAGTTAGTAGAAATCACCAGGCAGTCAATTCAAATTTTACTAATGCCCATAGATGTCGCCCCATCTGCAAAAGCCGTAGACGAGAGTGGAAGGGACAGGAGCAGAACACATCAGCAGAACTGCTGTTGGAAAGGAAGCCACTGGCGGAATGCTTTCGAAGATGGCCCACAGTAAGTAACAAAAAAAAAGTAAGTTTATATTTATATTCTAAGCTTGCAAGGATATATGACTTTATTCATAACAGACTGGCAACGAGCGTGAATTGTGCAATCACTTTCTCTAAAATACATGATAGGTACCTAGGTATCGCAAAAAAGACATGAGCTGAGCCCCAAGCAGTCTAACGTCTTAAGAAAAACCACAAGCGATAAGTTTTAGGTAGTAATTAGCCGTCGCCCGCGGCGTTGCACGCGTTCTAGACCCTTTAGAGTGTGACTTTTCAAAATTCCTTTCTTAGTGCACCCCACCCTTAGCGTTGGCGCACACCTGACGACAAGACGTCGTTGTCGTGTCCGTAGTGACATGAAAATAAATATTCTTTTAAAAAGCATGCTGTCAAAAGAGGGTTTTCGTTATTCTTTCTTCATAAGCTGTTCTCATTTGTAACTTTAGTTATAACTGAAATAGCTT
Source organism: Eulithis prunata (assembly GCA_918843925.1). NCBI lineage: Eukaryota > Metazoa > Arthropoda > Insecta > Lepidoptera > Geometridae > Eulithis > Eulithis prunata. The sequence goes on along the minus strand of OU974014.1, from coordinate 9,342,537 downwards.
TTAAAAAAAGCATATTGTAACGAAAAAGTTAGTAAAAAAACTTGCTTTTCAAAAAAATATTTATTTTCTCTCCCTAACTACACGACGCGACGTCTTGTCTTCTGATGCAATTTGACGCTTACACTATATAAGGATACTACCCTCCAAATTTCATACCTCTAGTCTAGGACTTATAGTTTGGGCTGTGCGTTGATTATCAGTCAGCTTCAAAAGAGTTTTATATATTTAGATAATAATACTATAGCAAAGCAAAATACTTTTCAGAAAGTGTATCCGAACAGCCCGTGCCCGCTGTTCGGCCGAACAAAGCGAGTCACTGTTAAAGAGAGAAACACCTTTCTCTCTCCAGACGTGGTCAGGATCTGCCAGGCACCTGTCGATGACGTAGTCGACACGCCGTATCTGAGATACGCTGAAATTGCCAAGAAATTAGGTAAAACTTTGAAACAAAGTTGTGTTCATTCCCATAATGAGTAAGAAGTTTTTCAAAAAGTAGTAGGTAGGTACTTATAAAAAGAACATGGCCTACCGTGTTTCGCGGTTACTTCTGTCTTTTATGCAAGTCAAAGAGATGTCTGCCGAGGTCATGACCTGTGACATAACATTGCACTGCGTCTCGGACAGCAACGTAAAAATCTCCGGAAAACTTAAACAACTTTTCTTTAGCTCTACCATATCATAAGGGTGTTTTTCCACTAAAGGTAAGCTACGTTGCTAAGGATGTGTTTAAAATACATCAATACGGATCGGTAGTTTAAAAATTAAACGATTCCTATTGGTGGATGTCAAACACACCCTTAGCGACGTAGTTTGGCTTAACTCAGAGCCCCGAGTCTGTGCATTTGTTTTGACTTTCGACTCGAGTGTAGAACACGCAAAAGCATTCGCAAAGCGAGAAATTTTCTAACAAAAACAAACTCGAGGCTCTTTTGGAAAAGCACCCTAAAACAGGTCACACCTGAGATGTACTTTGAGTTACCTGTTATTAGAATTTGAGCCTTCTTCTAATGGCAGGTGCGTGGGGCGCGGTGCATGCATGCTGCGCGTTCTGCGAATGCGGTGCTTGCTGTCCGTGCCGGACGAACGACTACGTGCCGCGCGACGCAGACCGCGCTGCGACCACACGCGGCGACATGCGACAATATGACGCGCGGGTCAAGTCAAACTACCAGGAGATGAAGATCATGTATGATAAATCATAACTCAATAGATTCTGCTAAACTACTATGAGCATTTTTATTGTGGTTCGTAGAGAAATGTAGGAGTCCTTTAGAAAAATAAACAGACGTCTAAAAATAAAAAGAGATTTATTCAGTGTCTGTAGTCAATTATTACCCAGGCCTCTATGAAAGGGCTCCTGATAAGTAATGTCTGAGACATGTTTTAGATGTGACACGCTTGCCTAGCACCTAAACCATACCCTCAACCTAGGCCTGATCTACAAATAAAAACATGACTAATAATAGCATTTAGTCCATGCCAATACGTACAAAGCTGACTTAAGTCTCGAGTTTCACGATGAAATCCATATCTGTCAAAATCCATCCTAACATTCAGGATCAGAGTAGGGTTGCTACCGCATCGGTGCTTTTAGAAAACCTAAATACCAAGCTACCTAAGTAGGTACCTCCAGCATGATATACGTATGTTTCCCATAGGGGTCCCATAGGAGTCCACGGATTTCTCTTGCATGATTCACTCATAAAATTCTTAAATATCAATATAAATAATATACTTAAAATGTCAATAAAATTTCAATACCTATGTATAATTGATTTTAGCAGAATTATTCGGATAAGGAAAATTTGTTACTAAAACGTAAGGTAACTAAAACGTAAGTAAACTTGTTCTAGTTTTTTTTTTACAAATGACTGTCTATTGGAAGTGCCTAAGACTACCTCTTTAGACCAAACATGGAAGAGTCATGTCATTAAAACTCTACTATCGTCAGCATTGGACTTCTACAGGTTGATTATGATGATGATAACAAATTATTTTGAACACCGAGGTACAAATCATATAATAGTATACACCGAGGTGACCGAGGGGTTTTTTCGTGCTCTAGGATTAGTTGCAGTCGTGAACTAATTTTTTGATAGAAAATCGTGACCTACCTAACATTGACTGGGCATGTTTTCCTGATTAATAAGAAATGACTTACATGTTCCCACCTGTGGGGTCTACCTACAGGATGTTTCACCAGGACTAAGAGAAAATAAATGAATGATAAATAAATTAAATTTTATCGTAAAAACAAAATTATTGTAGGTACATAAAAACACCAAAACATATTTTTATTAAATGAAAAACAAAACAGGTTGCATTATGTTGTAGTAGTGGAGCTCTTTGTGAGAGCTCGTCCGAGTTCAGTACTAGCACCGTACCTATTTCTGCCGCCAAGCAGTGATGCTCGCATTGCTGTGTTCCGGTTTGAAGGGTAAGGGCGCCGGTGTAATTACAGGCACATGAGACTTCAAGATCTTTACGTCTCAGAGTGATGGACGCAGTGCATTGCCTTACAGGGCACGTCCTCATTGGACTTGCTCTGCGAAGTAATGCATTGTTATAGGCAGAAGTTACTACTTAACATCAGGTGAGCTATCAGATTGTTCCATTATTATATAATAAAAAAAATATATATGTATATGGGCGGCCTTATCGGTCAATAGCGATATCTTCCAACCGTTTTTCTTCATTACAAATGAATCACTACCTAGGTACCGTCTATTTGTTTTTAAACTCCGGTTTTGATAAACCTTGCGACTTTGGTTGGCTCCAATCAGGTTTCTGACGTTTATATACCTACCTACATGTAGTATGATATAAACACAGATTATAACATAATTACTATGCAATCTTTATAAGGAAAATCCTGAACTGCTCACATTTGAGTGTATTCATCCGTGCGGTCACACAGCTTATTGCAGAATTTGTTATTAAAATGCTGAGGGAAGTTTTGTTTAGTGTTTTGGTGTTCACGTTTTGCCATGGTAAGTTTTTGTAGAACTATATTAGGTAGAGGATTTTTGTACCACGTCTTGATGCTACCAACTTCCTGATGAATAATAACCCCTAAAGTTTTATCTAGATGGTAAATAAATCAATCTATCTATCTAATCGGCTTATGTTCACCCACTGCTGGGTATAGGCCTCCTCTTTGTTACGCCATTCTTTCCGATCCTGCGCCAATCGAATGCAGTGTGCTCCTGCCACATTCACGATATCGTCCGCCCACAAATAAATCAAAGTAGATAAATAAAGACAGGCGTCATGGCTCAGTCGGTAGTAGCTCTGCCTTCCGTGCTGTGGGTCGTGGGTTCGATCCCCACCGAGAACAAAGATTTATGTTGTAAACATAGATGTTTGTTCTGTGTCTGGGTGTTTCTATGTATTTACAAAAAAAAATTATGTATGTATTCTATCAGCCACCTAGTTTCCATCGTACAAGCTTTGCTTAGTTTGGGACTAGAAGGCGTTGTGTTAAGTGTCCGTGAATATATTTTTTATTTATTATAGTCTGACTTTGGTTGGGTTTGCCTCTTACTATACCTACATCTAATAAAACTAGCGTGATACTTAAGCTACCAAGGGGTCTGCAAAACGCCCTAAACAAGGGGTTGTCTACGGAAAAGTATAATTATTTCTGTTTCCATTTACCTACGTCAAACAATTGTATCTGGGGCGCTCATGCTCAAAGAGTGCTGGTTTTATTCCCTTTACTGGCACTTTCTACTGTATTAAAAAGTATCTACTTAGTAGAGAAACTTCACTGCTAAACATGATGAACAAGTAACTTTTTCATAGGATTTTCAGGAAAGATCATTTTTAGTTTTTTCTGTCTACCAACTTCATCCCACATTTAATTTTTATCTTCCAGCCCATAATCACCATTGGTTCCCTCACAATTTTATTCTTTAACGTACGGTGATTTTACTTCTACATAATCTCGTTATAGAAGGATTCTTCACATGACCTCTTTATCAACTTTGAACTTAATTAAATCGTCTGAGTAAATTGTGTGTTTTAGGCTTGGCAAACAAAGAATTCAGGTTTGACTACAAGTTCAATGAAAAGGCAAACGGATGGCTGAAGCTACACATCGTCCCAGCGACGTGGCAGGAAGCCAAGCTGCGATGTTACGCAGAAGGTAAGTTACCATCATCTCATTATAGTATTCTATAGAGTTATTAGGCATTCCCCAGAGTAAGTATAATTATGCAAATTCCAGTACCTTACATTTTTGTTTATTCTTATACAAACTCTATTAGGTACCCTCAAACAAATGAAAATAAGCCAGAAAGATTTATAGGTAAAGTTACGTTCACAGAATAGTCAAAGATCGAGAGATTCGTAAGAAACTTATGGCTTATACCGCGTTCACACTATGCCCATGCCTCTGCCGGCATTATTGCCGCGGACTTATTGCCACAGCAACATCGCCTTTATTCTCATCAGGGAGCAAGGGCATGAACTTGGGCCGAGGGCCTGGACTGAGGCATGATCGTGTTCACACTATGCTCATGTCCACTTCCCTGCCCAAGTCCCTGCCGACTACGGCATAGTGTGATTGGATTTACTGTAGATAAGCTTCAGGATGTTATTATACCTAGAACCGTTACTATCGCACTGCAGTATCCTCTAAATGAGTCAGGAAAGTTTGCCACAACAAAATAAATGTATGCTGGTTTACTCATGACTTTAGAATGTGATTTTTTTAATTCTAAGGTGCCGTTCTTGCGTCTCCGGAAAATAACGAACTGCAAGAAGCAGTTATAGAGCACGTGGTTCGGGAGAAGGGTTCTGCGCCGTACACTATCTACACTGGTGTCCACGCGACCTTCTCCAAGGGAGACTACACGTCTGTTGAAGGTATTTACTTAATGTCGTGGGGTTGTAGCCAAGTTGACATACAATCGCTAAAGCAACCAATGCGTCTTACCTGTTATGACCTATGCTGCCGAAACGTGGACAATGACAGCAGGGTCGGTCCAAAGCTGAAAGTCGCGCAGCGAGCTATTGAGAGAGCTATGCTTCGAGTTTCTTTAAAGGATAAAATCCGAAATGAGGTTATCCAACAAAGAAATAAGGTGGTCACATAACTCAGAGAATTAGTAAGCTGAAGTGGCAGTGGGCTGGCCATGTTTGCCGTAGAACCGACAATCGTTGGAGCAAACGAATACTTGAGTGGAGACCGCGTTTAGGCAAGCGTAGTGACTGAATCACAGACACCTTTCAATTTCAAATTTCGGTTATAGAAATAACCTTAGTTCGTGCAATTTAAGAGATCGCTATTGAGCGATAAGGCCGCCCATTGTACATTTAATGCAACCTGTCTTGTTTTATATCATAAGAATATGTTTCGGTATTATTTATGTACAATAAAGCGTTTTTATTCATTCATTCAATTTATTACAACAGGTAGGCCGTTGAGAAACATGCGCGTAAAATGGGCACCTGGAGAACCAGATAATTACAAGAACTCCGAGAGCTGCCTCATCATGCTCACGCATTCCAATGGTGCTTTAGGAGACGTCAGGTGCTCTGAAGTCTATCCCTACGTCTGCTACAAGAAGAGCGTTGATATAGTGATAACTGCATGTGGTACTGAAGACAAAGGTAAACACATTCTTCTATCACTAACCTTTCTAATTGCCTTCTAGTAGACATGCTGCATACATTAAAAATACGATGAAAAGCTTCTTCTTCTCTTTGTCCTTATCGCACAACATGTTCTTTTCTTCCATTCTCCCCTATCCTCCGTCATATCAATGTTCACTTCTATCCGATGCATATCATCTTTTACACAATCCATTTATCTTTTATATCCACATTCATACTTAGCACTCTCCTCATATAACTGACTTTCCTCCGCATGACATGCCCATACCACGATAACCATTGTTCCTCATTTTTCTCCAGCGATAAAGGATAATACGACGAAAAGCTACATCACTTAAAACTTTTGTATCTTCAGAATACACCCTGGACGCTAGAACAGGAAGCTGCTACAAATTCCACCATCGTGGACTTCCATGGTCTCGCGCATACTTGACTTGCGCAGCCGAAGGTGGTTACCTGGCCATCATCAACAGTGAAAAGGAATCTCAAGTCCTAAGAGAGCTGTACGCAAAGAACCCAGCTAACTTGATCACGTCGACAGACCCTGGCATTGCAGCCATCGGATTCCATGACTGGGGTGAACGGGGATCCTGGATGACCATTCAAGGTAAGAAATTAACTTAATGACATTTACTATAGAACCAAACCAACAAGTATGAGACGTCTGGTACTTCGACTTTCAAAGTAACAGAAGTATAAGAGGTACCAGACGCTAGTTCAATGTGCATCTGTCAGACCTAAATACTATAGTCTTGTTTACATCTGGCAAAGTATAGCACCAAACAGAAGCATTAATATAAGATTAACATTATTTCGTTACATGGATCATATCCTTGCCTCTCCTTCTAGCTCGACTTTGGTCGCGAACTTGCATCTAAGTTCGCGAAGTTTTTCTTGTGATTGAACTGACTTTCAGTCCTGCTTCCTAGTAAATAAAGTTCTTTCTCGTCAGGTGAAACCTTGCAGCAGGCCGGGTTTTCACGGTTCGAGAGCGGCCAACCAGATAACTCCTCCAGGGATCGTACTGGTGACGTTGGAGAATTCTGCGGCAGCATCTTCAGAAGCGGAAACCTCAACGACGTTTGGTGCAATGTACCTATACCATTCATCTGTGAGAAGAGCCCGGATAGTCTCTTCGGGAATCTCGATGTTTAGATTTGAACTTTTTAACATGTTTAGTGGACTTCAGCGGAATACAGTTGAATGTTATTTTTGTTCCACAATATTCACTTTAATCTAGGACGGTCGGTATACTTAGTCGATATTAGATAAATAGAATTTGAAAGTTTTTTATTCTTTTACGACTGTACTAGGTACATACATAAAATGTGAACGTGTTGATCCACCAAGCATGATGCACTTAAACTTGTGACAAACCAAGTAAATGATGATGATGATGAAGAGACAAATTTTAAAAAAAATTGTGTCTGAAAACTATGTTTTTTTTTCTTTTGTCAAATGTGATTGAGATGTTAAAACTCTACCCTTAAAAGTAGTATTTAAGTTAACAAATATACCTAATTAGAATCAACCGTACACAATTTTGAAATTCTCAAAAACTGATCTACATCTGATGCTGACTGTACTATAATATGAATTTCGTCGACTACGGTGCCTAAAATAATTTAATCTAAGTAGTAGGTACATCTACATGTACTACTTAGTACATAGATCAAAATATCCTTCCGGCCGTTTCCGCAACTAACTTTCGTAACCAGTTGCGAACGCGGAAATATCATTCTTTACCCGCAACTGGTTGTGGCAGAAGAATAAATACTCTTCAACTGCCACCAGTTCATTTTTGCATATTCCAAAGTTATTACCTAGATACCTACCACTTGTTATTATAGTTGTTATGAGTGTGAGGTTAGGTAAAAGTGGTAAAACACCACTTTCCTTATGTCACAATACCTATTTAACAATATATATAAAACTCTTTTGAAGCTGACAGAGAATCAACGCACAGCCTAAACTATGAGCCCTAGAGGTATGAAATTTGGAAGGTAGTATCCTTATATAGTGTAGGGGTGCACTAAGAAAGGAATTTTGAAAAGTCGCACCCTAAAGGGTAAAACGCGAGCAACGCCGCGGGCGACGGCTAGTTACCTATATAAAACTCTTTTGAAGCTGACTTAGAATCAACGCACAGCCTAAACTATAAGTCCTAGAGATATGAAATTTGGAGGGTAGTATCCTTATATAGTAGGGATGCACTAAGAAAGGAACTTTGAAAAGTCGCACCCTAAAGGGTAGAACGCGAGCAACGCCGCGGGCGACGGCTAGTAAAATATAAAATTACAAAAAGGTGTGCTTGCATTTATTTCCCATTACAATTTAATTTAAAAGAACCTAGCTTTTGCAAAAGAAAGTCATAACTTTCATTAAAAACCAATTTACTTAAATACAAAAAAACAAACAGTCCTAAAGGGTATTCCTATCTTAAACGAGTACCTACCTACCACGCTACCATAAACCATTTTTTTTTTAAATAGAAAATCATTGACATTTTTATTGTCCGTCAACAGTATCAATATAATCTTCATCGTCTGGACTTGTTGGACTCTTCTCACAAATAAAAGGCATGATCCAGTTGCAGGGAGCATCGTGAAGCACATTATACTTCCTATTTGTGACTCCACAGAACTCTCCTAATGGTTGCGACCCATTGTTCGGCTCGTTTGGCTGCCATCTGTTAAATCCTGCTTCTGCTGGAGTTTCTCCTGAAATAAGATTTTATTAGTAATTTATAACTTTAAACCGACTTCAATTTAATATGCCTTCTTCATTAGGTAAATGATGATTATGATGATGATGGCAATTCATTGAGACTGTTTTATTGATCTTAAACTCCACCGTAAACCCAAAGGAAAGCAAAATACGCAATGTCGTGTACGTGGATGACGTGTTCTTTCCAGTCATTTATATTGCCAAACTACTGAACCGATTTGAATGGGACCAATATGAAATTAGACCTTCCATTTCAGATGTTTCTGTCTGAAAAAAAAAATGACGGATACGGTAACAAATATTTTAAAAAATATCAAATGAGAACCTTCTCCTTTTTGGAAAAGATTGGTAGACCACTAAAATGAATTTAACAGGAGTGTTTATTATGTTTTGTCTATATTATGTTTTTTTTTTATTTTGATAAGTAAGTAGGTAGGTAAGGGTTATTCCCATCGAACCTATAGGCTGGCCCACCACTGGGCCCGTAGCAAGCAAGCAAGCTCGTATGAGTTAGTTGCCAACTCTGTTGACGGAGTTTTTGGGCCGCCTTAAGACCTCTGTCATGGCTTGACGACTGCTAGAGCCGGGACCGACAGTTTAACGTGCGGTACCACGGTTCCATTGGTGTGCTGTACGTACGGCCAGAATATCACCCTTACCATGAATAGTCATCCAGTATCCAGCATCACCAGGATTCAGGTATGTGCCAATTGATACGTACGACGGGTACTTGGCAAAGATCGCGCTATCTGGATTCATAGCGTAAATATCCTTTATAACCTGAGCCTCTTCATCACTGTTGATGATGACCAGGTGCCCTCCTTCCGCGAAGCAGCTCCTGTAAGCTCCGTGCCAGGTCATTCCACTCCGATGGAATTTGTAGCAGCTGCCCGTTATGGATTTAAAGATGTACTCTGGAATAATTATGTAAGCATTTTGTAAACCAAGGGCCATTTCATTAACATATGTTTTTACCCGACAGCGACAGTTTATTATTCTCGTTGTAAAAAAATAATGTAGGTATGTTTGTTTGTTTTGGCAAAATTGGTTGTAACATTAGAACTAAAAAATAACGTAGTGGATTTAATAAATAAGGAGTCAAGAAGTCAAAAAGTGTTTCTTGTGTTTCACCTGGATCATGGGTCCCACATCCAGATATAACATGGGCTTGCGTTTTCTTCTTGTAGCAGATGAACGGGTGAATGTCATTGCACTTGACATCGCTCATGGAGCCGTTGTTTGCTGTGTCCATTGCGAGGCAGCTTTCCGAGTTCTCGTAGTTGTCGGGCTCACCTTGCGACCAGCTGATCGACAGCTTTGACATTGGAACTCCTGAAAGCAAGATAGCTTATGTAAATATCTCTATACCTCATCATACCTAGTCTTTGCTATCAGTACGCTACGACACCTTCAACAGAAACGTAGACTCCCTTAGAGAAGGTGGTGTGCACTCCCGTGAAAATTGTATGCACCGGTTGGTGCCCATCGTGTGCTGATGCCAGCTGTACCATCTCGCTTCGCAGCTGCCGCGTCAAAGGGGACGCTAAAACCGCTCCTGAAAATTTACGGTACTTAGTAACTATGCGAGGAAATAGTGGTGAAAAAAAGGAGATTTTAAGCGGCTTGGTTTTGATTTAAGAGGGGTTTGACCCATCTTTTTAGGGTTTTCCTGACAAATCCTGGTCCACCCTTGGGTAGACCCTGTGGGAGCTTAAGCTAGGGGCTAGGGGGCTCAAGCTGTCTTGCTGAGCTCCCTAGCCACCCGCTCCCTGGACCTACTAGTGGCAGTTTGTAATTCACCTGGTAAGATTTGATGGGTCGCAAAAAGGATACAGCTGCTCTTTATCCTATCTCTTCATTACTTATAGTACAGTCACGCACTGTCCTCATTCTGACCCGACACGAATAAGGCTACTAAACCACAAGAGTCAGATACTACCAGTGCAAATCTTTATTAGTCCGTTATTCTCATTTATGTGAAATACACATAATAAATGGTACCTTCAGCATGACATATTAGATACGCGTCGTTCCACGTAGCCGGGACCAGGTGCAACTTCATCCATCCGCCTGCTTCTTTCCTAAATCGGTAGTCATATCGAAACTTTGGAATGCCTGAAAAAATGTTAAGTTGAAACTTGTTCTAAATTACGTTGTTACAACCAGAGGTTGGAGCAAAAACATTTTCAAAACGTAAAAAAAAAAACATTTTATTAGTAATTTACTGGTCAAGCACTGATCCGGGCTCAACCATAGAGTTTTGTATGAAAATCTATACTCTACTACTATGCATGAGTAACGATGTCTGTATCGACATACGGACCTAGGGATCTTCATGTTACATACTAAAATCCCAGTCAGGGGCAAAAGTAAACATTTTAGTATATTTTATATAGTATATTTTATCCAAGTTATATAGTATGTTTTGTAGGTTAATGTAGTTTTAAAGGCGTTGTTGTTTCTTCTTAAAGTTTTACATTAGAAGCACTACCATCATCTCCACCCTACGCCCAGGTTAGTTGGTAGATAATGCTAAATAGCATTAAACTCGCCTCTGTACGATTTTTAAAAGTGCAATAAAGAATTTTCTAATCTAATCTAATCTAAACATGTAAAAAAACTAATGTTATTATTAGCTTACCTTCAATACACGACACACTATAGATCAGGCACAAAATAGCAAGTGTCCTATACATCGTGCTGAAACTAAAAATACAATACAGTAATTGCGTACCAACTTTGCTTTTATAATGAAATTTGGGGATTTGTACTGATTAAAATGCATACACTTTGCACCCACTTTACAGGGTTCCTATAACTGTGCCTAATGCCAACTAATAAGGTGCGAACTTTTATGCCCCGACAACAGCACATTTGAAGCTAGTAGAGGGTATATTTATCAATATAAAAACATACAGTCGAATTGAGAACATCTTTTTGGAAGTCAGTCAAAAAAAGGGTCTTACTGACTAATAGCGCCATAATAATACACTCGTACTAACTCATGTAGAGAGAGGGGAGACTTACGTACAATATCAATAAAAAAAAAAAGGTTTATTTGGAACAAAAATACAATGAAGACAATAACAAAAATAAAGAACAATAGTTGTAAACTATGTCGTAACTATCAACGCCCACCTCCAGAACGTAGTCATAGAGCGTTCCTAGAAATATTCTTGGACATTTCACACAACGCCCTCTAGTCCCAAACTAAGCAAAGTTTGTATGTAATATGGGAACTAGATTGCCTATAGAATACATAGACATTTTTTTTTGTAAATACATACATTTAATACATAGTAAACACCCAGTCATAGAACAAACATGTATGTTTGCCACACACAAATGTTTGTTCTCAGAAATCGAACCCACGACCCAGAGCACGGAAGGCAGCGCTATTACCAAGGCCATTACCGACTGAGCTGTGACGCCTGTCGAGTCGAACGGTCTTTAGTAAGTGGAACGGTCACATAATGTATTTGCAATCAGTCGGTGTCATTCGAAATGTCATGCAGTAATACTTTTAAAATACCATGAAATTCTCCAAGTTTTGAAAGGAAATTCCATCATTTTGCCATCAAAACTTCAACTTCAACGGCTTTTATAAATTGTGCTTTTAAAGAAAAATCTGTAAAACTGGTACTCGAGCCTCTGTATGAGATTTTTGTAAGATAGGTATATAGGTACCTATTTAGATACCCAAACAAAGGCATTCAACACACGCTTTGTCAATTTAATTTCACTTAGGTTCTTAGTATTGAAAGACTGAATAATATTAATTAATTATTATTCATTAGGTCTTGGGTTCAAGAATATAAATAAATACCTAATGGCGGGAAAACACGCCTGTGAATCAATTCAATTCAATTCTTGTCTATGGCCTTTCCAGTGTTGCCCGTAATTTCGCCAATGTCACGTTGATCACTAAAGTGTTCAACAATCGAACAGTAGGGACCTGTATACCTATCTACAATGCAAATGTCAATAAGATGGCGTATAAATACCAACTCCAAAAATCGTTTCATTTAGTCGGATCAAAAAAACAGCAGTATTTTTTTTTTAATAAATAAATTTAGGTAGATAAGTAGAACGTTTAAAAGAGCTAAGATTTAGGAAAAAAAAACATTTATTTTATTGACCCCCACTCCTTGATCTGCTTATTTTAATAATTTTTTTAACACTTACACTTACACTTTTAAGTTTAAGTCAAATTATTATGAATAGGTAAATAACTGAAATTAAAATTGAATGAAGGATCACGAGAAACTGCTGGATCTAAAATGCTCAGAAATGCACTGCTTGGAAATGGAAAAGGCCTATCTATATCCAACAGTGGACTTCAACCTAATATTGATGATATATTTTATTAGGTACCTACCTACCTTTAGAAATTAGGATAATTTGAAAAAATCTCACACAATAATGAATCTTTATTAAGTAGGTATATAATCGACACGTTACAAAACTAACTGATTATATAAATTGAAATGAATCTTCAAGGCTTCTTGGCTTCTTCTCGCATATAAACGGCAAATGCCAGTAGCAAGGGGCGTCGTAAAACATACCATTATTTCTATGCGTCACCCCACAGAGCTCTCCTATCGGTTGAGATGCGTTGTTTGGCTCCCCTGGTTGCCAGCGGTCATACCCTGCTTCAGAGGGGTACTGTCCTAAAGCCACATAAATATAACCATTACTTTATTGAAGCTTTGGTTTATAAAAAGAAAATTTATTGTTACTTTAGTTCCCATGGTCACATTCCAGTTACACCATCAGACCATAATAAACTGGAATGAGCCGATAAAATCCAGGGTCTGATGATGGAACTTAGAGTACTATATTCTTGAACCATAGTCCTTGTCAAGACGAATCAAACGAGCCCAAATTCGATGGGGTTGCGTTTTTTTATTACAGAGTTCTTAGAGCCATCTTCCGGCACCGTCATCATACCAATTAGCTGTTACCATACCATTGCATTGTCACTGATGACTAAAAAGTACGCCGAGTTTCAGTTAAATCACAAACAAGCATTGCAAGTTAAATAAAAGATTGTAACACCAACTTCCAAAATGTTTGATTTCATTAATCGATGATCGCAAACGATGTTGTGGTGTCGAAATAAATGGATTCACCTGCTAGGTGGCGGTTATCATTACTCCTGACAATAACCACCTCGATTTTAAATTCGATTTTCGTCTCAACTACGTCTGAACTTACCATGAATAGTCATCCAGCTACCATCTCCCGGAAGCAAGCGCATCCCAATGTTCAAATAAGGTTGTTGGGCAAAAAGGGTATCGTCTGGATTCTGTGCGTAGATCTCCAATAAAACCTTAGCCTCCACGTCACTGTTGATAACGATCATGTGGCCTCCTTCTGCCATACACGTCATGTAAGCTCCTTCCCAAGTCAGACCATGCCGGTGGAATTTATAGCAACTTCCCGTTCTTGATTCATAGGTGTATCCTGGATTGAAGAAAAATTTACTCGTATATAGCAACATTAGCAATCCTATGAATAAAAAACCAACCCAGGGCCAGTGAATTAATTAATCTGATATTTCACGCAATAAACAGAGCATAAAGAAAATAGATGAGATTTATTTCCATTAGGAAAATATTGCTTTACCGAGTTTCTCTCCCTGAGAGATATACGACGCTCTAATCCCTATATTATATAGTAATCATATATGTTTATACACTAAATATCTTATAGTACGGTATTTTACAGTTAGAACGCCAATATACAGTTAATATACTTTACTGTAGGTGGAGCCGTGTCTCCCTGAACTGTGATCAAGACGTTTCATTTCTAACAGAACTAGTTGATACTCGATAAACACCGTTTAACACCAAACCCTCGCTAAATAAAAGCTTTATACGAAGCTCAACACTTAATGAACAAAGGGCTACGACGATCATCACAATTTCCTCTGAGGCATAGTACCTTTGTCGTGAGTACCACATTCAGTGATGGATATATCAGTGTTCTTCTTGTAGCATACGTAGGGGAAGACATCGGAGCACATGGCATCTCCCATAGCGCCGGCGGAATGCGTCACCATGACGAGGCAGTTCTCGGAGTTATCAACGTTGTCTGGCTCCCCAGGTGCCCATTTTAGGCGCATGTGTAACAATGGCAGACCTGTAACATCAAATTGCATAACTCTTAAAAGCTTTAAGAGGTGTCTGAACCTCAACGGATCAAAATAAAATAAGTAGCAATTTTTTTTTGCCATCAGAGTGACTTTTAGACAATTAGAGTATTCTAAAACGCCATTAGCTTAAAGCGACCTTTAATATGAACAACTTAAAGCTTCCAGGTGTTTTAATTTTGACCTTCAGTGACCTTTGGCGTTAGGATTTTTAGTAGAACCCTCTCGCCCCTCTCGTCGCTCAAAACTCTTCTCAGAGGTCACCGGCTCACTTCTCTCGCGAAATACTCACCGAAAGGTCAAATGTCAACTGTCAAAAGCTCACTGTGGCAAGCTGAATAATACGTTAGTCACTTTTATATAAGTTACCTTCAACAGAAGTATAGTCTCCCTTAGAGTAGGTCGCGTGGATGCCACTGAAGATGGTGTACGGTTCATCACCCTTCTCTCTCCTCACGTGCTCTAGAATTGCTGCTTGCAGCTCTTTGGTTAGCGGAGAGGCAAGAACGGCTCCTTAAATAAAAAAAACTTATCACAAAACAGTCGCCGAAATAAAGGGTATTTATAAACCTCTAGCCACCTCTACGAGCGAGTGAATCGCGATAATTGTATAGAAAATAAATATATTTTTGGGCATTTTACAAATAAATAGGTATAATTAACGCCCACTCGTCATAAACTAAGCAAAGCTTGTACCATGGCATGGGCACAAGATTGCTGATATAGAATACTTTCATACTTTTTTGTAAAAACATACCTATAATACATATAATAGTAGTGTATAATTGGGTTTTCTGGATCAGAGGAGATCCAAAAAATCCAATTATACACATTTCGATGCATTCATCAATTCATTTTCATCGTTTCAAAAACTAAGCATTAGTTTTATTTGAAAAGATTATCTTCTCAAAAAATGATCAATTTCTTTATTCATTTTCATCTATTCAAAAACTAAGCAGAGTTTTTTTTTAAAAGATTATCTTCTCAAAAACTGAACAGTTCATTTATTCAAAAAACTAAGCTGGAGTTAATAAGTAAACAATTTTAGATTATCGATAAATAAAAATCAAAAATGGAATCAATATTATTTATTGACGAAATTGTATTTAATGTAATAATTACAAGGTTCTTATCATCTAGTCTAGTCTATAGATAGTTCTTGACCTATGCTAAAACATTAAGTAAAATATTTTACAAACAAATTCATCCAAAATACGAACCAGATAACATTAAGATTGATAACTATAGTATGGTTTTAATATGACCCCAAGGCATGGTTTGAACTTTATTAAAGATTTGACGTTTGTCATCCTTTGCGTTTAACACCAGTTTATTTACTTCTTGAGAATAAAGGGCATGATGAATAGACTTAATCATATTCATTCTGCATTTCAATTCTTTGTTGTGACATAATGCATCTTCATAATCAGAAAGAGACAGTGTCTTAGTAACTGGCTTAGTTACACCTTTAGCTTTATTAATATGATTGTTTAAGCTTTTTAGAGAATAAAGTTTTGCTCTCAATCCTATAAATTCACAAATAACGTCACCGCCAAGCTCATCTTTAAATAAGCCAGGTATTTTAGCATTAACTAATGGTATATCATATGTATTTTCGGGAGAAAAGTTACTTGTATCAAAATATTCGATATTATTTTTCATATCCTTATAAAAGTCGTTTGTTTTTATTAAATAAAGAAGGCTGTCTGTATCAGTGTAGCAAAGTTTGGCTCTCTTTCCATACCGATGTTTTATAAAGTCGTAGTGAAATTGATATAAATGTGTCTTTGCATATTCCAAAACAGAAAAACCAATGTATATAGGTCGATCTAAAACAATTTTTTCTGGTTTTAACTGAATTGCTACTAGGTCATCCGTAAATATCGCTACACTTTTTAAATTTGGCTTTGCAATTAGCTTTTCAGCACCCAAACACTTATTAGTTCTATTACCATTATCTTTCCAGCAAGATATCAATTTGACATCCACTTGTTTTCGTTTATTTTGAATTGTTTTACCAAATATAGCATTATTTAATAGTTTGAAAAAATCTTTCTCAAATGTTGATGTGGCTTTTTTTCTTAATAGTGTATTCAGCTCAATATACTTTCTTAAAAAATCTTGCTGTCGAAAACCTATTATGCGGTGAATTTTTTTCACTTCAAGGCCTTGTTTAATACATTCTTTCAAATGCATATAGTGTATGACATAGTTATACTTATCGTATAAATTTGCTATCAATTTCGTGGTTTTACCACCTGGAGGTATAAATTTTTCTGGAGCAAACGGTAGCTCACTATGCGAATCATGTACGTGCTCGGGGTAACATAAGTCAACTTCTAAAATATAGCCGTATTCATCTTCAGCAGAGCAATTAGAAATTTTAAATGCATTTATTTCATTTTTTGACAAAAATCGGAACTCTGATATTGGAAATTTTTTCATCATTGCATAACCATATAGATTATTACAGTCAAGGTATATTAAAAACTCGGAATCTTTAGATTTATCATAGTTAGGTAAATATTGGTTGTTTGCCACAGCATGTCGCAGAGAACATTGTGCTAGCCCACCACGTATGCCTCTTTCCAACAACTGATACATTTCCAAATCCTGAATCAATTCCAGTTGAACTCTAGTAGAAAGTAGCATTGCATCCCAACTTAGGCCAGGAGAGCTCACATAGTAAGCAGGATCAAGTTTATAATATTTTAAACTAGTGCCTCTAAATTTTTCAAAAACATCGCATAATATGAACACATCCGTTTTTAGATACAAATCAGTAAATTCACCCAGTGACTTGATATTAAACTCCATCCATATATTTTGCGCTCTAATATATTCTACGTCGGTGATATTCTCTTGTTTCAAACTATTGAAAAAGCATTGTTTAGATGGAAGTTTTAACTCATTGTATCTAGACCACGAATCCATGTAATCATACGGATATACTCCTTTAACTTTTATTAAATTAAATTGTTTTTCATTTTCAACTATTTTCGATAAATTAACAAATTCGTTTTTATCTAAATTTTGACTTAAATTATCCAGACTTGTGCTTAAAAATTGAAAAGAATCAATGAACTTTATTTGCATTGCATTACTTGTATTCTTTCTATTCTTTGGAATATATTTCGTAATACTGATATATTTTTCTTTAGTTTTAGGTATTATTTTTATATCACCTGGATGTTTTGATAATTCTGTTATAAAAAGGTGAGAGTCATAGCCTGACAAATTATGAATAATAACAGGTACAAATGAACATTTACGATAGTTAATGTTACAATGGGCGTGTGCGGGTCCTCTAAATTGTGCAGTCACATGATCGTGGTCTTTTACTTTATCGTTTAATAGCAATCGCTTGCAAATGTGGCAAATTGTAGCTTTTTTATATTCATTCTCTTCTTGAACTGTTAATGGAGTCATAGGTTTTATATCATCTAAAATATTATAAACGTCTTCAACATCTTTTATCAAATACTCTATAAATTTTTTAACACATTGAATACCTCTATAAGTTCTATATTTATTTAAAGAGGGATCGTGTGAGCAACAAATATAATATGCAAAACAAGACGGTTCGTGGACTTTATATTTGCGAGTATTTGTATTATTCGTGTCCACATGATTTATTAAAAGGCTTTCAAAATCAGCATAGACTACGAAATTGATTTTTTGTTGTCGTTCATAATGTTCAAATTGCAATATTTTATCATCGGGTAATACAGTTAAAACCTTGGAGCAGTTATGAGACTCGTATTTTTTCTTGCTGGCAAAAAATTGAAGACACTCTTCGCATAAATATGATTTACCTTGATGTCGAGTCATTTGTCGTCGTACTAGCTTGTATAAGTTTTTTATTAAACAATAATGCCGCTTACCTGTCTTTTCGAAATATAGCAAGTTGATATGATTATCTTTTCGAGTGCTTGAAGTATACAGGGGTCCAGTGATTTGGTATTTATCGTCTAATCCATATATATTGAGACTTATACTTGAATTATTATTTTCAAATAATTTAATATCATTCGGAGTCGGTGGAAGGTTTAGCCCTCGTGTATAAAGAACTTGAGAGTAATGAGGATATGAGTTTGTTCGATTCACGTTTAATTTACAAGGATACAAAGCAGCAACAATACTCCACAAAAAGCAATCATCATCATGTGTTTTTATATTAATGCAGCTTTTAGTATTTTTTATACAAGATGGCAAGTCAATGTATGATCCACCTCTCAGTGGACAGTATTTATTAATGTTGATTTCCAAATGACTAATTTTTTCAAAAGACCAGCCTGATTCACAATGCTCAAATTCCATCATTTTTCTTTTTAAATCTTCTATCACATCTAAATATAACTCAGATAAATTTGTACTATTGTAAATGGTATGATATTTTATGCTGAATGATTTTATTTGCCTTGATAAGCATTCGTTTTTAGGTTGTACAAAAAAGGCAAACAATTCAAAATTTACTTTTGCGCAAGTATGTTTCATAATAGATAAATCAATTAGTTTAATTATGTCATTTTCATGTTCACCTAAAAAGGTCTCAGGAGTGCGGTATTCAACATCGGGATGTGGATTTACTCGATATGATCTGATTCTATTTTTAAAAGCAGTGCCTATAATATCGATATTTTCAAACTCAGATTTTATTAAACAGTTAGCTTTGTGAACATTAGTTCGTGTATGGTATCTGTAACGTGATTTATTAATTTTAACATTGCATTTGCTACAAAAAATCATTAAATTGTTACTTTTATCGTTTTCTAGTATGTCTTTCAATATTTCGTTATCTGATTCTGTATAATAACACGATGCTGTTGAATTAACTGAAAAGACAGAAAATATTGATAATGAATAAAAGTTTATTTAAATTGTATGGGTTGGTACATAAAAAATATTTTACAGTAGTAATTGCTAAAAAATGGTTAAAAAACTAAAAAACTTATGGACTAGGTATGTTCATGAATAATTCGTAAAAGTAGTGGCGCACGGTTTAAACTCCTCCCGCATCTCTTTTACATATTTGGCTAAAAAGCCCCAACTTTTTGAATTATTATCAGCTCGTGTTTTCACCGCTATTATAGCCTGTCGCCAACGATTCATTGGCGACAGCTTCTCTATTTCGCTGCATTCATACACCTTTAGTTCTACATATAGACCCCCTTTTTTTTCGGGGTAAAATTGTTTCGCGTAGCCATTTGCCACGCGTCGAGTAATGTAGCATGGGAGCTTAGGGGGTTCTTTATTACCACCAGTGCCTGCGTCCTCATCGTCATCAGTGTCACCACCGAATAAATCCTTCATGGTAGGCTTGCAAGCTCCTCCTGGCTTTGGTTTTTTCGATGCAGACGGCTTAACCTTCTTTTTCTCAACAACATCTTCGATGCTTGAATCGTCGTCATCCGAATGAGCTGCATCACCGTTTTTAGGCCTGTAAAAAGAAAAACATTTTTATAAGTATAATTGTTTTTAATAAGTGGATGATAATGATGAAGTAGATACACTGGAATTATACAGCCTGATTGTTAGTGGCTGATGATTAGTTGTAGGTATTATTAGGTACTGAATATATCACTAAGCTTATATAAAAGTTACTATTCATTCATACTGAGTTTGGTTGGTTGATGTGACTAATGTAATAGTAATAATCGTGATAAATGCTGAATAGACAGTACAGAATTACAGATCTTTTTATAATTTTATGAGCTTGTAAAGCCCATCGCGCTGCATAAAAAATGTTTTACCTGTAGGTGCTCACTGTAGATTTGGGTTTCTTAGCTGCTGGAGTAGATTGCTTCTTTCTTTTTTTCGGCACCTCTATTATCTCACCTTCTTCAATTTCTGATTCTTCATCGGAGAGGGAAACGCGATCAGTATTTTTAGATCTGAAATTAAAAGAAACATGATATAAATACAGCGAAAGGAGTTCATCAACGATCGTAAGTAAAAACATTATTAATTTAATAATAAACTTAAAATGAACTTCAAGTGCTAAATTAGTTAAGTAGTTAACTACTAATCTGTCATAAAATACATACCTACACTATTATGATAGTGTAGGTATACTGAATACTGATAACTGAATACTGAAAACTTAATACTGAAAACTGAATACTGAAAACTGAATACTGAATACTGAAAACTAAATACTGAATACTAAAAAATATTACCTGTAGGTTGACGATGATGATGATGGTTTCGGCTTCTTAATAGTTGCCGGCTTGCTCCTTTTTTTCGGCACAACTATTTCCCGATCGTCTATTCCCGACCCTTCATTATCGTCCGATGGGAAAACTTGATCAGCAATTTTAGACCTGTAATAGCAAAACATAATTTATAAATACAATGTTATGACTGTATTATTTATCGTAAAAAGTATTATAAGTAGGTACACTAGGTACCTATTTTATGAATTCTTTTTATCTATTTAAAATTTGAATAATATAAAATTAATGTTTAATACTAGAGTCTGCGCAAGATAAGTCTGCGCGTAGAGGCTTCTTTTAGAGTTTTGTATCTGGTTATTTTTCGATCGAACGTTAAAAAACAAGATCAGACGTAAAAGTTAAACTTTCTAGTTCTTCAATTCATTGTTGTGATAAGTAGCTTTTTCCATTATCCGTCATCACCATCAGTCATGCATAAACTTATCTTGCACCCACTCTGCTTTTCAGATCTTTATTTCGAATAAAACTTATACGTTTTGAACTTTTATTTGAATATACTGCTCCTTTCAATTGTAATTTGAAAAACTTTACACGTTTAATACTGGGGATTATCTGAATGCTGATCTATTCAAGTGAATTATTTTACTATACGAATAATGAATATTTAAATAGGTACTCACATTTCTCACAATTTCACTGATAAAAAAAAACCACTTAATTTGTTTGTTTCTCGTTAGAAAATAAAATATTGAATGCGGCGCTCCTGCCTTCCTGGATTAATTTATAGACTTTTATTTGCACTAGTGTGCTAGCTATCCATACGACATGATCTTACTAGTGTTAAAAAGCTACATCAACAAAATTGTATTTAATTCTCGCGTAGAATGAAAGTATCCGATCAAAATAATTTGTATCTTAATGACTATGTTATTACAGACGAAACTTTATAATAAATATGAATAAGTATTTGTGTATTAGCTATCGAACCTTTTATTTATGGATAGATATCAGAATCTATCGTTTTGTAGGTACTCTCAGAACGATTAAGAAAAAACCAATAACATAATGTAAAAGATAATTTGGCAGTGCTCTTAAAACGGTGAAGGAAAACATCATCCTTTCCGTCCAAGGTTGTCTGGAAGAGATCGCTGCATAGCGATAAGACCGCCCATTGTACAATTAATTTAAGTTTTGTTTTTTATTTTACTGTAATTCCTAGGTTAAGGTGTGCAATAAAGTATTTTCTATCTATCTATCTATCTATCATGAGAAAACTAGCTAGTATCAGTAGTAGCAGTTGTGATGGGCATACATCTGTCTTGTACGGAATACCAACTACAAATTTAGGTGTTATGTCAATTAATGTAATATTTGGAGCTTCATCTGACTCTTTTAGTCATCCCGAAATTATTTTGATTATACTTTGCGCTAAAGAGTAGTAGGTACCTAGAGTATCAGTGGTGTCTTCATGATAGTGAAATAAATACGCCATCCATAAAAACGCCATCCCCGGGGCAATGATGACGATGATTATCAATTCACTTAAAACATTACCTCTCTTTATTGTTAAAGTTGGTATTAAGTTCTCTAATAAGATGCATGATAGCACAAAGAATGTCGTTGACTTCCTTATAGGGAATGTTATTTGAGATGCATTTATCGAGAGGCACCATGCATTGATTTGCATCGATTCTGCAAGTCTGCACTTCATAGAATACCTACAGGGTGTATAAAGACTACTCTCGAAAACTTCATCATCTTTATCTAGTTACCTACTTATAAAAAATACCTACAGGGTGTATAAAGACTACTCTCGAAAACTTCATCATCTTTATCTAGTTACCTACTTATAAAAAATACCTACAGGGTGTATAAAGACTACTCTCGAAAACTTCATCATCTTTATCTAGTTACCTACTTATAAAAAATACCTACAGGGTGTATAAAGACTACTCTTGAAAACTTGATTATCAATAATCATCAGCCTGAATGCTGTAATAATGTCAGAATGTTTCTGCTAGTTATCTACTTATAAAAAATACCTACAGGGTGTATAAAGACTGCTCTCGAAAACTTCATTATCATTATCATCAGCCTACAGTAATAATGTCAGAATATTTCTGCTAGTTTCCTACTAATTAAAAATATCTACAGGGTGTATAAAGACTACTCTAAAAAACTTAATTTCTTCATTCATTTGTATGTCCTTTACCCACTTAACCTAAAATATTATTTCTCATTATAAAACAAACGTATTCATTCATCCTTATTCCTATTCCTATCCCCATAGTTTTTGAAAAAATACAAAGAATGCAATTTATATTTCTCTTTATTAATTTTAATTCTCTTAATTTCTAAGTAAATTCTAATAGTAAATTTATAAAAATAATAATCATAATTATATCAAATAATAGGTACCTACTTAACTTTAACATTTTTAAATTGTTTATTTACATAATTTTAATTATTGCTTACATTTTGTATGTATTTCACAATGTATTTCACTTGCTTATTATCTAACGATAGAATGCATCGACTGAACTTAAATTTTTTACTATTTTACCTATTAATTTTTCTGTATCATTTAAAATTTCATCATAACTATCCTTAACTAAGTATTGCGCACTAATATTAGTGTTGTTTATGTTTGTTTGACATAAATCCGTACCTGTTATTTCTTCAATAGATATTTTTATTATATGATGGGCTTTTTTTGTTTCCTTGCGAATAACATATGATGTACCTGCAGCGCAAGTGGAAGTTTCCGGCTTTAAGATGCTCCTTTTAAGAGATAATTTGGATTTCTTTTTGTTTTCCGCAATTTCCTTAGTTGACGTGCTTGCCTCTAAATTCTTTCTTGATTGTTCTTCTTCCATTACTTTTTGAAGTCTTTGTATTTCTGTCTCGTACACGGCATCCATATTTTGGGCGTAGTAAAATGGGTTGGTGATAGGGTTATCGTCTTCATAGCTGTTTTCCATTATCTGAAATAAAAAAATAAGTTATTTTAGTTACAATATTAAATAACTAAGTAAACCATGCCTTAAAGTATAATAAAGCTTTTAATTAATTAATTTATAAACTGACTTACCAATAAGGAAACGTGCGCACTTTGATAAACCTGAAATTCGAATGCGATTTAATATCAATCAATGCTTCCCAAATGAAATAAGAGCTTGCCTGGTTTACAAAGAATAATTAGAGATCTATAATAAAAAATACATAAGTATCAACAGTAGGCACTATAATTTCAGCCTTAACTCTCGATAGCCTAAGTACTTACATAGAATAAAAAATGATTTGTTCTGCAGCTTTAGGAATTGCATAAGTAAAATCGAGTATAATATAGAAGCTATTGTATTTTTTAGATCATTTGGTTATAAAGTGTCTTACGATGCAGTTCGTAAAACAGCCAGTAACTTTGCAATTTGATGACATTAATATAGATGCTGAAAAACACAGTTCTCGTCATGGTGAACTTTTACCAAACACGATACGTTGCATAATTTGTGGCCCATCAAACTGTGGAAAAACCAATTTAGTAATTGGTCTACTTTTACATAAGCATGGATTACAGTTTCAAAATGTGTATGTCTATTCGAAAACTCTTTATCAGCCAAAATATATATTTTTAGAGCAGGTTTTAAAAATGGTCCCAGGCGTAAAGTTTTTTAAATATCATGAAAATGAAGACGTTCTTTCTCCAGAAACAGCAATATGTAATTCTATAATAATATTCGATGATGTTGCATGTGAAAACCAAAATAGTATGCGGAATTATTTTGCAATGGGTAGACATAAAAACATCGATTGTTTTTATTTAAATCAAACTTATAGCAAAATACCTAAACAACTGGTGAGAGATAATGCTAATTTAATAGTCGTCTTTAAACAAGATGATGTAAATATGAAACATATTTATAATGAACACGTAAACACAGATATAACATGGCAAGAATTTCGAAATATGTGTTCAAATATATGGAAAGAACCTTATAGTTATTTAGTTATAAACAAAGATTGCGAAAAAAATAAGGGTTGTTATAGAAAAAAATTTGACACGTTTGTTGTGTTTCATTAGTACTCTCGCATAATTTTTTTAAAACCTTTTTTTCCTATTGAAAACTTAACACCTGCATTGGTAGTCACAATGCTATTCAATACTTACGTCATTATTATTTACTATTTAACAACCACACGATAGTAAATATTTTCAAACTCCGTTGAACAACACTCGGTTGAAGACTACAGCGTTTTCAACATAAATATTGCATGACTTTTTATTTTATTAACAAGAATATGGAAAAAAAACTAAAGAGACAAATTGCCAAGGCTGCGGAAAATGTTAAAAGAAAGGTTCAGAAAATGCGAGATATTGAAACTGAGAACAACACTGTATTACAATCTGTTTTTAAACCAGTCACAGATTCTTTAAATCAAATGATTGATAGTAAAAACTGTCTGAAAGCATTACCAAATAGTGAGGTTAAGTTCGAAGCATCAAGTCCAGTAGATAAAGACAAAACCTTAAAGAAGAAAGAATCCAATGCAGCGTTAGACGAGCTTACTTCAGAGAATTCGAATAATTCAGAAGAATACGATGACAACACCGAACCATTAGAAAATTATTATACAGATGAAGGAAATAATGATTCATTTAAAACAATTAAATCTGCTTCGAGTGACCCAAGTTTTGATATATCTTCATGGTCTAAGTCTTCTGAAGCTCTAGTTGATGTTCCGTTTGGTGTGAGAAATGAAGGAGGTAAGCTCATGATGGGATCAGCACTTGTGGCTGTTTCTGGTGAATATATTCGAATTGGGCGAGACCAATTTAAAAGAACTCTTGGAATAAATGAGCTGCTTTTTCAAAAAGAGCCTGACTTATCGTTAATAACTAGCGACGACATGGCAAATTACAAGTTAATGTTGCTAGAAACGAATGTTCATCGAAGAGATTATGATTCAGAAAAACCGATTAGAAGTAACAGGGGTCAAAAATACATGAAGATCATAAAACCATTGTTCCAAATGCGTAAACTATCATCAAGCACTGGCAGTAGTCAGCCTGACTTATATCAAGGAAAAGGGTTGCCTACAATGAAGAAATGGAAGAAAAATGTTGACTACGTTTACTGGGATGATCCTAATGAATTAATTGATAGATTAAAACTATTGATTGCTTCTCGAGAAGCTGGTAACACGGGGTTAGATAATGAAATAATATCTGTTATAGAAGAATTGCGAGAGAGTGGTATTATACCTTAATATATATGATGAAATCATCAATGCTAGTTTCATTTGAGCCTTACCCTCTACGCCTTTCAAGTCTCCATATAAATAAGAAAAATATGGATAAATTTGGTCATTACATTCATAAACGATTACGTTTACCAGAATCATTTGAAATCTTTGAGAAAGCATTACATAAAGGAGAAATAGATTTTCTATCAGTGAGGTTGACGGGTGTTGCAAGTCCATTGAAAGCAAACGACGCTGTAACTAAAGAATACGTTGATAAGCAATCTGAATCATTTGCAAGCAAGGAAGAAGTTCATGATTTAGTTATTGCAATAAAATCAGATATCAAAAAATATATTCAACAGCAAAAAGAAGATTATCGTGCGAAAGATAATTAAAAACGATAACGCTAGTGGGAACCTATTTAAAATGAGTAAGCTACAAGTAGTGAATGAAATTCATAAAACAGCCCGTAAAAATTTTATTCGACGATACGTAGTGTTAAAAGGAATCGATGACCTTTGGCAAGCAGATCTTATAGATTACCAAAATTTTAAAACTTATAACAATGGTTTTAAGTATATATTAGTGGTATTAGACTGCTTTTCAAAATTTTTTTGGGCTATCCCAATTAAAACAAAAAGTAAATCTGAAGTAGCAAATGCATTTAATAATATCTTAGTTAAGACTCATCGTAAACCCGCCAACTTACAAACGGACATGGGTACAGAATTTTATAACGATGAATTTAAAAAAATTATGTTTTCTTACAAAATTAACCACTATTCTACCTACTCTATAAAGAAAGCTTCTATAGTCGAGCGACTTATCAAAACTCTTAAAAGTAAACTACACAAATGTTTCAGCTTGAATGGTAGTTACAAGTGGGTCGGGAAAACGTTACAAAGTGTTGTTGCCGCATACAATAATACAAAACATCGGACAACAAAATATAAACCAAACGAAGTTAATCAGTCAAATCAAAATATAGTCATGACTAACATTCAAAAATCTCATAACACAAATATTAAACTAAAGAAAAGCAAGTTTTTCGTCGGAGATTTTGTACGTATAAGCAAATATAAAGGTAGTTTTGAAAAAGGTTATACACCAAACTGGTCCACTGAATTGTTTTTAGTTAAAAAAGTAAATTGTTCAACACCTTTTACTTATGTAATAGAAGATTTGCACAAGCAACCGATATTAGGAACTTTTTATGAACAAGAACTTCAGAAAACCAACTGTCCTAATGTTTACCTGATTGAAAAAGTTCTAAGAAAAAAAGGCAACAAACTTTATGTGAAATGGCTAGGTCTCCCCAGCAGCGAAAATAGCTGGATTGAAAAACGTACTATTTTAAGTTCATAAGTTTGGACTTATATAAAGTTATATAATACCAGTGAAATCATGTCATTAATGACTGAGCAATGCGAGGTGGTGGACTAGTTAACAGTTTGATAAACATCCTACCATTTGAATTGCATTTACCTGGTTATAATTATTGCGGTCCTGGTACTCGATTAAAAAAACGATTACTGAGAGGTGATCAAGGAATTAATCAGTTAGACAACGCTTGTATGCAACACGACATTGCATATAACTCAAATAATTTAGAAGATCGACATAGAGCTGATTTAGAATTGTTAAGCATGGCAAAACAGCGACTACAATCCAAGAATGCAGGAAAAGGAGAAAAGCTAGCTTCATGGCTAGTGAGTAAAGTAATGAAAACCAAAGTTAAACATGGTGCTGGAACAAAGTCGTTTAAATCGATTGTTTCTACAATACGCACACGCCTGAAGAAGATGAAGCCTAAAAATAATGCGAAAGCCATACAAGTAGCATATTCTGCTGCGAAAAAGCTCATTAAAAGTAAGAAAGGAGTTTGTATACCCCGTATTATACCTTTACCGAAAACAGGAGGTATACTTCCGCTGATACCGATATTCGCTGGACTGTCTGCACTAGGTGCATTAGCTGGAGGAGCAGCAGGTATTGCCAAAGCTGTAAATGATCATAAATCAGCTACAAAAAACTTAGCTGAGGCTCAAAGACATAATAAAATGATGGAGTCTATTGCATTAGGGAAAGGATTGTATATCAAACCATACAAGAAAGGAAATGGTCTTTTTGTCAAAAATCAAAAAAACTAATAAAACGGTTACCCAATCGTGCTCTGAGTAATATAGATTTAATAGAATATGCTTCTAAAAATATACCATATTTTAGAGGTGTTTTCATGAGAGATGAATTACCAAAAAACCCAAAAGACATTGAATGTGCTATTATAAATTTAGACAGTTCTGAGAATGAAGGAACACATTGGGTAGCCTACGTTAAATATTTAGATTATTGTGAGTATTTTGATAGCTATGGAAATTTGAAGCCACCATTAGAGATTAATAAATATCTAAAAACTAATAATATAACATACAACTATTGTAATTACCAGAATTTAAATACATTCAACTGTGGTCACTTATGCTTAAAGTTTCTTTATGAGTTTTGGAAAAAAAATACGTAAATAGGTATCGCTTGGTACTTACTGAATAAATTGTATAAATTTAAGAACTGGTTTTATTTACTTCATTTGTAAAATGTCTTTCACCCTGTCGATAACTGGTAATACATCTACTTTAGCTACTAACTATTATCCTAATTTACAATTTGACGGTGAATACGAATGCGCTTTATTGCACCTCACAACGTTTAATTCAATTCCTAACATTGATTGTGAAAATAATAAATTTCACTACGGGGATAATGAAGTCGTAGAAATCCCCGAAGGTACTTATGAACTGCAAGATATCTCTGACAATTTAAGATCAAGTGTAAAAAAAGGAACAACATTTAACTTATTTTGTAACAACAACACCTTGAAAACTCATATTTTCTGTTCCAAAGATATACATTTTGAAAAAAAAAATTCCCTAGGGGCGTTACTTGGCTTTGGGGAGCAGACTTTAAAATCCAATATAATACACGAGTCCAAGTTTCCAGTCAACATTTTATCAACGACTGTGGTGAGAGTCGAATGTGATATAGTGAGTGGATCATATATTAACGGAAAATCAAGTCATATAATTCATGAATTTGCACCTAATGTGGCACCAGGATACCGAATCATTGAAATACCCAAAAATATAATCTACTTTCCGGTCAATCAATCTAATGTTAGTTGCATAAATATTAGACTTTTAGATATTAGGAATAATTTAATTAATTTACGTGGAGAAGAGGTTCAATTATATCTGCATATTAAGAAAAGATGATTGACTACAATAAATATGGTAATACAAAACCAAAACACATCAGTATTCATAGAACAATCCTAAAAGGAACAACTAAGAGAAATATTAAAATAACTGAAGAAAATAAAAGATTTTTAAAATTAATTGGACTTCTAAAATGAGTATCTTGGATATATCAAGTTTGCCAACATTCGATAATACCATCGATAGTATCGAATACCATTCATATAAACCATACGTAACAAGTTTTAACAGAAATGATGAAGTTCGTATACCTATTAATCAACAAGATCTGTACATTTTACCATCAGCAAGCACCCTTTACTTAGAAGGAACAGTTAATATAGTAAAAAAGGATTCGAAACAAAAAGTCACAAGCGTGGAATTCACCAATAATCCATTACTGTTCCTCTTTCAAGATATTCGATATGAACTGAATGGAGTGGAAATAGATAGATTAAAAAATGCTGGGATAACTACAACAATGAAATCTTTGCTATCCCTAAATGAAAACGATGCTAAAATAGCGAAAGCTTGGGGATGGGATATAAATGGAACAAATTCTACAGAAAGTTTTTCAGCTTCAATCCCCCTAAGCAGTATTTTAGGTTTTGCAGAAGACTATAAGAAAATCATCATCAACTGCAAACATGAATTGATATTATTACGCAGTAATACCGATTTAAACTCACTAAAAGTTCCAACAGGAGAGCTTCTTGAAGAGATAACAATTCATAAATTGGTATGGCGCGTTCCGCACGTAAAAGTATCTGACAAGGAAAAAGTAAATTTATTGAAGCTTTTAGAAAAAGATCGTCCTCTACGTTTCGCATTCAGAAATTGGGATTTATATGAATACCCTTTATTACCACAAACTACTAAGCATACATGGTCAATTAAAACCTCGTCACAGATTGAAAAACCTAGATATGTTATCATAGGTCTACAAACAAACAGAAAAAACTTGACAGCAGCAGATATGTCACGTTTCGATCATTGTAATTTAAGAAATGTTAAAGTATATCTCAATTCTACATATTTTCCTTATGAAAATCTGAATGTTAATTTTAGCGATTCAAAATATGCCTTAATATATGAGCAATATGTAAAATTTCAACAGTCTTATTATGGACGCAGAAGTGAGCCATTGTTAAGTGCTCGCGAGTTTTTAGAAAAAGCACCTCTGTTCGTAATTGACTGTTCTAGACAAAGCGAAAACCTCAAGTCAGGTCCTGTAGTAAGTGTACGTGTCGAGCTTGAGTGCAATTCAGAGATTCCTGATCAGACAGCAGCATATTGCCTCATTTTAAATGATTGCATGATAGAATACAGACCTCTGAGCAATTTAGTAAAAAAAATATCATGAATTATGATATGAGAATAGTAGATCTGCAAGGATTCAAGGATGCAAACAATAACTTTATTGTTAAGGAGTTTGCTATTTGGTTCAACGGTAACACGCAAACATTTATTATCAAGCCACCCTTTTCATACAACAATTTATCAGCGGAAGAAAAAAAACGAGTACGATGGCTAGAAAATAACCGAGGGCTTTTTTGGAGTGAAGGATTTATTGACTATCGTGAATTTAAGCGTACAGTTATACCTTATTTAAGTAACAAAAAAATTGTTACCAAGGGCATTGAAAAAGTCAAGTGGATACAGGATTTGTGCAAAAACAGTGAAATTATAGATGTGGGTGAAAATGGTTGTCCTAATTTTTTCATATTACATAGTATTTATGAAGATGTAAATAATACTTTTAACTGTGTACATCACAGAAAAAACTGTGCACTCAAAAATGTGATGTGTATTAAGAAATGGTGTGATGATCATGTTAATCACTGTATTTTTGCATAAAAGATAATTCAATTTTTTTAAATTCAAATATATTATGTTAATTATCGTCTATGTTATAAATAAACAATAAACCTAAATAAATTAAAATATTAGAATGTCATTTGTTTTATTCATACGAGTTGAAAACACCAACCCACACACACACACACACACACACACGCAGTTACAGCACAGTAGTTGATTTATTAATAATCATACACAATAACATTAGGAAGATACAGCTTAGTTTTTGAATACAATGATAGTAAGAAGATAAACTATTTAGGTTATATACACTTACCAAGATATCAATTTAAATACTTTTATGTTTAGTTTTATTTATTTATTTATTTGAAGGAAAACCAACAGCACAATAAAAAGAATAAGATAGCAAACATAGAAACACAAGACCAATAACAGGTTTTCACGAATAGAAAAGAAATGGATATAGTTTTTTAATACCTAGGTATACAAAAATGAAAAGATTAATTATTCCGTTCCAAAAACTCCTGCTGAATTTTCGAATAAATGAACTGCTTAGTTTTTGAGAAGATATTTTTTTTTCAAATAAAACTAATGCTTAGTTTTTGAAAGAATGATAATGAATTGATGAATGCATCGAACTGTGTATTACTGTTTTTTTCTGGATCTTTGATCCAGAAAAACCAATGAAAATGAAAAAAATGAACTGTTAAGTTTTTGAGAAGATAATCTTCTCAAAAAAACTCATGCTTAGTTTTTGAATAGATGAAAATGAATAAAGAAATTGATCAGTTTTTGAGAAAATAATCTTTTCAAATAAAACTAATGCTTAGTTTTTGAAACGATGAAAATGAATCGATGAATGCATCGAAATGTGTATAATTGGATTTTTTGGATCTCCTCTGATCCAAAAAACCCAATTATACACTACTTATAATATCAACTTATAAAACCCAGTTAGGAATAAACATCTGTGTTTCCCACAAACACAAAATGTTTGTTTTTGGTACTGTGATAGAAATAAGTGATGTTGCTGGCGATTCACTCGCTCGTTAGGTGGCGCCTTAGTACAATCACAAGAGAATACAAAAAAAAGCTAATTTTATAAAAATAATAACCTAGAAATATCATTTCATTATGATTAGTTTTTTCTATCAGGGTGTAGCGATTCAAATTGTTTATTGTAGAATGTAAAAGTGGGAAAAATAAACTTTTACAACAACTTCATAGTGACTCAGCCACGGGTTTCGTCGTAATATTTTCCTTCGTCGTTTGAAAGTACTAGTATGATAAATAGTAGAATATATAAGAGGAAGTCTGAAAGTAGCACCAGTGACGGAGAAAATGAGGAGCAACAGGTTAGCGTGGTATGGGCATGTCATGCGGAGGGAAGAGAGTCATGTAGCGAGGAGAGTGCTAGATATGAATGTGGAAGGATATAGAGGAAGAGGTAGGCCTAAGAAAAGATGGATGGATTGTGTAAGAGATGATATGCATAGGAGAGGAGTGAACACTGAGATGACGGATGATAGGGGAGAATGGAAGAAAAGAACATGTTGTGCCGACCCCACCTAGTGGGATAAGGGCAGGAAGAAGAAGAGTTTGTAAATACTAGTACTATTAAAAGGAAAATAGAACTACAGAAAGTTACCTGAGATAACAAAGTGAAAAAATATAATTCCACTAGGTGTTATTTTTTTGTTAGTTTGTTTTATCATAGGTTGACTTGCCTTCCGCGTGACATCGCAGATTGGCGTCTTGCCACGTCGCCGGGACGATGTGTAGCTTCAGCCATCCGTTTGCCTTTTCACTGAACTTGTAGTCAAACCTGAACTCTTGGTTTGCCAAGCCTAAAACACACAATTTCTCATGATCAGCTGATCAATGTGCAACTAAATAATGCACAACTCACCCGTCTATGAGTCGATTTATGCGACATTGTTATTCAAGCAATTTAGGTACCTACCATAACTAAGACTGAATATAAAATTGATAAACAGAATTTTCAACATTTTATACCAACTTGCGCGGTGTATCTTAGCAAAGGTTACATCCAAATGTGAATATCTCAAGATTTTCCTTATACAGATCGTAGTAACTTTGTTTTAATCTGTGCCCATATATTATTATAGGTTTATATACCTAAGCATCAGAAACCTGATTCGAACTTCCTAAAGCCAAAAGGATCATCAATCGGAGAAAAAATAACACAACTAGATGTATAACTACACCGTCTACACCGTTACTAGGTATGCTCAGCATAGGTGTGTTAGGTATACGATACTGATGTACCTACCTATAGTATACACAATACCTAGCGCACCTCTACTATTTATTAAATTGTTTTAACCTTACAAGAAGGCGTTGTGTTAAGTGTCCGTGAATATTTATTTTTATTTATTTATCTATTTACAAAAAACTTATTGTAATGCAAATTGAAATGATTTATTTGCTCAAAATATTATGGTTACAAATTCTTATGACATAAGAAATATTAAAGTTATTCGAGATACTAGAATCAAGAATAACGCGTAGGTAATTCAAATTATGTTATATTAAGTTAACTGATAATCCATTCAATCAAATTATTTTAATAGGTACATAATTTTTGAACTAATTTAAATAAAGATAAGAAGGTACTTACATAAATAAAAGAAGCAGTATAAGTACTTGAATTAGGAGTTTTATTAAGAATCCATTGCAAAGGAGTTTACAGTAAAACGCTACAACAATTATTTTTAGACTGCCTTATACACCAACACCACCTAAATCTATTAATTATCTAATATAGGCTTGCAGGCGAAAAGTATAACATAACTAACATTAATTTCTCGTACTTACAATAAAAATATTAGCAAGTAATTTTTTTTAACCTACTCCGTCCCACTTCTGAGCAAAATCTCCCCAAAATCTCCCACAGTAAATAATCCTATCAAAAAAGTTTATGAAAACGTTGAAAACTATTTATTACATGAAAAATCATTCAATATTTAATTATAGCTATTCAATAGTTATTTTAATGTACACAATTTATGTACTTATTAGTTTTATTAATGGAACAAAGCCGGTTACTAAACATAAACACTGCTTAATTATCTGCTATCGAGCTAGAGGGTGTTACAAAACTTAAATTTGTAAATTTTAGAGCTATTTCTGGCATCTTCTCGCATATGAATGCTAGGGACCAGAAGCAAGGAGCATCGTAGAAGTTTCCGTTTCCTCTAGCCATGACGCCGCAGAGCTCTCCCCAGGGTTGAGAGGCGTTGTTGGGCTCTCCATTCTCCCAGCGCTCGAACCCAGCCTCTTTGAGGGTATCATCTAGAACAAAGGTAACAGACAATCAGTATTGTGGCAGCGGAGACACGAGCAGGTATGCATCATGTCACGTAAATGATAACTACTAGTTACGGCAAAAAGCATGGAAACACACACTAGGTACTATACACTAGGTAGAATATTTTAATAATTGCCAAATGGGATTTTACAATCCAGTGCAAAAATTATTTTTGGTGAGTAACCAAATGCAGTTCAATATTGATGTTAAACTTCGTTATCGGGCTAGTACTAAAACCAAAATCAAATTAAAGGGTTGGAAAAAAAATGCAAAACAGTGTGAGGTATGGTAATCAATTATAGGTGCCGCCCGCGACTTCGTTCGCGTCCTGTTGGATCCCGTTGATTTTTCGCCAAGTTTCATCCAAATCGGATCAGTAGTTTTTACGTGAAAGAGTAACAAACATCCATACTCACAAACTTTCGAGTATATAATATTAGTAGGAGTAGGAAGTAGGATGTGCCCATGTACCCTAGTTACCTATTGTTATTTAAATATCTTACCATGAATGGTTCTCCAAGAACCACCATCGTTCGGGTCGGAGAAACCGATAGCTACATACTCTGTGTGCTCGGAAAAGATCACACTACCAGGGTTTCTGTTAAATAGGTCCCTGAGAACGGCAAACTCCTTTTCGCTGTTCACGACAGCTAGATGGGCACCTTCTGCCATGCAGGTCATGTATGCACGCGGCCAGGTCAGCCCGCGGCGATGGAGCTTGTAACATTTCTCAGTGGTTCTGTCAAAGCTGTACTCTGAAAGGATGATAACCATGAGCAGTGACAAGAATAATATATTTCATAGCACCGTTATCTATCTATCTTTTCTATTACTATTATAAAACTGTAAAAAAGCCAAAAACTAAAATTAAAGATATGCATAAACGAAATATGCAGATCTACTAAATAAACGATTGATTCCAAAAATCGAGTTTGTCTGTTCGAAAGCCCTTTTTCCGGATTGAAACATCGCACGCGTTCGTACGCGTGCGATACTCGCGGGTATCAGCTAGCAAAATAATATAGCCCTGAGCCATAGATTTACCTCTGTCTTCTCCGCCACATACGTTCTGCCCAACAACCATGTTTTCTTGCGTTTTTTTCTTATAGCAAATGAACGGAAAGACGTCAGTGCACTTGACATCGGCCATGGTACCGTTGCTAGCTGTCTTCATCGCGAGGCAGCTCTCGGAGTTCATGTAGTTGTCGGGCTGACCTTCTAACCAGCTGATCGGTAGCCGCGACAACGGCACACCTAAAAGCAGAGTTATTATCACTTGAGAGAAGATCTTAGATCACCGAAACAGCTCTCCAAATCGGTAGATTCGGAGACAGGCTAGAAGCCACTGAATAATCTGTGTTGGACTAGCCACAATGAATCAAAACAAGATGGTAATGGACCGGACACCATCCTTAAAACCAGATCCTAAGAAGCTAGAAGGTGGGTACCTTCAACGGAGGCGTAAGCGCCCTTGGAGTAGGTGGAGTGCACTCCCGTGAATATAACAGGAACAGAGTTAGCTGACGCAACCTCTACCATTCCATCGATCAGCTGCTGCGTCAACGGAGACGCTAATACTGCTCCTGGAAACATAAAAGAGGATTATATAGAACTATCTGTTACCCGCTACTTCGTCTGCGTGGACTAAGCCTTCGCGTATAGTTGTCCACAAGCTGAAAGTCGCACATCAAACTATGGAGAGAGCTATCATAGCTTAGGGGAGTAGCAAGGTGACACGACGGGTTATTCCCATCGAGCCCACCGGCTAGCCCATAGTGGGACGGCCCGTAGAACCTACAGTCGCTGGAGCAAACGAATACTTGAGTGGACACTTTAGGTAAACGTAGTGTAAGACGCCCCCCGGCACAGTGGAGCGACGATCTACCAAATGTAGCGCTATAACACTGGATGAGAAGAAGTCTTGGGAAACACTTAGGTCTAGCTGTGGATACATAGGTTGATGATGATGATTACTTACCTTCAGCTTTACATAGAAACCGTGCATCGCTCCATGTAGCCGGGATCACATGCAACTTCATCAATCCGCCAGCAAGATCACTGTACGTGTAATCGGGGTTTGGAGTGCCTAGAAAAGTAATTGTCAAAAAAATAATGTATACCTACCTATATAAAAGATTTTTTATTAAAATTTTGATTTGCGTCTATTTCATATAAAATAAATTAATTTAAATTCTAAGTACTCACCTTCGATAGGAACATTGTACAGCACGAATAAAATAGCAAAAGTCTTAATCATCGTGCTGGAACTCAAAATTCAATACAACGCTCTGAAAAACACTTTGACATTTATATTGAAAGTCGATCGCACTAATTAATTATTATGCATATACTTTTTAGGATTCCTTCACCTGAAAAGTAAACTAGCATGATACGATGGCAACAATAACTTCGACTAATGAATTCATAAATAGTGAACAGCCCGGTGACAGCCCGCCATAAGCCTAAAAGCGGTTTATGGCTGGAAAAAAACGCCATAGAGGCTTTCTACTTCCGCAGATTAGACACTCCTGAATTGCCATATACCTAGAGATGACATCTACAGCTTCTATACGTTTTTTTACTTATTATTTTGCCGTATTTGCAGCGAGAACCGATACACACTTGGTCAATTAATTCCACATTATTTTACACAATGTCCAAAAGACTGAATATTAATGAATACCTAACAGCCAGTATTTTCCCAAGACCTAGGGTTCAATAATAGCGGGAATAACCACCTAATACATGTGATAATACATGCCGTACTTATTTTTCTCATTGAATCCGCATTTTGGTCAAAATTTTTGTCTTATTCCAAACGGTTTCTAGAATGGGTTATTCTACTGTTAGCAATGCAGCGTAGAACCAACCTCTTTGAGTTATAAAGAGTATTGGTTCGCACTGACCGGCAGTGTTTGAAAATGGAAGACCCATAGATGACACGACGAGCGAGGGCAGCGAGACGTGTCAGTCGAAGAACAATGAAAAATAAGTGTGGAAGTGGAAATACGAATTATTATGGAAATACTATGATTAATACACTAAAGCTCTGTTTATTACTGTTGTAGCTCAAACTACGAGTACCATTACATTTGAAAACTCTTTATTGTACTTATATAGAGCACGCATTACCGGACGCACTGGTTACTAGTTTTAACTTATTTCATGGAACTACTTAGTAAATAACTAGATGAGGCTTCATCCGCCCAACGAAGGAATCTGACGCGATAACCTGATTATGGTTACGGCGGCGCCGGTCCCGGTGAAAACTAAATTTCCCACCAATAATTAGGTCGCATTTTAGATCCCTCGCAGACTGACTTTCTGATAGGCTGATAGTTTGGTCGGGGTCATATCTTATACTTATAAGATGTACGCAAGTGTACATTGCAACGATTTAGTATCGACCCAATTTAATTGCCGAGTGTTTGGCCGAGTGGGATTGCACCTCGACTTTTGACTTTTTGGGTTCGAATCCCGGCCGTGCATCAATGGGTTTTTCGTTCAGAAAATTTATATGCGCATAAACACGAGCTTTAACGGTAGAGGAAAACATCGTGAGGAAACCCGCGGCTTAGTTAGCTCCGCACGTATTGACCTTGTCTTTCCTGTGGATATGGCTGACTAGGCTGAGAGGATGGTATAGGTGCTGGGCAACTCCATCTAAACATTGTCCCAGGCACTACAGTATCCCGTTAAGTGTAGGCATAGGTTGCCACCTGACGCTGTATAAATCATCTTCAATAGATGTAAATTGTAAAGGCCTATTACCTAATTTCACTGCAATAGCATCCTTGGACCAACTGTCGATTGAACAGATCTACAGTCTGGGAGAGGTGTTGTTTTTACAAAGTGCTTATGGTGAAACTTGCTAGGTCATCCTGACTAACCATTTACGTAACAAGTTAGGCAGCGTTCAGCGCGGGTCACTATTAGGATGGGTGTCTACGACCAGCAAAATTTTTATTCTAGAAAAGAATTTCTGGCATTTATATTGATTAAAATTTACTGCGCAAGTGTATAAAATATAATAATAAATTATTAACAAAATAAAATACATTATATTGATGTAGAAATACAATGTTTTTAGTTATTGCTTTTTGAAATTACTGCTGTGTCTGCTCCTAAAAGGAAAAAAAAATCGTTCAACTTACTCCATACTTCCGTGCTGTGGGTCGTGGGTTCGATCCCCACCGAGAACAAACATTTGTGTGTAAACATAGATGTTTGTTCTGTGTCTGGGTGTTTCTATGTATTATAAGTATGTATTTACAAAAAAAAAATTGTGTATGTATTCTATCAGCCATCTAGTTTCTATCGTACAAGCTTTGCTTAGTTTAGGACTAGAAGGCGTTGTGTTAAGTGTCCGTGAATATTTATTTATTTATTTTATTTATAGTGTTTTGAGTTACAAAAAATGTCTAAACCCAAAATCTTCATAATATGCATGATGTCAAGGGGACTGCATGGTTAAAAAGGATAGAATACTCTTACGACTTATCGTTCGTGCAACACACGGAAAGTGAAGATGCAAGTACCTATACGCACCTCGATCTCTAAAGCTTTCATTTCTATCACCTTCTGGTTGTGATGCTGGTAACTGCTTGTGCCTCGGGACGCTTGCCATCTTTAACATAAGGAAAGGCTCTTGAACTCCAGGTTTTACAAATATGGGTCCATACCAACTGACACCTAGTATCTAATACGTTACTTACAGTAGTTATACCATCCAAGTCTGGTTGGCATCCAGCCAGGCTGCACTTAGTATCCAACGCTGCATTCAGCGGCTGAGTAGAAAACTCGATCGGAGTATGATGGGGCTCCCCACTGGATCGCTCGGAGTCGGTGATGGGAAACTGCTGTATAAATATAAAATTTCAATAGGTTTTTATCTAAATATATAAAACTCTTTTGAAGCTGACTGATAATCAACGCACAGCCTAAACTATAAGTCCTAGAGATATGAAATTTGGAGGGTAGTATCCTTATATAGTGCAAGGGTGCATTAAGAAAGGAATTTTGAAAAGTCACACTCTAAAGGGTCTAGAACGCGAGCAACGCCGCGGGCGATGGCTAGTGCTGCATAGTGCATATCTTAACCTTTGTCAGGTAAGGCTAATCTCAAAGAATAAGTTACCTACCGTCCTGATTTGATTGGTGTACTATGCGCTAGACCTAGTTTAGCCTAAAGATAATTGAGTTTATGCTGATCTTGCAGCCATGGTATGATCATTCACCCCTCGCCACTATCAAACATATGAGTTCCGCAAAATGCATAGGTACCTACTTGTTCTTCCAGTTCGGAGCTAGCATCAGACAGAGGCATCGGTGGGCCACACTGGCAGCAGAATAACGACGCAAGCACGCAAGCCACGCAGTCAGACACTACTTGAACACGCTTCCACAGCCGCACGAACCGCGCAGCCAGGTGGTGGAACTTATAACAGCTGACTGTTAACATCTCGGCATTTTGGACACGAAGTGCCAGTGAAATAAGTGGAATTAAGGACGTGGAACAAGTAGATAAGGTATCGGTGACTTTTTTGCTTCCAAAATGCCAATGAATTTGGTATGTGGAGTTTAGCAGGACCCTCAGCTATGTTCAATGTAGATCAATAGGTGGGATGCTTTATGCATCGATACAGGTTTTTGCAGGATTTTATGAAAGCTAATCAAAAATTCGGACCATCAAGGCATGCACATTGTAGGTACTCTCGCACCGAACACCTATATCCTTACTCTCGTTTGTACTATTGAAAAAAAGAAAAGCAAAACTCTTCTGCCACACTCCAACACTCACACTTAAAACTATATTTTGGTGTCCTGAGCCTTTCAATCTCTTTCAATAAAAAAATATGACCAAAGCACTTGCAAATGTCGAAAATGCTTTTTCTTGTAAATCGTTCTGTCTTGTAGTCAACCTTGTAGTTTACTAAAAAAAGTACATACTCTGTGCTATTTACTTTTTCAGCTTGTTTTTAGCCTAAAAGTATTTCTGTCACTTTGAACGGCAAACTAAAAAAAAACATTTAAATAGGTACAATAGGTAGATAGTAGGTATAACAATGCAGCACAGAAATCCAATGTCTCTATAGTCGTCTCTGAGTAAATATACATATACAAAGGCATATAGGCATATCATTGGTACCCTTGTACCCAATAATATGCCGAACTTAATTCACTTAGTTCTCTACAGTTAGGTGATATGAGATAGGTACAAGGCAAGATCTAAGTCGAATTGCAATAATACAAAAAATAGATAATTTAAACAATACATCGGTTAAGTAGTTTTTATTTATGTGTTTTTTTTCTAATTCAGATCGGACATGGTTGATGAATCACTTGTATTGTTCTTCTCAAAATGAACTTGATTCCCGTCATCTCCCATCCTATATCTCTTCTTCCATTTCACTTCGTTATCTATTCGATCACAAATGTCGACCACACTGCCTCTCAGTTCTAAAGGCAAGTCCGACACTATCACTTCTCTGAGCAATTTATTTCTCACATCATCGTTTATTTTAGATATCTTTTTACAAATCTTTTGCTCGGATCTGAATTTTTTTATACAGTCTTTAATTTTCTTTTTTAATTCACCAGTGCTCCATTTTTTGTGTAACCAAGCCGTTATATTGATAAGTATAACGAATAACAGTAGAGCTAAACTCAACCCAATAATGCATTTAAGAATTGAAAAGATTGCTTTGTTACAACTATTGCTGAAATCAATCTTAAACTTCATTGGAAATAACTTGCCATACAACAAATCTCTTAAAAACATTAAATTCTGAGATATAGTTGAGCAATTAGATTGCAAAGTCATTTTAAGCTCAGCCCTCTCTGTAGAATTTGTTATGATTCCCAGCCCTGTACTGATAGCGTATATATCTGCAACAGTCAATGGTCTGTTTAGATCTCTACATGTGTTACTTTTTGGCATATAAACTACATCTGGTAAATTTTGTTTAGAATCTGCGATGCATTCAACTGCTTTCACACATACATCCAACTCTGTGTCGTAAAACGGTCTTGTGCCTGAGTATTTAACGTCACAATTAACTGGAGAGCACTGGTTCAGAGAGTCTTGGTCGAGGGTCTCACAAGGAGTTATCTTTTGCCCGTTAGCATATCCTTTCAACAAATATTGTGATTTATTTTTCAGTCTCGTATCAAAGTTGACTTTCACTACTTCTCTTTTAGGTTTTCTTCTACCACAACGATGGTCTAGGATAAACCTGCAGTAGCCTATTTGATCGTGTTGGGCCATTGTTGGATATATATACAAAACTGTATCACGGTATTTTGGTTTTAATACATCTTCGTAATCTCCATAAACCTCAATGATATCACAGTTAATATCCTCATTATCAGATAAACAGCACATATTGGGTTTCGAGCGCACTTTACAAGAACTTAGTTTATCTTCATTTTCTATATCAAAATAAAACTGAATTGCTACTGAATTTTTTTCCAACGGTAGAATACCTTTATCTAAAACTCTTAGGGAAGTTTCTGTTAATAAAATGTGAGAATTGATCAAATAATAAAGTAAAATTATTATAAACATTTCCTGACTGACATTTTTAAATGAACATCTCTCAGCCAACACTCAACTTCCAACTTTTTGGTTTATGGATGGCTTTTGCACCTCAATACAGTCACAGATAAAAAAATGATTTTGCGGCTTGTTTTTTGCACAGACATTTGACAAGGTAATGTTGTAAATAAAAAGATGATTAATCTGTGTTATAGTTCTACTTTAATATTTCTTTTAACCAGATATTCCTCTTTTATAAAATCTGCAGCTCTTTCAGCTATCATCATAACTGCAGCGTTGGTGTTAACACTCGGAATAGTTGGCATAACACTTGCATCTACAACTCTTAAACCTTTAACACCGTGCACTTTTAGTTTACCATCAACAACAGAAGTGGGGTCGTCTCTTTTACCCATTTTAGCTGTTCCTACTGGATGATACACGTTAAAGGTAACTGTTCTAGCCATGCACTCCCAATAATCATTACTTAAAAACTCAAAACCATCGCAGTCTTCAAACTGAATTCTTTTCACTTCAGCCTTCATGTCTTTCAAAGTTGTTGTATTTATTATTTCAATTACTCTTTTCAGAGATTTAATAAATGTGTCCATATCACGCTTATCGCTAAAGTATTTCGGACTTATTTTTGGATGTTCCATTGGATTTATTCCTCGTATCAAAATATTACCCCTTGAATAGGGTCTGCATAGAGACACGTAAAATATTAGTAGTTCTTTATCAGCATTGATATTTACCAACTGCTTACAAATGGGGTCTATAAACGACAATGTATCTTTACACATAGAGTAGATGTATGAG
Source organism: Eulithis prunata (assembly GCA_918843925.1). Classification (NCBI taxonomy): domain Eukaryota; kingdom Metazoa; phylum Arthropoda; class Insecta; order Lepidoptera; family Geometridae; genus Eulithis; species Eulithis prunata. The sequence goes on along the minus strand of OU974014.1, from coordinate 9,299,858 downwards.
GTGTTTCGCAAAAAATAATTGTGGTCTATTTGAACATCAGGTAGAGATTTCCCATCGGGAACAGAAAGAAAAGCATTGATATTAGGCTGATCGTAATTCGTTGCGTGTGGCCCAGATTGATCAATTAAGTAATGTGCAGCTGCTTTAAGCCAAAACTCTTCATTTCTTTGTTCTGCTCCTGTATCCACAGTTACTGGAATAGGGATCCTTACGTGGTCTTGCAGGTTTTCCCCAACAGGCAAATTAGCGACGACATCGATTTTCTTACTTTTTAAATATTTTTTTGGTCCTACGCCTGAAATCATCAACAACGCGGGAGTATTTACAGTACCAGCACTTACAATAATTTCTTTCTTAGCGAAATACGTTTCAACATCACCATATCGAAGTGAAACTCGAACCGATTTTGCAGTGTTATCCTCAAACCCAAGTTTTAAAACATATGCGTTCTTTAACACTCTTAGGTTTTGTCTATCGCGTATTGGACTTAAGAATGCCGTAGCTGTACTGACTCTTCTACCCTTATGGTTACTTCCACGAAGTTTACCCACTCCCATTTGTGTTAGTCCATTCAAATCCTCTAAATACTTTAACCCAAGTTCTTGGTACGCCTCAGTCAGTTTCTCGGCTATACCAGGATGTGTAAAATTAAGCTGATCAATTGTAAACTCCCCGTCAGTGCCATGGTTTTTAACTAATGTTGGATCATTGGCAATGGTTGGATCCACTACTTTTTCACTTTTCTTGAAGTAGCTTTGTATCGTTGGCCAGTCCCAACCATCGCCGTCTTCTAAATGCCATGGAGCGTAGTCTCCTTGGCTCCCTTTCATATGGAGAAGGCCGTTGATGGAGCCAGTTCCTCCGAGAACTCTTCCTCGTGGCCAGTACGACCTGTTATTGACACAGCCTCGGTTTGTGGTTTCGTCTAGTTCTGTGTAGTATTGAAAGGTGTGCTTGGTTTTGTGAACTGCAGTTGAGAAGTTCGGAACCTGAAATGAACGTACTGATCAGTAAGTGCAATTTAATGCTAAATCACTTGGTTTTTCTTCAATCCAAAGATCTCCACCGACTACGCCCAATTTCTCTTGTATCCAATTAACTTTTTATATATACGATTCCTACTTCATAGTGAAATAGGTACTAACAATGCTTTCCATAGGCGGATCATCTCCAGCTTCTATCAGCAGAATCTTCCATTCTTCGACTTGTGAGAGTCTGTTTGCTAGCACAGACCCGGCAGTGCCTGCGCCAACGATTATGAAGTCGAATCGTTCTCCGTCTGTGAAAACAATAAATTAAATAATGCTATAGAAGCATGTAAATATCATGCATCATATTTCTGCTGGCAAACAGTGATCCTCGTATTTTTGTGTTCCAGTTTGAACCTACCGATGACATTGCATGCTCACCACACTGGCTGATCTAGGATTTTGGTTTAGGAGAGCCGAGTTTCTCTGACAAATCTTGGTCCAGTAGCTTTTGGGGGGCTTAGCTCCTCCCTGAATTGTACCCCCCAGTCATGAAACAGACATGAAAATGTACCCCCCTTTCAGCGTTCCTTTACTATCTTTTGTACATAATATGTACATGCTTTTAGTTCCATTTTTTCAGAAGATGATTTTTTTTTTTTAGCTAGCGTACCTGTACTAATAAATAATACTTATACCCCAATTATATTACGATCTAGCCACGACGCTGGCTAATTGGTAATTTTACATTGACATAAATTTTTAGCATAATATAAACTAATCTAAGAATGTGTCCATTGGCACTTTTCTTATTGAAGATGAAATAAGACTTACTTGCAAGACCGTAGGAGTAGTCCTTCGGCCATTCCTCGGTCAGCAGGCATTGTGTTGTCAGTAAATGGGTGACCAAGCTGGTAAAAGCCAGTCCAGCTGGACCCTGGCTGTAAGCTGCACACGTGCTGTTCAAGCACGACATCTTCTGTAAAGACCAACCAGTTTTTTGCAACAGGGTCTAGACTAAGCTGCTGGTTTAGTTTGGCGACATAATCCATCGAGAGGACAAAGTCGCTATTAGTTTAAAAGTACTAACGTAGTTTAATAAGGTTTTCTGTTACTAAAACCATATGGACCAAGTTTTCTGAATAAATAGGTAATGTAAAATAAACAAATAATCATCGTTCTACTTAGTTTGCACGAAATAATTCAGCACGGAACTTTTACTTACTTCATTATTTTTCTCTGTAATACAGTAATACGAACATTTAAACCCGGCAAATTTCTTGCCGGTTCCTCTTGTGGCGAGGAACCAAGAAGTATATAAGACAATTCTTATTGGTCCATGTGATTTTAATGTATAAATATCCCGATTCTGATTTATGTACTTACCTAGGTAGGTAGAAGATATCGGTATTATTCAAATCTTTAAACACTCCGGTACAGCATGTACGAGCCAACTCGTACAGTATCAAATGTAGCATAGCAAGCACTTTTAGTTTTATAAACTTAATTGAATAATAGTACATTATGGTACTAGTGTGGTACATTGGTGCTTACCGCCGAGGTGCCATTGAGACCCGAGCCGTAGGCGAGGGTCTTAAGAGAGCCGAGGACGGTAATCACCAATACACACGTGTATCATACGACGTTTTTCAACGCACTTGTAAATAAAATAACTATAATTTCAACAGTGAAAACGAGTTGTGAAAAATGTTTCGCTATGGCGGGAAAAATTTCCTATGCGCGCGCATTGCGATCGGCCACAGACTAAAGAATGGGATGAGGTTTTTTTTAATTTTCCGCACATAGGGTTTGCGTATATTCTGCCACGTACAAAATGGGGAATTTAAAGTTTTCTTTTATTACAGAGAAAACAAAAGTTATATTTGAGTGAAAGTTTTATTTATTAAACACGTACGAGTTAAAATTATATAATTAAATAAGAAGTTGCATGAAATGAGCAAGCAATAGGAACATTAATTTATTTGTTCTATTGAACACGATCTTTTTTAGAATAAAAACTTTTTTAAGAACAAAGCAACTCAACCAAAAAAAAGTCAAAAAAAAAATCTATAACTCACTAGTGAGTTATAGCAATGAAAAAGTCACAGTTTGATTATGGGTGTCATTATGTGCCTAATTGCAGTGACCATAGAGCCACTTTATGAGCAAGTGTGTTGAAAAGTTTATTTGCGATTTCACATTAGCATCGTGCGGTCGTTTCTCTCAAACCCGATCCCTCTCCAATAGCATATCATCGTAGTGTACCAGGGTAGCATCAGCCCCGTACACAGCACTCATGGAAAAATATATTTTAATTGTGATAAATAAATTTAACTTACCAACACAATCACACAAAAAAACACTCCCAATACTTCTAGTAACTCAATCCAACACTATTTTATTTTTATTTTCATAAAGACTACGATAAACGCATTGTACTATTGCATAGTACGAATGAGTCAAATGAAGCACCTACTTATAGCTATCTCATTAATACAGCTATCAGAACGTTATCTTAGTTCAAGGGTAATATAATTAGTGTTACTTTATTGATAAGGTCTCCTGCGAGTATTACAATAATAAGCCGGACTTTTGTGTAATTTTCTAATAATCATAATATACAGCTTCCGCCCGCGACTTATTCGTTCGCGTCCCATTGGATCCCGTAAATTTTTCGGGATAAAAAGTATCCTATGTTACTTCTAATACCTCCATGAATATGTGTACAAAGTTTCATGATGATTCGTTAAGTAGTTTTCGCGTGAAAGCGTAACAAACAAACTTACATTCACATTTATGATATTAGTAGGATGTTGCTAGATGGTCTCGCTCTCGCTTGTGCCTAAATGCTTTTAACACCTTTTTCATCCACATCCTGTAATGCCTGCGACTTTTTTTTTTGTGGCAGTATACCTTTTACTGATATGAACTAGTGTCATATCGCGTGTCCTAGATCTATGTGCAAATAAATATTAATTTTATTTGTCGAAAAATCTTTTGCAAACATCAGCCCGCACACCTTATGTAAACATTTATTTTGTATAAAAGTTAAAATATTGCCTTTTTATTATTTCAAATTACTTGTTCTTTCTTCGATAATTATTTTAATAGATTTTTAAATAAATTACCATTTTTTTACTGTAACCTCAAGATCGGTTGCCAGAACTTTTTTCTTTTATTAGATTCTTGAAATCACGCATTCATCTGTCTGGGTTTATTTTATTCAAAAAAATACAAGGATATACTTAGTCTTGAACTCTAAACATACCTAGTTCTGGTGTCTCGTCAAGGTGGTCCGGTAGATAGATATAGTTTCCTACCTACGATTTTATAGATATCAACGAGTTATTACCTAGACACATACCTAGTACCTATAGTCAAAGTCAAAGTCAAAAAGCTTTTATTCAATAAAATCTCACTGATCACTTTGAATCGTCATTACGTTTTGTATGATTAGGTATGATTACATTTTTTTTTTTATTGGATGAGTTGGAGCTAGTTCGTCCCAAGCTAGTTCGTGCTAGAGCTAGCTAGGTAGGTGCTATAGGCACCTATTTACTGTCAACCGTGTTCAACGCGTATTTGTACGTAGGTACTTTGGTTTTGACCAAAGTAAAACATGTACTTTTAATGAAGGAGCAGTAATATAAGTCAAAATGTCGTTTTAAATACATTATATTACCAAATGTCTCTTACAGATTACTGTTTAAAAATCATCATTCGAGCTGATAGACTTCTCGCATATAAATGGCATTGTCGGGCTACAGGTTGCGTCATTGAACTCCCCCCCTCGATACATAGCTACGCAGAACTCCCCCTCAGGCTGGGTTAGGTTGTTGGGCTCCCCGGGGTACCAGTGCTCGTAGCCAGCCTCTAACATTGTCTTACCTATAAATATAAGAGTTTAATGAATAAAAAAGAACAACAAACATCCATCAGAAAAACTGCGAAATGGTAAATGGAACATGCGCTTCTCATCATCTCACTCCATTTTATGTCAGAAACATCATTCTTCTTCTTCTCTTCCATAATGGCCTGTGTCCGTCATTTCGACAGACAATTTTGCCAATGTCAAGTGTTAAAATTGTAATAAATAAGTAAAGTCAAGTCATTTGTCAAGTCGGCTGTCGTTTGTTTTGAAAAGAAAATGGTGGATTTTCTCTTCAAAATCTAACATGAATTTTCACATTCAGAAAAACCACTTTACACACATTTATTCCAATGGCTCACACTTTATGTTACGACCTAAGTATTATTGGTTAAAATTCCACCAAAATTAAACAACAATACTCACAATAACACAAGAAAAACTATTAAAATAAAAGTGCTGTGTCGTTTCAAAAAATGTCAAAACTCGTGTCCAGAAACATCATTCGGTTAGATTCGGCCAGTTTCAATCTGGATTCATAGATTTTGACAGAAGTCCTGTCATTTTTCAGTACAAAATGACACAAAATCTGTCAAAATCCGGATCCAATTTGGAACGGCGGGGGTCAAGAGTAGCACGACAGATTCGGCTATAGATTCGATCAAAGGCGTTTGGACATTTCAGGTCCCGATTTGCATACATTTAGTTAATTTTTAGATTAATTGAAATTTACTACTCCTAAGACAACAGTTTCAGTACGTACATAGCACTGTTGGTGTTCCTATTTGTAATAAATAAACACTTACTATGAATAGTCATCCAGTCAATACCCCAGTACCGATAGCCCAAGTATGCAGAGTCACTGTCCCGGCTGACTATGACATCGTTCGGGCTCTGGGCGTAGATCTCCCGAAGCACCTCTGACTCCGTCTCGCTGTTGATGATAGCAAGGTGGGCACCCTCTGCTGCGCAGGTCATGTAGGCTCGTGACCACGACTGGCCCCAACGGTGGAACTTGTAGCAGCTGCCGGTGCGTGGCTCCAGCAAGTATGCTAAGCAAGCAAGCTCGTGTGAGTTAGTGGCCAACTTTGTTGACGGAGTTTTTAAGCCGCCTTAATTAAGGCCTCCGTCATGGCTTAACGACTGCTAGAGTCGGGATCTACAGTTTAACGTGCCCTCCAAAGCAAGACAGCGCTCAGATGTAAATGCCACTAGCGGTCACCCATCCAAACAGTGACCGCACAGAACGTCGCTTAACTTAGATAATCGGTGAAAATTTACTATGAAAACTACACTGCGAGCGCTTTACGGTAAAACTTATTTTTCTTTATAATTTTTTATCATTTATCAGCTTGAAAACCCGGTGCTAAAAAGGGGTCTTCAGGACATCAATTATTATCAGTGTTCTCAATCCACCGCCTTTTCTTACCATGATCATAAGTCCTGCAGTTAGTCAACTTCAGTTTTTTGACCTGTTTCTTATAGCAAACGTAGGGAAGTGGGTCGGAACACTTCACATCCATCATGAGTTGGCCATTTATCTGCATGGCGAGGCAGCTTTCAGTGTCGTTATGGTTGTCAGGCTCGCCTGGTGCCCAGGTTACAGGGAGCTTTATCAGTGGTACTCCTGGGATAGAAAACAGATGATGCTCTTGGAGAGTACTTAAAATCTCGTACAAAAGACTTCAACGCTCACCTGTCTACGAAGCTACGGTCTCGTAGACCATCTACGATAACTGTTAAGTTGTTACAAAAAACATAAGTTTAATGATACTATTTTTCTGAATTGTATACATACCTAATTTAATTCTGACTCTTGCTATCGTAGATGGTCTACGAGACCGTAGCTCTGTAGAGGGGTGAGCGTTGAAGTCTATTTTTGTTCTAGATGCTAGTTTCTTCATTGTTTCTTAGAATATTTAATCTGAGACAGGTACCCCAAGCAAATTGCTTTGAGATTTTGCTCTTCTTCTCCGCAGTCTCCACTGCAGTTCGCTAACTATTTAGTAACATAATAATACTATGTCGATATTGCGAACATTATTTTTTTTGGCATACCCAATATCGATAAGATTTTTCCTCAAATTGCCAAAGGTTTCAATATTTTGAGGGTTTCGCATCTATTGGACATTTCTATTAGCCCGATCTTATGCTCGAAATAGGGGTCCGAAAAGCCTCTACATACCTTCAACAGAAAAGTAATCTCCTTTAGAGAAAGTGGCGTGTACACCCGTGAATATAACGGGTACAGGAGGTTTCAGTCGTGACACATGACTCACTATTGCATCCTGCAGCCTGTGCGATAGAGGCGATGCTAAAATACCACCTGCAAATGGTACACAATAATTATGTTGCATGTTTTCAATATTCACAAAGAAAATTACAACTAATACAGTATTTACAATATCCACAATATTTACAAAATACACATGAAACAGTTCAGTACCAATCGGAAGCGTGCCCAAAACACTGGCTGCATTGCCGCGCTGAATAGCAATGCTGATACGCTGGCCCAGATAATCACCAGCCCTCGGGTCACGCGTCGCTTCGACTAGACGCATTTTTTTTAGTTTTCAATAATAATAACAAAAATATTGGGCGCTGTGTGATACAATTTGAAACAAGGAAATCCGAAAAAAATCCAAGGTCAATATACCTCTAAAAATTATCAAGTTGAAATGGCAATGGGCTGGCCACATAGCTCGTAATTGACAACCGTTCGGGAATAGTTCACCCCTGTTTGGCAGGGAGTGAGCTGATTGACGTGGTGTACCCAAAATCGAGTAGGTGCTAAAGCTGTTCGTTAAATCGAGTAATCGAGTAAATCGAGTAAATCGAGTAATCGCTAAATCGAGTAGTTGCTAAAGCTGTTCGTTGTAGGTACCGTATCTGCGGCAGTCCATTAGCGTTTGTAAATTGTACAAGGCATACGAAACGTCAGAATGTTAAACGCAGTGTAATGCATGGCAATTTGCTTGATGAAGATGCGCCGTGCTATAAGCAACAGTAACCGCACAGTGTTAAGTGTCTACCTTCCTTGTTTTCATTTAAAAAGTTGTACCTAACACTAAAGTTTGTATTACCTTTAGCATGACATCTCAAGCGAGCGTCATTCCATGTAGCCGGAACCAGATGCAGCTTCAACCATCCGTTTATCTCGGGAACGAATGTGTAGTCAAATTTGAACTTTACACGACCTGCAATAACACTCTAATTAATATTTCGGTGTAATATTTCACACAGAAACTAACAAATACCTACAGACAAAATAAATAAAACTTAAAAACGAATATTAAAAGACGATTTTGTATTTTTGGCTTAGAGATTTTTTTTTATGATAATACCTACTACCTAACCTTACCTTACCTACTTAGACAAGACATAGGATTGCTTATCTAAGTTCATGCATAGTTTTCACTCACCATGACTTAAAGTGCACACTATCGCTAATACCACAAGTTTTCCCCACATATTGTATCACTTATAAATTAAATGAACGAATTACAATGAAGACGACTTAAACATAGCGAAATCTTTAATATTATGTTTTTCCTTATACATGTTCCGTAGTAGTAATCATTAAATCTGTGACAAGATGGTGCCAAGCAGGTTTTCAAGAAAGTAGATTTTTTTTAGAAGTTTGCATTTATAACCGGTGGTCAATGTTGTCCACAAGCATTATAATCATTAAACTAGTGGAAAGGTTAAACTAAGATGTGTTTTGTTATCAAAAATCCCCTAATTATCATTCTTCAGATGTTTATCTCTGGCAGTAGAAAATAGTCTCTTGTCGACAAAGCTTTTTAAACTGAAGCTCACTCCCCCACTGCATGAAAAGATGCATTGGAAAGATGCTCAGAGAGGACATAATACCACAGAATATTAGTTACACGACAAATTTTTGGTGAATGTGCTCCTTGAGGTTATGCAAACGCTATAGGCAGACATATAACACTATGCTATAGGCAAACGGGTAAGTAATTTTGCTTGTAGATTTTATACTTTGGCTCATATAAAACACCTTAGATTAATAAACGCCAACGACCGGGACCAGTGGAAAACTTTGGGGGAGACCTTTGCCCAGCAGTGGGACACATAGGTTAAATAAAAAATAAAAATTTAAAAAAAAAGATTAGAAACCCACAAGTGACTTAATTGTTTAATTGCGGTTTCGAAGCTTTTATACCAAAGTTCGCTAGGAACTAGTTTAACAGAATCCAACCTATTTGCTGTGTACAATTCTATTCAAAAGCAAATCTCTCTAAAGCAACTTCCTAGCAAGACAATTAGTGAAGTTGGAACCGAGTTGTACTAAGTATTTATTTGAGAAACTGTTTCGTAGCTGTGTGTCTCATTACCAAGGTACTGTTGCTGATAGGATAATTTCTAATTCTAATTCAAATCGACATGTAGGTAATAGGTATGTGCTACAAATTGTAGCAAAAGATATATTTGGCAGGAGACTGCCAAAAACTAGCTAGGTATCTTCTTCTCTCTCTTCTTCTTCTTCTCTTCAGTAATGGCCTGTGTCAGTCATTTCGACAGACAATTTGCCAATGTCAAGTTTTAAAATTGTAATAAATAAGTCAAGTCAAGTCATTTGTCAAGTCGGCTGTCGTTTGTTTTGAAAAGAAAATGGTGGATTTTCTCTTCAAAACCTAACACGAATTTTCACATTCAGAAAAACCACTTTACACACATTTATTCCAATGGCTCACACTTTACGTTACGACCTAAGTATTATTGGTTAAAATTCCACCAAAATTAAACAACAATACTCACAATAACACAAGAAAAACTATTAAAATAAAAGTGCTATGTGTCGTTTAAAAAAATGTCAAAACTCGTGTCTCAACTAGGTATCTAGAAAGCTCTATAAATCTAGTTTATCTTGTCAAAACCCCTTTCAAACTGCCAGATTAGCTTTCAAAGTAGAATGTATTAAAAATAAGGTAAGAGCCTTATTGTAGGTACCTACGTACATGTATAAAGTATGAGGCAAAGTAGCTTAGAATGTAGTCCCTGCGGCCTACATTCAGGCTCTTAGCTACAGATCCTTTTTATCCACGGTAGCTCCTTTTATATTAGAGTCGACATTTTTCCATATCGACTGGTTTTATTGAAGCAACATTTACTTGCTTGGTTTTGCTGATACACAATGCCTGTGTACCTATTCACGGATAAACTACCACTAATCTTCACGTAACCCACAAAAATAAAGGTCTGATCTTTTGCAAGGGACAGAAATATATTCCGCTTGAGGACAAAAACCCAAAAACATTACCTCGTTTATTAACTCTTTTTATTGTGTAGTTTTAGGAACTTAGATGTTACGAGGCCAGAGGGAGCAATTGTTTTTCATGGTAAGTTAGTTGGTTCCAAATACTTGCTCAATACAAGTACCTACCAGTGAGTATTTATACCAGTGGCTTGTGAAAAACGCCTAGCAGTTTCACGCGTATGTACCTTGCGCTTTCAGTTGATTCAGTTGATTAGAAGAATCTGAATAAGTCTACCCATACCTCTAATCTAATTTTTGTTTCTTTGGGGTTTTTTTTTAGTTATAACTGGCAGACGAGCAGGCGGGCCACCTGATGGAAAGTAGTCACCGCCGCCCATGGACACCTGCAACACCAGAGGTGATGCTAGTGTTGTTAGTTTAGTTCTGTAGGTGTATTTTGTGTGTTACTCTATAAGCAAACGAGCCGTAGCCCGCGGCGTTGCTCGCGTTCTACCCTTTAGGATGCGACTTTTCAAAATTCCTTTCTTAGTGCGTACTATATAAGGATACTACCCTCCAAATGTCATACCTCTAGGACTTATGGTTTAGGCTGTGCGTTGATTCTAAGTCAGCTTCAAAAGAGTTTTATATATATTGATGATGATGATGATAAATGCCTGTCTATGTCTACCTGCGAGGCGTTTTGTAAATTATTGCAATAATTGCAATAATTGTAGTAACCGACGCCAATTAAAAAAATAATAATATTGTAGTAACGTTTTTGACATAACTACCTTGCTTTTGCACAGTTAAAAGTGGTAGGTAAGCTGTCAAATTACTCGAAGAAGATAGGTATACCAAGCGACATTAAAAGTTTGTAAAGTCGCTGAGAATTCAGTCCCCCAACGTAAACTTGCTATAAATAGTGGCATTCTGCTTATCTTGCTTTCAGAGTTTCCAGACTGTTCCAAGAGTTCTAGAAGTATACCATACGTTCTGATATTCCAGTAACTTGGGGGTCTCTTGGGGCGTTTACTTTTTCATTCTTCGTTCGTTTTACTTAATGGATCCGTTTCATATTTTTCAGTGGAATATAAACAGATTTTTCTGGATCGTGATGCACTGGTCCGTACGGACGTCCGTTGTCCGGAGTTGAATAAAAATCATGCCGTGCACTCCTAAACGCAATAATTGATTGCTATACGGTACTATTGTCTATCTATGTATTGTAACAGAAAACCATAGCAAGAGGGGCGTGGCCTGTCCCCGCGCCACCGGCTGACGGCTGGCGTGACGTGACGGGTTTGCAGCGGGGCGCATCGCCTGACACTTTTGCTCGGACGGTCGGAGAGTGCGGACGTATTAGGCAGCCTTAAGCTATTCTGAGTTGTAGATACTTACCTGTTGATTTTTATTTCGTTAAAACTATAAGAGTTCTAGTTTTTGTTCAGTTTTGTATTTTTTTTTATTAAATTTCGCTTCTGGTCTATAAAATCAGAAGTGGGATTGCTCTCAAGCCCATATAGTCAAATTAATTTTATTTTTATGTACCCGCAGTAAGATTGTGAAGAGAAATCATCAATTTTATGGTTTTCATAGCGTTTTAAGGATGTAAAACGCTTTGGCTGTTCACTAATGTTGTTTAGAAATGGATTATTCGATCCATTCCCAAGTGAGTTAAAACAGGTCGCGTGAAGTGTCATCTATGTTTCACTATCGGAGGTGATGGCAACAGATGTGCGTGCCATTGTGGCTGCCAGCTCGATCATCATGTCTACATGCCGCAGTCACGCCTGCGTGCACTGCCCCTAGCAGTGCAAGTGCCAGTTGCAGAGTTCGCGACCCCAGAGTTTCGGTGCCAGCTTGCGATGCTAGCACAACGTGTGAGCCTCTTTTTGAAAGTGCTGTGTCGTCGTTGGACGTCACTGAACGCCTCATTGGAACGTTGAGCGTTAACCAAGGATAGATCTCACCCACACATTAAAATCGGTGGTTTTTCGGTTATTTTTTCCCCTTTTCTTTTGCTTTGGTAAAACGTCCGCACTCCGCAGTGTACGTGTCGAAAATTATCTGCCTACCCTCATTACGAGGTTCTACTAATCAGTGTTTATTGTGTTTTGCGATTGTGTTTTTAGAAGAAGCTAGAAGAAATGGATAGAAGGCCTCGATCCAGGTCGCGTGAGCAACGCTCGCGGAGCCCGCGGGGTCGGCGTTCGCGAAGCAGGCATTCGCGAGACCGGCGGTCGCGCAGTTTGTCGCGAGGGTACACTCCGCGACAACACACGTGACAATCTAGCCATGGTTTTAGTACCAGCGCTCACCGTGAACGCAGCAGGTCACGAGCGCATACACCACGACGAGAAAAACACGGTATCGTAGTTCTAGTTCTTGCCATCGTATCCGGGCCACAAGTTTGTAAACACGTACGCAACTGATGAACTCTGCTCTTATAAATTTTGTGCTACAGCACAACCCTCTTATGTTAAAGCCTAGTCCTGATTGAGGAAGGCCGAACGGTTTGTTGCTCATGTTTATGGTAAAAGGGCTACCTCCTCGTGTGTTTCAAGTGGATGACACATTTTCTGGTATCAGGTACCTTCATGTGATTCTTTACAGGTTCACGTTGGCATTGAGTGCGATTCTCTGCCACGGTTTTTCACGGTATTGAGTGTGATTCTCTGCCGGTTCACGTTGGTATTGAGTGCGATTCTCTGCCACGGTTTTTCACGGTATTGAGTGTGATTCTCTACCGGTTCACGTTGGTATTGAGTGCGATTCTCTGCCACGGTTTTTCACGGTATTGAGTGTGATTCTCTACCGGTTCACGTTGGTATTGAGTGCGATTCTCTGCCACGGTTTTTCACGGTATTGAGTGTGATTCTCTACCGGTTCACGTTGGTATTGAGTGCGATTCTCTGCCACGGTTTTTCACGGTATTGAGTGTGATTCTCTACCGGTTCACGTTGGTATTGAGTGCGATTCTCTGCCACGGTTTTTCACGGTATTGAGTGTGATTCTCTACCGGTTCACGTTGGTATTGAGTGCGATTCTCTGCCACGGTTTGTCACGGTATCGAGTGTGATTCTCTACCGGTTCACGTTGGTATTGAGTGCGATTCTCTGCCACGGTTTTTCACGGTATTGAGTGTGATTCTCTACCGGTTCGCGTTGGTATTGAGTGCGATTCTCTGCCACGGTTTTTCACGGTATTGAGTGTGATTCTCTACCGGTTCACGTTGGTATCGAGTGCAATTCTCTACCACGGCAGGGCAGTAGCTCTGAAAAGCACTGTCAGGCATACTAGTCACTGCTAACGTCTTCCTAACTGGTCAGGTTGTGTGAGTGAATGGGGGCCCTCGAATGAGATTGATATGTATGAATGTTATAGGTGTCCTATACGAGTATGAACATGGATACATTGAGATTGATAGTGTGAATAACGATTGGTGATGAATGGATAATTTTGAATGAAGTTTTAGAAAGAAGTATGGCGTTAGATGGAAATTTTAAGTGATGAGTTCTATTGTGTCCAATTTTCCTGCTGATTTTAGCTGACGAGACTGATAATCTCGACAGCTGAGGACCAGTCACGAGCATCCCATGGCAGCGGACGAGGTCGACCGCTCGTCAGGAGAGGCCGTGTAACAGAAAACCATAGCAAGAGGGGCGTGGCCTGTCCCCGCGCCACCGGCTGACGGCTGGCGTGACGTGACGGGTTTGCAGCGGGGCGCATCGCCTGACACTTTTGCTCGGACGGTCGGAGAGTGCGGACGTATTAGGCAGCCTTAAGCTATTCTGAGTTGTAGATACTTACCTGTTGATTTTTATTTCGTTAAAACTATAAGAGTTCTAGTTTTTGTTCAGTTTTGTATTTTTTTTTATTAAATTTCGCTTCTGGTCTATAAAAGTATACAATTTCCAACCGGTGGAATAGAGATGGCACTTCTGATAAGGTTACTGTCCTTAAAAATCCATAGGTAGGTAAGTATACCTTCGTATTATGAATCCTCGGGTCTTGTGTCCCTGACGCGTTCATGCAATAGGCTAGGAAATAAATATTTCTAACTAGACAATTTGTTAGTTTGCAAACTTTTAATTAACAGCACCACGTTTTCCACGTACACAAAACTAGGACGCTTTTTTGGTGTAGTTTGCAAAGTTTGAGAGTAGAGTAGTGCCTAGCTAAACAGCGATGGGTACCTATGCAGACTTCTATATAATGAGCATCAAACCTACAAATATGATGGCAGAACCCACCTGCTATGCTAGGTAGGTACCATTATTTCTGTTCACAGTTTACAAATAGACCACACGGATCATGCCAAATAGATAAGGTCCATCGAATTGGTATCTGAGATAAAGGTATGAACAGGTGACCAGCACAAAAAATATTACATCATACCATTCTGATAACTCGATTGTGTAACTATTGATTGTAGGCTAGCTAACATTGCTCATTTATGTAGTTAGGTGGATAGCACAAATGAGTTTCGGTTTTTCTATCCTTGAAGACTGAAAATACCTTAAATGGCAAGCTAGGAGGATTCCATCCAGGATCTCTAGCACCAAAGTAGCTGGTGATAGAACCTAAATGTAATAGTGGAGGTTATGATGATCCTAAGTGGATTTGTCAAAGCTAAACTTGTAGTTGGCACATTCTTTTCGTCGTAGGTATTCACATTGTGAATCTGTACTGATAACTAGCTCGTTGGGGTAGAGTGGCTACTTCCTTGAGCCAAACAGAACACTTCAGATTAAGTAGCTATCTTATCATCCTCTCGTACAATAACTATAAAAGCCAGTAGAAATGTCTAAACCGCAAACCGCATTATGGCTCTCCAAAGCCTTGTTATTTTACTGTGCGTGCTCGCAGCTGCGCAGCCACAGGTGCTTAGGCAAAGCAGCCTGGAAAAAGAGAAGTTAGAACAATACATCGCCAACAAGAGGCCAGAGCTGAACCCGCGCTACCGATTGCACTACCATGTAGCCCCACCAGTGGGCTGGATGAACGACCCCAACGGATTCTCCTACTACAAAGGGGAGTATCATCTTTTCTACCAGTTCTACCCATACGATTCCGTCTGGGGCCCCATGCACTGGGGCCACTCCTCTAGCCCCGATTTAGTCAACTGGAAGACCCTACCGACAGCTCTTCTTCCGGATCAAGAGCAGTGCTTCTCGGGCAGCGCCATCATCGTAGGAGACACGATGATACTCATGTACACCGCGCATGAAGTCACAGATAAAGAACCGTACTACAATGAAACCCAGTTTCTAGCCTTCAGTAAAGATGGGGTGGATTTTGACAAGTATGTCGGTAACCCTGTCCTGCCAGCGGCCCCCAATGGCTCTCCAGACTTCCGCGACCCTAAAGTTTGGGAACACGGAGATCACTGGTACGTCGTCCTTGGAAGCCAGACCGATGATCATAGAGGACGTGTTCTGTTGTACAGGTCGGAGGATTTGATCCATTGGGAGTTTCTGCGAGTCCTCGGAGAATCGACTGGAGATCTAGGCTACATGTGGGAGTGTCCAGATTTCTTTGAACTGGGTGGAAAGCACGTGCTGCTTTGGTCGCCGCAGGGTATGGATCCCGTCGGTGACAGGTACAAGAATCTTCACCAGACTGGTTTCATAATTGGCGACTTCAACTACGACAATTTTGAGTTTGTTCAAGAAACTAAATTCCAGGAGTTGGATTATGGACACGACTTCTACGCCAGTCAGACCATGGAGAAGGACGGTAAAAGATACGTGGTAGCTTGGTTCAACATGTGGGAGGTTCCGCACCCTGAGGAGGTCGATGGCTGGGCGGGAGCGATGACCATAATCAGGGAACTCGTCCTTGTAGGCGACAGAATTTTACAAAAACCCTTGGATGAAATGATTTCGCTGCGAGATGAGTTGTTGATGAATGGGCAACTAGATGAATATCAAGTTATTCTATTCAACCAAACTGGAGAAGTCATCATCAGCGGTGATCTAGAGAAGAAAATCGAGCTGCTTATTGAAGGTCGCAATGGTGGAGACAGAGTGTTTCTACAATGGGACCCGGAAGTAGGTAAAGTGGTAGTCGACCGAAATGGAGATGTAAGGCAGGTGGAGTGGTCTCCCATCGGCTCTCACTCGTGGAGGCTCTTCCTGGACGCCAGTTCTTTGGAACTGTTCTGTGGTGAAGGTGAGGTTGTGTTCAGCACCAGGGCATACCCTGATGGTGATTGGAGCCTTATTAACCTGACTCCCCAAGGCCTTAATGTGGAAGCTTATACACTTAAAAGAAGTGTTCCTTTGTAAGCCGATTTAAGTGTTTGTTATTTTCGAAAACAATCTCAGTTTCGTTGTGTTTTTAATTATGTTCCAGTACCTTACCTGTGTATTAGAAAACTGTGATAAAAAAGTCATTAAAAATTATTGTTCTC
Organism: Eulithis prunata; assembly: GCA_918843925.1. NCBI lineage: Eukaryota > Metazoa > Arthropoda > Insecta > Lepidoptera > Geometridae > Eulithis > Eulithis prunata. The sequence goes on along the minus strand of OU974014.1, from coordinate 9,283,383 downwards.
TATTATATTTTTGCATTCTTAGGGTATTTAGCGTTCATGCCTTCGATTAACCATTAACCTGCTTTAAGGAGTTTACTCAATCATCTTGGATGCACTCAAAAATCAAAAGAAGTTGGGGTATGTATGATCCAATCTCTAGGTATCTACCCTACCTATCTGTAAATATTGATTTTCTAAATTGTTTCTTTATTCTAAAATATTCCTGGCACTTGGAATGCATAAGGTGAGCATCACCTAGTGGCTCCTGCGGGAATACTAATATCGAAATAACCGAGATCAGTATTCCACCAGGAACATTAACTCTTGAAACAGCGGGTTCCAGACACAATAGATAGTCACCCCAACAGTCTCCCGGAGGGGGCATTGGGTGAAACAGAGCTCTCGACAGGTGACGACGGAATGTAGAAGAAAATCGGAATCTAAGGATCTGGTTATACGTGCAGTGCAATTGGCGCCCAAACGAGGGGCCAGCGACAAGGAGTTTTTGTTTTCGTATCCACTATCCTGTAGGTATCTACCTACTGGTTATTAGAGAAGTACATTTCAGTAAGTTGGTATGCTGTGATATGCTAATCTACATACGTCAGTAAATTTGACTCTGGAGAGAGATAAATTATTAATTCACAAAATTTTTACCGATAAGTTCAGGAAGTTTTTGCTACAGACTTGACCTTTCTATCTTTTATGACGTAGGTTAGGTACATAACTCGTACGTTCTTAGGTACCTACCTAGGTATAATTACTTTTATCTAAAATGTTTTTATACTCTACCAAAACATTGTCAAATGTTTGACAAACTGAAATAAAACGCATTAATCTCTGACCTCTTATTTTGGCCGCCTAATACTTGTAGATGCCTGCAAGGTGACTTTCCCTTGAGAGTTTATTGTGAATAGTGATGTTGGTATTACGTTTGTATGGGTAAAATTCACAGTATCGATTCAAGTAGAGTTCGCTAACACTGTTTACTAAGATATCCTGTACCTACCTATACATAAGAATGGGTGCGTTCTTCTTCTTCTCTTCAGTAATGGCCTGTGTCCGTCATTTCGACAGACAATTTTGCCAATGTCAAGTGATAAAATTGTAATAAATAAGTAAAGTCAAGTCATTTGTCAAGTCGTCTGTCGTTTGTTTTGAAAAGAAAATGGTGGATTTTCTCTTCAAAACCTAACACGAATTTTCACATTCAGAAAAACCACTTTACACACATTTATTCCAATGGCTCACACTTTATGTTACGACCCAAGTATTATTGGTTAAAATTCCACCAAAATTAAACAACAATACTCACAATAACACAAGAAAAACTATTAAAATAAAAGTGCTATAATGTGTCGTTTCAAAAAATGTCAAAACTCGTCAATGGGTGCGTTTCCATTTTTAAAAGTAGACGACGTGCATTTGGCACCCATGCACTCATCTCTGGCTTGACAGAATAAGATCTTGTCAGTTTTCTTTCGATTTGAGAAAAGTGGTACATAAATAGGTATTCAGATTATGGCTGAGGCTTTTAGTTTCGCGCCATTTCAAGCTCAATCAAGTCGTCAGCGTCTTCTCAAAAAGCTCAAAAGTCTCTCGACAATTTGGCACAGTCCATTTAAACGCCTTACTTCTTGCGAGTGATTTCCCAATTGTGTCGTATAATTTCTTGGCAATGCCTATGAAATGTTCTTGGTTAAAACATCCTAGTAGTCTGTGGTTAAAACAAACCAAGGTAGAAACGAAATAGGTTGACAACGGACTGCAAATATTAATAACATATGAAATTTGCGCTCAGGAAAAAAAAGTGTCAATAGGTGTTCGTATTGTACCTACTAAGCTGTTTCTAGGAGCTTATGAATGGGTTCGTAGTGTGGATATGGATTTCTAGGGGCTTGTAGTTTTTACGCATCTGTTGTTCGAGTAGGTATGATATAGACACAGCCATTAGGTTTAAGGATATTCTATCGAAGACGAAAATACGGTACCTAGGCACTTGTAATGTTTTAAAAACAAAGTTCAAATCCGGATATCACACGACTTCAAAATTGTAATTTTGTTTTAGGCTCTACCTACCCACAAAATCTGTATTAGGTAGTTGAATCTATACAAAAAACTCGTACAACGTAAATGTTTTTCTAAACCTGCATAATAGTACGAAGATTAATTTCTATTTCTGATATTATTCTGTGGAAACTCGCCCGGTTGAGAAGGGTTCATGAATTATTTATTAGACGATTCCTTATGCCCAGCGGCATAATTAATCTTAGTTGACATGCTTCTTTTGATCAGCTGAAGGTTGCGATAGGTAGTTAAATAACTATTCCTGAAAACTTCGAGACCTTATGTCCGTATGTTGATAAAGAAATCGTTACTCAAGCATAGATTTGAGTAGAGATTTTGCTCTGTTGCTGAATGCTCTGCTATCTATGATTACCTATGCAAAGTAAAAATATACTAACCCACCAACTAGGTGAACAGCGTGGTTTGTCGGTCGGTTGCTAATAGATGTAATTTTACTTAAATTTCCAAGGAATGCTTGTATGGAATGTAACCCGTGAAAGCTAAGTTGAGACCGGTTTACCGATATTAAAACCGATTGTGACCCGACCAAACGAATCATCCCCTCCATTGGAGTTTAATCTAAAACTTGAGGCATTCTCTATTCGTCCGAAAACGGAAACGCCTTCCGTTTCATTTAATCTTAAATGTTTTCTTAGCACTTTTGTTATTTGCGGTACCCCTAACTTGTATGAAATCTGTAGCGTCAGGGTATGTACCACCCTGTACCTGCTGCCGTGTACAAGTGCACATAGGTAGGTAGTTAACTTTAAAATTATCTTTTTGTTAACTTTTGACTTTTCCAAGTGTAGGTACATACCTCCTATTTTAGGTAGGTATATTGTTATATACCCTACCCGGTGGCCCAATATGTAGCTATCTAACTAAAAATATATGTCGTATGTACATATAAATAGGTAACGCCTGTATTGTTTTTTTGTCACTGTTATGTTATGAATAACATAAATTATCATTATACTACGAATATCATACTTACGTAAGTACAAGTACGCATCCAAACTTCAGCGATTCATTATTCTTAGCTTGCTCTCTACGTCAACGAAGTTTGAAACTATGCTAACACCCAACCCCGGAAGAATATGCTAAGACCCGGAAGTGTCATGTTTTATAACTTTCCCGCGAGCAGCTTTGCTTGACAGTTGTGACGTCACTTCCAAAAAGTTGGAAGGAAACTGAAATAGTTGGGATCAGTTGGTATTGCACGGAAATAGCGAGTAGGTAGGTAAGTTTTGTTTTAATTGCGTAATCATATCCGTTACATACTTTTAGAAAAGAAGAAAACATTATCTGGGAATTGACATAAATAGCAGTATCAGTGGGGATTAAATAAATATTCACGGACACTTAACACAACGCCTTCTAGTCCCAAACTAAGCAAAGCTTGTATGATGGAAACTAGATGGCTGATAGAATACATATCTACACCTATCTCGATGTATCTACATACATTTTTTTTTGTAAATACATACTTATAATACATAGAAACACCCAGACACAGAACAAACATCTATATTTACAACACACAAATGTTTGTTCTCGGTGGGGATCGAACCCACGACCCACAGCACGGAAGGCAGAGCTACTACCGACTGAGCCATGACGCCTGTCGCCTTACGAATAATCGAATTAACATAGCGTGAGAGATATCTTCAACACGATGGATTGTAAGGAAACACCCTTTATAAGGGGGAGAAATTATATGTTGCAACAGAAAGTGCTGCCTGCCTGATTTGCGTAGGAATTGCTACGAGATTCGTCCTTAGCTACGTCGTAGCCCGTAGCCCGCAGCAGACGAGCGAACCAAATTACCAATATCACCTATAACTAATTCTATTGTAAAGTATAAGTAACATAGTAAAGAGTATGAAAATAATAACAAAGAGCAGATTCGTACATTACATTAGTACGAACATTCGTACATTACATTAGATACATTTATTTTGGACAACATGACATACATATACACAACATTAAAACAATAACCTACCTATAGGACAATAATACAGGTGGCGTAAGAAGTAGGTGACATAGGTAGGTAGCTCTATATTTTTTACGTAAATGTATAGTTAGGTATTAGGTAGTAAACATAATATTAAAAAATAAGTAGGTAGGTACCTATATACTGAAGCAGTTATTATAAAGTGATAAACATGACCGTCGTTATTTTACAAAACCATTATCTTCCTACCTACCTAGTAAGGATATAAGTGTTCTGTGCTAACATCCATGTTGGGCTATCACAGTATGTGTCACTTTAGGTACCAAGAAATTCAGACAAAAACAACTTGTTTACTTCCATTATTATGAGTTGTTTACCTACCAAATCTTAAAAATATACTGTAATCTACAAACACCCTATCGAGACTTTTCAAAACTTCCTTGTTCAAAAGCCGAGGCGCGTCGATAGCCCAGAGGTAGTCAATATGGTTGAAATTAGGATCTGGTACCATATACATTTCGCTACCATGAGGTAATTTCGCATACAAAGACTTTACATCCTTCTCGCTGGACAGGTAATCGTTCTGTGCCCAAAACAACTTCAAAGGTAAGCTTATTTTGCTCAGATCGTATTCGGGAGGCGTTTCGGATCCGTAAAGTTTACTGTTGTATTTAGCCCCGTAGTCGAACTTCTGAAATTTTCCGCCAGATACGATCTCCTGCGCGAAGTGGACCACCGTCTTCCACGACGTGCCGGTTCCTATATGAGACATGAAAACCGGGAGAAGGGTCTTGTTGAACTGCTTCTCGTTGTACCCGCAAAGGCTGAAGACAGCATTCTTACAAGTCGTCCCCTCGATATTATCCTCGCGGCACGAGCTTAACAAACCTCCTAGAGAAGAGTTCTTCGGTACAAACTCGTGGGATCCATACATCATTTCCATGTAAGCGATGTTGCTGGCAATCGGAGCCAGAGATTTAATGGGACCTCTGATGTCAGACATGAAAGCCACCGGGGCGAGGGCAAAACCAGCTACTAACTTGTGGTTATACTCTGGCCGAGACGACAGCATCGCGAAGAGGATCGTGGTCCCCATCGAGTGTCCGATGTAAGCGATCTTAGCGCCTCTGGTCACTTTCTTGATGTAGTCAATGATGGTGGGAACATCGTGTGCCGCTACGTCCTGCCAGGAGAAGTTCCAGAAGGCTTTGGTATCTGTCTTCAATGAGGTGTGTTCTCGGGAGTACTTGTTACCTCTCATGTTAGGCATCCAGACATCGTAGCCGGCGTTGGAGAGTACGTAGGCCAAGGCTTTCTCAGGCCCGTTGAGGATCCAATCCGCAGAGCTGGCGAACAGCCCGTGGTGAAGTATTACAGCCTTCCGAGTACCCGAGTTCTTGAATGGTGGGATCCGATGGATGTTGAGCACGTATCCTTGGGAGACGACTGTGTGGGTCTCACAGGGATATCCATTCCGTCGGATTATAGCTGGAATTGAAAGCACCACATCAGGGTTTTCAAGCTTTTCTGCCTCGCTTATTCGTCTATCTTCAGGTTCGAACAAGAATGTGTCGGTAAGTTTTCTTCCGCTCTCGAGCACGTATTTGTTGACTTGATCCGAGATCACCTTCTGCTGGTCTTCGACGTAATCGTTGACGGAATCCATGGTTTTGACGGCACCATTGTAGCTGCTGGTAAGTATATTTTCTACTTTGTTCTTCTGCTGTTGGAAAAATGTGTTCATGTTGTTGCTTTGATCATTGAGGAACTTTTGGAAGCTCCAGTCATCAGGGAAGGTTTGACGTTCAGTTGTTTGTTGTACCGTGAGCTGTGCAGCTAGGAGAAGTACAGTAATGTGCCTGTACATCGTGACTGATTGGACCAGACTGTGCGAGACCGATTGTTCCTCGTATTACTATTAGCGGTGACCTCAGGGTTAGCTCTTGACGTCACTGATAAAGCGTCTGCAAATGTAAAATATTCTTTTCAAAGACTTTGCACGAGTTTTTTGCATTTACTTAACACTGATATATTGTACTTAATAGGATTTTGTGTGACAAACTTTGGATAAATAGGTAGGTAGGTATTTTTTTCTAGAGGTCTAGGTAGGTACGTTGATTCCAATAGACGTACCTACCTCTACCCACAAGAAGTTGTTCGCTCTACTCTTCAGTAATTCGCTACCTATTGTATGTGCTAATCAATAATTATGAATACTGGTAGGTAGGTATCATTAACTTTATAAATAAGTTACATAAGTGGTCAACACATAAGTGCCTACTTAGTAAAGATCCGCTTTGAATATCATGAACTTGATAAACAATGATTCATTATAATATGCGGTGAGTGCTCCCGATAGTGTTTTCCACGTTTTTAGCGATAATACAAACCTACTGAGTAATTGGAGGGAATAACCAACGTATCCTTACATACCTACCTAGATGTGGGACGAGAGTTCGGTAAAGTAAATGGTTACCTATACAGGGTGTTACCAGACCACTTCCGAAAACTTGGAGGTTCCAATCAGACCATGATACTGAAAACATTAAGCGAAAAAAATCGCGAAAAAAAAAATTGACTTGACTATCTCTTTTTAATTTTTTTTCTAGTTACATACACACAGTACAACATAATAAGACATATCTACCTAATTATCTCATTTAAAAAAGCAAAAAAACAAATAAAATAAATAAAGCAGCAATGTACACGCAGCACGCAGATTACGTCTACTACAGCATGAACAGCTGAGAGTTCATCGCGGGTCATTCAAGTACGCGACGTGCGAGCGACCTACGTTAGTACCTACCTACGTTAGTAGGCACTTACGACACAGAATAAATAATAGTACTACGCCTCGACCTTGCCTACGTGAATGCGTACATTGCGGGCTTGCGAAATAAATACAAATCTTTAAACATTGTTTTCTCCGGCTATAATTATTTTTCAGGATAACTGATTTTTTTTTGTTTTTTTAGTTTTTTTGTTTGGTGTGCTGTAGCTCCCCCTTTCGTTTTCGGAAGTGGTCTGGTAACACCCTGTATATAGGGAGTGGTACATTCATAGTCAATAAGATGTCTACAAATTAAAATTGTCAAGTTCTCCACAAAATCCTCAGCTCTCGGTCATCGTAAGTGCACAAAATACTCGTTTATTTTCTTAGGCACTACCGTTTGGCACTTCAAGTAGAGTGAAGGGAAATTTTACTTCCCCGTGACACTACTGGTAGTGCTACGGGTAAAAGTACATCGACAATGTGACAAAGTAGTTGTAGCGAATCTTTTTTGAGCGGTCTGAACGTTGTTGCAAAGCAAAACTGCACTTGGTACACATACAACTGAGCCCGGTATTTTGGACACTCAAAATTGCGTATACAGTTGCTTCATATGATCAAAAAGATTATCGAAAGATGCTATATATGTTACACACAGTTTTTGGCTTTTTTACAGTACTTTAATAGTATAGATAGATAGATGACGGACGGTGTTTATTATTTAAATAAAAACGCTCCAAATTAAGGTTACATTAAGTATTTATTTGAACTAAGCTTAAAATAGTCATTGCACTTAGTACATGTTCATTATATTGTTATGCCAGCATCAAAAATATTTTATTATACATTGCCTCACAATACCCTCACTCAAATTAATTATACTCCTTTGACAAGTCGATGGAACCGCTAAAACCATACCTTCTACAGAGACCACAACCTTTTTCTTGCACCTATACACTAATAGCTCATTCCTATCATTTTAAATATTCTGTTAAGAAGTGTCATGATTAGGTACAGTCAGCATTATAAGTACATTAGTACTATATCTGCTGTTTTGCTATAAGTAGTTATATAGAAATCGGTGCAGCAGAAGCGTTGTAAATTCATCCAAACGTGATAGAGATATTACACGGTTCTAATTATTGTGAGTATTAGGACTACAATATTTTATAGCTTTTATTCCAATACGATACGGTCTATTATACTGTGACAACTAAGAATCGCTAGATACATAGCCAACTGTAACAATATTATTCTTAAGTAACTTATACAGCTGACTGTGCCAGCCCAATAGAGTGAAACACCTTACATTACACGATGTAAGTTTTACTCGAGTTATTTTTTTTATATGATGTATAGCTGAGCGTTTGTCTGCCAACCCACCTGATGGTAAGTGTAGCTGCAGCCTAAGGTGTAGCACGCTTAGCCATAATCCACCTATTCATTCGTATGAAGAATCATCAGGTTTGTAAGCTACCCGCTAGGGGCGCTGCTCAATCTCTATACACAAATATCGTTTACGTAAACTTTGTAGTATACGTGAAACAAACACACATTAGAATACTCGCACACATCGAGCCTTTTTACAGTACCAACCCCTTAACGAGTAGATTACTTTAAATGTTATAACAGATCTATTAAATAATTCTATTGTATCGGGTTTCTATTTACGAATATCGACGAGACACATAGCTTTAATCACTGAAGAATATCTATGTACATTCAGATAGACTCTAAGGTATATTTAAAACGATCGATAAGGTGCCAGTGACAACTGAGTAGAATGAATGAATGAATGAATGAATGAATGAATGAATGAATGAATCATATTACTACTATGCTAACACGGTAGAAATGATAAGTAATATTTTATATATAAACGTTATATAAAATGACAGTTTTTTATGAATAAAGGCATTTAGTAATAATATTTTTGAAGCTGGCCTAACCGCGTTATGTACAATAAAGGAAAAAAAAAACAATGTCAATTTGAGTATCGGAAACAGTATCCGATTTTAAAGCTTGTGTACATACAAAATAAAATTGAAATAAAATATTCGCATAGAGCCAGCAGACGCTTGCCTGAGCAATTTCACTAGAATTACACTTATATAATAAACTGCAATGCATATCATAGCTTCTTTAATTCATCTTTACAACTTTCGTAGACTACACCGACTCAACTGTGACCTAAGAGGTGAGCCCACATCAGCGGAACTTTACTAAATATTATGTTCAACAAAAAATCGCTATAGAACAAGGTCAGAACCGATAGCAACCTGTAGTGTAAGCTTGAACCCTAGTGTATTAGATCAATGAAGAACCACAGATTCTTGTGAGAGATAAATAAACTAAATAAATACTTATGAACATTTCACACAGAACTAAATAAAGAATTATGTATATCTTTAAAATTGTAATTCTAAGATATTTCAATTTCCTGTATATTTAATGTATGTTATTTGTTTTCTGCTCCATTGAGAGCGGACACCGATTTTTTTCAAAAAGTTCAGTTTTTGGCGGCCGTCCCCTTGAGCATATTTTTTTAAAATACACAATGGTGCCGATTCTGTGCTTGCATTTTTCTAAACTAACCTAATTTGAGAGCACTAAAAATGTTTCCGTTCCTTTCTCAGAACCTTTCAGGCTGCTATATTTTTAGCTCTGTCACATTAGGTAGGTAAGTTTAGAAAAATGCACCAATAGAATAGGGCCCACTGTCGCATAAAAATTAGAAAAAAGAAATTGTGGAAAAGCTCACCCTTAAGAGAATGTGTAATCTACGTAAAGTGTCACTCATATAATTTGTCATCTATGTGTACAATATTCATGTACATGTGAGTATAAAGTACAACTGTACTGTAGTAACTGTTAACTAATCCACACCGGATTGCCCAAGCATACAATTGGAGATTTCTACGGTTCACTTAGAAACCATTTGCCAGCATAACTTATTATAAACTTAAAACGTTTTGTCACTCAAAACAACACTTTATTCTTAGCACTGTAGGGTTTAATTTACACTGATAATAAACTAGTCTGGAGGTACGCCATTGCCTTTCTATACCTATTATTGCTAGCGTCCGTACTTCACTAATAGTCACTTCGACCAATGGGGCTCGGGATCCACCAAATACATTATCTAAATATTATATAAAGCTCTGCTCATATATAAACCTATATGTACTCGTTGGTTATACAAAGTTTTGGGGTTACAAACACACAGACTTTATTATAGAAATATGTATATGCTTTAAATAGGTACACATTTTGTTAGGTGAACTCTACAGAATAATGGTGTAAGTGATTTCAACTACACGACACTTCGGGACCATATTCTAAAAGAAATATAAATCATTCATATTCTTCTTGAATATAAACTTTAGTGACAAAAGTGTGTCGGTCGCTGACGAAAAATATTACGTAATATAAAGGAGTGTATGAGATTTTTCGCGTTTTGGAAAGCCATTTACATGTAAAATTTATATATAATGTCTATAGATATGTAGAATACAGTTATATGAATTTAAATAAGTTACTTAAATGTTATGATAGACAAGCTAGGGATTATATGATGTCACTGGCGAGCAGCGCTTAATGAAACATGCTTGGATATATTAATATATTATGTGTAACAATATAGTATCTTATTAAATTTTGCTCAATACAAAGTGTAACTTTCTACCATTGGAATAGTGATAGGTATCTATAATTACATTCAGTGATACACGAGTATTGAATATTTATTTTGTCTTTTATTTAACCTACATGCTAAGAGTGGCAAATATTACGAATTTGCGACACATACAAAATTATAGGAATCAGGTTTTACTGAAGTGTAATAAATATTTATTATTATTCATAAATATTTGCGATAAAGTCTTATCAGTGGAATTTAAGCCCAAATTAGAACTTTTAAAATCATCATGTATTTTAATTTATTGGATATTCCTTTAAAATAGTAAAAGCACGAGTGACCAATGATTACCCCCCATCGTCATCGTCGTGACGTCTGCCATTATTACCAATGAACAGGGGAAGCATAAATAAATCTCACAATCCCAACAATATCGCGTATTTAGGTTACAATGCGCGGTGACGCTGCAAAGTTCACCGTCGAGCTGCCGTTAACGCGCAGTGTGACTCAAATACGTGACGATATCGTAATGCGATTGTAAAGTTTATTAGTACTGACCACATACAATACAAATGTATAAATACAATATAAATCAGCCTCATTGGTCGAAGTTAGCGTCCTAATCGCAGCGTGTCGTCGCGAGCGGGGCGCGAGTTTGACGCGCGCCTGCGCTCCGCGTGACAGCTGTCATGTGACAGGTGACAGCTGACAGGTGACAGCTGACAGCTCACGTGGCTGGGGCCGGCGACCGGGGGCGCGTCAATACGCGCGCCGGTCGTCCAATTCCATCTGGAAAACAATCAAGTCTATATCACAACACTGTTGCACGCACAACTCATCATTTCGGCCGTAGGACAACCGACAATAGACGTAGACCAACCCCATAGATACCAAAGGTATCCAAACAAAGGACTACCCAAAGGTTAGCTGGTAGAGAATGCTATTTTAGCATTAAGTTCGCCTGTACTTTAAGTTGTACAATAAAGAATTTTCTATCTATCTATAGATTTCCTCTGACACCCATCGACTCTTAGCATCTGTATTCGGTCGTCTCTCCATCTAGAGTCGCTTTACGGCCTCTGCACAGCTATTACAAGTGTTAAGCTCAGATCCTTGACCTATTTACCAATTTATATTATTTGTCGGCTCAAAGCAGCACAATGCATGTTACTACCGCGAAAACGAATAGAGAAAGCGACGGGGCCCGTTTCTGTTGGTGTATTTGTCTAAACTAAACTAGCGCAGAACTGTGGAAAGTGGCAGAAGCAAAGGGAGGCCTGTGCCCAGCAGTGAGTGAAGTCGGGCTGCGGATGAAAAATCAATATATATAAAACTCTTTTGAAGCTGACAGAGAATCAACGCACAGCCTAAACTATAAGTCCAAGAGGTATGAAATTTGGAGGGAAGTATCCTTATATAGTGTAGGGGTGCACTAAGAAAGGAATTTTGAAACGTCACACTCTAAAGGGTAGAACGCGAGCAACGCCGCGGGCAACGCTTAGTCTAAGATAAAACCGGAAACATACTTAGTCCCATTGATGCACCACGACCTTCAGATATAAAAGTATAAGTAGGTGCCTTCTGCTAAGATCGGCGTAATATTAAGTCCGGATAAATCACGTAACTAAGCAATTATCATTTAAAAATATCACTGAATCGCTTGGCATCCGGAGTTACTATTACGGCGATCTTACCAGAAGGTACTGTATACAAATCCATACATTCTTACAAACTTTCGCTCTTACAAGAATTAATTGCTCTTACAAGAAGAAGTCCTGGTGGCTTCTCCATCATTTCTATTATCATACTTTAAACTTGCTACAAAGTAAATACCAAAACATTAAATGAATTGTACAGGAATAATAAGTAGAAAAGTTTTGAAATTTAGGTATTTGGTAAACATTTTATAGGTAGGTTATTTAGTAGTGTTAGTATATACTCACGTTGTTGGTCCGTGTCCGTTTGTGCGGCGGGTCCTCCGGCGCGTCCTCTATGACGAGCTCCCCGCCCACCGCGCCGCACCCCGAGCCCTCCTCCACGCCGCCGTAACTGCCGCTGCAATACAACAACAACAACAACCTTACTATACTATGTTTCAGCTAGTTCCCCCTTCCCCATTCCCCATTCCATCACCGGACGGAACCGAGACACCCGTTCATGGTGGACATTTATTTATTACACAAATGCCTAAATAAAACTTACAGTCTAAGACCAAAACGTTTTATGAGCCATAAGAGCATTTGGATGCTTAAAAAACAGATACAAAGCCCAATAAATTGCCTTAAATTTGTATGAAATATATATATCCACATAAGGTGTCTGAGCAATGAGTATATTCAGAAGTGTGAGTGCGTGGGGCGTCGGCGCCACCTATCCGCACTAAACGCTTTGCGTCTACATTTATTATGCGGACAGCCAAGGAGTGGAACTCGTTGCCGGCGTCTGTGTTCCTAAATGACTATAATTTGGAAGTTTTCAAGAGTAGAGTGAATAGGTATCTTCTAGGTAACCGTGCTACATCGTCGACCACGTCATGGCTTAACATCAGGTGAGATTGTGATCAAACAGTTTCCTATATTGTACAAAAAAAAAATATATAAATACTATACACATCCAGCTTACATTACAATGCACTAAATACGTGCCTTTGCGGCTCTTTAAGGGTCAACTAGTCGCCCACTTTTCCATACAAACGTGGAAGGGTAACTACTCCACTGTTTGACGTTGACCAACCAAAACGAAGGATTATATCAATTTATCTCGTCATAATGTAAGTCTGTATAAACCGCAAACCGTAAAAAAGTATTCATTTAAAAAATACAAGCTTCTAAACTTTCAATATTATACATATTGTGACTTTTCATTTCTTTTGTAAAAAACTCGATCGGCACAACATGGTCTTTTCTTCCATTCTGACGAATGATAGGGGATTCGTCATTTCAGTATTGATTCCTCTCCTATGCATGCATGTCATCTTTTACACAATTCATCCATCTTTTCTTAGGCCTACCTCTTCCTCTATATCCATCTACATTCATACTAAGCACTCTCTCTTTTTTCTTATATATTGTGGTGTACTAACGTGTAGTAGGGCTCATGCGGCATCAGCGCGGGTTCGTCCTCGCGGATGGACACCAGGTTGCCGGCCGTACTGGTGCCTACCACGTACTTCTCTGAAACAACAATATATAAATTTAAATATTCACGGACATTTAACACACCGCCTTCTAGTCCCAAACTAAGAAAAGCTTGTACGATGGGAACTAGATGGCTGATAGAATACATTATACTTTATTTTTTTGTAAATACATACTTATAATACATAGTAACACCCAGACACAGAACAAACATCTATGCTTGCCACACACAAATGTTTGTTCTCGGTGGGGATCGAACCCACGACCCACAGCACGGAAGGCAGAGTTACTACCGACTGAGCCATGACGCCTGATATAGGTAACAATGTTAGTTTTAGTTCACGTTACCAAGGCTCCACTGATTAGATTAGGCCTAAAAACTCCGTCATCAGAGTTGGCCACTAACTCTTCAAGCTTACTTGCTTGCTTCACATGGCATCATGAACTGCAAGGTGAAGCCAAAGGATTATGTATTACCTTCCCGCTCGCCTCCAGCGCCGTTGGTGACAACTGTGATCTGGTGTCCCGCCATCACGTTGTACGTCAAACCGTGACCTGCAACGTACAAGCAAATTCACCAGCCAATTGAGTACCGAGTAATACGATCCTGTTTGGAACTAGCTAGAGGGTGTTGTGTGAAGAGATCGAGAATATTTAAAAAAAAATCTGGCACGCGGATTTTGGTGATAAGGATAAGTAATTATTTATACTAATTAAGTTCTAGAAACTATGGTATGTTGTAAGTAGATTACCTGGTGATCCTGGCGCTGATTGGCTGACGCCGCTGCGCTGTGGGAACAGATACTGAGGCGCATTGTTGTTGCCCGACAGACGCTGATCACGACCCTGGACAATACAAAATGTTATTAGCTGAATTAACCAAACTAACCACTATTTTGTTTCTTGCCAGAGAAATGTCAAGCAACAGCAAAAATATTCATACAAAAAATAATTATTACCTGTTTGTTGGCTTTTTTAGTTAATTTTAAATGCTATTTGATTGGCGTTTGTGAAGGTTTAGCCGCACTGTGAGAAATTTATAACAATGCACAAACAATCCTTTAATCTAGTAGTTTAATCCAGGCGATTTTTTTATACTCTGTTTCATTATCGCAATAGCCACTAAGGCTATGCTGATGTACTGCTCAAGCACTGATCCGGACTCAAGCATACATTTTTGTATGAAAATCTCTAATCATATATATGCTTGAGTAACGATTTCTTTATCAGCATATGAGGTACCTAACACCTAACACTCTGAATCTCTGAACACCTAAATAATTGTTTTTTTTTTTCTAGTTACCTGCTGGTCATGCTCCTCTCCGGTGAAGAGATCAGGCGTGGGTTCGCGAGAGAGTTCCTCCGGCGTCACCAGCCCCGACACGCCGACCTGAGACGGCGAAGTAGGCGCACTTCTGCAATCGAACGAGATATATCAACATTTATTTATCTCTTTCATAGTCGGCCCTTTTGTTGAGGATCGGGGCTTCCTACCTCTGAGGGACAGTGACTGTTTTTTTTTAATACGGTGCTGTATTGTAGATAGCAGCTTTTTTAGAACGATCAATCCCATCCCATTCTAATCCTACTAATATTATAAATGTGAATGTAAGTTTGTTTGTTACGCTTTCACGCGAAAACTACTTAACCGATCATCATGAAACTTTGTACAAATATTCTTGGAGGCATTAGAAGTAACCTAGGATACTTTTTATACCGGAAAATTAACGGGATCCAATGGGACGCGAACGAAGTCGCGGGCGGAAGCTAGTATTATTATAAATGTCAACGATTAGATGTTCGGATATAACAATATAATAATGAACTTAAAGTACTCAACATGGACTCAATACTAAGCGTAAATTATAATTTTAGATTTTACTGTTTTACAAAATACATAGTTTTCTATTTTTATCTTACTTTATAATGAATCTAATTTACTTATTTATTCGTGTCAATTCACGATGGACTAACTCGACTAAGGTATAAAACATTGCGAAGGTATGTTCGTCTAGTACCTCAGAGAAACAACTTGAATACACGGCAACTGTTTCTTTATACGGGGCACTAAGCCCGAGCCTTTGTTACCTGTAAAAGATATACTAAGCATGTCCTGAAATGTTCTAGACTACATTATTTTAACGTGAAGTTCTGAAGTTAAATGCTGCTAAGTAGTTTTCTCATGTTTTCTTAAATTTTTGAGGGTACTCTAATAAAAGGATGAAGCAAGTCACAGTAAAACTTAACAAGTCCTTAATCGGACTAGCAGTTGCAGCTAGTCCGATTTGGATGGCACATAGGTAGGCTATTTTTTATCCCGGAAAATTAAGGCGAAGGATAAAGTCAGACAACCTTCTCGCTCGCACATTTCAACATTTTTGAAGATGTAATATAACTAAATATAATTATGTGAAATAGCAGAGTTTCAGCGTCGAGAGAATAACAATGCAAAGGTTCAATAAAAATATCACATTGATCCAAACAAGTTTTACGACCAAAAAACTTGTACCAATGCGATAAACTTTTTTTGCAAATTTTTTGGTTAGAAAACTTGTTTGGATCAATGTGATATTTTTATCGAACCTTTGCATTGTTATTCTCTCGACCCTGAAGCTCTGCAATTTCACATAATTACATTTAGTTATATTATAACTTCAAAAATTTTGAAATGTGCGAGCGAGAAGGTTGTCTTGCTTTACCCTTCGACGTAACAGAATCAAACGGTACTCTTCGCCGTAACCGAATCAAATGGGACTCGGAGGAAGTCGCAAGCGGTAGCTAGTTGTAAACAATTACCTGGAGGAGAGGCCGAAAGGCGCTCGGAACTGGACGCCGCGAGGGCGGCGCGGCCGGAACGCGAGCTCGATGAGCTTGCCTTCGCTCTGCGGGTCGATGCGCCAGAAGCTGCCCTTACCCGGCTCCTCCTGGCTGCGAGGCACTTTTATAAAGTACCTGGAAACATATATAATAGTATTATGTTTCCGTGAAATAAAGACGAAATTGCGTTTTCTAAAATAACGTAACCTAACTTTTACTTCTTTTATATTACTGACATGACACTGACATCTATTAGAGATGGAAGGAACGACACGGCTAGTGTAGCGATATTCTTTACACATATAGTACTTGATTTAGTTACAAGGTTTCATGAAAATAGATTCACGACTGTTAGACATCACCACAGATATTTTACTATCCCATCCCACTAATATTATAAAAAACTAACCGTCGCCCGCGGCGTTGCTCGCGTTCTACCCTTTAGAGTGTGACGTTTCAAAATTCCTTTCTTAGTGCGCCCCTACGCTATATAAGGATACTACCCTCCAAATTTCATACCTCTAGGACTTATAGTTTAGGCTGGGCGTTGATCCTAAGTCAGCTTCAAAAGAGTTTTATATATATTGCTGATGATGATGTTTATATGTTTGTGTTTCAATCCCGCTGCAACTGGTGATTTGGATGAAACTTGGAATATAAATACATATTTCGTAACCTGGTTTACTATAAATAGAAATCTTGTTTGGGTTACAAATAAGTTTTCTAAACGAATAGTAGAAAATAAGTGAAAAAACACTGAAAATTCATTTTTTGTTCAGATAACTAGTTTGGATCAAAATGATAATATTATTTATGCTAAACCTTGTGCAATGTTATTGCACGAAACATTGTAGTTTGCGATTTTTCATAAATAACTATTGTATGTATCTCGTATGTATTTACAAAAAAAATTTTTATGAGTATTCTCTCAGCAATCTAGTTCCCAATCTTTGCTTAGTTTCGGGCTAGAGAGCGTTGTGTGATATATCCAAGAATATTTATTGTTTTCATTAATGTGTGAGTGAATAGTTGTTCGACGGCTGTCAGCACAACGCAGTGTACCGCGTTTGCTCCACGCCGCTGACGCAGACTGCGATGTAACAAAAGACCATACTACACGTTTTCCATACAATTATGTGTCCGGCGTTGCACGCTGCATACCGCTGCGTTGTGCGTTACGATCGCGAGACCAAGGCTTAACTAGGACTACGCCTTACCGATTGAGAGACAAGTTGTGACGTATAGAGTTCTGCCATCCCTTATCAGCGGTGCGGTAATACGGATAGTGCTTGGTGATGTAACTGTAGATCCCGCTGAGTGTGAGCTGTTTGTCCTGCGCCGAGGCAACAGCTTGCACGATCAGCTGCGCGTAGCTGTACGGAGGTTTGGCGTCGTCGCGCGTGTCGCGAGCCTCGCGGGAATCACGCACGTCGCGGCTGTTGTAGCCGGACTTGGATTCTGAGCCCTGAAATCACAATAATACACTACGGTGCAATCATTGTTTCATAAAAACCTGCCAGTATTAAGCCTGGCAGGTTTTCTGAACTGAGCCCTGAGTCTATGTCCATGTTGTGTTTTCTTGCTATTTTTGGCATTCGGAAACGGATTCGCAAAGCGAACAATTTTGTATGAAAACCGGATAAGCGCCTCTAGCAGGAGATTTGGGAACTATCCGGTTTTCATACAAAATTGTTCGCTTTGCGAATCCGTTTCCGAATGCCAAAAATAGCAAGAAAACACAACACGGACCTAGACTCAGGGCTCTGTTTCTATACTAAATCATAGGTATTGGTATCGATTCGCTCGTTGCATTTTTCTAAACTAACCTAATTTGACAGCACTAAAAATGTTGCCGTCCCTTTCTCATAAACTGAAACGACAGCGACGGCTATAATTTTAGAGCTGTCAAATCAGTTTAGTGTAGAAAAATGCAAGAAGCGAATCGATATCATTATGTGACTAAATAGTGACATAAGCGCGTTTCAGGCGCGTTTTGTGCCGTCAAAAGCTTCTTGTTTTCGTATATCTGTAGCCACATTGCTTGACATTATGCTGGGCAGCGATAGCAGTTCAGAGCTTGCGATCGGGGGGCCGTTATCCTCCTACTAATATTATAAACGCCAAAGTTTGTATGTACGGATGGATGCATGGATGTTTGTTACTCTTTCACGCAAAAACTGCTGATCCGATTTGGATGGAACTTGAAATATAGGGTGTTACCAGACCACTTCCGAAAACGAAAGGGGGAGCTACAGCACACCAAAACCCAACCAAAAAAAAATCAGTTATCCTGAAAAATAATTATAGCCGGAGAAAACAATGTTTAAAGATTTGTATTTATTTCGCCAGCCCGCAATGTACGCATTCACGTAGGTAAGGTCGAGGCGTAGTACTATTATTTATTCTGTGTCGTAAGTGCCTACTAACGTAGGTAGGTACTAACGTAGGTCGCTCGCACGTCGCGTACTTGAATGACCCGCGATGAACTCTCAGCTGTTCATGCTGTAGTAGACGTAATCTGCGTGCTGCGTGTACATTGCTGCTTTATTTATTTTATTTGTTTTTTTGCTTTTTTAAATGAGATAATTAGGTAGATATGTCTTATTATGTTGTACTGTGTGTATGTAACTAGAAAAAAAATGAAAAAGAGATAGTCAAGTCAATTTTTTTTTTCGCGATTTTTTTCGCTTAATGTTTTCAGTATCATGGTCTGATTGGAACCTCCAAGTTTTCGGAAGTGGTCTGGTAACACCCTGTATATTATCCGTGACCTGGATTAACACATAGGCTACTTTTTATTTTTTATTTCAATCAACGGGACGCGAATGAAGTCGCGCGCGGAAACTATTACTGAATAGTCAGTAGTCATGTTCGGCTGCTCGTCGCAAACCTAGAATGAAGTATTAATTAGCGCGTGATCAGAAGTAGAATGGACTTTTGAATCGGAAGCGACCACTAGGTTTACTTCTACATCCTAGTGCTCCGAGAATGTCTTGGCAATTACGATCAAATCTACCAGTGTATAACCATCAGAATGCCTGTCATGTCTTTATGAATACTTTATTTGACAGGCGTCATGGCTCAGTCGGTAGTAGCTCTGCCTTCCGTGCTGTGGGTCGTGGGTTCGATCCCCACCGAGAACAAACATTTTGTGTGTTGTAAACAAAGATGTTTGTTCTGTGTCTGGGTGTTTCTATTTATTATAAGTATGTATTTACAAAAAAAAAAGTATGTATGTATTCTATCAGCCATCTAGTTTCCATCGTACAAGCTTTGCTTAGTTTGGGACTAGAAGGCGTTGTGTTAAGGATCCGTGAATATTTATTCAAACCCCCTGGGAACTCTCTGGCCCGTATTCCAATTTGAGAAAGACAGCGTGATTCAAGAATATATTTGAGCAGAGATTCTCATACAAAATTGTTAAAAAATCAATGCTTGAATCAGATATAGACAAGCGTCTGAATCAGTGATAAATTATTTATCACTGACCATATACCATTTATAACTATTATCTATTTATCACTGACCATATACCATTTATAACTATTACCTGAGTAGCATCTTCTATCACTATCTTATTTTATATACAATTTACGCACAAACTCTCGTATTACAGTATACACTTGGACACATACACATTTAGATTCCATAATTTATATATTCTCACAGGGTCCTATGACAGTCATGGTCCTAGCAGAATAACAGCGCCTACTGCTAAAACAGTAGGCAAATTGCTGAGCTAGGACCCATTTGCTGCTGTGGCAGGCATCATACATATAGGCACCAATTTATGTTATTTAGTATATATTTATTTTTTCCTTTTAAATTCAGTGCTTTCGTTATTTTTATTATTATTATTTCATTTTGTATGTTGTGTGCCATGTAGTAAATAAATGAATGTCTATGTCTATAAATTATGCAAATGAAAATGGCTGAGAGAACGACCAAATTATTACCAACAGATGGTTCTTCAGAGCTGGTGTCCTTACCCCAGTGCCGTTGGAGCTTTGTCGTGGTTCCGCGAGCGAGCTATAATGCGCCACAAGTCCGAGGTCGACATGCCGTCGACCCGACGAGCCCGCCCCTCGCGGCGACGTCGGACAACTGTTCGCCGCACTTATTGTACCTAAAATACCAAACAAAACGATCAACTAAAGTTACTAAGTTTCTAGTTTCTTGAGGTTTTATAGTCGTGAGCTGATGGATGCATCAGCGCTCATCCCGCGCTAGGAGTCCACGCACTGTTTTCGATGTGAGTATTTTATCAGCAATCTAGTTCCCGTTGTAAAAGTTTTGCTAGAGAGCGTTGTGTGATATATCAAAGAATATTTATTTATTTATTGACTAGGCAAGCTCGTATGAGTTTTTAGGCCACCTTAAGGCCTCCGTCATGGCTTAACGACTGCTTGAGCCGGGACCGACAGTTTAACGTGCCCTCCAAAGCACGGAAGCGCTTAGATGTAAATGCCACTAACGGTCACCCATCCAAATAGTGACCGTGCAGAACGTCGCTTAACTTAGATAATCGGTGAAGATTGACTAAGCAAGCCTAGCCACGAGCGCATTACCTGTAGGAGAAGGCGCAGGGCTTCGGCCGTCGCTGTCCGTGGGTATTGTGATGCGGAGGGGAGGCATTGGCGCAGAACTGCCGCCGGCGCCACTCTCTTCCACCAGAGATTGGAACTCCAGCCGAATATTCGTGGATGGGAACCTTAGTGTGCACCTGGAATTGAACAATACTCATTTAAAAATAGCCTTACGACTGTTACTCCTCATGCACAATGCTCGGACGTACATGGCCTTAGATCTTTTTGTAAAAGTTGGTCCATTTTTTAGCTGTTTACTACTGAACATTTAACTTTTAGAAGATATAGAATGTATGCAAAAATGGCACTTAAGCACTTTGAGATTTTAGCATAATTTATGCCAGAAATTCAAATGAACGCATTTGAGTTTCAGTTTTGGAACAGCACAAATTATTATATTTACGCCAGTCTGATAATAGAAATAGGTTAGGCCAAGTCTGGCGAATTTTTGTGAAATATTTAGGAGACAACATATGAAATATCAGAGTTTAAAACCTTTTAATGAGTTAATAAAATAAAAAGAAGTTCGCTCTAGACAAGCTTTAATATTTCAAGAATCGAAGGTACCTTCACTCGAGGTAATTCTATCCATTTCTAAGAAACTCTCTTATTACTAATCTATTTTACGTATTAATTAGATTTTTCTATAAAGTAGAGGTAAGATGAGATGACTATCGCAGAAACATATCTTTTTGTTTTTGTGTTCTTTGAATCTGTCCTTCAAATCAAACTATATTCATTCTGGCGCCCAACGCGGTACTGAGTCAGTACCGCGTTGGGCGCCAAGAATAAAGTTGTCAATACAAGTAGTCTGTAGACTATGTGATATCACTGAATGCACGTACAAAACTCAATAAGCGAGACGACCTACTTGAATATCAAGATAATGAGCTCTGAGCTCCGCCCGCAGTGCAGTAAATTCAATAAACAGCTCCACAGACACTGGACGTTTCTGTGACGCTGGTATTTACTTCTGCCACATAGGATCTACACATCTACTGGTTAAAGGTAGGTTTGAAAACATGTTTATTAAAACCTTAGAGCTAAAAGTTTTTATTCAGGAAAACCAACAAGGATTACTGAAAAGCACTTTAAGATATCTAGGCGCCAAGTAATACCTCTTATTACTTGGCGCGTAGATATCTTATAGAAGAACTAAGCCTTTAGAAGTATTAAACAAACAGATTCTAAAACCAACTGCGCTGATAGACAGTAAAATAAACTCAGATTCATCAGTTTATTTAATTGGGATAAAGAAAAAGTATTTTTGAGTAGGAAATCTTATTTATAAATTATGAAGGTGAAAAAGCTTCGTAATCGGCTTTCCCAGAACGAAGTAAGTAACGAGCAATAGCTAGTCGCTCATAAGTACGGTATCCATAGCAACCTTTTCCGAGCCGAGCTGAATAGACTTCGGAGAATACAGACGCCTTCGAGACGCGATGATGAATAAGCTCCTTACTGAAATCCGAATGGAACGGCCCGACCGCCAAGCGTGATAATTATAAAATCAAAGACTGGTTGGCATTTTTACAATGATTAGTGAAACCTAAAAATATTTTTAACTTGATAAATTTAAACAAGTCGTTAAAACTATCCTTTATTTCAGTTACAAATGATTTCGGTAGTGATAACCTTGGTCGTTTAAGCCGTTTTAGATTCAATTCAATTCATTTATTTTCTTGCACGCAAGTGATTTACATAATATTAGGTATATTAGGCAAATACACATTTATACAATGTCAAAAATATAGAGTAACAATTTAAAAATAACAATAGCCACTTAGGTACAACCTAACTAATTTAATAAATATTGGCCAAACAAAGGAAACAATACCTTACCATTACAATTGGCGGTAAGGCGGCTGAGGTTAAGTAATGCTTCAGTAATTTCCTGCTATCAGCAACGTAATAAGTTACCCTTTGATAATGTCAAGAGCCTGAATCAACTTATTGATGAATGTGAGTGAAAGCCAGTTCCAGAATACATCATATTCTAAAGAAAGCGTAGGTGGTATATTATTTCTGTATTTAGACTAAATTTATTTCAAAGAAATCGACTGTAAGTAATCGGTAAGTAATAGCACAATAGAGGAGTAAATATAGAATTCCTTGGAAAGTAGGATGTGAATGTTTTTTGAAGTGAAAACTTCTTTAGCACCGTTGTGATTTGAAATTCGATGAAACGAAAACGGTAACAGATTAAGCTACTAGTTACTATTACACTAGTTACTATCTACTAGTTACTATACACTTACATTTTGCGAAAACAAAAGAGCGCAAACAAAGAGACATAGCCGTTATTTCAACTACTGTTGGCCGAACAGTGATACCGTTGAACTGCGGTCAGACCGACAACAAGAGCAAGTTCAAATCCAATGCGATATTATAAACTTTTTGCAACTTTTTACTTTTTATTTTGAGGTGAAACTTAGTTCTGCATATTGGTTAAGTATTCTTTGAAGGTTTCACTTCTACCACGTGTGAATTTAACGCATTTTTTTCGTAATTTCAACCATCGCAGCAGAGCTACTGTTGGCCGAACAGCGATACCGTTGGACTGCGGTCAGACCGACAACGGGAGCAAGTTCAAATCCAATGCGACATTATAAACTTTTTGCAACTTTTTACTTTTTCTTTTGAGGTGAAACTTAGTTCTGCATATTGGTTAAAGTATTCTTTGAAGCTTTCACATCTACCACGTGTAAATTTTAAAAAAAATTTATACCTGGATATTTGCTCTGACAAACATTTCACAATCCAGACGACACGAGCCTATTCCCAAACCATTTCATTTTATTGAAAAGCCTTACAGCGTTACCCATGCGAAATCCATTACAGGAATGGTTCGTTGGACCTTCCGCCAGACTAATATTGGCTGCCATTCCGTTTCATTTTAGTTTAGATTGAAATACAAAAAATACTTGTAGAGAACTTCGACTGTCAGCTTCGGCGTGCATAATGCGCGTCAAAGCCAGCTCGACTGCCGAACGTCGCGCGGTGCCGAGACCGTAGTCTTTGTTATGTTGATTTGCGACAAGCGAGAATCGAGAAACTCGCAGTTATTGTATGGACAAAAATAGTTTGCAAATCTCTCGCTAGAGGCGCTTATCGGGTTTCTTACAAAATATCTCGCAAGTCGCTTCTCGATATGCGTTTCGAACGACATAACAAAACTGAAACTACGGGCTCAGATACGATGCCGTTACGATACGTTTACGTTTGTCACATTTATTTGTGCTGCACACGTACCGTACCTACTATTACTACTATTTGAAGGTAATAACATCGCTACTATCACTATGGCTCCACTGAAAACTAGCTCTGATAATGTTTTTTTTTATGATAAAAGTAATTTAAAAAAAAAAAGTAATGGAACAAGCTGATAGCTCACCTGATGTTAAGTGGTAACTTCTGCCTATAACAATGCATTACCTCACAGAGCAAGTCCAATGAGGACGTGCCCTGTAAGGCAATGCACTGCGTCCATCACTCTGAGACGTAAGAAAAGAAAGAAAGAAAGAAAAATCGTTTATTGCCTTATACCATACATAAATTAGTAATCTACTTAGACAGCTAGGTATAGGTAGGTACATAATGTGCATGCGAAACATAGATGTACCCAGCTAGAAGGAATAATATTTCAATTTGTTAAGGCAAAGGGGGTATGCTCAGCATAAATGCTATGCGGACATCATGTCCGTATAGCGCTGATTTTCAGTATACCCCTGGATTATGCTCGACAGGTGTTCGCCGGCTAGTATGAGTATATTTTTTTTTTCTCTGGCATATTAATTTTAAGTTTATGATCAAGCAGGTAACCGCGCTCAACATGCATGTCTGTATGGTGTAAAAAGTGTGCATGTATGCAATTTGTGAACGAGTGATAGTATGTATGCAGTAAATGTCGTCTTGGACTGAAGGATGTGTGCAAGGGTGTGTGTATCAGGTACATGAAATGTGTGTGTATATTCTGGTATTTAAATGTGAATGTGTGTATTTTGACAGGTGTGCTGCGTGAGGGGGAAGTGAGGGAGAGTGTGAGGGTGAGTGTGTGGGTGGGTACTACTGATAGTCCCAGTCTCTTAAGAGTCTGGTTATCTCAGTAGCACCATATGTATGTGAGTGTGAGTGAGGATCTTAGGGAGGGTGTGAGGGTGAGTGTGTGGGTGGGTACTACTGATAGTCCCAGTCTCTTAAGAGTCTGGTTATCTCAGTAGCACCATATGTATGTGAGTGTGAGTGAGGATCTTAGGGAGGGTGTGAGGGTGAGTGTGTGGGTGGGTACTACTGATAGTCCCAGTCTCTTAAGAGTCTGGTTATCTCAGTAGCACCATACGTATGTGAGTGTGAGTGAGGATCTTATGGAGGGTGAGTGTATGTGTGTGTGAATCAAAGGTTAAGCGGGTGGGGTTGATGGTTATCAGGGTGGTTGTTTAGGTCAAGGGTTGTTTCAGTTTTTTGTCCTATCTTTGGTCTACTAATAATTACCTTGAAAGTATTTTCAAAATAGCATTTTTGTCTGTGTAAAAGCATTGATTTATATTTAGTTTTAAATGTATCATTGCCCATTTTTTTCTTACGTAAAGATCTTGAAGTCTCATGTGCCTGTAATTACACCGGCGCCCTTACCCTTCAAACCGGAACACAGCAATGCGAGCATCGCTGCTTGGCGGCAGGAATAGGTACGGTGCTAGTACTGAACCCGGACGAGCTCTCACAAAGAGCTCTACTACTACTAACTACTACTATGTTTAATGCTCTATGTGAATATTGCAGTAAATTTTAACCTTTGTGTATCACGCTGTATTTTGTTATTTAGTTTTATACAAAACTAGCCGTCTCCCGCGGCGTTGCTCGCGTTAGAGTGTGACTTTTCAAAATTCATTTCTTAGTGCACCCCTACTCTATATAAGAATACTACCCTCCAAATTTCATACCTCTAGGACTTATAGTTTAGGCTGTGCGTTGATTCTCTGTCAGCTTCAAAAGAGTTTTATATATATTGATGATTGATGATGATGATTCAATATATTCGGTATTCAATTTACTTGTAATTAAATTTCCCGGAATATTCCTTCCTTCCAATTACCCATTCTTACAGCAAAAGATGCCTTTAAATAGCTTGAAATAAACTGCCTTACAAATAATTAATGATTTGCTCCACTTCAAAAGGTTGTTTTCATATTCTAGCAGCAGTTTTCCGATAATTTCATTTACCTACGTGGCCTGGCAATCAGTCCTTCCAGGAATAGGGCACTTTCATTACGTTTTCAATTTAAAATAAGCTTTTTTGCGTTCGTTTTTGGATTCTATTTAGCTTGGCAAACCAATCTGGTTTGTTTCTAGAAAGCACTTTTTGTAATTCCGTACGGGCTGTTCGTTTTTAGCCAATAGCGCTTACTTTGCTATCGACTTTCCGATTGCATTTTAACAACCCCAACATCTACCCTTTTGATCGAGTTACCTGAAAAGCGAGACGGCAATGAAAGCATTAATACCAAAACAAGAGGTTGACTAAGAAACTGTTTTTTTTTATGGTAAATGTAATGGAACAAGCTGATAGCTCACCTGATGTTAAGTGGTAACTTCTGCCTATAACAATGCATTACCTCACAGAGCAAGTCCAACGAGGACGTGCCCTGTAAGGCAATGCACTGCGTCCATCACTCTGAGACGTAAAGATCTTGAAGTCTCATGTGCCTGTAATTACACCGGCGCCCTTACCCTTGTTTGCCTTTAGCATGAGATACCGAAGAATCAGTATGCTTGAAATCCAACCCCAGCAGCATACAGCTTACCCTAACTCCGTTAAAAGCATATTATCTTATCATACCGAAAATTTTAACCCCACAATGATTGTGATCTCTCTGTGCTATACAAAATCTAACATAACCTTAGGTATACATAATATATAAGGGACCATATAACTATGAAAGATCGACATCTTTTAAATTGTGTTGAAAATGAAGCCATTATTTCATTTCAATGGCAAATGGCTCCATCGCAATCAATCCAAGCCTGTTTTTGACATCCCACCAGGGTACCTTATCTACAATAGGTAGGTAAGTATAGAATAGGTATTAGGTAGGTGTTATATACTGCCAGTGCAGGTACGATAAATCAATACAGGTGGAATCGACTGTGAATTGGAACCTACAGTTAAGCCTTCGGCACACTTGACGGAAATTCCTTCGCCTAACTTCCGCGTCAATCCGGTACCATACGATCTTCCGCGACGGACGACCGATCATCCGCGTAGTGTGCCCGCTATTTGTATTTTATATACAATAAAATGTATTGACGTTCCGTCGGAAAGGTCCGCGACGGAATTTCCGTCAAGTGTGCAGAAGGCTTTACACGGAATAGATTTACAGGGAATCGGAAATGTGGGAATTTGAATCGTGTTGCGTTGGACATTCTTTTCAACTTCAGTATTTATCAGTACCGGGTATTCATCACAATGACGTACTGTTAGAGCTTTAACTGGTTCTCCCGATGACTATGTTATGATATTAGGTTTAAAGAAATTTATTCACAAAAAAGACAATAGTCACTTACATGCGAATAGTTATTTAGCGTAAATAATCATAGGTAGTAAGTATAATAAAAGTAAGTTAATAAAAGCAAATCTGAGTAGGTAGGTTAGGTAGATCATCGTCCGATTTGGTAGGGGTGTTATATTGTAGGATAGGTAGGTACGTAAACGGTTGGTAGGTGGGAAGGGCAGTTGCTAGGTAGGAAAGGAAAAATTACAAACAGTCGAAAAAACTAAATAAAATAAAAAATTCAAAAAATTAGAGGTAGGTGTTCTAGGTAGGTTGTAGGTATTTGCTAGTTATTACTATTAGGTAGGTAGGTATGTATTACTTATCGTCCTTAATAAATTGTGCAAGTTTTGTTTTAAATGCTTGAAATAGGCTAACATTCTTCAGAATTGCGGGTAGTTTGTTATAAAGTTGTGCTCCTTCAAATGTAAACATCTTTTTTCCGTAGTTTGTTCTGACCTTGGGCATAACAAGAAAGCTTGCACGACGAGTGTTGCGCTTTGTCACCTGTTTAGATTTTATGAATGCTAAACTGGTATGGAGAGAGCCTTTTATTATTTTGCGAACTAAGATGCATGTGTTATAAATGTACATTTGATTTATCGTCATTAATTTGGTTTCTTTATAAATAGTTTTAGTCGATGTTAGGTAGGGATAGCGAAAAAGTAGTTTTATTATTTTATTTTGTAGAATTTGTAAGTCGGCTAGTTTTGTTTTGGGAGCACTGCCCCATATTTCAATTAGGTATAGCAAGTGTGGTTTGACTAATGAGTTATAAATGGTGTAGCGTATTTGGCGTGGGATACATCGCACTATATTGCGAAGTGACCCGATGAGTGACGAAAGTTTGGCCCTTATTTTTTCAATGTGAGTACTCCACGTCAAACCGCCATCCATATGTAAACCGAGATATTTTTCACTTATTTTTCTTTCGATTATTATGTTGTTTAGATGTAAAGGTTCGTGAGGTCCTATTATTTTATTTTTAGCTCTAAAAATGACGTAACAAGTTTTTGAAACATTAATTGTTAAGAGGTTATATTGAAACCAGGAGTGGAGATTGTTTAAATCATCTTGTGCTTTTCTTATAATTTCCTGGATTGACGGGCCGAAATAAAACAAACACGTATCATCAGCATAAAGCGATATGTGACCATGCAGCCCTAACTCATGTATGTTGTTTACGTAAATTAGAAAGAGCAACGGGCCCAGAATAGATCCTTGCGGAACTCCACAAGTGATAGGAAGGTTAGAGCTTTGACTATTTTTAATTTTGACTACTTGGGCTCTGTTCGCTAAGTAAGATTGAAGCATTTTTAACGCATTGCCTTTGATACCGATGACTTCAAGTTTTTTTAATAACAGTTTATGACTTACGGTATCAAAGGCTTTTTTTAAATCGATAAATACACCTAAGCCAAGGTTTTTACTATCTATATTAGATTTTATTTTTGTAACAATATCTATAGTTGCAGCTAGGGTGTTGCTCTTAGGTCTGAATCCAAATTGATGTTTGTAAATAAAATCTATCGAGTTTAGGTATTTTTCTAATCGGCTGTATATTATTTTTTCAAGAATTTTTGACAATATGGGAAGCACTGATATCGGCCTGTAATTACCAGGGTCACTTTTTGATCCAGATTTATGAATTGGAGAGACCCTAGCTATTTTGAGGGTGTTTGGAAATTCTCCAGTCAGTAGAAGTTCATTGAAGCAGTTGGTTAGGGGGTCTAATATAAAATATTTAACGCATTTAATTGCTTTAGTGTTTATGCCGTCTAAACCTGAGCTAGAGTTCGAATCTAGGCTATCAATTATTTTACTAATTTCATCGGGACTGCATGGCTGAAAAACGGATAGTCCTTCACGTGTACGGTTATTGGTGAGTGGTAATGCTAGGTTGGAGTTTTCATGAAAGTGCTTAGGAATTTGGTTTGCTAAAGCAGATCCTATTGTTGCAAAGTATTGGTTAAACACCTCGCATATTTGGTTTTCGTTTGTTATATCTTTGTCGTTAACTGTGAGTTTTGAAGGAGCACAGTTTTGTGGTATTTTATTTTTAGCTAATGTATTAACTAGTTGCCACATTTTTTTTGGTTTTTGAGTGTATTTACAGAATTCATTATAGTAATAAGTATCTTTTGTGTCTTGAATAATTTTTGCAACGTTTTCTTTTTTTTCCTTATATTCAGCATTTAGATCGTCACTGCTTGGATTATGTCGTAGCTGTGTCCATAAGTAGTTTCTTTGATTTATATTTGTTATTATATTTTTGCAGATCCAGTCTTTTTGAGGGGGGTTAAGAATTTTAGTCTTTGTGGTCTTGCTTTCATCTGTGTACTGTTTTATTTTCTGTTCTAAGTGTCTGTAGTCTATTCTTGTTTCCAAACTATCTTCCTTCACAAGTGTATATAGCTTGCTGTAATCTATAGCTTCATATTTTGTATAAACTTTAGGTGGTGGTTTATATTTCTTTAATTCCACGTATATTTGTTTATGATCTGACATCGCAGAGTCTATGATAGCCATGTGAAAATTGTCGTCTTTTAGGTTGGTACTGACGTGATCTAAGATAGATTTTTTATTTTTCTGATCTCGGGTGCAATACTTTGAACTTATCTTGTTTAGAAGTTTGTGCCCAGCTTCATGGAGTAGATATTTGTATTGTTTTGTTTTTTTGTCCTTGTCAAGAAGGTTGACATTAAAGTCTCCAAAGACTATTGCCCTCTTTTTTTTTGTAATTGTTGGTCGTATGTAATAAGAAAATCTTTATAGTTAGTGTCGCCAGGGTTATATACTACACCTACTTCAAGCCCATAGTTTTGCAGGTGTATCCAGAGATAATTATTTCCATCCAGGTATTTTGACTCAGTTAGACTGTGTTTTAAATTGTTATGAACATAGGCTGAGACTCCTCCTCCCCTTACATCCGTCCGATGGTTATAATAGTGTGTGTAGTTAGGAATTTGCAATTCAAAAGCATGTTGGTCACTTGCAATCCAAGTTTCTGTGAGTAAGATGAGTTGTATGGTTGGGGATATTGAGCGTAAAATACATAATAGCTCGTCAAATTTTCCCTTCTTTCGTATACTTCGTGCATTCAGGTAGAAGAAGCTTAATCTTGATTTTGTAGTTTCTAAGTTTTCGTAGTTATCGATAAGTTGGTGTGTTGTAGTTTGTAGATTACTCGAGTTTGGAGCCGTGTTTACTGCTGGTAGTTTTTTGAAGCCGGTTTGATAATTGTTGGTGTCCCATTGATATATTTTATTATTATATCATCTTCACCATTTGCTTGTCTGCGCGATAATTCTTCCTTGAGCCCTTGTAGGTACTTGTGCTGTGCAGGCGTTTGATCGGAGAATATTTTGATACCCTTCGGTAGTTTGTCTTTACTGCGCAGTAATAGCTTTGCAGGCGCAGTGGTTTCGTAGCATACTTTGACTCGGCGATTCTTTGCAGCGTCGTATTTTCCGAGGCGAATGATTTTAAACGGCATAGGCATATCACAGTTTATGAGGTTCGTGATAGTATTCACTTCTTTTTCATCCTGTCTCATTCTCTCCTCGGCATTTAAGGACGTAGATTCCGGAATTCCCACAAGAATTACATTCTTCTCTCTTATATTGCGGTCTTGAACTTCGCGTATGATGTGTTCACTTGAGTATTGTTGGTTTTCAGAGCGAGATGCAGACCCAGAGGGCTGTATTAATGAGGGGTTATTCAGGTTTTTAAGCTCAACCTCTATGGCGTTTATTTTGCTTTCGCCAAGAACTAATTTGCTTTCAAGTCGACTCACATGTGTTTTTATATTATTCTGCTCCGTGACTACGTTGTTTGTAGTAGACTTAATGTCATTTATCTGCGCTTTGATTTCCGTAATGCTATCCCGAAGTAAATTTGTAGTTTGGTCAGTCGACGATTTAATTTCGTTCATTTGGGTTTTTACTTCGGTAATACTACTTTTGATATGACTTAGTATTTGTTCGTTGGACTCAACATATTTTTCCAAAAGAGAGCTCAGGCGTGATATCTCGCCCCGCACATCTTTTATCTCATCTGCACACTCGCAGTCAACTGTTAGTTTTCGTTTATTACGGAAAGTAATCGTAGAGTCCGTTGCCATATCATTTAGCTTTGACAAATCTGGTTGTGACTGCGATCCACCAGTCGAAGTACTCGCTGACGGCGGGGATCGATGTACATTCATTGCGCGGCGTTAATGTAGGTACTCACTAGTTGTCACAGCAGCGATGCGCAAGCGATACAAAGGATTATTTTCGTCTCTTTTCTTCGCAAGCACAGGATAGGAGTAAAAATGGGTTATTTCGCATTCGTTGAATAAGGCACAATGAGCACTGTTTCCACGTAATTTGGTTGAGTTTTGACTGCAACTAGTTTATAACTTTTAGAAAATAACCGTGCGCACGTCTACTCTGGTAAGCGATCGAACGACGACATATGATATCCGTAAACTATATTTTGTATAGATATATAGATAGAATATTCTTTAATGTAAATACACCACTTAAAAGTAAATAAAATAACATGAAAATACGAAAATTGGTAATAAAAAAAACAAGTTTTAGGAGGTAGGTAAAATGGGCCTCTTCCAGGCAAATTATTTTTAGCTAAGTTATTCCTGTAACAAATTCTAAGAGCAGAATATTGGACATGGTAATCAGGAACATGGTAAACTAGTAGTTCGCCCCGAACTGAGATCTCGTGATGGTCGGAGGTTAATAAAACCCAAACAATTTTTATTGACCAATGGTTGTAAAAAACTTTGCAAATCGCTTCGAAATCGCCGTCTAGCTATGTACCAGTCTTACTTGAACTACAAAATCATTGAAACAAAACAGTCACAAAGAATATAAATGAACATCCTGTTTCAAAAACTAACTAAGACTAACTACTATGAAAATTCCATTATTTGTCGAACTCTAAAATCGTATAATACACTCTTCAGCTCAATATATCTTTTTAACACAAGTATGTGTTTAGAAAAGGTGTAACCGATATCCTTTTAGAGTTAAAGTGTTGATAAAGTTTGTTGTATACTTTTCAGGTTCTTTTCTTATAAAGTACATAACCTAAGTTATTGTTATGACTTGGTATAACTGCTCTCTTATATATTAAATCTTTTTATATAAAGTAAATCCGTTATTGGATGTAAGGTTTATCTTTAAGATGTTCAACAATTCGCCTTTAAGATCTGTGGATTTTGTAATTCTAAATAAAAAAATATAAAAAAAAAAGATTCAGATAAGTTTGAGAAGGAAAAACACTATTTTAGTATATGTAAAACCTTTACCTAAGTAAGTAAATTATATCTCGCGAAAAACAATACACTCACATTCATTGTAACTAGAATGTAACAAGCACAATACTCTAGTCACAAATTCAGTAGAACAAAGTTTCCGGAGAATTCAGCATTGCTGAACTTTACGTCAGCTGCCGCAACTCGCCACATTGTTCAGTACCGATGGAGCTACACTGTATAGTTCAATAACTTCAGGACAAAGTATTCAATAAGAGCGTAGTAGGTAGACTAGGTAGATGCCACGCCTACGACGCTCACTGCTCACGTAGGTAGGTACCTACAGATTCATCTCTATTGCGTTTTTGGTTACATTGACGCACTTGTGAAGTTGTGATGTGGTTAAAACGTGCTAGGTCTTACAGTGGATCATAGCAGTTACCAGTTTTCTTTTATACAACATTGGCCTCGTACGTGTTTTGGTGTGGAAATCTGGTGTGAAACGTCTAACGCCCAGCATACCAGAGGGCGCTGATTTGTATGGAGACACTGAGCGGATTTTTTGAGAAGCTTGGTCTACACCAAGTCCGTACTCGCGTGTCGAGCTTCTCAAAGAATCCACTCAGTGTCTCCATAGAAATCAGCGCCCACTGGTGTGCTGGGCGTCAGCCGTTACACACCCACACCATACACTGAAAACTCGTACTAGGCCCTCTGAGTGATGGAACAAACCGATAGCCCATCTGATGTTGTGGTAACCACTGCATATAACGAAGCATTACCAGTCATCATACATTTTTGGTAGATCAAACAATAATACGTCCTAGAATGTAGAATGAGCCTTACTTTTCTAACTAGAAATTGGTCAACAAAGTATTGCAGAGCACTCGGGAGACATTGGAAGGAATAAAATGTCAAACATAGATTTTATGGTTACATTTTCTCGGCAGAAGTTAGATAAATAAACCAGTGGGGTGCTTTGCTCATGCCTTCTACCTGTCCGTACAATAGCAGGCAGTAGGTATGCTTACTGGCGTCGTTATCCGCTTTGTACGCCCAAGAGTGTTCAGAATTTTCCAATGTATTGTAGGCAACCTACCTTACCTACTTAGTTTATGTAGTAGATCATTTTAGTCCGAAATTCAGAATATTAGATTTACTTTTGTATATGTAATAATAAGTAGCAAGCAATATTGTGTAGTTTGATAGTTTTAGATTTGACATAACATTCTCTCTCTCTATGTATGGCTGTATTCAGAAAAATATATCCAGCAAACCTTACCGGATTACGGATTATCAGAAAACATTGAAAAGGACCACTGTAATAAAAGCAATTTCCTCTCAATCCAGCTCGTGAAACTGGTCGATATCTGGCAATAACAAACGAGACTGGATATCGATGTACTTTTGTAGAATGTTTTCAGACCAGAAGACATCATAATAAGACAACTGCGGAACCGATCTCAATGTTAGTTTTGAATAGTATTAGTAATTTTAAGTTTCATAGCTGTTGCACTTGAATAAAATGTTGTGTTCATCTGTCATTGGTGTGTGTACCAGTACTGGACAACTTTTGGGAATGTTTCTGTATACTACACTGTTTGTGTTCCCGAAGAGTGGTAGCATAGAGCAATGCAGGTGGTCGGTAATGTCGGCCGTGATGTTGTAGGTAACGCAGGAGGTTAAAGCCTATGAAAGTCTATGTGTGGGGCTTTTGTGGGCTTATATGCCGTTGATGATTAGAGTAGTTTCTTGCCCGCTCTTCTAGACTCTGGTAGCGAGGAACTGGCCACTAGAATCCCTAGTTTATAAGACGTTTCTAAATGATTGTTCTGATTTTACTGAATAAAAGAAAGTTGTATTTGGAATTCCCAAACATTCGAGCCCAAGGTGGCCTTGAAAGAGGCAATTGATGTTAGTAAAAACACATCGATGGCTGAGCACAAAAAGTTCTTATTGATCTAGTGAGCGAAGCGAACGACAACTTGGACAAAAATGCTTTGTATGTTTGTATGTTTGTTCGACGAGATCTTTTAAACCGCGCATCCGATCTTCATAAAATTTGGTAGGTATACGGATAGTACTCTTAAGTTTTACTGGTTTGTTAAATAAAGTAAATCGGTCAAGAGATCGTGAAGATATGAGGGTCCAAAGGGAGTTAAAAAAAAGTCGTCCAATAATATCAAGTGGGGTGTCATATGATAGGGTTTTGTTTAGACATTCCAAAACCGTTTTTATTTTGATTCTAGGTCTAATAGTTTTTGAGTTGTTGTAAAAATTACAAAATTGGCAATTCCAGTATAACGTGAGCTACCACCTCTTGGAGTTTCAATGATTTTGTAGTTCAAGTAAGACTGGTACATAGCTAGACGGCGATTTCGAAGTGATTTGCAAAGTTTATTACAACCATTGGTCAATAAAAATTGTTTGGGTTTTATTAACCTCCGACCATCACGAGATCTCAGTTCGGGACGAACTACTAGTATATTTTTAGAAAGAAAACAACTGTTTTCTCATTTCATTCGTAATTAACACAACAAATGATACCTCGCAGAATTTAATTAGAGAGCTATTAACACGGACCGAAATACGAATTCCAAACAAGCCATCCGTCCCGCAAATAATTAATTAGTAAAATGTATTAACACAAAACAACGTGTAAGGCTCAACGTTCACTATAGCGTTACGTACAAACAGTGACGCACGCACGCGATGATGATGCGAGTTTATGTACGCCGCCGCCTGCTAGGCACCACCAAACATGAAATGTATAAATATCTGAAAAAGGGCCCGGACTGTATTTTACTAACTAGTATTTTGGTCAATTAACATGTATGGTTTGTCAAACGATATTGCCAAACAATAGTGAATATGATTTTCAAAGCGTTGTTAACTTTATAAAGACGCTTTGTTTACTCAGCCAGCTGTGAAAGTGAACTGGCTGAATTATAATGTTATGATGAACCAGCATTTGTAAAAATTACGAACGGATGGAACAGTAAAGTAGTAAATTGACTAAAGCACTAGCACATGCCCAGTCCGAACGAACAAGTACGCTAACACCTCACGCCTTAGTGGACAACAAACTAAAACGAAATCAAACGTAATAAACAGAGTTCAAAACAAAATATAAAACTACAATGCCGGCAAAACAAAAACAAACTCACAGACTACGCTATAGCAGCAAATCCACAGATTAGATAACACGTAGTACTCAACCCACACAGATTAAGTAACACACAGTACTAGGTCCACAACACAACAAATCAATACTGCGCTTGTTTACGAGTTACGATGGAGTGGGAGGTGTAATTTAATATTGCATCCCTCTCGGCGAGACGAACTGAAAGGAGCCTTGAGAGTATGGAGCTCAGGGAGTGATTTACATTGGCAGGGTATGAGGTAATTGGAGGGTTAGCTAGTACGCTATCGCTATAGACATATCAGTGGAAATATTATGTGCTGATGGAAAATAGATAGTACCTTAGGAGTCTTATCATAACGATTGACAAACCTCATCGGATACACCCCGCCAACTGCTGTCCCCAAAAACTATAGAGGTTCATGTTTTGATCAGCCAATGTCCTCCAAACGTCCTTTAATATCTCAAGAAGTGACGTAAGTAATGAGTAAGCCTCACTCAATGAGATTTGAAGCTCCAGCAGTAATATAATCAAACGAAAATGGAAATATACCTAGTAATAATAAAGCTTAGTGAAATGTACGAGACGAGACTGAAAGCTTTCACAAAAAGGGGGCCGATAGAATTTTCTGCTGAACTCAAAATCGAATAACACTGCTGATAGACGACAATACTCTCAATCAGCAATCATTTATTAATCATAGAAATATCGACGGCTTTCTTACAATATACCGTAAAGCTTTCGCAATAAGGTTGTGAATAACTCAGCAAAGTGGCAAAGCAGACTCGTCACGCTTGTCACAAAAAGCAAATGACACAAATCGATGTTACGGTAGCAAAAGAGGTTAAAACCCTGGTATGGTTCAAGATTAATGGAGTCCTGTGAGTATCATGGCGGAAATGAATCACAGGCTGATAGATTACTCCATCTCTGTTCAATTTCATAGACATTTGTTGCTGCAAAAACCACTGCAATTAAAAACTTTTCTGCGGTGAAGTATAACTTTTACAGAGTGAAATATGAAGTATTCAGTCAGACAGAACAAGACGAATGCTTCGATTATCACCAGAATACCAACAGCAGCAGCTGAATATGATTTGAACGATCACACGATGACGGACATTACCCTTTGCCGTACTATGCAAGTGAAGTCAAAAACACAGGCTATTAACAAATATTGAGTAATAATCGTATTGACGACGCAACCTCATTAAATACCTAGTAATAAAAAGCATCAGGCACAGCTCAAATGACAAAACAATTACAGAGAGTAAATAAATGATACGGAACAAAGTCTGCATCTATTTTGATCTGTTTCCAAGCTTAATCAGTACTGCGAATCAATTCGAAAATAACCTTAGTTTGTTTTGCACTCAGCTAAAAACTTTTGTCCAATCAGGGCTTGATAATACGGGTACGCGGACGTTTCTAGAATCGCAAAGTGGCCAATATTGCGCTGAACTTCGCCGCTGCAGGCCAACCAAAGGGATTTATTCTTTCTTATTTGTCTCCTTTTTGGATCCGTCAGTTATGATGAATCTCGTTCATCTCACCAAATTGTATTGTTCCGTGCTCACTTGCTGTTTTAAGACTCAAGACTATGAATTTCTCGTACAAACGTAATATCAACATCAGTTCAAATTCGAGCATATTTTTTACAATATTGTGATGTAATATTGTTTCGGTGAGACCGCGTGGGCATGAAATTTGGAAAGAAATTGAAAGAGTCTGAACTGAAACAATCCCCATGAGAAAATAGAAAGCGGTTACCTTACCCCCCCCTAAACGCTAAACCAATCTTAATGAACTCCACGCGGACGAAGTCGATAAATAATAAAGACACTGTTTAAAATTGGAGACCCATTCTAAACACGTATTGCGCCCAACAGGTCAACAAACTGTTCCGAATCGCAAATGAACTTAGAGCCGAGGAGATAAGACTGATATTTGCATGCTGGGGAACAGACAGAGTATCGATCGCCGATTTCCGAGCAGAAAACATGAGGCGTCCTTCACCCGGTGCCCTTTCGGTATTATCCGACGAATTTCGGAAGCAGTCTTAAAACTCCGGACGTCGTAAACTTGAAGTACATTTCATGCAAGTCAGAGGATATTGGTTACCACATTTCAAGGACTTTGATTTTTCAAGGCGTGTTTACTGAAACAGTTTATTTTAAAAGTTGTTTTATTACATAGTATAGGTTGAAAATACGCGCGGCGTTAAGTAAATTTGGGTTCACAAATTATCTCATGACATTGTTTACGTAATGTTCAAATCATGATTTAAATTAAAAAAATCTGCTGCCGTTGCTAAGCCTCTATCGATAAGCCAAAACTGCGTTCAACTCGTCTGGTTTCTACTGATGTTCGGTTTCAAAAGTCATTTTTTTTTTTTTTAAATACAATATAGGCAACTTTTTGACCACAATCTCACCTGATGTTAAGCAATGACGTGGTTGACGATGTAGCACGGTTACCTAGAAGATACCTATTCACTCTACTCTTGAAAACTTTCAAATTATTTATTTTTAAATAGACAACACTGTTTTAAAACGGCATAAATTTCATCCAACCGTGTTGTTTGTGCAAGGACACTGTTGTCTGTCCAATCTATTAGGGGCTCAAATTCACCCTCGTTTCACTTTGAAGCACCCTTTATTTTCACTAGGGGTGCTGTGAACATGCACATGAGTTGTTGTATACTTTTTAGAAATTGTCGCAATGTTTCTTTCTTGCAAAATGTGCTTTTAGTGAAGGCAAACTGTCGGGAAATTGACATATCCTCATATTTTCTAGCAGAGCTTTTTCAGTATAATTTAATTTTTTTTGCATAATAACGAATCTAGAGCTAAATTCAAATAATAAACAGGCGATTGATATGGATTGAAAAATTCAGAACACTGTGTAGTGGACAGCTAGCTTTACTGGCATTAAGCATATTGATAATTTCTTTCGCGCCAGAAAATCTAGGCCTTTATCCTTGTTACTATTACACGATTTTCTACAGATCTATTTGCAGAATTCCCAGAACAGTTCGGTCATCGGCCAATTAATATTCAACCGTTCGAGAAAATAACTCCCGATAGTGGAGTCGAGATAGAAATAACACAAACGGGTCAGAACAGTCTGCCGACTGCCTGACCGACTTTAAATGTGAGAGAAGATAGATAGTTTAAGTAGAGCGGTTAGCTTTTACGAGACCACAGACATTGAGATGCATGCCAAAGTACAGAACCAAACATTTAAGATACATAAAGTCATTTACCGGGAGGACAGAGCAAGAAGCACTGGTGTTTTTTTTTTTAGGTCGAATTATAATGCTGGTGTAATCATCTAACGATTTTCGACAGCTTTACCAGGTTATTAGTGAGTGCAGACGACGCCACCGACTTTATTTGCACTGAGAAACGTTTGAATTGAAGCCTAGGCTGTGGGCACACTAGGCACATGAAATACATACCCGTACTTTCTAGTTACCAAGAAAGCTTCGACGGATAGCACAATTTCTATCAATACAACTTACTGTTGATTGTCTTCAACTGACAATACTGAGAATCACGATCTTACCTGTAACGAAAAACATAGATAAGTATGGTGTCGTCCTTACAGATTTATTGAGGGTGAAACTGAAGGTTCAATATTTAAAAAATCGCAGTATGTAAGCAAAATATATTTTAGCACATTTCACAGAAAATTCGTTGGAACTCGAAAAGCCGAGGCCAGTCATACCACCGCCGTCGTCCGTATCAGATTGGGGGGTTGGCAACAAGGGGGTACGTACGGGCTCTGACGTCACCGGTCGACGGCCCTCCAAGGTCGCAATCGCAAGACACGAAACCTTCACGCAAAGGTAATTCCAACTTGTCCAAACAAGGCATGAACTGAATATTTCAGTGCTTACCATGCTCTAGGTACAACTTATTTTTTACGTTATTGTTAGCTTTGATGAAAGATATGCTTGATTCGGCGCTTTCGTGTGTAAGACCATTAGGGTAGGAACAACGCTACTGCGACAAAGTTTCACAGTAAAACAAACACGAAACCTTCAATTATAAACGGAATTCCAGTTTTTCTGGCAAAAAGATGTTTCGGCCATGAAAATATCGAACTTGAACCAGAAATCACAGCGCAATTTTTTTTATCGACACGCGTTTTCCTCAGAACGCGGAAAAACACAGTATCTGGGGCAAGAATCAAAATAAACATCAGACAATTTTGTATACTTAATATAAAAATAGTCGGTGCGATGCGTGAGCGTGTGAGACGAGCGGCAGAGCAATTCGTAGAGCCGAATTTATCTCCATCAAGATAAAAACACTTTTATGTATGTCAAATAACGATTTCCAGGACATACAAGCGCTTTTTCTATCCAGCGGCTTCTAAAATAACGAGCAAACAGACATTCTCTATCCACCAGCTCCTCAAACATAGGGAGAAACTAGCGCATATCGAGCGACCTGAGATCTGTAGCCATAACTCAGACGAGGCAAGTGGCACTATCCACGACAGGGTTTGTTTGCTCTGGCTGTTTACACACTTACGTAACATGTTTGTAACCAGACGGACGCGGCAATATTTGAGAACTTTACTGCTAGAATACCAACCAAATGAGGATAGAAATGGGGTTGAATATGAATATCCCTTCCAAATTTAAAAACTTTTGTAACTGCTATGTGAGAGTTTGGCAACTAGTATTACCCTATAAACCCTATGATAAAATGTCTTGCTTCAGTAAAAAAATCAACTTTTCAACAGAAAAAAAACCATTGAGTAGATATTCAGACCAACATTATTTTGAATCCCTCGTAATGGAGAACCGACGTCACGCACGTCACATCACTGGTATATTCTGTTTCTTCCAAGGAATATTCGAATCGTTATGCTAACGTGACGCAAATAAGAACTACAAACAACAAATACATACAGTGCCGACAGAGAATAAACTTTTTATTAATCTGCTCTGCTTCATCGTCACTTACCATAAGATTGCCAAAGGACAATCTATCTAATAAAAAAAAAATGCAAATTCCACGTGAGCGTCACGTCTATTTCTAGTGTTGATCAGTGGTGACGTCACGCTCACAACCCAGGTTATTGAAGCTGACAGTGTGTCAATGTGAATCAGCTTGCTGATACGAAATGAAAGGTATCTGGAAACGACATTGATTATCACTCCCGATCAAATCGTAGATCCAATTGCGTGACACTATGATTTAGTTGAATAATAAGCTATACGCCCGAAATCGGTAGACTGTTGAAACTATTCTTAAGATCTCTTGTGTAGTTCTACCATAAATGATTCTTATTCTATGATATTAGTATCAGTTCAGATATTGGCCACTACTCTCGACTTTTACGCCTAAAGCATAAATTTAAGAAACCCCTTTCGGAATATTAATTTAATTGGTATATTATAAAGTGTGAACAAAATAGTAATACCTACTATCACCAGACTACTTAGACAGCAGTCATGATTAAGTTTATCACTTCCGTTAATGAAGACATTGAGTCATGAAGAGGTTTTGATCAAAATGGAGAGCCAATTGGAAAAGTCGGAAACGCACCGATCCTTCGAGAACTTCGTCGTTCAATTACTGCCTCGTCATGATCCTAATTAGGACGTCAAATGAAAGGGGAATTCAGAATTCACCCTCGACTTCCACATGCACGCTAGCTACAGTCTACAAACCTCTTACAGGAAACACGAACGACACTGGTGGTTCAACATGCACATTTGCCACGCGACATTCAATCGTATGCCTTTAAAATATTATTTTCTACAGAATTTTTTCAATCTGCACATAGCTGAGGTTCCACCAGAAAGATCAAACCCAATTCCAAAGCAATTATGTAACAAAGAGTGACCTAAATTTAACGTTGCGTCGTGGACATTTTTGCGGCACGTGTTAAAAACTCCGATTTAGAAGTGAAGGAAAACAACATGACCTAAATTAGAAGACGATTTTACACAGTCGGTTCTTTAAAAGACTGTAGTGGGAAAATAAAAACATATATTGAAAAGAATCAAGGCGTCATGTCAGCCATTTGAAGTGGCAATTTCATTTGAATGCTAATTTGCATACAATATCTGCCACATGCGGAGCAGACGCATGAATGGACGGAAAGGCTGACCAAAAAGTACTATAAGATATAAGTACCTGTGCTGTATTCTAATGTGACGTCATTGATTGGAGTGATTCATGGGCCGACACGTGGGGAGAGGCTTATGTCCTGTCACAAGGACCTTGGCGCATAATAGTGCGAAATTACTATGACTCATCGTTTTACAAGCACCGAAATTTTCCACAACTTTAGAATTAGGAATGGAGTATAAAACTAACATTATCGGTTTTACATAAAACGGAAACAACAAACTGAAGTATTTATTCCTTGAATAATTCTATCAGTTCAACATGCAAAGCGTTACGCTGTCAAACAATTTCCTCAAATCTATCATGCAAATTCTCAGCTTTCCCCCTCATGGATAAAAGCACGCAAGTAATCCCAGCGTCGTCCATAAACATGTCGTCAGACAACATTAAATACCAAAAGAGGCATTTCAAAAATGTCAAGTACCCGCCGAAAGATTACATGGGAACTCGGTTGACGGTCATACTCCCAGACAAAGATTGATAGTATGTCTTGTTGCTACCCAAAAACACCTGCAAACTAAAAACTACTTTACAGATTCGCAAGACGATGTAAAATTACATTGGCATGCCTTTTCATCAGCAAAAACAAGGGAGGTTTATGTCGAAGGAAATTTAACTTAAAGATGGAGAAGGTAAGATTGGAAATGTCCCGGATAGCTGCATGATCCACTTCGGTCGGAGACGTGATTGAACGCGAACACGCCACGAGGTGCGTTACAAACATATCGTTAAATGTTTGTGTAAATAAAACCAGACTGGCTATAATTAATTCACAACTTTCATGTTTTTGAGGGAATGCAAACCAAAGAACCGTTATCAAAGACAACGCGGTCGGTAAACATTACGTGAATGAATGTCTAGCTGGAGGGAATGCTCGATCGATTATTTACTCATACCAAGTAGAACATACAACTAATAACAGAGAAATAAATAGCACATGTGTGGTTAAGCAACCTGCCAACTTCTTTTTATAGATCTTCAAATACCAGAATACACAATTTGCTAGCAGGCCAAATTGTTTAATTATAGGAACACAATACCATCTAGTTGATGTAGGTACGCTAAAGCCGTAGGCAATGAAGACAGCGCGTGGCGTCATATAGTCTCAGGGGATCAGTGACCTCATCGTTCGCGAAAGCCATGGCTTAGTGGAATGCAAGACGCTCTGGAACAGGTTATTAAGATGTAGGACATGCATGGTGTGTAAGATAAGGAGGACACAGTAGACGTATTAAAATAATGCCAAATGGCTATCTCAAAAGCGGTAATATATTAGTATTTTTGTTCTGATATATCAAATAGCTGTTAATGAACAGGATATGTCGCTGGAAAGATTAATACAAGAATGTCACTACATTTGCAGAACCACAGATTCATTTTTAAGAATTATTATAGCAAACAATGAGCTGATCACGAATATTCTTGTCTAACATTTAATTCTAGACAGGTTTGAATTAAAAATAATACGGTATGAATTTTCTATACCTGTACTGTAACATTTACATTACACGCCAGTTAATTGACAAAAAACTTTAGCGAGCGAGACCAAAAAAACAAGTGGGCCAAATACCTAAACAACTAAACATACCGGCTTAGTCGTCACACAAAAGCAACAAAATACAGAAGAGAATCTCAAAAGAGCTGAAATAAACTGATATAGAAGACTATACAATGTAGCCGTTCACAAGCATATCAAAGGGGATGTAAGCATTCCTTTGTCCAAGAACCCTTTGAAAACAAATCGACCGGCGAAGCCGAAATAGGTCGCTACAGCGCATAGTCACAAACTAAACAACTTGCTATATGATATGTGACACACGGACAGTATTTTTGGCAATGCACCGTTGCTGGTGTAGTGACAGTCGCCGGATGCTAAATGCAGTGAACATAAAAATATACTACAAGTTGGTCGGACATTATTTACAGCGAAACCATGCCGTAAGTTTTAATTTAAAATCGGCCATTGTTGAGAGACGAAAGAATTCAGAGTATGTGGTAATTAGTCAGGCTGAATGAAATTACTTTATACTGTTATTGATTTTTTTACTGTTCGTGTATTATATTTTGAGCTGCGTCGGCTAAAATATATTGTAAACACGAAATATTCAGGTAATTTGAATGTTCGTGATGATGAAAGTGATGACCAATGTTCTAAATTGTATCGCACGCAACGGCGTGATCTTGTGACCTGGAACTAAACGCGTATGTAAACACCTACCGGTATTCGCACGTGGTTTAACATTTTACCACAATTATATGGATAGGTAGGTATCATCAGAACAGATACATCGGGAGTGCTTGCGACACTTTAACATAGTAAACCGATGCAAATGCACTTTTCGTGCCAATGTTTGTGGAATGGGCTCATTCGTGCTCGAAATTTACGGTTCGCAATACATTTGACAATCGTTGAACTGAATTAACTTGAGTATTTTTACATGGACGATGTCATAGCTCTCAAAAAAAATTGATCAGTCAGACAAATCGATTGTAGAAGAATTTTTATTCTTGATACTACAAAGTGAATAGATATAAAAAACATTTCGAATTGA
This sequence comes from Eulithis prunata, assembly GCA_918843925.1. NCBI lineage: Eukaryota > Metazoa > Arthropoda > Insecta > Lepidoptera > Geometridae > Eulithis > Eulithis prunata. The sequence goes on along the minus strand of OU974014.1, from coordinate 9,238,781 downwards.
CCTGGTAAACAAACCCAAATAATGACTCCGCAGCATTCCGCTTGCACATGCAATGGACTGCAGCAAACTTTCCACAGAGCACCAAAAGTAGATAGGACAACGAGGCTTTTATACTACTTATGACAAAACATAGATGTTTGTTCTGTGTCTGGGTGTTACTATGTATTATAAGTATGTATTTACAAAAAAAAATGTATGTATGTATTCTATCAGCCATGTAGTTTCCATAGTACAAGCTCTGCTTAGTTTGGGACTAGAGGGCGTTGTGTGTAATGTCCAAGAATATTTATTTTATTATTTATTTATGAGCAACGTTGCTTCAGTGACTATTTAAAAATTAACTATCATCATGATCCATGACTTGTTTCAAGTGGTTTGAGTTTTTTTAACCACATTATCTTGCTTTCGTCACAGAGCCACAACAGAGCGTTCACCTAACACAAAAAATATACAAATCCTACGCGTTGAGTGTCAATACAATGGGTATTTTAATAGACACGTAGTCACTACGAAATAATGACTAACTGCCACAAAGTTGATTGCACTGAAAGCTGTCCACGTGTTCGCAGAAAACGTTCTGTATCCTTGTCTCCACGTCCACGTTCTCTGGAAGGTCGTCGACCGGTGCAGTGTCTAGTCTGCACTGTCTTTCAAGACTTTTATTCTTTGTCTGTCAATTCGTAGCGTGTTTTGGCGTCTGCCGTTTCATTGTTCCATATATCGGTCACGGTTTAGTATCGTATCCATTATGATTGTGCTTGTATTATGATTCTTGTTGCGATGTGATGAAATTTTGTATTTGCAAGTGCAACTTGCAACAATGTCATACACCTAGTTGAATAAAATTGTGTGAATGACGATATCTGAGGTGAATCAGAAAAGTTGGTCATCCAAATAATTATTCACAGCATAAAATTCTCTGTGTGTTGTGTATACGTGTATTTGTTCTGGTCATTTTAGTTTAGTAATTATTTATTTTTGCAATATTTCAAATAATATTTCTTAGTTTGTTGGAGTGGTTTTACCATAAAAAATGCAACTTATTCTGCGGTTAGTTCTACTATCTCAATGTTTCAGGTGGTATCACAAGATTTTCTGCGCCTTAGTGACTGGCATCACAAGGAAAAGAACCCACTGAGTTTGTTTAGGTCTCGCAAACTGGGCTAAAAACCGTGGAGCTCTGTAGATAAGAATACGCGCTACAAACAAGCTGTTATCACGTCAAAAAGATTAGGCGCAGATATAGGTCGAGATAACACCTAGGTATTTTAGTGCACCGCGACACGGCATGCAAACAATGTGTTCATAGAACAGATAACAGCTTTATAGCGATATGCTGATTATTGTGAATGTAAAAGGTAGTAAACAATGCTCGCAATCACAAGAGTGCTATGATAAGCAAGATTTTTGGTTACTAGGACGGATAGTAGATAAATATACGATAGTTGATAGCGGCATCATTTACAAACAAACCAATATGAATGTGAGAAGGAGGTATGTTAGCATACTGTACAAAATATAGATGTGCCTCTGACCATGTTTAGACCTCCATAAAAATCTACGTGTCTCTGAGAGAATATCGACCATGAAAAGGGGAAAGAAAGTAATCTTTGCGAGCATATTTAACAAGTCTAATCTCAGAGACCCTAGCTCAGTTTTGACACTTCTGTTTGACTATTACTAGTCGTACCTCTCTGAGGACGAGAATAGTCACGCAGAAGTGTCAAAAGTTATAGATTCAAAGGCGCGTTTTATCTACAATATTACCACAGAGAATTCGTTTAAAAACTAGTGCTAAATGCCTTCATTCTGACAGATCGAGTAGACAAATATCCCGCGTGCGCATCCTAGCCCCGCAGATCTCTAGCTATTCAAAACATCTAAGCAACAACTTCACGACCACACTTTATCACTCAAGTCTCGAGTCGTGTCGCGATTCCAGAACCCCTTTTGTGTCGTCGGGAGCAAATAGTCAGAGATGCATTGACTGCATTCTACCGGTCCAGTGCATCGCCCCGTCATTTGGCATTCGGACCGCTTGCTTTACATACCGACTTTATAGTGTTTCTGATCTAAACATTTCAATGTTTTGATACATAGATTTGTATGCGCTAGTGTTTAAATTTTTAGTCGTCGAAAGACTTTGATCTGGTATGTCGTGTAGCCAGACGAAACCATGGATACATGGATGTTTAATTTTTAGTTGTGGTTGTGGTGGTGGTGTGCTATAAAGTATTTTTCTATCTTCCATCTATCTATCGTGTTTCTTGAAACAGAAATATACTCAACTAATATCGCATCATAAAGATGTCAAGTTTATTTATCTTTTAAACTAATATGTCGTCTATTTTTGGCTTGAGACTTCCAATTTTAATGAGTATGACGGTATGTCTATTAAATGTCTCATTTGCGACGAGCCTACACGTTAGGCGTAGGCTGCCTTTGATGAAGTCTTGAATAGGTATTACTCTAATTTAGACATGTTAGGGCTTCATAATGTAGTTACAGTTGATTATAATCTTATTTTGATCTGATATAATTCAAGAAAATTCTAGGAACGTTTCTTCACTGAATTTTTTTGCGTTAATTATAAAATTCAACTCGAACGAAAATATGTTGAGTTTCCATCATTAAATTCATACAAAATTGTTAGGTTTTCAGAAATTTCAATATTTTTGGTTCTATTACTCTATTAGGTACAGTATCCACCCTATAATGTTTCCAGTCCAAAATTTAGGGCGCTGCATTACATTAGAGGCGATTCGATTCAGCGATATTTTTAAGATTTCACTTTTATTTTTATTTCTAAAGTTTAGTTCAATGTTGTCCCACGTATCTTCTGAAGTCTACCGGACCGTTATCACTTTAGAATAGGTTAGGATGTGAGCTCTATGTACAAATACAATCATGAATAGGCTAGGATGTAATGAAATAACGCTTCAGGGCCGCCTCGTATCCGGTCCGCGTCCCTACTTCCCTACGTATTAGGACAAGGTAGAGATATCTAGAGGCCGTGCCCTATCGGCATGTTTATTATGATAACAGTTTTTTTTTTATATTTCTGACACAAATTCATTGAAGCAGACTGCTTTGATAAGTTCAACAAACTACGAAAAAAATTCAAAATTTAGATTGAATTAATGAAAAAAGTCCACATTTTGTTTTCAAATCAAACAGCTATCTGCTGTGTGTTGCAAACAATATTCATTTGCTAAAATAGGTAGATCAGGTACCTAACCGACTGGGTGTTATTATAGGACTTCTATCTAGTCCATCGGCTGCGATAGCATCACTCAAGGAAAACGGCTGTACTTATTTACAATTGTTTTGATTGTGATATGGAAGAAGTAAACAATTACAACCGAAATAAATATAATATTCATGGACATTAGTCACAAATTATCTACACAATATTTATTAAGGTGCCTTCTGGTAAGATCACGCAATTAGGCAATTATCATTTAAAAATATCGCCGAATTGCTTAGCATCCGGACTTACTATTACACGGATCTTACCAGAAGGCACTATATGTATTATTTTGTAAATATATCTTTACGTCTCAGAGTGATGGACGCAGTGCATTGCCTTACAGGGCACGTCCTCATTGGACTTGCTCTGTGAGGTAATGCATTGTTATAGGCAGAAGTTACTACTTAACATCAGGTGAGCCATCAGCTTGTTCCATTACTTTTATCATAAAAAAAACGCAGACATCAATGTTGGCCATCACACAAATGTTTGTTCTGTGTATTTGGTGTACACAAACAAAGTTGTTTGGCGGTATCGAACCCACAGCCCACAGCGCACAAGGCAGAGTTACACCGACTGAGTTGTGACGTGCGACGCCTACACGCTTGTCAGTCAACACGCACTCATCGGCTTATGGACTTGGACGTGTGTGGAATTCATTGAACAAACTTGCTAATGACGAATCGAGCGATCGTATTTATACCTAGAACCGGTCTGGCCCCTTTTCAATTAAAATAGGACAACATAATTAGACATGTTCCATTTAATAAAGTCAGTTTTTGCCGTGTTCGGGAACGGTTGTTCTGAATAACGCTAACATAATTCGTATGAGGTAGGTAGGTTAGGTACACAGACGGTCGGAAGGGTTGTCCGGCTGGGAACACCTGGCAAAACAAACTCAAAACTCCAATCGCAGCGCGCAGGTAAGGCGTTTTCCGTAAGATACCGGATCGAAGGACGGGTAAAATATTTTTGCATTATTACCAAAAATATTATTCATAACATTTAACGTACCTATATTTAGTAACATTTGAAGAATTTTGAACTAGATTTAAAGAATATTTAGCAAGATTTGAAGAATATAATCTACGTTGTGGTGTTTGAAATGTTCTACAAGCAAAGTTGAGCAATAAGTTGGATCAGTTGAGCTATCTATAAATCGTTTGCAAACGATTTATAGATAGCTCAACTGTTTGATGTGTGTTCTTGGAAATATTGTGAATATAATAAATACTGTATTAGTCTTATTTTTTTTGTGAATAAAGTATATTATTTAGCAGTTATCCTCTTTTAGACATAGGTACATATTTTTGAAACTTAAGTTTGTTCCTATATGAATCCAGTTATAAGGTGAGTCAATAATGTTATTGTATACGATTGCAAGACCTAATGAATGCCTAATGATAATTTATTACAACACAAGGCAGTTTTAAGTGACTATTGCGCCAGTCTAGGTCGCCAAACCTGTATCTAAATAAACAGAACCACAAGGAACTAGACAAAATGCACTTTATCCTTCAAATAATAAGGACCAAACAAGTGTGCTAAATAAAAAGTACTGTCATAACCTTCAGTAATAACGGGCGATTAGAAGCGGCGTCAAAACAAATATATAAACATACCTACCTACATTAACATACATCTAGGTAGGAGGTACGAGGTACTTGACCAGACGAGCCGATGGCGTTTTCTGCGAGTTTCAAGCATTGTTTTGATATAAATTGAGATTGAGATGAGCGATTGGATTTCGCATCTGTCTATTTCATGCTTTATTATCGAGTCTTAGTAGGTAGGTACTACTTTGATGAGATCGATAGAGATTGATTGAAACACCAACCGTTTAGAGCTATACCAATAACTTCATAAGATAGATATAGAATATACTTTATTACACAACTTAACCTAGGGATTACAATAAAACGAAAAACAAAACTTAAATTAATAGTACAATGGGCGGTCTTATCGTCTTCACTACCTTAGCACTCGCTTCGCAGTCTTGCTCTTTGAATAAAAATTCAGAGCATATTTTTTTTCCTTATTATGTAATTCTAATTATTGGCCACAATAACACACCACAAAAATATAGTTTGGACCATGATTTAAATATAAATGTGACGAATAGGAATGCAAATATACATACTTAGAGGAAAACCTAACAAATGAGCCATAAAATAATTTCTAAAGCTATCAAACTGGTTTCACGTGACTTAAACCAAAAAGTAAACAAACAGTCGTATATTTCTTGAGTTATTATTCGCCTGTCACAACATCATTGTTGGATAAGTTCCAAAACATGAGCTTTTCGAAACAGGCGCTGCCTACACGTTTTCAAATGAATGTAACTAACAAAAGAGAGTCCATAGCGCTTCAAAAAAACTAGGTACCTTCACCCACTACCCAGCAATGTGTGAAACGTTCGTGGCTGTATAAAAATATCCCAAAAGTGCAGCAGTCGCTTGTATATGCACTTCTATTGTAAGTTGTATAGATCCGTTTGAAAGTAAAACCTATCAAAAGCAGGAATGTCAGAGAGCACTTGTTTACCAATACATGGATAGCATTGCGCAATGAGAACGTTGGCACTGCACTGCCGGCGCATGCGTGCCTTGGAAATACACGGGTACGAAAACTGCGCGATGATGCACGAGTAGAATCTGAGGTAAGTAAATTTTATAACATTTCTAGAAACTTTAGACATAGACATTTATGTATTTGTTGCTGTAACACAACGGTAAAGATTTAAAAATGTTGCCAAAATTCAAAAACAAATAACAAAATAAGACTAGTAGGTGTAAAAAGATTAAAAAAACTATACATAGAGTAAATAAAACAACGGAGAAAATCATTTTTTAAAAGAAAACCAAAAAATAAGAGTATAATGTGTGCTAGTGCAGAAAATTAGCTCCAGCTCAGTATTACTCCTTATTCTATCATGACAAAGATTTTATTAAAACTTGGAATGAAGATTGTCCATTTGGCTAACGAGTGTAAGTGTAAGGATCCAAGGAACAAAGGACCAGAGGGGAATTGCTAGCTGCACATTGCGTTGCGAGTCCTCCCTTAGTGCAATACATAATTACATATATATGCTAAACAGGCCGTTTTCTCGTGGTCCTACTATTTTGTCCTCACTTCACGCAAATAAATAAACAATTAATTCATTCAATGGTCGGTAAATAGATAAGGTAGGATAGGTAAATTGAGAACCCTAAGGTAACAAAAGCAACATTCATGTCACGAGGTTGAGTGTGAAATGGTTGATATGAAAGTATAATACTGTCAGGTATTGCACGAGATCAGAGACCTGACCACGATAGCATGACAATCGTAAACGTATCGTAACTGTAGCGTATCAGATTTGTTCCGAGCTGAAACCTCAGTTTCATTAAAATGTGCCAAAACAGCGCTCGAAACTGAAAACCGCGACACAAGCTTATCGTTATCTGGTATCGGCACTATCAGCGACGTTGTCCGTCAAGGCTGACTATCTGAACCCTTATCCTCAATTCAACCGAGATTTTACTCTAATATCGATGACGATATTATCTCGACCAAAAACTGTTTTCCTACAAGATAAAAATCTCTACCGAATTGAGCATACGGCCCCTGATGCCTCATACGCAAAGACCACCCAAAGATTAACACTTAATCAATCACGATCAGTCCTGCCACTTCGCCAGTTCAATCCGGTTTACAACGACCGTTGGAGATGCCATAAGGTACGCAGTAACAGTAGGTATAATAAGTAAACAGGCCGTTTTAAATTAATTTTATACAGCAACGTCACGTAATTTTGTAACAGAAAGTATGGGGTAGACATAGTTTACGAGGCCTGATTGGGTTGGCACATTGCATAGACAATTAGACAAGACATTGATCAGATTTGACAGGCGTCATGGCTCAGTCGGTAGTAGCTCTGCCTTCCGTGCTGTGGGTCGTGCGTTCGATCCCCACCGAGAACAAACATTTGTGTGTTGTAAACATAGATGTTTGTTCTTTGTCTGGGTGTTTCTATGTATTATAAGTATGTATTTAAAAAAAAATGTATGTATGTATTCTATCAGCCATCTAGTTTCCATCGTATAAGCTTTGCTTAGTTTGGGACTAGAAGGCGTTGTGTTAAGTGTCCGTGAATATTTATTTATTTATTGACGAAGACTGCGAAGTGTTAATAAAATTAAATTTACCAGCATCCAAGACTCATGGCTCCATGCGATCGTCAACGTCAAGGAAATACAACAAGAGAATCGATACCAATGGCTATAGTAATGGAGAATCTGAACTAGAGAAACTTTTACACCAAGGAAATGAAAGGACTCATCAGAAGTTCTCCACACAAACTATCACATAGATAGTATGTATAACTGGAGTCGTAAATATACCCTTCTAACATCTCGCGGTTAGTCTGGGACGTCGCGTCAGCAATCCCACACCTTGTGTCGCCAGTGGCGTTAGTTACGTAACCAGTAGACGCACAAACAAACGATTCGTCACGGCTGCGGCGATGTAAACACGTGCTGGGTGTAAACATAGCTTCGCTGTCATTGTGAGTGCATTCGACTCCTGACCGTGTTTCTGATGTAACAGAACCAAAGGCTGGTATTGCAAGGCTAGTGGTGGCTTGAGAAATAGATGATGCAATTCTGAACAAAGAACCGGACAGCAAAATTTTATGGTTTATAATTCGTCTGATCATCTTGCTTAGAAAGGTGTTAGAAAATATTGCCAAAACCATCTAAAACATAGCAGGTAGGTATGAGTAATTTATCTCACTGGAAGGAGGATTGTGAATTCAGTTATGATTAGCTGAACGACGCGACACTTGTAAAAGAATGCCTGTATGTAATTAATTATTTAGGTCTTCACATCAGATAGCAGCACATTAGATCTAGGTATTCTATACGTAGTGCAGGTTGGCCAACAACGCAATGGTAGAACCGATTTGGATGAAACTAAACTGGAATAATAAAGTTCGTGGCCACGTAGCCACAAAAATAATGTAGATTACTATGCGTCCGTGAGCCACGCGAGTGATTCCGCGAGCGGAAACTAGTAGGGACACTGTTTGTTAACTTTTTTCAACAATTAAAAACTTTACCAATATGTGCTAGATTTCTAAGATTTTAAAAGTAGAATCAAATAATGGTTTCAAATAAAACAAGAAAGTTTCTCAGTATTAATCTAGTTTGTCTTTCAGATTCCTTACAGCACACACGTAGGCCGATGATATTCGTATTGTCGTTCACGCTTCGTCACACTACTGGGTGTTTAGTTTACCATCCATGCTATTTAAGCACAGAGGCGAACTGACAAAACTCTAGCTCAATGCCCATGCGGGAAAAAAACAAAGGCGATAAAAAAAAAGAGATTGACGAAGTGGTCAATCTCCACCGCAAGAACTCGCAACAGATTGCAAAAGACATGGGGTGAATGTGATCATGGGGTGAATGTGATCATAGGGTGATACGTCATTCCTGAGGGGTTCTCCAATCTCCCCAGTTTTGAATAACTGAGTATCAGCGTGAATCATTACGTCTCTGAGTCATTGTAATCTTGTCAAAACTTTACAGGCGAAGTGAAATCTAAGAATGATGAAGCAGGATATTAGTCTAGAATTTTTTTTTTGACTGCGTGTTGTGGTTCGACTACCATGACGTCAAACCGGATAAACCTAATATACAGTCAGGAGTGCAAGGACACTGACGCAGCACTCCTGTCGAGAACAGCAGGATACATAGTTTGACCATCTTTAGAAAACAGAGTTGGAGCTATTTTGTCTCGATATGAGTACATTTAGAGTACTTATTGCATGTGTGTGTATGTATGCATGTAATTTATGGGAAACTAGCCGTCGCCCGCGGCGTTGCTCGCGTTCTACCCTTTAGAGTGTGACGTTTCAAAATTCCTTTTTTGGTATCTTAATAAAACCTCAGGAATTAATTAATTTGAGTATTTTATTGGCACCAAGATGTACACATGACTACGTGGAAATCTGAAGAGAATGAACGGACTGAACGTGAACCGTTCCGAGTATCTCACACCTTTCTTAGTGCACCCCTACACTATATACCTAAGGAAACTGCCCTCCAAATTTCATACTTATAGTTTAGGCTGTGCGTTGATTCTAAGTCCGCTTCAATAGTATTTTATAATATTGATGATGATGTTTGATGATGGTCTTAGGCGCTCTTTTTGAAGGGTGAATTATGTTGAAAGTCTACCAATTATCAATTTGTGAATCAAGTCGCAAGTATCTGCGTCATATGTCAGTCACATGCATTGCAAGTATAAGTCAGTTCGGTATTGAGGTCATGGGACTGTAGACATCTGTAGACATGGCTGGTTGGCGATCATAACAGCATAGACCACTGATTTATCGCGCTTGTAAATGATATTGATTGAAATTGTATATTTCAATGAGATACTAGAGAATATACTTATGTAATAATAGATCTTAGAGTACAGGGAACATGTTTATTTTTTTAGGATTTTAAAAAGAACTTCCCTAATATTGAAAGAGGTGGTTTTTTTATCACCTAATTCACTATAACAAGATAATATTCAGCGGTATCTTATCTATATTGAAAGAGGTGTTTTTTTTATCATCTACCTGTCTGTCTAGGTTGAAATTAAATGAAATTTTATTAAGAACCAAACGTCTGTTACATTGTGGTAGGTATGTGATAATTCTTATAAGCTTAGGTATGCTATGTTGTATCTATGCATACCATAATGTAAGTACCTTCCCTACCTAGTGTACCTAAATCAAGCTGCTTATTGTGACAGTGTGTTTCAAGAAAAAAATGTGAAACACTAATATTAACAAGTTTCTAACTGATATTTAGGCCGGGTACTACAGTTCTAACCAAGAAGGGCTGACACATCCTGCTTAACTAAGCCCTTAAGTTTAAAGACCAATTTAAAGTTCTATAATTGAGTGCACAAGTCCTATTTTACGAGAGCACAATACAATTTGGTTTAAAATCAATCTAGGTGATCTAGACGACGTCGAATAGGTAGGCCTAGGTATATCAAGGCACGCCAAGGTAAGAAAATGTAAACATTGAAACTGCCATAGATTAGATAGGTACAGTGTGCAAATAACATACCTACCTAGACATCTTTATGCATCTATCCATCTAAAATCTAAAACTATAAGCCCCTAGCTCCTAAGATAAATTACCAGAGTTCCAAAAAAGTGTACCTTCTAAACGTTTAACTTCTAATGTATACTGTCCCACAAAATAGAAATTAGCAGGTAAGGTTACGGCATTACAGTTGTTTACTGCAACGAACATAGTCCACTTACTAGCGAGTACGTACAACGCAAGGCCATCCTAACCACGACAGAGCACACATGTGACACAAATACACACTCGCCAGTCACTGCACCGTAGAAAGTACCTACTAGTAAATAGACCAAAGGTTTGTAAAGCATTGGGGGCTTTTCCACTAGAGCTACCCTAAGCTATGTAGCTAAGGATGTGTTTGATATCCACCAATAGGAATCGTTTAATATGAAATGAAAACGATTTCAAAACATGCTTAGCTGAACACGAGTTTTGACATTTTTTGAAACGACACAGCACTTTTTTTTTAATAGGTTTTTCTTGTGTTATTGTGAGTATTGTTGTTTAATTTTGGTGGAATTTTAACCAATAATACTTAGGTCGTAACATAAAGTGTGAGCCATTGGAATAAATGTGTGTAAAGTGGTTTTTCTGAATGTGAAAATTCGTGTTAGGTTTTGAAGAGATAATCCACCATTTTCTTTTCTTCTTCTTCTCTTCAGTAATGGCCTGTGTCCGTCATTTCGATAATACTTAGGTCGTAACATAAAGTGTGAGCCATTGGAATAAATGTGTGTTAAGTGATTTTTCTGAATGTGAAAATTCGTGTTAGGTTTTGAAGAGATAATCCACCATTTTCTTTTCTTCTTCTTCTCTTGAGTAATGGCCTGTGTCCGTCATTTCGATTTTTCAAAACAAACGGCAGCCGACTTGACAATGACTTGACTCGACTTATTTATTACAATTTTAACACTTGACATTGGCAAAATTGTCTGTCGAAATGACGGACACAGGCCATTATTGAAGAGAAGAAGAAGAAGAAGAACATGCTTAGCTCTAGTCAAAAAGCACCATTAGGATGGGTGCTTTTCCACTAAAGATGTGCAAAGTAGGTAAATGAGGAAAAACCCACCGATGAGTTGTTTTGTTTACAGACTAGGCAGACATGGCCAATAAAAGAAATCTTATCTGTAAAACCTTGCTCGATTAGCTTTCTCTCACACCCTGATGGAAAGGCTGCTTTATTTACTTTCACACACCAAAAGATGGGTCGGGACGTTTGAGCTGAACCAATAACCTGATGAGATTCTGAAGATAGATCATATTAGAAGAATTTGGAATTGTTTTTCAAAAATAACAATAACAGTGTTCTTTATCAACACTTCCTCTGGCAGTTTCCTTCCTTCCTCTAATTGAACTAAATAGGACATTATGAATAGCTATAGGTATGGTACCAATATAAATAAATAATAATAATAAATAATAAATATTCACGGACACTTAACACAACGCCTTCTAGTCCCAAACTAAGCAAAGCTTGTACGATGGAAACTAGATGGCTGATAGAATACATACATACATTTTTTTTTTTTTTGTAAATACATACTTATAATACATAGAAACATCCAGACACAGAACAAACATCTATGTTTATAACACACAAATGTTTGTTCTCGGTGGGGATCGAACCCACGACCCACAGCACGGAAGGCAGAGCTACTACCGACTGAGCCATGACGCCTGTCGAAATAGATTCTGCACTCAATTTGCTTTAGTAGAAAAAATATGTCATAATGTAATTATTTTTCAGAACTACCTGTGTGATAAATCACAGGTAAACCTGAGGGTAGGTGAGGTGAGGCCCACACCATATAAAATGTATAAAATGCTTAATGTGATATCTGCTTAGTGTCGCTCTAGTCTTAATAGCTTGTTGTCCGTCTCCAAAATTATTGTAACACTTGCCATGCCTCAAACTTTTAGTAATATTTACCGTATTGCCAAGGATTGTTTTATATTTTGTATTGTAAATGTTGAATTTACATTGAATTTTATTAACAACTGTCTTCCGATAACGAGCTCAGATTGCAGACATTCTTCTAGCCGATAGTTTGGGCAGGCCTTTAAACAGCATGAAAATATATGCAGGTCCATATATTACGATGAATATACGTATAGGCCCACATGCTCTCTAGTAGCCCAACCAGACCAAACTATTGGCCGATAAAGTCTGCAGCTCTAAATGGGAACAATTCCGGATTTTCAGGGCAAAGAGTAGCAGTGGAATAATAATAATAATCAGGCTCTTGCATCTGATCTAGACGATATATAGTGTCAGGAGCCACTATTTACAGGATGGCTCCATGAATGGCCTGCGGTGCCCGGGACATAATTTTGGTAGAGTATGCTGGACCAGCACCTACACTATTCTCTCCGCCTAGTCAGCCTTATCCACGGGAAAATAAGGTATAATTTAACAAGTAGTATTTGGTAATATAAATAACTTATACCTACTTAGTACAGATAAAACCAAAAAGCCCATAGCTAGTAATATGCCAGGTGATAATCTTAATTTTAAACAGGTTAACCACAGTCATGATTTATGATCAAACATTCAAGAGGCCCGTGTTGGCCCATATTGTTAAAAAGTATGCATGAAACAAAACACTATTGCATTAATTATGAGTCAACAACTTCTTTTCATCGTGACTTTTAACCTACAAGTCACTGCTAAAGATTGCATCATCCAAATAAAGCCACACAATAACTGTGTTTACATCAGTTTCATGCCAATTTTCAAACAATATAAACAATAAATTGTATTTAAATGCAGCTGATAGTGTTATCAGTAAGTAATCATGCAAAGATGTAATGAAATAACCTGTGATGTTGTTTGTTTACTATTGTTATTTATAGTGACTCACATATTTTTCAATGCATCTTTGTGTCATTCATCAGAACACACAAGTTTAGTGACCTTGGATAATTGAGCTATAATATTACAGAAGTAGGCAAATAGACACAAATAAGAATAAGGTGTCTCAGACCATATTGTGTCAACAACAAAATCTATTGGAACAAAATAAAAATAACAGGTGGGTAGAACATAAACAAATAAGTTTGTTTACCAACAAAAGCTAATGAGTAAATACTAATAGGCTTATCAATGAGAGATAGAAAAGGTGAAGAACCTTACCTCTTGGGGAGCAGCATGGCGGCGGCACCCTTGCGCTGGAACACGCCGTCGACGAGCACGCCGTTCTTGCTGTTGCACGTCAAGTAGAACTCGGGGTGGTCGTAAAATAGCTCCAGGTGGCGGCGCGAGATGAAGCTCGAGTGGCCCATGTTGACGTCCACCTGCCCGCGGCTTGAGTTGCGGCCGATCACGACGCGCTTCTGCCGGATCAGGTACTCGAAGTCCCGGCCGTCGAGCCGCGCGATGGCCAGCGGCGCCGGCTCCTGCGCCCATTGCACCTTCGACGGCGACGGCGGCGACTTCAACGAGAGTAGCGCCCATGCGTCGCTCTCCGAGCTCCGCGTGAACTGAGTCTGGGCCATGACAGGCACGCGAACGATATCACCAACGCAGACCGCACGCGAGCCGCTCGTCTGCACGGTGGCACATCACAGACCTAAAGAACCGTCGCCACCGCCTGGCGACCCGGATATCCGGAACCTGCCGAACCCGTGCCTTCACGATTTGAGGTTACGGATGGGACGCACATGCGCAAACTTTCTGCTTGTGCGGTAAACAAGAATTATATAAACTACCACACCACCACGTGATAGAACTGTGTACATATACCTCGGGTCCGGATGGAACCGTCGATCGATACTCTTTCGTACCGTGGTAGTAACTATGATTGATTGTTAGCGTTTTTGTCGTTGCACAACAGAATTTTCGCAGTTGAACCGAAATTAGACACTAAAGTAAACACGAGGCGAGAACAAAAATAACCAAAAACGTCAGTCAAACTAGTATTTCGCAGTTTACAAGTTCGCCGCGCCATCTAGCACCTCGTCAACAACAAAATAATGATGCTAACATTTCATTTTACGCAAAACGTTCGAGATGGTTGTGGCGATATTTCACGTGTCTTGCAAGTCACCCTAGTGAGCTGTGTTTTGTTGACTCAAAATTTTTATCATTTTGTAATGCACATAATTTTTTCCCACTACCATTATACCAAAACTGTTCTAGATATTGATTTACTGGTATTAGTACTTCGTGTAATGAAACGTAATACTAGGCATTTCTATACGAGCGATTTGATCGATACATCGATTCTTTATACCTACTAATCCAGCCATTGATTTCATTAGTATTGGCATCAAAATAAAATATAGTCGTATCGGCAAGAGTTATTTTCTTTGTTGGGGTCTATTGCATGCAGGTTTTGTCACCATGTAGTAAAATGTACCTGCTTATAATGTAATCATTTCCATAACCATTTACCTATATGAAGTCGGAACAACATGATTTCTTTTGACTCACTTCTATCATTCGATCACTTTGAATCTAGGTACCTACTCCCTCTCACATTCCTAGTATTATTATTTTTACCACCCAGCCTGAACTTTATCCTATAAAAAATTCTACAAATGGCTCATGTCACTCTCAAATTTTCGGAATACTACAAATTTTCGGAATACACATTCGGAATACATGCGCATCTTAGTTTTACAAGTTATGCTTTTCTTTAATGAAGTTAGGGAATCAATTTATTTATAACACTTCTACTTGCGATATCATTTAAATACCTTGCCTGTAAAATAGATAGATTTATAAGATTAGAACTAGGTACTTTATGTATAACAAGACAAGTGTCTCTGTCTATACTAATATTTTATAGAGGAATGATTTGTATGTATTTTTGTAACGATTTGGCTCAAAAAGTAGATCCGATTTGGATGAAACTTGGAATATATATTGTCCGTGACCTGGAGGCTGGAGACACATAGGCTACTTTTTATCCCGGAAAATCAACGGGATTCAACGGGACGCGAACGAAGTCGCGAGCGGAAGTTAGTAAATAATATCGATGTTGTAACGTGTTGCTTGTCCTTGTATTATCGATGTTACATACTCAAACACGAACCTCCCTACTTTCCTTTTTTTTTTTTGCTAATAACTTTAATTTTTTTTTATTTGACGTTGCGTTTCCTTTCCAAGGTTTTGTAAAAAATGATTTCGATTGTTTACTTTTATTTGATGGATTCAAATCTAATTTGAATAAATAAACTGTGTTTAGAGACTGACAAAGTGTTTCATACTATCTGCGGGCGGCAGCGGTAAAATTCAGCTTCTGCTAGTTCGTCCTGTTCTACGTACAAGCAGGTAAGTGACAAAAGCGGGAAACTTTCGGTACCTACATACACTAATATTCTCATCTACACAACCTTCTCTATATTATGTATTTAAAGCCGTCGATGCATCAATTTGTTAGGGAAATATTAGGTAGGTACCTAACGAACAAACGACAGAATGTTGCAACATTTATATTCCTGTTGCATTCCCAATGACTGCACAAACTAAATTAAATATTTGTACCTTCTAGGTCTTGCTCAGTCACTGCCTTACTAACCCATTTTATTATCTAGCCGGGACTGTAGCTACACAAGTGTATCCACCTCACCAACAGAGCCCCATCAATGACCATTAAAACACCATTAGCAGACAAATATTTTAATTTTATTATAATCACAACTTGACTAGATCTTGTAATATATCACAGTAACAACAGTCTGAATCTATCTAGATTTTAAAAATAATGTTATTAGGGGTATTCTGTTAATCTATTCTTTTATGAATTGATCAGGTATATCAATAAGAAAGTTAGGGTGCCTTCTGGTAAGATCGGCGTAATATTAAGTCCGGATAAATCACGAAACTAAGCAATTATCATTTAAAAATATCGCCGAATTGCTTGGCATCCGGACTTACTATTACGCCGATCTTACCAGAAGGCACTGTATATCAGCCTTAGTCCAGATCTCATAAAATACTTGTAGATACAGCTAAGTGGTGAAAACCACATTTCAGTAAGCTAATCATCTAACTGAGTCAAGCTGGCTACCCCACGGTTGATCCAATGTTGCTGGGGTATATCTGAAGGCAGGGTTATGTACATGACAAAGTTGCTGGAATGTCCCGTGGTAGCCAACACTCCCTTTCTCTCGCTGGTCTTGTAAATGGGACAGAAGTAGCACGGAGGTGGGTTAAAGTCTACAATCATGGCCGGTTGGAACCAGATTATAGGGATGGTATCAAAGAGAATCTTTGGGTATGACTCGTCTAGTTGCATCGTTTGGCGATTCCATCTTGCACCTTCAAGGAAAATTCCCTGTAAAAAAATATAGTTTGAAATTTTTTGTTTTTGCTTTATGATTACAATAATGTCAGATAATGTTGGTGTAATAATTGGTTGTCCTGAATTGATTGTGAAAGATCAATACTGAAAAATTCAATGTTCATCAAACCAAACTTCATGCAGATTATATGCAGTGCAGAAATTAAGGCAATCTTCACTACAACAAATCTTTACTACAAATAGTGCAGGTTATTTCCACTGTGCCCAAAAACTGCCCATTCACAGTGCAACATACCCAAATGAACACACTGTGCTCATGTTCCTGTTTGTCCATTACTTGCGTTTGCTGCTTGTAAAATTTAGAAATAGAATATAAAATATATGACCATGTTATTGATGGGATGGCACCTGCTTACTAATACTCAACTCAGCGTGGTCTCTTCTACTTTTAGTATTTAGTTTTTGAAGTGGAAACTTCTTTAGCATCGTTGTGATTTGAAAGTTGATGAAACGAAAAAGCGACAGTTTGACCCCCACAAAATCAAAACACTTCGATAGTGCGTTCTAGGATCCGACCAAACTTAGCAGCGCCATCTAGTTCTGATTTGAGCAACATGAGCATAGAACCTTTTCTAACTAAATAAGTACTGCATATTGGTTTTTGAAGGTTTCACTTCTACCATGTGTCAATTTGCACACATGTTTTTTTTATTTACTGGAGTAATTTTAGATAATTCTTTCACGAATACGTATATTCTTCACGATAGTTACTACAGAACAAAGTCCTCACCTTACAATAAACTCCGAAGGTCGGTTCCTCCTCACACTCGGACTCAAAGCTTGTTATCACAAACTCAAACTGAACTTGATCAATTGGTATCTTGTTGTGACGGGAGTAGTTCTGCAGCACGCCCGTCAGGAACGACTGCGTGAAGTAGAACCCTGAGATCCAGAACACGATGGGAGGCCCTTCGTCTATCCAGTCTTGCAGGAACTTTAGCCTGTGGAACGAACACTTTAAAATATTTGGACATGAGTGCTTTTCTAATATTTCTATGAGTCTGCAAGTATGCATGCATTCTTTTAAGGCTTCAAACGCACTAGCGGTTAACAGCGGGAGCGGCTAACCGCGCGTTTCCAGTTTAATATGCAACCGCTTGTCAACCGCTTGTGATTGTACGCAGCGGTTGCATATTAAACTGGAAACGCGCGGTTAGCCGCCCCCGCGGTTAACCGCTAGTGCGTTTGAGGCCTAAGAGTGATATTACTTATTTGTAAACGATTTTTGTAAAGCTCATAAAGGAAGTTAATATACCTTCCAAATTAGGAACTCTCAGGTTATTATCAAAATGTTTTTATTCGCCGTTTATAGGCAAACGTGTTTGAAAAGGGAGATTCAAATCGAGAAAAACAGGCACACTAAGAAATTGCGTAACAATAACAACTCGTTTTCGTTTTAATAAACTAGGTGCCCTAGGCTGAGACTGTAAAATCGATTCTGCCCTGGATTCAATCAGCGACAATGTAGTTTTAATAAGCTTTGACCTGTTTCTGAAGGAACTACCTACCATCGTGCATGTCGGTAATATTAGGTAGTGAGTTCTACCTATGTATGTCCGTACCTACTTAGCAGGAGTTATTTCCGAGTAGGCGTTCGATCGCTCGATACTATGGAAATAGAATGTGGTATCGATGCCAGACTTGTACTTATTTGAATAGGCTTACATTGTTCGCTATGCTTTTAGGTCATAGACTATCGATACAACAATCTATTCTAGTTTTAGTTTCGAAGTTTGATGGCGTGTAACTGGCGTGGTTTGACTAACAGTTCAAAGTGATCCAAACACAGTTAAGTTCAGAAGAAGACTCCCATGAGAAAGTTTGCAAAGTCATAGTGCAAGTACAAATTTTGTGCAACTAGGGACTAGAAGAACTGAAACCACTCAAGAAATTGCAAAAGGTGTTTTATTTCTTTGCAGAACAATGACCGACCAGGTCCTAACCGAAGAGACCTGGCCCCAAGAAGCGGAAGCAACCATCAACGACATCCGAAAACACGTCAAATCAGCCAACGTCTCCACCAAAATCAAGAGCAACAACCAACGTATCATCATCAATCTCACCACTCTAGAAAACAAGGATTACTGCATAGAGATGTCTGCGTTTGGCTTCAGAATTATCGGCAAAAGACACGATAACATGTCTCTAGCTAACGCTGATCACGCGAACTATGAAACACCGTACGCGCTATTGAATAACATCAGTCAGAAGTACCGAGAATCGTTCGGCGGAGAGCTTATGAACAAGCTGCTGGATTTAGCGAAGAAGTCCGAAGGTTGATGTGCTTTAGATGAACGTTCTCGTAAAACGAAAACCGCCGGGCATTGACGAGAATGATCTTGATAGTTTCTCGTATTACGCTATCGCTCGGGCGGACGTTCGTCATAGGCCACGGTTTTGGTGCAATTCTGTATTGTCAATTGTGTGTTGTCAATGATTTAATTCTCATTCCTGAATTTGAAAATGTCTTGTTTAAAAATTACCGATTACTTTAGCCATGTAGATGAAATTGGTGTAACTTTAATTTTGTAGTACAAAACATTTTAGCATAGCAAAGTTTTAATTAGTTTAAATAGTTGTTAGGATTTAGATATATTTTTATTGGCGTGTATTAATTAGTTTAAAAGATTGCTCTCTATTAGAGGCCTATTTAATCTCAATTGTATCAGAATTAGTTAATAATTCATTTTAGAAACAAAATTGATCTAGGTATCAAAAGAGTTATATAAGTAGGTACTTTTAAAATTTTCGTATAGCATTTATTTTGAGACGACACCTACCTATATTGATACCAATTATATCGATTTAGATTTTAAATGAACTAACCTGGTTATCAACACAATAAAATTAAATTGCTTATTTATTGACCAGTTGATGAGTTTAATATTTGATTTCAGTAAAAGTAACTATTTGTAATACCTTTACCAGTATTTATATCAATGTTGAAAATTTTGTACAAAATGTTGATATTTTTTAATTGTAAACAATTGCACATTTACATTTTTTTTTAAACTCCTTTCCTTGCGATCTGCCCGTTTGGCATTTAGCGAGGGTTTTGTTGGTTCTGCAACTCCAGGCATGCGTGGTCTGTGCCCAGTGGCACGATGCACATTCATTCAACTCTCCTAGTCACGTATTAGTTCCTGAGGGACTCTTCTCTTAATACGTGTGAACGGTGTGACGGTGGGGTTCATGCGGTGCATTTACATATTCTGTTAATTGAAGACTAGGTAGAGTTTTCTGTGACGTTTTCGCTATTCGCAACGCAAGCAAGTCCTTCAAGTATTTCTGTAGCTTTCACTAGTGTGCATGGAGAAAGCAGATGGCCCACTTGGTGTTAGGTCCTCTGCCTACAACATCGCATCACTGAGCACGTCCACTGCGGACGTGCCCTGCGAGGCATCACACTGCGTCCGTCACTTTGACCGTAAAGATGTTAAGTCTCATGTGTGTAATATTACGTTGGACTTGTGTTTTCAAAATAAGCACGAAAACTGTTGGTTCATAGTGTTCATAGAGTTCATACCCTCAGTATTGTATTGTATAGTTTGGTTTTAGTTACTCATATAATATCACAAGTGTTAGACTGATTACAAAGCCTACGTAAGCTCTGTATCGAACACGGTATATCGTATTAACAGTGTGTTGTGATACTTTATTGTAATAAATATTCGTATTTAGATTATTTTTGATTTTCATTTTTGCAACAGCGCCGTTGTATGCTGGCGCCACTCGACTTACAAAAGTCATTCCCATAATGATCGCCGTCACGTGATATTAGAATAAAAACCTTAAGAAAAACTACAGCCAATGAAAAGAACGACCTACAAGACTTCCATATTTAAAAAATCAGCACGAACGCTTACAGGCTTGATAAAGCATTTGTGATCCTTTAAAAATGTAGGTAAAACAAACCTGTTTAGAAAATCAGCGACATATGAACCCAACGGCTTCATCGAGGGGTAAGATTTGGACATCCATCCGGCCGGCACGGTTCCCTTGATGAATGCATTGTTGCATTGCTCCAGCTCCGCGCTCATGATGGCCAGGCCCTGCGCGGCGAGGTGCACGCCGTGCAGGGTGCGACTGACTACTGCTAGCAGCCGGTTGTAACGGATCAACTCCTGCCGGAAAAGAAATTCGTTATTTTTTAAATTTCGTAAATGATTACTTGTATTTACTATGGCACAATGTTATCTGTACTGGCACATGTTATCTGTACTCGCCCACGTTACTTGTACTAACACAATGTTACCAATACTGGAACATGTTACCAATACTGGGACATGTTACCTTCACTGGCACATGTTATCTGTACTCGCCCACGTTACTTGTACTAGCACAATGTTACCAATACTGGAACATGTTACCAATACTGGGACATGTTACCTTCACTGGCACATGTTACCGGATATGGAACATTTTACGTGTGCTGGCACTTGTTACTACATCTAACACATGTTACTTGTATTCATGCTACCTGTACAAGCACATGTTACCTTAACTGGCACAATATGTTACCTGTATTGGCACATGTTACCTATACTGTCACGGTACCTGCTTGAGCACGGTGTTCATGCTGTTGTAGTACTGCACAGGATATCGTTGCGAGACGTCGAGTACGTCGTACTGCCGCGGCAGACGCGCCATCATGTCGCGCGTCATCTCCACCACGCCGCCGCCGCCCTCGCCCTCGCCGCCGCCGCCGCCCGCGATCACAGACGTTTGGGTCAACAGGCACCCATACAACAACTACACAAAACAACTTTATGTTGATATATATTTAGATAGGTACCTACCTATCTATACCTTATTGCACAAATATACATTTCAATACAGGAGGACTTCTCTATCAGCGAACGGTACATATCAACCAGCTAGTAGGTAGTAGGTATCTAACAAACAAATACCTTCAACCCTGATCCCCGCAGACATCATCATCAACCTATATCAGTCCACTGCTGAACGTAGATCTCTAACCTAGAGACATAATCTTGGCGTAAAGAAAGAGACGAAGCATCTATGATCCGCCGAGTGACTTAGTTATATTGCACCTAAACTTTGCGTGGCTTACCCACCTAGCTTGAATATTTTTTCATTGGTTTTGGACACTAAGCTGTACCTATTGTTTCGTGTCATTTCAAGTAGGTACTTACAGCATTAGCTTCCTTATTATCCTTAGTAATGTCAGCATTATCGTGTAACCCGAAGACCTCGGGTCGTGCGATCATGGGCAGTGCTTTGATGTGTTCCAACACGCAGCCGTAGTCCATCGCCGCTGGCATGCAGTAGTCACCACTCGGAGAGAATGAATAGCTGGATGTAGAAATACCATTTGTACATAGGTAGTTTGTTTCTTTATTTTTATTTTCCTTTGCCGTTTTCTTGTCATGTTGTTATACTAACTACCTAGTAGAGGTCTTTATTGTGGTACCTAGGAGCTCCTTTTGAAATAATTTGTTCAGCGAACTCCTAATATTTTACAAAGATCACTTAGAATCTTCTTATAAACTAGAAAAGAGCCTAGAAAAACGGACAAGGAACTATCTAACTCGGTTTTTCCTAATTTGTAGAATCTGTAGCAAAATTAAGAAGCTAAATTCACATAAATAAACGCAATAGACAAAGATAGGCCGTATCATATTCCAGGCTCGCAAAGCCTACAGCAGCTAGGAAATAAATTTTGTATAGTGATTATTGGTAACCCCGAGCCGAAAGAGAATGGTGACCCGATGGACCGACGACATTGCGACCATCAGGGCATTGTATTTCCGGGATACCTGTGTCGGAAGTCCAATGAACTGGCTGGTTACCGATAATGTTAATATGAATGAAATATGTACAAAATGATAACATACTCAGGATTACTGGTGACCTCCTCATTGTAGAACAGAGACAACAGAGACAATATGAGTCTTCTGTCCTTGTCGTCAGTGACTCTGCCACCGTAGTTACACTCTCCAGCTAAGTAGTTCAGAGCGTCGAATGGTGTTTCCGAATATTCTGTCAGGAACATCTAAAGAACATAAAATTGTGCGTATCTAGGTACCTAAGTACCTAGAGTAGGTAGTTTTAGGGAAAATAATTACCAGTTTTAATCAGAAGATGTTTGCAAATAAATTGTTTGGTGTGTTAGGTACGTTATTCTTAGGTCATTTAGGATTATCATCATGATCATTTCAGACATACGTCTTTCTGAACCTAAACCTTCCTCATACTTTTTAAGACGTCAAAAACTATACTTAGGTCTTTTTTTTTATTCTTTACGGCACACAAGTCGTTGCATGATCACCGTTTATAAAAAAAAAAAGTTTTACCTAATTCTTTGTTGATAGCGAAAGTATGAATTATTATATATGTGTGTAAGTAAAAAATTTACTCTTTACCTACATGGGTTCCCAAATCAACTACATTTTACACAAGCTGGTAAAAAGATGAATATTTACAATGACGCTAAAAGATTATACCTGCAGCTGCATAATACAGATCCTCAAATCACTCTCATTGAACTCATACTGGATATTCCAGCCCAAAGGACCAAACGTCTTCCTCTCTTGTACGATAGCGTGGAAGAAACATAGCGCGAACAACAGGCGTCGCCAATCCTCGGTCCGCGGGCAAGAGATGTAAAACTCGGGGTCGCAGATCGGGTCGGATATGTATGAGCGGTAGATGTTGTTTTTGAGACCTTTTGGAGCCTCGTTTGTCATCTTTACACCTGTTGAATTAGTTGGTGCTGGTGAGAGAAGCTAGCCACGGTTTAGAGTTTTAATTTTCGTTCATCCCCTTTCGTCCCACTGGTGGGACGAATGGAAATGCAAATGGGCGCCATTGAGAGACAATTATGATTAGTATGAATGTGCTTTATTTGAAGGATAAGTAAAGAGATCTCACGAAATATGCAAAATCTGCTGGGTCCTTGACCTGTTACCTAGAATACCTATATGAAATGTTAGTAACACCATTCAAGCTGAACCATAAAAAGCAATGAAGCTCGTATGAGTTTTTAGGCCGCCTGAAGGCCTCCAGCGTGGCTTAACGACTGCTAGAGCCGGGAACGACAGTTTAACGTGCCCTCCGAAGCACGGAAGCGCTCAGATGTAAAAGCCACTAACAGTCACTCATCCAAATAGTGGCCGCGCATAGCGTCGCTTAACTTAGATAATCGCTGAAGATTGACTAAGCAAGCCTAGCCACGAGCGCTTCAAGCTGAACCATCAATTAAAAGAAGCCTTGATCATTATCGGTGTCCGGATACTTAAGAGGTTACTTTCTTCAGGGTATGAAGAACTTACCATTCTGCAGAACAGTTACGGGGAACGCTCGACTTGGATAGCTGGTCAACCAACACCTGCAAAAAGAAACAGATTTTTCTATGCACTGTCGACATACTTACTCAATACCTAGTAAGTACCTAGAGGAACTTGCTAGGTATTGAAGAACGGCTAGAACCTATGTTTACCTACACTATACTTCAAATGAAACAGTCAGAAATTCTGAAGAGTATCAATGGGTGTGATATCTACTAACCTAAAGTTAGGATGTGTGACCTGGGGCACGATGACCTCTGCACAGATCCTCTCCAGCTCTCCCATCCAGGAGTCCATCACGTGGCAGTTCTGTAAGACCACCCAACCGCCGGTTTGGATGGCTTGGTTTATCATTGCCGCTGCTATCGGACCCTGGATACACAAGTATTTTAGTACAAACAAATGCTGTGATCAAAATCGACTGCTGGAAATAAAGCCTTCTTAACACATTATACTATAGCTCTTAAGAGAAAAAGTGATGGAACGAGGCGATTACTTCTGGATATATCAAAACATATCCTTAGAGGACGTGCTATGAATTACCTCCACTCACTCTGAGACAAAGGTGTAGTGTCCTATCCTACTAATATTATAAACCCGAAAGTTTCTGATCCGATTCGGATGAAACTTGGAATATATATTTTCCGTGACCTGGATTAACACATAGGCTACTTTTTATCGCGGAAAATCAACGTGATCCAACGGGACGCGATCAAAAGCGGGCGGAAGCTAGTTAAATTACAATTGCTCCGGCATCCATATTTTTCAAATCGGATGGGCGTCCTTTGTGGGTAAGAAGTCATTGACCAGGAGGTCACTGACTGAAACCATATGGGTCTACTTTTCATTCGTTTCGCCCTTTGTTCCTAGCTGGATAAACTTACCTGACCCTGCCCTAGTGAGATCGTTTCAAAGCTGACGACCTTCCTCTCCATAGAGAACTTGACCAGCCCTGACATGGGATCTGACCCGGCAGACAGTATAAAGATCAGGGGTGAGCAACAGTTGCTGTCATTGTATGACTTCTCGAGGTCGAAAGGTGGAGGTTCGATGTAAACCCGGCCCATTTCCTCGACGACGTATTGTTGGACGAGAGGTATCAACTTATCTGGCCGAATGCATCTGTAAGATTATAGTGTAGTTACTATTCTACTCGAAGCGCTCGTGGCGTAGCTTTCTTAGTCAATCTTCCGTTGATTATCTAAGTTAAGCGACGTCCTGCGCGGTTTGTCCTCAGTGGGGATCGAACCCAAAACCCACAGCACGGAAGGCAGTCTTGTGACCTTGAACCTCCTTTAAACTCCTTGGTACCCGTTGGGTTTCAGTAGTTCCTCGTAGAAATTACTGAGCCTCCCACGTCTCACAATGTGAACTAACCTTAAGATAATAAGTTTAGCAATGCCTCTAATCTCCTCGTATGGAGAAGGAAAGGTGTTCTCATGCGGCGCTGAGAGATCGTAGAAATCCTTCCAAGCCTTAATGTTCTTCTCAAACTTTTCTTTGAATCCACGCAACCTACAAATCATTGTAAGATAAGAAAACTTATACCACAAAGACTAGGTCCCTAAATAGTAAGTAAAGAATTTAGCAGATTGTCTACCTGATGTACAGCGATTAGGAAGGTATCAACCTCTGCCTATAACCATTGCATTCCCTCACAAACACGTCCGCCGACAACGTGTCTAAGAAGACCCTGCGATATTTTCTGAACCTGAGACTAACGTGTAAAAACACATACATCAAATATGTAATACCACATACCCAGCCATATTACTAGATCTGACTATTTCCGACCACGATTTGTCAGATAGCCAAGATGGCGCAGGGTTCTCGAAAGGGTTATCCAAAGCCACTCCTCCAGTCAACAGAAATGCTACTAGCTCATCGTCAATTTGACCCTGGAATATGCAAAAGCTTGAATAACTGTCATTTCAATCCAACATTCAATCATTGCTCAAAAATACTAATAATTAGTTAATAACTAGTAAGAAAGAAGTGTTTGTTTAAGACAAAAGAGGTTCAAAGTTGGTTTTAGTTCAAATACCTTTGGCCTCAAAATCCCAAGAGTAAGAACGAGAGAGAATATAAGCTTGTCTTTCTCAAACAGACTCCTGCAAACGTTCTCATATATACTCTTAGTGAAGTATGCGTTCAGTCCGGCCAGTCTTTCATCGAGGTCGTCGCTCTTGGGAGAGTTTAGGATCGCCTGGTTGTACAGGTTTATGAACCTGAAATAGATCAGAAAAGTCATTACTGATAAGGCAGGAATAGAACTAGAAATTGTAGTGTTTCTATAGAAAGATGATTAAAAACATTCTGAAGTAAAAAAGTTGAAAAAGTACTGAAGTGTTTTGAGGTGCGACTGAAAAAAGATCTTCTGAAGTAAAGGTAAAGGAGCGAACCTAATTCGGGTCCCTGAGTGACCCCGCTATGAGTAAGTAATATTTTTTAAATAAAAATCCAATGATTCGATTCTAAGCGCTTTCATTTCGAAAAATATAAGCCGGAAAACCGCAACCAATGTCTGATGAATATTGTAAAAGGAAGCACTTTTCTATGTAACAAACAGTCAAACGACACGTAGTCAAAAGTATCAGTGGGATCCAAACATTCGTTTCACCATAATTTTATATGATCCAAAAACTATTTGAATGCTATCTATGCTAATCTATGGTCAACTGTCACTGAGCGAACTAATCTTTGTTTGTATTTTTTCAGAAATATTTGTTTTAGAGCCTTTGGGGGAGTGTGGAGCCTAAGGGCCGGGAGACCACCTACAGGGGCGCATCAGGTATTGTTTTCCAGACCGGGGACGGTCTACGCGCTCCAGAAATTGAAAAGGTGGTTTCTCTCATTGTAGTTTGTTTACGTTGTTTTTGACAGAGACTTAGCTCTTGTTATTTTGTGTCAACAGGAAGGAGCGCGGTTGCCTTGGTGCCGGCAGAGTCTGCGCTCCGACGGACTGTCATCGCGTATTTATTTATTTTACTTGTATGTTATTTAATAAGGATAAATATTGTAATGGCACAGTGCACACAACCATCGAATGCAATTAGGAATGTTTCTGGGATCCATTCTATCGTGTCTGTGTCGCCTCTCGTAGAGTGCACACAATGTCCCCAGGCCCGTTTCTTCAAGGGACAGAGAGGCCTCAAAATTCATCAAAAAAGAATGCACAGCAACCCTGTTATCCCGCTGTCTGCACCGGTTGCAGGAGCGGTAGATATTTCGATTCAAAATTCTATTTCTGCGCCTGATTTACAACCTTTTTGGAAAGTGATTAGCCAGTGCAAAATTTCAACCCCTGTTTTGAAACGTATTCCTCGAGGTGCCCGCATCTCTGTCGCTACTGCTCTTTCCCAGGCCATTAGGAATGCTGTATCTAAAAATACGAAGCAAGCTTGGGAACATTTGCTAATATTTCCTTACAGAGTACTTCATGTACAGAATGATTTAGGCAATAAATTATCATTAACAGTTCGGATTAAACAAAATTGTGTTAGGTACAGTGCACGCGGAGAGCACACGCTTATTTTGAATACAAATCAGGACCCACAAACAAATTCAAAATCTCGGAAACCAATTGCTGAGTCTACTATCTACAAACTTGTGGAGAGTAAACTCAGCGATGGTGACATCAAGGGTGCCTCCCGTATTTTGTTTTCTAGCGACACGATAGCTCCAAATTCTAATGATACTCTCATATCTCTTGAGAGTAAGCATCCGCCCGCAGGTCCAAACCTGAACCTCCCCGATCCACCGCAAGATAGTGATGACGCCGTGGACGCGACCAGCCAGGATGTGCTTGGGGCCGTCATGTCGTTCCAGAGTGGCTCTGCTGGCGGCCTGGATGCTGTGACTCCACAGCATCTAAAAGACTTGCTGTCTGGTGGGTCTGGCCATGCCGGTGAAGTCCTTCTGGGGGACATGACGTCTCTGATCAACCTGATGTTGTCAGGTCGAGTCAACGGCGAGATCACAGAGCTCTTGTACGGTGCGAACCTTTGCGCACTCAAAAAGAAGGATGGCGGGATAAGACCCATAGCCGTTGGCACCACCTATCGCCGCCTCGCAGCTAAAGTCTGCTGTCGGAAAGAAGCCGATTACCTAGGCGACTATTTCCGACCTGTTCAGCTAGGCTTTGGCTCGCGAGGTGGTTGTGAGGCCGCGGTACATTCCCTTCGAACCTTTTTAGATCAAAATTATGGGGAGGTTATTTTGAAGGTAGATATCAAAAATGCCTTCAATTCAGTAGACAGGGGCGCCTTGCTAAATCAAATTAAAGAAAAAATTCCCGAAATTTACCCATTTCTCTGGCAATGTTATGCCTCACCTTCTAAATTAATCTACCGAAACAATGTCATTTCGTCTGCTGTTGGCTGCCAGCAAGGCGACCCTCTAGGTCCGGCCATTTTCAGTCTTGCTATTCATCCAATTATTCAACGTCTCCAATCCAAACTCAATGTTTGGTATTTGGATGACGGAACACTGGGTGGAGATGTGGACACAGTTTTTGGCGATCTAAAACTTATTACTGATGAATTTCTGAAAATAGGTTTGGAACTACATTTTTCAAAATGTGAGCTCTTTGTTTCTGATAAATGTTTGGATAAAAATTATATTATAGATAAATTCAATAGTTTGGCTTCTAACATTACAGTTGTAGATAAGTGTTCACTTCGCCTCCTTGGTTCACCAATTATGGATGAGTCTCTTCCGGCTTTTGTAGATGAGAAAATTCAAAATTTTAATAAAACTTTAGATAGACTGCTCAAAATTAATAGCCATATGGCTTTTACAATTATTAAGTTTTGCCTCTTTGTACCTAAATTTACATACTCTTTACGATGTTGTCAACTGTGGAAACACAGCGAGCTGGTGGAAGGCTTGGACAACATAATAAAGAATACATTATCATCGGTTTTGAATATTTGTTTGGATGACAGGGCATGGTCGCAGGCCTCCCTACCTGTCAGATTGGGAGGCTTAGGTATTCGCAAAATTTCAAGTGTAGCCCTTCCAGCATTCTTGTCTTCCGTCTACAGCACTAATTCTTTGGTAGAAAAAATTCTAAATCCGTCTCGTTTGGCTCTCACTGGCATGAATCTCAAAATTTCATATCTAGACGAAGCTAGAAATGCTTGGCATAGTGCTTGTCCTGATTCCACTCCCCCCAAATCTCTTTCGTCCCAACGGCAATGGGACGGGCCTCTGTGCGAGTTAACACGGAACTCTCTGTTACAAACGTGTTCAAACTCCGCAGATCGTGCCCGTCTGTTAGCCGTCTCTAAAAAGGAGTCAGGTTTCTGGTTACAAGCACTTCCCTCTCATAACACTGGTACTCTAATGGATCCCGTCACTTTCCGTATTGCAACCTGTCTACGGTTGGGTGCGCGGTGCTGTGCGCCTCATCGGTGCCAGTGCGGTACGGCTGTCGAACAGCTTGGTCACCACGGATTATCGTGCACTAGAGCCGCCGGTCGGATATCCCGCCACGCTAGCCTTAACGATATCATCCGCCGGGCTTTTACCAGCGTGAATGTGGCAGCTATTCTTGAGCCGAATGGTCTGCTGCGTGACGATGGCAAACGGCCTGACGGTATGACTCTTGTTCCTTGGGAGTTGGGAAGGCCTTTGGTGTGGGACGCTACTTGCGTCGATACCCTTGCTCCTTCACATCTGCCTAGGACTTCCGTTGAGGCTGGTGCGGCGGCAGATTTGGCCGAGGACAACAAGAGGCGCAAGTATGCAGGTCTTGATAGGGCCTACACATTTGTGCCTCTTGGGGTCGAGACTCTAGGTCCGTGGGGTACCGAGGCCCTCCGGGTTTTCAAAATTCTTTCAGGGCGTCTAGTCGAAGCGACGCGTGACCCGAGGGCTGGTGATTATCTAGGCCAGCGTATCAGCATTGCTATTCAGCGCGGCAATGCAGCCAGTGTCTTGGGCACGCTTCCGATTGGTACTGATTTGGACCAGTTGAGCTATCTATAAATCGTTTGCAACGGTTTGTAGATAGCTCAACTGTTTCATGTGTATTTTGTAAATATTGTAAATATTGTAAATACTGTATTAGTTGTAATTTTCCTATTTAATAAAAACACATTTTTTTTGAATGCTTACCAGTTCAATGAATACTGGTACATAGGATCGATAGCTGCCAGATCTGATATACAGAAGAATAGTACAGCGCTATGTTTGGACACTGGCACGTATAACAGTCTCGCTTCATCTATCTCTATCTCTGTCACAGCAGCCACGGCTTGTTTTGCCGTGATCTCTATCGAGAGAACCTTGGATGATGAGAGGATTCGGGTCGCTGATTCGTCTTCTAAAATGTTTCCAGCTGATGATAGCACCTGTAGAGTACGAATGTTAAAGCTAGTGGACCAAAACATGCTTTATGTCATATTAAAACTTGATTATTTAGCTGCATACGATTTTAAGTCCTAAATCAATTTACAGTTGAACCATTTTACCTCAAGGATCTGGTCTTCAATTTCCTTCAGCGTGCGTTTATTATTGGCTCCTTCTACAATAAGCTGATTTTTCTTCAGCTCCAATTCAGGCCTGTCCTGAGCTACCACGATACCGAGAAGCTGATCTTGCAATCCTTGTGGTGTTATCATGAAGTTTAGCATTGTCACCTAAAAACACCAAACTCAAACTCAGAGGTGAATAACTAAGGATTCTATAATCTTACTGGTCTACTGATCTTCTGGTCTTCTGACTGATGCATGCATAAATTCTTTCGTAGAACGAAAAGCATAAGAATAAGAGAATCTAAAACTAGCTAAATAAAACTAGGGGTAGGATCCTCACCTTGACCGCAATCTCGGGAAGATAGTGAGGGTTGCTCAACCGCGTCGTGATGTAAAACCGGAAGCTGTGGTTGTACTCCAAGATGTTATCACCGAGCTTCAAGCACTCCATACCTCCGGACCTGTCAATTATCAGCAATAACTTCTAACTCGTTTTAACAAAGGAGTAGATTCGAATCCTTGACTTTCTTGCGTTTATGACCTCATTCTAACATTCTAACTCTAAATCCATACTAAAGACATCTATGTCCAGTTGGATTCCTCCAGCTGATATGATAATGTTGCGTACTTGAAGACGTTCCTCAACAGCACGGGTTCCAGTACAGCATCAAGCTGTTCCCGGATGTTCTCCATGAGCACGGGGAAGCCCAGCTGGATGGCGTTCTCCAGAACCCTCACGTAGTTTCCGTCCGTCAGCTTTATAACCTTCAGCTGATTCTCACGTTCCATGTTCTTCACCCATTTGTTGGATTGCTCTACGAAATTAGATTACTAGAAACTTGTTCTCCATTAACTCTCTTTAATAACATTTATCATTCGTGTTTCTCTAATTTATAAACAACATGGAAGTTCCTCTAGAGGTGAATTCAGGCGCTGCTATGCAAATTCTTTGCTTCGATTTTAATGAATTCGAGGTACCTAGGTTTTTTTAAAACCTCTTCTTTAATCTTAATAAATACGACGAGATCTTCTCATTTTAAAGTCTCTTGCTGGGCCTATTCTTCTTTTAATGTCCTCAGTTGAATCTGTTTGTCAATTTTCTTTCATTCATAAATTACTACGTATAGTTTACCTTGTGGATCAATCATCAACGGCCATCGTCTCGACTTGGCGACAATGATACCGTTCTCAATGGAGAAGGCATCGACAGGCAGACCGGCGATGTTCCACGCTCGGATCACCACTGGCTCACCCAGGGTTGTTACTAGGGAATATACTTCAGAGCAGGGGATATCTAGAGATAATGTTTGAATTAGTTTTTTATCTTGGTACTAGAAAGTCTCGACCAGCAGCTTCCGATTAGAACAGGCAGAATATAAATAAATAAATATCTTTGGACATTTAACACAACGCCCTCTTGTCCCAAATTAAGCAGAGCTTGTACTATGAGAAGTAGACTGCTGATAGAAGAATACTTATATTAGTTACATATAATACATAGTAACACCCACATATGGGTATAATATGATATGTTAATTCCAAGCTCACAGCAGGTTTTTTGCTAGCAAGAATATTAGGTTGCCTGTGGATTGTTTGACATAATCATGATGGAACGGCACCTTCATTTTCAACTATTTTGAACCTTATCTAATGGCATAAAGAAACATTTTTTTAAAATCCAACTGTCCAACTCACTCAAATTCTGCGTCCTCTCATTCCACATTTGTATGATCTCTCTTCTGTAGTTGACGGTATACGGACCCAGGTATGCAATGAATCCAGCTGATAGTAGCACGTCACCTGTAAAAAAAGGACTTGGCCAATATCTAGACATACAGCAGCGTGTCTTATGTGTCAAGTTCGAAAAGTAAACGAGAGATTTTGAACGAGCCAGTGCGCGGTAGGCAAGAAATCTCGTATAAGTTAGTGGCTAACTCTGTTGACGGAGTTTTTAGGCCGCCTTAAGGCCTCCGTCGTGGCTTAACGAACGCTAGAGCCGGGATTGACCGTTTTACGTGCCCTCCGAAGCATGGAAGCGCTAAGATGTAAATGCCACTAACCGAGTTACGCCACGAGCGCTTCGTTCGCAGTTATTTCATTGCCGGTGGTCTGGTTTGCTTTGGACCACTGGTTATATTATCATTCATGGTCCTGCCAACTGCTAGGTATGGCTTTTTTGTATATACATAGGTATTTTTGAGCATACGGTTTCTAGTTTACATTTCACATACAAAAGACTTCAACGCGCTTCATCAAAATGTGTCATTCGCGATTTTACTTAGAACAGTGATATACATAACTAGTCGTCGCCCGCGGCGTTGCTCGGGTTCTACCCTTTAGAGTGTGACGTTTCAAATTTCCTTTCTTAGTGCACCCCCTACACTATATAAGGATGCTACCCTCCAAATTTCATACCTCTAGAACTTATAGTTTGGGCTGTGCGTTGATTCTCTGTCAGCTTCAAAAGAGTTTTATATATATTGATTGATGATGATTGATATTGATTGATGATGATATTGATATTGATGATATGATATTACTTGTGTAGTATTATAAATTCCTAAGTAAGGATTCCCAATCTTGACAAACACAGTGACAAGTGATTTTCACACAGCAATATGAAACAAAGAACTAATAGATCGACCTACTATATATACCTTTCTTTTTGCAATGTGTTACTTACCGATAATATTGGACAGTAGCTCATGCAGTTGCCTCGCCAGCTCCGTCCACCTAGTCTTCTCCCCGCCGAGGCCACCGATCAGCTGTTCAGCTCGAGACAACTTGGTGGAACACAGTTCAATCTCGTCTTCTAGTCCCTTCTTCTTGCGCGTCATTTCGGCGAATTCGTCGTTTAGGGTCTGGTGGAAGAAACACATTCGTAGAGGTTCTACGACTATTTGTAGTGGTGCTACGACTATTCGTAGACGTGCTACGCCAATCCGTAGATTTGCTACGAGTACTCGTAGAGGTGCTACGAATAGTCGTTGTACTACGAAACAAATTATTTAAACTAAAGCGTTTAATAGTGTTTTTGATGGCATTTCCTTCTTCATAACGTCAACTTTTGTCACAACATCGCGAGTATTTAATTATTTATTACGGATTATTTTATCTTCGGACTAAATGATGATGATTTTTATGGTTCCGTATACGAGAGGTTCTGATCCGATGTCCGTACATTACAGTTCTGAACCAAAATAATTAATCAGAACATAAAATGGTTTTTCGATGTGACACCGTTTACTGTACTTGCCTGCAGTTTATCGAGTACTCCTTGCAGTTGAGCTCGCTTTAAGTTGAGGGTATTCATTTGCATCTGCAACTCGCCCTCTGCCTCAGCGAGGGCGGCCTTCTTCGGCGCTACCACCTGCAAATCAACAGGAACTTTAACGGTTGAGCTCAATGTCAAATTCAAATTATTAATTTATCTCTTAAGCTATTAGTACAGAAAGATTATAGATCTAGGTCCCTTCTCTCGGAAGAGTTAAACAAGTATATAGGTAAAAATGACCCTATAGCTCAGTTCACTGGAATCACAGACTTGATTGACCTCATAGTTTAATTGGCTGGTATTCACAACGTCACCTGGCTTTACTTAAAACTTATTAGTTGAAATTTTACAAGCTTTGTAACACATCGGAATGGCATAACTAGGTTGACCTTACAACTCAGTTGACTGACTTTACAGACCAACTAAGTGACCCTACCTCAACAGTTAACTAACTGATCACAGAACTCAATTGACTTAATTCGAAGTTCAGTCAGTAAAGTTAATTTAACCCTAAAATGAGATGGCAAAGTTCATCTAGTTCCAATTCTAAAAGAGCTTATCATAATACCCACCTTGATGACTCGATCATAGACGTCCATAGCCCTGACCCAGCGGCAGAGTCCTTCGCAGGCAGAAGATACTTTCGCAATAACTATCGGATCGAACTCGCGGTCCGGAATGTACCTACAACCAATTCCAGAAACCAGTTATTAAAAAAAAAAGCGTTAAAACGAAGCGCTCGCGGCTGAACTAGCTTGCTGATATAGTACTTATATACATTTTTATTTGTAAATACATACTTATGATACATAGTAACACCCAGACACAGAACAAACATCTATGTTTACGACACACAAATGTTTGTTCTCGGTGGGGATCGAACCCACGACCCACAGCACGGAAGGCAGAGCTACTACCGACTGAGCCATGACGCCTGTCAAGTTGTAGAATAATAGGTTACTTGTCTCTGATCTTCTTCATGGTAGGAACAGGTATGTTATCCTTGTCGTAGTTCCGCAAGCCGTCCAGGAACTTCATGTCTCCCAGCATCTTCTGTGAAGGACCCCAGAAGTCTTCGAACGGTTTCCCTGAAAATAACACATAAGCGTTATGA
This sequence comes from Eulithis prunata, assembly GCA_918843925.1. Classification (NCBI taxonomy): domain Eukaryota; kingdom Metazoa; phylum Arthropoda; class Insecta; order Lepidoptera; family Geometridae; genus Eulithis; species Eulithis prunata. Next base: position 9,203,913 of record OU974014.1, on the reverse strand, counting down.
TACATAGAAACACCCAGACATAGAACAAAGATCTTGTTTGTCACACACAAATGTTTGTACTCAGCGGGGATTGAACCCACGGCCCACAGCACGGGAGGCAGAGCTATTTATCAACTGATCTGTGACGTCTGTCAGTTTCCTGCTGGACTTGAGCTTACACCTAGAATATCGGAAGAAGAAATTATCTATAACCAGTAAAGTATAAAACTATATTTTGGTACCTTGTTCTGGTAAAAAACTTACCATTAGCATCCATCTTCCTATCACCCTTGATGCCCTTCATCACGCAGACGGCTTCCATCACCAGCTTGACTCCCGCCGGGGGGTTCTTCATGGACTTGACGAGGGTGATATCAGCTGGTTTGAGGGTGTTGAGGGCGTTCAAGGCAGCTTCTAGCGCCGGGACGGCTTCGGCGAGGTCACTCTCGCAATCGTCTTTGATTGCTTGCGCCGCTGCTGCCGCTTCGTTTGCTAGAGCTTCGTCAGCGCCTACTATCTGTAGGACAAAATAAAATACATGCTCATTTCTGTAATTCTTATAAGCACTCCAAATAGTCAAATAGTATACTATTGGTGGTCTGGTGAAAACAGCGTCGTCTTTCGAATTTAAAGTCTGAATTCGGTCGCACATGTCGTTTACTCCCACCTGTTCTGTTGTAGGCATGTGTTTTTCTATTTCAAAAATGTTTTTTTTTATTGGTAGGTACATCATGTTCCAATCACAAGAAGAATTTTTGAAGACTGACTGATTTTATGATGCCCACATGTACATTTTAAGTCTCTCCAGTGAGGGGATGGTAGAGCAAGAAGCATCATCAGAGATACGTGTAAGCTGCCTCTACAGGTGCATAAATAAATCATTAAAAATAAACGCTCTTACTGCATTACTCGACAGCTGCAAAATCCAGCTGTAATAGACCTGTCTTGTAGCTACGTGTCCGTTGTGTGTGCATACCTCTTGACCTTGGAGGTTCTCCTTCTTATCAAATGTCTCAATCAGCAGCTCCAGGTGTAAAGTCCAGCTGTTCTAAACCTATCTCGTGTTTATATAATTTATTAGATCATACCTCCTTCAGACCGTGATCATGAGATTCTCCATCTAAAATGTCTCAACCAGCTGCAAAATCCAGCTGTTCCAGGTATCTATGTGGTGTTTATGTGATCATACCTCCTTCTGCTTCTCAACAACAACAGTATCCTGTTCGATCTTAATCATGAGCTTCTCCGTCTTGTCTGATGTTTCCACCAGCAGCGGCTGGAGGTCGATCAGCTGTTGTTGCATCACAGCCACTTGGCCAGCTGTGAAGTCCAGCTGTTCTAGACCCGTCTCGTACCTGATAACCGAAGATTACAACTCAAAGATAAATTCCACATAAATGAATGATGTACGACCGAAAACGACGATACGCAGTTGTGTACCTTACGTATTATCGGACTCATGTGTGATTTAAGACATTTATGTCCTAAAACACACATGAGTCCGTTAGTACACAACTACGTATCGTCATTGTCTCAAATAGCTACGAGTTTGTAGCTTTTGGTACTTAGTAAAGAGACAAGATATTTTCTGGAAAGAATCTCAGAACTATGGGAAAATAAAGTTCACGCGATGAAGTCACGAACTTACGAACGAACGAGCCCAAGACCATTTTCACTAAGCTGACGTTTCAAGATTAATTTGAATTTACCTTTACGCAGATAATAGCTATCAGTACAAAATAATTTATAGAGTAGATCCTACTCTATAAATCATATATTCTACTCAGTAGGATATACAATTCAATTCATTTCTCTATTGCCAACTGCAATAGCCAGTAAACTCACCGTATCCTTGAATTAGTGATTTGGTCCACCTTCATAGCGTACAAACTTTGGAATGCCTTGATCAGCTCCAAATAACTGGTCGGCGTCACATACACTTTCCTACGCTGGTCCGCGTAGAACCTGAAAGTCAAATATATCATGGAGCTGGTCAAAATCAAATCTGAGGAGAACACGGTAGGATGTATGTCCTCCTACGAAGAGGGAAGAACTTCCACGCCGAGCGACCTTTGGCCTAGGGTCCGAGGACCAATAGATGGTATTCGGTAGTATTTCTTGTGTTCAAACTCCGTGATAACTACGTTTGCGCGATCTAGGATAGTTCTCATGTATTGAGCTAGATGGCGCTACATATCAAAACCAATTATAAGATTTCAGATGATCCAACGAGTAAAACATAATTTTCGAAATTGCATGGATAAGTTCCCCAAATCAAAGCTCTACAATTTATAAGTGTAAGGTCCAATCTTGCCTGTCACTGAGTACGACCACGTAATGAGTAAAGCCAATTTACGCTCTACGGCTATTGGATTAAGGTTAAAACTCGCCTGTCACTGAGTGCAACAACACTCATGTGGAACAGCTGACACATCTCCACACAAGCCTCTCTGAGTTCGTCTCCAACATTTTCCATCTTCGCAATAAACATTGAAGCAACGCGCTCTAACGCCTCGGGTGGCCAGGCTGTGAACCTGGAATAATTACAAAACACCTAGGTAATGAAATCTGTATCCAAAATGATCGCTAGTAACTTATTTAGAGGTAGGATTTCAATAATTCTGCCATTTTGGTCTGCATTGCCCGTAGCTTATTTCTACGCTAGCCGTCGCCCGCGACGTTGCTCGCGTTCTACCCTTTAGGATGCAACTTTCCAATATTCCTTTCTTAGTGCACCCTTACACTATATAAGGATACTACCCTCCAAATTTCATACCTCTAGGACTTATAGTTTAGGCTGTGCGTTGATTCTAAGTCAGCTTCAAAATAGTTTATATATATTGATAGGACTTTTCAACCCTGGATATATGGTAACACGTTTTACGTATTATTTACTGAGCAAAATCTAATTTAAAATGCTGTTCTGTTAATAGAGTCCTTAATGCCGTTGATTATCAGAAACTAGCCTGCTATTACAATAGTGAGAAATGTCCTTAAAGCTACGCTTCCATTTTGACGTGAATTGAATTGAAGTATGGTTTATACCTACGGGTACTTTAGGATAAAGATTATGTGCAATTAATTAAGTAACTATATTATGTACTACTTATAAGTAAATATTGTAACTCTTGAACTTTCTAAGTGCATTGTATTAATGCCTATGAAGATAAATAAATGAATTAATTGAATTGATTTTTTCTGGAACAAGTTTAAAGTCCTAAATAGAAAAGAAGATGGCGAGTACCAGTCAATAGTGCAGCAGTTGATGAGCGACGGGAACATCCGCAGTCGGTTCCTGAAGGAGTCTCCGATGGGAGACATGGCCATCACGATGCGAAGGTTCGCCTTCACGCGCTCCACGTAGAAACCGAACATCGCTAGTGGAGTTGTTTCGATTTTCTTGCCCTGGAATTGCCCATCATCATCATCATCAACCTATATCGGTCCACTGCTGGACGTAGGTCTCTCCCAAGACGCGCCACTGAGCCCAGTCTTCGGCTCTTCTCATCCAGTTTTTGCCAGCTACATGTCTCAGATCGTCACCCCACCTAGCCGGAGGGCGTCCTACACTACGCTTGCCTAAACGCCCACTAGGATTGGAATTGCCCACTAGGATGAGAAAACTAATTGAAACCAGACGAACGACTAATTATGAGTTGTATATAAGGCATTTGAGACATTGCCTGATCCTACTGACCTCAGGCTTATCGGTTGTTGAGCCACGACGGAAACCAACTCATACAAACCTTACCTATCTGAAGAAGCGCACTGGCTCTCTGAGTCAAGAATCATCTAGTAGTAGTAAGAATCCTGCCTTTTGTGCCTTTTATATAGCCTAAAATCATCATCAAGAAACACCCCTTAAAACTATTCCGGGGTTTAGAAATAGATGGTGATAGTCAAACAGGTTCGAACCCCATAGTTCTCATAAGTGTCAACCTAAAACATCTAATAAAAAGCTTAAATTTATTTAACATAGTATTTTCCGTAATAATTCGTATTTCCCCATTCACCACAGACAACGTCTTTCTTTTCAAAACATTCTGCCGACCAGTGCGAAGCAATACTTTTTATACCTACAACTTAAGAGGTTGTACTTCGTTGCATTGCTAACATAAATTTTAAAGAGTAATCTCACCGCTTCCCTAACAGCCGCCTGCATCTTGTCCAATATCTCGACTTTCTCGTCCATTCCGTACAAGTTAGGAATGTCGCCCGTGTTCAGCAGCATGTTGATGTCTTCAACCATGCCTTCGTACATTATCTAATGAAGACATCGTGTTAGTTTCTTAACAGGAACTAGGTATTATTTAAGTCTCATCGTCCCACTGCACAGAAAAAGTGTCTTTAACTACACTTTTTCATTTATTCTTCTACTTTTTTCTGTAATTTTTTACACTCCTTGTTCTTTGGAGGAAAGGATCTGAAGGAACCTAGGTAATTACTTCTTATATCAAGACAAAATATGGCAGCAAAAATGTTTCATTTTGAAGCCTGAATGTCTCTTAAGTTACTTCTGTCACCTTTATGCTGTACTAAACAATTACACTTTCGTTCGGAAACTTGAATTTAAAAAAAACACAACTTTATTTTTTAAATCTGGTCAAAACCAGTTTTAAAATGTTCAAGATTCTTAGTTCAGAGTTTACAAATAAAAGATAAAATCAAAACCTGAGTTTTTGAAACTCACCTGATTATCAGCAAACAGAAAGACGAGTGGCTTCCCGATAATACCAGCTTTCATCAGCATTCTTCGAATGTCGTCCCGCCATTCCGTCTGGCCGTACACGCGGGATATCTCGATCTGACATACAACAAGTCATAATTATCATCTATCCTTAACATGTGGATTTGGAACACGTGTTTTCTCTTGCACTATAAGTACTCGTATCTGGCAGAAATACAAAATTGCTAAAAACCAGACACATTGATACACGGCTCTTAAGTGACGACCACAAACAGAAACGTTAAGGACGTATCAACGATATATTCCAGAAATCACTACCAGTGGGGATTTAAGTTTTTTTTTTTCAGAAATCCTCACTGCTACGACGTAGCATGTCTACGACGTAGCAGTGACTGATAACATTGTAAAGCAAATGGGTAGAGTTGGCTTAGTTCGTTTCTTCCTGAACTTTTCTCTGCAAAATATATATCCAGGTATTGCAGCGTCCCGTTCATCCGGGGCATGGGGAATAAAGTGGCTCCTGACGCTGTATAAATCATCTACATTAGATGCAAAGGCCTGCTTATACTACGTTGTCATCTTTGGATTTACTTTGTACTCACCTGGATTACGTTCATCTCTAATATGCTAGCAGCTAGCTTTACAGCGCTACTTCTGCCGCTGCCACCGACCCCGACAAGAAGTAGGTTACCTAGAAAAAAGTACACCGTTTTACTTTCCAATGATAAAATAACTACAGGCTTTTGTCCAGCAGTAACAGAACAAAGTATTTTCAAACGCTTGGTGGTAGACATAAGGCTAACTTTTGAAGACTTGATACATTCAGATATCTTGGTAACGTCCTTCAGTGTATCAGGACTCTGGTACACCTGGATATGTGATCGAGAGCATATCGGAACATGACCACTACCAGCGGTAATGACGACACCAAGTTCTTCCAGATAACTTCATCTTGAGTCATGTCTAGTTAATGGATGCGTACCATTGTCTTGCAGCAGGACCCGGGTACTCCTGGATATGTGGTCGAGAGCATATCGGAACATGACCAGCGACATCGGAGACGACGACACCACGTTGTATTCCTCGAGGTAGTACTCCATCTTCACCGCCATGTCGTCTAGATCCATCACCTGTAGTGCAAAGGGGAATACTGCTATATTTTGCTATCTCTTGATACCATCAGAGTATGATGAATTACAATCAAAATGTCAGTTTACCGGTCGCTGATTCCCTGTAATATCATTTTGACATCACTTTGATTGTAATTTATCAGCCCGGGACACCGTCAAATCCACTAAAGCTCAATCAACATATTATATTTGTCGTAAGTTGCTAGTAAGAAATACAGATTAACACATCTAGAAAAAACTCATAGGTAAAAACGCGCACAAAACGCAAAAACTTGATAAAGATTAAAAATCCGCTCAAAACAAAAACTTTTGGTAGGTATAGTCTTGAAGACTGTGCGAAGTTTGTGGGTTTTTGAGCCAGCGCATCAGTAAGAAATAACAGGATCTAGATATCTGTTGTAGTCAAAGGCACATCATTACCTGATCATAAATCTTAGGATCAGCATCAGGCTCCATATAGTTCCCGAAGAATATGTTAGCAGCGTGCTTATTGCTCAGCTTCTCTCCTTCAGGGATGTAGCCGAGCTCGTTCATCACTTGGTCCATGTGTACGCGGAAGTTGCCGTACACTGCTTTGTACACGAGATCGAAGAGTTTTACTCTGGAAATAATGGTCAGGTAAACCAAACAGCAAATAGAAGTCGCCATGGGTATTGGACAGGTTAGATATAGAGTTCGTAAAATCAATAACCACAGGGGATAGTGAAGTTAAAACATTTAATCATTCTTCCAAGAAATCTATGGAGAGGGATCCACTCACTGCTCGTGGTTATTTTGGAATACCTAGTTCGGTGCATTGACCTTGTCTTTTCTTTGGTTAGGGCCGGCTAGGTTAAGGTGCTGGGATAGCCTACTCCATCTAAATCATTTGAATTTGAATTTTGGGACAATGTTTAGATAGAGTAGGCCCAGCCCTATACCATCCTCTCAGCCTAGTCATAGTCAGCCATATCCACAGGAAAGACAGTCAATACGTGCGGAGCTAACTAGGCCAGTGACGCTAGGTCTTAAAGTTGGTACTCAAACAAACCTCACCTGTCAGCATCATCCACCAGCCTGTCATAAAACACTCGATACGTCTCATGCACCCACAACACCACCAGTTTGTTCATCTCCTTCATATGCGTGGAAGGAACGAGTAACACTCCCTTGATGATTCGCGCGAAATCACGCAAGTTGAACAGGTAGTGACATTTGCTGGGTGTCGGGAGGAATTGGACGGTGACCGTCTTGTATACTTCCATTGTTGCTGATACTATCGTCTGGAACAATGGAGTTTGAAGATAGCATTACCAGCTCTGCACTGACCAGCGGGGTGATAGCTAGTATCATACAAAATCGAAGCTGCCTAAACAAAAACAATACAAACCTTACTACTCCTCATCAGAGTATCATTGAATCCTTTAGCAAAATGCCAGTCCATGATGGTGCAGAAGATCTTATTCAAGGTGTTGTCTTCGAAGGAGTCCAGGGTGATGAGTAGCATGTGACGGGTTAGACGAGAGGTGATGAGATTTGAACCTCCACCGGGAGGCAGCATTGCTGACACGAACAGCTGGAAATATCAATACAACTAGATATCAAGCAAGCTCGTATGAGTTAGTGGTCAACTCTGGTGACGGTGTTTTAGGCCGCCTTAAGGGCTCCGTCGTGGCTTAACGACTGCTAGAGCCGGGACCGACAGTTTAACGTATCCTCCGAAGTACGGAAGCGCTCAGATGTAAATGCCACTAATGCCACCCATTCAAATAGTGGCCGCGTATAGCGTCGCTTAACTTAGATAATCGGTGAAGATTGACTAAGCAAGATACGCTACGAGCGCCAACCGCACTGTAGTGTGTGAAGCTATAGTTCTTACCACATCAACGACCTCCTGTTTGACCATCTCCTTTAGATCGTACCAGTGTCCGTGGTCAATCCACTGCCGGATCAGCTCAAGCGGTGGCTGAGCCGCGTATGTTTCCTTCTGAGGCATGCTGAGGTCGTCCACGAATAGAACACACTGTGGATATGGAACTTTCAATATTTATGTCCCTCCTGTATCATATTATAATGCTTCAGTAATAATATTATACTAATTTAAGATTAAGCTTGAATACAACTTGAGAATAACATTCTGTTAAGTCTTGAGACCTACTTCCAGCAGTGGACCGATATAGGTTGATGATGATGATGTAAGTCTCGATAAGGACCAAAGTCTTAGATAATATATAGTATCTGATGATGATACTTGGAAGGTGGCCATGGGAACTTTCTAATTAAAGGACGCAAAATACCCGTTCGTCCCGCTGAACGTGTTGGTGGGATGAACGGGAAGTTATTTTGGAAACTTCCCATTCGTCCCACCAGTGGAACGACTCAGTGGTACGAACGGGAATGAACGAAAAATAAAATCTTGTTTTTAAAAAAAAAATTAAATAAAAACTTTTTACTTTTGAGATAACTAAATGAGAAACATGCAAGCTCACTTTTTTACCCATAGAGGGACCAAAAACACCTTTGCGTCTTCTATCCACTTTTGACATGATGATATCTTGAGTCTGAAATCAATAAGCAGGTGCTAGAAAAATACTATTCATGAGATTCAAAAGAAAACGATGAGGTTTTTATTTTAATACATTTTGAAGACGTCACAGATTTCCCTTTATTTTGATACATTTTTTCTTCGTTATTTTGACTAAGTGGGTGTGGGGTACCTCTACCTTCTAACCGTGCGTGTTCACCTTGAAACACTTTTTGGTACAACAATATGTTTCCATGTGGTTCTATCTAGACTGTGACAAGGCGTTGTCAGGGCCACCAGTAGTAGCAGTAGTGCTATTTAAATATGTAAAGAAAGCCCCTTTTTAAGCTTTCAATGCTTCTTCGTGGGAGCTCAAGTAAAAAAGCTCTTGGTTTACTCAAAGATAGACTATTTGTCTGTAAAAATCTTAGTAGCTGAATCAATGAACTTCCAAACCGAAATCCTGGATTTACCACTGGGAAAACTACTCTCATTTGGTCAATATGCACCTTTATTACCAATGCAATGGCTTCGTTTCCTTATACTAAAAGCTAGACTGACTGAACAGTACCTGGTTGGCAGTAGTCCTCGCCGAGAAGTTGATAGTATTCGTGATGTACCTCTCCTTGGGCAAGGAAAGCAGGAAGTTGAGCACTAGCGACGACTTGCCGGTACCGGTCGGTCCGACCAGTAGAATCGGTATTTTCGACTTGACCATCTTTGCTACGAAGTACCGGAGACAGGCGTTTTCGTTTGTGAGGATTATCAGGTCATTCACCTGGAGTAACAGGCATTAGAATGTGACCAACAAGAGTTATTTTCTAATTCCTAGCTTCTAAATAGATAAATTTTCATGGACATTTCACACAACGCCCTCTAATCCCAAACTAAGCAAAGCTTGTACTATAGGAACTAGATGGCTGATAGAAATACTTGTATACTTTTTTTTGTAAATACCTACATATTTATAATACATACTTAGTACATAGAACAAACATCCATGTTTGCCACACACAGTTTGTTCTTGGTGGGGATCGAACCCACGACCCACAGCACGGAAGGCAGAGATATTACCGACTGGGCTACAACGCCTGTGCTACCTTACTACCTTGGGTTTTATTTAAGTCAAATTTGTATTTATTTGAAATCATCATCACTGATTATATGATTCTTAGCAGTGCTATAACTATGAAATTCCTATAATATAGCTTTTACTATATCCTCTTCTAAAAATCATAAACGGAAATACACTTTACTTTTCCATCAATAAGACTCACTTTAGCATTAGCAGGCAGTGGCACCTCCTTTTCCAGCTCCACCCAAGGTATCCAGGTGCCATTGTTCCTCTTATCATAAACAAAGTCGAAGACGGTATCCTTGTCTTGGAAGAGCTGGTTCTTCGTCAGCTTGAAAGACTTCGGCTTTGGGTATATCGCGTTGTTTCCTTCGAGAAGTTTCCGGAAGAACCCGTCAAATATCTTGCGACTGTCACCTGTAGATACATAAAATGCATACTTAGCAGCTTTTTAACTCAGAGTTTCAACTTTGGAAGCCAAGGCTCGTATGCCGATACAGATTATTCCTCAAGCATTACTCAAGTTACCGCTCCGCTCGTTACTTTCCATGCTACGGTTGCCTGGAAGAAATCGCTTTCAGCGATAAGGCCGCCCATTGTACTATACAAAGTTAGTTTTAAGATTTGTACGTACCTTATCCTTGTGTACAATCAAGAATTATCTATCTATTTATCTAACTTCGTTTGCGCGATCTAGGATAGTTCTCATGTAGCGAGCTAGATGGCGCTACATATCAATGTTTCCGCCGACCGTTTCATTTACTCAAATTAGATATTTTATAAGTTTAGTAAATAGGCCAATTGCATGGATTCCACTACTAAATAGTTAAAAGCTCCCAAAACATAGATGTATATTATAATCTTAGATGTTTGCTATTGCTGATTGTCTAGCTTGATAGACTAAAAAACTGCGCGTACATAATACCTAGCATTTACAAAACAATTGAGATCGATATCACAAATCATACGATCATAATTAGTGACTGACGTAAGTAAATAAGATAATCAACAAAATAATGTTTCTGTTTTCAATCTTGTATTTAGCTTATCCGATAGTGATTTAGATTATCTTATAAAATACAATGATAAAAACGATTTAAAAAACTTTCAATCGGAGGTGAGTTATGTACTCAAAATCAAACAAGACCGGTCAAGTACGAATGGATTCTAAATGTTTCACCCTGTATACTAGGTGACACATTTAGAATCTATCTATTCTATTACCTACTAGGTACTATTATAAAACTGTAAAAGGGCCAAAAACTAAAACTAAAGATGGATAAACTAAATATGCAGATCTACTAAATAAACGATTCCGATTCCGATTCCGAAAATCCAGTTTGTATGTTTGTTCGCTGATCACGCCTTAACTACTGAACCAATTTCAATGAAACTTATACCATTCAGAAGCTCTTTTTTCGGGTTGAAACATAGGCTATATTTTATTGAAATCAAAGACGTGGGTTTTTCATCAAAAAAAAAAATAGTAGTACCAAGGACGATAGGTAGGTACCTGTAATAGTAGCGCAGAGTCCCCACAGGAGAGCGAAGACAAATGTACATTGAAGCCAAACCGTGCTGAACTGAGACTCCCCTTCCAGCAGACACGTGAACAGACGACTGAACGACTGCGACAAACATAAAACACATTGCAACATTCTACAGGTCTTTGTAGGACATTCTTAGAACTCCATTTTTGTATTTTTATTTTCATTTTATTGGTACAACCAACAAAGGTAATAAATAAGTACTAAGGTTGTCTATGGATTTGTATTCCGTGATACCTACTATGCGTTTGTCCCGCTTTTTTTTCAACTTGTTATGGCAGTTTGTATAATTATGTCACATGTATATCCCAGCTGCCAGTCTGACTTGGCTACAGAATCATTGAACTTGACTTGACTTATTATTATTTAAAATAACTCACTTGACATTGGCAAAATTGTCTGTCGAAATGACGGACACAGGCCATTATTGAAGAGAAGAAGAAGCTCACTTAACACTAATTTGACCAACACATCAACTTTCAATATAGCTCAAAATCTTTTTACAAGAAGGAGACTATCCCACTAATATCAAAAACGCGAAAATTTGTATGTATGGATGTATGTTACTCTTTTACGCAGAAACTACTGATACGATTTGGATGAAACTTGGAGTATAATATATTGTCCGTGACCTGGATTAACACATAGGTTACTTTTGTCCCGGAAAATCAACGGGATCCAACGGGACGTGAATGAAGCCGCGGGCGGAAGCTAGTTAATAATACATGGCTTTTCGTTAAACTATTTCTAGTAACTATAAGTACATGACTTTGTTAGAAATGTTTCAAAACTCACATAAAACTGATGTATTTCGCCAACATAAGAGAAATGCTGACACCTGAGGAGTAGGAACTCGAAGATGGGCGGCACCAGCCATTCGATCAGCTCCTGTATCAACTCGAACTGTTCCGGAATCAGCTTCTTGCTCAGATGCGTGTTGTACGATTCTAAGAATGCTCTCCAACCTGAATGGAAACACCTAGATGAACTGAGCCCCAAGTCTGTGCATTTGTTTTACTTTCGAGTCGAATATAGCACACGCAAACGCATTCGCAAAGCGAGACATTTTGTATGAAACCCGGATAAGCGCATCTAGCGGAAGATTTTGGAACTGTGCAATTCCCAACAAAATTTCTCGCTTTGCGAATGCGTTTGCGTGTGCTATAATCGAGTCGAAAGTAAAACAAATGCACAGACTACGGGCTCTGCTAAAAAAGATGTATATTAGGATAGGCAAATCCATACTAATATTATAAATGCGAAAGTAACTCTGTCTGTCTGTCTCGCTTTCACGCCAAAACTACTGAACCGATTTGAATGAAATTTGGTACACAGATAGTCTAAGGCCTGAGAAAGGACATATGCTACTTTTTAATGCGAAAAAAGGGTTGTAAAAAGTGGAAAGGGGGGGGGGGGGGTTGTGTGAAAGTTCCTTAACCATTTCCAAAAAAACTTTTTTAATGTCACATTTGAAATAACAGTCAGTTGTTTGACAGTAAGAGTTTGAATGACAGGATAACGTCTGTCAGGTCAGCTAGTAATAAATTAAATTAAATTAATATACTTGGACATTTTACATTTTTTTGTAAATAAATACATACGTATAATACATAGTAACACCCATAGCCATAGAACAAACATCTGTGTTTGACACAAAAATATTTATTCTTAGTGGGGATCGAACCCACGACCCACAGCTCGGAAGGCAGAGCTTATACCAACTGAGCTGTGACGCCTGTCAAGCATTGCATAATAAATTGCTTCACTGAGCACATCCACTGAGGACGTGGCCTGTGATGGTACTGCGCCTGCTCTGAGACATGATGATGAACTGATGATGCAGGAATCCTCTATTCTATGTCAAGTGAGCTTACCGAGCTGTTCTGGTTCCATATAGATCATGCCGCAACGAGACACAGTGGCCGGAGACGCGAACTCCAAGTCAGCCGGCTCGAAGATCAAGTTCATCTTATTTGTCATCTGCAACATAACTGTACCTACTTATATGGACTCTTAATTCATCCCTAAGGCCTAAAACGCACTAGCGGTTAACGGCGGGGGCGGCTAACCGCGCGTTTCCAGTTTAATATGCAACCGCTTGTCAACCGCTTGTGATTGTACGCAGCGGTTGCATATTAAACTGGAAACGCGCGGTTAGCCGCCCCCGCGGTTAACCGTTAGTGCATTTGAGGCCTAAAACCTTATCTTTTTATTAGAAAATCCACACAAATGAATAAACAAAAGTTTTCTAGGGTCTTCTTAGATTTAAAACAAATTGTAAAGACGTATAGGAAAACACCAATAAACCTGCTAAACGAAACCTTGGTGCACTCGACTGTGAATGGTTTAGTTAGGTAATTGTAGGCACCAAGGATAAGCACGAAAAAATCTGATACTCGTAATCGCATTGCACGTAACGGTAGCGTATCCGAATTTTATGAGTCCCGATACGTTTCGGTTTGTCACATTTATTCGAGCAAGAACAAGAAAACCTTTTTGCATGACCTCCTTACGCGTACCAATACTACCAATTATCTAAGTTTAGCGACGTTCTTTGCGGTCACTATTTGGATGTGTGACCGTTAGTGGCATTTGCATATGAGCGCTTCCGTGTTTGAAGAGCGCGTTAAACTGTCAGTCCCGGCTCTAGCAGTCGTTAAGCCACGACGGAGGCCTTAAGACGGCCTGAAAACTTTGTCACCAGAGTTGGCCACTAGCTCATAGAATACGAGCTTTCTTTTTTACGCGCTTACCATTCATAAGAGTCACCTGAATAATCTCGCCGCTCATGAGGCACAGTTTCTTGTTATCATCGAGCACAGTGTTCATGTTTTCAATCCACACGGCGTCCACTGGACCATCGAACAGGATCCACTTGCGGTCACGTGTTATCGACATGGCGTACTCACGGAATGCTATGGCTAGGACACCATCGGACCTGGGAGGGAAGGATATTTTTTTTTTACACACTGAAAATCTCGTTTTTTATGAAACGTAATTCGAATTTCGACCCCCGTTTCATACATTGTTCGTTTTTCGAAAGCGCGAATCTAGTTCGAGAGTTTCCTCAGTCTAGGTCTTCGCGTCGGCGATACTGTAGATAACTAACTCCTTATGCAATCCCCTCTTTTCTACTGCTACTGAAATTAGTAACTTTGCTGTGGGAAGCTCTCTACCACTCACCACTCATGAGAAGCAGGATCGAAGCAGCCATACAGCTGGCCCATAGTGATGGCCTTCGGGTTCATGATCCTATAAATGGCTCCGAACTCCTTGTGCCGTGGCGGAGGCTTCATCAGCTGGAGTGCTCGAAGGCTGTCTGCTAGAGATTGGTATGCTTGCGTCTTGCCGCCCATCGGCGGACCTACCACCATGAAGCCATGACGGACCAGCATCATTTCGTAAATCTAGTGAAACAAATCATTATCAATATTCGTCCTCTTGTAACCAAAAAGTCTAGTCTGATGAACAATAAAATTAAACATAACTCCCTAACAAATCTTGGTCCACCCTTGGGTATACCTGGAGCTATGGAGAGGGGCTTCAACCCACTTCAGCTCCCACCCCTGGATCCGCTACACCTGAATCTCTTACCTGTGTTTCGTGTTTAGTTTACCTGAATGATCTTCTCGAGGTACCAGTCAGTTGGCTGCAGATTACGTTTCTCCATCTCCTTGTTGATGCATCGGAGCAGTTCTGCACGATCAGGCTGTGGTACATCCACGCCGGGGAACAAGTCTGAGTAAATGCCCATAAATAGGGGCACGTCCTGGGGAAAAGAAATGATGTAACTTGACACAATAGAAGAAGAATTCGAGCCTAAAATATGTTCAACTCAAGCACCCCATAAAAATAAACATCCCAATAATATAACTACTTCTATCAAAAGTAGCCCTTAGGCGTGCTTTTCCACCAGAGCTAAGCTAGCTAAGCTAAGCTACGTTGCTAAGGATGTGTTTGACATTCACCGATAAGAATCTTCTATGTAAATAAAACTCTTTTGAAGCTGACTTAGAATCAACGCACAGCCTAAACTATAAGTCCTAGAGGTATGAAATTTGGAGGGTAGTATCCTTGTATAATGTAGGGGCGCACTAAGAAAGGAATTTTGAAAAGTCGTACTCTAAAGGGTCTAGAACGCGAGCAACGCCGCGGGCGACGGCTAGTCGTTTAATATGAAAACAAACTATCCTTATTGATGGATTTCAAACACATCCTTAGTAACGTAGTTTAGCTTAGCTCTGGTGGAAAAGCACCGTAAAGCCTGTTTATTGGCGTTCAATAACAAACAAACCTACCTACCTACCTACCTCCTAAAATTTGACTGTATTACCAATTTTGTTATTTTTTTTTTGTTATTTTGTTTACCTAATTATAAGTGATGTACCAATAAAGAATAAAGAAAGAATAAGAAAGAACCTGTGAGAGGAACTTGGCCATGTTCACGTCAATAATAGCTCTTAACACAAGCTGGGCTTCATCCTTATCAGGGTAGTTTTTCTTCAGTGCTCCAGCAGCTAGCAGTACAGACTTGACAGCTCGCATGCCGTAATCATAGTGGTTCTGTGAAGACAGCTGTTCGGAACACAGTTTGTAGGCTTGCACTATCTTCCGGGCTAGGCTGGGGATTAGAAAATACTTGTGTAGATGTTGGTTCAGCTGTACAATAGCTCTATCTTATGAAGTCCTTGGACAAGTCAGCGAACTCACGAAATATAGCTAATAATCTCTTAATACTTAGATTTCTTACAAAACCGCATTGAGAGTGGAGCTTTATTTTCGGAGACGCAGCCAAAACTGTCTAGATGACACTAAGACGAGGTAGAAGGAAGAATGAATGACAATTTGCGCTTTTAGTGGCGTAAAACAAAGTTTTCAACTTAGGAAACGAGGGGTGTTTCAAATATTATAGGCACGTTGAAACATGAACTAGAAAATGTACTGTTTACTACACTGAAAGTTGATTATCATAAGACTTACGGTCCAGCGTTTACGAAGCCGTTGGAATACAAAGTGATCTCTCCGATCATGGCATAATCTGGCACCATCATTGCCACAGTTCTGAATAGCACCTTCAGATTATCTGGCAGTTCTGTGCGTCCGGCGTACCTGTACATAATGATAACGAATATAGAAAACAGTTTTGCTGTGACAGCTGTAACGAGCAGGCCAAATCTGATTTATCTGAAGTACTTTCAAGGGCTATTTTCCTTTAAAAATTTCTGATGTTGATCAAAATTGCGACTTACCCAGGGTTCATAGTAATGAAGACAGAACAAGTAGGATTGAGGCTGATTTCGGTGCCCTCGAAGACAAACCGCTTCTCCCGCCTGAGGATCGCAAGCTGGATGGAGAGGATCTGCTGCGCGACCACGGAAAGCACTTCGAGTTCGATACGATTGAACTCGTCGAAGCAAGCCCAAGCTCCAGATTGAGCTAGACCCTAAAAAATCAATGAGCTGGTGGCCAAATCTTATAGTGGAGTAAAGAAGGTTTGACGTTTTTAGAACACTAAAGCTGTTGCTATGGATAAAAGATTGCTAAGTTTGGATGAGTTAGTAGCCATCTCTGGTGATGGAATTTTTAGGCCGCTTTAAGGGACCAACAGTTTATCGTGCCTTCCGAAGCACGAAAGCATTCAGATGTAAATCCTATTCTCGGAGAATTTCAAATACCTTGAAGAACTTCCCCAGCGCCTTATAGTCCAGTCCATCGGAACAGTTGAAGACGACGCATTTCTTGGCAACTGCTTTCGCCAAGTCCTTGGTGGTTTCCGTCTTGCCGGTGCCGGCGGGGCCTTCGGGTGCTCCACCAAGGTTGAGCTTAAGAGCACTCATGAGCGTTCTACCATTAAAAAAATTACTTGCTTGGAAATTTTGCAACCAGTGAAATAGCTTCCTAAATACAATTGCTACAATATTTTCTGGCGAAGGTACCTAGTACAACATTTTTTTTGATGGAACATTTCTGGATCGAAAACTTAAGACTAGAGAAATTTTTTACTCATAAAAATACACTTGGAATCTTTTGATTTATGAACTGGATTCTTTGAAGTGAAAATTCGTCTCGACATAGCTGACAGACCTACCTGCTTCTTTCCCTAATAATGTAGTTTTACTCGAGATATCAATAAAATTGGTATACCTAAAGCAGCGATCAGTTAGCGGCGTAGCGACCAATCTTCCAATATTCCCGAGATACTCAAACCCGTACTCCACCTCCGTGGTGATCATGGAACACATCATCTTGTCTCCACGCCAGTAGTAGCGCAGCTGCGAGATCCAGTTGAAATCTGTTACTTCCAGGATGTTGCGAGACACCATCTCTTCCAAGATTGACCGGCCTAGAGAGACAATTTACTGAAGTTCCTTCGTTTGTCATAGCATAGGATGGCAATGCCTATTTTGTTTTTAATGAACCAAAGAACAATTGGAATGCAGAGAGTAGAACGCAACCAGATAAACCAAGATTTCTTAAGAGTCCTTCAGGGTAAGCAATGCTCCAACAATGCTTTTAGTGTTATGAGCGATGGTAACCACACCACCGTGGAATTTATGTCTGTTTGTCAACTACTGACATTAAAAACGCCGACGACATTGACAAAGTTGATGGATTGAAAAGGATTCTTTGAGGAATGCTTAGAAGCAACGGACTTCTTACAATTTCATTTGTTATTTTTCGCACGAGCTGATAATAAGGTGCTTATTCCAATCACATACCGTGGAATTATCTACATTAGATTCCAAGACCACACGGAACATTTTGCGCTAAAGCGGTGGCAGCTAAGGTTAAATTTCAAACCACAACTAAAACGAATTCTGATATTTAACACGCTAGTCATAAGGTACAAATTACCGTGCACATCGAGCACAATAAGCGCCTCTACAGTGATCCTGTTCCCCGGTTCCAGTTCTCCTTGCACGAGATACACTAGTCCAGTGATTTGTTCTGTGGAGCGTAGCACCAACTCGGGCAGTGCGAAGTTTGTGATCGCTTCTGTTGCCTATGAAGGAATACCAGTCGAAATATCAATGTTTTCCATGAGAAAACGTCACGAGGATATAGTCCACAGTTTAATTTATATAACACCATCAGGTATTTGGCGTATGTACATAGCAAAATATGACGTCTATCTGACTGACTGGCATGATAAAAATAGTAACCTAGTATCATGTTAGTCAGGGAACTAGTAGTTTTCTAGGTCCTAGAAAACCACTGGTTCATTTCAAAGACTTTTGCCTCATAATGTACAGCACATTATGAGATTGATCCCATCAGATGAAGTGATAAATGTGATAATGTTTCTATGGGAGTGAAAGATCATACAAAGAAATATATTCTAATAAATACTTAAATAAAATAATAAGTAAATAAATATCCTTGGACATATCACACAACGTTCTCGTCCCAAACTAAGCAAAGCTTGTATTACGGGATTTAGATTACTGATAGAATTATATAGGTACCTACAGTATTTAGAATATTTACAATATTTACAAAATACACATGAAACAGTTGAGCTATCTGCAAACCGTTGCAAACGATTTATATGTAGCTCGACTGCTCCAAATCAGTAGCAATCGGAAGCGTGCCCAATACACTGGCTGCATTGCGGCGCTGAATAGCAATGCTGATACGCTGGCCTAGATAATCACCAGCCCTACATATTTTTTATGTTAATATATACTTATGATACACAGTAACACTGCTAGGACGCTGTGATTGCTTGAAGCGTACATAATTAAATTACAACTCTTTTTTGGTCAGTTCATTGATTTGTAGGTACCTCCGTGGTGTACTGTACACAGGATCCAGCCTGCACTATTTGTCCCGGCCACGCGAGCACCCATTCCTCTCGCACGCTGACGGGGTACGCGATGTGAGCCTCAGTGCCCACGTCACGAAGAGACACCATCATCTGGTGTTCTAGCTGTTGCAGCCAACGCTCCACCATGCCCTGGGTGATGGTACAATTATTGTTTTACATAAATTTCATAAAGAGATCATTGTTTACATATTTATTTGAATACTTTATTGCACAATATTATACATTTGTTACTTAATGCTGAAAGCATTGTCTGCCAGCCAACCCAAACGTGGTGGTGTAATGAGGTGGTTGGCGTGCGACATTACAGAGAATAATATTTATCTTAAATAAAAATTAAGAGCATAGTTTAATATATAAACATATATATAACATAACAAATCAATAGAACATCCTTCCTATTATAATATTATAAACGCGAAAGTTTGTATGTATGGATGTTTGTTACTCTTTCACGCAAAAACTACCGATCCGATTTGGATGAAACATGGAATATAATATATTATATTATTTATGGTAGTTTTTTCACGGACAATATATATTGTCCGTGATCTGGATTAACACACAGGTTACTTTTTATCCCGGAAAATCAACGGGATCCAACGGGACGCGAATGAAGTCGCGGGCGGAAGCTAGTTATGTAATAAAACACAGAGGTGCACAGAGGTTCTGATTTTTGTCAATTTACTGCTTGATGTTTGTGTTTGGTCCTTTTTGGATCAACTTTCTAGATCTTGAAAAACATTTCACTCTACTAATAGGTAGATACCTAATATTCGCATCTATTTTTAGTATAAAAAAATTGTTTTCTAATAACCTTAGCATCCGCCGGTTGAATACTACTAGACAGCTTGACAATCTCTCCCTCAGAAGAGATCATGCCCACAATCTCTTTATTTGCATTGAAGTCGAGAGTGTATATCCCTTCGAAGCATTTCTTCAGGTGAGGCTGCACTCTCATCGGGTCTTTGGTCTCGGAGAGGATTTCTAGTAGCTCATCGTTCGAGAGGAAGAAGAATCTAGAAAAATATGTTACTTCTTTTTATCAAAGAGGTTACTCGAATAGACACGAACTCTTTTGAAATTAAACTTGAATAGAAAGCGATCTGTCCGATTCGAATTTTGAAAATTCAAACAGAAGAAGGTACAATTTATTCAAACTAACTTCTTGGTTGGCAATTATAAAAGAAATAAAGGCGCGAACCAATCAGAGTGGTCGAATTTTCATGCTACGAAAATACAAAGATGTAAAAATACAAACCAAAGAAAAATAGCTGTATATATAACCTTACTTAGATTCCCACAAATATCTTCAGTGTAAAGTCCTCAATGTGCTAAATTATTATTAGTCATCAGTTAATTAAAACTTGTCTAACCTCGGGAAGAACAGTCTCTTCTTCTCCAGATAATCATTGAGTCCCCTCTGAATATCATCCAACAACGCATTGCTGTACTTCAACTTCTTCAGCAGGCCAGGGAAGTCGGTAGCTTTGAGGACCATGGGATCCTTCTGTGTTGCCCCCATTATCGTCCTCCATTCCTTGTCGACGTCACGGAAGTTGCGTGCTTCGGTCGGCATTTGACGCATTATGTCTTCGGATGAGAAGATTGGCTCCAGGTACATCCAGGTCGCTTGGCACTTTGATATTAAAAATATATTTTAGGCATATCGATGTGATTGCTGGCAGACACTAGATCAGAGTCAAAAATGGATCAGAGCTCAGTAGAGCTTTTATAACCTATGATGAGCCCAGCAGTGGTTTGGTGATGATAGGACTTAGCCCTATATTCATATTAGCCTGTCATTTTAGCGTGGTTTTATAAACTGCTCTATGGACAACACTTGCATGATAATGAAAAAAGACGACAGCAGACTTAACAAATATTTTAGCTAGCGTAGCTTTAAAAGACCAATATGAATATACCGCTTAGTCACACCTGAAATAGCTCCGCCACACTTGAACTTTGCAAATTCTAGAAAGAACTAGCAAATGGCACGTTTCATGTTGAGCAGTTACCTCTGTAACCACTTCACTACCTCAAAAGCACTCCCACTTACGTGTACCTGATGGACCATTGCGGTACATGCATCACTCCAAGACTTCAAGTTGTTAAGCCTCGTGTATCTCTAGTTAGACCACTTCACACAAAAGCACATATTCAAATCAAAACGCATCACTTCTTGCAGAAGCTTGGCTTTGACTTGATTCTATAAAGTAGAACATACCATCAGCCACTGATCGAGGATATCCTGCATGGATATCAGCTTCTCCTCCCATGCCACCATGTCAGCTTCAAACGCTTTTACGTAAGGCGATCCTCGCATGGTCTGCGACTTTAGGATATGATCGTCTAGCTGTTGCTGGACGTCGTCCAACCCTGTGAGGATACCTACGCCTGTGTCCCTGGATAGACAAGTAATTTACTTAATTTAATTTTAAGACTGGAATCTACTTAGACAACCAGTGATGACCAGACCTAAAATTTAACAAAGAAAATACCACAAGCAACATACCTATAAGGCATGACTTCAAACTTGATCCCCACCCATTCCTCCTTCATCTTATTCAAGGCCTTCTCAAGAGAATACTCCTTGGAGGCGTATTGTTCGATCTCCTCGAGTTGTGCTGCAAAGACATGGACTCCTTGTTCTACCATGTCGGCTAAGGAAGTCTCAGGCTCGTGGATCACCTCTGCTCCAGTGAGATCGCTGATTTTGGCCCAGTGTCGGTCACGCATGCCCTGAGTAAAGTGTACGTTTTGTAATACCAAATTACGAAGTGCCACAGTTGTGTGTTATTTCGAAAAAACACAAAACCGAAGTTCCTATAAAACGTGGTACCTAATTTTCTCCGGATAAAGAAGACATAAACAAATATGATACGCTAACAAATCCAGTTGGAGGGGCAGTGAGCTCGTCTCAAGCAAGTTTACCGATAACCTCTGCCTATAATGCATTGCCTCACCTGTGAGGTGGCAAATATGAGTTTCATCTGCTTATAATTACACCACCTAAAAGTTCCAGCATTAGTACTGCACTAACCTTGTTGCATATAGCGCAGAGCACGGGCAGCAACACCTTGAACTTCTCGACCTTGTTCCGCACCATGTCGGCGATGCGCTTGGCGCCCGGGTACTCGTACATCTGCTTGCCGAGCTTGTACAACAGCTTCCACCATGCTTCCACGTCTTCTGCTATCTGTTCTGCATCGAGACCGAAGAACGGGCCGTGGTACCTGAGATGGATAGCTGTTCTAGAAGATCTTGTCAGCTGGGTAGTGTACGTAGATTTGGAGCTACGCGATCTACTGCGTAGAGCAGAGCTACGCGATGTACGGAGTATAGAAAGAGCTACGCGATCTACGGCGTAGAGAAGAGCTACGCGATCTACGGCGTAGAGAAGAGCTACGCGATCTACGGCGTAGTGAAGAGCTTTGCGGTCCGGCGTAGAGAGCTACGCGATCTACCGTGTAGAGCAGAGCTACACCATCTACGGCGTAGAAAAGAGCTAGACGATTTACGGCGTAGAACAGAGCTATACATATAAACGCTAAATAAGTTTTGTAAATGTTCAAATAATAAGTACGAAAATAAAATCGACACATAAAATTACCATTTCTCATATCCGTCGTAGAAGTCGAAGGCTGTATGCCACAGCTTATGGAAAGGCTCGACACCGGCCAGCATCGTCTGAAGACTAAAGTACACTGATACTTCTTGATCAAGAAGTACTTCCTCGTTTATTATGTCCTCCGCTTCGTGTTTGTCGTCCTAGAAAAGATTTTTTACTATTTAATCAAGACACTGAAAAGAATCTATGTATAGTTGCAAGCAACGCGTACAAGCTTTGCTCAGACTTAAATTCTTCATACACATTATCTTACCGACGAATGAACACTATGGTCTATCAGACACCGTATTGCAACACTGAAGTATTCAGCAAATAATGGGTTAGTTTCAAAATCCTCAGTAAGTTTCCCCCTTTAAGAGGGATTTTGAGACTTTTTGCCTGAAAATCCCCTTTGGGCTTTACTACTACCTACTGACTAAGCTGTAATGTCTGTATCTATAATGATATCTTACCACCAAGTTGTTGTTGATCTCATCAACCTTCCCCACCACCTCCTTCAACAGATCCAGGTTAAGCAGCGGAGGGTCAAATCTCCTAAACAGCTCCAGGTCTTTCTCATGCTTCTTCAGCTTCTCCTCAAAGATGGCCTTGCGGGAGCGCAGCTTGTCTTCAGCCATCGTCTTCTTGGTGTTGAGAGTTTTGAGAGTTAAATCGATGGTATCTTCCATATCCAGAGGCCAGAGGAACACACGAGTGTTCAGGTTTATGTCTTCAACTGTAAAATGGAGATCGGATGAATCAATATCAATCGTCGGGATTGCGTGCAATCACATGAAGCGCTCGTGGCTAGGCTTGCCTAGTCAATCTTCACTGATTATCTAAGTTAAGCGGCGTTCTGCGCGGTCAATATTTGGATGAGTGACCGTTAGTGGCATTTACATCTGAGCGCTTTCGTGCTTCGGAGGTTTCGTTAGCTTCGTTAAGCCATGACGGAGGCCAAGGCGGCCTAAAAACTTTGTCAACAGAGTTGTCTACTAACTCATACGATCTTTAGATTAGGATAGATACAATAAAAAAACTCACAGTTCAGATGTGCGTGGTTCATCAGGAATATAACATACTCGGCTGTTGTCCGCGACTTCTCTCGCAGATCGAACATGGCACAGTCACGACAGTCCGTGATGTAGTTTATGAGGTCTACCAGTTGAGCGGTGGTTTCGGGGGTTTCTGACGCGCGAGCTGCCATTTCTTCGTACACATTGCAGATTCTATTGATTAACACGAATAAAAATATTCGTAATGTAAAGGTTACCTAGAGCTTTTTCACTTTTTTATACAACTTTTTGATAGAAGCCGATGGTCCACGTGAAGTGGAAACCACTGCCAATAATAATGCATTAAACATCGAGCACGTCCAATGAGGACATGTCCTGTGATGTGAGGCACATGGCAATGTGACGTTTTCTATCAAATCCCAAAAAGTATCCTAAAGTTCTCCATCTAACAATTAAGAGCACACTTTTCATGCGCTCTAACTCATCCCTTTGCATCTTATTTCTCTGAAAGTAGGCTAGACACAGTATGAGCAATCATCATCATAATCATTTCAGCCCGTTTGCACCCACTGCTGAGTATAGGCCTCCTATTTATTACGCCATTCTTTTCGGTCCCTTGCGAGTCTTATGATTCCCAGCTAGTTCTACGATGTCATTTGACCATCGGGCGGGTCTGCCTCTTGGTATACGGGCATCCGTTGGCCACGATACTGTGACCGCCTTCGTCCATCGTATGAGCAATACGAAGTACAAATATAGATAACACTCCTAAACAGATACCGGCGTTAATTGACGTTAAAAAGCATTAAGCGTGTAAAACGTGACGTTTAAAGCGGAACTCAAGACCTGACTCCTTTTCTTTTAAGGGATGTTACTCACGAGCGGTTCCACTTCCGATTAACAGCTATAAAGTGGTCCACTATGAACTGTCGCAGTCCATTCACGACGTCCCACATGGAGTCGTTAATAGGCCCGCAGTCCAACATGATCATGTTCAGAGGAATATCACGACGGAGGAAGAGGATCTCATCACGGAGCTCTTCGTACATGTAGATGCGGGCTGAATAGTCCTAAAAATAAAAACTAGAAATAGAGTGTGAGGTTTTTAATAGATGGTTTTTGAAAATCCCACTGACGGTCTCCCAAATGATATACGACCTAACTAACCTTGAGATAAGGCGCAGGTTCCTGTGCAAAGAACATCTGCAGCTCTCTCTCAGCTGTTCCATCAAGGATGTAATAATACTCTTCGTAACTGGAGAGGAAGCTGACGGGTCCAGACCGGTTTGCGCTGAGGTGACGTATGGATTTATTGATGATATCCACCATGTACGACTCGTCAGGGTATACCGTCATTAGGTAAGCCTTTGGGCGGCTTGCACCTGTCAAAAAAACAAAGGTTTGACAGTAGTCATCAGAGTTGGCTACTAACTAATTCGAGCTTGCTTCCTAGCGATTATCGCTATTACTTTTTTAGTTACACTGCGCGGCCGCTTTGTTCGTTGTATGACCGCGCAAAGTATTGCTGCGTACTGTAACCCAAAATATTAAACTTTTGGTTAGTATTTTTGCTTGCCTGGGTACATGATAGCATCAACGCTCGGCAGCTGGTAATTAACGTTGATGATGGTGTGGAACCACTTCGCGACCTGGACCTTCATCTGGTCGGGCGTGGGGTCGAAGGTGATGTTAGTGGTGCCGGGGTGAGCGACCACTTTGATGCGGATCAGAGGGTTCTTGATGAACGTGTAGTCTTTGTACGGACCGCTGTAGCGGTTACCATCCTGGAAGGCATAGGTACTTTTGCTTGCTGCTTTTTAGTAGATCTTACTAGAAGATCTAAATGTTTCTCTATCTCTATCTCTCTCTCTATCTCTATCTAAAAACTATCGTAGACATTTTTAAAAATATTTCAAAATTTCCATAATTAATGTCTTTTTTTTATATTTATTGAAACAATTGTTTAAAAAACATTACTGATCTGATAATTTTTATGTTGCGACAGCACGTATAGGTAACAGATTAGAATCAAGATAGATAGATAGAAAATTCTTTATTGCACAACTTAAAGTAGTGTATACAGGCGAACTTAATGCTAAAATAGCATTCTCTACCAGCTAACCTTTGGGTAGTGGAGATAACAATTGATTAGGGTAGTGCGCATAGGCTTATTCCCATTGAGGCCACCGGCCGGCCCACTAGTGGACCGGATGGGAAAAAAAACCCATCGAGCATCGAATTTTTTTCCCATCTGACCCACCAGTGGGACGGTACAATTGTCATAGAGATATTGAGCCACGCTAAAATAACAGGTGGTTTGAATAAATACTGCTCGCTAAGTAATGTACCTAGATAGATATTATAATGCACCTGCTTTCCGCCAGGTGATAAAAAGATAGCGACCTCACTGATTTTTAAACAGATTAACTCACATAATAATACGCAAAGTATTCCGCGAAGTGTCTGACGCTTCTCTCGACCAAGTCGCGAACTTGCTTCGACATTAGACCATGGATGCATCTGCGGAACACGGGATTTCAAAGAGATAAAGAGATTTAGATAACTGCTAGCTTCCGCCCGCGACTTCGCCCGCGTCCCGTTCGATCCTATTTATCGACATTTATAATATTAGTAGGATGAGACATGTGTGTAAATATTTTTCAATATTTTACTTCTAAACAGCACCATTTGTATTATGTGTTTTATTAATTTCTTAAGGTTTTATAGCATACTTTATACTAATTTTTTTGTATAAATTTTGTTTAAAATTCAATTCAATGCCACTAAGTATAAGTTC
This sequence comes from Eulithis prunata, assembly GCA_918843925.1. Classification (NCBI taxonomy): domain Eukaryota; kingdom Metazoa; phylum Arthropoda; class Insecta; order Lepidoptera; family Geometridae; genus Eulithis; species Eulithis prunata. The sequence continues at coordinate 9,177,744 of OU974014.1, read as the reverse complement.
CTAGACACTTAGACTAAGGGCCTGTTTACCTAAATATCCTTGAGTAACGCTATCAGATAAAAATATTTCAATTCTAACTAGGTACTTGAAAGTAGAAGACAGACATTTTATATTTGAGGGGTGATCACTAACAAAAACAGTCATCGCGTTAGGTAAACCTAACGTATTCGAGTCATATTGCGCGTCAACAGCGGCTCGACTGACAAACGTTGTAGCGTCACCGCGCAGTGTATCTCACATACACACTAGCGTTACAATACGTTTACGATTATCACATTTATTACCGATCAAGGCACTGATATACACTGTTATCACAGGACTAGCCGTCGCCCGCGGCGTTGCTCGCGTTCCCTATAGAGTGTGACGTTTCAAAATTCCTTTCTTAGTGCACCCCCACACTATATAAGGATACTACACTCCAAATTTCATACCTCTAGGACTCATGGTTTAGGCTGTGCGTTGATTATCAGTCAGCTTCAAAAGAGTTTTATATATATTGATTGATGATGATTGATGATTGATGATGATGATAATATTGATGATGAAGAAATAGGCAATCAGACAAGCCATAAATAAAATTTATTAATAATAAATAAATAAATAAGCAATCGCACAGAACACGATAATTAAATACCGAGAACACGATAATTAAATACTGCTCTATAAGATACCACGAATATTCCTAGTAATCATTTTGTTTGTATCAAGATCTAATCACAAGTTATTATTAACCCTACGTGATTACGTAAAATCTATAAAAAAAATCTGTTTTAGGTCCGTCATAACGCCTATACCTATATAAATACTTATGTAACTTGCCTACCTATTATTTTAAACTATTTTTTGTATCCATAGCAGCTTGTGGTAACTATTCATTCTGTTGTGACATTTTCTAAACTAACCTAACTTGACAGCTCTAAAATTGTAACAGTCTCTATTGATGTTATGCTCACTTTGGTAGAGATTTAACTCTAATAGAGAAGACGTCAAAATACTTGGGTTTCCATTCCCATCGAGCCCACCCGCCGGCTCATTGGTGGGCCAGATGGGAAACAGAATTCATCAAGCCCACTCATTTGCATAAATACTTTTTTGGTGGTCTCGATGGGAATAACCCTCATCCTTATTTAAAATATCTCGAATTAAGCATAAAGCCCAGTATCAGCGACATCTATCGCTCATTTATCTGTAAATTTTACCTTCAAATTATGTAATTAAATATGCTAGTTTACTGTTCACTCGAGGATAGATTTTTTTTAGAGAATTTCTATTTAAATCTTTGCTCGAGTAACGATTTCTTTATCAGTGCCTTGATCACGAATAAATCTGACAGTCGCCGCGTTAACGTATTCGAGTTATATTCCGCGTCAATGCCAGCTCGACTGCCAACCGTTGTAGTGTCACCGCGCAGTGTATCTCAGATACGCTCGCATTACGATACGTTTGCGATTGTCACATTTATTCGTGATCAAGGCACAGAATACGGGTCTTAGTACCTGAAAAACGCCTCCACTTGAAAGGTAGACTCCTTCTTCTTCTTAGCCACATATACAGCCCAATGCCTTCTCATTTTGATCATAGTATCAGCGACATCTATGAGCCAGTTATCGATTAGCTCAGCTCTGGTTTCCGCGCAGATCTTGTTCAGTCGTTCCGTGAATTCTGAAGGATATTGGGGGAAGGCGACCTCTTTTTGCATTTTATTCATGTCGCAAATGTACATGTTTTGATACCTGTAAAAAAGTATTTATAAAAACTATTCTGCCTAGGTTTTTTTTAACTAAATGATGCTACAACGATGCATTGTCTCACTGAGCACATCCACTGAAGACGTGCACTGTGATGCACTGCGCCCACCCACCGGCCACCACTCTAAGGGGTACCTACTAATGTTACAATTTTTACATCATTATTAATTTATAACTATTTTTTATGTAAGTAGTAGACAAACAGGCGTTCGGCCCACCTGATGGTAAGCGGTCACCTTCGCTTAAAAACACCGACAACACCTAGGAGAACTACTGGTGCGGTGCCTACCCTGAAGGACTTTTTAAAACCAGTCATATAACTATTATTTTAATATTAGTAAGATTATCATTACAAAATCTGCATTTATTTGCGCTGTTTTCAATCAATTTTCAAGACTGAATCTAGTCTGTATAGACCAGGTACTAACCTCTCATGCCAGATCCTCCTCAGTTCGATAAGTACTGGGTTGCCCTCATAGTACCGGTAGTACATGGCATGCCGCGCTCTTACAAGTGTCGTGTGCCAGGGCATCGGCGCGCGCACTGTATGCGACGGCCATAACGGAGGGAGGAACGCTATGCTTAGGCGCGCTCGCTCGCTCGGGTCTTCCAAAATGTAGCCCACTATACATCTGTATATTACAACAGTTTTACAACCTTGTAAATGTTGGAGCTAATACCGCGTGCACACTATGCCCATGCCGCTGCCACAGTAACATCGCCTTTATTCTCACTAAGCGGCATTAATGCTGGCACCGGCATGGGCATAGTGTGCACGCGGAATTAAGGAAATGACAGTTATTGTCCTTAGGGCGATATGATCTCGTTCGCTCTGACCTCTGAGGCTTTAAACTCACTTCGGCAGAGATTTAACTCTTATGGATTCAGACTACGGATTCTGATCTTTCAGAATATACTCTACTTAAACATCTATGTGATCATTTGACAGTATAAATGAACGGAATTTTAAAATGTTAATGAGCGGCACATTCGCCTGAGCGTGCTCAAGTAGATACAAGACTTTAAATGTAGGTACTCTGTATGGGGTGGAGTCTACACCATAGAGTATATTTCACATTTTAAAACTCTGTAATATCGCACTTAATATCCTCAATGTTTAGTTTTGACAGGATACAAACAGTGCCAAGGTATATGTGCACGCACCGTATACGTGATTTGAGATTACCGATATAACACTCAAGATCTTATCAAAACCACATAATTATCATATAATACTATACTAGTACTTAAAACTATAACGTTATCAAAATTACCTTCCTTACATTTCCATTTCCTTCCTTTATCATCATCAATATATATAAAACTCTTTTGAAGCTGACAGAGAATCAACGCACAGCCTAAACTATAAGTCCTAGAGGTATGAAATTTGGAGGGTAGGTTCCTCATACAGTGTAGGGGCGCACTAAGAAAGGAATTTTGAAAAGTCACACTCTAACGTGAGCAACGCCGCGGGAGAAGGCTAGTCAATATATATAAAACTCTTTTGAAGCTGACAGAGAATCAACGCACAGCCTAAACTATAAGTCCTAGAGGTATGAAATTTGGAGGGTAGTATCCTTATATAGTGTAGGGGCGCACTAAGAAAGGAATTTTGAAACGTCACACTCTAAAGGGTAGAACGTGAGCAACGCCGCGGGCGACGGCTAGTTATTTACATTTGTGTGTGGCAAACATTGATGTTTGTTCTGGGTGTTACTATGTACCATAAGTATGTATTTACAAAAAAAAGTAGGTATACAAAGTATACTACAAGTATTCTAGGCTCTCTATCAGCAATCTAGTTACCATAGTACAAGCTCTGCTGAGTTTGAGACTAGAGGGCGTTGTGTTTAATGTCCAAGGATATTTATATTAATTCCAATTCAAATCGTATATTGCACTTATGTTGTTTTAGAGATGTTGTACAAAAGGCAGTGTAGCAAACATAAACCCTGTTAGGGCACAGCAATTTGTTCAGGTACAGATAGGCACTAGGTGGCATATTGATGTATCTAGTTTTAAATATTTTAATCATTCTCATCTAGAAACTCGTGCAATGAATAAAAACAGTTTTTTATTAAATAATTTTTTAACATATTTTTGAATTTTATTTGTACATTCTCGTTTTTGATGTCATTTGGGATTTTATTATAGATTTTTACACACATTGCATAAGGCCCGGAATGTATCTTGTGGTTAATGTATCATGTATCATTTTAATGTACCTAATACAAATATTATGTAATTTGGATAGAAACATCTCACCGTTTCATAGCCATGACGAAGAACTCCTGGATATCAGCCTCGCTCTGCCTCACGCAGGCTTGATACGTTAGGATCAGAAGCCGTCTCTTGATGGCAGCCGTCTGCTTGTCCACCTGGACCTTGGCACGCTTGTATAACTCCATTGGGAAGTCTGGGATATGTCTACCGGTTACAGCCTAGGGGATATATTCATATTGGTCACTAGCTGATACCCGCGACTTCGAAACTTTCCACCAAAATATCTGTCAACCAGCTTACGATGAACCTCGTAACAAATGGCTGCTTTTGGCTTAGAGAGTTCAAGCTGTATCTAAGAATCCACTTCAATGATTTCAATAAAATATAGTCTATGTTTCAATCCGGAAAAAGGGCTTCTGAATGGTATAAGTTTCATTGAAATTGGTGCAGTAGTATAGGCGTGATCCGCGAACATAAAAACAGACAAACTCGATTTTCGGTATCAGACTCGTTTATTTAGTAGATCTGCATATTTAGTTTATGCATATCTTTAGTTTTAGTTTTTGGCTTTTTTACAGTTTTATAATAGTATAGATAGATATCGGAGTGTTAGCGGCCGACAGGGAGTACAACATACCCTCTTACTGTCCTCGAGTGAGACGCATGCGTAAAACATTTTCCACTGTAAAAAAAAAAGGTACCTACCTACTGCAAACTTACCACATTCAGATAATAGTTAATCCTTTCCAAATCCTTAGGGTGTATGTATCGGTAGTGCTCCTCCTCTGTCACCCTCAGCATTTCCACTTTCTGCTGGTCCGGGTCACGAGGCAGCTCAAATTGTAACTTTTCTAAATGTCTGTAGAAAATATTTTCATTTTGTACTGAATAAAGGACATTCAAGATGATGAGACTTGAATTTTAGAGTTGCAAGTTCATTTTCACGTATTATTGATCGAGCGAGCTAAGCGAGCGAAGTTTATTTTCCTTATTCAATGGTGAATTAGATGGTGCGTCAAGGGTTTTTTTAAATATCCGACTTGGTGTGCTACTATTTTGTGTGGTTTGAGATTTGGGATTTTTTCGAGAGAATATTTCTTTAGTAGGATGCTATACCAAATCTCAAAAGTTGCCTGGAAGAGATCGCTTTTACTCTTTTCTGTGTGCAATAAAGTTTTTATCTATCTATTCATCTGTCTTATAAATAAACTGAGCAACCTGTGTTGCCTAGGCTCCGATGTACCTATTATCCATATGATTCAACTGAATATGAACTCTACGACGTGACATTAAAGCTTACTTTCTTAGAGCTTCTTTAGCAGCGATCTCTGCTTCGGCTTTCTCTCGTTTCCGCTTCTCGATTCTTCTTCGTTTGGCGTCAGCTTCAGCGGCTTTTCTGCGATCGTACGCACCAGATACTAGATCCTCTAGCAAAACTAACCCTAGAAAACATAATGCAGATATAGGATGCACCATTATGCACCATTTGAACTATGGCATCATCTGTGGTAATGCTGTCGACAAAACGCGCCTTCTTTTTATCAACTTTGGACAGTTTTGCGTGACTATTACTCGTCGTACCTCTCTGAGGACGAGATAATAGTCACGCAGAACTGTCAAAAGCTGACGATTCAAAGGCGCGTTTTGTCGACAGCATTACCACAGATAATGCAATAGTTCAAATGGTGCTTAATGCCTTCATTTTGACAAAACTAGTCGACAAATACCTCGCGTGCGCATCCTAGCCCCACTGGACAGTCCAAAGTCAAAACTAGCTACATACATCAATCTGAGTAGTGAGTATACCTTTCTGTAGCTTATTTTTGTTCTTCTCCTTCTCGATAGCAGCTAATCGTTCCTTCTCTCTCTCGTCCCAGGGCTTCAGCGGCGGGAACCGAAGCTCGCCGTTCGGTCCGATCGGGCCGTACAGTATCGGTGGCGGTCGCCGCTTCGGAGGCATGTTTATTGTACGTAGGGTTTTTGTAGCTGGCGTGTAGCAGGTACCTACAGAGAGATCATTCATTTAGAATACGTTTTAATTAAAAAAAAGGAAAAAAAAAATCTAATTTTACCTAGGTAGGTACATCAATAAAATTAAACAAGATTAAAATTTTGTGTCTTTTTATTACACCTTACGGCTCCATAGTCAGACCCTGGATAATCATCTAGTCTAAGGGGTAGGTAATAGGTATATCATATTGGTCTTCTAAAGCTAAACTAGCTATAACAATTGCAAAATCTGTTGTCATCTCTTTACGTTGTCATGCGAGTGACAATTATAGAATATGATTTTTTTAAAGCTACCTACGCTAAATGACAGTTGAATATGAATGGGTTCTTGTCGATGCAAATCAAAAGAACCTAAGCAAGATGGAGTTGCGGCGTTTTCTTAAGGCTCATCATCAGATCAGCTTCTCGCTGTCACCATATTATTGCGTTATCACCTAAGAATAATACGTCTGAGACTGAGATGAATCGGACATCCAACTGTGTGTACATTACTGGTGCTTGACAAATTCCGTCCGGCGCGTCACGGCATATAGATAAAAGTAGTAGGTAGGTACCGGTAGAGTCTGCTGGCTTGGCATGGTCGAAGCCATCCCGATAAGGCACTCCACTAGTCCACGACTTGGCTAGCATCAGTGGCGGAAACTCACTGCAACCGCCTTCGCTTTCCCCTGCCGTTTTCAAAATAATATTGAAGTAGGGAATGAGCTCATAGGGAAGGTTATTGGTGTGGTCTGTCACCGATTTCAAAAACCTTTAGTTAGAGAAACTCATTATGAAATGCAACGGTATTTTTAATGCACCTTAGAAATTATAAAACTGCGAGACAGGTAACTATTTATCAATCATCATCATCATCATCAAGCTTTCCGCTGGACATACCTAAACCTCACTCATAAATTCCGGTTCATCTTTGTGACGGAGTTTTTAGGCCTAAACCCGTAAATTAAATACATTATTTTGAGCTTTGGGATTCCTTGGATTCCAAGGGATTCCAAGGAATCTCCGCGATCTTTAGCATATGAGGAGACCGTCTCACATTTCCGCAACATACCTACCTGCCTTCATCGATAGTGGAAAAAATCGGCGTATGTCTAATTACACCAATTAGTATCACAAAATAATGATTGATACTACTTCGGTAGCTACTAAATGATGATCAAATCACTGTGATAATTATGGCAATGAATAAGTAGGTATCAATTTACTTTAGTAATTATCGATAAGAAATCTTAAATTAGCATTGAAAGATATAGACATCTACCAATTTAAATAACAAATCGATTTACTAGCTAGAACAGCCTTGTTATTAGGTACCTACAGTACCTAAGTATATACCTACGTAGGTATACCTACCTATATATATATATATATATTGCATTCATAAATAAGAAAACTCAGATAAATAAAAAATAAAACATTACCTATTTAGAAATTACGAAAAACTGCTTTTCGAGTTACCTACTGGATTTTCCATTTCGAAGCCCACTCCATCTAAACACTGTCCCAGACACGACAGTGTCCCGTTAAGTGTAGGCATAGGTTGCCTTCTGACGCTGTATAAATCATCTTCAATAGATGTAAAAGCCTATTATATATAGTAGATTTCCCATCTAGAGGTACAAATGATCTAAAATATAATACGTCGGTACCTACGTCTAGACTTTACTATTAGGTACCATCTACTACCTACTACAGGCACCGACGGGACGGTCTCTTTCTATCCTATATAATCTTTCGCTGCGCAAAACGATTTACCATTTCCCCTTCATTTATAGAAGAGCTATTAAAATAATGTCGAGGCCTCACGTTAATAGCAAATGAAATACCTACCTATTTCTATTGGGTATACTTAGCTACCTAGGGACTAACCTAAGAGCCAGCGCCCTTGACACAACTACCTAACTCTACCTACATATATATATATAGATAACACCCTAAGAACTCTTACGGAATGCAGCTTTCCGAGTACCTAGGTACCTATTTAAACTAAAGCGCTCTAACGAAATCGATCTGTAGTTTTATTTTTACACACCTTCAGGATAATAGTTTCTAGCAGCTCTAAGCAGTCTGCTGTCTTTTTCCAGCTCATCATCATAGCCAGCCCTGTAAGTTAGAAAAGGATATCAAAGACTGATGATGCACTACGCGTAGCCGCCTCGACGTCAATTAATTGATTGCCTCAGCATATTGTTCATAAAATTTAGCGCTGGATTTCTGTCTCAAAATCGTTCTTCAAAGATAGATAGATAGAGGCCTATGTCAAACGGTGGACTTCTACAGGCTGATAATATTATTGATGATTGTTCCAGTAGCAACCCGTACACTGGCTCTTAACATTATGATCTATTATGATCCGGCGCCTTTCTAAATTCCCTTCGCTGCGACCATCATGCGAGCATCCCTTATTGGAAGCAGAGATTGTAATATCAATTCTGTGATAATAGTAAGTATGCAATATAGGCGTTGTCCCATATGTAGGCAGTTTTGTGCCCCTCTTATCCGCGCACCCATGGATGTTGGTAACAGTCAGTCTTCCTTTTCATTACGGACATTTACCTGGTCAAATCTCGAGGGCGAGGCTGCTTTCTGGCCGGAGTCAGGAACCTTGGGGGACACTTCTCCCCCTTGAGTTCACTCTTAGGGGCTGGCTTCTTGTTGAGGGGCCGCTTACGGTCCCCACTAGCCATGACCTTTCACCTAGATCAAAATAAAGGATTCCAGTGCATCTGGTGTAAGCAATGCAGCGTAGAACCAACCTCTTTGAGTTATAAAGAGTATTGGTTCGCGCTGACCGGCATTGTTTGAAAATGGAAGACCCATAGATAGATAACACTTGGATGACACGACGAGCGAAGGCAGCGAGACGTGTCAGTCCATGTCAGTCGAAAACAATGAAAAATAAGTGTGGATGTGGAAATACGAATTATTATGGAAATACTATGATTAATGCACTAAAGCTCTGTTTATTACTGTTGTAGCTCACACTGGTAATGGCGTAAATGGCCGTGGGTTAGGTAGCCACAGAATATTAGTACCTACTATTGAAGATCTAGTCTCAACATGACCTTGAATAAACCGGAACCAGCTGGAGTCCTGAATCTCTAATTAAACGATTGGTCGGTTGGTGGCCGTGTTCGTTCATGTTGCTCTAAACTCTTTAGTTTTACCTGAAGTAGCTTGAAGATCGAAGTTTCACCAAAACAGAGTGTTTTATAGTCTAGCAACCATATCAATAGAAATTCAAGAGAAACTAGGAAACACACGATGCACAGTTAATGTAGCAGTCGACTGCTGGTTCCAAATTGCAAATAACTTTTATTTAAGTAAGCTTTGTGTTTTTATGGTTGCATTGACTCTGACGTCACATCACTATTGACACTATTGACAAACAAATAGCTTTCAAACGCGTTGCTATGGTGATGGTGTCAGCGTTAATCAGGCAGGTAAGGATATAAACTATTTGGATATCAAGTAGGTACCTACCTAGGTGTAAGTGAGTAGATAGAGGTTATACATATCCACTCATTGTCTGTGGAATTTCTCTGTGTGGTTGACCAAACCGACCGCAGTACCTAGAAATCCGAACACCTATGTCCTAGCTAGAATAGTCAAAGCACTACATCATAGCCATCTGCTGAAGAAGTGCACTGCACGTCCATCACTCTGATGCATTCAATATTAGGTAGCTACTTAATAGAACAGCATAAGAACCACACGACGAAGCATCACCTATTAAGAAAAACAAAAAAGAGGAGAATTGAAACAACTAGGTAAACCAACCATACTAGGTACATAAGTAGTATTAGGTACCTACCCCATGAAAAAATCAAGTCAGAAGTAAGCTATGTATCACACAGAAAAGTTAAATTTATGAAATTTCCCTAATATACCTAGGTAGGTATTTTTTTTTAATACAAATTACTTTAGTACCTACGTATTAATTTAATGTTAAGTAGAATAACGCCATGGAAATTATATAGTTCTGTTGTTATTTTATTTTTATCGGAATAATTGAATTGAATTGAATTGAATTGAAAGAGCATTTTTAATGCACAGAAAGAATTTAGGTACTGGTAACTCCTCGCAACTAAAACTATTTATTTATTTAATACTATAATGCACAAAATCAATGGGTGGACTTAATGCTGAAAGCATTGTCTGCTAGCCAACCCAAACGTGGTGGTGTATTAGGGAGGTTGGCGTGCGACATTACAGAGAATAAACATAAAAACAAACCCAAGTAAAGATCCTAACGGGGAAATGAAGCTTCCTAAGATTCATAACTTCGCTTCGGCGAGAAACTTTTCCGACAAGGTCTGAAGACATACTGAAAGGATTTTACTTGAGCGATATCGTGCTCTATCAATAAAATCACAGTTTGCTACAGATTTAAAACAGATTGAAGTATCTACAGGATGCGCCAAAAACGAGCCTTGCAAATATTTAAAACTAGCTGATACCCGCGACTTCGTACGCGTGCGAAACTTTCCACCAAAATATCTGTCAACCAGCATACGATGAACCTCGTGCCAAAGGCGGCTTTTGGTTTAGAGAGGTCAAGCTGTATCTATAAGAATCCACGTCTTTCATTTCAATAAAATATAGCCTATGTTTCAATCCGGTAAAAGGGCTTCTGAATGGTATAAGTTTCATCGAAATTGGTCCAGTAGTTTAGGCGTGATCCGCGAAAAACAAACAGACAAACTAAATTTTTGAAATTAGAATGGTTTATTTAGTAGAACTGCATAATAATATTTAGTTTTCCCATATCTTTAATTTTAGTTTTTGGCTTTTTTACAGTTTTACCTCTAATAGGTAGTAGGTATTATTTAAAATATTATACTTTTTTCAACAAACTGTCATTCCATATGGAAGTAGGTGTAGTTATACGCTGTCAATACTTTAGACTTATCTTACTACACTTCCATCTCTCCTGGATTTGAAACATCTGTTATAACTACGCTGTTGTTCCGCCAACTAGGAGGATATGGTATGGGTGGGGTGTAACGTATTAGGCATCTAAGAATAAAGTAGGTACGTTGGTGTGAGTGAGCGTCAAAATGACGGGATCCTATTTAAGAGTCTTGTGCTTTTTCTTCACGAAGGTGTATCGCTGCTTTTAAGTTACGTCACCTTAAATAATCTTTAATGGCCTGATTTTACCTATTTGCTTTTTTTCTAAATAAAAGGAACTCATGAAATTTTACATTTATAATTTCAACAAAATGTATACTACTTACCCTTTCCTTTTACTTTGCCATGCTCCTAACAGATTTTAGCATTTTAGAGTATTACTAATAAGTACCTACCCACTCGAGAAATTCATATCATTTCCCTATATTAAAGTGCATGATAAAATAATACTGTGATTAATAAATTAAATAAATTGTATAGAGTTGCATGCACTGTTTCGTGGTCACAATCATCGCCATATGATTAAATCTTAATTATTATAAATAATTACATTTATTTATATTATTTAATGGACTTCTTGTGATGCTACCTGATTATATGGAAAAAAATAATCCTTATGATTGAGCATTTTGATCGGTATCATAAAATAACGGGTGTTTTGTTTTACAATTTGATGGGTTCGATTCCCGGTTGAGACAGGCGATTATTCGTAATTACTTGATTACTTTAATTAGTTTAAATTGTTTTTAAAATCAAAATAAAGTCTTCTTTCAGTAAAATTTTGTATCTACCTACATTATTTAAGATACTTTCCCTCCATGTGGCATAGCAGTGGAACGCCCTGTAGAAGCTGTGTACCTATTTGAAATTACGTGCATATCATGAAACTAGCTGATACCCGCGACTTCGTACGCGTGCAAAACTGGTGTAGAGAGGTCAAGTTGTATCTAAGAATTCACGTCTTTCATTCAATAAAATATAGTTTCAATCCGGAAAAAGGGCTTCTGAATGGTATAAGTTTCGTCGAAATTGGTCCAGTAGCTAAGGCGTGATCCGCGAACAAGCAAACAGACAAACTCGATTTTCAGAATGAGAATCGTTCATTTAGTAGATCTGCATATTTCGTTTATCTATATCTCTAATTTTAGTTTTTGGCGTTTTTACAGTTTTCGGTATAATACCTAGTATATAACAAACAACCAATTAAAGTTGTAATCAAGTCATTAAATCGCTATCCAGAATCAAGATTCTTTATCATCGCTAACTTTGGTAAATATATAAGCACGACCAGATATCAACTGCATTATTCGGTCTGAAGACCCAACAGCTTCCCAATAACCGAGAGTTGAACTGAAACAAAATGAAAGTGTTCATAGCGCTAGCCGCAGTGGTCCTCTGTGCCCAGGCCTTGCCCACCCAGATCGGTAGCCAGGACGATATCGCCGAGGTGCATAACGCTACTCTCTTCGCCGCCCGTTCTGAAAGAAGCTTCGGTTTCGCCAACGTCGGAGGTGGCACCCGCGGCGGCGCCGGTGGAGCCGTCTGGACCGTATGGGACGCCTGGGCGCTGAGAGATGCCATCACCGGTACCGCCGCCAGAATCGTCTATGTCAGGGGACGTATCGACCTGACTGTCCTCTTCACCGGCTCCCCAGGAGTGGTCCTAGACGTCGGTTCCTGGAAGACCATCATCGGTGGTGACGCCAACGCCGAAATCACCGGCGGTGGCTTGAGGATCCGCCGCAATGTGCAGGTCATCATCCAAAACATTAAGTTCACCAACGCTATTTCGTACGCCCCTGGTGAACAACCCAACGGTAGCGGAGGTATCATAAGTATGGTCGCGGGAGAGTTCACGGAAGTGGACGCAATCCTTTTAGAGGAAGCTGAGTACGTATGGGTCGACCACAACGAGTTCTCCGATGACCCGTGGATCTCGAACGATATTGCCAACGACCGCATGCGTCACGACGGTCTCCTTGACATTAAGCGAGCCTCCAACTGGGTGACCGTTTCACACAACATCTTCAGAAACCACAACAAGAACATGCTCATCGGACACAATGACAACAACGCAGCCCAGGACGTCGGTAAGCTGAAGACCTCCATCATTTGCAACTGGTTTATGGGCACCAAGCAACGAAACCCCAGAATTCGCTACGGAGAAGTACAAATTATGAACAACTTGTACACGGACATGGGAACTTATGGAATCGGTGTTGGCGCGGGGGCTTCGGTCTACGCCGAGAGAAACGTTTTCATAAACACACGCGCTGCTTGGAGACACCCTGACGGAACCCCCAGCCCTATAGGCAACTTGCTCAATGTCAATAACCAGTTCCAAAACAGTGGTTTCGACGCTGTGCCCAATGCCGTTCGTTGGGTACCTACTAACTACTTCAACCACCCTTCTCTGGCGATCGGTAGTGTGGAAGCTCACGTGCGCCGTCTCGCTGGTACTTGGTAAAATGATAACGACTTACAACTAATGGAACGAAACTGAAAATAAATATATGATACTTATCAATGTTGGTACGTTTTTATGTAGGTACTGTATTGTTTAATAATTCTGTGCCCAGTAAAATTTATTATTATTATTTTAGGGTTCCGATCCCGGTAATAGAACCCTTTGGATGGACTTGGTCTACGTCTGTCAGTCACATACTTTATTACCTATCTTCTTCTTCTAATTCTATTATTTATAGCCTCTGCCCGTCATATCGACAGACAATTTTACCAACATTATTATCTTAGAAACTACGAAAGCCATTGACTTGGAATAGTTTGTCAGGATGTAGAGAAAAAGAGAAACATTATTTTTAAATTTTCATTATCAAAATATCAAAAATAGAAGGGTTAAAATTTTAAACGACCGGATAAAACTAAATGCGTTAGCTAGTGTGGTGCTCGTGTGCAAATCTACCGTTCTCAAAGATTCAGTCGATATTAAAAATCAGTCCCTTGTAGACGGCAAAATAAAAATCTCGCTATTTTTTCCTCTATGCAAGTTACATCGAAATGGGAAAAAACAGAGAAGCCCCCAGGCGAATGTTGATTATAGTTCAAAAGTTGAATCAAAATCTATCTCTGTCACTGTTTGACATTACCTGTTAGTAGGCGACAGCAATAATTTAAACAGCTGAATAAAGTTATGCATCGATCGTAAGTAAGGGGATAGATTTTTGGAAAGAAACAAAAAATACTTTGGTAGTTACCTATTTTATTATTTGACAAGTAAATTGATACGGAAGCACACTCTATCTAAACACTGTCCCAGACACTACAGTGTCCCGTTAAGTGTAGGCATGGGTTGCCTTCTGACACTGTATAAATCATCTACAATAGATGTAAAGGCATCATCGTATATGATTACGCTATCCATCAGATATGACTCCACTTTCGACTAATCAAAAACTAAGACATAAATATTTATAAATATCTGGCGGACAACGTTACTCAAAGATGGTAAAACCATCCCTAACATAAAAAAGTATTCAAAATACACTAATTCACATTAGTTTAAATGATTATGCACTAGCTAAATTAATTATTCTAATAATCATTACTATATATCATATATCATCATCAATATATAAAACTCTTTTGAAGCTCACAGAGAATCAACGCACAGCCTAAACTATAAGTCCTAGAGGTATGAAATTTGGAGGGTAGGTTCCTTATATAGTGTAGGGGCGCACTAAGAAAGGAATTTTGAAAAGTCACACTCTAAAGGGTAGTACGCGAGCAACGCCGCGGGCGACGGCTAGTCTTCTATATATATATAATAGAAGAGGGACCTGACTTACCTATCACGCTCCAGGCCAGACCGCTAAAGCTAGAGAGCTGAAATTTGGAATGTACTTTCCTTACATGGCATAGGCACCCGCTAACACGGGATTTTGAGAAATTTAATCCCTAAGTGGGTCAAACTGGGCCTAAACGTTAGTATGCAAAATCGTATTCCTTGAAGTTATAAATACCAAAATCGGTTTGTGTCAAGCTTAGCATGTCCTTAAAATACAAAAAAAATAAAAAACAAAAGGTGTAGGTTGATAGGGAGTAGCGTAGGTAAAAAATACCAGCCTCTGAAGCCACATTTAAAGAGGTAGGTAGGTAAGTAAGTACGTAGTCGGTACCTACTTAAGATCTCGGTATAAACTCAATGGGAAGCATAGTTTGTATGTTGCTTTATTACTGAGTACCACGCGAGCAAAGCCGCGGGCGCTACAGCTAGTAATAGTACCTATACTAGATAACAACAAATTAAAGTCCTAATCAGGTCGGTCAATCGCTATCCGGAATCAAGATCCCTTATCATCGCTAACTTTGGAAAATATATAAGCACGACCAGATATCAACTGAAATTATTCGGTCTATAAGACCCAACAGCTTCCCAATAACCGAGAGTTCAACTCAAACAAAATGAAAGTGTTCATAGCGCTAGCCGCAGTGGTCCTCTGTGCCCAGGCCTTGCCCACCCAGATCGGTAGCCAGGACGATATCGCCGAGGTGCATAACGCTACTCTCTTCGCCGCCCGTTCTGAAAGAAGCTTCGGTTTCGCCAACGTCGGAGGTGGCACCAGCGGCGGCGCCGGTGGAGCCGTCTGGACCGTATGGGACGCCTGGGCGCTGAGAGATGCCATCACCGGTACCGCCGCCAGAATCGTCTACGTCAGGGGACGTATCGACCTGACTGTTCTCTTCACCGACTCTCCAGGAGTGGTCCTAGACGTCGGTTCCTGGAAGACCATCATCGGTGGTGACGCCAACGCCGAAATCACCGGCGGTGGCTTGAGGATCCGCCGCAATGTGCAGGTCATCATCCAAAACATTAAGTTCAACAACGCTATTTCGTACGCCCCTGGTGAACAACCCAACGGTAGCGGAGGTATCATAAATCAAGTCGCGGGAGAGTTCACGGAAGTGGACGCAATCCTTTTAGAGGAAGCTGAGTACGTATGGGTCGACCACAACGAGTTCTCCGATGACCCGTGGATCTCAAACAACATTGCCAACGACCGCATGCGTCACGACGGTCTCCTTGACATTAAGCGAGCCTCCAACTGGGTGACCGTTTCACACAACATCTTCAGAAACCACAACAAGAACATGCTCATCGGACACAGTGACAGCAACGCAGCCCAGGACGTCGGTAAGCTGAAGACCTCCATCATTTGCAACTGGTTTATGGGTACCAAGCAACGCAACCCCAGAGTTCGCTACGGAGAAGTACAAATAATGAACAACTTGTACACGGACATGGGAACTTATGGAATCGGTGTTGCCGCGGGGGCTTCGGTCTACGCCGAGAGAAACGTTTTCATAAACACACGCGCTGCTTGGAGACACCCTGACGGAACCCCCAGCCCTATAGGTAACTTGATCAATGTCAATAACCAGTTCCAAAACAGTGGTTTTGACGCTGTGCCTAATGCTGTTAGTTGGGTACCTACTAACTACTTCAACCACCCTTCTCTGGCGATCGATGATGTGGAAGCTCACGTGCGCCGTCTCGCTGGTACTTGGTAAAATGATAACGACTTACAACTAATGAAACGAAACTGAAAATAAAATGATACTTACCAATGTTGGTATGTTTTTATGTAGGTACTGTATTGTTTAATAATTCTGTGCCCAGTAACATTTATTATTATTATTATTATTTTAGGGTTCCGATCCGGTAATAGAACCCTTAAGGATAGACTTTGTCCATCTGTCAGTCACAAACTTTATTACCTATCTTTTTCTTCTATTTATCCTTATTCTATGATTTATAGCCTCTGCCCGTCATATCGACAGACAATTTTACCAACATTATTATCTTAGAAACTACGAAAGCCATTGACTTCAGGAATAAATTGTTAGGATGAGCGAAAAAGAAACATAATTTTTTTTATTTTCATTAGGTATCAAAATATCAAAAATAGAAGGGTTAAAATTTTAAACGACCGGATAAAACTAAATGCGTTAGCTAGTGTGGTGCTCGTGTGCAAATCCACCGTTCTCAAACATTCAGTCCTAAGATATTAAATTGTACATTAAAAATCAGCCCATTGTAGACGGCAAAATAAAAATCAAAAGGTTTTTTTGCGTTTTTAACACAGCGAAATCAGGGTTTGAAGCGAAGCCGATTTTAAACTGAACTTTTTATTTGGTAAACAATAGGGGCCTTACTTATGACAGACGAATAGTTAAACAGTTGAATCAAAGTCTATCTCTGTCACTGTTTGACATTACCTGTTAGCAGGCGACAGCAATAATTTAAACAGCTGAATAAAGTAATGCAGCGATCGTAAGGGGATAGATTTTTGGAAAGAAACAAAAAAAATTTTGGTAGTTATTTTATTATTTGACAAGTAAATTGATATGGAAGCACAACATTCGTTACTTTGGCACAACGTTAATTTATAGTAAATGCCTACTCTATCTAAACACTGTCCCAGACACTACAGTGTCCCGTTAAGTGTAGGCATGGGTTGCCTTCTGACACTGTATAAATCATCTACAATAGATGTAAAGGCATCATCGTATATGATTACGCTATCCATCAGATATGACTCCACTTGCGACTAATCCAAAACTAAGACATAAATATTTATAAATATCTGGCGGACAGCGTTACTCAAACATGGTAAAACCATCCCTAACATAAAAAAGTATTCAAAATACACTAATTCACAACAGTTTAAATGATTATGCACTAGCTAAATTAATTATTCTAATAATTATAGATAAACAGTCTTACTTGTAGTTACGTATTTTAAGGGTAATTTGAAAAACGTCTGACCCGCGTAAATAACTCAGCCGTATTAATAATATTAAAGTTTTCCCAACAAAAGTCTCCAAAAATGCCAGTGGACTATTATTCTTACACTAGACGACATAATATAACTATAGTGCCTTCTGGTAAGATCGGCGTAATAGTAAGTCCGGATGCCAAGCAATTCAGCGATATTTTTATATGATATTTGCTTAGTTACGTGATTTATTCGGACTTAATACATATTACGCCGATCTTACCAGAAGGCACCCTATAGCGTTCTTATACTCGTAGAAATATGTAAACGTTCTAGAAGAAAAATACGACATTATTTTAGTGTAGGTAGATACTAGATTCGTATCAGTTTTTGTGTTTTGCAAAAAACCCTGTGTAACACGCAACAGTGACATAGTCAGACTTGCTTTCCTAACAGTCATGTAGTACCAATAAATAATACTAAGTACTAGAATAATCCATATACAATATTATGCTCATATTTATACAGGACTAGCTTCCGCCCGCGACTTCGTTCCCGTGCCGTTGGATCACGTTGATATTCCGGGATAAAAAGTAACCTTTGTGTTAATTAGATTAGATTAGATTAGAAAATTCTTTATTGCACTTTTAAAAATTCGTACAGAGGCGAGTTTAATGCTATTTAGCATTATCTACCAACTAACCTGGGCGTAGTGTGGAGATGACGGTAGCGCTTCTAATGTAAAACTTTAAGAAGAAACAACAACGCCTTTAAAACTACATTAATCCCGGTCACGGACAATATATATTCCAAGTTTCATTCAAATTATTTTAAGAGTCACAAACATCCATACAAACTTTCGCGTTTATAATATTAGTAGGATATATAAAAATTAATTTTCTATCTCATAGAAAATTTACCAAAAAACCTACTCTCCCTTGGACTCGACAGTGCTCAAATCATTCCCGCTGCCTTGCCAACTGAAACTGCTATCTGTGTCCCCGTCATTCGACTTTGGCCTCTCCGCGTAATGAGAAGTAGGTCTAGTTTCCTTCGCGTAAGACCTAGGCCGGTCTGTGAAGGAGCGGCTTAGGCGTGACGCGTCGAAATGGAAACTAGAATTTGAGGGTTTTCGGACCTCGTTGAGGTACCGCCACGTGTGGCTGTTTGGACCTTCCTCGGCTTTAGGACTGTACAGCCATTCTGGAAATAATGATCTGATCAACTATCAAGGAAAACATAGCGAGGAAACCTGAGATGCACTGTGTGATGAATATAATATGTTCGATTTGGGTAGTGTCATTTTTCCTATTAACATTCTATAGACGCTTTTTATGTGAAAACTTCTGCAATGGACAACCCCAAACCAATAATAAAAAGTGAACCCTGTAATTAATAATCTTGATGTAAACTTGAAATAGTTACAACTCGTCTTTTTTGAATGAGATATAATGTTTTTTGGACACAATCTCACCTGATGATAAGTGACGATGAATGCGACGATGAAGCAGGGCAGTCTAGAAGCCAGCTATTCACTCATTCTATTTATTTTACATCGACACAAAACGACGAGACAAAACAGTAACTCAAAGCTTACATGGAGTTTATTAAGAACACTAGCCGTCGCCCGCGGCGTTGCTCGCGTTCTAGACCCTTTAGAGTGCGACTTTTCAAAATTCCTTGCTTAGTGCACCCTTACACTATATAAGGATACTACCCTCCAAATTTCATACCTCTAGGACTTATAGTTTAGGCTGTGCGTTGATTGTCAGTCAGCTTCAAAAGAGTTCAATATATTTAGAAGATGTAAGATGTTACCTCCGTTGGAGACCTTCCCTATGGCAGTGAGCAGGAAGTCCTTGTCCTTGGCCTGCAGCCGCAGCATGCGTCGCAGCAGCGCCGCCATCGAGCGCTGAGCGCGAGCGCGCGCCGACAGGAAGTATACACCAACGCTAAACGAGTATACAACTACATTTAACTATTGCTAGCTAACTCGTGTTACATTACTAAAATTATAAATAACTAGCTGATACCCGCGACTTTGTACGAAACTTTCCATCAAAATATCTGTCAACCAGCATACGATGAACCTCGTATCAAAGAGTTGAGAGTTGAGTTGAGTTTTGAGTAAGAGTTGAGAGTTCAAACTCTCTGAATCAAAAGCAGCCATGTGATACAATCCGCGTCTTTGATTTCAATAAAATATAGCCTACTAGCTGTGCCAGCGACTTCGCCCGCGTGAAATAGTGTCTTTGGGTAGCATCTTAAATTATTGAGGCTAATTATTTTACAAATAAGACATATACCTAAATACTTAACGACCGTACAGTTTTATAATGTTATAGACTAGTTATAATGTTATAGATGTAATTCAATGAAATCTATAAAAAATGATCGACTGAGTTTATAAAACAGATTAAACTAAAAAAACTTAAGTAGAATGGCAGTCATTGATTGGTGTAAGTTAACTTACCATAGCAATAGCATAACAAATCCAATGACAGCGGGACGAGTTAGTAATGTTACTATCCTCCTCAGAATATCACGCTGTGATATATGTAACACGCCTTCACTGGCCACCTATAAAAGAAATAAATTTTTCTCAAACATGCTTGGAAATTAAAGCATTATTTTGACAACCTTCTTCGAGATAAATCGAAAATGCAGTACTGGCCAAATACATGCGAGCAGCGGCCGGCAATAAATGTATAAAAATCCATGGCCGGCGTGTTTAGCGGCCAAATAAATTACATACAAAACTCATATCTGTCGTGTAATTAAAAAATGGAATGGTCTTTTACTCCATAACATGGCAACCAAGGAGGTAACTTATCAAAGGTTTTATTCAAATTTCGAACGCTTTCAAATAGAAAGCTGATTATTGAAAAAAAACAAATGAACACTGTAACTTCGTTCTTCGTTATTCGCTATTGGTCATGAAAAGTAATTGTATTTTCAACTAAAAAGTTTTGGCTAGGTACTTAGTTTTAATGCCCGCGCATTATTTGAAAAAATTACTATACAAGCCTTGGCCACAACTAGGCAATGAGGGACTCACGTATGTGTGCCTCGTCTTCGACTTGGCTCACATTTACACGTTCTTCCCTCATTGCCTCTGTTGCGGGCCGCTGCAGTAATGTACTATATTATGCATGGATTTAATCACTGACAGCCCAACTCGAGATTTGCAAACGAGCAATGGAGCGTAGCATGTTAGGAGTCAAACTCACAGACTGCATAAGAAACAATAATACGCTCCAAAACTAAAATAACCGACGTCATACACAAAGCGGCAAAACTAAAATGGGATTGGGCAGGACACGTGGCACGTATGCCAGACGATCTTTGGGCCAAAGTAACAACCGATTGGGTCCTACAAGGCGCCGTCGCGGTAGACCCCGGAGAAGATAATAATAAATAAATATTCACGGACACTTAACACAACGCCTTCAAGTCCCAAACTAAGCAAAGCTTGTACGATGGAAACTAGATGGCTGATAGAATACATACATACATTTTTTTTTGTAAATACATACTTATAATACATAGAAACACCCAGGCACAGAACAAACATCTATGTTTACAACACACAAATGTTTGTTCTCGGTGGGGATCGAACCCACGACTCACAGCACGGAAGGCAGAGCTATTACCGACTGAGCCATGACGCCTGAAGATGGCGAGACGATCTCGCTAGCTATAAAGTGACTGGCCCACTGTGGCCAAAGATCGACAAGTGTGGATAATAGGGAGGGAGGCTTCTATGATCGTATTAGGACTGTTATGACTTATGAAGAGTTGTCAGAACCACTCATAGCACTTACCATGTAAACGTGATCGTAGCCACGGAACGGACCACATTGTGTTGACGGCATCCTGAGGAATACAACATATATTTAATGTGTACGCTTCTTAACAAAATACCAAGTGATGCGACTCAGTTGTCGATTGGCAAGTTCAAAAACGTAATAAAACGAAGACTTATTTTAAAAGCATATTATAAAACTAGCCGTCGCCCGCGGCGTTGCTCGCGTTCTAGACCCTTTAGAGTGTGACTTTTCCAAATTCCTTTCTTAGTGCACCCCTACACTATACAAGGATACTACCCTCCAAATTTCATACCTCTAGGACTTATAGTTTAGGCTGTGCGTTGATTCTCTGTCAGCTTCAAAAGACTTTTACATATATTGATGATGATGATGATGATGCTGATATCTGATTATTTAGAAGACAAACAAGCTTGGAACGAACTAGCTCCATCTCATTCAATAATAAAATGTAATCATACCTAATCATACAACACCTAATGATGATTCAAAGTGATCAGTGAGATTTTATTGAATACTAGCTGATACCCGCGACTTCGCACGCGTGTGAAACTTTCCACCAAAATATCTGTCACCCACTTACGATGAACCTCGTAGCAAAGGCTGCTTTTGGTTTAGAGAGTTCAAGCTGTATCTAAGAATCCACGTCTTTGATTTCAATAAAATATAGCCTATGTTTCAATCCAGAAAAAGAGCTTCCGAATGGTATAAGTTTCATTGAAATTGGAGCAGTAGTTTAGGCGTGATCCGCGAACAGATAAACAGACAAACTCGATTTTTAGAATCAGAATCGTTTATTTAGTAGATCTGCATATTTAGATTATCCATTATCTTTAATTTTAGTTTTTGGCTTTTTTACAGTTTTATAATAGGTAGTATAGATAGAAAAGCTTTTTGACTTTGACTGTTATAAGACGGCGTTGCGTGTCTGTCTGTTTGTAGCCTCGTAGTTCTGAAAGTAGGGCTTCAATTTGCATGCAGTGAAGGTGATTTATCTGGCATGGTTGTTAGCCATGTTTAGTGAAGATAAGAGTCACGTTTTATATCCACAGCCCGACTTTACCCACTGCTGAGCATAGGCCTGCCCAAGTTTGTGGCATCCAGTGCGGTCCTGAGCTGAACTCCCATTTACGGCTTGCTATTTTGACGATGTCGTCTGCCCATCTCGCTGCATGCTTTATTGATTTACCTTAAAAACAATGAGCCAATCGCGAATAGCGTTGTGAAGAGAGACACGGTGACCAGCATGTAGAGAACTGTCTGCGTCTGCGCAGCTCGCCACACCTGTACACCAACTAAACATTATGTACCTACTAGCTTCCGCTCGCGACTTCGTTCGCGTCCCGTTCGATGCCGGTTGGATTCTTTTTGCGTAACTACATCCAATTGACAGGCGTCATGGCTCAGTCGGTAGTAGTTACGTCTTCCGTGCTGTGGGTCGTGGGTTCGATCCCCACCGAGAACAAACATGTATTGTGTGTGTGACAAACATAGATGTTTGTTCTGTGTCTGGGTGTTACTATGTATTATAAGTATGTATTTACAAAAAAATATATATAATTATTCTATCAGCCATCTAGTGTCCATAGTACAAGCTTTGCTTAGTTTGGGACTAGAGGGCGTTGTGTGTAATGTCATAGAATATTTATTACTTTATTTTATTATTTATTAAACAGTTCTGAGGCCTTATGACCTTCACTGACTTCAGCAGAGAACTTATCCTGATACAGATGACGTCAAAATGACGAGTTTGACGATAAATGACGTCATCCCTATTCGACTAAAATCTGTACCGAACTGGAACTAAGTCCCTGAATATAAAGCCCTAAAGTTACACGATAAAGCTTACCTTTCTAGCCGGCTGACAAGCGCGAAGTAAACACGCTTTCTTCACATAGAAGAGCAGTAGGAATTTGATCGCTACCACAACTACCAATAGAGGTGAGAATAGCATGCCGAACCACAGCACCGACTGGTTGTAGATGAGTGTTAGCGAGTTGTACGCGATATTGAACTCTGGGGCGTTGCCGTTGGGTCGCAATCTGCGTAATAGAAAGAATAAAGGCACCTTCTAAAAATTTAGTTTCTATCAAAAAATGATTGATACTTCGATTTTCCTTCTTGGTCTGATAAGTATCCATACAAAAAGAATATCATACAAATGTTTCAGTATAAAAGTAGCATTATGTTTGTATGAAATCATGCAATACACTCCTTTACGATATATCTCTTATTTATATATAATTTGTACAAATTTGGGTATAACCACAGAATAAATAGAAGTCACACTAAAAAAATATTGAAAAAAAAAACAGGGAAAATAAAATGGTCAAAATAAAACTCACTTATAAATAAAAGCTCTAATACTTTCGACCGCTGGCAACACTAACAAGGAAACTACAGCGTCTAGCAACACCAGCCGGTACGCTTCCTGACCGAAACGAGTTTCCCAACACTGCAACGAACAAAATCAACAAAATAAAGTCATGAGGTGTGAATGAGTGAGTGAATGATAAATGAACGAAAGGAATGAATTTGAACATTATGGATGCGGTGCTGGTAAAAAATTAACAAGAGAATCTAAGAAATCATCAAAAGAATTAAACTTAGTAAAATGTAATTAATAGTCGTGGAAAATAACCGTTTTTGTATAAGTTTGTATAAACTGTGTATGAACAGAATTTGAATCAGATATTGTATCAAAAAAACACTAACGTTTCCAAACCAGCTTTTTTTTGCCAATTCTTCGCTAGAATTATTTTAATTTGCGTAATCAGCGAGTTTTTTTTAATTCAATAAAATCTCACTGATCACTTTGAATTGTCATTAAGTTTTGTATGATTAGGTATGATTACATTTTATTATTCAATGAGTTAGAGCTAGTTCGTTCCAAGCTTGTTTGTCTTCTAAATAATCAGATATTTTAAATGTTTGTTCTCGGTGGGTTCGATCCCCATCGAGAACAAACATTTGTGTGTTGTAAACATAGAGGTTTGTTCTGTGTCCGGGTGTTTCTATGTATTATAAGTATGTATTTACAAAAAAATGTATGTATGTATTCTATCAGCCATCTAGTTTCTATCGTACAAGCTTTGCTTAGTTTGGGACTAGAATGCGTTGTGTTAAGTGTCCGTGAATATTTATTTATTTTATAATGTTTTAAAAAAAATCTAAATCATTTAAATTAGATGCAAAGTATTATTATTACCTTATCATTAGATTTCGTCCAGTAAAAGAATAAGAGTACTAATATCCCGATGTCTAGGAGCCATGTTCTCGCTAACGTCACGTATAAAGCCGTACGAGGATTGTAGAACTCGCATCTGAAATCGATACAAAATCATATTCAAACGAAGTCCCGACACGGTTTAATAGCTCTGACCCTGAATGGGAAGTGGGATGCTTTGCACGGCGACAGAGATATAAGAAAGATTCCTGTTCACTTTCACCGAGAGCTATTAAACCGTGTCGAGGGACATGATGTATTTATTTATTGTGCGTGACAGAATAAATAAAAAGGTAAGAAAAAAAATTGATGACAAAACAGTTACCAGTTAGTAATGAATGAATGAATGAAAACAATTAAAGAAAAATGTAATAACCGATGGGGAGTAAAGCTGCTCGAATGGCGACCACGAACTAGAAGTCGAAGCGTAGAAGGCTCAGAATCGTTCCTGGAAATCTATGGGGAAGGCCTGATATGATGATGATGTGTAACACATAAAACAATTTTATCGAGAGTCAAACCAGCACCTCAGCTAATTACTCCAATGTAAAAAGAACAATTTGAAATCTTTATCATAGTAACCTTACTTCACAACAGTATGAAACAGAGCGGGACAGACAGCGACTATCAGTGTGAGTAAAAGAGACAGCTGCAGTTCCCAGACTTCCTTCTCTAACAGCACCCACAGTCCGAATAGAACTCCGCCGATGCACCCTAATACAATGCCCGTAACGGTTATATTCGACAAGCACTGACCGACTCGAGTGCAAAAGGAGAGCGACGCTTGATTCTTGTTTTGCTCGTTTAGAAGTTCCTGGGAGAGAAAATAATTCTATTGTGAATTGGCATAATTGTATGTACTTACTAGCTGGCGCCCGCGGCTTTGCTCGCGTTGTAGCAGCATACGCATTATTTGGTTAAAATCTTTGATCCTAATTTTAGACCCTTTAGGGTGCGACTTTTCAAAATTCCTTTGTTAGTGCACCCCTACATTATATAAAGATACTACCCTCCAAATTTCATACCTCTAGGACTTATGGTTTAGGCTGTGCGTTGATTCTAAGTCAGCTTCAAAAGAGTTTTATATATTTCGAGAAGATACTATTTGTATTTTGTGTGCTGTAAATTTAATAAATATTCTTGTCCATTTCACACCAACGCCCTCTAGTCCCAAACAAAGCAAAGCTTGAATTATGGTAACTAGATTGCTGATAGAGTACATAATATATAAGTACATTTTGTCAATACATAGTAACATCCAGACAGAACAAACAATAAACATCTGTGTTTGCCATACACAAATTTATTTAGTTAGTTAGAACGGTCAACACTAATTAATTAAACACTACCAATAAAAAATTTATAAACACAAAAATTAAATAGTTGTTTAAATGTTTGTTCTTGATGGGGATCGAACCCACGATTCACAGCACAGAAGGCAGAGCTATTACCGACGCCGCTGCGACGCCTTTCA
This sequence comes from Eulithis prunata, assembly GCA_918843925.1. Classification (NCBI taxonomy): domain Eukaryota; kingdom Metazoa; phylum Arthropoda; class Insecta; order Lepidoptera; family Geometridae; genus Eulithis; species Eulithis prunata. Next base: position 9,151,585 of record OU974014.1, on the reverse strand, counting down.
AAAATGATACATAGGTCACTAGACTGCTATTGGTTTTATGCAATATTTTTGATCAATAAAAAGCAAGGAAGCTCGTATAAGTTAGTGGTCAACTCTGGTGACGGAGTTTTTATGCCGCCTTAAGGCCTCCGTCGTGGCTTAACGACTGCTAGAGCCGGGATACAGTTTAACGTGCCCTCCGAAGCACGGAAGCGCTCAGATGTAAATGCCACTAACGGTCACCCATCCAAGTAGTGACCGCACAGAACGTCGCTTAACTTAGATAATCTGTGAAGATTGACTAAGCAAGCCTAGCCACGAGCGCTTCAATTACAATAACAGTACGTTCTAGTAAACCGTCTAGGCCACTAAGGGGATACCTAGAGGCAAGTCCGAACGTACCTTGAACTCATTATAAATGCTATGAGCATTAAGTGCCGCCGCTTTCGGCACCGTTATTCCAAAATCCCAGCCGCAGAACACCTTATTCGCAAACACGTGACTCAGCGCTCCCGATGTCTCGATGAAGTTGCGTCGGTATGAATCTGCTGTTCTAACAAACAAATACATTTATTTACCAAATTATCTTAACTTATTTGAAACGCTATGAAGGATGCTTAAAAGTCCACTACATAATTCATCCTTCATCGATTTTCATAATCTCCATAGCTTGCTTAGGTAATCTTCAGAAGCGTCATACAAAATATGCAAATAACATGCTAAATTTCCATACAATGATACTAACTTATAGCAGAGTAGCGCGAAGACAGCCAGCAACGAACACAGCGCAGTGAAGAAGTATGCGAACGCCATGTTGTACCGGCCGCTCGGCGAGATCCAGCTGTAGTGGTAGTGCCCGTAGAACATCAACGAGTTCTGCATCCCGCCCTGCAAGACAACTATTTATAGAACACTAGCTGGTGCCCGCGACTTCCGTCTACGCAGGATTAGAAGTGCAATTTGCCATGAGAAATCTAGGCGTCTCTGAAGAGCTCGCGTCCCGTTGGATCCCGTTGATTTTCCGAGATAGAAAGTAGAATATGTGTTAATCCAGGTCACGGACAATATATTCCAAGTTTCATCGAAATCGAGTCAGTAGTTTATGCGTGAAAGAGTAACAAACATCCATACAAACGTTCGCGTTTATAATATTAGTAGGATTCTATTCACAGAAATCAAAGACTATTCTTTTCTCCGTGTGATATCTTACCTTCCCAGTGATCCAATCCAGTGCCCAGTTCCCTCCGCTGACAGTGGTAGGTTCCGCTTCATTGTGCAGCGCTTGAGGTATCACCACAAAGCCGAGCCACAGCGCTGAAAGCGCTAGATTCACCACGAACAATCTCCGCACCATACAGAAGTAAGATCCCACAGCTGAGCCGAACTGGCCCTCAATGTCGCGAATCGCTTCGTACCATAGTTCTATTGAGAACATTGCGTCGTGTACTCGCTCTCGACTCTGTAATAAATGGATACAAGATGTTGATTTGCATAAATAAATGTTACAATTTGGTCTTAACAGTAGAAGGCACTTTAAAACTTATTCACCTTTTTCAGGTGAGCCTTTAGGTTTTGTTGATTTGCGAGAATCGAGAAATTCTTTTCGTAAGGAGATAAATCGTTTGCAAATCTCCATCTAGAGACGCTAATCACGTTTTCATACAGGGTGTTACCAGACCACTTCCGAAAACGAAAGGGGGAGCTACAGCACACCAAAACCCAACCAAAAAAAATCAGTTATCCTGAAAAATAATTATAACCGGAGAAAACAATGTTTAAAGATTTGTATTTATTTCGCCAGCCCGCAATGTATGCATTCACGAAGGTAAGGTCGAGGCGTAGTACTATTATTTATTCTGTGTCGTAAGTGCCTACTAACGTAGGTAGGTACAAACGTAGGTCGCTCGCACGTCGCGTACTTGAATGACCCGCGATGAACTCTCAGCTGTTCATGCTGTAGTAGACGTAATCTGCGTGCTGCGTGTACATTGCTGCTTTATTTATATTATTTGTTTTTTTGCTTTTTTAAATGAGATAATTAGGTAGATATGTCTTATTATGTTGTACAGTGTGTATGTAACTAGAAAAAAAATTAAAAAGAGATAGTCAAGTCAATTTTTTTTTTCGCGATTTTTTTCGCTTAAAGTTTTCAGTATCATGGTCTGATTGGAACCTCCAAGTTTTCGGAAGTGGTCTGGTAACACCCTGTATAATAATCTCCCAAGGAGCCTTTCGATCAACAGAAGCAAACTAAGGCCCATACAGTGACATCTATGAGCACTTACCCCAAGTGCTCGTAGGGTGACTTACTCAATTCAATTTTAAAATATCTTTATTTGTACTTTTAATAAAAAGCTTAGGTAGTACAAGATCCAGTGAAAATTTTATCCTAGAATGTAAATATCGAAGATTACAATGTCAATCAAGCTTAGATATGCTTAACAAGACTTATAACGATTAAAAAAACTAAGGGCGACTTATTGCTCAAGCACTGATCCGGACTCAAGCATACTTTTGTATAAATTTCTCTACTCATCTATGCAACATACGGGACTCAGACTAAGGTGCTTTTTCTTTGCTCAGCATTAAGTCAATGATTAACGACTACTAGATTTTGCTGATTCCCTAGGCAATGGGTTTTAGAGAGTGGTCTTATTTACACCCTGTATGTATACCTATTTAAGATATTTTTTTCTTTAATCTTTTTTTAGGGACGTTGAGTCGTCTTTGACTTTGTCAATCCCATATTGATTTTTACCCACTCATTGACCAGCTTGTGCGTGGACCGGTAGAGCATGATAGCTGCCTCAGATATCTGAGAAGCCAGCACAGTAGGAAACAAACACACGCCAACCCAAGTGTTATGTCTATCGCAGCCAGATTATCTCTGATACTTTTACTCCGAGCGCACTCCCTCAGAAAGTGATAAACATCCTCCTTAACTCCATACACTTCACAATAAGGGCTATCAACTTTCTTCATTTAAAATTATATGAGGAAGTTAAAGACCAACGGCAGTTCCTTACCCGTTTCCAAGCAAAGCTGACACGGTACTTGATTCTCTTGAACAAGGAGATCGGACGTCGCTTCAAGCGCAGACTGACGGAAGCCGACAGCTTGGCGCGAACATTCCTCTTCATGGTCATACCTTGAGGCAGGTCACGGAGCGCCTCTCTGGAACAAGTTATTCAGTTGACTGACTGGACTCTTTTAAGCTTGACTTGTTCTGTTCGGATGTAGTGATATGTACCAAAGTAGACTCACATAGGACTAAAATAACTAATATTCAGTTAAGATATGTTTCCAGAGATATCTTCACATAGTTGGCTTTCTGTATTTGTACCTACTATTATTCCTTACTAGCTTTCTCCCGCGACTTCGTCAGAGTCCTGTTTGATCCTGTTGATTTTTTTGATAAAAAGTAGCCTATGTGTTAATCCAGGTTCAAACTATACATATTCCAAGTTTCATCGAAATCGAACGAGCAGTTGCAGCGTGATTGAAACACAAATATCCAAACATCTACACTTTGGCATTTATAATATCAGTGGGATGGGATATAATTACTAGAAACAAAGGCCGCCATTACCTCCTCAACTCCTCAGACACAGGGTTGTCCTCCATAAGCACCTGATGTTGTTCCAGCTCCCTAACGATGATGTCAGCTTGCTTGCTAGCGGAGTCAGGGTCGTCTGCATCCACATGCTCGCCCAGCAATGCATTGTGCTCAGAGTTGTTTCTTCGGAGGCGTAATGTACCTGGAATATATTGCATTGACAAGAACTCCATAATCATCTATTTCGGAAGGAAGCCTATAATAACAAACAACCAAAAATTTAAAGCAACAACTTACTCATATCCTGCATTTCCACCAATGTACACTTATTCCGTACCATGATTATAACTTTTGGTATATTCAAACCAAACCGTACAGTATTTGAAAGCCAAGATTAGTCATGCAGATTAAAACTACAGGTTTTTCCAGTGTAAAGAGCACTCAGAAATAAGAACCCAGGTGTGGCAGTAGTGTAAATGTTTATATTATACAAATCAAAAAGTATTTTTAACTGACAAGGTAAACTAAACAGCACATAACAGAATGAGAGCACATTGAGAAATGATTCATACTTGTTTAGTTAATTAGATGTAGTTAGTGTGTTATTTGTGTAACGTCTGTACAGTAGGTAAGTAATGTACCTAATGTAGTCTGTGAATTCGTAGTATAGGTAGGTATTTCCTTATTTTACACAAGTTTTAAAACTATATGCACCGAATAATTTTCAAGGCATGTTTAGTGCTAGGTATACTATGTAAAAGAACTGTTGTTTGTTTCAAACTGATAAGAAAGATGCAGAGTAGATCATCATCATCATCCCCAGTTGACTCACTACTGGGTACCAGCTTCTGTCTGCTCCTACCATTCCACACGGCCTCGTGCTACCCTCGTTTATTTGTAGCTCACAACGCTGACATTGTTGTTAACCCAGTTACTTACTGTAAGGCAGCTGCCGAGAGGGCATAAAGTTAACTGCAACCTGTCTAGCAGCATTGCTCCTCGACGTCAGGGTAGGACGGCTTGATGGCATCTGTTCCATCTCAGAGTCTACTGTGCTTCCGTCCATGGTAGGTACAGATTTTACAAACTGTAGGTATATAACAGTGGGTGTGCTTTTATAATAAATGAATGTGATCTAGTACCTATGTAGGAGGAAGGAAATAATATGTAGGTAATTAACTAGTGTGAGTCAACAACATTTGAAGATAACAAAACGGTAGGTAGATAGAGAGATAGGTACCTACTTGAATGTGTTTTGCTAAAAGTACAATACAATAGGTGGCACGTATGTCGATGCTTTTTTCTTAAAAAGTAACGTTTACAGAGGCTTTTTGTATTGTTCTGCTTTTTCCCCTTATTTGTTTTCGTTACGTGGAGTACAGTAGAGTCTACTCTAGTAGAGTAGCAACAGTAGGGATTTGTTTTGTTTACCTTTTCTTTTTTTATTTCATTGTAATGAAGAAGTAGGTAGAAGATTCATTCATTTAAACATGTATTTTTTTTTTTTGTTCTGGCACTGGAGGCTTGTCCTTTTGCCAAGTCTTTTTGGTCATTCAAAATCAATGAAAACAGTGCTGCCACCTCTGATACTTAGTGGAAAACTGATGTATGAATGATTGAAATGAATGAATAGGTGGTAATCTTCAGTCAGACGCAGGACCACAGAATACCTCAGTGTTTCCTATTACGCCTAATTACGATAGACCTACCGTAATTTTTGTGAGTCTATCACCTACCGTAAACATGTAATTACGATGTCACATTCTGCCTTAATTTCGTCCGTGTCCTTATTTCAATAATATCCCCCGGACCCCGGACACATTTTAGTACAAGTTAAAAATTACTTTCATTTCATCATTTCCAATACACTATCGGATTTGTAGTCAGTGAGACCCGCTGGATGTTTTTCTATACATAACATTCAAAAAACCTGAAGGGCTTTTTGATTTTTCGCGGGCTTGAGTTTAGACAGTTGACATTTAAGATTGATGTTTTTTGTCTATGGTTTTTAAATACTAGAAGTATTGATAGTTCTACCAACCATTTGACACCATCTGTCAAGTACACCTGCAAAAATGAATGTGTCAATGTATAAAAAAACAGATCAGTACATAGATATTTAACTTGATTTGATAAATGATTTTATTTATTCACAAAGAAAATTACAACTAATACAGTATTTACAATATTTACAATATTTACAAAATACACATTGATAAATGAATGATATATACGTATTTAAAATACAAACAATTCAGTTTTTTTTACCAATTTTATTAATAAAAGGTATTGTAATTTTTTAGCTTACTCTAATATTCTACCGTTTACCGTATTTTTAGACCAGCTAGCTACACCGTTAGTTTGACAGAGAGAGTTGGAAACCCTAGACCAAATATCCAAGCGTAGAACTCACTCACTCACTTACGTTAACGTCACTCAGTCACTCACTCACTCACTCAACAAACAAATCAACAAATCTAAAATGGTGTCTGTTCATTATTGAGTTTAGTTTTCCCTATGATTTTCTCTTTCTTTTATTTTCCCAAGATGTTCTGTTCACGTAATAAAAATCCTCATATTTTTTCTCTCGCTTTGACTGTGGAGCTGCAGTGTGCTGGATAGGATTCTTTGGATTTGCAGTACACAGGGTACGTACAGTAATGAACTCAAGTTCAGCTATTTGCTGGATTCAAATTTGCCATTTCAGAATCCAAGTGTGTCGCAATCTGAAAAAGTATATTCAAATGTAGGTAATACCTACATAAGTTAGCAGTCAGGTAGCTACTTAGTGTTGCACTGATGAGGTAAGTACCTACATCAATTATAAAAGTAGGGTTTGGTTCACGATCAATACTTAGGTGGGTGTGTAGGTACTTGCCATGCGCAAATCCACCTAACCGCCCATTATTGATCCGTACCTACTGTAACCTTGCGATAGATGGAATGGCATCATACAAAAAAGCTCTAAACCAGGAACAGCCGTAGTTTCTGCGAGACGTGAGTAACTGGCACATAGATTCACCTAGTTTAGAAAACGATTCTAAATGATCCTTGTGGTTCTAATAAACAAAAAATATTTGACTTCGATTTGTCTAAAACGAAGTAGGTATATCTACATACATACATCCCCTCCCCATTCTCTCTTGACCCAAATAAAAAATTCTATAAAAGTATACCTGTTGATGACTTAATAATTATTGCGGGTTTACTTGTTCGGCGGACTTGTTTCCGCAACTAGGCCACTGCTGGGCACTTTTTACGTGATATTTCGGGTTTGATATCATGCAATGCCATTGCAGTCTAATCAATGGCGTCTCCTCAAAATATTACGGTGGATCAAATGCGGCAAATCCTCGGAGAAGTGATGGATGCACTGGAATCCCCCGACTATGCTTCTAAGCTGGACGAGGCTAAGGAAGCTGCTGGAAATGAGATGCTAAAGCTGATGCAGATTGTCTTCCCCATGGTGGTGCAAATTGAGATGGAGACTATTAAGCGTCATGGATTCAGCAATTCTAGAGAAGGTATTATTTATTAGTTTATAGACAAGCAGCTTTCGCTGTTATGTCTACGTCACACAGTGTTAAAATGTCTTTTTTAGTCACTTTTTTTAAGCACTGTTTTATTTATTCGTAGCCAGTTGTCGAGTTTATTTTTGAAGGCATTTATGGAGTCAGCAGTAATTTCCTCTCAAGTTTCACTAACTCCTGCTGTCAACATGATGACGGCTGGCAGCATGGACTTGCAGTATAGAGGTGGCTGTGAATAATACATTTCTAATTTCGGATAGATAAAGAAAAAAAGTAGCTAATGTCATCAGAAGGATCCATACATTTATCATGCTTGATGGATCTAGAAAATGAAAATAAGTGAATATTTTTAGTGTGGAAGATTTTTCTCCAGTATTGCCCACACCTATGTATCGGTCAATCGCTAAACCTAGGTCTCTGTTGGCTCTTCATTTCAGCATTTCAAAATATTATATAACACACAGGTATTGTGCAGTTCACGCAAATGGTCCGCGACATGGAGACCTTGGATGGCGAGGTGGCTCGTCTGCATACTCAGATCCGCAGCCACTATCTGCCTCCTGTGTCCATCAGCTCATCTGTTGACACCTCCTTGTAAATCGGTGAGTTATATAAAAGTATACAAAAGGTGCTTGCTTGTATCAATATTATTATCTATTTTTCTCTAATAATTATCTGTTTGTATTTGTTCATTCAAGATAACGCTCAAGTGTATTCTTGTTCTCAAGTAAAGTTCAGTGTGTTTCCACATTTAAAACCTAAATAAAATTAGTTCTACAATAACATTATGCATGTGAAACTCACACAGCAATGAATGAAAGGTTTGGATGACACTTACCTACATTGTATTCCTGCTACTAAGTAGGTACCTACTGATCGACTTATCTACAGGTTTATTTGGATCTTTCCTCGTTCCAGATGTGATAGATGAAACAGAATCTCATGAGAATCTCCAGAATGAAGCATAGAAACTACAAGCTATTGTTCCTTGCCATCATAGTGTTGTACGCCTTGTACTTTGTCCTCGGCATTGGGGACTACATGAACTCCAAAAGCTTCGATGATAGCTTCGACTATCCCTTGAACATTGATATAAAACCATTAGTGAAGGATGTGTTAGCAGGAAAGAAACCTAGCGTTGCTGCTATAAACTACTACCCTTATCGATACTTAACGAACTCAGGAAAGTGCAGTACTGTTGAAAAACTTGACCTGTTTATTGCGGTCAAATCCGCTATGAACAACTTTGAACACCGACAGACTATACGAAAAACTTACGGACAAGAAACTATCTACCCGGGACGAATTGTCAAAGTTCTGTTCTTCCTTGGAGTAGGCACCAGTTCCGACACTCAAAGAAACATCCAAGCTGAAATGGCGGAACACAAGGACATTATTCAAATGGATTTCCTTGACACATACTTTAATAACACGATCAAAACTATGATGACATTCCGATGGCTCTACGAGCATTGTTCTTCAGGTGATTACTACTTATTTACCGACGATGATATGTATATATCTGTAACGAATCTGCTAGACTACGTAAGCACGAGAGAAACAGTTGTAATAGAAAACACGACTCAGCAAGACGAAGACAATCATCTCTTCGCTGGTTACGTCTTCAAGTCTGGCCCGCACAGAGTCCACACGAGCAAATGGAGAGTGTCGTTAGAGGAGTATCCGTGGAATAAATGGCCGCCGTATGTAACTGCTGGTGCTTATGTAGTGAATAAGCGTACAATGAACGTTTTGTACATAGCGAGCCTCTTTGTGAAGCATTTTAGGTTTGATGATGTTTACTTGGGAATATTGGCTAGAAAAGTCGGGGTTACACCGACGCATTGCGATAGGTTCCATTTTTATAAGAAAAAGTATGACAGGGAGAGCTATAGAGACGTCATAGCATCTCATGGTTTTGATAATCATGATTTGTTAGTTTTTGCGTGGAACGAACAAAGTAATTTACAATAAGTTAACGTAAATAAGTAGATTTTCTAATACGATAAAGCCTAAAAGGCAGTCTTATTCACCACAGTCGTATAAAACTTCAATAGATAAAAGGGCAGGTAAGTAGTTTTTCGTTTACATAAAAGTATCGATAAGAAACATACGACTTTGTATATAACACGCGGTAAATACGTGTACTCGTTCAATATCCCAGTAAATATGTTATCATGTCATTTTTAATATAATTTTTAAACTTTGTAGCTAATATTTGTCTGTAAAGAAGCCTCTTATAACTTACTGAATATCATTGATCTATTAGATTCCATCTTAATATATCTCACTTCGGTAGGTATGTAATGTACTGTGCTTGTGTATATTTAAGAATTAAGTTTAAATTCGCTAAGAATCGCTAGATTTAAGAACCTATTTCATTAGAATTAGAACTATTATAAAATTTCAACTATTAATAATAACTTTGCAAATTTTAGTATAATTGAACTTGTATTACAACTTATAATATAGGTAGGTAGTTATAATTCTTATTGATTTAGATAAACTGTGTAGTAACCGTGCAGAGTTAGTTACTAGTAGACCATCCCGGCTTCGCACGGGTAGTTAACAAAAATTTCAAATTGTTTTAGTTCATTTTTACATTATTGGAGTTTTAGTAAGGATCCCTAATTAAAAAAAAATACAATATAGCCTATGTCACCTCAGGATAGTGTAACTTGCCAACGGTGAAAGAATTTTTCAAATCGATTCACTTGTTTCAGATCCTATTCAATGCAAACAAACAAACAAATCTTTCCTGTTTATAATATTAGTATTAGATATATGTGTAGATTGTGTAGGTAATACAGAAGAACGCAAACCATAAATATGTAATTTAATGTATAAGAATTAGTAGATAAGGAGGTAAATACTTTTAGCTGTTAAACTATTTTTACCTATTACAGTAATCCCAATAGTTTATTTAGTTTTATACTTGCAAATCTTTTTGAACGGTGTGAAGTAACAGAGAAGCATTCACAATCTAAGGTGTCAGAAGAACACGGGGCACTGCGGGCCTAAGATGCGCACGCGAGATATTTTGTCATGTCGTCTGTCAAAATGTAAGCATTTTGCACTAGTTTTTGAACTTTTACATTATCTGTGGTAATGTTGTCGACAAAACGCGCCTTGTTATTGTACACTTTTGGCACTTCTTAGTCGTCGTATCTCTCTGAGGACGAGATAATAGTCATGCAGAAATGTCAAAAGTTGAAGATTCAAGGCGCGTTTTGTCGACAACATTGCCACAGATAATGCAAAAATTCAAAAACTGGTACAAAATGCTTAAATTTTGACAGAACGACATGACAAATATCTCGCGTGCGCATCTTAGGCCCGCTGGTAGTGCTCAGATCTAGGCATCTATTCTGTATCTGTGGGGCTAATTCCATGAACATAGTCAGCTGAAACGCAGCTGATACTTAGTTTTTAATGATATCGGTTATTTCGTATCTTCAACCGACCTTAAAAAAAAAACGTTCTCAGTTCGGTTGTTTTTTTAAATGTTAACTCCCGTCATTTATGAACCGATTTGAAAAATTATTTTTTATCTGAAAGGGTACTTCCAGATTGGACCCATAAAAAAAATATTAAAATCGGTTCAGTAGTTTGGCAGTTAAATAAAAATAACTGGAAAAAACTCTTTATTCGCGTACACGACATTGCGTATTTTGCTTTCCTGTGACTCTTCTGTGGTACGATCAATAGAACAGTCCTAATGAACTGCCATCATCAAATGATGAAGACGTATCAAATTGAAGTCGGTTTTTCCAGTTTTTAAACTTTGACAGCTAAAACGCAGCTGAACCGTAGTTTCTTATCTGAACCAGCTGAACAGTGACGTTTCAGCTAAGCTGCAGATCGGTCGAGCTGTGTGTACTAAATTCAACATCAACCGTTATAAATTAGTGGAATTAGAGCCCTGATTTGCGCCGACAACGTTGAAAAAGATAGTTCAAAAAGATTCGCGAAACCCTACGTAGGATAGCACAATCCTAATATCAAATAGTATGTAAGACCAATTACTCCAGTGTGTAAATATAGTGCTGGCGTTTTAAGGATTTTAGTGCCCATTATCTAAGCGAGGATAAGAAATAACTTATTTGTTAGCAAAGATAACAACAAATACCTAATACGGTATTTTCAAAATGCACGTAAAACTCATCTATTTATAGATAACGTTAGTTGGTAGATAATGCTAAATAGCATTAAACTCGCCTCTGTACGATTTTTTTAAAAGTGTAATAAATCATTTTGTAATCTAATAACGGTCTGCAGATAACTCAATTGGTCTAATAACTAAACCTATCTATTATTACTTACTAGCTTCCGCCAGCGATTTCGTTCGCGTCCCTTTGGATCCCTTTGATTTGCCGGGATAAAAGGTAGGTCATCTAAATCGGATCGGTAATTTTTGCGTGAAAGAGCAACAAACATACATACATTCATACATCCTAACAAACTTTCGCGTTTATAATATTAATAGGATAGGATCAGACTCGGAAAACTAGTATTGACATATTTCTACACGTTGACATACAGCAAGATGTTTCAAAATTACCTACCTTTAAATGAGGAGCCCGTGTCGTGTTGATCCACCCTAACTCGGCTATGAGGCTAACTTTGTATACCTATCTACCTACTGTTGGAAAATCAAAAGATAATAATATTGCTAGTTAAGTACTCAGTTACTTTTAATACCTACCACCTAGTTAGTTATAAGAAACTCTACGGAGTTCAACGTTGTCGTGCAGTGGATCAAATGCTTTGTAAGATAGCGAATTGGCTAATAGTAAGCCTTATGTAATTTAATTAGTTATAATATTGTTAGTGTTAGCAGTTAGTTACTTTTAATACCTACCACCTAGTTAGTTATAAGAAACTCTACGGAGTTCAACGTTGTCGTGCAGTGGATCAAATGCTTTGTAATATAGCGAATTGGCTAATAGTAAGCCTTATGTAATTTAATTAGTTATAATAGTGTTAGCAGTTAGTTACTTTTAATACCTACCACCTAGTTAGTAAAAGAAACTCTACGGAGTTCAACGTTGTCGTGCAGTGGATCAAATGCTTTGTAATATAGCGAATTGGCTAAGAGTAAGTCTTATGTAATTTAATTAGTTATAATAATGTTAGTGTTAGCAGTTAGTTACTTTTAATACCTACCATCTAGTTAATTATAAGAAACTCTACGGAGTTCAACGTTGTCGTGCAGTGGATCAAATGCTTTGTAATATAGCGAATTGGCTAATAGTAAGCCTTATGTAATTTAATTAGTTATAATAATGTTAGTGTTAGCAGTTACTTACTTTTAATACCTACCACCTAGTTAGTTATAAGAAACTCTACGGAGTTCAACGTTGTCGTACAGTGGATCAAATGTTTTGTAATATAGCGAATTGGCTAATAGTAAGCCTTATGTAATTTAATTAGTTATGTTATAATAATAATGTTTTTATTTAGTCTTAAGTTTTGCTATGTGCCTATTTCACCATCTCATGGTTTATCATTCTCTAGCATTCCTCCGCGACTTTATCAACGTCCCGTTTGATTCTGTTCATTTTCCGGGATTAAAAGTAGCCTATATTGTGATGTGTTAATCCGAGTTATGAACTATATGTATACACCTATGTATTATTTATCCAAATAGAAATGATAGTTTCGCGTGATTTAAACACAAACATTCAAACATCTATACTTTGGCATTTATAATATTAGTGGGATGGGAAATATTTATTTTACGGATAGCGTTACTCAGAAATGGTGGAACAGGTCACATGCTATAATATTACCTATCATAGGTAGTTACTTTAAGGAATTTTATGGAGTTATACACTGACATCGTGTAACTAGCTAGAGGGCTAATTATACTCAAATATTAACTTCCATTTATAATGATAACGTTTTTGTGTATGTGTTCATGTTCTTGTATGTCTATTTATAAAAATATTATTATTGCATTGTATAAAATATCCGAGGTTAATTAAAATTGTAGGTACCTACTATTAGGGACTCTGATTGTGGATCCTGTCAACTAAACCACACTTGGATATTATACAAGTGACTTGAGAAAAAAATAAGATACAGAATTCAAAGTGATCCTCTAAGGGGTTATCCATAAATTACGTTACAGGTTAAGGGGGCGGGAGGGGGACGACGTATTGGGACATTGTGTGACAAGGGGTAGTAGGGGTCCTAAGTTTCGTGATGTCACATTTCAAACTCTCATACTAATTCTAACTTGTGACCCCTAAGGAGGTACAAGTAGGTTTACTTAAATAAAATGAGTTTTAGCCTTATTAATGTGAGAAATTGTCAACGGTACCTCTTTCACGCAATTGAATTCATTCATTTGACAAGACTTACGAATTTTAGTTAGGTATGGTAATCCAGTTTGTTCATAATATTCGGTAATATTTCGTCGTATCACCAGAAGTGACAATAAAAACATCAATTGTGTGCATTATCCAATCAGGGAGTAGGAGGTTTGGTGGAACAGAGAAAACTCTAATAAGCAAGAAAAACCAAAATATTGGGTAAAGTTGGTTCACTTCTGAATCTGCCAGTGTATAAGCGATCATCTTAAATGCTACCTAAAACTCAATTTTGATTCAGCTGCACAGTGACGTTTCAGCTTAACTGTAGATCGGTTGAACCATTGTTGGTACTGAATTATACTTCAATCATTGTAAATTAGTGGAAGAGGCATTAGGGCCCAGGTCAGATTCACAATCAGCTTCCTTAGTGGTACTAGCAGTGTTTTAAACAACAATTTTATTCTAGTTAAGAGTAAGTAATGTGTATGTGAATATAAAGTACACCTTTAGTTCTTAATTTAGACATTTTAAATAGTGTGTAGCATGCCGGGCATAGTTTAAGAAAATGATACACGCCCATGTTAATATAGTAGTGGCGTTTAAGTTATGTTTAAGTAAATTAACTTAATTATAAGGTATCTATAAATCATTAGTGAAAATAAATAAATGGTTTGTAGGTTAATATTTTAATTATTGTCGTGCTGTGGGTCGTGGGTTCGATCCCCACCGAGAACAAACATTTGTGTGTTGTAAACATAGATGTCTGTTCTGTGTCTGGGTGTTTCTATGTATTTAAAAACAAAATAATGAATGTATGTATTCTATCAGCCATCTAGTTTCCATCGTACAAGCTTTGCTTAGTTTGGGACTAGAAGGCGTTGTGTTAAGTGTCCGTGAATATTTATTATTATTATTAATTATTAAATTGGCTTTTACACATTCGTTACACATTTGCCCCCTATCTTATAAAAAGTTAGAGTAGACATTATGTCCTGATTACGTATGGTAAACAAGACATAATGTCTACTCTTACCTTTTTTACCCACTCTTAACTTTTTATAAGATAGACTCATTAACTCCAACAATCAATAAAACTTCGCTTTTGTTGCCTTGAAGAAATCGCTCTCAACGATAAGGCCGGCCATTGTCTTACCTATTTTTTCAGTCTAACGAAAGTGTAAAATCCAATTTTCTTTATTTGTCAGTAAGGCTATCTGCTTTTCCATCACTGTCTCTTTTAGTCCAATGATATTCAGCAAAAGATCATAGTCAATCAAATATTCAATAAAAGGGCATATATAATTAGGTATGTATTGTCTATTTATTCCCGTGTAGTTAATAATATCAATATGTCAAAAACTTACCTTAGCTATATCTACAAATAACATTGTAAACGGTTTATAAACTTTGTAAAACACTTGTAACTTCATAATTATACTTTCTCATTCATTAGGCACCTTTTGTAATCATTAAGTTTGATAACTGAAGGGTTTGTAGGTTAAAAAAATATTAAATTGGCTGTTACACATTTGTTAGATAATATTATGTACCTACTTTCTTTATATGTCAGTTAGGCTATCTTCTTTTTCCATCACTATGTATTTCTTATTCCAATGATATTCTTTGTATAGATCATTCAATAAAACAGCATACATATTTACTTAAATATTGTCTATTTATTCCCGTCTAGTTAATAATATCTACAAATAACATTGTAGGTAAACTGTTTATAAACTTTGTAAAACACTTGTAACTTCATATTATATTCTTTCTCATTCATTAGGTATCTGTAATATAATATAGTTGTGCACGTTCCTGGGTTTTTCATTTCTTTATAGCTAGAACCTATCCACATTTACCAAAGAATTTAACTAATAAGCAGGAACTTTACAAAACTCAGACCATCACTAGTAAATTTTTAGTCTTGCTTCTTTACTCTTTTATAGCCTTTTCACAAATTTACTCTAACAAGACTCTAGGGTGAATACACGCTAGGTACTTTGTGACTAAATATTAAGAATGTGTAAATAAAACCAACACTTGTTTGTGTTTTAAAATAAACTGATTAGCGGTAAAACAGACTAGTGCCTTGGAAGACATTTTTTTCATAATTCATTTCACTACCTTGTCTTTCAAAACTATTGGTAACCCTGTGAGCATATTTTACATGACAAATGTCATACTTATATAATATGCTACCTCGAGCACATAGGCGTAACTTAAAAAACTCCTGACTCAAGCATAGATTTTGACCATGAACATCTGTTTTAGCTTTCCAAACCAGCCTTAGTTTACAAAACTTACATTACATTACTTATCAAATGGTTATAGGAACATATAAGTTTAGTTGCCCATAACCTATAAAAATAGCAGTAATTTTAGTCCTAGCTAGAGTCCTAGAAGCCCTAAGCGTTCGCGTCCAACTCTTTGAAAACATACATGATCTTCATAATAGCCAACCACAGTTCTTCGTCCCCGATCTCCCTGTGCAGTACGAATCTGATCATTTTACCATCCTGGCCGCATTCTAACGCCTTGACTATGACTCCTTCGTCGTTTTCTGTTTTGCAGTCGCCCTGGAATTATATTTAGATATTTAACGTCGAAATTATTAATCGATGTTGATTCAGGCACAGATCATATAATAGTATACTAGATTCAGGTGATGTACTAGGCGATTACTGTTTGAAACGGTTGACTATTCAGCCTGATACATCGAATTTATATACAGAACTAGCCGTCGCCAGCGGCGTTGCTCGCGTTCTAGACCCTTTAGACTGCGACTTTTCAAAATTCCTTTCTTAGTGCACCCCTACACTATACTACCTATACTACCCTCCAAATTTCATACCTCTAGGACATATAGTTTAGGCTGTGCGTTGATTCTCTGTCAGCTTCAAAAGAGTTTTATATATAGTCGATGTATCAAAGTTATGATCATCATCATCACTCTATTAGTCCATTGCTGGACGTTGCTTGCTTGCTTGGTTTTTCTCATTCTGTATTTAGCGTGTATTGGAGTGAAAGCAGCTACGTAGTCAGTCTGTCTCTCTATTTCAGACAGCAATGTAATCTTTGAAATCTTTTAGGCTACTTACCCCACAGGCATATTTGACAAGCTTTACAAAAATAAAATGTACTTGTAAAAGTGTTAAATGAACCTGCGTTTCTGCCAAGCTGACTTGAGCGAGTCTAGTGACGACATCTGTCGGTGTGAGTTTGCAGGCCGGCGAAATGCGAACGTACACCATGTTAGTGTGCTGACCGTCCACGTCCACTGAGAACGACTTGCTGAACAGACCTTGGATCACTGCGGAATAGAGTGCAAATTAGATTGTTGACAATGCTGATTTACAAAGTTCATAAAACAATGTAGGTATCATGCAGGGTAGTCAGTACATTTTGATGGAATAAACAGAACACATCCAACGCGACAATGCCCCCGATTCTGTTGTTTCATTTTTCTTTTTTTTTTTTTTTTCTATTGTAATCTGCGATCAGTCTTCAGACTATGAGCAGGTTTGGTGTAAGCAGTCAGGCATTTAGGATGGGAGCTCCAGCGAGCACTTCTCCTTTTCTTGGGAATTATAACCCATCTAGTTCCGTGATGTGTTGTCTGCGTAGCCTTTTGGGGTAGCTGATGGTAGTGAGCTGTGTAGCCAAGTGATTTGGGTGTGCGTGTAGGCGTTCTTTATATTTGGCTGAGGTCAGCTTTATCTCTTCGCTGATTGTGTTGATTTTTAAATGATCATGCAGCTCGGAGTTCATAAGGAACCATGGGGCATTAGAGAGGTTTCGCAAGATGCTGTTCTGTGCTCGTTGTATAATTATTTTGTTGGAGTTGCATGCTGATCCCCATAGCTGTATGCCGTATGTCCAGACTGGTTTTAGCACCACCTTGTATATAAAAAGTTTGTTGTCGATACTCAGAACCGAGTTTCTCCCCAGTAGCCAGTGTAGGTTACGGTATCTAAAGTTGAGTTCATCTCTCTTTTTCTTTATATGTGTTCTCCAGGTCAGTCTTCGATCTAGGTGCATCCCCAGGTATTTCACAGAGGTATTGTGTGGTAGTGTGTTTGAACCGAGGTTAACGGGGGGGCAGTCTCCTTTGCGTAGAGCAAATGTTGCGTGCGTCGACTTAGAGGCACTGGCTTTGATCTTCCACTTGGTCAACCATTGTTCTATTTTGTCAAGCCCTTCTTGGAGGTGTTGCGATGCTTCGTTTGGGTCCTTGCTACTGGATAGGATGGCAGTATCATCAGCGAAGGTGGCAGTTACAACGCCTGGTGTTTCTGGAAGGTCTGATGTGAAAATGGTATATAGGACAGGGCCCAGTACTGATCCTTGAGGCACTCCTGCTTGTATGTCATGGAAGTTCGAGGTATATTCGCCATCTTTTACTTGAAATATTCTTTGGGACAGGTAAGAGTTCAATATTCCGAAGAACGAGTGTGGAAGTAGATTCTTTATTTTGAAGAGGAGGCCCTCATGCCATACCTTATCAAATGCCTGTTGTATATCAAGAAAAGCAGCTGAGCAGTATTCTTTGAGTTCAAGAGATTTTCTAATTTGGTCAACGACCCTGTGGACTTGCTCGACTGTGCCATGTTCTTGTCTGAACCCGAACTGGTGGTCTGGGATTACAGATTTTTCGGTTAGTGTTTGTAGCATCCGTGAGAGCAGGACTTTTTCAAATAGTTTAGAGATGACTGGTAACAGACTTATTGGTCTGTACGAGCCGACTTCATTAGCGGGTTTACCCTCTTTGTGGACCATAATTATTTGGGATGTCTTCCAGATACTTGGGTAATGCCCAACTCTTAGGATCCCGTTAAAGAGTGTTGTTAAGAACACTATTCCTTTCCTTGGTAGTTGGATTAAGACCTCTTTTGTTATTTGATCGAAACCTGGGGCCTTCTTGTTGTCTAGTTTTGATAGAAGTCTAATGATCTCTCTTGGGTTGGTTGGTTTTACAGGTAGGTCTAGTTGGAAGTCCTGGCTAAGGATTAAGTCGATATTAGGGTCGTCGTTTTCTGTGTGGTCATTAGGTTTGAATACGTCAGCCAGATGGTTCGCAAATGCATCCACTCTCTCTTGTGCAGTTCTGGCCCATTTAGAGTTAGCAAGTTTAATAGGTGGTCGAATTTTCATGGGTTGATTGAGGTTTGATGTGGCCTTCCATAAAGAGTAGTTGGTTGCCTTGGTCGCTGTTAGTGAGTTTAGGTACGATGTTAGTGTTGCGTTTTTTGCTTCGCTTATGAGTTCTTTTAGCTCATTTATTGCAAGATTAAAAGCTTTTTTATCCTCACTGTGTCTGCTGCAGTGCCACACTCTTCGGAGTCTTCTTTTTTCTTGTATTTTCGCTCTTATTTCCAGAGGAACTTTGTTGTGGTTGCGAGATTTAGCTGGAATATTGGGAGTGGTCGACCAGCATGCGACTTGGATGAGGTTCGTTAAGTGGGTTGCAGCCTCTTCTATGTCTTCAGGGGTCTTGAGAGCAATCTGAAGCTGAAGTCTCCTTTCGATCACGTCTCTGAATGAGTCCCAATCTGTATGCTTGTTATAGAGCTTTGGGGTAATTTCGTACTCTAAGAGCGTTGTACCGATCGTTAGTAGTACAGGAGTGTGAGCTGAAGATCCATCTAGGCAAGAGTTGATTATGATAGAGTATTGTGACATCCCCTTACTAATGAAGAAGTCAATGACATCTGGTAGTCTATTTACGTCAGCAGGCCAGTGTGTCGGTTCTGGGGTGGATATTGTTGTGAGGTTATTTCTGTCAACTGAAAGTTTAAGTTGCCTTCCTCTTGTGGTTGTCAGTCTTGACCCCCAATGGGGATGTTTGGAGTTCCAGTCTCCTCCGGCGAGAAATCTGGGGCCTAGTGTGTTGAAGTAGTGGGTTAATTGTTCTTCTTTGATGGTGTGCTTTGGTGGGCAATATACTGCGGAAACGTTGAAGTGGCCGGTTTTTCCCTCGACTGCTATGGTGGTCGCCTGGAGGTGCTCCGTCTTATACGAAGGTAATTCGTGGTGTTTTATTGAAGACCTAACTATCAATGCTGTGCCCGCATGTGCAGTCCCATCAGGGTGTTGCGTACTATAAGTTGTGAAGTTTTTTATATTTACTTGGCTTCTGTCAGTGAAGTGAGATTCAGATATAAGCAAAATATCGAGTTTGTGTTCGTTGATCAACATTTCAGCTTCATTTACATTTGGGGCTAAGCCGTTGATGTTCCACGCAGCAATATTTAGGCAGACTATTGAGACATCTTTTCGACGAGTGTCGCAATGAGGCCCATTAGCATGCTCATTTGATTGAAGAGCATGTCCATTTTTTCGAGTTGTTTGATCAGTAAGTCTTGGATAACTTGGGTTGGCGTGAGGTGGTCCTCTGGTGTAGGTTCTGGTCTGTTGGGTTGTAAGTGTGTCCTTGTGTTGTTTTTTTGCTCCTGTCTAGAGTCAGTGTGTTTTGGCATTTGATTAGATTCCCCTTGTTTACTAGGTATTTTTTGTTTTTGGGAGCCAGCTGCTTCCGAGTATGTTTGCTGCCTTCCTTGCGAGCTGTCTATCCGACTGTCCATGTTATCGTATGGTGTTTGTCTAGGTTTTTGTTCGAAGTATTTCTTTAGGTTGTAGGCGTAGCCTGTTTTTGGTTCTGCGTTTTGTGGTTTTCTTGTAGTTTCTTCCTTCCCAGGTTTTTGTTGTTTGTGGTGGTTGGTTATCTCAGGGAAGTTCTGTTGTCTGTCATCCGGTACTTCTGCTTGTGGTGTTTGTTTGTCTTCCGTTCTAGGTTGCCTCATCGTGTTAAAGAAGTTTTTACGGTTGTTTTTCCTCGCTTGTATTTCCCGGTAAACTTTGCAACCTTTGTAGTTAGCAGGATGTTCCCCGAGACATAGCGCACATTTCGCTGGAGTGCTGCGGTCTTTTTTCTCGCAGTCGCTTGTTTTATGTTGGCCTGCGCATTTGACGCATCTGTAAGGTCTCATACAGTTATTTTTCGAGTGTCCATATTGCTGGCATTTGTTGCATTGTACTATAGTGGTTCTTTTCTTAGGGTCTTCAATAGTGATTGCAGTATTGTAGATGTACTTTATGCTTTTTACAGCTTTGTTGTTTTGATTGCGCTCAATATTCACGAAGAAGGTTGATGTTGGTTTTTTTTCAGGTCCAGCTCGTGCATTTATGATTTCCCCTTGTACTTTGTTACCTGAGTCTTCTATAGCCTCGATGATGGCTTTGTGGGGTGTGGAGTGGTGTAAGTTTTTGATAACTACTCTGTAGCATCGTTCTTCCTTTCTTGTGAAGGTGTGTCCAATGAGCCCCATTTCTCTGACAGTGCTCATTAGTCTTTTGTATGATTCTACTGTGGAGCAATTTACTCGCAGCTGGTTTTGACTTATTATTTTTAGGATGTACTCATCTTTTTCAAGCACAGTTTGGAAGGCTTCTGTGAGCTTGTTCACATCCTCAACTCCATATAGAATGAGTGGTGGTGGTTTACTAATTTTTATTTCCTTGACGCTGTCTTCTGCGGCATCAGTAGGCAGGATCGCAAAGCTATTGCTTGTTTCGGTCACTATTTGCGGTGGGGAGTTTAGTCTCTTGCGCTTGGTGGTTCTAATCTCATTTCATTTTTCTAAACTAACAAACTGACAGCACTAAAATTGGTAACATTTTTTGTCATGAACTGAAACGGCAGACAGCTATAACTTTAGTGCTGTCAAATTTTAATAACTAGTTTAGTTTATAAAAATGCAACAACAGAATCGGGCCTAATTACATACCTAGAGCCAATCGCATCGCTCGCTTGTGGTCTAGCTCGAGTGATGGTATGACGTCATCCAACCCGACGATGGCGGCCGCTGCGATAATGCCTGCCTGTCGCATACCGCCACCCAGAGCTTTGCGGAGGCGACGTGCTCTGAAAATAAATTATTTATTTATTTATTTAATTAGAACGGTCACACACAACCAATTACACTAATTAATTAAAAACTACCAATTAAAAATGTCAAAACACAAAAATTAAATAGATATAAATAATAAAATTGTTGTCCTTAAATTATACCTAAGTCAAATAGTTATTAAAAATCATTATTTAAAAAATGACTGGGTATTATTATGTAGTTTAGCTAAGTTTGTACTATGGGAACTAGATTGCTGATAGAATACTTATATATTTTTTTTTTGTAAATACATACTTAAGATAATAACACCCAGACACAGAACAAACATCTATGTTTGCTCTCGGTGGGGATCGCACCCACGACCCATAGCACAGAAGGTAGAGCTACTACCTACTGAGCCATGAAGGCTGTCAAAATAGGTACCTAGTCTACCTAAAATGTTAAAACACCACTTACTGCTGTATAAAATGATAAGATCCAACAAGGGTGGACCCTACAGGAGCACTCAGCCCCTTGCTGAAGCAAACAGCAACGCTATCGCAATCCTGAACCACTCTGCTCGGCGCTTCCTTCATGTAGGCACAAGCGTTGAACAAGCGGGCGCCGTCCATATGCAGCGCGAGCGAATGTTTCTTGCACAATGTGCCTAGCTCTTCGAGAAACTTCAGTGGTATCACCTGGAAGATTTTATTTATATTAACACCTCTGGTGTTGCAAGCGTCCTTAGGCTACGGTAACCACTTGCCATTAGGTGTGCCGTACGCGACAAATAAGCGTACGGCCCACCTGATACTTAGTTGTATAAAAAAAATGGCACAACATTTTTTACATAGGAATACTTTAGTGATATGTCCTACGCTACGCTTTTTAGTGCGTGGTTTCAAGAACCTCATTGCCTCCAATGGCCCTCTATATGCCCCGCACACTGCGACTTCAACCTACTGTAATCCTCTGGGTTACATCACTTCTTAGCAGGTACCTATGTATAAATAAAATCGTCTAACCTTCCCCCCACAAACATTATGTGTGTTCTCGACAGCAACCATGCTGGTTATAGGTTCATGTATGTCCGTACCACGTATTTTGCTCGCTAGCTCCTTCAAATCAAACATTCCGTCCTTGTCATTATGTACTGTCGAGAGTAGGACACCGCCCAACGCTGATACACCTCCTAAAATATTAAGGGTTGTAGGTATGCTGATTTACTGCACTGAACCGGACTGAAGCATAGATTTTTGTATGAAAATCTCTACTCAAAATCCTTGAGTAACGATTTTATAAGCATGCTATTTTGGATTTACAAGAATGCTAAAGTTACGCTCTCCTACCAATTTCGATGTAAGGTTAAAATTGGTACACTGTGTTTTGTCTTTGGTATTGACAAGCAGACTCAGTCGATTAAACGAGACAAAACACGGTGTAACTATTTAAGCTTATATCGAGTTCATTAGTAATAGGGCAGGTATATTAGTGACCACAGTGAGGAACTCAGGGATGTAGTCCGGTAACGCTGTCAGCAATCGTCAGACGATTACAACAGCACTTTATTAGTCCATTCGAAAAAGAAAAAAAAAAAAAAGAAAAAAAAAAACATGGCTGTGTGTTGATTTCACATGTCTAGACTACATTATGGTTGCTTTTTGTTTAGACTCGGTGTAACGTAATTACCCTACAGTAAAAGTTACGGGCGCATAACATGAATGAAAAACTTCGAAATCTCAAAGTCGTGGAACAAACATTGTTCGCCACATGACCTGTAATACCTCCTTCTCAGGCTAATAGGGTAATTATGTTACACAGTACCCTCTAGTTTTGTCCTAGGTACCTTGCTCATACTTGTAGATGTGTGACTGATGGCCCACTATGGCTTCGGCTCCTCGTTTGCTGCAGTGAACCATTACTGCAATCAGGCAAAGCAACATTGTTCATGAGGCTGGTGATCAAAAGTAAAGGAGACATTACGGATTGGTCTATCCACCACTGGATTTTTCTTCATATCAGTACCATATCTATATCAGGGGTATGGTGTAAAATTAAATTATGGATACTTAGCTAATATAGGTAGTTATATAAAAAAATAAAACATAGTAAGAAATAATAAATCATGAGTACAATGGTCAATTATTCTAAAAATAGAGGACATTCAATGGAATATGAAAAGTTTCCTACACAGTTTTGGCAAATCATTAGTATAATTTTTTGTTACACTTGAATATTTTAAATATTTATATTTGAGTGCTTTAATTCCATCAGATTAATAATTTATAAGGTACATTGTGAGGTAGGTAGATAAAGTTAGGTTAGGTACTGTGTAGTGGAGAGTTTGAGACAACTCACAGTATCTATCGATACTACCTAATATTGGTATAAAATGCAGAATTATTGCACTGTCATCGTGCAATACAAAACCATGTGAGGCAATCACTTTTTACAATCCTCAGTCAAGTTTAAATAATAACAAAATATTTGGTACATAATACCTATTGAAATGGGATTATAAGACTTTTTGTCTCATATTTGAAGGGGACAGCTCAAAGGGGATTGTGAGACTAACCCTTACTGAACCACACAGGCATTTTTTTTATAACTAGGTATATACAGTGTACAAGACTCCTTGAAGAGTTACCTACCAATGTCCAGTAAGCTAGTATAGTTCTAAAATAGGATGTAACCAATCATCCGGGTAAATGGTATGATGTAACTAGGTCTGTATATATTTCTGCCTATATGTGACTGGTCAAGTAAGAATTTTCAATTTTGAACCCTAAAATCTCAAGTATAAGAAGCTAAAAGACAACCAGGGTTTGGAAGAGGTCTTAAGTTCACACCAAGATAACAAAGTTATAGGTATTTATTCTGTGATATTTAGCTTGGTTATTTGATAAAAATTATGTAACCTCATCTGAGCAACTGACTTATCTTCTACTAAAAATATATAAGGTACTAGCCGTCGCCCGCGACGTTGCTCGCGTTCTAGACCCTTTAGGGTGCGACTTTTCAAAATTCATTTCTTAGTGCACCCCTACACTATATAAGGATACTACCCTCCAAATTTCATACCTCTACGACTTATAGTTTAGGCTGTGCGTTGATTCTCTGTCAGCTTCAAAAGAGTTTTATATATTTAGATTAAGTGAGTAAGTATACCTTACCAGCAATCAGGTTAGCCATTGTACAGGAAGGCACGAACAGAGCAGCTTGCTTGCCCAGCATTGTAGCAATTTTGTTTTCTAGAGCATTTACAGTTGGGTCTTCTCCGAACACATCATCACCAACTGCTGAGTTTGCAATAGCATGCTTCATTCCCTCAGTCGGCTTCGTCACAGTATCAGACCTCAAATCAACTATGAAAGCCATTGCTGCTTTATGTAGTTACTTCTGCTACAAAAGTAGAAACAAAAAGAACCGGCGACTATCAGTCCAGTAAGAATTATTGAAAAAAAAATCGAATATTCCGCGCGCGGGCTGCCTGCCACCGAACACCTATCTACCTGCAGACTAGTAAGATGGGAATAGGTTCCGCAAGTTTATATATAGTGTATCATAGAAAAAGAATACTCTTTTAGTGTATGTATACTACACAGGCAAACAGCTAACTACCTAGCTACTAACTAACGTAGACTAAGAAAAATAAACCCTACTCGAACGAAACACACTATCGTAATTATCAGTAACAGAGCCCGTAGTCTGTGCATTTGTTTTGACTTTCGACTCGAGTGTAGCACACGCAAACGCATTCGCAAAGCGAGTCATTTTGTTGGGAATTACACAATTCCCAAATCTCCCGCTAGAGGCGCTTATCCGGATTTCATACGAAATTTCTCGCTTTGCGAATGCGTTTGCGTGTGCTATACTCGAGTCGAAAGTAAAACAAATACACAGACTACGGGCTCTGTACAACTCAGTAGTTTTTTTTTTTTTTATTTGGCGTCGCTCTGTGTTTGTGCATTTGCCATTTTACGTGGAAAATTAGGGAAACAATAAATAATAAAAAAGCGCGGGATCTGGCATGCGGGTTAGGAAGGATCAGTAGGGTTAGGGATACAAAAAAAAAAATATAAACAAAGGTAGAAAATATATACAAAAGGGAAATATGTACAAAATTAAATTTCTAAGTTATTCATATAGATAAAAGATGATAAACAATGATATATACAAGGGTCAAGGGTAGCTAAAAGGATATTAACACTAGTAGGAAACTCAGTAGTTATTTTACATCTTTTTTATAGAAATCCTCATGAAATCCAAGCATAGAATCCAAGTTACCAGCCTAGCGTTACTCAAAGGCGCTACTCTCGCTCGGAAACGATGTAGGTATATGAAAACTATGAAAACATCGTGCCGTTTAGCTGATAAAATGATACACGTCAAAATATTTTTTATTAGCCTATAAAATAAAATTATCCATACTACAATAACGTATGTTTTTTTATTAAATTCAGTTGATCAGAAATCTTAAAAAATCAAGATTAGTTGTATTCAAAGTGCAAACGATGATGTGCAATGCAAATTATGTACCTACCTACCTTAATGCCTTCACCAATTTTTGAAGTTATACTTATAATGCGACTTCCAACAAGGTTGCGTTAAACGGGAGGACATAGTCTCTGTCTCTTTCTGAGACAGAGGCTAGCGAGAGTTACATTCAAGATAGGTGCTAACTCACGTTAATAGATGGCAGTGTTCAACATTTGACCGCTCATGTTTTGCCCGTGACAAACGTAGATATCATTGCTGAAATTACTTGAAATCAAATGAGCATAGAACCTTTTAACTAAATATTGGTTATGTACATAAATTTTGGTGGAAAGGCACAGTTAGGTGGTATTACAACTCTTTTTAAGTTACTTACATAATTTATAATGAAACCGTTCTAAGAAAGAATATTATAGAAACTGCAGTATGTTGTAGTAGATTTAGTACCACAATTTTGGTTCAAGATGACAGGAGTTCATATTATAAGAAACATACCAGTCTATTATCGAGGATAAAATAGTAGTCTTTGGACTAGGCTGGACCGTAGACATAAGTGGGAGTGGACAATCGAAAGAGTTGACAGACATAAGACTGACAATTAGTGACATTGACAATGACATACAAATTCTTTGATTGACACTCTTGTTTTTGTTCTCGCTACACATTGTTAGATGTCCTAATAATGCTTTTTCATTGGTGAAAAATTATATTTCGGTTTATAATCTGTGTTGTAACCAATGGAAAAAGTTGAAGATAGAGCAAAAGCGTCTTTAAAATGTAACTGATATCAAGCAAAGCAAGATTTAAAAAAAACCAAAGGACTTGGAAAGAAAGTGTCGGCAGGTTAGCCGTTGTGTGTTTTGTGGTATTATATTAGCGTTATTTCTACAATTTCAGTGCTTGTGAACCCATCATTTACATTAGAAATATGTCGTGTGCATGTTCATTGTTCCAACCGTTACTTGAATAACTTTGTGGTTCATAAAACATCGTAAATTACGCACGAAATTCGGCAAAGTTCAACGTGAATTCGGGCGTCGACCGGTCCACCCCTCCAACCCGTAACCGTCGGCGGCGGGCGTTCCGTCAGTCGCTTTCGTCATTTTGTAGGAGTCAGCGCCGTGCGCGGTCACGGTATCACGGCACGCGCGTAACTATACAACATCGACAACGAGGTGAAGATAGAACCGTGTTGTGAGGTGCAGTGTCGGTCGTCTCGACCGTTTAATGTGTTGTCCAGTGCCCGTGTTGAGCTATAGCAGTACAGGGCGCGCGGCGTGATCGAGCGGCGCGATGGTGGACATGGACAGAAACGACCCGGAGCTCCGGTACCTCTCGGTGGATCGGAACAGCTTCAACGACCCAGCAACGCAGGCGGAATGGTCGCAGAAGCGGCTGGTATGGGTCCCTCACGAGAACCAGGGTTTCGTGGCTGCCGGGATCAAGGGGGAGCGAGGAGATGAGGTGGAGGTTGAGATTGCGGAGTCGGGCAAGCGGATCCTGGTTCCGATTGATGATATCCAGAAGATGAATCCGCCCAAGTTTGATAAAGTAGAGGACATGGCCGAGCTGACCTGTCTGAATGAGGCATCTGTGCTGCACAACATCAAGGACAGATACTACTCGGGGCTCATTTATGTAAGTACTTTCAGATTTTATTATTATTTGATTTATTACTAAGTGGTATTCTGGAACATTTTCGTAGTGTACCTATGTCAAGCGCCAATTTTACATGCACCCTTAGAGTAAGCACAGGTGTGTATAAAGTCACAAATCCTTATCACATCATACGACCTGATCACTAGGATTTATGGATTTAAACGCTATTTCTAATAATTTTGAAATTGTTGTAAAATGTATCTTGGTTTTATGGCTAACCAAAAAAAAATTGAAAAACAACACACATCACCAAAAGGAGATCCTTCGCATACAGTTTTAAAGGTTTACCTGTAGTGCATAGTAAAAGGGATAACCTATTATTATTAGTTACCTATTTCTTTTCCCAATTCTCTGTTGTTTTTTAAATATTTTGCCAAAATCTCCAATCAGATCTTCCTTAGAGAATGATCCAAAACATTTTATAATTTTTTATAACTTTGAATTGTGGCTCTATGAATTTATGAACATTGTACAACATAAATAAATTTTTTTTTTCTTTCCCATTTTAGTATAGGAATAAATTAAATCTGGGTCCCTTCTCTTGGAAGAATCAAACAAGTCTCTTATATCAATATATAAAACTCTTTTGAAGCTGACAGAGAATCAACGCACAACCTAAACCATAAGTCCTAGTGGTATGAAATTCGGAGGGTAGTATCCTTATAGTGTAGGGGTGCACTAAGAAAGGAATTTTGAAATGTCACACTCTAAAGGGTAGAACGCGAGCAACGCCGCGGGTGACGGCTAGTCCTAATAATATTTCTACGTAACCTGAATCTAAGTAAAGTTTGCTATGTTTTGAGACCTGATAAATGAAGTTCAGGAGTGATAATCTCACTCATATTGTATAATCTAGAATCGTAAGATCTCCTTATAAGTGTCAAGTTTTATGACACAAGCTAGTACATTAACACAGCCATTACCTTTCAAAGCCTCGAGCCCAATTTAAGAGGACTTATAAGGCTTGCAGTGAGTGGACCTCTGATACGGCATTGTCCATTGGAGTTGGTGAACAATTATTTAATTTATAGAATAATTGTTGGTTATGACATGAATTATTGAACATGTGCTTTGGACTGGCCTATTGAATTTATTGCTTTGGAAGAAATAGGTGAGGAGTTGACAGATGGCTCGTCAAAGGTTATCTTGCTACCAGACAGCACAATCATCAATCAATAAATATAAAACTCTTTTGAAGCTGACAGAGAATCAACGTACAGCCTAAACTATAAGTCCTAGAGGTATGAAATTTGGAGGGTAGTATCCTTATATAGTGTAGGGGTGCACTAAGAAAGGAATTTTGAAACGTCACACTCTAAAGGGTAGAACGCGAGCAACGCCGCGGGCGACGGCTAGTGTGACTATATAACTCTAGAACTAACATTTCGTGGTAGAGCCTTCTGGTCATACCTAGTGTCAAATCAGTTGTGCATTAAAAATATGCTGAGAAAACTTATGTTGTACATACAGTTCTCTTAAATACTGATAACATGTAGGTACAACAAGAAACAATGTTTTAGTTACTGAGCCTACCATGGATGCTTAGATTTTTATAAAATTTAAAGCTATGATGAATGTAGTGGGATCCAAACATTCCAAACCCATTACCTTCCCTCGTGATTTGGAAATGCATTAATCTGCACAGCATGTTGGTTATCCATTCCACAAATTGTGGTCAGTCCAACTAAATAAATAGTGTTTCGTGATTCTTCTCAAATCTAAGTTTTTCGCACTGCCTAGGTATGTCAGCACAGTTCATATTGAATGGCCAATTACTGTGAAATTCTGAGAAATCATGATGATATTACAATGTTTCTTGGTAGAGTCATAGAAAAAATGGTATCACAGATTAGTGAAGCAGTTTATGATTTGTGGGTATTTTAATTTTCAGAAGTTTGATATCTTATCTGATAAAATATTATTCATACCCACTGCCACAGTTGTATTTTTGTTATTTTTAAGATTAACATTATCAATCACCAAAGTCCTTGGCAAAATTGAGTTTCATGCTCAGAATCTTAGTATTATATTAGAACTAAACTACCTCTAGGGTCGTTGTACCTACCTAGTTCGAGCTATGCTTAATGTTTTTCGATTTCCATTATCATTCTTATTTTTCATTGCTGAGACGCAATCTAATGTGAGGATTGAGCCTGAACCTGATTGCGGCTAAATCAGAGAACAAAATAAATTAAAGGAATAAGTACCTCATCATAAAATATTCGGTCTGGTCTAATAAGCCTCTGTAGGATAAACATACTCGCAGACGATGCTGGCCTTACCACTAGATGTCAAAGCAGCATGAATGAGAAGGTAGTCCCTTAGTTCATGAAATATGAACACGCATCGGCAAATTCAACAAAAAGATATTTCTGATCACAAATTACATTTACTCTATACTAATCTGGGGCATTCGGCGTTTCTATTTCTTTTAAATTTGGGATGCTGACAGATACGACCTTGTCTGTGACCATACCAGTCTAACTGGTTAGAATTGAATTAAGGTTTTTGAAAGGCATCGCGTTTAATCATCTTAGGTTGTGTACAAGTTTACTTCGTTACGTCAAACGTGAGAGTTGGCGAGCCTCTAATTCTAATTCGTCGTGGGGGAATGAGATCTGCACTGACGTCCCGCGTTGGGGTGTGTTGTGCATTGTCCCCCTGCTGACCTCACCCCAACCAACCCAACTCCTTAGAGTAACGGAGAAGGACTTTGGGTTGAAGACAGCAATGTTGCAGCATCCCCGATGGTGTTGTGGATGCTGAGGAGTGAGAGGCGATCAGCTCCTGCAGTCCCGTTTTGGATCTGGCTTATTAGCAATGCATCAAGACATGCTCTACTGTTTCTTTTTCCTGAAGACAGCCAGAACAGAGGTCGCTGTCTGTCGCTCCGATCTGGAGGAGATGGTGGTTCAGATCACAGTGGCCCGTGATTATACCCACCATCATCCTCAAGTCTTCACGTCTTAGTTGTTAGTAGTTGGCGAACCTATGGCCGCTCTTAGAATAACAGTAACTAGTGTTCTATGGTCTTCTTGATCTGTGACTTTTAACTATACCTGTCTCTGTAGTCCTTTAATGGAGAGTTGAAGTCTCCACTAAAAATACTGGTAGTAGTCTTTAAGCATTCGTAGGTCTTGGTATCGCCAAAATGCGAACACACACAAGCGTTGCCACAAGACCTACTTATCTATTAGCTGCCTTTGTTATGCAAATCAACGGATTTCATGGTCCATTAGCGACGAATACGTTGTTTAATGCGGACGCCTATCTTAGGGTTTATTTAACTAGGTAACCAAATCTACCTGTCCATTATCATATTACGAAATATAACTTGATAGTATATTCCTAGTGTACCTACTATGACCTACATGTATACGAAATATGGCAAACTTAGAAAGAGTTTCCAAAGGCAGTTTCTGTTGCTTATCTCCTTTCGATTAAGAGTATTTAAGAGAGGAGGCACTCAGAAGATCACACTCGTAGAAACTGATATGAGAGAGCCACCATGCTGGTGTTCAATCGTGACTGAGTCAGTCTGAGGCGCGTCGTAGGCGCGTCGAAGCTGAAACGGATAGGAGACTATTTCCAACTTTGTAATCAAGGCCATTGAGTTTAATGCTGACGTTTTCCTCCCAAGGTGTGGCTGGCATGGTGGTTGAAACTGCATTCGTTTTCCCCATACGAATCGTCTCTGTCCTTATTTTGTAACAATGGTTTAGAGTAGGTATCCTTTTCGTGTTAACCTTATAAATAGTAGACTAGCACGTTCACGTAGGTACCTGGTGCCGGTTCGACAGAGATTTTACTTTAATAAGAATGATGTCATATCGGCCGAAATTTCGTTTCACCCTCTTGTGAAAAGTTTTGTCGAAGTCATTTGGACTTCATCCCTATTAGAGTGAAATCTCTGCCGAACTGAGCATAAAGCCCCTGTACTGTGGTCTTTACTGTGACCAATCTACATACAAGTATTTGGTCAAAGAAGGAATCCATGGTCTCTACTCTACTCTATGAAAAGATGGTTTAGTAAAGGTTACTAGAAGCCGACAGGTCCCTAATGTCCCTATAGAGTTCTACGATGTTTAGCCACCAGAAGTGGACATACTACGGCTAAAATCATGTTGATGATTCACCTTCCATCGCTCTGGTCTCTTGAAGAGTTGAGTTTTGGGAAATTGAACGCATCCCAAGAGAATGTTCCAATAAATGTCATGCATTATGTTAGAATCATGGTTTCTTAAAGTTTAGGGACTAACTGAAAAGCTTTCAAAGTAAAAATAGATTTTCCGACCGGACGAAACATTTCTTTTGGGTCTCACTTTAACCATAACAATACATACAGTTGATCAGCGCGAAGGCATGGTGACGCATGTAAGAATAAGGTAGGTAAGTTGCAAATGTACCTAGGTATTATTTCTAACAAGAGATTATTGACCTCTAGCGAGGGATTTGCGGCTCGACTTACACCAAGTAGGTATGTAGAATGTGTGTGGTGCGTCGTGGGTAGGTAGGTCTAGGTGTGTCTCATAGATACAGCCGTCTTTTTCTTGACGTACGATGTGTGCGACCATCCAATGCTTACTAACTAGGTAGGTATTTACTAACCTAATATGTAAGTAATTGGTAGAGTCTTTTGTAAACTGCAAACGTACATAATCTAAAATATCCAAATAATACCACAGGCAGTTAAATTTGTGGTCATTGTCCGCCAAAAGAAGATTTAATTTCAATTTCTTCATCAGAGCGCGCACATTGTACCAGGCGCCCATAAACCTCTAGCGGATTATCACGCATCGCTATAATGCGAAGTGCGAACATTGTGCGAAGCGGCCGTTTTGCGTGGGCGTTTGATACCAACAAGGGTGAACCGTTGACTAGTGTTCGAAAGTTGTTCGGGTTAATTCAAACGTTTGGCTAAAGCGTTGTGCTCGAGATGAATGTCAAGGTGAGGCGCGCCGCCGGCCGAAACGGCCGCAGCAGTCGTTGACCCCAACTGGAGAGGGAGGGGGGCGGCCTACGCGAATATATTGTACTCTTCGTTACCTCCGCAGATGTTCTGATATCCTGGTACTTTGGCGAACTTTACTGTTGGTCTCTCCTTTTCCCTCGTAAGCTTTGCTAGCTTTTCTTACCCGTGATATCCTCATATTTGCAACAAAATAATCTTCTGTTTACGAATCGTTGCCAAAACCAGCAAAGCATACGCTGTATGTGAATGGTTTCCATCGACAGACACGTTTACCGCCGATACCCTCTAGTTATGTGTGTCTTAGTAAACAGCATTCGCCCGCATCATGCTTCAACATAATCATCTTTTAAAATTCGTAACGATGAACGCGAAAATTTGCATTGAAATTCAATTTGCGCGAACCGATCTCTTGATGTTCGGTTTTATGTCTCGATGGCGTAAAATTTACAGCTTTTTACGATGTATTTTTCGTCGCCTAATAGATTTTGGTCGGCGATAGGTTATAGAGGTCAGCTGTCGTTGATTTGAGACTCGGTTTATCAAACTGTCTTTTGCGGATAACATTCCCTAACAGATTACGCGTAGTGAAAGAAATCGTGTTCGGCAAAACCTCGTTGGTCCCCTAAAATAGAATATCGCAAACCAATTGACTGCTCAATAAATGTCCATAATTATCATTCACATTTCGTACATTCTGGTTACTATCTACCATAGTTTTATCGACCAAAATGTGATGCTCTATGCGTAGTAGGTACTTGAAGCTCTACGTCCGCGATTGTTTCTGTTCCAACAATGGACGATACGATATCTCTTATCATTATTTTCTTATCGATCAACTGTGATATCATCGAATGCTTTCATATTCTCGGTCCTATTCACATTCTATCAGCTCACCTACCATTACCATTTCGTTTACTAATTGGAATTGGAAAAATTCAGACTGTAGCGAAGTGCTTCCGACCGAAGCTTAATTAAAACCTCTTGAAAGCTCAACTTTATAATTCGATTACATAGACAAATGCTACCTGTACTCCGCAGTCTCGCCGCACCCTATCCAGACGACCCCAGTGGGAGAGGGGAGATAGGGTGCAGACGAGGCTATGAAACTTTCAACGAAATACGCAGGATATGTGGAGATATTACTGTAATTTTGAAGCGTAGAGGAGGGCTCTCAATATCTGCAGACACATTATTTTAGCTTTGTCTTCCCATTTTTTCCTTCTGTATAATTCTACTTATAAAAATTGCCATTTATACGAGGTTGGTATTTAATTCATAAAGTTGCTTTGACTTTAGCTCTTCCAGACTTGAGCCCACAGCAGACGACACAGAAGTACAAAGTAGGTATAACTGTCGCATGGAAATGGTAAATATGTTTTGCAGTTGGCTGGCGCTAATGTACCGAAACTCTACACCGATGGCGTCTTCGGCTTTTACTGTCGTTTTATTCAATGGCATTTTACTCACACTGTTTGCAGAACTAATATCTATAGCATTTTGTTTGCGACACCATCTGTTTAATAAGCTAGTTTTTTACTTTTTGAAATCAAAGTTGCATGGTATCAATTCTGCTCTTCGATTTTGAATCCTGAACTATTGAATCCGCCGAAAACTCCAGTAAGTCGCTAAAATATGTATGTGTTGGTCATCTGCACTGCGGATGCGGACACTGCAGTTTTGACGCACCAGCAGTTCAAATAAATTGACGCAGGAAAAGAAGATCCGACGTCTGCCTAAATGTAATGGAACATTCATCTGCAGTATAAGCTGTCACGCGCAATTTATGCGTCTGCGATGGTCCAGAGCTATATTAAGACCAGCTGATGTAACTATCGTTTTTACATCGAAAATTGCAAGAATTGCGCACGTATATTTGAATGTACATTATGTATGTATTTGTTTGCTATTTATATGATCGGACCAACGCCAGTTTCCAACGATTTGTATGAATGAAAGAGAAGTTACAACCCTGTAACGTTTGAAGAATGTGTCAACATAAACATTTGTAGTTGTAATGAACTGTTGGTAGTGTGACATTAGTTCTGGCACACTCAAATTCTGTTATCTTACGTTAAATCTCGCCCACGTGAGCTTAGCTACAGAAATACACTTTCAATGGGATAAAATTAGGATCCACCTACCTTTGATGTTGTTGTCCAAACGAACAAGTTAACAAGTATTTAACATGTCAGTAATATGCTTGTTTTGTTAGATTGTGGTCTTCTGAGAAACGTGATCCACTCGATGTCTTCGGGTGCACGTGTGTGTAAAATTATGGATACTGCCTATGAATGAATTTGTTGTTTTGATCGTGGAACATTTACTAGTTACGAGGACGATATCGTATCATATACGCTTCGAAATCTGTCATTAGGTTCTATGCTATTTTAAACATAGGTTTAGCTAAATAAAGCTGTTGTCATTGTTACTGGATGTTTTTATACGGTCTGCCAGTATAAATATAGTAATACAAACGAAATGACAGACAGAGGCCATTTAATTTTGGAAGAGGAAATCGTATAAACAGTTCTTGTAAAAGAAACAATTTAGGACCTATAATTACGCCCTGACCAGCGCCCTGTAATTTTGGTGTCTGGTCCTTTATGCGTACTTTTATTTCTTTTAAATTACTTTTTCGCAAAATATTCCTGGGCTGATCAAACGCATTTGCAAAGTAATCCTGAAAACGCAATGCTCTCAAATTGTTGATCTTAGTAAAGCGTTTGAACCAACTAATTCGTAAATTATACTTACAATTGAGTTGCGATATAGGTAGCTATTTCGTGTTGTCTAATGTCTAGACGGCGGCGAATCGTAAATCTATATTATAGGCACTAAAAAGGCGCGGGCCTAAGCTTTCAAAGCGTTATACTTAGGCTCTTAATTATTACTTGTCGAAACGTCTACATAATGCAATTTGACGTCTGTAAAGCCTTGTGTTACATTGAAAGCATTCTCAATATTTGAGAATCATTGAGAACCAGTATTACATTACAAGTTTATGTAAAGGCTTAACGAGATGCATTTGCAATACCTTGTAGGTATTGAAGGTAGGTACGGTGCATCTGCATACCAAGCCAGTAATGTGGGTCAATAAAATTACTGACGCGGCTTGTGCAACACTACTAAAATGTATTTTAAATCAGTTATTTGGCCAATATCTTATTGCTTCTAATTAAACGGTTACCGTATTTGTCAAGCTGTCATTACTTGGTCTGTCATTTACGATATTATAGGCTTCTGAACCGATACGTCATTTAGGTAATTCAGACCTCTATGCGAAGGTTTGCTTCTAATTGACGCGATCCTTATTATGATTGCCTGATTGGTCTGCAATAAGTTGTCCATTAATGTCCATTTTGTCCATGTCCAAGAATGATTGCTTTATCAAATATATAAACCTTTAAAAATCTTGCTCATTTTTGCCACTTATGTCTGTGACCTCCATTTTAAGATAAAATAATGAAATCATAAACATACAATAAATGTAGTGATTGTCCAAGAAGCAAATAACAATGAATTTTACTTGTACAGCTGTAAATTAATATTGCATATGAAAACAGATGACGTGCAGAATCATTTCAATATAGCAAATGTTCACGCGAAGTACACTGAGGAGGGGGACAAGGCTTCAAGACAAAGGCACATGCTCATCAGAATCTTGAACTGGCGAGCAGACAGGCGATTAGCTCTCTTATTCGCGATATGCGAGAGTCTGTTATTATTTAACAAGCTTACAAAGACTTCAATTTGCGTTTTAGGTTTTAGCATAATACATTTTTCCTTTGTCCTAACGTTAATGGCTGATAAAATTAACACTATTGATGATATTGTCAATCTGCAAACGCATTGAATATACAATTTGATAGTTTGCAATTTAATGAACATCATGAAAACCGTACGAATGTCTGACTCAAAACATGTCTTGGTGTAAAAATTGAGTTAACCCAAATAAGGGGAACAGGAATTGGCCGAGAAATAAGGGTTGAATTTAATGGAGCTGGTAACTTACCGAAAGTCGTTGGAGCCAGGTACCTATGTAATAAATGACCACATTTTATTTTACGTGATAATGAAGACTGACATGTGACACCAATCTAACGTGAAGTCATATATCAAATCACCTATTTTAGGGCAACGTATTTTAGCAGACAAGTCGTGCTTATGTGATTTCGTCAAAAGGCTCAGGCCATCGGTCCATATGTGCACACCTTATAAGGCGATGTATTAGACGCCATATGCTATTTCGTATGTATCACCGTTGGGAAACTGCGCCAGCGCACAGCTGCCCATAAAGCTAAGAAAGATAAGACGCGACGCTATTTCCAAGACATATCTACAAGACAATTCATGTTTCCACTTTAGTGACCATATTTTTAAACCATAATGGATCATCCTCCATAATTCTCAAGAGACTTGCTCAAACTGCCCTACCAGTGTGAGCACAAGCATGAATTTCAGAACATTACTTCTCAAAGAAGGCCCAGCCCCGATTACCCGCGACCAGAAGTCGCTTCTGACAAAATTTTCTAGCTTCACAGGAGGATGTTGCATAGATTAACTGTATACGGCTTTGGAGCGCAATCAACGCTCTCATTTAAACATATCGTTTCATCTCTTGATTTGACATCGTTCTTAAAATGTGTTTGTTACATTCTTGTAACTGATACCTACTTTAAAGGGCTAATTGGCATGTTGAATTGAATTAAGTGGATATCTAGACTTTGCATGTATTTATTTTATGTTGGTACCTTTTGTTTGTGCTCGTTCTCGTGTAATTAGCAAATCTCTGTCGTCCGCAGATCTGATCTAATCAGACAACATTATCGATTCTTCTCGGTTACTTGATAAATATTCATTATCTAGGTCTATCCGTTTAAATATATAAATATCAATGTCCCCAGCAGTCACTTACATTACATAAAGTTAGTTCATAAATTCATTTACGTTGACGATCTTTCACTTGTTAATTTTAATCTTAAAATAGACTTCATGTTTAACATGACTAAGGACATGTCGGTCGTGACATTCTTATAAATTTTATTTAAGTTGACAGTTTCACGTAAGTCGCCCCAGATCTTTGACGAGATAAAAATGTGCAATTCGGAACAATATGCTATCGGTGCAGAATCACTCGTGTTGTGTAACCCTGAAACTCCTTAAATGGTTGACGCGGTCCGGTCGGGTGGACCTTCGGTAAGTGGGTCGACTTTAATGCCATCTGGTCAGGCAGGACCGGGTCCGATGTAACTACTAGGTGCCGTAATCGTTCTGGCAATAACGGTACTCGAGAATGCCGTCTCAGTGTGAAGGAGGACCATTGTCCATCAATTAAAATTCTGTTTCTCATCTCAGATGCTCGACGCTCATTAATTTTCGACGGTTCTTTGATTATTGTAATAGTTATCCTTCGATTGGTTGATTGAGTCGTCGTAATGATTAATTAATTTATATTTATGTAATTAATAATAGATTAACGACGGTGCAGTCCATCCAATAAATGCGAACCAATTATGATTTTGCGTTTGAATTCATCTTAATTACGGCGCATGTTTTATCATTAGTTTACTATACTAAAACTAACAAGTTCAGGATCGTATGTGCCATGCCACTGTCATTCACGACCTTCTCCATAACTTCCTGTTTATAATTTCTATTGTCTCCGGTGGATGTGCAAAGACATGGCGTCACCGCCACATGCCATAGTACTATTCCACTTGAGACGTGCTCGACTGTTTCCCAAGCATTGTCTTAGGCACGCGTGATACATCCTTATTGCATACCTATTACTGCACTATTTATCGATGAGCTGTCACTATCTCTTGCATAAAAGAAACGTCTTCAAATTCAACACCTATGTTGAAGGTTAATTCCATAAAGGCTTGATAACTGTTTCCGTGCTTTGTATTTTATTCCATTAGTCATCGTTGTTAGAACAAGAAAAAGTACTTTGTGAACATCCTCTCCTAAATAACAAAACTTCCAAACGTCGGCTGAAGCTGTAAGTGTACCTCTAACTTCTGAAGCCAAGAGTATTGTACAAACATCACTTTCCATTTCATTTTACTCGTCTATGGCACTTTAACATAGCTTTTTGTTAACATTTTTACGTGATATACATATTGTCTCCTTCTTTGCTTCAAGTAAGTTGATTATTCTTTAAGTGTATCAGAATTCATGGGAACGATGGTGTTACTCAGTTTCTTTTTCATACAAAACAGTATAAGATAAACTTTGCATTTTATTGGTACTACATTTTTATAGCATTACAGTATTAGGTATATCTTTACGACATTTTAATACCCCCCAAATATGGAAACCCCGTATCGTATCGATGTGTTGTATTTTATCGCCAGAGAGTTCAGTTGCGTCCGTCTCGGATCTGGGAACCGGTCTCGGTACCGTTGACCGTAGAATTTGGTATATGGGTCGCAGGTTTCACATCGGTAGCTGTGTTTTTTCTGTATTTTATAGCCCTCTATATTCCCTGGTATGCTTGTAATTTACTGCTCCTTATTACTATTTCCTCTACTCGTTCACTTTCAATGAATATAAACTGTAACTTTGCCAGTGTCAGTACTATCTACTCTTCAGTACGGTTATGTTTGATGCGTGATAATGATAAAACACAATAAGTAAAACATCATGAATCACCGAATGTGTAATTCATTGTCGTGTTGATAAAAGCAAGTATTATATTATTATCTTTGTTATATTTACGTTAAAAATTATACGTGAGTCCTGTCTAGACCTAGTTTTATTTCAAATCTTTGCATCAAGAACGGTTACGAAAGCCAGAAGTAATCTTTAAAAATTAATTAATCTGGTAAACGACGATTGTTGCTAATTGATTTTTTATATAATAGTGCCTGTCTCGCCTTGCCGGGTCAGTGTCGTCTGCAACGAACAAACTCATTAGTCAGACAAACCCTGTAAAATTTCGAATTGGCTGTCAATGCCATTCAAGCTTATGATTTTTGCACAGAGTGGCCTCAGAGATCATAGTATTCCATCTGTTACTAAGTATGACCTTTGTTATCTCTTAAAAATTATTTAACGAAGTACTTATGCAATTGCAGTCCTTTCAAAGTTACAACACATGCGTAAGTATTTGCTAGCCTATAAGAGCTACGTATATAGCTTTAAAAGTTCATGCAGACCTGTCCGTTGGTCGAAGGCTTCGACGTTTCGAAACAGAACGGGTCGGAGGTTGTCCCTTGTGTTCTTTTTACGCGCATTACTTTCTTTGTTTATAGTTTTTGTGGTTGCGTCGTTGTTCTTATTGTTATTGTCAGTACTTTCGAAACCTGTGTTTATAGTGCGGTCATAATTATGTGGGCTTTTGATGACTGATTTATAATTATCTTCTGCTTCAGTCTTTTTTTCGTCATTGCTCTATCTTATAATGTTTTTGAAAGTTATACTTATAATGCGACTTCCAACTGACAGCGTACAAGGTTGCGTTAAACGGGAAGCGTTAGTCTCTGTCTTTTTCTATTCCCCCGAATAGAAAGAGACAGAGACTAGCGAGAGTGATCACATACGACGGAGACCCCCAAAAAACACAAAACACTTCGATAGTGCGTTCTAGGATCCGACCAAACTTAGCAACGCCATCTAGTTCTAAATTTAGGCAACATGAGCATAGAACCTTTTCTAACTAAATAAGTACTGCATATTGGTTAAGTACATAAAAATAAATACTAAATTAATTTCACATTAAGCACAGAGCGAGAGTGAATGCGTGCCACTCGAAGTATAACTTCTTCCGCGCGGAGGGGCTCCACGCACTGGTTTTTTTATTATTAACTTTAATATCTATATTTCCATGTTATTTTATTGGTACACCTACTCTGATATATATATCTCAGGTGCAAATCCTTGAGTTGATTGTCAAACAATCGATCTTGTTGTCACAGCTGAGAGCTGAGATGTTCAAACACCATTTTATTTAACAAGCAGTCCCGCCCATATGGAATTGTATATTATCTACGAATCATTCGTTCAAAATGAGCCTTACGTTTTGAGGAATAAGAATTGTCTAATCTAACTGGAATAGCAAGGTGCTTCAAGGACATACTTAAATGTTGCTATGTCTCAATTTTTTTTACTTGGTTTACGGCTTGATGTTAGGGCTGCTTCATAACTATAGTTTAACTCATTGTTAAATATTTTAAACTGTTTTGACACATTGCGTAGGGGCTATAGTGAAAATATATTCTATTGTCTACCTATTAAATGTTTATTTGTATCATACACATGTTATTATTATACCAAGGAACCTCTCTAATAAATGTGTGGTATAAAAATTACAATAGTGATCGTTCGAAGTTGATATTTCGTCAAGAGTAATCAATACTCTCGTTCGTAGTGAGAAGCAACCCTAATTACTCCTCAAGAGCCTCCTCTCTACCCATTGGCTACAGTGCCCTCAGCGGGCGAAGGTCGGCGCACGCGCACGTTCTTCGAATTTCGAATGACAATATGGCAGTTTCGGTGCCGGATGTGGAACATGGCGTGAATAAGTTTGCTAATTTGATTTTGGAATAGCGAAGTGGTTTGTCTCGTAGTTGTAACTACTTCAGCGCATGTTACAATTAGTTTTTTATGCTCTTACCTAAACAAAAAAAATCTTACTGCTATCCCACTAACAAACACAGTGTAAAAGGTCTATCATATTAAAAAGGATAAATATTAAAATTATCCTATAACCTCCGAGTTGTTTATCCGTTGTCATTAGATTCTGCGAGCGTTTAAAGATTGGTTTTTGAATTAAG
Organism: Eulithis prunata; assembly: GCA_918843925.1. Lineage (NCBI taxonomy): Eukaryota > Metazoa > Arthropoda > Insecta > Lepidoptera > Geometridae > Eulithis > Eulithis prunata. The sequence goes on along the minus strand of OU974014.1, from coordinate 9,110,412 downwards.
TCTATGTTAATGTACTGAGTTAATTTGCTGTTGATTAAGTGATATGATGATGATGATGATGAATATAAGTTTTGAGTTATTTCACTGGTTGTTATTTCTGAGATGGTTTTTACATCTCGTTTGACGACATGGTACTACAGGGCAGAAATAAAATACTGTTCTATTTGCCCGTTCGGCTGGATATCGAACCCGCACCTCTTGCTCTGCGCTGAATATTCGTACGCAGCAGAAGGGTTTTATCGATTTATAAGATAAACTGTACGCTTCATTATTTCCTACAAGCACAATAATTTGATTGAGCTCTTCCATGACCTCTCGCGGTGATGTCATTCTGGTGGAATTCTATATCGAACAACTAGAATTGAATTGATTCAAATTCAAATTCAAATTCAAAATCATTTATTCCTTTTGATAGGTACAATTTGTACACTGGGAAAAGTCACGTTTTACAAAATAATAAAAAAGGAAGGTACATACATTTAAAGTACACACTACTTAGTGCATAGATTTTACATAGTAAAGTCATCAGCCATAGCTTCGTCAATATTATAGTACGATTTTAACAAAAGAAATGTCCGTATTTTGCTACTATAGTTTTTAAAATCCAGATTTCGAATGTCCAATGTCAATTTATTATAGAAAGTAATGCTTTTACACAGGAAGCTTTTATCTACTTTAGCCAGTCTGCGAGACGGGACAATTATTTTGTTTTTATTGCGTGTATTATAATTATGGATGCCACTTTGTAATATATGATCGTCAGTATGTAATTTTGCATATAATAAATTTTGAAAAATATATTCTCCAGTAAATGTCATAATATTTAATTCCTTAAACCTATGCCTGCATGATTCTAATTTACCTATTTGTAGCATGAACCTTATTGCCCGCTTCTGCAATATAAAAACTCTATTGGAATGTGATGCATTCCCCCAAGCCAGTATACCAATACGTCACGATAAGTGAGTCCCGCCTTGGCGTACCTTGGTCTGTCACAGGTTGGCCGATCAGCATGCTCATCATTTAGATGGGTGTCTGTCTGCTTGTAGGACACGTCGTTAAGCCATCCATTGTTGATATCACTGGTGGGTCGGGCTTGGTGGAAATTTTAATTAATATTAAAACGCGAAAGTTTGTGAGGATGTATGTAAGGGTGTATGGATGGATGTATGTTTGTTCCTCTTTCAAGTTAAAACTATACTGGTCCGATTAAGATGAAACTTGGGATATATACTGTCCGTGACCTGGATTAACACATAGGTTACTTGTTATCCGGACAATCAACGGGATCCAATGGGACGTGGACGAAGTCGCGGGCAAAAGCTAGTAAGGCTATAATTGTAGCAGTGGTTATAGACGAAGGTCCAAGATTTATATAATAAATGTACTCAAAATTTACTCAAAATGTTTGTCATAATAGGAGCTTGCAGTCTTACCCTCTATCTTATAAAAAGTTAGAGAAAACATTATGTCCTGAGTATATGGTAATCAAGACTTAATGTCTACTCTAACTCTTTATAAGATAGACCCTTAGTTGATAGTCCACCAGTCAATGATACTGGTTCAAACCACACTGGCTTGATAACTTAAAGTAGCATAGCATTTATGTTGATGATCTCAATACATAATTATAAGGAAACACTAGAGAACAGGTCAATAGCCGCAGTTTATTCTGTTTATCTAAGGACTAATTTAAATTAATGTAACGAGTACTCTACTGATATGTCTAACTAGCCGTCGCCCGTGGCGTTGCTCGCGTTCTAGACCCTTTAGAGTGTGACTTTTCAAAATTCCTTTCTTAGTGTACCTCTACACTATGTAAGGATACTACCCTCCAAATTTCCTACATCTAGGACTTATAGTTTAGGCTGTGCGTTGATTCTCTGTCAGCTTCAAAAGAGTTTTATATATATTGATGATAAGTAATTTGTAGCAACATTTATATCGATATTTTGTCATACTTTGATTCAAAGTATAGTTTGGTTTGGATTGGCATAAATGCCTGAAGCGAATACTTTTATTGCTCTTGGAATTTGCAATGTTACTATTGCGTTTTGTTGATTGTTCAACTGTCATTCGATTAGGGCTTAGCATTGTTTACTAGTCACTCAAATACACATTCATCTTGCTTCAGTTGAGGATCCTACAAAAGCCCTTATCAGTCGTTTTTTACTGAAAAGGAAAATGATCTCAGCTAAGTTTTTTGCAATAGTTGGCAATACCTACTTATTGTAAATATTTGCGCCTATATATTGTGATTGGATAATCAAATATTTGCCGATACTGAACGGGCTCTTCGTAAGAGAGGTCGCATCTGGTTCAACGTCCTACACGAAATGTGCGAATGTCATTGTGTTGGAGCGATTTGAATAACAGGATAATTTCTGTATTCAAATTATTTAAAATGCGGTTATGACGGCTTTGTAATGTTTGCATTATATCGTTTCATACAGTAGAGACTAGAAATACTCGTACGTCTAAGAAAGGATATGGTTCTGACTATTTGTATACAACAATCAAAATAATGCCAGAGCTCGAAACGTATAGTTTATTCTTCTGACGATCAGTAGTCCAATCATGTAGGTAGACAGTGGCATACCTAATCAGCAGGACCTAGAGTCCAAGGTAGAGACTGGGTTTGATAAAGCTGAGGTTTTAGTTATAGCGTCATTGATGGTGATTTAAAGAATAGAAGCATTTCTTTGGCTGAAAGGAATATAGTAGGAAGAGCCGAATTCAAAATAACTTCGAACAGAACTTAAGCAGTCGACAACCACTGTACTTCTCTATAACTCTATGAAACGATTCTTATAACATTGCTTAGTATGCTCAATTAATATAAATAGCTTTATACTTTATATACAGTTTGTTGATTTCCTCAATAAGCTAAATCCGTTTACCATATTCCCGGAATGTACAATTATCTTGCGTAATATCCTCATTAGTTCTTTCAGTTCCATTCCACATGAGGAGTTTCTCACGTTCACAACGTTACGTGACAATACTGGCTGTGTGTCATCTTGTCTGTCACTTAGCTTTTTATCTTGACTCTTAACATTGTTGTTCTGTTTGCTTAATTGAGAGGAAGTTTAAATATACACGTTTTTACAAGTCATTATTAGATTATTAATCAATGTACGATCAATGGCATATTATAATCATTACTTACCAGTTTCTTCATTCAATAGTGCCACATTTTTTTCGTGGGTGTTTCTTTTCATATTTTGATCTGCTATTTTAAATGTTTTGCTTGTAAGTCCGATAATCTTCTTGTTCATTACAATAGCTAGCTGGACTTCACCGTTTAATATCCTTTCTTTATTCTATTGTCTATTCATATTGAATACATCCTTCACGTGTATATTATGTGGAATTATTATGCTTCTATTTCTCAGTGTTCGCTCATAATCAGCTCTTAAAATTCTTGACATAACTTTCGTATTGACCACTAATAGGAAACACAAGACAATGCGATGCCATGACCCCAATCTTACGACCACGCGGACAATTAGTAGTATATAGGTACATAGTATTACGACTGCCATTGTGGTCGGGCATGTTTTGTAATTTAGGTGGCGGTATAATAACCATATCTGTGACGTGTAGATCGAAGACAATGAAGCTGCTGCGGAAAACCCTTCCAGGCTTGGTACAGTACGTCATTAAAGTAGAGTGTCTCACAAAATTCGTCCTTGAGACTAATATCTTTAAAGGGCATAGTAAATCTCACGGTTTATGTAATAGACTTACCCTGTCTGGCAAATCTGGCAGAATGCCTAGTGACTCGACATCTATGCCTCTCCTCTAAGGTATTGCCTATTTGCTGCTATCATAAACGCTGGAATGGGCTCTAAAATGTTCGTACAGTGTTTGCTGTATGAAATTGCTATCATTTCAACTTCAGAGTCATAAAGATCGTCCTTGCTAATGATACAAAATTTCATGGCGTTCTTATAGTGCCGTCAATTGCAGTGGTAAATTTCAATTGCCGATTCTACCGGTAATAAACCTACTTGCTTGATAAAGGTTGTATTCTTGTCTTCATACTTGCTTTAGGTACAATCTGACTTTTAGTTAAGAAATTTGTGAATCCAATCCCATAGTAAATTGTTTCTGTGAAATTGTGACTGACGCGTTATGTTCCGGTTTGAAGGGCAGGACCTTGCGTCTCGGGTTGTCGAGCACGACGCACTACATCTACTTACATGACTGTCATGCCCTACGTAGGGTTGCATTTTCTTGAGGAGCTTCATCATTGTGTGCAACAGCTTTACTGAACACAATGTGTTGTATCGCTGTTGCGAATTCATCGCATAAGGCAACATCATCTATCTGAATATTTTCTTCAGACAAACTACCAAAAACATTATTATGATAATGTGTAGAGTATCACACACCACTAACAATACGTTTACTTGTACGTAATATTATATATAGCACAGCTCAACATGGAAACAAAAGGCTAACCTCTGCGTGAGTCACCGTAACGGTCGCTTCTAGTATCTGTCCGGTTTTGTGCGGCCAATAAGATACATGTGCTAAAATGTCACGTGGTGAATCATTTAGATCGTTGAATTTTGCTTATCCATTAATTGTCTGTTTATATTAATACATCTTAACCTTTTCTGCAAATATATTCGATTTAAAATCGTTTTCTTTGAGTCTCCTTTCCAAACAATATTGTATACAAAAACAGCTGAAAAGGTTAAAATAACCAAATATTTAACAGTTTTTGTTTTGAACAGCTCTTTACCATCGACATGTTAATTAAACAATGGTTGGTGTTAACAGTAATACAATGAAGGGTCATTGCCTTAAGATTTAGAAACTAAAAAGATTCAAGGAGGTAAGGTTAATTTTTTAGGCAAGAGCGCGTTGCAGATGTACCACGCATAGTGAATACTTCTGAAGTAAATATCGCACATCTTTAATCCCACGTACATTGTGCCAGTAAAGCCAGATTCTAGTCTAACCAGAAACGAACTACGAAACTTTGATATCTAATATACAACCAAGAAGCATGTATACTCTACAACCAAAATACGAACCATACGCGAATTATTTTTAGGGGATCATCTGGTTTTTAAATTAAGACATCCTTGGCATCCTCTTGAACGGAAATCTTCATCCCAGAATGTCATAGTATGCCATCACCAGATTAACTCAACAAATCAATAGCAAATCACCGAAAGTGTTACTCAACGCCTCGTAAAGTGCATATTTGATTGCTCTTGGCAGCTGTAGCCCTCGTGTTCCGCAGGTCAATCGCAATGAACCCCGATGGTCAACGCACTCGGAGTCAGCCAAAACAATAAGCTATTTACAACCCGTAAAAGACGAAGAGTTTTGCGCTAAACATGGAGTGAATAATACAAATGAGCATGACGTGCCATAATAGATGAATATTCAAGTTGATAGAGCCTAATGAGAAACGTAGAGGAGGGGTTCACTAAAATAATGAATATGGCATTGAGACAAGACAAGACAGAAAAGATAAGAATCAAATTATCGGTAAGTGTTAGGGTGCCAGTCGTGCCAGAAGATCAAATTAAAACCAATGACACTTAGACCAGCCCAGCATGAGAATACAAAACCGAACCTTCAGTGTAATTTTATTTGCTTACGTTGGTAGCTGCGTCCGTACAGAATCGCTTACATTTAAATAGAAACGTATAGTCGATGAGTAATTTGTTATTGGTATATTTTTATGGAACGCTCGTACATTAGACTCACGGAGCTTTAGGCAGAGAGTAACTAAAGACATGTTGTTTAATTATAGCTCAATTATTGTTAAATCTAGTCTTTAGTAGTCTTAATAAGTAAAGTCAGAAATAGCAAAGACAATTAAGTTTATTACCTTTTAAAACAATCATGATGAATTAATAAATATAAATAAATAAATAATAAATATTCACGGACACTTAACACAGCGCCTTCTAGTCCCAAACTAAGCAAAGCTTGTACGATGGAAACTAGATGGCTGATAGAATACATACATAATTTTTTTTTTGTTAATACATACTTATAATACTTAGAAACACCCAGACACAGAACAAACATCTATGTTTACAACACACAAATGTTTGTTCTCGGTGGGGATCGAACCCACGACCCACAGGACGGAAGGCAGAGGTACTACCGACTGAGCCATGACGCCTGTATGGCTCAGTCGGTAGTATTAGTATAAAAGTTTAAATTATCAAATTAGAAAACCTACAGGTGAAAGTGATCCAACGAAACAATCTGCTTGATGATGTCAATGAAATATAAAATACGTACTAAACTTAATGTTACATAATTTGTATCACGAAGCCGGAAATCTAAAATTTTAGTAAGGCTTTACGATGACTCAAAGCTAAGGATCTTATGTTGACCCACATGATACACGGATACCTGATAAGTGAATCACGCAACTTTCCGAGTCGCGCCTCGCTGATAATACTGCTGTGCACATGTTACGTGAACGATTATTATTAAAAACTATATAGCAATAGAATAGGAGTAATAAACTGGAATGAAATTCTCGGACGATGAATCAGATTCAACATATTACGGTTCGACAACTCCTAGGATGATGATGTAGACGAGGAAAATTATATGCCACCAATTATTGTTTTCACAAAACGATCTAAAACATCGTGAGGAAACCCGCGGCTCAGTTAGCTCCGCACGTATTGACCTTGTCTTTCCTGTGGATATGGCTGACTAGGCTGAGAGGATGGTATAGGTGCTGGGCAAGCCTACTCCATCTAAACATTGTCCCAGGCACTAAAGTGTCCCGTTAAGTGTAGGCATAGGTTGCCTCCTGACGCTGTATAAATAAATCATCTGCAATAGATGTAAAGGCCTATTTAAAATGATCTAAAGCTTTTCGTGCACTATTTATATTTTGGAAACTCTAATGAACGAGAGCAGCTTATGCACCAATTTACTGCATTATCTATAGCCGGTCTTTAATATGCAAACATAATCAATTTAATTTAATGTTGCTGGAAAATTATAAAAGCAACTACATAAGTAAACTAAATACGTGAAATAACTATTCTATATATTTGAAATATGCATGTTTACACCATGTAATTATTCTAATGTCTGACACTACGTGACTAAGATTGTAGTCTAGCCTTCGACCGCAAGTGTGTCAGTTTGCAACAAATCACAGATGCATTTATCTACGGTACTATTGGGTCAAATACCGTTTGACATTGTTGCTAACTGATTGCAACTACGACTTACTGCCTGTGTGGTCTTCTATACTCGTTTTATTGTTGAATTTTTATGCGTCGACCTTTGGAATTACAATAAGAATGCCTGCGTGGTCAGCGATACCAGTGGCTTCGAATGTTAATGTGTTTTAGAAGAGTGTGGGAAATACTACTCGTATTATTCGATTTTGGTTACTTTTTCAGCTTACCCTCACAAACTAAAACAGTCTCCATTCCAAGTTGTATTTCATGAGGTAGGTATAGGAATATTGTATTGCTACCGAAAAAACCTAGAAGCTCTCTCTGAGTTTCATGAATCACGCAGGTGGCCGGAGTTGTGTCAAGTGCATGACGCATCCAACACGCCATGGTCGTACGTTGGTTTCTATCTGCAAGCGTTCTGCTTTCGGAGAAACAACTGTTGTATCGCGCGTATGACGTGAGTGGTGGTTTTAGTCAGTAATCTGTTCCAAATGAGGCCTTAAAGTGCTCCAATTTGGTGCTGATTCTTGAGAATTCTATAGTTTTGAGAAGCATACGTATTACAGAGTATATTGATATTTCAGGACTTTGCAACTGTGCTCTTCTCAGAATTAGGTGGGTATCAAAACCCTGTAGCACATAGCAGCAGCAGCTAAATGAGTGTCTTCTAGGGATTCGTTCAATCTTCATATCTATTGCGTCTTTCCTCCTCCTCCTCCTTCTAGAACTGTATAGGAATTTGGTCTGTAATCTTTATAGTTCCAGCTTTGACAATCATTGCAATGAACCCTTTCTCTGCTTCAAAATCGGCTCGATAAAGCACCAGAGTTTGCAAGGGCACGCCCGCCAGACCGGTTCCGCGTCAGACCGGAAAATTGGCACGCGACAACTTGACGCCGACGGACGACACTGTACTGTCTAATTGTGTAGTGTAATGTAGACAGTATACACTAGTTGACAGGAATTCTACTGGAGAAATGTTGCCAGAGATCGATAGGTAGCTATCGTCTAGAAATGGAAGGACAATGGACACCAAACTTGCCAATTTTCATGCCTATAAATGCGTTTCCCTTTAGTGATATTCCAAAACTATGAATTTGAAAATGTTGAATACTTGAAATACAAAATCTTTCTCAAATTCGTGTATTTATGGAATTCAATATGCAATTTGTGCTAAACCTACCGGACCAATCAATATTTTATTTTGGTTGTAATCTTACAATTTAAATATTGCAAGTTTGGGATATCCAATTTATTTTTGCTTCAGCCAACGCAATCTAGCATTCAATATGCAAAGCGATAAGGTTTTAATGTAATTCTCCTATAGCAATTTTCAATCGTTGCCTTCCGAGACAACAAAGCTTGCATTTCGACAGGTGGTCGACAGGAGTTTCCATAATAACTGTTGCTGTAATCTACGGTTCAAGTCCCCCTCTCCAGACAGGTGCAACGTCCCCCAAACCCGTCTGATTCGACTTTGATATCGACTCGTGAAAGCTTAGAAAAAATGTAAACAAGTTTTTTGTATACCATCCTTCACATAGAAGAAAGAATAGTTCCTAAGTACTATCGCTGTTGTTTATGAGCTCGTAGTGAACACTCCCTTTTTAAATGACTAAACAGACTAGTAATATACTGATGCACACATTGTAGGAGAGTAGTTGGGTTAGTTCATTCAGCTGAGTGGTAGGAAGCATACTTTGTGGAAATGCATTGAGGATATCGATCACGCGGTTTGGTTTTAGGCAGATATATGTGCTAAAAGGCTTGCAATTAGCCAGTTAGGTAACAGTTAGTTCAATAGAACTAACGATACGCGATAAGAGAATTGTAACTGGTAAACAGATGAAATAGAAGACGACCATACAGATTGGTGATGATTACGAGGAAAATTAAAAGTTGGGGCAAAAGACTGCGACTCTGTTATGAGTCATTTTCGGTTTGCAAGTCGTGCCGGACGTATAAATAAATGTTGCATGCGGCATGTCCCACGCCAAAGCTGGCCCTGCCTCAAGGTCTGTCTTGTTTATTCGCCCTTATAAAAACACCATCGTAAACCAAGATTAGACACATCGTTAGATCATCGATGATGAAACCATTGTAGTGGAACTACTACTGCTGCCGTCATTCGTACAGGTTTTGGTAAATTGAACGTGAAATTCTCAATTTGCTGACAACATGCATTGTATATTGAATTTGTGGATTATTTTGTACAGCTGGGAGTTTAGTAGGTATTTATACTCGCAATTTTTCTTGCGTAAATATAATTTCTTCTGGCTTCTGAACAGATTTTCTCAGTGCTCTAAAATATATTTCCCGAATAAAAACTTCTGTCTGTTCGAAATATCATTGAGATTGCTGGATTATATTTAGCGTGATGTTGATAGAAACTTATGCAATAACTAAAATATTGATCTCCATTTGAACTATTGAATACCCTGTGAAGTTAGTACTATCAATTTGAATTCTTGCAAGTAGAGCTGAGCTCTGAGCAGATTCAATACGAATGTCTTTTCCTCTTTCATCGGGTTTATTTTTAACCAATAGGACATTGGTTCATCTGAATCACGAACACGCACCGCAACAGAATGTAGTCTGTCAGCTATCTGAACGGATGCGATACGCGAAACGAGCCTATATCAAGCCTCAGTCACTTTATATCGACTCTCACTCTAAAATGAGCTTTATGACTATTCCTGTATTACGTGCAGATTTCTGTATACGGCAACAAAAGAAATCCAGAGCTGAGAAAAGCAAGCCAATCCTGAATGGAAGAACAGTCAAACATGAAAGATAATGTTTTGGAACTATTTTTATCTCGTGCTGGTTTCATAGTGAAAGTTCAGCACAATAGTACTGTTATTTACTATGTGCCTATATCCTGCAAGTTGAACGACCCATACATCGCAACGCAACGTTGATAAAGAATTTATCAATTAAAAATGAAAGGAAACCTTGTTTACTTGATAAGCATTAAAATAAACTAATGTTGCACTTCGAACAGCGAGTAGCTTATCAGTTTATTGCGGCATAGCTTATGTGATTAAACGGTTTAATGTCTTCGTCTTTCATAAACCTATTAAATATCTTACTTAATTCACTCATGTTTTGTGCAACCATAGAATAGGGATAAGCGCACGCGTACTTCTTCTCGATTCATATATTTGTTCTATACTTATTGTATTTTCTGTAGAATCTCTGTCACTTTGACAGTGTTTTGTTCGATTAGCTGTAACTTTAAATGTACAAATACTTACGTGTGAGACAAGAGCAGACATTACAATGGGCTATGATAATAAATGATCGTGTAAACAATTGCTCTGTCCAATATTACTAACTACATCACCGCAATAGTATAAATCACGTCGGTCTGTTTGTTTTGCCGATTTGGTTTATGCGTGGGCGAGGGCATTGTTGTTCTAACTTGAAAAATCTCGATGCCAAGAGATAAGTCTTAAAAGTATGTCCGGCGCCAGTTCTTTGAGATCAAAGCCTCTGAAATACGTCGAGACGAAATCAAAACTGGAAACAACCATAGAAACCCCATGCTGTATTTTTAATTTCGGTCACAAATATCATGCAGACTCTCCATTAAAGTCTACAGTAACCAAGGAAATTAAGGAGTGACGAAGGAAGCAGATAATCCTATAGTACTTTATTGTAAAGAAGAGTACTAACGATTTGAAGAGTATTGACAGGCGTCATGGCTCAGTCGGTAGTAGCTCTGCCTGCCGTGCTGTGGGTCGTGGGTTCGATCCCCACCGAGAACAAACATTTGTGTGTTGTAAAACATAGATGTTTGTTCTGTGTCTCGGTGTTTCTATGTATTATAAGTATGTATTTACAAAAAATAATAAAAAATGTATGTATGGTTTCTATCAGCCATCTAGTTTCCATCGTACAAGCTTTGCTTAGTTTGGGACTAGTAGGCGTTGTGTTAAGTGTCCGTGAATATTTATATTATATTTATATTGTTTTGCGCAAAACAACGAAACTGGAAAAGTTACAGAGACAAGTAACCATGTAGCTAAGAAATTCCCGAATCAACCGATGACTGATGATGATGAGTAGAGTAATAACTATATTAAAAGGCATTCAAGAATTTGCGAAGAAAACAACTCTGTTCTACGAGTATATAATATAAAAACAGCAATGCAGACTTATATCGAAACAGTTAAATTACCAAATATGGCCGAAGCCTACAAGTCACGTTCACGTAGATCTGCCGTATATGTTCATTCGTTTACTTGTAAACGCGTTTGTTGATTCTGACATTTCTGACTCATACTCAGTACATCAAAACTCACGGCGATGAAATTTAAACTGTATTCTAACTACTATATAAATGAAAATAAGTTTAGTAACATTATGTGGGCGATAGATAAGGATTATCACTCCTTTGAATAATGTCAGCATTAATTGGTTGTGTTGTTTACCTTACATTTTAAGGTGGAGTAGAAACTTATGCTCAAGGGCGTATAAGAAATTAACAAGTTTAATGAATTTAACTTAAATTCTTAAATTAATAATTAACGTAAATTCTTACCGTTTTTTTCATGCTGAGCCTTAGCTCAGCATGAAAATTCACTTATGAAATAGAGTATTCTGTGAAGATTACTGAAGTAGTCTTTTGCGTAATACTGTAATTAATTTTCTCGATATACATACAAGTATTGAGGTCGCATCATAATTCTTTAAGATCCTTATAGCGCGTGCACACTATGCCCGGCATGAATGCCGCGATTAATTCCAGAATTATTGCCACAGCAATATCGCCTTTATTCTCACCAAAGAGCTAGGGCATGAACTTGGCGATGTTGCTGTGGCAATCATTCCGGAATTAATCGCGGCAATAATTCCGGCAGCGGCAATGGCGTAGCGTGAACGCGGTATTATAATAATAACAGATACTCGACTTTGAAAATTGCATTTAACTATGAAAAACCTCGTTAGGTTTACTAAATACACGCAATTTTATTTAGTAAATCTCTTACAACAATGAGGTAGAGTAGGCTAAGCACTTACTAATGAACATGATGACAATGAGTTTGAAATCTAGAGTAAACCTGATACTGATGATGTAATGAAATCATTTGAGATTCCTATATTATGTATACATAGACATAGACATATATTTATTTTCTGCTGTAACACACAATACAGATTAATCTGTATCATTATATTACTTACTAGGTGCCGCCCGCGACTTCGTTCGCGTCCCGTTGGATCCTGTTAATTTTTCGGGATGAAAAGTAGCCTATGTGTTAATCCAGGTCACAGACAATATATATTCCAAGTTTCATCCAAATCGGATCAGTAGTTTTTACGTGAAAGAGTAACAAACATCCATCCATACTTACAAATTTTCGCGTTTATAATATTAGTAGGATATTAATCCTTAGAGTATTGATGTATTGGCTATTATTCATATGCCTTCTAACGATGATTTCTATAGCCAGTGCAATAAATGGTGGCCTCGTACGGCCTTGCCATGAGCTGCTGGTACGTTTGCTTGCACAGATGCTCACGCGTTGCTATCGCTTGTATCGTGACTCATGGTACAAGAAATAATGTACAGCCTCGCTCGCTACTCGAACAATATTAATTTATTATGATAATTATTCAGTTTCAGTTATGCGATAGATATTTGTAGAAAAGACGAGGGTGACTTCTTTTACCTACCTTTTTAGTTACTAGCTGTGCCCGCGACTTCGTCCGCGTGGAATAGTGTCTTTGGGTAGCATAGGATAAAACTATTACAAACTTTGAATGTCATATTTATTTGTATAGAATCAGCAGATTAGAAAATGAGTTCCAAGCTTCTAGCTCTAAAAATTACGATACTTCCATACAACTTTTCATCCCCCTTTACAGCCTCTTATAAACCTCTTTTCGCATTAAAAAGTAGCGTATGTCCTTTCTTAGGCTCTAGAAGATCTTTGTACAATTTTTTTTTTAATCGGTTTATTAGTTTTGCCTTGAAAGCGCGCCAGACAGACAGACAGAGTTACTTTCGCATTTATAATATTTGTTAGGAAGTTAGGATTACTATCATCCTCGTACTCCTTGTCTTAGTACTCTTGGTGATATCTTTGTAGTATTGTTTTTCCAATTATGTTTTCTATGAAGATATCTACTTCGACACCATGGCCCACATTGTGGTCTTTTATTACGGACCTCACATTCATTAGTGTCGGTTCATCGATCTGCCATCTGTCATCATTTACTGTAATATGTATAACATGAAATTTTAAAAGCATTTATTCCTTGAAAATATGCTTTCGTAGATTAAATTTATCTAGGTACTTAATACGTAGTAGATGAATAGGACCTGGAGTTTCAGTTTTTTTTTTGCTAAGATTGGAGTTTTCTTATTTCTTACTCTTAGGATGATCGAAAGACTGGTTTTTCTAAGCCAGCTCTACACCGAATGCAAAATCCATTTAATTTTCCTAGCAGTCAACGATTGATGCTTATTTACCTACCAATAACCTTGAGACAGGGCCAGCTTTGGCGTGGGACATGCCAGTAATTGCTCTTTCCTCATTACAAAAATTCTCCGAAACTTCGGTGCCGAAAACTTATACTAAAATATTCGCAAAGCAATTCACAAGTTAGTATTAACTGTTCCAAACTAATTTAATATTTTAACCGTTAATTACAAGGTGCCACTCAGACGCTCCAAGGCCTGAAAAGCTTACGAAATAGCATTTGTACCATAATGAATCCTAACCGCTGGCAATACAGATTTTTCTGGAGAAAAGGGTAGAAATTGCAAATCTCTGAGTCATCCACATACAGCGAATGTTACGCTGACGACATAACTTTTCCATTGTAAGAGTGTACATTTTGTTGCGTGTCGTTGACGCATCAAGGCTTTCATCGGAGGTTGTCCTTGCATAAATGGAAGTAGCAATGACCTTTCTGAATAAGGCTTAAAAATTTAATATCTGATCTGACACCCGTACTATGTAATATTGCAAGAAAATGTAATAGCAAAGTGCTTTGCAGTAATTATTAATCGATCAAATAAAATAAATCAATCTTTCTAACAAGTCGTTGAAATATCGAATGCTTAATACATTTTCAACGCACATTTGAACTGTAATGTATTAGTTGATTCCGTAAAAGGAGATGAATTGACGCGACCTAATAAGGGTGACCACTCGTGGAAACCGTGTCGCTGTTATTTTTGTGCCTTTCACCACTGATCATGTGGTCGCTACTCTTGCGACATACTATTGGCTGGTGTGGTTTTGGTCTTCATTTGACATGCCAGCTGTTGAATACACCTACTTGATTACCTTTACGGTACATTACATAGGTAATTTTTACCCATTCTAAACACCAAAGTAAAATATTATCAGAATTAGAACCTGTCATCAATTTCATTTGTACTTGCTTAAATTCAAATGCGACCTAGTTAGATGACACTTACGAAACAGTTTAGTTAGTTATGTTTTTAGAAAGTTTTAATAAATGTATTTACGTTCTCAACAACAATGCTGATAGATAACCCTATCGTCTACAAGAATTGCCAAAATGTTTTTACATGCAAATGTCTAATTTAGTATGCGTACTTCGGTTTCATTACATAAATTACTGTCAGTTTCCTGTTCTTATTTGTGGGCGTCTACCTTTTTGGATAACTGCCAATAAAGTTATATAGAGTCCTTCGCTTCAGCCCTTCTTTGGATAAAAACAATAAGAATAAATTGCACATAACAGTACGACAAAAATGTTCTCTATCCTATATCGCCATACTTTACTTAGGTCAAAATATTATGCTGTAACCAGATTTGTGTTAAGTATATCCCGTACATCACTAGCGTTAATTGTCTACCAAGCGACAAACAGACATTGAATGCTTTCTCAGAATCCCGTGATCTGGGAGTCCCTGGAAGTCTTAGCTTCCAGAGTTGGCTAATAGCGCTAGCTATAGAGGCGATTCTCAACAGTCGCAAAAACTGCTGAAGATCCGATTGATTGCTTTGACTGTGACTAGCATTCATTGTCACATGATCAATCATTGACTATCTTCTACTTATTACTTCCTAATTCTTCATGCCCTTTACAGTAACAATAAGGTTCTATCTCTGAGTTACGCAGTTATCCGTTAGATATCGGGTCAAATAGTAAATTGATTCGCGTAATTAATCTCATTATCAGTTGTTTATTGCCGTGTTATCTATCACAGCTTCTTTTGAAGCTGCCGAACGTAGATAAAACGTTATTTAAGATTAAGAGTGCATATTTTAAATCTAGAAGTTCTATTTACATAAATTCGTTACACATTTCAATACTTGTTATATTGGTTTGACTATTATTGTATATATAATTATTGTTCATTATTAGACCTTCGGTATTGTCTTGTATATTTTTAAAATTTTTGAATATGCGTTTAGCTACTTACGTTGATGAGATGGTAAATTTTATGTTGTCAATTATAATTTCCATGTAAATTCTTGATCAAGGAGTAAGATGTAAAGTTGGTACTCATCTACTAAATTCTCTCGCTTATATATCTGAGTATATTATGTATGTACATTATATGCACAGATTACACAGGTCACAGTTTTACGGCGGATACCAATTAGTTTCAAGTTGTAAATTTTCTTACTAATTAGTTGTTTGCGCCGATTTTATAGTCAGCCAGGGTTACTACTTGACCTGGTTTGTCAGCTTAAGTCGCTTTACAAGCGTGACAGTTTCTAGGTGGGACAGGATTCCTGGGATTCCTTCATTCTGACTTAGACGTAATGTATTCTTTACGTTAAAAAACAGAACGTGGTTTAAAAATTTTCCCTAGCCCGTTTTCTTGGCTACTTTGTAAAGTATTAACATTTCTGGAAATAATTTTTATATAATACAAATAAAGTATAATTAATTTTTTTCTGTATTCAAGTTATTATGTTTATCGTCCTAGTATTGCAATTTATCAGTTTTTGCTTAGAAAATGTTCGCAAAACATATGTCGTTGAACTTTTGTTTCCATCAGACGATTACGAAGATCAAGGTCTTCACTAATAGGATTTTACGGATCAGTTTATTATATTTGGCAAAGACTTGCGTAGTTTTCTATCTATAAGACTAAATAAACCTTCTGTTAATCCAGATCGTGGTGATCGATTATCTGGTGACTGAACTGTCAGAGGAGATTCTGTTATCGGTGGCTGCTAGACGCTTAAAACTATCTACTTTAGCTACTTGACTACATAACTCATTATGAAATTTATTGTCTAAAATAGTACGAGCATCGACTGGGTTATTGATATCGCATTTAAAATGATGACTCAAAGGTCTTGCATTATGCATCAGTTTAAGAAAGTTAGGAATTTCCGATTGTATGACTCTCCTTTCGCTGATTTAAGACCAGAGAAAACAAAATAAGCAAATCCCGATGATTCACTTCAACCTTCATCATCATCATATCAGCCTATAGAAGTCCACTGATGGACTCAAGGCACTCAAGATTCTAGAAAATATTTTAGAGATGTATAAAATTTGGATCTATGAATCTTCATTCGTAATGATATGACATGTTTGACTCCATCCTGATCGAAAGGTTTCACTTTAGTAACAATTCTTCTCATCTTCCACAGACATATTCCGGCCTCTTCTGCGTGGTGGTGAACCCCTACAAGAAGTTACCCATCTACACGGAGAAGATTATGGAAAGGTATAAAGGCATCAAACGGCACGAGGTACCTCCACATGTCTTCGCCATCACAGACACAGCATACCGCTCTATGTTACAAGGTTGGTTGGTATATTCTTCATCAGCTTCCAAAAAAACTTTTACGCACCAATATACAAAATTGTTGAAATTCGAACGGATAAAAAATGTTAACTAAGAGCTAGAATTGTCAAGACAAGTTTGTTTTTCAAATACTCGCGGTAAATAAATTAATTTAAACTTTAATTGCGATAGAGACATGTACGAAAAATACCTTTTTTAGCAAATTAATTCTATTTGCAATCGCAATGCAACCGGTTTTTGAATAAAACATTTTGAAACAAAAAAGTACAATAATTACTAGTAGAGATACTGCTCTAGGCATAGCGATATAGGAATCACCTTGAGCTCAAAAGTAAATGTGAACACGAATTGTCATCATCATTGTTTTAGCTAGTTTGCATCTTTCTTTTAGGTTTCTAGCGAGTCTCACCTTCGAATCTCCAGTTCTTTCGAGAATGTCATTTGACCAACACTCGAATAGTCTCTATTATTCCATATCCCTTGACATATCCGTCATTTCTTCTATCTAGCAAAGTAGGTATACGAAATTGCAGGCAACACTGCAAAGGCCATAGACAAGAATTGAATTGAATAGGTATACATCTGTTTCAATTCCAACACGTGCGTGCAAGTTTACGCAACCTTTGTGCGATGTCGTGTCTCACATTGGGTGAGGTTCAGAAACGATATCCCGAGCATGGCGCACTGTCAAGTCAATCAAGCATAATTGCCACTAATCACATCACATTGCCCAGAAATTCCACTCCCGCTACAGTCGACGTACAAAAACAAAGCCTAAACAAGAGTACAGCAGCTAAAAAACTCGAAATAGAAGTAGATTACGTAGTCGTGCCGTGCTATAACTCATTCCCGTATCGGTCGCCGTGGCCATTAGTAAACAATTAGACGAAAGACCCGTCTCTAAATCGGTCGCTTATCTACACTATGCTAGTGCTGTTCTATCGATATTTTTAAATGTTAGTAATAAAAACGACACTAGTACATTTCCTTGAGTAAACACAGTAACGTCTGTACCATACCACCATATAGTAATAACGGATTTACCATACTTTGGAATGAAACCAATTAAACGATATAATAATTAGCCCTAAATGAGGCAGATTACGTTTCAGATGAATAGCACAAACTACAAAGAATACAAAGAAATGAATTAAATCAAGTTGTGGTTATTGATGATTAAGCAGATAATAAATTGAAAAAGAAATAGTTAATTTAAATTGAAGTTCAAACACAGAAACAAATAAATGGTTTGTAAAAACCTCTGGTTGGTTCCCCCATCACTAAAGGAGATAGCGCTCAGGCTAATGAGCAATGCATTCACGGCACAGGTAACAGGAAACACCCACGACACGATAAATGTTCGTGGGGACACAGTAAACAAAGACATTGCAAGGGGAGTGATTGCAGACGAACATATGATTGTGGTTTGAAATCGGGAAATGGAAAATGTAGCGAAGTAGCGAATTGGTTTTTGTTTGTCTTTAGTATCAGAAGTCTTTTTAAAAGCCAAAGCAAAGGGAGAAAATAAACAGCTATGAGCGTGTTCCTTTTGAATGTAATGATATAATATGCTTTTTGATCGGATTGAGAATATGCGGAATAGAATACGTCCCAAGGGCTGTCATAGATTACGGGGCTGAAATCCAAGGTATAGACAAAATAGACGAAATCGACGTGGTCCTTTTAGAAAGCATAAATTTATTATAAAAAAAATATAGGACTTAACCAAATCAAAGGAATATTTTTAATGATCGACTATAACTGATAGTGCTTTATCAATTGATTCAAGGAAATTATCTTTTATTTTCAGACAGAGAGGATCAGTCAATACTATGCACTGGAGAATCAGGTGCCGGCAAAACAGAAAACACAAAAAAAGTCATTCAGTATCTGGCCTACGTTGCCGCTTCAAAACCTAAAGGCTCAGGAGCGGTAAGTTCATCAAAAAAATATAGAAATATAAATGTTGAGAAAGAAGATATCAATAAAATATGTGTTGCAGAATTTGTAATAAAAATAAATAACTAAAAAGGTGTAAATGTGGATTGCGTGTGAAATAAAGTACTTAAAGGGCACTAAGAGGATATTGCAACTAGGTAGGTCATTGATTTTCATTAAAAATCATTAAGCACTTTAAAAGGAGCGTGCAATCTTTATAGTTACAATTAAATTGAAGATCCTTAATTCGTGGAACTATGAAAGGTAAAAACATAAAAACTATTCCCCCATTCGGTCATATAATAAATCTCTAACTACCTTTTAAAGAAATATAATCTTTAAATCACGCATTACCTTGCGATTAATTGTTAAAGAATCTAACTTGATAGATTAAGTGCAATTTTGCGTAAAAAGACCGTATGTGTTGCCAGGCTTACTCATAAAGTCTTTAATTTCCGTTTAAGGAGTGAATAGGTCTGGTGTTGAAATGTACGTGTCGTCAAATACGTAACTGCCTATACAAAATGTCCATTAGATCCGTGAGAAATTGTGTGATTAGTATGTTATAGGTTGGTATGAGTCACGAACAGAATTTTAATTCTGTCGCTGTGAATGTGTTTTTTCTCTTCTTTCCTTATTTCACCTCGTCTATACAATATTTGTTTTTATTATTATGAATTACTTTTAGTAATGAACCGGTACTTTTTAGATTTCCAATGTTTTTTGGTTCGACTATCGTATTCGGGTAAGACTGAAGTGGTTTACGATGTATGAAAGTATTACATTCTCTGCTATTATGTGCTATTGTTGTTTAGTGTCCATATAAAGCGGTTTAAGCTCCATTACTATGGTAGTTATTGTAGGTACGAGTGTGGCTATATATTTTCTTTTATATATATATAAACTTTTTTATCTTTCTTTGTACATCGTAGCTCTGGCATCCTTGCATGAGGAGGTGACTGTCTGCTAATATACAGCACATAGTACTGTGCCTTGATCACGAATAAATGTGACAATTGCAAACGTATCGTAACGCCAGCGTATCCGAGATACACTGCGCGGTGACACTACAACGGTTGGCAGTCGGGCTGGCATTGACGCGCAAGATAACTCGAATACGATAACGCGGCGACTGTCAGATTTGTTCGTGACAGAGGTACTGTTTGATTATCGCTAGACTGATTTATGACATTTTGTAAAGCTCAATCCAATATTTACGTCCTTTTTCAAGATGGTTTTCCTGTTTTCTGTTAATAAATCATATTCTATTATATCCGTGAGTATAGTTCTATATAGTTCCTTTAGCTATCACATTGTGTAATATATTTTATTTTTCTTTTCTTCCACGTTACCCGCTACCCCGGACTGCAGGGACCGGTACCACAGTTGATCATAGTAAGTCTAGTAGTTAATTGTGTTATCTGGTGAAGGTAGCTTTGACATCTTGGGATATTTATCATCGAGTGGTATTTTATCTTTAAAGCCATCTAAATGTTACAGAAATGCCTCTGTCCCTCGTAGCAATTGCACCATATGCGATATATATTCCAATATGCTTTATAATTGTCTCAGAATATGAGATGAAGAAAATGTACCACTTTTCGTATGCAAATATTTGGGTGTTATCTATGTATTATTCATGTTATTGATATAAATTTATATCATTTGTTACTTATATCGAGCGTATTCGTTTTATATATTTGGAATTGGAACAGTAACCATAACAATGTATTTAACACATTTTCGCTATAGGTTGACTAATATCTTTAAAATGAGTGTTTGAACTTAGTCATTACTATTGTTCATACTAAATATAAATAAGAATGTTTCGTCATCGTCAACTACAGCTTGTCCGTTTTATATTTGAGAATTATATTATAAACCTTACACTTCATAATTTGTAACATCATCATCATCATCGCCTAACCTTAACATTTCTAACCGGTTTATTTTGATCTAGTTCTCACGATCACCTAACCCTTTCATTAACAATGTTATCTTTCATTTCACGCTGCTATTCTCCATCGTAGTCGAATGGACCCACATTTGAGGTAATGAGCTACTTTCATTGGTGTGTTCTGTCTATTCGGGCTTTATGACAATTTACATTTTAAGAAAACAGTAGTATTATTTTTTTATGATGTTGACGAATGCATGGAAATATTAAGCACGACGCTAGTTTTCTTAATATGCGAATTCAGAAGGTCTGGATGTTAATTTTACATCTTTATCTAAACACCTTCAAAATTTTGTATAACTCTTAAAGCCAATATCATAGAAATAGTTGCACAAACATGCATGTGGCCTCATTTTGGAAGTGTTCATGATATTGCTTGATTGACAACTTACGATATAAAAACACCAGGTCAGAGTTATAGTAACATTCCTTATAGGGCGAATTGGAACAACAGCTGCTGCAGGCAAACCCCATTCTAGAAGCTTTTGGTAACGCGAAAACGGTCAAAAACGACAACTCTTCCAGATTTGTAAGTATTCCTCTGTATTGACAATCTAATTTTAAAGTTTGTTTTAGAAATTGATCGAAATAATATTTTTTCTAGGGTAAATTTATAAGGATAAACTTCGACGCGTCAGGGTACATAGCGGGCGCGAACATTGAAACGTACTTATTAGAAAAATCGAGAGCAATACGACAAGCGAAAGACGAAAGGACATTCCACATCTTCTATCAACTTCTGTCTGGCGCTACGGCGCAGCAGAAGGCAGATTATATCTTAGAAGATCCCAAAAGTTACCCATTCTTATCGAGCGGTGCGGTACCGGTCCCAGGGATCGACGATGCCGCGGAATTCCAGGCTACAATCAAATCCATGCATATTATGGGTATGAACAATGAGGACTTCAAAACTATCTTCAGGATAGTGTCAGCTGTCCTACTGTTCGGTTCCATGCAGTTCAAGCAAGAAAGGAACTCGGATCAGGCCACTTTGCCTGATAACACAGTTGCACAAAAAATTGCACACCTCCTTGGTAAGAAACTCAACAAGAAGCACATTGTATTTGTTTTAATGTGGCCATGACTGTAATGTTAATTTTGCTTCTTTCCAGGTTTATCAGTAACAGAAATGACTAAGGCATTCCTGAAACCGAGAATAAAAGTGGGTCGCGATTTCGTAACGAAAGCGCAAACGAAAGAACAAGTAGAGTTCTCAGTAGAAGCCATCGGCAAAGCGTGTTACGAACGCTTGTTCAGATGGTTAGTCAATAGAATTAACAGGTCCCTGGACAGAACGAAACGGCAAGGAGCTTCCTTCATCGGTATCCTCGATATGGCTGGTTTTGAAATATTCGACCTCAACTCTTTTGAACAGCTGTGTATAAACTACACGAACGAGAAACTCCAACAGCTCTTCAATCACACTATGTTCATTCTCGAACAGGAAGAGTACCAGCGAGAAGGCATCGAATGGAAGTTCATCGACTTCGGTCTCGATCTTCAGCCGACCATCGACCTCATCGACAAGCCCATGGGCATCATGGCTTTGTTAGACGAGGAGTGCTGGTTCCCCAAAGCCACAGACAAAACCTTCGTCGAGAAGCTCGTCTCGGCGCATTCCGTTCACCCCAAGTTCATGAAGACTGACTTCCGAGGGATCGCGGACTTTGCCATCATCCACTACGCTGGCAAAGTGGATTACTCAGCGGAAAAATGGCTGATGAAGAACATGGATCCTCTGAACGAGAACGTAGTGTCCCTTCTGCAATCGTCACAGGATCCGTTTGTGTGCCATATCTGGAAGGACGCAGAAATCGTCGGCATGGCGCAGCAAGCAATGACAGACACCCAATTCGGTGCGAGAACTCGCAAGGGTATGTTCAGAACAGTATCTCAGCTTTACAAGGAGCAGCTGACGAAGCTGATGGCTACCCTCAAGAACACGAATCCCAACTTCGTGAGGTGTATCATCCCGAACCACGAGAAGAAAGCGGGCAAGATCGAGGCACCACTAGTTCTAGACCAGCTTCGATGCAACGGTGTGCTCGAGGGAATTCGTATCTGCAGACAAGGTTTCCCCAACAGGATTCCCTTCCAGGAGTTCAGACAGAGATACGAACTGCTCACGCCCAATATTATCCCGAAAGGTTTTATGGACGGAAAGAAGGCTTGCGAGCAGATGATCAAGGCTTTAGAACTAGACCATAATTTATACCGCGTGGGACAGTCAAAGATCTTCTTCCGAGCTGGTGTCTTGGCGCATTTGGAAGAGGAGCGCGATTATAAGATTACAGATCTAATCGTCAACTTCCAAGCGTTCTGCCGAGGATACCTCGCTAGGAGAAACTACCAGAAGAGATTGCAGCAGCTCAACGCCATCAGAATAATCCAGAGGAACTGCGCTGCGTACTTGAAGCTTCGAAACTGGCAATGGTGGCGACTGTACATCAAGGTAACTATTTTGAAAACAACCCAGTACATACCTCTATTATTATCATAGTTATGATATGCTTCGCACACAAGGGCTCAGTTATTTAACATACGCCTTACAGTAACTTCTATTGTTGGAAGAAATGAGCTTGTTTACGTTTCGTATACGGAAAATAGTAAGCCGGCTCAAGGTACTTGTTTTGTAACCTAACTACAACACATTTTCACATGGGATATATACTGTCTCACGATTCAAAAACACTTCAGAATCTCACCAGAGTCACTGAACACGTTTTTTTATCAGCTCCCAGAGTAAAATGGGTACCAGATACCTCATCATTTAATCTCCTTTTTCTGACAATTAATCTCTCTCTGCATTTTTCAGGTGAAACCACTTCTAGAAGTAACGAAGCAGGAAGAGAAGCTCACGCAGAAGGAAGACGAGCTGAAACAGATCCGCGACCGGCTGGAGAACCAGATGAAACGCTGCCAGGAGTACGAGAATAAGTTCCAGCAGGCCAGCGCTGAGAAGACGCAGTTGGCTGAGCAATTGCAGGTGAAGATTTTGTTAAACTTTGTCTTTGTCAGCATACGTTTATGGTAGGAGCTTTTATGGTTTCATAGTTGAGGCACGCCATGACACCGGAGTACTAAATGGTATAAGTTGGACAGTAGATCTACCAAAACTCAGCTGAACAAAAGCTTTACAACAACATTGTTCCAGGCGGAGTTAGAACTTTGCGCAGAAGCCGAGGAAAGTCGCGCGCGAGCGGCTGCAAGGAAACAAGAGCTGGAAGAGCTACTGCATGACCTGGAGGGCAGGATTGAAGAAGAAGAGGAACGGTGCAATGCTTTGCAGCAGGAGAAGAAGCGACTCCAGCTGAACATACAGGTATGTTGGCACTACTAATGCTAGTAAGCAAGATCTTAAAGAGTTTTCAAAAAGTTTTGTTATTGATATAACCTAACATACGTTTTTGTCGATATAATGCTCTGATTTTCAATTTGACAGGATCTAGAAGAGCAGTTGGAAGAGGAAGAGGGAGCGAGACAGAAGTTGCAGTTAGAGCGAGTGCAATGCGATTCTAAAATCAAGAAGATGGAAGAAGAGTTGGCTCTCAGTGAGGATACCAACCATAAGTTACTCAAAGAGAAAAAGGTGACAACTTAACTGAACGTCAAAACATTTTAATGTTGTACTAAAAAGTCCTAGGGAATCCTTATATTTCTTCAATATTATAGCAAAAATGAATGTTTCAGCTGTTAGAAGAAAAAGCCAACGACTTATTGCAAACTTTAGCGGAAGAAGAAGAAAAGGCCAAGCATCTCGGCAAGCTCAAGTCCAAGCAGGAGTCTGCCATCGCTGAACTGGAAGAGAAATTACTAAAGGTATTTATATGTTTATTCAAGGTATAGGTCGCGTCAAGTAGAAAGAACGCTGGATGAGGGGGGAGCGGGTGTGATGGCGCGAGTGTTTAGTATGCGCAAACACATCCCCTCCACTATTTTCCAGCGTTCTTTTTAAATGACGCGACCTCTAGTCAAGATGGGCAGACGACATCGTCAAAGTAAGCAGGCCGTGAATGGGAAACTAGCTCAGGACCGGCACAAACTTGCGGAGGCCTATGCCCAGCAGTGGGCAAAGTCCGGCTGTGGATGATGATGATGATTATCATTCAAGGTATTAGAGCTTCTTGTAAAAGAGCTCGTCCGTCTGTTTGGAAGGGTAGGGGCTTTGGTATAATTTGATAGAATGTTGTTGTTCCAGGATCACCAAATGAGGCAGGAAGTGGACAGAGCGAAGCGGAAGTTGGAAACTGAACTGCAAGATGTGAAGGAACAACTCGCCGAGAGGAAAGTGCAGGTTGAAGAGCTACAGATTGTACTCAGTAAGTTATAGTAGTTTTATAGCTTGATACTTTATATCACGTCAGTGGAAGCGCTCGTGGCTAGGCTCGATTAGTCAATCTTGGTTGGTATGGTCACTAATTCATACGAGCTTGCTTATCGCGTCAATTGATCAATACAAAATACAATACAAAATCGTTTATTTATACAAGTTTGTACAGTACATGACAGGAGATGGACTCTGTAGGCATTCATAATTAGGTAAGTAGGTAAATGCATATACATATACTAGCCGTCTCCCGCGGCGTTGCTCGCGTTAGAGTGTGACTTTACAAAATTCCTTTCTTAGTGCACCCCTACATTATATAAGGATACTACCCTCCAAATTTCATACCTCTAGGACTTATAGTTTATGCTGTGCGTTGATTCTATGTCAGCTTCAAAAGAGTTTTATATATATTGATTTAGAAATTACAAAAAACATCAGATCCAAAAGTACAATTTTCAAAATTCTTCGAAATTGTCTCTTCCAGCGAAGCGCGAGGAAGAGCTAGCAGCAGCAATAAGTCGTGCTGATGAGGAAGGCTTGCTGCGCACGGCGGCGCAGAAGGCGGCGCGCGAGGCCGAGTCCGCGCTCGCCGACGCACACGAGGACCTGGACGCTGAACGAGCCGCCAGGACTAAGGCTGAGAAGCTGAAGCGAGATCTTAATGAGGAGCTGGAGGCGCTCAAGAGCGAACTGCTGGATTCTCTCGATACTACAGCTGGTAAGTGACGCTTAGTCTTAGAGCTGGAGGCGGTCAAGAGCGAACTGCTGGATTCTCTGGATACTACAGCTGGTAAGTGACGTTTAGTTTTACAGCTGGAAGCGGTCAGAAGCGAGCTGATGAATTCTCTGGATACTACAGCTGGTAAGTGACGTTTAGTTTTACAGCTGGAAGCGGTCAGAAGCGAGCTGATGAATTCTCTGGACACTACAGCTGGTAAGTGACGCTTAGTCTTAGAGCTGGAGGCGCTCAAAAGCGAACTGCTGGATTCTCTGGATACTACAGCTGGTAAGTATATATTCAGGTCTGGAAGAAACCAACAGTTTTAAAGTGGAGGCGGACAAAAGCGAGCTGCTGGATTCCTTGGATCTCATAGCTGCTAAGTGACGTCCAGACTTGAAAGAAACTAATAGTCTTAAAGCTTGAGGCGATAATCTTATGTTTACTCAAGAGTTTTGTTAAATGTGTCTAATAACTCTATGCTTGCGGAATATCTTCTCATTTCTCTCTCTCTTTTCTAGCTCAACAAGAACTCCGCTCGAAGCGTGAACAGGAAGTAGCAGTCTTGAAGCGAAATCTGGAGGAAGAAGCCGGCTCGCACGAAGCCACCCTAGCTGAACAACGACACAAGCACAGCCAGGAGTTACAGCAGCTTAACGAGCAACATGAACAGATCAAGAAGGCTAAAGCTGGTAAGAAATCTTTTAACATAATAATTAGTACAGGCCCCGACACGGTTTCATAGCTCTCGGCGAAAGTAGAAGAGAATATCTATATCAATGTCGCTGAGCAAAGGACCCCCCCACGTGACAGAGCTATTAAACCATGTCGCTGATCTACCGCGTCCATGTAATTATCAAATTATTTGAACATGGATTTCATGGATACGAATGCGGAAGAATGTTTATTCAAGATACTTAATAAAGATTTAAAAAAACTAAGTGTCTATTTGTACGGGTACTGGACGAATAAATTATATTTATTCGTACATGCGTTCGTACAGTACCCGTAATAATAGACACGTCCTAAAAAAAAAAAAACAAGAATTCCTTCTTCTTCTTCTCTTCAATAATGGCCTGTGTCCGTCATTTCGACAGACAATTTTGCCAATGTCAAGTGTTAAAATTGTAATAAATAAGTCAAGTCAAGTCATTTGTCAAGTCGGCTGTCGTTTGTTTTGAAAAGAAAATGGTGGATTTTCTCTTCAAAACCTAACACGAATTTTCACATTTAGAAAATCTACTTTACACACATTTATTCCAATGGCTCACACTTTATGTTACGACCTATGTATTATTGGTATTTTCACACTAAAAACTTTTTGAAACATGTCACTGAAACTCCATTCAAAATACAAACCCCTGTCATGTCATTTCATTTAACGTCAATTTTCGAAATCACCAAAAATCATACACACATTTTCTGCAATATTTACAATTTTTTTACCAATTTATCGTTACAAAATACTATGTGATTTACCAAAATGTCTATACTAAAAGAGCGTAGGCAGAAGAACGTGAAATTCGGTTTGTCGAAAGATGACAACTTCGAGGTTGAGTCTTCGTTTCACGAGGAAGGGAGTACATTTAACTCTGCACGAGATTATTGGCAGACTATGTGCAAGAGTGGAAGCTCGCCTGAACGGAGATCTGATCCTTCTTTGATAGGTTTGATCTTTGTATAAATATTGGAACTGTGGCTCCATTCACGGATTGTCATGGCTCAGCGACAGACGTCATGGCTCAGTCGGTAGTAGCTCTGCCTTGCGTGCTGTGGGTCGTGTGTTCGATCCCCACCGAGAACAAACATTTGTGTGTTGTAAACATAGATGTTTGTTCTGTGTCTGGGTGTTTCTATGTATTATAAGTATGTATTTACAAAAAAAAAATATGTGTATATGTATTCTATCAGCCATCTAGTTTCCATCATACAAGCTTTGCTTAGTTTGGGACTAGAAGGCGTTGTGAATATTTATTTATTTATTTATTTATTGTCTTTTTTACCTAATAAATACTATACAGTGCGGTGTTGTAAGTGTTCTTCGTAATTATCTATAACTAGCGGCCCGTCCCGGCTACGCACGGGTATTTGACAAAAAAAATTAGGCCATATTTTAACACCTTGGGTTACATTATTGGAGTTTTATTAAGGATCCCTAATTTTTTTGAAAATATAGTATAGACTATATCACCCCAGGATAGTGTAGCTTCCAAACGGTGAAAGAAATTTTAAAATCGGTCCATTAGTTTCGGAGCCTATTCAATGCAAACAAATAATCAAATCTATCCTCATCATAATATTAAGTATAGATATAGATAGTATAGATAATTATTGTGGTCAATAAATGAATGTCTAAGTCGATGTCTACCCATGCTATTCTACTCACTTTCGCCCGGAGGCCGGCTAGGCTGAGAGGATGGTATAGTATAGGTCCTAGGCTAACCTACTCCATCAAAAAAATGTCCCAGGCACTACAACGTCCCGTTCTTGGGTAAAAAGTGGCTGTATAAATCAAAGTTAGCAACTACTAATAAAATTCTAAAACGACTTTGTTGTAAAACATGAATTTTGAATTACTTGTCTATTCGAACATGTTATGTTGAGGAATTCTGTCGGTAAAACTACTGGGAAATAAGTTCTTATTCAATTTCCGTCCTCTGCAACAACCATCACTAAGATTTTGCAACCTTCCGACAACTAAACCACACTTTGATTTGCAGCTCTGGAAAAGGCGAAGCAATCTCTAGAAGCAGAGAATGCGGATCTCGCGACAGAACTAAAGTCCGCGAGCGCCGCGCGCGCTGAGGGCGAACGACGCAGGAAGCAAGCTGAACAATCACTGGCAGAGCTGCAAGCCAAACTGCAAGAAGTCGACCGAGCCAGGTAACAACTTATCTAGATAGATAGAATATACTTTATTGTACAGTATGCAAAAATACCAAAATTGATAATAAAGAAAAGTTTTAGACGGTAGGTAGATTGCTTAAGCAATCTCTTCCAGGCAACCTTTGGATGGGCAGGATGTAATACACAAAACACGGATGGGGCGTATATAAATATAATTTGAATTATTAAATTAAAAATGCGAGTGAATTGTTCACCGGTGATTGAGCACGCGTATAACGGGAGCTTTTGCCAATAAAGACATATCTCCTACTAGCCGTCGCCCGCGGCGTTGCTCGCGTTTTACCCTTTAGAGTGTGACCATTCAAAATTCCTTTCTTAGTGCACCCCTACACTATATAAGGATACTACCCTATAAATTTCATACCTCTAGGACTTATAGTTTAGGCTGTGCGTTGATTCTCTGTCAGCTTCAAAAGAGTTTTATATATATTTAGAAGATAGAAGATGTTATTTGCTCAATATCATTATAACTTGCCCCCAGATCGGAGTTAGCGGAGAAATGTGTTCGTCTGCAAGGCGAGGCAGAAGGCGCGGCTGCTGCTCTAGAAGCAGCTGAACTCAAGGCGTCTGCGGCAACCAAGCAAGCCGCCGCGGCTACAGCACACCACACTGAAGCACAGGTAACATTATTATTATTGATGTCTAGATGTTCATCAGCTCGACTCGCTATATTTTTTTTATTTTTTTTAATGGATACCCAACACAGGTTTATAAGACACAAATAAATATACATTTAAAAGGAAATAAAACATGGTGGTCCCATAATTACAGGGTACCACAGCATATACATAAATTAAGAACAAGCAACTTATACAATAACCTTGTACAGTCCGGCAAGTATAAGTTGGCGGTGGCGATTTGAGGAACTAAAACAGCTATCTTGAAAATTCACTTTGACACTTCCGAGTTCATAGTAAACATCGTTGCGTATATATTGCTAACTACTGTGCTATCATCACGCCTAAAGTGATAAAAAGTGGTACAAGAGAAGCAGTTATAAAAGTACATTCGTTTTGAACACAGTGGCGCACAGCCGCGCCAACTTATACTCGCCGGACTGTACCTATAATTAGGAGTGTGATCACGAATCACGAGTGTGATAGATGATCACGGAAAAATCTGACACGTCACTTTCTAAAACCTAGATGATCTGTACCTCTATCACGAAAAAATTTGACAGTCGTCGCGTTAACGTATTCGAGTTATATTGCGCGTCAATGCCAGCTCGACCGCCAACCATTGTAGTGTAACCGCGCAGTGTATACGTTTGCGATTGTCACGTTTACTCGTGATCAAGGCACTGGAATGTGAGAGGTGATCACGTACAAATCTGACAAACACCACGGTACTAAAACCTAACGTATTCGAATTATATTGCGCGTCGACGCCAGATCCACTGACAAACGTTGTAGCGTCACTGCGCAGTGTACGATTGCCACTTCATGATCAAGGAATAGGTCTTTGCATTGTTTCAGGAAGATTAATAAAGCCAGAGGACATTTTAAATGCATTTCATCATGACAAACGATGTCCTAACGTTATATTTATTCCGTTAACGGCGTTAACGGCGCTCTTACTTGCACATTGTGTACTTGCACATTGTGCACCTTCAAAGCCAAAATTGGCTATTCAAGTCACCTTAGAGCCCACCATGGGCATCAAGCAGCAACAATGCCGCCGTAACCGAAACCGCCCAGGAAGACATCATCATCATCATATTTATTCCTTATATTTTTTTGCGCTAGTCAAAACAGTAGCACAATTTTACGAGTGACATAAATGTACGCGTGGTACTTATCTCGAATTATCGTGACATCCAAAACCAAAAAAAGGTCTCTTTGAATACCCATCAAGTCGGAGGTTACCAAACTATCATAAAATAAAATTTTGGAACTTTCCAGGCCCTACTAGAAGAAGAAACGAAACAGAAGTTAGCTCTGCAGACGAAGCTGCGAAATATCGAGCAACAACTCGAACAAGCGAGGGACGCACTCGAAGAAGAAGAAGAAGCTAAGAAGAACTTCGAAAAACAAGTGTGTTTACTTACGAAATCGTTTTTTATGGGAATTGATAATGGAGCTAGCTTTTTTCAAAGTAATAAATAATAATAATAATAAATAAATATTCACGGACACTTATCACAACGCCTTCTAGTCCCAAACTAAGCAAAGCATGTACGATGGAAACTAGATGGCTGATAGAATACATACATACATTTTTTTTTGTAAATACATACATATAATACAAAGAAACACCCAGACACAGAACAAACATCTATGTTTACAAGACACAAATGTTTGTTCTCGGTGGGGATCGAACCCACGACCCACAGCACGGAAGGCAGATCTACTACCGACTGAGCCGTGACGCCTGTCATGACAAAATGACCTTACTACGAAATCAACGACATTTTTGTCTAATAGGTGGCAGCACTTACCTTACAAGTGGCAGACGCGAAGAAGAAAGCGGAAGAGGAAGCGGAAACCGCCGCCATCTTGGAAGAACAGCGGAAGAAACTCAGCAAAGATGTGGAGGCTCTGCATAGACAGATCGATGAGTTACAACAGGCTAATGACAAACTTGACAAGAGTTAGTACCAAATTAGTTCCAAATAAGTACCAAATTAGTACCAAATAAGTACCAAATGAAGTGCTCGTGATGTAGCTTGCTTAATTAATATTCACCGATTTATCGACGTTCATTCAGCGCGGTCAATATTTGGATGGGTGACCGTTAATGGGGTCAATCAAACTCACAGCACAGTTATTTTTTAGTTCAGTTGTCTCTCATAGGAATATGTTTCGGTGTTATATATGTACAATAAAGCGTTTTCATTCATTCATTCATTCATTCGTTCTCTCAACTTAGTGTACCTCTTACAAGCTGGTATATTAATATTTGATTGTGCTCAGGTAAGAAGAAGATTCAAGCTGAGCTGGAAGATGCCAACATCGAGCTGGAGGCGCAGCGGTCCAAGGTCATGGAACTTGAGAAGAAACAGAAGAGCTTTGACAAGGTAACCACAGTTACAAATAGAAATATCTTTATGAAAATCTCCTAAGAATAGCACTTTAAACTATATAGTAACTATTTCCGCCCGCAACTTCGTTCGCGTCCTGTTGGATCCCGTTGATTTTCTGGAATAACGAGTAGCCTATCTGTTAATCCAGGTCACAGACAATCATCATCAATATATCAATATATATAAAACTCTTTTGAAGCTGACATAGAATCAACGCACAGCCTAAACTACAAGTCCTAGAGGTATGAAATTTGGAGGGTAGTATCCTTATATAGTGTAGAGGTGCACTAAGAAAGAAATTTTGAAAAGTCACACGCTAACGCGAGCAATGCCGCGGGAGACGGCTAGTATATTATATTCCAAGTTTCATCCAAATCGGATCAGAATTTGCGTGAAAGAGTAACAAACATCCATACATTCTTACAAACTTTCGCGTTTATAATATTAGTAGGATTACTTTAACAACTACTCGTATTTATAAACCTAACGAAGTCTGTTAAAAACTTGGTCTGGTGTTATAATTTCGAGTTACATTACGCGGTTGTCGGGCCGCTTTGAAAAAGGCCGCGCAAAAACACAACAGCGTCGCGCAGTGTAACTTAAAATACCGTTGTGATCTAGTATATTTATAAAGTTGGTTTGTTGATAGGTGGTAGCAGAGGAGCGTGCGATAGCAGAGAGATATGCAGCGGAGAGAGATCAAGCAGAGAGAGAAGCGAGAGAGAAGGAAACGAGAGTACTCTCGCTAACGAGGGAGCTCGACGACTCCGCTGAAAAGGTACTACTTTATTAATTAATTTATTAATTTGAGACTGCTACAGTAAAAGTAAACAGTTACACATTGTGTCTATAAGCAAAAGTACACAGTAAAAAAAACAGAGTTGTTAATGCTTAACGAACACCATTATCCACAGCTTACAAGGGAGAAAAAGAGATCTTGCTACATAAACAAAACAAAACTATTGTCTATTAGGTAGGTATAGAACAAGTGCATAAAGGAATCTAATTAATGCAAAAGTTAAGTATAATATAGTAACATTTTACTTTATCATACTTACTCTTACTAATATGAGTTATTTGAATACTAAATGGATGTAGATTGGATATATTGCTAAAAGAATTACACTATATTACAAAACTTTGAACTCTATGAAGTAAACACTATGAAATATATACAGCATAAATATAAGGGTACTATTAGACAGTTTTCTATGTCATCTTTTATTATTTTCTTTAGCATTACGAATGTAAGATATCTACCTATTATAATATAAACAGATTTATCTTCTATTAGTGATCAAAAGTTACTTACTAAAGTATTTTTGATCGATTTTGTCTGAGTGTATCAAGTCTAGAAAAGTGTCTAAAAATTCTACTATTATAGGCTGGAGCAGACCGGATGCGTATACGTAGACGTGCACGTAGACGTGCACGTACCACTGAGTTGTAATGTATGAAACTGTATGAGACAGGACATATACGCAATACGCATTCAATCTGCTCCAGCCTTTAAAGTTAAAAATTCATAAAAAGGTACTGAATCTTCTAACCCAATGTATAGGCGACCAAGAAATTGGTTTACCACTCTAAGGCTGAATATCATTTGCACGTACAAAACATCAAGGGCTATTTTCGCTTGACAGATTAATTACTGCTACGTCAGAATCTGTCATTCCTGTTTATTTTTTCCTTAGCGAATAATTATGTTACTGGGAGATGTCATCAAAAGTGGTAAACCAATTTCTTGGTCGCCTATACAAATAAGAATAATATATCATTAATTAATTATCTCCCGCAGGTTGAAGAACTAGAGAGAACGAAACGCCTCCTCCAATCGGAGCTAGACGAGCTCGCGAACACGCAAGGCACGGCCGACAAGAACGTGCACGAGCTGGAGAAGGCGAAGCGCGCGCTCGAGTCGCAGCTCGCCGAGCTCAAGGCACAGAACGAGGAGATTGAAGACGATCTGCAGCTCACTGAAGACGCTAAGCTGAGGCTGGAGGTCAATATGCAAGCTATGCGGGCTCAGTTTGAACGGGATCTACAGGTTTGTACATAAATACTGTTCATCTAACTATATTAAACTCTTTTGAAGCTGACTGACAATCAACGCACAGCCTAAACTATAAGTCCTAGAGGTATGAAATTTGGTGGGTAGTATCCTTATATAGTGTAGGGGTGCACTAAGGAAGGAATTTTGAAAAGTCACACCCTAAAGGTTCTAGAACGCGAGCAACGCCGCGGGCGACGGCTAGTCTAAATATATAAAATTCTTTTGAAGCTGACTGACAATCAACGCACAGCCTAAACTATATGTCCTAGAGGTGTGAAATTTGAAGGGTTCGATTCCCGCTTCAGACAGGTGATTATTCAAAATTCTTTGAATGCAGTTTATATTGGTTTTAAAATCAAAATAAAGACTTCTTACAGTAAAATGTTCTATCTACATTATTTAAGATACTTTCCCGCCATGTGGCATGGCCGTGGGCCGCCCTGTATAGTGTAGGGGTGCACTAAGAAAGGAATTTTGAAAAGTCACACTCTAAATGGTCTAGAATGCGAGCAACGCCGCGGGCGACATCTAGTTTTAAAGTCTAAAATCCTTTGGATAACTCTCGCAAGAACCGATTTTTATATCCGAGATCAGAACAAAAACATTTTGCTATTTCCTATACTTCGTTGTGTATTTTATATCATTAGAAAGCGTTCACGAAACTACTTAATTTATCCTTTACAGACAACAGATTTTCGATCTAACGCCCGTGTGCTGATTTACTGCTCAAGCACTGATTCGGACTCAAGCATCGATTTTTGTATGAAAATCTCTTCAAATCTATGCTTGAGTAACAATTTCTGCATACAGACCTAAAGAGTAAAAACATTCAATAGGTTTATGTTGTGATTAAGAAAGTGTTATGTTTCAGGCGAAAGAAGAAGCAGGCGAAGAGAAGCGTCGCGGCATAGTGAAGCAGCTTCGCGACGTGGAAGCGGAACTGGAAGAAGAACGGAAGCAGCGCGCCGCAGCACTCGCCGCCAGGAAGAAGCTCGAGGGCGATCTCAAGGACGCCGAGCAAGCGCTGCATCTTGCTAACAAGGTTATTATTGCATTCATTCAATTGAAGCGCTCGTGGCGTTCCTTATTAAATTCTTTATTGCACACAGAAAAATATAAGCCATAACGGACGCCTTAAGGCGGCCTAAAAACTCCGTCACCAGATTTGACCACACTCATTTCCGAGAAAAAGAATACACATTGGTCCAAGAATGCTTCCTTACGGAATCCGAAACTCTAGCCAATCTCTTTTTTCTTTAAGTTTATACTTTTTGGTTAATTCTAATGCTAATTTTATTTTCGGAAAGTACTGTTTCACTGTATCTAAATACTATTTATGTAGTGTTAACAATTGTTTTCAATTAGACATAGACATACATTTATTTACTAACATGGCACACAACATACAAAACATATAGACAAGTACAAATGAAATAATAATAATAAAAATATCAAAAGCACTGGATTTAAAAGGAAAAATAAATATATACTTAAATAACATAAATTGGTGGTGGTTTCATGCGCTCATCGATTTTTGAAGTGAAAACTTCTTTAGCACCGTTGTGATTTGAAAGTCGATGAAACGAAAAAAGCGACAGATTACAGATGAGCTACTAGTTACTATTACACTTACATTTTGCGTAACAGATTATCTAAAAGTTAGTACAAGCTTCCCGAGGTGCTTCTAGTGACATTCAAGTATAGTCACAATTGACTACCTAAGTACAATGTTTATTTTTACTTACAAGATTTTATACTTATCTACCTACTTACTGCATTGCATACGTTTACCTACCTACCTGATGAAATTGTAATACATTCGTCTCATTATCTTGAAGCCACAATTTTTTAAGGTTTCATTTCTACCACGTGTGAATTGCACACAATATGTTGTTTTCTTTGGCGACAAATACCAACAAATTAAAAGTACAAATTCTTTTTTTTTTTATAATAAAAGTAATGGAACAAGCTGATAGCTCACCTGATGTTAAGTAGTAACTTCTGCCTATAACAATGCATTATCTCACAGAGCAAGCAATTCGTTACAAAACATAGATTATTGAAGTATAGATGAACAGTTGATATTGATAAGAGCATATGATAAAAGTAATGGAACAAGCTGATAGCTCACCTGATGTTAAGTAGTGACTTCTGCCTATAAGAATGCATTACAAAACATAGATTATTGAAGTATAGATGAACAAGGGTTGATACTGATAAGAGCAATGTTCTCCAGTTGAAGGAGGACGCGACGAAGCAAGTGAAGAAGTTGCAGCAGCAGCTGAAGGAGGCGCTGCGGGAGGCGGAGGAGGCGCGCGCCGGCCGCGAGGAGGCCGCCGCCTGCGCCAGGGAAACCGAACGCAGGGTCAAGGTGAACTATATAATAATAATAATAATAATAAATATTCACTGACATTTAACACAACGCCTTCTAGTCCCAAACTAAGCAAAGCTTGTACGATGGAAACTAGATGGCTGATAGAATACATACATACATTTTTTTTTGTAAATACATACTTATAATACATAGAAACACCCAGACACAGAACAAACATCTATGTTTACAACACACAAATGTTTGTTCTCGGTGGGGATCGAACCCACGACCCACAGCACGGAAGGCAGAGCTACTACCGACTGAGCCATGACGCCTGTCATCACGGCTGGATGCTTATTTGGACGTAGTTAAGCTGAAAGGACTCAATCCACAAAATGTTACTTTGGAGCTATGTAATTTTAAAGTTTAGACAATGATTGAACAATGTTATTGTATTTGGATAATATTGAAATGATTATGTCTGATGACCAAAAATACTATTATTCGTATGAGCATAATTATATTACACAGACTATCTTATTTTTTCAGTTATTGCGAAAAATATGGAGTTGAGTCGTTTCTGCTAAATTGGGTTTGACATGACGGACTGTTTTTTTTTTATTTCTCTAAAAGAACCTAAGTGACAAAAAGAAGTAAAAGGTATGTAATAAAAGTGTTTTTTTTTATTAAATGAGTTTTCATGCGCAAAATAATTATCATTTATACTTATAAAAAAAAGATGTTCTTAGATGACATCTTCAAAGTCTTCACCCTGATCCACCGCAAAATCTAGCTGTGACCCGATACCGTCTACGTCCTCCACAAAATGCATTCCTTTCAAACTTTTATAGAAACTCTGGCAGTCTTTTGGAATCAGGTGCATCATTGATTTCAGGTCATCTAATTTAGCCTGGGCAATTTCTTTACCCTCAGGCCAAAGACAAATGAAATCGTTTTCCGTAATATGAGATATTATTTTTCCTTTAACGGTTTTTTTTATTTTAATCTCTTTTTCTTCCCCGTCTATTATCATAAATATGGAATATTTACAATCTTTTTTTATCAAAATTTCTTTGGTTTTTATCCAGTTGACTTTTTCTTTAGTTGTAAATACTTTTCTATTGACTATTTTCTTTTCTATTTTGGATGTTCCCAAGAAATCTCCCTTCTGCATTCTATAAGGTATAAGAGGATTTTTCTTCTTGCAGGATTTTATAACATTTATATACTCTTCGGCGGTATATAGTCTCTCGTGATATTTGAGCTGATACTCGATTTTTGAGAAGTCTGTATCATTCGGGAGAAATGTGTGCCCAGACTCTAAATATTTGAAACGTATTGTTTGCAGAGTCGGGTGTGAATGTAATAGAGCTTTCAGCATCAATACTATTTTGATGTTACGATTTTGGCCTCCGCAACAATCGCTCCAAAGTGCTAGCTCTGTGACGTTTGCGTCGATCTTATTTTTTATATAATGCACTAGACACGAACCGACCTCTTGTGCTCCTCGGCCTGCCTCCCCTTCCAACCACACGTTGCAATGGCCAGTGTTTTTAGATCCATTATGAATCACACTGTTATACAGCTATAGCTGACGCTTGTAAAACACGATATTCGATATACGACAAGTTACTTCGAGTTTCAGCATTCCTAGTCGCGGCTAGTAAAGGAGTCAGAGGTGAGTACAGTGGAGCCACTGGAGAACTGATGTCATCTGAAAGAAAAATCATTTATTTGCATAAGCACCACCACCCTGAGCACATCGACAATATATCATTTGTTAGTAAGCTTGTATAAGATATTAAAATGCATAATTTGTAAGTAGGTATTAAATGATTACTAAAATATTACTTTGAAACTGATTAGTTGCAGGTGCAGTCATAAGAGGAGCCACAGAAGCAGTTGGACAATCCACATCATCTGAAAGTAATATTATTTATAATATAAGCCCCACCACCCTAAGCAAATTACAATATTATATATTTATAAGTAGGCAGGTAAGTAAGTATTTAATTATTACTAAAATATTACTTTGAAACTGATTAATTGCAGGTGCAGTCATAAGAGGAGCCACAGAAGCAGTTTGACAATCCACATCATCTGAAAGTAATATTATTTATATTATAAGCCCCACCACCCTAAGCAAATTACAATATTATATATTTATAAGTAGGCAGGTAAGTAAGTATTTAATTATTACTAAAATATTACTTTGAAACTGATTAATTGCAGGTGCAGTCATAAGAGGAGCCACAGAAGCAGTTTGACAATCCACATCATCTGAAAGTAATATTATTTATAATATAAGCCCCACCACCCTAAGCAAATTACAATATTATATATTTATAAGTAGGCAGGTAAGTAAGTATTTAATTATTACTAAAATATTACTTTGAATCTGATTAGTTGCAGGTGCAGTCATAAGAGGAGCCACAGAAGCAGTTTGACAATCCACATCATCTGAAAGTAATATTATTTATAATATAAGCCCCACCACCCTAAGCAAATTACAATATTATATATTTATAAGTAGGCAGGTAAGTAAGTATTTAATTATTACTAAAATATTACTTTGAAACTGATTAGTTGCAGGTGCAGTCATAAGAAGAGCCACAGAAGCAGTTGGACAATCAAAAATAAATTTACGAACCCATTTCCGTTCTATGGGAGGGAACCTCTTGTTTTCAAATAAAGCAATTATATTATTTCTTTCTGTTTTTGGATAATCGTAGTTATAATTTCCTTGTTAATTTTAGTTGCTATAGGTAGGTACATAAACGATCGAATGATGACTGTGACAGACTTATAAGGGTTCCGTTTTTTTGTCATTTGACACCGGAACCCTAAAAAGTAGCCCATGTCCTTTTCCAGGATGCAATATCCAAATTGTATAGAAATCTGTTTAGCGGAGTTACTTTCACAATCACTTTTAATAGAAGTAAATGGAAGGTAGACAAGTACCTACCTAGGTACCTACCTGTTTTCTTGGGGATATGACGTGCTTTGTGAGTAGCATTTTGAATCGCCGTTGTAGGACTGACGTCTGCGCCTGTGAAAATATTAGGTACCTACCTAGTATAAATTTACTCAACTGGTAACGCAGAGTTTTCTTATAATAACTAGGTAGAAATATAATAGTTTCAACATAATTTCAGGTTATAAGATTAACTTACGCTTCGAGATCTCTTTGTTCCTACAGGAATTATCCAAGGCACTTATTAAAATTCGATCAATCCTCTTCATTATTCACCAGGTTACACACTTATATCTATCACGTCACTAACAAAGTACCTAAGTCAAAAGTTAAAGCCACAATGAAACTTTTTTCGCGCTAAAAGTGAAAAGAATGACAGCAACTAATGCTGCCAACATTAGGTACCTAGTAAGAAAAAATAGGGATGCGGTAGTGAACGAGTTCTTGTGTTTCATAGTGCGTGTCTAGTATCGATTCGATAATATCGAACCTATGTTCTTAAATTAATAATTAAATCTCATTCATTCAGTTATTTTTTGCTGAATTTAGTTCTGTCAATAATCTTAATTCTTTTTAATATATTAAACTGAAATGACTCACATAGTTTGGGTCATTACAACTGAAATCAAAATCCGCTAGTTTCTTTTAAACTGATTTTATCAGAAATGACGCACACAGATTGAGTTGTTTTAGTTAAATGCTAAATGGGTTTGTTTCTTAGTAAATCAGTTTATTAGAAATGACCCACATGGTTTGAGTCCTTTTAGCTAAATGCAAAATCGTCTTGTTTCTTAGTAAATTAATTTATCAGAAATGACCTACACAGTTTGAGTCGTTTTAGCTAAATAAAAAATAGACTAGTTTCTATCAAAGTAAATTTAACTGAAATGATTCAGGTATCATGAGACACTTCTGCTAAATTACTTAAAATACACACTTGTTTGAGACTGGATTTCTTAAAAAGGATCCATGTAGCCTGGGTTATTACAGTGTTTTGCAAGAAAATACCCGCCATACATGTGGCTTGGTTCTCGTATTTCAAAAAACCACCTTATCCTTATGCGATTACGGATCTTTTTTGCGAGGTGATAGAACCGACCTTTAGGACCTTAGTCATATATTTAACTCATTTTTGACCAAAGTGTGGATTGAGTCCTTTCAGCGTAACTACGTCCATTTTATAATACAGTTGCTCAAAAAGTGGCATATTACAGGGACGTATAGCGTTCGGGATGTGGGCTATTACACACTCGTGCTTTTTTTTTACCTCTCCCGAACTAGTGCGTTCTCTTTCCCAACTGTCAAAATAATGTCTATTAGAAAGAAAAACCAACCATGAAGTTTTTACAAAAAAAAATCATAGAAGTTTTTATGATTCATGCAAATACGTAAATTTCTAAAAAGAAGCTATACTATTACTAGGAGCTCCACCCCAACTGACATCTCGTGGTGGTCGGAGGTTAATAAAACACATCATCATTTCCCTGCCCTTATCCCACGCTAGGTGGGGTCGGCACAACATGTTTTCTTCTTCCACTCACTCCTATCATTCGTCAACTCTGAATCTACTCCTCTCACATTCATATCCTCTTTCACACAATCAAACTCCCTGCCCTTATCCCACGCTAGGTGGGGTCGGCACAACATGTTTTCTTCTTCCACTCACTCCTATCATTCGTCAACTCTGAATGTACTCCTCTCACATTCATATCCTCTTTCACACAATCGAACCACTTCTTCTTCGGTCTTCCTCTACTTGCATACCCAGCCACACTCATATTCATAACTCTCTTCGTTATATGACTTTCATCCCTCCTCATTACGTGTCCATACCATGCTAATCTACCACTTCTCATCTTTTCAATAACAGGCGCCACTTTCACACTTCCCCTGATATACTCATTCCTTATTTTATCTAACCTCGTAACCCCACACATCCATCTTAACATTCGCATCTCAGTCTCAGGTTAATAAAACCCAAACAATTTTTATTTACCAATGGCTGTAATAAACTTTGCAAATCGCTTCGAAATCGCCGTCTAGCTATGTACCAGTCTTACTTGAACTACAAAATCATTGAAACTCCAAGAAATGGTAGCTCACGGTCTGTTTATCTGTTTGTTTGTTCGCGGATCACGCCTAAAGTACTGGACTAATTTAAATGAAACTTATACCATTCAGAAGCCCTTTTTCCCGATTGAAACATAGGCTATATTTTATTGAAATGAAAGACGTGGTTTCTTAAATACAGCTTGACCTCTCTCAACCAAAAGCCACCTTTGGCACGAGGTTCACCGTGTGCTGGTTGTCAGATATTTTGGTGGAAAGTTTCGCACGCGTATATAGTCGCGGGTATCAGCTAGTCTTCAATAAATGTAAAGGGGTACGTTTGTAAGTAACCGTTGTATGTACCATCAGGTCCTGGAGGCGGAGGCTCTGCAGCACGGCGAGGAGCTGGGCGCCGCTGAACGAGCTCGACGTCAGGCCGAGGCGGAGAGAGACGATCTGCTAGATGAACTCAACAACACTACCAGCAAGGTAATATATTTTTTTTAATGCCTTAACCTGCAGACGAACAGCCGGCCACCTGATGGAAAGTAGTCACCGCCGCCCACATAGGCTACTTTTTATCCCGAAAAATCAACAGGATCAAATGGGACGGGACGCGGACAAAGTCGCAGGCGGAAGCTAATCTTTTAATAAGAACGTTAGTTCATAAAAAAAAAGAACTGAGTTAAAAATTGACCTACTTTCAGGGCACACTTCTGATAGATGAGAAGAAACGTCTGGAAGCGAGGATAGCTACCTTAGAAGAGGATCTTGATGAGGAACAATCCAATAACGAGATACTCAACGATAGGCTGAGGAAGTCACAGGTATGTACAATGCAATATAAATATCACAAATACAATATCCAAGAATTATTTTAGGAATTTGTCATTTTAGAATTGTACAAAAATGCTTACAAAACTGGACACGAGTTTTGACATTTTTTGAAACGACACAGCACTTTTATTCTAATAGTTTTTCTTGTGTTATTGAGAGTATTGTTGTTTAATTTTGGTGGAATTTTAACCAATAATACTTAGGTCGTAACATAAAGTGTGAGCCATTGGAATAAATGTGTGTAAAGTGGTTTTTCTGAATGTGAAAATTCGTGTTAGGTTTTGAAGAGAAAATCCACCATTTTTTTTCAAAACAAACGACAGCCGACTTGACAAATGACTTGACTTGACTTATTTATTACAATTTTAACACTTGACATTGGCAAAATTGTCTGTCGAAATGACGGACACAGGCCATTACTAAAGAGAAGAAGAAGAAGCTTACAAAACCCTTATTCTAACTAATCATTTTCTAGAACCAAATCGACCAAGTGACGATGGAGCTAGGCACAGAGAAGTCCGCGACACAAAAGCTCGAGAGCGGTAAACTGGCGCTCGAGAGACAAAACAAGGAACTGAAGGCGAAACTAGCTGACCTGGAGACACAGGCTCGGACCAAAACCAAGGTAACATACTCCTTACTACACCCCACTAAAGAGACATTCAAATTTCAAATTCAAATGTCAAATTCCAATTTCAGATTCAAATTTCATATTTAAATTTAAGATTGAAATATCAAATTCTAATTTCAAATTTCTTCATTTCAGAGATAACTGAGACAACTAGGTACATACGTAGATTTATCGGACATAAAATTAAAGTAGAATGAATCAACATTATGTAGGTAATAAAGTAGGTAGGTACTTTATTCTATTCACGTAATTATTTTTGTCTAAAGTGTTATGGCAAATTTGTTGGTGGCCGAAATCAGATTTGCAATACACTCTAAACTAGTTGATAAAACTAATTAATTAAAAATACATCTGGGTATGTTAATTCCTGACTGTTCGTATGAGTTATTGGCCAACTCTAGTGACGGAGTTTTTAGGCCGCCTTAAGGCCTCCGTCGTGGCTCAACGACTGGTAGAGCCGGGATACAGTTTAACGTGCCCTCCGAAGCACGGAAGCACTCAGATGTAAATGCTACTAACGGACACCCATCCAAATAATGATCTCGCAGAACGTCGCATAACTTAGGTAATCGGTGAAGATTGACTAAGCAAGTCTAGCCACGAGCGCTTCCGCGATGTCAATTCCAAGACTGTACATCAATTTCATCAATTAAAACCATTA
The DNA here is from genome assembly GCA_918843925.1 of Eulithis prunata. NCBI lineage: Eukaryota > Metazoa > Arthropoda > Insecta > Lepidoptera > Geometridae > Eulithis > Eulithis prunata. Next base: position 9,067,074 of record OU974014.1, on the reverse strand, counting down.
TTCTTAATACCCCCAGGGCCTGATCACATCCCTAGAACTGAAGGTAGTCAATCTAGAAGAGCAACTCGAAGCAGAGTCTCGCGAGCGACTTGCACAGCAGAAGGCTTCGAGAAAACTGGACAAGAAGATGAAGGAATTAGCGTTACAACTCGACGAGGAGAGACGCCACGCTGACCAGTACAAGGAGCAAATCGAGAAGGTAACAATAAAAATGGGCCCAAGATTAAATCTTGGTACTCATATAAAAGTGGGCCCAAGATTGAACCTTGGTACTCATATAAAAGTGGGCCCAAGATTGAACCTTGGTACACATATAAAAGTGGGCCCAAGATTGAACCTTGGTACTCATATAAAAGTGGGCCCAAGATTGAACCTTGGTATTATATAAAAGTGGGCCCAAGATTGAACCTTGGTACTCATATAAAAGTGGGCCCAAGATTGAACCTTGGTACACATATAAAAGTGGGCCCAAGATTGAACCTTGGGAAAAAATATGATTTTTATTCAAGGAAAATTATATGTTTATATCATTTTAACTTGACACCGTTATTATTAGACAAATTAACCGCAGACAAATTAGTCCTTACTAATTTGTCTACGTAGGTATCATCGCATGCTATTTTTGTTAATATAATTCAACTACTTAACTACCTACCTATTATAAGAATTATCACATACCTACCACAATGTAACAGACGTTTGGTCCTTATTAATTTGCATTTAATTAAATTATTCTTTTTACATACAACTATTTTTTTATTAGCAAAGAACCAAAGAGTTCTACAACACTTTCGCCATCATTCTAATACACAAATCCTTCCAGATGAACGTCCGCGTGAAGACTCTGAAACGTCAACTAGACGAAGCGGAAGAAGAGGTCCAGCGAGAGAAGATCGGCAAGAGGAAAGCGCAGCGAGAACTCGAGGATATGCTGGAGGCGCACGAGACTCTCGGCCGGGAGTGCAGCAATCTACGAAACAAACTCAGGTGAGGACATTTTACAAAACAAAGAAAAAAAGAAACAAATCTCGTGATTTTTAAACAGATTACCACTAGAGAAATCTTTCCTACTAATCTTCTTCTAAATATATAAAACTCTTTTGAAGCTGACTTAGAATCAACGCACAGCCTAAACTATAAGTCCTAGAGGTATGAAATTTGGTGGGTAGTATCCTTATATAGTGTAGGGGTGTACTAAGAAAGCAATTTTGAAAAGTCGCACTCTAAAGGCTCTAGAACGAGCGCAAACGCCGCGGGCGACGGCTAGTTTTACAATACAAAGAAAAAAAAACAAAACTCGTGATTTTTCAACAGATTATCACTAGAGAAATCTATACTACTGATATTATGAACGCGAAAGTTTGCGACGATATATGGATGTATGTATGGAAGGGTGTATGTATAGATGTAAGTATGTATGTTTGTTCCTCTTGCACCCAAAAACTACTGATCCGATTTGGAAACTTGAATATATATTGTCCGTGACCTGGATTAACACAGGCTACTTTTTATCACGGAAAATCAAGGGAATCCAACGGGTAGCGAACAAAGTCGCGGGCGGAAGCTAGTAGGCTATATTTTATTGAGGTCAAAGACGTGGATTCTTAGATACAGCTTAAACTTTCCAAACTAAAAGCAACCATTTGCTACGAGGTTCATCGTATGGTTGACAGATATTTAGTCTAGTTGACAGATTTGACAGATTTGACAGATATTTAGTCTAGTTTAGACCCTAGTCCTCCTCGTTATCTACTTCTGATGCTGACTGTACCTTATAAATGCCGTTCTTTAGTAAAAAAAATGTTAAAACTGAACTGCGTAATATGCGCTAGAAATATTTCTCATCGTGAATCAAATCACTTGGATCTCATACAAAGCCAAGCAATAATGAACCTTATGCGATGCAATTCCTCAACAGCTCGGTAGAAATTCGTCCGACACGCCAGAGTGTGTCTGTGACTAGAGGGCCGTCTGTCTCGATGTCCGAGGGAGATAGCGAATAGGCGAGTTACTGGTGCGAGTGAGGTAACACTATTGGAAGTCGGGTGTGATGGGATGGGATCTGTGTTCTGGGTTCGAATTAAAGTTATTTTGTCGATTTTGTTGTTGAATTTTTGTAAATTAACCTGCTTACTTATAATCGTTGTTTATAATAACAGTAATAACTTAAACAGCTGAATAAAGTTATGCAACAATTATAAGTAAGCAGGTCATAATTTTGCAAATTACGTTGCTCAAAGGCTCGAAATGTTTTTATTCGAGTCCATACATAATTTATCCGCAAGACACACAGGGATTTCAAAAACAGGTTTTCTAGAAGTTTTCTTCGGGTTTGCAGTTTTGTGCCGTTATCATCCACATATAGATAATAATAGTTCGCAGAGAACAAACTTCATTATCTACATTCATTGTGTCGTCTGAATCATCATTGAGATTTTTGTTGTACAGTTCTGTCGAAATACGTTTAGCGCCAGTTTTTGAACAGAATTGTACAGAATTGTCTTTCCGAGTGGTTTTTCTTACGGTTCGGTAACAAATGTGTCCGTGTCTTTCTGTGTGGTTTTTGCAGCTACTTGTTGCATGCTGATTGGCTCGTCTTCAGCTGAATTAAACATATAGCGTATCCTGTTTATTCCTCGTGTACAATTAAGAATTTATCTATCTATTATCTGCCTCTGATACTGACAAATCCAGGTATTTTGACATTATTGGACATGAAACTAACAAATAATTCAATTTCAGGCGACAAGGGGGTCCAATCGGTCTGTCAGGCACATCGTCCTCGTCTCGCATGAAGCGGTCTTCACTAGCTCCCGGCGGCGGCTCCGGTGACGAATCCTTTGACGACGTCAACGATACCACCAACAGTGTCGAATAAACCCATCCACGTGTTACATGCACTAGGCTAGACTTGATCGTAATGTATCGTTCACACTATGCCGCAGTCGGCGGGGACTTGGCAGGGAAGTGGGCACGAGCATAGTGTGAACACGAACATGCCTCTGTCCCCTTGCTCCGTAATGAGAATAAAGGCGATGTTGCTGTGGCAATAAGACCGCGGCAATAATGCCGGCAGCGGCATGGGCATAGTGCGAACGCGGTATAAAGAAACTATTACAATTTGCAAATACTAAATTCATAATATTAATGTATCAAATACTTAGTACCAGTACCGACTGAGGTTTATTCAAATTTTTGTTACACAGCGATATTTATTTTAAAAGTTATGTCAATAAAAACAAAATAGGACATTAGATAATTGAGTCAATAGCAACAAATTGATATTGCCTTACTTTTTTCAAAAAAATATCACTAAATCTAAACTAGTAAACTAAACCGATGAGATTAAGCATCATTTCTCAGCACTTTATATCAGTCGGCTTTGGACCAGATATTCAATTAGGTTCAAAGTTGTACGTACGAAATAAACGTATACAAACACGCGATTTGACACCATACAAAACAGTCCACATAAAAGCATACTATAAAATATTAGATTATTTAGAAGACAAACAGGCTTGGGACGAACTAGCTCCAACTCATCCAATAAAAAAAAATGTAATCATACCTAATCATACAAAACGTAATGACTATTCAAAGTGATCAGTGGGATTTTATTGAATAAAAGCTTTTTGACTTTGAGTCATTCAGCATGCTCGTGTAACGCGTTGCTTGTGTGATGTTGCAAAGTCTGACTTATAGGTATCTTGGAAATAAAGCTCGTTTACACATCATCAATCATCAATCATCATCATCATCATCAATATATATAAAACTCTTTTGAAGCTGACATAGAATCAACGCACAGCCTAAACTATAAGTCCTAAAGGTATGAAATTTGGAGGGTTGTATCCTTATATAGTGTAAGGGTGCACTAAGAAAGGAATTTTGAAACGTCACACTCTAAAGGGTAGTACGCGAGTAACGCCGCGGGCGACGACTAGTGCGTTATAAGATGTCTAAAACGTTCATCGGTTAGTTATACTAGGTCTTTGTGATAGAAATATTACACTGAAATAGTTTCATGTATAATTTAAAATGTAAAATGTGATGTTCTAGAATAGTGCATGTGATTTTTAACATAAATGCTTACACATGATATTTTTTGATTTGTTTGGTTTGTGAGAAGCAAATTAATTACCAAAATACTGTATGTACTTAATTGTTCAAATTATCATGCGTAGGCGTAGTGTTAGTAATTTATACGACTATTTTGTGTTCGAAAATTGAACCTAAACACCATGAACGTGGGGTTGATTTTTGTATAAGTTACTAATGGTGGGTAAGGCTTAGTGCGTTGGTGGCGCGATGCATCCGTGTACACTGTACAGTACACGGAATAAGTTGATCCCAAAAGCGATATTATTGTAGGTTATTTGCATTTGGCGTTGGCTTCGCGCTGCGTTCCGCATGTTTCTCAACATTTTGTATTATATACTGTTGTTCCGACGCATTCTTTACTAATAGTAGAAATATGAAAAAATATTACGTCAAATTTTATATAAAAGACGCTTAGATGTTAATCGATGATGCTTATTGTTATTTGTTCATATTTCTACTGCCAACACAACTCAATTGCAACTTGGGTGCTCAATTTTCTAAAAGCTTGCATATTTAAAACTGTCTAGGAATCTCTGAGCATTTGATAAAATAGATAATAAAATGTAATGAACTTCACTTATCCAGTATTAAATTTAAACATTCCTATCGATCGAGATTTCCCAGCACCCCGATCTGGCGTAATTCTCCATTGGGTGATATGATAATGAAATTTTATAAAAAAAAAGTATTATTAACGTGGCAAAAGTACGTAATTACAGATTTTGTACGATGCATTTAGAGCGACTGAGTTGAAGACTGTTTTGCGACAATATTTGGACCCCACTTCATAAATCATAAGTAAAAGTGCTCAAGTCGATTCCAATCTCTTGATGTAAATAGTCAGTGCATTCACTGAGTGTGTTGCCATACAAATTTTATAGATAGTTGTTAAGTGATCATGTTAGCTGATGGAGGGAGGACGGTCGAAACGCATTTCTACATACTTTACATATAAAGAACATGCTTAGAATACCGGGCATCACGCCTGGTATTCTAAAACGACGCTGAGGCCAGCTCTGTCAGCCTTCAGATAAGTGTTTGTGAGTTCCATTCCTTCTGTAATGTTATTTCTGAACATAAACTGAAAATGCATATGTTTAGATTTTTACTTTCTGATATTTTAATCGATATTTAAAACTTTGCGCCGATCTCCCTCTCTGTTTTTACCTGTTATTTGATATTCCGACCCGAAAAATAACACCTAAATGTAAATACAATATTCAGTAGAATAATGTGAATTACGATCGGATATGAATCATGTTTGTTTAAAACGCGAGCGCTGGCACTCTGCTTGCTTTGTATCACAGACTAGATGTTCTAAGGAATAGTTATTCTATAGATAACTATCTGGTTGTTCTAGACTCGTAGTAATAAACTGTGGCCTTAGGTTTTTTATTATGGAGTTATACGTAAAAAGAGTCTTCTACGCGGAGGCCTATCACCGATTTGATAAAACTTTGTATTTTATACAAGCATTTTACGACATGTACCGAGTCTAAACGACATTTCTTTTTATCAATATTATAGTTTTTTCTAATTAATAATATAAAATTTAAATGTAAGTAAACCATTAAAGCATAAACATATTTTACTTAAATATTATATTTAATTAACAACATTGATTTAATTGTAAAATTGGCCATAGGTTGTAACAAGTTGGTATGCCAATTACAATTTTTCATGATTTTTAACCATTGGTTTTATTTTATTGAGTCCATTATCTCATAAGTAGTGCCTAGGTTCACTTTATCACGAAATCCAGGGGTCTGGCTCTGCCCTTACGTATATCAGTGATGGAAAGTGGCTCTGGCAAAAATATCATGGACTGGGTCAGTCAAGTCGACTCTAGTAGGTAGTATATATTATTGGTCTATCTTATAAAAAGTTAGAGTAGACATTATGTCTTGTTTAACATACGTAATCAGGACATAATGTCTACTCTAACTTTTTATAAGATAGGGGGTATATCTATATTAAGTAGGCTCTTATAGGGGATGGGGGATTGTGGTAAAAACTCGTCTGTTCCTTGTCTCTGTGACCGAGTCCCTGTGGTCCCTTACCTGCAACTATTACATGAAAGGATATCAGTCGTTTTAAATGACATTGACATTCGTTGGAAATAAACATTGACATTGATTATACCCAATAGTGACACTTGACAAAGAAAAAAAACGTATGCGCAGTAGTCTGTGGCGAAACGAAAACAGAAAAGTGCAGAATTGTGGCGCAGAAATTATTTTTCGCGATATTTCTACATTTTCTAGCCAAGCTTCCCTTCAGTTTTCTTACAAAACAAAGATAGTAAAGGCTTCATTTGGTACAATAGCCATGTGTGACGCCGCAGTCAACGAATACTTTGAAGAAGCACTACTTCTAGTAAAAAAGGCCGGAAACCTTATAACCGATCATGTCAGCGGCTGCAAGGCCTTTGAGCTGAAATCCTGCGACATTGACCTTGTTACAGAAGTTGATAAAAATGTGGAAGATACTCTAATAAGCGGGCTCAAAGCTAAGTTCCCTGGTCATAAGTTCATCGGTGAAGAGACAGTATCCAGCGGTGGGAAATGCGAGCTGACCGACGAACCGACTTGGATTATAGACCCGGTCGACGGTACTATGAATTTTATCCATGGTTTCCCTCACAGCTGCATATCTGTCGGTCTAACCATCAATAAAGAAGCTGTGGCAGGTATAGTCTATAATCCCATGCTTCAACAGTTGTTCACGGCTAAGAAAGGTCAAGGAGCCTTTTATAACGACAGGCAGATCCATGTTTCCAATATAAAGGAGCTCGGTAAAGCGTTGATTGCTTTTGAAGCAGGAACTAGTCGAGACACAGAAAAGCGTAATTGTGTTTTTAAGAACTTCAAGATGGTTGTAGATAATGCGCACGGGGTGAGGTGCTTGGGTTCGGCAGCATTGAACATGGCAATGGTAGCTTTGGGAGGAGCTGATGCTAACTTTGAGTTTGGTATCCATGCTTGGGACATTGCAGCGGGAGATATACTGGTGCGAGAGGCTGGAGGAATCTGCATAGATCCTGCGGGTGGAAAACTGGATTTGTTGTCTCGGAGAGTGCTGTGTGCTGCCACCACAGAACTTGCACAGGAGCTGGTAGCTTCACTAACCCAGTTGTATCCTGAGCGTGACTAAGTTCCGTTGACAAACCGTTGTTATACAACAAAAGCTTGAGCCGTTTGTAATTAATATGTAGCAGCATATTAATTACAAACGGCTCAATCTTGATGATCTCACTTACTAAAAGTAAAACTTATATTGAATCTTACTTAACCAGTTCTGTATAGTTTGTAAAATCAGAATAGTTACTTAAGTTGTACTTGTACAGGGAACTTTCAAAATATTAGATAACTATTAAAGCCTGTATGCTGATCAAGAAATTCTTACTCAAGCATAGATTTGAGTAGAGATTTTCATACAAAAATCTATGCTTGTAGCAGTAATTCAGCATACAAGCTTAAGAGCCTTATCGCATTGGTGAGTGGAATCACCTGCAAATTGTTATAATAAAGCTCTAATAACAGATCAGGTATTTATTTTAAAAATGTTAGAGACCTTTCTCTCTGCATAAAAAGTTAATGATGTGTAATAGTGACTTAGTGACGATTCGGACAAAATTAGTCAGTAAACTAAGGTGTAGGTACATTTTTATACCTACACCTTAGTTTACTGGTGGAATATAGGAAGCTTCATAATGGTAGTTAATTCTACCTACTAAATACGATCTAGATGCATGTGACATCAGCTCTATCATCTCTAGATTGTAGGTATAGATGATTGTATTGATTTGCATCAATGCAAAAGTGTACTAAAAATAATTACAATAATTTGTAATAAATTTATTTATCTAAATGTAATCATTATTAAAGATAAACCAAAAATGTTATCATACTTTTAATGAATTTTATCAATAAGTACATGTCATTCTTTAGTAGGTAATAAATTTTCGGTGGATGTTTCCCATAATGTTTAAAAAAAAATCTTAGATCACCTCTTAGTCGAGAATCTTAAAATAATGTATTAATCTAGATTAACATTAATAGGTTAGGTATCGACCTACTTTACTTTTAGATAGGTACCTACTTGTACCTTAGGTATTTAGTACTAATTTTGTAAACTTTCAATCAAGGGTCTTATTGAGGTTGGTTCACATACTTCGCAGTTCGTCAGTAATCAGTTTCTGAGCTTGGCACATTTCATTTAGGATTTGTTTTGTAAAAATCATTATCTAGAATTCTAGAGGTTATCCGTTTGAAAGTCACAGTCTGTTTGTGTTTGTATTAATGATGGTCTGTTTAACTTTTGTCTGTTATTAAGTTATTAGAATTAGAATGGTCATTGGTCAATCTTTAGGTAGGTATTATTGTAGGTAGTCAGTTTGTAAATACCAGTCGGGTCATTTGATTCGTCCTAGTTGTGTCATTTTTTGTCACACTTTAAATGTATAGTTTTGTCATGGTCAGTCAAGAAAAATTGTTACATTTGGTTCATAGTCATTCTTCACATCGGTCACATCGCGTCGTTGGTTTCAGTTAGGTAGTAGAACTACCTATTATTCGGTAGAGTTATCGTCATTTTCAGTCACTTTCAGTCACTCATTACAGTTGTGTTGGTAGTTTGGTAGGTATCTATCCGACCTATTTCGCAATCAAAGTTAGGTCTTAGGTACCTACTAGTCGAGTCAGTGTCAGAACAGAATCAAATAAAGTCCAGTCTAGGCAAAACATTGTACAATTTCCAGTTTTATTATAGGTACCAGTCATAACTTGGTCAGTGTCAAAGTCGGTCTATGATGGTCACAGTTTGGTAGATAGTTACAATTTGTCAATGATTCTTTACAAAATCAGTCAAATATTCTTGTCGTTTAGTAGGTTGACTCAAATCGTCAAGTCTTGTCTAGTCAATAGTCAGTTAGTCACTTTCGGTCAGTAGGTAGATATATTCGGTCTTCAAGTTTCTGGCTCGTTATTGTGTTGCATTTTTATAATAAAGCAGTGAATCTATTCAAAACTAAGTCAGTCGAGTCAGTAGTGTTAGTTTGTCAGTCTTCACGTGTCTGTCTCATTTTGTAGGTCACAATGGTCACAAGTCACAACAGTCAATTCGAATAGAGCCCTATAAGTCCTTTGTGCTATTTATTTTGTTTCGTCGAATAGTTCGTCAAGTCAAACAAAGTCACAATATCAATAAAATTCAGACCAATCAGCAGTCATTGTAGGTAGTCGGGTCAAAATGTCAGTCATTTTGTCAGAGTGTCAGTCAATATGTAGTATCGATTGTCGAATCAATTTCTTTTGGTCCATCCTAGTAATTTTGTCATGCCAGTGAGTTTCTGTGTTCTTTTGGAAAATCAGTCAGAGTCAGGTCGCAATTAAAAGTCGCTCAAGATCATTCATTTGGTCTTTCATAGTCGGTCGAGTTTCGACAGGCTATCAGTCTTTCGTCCGGTCGTTGAGTCAATGTTGTCTTTTAGTCTGTCTTCGCTACTTTCAGTCTAAATCTAACTAAAGTAAAGTAGGTAGGTACCTACCTAGGTATTTTCTGTAAATTCGTCATTTGGTTTTAAGTCAATTATTTTCGGTCAAAACAAAATGTCTAATCTACAATACAGGTCTCATCTCATTCAAGTCGAATCGGTTATTACTTATTCCTTATTTCCTTAAATCTACCTACTTATTTATTAACTTCTGCCTGCCTATGTATTAGATAGCTATTCTATACCTACTTAACTAAAATCAGTCATGTTGGTCATATGTCGGATAGTCAAGTCAAGTCCGTATAGTCATCGTAGTCACAGTTGTATAGTTTGTGTTTTTGTCCTATTAAATCTGGAAGTCAATGTCAAAACAGTCCTGGGCGTCGTTTCCTAAGGCTTATTAAGGATATGGGTCTAGGGATCTCCTTCAGTGCGTAAGGGTCGGTCTTGATCGGCGGTGACCGGTGGGGTAGTTGAGCCGACAGATTTGCATCTTCTTCGTAAACTGCCCACTGAGATGGACTGTAAGGAAAAATAACTGTTTAATTATGTGCTCTAATCATCGATCTACTAATAGGTAGTTGGAAGTCGTTTAATGTCATTTGTATGGGAAAATTGTCTTAGTTTCGTCAACTCACCTAATTTCACTCGGTATGACTTGGAAAGCCACTGATGGTGTCTGCGCTGGTTTAGAAGGTTTCTTCACTTTTACTCTCAATTTACTGGCTGCTTTTGTCTCTGTTTTGTCCAATTCTGGCATATTGTCCAAAGACAATCGCTCTTCAGCTTGTGCTTGGGGAATCCCGGGATTGTTGTAGTTTTCTTTTAAAATGTCTTTGTTATTCGGTACTTTGTCAGTCGTCTTGTCAGGTGTTCTTGTCATGTCTTTGTTTAGTTGTTTTACTTTGTCAGTCGCTGTTATGTCAGTGTATGTAGGCATATTTCTTATGTTATTTTTTGTTTGTAAAATTTCTTGATCGTCATTCCGTCTTGTCGATCTTTGTAAGTTTGACTTAGTTGAAGAGTCATACACGTAGAAAGTCGTTAGTTTTATTGAATTAGTTTTGTCTTTGTTGTCGTTTGCTTTTACAAAATCGTTGCTGATAGTTTCATGTTTGGCTTCTACTTTATCAGTTCTTAGAGCTATTTTGTCATTCATGTCACCTCTGTAACTGCCTACGTAGCCGAAAGTCACTAATTTGTATAGGTTTTCCGTTGTCGAGTCTGGTTTTATGTCTTTGCTATCAGATTTAGTAGTTGAAGAAGTCGTAGAATGTGCAGTAGTCCGTTCATTGTCGTCATTAGATCTGGCTGAAGAATGCAGGTTGTCTTGCACAGTGGTGCGTGTAAGTGGTCTGTTATTTCTATAGTTATCGTTATAGTCAGGTCTGTGATAGTTGGGTCTGTTAGGTCGTCTGTATGTGTCGTCATAAGTCTGATACGTCACTTTAACAATGTCTCTGTCCCTGTCTCTGTTATAAGACTTTCTAGTAGTTCTTCTGTAAGATTCAGTCGGTCTGGGAACATAGTTGATCAAATAAGTGTATTTGTTTATATTTTCTGTAACGGTCAAAATAGGTCTCTTGTTTTGGTTTGGGTAATAGTAAGGTCTTTTATGCGGTCCTTGGTTTACTACTACGGATTGTACGCTTTGTGTGTCTTCTTCGTCGTCATAATCATAGTCAGAGTCGGAGTACTGTTTGCTTGGTTTGTTTCTAGAGTCAGTGTCGTCAAAGCGTTTGCTCTTATTCTTAAAGTCAAGTTTGTCGTCTATCTCTACAGTTTTGTTAGCTTCGTTGTCTCTGTTGAAATTGAATGTAAAGTGAAACGTATCGTTGCCTTTGGTTGTTACGTTAACATCTTCAGTCAGTTCTTGGGTCACGTTAATAGTCTTAGCACTGTCATGATGAGGTCTTTTATTGTTGCTGCTAGAAATTTTATTCATTTTTGTAGTTGTAGCGGGTTTCGTCGTCGTCGGTTTACGTGGTTTTTCAGTACTACGGTCAGATTTTCTAATGTCATTGTCAGATTCAGAGTCTATTTCGACCCACGGGGAGAGATCGAAGTTGTTTAGCAGTCCGTTTTGGCAGGATATTCTGTCGTTGTCAGGGTGGTCGGGAGAGAGGAAGGCGAAGGGTTGAATGTCATCAATGGTGTCGAGAGTCCGGCAGAGGACTTGCGCGAAGGATATTCTTCGTATTTGCTGAAGCTGTGCTGGCGTGAATGATGAATCGAAATCACCGTTTTCGTACCTGAAATTCAAATTTGGATTTATCTCGTCTGTAACTTATGTACCCTACTATTTCTACCTATTTCAAGCATTTATATTGGTATGTACTTACCAAAACCTGTCTCCTTTGCGTAGATTTGAGAACTGCTGAGCGATGATGCAAGCAAAAGTAGGACCAACCAATCCGCCGACTACAGGCCTCTCTGCCATGCCTCCCGTGAACAGATCCACATCATCAACGTGTCTAAAAACAAAACCAATTACCATCATACCTAGCTTGCCAATATTTGGGCAAGCTTTAGATGCTTTTGATATCTTTTATTCTATTTTGAAATGACTTGAGTAAGCTCTCTTCCTTATCAAAAAATTTGGTACCTGTATAGCACCTTCAGTTTTCTCACAGCTCTGGCTGGCATGACTTTGAGGAGGTCTTCGAACCCTGAGATCTCGCTGAGTCCACACGGCTCCCGCCATGATGTATAAGGAGGTATTCCATGGTCTCTCCCTCTCTGTAAAAGAGTTTAACATGGTACTCCTGCATTGTAGGTAGCTTAGGTTTTGTTTTATATAAACATCTGACACAAAAAGTGAATCTCGATGACTTGAGCAAGCTTGCAGCTTACAAGTCTTAGATTATCCATACCTGTATATTGATAGCAGCGAGGTCCATCCCGAAGCCGCTGCTGGAGGTCTGGAATAGGTGGTTGGTGAGCTCGTGCGTGATGAACTCGTCGCGGCGCTGGATCGGCTGGTTCGCCATCCCGAGCAGCAGCCGGTCCACCGCGCCCATGCTCCAGATATTAGACGGATTCGTCAGCTCCATGTGGAGGGACACGTCTGGGAGAGAAATACACATTCATCATCATATCAACCTGTCTACTGTTGTACAATTGTCTCCTCCATAGTATGACGATGAACTAGGTATATTAGGGCACAGAATGCTGGTGCTCTACGGCACTACATATCTTTTTTTACGTGAGGAAATCCATCATGGATACCTGCTGCTTGTTAGAGCAGTAGGTTATGTCAGACTCTACTGACTATAACCTTACGGTCCGTCGGGCACTTATGCCACCTACCAGTTCTGCCAAGCATGTTGTGTCATCATGGGGGACAAACGATAGAGATAAACTACAATACAGTCGTGCATTTTGGCTGATGAATGACATTCCTATATAGGCGTCCATTCGTTCCTATCCCAATGTATAGTAGACATCTTAAACTATCTATCAAAACCCTACTAATAATCTGAAAATTAAAATGTCGATTGGCTTACTATTATGTATAGGTCGATGAAACCTATCATAACGCATCATGGAAGGCTGAACCAGGCTATGTCCGAAGCGAAAGGCAGCAGAACCAAACGAGCTAGCTGGACTGGCATTGATCTTGGGGCTGTAGTCTTTGGAGTAACCCTTCTTCTGCGGCTCTAGCTCGAAGATTTCCATCACATCGGAACCTGGAAAAAGAAATAAGTCAAAATGATGTGGAAACGGCTGTAAACTGCAAAAGCTGAGGGTAGAAATCTGAAACAAATCGTCCAATGATGCTCCAATGGTGTTTCGGTTTACAACAAATTTGGTGGAAAATCTGATGATCCACTGCATGTTCCGTTCCTTATGAAAAATGCACGTATAAGTATGCTTTTCAAGGTCATGGTATATCTATTTCAGTTTTCTGCTGTAATTGTAAAAGAAGAAAAGACACTAACCGAGCACAACAGGCAAGAACTCTCGGTATGTGATGTGCTGGATCATAGCGCCGACTATCTTGCGCGTCTCCTGGTAGATCTTCTCGTCGCTCCAGTGAGGGTTGAGATGGGCCAGCTCTTGTGCCATTCTGAGGAAACAAGCAGCTGTATTCTCTGACATCGCGGGGAAATAAATATCCAAAACGGTGGATAAAACCATCGCAAAATTGTCACTCATTAGTATAGTCTTCCATCTCACCTGTTATGCTGTCTCAGCCAGACAATATGCGCAGCCACGAGGCCAGGATGCTCGTTAACCCTGGCGTCTCCAGACTTGAAGCAATCGGTAGACACGGCGCCGCCTCGGCAGAGCTCGTCGCGGCGCTCAGGGGGGAGGATCGGACGGCGCTGTTGAACTCGCCCGTATTGAAGCATACCTGTTTGTAATCAGTTTTTGTAAAGAAAGACAGGAGTTTTGAGTTAGAGACCCTTGGCTCGGACATTTAAAAGTCGGTAGGTAGAGAAGACACAAAACGCCCTTGAAAGATTCATAGACGATAACTGGCTTGGTTTTACTGTACAGTTCTATAGAACACTAATGTCCTAATCTTCCTCTTCATTCTACACACCGTTTCTGAAGAGCCTGAGTTTATCCGACTGCCTAGCTGAGCTGGCGTACAATGGAGAGCCGTCGATGTACGCAGAGACCTGGTTGAGCTGTTCGCGCCAGCCGAGCGCGCAATCGTCACGTGGCGCGGGAGATGAGCGCACGAAGTCCAAGCAACGTATGCCTTTGGGGCCGTAGAACGGATCTGATGATGGCACCGCGATGGGCAAGCATTCCGGGTGCTGGAAAAAGGTTATGCTATGAGCTCAGTTGCTGTAGCCGTAAGCAATGAAGAAAACTGACTCTTTCAGGTGGTAGAACTTGTCACGCCGTCACTTGTCACGCTTGTCACGCCCTTTGAACTTACCATAAATTCCTTAGAAACGAAATCCTTGCCACCATCTTTGCAGCATCTCGGCACCGATCCATTGAACCCTCTCGACTGCGAAGACGAGGTCACGTCATGGTCCAGAAACTGTCCCCATTGCATTAGTAAATGCGTGATCCCTGGGCTCTCGACATTACGGCTCTCATGGATCAGTGCGCTGATCTCTCTGGCTGATGGAAGGGTGGCGCCGAAGATGGACCGCCTCGGGGCTTGGAGGCCGTCGGAGTAGGAGGGGCGAAGGAAACGCTGAACGGGGGTCAGAGTCGACCCCCAGCGGGGGCGGTGGAAGTTGTTGCATGTTCCGTCGTGGGTACGGTATCTGAGAGTAAAACGTGCTTTTCAATTATTGTATCATCACCATCACTTCATCTGCTGGATATATATTTAACCAACGTACTGCTAAACAAAGGTATTCTCTATAGATTTCCAGAACTAGCTTCTAGTGCGGAACAACTCCCAGCATCTTAGCTTAGGTTGTCTCTTGTGTGGTGTTGGTTGTAGGTGTTGGTATGTCTTACGCTACGATCTCCGATGCATAGTCTCCAGTCGAGAATTTTTCTCTATTTCACATATTTTTGGCCAATATGTACTTAGTTGGGCGGTTCAGGAAGATACACATTTTATGTTTTGTGTTGTCTTTGTGTTTTGCTTGCTTTGTTGTATTTTATGTTTTCGAACATTGAGTAGGTACCTTTTAGAAGCAGGAGGGCACTTCGGGGCACCCTTCAGTGGGCAGTGCTGCATGAGCGATGACTGGCGAAGCGCGCTGGCCGTGGGGAACTGGCTGTCTTCTGTACGACCCTCGAGGCCATCGCTGTTGCCACTGGAAAAAAAATGTATTTCGCCACCTAAGTAGATACCTAGTTGTCAATGGTAAAGCTTTTGTTAGGGTGCAAATGTCATTATATACCTAGTAAAAATCCTAGTCAGGAAACTGACCTAATACAAAGGTACTTATTACATTACTTATTTATTATAGTAGGTAATACATTGCAGTATCTACCTATATACTAATTATTAGCATATTTTTTTGTTTGAGTCACATTTTAAATTATATTAAATATATTTATTCACAAAAAAAATTACAACTAATACAGTATTTACAATATTTACAATATTTACAAAATACAGTTGAGCTATCTACAAACCGTTGCAAACGATTTATAGATAGCTCAACTGGTCCAAATCAGTATTAAATTAAATTAAATACTATATATATATATGTAGGTAGATACCTACTACGTACCTACCGTCGTCGTTTACCGTTCCAATCATTGATTATGCAAAGTAGGAATATCATAATGTCATGACCGCTGGAGCGACCTTGGCGTTCCGTTACTTAAATATCACAAATCGCATAATATGCCGCTATGTTGTTTAGACGCACCTCTGACTAACCGCTATTGATATCCATAAAGAACCTATACCTACCTAGGTCTACCAGAAAACTGAAGGGCACATGAACATGAGCATTTACTTTAGTGACATGTCAGAACGGAACCTGCACTTCGTAGAAGTACTCGTACGCGAAGACAAGTTTCAAGGGAAAGTGAAAATTATGTAAAGTTGTAAAAGTAGTTTCGAAATCACACAAAATAGCACTATACTGTTTCACCTACGCAATGCAGTGAAAGTTATTATTATGAACTTTTATGATTTCTACTAAAATATTGCATAATTTTCGAACTTAGAAATTTTAATTAGCGATTTCGGCTCCGAAATGAGGGCATAATTTAATAAATAAAAAATATTGCCTGGAATGTACACCATCCTTAAACAATTATAGAAGGTAAGAACACTTATAGAAAGTAGGTACTAAAATTGGCTAAAAAATAGTAGAGTTCCTAAACACACCTAACAAAAATTATAATACCTAACTGTAGTTGAAAGCCTCTAGAAAATTAGTCTTGTTAGACATTTTTTGAAAACCTAAGTTACCTATACAGGGTGTTACCAGACCACTTCTGAAAACGAAAGGGGGAGCTACAGCACACCAAAACCCAACCAAAAAAAAATCAGTTATCCTGAAAAATTATTATAGCCGGAGAAAACAATGTTTAAAGATTTGTATTTATTTCGCCAGCCCGCAATGTACGCATTCACGTAGGTAAGGTCGAGGCGTAGTACTATTATTTATTCTGTGTCGTAAGTGCCTACTAACGTAGGTAGGTACTAACGTAGGTCGCTCGCACGTCGCGTACTTGAATGACCCGCGATGAACTCTCAGCTGTTCATGCTGTAGTAGACGTAATCTGCGTGCTGCGTGTACATTGCTGCTTTATTTATTTTTTTGCTTTTTTAAATGAGATAATTAGGTAGATATGTCTTATTATGTTGTACTGTGTGTATGTAACTAGAAAAAAAATTAAAAAGAGATAGTCAAGTCAATTTTTTTTTCGCGATTTTTTTCGCTTAATGTTTTCAGTATCATGGTCTGATTGGAACCTCCAAGTTTTCGGAAGTGGTCTGGTAACACCCTGTATAATCTGTTGCTAAAGTACCTATACATTCAAAAGTTCTTTTTATCTTATAGAAATCACAAAATATTTTTGTGACGCGGAAAGCGTAGAGCGCTTGTTTTCATACAAAAGATTTCAACGCGCTCGAATATGGTTGTACCTACCTAATAATTGTTGGTAATAGGTAGGTGCTGCTATAAAATGTTAAGTAAATAGGTTATAGATAGTCAAAACTTATGGACGTATTCATTAGTAAGTTCGACTACTATTACACTGGTATGGTTTCGTCACACCCTACCCTCAGGGGTATGGTGTATTATTATCCATTGCTATGAATTTCAACAATTTTTTAACATTTTCCTGCCTATTTTTGATCTTGAACCGAGTATAGGATACCACAGTTAATAAGACGGACAGCATTACAATGATCATACATCCTTTACATTAATGACATTTAACCCGTGACTGCCCACATCCGCTCATGTAATATCGACTGACAGAGAAAGTGTCAATACTTTCACTCGCAACGCACGGTAGCATCACTATTTTCGCGTTACGATCATGTATTGTGGATGTGATAGGTATTATTATTGCGTAGTATTGTGACATCGTTATGCGCAAGTATTGTTATGAGTGTTATGAATAATTATGACAGGCCAGTATGGGGTCAATCAATTCTAACCCGTTAATACAGTGCAAATAATAGTGCAAGGGTTCTAAATGACCCTTAGTGATTGTAATAAATAATAGTTATTTGTTATACAAGAGTGCAAAGTTGCTTTTTAACCGCGTGTTCAATTTTGATGACCGAGCAATCGAAGGATTCTAAAATTGAATCACGAGCGCAGCGAGTGATTCAAAATTAGAATCCTGAGTGTTAGCGAGGGAATCAAAAGAGCACGAGGTGAAAAATCTTTGCACTCGAGTGCAACACGTAACTTTTCATTCCACCTCAGCGAGGAAATGACTAAATGCAAAAAAAGCAAATTGAAAAAAGAACACCAAGAAGGTTCCGAGTCTGACGTTTTAACAGATTAAAAAAAAGTTGTATGATATATTCGGCACCATAGAGGTAGCAGTAAATAGGTTTAATGTTTTTTTTAATTCACAAACTTAGTGCACACGATGTTCCAAATTCAATTTACTTTATCCTCTAGAGAATAAAAACTGCTTTTCCACTCAGATATTGAAGATTAAAAATACTCTTTTCGAGATGGTGGGATGAAAAAGATATTTGACTGTGACTGTCATTTACAGGATTTAAACTTACAAAGTTACACCGAAATGTAACTGTCAAAACTTTTTTTAATATTGTCGTAAATTGACGCGGTAGGCACGTAAGATCAAACTAATAATAATGAAATTAAATTATAGAAGAATATAGAAATTATAATAGAAACAATGTTATATTCTATTATTATCTTCTAATGGTAATGTCGTTGCATTGTAGGAATCAAACTTGCACCGCAAAATGCTCTATCCGCAAATTAAGATATAATTATGGAGCTATTTTTACATAAATGCTTTAGAATGTACCTACTATATTTATTGTACCTAAATATAAAAAAACAGTGACTGAAAATGAAACTAGTTAAAATATCTACAGGGTGACGAAAAATAATATTCACCTGCATTTCCCGCTCCCGAACAGTCAAATATCTGTCAAAGTCAATCCCAGTCATGTCAAGTCACTAGTCACAGGTCACGTCACAGTCACATGTCAGTGTTTTAAGTCTTGTTATTGACTAGATAGTTTTAATTTGGTACGAGTTATACGTTCGGTGGCCATACCGACGCCGCGGCACTAAAGTATGGGGTAAAAGCCGCGCGTTCAAATACTACCACCTCTTCAGCGATGTGTCGTAACTAAGTTGAAAAGGTGTGTGTTGACAGACTGCTACGGAAGGCTGGGTGCGATTAACTTCGGAACTGATCAATTGTCCCTTTGGACATTTCTTTCTTTAGGGGTCTAATTAGAAAAAACTAATTTTCTATATCTAACAAAATGCTACGTCGGCGTCGTATGTGTCACAGTAAACTATAAAATAAAAGCACTTTTGCTATATGTACCTACGTAATATTCTGGCAAATTTTAATAAAAAAAGTACATCATCCCTTTTTTTTTTTTTTTAATTTTGTTCTGGCACTGGAGACTTGTCCTTTTGCCAATACATCATCTCTACCTACAAAATGTTGCCCCTATAGGTCTATATTACGAACCTTATCACAGTCACAAATATACAAAAATACAAAACACAAAACAATTGTGTAAATACAAAAAAAAAAATATTTAAGTAGGTACCTATTTTATATATTTGCTTTATTAGTTACTTTTTTATAAGTATAAGTAACCTGTTGATAATTTACAAGTGTGTAATGTAGATAGTAATTCTATTGTAAGCTTTAACAGGGCTGACATAGTCGCTAAGCGACTCAAAGTTCTTACAAAACATAAGAATAAAAAATAAAAAAGTGTACAAATAGATTAAATCAAAACAAATCGATGTTGATGTCAAACGCGGACGTAACGAATTCAATTTGTTCGTCACACTGACATTTATCTAAGAACCGCGACAATTGACCTGGATATAATGAAATATCGTTAGTTTTTGGATAATTAGTACCTAGGTAAATGTTGTGGATTTTGATGGCGAAAATTTACGTTCGCTCACTCATCCGTTGAGCTATCGAAACTTATCAATTGATGTTGGCTAACTGAATTCATCGTGGTCTACGACTGTTTTTGTTGCGAGAGGAATAGTAAAACGAAGAAAAGCTAGGACTTTATTATTTTCATTTAAAATCAAACCTAAAGCTCAAAGCCATTCGTTTTATGAGATCTGCTAATGTCATCATCATCATCATTTCAGCCCGTTTGCACCCACTGCTGAGCATAGGCCTCCTCTTTATTACGCCATTCTTTTCGGTCCCTTGCGAGTCTTGTCCAGTGATTCCCAGTCAGTTCTACTATGTCATTTGACCATCGGGCGGGTGGTCTGCCTCTTGGTCTACGGGCATCCCTTGGCCACCATTCTGTATTTATTGTATCTTCTTTTAATTTAAAAATTGACTGTTGTTGCTGTTAGGTATACATTATGCCTGAGACCGTTTGTCCAACAACGCCCGCACCAGCACGGCACGGGTAATGCACTACCGAGAAAAACAAAACACGCGCACACTGCCGTCACACCGCGGCATTCAAATGTTTTTTATTGCCCTGGTAGTGCGTTACCGGTGCCGTGCCGGTGCCGTCGTTGGTGGACAAGGACAAACGGCCTTATCTCCAGGTATTTCTTTTTAAGACCAACCTCCTTAAATAAAGTAGTTTCATTCATTCATTCATTCCTTGACCTCTTTACAGGTGTGACCTTTGCTGTTAACGGCTTCCCTTCCTTTTACTGTCCTCCTTGCTTTTTGTTTAAGTGCTAAAACATTATTTACATACGTAGGTATGACCCCTCTATGAAGACGATTATTTTATCTTTGTGTGCCTATTTACCTATTTCTTAGTCTTTGCCATCTTCAAACTTATTTCCATTACTTTTTAATGACTCACCGTTAAGCAGCGTTTTCGCGATCGTAACGCACAACGCTGCGGTATGCGGCTCAACGCAGCGTACCGCTTTTGCTCTTCGCCGCTGTCGCAGACTGCGACGGAACAAGAGACCATACTAGACGTTTTCCATACGATTGTGTCCGGCGCCGCATGTCGCATACCGCTGCGTTGTGCGTTACGATCGCGAGACCCAAGCTTTACGATTGGTATTGCCTACTTACCTGTTTCTTTCTTATTTTGGTATAGAAAAAACAACAACAGCAATTGTTGCGTATAAATCAATTTATTCAATGCGCAACTGCAATAAAATTTGGTTTTGTTTGAGAAGTAGTCAAAGTTTCATCCGATTCTTGGAGTTGTTTGTTAGTCAACAAGACGTGATGATGTAAACCACTAAACTAATAATGCTATTCACAACCAAAGTTATTATAATTATTATAAGTACAGTTAGGATTTAAGTTGTTACCTAATATGAGGAACGACATAAAAATAATTTAAAAATTTGTTTAAAAAAAAAAGCGAATATAAAGTTTGACTTTGACAGTCAGAGCTTTTTAGTAATTTTTAGCGCATTTTATTATCAACTAGGTAGGGTTAACGTACGAAATAAACTATTAATAAATAGGTAAGTAGTTGAAAAAATATAATTCAACACTGTAAATTATTAATTAATATTATTACAACTTATATCAAATCTCACATGTCACCAGCTCACAGAATTAAATCTACCTACTAAGTATACATTTAGAACAAAAATAATTTAAGCTAAGTATTTCAAAATATTCAAACATCTTCATTTAATAGTAACTCGTATTTTATAACCTTGATTAATCAATATTTAATTACAAACTAGATATTAACTAAAACCTAGTCCGAGGGTTAAACAACTTTTCATTTGACATACGAATAAATGTCAGTTAACTTTATCCACTTTAGCTTACAAGTCCATCCGGTGATAAGCATGTATATTAAATAAATAATAAAATAAATATTCTCGGACACTTAACACAACGCCTTCTAGTCCCAAACTAAGCAAAGCTTGTACTATGGAAACTAGATGGCTGATAGAATACATACATACATTTTTTTTTTGTAAATACATACTTATAATACATAGAAACACCCAGACACAGAACAAACATCTATGTTTACAACACACAAATGTTTGTTCTCCGTGGGGATCGAACCCACGACCCACAGCACGGAAGGCAGAGCTACTACCGACTGAGCCATAACGCCTGTCTACATCATATTACATCTATATTACATCATTTATATTATAAGTGCGTAAAGCAAGCTCGTATGAGTTAGTGGCCAACGCTGTTGACAGAGTTTTTAGGCCGCCTAAAGGCCTCCGTCATGGCTTAACGACTGCTAGAGCCGGTACCGACAGTTTAACGTGCCCTCCTCTTAATAAGTACATTATTATTTTAGGTATGTACATTATTGTATAATTTGTACATATTTATGTATTCTATCAGTAGTTAAGTTCCCATAGTCGTTGTCTCAGCAGCACCTGTCATTATAATATAATAAAATAACTAATCTTTCTTTACATAATAATATTATGTAAACAAAGATTAGTTATTTTCGTTATCTCGTTTTCTTTAGATAGCGACAAATATAATCTAAATACGGACAGTGTTTGAGTAAAGAAGCGATTCTTAAGCGATGATACAGTAATGTTGTATGAGAGAGACACTTTGCATCGATTTGTTTCTTGTTTGAAAGTTCCATCGGCAAAAACTTGTGTGCTTACTTAGTAACGTCTAAGTAGTTTTAGCTCTAGTGGTCTAGTCTCTAGAAAGTAGCTAAAATGATGTTTGGTTACTTTCTATGAGGATGCTAACGAGCTGGCGATTTTCATAATAATGTATTATCTCATTTTAATCTTTAAATCATTATGAATAAGATAACTTGGTTATTTATACAGACCAGTAGATTAAGGGTTATTTTTTAATTTATATTCAGTAGCAGTAGAACTACTAACACTTTCGGGTAGTGCGTTGTAGATTACCAGGGCCGTGACATGCACCAGCTTTGAACTCTTGGTCAGCCGCCTTTGGTTGCTTTAGTTAGACTAAAGCCTGCATTGAAGCATGAATTCCACGTCATACACATACTATGTGTATCACGTGTATGTGTGTGTCGTGCTAATGTCGCGTGCTCACATCTCTTCCTCATTCTTGTGCATTTTCTTACTGATTTACAATTAACTGCAACTTCTGGTTTGTTGGATAAAATTACAGCGGGATACACATTGGCGGTAGTACTTCCTCATCGAATACCATTGAAGGTATGGGTGACATGGTTTTAAGAGTTATGGCGTGCAATGAAATTGCGTTCTCAGTCAACGTGCCCTACGAGGCTAGAGACGATGGCCCACATGATATTAAAATCTAATATCTGCCTATAACAATCCATTGTATCACTGAATATGTTCACTGTGCCCGTGCCCTGTGATGCATTGCACCGAGCCACCACTCTTGGACATAAAGGGTGTTTATGTTTAGTCTCAAATTCAAATTCTTTATTTCCGAAAAAACAGATGAGACCACTTACAACTACATAGTTGTAAGTGGTCTCATCTGTTTTTTCGTACAGATACATTAGTTTTAAGAGAGACCTACAGGTAGGTACTTATTCCTATTACTATTCCCGTACTTTTAGAAGCATTGTTATTTGGTAGTAGTCTCGCCCGCAGCATGTATCTTTGCAAACCGGAACACAGCAATGCGAGCATCACTGATTAGCGGTAGAATTAGGCACGGTGGTTACTTCCCCGGACGAGCTTTTCTTCGGAGGTAACATAAATGTTACCTATACGTTAATTGAATCTGCTTGTTCCGTAATTCTTTCTCATAACAAGTTATGTGAATGCTGTAACTTAAAGTTGACACCTCACACGATGGTGAAAGTCAATATATATCGTGAAAGCGCAGTTCAACGACCAAAAGTAGATAAAATAATTCACATCTCTTATGTAACTAATCAGTTTTTTTGCTAAGAATGTACAGCGTGAAGAGAAACCGAGATTGTTTGATATTTAAACTTTCAATCTTGTTGGATAATATACAATGCCGTCGCAAAATTAACAATTTGATTGACATGATATATAACACGTGATAATTATATACCTACCTATGCCTATAGATAGGCAGACAGCTCCGTAGTTCACTGTCTAACAGTATTATTTATAGACATTTGGTTAAAATAAACAATTCACATTTTAAAATGCATGAAACGTAGATGCCGAAATGGCGGCGACTGAATATAGAAAATCCTTACCTAGGTATACCTATATAATTACGGATCGAACAATACCAACAGTTAAGCATCTCTGTACGTGTCGAGAGATATGGAAAATTCATGGAAAAAAACATTGTACGTAGGTAGCAGAATGCACGAGACCAAGAGGGAGGAGACCAAAACATAATCTGATGGTGACTGCATTACTTCGAAGTTCCGATAGGATAGAGTCATTGCTTTGAGTCACAATCCACAACCACAACTATAGAGTCGAAGTCTCGAACAATTGAGGCACCTACCTACTTAATAGAATCTCACATGGTGCCAGAGTAGGTACCCGAATGAATATTTGCGTCATTCTTATTTACTTAATAATATCGAAAAGATTTATGGTAGCGCCTCTTGGAAAGAATAATTTAGGCCCGCATGCTGATAAAGAATTCGTTACTCAAGCATATATTTGAGTAGAGATTTTCATACAAAAATCTATGCTTGAGCAATAAATCAGGATACGGGTTTAAGAGTCACAGTTCACTATGGTGATATTACTTATAGGTTAGTCATGGTCCAGTGATATTGAAGAAAAGAGGCCAGCATCTAAGAAAGTTGAGTTAAAACGATGCATTTATCCAGTTTATGAACCAAACTAGCGATTAAAGCGACAGGCCAGGGTTAAGTGCAAAGGTTTCTTTAAAGTAGACACCGCGACAGACGTTAATAAAAGAAGATATTACTCAAGCACTGATTCGGACTCAAGAATACATTTTTTGTATGAAAATCTCCACTCAAAATGCTCCACTGAAAATTGATTAAGAATTTTTCATGCTCCTAACCCCTTACTTACTTACCCCTAGAAACCTGTTCGTTCGTATGAGTTAGTGGTGATGGAGTAGGTATGTACATGTACCTACCGATGGATATTAAAATGGCGGATCGTGTCACGGTTGTCATAAGACGTTTGGCGTTTTATAGAAAACCTAGACGAAGTAAAAGTGAGCAGTAATAACCGACATGAAAGTCTGGGAAATTTGTGCAATTATTATTAGTTGAGGCATCAATCAAGGTAAGGCTGGTAACCAACCAGATCGCAGTTTCGATGATATTTGTAAAGTTTACCTCACTTTAATTTAAAAACAATGTTTATTTCTCGGGAACATCGCGAGATCTCAGTGCGGAGCGAACTACTTGTAATAATTGCAATAACATACCATTATCAGTGATGTATCGCATTATTTTGTCAGCGGATTAAAAGCCTAAAGTATTTTTAATAAAATATGATACTAAAACAGATGGTGATATCAGAATTTGTAAACAACTTTGTGTAGGTATTGGAGTTGCAGTTTAATTTTCACCTAGGTTAGGTTCATTTTCACCAAGACCCATAATACCCACTCTGTGGTACATTACATACCCTGTATTTTTATATGTCAGCGGCGCTAACATGCATGTTGAGTGCAAGAACCTTTGAAGCCAAGATTGGCTTTTCAAGACATCTTGAGCGCATCGTAAACCAACAATGGGCACGATTCTACTCGTGCATTTTTCTTCTATCGGTTTCAGGTAAGTAAAAAAAGGAAAAAGGAGGTAGGTAGGTACGTAAGAAAAAGCAATAGTAAGTAAGTGTAATAGCAACAATTTTAATGCTGTCAAATCCCTCCTTTTGCGTAGTCACGTAAAATTGACATGTATTTAGTGCAAAATAAATGGATTAGCCTCTACCTAATGAGGTGATGCAAATAACTTATCTTGTATCTTTTTGATGGATGGATTAATGACTCCAGTCGCCTTAATTGATGTCATTAGCTCATAAAAATAAGATAATGAATAAGCAGCTGATTAATTAGTTATTTAAAGATTTCATTAGCTTTTGCATGCGAACTTGTGCGCTTCGTGTCACTCTACCACGAGTGAAGACACCCACGATCCAAGTCCTATGCCTTAGTATGTACGTTTTATATACAAAAAGTTACCGATGTGTGGTCAAATATGCAGATATGCTAAAAGGCTCCGTAGAGTTGGTGACTAGCTCATACAAGCTTACATACGAGACAATCGGTCGCTTTCTCTCAAATGTTTCCACCGTTTCCAATCTCACCATTGTGATAGAAAACCCATCAACGTTTTTGTGTGGCCTTTGTGTGCATCGTTTCTCTAATAGAAATTAGAAGATGAGCGTATTGTTTGTTTTAAAACTACTTTATTAAGTTAAAAAGCTATTTTTCAATAAAGACATACGACAGACTTGAGACTGTCTATAAAAGTTCTTTTACCAGAGATCATCAATATGTATAAAACTCTTTTGAAGCTGACAGAGAATCAACGCACAGCCTAAACTATTAGTCCTAGAGGTATGAAATTTTGAGGGTAGTATCCTTATATATAGTGTAGGGGTGCACTAAGAAAGGAATTTTGAAAAGTCACACTCTAAAGGGTCTGGAACGCGAGCAACGCCGCGGGCGACGGCTAGTTAGGTATAATAGTATACTGCTTTATGTACTTTTGTAAGCACGACGTTTATATTTGAGTATGTAGAAAATTATTGGGATGCCTACCGTGCATAGTATACACAAACATGCGCATGGCGAGCATTTGTTGCATAGTAAAGTTTTAGTAAAAATATCAACATACAAATAAATAAAAATATAATACATAACATATGGTAACTAAACATGTGTTATAGGTACTAAAGTTAGGTAGGCTAGTAGCCAACTGTGATGACGGAGTTCGTAGGCCTTCATCGTGGCTCTGACAGTTTAAAGTGCCCTTCGAAGCAGGGAAGGGTTCACGGGGGCAATCATTATCTGAACTGTAATCATTCTAAATCATAGGTACTCTGTGACTAAATAGTGAAATTAGCGCGTTTCAGCGCTTTTTTTGCCGTCAAAAGCTTCTTGTTTTCGTATATCTGTAGCCACGTCATTTGACATAATGCTGGGCAGCGAACGCAGTTCAGAGCTTACGATATAGGGGCAGATAGATTGACTAAGCAAACTACGTCACGAGCACTTAAATTTTTTGTACGTTTTATTAGGAATCGTAGCATGGGAACCTATCTCAATCAAGCAATGTCAACACCACTTGGGCAAGAATTCTGACACAATCAAATCTATTATTACTACCTCGTAAAGCCTCGTAATAACCTGAAACTATTGCCGGTAGTTTATAGAGTTTGGCAAATATTTATTGGTGGTATTAGACAACAATACGTAACTATTGAGGTTGTGCGGTTTTGTTCTTGTTGGCTTTGAGCTGATCCGCTGGGAATATTTTTGAACTTCTACGTTTTCTTTCGGTTTTGGTTACAAAATAAATGCTTTGAGCTAGAGGTCATTTAATAAAACATACCTACAGGAATTCACTGTAAAAGTGAGCATGCTAGTTAATCAACAAAAAAGTAGGAATGTATGAAGAAGTGTACGGTGTCGGTATATAAAATAAGGTACAATAAAAAATTTATTATAAATCATTTATTTATAAGTCCACAATCATTGCTAGATTAAAGAAACGTTTGATTTCGTTCGATGGTAACATCATGTGCCCTTATGAAGAGACACGTGATTACAATTATCTGGTACCGGCGGTTCTTCTGACGAGAGCTTCGACTTGGTTCGCCGCCGTAGGGCTGTACGAGTAGAAGCTGTTTGGTCGCCAGTTAATGTTAGAAGGGATGTTGGCGTCGTGACTACTTCCCACTAGCAAGTTGTTGTCGTTGAGGAAGTTGCCCATGGGGTTGGGGGTGCCGGCGGGGAAGCCCCAGGACCGGCGAGTGTTCCGGAAGACGTTCCTCTCAGCGTAGATGCGCGCACCAGCGCCTGCACCGATAGCGTAGTCTCTGATGTCAGTGTATAGGTTGTTGAGCATGTGGACCTGTCCGTACCTGACTCTTGGGTTTCTCTGAACGGTACCTTGGAACCAGTTCCGGAAGAAGGTGACCCTCAGTCTGCCGATATCTTGCGCCGCGTTGGCGTCGGAGTGTCCGACCAAACTGACCAGGTTGTGATTTCGGAAAATGCTATTGGAGATCGTGATCCAACTGGCGGCCTGCTTCATGTCGATCAAACCATCGTGTCTTCTTTGGCTTTCGGGAGTGGCGGCAGCGTTCCACGGGTCGTCAGAGAACTCGCAGTGGTCGACCCATATTCTCTCGCTGTGGTCGATATCAATGGCATCTATAGTGGAAAAGGGGCCAGGCTGCTGGCCGATGATTCCGCCGTTGCCATTGGGCCGCTCGCCGGGACCGTACGACAGAGCGTTTGTGAATTTAATATTTTGTATGATGACGTGTACTTGATTGGTCAGCCTGAAACCTCCTCCAAAAATTTCAGCTCTAGAGTCAGTTCCGATGATGGACTTGAAAGGACCTACACGTATGACCACTCCGGGAGAGCTGGTGAATAGCGGGGTCAGGTCGATACGTCCTCTTACGAAGACGATCCTGGGGGTAACCGTGTTGAGGGCGTCTCGGAGCGCCCAGGGGTCCCAGACGGTCCAGACAGCGCCGCCCTGGCCACCGATGGTACCGCTTGCGAAACCAACAAGACCAGCGTTGAAAAAGGTAGCATTGGAGTCGCTGTTGCCAATATCGGTTGGCAGCGCGGACGCCGCCAAGATTACGGCGGATATAATAATGAAGTGCTTCATTTTAATACGTTTTGGAAATGTTCTTGAAATGCCTGTGATTTTATAGACGACTTAATCTTCTTTGTGATATTTTTTTTTTATCTAATATCAATCATACCCTGTCTGATTATTACAAAATTAATTATACTTATCAAGAAATCATAAAACGAGATGGTGCTATATAAAATGAGAATTAAAATAACTTACTGATTCAATATTCTGAGCTGATACCAAGACTCAGGAAATCCTAGTGTGAGATCGAGTACCTACGTAGCATACATGTAGGTAAGGTAGGTACATCATAGCTAGATATGAAATCACACATTTCCCTTATTTTTATTTTTTTAGGTCGCTCATTGCCTGGTCCCTTCTTTGAATCTTCTCTTCTCTATGCGTCTAATACTAGTTAGGACTTCTCTTTCCAAGTTCTCACTAGTCTCATTCAAGTCCCATGCTGAGGCCCTTCTCAATCTACCATAACTTCTTCTCTAAATATATAACACTCTTTTGAAGCTAACTTAGAATCAACGCACAGCCTAAACTATAAGTCCTAGAGGTATGAAATTTGGAGGGTAGTATCCTTATATAGTGTAGGGGTGTGCTAAGAAAGGAATTTTGAAACGTCACACTCTAAAGGGTAGAACGCGAGCAACGCCGAGGGCGACGGCTAGTCATCAAATAAAACTCTTTTGAAGCTGACTTAGAATCAACGCACAGCCTTAACTATAAGTCCTAGAGGTATGAAATTTGGAGGGTAGTATCCTTATATAGTGTAGGGGTTCACTAAGAAAGGAATTTTGAAACGTCACACTCTAAAGGGTAGAACGCGAGCAACGCCGAGGGCGACGGCTAGTCATCAAATAAAACTCTTTTGAAGCTGACTTAGAATCAACGCACAGCCTAAACTATAAGTCCTAGAAGTATGAAATTTGGAGGGTAGTATCCTTATTAGTATAGGGGTGCGCTAAGAAAGGAATTTTGAAACGTCACACTCTAAAGGGTAGAACGCGAGCAACGCCGCGGGCGACGGCTAGTTATAAGATCATCTTACACGCCAGTGGACGTTTTCACACTACAACAGACACGACAGCTACACGATATCGTGGGGAGTTCATCGCTGGTGATAGACGCATTTACACTGTGGCAAGGACAGCATTTTTTTACAGCAATGTTTTACCTCACAACTCTCGTCATTGATAAACCCATTTGAAAAACTATTTTTATACTTCCAAATTGGCCCCACAATTAATACACCTACAAACCTATAAAACCCCTGCTTAAATAAACCTCAGAAACTCCTACAAAACAAACCTATAAAACACTACTAACAGTCCTCTGCAATCAAAATCGGTTTAGTAAACATGTCGCCCAGGCCGTAATAGCTGATTCACACTTTGTTAAGTGCAAGTTTGAAGTATTAGGTGATTAGTTAACGCTGTCAAGTATTAAGTATTGGGATGCTCCAACGATTGTCTGTTCTACGGCAAACATGGCCAACCTAGCTATCTTATACGTATAAACTGTAGACAATTTGAAGCGAAAGTGGAATGCTTCAGTAAAAGTAAAGTAAGATAACAACTTCATATATTTTGGTAGCAAATCAATATGGAAATAATAATGTAGCAACTAGGTACGTATTTATTTTGGCTTCCTTTAAAGCTTTAAAGTAGGGTTTGTGTACGTCCAAGAGTATCTTTATCTTGGCCAAATAGTATCTTTCCAGGCAAGAACAGAAAAAGAGGTTGCTATGCCTGGAAATGCTTTTGGTCAATGAAAGACCTTATGAAGGGTAATCTACCACTGACCCTCAAAAAGAAACTCATGGTCGTACGCTACGCATTCTCCCCATCCTTACTTACGGTGCTCAGACTTGGTCAATGACGAAACATCAAAAGTCCGCCCTTGGGGTATTCCAACGAGCCATGGAGCGCAATATTTAAGGTGTAAAACTGTCAGACCGCGTGCGAAACACTCTACTGCGCTCCAAAACAGACATGGTTGACGTTGGTCAAAAAGCCGCCAGCCTAAAGTGGAACTGGGCCGGACACGTCTGCCGCATGCCAGACGACTTGTGGGCAAAGAGGACCAAAGAGTGGATCCCACAAAATGCAAGGCGGCGTCGTGGACGACCCAGAATGAGATGGCGGGACGAGCTTGACTCGCACCTGAGCGCATGGCCTGTCGCAGCGTTGAATCGCGAAGGGAAGGGAGGCCTTGGCCCTGCAGTGGGACAGTAACGCCTAATAATAATAATTGAAAGCTTCCTTTTTAGGTAAATCTGGTTTCAAATACAGCTCTCTCGCGCCCTAGCCATTTCGAGTAAAGTTTGTGCACTCGGATTGAGGAAATTAAAACAAATTGCAGATAAAAATAAATACATCACTTTTATTGGAGAAATCAGTTATACCATCTTGTTTACCAGGTACCAGCATGTCTTCTGACATGAGCCTCTACGTTGGCTGGGTCCATAGGGATATATCCGTAGTGCTGGTTAGGGTGCCAGCTGACTCCAGAGGGAATATTAGAACCGTGACCGCTGTTCACCAACCGGTTGTTATCATTGAACAAAAAGCCCATTGGATTAGGAGTGCCAGCCGCGAAGTCCCAGGAGCGGGGGCTGTTGATAAACACGTTTCTCTCAGCATACACTTGTGCAGCAACCCCGATTCCAATGCCATAATCTCTGATGTCGGTGTACAGGTTGTTAAGCATGTGCACTTCTCCAAACCTGACTCTTGGATTGCGCTGAATGGTTCCCTGATACCAGTTGAGGTAGAAAGTAATCTTCAGTCGGCCTATGTCTTGCGACCCGGTTGTATCAGCGTTTCCGACTAAGGTTACCAAGTTATGGTTTCTAAATATGTTGTTGGAAATTGAGACAAAGCTAGACCCATGCCTAATGTCGATCAAACCGTCGTGTCTTCTCTGGCTAGTTGGAACGTTAAGAGCGATCCACGGATCATCGGCGAACTCACAGTGGTCGATCCATATGTACTCACTATTATTGATGTCGAGGCCGTCGATCAGAGACCAGGCACCAGGTTGCATGGAGATAATACCTCCATTACCGTTGGGTTGTTCCCCAGGGGCGTAAGACAAAGAGTTGTGAATTTTAATATTTTGTATGATGACCTGTCTTTGGTTAGACAGCCTAAAACCACCGCCGCGAATTTCAGCGTTAGCGTCACCTCCAATAAGAGTTTTAAAAGGGCCGATGTGCAGAAGGACACCGGGAGAGCCAGTGAAGAGCACAGTCAAGTCGATGACTCCTCTGACGTAGATGATCCTGGGAGCGACGCTGTTGATGGCCTCATGGAGAGCCCACGCGTCCCAGACGGTCCAGATGGCGCCGCCTTGGCCACCATAGGTACCGGCGGCGAAGCCAGCCAGGCCATCGTTTGTAAAGGTAGCATTGCCGGCCTTGTCACTGATGTCAACTGGTACTGCGGACGCAGTGAGGATGATGGTAGACAGCGCAATGAGGTACTGCATGATGGAAACCGTGTGGTATATCATCCGATATTCTTTAACAACCATTTATATAGGTACTTACTGGTGATAATAATAATCTTCCAGTGATTAGTTTGATATTTTTTCGTCGAATACATAACTACAGATAATATGCATTGGAACATTGATACAGTGGATTTAAAAATGTAAGTGTGTACATACACAATATGTTTATCATTTATCGGCCGAAGGCCGATAAATAACAATTTTTACAACAACTCAAAAACTATTTAACCTAGAATAAAAATAGGACTGGTTTTGGAATGTCTAAGCAAAGCCCTATCAGATGACACCCCATTTCATATTTTGGTACGACTTAATTTTTTTTAACTCCCTTTGGAACCTCATAACTTTCCAACCCCTTGACCGATTTACTTTATTTTTCAAACCAGTAAAACTTAAGAGTACTATCCGTATACCTACCAAATTCTGTGAAGATTGGATAAGCGGTTCAAAAGATCTCGACGAACAAACATACAAACATACAAAGCATTTTTGCCCTAGTTGTCACGATTCGCTTCGCTCACTCGATCAAAAAAGTGTAATATTATTTTGAAAACGTTTATTAAAAATATCGCATTGCCATGGGTCTAGTTTCATGTAATCTACCAGGTACCGGCGTATCTCCTGACATGGGCTTCAACGTTGCCTTCGTTCATAGGATTGTACCTGTACCGCTGGGTAGGATGCCAGTTGACGTTGGATGGAATGTCAGTATCGTGGGGACTGTTGGTCAATCGGTTGTTATCGTTGAAGTAGTATCCTGTCGGCGCTGGACTGGTGAAACCACGGACCCAGGCGCGGCGGGTGTTTATGAACACGTTCCTTTCAGAATAAACTTGCGCACCAACACCGACTCCAATGCCGTAGTCTCTGATGTCAGAGTACAAGTTGTTGAGTAGGTGCACCTCTCCGAACCTGACGAAAGGATGGCGCTGCACGGTTCCCCGGAACCAGTTGAGGTAGTATGTGACCTTCAGTCTGCCAATGTCTTCCGCTCCCGTGTTATCCGAGTTCCCGACTAAACCGACCATGTTGTGGTTCCTGAAAATGCTGTTGGAAATTGAGATCAAGCTAGATCCTTGCCTGATATCGATTAAACCGTCGTGTCTCCTCATATTCTCGGGGGTCCCGGGACCGTCCCACGGGTCATCGGAGAATTCACAGTGATCAACCCATATTCTCTCACTATGGCCGATGTCGATGGCGTCGACAAGAGACCAGGGACCAGGAACCATGGAGATGATGCCGCCGTTGCCATTGGGCTGCTCGCCGGGAGCGTACGATATCGGATTGGTTATTTTAATGTTCTGTATGATGACATGTTGTTTGGTGTTTATAGTAAAACCTCCTCCGAAGATTTCAGCGTTAGCATCACCTCCGATGATAGTTTTGTAAGATCCGATACGTATTATCACGCCGGGAGAGCCATTGAACAGCTGGGTTAGATCGAGGCGGCCTCTTACGTAAACTATCCTCGGGGTATCGGTTTCGACGGCGTCCCGGAGCGCCCAGGGATCCCAAACGGTCCAGACTGCGCCGCCTTGGCCACCGATGGCGCTGTTGCCGAAGCCAGCGAGCCCCGTATTGAACAAAGTAGCATTGGATCTGCTGCCAATGTCAGTTGGTAATGAGGACGCCGCGAGGATTACGGCAGAAAAAGCAATGAAGTACTGCATGACCAGAAGAAGAATACTGTAGACCAGCTGGTTGGCCTTACATACCACTTATATATTGACGATAATGCTTAAGTACTATCTCCAAGTGATAAGTATAGGTTGGTTTTATTAATATACTTACTTTATTTAGGCACATAATAATCATATTTTGTAATGTAATAAATAATACTCTGGACTTCGTCTGCTTAAAAGTAATGCGGATTCGTAATTTCTCGTCGTAAAAAATAGCCTTTCAAGGACTAAAGATTTTTTATTTTATAAATAATCGTTTTAATGGTTGAATCCTAATAAAATCAAAAACATACAGACATACCGTTTTTTCTACAAACTATAGTATTTATTTATAAATCCTACAGACTTAGGACATGATAAGTTTCAGTAGATACTTAATACTGAACATTCTTTAGTGGTGTAGGTATATACAAACGAGCTTTGAATTTAATCACTTATTGACTGCTAAGATTTTTTGAGAATTTTTATATTTTCTTGGCTGATAGCATGCTGATAGTAAAAAAAACTATACACATCGGGATTGTATACAAGACTATCCATATCCATCCATGTAATATTACCAACACTATCATCATCAAGTTGAAACGGAAAGTGCGCATGCGCCGGTCTTGGAGAAAGTCGGACCTTGGTCTTGAAAGTGAAAGGTAACGTGAACGTACCTAAGTATAATGTTGCGTTCACACTATGCCGCAGTCGGCAAGGACTTGGGCAGGGAAGTGGGCACGAGCATAGTGTGAGCACGAAGATGCCTCTGTCCCGTTTCCCGGCCCAAGTTCATGCCCTTTCTCCTTAATGAGAGTAAAGGCGATGTTGCTGTGGCAATAAGTCCGCGGCAATAATGCCGGCAGCGGCATGGGCATAGTGTGAACGCGGTATAATCTGTGGTATAATGTTACGCATTGTATGTTAGCTATTTCGGGGTATTGCACTGTGGTGAAATTGAGCCCTATTGTTTGTAATAACTACATTCTTCGTTAGCCTATCTAGTATCTATCTATACACGCACACTCGGTCAGAATTTTGGTTCAACAGCCTTTGCAGTGTTGCGCGCAATTTGACAGACACAGCTCAGTCGGTAACAGCTCTGCCTACCGTGCTGTCGTGGGTTCGATCCCCAATGAGAAAATAAATTTGTGTGCGGAAAACATATTATGTTTGTTACATGTATTATAAGTAGGTATGTATTTAGCACATATTGACCTTGTCTTTCCTGTGGATATGGCTGACTTGAGAGGATGGTATAGGTGCTGGGGCAACTCCATCTAAACATTGTCCCAGGCACTACAGTATCCCGTTAAGTGTAGGCATAGGTTGCCTCCTGGCGCTGTGTAAATCATCTTCAATAGATATAAAGGCCTATTTTATTATTTAGCACAAAATCAAACAAACAGTCTTACGATATTCAAGTTTTTATAGATGACCCGGAATTTTCGTCTAAGGTAGCCTGTGGTACATGTCAAGTAACTTGTCTTTTTACACCGTGTGCAAAGCTTATAGTTACGTATAACTTGGAAATGTAGTCGTTGAAGCGGTTCTTCCTACAAAGACATCTAATTCCGGTGTTATAGAATAGTTTCCATACTTATACTGGGCTAGGTACTAGGCAGACTTGTTTTCTTGCTGAGTTTATTCCCGTTGATGACGACGCGCTTAAACCCATCTAAAAATAGTCTTCGTTAAATAAAAGATAATCAATAGTTCTATGCGTCAAAAAACATAAATAAACAAATAAATATTCATGGATACACCACGCCTTCTAATCCCAAATTAAGCAAAACTTGTACAATGGGAACTAGATGGCTGAAAGAATACATAATATAATATTTTTTTGTAAATAGGATCTACCTAATTTAAATCATATTATGTGAAAACAAGAAAAAAACAGTTTTCGGCATTGAACAGCATTTTTTTTCGCGTTGTAGTAGAAAAAGTTTTTATTTCTATTTTTTTATTGGCGTCGCACGTAGAAAAAGTTGTTTATACCCGAAGTTCCTGAAGTTAGAAGTACGAAAACAGGGTGTTAAATAAATACTTACCTCCTTGTTGACTTTGAGTCCCAAACACAGTGTCAGCTACGAGATGCAGTTTCCTTACAAAGCTGAACACTAAATTCACTGAACCGGTCGCTCCATTGAGCTTTCTACAGCTTTCGCGAATGTTTTACTGAAGGTTTCATCTCAGGTTCTAGATTGGGTACTTGGTTCAGTTTCTAAATGGTATCATCATTCAGTAGCCCACTGTTGGACTGGAACTGCTGGCGATTTGCAGCCGGGAAGAAACGGGTACGCAACGTTTTTGCGTTTTTAACCGACTTAAAATAAGAAGAGGGTTTCAATTCGGTTGTTTTTTTTTTTGTTTAACAATAGTCTGATGATAAAGATTTAAAAGGTAGTCATACTGTTAGTTGATTTTCCTAGTTTTTTCGACGTCTTTCAAATTATGCCAGTGTCAAGTGAAATTTTTGAAATAATGTTCTATTTATGGATCAATGGTCATTTTGACAGACAATTTTACCCGTAGTGTCAAGTGAGACAATTTAAAATAATATCCAGTCAAGTCAAGTCAATCGTCAAGTCGGCTGTCTTTTGTTTTGAAGCCAAAAGACATTCTTTTTCTTCTCTTGGCCTGTGTCCGTCATTTCAACAGACAATTTTGCTAGTGTCAAGTGTTAAAATTGTAATAATATAAGTCAAGTCATTTGTCAAGTCGGCTGTCGTTTGTCTTGAAAAGAAAATGGTGGATTTTCTCTTCAAAGCCTAACACGAATTTTCACATTCAGAAAAACCACTTTACACATATTTATTCCAATGGCTCACACTTTATGTTACGACCTAAGTATTATTGGTTAAAATTCCACCAAAATTAAACAACAATACTCACAATAACACAAGAAAAACTATTAAAATTTATGTGCTATGTGTCGTTTCAAAAAATGACAAAACTCATTCTACTATTACGTATTTTAGGTAGGTACTACTTCTGTCAAACTTCTAATTTCTTTTACATTTGACAATGCTATTGGTTGAATTCTCCTCATCCCTTTTGGCTCAACCATAAGCTTTTTCCTAGGAAACTGACTATGAATTCTCGCGAAAAGAAAATTTTGGTAGACGCCTAAACCAGCCACTGTGGCCATGGTCGCTAGCTATACGATATTTTAGGAGGCCATACCATGAACGCACGCTTGATGCAGCGGTCAGACAGGAATCTACATGAATACAAAGTGTTGATCACAAAATTACGATAGACTCTGTTCAATGTTAGTTGCGTAAATAGTACCTAATGATATTCAGTGAGTCAATGAAATAAAAAAAAAAGAATGATACATTAGAACCACCAGTGCCTCGAGTCTGTGTATTTGTTTTGACTTTCGACTCGAGTATAACACACGCAAACGCAATTGCAAAGCGAGAATTGAGATTTGGGAATTGCACAATTCCCAAATCTCCCGCTAGAGGCGCTTATCCGGTTTTCATACAAAATTTACTTTGCGAATGCGTTTGCGTGTGCTATACTCGAGTCGTCAAAACAAATGCACAGACTCGGGGCTCAGAAAAAACTAAATAAGTAGGTAATGTACCTAAAGTGCATAAAATAGTATAGGTAGGAAATATTGTAAAATATAGGTGAGTTCGATATGAAAAAAAGTTCAGTAAAATGATTAGTAGATACTGGTATTATCATAATCAGTAATTAGCTATTATCAATTTGATTATCACCACTATAAACCATTAAAGGCGCGCCAAAATGTACCAACACGATGAAAATTAATTAAATAATCTATACCTACATTGATTATAAATAAATAAGGTTTGTTGAATCTCTGGAACTATTGTATGAGAAGGTACAATAGTTCCTAGGGTGCTACACTAGGGTGCAGAGCCTACTCCATCTAAGGCCTTATGCACATTATAAGACACGAACGCAAGACGAGAAAAATGTTGTATACCTACGCGTGCGTGTCTCATCCGACATAAGAAGAAATATCTTGTAATATCTTGGACGAGTGTGTTAATTCGTCGAAGTGTAATATGTGTGTAATATGTACGATCTTATAATAACAATCATGCGACTGAATGTCTTATAAGACATTTCTCATAAAGACACAAGAAAAATATCTTTTAATGTGCAAAATGCCTAAAACCATGTCACAGCGTCTCGTCTGTGGACTCGTCCATAGGAGCATGGGTAAAAATTGGCTTGTAAAAATCTTAATTAGATACAGAGCCCCGAGTCTGTGCATTTGTTTTGACTTTCGACTCGAGTGTAATAGCCCACGCAAACGCATTCGCAAAGCAAGAAATTTTGTATGAAAACCGGGTAAACGGGAGCGGGAGATTTGGGAATTGTCCATTCCCAACCAAATGTCATTTTGCGTCAAAAAAACAGGTGTATGTTGAATA
The DNA here is from genome assembly GCA_918843925.1 of Eulithis prunata. NCBI lineage: Eukaryota > Metazoa > Arthropoda > Insecta > Lepidoptera > Geometridae > Eulithis > Eulithis prunata. Next base: position 9,029,076 of record OU974014.1, on the reverse strand, counting down.
TCTGAAGAATAATCAATTACGTACCTACCTAGTGAAAAATATATTCGCCGAGTGCGATGTGGCACACGAGCAAGGGTTCCATAACAAAGGAACGAAGGTTCTCAATAAATTTGGTTGTACTTTTTTAAGGGTGTTCTTCCAGATTGGTCCCATAACATTTTTATCAAAATCAGTTTACCTTAGTAGTTTGGCAATAGGAATAACTGGAAAAGACACGTACGACATTGCGTATTTTGCTTCCCTGTGATTTTTGATTGGTGTTCACGATCAATAGAATAATCCCATTGAACCATATCATCATTTGGTATGAATATATATCTATATTCTGCCCACACTCAAATAGAAATCAGTTTTTCAAATTTTAAACTTATAAATCAGGTATATTAGGTAAGTATTGGTTTGGGAAGCACCTAGTTCTTTCTAACCCCGTTGATATTTTAAAGTAAGTAGTTACAGATAATGAACTTTTTTTGTTAAAACGAACCAAAAGCTCCTCTCTCAATCATTCGTAAAAATAAAAAAAGAATTATGTATGTTTGTCAGTAAAATCACAAGAATCATTTAGAAACGTTATAGATTCTAGGTAAATTAAATTAAATTAAAATATAAATATAAATTAAATTAAATACCTATCTCAGTAAAAGATAATTATTATAAATATTATCATAAGAACCAAGGATATAGATAAATTGTGCGTGATACACGGACCACAACTTTCGAAATGATAAATCAATTTTTTTATCAGGTGCATGATGTAGTTTATTAGTATTGACAGGCTTCATTGCTCAGTGACAGGCTTCATGGCTCAGTCGGTAGTAGCTCTGCCTTCCGTGCTGTGGGTCGTGGGTTCAATCCCCACCGAGAACAAACATTTGTGTGTGGCAAATATAGATGTTTGTTCTGTGTCTGGGTGTTACTATGTATAAGTATGTGTTTACAAAAAATAATATTTTTTTTTTTTTTTTTTTTTTATAGCTGCTTTAGTTTAGAGAGTTCAAGCTGTATCTAAGAATCGACGTCTTTGATTGCAATAAAATTTAGCCTATGTTTCAATCCGGAAAAAGGGCTTCTGAATGGTATAAGTTTTCTTAAAATTGGTCCAGTAGTTAAGGCGTGATCCGCGAACAAACAGACAAATAGATAAACAGACAAACTCAATTTTCGGAATCAGACTCGTTTATTTTGTAGATCTGTATATTTAGTTTATCCATATCTTTCATTTTAGTTTTTGGCTTTTTTACAGTTTTATAATAGTAAAGGTAAACTCTTATATCTAATACTAGCCGTCGCCCGCGGCGTTGCTCGCGTTCTAAACCCTTAGAGTGCGACTTTTCAGAATTCCTTTCTTAGTGCACCCCTACACTATATAGGGATACTACACTCCAAATTTCATACCTCTAGGACTTATAGTTTAGGCTGTGCGTTGATTCTCTGTCAGCTTCAAAAGAGTTTTATATACATAATAATATAATATATATTGAAATATGCCTGCAGATTGCAGACACCAAATTTGATGAGACTGCGCCTCCCGTGATCGACAGATGCCGTTATTGTGATGTATGTAGGATTGTAGATAGGTATACCTACATAACGGTAACGTAAGTATATTGAGTCATCGGGAAAACCGCCAAGCGCGATTAACGTGAGCCGCACAGATGGGTTCTGTTGCTAAAATTATTATACATACTTAGGTACCTACTTAGCTAATTTTTAAGTTGAAAAATTTGAAAAACCAAATTTTTAATTGATCATCAGATGATGATGTCATTTCTTAGATATTGTTCTATTGATCGCAAACACTATTGAAAAATCAGAGGAAAGCAAAATACGCAATGTTGTGTAGGTACCTACACCAATCTGGGAAGTACATATACCTTTTCAGATATATTTTTTTCTAATCGGTTTATAAATGACGGAGTTCTTAGGTAACAAAGATTAAAAACCAAATTGAGAACATCCTCCTTTCAACCACAGTTAGGAAAACACGGATCTTATTTTGACAGGAATTCTGACTAGCGGGTTATAGTATAGCCAATTTCTACCTACTACTGTTATCTAGCTCAATCTTAACAAAGATGTCTACGGAACCATAATTTACCAAATAAAGTCTCACGCGATTTCGTTCCACTATTTAAAAAATAATAAACCAACGTCTAAGTATTATTACAACGTTAGTTCTACACGCCCGGTTTTCAACGCCATCATACTCGGTTCGGACAATACCCTAAAGCCTACTGGCAGTAAAATTCCATGCACATTGCTGGGTGAAAAAAAAGTATAAAATAATTATATTGGGTTTGCTTGCATACTTTTATTTATGTGAATAAAAAAACTCTGCTTATAAGAAAATGTTTCAATTTTTATTGCACACTAGCCGTCGCCCGCGGCGTTGCTCGCGTTCTACCCTTTGGAGTGTGACGTTTCAAGATTCCTTTCTTAGTGCACCCCTACACTATATAAGGATACTACCCTCCAAATGTCATACCTCTAGGACTTATAGTTTAGGCTGTGCGTTGATTCTCTGTCAGCTTCAAAAGAGTTTTATATATATTGATGATGATGATATTGATATTATTATTTCTACCCAGCAACGTAAGGCAGTTTTATAACATACGTTTCCGTGCGAAGAATTATTCAGAGGGTACGTCCACGTGACAAAAACTAACAAAATAATATGCTTAATTTGGTGCATTAGACCACTTTAAAACTTTACTACTTATTGAATACCTACTTGCTACTAAATCCAAAAGGTATTCATTAGTTCGAATAAGGTCATTAATCGACACTTTTGTCGCTGACAGTATATCACTTCATGTTTGTATTGAAACAAATTGGGACGAAACCGTAATAGAAGTAGAAGTTATTGTTTCGTCCCAGTGGGACGAGATATCAGTAGTCCAAAACTAAGAATACCTCATTCGAAACCGCTTAGGTACCTAATTTAACCAGAAGCTTCGATTGATAATTGCAAGGAATCGTCATCGCCAATTATGTTTCAAAATGGAACTGCTAACATTTATGATCGTATGTGTTGCGCCACGTCCACACAGGAAGTGCCCCATCAGCCAACCTGTTAAGCTTTGGTTTCCTAATGCTGAGTCTCGACCGACGCCGGAACCAGTGGAGCAGAGCGGGAAATAAGATTAGAGATTAGTCTGTGCGTTTGCAGGCTTCATGGCTCAGTCGGTAGTAGCTCTGCCTTCCGTGCTGTGGGTCGTGGGTTCGATCCCCACCGAGAACAAACATTTGTGTGTGGCAAACATAGATGTTTTTTCTGTGTCTCGGTGTTTCTATGTATAAGTATGTATTTACAAAAAAATGCATATAATATATGTATTCTATCAGCCATCTAGTTCCCATAGTACAAGCTTTGCTTAGTTTGGGACTAGAAAGTGTTGTGTTAAATGTATGTATTCTATCAGCCATCTAGTTCCCATAGTACAAGCTTTGCTTAGTTTGGGACTAGAAAGCGTTGTGTTAAATGTCCGTGAATATTTTATTTATTTGTTTGACTTTCGACTCGAGAATAGCACATGCACGCAAACGCATTCGCAAAGCGAGAAATTAGCAAACTTATTTATATTTATCAGTTCCGGTCCGGCGACGGTCGAGATAATGCAACTGGTATGAACGATAGACATCCTAACCTGTTAGTACCTACTTACTTCTAGCTAAACTCTTTCATAAACATAGTTCTATGAAGTGGAAGGCTATTCGTGGAATATCAGAGAAATGCACCGGCTATTAATGACGATAAGTACAGCTAAGGGCGATTCAGACTGTCCAACTAAGGGGCTTACATAGAATGTGGATTCTAAGTAACCCCCTCAAATGTTAATCATCGTTCGAGATAGCGCCATGTCGTTTTGTTTAGATAATAACAAATAGTAACAATCTAATTTACAGCTTATGGCGTTTTTAGGGAACTCTAAAGACATGATGTAGTCTTTAAGCATAGTAATTTATGTAAGATTTTTCTTACCCCATTTATACGGGGTCATTCGAGCCCACCGGTTGGACCAAGGGTGGGGCCGATGGGAAAAAAAAATCCTAACGATCCCACTATACAATGAGCGGGCTCGATGGGAAAAAATGTCTACATAACCCTTTATAAGCAGAGGCTGAATAGTTCGTCAAAGTGTTTCCAAAAGCATATTTTGTCTAACGGACTAGGGAACCTCTAAATTGGAACTCTCATAGACCATACTAAGTGCATTCGCCGTGACTATTTAGTACACACGGTATCGAGCTGCTATAAAAATCATTAAATAGCTCTACATTTCAAAAGATAATAATTAAATAGTAAATTATACATGCTTCACCTTTAATGAAATAGCATGACAAGGATATTCGATATCACATTCTTCGAATGCATTTTCATCTAACATGTTTTCAAGGCGTGTTTTGCAAGACAGGATGTAAATCATCATGATTAAAGTAAGAAGCTTAATATTATCAGAGGAATAATTTATTACTAGGCTTCAAATGTCCATGAGTATTTGTTTAATTGTAGACTAGCTGATACCCACGACTGCGTACAATCTTTGATCCTAATTTTAGACCCTTAAGACTTTTCAAAATTGCTTTCTTAGTGCACCCCTACACTATAATGATACTACGTAGTATATAAGGATACTACCCATTAAATATAATACCTCTATGACTTATAGTTTAGGCTGTGCGTTGATAATCAGTCAGCTTCAAGAGTTTTATACATTTACTAGCTGATATCCGCGACTTCGTACGCCTGCGAAACTCTCCACCAAAATATCTGTCAACCAGCATACGATGAACCTCGTATATTTATAGATAGTAGATAGATGCAATTTGCAGTTTATCTCAGCCAGTGTTTCATTCTTTTTATTTTCTTTATGGGAACATCGTGATATCTCAGTTTGAGGCAAACTCCTTTAGTTACTTGACAAAATAAGCTATACATTACATACGGCGTTTGGATACTGGCCAATAATACCTAGTGCTAAACGTATGAGTTCTCTGTCAATATCGTGTAGTTAAGTGTCGTGCCGTAAGCAGTGTGAAAACAGCCATCTAAATATTCCAAAGTACGAATAGCAACTATTATACCGCTGAGACGCTGAGAAGGCCGTACCGTATGTCGACCAGAAGACTGTAGGCTTGAATGAGACTGAATTGAATGACTCTTTGTGGCTTGAATGATTTCTACAGTCTTCTGATTATTACTCTGCATCTGACACCACTTAAACATGCACGGGGATTTCGATCTTTAGCAATAAAATCTGTAATGTGTGCGCCAATGTACTTTTATGGATATAAGTGCGCATATAAATTGAAACAATTTTTATTTTGAAATCAACTCTTCTTTTTTCATAAGCTTAACCCGGATCGGATTGTTTTGAAACTATACGACGCTCGAAGTAATACAATAACGAACAAAAAAGCTGACTTTTATGTAGAGCTCATTCTGACATAATAATATACGTTAAGACGGTATTTTTTTAATTTATTAAGAAGAATGCGCTTGTACTACCAAACTTTTTGGTTCTTCTCTTTCAGTGACTTCCACGTCCTTAATTTTTTGATTGCAACTTTGTCGGCCATCCCAAGATGTTAAACAGTACTTCACACAAGACTGTATGTGAGCTTTTTGGTGTAAAATGCCTGTTTAATGAACAATATAGTCCAGAATATATTATTATGCAAAGACATTTACTCTAACCACTAACCTGATCAACTCCTTCAGCTTAGCGGAAGCCTGGAGGGATGCGTAGCCGTATCTGGTGAACCTCGCCGAGTCTTCAGAAGGCGCGTTGAAAGCAGCAACGTAGCGGGCTGGATTGGTATTGTCTAGCCAGAACCCTGGTGGATGAAGAGGTTGATAATACATATGAGGAAAAATACTAAAGAAAAAAATTGTGATGACTTAATGATGTACATTATTCAAAGTGGTCTAAACAAGTACATAAGGACATATAAAATTTTAATTGAAAGGAAGCCACATCATCCTCATTTATCACTATATCAAAGAGTTTTACGGCCGAATACTCAAACGCTACTTAAATTAAGTTCACGCTTAAATTATTGCTATCTCTTGCAAATGAGTAATGTCAAACAGAGGCAGAGCTATTTTAAGTGGTGCTTAAATTTGAGGGTAGTTTTAGTATTCCGGCTTTAGAGACTTCTTACTTACCCATAGAGTATAACTTTGGCTCCAAAACGCTGTAGAGCTCGTGCATCTTTTGCATTCCATAATCAGCTGCTTCTAGAACCTCCCTTTTATCACCTTCCGACACTTCCTGATCCTCTTCATCGTCTTCATCGTAATCATTGTTGTCTCCATAGTAATCATAATCATCAGCTTCAGAATCTACTTTTTTGTCCGTTTGCGTGGTGAGATTTGAAAGTGTAGAATTATCCTTATCACAATAAGTGACGATTATAGTAGACACATTTTTAGTTATTGAGTAAGAGTGATTTCTATTTATGTTTTTTTCTATGATAGTTACATTGTGCAGTTCTTTGCTGGCTGTAGTATTGATCATAGGCATTAAATGTTTTAGAATATCAATAATACTGCTTGAAGATACATTGTTTTTGTGTGTATTGTTTGGTTCTATAGTCAGTATCTCTACGTAAGTTGCTCCTTCTGTTGTAGGGTTTTGTGATTCAGTTTTATTCTTTTTGTATAGATCTGTTTTCTCTTCAATACCACTTTTAATTTGTGATACTATTTTAATATTTTCTTTAGCAGTATCAGCAACTTTGCTTTCAGGATCCAATATAATAGCTTCATTCAACTTTGATTCACTGTTACTCTCTATAGTTAAATTATTTTTTATTCTATGAATAGCTGCTATAATATCGTCAACAAGTTTTTCTTGACTAACATCATCTTTTTCACTTGTTATATTCGCTATAGAATGCAGAAATAGTTTTGCTCTTTCACTATTATTTGCTTGGGTGCTTCCCTGACTTTTGTTTACTTTGAAAATATCTTCTATAAGTTTGGAAAATGGGCAGGTTTCTTTGTGTGATTCAGTTTTGTTGTTTTTCTTCTCGTTGGCAACAGCCGTTGCTATTGTTGCTAATAATATGAAGATGTATTTATATCTGTAAATAATGTCATTCTGGTTGGATTGTGTGAGGCAATGAAATAGGTACTTTAAATAAAAGGTTATATTACCAAACGTACTGTTAAGATCAGTAATAATAACTTTTACTAAAATGATGATACTTTATTCAATGTGGTCAGCATCACAAGGTCACAGAAATATATTTTTTGTAAGTATTTTAATAAAGATTTCACAACTTTGCCCTTGTTTTAAATAACCTAGAGTTATCAGAGCTTTTTACTTTTACTTCAATTATGTACTCTGAGCTCACTAACTAAGCTTAGAGTTGCAATGGTGATAGGTTCTTAAAAAATTCTACCATATAATTTGTAATCGGCATCATCATTTCCCTGCCATTATCCCACGCTAGGTGTGGTCGGCACAACGTGTTATCTTCTTCCATTCACTCCTATCATTCGTCAACTCTGAATCTACTCCTCTCACATTCATATAGTTTACTAGCCGTAGCCCGCGGCATTGCTCGCGTTCTAGTGTGACTTTTCAAAATTCCTTTCTTAATGCACCCCCACACTATATAAGGATACTACCCTCCCAATTTCATACCTCTAGGACTTATAGTTTAGGCTGTGCGTTGATTTTCAGTCAGCTTCAAAAGAGTTTTATATATTTAGAAGAAGAAGATAATATATTTGAAAGGTTACTAAGCATATTATTATTGAATATGTTTACTTTAGACTCATCCTTGATCAATAAAATAAAAACGAAACTAGTACTAACCTTAGAACTTCCATCATAACAAAGTTATCATTCCTTTTAATAATTTTTTTTCACTTTAAAGCTACACGACAAGGTTGGTGATCAATACCGCTATATTTTTCTAATTAAAAAACAAAAGACGATAAAAAAGGTTATAAATAGAAAAAAAGTCACACACTTTTGAAATAAGAACAGGTTTGAAACATAACGGTGATTGTCAAGGCGTTTGTTCCAAGTTAAAAAAAAAACTAAATTCGCGGGTAAATTCTGCTTTTGTGAGTTTCCCGATCGCGTTGTGGTTTGATGGAATCCACTATAGGACTAGCTGTTGCATAATGTCTGGAGGCTGCTGTGATTAAAGTACTGTTATAAGACCCCACGGGACATCTGCTACTTGAGATCCGCTTTCAAAGCAATAAGGACTGTATCACGCTGACTTTAGATCCAATTTGTTCTGGGACAAGAAATCTTGCGTTCGAAAGCTTCGTGACTGGGGAAATGATTGTCTAGTATTTTATCATGGAATTTCGTTCTTATAGACGAGGCTATAAGGTTATTTATTGTGTGTGCATGATGCAAGAGTCTATTTTAGCCAAGCTGTACATACTGTTGGTTATTCTGTGGCTCGGTGTCGAGCGATGATCTCTGCGCCTGCGCGCTTGCTTTGTAGCAAAATGAGTTTTTTGGCGCGTTTGCATCGAATGTTCGTAAAAACATTTTGCAAGTGTTTTTTTGCTTTTCTTTATTGGTCCGTTATTCGATTAAACTTGTTGGTAGTCGTGATACCTTATTGTTTTGCATGGATTTGTCTTGTTTTTACGCTTTTTAGTGTTTTAGACTGTTATGTAGAGTCTGGTAGAGCTAGAGATATCGTTGCTCAAGGCAACCACTAGATAATAAAAAAATATACAAAACTAGTATCCGCCTGTGACTTCGTCCGCGTCTTGTTTGATTCTTTTGATTTTCTGGGATATCCTGTTAATACAGGTTAGGAACTATATATTTCAAGATTCATCCAAATCGTACCAGCAGTTACAGTGTGATTGAAACACAAACATCCAGACATCGAAACATCTAAACTTTGACATTTATAATACTAGCCGTCGCCCGCAGCGTTGCTCGCGTTGTACCTTTTAGAGTGTGGCGTTTCAAAATTCCTTTCTTAATGCACCCCTACACTATAAAAGGATACTAACCTCCAAATTTCATACTTCTAGGACTTATAGTTTAGGCTGTGCGTTGATTCTAAGTCAGCTTCAAAAGAGTTTTATATAATTAGAAGATTAGTGGGAAGTGTATTTAATTATATTTTATGACAGGCTGCAAGCCCATCGCCGCTACCAGAACTCAAGACTGCATTAAAATATTTTTTACAGTTGCTAATATGAAATAGTTTTAAATCTATTAAGTATAAAATTTAATGTGATATCAAATATCTACTTGTACATGACATAATGCAAAGTCATTACTTTTTTGTGACCACCTGGTGGTCTAATAAATAAACAATTTGCCATATCTAATAGATTAATTTATTTTTTTGGTCAGTGTGAGTTCGTGTGATTGAAAACTATTAAATAAGTAACGTATCTAGACACCTACCTACTTCTTCACAGTTAGCGTCAAACTACATCGGAAGACAAGACGTCGCGTCGTGTAGTTAGGGAGAGAAAATATTTTTTTTTTTAAAAGCAAGTTTTTTTAAAAGCTTTTTCGTTGCAATATGCTTTTTCTTAAAAGCTAATTCAGTTATAATTATTTAACCTAAATATATTGTAAAAGTGATCATCGGGTTTTTATTTCTACAATAAGTTTGTACACTTTAGTGTTTTGCATTATCTAAACTCCGCAATGACGTCACAGCTACTTTAAAACACGTCATAACTAAATTAGGTGATGGTCAATGGTTTTTTAACCCTGTCACGTCGGACATGAGCCTATAACGCGTTACACAACGCACCTTGGGCTATAACTACAAGGGGACTAGCATAGCAAGTAGCATAGCAATTAGATTGTTTTCAACAACTTTTTTATAATCCTTATTTTTTTATTTACAAAAGGAAAAGGAAGACTTAAGATTTTTTTTTGCTGAATAAGCTTAATTCAAATATATTAAAATAATATACTTACTTATGTAGAAAAAAATAATACCAGCTATCAGCCTACCTACACTGTTTAATTTAGATTCAATATTTTGTACAATATGTCAGCAGTAAGTATGGCTGTTTTAAACTAGATGGCGCTAGCAAAAAGGGCATAGGTAATCCTATAACGCGCTATTGTTACGTTTGAGTTTCTATAGAGGTATCCGAGTCGAGCGTGAATATAATATAATATGTTGGTTATAATATATTGCGATATGACATCGCATACATCTTCTTTTTCTAAATATATAAAACTCTTTTTAAGCTGACTGACCATCAACGCACAGCTTAAACTATAAGTCTTAGAGGTGTGAAATTTGGAGCGTAGTATCCTTATATAGTGTAGGGGTGCACTAAGAAAAGAATTGTAAAAACTCGCACCCGAAGACTCTTGAAAATTGGTACATAGATTCCTCAAATAAATTGACCAGACACGTGGTTCAGGGACACGGGCGACGGCGACGGGCGACGGCTAGTAGTACGTATAACACCAAAATGTTCAAGTAGAGTACCTACTCTAGATTTAGAATATATGGGGTCAATCAAGTCATTTAGGGTCAAACGCAAATAAATTATAAAAACTGTTTTATTAAGTACAAAATATAAAATTCCATCTTAAAGTCTATTCGTCTGAGCTTTTTTGTACCCAATTTAGATAAAACATTTTAATTATTTTGATAAAAAAAATAAGTCAACATTAATAATATGTACAGGGTCTAACAAAATGTACGTATAATAATCTAAGAAGATATTCAGTAGGTTAAAAGTTTTATAAAAAACTTTTTAATGGAAGATAAAACTTTTTTTCTTTTATTAAATTACCTAGTACAAGGTGTAAAAAAGAGACTTCCCAAATGGAACAGTAGCTGCCTGCAGTCTGTAATAACGTGCTACATAGTCGACCACATCATCGCTTAACATCAGTGTGGTAGTGGTCAAACCTATTGTATAAAAAAATAACTACATAGAACAATTTTGAAATAAGTTGTTTCTGTAAAGAAGTAGAACACTAGGTACCCTGCTAAAACTAAACTTTCAGGTATGTTGGTACTATGTACCCATTATCTAACTAAATGTTTTGTTTATTATCATCTACATTTATAATTTTTGAAGTCAAATCTAATAAGTTATATAAAATATCTTACAAACGAGCTAAAACATTGTATAAAATATGATAAAAATTTCGTAAATAGCGATGAACTTATTTAACTAACCTCTAAGTTCATATGTCGGTAATTATTATACTTAATCTTATTATTATGGACATAACACTCCGTTTCCGAGATCACTCCTTAGCTTCCATACACTCGTTCTGCATCTGAAAAAAATAATACTTGAGTTATTTCCACTAAACGCTAAGGGTACACGGTACACTTATTTATTTCGATGAGTAGGTAATGCTATAATAATTATTTGTCGTTACACCCGAATGACATCGATCATAGTTTTTGAGCAGTCCAAGGTAAAAAGCGCTGGTTTAAAAACCTTGTTAGAGCTGCCATCTTACTTCTACCAGCGGAATTAAAGCCACACCAACCTACTTTGTTATAAGAAACGAGAGCCTGACATGTTCCTTGAACTCAACTATAACAGCGCCATCTACACAACATTATGACAGCGCCATCTCTTAGCACACAGAAGAACTACAAACTTACCGGTCCGCCGCTAGATGTCGTTAGTGTGTCCGCCGCGCCTCGCGCTCGACTTTGTCCTGCCTCTTGAGGTCGTTGATCGATGTTACGCTGCCGAATAGGACTTTCGCCGTCACTTGCTGCAACAGACGTCGATAGGTCATTAGTTGATGAATAGCCTGGTAGGTAGATTGGCAATAGCTTGCGCATCAATGCTTTGCTTTGACATTAGCCGGCAGCCGCAGGCAGCACGGGTATTATAATAAACATATTACGCCATAAATGATTTATCAGCATCAAGGGGAAACTTTATTTAGGTACCACCATTTCCGGGAAGCATGGGGTGACATGATTTAGATGGAGTAAGGGCTTGCTAAGGGCCTACTTTTATAAATAGGCCATTATCTATGATATAGGATCATGGAACTTTTATACCCTTAGGTAGGTAGGTACTTTTATTTACTAGGCACTTTCGTGTCTAAACTGTGACATTACCTAGCATAAGAGTCTGTAGGTACGTCGAGTTCTAGATGAAAATTCTTCTTGTCCTGATGGGTTACTCTCGAACACAATTCCAATCCGGATCCATAGATTTTGACAGAAGTCCTGTCATTTTTCAGTACAAAATGACACGAGATCTGTCAAATTCCATGAATCCGGATTGGAACTGTGGTCGAGAGTAACCCCCCTGGGCACTGCCGCTTCTAACCAAGTAGGTAGATACACCTTCTTCAATCGAATGTATGACTTCAATCGTTAGAAGAAAGTTTTTATGATGCATTTTTGTTGTTTTCTATTCTTGACTTGACAGAAAACTAGTCATCAACTGACGTTTTCTTCAACTTCTTGGTTAATGGCTTTTGCAACTTGTTGTTACAATTCTGCCAGTTTTCTTAAGCATGACTTTATTTTTGTCAGCTATCAATCCGAAGCACTAAAATTTGGTAGAGTGATTCCTAGTTCTATGCACCAAATATTCACTGTTGAATAAATAACGCGTCAGAGCTTTTCCATACATATTTCAATATCCAGGGATCCATGATTTATGAAAAAAGGACTCTTGAAAACTACGATCCTTTTTCTATAAATCTTTTATTTGGTGTCTTCACTAAATATTTGAAGAGATAGGTCAACCTGATTTTGAATTAAATGATTATCTATTCACACAGTAGTTTTAAAAAGAAATATTGCTATTCACCCAGCTACATTTTTTATAAATTTTGCTTAACTTTAAGATAATAATATCCTTCTTAGATTTTCCTGACACCCTTGTTAACAGGAACTAAGTAGGTACCTACATAAAATATAGCTATTTGAAGTTTGACAGCTGTCATCAAAAATTTAGGTCTTGATGACACCTTTCATTTCGTTTTGCAACGAGAAACTCTAGGATGAGTAGTTTCCGAGATTATTATTTATGGAAAATTAAGCGTCAAAATACATCAGAAAACAAGACGTCGCATCGTGTAGAGAAAATAAACATTTTTTTGAAAAGCTAGTTTTTTAAAAGCTTTTTTATTACAATATGCTTTTTCCTAAAAGCTATTTCAGTTATAACTAAAGCAAAACGGTATAAAAGTTACAAACGAAAACAGCTTATGAAGAAAAAAATAACGAAAACCCTCTTTTGACAGCATGCTTTTTAAAAGAATATTTATTTTCATGTCACTACGGACACGACAACGACGTCTTGTCGTCAGGTGTGCGCCAACGCTAAGATAATTCTATAGGCATTCAGTGATGTACGAGCTAATTGAACTATAAGAGAGTAGCTATTTAATTGCTTGTAGGTACTAATTCACCCGGGGCAGACCACCTCCACCTTCAATGGGGTAAAAGGGGAATATAGAAATACTCACCCGCAATATTGACGACAGTAAAAAATGATAATACAAAGTAAACGCGGTATACAAGTCCATTGCCAAATTCACAATAATTCGATACATTACCCAACGGTGTCTGTAGAAATTGGATCGGTGGCTCTGTCGAAATTAACGAGGCTCGCCCCAATTAAGAGGACCATTATCGCTTATGGAGAAAGGCTCCCTTAAGGCGACGAATGTGGAGCAAAAGTTATTATTTAATTTAATTATTTGGAGGTGTCTCTTAGTACCCTTCTCATTGGTCAAAAAGTAATTCAAAAACTTCGTCGTTTCATCCGTATTATATATTCTGTGAATTTCATGGAGATATCTCTATGATAGTTGTACGGGCTTCCAGGTGGGCCAGATGGGAAAAAAAAATACCAACGAGCCCACAAATGAGCTGGCTCGATGGGAATAGTTTTCCCATCTGGCCCACCTAACGCACTAAGCAGAAGCTGGGCCAGAGGCAAGACTAAATATTACACGCTACAGAAACCAAGTACCTAGTTAAGTAGGTAGGTACTTTTAAATATTTGAGTTGGTCTGAGTAGGGTTATTCCCATCGAGCCCACAAGCCGGCCCACTGGTGGGCCAGATGGGAAAACAATTCCCATCGAGCCCACTCATTTGCATAGTGGGCTCGTTGGTAATTTATTATATGTTCTAATGATAATTATGTAATGTAGAGCAGAATTTGTATTGAACGATTTAGAATACTTATAAAGTTATGATACTTATTAATCGTATCACACTGTAGGTAGGTAGAGTTTTCTAATAATAAAATTCGTATTCAAACACGAAGTTGCACTGCACCTGTTCATCTTACGCAACTATTAACATATTCAAATTTTAATATTCAATCCGCCCCTTAACATTTATTTTATACAGTGCCGATCGCCACTGCTCCACATTTTATAATTATAATCTCAGCTTGTGGACGAGTGACAGAATGGAGGCAAAACTCACCGGACTACTTAAATAAGGTCACTTTATGCACAGAGACGGAGATAGGAATAGGGGTAATAGTTTTATTTCTTTTTTCTGTGTCTGCACTGAAAAACCCAATATAGTTGAATTTCTAATTGTTGGTTCCTTTAATGTTAACTCAACTCTTATAAGAGTTTAGCTAACATTAAATTATGTTTAAACAACCGACGCGTGGTATTTGATGTGACAAATTATAGTTGATTTAACAAATCATTAGTGTAGGGGCTATATTAACCCTAAATATCGGTTGAAATTATGTTGAATCAACCTTTTCGGTCTTTCAGTGTGGGTGTTACTATGTACTCGTATCATAAGAATATAGGTATTTACAAAAAAAATGTGTTAAGTATTCTATCAGCAATCTAGTTATCCATAGTACAAGCTTTGCTTGGTTTGGGACTAGAGAGCGTAGAGCGTTGTGTGTGATATGCCCAAGAATATTCATTTATTTATCATCATCAATATACAGCATGTATCTACAATGGCGACAAAAAATTGACACACGGGTAGAGCTACTTATTAGTATTTATAAAAAAATAATTAAAGTACAGTCAGCTGCACTAGAATGTGTACTATTCGTAACTTTCAAACTAGTGTCACCGTATTGTAATATATATTTACAGGATAAAAACTAAAAAATTATGAACACAGTTGATAATTTTACTTATTTATTTAGTATTGGGACCGTCGAAGTCCATAACAATGCTGCGGCCCTACATTGAAAATTACGAATTGTACACATTCTAGTGCAGCTGACTGTACTTTTAACCAGTTGCTGCTGAGATTGATGCGCCTAGAATTTTTACTTTACCCTCCTAAATCCTTAACTACGGCCCTGGAATCGGTTAATGCCACAATATAGAGCAGTTTTTGAAGACTCTACTTATATAATTTTAAGGTTCCATTTCAGACACTAAATGTCCTTTTTTGGTAGTAAACAATTTTGTTAACTGTTTCCTCGTATTTGCGGAAGTGAGCTGGGGTCAATCGAAATATAGAACGTTTTGGTAAAAGTGACTTACATACTAGCTCAGTAAGGTCTCTTTTTGAAAGTGTGTTGGCGTTGAGGTGTATGACAAGTATGTAGGTTCTACTGTCTTGTCAATATCAAAACTATGGAATCTCCGAGGACAATCTCTGATAGCATTTTTTAGGGAAAATTTAGGGCAGGCTGAGATAAGGCACTTTTTTTATAGTTTTTTTTATTGATATTTACCTGATAATTGCTGTTGCTATTGACCCCAGCGGGAGGGTATCTACCCCCGTACCCCTGTGCACTTCCGCCGTGATACAGGGTGTTGTTATTTGCATCCCTCGTCGTGGCCGTAGTGTACGTCGACTTGCAGTTCTGGGACATTCTGTACCTGGAATTGCATGATATATACATTATTTGGTACATACTTTTTTCCAAAATTCTGCTAAGTAGGTACCTATGTGAAAAACTCAAACTTAAAATTGATTTGTCTCCTAAAAACTATTTACTTATATCATAAATTTCATAAAAATGATTTATCAATAAAGTGTTTTAAATTGTTAATGGTGCAAAATTAATTATTAAAATTTATGTGTCATCTGAATCGATTTCGGACAAATTATGAGATGTTTAGTTTATACAAGAAAATACCTATTCTATTACCTATCAAATGGCGTACCTACTTTTAATTGAAACTAGGTAAGTTCTTGTGGAAGTATGTAGAAAAAATGGCTTCCATTCACCGCGTTTTTTTTCCATTGTCACACAACCGGATGTTCGAAACTTATCCTTATAGATAAGTTAGGTTTAAAGAAATACATTTTATTCACAAAGAAAATTACTATTAATACAGTATTTACAATGTTCACAATATTTACAAAATAAACATGAAACAGTTGAGCTGTCTACAAACCGTCGCAAACGATATATAGATAGCTCAACCGGTCCAAATCAGTAGCAATCGAAAGCGTGCCCAAGACACTGGCTAGATAAGTTAGTAAGAGACATAAAAAAATGGTTCTGCATGAAATAAAAATCAGTACACCGGATGTACGTCATTGTACACCACGAAGTACTACCACCGTACCTATTTCTGCCGCCAAGCAGCGATGCTCGCATTGCTGTGTTCCGGTTTGAAGGGTAAGGGCGCTGGTGTAATTACAGGCACATGAGACTTCAACATCTTTACGTCTCAGAGTGATGGACGCAGTGCATTGCCTTACAGGGCACGTCCTCATTGGACTTGCTCTATGAGGTAATGCATTGTTATAGGCAGAAGTTACTACTTAACATCAGGTGAGCTATCAGCTTGTTCCATTACTTTTATCATAAAAAAAAAAATTGTACGTGTCTTATCACGAAAATTACAAATCCAGATCAGTCACAAATCTTTAAGTAAAGTACCTACTTACGCCTCCACGAAGCGACCGAACCACATAAAAAACTTATCGTCTGCCAACGAGCTAATTAAAAAAAAGACTGGCATGTCCGAATCTGTAACAGACCGGTACAGTTAGTAACAGTAAAGTGTAACACGAAACTGACAATTAAAGATGGCCAACGTAATGAGGTGGTTACAGTTTTATGATTGAGGTTATGTTGGTGATACAAATTCTGGTTTTGTTATGATCATCATCATCATCACCATCATCAACCTATATTGGTCCACTGCTGGACGTAGGTCTCTCCCAAGACGCGCCACTGAGCCCGGTCTTCGGCTCTTCTCATCCAGTGTTTGCCAGCTACATGTCTCAGATCGTCACCCCACCTAGCCGGAGGGCGTCCTACACTACGCTTGCCTAAACGTGGTCTCCACTCGAGTATTAGTTTGTTATGATACCAAGTAATATTTTCTTTGTTATCTGACTACAAAATCTCTAGTGGAGAGAAACTGAAACGAATTTTAGGTAGAAATGGTAATATTTATTGTAGGTGATAAACTGACTGTATAAAATATCTAGTGGTGAGAAACGGAAACGAATTTTGGGGTAGCCAAAATATTATTTATTTTGATGTGGGTTGAAACGCTAAAATTTTCTGGTATGAAACAGAAAAAAAAAAATTGTGGTGAGAACCTGTGGTGCGAAACAGCGCTACACTTATATCGTAAATTATGTCATTAAATAACTTTTTGAATCGGGTTATAAATGACGGAGTTATGAGGTATCAAACATTTAAAAAATGCAACCGAATTGAGAACCTCCTGCTTTTCTTTAAGTTGGTTAGAGATAGTACGTGCCAGTACGTTATGCAGCTTGTTTGCAGTTTGCAGCAGCAATTGAGTATAGTGCCTTCTGGTAAGATCGGCGTAATAGTAAGTCCGGATGCCAAGCAATTCTGAAATATTTTTATATGATAATTGCTTAGTTACTTGATTTATCCGGACTTAATATTAGGCCGATCTTACCAGAAGGCATCTTACCAAAAGATCTTTTTAACAAAATTCAATTGATTTTAATTTTTTCTTAAATATTGTTGCAAATCTGAACCAGAAGTACTTTACTTGCATACCTATAGGTACCTACTGGTTACTTAAAATAAAGTACGTACAAGTAGGTACACAGTTGGTGGCGAATTCCGCTGCACCTAAAAAATCATGAAACCATTTCACATAACTCTTATGACCCTCGAAATAAGGTGCAAATTAAAAGGTAGAGCATTCTTGTGTAATTGCTCCAGATCAAAATCGCGAACCCTTTCAAGGTAACGCGGCGGCTAAAAGTTACAAAAATTGGCCAAGTGCATGTTGGATTCGCTTTGTAAGGGTTCCGCACAATTTTTTTGTAAATATTTTAATAAAACACTCATTCCTCTTCATATTTCGTGTCCTAAAATATTCATAGCATCCGCTACAATTCTAATTTTTGAAGTGCTATTCTGCACTATAAAATAATATAAAACAAAACGAAAAACCATTTAATTTTTTGAATTCACCATAGTTCATAATTGAATCCAGAAGATTCAAATAATTGTAACATTTTTCATGTGAAATAAAATAAATTTTCATTTTCTTATTTTCGGTACCTAGTTAAGTATAGGTAGGTAAGTAACACAACACTTTGTGTACATTTTTGTGTTTACGTCTCAGAGTGATGGACGCAGTGCATTGCCTTGCATGGCACGTCCTCATTGGACTTGCTCTGTGAGATAATGCATTGTTATAGGCAGAAGCTACTACTTAACATCAGGTGAGCTATCAGCTTGTTCCATTACTTTTATCATATTTTTTTTTTTTTTTAAATATTAACTGGTGAAAAGTAAACTGAGAAACAGGTAAATATAGTGAGTGTGTCAGTCAGACGGCGGCGGATAGACGGCAACGAGTAGGTAATAGGGGTATGTAATTGGATCCCCACTGACCGCTTTAAGCAACCCTAAAAAAACCAGTAGCTTTTTGCAAAAAAAGGTGAAATTGGTGCAAAGTCGGTAGCCAAACCAGTGGTAACCGGCTTGATTGATATTATAATAACAAGCTTACTTATATGCAAATTTTACATAAATTAAGTCTACTTGCCTAAAAAAGTATAAGTAAAAACCACAAACAATTAATCTGTGGTAAAAACCTGTTAAAAGTTATAAATAATTGTTATACATATTTTTTTAACAAATAATACTAAGTCACTCAACGATCGTTAATGTAGCAGAGTAGTTTACGTAGTGGATGTCAAAGAAAATTAGTGAAAAATGCGAATGACCAAATAATTGGTGAAGATTGACTAAGCAAGCTGCGCCACGAGCGCTTCAACAAATAAAATACATTTAATTTTATTCACTGTCTAACTTCAACCTAAAAGCCGTGTTGGCCGAGTGGGATTGCACCTCGACTTTCGATCCGAAGGTCTTGGGTTCAAATCCCGGACGTGCATCAATGGATTTCTCGTTCGGAAAATGTATAATATGCGCATTAACACGAGCTTTACGGTGAAGGAAAACATCGTGAGAAAACCCGCGGCTTGTCACCTCCGCACGTATTGACCTTGTCTTTCCTGTGGATATGGCTGACTAGGCTGAGAGGATGGTATAGGTGCTGGGCAAGCCTACTCCATCTAAACATTGTCCCAGGCACTACTCAGTGTCCCGTTAAGTGCAGGCATAGATTGCCTCCTGACGCTGTATAAATCATCTTCAATAGATGTAAAGGGCTATTATTATTAACTTCAACCTCAACTTTCTTGATCAGTATACCAAATGGACTTCTCCGAACTCATTAATAATGTCAAGAGCCTTTGAATAGGATTTGAAAAGTCCTGCTCAGCCGTGCTCTACATAAATAATATTAATACCTAACTAAACTGTTGTTCTGACTGACTGACAAGAATTTGTGAAACTAATAGGTTCCCTTCAAGCCTGCCCAAAGTACTCACGTTAAGATTCTATATTCGCTAGAGAATAGAAAACACTTTTGGATCAATTGGTATGAAGATACAAGATACAAGATGTTTATTTGCATGAATATGAATCACTAAGTATTGCTAGTTCCCAATACAGCATAGCGTCATAACATATTTCGTCAAAGAAGTTCAAGTCACCTAAGAGTATTTAAGTCTACTAAATAGAATACTAAATAGTAACCTGGAAAAACTCATGGTTACGGGCAAGGTGGAAGGGAGAAGGTCGCGAGGTCGAAGCCCAATGCGTTGGTCCGATCCAGATCCGCACCACACTCGACACATCCGTCTACGATGCCCTACAACTAGCCGGGGATAGAAACAAATGGCGTACCATCGTTAAGATGAGGATAATGACTGGAGGTGGTCACGACCCTCAGATATGAGGCATACGATTGAAGGAGGAGGAAATAGTATACTTAATTCACCTAGGTAGCCCTGGTGAATTAAGTCGACAGCACCTTCATTTTAACAAAATTTTAAAACATCCAACCATGAAAATCTCCTTATCCTGTATAACTATAATCTTCTGCTTTCTTTCTTCATTGCTGATCAACTTGGAACTTTATAGTTCGCTAATGTTTATCCCGGAAAATCAACCGGATCAAATGGGACGCGGACGAATTCGCGGGCGAAGGATATCTATCATCATTAATATTATTATTATTATTTATTATTTTATTATATCATCATCATCATCATCAATCAATATAAATAAAACTCTTTTGAAGCTGACAGAGAATCAACGCACAGCCTAAACTATAAGTCCTAGAGGTATGAAATTTGGAGGGTAGTACCCTTATATAGTATAGGGGTGCACTAAGAAAGGAATTTTGAAACGTCACACTCTAAAGGGTAGAACGCGAGCAACGCCGCCGGCGACGGCTAGTAGTCTAATATAGTTTATTCGTTGTGCCCACGACGCGGACATCCTACAGCGTACAGTACTAACTATGCGTATTCTGTAACTAGGCTGTGGATTCTATGAATTGGGGGGGCTTATGATCAGAAACACTCCACAAAATTAAATGTCAGGAAGTTGACGTCAGAAGCGACAGTCGACAAGGACATTCGAGTGGTATTTTCTTTAGCATTTTTAGTTTGATCCTGGTTGATTTTCCGAGATAAAAAGTATTAGTCCATAAATAATCCAGATTACGAGCTATATTATTCCAAGTTTCATCCAAATTGGTTTAGTAGTTTTGGCGTGATTATAACACAATTGGACTTGCTCTGTGAGGTGATGCATTGTTATAGGCAGAAGTTACTACTTAACAACAGGTGAGCTATCAGTTTGTTCCATAACTTTTATCATAAAAAAAAATAAAAAATATCCATATATCCAAACATCTATACTTTCACTTATAATATTAGTGGGATGGGACGGGATAGTGGGATAGGGTCGTATTCGTATAGCAGCTTGATAATTACCATTTAGCATTCCAAAAAGAACTATTTAGGTATTCAAAAAGAAAATTACGACTAATACCTACAGTAGGTATTAACATTTTTTTACCATGTATACATCAAACATTGACTATCTACAAACCGTTGCAAATGATTTATAGATAGCTCAACTGGTCCAAATCAGCTAAAGGACACTTCAAGAATCAATTACCTACATGAATAATGACCACAGTAAGTACTAATTAATGGTTTTTTTTCTGCCGTAGCAGTAAGCATATTATATACAAATACAAATACAAAACGTTTATTTGCAACACAAACTTAATAAAATACATTGCACATTTTAACTAAACACGTTTTAGGAATTGTGTCTAAATATACAGTGTTGCAAAAAGGCCCCATCTCAGCATGTGCAGGTTTTACAACCTGCGCTGGTCTTCCGCTGGTCTACTTAATGATTATTTGAAAAACCCATTTTTACCGTTTAATTTTTATTATTATTATTATTATTTATTCTTTATTTCAGACAACACAGGTCCATACAAAATTAAAATTAAACTAAAACTAAAATTACACAAAAAGGTAATACCAAAAGCATTATAATTAAAACGTCACTGGTACACCCGAGATACACCGTTATCTCTATTAATATTATATCGAACGTTTCCTAGAATAAGACTCTGGTTAGTAAACTATAACGGATACTGTGGTTATGCAATCCACCGGATTCTATAATCAATAATAGGTATGTACGTAAATCAATTTGTGGTCTGATTTTGGGTCAGCTAGTTAACATACCTAGTATACATACGTACCTACTTGTTATATGTTGATCAAAACTCGGCTCACTAAGAGAATGATAGTTCTATGCGGAGACTAAAGTTCTTCGTGTGTGAGCAACTTTTGACTTTGCGAGTAACTTTCGCATCAAATGTATACCTACGGGTTTTTCACGCGTGCAACGACTCGATAGGCAAAAAAAAACAGTTTTTGCGCAACTATAATTCGCTCGTGGGATGAAAAGAAAAATTGGTTTATTCATCCCGCTGAACTCTTAACTTTTAAGATGTATTGTAATTTTAATTTCAAGTTATAAAACCGTTTTCATAATTTGCTGTTTGGCCACTTTTTGCATTGATTATCATCATTCTATACCTTGAAAGCCTTAGATAGTGGGAATAGATTTATCCCATTAGTTACATTTATAAAAATCTCAAATCTACGTAGGTAACCGTTAGTTCTGTTTCGCCCCACCGAGTCGTCCCACTGGTGGGACGAATGGAAAGTTTTCAGAATAACTTCCCGTTCGTCTCATCAACATGCTCAGAGGGTCAAACTGGAACAAAATAATCAAACATTCCCACTAGTTCCATCAATAGAACTAAGAATATTATGCCGAGATGCTTTTATCTGATAATTTTAACATTCCATTTGTTACCTATCACGTTGTGTGTAAGTTTCTTCTTCTTGAATAAAAAAAAAATCTAGTGGGCATAGACAAGATCGTGGACGTAATGTCTAAAAGCAAATAAACAAAGATATAAATGATAGAGCCGCTGGACCGGTCGCAATCCGGAGCAATGGGTCATCGTGTCCGGAACCGCAGCCGTTATGTACTCTAATTATGTACAGTCAGCATCAGTAGATTACTCTTCCTCTTCTCTTCAATAATGGCCTGTGTCCGTCATTTCGACAGACAATTTTGCCAGTGTCAAGTGATATAATTGTAATAAATAAGTCAAGTCAAGTCATTTGTCAAGTCGGCTGTCGTTTGTTTTGAAAAGAAAATGGTGGATTTTCTCTTCAAAACCTAACACGAATTTTCACATTCAGAAAAACCACTTTACACACATTTATTCCAATGGCTCACACTTTATGTTACGACCTAAGTATTATTGGTTAAAATTCCACCAAAATTAAACAACAATACTCACAATAACACAAGAACAACTATATTAAAATAAAAGTGCTATGTGTCGTTTCAAAAAATGACAAAACTCGTGTCGTAGATGACTCTTTCACAATTATATTAAGTACTGATCTCTTATCATAATTTTGAAACTCAAAGTCAAAATGCTTTTATTCAATAAAATCTCACTGATCACTTTGAATCGTCATTACGTTTTGTATGATTAAATTTTTTTATTGGAAGAGTTGAAGCTAGTTCGTCCCAAGCTTGTTTGTCTTCTAAATAATCACATATTTTATTGATCGAGTGAGCGAAGCGAACGATTAGTGACAACTTAGTATGCTTTAAAAGTTCGTTTTATTAAGTTTTTGAACTTGCCTTTTTGAAATTTCACACAAATCCCTCTAGTCCCAAACTAAGCACAGCTTGTAATATGAAAATATATTTCTGATATAATACTTATATAGATAGTGTAGCAAACTTAGTGTGGCAAACATAGAAGAAATATCTACATTATGTTTGCTACACACAATGTTTGTTCTTGGTGGCGATCGAACCCACGACCCACGGAAGGCAGAGCTATCACCGACTGAGGTGTGACGCGTGTCAAATGCGTCGATAATTTGATATGCCATCAAATACCACAAAAATAATACCACGTGTAAGAAATAGCGGACATTTCAAGTGGTTTATATTAAACAGGATTTCCCGCGCTTGTTCCGAATAAGTACCGTGAACCCGGAAGTGGTTAGGAACCGTTACAGCATCACTCAGTGACTAGAGTCTGCTCTAGGCCGAGTATTTTTGTCTATGGTCCTGTTTTTTATGAGAATACGTCATGAAACAGAATTGTACAAAATTGTACGTATCGAGATACACTGCGGGGTGACACTACAACGGTTGGCAGTCGAGCTGGCATTGACGCGCAATATAACTCGAATACGTAAACGTGGCGACTAGACTGTCAGATTTGTTCGTGATCGAGCTACTGATGTCAAGTGGAAACCTCTGTTGGTCCATAGATGGCATGTCTATGTACGTCTCCTGTGAAACATCACATTACGTCCATCTTTTTTTTTCTTTTCGGTGGATAGGGCTGCCACGAATTTGCCAATGTCAGTGTTTATTGGCGTTTATCTACTTGTTTACTAATATTTTAACAAAAGACGGAGATCTGAGAATGTAAGTTATGAAAAATGGCCGGTGAAGAACGGAGAATATAATATAAATAAATAAATATTCATGGACACTTAACACAACGCCTTCTAGTCCCAAACTAAGCAAAGCTTGCATATGTATACGATGGAAACTAGATGGCTGATAGAATACATACATACATTTTTTTTTCTAAATACATACTTATAATACATAGAAACACCCAGACACAGAACAAACATCTATGTTTACAACACACAAATGTTTGTTCTCGGTGAGGATCGAACCCACGACCCACAGCACGGAAGGCAGAGCTACTACCGACTGAGCCATGACGCCTGTCACAATCTATATTTTTAGTTGGACCATGAGACACAAAAATGACTTGAGAGTTATAACCAAGTATCCATTCTAAAACCTCACAGAGCGAATGAAAATAGAAAATTACATTTTCGAACGAAAAGTCACGTAATCATTCTTATACATTTTCTGCCATTTTATAGAATATCTACTTAACTGGGGAGTAAACAACGACTTTTTATTAAATTTTCATCACCTGAAGAAAACAAGAACCACAATTTTCCTTTATAGACAAAAAGTCGTGGTTCCATAATTAAATTAAAGGAACACCGTTTGAACATTACTCACACAGTAGGAGGGGTTTTATAAATTTTCCTCAAGTGTTTTTACTTTTAGAACACCTTGTATAATATACAGAGTGTATAATATACCTTATATATTACCACACTCGAAAATATATGGATACTTTATAACATAGGTAGGTAGGGATATGAACAATTTTTAACAATGTGAGTACGAAAAGTAATATTTTTCATCAAAATTAGCGGAAAATAAATTTAGATCTCACTACCGTTTTAGGTAACCTACCTATTTATTTATTTTTGTTTACTTGAATTAAATTGGTGGTGATAATAGATGGAGTAAGGTGACCACTGAATGGTGGCCAAGATGCGGCTACAGAAACGTAAGACGTCCGGCAGCGAGATGGGCAGACGACATCGTCAAAATAGCAGGCCGTAAATGGGAGAGACTAGCACAGGACCGCGGTGGATGGCACAAACTTGGGGAGGCCCATGCCCAGCAGTGGGTAAGGTCGGGCTGTGGATGATGAATTAACTTTAACCTATACCTACACACACATGTCAAGTTGTTATAGGTAGGTACATGGAACTGTTCGTAATAACCAAATTACCGCACTCGTGAAGCTGTGTAAGTGTAACCGCGCCATTTTTTCTGTACCGTTTGAACTGAAAAGTGAAGTCAACAAAGGGCCAACTCCTAAATTTCCCAATGTACGGAGCGTCATGACGTAGTCGCCCCACTGGTTTATTTAATTAAGAATACCCGCGCTAATACCTTGATACTGACGTTTCTGCAAACCGAGTTTGTAAAAAAAGTCTAAAGTTTGTAGATCAAGAATTATCAACAGAAAAGGTTGTCTTTACAAGCAGTTTTGGCAAAATACTAATTGTATTTTTTTTTATGATAAAAGTAATGGAACAAGCTGATAGCTCACCTGATGTTAAGTGGTAACTTCTGCCTATAACAATGCATTACCTCACAGAGCAAGTCCAATGAGGACGTGCCCTGTAAGACAATGCACTGCGTCCATCACTCTGAGACGTAAAGATGTTGAAGTCTCATGTGCCTGTAATTACACCGGCGCCCTTACCCTTCAAACCGGAACACAGCAATGCGAGCATCGCTGCTTGGCGGCAGAAATAGGTACGGTGCTAGTACTGAACCCGGACGAGCTCTCACAAAGAGCTCTACTACTACTAAAATAAATTGGACATGCTCGGTGAGGCAATGTATTATTTTATCATAGGCAGACGTCACAGCTTAACATCAGGTGGACAGCTTGTTCTCACTCATTAAAAAAATTGGCATGTTGGACCACTTAGAAGATTTTTTTTTAATTGAAATTCATTTTATACTTATTGAAAATGCATTTTAAACGTATTTATCCGTTGGTTTTCTTAGGCACTACCGCTTGGCACTACTAGTAAAGTGAACGGAAATTTTACTTTCCCGTGACACTACTATTCTTTTTGGCTGATTTAATTCACACAGTGGCACACTAGCGCGTAAATCGTCTTCTTCTCTTCAATATTGGCCTGTGTCCGTCATTTCGACAGACAATTTTGCCAATGTCAAGTGTTAAAATTGTAATAAATAAGTCAAGTCAAGTCATTTGTCAAGTCGGCTGTCGTTTGTTTTGAAAAGAAAATGGTGGATTTTCTCTTCAAAACATAACACGAATTTTCACATTCAGATAAACCACTTTACACACATTTATTCCAATGGCTCACACTTTATGTTACGACCTAAGTATTATTGGTTAAAATTCCACCAAAATTAAACAACAATACTCACAATAACACAAAAAAAACTATTAAAATAAAAGTGCTATGTGTCGTTCGTCCCCCCCTCCGAGATAGCGAGACAGCCAACTCGTGTCAAATGACATTGACAGAGTATTGAAATTGATCAGAGTGCCAACCTTACTGAACCATAAAAAGTTTGTACATTCATAGTCAAAGTCAAAAAATCTTTTATTCAGTTAAACCACAAGAATCATTTAGAATCGTGTTATCAATATATCATATATCATCAATATATATAAAACTCTTTTAAAGCTGACAGAGAATCAACGCACGCAGCCTAAACTATAAGTCCTAGAGGTATGAAATTTGGAGGGTAGTATCCTTATATTGTGTAGGGGTGCACTAAGAAAGGAATTTTGAAAAGTCACACTCTAAAGGGAACGCGAGCAACGCCGCGGGCGACGGCTAGTAAACTATGTGATTCTAGGCGCCATAACATCGTGAGTGTAACCAGAGCCTAGAAAGAACGGACAAGAAACTACTACCCGTTTCCTCGGACTACCAAAAAATATTCTTAGCATGGTTCCTAGCCTCTATGACCGTTTCCACCATTGATGCCAATACCTACAAGACAAACTGGTCTCGACCATAAATATGTCGGCGACGATATGGTATGAAAAGGTATGAGATGAGCTCTCCGCCGATGTCGTGTAGATATCGTGTCGAAAGCAGTGTGAAAACAGCCTATTTCGTACCCTCAGGCCCACACCGCAATTTGAGGTTCACATTCGTATAACATGACATACCTGTTCAAATAGAGAAGACTTTTGTTACAACGAAAAATCCCTCTTGATATTTATTTTTATTTTTCTTAGATATAAAAATGAATTGCTGTTCGTTAGTCTCGCTAAAACTCGAGAACGGCTGGACCGATTCGGCTAATTTTGGTCTTGAATTATTTGTGGAAGTCCAGAGAAGGTTTAAAAGGTGAATAAATATGAAAGTTCCTGAAATTGAAAATGAAAATTGAGGCCGTACGAAGTCTGCGGGGTCAGCTAGTTTGTGATAATATCAAGAGGGATTTTTAGTAGCTACACGCCAATTAACTTAATAAGTACGTTTGATAGCATAAAAACGCTATTACGAACTAATTATTAAGGTTCGTATGAGCCACAAATTAAATTCAGAATCACAAGCGCAGTTTTTGAAATTATCTACTTGCTAAAATATGTTAAGTTATGCTTTCCACTTTTGCATCTCGATTCAGCTTGGTGTAGGTACAAGTACTAGATTTAAAGACCTGTGCCCTACGCTCTTTGTATTTCTATGACTAGGGTTGGAACTTAGTGTTTCTAGGCTTGTTGTGCCAACTTTACAAGATAGGTTGTAATATTGTGTTTATCTCACTGCATCAGTAAAAGCCTTATTGCACCACAGATAAATCACATGAATATAAACTCATACACGTTAGAAACGGGTTAGTCCCAGCAATGCGAAATCTATTGTTCTCTGAATTTTAAACTTCATACATTGAGTCCCAAGCAATGCGAATCGAAATGGCGTCAATCATTAGACAATTCAACTCAAGTGACCAGTCGACCTTTGAATATGTACAGAAAGTCTGTAAATAAGCATTCAAGAGACCGTGATGTTTATGACATCGAAACTAGATCGTAACTACTACTACCACCGTACCTATTTCTGCCGCCAAGCAGCGATGCTCGCATTGCTGTGTTCCGGTTTGAAGGGTAAGGGCGCCGGTGTAATTACAGGCACATGAGACTGCAACATCACGTCTCAGAGTGATGGGCGCAGTGCATTGCCTTACAGGGCACGTTCTCACTGGACTTGCTGTGTGAGGTAATGCATTGTTATAGGCAGAAGTTACTACTTAACATCAGGTGAGCTATCAGCTTGTTCCATTACTACTATCATAAAAAAAATACTTCAATTGTCACCTTATTCGTACTACATTTTACGAGAATTGGTTTTCCTAGTCTGCATAACTAACACCCTGTAATTGGCTCGTAGTAACACCGATAACTCCCTGCGGTATCGTCGATAAGTGCCAATCGATACGCACCTAAAGATTTCGTTTAAGATAAAGTGGTGCTGCCCTAACTTCATGAAGGCGCTGAGTGAGGGCGGAAAGGGATTTATTACTGTACTTATAAAAAACCTCACGATGTTTTCCTTCACTGTACAGCGCATGTTAATGCGCGTATAAATTTTCCGAACGAAAAATCCATTGATGCACGGCCGCGGCTTAGTCAGCTCCGCGCGTATTGACCTTGCCTTTCCTGTGGATATGGCTGACTAGGCTGAGAGGATGGTATAGATGCTGGGCAAGCCTACTCCATCTCAACATTGTCCCAGGCACTACAGTGTCCCGTTGAGTGTAGGCATAGGTTGCCTCGTGACGCTGGATAAATCATCTTCAATAGATGTAAAGGCCTATTATTATAAAAAATCTACCAAAATATAAATTGTTGCCATACTTATCAAATGAGAAGAGTATTGGTAGGTATTCAGGCAATGCAGCCAGTCTTGGACACGCTTCCGATTGGTACCAATTTGACTCAGTTGAGCTATAAATCGTGCTTGTCAGGCGATTGCGAGAAAAACCGCAGACGGATACTAGTTTAGATCAATTTCATGAGTAACTGTGATTAAGTTTTTGACCTTCGGCACGACAAAGAAAGTGTGGGTTAGTCATAACGTTATTTAAAATGAGACTATACGATATAATAATGACGTTGTTTTATCCGGCTTCATCCTTACGACAACGGTAAAACCATTAAATATAAACATAATAAGATCTTAAAGGCCCATATGCCGGACAGGCGTCATGGCTCAGTCGGTAGTAGCTCTGCCTTCCGTGCTGTAGGTCGTGGGTTCGATCCCCACCGAGAACAAACATTTGTGTGTTGTAAACATAGATGTTTGTTCTGTGTCTGGGTGTTTCTATGTATTATAAGTAAGTATTTAAAAAAAAGTATGGATAAACCCTCATGATTACAGATTAACTAGTTTTTCTGCATTTATTAGCAAAAAAACTAAACCTATTGATATCACGCCAAAGTTGAAAACAATCTTGCACCATATCGTGTACAACCGCGCTCAAAAACACCATTTAACCATATTAATTAACATTAACAGTGACTTCTTGTCAGGCTGTCAATAATCATTGTCTTCTGACATCTCTGAGTGCGGCTGCTAATGACAGATAATTAAATGATTATTCTGGTGCATAAAAACAGACCTCGTGCCATGATTAATGGTTAAATTAATCGTGGATGGATAATCTCTTCAAACAGAAAGGCACCTGCTAAATAAGGCCTTATATTAAAAACCTTCGTTCTGCACGCAGTAAATGTTTTTGTTCAACAAAAGTATTCGTAATTTAACAAAAATGCATCTTTAATAGTGTTTGAATAAATCAAATATAGGTAATTTGACAGGCGTCATGGCTCAGTCGGTAGTAGCTCTGCCTTCCGTGCTGTGTGTCGTGGGTTCGATACACACCGAGAACAAACATTATGTGTGAGGCAAACATAGATGTTTGTTCAATGTGTGTCTGGGTGTTACTATATGTATCACTAGCCGTCGCCCGCGGCGTTACTCGCGTTCTAGACCTTTCAGAATGTGACGTTTCAAAATTCCTTTCTTAGTGCACCCCTACACTATACAAGGATACTACCCTCCAATTTTCATACATCTAAGACTTATAGTTTAGGCTGTGCGTTGGTTCTCTGTCAGCTTCAAAAGAGTTTTATATACATTGATAAGTATGTATTTACAAAAAAAAAAAATATAAGAATTATACTATCAGCACTCTAGTTCCCATAGTACAAGTTTTGCTTAGTTTGGGGTTATAGAGAGTTGTTTGATATGTCTAAGAATATTTATTTTTAATCTTTTGTAGACAATGGTGCCGATTCTGTTCTTAAAGTTTTTTATACTAAGGCCCGTATAAATAAATAAATAAATAAATAAATATTCACGGACACTTAACACAACGCCTTCTAGTCCCAAACTAAGCAAAGCTTGTACTATGGGAACTAGATGGCTGATAGAATACACACATACATTTTTTTTTTTTGTAAATACATACTTATAATACATAGAAACACCCAGACACAGAACAAACATCTATGTTTACAACACACAAATGTTTGTTCTCAGTGGGGATCGAACCCATGACCCACAGCACGGAAGGCAGAGCTACTACCGACTGAGCCATGACGCCTGTATGTCGATAGAGAAATCGTTACTCAAGCATTGAGTAGAGATTTTCATACAAAAATCTATATGCTTTAGTCCGTATCAGTGCTTGATTTGACAGCGCTAATAATAATATTATACCCGTCTTTATTTTTTTTAGTT
Source organism: Eulithis prunata (assembly GCA_918843925.1). Classification (NCBI taxonomy): domain Eukaryota; kingdom Metazoa; phylum Arthropoda; class Insecta; order Lepidoptera; family Geometridae; genus Eulithis; species Eulithis prunata. Next base: position 8,998,078 of record OU974014.1, on the reverse strand, counting down.
TATGAGAAAGGGACGGCCACATTATTGCTGTCAAATTAGGCTGACATGGAAAAATGTCGTAGTGTGTAGATATCAATTATCCAGGACGTCCCGCATCGGGGACAGGCGAGTTTGGGGTCAGACCATTCTAAACCGTCTTTCTTGTGTTCTTGAGAACCAAGGACTGATAAGTACTGTACCTAGGTAGGTACCTATAGACAAAGAAAATTACAACTAATACAGTATTTACGATATTCACAACATTTACAAGTCTGTGTTATAACAAGTCTGTGTTATAACAAGTGCGTGTTATAACAAATGCGTGCTATGTTATCGTATGGATATTTTTTGATATGACATTACAAACGCAAAAGGTATTCGAAAGGACACAAAATAAGTTTCCAGAAGTGCTCAACCTTGAGCGTTGCAAATAAAAAGCACATTCTGATACGCGTAAAATATTTGACATTTAATTTTCTGAAAATTTTAACGCCGCATGTGTTTTTGATCGTGTGTTGTACTTGCAGTATTGTTATATCACTCAGTTTGATCTGAGGGCTAATTCTTCGATAAAACGCAGCTGAACCGTAGCTTTTTATCTGTAAGTTAAGTGTTTTTTTTAAATGATAAATAAATACATATTAAAAAAAATGTAAAATTCACACGTGGTAGAAGTGAAACCTTCAAAGAATACTTAACCAATATGCAGTACTAAGTTTCACCTCAAAATAAAAAGTTGCAAAAAGTTTATAATATCGCATTGGATTGGAACTTGCTCCCGTTGTCGGTCTGACCGCAGTCCGATAGTATCACTGTTCGGCCAACATATCTCTGCTGCGATGGTTGAAATTACGGCTGTCTCTTTTCGTTTGCGCTCTTTTGTTTTCGCAAAATGTAAGTGTAATAGTAACTAGTAGCTCATCTGTAATCTGTTACCGTTTTCGTTTCATCGAATTTCAAATCACAACGGTGCTGAACCGCATTTTATTTAACTGGTTAATCGCAGATCATAATATAATACTATACTTTTAGTCTTTATCTGATACTGCACTTAACGTTTCAGCTGAGCTGCAGATCAATCGAATAATAGTTGGGACGCCAACCGTTGCAAGTAGTACAATTGAGCCCTTGACGCCCTAACCAATTTTACATTCTACAAAATTAAATGCTTTTGGTTACATACCTACTGAGAAAACGTCAAATATTTCAAGACATTCCTTAAAAATTGTTAGTCATATCTTTGTTAAGTCAACGAGCACACTCACGGAGGCCTTAAGGTGGCCAAACTAACTCATACAAACTTAGTGTTATAGCACGCACTTGTTATAACACGCTCTTGTTATAACACACACTTGTTACAACACACACTTGTTATAACACGCACTTGATATAACAAGAGCGCGTTGATCACCTGCCATGTATAACTTCTTACGATGCCGGGATTCTAGTAATTTATCCGTCAGCACCGCGGTACATCAAGACCTAGAGAAAGTCTAGATGTTTGAACTAGAAAGCTGAGGCGTGTAGATACTGGAAATGTTCCTTTTAATAACACTAAGTACAGTCAGCAACATTAGTCAATGATAAGACAAAGTTTTAAAAATGAATTATGGAAAATTTAAATTTATGATAAAATTAATTATGACTAAGTTACGTTTAGGTTTTAGGTTTTAGTTACCCTGGCCACAGATCATATTAGTACCTACCGGCAAAGGTTTTCAAAGAATGCAATTAAAGTTTTTCTTTTATTAGCAAACAGATTTTGCAGGTTCATTGTGTAAAAGCAATTGTAAGTATTTACGCAATCTATAAAAAACACTATTCAACTCACCTTTTATTCAGCCCGGAAAAACAGCAACAAATCAACCTTCGTGCATTCACAGAGCGCCAAAAAAAACAAACAAACACTGGCCGAAAAAATACGCAATCAGAAAATAGCGCGGCAAACTGACAGCTTGTCAAAACGACAAGGGAAATTCGGCTCCCGAAAAATGTGGCACAGTTAGAGAAATAAATAAATTTCAAATTTGGAACGGCTAGTGTCGTACCGAGTGCATCTGTTGCGATGCCGGAGTAATGAATGGTCTGTTGCTGGTAGTGAGGTGCTCGCTCGAACGGCTTTGTCGGTAAATGTGTGCCTTCATAAATAGAGGGACGTATGCGCTGAGATACTTTTAATTGTGGTCGCCAAATTTATCGTCTAAGTAAACTTTCTGCATGATAAATGTATTTCCAAAAATTTTAATAATTTATTGTGGCTTTTGTTCAATCTTAATTTGTGTTCACCATCATTTAATTCAAACTTTGCTTAGTTTGGGACTAGAGTAATATCCAAGAATATATTTATTTTGATCGAATAGTTATGCATGGTGAAACATAGATAATTCAAAAGTGTTTCTGTCATCCGACATTACGCGTTCAGACTGAATCGGCATTGGATAGATAGTTTTGCAATGAATAATTATTACTAGTAGTTCGCCCCGAACTGAGATCTCGTGAGGGAATGTCTAGGTAAAAATAAAACCCTAAATTTTGCAAATCGCATCAATACCGCCATTTAGCAAAGTACCAGTCTTACTTGAACTACAGAACCATTGAAAGTCTATGAACTGGTAGCTCGCGTTATACTGGTTTTGCCAGCTGTATAATTTTTACAATAACTCAAAAACTATTTAACCTAGAATAAAAATAAAATCGGTTTTGAAATCTCTAAACAAAACCCTATCATATGACACCCCACTTAATATTTTGGTACGACTTTTTTTTTTTACTCTCTTTGGACCCTCATAACTTCACGACCCCTTGACCGATTTACTTCATTTAACAAACCAGTAAAACTTAAGAGTACTATCTGTATACCTATCAAATTCTGTGAAGATCAGATAAGAGGTTCAAAAGATCTCGTCGAACAAACATACAAAGCATTTTTGTCCAAGTTGTCACTAAGATCTCGTTTGCTTCGCTCACTCGATCAAAAATATAATGTGGTAGAAACACGAAGAAAAAGGGTATATTCAAATTGATATTATTGGTCTTCTACAGCTGCGCTAGCTAAAATGGCTGCTAATGGCGTCTGTTGTCATCTCTTTTCGTTGTCATGCAAGTAACAATCAAAATGATGAAGCATTTTTAAAGCCGCCCTAATTTGACTGACGAATAAAGGGGTTAGTATAAAAAAGAAAACGGTCTAATTGGAATGTTTATAGCAAAAATAAAGCTTGGTATTCGAAAACAAGTTTAAAAACTATCATTTTAATGATAACTTCAAAGTTTTAAATAGTTCTATTCGCAAGTATCAAGATAATAAGTCTAACTACAGTGTATAGCGGTCCATAGTAGATTCGCACCGCACCGACCTGGCATTTCGGCTGACAAAATACTTGCAGATGGCGCGATTGTATGGAAGAGGCTTTTACCAATGCATTGTAAATCTAGATAACAAAAATAATATTAATATAAATAATATAATAAATAATAAAAAATATTAATATAATAAAAAATGTGTTTAAAAAACCATGAGTATAACTACAAGTGAAAATAATAGCGTTCTAGTTTAAAAAGCTATTTTAATATCCTATTAATATTATAAACGCGAAAGCTTGTAAGGGTGTATGTATGGATGGATGTATGTTTGTTCCTCTTTCACGCAAAAACTACTGATCCGATTTCGGTGAAACTTGGAATATATATTGTCCGTGACCTGGATTAACACATAGGCTACTTTTTATCCTGGAACATTAACGGGATCCAACGGGACGCGAACGTCGCGGACGGCAGCTAGTAAAAAATAAAATTGATAGACTAATAACATCCAATCAGTAAATAGCAAAACTGATTGACTAGATAATTATTGTTTTCAACACTGAAAGTCAAAACTGGTTCGATTATTAAAGCTTATAATATTATTCTAAACTACCTGATACCCGCGACTTCGTACGCGTGCGAAACTTTCCACCAAAATATCTGTCAACCAGCATACGATGAACCTCGTGCCAAAGTCGGCTTTTGGTTTAGAGAGGTCAAGCTGTATCTAAGAATCCACGTCTTTCATTTTAATAAAATATAGCCTATGTTTCTATCAGGAAAAAGGGCTTCTGAATGGTATAAGTTTCATTGAAATTGGTCTAGTAGTTTAGTCGTGATCTGCGAACAAACAAACAGACAAACTCGATTTTCTGAATCAGAATAGTTTATTTTGTAGATCTGCATAGAAATGCAAATAAACTAAATAGTTTATCCATATCTTTAATTTTAGTTTTTGGCTTTTTTACAGTTTTATAATAGTAGGTATAGATAGATATATTTCACCGTTACAGATTATGCCTCAATAAACTAGAATTCGAAATAATTAAATAGATAATTAAATGTATCGTGGCCTTGGTACCAAATGATCTATCAATTTTAATATTAAAATATGCTAAGCGGATAAATAAATTTTACACGACAATGTAAATAAGACCTTTAATCAGTATTTTTGATGTCATTAATCAGAATGTTGACCTTTTTAAGTTACATTAGTTATTTTATTAATAAAGTATTGTTAAAGAAAAATAAAGCCATTTAAATTTTATATTATAATCTTAAATATTTTTTTTATGCAAATAAAAGAAAACTTGTTCCTGTGGGATTAGTGGGATGGGATGGGATGGAATATTAGTGGGCCTAACTAATTTGAATAAATAAAGTAGTAGGCGTTTAAAAAGCTGTCTCCACACTAAGGCAGGCCAAGCTCTGTATGCCTATAGCCTATAGCCCCATAGGTAAGCTTCCCACGGCAGACCGCATCAGCTCTGATGCAATCCTAGTGTCTAATGTCAGAGGTGTACGTTTTTTACTCCGTTAGGCCCTGTGCTGGGCTCATGTGATGAGTGATAGCGAATTTTGTATCGAGAACACTGTTGATAAACGAATTATCAAACTTAGTAGGGGGAAGTACTACCCTACTAAGTATTGCAGCCCCATAACGCAAGCTCTGAACTGCTTTCGCTACCCAGCAATGTACCCACCCCAATGTACCCAGCTACCCAGTAATGTCAAGCGATGTGGAAATACGAAAACAAGAAACTTCTTCTTCTTCTCTTCAATAATGGCCTGTGTCCGTCATTTCGACAGACAATTTTGCCAATGTCAAGTGTTAAAATTGTAATAATTATGTCAAGTCAAGTCATTTGTCAAGTCGGCTGTCGTTTGTTTTGAAAAGAAAATGGTGGATTTTCTCTTTAAAACCTAACACGAATTTTCACATTCAGAAAAACCACTTTACACACATTTATTCCAGTGGCTCACACTTTATGTTACGACCTAAGTATTATTGGTTAAAATTCCACCAAAATTAAACAACAATACTCACAATAACACAAGAAAAACTATTAAAATAAAAGTGCTATGTGTCGTTTCAAAAAATGTCAATACTCGTGTTCCAACAAGAAACTTTTGACGGCAAAAAACGCGCTGAAACGCGCTAATGTTACTATTTAGTCACAGAATATCTATGGTTTAGCATGAAAACAGTTCAGAAAACCTCCCAGGCTTAAACCTGGCAGGTTTTTATGAGACAACGATTACCCCCTGATAGGGTTTGGTTTAGAAAAATTCAAATTAAAAGAACATGAAAAGTTTGTTCAGATCACTTCTTAATATAAAAAGTCTTTAGACTTCAATCAGTTCACATGTTGTAGATTTGAACTAAAATGATTAAAAAAGCAGACGCACGCATTTTATAATATTTCTAAATGCTCATAGCGATAAGGCCGCCCATTGTACTTCACATAAGAATTAGTAACTCTGTGTTTATTTTATAATTGCTGTAAAAGTGGTGTACAATAAAGAGTTTTCTATCTATCTATCTATCTAAATGTTAATAACTTGCACCACACACCAACTCGCGAAGCTTGGAAGAGATCGCAGCGATAAGTCCTTTGTCTTCAGGAGGTCGTGAGGATGGGCCGTGCGATTGTTTTCGAGCTCTTGAATAGAATCTATCAAAGTAAAATTAGCTTAGTCTGCACCGAACTTTGAGCTTTTCAGGACCTTTGCAGACTGCATACTTTCTGATCGGCTGATACCTTGGTTATTAATAATAGACCTTTACATCTATTGAAGATGATATATACAGCGTCAGGAGGCAACCTATGCCTACACTTAACGGGACACTGTAGTGCCTGGGACAATGTTTAGATGGAGTAGGCTTGCCCAGCACCTATACCATCCTCCCAGCCTAGTCAGCCATATCCACAGGAAAGACATCGTCAATACGTGCGGAGCTGACTAAGCCAAGGGTTTCCGCACGATGTTTTCCTTCACCGTTAAAGCTCACGAAAAATCCCACGACCTTCGGATCGAAAGTCGAGGTGCAATCCCACTCGGCCAACACGTCTTTTTTTTTGTTTGGTTATTGGTGCTCTGACTAATAGACTAAAAATGGTCTAATAGACCAAATTATTACCTACAGACGGTAATAATTTGATCTATAAAGGGATCCACACACAGTAGCCGTTTTACATTCATTCCTTCCCATACATTTAAAAATATACATTATAGTAGGACCTCTTTTAGACCAAAACTTTTTTAGACTAAAAAAAAGCTTCTGTCATCACAGCAACTGTTACTATTTACGTATTAATTATTGAAAATCTCATTAGAGTAGAATTCATTACTGCTTCTATGTACATCCTCATCGACCGTTTCATAATTAGATAGATCAAACTTATCGGCTAAGAATGTGTCTGCTGCGTATGTTGTTGACTTTTCAGTGGAGAAAAAACTATCAACTTTATAAACCGGTTTAACAGTAGCTCTTATCGTGGTTGCTTCTGCAGGCTTGGCTTGGGATTTCTCAGTACTATCTTCGGCCGAAGTGCTCCGGCACTTCGAGCTTGATTCACTTTCAGACGAATTTGATTCAGATGATCCAGGTTCAGCTTCTGGTCTACAAAACCCGCCCCAGAAGTACCAGCCATGGGGACAGATAAAGACTTGAGGCTGGATGGTTCCTTTCTTCATGAGGCATACGTAGTAATGGTTGAGGGAAGATTTGACAGCTCCTGAATCACCAACCTTGACGCAGTTGGGTACGGGGGTGTCTTTGCATTGCCCGTGTGGTAGTTTGACCTAGAAAAAAATGTTTATGTCGTACTTACTTCTTGTAATTAAAGTTATTTGAGGTTTTGTGATGGTAGTCAGCTGAACCGTAGTATTTCATGTTTTTAGGTTATTTCGATCCAGCTGCACAATAACGTATCAGCTAACCTGAAGATCGATCGGACTATAGTTGGAACTGAATAGAACGTCAACCGTTGTAATTTAAGAATTAGTAAAGAACCTCTGCACTATATCAAAACAAAAGGGTAATTTTTGGGTGACCTAAACTCCCGGCCATTTAATTTTGTGGCCCGGATATTTCTCGAACATCGTGCATGTGATATTTCAGTGATCTTTGGCTTATCAAAAATATATGCAGTTCTTGCAATACCAGTTGAAGTTTTTGGAAGTAGAATCTCAAGTTTTCGAAATTAGCAAACATAGGCATTTATCGAGACGATTCTATACTTGAACTCAATTATTTTTATTTCTTTACCGAGCACTGTGCAGTTTGCGGGTTGTATCCGTAGTTTCGAGGACACAGAGCGGCAGCATGGGTGGCTGGTCTTCCATCAGGCAAGCCTTGTGGAGGAGAGCAGAGATGAAATTTTCTACAGTATCGAGCGTCCGGGAAAATACCCACCTGGAACAAAAAAATAACTTGTTTTGCCAACGCTTCTTAGGGCGACGCATGTCATATCAGGAATATTGCTTGTCAATACAAAAGACAAAACACGGTGTAATTACATATTTCTCAAGCTTGCTTCGAGCACAGATCATATATTCGAGTTTATTTGTTTTGGAAGCTAGAAAGGCCACACACCGCAAGACAATTCACTTATGTAATGTCTTTTACTTTTCTTTTACAGCTCAGTATTTTTGCCTTAGTCAGTACGGCAGTTCTGTTGACTATTTGTCTATCAGAAGTAGGCCGGAAGGGCCCGAGGTACTAATATAACGGTTTTATTAGTTGCCTTCGCGCCTTGACCTTTGTTTTCGAGATTATCTCAGCACGGATTGTATTTGTAATGCGCAGCTTTGTTTGGTACCTATAAGATAATATGTGGTATAGGAACGTCTGCCGACTAAAGCCTTGGTCTCGCGATCGTAACGCACAACGCTGCGGTGTGCGGCACAACGCAGAGTACCGCGTTTGCACCTCGCCGCTGACGCAGACTGCGACGTAACAAAAGACCATACGTTGTGCGAGACCAAGGCTTACGATGTTTTCACACTACCATCGATGCGACAGCTAAACGACATCGTCAGAGAGTTATCATGCTTCTAGTCCTGGACGCAATCACACCGCGTTGCCGTCAACGATACTTTTGTTTGAACAACTGCCATGACATGTCGGTATCGAGTTTCCTGCCCATTAATACCTGTTCACAGCTATGTTGGTACTCCTTTCCACCATCACACTCAGGAACCGGTGTTGAGGAGCATCCTCCGAGACGGGCGTTACAGGTCTGCCCTTCAGCGCATTCTTCTAGAGGCACCTGAAATTCCACAAAATTGTTTTTGAACTGAAAACTTCTATAACATCGTGTGATTTGAAAGTCGATGAAACGAAAAATCAACAGTTCGACCCCCACAAAACGCAAAACACTTCGATAGCGCGTTCTAGGATCCGACCAAACTTAGCAGCGCCATCTAGTTCTGATTTAGGTAACATGAGCATAGAACTTTTTCTAACTAAATAAGTACTGCATATTGGTTTTTGAAGGTTTCACTTCTACCACATGTGAATTGCACACATGTTTTTTTTTCTATGAGCTATAGCTCGGCTGAAGCTAAAGCATTTAGCTGCCAGAACACCTGATGGTAAGTGTAGCGGTAGCCAAAGATGGAGCATACTTAGCTTTAATCCACCTATTCACTATTTTCTTGAAAATTCCTAGGTTATATCGTTCAGGAAATGTTGACGATGGCAAAGAGTTCTACTCCTTGGCAGTTCGCATTATGAAGATGGAAGCAAAGCGCTTTGTGCGAAGATATGGAAAGTTGTAGGTAAGTTAATTATCTCCCTAATGTTATCTCCGTCATTGGAACTGATTGGAAAAGTCTCGCAGACCATTCAAATGGCTTAAACCTTGGAAAGGTGGAATTTCTTTCATTATTATGTCCTCCCCTATTTCAATAGATAAATCATACTTACCCTCCTTGTTGCTTATACCTTCAGCCAACCAACTGGCAGTGGAATGCAGGTAACAGCCAGGCTGCAGTTCTGGCAAGCCATGCCGGACTGGCTACAGACTCCTTCCACATCCACCTCGCCGGCTCCTAGCGAGGAGCCGAGCGGGACACCTGCCATGCGGTCGCCATGGATCACTCCTCGGAGGTCAAAGGATGTCGTCAGCTAAAATGTGAAAGTGTGAAAATGACATGAAAACTAGTGGCATTCTCTTAAAGACCACCTTGGACGATCCAGACTATACTAAGTGGGTAACTGGCGCTGCACCACAGAGGCCTATGTGTGGCTAAGAAACACAACAGACCGTACAAACTCAGGATAAATTTTGGGGAGAGTGCGATTGAACTAACCCATCGATTTGCATAACAATAGAAGGTACGAATCCGCTATAACCCGTATTATCGTGTGCCAAAAATATAAAAAAAAGTAGATTATATATTTATAAATAAGTAGAAGTACCTATAAAATTTTTACTTACAGAGCTAGTAAATCCAAAAACGGAGAAGAGCACAATCTTTATCCACATGTTGACGGCTTTTGCTCATATAGTGGACTGTTTAGTTATAAATATCGTAAAAATACGAGATATTCGGTGCTTGCTCTTTAACCTAACTATCAAACTGTCGATAACTCTTATTTTGTTAATATAAATTAGAGTCATTTTAGGCAAGCAGCACTTTAAATTAAATACTTAGGTAGAGACTTTTGTACCTATCTAACATTTATCTTAATTTTGCGTACTACCTACGTACTTACCTACTTGTTTTTGAACACAGTAGAATAATTCTTCATGGCGTAAGTGGGCTTGCAGCGTAAAAATATTTTTTTTTATTTGTACGGTAGAGGTAGGTACCTACTTTTTTTAAACAATGTTCTGGTTCTCCCTACTTTAATATGATTTCCTTTACCTACGTTCGTTGCCTCAACCTAAATTTATGGGAGCTGTATGATATTATATAGCAGAATTTATGGTGTGTGGTAGCCGTCCAATTTCCTGTGATCCACTTTTGGCAGAATCCATTACTGTGGTCGCGAATAACTAGACTATGGAAGCAATGAACTTAGATAGGTACCTACCTACATATAAAAATCTTTAAATAGATTTTCTACAGTAAGTTAAACCTAGTTTACCTATGCAGTGTCGATAAACCTCTAGTTGTTTAGTGCCTAAGTAGGTATGTGTATTTAGAAATTTAGGTAAAAAGTACCTTGATATAATATTATTATGGCCTACCGAAATCCTCATAGCAAATCAGTCATAAAGTTGCTGTGACTTTCGCCACAGGCATATAGTATTGTCCGAGTCACTGCCATGCTGGTCATGTGGAAACTGTCGATATCAACCAGTCTGCTAATGCCTTTTGTGGGTATGAAAAACTGGTAGTCACTGGCAAGGTGGAGGGAAAGAGGTCGCGAGGACGAAGCCCGATGCGTTGGAGCGATCAGGTTCGCTCAGCACTGGATTCCTCCGTGAGTGATGCCATCCGTTCTGCAGCAGACAGATCCCGCTGGAAGGACATCATTCAAAACAAAGTTTTACATAAAGGTCACGACCCTCAACCCTGAGGATATCGACGCAAGGAGGAGGAGGATGTAGGTAGAGTTGTGGTCAACTCTGGATGAGTTTTTAGGCCACCTTAAGGCCTCCGTCGTGGCAGACCGACAGTTTAACGTGCCCTACAAAGCACGGCAGCGTTCAGATATAACTGCCACTGCGGTCGTCCATCCAAAAATAGTGACCGCGCAGAACTTAGATAATCGGTGAAGATTGACTAAGCATGCTACGCCACAACCACAAGCGAGCCACAATAGAACAAACGCCTAATGAAATTAACATAATAATAAACACAATTAGAAGAATATCTTTTATTTTCATACGATATTGAGGTAGATACTAGGTACATGAGAGATTTAAGATTGAGTATAAGCTTGCTCAGCACCTATACCCATCCTCAGCCTAGTCGGCTGCATCCACAGGAAAGACAAAGTCAATACGTGGGACGCTAACTAAGCCGCGGGTTTCCTCACGATATTTTTCTAAGCGAGGATCTTAGTGTCACATAAATAATATCAGATATCAAATTCATTAATTTTGTCAAAAAAACCAAACTTCACAATTGACCTCCGTGTGGCACGTGGCCGCCAAGTGAGCGTATACCTAGAATACTACCTAATAGATCTACCTACAGTTCAAGAAAAAAATTAATATATTTCTTCAGAATCTAAAAGGCTTTCCGGGGCTTTTTCGCATATAAACGGACATTGCCAGTGGCAAGGGTAGTCGTTCATGTAATTTCGAGGGTTTCTGTCGATCACACCGCAGAACTCTCCGTATGGCTGTGTCGCGTTATCTGGCTGCCCACTTAGCCATCGGGCGGAACCAGCTTCAGTCAAAGTTTCACCTGAAATGATTTATTTTAATTTTTACCGGGTTTTCAAAATTCTTTCAGGGCGTCTAGTCGAAGCAACGCGTGACCCGAGGGCTGAACCCTGAGTCTGTGCATTTGTTTTGATTTTCGACGCATACGCATTTGCAAAGCGAGAAATTTTGTTGGGAATTATACAATTCCCTCCCTAGAGGCGCTTATCCGGTTTTCATACAAAATTTCTCGCTTGCTATTACTCGAGTTGAAAGCCAAAACGAATGCACAAACTCGGGGCTCTGGTGATTATCTGGACCAACGTATCAGCATTGCTATTCAGCGCGACAATGCAGCCAGTGTCTTGTACACGCTTGCGATTGGTACTGATTTGGACTATTTGAGCTATCTATGAAGCGTTTGCAACGGTTTGTAGATAGCTCAACTGTTTCATGTGCATTTTGTAAATACTGTATTGTAGAAACACCTACCATGAATGGTCATCCAAGAACCACCGTCTTGAGCATCAAAAATACCGATAAACGCCATATACGGGTATTTACTAAATATCACGCCGTCAGGATATTTGGCATAGACTTCTTGTACGACTATTTCTTCTTGGTCACTATTGATGATGACGAGGTGGCCTCCTTCAGCCATGCAGGTCATGTGAGCTTGAGACCAGGTCAGCCCGCGCCGGTGAAATTTGTAACAGCTACCGGTGCGTTTGTCTAAGTTGTATTCTGAAAGATAAACTAAGCATTCACATACAAATCGGCACTCGTGGTGTTTATCAATTATCAACTGCTATAGGTACCTACCTGTATCATGCGTTCCACACCCAGTCACTACCAGCGTGTGAGTTCTCTTCTTATAGCAGATGAAAGGATATACGTCAGTGCAGGGGACATCTTTCATGGTGCCGTTACCGTAGGTAAGCATCGCGAGACAATTCTCGGAGTTCTGGAAATTGTCGGGCTCGCCTTGCGCCCAGCGGATCGGCATTCTTATCAATGGAACTCCTAAAAAATATTGATGTTGGTCAGTAATTATTGTAATGCCCAACTTTAATATCAGAGTTCTAAAATCTTTGTACAAATGCTGATAAATATAATTAACCTTCAATAGAGGCGTACGATCCTTTGGAGAAAGTGCTGTGCACTCCGGTGTGGATGCTGTGAATCGAGCGCGCCGATGCGTATTCTACCATTTTGTCGTAAATGTGCGGCGTCAGTGGAGACGCGAGCACTGCTCCTGGAAACGTAAACTAGCTATTTGACATCCGATGTACATTATGTTGACCGTTTAGCTCCTAAACTAGAGTTTCCTGAAGGTACGTACTGAAAATAGAATAAAATAAAATAAACCATGGTGATATTGGATGGTCATGATAATTATCATCGTAACAGCCTGCAGAAGTCCACTGCTGGATATAGGCCTCCCTCATATTCTTACTGAAAAAACGATTTTCGACCTTCTCATTCTATCCCGCTATCCCACATCATCATAATCATCATAGGCAGCTTGTAGTAACCCACTGCTGGCCATAAGCCTCCTCCCTCAAACGAAACGCGTGTCTATTTTGGGCTTTTTCCATCCAGGTCTTTCCCTGTACGGCAACGATATCATCTACCCATCTGGCTGTTGGTCTGCCAAGGCCTTTCTGGTCCCACAGAAGAGCAAAATCCTAACAACATCGTCGGCCTATTAGGTTCCGGTTCACAGTCGCCATTCAAGAACTTTTATACCTAGTAGTTGTCAGTTCTGCGAGATATGGCAACTTGATCTGGGTAATTCTACCAATGGTAAAGTAGTCAAGTCAGTCAGTGCATCGAGCAGTACCAACAGTGTGATAAGGAAAATAAGTTGGTACTCCTTAAGGCCACCTGTTACTGAGAAATAAAAGTACGTAGATGTAGGCAGCCACTTAGTAAGTAAATTTTTATGATTGTAAAAGGTTCACTTACCTTCGGCATGGCATAGTAGCTTTGCGTCGCTCCACGTTAACGGTACTTGATGTAACTTTAGCCATCCTTCCACAGACTTTACGTACGTGTAGTCAAATCTAAATTTTGCACCTAGAAATAAAGAGCTGTTAATACTCAGTTGATTCTACACGACAACGTAAAATTTGTCAAACCAATTTTTATAGTCTGTTTGACCGTCAAGATAGCGTGCGGGCTCAGTCATAATCACAATACGTAATTAAAACTCACAATAAATATTTGAGAAGTTGAGAAGAATTAACAAAAATATTGATCTATCAACCATTTTTATTGACAGCAAAAAGTGAACTGTTCAGAAAGAAAGCTCAACTAAGTACTAAATTGCGAAGACTTGTCCGTCAATATATAATCTTAAGTACCTATACATAATAAGAGAAGAATAACAGCGACTCCTAGTATCAACGCACAAGGTCTTGAGTTCATGTTTGTATTCATTAGTGACTTTATAAAATGGGGAATTTATAATTTTATCAAAGGTTAGGGGTCATATTACTATCTCCCAAAGTAGGTACCTAGCTTCTGGTACTATACCAATAATGAAAATTACCTTGTTACTGTGTAGATGTTTAGACTGCATTGAAAGAAGGAATGATTAGAAGGGCTGCGACGATGGAGCAGATCTCGTAGTTACTAGTTACCTACCTATGATATTTATACGGCTGGCTGAGAGGATGGTATAGGTGCTGGGCAAGCCTACTCCATCTAAACATTGTCCCAGGCACTACAGTGTCCCGTTAAGTATAGGCATAGGTTGCCTCCTGACGCTGTATAAATCATCTTCAACAGATGTAAAGGCGTTTTATTATTGCGCCAAAAAGTTAGTTTTGTTCATTAGAAACCCCGAATTGCTTTTTATGTCAGCATTATTCACTGAAATTCCGACGCTTCCAATACAAAGTGTTACATTTGGGCTCTCACAATACAAAGTCACACTAGGTTCTCCTGAGCTTGGCGCATCAAAGCCCCGAGCGTATTTCCGCTTCCGCTTTGCTGGACATCGATCGCTATCCTCGCAGACTACAGAACATCTAGACAAGCTTTATCAAAACTATTTTAAGTTACGCACTCTACATCTTATTTATTTATTAAAAAGGAAGACCAACAGTGTAGTAATAAACATTCCCAAGCATTATGCAAGTTGTCCAGTACTGGTACACACACCAATGACAGGTGAACACAACATTCAATTCAAACGCGTGACCCGAGGGCTGGTGATTATCTAGAACAGCGTATCAGCATTGCTATTCAGCGCGGCAATGCAGCCAGTGTCTTGGGCACGCATCCGATTGGTACTGATTTGGACCAGTTGAGCTATCTATAAATCGTTTGCAACGGTTTGTAGATAGCTCAACTGTTTCATGTGTATTTTGTTAATATTGTGAATATTGTAAATATTGTATTAGTTGTAATTTTCTGTGAATAAATATTTTCGAAAACAAAAAAAAAAAAATCAAGTGCAACAGTTATGAAACTTAAAATTACTAATACATAAAGAATCTTCATAAGAAAGGTTGTCTGGAAGCTGGAAGAGATCGCTTATAGCGATAAGACCGCCCATTGTACCTCATACTTCAAACTTATTTCCCTTTTATTGTTTTTCTTCTTTTCTTGGTGTGCAATAAAGAATATATCTATCTGTCTATCTATCTTCCGGCCGGTTAGGAGCAACGAAAGCTCTGTTTACCTTTAGCTAAAACTTTCCTAATAATGTAGATTCACCGCGTTTTTCCCTATAAACTTTTTAGATCCTTTGTACTTAGGTAAGAGCCTTTGGCAAACCTTGTGAGCGTGGATAACACAGAGGGTTGTTTTTACCCGTCGCTAATGGAGAGGGCTTGGTTTTTGAGTAGGAACGTATTGATTCCGGTTTTGGTCAAAGCTTTACAAAAAATACATATTTGTGTTACTTGGAATTGTTATTTTTTACTTTGTACCTACTCATATTTGAAAGTTCATTCATTCATTCATTCACACCTACTTTACTTATATCTTCGGATGGTAAATTGAATGAGTAAAGTCCAACTTTATTTATACTATGTTTATACCTACATTTAAACAGTGTAAAATTATATTAGTTACATAATGTTTTTTTCCTGATTTGAGTTATTTATGTCACTTCTATACATCACAATAACTACTTCAAGTTACAGTACAGTGAATGTGGATGCAATAACTCTTGCTCCGGTGACCTTTTATATACCGTTTCTCCTTATCTGAGGGTAATATCGAGTAGGTAACTACAGTTGATAGCTTGAAGAATGTTGGTTGCGCACTCCTGAGGGCCTAGTACGTGTTTTGGTGTGTAAGTCTGGTGTGAAACGTCTGACGCCCAGCACACCAGTGGGCGCTGATTTACATGGAGACACTGAGCAGATTTTTTGAGAAGCTTGGTCTACGCCAAGCCCGTACTCGTATGTCGAGCTTCTCAAAGAATCCGCTCAGTGTCTTCATACAAATCTGCGCCCACTGGTGTGCTGGGCGTCAGACGTTTCACACCCACACTGAAAACTCGTACTAGGCCCTCTGAAACGGATTTCCCCACGGCAAGACGCCGTAGGACAACAACTCTTGGAAGTAGCCAAAACATTTCATTTTTGCATTTTCACACTTTTAGTTTAGGTTTGGTGCCATGCATTTAGAACAACCAAAGGTACTTAGGTGAAATGAAGGTACCTATTGCTAAATTTTACCTAACTTGAGACATGAACAATGAACATAAAGTATGATGTACCAACGCAAAATTAAAATGAGGCATTCCACTTTGCGCACCAAAAAGTTGCACACCAAGAACTTCCGCACCTACGCTATTCCACTTTGCGCACCATTTTCTGACTTTAGCTGAAGTGCACCTTAGTTTTTCAACCGCTTGCATATCAACAATACAAAACCGAAAACACGAAATGCCAGGCGTGTTCCGTGTGTTGTGGAAAGGCTCTCACACACCAAACGCAGTGTTCGAGGCATGTCGCGGGACTCGCTGGCGACTTTTTGAGATTCAGTTTAAATGTAGCTAGGTGGTACGAGTATATTCTTCTAAATATATAAAACTATTTTGAAGCTGGCAGAGAATCAACGCACAGCCTAAACTATAAGTCCAAGAGGTATGAAATTTGGAGGGTAGTATCCTTATATAGTGTAGGGGTGCATTAAGAAAGGAATTTTGAAACGTCACACTCTAAAAGGTGCGGGCGACGGCTAGTTATTACAATACAAGATTTGATTATACCGCGTTCACACTATGCCCATGCCGCTGCTGGCATTAGCTGCTGGCTTTATTTCCACGCACTTATTGCCACAGCAAAATCTCCTTTATTCCAACCAGGGAGCTAGGGCATGAACTTGGGCCGGGAGCCGGGACAGAGGCATGGTCGTGTTCACACTACGCTCGTGCCCACTTCCCTGCCGAAGTCCCCTGCCGACTGCGGCATAGTGTGAACACAACATTAGAAATTTTAGATTTGAATAGAAACGCCACGTAGCGTAAGGTATCGTGTGCAATTCCAAAAGTTTTAGCCACAACCCGCGCGTTGGCAACGCCGATGTTGCCAGCTCGCGTCGCTGCCAAAACTGATTCGCTTTGAATTCCACTAGCTTTCCGCAGTACAGTAAAATGTGGTTTTATGCTGTCTTTTGTATGTTTTGAATTTTCTATGTCCCTTGGTACCTATATAGCACTCAGGTGGTCGGTCTAATTACGCCCTCATTGGGCTTATGGCATTATTATGTTACACCTTATATTAGGTTACTTCACTTACCCACTCATATGTTTTCCTATAATAAGCAGGTACCTACTTCTATGGTCTAGGTATCCTATTAATATTATAAATGTGAATGTAAGTTTGTTTGTTACGTTTTCACGCGAAAACTACTTAACCGATCATCATGAAACTTTGTACACATATTCTTGGAGGTATTAGAAGTAACATAGGATACTTTTTATCCCGGAAAATTAACGGGATCCAATGGGACCCGAACGAAGTCGCGGGCGGAAGCTAGTCTATACTAATATTATAAAGAGGAAAGATTTGATTGCTTGTTTGTTTGCATTGAATAGGCTCTGAAACTCCTGGACTGATTTGAAAAGTTCTTTCATCGTTGGGAAGCCACACTATCCCCGGGTGACATAGGCTATATTATATTTTTTTTAAAATTAGGGATCCTTACTAAAACTCTAATAATGTAACCCAAAGTGTAAAAAAATTACCTAATTTTTTTTAAATTTTTGTTAAATGCCCGTGCGAAACCGGGACGGACCACTAGTATAGAACAAACTAACAGACCATTGCGTCTGCAGTCACATTAGATACAATGGAATGCAGATGTCAAAGCCGCGACTGCGCCGCGGTATGCAGAGTTATGCCCGCCATTTATCTGTTCAATGTTCATACCAACGTTCATACCTCCTACAATACAAACGTATACGTCATAAGCACCTTTTTACATGCACACGTCTTATCTATATACGAAACCTAGGAACAAGCGGTCGCAGGTTATACTCTTGATAATCTTAGGCTTGTGTCAATCTAAAAAGAGGTTAAAATACTATAGATAAGTTTCGTATCGGTAAAATGTAAACTTAAAAAATAAGATTGTTTGTTTTGAAGGTTAGGCTGCAAACGCACTTGGAAGTCCAAGTCGCGACGGCGAAATCGGCGTCCACAGATCTTGTGAATTAATGAATGAAAAAGAATGAAAATAGTTTATTGTACGTAGTATACCTTAGAAACTAATATGCGAGACAGATTATGCAGAAAATAATCTTACTAAAATTATAAATGCGAAAGTAACTCTGTCTGTCTGTCTATCGCGCTATCACGCCAAAACTACTGAACCGATTTATATGAAATTTGGTACACAGATAGTCTAGAGCCTGAAGAAGGGCATAGGCTACTTTTTAATGCGAAAAAAGGGTTGTAAGGGGTTGAAAGGGGGGATGAAAAGTTGTATGGAAGTAATTAAAATGCTACCCAAAGACACTATTCCACGTGAACGAAGTCGCGGGCACAGCTAGTATATTATAATTACTAATTATATTTCGTATCACCTAAAATGAACGATAGGTAGGTATATCTATGAATTTGCAAGAAAACAGTGAACATGTGGGTTAGCGTGCTCTACGTCATGCTGCAGCTAACCTAACCATCAGGTGTGCTGGCAGCCAAACGCTAAGCTACACTTCATTCAAAAAACATAATTAAAGACGTTTAGACAGCTGCGTGTGTATGGTAAAAGGCACTAAACGACTTACGTGCCATGATTTAACTGCAGAATAGTGCCGTTATGGCACCAAACAATGCCTTTGTTTAGAACAGAGGGCTAAAATCCCTACACACCAAGTTTTTTCCCAGCTGTGAGAATCGTGGGATACGAAAGGTTAATAAACGACAGTCTTTTAGGGCTCGCTTTTATAATATCCTCTATTCTTTTTGTTCAATCGGAATATTTTTTGTGCCTTAAAAAAAATTTGATATATAAATTACATAGACAGCAACTTAAGTATTCGTTTCATAACTTTTACAAGAGTTTAGGAAGATCTTTATATCTCGTTATAATCTGTTATTTTTATTTTAATAACATCAAGAATGTTGCTAACTGTACTATCACTGTCCCAAAAGGTCCCAGCGATTAATCCAAATAAGTAATTTTTGTCCATCCCCTTAAATTCTAGCTTTCACCCCCATTAACATTATCGGCAATAAATCAGGGGTAGTAAGCAGAACCGTTTTAATTCCGTGTTCGATTGGCTCGTAAATCGTGGGGGTCGTTTAGACCATCCCTTGTCGGCGAGACTTTCAAACTCCTACTTGCTGTGTTTACTTTTCAAATGGGTATTTAGGACACGAAAAAGGTTAAGCACTGTAAAGGTTTATTTTGTTTTTTATCAGCGCGTTTAGTAGCTACGATAAAAAAGATATTAAATTAGACTAACGCTTTAGATCGAGATTAAAGAAAAAAAAAATCCCTATAGTACGGACTCAGAATATCTGGAAACTTCAGAAGTTATAGAATTTGGAAACGCGAGAAAAAATATTGATAATATAAATTTTATTCCAATTGGGGGAGAACGGACCGGGTGAGTACGGGACCGGGTGAGAACGGACCTAACCCAATTTAAAATTAGTAAGTACGTAAAATCAAGGGAATAAAAAAATTATCAATAGGTACTTATTAGGTATTGTTTGTAAATCTTAAGTGTGCAATCGACTAGCTAAGGGCTTTAAGTTCCTTCGTTGTTTGAGAGCACAAGGTATAAGCAATGTGGGTGTAGGGAAGCTGGTACTAATGGCCTGTTTACATTTTATAAGCTCATCCATAAACGCAAAACGGACATGGCAATCCAATTCCATTTCCATTCCATTACCCATTATTGAATCCATTACGATGTCGTCAAAGCGGATTGCGTTGTGTTCTAGACATCTACTCCGAAAAATTATTTACGAAGATTCGGTAGTTATGTTTGTGTACACTGCGCAGCGACGCTGTCACTTCGTAAGAGTCTGCATCATCACACGAGGTGGCCGCGCAGTGTAACTCAAACGTCACTTCCGATTTTCGGGGTAGAGGCCTAGGTTTTGAGGCGTTGACGGCGTTGTGAAAACATTTCTTCATATTTTTAAGAATTGTATTAAAAAATAAGGACATGGATCAATGGGGATTGATTATAAATAATTTTTCATTCATTCATTCTTTTTCTTTTTTACAGTTTATAGTTGACCTTTGCAACGCTCTTATGAGGAGGATTCTTAGATTGTTCCCTCAAACAATCCTCGCCTCGACTCAACCTCGAAATCATGCTGCTTGTAGTTTCAGTTATCAAAATGACCTGTTTAGGCCGAATTTGACCCGCTCTAGGACCGATTCCAAAAATCAAATATTATACTTTATTTTAAAGAAATTAGAGATTACTTTAGCTCATTTTAAAAAGGGACACTCGAAAAGTATAATAAACTAGCCGTCGCCCACGGCGTTGCTCGCGTTCTACCCTTTAGAGTGTGACGTTTCAAAATTCCTTTCTTAGTGCACCCCTACACTATATAAGGATACTACCCTCCAAATTTCATAACTCTAGGACTTATAGTTTATATAGGCTGTGCGTTGATTCTAAGTCAGCTTCAAAAGAGTTTTATATATATTGATTGATGATGATGATTGATAAGCAAACGGAAAATTCAGTTAAATAGGTACTTGTTTATTTCTAAGTTAACAAAGGGAAATAATCTAATCCTGTAAGTACCCCTTTCAAAATTTCTGAAAGGGTATTCTATGAATTATTATCTATGGACCCTTTCTTAGGCTGAATGTGAGGCGAAGTAACAAAAACCGTTATTTGAAGACATGAAAAATGAGAAAAATTGGGATCAAGATAAGAATGGGATATAAATAAGCCACCATTTCTAAAAGTGACGACCACCGTAATAAAGCGACCAACAAACGGTATGCGGGCGTTCATAGTTGAGATTCTACCTATTGCTGTATCCGTTTGACGTTTACTGCAAAATTACGTAAACTATTATTTTGTATGGAGTTATCAGTTTTGTAAACTATCCGCTAGGGGCGCTACTTAATCTCTATCTATAGTTTACGACGTCAAATACGTAAGACTAGTATGTAGTGTTTGCTGTATCCTTTCGTAAAATGTCACTGGCCATTAAAACCAAAATCGTCGATCTTATTTTTGTTTTTTGGTTTTGTTCTAACTTCAAAAATAGTGCGCATGTAAAATTTTCGATTCGAATTTTGAAAATAGCGTGTAGAGTCAAATCATACTGCTGAAACTCTCAAACTAGACTCGTGCTTTCGAAAAACTAACAATGTATGAAACGGAAGTCAAAATTTGAATCACGTTTCATACAAAACGAGATTTTCATTGTGTAATTTTGGTAGAATCGGAGTCCCGCTTCTTCTTACGTAGGAACTACGTATTACATATTCTTTGATTCAAATAACACGTCCCTACTTTGGCACTAAAGCTCTATTCCACGGGATAAATTTCATTCATTCATTCATTCGTTCATCGACACTAGTTTCCTTTCCTAAGCTGTGGAGCGGAGAGTAATTGAGGTGAGCAGGAGTTAGTTCAACACAATTAAATACCTTCGCAGCCTTGCTTCAGGATTAACTGACTTTGACGCAAGCTGATGATCAGACGGCTGGCTAACTGAATACAGATACAAAACACAAGATGTTTATTTGCATAAATAAGTGTTACAATTTAGGCACTTTACAACTTATTCACCTTTTCCAGGTATCGCAAATGTTTTGGGCGCTTAAACTTAGGTAATTATTAAAATTAATAATTTTGGGTACATACCTAATAGCCTAGGCATGTACTAAATTTAAACATTTTTTCTTAATAAATAGCAACATTCAATGAGCTCAAAATATCAAATATGATATATGTTCTTTCAAAAGTATTTTCCAAATCTTCATGAGTAGGAGTAGGTAGCTACGTAGACTTATTACAAAAAAGTTCTGAGCTGGTATTCTTAGTTTTATTTGGTTGATTTACAAAGTAAAAATTGAGTTAGTCGCAGTTTTTGTAAGAAAAAAATTTGTTTGCAAACATCCCGCTAGAGGCGCTTATCGAGTTACATACAAAATATCTTTTATTCTGATTGTGAGATCTGAGTCACGTGACCGTTTGTATATTTCCATACATGTTTGACGTTTTCGAATCTTTAGCGATTGTAAAATATCATTTTGGATAAAGTGGAACCAGCAGTGTTGAATCCAGGTCTTCGGTTTAAGAGGGCCTTGGCCCAGGATTTTGGTTTGGGTCTTAACCTATTAGGGTTTTCCCTGACAAATTGTGGTCTGGCCTGTAGGTAGACCAGGAGCTTTTGGAGGAAGGGGGTGTGAGGAGGGCTTTGGATCTCTGGCCTCTAGACCTGAGTTATTCTAGTTTTGAACCGGTATCTCGTCCCACTGGGACGAAACAATAACTTTCAAGTGATGAACAGTTAGAAAGTCATGGAGTGACCCAGCTGCCTTCAGCTATGACCTCGAAGCTTCGATACTTCATTCAAAGATTTACGAGTGCTCGTGGACAGGGTTTATTACTTAGTTAAGTCCGGCTTCGTAAGACACTGTCACCGTCTAATTACGTACGTAATTATCTTTTGTTTTATAATAATCTAGTGTTCAAACTATAATAGAAAAATTAGATCAAAGTGTTTTCTGTTTACTTCGCTCTGTCTGCCGCGTTATTAAGAAAGAATAATAAGGTGGCTAGTATATTATACTAGCTGTCACCCGCGCCTTTGCTCGCGTGGTAGAAGCATACGCATTATTTGGTTAGAATCTTTAATCCTAATTTTAGACTATTTAGGGTGCGACTTTTCAAAATTCCTTTCTTAGTGCACCCCTAAACTATGTAACAATACTCAAATTTCATACCTCTAGGACTTATAGTTTAGGCTGTGCGTTGATTCTCTGTCAGCTTTAAAAGAGTTTTATATATTTCGAGAAGAGAAGAAGATAATATTGGCTCGTATTCTGATAGAGAAACCGTTACTCAAGCATACATTTGAGTAGAAATTATCATGCAAAAATCTATGCATGAGTCCGGATGCTTGAGCTATGCTTGAGCGGTCAATTTATGCGAATACGGATCGTGGTTCATCGTATTCACCGTCATTTAACGTTCACCGAGTCTCAAGGAATAATGACCTAAGTTTACGTGGTCCTTTGCTCGACAAACGGTCACTTTAGCTTTGACAGTAGACAAGTTTGTTGAATTTCTATTTATTCTATTAACTCTAGATAAAATGTTTCGCCAACAACGAAATTCTTAAAAAAGATAAAAACAAGAGCCAAATTTTATAAACAAAGATAAGCTCTTTGCATTCTGATAACGTTCGGACAGGCGTCATGGCTCAGTCGGTGGTAGCTCTGCCTCCCGTGCTGTGGGTCGTGGGTTCGATCCCCACTGAGAACAAACATTTGTGTGGCAAACATAGATGTTTGTTCTGAGTTTGGGTGTTACTATGTATCTTATGTATGTATTTACAAAAAAAAATTATATATAAGTATTCTATAAGCAATCTAGTTCCCGTAGTACAAGCTTTGCTTAGTTTGGGATTAGAGAGCGTTGTGTGATATGTCCAAGGATATTTATTTATTATAATAATAATGATAATGAGGAGGATAATAATGAGGATTAGTAAGCTGAAATGGCAGTGGGCCGGCCATGTTTGCCGCAGAACCGACAATCGTTGGAGCAAACTAATACTCGAGTGGAGACCGCGTTTAGGCAAGCGTAGTGTAGGACGCCCTCCGGCTAGGTGGGGTGACGATCTGAGAAATGTAGCTGGCAAACACTGGATGAGAAGAGCCGAAGACCGGGCTCAGTGGCGCGTCTTGGGAGAGACCTACGTCCAGCAGTGGACCAATATAGGTTGATAATGATGATGATGATAATAATAATGTTTCAATATACATGGTGTAACCAAAACACTGTCAGACCTTTAGGGGCACATTCTCCATAAGAATAATGTGACAAATTGGCCTAAATAAATGGATGTTCTCCTAATAATTTTATTAATGAAAATCTCTGTGTTGTCCACTGAACTTATAGGTATTTGCAAAGAAATATCTACCTACTTAAGATTATTTTAATTTTTTTACGGTTTGAACTTTCCCATTTAAATGCAAAACAGAGCCTTTGCTCAACGTCCATGTACCCAAATCAGTTACGATGCTAGACTCATTTTTCGCTTTAGCAGAACTGCCTAATTCCTTAACGCTGGAATTCATGGTAAACCAATTCCAACCAACCAGTTATTTTACTGTACTTACTCCATATAAATCTACACACATTCAAACCAATGAAAAAAACTGTTAAACTCATAACATTCCTTTTGCTGCACGTGTGGTTGAACACAAGTTAGATAGATAGATAGATAATACTTTATTGTACACAAGGGCAAGGTACGTACAAATCTTAAAACTTACTTTGTATAGTACAATGGGCGGCCTTATCGCTGAAAGCGATTTCTTCCAGGCAACCGTAGCATGGAAAGTAACGAGCGGAGCGGTAACGGAAGTCGGTGCACAAACAATGTAACGCTAAAAACTACATTATTACGCAATAAAATATACTACATCAAACTTACATAAATAAAAAATATAATATACTAATACATGCAAGTTTTATAGAAAGCATAGGACCACGAGAGATAATACTACACTACTACACTACTGGTTGTGAATTTATTTACAAAGAAAATTACAAATAATACAGGATTTACAATACTCACAATATTTACAAAATATTATTTTTTTAGCTACTGGTACCATTAGTGGGACAAAATAATGGGACGAAAAATCGTTCGTGTTACTTCTTAGAGAATAAGGGGGATGGTCACGTCTAAGGCCAGAAAAGCCGGGTTCGTGGCTTCAAAATAAGCGAGGTTGCCTTCACGTGCTGGGACACTAAATAATAATATAAAAGTTAGAAAGATTTACGGAATATCCACATATCCACATCATTTTACATTAAACCTTACCAAATAACTCAGGGTACCAAACTATAAATAATCTATTATCACTTTATTAAATTAAATATTTCAACAAGAACAATTCGGACAGTGTCAAGTGTTAGAGGTCCCATCCCATCCCAGTCTATTTTCTGACAGCTCATACGAAACATACTTTAGTCCTTACTTTTTAGTATTCTACATGTCCCTGCTATGTGATTTCCCACGTGACCTGCGATATTGGCCCATAATCTCGTCATGAAGGTAAGTAGCTAGTAGGTATAAGGTTATTGACTGCGACAGGACCCCTAGAAATAATAAGGTTAGTTGGGTTCATTGGGGTATGACACGTGATGGGCTTGCAACCCGTCACGTGTAACTAAAGCCGGATTCACATTTGCTGTGGTAATGAAAAATGCGTCATTTTGTAAGCTTGTTCACTGAAGCCCGTAGAGTTTTGGTTTGTTGTTCGAAACGAATATCGAAAAGCGATTTGCGACATAAAAAATTATGTACGAGAACCCAATCAAAGCGGGAGATTCGTAAACATTTTTTCTCCATACAAAAACAACCAGTTTGTTGATTCTCGATTGTCGCTTGGGTACTGTTGACTAAGAATTTCAGCGTAAAAGCAGCTTTAGTTAAAGCTCAGTACCAACAGGACTTATCAGAATCACATTACATGAAACAAAAGGCGACCCTTGCTCCTTAGCCTTCACAAATCTTATCCTATTGTCTTCGTGGGGCGATAATCTAGCAATTTCAGTTCTGTTTACTTTCTATTTTTCGCCCTAATATTTTACTAAAAAGAAGACGGACGATGGAAAGGTCTTCTTTATCAATTGCATTACCTAATGGGTACTTATACTATGAGAATGGACATTGTGAGGTTGTGACTACATATCATTTTCTGTACATCCAAATGTTGTCTGGAAAATATCACTTATAGCGATATGACCACCTATTGTACCTTAAAATTTAAACTTATTTCCATTTTACTGTTTTTCTTCCTTCTCTTGGTGTGCAATAAAGATATCACTATATCAATTTATCATTTTATTTTTACTTCACAACATCTTAATACAACTCTTGAAAATATACTTCAATTCTTTTCACTCTCTTTGTCCTCACACATAACTTCCCAATATGACGGAGGAGCATCAACTTCCCTTGGTTCCGCAGCACTCGATTCTTCCATCTCAAAAGCTTCAATACCTTTATCCAAAGTTACATCTTCCTTTCTCTCTCCTATAACAACAGGCATCTCCACACAAGCATTCAAATGAGGCATAGGAAGCCTGATTGTGACCCACAATTTATATTCCTTCATCATAACTCGGGATGTGATGGAGTACAGACTAGGACTTGTTGGGACAGTCTGAGATAAGTTGGCTACACCTCGCCCGGGAACCTCTGTACTGTCCGAACTGCAATCTTTTACTCTAATACTAGTTGCTTTAGTTCTTCCGCAGTTGGATGTATATTTTGTGTAGCAGTACAAGTCTGTTCTAACTGATGGGACTACATCTGTATCGTTTGTGACTACCAAGACTAGATGTGCGTTCTCGCCAGGTGTTAGATGAGTCTTCGCAATCTTTGCTTTTAAATTTATTACGGGTTTCGTCACGGCAAATAGTTGTAGAAGCGTTTTTTCTAGTCCAAATATAACAGGGCCTTCTACTGCCGGTGCGACGTAGCCGTACACTGTTATTTCGGTGCTGAAGACACTGTTGATGCTGAAGAAGTTTGGTTTTTCGAATTTCAGCTGTATGCGGTAGGATATAGAGCAGGTGGAGTTTTTAAATGACGACGGAAGGTGTTCTGGTAAGTGGAATTCAAAAGGATGCTCGTACGCAATTCCTGTCTTAATAATCCCCGTTCCAACTCTATTTAGCAGGTTTATAGTTTGAGTGACGTACTCCTCTGATCCGGTGTAAGTGGTTGATTTATTGTTGGAGTCTGACTCACTCCATGAGCATTTACCCGTGCCGAGCAGCGAGAGCATAACTTCCTTGTACTCGGTCTGCTTGTCCACTGAGTACTTCACAATTCCTGTGACAGCTTGACCAGCTCTGTGGATACCTTCCGGCTTTTTATTTAACAGTATTTGACACTTTACACCCATCGTAGCGCTTATTTTTACTACGAGTATTAGTAAACAAATAGTTTATCGTATCACTATAGGCGCGATAACGGACCAACTGATGTAGGACAGACCTACTACAGTGGAGCTCTTTGGTGCGACTCACGCGATGTTATATCGATCTCTTTCATTCCGAGGTTGTACAGCGTGTTAGAAAGAGAAGAATAGACTGGATCAAGGTCGCAGGAAAACCACTACTATAGGTACCTACTAGCAGAAACTTCGACCGATATAATTATTAATATCAGTAAGTAGGTACCTACTTTTTGTCACTCTAAAGCGTCTCCCGTTCAGATATGGGTAGAAAAATCCCTTGACGTCATAACACACCCATTTGATGCAAATACCTTGTTTATTTGAGTTTAATTAATATTTTCATAAAATATTTTAAAGTGGGAGGCCTTAAGGCGACCTAAGGACTCCATCACCAGAGTTGTCCACTTACTTATACGAGCTAACTTATTCTATATTCTGATAGAATTCTAAGGGTACCTACCCAATTTACTTGTACCTACATTCGTTTTGTTAAAAGGTTAATAAAAAGAATTGCAAATACAAAATCAAAGAATACTAGCCACTATAGAATTCTCTCTACCCTACTAATAGAACTGTCAAATCAGAACTATAATAAATCCAATTGAAACGCTAAACAATTTTCCGAAAAGACGTTGACGCTTTAAAACGGGGAAGGCATCTGCAAGCTTATTGACTTCTGGAGACGAATATAAAGAGTTCTAACAACGTTGGCTGCTTTCATTTTGCTACCCACACCCACACTACTTAGGAATATCGTTGAAGAACTAATATCATACATTTAGTACTAGAAGCTTTGTCAGCGCTGACACTGATAGACCTGGTTCGAGTGGGTCAGTATTAGTCAGAGTAAAACCTAAATAGGTGGGTCTAGCAAATCCTGGATCTGCCACTGTGCGTCTGTTTGGTCTATCAGTACAAAATCTGACAGTCGCCGCGTAACGTATTCAAGTTATATTGCGCATCAATGTCAGCTCGACTGCCAACCGTTGTAGTGTCACCGCGCAGTGTATCTCGAATACGCTAGCGTTACGATACGTTTGCGATTGTCACATTTATTCGTGATCATGGCACAGATCTCAAAGCATTAACAATTATCTTAATAACAAAAAGCGGCGGCCGTTTTATCAGAACCAAAGCTTTATCGAGACATTGATGTTTCAATTGGATCAAAAGAAAATACGAATTCGAATTACGTTTATTTATTTATTTGGTACTGTTGTCCCCTTATTTTTCAGGAGTTTGAAAAACTACGGAGAATCACTAGACCCTTTCGACGATTTCAAACGAAAATTTTATTATGAACTAATATTAAAATTTGACCTAATTCTTTACATGTAAATATCGATATACAAGGTGTAACATAATTACCCTATAAGTCCAAAAGGGGCGTAATCAGACCGACCACCTGAGTGCTTGGACATGTGCAAAGGGTCAATAAATCGTAAATTAAATTTTTCATACAAAAGTACAACGATTATTATTTTAGAAATTTGCGACAACCCTGAGTGTTTATTTACTATTTGTGTAAGTACACACACATGCAGACGTGGGTCGCACGCACACGCATGCTGTGCGTAGGATAATTTTAAGTAAAAGTTACGAGCTCATTAAAAAAAAAATCATGATGACAGAGGAGTATCACGAAAACGTCAGAGATTTACTAGTCTAACTGTACTTAGCTGATTATAAGAATCTTTCGAATAAACCAATCAGAGCATGTCTCGAGGCTGTCCAATGCGGTACATACTTCTACTGTGCCCTGCAGCCATTTTAGGGTTCCACGACTCAATCCTGTTCTCAATTGACTACTTTAGGGAGAGGAGGGTTCCGTACGTTTGCTTGGTTAACTGCGAAAATGATCTACGTTGTGAGTGTATTAGGAAACAGAAAAAATCTAACTTCTGATTCTGCGTCTCTAAGAAAATAAATTGTATTTTTTTATTGAATAATTTGTATTGTGTATTTTTTTTTTACATTGAATACACTGTATTAAAGTCGAATCAGAAATTACTTAATGTACTAATTTTTTATTTGGTATATTCCCACATTCTCTACTAGTGAGGATTATAGTTTCTTTCCTCAAATCCCCAATAGCTACGTCATAGCATGGATAATATATATTCCAGAAATCCTCACTAAGAAATCACTACCAGTGAGGATTTTAGTCTTTTTCCAGAAATTCCCACTGCTATGCCACGGTGTAGCAGTGGTGCTTTCTCTAAAAAGAGTTTGATGACCGGTGTTCAAAGAACCAGTGTGGTCAAAGACTCTTCCAGTCTTTATACCGGTGCTGTCGGTGAAGGAAAACACCGTAGAGATATTAGCACCTACGTGCGGCGATGGTTTTTCCACCTATCGACTATGTAGTAACTACTGTAAAAATCTTACCCCTTCGTTTGTTTATGGATGACCACCGTGCCTAGTTATTATTACGAGCGTGTATTTTCTTTAAGAGTACTTATAAAGCGCTTTTTTCAGGGAGCAAAGATTTTGCCGTATTAGCAGCAAACCACTTCATAGCAGTATCAGGGTTTGCAACCAGCAGCATCGGATGGCGTCAAGATATGGAGCAGTGTGTTCTGCAGAGGTATACCAACGTTGGAGTGGTGATGAGGAGCGATTGTGGAACTATTGAAGATGTGCTTCTTGTTGTAAGTTTTTTCTGTACAGCAGTTAGTAGTAGTAGAGCTCTTTGTGAGAGCTCGTCCGGGTTCAGTACTACCACCGTACCTATTTCTGCCGCCAAACAGCGATGCTCGCATTGCTGTGTTCCGGTTTGAAGGGTAAGGGCGCCGGTGTAATTACAGGCACATGAGACTTCAACATCTTTACGTCTCAGAGTGATGGACGCAGTGCATTGCTTACAGGGCACGTCCTCATTGGACTTGCTCTGTGAGGTAATGCATTGTTATAGGCAGAAGTTACTACTTAACATCAGGTGAGCTATCAGATTGTTCCATTACTTATATCATAAAAAAAAAAATATATATAAAAGTTCGCAGTCACTAATTGGATGGGTGACTGCTAGTGGCATTTACATCTGAGCGCTTCCGTGCTTCGGAGGGCACGTTAAACTGTCGGTCACGGCTCTAGCAGTCGTTAAGCCATTACGGAGGCCTTAAGCCGGCCTAAAAACTTCGTCACCAGAGTTGGCCACTAACTCATATGAGCTTGCTAATTTTCAGGCATCAGAAAACATGTGCTTCGATTCTCAGCACATATGGCTGATAATAGACGAAAATGAGCAAAATATGACGAATAATTACAATAATCTAACAAGTTTTGATCCTAATAGTACTAATGCATCAAATGCTGTTCGGATAATGGAGAAAATGAATATAAGTGTGAATGCAGATGTCAAAATGGTGATAAGAAAAGGTACGACAGATGTTTTGATGTAGGATATTAGGTTATATATGGTTACTTTGAGTACGTTGTTGCTGCTGACTCCATAAATGCCTTCACAAACAAACTCGACACCTAGCTACGAATAAACAAAAAATAAAAAAAATGACTAAAAGATAAGACATTTCAACGCTGATAACAGCGAAAGCTGCTCGTCTGTAAACTAATACATACATCATCATCATCATCAATATATATAAAACTCTTTTGAAGCTGACAGAGAATCAACGCACAGCCTAAACTATAACTCCTAGAGATATGAAATTTGGAGGGTAGTATCCTTGTATAGTGTAGGGGTGCACTAAGAAAGGAACTCTGAAACGTCAAACTCTAAAGGGTAGAACGCGAGCAACGCCGCGCGACGGCTGGTAAATAAATATTATTGGTTTTTTTTTCATTGTGTTTGTTTTTATGTCTATACGTGTTGTGTGGTTAAATATAATTCATTCATTAATTCATTCATCATCATCATCATCTGATGATGAACCTGTAAGGTAATAAGTTGAAGTCGGTTGTAATTATTTCGAGTTCTTCGTTCGTCGACAACTTTCATTTTTTACAGGCACTTTAGAGTACACCCTCTACGATATTTACAATTTCGGTAAAGTACAGGGTGGTACTTTGAAGGTCGTGGACGCTGGATCCTGGAACGTATCTTCAAGGTTCAGTGCTGACCTGAACGAAAACAAGTTTTATAGGAGGTGGGACTTTGAGCAATGGCCTCTGAGGGTTGTATCCGTCGTAAGTACCAGCTTGTATCATCAGAACTCGTTCATACACATTTAAAATCAGTGATGGAAAACATCGTGAGGAAACTAGTGACTATTCAAGCAGCGGGGATGGACTTGCAGGATTTTTGTTCGCTTCGCTCTCTCGCTTGATCAAAATGATGGATATTAATTTTTTTAGACTACTTTAAAAGAAAATCTTAATAATTTTTGGTAAAAATATCTTTTTTGATCTCTGAACAAGTTTCTGAACGAAGCTTAATGTTAGATGCCTGCTTTGAACAAATTAACGCATACCATGCTTGTTTATGCACTCTACATTTCCTTTTGGGCCAGTCGTTGACTGGACTATGGCCACTATGCAAATGAGTGGACTCGATGGGATTTTTTTCCCATCTGGCCCACCGGTGGGGTGGCCGGTGGGCTCGATGGGAATAACCTACTTCCTGCCTCTACTTCCTAGATATTTGTAACAGTTTTAGTATGTTCCAGGCCACAATTCCACCAAAAGACTTCGATCCAAGCATCCTCACAAGCGAGGTGGCAGTTCCAGGGGTTTCCGTCGTCACCAGGACGAGCACCATAATCCTGACAGTTCTGGCTGAAGTTCATAATATCAAGTTTGTATCTAAGTACACATTCCTACAGCTAATTTTTTCTTACGCCGTTTGTCCACCAATGCCGTTACGCACGGCACCGATAATGAGATGCCGGCGCCGAAGTAGCGGTACATACATTTTACTATGACCGTCTGTCCACTGCACGCCGACACCCGGGCACCACTACGCTGCTTGGTGCGCGAATACGTAAAACTTGGACAATTAAACTAATTTCACTTGCCTCTACGCATTATTGGGATGTTACAAAAAACGTTGTAACTCATCTCATCTATTTTACATGGATCCTCAGTTAGACTCTTATGTGATCTATTTACAATATTACTACGATGGTGTACCTTCCTGTCTACTTACCACTAATTTACTAAGAGTATTACAGATTAGTCCACACACTAGCAGATAGATGGGTCGGCACGTTTGAAAGAAGCAACGCAACAGTAAGTAAACTAGGTAACCTAGAAAGTATTCTATAAAGTGGCTCTCATAACTGCAAATGGTGCCTATTACTAAAATTACGGAAATAATATTAGTAATGGCTGATACCACCAAAAAAATATCTGTCAACCAGCATACGATGAGCCTCGTGTCAAAGGCTGCTTTTAGTTTAGAGAGGTCAAGCTGTATCTAAGTATCCACGTCTTTGGTTTCAATAAAATATAGCCTATGTTTCAATCCGGAAAAAGGGCTACTAATTGGTATAAGTTTCATTGAAATTAAGCACACCTTAGGCTGCAGCTACACTTACCACCAGGTGTGCTGGCAGCCAAATGCTTAGCTATAGGTAACTCATAAAAAAAAAAATTGTTTCAGTAGTTTAGGCGTGATCCGCGAACAATCAAACAGACAAACTCGATTTTTGAAATCAGAATGGTTTATTTAGTAGAACTGCATATTTAGTTTTCTCAGATCTTTAATTTTAGTTTTTAGTTTTTTTACAGTCTTATAATTAGTATAGATAGATAGGTTCGGCTGCAAGTACGCATTGGCCAACATTCCATAGAACTGCAATTTTTTAAAACTACATACTTACATTTACCTACTTTTTTTTTTATGTCATAACTGGCAGACGACTTACTTACGACTTGGTTACGTAGGTAACTTTGTAATGTAAAAATTGCTGTGTTTCATACTTATGGACCTATACTTAATTTGTTACGAATGTTATACAGGGTGTTACCAGACCACTTCCGAAAACGAAAGGGGGAGCTACAGCACACCAAAACCCAACCAAAAAAAAATCAGTTATCCTGAAAAATAATTATAGCCCGAGAAAACAATGTTTAAAGATTTGTATTTATTTCGCCAGCCCGCAATGTACGCATTCACGTAGGTAAGGTCGAGGCGTAGTACTATTATTTATTCTGTGTCGTAAGTGCCTACTAACGTAGGTAGGTACTAACGTAGGTCGCTCGCACGTCGCGTACTTGAATGACCCGCGATGAACTCTCAGCTGTTCATGCTGTAGTAGACGTAATCTGCGTGCTGCGTGTACATTGCTGCTTTATTTATTTTATTTGTTTTTTTGCTTTTTGAAATGAGATAATTAGGTAGATATGTCTTATTATGTTATACTGTGTGTATGTAACTAGAAAAAAAATTAAAAAGAGATAGTCAAGTCAATTTTTTTTTTCGCGATTTTTTTCGCTTAATGTTTTCAGTATCATGGTCTGATTGGAACCTCCAAGTTTTCGGAAGTGGTCTGGTAACACCCTGTATACCTAAGAACTATGTTTTTATAATCATTGTGTTATTGTTATGAATTCTCACTGCTTTAGACCAAATGTACCTACTTAAGAAAAAACATGTTTCTCAGTAAGTAATTTATTGAAATTTATTTAAAATAAAAATAAATGTTTCCGTTTTCAGATTGCAAGTACCTCTTTATATTTCCGTGAGCAAGATGTTACGACAGTTCTACGGTTTTTGAAACCTATAAGCTATAAGATTGGTTTTATTCAACCAGCTTTGACCTCACTTGAGTAAGTTTTTAAGATTTTTTTTTTATACAATCTAGGCAACCGTTTGCCCACAATCTCACCTGATGTTAAGCGATGACGTGGTCGACGATGTAGCACGGTTACCTAGAAGATACCTATTCACTCTACTCTTGAAAACTTCCAAATTATAGTCCTTTAGGAACACAGACACCGGCAACGAGTTCCACTCTTTGGCTGTCCGCATAATAAATGTAGACGCAAAGCGTTTAGTGCGGATAGGTGGCATATCCACCATGAACGGGTGTCTCGTTTCCGTACGCCTAGTGGTCAATTACATTGATTAACCCTACAGGGGGTCAATCGCGGCCTAAAAGGGTATCAAAATCTCCTTTAAATTATCTCATACTGTCTTCTCTAGTCTGAGGAATTCTTCCTTCTTCTTCAGTTTTTCAAGAAGAGTAATATTTACATTTTATTTTGAGTCTTTTCTCAGATTTTTGGTTATTTAAAATAAACAGCGAACTAAACCCAAAATAAATACTTACTGCTTTAATTATTGGACATGCCTCTGACTAACGCCCTTCAGACCCGACGTTTACTGATAGTTTCAGGGTTGAAATAAATTATAGACGATATCATTGTATTTGATATTGCAGAACAAGATATTATTATCGTATCCCAACCACTGGACCTGGAAAATACGAAAACCAATTCCTCAGACCTCTGAGTGTTGGAGCTTGGCAAAGCACTGTTGCCATCTCCATACTGTGTATGGTGATCCTGATAGCGGCAGCAAAACTGGAGCAGAGACCATCGTCGGTCCAGTACGCGGTGTTTTCAGTGACTGCGAACATCTGCCAGCAATGTATGTTAATTTTGGTAGAAAGACCAGTTTGCAAATCCATGCGATATTGAAATATTTTTTTTTACAGTTTTTGAAGATGAGGCACTTACCAGGAGATCTTCAGTTGGTAAAAATAAATAATCAGTGGTTAAAGAAAATACACAGCTAAGTATAATACAAGTCGGCGATATCGGGGTCGACCAAGAAAGGGTTGGCGTGACGAACTAGACGTCTTCGAAAGAGGATGGTGGGAGGAAGCTCGGGACAAAGAACATTGGAAGTCTTTGGGGGAGACCTTTGCTCAGCAGTGGGACGATTTAGGTTAAATAAAAAAAAAAGTATACATAGAATACCATGTATACCATGTCATGACGATACATTATTTTGACAGGCGTCATGGCTCAGTCGGTAGTAGCTCTGCCTTCCGTGCTGTGGGTCGTGGGTTCGATCCCCACCGAGAACAAACGTTTGTGTGTTGTAAACATAGATGTTTGTTCTGTGTCTGGGTGTTTCTATGTATTATAAGTATGTATTTACAAAAAAAAATGTATGTATGTATTCTATCAGCCATCTAGTTTCCATAGTACAAGCTTTGCTTACACGGAAAAAAAAGATGTCTTAGATCAAGACAATATCGACTTGGTCAAGACAAATGTAGACTCATATATGGGGAACACTATATATTCTTGAACAGAGCAAATTATTGTCTCAGTTTTATTGTCTTCGCATAAGACATTCGATTTTGAAACAAGAATTCTGAAATTTCGTTTGAAGAATGTACGCTATTTTAGTTAAAGAATTTTACTGTTTTAATATTTTTTTGTTTTTTTGCTGCAGAATTATTACCGTTTCGTACCGAGACAATATTATCTTAAGCAAAGCCTCTACTATTCTTAACTGAAGATTTCTTTGTGTTGAGTCAAGAATTGTTTGTTTCCTACTAAACCTGTATAATCTTAGTTGAAACCTTTACTAGTCTTAACTGAAGAACTATTTGTATTGAATCAAGAATTGTTTGTTTTCTACGCAGACAATTTAATGTTAGGTAAAGCCTCTAATATTTTTAACTGAAGAGTTCTTTGTGTTGAGTCAAGTATCGTTTGTTTTCTACTAAAACAATATAATCTTAGGTGAAGCCTCTACTGTTTTTAACTGAAGAGCTATTTGTGTTGAGTCAAGTCTAGTTTTTTTCCTATTAAAACAATTAAATGTTAGGTGAAGCCTTTACTATTCTTAACTGAAGAGTTATTTGTGTTGGGACAAGTATCGTTTGTTTCCTACTAAAACCATATAATCTTAGGTGAAGCCTATACTATTCTTAACTGAAGAGATATTTGTGTTGATGCAAAACTCGTTTGTTTTCTATTAAAACAATATATTCTTAGGTAAAGCCCCTACTATTCTTAACTGAAGAGCTATTTGTGTTGAGACAAGACTAGTTTGTTTCCTATTAAAACAATTAAATGTTAGGTGAAGCCTTTACTATTCTTAACTGAAGAGCTATTTGTGTTGGGACAAGTATCGTTTGTTTCCTACTAAAACCATTATAATCTTAGGTGAAGCCTTTACTGTTCTTAACTGAAGTGCTATTCGTCTTGAGTCAAGTCTTGTTTGTTTCCTACCTAAACAATATTATCTTAGGTGAAGCCTATACTATTCTTAACTGAAGAGATATTTGTGTTGAAACAAAACTCGTTTGTTTTCTATTAAAACAATATATTCTTAGGTAAAGCCTCTACTATTCTTAGCTGAAGAGATATTTGTGTTGAGACAAGACTAGTTTGTATTCTATTAAAACAATGTAATCTTAGGTGAAGCCTCTCCTATTCTTAGCTAAAAGATATTCGATTGATTTTAAAAACCAATCCGCCTTCAGCTAAGAATAGGAGAGGTTTCCCGTAAATTATATTATTTTACGGGAAACCGCTTCTATTCTTTAAAATAAATCGAATATCTTTTAGATGAGAATAGGAGAGGCTTCTCCACCTAAGATTAAATCGTTTTAATAGAAAACCAACTAGTCTTGTCTCAACACATATCTCTTCAGCTAAAATAGTAGAGGCTTTACCTAAGAACATATTGTTTTAATATATTGTAAAATTATATTATTTTAATGTAAAACATACAAGTGTTGCCTCAAAACGTCTAAGGTTCTGGAAGCGTCACGTAAATTAAATACAATGATTTTTATGAAATATTTATATTTTTATTAATTAAATAATATAACAAAATGTCTGCAATGCACATCACATTATAAAAAAAATCTTCATATGAAATTAGAATAATTACCTAGGTAGCTACATACAAAGCAAAATTAACATAAAAATACTCTACTATTAGAAATTAGTATCAAATTAAAACTGAGAATGAAAACGTAGAGCTTACTATGTTATTATTAAGGATATTTATATAAATAAGATTTTTTTATAGTCTTATGATAAGAGAAAGGTTGAAAATGCTTGGTGGCATGTATTGCATCTAGTGAGGGCTGGAGTAGGGCGTGCATTTTTAGACTGAAAGATTTCTACTTATATAATAATACCTAATCTAATGTTCCTTTCTCTTATCATAAGACTATAAAAAAATCCTTAATAAAAACATGGTAAGCTCTATGTTTTTATTCTCAGTTTTAATTAGATATTAACTTCTGATAGTAGAGTATTTTTACCATCTTACTTTTGCTTTGAATGTAGCTACGTATGTATTCATTCTAATTTCGTATAATGTAAAGATTAAAAAAAAAAGTAAAAACCAACCGTCATTAACTAACTATTCCATTAATATAATGGACTAAGCCTGCCACCTCTTCATTTGCATGTGGTTTTTTTATGTCCTCAATATTTGCAATGAATTCTTTCCATAGTAGGTGAAATTTATTGGCTCTTCCAGGATGTAATGCGTCGAAGTCTCATTGAATCTAAAAATTAAAAAGTTTATTTTACATTACTTACCTATCCAGAAACATTTGATAAATTTGACTTTACTCAATTATAATTAATTGATTCAGGCATGACTTTGCGAAATCCCATTATCAAATATAAATTAACTGAAATAAATATATACCTAGTACTAATCCGCTAATATATTACAACTTACAAACACATTCCTACATTCCATATATTTAGACTGCTAAACACATACCTAACCTTCTGTAGTCGGGTAAAAGAGAGTTGTTAACTTACCAACACATCGCTTCTGACATCATTTAATATGGGCCAATTTTCTATGAATGCTTCCACGGTTTCATATTGTAGCAGCTGGCGTAAGTTATATGTAGCCTTCCACTTGGTAATGACATCCTCCCATGGCTCAGAATTTATTTTGAGTCATACAACATCATCTTTGTGCAACTCTGAAATAAATAAACATTGAATGTTTAAAACATCCCTCTTCTCAGCTGGTCAGTTTTTTTACATAGCAAGAGGCAAATGAATAGAGTAGGTACTTACTGATTTACAACACGTGTAAAAGTACGCCTACAGATGACATCTGTGAGATTATTTCGATGTTTGGCTGTCAGCTGTTTATGCGTCTCATAATATTTGAGAATGTTATTCCCAGAAGGTGATGTTGAAAGTAGAGTTTTTAAATCAAACTCTGGAAATTGTGGTCGACATCCAATTATTTCCAGCAGTATGTTGTCTTCCAAATTCGATTCAATTTCGCTGATTTCAGTTTCTGTGTTTTGAGAGCAACCGGGCACAGAAGTGATGGTTGATGTTTTACTCTAAAAAGTAAAATAAATATTTTATTATAAATATTACTTGAAAGGATCCAACTACATCAATTTAAATATTTCATCTATAGTAATATTATAGAGGACTGATATTAAAATATAACCCTTTGTACATTTACTATTTGTAACCCAAAATGTTTAACAAATAAATGTACACCCGTGCGAAGCCAGGGCAGGCCACTAGTAGGTACTACATTATAAAATAATAAATGGCGGGAAATGTAATTGCTTTATAAAACTAACCACAAAATAATGGTGTATCATAAAAAAATATTATTATTAGGTGCCTTGCATGCAATGGCTGCTAGAACAGATGTTCAACTTGGTTTAGATTAGACAGACATACTAATATGTTATTATTTCCTAGTAGAAGTATATAGTAGGTAAATACAAACCTCTGCTGTTATGTATTCATGCGTGTAAATTTTTGGGCACAGCTCCTTTAGAAGATCATCCGTTAGGTCTTTAAAATGACTTCGAGTAATGCCATTTTCTGAAATTAATAGGTAGAATTTGAAACTCATCAGGTATAATTATGTAGCTAGGATTAACCATTAACCCCATAGAAGACTTTTTAAAGTGTCTAATGGGTACATTCATGAATTCTTGTTTCCAAACTAAGTACCTACACTGCCGACTTAAAATGAAATGATTTGCACCAATTGACTAGCTAGAATAGGAAGGTACAAGTTTAGGTACAAACAAACCTGGTAGGAGGTAGGTATCTACCTACCTAGGTAGTATGTACTCAATCACGCGTTTATCTACATGTAGGTTAAGTTAACCTTACCTACATGTCATCATCCTGGTAAACGAACAGCTCCCTCGGGATTAGATATTGCTTACAACCACTTACAACGTAGATACCTACTTCCGAGCAGACGATGCATTTGAGAATATGTTTCTTGAAATAAGACTTTATATGTGTTGAACGAAGAATACAATTCTTGGGAGATTAGTAGGTACGTACCTACCTAGTAGGCCTAGGACGGTACTTATGTTGTTGAATCACTATGTACCTTCTACAAAATATGAAATAACTAACACTAGTACTAGTTACTTCTATAGAACTGTAGATGTACCTACTATGAGAAAAGACAAAAGACTTACACGTAGGTAGGTAGGTGCTTAGTGAAAATGCATTATGAGACTTACTTGCAAAATTGTCAAATTATGGCTCCCTCGATGTCCCAGCTTTTCAAAAGCTCACGCACTAGGTTTATTTCTAACATTATAACCACAACACACTCCTCAGAATTATTAAATCAAAGACACCAACCAACGCACGCAACGGCAACGGTCAGAAAAGAAAGAATGGAGTGAAATGAACAGTGTTGCCAACTGTCATGGCAAAATTATAGCTAGTTTTTTTCAAAAAATTCCAAAAATATGCTGAAAAAATCTGATAGGTACTTCTGAAAAATGCTAAAATAAAATGCCAAACCAATATTCTTTATTACTTAGTTCTGATAAATGGTCTATTGCCATTATAGGAGCATTTATGTTCACAAATAAACAGAGCTAAAAATGATCCTTCTGCTTTTGCAACATCATGGTTTCTTGCAACTGAAGGTCAATCCTTCTTTGACTTCTCAATGGTTCAACAGTTTTAGAGTGTTTTGCTGAAAAAAGATGCTGTTTTAAACAATACATTTTAGCAATTATATTGCACTGACAATATTTACAGTAAGCTTTAGCTGAATCGTCTGAGCATGTTATACTATGTACCTACACAAAATAAAATTTCTTATTTAGTCGCTGCACTGCCTACTCGTAAGCTAGGTTTGGTTGGATTGGTTCGAGACAAACGGCCGTTTTCATCAAAAAAGAAAAACTAAAGACAACGTTCGTTCATTCATTTCATTGTTCGTTGAAATTTGTATTCCTAGCAAGGACAAAAGTATGTACCAATTTTTTTAATGCTAAAAAACATGTTAGCAAATGGTAAAATAAAATGCTAGGCAGCGTAGAAATATGCCAGGTTTAGCCATAAAAATGCCAAATTGGCAACACTGGAGATGAAGGAAGACTGGGATGGAAGAGTGATTGGGTGGACTGGGGTCCGTCAAGACTTGTATTCTTGAGCCAAGAATACAAGTCTTGTTTTTACCCGACTGCAGGAGGCGGCAGGAGAGTAATATTTTTTCGTTTGATTTACAACTGAATTGTAGGCTTGTAGTTATTTAGGAAGTCGTACGGACATTCCTGTTCGTAGTGCCCATAAATGTATACCTACCTACCTACCTACCTAAATAATTTTAATTTTCAAATGAAACTGAAGCGTGGACCTACTATACATATAAAAGGTATTTAGGTATCGGTCGCCATACAATCACTATAACTACCTAGGCCAGTAATATTAAAATAGGTAGGTAGGTAGGTAGGTATTATCTTAACCGTTTGTGGTGGCTCATAGTGATTGTATGGCAAGCAGCGATATTGTAGTCTGTGATACGCTTATGTAGGTACCTACCTAAGTACCTATGAGTTTTGCCGCTTGCATTATCAAACTTAAACAGTAAAAACTACTGTATGTGAACACTCACGAACGATATCGAACCCTATCTATTAGAGAATTATAGTAGGTACCTATACCACCATTAACTTTACCGATGGTTGATCCACACACAACCCGGGGTGACATTGCGCGGCAGCGCGCACCATACATAAATAAAAAATAATAAACATCGGTGGAAATTCCACACAGCACTATCTAGCCCCAAACTAAGCCAAAACTTGTGGATATGGGAACGAGATAGCTGATATAATACTTGTAATACTTTTTTTTGTACCTAAATACTTTATTTTTGTACATGTATAAACACAGAACAAACATTTATGTATGTTCATCACACAAATGTTTGTTCACGGTGAGAATCGAACGGGCAACGGCGCAGAAGGCAGAGTTACTGTATAACACAATGGATTTACCTATATACCTACCTAGTTCGTAAGTTTGTATCAAATACCTTGTCGCTAAACGCGGTCTTCAAATGAGATTCAGAAATTCTTCAACTAACCATAGTATATTCTTAAGTCAAGCAAATAAAATTACATTATTTTAATCGCAATTAAAGGAATCCGAAGTTCTTGAAGCAAAATTACACGTTCTTGGTATAAGAAACAAAATCGTTTTGAATTGAAAAAATGTGTAATCTTGATACGAAATAAATACAATTTTAGAAGAAGAGGAAACATTCTTGAACGAAGAATGTAGTGAGTCTTGTTTCAAAGATGAGCAAAAAGATTTAAATATAAGAAAGTGACTTCTTGAAAGAAGAAAAAAAGTCTTAATATGAAGTATCTCTATAATGTTCAGATAAACCAAACGCTGTCTTCAAATGAGATTCAGAAATTCTTCAACTAACCATAGTATATTCTTAAGTCAAGCAAATAAAATTACATTATTTTAATCGCAATTAAAGGAATCCGAAGTTCTTGAAGCAAAATTACACGTTCTTGGTATGAGAAACAAAATCGTTTTGAATTGAAAAAATGTGTAATCTTGATACGAAATAAATACAATTTTAGAAGAAGAGGTAAACATTCTTGAACGAAGAATGTAGTGAGTCTTGTTTCAAAGATGAGCAAAAAGATTTAAATATAAGAAAGTGACTTCTTGAAAGAAGAAAAAAAGTCTTAATATGAAGTATCTCTATAATGTTCAGATAAACCAAACGCTGTCTTCAAATGAGATTCAGAAATTCTTCAACTAACCATAGTATATTCTTAAGTCAAGCAAACAAAATTAGATTATTTTAATCGAAATTAAAGGAATCCGAAGTTCTTGAAGCAAAATTACACGTTCTTGGTATGTGAAACAAAATCGTTTTGAATTGAAAAAATGTGTAATCTTGATACGAAATAAATACAATTTTAGAAGAAGAGGTAAACATTCTTGAACGAAGAATGTAGTGAGTCTTGTTTCAAAGATCAGCGGAATGAATGAAGGATAAGAAAGTGACTTCTTGATATTAGAAAAAAGTCCTGATTTAAAATTCTTGAGGTAAAAAAGATTTAAAAAAATGAAACAAGAATGACATGTTCTTATAGGAAGCAAACGTTTCTTAGATTAAGAAATTATTTATCTTAAACCAACTTTTTTTTAATAATCTTAAACGAAGTCATTTATCATCTTGAAAGAAGACAAGATTATCTTGATGTGAAAAGTTTTCAAAGTATTCCGTCAAAATCAGATGTCTTCTTCAATTGAGATTGCAATATTCTTGACTCAAAAATATTTACTTAAATCAAGAATTAAAAAGAAGAAAATATTATTTTATATTTAAGTAAACACGTTTTCTTGGGTGAAGAACATTTGCTTTAGTTAATAAAATATTTACTTGGA
The DNA here is from genome assembly GCA_918843925.1 of Eulithis prunata. Classification (NCBI taxonomy): domain Eukaryota; kingdom Metazoa; phylum Arthropoda; class Insecta; order Lepidoptera; family Geometridae; genus Eulithis; species Eulithis prunata. Next base: position 8,955,188 of record OU974014.1, on the reverse strand, counting down.
TTGAAACAATTTTTATGAGAATATTGGTATTCTTGGATTAAGATATCCTTTTTTTCCGTGTAGTTTGGGACTAGAAGGCGTTGTGTTAAGTGTTCGTGAATATTTATTATTTATATTTATTTATTTATTATTGCAGCAAGAAAACTAACTCAATTCATAACCGGCTTGTCCTGTGTTCTGATCTACAACTACTATACCAGCAGTGTAGTCAGTTGGCTGCTGAACGGGCCACCGCCATCTATCACCAGCCTGCAAGAACTGATGGAGAGTCCTCTCGACCTAATCTACCAGGACGTTGGCTACACCAGGTCTTGGCTCTCGGTGAGATTAACCTTCAACCTTGGATGATACAAATAAGCTTACAGTCACAGTCAGGAAGTATACGTTATTACGGAAAAACCCTGTATTTGGAGTAAATTTTATCGATTTGTAAAAAGTGTTTTGTAAATTTTGTTGAAAAAAGTAGTTTTTCTTTCATCAAACGATTTTTCTGCATGAATTTGCGACTCATTTTTTGGAAGAATTTTTGTTCTAAAAAAACTGTCTTTTTCAGAACTCTGGAACATACTACTACAATAAAAGAAACTCGGAAATTGAAGATAAAATACGCGGTAAAATCCTGACGAAGAAGAAGGGAACTATCCTGGTACCCCTGGAGGAGGGAATCGCTATGGTCAAAGCTGGAGGTACAATATCGAAGTATCATTTTGTAACTCTACTTACCACCTGTTTACTATCTACTTGTAAAAGCACCAGTAGTCTAGTGGTAGCAACCCCGACTTCGAATCCTAAGCTAATCCTAAGCGTTCAATTTCACCAATGGGTTTTTTCTACTTGGAAAAGTGTGTGTAATGCCGGCGCTCTCAAAGGGTAAAGGAAAACATTGCGAAGGAAACCAGCGGCTTATTCAGTTCCACACCTATTGACCTTGTCTTTCCTGCAATGGATATGGCCGACTAGACTGAGAGGATGGTATAGGGGCTGGGCAAGCCTATTCCATCTAAAAACCATGTTCCAGGCACTGCAGCATCCCATCTATAGAGCATGGGCATGGGTATAAAGTGGCTCTTGATGGTGTATAAATCATCCAGTTTAGATGCTTATTTAACGCATTGTCTGTGTCATTGTTTTTCCAGGTCTATTCACGAGCCTCGTGCAGCTCCAGCCCATAATTACTTCATTATGTTACACCTGGAATGTTTTTTTCAGGGTATGCTTACCACACTGAGACTGATGATGCTGACCGGCTTATTGCCAAAACATTCAATAAGGATGACCTGTGTGAATTAGGATCTTTGAAGTCTATGGAGAAGACTCTTCTATACCCTGGAGTCCAGAAAGACAGTCCGTACAAGGAGTTCTTAACTTGGGGGTATTTGCACCATTCTTAAAGATCCAACCAACTTGTGCGTGTCAGTGGCCTATAGAGTCTGACCATAATATTCAGTCTGCAATGAAATAAATGAAAAAACTCAAACATATTTTGCGTACATTCTTATTTTTTAGTAACTTTCGTTACCTATAGTTGTCAAATCGTTTTGCAGTACAGATCAAATACCTATATCTTTTAAAGTTCTGCAGACTTTGGCCGTTTGTCTACCAAACCGACATCGGCACCGGCGTTGGTGGACAAACGGCGAAACAGCCTTTAGCTTGGACGAATCTAATTCGTCCAAGGACTTAAGGTGCAAAAGAAAATGTAGATACTGTTACCGCCGGTTCTTTTCAGTCAATATAACAAATCAATTGATGGATATACTACTTTCTATTGATACTCATTCTGTTACTGCTGATTTCTTTCCAGGTTCACCCGTCTCCTGGAGCGTGGCATAGTCTCATGTGTGCAACGCCGCACCGTCGCCCGCCCCGTGTCATGCGAGGGCAGTTCTCCTCGGGCGCTGGCTCTGGGCGGGGCTGCACCAGCCTTCATCATGCTCGCCTTTAGTTTCTTCGTCAGCACGGCTATCATGCTTCTTGAATGGTATTCTCTCATTTTTTATGACAAAAAATTATAGAACAAACAGATTCACGAGTTTCCTCACAGAATACGTCCACTGAGGACGACTGTGACTGAGATCGAAGGATAATTTTTTTTTTTATTTGAGTTCTCGGAAGATTTCTTTGCTTCAAACTGTTAATTATTTTTCAGGTGCCATTATAAAATGAAAAATAAATACACTGGATTAAAAAGACAAAATTACTATTAATAATTAATAAATGCATAAAAAATGTTCAAGTATAGACGTTTCTTGCAACTACTGGGCTTAGAGGTTTCCACGATCCGACATTTTTTTTAGTCAAAGCTCTTGGTCCGAAGCCACTCTGCCAAAGTCAAATATCTTTAATTAACTAAAATCACAAGGATTTCCCTACCCTCCATCCCGCATTTGTGACACTAGAGTAAACAGACACTGGCAGAAGTTACAACAAGTTGCAAAAGCCACAAACCAAGTAACTGAAATTGAAAATCACAAGGATTATTAAAAACGTGTTATAAACTTGGTGATTATGGGTGCCAGTTTCTGCCATAACAGCCTAGTAACTACGGCGTGGTTCATAGCACTTTATGTATGATCCTTCTTACAAAGAAATATACTGTCTCCAAATCTTGTGATGTTTTCCTAAATACTGGATTCCCCTGCGTCAGAAGACAGAAAGACGTGGGGATGAGTACCTGGCTGGAGTCCAATATTACATTGTCATAATAGGGTATGGCGCGACTGCAAGCGGAATAAAACGATAGTATTTACTGTAGGCGTCATGGCTCAGTCGGTAGTAGCTTTGCCTTCCGTACTGTGGGTCGTGCGTTCGATCCCCACCGAGAACAAACATTTGTGTGTGGCAAACATAGATGTTTGTTTTATGTCTGGGTGTTACCTACCTGGGTGTTATGTATTCATCATCATCATTTCCCTGCCCTTATCCCACGCTAGGTGGGGTCGGCACAACATGTTTTCTTCTTCCACTCACTCCTATCATTCGTCAACTCTGAATCTACACCTCTCACATTCATATCCTCTTTCACACAATCAAACCACTTCTTCTTCGGTCTTCCTCTACTTGCATACCCAGCCACACTCATATTCATAACTCTCTTCGTTATATGACTTTCATCCCTCCTCATTACGTGTACCATGCTAATCTACCAATAGTCCTGGGTGTTATGTATTATAAGTATGTATTTACAAAAAAATATATATTAGTATTTTATCAGCAATCTAGTTCTTATAGTACAAGCTTTGCTTAGTTTAGGACTAGAGGGCGTTGTGTGAAATGTCCACGAATATTTATTTATATTTAGTTTTCTTTTCTATCAAGGTGCAACTTTATGTGGGGTGAAGTCGCGAGCGGTTTAGCTATTTTGACTCATTGAAACTTAAAACAAAAAAAAACAAAAATAATAAATGAATTTTTGATAATTAAAATAATAAAAATAATAAATACTTAAAAAAACAAAAATAATAAATGTACCTATTGCACCTGTTTTTATTTTTTACTTAAAAAAAATCTCGAGTATCCACCACGCTTCGCAAGATAAACTGGCCTTATTAGGATTCTCTAGACCACGATCCGGAAGACGCAGTGGCGATATCAGGATTCTATATTGATGGTAAAGCGCGTAAAGTCTAAAGAGGCTGGATTATCTTCTAGTTGAAAAATCGTGAAGAGGATAAACTATCTAAAGAAAGATGTTGAGCACGCCGTAACAAACACCACACACACGAAAGACCCATCTATCTTTTTGGAGACAATTTTAAAATCACCTGAGAATTGGTCTGCAGTTAAGTTCAAGTGAGGGTATAAATCAAGCTCTTCTGGGACCACCGGATATCCGGTGCTGACGTACACCCGGCTAGATATTTTGAATTCACGCCGTTTTACTATAGAAATAGGAAATACGCGCGATAAAATGTTTGTTCGTTTGTACAGCAGAATTTATATTTATCCAAATGCTGGCAAAGTATTTTGACTTGTCATTGAGTTTACTGAAAAAATCCGTAGGAGGTCGTCAGCATAGCCCTAAGAGTTAACATGTAAAAGTGGCAATAGGTAGGCCATGTAGCACGTACAAATGACGACCTACTTCTTCTTCTTCTCTTCAATAATGGCCTCTGTCCGTCATTTCGACAGACAATTTTGCCAATGTCAAGTGATAAAATTGTAATAATATAAGTCAAGTCAAGTCATTTGTCAAGTCGGCTGTCGTTTGTTTTGAAAAGAAAATGGTGGATTTTCTCTTCAAAACCTAACACGAATTTTCACATTCAGAAAAACCACTTTACACACATTTATTCCAATGGCTCACACTTTATGTTACAACCTAAGTATTATTGGTTAAAATTCCACCAAAATTAAACAACAATACTCACAATAACACAAGAAAAACTATTAAAATAAAAGTGCTATGTGTCGTTTCAAAAAATGTCAAAACTCGTCACTTTGACAGTCAATTATTCTCTAAGAAGAATGATTAACAATCTTTCAAGATTTTTCTAGTGGTGGACAGCAGGCATGATGATGATGATGGTTTATGAATTTGTTGTTTTGCTAAGGCTTGTATGAATCTTGGCAAGACATTGTATTTGCATCAAGTCATAAATAATCCACTTCCCAATATTATAAGAAACAAAGATCTTTCGCAAAACATTAGATTTATTGTTCCCATACCGCTTAGTTTTGTAAAACTTGTCTTCCATACCATAATATAAAACCAAAGAGATAGAAATTGGTAGATTGTTGATAGAATACTTATATTTTTTTTGTAAATACATACTTATGATACATAGTAACACCCAGACACAGAACAAATATCTATGTTTGCCACACACAAATGTTTGTGCTCGGTGGTGATCGAACTCATGACCCACAGCACGATAGGCAGCGCTACTACCGACTGAGCCATGACGCCTGTGACTTCTCTAGGTTTTTTGAGGTACCAACTTTAATCTAAACATTAATAAACCATGGTTTCGAACCCATTAATTGTTTTACATAGGCTACGTACCCCAGGCTGTCCCATTGCAGTTTTGCTATAGAAATGTGAGACCAGATAGCTTCTCCTATCTGTGGATGGTTTACAACCTTACGATAGTAAGAAACACCGCTGCAATAGAAGGCTTGGCGCGGCTTGGCTGCGCGCCATTCGATCCGTCCTGTACAGATTACAATGATAATGCCGCAGTTTGTCATGCTGCTTCGTGGTGCTCTTACCAGAAGATTGAATATACTATTTACAATGAAATTATCTAGGCTGTTGATATTTTAATCAATTTACTCCCAAACTAAGCCAAATTTGTATAGAAACTAGATTGCTGAGCTGGTACAATTACATTGGTTTTGTAAATACATAGTAACATCCAGACATAGAACAAAGTTATATTTTACTAGCTAACGCTAGCGGCGTTGCTCGCGTTCTACCCTTTAGAGTGTGACGTTTCAAAATTCCTTTCTTAGTGCACCTCTACACTATATACCTAAGGATACTACCCTCCAAATTTCATACCTCTAGGACTTATAGTTTAGGCTGTGCGTTGATTCTCTGTCAGCTTCAAAAGAGTTTTATATATATTGATGATGATGATGATGATGATGTTTGCCACACACAAATTTTTGTTCTTGCGGTGGGGATCGAACCAACGAACCGCATTTTTTTGTATGTTTGTTTCCTCATACCTCCGCCATTTATGAATTGATTTGTTTTTTTTTTTTATCAAAATCGGTTCAGTAGTTTGGCAGTACCATAACTGGAAAAAACACGTTGTCCACAAACGCGTATTTTGCTTTCCAGTGACTTTTCTGTAATGTTTATTACAATTAATAGAACTGTCTCAATGAACTGCCATCACCATCATCATTTGATGATGAAGGCATATCAAATTGAAGTCGGTTTTTCCAATTTTTAAACTTATAAATTATGTTTTTTTTTCCTTCTCTAGTGATTATAGAATGCCAACTTGTCTAAAGAGACTGATACCAAGATGTTTGTATTCTCAATAAGAAGCCTGCAAAAGGCGCAGATCCGTGCCGAGAATAAAGCATTCTGTATCTAAATACGAACATAGATGTCACTGTTTGTGTCTTCAGGGTTCAACTACGCTTGCAACCTGCATCAGTACGAAGAAAACAGCTTCATTTTACTAAGGTATTAATTTTCTTGAACTGAAAGCTGAAGACGCTACAGCGTCTTCAGCTTTCAGTTAGTACCTACCGAAAACGAACACGCACTTACAAGTGCGTGTTCGTTTTCGGTAGGTACTAACCAATTTCGTTGAAAATCGGTCGTAAACAAAGAAAATTACAACTTATACAGTATTTACAATATTCACAATATTTACAAAATACACATAAAACAGTTGAGCCATCTACAAACCGTTGCAAACGATTTATAGATAGCTCAACTGGTCCAAATCAGTAGCAATCGGAAGCGTGCCCAAGACACTGGCTGCATTGCCACGCTGAATAGCAATGCTGTTACGCTGGCCTAGATAATCACCAGCCCTAAAGCCTAAGTCGTAAACTAGTTCTGATGGTAATATAATAGCTATCACGATAAAATATAATAAGAAAAAACAGACGCTGATAATAAATACATCCTTCGGTGCTTTTCTTCTGAAGTCTCTCCTGAAGCATGCGCGTGTTGTAGTTTATCTGCATAGACAAAGTGTGTGGTCTAAGTTCACACATTGTCACGATTTCAAGATTTTCAAAATTCATTTTCTCTCGATGTGTTGCATCACAGGGCATGTCGTCAGTTGATGTGTCAGTAAGGCAATGCATTGCTATAGGCAGTGGTTACTTCTTAACATTAGGTAGGACACAGGTTCCATAATCAATATATATAAAACTCTTTTGAAGCTGACAGTGAATCAACGCACAGCCTAAACTACAAGTCCTAGAGGTATGAAATTTGGAGGGTAGGTTCCTTATATAGTGTAGGGGCGCACTAAGAAAGGAATTTTGAAAAGTCACACTCTAACGCGAGCAACGCCGCGGGAGACGGCTAGTTTTGTATAAAACTTGATATTTTATTATTGATTTAAATGTATTAGGTATTTGAAATTTGCATACCAAAATTTATTTGTGAGACAAAATATGTAACAGACAATGTAATATCCAGATCTTATTTATACCATGTGTCTGTCAATTAAAGAAAAAAAAACAATTTTTACGTGTTGTATTAGCCGTAGGTACCTAATAAGTTATAGTCGTTCTTTGTGAATAAAGTTTTATTATTCTCTAGCAAATTGTATACCTAACTAGCCGTCGCCCGCGGCGTTGCTCGCGTTCTACCCTCTAGAGTGTGACGTTTTAAAATTCCTTTCTTAGTGCACCCCTACACTATATAAGGATACTACTCTCCAAATTTCATACCTCTAGGACTTTAAGTTTAGGCTGTGCGTTGATTCTCTGTCAGCTTCAAAAGAGTTTTATTTATATTGATGATTGTAAACCTAACCAGAAAAGCAAGCGCGTTTATAACAAACACCAAACCAATAGTAACAAAGGGTGGTATCACGCACACAGCGCCCTCTATTGAAGGCAGACAGCGCACATCCTCAGACAAGGGACGCAGCCTCTTGTCTAGAGATGATGCGTCGCTTGGGTCCACCCTCACTAGCAAGAAAGAAAGAAAGAAAGAAAGAAAAATAGTTTATTGCCTTATACATAAATTAGTAAGCTACATAAACAGCTAGGTATAGGTAGGTACATAATGTGCATGCGAAACATAAATGTACCCAGCTAGAATTAATGACATTTCAAATTTGGGTGCACTCGTAGCGCACCCTAACCAATTCGTTAAGGCAAAGGCATCGCATAGCATTTATGCTGAGCATACCCAGCATAAATGCTATGCGATCGTGGCCAACTCTCGTGACTGAGTTATTGGGCCGCCCTAAGGCCTCCGTCGTGGCTTAACGACTGCTAGAGCCGGGACAGACAGTTCAACTCGCCCTCCGAAGCACGGAAGCGCTCAGAGCCTATAGTCTGAGTTTTGTTATGTAGATTTGCGAGAATCGAGAAACTCGCAGTTTTTGTATGGAGAATAATAGTTTGCAAATCTCCCGCTAGAGGCGCATATCGGGTTTTCATACAAAATATCTCGCAAGTCACTTATCGATATATGTATATACGTTTCCATTAACAAAACAAAACGGCTACGGGCTTTGATATAAATGCCACTAACGGTCACCCATCCAAATAGTGACCGCGCAGAAATGGAAATAGCCTCTGGCCGATAATAAAATTATCAGTGGTGTAAGTATGTGAGTTTTGTCACAAAGAGCGATAGTAAAGACGATTGAATGCGTGCATATAGGTTCGAAGCTTTAATAGCACCTGCAGGTTTCATAAGGCGCTGCTGTGACACTCGGGTTGTAATTTTAATGACCTAATCATCATCATCATCATTTCACAGTTAGAACTTAACGTTAACCGTAGTAAATTGGTAGAATTACCAATTTACCAATTGGTTCTTTTTTCTGGGTTATTCCCATCGAGCCCACAGACCGGCCCAGTGGGGCGGATGGGAAAAAAATTCCCAACGAGCCCGCTATGCAAATGAGTTAGTCACAAACTAAGCAGAGCTTGTACTATGACAACTAGATTGTTGATAGAATACCAGACATAGAACTAACATCTATGTTTGCCACAGAATTTTTTTTGTTCCTAATGGGGATCGAACTCACGACCCACAGCACGGAAGGCAGCGCTTAACTGAGCTGTGACGCCTAACGCATAATAGTTTAAGCAAAGCCAGGGCCTGAAGTTAGTTTTACACCAGTAAAACCATTCTTAAATTCTTAAATTCTTTATTGCACACAGAAACATATAAACAAGCAAGTTAAAACTAAAGATATGTACAAAGGCGAGCTTAACCCTAATAAGAGTTTTCTTCCAGCAAACCTTTGAGGCATAGGAGAGGATTAAAATAGAGTAACCATTGAGTAAAACACATAAATGATTAGAAAAGTTTCTTTATTTGTTTATGTTCAAGGCTTTTACTCTAATGAGTCGCCAACCCTAGAGGTTTACTTCGCAAACAGACGCCGAAAAATTTGCATTTTTGAGTTACATTGCTTGGTATGCTTGCGATTGTAAAAAAACCCTCATACCAGTTACGCAGTGTAACTCGAAATATTAAAATGGCTTGTATTGTAGAGTATGTGCTGGTCCGAAAATTCTGGCTATTGTTGCAAATGAAACGGTTATGAGAAATGTTTATCTTTGTTTTGGTTGACCTACTGTTACGATACGACCATTACACTAAACTAGCCGTCGCCCGCGGCGTTGCTCGCGTTCTACTCTTTAGAGTGTGACGTTTCAAAATTCCTTTCTTAGTGCACCCCTACACTATATAAGGATACTACCCTCCAAATTCCATACCTCCAGGACGTACAGTTTAGGCTGTGCGTTGATTCTCTGTCAGCTTCAAAAGAGTTTTATATATATTGATGATGATGATGATGATTGATGATGTTGATGATGATAATATATCATTTCTGAGTAAGCTCAAGGTTTCATTATTCATACCTACATAGCTATAATAAATAAATAAATAAACTTAAATAACTCACTGACCTTTCACACAACTCCTTCTATTCATAAACTAAGCATAGCTTATACTACTATGGCAACTACATTGCTGATAAGATAAAAGATAAAGATAAAGATAATTTATTTGCAAAAACATGTGTAAATAAGGATGTTGTAGGTACATAATTTGGTTACACAACATGTCTTACCGATTTTGGCGAGCAAATAGAGATGACTCAAAATGTCGGAGTAATCGGAAAAGAGAAATACATAATAATATTATAGCTACCTACCTATATCTTAGTCAACAGTTAAATTACAAATATACATTTATTTTTTATGTTCGCCGTCCTACGCTTCGCTTTGCAGGTTGTGGTCGCTATTTGAAATCCTTTATTCCATCGGTTGTCAGTGTTGCGAGCTATATGGCTTGCCCATAGCCACTTGAGATTATTGAACCTTTCGTAGCAATTCGTAGCTCCGTAGCAAATTCGTAGCTCGTAGACGTCTACGACGCGCTCCACTTGTAATATTTCCGCTTGCCTGACACGATACTAAAATGATATATTCCAGAAATCCCCATTAAGAAATCCCTACCAGTGGGGATATCAGTCTTTTTTTCCAGAAATCCAACATGATAGTGACAAAATTGTTGTAATCAATCACTCTCGTGTTCGCAATGTGTTGAGATTTGAAATGAATTTTTTTTGAGTACGATTTATATTAGGCAGTGTTGCCAACGGTTAGCTGTAGGAAGTAGCTAAACGTGTTTTAAAATGTTGCTAGATTGCTGGTTTTAGGCGGCAAAAATGTTGGTAGATAAAAGTAGGTACCTGATGTTACTCGCCTCTCAAATTACTAAAATTATTTCTTCTCGTAAATAGAAAAAGTAGCTAAGAAATCTGAGTAAAAGTTTCAAAAGGTTGTGTATTTAAAAATTGCTAAGTATATCTACTTATATAAAAATTGCTATTTTATTAGTTTAGAGGTATGGTCTCTAAAAACATTACTCGCTAGGAAATAAAATGAAGCCTAAATAGGTATATTGACTTTACTTAGGTACTAAGAAAAATTTTTTTGACACATAAAAACTCACAACTTTATTAAAAACAGTTTTTCTGGTTGGTTTCTTTAAAACATCACTGTAAGCTAGAAACTAGGCCAAGTCACTAGACACTGCACTTACCTTCTTTAATATCAAACAAACCCAATTCTATATTCGTGTCGTTTTCTTTTGTCCTAGGAACAAAGACTTGAGGAGTTGAGAGAACCATGTTAGCTATTCAACTAGAATACTAGAATGTAGTTGAATAACTAACGTGGCTCTTTGTCAAAGAGCTCGTCCGGGGAAGTACTACCACCGTACCTATTTCTGCCACAAAGCAGTGATACTCGTATTGCTGTGTTCTGATTTGAAGGCTCAAATTACCAAAATGTGACTAGCTGATACCCACAACTTCGTACGCGTGCGATTGTTTCCACAAAACTATCTGTCAACCAGCATACGATGAACTGACTGCTTTGACTGCTTTTGGTTTAGAGAGTTCAAGCTTTATCTCAGAAATCACGTCTTTAATTTTAATATCAAATTTAATTTTAATTTTATAAAACTCTTTTCGCCTTTGTACATATCTTTAGTTTTAACTTGCTTGTTTATATGTTTATGTGTGCAATAAAGAATTTAAGAATTTAAGAATATCCTATGTTTCAATCCGGAAAAGGGCTTTCGAATGGTGTAAGTATCATTGAAATTGGTCCAGTAGTTAAGGCGTGATCCGCAAACAAACAAACAAACTCGATTTTCAGAATCAAAATCGTTTATTTAGTAGATCTGCATATTTAGATTACTTACCCATATCTTTTTTCAGTTTTTGGATTTTTTACAGTTTTATAATAGGCGGTTTAGCTGTCAGTAGCAAAATGTTGTTTAGGTAAAGGCTAAATAAAATAGCTTTTACGATTAAAATTAAGGTAAAAAAGAGGAAGTTAATATTACCATAAAAATATTAAAGAGGAAGTTAATATTACAGCAGTGCAAGTACCGTTCTCGTCGATCGCTTAGTTGTCGATCGCTAAAGTCGATAAACGTATCGAATCGTATCGTTCCATGGGAGTACGGATCTCTTGTCGACAAATTTTAACGATGCCTTACGATCGTCAAAATAAGGTTCACTTTCGTTTGTCAGAATCAAAACATAGTAAACATATACCATTGCCAAATCGTTAAAATTTACCGAATTTGTCTACCGATCGACTAAATTGGTAACCTACCCGCAACTGTCGATAAAAAGAATTTTGACGATTCTAAATGTCAAATTATGCGATCGACAAGAACGGTACTTGTACTGCAGCTTCGTCAAGTTTGTACGCGCGGGAAGATTTACATAGAACACGCTTCATACAAATTATGTCAAAGGCACGTTCTGGATGTTCAATATTCTGAGTTTGAAGGGTACGTAATGGAGCCTGTGTATTAATATTTTTTTTTTTGATAAAAGTAATGGAACAATCTGATAGCTCACCTGATGTTAAGTAGTAACTTCTGCCTATAACAATGCATTACCTCACAGAGCAAGTGCAATGAGGACGTGCCCTGTAAGGCAATGCACTGCGTCCATCACTCTGAGACGTAAAGATCTTGAAGTCTCATGTGCCTGTAATATTATGTACTAGGGCTGCAATATATTTTGATAAATAAAACTAGTTCCCTCTTTAACATTTTAATGAAACAGCTAAATCATTTTTACACAAAAACAACTCCGTAGAGAGGTTCTGTCTCCAATCAAGCTTTTGAACATAAAAATCTATTGAAAGCCTGATTGTATAACAGCTTACCTCTGCAGCCTCTTGGCGGCCACCCAACATCATGTTCTACCCAGCATCAGCATCGGCCAGGGGTTCTATTCCTCAAACCGGAAAACGTGGTTCTTTACTGACATTTGATGTACAATACGCGCCCGACTTGTCTGCGCCTTGTTACTTTTCCCGCATGGCCGCGCAGTGTAACAGGATATAAAATTAAGCTATGTTTTTGTTTTCCGCAGTAGAGTTTTAACATTCCGACGATACAAACTAGACGAATGTTTACGGAATACTGAGATCTATTGCAGAATTTGTCGATAATATTTAGAATTTAGCTATATAAGTTCCCCTGGGGGCATTCAAAACTTCCTGGTTAGATCTATATGAAACCTTTTTAGTAGAAAATAGTTTCTTCTCGTCTAAGTAAAACTTCTTTTCATTAAGTCCGTCCCAAGCTTTGGAAGGTTTGCGTCAGGAATCTGTAGGATTTAATTTGATTTGTGTATTTATCTCGCCAACGAATAATAGGTATCTTGGTACCTGTTACGCGCAATAGTGCTAGGAAAGTACCTATCTAATTTCAAAACTAAAAAAAAAAAAATCTTACCTACCTCTACCGATAATGATTTATTTAAATTCATACAGAAACACCAAAAAAAAAGAGAAATTAACAAGCGTTTTCAATTTCCGACTCACACAAAAGGTTCCATTGTATAACTAATTAGGGTACTCCAAGTCGTAAGAAAAATTGCCCCAATCGTGCCTAAAACAAATGTTCCCCTAACAGTTTTCACATAGAAAACTGGTAACCAGTTACCGACCGGCACATAAACGATCACTTTTTTCTTTGTCAGACCCTAAGGGAGCTTTTCCACCAGAGCTAAGCTAAGCAGCCCCCGTTAGTCAGCAACATTTAGAATCGTCAAAATAAGTTTTATCGACAATTGCGGGTAGGTTACCAACTAGACAAATTCGGTAAATTTAAACGAATTGGCAATGGTGTATGTTTACTATGTTTTGATTCTGACAAACGAAAGTGAACATTATTTTGACGATGGTAAGGCATCGTTAAAATTTGTCGACAAGAGATCTGTGCCTTGATCACGAATAAATGTGACAATCGCAAACGTATCGTAATGCGAGCGTTTTCGAGATACACTGCGCGGTGACACTACACCAGTTGGCAGTCGAGCTGGCAGTGACGCGCAATATAACTCGAATACGTTAACGCGGCGACAGTCAGATTTATTCGTGATCAAGGCACTGTACTACCATGGAACGATACGATTCGATACGTTTATCGACTTTAGCGATCGACAACTAAGCGATCGATAAGAACGGTACTTGCACTGCTGTGTTACTAAGGATGTGTTTGAAATCCACCTATAGTGATCGTGGGCTTAACTTATGACAGACGAATAGTTAAACAGTTGAATCAAAGTCTAGCTCTGTCACTGTTTGACATTACCTGTTAGTAGGCGACAGCAATAATTGAAACAGCTGAATGCATGGGACACGAGTTTTGACATTTTTTGAAACGACACATAGCACTTTTATTTTAATAGTTTTTCTTGTGTTATTGTGAGTATTGTTGTTTAATTTTGGTGGAATTTTAACCAATAATACTTAGGTCGTAACATAAAGTGTGAGCCATTCGAATAAATGTGTGTAAAGTGGTTTTTCTGAATGTGAAAATTCGTGTTAGGTTTTGAAGAGAAAATCCACCATTTTCTTTTCAAAACAAACGACAGCCGACTTGACAAATTACTTGACTTGACTTATTTATTACAATTTTAACACTTGACATTGGCAAAATTGTCTGTCGAAATGACGGACACAGGCCATTATTGAAGAGAAGAAGAAAGTTATGCATCGATCGTAAGGGGGCGTTTGTTTGATGGTGGATATCAAACACATCCTTAGCAACGTAGCTTAGCTCTGATGGCAAAGCACCCTTAGTGTGAGGCTCAGAGCGTCTGCTCAAAACCAAATACCTACGTCACAGACTTACAAATGTTTTACTTCAACGCTGCCTAGAATAAAAGATCCATATTTGTAACGAGCCGTCGCCCGCGGCGTTGCTCGCGTCCTAAGAACCTATAGAGTGCGATTTTTCAAAATTCCTTCATTAGTGCACCCCTACACTATATAAGGATGCTACCCTTAAAATTTCATACCTCTAGGACGTATAGTTTAGGCTGTGCGTTGATTCTCAGTCAGCTTCAAAAGAGTTTTATATATTTAGAAGATTATGCCACATGTTGCAAGGCGAAATCGGTTAACTGTGTGAATATAGCTCATGGTATTTATTATGGTCCTATAGGGTTATTCCGAAGTTTGGGGTCACATTAGTCACAAGTCAGTAATGACACGGGATTGAAAAGTTTTCACTTCAGACACTTCAGGGTTAAATAAATGGGGTGCTAATGATATAACTTTTCGGCTAAAACTTTTCAATTATTTTGTTCTCTGATATTTTTTTATTGATTGTGTTTTTATACTTAACTAGCTGGTGCTCGCGACTTCGACTGCGCAGCATTAGAAGTGCAATTTGCTGTGCGAAATCTTCTAGACGTTTCTGAAGAGTTCGCGTCCCGTTGGATTCCTTTGATTTTCCGGAATAAAAAGTAGCTTAGGTGTTTATTCACTAGAGATTATAAAAATATCACCTTAGCTAAGGAAGATCTAAAAAAATACTAATAGCAATCGGAGCAGTGGGAATAATTGTTTGCTCAGAAATTCCCTGAAAGATTTTGATATTTCGTTATCTAATTTTTGTTTCTAGGGTTTTAATTTACAACACATACAACGCCCTCTAGTTCCAAACTAAGCGGCCCTTGTTCTATTGAAACTAAATTACTGATAAATTACTTGCTCCTTCACATCTGCCTAGGACTTCCGTTAAGGCTGGTGCGGCGGCAGATTTGGCCTAGGACCACAAGAGGCGCAAGCATGAAGGTCTCGATAGAGCCTACACATTTGTGCCTCTTGGGGTCGAGACTCTAGGTCCGTGGGGTACCGAGGCCCTCCGGGTTTTCAAAATTCTTTCAGGGCGTCTAGTCGAAGCGACGCGTGACCCGAGGGCTGGTGATTATCTAGGCCAGCGTATCAGCATTGCTATTCAGCGCGACAATGCAGCCAGTGTCTTGGGCACACTTCCGATTGCTACTGATTTGGACCAGTTGAGCTATCTATAAATCGTTTGCAAAGGTTTGTAGATGGCTCAACTGTTTCATGTGTATTTTGTAAATATTGTGAATATTGTATTAGTTGTAATTTTCTTCGTGAATAAAAGTTAAGAATAATTACTGATAGAATACATTAGTTCATTTTGTTTTTGTAAATACATACTTATAATATTTAGATCATCATTGAATTAGTTTTACCTGTCCTAGAATGGTGTGGTGGTGTGCAATAGTGTGCATGTGTCGTCTATGTATAAGCATATGTATGTACTATCATTGTAATTGAGTCAGTCAATATACGTTCGTCTAAGCATACACACACACGCTGTCTAATCTTTAAGGCACATGAGACTTCTAGATCTTTACGTCTCAGAGTGATGGACGCAGTGCATTGCCTTACAGGGCACGTCCTCGTTGGACTTGCTCGGTGAGGTAATGCATTGTTATAGGCAGAAGTTACCACTTCTTTTTCATATTCTTATTCTTATACGCCCGTCGCTATTAGGGGTTCGTTTGTAATTGGATTAGTTTCAGGTCACGGAGCAGAACCTATTTGAATCAGGTTCGGAAACCTTTTAACTGAGATAATAGTTCTTGAAGATAAGTACATACTTACCTACTTCATAACAACCCTAACGGTACGTACCTAACATAAGTCCCTTTGATGTTATTTGAAAACTATTATAAGCTAATATTGAGATAGCTTCAAGTATCTACTACGTCTATTATCCAGATTATTTAAGTTATAGCCTAATTTTATGGGATATAATTGTAAAAAGAAACAACACCAAGGGTTTTTCATTTATTTCAGTGATTACTGATTACATAATTAATATAACATACGATACCTTAACGCTATTGATTCTAAAAAAATCATTTCCAATATCACCCTTATCTATTAAATTTTGGATTAATCCATGAAAAAATTACTGTTAAATTGGTACTTAGCTAACGCAAATCATAATAAAAACATAGCCATGGGCAGAAGACTTTGAACACGTCATATGTCCATAGAAACGTATAATGTATGTAAAATCGAGGACAAGATTCTTTGGTTTAAAATTAAACTTAGCATAACACAAGAATAAATTATGTTGACAAATATAACTTAAATAAACCTACAGTATGTCGCCTTGAGAATACAAAGTAACTGATATATAAAACAAGTGAAACTTTGCCATCGATACCATCCATATCCCTTATTTAAACTAAATCATTTATTTAACTGTTAAAGTTATCAATTTTAATTCTAAGATTAATAATCTGAATTGCAATTTTATCATATCGATTAATTAACAAACAACTTTTGATTTTTGTTTCTTATTTAACTCTAACACTACATGTTACTTGCTAGACTTCTAAATTTATACTATTATTATACTTAAGAAGGGATAGTATGAAAAAGATGATAGATCAAACGATACTGCAGAAAAAATTAAAATAGCAGATGACAAACTATTTGGAGATTTAAAGAATTGATAGATTTAAAAGGTGTAGCTACACCATGCTCAAGAGAACGAGCCTGACATATATACTGATGAAGTACTTGCTAGCTGTAATACGAAGAGTAGTGAATGAATTATTGTCGGTACTCGCAAAGATTATAAAAAGTTAAATCTCTAAAGATGTGTGAAGCATCTAAACGAACGAAAGCGTCACAGCCAGAATGATTTTTCCATACTTCATGTATTAGATATGATAAAGGGAAGGTAGATTAATAGTTTAATTTAATAGTTTAAGTTATTTTATTTAAGTTTTTTATTTTATACTATAATTTATCTACAGTGCGTAAGTTTAAACTTTTCTATTTATTCGAAAACAGGATTTAGTTAAATCCTTTTAAATGGAATGTTAGGTTAGCACTACACTGGAAGAATAATATTGAACATTCCTTAAGAAATCATTCGAAAATTTTAATCATTCTAGAACTGACGAATGCCAAATGTTCAATATTTTGAATCCCAGGATTCTTAGATTAGATTTTAGAAGAAAGTTTATTATGGAAACTACATTAGATGGTAGAATAGCTGTCGAAAGGTAGAATTTCAATTTTGATTTATACTAAGCTACTAAATAACTAGATTTTAGTCAATTTAAATTTAGGTTTCATGTTTTTATTTATGTTTTAATAAAACATTTAATTTAATCTGAGATTGCTAATAATAAGGTAGATGAAGCTAAGGACAGAGTCGCATAGATAAAAGTAAATAATGATTTATTGAAACTGGAGAGTAGAATAGAGAACGCTAAAAGCTAATTGTAGAAGCATTACAAGATAATGGCACTGCGGAATGTACCCGAGTTATAAAAAAGTAACCTAAGTCAGCTTATCAATATATTCAAACGAGATTATGTTGCCTTTTACTCCTTAAATTTACGAATTTTCTACTTTTACACCTTCCATATTTTATCCTTTGACTAAGTTTCCTTTATTGCCAATACCTTTACACTCTCGCTTAATTAGTGATTCAACAAACACATGCTAAGTTGTGACGTGCGATATTAATTTAACCCTATAAATTTAATTATCTTTTTAAATACGGACATTCGTGAGCTCAAAGAATTCGAATATCCATATTTATATTTTATCCCTAGCAATACGATGGCAAAGTTTCCTGGTACGTCCGTGAGTCCGTTCAAAGTGGGAGCTTTGATTGGCTCAGAGAAGAATCCACAGCAGCCCATACAAACAGACGAAAGAGGAAGTTGCTTTTTTGGATGAAGCTGTACGGATTCTTAAAACAAATTAAATAGAAGAGACCCTCAAGGCAACTCCTGTCGTTGTAAATAAACATATGCAAAATCAAAATTCGGTTGTTACCGTCGAGATATTTTATACATTCCATGCAATCTTGCCGATCCCTTGACGTTCCAACTACTATTTCGCCCTCCTACGACTCCCCAACATCTATACTAGAAATACAAAATTTAACGTATTTACAACCACTTTTAAAAATTTCCCTTTTTAAATTAACACTCATAAGTACATCCTTGCAGTCGCAGCCGAAATGTACATTCCTTATTTTAAGGACTAGAATTATTTGGGAACGAAATACTACGTGAAACAAAAATAACCTCTACATCCAGTTGGGTTACTACATTATGGCTTGTGGTGTCTTCTCTGGTAGGTCTTATCTCTGTCTTGAGCATCTTCGAGACGGTGGATACCAGACGGTTCTCGCCGTGGCCATTGAACTGATGATTATTGGTGATTTTTGGTGAGTAAAGGTATAATTACATGATGATGCACTTCCCCTTTTCAGCCCAGGGGTTGTTTTTCTTGTCAGGAGCGTGTATCAGAGGATCGTTTTTCTCGTTCTCCTCCACGTACTCCCGCATTCTGTAATTGAAAAAAAAAACTCATAAAAAATGTGTATCGCTATTTCTTTTTTTATTCTTAACCAAAGTTTTCACCAATTAATTTTTTTTCTAAAGTTTCATTAAAATCTGTTCGTATTAAGTCAATAAGACCATGGTTTCATAAATAGTTTTAATGCTAGCCTCATTTCGTAAGTTATAGCCTGAGGCTACAGCCATGAAATTTGATATACGAAAATTCCGAAAACAAAGAAATATGTTGGCGTTCCGGGACTGTAGGAAATAATAAAAATAAATGATGATAATTAGGAGCTGTCGAGGAAAACAGTCGTAATTATTATTAATCGGAAACATACACAAAACGGCTTTTTGGATCCTCGAGTGGGCTCAGAGCAATATCAAAAAGTGAGAGCAATAATAACACCCTAAAAATAATAAAGATCGTATCTACATATTTTCATAATAAGAATAATCATCATCAATATATATAAAACTCTTTTGAAGCTGACAGAGAATCAACGCACAGCCTAAACTATAAGTCCTAGAGGTATGAAATTTGGTGGGTAGTATCGTTATATAGTGTAGGGGTGCACTAAGAAAGGAATTTCGAAACGTCACACTCTAAAGGATAGAACGCGAGCAACACCGCGGGCGACGGCTAGTATAAAATAAAATAAATCCCTAGACACTGTTGATATCCCTAGAAATTTGTCAGGGGTTTAAGTTTTTTTTAAAGCAGATAGGTCAGGGAATTTTAATATGAACTCCAAAACGAACAAACTATTAAAAAAAGATGATTTTTTCCGTGTATCTAAATAGAGTCACTTTATTCGCAATAAATGATGATGATGGCTTGTGGTTGAATAATAACAGAAAGGAAAATGATTCCACAATATTCATATTCAAGGCCGGCTCCTTAATTTTCCTTAATGATCGGCATTTCCGTCACAATTCCAGAAATTACGAGTATACATACGTTCTTCATCAGCAAGAACACAAAAATAATAACAGAGAAAAACGCTCGTGTATTCGTTTGTGTCTATCTGTGACCTCATTTAGACCACATTTGTTTATGCCCGCTAGAACTTTATAAATTTATTCACAAAGAAAATTACAACTAATACAGTATTTACCATATTAACAAAATACACATGAAACAGTTGAGCTATCTACAAACCGTTGCATACGATTTATAGATAGCTCAACTGGTCCAAATCAGTACCAATCGGAAGCGTGTACAAGACACTGGCTGCATTGCTGGTTATTAATTGTTTTTGTATAGCTAATATGTGAATATGCCGTTGGTGTAACATAAATAAAAAAATATTGTGTTTTTTCTATAATTTCAGACAAAATAACTCTTTAAGCTCGCCTTTATACATGTTATCTATTTCTGTCTTGTTTAGTGCACAATAAATAAATAAAAATACAACCGAATTCAGAACTTCGTCATTTTTCGAAGGCGGTTAAAAATAAAAACACGCTACACCACCTTTTTGCACGCCCAGGAAGACTGGTAGACAATGCTCTTAGCATTAAGTCCTCCTAGCACTATTTTTTTGTGTGAAATTTTTAAATGTACAACTTTAAGTTTAATAACAAACCAACATAACTTTTTTTTTACGTTTTATATTTTTAGCGATTAGTCAAGTTGCGTAGAGAGGGCTGGCAGTTATCTTTAGTAGATAACACTAAAACTGTTAATGGTTCAGAAGTTATATAGAGTTTCCATCAAATAAATTTTCAATCATTATAATTAGCTCCAAATGAAACGTACCTAGTCGTAACGGCTCCATTATATTTTTAACGATCATTAAAACCAGAATCGTTAACTTTTATGTAAAGTCGTTAAAATGAACAACTGTACTGAATAAATGTACCTAACTGCATTATTTGTTCTTTTACGGACGGACAGTCACATTTTCATGATAAAAATTTGAATTAAAAAAATATATATTTTGTTCCAAATTTAAAAAAAAACGTGATAAAATTATACAGAACAGATATAAAAAATGTAACCACGCAGCAAATGTTAAAGGTAGCGCTGGTTTTCAGAGGTTTTTTTTTTTTTTTTTTTTTTTATACAATATAGGCAACCGTTTGACCACAATCTCACCTGATGTTAAGCAATGACGTGGTCGACGATGTAGCACGGTTACCTAGAAGATACCTATTCACTCTACTCTTGAAAACTTCCAAATTATAGTCATTCGGGAACACAGACGCCGGCAACGAGTTCCACTCTTTGGCTGTCCGCATAATAAATGTAGACGCAAAGCGTTTAGTGCGGATAGGTGGCATATCCACCATGAACGGGTGTCTCGTCTCCGTACGTCTAGTGGTCCGGTGATGGAATGGGGAAGGGGGAACTAGCTCAAACAGTTCCATTGCACACTCCATTGCACTTGTTACATAGAGGTCCAATATTTATAGTTTTTGTTGATAATAGCTACAGTAACATTGCACGTAACAGTTCGCAAATCTATCGCCTCTTAGTAAAAGAAAATTCAAATAAAACTCCCAATAACTCCCTTTATATTCTACTTTAATAAAACAATTAAGGAGGCCAAACACGATTTGTGTGGCCTCTCTGTCAGCAATACGGATTCCCATTATGGCCCGTGAATTTTTAATCAGCGCCTGATTGGGCTTTATGATTGGTTGTGGGCAATTTATTAAGATTTACCATATCGTCCGATCCGATATCGAAATACTATGATTGGAAGCCATAGTACGAATTTGACAAGCAAACTTATCGAAGGTGACCGAGTTTTTAGGTCGCCTTAAGGCCTCTATCGTGGTTTACGACTACAGCCGGAACCGACAGTTTGACGTGCCTCCAAAGCACGGAAGCGAAAAATATTTTTAATTTATTCATCTGTTGTAATCGTCTTTTGTTTGAAGAATTCAGAAGTCTCAAAAAAAACCGATACTTTTACATGTAAATTGTAATAGCTAAGTTTATTATTTCTGAAGACTAGAGACATAAATAAGATAACTAACACAAATTGTCTATTGTATAGACGCTTTCAAGGCCTTTCACCACACTGTTATTAAATTACACATTGTCTGTAGCACAAATGAGTTGTGTATTCTTGACATAGTTTATTCCGTACTTATTGTTCTAGGTTTCGTCGAGGCAAACTAACTAGAATATTTAATAAAATATTTTTTCGAATTAAATCGCTTTGCTGCTGGAAATATAGTTTTTTTTTTAATCTGTTATTTGACGATATTCTATGCCAAGGAACTGACCTTCTTAAACTACAACTTGTCAGCTTTGGTAGCTGTCATTTGACATCTACGACTCTAGATTCTAGCACCGGTGGTTTAGTGGTAGCGATTCCGCCTTCCGATCCTAAGGTCGTGGGTTCAAATCTGGTTGACCTGGTCGTGCATCGACGGGTTGATGTGCAAAATGCCATCAGACATGGGTAAAAAGTGGCTTCTGACGGTGTATAAATCACCTAGATTAGATTAGATGAAAAGGCCTGTGGTTATTATTATTGACTCTTTCAAGTGAATCTACTTACATCCTGGATTTTTTTATGAGAAAAAGTAATAGTACGAACTGATGTTTCACTTACTGATAACATACGTTGATAAAAGGGTATTTCAGAGTCCAAATAATAATAACAATAAATATTGTAAATACTGTTAGTTCAAATAAATGAATAATGCTTGTAAAAAAGTAATAAATAAATTTTTAATATTCATGGACATATTAACACGCCTTTTAGTCGTAAAAAATTACAAGATTAATTTAAATTTTCCAATTTAAATTTGATCGTATCGGCCGGTATAAAATCCGATTTCCCGAACCAATACCGGACGGATGGATTAATTTGTTCCCGGGTCCCGTATAATAAATCTTTCAGTTCGATATTCCGGTTAAATTACTTGGATGCTCGTATGAGCCGCGTGCAGAAGTTTGTTTTAAATTGAACTTTATTTTGTTGGGGATAAAGAGGATTATAAAATGGAAATTACGGGAATGGAAAACTTTAGCGTTGGTTGCCTAGAAATAATTAACTGTGAACTAACTAAAAGTTTATCTAATACAATGCGAAGTATTTGCATCGATTTCATCATAATAATAATTTTGACAGGCGTCACAGTTCAGTTGGTAATAGCTTTGCCTTCGTGCTGCGGATCGTGGGTTCGATACAAGTAAAATAAGGTAAGATACAGAGAGTCAAAACGTGCGGAGCTGACTCAGCCGCGGATTTTCTCCCGATGAGTTATTAATATGAGTGTGGCTGGGTATGCAAGTAGGGGAAGACCGAAGAAGTGGTTGGATTGTGTGAAAGAGAATATGAATGTGAGAGGAGTAGATTCAGAGTTGACGAATGATAGGAGTGAGTGGAAGAAGAAAACATGTTGTGCCGACCCCACCTAGCGTGGGATAAGGGCAGGGAAATGATGATGATGTTTTCCTTCACCGTTCGATAGCACTGACATTGCTACTGCATAAAGCAATCCGCATACAACTGTTTTTAGTTGGTAACTTTACCCAGGTTACTTGGTTTTTTTTTTCTAACAGGGTAAAAGTAGTTTCACATGAAGTCACAGGCATTCTACTAGTTATATAGGTGTTTTTATCTATCCAATAATCGCACTTGTCATAAACAATATCCCTGGCCTATCGTATTTATATCGCTGACCTAATAGATAAAATTCTAAGAGATATACGTAGGTATACCTACCTATCTACTAGTTGGCTGTACATGAATGTTAGAGGAGTATATTCGTTCAGAGTTGAAGAATGATAGGAGTGAGTGAAAGAAGAAAACACGTTGTGCCGACCTCACCTAACGTGGGAAATGATGACGTGATGACCGGAAGTTTTCGAGAACCGGTCAAGACCCCGTCTACGCAAAACCCTGGATCAACCACTGGCAGTCTTAGAATGTATCAGTCAGAAACAGTTTATGAGTTCATTTTGACTTGACATCTACGAAGGCTATGATTTTAGGGTTATTCCCATCGAGCCCCTCGGCGGCTGGTCCACTGGTGGGGCCGATGGGAAAAAATCCCAACGAGCCCACTATGTAAAAAGTGGATTGGAAGGGATTTTTTTCCAATCCGGCCCATCAGTGGGCTCGATTATAATACCAAGAAAAAGATTCAGTTGGACCCAAATCATTCGTTAGACGACGCTTTTGTAATATTTTAGGTTCAAATTTTGTTTAAAATAGAATTTTCTAAATAAATAATAATGCTAGATGATAAAGGGTGGAGTAGGATTATCAGGGAAACCCGTGGATTTCACGCTATACAATATTATGTTTCCTGCTATGTAAAAACTATATAAATTGATTTTCAATATTTAAGCGTTAGTAACCCACGCACGTTCGAAAATAGCTCATAACGCATTGTTATAGGTAGAATACAACCACGCCAAGTTTGCAGTGCTTGTAGTGAGGCATTTGAAAACCTATATAATCAAAAAATTAGCTTCAAGTTAATCAAGTGCAAAAATGTACCATCCTGGACTATTAATAGATGGGGTGTGCCACGAAAGCGATTTGAAATATTCCGGAAGTTACTATTTGGTTTGATTAGGAGACTCTACCTAATAATAAATAAATATTTGTGAAACATTTGTACACAACTTCCGCTCGAAACCAAGCTAACCTTGTACCATAGGAAGGAAGTGCAATACTGATAGATTTTTTTGAAATGATCCTTTTGTACTTATCAAGATTTATTATACAGACTTACCTGCTTAGTTATAATTGTTGCATATAACTATTCAGCTGTTCAATTAATAACAGACCTAGATTTTGTTCAAATTCAAATTCAAATCGTTTATTGCACTTACGATATGTTGTTTTAGAGATGTTGTACAAAAGGCAGTGTAGCAAACATAAACCCTGTTATGGCACAGCAATTTGTTCAGGTGTAGATAGGCATTAGGTGGCATATTTATGTATCTAGTTTTAAATATTTTAATCATTCTCGTCTACTCGTGCAATGAATAAAAACAGTTTTTTATTAAATACTTTTTTAACATATTTCAACTCTACATTTTCAACTATTCAGCTTTTATAAGTATGACCCTTTGACTTTTAAAAAGATTATAATAATCTACAAGCCTATTTGGGGTTTCCTCATTATTTCATTGCAAAGTTGCTGGGTCGGGCTATGCTAGGTCTGGAACTGATTTTATAGCTTACCGTTTGGGCTGTTAGTGCTGTAACTAGGGCACTTTGGAGTCAGGGATTTCTTAGTAACCGGTATCCAGTAACGTAATATAGCGGAGATAATAATCATCGCCTTTATTCTCACCAAATAGCTAGGGCATGAACTTGGCGATGTTGCTGTGGCAATAATTCCGGAATTAATCGCGGCAATAATTCGGGCAGCGGCATGGGCATGTGTACGCGGTGTAGGAATAAAGGCGATGTTGCTGTGGCAATCATTCCGGAATTAATCGCGGCATTCATGCCGGCAGCGGCAATGGCATAGTGTGAACGCGGTATTTAGGTGTGGATATTTAGATGCCTGAATATTTTAGTGTTTGTTTAGATGTTTGAATCTTTCGATATTTGGATGTTTAGATGTTTAGGGATTTGGATCTTTAAATATTCGGATGATTTGATATTAAGATGTTTGGATCTGTGCCTCAATCACGTTGCAACTACTAGTCCGATTTGGAGTAAAACTGAAATAAATATAGTAACCTAGATCAATGCAATAGGCTTTTTTAATGCCAGATAATTAGCAGGATTAGACAGGACGTGGACGCAGTCGCGGGCCGAAGCTAGTTTAAAATAAACCCCTAATTAAAAAAAAATATACATTTATTTATTGCGGGTCATTCGTTTTGTATAAAATCAGTGACGTTATTTATCAATATTACGACACAGTCATTTTTTTACTCCGCTATTTTCAAGACCCCTGACCTTATTCCTTGCCTTTATACATGAGTAATAAACACTATAATAGCTCTCAAACCTCTAATTGGACCACACAGATTTGAATTTGCACACTAACCGATAACGACACGATACCGACATAACAATGGCTCGTACAAAAACCGCTGTCAGTGCTGACACGTAAAAGGAGGAGGTTCTCAATTCGGCTGTATGTGTTTTTTAACTGATTTG
This sequence comes from Eulithis prunata, assembly GCA_918843925.1. Classification (NCBI taxonomy): domain Eukaryota; kingdom Metazoa; phylum Arthropoda; class Insecta; order Lepidoptera; family Geometridae; genus Eulithis; species Eulithis prunata. The sequence continues at coordinate 8,929,237 of OU974014.1, read as the reverse complement.
AAAAATTAGTTTTGTATCTAAAAGGATATACCTATTTCAGATTGGTCCGATTAATGGGTCGGTCCATTGTTCGTTTTTAAAAGATTGGTTCTGCGCGAGTATCGTGTAGATGTCGTGTCGGTGGCCGTGTGAGAGCAGTCATTGGTTGTTCTAATTAGAGATAGAATTTCTAATTGTAACATTTACTTCCTACTAATTGTCGTTTATAACAATGCTAGGAAATAATATCGGTCAAGTATTGTTATTACGTGGTAGGGTTCTGTTATCGTTGGATTAGTTTTTTTTTTGTTGGATTTACAAAGAGAAGATCTTTGATATTTTTTGCAATGTTTTTGGAGATTTTCTTTTTATTTTTCCAAACGTGATAGATATTATATACATTTAATAATATATTCCACTTGAATTAAGAAAAAGATGAAACCTATAAATACCTCCTTAAAAAGATGAAACCTATAAGATAGATAGAAAATACCTTAACCTAGGAATTACAAGAAAATAAAAAAAACAAAACTTGAATTAATTGTACAATGGTCGGTCTTATCGCTATGCAGCGATCTCTTCCAGACAACCTTGGACGGAAAGGACTTCAAGGTATAATACAAGGGATGCTGTATAAAGATAAAGAGATTGGAAGAAAAAAAAATATATAAATTGAATAGAAAAAAAATATATGCAGGTAGCTGAATAAAAAATTATTCTGCTTTCTACTCTGTGGGTTGTGGGTTCGATTACCACCAAGAACAAACATCTGATATTATGTAGTAATCTATATTTAGAGTAGGTATAGTTATGTGTGTATATTTACAACAAAGTACGTTGGCATTTTAGTTCATATTTTATTTAGTTTCTGGCAGTATTAATCAGAGAAAAGCTTTCAACTTAGAGTATGAAATCGAATATTTAGCTAAAGATTCCACATTCCGTCCCAAAGATCTTTCACCAAAACAATCGGATGTACGCAGCCATGAGGCTGAAATCACCATTTTGTGACACAGTATAAAAACAGAAGGATAACTTAGTAAATTCGCTGAGATCTGTCAACACAACTATCGAGTCAAATCAAATATTATGTTTTTTTATATGGCTGATGAAATCTTGAACGAATTTGCACGATGTTTTTAAAGTAATCAGTGCATTATTACTCGTGAGAGAAATGAAACTATTATTTAATGACAGCTTTCTCAACTGAGCTAAAACATGGGGTTATCCTTAGAATCCCCTCTCAACTTCTATCAAAAGTAAATCACCGTGTAAAAAAGTGCGTTCTCGTTTTGCTTAGACAGTGACAAATACATACTTAAATAAAATAAATTATAAATACTCATGGACATTTTATACAGCGCCCTCTAGTCCCAAACTAAGCAAAGCTTGTACTATGGGAACTAGATAGCTGGATAAAATGCTTATATACATTTTTTTGTACATAATTGCATGGTATACAATGCAACACCCAGACACATAGCAAACATCTATGTCTGCCACAACATGTCAACTCAAAAAATAATAGAAATAATCTTCAGCAGCGTTTAAACGTTGAGAGGCAATTCTAAGTAAGAACGAAGGACTATACCCATAATAAAATAAGCCGGTTAGAGTCCTTCGTGGTCGCTCTATCCAAAATGTCAAAACAGCAGCGTCTATTATTTCACTTACTGCGTGTTATTTGACTGTGGCATGGGGATGAGTTGCCGAATCTCCCCCACTTGTCACTTGCCAAGAGGGGGAGGTGGGGGTTGTTTTTAGGTCAGTGTTCACTAAGTGGCTCGTATGGTGTTTTAGTATAATGCTGAGGAAACGAGGAAATTTGTAGGGTACCGCAGAGATTTGAATAAATACACCCGCATATTGTAATAGCGCGTGCACACTATGCCCGGCATGAATGCCGCGATTAATTTCGGAATTATTGCCACAGCAACATCGCCTTTATTCTCACCTAGGGCTAGGGCATGAACTTGGCGATGTTGCTGTGGCAATAATTCCGGAATTAATCGCGGCAATAATTCGGGCAGCGGCATGGGCATGTGTGAACGCGGTGTAGGAATAAAGGCGATGTTGCTGTGGCAATAATTCCGGAATTAATCGCGGCATTCATGCCGGCAGCGGCAATGGCATAGTGTGAAGGCGGTATTAGGCGCCGCAACACGCGATGCCGTAGTTCCCGTGATGATCGCGCTATCGCATTGTATATTTTTTATCGCAGTTTTCTAATATAAAGAAATACTCACAAATTAATAAAAGTCAGTAAAATAACTACTTGTGCAGAGCCGATGTGGAATTTGACTAGCATTTTCACAATTTTCTGTAAAATCAGTTGAGTATAGTCATTTCCTACATTACATAGTGAAAACTTCTTGAGAGAATGTAAAAAAACTTCATTACCTACCTCAGAATACTGGAACCTCAGTATTCTGACCTAAATCTGTTGATTTGATGTTAATGATCGCGCTCAGCTTTTTTTTCAGAATTCATATACAAATCTAAATTGATTTTATTATTATTTACAATGATAACGTTGTAAAAAAACTCTTTCATCCGGTTTGTTTATCCTAAAAATAATCTCCATTTTGCAAAACACGACACAATATGCAAACGAGTGTAATTTCTATGCTTATTGATGCATGGTCATCCTGTGTCCAAGCGACGGGATGTATGGAATAATTTTATCCTTTATTTTAGCATAAGTATTCAAATTTGATAAAATATAGAGCCCAGATTTCTTAGTCGCCATTTTGTTTTAAATTTTACGCGAATTTTCCCATTGACGCTGACGTTTCTTTAAGTTTTTCTGTTCAAATTTAAACCGTATAGACGAAGGTACTAACTGGATATCAATGTATGGGATTTCAAAATAGTTTTATTGTAATTTGCATAACAAAAGAAGGTACGAGTTGGCCTATTTGCTGATTCAGTTTTAGTTTTTTGAATATCTATCGAATTAATAAAAGGATGAAACGAAAAACGTGATATAGAAACATATTTGACAATATCTATTCTCTTTCTGTCCATCAAAAGGTTGTCTGGATGAGATCGTTTATAGCGAGAAGACTACATCATACTTAAAACTAATTTCTCCTTTATTGTTTTTCTTCTTTTCTTGGTGTGCAATAAAGAATATATCTATCCATCTAGCGACTATAGAATGTCTGACTAGAGAGGCAGACAAGTTAAGTTACAGATGACGCATTTCCCATAAAAATCTCTTTTGCATATCCCATCCAGTACGTAATACGTATGGATGATGGTATCCAAAAAGCAAGCAAACTATGGTGGTCATTCACCTCATCTGTAAATCCAATTGCCAAAGAGCCATACGCAAGCGAATCTATTAATAAACTCAGATTATGAAATAAAACTCTCCATTCCATACACATGGCCATACGTCTCTCCACACTTGAACTCTATTTTTATTTAAAACAATAACTCGTTTCCTCTGATATTGCTATCCTGTATTTATTAGAGCTCTAAATTGGTGAAGGATAACATTGAAGTGAGTCAGACAGCGAATTGGTATGCTGTCAGATTAGTAAAAAAGTTTTGGTGATGTAGGTTTGGGCTTGCATCTGTGACATCCGTATAGATAAGAAATATATATATAAGGACATTATAAACAACGCCCTCTAGCCCCACAAACTAAGCAAAACTTGTACTATGGGAACTAGATTGCCGATATAATACTTAATATACATTTTTTGTAAATAAATACTAGTCATAGTAACGCCCAGACACAGAACAAACATGTTTGCCATGACACAAATGTTTATTCATGGTGGGGATCGAACTCACAACCAAACAGAACAGGCACAGAAGAGCTAACCGACAGATCTGTGACGCCTGTCATGATATCAAACCAAATAACAGGGGGGCGATCGCTATCTCATAAAAACCTGCCAGGTTTAAGCCTAGTCATAGGTATTCTATGACTAAATAGTGACATTAGCGCGTTTCAGCGCGTTTTATGCCGCCAAAAGCTTCTTGTTTTCCGTCATTTGGTATTATGCTGGGCAGTGAAAGCAGTTCAAAGCTTGCGATATGGGGGCAGCACCTAAATGACGTCGCGTCGTCTAGTAAAAATGTAATAAATGCAACCAGTAGGGACGGCTGGCCGTGGACTATTGATTTTTCGTTACGCTGAGTACGTCACTCGGCATGCAAACCCGCCGAGTGGGCTATCACATTTACCGCCTAAATACTCGTGGAGTTTTTAGTTATCGATTGTCGAATAATGAAGAAAGAGGGGTTATTTATTTAAGCGGAGTATTTTGACTTTCAAAAGAAAACGGTGTAAATTAACCTTTAAGGAGGTCTGGGTTTTTGTCCACTTTTCCCTTGCCGGCAGTCGCAGGGGTCGCTAAGGGGACTATTGGACTAAATTTCCAGAAATCCCCCCCGTACTTACGCAGGGGAAAACTAGACTGAGCCTCTGATCTAAGTATACTTTATCAGCCTTATAGTGATTCACGGATGATTCCACTCGCGGCGAGTTGTGTATAGCGCAATACAGAACACGGCTTGCGGACCGCGGCGAACTCGCTGCGAGCTAGCGGCGGCCGCGCTGCGAGTTCGGGTTTATTTTTTACTAGCTGTCGCCCGCGGCTTTGCTCGCGTGGTAGCAGCATACACATTATTTGGTTAAAATCTTTGATCCTAATTTTAGACACTTTAGGGTGCGACTTTTCAAAATTCTACGGTCTTCTTCTTCTAGATACTACCCTCCAAATTTCATACTTCTAAGACTTATAGTTTAGGCTGTGCGTTGATTATCTGTCAGCTTCAAAAGAGTTTTATAATTATTTAGAGATTATTTTGTAGAATACTAATTATTGTTGATTGGTTCTTATATCCGATAAGTTATTCTAGGCTTAGTCACGTAAAACAAGCCCAAATTATCCTTTATTCTTAGTTACCGAAAATTTCAGCGTGATTTAATTTGTTATCGGATTCTAATTTGGTTAACAAAGTAATGCGATTACTTCAAAATCATTATCATCAATCATTCTTCATTCATTCATTAAGAAGTTTAAATAAAAAAATGATTCAGAAGCAGATGGCCGACCTGATGTTAAACAGTTTGTTTCTGCCACTATTAATTCATTACCTGACAGGGTACATCCACTGCTTATTATATAGAAGTTGTTTGTATAGTACAACATATATTATAATCTGCTGGTTACGGTCTAATGATTATTTATTACATGAGAATGTTCTGTTCAATATCCATGTCAAGATTAAATGTGAGAATTGTATTGTTAAGTATATATCGGCGTCAATAAAATGTGTAAGAAATAATTACAAACATCAAAAATCATTATAACTTATGTATTTGCAATAGATACTAACACAGTTTATTTACTTAAAGTGTCGCAAAATGGACTAAGTATTCCAAAAACTGCAGATATCGTCATGCGAAGAACGCCGGGAGTGGAAGCTAGTTATGGTAGGTATACAACTTTCAATAGCTATAATAACCAGTAAGTCCTTAAGTAGGTTCGAAGAGGTTCGAAGTTCAAAGAAAGTCGGTCCAAAGATCTTCATAAAATCGGAGAGGAAAAAAACATGGCGACAAACATACAAGAATAACGATTTTCACTTAAAAAAGTATATCTAAAGATCTTGATTAAATCAAAAAGGAAGAAACTAGTGAACAAGAATGCAGATCTAAAGATCTTTATAAAACCGGAAAGGGAAAAAACTAGAAGACAAACATTAATCCACAAAACACTGCTAGAACACATCTTCTTCTTTCTAAATATATAAAACTCTTCTGAAGCTGACTTAGAATCAACGCACAGCCTAAACTGTAAGTCCTAGAGGTATGAAATTTGGAGGGTAGTATCCTTATATAGTGTAGGGGTGCACTGAGAAAGGAATTTTGAAACGTCACACTCTAAAGGGTAGAACGCGAGCAACGCCGCGGGCGACGGCTAGTACCATAAAGAATTACAGATAGATAAGCTCTCAGCAAAGATCTCGATCACATCGAAAATGAAGCAGACAAGAAGACGAACAGACAAGAATAACAAACTGACATTAGCACCACCTACAGAGTACAAGTAGAGTAGAAGCAATGATAATAACAAGATAGATTTTTCAAGAAAGATGTTATTAAAATTGAACGGTAAAAAGGCCAGGAGACAAACAGACAAGAATGATAAAAGGACATTTATTTGTTTCCACAGTATATAGACTAGAATAAAAATTAATAAAATATGAAAGTGGAAGGACAACATACATTTTCAGTTGTGATGACAGGGCAAGTTACACAGCTAGTGTCAACAGTGTTGCCAGTGGCAGATAGTCAAATATGGCAGTCCATAAAACCAAGTGCACCAACATGACGAACAAAACAAAAAAAAACTTGGATGCGTTCCGTTTCATAATATTTGTTGGACCGCTAAAATTTTTTTTTAATTTATTTAAAATGACCTAAAAGTAATACAAAAATAACATATTGAATCGTGTAACATAGAAGTAACATGAGAGGGTCAAAAGTAACGTAAAATGTAACAAAAGTAACATTCTGGCAACGCCTAGTGTCAAATAAAAAGCCGGCAAGCGGTTTTTACTAAACAATTTCACAGCCAAAAGACGTCCATAGCATTTTGAAAAACCCTGGTTTTGTATAGGACGATTAACACACAATAGCTTTTGTACTGTTCCGCGAATTCAGAAAGCACTAGCCATTTCCCTCGAATATCACAGAATGGCGTGGTATGGCTGAAGAAACTCTTGTAATAATAACAGTTTCAATGCTAAATAGTTGATATTTATGTTGATGTGAAAATTGAGATAGATAGTCTACTTTTTATATGTACCATGTGAGCTAAACCACAGAATATAAGTGTAAAGCAAAACCACGGACGGAAAGTAGTATGTATGAATAGAAGAATTTGCAAAACACAATAGTGACAAAACAGGAAAGATTTAATGGAAACTGAAGTTGAATGTAACATGCTTAATCAATAAGTTCAGGTGAGTAGTGATACGAAAACATGAAACTAAATTATAGAGTACCTACTCTACATTGCACAGACTTAGATTTAGTCGACTTTGTAATTTTGTTTCATATTCAACAGCGAAAGAGGTGTTAAAACATTCTAAAATTAGAAGAAAAAAATCCTTATATCGACAAACGCCTACCCGTCCGCTGCACCAAGCAATTCTACACCCCACCGCGTTACGAAAAGCACCATTTTCCTGTGACACAGCAGCAACCACTCCCGGGCGTTCGCCTAATTGCACACTTCACATGACGTCACTGGGTTTTTTTTTTAAATAAAAATAATTTGGTTACTCACGCTGCAATGCTTTTAGACAGTGGCCAGCGTTCCATCGACGCTTGATACTTCATGTTTTCAATCTGCTTTTTCAGTGCCTCTTTGTCCATGGCTGCGAGTATACTGGGGTCCATGGCGCAGAATCTGTGGTACGAAACACGCACACATATAAAGGTAGTGTAATGAGTCTCGTTGTACGTATCAGGGACGCGCCATGTACAGTCGCGGGAAGAAGTGAATAAGTGAACTCTATGAACTTTGTAGGTGAACTAGACAAGTGTCAGTTTGTTGGAGGTGAATTAAGTCTCCGGTGTACGGTTACACGCGATAGTTGAATGGGTTGAATGTGTATTTAAAAATACACATCTGTTTACGATAGTTGCATAACAAACTATAAATAACCCATTGATTTTGTTTAGAGGTGAAGATTTAAGATTTAAGATGACAGGCGTCATGGCTCAGTCGGTAGTAGCTCTGCCTTCCGTGCTGTGGGTCGTGGGCTCGATCCCCACCCAGAACAAACATTTTGTGTGTTGTAAACATAGATGTTTGTTCTGTGTCTGGGTGTTTCTATGTATTATAAGTATGTATTTACAAAAAAAAATGTATGTATGTATTCTATCAGCCATCTAGTTTCCATCGTACAAGCTTTGCTTAGTTTGGGACTAGAAGGCGTTGTGTTAAGTGTCCGTGAATATTTATTTATTTTAAAGCGTAGAAATGAGTTAAATAAAAGCATTAGATACATCGACTTTATTTTGTCAAGTATTATCTGTTCAAACATACTTACAATCATTATTATTTGTATATTACAAAAAATTACTAAATCTAAAAGTACACCTAAACGTCCTAAAAGTAATAACACCTACTTAGCTTTATGTTGATTTCTACGAATAAAATTTATTTATTTATTTTATTTTTTATGATAATAAGTAATGGAACAAGCTGATAGCTCACCTGATGTTAAGTAGTAACTTCTGCCTATAACAATGCATTACCTCACAGAGCAAGTCCTATGAGGACGTGCACTGTAAGGCAATGCACTGCGTCCATCACTCTGAGACGTAAGGATCTTTAAGTCTCATGTGCCTGTAATTACACCGGCGTCCTTACCCTTCAAACCGGAACACAGCAATGCGAGCATCGCTGCTTGGCGGCAGAAATAGGTACAAACTATATTCTAACTTTCCTAATATTTTTAAAAACTAATTCAATATTCAAATCCAATAATCAAATAATTAAAGTTAGCTCATTGATTTTTAACTAACACTTTTATTAACGCCTGTACAACGCTACCCGTCTCACACACACATCCCTAACCTTGCGCATGTGTGCATTACCTTAGTGTGGACGCTGCGCGCGCAACACTTTACAGTTTCTATGACAACCCCTTTAGGTACACTAAAGCTAGCTTGCGCCAAGTTATTTCCCATTCCCCACTCGATTATAAACTCTATTATTATGTGGTATAAAGTGTTTTTTTTCTGTTTGAGTAATATTTGTAAAATTAAGGCGTAATGGCAGTTTCAGTTGTACCTTTGTTTCTCCGCAGCAGACAGAGAGGGCGTTGGTGCAGTTTACACATCAAAGGTATCGACAATGTCTCAGACGGTACAACCACACATAAAGCTTGCTCACGTATATGCAGTGATTCATTGTGACACGCCCTGGGTCAAATCACTACGTTGGGTCACGTGACCTTTAATAATGGTATTTTCTGTTTGTGACATCATACTGACATTATTTGCATTTATATTGGAAACAAATCAAGGACGCGAGTTTTGACATTTTTTGAAACGACACATAGCACTTTTATTTTAATAGTTTTTCTTGTGTTATTGTGAGTATTGTTGTTTAATGTTGGTGGAATTTTAACCAATAATACTTAGGTCGTAACATAAAATGTGAGCCATCGGAATAAATGTGTGTAAAGTGGTTTCTCTGAATGTGAAAAAACAAACGACAGCCGACTTGACAAATGACTCTGAATCTATGAAAACTTATTGTATGTTAAAAAAAATATAAATCTATTCAACAAAAAAAGTGATAATCATAATGTTAACACTAGAAACAAAGACAAACTCGCTGTTCCCACCACTAGGCTCTCAAAAATTAGTAAATCTTTCAAAGGGCAATGTGTACGCTTCTTTAACAAAATCCCAAGTGATGTGTCTCAATTGTCGATTGGCAAGTTCAAAAACGTAATAAAACAAAGACTTATTTCAAAAGCATACTATAAAATATCAGATTATTTAGAAGACAAACAAGCTTGGGACGAACTAGCTCCAACTCATCCAATAAAAATAAAAAAAAATAAAAAATTGTAATCATACCTAATCATACAAAACGTAATGACGATTCAAAGTGATCAGTGAGATTTTATTGAATAAAAGCTTTTTGACTTTGACTTTGACTTTGACTTGACTTGACTTATTTATTACAATTATATCACTTGACATTGGCAAAACTGTCTGTCGAAATGACGGACACAGGCCATATAGGGTAAAGAAGAAGAAGAAGAAATAATAGTTCTTTTACATTGCCTCTGGATGGCGCTACCGTAGCTTATTAAGTAGGTAGGTTAAGTTTGTAAGTGCTAAAAGTAAGGTATATAAAATGTCAAATCTAATGTCGATACAGAAATCGTTACTCAAGCTTGGATTTTCATACAAAGATATTTATTCCTGATTGTATTTGCACTGCATTTTATTAAGAGAATTAACCTTAGTCGGGTGCTAAATTGCCTGTGGACTGAAGACCGAGGGTAATTGAGTTATGTCTTCATCAGCAGCTTCTTGAAACCTTATCAAACTACACCCGAAAACTTGGGGGGGGGGGGGTGGGGGGGGTACTGTACCCAGGACTAAGAACCCCTTTTATTCATTTATATACTATATACTATTTTATATAGGTACTATTTTATTGCTGTGTTCCGGTTTGAAGGGTAAGGGCGCCGGTGTAATTACAGGCACATGAGACTTCAAGATCTTTACGTCTCAGAGTGATGGACGCAGTGTATTGCCTTACAGGGCACGTCCTCATTGGACTTGCTCTGTGAGGTAATGCATTGTTATAGGCAGAAGTTACTACTTAACATCAGGTGAGCTATCAGCTTGTTCCACTACTGTTATCATAAAAAAAAAATTTGGTTACGGAAACAAACAGTACAATTACTATTAATAATAGTAAACGTAAAATAGAACAGAAACCAGTCAAATTTCCACCGTAACATTTTACGTAGTTCTGCTTTTACGTAATTTTTTGCCCTTTTAAAGTAAGTACGTATTACATTGTTTTATCTAAGTAATATGTTAGTGAATAGTTTTTATAAATAATTTCTTATACGTTTCATAAGTATATAGAAAATACGATTTGAGTTGTCATGGCTAGACCATTTTGTGTAAAACAGTATTGAAACCAATGACATTTAATTTTGAACATGAAAGATACATTGAAAAAAAAATGCTATTGGGTTTTTGTTAATAATTTTTTTTTAAAACAGTAAAGTTAGTATTAACAAATAAGCTTTTTTGTATAAAGAAAACTAGTTTGCAAATCTCCCGCTAGAGGCGCTCATCGGATTTTCATACAGATATCTCGCAAGTCGCTTCTCGATATGCGTTTCGATCAACAAAACAAAACTCACACTTCGGACTCAGTAACTATTAGCTCAGCTAAAAGCTACTTGAACGAGTCAAAAGCCGCCATCTGTTCAGTAAAAGAGTAAACAAACAAACAGATGGACGTAAATTGTTATTAGTAGATAAAAAATTAAGATGAAACATGTTTTGTTTCTGTTATACGTTTATTTCTCTTTTGCTCAGTTTTCATTATAAATTATCTAATTATAAACTACTAGCCGTCGCCCGCGCCGTTGCTCGCGTTCTACCCTTTAGAGTGTGACGTTTCAAAATTCCTTTCTTAGTGCACCCCTACACTATATAAGGATACTACCCTCCAAATTTCATACCTCTAGGACTTATAGTTTAGGCTGTGCGTGGATTCTAAGTCAGCTTCAAAAGAGTTTTATATAATAAAAAAATATATTGACTATGTACTTACTACAGGTATTTTAAATGTAAAGTTTGACTGTCTGTCTTCTAACATTCCATACTTTTTTTATAGTACTTAATGATAGAACCGCAAGCTGAAGACCAATCATATAATAATAATAATAATAAATATTCACGGACACTTAACACAACGCCTTCTAGTCCCAAACTAAGCAAAGCTTGTACGATGGAAACTAGATGGCTGATAGAATACATACATACATTTTTTTTTGTAAATACATACTTATAATACATAGAAACACCCAGACACATAACAAACATCTATGATTACAACACACAAATTTTTGTTCTCTGTGGGGATCGAACCCACGACCCACAGCACGGAAGGCAGCGCTACTACCGACTGAGCCATGACGCCTGTCTATATAACCTAATAACCTATATAGAATAATGACCTATATATCAAGTAACCCAATATCGAAAAAAAAACTATTTTGCTCATATTCTTTAAAAAAAATACTACTTCTACATAAGTACCTACCTACTATTAATTTATATTTACCGAGTAAACTGAAAGTACTTTTCGAAAGGACTTCCAAAGTGGTCCCTTAGGATTTACCGAAACTGTAAAGCTGGGAACACAGTGGTCTTACAGCAAATAAAATAAGAAATGCTAACGATTGTAACGAATTTGTCTATTAGAAAAGATACTTACCTATCTAAACTGGTAAAACAAAAAACTTATATTTATTATAATAAACTTGCCGTCGCGATTGTAATAAAACCCTCTTTACAGTTACGCAGTGTAACTCGAAATATGAAAATGGATTGTATTGTAGAGTATCTGCTGGTCCGAAAATTCTGGCTTTTGTTGCAAATGAGACGGTTATGAGAAATGTTTATCTTTGTTTTGGTTGACCTACTGTTACGATACGACTATTACACTAAACTTGCCGTCGCCCGCGGCGTTGCTCGCGTTCTACCCTTTAGAGTGTGACGTTTCAAAATTCCTTTCTTAGTGCACCCCTACACTATATAAGGATACTACCCTCCAAATTTCATACCTCTAGGACTTATAGTTTAGGCTGTGCGTTGATTCTCTGTCAGCTTCAAAAGAGTTTTATATATATTGATGATAAAAAAATATATATAAAAATTGATTACTAAAATTCTAAAATAAAAAAAAGCGGTTAACTTGGTATGTCGTTTAAAAAAAAACAATGGTGCAACGAATGTATCCTAAACTTTATGTGCTTCAACACGCTACCGTGAAAAGCACACAAAGCCCTTAAACTAATTTAGTGAGCGATACTCGACAAAAACTGGTATAATAGTGAGTAAATGATACTCACGTTTATTTTCCTCTTTTCCAGTAGTTTTATTTCCTTTTTGGAGTTCTTAGAGAGTTGGCTTTATTGTGTTCTTAACTGTAACAAATATAAATCGTAGTTCATATTATATTCTTGTTATATTTATTCATCAAAGTTCATAACAATAACAATTTTTTTAACCAACTTCAAAAAAGGAGGAGGCTTTCGATTTGGTTATACATTTTTTAATGTATGGCTCTGATGAAAATAAGTATTTTTTAACCGACTTCAAAAACGGAGGAGGTTTTCGATTCGGTTGTATTTTTTTTTTAATTTACAGCTCTGATGGAAAAACGAAAAATACAAACTAAGTTCTTAGCACTAAAAAACTAAGTACCTAGCTACTTACTAGAACTTCTATAATACAGAATACCTAATGTACTAACCTACTACTCGTAATTTTATAGGCACGAATTGAAATTAATTTCAAAATAGGAACTCTGACATTTGACCTCAAAAATCTCTAGATCCAATTGCTCATGCACTTACTAATAGAAACTATTTTAAACTTTATAGTTTAGTATGTAAGGCTTATCTTTGCCTGTAGAATGTTATCGACTGCCTCTAATAAAATTAACCTCATGTAGTGATTATAAACGGCTTGACGTTTATCAGATCGATAGTGCGGTTCTGTTGAGTATCGATTGCATAATTACCACATCTGTTTTTATCGATATTTTTCAGTTACTTGTAACAAAAACCTTTTATGTTTAAAAAAAAATACTAGTTGCGATAAAAAAGTTTTTTTTAATGATCGATAGCTAAGCGTTTGCGTGCCAGCTGACCTGTTGGAAAGCGAAGCTGTAGCTTAGAGTAGAGCCTTAATTAGAGCCTCAATGGCCTCTTTCATGGTTAAACAACAGAAGGTATCTATTTTGGGTGAGAATGATGACGTCACGTAGCTTTTGAAACTCGAAAATTTTTATTAGCCTACAGTAAACCTATCCAATTAGTGACCGTAAAAGAACATGGACTAAGTAGATCGATGAGGTGACAGACAAACTGTAGTACATTAAAGTAAACGAAGACTTAAGACGCTGACATACGTCAATAAACATCTCGCTCGCACATTTAATTTTTTTATTTTTTTTATTTTTTATACAATATAGGCAACCGTTTGACCACAATCTCACCTGATGTTAAGCAATGACGTTAATAATAATATTTCTGAAGATATAAAATCACTGAGATTATTTAAGAAAAATCTCCAAAAACAATGGTGTGTGCAATATCATTGCACAAGGTTCAGCATAAATATAATTTTAATCCGAACAAGATTTTGGATCTTGTCAGCGTCTTATAAATTCAAACAATTTTGTGCAATAATTTCTTACCCAAGGACATTATGAATATGACTTCATATAAGTAAAAATAGAAGTTTAAAACCACATAAAACCACTTGCTTTTATAACATAATTGGACTGTACCAACAGATATTTGAGAAACTAATATATTTTGCTACATCAAACCTCCGCGGATACAGTCCAATGTGTTAAAACTTCAACAAAACACTACACAAGTACACACTGCCTATAAAAATTAGACCTACATTCCATTGTGCTACATACCGTGGCTTGGCTCGCAACAAAACTAATCTAATTACCTACTCCTAATTCGATTACGGCATAATCCCTCACTAGCACACATACACACACATAAAACTACTCACACACTTGCAAAACAATGAGGTTACATTCGCTGATTTTTTTTTATATTACCTGTTATTCAATCCACTGTTTTTAATTTTCCTCGCACTAGTCACGCACACATGCTCACAACATCCGCGGAAAATGTAGCATTCGCGCGCTAATTTTTAAATTTCGAACGTTTTGTTTTTTTGTTTCGTTCGGTAATGGACAGGTCGTTCGGTGTAATGAAAAACCAACCGACTATCTTGAGTGCCAGTGTTATAATACGAATAGTATGGGTTCGCTGCCGCTCTACGCTCTAATTGAGTATAGAATGTATCATGCAACAGTAGATTAATTTGTTAAAAAAAATAGGTCTTAATACCGTACGATTGCGTGTGGGAAGCTGGATGAGGCTAAATAAAGAAAGTGTGCTGAAAATCATGCACAATGTTAGAAAAGTAAATTAACATTCCGTTATTGAGTAGAAGCAGAATTTGATGCAAAATTAAAAATAGAAACTTACGGCACATGAAATCCATAGAAATAGTTTATTTGCTAGAAAATTAAGATTTGAGATACTTTAGAAACTTAGGGTCATTCCAGTTTTCCCCTGCGTTAGTCCCCTAAGGGATTTCTGTAACTTCTGTCCAATAATCCCCTTAGCGACCCCAGTGTCTGCCGGAATAGGAAAATTGGAAAAAAAAACAGAAACCCCCTTAGGGGTATAGTCTTTCAGAGTAGGCAACGCATCGATAGTGTTTCTAGTGTTGTCGATGACCGCCATCAGGTGGGCCGTATGCCGGTTTGTCTACTGCTTACATAAAAAAAACTTCGTCAACTCAAAAATTCTACTCTCCATATCTCAGTAAATACATTGGCATGCAAATATTATACTTACCGTTGCCGGTCCCAAGCCCGGATGCAAAAGGAGGAGGGTTGGTCAGGTGAGACCAAACCTGCCGTAAAAGGTCAACGCCGAGTCTCAGGCGGCGGTAACTAACCTGACCTACCATGGCCAAAAAGTGCACATGAAGCGGGACCCAGTAACCGAGAGGACTATATTACCTCTACAACACAGACGCGGAAGGACGTGGGAACCCACCGTGTTTATCTCCCAAGAAAAGCCCCCAATCATGAATACGAACCTTAGTGAAGATGAGGATAATGACTGGAGGTGGTCACGACCCTCAGATATGAGGAATACGATTGAAGGAGGAGGTTCATAGAAAGTAAATGTTATTAATAAATACTGTTTGAAGAGCTGTGATGTTTGAACAACAGATTGAATCTCCTGTAGACAGGAAAGTAGGATAATACCTTTGACACACCAACGCGGACTAAAAATCCTGTGAAATTGCAGTTTATTTTAGAAAATATCCTGTAAGAATAAACCGAAACTAAAATTATATTAATTTTTGGCGGATTTCGTAAGAATTTTACATACTTTTTTAGATTTGACAATGTTTTTATCCCCGAACTGTTTGAAATTTTCATTTTAAGAATATCCTACTTATAATATAAACGCGAAAGTTTGTATGTATGGATTTTTGTTACACTGTCACGCTTCACACTGATCCAATTTGGATGAAACACGGAAGCTACGCATTATTTGATTAAAACCTTTGATCCTAATTTTTAGATCCTTTAGGGTGCGACTTTTCGATATAAGGACTATACTACCTTCCAAATTCCATACCTCTAGGACTTATAGTTTAGACTGTGCGTTGATTGTCAGTCAGCTTCAAAAGAGTTTTTATATTAAGACTAGCCGTCTGCCGCGGCGTTGCTCGCGTTCTACCCTTTAGAGTGTGACGTTTCAAAATTCCTTTCTTAGTGCACCCCTACACTATATAGGTAAGGATACTACCCTCCAAATTTCATACCTCTAGGACTTATAGTTTAGGCTGTGCGTTGATTCTCTGTCAGCTTCAAAAGAGTTTTTATATTAAGATTTGTAATAACAAAATTGATCACATACTGTATTCCACCGGCCATCAGTCTGTAGACAAGGGCCGGCACACAGGCACATCTAATACACTCACACATGCAACTCTCGCGTCGGCTCTCGCGATGCATATTGACCGTTTAATGCTATGAGCTGGGTAGGTCATGTTGTGCGTTTCCAATGTACACATTTTTCCAAGAGCATTACATATTATTATTATGTACTTAGTAGGTTCTCGTAGTTAGAAATGTGATTCTGTAAAATAATAAGTAGGTACCTAATCTTCATAATACATTAGCTAAAAACCACAGTCACAAAAGTAACATAAAAAATTTGCCACTACTGACGATGATTATGATACATTTTAAATATTAACTCTTTTGGAAACATCATGACTTATATCATCATTTTTATAACAGGAAATCCTACATTATCCTTGGATTTATTTTAATCGAACAAATTTATTTTCACAGTATTTTCTATACTATTAGATAAGTATGCTGAATTAATTAAATCATATCCTAATCATATCTTTATATACTTATATACTCTTTATCTTTATAATACTATCTTCAAGTGACAAGATTAGGAGATAATAATATCTACCATTTGCAACATAGTTCATAGCCTGCAAATCTCGCAATATTTCCTGAAAAACGCTACGCTAACGCTGAGCTAGACGAGCTAAGGTAAACTAAGTTAGCTCAGCTTTTTTTGTATTTGGCTGCCAGCACACCTGATGGTGAGTGATGGCTACAGCGACAGGGTGAGCACGCTTAGCAATATCACTCCACTATTATATATATACCAATAGCAAATCCACTTGTTCACTCCCTTGTTGAAAATTCCTAGATTAGGTATAGCAGGGAATAGGTACTGACAATACTTTTGGTCTGCAACCCGCTTACTAGAAAAATCATAACAAAAATTATTTATTCACAAAGAAAATTACAACTAATACATTATTTACAATATTTACAAAATACACATGGAACAGTTGAGCCATCTACAAACCGTTGCAAACGATTTACTTATTATTTAATTATTAAACCCGCTTACTTAATTGTAGCAGTAAAAAAAAATCGTGGTACAATGAAAACGAACACAATCCTCTGTCAGCCGACCCACAAACGCGACAGATGTACGGATAGTATGAGTTTTGCTGCAACACCATCATGGAGGTGGCCAACCGTGATTGATGAGAAATACACCAAGGGTAGTATCATTTTAAATGGGTTATTCCCATCGATCACACGGGTGGCGGCTGGCTCACTAGTGCACCACTTATTTGCATAGTGGGTTCGTAAAGTTTTTTTACATTTAACCCACCAGTGTTCTAAACGGTGGGCTCGATGGCAATAACCCAACGGTCGATCAGAAAGTATGCCGTCTGAGGGGGGGTCTATCTAATACCGCTCTCACACTCAGCTGCTGTCGGCATTATTACCGCGATTAATTCCGGAATTATTGCCACAGCAACATCACCTTTATTCTCATGAGCAAGGGCATGAACATGGGCACGAGCCGGGGCAGAGGCATGATCGTGTTTAGTTTAGGCTCATGCCCACTTCCCTGCCCAGTTTTCTGCCGACAGTTGAGTGTAATACCGCGTTCACACTATGCCATTGCCGCTGCAGGCATGAATGCCGCGATTAATTCCGGAATGATTGCCACAGCAACATCGCCTTTATTCCTACCGCGTTCACACATGCGCCCATGCCGCTGCCCGAATTATTGCCGCGAATAATTCCGGAATTATTGCCACAGGAACATCGCCAAGTTCATGCCCTAGCTCTTTGGAGAGAATAAAGGCGATGTTGCTGTGGCAATAATTCCGGAATTAATTGCGGCATTCATGCCGGGCATAGTGTGCACGCGCTATAAACGCAATATAAGATAAATACGTGGTGACACACGCCTTAAAAGTTGGGGTACACGATAAACAAGAAAATTGATTTGTACAGAAAAGTTTTACGCTAGGGTGAGAGATAGCGGAGTTTTCAACAAAATTGAATGACGACGCAAGCTGATTTTCAAATCAACTTTTCAATTCAGAGTTCGTGAACTCATTTGACAAGAATACAAGCCATTTGTTTAGTAAAATATGTAATTTAGTACAGGTACTAATATAGTATTATATAATCTGTGGTACAGGTATAAAACGATCAAAAAATCCACCACTTTATGGACCTCTTTAAACTAAATTTATACTTAAAAGAATCTATATGAGTGAGTAGGTTCAGAGTGGATGAACTATAGGAGTGAGTGGAAGAAGAAAACATGTGCCGACCCCACCTAGCGTTGGGATAAGGGCAGGGGAATGATGATGATGAGTGAGCACAATTAAAAATTCTGAACTTTTTGAATATTTTTGTTATTGGGGTATGTGGAAAATCTTGCGTTTTTCATTGAAAGTAACAGTTTTTAGTTGAATCAAGCTACAATTTCAGCATATTTTTTTTTATCCCAAATATGACATAGTGGTCACTGGTAATGTACAAAAATCTAAATTTTTCACTAAAGCTTATCTTCAGTTTTGGACTAGTTTTTCACATCCTGTAACACATATACAGCCTGAAACTATACCAGCTGAATAGCTTACGCTATGACGCTTTACAAACAGAATGTAGAGCATAGAGGGTTTGCAATACTCAATAGTCAATAGTACAACACCTCTCAAAGCATAGAACTAGCGAGAAAGTTGGCAGTATATTCTGCGGTTCTACTAACCGAGTTGGGAGTGTAGGGTTGTTCGGCGAATATTTAAATGCATTTTGCTTGTTATTTGTTGATAACCCTATATTTATTTTTTACTACTAACAAACAAGCTTTATAGTCCGCTAGATACGTTATAGTTTATACTATTGGACTAGAGGGCGTTCGTGAAGCGCTCGTGGCGTAGCTTACTAACATTAGTAAATCTTCATTGATCTTCTAAGTTAAACGACGTTCTGTGCGGTCACTATATGGACGGGTGACCGTTACATCATTTACATTTGAGCGCTTCCGTGCTTCGGAGGGTACGTTAAACTGTCGGTCCCGGCTCCGAAGGCCTTAAGGCGGCCTAAAAACTCCGTTACCGGAGCTCGCCACTAACTCGAACAATAACAAACAACGTAAAATAAAGTATTTTCATTCATTCATTCATTCATTCATTCGAACGAACTTCCTTGCTAGGGAGTTATGTGAAATGTCCATGAATTTTTATTTATTTCAGACTAGACGTCGCTCGCGGCATTGCTCGCGTTCTAGACCCTTTAGTTAGAGTGTGACGTTTCAAAATTCCTTTCTTAGTGCACCCCTACACTATTAAGGATACTACCCTCCAAATTTCATACCTCTAGGACTGCTTAGACTGTGCGTTGATTGTCAGTTAGCTTCAAAAGACTTAAATATATTTAGATTTCTTTAGACCTACATCAGTCTAAGATGAAGAAACCGTACTCCAAACACCCGCCTGTCAGCCCTGAACAGAACAATCATGGTGACAGTGATTGTCGCGACACGGGTCCCCCCAGCAGGTCCACACAATGGCCACATACAACCTTGTCGTACACCTATTGATTTAGCGATAATATGCCTGCATAAATTATCTTATTGTTTTGTAACACAATAGATATGAATAGGTACCATACGGCCAAATACGATTTTGTATACGTTTATGCTTGCTTCTTATGCATTTCGATCAACAAAACAAAACTCAGACTACGAGCTCTGTACTTATAAGTGTGTCAGTCTTGCTTTATGCTTAACTAGCCATCGCCCGCGGCGTTGCTCGCGGTCTACCCTTTAGAGTGTGACGTTTCAAAATTCCTTTCTTAGTGCACCCTTACACTATATAAGGATACTACCCTCCAAATTTCATACCTCTAGGACTTATAGTCTAGGCTGTGCGTTGATTCTAAGTCAGCTTCAAAAGAGTTTTATATATTGATGATGATGATGATGCAAGGTTTACACAATACCAGTGACTGGACCCAGTTATCTCGGTTTCGGACCCAATCACTGCCAAAACGGCACAAAACTATTGTTTACATGAACCCAGTAACAAGTCAGCACTGGGTTACTGTACTGCCATGTTACTGATGCCGTATAAACCGTCCTTTATAACCAGTAAATAGGCCCCTAAACGAAGGGTAGGTGTACATGAGTTCTTCGTTAAGCAATTTGAGGAGGGTGGCATTACTCGGTGAAAAGATTTTTGATTTATGCAAAAATGAAAACCATGTTGCGAATATTTCACGCTGCCAGCATGTTTTGGGGAATTTTAGTGAATATTCTACTGTAAAATTGGGAAAAGAGTCTGATACTGAGACTCTTGGTACGGTTGCCTGACTCTACGGTTGCCTGGAAGAAATTATGGTTGCCTGGAAGAAATCGCTTTCAGCGATAAGGCCGCCCATTGTACTATAAGTACATAGTTCGTTTTAAGATTTTTACGTACCCTAATCCTTTTGTACAATAAAGTATTATCTGTCTATCAATCCATCTTGATACTACCACCAAATATTGGTTTCATTAGTGTCCCTGTCATCGTATTAGTAATTAAGTAACTAGCTTAGCTTAATGCATCTGCATACATTTCGTTCGCTATTCATATTTCATCAGTCTGTTTTCCCATTGAGAGTACTGGTACATGTGATACAGGAAATACAGGGTGTGACAAAACTTTAATCGAGAATAATAATATACCCGAAAAAGTCGGACCAAGATCGGAGTGTGTGGAAAGAATGGGGGGAGGCCTTTGCTCAGCAGTGGGAATCGGGCTGAATATAATAATAATAATAATACCCGGAAAAAGTACAGACCATGAATAGGACGAGAGACTGCGAAAAACCTTTAATTTCAGAAAAGTAATGTGAAAAAGAAACATATTTTAGCCTAGTTTGAATTTTACTTGATAGATGTCTTGGAACCTAGCTTTAAGTTATTTTATGTTCTTCAATGTTTTTGTCGTAGTCACGAGGAACTGGTCCTTTGAATCTCCTCATTTATTTCGCAATTGATTAGCTTTTTCTATTAGTAAAACAATTACTAAAAAGCTAGTTAATTGTGGGCTTATTACTGCTGCAGCAGCGTCAAATCGCTAAGAGTGGAAGGATCTAGCTTTGCCATGCAGTGAAATAACAATGGCTGAAAAATAAAAATAAAATAAAAAGAAATAAAAATCAGTCATTTTCAGAAGCTGCCTTTCCCACCCTATACGTTTAATCCCCAATCCCCAATCCTGAAGGATTAGCTGCACTCGAGGCGCCTGGTCTATCTACGTTCGAGCATGCACGCGAAATCAATTAAGCCGCGATCTCGACGGGCGAGGTTCATTAAAACAGGACATGATGCTGGCAACCCTGGCAAAATGCATCTGTATAAAACCCGGTTCTCTACAGTGGTGTGTTTCATATTTACACATTCTAAGAGGCACATGGAGTTTAACCATTGTGGCTCCTTTATATACTTGATTACTGATAGTTTTTTTATGGAAAAAAAGCGAAGCTTTCCACTTTTGAGCACCAAGATTTCCGCACCTTCCTATTTCACTATTTCCTATTTCCTATTTCCTATTTCACGTTTGTGCACCAATCGATTTTAAGCTTGGTGCACAAAAATGGAATAGTTTTAAATTAAAACTATTTCAACTGACCAAACGGATGAGTCCACTGAGAAAAAGATTTTGTGTATTATGTATGTAGCTCGTAAATGTTTTTTATCCTCGCATTTCTCACGACATAAAAAAGTAAAACTTATGACTACTGACTCAGTTGACAGTAGTCTGAATCTTCTTGCCTAAAATCTGCCCAATTCATAACCGCAAGCGTAACAAAGCCCACCGTCCACTAAACCATCTGCCAATACCAAGACCCGGAAATTGACAGTTCCTTCCAATCTGGAGACATAACTCCTGACAGGCCTTTCCAGCTGGGTGCTGCAGACTGCGCTGAAACATCGCCTGTAATGAGTGGGGAATGATGGCGGTAACGTGTCCAATTCATAAGATGTAGCGGCAATTAATTTTTTTGGTAATATAGTGGTAAACACCAGAGCGAACGAGATTAGGTAATTTTTGACGCGAATACCTCCTTCCAAGGTATGCTGTACTTAGGCTGAGTGGAAATGGCCACCGACCACAGCCACCGGTGGCCTGCGACAGTTACTTTGTCTCCTATTTCATAAATTTTGTATTATACGAGCACAGACTTGCTGCACACGTCTGGCTGGTGGCGGCCACTCGCTAAACCATGTGAGCTATAAGTGGTTGTTCACTTCTTATACATTCACATGGTATTTTGTTTAGAAATACAATTGGGTAATTTAACTAATACCTACTACACACAAACACTAACCAATAACCACCGATCACTACTCACATAATCAAACAATGATTGATTTAGGGTAGATCAATGTAGATTAGATAATTAGTGAACCTTACGTAATATGAAATTCTAAATTCCTTTTACCATATTTTTTTTTAATACCAGTCTCAGGTAGAACCGCTTCAGCTTATCGCTTCCGCCTTACCCATTAGCAGCCGCCCATCAAAGTCCACTTAGCGTATTCCGAGAGACCGAGCCAAAGTGTTTTATAAACTAAGTATTCACTTTTCACTTAAATACTATTCCCTTTACACTTATTTAAGAGGGCGAGACGTTTGAATTTTCGAGCTGGATTAAACTTGTTATTTCAAAAGATTCTGCTTTCTAAAGATTAAAAAACATGATTGTTGGATACTAGTTACTCCCTAGAGTCCAAGTAATATCTGACGTTACTTAAGATACCTTATTTCTATACATTTTTCAAGTTCAAGTTTAAAAAACTGGAAAAACTGACTTCTTCTTCTTCTCTTCAATAATGGCCTGTGTCCGTCATTTCGGCAGACAATTTTGCCAATGTCAAGTGTTAAAATTGTAATAAATAAGTCAAGTCAAGTCATTTGTCAAGTCGGCTGTCGTTTGTTTTGAAAAGAAAATGGTGGATTTCTTTTGATCGTAAACACCACAGAAAAGCAAAATACGCAATGTCGAGTACGTGGATGACGTGGGAAACGTCACAGGAAAGCAAAATACGCAATGTCGTGTACGTGTATGAGGTCTTTTTCGAGTTGTTCTTATTTAACTGCCAAACTACTGAACTGATATTAATAAAACAAATATGGAACCAATCTGAAAGCATAACCTTTCAGATAAAAAAATATTTTTTCAAATGACGGAGTTCTGAGGTAACAAACATAAAAAAAAAATACAACCGAGTTGAGAACCTCCTTTTTTTGAAGTCGATTAATTATGACTGGCCCTGTACACTGTAACGTCTCTACTACTCTATAAAAGTAGAGCTAGGTCTCTATTTCCACACCTTACTCTTAGACAGAAGGCATTCTCCGTAGTTTTCCAGAGATAATTTTGAACCTTTTCAATGCACCAAATCTGCTCTACGTGAGATTAACTACAAAGGGAGGAAAGTGTTTTATTTTTCCTGTTGAAGGACCCTTAGGACAAAGGCAGGATAATACAGTAATCCAAAAATATTACGGATTATGGCATTATAGAACTGAGAGAAACATGGAAGAGCCGAAATCCAATAACACCAGTGAGTCCTCGACCGGCCTGCTGCCATAGAATAGGGTACAGATGCACCGTTTATAAGATTACCTACCTAAGCGGCTGGTTGGTAGAAATGAAGCTTAATATACGCTACTAGCCGCCTCCCGCGGCGTTGCTCGCGTTAGAGTGTGACTTTTCAAAATTCCTTTCTTACTGCACCCCTGCACTATATAAGGATACTACCCTCCAAATTTCATACCTCTAGGACTTATAGTTTAGGCTGTGCGTTGATTCTCTGTCAGCTTCAAGAGTTTTATATATATTGATGATGATGATGATGATGATGTAAACAGAAAAATATAGAAGACGGTAGTATGTAGTACGACATCAGTAACGGATAAAACTTTGACAAAGCATCAGAGGGTCAATCGCGCTAAGTTATAACGGCTCACCGGTCACTGTTACTCCTACGCTACGGCCGATTTTCACTGTGAAAATCGACCTTATCAGCCATAACGTGGCAGTAACAGTGACGGGTGAGCCGTTACAACTTAGCGCGATTGACCCCCTGTAGGATCATTGGATCTACTTGATACTGAGTTAATACTCTTACAAGCGTAAAAAAATAACATTAATAATAAGAATGTATACCATTCGTAGTCTTATTCAATTCATCATGATACAATTTGATCCATCTTCGTTTCGGCTTTGTTGTGTGGATGGAAACTGACGTAAACGGGTATCAAATTAGCTATTTTGAGGTTATTTCCATAGCAATTGAGCCTGGTAGAGATAATGGGAATAACCTTACTGAGGAATTCTTGCTCAAATCACGCTGACATTCGATTCGACGCTAGAACACTTTATAACAATCTGGAGCTTCTAAACCTGGGCTTAAAAACTATACAAAACTAGGTTCTGTCGTATCTGTTTCATGAATATGCAGTAACTATTCACTGCGAGGAGACGTGAATCAATATAGTTATTGCAAAGCGTCTGTGCATTCAAAGTATTGAGACGCGTTCATGAGCTCTGCATTTATTGCTTTTGAGTATACCACGTAGTTTTACTTGAATTTATTACTGAAACAGCTGGAAACAAAGTCTTTTGATATAAAAGTCATTGTATTTAGACTATTGAAGCGTGCACCTGTGTATTTTTATTCAAAAACTTCATGTGTGCAAGACGTAGGCCTGTACTTGTCATTCTAAAGAAATTTTAGCCTTTTATTAACTGATCCAGTTCTGTTGTACAGGTCCATAGCTTTGACACGGTTTCATAGCTTTGACATTGAATAGAGGGGAAGTGGGAGGGTGCGTTGCACAGCCAAAGGGATGGAAAGGCATATAGATATTCACCCACATTTTCGCCGAGAGCTATTAAACCGTGTCGAGGCCAACTCTCAACGACCGATTGTAAGTTGTGCGTTTTGTGTGTAAAATCAGCTAAAGTACTGCGACCATACATATTGCTACAAATGTATGTCACTGACAGAAAATAATGTAGCACATAATAATAAGTACGCCTAAGCGCAAAACACAGCGCACACTAACAATTTATGTGTCACCATTCATTATCAACACCAGTGTTTACAAATAAATTATTTTGATTTAGATTTTTTTGATTTTAGAACTCAGAACTCCATTAAAAATTCAAAGCATTCACCATACAATTAAACATAAAAGAAATTCCTTTATTCCGTAAACAAAATATTTACTTATTCGAGCACAACTTAAAATGTAACTTTTCTTACAACAAAAACTTTCTTATTTTACCTTCTTCCTACTTCTTTATCTTCAAAGCGTCTTTCTTCTTTGTAGCCGACAAAGTTCTATTGAGGATCTCTCTTGCGATGGCATCGTCTCTTTCTTCTAGAACTCCAGCTAGTTCTGGGCACCATTGCGAGTCTGAAAATGAACCATGTTCCGCGTTGTGAGTGAGGAGGCTCATGCCCAGCAATGGGTCACTACAAGCTGCCTATGATCATGATGATGAGTGATAGAATCCCATTGAATTCCAAAGTCTATCACCGGAATGGTGTAATTTACGAGTAAACCAGGACTTACCAACAAATAGTTTCTCCAGCAGCAGACACCGATTCTTCTGACGCCCCAGAACATGGACTTCGTTGTACAGTTGCAGTTCACGCATGCGATCAATGGCTGCTTCTATTCGCGCGTGTCTGTCTTGCTTAGCTGCTTCTGCCATGTCTGGGGTTATCAGGACGCTGCTAGAGAGTGAGGAAGAATATAATAGAGGTTACTTTTAATTAAGCCTCTAGATAACTACTAAAACTTTTGGGATAAGAGAGGTAGTTAAAGGCTTTGATGCTAAAGCAAACTTATCGAAAGCTATCTGAAGTTATCAACTGTTTCACACTCCGGGTCCCTGACGAGCGTCAGTCTCGCGGTCGGCCTAAAAAGCGTTGGCGGGACGACCTCAACGCCTTTGACAGGAGTTGGTGGGGAGAGGGAAAGATTTTGGGGGAAACCTTTGACCAGCAATGGGACAAAACAGGTTAAAAAAAAGAACTTTTGATTGCTACTGTGATTCCTGATGTTCTATGTAAAAGACCAGTGAGATAGGGTATAAACCTTTCTTCTTCATTCTTCTCTTTCATACAGAAGGGTAAGAAGTAGAGCGGGATGAACTTGTCCTTCAACTGTTCTGGCATCATCAGGTACTTGGCTTCCTCTTCACTTTCCACCGTCATCTCCAGCACTTGAAAAATAAACAACTTTGTATTTTGGCGGAACACAGCAGTGCACATCATTGGCATTAGAAATAGGTAAAGTACTGGTGCATCCCCCTGAGGAACCCCTATAAAAATAAACGGGCTCCTTACTTCCACTTTCAGTTGCAGGTGTCGGGCCTTGCTGAATTGGAGGCTGGTCTTCTGTGTAAGATGGCAAAAAATTAATTAATCTTCGAAAACAAATACAAAAAAAATGCAGGTAACAAATTGAGTTTCATTTCGTATCTAGTTAGCCGTGATATTACTAGTCGGTAGCCGACTAGTTAACGTTCCCGGATCAAAAGGACGCTTGTGCTCCACTCATAACTTTTAGGATGTTTTAGAAAACTTACTCTTATTTTCTTCACCTTCAAATTCTTCTCCAAAAGATTCCTGGAATATGAACCATTTTTCAGAAATAATATAAAATATGCATAAATAATAAAATAATGGCCCATATCAAATAAGTGGGTACTGAAATCATTTACCTCAAACAAAGTGGGCGCACTTTCTGACGGTGGCGGGGGCAGTGCTTCCAAAAATTCAGTACGAAACTCTTTTCTGAAAAAAAAAATTGCAAAAAGAAAGCTGTCGGATCTCTTTGATCTACTGACATCTCGTGCACCTAATGAGTCTCTATTATCTAACCTGATCTGTGCACCCCTCAAGTTCCGTCCTGGTTCCTTTGCATCCCAAGCCCGTCTTGCCGCTGCGAACTCTAGATCCCTTTCATCATCACGCCTCGCATACGCCCCACCAATGATGGCCAGAGAACACTCCAGCTCTATGTACGCATCATCTGGTAGCGGTTGGAAGGCAGGTGGCGCTTGAGGAGCTTTTTCTTTTGCTGATACAGGCTAAGAAGAAATTAAATCTTTTTGACGCATACTGTTTTGTGCTTTGCCGATATTCTAACAGAATCTTTAGTTGAAGGAGGGCGAGCGGAGACCTGGGGGCTCGTTTCTTCGATACTGGGATTTAAGCGTCATTTAATTGGTTGTGACATTCCCTCAGATGGTTGGGAGGAGCTTGCGCGACAGAAAAGACAGTGGCGCAACTCTGTTAACAAGGCCGTCACTAGCTTTGAAACCAATAGACAACAAGATCTACATGTTAAGTCTGGTTTATTTCTCTTAGATTTACCTTCTCTTTTGCCGGTTTCTTGGCAGCCACCTCCACTTTGGCGAATTCTTGTGAATTCCTCACTTCATCCACTCGCTTCCATTGTGCTAACGTGAGTGGCCAGCCCGTTGGAGCAGTCACTCTAAATACCAAAGTAAAATTGGGTGTTGTTTTGTAAAAAAAATATCTCTATTTCGAATAGTACAAAACTTACTCAATAGAGTATTGCTTCGGTTCAACTGGAACTGGTCGGTCTCTTAGCTAGAAAATTAATTCTGATAAATACCTCTGTCGTATACCAGACAAATTTTAGAAGCTTCTAGAAGCACAATACTGAGAGGAACATTTAGTATGAACGAGCATTTAGAATTTCATTTATACCTTGGTCATAGATCGATTTCTCCCTGCGCTGCTTGGTTTCGGAAGCTTCGAACCTTTTAAAGAACGAGCACTTGTCACACCTGACTCTCTTGGATTCTGAAAACAAACATGAAACAGTCAAAATAGATTAGCATTTTCGATGATCTTTTTATGTCTTTCTGCACGAGATTGCAGTGCAGACAATGACAAACATAGCGGAATTGGGATACAGTGAAAAGCAGCATAAATAGAAAGAAGAACGGAGGAAGATAACCCTACTAATAATACTGTTTATTAAACAAATAACTCACCAGGTTAGCGTGTGATACGGACTTCTTCTTCATCGTGAACACATCAGGTGGTGGAGATGGTTCTAGCCTGATGTAAGGCCAGTGGATTTCTCCTTTTCCCGCACAACGCGCTATTTCTTGGACCTCGCGGTTTGCAGTAGTTGTGCGAAGAGTGGCTACTATATCTAGCTGTAGAGTTTCATACATTCTATTTTTAAAACCATACGATGAGCTAATTTATAATATCTACTCTGTCCCTGTGAGGTTCACCGACATCGTTTGAGAAGTAAAAGACTTTAAGGTTTTCAGTGGGAATATTATCTTCTCTTTTATATATCGCTATAGTCTCTGAAGATACTAACATCAGGAGAAGTAGCAGCAGCCCGGAAGCTGATGGCCTCATGCTTAGTAACCGACACAAGGATTCCTCCTAAGATGTTCCTTCTGTTTGGAAGGAAAATCTCGTCGATATGCAGTTTGTACGCCGGTTGGAGAAGCACCTCTTTGCAACCCTCAAATTCGTTGTCACAAACGTGGAACATGCCGTCGATGGAGGAGAGAACTGTGAGCTGCCAGTGAGCTTCAGAGTTGATGCCTGATGCCTGGTGCAAGGTTCCATGGGCCATGACCGTGTAGCTAGAATGATTATCGCTGTTGTAATTTCCTGGGTATAGAAAATTAGCGTAATCGTGAGGCAAGAGTATCTGACGAGCAGCTATCGAAGAACGATAAGAAATATAGATAAAGCAAAAGAAGTCACAGCGTTGCAGCAGAGAATGTGAATCTGTGGTTCTTGCTCGCCTCTAAACATAAATAACTCATACGAATCACAAAAGAACATATTAATACCTATGGTGTGTATGTTGACCCAGTGAAATACAAAGACGTGGTTTAACTTACCCATGATTATTCATTACAAAATCAAAGGTCAGATGAGCGTTATAGGTCTGCGGCATCTGTTCTCCTGTGTCATTGTTAAACACCGCCACAGTGCTGTGCTGCAGATTGCTCTGAATATCAAAGTGGACCTTCACGGGTCCGTGGCAATAGAACACCACTTGGAAGTACGGGATCCATTTGCACTTCGGAGTGACAGTGGAGGATCCATGGTGCTGCGCTAAGCCGTAGACTCCGCTTAGTGCAGAGGCGACGGAGTACGCATGTTTGGCTCCAGGATACATTCCGAAGAATTCATTCATGAGAGCAGAAAGAGACTCCAGGTTTCCGAAGACGTTTTCCATTATCTGGGGCAGAGAAAGCATTTAGATTTTGCAAATTTAAGTCCGTAGTCCAGGGTCTGATGATGATCAGCAATGATGAGGAGGATAAATGGAGTTTTTCAAGGGGTTTTTAAGTTTACAAGTAATAGTACCTACACATGAAGAGAAGGAACCAGGACAGTCTTTGTACTCCCGTTCATACTTTAGATCTTGCATCAAAGTTCATGCAGAAGGCGTCTTGGCTTTTAATATAATTAGATAATGAATGAAACTGAAACTGCACGCTAAATGTCGAAAACTAACACCAAATTCAGTGCAAATGGTTATTTAACAGATGAGCAAAATGTTAATGCAAGCAAAGTACCTACTCAGCTTACACAGTGAAAAAACACGTAGCTGGTACACTCCCTTTAAAATACCTTAGGTATTACACGGACAAAATATGGTTTAGTCTAAACTTTCAATCATTCCTTTTAGCAAATAGCTCATTCTAAATTAGTTTAAAATGTCGGGTAGATACATATACTCTGTTGGGCACTGATGCACAGTAGTATGTCTTCTGTTCTGTGGTTATAAGAATCAAACGTTTAAGTATATTTCTTGGTAAGAAAGGTCATACAAAAACACGCTAGGAACCACGCCCTTGTTTCTTGTCCGTCCTTCTAAGCTTTAGTCGCAAAGAACTAGCATCTAAGAGGGTTAGGCTCGTCAACCGGTCCTGTGTTCTACCCCGATTAGAATAAAGTTTATAATCAATATTTTTTGTAGCTTTTGCGTTAATTTATATAAGTACCGGCGAAAACTAAAGCGCTTTAGAATTTTATTCTAATTTAAATTATTTAGTTAGCCTAGTTTATAAAACGATTCTATTAAATGATTCTTGTGATTTTACTGAAGTAATTTTGATTTTGAGTTTGTTTAGTTGGCTTTACTTAGCATTGTATTCAATATTAAAGTACTTAGGTATGTATTAGTAATTATATGTATTAGTATTAGTTAATTACTTTATTTTCTTTGACATAATCCTAATTTTATTGACTTCTTTATGTATTGATTTGATCTTGAGCTTTGACATTATTAGATTTATTGATTAGGAGTTTAAAAATATTGCATGCTATTTAGTAGAATATGGTAGTAACCAATGTAAAACCCTGACATCCCCTATCCACCCATATTGGCAATAAATGAATTATGAATTATGAGTATATTCTATTTTTTATTTATGTAAGTTTTATGTAGTGTATATTATTGCGTAATAATGTAGTTTTAAACGTTACATTGTTTGTGCACCACCTTCCGTTACCGCTCCGCTCGTTACTTTCCATGCTACGGTTGCCTGGAAGAAATCGCTTTCAGCGATAAGGCCGCCCATTGTACTATACAAAGTTAGTTTTAAGATTTGTTCGTACCTTACCCTTGTGTACAATAAAGTATTATCTATCTATCAAAAGTGCACCAGCCGTTGTAACTGCCAATAACACAAACGCAGCTACTTACGCCTCGTCTGTGAGTGTAATAGTGAGCTGGAATTGCTAATTCTGATTAAAACTTGAGTTCGCTTGCGGAAAGTTCCAATAGGAAGTTAACGTTACGTGAACCTTTGAGCCGAGTTCTCTATTTGCCTTTTCAAAGTACCTAGTGCTTTTCTTCAGTAATTCTTGAACGCTGGGTAGAGAGCTTAAGTTTAAATTTTTAAGAAAACGTAGGCGAATTCTTTTGTTAAATCGGCTGTTTATTTAAAATCAATCTTCTTTTATCAATGTTTTAGATACCTTTTACTTTAGATATTTTTTAGCCAAAACTCACTTGGAGTTCACTGGTAGGTATAAATAACCTTCATTAAATTCTTCTCTGGGTACAACGTGATAGGCCTTTGAGGACACCTTTATGTCTCAGAGTGATGAGCGGGTGTAAAGCATCACAGAGCACGTCCGTATTCGATGTGCTTAGTAAGTCAATGCGTCGTTATATACAGTGGTTACCACTTAACATCAGGTGGGCCATTGGCTTCCTCCAACAGCTGATTGTATAAAAAAAACATGAGGTATGGTGGGCCATATCTTTAGTGACCTCCACACTTGTACCGAATTTAAACGGCATTGCTCAACCCTTAATGGTGATGTATGACGTCATGCGTTTCATATTTTCACCCGTAAAACTTCCACTGCCTAAACATGAACCCCGTCATTTTGTTTTTTTTTTGTCATATTATGCCAGAGGACACGTAAAATTATGACGTTCATAAAGTTTTGACGACATGATTTTATTCCCGGTTATAATACCTCGTCTTTGTTAGCAAAGGTGGTGAACGAGCTTTACAACTTCGCTCGTCAGCTCAAAAAGTTAGTAAAGTGGTGCTCAATGTGCTCATAGGATTATGGCCATAGATATTATGGTTGTTTATACTATACAGGGCGAATTATGTTAGCACATGCACAGCCAATAAAAAATAAAATAAAATAAAATAGAGAGTTATGAATATGAGTGTGGCTGGGTATGCAAGTAGAGGAAGACCGAAGAAGAAGTGGTTTGATTGTGTGAAAGAGGATATGAATGTGAGAGGAGTAGATTCAGAGTTGACGAATGATAGGAGTGAGTGGAAGAAGAAAACATGTTGTGCGGACCCCACCTAGCGTGGGATAAGGGCAGGGAAATGATGATGCACAGCCAATAAACATCATTTATGTAAGCGCCTAATGGACATACCCGAGCAATGCAATGCGATAAATAGCCTATTGAAATAAGGCACCGTGAGATGTCCTAATACCATAAAATATTCGCGATAGGAAGCGCTCGTGGCTTGCTTGCATCTTCACTGATTGTCTAAGTTAAGCGACGTTCTGCGTGGTTACTATTTGGATGGGTGACCGTTATTAGCATTTACATATGAGCAATTCCGTGCTTCGGAGGAACGTTGAACTGTCGGTCCCGGCTTTAGCAGTCGTTAAGCCATGACGGAGGCCTTATGACGGCCTAAAAACTCCGTCACCAGAGTTGGCCACTAAGTCATACGAACGTTCGTAATATTGAAAGCCATTACTTCCAATATTTGGAGTAAATAAACATTAGAGAAAATGTAAACAATACAAGGAAAAAACTAAACGAAATCCAACGTTTGTGTGTCATAAATAAATGTATTTTCTTTCTTTCTTTCAATGAACAGATTTAACAGAAAAAGAAGACTCACAAGTACTTCTCACTTCCTAACGGATCCTGCTGATGATGATGATAATTAAGTAACTACTCCATAAACAAAAATTGGGACAAGGTAGGTCAAATGATCCGTTAGGTTAAGTGTACTCACAGATTTCAACGCATCAGGCGCAAAAACAACATGATCATTCAAGCACTTCCTGGCCCATGTTCCTCGCCATTGTGCCTGGAGGAAAGTCGCCGCCTCATGCCTCCTAATCACCTTCTCCCGCTCATCCTTAAGGATACCACAAGGCAGTTCTTCCGTGGCTAGCTCACAAACTTGAGAGGTGATGGGGTCTACAGGAGGGGTAAGGAGCTGCTTCATGATGAGAGGATCGACGAGGGGCTTTTCTTCGGCGACGTTCTGCAGGGTATCAAAAATATATCAACCACAATATGCTTTTTGAAATCCCTGATTTGTGCTGACTGCATCGGTACATAGGTACACACTGTTTTTACCACAAAAAGTGTGCTAAAAATGGCTGACTATTAACGCCCAATAAACTGCCAGTATCAGGATGCAGTCACGAATTTCACAAATTCCAAAAAAATCACAGCGTTTTAATTATTTTTACCTGTTCTTCTAATTGTTCTTCCACTATTTCCGTCTCTTCAATTTCTGGCATCACGCAGTCACAGGGGTCCATTGCAACGATATCCCTCAAGGACTTGGTGGGTACTGGTTTAGGAGGCAGCCCAAAGTCAGGGTCGCAGAAGTAATGCCTGAGGACTGTGCAGACGGCTCTGAGCTCCAGCGCCGGAAGGCGTTTGAAGATCAATGACTGAAGGGCTTGGCGGAACATCCAGTGGAGGAGTGCTTGATTGTAGCCTACTACTTCCGGGTCCCAGAAAAGATCTGGTTGATATGATCTAAAAACAATTGAAAGAAAAATAAAACACCATCGGAAAACTTCCAAAGAAAGGCGAAAACAAAATTATATAGATGGAAATACTTATAAAACTCCCTGTCTATGGTCAGTATAGCAGGATTAGATCTGTTCACTCGGATCCAGTTGGTGAATGACGTGCCAAGATTGCTCAGGAACCTGGCGGCCCATGGGCACTCCCTTACTGCTGCTGACTCTATCAAATCTCTGGAGCCGAGGAGCAGGGTAGAGTCGCTCAGCAGCATAATATGCCAGTTCATGCGAGAGTGGACCCAAAGTCTGGAAAAGATCATTTTTATCATTGGAGCTTACTGCTGCCGGGTCCGGTGGATATCAAACGTCCACGACTAGTTTAAGATGTTATTTACTTCAGCGAGCAATCAACTAACCGGCAAAAATGTCTTCCAGGCAGAAAATCCACCTCCACAGTATCATACCCCCTAGTCTGCACAAACGCCTTCGCCACAGGAACCTCACAACTTTCAAACCAGTCAAACCTCTCCAGTATCAAATACGCAGGCTCAATATGATCCACAATCGGTATTCCACTGTTGCTCAGAACTCTTGGGTGAAGCATGGCGATGGACATCCGGAGTCTGTTCTCCTCAGGTCCATCAATTTGGAGGTAAAGTGGAGCTATTTTTGGAGCAATTATGTCTATGGCGCGGTTTGGGGCAGCTTTTGTAACGCGAACGGGGGGATTGCTGGCAGCTGAAGTAAACTCAAACATGGATGGGAAGTAGACAACGCTGATTTCTTTGATTAGTTCTTGGAGCTGAGGAAAAGAAAAGTTCACATGGAGCATGAATCTGGTAAGTGTGTTATAGATCTAGTGACGTCAGCATAAAGTAACGAGCAGCAGGGAAATCTGTAGGTACATTGATCACGAATAAATGTGACAATAGCAAACGTATCGTAACGCTAGCGTATTCGAGATACATTGCGCGGTGACACTACAACGGTTGGCAGTCGAGCTGGCTTTGACGCGCAATATAACTCGAATACGCTAACGCGCCGACTGTCAGATTTGTTCGTGATAGAGGTACTGGTTCTTGTTTATCGTTTTGAAAAAGAAACACTGAATTTAGTTACGCCATAAAAATATCACCGCAATCATATTTTCGCATAGGTATTGTATTTTTTAGCCTTTTCAAAAGCCAGATCGTGATCAAAGGACAAAACTTCCCTCAAAGGTTGTACATCATAAAATATTATCCTCATAGGGCAAAGCAAAATATTCATTTGTTCCAATATAAACCCAGAAGTGATGACGGGTGGCTACTATACAATATCATATAATATAGAGCTCAGTGTACCGTCTAGGGGGACTCGTAAGTCACAGAATGTAATCTCGTTGTATCATTTATCACAATGTTCCTGCTACCAGAGCTATTATCAATCTTCGCTACCAAGTTTTAACAAAGAATTTAAACGAAACTGTAGATGAACTTCCAAGTTAAACGGAAGCTGGGATAAGTTGAAACTTTCTATTTAACTGAAAGATTTGAGTTTTTTATTTCTTTCGTCGATCCTTTGTTCGTGCCACCCCTAAGGCTGGCCGTATACATTGATTATTATATTAAAAAAAAGAAAAAAATGAGTGAACGATTACGGCGCCTTCGAACTAAATCTTCATGTCTTCAGTTACATGGATTCATCCAGACATCCATCTAGATGTTTCATGATGACTCTTTGAGCGCGTTCACACTACCGCGACAGTTACACGATATCGTTAGTTAGCTAATCACAATACCGATATCGAGCCGACTGGGATGCGAAGGACTCACGTCAAAACTTCACTATTGCCTAGATCCATTGACTGTACAATTTATAAATCACTAGTTGTCACCCGCGGCTTTGCTCGCGTGGTAGCAGCATACCTACGCATTATTTGGTTAAAGACTTTGATACTAATTTTAATTTTAGGGTGCGACTTTTCTAATTTATTTCCTTAGTGCACCCTTACATTATATAAGGATACTACCGTCCAAATTTCATACCTCTAGACTCATAGTTTAGGCTGTGCGTTGATTGTCAGTCAGTGAACTTCAAAAGAGTTTTATATATTTAGAAAATAAACTATAGTGAGACATGATACTTACTGGATCGTACTGAATCCACTCTTTGAGTTCTTCTTTCAGCAGTTGATTTGTCGCTGAGTTTCCAGTTTGTGACCTGTTCAGATCTTTTGCGCCTTTCTTTATCTATAACGAGATTTACTTGAAAGTGTATCTACCACCACACATTATGTAGAACTACTACTACGCCAAAAAAGAAGAATCCAAAAATTGTGAAGATTTTTTTTGCCAAATCTTAACTTTTCCACAAAATTGTGCTCCACATATTTTTCAGTATAAAAATATTCCTCTAACTTTATGAAATAAATAATGTTCTTACTGGCGGAGGAACCGTTTTGTCCTGTTCTTCCCTAAATCCAAAAGTAATCTGCAACAAAATCAAATTAATAGGTACAGCTAACGGCTTTCAGTCTGGCACTAGACTTTCCCGTTCAAACTTTCGTATTGATTATTTTTACCAGAATCTTAAATTGAATGAAAACGCTTTATTATACACTAGCCGTCGCCCGCGGCGTTGCTTGCGTTCTACCCTTTAGAGTGTGACGTTTCTAAATTCCTTTCTTAGTGCACCCCTACACTATAATAAAGATACTACCCTCCAAATTTCATACCTCTAGGACTTATAGTTTAGGCTGTGCGTTGATTCTCTGTCAGCTTCAAAAGAGTTTTATATATATTGATTGATTGATGATTGATAAAACAGCAAAACATATGGAACAATAACAACACAGGTTGCATTAAATATTACAATGGGCTGCCTTATCACTCAATAGCAAACTCTTTCAGGCAACCAAATGAACAAAACAATCTTAGTTTTCGCTGAAAGCTTTCTTCGTTGCTTCGTTATTTTTAGAGCTTCCAAATTAGGTTGTATTAGTAGAATACAACAAAATTGTAATTATTGGAAGCTGCTTTCAATTAGAACACTAACCATTTAACAAAAGCTACCTAGTCTACTTATGTACCCAAGTACCCAGATCAATGTTCACAAGGTTCTTAGAATCTTGTGATTTTACTAAGTAAAAGACTTTTGACTTTGACTATTGACCAGTACTGGTCAACTTTTATAAAACCTAGATTTTTTTCTGTCAAATGCAAGGTTGGTAACCGTTCTGTGTAACTGACCAACATGGCAACTATCCAAGACTGTCTACAACGTCTACATCGTATTACTTCGCGAAATTGGACTGCAAACCTCATTTTAACAAATTCATTGAGACATTCTTATTCAACTGTCATTTTAGCGCGGAAAAATAGAAAAAACAGCAAATTTCTTTGGGTGAATATACAGCATCTACAATGGCGAAAAAAAATGACACACGGGTAGAGCTACTTATAAGTATTCATAGAAAAATAATTAAAGTACAGTCAGCTGCACTAAAATGTGTACGATTCGTAATTTTCAATGTAGGACCGCAGCATTTGCCGCAGCAGTTGGGCTATTGACTTGTTCCATCATTTAGTTGTATAAAAAACCCATTTAAAAAAACAACGAAATTTAAAAGAAAAGGTGACAAGAATAAAATGGGTAAAAGTAATTTTTCTTACAGACTCCGTGCTCTGAACGTCCAACAGATGAGGAGCATACGACAGCTTCATCAGGCCGTTGACCCTCAGGAACCTTGTTCTGGGGCAGTCGTAGGCCTCGTACAGACCGTGCCGCCTCGCCCAGTCCACCCAGCGGTAGTACTTCCAGAACGCCACGTCTGATGGAACGGTCAACATATTATTATAAAGATCTTTAGAGTGGACTGACTGATCAAAGAACACAGTCACAGGTAAAACGTGTAACGAGGAACTAACCCTAAGTTTTCTGGCTTTGTTTTTAGTTTTTATATTGTTCCGGTCCTGTTTTGGAATAAAATATTTGATAGGTTTAAAAACTCGAAAAACCGATTTCAATTTGACTACGTTCCGGCTTCATCATCCGATGATAGTGATGATGATGGGTGGGGATTATTCTATTGATCGTAAACATTGAAATGTTACCGGAAAGCAAAATACGCAATATCGTGTACGTGTTTTTTCTAGTTATTCTGATTAAACTGCCAAACTACTGAACTGATTTTGATAACATTTTCATGGGACAAATCTGGAAGTAAAGAATTTTTCTAATCGGTTCATAAATGACGGAGTTCCAAGGTAACAAACATAAAAAATACATCCGAACTGAGAAACTCTTCCTGTTTTGAAGTTGGTTAAAAATTTAACTTTGCAAACAATTCTGGAAAGTGCTTTTTAAAAAAAAAAAATCCTTTGACAGCCCCTGTCATGTTTTGTCATACCAGGTTCAGGAAGAGGCTTCTTCAGCGGCAGATCTCTCGCCATGGTGACGAGCAAGCTCATCTCGTGTCCGGGGGTGATGCCGGGCAGCGAGTAAGGGGGGTAGTTCTTTGAATCCTCGATCAGTATCGTTGCCATCGAACTACGCTGGAGAGAAGAATGAATTTTGTACTTTAGTGCTTAGAACCTAAGGTATAGTGCCTTCTGGTAAGATCGGCGTAATAGTAAGTCCGGATGCCAAGCAATTCTGCGATATTTTTATATGATAATTGCTTAGTTACGTGATTTATCCGGACTTAATATTACGCCGATCTTACCAGAAGGCACCTTACATAATGACGTGTTGAGATGTTAATGAGCTTTGCAGTACAAAATAAGTATGAACTTTGTATGTACTTTAAAGCTTATGTATATACCTAGATCTGAAGAGATGAAGAATGCTGATAAAGAAATCCTTACTGAAGCATATATTTGAGTAGAAATTATCATACAAAAATTCATGCTTCAGTCCTGATCAGTGCTTGTGCAGTAAGTTAGCAAACTGGCCTGAAAAAAAAATATTTTTCTTAGATCTTTAATCTTTTTTTCTACAATTTAATATAATAAATATATAGGCCTTTACATCTATTAAAGATGATTCATACAGCGTCAGGAGGCAACCTATGCCTACACTTAACGGGACACTGTAGTGCCTGGGAAAATGTTAATATGCCTGCGCATTAACACGAGCTTTACGGTGAAGGAAAACATCGTGAGGAAACCCGCGGCTTAGTTAACTCCGCGCGTCCTTCTCACAGGGTCCTATGACAGTCATGGTCTTAGCAGAATAACAGCGCCTACTGCTAAAACAGTAGGCAAATTGCTGAGCTAGGACCCATTTGCTGCTGTGGCAGGCATCATACATATATAGGAACCAATTTATGTTATTTAGTATATATATATATTTTTTTTCCTGTTAAATTCAGTGCTTTCGTTATTTTTATTATTATTGTTTCATTTGTACTTATCTATATGTTTTGTATGTTGTGTGCCATTTAGTAAATAAATGAATGTCTATGTCTATGTCTTTCCTGTGGATATGGCTGACTAATTTAATATAGCACGGTATAATAAGGTATTGCAGGGTCCCGTTCATAGGGGCATGTGTGGGTATTATCTAGATACCAAAAGCCTGCGAAAAACTTAAAGGTTGCATTTTTTATGTAACTAAACAGAATTTAAATGAAATTTTGTTTTACAATAGGCAATGCTGTATAATAACAAATTTATTTTGTCATCAACTTAATTGAGGAAAATAGCTATTATTTAAAATTGTAGGTATAAAAATAACTTTCTAAAAATATTGATTTTTATAATACTTAATTGTCGAAGAATTTTTGTTATATAAAATCCGTCTTACCACGTGGTTTTCCAGAATAAGTTATTCATGATAAGTTATAACTTTAAAAACTAAAAAAAACCGACATCAATTTGAATACGTGCCGGCTTCATGGTCGTCCGATTATGATGATGATTAATGGCAGTTTATTGGGGTTGTTCTATTGATCTTAAACATCACTGAAAAGTCACAGGAAAGCAAATTACGCAATGTCTATGAACGTGGATGACACGTTTTTTCCCAGTCTAATAGCGCGTGCACACTATGCCCGGCATGAATGCCGCGATTAATTCCGGAATTATTGCCACAGCAACATCGCCTTTATTCTCACCAAAGAGCTAGGGCATGAACTTGGCGATGTTGCTGTGGCAATAATTCCGGAATTAATCGCGGCAATAATTCGGGCAGCGGCATGGGCCTGTGTGAACGCGGTGTAGGAATAAAGGCGATGTTGCTGTGGCAATCATTCCGGAATTAATCGCGGCATTCATGCCGGCAGCGGCAATGGCATAGTGTGAACGCGGTATAACACACAAACAAATTGAATACGTCCTCCATTTTTGAAATCGGTTTAAAAACATTGTGAAGACTTACTCTAGCTACAACAGTTTCTTTGGCAGCTGGCTTCTTCGTACTCCTGGATTTGACGGTGCTGGCTAAGGTGTCGTCATCATCGTCCCAGGAGAATACTGGTATCTCAGCTGTCACTAGCCGCCAAAGTTCCTCCGGATCTAACACACAAAACCATTGCAGTAATATAACAAACTATATATAGGTTGCAAATGACTACTCTCAAAATTCCATCAACAAATGAACCGCTTAGCCAATCTTCACTGATTATCTAAGTTAAGCGACGTTCTGTGCGGTCACTATTTGTATGGGTACCCGTTAGTTGCATTTACATCTGAGCGCTTCCGTGCTTCGGAGGGCACGTTAAACTGTCGGTCCCGGATCTAGCAGCGGCCTAAAAACTCCGTGACCGGGGTTAGCCACTAAACTCATACGAGCTTGCTTGGTTGCTATCAACAAATTTCGTTTACAGTGCTTAGTTTTTTTAACAAGCAGATTGCCCGCTTCATGATAAGACGTGTAACTACCTATAACAACTGCCTCACTGAGGACGTGCCCTGAGAAGTATCGCACTGCGTCCATCACTCTGAGACGTAAAGATGTGCTCTCAAGTGCCTATAATTGCACCGGTACCCATACCCTTCAAATTGGAACACAATAATTACCAATTTGTACCATGCTGCTGGATCTAATGATAGTTTTGGCTTACCCTGGATATGATACGTCAAGTTCATGCATCCAGTCAGCGCGTGCATGACGTCAAACTCAGGCAGAAGCTCGTCTTCCACGCTATCAGTCTCTTCATCAGAGTTCATGTCTGGTGCTGATAGCTTCAGCAGTGCCTGATATGGACCACAAATGTTATAAGTACAAACGGTAAGATCAACCTTTTGAATGAATGAATGAATGAAAATAAGTTATTGTACACCTTAAAAATAATAAACATGGAATACAAAATAAATAAAAATCAATGTCCAATGGGCGGTATTATCGCTTAAAGAGCAATTTCTTTCAAACCACCTTGCATTATTTATAATTTTCATAGTGCATACAATTTAATATTTGTGAATTTTGAAAATATTTAATTTACTTACCTATTTGACAAATTTTTTAGTGTGACATAAAGTGTGATTTCCGTTGCCTGGTGGAAATATAACAGCAAAACTTGTAGATATTTGCTAGTTGTAGCTAGTACCTACAATGTTGTCAAAGGAAAGTACTTCCAGTACTGAGTATGACTAGTATTAATCTACTAGTAGGCTAGAATAATGTTAAGAAATCTAATACATTGCGGCTTTTAAAAAAAGTAGGCACTTACTCAATGAATTTGAAATATTACTAAAAACAAACAGAAAAGTAGTAGGTACCTACCTACTAGAGCTAGAGCAAGTTGAAAAGTTTAATCAACAATCATCATTAAAAAATCTGAATACTTACTTCAGAAAAACTAACTAAATTTACTAAAATAATCGCAACAAGAATCATTTTTTGACAAGATAAAGTGTACCTACGTGATCGCTGGTACATCGATAGTATCAATTCATCTGTTGTTATCAAATAACAGATAGTATAAAACACGCAATCAGGCAGCTCCTGAATTTCATGCAGCAAATGCCTACACGATTGCATTTAGAAAGGAAATTACAATTTGTTTGTTGCGTTACCAATTGAAGATATACTACTTTTTCAACCGCAAAATGTACAGTAATTGACTCTACAGAATAAATATAAGTAGTTAGTACAATGAGTGTCACTTTTATGACACAGACTAAAAAACAACATTCGAAAAAAAAAACCTCTCAGCTATAAAATTGGCATAATGCAAACGTATCAAAATTTTGTCCGGTAACGCTGTCACCAATCGTCAGACGATTAAAACAGCATTTTAGTCCGTACGAAAAAAAAAAAGTATCAAAATTTCGGCTATATTCCGGACGATCACGGTTTTGCGCGACCGGAAAGTACAGACAAGAAACCATTTCAATATTAATAAGTAATTTCATCAACGGATAATTTAAAAAATCACGCGCAACGCAACTGTACTGAAATGGCTTTCAAAAATTCCACACAATCATTATCAAATCTTAGGTAAAGGTGGCAAAGATCATTTTACATTCAAGCTAATCTGAAGAGCTTGTACGCACGGTAGAGCTTGTGGTCGGGTGGAATTCCTAATGAGAAAGTATTTTGTTGAAGCAATACGCTATTACTAAACACTATAGGTAGGTAGTGTAGGACGCTCTCTGTACTATCAAAGAAGCTTTCTTGACATAAATACAGAAAACAAGTTATTGAGGGGATCGATCACACATGACAGTATCCTGCGACACTTTTATGAATGAATGTGGTATCTAAGCAAGAATCAGGTCCAAACATACTCGTAACAAGTAACTGTTTTTAAGGGTGTTCATATAAGTCTTCTCATATATAAAAAAATTATGAAAACAGCTTTCTCGAAGGAAAAACATCTAAATTAGAAAAGTCGTTGCTCAAAACAACGTCCAGGTGCATGACCCCTTTTCCGGGCACACAACATTACTAGCTGTCGCACTCAGAGACGTACGTTTATATTTAATAAACGCTTAGTTTATGTTGTAAGTAACCTTCATGTTACTTATTGACACATGTTACATGGTACTTATTGATATTGGTATGTGGGTATGCTAAATAAAATCAGTTGTTTAATTGAACAAAGTGTTTTACTTATCATCAATATATATAAAACTCTTTTAAAGCTGTCAGAGAATCAACGCACAGCCTAAACTATAAGTCATAGAGGTATGAAATTTGGAGGGTAGTATCCTTATATAGTGTAGGGGTGCACTAAGTAAGGAATTTTGAAACGTCACACTCTAAAGGGTAGAACGCGAGCAACGCCGCGGGCGACGGCTAGTCCTACATAAAATACTACATGGTGTCAGATGTGGGGTTCGAACCCAAGCTCCCTCTCGGGAACCAGAGATTTACATCTCTTACTAATGAGTAATGACGAAGAGAAACACCGCTAGTTTTATATAATACCTACTTGTGTGTAAGTAACTTCGAAAATAATAAGAAAATATTTATTTAACAACCACTTATAACATAGGTCAGGTCTAAATCCAGCTGTGGACCAATACAGGTTGATGATGACGATGGTGATGCAGGGCAATACATTTTTTTTTATTTCTATTTATAGTTTTAACAATTTATACAGTATACGTATAACACAACATCCATAAAAACCACTAAGGTTTGTACTGGTGCCATTTACAGTTTACATCAAAAAACATCGGTACAAATTATTGTACCAAAGCACCTAGATGAGTCAGTCTAACGGACTAATGGTCTATCTTATAAAAAGTTAGAGTAGACATTATGTCTTGTTTATCATACGTAATCAGGACATACTGTCTACTCTAACTTTTTATAAGATAGGGGGTAAGGAGCTAAGTACTTACATGCGATGAACATACAAATAAATACTTAGGTACTTCTAACTTTTACCTTACAGAGTAGCAAAGGCCACAGGTACACTGTAGCGGCAGTTACTGTTGCCGGCGCCTGCTTGCTTCCAGGCTTCGTTGGAGGAGCGTGGCTGAGCAGCGGGGAGAACGGAAGGAGTGGGGAGTCCGTGGCATCCACTGGGACCTGATCACTGACCCAAACGCAGCGCCAGGTGCCGAGGTAGAAGAGTCTCACTAGGTAGCATCCTGATATAATTTAAAAACTTGAAACATCGAGTTAAGATACAGCTTCATCATCAGACGACGATGGTTCATTGGGATTGTTCTATTGATCGTAAATATCATGAAAAAGTCACAGGAAAACAAAATACGCAATGTCATGTACGTGGATGACGTGTTTATTGAGGAAACCAGTTATAATTCCAGCAGCGGCGATTGGCTTGCAACCTGTCTTGCCAACTAGGTACCTACTGTAAAATGCGGTCATGTGGTAATGTTTGAATGTAACTCTGACTACACCTAAGAGTCTAAGATATCTGCGAGGATTTCTACCATGCCCGAGGATATAGTCGTGACTCCATTTCTTTACATTCATGTTTGAAAAGTTTTATCAGACCCCAATAATAGGTGTTCAATCTTATTCAAAGAAAGTAACCATTCTTGGACAGTCCAGGTCTATGCTGTTGACCACCACCTGCCTTCAGCCCTGGAGAGTAGATGTGGTACCTTGCCATCCATCCTTCAGGGATCATACTGAACACAAAATTCTCCCATTGATGCTCCACCTGTTTGGAAGCAGAGACATAAGCTCTAACTCCTTACTGGACTTCCTTGTATTTTTGACATTCTACAATATTCTAGATCATGAACTATTAGAACCAAAGAAAAAATTCTATCTTCTGTGGTTAAAACTATGCTATCTATTCTAAGCTTTCTCGAGATTGATCTAACAGATTTTCTCCTGCCGGCAG
Source organism: Eulithis prunata (assembly GCA_918843925.1). Classification (NCBI taxonomy): domain Eukaryota; kingdom Metazoa; phylum Arthropoda; class Insecta; order Lepidoptera; family Geometridae; genus Eulithis; species Eulithis prunata. Next base: position 8,884,935 of record OU974014.1, on the reverse strand, counting down.
TCACAGGGGTCGCTAAGGGGATTATTGGACAAAAGTTCCAGAAATCCCCTACGCAGGGGACTCACGGAGGGGAAGACTGGAATGAGCTGTTTTTTCAATATCAACATTCATGAATAGGGACTTAGTAGGTGGTCTTCTTACCATCAAACCGTCGACCCTCTCCAGGATAAAGCAGGCAGACAGCACTCGTCTGCAGAACGAGGACCTCATCAGCACTTGGGCGTGGCTCAGCTGCATATCCATCACCGACATCTTTCCACCATTGTTTTCCTGTTATGAGATCATGGGAAAGTAAGGAGTTAAATTTAGCATGCAGCTTAACTAGATGTGGCAAATAAAAAAATGATTCTTATTACTATCAGCTTGAAGAAATCCACTTCTAGAAAGAGGTTTCACCTGAAAATTTACGGGAAGAACGGTTTTGAGCTTTCTCCACCTTTTCGGTCCAACAAAAGTCAGTAAGACCAAAACAGTTTCATACCTCAAAAATTACCACCTCTGCCTCCCACCGGTTCTCAGCCAGGTCTTCAGCTCTGATCCATCCGTGTAAGTACTGCCGCACCGAGCGTGGCAGCGGCTGCGTCTGCTCGTCCACCCAGATGAAGTCAGCTGGTGGCTTTGGAGCCGTCTTACTCATGAGGATAGCAGCTCTACAGGCTGCAGGACCCTGACAGGAAGTTACGAACATTTTTCGATGAGAACAATATCGTGCAATAAATTTTTTCATCTTAAAAACCAGAATTTTGAGGGGTACAACGACGTGGGTAGTACCTATAACTTATCAAAAACCTACTATTTAGGTGAATAATTGGAAATGTTTTATGAAACATGACTATTTCGGACAGTAAACTAAGTAATTCTTTATCTGTGATTTTTACTAAAAATAACACGATAAATAAGCATGATTTGTGAACTAATATAGTAAATTAATTATATTCATTACTACGACACTATCTAAAGATATTTTATGTATCTGTACATTATTCTCCCATTAAATATAGGCATCTGTAATCTAAACAGCAAAATAACTGGTTATTAATAATCGATACTTAGAAAACCAGTATTCCACTGCATCTTTTGTAAAATACCAATTTATTAAAACTGATGTAGCTACTTTAAAACCTGCTCTAGAATTTAGAATTGTGATAAGACACTCAAACTAGCTAGATAAATATACGGCAGTGTTTTATAGTTATACTCAGTTTGTAAGTTGTTTAATTAATAAATTGGGTACAATAACTTAAAATAATGATAATTGGTTCTAATTATCATTTTATGATGATACTGTTGTTATCACCTTTAGGAATAATCAAAAATAGGCATCGGAATTTGTCTGTGCTCATCTTTTATTCTACGTCTTATGCGACAGGGGTGATCATAGGGGTGATCACAAACAAAACTTACAGTCGCCGCCTTACGTAAACGTAACATATTCGAATCATATTGCGCGTCAACGCTAGCTTTACTGTCGAACGTTGCAGCGTCACCACGCAGTGTATCTCGGATACGCTACGGTTACGATACGTTTACGACTGTCACATTTAGGTATTCGTGGTTACCCCTGATAGTAGAGGTTAGTGTAAGGTTACTTACCAACCCCCAGAACTCTGTAGCCAGCTCATTATCCCTGAACTCTCTGAAGGGGCATTCTGTGGGGTCTACCTCGAACACCAACATGCTCTTCGCAGCCTCCACAGCTTTCTTCGACATTTTTCCAACCTTTTCTATACCTACGTATTTAGTATTTAGTTACGTATTTTCGTATTATCTGTCTATTTTTGGTAGGTATAGGTTTTTAAATATTTTTTATCAATCTAGTATGTACCTATGCATAATAAAAAAACTATCCCATTTTTTGAGTGAAGCAAACAACAAAGAGAATGCAACAATAATATAATGACATTTTGTCTGTAGTCTATGGATTTTGTTGACAGTTTGAGTCATAGATAGTACTAGTTTTATATTATGGAAACTAGACTTCACAAATGAGAACGTATAAAAACTCATTTGTATACAAAAAGGATGTAGGTAATTGATTACAACCTTCATGTGAGTCATAAATGTGTTTTTGAGCTTTTATATATTGTGTGACTCAAAAACACATAATTATGACTAGGATTTATAGATCAAAATTTTTGACAAAATAAGTAACTTCTGCCTATAACAATGCATTACCTCACAGAGCAAGTCCAATGAGGACGTGCCCTGTAAGGCAATGCATTGCGTCCATCACTCTGAGACGTAAAGATCTTGAAGTCTCATGTGCCTGTAATTACACCGGCGCCCTTACCGTTCAAACCGGAACACGGCAATGCAAGAATCGCTGCTTGGCGGCAGAAATAGGTACGGTGGTAGTACTTCCCCGGACGAGCTCTCACAAAGAGCTCCACTACTAGCTATTATTAGGTAGTAGCATGCATAGCGTTTAACTAACATGCCTGATACATTACGCAAGTTCTATACCAAAAGATCTAAGAGACAGAAAGAAGGAGAAAAAATAGAATCAGTGCAATATTACGCTGACAATATAAAACCATGTTTTGTAACTACCACACCTCGGCGCGTAATTGGACGGTCGGCCATTTTTGTTCTCACCGAAGGCTTTCACGGTAAACCGGTGTGTACTTATGTACTTCCTGCATTAAATGTCGACCCCATGTCCGCCTACGTTAGACCGGTATTAGGGGTTTGTACATACATACATTTAGAATGTTTAACAGCGTTCGAGTTAGAAGTTTTATACTATTTTTCGTACATAAAACGCATGTCTGGTTTCCTACAAGGGTAAGTAGAGGCCACGAATTTTCACTGGCGAGGTGGAGTATATAATCATAATCATCATCATCATCATCATCAATATATATAAAACTCTTTTGAAGCTGACAGAGAATCAACGCACAGCCTAAACTATAAGTCCTAGAGGTATGCAATTTGGTGGGTAGTATCCTTATATAGTGTAGGGGTGCACTAAGAAAGGAATTTTGAAAAGTCACACCCTAAAGGGTCTAGAACGCGAGCAACACCGCGGGCGACGGCTAGTTTCATATAACTATCTCAATCGGTAACAGCTCTGCCTTCCACGCTATGGGTCGTGGGTTCGATTCCCACTGTGAACAAACAATGTGTTGTAAACATACGAGTAGATGTTTGTTCTATGAATATTTTTTTTACTAATTGTTTGATAACATTTTCTTGCCAACCAGAATACGTACGATGGTAGTATTTCCCCGGACGAGCTCTATCACAAGAAGCTCTACTACACTTCTACTTACTTATGTATTTTTTAATACTGTTAAAAATAATTTAGTTAGTTGTCTGTGCTATTTGTTATATGATTCACAGATTTTTTATTTATTTTTTTCCCACAGGTCTCCAGAGAGTGGGATTTTTCAAGCATAAAATTGAAGATGAAGGAAATAAAGGTGACTGACTCGTTGTATAAGTTACGTTGAATGAATCAGCTATATTATGACTGGATGCATCTTTCTCCATGATTCGATCATGATTGTAGCAAATCATCTGATGACTCACACGAGTATTCGCATCTGATGATCAACTTTCTTTCGTGAGAAATGTAGTATTTTGCGAAAACCATGATCATTACCCGTAATCATAGTTTTGGTAATGACTGCATATCGACTAAAACAGCAAATTCGTTGAGAAAGGTAAGTATTTGTTTGAAAATGTTTATAGCTACATACAGTACTAAGCCGACGCCCGCGGCGTTGCTCGCGTTCTAAACCCTTTAGGGTGCGACTTTTCAAAATTCCTTTCTTAATGCACCCCTACACTATATAAGGATACTACCCTCCAAATTTCATACCTTACTTATAGGACTTATAGTTTAGGCTGTGCGTTGATTCTCTGTCAGCTTCAAAAGAGTTTTATATTATATTGATTAAAGACTGCCTTATAAAATAGAACCTTGAAATAATTCTACGAGATCTAGGCCAAGAACTTCAAACTGTCAGTAACAGTTGATGCCGGTTTTCAAATTCTATTTTGACCATTTCACTTTGTTTCTGCTTCTATGTTAGCCACACATAAATGTTTGTTCTTGATGGGGATCAAACCTACGACTTACAGCACGGAAGCCCGAGCTACTACCGACTGAGCTAGGACGCCTGGCATATTAGCTCATGTTAAAAGTCACTACAAGATCATTATAACAGACGTGACGGACAGAGGCCAAAAAAAAAGACGAAGAAGTCAACACGATACTTTGGACGAATGTAACCCACTTCGCCACAAGCGCTCTAACTGTATTCAAGGCACTACAAGATAAGGAGGTCTCTAGTATCCTTAGGTTTGCTCAAAGTAGTTTCTTCTTATTATATTGCTCAGTGCGGAAGTTACCAAAGAAGGTCAGTAAAGTTCAAAACCTCTTTCGTTTCATGCAATCGTCCCTTTCCTGGTGCACTATGTAATACTTAAATGTGCTCACTGCAACTTTAATCGTTCCAATGCACCATTTGCAACAACTTTATAATATTAAGGTCAATTGCAAAACGGCTTAGTGAAAGTAGTTCCTCACAACCAGTTATACTGACCTCCCTCGTCTCTCTGGCTTTATTAATCTTTGTTCTATGATGAGGTGATTGTGTAGCCAGGTGGGGGTCTAGAAGTTTTGGTGTTGGGCCACAGACCACTAGTACGAATAGCTTTGTGTCAAAGACTTGTTAAGATAGTGGTTCTTATACTTACGGTCGTAATAAAGCGGCAACATTATTATCGTAATTCTTTTTTAGAGTATTTTCACGCTAATAGAAACTTAGTTTAATTCAATTTGAAGCTTATTCATTAGAACTGACTTAAATTCACCTACTTAGTTTCAAAGAAAGTTTTTCTCTTTACAGAATTTTGTCAGTTTGATATAGCGGCCGTAATCTCACTGCACCTGACTTTAGCAAACCCTGACGAGGGTTTTAGCAAATGCATGATGTCTTTAATCTGTGTATCAGTAGCACAATCGGTAATTTTGGTTGTTTACGTGTCGTAATTCTGTTGGCAATTTGATAAATTGGTCACGCAATGTTAGATTGGTCAGATGCCAGTCCTAGTCTTGGACACTGATTAGACCAAGTACCTAGAACAAGTCTCATGCATACTGTCATCATTTCAGCACCAAACATAGGTAAAGACAAGAGTCATAAAGGACACCCACTGTGAACATACCTAGACATAGTATTATAGATTCATCATCATCGGGCCTTAAGCTTTAGTTTGGCGGATATTTTAGACTAATAAGTATGACGCCATTATCTCAGTTAAAACTCGTCCTCTGGTGAATTTTTGCCGTCATTTTGAAGTCAGTGACGTCACTAATTTTACTGAATTAAGGATCTTTGATTTTGATTATAGTTTTTGTAGTTAGAACAGGGGAGAAGTGACCTAATAACTCTACCAAAACCTTTTTTATTGTTGGCCAGCTATACAAACTTTTTGTTGTATTACTAACTAGCCAAAACAAAGGAGGTTTGCTATGAATTACTTTCTTTTGTTCTATACAAGTTTCTAGAACCCCCGACCCGTATACAGGCGAGGGAACAATTTGGTTGTATCCTAAATTAGCTCTGAGCTCTACAAAAGTTTGTGAACAATGTTGGAAACATTTGCAAATGAGTGTAATGTTATCTAGACTATCTTAGCTCTCAAAATGAACACTGAATTTACTTGCGCGAGCGTAAATAACATCTAATGAAGCAAAACAATATTTAATTTATTAATTAAATGAAGGTGTGTCTTATAAACTAGTGTGTGATATTGTTAAGTTGTAAATTATTAATTTTATTGTAATTTGTAAGGCTGACATAGTCGCTAAGGGCCGGTTTTTTGATCGCTAGTTAACTCAACTAATTGTCAAATTTGGATCAACGAATAGTCAAATTTGGACCAAATTTGACTATTAGTTGAGTTAACTAGGGATCAAAAAACCGGCCCTAAGCGACTCAAAGTCCGTAAAAATTCCAAGAATAAAAGAAAATCAAAGTGTGTCAAATAAATGTTTGTCCATCAATCGAATATCAATGATTGTTACAAGCTGAGTTCAGAAACTCGTTCTATTATGAGTTTGAATTTGGTAAACATAGAAAATAATAAGAAATACTTAGCAAACAATAATGGCGAACTTTTCTTGTAGAACAATCCATTATTATTAATATTTTGTTACTTTTCTTGTAGAACAATCCATTGTTTTTTTTCATGCCACAGACTATAAACTTGCATAAGCCTAAGGAATTTTCGCCGCCATTTTAGGTAAGTCTGGACTACCGGAAGTAGGTACTTACTTTCGCTTTTCGGCGTGTGGGTTGACTCTGTAATTAATAATTGTGTTATTTTTTATTGAATGGCTTGGCGTAAGCCATTGTGTGGTGACTAATGACGTCATAATATTAATTTTTAGAATTAGGAATAATGTTTTCCCAAAAAAAATTTAGTGATTAGTTGGATTGGTAGAGCTTTTAAGTTTTATGGAGCTGTATGCGTATGCGCATGCGTACGACATGCGCTAGGGGTGAAAGGCACCGTACAGATTTTTACTTTGACAAAAACGTGTGTAATTTTTAGCTCGAGACTTCTTGATACTTGCGTTTATGCAGCATTATGAACTATCTCATTTGTAAACACATTAATTACTTGTTTATTACTTTATTCGTACTAGTATTCTGTTTTATTTTGTAAACCAACTGCCGTAACTAAGCGTTATGGATTGAAATAAATATTTCCTTATTCATTATTTTTATTGAATTTTTACAATTTACGGTTCTTGCTATTAGCTCCGTGGCGTAGTCTAGTGTAAATAACAGAGATTTTCTACAAAAAACTCTTCTAAAAAGTTTTTGTACATGTATCTAATAAGAATGAAGCGCCGACTAATTAACTTGATTTGTGTTATGAAGATAGATAATAATTAATGTCCTATTTCTATATCAATACGTTTGAATGTCCATTGGTAAAAATTTAAATCCCTTGCCATGCCGTGCCTGTCTGCGTACAAGCCCTAAGCGTCCCCCAAAAATTTATTAAAATGGCCATTTGCTAACCAATTAAGTAACATAAGTTAATCATAACGCACAGCACGAATCATACATTACAAACAAAAAGCACTCTCATTTTCAAATCAAATTTGAAGCACAACTGTCAAGACAGTTAGATCCGCATATCGGCGCAAGCGCACCAACAGAATTGTTAACAGCTTTACCTGTCAGTCCTCTACTGTCTTCCAAACCGGACAGGCGATAGGGCACACCTTATTTTTATATCGACGATTTTATATCGAACATAGTTTTGTGAGTGTCAGATTAAGCATTCGAAAAATTGTGGGTTTTCTGTGGCGAATAACTCAAGTGAAGTTTAGTGTGGAATTGGCATTTTTGAAAGTTAAACTGTGCTTGCTCAAGGATATCTGATAAAATGGTGAGTTAATGCTATAATTTTGTGCAAATTTATTAAAAGACTGTATGTATATTTTTGGGAGTATGCATTTTAACACGACCATGAAAAAATTTACCAATGTTTATGGGTTTTTTCCAAATAATATGTACTTAAGTATGCTTTTACATAATTATTATAGGCAAACGTTTGACCACAATCTCACCTGAAGATGTTAAGCGATGATGCGATTTTATTTCTACAATTATTAACAGTTTTAACATATTATTTAAACTAAACCAGCAGCTTTATACTTTGTTAAACGAAAAAAATATTTTAAAACCAGATTCTCAAGAACGTCGGACTTAACCTTTTTCTTTTAATCGTATTAAAATACAAAAATGTTAAGTAAGTGTTTGAATTAAGTATGCGTAAAAGCACGTAGTTTTGTTAAGTTTGTGTAGTAACTAGAGCACGACGATGAATGGTATGTTTAGATAGTCACAGTCTATTGTTCGGTTTTAGTACAAGTAGATACTTAGTTTAAGTTTTTTCTTAAGTTTTAGCACCTACTTAACTAGATAAAGATCGATCTGTATTTATTACCTCTAAATCTCTTTACCAATAATTTTTTTTTTCTGTTTAGCATATAACTTTATTGTATATTTATTTATATAAAGAAAGAGTTCTCATAATATTAAATGACCAGAATTTCATTTTTATAAACACAGTGATTTTTTTACAATTACTTATTTCGTCATTTATTTGCTGGTAGAGAATGCTATTTTTAGCATTATGTTTAAGTTGTGCAATAAAGAATTTTCTATCTTTATTATCTTAAGTCTTTACTACTGTAAAATCATCAAAAATGCTGTTATAAAATGATCAAGAATATAATTCAAGCTATAAAACGTTTACACGTATTTAAAACAAGAAACAATCTAAGCGATTCAAACTTCAAAGGGTGTCGGGCAAATTGGATGGAGCCCAGGTCCCACATTTTTTTTAAACTTGCAATAATGGAACTATGTTTGTTATAATACACTTACAATACAGTTTAAGAAAATGTAACAATTTAATTATAAAGGAGCGGGAATCATTAGTTATTAGACATTTTACTTCGAAAAATGCGTCTTATTCAATGTTGTTTACCGTATTTCAATGTGTTTACATCAAAGAAAATACTTTATTTAGCGTTTTCGTGACTACTATACTGCATAATAGACCAACAAAGGTTATAAATAACAATATTAATCTAAAAAATTATCTACCTAAATGTATGCAAATGGGGACCTGAAGTGCCCCAGTGCCTTTCTGCTTCGAAATTAAAAAAATTATAACTATTCGAACACGTTCGACATTCGAGATCCGCAAGCGCTGCCGCTACAAAAACTCAGTTTCTCTCAGTGAAAGTGGCGAACAATCGTCTGGTAGAAATCGGTTCGCGTTCACACAACGCGTTGCTTTGCCATATATTAGTCATTATGCCAAATATAATATGTACTAATTTATTAAGAGTTAAGAAGCAAATTGACTTAAACAGGTTGATTTTGGGAGTACATATATGAAATTATTTTTTATATTACATTATGTAATAATATAATTGGTTATCCCAATAGTCCCATACGGAATTAACCTGTTTAAAATTGTTATTTCTATAAAAACTATTATCAATAAAAGACTAAAAAATGCATTAAACGAGGTAGATGTCTAACAAAACTAAAAAATATTATCAAACCACCTTAAGCTAGACAAAAATAAACAAAAACATATCGCAACCAAACCAAAGGTTTAGGAATTTTAAAGGTCAAACGTACAAAAGATAAAATTATAATCAATGAGTATATTTTTTTTATACATTTCTTGAATTTTTATCTATTTACTATGAAGATACTAAAAAAGTCACTTTAAAAGAGATTCGATAATTCTAGAATAATGATGTGATAAACCTAATTCCACAGGTTTGTAGATAGCTCAACTGTTCCATGTGTATTTTGTAAATATTGTAAATACTGTATTAGTTATTGGACAGGCGTCATGGCTCAGTCCGTAGTAGCTCTGCCTTCCGTGCTGTGGGTCGTGGGTTCGATCCCCACTGAGAACAAACATTTGTGTGTTGTAAACATAGATGTTTGTTCTGTGTCTGGGTGTTTCTATGTATTATAAGTATGTATTTACAAAAAAAAAATGTATGTGTGTATTCTATCAGCCATCTAGTTCCCATAGTACAAGCTTTGCTTAGTTTGGGACTAGAAGGCGTTGTGTTAAGTGTCCGTGAATATTTATTTATTATTTATTATTATTTATTAGTTGTAATTTTCTTTGTGAATAAATAAACTGTTCATATAAAAAAAAAAAAAAAACTCAACAGAATGTATTTATTTACAAATTCGTTTCGTAGTTTACTCTAATAGAGATGTATTTATTTAAAAAAATATTGAACTGATTCAAGTACAAATAAAGTAAAAATTTGGTTTTGTGAATACGATAAAAAAGTGGGTCAAGAACATACTTTCTTTTCTACGCTATGTAATTTACTGTTTCATATTCTCTAGTATCTCTCTTATCTTATCTTATCTATCATCTGATTTTGCTGACGATTTTATCGTTTTACTGGATTTAATTGCCTTTGGCAAATTTTACAAGTAGGTAACAAAATTTACAAGTAGGGTGAAACTAACTTAACTAGTAAATACTTGCTTTTCAGCAGAAATGAGATTTTATCTCTCATGACTTATTTTAGTTATTATCAAAATGATCAAGACTATTATTTCCTAGTTCATCCAAATTGACAGTCCTTAAATATTTCGTAACAAAATAAATTCAAAAGTTTCTATTAATTCAAACGTATTACTTACAAGTAGGTAATAATAAAAAAATACAAAATGTAAATATCGACAAACGTATGTTGACTGTACAGTACAAACCAATAATTTCACAGGAAATAACATAATTCTTTTACAGGAAATGACATCATTCAGAGCCTAGCCGGCGCCTACGGGAGGGGAGCTCAAAGCTCCCACTTTTAGGCGTCATGGCTCAGTCGGTAGTAGCTCTGCCTTCCGTGCTGTGGGTCGTGGGTTCGATCCTTACCAAGAACAAACATTTGTGTGTTGTAAAACATAGATGTTTGTTCTGTGTCTGGGTGTTTCTATGTATTATAAGTATGTATTTACAAAAAAAAATGTATGTATGTATTCTATCAGCCATCTAGTTTCCATCGTACAAGCTTTGCTTAGTTTGGGACTAGAAGGCGTTGTGTTAAGTGTCCGTGAATATTTATTTATTATTTATTTATTTTGTGTTTTTCACTAGTTCCGGGACATTCCGTATCAACAACCTACAGCAAAATTTAAGAAATTATCCTAAAATCCGAACTTTCTATGTTATTGTCCTCGGGTCCCTTTTATTTCTCCCATTAGCGTCAGCACCTTTACCCTAAACATATCCAGTTGTCTATCGCTCAGTTTCTCTACATCAGGCAGCAAGCTTAGCAGGAATAGTTTTCCACCATTCTTAGTTGTCTTTTGCAGACGTTTGACGGGCTTTCCGGTTCGACGCAGGACATCCTCTGAACTATCTTCTGATTCGCTCTCATGCGCTGTTTCGTACTTTTCACTCTCCTCTTTTACATTCGTGTATTCAGGTGCTTCTCGAGAATTCTTCGTATTCTCTCTATTTGAACTAGATTCTCCTCGGGTATCGTATTTCACTGGGATTGGGATGTATGGCATGAAAAAATCCAATTCTTCGAGTAAATAGTACGGTTTTTTTGGCATGCCATCTATACTGGGTTCTATAAGATAGCTTGTGAAGTCTTTTACAATGGTTGCCCAGAGGTTTTTACACATTGTTACTGAAAAAAAAATTACAAAATTACGCTTATTTGCCTACTTAGTAGTATTAAAAAAACAAAATATTATCTAGGTATAACGTTTACCTTTTTTTGTGCAGCTGACTGTACTTTAATTATTTTTTTATGAATACTAATAAGTAGCTCTACCCGTGTGTCAATTTTTTGTCGCCATTGTAGATACATGCTGTATAATGCAACGGTAACAGATTAAAACTCGCGAAACACCCAACTGATAACAGCTTCGAATCAAGGTCAAATGATAGAACACTTACCAGTCCACCCAAGATCCTGTGCTATGTACTGCCATGCTTCATCAGGGTCGGCTTCATTTGCGTTCTTTCCCCGTGACCAATCACTGGCATAAATACAAGGGTACTCTCTAACAAGATTGACAAAAAGCGTTGGTGACGACATGACGTGACTGACGTGAGACGCTAGACAATACGCTCAAGCGACTGACCAATGCGTACGAAGCTTGCTTGAAGCGTTGTGAGCGCGACGTTGCCGCTCTGACCGATGTGCGTAGATACAGTCACCTACACAAACAGTTGACAACTTTTCAGCGCTTTGAATCTGTTTATTGACCGAGCGAGCGAAGCAAGCCAAGATTTTTGTGTTAACTTTGATAAACCGCTATTGGTAGTTAGGTTTAGATATCATTATTGTTCCCTTTATTGTACGAAGTCACGGGTATCAAATAGTGTCTATTAAAAAACCCTTTACAAAAATAGTCACTGGATTGTGTAGTCTATGATGTCGTACAATGTATATGTAGATGCAGATACATAAAATTAAAACAAAAGTAACTTTAATAATTTTTTAATCAAGTAAAATGTCCAAAACGACATCAATAGTTGCCACAGTACAAGAATAATCTTTCTAAAAATAATTTTTTTTTTTTAAATAAAGTCTTCTTTCACTTTTGCAAACAACTGTTGCTAACTAGTCAGTCTACTTCATTTGGTTTAACAGTTCTTTCAGACTATTACCCGACAGCGTTTTAACTTCTTCCAAAAGCAATAGCATCTTTATTCTGAACACCGCCAGCTGCTCATCAGTCAGTTTCCTCAAATCAGGCAGTAAGCTGAACAGAAACATCTTCCTAGTATCCTCCATGCTGGATTTCTTGTTTTCTAACCACGTTACAAGTGCATTGTCATCATTTTTGCCAGAAGTTTCGTTTTCTACGGAAGCTTTGCGTTTTCTGGACGTTACGGGATGAACTAGAATTTCAATCTCATTTTCTTGCTTGATCTCCACGGAATTGAATCTTTCTTTATCATTTGGACTGGGCACTCTCTGTTTGTCGATTGAGACGTTGATAGCTGGGTTGATGTATAGTATGAGGTATTGCATCTCCTCGCATAGGTAGTAAGGTTTTTTCTTTCCGCCCTTGTAACTAGCCTTCACGCTTCTTACGAAGCCATTTCTTATGTTTTTCCATTTTTCTTTGCATTCTGTTACTGTAAAAACAAACAATTGTCTTAAAAAATGCTTTTCTAATAAAGTTAAATACTTACGATAGGTAACAGATTCAAGGCCATAATTAAAATTGCATTTTTTCTGACCCAAATGTGTAGGGGCTACTAAATACACAAATAAAAACATTAAAAACGTGACGTTTCACTTTTTTTTTCAAACTATTTTTTTGAAAAAGTACTTACAAAAGCCTGGATTTTACAAAATAAGATAACTTTATCAATAGAATATGATAAACTTTAGCTTACATGATTGATTACATTACAATAAACGTACGAAGACGAAGGCAAGCCAATGGCAACGTTGAGATTTTAGTTCAGTGTGAACTATTGGTTTAATCTGTGGTACCTAACTAACTCGTAAGTGAGGCAGCTTCGTCTCGTCGTCGCCGCTACTTGCTCCCGCCACTGCCCCGCCATACAACACTGCTGCCGCTCGTATAAGTTAAACAATGTTACACTCACCAGTCCACCCTAACGTATCTGCTACCTCCTGCCACGCCTTCTCAGTAGTTTCCTTTCTCGCGTACTCTGGCAAATCAGTCTTGTAAATACATGGATACTGCTCAACAAGTTGCACAAAATCTGCAGCTGACATGACGTCGTGCGTCTTGTGATACGCTCGGACGACTGAAGCGTAGCTTGCATGCCACGCCACTGTGCAGCGTTGAGAGCGCGACGTTGCCGCTTTGACTGGGATGAGCGGCAACAGAGCGGCACTGAGCGAAAGCGTACGCCAAGCATCCAGCACAAAATAATAATAGTAGATTTGCTGTGCAAGGATTAATATTACCCTAGAGATGTCAGAGCGCAGGAAAGCATATTGAAATTATCGATGTTGAATGTGTAAACAATGCAAAACCTCAAACAACAAAATAAATGAACCACAAACTAGTATTTTGGGCTAGCCCAGTGTGTTGGTTTGATTCCCGCGACGATGAGCGGCAGGGTAAAGGTTTACAGAGATTTGTAGGTACCTAGGTAAATATGTATGTATGGCTCTCGTATATACTTTTGAATACCTACCAAACAGTGTAGGTAGGTACCTAGTCCTGCGACAAAATCATTTAGGTCATTATTCTTAGTTTGTAATTAACTAGGTAGGTACTTATAGCTACTTACTTCCTCAGAAATTTATTTATTTATTTTAGCCTTTATCATCCCACTGCAGGGCAGAGGCCTCCCTCCCTTTTATCCACACTAGTCGATCTTTGGTCACAGTGGGCCAGTCGCTTATATGGCTATCGAGATCATCCCGCCATCTAGAGCCTTCAGCACTCACCCAGTAGCCCGGTAACGCTGTCCGCAATCGTCAGACGATAACAAAAGCATTTTAGTCCGTTTGAAAAAAAAAAACCGCCATCTTCTCTCGGGCCTACCGCGACGGCGCCGCCTTGTGAGACCCAATCGGTTGTTATTTTGGCCCAAACATCGTCTGGCATACTCGGAAATTATTTTAGTACCTAAATTAAAAAAAAACTGATACAAATTGTATTTCAATTCAATTGAAATCCTCTAATTGGTAACAACGCAACACAGTTCCCTTAGCATTAGTTTTAGGGACTGTTTTATCCGCTATAATCTATACTAAGGAGGATATATTTGATTGTCTGATTGCTTGCATCAAATAGGCTCTGAAACTACTGGACCGATTTCAAATATTATATCACCGTCGGGAAGGTTTTTTTTATACAATATAGGGCAACCGTTTGACCACAATCTCACCTAATGTTAAGCAATGATGTGGTCGACGCGTGCAACACCAGAGGTATCACATGCGCGTTGCCGACCCTTGAAGAATTTTAAAACACCCTTTTGGAAGTTTTCCCCTTTGAGAAGATTTCGATACATTTTGTCTCAAAATCATTTAAATACTTTACTTAAGTAATTAGGTACTTATTACTTACAAGTTTTGCCCATGGAGCTCACGAGAGTGCAAACCAGTGCTAAAGTAACACACTAGTATGGAAGCCGGTGGTTAGCCGTTTTCACTATATTCACGGTTCGTCAGTCTGTCCGACGGAGCGTTCGCTTGCGACACGTGTTATTAGATAGTAGAGATAGCAGAACAAACAAACTGAAATCTCACTATGTATGGGTTAGTATCAAAATCTCCTTGATTTAAACTTTCAACATCAAGGGGATTTTGATATACACTTCAGGAGGTGGCAGAACAAACACCCTGAAATCTTACTAAATACGGGCTAGGCTAAAATCCCTTTTAAGTTTTCTTCTTGATTTCGTTTCAATCAAGGGGATTTTGATACACTTCAGTCTCAAAATCCCCTTTGAACAAAATTACACCGTAATGCTTTCAAAAAACACATGAAAACAAATAGCTGTAATAGAACTCACAGTTCGGTTGTTGTAGTTCGTGGGTTCGATCTCCAACAAGAACAAGCATTTGTGTATTTACAAAAAAAAAGTTTAATATAGGTACCTAAGTATTCTATCAGCAATCTAGTTCCCATAGTACAAGCTTTGCTTAGTTTGAGACTAGAGGGCGTTGTGTTAAATGTCTATGATTTCTTTTTTTTATTTATCATGATAATAATTACAACGCCTGGTCTAAATCATCTCTTTAAATATTATTTATTTGTCCTAGAGCAACCTCTTTTTTTCTTTATGTTAATAAATTATGTTAAAATGTAGTTGAAAAACAAAATATAAAACTAATGAATTTATTATTCTGTCGCTACATAGTTTTTCGTATATATGCCGTACAGTCGAGTACGTGTGCATCTTTCATTGTAACCAGATCAGTTGATTGCATCCATTGTACTGGATGATCCAATTTCACTGATAGAATTCATCCAGCATTCATATGCTGTATATTATTACTACGTGTGATAAAATTTTAAGTCTTTTTTTAGTATTTGATAGTAAAAAATAAAGAATAATGATTATGATTTTTAAAACTAATAAGAGAAAGAACTTCCGGAAAGACTTCCTCAGGCTTATAATGATGATTAGACTTTAGTAATAAGGGTTAGTCTTAAAATACTCCTTAAGTTTTCCGCCTTATGGGATTTAGAAACTTTTTGTCTCAAAATCCCCTTAATTTCGAAAAATACAAATCAAGGGGATTTTGATAAACTTCGGTATCAAAATCCCCTTTGGGCAAAATTACACCTTATTAGCTTGGTTTTAATTTTAATTTACCTCGGTGCAAATGATAATAATATTTAAATGTATTTCACTATTAAAGTAGCAATCGATTTCGGATATGATGTAAGATGTAACTGATACCAGAGGTTACCTTGTCATGTTTTTGAAGGTAAATATTATTTAAATTGTATTATTTGATATTTTATACATAAAAATCGTTTGTTTTTCTTTCGTGTGGGCTGAAATATAATTACATAATAATACTACTACTCTAGAGGCTAATTCCTGAAAACCAGCGCTAAAGGAGCCACCGTGCACCTTTAGCATTTGCTGAGCGAGTACCCTTTTTACGCATCATTCTCTGTAATTTAATGCTTATTTAGTTGTATCTTTGTATGTGCTTTTGTGTAAAATAAATAATTTCTATTTCTATAATTTGACACTTTTCAGGCGACTTCAGAAAAATACATTTTTATGGGTTTTTTATATTATAAAAATTATTTTTTTAATTTTTAAATTAAAATCTAGGTTATAGACGGGGTTACCTAAAATATCTAACCTATCTAAATTTCACTGAATAACCATCGCGTTTATTTGTATCTTTGAGATTGCAGTTTGACTTTTTCTCCTAAACACAAAAGTATTGGAAAAAATTTGAGTTTCCACAATCGCTTTATTACTTTTAGTCTAAAAAACTGTCATAAATCTATAAACAAACGCACAGACCGACATTATATACTTGTCCTTACCAACCAGTCGGCCTTGCCGACGCGTGTTCAGCTTTCGACACAAGTTACTCAATAAAACAACCACTATAATCTGCCCTATCCTGCTCTAGCAACAGCAAAGAGAATTATCAAAGACTGTGAGATCTATTTATATTGGTCTGTAGCACGTCAAAATTACGCTGACCCGTGCTGCGAATATGGAGCTCGAACGCAATGGTCAAAGCAATGGAGGTCTGTTTACGGTGGTGTTGCGAAGTGGCCGTGATTTTAAGTGACCGATTGGAAGCTCTTGTATTGCCATTTCGTGATACTTTACATTTTATGAACAACATTTGTATAAAACACAATAGTAAAATCAAAATATTCAACCGCTTTATACTTAAACAAGTATACAATTAATAATTATAGGTACCTAAGTAGGTATACAACCAGATGGATGGCAAATTGGATAATATAAAGATTAGATGTGAGTGTGTGTTTAAAATAAACCGTGTCCAGTGGAACTTAACATCAGGTGAGCTTTCAGCTTGTTCCATTACTTTTATCATAAAAAACAAAAAAAAACTTTTTATTACGTATTTTTAAATCGTGGTCCTCCGAAACCGTGGCCGTCCACGATGAAGCCATATAAAATGATAGATGGCGGGGTTTTTAAATGATCTAATTGAGAAGCAATTTTATGTCTGGGACACAAAGTATAGGAGTAAGCTTGACTGGCATCCACAATTTTCTCAGCCTAGTCAGCCATTCATAGGAAAAACATGACCAATCTGCCGCTGACAAGTCATGGATTTCCCCAAGAACTTCCAGGCTTCACAGCTCAGTTGGTAGAGACACCTATACTGACGGTTGTGGGTTCGATCCCCGCTAAGAACAAAATTTGTGTGCAAAACATACTTTGTTCTGTGCCAGAGTGGACAATGGATTGTTTATTTTTTATTTAATTTAGGGTAATTAGATATTGTGGAGGAGGTGGCTTCTAATCTTCCTACTTTTTCTTCAGGAGGTAATGATAAAGTTCAGTGTTCCACATAATTACTTATTTATTTCACCAACGAAGCTACATGTTTATACTGTGCGAGCGGGGAGAGACGACTGGCGACGCGGGACACAAAACTATCGCGTCAGCCCGATTTACTTACTTGTGGCTAGTCGCCACACTCTGACATTTAGAAATATTAGATGCGCTTCTTCATTCGAATGTTTCATCAAAAATTGCACAACTTTTCCATATTTTATATTCTCTTAGAATTCAAAGGAAAAGTCACGGTCACTTTGAAAGGTTTGAAATTGAACCAACTAATAGCATACATGTTTGGCAATCGTTCATCTGCCAAAATAATTTGGATGTAGCTTTCGTCTGCGGACGGAGTGGATTTAGTTTTCTTGTGGGATTGTGGAATTTTTCACTGTGAAAACATTCTGGAAGCCCTGGGCTTTCTACATTTTGACAGTAGCTCTATCCGACGACGCCTAGATAAGGCCTAGATAGACTATGTGTAACGTGGTAGATGATAGAATTCGTTTCTATGCTTTGAAGGGAAAATCCACCATTTTGCCTTCGAAACAAACGACAGCCGACCTGACGAATGACTTGACTGATATTTCAAATATTTCACATGACACTGGCAAAATTGTCTTTCGAAATGACGGACAGACGCCATAAATAGAAGAAGAAGAAGATTTTATGGGTTATACTCCCACAAATACGACGTCCATACAAATTCCTAGCCCTAGCACAGCCATGGTCTCAAAAACCCACAGTGGGCGAAACTTTAATTATTAATTTTAAATTATAAAACAGGCATATAGGTAAAAAGTCTGACTAACAACGCCTATTATAAAGCCTAGAAACTAATAGAAAAGATATAAGTAGTTTTCCAAAAGCCCAGTTCTAAGAAAAATTACTGCGCGAACAGTGTTTATAATTAATTAGTTGGATATTACATCTCCGCTATAAAACGGTTGCCATAGCAACATGAAGCTAGATAAGTCGTCTATCAGGAAGTTTTATTTACCTCTAGAAAGGCTCACCTGAGTGAACCCAGTGTGAAAGTGCGCGAAAGTTGTGTTGTGTCAACATTATAGGCCTCAGCGCGAATGCGACAATCGTAAATGTAAGCATATTCGAGATACACTGCACGGTGACGCTGCAACACTTGGCAGTTGAGTTGGCGTTGACGCGCAATATGACTTGAATATTTTAGGTTTACGCGGCGACTAGGTGAGTGTTAGTTATGTACAGTGCGGTAAGGTGTTCTTAGGTTTGCAACCTATTTGCAGTTTTCGAATAAACTCCGTCTAGATAATCACTCAGAATATTAAACCTAACTAGGAAAAGCATTGTTTTATAATATGTCAACGTACACTGCTCGGTAATACAGCAGCGATTCGCGTTCCAGTTTTTGTTGCCATCTATGCAGCGCAATGTAACTCAAAGCGTACATTTCACGTTTTGCATAGAGTTCATCGTTTAGGTAACATACCTCAATTATCTCTCCACCGTCAAAGCTTCCTACATTGCCACTCTTTGTCACATAATGCGTGTTACATGTTGCTACGTCACAAGTTGCGTAAGTTATGCTTGTTTATGAAGTGTCATGCTGAATAATTTTACCAGTGATACAGTATTTCACTTCATGTTTGTATTGAAACAAACTTTGGGACGAAACCGTAATAGAAATACTAACAAAATTTAAGTTATTGTTTCGTCCCAGTGCGACGAGATACCGGTAGTCCGAAATTAGAATCATCATCATCAATCATCAATCAATCAATCATCATCTTCTATAAATATAAAACTCTTTTGAAGCTGACAGAGAATCAACGCACAGCCTAAACTATAACTCCTAGAGGTATGAAATTTGGAGGGTAGTATCCTTATATAGTGTAGGGGTGCACTTAGAAAGGAATTTTGAAACGACACACTCTAAAGGGTAGAACGCGAGCAACGCCGACGGCTAGTAACTCATATTTGTTAGGTTACTGTTACCACTAACCAACACAGGCACTTCCTGCAAGAAGTAGTCTATGTATTTCCTAGAATACACCGTAATAATCAAGTCAAATATTATACTCTCATATTGCTACGTAGATTAAAAGGTTTCGTATTTTGACTACTTATTTGAATTCAAGATTTTCAAGACGACTTCTCATAAGTATTAGGTCATGGCATTTCCTGATATAAAAAAAATTACAAGAAGCAACTCAAATATTAGCACAACAAAAGTGTACGGACCATCAAACAAATCAGTGGGACATAGATTACGTAAATTCAATAGGTTCGGCTTACTTTACGCAGTTACCAAGTTTTTATAATACTCTGTTTGTTTTTACCTCATAGTTCTAGCAAGCATATAACTTATATTACGAGTATGTGTTACAGAAGATATACCATTCTTTCAGCGTCGGCCTTCTCTAAAAGAACTTAGACAAGGGTAGTACGTGCGGAGACTTCCTTACGATGTTTTCACCTTCACCGTTTGAGAACACTTTACGCATATGTTTTTCAAATAAGTTAAGGTTTACACTAATGAAAACTGTTATCAATCATCATCAATCATCATCAATATATATAAAACTCTTTTGAATCTGACAGAGAATCAACGCACAGCCTAAACTATAAGTCCTAGAGGTATGAAATTTGGAGGGTAGTATCCTTATATAGTGTAGGGGTGCACTAAGAAAGGAATTTTGAAACGTCACACTCTAAAGGGTAGAACGCGAGCAACGCCGCGGGCGACGGCTAGTCTGTAATAATCTGTTAACAATATCGCAATGCAACTGTAATGTAAAAATAACGTAATATTAAACTGTTATGCAAAGTGGCAAAATGGAGGCCAGGTACATTTTGTAATTATATAAAAGGTAATCTTTTACATAAAAGATCAGTGATAAGAGGCAACAATTTGGCCGAGTTCTCGAATGATAAATAAATAAATAAATAAATATTCACGGACACTTAACACAACGCCTTCTAGTCCCAAACTAAGCAAAGCTTGTACGATGGAAACTAGGTGGCTGATAGAATACATACATACATTTTTTTTTGTAAATACATACTTATAATACATAGAAACACCCAGACACAGAACAAACATCTATGTTTATAACACACAAATGTTTGTTCTCGGTGGGGATCGAACCCACGACCCACAGCACGGAAGGCAGAGCTACTACCGACTGAGCCATGACGCCTGTCAATGATGTAAATAGACCTAACAAAACGATTTTATTTTGTAAAAATTTATTTCTTTCGGTATTTAGATTACATAATATAATGTGTTATCTTACAAAGTATTATAAGTATTACCCAGTTTTGAAATTATATTCAAGAAAATGAATAAGATATTTAGATATTTTTGTGCATTATTATAAAATGTTATAAATATACTTTTATTATTATTATTTGTGTTTATAACTCGTTTTTATAGATACGTATTTATTAATAACACTTTTTTTTCTACATTTTTTTCCTAAAATAGCTATAGTAGGTACCTATCTAAAATTCTTTATTATAAAAAGTTATCTAAAGTTGTTATTATCTGTTTTATATAAGTCAGTTAACAATCTTACAGGATGACTTAAAATATTATAAGTAGGTACTAACTACATATATTTTTTTAATACAACTGAATGATGGGACTAGCCGATGGCCCACCCAATAACGTGTTTGTCTAACCTCAAAAAACGGTTAGGATAGAATATTCTAGAAACAAGTCGTTTTAGAACCGATCCGAGAATGTTCATAAATAAGTTATAACAAGTTTGTGAAGAAACCTTGTAGCAATCTTTGACAAGATCATTTAGATGCGCATACGCAGTGGAAAAGATTTCAACGCGCTACTGCTTCCACTGTTTTCATACTGCCACACGCCATCTCCATGATATCGACGGAGAGCTAATTTCATACATTTAGGACATTATTCTGTAAATTTCCCAGAATATTTATTTATTTTTTTACTAATCGCCCTGCCTGTTCTTTACCTTGCCCATCAATTTTATGCACTTGGGTTAAAATAGTATTTGCGCGTTAGCCTAAAGATGGGTCCACATCTGATATTTTGTCCGTATCGTATCAGCGTCGCGATCAAAAAACGCTAGTTTGTTCGGTTACGGTACGGTGGTACGGCGTCCGAACGGGCGTCCAAACTAGCGTTCTTTGATCGCAACGCTGATACGATACGGAGCTACGGTACGGACAAAATATCAGATGTGGACCCACCTTTAAATATTTATACCGGGTGTCTGACATCTGATGATTAAAGTAGAAATCTATCACATAATGTCGAATAATATTCTAACCCTTTTATTTATATTCAACTGTCATTTTAGTGTTGCTTTACAAAATGCTCTATCATTGTCACTTGCATGATAAGGAAAAGAGATGACAACAGATATATCAATTATTATAGTTAGCTCAGCTTTAGAAGACCAATATGAATATACCCCTAAATATGTACCTACTTTCTAACGTACTAACTTCTTAGGAATTTAAAAAGAGTTGCGAAACTAGATAATCGTGTTCTTCAACTGTGTCGTTGATCTCGTTGCTTTTCGTTATTTGGACTTTTTGTTGATTTTAAAGTTATGTTTGTTTTTGTCAACAGGTATGTCAACATTCAATTGACCTTTGGCCCTTTGGTCACCTTGGTACACACTTATTCCTCGGCATGAGAAGATACTGTAGGTACCTATTATATCTACATCTCCGTGACTATACCTACTGTAGGTAAGTACTTATACAAGGTGTTACATAATTGGTGTAGTTACCCTATAAGCCCAAAGGGGGCATGATCAGACCAAACACTTGAGTGCTTAGACGTGTGCAAAGGGTCAATCATAATCGAAATTTCCATACAAAAGTACAACTTTTATTAATACGACAACCCTAAGTGATTGTTTAATATTTGCGTAGACCCGTACACACATTTAAATTTTTGTAAAAATGATACAATTTTTTTATCGCTTTGTAGGACTACCAAATGCTTATCAATATTTGCAACATAGGTTTAGGAAAGATTTTCTCATTTGATTACTATAGGTAACCCTGACATGAAGTTCGTATGTATTCGTCAAAGTACAGGCGTGCACACATTGCGTCAACGGACATTGCACGCGCCACAGTATAAATAATAGTGCAGAACCCAGGGTTGGGCAAAGAGTACTACGTGAAAGGATTGGGTAACGATGTTGCGATAATGTTACACCGGGCTAAGCTGTTTTTGCGAACCCTAAGAAAGCGTAACTACAAACCTGTATGTGTGAGTGTGAAATGCGTTTTTAATTTTTTTTGCATGGATATATGTGCTCCTATACATATAACTATTCAAAAGTAGGTAGGTATCAGAGCGGTAGTAGGTACTCTTAAAAAAAGTATTAGGTAATGTACTGATTAACCTTGGCACGGGATAATAAACTTTTTCAACACACTTGCTCATAAAGTGGCTCTATGGTCACCGCAATTAGGCACATAATGATACCCATAATCAAACTGTGACTTTTTCATTGCTATAACTCACTAGTGAGTTATAGATTTTTTTTTAAATTTTATTGGTTGAGTAGCTTTGTTACTAAAAAAGTTTTTATTCAAAAAAAAGATCGTGTTCAATAGAACAAATAAATGAATGTTCCTATTGCTTGCTCATTTCATGCAACTTCTTATTTAAATAGATAATTTTAACTCGTACGTGTTTAATAAATAAAACTTTCACTCAAATATAACTTTTGTTTTCTCTGTAATAAAAGAAAACTTTAAATTCCCCATTTTTTACGTGGCAGAATAGGCGCAAGCCCTAAGCGCGGAAAATAAATAAAAAAAAAAACCTCATCCCTTTAGTCTGTGGCCGATCGCAATGCGCGCGCATAGGAAAACTGATTAATTTTTCCCGCCATAGCGAAACATTTTTCACAACGCGTTTTCACTGTTGAAATTATAGTTATTTTATTGTTATTTTATTCACAAGTGTGTTGAAAAACGTCGTATGATACACGTGTGTATTGGTGATTACCGTTCTCGGCTTTCTTAAGACCCTCGCCTACGGCTCGGGTCTCAATGGCACCTCGGCGGTAATCACCAATGTACCACACTAGTACCATAATGTACTATTACTTTGATTCCATTAAAATGCAAAAACTTACTTAGCTAATGATAATCACTCAGAAATTTTTAATTAAAGTACTTACATACTTAAGTTTGTATCTAAGAAGTTACTTAATACTGCAAAAGCAAATCCATGAGTTTGACCAATGAAATATTAGTTAAGAAAAAAATAAAAATTAAACTACAACTTATTTTAGGCTTCAGAACTATCACACACAAAATACCGGTAAAAAAAAAGAATAGAAACTCGTAAAAAATATGTATAAACGAAAATTATCACTTGACACAACATGACTTAAAAATATCAACAAGTTTAAAGAAAAAAATTATGGCTGCAAAAAAAAAAAATTGGCTAAAGTATCATTAGTCCGGTTATTATTTAAAATTCATTGTCGGTCTCAAAGCTTTTCCAAATAATGGCCTAGTTTACATAGCGTCGCTTTCACTACGGCACACTGACTTTGCCTTTCGCCTTTCTCGAAATATTTGAATAATTTTACACGTGCGCAATGTGCAATATCCTTTATTTTATTTTTAGAACATACTTAAATAAGTAGATAGTTCTATTGTACACCTAGTAAGACCACACAAAACTTTGTGAGCATCAATATAGGCATTATGAGCAACTACATGAAAACATTGGAATCGATCCTAATATCGAAAAATATTGTCACCAGCTATAGGTACTCACTCCGCGTTGTTCCACCAATTTCAGCTGAGTTTCAATTTGGAGTTGCACGAGGCTCCGATTTAGGTCCAATACCTTACATTATATTTGTATGAAAAAAAGCAAACGCTTAAATAAAAGCACCTTACAATAACGTCCTTTTCACTTTTTTTCGCAACTGTATCGGCATTTATTTAGCGCATACATACTATTTGGTAATCTACATCATGGACAAGCCAGTGTAGGGTCAACCAATTCTAACCCAAAAAATGTGCTGTTACTTAAGTACAAAATAAAATGCCTACTTGGCCAAAATCATCATCATCATCAATATATATAAAACTCTTTTGAAGCTGACAGAGAATCAACGCACAGCCTAAACTATAAATCCTAGATGTATAAAATTTGGAGGGTATTAGTATCCTTATATAATGTAAGGGTGCACTAAGAAAGGAATTTTGAAAAGTCACATTCTAAAGGGTCTAGAACGCGAGCAACGGTGCGGGCGACGGCTAGTGTATGTATATAGAACATTTTACAAATGGGTCGTTTTGTTAATAAATCTATTTGCTAAAGGGTCAATTTGCTACTATGATACGAAAGCTAATTGTTACTAACTTAACTAGTGATTTGTTTAAAGCAATGATTTTGAATAAACAAAATTTTATGTTAAACTTTGATCTCTTCTAATTACTAAAATAAGCTGAAAGAAATTAAACCTCAAAGAGTTTACTTCAAAAGAGTCTGCAAGTTGATGATTCGCTGGAAGTAATTACAGCTTGGCAACTTTGGACAAAGTACAGATAGGGCCAGAAGAGCTAAGAAAAATATGACTAACCTTTGCTTAGTTTGGGACTAGAGGGCGTTGTGTGAAAGTAATTATAACTTAACAACTTTGGACAAAGTACAGATAGGGCCAAAAGAGCTAAGAAAAATATGACTAACCTTTGCTTAGTTTGGGACTAGAGGGCGTTGTGTGAAATGTACATAAATATTTATTTTATTTATTTCTGACCCTTCCAGTGAATTTAAAATTCTTAAATCGTCTGATACGGACCAGTTGAGCTATCTATAAATCGTTTGCAACGGTTTGTAGATGGCTCAACTGTTTCATGTGTATTTAGTTAATATTGTGAATATTGTCTACAAATAATATTCAATTTTCTTCTTCTATTTATGGTCTTTCTCCGTCTTTTCTTCAGACAATTTTGCCAGTATTTCTCATAGTATTTCCTATTTTCTTCTCACCTTTCCAAGATCCAATTTCGTCACAATTTGGCTTAATTATAGTCAACTACTTTACTTAAATCCGATATTGTTAATGACAGTCTGCCAACTGTCGCTAACAAGCTGATTTAAATATAGCTGTTAATAGCAAATTCATTATTAATTGGGTGTCATCAAAGTTTATAATTAGCGGCTTTAGTTAATGCGATATATGATCAACTAATTGACTTTATAATTAGCAGCATATTTATTAGATACGTCAGATTTTATCTATAAATACGAGTGAACTTCTTGAGATCTGTAATTGTCGGACACACAATAAGGCTTTATAATCCGTACACCCTTCTTTTTTGGTGCGAGTGTTTATAAAAACATAATATTTTTAAAATTATGAACCCCGTCTCAATATTAGTAAGCAATGTCCGATGTGTGTGTGTACGTGTAATGTAATGTTAGGTTTACACACATAACTCTTCTTCACCTTTGGGACCCATCCTCGAAATTAAGCAATTATTATAACGCACACATATTCAATGTCTTAATCCATTGTGATAAGGTCTATTTTGGTATTATGTCGCTAGCACTATGAGAGTGCACTGTGCCGATGAATTTATTCATAGCAGATCCTCAAAGGACTCGAAAGCTTAAAATAAAACCAGAGTTTCGGGTTAAGGTCGACAGAGGTTGAAAATATTCATTTCAAAAAGCACTAAATTTGAATATTTTGAGCTATTTTTTGACCAAAGTAACTTTGTTTTCAAAATTTTTATACCAATCTCAAAAACTTTGGTTTATGAAACCGACATTATCAGCGTTCTGACACCAATAAGGGTGATTTTCCACCAGAGCTAAGCCAAACTACGTTTCTAAGGATATATTCGACATCCACCAAAAGGGATCACTTTTTTTTTTATAAATATTCTTGGACATTACACACAACGCCCTCTAGTCCCAAACTAAGCAGAACTTATACTATGGAAACTAGATTGCTGATATAATACTTATATACTTTTTATTTGTAAATACATACTTATAGTACATAGTAACACCCAGACACAGAACAAACATTATATGTTTACAACACACAAATGTTTGTTCTCTGTGGGGATCGAACCCACGACCCACAGCACGGAAGGCAGAGCTACTACCGACTGAGCCATAACGCCTGTCACTTGTTTTTATACTAAATGATTCCGATTGGTGGATGTCAAACACATCCTTAGCAACGTAGCTTAGCTTTAGCTCTGGTGGAAAAGTAATCTTAAACTTTGAGCTTGGTGTTTTTCAGTTCAACAAATTCGTCCAAAAAAGAATATAAAATGTTTACAGCGTATACCGAGATTATGCTGGGTTTATTGGTGCTTGTAACTGGGTAAACTTGCTCTGGAATACAGAAACAATCTATTTTCTCTAATTCCGAAAGAAACCGGCGTCTAAATGAGCCCTTCCGACGTCGAATTAGAAAAGTTTTGTAAATGCATTCAATAAAATAAATCCCTGTTGTTTTACAGCCGCACTCAGAAACACTGCTTAAAGATAAGTATTAAGTACTTTGGCAGTGTGTCTGTTCGCCATATTAGTAGGAATATTTTTTTTCAAACGTTTAATATTATACAATTTTATCTTTAATATATATAACCTGTGTAGACAAAATAAATTACAAAAATAGAGACACTATTGGCACAGATCATTGGTAAGAGATGTCCAATAGACTAGGATTATGTTTTAGTAACGTTTCTGAGTGCGACTGTTAGTCGAGTTTATTCCATCCCCCGAATTCAATTCACTCGGTTTGAATCGTAAAAATTTAAATCCAACACAAAACCTCATTGAATTTCTTTTCCATTTACACGAAGTAAAAACATAAAAAAAAACTTATGCCCAGTGACTGACAGATCTTTAGTGTCTCCGATACGATTGTAACATCCTTCGTCACGGCGTCCCACCCGAATTTAGAACCGGTTATGTGTAGTGAGTTGACAAGGTCTGCTGGTTGAAAAAATCTACTAATCTAGAATTTTACCAGGCATATGGTCGAATACTCAAACTTTAAGTTCACGCTTAAATTATTGCCATCTCTTACAAATGAGTAATATCAAACAGAGGCAGAGCAATTTTAAGTGGTGCTCAAATTTGAATGACGTTTCAGTATTCCAGCCTTTAGTGCCACAAAACCGGAGCCACAAAATAACAAACAAGAAAAATGTCATCTAGAGAGTGTTGTCAGCCTGCCCTACCAGATCACAATATTGTTTTCCATCCATATATTCCAGAAATCCCCACTAAAAATGCCTACCAGTGGGGATTTCCGTTTTTTACAGAAATCCCCACTAAATATGTGAACCATATAAACCGACGTATAAATGCATATTTTATTCAAATAAAATAAAATCTATAAACTCTTTATTTTTAAAAATAAATTTAAGTTTAAGTAGTTTTCCTAAATGATAAACTATTAAAAACAACTCTAAAGTCAAGAATTTTTTTTATTTTTTTTCTAATCGGATATTCTAAAGGTATTTCAGGCTCAAGGGCTTCTTATAACGAGCTTTTATGAACACCATCAGAACGTTGACCTCGACCTCTTTGCTTCGGTTCGATTCCTTCGACCTGACGGAAATGAAGTTGCTCGAATGACTCTTTTTGAAATAAGAACGATATTTTATGAGTTCTAGCGGTAGAAATGAAAAAATATTTATTTATTTTCGAAAATGCTTGATCCTAAGTATTTTATATCGAAGCTTTTACCATTGAATAATAATCAGGTGCATATAACTAAATGATTTATACAGCGTTAGGAGCCATTTTTTATACTTATGCCTCGATGAACGGGACACTCCAGTGCCTGAGACATGGTTTTAGATGGAGTAGGCTTGCCCAGCACCTATACCATTCTCTTCGGCTATCTACCAAGCGATTTTGATAAAATTTATATGGGACCACTATTATCGGGTTAGTCTCATAATCCCCTTTGAGCCGTCCCCTTCAAGGGGATTATAAGACTTTTTGTCTCACAATCCTCTTGATTTCAAAATTTTTAAATCAAGGGGTTTATGAGACTGAACTGTCTCAAAATCCTCTGTAAAACAAAAAAAGAATCATTAAAATCTAATCTAATAGCTAATCTTATTTTCTGTATAAGCTGTCTGGCATATACTTTGTAAGGTGTAGCTACGTACAACAAAGTATCTTCATTCATTCATTCATTCAAAATCGATTCATAATTGGCGAAATGACGTTAAAAATGTGTGACGTCACCTCTCCCACATTTTCACTGTGAAATACATTATTGGTTGACCACAAAGTGTAATTACTGACAATCAACAGTAAAGCTGAAAAAAAAAAAAAGCTGGGTTCAAAAAAAACAAGGCTTCGTTTCACACATTCCGTCCTTGCTGAATGCACATAATGATACGAGCTAACCGTGAAGATAATCATATCACTTCCGATTCTTTGACACACAGCACAGCTAGATCACTCCACACGTCATATCGCTAGATAAAATTCTTGAATTATTTTATATACTAACAAATAAATTCTGATAAAGTAGTCATTTAAGTGCTCGTTGCGTAGATGCTTAGTCAATCTTTACTGATTATCTAACTTGCGACGTTCTGCGCGGTCACTATTTGGATGGGTGACCGTTTACATCTGAACTGTCGGTCCCGGCTCTAGCAGTCGTTAAGCCACGACACAGGCCTTAAGGAAGCCTAAAAACTCCGTCACCAGAGTTAATTACTAACTCATACGAGCTTGCTATACATAAATACCGGTCAAAGTCATAACCCTTCTTTTTGATTCGGCGTTAGTGGGGTAAAAAGTACCATCATCAGAACAGAAGTTATAATACTTGTCTTGTACTCGATTTTGTATTTTACAGTGCAGTTGCCAAAGAAAAAATCGGTTATAAGATTTTTTATTATTCTATGCTCACGCAACGAGGACTTTTTGCAGCTATGTTTTGCAAGTTGAAACTAGGTGGCGCTAGGCGAAGCACATTCTTCTTCTTTCTTCCCTTATTTTAACGACACACAAAATCTTTTTAAAATAAATGGGATCGACTGAGTGAACCAACTGTTTATGTCTAAGCCGTATGTGAACTGGACAAATTAGCCTTCACTATTGTTTCTACCGGAAACAAGAACCACATTCACAAATATTAGAATAAACCTTATTACTATCAGTGTAAGTGTTAAATTCTACTAACACAACAGCAGTTTAAAATTGTATAAAACACTTTGAAAGTCTTCAGTTGAGGCACTGAAAAATGAACTCTATACCTTAAAGATTACGAACGATTGGTCTTGCAAGTATCTCGAAACTTGACTCAAATATGCCCATGTAATTATGCAGTGATAACGGATCTTAATGTATTGCAATAAAGGCGATATTTGCGTAATACTTTACCTCAAACATCTTGGTCTGCGAAGGTCAGGTAATGACATTTTTATGGTTCAAAGTGAATGGATATTATGATTTGAATCTACTAATTGAATTTTTCGCTAACTTAAACTTCGGAAGATAAAATAGTTTAGTAATTAATTTTGAAGTTTTCTCGAATTGAAATTCTTTCACAATTGTTTTTAGATTCGTTCTGACAGACGTCACAGCTCAGTCGGTAGTGCGCTGTGACGCCTGTCACAGCGCAACGCTGCGCTCTTCGGTGCGTAGTCTTCATCACTTGAAAACTTTTATTGAACTGTTAATTACAAGTACATAAATAAACATAACAAATTGTTTTATCTATAAGTATCATCAATATCATCATCATCATCATCATCAATATTCAATATCATCAACGCACAGCCTATACCATAAGTCCTAGAGGTATGAAATTTGGAGGGTATTATCCTTATATAGTGTAGGGGTGCACTAAGAAAGGAATTTTGAAACGTCACACTCTAAAGGGTAGAACGCGAGCAACGCCGCCGGCGACGGCTAGTTAAGTATATAAAGGCTTCTACATATTTTAATTAATAGTAATAAAAGTATCTAAGGGAAGAAGGTAAGGTAAAAATTTGTAAATAATTAACTAGCTTGAAATTATCTTGAGTGACGACTAAGAATACGGTTGTCGGATATAATGAATTTGAATATGACCCATAGGTCGAGGTGTAAAATAACTTTAAAATTGCTTAATCCATGTATTATGCATTAAACATGACAGTTTTATGACGTTGCTTCTGTCACACGAGACAGACGTAAAGGTTGACTTCTCTTTATTTTATTTTCTTCGAATAAACAAAGGTTTTATTGTAAATTATTCTAACCAGCCAGTTCTAAAACAAGGTTGTCATTTTTCATTGAAAACATTTTCAAAATTAGAATATTTAATTATATATTTTTTAATTAAACCTGCCCGGCTCTTAACATAATAACGGCTAGAGTAGCTAGAGAATAGATAATAATCTGATATAAGTGTATTTATATTTGTATTTTATACTTTTTTTATAAATACATAATGCATAGACAGGCGTCATGGCTCAGTCGGTAGTAGCTCTGTCTTTCGTGCTGTGGGTCGTGGGTTCGATCCCCACCGAGAACAAACATTTGTGTGTGGCAAACATAGATGTTTGTTCTGTGTCTGGGTGTTTCCATATATTATAAGTATGTCTTTACAAAAAAAAATGCATATACGTATTCTATCAGCCATCTAGTTCCCATAGTACAAGCTTTGCTTAGTTTGGGACTAGAAGGCGTTGTGTTAAATGTCCGTGAATATTATTATTATTATATAAACACCTAGACAGAACAAACATCTATGTTTTTGCCACACATGAATGTTTGTTCTCAGCGGAGATCGAACCCACGAAAGAACAAACAGATGCGGATTATTTGAGAAGCTCAACATGCGAGTACGGGCTTGGTGTAGATGTAGACCAAGCTTCTCAAAGAATCCACTCAGTGTCTCAGGGCCCACTGGTGTGCTGGGTGTCAAACGTTTTACACCAGATTTACACACCAAAACTCGTAATAAACCTTCAGTACAAACTCCGTTGTGTATAGACCACAGGCTAGACTAAGTTTGAACATACGACCTAAGTGTGTACAAACAAATACTTTTCGCCAATATACTGACGCCATGCCTGGCATGGCGCTCCGAATGAATCAAGCAACAATTCGCAGGAGATATAATCTGTGCTCTGGAGAGAACAAAAGTGCGCACACGTCGATTGAATATCTAAATTTTCCTTGTAATAAAATTCGAGCAACAATTATACATTTTAATATATAATAAAAGAAGATTTTTCATTGAAGAAACCCATCAGCATCAACACTAAGGCTTTAAGCAGTGCCTTCTTTATTTAGCAATATTTATCTATATTTTATAACAAAAGGTGTTTTTGTCATAATTTTTTGTATATAGTTCCAAATGCGGAAATAGATTTATGAATATGTAGGTGTTTATGGACTGGTTTAGTGGTTTCAATGTAGACTAGTCTAAGGCTGTCTTTACACGGCGTGCAATAATAATTATTATTCCATGCAGTGTAAAGTGTGGTAATAGATCATTCATGAAAATACTTAGATAGGATCATTAGAATGTATAGTGCACTTAATATCTATTCGATTGATTTTCAATTAATAAATACGATAATTTTGATATATTATGTATGATTTTTTAATGCAATTAACTAGGTTGCTTATACTGACCGAATGTTACTACCCTAGGGATGAAATAGATATTATTATCACTCGCATGACAAATTAGTAACAACTTTTTTTAGCGTGATATTCATAACTAGCCGTCACCCACGGCGTTGCTCGCGTTCTACCCTTTAGAGTGTGACGTTTCAAAATTCCTTTCTTAGTGCGCCCCTACATTATATTAGGATACTACCCTCCAAATTTCATACCTCTAGGACTTATAGTTTAGGCTGTGCGTTGATTCTAAGTCAGCTTCAAAAGAGTTTTATATATATTGATGATGATGATTAACAAGAATACGATGAATATAAAACTTGACGTATGACGTGCAAAGGCAGCTTTATATTTCTAAAACGCATAATATTATTGTTGTTATGTCATAAACATAATAATGGAAAGTCCAACAGATTACAATATCAGTGGGATAGTGGCGCCAGACTAATAAAATTAGTTTGATAATAACCAATTCCAATGCACATCACCCTCGTATTTTAGACTTACATAAGAATATTATTATGTGTGAGTATAAAGTATTTTTTATGAGGAAATAATTTCAAAACACTCAGGCCCAAGCTTAGAACTAAATACATTATTTTTCCATGCACATTATCTCTGAAAAGTTATCTGAAAAGTTTGAAAATTTTCATTGGAGAATAAAATCGCTTTCAGCGATAAGGCCGCTCATTGTACTATACAAAGTTAGTTTTAAGATTTGTACGTACCTTACCCTTGTGTACAATAAAGTATTATCTATCTATCTATCTAAAAATATAAAAATGAATAGGAATGGTCACGTCATGGTCGTCATGCGGGCCTAAGGTGCGCACGAGATATATTTTGTCATGTCGTTCTGTCAAAATGTAAGCATTTTGCACTAGTTTTTGAACTTTTACATTATCTGTGGTAATGTTGTCGACAAAACGCGCCTTGTTATTGTACACTTTTGACACTTCTTAGTCGTCGTATCTCTCTGAGGACGAGATAATAGTCATGCAGAAATGTCAAAAGTTGAAGATTCAAGGCGCGTTTTGTCGACAACATTGCCACAGATAATGCAAAAATTCAAAAACTGGTACAAAATGCTTAAATTTTGACAGAACGACATGACAAATATCTCGCGTGCGCATCTTAGGCCCGCTGGTCACTTTTTGATCACAAATGTCGTTTTTATTGACTAGTATTCTATTCTCATTCTCAAGTGATTATAGAATGAGTACTTGGCTTGGGTCCAGTAGGTACTTGTAAGTAGGTACAGTAGTTTTCTGCAATTTTTGGTATGATCTTTCTTAAAAAAAACTGTTTTTATCACTAATGCTCAAAAAGTACAGACTGAGTTGGAAGTAACATCCTTAGGGACGACAATACCTATATTTAAAAATAGAATAAGGCTTATTACATTAATAATACTTGGACTTGCTCTGTGAGGTAATGCATTGTTATAGGCAGAAGTTACCACTTAAAATCGGGTGAGCTAACAGCTTGTTCCATTACCTTCATCATAAAAAAAAAAAAAAACGCTATAGTAAAATACTATCTCGGTCTATTACTGCTCTTAGTGATAGTCATTTCAAAAACGTGTTAAGCCCGTAACCTACATCACAACGTAGTGAAGCCACAGAGTCAAACTACATACCGAGCTCGTGTAGAAATACTTTTAGTAGACCCTTTACACAACGACTGGACGTATAACATTTTTGCACTACCAACAAAAAAAAAAAAGTTTCTAAAAAAGAGTCTATGAATCTCAAGGGCTCGTCATCAATGGGTGATATAGATTAGCTTAGTATGGAATGGACACGCAATGAGGAGGGATGAATCACATCACGGAAAGAGTTTGTTGTGCCGGCCTCACCTAGCGTGGAACAAGGGCAGGGAAATGATTTTATTTTTATTTAATACTTTATTGCACAAAATTATAAATTTGTTACAAAGGGTGGACTTAATGCTGAAAGCATTGTCTGCCAGCCAACCCAAACGTGGTGGTGTAATGAGGAGGTTGGCGTGCGACATTACAGAGAATAATATCTTAAATAAGAATTAAGAGCTTAATTCAATATATAAATATATATATATATATAACAACAAATCAACAGTGTGTATCTACAATCAGTATGTTATCTACATCAAAAGATAATGTTGTGAGAGGTGACATCATGCATACATCTGCTTGAGTAAAAGCTCGAATGATGATGATGGGTTACCATACTGTCTCCCAAGGGAGCCTTAAAAATACCGTCTCCAGGTCTTAGAGCCTGGTTGATTATGCACCGTTCTATTCGTTCTGTTGCAAAGGAATTTCTACGGATACTTTGGTTGGTTTCATCTTTGTTATGATTTCAGCGTCAGTATACAAGGCTCTTAGCCCTCGGGTCAGGTAATCCCGGCATTACGGGCCCCGTATAAAACGCGCGTGTTACGAACCGGTCGCGAATGGGTTACCGGGATGAGATCCCGCTAGCGTTACCGTTGGGAAACCTGTTATAGGGAGCTTCTAGGTTTATGGGATTTGGTGATAATGGCGCCGAGGGAAAGATATACGTTTTATCTGCTGGATAGTGAACGGATTCTAAGGATTTACTTGTAGATAAACATGTAAAAGGGTGGTTTGTATTTTTACGAACATCCAATAGTCTCCAATCTTTAGGTACAGAATCCTGAAGGTGAACTAAGCTTTGTCAAATAGTTTGGTATTCAAATATAATCATAAAATGCAAAAATATTTATTTATTATACACCCAGTAATAATAAAAAGTACTCAGTATTGGCACAGATCATATAACCTGTTAATTAAACATATATCTTCGAATGAAGTGACTCATATAATAGTGATCGAACTTCACTTAGAAGTTCGTTTGATCATCTAGTATTGGGTACTTTATAATCGGAAATATTTTAACCGTTATTCGAATTTAGTCGAACCGGTCTAGGAAGTTTAGATGTTTCTGGCTAAGTCATCATTCATCTGCCCTTATCCCACGCTAGGTGAGGTCGGCACAACATTTTTTCTTCTTCCACTCACTTCTATCATTCGTCAAATCTGAATCTACTGCTCTCAAATTTATATCCTCTTTCACACTTCTTCTTCAGCCTTCCTCTATTTGCATATCCAAGTATACATTCGAATTAATTATTTACCCGAACCACAGATCATATCGCTCATTAAAATCAAAAGGGTCACATTCCAAAAACTTCATTTTTTACAGGAGAGCGTTTTGAAGTTTTGGCCGTAGTTTTTTCGTATTATTTTGTAAATCATATTTTATATATACATGTGGGATATATCATTCGATGCGTATTTTAAACCGTTACTTACCTATAGTATAATTTTTTCTGTAACTTTCACCCAGAAACGTACAAAGTCAAATAAGTCCCTTTTGTATATAAAAATAGCCAAAATGTCATATGGATTTATTAAATGAAAGGCCACATATCGTACAAAAAATAAGTTTAATATCAAATTTTACGTCCCAGTTTTGTTAAATACTTCAAACAACCTGAAATAAAGAATCACACACTTATGTAACAACAAAAAAACGTACAAACATGCAAAATCAATCACAAAAAATGGTTTAATTGAAAAAAAAAACATGCAAGAATCTAAAAAGTAATGGTTTTCATAGTGAAAATGCTATTTCTGACACTCTGTAAGTCAAGTTTGTGATGTAAATAACGTTTTAACGAAATAAAATAATAAAGGTAACTGTCTCATTAAAATAACTAATAAAAAGACTTCAAAACAGGCAACATGTTCTCAAAATAACCTTAGTATACAAAATAAAATTCTTAAAAAAAAACAGAACACACCATGTTAACAAACTATCAATGAGATCAATAATATTACTACAAGTAAATGCAGCAACATACAACAACTATCACTTCTTAATTCAAGCAATGCTTCTTAAAATAAAATAAAGTCCTGACTTAGGTAAGTACTAGGTAGCAGTAATAATAATGAGATCGACGAGTCGTTACAATAAACTCTATCTAATACGTATTTAAAATTAAACATCTTCTTAAATCAGTCTGTAAAACCATCAGTCTCAACTTACAATACAAGGTTTTAATTAACATACCAGGTAGTGATAATTAAAAGTGAAACGTCAGTCTTAAAACATCTTCTAAATTTGTAGAACCACAAGTCTTAACATACTTACATAACATAATAGTGAACTTGTTTAATAAACTGTATCAGTCTTAGAAGACTAATAAAACATCTTATAGATTCTTATAAAAAGATTCATAGTATTTCGGGATCACATCCTTTTCAATTAGTTTTAGAATGCCCTGTTTTTTTGTCTCAGCAACTTGTAGCTTATTGTTATAAAGTTTTCTTAATGTCCGCGGAGTACCAGATGCATTTTGTCTTCTTTTTAAAGTTGTAACTTGGGCAAAAACCGTATCCTCGTAAGAAGTTTTGTATTCATTGATTGTTCAATGAAGCTAGAAAGGTTCACGGAACATCCAGCTTTTGGTGGTAAATCTTCATCGGAGTCTAAAATAGCTTCTGCGTCAGGTCGAAGAATGAAGTCAGGATCCTTTACGCTATCATCTGACGAAAAACCTTCCGTACTGCTGCTTGAACTCAGTAGATGATGATTTACTGAAGCTGCTATCTGAGTCGCTATCTGATTCACATTCTGTGCTTTCCTCAACAACAAAGTTAGCTCTTTTTTCTGGACTTCTCACATCAGATCCAGTACTTTCATCAAGCATCGACAGATGAAGATTATTTTGGCTGTCTGCTATGGAATTTGTATCACAAGAACTATCAGACAAGAAGGACGGGGACGGCAAGCTTTGATCGGCGAAGTTGGAAGTTGAGACAAACTTCAAGCTTTGATCGGCGAAGTTGGAAGGTGAGACAAACTTAGTGTTATTGTGTGTTGAAGTTTGAAGATCTTCGTTTTTTGTTCTGACCATGTTTAAAATCCGATGTGCGCGGCTATTCATTCTATGAACAAAGAAAAAAAATTGTGAGTAGGTACTTAAACCCCAAAAGTAATTTTAGCAAGTTACCAAATACCTACCTAAATAGCACCACAAATAGGCACATACCCTTTATTAGATCTTCTATTCATATTTACATCATTTAATTTTGAGGTACAGTACAGAATCATTCGAAAATGTCGTACAATGATGTAGATAGGTAGCTGATAAGTAGGGAAATTAAAAAACATGCTCAGCCAATAGAAATTTGAACTTCTGTCGGATTATCTAGCAATAAAGAAACCGTTTAATAAAAATACGGCACTTTGTTATAAACATATTTTTTAGATATCATAAATCACGAACATCAAAACAGCCAGTAAAGAAAAAGTACGTTATTGTTTAAACAATTCTTACCAAAATTATGGTAACTTTATACGCAAAACAAACATATTCCAAAGACTGCACTTTTGTTTCAATAAATGATTATAAAAATTGTAGTATTTAAAATCAAAAGAAACGCATTCCAAAATATGGCTCGTTTCCTTATTAAATAGTATTGTACTCACTTGTTTTCTTTATTAAAGACGGTCACATTTCAAAATATGGCACTTTTCACTATAATTTATCACTTCAACACCAGTTGTTTTCCGGAATGTGGCCCTTTTAAATAAAGATGACGTGCGCTCACGCAGACTGCCGGGTCGCAACTAACAAGATGGCTGTTTTGCTCTGAAGTTAGTCGTCAATGTGTCAAAATGGCCAACTTGCAGTTGTGTGTTTGGACCATTTTAAACGCTAAAGCAATAGGTGTCTTTTACGAATATAAATGTTTGACCAATTTCGATACGTTTTAGGCAATAAAAACGATTTTTTGTTTTTTCGGAATGTGGCCCTTTTGAATTTAATGAGCGATATAATACTATTTATACTACTGGGTGTTACTATGTATTATAAGTAAGTATTTACAAAAAAAAAGTATATTTAAACGTGTTCTATCAGCCATCTAGTTCCTATAGTACAAGCTTTGCTTAGTTTGACACTAGAAGGCGTTGTGTTAAATGTCCGTGAATATTTATTTATTTATCAGCCGTCACCCGCGGCGTTGCTCGCGTTCTACCCTTTAGAGTGTGACGTTTCAAAATTCCTTTCTTAGTGCACCCCTACACTATATAAGGATACTACCCTCCAAATTTCATATCTCTAGGACTTATAGTTTAGGCTGTGCGTTGATTCTCAGTCAGCTTCAAATGAGTTTTATATATACTGATGATGATGATTCTATCAGCCATCTAGTTCCCATAGTACAAGCTTTGCATAGTTTGAGACTAGAAGGCGTTGTGTTAAATGTCCGTGAATATTTATTCATTTATACTAATACCTAGGTGCCTGAAGAAACAAAATCGCTGATGAAGAACAGGAACAAAAATGACATCAAAAACGAGAATGTACAAAATAAAATTCAAAAATATGTTAAAAAAGTATTTATTTAAAAACTGTTTTTATTCATTGCACGAGTTTCTAGATGAGAATTATTAAAGTATTTAAAACTAGATACATCAATATGCCACCTAGTGCCTATCTGTACCTGAACAAATTGCTGTGCCCTAACAGGGTTTATGTTTGATACACTACCTTTTGTACAACATCTCTAAAACAACATAAGTGCAATATACGATTTGAATTTGGATCCCTAAACCGAACAAAATTGCTGAACATTTTGTGTTAAAAACTCAAGGTAAGCTCATGGTATGTCCCACAGCGGCAGTAAACAGTTATTCAACCTGTTACAATGCCTACGAAAGTAAAAGTAGTACGCCGTGCTATTACATAACGGAGTGTCCGTCTGTCCGGATTGATTGTTCAGTTGGAATAATGATATGGGAACTGTGGTGTAACACCTCATTTAACCGAATTGGGTCAAACATTTACCAAGAAAATTAAATTTAGGCATAATTTAGGCCTAGTGTTACCTTTTTAGTTTCTATCAAAATTAACAAAAAAAAGGAGTAGGTAGGTATTTGATTTCTATTATCGTTACATTTGAGATCTCTATAGTGAATGTCAATTCAATTTTAAAATATCTTTATCTTCTTCTTTCTTCTAAATATATAAAACTCTTTTGAAGCTGACTGAGAATCAACGCACAGCTTAAACTATAAGTCGTAGAGGTATGAAATTTGGAGGGTAGTATCCTTATATAGTGTAGGGGTGCACTAAGAAAGGAATTTTGAAAAGTCGCACCCTAAAGAGTCTAAAATTAGCTGCTACCACGCGAGCAAAAACGCGCGCCAGCTAGTTTGTAAATCAAATCTTAGGTGCTGGGACCTCTGCAACGGTGAAGCGGAAAGCGGCCAAATTGTTTGACAAACAGGCTGGTTTAACTAACAGGCCCATCATAGCAATGGGCATATTCTCAGTGGACGTGCTCAGTGCTACAAGAGGGCTATCATAAGATAATCTGTTACAACGTTCCCGTGTTAAATACGTCTGTAGTCTTCATCATCCAGACAAAAGCTTTTAGAGCATTCTATGTTGCCCGGTCAGCGTCCGTTGGGTACAAATTCAAAGCACTACATTAGCTGCCGGCTGACGCAAGCCGCAACTTGTAAATGTCACTTGGAGACCAGTTGCCAAACCAGTCGCCAACTCACAGATTAGTGCGAAGTTTTGAGTATCAGCTGGGTTTAGTTCTGCTGGTTTGTTTTACCCTTCTACGTTTTCTTATTAGTTACTTACTTGTGCCTTTGACTATTATTTACCTTCTTTAGGTGGCTTATATTGAATACTAGCTTCCACCCGCGAGTTTGTTTGCGTTCTATCCTATTGATTTCCCGGGATAAAAAGTAGCCTTAGTACTTTTCTCAAATAATGCGCGGAAATTAAAACTAAGTACCTACTTAGGCAAAACTTTTTAATACAATTACTTTTTAAAATCAATGACGAACAACGAAGTTACAATGTTCATTTGGTTTTTTTTTCAATAATCAGCTTTATATTTGAATGCCTATTCGAAATTTGAATAAAATCTTTGATAAGTTACCTCCTTGGTTGCCATTTTATCCATAACATGGCAACCAAGGAGGTGGAACGATCTCCAGTACTCTTTACTCCAGTAAAAGATCGTTCTATTTTTAAATTACACGACAGATATAAGTTTAGGTAATTTATTTGGCCGCTAAACACGAAAGAAACGGATTTTCATACATTTTTTCCGGCCGCTGCACGCATGTATTTGGCCATACAGCATTTTTGATTTATCTCGAAGAAGGTTGTCAAAATAATGCTCTTATTTCCAAGCATGTTTGAGAAAAAGTCTTTTACTGGTAAAAGATGTCAATATTGATTATCTTGTAACGTACATCTCTGAGACTGATAGTACTTAGCTAATTGCAGAATTATTACGTCTTATGAATATTGTGGGAGTATTTTTTTATCATTGTGATATCTCAATGAGTAACTGATTCTTATGATATTTCTCAGGGAAGTCGACTATTACAACTTTTGAAGTAGGCTTACTTTTTCTAAAGAAATTTCACAAGATAGATAGATAACAATTTATTGTACACAAGAATAATGTTTTAGAAACTAACTTATATACACGATGTAACATAATTATAATTACCTTATGAGTTCGAAGGGGTGGTATTTATAGGTCATGGCGAACAGTATTTGTTCTACAACTTTTGAGATTTCGAAGTTTTTCATTCATGAAATGAGCTCGGTAAATTGTATTTAAAATGTACCTACGCATAGATAGCGTGTGCGTGCGACGCAATTTGAGAGTACCTACGTGTGCATGTGTGTGTACGGGTTTACGCAAATAGTAAAAACACTAGAGTTGTCGCAAATTTCTAAAATAGTAACAGGACCCCTATCACGAACAAATCTGACAGTCGCCACGATAGCATATTCGAGTTATATTGCGCGTCAATGCCAGCTCGACTGCCAACCGTTGTAGTGTCACCGCGCAGTGTATCTCGGATACGCTGGCGTTACGGCACGTTTGCGATTGTCACATTTATTTGTGATGAAGACACAGGTGTACTTTTGTGTAAAATTTTAATGTGTTAGTCAAAAGTACGTCCACACCTGAGGCGCTTGGCTCTGTCAAAATAATACTAGGTATAAACAATAATTGAAAACTATTTAAACTACATACGCACTAAGCGGCCAGGGGTCGTTTCTACTTTTTATAATACACCCTTGCCATACTGATTACTTGACCGGGCAGGTCGCGTCCGTGGGTTCCTAATGCGTTCACGCTCTAATACCTTCCATCTTGGTAGTTCTCGGTGAGCTTCAATTCACATGTCTATTTATTTAGGAAATAATCTTTTATTGGAACGGGGTCTTTGATTTTCTACCAAAGTAATCCTGGATTGAGTTGCTCATCAAATATTTATAGCTATCCCAGTCGCAGAATGAAAACAACTGAATTGAATGGGTGTTTTTCGTATATGTAGTTACATTTTTTTGCTGTTAAGATGGAGGTATTTTTTTTAACAGACTTTAAAAATGAAAGTTCTCGATTCTCAAAACCTCAAAACTCCTTCAATATATATTAAACTCTTTTGAAGCTGACTGATAACCAACGCACAGCCTAAACTATAAGTCCTAGAGGTATGAAATTTGGAGGTTAGTATCCTTATATAGTGTAGGGGTGCACTAAGAAAGGAATTTTGAAAAGTCACACTCTAAAGGGAACGCGAGCAACGCCGCGGGCGACGGCTAGTCACTTATAAGACGATCTGAAAAAAAATTTTATACGTGCATATAACAAGTACTCGTATATAACAACAAAGTCATTTAAAATTGACAAATCATACCGTGTTGGGTATCAAAGGAAAGAATGGGCTAAAATATATATCTCTCTGTCCCCCCCCCCTCTCTCTCCTAAGCAATTATTATTCCCAGTCTGTTGTCCTCGTGTTTTCTTTCCATTTCGCTCTATCACATGGGCTCAAATTATCACATTCCAGAAAAATACAGTTGTTGCTCGCGGATTTGCTTGCATTAATCTCCAAATAATAAAAAAAAAAAAAGGTTTAACTTAATTTTTTTAGTTATTGTATTGTTGACGCACAGAGTACTAAAGAGGTGGACACCTCTTTGAACTACTTTGTGCGTCAGTTCTTCAAAGCGGTGCGTGACGGAATTTCGCGCTCCAGTTACGGCTACCAACTTGTAATAATTGTCAATTTCTAAATAAATATTTCACTGTACAATTCGTTACTGTGGTTTTAAAATCGTTTTGTATCCGCATTTCATAAATAATTAAACTTGGTAATAATATTGAAACAAAACCAGTGAATTTGTTCGCATAACATGGAATATTTTTTACAATATTATGCGGCTTATAAGGTTTAATTTCTAGAAGAAGAAAAAAAAATTATATATATTTCAACAATTTAATCACTTTTTTTATATTTATACCACCTGTGTACAAATATTACATAAACCGTATTAATAATATTTGATAACTTATGTAAAATCT
Source organism: Eulithis prunata (assembly GCA_918843925.1). Lineage (NCBI taxonomy): Eukaryota > Metazoa > Arthropoda > Insecta > Lepidoptera > Geometridae > Eulithis > Eulithis prunata. The sequence goes on along the minus strand of OU974014.1, from coordinate 8,842,327 downwards.
ATTTTTTTAAATTATTGAATCAATATGGGCTAAATAGATTTCCACATAAAAAAAATTGGATTCCGAATTTTCTATATCTATCCTCAAGGGTTTTAAACAAAATAGACTGGTTGGACTATAGGCTCAGCTGTAAGCTAATACATTTCCCCATGGTACAACCAGTTGAACAACACCGTTGTACCACGTCGGTAGCGTTGATCGGACAAGACGTCTGATACTCGGGCATGCATAAAAATGTAATGCTAAGTAACTAGTTGAAGCTTCAAGCTACAATGTCAAGACAGGTAGACTTATGTCCTTACACTTAAGTAGTGCATCTTGGTCAAGACCTACTTCCATGTTTGAATTTTTATTCTAACTTTTCCATCTTCTCATATTACATCAAGATTATTAATTTATACAGTGTTAATTATGGGGAAGGGACGGCGGCCAAGTAAATTAAATAAAATTATTTTACTTTGAAAACCAAATCTATTTTTCTCCTCTGTCACATGACTCAATAACTCAAAGAGAATGCAATAACTGAATATCTCTAAATCTTTTTCTCACCGCCATCCGTCACTCGCCTACCGAGGAGGTTTGCATCGTCTACATACAGCATCAGACTTTTTAAGCGGGACGCTGTTGTCTGATCTGCAACCTTATTTCGTAATGAATTTTTTTTCTAGTAGTTATACTTCAGTTGGTGCTCTGACGTCACGAGAATAATAAAGCCGCCATTTTATTTCTGTCACCAGCGTGCTGACTGGTCACGTACCACGACCACTTCTTGCTTCTTCAGTGTCCCGCAGTGTATTTTTTTCTAGTAGAGAACTCCAGTTGGTGCTCTGACGTCACGAAAATAACCTAATAGCTGCCATTTTATTTCTGTCACCAACGTGCTGACGGTCACGTGGTACCGACAGCTTCTTGCTTCTTCGTTGTCACGCAGAACACACTCTACTCAATTTATTTACTAATCTATATTTATACCAGCTATTTCTCATTTACAGAAAATACATGATCAATAAATTTTAGGTATTATTACTTTCATAGGGTTACATTGTTTTACCCTTAATAGGGTAAAAACCTATTAACCTATTATTATTATCTGTAACCTTTTTACCTAATAATTTGATCAAGCACTTGCTAGTAAAGCATGAATAAACTAAACCGTCCTAAAACTTGAAACTGAACCTCAATCAGTCTCCTCATTAGCGTTGCTCTACAGTTTCAGGCCCCTATTTCTGAAATAGTGTCTCCATTAGTAGCCCTATAAATATTTGATTCGAGGCAGGCCAGCTAATTTGAAATTACCTACACTGCAGTGCTTTTGGCCAAATGTGTCGTTGGCTAGAGATGGGGTACCTATTTTATCGATAGAATAAAATAAGACACAAACACATCATTCAAGATCTATCAAGAATCTCTTTCCAACAAACATTTATTTTTAAACCACTGAGGTAAATCTATGTTCCAACTTCAAGACTAGAAGAAATGGTAAGAAACTAACGATACAGCGATAGTTGCAATCGAATGTATGCAAAGTAATTTTATATTACTAGTGTCAAAATAGTTGACTGTATTATTTTTTCCCAGAGCCTTGAATGACGAATCAATAAAACTACAAACAGGTTAATAAATCATTTGGCCACATTTGTACACACTCATAAACGAGATTAGCAAACTGAACTTAGGCAATTTATCGTTATTTTGAATTGCTGAGTTAAAACTAGCAGATTATTGGCAAAGGAGCGTTGTAGAAATATTGAACATATAAACGCAGTGTACGCATTGTTACAGGGATAAACTGCTTGCCTACGTTTGTAACAGTTCATACTATTTTTTCACACAGTAATAGCAGAAAATGTCATTTAGGTACTTACGTATTATCTTCCTCTTCTTCTTCTCTTCATTAATGGCCTCTGTCCGTCATTTCGACAGACAATTTTGCCAATGTCAAGGGATAGAATTGTAATAATTTACGTCAAGTCAAGTCATCTGTCAAGTTGTCATTTGTTTTTTATTGTGCTTTTAATGTATATGACAATAATTTTATGTAAAATATAATTATCTGTGCTATTTTGATTGATGTAGGAGTCCTGATTGTTGGGTATTTTTTTTATTAGGTAGGTATATGTAATTTCCAGAATGTTATGTTACATAACTGTTTTGACAGGCGTCATAGCTCAGTCGGTAGTAGTTCTGCCTTCCGTGCTGTGGGTCGTGGGTTCGATCCCCACCGAGAACAAACATTTGTGTGTTGTAAACATAGATGTTTGTTCTGTGTCTGGGTGTTTCTATGTATTATAAGTAATGTATTTACAAAAAAAATGTATGTATGTATTCTATCAGCCATCTAGTTTCCATCGTACAAGCTTTGCTTAGTTTGGGACTAGAAGGCGTTGTGTTAAGTGTCCGTGAATATTTATTTATTATTTTATTTTATTTATTCTTATTTCATTATTTTGACTCTTGAGTAAGGAACTTGCAATGGTGATTTTTAAACGAGTTGCAGAAATAGTTAGTTACATCGCCTGTTAAATAACCATTAGCGTTAACCGAAGGTTAATAGCATCAAATATTAAAGTTAATGAACTCGTTTCGTAACGTTTTGTAATTACCATTTTGTATGTTTTTATGGTATGAATACATTTGTTATAATAAATTATTTAAATTAACTATAACTCAATTTTTTTTAGAAGAATCACTGTAATTAAGAATATAGAATAAAAGACATTTATTTGTGACAAATAAGCTAGAATACAAAGAGAACACACTACATAGAAAGGGTAAAGAGTAGTAGAAATAGCACAGTAACATGTAGATTATAATGGCTTATCATTATTAATCATTATAAAATTTTGTCTCTTGCAATTTTACGGGCGATCCTTTTTTTACACAGAAAACACATACTACCTATGTTAACCTATAGTGTTACCACTACAAAGTTTCTTTTCGGTTAGTTAAATCGATAAAATAAGTTTGAATCTACCCCCATCTCTAGCAACGATAATTTCGGCACGAGCTGCATCCGACAAAAAAGGTCGGACTCGTTGATAATTTATCTGGACTGGTCTAATGTTGTTTTTGCATTCAGAGACGCAAGCCACAGAGCCTGCTGTCTATACCTTGTACAGGGAGTAAATACTTTTCTTACAACTTTTTATAGGAACGGACAACAACTAAGTCGCAGTTTGTTTCGGAGACTCTAATAAGAGAATTCAATCGCTTGTCAGGCTTTTTCAATTATTTCTTGTATAGCCATAAACACCTACAAAAAATCATAATTTTGTTTTTAAATAATAAACAATTATGTTTGACATATATCGACTACCTGCTAATTGCAAGAGGTGTACGCTAGAACTGGGCAAGCCTACTCCATCTAAACATTGTCCCAGGCACTACAGTGTACCGTTAAGTGTAGGTATATGTTGCCTCCTGACGCTGTATGTTGCCTCCTGACGCTGTAATCTTCAATAGATGTAAAAGCCTAAGGATGCAAGATCAAAATTAGACCACAAAATATTATTACAACTTGACAATATTTGAAAACTTTTTAAGAACAAAATAAGGATTTCTAGAAAAAAGATTATGATTTCAAACATAGAGATTTCTGGAATATAAGTAGTTATTTTACACCTTGTAAGCACTATGGCACAGTCTGCTAATGAAATTTGAACGAGCAGTGAGATTAAGCATTTTTTACTGCATTGCCTTTATTTTCAGAGACGTAGAGTTCAAATTATTAATAGCACCAAGAGGACATTTTTGATGAAGTGTTGGATATTCATTTACGGAATGAAAAATTAATAGCGTTTGTTGTAAATCTTTTATGCATTACTTTTGTATGATTAATATAATTAAGAATTAGAAGCTATGATTCTAGAATCACTACAGAATAAGTACATATACCTATACCTCTTTTTTAACCTATTTCGTCCCACTGCTGGGCAAATGTCACCCCCAACATTTTCCATTTTTCTCTCTCACGGACCTCCTCCCACGAATTATATTATAATTTTTTTTTCCCCTAACCTAATTCGTCCCACTGCTGGCCCAGGAGAGAGAAAAGTGGAAGATGTTGGGGGAGACCTTTGCCCAGCAGTGGGACGAATTAGGTTAGGGGATAATATAATTATTTAGGGAATATTTAGTATGTCGTCATAATTTACCTATACTCCTTGTCATTTATTTTCTTGAGCATTTGCATAATTTTTTATCTTCCATAAATAACAGGTTAATGTGTAACTATCTAATAGTTTGATTGTCCACTTAATAAGTAGGTAGTAGATAAAAAATTTTAATTACTATGATTTTTTTATAGAAATATAAACCAACATTGTATGTATTTACTATTACCAACTGACCAACTGAGTGTACAATGTACAAGGCCGAATGAAAGGAAAAGAACGGAACGCAAAACATAGAGTAGCCGATGTACAGAGACAATTGAACAAAAAGAATAGGAAAAATATTTTATGAAGTGTTGAATTGAATTTTTTTATTATTTATTTACCATCTTAAAATAGTTCGTAATTATTTTTTTAAAATACTATGTTTTTCAGACAAGATCTTAGAGTATTGTTATTATCATACTCTTAATTTTAAAATAACCATTAGCAATATTGTACAGAGAGTTATATCTTAGTTGATAAACTTAACAAAAAAAATATTTGTGTACCTAGCATTAAAAAATAATTAATAAATACCTATAAAAGTTATTAGGTACGCCTTTCTTTATACCTATTAGCTATTTTAGTAATAAAACGGACGCACTTATCTACTTATTGCATGACACCTACGAACTAAGTAGAGGTATTAAAGCTTGGTATGCCTACGACCTGGGTAAATAGAGTTACAACTTCCTTCCTCATAGATCCATTTACGTAGCAAACAGTTATAATCATAAATGGGAAAGTTAGTTATTTGTTTATCATGATGACGTATGTACAACTTTATTACTTAAACTTTTACTATTATCTACTATTTTGCGGAACCGGATACGAAATCTACTTAAAACTTTACCGCAGAAGCTTTTATTATTACTATAATAAAACTTTTACTTGTTTCATTTAAGTTATAAATTCATAAATAATTTTGAATATACCCTTATCTTGTAAATGGTTATTTTATAACATAAATGCTTTGAAAATAATAAATAACCAGCATTTTTAAATACATTAATAACAATAAAAATTGAGAAAATAACAACAAAAATTGATTAAATATACCTACAACTTTCTCTGCAATATTTTAACGACAGAAATAGCTTACTAAGTTCATTAATGTATAGAATTTAATTATGAAACTTGTAATCTTAGATAGTATATAAAAGTATACCAAATAATCCAAAAAGACTGAATCATTTAAGTATCACAGAAAGAGACGTTAGCCTTAATTTAAAAAAAGTATTTTAGCGGCAAAAAGTATACGATTTTGCAAAATGCCCGTAATGCATTTTTATCATGTCTAGCTAGAGGCAATAACATATTTGGTTACTGGCTCCATCTCAGACATATTGTTAATTGTTACAGCAATAACAGAATGAATAAATACGTGGGTGTATCATTAGATAACTGTCAAATTACGACAACAAATAGTTTTGGTGTAATATTTTGTAAATGCTAAAGGCTAATGTTGACATAACATCGTTTGAGTCAGATGATTTTCAAATTATTGTGATACTTTGCATAATGAATATTTAGTAGAAATAATTACCAGCTTTGATTACCTAATTACTTAGCATACTAATGAGTTTTTGTGAGTTACTTAGATAAACCGTAGTCGTACGAAACCGTGATCATCCGGGATGAAGCCCAATTTACCTTATATTATTAGGATATTTCTCTTTTTAAAATATGCTTAACCTATTTTCTTGAACGCTAAAATTAATCAGATTAAGTATTTGAGTTTTTTTTAAAAAACTTTTAAGAAGAATATTTGAAGGAATTTCAAAATTATAATAGTTTTTTGTTTTATTTAATGAAAAGGCTTGAATACAGTTTAGAAAAAGAACTGAAAAAAAAAACTAAAGATCATTAGTTTTTGACAGTTCTAATAAGTTATTTAGTCAGCTGTCTCTAAACTAACCTACTCTATGCTAATCGAACAATAAGGTCACCAACACACTTAACTAGATAAAGCTAGGTTAGGTTCAAAATATTCTTATTTCAACAAGTTTTTGTCACGCAACATTTTTCATTACCAGCTATTTTGTGACCAAAACAATACAGTATTGTTTTAATCTTATTTTGTATACGTAAGGTTATGCATATACCAAGGCTTTTGGAATATACTGTGGTATAAAAAAAAATTGGTTTCAAATTCATAACAGTATAGTACAATAACACCCAGACGTAGAACAAATATTTAGATTAATGATATAAATTCTACTGCGCAAGAAAAAGATCTATAACAAACTAAAAAGGTTGTCTGGAAGAGATCGCTTTTAGGGATAAGGCCGCCCATTGTGCTCAATAGCTTAAATTGTTTCTCCTTATATTATATTTCTTTGTGTACAATAAAGAGTTTATCTATCTATCTAAAAAAAAATTATAGTAGGTATTTGTGACTTTTGCGGCGGCTGACAGGTCACAGAAGTCATAAAGAATTTGTGAATTTGTGGTTTTTACCCCAAAAAAAATCCAATAATTACCAGATTTATTGAGAGAATTACCCTCTTACTTGATTTTAATCTACATCCAATTTTACTCAGTTAATTTCCTACCGCAATAATATTTCACTCAAAAATAACAGCGTAAAAATATATTTTCCAGCCATAGTTAACACTATCGGGTCACGTGAAAGGTCATGCAGACCCCGTAATAAATTACACCGGTTACCTCGCTTCTGTAATGTGAGCTAATATTTACCTTGTGGTACCGACAACAAGCCAATCTGCAGGCCAATAAATTTCACTATTGCAATGGTTACTTCTTCATGTTATTGATGGCCTACGTCCGTCATTTTGACAGACAACTTTGGAAGTGTCAAGTGAATAATTTGAAAAAGAGTATTTTATTTAATCCGATGGCTAATAACTTCTTCTTTTGAACCTATATGGCCTGTGTCCGTCATTTCGACAGATAATTTTGCCAGTGTCAAGTGATGAATTTTAAATAATATAAGTCAAGTCAAGTTTACGTCAAGTCGGCTGTCGTTTCATTTTATTGATGGCCCCTGTCCGTCATTTTGAAAGACAATTTTGCCAGTGTCAAGTGAATAATTTGAAAAGTGTATTTTATCCAATCCGATAACTAATTTCAACTTCTTGGTTTATGACTTTTGCGATTTGTTGTCACAATTGAAAGTGGTATGTAGCTGGTTGTTAAAATGTCAAAAAATTGGCAAAATTGTCTGTCGAAATGACGGACACAGGCCATTATTGAAGAGAAGAAGAAGAGACTGATTTCGATTCCTAAATGTAGAGAATATCTTGTTAAGCATAATGTTGTCGATTATGTTAGATACTTTGAAATACTTCAAGAAAAACTTTCAAGCGATAAGACCGCCCATTGTACGTAACATAATGTAATTTAATCTGTCTCGTATATTAGTTATAAGGTGTACCTACGTACAATAAAGCATTTTCATTCATTCATTCATTCAAAAACCATCTAACTAGCAAAACGTCTAATAAGCACAATGTCCTCTGAGCACAAAATGAATTGTCTCTTGCGCATAACGGCTAAAAAGGCAGAAAAGTCAAATTACCAAAGCAGAAAAGTATATTTTACTTACTTATAGATAAAATGAAATTCAACTCCAAAGTTCAGTTCATGCGGCTGTGATAAAAGAAAATGCAAATAAACTCACAGACAGTCTAGTGGAAATAATAATTTCTGTTTTTTGTCCTATTGTTGATTTGTGGTCGTTTTGCGAGCTGTACCTACCGAGCTGGGATAATAGTGATTTTAAATTAAAACTGCCCGAAGCGGTGTCCTTATTCCGAAATGAATTCACACTTTTGTAATAAATCCAAAGTTTTTGCACCATTTGTAAATGAACAATGAATAATTATTCTTTTCTTGACCTCCGTAAGACGACAAATATCCTGAAACAAGCTGAGACATGAATGATACAGGCTCGTATTCCTGTACAGTGTACACAATTATATGATTAAGTACATGTTTTGTTAAATAATTATTCCTAATTTTGTGATACCTAAGCTTTCAATAATAGATTTTGATATCCACAACGCCTCGGTTTTAGTTTCAGAACGACGGTCAAACCGTCTAAAGGGTAACATTTCTAAATATTAACTCGTTCCCTGCCGTACGAATATATTCGTCGTAAAAAAAATCTATACCTATTGCCATCCATACAAAAACATCATCCCGAGTATATACGTCATTTTTTGTTGCCATGAAAAAAAAAAATATGGTAGAGTTCTCATTTTATTTTGAAAGTTTTATTTCTAATGCCAACTAATCGATTCCCGTCCTGGAGGGCTACTCTTGACCACCGCCGTTCCAAATTGGATCCGGATTTTGACAGATCTCGTGTCATTTTGTACTGAAAAATGACATTACTACTGTCAAATTCCGTGAATCCGGATTGGAACTGTGGTCGAGAGTAACCCACCTGTTTACAGCCAACGCTTTTAATTGTGTAGGTAGCCTCAACTAAACACCTACGAATAAACTTTTAGCTGGCCCTGGATCCTAGATACGATACCACGTATATTTTCGTAGTTGGCAGGGAACGTGTTAACTCAGTACTTTGTTTTCATAACTTTATATTTAGAGTTTATAATGTTACCACTTTGTATTACAAACTTTATTAATGAACCAGCATTAAACTATTAACTAGACAGTCAAAATACATAAACAATTAACAACCCCTGGTAGAACAAACTACAAAACGGAAAATTCGAGTGAAAACTGAAAAACTGAAAATACAGACGCGCTTGAGAACTTCGCCGTGGTCGGTGCACAACCTCTTTTAAATTTCGTAGATCTGGCATTATTATCTACACCGGCGTTCACCGAGCGTCTGTCAAATGACATGTATGACTTTGTAGCATTATGCATATGCATTTATTATGCATCTATATACTATTATAGTAAAACTGTAAAAAAGCCAAAAACTAAATGTAAAGATATGGGAAAACTAAATATGCAGTTCTACTAAATAAACCTTTCTGATTTCAAAAATCGAGTTTGTCTGTTTGTTTGTTCGCGGATCACGGCTAAACTACTGGACCAATTTCAGTGAAACTTATACCATTCAGAAGCCCTTTTTCCGGATTGAAACATAGGCTACATTTTATTGAAATGAAAGACGTGGATTCTTAGATACAGCTTGACCTCTCTAAACCAAAAGCCGCCTTTGGCACGTGGTTCATTGTATGCTGGTTGACAGATATTTTGGTGGGAAGTTTCGCAGGCGTACGAAGTCGCGGGTATCAGCTAGTAGTTTCTAAAGGTAATAAGCTTAAAAGTCAAATGACATATATACATCCCTTGTAGCATTATTACGTGTTCCATCGAAATAGATCATAATAATTATTAATATGCACTAGCAGATTTCCATAGGTAGATAAGTATAGCCATAAATAGTATAGTCATAAAATTAATAACACTTTTTGACAGATAGAAACTGGGTGAAATCTTTGAATAAAACTATTCCCAAACTAATTTCAAAAACCACTAATGCTGACCTGTTTTTAAAACCGCTTTATGTTATTATTTTACTTTCGTTTGTTCAATTATTTTCCATTTTGGGATCATGTTTTGAAGTTGGAACCGGTCTTCGGTTTTTATTAGTCTGCGAGAACAACCCTGTAACTCTGCATCCCTAATTAGGACCAGTTGTTGCGAATTTAAAACTTTTCGATATTTTTATTTGTTTTACGAAATAAAGTGTTTTTTGTCGCGTTTTGAATAAACTAAATCGATACCCTAATTTAGTATTATAAAAAAAGAATTTAGCAGAGTGGTGATTTTTTACAGCTGTTTTTAAGAACGAATAATCCTAGAAATATTTATTTAGATACATACAAGTACCTAAGCTCAAATCCTGATTTATGTATCTGAATATTTAATTATCCAAAGCAGACAGCGAGACAACGTTGCAGGAAAATAATGGCTATGCACGGGCCACATCTGGCCCATAAACAACAAGCCAAATTAAATAAAATATTCTTCCGAAACTATCATAATATGGATATTTTTACTGTGCCTTGATCACGAATAAATGTGACATTCGCAAACGTATCGTAACGCTAGCGTATCCGAGATACACTGCGCGGTGACACTACAACGGTTGGCAGTCGAGCTGGCATTGACGCGCAATATAAATCGAATACGTTTCGGCGACTGTCAGATTTGTTCGTGATAGAGGTACTGAAACCCCTTTGAATATGTCAAACCAAAATAGTATACTATCGACGTGATAGCGCATGCTTCAAATTTGAGTATCAGATGAGAATGAAGCCAGTATGTTATATTTTATTTATTTATGGATTTTACACAAAACTAAGCTTTTACAATACGAAAGTGGTAGCTTTCTATCAATAAATGTATGCAGATATTATAAAACAATTTATTTTACCGTTTTATAACAATCGCAGTAAAGACGAATTTACATTATCTCTAAGACATTGCTTTGTACAGTCAGCAGCATAACATCACAGTGGTTGTATCACCACATCACTATCACTATCACTACATAGTATAATAATAATAATAATAATAAATATTCACGAACACTTAACACAACGCCTTCTAGTCCCAAACTAAGCAAAGCTTGTACGATGGAAACTAGATGGCTGATAGAATACACACATACATGTTATTATTTTTTTGTAAATACATACTTATAATACATAGAAACACCCAGACACAGAACAAACATCTATGTTTACAACACACAAATGTTTGTTCTCAGTGGGGATCGAATTCACGACCCACAGCACGGAAGGCAGAGCTACTACCGACTGAGCCATGATGCCTGTCAGTATAAAACAAAGTAGCTTCCCGCTGTCTGTCTGTCTCTATGTATGCTTAGATCTTTAAAACTACACAACGTATTTTGATGCGGTTTTTTTTATTATATAGAGTAATTCAAGAGGAACATTTATATGTATAATACATGCATAATAATAGAGAAACACTGATCATTTTAAATGTTTGTAATGTGATGTCGTAAATAAACACATTTTTGCGCTTACACTGCAATCGCTGGCTGAACGTATCAGCATTGCCCCGTGCAAAGCCGGGGCGGGTCGCTAGTTCACAAATAAAATAACGATTAATACCTACAATATTTTCAATAGGCAATTAACAATATTATACAAAACACACATTAAGTTGAGATATATGAATTTGATTTCTAATAAAAGTTGTTTTATTGTTACAGTGGCCTCCGACGTTGCTGCGATGGACGTTTACTATCGTCCTTATAGTTGCCATCATCGCCCCCACATCCAACACCACTTGTAAGTGAACTCCTCCATCAAAATACATCAATAATTTTTATTTTTTTTTACATAGCTCCTAGAAATAGAGAGTTGATGTGGCAATGAGTAAGCTTACAAATTAACCATCTGCTAAGATATACGAGTGAATAATCTGTCTTCAAAAAAAAATCTAGGTCCCCCCCTCTTCCTGCCCCCTTCTCCCTCCATCTTACCCCCCCTCCCCCTTATTTTAAAGGTACATTTTGGATACAAGACTCTAAAAAACACGTAAATGATGAAGGTTGATGTGGCAATGGGTAAGGTAGCTTGCATAGTAACCAACTGCTGGGAAAAGAGAGTAAATATTCTGGCTTCCTAAAAAATCTAGGTCCCCCCTTCCTGCCCGCTTCTCTTGTCCCCCCATCTTACGCCTCCTAATTTAAAAGATACTTTGTAGGTACAAAACCCTAAAAAGGACGTAGGTATGAGGTTTTTGCTTGTATAGGGTATGTCCACAATCGCACACGTTCTATACGCGATTTCGCCCAAATTCACAAAGATATATCGCTTTAAATCCGACAATTTATTCTGCAAAGCTGTGCGTTTTTGTCCGTACCGTCAAATTAGTGTGGACAGGACAGCCTAGTTAACATTCTATAAACGCTAGAGATTAAAAAAGTCAATATTTTGTGAATTTAATCTTTATCGGATGTACAAGTTGCATAAAAAGGTCTATTGCCACCACAAAGGTCATGTATGGATTTGAAATTAATAGTACATTATGGTACTAGTGTGGTACATTGGTGCTTACCGCCGAGGTGGCATTGAGACCCGAGCCGTAGGCGAGGGTCTTAAGAGAGCCGAGGACGGTAATCACCAATACACACGTGTATCATACGACGTTTTTCAACACACTTGTGAATAAAATAACTATAATTTCAACAGTGAAAACGAGTTGTGAAAAATGTTTCGCTATGGCGGGAAAAATTTCCTATGCGCGCGCATTGCGATCGGCCACAGACTAAAGAATGGGATGAGGTTTTTTTTTTATTTTCCGCACATAGGGTTTGCGTATATTCTGCCACGTACAAAATGGGGAATTTAAAGTTTTCTTTTATTACAGAGAAAACAAAAGTTATATTTGAGTGAAAGTTTTATTTATTAAACACGTACGAGTTAAAATTATCTATTTAAATAAGAAGTTGCATGAAATGAGCAAGCAATAGGAACATTAATTTATTTGTTCTATTGAACACGATCTTTTTTAGAATAAAAACTTTTTTAAGAACAAAGCAACTCAACCAAAAAAATTCAAAAAAAATAATCTATAACTCACTTGTGAGTTATAGCAATGAAAAAGTCACAGTTTGATTATGGGTGTCATTATGTGCCTAATTGCAGTGACCATAGAGCCACTTTATGAGCAAGTGTGTTGAAAAGGTATTTATTTATTTATACTCTTGGTAAGGGTTAGTCTCCCAAACCCCTTTGCGCCGTCCCCTTCAAAATTTTAAAATCAAGGGGATTATGAGACTATAGAGTAGTGTAGTCTCAAAATCCCCTTTTAACTGTGAAGTGAAATCACGAATATTTCACATAATGGTCAAAGTTATTTAAAAAAACTATAGATTATCGCTATGTGATTCTAATGACTTCATCCATTTAATAAAGTATGTTTTTAAAAAATACTGTAGGCACGATCACCTCACTAGGGAGATACAGGAGTTTTATCTAAGAAGATGATTTGTGAAAACAAGTGATGTTTTATATAAATTAGTCTTGTTTTGGAAGTCCCGTGGAATACATTTTTCCTATTGCTAATGAACTCAGATGCCAGCATTGTTTTTTCGCGGTAAATAAGTATTAGCACGGAATACTTAATAATACTGCGATATTAGTATCGACAGGCGTCATGGCTCAGTCGGTAGTAGCTCTGCCTTCCGTGCTGTGGGTCGTGGGTTCGATCCCCACTGAGAACAAACATTTGTGTGTTGTAAACATAGATGTTTGTTCTGTGTCTGGGTGTTTCTATGTATTATAAGTATGTATGTATTTACAAAAAAAAAAAATGTATGTATGTATTCTATCAGCCATCTAGTTTCCATAGTACAAGCTTTGCTTAGTTTGGGACTAGAAGGCGTTGTGTTATGTGTCAGCGAATAAAAAAAACAAAAAAAAAATAGTATTCGTGTCCGGTCCACACTAACCTTTCGTCCGAGATTTATGTTGTTCATGAAAGAACGCACGCATTTGCATACTGATTTATCTAAATTGTTGTCTGTTTTGATAAAGTTGGGTTTTCAAAAAACTTGCGGTCGGCACTGTAAAGGTTAATTTGATTTTTTGTTTTTTTTTGCAATATCCATCTAGGTATCAAAGTGATCCGTCAGAATTAAGGGGTTTCTATCCTCAGATCAAGTTCGAAATGGTAAAAGCAAGCAAGCTCGTATGAGTTAGTGGCCAACTCTGATGACGGAGTTTTTAGGCCGCCTTAAGGCCTCCGTCGTGGCTTAACGACTGCTAGAGCCGGGACCGACAGTTTAACGTGCCCGTAAGCGCTCAGATGTAAATGCCACTAACGGTCACCCATCCAAATAGTGACCGCACAGAACGTTGCTTAACTTAGATAATCGGTGAAGATTGGCTAAGCAAGCCTAGCCACGAACGCTGCAATATGGATAACAAAATACCGTTTTTTTTGTTTCAAGCCAGCATAGGTACTTTAGCAAATCCATAACGCAATAGGTAAATAAAAAAAATTTCATCAGCAAACAAATTGCAGCTGTTATAACACGTTCGCATCCTTTTAGAAACACAAAGCTGAAACTAAACCCTACGTTTTGTTTGGTTCAATGCGTCGCAAGAATTTTTGTTTTGTACAAACTAAATTTTTCACAAAGCTTCGTCATTCATTCACAAAATCCCCTGTGATTCAGAGATTGATCTAAATGTCTTGGGAGATCAGGGGGAAATTATTTACATATCATGTGAGATTATCTACCATCCACTTGTTAATTATTTTCTATTGAAAAAACGATTGTAGGTTGCTAGCGTCATTAAAAAAATTGAATTTCTTTCTTGTCTCTTTCTTTGAACTGAAAACTCTTATCCTGATCCTAATTCCCATGCACAACGTTCTAATTACACTCGTATTACACACTCAAAAGGTGCAATTCAGCATCTCTCACATTTTAAACAACCATGACGTCATATCATTGAATTTCTTTTTTCACCCGCGAGCAAAAATCACTTTTCCAATGTTTTCCAACGAATTATTTTAGTATTCCCCATGCGTGAAATTCTAATTTCATTTGTATCACATACGATAAAGGTGCAATTTAGCATGCACGATGTAATGCTTCCCTCGCGTGCTCTTTAGTTCAGCACAAGCTTTATTACTCGGAACATTATTGGTAAATAGTGGGAGAGGTATATTAAATGCAGACACTTTGAATTGTTTATTTCATGACCCTTTTGCTGAGAAACAGAAATTTTCTTAGTGATTTACTTTTAGCAAAATCTCCTGCTTTAGTTAGCTTTTATTTTGGGGCAAAAAAGTTACCTTTATTATCTAAAATGTATGATCTCAAATGCCATCTTAGAGTTTTACTAGCCGTCGCCCGCGGCGTTGCTCGCGATCTACCCTTTAGAGTGTGACGTTTCTAAATTCCTTTCTTAGTGCACCCCTACACTAATATAAGGATACTACCCTCCAAATTTCATACCTCTAGAACTTATAGTTTAGGCTGTACGTTGATTCTCTGTCAGCTTCAAAAGAGTTTTATGTATATTGATGTACGATCTCAAATGCCATCATATAGTTTTATTTGGATGATATTGTTCCAAGAAAATTTAAGTCACAAAAAAAAACCAGTGCGTAGAGTCCCTCCGCGCGGAAGAAGTTATACTTCGAGTGGCACGCATTCACTCTCGCTCTGTGTTTAATGTAAAATTAATGTAGTATTTATTTTTATGTACTTAACCAATATGCAGTACTTATTTAGTTAGAAAAGGTTCTATGCTCATGTCTCTTTAAATCAGAACTAGAGGGCGCTGCTAAGTTTGGTCGGATCCTAGAATGCGCTATCGAAGTGTTTTCCGTTTTGATGGAGTCTCCGTATGTGATTACTCTCTCTGTCTCTTTCTAATCCACGCATTTACTCTCGCTCTGTCTTTTTCTATTCCATTATATTTAGCGTTAAACGTGTTGCGCAACCTTGTTGGAAGTCCCATTAAAAGTATAACTTCAAAAAATGTCGTAAAGAAAAAAAAGTTTAATGATTTATTTTCTCTACTTTTATTTAAAACAGTCCTACATTTTTAATTTCTCCTATTTTGATGAAACAAGTGTACAAAACAGTATTTAGTTTTGCAAAATATCAAATGAAAATTTTCAAAGCTGCTCCAAAGATCTTCACATCCAATAACACAGCAATTCACGTCTCAGATCGTTTGCGATTCGATAACAATAAGTACTAAACGTTTCATGTCGTTTTAGTTTCAAAGATATTGGATTCTGAAGCTATTGAATCAGTTTGAATTGAGAATTGAAGTCAAATCTTGGATTGCATCGAGAAACTAAAGTAATACTAAAACTTTTGCCGATTTTTCTTTGTAGTTTTGCCAGACAAAACATTCGCTGAAAATATTGTCACAAAGGGAATATTTTGGGAGATTTATGGACTTAAGTAATAAGATTTCTATGAGATCACATTTTTATGCAACTGTTTAGAAGACCATGCAAGGTAAAAATTCTTGTGCAGTTTGAATCTGACATCTAGTTCCAGGCTGACCATTTTTTTTAACGCTGATTTGGCCCCTCTAATACCCAATGTGGTATTTTCAATCTTGACATCATCGTATTCTTAGAAGTAAAGATTACTTGTAAATTTTATACCTAAATTTACAAGTATTCTTTACAAAATTTTTGGATGCAACACATTAAAATATCTTTGATTTCTCTTTGCAGCTGTTCGAAGAAGAATACGGAAGCCGAGCAAAATCTCCACATCAGTGTCAACCAGCGTATCCAGATCTACGGATCAGGTTATATCAGCTAGCGTGAACAGGCCAAAGATCCGTGGTCGACCGACGCTGTCCAGTCGGAAGTCTTCGGCTGCACTTGACAACTCAGTGACCACAGACCATCATAAAGACAAAGATGGCTACAAAGTAAGTGACCGTTTGTTCCAGGATACTGGACCCAAAAGTGGTTTCAAGGGAATCTTTGAAAGTTCTTACTTGGCCACCTTCACTGGTGATCTAAAGTATTTTGAAGAACTTCTACATTCTACATAGGTACATATTTTAGACAACGGCCATTAGATTGAAACGTAGTTAGGAAGTTGTTACGTAGCTTCATTTGTAATTTTGAAATCTAAAATACTCACACAGTTTTGTGATTCACTTGGTAATAACAGGTTTTATACATAACAAGTTTTGAACAATTAAGTTAATTATAGGTAGCTCGTCAATCAACCAAAGCCTTCACCTATAAAGAGCTCTAGCCTAGTTTTTATCCTGTTTCGAAAGGCAATTCATTTTAAAACTTCTTGCATATATCAGGAAAGGCATCGGTCTTAACATTGAACCTTGTGGAACACCGCGTCAAAAACTTTTGTTTCCGGAAAATGTACTTCTAAAGATGGATTCTCGACCTTATTTCTATGGAATAGAGGCGACGGGAAATACCTTAGCTTGGTATGTAAATGGTTGCTACGCAAGTAGGTACCTTTGCAACGCGGATATGAATGAGCTTTTCGAACGCAAAAGTGAAGTTGTTGGCCTTCAAAATGAGTGTTTGCTTACTCAGAAACCCTTTAACGTCGTTTTAATGGACTCTACTAACTGAGTAATACAGACTATATTGCCGTGTTTTATAGCTCGTTAGAGAAAATAAATATTTTGCGAGCATCTTTAAACTGAAATTCAAAATGTTAAACCTAAACAGCAGAAAGCAATCTTATTTCGTTTCTTGAAGATTCAAAATTATTTTGAAGGAAGAAAAAGCTTTTAAAGTTAAACGAACTGGCGTTTTTGAACAAATTCAAATAATACACAGTCTAAAAATAGCAAGATGAAAAACGAATAAGTTTTATATGGGGCTTGAAGTACTTACTTACCTGCTCAGATTCAGTCTCAGTGAAGTTTATACTGTGGTTTCATAATGAGAGATGTATCAAAGGAATATTTCAACTTCGTATTCAACCCCTTGTCGCTGGATGTTTGGCACGTGGGCACAGAACCACGTGACTAATCACGTGTCGTGTACCCACGTGCCTTTTTTTGCCTGCATAGAAACGTGCGCAATCCTGTTTGTTTTTCAACCCCTTTCTAATTGGTTCTGCTCACTCACGTGTCCGATATTGATTTTTTGGAGCAAAAAGTTTACAAAAGGTTCATACTGTGCATTATGAAAGGGTACTGCTAGGTAACGTAAGTACGGGTACCTATATATATATAGGGTTCTGCTAAACAAACGCAGGCATATAAAATACTAGCTTCTGCCCGACTTTGCCATCGTCCCATTTGCCTATGTGTTAATCTAGGTTACGAACTATATATAGGTATTCAAAGTGTCCTCCAAATTGAAGTATAAGTTTCAGCGTGATCTTCATCTTCTTCTAAGTATATAAAACTCTTTTGAAGCTGACTGACAATCAACGCACAGCCTTAACTATGTACAAGTCTTAGATGTATGAAATTTGGAAGGTAGTATCCTTATAAAGTGTAGGGGTACACTAAGAAAGGAATTTTGAAAAGTCACACTCCAAAGGGTCTAGAACTCGAGCAACGCCGCGGGCGACAGCTAGTTAAAACATAAACATTCAAACATCTAAATTCTCTATTTGAAATGTCTCTTTACAGTCTAATAGAATTAATGGACTCGATTTTATTACTGAACTCTTTTATCTTCAGATCGTCTGCTACTACACCAACTGGTCCCAATACAGAACAAAGATCGGCAAGTTCGTGCCAGAGGACATCCAGCCAGATCTTTGCACCCACGTGATCTTTGCCTTCGGCTGGCTGAAGAAGGGCAAACTCAGCAGCTTCGAGTCCAACGATGAGACGAAGGACGGGAAGACCGGATTGTATGACAGGATCAATGTGCTGAAGAAAGCGAATCCTAAGCTGAAGACTCTTTTGGCTATCGGTAAGATTTAGTTTAATATTTTTGTAGTCTCTAGTAGACAAATCTATGTTCAGATATTTTGATACCGAGGACCCTTGATGATTTGATTGGTCTGTTGAATTTGAAGAATCTTTAACTACTGGTACGTTTTAGGTGAACACTCTTGCAGACCCTTATCTACAGTAAGATAACGAATGTTTAGTAGACCTTTTGATATGCAGGACCTTTGAAGTTTTTGTCGGTATCATTTGGAGACTCTATATTGGACAGTTTAGTCCAACATTATTGTAGCCCCTTGTAGACAAACGGCTGTTTAGACCTATTGATGCTCAGGACCCCTGAAGTTTCTGTTGGTCTGTTAAAGTTCCAAACTCTTGTAGTCCCTTAGAAAGACAAAATAGATATCCAGAGACTTTGATAATCGGGTTCCTCAAAGTTTTTGTTGGTTTGTTGCACACCAGTAAGCAATATCTGAGCCAAACAGGCTCTTATTTATCCAATTAAATGCCAACTAGGTACCTACGAGTATGTACTGGTTTGACTGCTTGTATATAATTATCTTGTGATTACTAATAGGCATACGTCCAGGTGCCCATGACAGTACCTTTGTCAACGAAATAGAAGTTACTATCGTATGACCGGCTCGTGGCGTAGATTGCATAGTCGTTCTGTGCGGTCACTGTTTTGGATGGACCATTAGTGGCAGTTACATCAGCATGCTTAGTGTTTTCGTTTTACGTATACGACAAAGCTAACGTAAACTATAAAAATAAAAAAATATTCACGGACACTTAACACAACGCCTTCTAGTCCCAAACTAAGCAAAGCTTGTACGATGGAAACTAGATGGCTGGTAGAATACATACATTTTTTTGTTGTAAATACATACTTATAATACATAGAAACACCCAGACACAGAACAAACATCTATGTTTACAACACACAAATGTTTGTTCTCGGTGGGGATCGAACCCACGACCCACAGCACGGAAGGCAGAGCTACTACCGACTGAGCCATGACGCCTGTCATGAATTGAGCAGCGCCCCTAGCGGGAAGTTTACAAAACTAATGATTCTCTATACAAAATTACAAAGTAACGTAAATACACGCTAAGCATAGTAAGCATGCTGATTTCTTAGCGCTTCGAAGGGCACGTTACACTGTCGCGCTACGACGGAGGCGTCTCCAGAATTGGCCACTGACTTACTTTTTTAGTATGCTTAAAAAGTTTGCACCACTACGCAAGAAGAGTAATCAAATCGGTTTTTTTTTTAATGAGGACAAACAGTATTGCTGGCACGCATTTAGTGAAATACTGCGTGAATACTACTTAGTACTTTAGTACCGTAGATTTCTCGCAAAAAAAATATAGTATTCACTGCACGATATTCCAAATACAAAAGACAGTCTAATCTAATCCGGTCTCCGAGTAACGCTGTTTGAAATATCAAAATGATTTTTGTATGTATAGAAATAAGTATCATTTCACTTTGAACGATTAACACTCGCAATAAACGACTAGCTATTGCACGCGCTTTCTAGCTTACTTCCTCAATGTTTTTATCAGACAAAGGCGTTGGGGCATTTCAGGTCCCAATTGGCATACATTTAGTTATTTTTTAGATTAATTTTGTTATTTTTATAACTTTTGTTGGTTTTATCATAATCTGTTATACAGTTGCAGTCACGAAACCGCAATATAATGTAATTATGTTGACGCAAACACCTGTAAATACAATAAAAAACATTTAAAAAGACGCATTTTTCGAAGTAAAATGTCTAATAACTAATGACTCCCGCTGCTTTTTAATGAAATTGTTACATTTTTAAAACTGCATTGTAAGTGTATTGTAACAAACAAAGTGCCGTCATTGCAAGTTTAAAAAAAATGTGGGACCTGAGCTCCATCCAATTTGCCCCAGACCCTTTGACTCAGGAAATTGAAGTAATTTGAGCAGTTTGTAATGCGCAAGTTAAAATTATTTCGCTCATTTCACTGTAAAATCTGATGAAAATAATACTTACGATAAAACGGCTTATCCATAATTAATTTAATTCGAAACCGACACTAACGAACCACGGGTATCATTACAATCCTTACCTACTATTAATATAAATTTAACAGTTTGTCTGTATCACAAAAACTGTTATATTTGTTATTTGCTCTTTGCAAAAAAAAATTTGCAAAACTTTATCATGAAAACCATCAATATCTAAAAACTTTTGCTTATAAAGAAAAAGAAGTAAAAAAGCCAAAAACTTAAATTAAAGATATGGATAAACTAAATATATATAGGTATAGATAAATCAAAAACGTTTAATGTAAGTTTCGAATAGTTACACTATGTTTGGTCTCTGTCGATCGATTCGGAATCTGCTTGTGAATTGCAAAAGACAAAACACGGTGTAACTACATATTTCAAGCTTTATTAACAACGGGGGGGGATGGATATTAATTTTATTAGTAAGTAGGCGCCCTATTGATTAGTGCTATTTTTACTTTTAATGCTTAGGTCCGAAAATGCTTAAATTATTAGATTTTGTAGACGAAATCAGAATTTTTCGGAGGAAGCGCTCGTGGAAAATTAAATAGAGCTTTTTTAAGAGCAAGCTCAGCGCATTCGTAATTTGAAAAATTGTAAGTCTTACGATATTACTTATATTTTATTTTCAACGCTTTGAAAGTTCTTTTCAATGCTTCATAAGTGCCTGCAAGCAGTCATGTCCATGACTTTACAACGTAAAATTCCTAAATCCGTGCGAACGGATACGCGTGTAATAGCTAGTATACTACAAAATATACGGAACAACAAAGTTTTAAAGAAGATAAGCCTATTGTAACCAATCTGAGTTTCCGCTAAACGATTCAAAAGTGCCAATTCTGAGGGTGCGATTCAAGGCACAGAATAAATATTGAAGGTGCTACAGAGACGTATTAAGGACACTTACTACTAGTATGCTCAAAAAACATCTGCATCAACCGTGATTTTTTGAAACGGTTCGATGAATATCTGCGGTGCTGTGGGTCGTAGGTTCGATCCCCATCGAGAACAAACATTTGTGTGTTGCAAACATAGATGTTTGTTCTGTGTCTGGGTGTTACTATGTATCATTAGTAGTATTTACAAAAAAAACGTATATAATAATATAAAGTACTAGCCGTCGCCCGCGGCGTTGCTCGCGTTCTACCCTTTAGAGTGTGACGTTTCAAAATTCCTTTCTTAGTGCGCCCCTACACTATATAAGGATACTACCCTCCAAATTTCATACCTCTAGGACTTATAGTTTAGGCTGTGCGTTGATTCTATGTCAGGTTCAAAAGAGTTTTATCAGAGTATTGGTGATGATTTTATCAGCAATCTAGTTCCCATAGCTTTGCTTAGTTTGACTAGAGGGCGTTCTGTGAAATATCAATGAATATTTATTTATTTTTATTAGTTTTACGAGTGTTGTTACCCTAGCAACGACCCTGTGCTTAGTGGTAAAGTTTGCGCTCTCTGTAACAACGGTCTATGCATTATTCATTAACAGACACTCTGTTTAGCGTCGGCAATAGACCTACCGCAAACAAAGTTCCGAAACCAATAGGTATCCCTAGGGATGTACTGTGTCGATGGAATATAAGGATGTTGTATCGATGAAAATAGGTAGAGATATTAATAAATTAAAATATCAGTTCATATAATAATTTCATAGTTATTCAAAATTTCAGTTTCAGTAGAGTAATAAAAAGCTATAATAAACGTAAAGAGAGAAACATAAAAAAAAGGAAATAGTGAAGAATTATAATTTTTAGAGATATTAAAAATACAGAGTTTAAACTACATAGATTATATTATTTACACAAACAGTCTAATGGAACATTTTTATTACATAGACATTTGACACAGCGCCCTCTAGTTCCAAACTTAGCGAAACTTTTATTATGGAAACTCAAGACATGCAATCGATTCTAACTTCATTTTGGAGTTTTTAAATCATAAAAATTACATATAAACTAGAAAAACTAATAAATATCTTCTATAAACATTTATGTAGGTACCTTAATTGCTTATGCACACAGCTTAAATAATATTACTCAATAATTTAACCATTTAAATGCAATATAACTAGTGAAAATTACTCCTAATAAAGTTTATGGGAAGGTATGACTAAACACGTTACATGTCGCGTCGACTTTCTACTTGATATTACTTGTCTATTACGTAACTAATAGGTAAGTCATAAGTATTGTAGGTGTGATAAAACTTATCGATATTCTTAGGCGCATAGAGTACTAGCCAAGTAGCAAAATGTCTATGTTGCAATTTACACGGAACAAACAATGTGGGTTTATCATGGAAATTATAATTGAATATCCAAAGCATACAAAAATAATTACAACAGAAAAAAAATGATAATAATATATATACCTATATGAATAATAATATAATACCAACAAACACTCAGTTAACAAAATTAAATTCATTTTTAATATTTGTAAAAACAATAAAATGGTTACAAATAATCAGTAAGGTATTTTTTTTATAAAAATCAGAGATACATAACACAATAAATCCTCACACACTTGTTAGTTATCGATACCTAACAGTAATCGCAGCACCACATCACTATGCGAACCATTTCCCACGCCAAAGCAAAGCATTTTCACCTATTTTCACGGAGCGCAAAAAGTGCTCCCAATACGTGTGCCAACGCGCTATTGCCTGTTTTCACAGCCGACGACACGACATACACACAATATCTGTAAATAGCTGTCATACATTTACCCTCTTATTCATATTAGTTGAATAACGTTGTGCTAGAACTAGCTGGTAATCACTGGACAAGACTCGCAAGGGACCGAAAAGAAAGGCGTAATAAAGAGGAGGCCTATACACAGTGAGTGCAAACGGGCTGAAATGATGATGATGTTATTGCACTAGCTAAAAGTGACCGATAAGTTTCTTGCTATCTCTTCTTCTTTTATTTATAGCATCTGTCCGTCATTTTTACAGACAATTTTGCCAGTGTCAAATGAATTATTGGAAATAATATTAGTCAAGTCAAGTCATTGTTATTTCTTTTATTAACATAATAAGCGTACCTAATCTTAAATTTGCATGCTGGGTTTCTCTGGCGAAGTGTGAGAATCAATCATTTATTTAAGATCTACATGTACCACTCTTCACGCAAGTAAATCAATCATTCATTCATTCATTCATTCATTCACTCACAGTCATGCAAGTGACAATAACAAAGAGTTTTTAGAGTCTCTATAATACGACAGAAGATTATAACTAAAAACCTAAGTACTAGACATTTTCACCTGTCGATATCAACGCTGATAGGTATTTGTGTTCTACCCACCGACATGTCGTGTCGGTATCGGGTCGGCTAGTGTGAAATTTATCTTTCTGCATAACGCAACACGACATGTGACGTTTTCCCCCTCACTAGTTGTGAAATTATCGACTATTGTGTTAATCGGAGTATTGTTCTATAGAATATTCGAAATTATATGTTCGTTATAATAAAGCTTTTTATAACTTACTTTTTTTAGTTGAACCATTGCATTACTCTTCCTTTACACCAATAAGATTCACAATAAAACCTTCATAGCACAATCCTTACAACAATTTGTTTTTACAATCAAGAAAATCCTGCACAAGATTCAAAATGTCAAACATGCACAAGGTTTGGCGGTGGAAACGCAAATCGATATCTTCACAGAGTTGTGCATGTTTTATTGTGCATGTTTCTTGGAAGAAAGGCACAGTAAGGTTTATTGAGTATGCGTAATCCTTGATTTTATATATTATGACCGCAAAGACAACTTTTCCCATTTTTAGTTTTTTCGCATAATTTTTTACTGAAATATTTTTCAGAGCTTTTTGACAACAAACAAATGAAACGCAACAAACAAATGAACGCGGTGTAACCACAGAACTTAGCAAGAGATTATATGATCTGTGGTAAGAGTGACGTAGCACAGAGAAGCGCCTACAGAAACCGCACAACTCACACAAATAAAAATACCAGTGTAAATACAGGCGTTGTATTTGTGTGCGGGATGGTATATGATGTAGAGTAGACTAGATTTCTTGTCAATGAAATGAGTAGTTGGTATTATAACATCTTCTTCTTTCTTTCTTTCTTCACAGGTGTTTACGTCAAAATAATTACTTTATTTTGCGTTTCGGTGCATTATAAACAATAAAATTAATCTAAATATTAACTAAATCTATGCGAATCGAGATCTGAAATACCCCAGCGCCAAGTCAAATAAATATTTCATTCATTCATTCATTCAGTAACTTCATCTTCTCTCTCCAGGTGGCTGGTCTTTCGGCACGCAGAAGTTCAAGGAGATGTCAGCGACTCGCTACGCTCGCCAGACGTTCATCTACTCTGCCATTCCGTACCTACGCGACCGGAATTTCGATGGACTGGATATCGACTGGGAGTACCCTAAGGGAGGCGATGATAAGAAGAACTACGTGCTCCTGCTCAAAGGTAAGGATTTTCTAGATCTAGACAAGTAAAGTTTGAAGGATAAAAAACTAGCTGGTGCCCGCGACTTCGTCAACGCAAGATAAGAAGATACAGCTTGACCTCTCTAAACCAAAAACCGCCTTTGGCACGAGGTTCATCGTATGCTGGTTGACAGATATTTTGGTGGAAAGCTTGCACGCGTACGAAGTCGCGGGTATCAGCTAGTTTCTTATAAAATTTATAATTAGGTATGTAGGTCAAGGTCATCTGATCTTTTTAAATGTCGAAAAAAAGTCTGATTTACTGCTACAAATCTTTGCTAGGTTACAGAAGAAACATTATATCGCACTCCTAGAACAACACGGAATTATCTCGAAATTTCTGAAAATCGACTTTATTGCATATTCGAATCCGCAAAATTTTACCGCGCCTACCACCAAGACAGGCTTATTTATATTTGGACAGACGCGGAAGAGATGGCGCTGTACGTCACTCTTAGTGAATTAATGAGTGAAAAGTCATACCACGAACACGAGCTTATGTCCAGTTACAACATGGCCGCCGTCATAAAAAACCGTATTGCGCTTACGCAAGAGCAAATTATTTAGGAATAATCTGGTGTTGTTGAAGCTATTGAGACCATTTCTGTGACTTATTTAGTGATAATCCCGTGTTGGAGAATTTTCCCGGTTGGCGTTTTTGAAGTATTCCAAAATACAGCGGTATTATTGACGAAGGTATGTTAGTTTTTTTTATTATTCCAAAATAGTTCCGTATTGTTTGAAATAAGTGAAAATTTCTTAAATAATGCCCTATTGATGGCACATTTAAATTAGGCCACAATTTATTCAAAAATCATTTTAAATGAATTTTGAATACTTAGAATTCTTACTTTAGTAGTATATTATAAGAAAAGTATTTTTAAGGAGTATTTTTCTCAATATAATAGGACAAATAAAACAAGTTTTTAGATAATGCTCTATTTTTGAATTAATTTAGTTTCTTCTCATTTTATGGCAGATAATGAAGGTTTGCGGACTATTGATGCTCGAAAAGGCAATTGGAGCAACCGTGGAGGACCAGTCAACTGTCCAAGAAGTCAATATGGAAAATAATGCTGAACTTTCTACTGTGGCGGCATCTACGTAACGGATTTTGATGTGTTTTTTAAATAGATAGAAATAAAAGACTGGTTATCGTAGGTTACCAACATAGTACAAATAGTAAAGTATTCTTATTACCTCATAGTATTACATTGTACACATTCAGTAGTATGTAGTAACTACTTAGCGTATGGTAAAACTTGTGATACCTAGTGGTTCCCGCCCTTAGTTGATCGAGTGAGCGAAGCGAACGAGATCTTAGTGACAACTTGGACAAAAATACTTTGTATGTTTGTTCGACGAGATCTGTTAAACCGCACAACCGATCTTCATAAAACTTGGTAGGTATACGGATAGTACTCTTAAATTTTACTGGTTTGTTAAATGAAGTAAATCGGTCAAGGGGTCGTGAAGTTATGAGGGTCCAAAAGGAGTAAAAAAAAAAGTCGTACAATAAGATCAAGTGGAGTGTCATGATAGGGTTTGGTTTAGACATTCCAACCCCGTTTTTATTTTGATTCTAAGTGTAATAGTTTTGAGTTGTTGTAAAAATTATAAAATTGGCAAACCCAGTACAACGTGAGCTACCATTTCTTGGAGTTTCAATGATTTTGAAGTTCAAGTAAGACTGGTACATAGCTAGACGGCGATTTCGAAGCGATTTGCAAGGTTTATTACAACCATTGGTCAATAAAAATTGTTTGGGTTTTATTAACCTCCGACCATCACGAGATCTCAGTTCGAGGTGAACTACTAGTTATGTTAACTCTGTTTTACTTTTCTAGATTGTATTTTATTAATTTCGTTGTTTCATGTGTAATTAATCACTATGCCCAAAACTACACTGTGGTTTTTGGATGATGATGATGTTGATTATGTTATTTTTGATATAAAAATGCTGATTTTCATAATATTTTTGTCCTTTGTTATACTAACAACAGGATAATTACCGAAAACAAATCAAATATGTCCTTATTGTATATTTACTTTTAACCAATAGATGGTAAAATAATAGAGCGCTATTTCAGTTTCATTCAACAAAGAGGACGTATTTCGAAATAGTTAATTTTTATTTCATGAAACAATTAGACAATAGAGAATTAAAACCAAAAATGCATATTATCCCTTGCTCGAAGTTTATTTAGGGGAATCAACGATATTATATTGATTTACATTGGATATGTTACATGAATCATTGAAGACTTTTGCAATAACATAGATACAAAAGCAGATAACGGTTTTTCGTCGATACTGAAAAAAGTAGTTTTTCGAGTTAGCGCTGTCTTGTTCTAGGCGTGCGATATGCTTTATAAATTCAGCTATTTCCATTTTTCCTTCAGAACTCAACAAGGCTGATATAAATTCCGACCGCGGACCCACTTGTATCTCCTGTATTTCATATGCAGGGTATTTTCTGTATAAATTTTACGTCTTGTTTCCTTTGGCATAAGTTTCTTGTTATTGAACCGAAACGCTTCAACTGTCAATAATATGGATAAAGGAAGGCCCGTATACACCGATAAAGAAATTGTTACTCAAAGATTTTCACACAAATCTATGCTCAAGTTCGGCATTAGACTCCAGTCACTGTGAGCAAACAATAACTGAGTCATAAAGTCAGGGTGCATCGATAGAATTACGTATATACGTGTGCAAGGGTATAGATTTATAAAAATTTAAAATGAAGGTCGATCAGTTCAATTCCTTTGAAATTTGGAACCGCAACTGTTCCAAATTCAACTGAAACCATCCTCTGAAATCTACCGCTGCACTCGGCACATTTCGAATGTAATCTATCGTCCGATATTGCAATATCTGGCGCGTCTAAATATTGGCAGCGGCCGAGGCCAGGTGCGCTCAGAGACCTACAAACTGCGTAGACAGTAATCAGATATTTCTAACCAAATTGACATAACGTATAAAAAAATTTTTCACAACACAATCCTTGCAAACGATTCGTTCTTACAATCAAGAAAATCCTTAGAACCATCTGCACAAGATTCAAAATGTCAAACATGCACAAGGCTTGGCGGTGGAAACGCAAAGCGATATCTTCACAGTGCATGTTTTATTGTGAATGTTTTGCATTGAAACCTCACTATATGCATCAAGTTGAAATTCAATAGTCGCTAGAGAATAGAAACCAATGAAAATTAATTAATATCTTTTAGTCTGAACAATAGGTAAGTCACGTGACTAATTCTTCTTCTTTTATTCAAATACAAATACAAAATTTATTTATTTAATAATAAACATGTTCGAAATCAAGGTAGAACCCGGTCTTCTGGTTAGTTCTGTATTATATTCGAAGTTTCTAATATCCAGTGATGGTGTAATAACTTGAACAGTCGAAAGGGTCTTCTACGTTTCGGGCATGGAACTTTTAGAGTGACATCTAGGCTAAGGTTAGTCACGGATTGGGCGTTGTAAATACTACCTACTGCGTATGTATTTTGTGGTTCAAGCGTGGCGTTGTTTAGTTGACAAGGTTGGAGTTGGGTTTTAAGGGGTGACCACTAGTGGCACCAGATGTCTTAGATGTTGTTCTAAAATGTCCAAAATAATATAAAGTAAGCAGATTTTTTTTTAAAACAGTAGAACCTTAAATCTGTTTTGACATCCACCAATAGGAATCGTTTAATATGAAAACAAAGGATTCCCATTGATGGATTCCAAACACATCCATACCAACGTAGCTAAGCTTAGCTCTGGTGGAAAAACTCTAATACTAACACGAAAAGCAATTTGTGTCTCTTAAAGCACATGCACTTAATTTTCAAGACTTGACACTTCATTTCGCTACTAAGCCACGATTCTCCAAACAATGCTTCTAAATTAAAAGTGACACTTCTATTCTTCAATAGGGATGTCTGTTTCATAAATAAAAACACTTATATCGATACGGACTACCGATTGCTTAATAGCTAGAAATTCTGTATCAAGTCATGAGTTTGTGATAGAGCTGTCTGTTTTCCTCAACTATCGATGTAATAATGTTTTTGTAAGTGGCAGTTCTAAGCGTGGCTAGTGCTGCGCGTTCTATCAAAACACAATTTATCGATACGTATATCGATAGACCGTGTCGGTGGCTGCCCGATGTTCTGCACCTGTCGCCGGGTCGCGCGGTGAATGGAATATTTTGTCGATAAAATTTTAATTGATTTTTCGCTGCAGTGGTTTATCCGTAAACCTTAGAAGGTTTTGGTTTTTAAAGTATTCTTTGGTCTTTGCTTTTGTGTCAAATAAATCAATAAACTTGATTGTTATTTTCTATAAAATGTCAGTAGTATAGGCACTTATATTTACGTCGTGTTTATGCGTACCTATTAGGATTAGATTAACCTCTAAAGCTTATTAACATTTTAAATATTAGGTCAAGGCAATTTCAATAAAACTAACAAAAACGTAATTTGACACAATTCTAATTTTGAACTTTTTGCCTCTAAATTATGTATCTTCTTAATTAATATTCTTGATCTGTTGAGGTTTTTGCAGATTCCGTTATTTATGCTTATCATATTATTTGAAATTTGATATATTCGAACTTCGATATTTGAACATAATTATTATTTAATTCACTTGTTTAATATTCATTACAAACATTTTGTAAAATATTGTTTTCTAAACTTCCGTCTGTTAATCTATGGAAAATCGATATTTATCAATCATTGAGAGCACATAAATGTCTAGCTTTCCATGTTCCATGGTTGACAAAACAACTAAATGCTTAATTTGGTACTAGAGGGCGTTGTGTGAAATGTCCAGGAACTTTTATATAAGATACCTCATCAGATATATCATCAGTAGCAATACCCAAGTATTTACTTATAAAACCCTGAGCCCTTCCTAGGGAGCCCTAGGGAGTCTTTTAGATTGCCACCAGTGAACCACACAAAGCACAATCGTATCAAACATTTTACAATCCATACACTGATGGTTATGTTATTATTAACTTTTCCTTAACACTTTAATACATTGGCTTAATCATAAAAGTAGAACATGTAGTGAATGATTACTCACAGATCGTGGCACAAATTGCGTCCAATTAGTAATCGATAGATGAGTAATCGATAAGAATGGGCATCCCTAACGCATTAAGACTCGAGGCACGTTTCGACACGACTCTGTCACGACTCTACTTCGTGTTTCAGTAAAATGGTGGCTTTTTGCGCAAATTATAGGAATTTTGTAATAAACCGTGATGGATGAACGCTATATAAACGTGGCGGTTCCTATGACGGTTGGGTAAGGGTGGTAATAAAATTATCGATGAAAAGGACTATGGGACTCTTATTGAGTACCTAGCATCGTCTTTATGAGGGACGCGAGCTTTTGAAGTAAGTGAGAATAAAATTTTAACTAGCCTTGTTGGGCTGGTTTACAATTTTTCCTTTTTTCACAAATAAAGATAGATAGATATATCCTTTATTGCACACCAAGAAAAGAAGAAGAACAATAAAAAAAGAAATAAGTTTCAAGCATGAGGTACAGTGGGCGGTCTTATCACATTATTCATTTGGTTGCTTAAACGTTTTTTTATACAACCAAATGAAGGAATAAACCCAAAAATGGCAAAAATATTTTTTAACCTTTAGCGGTCATACATTATTAAATACATGCAGAGTTTGCCCACGGCTTTTTTCATGATGTTTTCCTTCACCGTTTTACTGTCACTGCGTTCGTATTTCCGATTACATGCATGTATATACCGCGTTCACACTATGCCATTGCCGCTGCCGGCTTGAATGCCGCGGTTAATTCCGGAATGATTGCCACAGCAACATCGCCTTTATTCCTACACCGCGTTCACACATGCCCATGCCGCTGGCCGAATTATTGCCGCGATTAATTCCGGAATTATTGCCACAGCAACATCGCCCAGTTCATGCCCTAGCTCTTTGGTGAGAATAAAGGCGATGTTGCTGTGGCAATAATTCAAGAATTAATCGCGGCATTCATGCCGGGCATAGTGTGCACGCGCTAATAAGTAAGTACCACAACTAAAAC
This sequence comes from Eulithis prunata, assembly GCA_918843925.1. Taxonomy (NCBI): domain Eukaryota; kingdom Metazoa; phylum Arthropoda; class Insecta; order Lepidoptera; family Geometridae; genus Eulithis; species Eulithis prunata. Next base: position 8,811,224 of record OU974014.1, on the reverse strand, counting down.
TTTTTTTTTTTTAATCTTTATTTATTAAACTAAAACTTCTAACCTAACTACTTTAAGATAATTCATAGAATGTTTGTAGAGTAGGGTTACTACCTCCAACGTACCACTATAAGATAGGTACGTTTATTTAGGCGACTTGGCAAAATACAATCCTCATCAATTACGTAGAATATACACACCAAGTTAAGCAACCTCAAGAAGTCGCACTTACCCAGAACTATCGGATTAAAGCAATTAATTTTACCCTCGGGGAGAATTGATTGTCATTCCGTGTGCGTTGCAGGGTTAAGGTGCAGTCTGTTACAAAACCGCCGCTGTCATTTTCCTGTCTAATTTTTATCTTGATCTGAGTATAGGATCTTTCTTCTTTTAAACCTATATGGCCTGTGTCCGTAATTTCGACAGACAATTTTTCCAGTGTCAAGTGATAAATTTGAAATAATATAAGTCAAGTCAAGTCTTAGTCAAGTCTCCCTCAATGCACTGACTTTTTTCCAAATTTTGACAGGCGTCACAGGTCAATTGGTATGAGGTCTGCCTCAGTAGGTATGTATTTACAAAAAAAATGTATATAAGTATTCTATCAGCCATCTAGTTCCCATAGTACAAGCTTTGCTTAGTTTGGGACAAGAGGGCGTTGTGTAACATGTCCAAAAATATTTAATTATTTAATAAAGGTGGTCATATACTTGACAGGCGTCACAGCTCAGTCGGCAATAGCTCTGCCTTCCGTGCTGTGTTGTGGGTTCGATCCTTACCTAGAACAAACATTAGTCTGTGGCTAAAATAGATGTTTGTTCTATATTTGGGTGTTACTATGTATTAAAAGTTATATATTTACTAAAAACATGTATATAAGTATTTTATTAGCAATCTAGTTCCTTTTGGTACTAGAGGGTATTGTGTGATAATGTCCAAAATTATTTATATTTTATTTAAGTATTTAATAGATGTAGGTTTAATGAATAAAACAAATTCCTCGGAAATTACACAATAAATAAGTTAACCAATGAACTCTAAATAAAAAAAAAACACCTGACCAGCCGAAAAAGTGGACAAACTTTAGAAGCCGCGGCTTAACCCAGGGTAGGATGGGGTAAGCTGGGCTACCGCAGTGTGTCTTTAATTACGTGTCGAGGTCGTTAGTGTGCGAACACAGAGGCTTATACACTTTATACATTGCTAGTTTGTAACAGACGCTGTGTAATAGGCATTTGGTCAATGTGAAATAAAAGCTTTCTTAAGGATTTTGTAGACTTGTGTAAAGAATTTTAGTTTCGACGGAAAAACGGTGTTATACAATTAACGATGATGTTTTGTCTGTTTGTTTGTTTGTCTCCTCGTAGTTTTGAAAGTAGAGCTTTGATTGCGGTTTTTTGTAAGAAATGTGGTTTATTTGGCTTAGCATCAAGTGAGATAGATAGTCAGATGGTTACATACATCTTGTTAAATATATAAAACTCTTTTGAAGCTGACTGACAATCAACGCACAGCCTAAACTATAAGTCATAGAGGTATGAAATTTGGAGGGTAGTATCCTTATATAGTGTAAGGGTGCACTAAGAAAGGAATTTCGAAAAGTCACACTCTAAAGAGTCTAGAACGCGAGCAACGCCGCGGGCAATAGCTAGTAACAATTAAGATTAAACACAAACACAAAACTAAAAAAAAACTAGTTAGCTACATAGAAAATAATATTTCTCTTTTCAATATTATTTTAACTATAAACTGACCCAACCCTGTAAAAATACAACCATTCTCATATCTAAAATCAGTATCTGGTAGATGTTAAATGGATCTGTCCTAAATAAACCTCCATTATTGGCTATTCTAGAAAAACCTTCATTATTCTCTGTCAAAGATAAATACCTTCATAACCAAACCTGATATAGCTAGAAATACCTATAAATCTGCTGTCATATCTTTTCGTTGGCGCGATGACAAGAACTACAGTCGGACACGAGTTTTGACATTTTTTGAAACGACACATAGCACTTTTATTTTAATAGTTTTTCTTGTGTTATTGTGAGTATTGTTGTTTAATTTTGGTGGAATTTTAACCAATAATACTTAGGTCGTAACATAAAGTGTGAGCCATTGGAATAAATGTGTGTAAAGTTGTTTTTCTGAATGTGAAAATTCGTGTTAGGTTTTGAAGAGAAAATCCACCATTTTCTTTTCAAAACAAACGACAGCCGACTTGACAAATGACTTGACTTGACTTATTTATTACAATTTTAACACTTGACATTGGCAAAATTGTCTGTCGAAATGACGGATACAGGCCATTACTGAAGAGAAGAAGAAGAACTACAGTCTAACCACACTAGATCTGCAGCACAATGAACCCGTAGTGGGACCACTGTGGGTACAGCGGTACTATTTGATAGCCTATGTGTCACCACAGATCGTCTCTTTGCCCTCTACACAATACACGGTGTCACGAAATGATACCGTATACCTACTTTTTAACCTTTTACTAAATCTTTTTAGTGCCCATTTATTCTGTTACGGAAATGGAAACTATAGCATGGTCAGACTTTATGTATTTACATACAACTTTGCAAAAAGGACCCATAATTATTATTGTACTGTTTGTTTCCAAAAAAATAAAATTTCAAAAATCAAATAAATCGGTGGTCAATTAGTTACGGAAAACAGTCCGCCGTACAAGTAACAAGTTAACTTACAAAAATTTTATGGTGACTTATTTCATCCATTGTGGACACAGACTCCAGGTACTTATACATCAATATGTAGACCAAAGTCGAATGTGTCTGGCTGACCAACAATTTTTGCAATGCGAAAGTTACACAAGATGTCGGTATTTTAAATGTTATATGCACAGAAATTCCGATCCCGTGCACGCTATACCTACTAGAGAAAACAAAGTAAAAAAATTGGAGTCTCCGTAGTGCAATGCGTACGCTCTGATACAGTGGACGCGCAGTTTTATACGTACAAAAAAGCTTTAGATTAAGTGTTTTAGTTAATAGTAATATTAATCAAATTTTACTAAAAAAAAATTATGATAAAAGTAATGGAACAAGCTTATAGCTCACCTGACGTTAAGTAGTAACTTCTGCCTATAACAATATAAAATATTGTAAATACTGTATTAGTTGTAATTTTCTTTGTGAATAAATATTATATTCATAGCATAATTTCTGAGGAATCCTTAAGTGAATAATTCTAACTAATCAGTGTCACACGATCTTTTGAATAAGATATGATTTACTATAACTACTTATTTAATATAATTAGATATTAAACTTAGTTATCTTCGCCCTGAGGGCTAAATCAACAAAGCTACTCAACGAAATGATAAACCAATTTCATCGGTTCATTAAGTACGAGGCCTTTTTGGGAAATAAATTAACTTGGTAACTTGTTAATTATTTTCTCCTCAACTAATAGCAACCTTATTATCATCATTTAACACAAAGATTGAGAGGGCTTGAGTTTTTATGAAATACTAGCCGTCGCCCGCGGCGTTGCTCGCGTTCTAGACCCTTTAGAGTGCGACTTTTCAAAATTCCTTTCTTAGTGCGCCCCTACACTTTATAAGGATACTACCCTCCAAATTTCATACCTCTAGGACTTATAGTTTAGGCTGTGCGTTGATTCTCTGTCAGCATCAAAAGAGTTTTATATATATTGATGATGACTAAAGATACGCGGTGTGGGGTGTAACTGTAAAGGCTGGTAATTGTTTTTTGAAGGACCATAGAATAAATCAAAATAAATAAAATTACTGAACCAATCGTAGTGAAATTCGGAAAATGGATCTTGCTCGTAATAAGGTAGATAATCCAGTCTGTCACCTACCTTAAACTTCCACACAACGCTCCTTCACGAGGCTTAGCACGCGGCAATCCTGGTGATGTGGGTGGAGTCCAGCGAGTCCAAGAATGTTCCAAAAAAACACTATCTAAATGGGCACAGCACTGCGAGAACGTCTCACAATAATAATAACTGCACGGCAGTTCAAAATGAGTTCAAACTTGTCTATCCACGGAATAGTATCTCAAAATTGAAGAGACGCGACCGAGCTTAGGTAGTCGCACAAGCCAACTGATGATGATGCCCGCGCGCAGAAGGGCGGCGGCGCATAGCCCGCGATCCACAACGAGGGTAGTCGTGAAAAGCGGATGGCAAACATAAATTATCTACCCTTTAAATTGAGCAAAGATCCAACACGCGGGTATGTCATTCTTTAGGTAAAACCAATTATCGTAAATCTGAGACCACGATAAAGCGATTGTCATTTTGACACATTGGCCGAAGGAAGTAGCCATTATGACAGAAAAAGTTATTGTTGCTTAAAATGCTATAATAATTTTTTTTCTAAATTCACAATATTTACAAAATACACAAGAAACAGTTAAGCTATCTACAAACCGTTGCAAACGATTTATAGATAGCTCATTTCACAATATTTAGAAAATACACAATGACATGAAACAGTTGAGCTATCTACAAACCGTTGCAAACAATTTATAGATAGCTCAATTCACAATATTTACAAAATACACATGAAACAGTTGAGCTATCTACAAACCGTTGCAAACGATTTACAGATAGCTCAGTCCAAATTAGTACCAATCGGAAGTTTATGAATACTGTTTTAGTTGTAATTTTCTATGTAAATGAAGTTTAAAATTTCGCAAAAATGTATGATCATATTGGTCACTGAAAGCTCCACTAGTTAAAATGACTGATAAATCTGCTGACATCTTTTTTCGTTGATATTAGACGATGGCAAAATGTTATGTAGAGCAACTATTTTGTGATCGATTTTATGACCAATGAATACGAAGATATCGTCTAGTTACAGCGTAAACTGAATAAATGCACTTTTTGGCAGAATTGAGGCAAAATGCAATTATATTATATGTATTTTTTTACGCTATATCGACTGATAAAACTGAATAACGGGTAAGACCTACGGTTCCTAAATCATATTATTATATATCCTAGGGAAGAAATAGACTATTCAGTTTGAAAATGGAACTACGAATATTCATAAAGATGGCCGCTCGGTTCCATTTTCAAAATGAATCCGCACGCACTAAATACGAATTGTGATCGAATAAACTTCGCCCGAGTCCAAATGAATGGAAGTGACTCATGTAGGTCACCTTGACATTTAGATAAGGTCAATCTTTGGTTTAGAATATACTGGCGCTGTTGTGTTGACCGTAATATAGCGACATAATGCTGCCAATTCTTCAAAACCATGAAACAAGAGAGCTTTGACTCTACAACCTCCTAAAAATTGCTTTTAAAGCTGATTTGAGTATATTGATTTTTTTATGAGCAATGATATTATTAATTTATACTTAGTAAAATAATTAGCTGAAAGAATCTGGTTAGCCTCATCCCCTTTGATTTCTAAATTTTTAAATCAATAGTATTTTGAGACTCTTTCTTCAGTCTCAAAATTTCCTTTGGGCAAAATTACACCGCAAATAGCTCTAGACAAAGTCAAAAAACTCAAAATGCTTTTATTCAATAAAATGTCACTGATCACATTGAATCACTTAGTATTTCCTATATTTTTGTAAGTCGATACATAAAACAATATTATAAAATAAAATAAATATAAATATTCACGGACACTTAACACCACGCCTTCTAGTCCCAAACTAAGCAAAGCTTGTACGATGGAAACTAGATGGCTGATAGAATACATACATACATTTTTTTTTTGTAAATACATATTTTTAATACATAGAAACACCCAGACACAGAACAAACATCTATGTTTACAACACACAAAATGTTTGTTCTCGGTGGGGATCGAACCCACGACCCACAGAACGAAAGGCAGAGCTACTACCGACTGAGCCATGACGCCGGCTATGATATTATACTCAATGACTTCCAATGAGCTTTTATTTTCTTTAATTTGTTTATGTTTATCAAATATGTTCATCAAATTACGGTGTAAACATTCTTGAAAAACGAGGATGGTTCGAACAGATGTTTTTCCGTAAAATCCTCTAGCACATGACGTCACAACTTGACATTTTTACAAGTTGAAGAAGCTACTTATTTACATACTATTTTTTTAAATATTCCTGACTATTATCACTAGCAGTGTTTTTATAGCGAGTTGTAAAGGCATAGGGAACTGTGTTAAATTAAAATAAACTTGCAAGATTAGACAAACAAACAAAAACATTGCAAGTTAAATAAAAGCGTATAAAAAATCTTAAGTCTTTACATAATGAAGATGATTTATACAGCGTCAGGAGGCAACCTATGCCTACACTTAACGACACACTGTAGTGCCGGGACAGTGTTTAGATGGAGTAGGCCCAGCACCTATACCATCCTCTCAGCCCAATGCATTTCCTGTGAATATGGCTGATTGGACTGAGTATCAAAAATAGCCCCCCAAAAGCCATAATATATAGCTATAGTTTGGCGTTCTGTTAGTTGGCTTTTTGGGTGGGTAAAATAAGGGGATGTCGGTAAATAAAAAAGGCCGTATCGTTTTTTATTTAGAATAATAAAAATAAATAAATTTAAATAAATATTCACGGACACTTAACACAACGCCTTCTTGTCCCAAACTAAGCAAAGCTTGTACTATGGGAACTACATGGCTGATAGAATACACACATACATTTATTTTTTTGTAAATACATACTTATAATACATAGAAACACCCAATAATAATAATAATAATAAAAGAACGTTATTCACATTCGGTTATTCAAATATTTAAAGAAGGAATTCACTTCAATACGTTGTACAAACACTCACGTGGAATGGTATGTTCCTTCATGTTGTAGCCAGACTGTAAGCGTTTTGTGAAATGAGACAATTCCATTTTTTCTACCAAAATGCAGTCACAAATTGATATTTTTTTCATTCCTTGCCTCTATACTTACAATTTATCAAAATCAGAACATCATTTATTTATATTATTGGACATATTTTCACGCAACGCTTTCTAGTCCCAAACTAAGCAGAGATTGTACTATGAGAGCTAGGTTACTCATTAAATACTTTTTTGTTTGTATAAATACATACTTAAAATACATAGCAACACCCTAACGCTTATAATACGCTTGCTAACGGACCCTACCCTTACCATTCACATTGATTGCTGAATGAATTAACTAGGAGTGGCAGCCATACCGAACGGGATCGTTTGTACGGTATGAGTAACCATTGTGCTTAGTTGGCTAATTTTATTTAAAACAATTGAAAGACAGGGCTGTCCCTAACGGAACCCTTTATCTGACCCTATTTGTGTAACATCGAACCTTAAAATAGGGTTGTCGCTAACGTATAGCAACTCGCCCATGCGTACAACTAACTCACAGTTTTATATTAAAACCACCTCTATTTAAGTTGGCATAGATAAGTGACGAAACTTATTACTAGAGCGTTATTTCACGCGACTATTAAGAAAAGTCGAAATGTATGAGAATGACAATTATTAAAATAAGTTAAGCGGTCAAAGTTGACATAGAAAACTGAACAAAATGTATGAGATAATTAAATTTTAGAATGATGATAGGTATATAGGACACGTGCTCAGCGATTGTAAAAATTACAAATTATCTAGAAGAACCATGAAAAAGACAAAAAATTACAAAATTTACATCAAAATGTGCCATACATTTCATAATGTGTCACATATATCACGATGTCACTTTAAACAATATAGTTATGAGTTTTAAATTTCGAGCACATTTAAATCTCATAATTATTTTGTTTTGTATTTACTTCATCGAATTAATTAGTTTCATTATGAAGCTTAATATTACTGCCTTGTTTGAGGAACAGCTCTAAACAGAGACTTGTCAAATATTTGCTAACAGCAAACTTCATAGCGGTTGGGTAATATGGGGGAGCATGATTTGTGGCGGCTCTCATATACCCAGCTTGTGTGAGAATTGTAGATTAGGTACCAATTTTTTATACCTACATTATTACCAACTTCAGAGATTAGCTATTAATGACTTATAGCATTGTACTTATATATAGGTTTTTTAATATGTTTTTTATTTTATATAGGTTTGTACATAAACATGGGCCTTGTCATATTATTGTAAAAGATATGAGTAGGTACATACCTACCTATAGAATAAATAAACTTTTAAAAGAAACAGAACTAAAATTAATAATTTGTGTAGCGGCTGTAAAGAGGATATACTGAATGTAAATACATAAAATTAACTCGTTTATAATAACTTGCTGAGGGTCTATCTACTCTTGCAAAAATAATACTAAAATGTTTCTCGGTATTTTGAGCTATGTGGCAACACAACGTTCTGCCAGTTAAGTTTGAACAAAAAAGTGACAGCAAAAAGTGAAAACCAAAAAAAACTTGGCAAAAGGACCAGCCTCCAGTGCCAGAACAAAATAAAAAAAATAAAAAAAACAGTTAAGGTTCGGTGCCATTATTTAGTTGTAAAAAAACCATAAAATCGAACATCAGTATTACGAATCTCATTTTGCGTGTTTTGAATAGAAAATATAAAATAGCCCGAACTAAACATGATTAGTAGTTAATAAGACTTTAATAGCCTCTACCTACATAACTCCTCCATCGTATCCGCGCGGAACTCTTGTATAATCCTCATCAAGTCAATAATTGTGATTACTTACTGTTATTTTAACATTTTCTACGGTCTTTGCTGTTATGGCATAATCTTTATTAACCAAAGAGGTTATAGCTTCGACAGGCGTCATGGCTCAGTCGGTAGTAGCTCTGCCTTCCGTGCTGTGGGTCGTGGGTTCGATCCCCACCGAGAACAAACATTTGTGTGTTGTAAACATAGATGTTTGTTCTGTGTCTGGGTGTTTCTATGTATTATAAGTATGTATTTACAAAAAAATATTTATGTATGTATTCTATCAGCCATCTAGTTTCCATCGTACAAGCTTTGCTTAGTTTGGGACTAGAAGGCGTTGTGTTAAGTGTCCGTGAATATTTATTATTATTTTATTATGGCCTCTGTCCGTCATTTCAACAGCCAATCTTGCCAGTGTCAAAGACAAAATTAAATACAGATTTTTTTCATAAAAAACATAATACTTGAGGGTGACAACATTATTTAGTGTTTTGCACGCACAAAAAGAGGGTTCAGTCAAAATTGAGCGTACCCACATAATGTCGGTAATTTTTTGCCAGCACTAGAAAACTGAACCGACCCCATATTCATAAATAAGTGTAACAAGTCACACTAAATATTTGAAAAGCGTATACCACAAAGCAGACTGAGACATTACAAAATTTAACATTATGTACGCTATATTAAAAAACATTATTAAATTGTTTTTATGTATCAGCAATTCAATTCTTATCTTCTGGCCTTCGCAGTGTCGCCCGCAATTTCGCCACTGACACGTAGATGATTTAGTAAAATAACCGTGACATAACAAGCAGTCTTGTCTATCAACAAGAAAACTTTTTCTCGTCCTTCTTTTAGCTCGTCCGTCGCGATTCTAGCTTCTTTCTAAATAAGGGCCGACCCCAATGATGTAGGTACATATACATAGGTACGTATAGGCCAGGGTCCGCCTGTGAATTATTGATGTAGATTGTAAAACCTAATTAACTGCGACACAGCCTTTCACAATACGATAGGGAGTAGGTAACTTTGACATAAAAATTACGTACTAAATTCAGTGCCTGGATCACGGATAAATGTGACAATTGCTATCGTATCGTAACGCCAGCGTATCCGAGATACACTGCGCGGTGACACTACAACGGTTGGCAGTCGAGCTGGCATTGACGCGCAATATAACTCGAATACGTTAACACGGCGACTGTCAGATTTTTTCGTGATAGAGGTACAGGGCTCATTGCAAAAACCCCCTGTGAGTTCCCCCTGCAAAGGAGATTTCTAATTTTTTTTTTAATGACGTAATTTTCACGAACGGTTTTATTGTACCGAAGCTTAGTCTAATATTTTAATTTTAAATAACTTTGTCTTGTGTGTAGGTGGGTTTCCTGATCCACGCCAGTCTCTTAAGAGTCTGGGTATCACTGGAGAAACCCACTTATGTATGTGTGTGAGGCTGAGTGAGTGTATTATGGTGTAAATAAGGGTGATTGTTTAAGAGTGTTAGAGTAATTATGAGTGTAAGAGCGTGCGTGTGTGTCAATATTCTGAGGTGTGTGTATGACTTTTCACTTTTTTAGTCTGCTGTCAGGACCACAGATAAAAAAAAACAAATCTGTCTTCAAAAATATGAGTTCGAAGTTCAAAAAGTTGCATAAAACGTGATGGATACGATAATGTACTAGATAAATCATTTCAATAAATTCTGGTTCCCACGAACAATATCGGTGAAGGATTTCTGGGGCATGATTGTGAAAGGAAGGATCATCCTTTGAGTAGGTACAGTCAGCGGCAATAAGATGTTTATGTACAAATCATAAGTTCTAAAGATGAACGATACAAAATTTCATATAAATGTATCGATAAGGTTGCCTGGAAGAAATCGCTTTCAGCGATAAGGCCGCTTATTGTACTTTATCGTATTATTGAAAGTTTTGATTTTGATTTCTTTAAACGTTATATACGTATACTAGCCGTCGCCCGCGGCGTTGCTCGCGTTCTACCCTTTAGAGTGTGACGTTTCAAAATTCCTTTCTTAGTGCACCCCTACACTATATAAGGATACCTACCTACCCTCCAAATTTCATACCTCTAGGACTTATAGTTTAGGCTGTGCGTTGATTCTCTGTCAGCTTCAAAAGAGTTTTATATGTATATTGATACGTTTGTACAGTCAGCCAGATATATATATCTTGCTATCGCTAACTGTACAAACGTGCAAATATGTAGTGGAAGACAAAATTTACAAAAAAAGGTATCCCTTTCACGCTAGTTATCCTCTCAGATTTCTTGAATAGAAAATATTTAAAAAGGTCAGATGGTGTTGAGTTGTTTTTATCGCGGGTCCTGTATAAAATCTCTCTTTCGGCACCCTTAAACGATCTCCAGCACTTAGTACGTACCAGGGTACGTACATTTTAGTACCTAGAAGTGGATAAGTATACGTAAAGGTCTGAAAAGAGGCTTAGGGTCAATTTATACTAGCGCAGAGTCAAAGCGCATCGAAGAAACGTTACCTAGCAAATTCACCCTTATCTCAACATTATTTCTTCTTAGATAAAAAAAGACGCGCGGATTCACGCGCATTCGTGAGATTTCGCGCGTCTGAATTTGCTATGTTTTTCTATGTTAAGTTTCGGATTGACGCTTCGATGCGCTTCGACTATGCGCTAGTATAAATTGACCCTTAGCAGTTTCTAGAAACTGCAAAATTTGTAGTTTTTTTCTTATCCATATTTTTTGTCTGTTTAAAGATAATGGTCTGGCGACACGACACGATTGCTACACGATATTGGCATATAATAACACAATATAATACGATCCGGATAAAAAAAATCTAATTTGAATAACAAAGGGATGGACGACTTGGCCATAACCCAAGAGCTGATCTTCTAGACACTTTTACACGCACCGACAGTCGACACCGATATTTTAATTCGAGCCAGTGACACATTAAGTAGTATGAATGAATGAAAGAATGAAAATACTTTATTGTACGTAGGTACACCTTACAAACTAATATGCGAGACAGACTAAATTACATTACATTACGTACAATGGGCGGTCTTATCGCTAGAGAGCGATTTCTTCCAGACAACCTTTGGATGGAGTGGAGCGTATAAATGTAGTATTGTGAGGTTTACCAGTGTGGAAACATTCTTTGCAATTCATTCTAAGTACACCTTGTACTGTGCAAACGGTTTTTACAATTATTATTCATCCTATACCTCGTTTTTAAAATCCAATTCTGTATTTCGTAGCACAAAACACGAGGTAACCTCCCCAATTCTGCTTCCCTGCTCTCTGAATGTACATCTCTCATAAAAGAGCCTTTGAAAGCGCAGACCTGCTTAAGTAACCGTGACAAACTCACAAAGAACTACGTAGGCGTAAACAGTAAATGCATTTCGACAATTCCACGTTTGTGACAGACTCACAGACGTAGAAGTTTTCTCACAAACAAACTATTTACAGGGGTATTTACTGAAATCCTTCAGAACTTTTTTTTTTTAATGATAAAAGTAATGGAACAAGCTGATAGCTTCAGGTTATTAACTGAATTAACATCAGGTGAGCTGCTCACCTGATGTTAATTAGTAACTTCTGCCTATAACAATGCATTACCTCACAGAGCAATGCACTGCGTCCGTAACTCATCATCATCTTCCTACCCTTGTCCCACGCTAAGTGGTGTCGGTACAACATGTCTTCGTCTTCCACTCTCCTCTATCAGCCCTGAGACGTAAAGATCTTGAAGTCTCATGTGCCTGTAATTACACCAGCGCCCTTACCCTTCAAACCTTTAACTTAACTACCTACTAGTTTTGATAATACAGAGATTTTAATTGTGAAACTCGCAGGCTATTTATAATTGGTTATCAGAAAATAAAAACAGGTACAGAAAGTTAATTATTAAAAAAAAAAAAAAAAAAAATTCAAAGATTTGCTTTAAACCAGAAACACGATTAAACTGATATTTTCTTGGTTTAAAAAAAATCCCAAAGCTACGTCTAATTTTCTAAGAATGAGTCTGGGGAAGACAGCATTATAATGCTGTCGTTGAAATCCAGACTCATAATATTATGTAATTATAATTATTGGGATGAAAAGTAGATCAATAGATAGATAGATAGATAATACTTTATTGTACACAAGGGTAAGGTACGTACAAATCTTAAAAATAACTTTGTATAGTACAATGGGCAATCAATTAATGTACCAACGGTTGCTTGAGCGACGTCCTCAACGGTTTTTTTAATTATCTTTAGTAACAGTTGTGGCAAAGAAATAACTAGTGATATAGGTATACTGAATGAGTAAAAACTGCCAGGAAGCGGCTATTGGATCATTGCCAGCGATTTCTACTAGATAGCGATGTTCAAATGAGATTAGGATACTGTTAGAAAGCTTAGACATTTCCAGCCAGATTTATATCTTACCTAGATACTACTTTCATATTTTGAACCATATTAATCATCATTTATCTTAGCTCAGCCTGACATCAATTTACATTGGAACCTAGTGACTTTGATCATCATTTTATCATGAGAAATTAGTAAGTTTGCTACCAATTCTTCCAGGGGGGCAATCGCTCTTTTATAAAAACATGGCAGGTTTTTTTCTGAACTGTTTTCACACTAAATCATAAGTATTCTGTGACTAAATAGTGACATTAGCGCATTTCACCGCGTTTTTTGCCGTCAAAAGCTTCTTGGGTTCGTATATCTGCAGGCTTATCATGAGCTATTAAAGCGATTCAGTTCAAGACCTAAACTGGATTGTTTTACAATTTTGTACCATGACATCATTTAGACGCGCAGTTTAGGTTACCGCCAAAACAAAACCTACATTGAATCGCAAACCATGATTTCGTTCATTCAATTCGTACCATGACGTTTTTTCACGACCTAGACTGGTTTGCTTATCTGTCAAAATCTGCGATTCAATAAAAGTTACTATTTTCGTACTTAAACAGAATTGTTTTGACTGGTTTTTGACTTTTTTGTGTAAAAAGCTTGTGGAAATATAAATTCAGTGAATCTAAAGTTTCTCAGGGGTAATTGGTGCTCAATACTAATAATAAAGGAGTGCTATTTTGTGATAATCTTTGATCTAAATTTGTAATTTTGAGATGTCGGACGAATTACTTTTTTTCGAGTTTTTTGAGTGCGACAATGAAGATAGATCTTCACAAAGAGTGCAAAGACTTCGTAGAAGGCAAAAAATTCGCGAACAAGCTGATCCCTTAGTGCATTTGGACGATACGGAGTTCCTAAAAAGATACCGCCTTTCGAAACACCTAGTCAAGGACCTATGTGAAGAACTGAGAGGAAGATTTAAAGTTTTATTAAAGCCCAAAGCAATATCTCTTCTTTTATTTAAAATATCCCAAAGTGCCTCAAGTTGGTTGTAGCTGACTCTACGACGCGAGTGTTCACTGCATTAGAAAAAAAAACACTTGAAATACTTCACAAACCTAGGTAGGTAGGTAGGTACTGTAAGAAACGCTTGAGGAATATGTATGATACTCAGATTCATGTTTCATAAGCATGTAACATTTAGGTAGGTACGTGTTACAATTTATTAGTGGAATTACTCAAAATAGATAGCTACATAACACAATATTACTCACGTCATTATAAAAGTTTCCAATCAACGAAATAAAATTACACAGTAAAACTTTTAGGAACTCACGTAAGCAAAATCGAATATACCGCGGTATAGGTGACGACAGATAGATTCGTTCCGAAACATGTAGTAAACTATGTGTGTGTTCAAAATTCTACAAATCATCTTTATTTGGTACAAATTAGGTGCCGTTGCCCATAAATTTGTCTAACATATATTTTCTAAAACAAAGTACTTGTTTCAGATACATCATTTTGCCTATAGAAATAAAATCAAGTAAAAACATTATAACCGTAACTTTCCGTAAAATTATATGATTTCATTTCTGAACGAAGCTTCAAATGCCGTCGCGTGGTAAAAACAGACCAGAGACAAAATGTCATTCGTTCAACGATTCAAATACGATCGAGTACTTTAGAGGTGATGGTACGAAAAAAACGCGATTCAGTTTAGGAACCTAAACTGAACTGCATCGGAATTGAGTCGCTAACTAATAGGTGATGGTAGGCCTGCTGTAGCCACATCGCTTGACATTATGCTGGGCAGCGAAAGCAGTTCAGAGTTTACAATACGGGGGCAGACTTGATCGTGTATATGAACTGAAAATTCACCCATTATATTTGTATCAAATTCAACACTTTATCGACATGAAGTAACAGAGAACTCTCTAAAGTTTGTATGAGCTACAACTTTAGCTCAAAAGAGTCAATTACTGGATGGATATTGTTTACTTACCACGCTAATTCTGAAATGAAATAAATGGGAAACCATCATAATATGATGGGTTTCCCATTTCACTGTCCCTATGTTACTCCCTTTGTTATTTTCCACTTATGTTATGTTAATTATATATTTACATAGTAACATAGGGACAGTTAATTTATCGAATCAATTTTGCGATACAGCCTAGGACAAATTAGTTAATTCCTCCTTGGATACAGCCTTTTCAACTACCCAAATTCAAATTATGCAATGATTTAAGGGATGCAAACGTATCGTGGTCAGACTATAGCAATTTGTCTACTCCAATAACTCACTGATAGCTGAAACATAAATCTACTGAAGTTTGAGTATAATTTATGCCTAACTAAGCTCACTTCAGTTGCACCAGAGGATGCAAATAAGGATTGAATTTGTGCTCACCATCTAACGGCGTTCTTGTCCACAATGCAGCTGAGTTATGCATTTTGGAGATAGAAAATGAAGAGTTTGAAACGACAAAAACGTGGATAAAAAACAGTGCAATTTAGGCACAAAGAGGTACACAGATTACTATCCTCCCCTTGTCTAATAGAAAGGTTGCTCGCAGCTGAGGGCACGAGATTGATCACTCATGCCCAAAATGCAATCACTAGTAAAACTCGTATGCTGATAAAAGGGAGTCTTCTGCATTTAGTTCTTTTTGAACCGACTTCAAAAAAGGAGGAGATTCTCAATTTGGTTGTATTTTTTTTGACAATTTTTTTTTATAAAATTCAAAACTCAAATTAACTTCTCCAAGTATGATGTATTATTTCCGAGTTTGTTGCTGTTTATACTCGTATTTTATTTTTGAGTTGGTCTTGTTTAGAATTTTTTGAGATTATTAATATGAAATTTTAAAAGAATTATATTTGATTATGCTTGCATGAAGCGTGACGCATGCTTGTGTGAGTAGGTCCCTTGGTGCATATATGAGATGTACAGATTCTGCAACAATGAATTTTAAACAGAAAAAATCACAAATTTAGAAAAATCTAGTGGAAATTGGACATTGATAGCAACATCAACAGAGGGATATACAGTCTCTAAACAAATGTTTATTGTTACAGAACTCCGTGAGGCTTTCGAAGCTGAAGCCCAAGAAGTGAAGAAACCTCGACTACTGCTCACTGCAGCCGTACCGGTTGGACCTGATAACATCAAGAGTGGATATGATGTACCTGCTGTAGCTAGGTATAGTAAAACTCAAGCTAAAATAGACTATACGCAGCCGTGATACTGTTTGGAATCCTATTTAACCAAAGACCTGATACGTTTGTGAAAAATTCCGCGTAATATCTGAACGTTAGCAAATCACAAAACGCGACAAATCGACAATACAGCGACTGTATTTATATACTGACCCAAATAAATAAATTAGATACAAAAATACTGTCGCATGAAATATTCTGATTAATATCCGCTGTATATTGTTCTTCACTCCATACATTTCCCACATTCAAGGAGTACATTGTACGGGAACCAACCTATACGTAACTCGCTGTTAAACTTGCTGAGGCGTTCTCGTATCTACGCGTTTGGAATACGGTTTCATCTTGTGGGAGATAAAGTTTACTGGGTTTTGGTCTAAACTCCCTTCGAGTAAATGTCTGGTGCTTATCGAATTGTCGGCTGTCTGTCTGTATCAAGTTCTCCTTTAGACTGCGAGCTATGTTTTAAACATTTTCATGTCAGTAATATTCCGCTAAATAATTACTCTGATCGCTCAAAGTTGTCTGTCCCAATTTGCAATCAATATTCATGAATAATGTTTCAGTCTTTTCGTGTCATGTTTTTAAGCAAAAATAAAAATGTCTGGCGTCAAAAAAACAGGTTGTTTAATAATAATACCGCCATCACCTAAATTGCCAATTTAAGGGTGCTTTCGTTCTAAAATTAGGTGGTGTAGTGTTGCTTATTTCGTTGAAAAACGGTTATAAATACAACGTGAAGCACTATGAAGTGGACTTGAAAACTGCTGATAATGAAAGGTTCGACAGATGGGACGGCATCTTTACATTTTCCCTCGTTTCAGAGGTCGAGTTATTCGGAGCACTATTCACAAAACCCTAACGGCTTTTATCGAATCTATTATCGGTCGGTCAATTTTGATTTGACCAATCATTTTCATGCCTAGTGCCAAGATTAATACCTACCATTAATCTCAATAACTGTGTGGTGTTTTTACACCCTGCTCTTTTTTATAATATTTAGACGTACTGGCCATCAAAAGTATTTGGTAGATCTTTATTTTCTTTTTTTACTGGTAACTCTAGAATACCCTTATAAATGAATTCTAAGATCAACCTATTTAAAATCATGAGTAATTCTTGATCATTTTGGCGATACGTCCGCCCACAAAATTATTTGTTTTCTGAATATCGATAGAATTATTATTTTGTTTTGTATCTTCAGCTACCTTGACTTCATCAACCTCATGGCCTACGATTTCCACGGCAAATGGGAGAAGCAAGCGGGTCACAACGCACCCTTGTACGCTCCATCATCAGACTCTGAGTGGAGGAAGCAGCTGTCAGTAGACCATGCTGCTCATCTCTGGGTCAAGCTCGGAGCCCCGAAGGAGAAACTCATTATTGGTTAGTAGCTGTAAAGTTGACTTTAGGCACAGAATAGATACCTTAGGAAGAGATAAAATATCAAAGATACATTACTATTGAACTAGGTAGGTACTTGTTATTAATTTAATTTACTCAAATAACTTAACCTCTAGTATGCCTGGATTCCAAACAATAGAAAATCTATTACCAATATCTATGTGATTATATTTATATTTGTGTTCACTCATGAGGCTATATAATCTTTTGAAAATAAAGAATTTAATAATAATAATTATATAATATGTAATAATAATACTGTCTCGCGTGGATCTGTTATGGCATATCAAAGGTTAATTAATATAGATAGGTACTTTGTATACCTGCCCCCATAACGCAAACTCTGAACTGCTTTCGCTGCCCAGCTTAATGTCAAGCGACGTAGCTGCAGATATACGAAAACAAGAAGCTTTTGACAGCAAAAAACGCGCTGAAACGCGCTAATGTCACTATTTAGTCACGGAAGGCCTATGATTTAGTATTAAAACGGTTCAGATTTTTTATGAGACAACGATTGCCCACCTGAAAAAGAAAATACGGTGAAACTAGCTAGTAAAATAAGTCCATAAACGACCAATAGCAAACTAAGTTTTCCTTCAATTCTAGGTATGCCGACGTACGGGCGCACCTTCACCCTGTCGAATGCTAACAACTTCAAAGTGAATGCTCCGGCGAGCTCGGGGGGGAAGGAGGGGAAGTACACCAAGGAAGGGGGATTCCTGGCTTATTACGAGGTAAGGGGCTGCTACGTCTCTACAAATAAGGTGATTCTCAAACGGAGCAAAACTATAGGAAAATGTGGATTTGTCCGTTGGTATCCATTAGTAACGAAAATATTCTTGATCGCAGCGACCAAGTTGGTAACTGGTCGCTTAGTGCACAAGATATCTAACCAGACTCCAGCCATAGTCGTCTTGTATGAACCTATTTCTGCCGCCAAGCAGCGATGCTCGCATTGCTGTGTTCCGGTTTGAAGGGTAAGGGCGCCGGTGTAATTACAGGCACATGAGACTTCAAGATCTTTACGTCTCAGAGTGATGGACGCAGTGCATTGCCTTACAGGGCACGTCCTCATTAGACTTGCTCTGTGAGGTAATGCATTGTTATAGGCAGATGTTACCACTTAACATCAGGTGAGCTATCAGCTTGTTCCATAACTTTTATCATTAAAAAAAAAAAAAAAAAACAACCAACCACTACTTTGTATAAACTATAACTACTGCGTTATAGACCCTTTAGAGCGTAACTTTTCAAAATTCTTTTCTTAGTGCACCCCTACACTATATAAGGGTACTACCGTCCAAATTTCATACCATAAAGTTTAGGCTGTGCGTTGATTGTCAGGCAGCTTCAAAAGAGTTTTATATATTTAGAATAAATATTCATAACCGTTCACACAACGCCGTCTAGAACCAAACTACAGAATGCCTTCGCATAATTAATGTAAAGTGCACCTAAAATCAGTAGGAGTAAATTGATAATGCATAATCGATCTCGCATGCATAATCGAACTACTTCGAGCCAGCGCTAGTAAACAACTTTGCTCCGAATCGCCGACAATACCTAGAGCCCGGTCATTTCCAATTACGGGCCGGCTCGCATAGTTTGTAGAGGCTATTGAACACAGGTTGTGCTAAAGAGCTGGTTCATTAACGTTGTTTTTTAAGCTTTCACGATCCTAATACTCACAGTATTCATAGCTCATTAAATATTATCTGTTTTTGATTTAAATTCATAAAGTTTGTGTACAATAAGAAGCTAATTCTGTGTTTTCATCGAGTTTTATCGAGACTGACACTTTAAACTGTACTTCCTCTAAAGAAACTCAACTGCTAACATCATAAGTAACTCGTTGAAACAAAGTTTGGTGGTGGAAAAGGAATGCAAAGTATTACTTAGTTCTTGCTGAAAGCTCACTTGTCCAGGAGTGAACTTCTTAAGTTCAATGATGATGTGATAATAATTACAAATAATATAGGTACTATTAAATATTGTTGATAAATAGTAGATGCATGCGTAGGGACCGTTGTTACACCATTACGTTGAAAACAATATATTTCCTTATTTACATTTTATAATGGCTATACCAGCTGATCTATTTTCACTGTAACTGAACTGCCAAACTAGTTTCAAGTGCCTTTTCTATCAGCAGCGGTACTCATTTACATAGATACGAGGCTGATTAATTCGTGTATGCCAAATAAGTGCCCCAAAAATGTTGTCTTTGACTTTGAGACTCCCACAGCATTAAATAAAACTTGACTTACAGCATTCATTTACTTTATTTATTTTGTACTGAACCCGTTTATTATTGTAAAGAAATCTCCTACAGTAACAATAATAAAGATAATGAATAGAGATGGGTCTAGGAGAGTTCCTTGAGATGCACCCGAAGGAAACTCTTAACTTCTAATTGAATTTGTTCAGGTTTGCGAAATTTTGAGGAACGGAGGGGCTTATGTTTGGGATGATGAGATGAAGGTGCCCTATGCTGTCGACGGAGACCAGTGGATCGGATTTGATGACGAGAGATCTATCAGACACAAGATGAGGTATGTGTACACTTTTAGGCTGTACTTGGAGAAAAGTAATATTACTATTCGCTGAGAAATACGCTAGCACACTAAACACAAACGATTTTTTTCACATCAAGCGTAAAGAAGCGAATGTAAGCTCTGCCTTATGTATTGTCCTTTATTTTCTTCCTCTCACTATACTGGTCTACAACAGATGGGTGAAAGACAACGGCTTCGGAGGTGCCATGGTGTGGACCGTTGACATGGATGACTTCAAAGGTGACATCTGTGGTGGTGATGTCAAATACCCGCTTATTGGAGCTATGAGGTAAGCTTTGTTTTGGAACTTCTTATAAGTAATATGGCTTTTAAAAATAGCTAATAATCTAAAGGATCTTAATTCTAAATGTGATTCCAGGGAAGAACTCCGCGGAATTTCAAGAGGCAAAGACGCTAAAGACGTAGACTGGTCTGAAGTGGCCTCTAGCGTGGTGTTCGAAGAAGAAACCGAGAAACCACAGCCGATCAAGATTAGCCTCTCAGACGTGCTCCAGAAGGTGAAGAAACCGCATAAGACGAAGCACATCATCAAAGGCAGTGCTGTTATTGATAAGAACAGTAAGTTTGGTTTAGATATCCAAAAATGTTTGACGGCTATTACAATGTGGTCTAGTAGTAGCAACTCCTCCTTAATCCTAAGTAAGGTCTTCAGTTTAAGCCCGGTCGTGCACCTATGAATTTTTTAGCTGAAAATAACGATATTTGGGCAGCCTCTAATGGCCTCCATCCATAAGTTGTCCCATCCAGCGTCACAAAACAAACATCTATGTTTATGCTTAATTTGGGACTAGAAGAGGTAGTGTTAAGTGTCGGTGAATATTAAAAAAAAAAAAAAACAATATAGCACTTGAATTTGGAAGCCTTTTCTTGAGTGGGTGTGGATGTTAGTTTTGTAGTTAGTATTCTGTGCTTTTAGCCCTTGAGACTACATCATCAAAACATTCTCGGGCATAGCAATAAGAATCATATTCCTGGGTAGAACATTTTGGAATGTTTGTATTCTGGTCTGGTACAAACTTGTTCACCTACTTGCCTCAAATTTTCATGCATAGCTTATAAACTTATTTTGCTTTGAAAGTACTTTCTTTTCCTTTGAGGTTTGTTCGTAACTTTCGTGGAATTAAACTAATTTGCCAAATGCGAGTGGAATCACCACTGAGTTTTGTATTGCGAAAATTATATTTAAAAAATGTAATAATTGTAAATTAATGACGGAATGTCATAAATTTTTTTAAAAATTGAATTTGCTTCAGTGTTTTCTTTTACTTACAATACTAGGATTTTCACCATCATTATTAATTAGCCTGAGTATTGGACATATTCCCCAAAGACGAA
The DNA here is from genome assembly GCA_918843925.1 of Eulithis prunata. Lineage (NCBI taxonomy): Eukaryota > Metazoa > Arthropoda > Insecta > Lepidoptera > Geometridae > Eulithis > Eulithis prunata. The sequence continues at coordinate 8,789,735 of OU974014.1, read as the reverse complement.
TTAATATTCCCCCATTATATTCTCCCCATAGAATGTCAGCTTGGAGCTTTCAACATCGCTTTCAATAAGCTATTTTTTTTATTACTGTCCTATTTTAGTTTTTTAATAAGCCCTTAGTAAAGTGCTAACATACGAAGCAATATTTCGATGTTATGCTCGTAAAGTAAAGTCACGATAAACAATTCTAAAGTGCTCAGTACTTAGAACAAGCGACGACGCGTTACAATGTATTTAACACTTCTCTACAGCACTGTATCTGGCACTGAGAGCTAGAAACATCAACTAGAGTGCCATAAGGGTCACTTTTAGGCCTGAACTGTCGCTAATCAACATAACAAAAGTCAGACTAAGGGCTCTGTAGTCTGAGTTTTGTTATGTTGATTTGCGACAAGCGAGAATCGAGAAACTCGCAGTTTTTGTATGGAGAAAAATAATTTGCAAATCTCCCGCTAGAGGCACTTATCGGATTTTCATACAAAATAGCTTCTCAATATGCTTTAAGATCAACAAAACAAAACTCTGACTACGGGCTCAGGGGGTCAATCGCGTTAAGTTGTAACAGCTCACCAGTTACTGTTACGTTATGGCCGATTTTCACAGTGTTTCAGAGAGATTGACTCCCAGGAGTTCTTTCAACTAGATTGATTCACAGTGTAAATCGGCCATAACGTAACAGTAACTGGTGAGCTGTTACAACTTAACGCGATTGACCCCCTGTTAAGTATTCGAACGTCGTAAGTAAACGTACGTAGTCCATAGTCCTTGGAAGGTCGGGATCATTCGTACCTATTTCTGCCGCCAAGCAGTGATGCTCGCATTGCTGTGTTCCGGTTTGAAGGGTAAGGGCGCCGGTGTAATTACAGGCATATGAGACTTCAACATCTTTACGTCTCAGAGTGATGGACGCAGTGCATTGCCTTACAGGGCACGTCCTCATTGGACTTGCTCTGTGAGGTAATGCATTGTTATAGGCAGAAGTTACCACTTAACATCAGGTGAGCTATCAGCTTGTTCCATTACATTTATCATAAAAAAAAAAAGTTTACGCGCGAATCAAATTCGGATGAAATCATAACCAAAGTGAGCACGGCCTTAGTCCATGGATTGTTTGCTGTCAGCACGTGTGGAAAGCCTGTACATGTCGACAACAGTTGCTAGAAGTTTGAAACATCGAATGCTTTTACGTTGAAGTGTTTCTTACAACCAGAAAACAAAGAGCTCTGGCTTAGACTACACAGTTCCCGATTTGGAGTATTTTTCGCGATGTTGATGGTTGGAGCAGGTCAAGTTCTCTTGGTTGTGTGCAGCAAATGGCTTTTTTGATTTAACACTTTCAAGTTTATGACGTGCTTGCTAGACAAAAGACTATCGAAAGCGAAACGAAACAAAGGAACGAGAAAAGCTTGCAAAAAGAAATAAGCACAGCGATCAAACCCTATAAATAAATTTAAAAAAAAGACACTGTGTTTTCTCATGTGTCACATTTTGTCAAACCCAAGCACTAACTTAGCGATTATTCAGTTTTTTATGACACCTTTATTAATAACCTCAAAATACTTACCAAACTGAGAAGTGACACGAAATTTAATTTCAGTCTACTCCCTATTAAAACTTTATTTACCAGCTACTTTTTTTTTACTTTTAGGACTCATTTGATATACTGCTGAAGCAAACACAGTAAAACTCTTTTCAAACGTTCTGGTTACGTATATAAATAAATAAATATAAACATTCACGGACACTTAACACAACGCCTTTTAGTCCCAAACTAAGCAAAGCTTAGTTATATACGTTATCTTTCACACTTACTGATGTAATTCGTCCAGAAAACACAGTCTTCGCCACCGGGTACCCGGAAAAGGCACTAGCACCTTTTGTAGATTTTATTTTTACAGCTTGATCGTTTTAATGACAGATTATGATTGTCATTTGTCTAGAGGATAAGATTCTTGTTTCCAGCGATCTCGACAAGAAGGTGCTTTTACGTGCTCCTAAGGAGAAGCGGTGATAAATAACATATTTTAGATGTTAACGTCACGCAGGCTTCGAAGGAGTTTCTGAGTCAGCACCAAACTTTACGGAGTTTTGAGAATATTATTGGGTTGCATTTTCCTGTAGGTGCTAGTAAAATCGAAAAGGAATAAGTCAAGTGTCTATCGGCCGAATACTCAAACGCCACTTAAATTAAGTTCACGCTTAAATTATTGCCATCTCTTACAAATGAGTAATGTTAAACAGAGGCAGAGCAATTTTAAGTGGTGCTTAAATTTGAGTGACGTTTCAGTATTCCGGTCTATTTATAGTATAACATTATCTTGGTAAGTAGGTATATAATCATAGTATTTTTATTTTAATCTCATTATATAAAATCTTTTATTTTTATATAGTACACCCTAGCCGATCTTCCTATTTATACGCTAGAAATCGCTCCCTAGCGATAAGACCGCCCATTAAACGTAAATGTATCTACATTTTCTGTATAATCTGTCTCACATATTATTTTGAACCTACGTACAATAAAGTTTTTTCATTCATTTATTCATTCAAGTCCTCAGAAGTAGTTTTCGACTTCCTATAGTCCTACCTGATGATGATGATGATAACTGTATGCGATATCTTCCAGTGATTAACTTTACCTGACATTTTAATATTCCGTGCTGTTACAAGCGATTAAGGAAAGTGTCAGTTAGGTGATGGTGGATATAGCAATTTTGTAACCAATCAATCATGGACTTTCTTTCTGACGGCCCAATTTGATTTCTCAAAGATTGATGAATCTTCTAATGATATTTTCATGATTATGTGACGAAAATAATCAGGTTGGCTTAACAGTATTTAAATGGCTAACGGCCGAATACTCAAACGCCACTTAAATTTAGTTCACGCTTAAATTATTGCCATACAAATGAGTAATGTCAAACAGAGGCACAGCAATTTTAAGTGGTTAAATTTGAGTGACGTTTCGGTATTCCGGCCCTAGTCTTTTAAAACTTACATACAAGACATGTTACTCACCGCAACACGTTTTCAAAATTTTTCATAAATTAGCATTTGAATATAGAAACCCTTCTCGATTTGCTAAGTAATGTCAAACACAGGTAGGGCAACCGAATTGAAAATTTTTTCATCTAAAAGAGTATATTTCCAACTTGCTCCCATAATTTTTTTTATTAAAATCGGTTCAGTAGTTTGGGAGTTAAATAAGAATAACTGGAATCTCAATCATCTCTTCTTCAACAGAACGCGATCCCCAAGTCCTCTGCTACCTCACCTCGTGGTCCTCAAAACGGCCGAGTGGTGGTCGCTTCAGCCCTGAGAACGTAGACCCTCAACTCTGCACCCATCTCATCTACGCCTTCGCAACACTGAAAGACCACAAGCTTTCGGAGGGAGATGAAAAAGACGCTGATATGTATGACAAGGTCGTCGCGCTAAGAGAGAAAAACCCTAACTTGAAGGTATGTAGCGATAAGCCCGCCCATTGTACGTCAAAGACTAAAGTTGTTATGTTTCCTGTATGTTTAGTTTTTAGTTGTGGTGTGCAATAAAGTATTTTCTATGTATCTATCTATATGTAAGCAAGCAAGCTCGTATGAGTTAGTTGGCAACTCTGGTGACGGAGTGTTTAGGCCGCCTTAAAACCTCCGTCATGGCTTAACGAATGCAAAAATGAACTACTGATTGGTTTTTAAACGGCTTTTTTACATTCGGATAATAATATTTTCTTTTTGTCACTCTGCAAATTGATTCTCAAAATCAAGACTGTTTTTATTGTTAGATACAAGCTTTTAACTGATTGGGTTGGGACCTCTTCTTTTATGGTGATCTAACATGTGGTAGAAGAGATTCTACAACGTCATCTAAGCGAGTGGATTTCTATCCATTATCCAACATTATTTTCCCAGATCCTGCTGGCGATTGGTGGCTGGGCGTTCGGCTCGACTCCCTTCAAAGAGCTGACCTCCAACGTGTTCCGGATGAACCAGTTTGTGTACGAAGCCATCGAGTTCCTACGAGACTATCAGTTCAACGGATTGGACGTAGACTGGGAGTACCCGAGGTGAGAGCCTAAATTACAATGTTACCTACTACCTCATGACATACGTTGTTGATGGACGTACTGCAATAGTTATTAGCAGAGGTCATCTCCACGTTATGCTACTTTTTATCATCATCATCATCATCATCATCATAGGCAGCTTGTAGTAGTAACCCACTGCTGGGCATAAGCGTCCTCAAACATCACTCGTGTCTATTTTGGGCTTTTTGCGCCCAGTTCTTCCCCTTTTTATTATAAAAATTATAAATTCTACAAAATAGCTTTTAGCTCTTTGTGAAGGCCTGATTTGAGGAGTTGGAATTAGTAACTTAAAACAAGGGCAAGAACAGGTGACAAGAACCTTGATGAATATTAATTTTGATCTTGAGAGGAAACCTGAAGACCGCGTCCGTTATAAAAAAGAAGGCTTCTTTAGGTTATTACGAGCGCAAAAATAACCTTATGGTGATTTTTCAACAGAGGAGCAGACGACCGCGCTGCTTTTGTATCCCTTCTGAAAGAACTCCGCACAGCATTTGAAGGAGAAGCCAAGACCTCTGGACAGCCTCGTCTGCTGCTGACGGCTGCTGTGCCAGCTTCTTTCGAGGCTATCGCAGCTGGATACGACGTACCGGAGATCTCGAAGTATTTGGTAAGCTTAGAACCATCTCAGTCTTGAACTCCAAGACTCAAAGAACTCTTGTCAAAGAATACAAAACTATCCTAGATTAATTGTTGAGAAATCGAAAAAATTACCAAGGTCCCTTAATTCAAATACCACCGAGAAGACACTGGATTATCTTCTAAGGCTTCAATGAAAAATAACGCCTATAGCAATTCTAGAAGCAATGTCTTGGCAGGCTTTCTCGTGCAAAATTGTTTTGTTTTTCAGAGTTAACGTCTTATCCATGATCTCATTGGTTTATTTGGTCACTGTTTTTATATTCTAAAGATCTATTAGTGGATGCATCATCAACAAACGTAATTTCTTTCAGGACTTCATCAATGTTATGACCTACGACTTCCACGGACAATGGGAACGCCAAGTCGGACACAACAGCCCTCTCTTCCCCCTTGAAAGTGCCACCAGCTACCAAAAGAAACTTACTGTGGTACGTAAGATTTACTTTATAAAGACCATGATGAAGAAAGGAAATAGCACCTAAGTAATTTACGAGATAGTGGCATGTGAATTTAGATTTTTTAGGAGAAACTTCCATCATCAGTTCTTCAATTGATTGTCTAATGACTGACATGATTTTCCTATGACTGATATTTCTTTTCAGGATTACTCAGCTCGAGAATGGGTTCGCCAAGGTGCACCTAAAGAGAAGCTGATGATCGGTATGCCAACATACGGAAGATCCTTCACTCTGATCAACGACACACAGTTCGACATTGGTGCCCCAGCGTCTGGTGGTGGTAAGTTTTTAAACTCATATTTTATTGTATTCATAAGGTTCTCATCATTATCAATCATTACTCTGTTTACTATCATTATCGTTATTCTCATTATCTTAATCATTATTGATTTATTTATCTCCTACAGATTTTGTAGGAGATCTATGATTCAGGACTCATTCGTCAACTTATTGTATACTTTACAGGTGCAGCAGGTCGATTCACCAACGAAGCTGGTTTCATGTCCTATTACGAGATCTGCGAGTTCCTCCGTGAAGACAACACCACGCTGGTGTGGGACAATGAACAGATGGTGCCTTTCGCGTATAGAGAAGACCAGTGGGTCGGGTTCGATGACGAGAGATCACTCAAAACTAAGGTACTAGAGATAGAGAGACAAATAAGGAGAGGATTTTGTCCAGATTTTAGGCAAAAATGGTAAAGAAAAGTAAAGATTTACAATCTAATGCAATAACCAAGTTTCATGTTGATATTTTGATAAGCAGATAATTTTTCATCAAATATTATATCCTTTGGTCATACTTATGTAAAAACATCAGGTTTATGTGTTAGCCAATATGTCACAAAGACTGCTGTAAAGGAAGCAAAGATTAGAAGAAGTAGGTATACTAATTAAATTCTGAGTTCAAAATTGAGTTTCGTAACCGCTTCAAAAATCTGGGTCTCAAAGTACCAATAGTTTCGTAGTACGAGAAGACGTAAGACGTTTTGCTAACAATATAATTTTCCAGATGGCTTGGCTCAAAGAAGAAGGCTTCGGAGGCATCATGGTCTGGTCTATCGATATGGACGACTTCAGAGGATCCTGCGGCACTGGGAAGTACCCTCTCATCACTGCCATGAAGCAGGAGCTTGGCGACTACAAAGTACATCTTGAGTACGACGGACCTTACGAATCTTCGAACCCTAATGGACAGTATACTACTAAGGATCGTAAGTATTTTAAAACTATTATTTCCAATGTTCCGTCAAAGATGTCCAAGATATGTCTTTGAATTTGGTGGAAACATACCTAAGTATAACCCGAAAAACTGTCAAAAAGGAAACCAGAACATAATAATGTTTTCTTGGGTTTACTTGGTTGTTGAATAATCTTCAAATTCATAAACGATAGAGGCTCAGTTAAAGCAGTTTAGCGGACTGTTCAGTCACTACTAATGTATTCGAAGATAAGAAGGAGATTATTACGAGGAGAATGCTAGATATAAATGTGGACGCATGTAGAAATAGAGGTAGGCCTCATAAAAGAGGGATGGACTGTGTGAAAGAAGATATGAGTAAGAAAGGAGTGAACACCGAGATGACGGCTGATAGAAGATGAAGACATGTTGTACCAACCCCATCTAGCGTTGAACAAGGATAGGAAGATTATGATGAACTAGGAGGTTGCTAGAAAACAGTAATGTATGAAGTCATTATGATTTCTAACCATCATATAATTTCAGCAACCGAAGTCACTTGCGAAGAAGAAGACGGCCACATTTCCTACCACCCCGACAAGGCCGACTGTACTATGTACTACATGTGCGAGGGAGAGAGAAAACACCACATGCCTTGCCCGCAGAACCTAGTGTTCAACTACAACGAGAACGTCTGTGATTGGCCAGAGAATGTAGAGGGCTGCCAACATCACACTCAAGCGCCTGCAGCTAAACGATAGACATCAAATATTTCAGATATGTAGTAGTAGTCTTTTTTTGAGTTTTAAATCAATTCTCAGACATTTTTATTAACGTCACATCGCTTTTTGGTCTACGAAGTTTTATGTAAAATATCGGCGAAGATTATTAATGAAATAACTAACCGGTAAGTAAAATAAAAGTTCAAAAAGTTCCACATTTCATGTATCATTTTGTACGCAAAATGAAGACAGACGAATTAAAAAAAAAATTGCGGGTACTTTGGTATTTTGTTCGATTATTTCGATATATAAGATTAATTAAATAAAATCCACCTGTACTTTCATAGTAATGATGTTAAACAAAATATTTTATTTATTGGCCTCATTTCCTCATTCGTAGTATAGTTGAAAGAATTCGTGTGATATAATGTAAATTACTTGTCAATTGATATTGATGAATTCTTAGTTTGTATGTATTGGTTTAAATTATGATTTCTAAGGTTGGGGCTTACAGATACTGACCATAGTTTGAATACCAATGATCTTTGGTATCTTTTGAACAACCAGAGGGCCTAGTATGAGTCTTGGTGTGTAAATCTGGTGTAATACGTCTGACGCCCAGCACACCAGTGGGCGCTGATTTGTATGGAAGCACTAAGCGGATTCTTTGAGAAGCTTGGTTTACACCAAGCCCGTACTCGCATGTCGAGCTTCTCACAGAATCCGCTCAGTGTCTCCATACAAATCAGCGCCCACTGGTGTGCTGGGCGTCAGACGTTTCACACCCACACTATACACTGAAAACTCGTACTGGGCCCTATGAACGTTGACGCAAATACTTCCTATATCTCTTGCAGTTACTTTATACGGTTAAAAAATATTAGTAACAAATATTTTATTGATTCCTATGATATTGTAATAGTTTGACTTATAGCTCCTCTCAGTAAGCTCCTTATATTTATATTCTTAGTGCCTTTTATCTCTCTCAAAAGTGCACAATAATTTTTCTCAATCTAACATCTATTAGATATTAGTTCCACAGCTTCAAAACGTTATTGTGCATTTTTTGGGATTGGATCTAGTTTTCGAATTACCTGAAGCTTTTTATATTTTTTTTTAAATATTTTAGAATACTCAACTCGGCTAAATATCACTGCCTTAATACTGCCCTGGTTTACTAGATTATTTGTTTAAAACAGTGACGTCATTGTTTAAGTTAGAAGTAAGTTTGTAAATATTGTATTTAGATACAAGATGTAAGAGTATTATTAAAGATTTTTTAAAACAAATCTATTGTTATTTCTATTTATTCTACAAACTTTGTTTTAAGATTTAGGAGTCACTGATACGCAACATACGCCACAAGCAGAGTTTTAGGAAAAAATCACACGTCACAAAACAGGCGTCATAGCTCAGTTGGTAGTAGCTCTGCCTTCCGTGCTGTGCATCGCAGGTTCGATCCCCACCAAAAACAAACATTCGTGTGTGAAAAACATAGATGTTTGTTCTGTGTCTGGGTGTTACTAAGTATTATAAGTATGTATTTACAAAAAAAAAATGTATGTATGTATTCTATCAGCAATCTAGTTTTCACAGTACAAGCTATGCTTAGTTCGGGGCTAGAAGGCGTTGTGTTAAATGTAATATATTTACGAAGCTGTTTCATCATCATCATCATCATCATCAACCTATATCGGTCCACTGCAGGACGTAGGTCTCTCCCAAGGCGCGCCACTGAGCCCGGTCTTCGGCTCTTCTCATCCAGTGTTTGCCAGCTACATGTCTCAGATCGTCACCCCACCTAGCCGGAGGGCGTCCTACACTACGCTTGCCTAAACGCGGTCTCCACTCGAGTATTAGTTTGCTCCAACGATTGTCGGTTTGCTGTTTCATATAGTGCCAACGTATGTTCTCGCGGATATTGGTTCTTTGTTTAGAAAAAACACTCGTGCAAATCTAAACTCGGCATTCCCACAGCGCTAGAATCAATGTAGGTATGTTCTAATTAAATCATTTTGGTACTTTTATCACCAGAATTTCACAGTAAATCATATAAATCGACTGTAAAAACAACTAAAAGTTCATTCGTTTCAATATTCATGTTGCATTTTCAAAGCAATACTGCCGCTGTGCAATTAATTCAAATATTTATGAAATTGGACAATATCGCTCGTCACTTGCAAAGCGTGGTCTAAATTTAAACCTAGAGTAGTGTTTACATTCGGTATCTTCTTCTAAATATATAAAATTCTTTTGAAGCTGACTGACAATCAACGCACAGCCTAAACCATAACTCCTAGAGGTATGAAATTTGGAGGGTAGTATCCTTATAGTGTACGGGTGCACTAAGAAAAGAATTTTGAAAAGTCACACTCTAAAGGGTCTAGAACGCGAGCAACGCCTCGGGCGACGGCTAGTTCTCAATAGATAAATAAAGACGAGTTTTGCATACTAATGATACTAATATTACGACCGACTCTCACGGGTACGTGAACTAGAAACCCCGTATACCTATTGCGATAACTCCACGTACAAATTATCATGATTAGTAATGTTTGTATCATAGTTTGTTAGCTTCTGGTAATACGAATATGGCTTAAGATATAAGCTGGTGTGGCGTCATAGTACGCCATATCATGAAGACTAAACTAACATCTTAGGCGTTTACATTTATTAAAGACTAGCCGTTGCTCGTGTTCTACTCTTTAGAGTCCGACGTTTCGAAATTTTTTTCTTAGTGCACCCCTACACTATATAAGGATACTACCCTTAAAATTTCATACCTCTAAGACTTACAGTTTAGGCTGAAATCCCGAAATCATCATCATCAATCAATATATACAAAACTCTTTTGAAGCTGACTTAGAATTGACGCACAGCCTAAACTAAAAGTCCTAGAGGTATGACATTTGGAGGGTAGTATCCTTATATAGTGTAGCTAAAGGGTAGAACGCGAGCAACGCCGCGGGCGACGGCTAGTAAGACTATAAAATGCAGTAACTTGTGGCTTGAACCAGGGTCTAAGTTAATTAGTGTAAAGTTAGCGTAAAGTTAGCAAGGAGCCGCGGCCGACCGTGTCGTCGACTCAACTAACTAGATTTACGATCTTCCGTAACCCGACTTGAGTTAATCCTATTTACTTATCAATATAGGGACGAAGATAAACACAAGGTGGCCTGAGATCACGTAGTTTTTAACCCTTGTTAAATAAGATGTGTTATAAGTTTGAGGCTTTCAGGCTGTATCTTCGTAGCGTTGAACGTTTTCGTAGGAATATTAATAAAGTTATTTTTCGTACAATTTTCTGAGTTATTAGTCATGGTACCAAATTCCTGATGATAACGAACTATGATGAAGAGGACTTAAAGTCTAAGATCAGTATTTATGAATATAAATAATACGGTGTAATTACAGGCACATGAGACTTCAAGATCTTTACGTCTCAGAGTGATGGACGCAGTGCATTGCCTTACAGGGCACGTCCTCATTGGACTTGCTCTGTCAGGTAATGCATTGTTATAGGCAGAAGTTACTATTTAACATCAGGTGAGCTATCAGCTTGTTCCATTACTACTATCATAAAAAAAAAAAAAAAATATAAATATTTTTGCAGGGGTTTTGACATTGCAACTATTTTGTTTTTTTTCCCGGAATTCTCAAACCAACTTTTATCACACAACTCAGCATTTTTATATGAAGAAACTAGTGGTTGCGTTGCGCGCGAGCTGCAAGCAGCTCGCGTCTTTTTTTTATGCCGTATTTTTATCAAAAACCCCTCAATCTCATTCGGATACCCCGTTGGAACGAAGTCAATCGGTTAAAGTTTCGCAAAAAAAATCTACATGGCCGCCATCTTGGAATACCAACCTTTTATTGCAGTAAAAACGCATTTAAAATTTAAAAAAGTGTAAAATTCCATTCAAACCCCTCAATCTCCTTCGGATACCCCGTTGAAACGAAGTCAATCGGTTAAAGTTTTGAAAACCGGAAATGACACGGCGGCCATTTTGAATTTCTAAAATGTCATAATTTTTCTGAAATATACAGGATACAAGCTACCTGTCAGTGAAAGAACGGTAGTCATACCTTAAACTTGGTAGAACAAAGTAAGTCGCCAAAGTCGGGTCTGACTGAAAAATTCAAACTCTTATAGCATGCGGGGTTGCCAGCTGTCGGGAACGAAAATGATCAAATGTCATTTGGGTGGGCCCAATCTTGCCAGCTAGTGGAAATTTCGATTCAAAATGTCGTTATTTCTACTTTTCACGTTCCCGAGAGAAAGCGGGGAAACTACCCTAAAAATGGTGAAAATTTTTCAACCAGGCAACACTCCTCTACCAACTGCACAACCGGTCCATACAATTCATCCAGGTAGGGGGTTGCCAACTACCCGATATTTCGGTTTGAAAATCGTGATTTTTTCGAAAATCGCAACTTTTTTACAAAATAGCCGCCACGCCGTCCGCCATCTTGGATTTTTGAAAAGTCATAATTTTTCTGAAATCTCAAGGATATAGGCTATCGTTCTGCATAATCGGTGTTGCCAGCTTTTGAGTTTCGTAGAACAAATTAATCCGCCAAAGTCAAAAAGTCCCAAAAACTAAAAAGTTGCAAGTCTCTCGGGGTTGCTAACCAAAAGTTACGAAAATGGTCAAATGTCATTCGGGGGAGGCCAACGCTCCTATGCAGCCCAAGTCTCTATTCAAACTGTCATTATTTCTACTTTTCATGTTTTTGGGGAAAATCTCGGAAATTACCCTAAAAATGGGGAAAATTTCTGAACCAAGCAACACTCCTTGACGAATCACACAACCGTTCGGTACAACTCGACCCCCTAAAATGTTGCCATCTACCTTAAAAATGGATTGGAAAAAAGTGTAAAAACCATGACTTTTACAAAATGGCCGCCACAGCCTCCGCCATCTTGGATTTTTGTAAAGTCATAATTTTTCTTAAATCTCAAGGATATAGGCTACCCACCCCCGTACTCGGTGTTGCCAACTTGCGAGTTTCGTAAAACAAAGTAATCCGCCAAAGACGACCCTAAAAAGTCGAAAAATTCAAATCGAAATTGCGCGGCCGCCATATTGTTTTTTTTTTTTTTTTTTACCAATTCCCAAAATCCCAACCTACAATCAGTCGGATGACACGCTCGGACGCCCTCTATCTATCATAGTTTGCGAACGCGCAAATCAACACCGGCGCCATCTTGGATTTCGAGAACCGCTATAATTTTCCTCTACTCGTTTGGTGTTTATACACATTTTCGTAGAACATTATTGTGGTGTAGCTCCACTCCTTCTGTCTCTCAGGGCATGTCACTCAGTGAGTCAGTGAGTGGTAATGTAGCTTTATATAGTATAACTAGTGGTTGCGTTGCGCGCGAGCTGCAAGCAGCTCGCGTCTTTTTTTTATGCCGTATTTTTATCAAAAGCCCCTAAAAACCCAACTAACTCCTATAAACCCCTCAATCTCATTCGGATACCCCGTTGGAACGAAGTCAATCGGTTAAAGTTTCGCAAAAAAAATCTACATGGCCGCCATCTTGGATTATCAACCCCTTATTGCAGTAAAAATGCAGCAAAATTGAAAAAAAGTTTAAAATTCCATTTAAACCACTCAATCTCCTTCGGATACCCCGTTGAAACGAAGTAAATCGGTTAAAGTTTCGAAAACCGGAAATGACACGGCGGCCATTTTGAATTTCTGAAATGTCATAATTTTTTTGAAATATACAGGATACAAGCTACCTGTCAGTGAAAGAACGGTAGTCATACCTTAAACTTGGTAGAACAAATTAAGTCGCCAAAGTCGGGTCTGACTGAAAAATTCAAACTCCTATAGCATGCGGGGTTGCCAGCTGCGGGGAACGAAAATGATCAAATGTCATTTGGGTGGGCCCAATCTTGCCAGCAAGTGGAAATTTTAATTCAAAATGTCGTTATTTCTATTTTTCACGTTCCCGAGGGAAAGCGGAGAAACTACCCTAAAAATGGGGAAAAATTTTCAACCAGGCAACACTCCTTTACCAACTGCACAACCGGTCCTTACAATTCATCCAGGTAGGGGGTTGCCAACTACCCGATATTTCGGTTTGAAAATCGTGTTTTTTTCGAAAATCGTAAACTTTTTACAAAATGGCCGCCACGCCGTCCGCCATCTTGGATTTTTTAAAAGTCATAATTTTTCTGAAATCTCAAGGATATAGGCTATCGTTCTGCATAATCGGTGTTGCCAGCTTTTGAGTTTCGTAGAACAAATTAATCCGCCAAAGTCAAAAAGTCCCAAAAACTAAAAAGTTGCAAGTCTCTCGGGGTTGCCAACCAAAAGTTACGAAAATGGTCAAATGTCATTCGGGGGAGGCCAACGCTCCTATGCAGCCCAAGTCTCTATTCAAAATGTCATTATTTCTACTTTTCATGTTTTTGGGGAAAATCTCGGAAATTACCCGAAAAATGGGGAAAATTTCTAAACCAAGCAACACTCCTTGACGAATCACACAACCGCTCGGTACAACTCAACCCCCTAAAATGTTGCCATCTACCCTAAAAATGGTTTTGAAAATTTAGCAAAAACCATGACTTTTACAAAATGGCCGCCACAGCCTCCGCCATCTTGGATTTTTGTAAAGTCATAATTTTTCCTAAATCTCAAGGATATAGGCTACCCACCCTTATACTCAGTGTTGCCAACTTGCAAGTTTCGTAAAACAAAGTAATCCGCCAAAGACAACAGTAAAAAGTCGAAAAATTCAAATCGAAATTGCGCGGCCGCCATCTTGTTTTTTTTTTTTTTTTCACCAATTCCCAAAATCCCAACCTACAATCAGTCGGATGACACGCTCGGACGCCCTCTATCTATCATAGTTTGCGAACGCGCAAATCAACACCGGCGCCATCTTGGATTTCGAGAACCGCTATAATTTTCCTCTACTCGTTTGGTGTTAATACACATTTTCGTAGAACATTATTGTGGTGTAGTTCCACTCCTTCTGTCTCTCAGGGCATGTCAATCAGTCAGTGGTATTGTAGCTTTATATAGTATAACTAGTGGTTGCGTTGCGCGCGAGCTGCAAGCAGCTCGCGTCTTTTTTTTATGCCGTATTTTTATCAAAAGCCCCTAAAAACCCTACTAACTCCTATAAACCCCTCAATCTCATTCGGATACCCCGTTGAAACGAAGTAAATCGGTTAAAGTTTCGAAAACCGGAAATGACACGGCGGCCATTTTGAATTTCTGAAATGTCATAATTTTTCTGAAATATACAGGATACAAGCTACCTGTCAGTGAAAGAACGGTAGTCATACCTTAAACTTGGTAGAACAAATTAAGTCGCCAAAGTCGGGTCTGACTGAAAAATTCAAACTCCTATAGCATGCGGGGTTGCCAGCTGCGGGGAACGAAAATGATCAAATGTCATTTGGGTGGGCCCAATCTTGCCAGCAAGTGGAAATTTTAATTCAAAATGTCGTTATTTCTACTTTTCACGTTCCCGAGGGAAAGCGGGGAAACTACCCTAAAAATGGGGAAAATTTTTCAACCAGGCAACACTCCTCTACCAACTGCACAACCAGTCCATACATTCCGTCTCGATTGGGGGATGCCAACTACCCGATATTCCGGTTTGAAAATCTTGATTTTTTCGAAAATCGCAAACTTTTTACAAAATGGCCGCCACGCCGTCCGCCATCTTGAATTTTTGAAAAGTCATAATTTTTTTGAAATCTCAAGGATATAGGCTATCGTTCTGCTTACTCGGTGTTGCCAGCTTTTGAGTTTCGTAGAACAAAGTAATGCGCCAAAATCAAAAAGTCCCAAAAACTAAAAAGTTGCAAGTCTCTCGGGGTTGCCAACTAAAAGTAACGAAAATGGTCAAATGTCATTCGGGGGAGGCCAACGCTCCTATGCAGTCCAAGTCTCTATTCAAAATGTCATTATTTCTACTTTTCATGTTTTTGGGGAAAATCTCGGAAATTAACCGAAAAATGGGGAAATTTTTATAACCAAGCAACACTCCTTGACAAATCACACAACCGCTTGGTACAACTCGACCCCCTAAAATGTTGCCATCTACCCTAAAAATGGATTGGAAAAAAGTGTAAAAACCATGACTTTTACAAAATGGCCGCCACAGCCTCCGCCATCTTGGATTTTTAAAATGTCATAATTTTTCTGAAATCTCAAGGATATAAGCTACCCACCCCCGTACTCGGTGTTGCCAACTTGCGAGTTTCGTAAAACAAAGTAATCCGCCAAAGACAACCCTAAAAAGTCGAAAAATTCAAATCAAAATTGCGCGGCCGCCATCTTGTTTTTTTTTTTTTTTTTTTACCAATTCCCAAAATCCCAACCTACAATCAGTCGGATGACTCGCTCGGAAGCCCTCTATCTGTCATAGTTTGCGAACGCGCAAATCAACACCGGCGCCATCTTGGATTTCGAGAACCGCTATAATTTTCCTCTACTCGTTTGGTGTTTATACACATTTTCGTAGAACATTATTGTGGTGTAGCTCCACTCCTTCTGTCTCTCAGGGCATGTCAATCAGTGAGTGAGTCAGTGAGTGGTAATGTAGCTTTATATAACTATAAAATAACTAGTGGTTGCGTTGCGCGCGAGCTGCAAGCAGCTCGCGTCTTTTTTTTATGCTGTATTTTTATCAAAAGCCCTTTAAAACCCTACTAACTCCTATAAACCCCTCAATCTCATTCGGATACCCCGTTGGAACGAAGTCAATCGGTTAAAGTTACGCAAAAAAAATCTACATGGCCGCCATCTTGGAAAACTAACCTTTTATTGCAGTAAAAACACATTTAAAATTTAAAAAAGTGTAAAATTCCATTCAAAGTCTACAATCACCTTCGGATACCCCGTTGGAACGAAGTCAATCGGTTAAAGTTTGGAAAACCGGAAATGATACGGCGGCCATTTTGAATTTCTGAAATGTCATAATTTTTCTGAAATAAACAGGATACAAGCTATCTGTCAGTGAAAGAATGGTAGTCATACCTTAAACTTGGTAGAACAAAGTAAGTCGCCAAAGTCGGGTCTGACTGAAAAATTCAAACTCCTATAGCATGCGGGGTTGCCAGCTGCGGGGAACGAAAATGATCAAATGTCATTTGGGTGGGCCCAATCTTGCCAGCTAGTGGAAATTTTAATTCAAAATATCGTTATTTCTACTTTTCACGTTCCCGAGAGATAGCGGGGAAACTACCCTAAAAATGGGGAAAAAATTTCAACCAGGCAACACTCCTTTACCAACTGCACAACCGGTCCTTACAATTCATCCAGGTAGGGGGTTGCCAACTACCCGATATTTCGGTTTGAAAATCGTGATTTTTTCGAAAATCGCAACTTTTTTACAAAATGGCCGCCACGCCGTCCGCCATCTTGGATTTTTGAAAAGTCATAATTTTTCTGAAATCTCAAGGATATAGGCTATCGTTCTGCATAATCGGTGTTGCCAGCTTTTGAGTTTCGTAGAACAAATTAATCCGCCAAAGTCAAAAAGTCCCAAAAACTAAAATGTTGCAAGTCTCTCGGGGTTGCCAACCAAAAGTTACGAAAATGGTCAAATGTCATTCGGGGGAGGCCAACGCTCCTATGCAGCCCAAGTCTCTATTCAAAATGTCATTATTTCTACTTTTCATGTTTTTGGGGAAAATCTCGGAAATTACCCTAAAAATGGGGAAAATTTCTAAACCAAGCAACACTCCTCATCGAATCACACAACCGCTCGGTACAACTCGACCCCCTAAAATGTTGCCATCTACCCTAAAAATGGATTGGAAAAAAGTGTAAAAACCATGACTTTTACAAAATGGCCGCCAAAGCCTCCGCCATCTTGGATTTTTAAAATGTCATAATTTTTCTGAAATCTCAAGGATATAAGCTACCCACCCCCGTACTCGGTGTTGCCAACTTGCGATTTTCGTAAAACAAAGTAATCCGCCAAAGACGACCCTAAAAAGTCGAAAAATTCAAATCAAAATTGCGCGGCCGCCATCTTGTTTTTTTTTTTTTTTTTCACCGATTCCCAAAATCGCAACCTACAATCAGTCGGATGACACGCTCGGACGCCCTCTATCTGTCATAGTTTGCGAACGCGCAAATCAACACCGGCGCCATCTTGGATTTTGAGAACCGCTATAATTTTCTTCTACTCAGTTGGTGTTGATACACATTTTCGTAGAACATTATTGTGGTGTAGCTCCACTCCTTCTGTCTCTCAGGGCATGTCAATCAGTGAGTCAGTCAGTCAGTGGTAGTCTAGCTTTATTTAGTATAACTAGTGGTTGCGTTGCGCGCGAGCTGCAAGCAGCTCGCGTCTTTTTTCTTATGCCGTATTTTTATCAAAAGCCCCTAAAAACCCTACTAACTCCTATAAACTCCTCAATCTCATTCGGATACCCCGTTGGAACGAAGTCAATCGGTTAAAGTTTCGCAAAAAAAATCTACATGGCCGCCATCTTGGATTATCAACCCCTTATTGCAGTAAAAATGCAGCAAAATTGAAAAAAAGTTGAAAATTCCATTTATACCACTCAATCTCCTTCGGATACCCCGTTGAAACGAAGTAAATCGGTTAAAGTTTCGAAAACCGGAAATGACACGGCGGCCATTTTGAATTTCTGAAATGTCATAATTTTTCTGAAATATACAGGATACAAGCTACCTGTCAGTGAAAGAACGGTAGTCATACCTTAAACTTGGTAAAACAAAGTAAGTCGCCAAAGTCGGGTCTGACTGAAAAATTCAAACTCCTATAGCATGCGGGGTTGCCAGCTGCGGGGAACGAAAATGATCAAATGTCATTTGGGTGGGCCCAATCTTGCCAGCAAGTGGAAATTTTAATTCAAAATGTCGTTATTTCTACTTTTCACGTTCCCGAGGGAAAGCGGGGAAACTACCCTAAAAATGGGGAAAATTTTTCAACCAGGCAACACTCCTTTACCAACTGCACAACCGGTCTATACATTCTGTCTCGATTGGGGGATGCCAACTACCCGATATTCCGGTTTGAAAATTGTGATTTTTTCGAAAATCGCAACTTTTTTACAAAATGGCCTCCACGCCGTCCGCCATCTTGGATTTTTGAAAAGTCATAATTTTTCTGAAATCTCAAGGATATAGGCTATCGTTCTGCATAATCGGTGTTGCCAGCTTTTGAGTTTCGTAGAACAAATTAATCCACCAAAGTCAAAAAGTCCCAAAAACTAAAAAGTTGCAAGTCTCTCGGGGTTGCCAACCAAAAGTTACGAAAATGGTCAAATGTCATTCGGGGGAGGCCAACGCTCCTATGCAGCCCAAGTCTCTATTCAAAATGTCATTATTTCTACTTTTCATGTTTTTGGGGAAAATCTCGGAAATTACCCTAAAAATGGGGAAAATTTCTAAACCAAGCAACACTCCTCATCGAATCACACAACCGCTCGGTACAACTCGACCCCCTAAAATGTTGCCATCTACCCTAAAAATGGATTGGAAAAAAGTGTAAAAACCATGACTTTTACAAAATGGCCGCCACAGCCTCCGCCATCTTGGATTTTTAAAATGTCATAATTTTTCTGAAATCTCAAGGATATAAGCTACCCACCCCCGTACTCGGTGTTGCCAACTTGCGAGTTTCGTAAAACAAAGTAATCCACCAAAGACGACCCTAAAAAGTCGAAAAATTCAAATCAAAATTGCGCGGCCGCCATCTTGTTTTTTTTTTTTTTTTTCACCGATTCCCAAAATCCCAATCTACAATCAGTCGGATGACACGCTCGGACGCCCTCTATCTGTCATAGTTTGCGAACGCGCAAATCAACACCGGCGCCATCTTGGATTTCGAGAACCGCTATAATTTTCCTCTACTCAGTTGGTGTTGATACACATTTTCGTAGAACATTATTGTGGTGTAGCTCCACTCCTTCTGTCTCTCAGGGCATGTCAATGAGTGAGTCGTAATGTAGCTTTATATAACTATAACTAGTGGTTGCGTTGCGCGCGAGCTGCAAGCAGCTCGCGTCTTTTTTTTATGCCGTATTTTTATCAAAAGCTCCTAAAAACCCTACTAACTCCTATAAACCCCTCAATCTCACTCGGATACCCCGTTGGAACGAAGTCAATCGGTTAAAGTTTCGCAAAAAAAATCTACATGGCCGCCATCTTGGAATGCCCACCCCTAATTGCAATAAAAACACATTTAAAATTTAAAAAAGTGTAAAATTCCATTCAAACCCCTCAATCTCCTTCGGATACCCCGTTGAAACGAAGGAAATCGGTTAAAGTTTCGAAAACCGGAAATGACACGGCGGCCATTTTGAATTTCTGAAATGTCATAATTTTTCTGAAATATACAGGATACAAGCTACCTGTCAGTGAAAGAACGGTAGTCATACCTTAAACTTGGTAGAACAAAGTAAGTCGCCAAAGTCGGGTCTGACTGAAAAATTCAAACTCCTATAGCATGCGGGGTTGCCAGCTGCGGGGAACGAAAATGATCAAATGTCATTTGGGTGGGCCCAATCTTGCCAGGTAGTGGAAATATCGATTCAAAATGTCGTTATTTCTACTTTTCACGTTCCCGAGGGAAAGCGGGGAAATTACCCTAAAAATGGGGAAAATTTTTCAACCAGGCAACACTCCGTTACCAACTGCACAACCGGTCCATACAATTCATCCAAGTAGGGGGTTGCCAACTACCCGATATTCCGGTTTGAAAATCGTGTTTTTTTCGAAAATCGTAAACTTTTTACAAAATGGCCGCCACGCCATCCGCCGTCTTGGATTTTTGAAAAGTCATAATTTTTCTGAAATCTCAAGGATATAGGCTATCGTTCTGCATACTCGGTGTTGCCAGCTTTTGAGTTTCGTAGAACAAATTAATCCGCCAAAGTCAAAAAGTCCCAAAAACTAAAAAGTTGCAAGTCTCTCGGGGTTGCCAACCAAAAGTTACGAAAATGGTCAAATGTCATTCGGGGGAGGCCAACGCTCCTATGCAGCCCAAGTCTCTATTCAAAATGTCATTATTTCTACTTTTCATGTTTTTGGGAAAAATCTCGGAAATTACCCGAAAAATGGGGAAAATTTCTAAACCAAGCAACACTCCTCAACAAATCACACAACCGCTCGGTACAACTCAACCCTCTAAAATGTTGCCATCATACATAAAAATGGTTTTGAAAATTTAGCAAAAACCATGACTTTTACAAAATGGCCGCCACAGCCTCCGCCATCTTGGATTTTTGTAAAGTCATAATTTTTCCTAAATCTCAAGGATATAAGCTACCCACCCCCGTACTCGGTGTTGCCAACTTGCGAGTTTCGTAAAACAAAGTAATCCGCCAAAGACGACCCTAAAATGTCGAAAAATTCAAATCGAAATAGCGCGGCCGCCATCTTGTTTTTTTTTTTTTTTTCACCAATTCCCCAAATCCCAGCCTACAATCAGTCGGATGACACGCTCGGACGCCCTCTATCTGTCATAGTTTGCGAACGCGCAAATCAACACCGGCGCCATCTTGGATTTCGAGAACCGCTATAATTTTCCTCTACTCACTTGGTGTTGATACACATTTTCGTAGAACATTATTGTGGTGTAGCTCCACTCCTTCTGTCTCTCAGGGCATGTCAATGAGTGAGTCGTAATGTAGCTTTATATAACTATAATAATAAGCCCTAACTATTTTTCTGGATATAACTATAGCCCATAAACCCTAGTCGCAGCTAACAAAAATGGTAAGTAAATGGTTCTAGAAGAAGTTAAAGGTATGCTCATGCGTGTCGGTGCGTTCGTGCACTGTGCTCGAGAATAGTGCGAGCAAACGCTCTTGATACCAGAAAGACTCATGACAGACTCACAAACAAGTAAATATATGGTTGTCAAGACTCACGGATCCAGGGGTCTAGGCTTAAGCCCTCCCAAAAGCTCTGGGTCTACCGAAGGAGGGACCAGAATTTACCAAGAAAAACCCGTTTATTATTATTTTACGACTAGGTACTTAATAATAGATACAAACAATCTTTATACCTTGGGACGTTTGTCTAGGTACTCACTTATAGCTAGGTCAAGTCCCTCCCAAATCGAAATCGTGAATCCGCCTCTGGTTATAATGTAAGTTGTAGGTAGGTAAATGACAATTCTATACCTAAGTTCAAAACCAAGCATGAAAGATTTTCAGCTGTGGCTTTTTCTTTTTTTTAAAAACCAATACTTAAATGTTTCACAAAACATTCGTCCACGTGACTAAAATGTCAGCCAAGAGTTTTCTTAACGCAAGAAAGCATTATTTGCCAAAGTATCAAGACTACCACGTCCCCAGTCATAGCACAGTTTTCGAATGCTCGCTGCACTGCGCGCGCGCCGACCATCCTATCAGTCAGTGTTGTGGGTCATTCCCACGCCAACGCGCGTTTCTATGCCAAACTCTTTGGTTTACCCGGCTATCGTATATCGGACCAAAACAAACCTTTTTTTAAAGTAGTTCTTAATTTGAAAAAAAAATATCGATAAAAAATAAAAGTGAACCGGATCGTGTTCCAGTGAAACAATTTGGTTCTAAATTCAAAGTGAATTAAAAACTATACGAGCGTTCGATTTTTGTTACGAATTCGAAGTGAAACGACTTATTCTGTAAAAAGACATATTCTGTGAAAAGAATATTCGACTAGAATTTGATTGAAATTTAAACAAATTGAACTTTATTGTGAAAGAATTGATCAGTGCAATATTGGATTCTGTGTGTTGTGCATGAACGACAACGGAATGTAAAATATAGTGTACTGAAGGTAATGATGCACGATACTTGCACGCCAATCTCTGATTTATAGTATGAGATGAGAATGAAACTGCAGAATTATATTCTAGGCTTTCACGTGGATCTATAACTCTAGTTCTGTTTGCTGTTAACAAAAGGCAAACAAGACCAAAAAATAACAAAGGCATGACTAGATTTTTTTTAAACAATGATTGCTTCTACTCATTGTTTGATAAATTGACATTTACCAAATCGCTATGGGCGACCATAATGTCTAAAATGTATGTACCTACCTCCTAACTCCGCCATGCCTCTGATTTTTTTGCATTTGTTAAACCTTACTTAACTTAATTTGACAGCACGAAAAATGTCACCGTGTTTTTCTCATAAACTGAAACGGCAAAGACGGCTAATAATTTAGCGCTATCTAATTAGGTTAGTTTAGATAAATGCAACAACAGAATCAGAGGTGTTTAAACCCGGAATAAACTCAGAACAAGTATTAGCTACCTAAGTTTTAATCGATTAATTTTTAGTTACTAAAACAGTACTAAAAAATTTAATTGAGTAAGTACTCGTAGTATAGGAAATACAGGAAATGTTTTGAATCTTTCGAACGAATTTGAAGCTCAAATTACTTAAGTAACAATTTAGCCCAATGGTAAATCGATTAATAATTAATCGATATATTTTCAATCATAATCCATCGATCAACCGAAGCTAATCGATCGATCGATGTTGTATCACCCAGGAATTTTGGTGTGAATAATCAAAACTGCTAGACGCTCCAATTTGAACCCAACCAATTAATACCACCGTAAAATCAATAACCGTAAGCAACATTTTTGAATAAAGAACCGTTTCTGATTGGCCCATTGGAATAAAATACGATAGCTGTCATAATATATGCTT
Source organism: Eulithis prunata (assembly GCA_918843925.1). Taxonomy (NCBI): domain Eukaryota; kingdom Metazoa; phylum Arthropoda; class Insecta; order Lepidoptera; family Geometridae; genus Eulithis; species Eulithis prunata. The sequence continues at coordinate 8,766,994 of OU974014.1, read as the reverse complement.
AGCTGTCATTGGTATACATTCTCTTGTTGCATTTTTCTAAACTAACCTAATTTGAGATTCGAGTTTTCACATTTTTTGAAACAACACATAGCATTTTTATTTTAATAGTTTTTCTTGTGTTATTGTGAGTATTATTGTTTAATTTTGGTGGAATTTTAACCAATAATACTTAGGTCGTAACATAAAGTGTGAGCCATTGGAATAAATGTGTGTAAAGTAGTTTTTCTGAATGTGAAAAATCGTTTCAGGTTTTGAAGAGAAAATCCACCATTTTCTCTTCAAAACAAACGACAGCCGACTTGACAAAGACTTGACTTGACTTATATTATTTAAAATTCACCCTTTACACTGGCAAAATTGTCTGTTGAAGTGACGGACACAGGCCATATAGGTTTAAAAGAAGAAGAAGAACCTAATTTGGCAGCTCTCAAATAATAGCCGTTTTTATCGCTCGTGGCGTAACTTGCTTAATCAATCTTCACCGATTATCTAAGTTAAGCGACGTTCTGCGCGGTCACTATTTGGATGGGAGATCGTTAGTGGCATTTACACTGAGCGCTTCCCTGTTTCGGAGGGCACGTTAAACTGTCGCTACCGGCTCTAGGAGGCCTTAAGGCGGCCTAAAAAACTTCAGAGTTGGCCACTAATTCATACGAGCTGGCTTGCCGATGAAAGAAGAAATTTTTTGCACTTTCAAATTAGTTTATCAGCTAGTAAATAATAAAAAATACTTTATTGAAGACTAAAGAAAAAATGCACTCGGGATATAAATAACCGTTACATTTAGCTCTACAATTGGAGGTCTTATCACACAGGCGATTTCTTCCAGACGACCATATTTCTAAAACATTACTTATCCAAATCTGAGAAATGAAAAACTAATTGTCAATTGAAAGCCAGAATATAGAGAGAGTAGTCTAGAAGTTAGGTAAGTACCTAAGTAGTCCTAGGAAAAAGCGGTATAACCCATTAAAGCTCGTCAGAAAAAACTAGCTTCTACTCGTCTAGGTGACACGGAATCTGATGGACTAGGCTACCTAACTGTTGCCTTATAATTTATAACTAGAAGAATGTTTTTGCGTGGAACAAAACTGGAACAACTTAATCTTATTTAACTTATTATTATTATATTATTATAATTTATACTTTATTTTTTTAAGAATATTAAATAAACGCATTTTTAGTTTAACCGTACTAAAAATGCGACAGAAATTAAAGAATACATTCACAAGAAAAACAATTAAAATAAAATCCTTTTCATTTCCGAATAATGAAAATCACCTTAAGAGAAAATGCTACCAATTTGACAACCCTACTTTGGGTAAGCTGTCAAAAATGTCAACAACCATTGCGATTAGAACATTTGAAATTTAAATTTGGAATGGGATATGTTCTGTGCCTTGATCACGAATAAATGTGACAATCGCAAACGTATCGTAATGCGAGCGTATCCGAAATACACTGCGCGGTGACACTACAACGGTTGGCAGTCGAGCTGGCAGTGACGCGCAATATAACTCAAATACGTAAACGCGACGACTGTCAGATTTATTCGTGATCAAGGCACTGGTTTGTTTAAATTTTCTATTTGACATATTATGACAATTTATGAACATTATGATATTAGATAAGTTATGTAGGTATGTTGAGTTCAATATTATTTAATTGAGTAAAATACAAGTTTTTATTTTGATATCCAAAGATTTGTGATGTAGGTACCTAAACTACCTACCTAATTCAGAAATGTGAAAAATTTGTAGGTACCTATGACACATTGAGCCGGCTGGAGTTAGTTGATCATACTATGCATTTGCTAGCAATATAAACATTGGCTTTGTCAGAATAAATAATTAGAATGTCAAGATAACATAACAAACAGGCAGATATTTACGTTTCTTACGTTTAGGCACGATTAGATATTAGACAAGTAATAATTTAATTCAATTACCTATATTTCGTGGCGTAGTCAATCTATACCGATGTTTTACGCGGTATCTATATGGATGGGTGACCGCTAGTTGCATTTTCACAAATTTATTTACCATTTTAAAAATACAAAGTTTTCTCCTTTCATTGACAAGGAAATGACTATTTTGTGGAGTTGCTATAAATTGACAGGGGATTACGAATATCAGTTGCTGTTTTTGATATTTTTTCGAAAATATTCTGTCAGGTTTGTCAAAGCAAATGATTATAAGACTACTTAGATGATTTTTATGATTTTACTGAATACACGGCGTCCCACGGCTATGTCACATGGAGGGAAAGTATCTTAAATAATGTAGATAGAACATTTTATCTGTCTGAACCGGGAATGGAACCCACCAAACACACGTTATTTTATGGCATCGCCGTGAGACGGCCTGTGTAATGTTCAGTATAATCATAAGAATCATTTTGAATCAACACAGAAATCGTCAGAAAATAAGAGCAATTCGCCTCAGAAAAAACTGAATTTATATAAGGTAGGTACTCTCATGCTTTGGCTTGGCGCACCTTAAAATGATAATGCGAGCATCTGGCTGCGACACGCGACATTTCCTTGGTCGTTGGTTTCCATTTCAATTTAAAACACGAATGCACAATTATTTTGAGCTGAAGCTGGCTGTTAGTAATACACAAATAGAAATTATTTACATAATATCATCCCATTCTATTGTTGAGTTCACGTACCGCAGTCGGCAGGGACTTGGGCAGGGAAGTGGGCACGAGCATAGTGTGAACACGATCATGCCTCTGTCTCGACTCCCGGCCCGAGTTCATGCCCTTGCCTAATGAGAATTAAAGGCGATTTGCTGTGGCAATAAGTCCGCGGAAATAATGCCGGCAGCGGCATGGGCATAGTGTGAACGCGGTATATCATCGGACCACCATGTACGGACGAGTCAAGCTCCTTCCAAACCGAAATCGAATGATTATCGAAGATTCGTTAGTGACGTTTGTATTTTGTAGACAGTATTTTGAATCTGTTTTGTAGGACATCGGCAATTTCGTAATTTTTTCGCGAAATAAATGCGTCAAATCAATTCAATTCATGCAAATCATTATAAAATGCAAGTAACAATGAATTCATAATGTCAGATTACAAAACTAATGCCATTTGACGTGAGCATCTTCTAACGACTTTGACATTTAGTTCATGCAACCTCACGAGCTGTCAAACCTGTACAGTCAGCAAACAAAGTGGATCACTTTTTCTGAACTTCAAAATTTTGTACTGTTCGCTCTCATTATATTTTTTGATCGAAATACTACTTTTGGGATCGAGTTTTTACATCTTAATCATAGTCAAAAAGGCAAGTGAAACGTTCGTATACTTATAATATTCGGTCATAAAACCCTATTGAATTAACTACTGTGTAGTGTGTAATCAGCCTAAAGTCCTAAAAAAACATTTATATCAAATGAACGCTCACAAAATTTTCAGAAATTTTAATTCTATTCACTTTTTACGAATTCACAACAGTTTTCGAGGAAAACTCTAAAAAAGTAGACAATTTTCAAAAATTTTGATAGAATCACTTTCCTTACTAATCACTTTTCAATAACTAAAAAAGTAGAAAATTATATATAATATTTTTTTTTATGGTAAAAGTAATGGAACAAGCTGATAGTTCACCTGACGTTAAGTAGCCTATAACAATGCATTACCTTACAGAGCAAGTCCATTGAGGACGTGCACTGCAAGGCAATGCACGGCGTCCATCACACTGAGACGAACAATTTTTAAGTTCAATTCGAGTAAGTGTTGGTGGGAAAGTTCTTGATACGCGAAGTGGAATGCCTCATGTAATTGGGTTACCATACCGCACCATACCATACCAGCCATCACTCCAAGACTAACACGCCGTCTACTAAGCCTGGAAAGACAGAACCTTAGAATCATCGTAGGGACCCTGACAGGTCACTGCCCCTTAAACAAACATCTCTACAACATCGGAGCCACAGACAGTCCACTCTGCAGAGGCTGCCTCACCGAAGAAGAATCAGCTGCCCACGTAGTCCTGGAATGCGAGGGCGTAGCAACGCAACGACAAGAAATCCTATAGGTACCCCTAGGTCACTTCTCCAAGCCTGCGAAGCCCCCAGGAAGCTTCTTACAACAAATAATCGATTCGGTAAGAGTTTACCTACATCGAAGTCGTTGAAATATACAATTATTCCATCGATTACTCACACGGATGTATTTGTGCACCGATTGTGGTGAATATCCTCGACTTTCCATCATTTATTATTGTAGTTTAATTCATAAGCTTATGCGTTTTTTGTTACCTGTCTATCCAGTTGATTACTGGCTTTCCCCACGCCTGATGCATGAGAAAAACACCGTCCACTTCAAGTTTGATCAGTCCCTCACTTACCTACTCCTTTATTAATTTTGAGTTTTGACATCGATGATCAACGAGATTTAAATACAACTCTCGGAAATTATTGATTGTTGTATGAAATAAAAATGAATTATTATAAAAGATCTTCAACTAAAACATGGCGCTGCTAAGACTACGCTAATACTGCTTGATGTAGCCTTATTTCAAAAGGCATGTGTTGTAACAAGTTAAAAGTCCACATATCTTTAGTTTTACAAGTGAACATATCTTTAATAGTTTTAACTTGCTTGTTTATATGTTTCTGTGTGCAATAAAGAATTTAAGAAGTCATCAAAACGCTACTGCTTATCGCTTACGCCTATATTCACTCAATCGTACAACTGTCACTACTTATTTGCGGAAGGAAACGCGATTCAAATCCGTTCAATTGTAACATAGGTACCCAAATCATAAAATATGGTTTTAACAAAAAATGTCCTCATTTTTCCTACCTACCCAACTTAATACCTAGCTATAGTCTACAATGTTGCAAAGCAGTCGACAAAAACTGACATTGATACAGCGTTCCATTCCACTTCTTCTCGATTTCTTATCTTATCAACCGTCGAAAATAATCAGTTGCTTCTTGCCCGATGAAAAGAGCAATAAAGTGCGCTTTACAATGTACAATATTGCGTCCAATCCGTGAACAAATTACTTTGATATGGCCAATCCTGAATTACCAAATATGTCGTCCCCTAGTGTTGTCATCTGTGTAGATATTAAAAATTTAATTAAAAATAACCAATAAATGCATATGAATTATTGGTTAAAATTCCACCAAAATTATAAAGCTATACTCACAAAAAAAAACTATTAAATTAAAAATGCTAAGTTACTACAAAAAAAATACAAAACTCGAATCCTTATGGTGGCATGCTTGCACCACAGTTCCAATCCGGATTCACGGAATTTGACAGAAGTCATGTCATTTTTCAGTACAAAATGACATGAGATCTGTAAAAATCCGGATCCAATTTGGAACGGCGGTTGACTTGACTTATTTATTACAATTTTAACACTTGACATTGGCAAAATTGTCTGTCGAAATGACGGACACAGGCCATTATTGAAGAGAAGAAGAAGAAGGTCAAAAGTACCCCTACAGATTTTAACAGCTAATCTCTATAAATCTGACGTATTTGTGACTTGACAACTCTCTAAATAGGTAGTTAGTTGCGCGATTGATTGTGGTATTGTGATGTAAGCCGAAAGTGTTATTATTTTACTAGCCGTCGCCCGCGGCGTTGCTCGCGGTCTAGACCCTTTAGAGTGCGACTTTTCAAAATTCCCTTCTTAGTACACCCCTACACTATATAAGGATACTACCCTCCAAATTTCATACCTCTAGGACTTATAGTTTAGGCTGTGCGTTGATTCTCTGTCAGCTTCAAAAGAGTTTTATATATATTGATGATGATGATGATTGATGATGATAATTTTCAAGTTGTAGTTTTATGGATTGTGTTGTGTAAAGTGGATTTAATTTATAAATACGGTTATTACGATAGCAGGAAGTTTCCGGTTGATCAAGTAATTCATTTACCGATGATAATTACTGTTTTCTTTGATAGTATTCATTACCACGCCTATCTTAGATCATTATGGTTACGAGCAAATCTAATTCTTGTATTACAAAGTAGACAAAATTACCATTTAAATAAAACACGTAACTTAATCCACTCCCCGCAAAATAGGGGTGAGAGATAAAAACACATGACAGGCGTCATGGCTCAGTCGGTAGTAGCTCTGCCTTCCGTGCTGTGGGTTGTGGGTTCAATCCCCACCGAGAACAAACATTTGTGTGTGGCGAACATAGATGTTTGTTCTGTGTCTGGGTGTTACTATGTATTATAAGTATGTATTTACAAAATAATATGCATATAATATGTATTCTATCAGCCATTTAGTTCCCATAGTACAAGCTTTGCTTAGTTCGGGACTTAGAAGGCGTTGTGTTAAATGTCCGTGAATATTTATTATTATTATTAAAAAGAAGAGATCATCATCATCATCATCAACCTTTATTAGTCCACTGCTGGACGTAGGTCTCTCCCAAGACGCGCCAATAAAAAGGAGGACAAAAAAATTGTTGCTGGTACACTTAAAAGCACATTATGGTTTAGATATACCTAATGTTTTTTTTTTTTATGATGAAAGTAATGGAACAAGCTGATAGGTCACCTGATGTTAAGTAATAACTTCTGCCTATAACAATGCATTACCTCACAGAGAAAGTCCAATGAGGACGTGCCCTGTAAGGCAATGCACTGCGTCCATCACTCTGAGACGTAAAGATCTCGAAGTCTCATGTGCCTGTAATTACACCGGCACCCTTACCCTTCAAACCGGAACACAGCAATGCGAGCATCGCTGCTTGGCGGCAGAAATAGGTAATAGAAATGGTAACAAGTAAGTAGTATCGTTTAGTGACTCTGTTCCGCACACTAGCGACAAAAAGCCTGTAAATGAGATATTTATATTCTGTTCTTTGTGGAGGAACGTGTGAGAGCGGGCAGCAGATTAGTTATTGATGAAATTCAGTCTGCTAGTCAACAAAATTTTTCAGTTTTGTCAGACAAAGTCACCCGCTCGTTCTCCTGTAAACTTCGTAGGGTTGTGATCTTATTTAAATGGTTTACCTATAACAGTCTCGTCATGAAGAATAGCATTTTTTTAGACTGTGAAACCAACAGCTTGAGTGTAAAAAACCAGTTGTTCCATATTTTTTTTTGTTAAATAATTATTTTGCACGGTACATCGAAGTTTTCTCGCGCTTTCACTTTTTTTTCACTGAAAAAGTTGTTCTTGATTATTTGATGGGTACTTTCTTGAGTCATATTATATACGTATCCGTGTACCTAAGCAATTGAGCTGTCTATTAATCGTTTGCAACGGTTTGTAGATAGCTCAATTGTTTCATGTCACTCTATTTCTCTCTCTGGCATGGGTATATACTATTTCTACTACATAGGAAAAGGTGCAGGCGGAAGCTAGTTTCTTATAAAATAATCTTCCCACTTCCCTTGCATCATTATAAAAGAAATTCAATTTATGTGCATCTGCGGATGCTGGTCTATCTCCGTTTTTACTATCTGTAACAGGGGTGGATCTAGGATGTTTCTTTGGGGCTTTTTACCCTCCTTTATAAGGTTTTCCCTTGACAAATCTTAATCCATCCTGTCGTAAATGAGGGATGAGTTTGCTAAGATTTTTTTTTACTACTCACATATGGATTTTATAGCAATGAATGAGGTATTTATTCTGAAACCTTGAGTTTTGGGGGGGCTTTTGGAAGCAATAAAAACTTTTGTAACCTCAAACCCCCAGCTTGGTACCTCTCGGTGCCAAATTACAATGGCAGTGTTTCCGTTTGTTGTACCTATAGTTTATCACAATGTACGATCATAGCATTTACATATCATCAGTAAGTATTGATGCATCACGTTACAACAGTACACTTACAAGAAAAGCAATTGCAATAGACCAGGAGCTCAGCACACTGACTATTACACTACTTTACTATTTCAGCACTGTGCTAAAATCCTTCCGCGAAAATACTAAAAAAAAAAACTGTAATTGTTAAATATAACACAGAATAATTCAAAACAAATATCTAAAAAATACTAAAGAAAATACCAAAAAATACAATATAAGAAAATAAGAAAAAAATAAAAAATATGACTGGTGAATATAATAAGCTTTATAATAGCTTAAATTAGCTTGAGTATGCTTGTTAACCCATTGCACGAGCTTTGCTTAGTTTGGCCCTTCAGTCCCAAAGTAAGCAAAGCTTCGGAGAGCAAAAACATGTGTCCATGAAAAAAAAAATATCCTTGAAGATTTATAAAAAAAACAAGCTTATGTGAGCAATGTAAATGTACCAGGAGCTCTTGCACTAAAAGCGTGGCATATTAGCATAATGCCTACGCATCTGTGTACATGCAAAATACTCCACATAACCACTCCAGCACGGTAATGATAGTGAGAACAACTATTATATTGCTTTTCTATTTGAATGTACACCTTTTTTTTCAAAACTTATAAAGAAAAATTCCAACATATACAGTATTTATAATATTCACAGTATCATCAATATCAATCAAAATTTAATTATATGAAACTCTTTTGAAGCTGACAGAGAATCAACGCACAGCCTAAACTATAAGTCCTAGAGATATGAAATTTGGAGGGTAGTATCCTTATAGTGTAGGGGTGCACTAAAAAAGGAATTTTGAAAAGTCGCACCCTAAAGGGTAGAACGCGAGCAACGCCGCGGGCGACGGCTCAAAATATACATGAAACAGTTGAGCTATCTACAAACCGTTCCAAATGATTTATAGATAGCTCACAAGAAACTGGCACGCGGCCTTTCACGTAAAAACTATTGATTGGATGAAACTTGAAATATATATTGTCCGTGGCTTGAATAGACATAGGCTACATTTTATTCCGGAAAAAGGGAACCAACGGAACGCGAACGAAGTCACGCGCGGAAGCTAGTTTTACAATATTTTCTTAATTTCACGCTATCGTCGCTCTTATACAAAAAGTAAGTAGGTACTTATCTATAAGCTTTCTCCTGAAAGGCCAGTAGATCCCACGTTTAGGTACTTCTCTTCGTAATTTCACGACTGTTTACAAACCACGGCTTCTGACAAAATATGAAGACTCAATGCAAAACGAAGAAACTTACGTAATAAACTTTCGTTTGGTAATCAAACGTTCGAGACTTTTTTTACATAATTTCTTCTGTAATCTTAGATAATCTTATCTCAGGTTAGCGATTCAATAAGTTTTTATTTAAAAATATTATTTTTAAAAACAAGATTTTATTTTTGCAAATTCTTTTTTTTTTTAAATAATGACACATTTTTGTTCGTGATCTGATCACCCCTTTGTTCCAAACCAAAGCGTCCCCAAGACACTGGTTGCATTGCCCGCTGCTGAATAACAATAAAGAACTTTTAAAAGAAGATTTTACTTTCAAAAGGTGCATTTCTCGCATCACCGGTGCATTTTCATTGCCTTTTAGAATATGAGTTCTTCCCACATTAACCGAATTGGACCGAGCTTTGGGCACTATGCCATCCCCCTGATTATAGACAATACGATTCGGCTACGTAGTCCATATTTTTACTAAATATTGAGAGTGTGATCTTAAAATCCTGAATGTAATCAGGAAATTCGTTAAATCCTTAAACCCCCTAAGCCAAGTTGTTTTATTTTACTTATTAATTTCACCACTGAACCTATTTCTGCCGCCAAGCAGTGATGCGGTTTAATATAGTGCCAGTGCAATTGAAATAGAAATAGAAATAGAAATTATTTATTTTACGCAAAAACACAAAGATACAACTAAATAAGCATTAAATTAAAAAGAATGATGCGTAAAAAGGGTACTCGCTCAGCAAATGCTAAAGGTGCACGGTGGCTCCTTTAGCGCTGGTTTTCAGGAGTGCCTAGAATGAAGGGGCGTGGCGCACAGCCTCTGCGACACGCGTTCTGTTTTACAAGAAACTTAATCTAATAGCTTAACATATTATGTACCTTATCTAATATACAATTTATAATACTGGCATTAATTAAAATTACAACTTCCCTTTTAAAAACAAAAATTAAACAAAAACAAAACAGGAAACATAATAGATACAACTAGAGAAAACACAAATAACACATTCCAAATACAAAATTTACAAAATAACAAATTAAAACTAACATGAGGTGAAGAACGACCACTTATTGAGCAGATATTTGTAAATCTAACAGGTATTTTTTGAGAGAGCTTTTAAATGAATAAACTGAATCTTTATTTCTAATTGGGGGAGGTATATTGTTCCAGCATTTCGTAGCAGCATACCGAAAGCTGCCACGAAATGCGGTCGTTCGATGCCGCGGACAAATCAAGCGAATGGCTAAACGGACATTACGGGCAGAGAAGTCAAGTTTCTCATACAGGTACTTTGGTACTTGGCCTTTTATTATACCAAACAAAAGAGTTGCAAAATGAAAAGCGCGGCGTGATTTCATGTTTAAAAGACTGTGACTATTTATATATGGAGAAATGTGGGCTCTTGGCGGGATCGGAAAACAAAAACGAACGCACGCATTTTGCACACGCTGAACCAGTTTCCTTGAACGGGCTAACAAGCATTTGCCAAACACATTGTCAACATAATTTAATTTAGAAAGAATAAGAGATTCACACAAAGTGATTCGCAAATCAGTGTTGAGGTATTCGCGTACTCGGTACAAAACTGATAATCTATAAAAACAATTTCGAACGGTTTGAAGGACATAGTTTTCAAAGTGTAGTGAGCCATCCATTACCAGTCCCAGATTACGGACCTCTGTAACCCGCTCTACGACAATTCCATCGATTTGCACCTTTGGATCAGCCAGAATGATCTTACTAATTTGATGTTTCGATCCTAATACAAGTGTTTTTGTCTTGGTAGGATTTAGAACTAAGCTGTTTGAATCGCACCACGTGACCAGTCTGGCTAAATCCTGGTTTAACGAATTCACAGCTTCACTTACGTTACAAGGCTTGCAAGATATGTATAGCTGTAGATCATCAGCGTAAAGGTGAAAATTACATTTTTGTATTTCAAGTATAATATCTGCACTGTACAGGATAAAAAGAATTGGTCCCAATATAGAACCCTGAGGAACCCCACGCGTTACAGGTGCCCTGGTGGACTCTAGGACTGAACCATCTGGTTTACGAATTTGGACTAATTGGGAACGCCCAGTAAGGTAGCTGGAGAACCATTTAATTGTAGCGCTGTCAAAACCGTAGTATGCGAGTTTAGATAACAAGAGCGTAGTATTAATGGTGTCAAACGCTCTTGAGAAGTCTAGTAGTGTCAGTATAGTTCCCTCTCCCATATCTTGAGCAGTCAAAGCATCATCCACTACGTCCAGTAGTGCCGTTGCAGTACTGTGGCCTTTTCGAAAAATTGCAAAACAGAGTGATGGATGCGGTGCGATACCTAACCGGACACGTTTGCAGTGGACGTGCAAACGTGAAGCAATCTACCGTGGGCTTTGTGCATAGTGTGCATGTGTAACTTCTATTCTGCGCTGCATCCAGATACTGCTATCGTTTTTATACATAATAATGTTGGTTTATATTTGGAAAATCAGCCGAATCGCTTGGTGCCGAGTCGGTGAATCTGAATCATTACTTAGGTCCGTGGCTACTTCTCTTTTCTCATAGTAGGTAATTAATTATTCTCAGGTTAAATAAAACTGCAAGGTTTGGTTTTGTGTAAGGAAAATGGTGCTTTTATGTAATTTTTGATTACCTTTTATATTACAGGTCTTGTTGTGGTTTCTTTTGTGAATTAGGTATGTCCTTATTTTAGTTTACCTACACATGTAACAGTTTTTTGCTATTATTTATTCACAAAGAAAATTACATCTACTTAATACCGTATACGGCGTCGGTGATAGGGCGGTAAACCTCAAGTGGAGTTGGGCAGGACACCTGGCTAGACGTGGTGATGGCCGGTGGAGTAAAGCCTTGACGGAATGGTGGCCGAAATCAGGCCGAAGGAATCTGGGTCGTCCGAAAGCGCGATGGGTCGACGACATCGTAAAGGTCGCAGGAAACACCTGGTTGCGGCATGCACAAGACAGAGGAGGCTGGCATAACATGAAGGAGGCATATACCCAGCAGTGGGTGATACCGGCCTAAGATGATGATGATGATGAATACCGTATTTACAATATTCACAATATTTATAAAATACACATTAAACAGTTGAGCTATCTACGAACCGTTGCAAACGATTTATAGATAGCTCAACTGGTCCAAATCAGTACCGAATGGAAGCGTGTTTTTAGACTTTATTTGTCTATATCTATATAGGCATTCTTTATATTAATTGAGTTCTAAGTACTTTATAAAACATTATAATCTTAACCTAGTTGCCTAGTCGTACACCTTCTACCCTCGTAGCCTAGTCACCACGTCGGCCTACAGGAAGTTCTCAATAGCTATTATAAGCAATATAAATGTACATTACTGTTTCACCTCATTAGCTAAACGCAATAATTGACAAACAGCTAGACTTTCTAAATGCTGGTTTCCTAGTTTGTGCCTAGCTTACTGAACTTTCCCGCGGTTTAGACGAAGCTAAGTAGAAATATTTACGTATAGTTAGCTTATGTTTAGCTTCCCTGTTTTTTTTACCATATTAGCATTAAAACCTCAAGCTTAACAGAAAACTGTCAAATTGCAAACTGTTAACCCCAACTCCCAAAACTGCGGTGTTGATGATGGTGGTTTTCTTCAATTAAAATCTTGTTAGTTATTAAAATGTATAATTGTTGCTCGGATTTAATTTAAATTACAAGGAAAGGTTTAGATATTTCAAATCGACGTGTGCGCACTTTTGATCTCTCCATAGCACAGATTATATCCACACGAATTGTTGCTTGATTCATTCGGAGCGCCATGCCAGGCATGGCGTCAGTGTATTGGCGAAAAGTATTTGTTTGTCTAAACATGCGGTTTGATCGTTGTCTCGTAAAAATCTGGCAGGTTTTCTGAACTGTTTACATATCAAATCATACGTGTGGAAAAACAGGCATTATTTGAGTTTATTTTTAAATTCTCTTCTCTCGTTTCCAGCACAATACAAAATGGTGTAAAGTCCACGATGGGCAGTGGACTGAGCACCACAGGCCGCAAATGGCGCAAGCGGCGGCAGGATCCACCTTCTCATGCTGAGTCCTCGCGAGTACTGTTCCTGCTGTACCTGATTCATAGGACCTGGAATGTGGTGGTAGAGCATGTTGACAACAAAAGTGCTAGGTAATCTACAAATAATTTATGTTTAGCTTCCGCCCGTGACTTCGTTCGCATCTCGTTGGATCCCGTTTATTCTCCAAGATAAAAAGTAGCCTATGTGTTAATCCAGGACACGGGCAATATATATTCGAAGTTTCATCCAAATCGGATCATTAGTTTTTTATGTGATTCAATAAATCAAGTAATCTGTCCTTCCAGGTGGAGAGGATCCAGGGCTGCCCCAAGTTGCGGTGAGACCCTCACGCGGAGGTTCGACTCCGTCAGTTTGGGGGACTCCGATCCTGGCTCCTGCTTCTCAGGGTGTAGCTGCAGCTACTGCCGGCTTCGGGGCTGCGCGCAGGACTGTGTCAGGTGTGTTCCATCACCAGAACCACTATAGAAACCTAAGATCTACGCCACTTTTTTTAATGATATAGTTAGCTATATCATTAAAAAAAGTGGCGTAGCCAGCACCAGCACACCAGTTTGACAGGCAGACCACTACCACGCTATTCCGCTTAAAGCTAATGATAAAAAATGCTAGTCAGATTAGAATTCAGTCCACTGATGGCTTTTCGTCGAGACGAGAGGTATAGAGCGCCTTGCACGGCGCAATGTGCTATCAAACAGTGAAAAGAGTGTGAGGTAATTCGCGCCTTTATCAGATCAGCATGACGACGGTTTTTGGGCTGGTAAATCGATTTATAGATAAACTAGTTAATGACCCATTTACACGAAATTTTTTACTTCCACAGAACATTTACACGAAAGATTTATAGGAAATCCAAACCATACAGCCCCCGTATCGTAAGCTCTGAACTGCGTTCGCTGCCCAGCATAATGTCAAGCGACGTGGCTAGATATACGAAAACGATAAGCTTTTGACAGCAAAAAATGCGCTGAAACGCCCTAATGTCACTATTTAGTTACAGAACACCAATGATTTAGTATCAAAACAGTTCAGAAAACCCGCCAGGCTTAAACCTGGCAGGATTTCATAAGACAACGATACCCCCACAGGAGACAGGCTTCTAATATGCTAAAAATTATTTGATAGAGATAATAATCTGTAATTTCCTTGACATTTTACAACCCGTATGTTTTACACAAGAAACGGTCTCCATGTAAATAGGGTTTCCTTTACCACTAAACTTGGCCATCCGTACATAATCACTTGCCGAGTGAATTCAGCGATTCTAAACTCAACCTTATCACCTCATAAACAAGGGCTAACAAAAACCTTTCTTTATTCCAGGTGAGCAGATCGCGGTCTCAGCAAAAACCATCCCCCATCGTCACCCTTTGATCGTTGTCGCTGTGATAAATGCGAAAACTTTGGGGAAACCCTGGTTTGGCAAAAAACCGGGCCAGTTATATGGTGCTAATATTGATAGTTATCTTTACTGTGGATAGGCTGCAAGGATAATACCGCCCTATGACTGCTGGGCAAGCTATATCCAGGACTAGCTGTCCATCCGCGACTTCGTGCGCGCATATCTTCTTCTTCTAAATATCTCTTTTGAAGCTGACTAGAGGTATTAAATTTGGAGGGTGTAGGGTGGTGTAGGGGTGCAGTAAGAAAGTAATTTTGAAAAGTCGCACCCAAAAAGGTCTAAAATCAAATAATGCGTATGTTGCTACCACGCGAGCAAAGCCACGGGCGACAGCTATTAAATACAATAATTATTTTATTTACGTAATTTTTTACACTTTGGATTACATTGGAATTTTAATAAGGATCCCTAACTTTTTTTAAATATAAGACAGCCTATGACATCCCAGGATAGTGTAGCTTCCCACCAACAGTGAAAGAATTTTTAAAATCGGCCCAGTAGTTTCGGAGCCTATTCAATGCAAACAAACAATCAAATTTTTCCTCTGTTTAGAAGTATAGATAAGGCGGACTAGGCTCAGGATGGAATTTGCTGGTAGAGTTGCTTACTCCATCTAAAAACTTTTCCAGCCACCACAGTGTCCTGTTCATAGGAGCATACATAATAATATATCATCATCAATATATATAAAACTCTTTTGAAGCTGACAGAGAATCAACGCACAGCCTAAACTATAAGTCCTAGCGGTATGAAATTTGGAGGGTAGGATCCTTATTAGTGTAGGGGCGCACTAAGAAAGGAATTTTGAAAAGTCGCACTCTAAAGGGTCTAGAACGCGAGCAACGCCGCGGGCAACGGCTAGTAGAAAAAAGTCCTATTTAGATTATATGCAAAATTCCGTGGTAAGACATTATTTGTGGCAAATGAACTGAAAAAATCGCATAGATTATATGCAAAAGCCCATGGTAAGAAAATTTGTGGCAAGCAAATAAACTGAAACATTTCGCACAACTTTTTTCCTGGGTAGGGATCGAACCCACAACCAACAGAGCAGATACTAAAAAGTTGAGGTCAGTCAATCAAATGTAATAACCTCATTATTTTCTAACCCTTCGTAAGTTAATAGGTTTTTTTAACCCTTTGTAAGTTAATAGATATTTTTCGGCTTTATGATTCGCACGATGACGGCCATTACTTTTTGAAGAACAAAGTAACAGATTGCCAACAAAATTGCGTTTTAAGTAACTTCCTAAAACTCCACAGAAGGCATTTTGAAGAGATTAAAACTTTGAAAGGGTACAATGATTCATTGATTGAGTATTTCAGAAAAAAGAAAGAATGAAAGAAGAAAGAAAGAAAGAAATAAGAACATTTATTTTGGACAACATGACATAATGTAGGAATCAGAACAACACAATAACAATAATAGTACGGGAGCCGACAGTAAAATATCAGCATGATTGAAATACAAACATCTAAACACCAAAACATCTAAACTTTATCACGACTTATAATATTAGTAGGATCTAGTATCAATCAATATCATCAATCATCAATCAATATATATAAAACTCTTTTGAAGCTGACAGAGAATCAACGCACAGCCTAAACTATAAGTCGTAGAGGTATGAAATCTGGAGGGTAGTATCCTTATATAGTGTAGGGGTGCACTAAGAAAAGAATTTTGAAAAGTCACACTCTAACGCGAGCAACGCCGCGGGAGATGGCTTGTAGTATTATATGATATGTGGTAGTATTAATAAACTCAGTGTGAATGTGAGACCGACAGATTCACTGAAATCCAGCATTTTCCAATGTAATCCTAGGATTTACGAGTAGATCTATTAAAATAAGAGAAAATAAAAGCGTTAGATTTTCTGCAGTTGCTCGTTCTCCCTCGAGACCGGACACTGCCCACCGGGGACCAATCAACCAATGGACTCTATTCTGCGTGACAGTTTTATCGTTTTATAGCGCACAGAATGGCTAGAAAAGGCTACATGAGATAGTTTTATTACAGTAGGAATAGCTTCGTTTTGTTAAAAAATCTAGACGTGTTTTGGACTTCGCACTACGATCAAAACAAATCTCAAAGACTGATTTTTCCACGACTTTTAAAGTGGAATTTCAAAAAACTATTTGAACTGGTATGGTATAGTGGCCAACTCTGGTGACGTAGTTTTTAGGCCACCTTAAGGCCTCCGTCATATTTAACGACTGCTGGAGCCGGGACCGACAGTTTAACGTGCCCTCTGAAGCATGAAAGCGCTCAAATGTCAATGCCAGTAACAGTCACCCATTCAAATAGTGACTGCGCAGAACGTCGCTTAACTTAGATAATAATCGGTGAAGATTGACTAAGCTCGCTACGCCACGAGCACTTCTTATATACTAAGAGGAAACTGGAAAGGATTGAAGAAGGCTGGTCCCCGCAGATGAGCAACCCAAGAACAATATTGAAGAAAAAAAAAACTTTGGGACAAATTGGCTTAAAAATATATATAAATTTGAAATGAAAAAATAAATAATTTAATTAATTAAATTAAATTAAAAATGAATTGTGCCTCTAAGTCCAGTTGCTATTAGTTTCAATTTGCACCACTGTGGAAGCGGCAAACGGCTGTATTAGCTCTATTACGTAATGAGCTTGCACATCCAGGGAAGGTAAACCTTTTATTCGTGCTATCTGGTTTAGTTTCTTCAAGGATTTTACATTTCAAAGAGCACTAAGTAGGTACTGAACAGAGCTTTTGTGCTAGCTCTAAATTTTGTGAAAAAAGAATTTTTTCAAAAGTTTACGGTAGATTTTAACTGGCACGCTGGGGGTTAAATGTGGCTTGTATTTTACCGTACTATCTATATCCGTGACTTTGACTGCGTTGTGTAACCAGTCTGTAGAAGTCCACTGGTCATAATGTAATGGTAATACTTAAGATAAATAAGTGCATTGTAACAAATAAAGATCCATCTGTGTAATAAAAAAAAAGCAAGACTGCTACTTACATCCAACTTGCCCCAGACCCTTTTTAAGCTAGTGTTACTTATATTAGAACGAATAAACACATTAAATAAAATAAAAAAAGAAAGTAGGTAAATGTTTAAAAAACATTTAGGTAAAGGCGTATAAAAAAACCACTAAATATAACTCCATTGGTTCCAAAGGGTCTAAAAAAATTGCAAATGTATTATTTCTACGAGTTAATAAGCAAAGTCGCAGTATCCTTGTAAAATACAAACTTCCTACTTCCAGCTTCACAAAAACGGACAGAAATCCAATCAATGTAGTTCTAAAAACCGATAGGTACCTACCACTATTACGTTGTGGTCTGTTTTCTAAACTTGATTGAAGAAAACAATTAAATAGGAAATTGCTGTGTTTAGTCGCGCGAAAACGGCGCCTTAAGCACTAGTTTTAAGTAGTAGGTATACTTAAGTTTTTTTATTTTTAATACTTTTTATGAAAATACTGCTGACTCCAGAATCCCTGCGAGTTCCCCCTGCGATCGGGATTTCTGGAGATTTTGTCCAAATATCACCTTAGCGTCCCCTGTTGGAGATTTTGGTTATTTTATTATGGATGGTTGCTAATACCTACCTGAATAATACCTACTTAGTTGCAATAATATTTATCAACTTGAGTGCATTGCCTTACAGGGCACGTCCTCATTGGACTCGCTCTGTGAGGTAATGCATTGTTATAGGCAGAAGTTACTACTTAACATCAGGTGAGCTTTCAGCTTGTTCCATTACTTTTATCATAATAAAAAAAAGTAAATATTTTTTACATTTAGAAAAAGTTATTTCCTCTCTGATGCTTATTATACTCAGTTTTTAGATGAAGGTCAATGATAAATAATAAATCGTTTATGGAACCTACTCACAACATTATTAATAAACATTATTATTGTAGGTAACTATAACATTACAGGGTAGTTCTATTCCCCGCACTAGTAAGGACAATAAGGGATTCTCAAGGATGTAAAATAATTCGCTTTTAATATCTGTGGAATGTTCTAAATATGTAAATAAGCTCCAACAATAACAAAATTGTATCGTCAAAATGATTTTTATTAATGACAATTATTATTTAATTATTCGTAGAAAAGAATATTCATTTTATAAGAAACTTGCGCAAAGAAATTCTTAGAAATAATTGCAATAATCTTGAGTGATTTTGTTGGAATTCCTTTGAGAGGTTCTTATTTCGCTTCGGAGTAAAGTTGAAGCTATTTTCTCTTGAGAAATAATACCATGAACATCTGGTTTTACATTTATTTTAGGAGTTTGTGGATTGTTTGTTTTGGCTTAAAAAATATATTTTACTAGCCGTTGCCCGCGGCGTTGCTCGCGTTCTCCTTTTATAGTGTGACGTTTCAAAATTCCTTTCTTAAGTGCACTCCTACACTATATAAGGATACTACCCTCCAAATTTCATGCCTCTAGGACTTATAGTTTAGGCTGTGCGTTGATTCTAAGTCAGCTTCAAAAGAGTTTTATATTTATTGTTAGGTAGGTATATTAACTTTACAAATAAATTGGAGCCTTATGAGTAAGTTTTGAAGAAGGTAACTATGATACAGCGGTCACATTAGGCCCATGCCGCTGCCGGCATTATTTCCGCGGACTTATTGCCACAGCAACATCGCCTTTATTCTCATTAGTGAGCAAGGGCATGAACTTGGGCCGGGAGCCGGGACAGAGGCATGTTCGTGTTCACACTATGCTCGTGCCCACTTCCCTGTCCAAGTCCCTGCCGACTGCGGCATAGTGTGAACGCAACATGAGATAAGTCAAATACACATTAAGACAAACAAAGCGAGATACTTAAAAAGAAAATCGAAATCTGTTTTACAATTTTTTCTATAACCATCTTTTTTTTATAAAAACATTTCAGAGCCATCTAGCGGCAATATACTGAAGTAAATGCAGTCGAGCTTTGCATACGAAACGGTTCAAGTTATAAAGTAGAACCGTACTTTCTATTCCCGTCACTTTCAACTTAGTACAAAGTTGTAACAACAGAGGGCGTGCGGCGTATCATGAAATAAAAGCTCAAAATATTGTTTTTAGTGTTGAGTTACTGCAAAGATTTATTAATAGAAGACCACTTTAAATAAATGAGTCTTCTTGGCTGCTATTCTGACCATTGAGTTTTTTTTTCTTTGTTTAATTTTTAAACTCTCACCCTTTCAAGAACTTTGTAGGTATATTGTTTGAAAAAGTAAGTCAGTGCATGGAAAAAACCGGTGCGGTAAAGAATTCTCCAACATTCAAGCTCAAACTTCTTAAAGTTTTTGAAGAAAATTCTAAAAAAAATCCAAAATTACAATATTAAATACGGAATACTTCTTTTAAATTACTGACGGGTTAAGTAGGTACCTATACCTATAAAAACCTATACCTATACCTAACTTGAAGAGATCGCAGGATAGCGATAATACCGCCCATTGTACAATTAATTTAAGTTTTTTATTTTATTGTAATTCCTAGGTTAAGGTGTGCAATAAAGTATTTTCTATCTATCTAACTTATAAAAAAAAACTGTAGATTTTACTACTATAAAATTGCAACCAATGTTTTTGATCTACGCCAATTACACTTGACAGTCAGACCGCTGATTGTAAACCAGATCCATTTGGTGGCGCGCAGGGATAAACACGCAACGGTATTGCTTGATTGGAGACGCTGCTGGGTTTACTAGGCACCCACTACTGGTGCTACTCACTGGATTCTCACAATGCACTCACTTGATTCTCACTTTTACATAATGCATAACTATTGTGAAACAAATTAACAAATTAAAAAAAGTAGGCAATTTAGACGGCCCTCCACTCAATGGACCGATGATATTGTGACCGTGCGAAGTCGGTTTCCATTTCCATAAAAATTTAACCACTCAAAAAACTACGTTTGATTCTTCCGCTCTGTGATGAACGCCAAACCCCTAGGTATGTCTATTGTCTAGTCTACCTCTCTTTCGAAAACCGTCAAATTTTATATTATCCAAATCCCAGTTTTCTTTGAAATGGTGATCAGTAAAAAGAAAATTATAAAGATTAAAAAAATAAGACAATGTGTAAAGATATATTTTCTTCAGATCGTCTCGCCAACGCTCTTTTGGCAGACATCGAGTCCGCTTATACAAAAGACAAACGCTATGTTAAGCGGTAAGACCGCCCATTGTACCTCATACCTAAAACTTATTTTTCTTTTATTGTTTCTCTTCTTTTCTTGGCGTGCAATAAAGAATATCTATCTATCTATGTTTCCTCACTCTGTGTTCTCACTAAAAAATGTTTACTATCGAGTTTAAAGTTACTAGTAATGAGTAGTAGCGTGTCGGCAATCAATGGAGACGTCGCGTAGTTATTCATGTGACAGTTGACGCTGTGTCGCTTTCATATCGCTGAACTGGCGATATAATCGCGTGACTCAATCAACCGCTGTGTGAGGTTCTTCAGATTCAATGATACGAAAAGCTGTTGATACTTGTTTTATTACTTTGATATAACTTATTTTATATTTTTAACCTATAGGTTATTAGTTTTCTCAAATCGCATTTTTCGACTCCGACCAAAATCTTAGATGGTACATCTATTGCAGGTTTTGATACAAAGTTTTTTGGTCAAAATCATAATCAAACGGTCACTTAATTCAATATTTTTTGTAGCTGTTTCCATAAAATCATTTGAATGACTCCTGGCATCAATAAAATAGTTATTTTCTCCGTTCAATGTATACCTTGCTTCATATCCGTTACTAATTTTAAATCCCGAAAAAGAAATTCAATTTCCTATGGGTAGGTTTATTCTGAACTGTTATTTACCTAGGTAAACTGTTTAGTAATAGCCAAGTCCTGTGTGTCAAGCTTTAGGCTTACATAGCTTTTTGAATCAAAACATTAATATAAAAATTAAATGATATTTGGCCCTGTAATTCCGTTTCACAAATTCATTCAAACTGATCAAGGCTCGAAGCAAATTATATTCCTTCACACTAAATATCAAATAGCGATTATAGAACGATACAAAAGCGGCATAACTTCACAGAGTGTACCCGAACTTGGGCCAAGTTCAGTCGTGCGGCGACAGTCGTAGAGCGCAGTCGCCTACTCGCGTGTTTTGTGATTTTTTTTATAAATATACCGGTGTTTGTGACTTCTTAGTGATTTAATGTTTTAGTTACTTTTTTTTTTGGATCTATGGTAAGTACAAACTAGAAACTTAGCTAGTAGTTCAGTAAGAAAAAAAAATATAGTAAGGTTCGAACTATTAATTAGATCCATTACTTACACGTCATAGTAATTAATCTAATTATAATTTCACAACATACCTAATAAGTTGTTTATTATGAAAAAAAGAATCCAAGCTCATTATTTAAATAAATAATATTGGAACTTATAAAGAGTTTACTGGTCTAATATTTTTTTTTTAATTTAAATACCTTGGGATGTTTCTTTTATGATTTTTATTTCTATATAATAATGTAAATATATACAGTTCGAGATATTTTACTAACTACGTAAACTACGCGTATAAGGCACGTACCTAAATGCAACGGCTCATAGAAAAGAGTTCAACGCGCTCCTTTGATATTTTCTTCGCGCTGATATTACACTAGCACACGCCGGGGAATTTGTTTGCATACTTGTTCACATTATTTATTTATTTAAATTTTATATACATAGCGTTTCTAGTTTACATAGTAAAAGTTTTTAAGTTTGGGACTAGAAGGCGTTGCGTGAAAAGATACTTGAATATACATCATTTATTTTATTTAAAAAAACTCTATTATATCGTACAGATTAGTTTCAGTTGTATTCCATAAATAATGTATTTTTTTACTAGTAGTATCTTATTTAAACTTAGTAAAACTAGAGTTCGAAAATCGGCTGAAACGTGCCTTCGTAAAAGAGAGCGTTGAGAAGCGATTCTAAGTAAAACCACGTAAAACGTAACTACCTAAAAACCCCCACGCTCAACGTCTCCTAATAATCTCCTTATTTATTTCGACGGTAATCTTATTATCTACCCACACATATATTACCAAATTACTTGCCTAAAATAAAGGTCAGTTAATCGGCTATCAGTTATCAAGGACAGAAGCCTCTAGTTGCTAACTCTAGTATATTAATTACATGACCACACTGTAAAGCTTCGGTGGTAAGGGTGATTTTCTACCAGAGCTAAGCTAAGTTGATAAGGGAGGCAATCGTTACCTCATAAAAACCTGCCTGGCAAGCAAGCAAGCTCGTAGGGTTTCTGAACTGTTTTCATACTAAATCATTGGTATTCTGTGTCTAAATAGTGACACTAGTCTAATATGATTCCTATTGGTGGATTTCAAACACATCCTTCTCCCGTATCGCAAGCTCTGAACTGCTTTCGCTGCATCGCATAATGTCAAGTGACGTGGCTACAGATATACGAAAACAAGAAGCTTTTGACGGCAACAAAATGCGCTGAAACACGCTATTGTCAAAGAATACCTATGATTTAGTATGAAAACAGTTCAGAAAACCTGCCAGGCTTAAACCTGACAGGTTTTTATGAGATAACGATTGCCCCCGTATTTTAATGTGTTGAACAGAAGTATCGCTGAGATTCGGGCACTGTCACTGTTATGCTATGTACGAAGAAAGTAGCATTAATTTTACTGTTATAAAATGTACGGTTGACATAAAAATATTTAAAAAAAAAAGCCCTTTCTTTATTTTAATTGAACCGGTTTTATTAAGCTGGAGTTTTTATTGCTTTTTGGAATCAATCTCAGTTAAATGTTTAAAGAGCTAATTAAAATACATGACACTGATCCAAGTCCTTACAGTTAATGTATAATAGCTACCTTTTATGGAATCAGTGAGAAATATGAAAGAGTCATTATTCTTAGGTGTAATTTCTGAACTGGAGCAGTGATGATTATGTTTTTACAGTTTTGTAGAACAAATTATGTACGGTAGGCATCATCAATTGATTACGTTTCTTGTGTAGATATAAATAAATAAGAAAAGTAAAGATTTTGAGGTTATATTTTTTTCATGCGTAAAATGCAAATATACGTTTATTATATGGTTAAAACTGACTCTAAATAAAAGTAATAAACTCTAATACATAACAATTTATTAGCAATTACGCTACTAATTAATAATTATATCGACTTATTCTTATAGATCACATTTTGTGGTTACATTTTGCTACACTAACGTAATTTTACAACTCTCATATATCCGTCTTACTTTTTTCAGATTATGAGAAAGGGACGCCAACATTTTTAGTAGGTACTGTAAAATTAGGTTAGATTAGAAAAATTAAACTTTAGAATCGTCACTTAGTGTAACTTTAAATCAATTTTTTCAGAAAAATATACTTTCAGTAAAATTGTAAAAGAAAACGGGTTTTTCATAGATTTTTGTGAAAAATAATAACTGTCAGTTGTAAAAGAAAACCGGAAGACTATAAAAAGTAACATAATAATTAAAACACATTGTTATTCTGCTATCTCTACATACGTGTGCATAACAACACGCTTCGGCGGGCACTCGACCGATACATTTTTATACGAGATCGTAGGACAGTCGCCTTAAAATATCAGTTAAAATATATTATGATAATAATATTTTTTTTTAAGCATTGACTATGTACAGCAGTGGAATCGTTGTCTCATAAAAACCTGCCAGGTTTAAGCCTCATAGGTTTTCTGAATTGTTTTCATACTAAATCATAGGTATTCTGTAACTAAATAGTGACATTAGCAAGTTTTTTGCCGTCAAAAGCTTTTTGTTTTCGTATATCTGTGGCCACATCGCTTGACAATATGCTGGGCAGCGAAAGCAGTTCAGAGCTTACGATCGGGGGCAGATAGGTGGTATGATATAGAGACATAACAGAAAGGTTTTCGGAAATTGTAAGTATATCTAAGTAATATCTAAACGGATTTTTACTAGCAGGGCAGTGCAGGAGTTCTCAAAATGTCTTACAATCAAAGTATCTTGTTTGACAAAGAATTTTCGGCTTAGTTCCTATAGTTTTTCTATACAATCCTTCCTTACAAGTTTTATAGTTATAAAAAATATATGTTACTTACTAGTAGGTAGGTATTCTGATGTCGTTGACTGTACTTGCGAGATCCTCGTGTATGACTGACTGTTTTTGTTGGAAATCTCTTCTAGATTGTATCGTTAGTTATCCAATGTTACGTCGTCTATTTGAAAAATTACTTCGCATTGAAAAATAAGGCTTAAATAAACTATAAAAAAAATGATAGCTTTTCTGTGATGAGAGTAAAACTAGGTAGCGGAAACAGTTGGCCCCCCTGATATTTTAGCATTAACCTCTGCATACCTCACAGATCATGTGTACTGAGGACAAGCTCTTTTGAGCTTGCCCGAATTTGTGTTGATTCTTCTTCTTCTTCTCTTCATTAATGGCCTCTGTCCGTCATTTCGACAGACAATTTTGCCAATGTCAAGTGATATAATTATAATAATATAAGTCAAGTCAAGTCATTTGTCAAGTCGGCTGTCGTTTGTTTTGAAAAGAAAATGGTGGATTTTCTCTTCAAAACCTAACACGAATTTTCACATTCAGAAAAACTACTTTACACACATTTATTCCAATGGCTCAAACTTTAGGTTACGACCTAAGTATTGTTGGTTAAAATTCCACCAAAATTAAACAACAATACTCACAATAACACAAGAAAAACTATTAAAATAAAAGTGCTATGTGTCGTTTCAAAAAATGTCAAAACTCGTGTTCTTAGTGTTAAATTCGTCGAAGCTCAAAGAGCATGACACCTGTCATTGATGGGTGCTATAACCCTTTGAAGTTTTCAAGAGTGGTTTTATAATAGGTAACATACATACATATAACACGCTTTTACTTGTAGCTGGTCGTCTAGCGGTCGGTCTTCAAATTATGTCAGGTGTTGTTGATCTCGAATGGTTTTTTGCATAATGATATCGTTCGAGTTATCTAACGACTTTTTGCGCGACTTTTTATGTTAGTTTTTGTGCCTTTTATCATTTTATTGATCTGTTGAGTGGCTATAAATTCATTTCAGAGAAATGTAGATTTTGAGAGAAAAAACAATATGTGTTTTGTTTATGGAAATAAACGTCACAGCTTAGGCGCGAAGGGTGCGAGTTTGATTTCAGTATCAGGACAATTTTTTACAAATTCTGTAATTATCTAGAGATTTATTTAGTTATGTATAATGAAATAAATAAAATAATCTCTGGGTGTCAAGGTTGATGCGTCCTACTGTAAAGTCAACTTGGTTAAGTGTGGATTTAACCAAATCTGAGAGAAACAAATCTACTAAATAAATAAAACTCTTTTGAAGCTGACTGAGAATCAACGCACAGCCTAAACTATTAGTCCTAGAGGTATGAAATTTGGAGGGTAGTATCATAGTGTAGGGGTGCACTAAGAAAGGAATTTTGAAAAGTCGCACCCTAAAGCGTCCTATTCTGAGTTAGTAAAAGGGCCAATAAAGAGGTCTAAACTATAGGATAGGTCAAGTGTTAGATGCTAAATTCTCGTCGCTATGATGAAAGAACCGTAAACTTGATTTTTAACGGGATTTTAATTTATGGATTGTTGGGTAACCGCGGAAGAAAATGATTTCCGGACGTTCTGAGATTTAACGGATAATAATGTAACAAACTTTTTTACCGTTAGCGAACTTATTTTAATCACGTGGGTCTAATTAATAAAATATAAATACTAAATACTAATAACGTAATAGTATAGTATTTAGCTTCCTTACAAATAGTAATAATAAATAAATATTCACGGACATTTAACACAACGCCTTCTAGTCCCAAACTAAGCATAGCTTGTACTATGGAAACTATATGACTGATAGAATACATTATATATTTTTTTTTTTAAAATATGTACATACTTATAATACATTGAGACACCCAGACACAGAACCAACATCTATGTTTACAACACACAAATGTTTGTTCTCGGTGGGGATCGAACCCACGACCCACAGCACGGAAGGCAGAGCTACTACCGACTGAGCCATGACGCCTCCGTTTACATGTCTGTTTTTACCATATTTTGTCTCTCCATCTTTCAATAGCGTCAAGACTGTCTTCAAACCTCTTCAAAAAGGTATTTATTTAAATTCAAAGCAGCTTTATTTGTTTTATCGACTTACTATTTGGTTTACTGCCAGTTAAATAGTTATACCGTATAATGGTCTGTTTTTATGTTGTTACGTTTTTCTATAAAAGTTACGACATGGTGTTTGTACGAAATGGGTGACAACTGTCAAAGTTAAAAAAAAGAGACAATAAATAGGAGAAGAAGAAGAATAGTAACAATACTTAGTACTAGTACCAACCTACTTAGAGATTTCTAAATCCAGATAAGTATGTATAATTTTACTTTTTGAAGCACCTTTCTTTTCGTCATGGCTTAGTCAGTAGTAGTAGCCTTCCGTGCTGTGGGTCTTGGGTTCGATCCCCACCGAGAACAAACATTTATGTGTTGTAAACATAGATGTTTGTTATGTGTCTGGGTGTTTCTATGTTATTATAAGTATGTATTTACAAAAAAAAGTGTATGTATGTATTCTATCAGCCATCTAGTTTCCATCGTACAAGCTTTGCTTAGTTTGGGACTAGAAGGCGTTGTGTTAAGTGTCCGTGAATATTTATTTTATTTTTATTTACTACTTATCTAACTTTGTTAAACTTATCTGCCTACCATAAATACCATTTATTTTTGTGATCATAAAACCTCTTAGTATAATTTGAGTTCGAAAAACGACTTAAATGCGCCAATATGAATATACGACCTCTTAAGCTTATTTCTTCTTACCCTGTTACACTGTGTTTTGTCTCTTTCGATCTAGTTTGAATCTGCTTGTCAATGCAAAAGACAAAACACGGTGTAACTAATCCAAGCTTACATGACTTTATTAATAATCTCTTATTAGTTTACATTGGCACGCAGCGGTACATTACAAATAAAAGTAGGTACCTACCTAAGTACTTAAAATGCATTACACCTGCTCTTAAGAAACGGACGTGGCTAAGTGCATGTTTTTTTTTAATTTATTTCATTCATGCTTTTTATACGTTTTGGACTCTTTAGTATGTGATGAAGGTTTTATAGATCTCTTGATAGTTAAGCAAAGTTATGGGTTTTTATATTGTTTTAAATATAGATGCGTGGGAAGTGGAGTGTAAAAGGACTCTTACAAAACTCTGATTTGGTTTTAACTAAAAAAATTATAAGTAATTATAAATTATAGTATTTTAACTAATAATTAGCCTTCAATATACCATAATGAAATAATGTGAAATTTAGATTAATAAATAAATAAATTTATATTTTAATAAAGGAAATAATTAAAAAACGTTTAGTTGAAAAAAAGTAGTTATAAACAAACCATTTATATTGAATACCGGTTTTCTGCTTGTTTGATATTTGTGTCAAATTACTAGAAGTTCTGCGTTCTAAGATCAAAATTTTGACCCATTTATCCTCGTGCCCGTGACACAACTGCTTAGCACAACCCAGTACTGCCATAGGAAAATATTATTTTCCTTGACACTATTCTCAATAGACCCACCTCTGCTATTTCAGGAGTTTCTTCAACTGTATATGTATCTGTATTTTTGTGAAGTGTTTTCCCCACCAGACCAACACCACTGTCCCACACATAAGTGGCTTCAACGGCAATGTACCACAGAGTAAATACCGCCACCATAGATTAAATAACAGTTAGTAGAACTCCGGAATTGCAGTGTAGTTAAAACGGTACGACCTACCAGGTAGCTTCTGTACTTTCGACGTGCTTATGTACCTACTATTAGCCATCTGGGGTCTATTAGTGCCTCTATTTATGAGCGATAAACTGAGATAAACTTTATGTTGGAAAAATTAGATGAATAAGGTTTATTTTTATATTGGACTGCGTCAAAGCTAGGTGTACGATTGGGGGTAAATATAGTTGTTGATAATGACGAGTGTTTTGACCCCGCAAATTTAATAAATACATAGGCTTATTAAACCCAGTACAAATAAATAAATAAAGATTGCGTTGTAGAATAATCAATGCGGGGATTCGCATTCATTAGGTTTCGTAGAATGAAACTGCATTGTTTAGATGAATGTTCAAACATGTCGGAAAAAATTGTGTATTATAAAACATAGGAAATAACAATTCTGGATAAGTGCATGCACGTACTCACTATATATCCCTACATACTATAATAAGAAAAAAAAAGACGAAATTTCTTTATCCCTGGAAGTCTAGTCTTTTTACATCCTAATTTTTTATCATTACTACTTTTTGTCATTACGGCATATAATAATTACTGAGTAACACAGACCTGCTTAAGAGCAGACCAGGATTTGTCAGGAAAATCTTAAAAAGCTGCGTCTTCTTCATGGTATCACTCTTGGCAGAGTGGTTGTGGTCGATGTCAGAGCAGTGGCTCGTCTAACGATCTTCCGTCATTGATCCCATACCACTAGCGTAGTTGCGTCAAGCCCCGGTTCAAAAAATCTGGGGTCAAACCCCTCCCGTACCAAAATCCTAAATCCGCCACGGTAAGAAATGTTATGTGTCACAATGATACAAAAACAGAAAAAAAAAGGAAAAATGTCACAAAGTCACACTGATTAGATCGCATTATTGTGTAGCAGCGTTCGCAGGGTACCTACCAGGGTACGCGGTAGTGCTTGCTATGGAAGTTACTGGAAAAATGTGTTAAGGCGCGGTCTGCCTTCAAGCGAGCGTCGACACTGTTCTAGAGCGCGAAACACACAGTGGTCGGGCGCCGGTCACGGTCAGTGCGTGTGTATCGACGATAACACACAGAACGCGTGCTCAGATGAAACACATACAAATTCAAGCACCCGATCCGCTCCCGTTCTGTGTAGGTATTCTAATTCACAATTGCATCAATACGGGAGGAAAAGAAAACAACAGTACAATGACGTGAATAAAATAGGACAACTATTTGTATAGCGGTTCCAAAAAGAGTCAAAACGAGACAAAAATACAGGTAGTATTTTTACTTTACTGCCGAAGGGATTACCAATAAGTATTCTATGTGGGCTAAGTAACAATTCCAACTATATTTTTAAGGAGGAGTCTTAACAAATGCGCAATAATTAGAGATAATTATGTAACAAATACCGATCAAGCTATTTCTGGTTAGTTCATTTAAGGAGCGATCTATAGAATGCTAAGAGCATTTTAATTAGTAGTCGTTAGCTTATGCTCTATGTAATAAATGGCTGGCAGTTTGTTTTTGTTTTTATTTATGAAAAAAAGAGCTGAGATAAATCATCAAACTTATTCTTTGACGTGAAACTGACATAAAATATACTTTTTTTCTGGCTTGCTTTTATAAATTCTATAAAAAGTTATCTATAAATAAAGCCTCGGTGACGGACTTTTTACAGACTCTCACAGGTACGTGTATTTTTTATTTGAATTCATTACAATACTGAGAATCATCAGCTGTATCCTTCTTGCCTCAGGTTAGAACACGCAATGGAACCAACCCTATACTTAGGCCCCATTCTCACTAGTCTAATCACACATCTCCAAATATGATGGGACAAAGCCGCCCGTTTCAGCGTTCCTAATTTGAATATAATAGTCAACGGTTCCCAAGATGGCCGACAATATGGCGACTAAAATGGTTGCAATTTATATGCAAAAGTCAGGAATGAAAGGGCTGATGTACTCGTATAAGGAAATTATTGCAGTGGACAAAACATTCTTTGTATCATACATTTATGCATGAGTTTCATGTAAATGTACTAATAGCTATGTTATTTGCATGAGAGCATCTTATGCATTTATTAACTGGAAGTTTTTACGACTTCTGGAAGAGGTTAAAGTGGTACTGGATACTTAAAAATTATAGTTATTTGAAGAAATATCAAGGATATTTCTTTAAATAACTATTATAAGGTAACTTATTTAATTATTTAAAGAAGAAATGTCAAAAGATTTACACAGAGAGATGTTGAAAGATATCAGTCGGTAATAACTCTGCCTTCCGTGCTGTGGGTTCGATGAGATCAAATATTTGTGTGTGGCAAATATAGATCTTTGCTCTATGTATGGGTGTGACTATGTACTAAAAGCATGTATGCAATCTAAGTAGTTCCAATGCTTTTGAAACTAGATGGCGTTATCTGGAATCCAACATCTATTATTTATTTATGAGTAAATATATTTTTTATATGCAAAATTTGGGGAATAGTACTAAAAACTTTTGCATATCAAGTTTATTATTTATTTCCAGAAGTTTTGTGATTCGTGAGGAAATTGCATGACCTAATAGAAGCACGCATACGTAGGCTTAACGGGTCCAGACATCTAGACCAATAACAGTATCTCAAAATTCTTCAGCATCATAAGCTTTGGTTCTCTGAACAGCGGAACCGCAATAAAACGGCCGTTAATTCTCATGAAACGTACCTTTTAATACCGTCATCATTGTTTCTATTATTACGTAATCTGAATTTGTAACTAAAGTAAGGTAAATGATTCAGCAACCGTTACAATAACGACTAGCCGTCGCCCGCGGCGTTACTCGCGTTCTACCCTTTAGAGTATGACGTTTCAAAATTCCTTTCTTAGTGCGCCCCTACACTGTAATATAAGGATACTACCCTCCAAATTTCATACCTCTAGGACTTATAGTTTAGGCTGTGCGTTGATTCTATGTCAGCTTCAAAAGAGTTTTATATATATTGATGATTGTCTGGAAGAGATCGCTTTTAGCTATGAGGCCCATTGTACTTTTTAATCTTTTTATGTTTCTTTTGTATGTCATTTCTATTTTGTGTGTACAATCATGCTTTTAGCTATCTAAAAAGATAAAAGTTTCATTTCCTAATTACTTAGTTAATTTTTAAGCTTGCAATAAACTAAATATAAGCAGAATAAAATAGGAATTACCTGCTACCGGTTTCTTTTTTGAATCATCAATATATATAGAACTCTTTTGAAGCTGACTTAGAATCAACGCACAGCCTAAACTATAAGTCCTAGAGGTATGAAATTTGGAGGGTGGTATCCTTATATACTGTAGGGGTGCACTAAGAAAGGAATTTTGAAACGTCACACTCTAAAGGGTAGAACGCGAACAACGCCGCGGGCGACGGCTAGTATATTATAAATTGAGAAAAATAACCCCTGATAAAAATACTAAATGTGCCTTGCTAACCCTACAAAGTGTTATTATAGTCTCCGCAAAATTACGGTCGTCATGATAGACAACAGGAAACCAAGGCGAACAATAGATTATAGATACAAATCGATTCTATCACGGAAAGACTATCGCGAGATTAAAAAAAAACTCCGTTACAAATCCACTGATCGCAGTAAATCACGTCATTCAATTAGATTACCCACGTGGCTTTCTAAATCTTCGGATAATATTTTAGCTCGTATTCCTATTATGAAATAAGGTCGACTTTGTTTGCAAATGTTTGCACAGTTGCATCAAATCTTCAGTTAATTTCATTAGCTTAATTAAACCTTATTGCCGAGGTATAAGGCTGAAACTGGTAATGTGTTGCGCTTGGAAAGTAAAATAAATGTTTGATAGTATGAGTCATTATTGACTTTGTGCGTATGGCTTCGTCTGGTGATTAGATTTCTTTACGCTAGGATTACCAACAGTTTTGTATGTTAGAAGGATTAGTATGTACAATTGTACACCTATAGCTTCTAGAGTTGAAGCTAGGGTAAATAAAATAAGTTGGACGCCCTAACCCACGGCTAAAAAAACTAAAAAAAAGAAAATGACTCTATTGATTAATTAAGTTTCTTCTTTTTATGGCCTCTGTTCGTCATTTTGACAGATAATTTTGCCAGTGTCAAGTAGATATTTAATTGAAAAAGATTATTTAAAATATTAGTTGGTATTGACAAGGTATTGACATTATAATTACGTCACTGTCAAAAATTATCATGATGAAACAAGTTTATTTTAGAATCCATCCATTACAAATACAATAATTATATTACAAACATCCAAATATTGTGAATATTGTAAATACTGTATTAGTTGTAATTTTCTTTGTGAATAAATGTTACCGCTTTTAAAAAAAAAACATCCAAATGTCTGGAAAACTTTTTGTTTATAGCGGCCGTCATAATACGACCGCCGTTTTTTAGAAACTTGAAGCCATAATTTATGTATACGCATTAGTACGCTTCCTATGCTTCCTACGAATTTATAAATAT
Source organism: Eulithis prunata (assembly GCA_918843925.1). NCBI lineage: Eukaryota > Metazoa > Arthropoda > Insecta > Lepidoptera > Geometridae > Eulithis > Eulithis prunata. Next base: position 8,734,250 of record OU974014.1, on the reverse strand, counting down.
GAAATAGACATCCATTTTATTTGTTTATCCGTTTTATAATTGCTCAATAAGAGCTCCATTTTTCGTATGGACTTTACACATGCACATTGCACACGGTTACTGCCGATAATACAGAAAGTGTATGAATATATTTTGAACTAACTGGTGCCCGCGACTTCGTCTACGCAGGATTAGAAGTGCAATTTTGTAATGCGAAATCTTTTAGGCGTTTCTGAAGAGTTCGCGTTCCGTTAGATCCCGCTGTTTTTCCGGGATGAAAAGTATCCTATGTGTTAATTTAGGTCACAGACAATATATATTCCAAGTTTCATCCAAATCCGATCAGTAGTTTTTGCGTGAGAGAGTAACAAACATCCATACATATATACATTCTTATACAAACTTCCGTGTTTAAAATAATATTAGTAGGTAGTAGGTTTGTATCAAGATGCCTAAAATAGTAGCATAGCTATTATGAAACGAATACCGGTTCTAAACTCAAAGTATTAAATAAATCATGTCAATTATAAGTATATTTATGATTTAGGTGAACTCAGTGTCGTGTAAGTAGCGCACATAGGCAGTAAGCACCTATGTGGCGTTTCGTAATATCGTTAATGGTATCGATTCGCTTGTTGCATTATATTCTAAACTAACCTAATTTGACAGCACTAAAAATGTTGCCGTCCCTTTCTCATAAACTGAAACGACAAGGGCGGCTATAATTTTAGAGCTGTCAAATTAAGTTGGTTTAGAAAAATGCAACAAGCGAATCGATACTATTGTATACCTACCTAATAGTAAAAAATACTTACTTTGGTAACATATTGGATGATTTGGATGAAACTTGGAAAATATATTGTCCGTGACCTGGATTAACACATAGGCTATATACTTCATATCCCGGAAAATCAACGGGATCTAACGAGACGAGAACGAAGTCGTGGGTAGAAGCCATTTTTGCATAAAAAAGAAAAGTCCTCTACTTGAAAGGATGTTTTGAGACTAACCCAACTAGACAAAGACTATTTATTGTCATAACCATTATTTCTTTTTATACGTAGATATCACAATTTGAACACGTTTAACATCATTCCATGTAAATTGTGGCATTGGCACTGAAAGTTTTTTTTAACCACGAACCTCACCGCTCCATTTCACAAGCCTTTCAACCACAGTGTTCCAATCTGCGGCCTGATCGCCAAGTATAATGATAGTTATCTATCATCATCAATATTTTATTTATCATCCATATATATAAAACTCTTTTGAAGCTGACTTAGAATCAACGCACAGCCTAAACTATAAGTCCTAAAGGTATGAAATTTGGAGGGTAGTATCCTTGTATAGTGTAGGGGTGCACTAAGAAAGAAATTTTGAAAAGTCACACTCTAAAGGGTCTAGAACACGAGCAACGCCGCTGGCGACAACTAGTGTATTATTACAATGTCCTTACAAAAAAGTGTAGTATTCTATCAGCAATCTATATTACAATATCACATTATTATGTTTACATATTGCTTTGCTTAGTTTGGGATTAGAGGGGGTTGTGTAAAATGTCAATGAATATTTATTTATTTAAATCAAAAACTTGGGTTGCAAACCAGCCGGTAATAATTAACCCCTTTTTTAGTTTTATATAGAAAGAAAGAAAGAAAATACATTTATTTGGACACACTATACATACATACATAACAGCACAACAAAAAAAAATAGACATACTCGTAGACACCTAGCAGGTAGGCAAAGGCAGAGTGCCTTGGAACAAAATAATGAAAAAATGGAATGCCAGTAATGTAAAAATTACGGCTACTGTTTTTGAACTTTATTACCATTACACTTGGCGGTCAGACCGCCGAACGCACTTTTCCGTTCTTTTACGTTTTTGCGTTTCGTTGTACGCTTTTTGCGTTACTGTTCGACGAGTTATCTATACGAGTACGTTTATTTTTTGCTTCCTATGTAATATGGATGATGCTTCGTGACTCATTAGCTGTTGTAGTTTTATTGAATTCCTGTGTTTTTACAGCTTGTTGGTATTGATGATGAGTGATGATGAGTAATGAGATGTGATCATTTAATTTTTATGTTACTATAGTATACATAATTTTAGAACAAGTCCTGTCAATAGGGTTGGTGTTCCTAGATATGTTGTCTGTCTGTCTGTCCGTCGCTTTACCATAGCTGAACCGTAGAAGCTGAAGCATGATATTTGGAACTAGACGTCGCCCGCGGCGATGCTCGCGTTCCCTTTAGAGTGTGACTTTTCAAAATTCTTTTCTTAGTGCACCGTTACACTATATAAGGATACTACCCTCCAAATTTCATAGCTCTAGGACTTATAGTTTAGGCTGTGCGTTGATTCTCTGTCAGCTTCAAAAGAGTTTTATATTGATGATGACTAGCCGTCGCCCGCGGCGTTGCTCGCGTTTTAGACCCTTTAGGGTGCGACTTTTCAAAATACCTTTCTTAGTGCACCTCTACACTATATAGGGATTTCAAATTTTCCCTCCAAATTTCATACCTCTAGGACTTATGGTTTAGGCTGTGCGTTGATTCTCTGTCAGCTTCAAAAGATTTTTATATATTTAGAAGATAGAAGAAGAAGAAGATAGAAGATATATTGAATATTGATGATAGTAATAGTTTGTTCCAGCCCATGTGTTTTACTCTTGGTCCATAGACAATTGCCTATGCTCTTTAACCTTTTATTTGTGTAATGGTTAATTTCTGTCATGTTTTTACGTGCCTCGTAATATATTTTTTGCCATTGACTCTCTTATTATACAGTAGCGGCACTCACTCTTATTTTCATCACTTTCATCCGCCACTAATGACCAAATTGACCTTAGAAATCGAAACGTTCATACCTCGTCCATTGAGGTTTTTGCTTACAATGTCACTCATAACGCCGATGACGCCGCAGTATTCTCTGCTCCGTGACTTGCTTCTATCGGAGAAAGTAATGGGACACATCTCGTAAACATGGCGAATATGGTGATCGATTGAAGGTTCGATTTATCGACTGAAAGTTGAGCAAACTCATCATCATCATCAAGTATCTTTTATTCAAAAAAATCACAAGGATTATTTAGAATTGTCTTATCATCATCATCATCATCATCAACCTATATCGGTCCACTGCTGGACGTTGGTCTCTCAGAAGACGCGCCACTGAGCCTGCTCTTCGGCTCTTCTCATTCAGTTTTTGCCAGCTACATGTCTCAGATCGTCACCCCACCTAGCCGGAGGGGAATTGTCTTATATCTTAGGTGATTCTTGTTGCTAGTTCCTCGCGACCAGAACTTAGAAGAACGGGCTAGAAACTACAGCCCTGGTTCCTGTCACTTTTTTGTATGATCCTTCTCACAAAGAAATATAGTTAAGACGCTGACAAGCGTCAAATAACTCCTCGCTCGCACATTTCAACATTTCTCAAGATAAAATCAATGAAATAATTTTTGAAAAATCGCAAAAATGTATGCAGTAACATTGCACAAGGTTCAGTATAAATATAATTTTTATTTAATAAAGTTTTCCAAACGAAAAGTAGAAAGAAGTTAATTTTTTGTTTGGAAAAGTATGAACGAATGATCTTGGTACTATTTCATTCTATCTAACATTGTTTTACTTTGAAGAAGGTAGTTTGTGGCCAAATCGATGATGAAATTCAATACCTAATAAGTATGCAAATTAGTTTTCTCCGATTTAATGTTATTCAACTAAAACGAATAGCCTAGTCTAGACCACTTAGGAAATCAGATCAAGAACCCTATTATTAAAAATTAAAACGAAGCTAAAGCTGCTATTTTTTAAATTGTTCCGGTTTGTGGTTACATCAGAGCTAGGTGTAATACCTTTAATTATACCTACTGTGTTTTTTATGTAACGCTACATCGAAAATAATGGAAATACTTAATTAGTCATGAAAAAAGTCCAAAATCACAAAATTAATTAATGATTTACTAATTAATGAGTGTTTAACTGATATCACGATCAGATTCAATTTGCAACCGAACACATAAAGTATTGACTATAACTCGATAGCCTTTTCCAAACAAAGAAATAACTAATATAATAGTTGTTTCTACTAAAATACAACTTTAACTTTAGGTTTTCAGAATTTTTAATCTTTCTTCCAATCTTTTCCATGACATCACAATTTTCTCCTATCTTTCATCGAACCAAATTCAAAAGCACCAAAACGTCATGTTATTTTATAGGTCGAAATAGTTTTTATTAAACGCACTCTTTACACTAATTAAATAAATAAACAGTTTTTTTACCAAAAACGTAGAGAATTTATGCATTGATATAGCAAGATTTTATGATGGAACAAGCTAAAAAAAATTAAAATTAAATTATTAATGACTAAATTTAAACAACGTGACAATGGGGTAAAAATAAATAATAAAGAGATAATGGTACCTTGGTGTCAATTTTTGAAAGGTCTCTCGTGTAATTTTTAGCGCTGTACGACCACATTGCTCTTAATAAAATGCCAGTTTTGGTACTGGATTTGGTGAATAATATTGGCTATGAATATTATGTTCATTAGTTACACAATGTTAGGTGAATATATTAATTTTCACGTGACAACTTTCACTGCGTAGAAATTGTTAAATAAACATGCAAAAATGTCTTCATTGCAAATTATCCTTTCACTCATGAATTTCAAATAATTTGTTACATCGTTTTTAAGTGTTGACAGTATTCATTTAATATCACATTGAACTTGATTCAAGCTAAATCGATTGCCAGTAGCTAAGTGCATTGTACCTAGGTTTCGTTCATTTGGAAAAAATGGCTTAGATTCTTATAGTTTTAAAAGATTACTATCACACGTTACTGACATGCAAAATGCTTACAGAATCCTAAAATGACAGAATTGTTTAAATGATAATGCAGTCAGTCAGTTTCTTTCCTTTTGCATTGTAGTAAATATATATGTATTTGATACCTAGATGCAGCATCGTGTGAACAGTTTTGTCATACATTATCCAGTTTGTGATAAATATCAACTCATGCGCATCGGAGTATATCCAGCGTTCACGCCTTGAATGAAACACAACCCCTTCTTACAAATTCTTGGATTTTTATGTTTTATTATGCTTTGTAACTATTGAAAGCTGAGTCAAGATACTCAAAACAAACTCAAAAAGTTTTAACTCAAGACGCAATAAAAAAAACTCACCCCTTTATTTATAATCTGTAATTTTAGCGCGGCTCTGAAATTGCTGTCATTGTGTAGCCATTTTAGCTAGCCCAGCTTTAAAGACCAATATGAATAGTGAACCCCATAGAAGCATAGATTATTTGACACTCTTCAATAAATATAAATAATAAATAATAAATATTCACGGACACTTAACACAACGCCTTCTAGTCCCAAACTAAGCAAAGCTTGTACGATGGAAACCAGATGGCTGATAGAATACATACATACTTTTTTTTTTGTAAATACATACTTATAATACATAGAAACACCCAGACACAGAACAAACATCTATGTTTACAACACACAAAATAAATGTTTGTTCTCGGTGGGGATCGAACCCACGACCCACAGCACGGAAGGCAGAGCTACTACCAACTGAGCCATGACGCCTAAATAAAATAAAAGTAGACAAAAGTTAAAAATTCAAAATACATATTTGTCGAAATACTTGTTTGGATCAAAATAGGAGCAAGAGACTATTTGTCAGTTCTCAGCGCCGCCGAGGCAATCACCATATATAATTACAATTTCTGGAAACCAGTATGACGTCACCAGGAGCTTCTGAACCGGATTCATCCGGATTTTCCAGCTTAGGTATAAATAAACTTGCGCCTTAGCAAAAAACCTGTCTCTTCATACTTAGTTAATACCAACTCATAAATAATTTGTTTAGTTCTAAGCTAGAGTACCTACTTAATTTATGCAAATCGCGCAATGCACACAATTGGTTTAGGAAAAATACCAAACAAACCGTGTTTATTTATATTATTTCGATGTGACACCCCTTTCGACGAAGGTCGAAACACAGTGCGAGGGTCATGCGGTCGGTAAAGAAAAATGAAAATACAGCTGTTACGGCGTAATTTTTCTCAAGGCGATTTTGAGAATGCCAAGTGTATCAAAATCCCCTACCTCCTTGATTCAGAACTTTAGAATTCAAGGTGATTTTGAGACAAAAACTCTAAAAATCGAAAACCAAAAGAGTATTTTGTGGCTAACCCGTGTTGCATTGCGTTTAGAATATTCTCTATCTAATTTTGCTGAAACAAGACTCTGGAGCCTATTACTTATTTTTTTTTTTATCTGTAAGTAAAGATTATTATTTCATCGCTCTGACAGCAAAGCTACTCTACTATAATTAAGTATTAATGTAATTAATTTTAATTAGCAGTAGCTGATATAGTGTGATTTAGATCACATACGGATGTATTATGCAATTAATGTATACGATCATAAATATAGACTCGATACATCATAATTTATTAATAATATTGTGAAAGTGATCTCGACACAAGAGTATTATAAATATTTACATGCTCACTAACCAGCTCAATCAAACCTTCCAGCCATGTTGAAATTGGAAAAAAACTTAGAATGGTCACGTGATGTTTCGTACTTAATGTACTTATACATTTCTGACGTGTTAAAAAGGTGAGGAGTAGTAGATTAGCATGGTATGGACATTAGACACGTAATGAGGAGAGATGACAATCAAATCACAATAATTATAATTTATTTATGATAATAGTTAAAAAAAAAATTAAAACCAGACTTCAAATTGATTAGCTTACATTCATTGGCATTTTTGTATTGGTCGTAAATACCGCTGAAAAGTCACAGGAAAGTCTTATTTAATAATAATAATAAACAATAATAAATTATTCAATAAATTATTTAACTGCCAACCTAGTGAACCGATTTTGATAAAAAAATTATAGTACCACTTCTGCGAAACTATAAAAAAAAAGAGTTATCAAAATCGATTCAATTATTAAAATATTTAAAACTAGATATTACATCAATATGCCACCTAGTGCCTATCTGTACCTGAACAAATTGCTGTGCCCTAACAGGGTTTATGTTTGATACACTACCTTTTGTACAACATCTCTAAAACAACATAAGTGCAATATACGATTTGAATTTGAATTTGAATTCATAGTTTGGCATAATAATCGCGTAACATACATACTAAAACAAAAACATACAGTCGAATTGGGAACCTCCTCCTTTTTTGAAGTTGGATGAAAATCGCGCCATTTTTAAATGACATTCTAAAACATTTCCATACAATTTTCGTATAGGCTTGTGTAGACGATGCAAACCTCCTCGGTAGGCGAGTGACGGATGGTGGTGTGAAAGTTTTAGTTGTGATTGAGTGATGTGACAAAAAAATAACAGATTTGGTTTTCAAAGAAAAATAATTTGCAATTTAATTTACTTCAGCCTTCCCTTCCCCATAATTAACAGCTTGAATTTATTTTATGCATTTTATTTGCACTCTCCATGACAAACTATCATTGGTGTACAATGTGTACATGACGCAAGCTATTGTTCCGATTTTTTATCACAGCGTGATTGATAGTCATGACTTTTAGTTATAATTGATACTATGATTGAATACGTTTTGCAATTTTTATTATGTACCGTGAAACTGTTTCTTAATTCAAATAAGCCCTTATAACTTTTATTTTATTTTTATTGCAAGAAACCTATAAATTAATATGAGTTTGTAAACACGCTTGGTGGGTAGATAGATCTAAATGGTACCTATTTGTAAGGTTGTCTGGAAGAGATCGCTGCATAGCGATAAGACCGCCCATTGTACAATTAATTTAAGTTTTGTTATTTTATTTTCTTGTAATTCCTAGGTTAAGGTGTGCAATAAAGTATTTTCTATCTATCCATCTATCTATTTGGTTTAATATTGTTTGTCTTAATATTGTGTGTTAATATTGTTAGGTAATGAAACCGTAATGTAGACCTTAATGAAGAATATGATATGTAGAACTACAGAGACTTTAATTAAGTACTTAACTTAGTAGATACAAGTTTCGCATGACATCAAATTCTATTCGAAATACTAAATGGCGATTTTTTTTAATAATCTATTTTGAATCTCTTCAAGGGTGGAAAAAATCAATATACTATATAATTATATAATATATGATGTATATAAAACTCTTTTGAAGCTGACTGATAATCAACGCACAGTCTAAAAGGCGTGCACTAAGAAAGGAATTTTGAAAAGTCGCACCCTAAAGGGTCTAGAATGCGAGCAACGCGACAAGTTGGCGAAAAATCGAGAATATCTTACAAGTAAAGTTTTATTAACAAAGAAAATTACAGCCATAATACAATATTCACAATAATTAGAAAACACACACAACAGTTGACCTATCTACAGACCGTCGCAAATCGCAAACAATTTATAGATGTCACTATACCTGAAGTGATTCTAAAATTAAACCTAATACTAAATCAGTGTCAATTGATACAGTGCAAAAAATACTGTTCAACATTAAATAACCCTGTTAAAATTGATTGACACACACGATTGTATGAGCTACAAGAAATCTTCACATACATACTGACACTTTGCTTTTTGTTACAGGTATGATGTCATTCTCCGGCTGATCTGTTTCTAAGGTTTGTTTTTTTTATTTGAGTATAATATAGAACAGGATTGTATTTCTATCCTGTATTAAAAAAATATGACTGCAAATGGCTGCTTTTGGTTTAGAGAGTTGAAGCTGTATCTAAGAATCCATACGTCTTTGATTTCAATAAAATATAGCCTATGTTTAAATCCGGAAAAAGGCTTGTGAATGGTATAAGTTTCATTGAAATTGGTCCAGTAGTTTAGGCGTGATCCGCGAACAAATAAAATACAATAAAAAACAAATAAACACAATTTTCGGAATTAGAATCGTTTATTTAGTTGATCTGCATATATTTAGTTTATCCATATCTTCAATTTTAATTTTTGGCTTTTTTTACAGTTTTCTAATAGTATAGATAGATAGGTACTGCTTACAACGTAAACTCACATAAACTTAAAGTTTGACATCCGGAAAAATTCGTTTCACATTTTCCAAACCCAATGATTCCGCGTTTCTTTCGACACGCAATCAGAGCAAACAATTTCGCCTCGTATTACCGCTCCAATCAGAAAAAAAGTCGTCAGTGTCGATCAAACTGCGTAATGTATTTCAAGCAATAGTGCTGGCACAAACAGTGTGACACTCAATGCTTTCGTTCTACATTTGAAATTGAAAGATTCGGTAGATAAAGAACAATGCAAACATTTGTCATGCGAATGAACTTTTGACAAGACTTGACTATCTTTTTAGTCATGTTAATTACCTATTTCTTTATCATTAACATAAAATTAAGTGAATTATGTACGAACAATAATAAAATTAATCTGAAAAATTAAATTATGGTTTCTAAAAACCATTTTTTATTTCTGACACGTCTATCACAAAATAGGTTACAGACTGAAAAAAAAACCCCATTTGTACTTGATGGCATCCATTCACAGCCTTTGGCCACACTACCTGAGAAAAAAACAGAATTAGACCATGAAAAAATCAGAAGGCTGTAGAACTATAACAAATCAACTTTCATTACCTGAGTACCGTATACAATTTGCAATCATATTTTTAAGCCCACGCAAAAGCCTACAAACACGATCATAGTATTAAAATCAATAAAGATAGTTATCAAACGCGATATTGAGCTTGTTGCATAAGAGCAATTCAAAATAAAGTGTGTTATGCTAGTTAAGTGGAAACGCCTACTAATATCTATAGTAAGTTCAGAAAGGAACGTTTTAATTCAAATAATCAGAAGATGGCACTTGAGCCATTTCTGAGCCAGGTTCTCAATTTTGCTGTGAGTTTTTGACGTATTTTTAAAAAACACACAAAGGTTAGCTGGTAGAGAATGCTATTTTAGCATTAAGTTCGCCTGTATGTATACACTACTTTAAGTTGTGCAATAAATAATTTTCTATCTATCTATCTATCTATCTATTTTTGCTTCATCCACACTACAGAAAGAGTACACGTACCCAATTATTTTTTATATCACCACATACTTAGATCAAAGAAAATTATGGTAAGTTTGCTACACCATTAGTTGGAAACCCCTGATTTTTTTAAAAACATTTTGAATCATCAGGTTCAAAAACAAATGCATTCGCTCTGGATTTACGAGCCCACGCATAACTTATTTTTATCCGGAGGCTTATAAAATACTAGCCGTCTCCCGCGGCGTTGCTCGCGTTAGAGTGTGACTTTTCAAAATTCCTTTCTTAGTGCGCCCCTACACTATATAGGGAACCTACCTTCCAAATTTCATACCTCTAGGACTTATAGTTTAGGCTGTGCGTTGATTCTATGTCAGCTTCAAAAGAGTTTTATATACAGGGTGTTACCAGACCACTTCCGAAAACGAAAGGGGGAGCTACAGCACACCAAAACCCAACCAAAAAAAAAACAGTTATCCTGAAAAATAATTATAGCCGGAGAAAACAATGTTTAAAGATTTGTATTTATTTCGCCAGCCCGCAATGTACGCATTCACGTAGGTAAGGTCGAGGCGTAGTACTATTATTTATTCTGTGTCGTAAGTGCCTACTAACGTAGGTAGGTACCTACTATGTTTATTTATACCTAATTGGAATAGTACCTACTTACCTAATTACGCTGTAGCCTCGGTCAAACTAGAAATGGCTCTAACTGAGCTCCTCCTCGTTCATGGCACAGTTGAGCTCGCCTGATTGTTGCCTGATGAACGCGATCCAGGCATAAAGGATCCTCGGCACTTCTCGCATTAAGGTCTGAGAATACTAATCTAATACGGCTTCTCATTTCTTCAGCCGTATCGCACCCATATTCCCTCGCACGAAACATAGTAACTAACACTCACTGTTCTATCTAAAATCTTAACAAAAGTATCCACCTACTCTAAAAGTAACTCTAAATTAACACATAAATTAATAAAAAAACACGCACTCAAACGAACTAAGTACCTTATTAACTTAAGTAGGTAATTAATAAAATAAAACATAAAAAAACAACTCTTTCACGAAAGGTATGCAATTTGTATGCACCGCGCACAAGTGTCCAGTACGAATATCAAACACGAACTAGGTAAAAATAAATCAAAAATAAGCAAAATGATAGAGAGTAGGTAAATTGCGCCAAAACAGCCCTTTGAAAGATGCCGACAGAGAAAAAATAAGCGCCAGCGCAAGCTCGGTCATCAATCTGTTTTGTGTTCTAAATGAGTAATTTTAAGGTTCAGACTTCTATTTCGCTACATTTTCTTTTGACTAAGTGCCGACCTGCCTATTTGTAGATAGGTACCTACCTACTAATTATTTAATGAAAGTAGGTAAGTAAGTAAACTAAGTAGGTATTAGGTATCTGATGTAATGTTTACGATTATTTATGTTTATGACACAATGATTTAGTGCTCTGTCATCTAAGTCCTTCCCAAAACCAAAGTACCTAAGTACTTTAATAGGTACCTACTTAAGTAATTAATAACGTATAGCGCCTAGTGTTGCCCCTCTGCTCCTCCATCCCCTCTACGCTGCCGTCCCTCCGCGCGGGTAGCTGAAAGCCTGGCTCACGCCATTCGCGGGGCGCCCCACTAGTGTCAAAACAGTCTCTGAGCGGAACGGTCGCTCGCGCGCGCGCCGGCAAGGTAGCAAAGTTCCGACGATGTATTTCTATGTGCAAAGACGAAAAGTAACAATATCAGTTTTCTATTCCAATTCTTATACATCAACCTATAAACGTAGAGAAAAAAAGGTAGTAGGTACTACTAAAGGTGGTAGGTAAGTACCCTTTATAAGAAGTGGGTTGTTTTTATTATGAAATCATGAAATTATTACAAAGCTACGATTTCGATTCTCTTCGATTGTAAATACTTAGTAAAGTGTTTGCGTATGTGTTTACTCAGATGCACGCTTCATCCAGGTAGAGCCTAAACAACCTATTGGTGCATAAGTTCTTTCCATTATGTACCTGCCTAGATTAGGTAGGTACTTGCAATTTGTTTCAACTTTGTGTTTTTGCGGTATCTAAGATTCTGTAGTTTGTAGAAATAAAGCAGGCTGGCTGCCTAGGTAGGCTACCTAAGTAGACGCAGACGCGGGCACTAGGTAGGTATAATACCTACCGTTTGTAGTCGCGCTTATTATTTTCTATGCTTGCGTGACGCGACCGCGCGATAAAGACGGGCGTCTCTTGTCTCGCTCGCACGTCGCGTACTTGAATGACCCGCGGTGAACTCTCAGCTGTTCATGCTGTAGTAGAGTGGGCGTAATCTGCGTGCTGCGTGTATATTGCTGCTTTATTTATTTTATTTGTTTTTTTTCTTTTTTAAATGAGATAATTAGGTAGATATGTCTTATTATGTTGTACTGTGTGTATGTAACTAGAAAAAAAATTAAAAAGAGATAGTCAAGTCAATTTTTTTTTTCGCGATTTTTTTCGTTTAATGTTTTCAGTATCATGGTCTGATTGGAACCTCCAAGTTTTCGGAAGTGGTCTGGTAACACCCTGTATATTGATGATTATGAATAAAAAATTCAATCAATTCTTGAAGTAATATGACCTGCTTTGACTAATAGAATCTCTACCGACTACTCTATATGTGAACCGTTCACACAGTTATAATGAATGCGTGAGTCGAAATGCTTCAGAAGCACCGACTCATGCGCATGTCTGTCACGTGCTCGTCACAGTGTAATTTATTCAGTAGTGCATCTTATTCGGTGATAAGTTATAAAACAAATTGAAGACACGCTCCAGTGAGGGACTGTGTCCCCGAAAGCCAGAAAAAAGAAGTTGAAGGGATCTCTCTGACATTTAATTTTGTCCTAAGGTTGTTATCCACAAAGCGGAGGTTGATTTTTGTCATTTTTTGAATCAACATTTTTATTTTAATCTTTTTTCTTGTGTTACTGTGAGTATTAGTATTGGTTAATTTTATTTCGTAGCATAAAGTATGAGCCATTGGAATAAATGTGTGTAAAGTGGTTTCCCTGAATGTAAAAATTCTTTCGCAAGTTTTGAAGAGAAAATCCACCATTTTGCCTTCAAAACAAACGACTGCCGACTTGACGGATGACTTGAGTGATATTCAAATGTTTCACTTCGCACTGGCAAAATTATCTGTCGAAATGACGGACAGAGGCCATAAATAAAAGAAGAAGAAGAACCACAAAGCTATTATCAGATTCCTTTATTATCAGTCACAGTATTAGGTACATTGACCTAACACAAAGGAGTCTATAACAGGTGTGTTTTCACAATTTCTTATACCGCGTTCACACTATGCCATTGCCGCTGCCGGCATGAATTCCGCGATTAATTCCGGAATGATTGCCACAGCAACATCACCTTTATTCATACACCGCGTTCACACATGCCCATGCCGCTGCCCGAATTATTGCCGCGATTAATTCCGGAATTATTGCCACAGCAACATCGCCAAATTCATGCCCTAGCTCCTTGGTGAGAATAAATGCGATGTTGCTGTGGCAATAATTCCGGAATTAATCGCGGCATTCATGCCGGCAGTGGCATGGGCATAGTGTGCACGCGCTATTAGTATAGGTACGTAGGGCAATCATTCTATTATACCCACTTGGCATGACCATGCAATGTTGGATCAAACCAATTGCTATCATTTTATTTAAATTACTTCTGCTGGTTGCTTTTCCATTACAGACAGGAACAAGTACCTATAGGTACCTTAAGACCACTCCTGATGATAAACAAGTACGTAGTACCAAGATCACTTTAGATTCGAGCATATTTCTACTATTTTGATATTATTTTGATTACCTAGAATGGTATTTGACTATGTTCCTAGCCATATTTTGTTTTAAAATACCTACATTACATACTTTTAAATGCAGAAAAAATAATTAAATTTTGCGCATTTTTACATATACGAGACATGTTATTAGCTGTCCAGTGGAACTGTTTGCTAGGTATTTTTAAACCGTGGTCGTCCGGGATGAAGCCTTATTTTCATATACCAACAATGATACCTTCCTATTTTTTTAATTTTTTTTTTGACATGTGGTAACCATAGTTACATTAGAAAGACAAACAGCTTTTCATTCATCATTTTGGTATTACGGAACACGAATTTAGGATAAGGTGCTAAATACAGGTAACCAGATGATTTAACAAGCGCACATAGATAAACATGGAGATTATAACCTCTTCCTACAAAGTAGTCAGTCCAATCATAATGTAAGACCCTCTCACATGCATACGTCTTTAGAAGAATACACATACTGACGGCTTGGAGTACCTACAAGGTACTGACGGCTTGGAGTACCTACAAGGTACTGATGGCTTGGAGTACCTACAAGGTACTGACGGCTTGGAGTACCTACAAGGTACTGACGGCTTGGAGTACCTACAAGGTACTGACGGCTTGGAGTATCTACAAGGTACTGATGGCTTGGAGTACCTACAAGGTACTGATGGCTTGGAGTACCTACAAGGTACTGACGGCTTGGAGTACCTACAAGGTACTGACGGCTTGGAGTACCTACAAGGTACTGACGGCTTGGAGTACCTACAAGGTACTGACGGCTTGGAGTACCTACAAGGTACTGACGGCTTGGAGTACCTACAAGGTACTGACGGCTTGGAGTACCTACAAGGTACTGATGGCTTGGAGTACCTACAAGGTACTGACGGCTTGGAGTACCTACAAGGTACTGATGGCTTGGAGTACCTACAAGGTACTGATGGCTTGGAGTACCTACAAGGTACTGATGGCTTGGAGTACCTACAAGGTACTGACGGCTTGGAGTACCTACAAGGTACTGACGGCTTGGAGTACCTACAAGGTACTGACGGCTTGGAGTACCTACAAGGTACTGACGGCTTGGAGTACCTACAAGGTACTGACGGCTTGGAGTACCTACAAGGTACTGACGGCTTGGAGTACCTACAAGGTACTGACGGCTTGGAGTACCTACAAGGTACTGATGGCTTGGAGTACCTACAAGGTACTGACGGCTTGGAGTACCTACAAGGTACTGATGGCTTGGAGTACCTACAAGGTACTGATGGCTTGGAGTACCTACAAGGTACTGACGGCTTGGAGTACCTACAAGGTACTGACGGCTTGGAGTACCTACAAGGTACTGATGGCTTGGAGTACCTACAAGGTACTGACGGCTTGGAGTACCTACAAGGTACTGACGGCTTGGAGTACCTACAAGGTACTGACGGCTTGGAGTACCTACAAGGTACTGACGGCTTGGAGTACCTACAAGGTACTGACGGCTTGGAGTACCTACAAGGTACTGACGGCTTGGAGTACCTACAAGGTACTGACGGCTTGGAGTACCTACAAGGTACTGACGGCTTGGAGTACCTACAAGGTACTGATGGCTTGGAGTACCTACAAGGTACTGACGGCTTGGAGTACCTACAAGGTACTGATGGCTTGGAGTACCTACAAGGTACTGACGGCTTGGAGTACCTACAAGGTACTGACGGCTTGGAGTACCTACAAGGTACTGACGGCTTGGAGTACCTACAAGGTACTGATGGCTTGGAGTACCTACAAGGTACTGACGGCTTGGAGTACCTACAAGGTACTGACGGCTTGGAGTACCTACAAGGTACTGACGGCTTGGAGTACCTACAAGGTACTGATGGCTTGGAGTACCTACAAGGTACTGACGGCTTGGAGTACCTACAAGGTACTGACGGCTTGGAGTACCTACAAGGTACTGACGGCTTGGAGTACCTACAAGGTACTGACGGCTTGGAGTACCTACAAGGTACTGATGGCTTGGAGTACCTACAAGGTACTGACGGCTTGGAGTACCTACAAGGTACTGATGGCTTGGAGTACCTACAAGGTACTGACGGCTTGGAGTACCTACAAGGTACTGACGGCTTGGAGTACCTACAAGGTACTGACGGCTTGGAGTACCTACAAGGTACTGACGGCTTGGAGTACCTACAAGGTACTGACGGCTTGGAGTACCTACAAGGTACTGACGGCTTGGAGTACCTACAAGGTACTGACGGCTTGGAGTACCTACAAGGTACTGACGGCTTGGAGTACCTACAAGGTACTGACGGCTTGGAGTATCTACAAGGTACTGACGGCTTGGAGTACCTACAAGGTACTGATGGCTTGGAGTACCTACAAGGTACTGACGGCTTGGAGTACCTACAAGGTACTGACGGCTTGGAGTATATGGACAGTCGAACTAAAATAAATAGGACTATGTCTTCTCTCTACATAGCTACCTACCTACTACTAAAGTTAAAAAAAAAGTGAGACAAAAAACTAATATTTAAAAAGAAAAAACTATTGATTAATTGCTAAGAACTAGGTTAGAGGCATCATCATTTATTTTCTTTACCCTTTTAGGCACCACTTTATGTGGGATTGGCACAACATGTATTTTTCTTCTTCCTTTTTTCTATATGGCCTCTGTCCGTCATTTCGACAGCCAATTTTGCCAGTATCAAGTGAGATATTTGAAATATTATCAGTCAAGTCAATCAATGCTCGTCTATCAGCCGTCATCTCAGTTGTCACACTTGTCACTCAAAGTTAAACATAGATGTTTGTTCTGTGTCTGGGTGTTTCTATGTATTATAAGTATTTATTTACAAAAAAAATGTTTGTATGTATTCTATCAGCCATCTAGTTTCCATAGTACAAGCTTTGCTTAGTTTGGGACTAGAAGGCGTTGTGTTAAAGTGTCCGTGAATATTTATTATTATAGCTAGTAGTAGAGCTCTTTGTGAGAGCTCGTCCGGGGAAGTACTACCACCGTACCTATTTCTGCCGCCAAGCAGTGATGCTCGCATTGCTGTGTTCCGGTTTGAAGGGTAAGGGCGCCGGTGTAATTACAGGCACATGAGACTTCAATATCTTTACGTATCAGAGTGATGGACGCAGTGCATTGGCTTACAGGGCACGTCCTCATTAGACTTGCTCTGCGAGGTAATGCATTGTTATAGGCAGAAGTTACTACTTAACATCAGGTGAGCTATCAGCTTGTTCCATTACTTTTATCGTAAAAAAAATATTAAAGTACTAAGCTACCGTATGAATGTGAAAAGGCTACGAGGGTGCAAACTCGATTAAACCAGTCCACACGAGCTATAATAAAAGCATCCGCTAGATGTTACGTTATAATTTTACAAAATTACAATAATTGCAACCATTACAGCTTAGAGAGAGATGAGGGATTTTTTCAAACTATTATTGGGATTATTAGAAAGAGATGGATGATTAGAAAGTATCTGGAGCACATCAATGGGGAATGTTGAGTTGGTTTTAGAACTGCAATGTAATTAATTGGCCGTTTTGAGATTTGAGTTCACACAGAATAGGTACTCTTTTAGTCTAGTTTAGATATCTGAGGCTTCTTTCATTTGTTTATACTTACACTAGCCGTCGCCCGCGGCGTTGCTCGCGTTCTACCCTTTAGAGCGTGACGTTTCAAAATTCCTTTCTTAGTGCACCCCTACACTATATAAGGATACTACCCTTCAAATTTCATACCTCTAGGACTTATAGTTTAGGCTGTGCGTTGATTCTCAGTCAGCTTCAAAAGAGTTTAATATATATTTATTTCAATTTAAAGATTTAAATTGATATAATTATGTTAATTTTTATGCCTAATAAAACGACTTTCCCTACTTTACCTATAGTTAGTGGCCAACTCTGTAGACGGAGTTTTTAAGCCGCCTTAACGCCTCCGTCATGGCAACGACTGCTAGAGCCGGGACCGATAGCTTAACGTAATTTAAAGCGAATATAGACCTTATCACGTCGACATAAAGATACGATAGCAATCTGATAGATGAAAGCGGTGTCAAAACAACTTCTCACTGTGTTGTGAAAAAAGAACTAAAAGTGTGAACTTAGGATCTTAACAGTACCCCTAATCGTGACTGCTATCGAAGTTTTTCTACTGAAGAGCGGTTCAGTGTTGGAAGCTTATACAGTTATAAAAACAATAAAAGTTCATCTTTACTTATTGTAGTTACTTGCTCGTCTGTACGTAGCTACACATATCAAAAGATATTGATCAAGGAATTTCAAAACACTCATATAAACCTCATATTGTAACTCACACTAGAGTTTCAATTTTTAACTACATCTAATTGCTCTATTAAATCTAAATGCGCGATTAGCTGGCAAGTTTACAGTACGAATAAGAATAAGAATCATCTATTTTAAAAAGAGATCACAAAGGATCGTAAGCGAGAGCGCAGCGAAGACGCCCCGGAGCGCAACGTGTTCCGTGCCTACAGTAGCAGATCCAGGATTTTCTTCTGGAAGGGACATGACCCAGGATTTTGATTTGGGAGGAGCTCGACCCAGCTAAATTTGACATACACCAATAGGAATCGAATATCATAACAAACGGTTAATTTTAAACACATCCTTAGCAACGTAGCTTAGCTTAGCTCTGGTGAAAAAGCATCCGTAAGCTGTTCCCTGACAAGTTCTGATCCATCTGACCTAGAGTTTTCGGGGCAAGCTGGAGAGGGGGAGGTCTAGCCCCCTAGCCCCACCTGATTCCGCTAGCGCCTTCAAGTTTATTTACAACAGTTTTTATCCTTAAATACCCCTACTGTGACATGCGCGTACGTGTGAATACCTCGGCGTGCGCTTGCGCTCACCGCAAGAAGAATTCCAACGTTATTGCCATAAATGACTTTGTGAAGTGATGGCACTACTTAGTGG
Organism: Eulithis prunata; assembly: GCA_918843925.1. NCBI lineage: Eukaryota > Metazoa > Arthropoda > Insecta > Lepidoptera > Geometridae > Eulithis > Eulithis prunata. The sequence continues at coordinate 8,715,496 of OU974014.1, read as the reverse complement.
AACGGTTTCTATCAAGGACCGACGACATTGCGAAGGGGTGTTTGTAAACTGGCCGACGTGGAGCATTTATTTATGATCTCCCGTCATTTTAAATGTTCTGCAATGCAACAACAAAAAGAAAAAAAATAACACCACATTACCCCTAATCGTGTGTTTGAAGTGACGGACAAAGGCCGTAAACAGAAAAGGGTCTTTTATAGGCAAAAACGCCGAACACCTGACATATCTCAGCGCCACGCTACCGACCAAGAAATAGCAGTGTGGCTTACAAACCTCTTGACTTGTAGGAGCTCGAAGATATTTACAGCTTAGTTCTTACTATAAGCTGTAAACTTCTTCGAGCTCCTAAAGATTCCACTTACACGTCTCTTCAATCAGTGCTCCAATGCCCAGTAATTCACAATCCTTGTCATTTCTAAGTACTTAGGTACAAGGAAACGAGTGTGGGAACATTTGACAAAGGCGTATTGTTCAAATCGAACAACATGAGACACAAAACTGCTTTTACAAAGTTAGCAGGTAAACCTATCCGCTGGTGCTCTACATAACTGGTACCGTCTACCAAAAAATTCACTATCGTAAGTTTTCATCAGTCTCCTTCTGGACGTAGTTAGATTTCTACAACAAACATGGCTGTCCTGATTGATTTTCAACTTTGTTAAAACCAAGTCGCAGTTCATATGAGAAAAGCACAAAATTGTCATTGACGGTACAGGATATAGAAGGCATATAATCACTGCTTTGCAAAGGGCTGCGGCTAATGATGTAACTTATAGATAAATAAATGATGGATGTAAATGAGAGTCATCTATGAATATATTCAATTGAATGCTTTGACAGAAAAGAAGGAAAGTTTGGGCCTCTACTGTAGAAAACCCAGCATGCAGACACTGTCTCCAGTTGTAATCTGCTTCTAGTGTGAATGTAATCCAAGCTGTCTGGTTCTAAATAAAGGTCGCGATACCGTCCCCTTTGTTCCTTCTATGACATTAATCTTGAACCAGCATTGTGGTTTGGTCTTTATGTCTTCTGGAAGTTGGTTCCCACTAGTTTCGTTCTTAATTGACGATCTTTAGTACCTTGAAAAACCATTACTAAATCCAATTTTCCCCTGCCGGCAGTCGCAGGGATCGCTAAGGAGATAATCGGATTCAAATTTCAAAAATCCCGTTTGCAGGGAGAACTCGCAGAGGAAAACTGGAATAAGCCAAGTTTAGTACCTACTGTGGTTCTTCAAAGTATGATAAAAAAACTAGTGGTCTCCAGCAAGGTGGAAGGAAAGCGGTCGCGAGGATGGAGCCCTAGCGTTAGAGCGATCAGGTTCACTTAACACTGGATTCTTCCATGCGTTCTGCTAAAAATAGGCATCAGAGAAGCATTGTGCATAAAAAAGATCTGCATGAAGGTCTCAACTCTCTACTGTAAGGATACCAACGTAAAGAAGAGAGGACCTTAGTTTTTTACGTACCAAAGCTTTTGATTTAGACGAAAGTACTAACTATTTTATAATTTGCATAACAAAAGAAGGTACGCGGTGGCTATAACCCTATGTTTACCAAAAAAAAGTGCAAGATTATTTATGAGTAAACAGAAAGGTTGGCAATGCAGCTATCAACAAATAACCAGTTAATAACCTCTACTAACTCCTAATCATCAATGAGCGACTTGAGTTCTCAAACTGGTTTCTCAATATTGCTCCAATTTTTTCTAAGATAGTACTCACATGCAACGGTATTCTGTGTCCAGTTAGCTTCAAATGTGGGAAGTATATTATCTCGGATCTCTGAATCATTTTTGCTCTGAATTTGGTTTATAGCTCTGGGAGCTGACATAGTTAGGTGCTATGTAATGCTAAGAGCATTATTATGCTCTTCATCATTACGTTACGTCATACTACCGCCCTGCTTTGGTGTTTAATTTAGATCGTGTTCATTACCAGACTTATTAAACTTTTGCGATGTATTTTGTAAGTGATCAAACATGTAATCAATTATTGCATAAAAAAGCCAGAGTAGATAAAAATTTACAGAGCTGTCGGCGGTCATTTCTTCTGACGCGTTTCCGCTTTGTGACTTCAAGAACCGAGAAGTTCATAGTGGTGCCCATCATTCAGTCATTGCAAATTCAGTGCTGGCTGCGTTTTGATGTAAAAACAAATCTTAGCACTTTTACAACTAGAGGTCGCTACGTGGTTCTCCATCTCCATCATCATTTCCCTGCCCTTATCCCACGCTAGGTGGGGTCGGCACAACATGTTTTCTTCTTCCACTCACTCCTATCATTCGTCAACTCTGAATCTACTCCTCTCACATTCATATCCTCTTTCACACAATCAAACCACTTCCCCCAAAAATGGACAGAAGTCATATTGAACCAAATCTTTGACCATACAGGTGTACGCCCAAGGTATGCCATGGCACTTTCTTCGCAATTCGTGCCTCCAATTACTACATATTGCATTACCCTTCAAGGTATCGTATTGTTTGTACGCCATTGTGCGGTTCACACTAAATGACATTTCCTGAGGCTATTGTTCGTGGTGATGAGCGAACTGAGTAATGGGTTCGAGGATCTTGAGCTAAGTCAAAACATGGAAATTCCAATGCAAATAACACTTTACCGGTTTGTGCTTTGAGTATGAGTTTAATTCTTTTTTTTTTTTTATTTTTTTTTTTTTTCACAATTATTTTGTTTTTGTGTATAATTATTCCCATTTTATTTTAAGATCTTAACTATACATACCTATTTCTATTTTATTTTTACTGTCAATTATTTTGCTTTTGTGATTAATTTATTTTTATTTTTTGTTTGAAAATTTTTAGCTCGCACTTGCTCTAATCTTAATAGCTTGTTGTCTGTCTCCTATAATTATTGTAACACTTGGCATGCCTCTATTTTGTTATTTTTATATTCAGTGATTCGGTGTATATGATGTTGGGGACTCAAATAAATAAATAAATAAATTTGCCTCGAATATATACAGCGTCAGGGCTTTAACAGGTAGATTGGATGGGAATAAGCCATTTTAATGCTATCCAAGGTTAATGTAGGAATTTCTGTCCAAGAATCTGAAGAGTGAAGAATAAGTCTTGTAGTTTGCGCGGAGATAGGACTGAGTAAGCTAACAGTGTCAAATGAAAGCATTTTATTATGGCTTATCTTGTTCTTCTCTTAAAGAGGACAGTGGATATTCTGATGCTTCGAGCTTAAGTTCGGAAAATTGTTCGAATTTTGTTGGAAGTTGGATAAATGCAATTTTCTGTTGTAAAAAATAACCAACTAACAAATACCTTCAAAGGTAGGTTCTTCTTGACACCTCCATTGTTCTTGAAAACGAAACTAACTTAGTTCCGAGTAATTTGATCAGTAGGTGAAATCGTAGCGACTCGGTTGGCCAACTCTGTCGCCATATAGCTCGGGCGAAACATTGAGACAACCGCCGTATTTATAAACAAAACAAAATTGATTACTTGTGAATACGGCAGCATTTAGTTGATGATCCAGATCTTCCTTCCAGAATCGATTATAAGTTTATTTGTTTGAATCGCTTTTTGGAAATCCAAGATTTTTGATAGACTATAAAAATTATCGTTATTTTTATCGGTCAATCTTAAATTGAACATTTTGTGAACCTCAGCCATAAAAGCCCGGTCCTTGATTTCTGCAAACGATTTTGCAAAAATTGTTTTTGCAAATATTATTGATTGATTTGATTGGTTGATTTACCCAATATTAAAAAAAATATTTTGAGACATCCGCTGTTCGTCGGTTTATTCAAACGCCTGTTATATCAAGTAAGTAAATAAAGAAATCGATTAAAGAATCATTGCCCTTTACTAGTGAGTGTGTGCAACTACCGTGGAGAAAATACCACGTGATGTACGTACAGTGTATAAGAATTCTCATTACGTACACGTAGATTTTTTGTTCTTCTACTACAAATCGTATAATAATAATTTTTTTTTTTTAATGATAAAAGTAATGGAACAATCTGATAGCTCACCTTATGTTAAGTGGTAACTTCTGCCTATAACAATGCATTACCTCACAGAGCAAGTCCAATGAGGACGTGCCCTGTAAGGCAATGCACTGCGTCCATCACTTTGAGACGTAAAGATCTTGAAGTCTCATGTGCCTGTAATTACACCGGCGCCCTTACCCTTCAAACCGGAACACAGCAATGCGAGCATCGCTGCTTGGCGGCAGAAATAGGTACGGTGGTAGTACTGAACCCGGACGAGCTCTCACAAAGAGCTCTACTACTACTAATATGCATAATGATTCATTGTTTTTTATTTATTATACCTCATAATACAGTACATATTAATATAAATAAAGTGGTTTTACTTATACTAGTTTATTAACTGTGGCACCAACACCGTTCACCACAGATTATACACACTTGTGTTTTAGCAGGTTTTTTGTAGTAGCAATATAGTTTTAAGAGGCTTACTTAGAATTGCCTTCTGCAAAAGTTACCATTTAAAAATTACTACGAATACTGTGTTAATACCTACTAAAACCTCGTGGATGGCTGTCATTTTATGGTCTCCAGGAAATTGCAAAATAAATACAAAATGGAGGCGTATTTCTTGAGAGGGTGTTATTATTAAAATTGCGCACTATAGTCCATTACCATAACGGTTTTATCGAGTAAATTGAAATAACTGAATTAATATTCTTATCGCCGCCATATTGCTTTTTTATGAAGATAAAAATAATCTTTTTAGACGCCTTCGAAAGAGGATGGGAGGAAGCCCCGGACAGAGCACATTGGAAATCTTTGGGGGAGACGTTTCCCCAGCAGTGGGACAATTTAGGTTAAATAAAAAAAACATTTCACTGGTAAGCGTTTATTTTAAGTTTTCACAATTTTTTTTTTATAAATCATGGCATTGCTCCCGATTCTGTTGTTTCATTTCCCTAAACTAACCTAATTTGACAGCACCCAAATTATTTCCATCCCTTTCTCATGAACTGAAACGACTAAGACAGCATTTTACTGCTGTCAGATTAGTTAAGTTTGAAAACGGCACCAACTGAATCAGGCCCATTGAGTAACTTACTATGGTTGTAAAATACGTTCATTCCCGTTCGTCCCCCTGGGTTTCGTCCCACTGGTGGAACGAAGGGGAACGTTTGAAAACGGCACCAACTGAATCGGGCCCATTGCATTGAGTAACTTACTATACCTAATTGTAAAATACGTTCATTCCCGTTCGTCCCACTGGGTTTCGTCTCACTGGTGGGACGAGCAGGAATGCAAAAACATACGATACACACGACCGACAATCGACACGTCATGACAATGACTCGAACTAAATTATTATCGTCGTCGTGTCGATAACAACTTGTATAAACAAAACGTATGAAATAACTCCACGATGTCGTATCGTTGTCGGAGTGAAACCCCCAATGTTATTTCTGTTGGCACTTGAATTAAAACCTCAAAGTCAAAGTCAAAGTCAAAAAGCTTTTATTCAATAAAATCTCACGGATCACTTTGAATCGTCATTACGTTTTGTATGATTAGGTATGATTACAATTTTTTTATTTTTTTATTGGATAAGTTAGAGCTAGTTCGTCCCAAGCTTGTTTGTCTTCTAAATAATCTGATATTTTATAGTATGCTTTTGAAATAAGTCTTTGTTTTATTACGTTTTTGAACTTGCCAATCGACAATTGAGACACATCACTTGGGATTTTGTTAAAGAAGCGTACACATTGCCCTTTGAAAGATTTACTAATTTTTGAGAGCCTAGTGGTGGGAACCTACACTTTCGCTTCAACAATTATGTCAGTATTGACCATGCTTTAAGTACCTACCTACTATAGTGACTAAAGATGTGGTTAGTCGGTCACGGTAGACAAAACAATAATCTTCGATGGAAAGTTAGCTTAGCGCATCGCTATGACTTTTCATAACCGATTATATGGTTGGTGGTGGCAGGCAACGCCCCTGGTCAGGCGTGAGGATCATGCACCGGAAAGCAAAGCGTAATAAAAGAAACAAGAAAGGTTATTTTTTATTTTTCCCCTTCACATATTGAAAGTCTTTGTTATGATAAGAAGTAATGGAATGAGATGATGACCCACCTGATGGTGTATAGGGTGTAATCCCCCCGCCCAAAGTTCCTAGTCTACCCCCCGAGGGTGGAAAGATTCATCAGAGAAAACCCTTAACTGGATCAAGCCCCTCCCGGCGTGTGCGATACTCGAGTCGTAAGTCAAAACAAATGCACAGACTCGGGGCTCTGACTCTCCCAAACAGAAATCCTATTAAACCCGCCACTGTCTCTTGACTGTGACTAGATAATTTACGAGTATGTCTAATAATACCTTTCATTTAATTTTCACTAGTCAATAGGATAATCTACTCACACATTATCGCTCAAGCTAAAAAGCGCTTGATCATCGGAAGAAAGCAAGCTCTTTGTTCTGATAATCTTCAGAAGCAGAGGCAAGTCATCGTCAAGGAACACTTTCTAATTTTTCTAAGATATTTAAGTTTATAAGGTAGGTACTTCTTGTATTGTGGTTTCAACTCACTTTCGAGATAGGTCACTTTCGTTTTTCAGCGCCATAGAAATACGGCTGGTTTAAAAAAAACGCAGCAAAAAATATCGCAGCAAATTTATACTAAAAAAATTGGTATTTTTTTTTATTTGGGCAAATTCCCTAGTTTCATTTTTTTTTTATTTAACCTATATCGTCCCACTGCTGGGCAAAGGTCTCCCCCATAGACTTCCAATGTTCTCTGTCCCGAGCTTCCTCTCACCATCCTCTCTCGAAGGCGTCTAGTTCGTCGCGTCTAGTTTCAATATTCTTCGAAAAAAATGGTGCTAAGCTGATCATAAATCGGGATGAGTTTCTCCAATACAGAACTAATAAAATAAATCTGGATGGCATTATGCAAAACTGAGACATGCAGTACAGTAATGTAACTGTTTAGCCATAATCTTCACTTGCTGTGATGTACCGACCCGCATACCACTTGCCATGTTTGATGCAGGTTTATGATTGAGTTATTCCAGTTTCGGACTACCGGTATCTCGTCCCACTGGGACGAAACAATAACTTTCATTTTTTTAATATTTCTATTACAGTTTAGTGCCAAAATTTGTTTCAAGATGAGTTATTCTCGTTCTACTTTAAAGAAGATAATTTATTATTCTTATTAAAGTTTACGGCGAAAACTAAACTTTCTTAGATAGATAAACTTATAGTACACAAAGAAGAAACAGGATAAAAGGAGAACACAATTTAAGCTATTGCGTACAATGGGCGGCATTAACGTTCTCTTCCAGACAACCTTTCTTATCTTATTTTGATGACAAAAATACTAGGTATACAAATTTCACCTTTTTTTTTTATACAATATAGGCAGCCGTTTGACCACAATCTCACCTGATGTTAAGCAATGACGTGGTCTACTATGTAGCACGTTTACCTAGAAGATACCTATTCACTCTACTCTTGAAAACTTCCAAATTATAGTCATTCGGGAACACAGACGCCGGCAACGAGTATAAAAATAAATAAACGAATAGAATAAAATTAGTTTCACAGTTAGGTAGCTTTTAATAAAATATATTAGTAATTCCTATTATTCTAATATACTATACCTACCTACTATCGCTTTGTCCATACAACTCTTGCTGATTAAATATAATTTGAAAAACATCGTTTTACAACTAAGAAAATCCTCAATTTTCAGTAAAAAACGTTTAGGTACATTAGCAACTATACCATTCGTACGATATGTCTCACTGACATTGACACTTGACACGCATTCGTAATGACAGCGCATTCGCCCGCGGCTTAGTGGCGGTTTTTGTTATAGATCACTATTACCCCAGATTGTAAACTGCACTCATTTAGTTCAACTTGCGGCTTCCAACTGTTTACCTTCTTTTATAGTAGCAATAGTAGGTACATTCTTCAGTGACATTTGAGTTACATTGCGCAGTCACTTTGTGTACTTTGCGCGGCTCTTGCGGATTAGCCGTGCCATCGCGCAGTCTACCTAACACAAAACGACGAAGCGTATCATCGTATCGTTTTAGTATCTTATGAAAACACAACCGCAAAGAAATCCGTATTTGAATGGGTTATAGCGGATTCGAACCTTTCATTGTTATTTTAGAATGGATTTTAAATAAAAAAGAGTTTTACGCTTTACGTTTCTTGTTTTTTTTTTTTATATTTCTTATGCATTTTTGCAATCAGGAAGTTTCATACTACCGATATGCAAATCTATTGATCATTCTTTCAACCCCGTGATCGATAATACAAGAACATGTCAGCGCAAACGGGATATAGCATAGTAGACCTGAAATCAGTAGCATAACTTACGCAAGTGAGTTTATACCAGAAATTTAGACTAGTATGTATTACATTTGTGAGGTTTTGTGAACGAAAAGAGATAGATAGATAGATAGATAGAAAACTCTTTATTGTACACCACTTTTACAGGAATTATAAAATAAACACAGAGTTAATTATTCTTATGTGAAGTAAAATGAGCGGCCTTATCGCTATGAGCGATCTATATGATATGAAGAGTGGTATTTTTTGTCTGTTTACAAAAACCCACTAAAAGAGTGCAATGCAAAACTCAATAAATTTAGACCTTTACATCTAATCTACATTATTTATACCGCGTGAGGAGTTTTTACGCATGTCTTAGAGTAGGTTTGCACAGCATCTATACCAACCTCTCAGCCTGTTTGATAGCACTGGCCTTGCCCATACATTTTCCGAATAGAAAAATCAACTTACCTAGCACGATCAGAAACAGTTATCGTCAGTCTACCCAAAGGGTGGAGTATCCTGTAGTAGATAAATACATAATATACAAAAACATTTAGTGGGTATATAAAAACAGTACATATATAGAGTTTCAAGAGGTCAGAAAGAGTAAATTCAGTGCTGGTTTTCATAATAATTGCGTTACTGTCTCGTATACAGTGTGCTTCAAGTCCAGCGTAACAAATGACCCTGCGACGAGGAGATTCATCTCACTTTGTGTAAGGCGAACTAACGGAACTGCTCTGTATTATAATGTGATCGCTTATCAGACAAGAGTTTACATTAGGCAGGTTTTTTTAAACAGTAAAAAAGTTGACATTTGTTTCGCCAAGCAGTTATATAAAAACTAGCCGTCGCCCGCGGAGGCTTCCGTCGATTGGGACCGGTAGGTATAGGGACCGCGGTCCCTTTCGCCGGATTGCTTTAATTTTATTATTTTTCTTCCGGCGAAAGGGACCGCAAACCATGCAACGTAAATTGTACAGTCGTCGTCAGATACAGATACGAAATAAATACGACAGTGTTTATGTAAGTAGTATCTAGTTCATGCGGCGTTGCTCGCGTTCTACCCTTTAGAGTGTGACGTTTCAAAATTCCTTTCTTAGTGCACCCCTACACTATATAAGAATACTACCCTCCAAATTTCATACCTCTAGGACTTATAGTTTAGGCTGTGCGTTGATTCTAAGTCAGCTTCAAAAGAGTTTTATATACATTGATGATATTTGCAACATATCTGAGTTTAGTTTGGTAATGTTCATCATCATTATTTAAAGCTAATGACTTTAATGCTGAACAGTAGGGCTACTCTCGACCACCGCCGTTCCAAATTAACTTCGGATTTTGACAGATTTCGTGTCATTTTGTACTGAAAAATACTGACTTCTGTCAAAATTTATGGATCCGGATTGGAACTGTGGTCGAGAGTAACCCACCAGATGTACCTCCCCTATATTTCCAGAGTGCCTAATTTTGTGCACCCCGCTGCACCCACTAGCTCACTTAGATACTGTCGGGTCACTGTCCTACTGCACTTTCCGGAGCGTGGTCTCCATTCCAATTGTAATCCCAACTAAATATTTGCCAGCTATATTTTTTATTCCATTTTTTTTTCAATCAAATATTGGCAACTAGCTGTTCTAAAGCAGTTAAATAATAATTTTATCTAATATCTAACAATCTTTATTTGCATCAAACCACAGTAATAATATAATACATCTAGAAAGATAATACATATATATCTAGAAAGCCCTCCAGGCGCAATCCTTATACATAAATAGATATGAAATAGCTACATATAAAGCATGATACAGTCGCAAGCATCCCCTACAATTACAGACTGACACCTTAAGATTAAAATAAAATGAGAACTAGATGCAATTACAGAGCCCTATTCGATGAATGGTTACTAACCTGGAATTATTAGATCTACAAAAAACCCTTTTCATCCTAAAGACTTACTAACTTACATAGGTACTTAGTACTTACTTATAATAAATAAATAAATATTCATGGACATTTTACACAACGGCTTCTACCCCCAAACTAAAAGGAAAACCTCATTAAGACCTAATTTATAAAATCGTATCAACATAATTATAATAAGTAGCCTGTTTCTTTTTTTTAGGTTTTCGTCACGAGTACTTGCCTGGCGAGTCTTGCGACTCAAGGCTTCGAGGTGAATCTAGATTAATCTGGTTTATCGTTCCAAAGCTATTCTAATATTAATTGTACCTATATCTGAAACCTATTTATGATTATCATAACCTAAAATGACTCTACATAATAAAGAACACAGAAGCTGCTTAGAATATAAAAGTTGTAGAGTATTTCTTCGAATAGGGCCCACTTATAACAGAAGTATAGCTAAATATAATCTCACATTTCAATGTGAAATGAATCAAAACAGAAGTCTGATGCGATAAATCGAGCGTATGTTTCCATTGACTCGCGAGTTGCGGTATGAAATCACTGTCATGCTTGTTTGGCTCATTCCACTTTTCCCCTGCGTGAGAGGATTTCTGGAACTTTTGTCCAATAATCCCCTTAGCAACCCCAGGGGAAAACTGAAATAAAATTACAGAAATCCCAGTAGGGGTCCATTTACAAATATGACACAAACAACTGATAAGGCCACAAAGTAATGGTGACAGTGACATTAGGCGTAATGTTTCGGCTGGGCGTCAAATTAAAAAAAAATGCTGTTTTAATATCCTGCGTTTCCCGGCTATCTAATATAATCATGAAAACTATAGTTTTAGGACATTTTGTATACCACTTTCTACGACTCAGTGTTTTACAAACTTTTTTTATGAGAAAGGAGAATGGGCAATTTTCTATGGAGCCTGGACTAAGACTAAAAAAAGAGTGCTCTCAGGGTTGACATGACAAAAATCTTTTGTTAAGTATTTGACTTCAACTTCTTGGTTTGTGGCTTTTGTGGCTAGTTGTCACAATTCTGCCAGTGTCGAGTTCGCTAATGCTAGTGTCTTAAACAAGAGGGGAGTGCGGATAAGAATATGGTGTTTGGTCGATAAATACGAAATTGAACTTGATGCAGGTAATTGTCAAAAAGTTAAAGTTTTGACGTAACTCTGTGTGTTGTACCCACGTAACTTCTACCCAGAATGTGGATACATCTTCCTAGGTAAGTAAACATCATTGTAAAAAAACTGTATCTATGTATCTGACAAGCGATTTAAATCCAGTATTTTTTTCTTGTCTATTTAATAAAACCATTCTAAGCCGTAAAAAAATCATAAAAAACTCAACAGCTTTGATAGTTATTATGATTAGGGATCCTGCTCTGCCTGTTTTCTAGTTTTTTGATTAGAATCTAAAGTCTAGACTAGTTCACATCTTTATAAACTTTCGTGGGGTACCGGCCACATACTTAGGCTCTCTCGTTGTAACCCATCGGTGTACGAGTATGTCAACATTTTTGACAATCAGTTGTCAAAATGTTGGAATGTCAAAACGTACCATCATATATCCGACTTCTTATGAAGAGAAAATCCACCATTTTCTTTTCAAAACAAACGACAGCCGACTTGACGAATGACTTGACTTGACTGATTTTATTTCAAATACCTACTTGATACTGGCAAAATTGTCGGTCGAAATGACGGACGGAGGCCATAAATAGAAGAACAAGAAGACTCGACACTTGTCATAATATCATCAATTTATTGATTGAAAATACCTACTTACCGTTTAGTAAGTATTTTGTTAGGTATTTATGCGTTTCTTGGCCTGCTGATGAAGCCTATCAAGCAGCAAGTGGTCAAATTATGTAGTTCTAGATTTGCCTTTGCTTTTGGTCAAACTATTATACAAGTACCTATACTAGCTACATTTAAACTGCAGTAAAAACAACATTTTAAAGCTAAAAACGTCTGAGATTTAAATAAACACGATGGTATAATGGAGGTAGCGAGCTCACTTCATTTATAATCAGATAGTGGCACCCCGAGGGAAGATAGTAGCGATACATTCTTTAAGCTTGAAGCTATATTCTCACAAGTCGTGTTGTTACTTGTATGGAGTTGTATGAATGATTATGTATGGTTATTTATAGCGAATGGAGCACTGGTGACCGGCTCTGTCTAGTATAAAAATCTTCTTCTTCTTCTATTTATGGCCTCTGTTCGTCATTTCGACAAACAATTTTGCTTGTGTCAAGTGAGATATTTAAAATAATGTCAGTCGTGGTCAAAAGTGGTTAGTTGTCATCAAAACATTGACTCTAATACAAATGACATTTAAATCTGGTAATTGACATTATTCTATAATCGACATTTATCGATAACTTTTTGATTGGCCGTCAAATACGCGTGTCCAACCATTTTTTTCCATCCATGTATAGAGCGTGAATGCAAAACCCATAACAACTAATTTGCAATTTAAAATCACATTTCACAAAAAAAAAACAATTGACATCTGATTGAGTATTTTGCATAACTAGTACTAGTAGTGTAAAATATCTAAACTAGTTCTTTGTATCCTTCTATTAGTTGGCAACCCTGAGATGCTGTCAGCGGAAACGCGTGTGTCGTTTGTCGCGACCGGTCCGGGAACCTACATTTTATTCCCCCGCGTCCTGTCGTTTAAAGCATTCGATTTGTTGCTGCTTGTAAAGATAAATCTCTAAGCTCGTAGGCAAGAAAGTCGATTGTATAAAACAAACCACTTTGTTACCGTTGTTGAGAAAAAGCTAGCCCAACTAAGACAGAAATTGAGCCCTCCTGCTGTATTTCGTGCAATAAACAATTATTTAAATAAATAAACTCCCGTACCCATTGACAGAATAGATACATAGTGCTGGTCTAGAGGTAATTAGGTACTTCTACATAAAGTAAATGCACATAATGGTAGCGAATCTGTTATTGAATTTTTCTAAACTAACCTAATTTGACAGCACTAAAATAATGACTGTCTTTGGCGTTTCAGTTTATGAGAAAAGGATGGCAACATTTTTTAGTGCTGTCAAATTGAATTGACACCTTCACGTTTAGCATTGCTATATTATATCACTCAGACGTAAACGTTTTAACCTTTGGTATGCCGGAACGCGGATACACGCGAGACCATCGATTTTCTATTGTGTTTGGAATCCATGGATACTAGAGGTTAAATCCCATGTGTTTGTAATTGTACTGGCACCTAAACCCTTCGAACCGGAACACAGTATTACTGCTTGGCGGCAGAAATAGGTACTGTGGTAGAATTGAACAGAAACGAACTTCACAAAGAACTCTACTATTTACCACAGAATATCTAAATATAGGTAATATGGTTACCAGCGAGGTTCCAAAGAGTAATTTCGTTGGTGGGCAACTCTAGTGACAAAGTTTTTAGGCCGCCCTAGAGTCGGGACCGACAGTTTAACGTGCCCTCCGAAGCACGGAAGCGCTCAGATGTAGGTAAATGCCACTAACGGTCACGCATCCAAATAGTGACCGCACAGAACATCGTTTAACTTAGATAATCAGTGAAGATTGACTAAGCAAGCCTAGCCACAAGCACTTCAGAGGTAATCTTCTTCTTCTATCTATCTAAATCTAAATATATAAAACTCTTTTAAAGCTGACTGACAATCAACGCACAGCCTAAACTATAAGTCCTAGAGGTATGACATTTGGAGGGTAGTAACCTTATATAATTTAGGGGTGCACTAAGAAAGGAATTTTGAAAAGTCGCACCCTAAAGGGTCTAAAGTTAGGATCAAAGATTTTAACCAAATAATTCGTATGCTGTTACCACGCGAGCAAAGCCGCGGGCGACAGCTAGTGTAGTAGTAAAACTGTTTTATAATTATGGCTACTCATTGGTCGTATGTACTTTTAGCGTCAAAGTTATCAGCTATTTTATCGGAATCTCTATAATAGTCCAGGAGCCAGCTGCAGTGTTCATACAATAATAAACAATGTTGTATAAAATGTGCAAACTAACCGGTCTAGCACTGAGGCTCTCAAAGTTTTTTATAATTTCTATTTCTGATAGGCGTACATAGGATTAAGCCACGTCTTTTGCATGTCGCTGTAATTATCTATAGATACCTACTATTTTATAAAAATGTAAAAAGCCAAAAATTAAAACTAAATATATGGGAAAACTAAATAATGCAGTTCTACTGAATAAACCATTCTGATTTCAAAAATCGAGTTTGTCTGTTTGTTTGTTCGCGGATCACGCCTTAACTACTGCACCAATTTCAATGAAACTTATACCATTTAGAAGCCCTTTTTTCGGATTGAAACATAGGCTATATTTTATTGAAATAAAAGACGTGGATTCTTAGATACAGCTTGACCTCTTTAAACCAAAAGCCGCCTGTGGCACGAGGTTCATCGTATGCTGGTTGACAGATATTTTGGTGGAAAGTTTCGCACGCGTACGAAATCGCGGGTATCAGCTAGTATGCTATACATACATACACTATTGATGAGTTGAGATACACAACAAGTCGTAATAATGATGAGATGAATAAGATGATGATAGATAATCAAGTTGAATTCAGACTATAGGGAAAACCTGTAGGTAGGTATATTCTATACAGAGATCCATTATATAGGGACCGACAAAAATAGTGACTTTTGACAGTTTTCGAAAGCTAATGTGCTCAAAATTTAATACTAGATAAATAATAATAAATAAATAAAAATATGTAATTATTTTCAATAAAAATGTTAACAAAGATCATTCATATTAATTCAGATATTTCACAAATACTTACATATTTTTGTATTATTTGCGTTTAACCTTTTGGTAAGCCAATAATATTAATAGTGGTATCGGAGTATAAATTGTTGCTCCTTCAAATATTTCAAAGGTTGAGAGCCATGTTAGATACATCCGGTAGATATTGTCTTATTCACAACTAATGTATGGGAAAAATGCACTTTACACCCGTCCTTTACACCCGTCCACTTTAGTTATTTATATGGTATCTGCCATTTATATATAGATTAGTAAGCATATAGGTAGTGCTTATTTCGTATATCTACTCGTGGGCAGAGACAACTATGATTGTTGGCAAAGAAAACTTTCAAAACTATTTCTTTGAAAATTTGGTAGGTAAGTATGTATTGTATACATCATATTGTCACTGACTATACAGTATGTCTAGGTACCTTCTTTTTCTTCTTTTTTATTAATACAATTTTGAGCCCGATTCAGTTGGTGCATTTTATTTTAACAAATTTGACAGCACTAAAATGATAGCTGTCTTTGTCGTTTCAGTTCATGAGAAAGGGATGGCAATTTTAATGCTGTCACAATAGGTAAGTTTAGGAAAATGAAACAACAGAATCGGGGGCGTTACTTTTAGCATTTGAAACTCTAGAGCAGGTTATGCAGCTGCCTACCTAGTAAGTGTAAAACGACGTTGGCTAGTAAGTTAAAAACTATTTTATATTTATAGGTAAAACCAGTATTTTGATCCTGTTTTCATATTGCTGTGTTAGTTAAAAGAAAGTTGGAAGAAAGTTCGTAAAAGTTAACATAACAAAATAACTAGAAAGGATTGTAAAAAAGGATTTATGTACTTACTGTCAATTTTTTCAATTCATATTCAAATAAGTTTTATAAAATGTCGACAAGAAATGGTTATGGTTCCATAAAATATGCAGTAATTTTTGTGGTATTTATGCTACATGTCGTAAGATATAACGATGGCAATATTATTTCCACAATATTTAAAACCTCGCTTCTGTCCGTGTACAAAAATGCAAATAATTATGTACTTACGGTCAGACAGAGAGAAGCCCAAATTACTGAAAAAAAAACATTACACGTTGGTACGAGCTTTGCTTATACGGGACTAGAGGGCGTTGTGTGAAATGTCGATAAATATTGATATACTAGCCGTCGCCCGCGGCGTTGCTCGCGTTCTAGACCCTTTAGGGTGCGACTTTTCAAAATTCCTTTCTTAGTGCACCTCTACAATATACTACCCTCCAAATTTCATACCTCTAGGACTTATGGTTTAGGCTGCGTTGATTCTCTGTCAGCTTCAGTTTTTAGTTTAGTTAGCATTTAATTAGTTTATATTTGTTTCTATTTTAGTATGTGTCGTATGTGTCGTAGTCTAGTATGTGTCGTAAATAAAAAGTATTCTATTCTATTCTATTCTATTCTATTCTTCAAAAGAGTTTTATATATATTTTGATGATGATGATATATGACAAGGTTTTTTCATTAACATACAGTTTCTAATATATTATTGGTAAAGGCATTTCGAAGTACGAGTAGGCACTATACTTTATGTTAGCTACCTACCCCACTCCAAAAAGTATCGAACAACTAGGTGTAAAAAATCCGAAAGTGCCAACTATTGAATGAACGCACTTTGAACGCATCATAAGCTCAATGTTTCTTCCTGTAAGGAAACCATTGTATGGTTGTTGTAATATGATGATGTATATAATAGGGTTACATAGTCGCTAAGCGACAAAACCCTTCAAATAAAAAAAAAAGGAAACCATAGAGTACAACTATAAAAAGTTTTATTCCACGCACAATCCATAAACAATAGACCCGCATCATTTCTGCGAAATAGCACGACATACAACAAACCATTTATTGGTTACGGTACTTCGGTATGAGAATCGAATTTAATTTGTTCTCTCTTGGTCACTGCTAAGGTCGATGGCCAGAGGGCTTTTCCGAAGAATTTCTAAGACCACCAACAAAGGATGATTTCCAGGAATCATTCATCAGTGACGAAAAGCTGATTCAGTCAACGAAAGCTACTCTACCGAACAGTGTTATAATGTAGTGTTATCAATGTAATTAATATTTGAAAGAAATTATAATTTTTGAAAGTTCCTTAACAAAAAAATCAGTTCGCTAAAATCAACTTCTGTAAAGTTGCAATTAGTATTTCAATGGAATAAAAAAAATGTCAAAAAAAGAAAACATCAACGCATCCGATGGATATCTGTCGAAATGACGGAGAGAGGCCATAAATAGAAGAAGAAGAGTATACGAAGTCACGGGCATAGCTATATAATGTCTCATAGGACCTAATTCATCTAAGCATAACACACCAGGTATAATTATCTCAAATTAATATCTTTTTGAGAAAATTACACTAATCGTAATAAGATCTTTGACCTTAACTTACAAAGTCACCTTACCCACAGTATACTACCTTTTCCCGTACTTAGGCAAATAGTTCAAATAGTCGGTAGACACCAAAAGTGGCTTCACAAACTATAGGTTTAAGCGTGAAAAACACAGACGGACGCGAGCTTAGTTTTTTAAAACTAAACAAATTGTGTCGATCTCGTAAACGCTACTGGTGTTTGACGACGGTAAGCGCTTACCATCAGGTGGGCTGTATGTAAGCATGTTTGCCTAAGTACAGCATAAAAAAAGAAGTTCTAATGCCTAGAAAGTTTTTAAATTGCCCGTTATGCTTTTTTTTAAGCATTAAAATCCTTGTTCTTTTACAAGACAAAGAGCGCGTTGATGTCTTTTGTGTGGAGACGACCTACTAATTGGTAAGATTGCTATTATTTTATAACCGACTTCAAAAAAGGAGGAGATTCTCAATTCGGTTGTATTTTTACATAAATAAACTATGTCAGTACATAAAATACTTGAAACTGACAAAAATGGAAACGAACGAAAAGTCAATTCTATAGTAAGTTACTTACACAAATATAGCTGGAAGTGTGAAACAATTTTGGCATATTCATAGTACTTAGTTTTTGCCTACGAGAAATAACCAAAACTACCTGCTCAGAGTGCTCAGTTAGGATGTCAAGCAACTTTTGCACTACAAAATGGCACCTACCCATAGATTAGAAAACAGTGTTCCTCGTAAATAGTTTATTTGCCTTATTAAATAACCGGGAACATATTGTGAGGCGGGTACCGTTACGACTTGACCTACCGCAAACGGTCGAGCGACGATTTATTATAGTATGGACACGTATTTTTGTCCCCGACTCAGCGCCGGATTTAGTATTTTTGGGGGACGTGGTTGCCCCAAACAATGATACGAGCATGAGTGCTAGTGAAACTACAAACATGAGCATAGGGCCGAATACTGAAACGTCACTGAAATTTAAACACCGCTTAAAATTGCCCTGCCTCTGTCTGACATTACTCATTGGTAAAAGATGGCAATAATTTAATCATGAACTGAACAAAAGTAGCGTTTAGTATTCGGCCGCTTTTAGTCAGAGTACCTCAAAGTAAATAATAATAAACTTGAATAATAAATTCAACTGTTCTCATTAAAAAAGTATTATGGCTAAAGTAACTATTTACTTACGATGCGTAGCTTGCCCAGCCGAGTAGACATTCTAAATTCAAGAATAGAAGTTACCTAAGTGTATGGAAATTATTCAAATAATCAACATTCTCGATATCGAAGACAATCTAATCTATCTATCTATTCTCATCACGTCTTAAAATGTTCTATTCTCTGTTTCTATAATATCAAATTGGCAAGAAAGAAAAAAACTCAGCTCAGATTATTTGTATATCCATATTTTCTTTTGAAAATATGGATATACAAATAATCTGAACTGAGTTCGTCCCTGAGTTGACTTTGGGCACGTTCTAGAGTCGTGAGTCGGCGTAAGAAGTTATTTTATATACGACTATTATAATACCCGCGACTTCGTGCAGTATTTTCTAACAAACTTGCTTTATGGATGGAATTTTTTAAGTTTCTTGTGACATCCATGTCGTAAAACAAGATAAGGCCGAGCGTGCACTAAGCGGCCAGTAGCCAGAATAGGTTGGACTAATAGTCACCCAATGCGATCATTCTCTAACGTGGGCGGAGTGCCCAAAATTAACAATTTTTTAATTGAATTCAACCTTATATAAACGTAATAAAGTCAAATTCATAAAAAAATATTTTAGGTACTCCACCAAAACTAAAGTAGGTACGCCGCCATTTTTGTCTCATCTAAGCCTTTATAAGTATTTCATGCTTCTTCAAAACATTGTGTAAAATTGAAAATGCATGACAGTCAGTCAGTATCGTTATTATTGCATACAGTGAACCAAGTAGCTAAGTATAATAGAAAATTGTTTGTTGCTCTATCTAGCAATTCTATTACTGATGGAATCCATTTCACCTGATATAAGTAGGTGCTTAGAGTATGTGGTTGAATTGAATATTATGAGACTTGAGTGTGGTTTAGAGCAACATAGGTTCAATTGAATATATCTTGAGTGTTTCTTTGATTTCTAAGAATACCAGCAAGTTAATTTATTTCGTTCATCGGGACTTTAGTTCAATACTAATATCCAATCAACTGTTTTATTGCTGAAAGCTTCAAGATTAGTAATTTACGTAAAACCTTTGGGTGTTAAGGCTTTCTTAATGTTTATTTTGATCTATGTGGCGCAGGGTCAAACAGGTTCGGGTTTGGTTCCCACGACCAGACAACTGACTAAATTTAACTCTTTTGAGTACTCAAAGAATAGAATGGGAACCTACTTTCATTATAAACGCGCTTAATCCATTAATCATTTGCTATGACTAATTGGTTTATGAATCTAGATTAAACAATAAAGTGTTACGATTTCATGACAAAGATTTGCACGGTGGTCATATTTCGACACTTTTGCCTAAGAACGTGGGAAAATTGGTTTTATTATCACTTTCCTTCTACTTTAGATCTGAACAAAAACCAAACATATTTTTGGTAAAAAGATCGATAAATTTATCTATAAAGTTCATTCCATGCTACACAACTTTCATATATATATATATATATATCATATTATCTGTGCTATAGGTTATCTAAATCTATAAATACGACGTCCATTTTCAGTACCAATATTGGTGTACAACCATTGGTACAACGCTCAAAGCGGTAACGGTGTTCCGGGCAAAAGCACCGTTTTCTGTCGATGTCAGACAAAATAACATACCTTTATATATTTGGCTCCAAATTGTTTGGGATACATTCTAAGACTGGCAGCGGCTGATCCAGGATTTTGCGTAGAGGGGGAGGTTTAAGAAAACCTCCGATCATCATCATTTTCCTGCCCTTATCCCACGCTAAGTGGGATCGGCACAACGTATTTTTTCTTCCGCTCACTCCTATCATTTGTCAACTCTGAATCTACTCCTGTCACATTCATATCATCTCTCACGCAATTTATTTTCCTTCTTCTACTTGCGTACGTACCACACTCATATCCGTTCATTCCCGTTCGTCACACTGATAGGACGAATATATCGATCCCAAAAGGGAGTGAAACAAATGAAATACTTATGTAAAATGAGATAGTCCTGCAGGGTAGCCTCTCTAAAGTGTCATGATAAATTGTTCTATTTTACAGAAGAAAATCGTAACACTGCGAATCATTACTAACCTCACTCGATAATTTTACATAATTGATGCGTAGCCGCAATCGATAAACGCTCGAGAGTGAACTCGGAAGTGTGGTGCCTTGAAAACGTTTTGACCCGAGTTTTCCATGAAATGCCCCACTAGGCGCCACTGATTAGGTCGTTCGGGTCATAAACAATTTATTTTGATTAGCTTTGAAGGGTTTACGTGATCGTTAATGAAAAACAATCGATTTTAATATTTGTGTATCAACTTTTTTTTAAATGAAGGAGCATTCGATCCACAGAGTAAAATAGGGCCACAAAAATGTCACCGCCGAACACTCGCCTAATTAGGAATTTCTTTTTCCTTTTAAAGCCAGTAATATAAGCTTATTGTGTTCATGATACAAAATCAAGGCCAACTATTTTCTAAATCCTGATCCGGTGACAAGCCACTAATATTAGTTATTACCTCCATTGTCGATATGCTTAACCTACTTTCGTCACAGCTCTGCCATTAGACGGATCGCCCGCGGAAAACTAGAGTTTCTATTATTTGAGGAAACTGATGGTTTGCGACGGAGTAAGAATTTTGTAAGATATAATTGTGTTTGCTTGCAAAATATTCGGTCAGCCAACAGAACTAAAACCGAACTACTGAGAATACCTACGTGTGTACCTATAGCCAGAACCTCATAAATAAACATTCGAATCTCAATTTTGTAATTCGAATTGGCTGGCTATTTTTTTACTATTGTAAGAAAAAATACAGAATACTAAAATTTATTTTTGTTGCAGTGAGCTGACGCTGCTGGAAGGCATGGCAGGCTGCGGAGGGTGGAGTGAGGAGCCCGTCTCCAAGGTATGTAGACTATCAGCTCAACAGAACAGCATTTGCTGGAAACAACGAAAGCTCTGATTTTACTCCACATGTTTTCATATTTATTTATCAAAATCTTTACGTAATGTTATGATTTCCAGCTGCTTGAATTACGATTGAAGATAAAAACACATGACTGTTATCGGTGAGCGTAGCGAGCCACGGAATTTTTCTTTATAAAAAACCTAAGTGCCCTGACCCCTCTGTTACAAGTATCGTGGATCCGTTAGTCAGTTAGGTATCATCATCAATATATATAAAACTCTTTTGAAGCTGACTTAGAATCAACGCACAGTCTAAACTATAAGTCCTAGAGGTATGAAATTTGGAGGGTAGTATCCTTATATAGTGTAGGGGTGCACTAAGAAAGGAATTTTGAAACGTCACACTCTAAAAGGTAGAACGCGAGCAACGCGGGCGACGGCTAGTAGTCTAGAAAATCAGTAAGCAGTTTTAATTTTACTGGGTGAATATACCACCTGATACCACCATATACGGGTGGTAAATACTTTACCACATAGTCTCTACCTAGGTACTGCTGCTATTGTAAATCATGCTATGGTAGCCTCTGACTTATTATAGTTAGCTGGTGTGAGAGTTAGGAAAAAATTACTTATGCTTTCACCTTAAAATTATATAACAAAAACTAAAACGGTCATTAATTTAGAATCCACAAACGCTTGTGGGATAATCCTCTCAGAAACTACATTCAATTACTTTTTGCAATTGAATTCTATGCAATTGAAATTGACTCTGCTTCTCATCATCAATCCACAGTAGTTCACAGCCATTAATTGTATTATAGCTTTGAATTTAGATATATCGTGTGTTGGAACTTAGGAGTAAGTGAGCAAGCTATAGGCTGGTCTTCTTCTTCTTCTTCTTCCACAACCCTGCATTAGTAGGTCTGTGCCTTCCAACAACTTGTTGATCGTAGGTCTGTGCACGTGTGTGTTTTTGCTGTCACCAGAAAATGCTAGAGGTGTAGAGATTTCAACGTTTCCAGTTTGAAAAAATGCACTGAATAGAGCCTATTGTAATTTTAATATATAAACATTTTATACAAACACAGACAAAATATTTATATACATTCTAATAGTATTACTCTGAGCTATAAGTCAAAGAAAAAGTATAAGAAAACGAGAGCGTGCGACCGATGTGTTTAATTGTGGCAATGGCGGAATTTCGTGCAAGTGTTTATGTAAGATATAATCATGATGGAATGAGGTTGATCGATTTATCTGATGCCAATATTCACGGGTTTTTTTTAATTGATAAAAAATTCTGATGTTTCATACAAAATGCAATAGGTACTAAAAAAAATTTATGTATTCTAACGCCATCTAGTTTCCATAGTACAAGCTTTGCTTAGTTTGGGACTAGAAGGCGTTGTGTTAAGTCTCCGAGAATATTTATTTATATTTATTTATTTACTTGGCAAAAATGTACCTATAGAACAATACATTTTTTTCATACCTGCTTAGACGTAGATGAAAGATTTTTTTTTTAATAATTTATCTTTTGATGAGGTGACGTATTGAGTGTTACTATTTGTACTACTAATTCTCTGTGTTGCTATCTACAATAACACTGTTTTAGTTCTCACCTATACCTAGGTAGAACAGTAAATCAGTTAGTGGTCGTTTATGTTAGACCTATCATAAAAAAGAATTTCTAGTACGAAGGAGCTAAGAAATTCATAGCATATTATCCGGTAGATTCAAAATCTTCTCTCATCAATCATCGCAAATCTAATTAACCACAACAAAAATATGCAATCAAAATAGATAAGAATCTCCTTTCTCTTTTACACAATCAGCGTTCTCGTTCTAACCGCTGTTATTATAAGATACAATTATCTATCTCATGTTTCCGGCAAAAAAATGTTGCATTTCAAAACAGATAGCATCTTGAACTAGAAACCACTTTAAATAATGTGTATTCGTCGTCAACAATATTAACAATACGTACGTATCTAGAAGTTTCACCTAAGAAGGTTCAGTTTTGAGAAAAACATATTTTTTTATGGTAAAAGTGATGGAACAAGCTGATAGCTCACCTGATGTTATGTTGTAACTTCTGCCTATAACAATGCATTACCTCACAGAGCAAGTCCAATGAGGACGTGCCCTGTAAGGCAATGCACTGCGTCCATCACTCTGAGACGTAAAGATCTTGAAGTCTCATGTGCCTGTAATTACACCAACATTTACATTTAATTTAACATTTTATGGGCTTACTTTAAACCTACTTTACTAAGGACGTGAAAAGCCAATTAAAGTCAGAGTTTTTCTTCAATCTTTAAACCAATTAACGCGTCGTCCGATGCTTCCAGAGGTAGAATACAAAAAAACAATAAAGAAAATAAAACCTACCTACCGTATACCAAACGTAGGTTACATCATTGCTAGATACTCAAATGAGTAATAACATGGTGATTCCACACCAAATGACACTTATTTGTACTCAAAACGTCATTCGACAAGTTCCACAAGTCATGAACAGACACAATCATCACATTATTCCGTTCGTCAACCTCGAAAATAACCCTAACTTTCTTCTGCTCCGCAATTAATTCGATGATTTGTGGTTTAGTATCTTTACGTAATATAATTTGCAAAGAAAATATTATGTAGTTTGTTCTTTGCTGCGAGTTTTGCTTTTTATATTTGATTGTCCGTCCACGCACTCTTTTTAATTAACCAAGTGTTCTACTGGGTCTTCGGTTTTACTTAGAATCGCCTCTCAACTCTTTAATATTCTCCCTGTCACTATTTTTCTATTTGTCACTACCTAAAGAAAATAAGATGGATTTTTAAACGGTGATTAATTTTTGTCTGAAGTTTAGAGATGATTCTAAGTAAACCGCTTGGAAAATATTTTTACGAGCTATTCAACAATAAATTCGACTTCAACAATGCTGTCTATGCTGTTTACATTATAATTATAAGTATGGGAATTCAATTAATTAAGCACAATGAAGCAGGAACATAATAAAATTTAGTTTTAAAAATGGCGTATTTTTTTTTATAATGTTTAAATATGTTGGATAGGTAAAAGTTGTTGCGAATCAACAACTCTTTCTTGCAAATATTTGAATGACTTATAATTATGAACTTAAAACTTGTTGAAATAAATAAGGAAGTTTTTATAAGTAGAACCTCTGTGTATAAGTAGACCAAAGAGCCTATACCGTACTTTAGATACGTTCTAAGAAGTGGGACTTCCATTCTACCAATTTTGTAAATCGTGTAACATTTCAAGAGTTTGGAGTTCATTTTGAGCATTTTGTCGGGTTTGTAATAATTTTTTTAATAAAAATACAAAGGTACTACGTTAGGTTAGACGAGCCAAGACAGGGGAGCGCGCTGATGCGTTGCTGAACCATTATTCACGGTGGAACTCCTTGAACTGTACCAAAAAGGCTGGTTACTATTTTATTTGGAAATATTCGGAATTCAAATCTATTAAACTTTTTATGGTGACGTTTTATTTTTTTCATCGTGTTTTAATTTTGAACTAAGTTCGATATGATGACGAAAAAAATTTTTTTTTTGCCTGGAAATAAAAAATAATTTAAGTTATGTACCTAGGTTCTATTTCACATTGTGTTTGTTTATGAGAAGTGAAACTAATTTACGCATTACGCAGAAACTCTGTAGCTAGGTACTTAGGTACCAAGAGGCTCCTAGCTAAGTAAACAGGTATTTATATCTCCGTTGTGTGAAAATATGATTTTGAAGAAGCATTGTGTTAGCTTTCTAAAACGTATGTTTAGAACCATCGTTTAGAATTGTCATAACGAAGCTATTGTTGTAAACATGACTGATGCTCGCAATGGAGTTCTCAATAGGTGGAGTGTGAGTGAGAGCGATTTGTCTTAAAAGAATATAAGGATTTACTTAATTTGATTTTCTTCTTCGTAAAGCTGTTCATATCCGAAGCTCAGTCGGAAGATTTGTATTGGCTTTTCGAGAACACAGGTCAGAGGTCAGATTACTATCAAAACCTAATATAATTCTAATAAAATAATTCTAAATTCTAATCTACGCTGAAACATTTCTCGATTAGATTAATTTTATAGAGTTAGCTCTACCAGATACAAATAAAGTAGGTAACAGATGAAAAATAGATAGGCTAGATAGGCTAGAGTAGAACGCGAGCAACGCCGCGGGCGGCGGCTAGTACTATTATAAAACTGTAAAAAAGCCAAAAACTAAAATTAAAGATATGGGAAAATTAAATATGCAGTTCTACTAAATAAACCATTCTGATTTCAAAAATCGAGTTTGTCTGTTTGTTTGTTCGCGGATCACGCCTAAACTAGTGGACCAATTTCAATGAAACTTATACCATTCAGAAGCCTTTTTTCCGGATTGAAACATAGGATATATTTTATTGAAATGAGAGACGTGGATTCTTAGATACAGCTCGACCTCTCTAAACCAAAAGCCGCCTTTGGCACGAGGTTCATCGTATGCTGGTTGACAGACAAATAAAAACAAATATGTGTGTTGATGTGTATTTGTTATTCGTATAGAAACCAAACGCCCGCAGTCTAACCACGCTCCAAAACTTTTAGAACTCTATCCGGCATTTGAAAAGTTAAAACGCATTTAGATTGCCTATAAACTCCTGTTGGATAATATATCGGTATATTTAGGTTTATAGGCGTAACTAATTGATGCCATTTAGTCATTGTAATCTGCCATGTACATAAGTATCTGATGACGGGAACCAATGGGTCGACGAACGGTTACATTGACATTGTCTTATAATTGTTGTGTGGCCTATATTGTTTTTAAATTAATGTGTCTAAAAGACTTTATTCACAAGGAAAATTGAGACTAATACAGTATTTACAATACGTACAAAATACACATGAAACATTGAGCTATCTACAAACCGTTGCAAACGATTTATAGATAGCTAAACTGGTCCAAATCAGTACAAATCGGAAGCGTGCCCAAGACACTGGCTGCATTGCCGCACTGAATAGCAATGCTGTGTCTTGGTTGATCAATCCCGTTTGATGAATTGAAATTGATAATCATCTTGAGATCGATCTATGTAAAATTTTCTTAAAATATCTTCAAAAATTTTCTGTACTTCCAGGAAAAGCAGCGGCCTCCGATCTACAACCCTGAAGATTACGCTGCGTCTCTCAAGAAATGGGGCAAGAAGACGGGAGCCGCGAGTCTGTACGAGCTGGACCCAGGAACGGATGCTGGGAAGGCCAGGACTCTGCCCAACCAGGGAAGCAAGGACTTCAGGTATGAACTTCTAGTGGAACTTTAAGCCTAGCAAGACCTGTTTGCATGAGATGTTTCATGATCAACACGGCTCAGTTCGACCCACTGCAGCTGGATGCAGATATGACTCTTCTTAACCAGAACAGCAAAGACCCCAGCTGTAATTTTGAGGTGGAACCCCCAAGTTTCTGTAACATCAGAAGACATTCTTCAGAGAATGTCCTTAATTAACGCGCTGTGTGAGGTAATCTTATAGCCAGAAGTAACCACTAAGCATAAAAATAATTACAGCACACGGTCCTCATGTTTTTTAAGAGTCCGGACAAACAGATTCCTGATATTTTTTTTTTTTTATACTATATAGGCAACCGTTTGACCACAATCTCACCTATTCACTATACTCTTGAAAACTTCCAAATTATATTCGGGAACACAGACGCCGGCAACGAGTTCCACTCTTTGGCTGTCCATAAATTTCTAATCCAAACTGATTCCTGAAATGCTATTTTCGTGATCATTTGACATTGATACGAAGAGTTTACTAACAATTCAAACTGTCCGTTTTTTCTAGTACCTAGTTAATCCTGATACTCCATTCTCTGTCAACATAATCCATGGTTTCAGGAACCCTTGCCTGAACGTGGGAGAAGAGATGAGTCTACGTCAATTCGGAACACCCAGCGAGCTGCTGACGAAGCTTCGAGCTGATCTCCGGCTGTCTTTTCCAAGGTAATCTCTACTTACCCCTAATATCATAAACGAGGCGACTGTCTGCCAAATCGTTTTATCCCAGCATTTGCTTAGCACAGCCCCTGAATTCGTCTCTAGCCTCTTTTGTAAATTTTAGATACTTAGGTAAAATACGTAGGTACCTAGGTACAGTAATTAGTATACCTACCTATAATATTTCATATGACACAGATTTTAGGTCGTGTTTTGTTTTGCCTGCACCCTTGGATGCACTAAAATCTCGCTTTCTTGCAAGTTTTGGAACTTAGTTTTCCAAATATTCTCTGAGATAAGATTTTGATTTCCACGATTTTTAAATTTCGTCTATTTGGTTATTATTCGGTTTGGTATAGTTCGGTTCTTAGTTCCGACTGCATAACTCAACTGCATATCGTAAATATCTTCGAACCTATGCTGTAACATTTCTTGTAATTCTTGCTTACAACACTACCCCTGGATGCTTTTATAGTGCCTATCAATCATCATCAATATATATAAAACTCTTTTGAAGCTGACAGAGATTCAACGCACAGCCTAAACCATAAGTCCTAGAGGTATGAAATTTGGAGGGTAGTATCCTTATATAGTGTAGAGGTGCACTAAGAAAATAATTTTGAAACGTCACACTCTAAAGGGTCTAGAACGCGAGCAACGCCGCGGGAGACGGCTAGTAATCTATATCTATCCAGAGTTTATATCTCCTATGCAACACTGTAAACATTATCCAAAAGAAAAACTGCAAAAACATATTTACCCACAAGCGAAGGATCTTATCTAGGTGTTAATTAAACTTTATCGGCTCGTTAAACCCTAATGTGCCGTTAAAACGCTCATCTGATATTCTCTGTTATCTCATTAGTGGAGCCGTGCATTTTCGTGCCTACTGGAAGTTATTTAATGTGTATGGGAACAAAACGAAGCAAATACTTCGTAACTTAAGTTTCTGCCGTGTTATGTCGTACGCGTCTTTGTTCCCGATAACTTCAGGGTTATTACATAAAAATGTGGTTGATGTTGATGGGTTTTTATGAATGTCCCAAAGGTTATTACTAACTCATCAATTAACCTTCGGAACGCAGATGTACCTACGCAAGACTTATATTTTCTTACGTGTCTCAAATTCAGGTGTATAGGTAGGTTAAGATCATTGCTGGGCAAAGACCTCCTCATTATTTTACCATAAGTTAGTTTTTCTATTCAGAAATAAAAAGTACAAGCTCGTCCCGCCGCCATCTTCGTTCTACATAATAACTTGGTAGGTAGTACACTGAATTATTCAAAAAATCTAACTCGCTGGAGGTCCATCAGTGTGACGGTAAAGACGGTGAAGCTACAGATGGATGGATGGCATTGACTGGTTTATTTTTTTACCAAAGCGCGTAAATTACACGCTTCTTTCCCCTCGACCTAACTCTACGTGGAAACTACTATCCATTATTTATAGATTAAAATGGTGATACGGCTTTTGCTACAACCGCAATAAAACCCTTATTCTACTCCCAACCGAGGCTTTTGCAGTATCCTATAATTGCGTAATTTTATTTATGTCGTTGAATAACATGGTTGGGTTTATAGTCTTATTCCGTGTAATTGTTATTTTCTTTATTCATTCCTATTATTTGTGTAATTCTTTTTGTAGGTAGTAATCGTAATAAAGTATGGTTTTAAAAGTTATTCTTTTTAAAATACCCATCTAGATAAAAACGTTGTTGTCAATAAAAATATTTAAAGCTCATGATGGATATAATCCCCACTGGTGGGGACAGCTTAGTGGGGATTATGACAATAAACCGTTTGTAGGACACTCAAAGTTTTCTTGTTTAGCAACCATGTTCTACCAGTATTATATGACCTGTGCTTCTACACACTCATGCGAGTAGGTATACCTACCCCCCGAAGCATAACGCCCGGTAAATTCTTGTCAAATCGACATGCGACAGCGCAATGTTCGGAGATCAAAAAGGTTTGCATCCCAAGTACCATTCCCAATTCCAAAGTCAATGTACAAAGCCCAGCTAACTAATTTAACTGAAATTCATTTCCAGCTTCGTCCAAGAGTTCGCGTGCGAGCCGCTAGATGGCGTTACTCTCCTGCTGGAACTCCTGCGCAACGTGCAACTCAGCCAATCCGGAGAAGGAGCGAGAGGGCCACCTGCTGTGAGGAGAAGACCACTGCTGGATGAATTAGCTTGTTTGTAAGTTAAAGGAAATTGGATAAAAGAAATACTGTAGGCTGTTCAGAGTGTTCCTGTGCAGCCCTCTCATTGGCTATCTTTTGTTACCATTAGAATATGCCAATTAGGTACAATCAAAATCATAGTTTGCCAGTTGCTAATCTGTCATTTTGATGGTACCAAAAGACGCCGCTGAGTCTTCGTGCCCTCAATTCAAACCTTCTCACCACCACGACCATGTTTCTGTGTAGAGAAGTCTCTATCATTCACCAGTATTACTTTACTTACCCTCATTTGAGGAGATCATTGTAGGATATGTGTCCTCCTACGAAAAGGGAAGATCTTCCACGCCGAGCGACCTTTGGCTCGGGGTCCGAGGACCAATGGATGGTATTCGGTAGTATTACTTATGTTCAAACTCCGTGATAACTTCGTTTGCCCGATGTAGGATAGTTCTCATGTAGCGAGATAGATGGCGCTACACATTCATTGAATGCCTTCCACACTTCCCATCTATCTATTACAGCCAAGGTTTTTACTAATCCTCATCGGTTACTATTCAACTTTCAAATATATTGTACCCATGTATTTCGTTCTGTATTTAGTGTTCTCTCTGCACCTGGAGACCGCAAAGGACTTACCCCTTTATTCATATTCAAATGTCATTTTAGCGCGGCTTTAAAAAATGCTCTATCATTGTCACTTGCATGGAAGCTTGTATGACAACTAAAAGAGATGACAATAGATTAAGCAATCATTTTAGTTAGCTCAGCTTTAGAAGACCAATATGAATATACCCCTTAGTTTATAGTTCTTTTGTAACTTGGTCCATAACTTGAAAATTATAAACACAACTTCCAGACAGTGCCTCTGGAGCTGCTGCAGCAGATATCCTGACTGCGTGCGGCGCCTCGTGTCCGGTTCCAATGGAGTATACACCTTGACCGTCTGCATCATGTCTACTGTCAACAAATCCAGGGTCCTGGCTTTACAGGTGAGAAAAAAAACACCTTCTAAAATGATACGTTACCACACTTATCACTAATAGACTCACAGCTGAAGTCAACCCTTATCATAGACTAGCCGTCGCCCACGGCGTTGCTCGCGTTCTACCCTTTAGAGTGTGATGTTTCAAAATTTCTTTCTTAGTGCGCCCCTACACTATATAAGGATACTACCCTCAATTTCATACCTCTAGGACTTATAGTTTAGGCTGTGCGTTGATTCTAAGTCAGCTTCAAAAGAGTTTTATATATATTGACATCCTCTCAAACCTCTTAGAACTCAAAATTCTTGAAGATGCTCATCTATTTAAGTTAAATGTTTTTTACCCTATGCTTACCTTTTTTTGAATACACATAAAAGACTAAAGCATCAGAAATATACTAGAGCCTGAGTAGAACTGAGTACATCTTTGCATGCTACTAAATATATTCCAAAAGATCTGCTTATAGCCAGCGGGCTGGTTGCAGATGTGATAACAAAAGAAAAGCCTACCATTCATACTGAACCAAAGTAGATCTCCCTCAAATCCTTCCATATTCTTTTATCCAGTACTCCTCAGCACTGTTTTTAATTCCAGCTCCTAACAAAAGCCTGCTACCCTCCAGCCGGCGGTCACAACCACGTCTCCGAAGCATTATCCACGTTACGTCTCCGGTACGGCGAGCCGGTCCGTTTCCGGTTCCTAGTGGGAATGCTGCAGAGTTCCGGAGGTTCTGGAGACTTGCAGGCAGCTGGACTGGCATTTATAAACGCACTGCTGATAAGTGCACCGACGCCGCAAAGGAAACTTTACATACAAGCGGAGTTGGAACAAGCTGCGATAGATATAACCACTTTGAAGAAAGTAAGATATTAATGGATCCATTGAAACACTTTAAATGGTCCAGTTCTTTTATTAGAGCTTAAGAGCAAAAAAATTATAAGCACATTAACACGAGCTTAACGGTGAAGGAAAACATCGTGAGGAAATCCTTGGCTTAGTCAGCTCCGCACGTATTGACGATGTCTTTCCTGTGGATATGGCTGACTAGGCTGAGCGGATGGTAGCAAAAACTGGACCCAAAAATTTTCAAATGAATATTCACAGATAAGACGAAATTCAAACTATTACCATTGTCAATGCAGTTACAGGCATTGTTGTCGGTGGAATCACTCGATGGACAAAAGATAAGGTTGCTTCAAAATAAATTGTGTTTTACTCATTTAATATCTTTGCAGATGGTAGCAAAGCTGCCAACTCCGAACACGCAAGTGATGAAGGAGATAGAAAACTACGAGAAGCAGTTGATTGACATCGACACGTTGAGTGAGACAGCGACAGAGGCTCTGAGGGAGAAGGATGATATGCGGAACAAACTTGATCTACTTGAGAAGAGAGTAAAGGTGATTGTGTAGAGTATATTTTCACGGATAGCTTCATATTTTAATGATTTGATTGTTAAGACATTTTACCGAAGAGTTTTAACGAATATGAAAAGTGATGATTAAGTAGCAAATCAAAAAACAAACTGATGGTCAATACCTAAACAAAAAAAATTATTTTCAGATTTTACAAGAGGAGAAAGGGATTTTACTGTCACTAGAGAAATGCTTGAAAGAAAAATGTTGCGAATTGCAAGAGGAGGTATCGACATTGCGGTCCGAGCATGGCAGCTCAAACAGAAAGAAAAACTTAGTAAAGAAAAAAAACTCGGTGCATAAAAATAGAGGTAAGAAAAACGACCGTATCAACATTTAAACGTGTCAAACCAAGTATTCGCCCTTGTACGCAGCATGACTAAGCTATTGTTTTTATTGCAGACGAATCATCACCACCAGAAGACGAAGGAATAAGCTCCTCGGAAAGGTCTCTGAGCCCAGAAGGCGACCCCCAAAGAGAATCCATGGTCTACGAAGTGTTCAATGTCAAGAATGAAACCTACGATATCATGCGAAACAAACGTATTCACAAAAAAATAGAACCCAAAAATGATAAGAAATCGTCCGATGAAGAAGAAGAAACTACTATAGATGAAGTTATACAAGAACTTAGGAATATAGTCAATCATGCTGAGTCCGAGCAATATAAAGAAACCTATGATAGATCTTCTAGATGCAACCAAACCTCTGAAATCAATGTGTCCATCAACGCTTTAGAATGTCAAAAACATCACGATACAGAGAAAGAAGACTCAATAACTAGCACAAGGCACAGCATCCAGATTAAAAGTAACGGGGAGTATCCTGAGGAAAATATGGAAGATGATGAGGAATCGGAAATAATTCCTTGCAAGATCCTTCCACATCCACCAAGAAAAGCTAAAAGCCTAGTACATTTATTCGTCCCACCAGTCGACCAAGGAATATACAATAAGCCCCCAGATATATACGATGATAACTTTTACTCCAGTGATGAAGGATCAGACTCTTTACTAAGTGCATCGCGTTGTACTAACAACCAAGCAACTAAAAAGGGTTCAATAACCAGCTTCGATTTCAAGGAAACCAGAGCTGTTTTTAACTCCACAGAGAAAGAAGAAAGGAAACGATCTAAGACAAGGTCTAGAGATGAGAGTAGAAAATCATCAATAAAACGAAGTGAATCATTCCAAACGTCAGAAAAAGGGTCTCGCCAACGAGAATACATAGATAGCATGTTTTATACGGAGTCCCAAATGTCGTCAATGCAAAGATCTAATTCAAAATGCAGCCGTGTTGATGAAATCGTCAACTTGATCGAGTCTAAAAAGCTGACAAAAAGCTTAGATCGAATTGACGAAGGTCTAAACTCCATGATAGATATCGTGGTACTCTCCGAGCCTAAGAAGCCAGTCTGGCCTTACGAAAAGCGGCAGCGGTCTTGTTCTAGAACCAATAGTGACGCTGGAAAAGAATCTCCACTTATTCCAGTAACTAGAACAAGACCGCTAATGTACGAAAGATCTGCCAAAGAGGAATCTCCGATCAAATGCGATCAGCCGAAGTTTTTCTTACCCAACTCCAAATTAGGGACTTCATTTGAGAATCCTTCAGCGTTTAATAGCTCCACGTTTTTGGTTAAGAGAGGGCATAGTAATGCTGGGTTTTATTCAGGGTCTATGTTAAGAGACGCACCGGCTAGTATGACTAGTTTGGTGATGACGGGAACACACTCTCATGCTGATTTGAAGAGAACTCTTTCGCCGATGGGAACTTCTAGTAGTTTTGGTATTCCCAAAGTCACAGATATGCCTTCTGGATTGTATTGATAGGTGTTTCTGCTTACGTTTTTGTACAAGGCAGTATTTTCAGCGTCTGACTCTAATTGAAATTCTTTATAGGTTTTGGGGAATTCTTTTTACAAGAGCTTTATTATAGAGGAAAATTCATGTCTTATACAAAAATGAACAGCGTATTAATGACCAACGACTAATTTAAGTGTTTTGTACCTAATTATTAGGACTAGTGCAATATAGCCCTTTAGGACTTACTCCAATTTAGTTAGACAAACTACTCTTTCTAAGGAAAAAGCTATTATTATGTAAAGAATTTATTCTAAAGGCAACTGTTGTGAGAATTGAACTGAGTGCTCTCTTAAAATCAGTTTAATGTTCTTAGACATAGCTTCATGTTTGGCATAACATTGATCGGGCGTTCTAGCAACAGTTTTACCTCTGCTCAAGTTATTCGACTGCCAGCGATTATCTTGGTAATTTTGCTGACGTGCAAAATTTTACTTAAGATTACATAATTTCGACTTTCAACTCTATGCTAAAGGTCTTCTTCGACGTTACAACGTTCTTTTGCATGCGTAAGTTGATCTAAGCGATGTTTTTCTTTATCTTTAATTTATGTTTATTGATTTTTTCTTTAAAATATAAGTTTCATTTCTTATGTTTTTTTAAATTAAGTATATTTACGATTAAATTATGTACCTACTTAAAAATTTGGTTTAATTCCCTTTTTCGAAATACAAGAAAGACACATGGGGTTTCTCAAGGCAGCATACTTGGTCTACTCTTGTTTATATTATTTATATTGGAAGAAACGCTCATGTAGGCTACGAGTAGGCTGGATTGGAAATTATTAAGCAGGTAAAATGGTTAAGAAAACGTTTATTTAGAAACCAATTCTGCCTATATTATACTAGTCAACCACGATATAATCAATTTGAACCTTAAAAGGTTTATAAAATGAATCCTGATTTTAACCCTAAACTCGGGTCTATAAAACCAGTTTCACGCGACTGACTTGAAATAATGCGTAAGTAGTTATCAAAGCGGATTATAATATTAAAGGAATCTCTGTTCAGCATTTTTCATAGCTGCTAACACGTAATCGTACATAATTTCCTTGACATCAACCGCCCAAAGAAAATCGAAATGGTTGAAGGTATCTCTCTCAGCTTTATTGACGGCCACCACATTCGGGAGCGTGTCAGCCAGTTTAAGTAGATCTCTGTAATCGACTTCCCTGTCACTCAACCCGTAGTGAAGATATGCAGGGGCGGTAACCAGAGAGAGGTCGTAAGCTGGTGGGTTTAGGGAGCCGTATTCGTTAAGGTTGGTGAGTGCGTTGTAGTTGTAACGTTGGAAAGCCTTGAAGCGAATGCTCTGCCCGTAGTGAGTCACTTGACGAATGGCAGCGCCAGCGGGTGTGTGACCCATAATCACAGGCAACATTGTCTGAAGATGGAAAAACAAAATCAGAACCATCTTGAAAATTTAAATAGTCAGCGAAACCCTTGAGGCGACCTAAACCAAACTAAGCCAATCACAGAAGAAAAAGGCTTTGCTAAGACTTACCGAGTTGTAGTACTCTCTGCTGAACAGGCCAGAAATCGCAGCCTGACAGACGTTGTTAAAGATGGATCCTTCGACACAGTGCTTGTTCATAAATTCTTGATTGCCGAAGATCTCTTGGGCGTTTAGCGCAAAGGCTATGCTCTGCAAACATTTGTTTGATGAGTTCGGTACACCAGTTTTTAGAATAAGAATTTGTTTGTAGATAAAATACTAGAGGACTTCTTACCTCTAGAACACTTTCGTATTCAGCTAGGGTATTGAACATCGTGTTCTCGTTATTGTCAAAGAAGCAAGCCGGGGCTAGTCCTTGGAAGGAGATGATCTTATCATTGTACTCCGGTCTAAGCGAGTTCAAAACCAGGAAAGATGTCCCTCCTTGCGAGTGTCCAATGTAGTGGATTTTCTCTTGTCCAGTCTCGCGAAGGATTAGGTCAATAAAGGCGGGAAGGTCAAAGTTTCCGATTTGGTCCCAGCTGAACCGCCAGAAGTTCTTGTTGAGGATGCTGTCAGGGTTGAGCGTCAGGTGGCGGCGGGAGTAAAAGTTCCCGCGGGCGTTGCCGAGCCAGACGTCGTAGCCAGCGTCGGCAAGGATGTAGCCTGAAGATAGGTTCTTGTAAAAACACTATGCGAAATACTAGGTGGAGTCATAACTCCACCTTGACTTGAAAATCAACTTTATCCAAAAATTTAATAGACCATAGTCTATTAAATTTTTGGATAAAGTTGATTTTCAAGTCACACGGATTTTAACAGTCACATCAGTGATCCTGCAGTAGCAGTACCTAGGTAGTGAAAACGATAATTGTATGAGGAAAATAAAAAGACATTAGCAGTGAGATGAGAGAGCATTTTGTAATTTATCTACTGACGATTACTATTTTCACAAAAATTATTTAAATGAACCTATAGATAAAGTTTTCGTAGATTTACGTGACTTATGACGTTCCAGACACACGCGCGATAAACAAATAGGTAAGTATTTTTAATTATCAGTGTTCTTTTGAAGATATCGATCTGTGATATGAGTTGGTTTACAGCGAAGTTAACAGATCTACGTACACGAACATTCGTATCAATGAAATCTATGATAGCATCGCGTCACGCTTTGGATTTCTGATTCTAATTCTCATGCAAAAAGCAAGGAGATCTGTAAGAACACGATACCTATTGGGACACTATTAGTACAATGCTTAAAATTTGTAAGTTGAAGTTACAATGGGCAGGCCACGAAACCAACTATTGCTGTCGAACAAAGGCCGAAAATTATTCGTCCTGGAATCAATGGAGGAGATTTGAAATAGGTGGTGGTGATGAATGCAATATGGCTTTCGTAGAGCTTTATATACCTAAAGCACTCCCAGGGCCCATGGTCAGGAAGTCAGCAGACGAGGAAAGCAGTCCATGCATCAAGAACACCACGGGCCTGTTGTCGCTGCGTCCGTCCAGGCCGTACGGAATTCGGTGCATTTCCAGGATATATCCATCTTCTGTGACTACTGTGTGCAACTCGATAGGGTAACCGTATTTTGAAACAAGGCTGGGCTGAAAGGAGTTTGGATATTAATACCTAGATTCTCTTCTGAGACCTGAAATTACGTAGAGATTGATCCAGGGGAAGCGCTAGAATGGTTGTAACGGTTTGGCGGGCTGTTCAGTGTTCAGCCTCTGTTTATCGATACAAGATACATGATGTTTTTTTGCATAAATAAGTCTAATAATAATAATCGATTCGAGAGAAAGTCCCTAAGCATGGATATTTTCTCAGCTATTGTGGTAGACACATCTGATCCTTGTTTAGGAAGACGAACCTAGCATACAAGCACAGTAATCAGAGAGCGTCATTGCCTCAATATCCATGAAGGACCACTAATCATAAAATTACATGTGGTAAAGTCTTTCGTATAAAAAATAATGAACACACCAAGAGGTTGATTATCTTAACGAGAGGGCACAGGATGCTTTAGAAAAAATTAAAATAGTCGTTTGGATAATAAGAAGACAGAAATAACTCACCACATCGAGAAGAGCATCTTCATAGACATTGTCTGAGAACCGGGATCCCTTAGGGGACTTCATAAGGCTCTCGACATAGTCAGCGCGAGGCGAACGCCTAGCCGCCACCACGACCAGCGCAGCCAGAAGTGCCACCACCCGGAGCATATCGACAACCGTCGACTATTGACACCCTGTCTTGAAACCTTGCTCTTTTGTAAGCTACTTTATCAATCTTTACACTGATTTGCAATTTGTTTGTTTCTAATCACTCTGTTTGATTTAAGCCGATTGACGATACAAGACTGGTGAAATTTTCAGTAAAAATGCCTTTTACTTTATTTTGAACTGTATTATCGAAATTATCTTTGTTTGACGCTTCCTTAGTATCTTTATCTATACTATACCTTTTTATATGAAACGTGTTTTAAAAAGTAGGTCCAATGATTTCTGGTCAAACTATATTTTTTACCTCCATAATTCCTTCTGGAGTTTAACTTTCTCAGAGTACCTACTAGTTACCAGTTATGGTTGAAGTTATCCCTAAATCACCATTATCGTCAACAGCCCGACTTCATCCCCTGTAGTCTATATAAGGCTTCCCTAGTTTGTCTGTCAGAATCTTGAGCTATTTCTTTTTATTATCTTTGCCTTTATCTAAGATTTCTAAATCAGTCCTGAATCTGAAGCCTTTCTTAGAAGAAGGTAGATATGCTCGAAAATTAGAGATTATGTTACGGTCACTGGTTAGGTCACTGAACTAACTTGAGTGTCTAAAACAAAACCAGTGACTCATCATCATCACCGATCCCTGACTTCAAATAGCATTATAACTACGTACCTATGTGGGTACCTATACTAATAATAATGAATCATTAGATGGCATTTAGATTAGATTATTAGCGTGTTCAGGAAGTGTGTTTTAAAATCACATACCTACCTTATCAATAGTAATTTATGAAAAATGTATTGTACTGTTGATAAGTTAACCAATAAACGATAAACAAATCTAACACAAGGTCGACACGGTAGACATACCATCAGATTTATTGGTTCTTAAAGTCCGTTGTACGACATGACCGCTTAATTAAAAATATAATTGAAGGAAAGAGAGGAAGGGGAAGACCCAAGACCGCGTAAAAGCTATATGAGTCAACTGAAAGAAAAGATCGCTGTCATGTCGTATAAGGACGTCAAGGAAGCTGCTGGACAAATGGCAAGAGCTGCATAATTACACCAACAAGAGCTGAGCTCTTAAGTTAGAAGAAGAAAGTAAAAAAAAATTGAGTGATTTATTTAGTTCGAAAAGGTTCCACAGTCGCCTGCACTTTCAGTTGGGTACCGTTGTAGGTATATGTACTGCATACTGCATGTTACTGCATGTTACCAAAAATGAAAAGGCAGGAGTTGCAGCCCCTGCTAGAATTAAACCTATCTTCGTGTCTACGCAAGCGAGCGCTAGCCACTTTAGCGATTTGTATCAGTCAAGAACAAGAATAAAAATTGCTTCTAATTTTTTTTATCAACTTAACTTCATAATAATACCTAAGTATGTAGTTTGGTAGGTATTTGAGTTTTACCACTAAATACAACGCAGGTGTGCTTAATCAGATTAACCTAGACACACGTGCAAAACAAAAGATGCGATCGGAATGTGTTCTGAAGGGGCGTAAAGGGTGGTACGGCGCAAAAGGTTTCATATTTTGCTAAAATAGATATAGTAGGTAGGTATAATTAGGTTCACGCTCGCACCTAAAATTACTGAAATTATTAATGAAAAATCGCAAACATTCTATCATACAACCCAGACACAAAAAAAACATCTATGTGTGCTATCATCACCTATCACACAAATGTTTGTTTTTGATGGGTATCGAACCCACAACGCACAGCGCGGAAGGTAGAACTACATCTCTGCTGATATGACGTCAGTCCAACACCTTCTAAATGACCAATTTGTTGTCATAGGTTCATTATTGTTTCATATTGATGAACCACCTAGCCATAACACTTAGAACAATGAGATGAATTGTTTTCAAAACAGTTCAAAGAATCCCTTCAAAGAATTTAGTTGAAGCCCTACTCTAGGCGCTAACAGTCCTAGACCTGTTAGTCTCCAAGTTTAAAAACCTAGGTCTAAAAAAATGTTGTCAGTAATTTGTGTATTAGTGCTGCAATGTTTGACGGGATATTATGATGTAGTGACAGCGGATAATCTCGAAACAATAGAAATCATAGATATGACCCACCCCACAAACTGGCAGGACTTGGCAAAATATTACGGAGCTATGGAGAAGCATTGGTAAGTTCCTTGAAGGCCTCTCGGAGGTAAAGATAACATGCCTTTAGATCAGGGTCAACTTTTTACGTAGAACAAGTGACAACATGGTGTTAGAAAGAGTAAGCTTGCCCAAGTTGCCCAGGCAGAATCCAATGGAATACAAATCAGGCATAATAAAATGTATAAGTATTGGCTATTGACATCATCATCATCGTCATCATAGGCAGCTTGTAGTGCTGGGCATAAGCCTCCTCCCTCAAAAGGTGTTAGATATTGGAGGCCGTATTAAGCAGCGTTTCGGCGATCGTAACGCACAACGCTGCGGTGTGCAGCTCAACGCAGAGTACCGCGTTTGCTCCTCGCCGCTGACGCAGACTGCGACGTAACAAGAGACCATACTAGACGTTTTCTATACAATTATGTGTCCAGCGCTGCATGTCGCATGCCGCTGCGTTGTGCGTTACGATCGCGAGACCAAAGCTTTACGAAACTCAAGTGGAGCTGGGGAAGACACTTGGCCAGATTTGGTGATAGCTATTGACATAGACTAGATTTTTTTCTGATAACGCAATGTAGTATTTATCATGAGAATACAGTCGTGAATTGTGTTGTAGGAGAATGTGTATCAATTGCGGGACGCCGGCCCTCGGTACCGCGATGCATTTGGAGCACACCGCGTCCATGGAAGCCATGCACCCAGCTGTGATACCATCGGAGTACTTTCTGACCAATCGTAAGTAATAATAATAATAACAATAGACAGGTATATTTTTGGGTTAGCCTTACCACAGATCATAGAAAGCCTTACTAAAGATAGGTTACTATAAAAAACATTATAGGTAAGTAAGCTTATTTTGTCAAAAAATATACCCAACTTTGACGCAGATTTGATAACCTTTTGAGATTTTTGAGAGTTGAATATTTTCCGTTAGGTTTAGGTAGGTACTGTTGTACATATTTCGAGACTAGACCAAGAATTTTTAGTTTTGAAATCCCTATTAGCTACCTATCTTGAACGAATTAACACACGGGACACGTAACATGGCCGATCTTGCCTTTACCCCTCTTGCCACGAACCCAGCATTTTAACCTGAGTAAAAGAAAATCGTCCAAGCTTATCTAATTTACTCAAAACACCTTTCTTTGAGCAGTGTCGTATTGCACATGCAGTAAAACTTTAAAGGTACCCTACCTAGGTTCCTCAAGTTCTTTAAGAGCTGCTTACGCTACGCTACTAAATAAATCGACATTATGTTTCCAGTGGTTGTAGTAGACGCGTCTTCGTTGACCCAACTTGTGGATGACTTTGTACTGTCCTTGGAGGTGGCTCTACAGTGGGCGATACTGAAACGTGACCCTCAGGTGCCTACACTGATACTCTTCAAGTTCGGATGGAAGGAAGATGATTACAATATAAAAATTCGGAGCTGCGTGTGCAAGAT
This sequence comes from Eulithis prunata, assembly GCA_918843925.1. Taxonomy (NCBI): domain Eukaryota; kingdom Metazoa; phylum Arthropoda; class Insecta; order Lepidoptera; family Geometridae; genus Eulithis; species Eulithis prunata. The sequence continues at coordinate 8,674,358 of OU974014.1, read as the reverse complement.
ACCAGGTGATGTTTTGACAGGTCCGAGACGAGGAAATAATCGAGATGCGACCAATACGATGAAATAACTGATGTCGCTTTTAGGGCAGGTCATATAGCCCAAACTAGGTACAGCTGGGGAAACACAACCACGAAACGAAAGCGTAGATCTTGTAGAACAGCCTCCGACGGTCGACCCGATGGACCGATGATATGGGTGAATAGACGATTTCAGGAAGCTACGAGTATACCTATAGCATACATGGTTTCCAAGATATTCAGGTTTTATAGATGACCTGGAGTTTTTGCTCTGGTATAACTTCTCAAAACATAATCTCCTTTATTCATATTCGTCTTTTAAATGCGGCTTTAAAACATGGTGTTATTTTTTTTCTGTCACTTCCATGAAAACAAAAACAGATGACAACAGATTTGGCAGCAATTTTAGTTAGCACAGCTTTAGAAGACCAATATTAATATACCTACCCCATAATTTAGACAATAATTGGTAACTTATCGTACTGACTCTACATAATCTACTCTTTCAGGTTTGAGTTACGAGCTAGCAGAGTGGATATCAGCAAACCTGTCCCACGTGGTGGGCGTGGCCACAGATGCGCCTACTCTCGAGTCGGAACAGACCAGGGAGTTCTCCACCAGGACCATATCTACCCTACTGGGGAAGAACGGGGTTTATATGATCGAGAATGTCAATATTAGGAGGAAAATTCCAGGTCAGAGAACAAAACTATCGAGGTGACTTTACTAGAAAAAACAATCACTACCTACCTGAATGCTTAGTGGCGTAGCTTTTTAATCTTCACTGATCTTCTAAGTTAACGACGTTCTGCGCGGTCACTATTTGTATGGGTGACCGTTAGTGGCATTTATTCGTACATCTGAGCGCTTCCGTGCTTCGTTCGACGGGTTATAGCGGATTCGAACCTTCCATTGTTACGCAAATCATAAAAACCAATTATGAAATCCCATACAATGATATCCGATTCGTACCCACCCTGGTCTATACGGTTCAAATTCGACAGGGAGGCCTAAAAACTTCGTCACTGATCAATCTTCGTCTATAGCATGTGACATATTAAAAGAGTTTATTTATTTCAGAACAAGGTTGCATGGCAATAGTATCGCCTCTAAAGCTGCTGAACGCTAATTACGTTCCTACCACACTGACCGCGTACTGCCCTACGTCAAAGACGAACCGGCAAGTCGGTCTCTCACTGAGGAAGAACCCAATCAGGCAGACAGACACCCGCAGAATCTATGATGTTAACTTAGATGAGATCATGTACTAAGAATTGTTAAATTAGAACTAAAAGTACAAGTCAGATCAGAGGGCCCAGCGGGCCTAGGATGCGCACGCGAGATATTTGTCATGTCGTTCTGCCAAAATGTAAGCATTTTGCATCAGTTTCTGAACTATTGCATTACCTGAGGTAATATTGTCGAAAAACCGCGTCTTTGAATCTTCAACTTCTGGCATTTCTGCATGACCATTATCTCGTCCTCAGAGAGGTACGAGTAAGAAGTCGACAACATTGCCACAGATAATGCAAAAGTTCAAAAACTGGTGCAAAATGCTTACATTTTGACAGAACGACATGACAAATATCTCGCGTGCGCATCCTAGGCCCTCTGTCCGTAGTTTCTTGTCCGTTCTAGGCAATGGTCGCGAGGAACTGGCATGGCCCCTACGACCAGTTTATAATTTTTCTCCACTAATAGCATAAGAGAGAAATAAATAAATTTGAAATAAGACAATTCTGGTGATTTTTCTGAATAAAAGATAGATCCGATTCGAAATAAAGAAACACGTAACTATTGAATAAATAAGCTTTATTTTTGGCCAAACTATTACATTGCATAACTTTACACTACTATTTATCAAATATAATAATTGTAAGAATTCATAAAAAAATAACGAGCTAACCTCACATTCCACAAAATGAGAAAAATTGCTAAATAAAAAACATACGTCAGTTAGGTATAAAGGTAGGTAAATCTACGTTTTACATTTTCTCTTATTCACACTAGAAAAATATACCAAGTTTATTAAACGTTATAATAAGGATAGCACACTCTCTTAGTAGGTACGTAAAATGATTGACACCTAGATTTAACCGTCTTTTTTTTACGTTTTTTTGCCATACCATTCACTTAATTTTCACCATTGGTCGGCATACAGCTAGTAATCTTTTTTACATGAGACCCAAGATATTCTAAACGAACGATATACTATACTGGGCTTCGAATCGGTAGTTTTTTTTACCAATACTCGTCATGGCTTGAAATTAAAAATCTTGGGCACCATTTCAAAATGTGTTCAGTTTGCAGCCGAGATATGACGTCATCTGTATTAGAGTAAAATCTCTACCAAACTGAGCATAAGGGTGCTTTTCCACCAGAGCTAATCTAAGCTACGTTGCTAAGGATGTGTTTGACATCCACCAATAGGAATCGTATAATATGAAAACAAACGATCCCTATTGGTGGATTTTAAGCACATCCTTAGCAACGTAGCTTAGCTTAACTCTGGTAGAAAAGCCCCCTAAGGCCCGTGGTTAGGTGATAGTAAACTCGAAACTCGTCTGAATGGTTGCACTCTAGAAGCACCAGTGATATCACTGAAGCACCTTTTATAATCGGGTTCTATTTATAAACACGCTCCACCATTGCCCGGTTGTATTTGTTCAGAATAATAGCATGCGGTATACAAAAAATATGCTTTGAAATATGTAACGCAATTTCTTTTTTTTTTCAATCCTCTAGGCACAAGCAATCTTTTCTATTCAGCCCTTATTTTAAATGCTATAAATATATCTTTTTAATATAGAGTATTCAGCCGGGGATATAAAATGTACTTTATTGCAAACGCTTATTCCTAAATAACATCTAAAAGGGAACAGCGCTTTATACACCAATAATACTTCATTATTGCTACCAGTTTTAATACCAGCATTTTATATTAGAAGTAATATAATGTGTATATTAAAAATATATTTTCTTTGTCTTGGTGCACCGTTACCCTAAGTTTTAATACTATGTTTGGTACTTACACATTGATTTTATAGCAAACTGTGACCAAATAGACATATTTTTCCATAATATTTAAACATAATGATTATTTTTATTATTTGCCAATGGTTTTAGAGTGAACACTTCTAAACAGAGGAACAATTACGAGATGGGATTGTGAAGAATACAAGAAGAAATATCATAAAAATGATCTCTTAGATACGAAAAATGGTAATTATTGCAAAAATATACAAATTTTGATCGCTTAAAACCATTGGAAATAGTAAACTTGTAAAACCAACGTATCTACATAAGCCCTCCGATAACAATAGCTTGGCTCAAAATGCTTTAGGAATGCTTTAAAAAGCATAATGTGTCAAAATAAACAGTAGACTGACGTCATTACTAAAATTGTAGCTTATTTCATTGCATATGGCAACATTGATGACTTTCTTATACTTGGTTTAAAACTTCTTTAAATATAGTGCTGAGAAATTAAAATGTTCAATTACTAAAAATTCCAAAATACAAGGATCATTTTATATCATATTATCAAAGTTCCACAATACGAAAAGGTCGAACAAGATTCTGAAATACCTACATATAATGAATATCAAAAAAATGCCAGTCAGCCACCATCCCTGACACATATCACTGGATTGGACATTACAGTGCCACAAACTTACCTAGCCCCGTGACCGCAACTACGCCATAGTACTCCAAGGACCTCTCATGTGGTCACCAGACCAGAAAAGTTTGTAGCACTGTACCTAGTAACTCTTGTAAGGCCACTGTTATCCTGCGCGTATTTAAAGTCCAGAAATAACTCCGACAGTACGCGATTCGAAATATGGCACAATGTGTACGTACAGCCATTTTGACAAGCCCGATTGTATTTTGCACTGACTTAGGGTTGATGGCAAAATCTAGCCATTGTAATTTGAGCTTTACCACGCTAATATTAGTTTCAATATCGCGATGAGACGAAGCAGAGTATTCTGTGGCCACGATAGTCCAACCCAGTTGGGTAAAGCCAAGCAGTTTAATCCTTCCAATCCTTTTTGATTTCAAAGCTCCATTCCCATTGAAGGTGGATGTTTTTGTCGTCGTCTGTGAAGAGGCTGTTGACCGTATAGGAACCCCGCGCCATCAGACCAGAAGGGGCGTCTTCAGGGGGCGTGGTATAAGACTGGATTTCCGTTTTAGGGGGGTACGATCCAACCATATGGGTCATCTTGTCCACTGAAACGTAAATAAAGATTGATAATCACAGCGCCATCTAGTTTCACACATCAATACTGTTAAACTACCAGTGCTGCCATCTAGTTTGCGACCGGAATAGTTGTACTACAAATAAAGATTAAAGTGCATATTTACTGTTTATTGAGACATCTTGTTAGGTTTTTGTCCTTGGGATGTTAAATCTCCCGGTGTCTTGGTAAAAACAAATCTAAATACTTCAGTTTAGGTTTCATTTTTGTGTGAATATTAAAATGCTTCAAGGTGAAACAGTAATTCAAGCATTCATTTATTAATTCGATCTGGTTTTCTGAACAAGTATTATTTTGAGCTGTATTCCGATAACATAAGGTACATAACAAATAGTGCTAAGACATTGCATACAATACAACATTTACAAGGCGTGTGCAAGTAATGGCGATTGAACCACACTTGAATACTAAGTACGTACCGGGCACTTCGGGAGCGCGTGGAAAAACACAATTTGTCATTAGAACATAATATAACCATTACTAATTTTTAATAACTAGCCTAAGTAATACAGAATGCAAAAAAACAATAAACTGAAGGTCCCATCAATACCATGTACAGTCAGCATCAGAAGTAAATTACTATTTCAGAATTGTGTACTATTGTTTCAAGATTGTGACTATTTCATCTAAATAGTAATTTTAGAATTAGAAATTTTAGAGTTTTTACTTCATAATAAATAATTTAAGTTTAGAAAAATATGTAGACTTATACCTAATAAAAAATCATATTGGCGATTCGTATGCAAGTTCATAGGATCAACTCGATTAAAAAAAAAAGAATTTATTACATACAGTGCGATTGGCGGATCTAGACAATTTCGTTCGAAAAGCTCCAATCCTCATCGAAATCTTTCAAAGAGCAATGTGTATTGTGCACGCTTCTTTAACAAAATCCCAATGTATATCAGTTGTCGATTGGCAAAATTCAAAAACGTAATAAAACGAAGACTTCTTTTAAAAGCATACTACTTGTTTGTCTTCTAAATAATCAGATATTTTAATCTGATTATTTAGATAACATACAAGCTTGGGAAGAAGCTAGCTCCAACTCATTAAATTAAAAAAAGTAATCATACATAATAATAAAAACCTCATGACGATTCAAAGTGATCAGTTAGATTTTATTGAATAAAAGCTTTTTGACTTTGAAACGGTTAAACTAACGGTTGCTCAGATCCGCTGCCCGTATTGTAATGTGACTGTAACCACTATGAAATTCTTACCTGGCATTCCCATCCTGTATGTCTTTTGCACGTATTTGAGTCCGTGAACGATCTCGCGTTGCACGATGAAGTCGATCCTAATCTTGTACTGTACCCCCTCCTTGATCACAAACACCTGGAAGCATAGACGATGATGATGTAGCTTTTTATCATTCACATATTATGTAGGATGGATACCCCCAGGGGGTAGAAGACGTCGCGGCCGCCCTAGGAAACACTCGCACGACGATTGGGACTCATTCGACAGGGAATGGGCAGAATTAGCCAGGGATCGAGGAGAGTGGAGGACGAAGGGCTTTGCCCAGGAGTGGGACAATTTAGGTTCGTAAAAAAAATATCCTGTAAAGTCCATTGCTGGAAATGCTAGCTTGGACCTTTACATTATTTGTAAGGATCACATAAAATGCTAAGAACCAGGGTGTAAGTTTCGAAACTCTTCGTCTGGGCTTTGTGTAAAAATGGTCAGATGCAGCTAGATTCTGTTAAGTTTCAAAGCAAATCCTGAAAAGAGGTAAAAGAACTAAGAGTTTTAGAATCGTAGAAAATCTTTTTGCAAAATTCTGGCGAGATTTTTGCCGCTAAGGCCAGTATCGATGAAGAAATTACTCAAACATAGATTTGAGTAATATTCATAAAAAAATTGCTTTAGTCCGGATTACTTCGGATCAGTGCTTGAGCAGTAAATCAGCATACGGGTCTTAGAAACTTAGCGACAAAAAACAACGATAATGAATTACTAAATAAATATCCTTGGACATTTCACACAACGACCTCTACTCCCGAACTAAGCAGAGCTTGTACTATGGGAACAGTTTTTGTCTCGTATTTAGCCACCTAGCGGCTAATATTGTTTGAGCTCTATCAGGGTTCATTTCAAACAACTTGAACTTGAAATAGCGTCAAAATTCATTAAAATAGTAACGAGAATATTCAATCAATAAAAAGCTACTAAAAAGCAAGGGCAGATCTATCAAGCGTCAATATTAGAGGGGAAAAAGTAACATTCTTATCGGCAATGAGATCATAGGCATTGGGACAGTTTCAAGGTCGTGACGTGGCTAATCCCCGTTACGTCACACACTGCAAATAATCTCCGTCGAATTTTCGCGAATACTACGGTTTATGTTATCTTGATCGACGATTCTTTATTAGAGTTGGCATGGATAAGTAAGATCAGTGTTGTCAATTGACACACGAGCCTAACTAGTTTCTTGTAGGCTTGGTTGCGTGGAACTGACTAAAATTACTTTAGTAAGATGATTTTTTAAGATTTTATTACTCGGCCGCGCAAACGTTAGCAAGAATTATGTACAGCATGATGCGTTTTACGTTTCTATGTATAATTTCAATACATATTATAGAACACGTTCTATTTTAGGACAAATTACCTGCGTCGACCGATAGCATAAACCACAAATTGTGTTTTAATATTGTTTTATAGTATTTTATGAGTATTTTTTCCTCAAAAATGCATCAGATAGCATTTATTGGTAGAATGAGAGAGCTCAAAAATAGTATCGCATACAGATTACAGAATAAACATACCACAATATGATTAGTAATACCAATTCCAAGTTCACTTGTTGTTGTCAAAGGAAAGCATAAAGAAACCTCTGCCTAATCGCCAAATCAAATATTAAAAACTCTGCAACGGCTAGCTAGAAATTTGCATCAAAGCCATACAACATTTGACCAAATGAGTTATGTTGCTCTGTTATATACCTTTAGGGGCGTGAGTATCAAAGATTTATTAATCGTTGAAATATGTCAGTCCGTTTAAGTAAAATTTTGTATGCACCTATAACGTTTACGGAAAAAATGCTCCATTTCAAATTGTATTTAAGTGTTATTCCTGCACTAGGGAATCCCGCTCGATTCATAACTTTTGGGATATTTTTGATTGATTATAAATGTTTGCACGTTTGATCAAATATAAAAATCGACAGTTTAGTTAGTTCTGGTGAACACAGACCCATAACCCTGCTAAGCCGATCTCAGGTAGACAGAATAGTGTGGTTATTTAGCCGGTGTATCTAGTTTTCTAAATAAGGCTCACAGGCAACCTGCAAATCTGGTTTTATCACCATTAGTCGATCGGCAGGACAAAATATTTGTACTCCGATTCCGAAGCTGCGTAAGACGAATGCCAGTTAGATTTAGTGGGTATGACTCCAGCGATACTAAGAGATCTTGACTGTTATTGTGTTCGGTTTGACATAAGAGCATTACGAACGCAAAATCTCTATCGTCACAAGCAAAGATTTATTTATTTATTAGTTTATAGACGAGCAGCTTTCGCTGTTATGTCTACGTCACACAGTGTTGAAATGTCTTTTTTAGTCACTTTTTTTAAGCACTGTTTTATTTATTCGTAGCCAGTTGTCGAGTTTATTTTTAAATTTTTTCACCGAATAAACACTTCACTGTCCTGTTTTTCACGTTGTTTGATAGTTTATACACAGTTATTAAACCCTTAGGTCACACAAACAACTCGAACAAGACGTGTTTTTACGCGTTTTATAATTTTAATAAAGATTTATGGTCTATCTTATAAAAAGTTAGAGTGGACATTATGTCCTGATTACGTATGTTAAACAAGACATAATGTCTGCTCTAACTTTTTATAAGATAGGGGGTTAAAATACAGAGCAAGTTTCAACACTGTTTCACTTTCTGAGGGTAGAAGCAAAAAAAAACATTTGTGTTGTTCCTCGTTTAAAAACTGTCAAAACTTACGAGTCTCTAAGTTACACCTGTGAAAACTTTTACCAGACAAGCATACTCCCAATAAACGAAGTCAGAACAAAGTCGCGGATAAAAGCAAGTAACAAATCAAAATGGATACATTATCTTTGATTCGGTGCCGTATACAAACATCCTGTATCCAGCAGTTGGACGACCGCCAAGTGCGGTTCAGATTTTCAGAACGTGGCAGTTGCGTTGCGACAAGTTAAGGTGCTGTTGTGGATGAGTGGAGCTTCTAAATGCATTATCTTACACCGCACTGTTTATTATTTATGCTATGTTTCCAAGTGATCTGGATTAACACGGGCTATTTTTTATCGCGAAACATTTACGGGATTTAACGCGACGCGAACTCTTCAGAAACGGCTAGAAGATTTTGCATAGCAAATTGAACTTCTAATCCTGCGCAGACGAAGATGCGGGCGGAAGCTAGTATCTAATATTCTCCTCGTAACACGGCTTTCTTCCCACTATAGTAAAATTACGTTGCGTTACGTGTAATGAAACAGGCCCTTAAATTTGGGCGTCTTGCACCTGCCACTCAGTCGATTTGTTTCAAACAGGTGAGGCGCGACTTCGCTTGACGAATGGCTTTTAACAAAACTACGGTGTCGAAAGTTATAATGAAACTCACTCACGATGGACTTGAATTTGAGTAAGCTTGTGCAGAAGGTATAGCGGTGGTTTAGTCACTATTCTTTCCTATCGTGGTGGGTTCGAATTTAGCTGATGAATACGTATATAGCTTTCGACAGGAGTGCGACAGGCATGAAGAGGCAATTGTCCTTGACAGACACTACTTCTTGTACTTAGAAATGCGAAGCAATACTAATGTTTATACTGAAGTTGAAATCTAAACTCAAACCGCACTCAAGCATCGAATTGACCGATTTTTATAGAAAAATTCTGAAAATCGATACTTACTCGATTTCGATTCAAACTTTAGCATTAATTCTAAGACTGTAGGTACCTAACCGAACTATCTCGTCCGAAGGAATCTTGATGAGATACAAGCTCGGTTTATGAAGCAGTGATGTTCATAAATCATTTTAAAATAGTAAATTAGGTCAGTATTGAATAACAGTTCCAAGAATATGCAATTAAGATTTGTGTGAATATGAAATATGGTTTTTTTTCCCACTAGTATGATAGATTCACACGTTTCGAATATTTTTAGTTAAATTACGAAGAAATTGCCTCGGCTATAAATTGCGAGCAATCGTAAATTTATTTACTAATATACAACTCACAGATTAGACGTTTACGAGAATCTCTTACTTTCTTTAATACATTTAACTGTTAGTTTAACTACTGACCGACTAGATTTATGCACAGTTTAGAAGGCTTAGGTTTATTAGGTACCTAAGCTATAGAATCTTAAATTCTTTGATATGATCATTTCCCAAAAATAGGTTAATGCAAGCTGGTTATGACGATGATGATCTGCATTTACCAAATAAGACCAGACCCTCAAGGGCTGGGTGGCGTGTTGAAAAGTAATAAGACCCCCGTGAGTTTTGAAGGCGAAGCGCTCCTGGCGTAGCTTGCTTAGTCAATCTTCATTGATTATCTAAGTTAAGCGACGTTCTGCACAGTCACTATTTGGATTGGTGACCGCAGTCGTTAAGCCACGACTGAGGCCTTAAGGCGGCCTAAACACTCCGTCACCAGAATTTGCCACTAACTCATACGAGTTTGCTTGCTTTGAAAGTATACAGCACAGTAGAATGTTTTTACGACAGCATATTGTGAACCGGGATAGGCTAAATATAAAGGCGGAAACCGATGACTCAGCCTAGCTTCCTAGCCGCAAGGATATAAAAAGGTTTCATGCAAACATGAATACGCGTAGATCTTTGCGGTCAAGGAGTCTGTACTATTGTTATGATGAGGGAGACCTTTTAGATCATTAGACTGTTAGGTGTGGGTAAGAACACCCAATAGTCTAATGATCTAAGTCTATGGTAGGCATTTACTAGTTGACCTGCCCGCGACTTCGTCTGCGTTTCTCCGGCGATTTACAAATATTGAGATTACGCGCTGAAAATAATATGTAACACAATAGATCATCCTATGGTACTGTAATAATGTAGCGAGGCTATTAATGAAAGAAATTTTAGAAACAGTTTGTTCATTCCAAAGATTTCCACATACAAACTAAAAAAATACTTTTGCTTGTAACATAATTATATAAACAAGTACATAAGTACTTACCTATGTATACTACTGGGAATAATACACAATACATTGACGTAAACAGGATACTTTCATGAGAAATCACAAGGCTACAGTGGTAACTGTTTTATTAAAACATTAAACTATGTAGTAACTGATTTAAACCAATTTATTCAAAAAATAAATTACACTGAACCTGCGACCGGTTTGAAATCCACCAATAGTCCAAAGGTTGTCTGGAAGAGATCGCTTATAGCGATAAGACCGACCATTGTACCTCATACTTAGAACTTATTTCTCTTTTATTGTTTTTCTTCTTTTCTTGGTGTGCAATAAAGAATATAGGTATCTATCTATCAATAGGGATCGTTTATTTTAATATAAAATAATTTCCTATTGGTGGATGTCAAACATATCCTTAGCAACGTAGCCTAGCTTTGATAGAAAAGCACAGTAATAGTAAAATGTATGAAGAAACTGACCTGTTTCTTGAGATCGGTAAGGTCACCAGAAAGGTCAAGCTCAAGGTCATCACGTCCCACCACGCAGAGGGCAAGCTTCTTCACGATCACCTTACGGGGATCACCAGCATCTGTACAGGAATCACACTAATATTATGAAGCGCTCGTGGCTAGGCTTGCTTAGCCAATCTTCACTGATTATCTAAGTTAAGCAACGTTCTGTGCGGTGACTATTTGGATTAGTGACCGTTTGTGGCATTTACATCTGAGCGCTTCGGAGGGCACGTAAACTGTCGGTCCCTGCTCTAGCAGTCGTTAAGCCACGACGGAGGCCTTAAGGCGGCCTAAAAACTTGTTTTTACTAATATTATAAATGCTTAGGGGGTATACATATTCATAATATTGATTTTCTAAAGCTGAACTAACTAAAATGAATGCTAAATCTGTTGCCATTTCTTTTCGTTGTCATGCAATTGACAATGATAGAGCATTTTTTAAAACCGCACAAAAATGACAGTTGAATATGAATAATGGGGTAGATGTTTGTGTTTCAATCACACTGTAACTGATGGTCGGATTTGAATGAAACTTGGAATATAAGTACGTAAACGTAAGTACAACATTTGGACGGCGATAATCGCAAGTTTGCATCTCCGACAAATCGGGTGTAACTAGAACGGCATTAGAATCGCTATAAATGCAATTATAGTACTTCAGTGGTCGCACACCCGTTGATAAACAAGCAGAGCCACGCTTCCTATCAGCACAATGCCACTGAGTTTACAATCAAATGTTTTTCCTGTTCGTATCATTGCCACCATTGTGAAGCAGTACAAGTTTTTATTCACTTAACGGCTTCTGCCGGTAGTTTCCTTATTATACTCATCATTATCATCACTGCAATGAATGTTCACTACTGAACATTCTCATAGGCTTCTGTAGAAAATCCTACTTCAGAAATAAACGCGAAAGTTTGTATGGATGTAAGGGTGTATGGATGTATGTATGTATGTTTGTTCCTCTTTCACGCAAAAACTACTGATCCGATTTGGATTAAACTTGGAATATAAGTATATTGTCCGTGACCTAGACTACCACATGGCTATTGGCTACTTTTTATTCCGGAAAATCAACGGGATCCAACGGGACGCGAACAAAGTCGCGGGCGGAAGGTAAAATAATAAATAAATCTTCATGGACCCAACGTCTTCTAGTCCCAAACTAAACAAAGCTCTATGGGAACTAAATTGCTGATAGAATACATAATAATACATAGTAATACTCAGGCATAGAACAAACATCCATGTAGCCTCCTATTGATTTCTAGAGCAATGATAAAAGTCTTTAGTCAAAATCAAAACACATCTATTTATACAGAAAAATCACAAGAATCTTAATCAGGTCATTTTCTGTCTATTGGGGATGCGATCTATCTTCCAGGACCTGTCACATGCTAAATTTGTTAATTTCCCGAGCTATTATGTTTCACTGTCTGCTATTACACATCAAATCGGTATAGAAAACTCATTTATAATGGCTCACAACTGTAATCTTCGTTAAGGATTGTATTATAGAGTCTGTAGTGATAAGAATTTAGGTCAGTTTGTACTACAACATTCAACTGAAGCATTTAGATGCCTTCTTGTCTAGACAATTGGTTAAATATTCTTGTGAATCTAAATTCTGTTCTGTTTACTAACACAAACAAGGGCTGATAAGATACTCCTCACAAAACTATATTCCATTATCTGAAGATAACATGATAAGCTCAGTGGACATTCAAGATTGTGATAACATCTCTTATTCTATACTAATAGAATATTTCTTGTATAAATAAATATATTTATTTTGAGTATTTTTATACTTTGAATGAAAAGGAAGTTTTTTCATAGTCATTCTCTATGGTTTTTCTGAAACTTTTCATCAAGCTTGTGTCGTTTCTTCATGAAAAAAAAATAACAATTTACAATATGCCGCAGTTGGCATGGACTTGGGCATAAGCATAGTATGAAAACGATCATGCCTCTGTCCCAGCCCATGTTCAAGCCCTTGCTCCCTAATGAGAATAAAGGCGATGTTGCTGTGGCAATAAGTTCACGGCAATAATGGCAGCAGCGGTATGAGCATAGTGTGAACATACCAACAATGACCAGTCCAGTTTGAGCTTGTCCGAGCAGAGCTTCCTTGTACTTCCGGAGTGACTCATCTTCCTGGTCAGCAGCTAAGATCTCCTCAATGCTTTTCTCCGGCGGAGGCTTGTATGAGGACTTGATTTCCTCTTCCTCATGCACTTCATCAGGAGTGTGAGCTACTTCAGGGTCTCCGGACATTATCTAGTGGAAATGGATATTTTATGGATCAAGTAGGTAAATAAATCAAGGTGTTTTGCAGCAATTGGCATTGTAGACTATAGCCTGGCCCTTTAGAAACTTAGACGGGTGAAATCTTATTAATCTATTTTTCCCGCTGACACTGTAAGTTGCTAGTTTAGTATAAAGAAGAGTTAGCGTTTTAATTAAATCACTCTCAGTGCTCAGCTCGGCTCAATTGCTTATAGTAAAAATTATCAAAACATTTACATAAAAGTACTTAGGTACGTATACTAAGTACCTACAAAATGATACAATAGTTCAACCTGAACATTGTATTGTTTTATTTGCCATTACCTAGTGTGACGGCTGGTATGCAATACCTATTCACTGGCGCACTTCATATCAATACAATATGAATCATCACTGCCTAAATACTCATAACCTATTACAACCACTGATGAATTAGATAGGTATCTTCAGAGAACTCTAGTCTTGTGAACCTTGTAGCGTTTCAAGGAGCTGAATTAATTTTCAACGCTTAGATGTACCAGGAAAATAAATGTGATATCGTCCATTCATCGATTTTACTGTACTATTTAGCTGGCGGCTTTCCGGAACCGCCCGAAATGTGTGTCTGATTGTGTATCCAGCTAATCATATTGATGATCAAAAAGGCTGACTGGACCGATGTATAAATCAAATAGCAGAGTAAAAAGTTATAGATATTAGCGGCTTCGTCATTCCAAGCCGTGCAGAAAATGCTGACAAACTTGAAAGTGATCATAATACTCACGTTTTAGAATTTTTCCTTTGGTGGATTACACAAGCTTTTGAAGCTTTTTATAACAATAAAACACTGTTCGTGAAACAGTAAAAATCTGATTTTTCACTAAATATTTCTGAAAATGTCGATTAAAAATGACGGACAAAATGCCTTCCGAGCGGTCATCGAACTCTTTTTTTTGTTTTTTTTTTACCAACGAATCAACGATGCTGCCAGTGTAAAAGTTGTAACTTCCCCTAAAATAATTAAATAGAAACGTTTAAAACTCCTAAACTACATACATTATAGAACTTTTTATTGCAAAATTTTAATATGGAATAATAATAAAGCCATATACATAAGCAATAATTACGTCATAATTATTTTAGAAATAAAATTATAGCGCATGTACCAAATGCTGACCGCTTTCAGTATCTTCGTTCAGTGTTGTTTTAGTGCTGATGAATAAGATGTGTAATTGAATTTATTATTATTATTTTCTGCCTTCTTCTTCATAGCTATCGCTCGCTGTGTTTTACTGTCAGTTAAGTAATTTATTTTGGTTTGTATTTTCTTGGTACTTGATTCATTTCGGTACCTTCTTATCCTAATCTCCGAAACTAGACATGATATTCACCACACCCCTTCAATATTCCTTAAAAATTGGGAAGTTGCCATTATTTGGCAGCACTGATCAAATCCTGTCTGTACTACCAACCAACCAATACCAACTCCCAATAGATTTTGTTTGTTTCGTTTGTTGCAACAGACCAACAAACAACAACGACCACGACCACTGCTTTGGCATGGCATGGAGGTTTTACGACCAAATTGCGTGTCAGTGTCAAATAACTTGACACGAACATGGCAAATAGCCATAATTCCATGCCAGTCATAAATATAAAAAAAACAAGAACATAAAAAAGAAGAAAAAAAGAGCAAAAAAGGTCGATGAATTTACGTAACCACAATATATTTTGTAAGTTACGAAACTAATAAAAACTGCTATGTAGCACCTCCAATTCATTACCAAAGTGCCGAAATGATTGTACGTATTTAGGTAGTACCTATAAAATAAATACATACCTATCTATGATATTGTTTGAAACAGCACTTGAAAAATAAACTTCACTTGAAAACCAATTTGCTTTTACAGAAAAATAAAATCTTGCCGTTTCAAACTATCGCACGGCAAAGCTACAACATCCAGTCCAGGCTTTATTCCATATCTGATGAGGATAAAATTAATGAGCAGAAAGAGAAGGAACTTGAGCGAATAGCTAAAGAGGTACCTACCTATACTCCTACCCATCACAATGAGTTTTTTAAAACCTTGGTCTTAGGGTTACAATCCTAGGTTACCCTACTTTGGCCATATGCTGGTTGACCACTCAAGCACTGATCCGAACGCATAGATTTTTGTATAAAAATCTCTACTCAAATCTATGCTTGAGTAACGATTTCTGTATAGGCATGCGGGCTTAAATCATGTCCCAGACACTGCATGCAGGGTTCCCTTCATAGTGGCGAGGGTAAAAAGAAGCCCCTGATGTTGTATAAATCTATATTAGATGCAAAGGCTTGGTTATTATGAAAATAACCATGTCTACAGTTAAATGCCCTTTCAAAGTGACATCTTTATAAATTGGGTATTGTATATTTGATCATTTGTCACACTATTATTATTATTTTTATGCCATAGCAGGCAGGTGGGCCACCGGGGCCACCTGCTAAAGGAGTCACTGCCGCCCATGGACACCTGCAATACCAGAGGTTATAAATTACTTCTCTAAATTCCAGGCCTCAATAGATGAGCCTCCCACTGCTTGCTGTCGCTCCGGCTGTGCTAACTGTGTGTTCATAGTATGGGGCGAAGCGATCACGGCTAAGATGAAAGACGCCGGTCCGGAGGTATGTGAGAAGATCCTTAAAATGGTAGATGATCCGTCAATGCAGGCTTATTTAGAAATGGAGCTTAGGATTCGGGGCTTGAAGAAATAAGGTATGTAGTTAAGTAAATCAAAAATAACTGTTTTTTTAATCTGTGTATGAATAATAAGCAATTATTCATAATCTGGCAAAAGGAACAATCATACTGAACTACCACAAAGTGGTCCAGAATATTAATTACAGAATTTGTAATACACAAAAAAGCCTAGGCATTCCCCATAAATTATCAACAAACCAATACTACCTATTGGTATATCTAAATAATATAATATGTTTGTAAAAGCAGCTTCACAATCATTGGTGTTACTAGTTTACTAGTACATTGATTTCGACAATAAACTAATTATTAAATCAAAATTTTAGAGTCTCAGCAAATTTAATTTTACTTTATCGCTCAAGACCTGAAGAATAAATAACCCACTATAGTGGTACACCATGAATATTATTATGTCTGTGATATATAGGTACTATAGTTAACTCACCTAGTATGTTAATTGTATGTAGATATGTAAGAATCAATTGGCAGAACATAATATTTGCTTAAAATACTAGAATTGTCATGGAGTAAAGTTGGCTTCTAGAGTAAAGAAGTGTAGGTATTGGTAAAATTAATAAAACTAGAGTTTTATTATAAAACTTTTATAACAACAGACAATATTGTGTTACTATGTAATAATATTATATTCTGGACAACTATCTGTAAATAATCTAATTTAAATGATGTATATATTTACTTAAATAGAGATTAATTTATGATAATGTTTTATGTATCATTTTGTAAATTATTTATCTAGTAATACAGATATTGACTTATATTATGGGGTTTTAACTAAACATACCCTTAGATTAATTAGTTGAGATCAGTAGAGGTACATAAAGTAAGCATTATTTTTAACTTAATAAGGTACCTATTCTAACACTGAATGGATTCTCAGTTTAACACCGCATTTGCATTTACGCTATAGAATTGTACAGATTATTCAGTTCATGTTTTCGTGAAAGTTTATTTATGATTTGTTTGGAGTGAAGTTTTTTTGTTTCTATAGTTTTGGATATAAATAAAATGAGCATGAAGTTTTAAATAAGCTATCTTTTTATGATGTAAAAAAAAGTAAAGCAACTACTGATTTATGTTTAAGTATTAATTGTAATGATTTTGGCAGCCATTTCTACGTTTTACCGCAGTTTTACTACAACATATAGGTAAATAGTTTATATTCCCAGTAAGTATGAATTTTATCAAAACGACGATACAAAACTATTTTTTTTCAGTCAGCAAAGTTGGGCCCACATTTTCATCCCAAGCTTACTAAACGCCGATTTAAAAATAACAAACGAATTGTTACGACAGCTGAGAATTTTTTTTTTTTTTTTTAATTGGCGTCGCACTGTTTGTGCATTTGCCATTCAGCTGAGAAATTAAATAGAAAGAGGCTTATGCACATAAATACACATAAACACATAAATTTCACTAACACATAGCGTAAGACGAATTCACCTTCAAAAGATTTGTCGATGTGAAAACGGGGCGAAAAAATTGGTCTTTGCAAAGCGATTGATTCCTTTTCGAACGATTTAAATTCGCTAAATTTCTTTAGAACTATCTCGTACGAATAGGCTTGTCGAATTAATTAGAATAGCCTTGCTTATGACACTGCTTTGGTCATCCATTTATTCCAAGTAAATTACATGACCATACCAACCTTCCACACCAAGAAAATCTATTGGGTCTAGACTGTGTTCCCTATTGACGTTTTTGCTACGAGTATCCGAAAAGCAGGAAACGCAAGCGTTCAAGGGCTTATAGGATGATTGCAAGTTGTTTTACCTTGGAGCGTTTGAGCGCTAATAATGAAAATTAATGCAATGGCACGCGCTCGGTACCTACGCTCGATACAGCGCGCGTCAAAACATAACGAACGACATAAGGTAAGACATTTTCAGCGTACTTAGATTGTTTACAAATTCATATGCACGTAGGATCTTCTTCTAGTCTAAAAACGATTACATTTCTATACACAAGGGGTACATACAATAATTGAAAGGGTACACATATTTTATTAGTCCTAATCAGAGTTATGACACTAGACACCAATATTTCTGATTCAAAATACATGGACAAATCCATTGACACCAAAATCCAAACACGTTTATTAAAAATTCAATATTTCATTATCACTATCTTAATGTTAAACACTTACAAGTTTTAAATGTGACAAAAAGATTGTGTAGAGTTTCTTTGACACGGAAAATATTCTACGAATTATCCCAAAGATTATTATAATTCTATTACAGTAGTGACTATTTCCTGTTAACAACCAAATCCTCGTCAAAATCAGCACTGTACAGTCTTTGCAATGCTGCTAATTTCCTAGCCCTATTATCCACATCGTTCTTACATTCGTATACTATTTTATACTCCTTAAATCTGTCTTCTATAAATCTAGATTCATTATTATTATCAGTTACTTCTGTATTGACGGATTCGTTTTCATCTTTACACATTTCACCATTCTCGATATTCCCATCAGTATCTTCGTGTAACCCTGAAAAATATTGAGTACAAAGATGTTGATTGTCTTTTTCACTAAAGTCGATTGAATCACGGCTTTTTAGAACTTCCTGTATAAATATGCCTCTCCTTTTCCTCTCTTTCTCTAGTATATCACTAATTTCTTGTCCACATTTAAGATACATGGTATTAAGTACGCTAACAACATTATCTAAATATTCAACTCTATTTCCATTATCGAAATTGACTCGTTTGTTACCTTTAAAATGTCTATACCCTTCACGTTTTCTTATCACACTTTTTACTTCTCGCTTACAGTCTTTACCCAACTCCATATGATTGAAAACATGTCCATCCAGTTGTGGTATATCTATATCGATGCGTGTTTTACGTTCTTTTTTATTTTGTACATCACATGCATCCTCTATAACTTCACTATCACTTTTAAATTCACAGTCTTTATCTTTACCCAACTCGATATCTTCATCAATTTGATTTCCCAAAGTCAGTATTTCACCAGCTCCTTCACTTTCACTAAAACCACTGTGATCAGCTTCGTTGTTTGTAAACTTTGTGAATTCCCTGACGTTTGGTGTTGGTTAGCGTCAGTCATCACAGATGAGTACGACTGGTGCTGAGTGTCGGTCGCGAGGAGGGTAGAAGCAGTTGCAGGCGGGAGGGCCGGGCGACGAGAGCGCAGAGCCGGGTCCGAGGGAGCCTCCGACCGAGAGGAGCGCTCGGTCGCGAATGTTGAGGATGGAACGCTCCGGGTCCCACCATGGTTCGTCGATCTCTTGACTTTGTGCTGGGTCTATTTCTGTGCAATGCCAATTATGATGATCACGATTGTGCATACCAAGACGTCAGTTTACTCTTCCTCGAGTATTTGTGAATTTTAATGTGACAGGTGATGAATAGGTGACCTAACTAGCGGATACCTACCTATTTTCAGGTCTCTGCTTGTGAAGGTATATTACTTGGGTAACCGGTCAGAAATTTGTCAAGACTAATCAGAAACATAAAACCACCGTCACCAGTAATGGCTCCAAAAACTAGGTGACTAATTAGGCCAAAAAGGTTGACAACGCGAAGGGCAGACAGTGTCTACCTATCACGACGACATTTGGTGCTTAGAGGCTGATTGATTACATAATTACAGCATAAAAGGCACTTTAGGTGTTACGTTACCTAATTTTCAGAAGTCAAGTGAAACCCTAAGCAAAAGTGTACACACCTACGTAAAAGAGTAACCTAATTGTTGGTATCTTACCTACGTTTTTGTCAGAATCGACTGCGGAGTTAATCTTACTAGATTGAGCACTGATTGAATACTACCTAACGAATCAGCTATAAATAGGTTGTGTTAAACTTTTCCAGAACTTACGATATCTGTAAAATGAGTTTTTCCTCCTCTCGTGTGATTCTCCGACTAACCACCACGTGCGCATATCTCCTTTGCCCTGTTGGATACAAAAATATGATCGAGTGAGCGAAGCGAACGAAGATTTTAATGACAACTTAGGTAAAAATGCTTTTTATGTTTGTTCGAGCATAACTTTCAAACCGCTTATCCAACCTTCACTGAATTTGGTAAGTCTACGGATAGTAGGTAGGTACTCTTAAGTTTTACTGGTTTGAAAAATGAAGTAAATCGGTTAGGGCTAACCTTTTTGGAATTCCGATATTTTTAAATCTTGACTACAACTACACCATTACCTCGACTCTTACCACACCGTTTGGTAATCTTATGAATGCCTCACCTTGATATTGACGATTCCTCTCTCCTTGAAGTGGTACCCGCCGTGCTGTTTCAGCAACTTGTAAGTGCTGTGGCTGACGTGAATCCTCTGCGACTCTCCGCTCGACTCCATACGCGCTGCAGTGTTCACTGTGTCTCCGAATAGGCAGTAACGTGGCATCTTGACTCCTACTACACCGGCAGCGCATTGCCCGCTGTGGATGCCTGGTGATATACAAAAAAATAAAATGGACAAATAGATATTTATTGATAATATTACATTATAGGTCAAATTTACATGTACATACCTACCAGTTAGGTAGATTATTTATTAATTTTAAATTCTAAAAACTCATTATAGCTGTAGAATGTTTGCTTGACAAGCCAGCGCTTTAGTCGGGTTTTAAAAATCTATGTTTGGAGCAGTACCTAGTTGGTTTTTGGTTCAGCTGATGTGTCTGTTAGTGGAATTAGCACCCTGATCCTTTACATAGGTATATAATACAAGACCACGTTTTACAAATAAATAAATTATTAAAGGTGTGAATGATACCGGAGTTTATCCCACAAAGTTTTCTCAAGCGTGTCGGGTATTACGCAAGTCACGATGGGAAACCAGGCGGAAAACTGTTGAAGCATTTTTCTTTTGAATGGGTATCACACTTTTGCGATCATAGCCTATTATATTTTACAAGCTTATCGCTTTCGTTTTGCTTTGAATATAACACGGTATTTCGAATTCACTACAAGTTAGGGTACTCCTGATATATGATTTACCTTAGTTTCATAAACTATCGACGCTACACAAATCCTCCTCCATAGGCGGTCCCTCATTGTTCAGGGTCGTGACTCACAAATAGAAACGTATGATAAATTCGAGTACTAAAGCTCAAAACAAAATTAGGTTAGTTATTATTAGGTTTCGAATTCTGGGATTAACTTATTACCAAACATAACAAACAATTTAGCTACAAAACTCCTCAAAGCGTTGACTTGTTGCTATAAACGTAAACACCCCCTGATACTTTCATTTAAAGTTAAATGTGGGAGGAAAATCACTCAACAAGACAGATTACATTTCTACTTTGTAAAAATGTCTACTTTGAGATTACTTTCCATGGAATCATAATGTACCTACGTTACGGCATGGCGTTTTGGTTGAGTCTTAAAATAAAGCGAGGAATATTACACGTGTCGATTTCTTCCACCGTTGCGTTGGTTGCTAATCCGATTTTTCCCGCTGCGCGATG
Source organism: Eulithis prunata (assembly GCA_918843925.1). Taxonomy (NCBI): domain Eukaryota; kingdom Metazoa; phylum Arthropoda; class Insecta; order Lepidoptera; family Geometridae; genus Eulithis; species Eulithis prunata. Next base: position 8,652,950 of record OU974014.1, on the reverse strand, counting down.
TCGTACGAGGAAAATCACCCCGTGAAAACCCTAAGTACTCAAAATAATGGATTCTACATGAATAATGGTCTTACGTAGTCATATGTAACGTAAGGTGTTAAAGGTATTATGGGCGTTAGCATAATGTTTAGGAAAATGGAGACACATTGTAAAGAGAGGTTTCGGCAATTCATTGTCTACTAAATCCAGTTACAGTCGTTTGCAGAATCGCAAGTGAGTAACCGGGGATATCTTCTTCTTAATATATAAAACTCTTTTGAAGCTGACTGGCAATCAACGCACAGCCTAAACTATAAGTCCTAGAGGTATGAAATTTGGAGGGTAGTATCCTTATATGGTGCAGGGGTGCACTAAGAAAGGAATTTTGAAAAGTCGCACCTTATAGGGTGTAAAATTAGGATCAAAGATTTTAACCTAATAATGCGTATGCTGCTACCACGCGAGCAAAGCCGCGGGCGACAGCTAGTAACTACATAGAACTAAGGTACAACACTATTAAACCGTTTTATCTGGTTTATCGTAAGACAGCACACTCACCAATCCTAATATTAAGCCTCGCAGTCCGGATTTTTGGCACCGCATCCAAAACATGCAGAGCCAAGGAAGCCACTTCTGCTGCATGCCGGGAACACCGTTCTGGTAGACCGCCCACAACCATGTATGCATCTCCTATCGTTTCCACCTAGGGTAAATGTGATTTGTCAAAAATTTATGGTAATATTTGGTGCGATGATAACCACAGAATACAAGCTTGCACAAGAGGCCTATATTACTATGCTCAGAAGACGTATAATCACATCCTTATAATACAATATGTATCTACCTACTAAAAACAAATAACAAAGATAGCTCCTTTGATCGTAAAAATGTGTTTTTATTAATAGGTAATTTCCCAGGAGGTAGCTAACACCCAACACACGCATCTATCATTGATCGAGCTCAAATCCTATTTGGAATATTAATCGTTTGAATTCTCGCATTCGTTACATTTCCACTGAAAGATTTATGTGTTATCCCCATTGAATTAATATTACTAGCGTATGGAACAGACGCCGCGAACAACAAGTTTGCGCCATGAGTTGTTGCCGACCGGCAACAACTCATTTAGTCGCTCGCCAACAACCATCGTGACCGCATGCGAATAAAAAGTAATTCAAAATGCCGTCTTGCGTTTTAAAAACGTGTAAAAACCAATCGACTGTGAAAAAAAAGATAGTGGCGTGACTTATCATCGGTAAGTAAACAGAATATCAACTAGAACTAACCAAAATTAATTTTTGTAGATTATTTTCTATTGTACGGACATTTTGTTTGAAAATCATAGATTATGAAAAGTGCATCGTACAGATGGGATGTTTAGGATACCTACTAAGGGTTGGTGACTAAGGTTTAACTAATTATTTTGAACTCATATTACTCGGCCTATGCCGTCTGTCTGATCAGTAATATGTAGTAGGTACTGTAGCTATCTTTTGAAATCGTCATTATAAAGCTTTACTATACCTATATTTCTTTAATGCTATGGCAGAGTGAGATAAGGTGTGGGGTCTAGTTAGTGCAAATAGGTACCTATGTAGGTATGTACCTACTTTTTGTATAACATACCAATTTATTTTAAAACCAATGATTTTAAACGCTTAACAATTCATTTTAATTTACTGTACATTTTTTCACGTTTTCAAATATAATATTCATAGGTACTGCATTAAAATTCAGTTTTGTATGTACAAAAGCTGTCTGAAGTGTCCCTTCTGCGGTGAAAAAATCTATGAGAGCGACATGTTGTTACACTATGTTGAACGAAACGCGTAAGCGCCCCGAAATTCACGGCGCTTACGACGTTTTGGTCGCGAGAAAACTATACTCTATTAGCGATCTAGCGCTGCATGTTTTGATAGTATGGTTAGACGACATCTAATCTTTTAGCGCTGCAGCAAATACTTGTCTTTGGGCGGGGCGCGCTCGCCTCAAGTTGCGACACGTTTTTGGTTTGGTATAGCTTCTCTATACGCTAGTAATACTTCCTCAATGGTTATCCCTCTATAAGTCTGGCGTCTGACTGACCAACAGTCGAGATCTAGCAACTTGCTACACCGGTACCCAAAAGAAAGGTTCAGAAACTCCACAAGATATTAGCACAGAATATTAGTGCAATGTACAATGCAAAGTATGCAAACCTACTTGATGTCTGGTAAAAGTTTACCATCTGAAAATCCGAACAGAATCGGAGGCGTTCTAAAAGTCTTATTAGAAAATGGCGTGTGAAAATTAGTCGATAAATCACCTGAATAACAAATGAAATCTAATCTATGGGTATAGTATTATATGATCTGTGTCTATGTAAAGGTTATCGATGACACTTAGATTAATCACATTGAATGGTGAATGAAAACATAAAAAAATTGTTTTGGGTAGCCCAGCCACGGAAACTAATATGGGTGGACTGGGTATGTCCCAATAATATTTGATTGCGTTTCAGACTACCACTATAACCTTTGGATTCATAAACTATGTAGAAACTTCTGTAGCGGCGGATTTATGCTATTCAGCTCTATCTATGAATTTTGTGGTTATTCGTCCTCACCGCAACACGAGGTTAATGATAATGAACAATTCGAAATTAAAGGGTAATTAAGTTCTATACAGTGCCCGGGACCAACACTTGCAAGCCACTTTTTTATTTTGATACAATAAACACACAAGATATTCGATCCAACAAAATCCAGATGGGCCCACTGCTAGACAAGAGGCCTACTTACAACCTTTTATTCTTTATCTCTGAATTCGCGATATTGTATTCTATACTTACACAGTACTTTGTCAAAGAAGTTGCCTCGACTTCTGAATGACCCGAGCCGATGGACCTATACCTAAAAATAGATTTGTCCAGGAGATTCTTAATAGTGTTTGACCTAGTAAATATGCTCGTCTCAAATAGGACAGATCAGATCAATTGTATCAGATCAACTCGGTTTTGCTTCCGTTAGTCGTGTCGATTTCAAAAGAAAAATACCTACTATTTGAAAAGTACCTCGGCTCTTTTCTTCAACAATATTTTCAATATTAGGTATTAATTTATTTAATCTTTAGCATAAATTGTAAAAGAATCTAGTAGTGAATATTCATTTAGAAATCTTTGATAAAAGCTTTTTCTGGTAAAATTAAATAAAGACCTTGAATAGGTAACTACAATACATAATACCAGATGGCAATGCTGTGAATATTTCGAACTAAAGTAGGTACTACGGCTGATTACTTCCTAAATTTTATCGCAGTGATTTGATCGCACCAGACCAAGTGTTAATAATTACCTTGTAGTATTCAGTGGCCTATGAAGTTTCTAGAGTCCAGGTCGGAACAATCGGTAAAAAATTAAATTCATTGTGTTTGTGTAAATCCAATTACATATTGATGGGTATTAGGTAGTATTTTTCTTATTGTGAATTGCTTTCACTGGGTACTGGGTAAGAATTATTACTGATAGAGAGCTAAATACTATTGCGAGCTGTAAAAAATATTAACTACAGAGAAAAAGATTTACATCGAAAACAATTTAATAACTAAACAGTACATAAACTAGGACTATTGGTTGGACATAAAACATTTTTTTCAGACAAAATTAAAAAGATGAAAGTATCTATCAGTCTTCACCTAGGCTTTGCCTCTTTCGAGTAGGCTTTAAGCTCTACGTCGAATAAACAAAAATAATCTGGATTTACCAAATAAATACCTACGCAAGTTTTATGTTGGTACTCCTCATAACAGAACTTTACCTAATACTTGCCGATTGTTAGGGCTCCGATACCCAAAGGTTTAGATCCCATTCCGCATCTTGACGAAGTACCTATGTATAAATTTACGCAGAGTAGATCATATTAAAACAGAAAATGCTGATAAGCAAGTCCATCTTACCTAATACGTAAATATAAAAGTAGATAAATAAAATAGAAAGGTAAATAGCCTAGCTATCTAGGTCTACGAACTACATATAATTTTAGAAGATCCTCATAAATAGAGTCTTCTAAAACTGGTTGTGAATGCTGTTTAAAAATTCCGAGCGTTATTGATCGCTTACTTATGCTATTAGGATTTGTAGTGAAAACTATAATTATCACAAGTTCCGCAGTTGCATCAGATGACAAAATTATTGTTATGATTTGACCCGACGCTGAACAAAGGATCTCTAACATGACCTAAATCGATTCTTACGTAAGCAACGCACAGAAATTCATCTAAACAAGAGTAAATTGACGTAAATACCAAACTTTAGCCTCTTGCAATATGTTTTGGGTTTGGAAAATAATTCTCTGTTGGATTTCGTATTTTCACACATACCATAAGTTCACGGGTAAGCTGTAATGATTTAGTTAGGGGATGAAATAGGTCGAGAACTCATGACACACAGACGCCGAATCAAAACGCCTGTCTAAAAAATTACAGGCTTGACCCCTTCACATCGCAATGCACCCATTAATTTCCATCGAGATTATATAATTTCGACGACAATGTGTTGTCTTGACCCTATAAGCACCCACTTGACGCAATAGTGACATACCTTGATAATATCTTACCTTGTACACGTTGTAGTGTGATATGATTGCGTCACAGCATGTATACAAATCATTCAGTATCTCCACAACCTGTGAAAAAACCATTATAAATTTCGAAAGATCTTTGTAATTTTTTAACATTGTAACTTCAAAATAAAATAAGATCAAGAGGCTAATAGTTTTGGTTGTCTGCTTTACTAATTACGTTCATATTATTATAGTCTCTATTGAACGCTCTTTCGAAATATTTTACTTCCTTCCAATTCAATCAATAATCCAATTTATTAGACCTCTGTTTATAAATATTACTATATTTGATAGACAGATTTATATTTATACAGTCAACCAAAAATACAGTCTGTTTTTGCTTTGGATATTTTGTAAACTCGACAGTTTTGAAACTTATTCGCAGAAGTTTCAATAACTATTCATAACAAAATTCTTTCAGGGCGTCTGTCGAAGCGACGCGTGACCCGAGGGCTGGTGATTATCTAGGCCAGCGTATCAGCATTGCTATTCAGCGCGGCAATGCAGCCAGTGTCTTGGGCACGCTGCCGATTGCTACTGATTTGGACCAGTTGAGCTATCTATAAATCGTTTGCAACGGTTTGTAGATGGCTCAACTGTTTCATGTGTATTTTGTAAATATTGTAAATACTGTATTAGTTGTAATTTTCTTTGTGAATAAAGTTACGTAAACTATGTGTCAGAGTTATTGTTTTCTGCAAACATGTGCCATGTTTTTGTTTCCAAAAAGAAAAATATTACTTGAAGACCTAAGTTTTTGCACAAATCTCTACTGCCTTTTAGGAGTGATTGTACAGAATCTTAGTTATTTCTAATTACCAAGTATTGAATCGAAAGTTTGTAGGTATTCAGGTATAGGTACAATAACATAGTTGGTAATTACTGAAGTTTGTAGGCGTGTATTCAAGTTGAACTTCATTGTTACATATACGTATACTTGTAGTGTATTGTCTCCTCCGTGTTTCACTATGTCAAAACTTGATTTAGTACGTAGCCAATTTCTGGGACAAAAGGGTATTGACAATCTGGCCACCTTCATATAGCGCCATTCAAAGGTTTATAGATACATCTTACATAACCAAATCGTATTGTATTGCCGGGTGAGACTACACTTACCCTCACCAAGCATCATCACCACGGATGTACCTGGGTTGTTATATTGTAGGTAAGGGTCATCTTTATTGGTTAAGTTCAAGTATCAATATTTGTAACCAACTTGGTACCATCTCTGGAAATATCTTAGTCTCGTATGTTCTGCTTCACAAATGTAAAAAAAATGGGAATGATAATACAAGGTCAACCAAAAAATAAGTAATTAAGTATACAATAGCGATCAAAAAAACAAGCTTGCCTGCATCGGCGTATTGGTGGCAGCTAGTGTAGTGAAGCCGACGATATCACTGAAGTATATAGTGACGCAGTCGAAACTCTCTGCCTGCACCCTTTCACCTCTCTTCAAAGCTTCCGCTACAGTCCTATATTGAAACAAGTTTATAGAATGTTAAATAATAACGAAGTCTACTCTTTCAATGGGATATCCGGCAGTCAAAACGGACTTCAATTCGACTACGTTCTGGTTTCATCATCAGATGATGGTGATGGTAGTTTATAGTGATTCATTGAGCATAAACACCACATTACTTTATCTGGAAGTACCCGTCCAGATAAAAAAATAATCAAATCGGTTCACAAAGAACGGACTTCTGAGGTAATAAAAAAAAACAAATTGAGAACCACCTTTTTTGAAGTCTGTTAAAAAAGGTTCGCTATGACTTAAATTCCTTAGGAAAATAAGTATACAATAATTATTTATTTCGTACTTGAAAATATTTTCGTCTGATGTTATTTACGTACCAAATAATTCGTATTGAAATCTGATAATTAGGTACCATCTTGACATTCCAAAAGAAATAATGACAGGAAAATAAGTCGAGAGGCAGAATAGCCCTCTAAGCTAAGACATTGTCGTCGTGTCGCTCGACAAGCACCTAATTAATTTGACTGAAGTAGATTAATTATAAATTAAAACTGTTTAATAAACTTCAAGATTGTAGCTTTTATTTGTAAATGGAACTAAAGACCGAACTAAAAGTCAGCTAATTGTAAACCGATCTCACGCACTAATTCCGTATCATCTCAGAGTACCACTTACCGTGGCAGCATTCTGTTAAGAAGGTCATCAGTCTTGCGCTTCTCCAGCAGCAGCTGGTCTGTCCTTGCAGCCACCAGCGACTCCAGGTTCGACGCATACTTCTCCATCATGGCGAGCATGTTGTCGAATATATTGGTCTTCCTGTTGGAAAAATAAATGTGGACATCCGTCTTAGAAGCAATGGTAGGAGGTACTTATCTGATCAAAGAAGTTAGACATCTTGAATCAGATTTGCCATACACACTACTGTAAACCCAACCCAGTAGAACTCTCAACGTATTACAGAAGACAGGGTTCTACCTTGATTTCGAACATGTTTATTAGGAAATAAATATATTTGTATTTGTATTGTCAAAGTGTGAGCAACTCACATCCCAGCATGCATATCCTTCAGTCTAAGCCTGACCAGTCGCAGATCAGGTCTTCTCTCAGGGTTCTCGCTCCAGCAGGAGTTGAGGACAGCAAGCACTGACGGCCTCGCCACTAGACCGGCTAGAGGAGGCCTGAAGATTACCCCACCTATAGGGTGTCGAACTCGGCCGATTATTTCTGGAACAAAATCTCATGGTCATCGGAAGGATAATCATATTGAAGTGGGAGTGACTCTTGTTCAAAAATACGAGTTGGTTGATTCGTAGGGGTTTGATAGCACGCGTAAGCTGAGAAGACAATAAGTTGGTTATCGTGTCAAGATACAACAAAGAGTCTGACTCAGTTACAAGGCAAGTAAAGCATAGGCAATAGCAACTCCACAGATGTACCTATGATGTAAAAAAAATATATAGTTTAATTCGCGGTTGCGAATGATTCCAACAAGAGCAGCAACGACTTTGTACGAAGCCCTGTTCATTGTAAAACAGATATCCCTCTATACTAACAATTTGGTTCTGTTATATCCTTGCATTTTTGTAAATAAACCCTCAAAGCAATGGTAAAAATCTCACCAGTATTAGTCAAATTAGTTTCTCCCCAAGGTCCGTTCCGGCCTAGTATTTCGTAGAGTATGATGCTGAAGGAGTATACGTCTCCTCGCTGCGACCCTCTGGGCAGAGGGTTAGGGTCTCGGAGCAGTTCTGGTGCCCGCCACAACATGCGTCGCTCCATGCGTAGGGCGTCTTCCGAGTCGCATCCACCTGGCAAAGATATCACCTTCAGCAAGATGTGCCAAATGCTACCCTTAGATATCCAACAAGAAAATTTTGGTACCGTGCATGCGGATAAAGTTGTGAACATTTTTTTATAGAATTTTTTGCATTTTTTAGTAGTCTGATCGGGTTTCGGAAACCCGCAACACAAACGGTCTGACTCCTGCGTCAGCTGTGGTGCTTTGACCGTAGAGTTTTATGAGCTACCTAATAATGATAAAATGCGCAGGTTGTATTGTAGTATATATAAAATATATAAGACGGAAGCATAGTGAGATAATTTAATTACGCGTGTTTTAAAGTTAATAAAGTTTCATGAGAACTGACAATCCACGTGTAAACTGAAGATAATTAATTACTTCTATCTTTTGCCACCGAGCGTTTGTAGCACTGTAATATTATGCCTTTTCAAGTAAAAATATGTGTAGTGTACGTTTATATGAGTCGAAAACTCGTCCCATGTGGGCCTAGTTATCAGTGGGGCGAGTTTGCACCGCATTTGTACTCACTCTTCAAATTATGAAGTCCATAATCAGCTATCTGCAGGACCCATCTACTGTCCACCAGGCAGTTGCTCGACGTGAGATTCCCATGCGAGATCAGCGCTGACTCATGGAGATAAGTCAGTCCCCTCAGCAGATCAGCGACTAAGCTTGCCACGAACATATCGTCCAAGTGAAGGTCCCTGTCTGCTAACACCCTGGCTAGAGACCCTCGGGAGCAGTAGGCGGAGACGATGCAGGAGACACCGCTTTCGACGCAGACCCCCACGAAGGCTGTTAAGTTCTCGTGTCGGAGCTCGCGGATCTGTAGACATTTTTGTTCTTAAAGCCCGTATGCTGATAAAGAAATTGTTAGTCAAGCATAGATTTGAGTAGAGATTTTTATACAAAAATCTACAAGCTTTAGATAGATAGATAGATAGATAGATAATACTTTATTGTACACAAGGGTAAGGTACGTACAAATCTTGAAACCAACTTTGTATAGTACAATGGACGGCCTTATCGCTGATAGCGATTTTTTCCAGGCAACCGGCAGGCAGGCTTTGTCGCTAACTTTAGCTTGTTTTCGTTCCGTCAGTCTATACCACCATGAAACACACGGAATCCGGACACGCGACAGGTTGGTGACAAGAATACTTACGTCTAGTGGTCGTAGAGTGTCATGTAATTGCTACTTTTCAGATACGAAATGATAGAGCCTTGGGCCTAAGCTAGATTAATCTATCTGCCTTAAACTGACACAAATTTTCCTGCAACAAAACAGACCTGATCCGTTTAATCCATGTCGAGCATTTAATGTGTTTTTAAAATTCTATCCCTTTTAGCATTGTATCTTCCGCTCAAAACTTAGATTAACATAAAGCCTGCCATGTTACAATTTTACACATTTTCAATTTTCACCATTTTTGTTTAGTCATTCGTTCAAACAAAATGGGGACTGGTGTAGTCAGTAATTGGCCGATTTAGACTGAAAAAGTGGTTCCATTGTCGTGGCGGTGCGACAAAATAAACCAAAAATCTTCCTACCGTATGATGTATGTATTGTTACGTAGCAGATCAATGTCCGTAGCACGCATCACGTAATCCCGTAGAACTACTACGTCGTAGATAGCTACGAAACTACGCCGTAGCTTATAAGTATTTGTAATCTATAAATGGCATGTCTGTTTGTGTGAGAATAAATAATAGGGTTCTATTTCTTCCGCTAAGCGATTCTCGCTTTGTTGTGTTCCGGTTTTGAAGAGTCCTCGCTAGACTTTCGGTGAGGCTATAGGCGGTGGTAGCCGCTTCAAATCAGGTGAATCAGCTGCAAGTTTCATGTTTTTTTTCTCATATACAAATCTTACGCATTTGTACTAAAGTAAGTATACCGTTTCATCCAAATAATGTAATATATTCGGCTTTCTATTTGATAGTACCGATAAAGATTGAAAATAAGTTAGTCCATATCACACTCTATTAAATTGAACCGTTTTGCTCAATCGAGTAATTCTTTGCTTTACTAGTTCCAAATATGTTAAATTCTATGCAAGAATATTTTTTGAAGCGTACGAAAATGCGTATTGACAAGTGCGAAGCGAGCCCGATACCTATCGATATCGAAGTATTGTGATTTGTGTTCATTTTACTGGAAATTACCTCTTCATTGTACAGAGAAAAGGTACTTAGCTATAGAAATTGGTGAATACTTCTCTTTTTTTATGGAAAGCCTCAGATTGATGCTGAATTTTGTATTTACGTGGGAGTGAGGTTTTTGCAAAGGGTCTTTTTGATCGAGTGAGCAACGCGAGCGAAGATCTGTGTCAATTTGGGCGAATCGGCGTTGTATGTTTGCTAGTAAGAGCATAACTTTCAAACCGATCCGCATAGAATTTAGTAGCTTGACAGATAGTACTACATACTATAGTTTGCTGGTAGGATTATAAGCTATACCGTCCAAGGGGTTAATACGCTAAGCTATAAGAACGCAAAAGGGTGTACAAAAAATAGGGCTTCGTTATTCACTCTAAAAATGTTATTGTTTTCTTTGTTAATAATATTTTGAGCTAAGTATAGTCAAAATTGTAATGTTGACAAACTAGTATAACGTGAGCTTCCATTTTAGTTTCATAGATTTTGATCATGGTGTTATCCTTCACCGTCCAGAGCATTGCGTATAAATTTCCTCGTAGAAAAATCCATGAGTACACGATCGAATTTGATCCACCGGTCTTCTACTGTGGCATTTCGACACTTTGTATATTTACCTCTTTTAACTCCTTCTTGATGGCTCTGGTGACGTCAATACTTTTCTTCTGCAGCCTCTTGATAGCGACGATGTTTCCTCTGTACACGTCGATGGTGGTGTGCGCCCGGCGTGGATCTATCTCTTGAACTATAGAGTTCTGTTGCAAATTACAGAAATCAACAACTAAGTAAAATTTTAATGTTTCAATCGTACGTGATCTCTGCCATAAGTAAATTATCAAAATGATTTGTAGTATGTAGCGAGACTTGTAGTCACCGTCGGTCTTATTCCAGAACGGGGACTAAAGAAAGTCACGGTTTAAAAGTCAAGGTTTATACAACCCGGGCGAATTAACATGACACCTGGCTCGGAACTCGATACTTCCCCCGCTACACCGCTTAATTCGGCCGGGTTGTATAAATCGTGACGTTTAAACCATGACTTTCTTTAGTCCCTGTTCTGGAATAAGACCGCGTGTGTCCATCTTTCCTGCAGTATAAGACTTCGTACAGTAGTATGATAGGAACGTGGGCCCACTTGGGAAGGATTTTTTTTTTTTTTTTTAACTGGGTATGGTGTACAAACCCTGGGTTTGATAAAGGTTAATAGAGGAGTGTCGAAAAAGTGATGATTTTATTGTGTTTGTCGGAAAAGTCCCCAAAGCGCTTTGTTTCCATAAATACTCGAAGCAATTTTAACACTTCTGAGTTGATTTAATTTATTATTTTTTTAATAAAACTCAACCAGAATATTTAATAACGAACCGTTTTGAACTTGACAGAAGAACTCGCATTTATTTGTTTTTTTTTATGTAGGTAATAATTTTATGTTTTTTTTAATTTGAAAATAGAATACTCGCTCTCTTTATCTACATACGAACTTTTTAGACACAGCATATAGTTTTGATAAATTCTAGAGCGTAACCGTAACTTCTCTTTATTAAAGTGTGTTCTTATAGTGTAAACAATTGCCACTTAGCTAGCAAAGACACGTGGAGCCGAGTCCACAATAATCAAGGCTACATTAGCACCAGACTATAGAAACATAACTATGCGTCATATCTCGTCAATTTGATGTCATTCCTATTAGAGTAAAACCTCTGCCGAAATGAGCATAAGTCACTAAGTCGGTATTTGGAAGCATTCCACTTTTGCGCACCAAGAAGATGGCACCAAAAACTTTCGCATCTACGCTATTCCACATTTGCGCACCAATCGATTTTTGATCGAGTGAGCGAAGCGAACGAGATCTTAGTGACTACTTGGACGAAAATGCTTTGTATGTTTGTTCGACGAGATCTTTTGAACCGCTTATCCGATCTTCACAGAATTTGGTAGGTATACGGATAGTACTCTTAAGTTTTACTGGTTTGTTAAATGAAGTAAATCGGTCAAGGGGTCGTGAAGTTATGAGGGTATAATATCAAGTGGGGTGTCATATGACAGGGTTTCTTCTAGACATTCCCAAACCGTTTTTATTTTGATTCTAGGTCTAATAGTTTTTGAGTTGTTGTAAAAATTATAAAATTGGCAAACCCAGTATAACGTGAGCTACCATTTCTTGGAGTTTCAATGATTTTGTAGTTCAAGTAAGACTGGTACATAGCTAGACAGCGATTTCGAAGCGATTTGCAAAGTTTATTACAACCATTGGTCAATAAAAATTGTTTGGGTTTTATTAACCTCCGACCATCACGAGATCTCAGTTCGGGGCGAACTACTAGTTAGATAGTGTGTTGAGTAGCTTCAAACTTCCAATTTTATTCATAAACTATTATATTTCAAAACTTTGGATTGGCTGCAAACTTGTACTGCAGAGTTGTATGTAGTGCTCACTATACTCGCTACCTAGATACCTACTATATAATCCTACTGATATTATAAATGTGAATGTAAGTTTGTTTGTTACGTTTTCACGCGAAAACTACTTAACCGATCATCATGAAACTTTGTACACATATTCTTGGAGGTATTAGAAGTAACATAGGATACTTTTTATCCCGGAAAATTAACGGGATCTAATGGGACGCGAACGAAGTTGCGGGTGGAAGCTAGTATTTCATATTAATTTGTTTTTATTGTGCCAAGCCATGTCGGTCGGGTTCGGGTATGGGAAACTTTTTAAGTTAATGTAGTTTGAATTTCGACTGAACCCTATTTAGGCAATATTTTAAGTTAAGTATAAACACCTTTGAGCCATTACTTTAAACAAGATGGGCAGGACACGACACCGACACGATATCATCGGGAACTAATAACATTTACTAATAGACGCTTTTACACCGCGTCGGCGACTACAACAATATTTTTCTCCGAGCATCTGAGCCTCGAGTCTACGCATTTGTTTTGACTTTCGACTCCATTATAGCACACGTAAACGCATTCGCAAAGCGAGAAATTGTATGAAACCCGGATAAGCGCCTCTAGCGGGAGATTTGGGAATTGTGCAAATCCCAACCAAAAAATCTCCCTTGCGAATGCGTTTACGTGTGCTATACTCGAGTCGAAAGTCAAAACAAATGCACAGACTCGGGGTCCAGAGCCCTGAGTCTATGTCCGTGTTGTGTTTTCTTGCTATTTTTGGCATTCGGAAACGGATTCGCAAAGCGAACAATTTTGTATGAAAACCGGATAGTTCCCAAATCTCCTGCTAGAGGCGCTTATCCGCGCGATTATGGCGCTTATCTTATTTTTTATTTTTTTGTTAACGGGGGAAATCTGTCTTACTTAACCCAGCAGCGGGTTAAGACCGGATAAGGATATTTCTAACAGAACATTATAAAACGAAATTTCATGATAGTCACGCAATATAAAAATATCACGTCCAATTCCCTCCGCGCAATTATGCTAAGATGGCTATAAAGCTACGTCCCGGCGCCGACGGATCCATACAAATTCAAACGAGTAAAATATAAATTCATATATTCTTGTTTGTGTCCGCAACCCTAATGAGACAGTAATAGCTTCTTGTGAAAGAGCTCGTCTAGAGAAGTACCTAGGTACTACCGTACCACAGATCATATAATACTATAGGTACCTACACCATACCTATTTTCTCTGCCGCTGAGTACTGATGCTCGCATTGCTGGGTGTCGGTGCATTTACCAGCACAGAATGCCTCAGGGTACGTTTTCATGGTCACTGAGGCAATGTACTTTAATAAATCAGAGGTCAACACTCAGGTAGGTATGCATCTGATCGTTCCATGACTTATCCCCATAAAACTAACTTATTATTGCATAAAGTTTTATTATTTTAAATGTAAATTATTCAATTCAATTTTAAGTTACCTTAAAATAACGCATTTTTTTATGGAGATTAATGACTCGAATTTTTGGTTAAGAAAAATGATACAGCGAAACTGTTAGAGAAGCATTTACCTACCTATTTACAGTTTTTATATCTATTCCACTATTCATAAAATGCGCACGATCTGCAAAGCTGGGAGACGTGACGACATTATGAGACGGCAGAGATTATTTAGCGTCGTAGCATAAACATGGATTTATTGCAAAATAATGGTCACAAAATCATACACTGCGTACTATGCAGTGTAAGATCTACGGTCCTACAAACCAGCAGTGGACTTCGTAGTTCTGATAATGATGATGATTAATCCTCAGACGCTTTTTTAGCGGACTGACTGGCAAAGCAATTAATCTTTGATCACTCAACGCTCGAAGTGGAACCTACGTAATCTTCGTAACGTGAGCCCCGTGTCCTTCGGGGATAGACGCGGCTTGTACAGAATATGGTTGTTGTACTTTTTTCACGTTTTCTGCCATGTCTTAAGTGATGCAGACTTATCATGGTTAGACTCTACTTAATGTAAGATATATTTCTTCCCCGCAGAAGTTAAAGGCAGACTGGCGAAACTCTCGAACTAAACTCGTGCTTTCGAAAAACGAACAATGTATGAAACGGGGGTCTAAATTTGAATGACGTTTCATACAAAACGATATTTTCAGTGTTTAATTTTGGTAGAATGGGAGTCCCGCTTCTTCTTACGTAGGAACTACGTATTAGATATTCTTACATAAAGTGGGCTATATTATAGGGACGTCACTTTTCTCAAAAAAATCGAAACAGTTTTGGTAATTACCACAAATGGTAAGCATCTGAAAACACCACAGGCCAAAATAACATATGTTTTCTGTGACAACTGTCGAGGCGCTTATATCCTTAAAAGCCTTTTCGTATAGGTACACGACTTCTGAACTGTTTTCATACGGAACGAGCGAAGACAATTACATTACCTATCACAATATTTGCTTCAAAAAGCTTCAGAGGGGCAACTAATTTTTTTTTTATTTCCTTCTGTTCTTGCAATTCATAATATGTACTTGTTTTAAACGGAACCGATAACTAGGAGTGCATAATTACTATTATTATTAGCCAAAATGGTTCCATTGTTGGCCAGAAGCCTTCCCCCAATTCGCCAGTCACGCTAATAGGAGTGTAATAGAAAGTTAAAATGTTCTCTTGGATTTTACAGATTCTTGGATTTTTCTTGGAAAATACAGCAGTACATAAAAACAAGAAAAATGCGTATTTTTAGCCTCCAACTAAACATAGGTGTCTTAAGTGTATGGTGGCGCGTCCTTCCTACGTTTTCTTAAAATCATATTTATAGCCTCGTGGCTCCGAAACGAAAGCTTAAACCCATTCTGCTTTGTAAGAAAACTCCAGACACTTTGTAGAGATGGTAGCATCGCATTCTCATCTTGAAATGAGAAAAGTTTCCACTGTCAACAATATCACATAGATTTTATACTGCAGAACGGCACAGATAAAAAGAAATATGTCTTTGTAATATCTGCCTTTGAAAGTGTAACTTTATTATCAAATTTATCAAGACATCAACAAACTGGAGTCAGAATCTACACGCTTACCGCGAAATTAGGACTAGGATGGAAGGATTTATTTAGGGACAAGGATTTATGGTACCGATAAAACTAAACTATAGAATGAAACTAAAGTATTTTCAATAGTAAAATATGTATCCTCAGGATGATCTACAATAGATATAATCTAGGGTTCAAGATAGATATAAGTACGCTATCATGTCTGACTCTTATTTTTTTTCTTTTGTATCTTTGTTTAAGTACCCAATGTGTTAAATAAATGTATTTCATTTATTCTTTTACTTACCTTACCGTTATTGGAATGTATCAAAGTCAAGTCCTTAGCCTCAATCCTCCACAGCACAGACGCCAGCTTCTGTTCATATCTGTAGTGGCGGACCAGTAGTGCTACTGCCAGAATAGCTACAGCAGCAACTGCCACTGCAGCTGACAAAACTCCCGGGTCATGTGGTAGAGAGCATTTGACGCCGTCGAAACCGCAGTCTGGTTCAGCGGCTGGAGGCTTCCCCCCTATCCAGTCTATGTTGTTGGCTCCGACTAACTCCTGGAGAATACCCAGCTGGTAAGGTTTTTACTATTACTGGTCAGCTATACTACTAGTACCAGGCCCGACTCAGTTTAATAGCTCTGATTTTGAATGGAGGGGAAGAAGACGAGTGGTTTGCGCAGCCAAAGAGTTATAAAATTCGACTTCTGCGTCTTCAAGGTCAGAGCTATTAAGCCGTGTCTTCACCTTTATTACTATTACTTTATGCTTTTTAGTATCTGCTGAGGTTTACTCATCAAACATTGGTCGCTTTTTAGAGGTTTCATAATTTTAAAATGGATAATTTAAAAGTGGCAGTTTCAGTCTACTACTGTATTTGACACGTAACAATACCCAATATTGAATTGAAGGTTTCCTAACTAGCTCAAAACATTGAAATCAAGCCAAACTGTTTAAAACAACTTTCGTAGATGTTTCACGAAACGGTTTTACCAACAATTTATGAAATCAAAACATTTTTATGGTTGCTATAAAAAAAGTTACGCAATTGTTTTTGTAAAAGTTTTGCAAAGTTGTACCTAGTTGTAAGAACAGCTACTTAAATAAGTAATGTCAAATAACTTCTGAGATAAAACTACATATCAATTCTGCTAATTCAAACCTTTCACTAATAAAACTGACACATTAACTTTCGGCTACTCACGCAACCGCTGGTTGGATACACTGCACGTCAACGACGATACCACAGCGAAGTGTAACCACGCAACTGTCTCGCCACTGTACTCATGAGTGTGTAATTCGGCTCTTATTTTTTTAATCTTATACAATAGTTCACTGTCAGAATGTGGCATGGCTATGAGTAAATGTGGTACAGTCTCTCTAGCGAGTGAGACATGTAATTTCCTTTTATCTGGCTGGATATTCCAAGGCCCCAAAGAATGTCATTTAAAATTACGAAACTCGAAACTTTTATAACAGACTTTCAAAAGCTTTCCGTGTCAGATACTTTTTGGTGAAAAGCTCGGGCAATTGAAATACGATGCCTTTAGGTTTATCTAATATTAGTAAAAAAAATATAATTTGTTCAGTTTTACTAAATAAAACTGTGAGTCATTCAAAAATTATGTATTCTGTTTAAATTTGAACCGTATAGACCAGGGTACGAATCGTATATCATTGTATGGGATTTCAAACTTAGTTTTTATGATTTGCATAACAATGGAAGGTACGAATCCGCTATAACCCATCTGTAAAATATCTATCTTAGGTTTCTATGTAGGTATAGGGATGAAGTCAGACGGTGCATGATGATGAAGACCATGATCGTAATATCTTACTGGGAGTAAAACAGAGCTGTTGGCGTATCTGAAGGTAGCCACAGGCTGCGCGCTCCAACCCCCGGGAGCTGTCATGTCAGCTACTAGCCCGATCACCGTGAAGTTGCCTTCCGCGTCACCAGCATTGTCCATGTTTACCTGGTTATAATACAAGGTCAAAGTTTCAACGTGATGCTTAAGTTTTTTTCCATTACTAATTCACCGTGCAGTACCTAAGCAAGCAAGCTCGTATAAGTTAGTGGTCAACTCTGGTGACGGAGTTTTTAGTCCGCCTTATTTTTTATACGCCTTCACTTAGGGCCTCCGTCGTGGCTTAACGTTGGCTGCTAGAGCCGGAACAGACAGTTTAACGTGCCCTCCGAAACACGGAAAGCAGACTATTTTATTTTGCAAATAAACAACATTTCTTACTCTATCACTTCTAAGTATCCACCAGGGTACAAGATACCTAATCCACCTACGGATGTCCGGTTAGTTTACTATAAAAACCAGTCGCTATTATTTCTGTCGGATTTCGTGACACATCGTGGGTGTTGCGCAGATTCCTTCCTGAAATCCAACCTATACTCGTTTACAACGAGACCGACGGTCGCTTCGTTTTTATCCTGATTAATACCGAACAATACATTTCAATCCTTTCTACACCGGGATCATTTACTAACCCAAAAAGAGAGACAAAGATCTGAACGTGAAAGGCTGTGTTCACACTGCCTCCGATACGACAGCTACACTATATTGACGGAGATACATTTAGGAGTATATTAAAAGATACGTTTGTTTGCATAAATAAGTGTTACATTACAATAGGAGGCACTTTAAATATTTACTCTTCTCAGGTGTCGCAAAAATGATTAGACGCCTTCACACCGTGACATGTATTTTGTGTATTTATAAGTTTTATCAGAAATCTAAATCCTATAGTACAAGCTCTGCTTTGTTTGGTACTAGAGAGCGTCGTGTGAAATGTCCAAGGATATATTTATTAATTCATTTATGTAGTAGTATCAGTATCAAACCACCAGGGTGCAAACGCTACTACACCTACCCTGGTGTAGCTTTATAGATCCGGTGGTGGATCCAGAATGTCAGTTTGGAAGGGGTTTGACCTAGGATTTCGGTTTATAGGGGCTTGAGCCTCCTAACCCTCCTGGATTCGAAACGAAAATAGCTGATAGCATCTTCGTTTTGTCGTAAGCTTACCAGAACCCGTATGTCTGAGTTTTGTTATGTTGGTTTGCGACAAGCGATAATCGAGAAACTCGCAGTTTTGCATGGAGAAAAATAGTTTGCAAAAATCCCGCTAGAGGCGCTTATCGGATTTTCATACAAAATATCTCGCAAATCGCTTCTCGATATGCGTTTCGATCGACAAAACAAAACTCAGACTACGGGTTCGAGTATGCCTACCAAAATGGTGTTTTGTAACGTCAAAATTATGACCGCAAACGCTAAATACTGCTGCAAATCTTTTTTACGGGCACGTCAAAGTTAAAAGGCTTTTACTAACACTTTGTTTTTATAAGCAGTATAATTTTCTTTGGGAACATAGCAAAGTATGTTTTTTTTTCTGAATTCACACTTTTTTATTAGACTTTTTTAGTTTTTTTTTGTAGACTAACAAGCGTACGGCCTGTCTGATGGTAAGCGGTTACCGTAACCAATGACCCCTTCAACACCAGAGGTGCCACAAGTTGTAGTCCCTTGAGGGATTTTAAAATACCGCTTTTGAAGTGTTACTGTAGTCACTAGGGAACACCTCAGCAGGAGATGACCTACAACATGAGTCTTCGCAGATATGACATCCTCGGGGGGAAAATTCATAACACATTCTTTAGAGTGGCAGATAGGCGAGCGACAAAGGTTTCAAGGGAGGAGGTTGTGACTCGGCTTGTGACTGACATAAACAAATTTGTTTATGTACACGTTTTCCTTTTAGCCGTAGGAAAGGTAGAGTTTTCCTGACATAATAATAATAACCAATTTATTACGAAATGCGGGTTTTATTCAATGCTCTTATATTTATTTTCTAAATATATAAAACACTTTTGAAGCTGGCTGACAATCAACGCACAGCCTAAACTATAAGTCCTAGAGGTATGAAATTTGGAGGGTAGTATCCTTATATAGTGCAGGGGTGCACTAAGAAAGGAATTTTGAAAAGTTGCACCCTTCTTTCCATTCTTTGATCCTAACTTTAGTTAGACCCTCAAGGTCTAAAGATAGGATCAAAGAATGCGTATGCTTCTACCACGCGAGCAAAGCCGCGGGCGACTGCTAGTGTAAGATATTTTTAGAAACCTATTGCGTCTATAGCTGTTTAATTTTAGAATGGAAAACAATAGCTTTCAGAACAACACTTTTTTAATTACAATTCTATAAATAAGTACCAAGCGTTGGCGCGACGAACTGGATGCCTTCGAGAGAGGATGGTGGGAGGAGGCTCGGGACAGAGAACATTGGAAGTCTATGGGGGAGACCTTTGCCCAGCAGTGGGACGATATAGGTTAACAAAAAAAAAATAAGTACCACATTTTCTCTTTGCTTATTTTTATAAAAAATACAGTATTATAAATATTGTACTCGTGTTTATGTAATTCTGCTCTTGACGTACAAAACGGTATGCCGATGTTTCGGGGGTCTGTTTACCAGACGTTTAATCTAATTTACGAATACGTAGGTTAATGGTCAAACTGACCCAGTGTCCCGGACAGGCAATCGGGCAAACCACTATTCACAATTAGTTAACTTTACAAACACAGATCTGAAAATACAAGGGTCGCTAGATAAATTCAAATTATCGTGAGACCTTTTGTAAAATTATTTGTTTTCATTATTGTATCTAAAGCTTAGATAAACGTGTTTTTCGTTCAATTACACATGAGAACAGTGAACAAAATGTAAAGTAAATAAATAAATCTAAATACATACCTATATAAAACTGTTTTGAAGCTGACAGAGAATCAAAGCACAGCCTAAACTATAAGTCCTAGAGGTATGAAATTTGGAGGATAGGTTCCTTAAATAGTCTAGGGGCGCACTAAGAAAGGAATTTTGAAAAGTCACACTCTAACGCGAGCAACGCCGCGGGAGACGGCTAGTCTAAATATATAAAACTCTTTTGAAGCTGACTTAGAATCAACGCACAGCTTTAACTATAAGTCCTAGAGGTATGAAATTTGGAGGGTAGGATCCTTATATAGTGTAAGGGTGCACTAAAAAAGGAATTTTGAAAGTCACACTCTAAAGGGTCTAGAACGCGAGCAACGCCGCGGGCGACGGCTAGTAAAATAAAAAAAAAGCCGTTTATTTCCTTATTTCTAAAAAATATTGTGTAAAAAGTAAAAGTAAGTAAAAAAAATTATTTAGTGGTATTAAGTTTTTGAATGTGTAAGGTAGTGCTTGTTCAAATAAGGACCCCTCCTTGGGTGAAGGCATGTAAAGTAATGAGCCACAAATGTAAAGTAATAAAGCATTCAACTTCTTTGTAGTCATCAAAAACTGGTACAAAAAAGTTCTTGCTCAACTTACGAGTATATGCAACAAGCTATTTTACAGAAATATCAACCTAGACTTCAAAAAAATACCAAAAGTCCTCTTCATAAATTCGTTGGTAAATTCGACCTCAGATTTGGAACTGAAACTTTCATAAAAACTTTGGTTTAGGTGACCTCTGTGCAATTTAAAAAAAAACTGAAAAGGAGTGTCAGAAAATAATTACAGGCTGTTAATAGTGTTAATCACTCACGTCGAATCCCTGCACAGATCGGTAAGTAGTAGGCCTCAGTAACTTCATCAATGTGGCGCCATCTGTAGGCGGTAGCCCTGTTCTCATAGCGGCGGTGGCAGCGCGCGCCCACAGCGTCACAGCGTCGTATAAATGAGCTGCTTCTATCGGGACCTGTCCGAAATTCATCTTAATTAGTCCAACCGTCGCGTAACCTAGGGTTATTCCCATCAAACCCATCGCCCCACTCATGGTCAACTAGCTTCCGCCCGCGACTTCGTCTGCGTCCCGTTTGATCCTGTTGATTTTCCGGGATAAAAAGTAGCCTATGTGTTAATCCAGGTTACGTACCATATATGTTCCAAGATCATCCAATTAAATTGCACCAGTAGTTGTGGCATGGTTAACACAAACATCCAAACATCTAAACATCCAAAAATCTAAACATCTAAACTTTGACGTTTATAATATTAGTGGGATGGGATGGGATGATATTTTATTTAGTAAAACATCTTTGGCTATGGTCAACGACAACTCAATAACTATGGTAGGTATACATAGTTGCGTCTCGTTGTCGCACTTTGGAAGACGTATAGGCCAATTACTTACCGAGGCATCTTCAAAGATCTTATGGTAGTTGGGCACGCAGAAGGGCGGCGCCGCCGACAGCGCACGGATCATTTGACACAGCACTCTAACAAAAATCGCATATTCATTCAAAATTATTAATCATAAATCAAATAAACCCAATTAATATATAAAAAGTAGCTTGGGACTCCTCAATCAATATAAAACTCGAATGAAGTAGGTTAGTAAAAAATATAATCACGATTCTGTTTACTATAACTTTACTTGAATTTGAAGTTTGAGTAATTTATTTCACAAAATTAAAAATGGTTCGAAACCTAATTTGATATTTCAATCAATCATAAAACGAGTGCCAACTAAAATTACTAGTTTAAAGAAAACTTGAAAATCTAATTATCCAAATTTTTGCGATCCTTATAAAAATATTGTTTGATATGATTACAAACGGGAAGGTAGGTACGTAGGGTTGAACGCCCAAGGATCTGATAATTAGATACTTTAAAAACAATGCCTACGTAGAAGTGCTACGCGCGTAGACCCACTACGCTCGTAGACGATGCTACGAACAAATATTCGAGTTGACCTAATTGAATGAGTTATGCAATAACAATATCAAAGTTATGAACGGAAAATTCTGTTTGTTTATAACATTTTGTGGGTTAGGCTATTAAACGGAGCGAGATGAAACTTGCCACAGATAGCATACATTTCAGAGAAAGCCATAGATACCTTTGTAAATCTTTAGGTGTTTAATTGAACAAGATATTTGTTTTGCATTATTAGAATTATTCTGTGTTAATTAGTTTTATCTTTTTTGTAAATATGTTTAGAGTAACGCTTTAGATGTACCTGCTAGGTTGTAAGTACAGTTATCTGTTATGTTACTTTAAGTATTTCTAAATAAATACTAAATACTAAAGCTACCTACCTTTCTACGTAGTTAGTAAACAGAAATTAATATAATTTGAGAAACGGTCTCGGCCCGATTTCTAATTTCATTGAAATTTCAAAATTTGTTTTAGCGACTTATCGTTCCAAAACTGGCTAGACACAGATTATATAATACTTTACATACTTGGTAAAGATTTCCACTCATCTGATGATCTGTCGTGACCTTACTCCCACACTTATTTGCCTTCAAAGGGGTTAAGATTGTCCCACCAATGCGGTTCGTCCCAATACAAGTCAATACAATTCGTTTGAAAGCACAAGGTTATGATTATAAGATAACATACGCACTACACAACCATTATAAGTAGCTACGGGTTGTATGTCGCACTGTAACGTACCTACCTACTTGTGATACTCAATTAACTGTTTGACAATGAATCTAATGCTGTTGCGTCTTCGCGTGGTATTTTGTGTGTTGGTCCATAACTTGACACAAAAGAAATTGAAAAAATAAAACTTAAGAATGACTGCGGCTGCTTAGTACGTTCGAATTCATAACCGTTTGACTGAAGACTTGTCTAAAGAGTCTAACTCTAACGATAAGCGATATGTTTCTCTATAAGTGAACCCCCCTGTTCTTTGAGAAATAAACTCTTTAACCACAAAGAGTCAAAAAGTCAAACTTAATTTCAACATTGATTTATCGTAATGCCTAACCGGGTACACATTGCATTTACTGCAATTTCTGTTACTTATATATTATTATTATAACCTACATTGTTTATGAATATACATAAATATACAGTAACTTACGTGTAGTGAGGATTCGTCGGGAAAGATGGTGTGAGCTTCAACACAGCTCTGAATGCCAGAATATCGCTACTCGTGTTCTGGCCTAAATGTTCTGTCAAAGCAAATTATATTGTTAGAAATATTATAGAGGTTTCTAGTTTATCTACATATTTTCAGGTAATTACTGAAATCTGAGTACAGAAGTCGCATAATTTATCTGTTAGCTAATACGATTTAATGTAACGAATAATCTAATAAGATTCGACTAATTGCCGAAACTGACGACAGTTTGAAGTGTATTTAAGCCATGTAAGATAGTAAATTGATATATTTTGGTTGTAAATCAATATTATGGATATCTACTAATTTGCAAAAAATAAAGCTCAATTATCACGCATTTAAAAAAATATGATAGTTAGCAGAAATCTCATCGGAGTTGGGTTTCGTTCAATCTTAATCTGAGGTCACTGACACATCACATCACAAACACTTAGCAGCAGTTTATGAAAATACAACATGTGACATTCCCAATGGAAATTTTATCAACTATATAAATTGACCTTTCCGGTGTGTGCCTTGAAAGTTAAACTTAATTATAAACCCGTCAGTGGACATGTGGGAGTTTCCGTAAAGTGATTTATGATTCAAACAGGAATATTTAAACATGTTATGGACCACTTTGATATTGAAAACCGCGATATTTTTCTGGAGATTCTATAGATTATAGAGTTACTCTAGATCAGTATTTTTTAAACTAGACACAAGGCGGTCGCAAGACATTCCAGTACTAGAATAGAATTTACAGTAATCTTCCCAAAGTGGAACCATCACGAACATATTCGCAGCTCGCTGGTATATACACTACTTTCTGTTTGCGTTTGCCCACAAATGTACCTAACTTACTGCTGAACAAGACTACTTTAATATTCTTTCCGAAACAGTTAGGTCGTCATATATTATACAGGGTGTTACCAGACCACTTCCGAAAACGAAAGGGGGAGCTACAGCACACCAAAACCCAACCAAAAAAAAATCAGTTATCCTGAAAAATAATTATAGCCGGAGAAAACAATGTTTAAAGATTTGTATTTATTTCGCCAGCCCGCAATGTACGCATTCACGTAGGTAAGGTCGAGGCGTAGTACTATTATTTATTCTGTGTCGTAAGTGCCTAGTAACGTAGGTAGGTACTAACGTAGGTCGCTCGCACGTCGCGTACTTGAATGACCCGCGATGAACTCTCAGCTGTTCATGCTGTAGTAGACGTAATCTGCGTGCTGCGTGTACATTGCTGCTTTATTTATTTTATTTGTTTTTTTGCTTTTTTAAATGAGATAATTAGGTAGATATGTCTTATTATGTTGTACTGTGTGTATGTAACTAAAAAAAAAATTAAAAAGAGATAGTCAAGTAAATTTTTTTTTTCGCGATTTTTTTCGCTTAATGTTTTCAGTATCATGGTCTGATTGGAACCTCCAAGTTTTCGGAAGTGGTCTGGTAACACCCTGTATGTGCTAAAGAGATTGCAGTCCCGAAAAGGTTGGAATACACTGCAAAAAGTAAAGAAAACCTATTTTTTATTGGTTGAAACATTATAGGGTACAGTCACCTGCTTGAGTGATAGACGACGAGCTAGGATCGTAAATCTCATCGTCAATGGCGACCACCGCGTACTCTCCCTGCGTTAGCAAGCCTCGTCGCTGCATTACCTTCACGAAGTCCACCAGAGCTATGTGCTCTCCCAGGAAAACGTAGACTAGAGAACAAGAAGGTTACAATATATTTATTCACAAAGAAAATTACAACTAATACAATATTTACAATCTATATATATAAAAATCAATTGCGGTTCGTTAGTCTCGCTAAAACTCGAAAGCGGCTGGACCGATTTAGCTAATTTTGGTCTTGAATTATTTGTGGAAGTCCAGAGAAGGTTTAAAAGGTGCATAACAGATTTATTTAATACAAAAGCTTAGGTGTTTTATCTATCGATTGAGGCGGTACGAAGTCTGCCGGGTCAGCTAGTTCACAATATTTACAAAATACACATGAAACAGTTGAGCTATCTACAAACCATTGCAAACGATTACAGAAAGCTCAACTGGTCCAAATCAGTACCAATCGGAAGTGTGCCCAAGACACTGGCTGCACTGCCGCAAGAAGATTGCTTTCACTATACAATAATGTAAAGATTCGGTATATACCCTTTTTATGAGATGAAGTGACCCAGCATACAAATGGCCTAACCTACTTGATATTCAACGGTTACCTCGGACTATTACAATTGCTCAACATAGTAATTGAGAGCCATATTTTGGCAAATGTAAAAGAAGACTGGCTTCTAAGTATATTTCTTTGTAAAAAGGATCATAAAGCAGGAATCAGACCGGAGTTTGTTGCTCGTTCTTCTAGGCTCTGGTTGCAAAAAAACTGTCACCTAGAATCATCTAGTTCATAGGTCGATTCTAAATCCTTGAGATATTTGTCAATTTCTCTACCATTTTGGAAGTTTCAATTTTTTTCAATAACTTATCACTAAATACGTATAGCCAAGAGATATACGACCGAAGTTCTATTTTCTCTAAAGTAACATTACACTACATAATTATGGTAGGTACGTATAGCCGATAACGACTTCTATGCCATCTGTTCTAATTTATTTCTACAAATAAGTCTTTACTTACTTCGAGTCTTGTCATAGGTCTGATCGACGATGCTCTCCATCTTGGATATGTACCGCGGAATATAGTCGGCGAATCGATGTTCTGTTGTAATCGACATGCCATTCTGTCTGGCCAGCTCCTGTGTTACAAGATAAGAAAATGGTACCTATGGAAATACTCTTGTGTACAACAAGAGTATTTGTAGTAGTAGTGAGAAACATAAGTCAATTCACAAATAGTATTTTTTTAATCCAAGTAAATGTAGTCATCAGTAAGTAAACTCATTTCAAATATTTCACTTGACGCTGGCAAAGTTGTTTGTTAAAATGACGGACAGAGGCCATATAGAAGAGACGAAGAAGAAGAGTTATAAGTAATTCTACGAGTATCTGTAAATTAGTATACCTAAAGATATAGATTTACCTAAACGCTTGCAAAAGATACAATAGAAATAGTCAAAATTCTATTGTATTATTATAATTTTTTTGACTATCCTTTTATTAATCGACTGAAAGTTCAGACAAGGCACTTATGTTTACCTGCTTAGCCAAGTTGGATTTACTTGCTAAGTATTCTTAGCACGCATCAAAATGTATAGAAATGACGCTAGTTTTCAGACAATCATTTTTGGAACTTTGACTCGTCATAAAATATTTAGTTGACTAATCGTATAGTTAATTTACCTACTAATGATTTGGAGTGAACCAGTGCGTTGAGACTGTCTGCGTAAATAAAATCAATGTACTTATTTGGAAGTCAGGACCCCGCGCTAGCAAAAACCCACGCGGCGTGAATAATTGTCAGATTATGAATTTTTTTCGTACCTCGGGGAAATCAAACGCCTTTTGTGTAATCGCTGTCGACATTTTTTCTAAGTACCTATGTTGGCTTATATGAGTCACTTTTTATACATAATAATAAGCTTTCTTGTACAAAAATAATATCATATTTTTCATTTAAATGCTTTAGTATCATTATACAGTTTATAGTACCTATCATAATCATTTATTCAATTATAATCACGTTTTGTCGACCACATTACCACAGATAATTCAATTCATAAAATAGTGCAAAATGCCTTCATTTTGACAGAACGAGTCGACAAATATATCGCTTGCGTATCCTAGCCCCGGCGGTCGCAAAAAAGAGATTATTTATTTCTCAAAAGAAATTTACATTTCACTTAAATGTGAAATTATCTAAAAGGTATGTTTAATAAGCATTTCGAGACGTAAATATTATATACCGAAAGGTAAATTTGAGTTTCAATGCGCGGCAGCGTAACGGTTCTACGCGAAACTGTAGACTAAACTCAAGGCGGCTACGCAGTCTAACTTAAACAAAGGAACCTTGGAGTAAACTCAAATGTTGTTGTTTCAATGTTGTTTGACCCGGACGCTAAAAGTAGCGCAATAGTGCACAGAATCGGTAAACAGCCCCGAGCTACTAAAACTCTAGCCCTGCTATTAATAAACTCGATGTAAGCTTGAAATAGTTATACACCATGTTTTGTCTTCCGCATTACAACTTGACAAGCAGAAAAAAAATCGACGATCGAAAAAGACAAAACACGGTGTATCTACCCCAAGCTTCCATCGAATTTCTTAATAGCAGAGTAGATGTTTGGTTTTCTGCAGTGCATGTTATGCACTATACAGTATACAATACAACCTATATGAATTTCATGACGGCCACTAAGGGCGATTTTCCACCAGAGCTAAGCTAAGCTTCGTTGCTACGGATGTGTTTGGCATCCACCAATAGGTGAAAACAAACGATACCTTTTGGTGGATTTCAAACACATCCTTAGCTCTGGTGAAAAAGAACCCTAAGGATCTAATATGGCATTGCTCAATGTTGCTACCTGAGCCTATAGTCTGAGTTTTACTATGTTGATTACCGACAAGCGAGAATCGAGAAACTCTCAGTTTTTGTACGGAGAGAAATAGTTTTCAAATCTCCCACTAGAGGTGCGGGTTTTCATACAAAATATCTCGCAAGTCGCTTCTCGATATGCGTTTCGATCAATAAAACAAAACAAAGACTACGGGCTCTGTAATTTTACCGGCAGAATTCTAATTATGGTCCTATCTTACCTTGATGGCATCCATCTGCTGTTGTGCTGCTGTATGGTCATCTCCAGCAACGATGGCGAACTTGCTCCATCCGAACGCCTTTAGCAGCGCCACCACCGACTTGCTGACCTTGTAGGCGGGTGGTAGAGTTCGCGCGAACGTCCCGCCTAGGCTTGTTCTGTCGCGTGAGTTATGTGCGCCCGCGCATTTCTGACAAATTAATATTAGTTGAGTTTTTGCATTAGACAGAGTAATACCATGTTCAATCTGCTAGTCGATTTGAAATAGTTAACTCTTTCGTGCTGATTTTTAGTCTCTTTCTAACAATCGGTCTTTGTTAGATCGGCAGATTAGAGTTGTAACTTTTGAAAGGGCCATTTTTAATCGATTATTGAAAATTGTACCTTTTGAAGAAAACGCGACCTCTAGACTGAAGCATTATATTATTAGGTCATACATACGATTTTACTTAGAATATTTTTTAGAATCGCCTACTATTTGTCAGTATCAAAACGAAACGAGGTGGCAAACTTTTGACAGAAACTGAGACGGAATAGTAAATACCAAACGGGCGAATACTCAAACGCAACTTAAAATTTTCACGCTTAAATTATTGTCATCTCTTACAAATGAGTAATGTCAAACATGAGTAATGTAAATTTGAGTTACCTTTCAGTATTCCGACCTTAGCCTCATAATTTTGACTGTAATCATTTCTTAGTAAATTAATTAAATTAATTAAAAGTTATCTCTTACTACTGTGTAGTTATTTGTTTGACATCTCATGAATAGTTCATTACTTTTGTAGTGGGTACGTTGCGTCTCTCTTCTATGGTAAATACAAAGCACTCTAGTTAACTTGTATAATTAAGTGAGGTTTCCTTTCGTGCTTGACTTGAACTTGTGCATCTCGGCTTACTGCTAAAACTTTAGTTAAAACCTTACTTCTACCTAAATACACATGCATACTTTTTTGGTGCTACTGTTTTTTTGGTGTGCTCATTTACAGTATGTCTCCTTTTATTCATAAGAACTTGTTTTATTTGTATATAATTGTTTTTTCATCCCACCATCTCGGAAAGAGTATTTTTAATCTTCAATATCTGAGTGGAAAAGCCGTTTTTATTCTCTAGAGGATAAAGTAAATTGAATTTAGAACATCGTGTGCACTAAGTTTGTGAATTAAAAAAACATTAAACCTATTTACTGCTACCTCTATGGTGCCGAATATATCATACAACTTTTTTTTAATTTGTTAAAAACTCAGACTCGGAACCTTCTTGGTGTTCTTTTTTCAATTAACTTTTTTTGCATTTAGTCATTTCCTCGCTGAGGTGGAATGAAAAGTTACGTGTTGCACTCGAGTGCAAAGATTTTTCACCTCGTGCTCTTTTGATTCCCTCGCTAACGCTCAGGATTCTAATTTTGAATCCTTCGGTTGCTCGGTCATCAAAATTGAACACGCGGTTAAAAAGCAACTTTGCACTCTTGTATAACAAATAACTATTATTTGCATGCTGTGCTTGCTCAATTTTTACACTATTTTGAGCCCAACGTGGGAAAATTATGAGTTTGAAAACTTTTTTCTCTTAGTATATTTGAGCCCCAATTGGTTAAATGTCTAAAATGTATGCAGAAAGAGCAGAAATAGTTATTACATCTTCATTGGCCAACCATAGACTCTCTTGATTTCAGTTTGATTATAAGTACTTACATGCGAAATAAGAGGCAGGTTCCAAGCCGAAGCTAGTCGAGCTTCAGTGTGGCAGGTACCGTCGGGTCCAAAGAACGCTACTACACCAAGATCTCGCATTTGAGTCATCACCCTGCAAGTAAAATCGAATAAGCAAGCGAAACGTGCTGGTAAGGGAAATTTGACGACGCTAAACATAAAAATAAAATATTTAGTACCAATTTTAATGGCACTTAAGTTTACTGGACAAGCCTCTAAATAGTCTCTTTTGAATGGAAAGAGAACATAATATATCTATTCTGTGGTATTATTATAACGACAAAGAGGCTTTAGGATATTATTATATTCTGCTGTGGCATTGTATACTGCGAGTAAATCCAAGTTAATAATTTTATTGATATTGCAGAGCTAAAAAATATCTAAGACGCATTCATAGCAATTTTAAGTTATTGTTAGAAAACTATCTAACAGGAAAATGAAATGATATATAAGTAAATTTCACCTTTATTATTACAAAACCTCACAAGTAGGTAACCTCTAGCTTTTCCAAAGAAATAACTATTTTATAAATAAATCCATTAGATGTCTGTAGAGACTCTTTAGATGTAGACGCTTATATTTATGGTCTACATATTCGCAACACTTGGGAGTCGGCTAGTCGAATATATAAAACATTATTCTGTTCAAACAGTTTATGTACTCGTAACGTACACAACTTAGGGAAGCTATCAAAACAGAGATGAGCCTCAGCAAATCTGTTGGTATTCGGGCAGACCGCGCGGGTCGCAATCAACCTAAGTCAATAATAGGAGGATCAGTGCCAGGAATCTAGAGGGGTCACAACCTTAATTTGGAAGATTACGATTTGCACGGTGATAAGTAGGTAAACACGGTTTAAGCATTTTTTTTTGTTAACCCATACTGTCCCACTGCTGGGCAAAGGTCTCCCCCATATCCCTCTAGTTTTTACGATCACCGGCTGCCTCCCACCAGGCTCTGTGGAATGTGTCGAGGTCGTCATGCCAGCAGGCACCCATTGTGTGACGACTATTGCCCACCTGTCTTCATGCATTCGGCTGATGTGTTTAAGCATTTGAAAACACGAAAATAAATTCTACTGTACAATATTTGCGTCCGATTATTGCAAGCCTTTGCATCTAATTTAGAGATTTATACAGCGTCAGGGGCCACGTGTCTCTATGAACGGGACGCTGTCTCTGGAACATTATTTAGATCGAGTAGGCTTGCCCAGAACTTAAGCCTACCATCGTCTCATTTACTGTGTAAATATTTTTTTTCGAATAAAAAAACATAAATCCCATGGGATAACAACAACCAGAGCCTATATAAATATTTACTTTTCATCTACATGATCTCGAAGGCAAATATTTTTCCGGCCACGGGAAAATTTCAAGGCCAATAAATATAATCTCAAAGTCATACGCATTTCTTCAGAAAAGTCACAACGATCTCTTTACAATGTTTTACCCAGCTACATGATGAAAGCGTAAATTAAATAGCAGCCTAGATCAAGCATAGAAAAAATTTAGCCAGTGACAAAAGCCGAAGATAAGTCTAGACCTGAAGTACTCACCTCAAAGACAAGCTTTCCTTATCCATGGAGATGGGCAGCCGTGCGGGGCCGATGTCCGCAGCCACGAACCTCAGCTTCAAGCCGGGCAGGAGGCTCGGCTCTCGGTTCACAGCTGCCACCGCCAGCGGCATAGCACCCAGCACCGTCTGCAATGACTCCATAGTTCAAAACAGACCTGATTACAATACTACGCAAAAAAATTGCTTCATTTATCTCGCTTTGGTTTCCTTGAAAAGATCTCTCTCAGCAATAAGGCCGCCCATTATCTTTCCTAATTTTGTTTTAAGTTATGTGTTTCCTGCAGGGTTTCTGTGGTGAACAATAAAGAGTTTTTTATCTTACTTTCAAGGGCTTAAAAAAATCATATAAAATCAGGTCAAAAAGTATTTCAAAAACTTCGTCGTTTCATCAGTAAATTTTACCTGTGAATCTTATGGAGATATCGCTATGATAATTCTACGGGCTTACTGGTGGGCCAGATTGGAAAAAAATCCGAATAAGCCCACTATGCAAGTGAGTGGGCTTGATGGGAATAACCCATCAATCAACAACGCCTAAAGTACCTAAATCAAAGAGTACCTACCTATCTATCTATAGTCGGTAGGTTAGGTTAGGTATAGCCACAATGTCTTGGAAACTCTTTGAAGAAAGGATTTAAGAAATAACATGTCCGTGGGTAGATTAAGGTACTTATAGATTCCATATTCTAGAGCCCCTTATACAATGTAAATGTACCTGTATTATTATATTTAGCCACTAGTTACTCTACATAATTTATTGAATTACCTGCCGAGTCTGGATTACCTACTTACAAAATTAGTATTTTGTAAATACTGTATTAGTCGTAATTTTCTTTGTGAATAAATACTTAAATATGTACTAGATAATTTATAACTACTACTGTATAAATCTGTAAAGTTCACCTCATCCAGAGGACAAAATCGCTATTAGTTAAAAATTACTAACCTAGTTTAATAAGGGTTTTTATGTTACTAACCAAACTGGACCAAGTTGTCTGAATAAATAATCTAAATAAAATAAATAAAGTAACTTTTTGAATAAATAAATACACCTACATACTCTACTAAAGTAGGTTATTACTTAGGTACTCCGTTTATTGTCAAAGATAACAAAGAAAAAGATAGAAAATAACAACACAAAAGATAACAACTTTTTGTGTTGAAAAACCAGTTAAAACCCGTAACATACAATGAAATCCAAAAATTGCGTCGTACCCTTGAATTTCTTGGAATCAAGAATCCTTTAAAAAAAATAGAAACATTTTATTATTCTCCGTGAAATATCCGGTCTATCCTCCAAGCGGAAATAGCTGTTTATCAAAAGAACCGTTATGTATTTACCACAGACCTATCAAAGGTTAAGTAGCGAGTCTTATAACAGCCTCGCAAACTAACAAAATTGACATTCTACAACCGGCAGAGAACTTGGAAATATTTGGGAGAAGTCAGGGTGACTTATCGCTCTAAAACTTTTTATGCATTTCGATTGCTTTTCTTTTCTCTATGGCCACCTTTTGGATGGATATCGTCACGCAAAATATTCAACTATTTTCAGCTGAGCGTATTGCGTGCACGTGCTCCGTTATTAGCTACGAGTGAAACATCGTCAACAATGGTCTTTATGTAAATAGCCATGATTTGAAAATATGGTTTTAAAAAGACGTTTGAGGACATTAGAAACGCTGGCCAAGAAAATATCAATGACATGACGGAGAAAGGAAAGTCACACGATGATGAAGTTCATGCATTTTTATAGGCGCTACAAAATTCATGAGCATGTTGATGAATTTTAGCGTTTGATATTGCCAGCTTCGTAATTAAAGTTTTGTTTATTCGACCGACAACAGGCACGGGGAAAGGGGTTATAAATAGCTCTTTTTTAACTCCAATTTCAACCTTTTTATTAAGTAACTTCACCTTTGTGTCTTCAACTCATAGAAAAGCTCTTTTGGGTGATGGATTTGATCACCAGTATGTTTTTTAAAGGATTTATAAAGCTCAGGCACTGCTTAGATATAGTTCATGCTACATAGTTTTACTTTTTAGGTTGTTACAAAATGTTAGAACACGTGAAACTTTACTTCCACGTGGAGAAGCACAATGTAGGTGTATGTTACTCTGAAACAATGTAAATTGTTGCTTAAACTAAAAAGCAATTTCGATACTAGCTTTAACCCGGTACCTACGGCTGGATTTTACAGACCCAGAATAACGCTATACGACTTAACGATGAGGAAAAGGTGAAAACTGAAGTCAGCGCGCTAGCTAAGAGACGGATATGTGAGTTACTCCAGCAAAAAAGTAATGAATCTGAAAATTCTAAAAATGCAAATAATAGCATTTTTATCCAGATAATATCAAAGACCACTCAGCAAATTAGACCTTTGCTTCTAATCTAGTTTATTTATACAGCGTCAGGAGCCACTTTTTATTCATGCCCCTATAGATGGGACGCTGCAGTGCCTGGAATAATTTTAGACGGAGTAGGCTTGCCCAGAACGTATACCATCCTCTCAGCCTAGTCTGCTGACTAAGCCGCGGGTTTCTTCACGATTTTCCTTCACTCAACAAAATAGAAAAAATAAAACACTGACCTGACTACGTCGGTACGCGCCTAGGAATCCAATAGTAATAGTCTTATTACGTAGCCAACTCTCCCTCATATTTGGGCAAATTTTTGCCGCTCCACAATCCCTCCCAACAACTTCATACAAATCTAATCCATCCAGCTCCATACTATCTATCGATAGGTTCTCTTCAATAAGATTCGTTGTGACACTGGAGTAGATGTTATTTAAATACACCGAGTCTAGTTTCTTGACATCAGTGTTTGGACTCTCATCTAAAGTGGCGTTTGTTTCGCATTTACTCTTATCTATCATGCCAACGTCTATGGCTACATCATTTTCGGTAGAGTTGTAGATATCGTCCTTCTCTAGTTCAAGGGAGACATTCTGGGATAGAGATGGGTAGTCATTTGTCGGCTTGGCTTCTATTTCCCAAATGGAAATGAAGAGCAAGAAGAGTATGGTTCGATACGCCATTGTGGTTCACATTATTGACGTGGATGATGATGACTCCTCATTGAGCATAGAATCTGCGAACAAAAAAAAATAAAAAATAATAATAATAATACAGTTATGGTCTTCATACCATGCAGGTTTCCAATTTATTGGTGTTATCTCTGAAGAAAGGTCCAAAGACGTTGGGAATCGTAGTGGAGGTGGCTGGATAAGGCAATGATGACTGGTAGAATAAAGCACGTTTCTACACGAGGTCACAGATCATATAAGACGAGGCAAAAGGCATTTACACACACGTATATGTATATGTGTGTGTGTATCCTTCTTACACACACTTACCTACCTACCACAATTTTATCTAGTTAAGTCTATAGCAAAAACAAGCACCGAGAAATTAAATGGTGTATAAAAATGTATCACATTTTACCTGTGCTATATCCGGTATCAAAGCTTGTTTTAAAATAACCAGGGTATTTTCATTTCAATGAGACTCTCTACGTTCCTATCTTGATTTTATATTCAACTATATTGTCCGTCATAACGAATGGAAACTATAACCTAGTGACCTAGTTGTATTGCTTGATACCTACCTACCTAATAAGCAGGTGATACTGACGTCAGATGTCAGATGGAAAACGTGAAGGTGAACTAGAATAGGTGCAGAATGGGTGAATAAAAATAATATAAATGCTCATCAAAAACCTATTTATTTCGTCTTTGATCCTTGACAGACTTAGTATTTATGAAGTAAATTCCGCGAGAATAAAAATAATTTGAAGAAGCAGAATCTATAGATTAAACGCCTCAAAACATTACTAAAATATTACCTACTTAAATTCTTAAATTCTTTATTGCACACAGAAACATATAACCAAGCAAGTTAAAACTAAAAATATGTACAAAGGCGAGCTTAACCCTAATAAGAGTTCTCTTCCAGCAAACCTTTGAGGCAAAGGAGAGGGTTAAAATAGAGAGGTAAAATAGAGAGGCTACTTACCAAAAAATTCTAGTCTTGTTTGAAACATGTGATGATTTTGTTGGTACGTTAGCGGCCAACTCTGGTGACGAAGTTTTTTCACTGAGCGAAACTAAGGTCAACGTCTTATGGTTTGTGCAAACTGAAGTGCTCAATTTTCATTACAATAGGATTCATTAAAATTTAATCAATCTGTGGAGAAGCGAATCGAGTGGAATTCCAGATTCAAATAAAGGTGTCTAGTGTCTAGCCGAGTGCGAGCTCGTAAATGACATTGATTTTTTTTAGCTTATGTTGTTTTCAATAATACAAAAACACGCACACGTTATCTAACCCAATCTATTGGACCCGTCAAAACAAATCTACAAGATTTGATAAAAGCTCGTAAAAATGTAAGTTTTTGTTTGTTTAATTTTACTGAAAGTTGACGTCTGTCTGTTGTCACTACTAACAGGGGGTCAATCGCGCTAAGTTGTAACAGCTCACCAGTTACTGTTACTGTTACGGTATGGCCGATTTGCACAGTGTTTCAGAGAGATTGACTCCCAGGAGTTCTTTCAACTAAATTGATTCACAGTGTAAATCGGCCATAACGTAACAGTAACAGTAACTGGTGAGCTGTCACAACTTAGCGCGATTGACCCCCAGAGCTTTTGCTAGCAAGCGCGCTCGTATGAGTTAATAGCCAACTCTGGTGACGGAGTTTCCTCCGTCGTGGCTTAACGACTGCTAGAGCCGGAGCAGACAGTTTAACGTGCCCTTCGAAGTACGGAAGCTCTCGGATGTGCTCGGATGTGCAATAGTGACCGTGCAGAACGTCGCTTAAGGGTGAACAAGTCGCCCACCTTTCCATACAAACGTGGAAAGGTAACTACTCCACTGTTTGACGTTGACCAACCAAAACTAAGGATTATATCAATTTATCTCGTCATAATCTATGTCTGTATACACCCCAAACCGTAAAAAAAGTATTCATTTAAAAAATACAAGCCTTCTAAACTTTCAATACAAAAGTTTAGAAGCTTGTATTTTTTAAATGAATACGTGGCGGTAGGTACGGTTTAGTACTTCCCAGACGAGCTCGCTGGTAAAGAGCCCTACTACTAAGTTATTGTGCTATGCATGAGCATTCAGCAAACATGTGTATCTTGTCTACTTATGCCAACATAAAAAATGATGAAATTATAAACTGGCCGTCATTTTGATTGATGCATCACTTTACCCGTACTTCATGAATATCAAGTACCTATGACAACAAACCAGTATGTACTCATCGTGAAATTGAGTTACCTAGAAAGGATGGAAAGTTTAGAAAAAGAAAAAAAGACTCACGTCACGGCGGTAGGTACGGTATCCCCTAGGCACGGGCAACATTCTTTCAGACCATTACTTAGTTTAAGACTGGAGGGCGTTGTGTGAAATGTCCAAGAGTATTTATTTATTGTCATATTTTGATGGTAACAAAAGATAGACAATTGGGCCACTGATATATTCATTTCATCTCAATTTCAGATTTCATTCTGGCGGAGGTTGAAATTAGGTAAAAGTTTGATGAACTTTATGCCCAAGAGCAGATACAATAATTGAGTTTACTTAGGCATGGCTAACTCACAGGGGAAATAAGAGACACATGATTGAATTTCGAGGTTATTGATAGTGGTTCACCTAATGGAAGTGGACTAATAAGCCAAAATAGTGGCAACATGCAGCCAAAATAAAGGTGTTGTTGATTTGCTTGTGTGTACGTATCCATGGCGTAGCCTTTGACAGAAATTGGCATGGTTTTTCATTATGTATCTATCATGCAAGTATAAGTATCTAGAATGACAGAGTATTTTCTTGAGCCTTTAGATTTTTTAAGAAAATAAATGATTAATAAAAGAAGAAGAAGTGGACTTTACATTCCATTTCCGTCCACTCCGTCGTTCCGTTCTGATCATCCTTTTTATTAGCTCTATTTGGGTACCTTTTCAAACTGTAAACAATAGTTAAAATAAAAACAAAACTTACTTTGATAGACCAACGGATCACTATTGAAGTGCTTTTAACGTTCACACAGAATAAACACAATTAGAATAAAATAACAAACGTTCACTGTTTACATCAACAATCGTAATTATTCACATTCAACCTCGTTTTCAGCGCTCGGACACGTGCATCCGCTGCGACCGCTCGCGAGATACTGAAGGCTGAATAGTAGATTCTGAAGATGAAGATACATAAGCTATATGCGCACTAGGCGTTCTGAAGCGCACTAGGTGGCTAGACAAGTAGCCAGTTACCCAGGGTGTTGAATAGTTCACTATTTTCACCTTAGTTGATTGTAGAGTGGTCGTCATGAATCATTATTACAATTTTTTTTAGGGGCTGAGGCATGCCACTCTAAATTTCAACACTTTTTTGAGGTCGGTATATAGCTAATTATAGCTATTACAGTGTAAATTTAAGACTATGAATTGGAATGGTTAGTATACATATATCCATGCTTCCGTCCTTCGGAAGGCACGTTAAACTGTTGGTCCTGGCTCTAGCAGTCGTTAAGCCCTGACGGAGGCCTAAAAACTCCGTCAACAGAGTTGGCCACTAACTCATACGAGCTTTATACAATCCATAACCATTGAAATTGTGCAAATCAACGTCAAAATAATCATTTGTGAGTCATCATTCTGACGCTAACCAATCGCGAGGCTGATCACCGCCTAGTGCGTACATGCACTAACTGAGACTTAGTTGATTGTCTCTGAAGACTGATGTAGCAGCTGTAGCGTTCGTAGCACCGCGTAGCAATTCGTAGCACGTCGCTACGAATAATGTTCTACTGTTTGTTTTTATTGCTCGTTTTTAATAGCTCTTGTGTATTGAATTTAATGCTCATTTTTGATTGAATTAACTATATCATAACAGATGAGTAAAAATTATCAGTCTGAAACTACACGCACCTCCACTGCTTTCTTTATGATAAAGAGTTAGTGACATTTCAGTTTAAATTAATGAAGAAGTGCGCGTAGCACTTTGCTACGCCGTAGCAATATTAACCTGAAACATGTTTTCGTTTGGCTGGTGCGCTGAGCCACGTAACCTTTAAAACTGAAAGGGTTATTGCTACGTAAATATAACAAGGAATATATTACATTTGTGTATTGGAAAAAAAATATTGAATTGTATATCTCAAGTCACAGTTTTATACAAGTACTGTCTGGTTTTATATTCTCAAATAATGTTCAAACACTTATTTCGATCATTATTTTTTCATCTTTCCAAATGACGCATTAGATTTAGATTATTTACAAGGTGCCTGTCTGAGGGTGCAATGTTACCTTAATAATAAGATTTATAACTCAGCATAATATATAATACTGAAAGTTTATTTTGATCATAAAAGTGATTCTTATAATAAACCATCACTGCTCACCGAGTATTCTGTAAATTTATAATTATTTTGTTGGACTAACCTTCTTTGACAGTGGGTGCTACAATTATGGCTGTCTTTGTCGCTTCAGTTTATCATAAAGAGAAAGCAACTTTTATAGTGCTAAAATTAGGTTAGATTACAAAAATGTAATAGAATCGACACCATTCATCAAGACTCCTTCTAGAGACATTATAATTATTGCTTTTGCAACATTCATCATCATCATCATCATCATAGGCAGCTTGTAGTAACCCACTGCTGGGCATAAGCCTCCTCCCTTAAACGCCTTTTTTTTGGGATTTTTGCATCCAGCTCGTCTCCTGTACGGCAACATTATCAGTGCAAAAGCAGGAATGACCTTTGTACCTACAAGAGTATAATAAAAATAGGATGGGATTTGTATTGATAGAAGAAAAACAGAAACAAACAGCTGTATAAATATTTCTGTTTATTGAGTGAGCAATCGCGCTCCATCGCCGGGTTCGCTCACAAAGAATACCGGCGTTCCTTTGTACTGCGATAGGATGCGTCGCTTCGCGTTTTCCACCTCCGATTTCTCTATCTGAAACGAGAAAAAAAAATTTAAACTTAGTATTTACTTTTGTCAAATCAAACAAACCGTGGGACAAGGCTAGTTTAAAAAAAAAGGCATAGTGACTGTAGGCGAGTGGGCAGTTTATATTATGAAGTAATTTCACTTCGGACCCACCATACCCCTGGCCATACCCCTAGGGGTAGGGTGAGGCGAATTTTTGAAACTTATATAATTTAATGACTTTTATGCATAACTCCTTGGACGAATTAGTCCAAGATTTTACGCTGTCGAAGTCCATAATGTTTAATCAAATAACGTCAAACTTTAATCAAATCAGTCAACACCAAAATGAATGACGATAAGGACACGAGTTTTGACATTTTTTGAAACGACACATAGCACTTTTATTTTAATAGTTTTTCTTGTGTTATTGTGAGTATTGTTGTTTAATTTTGGTGGAATTTTAACCAATAATACTTAGGTCGTAACATAAAGTGTGGGCCATTGGAATAAATGTGTGTAAAGTGGTTTTTCTGAATGTGAAAATTCGTGTTACGTTTTGGAGAGAAAATCCACCATTTTCTTTTCAAAACAAACGACAGCCGACTTGACAACTGACTTGACTTGACTTATTTATTACAATTTTAACACTTGACATTGGCAAAATTGTCTGTCGAAATGACGGACACAGGCCATTATTGAAGAGAAGAAGAAGAATGACGATAAATCGATGAATTTGTCGTAAGAACTGAAACAGCTAAATAGAAATTCTAAGTTTGTGTCCTTGGAAACAATAAAACCTATATTTTACGAAATTTCAGGCTGCCATAACATTGGAGTCACCACCAATATATCTTACCAATGATATAACACAGCCTCCGAACCCGCCCCCCGTCATGCGAGCTCCGTAAACTCCTGGCGCTCCGCGGAGTATATCCACCAGCTGGTCCAGCTCAGGGCAAGACACCTGCATCAGCTTGCTGAGAGAATCGTGCGATTGGTAGAATAGCTCGCCCACCTGTTAACAATGAATAAATATAAACATACTAGCTTCCGCCCGCGACTTCTTCCCCATCCCGTTTTATCTTGTTGATTTTCCGGGATAATAGATAATATATGAATCCAGGTTACTAACTATAAATATTCCAAGTTTCATCAAGAACTGAGCATTTAGTGTAGCGAAAGAACACATGGCATTGCAAAAAAATTGAGTAGGTACTGTAAAATTAGGTTAGTTTAGGACAGAAAAGGTATCGATATTGCCCTACACTTTCGACGAGAGCTATTAAACCAAGTCGGAGCCTACACCCTCACCCGTTTCAAGTCGTTTTCTTTCAGTCTCTTGGCTACTTCCACAGTTCTGGCAATCTCATCCACCACGTGTCTGGCTCGCATCATCACGAGCTGATCGCATGTCAGCCTTGATAACTCTGAAAGCAAAATTCACTACTAGGTATACTTATACCTACACAATAATTTCAATTGTTCTAAAAAGCTTATAAGATTCTAGGTACGGCAATTCATTTTTGGTTGGTTTGCTGTGGAACACCGAGTCTATCCGACCGATCGGAGTTGGACTCGGGAGTAAAGAGCCAGACTTTTTTTTTTAAATGTTTGTTAACCATCTCTGCCCATAACCACAGATCATATAATACTATATTTTGATTACTATATTTGAATTGAAGTATTGTTTCCACCGAAAGTGGAATACATCAGGAAGATTGCCTTAAAATCCGTCTAGAAAAAGCTTTGCCTTCACGACTCAACGAACGTTTAAAAACTTTCAGACAAATCGAGTCGCCTGATTAAATTCTTCTTTATTAAATTCTTGTTTATAAATAAATTTCCTTGAGACACTTTGAACTTGCCTTGCTGATATTGAAGATGTTGAACCTCCGTCGAGGTGAATTGAAAGACAAACGGTACAAGTTGTAAGTAATAGATAAAACTTGGTAGAAATAAATAATAAATAAATAAATAAATATTTACGGATACTTAACACAACGCCGTCTAGTCCCAAACTAAGCAAAGCTTGTACGATGGAAACTAGATGGCTGATAGAATACATACATACATTTTTTGTTTTGTAAATACATACTTATAATATATAGAAACACCCAGACACGGAACAAACATCTATGTTTACAACACACAAATGTTTCTTCTCGGTGGGGATCGAACCCACGACCCACAGCACGGAAGGCAGAGCTACTACCGACTGAGCCATGATGCCTGTCAGTATAAAACAAAGTAGCTTCCCGCTGTCTGTCTCTATGTATGCTTAGATCTTTAAAACTACACAACGTATTTTGATGCGGTTTTTTTTATAATATAGAGTGATTCAAGAGGAACATTTAAATGTATAATACATGCATAATAATAGAGAAACTCTGATCATTTTAAAAGTTTCTAATGTGATGTCGTAAATAAACACATTTAAGTAGTTATATTTAAGAAGTAATCATATTTCTAACGATGTAACTGACTTTTATAAAACCTCATTTTATCATTTACGATCTCCGGCAACGAGACACCCACCGTCTCGGTATAGAAACAATGTTTGTATAGTATGAAACATTTTAAAAAAGGGGTTTTTTACACGCTTTATATTAGCTTCATTTGTATGTTTGTAAGCGACTCCTTTGGGCGCGATTTTGACCCATTTCAAACGGCCAGATTTCATTCAATCTTTGTTGATTTATCGAGGACCGATGACAATACACTAATTTGATAAGATTACTAGCAGTCTCCCGCGGCGTTGCTCGCGTTAGAGTGTGACTTTTCAAAATTCCTTTCTTAGTGCGCCCCTACACTACATAAGGAACCTACCTTCCAAATTTCATACCTCTAGGACTTATAGTTTAAGCTGTGCGTTGATTCTCTGTCAGCTTCAAAAGAGTTTTATATATATTGATGATGATGATGATGATGATGATTCCATTATTCAATTTTATTTGCAAAATAAGATTTTTGTCAATTTATATAATTTTCATTTATATAGTCGATAAGGCAGGAATTGATGTTAAAACTAATTTCCAACCATATTAGTTTGGTTTTTTATACAAAGCGTGTTTTTTAGTTTTTTTGAACTACATATTATTAATTATGTTTTCTTCAAGGGTCGGCAACGCGCTTATTGCACCTTTGGTGTTGCAGGCATCCATAGGCTACGGTAACAGCTGCAGGCGGGCCGTTCGCTTGTTTGTCTACTTAGTTGTATAAAAAAAATGGATCAGATGAAAGAGAGTATAAATAGTAACCAAATTTATTCGGCTCGTCAAAAACTCACCGTCTAAGTCGTCGACAGTGGCGTCCCTGAGTGAGGGTAGGTGAAGTATATCTGCTGCCTGGTGGCACTGAGCGCGTCTCTGAGGGTACTCGCTACCCGTGAGCTGATGCTTCACGTTGGAGTTTACCACCAGGATCACAGAGTCTCCAGTGCGCATGGGTACTAGAGTAGCTTCTAAAGACCTGTTGGAATAGTCAAACTAGTAACCTTTCTTAGAACTGCAAGGAATCTTTATCAAAAGCTCTTAGTAGCTTAGTATGTTCAATTATGCTTAGAGTTTCTTGTGAAATAGCTCGTCCGGGGAAGTACCTAGTACTGCCGTACCTATTTCTACCGCCAAGCAGGATGCATTGCTGTGATGCTGTGTTTCTTTTGAAGGGTATGAGAGCCAGTGCTATTACACGCACATGACACTGAACACTTTTATGTCTCAGAGCGGTGGGCGCAATGCAATGCATCACAGGACTTATTGCTAAAAGCGATCTCTTCCAGATAACCTTTGAATAGATAGGAAATCGTTAAACAGCGGTGTACAAAAACAAACCAAGGAACATTGGGGTTCCTATTCCATTGATCCGTGAGGTAGTTAAATTGAAGTCGGTTTCTCTTAAATTCTTTATTGCACACAGAAAAATATGAACAAACAAGTTAAAATTAAAGATATATACAAAGGCAAGCTCAACCCTAATAAGAGTTTTCTTCCAGCAAACCTTTGAGGCATAGGAGAAGATTAAAATAAAGAGGTAGTATTGTGTACTAAGAAAATACTCGGAGTACTTATTATCAATGTAAAATTAAACTT
The DNA here is from genome assembly GCA_918843925.1 of Eulithis prunata. Classification (NCBI taxonomy): domain Eukaryota; kingdom Metazoa; phylum Arthropoda; class Insecta; order Lepidoptera; family Geometridae; genus Eulithis; species Eulithis prunata. The sequence goes on along the minus strand of OU974014.1, from coordinate 8,609,578 downwards.
TCAAATTAATATAAACTACATAAACATTACATATAAATATACGAATTCAGTTTCTCTAGTTTTTTTTACTTATAAATTGGGGGGCTATCTCACCTGCAGTCTATAAGCAAGGCGTGGTCCTTCCTCGCCATGGCGACGATGTACTGGTCCATGATACCACACGGCATACCGGGAAACTCGTGCTCTGCCTTCTGGCACAGTTTCGCTTTCTCTACGTCACTGGGAAAACATCCTTATGTGAATATTACTTAGAGATAGATAGAGAGATAGAGAAATATTTATTTGGCACACAACACAACACAGTAAAATAATTACACATTAAGAAAACAATACAAAATTAATTAGAAAAAAAAACTTAGTTCTTATCTCAAAAAACCAACAGGATCAAACGGGACAAAGCTAGTACTATAAGAGTACAAAACCACGTCTAATTTTAACCAACTCTCCCAAGTGGTAGGTATCTATTAGACACAGCCCTTGCACCACTTTAAGTACAGCCAACAATATAAGTGAATCCGACAGCTTTGAGAGCTTTTGACAATTGTTTGTAACTTTTGCAAGGGCTTCAGGTAAGTATATCTTTAAACTTATTTCAATGATACCAAAACTTCTTATATTGTGACTACATTTATTTGGGTTTTAAAATCTGAATTTATTAGGTAATCGACTTATGCTGCTCACTGTACCTATGGGTATGAGTGACATCATTATTCACAGAGCCGTATTATTATTTTCATCAGCTCAAACTGACGTTATCTTCATCGCGATTTATTGCTTGAGGAAGTCCCAAAATGTTAATGCGTCATTGCTTTTTTCATTGCCTTCACATACCTCGATGATCTCTCAGAGTTGTGATACGCCGCGGTACCACACCACTGTAAGATACAGTCTTCATTCTGGAGTACGTTGGCCTACAGAGTACGTCCCCGGTGGACGTGCTCAGTGAAGCAATCCATTGTTACGAACGTATCGACGCTAATATTGATATTTTTATTCAAGCCACTGATAATGTCAGTCATATAGTTTTTTTAAAGAAATTGCGATGTTGTTGAATCTTATGGCATGCTTTAGTGTATTCGTTTTACGTATATTACACAGTTCACATATTTTTGTATACAGATCGAGCAGCGCCCCTAGCGGGTAGTTTACAAAACTAATGATTCTCCATACAAACAGTAAACGTCAAACGGCATGCAGGAGGATTGCTAAACAAAGAGCTGTGGGTACATTACTCAATTGGATTCCCAGTGAGTCCTTCCAGCAACGTGAAGATAGCCACTTCTACTGAAGCGCTGCTGGACAGACCCGAGCCCATGGGCACGTCTGACACTATCACAGCATCGAATCCTTGGACGTCACCTGCGAAGAACAGCTAAATTGTTTTCATGGTCTTGCAGCCATAAAAAAGTTTTGCCTAAATTATGGAACCCATCTTCTTCTTCTTCTTCTAAATATATAAAACTCTTTTGAAGCTGACTAACAATAACAATCAACGCACAGCCTAAACTATAAGTCCTAGAGGTATGAAATTTGGAGGGTAGTACCCTTATATAGTGTAGGGGTGCCCTAAGAAAGAAATTTTGAAAAGTCGCACCCTAAAGGGTCTGAAATTAGGATCAAAGATTTTAACCAAATAATGCGTATGCTGCTACCTCGCGAGCTAAGCCGCGGGCGACGGCTAGTTTTCAATATGTATTTAATTGACTCACATGGATGTCCAGTACGTATCTGATGACACGAACCTGTAAGAATAATATTCCGTAGTAGTTGCATCTTACCAGGAAAATTAGCCACAACTCCTTTGACATAGTTCGCCCAGGCAGGAGACCCTGGCTTCAGCGGCACCGACCCTGGCGTGGGGAAGCTGGTCTGCAGCTCCTCGCCCGAAGCTAGGATTGATATAACACGGCATTGATCTGTGTTGTTGGGGGATCCTACAGTGATGGTCAGGAATGGAAGGGCCTGGAAAAACCATACAAGGTTATTAAGATAGAAGTCTCGTAGGAACCACACTCATAAATACAATGATTAACTTTGGAAAAGCAGCATTTCAAAGTGAATTGTCTATTAACTAAATTATAAATGGTTCGCACTGTTTTTAAATTAAGTGGTTAAACTTATACATACCTACTTTTCAGAAACTGCATTGTAAGTGCACTATAACAATTAAAGTTCTAACACTGCAAGTTTTAAGAAGTGCTCCATTAGGTTTGCCAGACCCTTTAGCAAACACAAATGGGTCCTGTGTTCCATCCGGTTTGCCAAACACAATACCCTCCGTCTCGTCGGGTAAAAATGCCATGTTTTTAATTAATTACTTACGTTGTTAATAGGTACAAAAAGTTTAATCCAATGAAGGCGCTAACTAATTTATTATTTACTCTAAAGGATTCTAAAAACACCTGCTACAGAGAGGAATTTCAATTTAGATGTTTTCTTCGCGTCAATTTTAGTTATAAAATAATTATCTTGTTTAGAGTTTATTATTATTTGATTAGAAAACTAATTAGCGATATTGTTTACTTCGAAACCGCGGTAGGTTTTCGTCAAAAATAATATTTAATCTGCCTCGGGCGCCAGTAATGTGCAGTGGTAACTTCCCCTTCCGACCCTGTGGATGGTGGGTTCGAATCCGGGTCAAGCACTGCGGTGAATTATCATTTAGGAGCTCTTCCATCAGATTACGACACAGATAATATAATATTATACTATATAGGATTACGATTTCGACGCCATACTTATGACAGCTTATTTATGTCGCACTTCCATAAAATGCAGTAAGCTTACTAGATTTTTTCTCACTCACTTATGACCGCTTAAATCTTAACTCACGCGTCATTATAACCACCTATCTAACTCACACATCCATAAAATGCAGCAATCTTACTAGATTTCTTCTCGCTAATTTCTTAGCTTACCTACTCGCACAGCTCTAGATGTTGAATGGATATACAGACCACAGGCAACACATATCCGTCGCAGTAGTCAATATGATCGCCGATAATGTTGACGCGGCCCGGAGCGGCTGCAGCGACTGTTGGAATGCTTCCGAAGCTGGCGACGAACTTTTCGCGAGCTTGTCGCAGCAGTGTGGCCTCGCCTTTAGGTACCGCTTCGGTCATCTGAATCATTTTAAAGGGTGCTTACAAACATAAGCAGGTTAACAGATAAATCTATGCGGGTCGGTACCAGTTGGTGCAGGGTTAACTTGCATATGGTTTAAACCTGTTTCTTTATTTTTAGCGCGTAAGATATCATAGAAATTAATACCGTGTTTTAGTATTGATTCTACTCGTGGACGAATATTCGTCCAAGATTCTACTCTGTGGTACCCATTGGCTTTATTTGTTTCATATAACAATCTCTCCTGCGGATATAAGCATTTTTATAAGAATAGTAATGGAAAAAGCAGATGGCCCACCTTAATAAACCACAATACAAGAAGCAATCGAATGCACGAACTGAGAGGCTTTGGAGGTTTTCACAGTATTTTTATTAAACCATATGAAAGTAAACGGAACATACTATAAATGTAAGTTTTATTTTACTACCGAGTCCTGATAGCATTCCAAGCTCAATGTTTACAAAATAGGTTCATCTGAAGGTCACTTAACAAGGTGTACAAAAATTACTCTCCAAAACTGGAATTGTAAGACTATAATATGCTTCCCTATCAGTTAAAAATGGAAAAAGGAAACTACCTAGCTGCTGTAAATATAATTACTATGTAAAAAGTTATCAATAGAACCAATTTTGAAAAAAAAAACTGGTGTTAAACCTACCTTATATTCTTAAACTTGTCAATTAGCCATTTTGTCTTGTTAGTAGTTGTAGCATGCTGTAGCTGCAGCGGTACTTTCAGTTTTTACGAGTGCCTTTTCACACCCTGTATAATCCTCAAAGCAGTTCATATAAAATCAAAATATTAAAGCAATTTCGCTAAGAATTTTCAACTATCAAAAGATATCGATATGTCGGCGTGTCGTGCAATTTACGAAATCTTGGCTATAAAGTTTCATGATCCACCTATCTAGATAAAACATCGCCAAGATATCACTGAATACGACACATTGTACCTAGGTATTATTTATCTATTAATTTATTTATTTGAGTCCCCAACATCATATACACCGAATCACTGAATATAACAATAACAAAATAGAGGCATGCCAAGTGTTACAATAATTATAGGAGACAGACAACAAGCTATTAAGATTAGAGCAAGAGCGAGCTAAAAATTTTAAAACAAAATAAAAATTTGTTTTAAAATTTCATTTCAAAATTCAGTCACTCAAAATTTCATAAATAATTTACATAAAGATAGGAAGATTAGGTAGTCCTGTGAGATAGGTAGGTAACATTTATCATGAGGACACCACCAAAGAGTGGAACAGATACCGGAAGTTAGCCGATAATTTTTTTTCCTCTAAAACGCCAGTATCACGAACAATTTATTCTGACAGTCGCCGCGCTGACGTATTCGAGTTATATTGCGCGTCAATGCCAGCTCGACTGCCGACCGTTGTACTGTCAACGCGCAGTGTATCTCGGATACGCTAGCGTTACGATACGTTTGCGATTGTCACATTTATTCGTGATCAAGGCAAACTATTTCTAAAAAGTTTTAGGAACTAGAGAAATCATCTACATGCGAACAGAACTCACATTTATTTGTGATCTGCTAAGTTCACTCACATAACTCCTTGCCCACGTCTGTGTTTTCGAATAAGTAGATACCTACCTATTTATAATTTAGATGTTTTCAAGATGAGAGTGAATAGGTTTCTTCTAGGCAAATGGGGCTACACCGTCGACCGCACCATCACCATAGAATATTAATTTATTAAGTAGCAGTTTTGTGGTTCTACAAAATTACAGCTACACAAAATAAGTTTCTACTGAATCCATTTGAAACCACATACCTACCAAGATAACGTAAAAATCCACTCAGTTCCATAGCTTGTTTATTAACCATGGAACGATCCTACACAATGGTGATAAAGGTTATAATCCAACAGCACTTACAATGGTTTTGAAATCCGTTTACACTACAACAGAAAACTGTGAACACGCACGAGTGGGCACTGAGATGCGATACGTTGTTAGAGTTTATTAATTGTAGGTAAGGCTCAGCACCCACTGTGCAACATATCCAATGAAATGGTTAATACTAATGAAAAACGAAAAAAAACATTGTCTAAATAGGTATTATTGAGGATTTCAAATGTTTTTTCTTGCAACAGTTTAATTATAATGAATTTACTTTGTATTTCCTCTAAGTAGACAATTTTGTTGTGTTATTTTGGGGTTTTTAATGGGTACCTACTTACTCAGGTAATTAGTATATTACTTACGTCTTATAATTAGGAGTGGAAGGTAAATAGGAGACTCTGAGCAAAGGCCGGCAAGTCCCACACTCGTCCCACATAGAAAATAATCCTAAACTTAATCGTGCATTGAAATTTTTCTCAGTGTAAGCATTTCAAGCACGGCTCAAGTAGGGAGGGAGAGTGCATGTGTGGTGCATGCCCTCTGTGCCCAACTGGGTACACTGCCTTTAAATTTTAAGTTTTTTACACCTTCTACTTATTTGAACGACCAACATCTGACAAATACTTAGGTGCCTAGATACTGGTAATAAAATAGTAATTTCATGATTTTTGAGATTTTTTTTAGAACCCAAAATGGCGCGTTTAAATACCCACTCACTTATTTGGTGTACACTCCTCCTTACCTTCAGTAGAACACTATCTACATTATTGTTTATTGCCCCTTGACTTCGATAACAGTAGTAACTGCTACGACAAGCTCCGGTACAAACTGCTACAGCATCTATGGCGAGTTTCATTACAAACTGTTTATTAAGCTATCGTACTGTCGGTCTACAAGCAGTGACAACCTTATTAGTATAGCTGTTTATATGTTACCTACTGATAGTGTTATCCGTACTGTGGGGTCTTTGCTAAGGCCAACATAATAATATTACGAGAAGACAGTCGTAAAATATCATCATCATCATCAACAGACTTCAAACACTGCCATCCACCTCGACCGATTTCGAATCTTATACCCTTACTGGGCATAACTAGTGATGTTCAAACAAGAGTGTAGTTATGGGCACGTCCAAGTCGTCTAATTTAACACAGTAGGTACAGTTCAGTTCCACGTCCCACGTGACCGCAACTGTCCTATGGCTGCCAGTAGATAGGTACTTTAGATGCCATAAAAGAAAGGGGGTCGATAGAGGCATGTCCTATTACGAGGACGAATTTTAATCGTCCAAGCTGGTCCAAGTACTCAGGCCATAAATAGATGAAGAAGAAGAAGACATTGCATACGTCAAGCTCCAGGTGTGACAGACTGACAAGCCTTTCGGCGGCGGTGCTCTTTTTACTTATTTCTATTTAACAGCTTGTTAACAGCGAGCGGAGCGGTGAGATATTTTTGTAAAATACATTATTGTGATTTTCAGTCCGCTATTTAAATTTAATAATTTAATATTTTATTCAAATTGCCGCCCACTACGCTAGACTTGAGCTAGACTTTAAATCTACCTACGGATTTTCTATTGAATATGGATATTGGTGCATTAGGCCGTCAATCTTAATTCTGCCTTCTCTCCGATTATGCATGGCTGGGCTGAGATGTTGACAACTTGAAGAGTGGAACGACCGAGGTAGCCGTACTTACTAAATACGATCAGAATATTGACCTCTGAGTAAATACCTACGCTACTGTAGCTAACGTAAGCCCCCGACCAAAAATCCTCTTGACTTCATCATTGTTGGTCATCATTGCAGACCATGGAGTATAAACTTCAGTTCACCAAATTTCAATAGATAATTTGAAATGAACCAAATGTTTTATGCCTGTGATTCCTAAACTGCTTTTCAGAGCTGATGAATATCCTCAAAACTTGGAAACGACTCCATTTTTACCAAACATGGCTAAGAACCATTCAGATAAATAAAAAAAACACAGTCAAACCGGAGCCCTTTCAGAACATATTTCAGGCCTACGAGGGCACAGACAGAACGTCATCAATCATTGAAAATGTGCTGGCTAGTACACGCAGCACGATCAACGTAGCAGAGGTACGCGTAACTCTGCTACAGAATAGCGTGCAAGTTCTACGCTTTCATTGCTTATACCGCGTGCACACTATGCCCATGCCGCTGCCGGCATGAATGCCGCTTGAAAGAAAGAAAGAATTCAATTCAATTCTTGTCTATGGCCTTTGCAGTGTTGCCCGCAATTTCGCCAATGTCACGTTTTATTAGACCTTAGCAAGATGGAGAATGACAGAAAGAAAGAAAGACTTTACTACACTAGCAATCAACCTTCCAACGTCAAAGTTACAGTCTTTCACTGTCAATGTCAGTTATCATGTTATGTCACGTCTCACATCCATCACATTGGCGAAATTGCGGGCAACACTGCAAAGGCCATAGACAAGAATTGAATTGAATTGAGCACATCACAGATCACTCAATCAAGTCACAACAATCAAAAACGGAACGGGCGGAGCAGCACAAAATCGATAATTTTTGATAAATAATAATCTAGGATTCAATGGCTTTTACGACAAAAGATGTGGTCCTCAAAGAAGACAGACCAAGAAATCTGTTGCTTCAAAAGCATTCTGACTACCTAGCAAGATATAGCACAAACAAGGATGACTTCGAGTATTGTATGACAGAGTATCTTCGGATGTCTGGTATCTACTGGACTCTGACTGCTATGGAGCTAATGGGCCAATCATCCAGGTAACAATATTGAAGTACCGAGTTCATTCGCTTGAAAAGTTTCTACAGTAGGTACCTTATCTGCTAAATTGGTCTATAATGTTTTATAATTGTTTATTCTTTGTCACAGAATTCCCAAAGAGGAAATTATTCAGTTCATTACAACATGCCAGGACAGTGAGAGTGGGGGTATACCAGCTAGTAAAGGACATGATCCACACATGCTTTACACATTAAGCGCTATTCAGGTATGACAATCCAATTTTTTCCTTATTGGAGGCACTTAGGCCTATGTTTCTTCTTGTATAGCCTACATATAGCCAAGATATCTATACTATTATTATAAAGAGGAAAGGTTTATTGTTTGTTAGCATTGAATAGGCTCCGAAACTACTGGACCGATTTGTAAAATTCTTTCACTGCTGGGAAGCTACACTATCCCCAGGTGACATAGGCGATATTAAACTTTAAAAAAAAAATCTGATACTTACAGAAACTGCTATAATGTAACCCAAGGTATAAAGAATAACCCAGAAATTTCCTTACCTAAGAAATGTATGTTAAATACCCGTGCAAAGCCGGGATGAGCCGCTAGTGTGGTAAAAATTGGCAGTCAGGTTCTGACTCGTGGAAACAAAACTCAAAAAGCAATTCATATAAGGTATGTAGTAGAGTAGCATCTTCTAATACTGTGCTTTCTACTTCTAAAGGTGTTGGCAATATATGACCGTCTGGATGCCATTGATGTTGAAGGTGTGGTGCGGTTTGTGAAATCAATGCAACAAGAAGATGGCAGCTTTTGTGGTAAGACTGGTTACAAGCTAGGTATCCATGCACTTTGCAAAGTATATCTCAGACTTATTATTATTAAGAGCCTGTAGTGTCCCACTGCAGGGCAAACGCATCCCTTTCTTCTTCCTTTCTTTGAATTATTCTGCCGCGAGGATATAATTGAAAAAATGAGGACCATTTTTGAGAACATCGCGAGGTTCAGTTCAGGACAAAAAACTAGTTTTAAGATTGAATTGCCCTCCAGAAAAGCCTCTTCTGGTATTTTAATTAATAAATTAATTGATTACTGTAAATCTTCCCCAGGTGACAAATGGGGCGAGGTAGATACTCGTTTTACATTCTGCGCAGTGATGTGCCTCTCATTGCTGCACCGCATCGATGACATTGACGTCAACAGTGCGGTGGAGTTTGTACTCTGTTGTATGAACTTCGACGGTGGGTTCGGGTCCAAACCCGGCTCAGAAAGTCATGCTGGTAAACATTTTTGTCAATATTCATAATCTTTATTGCGGTTATTATGTATTCAAAAGAGTCCAATTCTAACTAATCAGTATGATTAGTTTTAAAGAGTTGATAGTATCAAGTCTATTAACTAAGCGTGTATTCCAGGCCTAATCTACTGCTGCGTAGGCACGCTATCGATATGCAAGCGTATGGACGCGCTGAAAGCAGACGAGCTCGCTTGGTGGCTCTGCGAGCGACAGTTACCCAGCGGTGGCCTCAATGGACGCCCGGAGAAGCTACCGGATCTATGCTACTCATGGTAATTTATTTCACTTATCACATTTTATTACTTTTCAAACCTCCCGCGCTAAATTTTAGTGTTGCAGAGTTGCCAACTGAATTGAAATCTTCTAAAGTGGGAGTTCTGGCTGACGCTAAAAATATTTGGCAGGTGGGTGATGTCATCTCTTTCAATGCTGAACAGAATACACTGGGTCGACAAGAAGCTGTTGGAAGATTTCATCCTTGCGTGCCAGGACGCGGAAATTGGAGGCTTCAGCGATCGACCGGGCGATATGCCAGACCCATTCCATACACTGTTTGGACTAGCTGGATTATCTCTACTAGGAAATACTAGCATAAAACCTGTCAATCCCACTTATTGTATGCCTCAGGAATGTATAAATAGACTAAAATTAGAGCCACAAATCCTACAAATATGATTATTTAATTATTAGTATTATTTATAACACTTTATGCTAAGAAAAAATGAACTTTTAAGACACAATTATAATTTATTCAAACTTTTGCAAGAGTTTACATTGACAAGACAAATCAAATGTTACTACCAATTTTTTTTATTCATTCATAACTACTGCTTTTTGTAGTAGAAACTGTATTGTAAGAACGGCAACCCTAAACAGAAATGACAGTTTATCAGCTGATAAAAATGTAAACAAAGCGAAGCTCATAAATTTATTTAACTTTTTACTCAAAAAACACAAAATGTCACCACTATACTGTTTCCAATTCTTTCTCTTTAGTATTTGTGTTCACTTAGTTACTTTGTTCAGCTACTTTGTTTACTACTACGATAGGTTAGGTTACCGTGTAGATTTACGGGAAGAATATGACTATATTATTGGTGAGTTAATTTTTCTTTACCTACAGCATATATAGTAAACGAAGCATTTTATATATTTTGACATATTTCTCACTTTTAATTAAGGTAGGTACTTATCTACTTGGGTACCTACCTACTTAGATAATTAGTAAAATAGAGAGTTCACTGTGCATTGTTTACCTTACTTAAGTTATAGATAGATAAGCAAAGAGTCAAAGAGCTCACTGTGTATTTCTTACCTTACTTTTCTTAACCTAATTATCTAATAGGTAGTTAGGTACCTAGGTACATTAAAACCTTTGGCCAGCAGTTGGTAAAACAATAAATTGGAATGTGGAGTCGACGATGGTTAGAGATAGCGAGAATGTGAATGCGATTGACAATGCACTCACTTTAAGTTAAAAAAATGAGGCGAGCCCTCCTTACGAGAATCGCATCTTCGAAACGAGAAACTCTTCCCGTGTGTAGTGTACACCATTATCGTTATCAGCCTGTAAAAGTCCTATTTCAGTTGGCTCCGGAACTGCCGGCTCCTTGATCGCACACAGACTAGCGACTGAAACCAACCACAGTTTCGTAGTCCTAGAGGCCGGGGGCAGAGGCCATGCCTTGCTCGAAATACCCGTGCTAGGGCCCTTCCTGCATCGGTCTGTGTTCGACTGGCGGTTTGAAAGCGTACCGCAGAAGAAAGCCTGCTGGGCTATGGAAGGCAATGTAAGTTCACTTACCTTTGTAAGGCCACTTGTCTTTGTACGTCCATTTACTTCTGTAAGGCCACTTGTCTTTGTACGTTCACTTACTTTTGTACCTAAGACCACTTACCTTTGTAAGTCCACTCACCTTTAGTGTAAGTCCACTTAGCTTTGTAAGACCACTTACCTTTGTAAGACCACTTACCTTTGTAAGTCCACTCGGTTTCCACCTTGACTCCGGTAAAGCTAAGGAGATGTCGTTAGCCTTCACTGGTAGTCACCATTGTGTTTGTTGGTCTTTTGTCTCTCAATTCGTGTAATAAAACTAAAATTTAATTCCCAGATATGCAGACTTCCGCAAGGCAAGGTAGTTGGAGGCTCATCGAAACTCAACAATATGATCCATGTAAGAGGGAACACATCACATTACGTCAACTGGTTCCACGGAAGACACAGTAAGGATTACATTGAAAGACAATTTAAATTCATAGAAAATAACGTAATTAGTTTAGACGACATTCAATGCGAAAGTGAGCTTGCTGACGCTGTGTTAGAAGCAGCTAAAGAAATAGGTTATAGCACAGTTTCAAAAGAGTTTCAGCAGGGTTTCATGAAAAGTAAAGTTTCCCAGAAAAACGGGAGAAGATGGAGCACATCAGACAATTTGCTTTCTAAACACATTGTTGCCAATGCATTAGTGGAAAGTGTTATTTTTGATGGCAACACAGCTCAGGGAGTAAATGTAGATTTATTTGATAACAAATATAAAATACGAGCTAGAAACGGCGTAGTATTATCAGCAGGGGCAATAAATACTCCTAAAATACTGCAATTATCTGGTATTGGACCTGAGAATGTACTAAAAAGTTTAAACATTCCAGTAGTGAAATTGTTGCCAGTGGGGAAAAATTTACAAGATCACGTAGCTACAGGATTAGACATGGTTCTTTTTCATAAGTCTGTATCCATCCAAGCACTTGACATGATCAATCCATTCAACGTATTTCAGTATTTTTACGATGGAAAAGGGCCAATTACTACTACTGGATGCGAAGCTGTTGGTTTTGTGTCCACAAAAAATGATACAGTCCCAGATGTTCAATTCATGGTGTTGCCAGTAGGATTATCTTCAGATAGAGGTAGTTTATTAAGTAAAAATCTGGGAATAAAAGATAAAATTTGGGAGAAATATTTCGCTCAGACCTTTGATAAGTATGTGGCCACTATTTTGCCGGTAGTTTTACATCCAAAAAGTAAAGGAGAGGTCTACATCACAAGCAGAGATCCTAAAAAACCTCCAATTTTTGACCCTAAATATTTATCAAATGCAGAGGACGCAGTAACTCTTATCAAAGGCCTAAAAATAATGATAAAATTGCTACAAACTGATGCAATGAAGAATGTCGGGGCACATATAAATCCAGCTCCTTTCCCAGGGTGTGAAGACAAAATACTATTCAGCGATTCATATTTCGAATGCTACATACAACATTTGACTTTGACAAGCTATCATCCCGTGGGTACTTGCTCTATGGGGTTGCCAGGTGCGAAAAATAGTGTAGTAAATAGTAATTTTCAAGTTTTAGGGGTAAATAGATTGTATGTGGTAGACGCTTCGGTGTTGCCAATGTTGCCGAGCGGCAATATCAATGCAGCTGTGGCAATGATGGCTAGCGTGTTCTTTGAATCTAGTATCAGCTATAATACTATAGTGAGTAAATCTAGTTCCTGTTTGAAGGGCGACTTTCATAATGAGATTTTATTTTATTTACGTCATTGTGTTAAAAGATAAAAAAATCTTTTCATCCCACCATCTCGGAAAGAGTATTTTTATTCTTCAATATCTGAGTGGAAAAGCCGTTTTTATTCTCTAGAGGATAAAGTAAATTGAATTTAGAACATCGTGTGCACTAAGTTTGTGAATTAAAAAAAACATTAAACCTATTTACTGCTACCTCTATGGTGCCGAATATATCATACAACTTTTTTTTAATTTGTTAAAAACTCAGACTCGGAACCTTCTTGGTGTTCTTTTTTCAATTTGCTTTTTTTGCATTTAGTCATTTCCTCGCTGAGGTGGAATGAAAAGTTACGTGTTGCACTCGAGTGCAAAGATTTTTCACCTCGTGTTCTTTTGATTCCCTCGCTAACGCTCAGGATTCTAATTTTGAATCACTCGCTGCGCTCGTGATTCAATTTTAGAATCCTTCGATTGCTCGGTCATCAAAATTGAACACGCGGTTAAAAAGCAACTTTGCACTCTTGTATAACAAATAACTATTATTTGTAGGATTACTTTTAAATTATCCATTAGTTTTAATGCAAAATTTATTTATTATGTAAAATAGGTAGTAGGTACCTATAAGTAGATAATCAACTGCAGTTTTGTAATAAAAGGCTATTAATTAATTAATTATTAATTTATTTATTGACAGTAATAAGGACACTTCTAGACATTGAATACTGCAAGTATTTTACAATTTGAGCTTATCGAACAATATAAAGGCTGATTTACTCATTCACATTTTGCAAAACGAAATAATTATACTTAATCCACCTTTTTTAAATTCCGAAACTGTTTTATCTTGTTGGTAAAATATCTTCTTAAAAGTATTCAATCAGCCTTTATAAAAAACTAAGTATATTATATTTTTATAAGTACTTATAGGAAATTATTGCAACACTAAAGCCATTTTCACACTCGCGTCAACTCGAGGCAACTTGACAATTTGTCAACTTAAAACAACTAGTGGGCGCACGTGTGTTGGTTTATTATTTTCACTCAACTAAACTTAAACAGCTATTAGAAAATAAAACAAATGATATGAGTGCATTGTAGGTAAAGTACTTAAGGATACTTCAATTGCTTAATTAACAATAATTTGAAGTATAAAAATGAGACAAATTAATAAAATAAATCTAGGCTACTTCTACTTAGTTTAATTCTAATTTAACGACTAGTATTTCTTAAGCTAAAACAGCTTATTTAAATAAATGCAAACATAGGTACCACTTTGTCTTAAATAATTTTAATAAATTAATTTTTTAAATAATAGCAAACATAGGTACCACTTTGTCTTAAATAATTTTAATAAATTAATTTTATCAATCTAGATAGGTACATCCGAGACCAAGCATTCTGGGTCATCTATAAAATCTTGAATAATAGAATTCAACAATTACTTTTTATGTAATTAAGGAGTGACAATTTATTTGATTAAGCTAGCATTCATGGTTTCGATAATTTTTTGCTCTGAACTGTACCTAAATTAATTTTATTAATATATATTTGTGCAAATAATTTACAATAATACTAATAAATAAGACACCTATGCCAGACCGACTAGCACTAGTTATTTAATAGGACGACATTCAAACAAAGAAATACTATGTTTTTTTATATCCTCCCATAGCATAATATGTTTATACCTAACATTCATGTGATGATGATGTAAGGCACATTCATCACTCTTGTTAGAATTTTTTTTTAGGGATTTATTTTCCATAAAAAATCAACGTTAGTAAGTTTTTAATAAAACTAGGTACTAGCATAATAATAAGATCTGTGATAGATAGAACTATCACTCTAAATATATTTTGCATTTAAATAACACTCCACACTGAGCAACAAAACTGCAGTTCACTGCTCAAATACTTTGTAACATTATATTGGACGGAATACTGATAATGCTTCAGAGTTTTAATAAAAATACTTATAAGTATTGCCACGCGTTACTAATACAAAGACTAATATACATTCTATGTTTATTTTTATAATACTGAACGGTAAATACGTCACAAATAATATATTTTTTAATTAAAACCTACTTTATAAGAATAATATTTATTACTTTCTAAAGAAAATTGTGCTTTTTGGACGGAATAGGTACACCTACAAAGCCCTAATTACTATATTTTAGACAAATAGAAAAGTTTCAAATAGTATAACAATGTGAAAAGTAATTTTAATACTGCTGAATTTATATTTTATTTGTTTCGGCGGTCTGTCGAAGGCAATGAGCTTTTTTGAGCAAAATACTGCATAATTGAGACAAAACTTAGAAGTATTTGATACTTGCGTATAATATTCCCTAAATTGCTTGTACTACTCTACATATAATTGTGCAAATTTCAAGTTTTCTAAAACTTAACACGATAGAAAAGTATCTAAACCTAACTAGTTTCTTAGGTAATCTTTCGCTTTAGCCATTATTTGACTAGAGAAATGATATCAAAATTACTAATGGAAATCTAGAATCCAGTCACAACACAACCAAAACATTTATTTATAGGACCTACAGCCGATGGTTTCTGTCTGTCCCGACCCACCACTTCAAGTACCTACCTAAGTAATCTAAAAGCTGTGTTCGCACTTCCAAAACATTACAAGATGCTTGAAACTTACTTGAAACAGCCATCCAAGTAGTTGTCCAACATGTCAAGTTGAAGGTCATCCCACTCCGTAGGCGTCATGAGAAGGGAGGAGAGTACGTCATCTTCAGGGATCAGCGGAGGTGGTTCTGTAGGTTCCACTATCACATTCGCGCCAACATGCGCTTGTAAATCTATATCAAGCGGTTGGATACTTGCTAGGTTGAAATCTGGCAAGTGGAGCGTCACAGCATTCACTGCATCACTAACCGATTCCATATTCACTTGTTGAATAACCACACTGTCATTTTCTACTGGTTTAGGCGCAGATTTTTTCTTTTTCTGAGGCCTGTTGGATATGCGTGACCCGCCTTCTAAGTGAGCCAAGTCTAATTTCCAGAAACCCCCTTTCCCTGGTTCTTGCTTGGATCGAGGCACTTTCACGAACACTTTGTTTAGCGACAGATTGTGTCGGATGGAGTTCTGAAAATAAAACAAACTGCCTTTAGTTACAGTTCTAATGAAATAATTCACTTATGTATTACTTTACGATGTAAGAAATCGTCGTGATCAAACGGACTCCGAGAACGAACCTTATCATCATAATTCATCAATCGAGCACTCGACTGCCTAATCCACCCCGCGATGCAATTACGCGTAATCTAATCTACTGATTAGCCCTTTATTAAATCACACGGAGCCCTACTACTGTTATAGTTTGATAACTCACCTGCCACGTGGGGTCTGCCTTCCTATAGTACTTGAAGTTATCCTTTATCCAGGAATAGATAGCCGATAGTGTCATTTTGTCGCTATTGTAGCGCATCGCCATGCAAATCATAGTGCTGTACGAGTAAGGCGGTTTCATCTCGGTGTTCGTTTGGTACTCTTCCTTGTTCTCCGTGAAATCCTGCTGACATTTTGCGATTGTCTTGTTAAACTTCTCGAGTCTTGTGCTCTGTGGCTGCGGCGGCGGCTTCGCCTGCGCGCTCGGTGCTATGGGGAAAGGAAACTGCGGGACTTGCATTATGTTCGTTATGTTCTGTAACCACGTTAGATTCGTCAAGTCCCCTTCCGATTCGTCCACCGCCATCTTCTCCGGCTTGTGCTTCGTGTGTATCTTTTTGGAGACATCTTTCTTTTGTACGGGAGCAGTTTCCTTAGGAGCATCTGGGTTTATAACCGTTTGATGCGCGTATGTTTCGGGTTGCTCGTACACATATTCTATCTCGACCGTGTGAGATGATTCCGGAACGGTGTGGTCGATTGCGAAGTACGCGGTCCCATACTGGTCGCCGGCATCTCCGTAGAAGTTGATGGAGGAGTCCAGCAGCTCGCCGGACGCTGGAGACAGTCCCGATGTTATGTGCATCTTGCGCTACATCGCACACCTGAAAATGTCACCACATTATGAGTCACACTACCACACTTTGATTCGTCATTGGGTAGTTTTGATTTAAACAAATAAATGATTGCTCATTCGTGGTAGATCTGAATCAAAGTGGTAAGATTTGAGTAGAAAACCGCAACTTACCAGAGAATGGTGGTGGGTGGTGACCATCCAAGATGCCGGACGATCGATCGGTCGCAATGACGTCGCGCTGGTCAACGATCGGAGCTCGTGGTGGCGTGGTGGTGACTGCGCGGTGCGGCGGCGCGCTCGCTAGTGGCAGGTGCGCGGGCCCCATTGTCCCAACTGTACCGACTACGTTCATACCCAGTGGATGGACAGGTGTGTGTGTGGGTCGATATTTTCCGCCGTAGGGCGGCCGGCCGGCCCGCATCGCTGATAGCTCCGGACAATTAGTCATGGTTATCGGCCAGGGTTGGTGTAGGGGATGCCGTCTTCGAACTCAAACGGTCTAGTTCGTGTGGGTTATTAGAATATGGGTTGAGCCAAGAACGACATTTGGCAAAGGAAAGACGTCCAGCCAGATGTAAGGGGTGGGCAAGGAACCGATACAGCGTTCGAAAATTGTTGTTCTGACTTCTGAACAACAGGGTTTACCTCATCACCATCGTCAATTCGGTAATTAGGTACCTACTTATTGCAAGTTTTTCTTACGCGGTTGTTGTCTCCACGGTGGAGACCTGAAGATTTTTAGATGTTTGGGGAAAAAATTTGTAGGTAATTCAGTTTAGCCCACCAGCGGTTTGCATGTTCTAGCTTAGAACCTTGATGCGACTCTGTGTCAGTTGTCTTATCAATTGCTTACTCGAGCTTCAAAAGTAAAGCTGCGGGTACCTACTTCCGCAATACGCTGCGATATTTGCAGTCCTTTATCTAGCGATAGGTATTACTCTGGCGTGTGCTATCTTGAGAAACTTGTCACATGAACGACGTAAACCTAGCCAGAAAAATATTTTCAGCTGGTTGCCAGTGCGCTGGAAAATTACTATGAGAATGGCCCTTGCATGGCTGCAGCGCTTTTACAAACATTTCAACCTTTCAGTGTTCTTCTAAAACAGCATTACGTTATTGTTCTCAGAAATGACTCAACACAGCTACGAAGAATTCAGTGAAACTGATAATATCAAGGAAACACCACACTTAGCCTAATTTATGTACAAGCCGTAATTTTTTTGTTGTCAGTATACCTATACCTAGGTATGAGTCACACAAAACTTTCAGTAGAGCTCTAGGTAGGTACCTATACATTTTTTCTTATATAATTAACAAGACTACCCAAATTTTGAGCTTGAGAAAAAATTCTAAAGTGGTAAACTGTCTTCGGGACTCGTGTTATATTAGGTTAGTGGAAAAGGGTAATTTTGTAATAGAAATGCCTTCAAAGTGTCTTCAAATCATGGAGGAAAGGAAAATATCGCGTCTCAGAACAAAGTTTATAAGTACCTAACACTACTTTTTACGGCATTTGGCTGGTTTTTATGTTTAGAAACAGTCTTCAAGAGCAGGTGGCAAACAATTCACTAGCTCCAGTTAAATTAGTCAAAGGTCATTATTACAGAAGGTCGTGTACCTTCGCCCGTTACCCCCTTTGTCCCGAATTTTAAATGACTTTGGATCGTGAGGTTGTAGCCTGTTGGAGTATTACATTTATTTTCGATTATTTGTTGTAGTTAAACAATGTTATAAAGGGTGAGAGTCCATATTTAAACTCTTGATAATACCACAGAATATACCTAGGTACTTGTTGTTTTTCTAGAGTAATGCATTCTAGACTCTCTCAAGTTTTTTTATCTAGGGAAGCTTTCTACAGCAACTTTTAAGGAATTATTAAAATTCCTTAACGTTTAAATCATACTCTAGTCTACATACAAGTTTTTACTTAGTTAGAGCGAGGAGTCAATGTATAGACTCCACAAAGGTTTAGCTAAGCAACAAATACATACAAACAAGTACCTACTTAATTTAAGTGCTTTATTTTAGTTTGCTTGTAAACCAGTTTATTGAAAATAAATATTTTTATTATTTATTATTATTATTATACTTAAAAGGGGAAAAGATAGACTTCGATTAAACCTGAAATACCCTTTAAGGGAAGCAATCGTTGCACTTGTTTACGAAAGCATGCACACTTTTTGACTGCACCTTTTACAAGGCATCCATCACATAACTTTACGGCTCTATTGATAAGGGGTAGGTTATTTTGTAGGGTTCGAGGGTGACTGCTGTTTATTCTGTTACCGGGGCACGGGTGGCTGGTACCATACCTGCCGTTACGGCTGGTGAGCAGGTTACAATGAGATGGGGGTGGAAATGGAGATTATGCGTGTAAAAATGCGGGAATTCATAGTTCATAAGTTGAATCGGAGGCGAGATATGTTGTATTTTGAATACAGCTCAAGAAACGAAATGAAAAAGCTAGCGAACTCAAATGGAAATCCAAGGCCCGTATACTGATAAAGAAATCGTTACTCAAGCATAGATTTGAATAAAGGTTTTCATACTAAAATCGTAAATCAGAACCGTAAATCAGATGGGCCTAAGGCAGAAAAGCCGTTGGTTGGTTTTGAAAGGGTTTTGTTTTTTAGTAGAGATTGTTGCCTTGGATTGTGAATACTGAACGTAACGCAAAAAGTGTAAATGTATGAAACTAGGTAGGTACAATACTTGGACTTGCCTTACGTTAGAAATCCTCAAAAACATTTTTGAGTTCAGAATCGGAGCGGATACAATCGGTCTCCGCCATTGTCGCCCTACCGTTTGGTCAATGACCTGCCTGATGGTCACGGTCAATATTTTGATGGTGCTATGGCCACTTAAACCCTTTATTTATGGCTTAAGAATTATTCTACACTTCCAACATCGCTATGAATGTGATAGATTGAAGCTGAAACGTCACGACACGACGGAGGCGGAGCCTGGCTTATGAAACTTATACAACGTTCCAAAGATCATCCGGATTTCGGAATCAGAAATCTTAATTTTAAAATCTTGAAGGTGGTAGGTATAAAAGATAGGTACTTCTAAGTACCTGCAAAACAGCCTGCTCTATTCGGACTATTTCAGCGAGCGAGGAATGATTACCAATAGGTTTGTTACTAAACATTTTTGTATATTACAACCACGCAAATGAAAACTACCCCTATGATAGATTCTTTGTCGTCAACCGCATACATAACTACTTTCGAACATCATTACTAAAAGGCAGCCCACTTTTCGTTTACCATGACAGGTGCTACACGACATGTGCCCGTGTTATCATACCCCATTCCACCCCATCGAGAACCCACCCCATAAAGTGATACCTACAATACGTCCAAGGGGTGTTTGCCAGACGATTAGTCCGTAATTAATAAGTGATCGACATATTGGGTGATTTGGTGCAATCGCCTGAAGTGCAGGTTCTTTGTTATTTCACTGGTAATTATTACTGGTTATTTTACTATTATTTTACACTGGTTATTTTTTAAGATTTTTTATTTAAGAAATTATTCTTTGTAATGTCGCACGCCAACCTCCTCATTACACCACCACGTTTGGGTTGGCTGGCAGACAATGCTTTCAGCATTAAGTCCACCCTTTGTAACAAATTTTTAATTTTTGTGCAATAAAGTATTAAATAAATAATTTATATAATGGGGTATTGGAAGGGTGGCAGTTATGTACCGACACACGGAGCAGAGAATAAGATAAGTTATTTTATATGCCAGTACTCTCAAATGGTTTAGAAATTCATCGTGAGGAAACCCTTGGCTTAGCCAGCTCCGCACGTAGGTAGGTACACCTACTGACTATTATATCCTGTGGATAAGGCCGACTAAGGCTGAGAACCCTCCTCTCAGCCTGGCCCAGTCTGCCCAGAGGCAAGCTCAGGCACTACAGCGTCCAGTTCATAGAGGTATGGGTAAAGAGTGGCCCTTACGCTGCTGAATCATCTTAATCAGATAGATAGGACATTCTTTATTGTACTTACACAAATGCCATATATACATATACGCAGCATTTTGTACCAGCTATCCTGTGTATGGTAAATTAGATGCAGAGGCCTATTTATTTTGTAGTGCAGCTTTTTTACTTGATGGGAAGACATGGATGGCACATAAAAATTTCAGACGACCTACAAACCACCATCTTGTAAATCTACTAACGTGGACTATGTACCTACCTATTGATTTTTTATACCTTACGAAGTTGCTATTGGTTAGTGCTTAGCATAGACACAGATCATAATATTAATAGTTAAATAATTCAATGAATAAGGGAAAGGTAAACTGGAGAACTAATTAAAATACGTAGGTATTTATATGGTAGATAACTTTATTGACTTACGTAACTAGGTATAAAAATATTTGAATCTTGAGAGATACAACTTTATTAATTTTTATCAGTTAATTTTTTAGAAAAATGCAAAATGTTTTAACCCTTTATTTTTAGTCCTCTTATTAATGTTCATTATAATTTAACGACTGACACGTAACGTTAAAACTAAAACACTAACTAAATGAACCCCGCTGTCTTATTGTACCGAGGTCATCTGAATGGCTGTTTTAAGTAATACCAAGAACACTTTTGATTCAAGCATATTTCTACAATATTACGATATCATTTAGATTAGAATAGTATATTTTTTTATTCCTAGCCATATTTGGTTTTAAAATACATTAGGTATACTCTAAAATAAAATGAGCAAATTGAATTTAGCGCATTTTAACATGAGTTATAGCACCGTTAATGAACAGTTTATTGTTTCAAATGTGTGATGAACCAGTGTGCACCGTTGATTAGATTGTCCATCTCAGCTGGCATAGAGGACAACGAGTGGTTGTCATCATACATATACACTCTGAAACAAAACAATAACCTTATTGTACACTAGCTGATACCCGCGACTTCGTACGCGTGCGAAACTTTCCGCCAAAATATCTGTCAACCAGCATACGATTAACCTCGTAGCAAATAACAGGTTTTGGTTGAGAGAGTTCAATCTGTACCTATCTAAGAATCTACGTATTTGACTTCAATAAAATATAGCCTATGTTTTAATTCGGAAAAAGGGTCTTTGACTGGTATAAGTTTCATTAAATTGGGTCCAGTAGTTTAGGTGTGATCCGCGAACAGACAAACTAGATTTTCGGAATCTGAATCATTTATTTAGTAGATATTTAATATTAGTATCATATATCGTTTTCACACTCAGCTCATGCCGCTGCCGGCATGAATTCCGGACTTATTACCACATCAACATCGCCTTTATTGATCGAGTGAGCGAAGCGAACGAGATCTTAGTGACAACTTGGACGAAAATGCTTTGTATGTTTGTTCGACGAGATCTTTTGAACTGCTTATCCAATCTTCACAGAATTTGGTAAGTATACGTATAGTACTCTTAAGTTTTACTGGTTTGTTAAATGAAGTAAATCGGTCATGGGGTCGTGAAGTTATGAGGGTCCAAAGGGAGTAAAAAAAAAAAAAGTCGTACATTAATATCAAGTGGGGTGTCATATGATAGGGGTTTGTTTAGACATTCCAAACCCGTTTTTATTTTGATTCTAGGTCTAATAGTTTTTGAGTTGTTGTAAAAATTATAAAATTGGCAAACCCAGTATAACGTGAGCTACCATTTCTTGGAGTTTCAATGATTTTGTAGTTCAAGTAAGACTGGTACATAGCTAGACGGCGATTTCGAAGCGATTTGCAAAGTTTATTACAACCATTGGTGAATAAAAATTGTTTGGGTTTTATTAACCTCCGACCATCACGAGATCTCAGTTCGGGGCGAACTACTAGTTTTTACTAGAACAAGGGCATGAACTTAGGCCGTGTGTTCACACTATGCTCATCATGCCCACCGACCTGCCCAGTTCCCTGCCGACAGCGGCTGAGTGTGCACGCATCATAATAAAAAGACTAGTAACTGACCGTGTCTCGACGCCATTAGCGCGAAGTCTTCTTGCATACTCGAGTCCCTGGTAGCAAGGCACTCGTTTGTCGCCGCTACCCAGCATGAGAGCCGTGGGCGCTCGCACTTTGTGCGCGTGCGCTAAAGGTGAGCATCTCCTCATAGTTAGCAAATGCTCCTCAGATATGGGCCCCTTTTCGGTGAACTCGAAGCCGGCTTCGACTGCGCACCTGTATATTGCATAAACGCTGTTTTAAATGAGTAATTCTGTTTTGTTTAATCTTCTTCTAAATACATAAAACTATTTTGAAGCTGACTTACAATCAACGCACAGACTAAACTATAAGTTCTAGAGGTATGAAATTTGGAGGGTAGTATCCTTACATAGTGTAGGGGTGCACTAAGAAAAGAATTTTGAAAAGTCGCACCCTAAACAGTGTAAAATTAGGATCAAAGGTTTCAACCAAATATTGCGTATGCTGCTACCACGCGAGCAAAGCCGCGGGCAACAGCTAATAAATACATAAAATAGATTTAATTCTAACTTTCGGTTACAGGTCTAAGCGGTAAATGAACGAATTAATTACTATACATACTTAAATTACCAAAATAGTCCTTTGTGTCTCAGAGTGATGGGCGCAGAATGAATTTATAGAATTTAAATGTAAATAATCTATCTAGCTGTTTCTAATTTGTCCTTTAGTGTGTAATTTGAAAAATAAATATCTATGTCTCTATTTTGCGAATTTTACGAAATTACTTGCAATTTGTGTCTACCCTCCCCAAATATTTCTGCAGTACACTCCACAACTTTTACTGCAATAAAAACTAATCAAACTTACCCATCCGAATTATCAGCATAATGCCCTTTCGTTGCCAAATCTATCAAAGGATTTCTCATCACCACCGCGTCAAAGTTATCATATTTAGCCGCTAGATGGCCTACTATCAATCCCCCATAACTGCCGCCGTATAACACCACGCTTGATGTGCTGCCTCTTTCTAGCACGGTGGTTAGAGCGAGGTAGCAGTCAGTGACGTCATAACACCCGACGTGAGCGATGAGAGAACGCACGGTATTGTCGCCTTGGCCGGTCGAGCCGCGGTAGTTCACTTTTAGAACACCAAAGCCTACGAAGAAATTTTAACCGACTTCAAAAAAAAGGAGGTTCTCAATTCAATTGTATTTTTTTTATGTTTGTTACGTCAGAACTACGTCATTGAATGAACCGATTTCAAAAAAATGTTTTTTTTATGTGTTGGGTTGGGGTATATACTTCCAGATTGGTTTTCGAAGAATTCACGGTTCATAATTATTTAGTTGATATCTTCACAAAGTATCGCATAATCAACAGAAAATTAAAACAAAATCAATCGTCCGATTTGTTTTTCTAATACGTTCATTTACCGCTTATTTCAATTTCATACGCGACTTTAGACAAATAATTTAAGAGCCATACTTATAATATTATGTAGCTGAAAAGTTATACACGACTATAGACAAATGACTAAAGGGCCATACTTGTAATATCTGAATAGTCGAACATTTGGTTAAAATCTCTGTGACTGTTTGACATAACCTGTTAGTAAGAGACAGGAATAATCCAAACAGCTGAATTCAATAAAGTTATGTAACGATTATAAGTAAGTATCTTCATAGACATCCCACCACAACCAAATCTAATTTATAACCGGGTTGAACAAAACATTTTCCCCTGCCGGCAGTCACTAAGGGATTATTGGACAAAAGTTCCAGAAATCCCCTACGCAGGGGAAAACTGGAATGAGCCAACAGAACAAGCTTACAACTTGTGTTTCAAGGAACTAACATGCATAATTACTTACCAATCATTAATATCCGTGTAGTTATACATAGTAGCGACATCTGTAACCGGGTTCCGGGTAACAACAGCGCTATACAAATCCGAGTATTGGCCGCTCAAATGCGTCACAAGAAACCCTCCGTGAGATCCGCCAGTTAGGAACACATTTTTTGTGTCTATGTTATAAGATTGAATTGCCAAATCTGTGGCGAGTTTGCAATCTTTGACGTCAGCATCGCCGCAACGGCTGGGGAGGTAGTTAATGGTAGATTGACCTGCGCCGGTCGAGCCCCGATAGTTCACTTGTATAGACGCGAATCCTGAAAGTTTCGATGTTTGAGCCGAGTTTTCAAAATGAATATATGAATAGAAGATTTTTTGTATCAAAAAAACTTTTAAGCTTATTAAAATGTTTCATTTTAGGTTATATCTGTGATTTTTAGGACATTATCATGCATGTAACTACGAATATTTGATCTGCTTATTTTAACTTTGACGTAAGTATAAGTATATAAATTCATACGCCTTCTGAAACGGCTAAATATATGGACGAAATTAAATTTAAGATTTTAATCAACGTTTAACTATGCAGCGTTTATAAGTATAGCCATATAGAATAGTAGACACTTTAAATAAATAAATATTATTGGACACATCACACAACGCTCTCTAGTCCGAAACTAAACAAAGCTTGTAGGTACTATGGGAACTAGATGGCTGATATAACACTTATATAGGTACATTTTTTTCTAAATACATACTTATAAATACATAGTAACACCCAGACATAGAACAAACATCTATGTTTGCCACACAAATATTTGTTCTCAGTTGGGATCGAACCCACGACCCACAGCACGGAAGGCTGAGCTATTACCGACTGAGCTATGAAGCCTGGCGAACTTTGTGAAGATATCATTACTAAATACGCAAAAAAAAAAAACAAATCATGATTCTTACATTATTCTATCATTTGCTTTACTAAAATAAGTTTTAATCTCATCCAACTAGAGTATAAAGTTACCTAGCATGTTGAAAAGTGCAGCTTCCATAGAGAATGCATCGACGAAGCTGGAGTGGGGTCCGCCGTGAGGCCACACCACCAGAGGGACTTGCTTACTCTCCTCGCGTTCCGGACCAAAGTATAACGCTGTGAACGCATCTGAAACGAAAATCCTAACTTAATACTAATATTATAAATGTGAATGTAAGTTTGTTTGTTACGCTTTCACGCGAAAACTACTAAACCGATTTAAATGAAATTTGGTACACAGATAGTTAAAAGTCTGAGAAAGGACATAGGCTACTTTTTATGCGAAAAAAGGCGGTACCCAGAGACACTATTCCACGCGGACGAAGTCGCGGGCACAGCTCTGCTAGTATTCTTTACTCTTCTTCTTCTTCTCTTCATTAATGGCCTGTGTCCGTCATTTCGACAGACAATTTTGCCAATGTCAAGTGTTAAAATTGTAATAAATAAGTCAAGTCAAGTCATTTGTCAAGTCGGCTGTCGTTTGTTTTGAAAAGAAAATGGTGGATTTTCTCTTCAAAACCTAACACGAATTTTCACATTCAGAAAAACCACTTTACACACATTTATTCCAATGGCTCACACTTTATGTTACGACCTAAGTATTATTGGTTAAAATTCCACCAAAATTAAACAACAATACTCACAATAACACAAGAAAAACTATTAAAATAAAAGTGCTATGTGTCGTTTCAAAAAATGTCCAAACTCGTGTCCTTGACTTACATTATTTAAAATTCATCACTTGACACTGGCAAAATTGTCTGTCGAAATGACGGACACAGGCCATATAGGTTTAAAAGAAGAAGAGTTTTACGTGCACTACGCCGAGATTAAAGCAATTACGCCTGGGTTTAAGTGCCACAGAAAAAAACTAATGGTGGTTTTAATGTAAAAATATTTGCTTACATAAAGAGAAGTCACGACCATTTGCCACAAACTATAACTGATTTATTTATGATAAAATCAATTAGGTATTTTCAAAATTTTAGATAAGATGTCACATTAGTCATATTACTGCTCATCTAATTCACTTCATCTAAGTTCATCATTTCATTTAATGCGGTATAACCCGCATCATTTGGGTAGGTCGTATAACTCGATACATTTTTGAAGGTGTCTTTTTCATCACCTGGATGATCATTTGGTCTTTGTTTTTGGGTAATAACGCTATGATTAGGTACTTACTGACGTCATCAGTGGAGTCGTGTTTGAGCTCTAAGTGTTGTGCGACAGAGACAGCGACAGAAGGCGGGGCTTCGATTACCTCGCTCACTCGCACCCACTGAATGTTCGCTTCGCTACCTTTTGGCGGCAATCTTGCTACAAATAGCTGGAACAATTAATAAATAATAAAAAGCCCAGAAACAATTACGAATATTTTGTTTCAGAAATTAATTTAGCTTCAAATGAACTCTCAAAGGGATTCATATCCTCAGAATTTCGCCTGAATCGATTTCTATCAAGCTAAAAACTATCACCTAACTAAAAAAATCTAAATCTTACTAAAATCACAATAAAATCAGAGCATCATTACTTTTAGCGGTAAGTGGACAGATAGACAGACGCACTAACCCCTCAAACTTATAACACCCCTCTTTAATGAACATCAGTTGTTGAAAATATGAAAATGTTGTACACACCTGTCCAGGAGTACTCATGTTGGAGTAAGTAGCAAGAATGACGTCTGATTTTACGTCAAGCACCGACATAGAACCACTTTCGCTTTTAGAGATATCGACCATCCTAGCGCCATCTATTGAAGAAAAATTGTTTTTTTTATCATTCGTTCGTAAGGCTGACACTACTGAATGAACATAGCCAGATATTATGTTTGACGTTACTTGCATTTTTAGAAATCCATAAAATCGCTGCGCATAAGTACTTTACAGTTTAAAATTATTTGTTTGTTTATTCATTTTATACTAGCCGTCGCCCGCGGCGTTGCTCGCGTTCTACCCTTTAGAGTGTGACGTTTCAAAATTCCTTTCTTAGTGCACCCCTACACTATATAAGGATACTACCCTCCAAATTTCATACCTCTAGGACTTATAGTTTAGGCTGTGCGTTGATTCTAAGTCAGCTTCAAAATAGTTTTATACATTTAGATTTACCAAAATTTATAGAGACGGGCGTACTAAAGAGAATGCATATTACCCATCAGTGGGTCTGCGGGTGCATACACGCTAAAGAGATAGATAGAGAAATAGTATACTGAACTCTTAATACATATAAACAACACTGTAAATCCTTACTATGTTTGGTTAGGAGCTATTACACTGTAAGTCCAGAGATACATTGTGGCTATGCTAAATTAAAATTAACATTTGAATGCTACGGTTATTATGTTGCATTCACACTATGCCGCAGTCGGCAGGGACTTGGACAGGGAAGTGGGCACGAGCATAGTGTGAACACGGACATGCCTCTGCCCCGGCTCCCAGCCCAAGTTCATGCCCTTGCTCCCTAATGAGAATAAAGGCGATGTTGCTGTGGCAAGAAGTCCGCGGCAATAATGCCGGCAGCGGCATGGGCCTAGTGTGAACGCGGTATTAGAATGAAGTTTTTAAACTCCATTACCATTACACTTGGCGTTAAGGCTGGTTTCTTACAAAACATGACCACAAATAGGCCTCATTGCAGGTTTTTATAAAGATTTCGTATGAGTTTCAATTGTTACTAACCAATATCAGCAACGAAGATTCGAACTTCATGCACTTGCGGCGTTGAGAAGACTACTCTTCCGTCTTCGCTGAAGCATTTCGACGGCAAACTCTGGCAGTAGACGCCCCTGAACGAGCCGTTAGATATAGTCATCTCTTTCTGCACTATGTCTATCACCGTCCTCACTTCATCCTGCGGGAAAGAGATAGATTCAAAGGGGAATGCGTTTTGAAAAATACAATTACATTTGTGAAACCTATGTTACAACTATGTAGCAAAGTAGTAACGCGAAGACTTTTTAATTTTGAATGTGGCATTCATTTTATCCGCATGCTTATTGTGAATGCTTGTCGTTTACTACAAAGTTATGTAAACTAAAATTATGTATGGAGAATCATCAGTTCTGTAAACTTCCCGCTAGGGGCGCTGCTCAGTCTCTATACTTACAAAAGTATGGTTTACTTACGTCAACTTTAAAAGCAAGCAAGCTCGTACGAGTTAGTAGCCAACTCTGGTGACAGAGATCTTAGGCCACCCTAAGGCTTCTATCATGGCTTAGCGTATGCTAGAGCCGGGACCGACAGTTTAACGTGCCCTCCGAAGCACGGAAGCGCTCAAGATGTTATTGCCACTAACGGTCACCCATCCAAATAGTGACCGCGCAGAATGTCGCTTAACTTACATAATAGGTACAAAACTTTGTCACTCTAAAAAGGAATGATAGAAATGGACCACAGAATGTTTTCTAGGTTGGTGACAGCCGAAGTAAACTACTGTTAACTGTAAAATGAACCTTATGCTGTACTCACAGAGTCTCGTTTCCTAGAAACTAGTTGGTGACAAGCGTGATGTGGTCCGTCGGCTACTCGTTGCAGCCACACCAAGTCTCCAGTAGGACTGAATCGCGGCGAGCGAACAGCTACACCTTCTACTGATAGTTTCTCTGTAAGAAAATAATAAAACAACTATGTAATAAGCTTACACATCATACAAGATTAAAATCTTGAAAAAACCGACTTCGATTTGATACACCTTCAACATCAGATGATGATGATGATGATGGGTTTGTTCTATTGGTCATAAAACCATTGGAAGGTCACAGGAAAGCAAAATACGCAATGTCGTGCGCGTGGATGACGTGTTTTTTTCTAGTTATTCCTATTTAACTCCTAATCTACTGAAACAATTTTGATAAAAAAATTATGGGACCAATCTGGAAGTACCTATACCCTTTTATATAAAAGTTATGAGGAAACAAACATTAAAAAATGTAGATTTTTATTTCAAGAACCGATCAAAATGAAATTATCGATATTTTAGTACCGTTACTAGTGTATAAACCGGTTTAGATTATTAGCACTTTGAAGTTAGAGGATCATTGTATTGCTTACGCATGTTTCCTGTTAGAGTAAGAGAGAAGATGTAACTCGGCCGGTTTGTGCAGAAGATGAGACCCAATCGGCGCGGTTCAGTCGGCCACGCCACGCCCACCACACTAGCGCCATCTGGTGTGAATCGAACCTAACGAAACATTTATTTGATAGTATTATTAGGGCTTTTTGTGGAAGAGCTCGGCCGGGGAAGTACCTGCTAACCTATTTCTGCCACCAAGCGTGATATTTTCATTGCTGTGCTCCAGTTTTAAGAGTATAGGTGACGTATCAGTGCAAGAGTGACGTAGGCCACACGTGGGGTATTTATTTGATCCATCACTTTTCATATTTTATAAAATAAAACACTTTAAAAAAGAAAGTACACTATCTAAACTTCGTAGGTATTTTTAAGCAAAAACTACATACTTGTCCGGGACAGTCCCCCTCAGGTAGATGGTCGAGCACGGTAACCGTTTCCTCGGGCAGTCGGCACACAACGATAACAGATGAAAACTTGCCCACAAGCTGCTCGCCCCAGTCCTGTCTGTATAGGAACTCTTCACCCTGAAACCACGACATAGTGAGACATTGTCTCACTCCACATTTTCTCATAATTAACTAAACTTAACTTAAACTTAAAACTGTAAAAAAAGCCAAAAACTAAAAATAAAGATACGAACGACGAAGTCGCGGGTTTCAGCTAGTTTTCTCATAAAAACGGCTGTTGATATTGATACTAAACGCTCGTCATAACTATGACCGAAGTCTTTGGTTTGTTGGACACTATGGAGAGTAGGTAAATGACGCTCCATCTCAATAACCGCTCTAATGACGCATATTTTGTGATTCTCTGGCGAACCATCATTTTATCTGAAAACTGTATAAAAAGTACCTTCTTCGGTGCAGGCTCACCGCTACCATCGTCTTTAGGTTTGTCTTCTCCCTTCCGCTTTATATAAGGCTCAGATTTGGGAGGCTTTCTCTCCGCAACATACACTATTGCAGTCTCATCTTGTGTCCAATCTAGGCTACCAAACTCAGCTGGAAATAATAAAATAAGTTCAAATAACTCTTAGACAGGACTTGATAACGGTACCAAAAATAGCATTACGTAGCAGTAACGTTATTTTTCAAGTTGATTCTGGCGTATGGCTACTTTCTATGTATCGTTATTCAAGCTCCAAGTACCAGTATTTCATTTTGGTTCGTGCTGCGTTGCAATCTCGCACCGACACTAATGAAAGAACCGGTTTCATCTTGTTATCTGTAGAACCAGTTTGAAAATATATTGCTATAATTTATACCGATACTAAATTAGTACCGGTTCCGCGCCGATTTCAGTCAAACAAACTGTGTGTTCTGTGTAAAAATAGCAGAAATTCACGGAACATAAGGAGCTGCCCGTAGTTCTTAGTGTGACTTACAGTCTGCATATACATCTCCGTGCAGATCCAAGGCTGTCAGATCAATGCAATGCTGCAAAGTACTCTTACTCCAAACTTCAAGGTACTGTTTTTTGGGAACTTTCCCATTTTTCTCCTCACGAATCAAGGCTTTGAATGTCTCTTGTGGTGACACAGATGACAGTAACCTGAAGAGGGAAAATTATGTTATTGAACTATCCATCATAAAAGAATAAAATATCGAAATATATAAAACTCTTTTGAAGTTGACTGACAATCAACGCACAGCCTAAAGTATAAGTCCTAGAGGTATGAAATATGGAGGTCCTTATATAGTGCAAGGGTACAAAGGGATTTTGAAAAGTCCCACCCTAAAGGGTCTAAAATTAGGAACAAAAATTTTAACCAAATAATGTGTTTTTTTTATACAATATAGGCAACCCTTTGACCACAATCTCACCTGATGTTAAGCAATGATGGGGTCGACGATGT
The DNA here is from genome assembly GCA_918843925.1 of Eulithis prunata. Lineage (NCBI taxonomy): Eukaryota > Metazoa > Arthropoda > Insecta > Lepidoptera > Geometridae > Eulithis > Eulithis prunata. The sequence goes on along the minus strand of OU974014.1, from coordinate 8,578,319 downwards.
AGCACGGTTACCTAGAAGATACCTATTCACTCTACTCTTGAAAACTTCCAAATTATAGTCATTCGGTAACATAGACGCCGCAGTTCGTGTATGGCACCGAGACTTTTTTAAAGGTTTTTTTTAATTACTACGTAAAAAAAATGCTTGTAGCAGAATAAATGTCTCTACCAGAACTTACTCATTACTAACATCAGTACCAAAGTCACTTTGTGCAATAACCTTCAAACTGTCATCCAGGACATAGCTGGAGGAGTACTTAGTGTTCTTGCCTTTGTCCAGAGCTCGGACTGACCATTTGGCAGAAACCCTGTTGCCAGCTCGGTTTAGTTTACCACCAGCTATGGAGGGTAACTTTGCCAGGGTTTTGTAGGCATTCACTATGTTTTCTAGCTAGAAATTTTAACGAATATTAGTGTTTGCGTGTAAATGTTACAATTCATTCAATAAAGTATTGTATTACAGTGCCTTCTGGTAAGATCGGCGTAATAGTAAGTCCGGATGCCAAGCAATTACTTAATTAAATTACGACGAAAAAAGACTTAATTTTAGGACGATCTTACTAGAAGGCACCCTATTTATTTATACCCAAAGCCATTATGTATAAATGTAAGATTATAATTCTTACCTGTGATGACATTTTCAACATTAGATGTTGCAGCAACTACAAAGCGAGGTAAATAATCTTGTTATCAACCAACTGTAAACATAAAATTATTATGAGCTAACACCTAAGGAAGGTACTTGAGTAGATACCTAGGTGTGTACAATATGTGTATAGGTACAATAAGTAGGTATGTATGAATAAAGAATAAAGGTTGGAAAGTGCAGCGCAGAATGCCGTCGTCACGTCGCTCTTTGAAACTATTTTCAGATTGTTTTGTTTACTTACAAGTAGCAGCTGATTGTGACTACGTACTGCGTGCGACTGAGAGCTGAGCTGATTTTTAGTTGATTTCTCTTTCTTGTTTACCTAGACTCGGTAGGAACCTACCTACTATTACTAATTGATAAAATAACTGAGTTCTGGGAGTTCCTATTACGATGAGGAATTCTATTTCTACACCGAAGACGAGTAGAATTTTTGAAAGAAAACTTTTGTTGTCATTTGCTTTGCTTGATGTGATTCTTCTTCTTCTCTTTAATAATGGCCTGTGTCCGTCATTTCGACAGACAATTTTGCCAATGTGAATCTTTTCACCCTGTCCGTCATATAAATTAGTGTTTTGACTTTGACTTTTGACTAGACTATAACATTGACATACAGTAAATTTTGACATCATCATCTTCCTACCCTTGTCCCACGCTAAGTGGGGTCGGTACAACATGTCTTCGCCTTCCACTCTCCTCTATCAGCCGTCATCTCGATGTTCACTCCTTTCTTACTCATATCTTCTTTCACACAGTCCATCCATCTTTTCTTTGGCCTACCTCTACTTCTACATCCGTCCACATTCATGTCTAGCACTCTTCTCGTAATATGGCTTTCTTCCCTCCGCATGACATGCCCATACCACGCTACATACAGTAAATTTTGACGTTGACAGTATTATATTGACAAAGTAGTTTGTTTTGTTGAATTCATTTCGCGCAACTAATATCCCGTATGTACCTACACTGCAAGGATCTAAAGCGCCCTACTCACACATCTGCCGCAGGGGCAATCTAGGGTGTAGGAGTGGGGATGACCCTTAATTGCATCCTTAATTGCGATGTGTGTAGGCATGCAGGGGCAATTTGGAGGATTGGCCCTGCGGCAGGGCGGCAGGAGCGCGAGACCATCCTTGATCCCTAAGTCGTCCCTGCCGTCGCTGCGTGTGTAGCGCGATTGGGGCAATTTCTCTTTGCATAGCGTACAATCAAAATGGCGGCCGACAACGAACGCGAAGTTTGGACGCGAATTATAGAAGTTTATAAAGACCGACCTCACATGTGGGATAAAAATCATAAACATTATTTTAACCGCGACTCAAGGCAGCAAACATTCACACTAATGTTTGAAATTTTTGGGGAACTCAAAACCAACATGGATCTGCCGGCTTTCAAAAAAAATTTTGAAAATATACATATTATTATAATATATAGTATAAGTGTAGAGATACTCCCGCTATCGCCACAACCGCCATGCACCCTAGATTGCCCCTGCGGCAGGTGTGTGAGTAGGGCGCTTAATGCGATAAAGTTTTCTAGAAGAGAAGAGGAGGATCCTGTGGACGTGCCAATATTTAGTAGCAGCCTAGCTGGTGTCGGTGGTTGAAGGGTACCTCCTACCTACGTAGGTACCTACCTACTAATTTGCCGGCAGCAGCGCGGCGGTAGCGGGCGAATGCTTGACCGAATCATGTTGTAGGTATTCAATTCAATCTATTGGCATAGCTGTGCTTACTGACTGCAAAGATGCTGCAAACAATAGTTTATCTAAAGATACGTTATTTTTTGATGAATGTACAACTAGAATAGGTGTAAGTTTGCTGTTGTGTTAATCTCAAAAATCTTCACTAACATCCAATACCCAAGCCTAGAGAAGCCTTAACTATATACCAATCATATTTTTAAAAATGTTAACTTTTATGTAGGTATCTCCTTCATTTATCATTTATCAAAACGATTTCACGGTTTTATTCATTATCAAAAAAAAATCGAAGTCAGTTTCACTAGTTTTTAAACTTATAGGTAAACCTTTATACAGAAAGCCAGTAGGTATGTGGGGTGGGTGTGTAGAAAACAAATATACTAACTACCTAGGTAGGTTCCCACGCACCGACCTAGGTACTTCCGGTTTTTACACAGTTTCAAATAATAATATAAATAGGTACCTAGTGTAACGTCGTCTTTTTGCACGTCACATTGTTACTTCGTAAATCAAACTTCAGTGTTCATTTAAATACAAAGGCTCTATTCGTAATAATAAATACATTTCTCTAATTAATATTCTTTTACAATATTTCATAGGTTAACCACCCAATGCTCCTTCTTCTTATTTTTTTAGGTTGTCATTCAGTTATTACTGTCACGCAGGTGACAGTTGACATTTATGACAACGTCATGTATACATGCAATAATATACTTTACAGTCGGCCATCCTACTTAGAACGAGTCTCTTCGTTCGATTCAATCGAGAGTACCTGCCATAAATACATAACAATACAAATATTTGCACAAATACAAATTAATTTGTTCACAATTCACAATAAATCTATTTTGCACCAATACATATTAACTAATTAATATATCCACATTAAGGACATCATTCATAATACTAATTTTTAAACATACATTTTCTGATATATTTCTAATCCAGCAATTATGCTAAGTTTTCTTATTTATTTATAATATCACTTTATGAAATCTTTAGTTAGTGTTAAAGTTTATTTTAGGCTAACATGCAGTTTTCTTATATCTATCAAAATTAGCGTCATTAATCAAGATTAGAACTGCGACTATCTCAAGCTTGGCGGCAAGGTCGTATGCCGGTCATGCCTTCACTTAATCGTGGAATGGGCGGCAAGGTCGTATGCCAGTCTTGCCCTCCCTCGATCATCAATTGGGCGGCAAGGTCGTATGCCAGTCATGCCCTCACTTATCGTCAAATTGGGCGGCAAGGTCATATGCCAGTCATGCCCTCACTTAATCGTCAATTGGGCGGCAAGGTCGTATGCCAGTCATGCCCTCACTTATGGTCAAATTGGGCAGCAAGGTCATATGCCAGTCATGCCCTCACTTAATCGTCAATTGGGCGGCAAGGTCGTATGCCAATCATGCCCTCACTTAATCGTCAATTGGGCGGCAAGGTCGTATGCCAGTCATGCCCTCACTTAATTATCAATTAGGCGGCAAGTTCGTATGCCAGTCATGTTCTCACTTAATAATCAAATTTGGGTGGCAAGTTCGTATGCCAGTCATGTCGTCAATCAATCATAGATTGGATGGCAAGTTCGTATGCCAGTCATGTCGTCAGTCAATCATAGATTGGGTGGCAAGTTCGTATGCCAGTCAAGTCGTCAGTTAATCATACCTGAGCGGCAAGTTCGTATGCCAGTCACAACTGTTTTGACGACTGTGACTTCTGCTGTACCGTGCGTGACACAGCTCGGTGACTCACTGCTCACTGCATCGACTGCTTCGTCACTCTTTCAATTTCTGCTGGTGCGGCTGCAACAGCTACAGCGGTGGCTGTGGCTACCACTGCATCGTGTCTTCCCTCTGTAGCCATTGCAACGACTGCTGCTACGGCTTAGTCATGCTTTCTGTCAATTTCTGCTGGTGCGGCTGCATCAGCTACAGTGCCGGCTGTAACTGCGGCGACTGTGACTATCACTGCATCGTGTTTTCACTCTGTAGCAACTGTAACGGCTACAGCTCCGACTGCGCCGATCACTGACTTTTCACTTTGTCACTTATCCTGGAACTCAAAACATGACGTTAAATTCGTAATTTTTAAGTCCAGTTCACTTGATAACTTTAGTTTTCTCTATTAGGGATCATATGTTCTAGTGCGTCTTGGACAAAGTATTCACCTGCTTAACATTAGCAGGTCGAGTAGCTATTCAAATGAGTAGGCAAAATCAATTGTTTAGTTTAATATATACTTTTCTCCTCCTACTCTACCTCTTTCGAGCTAAGATGCTAGTCAATATTATTTTGTATTGAAATACTGTTTTCGCTAGTAGTGCAATATTATCTATCGTATAAAACAATTAGTAGGTACAACGTGTACATGTAGTACAAATAATCATATCATGTATAGTCAGCATTATCAGAATTTCGAAATTGTGTCCACAACTCATATTTTCTATTGTTCTTCTTGGATAATTTTGTCTTATTTTCCAAATCTCTCTTTGTCTTATCATCGTTATAATAATATTATAGTCTTTTATTTTCCAAATCATTCTCTGCCTCATCACCGCATTAATCAATAGTATATTATAGATCTCAAAAATGAAATAACCAGGATGTGGAGACTTGAAAGGTCTGTCTCCATCATTCCGATAGTCCTTTCCTCAAGCGGTGTTATCCCTAAGCAACTATTTCTATCACTCGCCCTTCTTGATTTGCCGAAGCATACCTTTGCACTTCTATAAAAAGCAGTTATCCTTAACACCTGCAGAATCATCCGTAAGTTTTACCTTACTTTTAGTTTTACTCTTAATCATCAGAACTCTCTGTTGATGTCCAATTAGTAACTTCCAGTTCTCAAGAACATCCACCTGGATTTAATGATGCGCACTTGAACTTTAAGTTGAGTTGATGAAAATCTAAACTCAATAATAATAATGCATTTAATTTCTAAATCACTTTTTGACTCATCATCATCATCGTCATTATTATATTAACATTCCTTATCCGTGCCCCATCGTTGGGTATCGTGAATCTGTGCAAGGAAATTTCAATTTGTGTTTTCCATCTACCACGGTCTCCGGCTTGATGGATCGCGACGTTGACTGGGGTTTCTAGCTGTTCAGACACCTGATCAGACCAGTGTTTTGGGCTCCTCCCTCTTCTTTAGTAACCTCTACTAAAGTGCTCGATGTAAAGTATTCGCTGGATGCAAATAAAAGACTGACGCTTAGTGCGTTCCAACTTAAGTTCTTTCAGAATGGAGACGTTGATTGTTTTGGCTGTCCATGAGATCCTCAGGAGCCGTCTCTAGCGGCATCATATCTAGCGGCATCACATCCAGAACGCATCGATTCACTTGCGGTAAGTGGTTTTCATGGTCCATTTTTCAGTGCCGTAAAGAGAAATGGAGAAAACCAGCGTGCACACTATGTGAACTTCGTAAACTCGTTCATCGTATCATATTATGTAACAATAGTAATAATGCCTTATATTGCCTAATATCTCCCTTAAGCGTATTAGTTCCTACATATTCAAATGATTTATAAACTATGTTAGTATTTTCTTCCAGCTTCTGATATATAGATCTCTCTTTGGGTGTAGATCTCCTGCATCTTTTCCCACTATCCTCTAGCTGATCCAGCCTTTCTCAACAATTTGGATTGGATAATATAAGTAACCAGCCAACCGGCTGCATGGTCTTCTCACATTTCTTTACCCTAATGGTTCTTTCTATCGAGTAGTATGAGTGGTCTATCTGCTGTCGTTACTACGTGAAATATGTCCCGCACATTTCCACTTTAGCTTGAAAGCTTAGTTTTTTTTGTCTCATTAAATCGCTTCGCACTTCGTGATTTTTTTTCAATCAATCATTTATTCACAGAGATTCATTTTATGTCATTAAATTACATGATCTTATGCAATAAACGGCTCAACACATTCTGTTTTTTTTTTTATATGCTCCTTTTCATTGCTCGTATGGACTTTGTTTTGTTTACGTTCATTTTGTAGGTATTTTTAAGCTTTCTCTGCAAAAGTTACACTTTACGCTCTTTTTTCCATACAAACACTAAATGATGATTACTTCACTGTTTGGAATCGTTAGGCCATCTACCCTGGCTCAGAGCCATATTTTAACAAAATATAATTTGAAAGTTACGATCTTCAAAACCAAAAATTTTTATTCGCTCAACGCTTTTCAGCGGCAATCAGCACCGTTATATTGATGGGAGTATTTTGTACTCTATACTACTCATACCTGAGTCTAGCCCACTCTCGCATAAATAGTAAGTATACAAATTGCCTGAAAAGTGTACCCTTAAGTGCACGAATCATTTCCTCGAATTCTTCAAGTTTTCTAATAGTAACATGGTAACATTATGCTATTGCATGCTTTACTACAAGGCTATTATTATAAGGAGCCTGTTGAATTCCCCGTATTTGCTGTATACCTGTTCTAAAGCTTGTATATCATCAGTTTTATTTTTATATGAATATTACGTCTGAAGTAGGTACATCATTTCTCAGGTACGGACTCTGTGTGTGTATTTTCATCTTATGTAGGTAGGTAATATGATTGAATAGTTTGATAGCTTCATTATTAAACCCATCAGATTCAAGACTTATTCCAGGTTTTAAGTTTTTAATTTCATTGAGTACCTCCAGTTCGCTTATTGATTCAATTGTGCTGCAGTTCGATGTTGTCTTTACTACTTTTCCTGTATAGCTCTTGGTAGGAAGGTGCTGCATGCCCAATCTCAATTAAATCTATCTATCTCTCTCACACATAAATAAATGAAGTTGTATGTAGGGTTCATTTTTTTTAAAAATTGGTTATTTGATAGTTCCGGATTTTATAAGGTTTTCGTTTGTTTATCTGGTTGTCACATTTTATCCTTAATCGCTTAGCTCCATTCTAGTTGTTTTGTCCCTTTTATTTTGTTTAATACTCATTAGCTCTGTTTTTCTTTTATTGGTTTTCTGTACCTTCACTTATTATTATCATTTTACCTTTATTTTTGCTTTAATGCAATTGTCGTAGTATTCTTTTATACTCGAATACTCAGGTGGTTCGCATTATCAGTGTTATTCAAATTGAAATTAAAGTGTGATTTCCCCCTCTAAAAAAAACTTATTTTATGCACTGAAAACAGTCGATAAATAACACTTTTAATCACTTTTTGTTTTTGAATTTAGAACACATCAATATATTCGACTTTCATCTCAATGCTATACGTACACAACCTTCTAACGCAAAATACTCGACACAAACTCCTTGCGCAAATAACTCCTCGAGATTTGATTGGTCGACATTTTCGATAAGCATTCAATGTGTATTTTCTCTTAATCTTTCTTTAGGTCGTAGTCATGGTTTAAAGTAGAGTATAAATGTGGATAAAATGGATTACTTAAGTTACAATTACTTCACTTACAATTACTTCATATCAAGAGCCATGAATCGCTCGCGTCGCTCTTTAAATCACATGATTCGCTCGTAATTCAATTATTATGAATCACTACAAAGGTTGTCTGGAAGAAATCGCTTCGTAGAGATAAGACCGTTCATTGTACGTAATATTGCAATCTTATTTTATTTTTATTTTTTTGGTATAAGCTGTCAATAGGGTACATAATAAAGTATTTCATTCATTCAGTCATTCACTTTCTGCGATCGTCATTCAGTCGTTAGAATCCTTCACTTGGTCGTGATTCATCTATAGACATCGCGTTAAACCCGTCCTTTATTCACTAATAGTTAATATACTAGTTTCACTTATTATTTTTTTTTCGTCTTAATTTAAATTCACTCTGTAAGGTTGAATACTCTCTAATAAATTTTCACTGTATTTAGTTTTAAATTTCTATAAATGTCACTTACGTTTTAATCTCTTCATACTTTGAATAATATCCCTTTCTTCTTTTTTTTTTTTCACTCGCTCAATTCTATGTTTGCATGTAGTCTGTCATCTTTCATCGGTTTTTTTATTAAATAAAAATGTGCCTCTATACTTGTTATCAGTGTATAATATGTTAATGACACTTAAACAAATCACTTCCGACCATTTCTATGTTTCCCAAGGTTAAGTTTATAGCATTTATGTCAAATATTTTATCACTTTATAGCACCTATAGTGCTTTTTATGATTGCCACTGCATATCAGATTTGATACAAACATCAGTACTTCAAAATTATAAAAATGGTCAATCGCAATAATTAATTTTATGTAAATTGGAAATAAAAAGCTCAGAGTTGTCACTCTAGCACTCTGATATCAAAGCTCTCAACTATGTCACCTATCATACTTATTTCATTTTAATTTGTATCCTGCCACATAACACTCTTGCCCAAAATCCAAGCTCTTTAGTTATGTTACCATAACACTCATGCTCGATATCAGTGCTCTTGAGTTATGTCGCAAAATACTCTCATGGGAGCTCTAACATTCTCATATTCTTATTGAAAAATGTACCTTTTATTAATGGTTACCATGGAGATTCACTTTCCTGTAATATGTAGTAGGTACATCTCAACTCCTGGCAGCCGGTCGCTGTGGCTGTATGCGATAAGGCAGCTACAAGTCACAATTCACTTAGTCATCTCTGAGTCTGAGGATGTATCTCACTCCTCTCGTCATCTAGAACTTCATCCAGCCGTACTGATGGTTTGTCTGCAACTCAACAACAATATTTTCTATGTAATTGTTCAGTAGTCAATGTGTGGTGTACATAGTGATATGTACATAATCATATTCTCGACTTCAGTAGGTAAATACCTACTCATTTCAAGCTCAAAGTCAAAAAGCTTTTATTCAATAATTTGATGATCACTTTGAATCGTCTTTAGGTTTTGTATGATTACTGCAATAGGTAAGTACCTATAATTGTGTATCGACTATCACTACAATTCATAACTCAGAATAAAGTTTGGTCATCCGAGATGAGATTAACTTGAGGTTTTCACTAGGTTTTCACTAAAACATTACCTTCGATAGCGACATGGGCATTGGAAAAACTTTATATTTTTTTTCCATCTTTCCACTTCTGAGCTGTAACGTCGTCTTTTTGCACGTCACATTGTTACTTCGTAAATCAAACTTCAGTGTTCATTTAAATACAAAGGCTCTATTCGTAATAATAAATACATTTCTCTAATTAATATTCTTTTACAATATTTCATAGGTTAACCACCCAATGCTCCTTCTTCTTATTTTTTTAGGTTGTCATTCAGTTATTACTGTCACGCAGGTGACAGTTGACATTTATGACAACGTCATGTATACATGCAATAATATACTTTACACTAGGTAAGTTTTATGGTGGCCAAGCAAGACCACTCACATAATTAGAATCGCTTTACTCTGTTCCATGGGTTACCGAACTAGTAAAAAATATTGAATTTAGTACCTATGTTTGTTTGTACCTATATGTATATGTACGCCGCCGCCGCCGGCGCCGTGAGGAAATAATAGGTACCTATACCTACCTACTCTCTCACCTCGTTTAAGTTTTATTCAGGGCTTGAATATAGCCTGCTGTCTGTAGGTATTATAGATAAACTTAGTAGGTAGGTATCTACCTAGGTATTTAGTAATAAAACGGATTATCTAGGTATCTAGTACCTAGGAAGTAAGTACCGGGTCGAGGTGAATGAAGCATTGTCTTTTATTAATAGGTAAGCAAGTAAAACACTCGTAATTCTATGTAGGTACCTATACCGTATACCTACCTAAGTAGAAGTAGGTAAGTAGGTCATTTATATTCTGTGACGTAGAGTTAATTAGGTGAAGGAAATGAAAGTAGGTAGGTAGGTAGGTACTAGGTAGAGGTATACCTATAGAGTTAATGTACCTACTTTTGAGTGTCGTATTTTAAGAAAATATAAACAACAGTTTTCTAAAACAAGACCTTTTTATTATTAATCCTAATTGTAGTAGGTAGGTAGGTATTACCGGCCATGACGCGTTTCTCTCGGATACGTGTCTTTGTAGCTGGTACTTAGGGAAATCAGAATTTATCCCTCGGTAAATCACATTCATTCGATTTGAATCTCTATTTCAAGCCTCGAAAGCTTAAATTTCATTGAGTATTTGCCGCAAGGGGTTGCCGCAGCGCCGCTTCTGCCGCGTCGCTCGATACTTGCGTCGTCCGTCGCCGCACCCTCGCTTCCACCCCCAGTGTTCTAGAAACGTCCGGGAAAGGTATTACAAAACGTTGTATCATTGATAACTACAACTTTTATTACCCAATCATTGAATTATGTAAATTTTATATCGCCTATGTGCTTTTCTAACGCAAAGAACTTTCCGTCAAGTGAAAATTTTACGAAAACACCGTGTTCAGTGAAGAAAAACGTTCTAAACACCCTAAATCATACGGGATTAGGTATTCGCGCAAAATACAGAACGGATTTTGTTAAAAAAAAAAACAAGAAATTAAGGGGGTCGTAAAAATGAACGAACTAGACCTAATAAAGGAAGTAGAGAAGAGGCCGATTTTGTACGATAAGTCGGTGAGTGGGTTCAAGAAGACCAAGTTAAGAGACAAAGCGTGGAAGGAGGTTCAAGAAGTACTTAATTCTTCGGGTAAGCCATCACTATTCAATGGTAATTATGTAGTATTTGGAGAGGTTTATTACATGGCCAGTTGACCGAAACGCGCCGACCGAACAAAGACGCGCGCGATCGACCTACTCAGCTAAAAACTTCGAGGACAGTAAAATTATGCTTGTCATTAACTGATAACTAAAGATGATTCTAGTTATACTTTCCTTATTTCGATAAATAGATTTCCGTTTATTTATACGCTTCGGGAAATTGAAGAAAATTTGTTATGTTTCCCGTAGGTACGCTAGGGAGGTCGGTCGATAACTTCTACGGGACACTAAAGGAACCACTGGGAATAAAGATAAGATAGATAGGTAGATAAGATAAGTTATTTATTTCATTAAACAGATTGAATGACGCTCAACCCTAACAGCCAGTCTGGCGGACCTGTCGGATATTGTCTGGGTCTCTGCGACCACTATTAGTATCTTCTTAAAAGAACGCACTATTGTTGTTTTGTTTTCCGGTCCAGTTTTGGAAAACGAAACACCCTAAGGTCTCACTCTGTCTGTCCGTCTGTCTGTCACCTCTAATCTACCAGAGCTAAACCATAGATGCAGAAAACTAGGGAAAACTGAACAAATTCTACAAATTTAATAAAAACCACAATTACCAGCCGTCCAGCCTAATCAGAACAGTATCCACATTAAAAGTCTTACAAAAGGGAGCTTATGTTACGTTAGGTATACCTATTTGTTTCTATTTAAAGTGGATAGCTAAAGCTAAGCTAATCCTTACATCAAGAAGCTTCTTTTACGCGGAACACTACATGCGCACGTAAAACTTGCGTCTTGAGTCTTGTCTGATTGATTTTACTGAATTAAAATCGATCCCATCCTGCTCTACAGAAACAGAATGCAAGAAGCGTTGGCGATCTCTTCGCGATTCATACATAAAACTGCAGAGGACGTGTGGAGGTCGCACACGATGGCCCTACGTCTCCGTCATGAAGTTCCTCAAGACTCATGTTATAGAGCCCAAACCGGAAGAGTAAGTGAATCTGTGTTAGAAGCGCTCGTGGCGTGGCTTGCTTAGTCAATCTTCACCGATTATCCAAATTAGGCGACCGAAGCGATGGTTACCGTTTGTGGCAATTACATCTGAGCGCTTTCGTGCTTCCGGGGGCACGTTAAACTGTCGGTCCCGGCTCTAGCAGTCGTTAAGCTATGACGTAGGCCTTAAGGCGGCCTAAAAACTCCGTCACCAGAGTTGGCGACTAACTCATACGAGCTTGCTTGCTTGCTAGTGTATCTTGTACATAAATGATGGTGTTATGAGGTAACAAACATTAACAAAAATACAACCGAATCAAGAACATCCTTCTTTTTTTGATGTCGGTTAAAAATATATGAGATCTCAACCTAAAATTTTTTTCACAGAATCGCACCATCAGCAGTCTCAGATTCAGAAGCAGAGGACGAAAAATCCCAGTCGATCCAGTGTCTCCCAGACCTCTCGTACATGGAGGACAACAATTCTTACGACTCTCCCCAACCTTCGCCGAAGCGAGCTCGTACCAGCTCCAGTGGGGATGACAACAGCAACTGTGTCTGCAATAAGTACGTAGGTATTCCGATTATATCATACTTTATTTATGACCATTTCGTACCTTACATTTTATTAAATCGTGAATTTTTTTTAAATCCTATTGATATCCAGTTCGTGCCCTCGTTTATGCGATTCAAATTTGAACAGAGTTCTTTAAAGAAACGTACCTAGGTACCTACATTCATTGTAAAAACTGGATTTAATTTAATTTTACTATATTATATGTTATGACATAGCATTACCTAGATATTTAAATTGTTAACTTGAAAATACCTATGTGGTGTACATAAATTTTTGAAATATCGTGTGTAAGTTATGTTGCAATTACTTGCTTCGATAATAAGTAGTTAAAAAAACTGTATTTTTCTCTTACAGAAGCGATCCCGACGAGCTGTTCCTGCTAAGCTGTGCAAACACTCTTAAACGCCTGAACTCCAAACAGAATGCCGTAGCCCGTCTGAAGATCCAACAGGCGTTGTACGAATCAGAATTCGGAGTCCAGGGTACTGCGGAACTGCCCTGCGTTACTCCGGTCAGCGACTATGAGGCGTCCCAGTGATCTGACCATTAGATAGTCCAAAGTTCATCGGTATAGACGGTACGGTTTTTATCTTTTTCATTTTGATCATGATGGTTCAGAATTCTCGAAAGACAAAATAGTGATCAAACAATTTGAAGGAAATATTTTAAGAAGTAGGTAGCTAAATACATTTTTACTAGATCTACAACTAATAATCCGTATACTTAGTAGACATTGCAGTTTTACTATAGCCTTTCTTAGGAGCTCGACGATTTTGCCATAATAACGTTATGGGAGTTCTTCTTCTTCTTCTTTTAACCTATATGGCCTGTGTCCGTCAGACAATTTTGCCAGTGTCAAGTAGTGAATTTTAAATAATATAAGTCAAGTCTACGTCAAGTCGGCTGTCGTTTGTTTTGATTTTCTCTTCAAAACCTGAAACGATTTTTCACATTCAGAAAAACAACTTTACACACATTTATTCCAATGGCTCACACTTTATGTTACGACCTAAGTATTATTAGTTAAAATTCCACCAAAATTAAACAATAATACTCACATAAACACAAGAAATAAAAATACTGTGTTTTTTCAAAAAATGTGAAAACTCGAATCGTTATGGGAGTTATATTTTCAGTAACTGACTGATGAAAAATCCGTTGTGCAAAATGTCATTGTCGTGATGAATAGAATATTATAGATTTTAGGAGGTCCCAGCGCAACCTGTGGGCTAATCTCGATCACGCACGACCACCGTTCCAAACTCGATCCACGATTTCTGTTAAAACTCGAATCCAGTTTGTAACCTGTGTTTCGCTTTTGAATTTGAACAACAGTGGTCGAGAGTAGCCCTGAATATTTTTTACTGTATGTGGATTTTTTCTTCGTAAGACGCTTTACAATTTTTCTCTTACCACGAAGTGAAAATGTCAATGGAGTTCAAAACTTTGGACATTATTTTTACAATATTAGTGAAATCTTTCAAATCATTATTCATTATAGTCTGTTAAAGCTGCGCTAGCTAAAATGGCTGCTTACTCTGGTATCATCCCTTTTCGTTGTCACGCAGGGGATATGAAACAGGATATTTTTTTGTTGACCCTACAATTTTACTGCCTATTTGCCTACAATCGTAGTACTAAGAATATTTTTAATAGACTTTTTAGATACATTAATTATAATTACCAATACTCACTCATATTATAAAATAAAGGTTCAGTAAAATATATTTATTATTTATACTTACATCAGTTTCCAACCTACCTAGGTACGTAATTATTATTCTTTTAGGTGTAAAGTTGATGAGTTTTTATATAGGTATTGCTATTCATGTTAAAAATATTTATACAGAGTGATGAAAAACAGTATAAATAGTTTTCTCTAAATAGGCTTTATACACACAAATAGGAAATCATGGATGTTCAAATAATTACGGTTTAAAAATTCTGGATGGTCAAAGTAGGTAATGGACTTTTGGATTTGCGTCTTTATCCTAACCCCATATAAACAAGGCCATGTTAAAAAACTATAAGTACGTACCTATCCTATCTAAAAAAAAGATATAATTATAGGTAGGTAAAACATATTTTAGGTGAAGATTTTTTAATTATTTTTTTCGGATTTATAATAGCTACTAGCTTTATTTTTGGAAAATTGTGCTCAAAAGATTTGAATTTTCGACAGTAGGTAAATAGTTGTTTACATTCTTGTATACTTTTAAAATTGCAAGTTTCGTAATCTATTGCCGATCCAGTAAGTACTAGTTAGCAAAAACTATTAGGTTACCTACCTGCGTCATATTTCTAACAATTTCGTGCACATCTCTTTTGAAAATACACAAGCTCATGACTATTTTGTAACCTTTAGCGCAATAGGTCATAATTACACATTCTTAGTACATAGTACGTAAGCGTCGCAGATCATTACTTAGCTACTCCCAAAAATTTTGGTAAGATTTTCTTACAAAGCATCTCATCTCAGGGTTCATAAAACACAAGTAAAGCTATCAACGAATCTTGGTATATTTATAGCTTGAGTTTAAGTATCTAAACTTAGGTTTACGTAATGCCTAAACTTATAAATTATACCACCTATCATCATCATCATCATTGGCCTTGCGTCTTTTAAAGACGATTTAAGTAGTGACTGTATTCGGCCAGGAAACATTTACCCCCTTACTTACGTTGATTCTATACTTTTTTTTAAATCTGAGTTTCACGGTTTTCGTATGATATACTTATTAAAGGCTATCTATTTTACACTGTTCGCTAACCAATTTGAATCTTTATTTTATAAGTCACTAGCCGTCGCCCGCGGCGTTGCTCGCGTTCTAGACCATTTAGGGTGCGACTTTTCAAAATTCCTTTCTTAGTGCACCCCTACACTATACAGGGTGTTACCAGACCACTTCCGAAAACTTGGAGGTTCCAATCAGACCATGATACTGAAAACATTAAGCGAAAAAAATCGCGAAAAAAAAAATTAACTTGACTATCTCTTTTTAATTTTTTTTCTAGTTACATACACACAGTACAACATAATAAGACATATCTACCTAATTATCTCATTTAAAAAAGCAAAAAAACAATTAAAATAAATAAAGCAGCAATGTACACGCAGCACGCAGATTACGTCTACTACAGCATGAACAGCTGAGAGTTCATCGCGGGTCATTCAAGTACGCGACGTGCGAGTGACCTACGTTAGTACCTACCTACGTTAGTAGGCACTTACGACACAGAATAAATAATAGTACTACGCCTCGACCTTACCTACGTGAATGCGTACATTGCGGGCTGGCGAAATAAATACAAATCTTTAGACATTGTTTTCTCCGGCTATAATTATTTTTCAGGATAACTGATTTTTTTTTGGTTGGGTTTTGGTGTGCTGTAGCTCCCTCTTTCGTTTTCGGAAGTGGTCTGGTAACACCCTGTATAAGGATACTACCCTCCAAATTTCATACCTCTAGGACTTATGGTTTAGGCTGTGCGTTGATTCTATGTCAGCTTCAAAAGAGTTTTATATATATTGATGATGATGATGATTGATAATAGGTACATAACATACCTAGGTAAGTACATAAAATGTTGTTAGCATATTTTCAGATTTATCATCATTACCATACGATTATTCTGTTATCATACAACACTATGTGTCACCCAGGCTAAAAAACCCAGTAGGTTGCAAAAAGATAAGCGCCCATTACCTACAAAATGTACCTATAGCATTGAGGAAGTATTACTAGCGTATAGAGAAGCTATACCAAACCAAAAACGTGTCGCAACTTGAGGCGAGCGCGCCCCGCCCAAAGACAAGTATTTGCTGCAGCGCTAAAAGATTAGATGTCGTCTAACCATACTATCAAAACATGCAGCGCTAGATCGCTAATAGAGTATAGTTTTCCCGCGACCAAAACGTCGTAAGCGCCATGAATTTCGGGGCGCTTACGCGTTTCGTTCAACATAGTGTAACAAAATGTCGCTCTCATAGATTTTTTCACCGCAGAAGGGACACTTCAGACAGCTTTTGTACACACAAAACTGAATTTTAATGCAGTACCTATGAATATTATATTTCAAAACGTGAAAAAATGTACAGTAAATTAAAATGAATTGTTAAGCGTTTAAAATCATTGGTTTTAAAATAAATTGGTATTTTATACAAAAAGTAGGTACATACCTACATAGGTACCTATTTGCACTAACTAGACCCCACACCTTATCTCACTCTGCCATAGCATTAAAGAAATATAGGTATAGTAAAGCTTTATATAATGACGATTTCAAAAGATAGCTACAGTACCTACTACATATTACTGATCAGACAGACGGCATAGGCCGAGTAATATGAGTTCAAAATAATTAGTTAAACCTTAGTCACCAACCCTTAGTAGGTATCCTAAACATCCCATCTGTACGAAGCACTTTTCATAATCTATGATTTTCAAACAAAATGTCCGTACAATGGAAAATAATCTACAAAAATTAATTTTGGTTAGTTCTAGTTAATATTCTGTTTACTTACCGATGATAAGTCACGCCACTATCTTTTTTTTTCACAGTCGATTGGTTTTTACACGTTTTTAAAACGCAAGACGGCATTTTGAATTACTTTTTATTCGCATGCGGTCACGATGGTTGTTCGCTCCGGCAACAACTCATGGCGCAAACTTGGTGTTCGCGGCGTCTGTTCCATACGCTAGTAATATTAATTCAATGACCTATAGGTATTATTGTACCTTCCTATACTCTGTAAAGTAAGCTTCAACCATAAATCACGACGCGAAAAAGTTTAGAAAATAGCGACATTTTATTTTCTTTTATTATTTTCTTGCACTACCTACCTAGCACCTAGGTACCCAGTAATTAGAGGGAAATGTTTGATTAGAACCAATAATAAAAATAGCCAATTTTAATCTCTGAATAAGTCAAAGTCAAAGTCAAAAAGCTTTTATTCAATAAAATCTCACTGATCACTTTGAATCGTCATTACGTTTTGTATGATACAAACTTGTGTTCCTCACAAAAGGAAACCAATCGACCTACCTACCATTTATTGTTCTGTATGGGAAAAAAATATTAAAACAACGTTTTAAAATCGGTAAATATTAAACTTATTATTATTATAGAAATATGTACACTGCCATAGCAAAAATATGTACTAAAAAAAAAAAACCAATAGTAAGTATAAAAAGTATTTCTACATTCTTACATAGTTAAGTAGATTTAAGTATAAAAATAACATAATTAAGTTAGCTAGGAATACCTATGTTACATCCTGTTTTTATCACGTTCATCGCTAAAGAGTACGTATGCACTTTTTAATTGCGTACTTATGTAATATTGTACTCTACGCATTTAACATTTTATAAATGTTGCGTTGTCATTGGATAACAATACTTTCCCCGACTTTATTTAAATAAAGTCAGTGTTTTTCCTTTCAACTACCTACCCACTTGAGGTAGGTTTATTTATAATATAAAAAACCTACTTTACAAGTTGTACATACGGTAGTATAGGAGGACCGTCGTCCAACGTTAGATTCGTACCATATCTCTGCAGCAGCTCTAAAACTACACCATTGGTCCACCCGAAGCCGTCTTGAACACCGTACTCCCCTCCGCCCCCCTGATGACCTGGCTGCACAGCACTGTACTTCTCAAACATCTTCTGCCAGTGATTGTAGCCGATGTAGTTCGCACGCAGCCAAACAGATGCCAGCTCTCTCGCCAGCTTTCTCGCCTCTTCGTACCCGCTGTTCTCCAAACCACCGATCAGGATACTCTGCAGAGGTGGCCAGGCGTTGGGGTAGTCCCATTGCTCGCCCGAATGCAGCACTGACGCCGGCACCCCACCCGGAAAATCCAATGCACCGCTCGAATGAAGATACTTTACCAGTTTTGCCGCGTATTTCGGAGCATCGTACTGCTCGATGGCTCCCGACCACAAAGGCGTCGCGCAGCTCGGGTAGAAATATTTTCTAGATGACCTCGCTTCCGCGTCGTAGTCGTACCAGACTCCGTCGGTAGAGTCCCACATGACGTTATCGATGGCGCTCCGCCAGTATTTTGCGAGGCTCCACCATTTCTGAGCCTCACGCCTGTCTTTTAGGCGGTTACGAAAGTCACCTACTAGTTCAAGAGCGCCGGCGAAGATAGCGTTGAGATCGACGGGCAAGATTCTCGTTGCATGCACGTCGGTTAGGTTACCGACAGCCTCACCGCCAGCCGTCACGAACCATCTCGTCGAGAAGTCCCACCCGCTCTCCGCTGCGCTTTTCATCTCGTGGTAGAAGTCTTCTCGTGAATCCTCGCTCGCCAATACTTGAGCGCTCGTGTAGTCTTCATAGTAGGATTCAGGACGAGGACCAACCCCGCTCTTATCGGACAAGTAGCGTAGCAACATGTAGTTTGAACCATTTACGTTAACCATGACTTTCTTTTTATTCAACCAAT
Organism: Eulithis prunata; assembly: GCA_918843925.1. Classification (NCBI taxonomy): domain Eukaryota; kingdom Metazoa; phylum Arthropoda; class Insecta; order Lepidoptera; family Geometridae; genus Eulithis; species Eulithis prunata. Next base: position 8,559,358 of record OU974014.1, on the reverse strand, counting down.
AGTTTAGTTCCTTCTCCACGGTGGGCACATGTTTCTCCAGCCAGCCCAGATCACCTGTTGCAGCGAAGTAGCTGGCTACCATCGCCGCGAGCAGAGGTGGTTGGCTCCTTCCGAGGTAATAAATTCGACTACCGTTCGGAATGTATCCGATCCTCTCGACAAGTTGTAAAAGGTTCTCAATCATACCCCTGGCTGTCTGCGTCATATTGCTGATGAGAAGTCCACGTACCACCCAGAAAGAATCCCAGTAATACAACTCCTTAAATCGGCCTCCCGGCACGATGAAACCATTCGGTACATAAAGGAAACTATATCTGTCAGGGTTTGTAGCTACATCGGACGCCACTTTTCTGCCTAATCTCGCCCAAATACCAATCACATTCTTCGCAAACTGTTTCAGCTTCGGATCCGTGATTTTATTTAGCATCGGCGGTTCCGGGTTGAAGTCTGGTGGCATCCATTCCTCGAGCTCCATTCCTTGCATAAAATGTTTACCCACGAAACCGGCTAGTTGTTCACGCGTTGGACTCTTTTTGGTAACGTGCATAAGCTTTTTAAAGTCTGCTAAAGTTTCATTTTCCGAATGCACTAGTTTCAGATCGACAAACGTCTTCGAGTCGGGGTAGATGCGCGCGAGCTGGACCTTCTGCAGTAGCTCGCCGGTACAGTAGATTGAAGAGTTGCAGATCGGGACGAAGGAGAAAGCTTGCGCGCACGCCCCGAGCAATCCCAACGTTACCGTAGTTAAGGGTATGTACCGCAATTTGACTCTTAGCTTCAACATGTTTGTTTAGATATATTTAGATACCTACACTGGGTATTATTAGCGGGGCGGAAGCTTACGATAAGCATAACCTTTGAACGCGGAGCGTGCCAATGAGAATATATGCACTTGTTGCGGGGACGAGCGCCGCGGGACTTGTGGCCGCGAGCTGTCCCGTCGATAGTTATCCCACCCACGACGAGCCATGCCAATCGACGTCATCAGCGAGCGATTCCCCTTGTGCCGTGTCAAGCCATCGTCGTTCGTTTATTCCTTGCACAGCAACTGGACCACTGAACTCGTTATTGTAGCATACACTTGAGCAAGTGCGCTGAGGACACACGTCTTTACACAAACACATAAAACTAGTGCAATTGAATCCAATGTAGGTCGCTCGGTCTCGCGGGACCGCCGGCGCGCTAAGTTCCCCGACCCCCGACCTTGTCGTACGTAAAATAAACAAAACTCACGTGTTTGCAAAATTGTATTCTAGGGCCCGATAATGGAAATGGAAACAATAGGATAGGGCTCGGTGAGAACTGTCAATCTGACATATTTGACATTGCATAGAAAGAGCCAAAGAGTATCTATCTAAAAGACTTGTCTCTGGTTTCATAGCGCAGAAAAGGAGGAAAGAAGCACATGCATCATGCCATGCATAGTTCACTTTATGTAATATTTATAATATATTGTTTTGCACAAACGACACGGCACAAACCATGAAAACTAATAGCTTTAGATTACCAAGGTTCAATATTCTAAGGATATCTGACACCTACTACTGTAGGCACATATATGATGTGACGTATATTCAGAAGCATGCCGCCGCGCCGCCGCTGTTTCGCCACGGAGCAAAGTCTCGCTGCGTAGTTATCGATCACTATATCGACCACTGCAGGCGTTCGTTAGTTACGGACACTGTATGCATCTCTGAAGACTATCTCTGAGACTCTTTGAAGGCTTTCTCTGTGATCCCTCTGCATATTTGGCAAACAGGAGGCTCTGTTTGATATTCGTAAAAGGATCAATTAGGATCACTCTTCACAAATTCATATCTAGAGGGTTTTGAAACTAGTAGTTCGCCCCGAACTGAGATCTCGTGATCGGTCAAGAGAATCTAAAGATATGAGGGTCCAATTGGAATAAAAAAAAATAATGTCGTACAATAATATCAAGTGGGGTGTCATTGTCATATGATATGGCTTTGTTTAGACATTTCAAAACCGGTTTTATTTGTATTCTAGGTTAAATAGTTCTTTTCTTGAGTTGTGTTTAAAAAATTATTTATAATTTTTTTTTTACTCCCTTTGGAACCTCGTAACTTTCCAACCCCTTGACCGATTTACTATATATACCTACCTAAGAAATCCTGTGAAGATCGGATTTAAGCGATTCAAAAGATCTTGACGAACAAACATAGGTAAGTACAAACATACATATTACATCGCATTTTTGCCTAAATTGCCACTACTTGTTCTGCTTGATAGTAACCATAATATTGGTCGTCTTTATGTGTCCAATAAGTTTTTTTTTTTTTATTAGTTTGTATTATAATAATGTGTTTGCCCTAGTGCATGAATTGCTGCCTGAAATAAATGTTTATTTATTTTTCTTGAAATTAACTACCTATGTGCATCATTATTACTAACAACTATTATTATAAAATCTAACAACATGTTGTAGATAATCTAAGTAGTTGCAGCTAGGTACCTAGGAACCTAAATACCTTACTGCGTAACTGTAGTAGTACCTACCTATCTATGTATAGACCAGGTAATTTTAATAAAACTGTAAAAAAGCCAAAAACTAAAATTAAAGATAAACGAAACATGCAGATCTACTAAATAAACGATTCTGATTCCGAAAATCAAGTTTGTCTGTTTATCTGTTTGTCTGTTGAACCAATTTCAACGAAACTTATACTATCCGGAAGTTCTTTTTCTGGGTTGAAACATGGGCTATATTTTATTGAAATAAAGGACGTGGATTCTTAGATACAGCTTGAACTATCTAAACCAAAAGCAGCCATTTGCTACGAGGTTCATTTTATCATCTTGGTTGACAGATATTTTGGTGGAATAAGTTTCGCACGCGTACGAAGTCGCGGGTATCAGCTAGTATGTTATAAGGAAACATAAAATATAATGAGGTACTCGTACCTAAGGAAAATAGTGTTTAGACAAAAATAACTAAGTTAGAAATCTTTGCTAATTTTGCAATTCATAATCGCGGTATAGATAGGGTACTAGGATTCCCCACGTGTAATATTAGGTTCATTGAGAATGTCCCTATCTTACTGCTTCATATTACCTATGCCGGTATGTCGTTTACATTAGGAACCAATCGGTAAGGCCTTACATTAGGTACATACCTAATTGTCTACTGACATCCTTTAGCATTGAATAATGACGCTCAGACACCGCTAATTTTGAGTAAAACTTTAACTAAGTATGAGCACAAAAAATGACAATAGGTACACCTAGTATCTACATAAACAAATTTAAGAAAAATACCTAACTTTAAATACCTAACCTAGACTAAAAAGCTTGTACGATAGGCATCTGCGCCTCTATATACAGGGCGTCCCACGGCTATATGCCACATGGAGGGAAAATATCTTAAACTAGCCGTCGCCCGCGGCGTTGCTCGCGTTCTATTTTTTTTTTTTTTTTTTATACAAATTTTATATTAGTACAAATTTAAATATTTTCTAGACCCTTTAGAGTGCGACTTTTCAAAATTCCTTTCTTAGTGCGCCCCTACGCTATATAAGGAACCTACCCTCCAAATTTCACACCTCTAGGATTTATAGTTTAGGCTGTGCGTTGATTCTCTGTCAGCTTCAAAAGAGTTTTATATATATTGATGATTGATGATGATGATTGATGATGATAATGTAGATAGAACATTTTACTGAAAGAAGACTTCATTTTAATTTTAAAAACAGTTTAAACTGCATTCAAAGAATTTTGAATAATCGCCTGTCTGAACCGGGAATCGAACACACCAAATTGCAAAAACTTAACACCCGTTATTTTATGATACCAACTAGCTGATACTAATAATATAATTACATTTATGAGTGCGGCGGATAGTTCTTTTGAAATTAAAATCATTTTAATTTTCACACAGCCTTTATTTCTTATACTCTTTATCGTTTCATTCAAGGTGCACCAAAATATTTAACACTTCTAACGTCGGTTTCTTGGTTTAGTAACCTAACACAGGATAGTAACACGTTACAGAGCGATTATGAATACAGTTAAAAATTTAAATAAAATATAAATAAGTACAATTTACAACTTTTTATTGGTAAATATTTAACACGATTAAATGCGCCTATAAATACTATCTCGGTTTTTGTATCAGTACCTAAATAACTTGTAGATATCTTTCTTACCTACTATTATTTTAATTTTTTGTTATAATGGTAAAATAAATATATTTATAATGATTAAAAATAAAGTATTTGCATTCTTTTGATAAGGAGCAATGGTAAATGAATAGGTATTTAATTTAATTTATTACTTTAGGTTAGGTAAAATGCTCACTTAATAAAAGTATGATTATAAGGTACTGAATTGCCTAAATTGTATACTTAAGCTATTTAATGGCACTACTAAAACACCACAAAAACTCTAAAACTAATAGGTATAATTTTCACAACCTTTCAGTATTAAAAATAAATAAATAACTAAAATGTACCTACTGTTCGAATGCTGCATTGACAATCTTTTGTTAAATTCGTTTAGTTTCTGCCGAGATCTTATCTAAGACCTAGCCATATAATTTCCACCTAGTATCAAAGGGACTACGCTCAAAGAGTCCAACTGACTCGCTTTGTTGCCAGCTGGCGACTGTTCCTTACCCAGAGATAGTGAATCACTTTCAATCTGATTGGCGAAGGGTTCGTTGGCTGTCATAACCTCGCCGTATCTCTCGAGGAACTCGAGCACGACGCCATTGGACCAGCCGAAGCCAGCCTGCACGTCGTATTCTCCGCCACCGCCGAACATCCCAGGATTCTCCGCGTCATACTTCTCATACATCTGTTTACTTTCATTGAAGCTCTTGTAGCAGATCCTGACCCAATCTTGCGCTAGCTGGAAAGCCAACTGGTTCCCTTCATCTGTGTTCATGTTCTCCAAACCCTTGATGACGATGCTTACTTCCGGGGGCCAAACGTTAGGGAAGTCCCATTGCTCTCCACTCCTCACGAGGGACGCAGGGATTCCGCCGGGGTAGTCGAGGCCTTGCGATACTTTCAAATATTTCAAAACTTTGGGAGCATGCTTTATCACCAAGTCTTCGGGCACTGCGCGTCTCCATAAGGGCGCCATGTTGCTAGGATAGAAGTAGCGGCGGTGTTTCTCGTTAAACATGTCAAAATCGTACCAAATTCCGTCTTCCTCGTGCCACAGAACATTTTCAATAGTCTCCTGCCACTGGTCAGCTTTCAAGCTATACATGGCCGCTTTGCGGGGACATTTTAAAGCGCCGTAGAAAGAAGCTATGTTCGCAAGAGCGTTGGCGAAGATGGAGTTGAGGTCTACGGGGATGATGTACCGCGTGTGGATGTCGGTGAGGTTGCCCGTGTTATCGCCCGCCGGGCTGACGAACCAGCGCGTCGAGAAGTCCCATCCGCTTTCCGCAGCGCTTTTTATATCGATGTAAAAGTCGTTGTGGTCTTTTCTCGAATCTAATGTTTGCGCATCTTCGTAGTCTTCGAAGTAAGACTCGGGACGAGGCCCTGCACTTGGAGCAAAGTAACGGAGAAGCGTGTACATCTTATGGTCCTTTTTGAAATCCACTGTCTGACTATTCAGCCAGTAATTAATCTCCTTCTCAAGGGAATCTATGTGCTTGGCCAAAAATGCTTTATCCCTTGTTTTTTGGTAGTACAGCATCATCATCGCCGAAAGAAGAGGCGGCTGACTGCGCTCCTGGTAGTACCACCTGCTGCCGTTCGGAATCATCCCAAACTTTTCGAGCAACTCGATCAAGTTCTCTATCATACCTTTGGCTGTTTCTTCCATTCCGCTGATGAGTAGACCTTCGATTATCCAGTATGCATCCCAGTAGTATATTTCCTTGAATCTTCCTCCAGGAATGATGAAGCCATGGGTGACAGGGACGAGACTGAACTGATTGGGTTTCTCCAACACTTCATCAGTCACCTTCCGTCCAAGAGTCGGCCATATATTGTTGATCTCCTTGGCGTATTCTCTCAGCTGTGGATCTCCGATCATCTTTACGAACTCTGGATTTGGATTAAAATCTGGCGGAGTCCATGGCGTGAGTTCTGCTTTCCCATTCTCATGGAAATATGTTTGGACGAAACTTAAAATTTGTTCCTTAGTGAGGTTCCCGTCGTTTTTGTTGAGTAAATCATCGAAGGCGGAGAGGACGGTGTTTTCGTCTGTCTGCAAGGGTAGGTCGACGAAAGTTTTGGAGTCTTGGTAGAGGCGGGCCATCTGAACGTGATGGAGCAGGCTGCTGTTGCAGTATACGGGCCGTTCGCAGGAGGGACGGAGGTCGTCCCCCACCACTGTGACCGCTGCAACCACCACAACCAGCAATAGTTGCCTCATCTGAAAAAGAAAGATAAGTATGGTGTAAATTACATCGTGTGCTGGTGTCATCGTTGATGTACTGGGTCGGGGCGGAAGCATGTATGTTGTGTTACATAGAGCGCTGGCATAGTAGAACGAGCCGCGTCATCCTCGCCACGCTCAATGCTCTCCTGAACGCTAGTCCTGACTGTGACTTATTTTCAAATTACCTAAGGTTTTATTAGCATGTGAGAGTTGAGATATGACTGTGTGTTAAACGTTTTCTAAATTGTATTCTATTTATCTTTTCGACCTCTTTTGTTAATATTGTATTTATTTAAGTATGTTAATATTAATTTATCCGGTTTTTTTTACCTACTTCGTCCCACTGCTGGGCAAAGGTCTCCCCCAACATCTTCCACTTTTCTCTCTCCCTGGCCTGCTCCCACCAACTTCTATGAATTATCCGTATTAATTAAAGTAAAATAAATAATAAATACTAGGTAAGTTAAGGTACTTCCATAAATAATTGCACGGCCGTGAACCAAGCCGTTTAGAGACTGGCCTATAACTTATTATTAGCAAGACGATGGCGGCGGCGCGGCTCCTAAATATCAATATTATAATTTTTATTGAGATGTATTTGACCTCGTCTCAGTTCGTTTTGTAGATATTTGCATATTACTACCTACCAATATTGCCAAAGCATGAACAAATCAATCATTTGAATGTCAAGTTATTTTTTTGCAATGCGCGAGTAGGTACAAGTTTTTTTTTTATATTTAATTGCAATGTTTTTAAAACGTTTTATTAATATATCAGGTTTACGAATTCAAATGCTGGACACGGAATGTATTCCAAGGATTTTTTTGTAGAGAGAATTATCAATTTTTCCTATTTTTTAGACAATCAGCGGTTTAAATCAGTATCTAAGATACACTATCTGTAATTTATCTTGCGCATCTATGTCTCAGCTTATCTGTACCTACTCGTTGTATTTTTAAACTTAATTTTCTCAGTCCTCGACCTACAATCACTGTAGGTACCTTTGGCGCTTATCGCCTAAGGTTCCCGCATAGACCTTGCCCTTGCTTTTTCTCAATATCAATATAAATATGATCTGCGTGACTGAACCTCGCAATGGCCATTTGTACTACTATGTTTAATTTGTGTCCCTTTTATTTTATAACCTCATCGCGATGACCATTGAAACTCGACAAATATCTCGAGTTTCGGTTGATAGATTCTTCATTTTCATTACACAGCGTCATGAGCAATTTTTCGATATAAAAGGACGCTGTAGTGCATGTTTGTAAAGGCGTGTTTAAAAGTAGAGTCATACTGTTCTCATACAAATATGCTTATAATTACGCTTCACGGTATAGCTGCCATATTCATAAAATAACATAATTACTTATTAGCAAATATCTCCCTCTACTAAATACTAAAACATCCTTACTGAATGACTACTGCATGCACGTTTTAGTATACATATAAGTATAATATTCGGTAGTATTAGTGACTTATGAATGTTTATAATTGACTGCTGAAAACATCGGTAATCACCCACTCTTATGTAGGGATTGCAGTCAGAGAACTTTGTTATCCAGGAGTGCGTCTACATTAAAGAAATGCGGCGAAGGTGTGTAGTTCTGACTGAATTATTTCTACATATATATATTTGAGTACCTACCTATGACAAACACTATATGTAGATAGAGTATAGATGATCACGTAGAACCGCTTAGCGATAACCATATTAAACTACGATGCAATGATAACCAGCTAAACAATAGCTTTTAACTATCTATTGTCATAGTGTCACATCCGATAGGATTTTTGTTAGCTATCTTTACGAATGGCATTCGTATTTCTTCTTAGAGCACAAGTCAGTTCGAGGTAGGAAAAACCCAACTCGAATACTTATTTACAACCCCACTCGAATTAATCACCTCATAACTCAATTTGCACATCCAACGAATGCTTCATTTAATTTTGTCCGATTCAGTTGGTAGAGCCTGTAGTCTGATTTTTGTTCGGGCTCTGGGTGATCCTATCTTAGAAATGCTTATAATTTATCTTTCCAATTTTCTACTTATGTTAGCTTGGTACGTATAAAGATAATCTTATCTTAGATACATAATATCTACATACAGGAATATTTACGTATGTGGGGATAAAGTATACTAGTAAAATATAGTAACCGAGATAAAATCACAAGGATAATACAGTGTTGTGCTAATAGATAAACATTACAAGTACTTATGATAGTAGATGAGAGGTAGACAGATAAACTGATAAACCTAGACGCGTTCTTACTGATTTCGAGAAATAGTTCTACGACTTCTTTACGTGCGGTAATCTCCTTGTCTAACCGAGCACGTCATTGACGTACCCGTGTGTGGTGCATCTCTCTGAGGTCTCATGTGCCCTTCAAACCGAAACACAGTAGATTATGTGAGCATTACAGACGTCATGGCTCAGTCGGTAGTACCTCTGCCTTCCGTGCTGTGGGTCGTGGGTTCTAACCGAAGACAAACATTTGTGTGTGGCAAACATAGATGTTTGTTCTGTGTCTGGGTGTTACTGTGTATCATAAGCATGTGTTTACAAAAAAAAATATGTATTTAAGTATTCTATCAACAATCTAGTTCCCATGTACAAGCTTTGCTTAGTTTGGGACTAGAGAGCGTTATGACTACTTTCTGGCAGAAATAAGTAGTGGCACTTAGTGGTAGGTTCTAGGTAGTACTTCCCCGGGCGAGCTCTTTCACAAAAAGCCCTCGTAATAAATTCTAAAAACTAATGTGTTTGGTGTTATACAATAATCGATTAGTTTCAAGATTAAGCGAAGCGTAGTATAGTAAAACAAACAATGAAAATAAAGTTATTTAAAACATGCAGAACGTGTACCTAATCTCAATTTTAGTAAATGTATTCAAACTAAATACCTACATGCTTCACACTTATTTTATTGTTATGGATTGAGCGAGGGAAGCGATCGAAACGAAAGAAGTGATCTTCATAGAATTTGGTAGGTCTACGGATTGTACTTTTAAGTTTTACTGGGTACATTACGGACCGGGACGGATTACGTTTTACGGGATACATGTGCTAAATCGTCTCACGTGTAGCAAAGCTATAAGGGTCGTAAAGGGAGTAACAAAAGTAGTTTTTCATTTTGTAGTTCAAGTAAGACTGGCTACCTCCTAGATACGAGTAGATCGCGATATCAATGAGACTTGAAAAGCTGAACTTGAAGCTAAGAACATCGCGACATCTCAGTTCGGGGCGAACTAGGTAGGTACTACTTAGTAATAACTTTGGGTAAATAAAAAAATACTTATTTAATAAATCGTATGATAAATCAAAAAGGAAGTCCTGTAAAAACTATCCTACCTATGACTAAATGTAAGCACTATGTGGTTACTTACCTCACCTAGTATAAGGTAGGTATATAAGTCTAGGTACCTACTCAGTCATCTTGTTTGTTTTCCTGAAGTTTGATTCAGCAAAGGACGCCAAGAACAACAACCGTGGTTACAAAGGTGTGTCTTCAAAAGTACCGAGTAGGTACCTAGGTAGGTAAAGTCCTGTTTTTCTGCCCCTGACTCAGAAGGTGTGGGGACGTTTAACTAGGTACAATTGTAGATAGAAGCACACAGAATTTCGTAGAGGATGCGTAGACGATTGCAGAAGGTCGTAGAGGGTGCGTAGAAAATCGTAGAGGATGCGTAGACGATTGTAGAGGCGTAGATTGTCGTAGAGACGTAGAGGGTGTGTGTGTAGTCGATTGTAGAGGGTGCGTAGAACATTGTAGAGGGTCGGTAGAGGATCGTAGAGGGTGCGTAGAACATTGTAGAGGGTGTGTAGACGGACGGTTAGGTCACACGCAAACATACGATTTTTTATCGTCGTTTGTTTATCTGAGGACAGCGAGTGCTGAAGGCGCTTAGCCTGCAAATTCAAAAATTATAATTCTGTGAAGTATCTAGATACTAGAAGTACATAGCTGCATGCTAGCCAAAAGTGAAACAGACGTCACATTTACGATGAAGAAACTGAATTTGTGGTCAGGAGTAACTAGTGACTTAGTTAGGGTTAAGATTTTCCTAGTTTACATACGTAACTACCTAGGTAGGTACCTTAGTACCGAAAGACATTGAAACAATATTATAAATTAGTATGCATCGTCGAAACATTGTCTGTTGACCTTGACGATAGCGTCTGAAGCGATAGTCACGAAGGAGGAAAAGAATTTTCTTTTCCGCTACCATTTTATTTGCATAGATTTATAATTATGTTGTCCTAAGTTAGAATTGAACCTACAACCTATAGCTTAAGAAGTAGAGCCACACAAACTTGCGTTGGTAGAAAATTAGCCTTCCCCAAGGAAGCGTCCTTGCACCATGTTTGTTCAACATATACACCAACGATCAACCCAGCAACATAAACTTAGTTAGGAGAGTTAGACTAAAATTATGTAAGTATTTAATTCAGCCACTTTTCTCGTTATAAAATTATATTATTACACGACAAGTATTGTACGCGATTATTTCTTTACCACTGACATGAACAAAAAAACGTAGTGTCCAAACATCTTCAAGTTACTCAAGATGACGATGCAGATGGTATGAGGGTATGGCTAGCCTATACCTACCTACTTATCTATTTTTTTTAAATGCCTTTTTTTATGTTAAAACTAGATAGATAAGATCTTCACACTAGGCAAGCCTCTATCTTCAAGACCAGATTTAAGATTTAGCTCTTTATTAGCTCTGCCGCATTTGTGTGTGGTGTTTGTTTTATGTCTATACTAGCATCCGCCCGCGACTTCGTTCGCGTCCCATTGGATCCCGTTAATTTTTCTGGATAAAAAGTATCCTATGTTACTTCTAATACCTCCAAGAACATGTGTACAAAGTTTCATGATGATCGGTTAAGTACTTTTCGCGTGAAAGCGTAACAAACAAACTTACATTCACATTTATAATATTAGTAGGATGTATTCTATCAGCAATCTAGTTTCCTAGTACAAGCTTTGTTTAGTTTGGGACTAGAGGGCGTTGCGTGAAATGTCCATAATGAATAATTTATTTACCTACATACCTATTACTTAGTACATCTAAAAACACCGTCACCAGAGTGCTAACTAACTCATACAAACTTAGTACCATACGACGAGTTTATTAGTGATGATTACTTACAATAAAATATAGTAAGTAAGTATACCTAAGTAATACAGTACCTAAGGTATTTATTTACAAGAGTATGTATGTATATGTATCTATCTAATCTACAGTACCAACAGGGTGTCAAAAGATCGTTCCTAAAAACTGAAAGGACATATAGGTATACATTAAAATTAAAATAAAATAAAAAATAAAATTTGCTCAACCCACAGATCACTCATACTAATGCTCTTGGTAAGTAATAGACAAAATTATTCCCTATAGAAGTTCAATAGATCTTTTTTTACTCTACCTACCTATAATCCTACCGCCAAAGTGTCAAAAACCTTTATAATATAAATAAAAAATCTTGTTTGCCATTTTTTACAAAATTAGTGCAACCAGGTTTTTAAGGATTTGATTTTTTGAATTGGAATAACTAATGTAACAAGCAGATGGCTCACCTGATAAACCTCTGCCTCATAAATTAATGTTTTCAGGTTGATTTCGGCATTTATTGTAGCTTTTTTCTTCCACCCAGTATTTAAATAAGGACAAGAAACAAGTTTTGAAGTCAACAAAGCATCGTCAGATTAGATCCCCTCAATTAATAATGTAGGTACAAACCGCACTAATAAAACAGGTTTTGAAAATTTATTAATGTCTTACTTTAACGAGGCACGATATCATGGTTTTTTATAATTTCATCAATTTTTTAATTGAACTAGGTACCTACTACAATCGATATTTTTTTGAATATCATGGTTGTTAATACAAAAACAGCTGCTTTTATTGATCGAGTGAGCGAAGCGAACGAAGATCTTAGTGACAACTTGGACAAAAATGCTTTGTATGTTTGTTCGACGAGATCTTTTAAACCGCTTATCCGATCTTCACAGAATTTGGTAGGTATACGGACAGTACTCTTAAGTTTTACTGATTTGTTAAATTAAGTAAATCGGTCAAGGGGTCGTGAAGTTATGAGGGTCCCAAGGGAGTTAAAAAAAAAAAACTTACAATAATATCAAGTGGGGTGTCATATGATAGGGTTTTGTTTAGACATTCCAAACCCGTTTTTATTTTAATTCTAGGTCTAATAGTTTTTGAGTTGTTGTAAAAATTATAAAATTGGCAAACCCAGTATAACGTGAGCTACCATTTCTTGGAGCTTCAATGATTTTGTAGTTCAAGTAAGACTGGTACATAGCTAGACGGCGATTTCGAAGCGATTTGCAAAGTTTATTACAACCATTGGTCAATAAAAATTGTTTGGGTTTTATTAATCTCCGACCATCACGAGATCTCAGTTCGGGACGAACTACTAGTTTATGATACTAAACTCTACTGCAGAGGGGTAGCCCGAAGTGTTACTCAAAATGTCAACCAATCTTCGATTATCGATTTTGCGGAGTAGTTCCTCGTAAAAGTATAATTCCGTGAGAAACAAGCGACGTGTTGCTATGAAATACATTTCGATCAGCGACACGTCGCATATCGAGCGGCAGGCGACATTCGTGCCATGTCGCTGCGACATGACGCGGCGACACGTCGCGTCGTCGCGCTTTTACCTGCTACGGTATTATTTGTAACTTGACAATTTAGTAAGTACTTAAAACTATTGTTATATTTTATAACTGTTAGCTGTTCCAGTTAGATTTTCAGATCGTTTTGGCCTCGAGAATTACTAACAGTTGCCCTTATTATTTTATCTGATACGGCCTGCGCATATGAGCAGATTTTATGTTTTTTTTTTATCTTTTTCATGGTCATCTCAGAACAGTGATGCAACAGTGTTTACCTAGGTGACAAATTGCCCTAGTGTTGCTAGGTATAATTTGCAATCGTTGATAATAATATTATTTTAGATACGCCACGCTATATTAGGTGCGGTACTGCTCAGTCGGTCGGTATAGCTATGCCTTCTGTGCTGGTAGACATGCTACGTCGTAGCAGTGGGGATTTCTGGGGGAAAAAAACTGAAATCCCCACTGGTAGGGATTTCTGGAATATATCATGGATTCGAACTCAATGACTCTGTCTCAGAGAGCCTATCTTCTTTTTTTTACATACGAACGATTGAAAGATCTATGAAATGTGATCACTAAAAAAAAGTTGCTGTGCCAAAAAATGGAACCGGTTGTGTTTAGGGTTCTCTGCCGCAACCGGAAAAATACAAAGTAGACCCTGAGCTCACATCACCCTATATACACTTAGTTCTGTGTACTTGATATCTCTCTATCGTACTAATTTGAGTGTACGAAAATGGCAAAAAAAAAACCTCACATACATCGAAAATTTTAAATTTAAATAAGCTTAAGGAATTAAAGCTTTCTTTGCACACCTAATGTAGAATTTGTAGGAAAATGTGGCTGCAACTTGCATACCTTTATCTGTTCCGTAATAAATTACGTTGAAGGTTGGAACCCAGCTCGTTGGTCTCGCTCGAACTTGTCCGTTTCATTTAGTAGGTTTATGAAAAAGTATTATTAGTAGGCAGTACCTAATCCTGAACTTAAACCCTTGCACGGCAGTTTTATGAATAAAAAAAACTAAACCAGTTTTACTCGAAGCTTGCCTAATCAACTTGTCTACCTAAGTTTCCTTATAAAGGTGGTCGAACTTTCGTCCGCGTCGGGCCGGTGACGAACATCCCAAAAAAAAAAAATTGCTACACTTTATCATCACTGAATATTGTTTTTACGAAACGCACGAATTCGAAAGCTCCCTAAACCCCACCCCACACTAAAGAAACTTCGTTTCCTTCGAAGCGTAGAAAAATTTTGCAATTCTTAATTTAGCTAATACATCATTCTATGGGTGTAGTGTAGCTAATAGATTTTAAAATATAGAGTTAGCTTTTAGAGTAATGTAAAAATCGTGAGTTGGTATTATTATTTTACTACCTAGTATTTTAAGGCCAAATCAAAGTAATTTTCAGGTAGATTGAACCCGTTACGCGCTGTCGGTTACATCTGGCCGAATCATCCATTTACTTCATAATGATAATAACCGTTTATGCCTGGTTTTCATCACTTACAAGCTTAGATATCCGAGCGACAACCGCAGATTGCGTACGTCATGCTGACACCAATTATTAGCTACTATTCTAGGTTTTTGTGTTAGGTACCACTGTTCAAATCAATCAGTTACTGAGATATAGGAAGAAACCATATTTGGCACAAAGCTAACTTTATCAGGGTTTACAAACTAATTTATATTATGAGCTTGGTGTAAATTTTTAACGTACTCTGAAGATGATGTATACTGAGCATAGAAAAAGTACTCTTATATCTACTGAGGTAACCGCTTTACATCAGTAAGTAGGTTCGATGCTTTTTCTGTTTCTTTTTTTTTCAATATTTTGGTGTTGGTACCTTGCATAACCACAAAATACATTCTAAAATCTTAGATGACTGCAAAAAAGGTTATAAGTATGTAGTTTTGTTTGACCTTTACAAAATTTTTGCGTTTGTTAGTGTGAATCACTCTACCTACCTACCTAGTGTATTGTATGTGATATGGATAAGATATGCAATGATAACAAGAAAGCACTTACTGAGAGTTAAGTGTTTACTACGTTTTGCGAGAGCATTTACACAACTGAATAAAGAAAATACATTTTCATCAACACCCCTTTTTCGATCGAAGGTTAAAATTTTAGTCAAAAAAATTTAGGGCGTCCAAAAATTACGAAAGTAAGGAACCCATATAAATGCCCAATTAGTTTCACAAACTCCACAAAACAATAGTTTATTTCTCCATTTAGAAAGTGTATATAAAAATTAAATAAAATGTCCTTAGACATTTCACATTTATAGGGCGTTGTCTCTAGTCTCAAACTAAGCAGAGCTTTTACTATGGGAACTAGATTGCTAATAAAATACTTATATACATTTCTTTTTTGTAAATACATACTTATAATACATAGTTACACCCAAATATTAAATAATATTTGCACAAATAACGAACCTTGGTATTAAAAATCGGAAGTAGGTAATCCGCGTCCCGGCCCCAAGTTCGAAAAGGCTTTGCTAATGTTGCACTAAACCACGAACTAAGTTATAGCACGGACGTCACCGCCGCCGGCCGACTGTGCTGGCGCCGTCAACAATACTGTGTTTATAACGTGATAGCAGAGGCTTAAATGTAACGTCGTCGAGTACTGCGCGAGCGCACCCTCTAGATAAGGCTCTACCGCGGAACGCACAGGGTGTGTTATGATCACTGAAAACTTCTTCGAGGATTAAAGTTCTTTTCAGTATGAACAACTTTTATTCTATATAGAGCCAACAGTGTACGCGAAAAAAATTGGTGTTCCATAAATGTAAAACTTACATGGCAAATTATCAAACAGCTGATATTTTTTCAATTTCAACCAGCTTATCTATTTGTTAATCATCATCATCCCGACTTCACACAACTATAGGCCGCTCTGTCTGTGCTAATGCGATGTATATATGCAACATATCGTATGCCCTTCTCGCTGCCGGTCGACTGACGTTACTGTAGTGTGTTCAATCACAGTACATTATGGTACTAGTGTGGTACATTGGTGATTACCGCTGAGGCGCCATTGAGACCCGAGCCGTAAGCGAGGGTCTTAATAGAGCCGAGAACGGTAATCACCAATACACACGTGTATCATACGACGTTTTTCAACACACTTGTGAATAAAATAACTATAATTTCAACAGTGAAAACGAGTTGTGAAAAATGTTTCGCTATGGCGGGAAAAATTAATCAGTTTTCCTATGCGCGCGCATTGCGATCGGCCACAGACTAAAAAAGGGATGAGGTTTTTTTTTATTTTCCGCGCATAGGGTTTGCGCCTATTCTGCCACGTACAAAATGGGGAATTTAAAGTTGTCTTTTATTACAGAGAAAACAAAAGTTATATTTGAGTGAAAGTTTTATTTATTAAACACGTACGAGTTAAAATTATCTATTTAAATAAGAAGTTGCATGAAATGAGCAAGCAATAGGAACATTCATTTATTTGTTCTATTAAACACGATCTTTTTTTTGAATAAAAACTTTTTTAATAACAAAGCAATTCAACCAATAAAAAAAAATCAAATAGCAATGAAAAAGTCACAGTTTGATTATGGGTGTCATTATGTGCCTAATTGCGGTGACCATAGAGCCACTTTATGAGCAAGTGTGTTGAAAATCTTTTTACCTAAATTAAAATACATTGCAAATACAAGTTTTATATAAGTACATGTTCGAAATTACGGTAGGGTCTACCGTAATTTCGAACATTATATTCGACTATTATAGATTTTTTTTAAAATATTTTTAACTATTTATCCCTTTCGGGATACTGCGTTTTGGATCAACCTGTAGTATAAATTCAACAGTGATTTCCTTATATTATTGAGATAAACCAAAAATAGGTTTTTATTAAACAATGTCAAAATCAAAATATGTATAAGCATGACATGTATGGTTTTTTTGTGTTTTTGATGATGTAAACTTTATTTTATTTTTATTATTGTTAAGCCATGGTTTTCCCACTATAGGCCGGCCCGGCGCATTCCGCTGTACCTATAGATAATCTGCCAGATCACCTTGCTTGAGTAGCGCCTGCCTGGCATGCCGCATTTTCGTTTTCGACTAAGATCTTCTACCCCAACCAAAATACCTACTAACTACATATTATTACGTGGGTAGGTACCTACGTATATCTACAGTGCCACGTGAAACCAAACAAAATACTCCACTTTCCTTACTCATAGCATTGTGAAAGTAGTTATTATACCTTACTTTATGTAAAGTGCTGAAAAAGATAAGTGCGTAAAACCTTTATCAAGTAACTAACTAGTAATAAACACTTAATATGTAAAACTACAAGCGACTTCCTAAGTAGGGTAAAATTTAAAGTGTGGAAATATACCAATAATAGTTTGAGGACACTTTGAAGCCAAACAAATTTTCAGTGTTTTACTCGCGTTTTCTATTGACAACTAATTTTGAATTTCACTCGAATGCAACTGAATTATAATAGAACCACATTATAGTAGTATATCAGAACACTTACCATTTTTAGACATTTTAGTGTTATTTTACATCGAGGCATGATTTCTCTTTATTTATTTTTTGCGTAGTTTTATTAGAAAAAATAATTAAACATTCTTGGACATATCACACAACGCTCTCTAGTCCCGAACTAAGCAAAGCTTGTACTGTGGGAACTAGATTGCTAATATAATACTTATATACATTATTTTTTGTAAATACATACCTATAATACATAGTAACACCCAGACACAGAACATGTTCGCCACACAAATGTTTGTTCTCGGTGGGGATTGAACCCACGACCCACAGCACGGAAGGCAGAGCTACTACCGACTGAGCCTATCAAAGACAAGAAGAAAAGGTTTTCAATTACAAGATTACACTTGATGGGTTTTCAGTGGGATGTTTCAACTACGCCCTTCGGAAAACCCGATTGCTATCTTTTTACTCTTATCTTTGTATCTTATCTATAGGTAATCCAGCCATTTACGCTAGGCATCTTTACCATCGTGGATTTCTAACTGTAACGTACACTACCTTTTAGACATACCTACAACATTCTGTAAAGAAACTTTCTTACTTAGATAAACGTACGTAACTCGCGTCAGGGACTTTCCTTAGCATAAGTCAACCAATAAGAAGTAGGTAAGTACAGTCGCTTAGCGATAGAAAAATAAATGAATCTAGTTTGAGAATGGTTTTGTACCATTCTGTGTAATCTTCGTATAAATAAAGAAATAAATACGTTTATTTTATCACCGTCGTGTTATAAAAGGCTCTACATAGAGCTAATAACACCTCTTTACCAAAATATAAAAAAAAAAACCTATTATTATATAATACTTGACAGTCTTACATAGGGTTTTTACTGTTTACCTCTAATTCGTCTCCTGAACTTACCTACATGATGACGTGTCTATACATTGGTACTCAATTCGTGACCTATCGGAGTTACTAACTGAAAAATACCTGTTACAGCAGCAAGGTTAGGCACTACCTCTAGTTAGTTACTTTATGAGATTGGTAGGTACCTAACCTTGGTTGTAGGTTTGTCCTCAACATAAACGGGAATACCTACTTCTATTGTGGAAACAACAATCGTACCAGTAAAACGTGAGGCCTTGCACGGAGATTCTTCCGAGACGCCGGAAAATGTCTCATGACGTTACAGACAGACATAACGTAGGCACAGCCGCACTTAGAGACGTATGTCAAAACGTTATCAATGATAGCAAGCAAGCTCGTATGAGTTAGTGGCCAACTCTGGTGACGGAGTTTTTAGACCGCCTTAATGTCTCCGTCGTGACGACTGCTAGAGCCGGGACCGACAGATTAACGTGCTCTCCGAAGCACCTTATCAATGATTAGTCTATTAATCTCAATGGCCACTTAGGTTACTTCATCATCATCAACCTATATTGGTCCACTGCTGGACGTCGTCGATCTTTCCAAAACGCACTGTTGAGCCCGGTCTTTGGCTCTTCTAATCCAGTGTTTGTTAGCTACATTTCGCACATAGTCAGCACACCTTGCCGGACAGAGTCCTAAATACACTACGCTTGCCTAAACGTGGTTTCCAGTCGAGTACTAGATTGCTCCAACGATTGTCGGTTCTACGGCAAACATGGCCGGCCGACTGACATTTCAGCTTGCTAATCCTCTGAGCTATGTCGACCACCTTGGTTCCATACATCATAATAGCCTACTAAGCGGCTTTCAGCTTGTGGACCAACCGCACTGTCAGTGGGGCAATAACTGGTAAAGCTAAGAACGTATTGATTGAAGACTTGCTCAGCTTCAGACATTAAGGGATGTAATGCTTATGTTTCTGAGTGCGGCACTGATGTACGTAATGAACACATACCTTACCTAATGTTACACATCGTGACGTAGTTAAGGTATACAGTAACAAACCACAGCGGGCTGTGGCTAATGAATGATTCACTAGCACCTGCCCGAAAATAAATGATAAATTGACAAAACGTCGAGATTTTTTTTTAAATTATCGATACCCAACACTGGTTTACACTACACAATTAGGGGTGCATTTAAATAATGAAACTTTAGTGTTCTCATAATTAAAGGGTATCTCAGCGTGTGTATGAAAACAAGCAACAAGTAAAATTTTGGGGTAAAAGTTATAAAAGTTATTGTAATCATAGGCAATTCCGTAGGCAGTGGCCTACGGAATTTAAAACTGTGGAGAGTCCCCTTCAATTTAGAAATAAAATTAAGAATTTGTTGCTCCAAGGAGTCTTTTACTCCACAGAGGATTTTTTGACAAGCACTCTTCATTAATGTATTCATAAATATCCTAATCTTATTTTAATTCTATTTATTAATTTGACTTTATTTTATCTAATTTTCATTTATTACAATTGTTATTATTATATCAAATCAACTTTAACTTTATTGCATGAACTTTACCTTTTATCTTCGGTACCTACTTAATTTCAAATACGATTGTGAAGAATTGTGATTGAATAAATAAATAAAAATAAAAATAAACAAACGCTTGGAGACCGTATACATTCTAGGAACGAATTGTCTCGATTTGGTATTACTAATAAGAATTAGATAATTTATTTAATAAATAGTACGGTGACAAACCAATTAGATACACTAATTATTATAACGGACACATAAAATTATAGAACTCTATATACTTATACAAATTTACAAGGTATTATTATTTTAAAAAATTACAAATCTTATATTTTACATAAGCTTCTCATCAGGCGAGCTGTACGTTTGCCTACATAGAAATATAAAAAAGGCACCCATACAGTCTACTGGTAAATATCAAGTCTAACCTTCGTGATACAGTTTCTATGGATGAGAATGCATTCCGAGCATGTACAAATGCGGGTATTAACAACTAGTAGAGATAATTACAAGTAATTTAGTACTGTACGTAGTACCCTTTAGTATGTTAGGGCCAAAATCGCTCTATCGTGGTGCGGTATGTAAATATGTCTAGGAAGGTTGTGTTACGAACTACGATGAAAATATACCGGTATTTTACAAACTTATTTGCTGCTAACTGGTCAAAAATAAATAACAAACTGCTAGCTAGAAGACGAAGCGTAGGACGGCCACCACCCGATCGGCGACATCGTGAAGACCGCCGGAAGTGTACAAACGGTTCTATACCTACTTATATCGTTCTTGAAAATCCATATCCCATTGAGTTCCAGTGGGTAGGATATAAAAATCATAGGGAATGGTGGTATTTACAGTGAAGTTCTCTATTTTTAAGTGATATTTTTTCATTAATTTTATTATAAAAATACCCTTTAACACTAGTATTTTATATTTGTAACTCGACTATAACTTTTACAAGTGTACAAGGTAGGTAGGTAGGTTACCATAAAATAAATTAATCTGAATCTGAATTGAAAGAATCTATTTTATTCATTACTTAGGCGAATTGTTGGCGCATTAAAATGTTATCGATTGAAGTTTCATTTATTATTATATCATATATCCTACTGTTAAAACTAAAATTGTAACACTTATTTATGCAAATAAACATCTTGTATCTTGTATCATCTATGTACTTAGATATAATAATCATCTATTTTTAAAATCCAGTCTAAATTTAAACAGGTATTACCAAGAAGCAAGAGATTTGTCGCATTTACCTTAACATTTTGATATCTTGTACAAAGCAGGTTGGTTGTCGTAGCCCAGTTTCCTCAAATCTTTTGAGACCATAGACAGGTTTAATGTTACGGACCCACATGACTCAGTTCGCAACACTGCAACAAAAAAGTTACCTATAATAAATTTTATTGACTAAACTAGTGGGGTTTTACCTACAGAAGTACTCTGCAGATATTCGCCTAGGATCTTATAAGAGCTATGTCTACCTAGAGATCTGGGATGTTGGTCTAGGTAGGTAAGGTACTAGCACAGATCATATAAACTCCTACTAGTACCTACTAGGTACCTTAAATTGCTTGGAGATTAGGTACATAGGTAGGTAGGCTACAGAAGAGTTCATAGTGACCAAAAGAGGAATACTTAATAGTTAAATTCTATATCACAAGGGAATTTTTGCGGAAAACAGAATTAGGTAGGTAGGTAGGTACTATGCCAAGTTTACCCATCAGTTACAGTACGATATTTGTTAGAGGCTGCTACAACCGAAACTCTTTCTTACAATAGTTGTCTTTCCCGCTGGCCAGCATCTTCGGGTCCACAAGTTCTGGGTACCTCCCTGTAGCCCACGCCAGCCATTCCCCCAGAACTGAGGACGCCTGGGGCCGGAGTAAGGACGCGGTGGTAACGCGGGGACCAGTGATGGGCGGTAGTAGAGCCAGAGCATAGCCTCGCAATGAGTCCCCGCTGAAAGGGTTCTGTGCCCTCACGGTAAGCACTAACTGCGGCCCTGTGAAGTAGTCGCATGAAGGAAAGGTCTGCACAAAAAATATCTACAAACAGAGTACCTAGGTACAAATAGATTGTTATTCTACGTAGGTTCCTACCTAGAAATATAGCATATTAGTAGGGTACTTACAGCCAGAAACATTCGTGCTGCTAAAGACCATATCGATAGGTAAATTGAAGCATACTTTCTCAGGATCGTTTCCCGCTCGAGCCATTTGGCTAGTTCCTGAAGAGAGGCCCGATACGGGCTCCCAATCCGGACCCCACACAACATCATACTGAACGTACAGAAAGTTGTCGAAAACGCCACTAGGAAAAGTCACATTCTCAATTTGACCACTGAATGAGACTAAAAACTTCGTTAGCTCGCCTTCTCGCATTGAAAATGAAATACCTTTAGAAAGTATAGAAAATTACGGGAAACAATAAGATAACCTCACTTTACAAATCAAAACAAACGTTGCTATGGCAACGCAACGCAACTCAACGGTGCACGGCGGCAACGTGCGGCGGGCGCGGAACGGAAGGAGGCGCGTGGCGTGGCGGCGGCGACGGACGACGACGAGGACGAGCGACGCGGACGGTGGCATGGCTCATTGTTGGTCACCAACCGTCGCGTCGGGTACCTAGGTAGCACCAAATATAAAAAATATTTTTCGTAATCATCCCACATGATGGGATGATCTAAGAGAAATTAAATATTGAGCGTCTTTAAAAGAAATACCGGCTTCTTTAGCCAAACAAGAAAAGTACATAATGTGTACGTTCATACCGGCAGATTTTTTTTTTACTACACCATAGACAAATATTTAATGACTTCCGCTAAACTGCTTTACCGACAATGCTTGTTTTGTTCAAAAGCAGCAAAAGATGGCGCTGCAAGAGCTTTCAAAAAACCCAATCGGCCACCATTGTGAAGGCGATTCTGCGGAAAACTTTGATCGTTTTCTTGTTTTCTGAGCTGTTTATTGGTGAAACAGAACGTTGCATTTCATCAGTTAAATTGTGTACTATTCAATGAATCTAAATCGCAGTTTAATTTCCCTCTGGAGTGACTAAAATCAAATCCTGAATGCTTTCAAAATGTCACGCGAAGTGAGCATCAGTTTCGTGAACACCATACCATGCACAATATAAAATTGGTTTCGTTTGAAAAAAGTGGACCCTGACGGGTTGCGAGTAGCGTCGCTCGCATAGTATACATGTGGAATGCAGTGGAAACTCGGACATTGGAAGTGTGGATGTGAAACAGTTTCAGGATTTTCTGTACACGTCGTACGGCAGCGCAGTTACGCGGGCGAAGGAAGGCATACAAGTTGCCGGCATCAGTATGGTGGACTGAGGACGCGCTTGTCGGATCGACGCTGAATACGTTTTGTAAACAAGCGCATCGAGTGCGAGCGCACCATGTCTGGCTCGCAGCACAACCCAAATGGTCGCCAATCGCAGCTGGGTTCCGGGTGGAACCCAGCTATGCAGGTTGTGATTATCTTTCCTTTATTATTTACACACTCTTCATGTTTTTGCAATATCCTGCTAGAGGTTACTCATGTTTCGACACTTACATGCACTACATCCTTGAAATGGTATAAGGCTTACTCTACTACGTCTAGAAAATAAGACGCGTTAATTTACGCGCATTCTTTGTTTGGTTAGCACATTGCCTCATGTAGTGTGGGAGATTGCATTCTTACAATCAGCTGTTTTATTGACAACAATGCAACACAATGAAAATAAGTAGATACAATACACACACACATAATTATTGTAAAATAATGTTGCTCTCAAACAAAAATACTACTAGAATATTCTACAACTAGTAAAACTAACAATGAACAAACATAACTTTATAGGTTGAAGGAAAGTGTAAGTTACCTACTAATGTATAACAGGCACCTGTTATGGCCAGCTACAAGTTGCTATACTGTTTAGATATCAACAACAATTAACTTTCAGAACACCTCTAAACACATAATTTCATCTTTATATTCCCTCTTTAGAAATGTGTACCTAATGTACCTAGGTACCTAATTATAACAATCTAGTTTCAAAGTCCACAATCTATTCATCCATCCATCCAATCATGGTTAAGGTTTCAATTTAAAATCAAACCTATAATATATTTTGTTTAATAAGCAAAAATGTCTGCCTGACAATCTTACCTGATTAGTGATAATGCAGTTGATAAAACATTATGCTTACTTAGAATGTTATAAGGTAGGTACCTATCACTCTTCTAATGACATAGAATCATTCAATTGTATGTTTACATTATTATTACTTACTATTCAATTTGGTTTGTTAATCTAAATTGAAAAGTAATAGTGAACATACACAGTTCACTTCAGTTTGTGTCTGAATATAGTTGACATAAATGTTGGTGTTGTTACCCTGTGTGTATACAACACAGTTTTTACTCTAACCGGACCAGTGGACCTTATACCAAGCTCTGAAGTAGAAAGAGGATCAAAAACTCAAGAAGTAAGAGATCTGCATCAGGATTCAAAAATCACGAAAACTAATCCACCAAAAATTATTGTGGAAAAAAAATGTGTGACCTGTTGACCTAACACAGTGTATGAATATTCAGTAAACAAACTTAACAATTTCGATATATTTGAATATTCAATAGGCATTTTACTAGGTTTTTGATTATTTAAGCAGGTAAACCTAAATAACGTTAATTATGTAATGTTATTATACACTAAATTCATTACCATCGAGGTAGTTTTTGTCGAAAACCCATATGGGGCTGCTGCAAAAATTAACCCTACTACACTTTATTTTGGCTCATATGGGTTTCTGTGGTAAAAACTACGGTTTAGGCTGGTTTTAGAGCTCGACCGACCGTCTGTGCGTAGGTACGTCAGTCGCGCTTGTCATTTGTATGAAAATTCACAAGTGGTTACAGAGCCACGATGCATATATTGGTAATATCGTCAGGAACCCGATGGTACGCACCGACGGTCGGTCGGGCTCTGAAACCGGCCTTAGGTTTCTATGCTCCAAAAAAATGTTTAAATACCAAGTAGATACCTACACAGTAAGCAAGATACCTGTCCTACAATGACATTGCACAATAACAATAATCACTATGATAGGTACAACATACAAATCTTGTACTTACTAGTTGACCAATTCCAAAACTCATGGAAGATTATTAGAAATAAAAATGAAAATGTATCAAGCTAAAACAATATTTCCAGATGCAGATGGCGAACCTTCTGGCTCGAAGTCAGCAGCTGAACCCGGCTCATCTGAATGACCGGGGGGTCACATGGCACACCCCCACTCCCCCACCACACATGTACCTGCCGGCACCATCACCCCCTGATCCTCTTCAAGGTTTACAGGTAAAACTATATTTTTATTTTACTGTTCAAATTAACAAGAAATAGGACAAATGCCTATATTTTATTCAACTATGCAGAACAACAAGAGGGTTATGACTGAGGTCTAGTTTTACTAAATTTAAGGTCATTTTATCACGACTTTTTGTGTGAAATTTTAAAATCTTCTAAATATGTATATAAAACTCTTTTGAAGCTGACTGACAATCAACACACAGCCTATAAGTCCTAGAGGTATGAAATTTGGAGGGTAGTATAGTGTAGGGGTGCACTAATAAAGGAATTTTGAAAAGTCACACTCTATAAAGGGTCTAGAACGCGAGCAACGCCGCGGGCGACGGCTAGTAATATAATAAGTTCTATTATGAACAGAAAGTTTCAAACAAATGATATAATTCCAGGCAATGAAAAGCGCGGGTGGTAACTCAGTGTACCGTCACACGGGGACGCCACCTGACGTGTACCGACACACGCCCACGCCGCCGGAAAAACACATTATGAGGTAACAAAATATTTTATAGATCAAAGTGTACTAAAATCGTTGTGTCAACTTGGTCAGATTGGCATATGTTTGTTCAAGTATAAATTTCGAACTGCTTATTCAATCTTCATAGAACTTGGTAGGTCTACGAATAGTACTTTTAATTTCACTGGTTATAATTATGATGTAAATCAGTCAAGGGGTTGAAAGTTATGAGGGTCAAAAAGCTATTAAAATTATTATTAGCTAAAAAAAAAGTTATTGACTACTTGTATAGTAGATATTTATAACTTTTCTTGATATAGTAAATGATTTTTTCAGAGGTACTCCATCGCCTGGTGAGATGAAGGGTCCTCCAGTCGATATTTATCAACATTTGGGAGGCAGCAGAGGTAAGATAACAAATCCTTCCAAATAGACAAAAGTCAATGTCAATTATTTTTTATTCAGTAAAATCACGAGGATGATATTGCTGCTCATGAGCTTAGAAGACATGGAAGACATAGTCAGAGAAAGACCGTAAGTCCATTGACCCTCATTTTTTTAGTTACAATAATGTGTACCAAAATTGTACACAAAGTTTCTCTTTATCTCTGTTATGATAAAATTGAAATCTATTCCTTATTATTATTATTAAGAGCCCGTAGTGTCCCACTGCAGGGCAAAGGCCTCCCTTCCTTCTCGCCAGTCTTCTCTGTTTTGGGCAACTGTGGACCAGTCCTTGAGGTAGGCATCAAGCTCGTCCCTCCATCTTCGCCGTGGTCTGCCGCGAGGTCGTTTTCCGTTTTGGGGCATCCATTCTGTAGTGGATTTAGCCCATAACGCATCCGACATGCGGCAGACGTGGCCTGCCCAGTCCCATTTCAACTTACCCACATGTTGACCGACATCTGCGATTTGCGTTTTGGAGCGCAGTATACTGTTGCGAACGCGGTCTGTTAGTTTGACTCCCAGAATACTGCGCTCCATGGCTCGCTGGCAAACCCCAAGTCGGGACTTTTGCTGATCAGTCAAGGACCAGGTCTGTGAGCCGTAGGTAAGGATGGGGAGAATACATACGTCCATGAGTCTCCTCTTTAGTGATAGTGGGAGTGTACCTTTCATTAGGTGTTTCATGGCCCAGTATCCCTTCCAGGCGTTCTCGGTTCGTCTAGCAATTTCGAGGTCTTGTCGTCCCTGGAAGGATACTAATTGACCTAGGTACAAATAGTCATCGACGTAGTCAATCTCCCCACCCCCCACCCTCAGCTTATGTTGAGTGCTGTTTGTCATCAGCTTGGTCTTAGATCTGTTCATGCTAAGTCCCACCTCGAGGCTAGCCGTGTTAAGGTCGTTCAGCATCGTTTCAAGTTCTGAGGCTGATGAGGAGAAAAGCACGATATCATCGGCAAATCGGAGGTTAGTTAACCTCTTTTCACCAACAATAACGCCCCTTTCCGTCCAGCTTGGTGTTAACTTCTTGAAAACCTCTTGTAGTGTTGAATTGAATAGTTTTGGGGATAGTGGGTCGCCTTGTTTGACGCCTTTTTGAATATGAAAGGATGGCCCTACAGTATCAATTTTTATTGCTGCGGTGCTATTGAGGTAAACTTGTTTTAAAAGATTGATGTAGGTGCTGTGGATTTCTTGATTGCTAAGTGATTCGAAAATGGCAGAGTGCTTAATGCTGTCAAAAGCTTTGGAGTAATCGACGAAGGCTAGATAGAGTGGAAGCTTGAATTCTTGATGTTTCTCAATTATTTGATTAAGAGAATGTAGGTGGTCCGTGGTAGAGAGACCGCGACGAAATCCTGCTTGTTCTGGCGGTTGGTGTTTTTCTAGTTGGTCCGAAATACGGTTCTCTATTGTTTTAATGAAGGCCTTATATACGTGGGACACCAAGCTTATGGGTCGGTAATTTCCTATTTCAGCTTTGTCGCCTTTTTTGTGCAGCACAATGATGTTGGAGTGGCAAAAGTTTTTAGGAAATATACCGGTCATTAGTATGGAGTTAAACAAGTTAGTAAGGTGTGGAAGAAGCATAGATTCTCCAATTTTTAATGCTTCTGTTCTGATGCCATCTTCTCCTGGGCTTTTTCCATATTTCATACTCGAAAGTGCGCGATGTACTTCAGGCCCAGAGAATGGCGTGATTTCCGCGGAGTACACGTAGGTGTCCGAGTTGTTTTGATTAGACAGAGGGTCGGAATATAAGCTCTTATAAAACTGTGTACATATTTCAAGTATTTTGCCCTTATCGCCGTGCTTTTTACCATTACTGTCTTTCATGCTTGTTATAGATGTTTTTCCCGACTGTAATCCTCTCATGGCTATTTTAAGTGATGTATTTATCTATTCCTTGTATAATTTTTTTTTATTGGGGTTAAATAAAATACTTTTTATTTCAGAAACCCGTCTACGTCCGGATGACATACTTTCGTTCGCTAGACAGGGTTCGCTGGACCTCTCGCTCGGGTCTCGTGCTAACGGCTCCACCCCACCGGCGCCGCACCCCGCCTCACCCGCGCTCTCTGTCAGAGACGCACCTACCATCAACAGGTAACTAGACATGTCTGTGTAATGCAACAAAAAGTCAAAAAAACTTTTTACTATCCGTAAAATGAACCCACTAAGTATACAGAGCCCGTAGTCAGTTTTTTTGGTTGAAACGAATATCGAAAAACGACTGGCTAAATATTTTGCGATACGGCTAGTGTATACAGCTTTAACGAAAACACCTACATACCTATCTTTTTAACATGAATATTGTATGGTTTCAGTCTAATAGCGCGCGCGGCGCCACGTCGCGTGGACTCGCTGCTGGAGAGACTCGTGCCCTCCCCGCACTCCGTCATAGTGCACTCCCGCGCCGCCAACACACCTTCACCGCCCTCCTCCAACGAGGTAATACTTACTGCAACATTTAAAAGATAATCGTCATCCTACTAATATTAAGTCCTACTAATGTTAAGTTGGTTTGTTACGCTTTCACGCGAAAACTACTTTACCGATCATCATGAAACTTTGTACAGATATTCTTGGAGGTAGTAGAAGTAACATAGGATACTTTTTATCATTTCTAGGATTCGGCAGATTCGTGCAGTGCGCCCCCCGGCTCGAAGCGCAAGCGCAAGCCGGAGCGCACAGTGCGCGTGCCCACTGCGCCCCCTCTGGCGCCCCCAGCGCCCTATACCGCGCACAGGAGCCCCGCTACAGGTGACACTACACATACACAAACATTTATAAAGGGCCCCGCTATTTATTTATTAGGTACTAATTACCTAAAAAAATAGACACATTATATAAGTTTTCATTCATAGGCCCCGTTGAGAATGGAGACATGGAACATGCAAAGATGAACGGTCCAGAAAAGGCCCCGACCCCACCTATAGTAGTACCGACGCCGACGCCGATCAATGAACCGCCGGTGTTGTCCAAACAACCCTCGCCGCATCCGCATACCTCGCTGAGAATCAATGAGGAAACTTCGAGAAGAAAAACACGATCAGGTACTTTAGTAACCTCAAAAGAACTACCTACTTGTCTCACCCTCGAGTTCAGCGCCTCAATTTGCCTCTAGAAGATTCTTCATTGTTTATGAATTCTAGGATAAGTGCACTCCCACTTAAGTCTTTAAAGTCGTTCCCAAAAAAAGCCCCAATAGTGATTCCCATACCAGCCGATCAATAATCCGCCACATCCGCATTTCGCCGCATTACGGCAAATCTGAATGAATATCGTCGATGGTTCCAGGTTCAGCGGAAACGATAGCGGACATAGCGGCGATGATAGCAGGGGGCGGCACTGTGCCCCCTCCCCCCGCGCCCCCCGTGCTGTCGGTGGACAAGCTGCACAGCGTGCTGGGGAGCCCCCCGTCGCCCCGGCCTGCGCCCTCGCAGGACAGGACCGCCATCGACGAGCCGCAGCCCGAGCGCAGCCGTAAGTAGACAGATTTTGATCTAAATCTGTTTGAGAATTTTGATCTCAGAAAAATACTAGCCCCACTCTAAAAGATTTTTAGAGTGGGGCTAGTACTTTTTGTATATTGTTATCTAAAATTTTATATCGCTGCATTTAACTATAGGGAGCAAAAACAGTACAACTTACAATATAGTTTGATATGATACCCTTCCAGCGCCAGTAGGAGTAACAGGAGCCGCTGCCCCTCGCCGACGAGCGGACTCTGCAGAGGCCACAAACGTGCCCGTGGCCTCTCCCTCGGAGGCCAAATCGGCGGAACCCGACGCACAGCCCACAGAGCCCGCCGCCGCTAGTTTCGTCGAAGTTGAGAATCAATTGGAGAAGATGTTCGCTGGACTGGAAGAGCCGGAGGAAACTGATACTGCTAAAGGTAATTATAGTTGCGCAAAGTGCGCAAGATACATAGTGTGGCTAAATTAGAGGCCACAAACATACTCATGGTTTCTACCTCGGACGCCAAAATCACAAGAATAATTTAGAATCGTCTTATAAACTAGCTAATCCAGTTTCTCGCGACCAGAGCCTAGAGAACTGTTGTTAGTGCTTTTTTATATGATCTTTCTTACTCGCAACTTATAACATCTCTTTTTTTCATTTTCGTTTGTCACATTGTCTCTACAAATTCTTCGTCAGATCCAGCGCCGGCAAGTAAGCGTCGGAAATCAACAGCAAATCGCGCGCGAACGGAAGCACAAACACGACGCAAGGGACCGAGGAAGAAACCAGACGCCAAGCCGAGGAAACACAAGGACGTGTCGAAGGAGGCCAAGGAGTACGACTCGGGGAGTAACGCCAGCTCGGGCAAGTCACGGGGACCTTATATACAAGTGAGTTATGTAATCAAACTTTAGAAGCTATGATAATCACGCCTTTCAAACATGTTTTTTGGTTATCTACCAGCAGCCTAATAAAATAGCAACTGACAAACAGTTGATCCCAAATGCAGATTAGTGTTGTAATGGGTAAGATTCGAGGCTGTTTGTGCTCTAAACATGATTGTACCCTTTGAAATGCAAAATATAGGATAAGGAGCGAATATTTTATTTTTGCCCGGCAAACGGCCTAAACGGTCTCGTATTATAAAGAAACTATTCGACTAACAAACAGCTGTTACTGACTTAAAATGTACGTGTTTGGTACAGATCCGCGGTGGAGTATCAGAAGGGTCTCCCGTGTCAGTGTGCGTGATGAACGCACACACGGGCGACGACGAGGAATGTGGACGGAAACGCGAGCGAGGTCGCGGGGCGGGGGATACGAGGCGAAGGGGGCTCCACGCGTCTACGTTAGGGCTCAGATACGACGCCGCAACACGGGATCTAACCTGGCTGTGCGCCTTCTGTGCGAGACCGCCGCATGCCAGCGGGTTAGGCGATCTCTTCGGACCTTACGTCGTGGATACCGATATACCAGAGTATAGGTAATACATACTTCTAGCTACTTAAAATTGTTATATAAGTTACACAGCCGAGAAAGACGGTGATACTGCTTTGTACATCCTGCCCTCTATGATTATTAACCATTTTCATATACTTATAGCCATTGTGTGCTAGTTTGCACGCTGACGTTTGCAGTCGGAAAAGCGCTCAACAAGCTAAAGGAATTCAATGTACTTTCCCACGCTAATATTATTGGTCGTAGTCTGCGCGCGCATTCTTATGGTTGCATTTATTGCACGCGCTCCTTGAAAGCTCGTAGGTACTGAGTTTGTGTATAACGTTTGGTTGTACATTTGCAGAGCGTTGGACGAGGCGACGCGACGGCGTGCCACCTGCCTGGCGGGGTCCAGCGGCGCTCACCCCGAGGCGTGGCTCCACGCGGAGTGCGGCGTGTGGGCCCCCGGCGTGGTGGCGTGCGGGGCGCGGCTGTGGGGGCTCGCGCGAGCCGTGTGGGCCGCCGCGCCGGCACGCTGTCGGCACTGCAACCTGTGCGCCGCGCCCCTCGCTTGCAGGTATACACAACAAAATGTTACATAGGTTTATCATTAAAAACACAATTTAGGCTTACAGTACGGTACCAAAGCACCAAACATGTTACATACTATACATGCGTTGGTCATTATATCATCATTATTATAAAGTCATAATAATAGTAATAGGCCTTTACTTTTATTGAAGATGAGTTATACAGCGTCAGGAGGCAACCTATGCCTACACTTAACAGGACACTGTTTTAGATGGAGTAGGCTTCATCATTATTATAAAGCCATAGAAGCACAGCAATAGACAACCACGCTACGCTAGAGACTAACCATTCAGATTAGTTCACCATGCGACACACGAAGAGGCTCGAGGGGTTGGCACGTTGAAATGGATACTTCCCACATCTCTGTAATTCCAGTGTTGACACGTGATTGTTATATTCCAGTGCGCGAGCGTGTCCGGCGCGGGCCCACCTGCCGTGCGCGCGCGAGCACGGCTGGCGGCTCAGCGAGGAGGACTTCCGTGCGCTCTGTCCCGCGCACTCGGAGCCGCAGCGCGCCGACCAATGATGAGCGCTAAGTGACCGCGCGGCATACGACTCACTGCGTGCGCCCGCGGTCCACGCCCCGCATGTCTCGCCTTCCTCGACGGCGAACCCACGCCCCACTCGACTAAATAGACAGTCGTCGCAAAAACGATAGTTTCTACTTGGGGTGGAGCATCTCCGTGGTGAAGGGACGTCGTAAAAGCAACCGACCCTCTGAACAGTGAACGTAACACTACCGTTAGTTTTGTCGGAGGAGAATCTCCACAGTTCATGCATGGGGCGTTTCAAAATGCGAAACGATCGCGCCCGTCTATAATTAATTTCGAGGAATCCCCTCTGTGAAGCAGCAGTGGGCAGTGGGCGATCAGCGCTACGTATCGGACGCACTCGCGAGTTGAACGTGAATCTCCGCGGTGGATCGCGCCCGACCATTGGAACGGCCGACCAAGTTTATTTCGTGATAGTTTTACTACCTGCCGATATGAACTCAGTGTACCATGTAGATAGGCTCGAAGCTACTTAACCCCGCATCCTTTGTTGGTTGTACAGATATTGAATAATGCATTGAAGAATTTATTGATGAGTTGTACACAATTATAATGCTCGAGCGAGTTTAGTGAATGTCTGTAAATATAGGTTGTAGTGTACATAGGATCTGGACGCATGGGCTGCTGTGTATAAATAAGGAACGATCGTCGTGAGACTTCAGTAAGTTGTTACTTCAGTATTTGTTAGTGAGTTTTAAAATCTATACTCAGAGCGAGTGGAAATGCAAGTTTTACTAATAGAGGCAATTGTACTTTAGCTCGAGACATCGCTCGGGTGAGAGGCTGGTTAGTTGCAACTAATTATATTTTATGTTCTCGACCATTTCTCAGTATTTTATTAGCAGTTTTTTTCGAAAAACATATTTTTTCCTTTTTTAACAATGATTTCAGAGAAACATATTTTATTCCTGACATATTTATTATGTAATTCCCATGTAGTTACGACGAATGCAGTTACAGTTTTAGGTAAATCTAAGATGTTGAGTATATATTTTTATGTAAAATACAACTGTTCAGTTGCCATTTGCGTAGGAAAAACTAGTCTAATAAATAGTGTATTGTGATTTTTAAAATTTATGAAAATTGTTTGGGATCTATGAAAAATTTACAATTACAATTTCTAGCTTGGTAATGAGTGAATGTGACACCATGATGCATTGTTAATTAATTAATTAATAAAATTAATGATATACAGAGTGGTGTAGATCTTATTGTAATGGTTATTTAAACCGTCAAATTTACGCTTAAAATAAGTGAGATTGTACAAATGTTTTGCGCGCCTCGATGATGGCAGCCATAGATATTTTCCGAATGTTTCTCATAAAATGTTTTAAAGTAGTAAGGTTGTAGATTTATATATGGTACCTAATAATTGTATAGCACAGTCGGCACTAGTTCGATTAGTTTTAATTAGAGAATGGGTACCAATTGGTGAATGGCATAATGATAATGGAATGCATTGACAAGATGTTGTGTCTACTGGTTGTAATCTGCTATACAAGGTATGAAAGAAATTCCGTAGGAATAGCCAACTCGCATGAGACAGATCCCTTGGTAAGGGTTTTTTAGCTGTGTTCAATAAATCAATCTAAAAATATATCGCGTCAAACATTTGAACAATTTCACAAGGATGCAACTGAGGCATCTCCATTTTGTCCGAAGTGCGGTGG
The DNA here is from genome assembly GCA_918843925.1 of Eulithis prunata. NCBI lineage: Eukaryota > Metazoa > Arthropoda > Insecta > Lepidoptera > Geometridae > Eulithis > Eulithis prunata. The sequence goes on along the minus strand of OU974014.1, from coordinate 8,525,482 downwards.
CAGAATTATCTTGTACTTTAATTCCAGTGGTTAGGAAAAATAGACTATTTAGAAAATTGTAAGGTACAAATTTATCTTAGGGAGAGCCAGGCCAGTCTAGTGATTTTAAAGAAATTATTATGAACAAGACGCAAGGAATCAAATCACAGCAACCCAAAACCTTCGTATTTGTAAATGGTGTATGATTTTTTTTATTACTTACGGCAAATAATTACTTTATTAAGTATGTAATTGTTATAAATTATATTTATCATGACATTATAAGCAAATTGAAATACAACATGTTTAAATTGAATTATCTCTTTTTATTAAAAATTGCAGGCAAACAAAACCTATACAATTCTATACAGGTTTGTTACTGATTTATACAAATAGGTAGGTTCATGTTAATATACTGGGTATCCCAGAACTATCCCGAGGAAAGGTGATTCCCCATAAATGTGAATTCAATGATTTTCATTGAAGAGATGTGCATCAATAGGTTTCTTCAAATTGCGTATTAAAATACGTAAAATACGGAAGATTTATGTAGGTAGGAAACGTACGTATGTCAAATCAGAGTTGTCGTTTTAGCGTGTTCATTTTCATGATCAGAATAACCCGGGACACCCTACAGGGTACTGCTAGGTACATTGCATCGCATGTTGTATTGGTACACCAATACAACATGCAATGCAATGTACCTAGCAGTCTGACACATTGACTTCACTGACATGCAGCTTACAATCATAAAACGAGCACGTAGCGACATAATCGCCCCCATGACACCAATCAGCACCATACGCGATACTTTCATGCTCCATATATTCTGCCACAACAGCATCGTCTCTCAGTATTCTGAACCCTCCGTACATGCAAGCGGCTACGATTAGCTCTGACTTGGGGTGCCATTTCAAGCGCCATACACCGCCGTCGACTGATGTTTCTGTGACGCAAGATTTTAGCTTCCGAGCGTCCCATGAACGGACTTTTTCGTCGTAGCTGTAATAGGAACATGTTTTTTAGTTAGTCGTACTAGCTTGCCTTGTGTGCTAAATGTTATATTGAACGTGCCCCTCATTATCGCCCTAGGTATCCACAGATCTTGAAGAACCACAGGCAATGACTAAGCCTGAAATAGGTATGTACTATGTACAGTCAGCAACATAGGTAAGTTTTAAGATTGTTCAACTAAAAGGGAGCTTTTGACTAGGTACTTTGGTTTGTACCTTTAGCAAGTGTTTAGGAAGTTCTTTTTAATGGTTTTTATACCTACTAAATTCAATGATAAACCTGCAATTTTAACATTTATCTATTTACCTACTTTGATATTACAAACTCAATTTGTTAATCTACTAGATATGTTGCTGGCTGTAGTGTAGGTACCATGAGATCTGGGGGATCTATCGCTTGGTGCTAAAAAAGCATTTTGTTGTAAGAAATAACAGTAGTGCATACCTGCCCGTCAGCAAGTGATGTTCTACGTCCAAATGAGACCGCACCGTGGTGACGCCGGAGTCATGACTCTTGTTGGTTGCTACCACGCCGCCTGCGACTCGGAGATCGTAGCTTTTGAATAGGCAGTCATCTCCACCTGGAATCCAGATCAAATGTACCACCTACCTACATGCAGATGGTCGACGTGATGACTATAACACTAGGTATATTACTTCGAAGAGCACGTGTCTAAGGGTGAACTCATGCTAGCGCAGAGTCGAAGCGCATCGAAGAAACTTAAACTACTGATTTAACCTAAATAAGAATATACCACAGCAAACTAGCTTCAGAAGAAGTTCTAAAGAGATAGGTAGGTAGAGACAAACCCGAATAAAATAAATCCGTGTTCCAGTAATTAAATGCAGCGATCCATGCTTCAAAGCCATGCGTCTTCCACTTCCCAATCTCTTCTAAACCTTCGGCCACTTTCAATACAGTCGCACTTCCTGACGAATCACTGACGACTAGTTTCGGTTCTTCTAAATTGTTTTTATTGGTTGACCAATCGAGCGACAATGCTAAAATGTCTTGACCAATCGTATGCTCCATCCAAAGTTTCAAACTCAGCGCTCCATCTTCGTCCCAAAGTTGGTACAGCTGGATGGTCCCTACTGAGGTAACTACAGCGAGTGTGGGACGGTCTTGTATCTTGTGATAGCACCATTTCTGGTCCAGTATTCCCGACGTTTCGATGGTCTGAACAGGCGACAGCTCAGTGGTGGTTTCGTCGATGGTGAAGAGATATATTTTACCAAGCCTCGTCTGCGTCTTCGTTACTGCACCTAAAGGCAATAAAATAAAAGTCAACCCCTTTATTGTAGCTGTAGGTACATCGCAATGATTATTGAAGCTTCTTCGAACGCTTCTTCCTTTGACGATGAGGTTATCACATCAATTAAACGTTGCAGACTCTACCTCGAGCGGAGATCCATGTCTAGACAAGACATACCTAACTACCTAGTATAAATCTGCAAGCATTACCTCAGTACCTATCTGCGTTACCACAGAGGAACTACGTATTATGAATCTGCGATCTTAATATAATGCATTAGAAAATACACACCATCGTTTTCTGTGAGTTGGTAGGTGCCAGTGACAAGGAGGTGTCGGTAGGGCTCCACAGGGCACCACTCCACGGAGTCCGCGCTGCATCCCGTGTGCCAGCGCCATCTCGTCTTCCAGCTTACAGCCATCTAGCGACTGGACTTGACTAGATTGAGGGACAAAGGGCAACTTGAAATACTTGTACAACCAAATTCCTACGTCATACCATTGTGCGATCTAGACTAAAGGTAGGTACCAGACCGTGGTAATAACAACGTGCAAATAAGAAATAAAGAAGTGGTTATTGTTGTGACCCTGACCACTGAAATTAATTCGGCGTTTTTTGTTTTCTATACAAGAAAGATGAAACGTAGGACAGACCCACTCCGGCCGATGAAACGACATTGTGAGTTAGCGTTCCTAGAATGGCAAATGGTAGTAGGTTCAAAATCTATGGTATAATTAGAATGTCAAATGGTAAGTACCTAATCAAGAATCGAACCTGCGTCTTCGCATTGGAGCGGCGATACAGACCTACTTACTGTGTGATGAATAGAAAGTAGGACAGGTAACAAACTAAAAGAGCATTTTTAATTACTTAGACCCATTTATTATAATAAAAATATGTCAATACACGAATAATACGGCAGACTAACGCTACGCATTGAATAATTCAGTAAAATTACAGTAAATACACTATAAATTACTCTAGATTTGTACTGTTTTGTGGTTCACCTCTTACATTTACTTTGAGACAAGGGGCAAGGGAGAAAAAGCTCTTTAGAAGAATCATTTATGTTAGACCGCACGAAACCTAATGTCTCACTCTACCAGCCAACTCTTGATGAGATCGGACAGATCACTGAAACCACGCATGTCAAGGCAGAAGTGACCTTATACCCGCGTATAGAGGTCTAACATAAATCATGATTTAGCATAAAACAGAATTACTTAATTACAAGTTCACGATCTTAGCTTTCAAGAATAGAATGATATTTTAAATCTTAGTAAGTATACCTTCTTTCCAATCGTATACACATCGTACCGACATGCTGGCATGCCGGATTTCCTCTCTACCAATTAAATTCATAATAATTATTACAACACCTACAAAGATGATCAACAAATACACCACAGTGCATACGAAACAATAAGAGTGCTACTACTAATTTTAAAATACAGAAATAAACATGCATTCATTAATTGCCAAATTGTCGATTTACAAAACCCTAGTATGTGCTAAAAAAGAGTAGCTCAACTTAGCGATGGGGCTCTTATTCAACCCTTAATTAATTTGGTGTACAAAATATTCATTTTAAAACAATATATTAATTACATACTTTAAGAGTTATATTTAACTTGAAACTTATTAAAATATAAAAGCCATGATCATAAATTTTCATAAAACTTTTTAAAATCTACAATTTCCTAGTCTCCTAGAAAATCTAAAACGTAAAAAACACCAAGCAGCAGACATTACAGGAATTAGAATTACAATAACATTTAAGTACATTTTATTCTATAATGGTAACTTACAAGTTTAATAAAAGGTTTAAAACTATTTCGTAAATCTTTTCTTATTGGTACACTACTTCTAGAAGTATACTTGATGGCAGCTGGGCCAATACAACTATTGTTTGAGGATACCTTTCAAGTGCTATATTAAATAATAGTTTATCAGGAAGATATGCAGATTTATTTATGTTGTTGTGCAAAATGTAATAACTTGTGCAACTGAATATGTTGAAGGAAACCTGTGCAGGATTTTAGAGCAGGAAGTTCACTATAAGATTTAAAATAGCATCAGATTGGATATTGTAAATTTTTTGTTTTTTAAATAAATTTAAATAGCAAATTTCTATCGAGGAAGTACAATATTGAGAAATGAAAAATATGCTTGTAAATAACTATTGAAATACTTAATGTTTAAACTTCCAAAATAATTGAACAGTTTATGAGTTTAAATATTTATCAGTATACTACCATTGGCCCACTTTATTATTACAAAAGGTTGACAAAATAATTCTTTGAACATGACAACTATTTTTTGTGGGTGCATAATGTAACTAAATTAAACTTCTAAATTATATACAACTTAAAATCTAATCAAAATGAAATTACCAAAAGTCAGTGAGCACATTTTCTTACATGCTATGCACACAAAATGAGGTCAACTTGTATGACTTATTTGTTTTGAACTAAAATTTTTTAGTTTAAATTAATAATATCAAGAAAGATATTGCTAGAATGACTTTAATTAAAACTTGAGTAAACTATAATATTTTTCCGTTTTAAATATGCTTTGCCTAATTCAATCATACTTATTGTATTCTAGCCCATTTATAAACTTTCTTCTTATTAAATAAAAATTGGTACAATTTTTATCAGTGTTACACCATACACTTTCAACATTACAGTGTGAGCTATTGTAAAACACATTTATCGAAATTATGCCACATTTTATATAAAAATTGCGTAAAAATATTAAATATAGTATAATATATTGTAGGTAGTATGAGGTAGATGTTCACAATAAATGTTTTGATCACAGCCTGCTTTTACTCAGGACATAGTTGTACAACTTTTTAATGAATTGCAAAGTCAACTGACATTTCAAAATTTTTAGTGCTCTAGTGTTCAATACTTGGATCAAAGGAGTCACTAGGGTTCTAACTTTGGCCCAATAAGATATTTTTGGGATCAGTACATACCAACTTCATCTAGAATCTAGTATACACTCATAGACTCTCATAGATTAGATAATGGTATTTAGGTGGATTTCATTTGAGGACCCTGTCAATAGAATCTATTTTGTTTGTAATGAGCTAACAAAGAACTGGTAACATTAACAAGTGTTCATTATGAATTACCTAGCTGGATTCATTTGCCGTTATAACTTCTAGGTTTCCTAAAAATTGACTGTGACATAATATCTCTGTCAGAATTACTGTCGTGCAGACCTCTCGGTTTCAATGAGACACTCCCGTACAAGAATACGAGCATGTACAATCCCACGCTTCAGACGTTCGGCTGAACTGCGACTGCCTGAGTAGCTGGGTCTCACTTCCTTACCCATCTCTTCAATGACAGCAAGGAGTTGAGCATATTTCGACATCCCATTGTCTTTATCTTTCCCAACAGACGAAGGTGATGAAGCTGGTACTGTGGATATGGTTGCATGGCTATTTCCACCGTGGCTCAAATCCTTGTGCATATTTTTTCCACTCATGGGTATTGCCGTCACGGTGACGTCACTCAGTTTAGACTCGACAGCTTGGATGTCCATCGCCTCCATTGCTCCTGAAAAAGGTGGAGTAATATGAGAGCTTAAGTGACCACCTACAACATCACAATAAATAAGTCAAATTGAACACTTACCGTAACCAGAAACTAGACATTTTCAGTAGTAAAAATTCGTTGCGAATGCACTGCACGAGCGCGAGCGGTAAGAAAAAACAAATTAGAAGTATTAGAGGACATACCTAATCCGGTTATTCTAGGGCCACGGTCTAGGGCTCTGGAACGGTCGTATTTTAGGTAATATTTCAGGATACCTATAACAGCTTTACTTCGTGTACTGATAAACGGCTGAATGTGTAAGGATAACACTAAATGCTAATGAATTTCGTAGATAAAACCCGTATTTTACAAACAACAAACAACTCCACAAATCACCACAAATTCACCCACATTTGACATTGACAGCTAAGCTTGTTTGTTTTTTTACTTTTTTTAGAAAAAAAAATAGGCCCATCTCACATCTTGCACAGGTTATTTTCTCAGTTATTTTGCTTCAGATGGACGTACCGGTTTTTGTAAAAAAAATTAGGTAGGCAGGTACATTATTTACCTTTTTTCGAGTAATCAAAGTAACGTTATATACATTATTATTATTTTTAGTTTTATACACTGCTACTGATGAAGAATCGTTTTGGTTTTTTATATTGAGTCCAGCGGCTTTGATTTATAGGAGTGGGCAGCACTGGCTCACGTCATGCTGCTCATTTCTTTTCCAAAAAAGACTTGGCAAAAGGACAAGCCTCCAGTACCAAAACAAAAAAAAACATGCTGCTCCCTCCCTCCATCCCTCCATCCCCGACCCCCGCCTGCGCCCGCCCAACGCCCGCCGTTTGTTGGTTGTTCGTGGCCCGATCCAGTATTTTTTCGATTTTCTATTCTATTTTATTATTAAAACATGTCCAATATTGTTTGTGCGTGGGTTTTTATTGGATAACAATCTCACATAAACTACTATGCTTTAGAACAAAATATAGCTCTCAGCTGCTTGCTGCTGATATTAAAAGCAAAACCAATCTATTTTGTTTTGTGAATTCACGAATACACAAAGAAATAATCAAATGAATGTAAATAATAAAACAATAAGCGGTCGTCAAGTGGTATCTCCGCCCACTGCGGCGTTGGAGTTCATTATGCGATTGGTGGAATTGTCTGGCTGAGCCATTCCCGCTGTCACCCCGGGTATTGCGTGAAAATGTCTGGTGAAGGTGAGCGCGCGTCTCGGCCTAGTTCGCTGCAGCTGGAAGCGCCGCCCCCGGAGCGCGAACCCCTACAATTCGATGTGCAGCTCATCGGCGCTCCGCCCGAGGTCGAGCAGCTAGTCAACAACATCAAGCAAGTGGCAGAAGATTTTCTCTATCATTGGAAAACTTTCCCTATTGGTGAGAATGCGCTAAACTTTCTTTGTTTATTAGCATAAATATTGGGCAATTAGCACAAGATGTAATGCTGGAAATATCTAGCAGCATCTATGTTGTGTAATAAACAATCGTTCTGATCAGACAGAAAAAAAAAACAATTATTATTATTCATCTATCAAAGCAATACAAGATAATTCAGAATTAGCCCTTTTTGTAACATTGTCTGTACATACACCACAATAATAATTTTTGGTAAGGGTTTTTTATATATAAAAAATAATAATTGTGTATGTATTGTATACATATTTTCACATGATTTGAAATAACTTACCTACTGCTTACAAAATTAATGAATTAAAAAGGTAGCTATGATTTCCAATAAGATTTCTAAAAATGAACAACCATCTTTACAGTTCTCCCTCCATCTTACTTCACCGGGCCCGGTAACAAACCTTCAGATGTCATCATACCACCACCATGCGATGAGCTGGATGCAGCGGCATTGGACGCTGGCATTGAGCCCCAACCACTGTCTCCCAAGCAATTGTACTCCATCCGGGATAAAGGGTAAGACTTACTAATGGTTCTTGTAAAAAAAGTTACAAAAAAAAAACAAAAAAAATATTATAGCTAAGCATGCTCCACCTTAAGCTGCAGCAGCAGTAATTCAAATTAAAAAAAATATATTATTAACTACATAATATTATTATTTCGTCTAAATAGCTATAACACAATATCATAAATAGTTGGGTATTGATAGGTTGAGTATTGGGCTGACATAAATAATTGGAAAGATATAACATAGATATTATATTGGTCAACCTACTCTCATTTGTGCTGAGGCAAATCTCACTAAGAGACGGCCATGTGTTCCTATGGCCACCTTTGTACTTATTTATAAGCGATAGTTACTGCTACCCACAATGAAGCAAAAAGTATTAAGAAAATAAGAGAAGGTGGTTTTTTTAACCTATTTCGTCCCACTTCTGGGCAAAAGTCTCCCCCAACATCTTCCACTGTACAATAAATATCATTTAAGTATATTGTAAAAAGTTGAGTGTAGGCAATTTGTTTGCCTGATACTAGCCAAAAAACCTAAGTTATGATTAATTTAATGGACTAGCATTGATAAGACAAGCTTGTCATATTTACAAACACAAATTGAAAGCACTTAAACAAAGGAAACTGTCCCTTCCAGACTCATTAATATCATTTAGTTGTTATGTTCAAACTTTCGTACCATAGTTACTCTTATAGCATTCTGTGGATCACACATGATACACAATTTCACATTGTTACTGGTGTACAATTGGTGACAAAAGTATTGAATGTATTTTTCTTCAGAATAAAATTCTTGCTATTCACCAATGTGCGAATGTGTAAGAAGCGCTCGTAGCGCAGCTTGCTTAGTCAATCTTTACCCATTATCTAAGTTAAGCGACGTTCTGCTCGGTCATTGTTTGGATGGGTGACCGTTAGTGGCATTTACATCTGAGCGCTTCCGTGGTTCAGAGAGCACGTTAAACTGTCGGTCCCGACTCTAGCAGTTGTTAAGCTATGACGGAGGTCTTAAAGCGAAGAGATTGGTATAATAGCGCTTAGGTGGCACGGTGGTTACCTAGCAATTAGTGTTTTTTATTCCCTATTTAAAAAATACCAATAATAATTTCCAAATGGGATTGGAAATTCGTATCTGAATTTTTTGGTTGTAGAAATGTTTTGAAAATATTTATGCTCAACAACTTTTGTCGGTGTCTGTACGACCCAACCTGCGTCCCACGTTTTTGCTACGGAACACGCATGTGTTAACTTTTTGTAATAATGACGTACAGCTACCAATTAGGCAAAGAAGTACGCTATTAAAAACAGGTCTCAATAAAGAGTGGTAAGCTGTAAATTTTATATATTGAATTGGGCTCTTCATTTTTATATAAGATTTTTTATTTAAGAAATTATTCTTTTGTAATGTCGCACGCCAACCTCGTCATTACACCACCACGTTTGGGTTGGCTGGCAGACAATGCTTTCAGCATTAAGTCCACCCTTTGTAACAAATTTATAATTTTGTGCAATAAAGTATTAAATAAAATAAATAAATAAATGGATGTCTTTAAGTATTTATTTAAAAAAAAAAATCGTACCACGAAATTACAATCAAATTAGAGTACCTACTTTAGATTATTTTTTAAAAGACTTGACTCCTGAACCCCGTTCGTTTTATATTGAACCCGCATCAGTGATCCATCATGTTAGTTATGTTGGTTATGTGCGAGCGTCCGGAGTTCACAGCTTAAATTAATTCGAATTGTCCGGTCTGTTGAATTGTGGGCGATGCCGCTGACCGCTGGCGGTGATGAATGAATAATTCGCACTATTGAAATTCCAGACACGAATTTTCTATATATATTTTTTATCAATCCTTGAACAAATAGGCCTAAATGTTGTCCTAAAAAGTTGGTGCGTATAGTTTTTCACCTAAAAGTTTCTATCATATTCCTGCATCATAGATGCATAATTGCATATAATTTGGGTTGCACGTGTAATCGAGTGCTTACATTTTTATTTTGACATGCACCCACTAGGTTTTGATATCGTTTTTAATGTAAGCCATATCGATAGTCGATCAGCTTCGTTGGGCTTCGCACATCTCGAGTTTCGCTAGGTATAGTACCTACGCTTGTAGGCATGCTATACTATCATGTTTCAATACGGAGTGAAGAAGTATATCTACTTACAATGGACATTTCATTGGCGTTCTGAAAATGAAAAGGAGCAAATGTGAGTGATGACGAAGTGAGCATTTTATTTTTGTAGGTACATTACTGTTTGCTCATCGAACACTTTGAAGGAGTGCAGGATAAAACTGAACTGTATGACAAACTCTCTACTGACAAGCATAAAAACGTCAATTTAACACTTCGGACCCACCATACCCCTAGGGGTAGGGTGGGGCGAAACAATACCGCTATAGAGTGTTGGTAATTATAAAAAAATAATTGTGGTGTTGTCTACTTACCAGCCTAATAACTACGAAATATAACACTTTTCTACTTCTAAAATACTAGCATACCTACTATAGGACATAATTTGCATGCCAATGTGTTTGGTGAAATATGTAAAACATACTAAATCATCAATCATCATCATCATCATCATCAATATATATAAAACTCTTTTGAAGCTGACAGAGAATCAACGCACAGCCCAAACTATAAGTCCTAGAGGTATGAAATTTGGAGGGTAGTATCGTTATATAGTGTAGGGGTGCACTAAGAAAGGAATTTTGAAACGTCACACTCTAAAGGGTAGAACGCGAGCAAAGCCGCGGGCGACGGCTAGTATATCCATATTTTTGGCAAATAAACCATTTCATTAATTCATGGGTTACCGATATCAATGTGGAGTAGGCTTTTGTGTTGTTGTATCGCATATGTATACAAAACTGTTTGTTTGTTAGCCTGCACAAGGAGCAAGTATATAAACCCAAGATGCTTAATGCTAAGCAATTGGATTCTATACGCGAATGGGGGTATGTCGAGTCAAGTACCTTTACTCTGTGTTTCCCTGACCTACTGGCGCTTATACGTACTCTTGGACTAGGAAAGCTATTTATTGCAATAAAAGGAATATAGACATTTTCTTTTCGTTTTGCTTATTATTGGATTTCAGTTTCAAGAAAATGTAACAAATGTATCCTTTATTCAAACGTGACCCAATCACGTTTTTTAATTGCACTTATAAGACAGCCCAAAAAGTATTTTTTTTATACAATACCTAGGTACTCCCCTAAAATGTACAACATATTGATCATTTCAATAATTATGTATATTATCGTTTAAAAATATGTATCATATTGTTGTCTTGCATAGGAATACGAGACGCACAAGACAGAGGCAACACATGAAGGAGGCCTATACCGAGCAGTGGGTGATACCGGGCTGAGACGATGATGATAGGATTTCGTATAGCGCCAGTATGCTTCCCCCAGCACAGCATGTTGTCACGCATTAAAACGTTTCTATTTTTTTATATCTGTGCTGTAAATATTTAACTCTAATCAACCCTTGATATTGTCCACAAATATTATAAGAACCTATCTTTCTTCTTCATTGTCCTAAGCATGGCTAATTAAATCAAAGTAGGTAGTACGTATTTACTCTGTGTTATTATCACAAATTAAATACACAGTATTTTCCATGTTCTTTAGGTGTTTGTATTTATCCGACTGTTCAGAGCCTGAGAGAACTGTTGCATTAAAAGGTTCGAAACGTGTGTACAATTCGCAAAATGCATATGGTTCAGAAACTCTTAAGTATGTGTAAAAGCATGTTACAGTATTGAATAATATAACTTGTATGTGAACACTATAAAATCCTTCCTAGATATCTTAGAAGTGCGCCCCTCCTGTAAATATGATATTTCTGACAGAAGCAACCTATTATGAAACTGTCATAATGTTCACATGAGATCACATCTTAAGATTAGGTAGTTTCTTATGTGAAACTGGTACAATTATGCCCCATCACAGAAAAATTAATGTATACATACCTTTTTTGAGTGGACTCTATAGTAAAGTATACAAACTTACTCAATTTTTTCTGTGACGTGGCATATTAATGCATGCCCGTTCAGTTTTCCCATCCTGTATTGTATACTACATATTTGAATTATAATCAAAATATTTAAAACATTTAGATATTTCCGACATTTGTCTGACAGAGAATTCGAAGTTCCTTCTCGTCACTTCCCGGGGCAGACACACGTGTGGCGTGTTGCCGGTTGGCTACAACGTGGCAGAGTACGCGCGAGAGAAGAGCTATACACTTATATCGCACGAGCAGCGGCGATTATTCTCATCGTGGCTAGGGATCGACTGACGAGGGATGAGCCATTGTCGGTTCGAGCTGGAGCTAGAGCGCTGCTTGATGGACTTCATAGGTGAGAATATACTTATAGGTAATTACTCGTCATGAATTATTATATTTCGTCATTAATTTGTGATTTTTAATTCACGGCCGAAAAATGGATGGGGTGTTATATCTGTGTAGTATCTGGGATGAGCCATGATTGGTGAAAATTGATGGAGCCGTTTCCCAAGTTATGGGGATATTCATCAGCTCTGAAAACCAGTTTTGTGGAATCTCACGCATAATTGTAGTTTAAAACATTTTGTTTCAATGTATTCGGATTTAATGAACTGGAAACCATACTCCAATGTTTTTAACATTACCATAAAACATTTACATTGGGAAAAGAAGTCGCATAGTTTTTATGTTTCATCTCCTTTCAGAATACTAGACCTCATCATCGGTATGCCTTCCATGGAAGCGCGTGACCTGGAAAAGAAAATTAGGGAAGAGAGGTCACGGTACTTGGTAGCTGAACTTATATGCAAGGTAATTAGACTTCATGCTCCTTGATCCTCCTTGATATCAAATATGGTCCTCATAGAAGAAAACCCCATAGATCTGGAATAAATCAATAATTCGTCATGAGAGTACACACTACACAGAGTGTTATAAGACCACTCCCGAAAATTTCAGGGGTTGGAAAGTATCACATCCCATCACATCAATATGAACAATTTTTCCTACGGGCGCACTAGTAGTAGCGCGAGAAAGAATATTGCATCGTGAGTTACATTGCGCGACAACGCTGTCTCTCACTCCGTTGTCTAGGTGTCGATGCCGCATTATGCAACAATACGTTATTTTTAACATTCTTACTTACTAGTTTTTACTGTGTACCTACCTTCACAGCTTATATACCTAACTAACTGTAAAAATGTTAAATGTGTTACCTAAATATTATGTCAAATAAATATTTCATTCATTCATTCCCAACAATAATGTGTATACCTATATTGATTGTTATGTTTAGCCAGAACATCAAGAGGATATTTCTGCGTTAGCGGCGTGGGTGAGCCGCGCCATGAGACGAGCGGCCTCTGAGAAAGCGGACGCGCGTGAATTGCCCCGTCCCGTACCTAGAGTACCCTTCCTTTATACCACGCCGCAGCGGACGCAGGTGCGAAAGTAGGCTGAATGGACATTTAATTTATTGGCCTGCCTACTCCTAATTCTTGCTAGATTAATTGGTGTGCATTGCTCTCTAGCCTGTCGCTTAATATGGGCTAATGCGTCAAAAATTCATCGAATTACCTCAGTTTTTGTTTGAGTTCTGGAGGTCAAAACATCATCGGAACGATTTCTTGCCTACCTTGATCTCTTGAAAGGATTTTTTGGCCGAATGTGACCCCTAAGTTTCTATAATCCATGTGAAGTTGGTTCAAACGTTGTTCATAGGTGGACTTGAGACTATACAGGCGTGACGTGCTACGTCGCGCGGCGTCCACACTTCAGAGCATTCTAGAGAGAGAGTCACGTGGGTGGTTCCTACACTTCAGGGAAAGGCATGCAGCGCAACTCGCTAGCCAGAAGATGCCACTCAAGGAAATAGAAGAGGTAATAACACTGACATAAAGACCATACTCGCGTGCCACAGCGTCTCGTAGAGGTCATGTGCTACGACGTGTAGAGGTGTGCTACAAAATGAGCTACATACAAGTGTACGGGTATTCAAACGGTCTACTACGGGTAGAAGTAATGTACTACAAAGTGTAAGAAATTCGAACGTAACAAAAATTGGATTGCTATTGACAAAGATTTTATTTTCGTCTACAGGAGGTCCGTGACGCAGCGTTACGCGAATACGTAACGCGAGTTTGTAACGCAGTGCTCGCGAGCGAAGCGCTCGCCGCACTCGGAACTGATATACCAGAGCTGCTCGCCGCGCAGTTACGTGCTGCTGCCGTCTTTGATCGGTAACATCTTTCTTTCTTTGTTTGTGAAACATCTTTTTAGATCTCTTCATAGTACCTACTAAAAGATCTGTAAGACGGACAAGAAGTATCTGACGGGCTTAGAGACAAATGTTTGGCGGTATAAATAAATAAATAGATTTGAGTAGAGATTCTCATACAAAAATTTATACTTGAGTCCGGTTCAGTGCTTGAACAGTAAATCAAAATACGGTCCGTTTTAACTTCCTTTAGAGTTGATGATGATGATGATCTCAGATGTCCGGATTCGAGTGGCGCACCATGTAATTCTATCGTATAACGTATTATTTCAATGGCGTTTTTCTAAGTTTGAATAGACGTTCTCTTGTTTGATTGAGTTATGTTTGTGCAAACATTGAAATAACAGCATGTTTGTGGTTGTATAGTGCCGAGGAGAATGTCCGTCGTCGGTTGGAGGCCGGTCTGAGCGCCGCTGAAGCCCGGCTCCGCGTGGCGCACCCGATCCTCTCATGTTGCGGCGCGTGGCGTCGCTCGCGGCTCGCGGCGGCGGCGCGCAGGTTACAACACGAGCTGCGCTGGGCAGCGCATGAAGACGTCGCCGTCAAACTGGAGACGCATCATCTACCTATGCACCGGTATGTATTGGATTTAAAGCTAAGTAGGTTACAACACAAGCTAAGCTGGCTAAACACCTCCTGTAGATGAGAATGTTAAACTAAACACGCATCAATTTAAGGCGTAAAGTGATGTATTGTAGTGCCCCAGCAGGGTTTCGGATTTAATTAATAATTGGTAATAAATAATTAAATTAATTAAATAAATACCATAAGATCTATGTATGAAGATCATAAAATAATAATAGAATTTATGTATCATCTACCTTTCCATGCATCGGTATGTATGGGCTCCCGTGGCGCACCCCGTGCTATCATGCTACAGCAGGAGCTGCGCTGAAACAGAGTTTTTGATGTCATAAAAATACATTCTCCTGTTTATATTTGGCACTTTCCTAAAAATATTTGTATACTTACCTTAAAATATTTTAGTTCACATTTGTGTATGACAGATACTTGTAGGTGCGGCACCGCCACACGTGCCTCCAAGTATAACATTACACATGTTGTGTAACAGATACTTTCTCCTGCGGGACCTGGCGTTCCTCCGCGAGCGCGAGCCGCTGCTGGCGCGCGAGCTGGCGGCGGCGCGCACTGCCACACGTGCCTTCGAGTGGCACACGCGCGTGTGGCAGCCCTCGCACTGGCGCGTCACGCGACACTTCCGCGGCCGGTCGGAGACCATCCCGACCGTGTTGACGCGCCGGCACACATCCATTGTCACACCGCGCTCCGATCCCAGCCAGCCTGTATGTATTTGTTTTTACTGTTTCATCTAGCCCCAAGCTGATCGTAGCTGGTTCTATGACAGCTAGATAAATGATAGAAATATGATAACACCCAGACAAGACAATCATCTATGATCATATTGATCATCTCTGAAATGTTTGTTCAACAAACAGAAATACAGTCCATTACCATTAGAGCTGTGAGAACAGATTCATAATTATTATAAGTAATCATTGTCAGGTATTCTTACTTCAAACGGACACAACTCGGGAAACTACCACGCGATGGCCCGGCTGGCGATTGGCTAACGCGTATCACAGGTACCAATACGAATCTCACTGTTTTTTTTTATTTTAACAATTAGCTGACTCGGCCCTACTCGGCAGACTTCGTACTACCTGAACTTTTGTATAAAATAAATCTGTTATTCACCTTTTAAACCTTCTCTGGTCTTCCACAAATAATTCATGACCAAAATTAGCCAAATCGGTCCAGCCGTTCTCGAGTTTTAGCGAGACTAACGAACAGCAATTCATTTTTATATTATTATATAAGAGAAGATAAAGGCAAATAGTATGCCATCTTACTTTGAATTTATCACTCGTCCCTACTGCTCTTCTCGTCACAAAATATTCTTCCCAATGTAAATTAAGCTCTATTTAAATGAATAAATGGTTTGATTTAGAATGTGGTGTTGGACATGGAATCTGATGTTTATTCTGGGCGTGGTGGTGCCGTGGTGTTCGCCGCTGTCACTTCGCACTTTAGTGAGAGCCACGCCCTTTGTTCCGGACTATGAACTCTCTCAGGTAACTTTTGGCTCAATATGGCTCGATAAAATAATATTTTTATATCGCGTGAGCAAACATTTCGCGAAATTTTCCTATACTTGATATTTATATGCAACTAGCCGTCGCCCGCGGCGTTGCTCGCGTTCTACCATTTAGGATGCGAATTTTCAAAATTCCTTTCTTAGTGCACCCTTACACTATATAACGATACTACCCTCCAAATTTCATACCTCTAGGACTTATGGTTTAGGCTGTGCGTTGATTCTAAGTCAGCTTCAAAAGAGTTTTATATATATATATATATATATATACTAGCCGTCGCCCGCGGCGTTGCTCGCGTTTAAGACCCTTTAGAGTGCGACTTTTCAAAATTCCTTTCTTAGTACACCCCTACACTATATAAGGTTACTACCCTCCAAATTTCATACCTCTAGGACTTATAGTTTAGGCTGTGCGTTGATTCTTAGTCAGCTTCAAAAGAGTTTTATATATATTGATATATTGATGATATGTATGTAGGTAGGTAGTGTTATTTTTGCCAAATAAGTTAATAGGTAGTTCAGGATTATTTAAAAATGTTTTAGGTGAATGGAACGCTGTTCCCGAAACGCAGTAGTGAAACGCACACAATGTGGTCTCGTCTACTGGCGCTGTGGCGGCATGTATCTAAACAACGGAGCCGGTTTGAAACTGAACCCGACACAGGTAACAAGCATATTCACTATCTCTTTTAATTGTAGAATACTGTTAAAGATATTCTCTCATTTTGCGTAGGAATAAACATATTTTTTAAATAAATAAAAATAAATATTCACGGGCAACATACCAAATATACACAACGCCTTCTAGTCCCAAACTAAGCAAAGCTTGTACTATGGGAACTAGATGGCTGATAGAATACATATATTATACTTTTTTTTTGTAAATACATACTTATAATACATAGTAACACCCAAACACAGAAGACACGGAGATTTCAATGAAAAGAACTGTGTTTGGTGCTAAACTATCCCGATCCTTCAGTTTTTCTATAAGTAGGTACCTACCTATAGTCTCGCAACTCTTAATAACTAGAGAAAGACTTTGAAATGGTTATATATAGTGCATGGGAGATCAGTTTAATTACTTGTATGACTTGTATGTTCCAAATTCTATGAAGCGCTCGTAACGTAGCTTGCTTAGTCAATCTTCACCGATTATCTAAGTTAAGCGAGGTTCTGCGCGGTCACTATTTGGATGGGTGACCGTTAGTGGCATTTACATTTGAGCGCTTCCGTGCTTCGGAGGGCACGTTAAACTGTCGGTCCCGGCTCTAGCAGTCGTTAAGCCATGACGGAGGCCTTAAGGCGGCCTTAAAACTCCGTCACCAGAGTTGGCCACTAACTCATACGCGCTTGCTTTTATGAAGATATTGACAGCGACTTTTATAACCCAGGTCTTCTAGGAAAGGGTGTCAGTCGAGCGGCTCACCGCGTGTGGCAGTACGGCTGCATCGGCGCACTCGGCTCCATGGCACTCCTACTGTTACTACCAGCGGCTTGCATCCTCCTCAGTTGTGCCAGTGCATTAGCCGCGGTCACAGCGCCACTGTGGGCATCACCGATGGCACTGGTGATGCATGCTTTTATGGCGCTGGTGTACGATTTTGACTGTCCACGACCTGGCATGAACAGGTGATTATTGCAATATACTCTAACTAATATATTCAAACTCTACGTTGCATACGTAAAACGCCGGGATAAGCTTAGCTAAGCATACACACAGAGATGCTTAGTAAAAGTTGTTACTTACATTGAGTGTAAGTAACAATTTACACGAAAGTATATCAAAATAACAAAATCAATCTGATATATTCAAAATCGGTCGTTAAAACCAATTGCGTTACATCACTTGCGGACTAAATGTGGTAACATTATTGCGAGTTTTGACAGTACGAACTGTCAAACGTTGAATTCAATTAGTAGTTAGAGTAGTCTAGTAGCATAATTAAATAAATTAATAGTTGTCTTTCAAAAGCTTTTCGTTCACTTGATGTTTGGTTCGTATTTTGTTGGCAGATGGTTTCCGCTGTTACAAGCGGGTGCGTGGCGGGTTTGCATTATGGGTTTGCTACAGCCGTTATGTGCATTACTAATTGCTCTGGTGCTGTGTCCACTGTGCTCACTCATTCTGCTGGTTGGTAAGTGAAATATTCATTACAAATATCACGCCATAGAGTGTAGATTACCAAATTACTAGTAGGGCAACATTAATGCCGTTTTTTTAGTGAAGATTCAATTTTTATAGTAAAGAATTCTTCAATGTGCAATTATCAAGTGATTTCTTTAAACTGGGTGGACGGCAGACAAAACCTATGCGCTAGCCGTACATAAAGTTACTTATTTCTTTCTTTCGGCCAGTTCTTAAAAAATGCAAACGTTGCGTGGGCATGTTGTGGATTTCAGTCGGTAGTAGCTCTGCCTTCCTTGCTGTGGGTCGTGAGTTCGATTCCCACCGATAACAAACATTTGTGTGTTGTAAACATAGATGTTTGTTCTGTGTCTGGGTGTTTCGATGTAAAAATATTTATTTGTAATATTTATTTATTTACGATATTCGTGACTTGGGCAATGTATATTGCGTGTATGAATAGTATCTGTAGTATATTGTGTATGTGTGTGTAGGTGGTGTGTCGTGGTGCGTGGTGCGGTCCGGCTGGGAGGCGGCGGCGTGGCGCGGCGTGCTGGTGCGCGGCGCGCGCGTGCCGGCGCACGACTCCGCCTTCTGTGCACGCGTCGCCGGACCCGCGCACTGCCAGCCCGCGAGATACCAACTCACGTCAGTATCAGTACACCTGACCACGTACTCTGAGTTTTGTTATGTTGATTTGCGACAAGCGAGAATCAACAAACATGCAGTTTTTGTATGGAGAAAATATTTTGCGAATATCCCGCTAGAGGTGCTTATCGGATTTTCATACAAAATATGTTGCAAGTCGCTTCTCGATATGCGTTTCGATCAACAAAACAAAACTCAGACTACGGGGTCTGAATCACGAACAAATCCGACAGTCGCCGCGTTACGTAAACCTGTTTCCACCAAAAGACATTGTGTGAGTTGCATGTAAAGATCTAACGATTTGTTGTGGTTTGCGTTTTCACACCTTGTAAGTGTGTGAGATTTGACACACAATCCATCCAAGCAATCCTTACAAACAATCTGCACAAGATTCTCAAATGTCAAACATGCATAAGGGTTGCCGGTGGAAACGCAATTCGATACATTCACAGAGTTGTGCAATTGTGCATGTTTTGTATAGACTTCTTGGTGGAAACCCATAGTAACGTATTTCAATCATGACTGACAAACATTGTAGCACGTAATGTATGGTGTATAGATGCGCACAAGCGGTAGCGGGCGCGTGCGCGCGCGCGGAGGCGGAGGCGCTGGCGGAGTGGTGCGCGGCGTGCGAGCGCGCCATAGAACGACCACTACGAGACTATCGACACTTTGTCGACGCATGCTTCGGACCATTCTCCGTGCAAATAGCCAAGGTAATAACGCGAAAGTAGACCGGGAGAAGGATAAGTATTTTTTTAAATTCCATTACCATTGAGTTTCGCGGTAAGCTTGCAAACGTTAACATGATTCCTTTAGACTGAACGCTATCTAAACTTTACATCTAGGTTTAAATCTTAGTTTAGGGCCTAGGTTTAAACGTTTGAGGAGAACACTGTAGGATATGTGTCCTCCTACGAAAAGGGAAGATCTTCGACGCCGAGCAACCTTTGGCTCGGGGTCCGAGGATCAATGAATTGTATTCGGTAGTATTACATAAGTTCAAACTCCGTGATAACTTCGTTTTGCGCGATCTAGGATAGTTCTAATGTAGCGAGCTAGATGGCGCTGCACGTTAAAATCCTCTCTTGTATTTCAGACGGGTGCATACAAACAGCTGGAGAGAGAATGCGCGGAGCTAGTTCACTCGTTACGAGAGAAGGTGTCATCCCGTCGCGCCACGCTCGCGCTGCCGCTGTCTGACACGGCGCGGTCGCGATGCAGGCTCATGCCACGTGACCTCACGGTAAACAAATACTACACGTCTCATATACTCTCATCATCAATATCACTTTAACTTGTAGATGTCCACTGCTGGACATAGGCACATAAACCAGATAAAACCCCAACCACTTTCGAACACTTTCAAGGAAACTTTCAATTAGGTGGGCAAGAGCATCGCAATGATACAACCTCGGCTTAGGTTGTTGCCAGTGTGGGGAATTAAATTTAGATGAAGCCCCGAATGGGTTGGGCAGGACACTATAGGTTGTCTCTTATTCTTATATTCTGTCTCTCGTCTGTAGGCGGCAATAGAATCTGCTGCGGCTGAATTAGCTCATGTTTGGGGAGAAGCGGCGAGAAGGGAAGAATGGTGGACGAGACGGGGTCTCGATTGTGGCGCCTACACTGCACTGGCTGCCAACACACTCGCAGAGGTAATATTATACACTCTCATTTAGGAGTTCTTTTTAAATGTCAGTAGTCAAATTGGTCACCTCAAAAATTTACTTAGCTTTTTGTTTTATGCATTTTTTTTACACGGTGATAAAGACAGGCGTCATAGTTCAGTCAGTAATAGATTTGCCTTCCGTGCTGTCGGTCGTGGGTTCGATCCCCGCCGAGAATAAACATTTGTGTGGGTGGCAATCATAGATGTTTGTTTTATGTCTGGGTATATAAGTAGGTAGTCTAACAGCATTCTAGTTCCCATAGCACAAGTGTGGCATTAGAAAGTGTTGTGTGATATGTCCATAAGTATTTATTTAGTCACTCTTGCTCTTGAAGGAGATCCAGGGTGTTTCTGACGTGTCACCTTGTACTTTTGCTAGATGCTTCATTTTACAACTTTGCAATACAGCATGTATGTATATACAATGGCGACAAAAAATGTACACACGGGTAGAGCTACTTATTAGTGTTCATAAAAAAATAATTAAAGTACAGTCAGCTGCACTAGAATGTGTATGATTCGTAACTTTCAAACTAGTGTCACCGTATTGCAATAGACATGTACAGGATAAAAACTAAAAAATTATGAACACAGTTGATAATTTTACTTATTTCTTTAGTATTGGGACCGTCAAAGTCCATAACAATGCTGCGGCCCTACATTGAAAATTACGAATTGTACACATTCTAGTGCAGCTGACTGTACTTTAATAATTTTTTTATGAATACTAAGAAGTAGCTCTACCCGCGTGTGTCAATTTTTTGTCGCCATTGTAGATACATGCTGTATTTGTTTCTTTATGTAATGTTTTTGTATCAGGCATTCGATGCAGACATCCTAGTCCCGCTAGAGGAAGGCACAGCGGTAGTGCCGCTGGAGAGTGGTGTGGGCGGGCGCGTGTGGGAGGCGCGCTGCCTGCGCGCGCGCACCGCGCCGCCCGACCTCGTGCCGGGCGCGGGGCCGTGGGGCGCGCTCCCGCCCGGCGCCCCGCGCGTGCCGCCTCCAGCGCTGGATCTACAGGCCTTCAGTCCGAGGGCACATCCAGCACCGCCCTTACCACATCCTGCTACCGTCGCATTGGTATTACATAACAGGTCAGTGTCTATACGCGACCAAGAAATTGGTTTACCACTCTAAGGCTGAATATCATTTGCACGTACAAAACATCAAGGGCTATTTTCGCTTGACAGATTAATAACTGCTACGTCAGAATCTGTCATTCCTGTTTATTTAAACTCAGAACTGATGTAATATATGTAACTGATAAAATATTCTCTATTGCGTTGACATCACAGTTCAAGTTGCATGCTCTTTTAACCATTGCTCTGTGATTGGCTCACAGTTAACCAATTACGTTAATGTAATACAGTAATCCTTAGCGAATAATTATGTTACTGGGAGATGTCATCAAAAGCGGTAAACCAATTTCTTGGTCGCCCATACGTCAACATAACATGAAGAAGGCCTATACCCAGCAGTGGGTGATACCGGGCTGAGATGATGATGACGATGATGATGTGTAGGTCAAAGTTAAATGTTTTATTTTTATTTTTTATCTAACCTATTGGATCCCATTGCTGGGCAAAGGTCTCCCTCAGATTTTTTCACTGGTCCCGGTCGTTGACGTTGTTCCACCACTCTCTCATGTGAACGGCGAGATCGTCCCGCCAACGTCAAAATGTTTTTATTCAATTAAATCTCATTCTGAATCGTCGAATACCATATTTACATACAAAGTGGGTTGTGGGACCAAACGGACTCAAATAATGAAATATTAGAATAGAGACAAAACTTATTTGGAAATGCTGTGAGAGATTTGTAAAGTATTTAGTGGCATAGTTTTTATACTTAAACCAATAAATAGAATATTTTAGTTCAAACCTTGCAATATACATCTACTCATCCTGCAACTTCCAGAACTGGTTTTTATGATTTACAGAGATTCTGATAACCCGATCCCGCTGGATTCAGAGCTGTGCGCTGAAATATTGAAGACTCTGGAAGACGCCCCAGACTCTGATGATAAACGAGGTAATATTTAACAACTTTTTCAACATTACAGGGACATTTTTTTGTGACAAAAAAATCGCTCTCACATCTTTTCCCTCTGTCCCAAGTCTTTGGATTACAAAGGTGGTTTGTACAGTTTGTAGATAGTATAGGTTGATGTATAGAATGGAACATAAAAAAAAAGATGTTGTTAACTTCAATGATTTTACTTTCGTCCTTGCTTATAGATATACAGTTTTTAGTACTATGTGTAGGAATTTCTACTTTGCCGGCGCACGCGCGAGCGGCCGTTCCGCTCCGTGACTGTTTTATTACTGGCGGGGCGCCCCGCGATTGGCGCTAGCCAGGCGCTCAGCTACCCGCGCGGAGCGGCGGCAGGGTAGAGGGGATGAAGGAGTCGCACTAACACTACGCGCTATAATAGGTCAAATGTTTAATGTGTATTTTTTAAATATTGTAAAAAAGGTGGTTAAATAATAGAGTTACTGGATTACAGATACTGTGGAGCGGTACCGCGGCGGTGGCAGTTCCACCGGTTCCAGTTCTGATGCAGAAGAAGAAGACGAGCGTCCTGAAATATGCAGGTTAATTACAATTTCATTTTACAAACATTTTTCTCCATCCGCAATAAATTACATTGCGCGTTTTGTCAGCCGTCAAGTTGCGTTTACCGGGCAGTGTAAATCTACTCTTGAGTCGAGGTTAATATCTAAACAGTAACCCTTGTATACCTCGAAATTCTTTCCGTCCAAGGTCGTCTGGTAGAGATCGCTGATTAGCGAAAAGACCGCCCATTGTATATACTACTAAAATAAGTTTTATTATTCATTTTATTGTAATTCCTAGCTAGGTTAAGGTATGCAATAAAGTATATTCTATCTATCTATCTATCTATCTATCTATCTAATAATAGGTTATTTATTGTTACAGAGTGGAGCGTGGTGTGTCTGGGGCGGGGGGTGCTTGTAGATGGACGCTCACGGGGCGTGGTGTCCGCCTGCGGGCGGACCTCGCCAGCCCTGAAGATGTCACATTAGACGCGGAACGACGGGGTACCTCTGTCTAACTCTAATTATAAGGCAGGACGGAGAAGATCTTGTGGCGTTGCTTGCTTAGTCAATCTTCACCGTTATCTAAGATAAGCGACGTTCTGTGCCGTCACGATTTGGATGACCGGTAGTGGCATTTACATCTGATCGCTTTCGTGCTTCGAAGGGCACGTTAAACTTCCCGGCTCTAGTAGTCGTTCAGCCACGACATAGGCTTAAAAACTCCGTTACCGAAGTTGGCTAACTTATAAGAACTAACTAGATGAACGCTCACGGGGCGTGGGGTCACATTAGACGCATCTCTGTGTCGTGAGACCATACAAGTAACTCTTGTTACTACTGAATATAATGAAGACGGTTTTCTGTCACTTTTAAATAAAGTATGGTAATACTCTAAGAACATCACCCGTTGATGCAAGGGCCAACTCTGAGGGCCTATGTTATAAAACGTTACGAGTACATATTATGTCTTATTCTATGATTACTATACGTACCAATATAATCTGCCGAACATACAAGATATTAGAAGAAAGGAAGACAGAGCAACACGTGGCCATCATCTTAAATTAGTTCGTGATACTACTAATACACACGTTGCACATGACTTCTTCAGCAACAGAGTGGTCCACAACTGGAACATGCTGCCTGAGGACGTTGTTACTGCTGACTCCATAAATGCCTTCAAAAATAAACTCGACAACTGGCTACGAATAAATAAAACAGTGCTTAAATAAAGTGACTAAAAAAGACATTTCAACACTGTGTGACGTAGACATAACAGCGAAAGCTGCTCGTCTATAAACTAATAAATAAATAAATAATCAGAGAGACATTACTCTTGCAACGTTATACGTTCTTAACATGGCCTATATTGAGACTCCATAGTGGAGTACCAATTATACAAGTATTTTAATTCCACGCTCAATACGATTCGTGGTTGAAAATTTTATAAATAACAAATATTAATGACTTATAAAAAGCTGTATAATGCTTGATGTGCTAAAATGGCCTCTAATCCCTAAGACATACAATCGCCTCTGCCATCAACATTGTCGACTAAGTCAAACGTCAAAGATGAACATTTACGGGGTATTTTAATACTAAAATAAGGAAATTCAGCTTTATGAGAATAATTCTCAACTATAAATACTCAAATATTAGATCTGATCATTTAATATATGCTAGTCCTTACCAACGGAAATAGAATCTAGATACATTAAAATGTACCTAATTATGAAGTAAATTTTAATGCAAAATATGGCTTTATTTAAATAATAGGATAATCTGGTGTTTATCGTGTTAAACAAACTTAAGAACATACATTATAAGTATTAATGCAGCATTTTATCAATACTATTGTATTTACATGCATTTGAAGATATATTTGTAAATGTTTCTATGATTACTAGTTTTTTTTTTTAATTTTCTTTCTAAATTCAATTCAAGGCAGAATGAAATGAGTTTCTCTGATATGCTGACCATTATTGCGAGTGATCGTGTGTATCAAACTGCGAAAGGTTATCATGTAGTAGACGCTAACCTTTAGACATAGCTCTCACAAGATTAATGAACTCTGTGTTTATTTTATAACTTCTGTAAAAGTGGTGTACAATAAAGAGTTTTCTATCTATCTATCTATCTCAATAAGGGCACTTCACCACACAACGATACTTCTATTTTTAAGGCTAACCTGTAGTTATTATTAAAAATACGCATAAAAAAATATCATTCGTCCAAGTAGTTTAAAAATAAGCAGCTTCACACCAACACCAAATATTTATGACGCTTTCGTGAATATGATTTTTTCGATATTTCTGCACAGTTGCATACTTACGCCGTGAGATGTCGTTGAATGCTGAAAAAATCAATCTACCCTCCTTTATTGGAAACTATATAGTTTCTAGAGTTTATTTCAGTAATTTATGAACATTGTCTAACTGAATTTTAGTGTTTATAAATTGAAAATGTGACGAGTAAATAAGTAGCTGTAAATAGGTATAATTACTTAGGTATTCCAAAGCAAATAATTAAACAAAACTGCCAATTGTCTGACACCAAATCGCAATAAAGCTGCTATTAATTATTACTAGTGATCATTACTTTTAAGCTAAAAATATTAATATAATAAATAGGTATGCAGTAATAAAAAGTATAGTATTTTAGATTTGTGTAAGTAAATTCAATTTACGCACTTGATTAAAATGAATTTTGTGGCTTATTTAATAGATTATGTAAAATCTGCTGCTAAATATTTGCCGCCTACTTTAAACGGCTACATAGTTCTTATGCATTTTATTTATAAAACTTAAACTTAATTAAAGATTATTAATCTAGAAATCACGAAGGACCATTTTGGGACAGTCTTCTTTAGTAAAAGTCGACTCATACTTTCAAAAAATCTAGTATCTATTCATGCTTGTGTTCAGAGTTTACTAGATTGTAGATTACGGAGTTATGATTAATTATTATGATTTTAGAGTCTAGCCTATGAGACACATGCCTTTGTTTTAATTACATGGTACTATTATAGACAGCCTGTTCTATTTCATATCTAGTTCCTTGCTGAGAGAATGTATTTAAGGCGTATACAAATATTATAATAAATAGATAGGTAACACGTTTTGAGTTATTGCTTAGATGATTTATATTTGTTAAGCTCTCTATATTGTGACCATGAGATTATATTTGACTAAATACGTATAAACTGGATGTAAGTTTGGAATAGTTGAATGAATTTCGATTGAATACGAGTCTGCTTGTCAATGTAAAAGACAACACGGTGTAATTATTCCAAGCTTACATCGAGTTTATTAGTAACAGAGATTGTTTTTTTTTTTATAATGGTACTTACAATACTTGCAAAATCATGCGCATCGCAAATAGTCCACATTTCAAGGTTGTTCTAAAAGAATTCTTAATAATTACATTATTTACAGTATGCTAGGTAAGTGTTGCAAGTACCTATGATGTATTTAATTAATTTCGTAATGCATATCTACGGCCTATTCTGTGTGAGTGACCATAAAAGTGCACAATATTCCTCAAACCACTGACGAGTATTGAGATTGTGGTATAGTTACGCTAGAAATAAATTATTGGAGGTCAATGCTCCAACCTCCGTTTTGTGGCCTAGGCGCGTAGCTACGCGTAGTGATAAAGGCAGCTTTTATGCCTTCGTAAATTGGCTCTATTTGCTCATGTTGTGGAGTTGTAATTTGAAGAAATGTGTGGAAAAAAGATTTATAGTGTGTAAAACTAACTAATTTATTATTAAAGCACTCGCACTGCTTTATGTAGGTATAGGTACGTATTTATTTGCCCTAATACCGCGTGCACACTATGCCCATGCCGCTGCCGGAATGTATGGCGGCTTCAATGCCGCGGACTTATTGCCACAGCAACATCGCCTTTTATTCTCACTAAGCGGCATTCATGCCGGCAGTGGCATGGGCAATCTGGGCATAGTGTGCACGCGGTATAACATTGCAGCCAAAGTGAGAACGATAACCTCCGAAATTATAAATTAATTTAAATCTCCATTTTGACTGCTATGTTTTAAATGTATTCTTTTTTTTTATTTCAAAGGCGTTTTTTTATTATTGTTGATTAATTTCACCTAAGTAAATAAAATATTTTTAAAACAAAATGTGGTTTTATTAAATAGGTACAACTCGCCTTCGATCTGCAGACAGTATATCTTGGCGGAATCGTTGGAAGACCTAGGCATAGGCACAATGCTCAAGAATCTCAAAATAAATATTCTAGAATTTTATGAAGGACAGTGATGAGTGATGCTGATTTTTACTGCTGATCATAGATTTTCAAGAATATTCCATACCAATTGTAAAATCATAGCCATCGTTTAGGATTATTCCGAGAGTAGAACACGTTCTTTACGCTATTCCAAAAGTACTTTTCATTCTTCATTTTCTGATTTATCTCGGGGATTTGGCCAACTGCTTAGACTAGTTACTCGTATACGGTTAGGGATTTCGTTTTCAGGTTCGGGTTTGAAATAAAACAATATGTTATTGAATGGAATTTTAAATTTATTAATAAAACCTACCTAACTATTAAAAACTATAAATGTCGCATTTCTTACACGTTTGTATCACATAATCTTTGTGATGATGAATGTGGGGCACGATAGCGCTACGAGGAATCTACACCACCAATATAATTAAGGTTAACTCCCACTACGTTATACAACAACAGTGAATCTCAATGCCAAACCGCTTGTATGCCGGAGACTACGACAAATACCTACCTAATATATTTTTTATTGTGTCTGGAATCCCGGCAGTCAAGCGTTTATACATATAAAATCAAAGTTGTTCAGGATTTGAGATGCAATTTGGGGTCTGCTGTGATGATTTTTCATTAAATCCACATTCATCAAAAATATGTCATAATATTTAAAACTTTAACTGAATTCATATGAATACAAAGCTATTTTATCTTTATCAGCGAATACAAACGTATAATATTAAACTTCTACAATCTATTCCTAATTTAACAATTTATAAATTTAAAAAATTTGTTGCGCCTACCTACCTAATGATTAAATAAAAAAAATAAAAAAGTTAATTATTATGAAATAAGGTATGCAATGCTATCAACATAGTCTAGAGTACATTAATCGTAATAATAACCAATAAAACAATGCATGCTTATAAAAATGGGTTAGTATAAATGTTATCTGTTCGCATACACTGCAAACTGCAGTACAACATGTAATAAGTCCCGGTAGACTGCAGACATTCTGATCAGCCGAAAGTTTGATCGGAAAACTGCAAACTGGGCATACTGAATCGTTGTATGCATTGCATACATCTTCATACTGATTAAGAGTCCGACCCAACAATCGGCCACTCAGAAAGTTTCCATTCTGCGACAGAGACGCACTACATAAAGCTCCTCTTCCACAGCGCGGCACGCCCGTGCACTGATTCGTATGAAAAATAAATGCAGATGATTTGACATTGTATAAATGAAAAAAAGAGCAGGCTCGTCTGTAGGAGAACAGATTTACCACAACGGCGTCCACCAAGGTTAACTTGGTTTAACTATTTGGGCATAACATGACGTAAAGGTCTACTAGCTTATTTACACGACATCTCTGAACAGCTAAAGTTAAAAATTCAACTATAATAAGTCGTGCTACGTAAGTACACTTGGTTACTCGTAGGAGCGGTGTCGTGAAAATGAGCTACGACTTTTGCCAAGAAACGCTAGTGTATTACTAACCCTATGGTATGATTTCCATTCGTTCGATGTTTCAGAACAGAATTATGATATCAGAACTAATTCGTTTATATTACATCGCGGTGCTCATTAGTTAATTACCTTAATTAGGATATAACTTGAGAATGTAACGATGTTTTCAACGATATTACAATCACATGATGTTCTCATGGGTTTTTTTTTTCTTTGTTTTTCATCCATGTATTTGCAACAACGATAAAAGTGTCACCGAGTTTACTCAAACAGGTATAATATTGTCAAATACCATATTTTTCATAATGTTGGTTGAGTCACATTAGTATTAAAATAATATAGTTAATCAAAAGAAAACATAGGTATGTAGCTAAAATAAAATTGAGTATAAATAAGGTTTAAGAAAAATTACATTTAGGTAGGTACAAAGTAGGTACTGTTTGATTGATATTAAACGTTATTCTATATTTTGTTTATAAAATATAAAAATAAATATAACTCTAATACATGGTTAATATCTAATTTAAATATGTCATTCATTAGTAACACTATCAAGCTATACTACGAACTATGGCAACACAGAACATTTTGATTTGTAATATTACATTTACCCAGCGCAAAAATCAATATTTTTACATGACAGGGTGCCATTTCAGACTCTACTACACCGCAGGGATTATCAAATGACGAATATAATTTCAGATTCAATATGCAACTTTAAAACTAGATATGAAAATACTTTTAGGCCAATTCTACTTTATTTTAGAGATTCTACCGAAATTTGACCGATCAACAAGCTATACATTATTTCTTTGAGCTTGTTAGTGCTGGTAATTTCAGTATAGAGCTTAGAATGAGAATGACACCTACAGTCAAGAAAGCAAAATGTGCCGTGTCGACATAATACACATCATACATAAAACTATTGAAATAGTCCACCAAAGAAAGGCAGTAACCATAATATCTCTTACATCCACATTCGTGTATAATTTAATTGTATATACTTTTCCAATCACCAAAATATATACGTAGCTCTGCTCTCCTTTAACGGACCCAACGCGATATACCTAACTATCTTCAAAGGCGTTCGAAGGTTATTGCTTTTACTTTCACCACACAGATTTGCTGCTACAAATGAACTTCATCATACAATTTGAAAACTCTACTTATTCTACATCTTATTACTACACTCTTCAAATTTAGTTACACCGATATAAAATAATTCAAAATGTTCGTACAAATCGTACCTTCGACTTAAATATTTTATAAATAAAATTAAAATATGCTTAAATAATTGTTTGATCAGACACTTTCTATGTTAATTCAGTTAAATGACGCCTCATAAAAGTCTAGAAGTTTTGTAATTATGTTATCTCTCTAATATAATAACCAAATACACAAAAATAATATAAATACATAATGTATAAGCAGGAGTTATCTAAGATTATAACACATAAGCCAATCGGACAGTTTAAATGCAACTATAAGTCTACATCATGTATAATATTTAGTATGTGATTCTTGTTTTGATTTTTTCATCGTCCTATCCCAATTGACTTCGGTGTGCAAAAATAGAAGTGTAAATACAGCTAGGTACACACACCTCAACAAAGTCTAAGAATATTGTAGTTTGAGACATTTCTCACACTAAGTCACAATTAAGTCATTACTTAATTCTATAACAACGAATACATTTTTTTTTAATTTAGGGGTTAGTCGTCTTTAGTTTTATTATAAACATTTCTAACAAAATATAAAAAAATTACCTCTAAATTAAAAGGACTGGAAGGTTTTCAGCTTGCAACGAAAATCAATTATTAAATAAAATTAAGATATTTTGGATCCTTGTCTTAATTTTAACGCATGCATACCATAAAACAAAAGCATAATCCGCATTCATTTTATAAGTTGTTTTAACGGCAGTGGAGATATTAGTATAGGAAGTGTTTGATATCTCTAGACTTTGTTGAGGTGTGTATATACTTGCATTTAGATCAGTACAGGCAACATCCCACTATTTTATTGGTTTAAAGGCCACCGTGTGTAGTCGTTGTAGGTTTATTTTCTTAAGATTCTGAGTTATTATAATCGAATCTTAAACATTAGACTATTTTAATAGACAAGTATCAAACAAGAATGAAGCGTACATGTTTGGATACACAATTAAAACTCGATATAGATGAAACTATTGTCATCTCGATTAAAATATGTACGTAGACTTGATAATGATGCTTCACACTAGGTTATAAATTGATAAATTGATAAAACGCGTGTTGTTTTAACGGTGTGGAAGCACCAGGTGTAATATATGCCTGCACTGATCATAAAATTTGTAAAATTGCCTACAACTACATACATAGCTACCAACACCGAATTAACACAACTAAAAAAGATTATAGGGAATGTTAATTAACAAAATGCGTTAGATTCGATTACATAAACATAGAAAATAATAATTAATAATCGATTATTATTTTAGTAATCGATTTATTGTCTCTAACAATAATCCCGGTGTATGCTCGAAATAGTTACACTGTGTTTCGACTCCTTCAATCGAATTCAAGCCTACTAAACATTGTCCCAGGCACTACACTGTCCCGTTAAGTGTAGTCATAGGTTGCCTCCCGACGCTGTATAAATCATCTTCAATAGATGTAAAGGCCTATTTGATCGAATTCGAAAACGGTTGTCAATTCAAAAGATAAAACACAGTATAACGTGGTCTATCGAGCTTGCGCAGAGTTTATAAGTAACAAGTGTAGTTCATAGGACTATCTCTAGCCCTATTATTAATAAAATACGATGTAAGTTTGGAGTAGCTACACCGTGTTTTGTCTTTTGCATTGACAAGCAGATTCTAATTCGATCGAAAGAGACAAAACACGGTGTAACTATTCCCAGCTTACTACCAGTTTATTAATAACAGGGTCTATATTATATGAAATCTGTAAGATTACTTTTCCACCAGAGCTAAGCTAAGCTACGTTGCTAAGGATGTGTTTGACATCCACCAATAGGAATAAACGATCCGTATTAGCGTTGGCGCACACCTGACGACAAGACGTCGTTGTCGTTTCCGTAGTGACATGAATATAAATATTCTTTTAAAAAGCATGCTGTCAAAATAGGTTTTTCGTTATTTTTTTTCTTCATACGCTGTTTTCGTTTGTAAGTTTTATACCGTTTTGCTTTCGCTATAACTGAAATAGCTTATAAGAAAAAGAATATTGTAACGAAAAAGCTCTTAAAACAACTTACTTTTAAAAAAAAATATTTATTTTCTCTCCCTAGTTACACGACGCGACGTCTTGGCTTCTGATGTAGTTTGACGGTTAGTGGATTTTAAACATCTCCTTAGCAACGTAGCTTAGCTTAGCTCTGGTGGTATACCACCCTAAAGCTTCTTCAGATTACAAACACTACCAGTAATGTACAGTAATTGCCGCTAAGCTAACAAAAATACCGCTCGTATTTCGAAACTAAACTCAAACTGAATCGATTACAGTTTTTTGACACTTCTCAATGTAAAGCAGTTAAAATCTATGTTCCAGTCTCGATACAGACTTGAGTATTGTTTTAAAATACGGGCCTGAAGTGACAAGCAATGAAGAACAGCCAAATTCTTCACTGAAAGTTACATCGCGCTAACTAGCGCATCAACAATTTGCCTGAGGGCTAAACTCCGCTATAAGCACAGAGATATAGGCATCTAAAGTTTACTATTATTCATCAACAGAAGTCAATAAAATCTTAAAATTCTTGAACCGGTTTACTTAAATATTTAAAAACCTACAATATCTAAAGATCAATTTCAAAAATACACACAATATTTTCCACTTTATAAATTATATAATAATTGCATCTTACTCTAAATATAAAATCTATGTTGTAAATACTTAGATAAAATATGTGAAAAAGGTTTTATAAAAATTCAGCTTTACTTTGAAGAAATTCAAACGCTTTAGGTTATAAAAAAATACAGCAGAATAAAACGCGTTATGGAAACAGTTATGATTATTTAAGTTTACAAAGAGTATTATTCGTTATATTATTGGTCCTTATGTTTAGCTAATTATTTGATTGCACTGCTCAACTGTTCAAAACGAAACATTCACAACCTTTCTACTGTTTGTTGCGTACTTAACTTACTATGAAAGCGTTAATTATTGCTTTTTACATTCAAACATTAAAGGATACATTTGGAGCGGTACCGTATTAAAAAAAAGGTTGCTTTAGTTATTGTAAAGATTGTTTTTTTTTAATTCTATGAAGGAATATCGCATTTTCTTTCTAATATTTAAGCTTGTCAGCAGTATAAGGGTGCTTTTCCACCAGAGATAAGCTACGTTGCTAAGAATGTGTTTAAAATCCACCAATAGGGACTGTTTGTTTTCATATTGAACGATTCCTATTGGTGGATGTCAAACACATCCTTAGCAACAGTCTACAGAATTTTCTGATGGCAGTGATTTGAACAGTATTTAAATGATTAAGTTTATTGATAGTCACAAATGATTTGCAAATATTTGTACTGATTATGTAAAAATAAAAAAACAGATTTATAAATAACCAATAGATATTTAACTGCCAATCAATAGAGTGAAGTTTACTATATCAAAATTATAGTATCCAATCACTTGCCTATGATTTGGTGATAGTCTATTCTATTTTAGCCCTGATCAAGTCATATTCGATTTGTGTCATATGTCGTACCCCTAACTAAAAATATAAATACTTACATCGTAGTAACGATGAGTATTTATTTAGGTTACATTAGGTACATATGACTTATTTTTAAAACATTGCGGACAATCAATCACTCTTAAATTTCACGATAAATAAATATTTTGCCCATTTAACTTTGTGAAAGCAAACCCTATTCTAATAATATAAGATCTATCCACTCCAGGTTTGTGTGAATGGACATCGTCGGTGCCATCGACATCAAAAGCACGCGTATTGCGATATCATTTTTTACGAAACGTACAAAAATAGACATCATTATCTTAAATAACGGGAACTCTGCACGCTGCGTCTCGTCCTAGAACCGAGGAAGCTTAATCGTGAATCTAAAGGAGGCCGAGGACCGACGGAACTTGTGCTCAAAGAATCCATCGAGAACCGTAAAAACTCAACCGAGCACCGGAGCAGCTCAACGAAGTACGTAAGAAGCTATGGTAGAATTTTTAAGTTGAGCTCGTGAGTTCTCGGTTGAATCTGTTAAAAGACGAACTCATTCGTAAAGTCTAGTCGGAGAGCAGACGCAAGATGATGGTCGTACCTCGTTGGATGGTCAGTGTCGCAGCGGCGTGCGGCAGTAGGGGCAGTCTGCGGCGGCGGCAGCGCACGGCTCGCACACCGCCAGGTGGTTGCACGGCGCCAGCGTCACGCAGCGAGCGCGCTCCTCGCACACCATGCACTTCGTCGCCGTCTCCAGGTACAGCGCCTTCTCAATGTCCTCCAGGTCGGCGCGAGCGGTCGCCTGCAGCGCCTTCAGCGTACTCAGCGGCAGGCCGCGCAACTCGCGACGACTCTCACCTCCCGCGGTAGTCCCGAGCTCGCGGCGCAGAGCCAGCGCGTGCGCGAGCGCCTCGTCGCGCTGCCGCTCGGCGGCGGCGGTCTTGCGCAGCGCCTCGTCGAGCTCGCGCCGCCACGCCTCGCACGCCGTGCGCGCCTGCGCGATGCGCTCGTCCCAGCGGGCCACCGCCGCGCGAGACGCCACCACCTCCTCGCGCAGCCTCGTCAGCTCGACCCCGCCGGCGTTGGCGCCGGGAGACGAGCAGAACTCGAACGGGGTCGCGCCGAAGCTGGCGGGCCGCGCGCCCGTGAACAGTCGGTCCGCGTCGGACGCGTAGCGCAGGAAGGGGGGCAGGGGGCTGCCCCCGCCGCCGCCTCCCGCCGGACTGAAGCCGCGGAGCGGGGCGCGCGGGATGTTCACGGGAGCGGAGGCGGCGAGGGAGGGCTCCGCGTCGGCGAGGTCGCGGTCCAGCGCCGCCATGAGGTTGAGCGGATCATCGAGGGAGAGGTCGTCGAGCGCGTTGCCGACGACCTCCTGCAGCACGGCGGCGTCGAAGGCGGGCGTGCGCGGGGGCCACGCGGGGAGGGGCGCGGGGGCCACGGCGGGGGCGGAGGCCGCGGGGGCCACTGACCCGCCGCTCGAGGTGGAGGCGCACTCGCAGTCCTGTCCGTTGACGTGCAGCGGCTCGCCGTTGGGCGGCAGCGCGGAGGACAGCAGCTCGGCCAGCGATGTGCCGCATTCTAGCGCACCCAGCTCGCGACCACCCGCGCCTGGCTCCTCGCCTGGAAGGAGCACAAGCTTGTGTAACCTCACGACGATCTTTTAAGGCATGGCTAACGGAAGTGTAGATCTAAGAATACTCACTGCAAACGTGAGCAAACGCGCAGAAGAGTCCGCGCGGGCAGTATCCCGCCTGTTGCACGTCGTTACATTTGGTAGACTTGTATATCTCGGGATGGAACTGTTGCTCGGTGCGCGTGTGGCAGTAGGCGCAGAGGTCGCCTGCCTCGCAGTTGGAGGGCTCCCCCCACTCCTCGCCGTGCTTCACGTTGGGGCACGGCGTGCTGCGGTATTTGAACTTGCGCGGAGATCTTCGCTTATCCTGAGAGTGAGAAGGTAATGTGTTTAGAACGCGGGTTTGGTAACGCGGTATATCCTAAGGATTTGCGAGGACCTGGCACACGGAGTTACATAGTATAATATCCTCATTATCGTCGAAAATACTAGGTGATTTTAATGAATATAAATCTTTCTGAATATGATTTCATGAACTGCTGGACTTTTGGAGACACTTCGGTATGCAAAGAAATTATTTAAATCCTTCCCAGAATATCAGCGCAAGATACTTACTTTGCTGTTGTGATACTGTGGGCAGGCATAGCCTTGCCGGCAGAGCCGAGGTGGTCTCTTGCACGGTTCCGTTTTGTATGAGGAAAGAACGTAATTCGTATCTGTAGGAAAACAAACAACATAGGTAACAAGGAAAGGTATAAAATAAACAAGGTATTCACATTGCTTACAAATAGCATGTATTTACTAATAACGTCCGTCCGCGACTTCGTTCGCGCCGCGTCCATCATTTCTGCCATCTGCCTGTCTGTTGATTTTTTTGGGATAAAAAGTAGCCAAGGTAATCCAGGACATGAACTATGTATATTCCAAGTTTCAACCAAATCAGTTGGGATGTGATTAAGAAATAAAGATTTAAAAACAGAAACATTGATTTAGTTATCTCTTATTACAAGAGCACTGACCTGTTAGCGCACATTGTGTGTAGTTATACATTGAACTGCAACAGTTACATACGATTAACAGAGACGAGAGCAGAGACGCGGATTGCGCGAGGTGATGAGTAGACATTCCGCGCATTAATATTTTTAACCAACTTCAAAAAAAGAGGGAGGTTCTCAATTCGATTGTATTTTTTTTATCTTTGTTGAACTGTATCATTCATGAACCGATTTCAAAAATTCATTGTTTATATGAAAAGGTTCCAGATTGATTCCATAATAATTTTGTTAAAATCGCTTCACTAGTATTGCAATTTAATTACAATAACTGGAAAAAACATGTACACAATATTACATATTTTGCGTTTCTGTGTACGATCAATAGAATAATACCAATGAACTGCCAACTCATCATCATTATTATCTGATGATGAAGCCGGAATGTAGACAAATTAAAGTCGGTTTTTCAAGTTTTTAAACTTATAAATTATTTAAAACATACATACTGTTTTAATGGACATAACAGTCACAACTTAGCCAACTTTATTATTTTAACTAGGTCATACAAGTACCTGCATTACAGATACAACACGTACCTTGCCACTTTGGATCTTCCAACATAAGATTTCGTTCTCGATCTAGTGCATTAGGCGCATGCTCGTCCTCCCCCTGCTCTGGCTGTAATTCTCTCGCATCTAATACTGGCGGTCGTAGGTCCACACCGCCGTGAGCGAACGCACAATGCGCTCCATTCTTAGCGCATAAGCCACGCGTGTCTGTGTCATGAACACACATGCATGTCTTGTAGTAGCGGAGGTGGTAGCGGCGCTCGGTGTCCCCAGCGGTGCGATGAAGGTATGGACAACTGCAATAATCGGTGACAATTAAAAGTGTTGCATGTAAAATATATGAATACTCATTGGTACTGTTTTGTTCAGTCCAACTAGATTAAAGAAAATATGAATCAAAATTTTTACTGACTGATCGCTAACTTACAATGCACATCCCTGAACTACTAATACATAATAAATTAATAATTATTGTACAGAATCATCATTGTCTTCCATGTCTGACTTAGTGGAACACTTTTTTAATTTATTGTGGACAACGTAAACAAAGCTATCAGGTACTTACTCGTCACCATCCTCGCAAATCCCAGAAGTCTCATTATATTTGGTACAATAATTGTCAGCACTATAATTGAAAGACCCATCTCTTTTTCTAACAGGTCTTCTTCTTCTTTGATTATTAAAATGCCAATGAAAACATGTAAATGGCCTATGTTGTGTACATTTATGTTGCAAGAATGATGGACACTGTTCAACTCGAAATTCCTTCAAATATCTGCAAAACATCATATATTACAGCGAAAGGTCAGTGTAGCTGTCGCGTACCTCCAACTAGAGACAAATCTACCAGAACATAATAATTACTTGTAATGATTAGGTTTTTCCGTTTGAGCTGCTAACAAAGGTTTTGATTCCGACGGCATTTTGGAAAACTAATATTGCGCCTCTCGCTACGCGCAGGGCACGCTCGCCAATAACAACCAATTATAAAGCAATATTACGATCACGTGAACACTTGTATTTTATTATAAAGATAGAAATAGCAAACAATTTCTAGTTTTCTTTTCATTTCTAAAACACTAATATTTTGGTAAAAATAGCCTTGACTTGGGCATACAACAAACAATGTCATGACATGTATGACAGAAAGAAAGACAACAAGAAACATTCAATCAAAGAAAAGAGAGAAACTAACTAAGCAAGCAAGCAAAACAAATCGAATCAAATTTCGTTGGTTTCAAACAAACATTATTTATAAAAATAAATAAAATAATAGGTAGGTGTGCTGTGCATGTATAGTATAGTCAGTCTATAGTAGGTAGGTACCTAATAAAAAATATATAGGTACGTATGTACTGGGCTTTACCGAAAATAGGTTGGCATTAGGCGAAGCCGCAAAGCGCAAAACTGCAATATCATGGCAACATCGCTCCTTTGTTTGCTAACTTTGATAGATGGAATGCATAAACCAATCACAAGTCTGTTTTAAATACCAATCAAAACTGCGCAATCCCTATAACGACAACCAATCGGCGTCCAGTATTATAGCGTCAGTTTCGCCCGCCATTCTCTTCGACGCCATCTTGAGCATATGACTTTGTTGTGAGAGTCGATTTGTGTTATTAAAATTAAATCACGCGTTTCTACGACTCAAAAGGTACTTATTATTTGAATTTATGGTGTATCGTTTCTAAATTTATTCAATGAGTAGGTAGATAATCGGGATTCGTCTCGACACCCCAGCGATATTTCCCTCGCAAACTATTCCTCCAGTAGGTACATAAATGAAATCATTGTTTGTTGCATTCCAGTGAACAATGGCACGTACCAAGCAGACAGCTCGTAAATCTACTGGAGGTAAAGCTCCTCGCAAACAACTGGCTACGAAGGCAGCCCGTAAATCAGCACCCAGTACTGGAGGAGTCAAGAAACCTCATCGTTATCGCCCTGGTACGGTGGCACTTCGTGAAATCAGACGTTATCAGAAGTCTACCGAGTTGCTCATCCGCAAACTGCCATTCCAGAGGCTTGTAAGAGAAATCGCGCAAGATTTTAAAACTGATCTACGTTTCCAGTCTGCTGCTATTGGGGCTTTGCAGGTCTGTACTAATTAAAAATTAATTGGTTTCCTTGATTTATAATTGTGTAAAGTTACATCACATCAATCGTTTATTTTGCCTGCTGACTGTGCTTCTTTTGTTCCAGGAGGCTAGCGAGGCTTACCTTGTGGGCTTGTTTGAGGACACCAACTTGTGTGCTATTCACGCTAAACGCGTGACTATCATGCCTAAAGACATCCAGCTCGCACGACGAATCCGCGGAGAGCGTGCTTAATTGACTTACTAAGATGTATGACTAAGTTACATTAATTCAAATTTCTAGTTGTAATGTGTACCCCGCAATTTAATTCCATTATTTCATTGTCTTGATTCATCATTGTTTTCACTGAGGTAGGATGCAGCAGAACTGATTTTTTATGTTATTTTTATTTAGGGTACATAGAAGTAATGAGTGTTCTAAAAGTGGTTAACTTTAATAGTGTAATCGTATGATGTAAGCTAGTAGAGTAATTTTTGTGGTATGTATGGGTAGAAGTTTATCATGAAAACAATCACTTGTGTGTGATTTTTCTGGAGTAATTATTATTGTAATGTGTAATCCATGATTTCAGTAATAAAGTTAATTAGGGAATTTTATTATTTTATTTAATCCTTATTGAAAGGTCATTGACCAGAATTCAATGGGGCTAAACAGGTCAATAATCTCGGTTTAATCTTATGTGCATCAATCTTTACACAGAATTAATTTTTTGTACTGTTGCAATAAAAGTATGTCCAAGGCCTGTGTACCTAACAAAGGCCTTTGACTGAGTAGGTATGCACACAGAAACTGGGAAATATCATTGCCAAAAACCATTCCAACACTATCTACAGTTATAAATTAAACAGGTAGTTAAATAATGATTGAAATTGTTTATTTGGGTTAGACCACCATTAGTTCAAAACGCAAGACTAATATCTATTAGATAAATTACATAGCTTTTTCTTCTTCCTCTATTTCTTTTAGCCTCTGTTCAATCTCAACAACACTTTTCCCATGTTCCTTATTGTATCTATAGGATTGAAGTAATTGTTCCTTTTCCAATCCTTGAATTCTATCATAAAGTGTTTTATCAAATTCTAAATCAACATCATTTTCTTCTCGTAAGATACAGAAATAAATCAGAAACACTGCTACACTGCTGACTACACAGTAAGGTTGATACCAAGGCATTTCTTCAGCATCTTTGTTTTTCACCATCGGAGTGAGTACTTTACTGGCAGCTCTACTAGTTGAGAACTTTATGGGTTCATTTGCATTTACTTCTACTTTAGTACAGAGCCATCTGCATTTTCGTTGTGTACAGCTTCTGAAATAAATAAAACAGACATTCTGGTGGTGCTACTTACAAACCATATTTTTTGCTAAACAGAGGCACAGGTTTTATTGGATTATTTTTCTCAGACCTGGTCACTTTTTCATCCACCAAACTTAACTTACCGTAAACTTAAAAGGTTCTTGTTTAATCGTGCAATTTTTAGTAGCATGGCTGAATAAACTCCTAAATAGTAGCACAGTAGGTTAGGTGCATTTAATCCTAGGGTAAATAGGTAAGGAGTTGTAGTCAACTTATTAGTTCACGTTTTTTAGGGATTTTATGATGTATGCTTATGATAACTTCTTCAAACCCAAGGAATAAATAGGTTCTGTGGTGTGGATGCAATGTTTATTTTCAATTATTTGGGTTTTTACGTTTTTACGTAATTTCTACAACTTCTTCTTTTATTTATGTCCTACGTCTGTCCGTCCCGTCATTTCGACAGATACAAAGAGAATGCAATTTGAGACATTTCTACAACTGTCCGGCATTCATAGTCTGCGCTGAACGTATATTTTTTTTTCAGCAGCGGCGATCCGAAGCTATCTACCAAAAAAAACCGCGAGATTTTAAAACCGATCGATTTACCTGTCACTACTATTTAAGATTAGCTGCCATAGCTGCCGAATAACGAAGAGCATTCTTTATTCTGTAAAAAAATATATACTTTTGCATAATTGTATTATAGTAAGGCTCGTATTACCAAAAGAGGCTTTATATTTTAAGCGGGGGGTCTTTGCTGTGTCTTTGCCTCTTTGCTCATTTAAAGTAGTATAATAATAATTGTAACAAACAACATGCTTGTAAGTAGGTAGGTATATTCAATGTATGTGGTGTACCTACCGTAAAAACTCCTCGCCTGTATCAGGTTCTCTCTGAATACGATCTCGTTCAGCTTGCACTTTCGTTTGCCTTTCAATGGCATTTTTCAGTCTAGCATCGCATCCTTCATCATTTTCGCTAATATCATTAACAGCCCTCCTAGTTGAGGGTAGTTGAATAGTTTTGGGTTTAGTGAATAACGCCCATACATCACATTGGTCTGACACATTCTGAACTGATTTACAGAGACGGGAGCGCAGATTCCAAACGGCAGAAACCCCTTGTATCTAAAATTGAAATAATTGTACCTACCCGTCTAATTTTATTAGGTACTGCCATCGCGCCGTCGCATCGTCGTCGGGGGATGCTATCACAAGACCCATCGACCTTATACCCAATCGACCTTATTGGGTACTTATCAGATCGACGAGTATATACCACTTAGTGCTCATACGACGGCTTATGTAGGTACTCAATAGAATATAAAGTACAGGTAATTTGAAGCCATAAGTGAGTAGGTAGGTACCTACTTATACTTACAGATTTATGTTGCAGTAATTGTAATTCTTTCCGAGTTTCTTCCAATAACCCGAATAGGGTGTTTCGACGTACTTTCTCTATTTCCAACTGCGATAGGAGTATCTCTGTTCTTTTAACTACTTCCAGATGCTCATGTTTTAGTTTGACCGTTTGTGACATTGCGTCACGTAAGCCACGGTTCAATGATATTACCATTGTCTCATCTAAAAATCATTTTAGTATTGTATGTAACTATGTGGTCGCTCAATCTCTGAATCCAAATAAAATAATAAGACATACGGTACGGTAGACGTCCCTGTAGTTAAATAGAATAACTTACGTGTCCGCTTTTCTTTTAGTTTAGCCTCTTGATCATCTACTTGAAGTTTAATTTTTTTGATTGTTGATTCAATGGAGCTTTCCATCGTAGGTACAGTGAGTGGTGAGACCTAGAGAAGGCGAGTTAAAATGTTAGTTTAGGTTTAGCTCTTATTTATCTAGAGAAACGAATATTCTTCAGCAGAGCACTAGTACAGAGTACCTACCTACCTACAATGGATGGAGACAACTTTTTTATTAATCTAAAGCTAGTATATACCTAAAGTGCGGTGCCTACCTAGGTACTCATTCACGCCACCAAAGAAAGAAGCCACAAGTCCAACCTCAGCAGCTCAGCACAATACTGAGCACAACACCGGGAGGGACTCGCCCGCGCGCCCGCTACGTGCAGCAGCCACATCAAGCAGCTCCCTCCACAGAGTACTTTTCTCCCTCCCAACCCACTATTTTTGGCGGGAAATATATTTTTGTGCAAGTGTTCTTTGCAGTGTTGCCCACAATTACGACAATGTCACGTTTTTGGTTAGACTTTAGCTCGAAGGAGAATGACCGGTGGTAAATAAAAAAGGTGGAACGTAGGTTTGTTTGAGGTTTGTTACCATGCATGGTAACGGTAACAACATGTTGTAACAGTAACATGACATGACAACCAAATGACAACTACTGTAGAATCATAATTGGACTAAGACTTGGGAGATTTCAAAAACTATAAAAGGAAAATATTATGGCGGAATCCAACCAGACATTCCTATCAAACCTTGGTTTTTTAAATTTCGTTCTGCCAGTAAGTCGACTACATCAACTATTTGTCGGCTCAGACTTGGACATGTCTGCACTCCGGTGTTTCTGGCCAAAATTCGGATTAGGGATCACGCTCTTTGTGAGTGTGGTCTAGATGAAGGGACAGTAGATCATATTTTTTTTAATTGTCAAAGGTTTAGCATGTCATTGTATCATATCATTCCCACGGAAATCCCTCGTCCATTTTCATTTAAATGTATTCTCGCCTTGGCATTTACCCCCTTTGTAAATATTTTGTGTAAGTATATTAGTAGGTTTCATATAAAACTTTAACACTTGATATAGGTAGCTTTATGTTAGTATGTTTAAGTTCTTCATTTTTGTGTTTTTCTTTTGTATTTTTAACTAGAATTGTGTTTTTTTGTTGATTTTTCTTATAATTTTGCTTGGATCCAAATTCTCCACCGATCATTACTTCTCTCCACCGGTCATTCTCCATCGTGCTAAGGTCTAATAAGACGTGACATTGGCGAAATTGCGGGCAACACTGCAAAGGCCATAGACAAGAATTGAATTGAATTGAATCATAATTGTTACCATAGTAACACAGCGGACACAGTGCATCAACAATACCTACCTACGTCAACAATATTTACAGTACGGCCGGCGGATCTAGACCGGTCTGAAGTTGCGCTTTTGGAAATTGTGCGCAGGTACAGGCGACTACCTAAAACCTAAGTACCCTAAAAGTGACTACTGCGCAGCGTTCCGAACGAACTTAACGCCGGTCTAGATCCGCCGGCCGTACTGTACAAATGTTTTTGAAAATACATAAGTAAATGAAAACTCAGTTATATATTTTGACTACTCAGACTGAAAATAACCTGTAAAAGAATACGGCTCTAAGAATTTGGAATACGTTACTCTCTGTTTTGAACGGGAAACCGTTGGGTAGGTACCTACCTAATTACATATTATTATAAGTTACTCTGTAAAGCTACAGTGCACGAGAAGTCTTTGTGAGCAGATTTTAGTTATTCTGTTTAATTTATAGAAATTTTTATGGAATGGAAGTACCCGATGTTAACGGTTTCGTGAACATAACATGGCCCAGCAAAAATGTCCCTCACGGCGGGATTTTTCATACACGTATTGCAAAGAGCTCCACAGAACAGCAACAGTTCTTAAAAGGTATTTATCTGACCCTAAAGCAAATGAGATATTATTAGACTCCTTTGGTACCTAATCTGATCATAAAGGATACTTGCCTCGGATCTCTACTCTTCTGTGCTGTGACCGTGCGTAGTGTGTTTATTCACAGCTCATTACTTAGTTAGGTACCTACCTCCCCTTCACAAACACTTTGCTTACAAAAACTAGGTTTTATTACCTACGTGGAAGGAAACAAATCTGCTCAAACGTAGAATACGAAAAACTAGGAATACCTACTTATTACTGAAAGATAAATCGTTATAGTATTGGTGGAGGAGTCGAGGCTCGATACGAAATTACGTCATGGCAGCGTGTATGGCTTGCGGCGTGAAGCAAGCCCTCCTAGGCAAGTGCGGGCATCATCCACAGCACCACCAATGGCCCGTCCGCGCACATCGCGACGCCGCTCTCTATCCGCCATTCGTCAAACCAGACTTCTTGATGACGAAACGTGAGTTAAAACTAGGAAAGGTGTAAGTTACTCTTCTTGCTTCTAAAATTCCACATTATTATACCTACCCAAGCTACCACTGCATTTGTGGCGGCATTATAATGGAGCTCCTCTACGCTAACACCTCTAGGATTTGGTCACCTACCTCTTTAATAACAACGTACTCGTAAGTGTCGTTACGGATATTTACTCGTACTTACAATAAAATATCACTAGGTTGGCGTTTGATACCACCAGACCGTTGATTTTTAGGTACCGTCCTATAAAGAAAGGCGAAGACAGAGAAAAACTAAAAGAAAGATTGGCTAACACAATGGCGTATGGTGATACCCCCGAACAAGTTGTTTCTCTTCCGATGATGGTAGGTCAGCGAGTTAAGAAGAATGAAAAGAAACTGCCAACTGAAAAACAAAAATGGAACGAATGTGAGGATTATCAAGATATTTTATACCCGAGCGGCGAAACATGGACAAATCAGACTTCAAAATGGTTGAAACATAGTGCTAACAGCAGCGTTCTGTTACAGTGGTGACACAGATCCGTGAACGAGCAGAATGGCTAGCTGAGATGGAGTACCTTGGCGAGGGTGGCGCACATCGAGAGATCATTAACGAACAAATAGCAGAGCGGATGCGCGCTCTCGATGCTCTAGGAATAGACAGCCAGTGCTCT
Source organism: Eulithis prunata (assembly GCA_918843925.1). NCBI lineage: Eukaryota > Metazoa > Arthropoda > Insecta > Lepidoptera > Geometridae > Eulithis > Eulithis prunata. The sequence goes on along the minus strand of OU974014.1, from coordinate 8,480,612 downwards.
ACATCCAGGTGAGTGCTACTAATACCTCAGGCTACCAACCATGGAGCTTAGTGCGTGTTTTGCACACAGTTTCTCAAAGATCAATCGGTAGCACCTGTCTACCTATGTCTACATTATGAACGTAACAGAGTTTTTACTCTTGAAAGTTTTCATCGTTCGCTACCCACGGAAATTATATGGCACAGATCGTAACTAATCGTTTTCAGGTCTATTGCCTCTGGCTTTAGCACTACTCGGAGTAAGGAAAATCCTCCTGACATTGCTGCTGGAACACTTGCTTCAGGTAAGATACATGGATCATCGTCCTCACCAGTAAGATATTCCGTAGCTAAGTAACTGGGTACTACCAAATTAAATCTTAACCATTATTACTTACAAATAACCTATTTCTTCTCGACAAAAAAATTACCAAACAAAAGAAAGACGTAAAAAGGTATTTACCTAAATTATGATACCTAGGTAATTAGGTATTCGCAATGTTTAAAATAAAACGATTTTTTTCAGGGCGCTCCAATACTTCTAAAGGGTCAACTAAAGGTGAAGGTAAAACTAAAAGGAATGCTAAGCTGAATCTAAGAGTTCCAATCGTAGAAACTGTTGCAGCTTACAATAAATTATCTCCTTTAGGTTATTCGCCAAGACGCCGCGTCTGATTTTGCAGATCTATATAATGTAGTTAGATACTGAAGTACTTACCTACTTAGGTACCTATTTTATAAAATTATATTTTGCATCGTACACAGTACCTTATTGTTTTTATTTTACTTAGACCTCGTCGCTCTCATTTTATTCTGTAATACCTACCTACTTAACGTAGGTAGGTATGCAAATACAACGTAGTTAAGAAGTTTTGCAGTAACATAATGCAATAGTTTTAGCCGGTCGAGATAAGAATGTTTAGAAGGCACAGTAAACGTGAGTGACCAACCTACTTATAAAAATACTTATCATTAATTTTGTTTGTGTCCTATATAACGTACGTATCAGTGAAAGCCAATCCCCTGTATTAGCTGTCTATCCGCTGTCCTATGTAGTCTGTGTGTATCCTTTATTAAATAATGACCTCTTGGGCGTGATCATAAATCTATGACTGTGGTTCGTAGCAGTCTTACAGATTAGATTGAAAAAATACCTACCATTGAATTAAAACTTTTATTTACGAATATACCTTCGCGTAATACATCTTCGTGTAGTATGTGGATCGTTACTCTACTTATCATGTGAGTACCTACTTACCCCCTACCTATTTACTTTGTTACATGCATAAAAAGTGTTAGGTAAAAAAAAATGTACGAGTAGGTAATGTACGCTTATTTGTAAGAGCCATGAGCTTATAATTTTCAACTACTGCATTCTTATTTTTATTCCATCACAGCTACATTAATATTTTTGAAACAATTGGTGATACAAGCACAGCGGTTGTCATTCTTGCTAGAGGAGGATCAAAAGGTATTCGTCTGAAAAATCTACAGCAAATAGGAGGAAAGAGCTTAATCAGGAACACAGTGGAGATAGCGAGGAAAGCCGGGATTCTGGATGTTACAGTATCTACAGATCATCCCTTAGTTGCGTTGGAAGCCTTGAAGTGTTAGTATCAATTTAAACAAATAAATAATAAAAAACAGACACCATCAAAAGAATCGTCTTATAAACTATACTTTATAACCTACAAGCAGTAACTTATAATCATAATGTTTTTGTACTACCTACGAGCAATAACTTTTGTTACCATGAGCCGTAACTTTTGTTACCATGAGCAGTAATATTTGTTACCACGAAGAACAGCAGTTATTTTGATCATTAAATTGCCACGAACAGAAAATTTGTTACCTACTACGAGCAATATCTAGGTACTTTGTTACCAATGTGATAGGTCTTACCTATCCGTGATTTTTCAGGTAATGTATCTGTATTTCACCGAAGTGCTGTAACCGCTACCGATTGGGCGCCGTCAATATGGGGAGCAGCGGAGTTTCTATCCCAACGGTCTGACGTAGAAGTCCTAATTTTGATGCAAGCAACGTCTCCGTTTATAAAGCCCTTTCATCTCAGAGGTGCTCTAACAAAGCTACAGGGTCCGAAGGCTTACGACTGCATTTTTTCAGTAACGAGGTAGGCTTTGTGATCGTAAGCCATTAGCTTAGCTTAAATAGCCATCGTGGTTGTCTAAACTGAAGATTTGATATAATTACAGAAGTTACACACTGCGCTGGGAGATACGTGGAGGTCAGCTTCAACCAATAAATTTCAATACTAAAAAGAGACCACGAAGGCAGGATTGGAGTGGAGAGTTTTTGGAAACAGGCTCTTTTTACATTGCTAGGAAAAAACTTGTAAATGAAGGCTTGTTTCAAAGTAATAAGTGAGTCACTCCCAACATATAATAGAAATAGAATAAAAATAGAAACTTAGTACCTACGTAGACAAGCATGAATAATAAAAGAAACTCAAATTACCTTTAACTAAACTAAAGTAGGTAGGTACCTGTCTAATATTAATGTTGTTAGGGTATGGATGAGTAAACGTACTATGGTAACGGCATCCATCGGTGTAATGAGTACCTAAGTAAGGTCCATGTAACTGTTTCCACATATCCATGTGCTTGTATGGATTGCATTGTATTGTGAATGTTTTTTGGTGGAAACCCACAAAAACATGCACTTAGATGAAAGGATTGACGGTGGAAATACTGGAAATCACATTTCTTTGGTGGAAACCCAGTTTTTTTTGTGTTGTGTGAAAGAGACCGCGGCGGCGAAGCGAAGAAAAGAAAAGAAAGAAACAAAAGTTTCTGTTTTTCTGTGCGGTTTGAGGCTTCTTCTTCTAAACTTTATAACACTTTTAAAAGTCCAAGCCCAAGTAGAGGTAGGTTTTCGGTTTTTCAGATAGCTAAAGTTGCTTGCTTTTCATTCATCAATCACAACAAATGCAAGGGTTAAACGTGGATGGGCAAAGCAAAGCAAGTCACCAAATACGCCCCCTGAACCTCTGAAACTCAGGGCCTGAACCCATCCCATTCCTGTAATTCTAGAGGTGTACTCTATTTGTGTCACTTTAGCAGAAGAATATTTTTTTCCAGTTGCACTTTATGGGAAATATCATCAATTGAAAGTTTGCAAGTTGACACACATAATGATCTCCAGGTTGCTAATGCCATTCTTGCAGCTAACTTGGTTTAGAAAGAAGTAAAAATATCTACCTACCTACTTGCTGGTTAGTTATACCTTCTTTTTTTTATTGATATAGGTAACACCTCACCATTGTGCCATTGAAATTGAATCTCATATTAAGGTGCATGCAGTCGGTATGGAAGTGGACATGAGCATAGTGTGAACACGATCATGCCTCTGTTCCGGCTCCCGGCCCAAGTTCATGCGATAAATAAAAGGCGATGTTGCTGTGGCAATAAGTCCAGAATGAATGCAGCATTAATGCCGGTAGTGGATGAGCGTGAACACACTATAAAATAGGTACCCCTTTGTATTTTCCAGTGAATATGTCAAGTGCAGAAATCGTGACATATGCAGAGCTTGAATCAACAGATGTAATTAGTGTTGAGTTGGTCCCCGAGAGGAAAGGACTGATCATCAAACACTGTGAATACTATGTCAGCTCCAGACGACATGGCACTACAGTTACACGTAGATATAATGACTTTGCACAGCTGTTTGATGTCTTGTCTGCTAAATATCCATATCGGTAAGAAATCTCATTAATTTTTTGTTTACGTTTGTCCACGTTTGGGTTGGCTGGCAGACAATGCTTTCAGCATTAAGTCCACCCTTTGTAACAAATTTATAATTTTGTGCAATAAAGTATTAAATAAAAATAAATAAAAAAAATTAATGTAATAAGTATATGTTTGGCTGTTGTTGGGCTCTAATTTATACAATATGTGTATTGTCCAAAAAACATTATGTCATGTCTTGGCTACCACAGAATAAGCAATAGTACAGAAGACTAACTTTATGAGAATGTTTAATTAAATATTTTCATTATTAGGTTAACTTTTTTTTATATTTTATTTGCGATCGGCTGCTTCATAATCAGATTGGTTTTTAGTATTTGAATTTTTCAGTATGACTCCAGAGAGTTAGTATTAAGAACAGTCTTCATTCTCGCATCTAACTCAAGTATTACCATCTCTTGAGGCTTTTCACATTCTCTTGTGTTAAGTAGGTTTCTAGCCAGTTTATTTGAGTGATGTTCAAGTCTTGTATTCTCCTTGACAGTTGGCATTTCCAGGTATTCATGTTTTTCTGTGTTTCTTACGAACCAATGTGCCCTTGAGATTGTTTGTAGAGCAACGTTTTGAAATCTTTGAAGAATTTTGACATGAAGTTGCTTGCTGAACCCCAGAATTCCATACGTTAAAATTAACTTGATTTTAGGGCCGTATGCCGATTGCCGCCGAAACGTGTCGTGGTAGGCGGTGGCAGTGAAGACTTCCTCCAAGGAAGGCGTGAGGCTCTCCAACGCTGGCTGTCACTTACCGCTCGCCATCCAGTGCTGGCCCACGATGCTGACCTACGCGCCTTTCTCTGCGAGGTCAACCTTAAGCTGGACAAGCCGAGACACGACGAGTTTCTTCTAGCAGGGACCACAGAGCTTGACGTGAGTATTTTTTCCTGGTTCTGTGCCTTATTAGTGTTATTAAAATGAAATCATTTGACTTCAATAGCATATGTTTACTTAGGGCCGGGTTTTTGATCCCTAGTTAACTCAACTAATCAAATCAGTCAAATTTGACCAAATTTGACTATTAGTTGAGTTATCTAGGGATCAAAAAACCGGCCCTTATGGTGCTATTTAAAATGGCTACTTATGTTTATTCATTTAATTTTTATTTACAAGCAAGCAATAATGGAATCAAGTAAGTATGTAATTAATAACATATTTTTTTTAATTCGTACTTGTATGTAGACACCTACCTACCTAAGTATAAGTATCTAAGAATATACTGTACCTTTTATGTAGCTCTCTTTTCTGGAGTCAGGCATGTTTATGGTTTATTTCAGGATGACGCGTCAACGGAAGAGATGGAGGCAGCTTTCCAAACGGAACAAGAAGATCTTCGTCGGATGCAGCTAGGCTTGACCCGATTATCGCAAATATTCGAAAGAGGTCAGTGGTAATAGTTTGTATAGTGTTGGTTCACCGTAACCCTCAACAAGATCACTGTACTGAAGTAGAGGTAGGTACTGTATATCGACCGCCGCCGTCACTTCATTTTGAATCGTTTCTCGTGATTCTATTGCAATATAAGTCTGCAGTGAAATTACCAGCACACATAAACAGTTATCTTTAAGTCCTTGTTATTTTGCAGCGTCGCGTCGAGTTGAAAGCGAACGCGCTGACATTCGTGAGTTGGGAGCCGGGCTGGCTGCGCTGGGTGCTCCGGCTTCCAGTCGCTCGCTTCAAGCCGCCGCACAGTTAGTACACCTTTACACAATTGTAATAGTCATCGGCATATTACAATTTGAATAGGCAATGGCTAATGGCTATATTTGTCAGCCTTTACAAGTCCACAGGACGTAGCTCTCCGACGTACAGGTTCCGACGCTGTTTAAATAGCTCTGACGTTGAATAGAGAGGAAATGGGACGTTTCTTGTGCCGGTAGTGTACTTGTAGTACCTACTTGTACACGATGTGTAACTAGGCCGGCTGTTTTTAACAACTAAAAAAGAAAAGAGTGAATAGGTGGATTATAGCTAAGGGTGCTCCACCTTAGGCTGCAACTACACTTACCATCAGGTGTGCTGGCAGCCAAATGCTTAGATATAGCTCATAAAAAAAAACTAGGCCGCTGCTGGTGAGCCTTTATACGTGAGGGGAAAAACAGCAGTGGGTCCATTTTATGAGCGAAGCCAAGGCCTGTTAGCGCAGTACTTTGTTTAAGCTCTTGATGTTGCTATAACATAATAAGATTAAATTTGTAGGCTGGCAGCCGCGGCAGAAGACGAGCGAGCGGATTCAGGTCCCCCAGCGCTGAGCGACGCTTTAGACGCACTGAGCGCATACCGCGGTTTGTGCGCGCGACTCACGCGCGGCTTGCACGCGGAGCGCGCCGCCGCCGCGAGAGCACAGCCCGGCGCGGCCTTGAGGGCACGACATCGATACGCGCTTAGAGCTGCCCATCAGGTAAAGTTACGAAGTGATGTTAAGAACCACGCTGAATTATATATACTTACATCGTTTTGCAGACGCGCATACTGCATTTTGCACGCGTCTTACGTGCGTTTGCATGGGTAAAAAGTTCTAGTAGCCGATGTTCCCCCACTTACCCTCAAGTCTCTCCGAAACTATCTCCTATTATCCCCAGGAAGGTGCAGTAGCGCGAGCCTACGCACTAGCAGCAGTGGACGCAGCGGCGGAGGCATTGGGCGCGCGTGGTGCCGCGCATGCTCGTCTCGCGACCCTGTGGGCACAACTTCACGCCGCCGCCCGACCGCGCTAGCCCTCACCTGTCATCTGTGAGGGGTAGGGCCGTGGGTTGGTTATTCTTGCCCGCTTCTCGGAAAACCGTTTTTATTAGGGTTCGTTTTATCAACGCCGAGAAAGTTTACTCCTTACGCCAAAGTAATACAAACTGACCCGTAGTTTCCATATGATGAATATTGTTTTAAAATGCGTTGATTCACACTCGTGTTAAATCTACTTGAGTAAATCCTACTCGAATCTCGAATCTTACTTGACTGTAACATTATCATTGTAGGTATTATACAAATGATAGTCAGAAAATATTGTATAATCTTGAAGTCTCACGTAAAGCTCACTAATCGCCGATTATAATTTTAAAAACAATGGCTCGTAAATAGCGTATCTCAATTTATTGCTCAGTTTTAGATTTTTGTGAGGATTTTATTGGTCCTCTCAGAGGTCTAAATGTAAATTATGATGTGTTATTATGACCAATACTATGTAATTGTCTGCCCATAGGCAAACAAATAGGAATATAAAATATATAGTAAGTATATTTATGCTGTTATAAAAAAGCAGCATTGATACAGCTATTTTTATACAGCCATCAAGGCTTAATTAAACATTCCATATATTCTTATCTATAGTAATATAAGTTGATTTAATATATGAAAAATATAATATTTTATGGGTTATTGGTAAAATGACATAATAATCGTTATTATAGCACTGTGATAGAAATGTACCATGTTGGGAATAGATACCTAATACATAAGTATAATGACGAATATTTGTATTTAAGTAATATTTGCTGTAATTTATTTATTGGAAATTTTTGATCTGGGAGTGTGTATTTGGCTATTCAGTAAAGTATTTGAAAAATATACTGTATTTATCACATGAAATTGTGTATTATAATTTAATTAGGTACTCAATTTCACATAGGATCTCAAATCCCAGAGTAAAAATGAATATGTCGCTAAATTAATTTTATTTGCGAACTACTGCTGAACTATGAACTTCGTACGCGTGCGAAACTTTCCACTAAAATCCCCACTGGTAGGGTCTTAGTGGGGATTTCTGGAATATATCAAATATATCTGTCAATCAGCATAAATGATGAACCTCGTAGTAAATGGCTGCTTTTGGTTTAGAGAGTTCAAGCTGTATCTAAGAATCCACGTATTTATTTCAATAAAATATAATATAGCCCGTATGTTTCAATCCTGAAAAAAGACTTTCGATTCGAATGGTAGGTATGTATATGTTTCGAAAATTGCTCCGTAGTTAAGGCGTGATCCGCGGACAAACAAATAAACAGACAAATAGACAAACTCGATTTTCAGAATCAGAATCGTTTATTTAGTACCTAGATCTGCATAATATAATATAGTATTTATCTTTAATTGTAGTTTTTGTTTTTTTACAGTTTTATAATAGTATACCTAGATGAGATAATTATGTTGGTAAAGTATACGATTATTAAATCCAAACAATTACATCACCCATCTGTTCTACTAGCAATCGTAAGAATTACACTTATTTACTCAAACTCATAGATACAATAACAAACCCACTAGTTGTATATGCGAACAATCGGCTTTCAAATAATATTTGTAAACTTATATCGAGCCGCCCACTCCTGCGCGTAAAATAATTGGAGCCGGTGAACTCGCGGCATTGTGAAGTCCTCCTCGGACCCAGATGGAAGTGCTCGCGGTTGTGATTCTGTTGGTGAGCGTCGAGGCACTGTGGGCCCACGCTGACTTGCGTCACGTGGAAGTCTTCCTCGTAAACGCGGCGCAACAGCTGCGGCGACGCTACCGGCCTGTGTACCATCTGTATGCGCCGTACGGCTGGCTTAACGACCCCGCCGCGTTCGTCTTCTTCAAGCGGAAGTATCATCTGTTCTACCAGTACCACCCGTACGACGGAGCGTGGGGCGCGGTGGCGTGGGGCCACGCGGCCAGCGAGGACCTCGTGCACTGGGCGCACTACCCTGCCGCGCTACAGCCGAACGAGCCGCACGACCGGCTCGGCTGCCTCGCCGGCAGCGCCGCCACGCACAACGGATACCTCGCGCTCTTCTACACCGGCCAGGCGCTCGACGGAAACAGCACGCTCTTCACGCATAGCATCGCCGTCAGCGCGGACGCGATCGTCTTCCAAAAGTACCTCTACAACCCGGTCATCCGGAACACCCCGCCGCAAGTCGTCGACTTCCGCAACCCCAAGGTGTGGCGTTACCGCAACTCGTGGTACATGCTGGTGGGGGCGTCGGTCGATCACCGCGGCCATTTGCTCCTGTACACGTCGCCGGACCTGTATGCCTGGCGGTTCAACGGCACGGTGGCGCGCTCGCTCGGCGACATGGGTCACACGTGGGAGAATCCCGACCTCTTCAATCTCGAGGGCCTGTGCGTGCTGGTGCTGTCGGCGCATGGCATGCGCACCGACGGGGACCGCTTCCGCAACCTGCTGCAGACCGGCTATGTGCTCGGCCGATTCGACTGCAGCGCGGCGCGGTTCGAAGATCTGGAGGTCTCGACGGCGACCTTCGAGGAGCTCGACCGCGGGCACGACTTCTACTCGGCGAAGACGATAGGGGCCGTCGACGGGCGGCGCCTGCTGGTCGCGTGGCTCGGGATGTGGGAGGGACGATTCGAGGAGGCGCCCGACGGGTGGGCGGGCGTCATGTCCCTCGTGCGCGAGCTGCGGCTCGGACGCGGCGGGCGCCTGCTGCAGAGCCCGGTGCAGGAGCTCGTCGGTCTGCGAATCGAGATCGGGGAGAACGCGTGGTACTCGCCGGGGGAGATGTTCGATGCGGGCGCGAAGTCCTTCGAGCTGCTCGTGAACGCGACGACTGCGGCGTACGATGCGAGCTTACGTTGGAGTGGCAAGGCGAGCGTCAGTACACGATATCTTACTGGGCGGCGCGCGGGATGGTCGGCGTGGACCGCGGCGGAGTGGACGGCGTGCGGCGCGCGGACTGGGCTCCGATCGCGTACATGCACTGGCGCATCTTCGTCGACCGCAGCTCGGTGGAAGTGTTCTGCGGCGATGGTGAGGTCGTGTTCTCGTCGCGTATCTACCCGCGCGGCCCGCTGCGGGTGCGGGTAGGGGGCTCCGTGCAGGTGCACATCACGCAATACCGCCTGCAACGCAGTATCGGATACGACCAGAAACTTCAGAAGTATATTAAAGAACACGTTTTAAATAAAGTGTAGGTAGGGATATTAGGTACCTAGGTACCAATATAACAAATTATTATTTCGCGTGCGGCTAGTCCAGTAGCAGACAAAAATAAAGGGTGGGTGGTCCGTATGCGTTATTTATTTGGAAAACCAACGGCTTTTTAAAGCAGAAAGATAATGACAAGTCCTAACATAGACTTCCTTAGGTACATTGTAATACCTATTGCTGACAAAAAATATTTATGTCCATTACATGCTTTTTAGAGAATAATTGCGTTCGACTCCTAGTAGTTACCTTACCTATCTAATAATAAAAGAATCGAAATACTTACTTAAATATAATATTCTTATTTGTATTGGATATTTCCCTTGGCACAAAAGTAATTTTTCGCCGTAGCAAAACCTATGAAAACCTATTGCGAGGGTGCTCACTCAATAAAGGTCAGTCCATTTTCCTGTTTCATTCCTACATACCTTCATACCTTCCTTTATTAGTGTTGTATGACTATCCCCGGGTGACATAGGCCGGAATACAGAAAAGTTACTCAAATTTAAGCACCACTTAAAATTGCTCTGCCTCTGTTTGACATTACTCATTTGTAAGAGATGGCAATAATTTATGCGTGAGTGAAGTCGAACTAGTTACCTATATGCTGTGGGTGATGATGATGTTGAGTGCAAGTTTTTATGTTTATGACATGTAGGGTAGGTACCTATGCGGGGGGCGACAGGGTGACATAAGAAATAAAAGGGTTTGAATGCTAGCCTTGCCCATTTCCCATGGGCCACGCCCTGGCAGGGAGGCGAGAGTCTGAGGTCGTCGCTCACGCATTTTGAAGTCATTTGTTATTAATGAACAAGTATAAAATAGGTAGTAGGTCAGGAATAATAAAACCTCGATGGTAGTTGGTATCTACCTACCTTTTCTTGTCATTCCTATGATTCGTATTTCGTCGACATTTTGGGCATGGCGCGGCGCGGTGACATGAAGCGAGGCTTCCAAGGGCGAGGCACGAACATCTGTCAAGTAATGTCGTTCCATTCTGTCTGGTGTCAATGTCATTGTTCACTCACGCCACATCCACTCGAAGTCGAAGTTGGTCGAAGTTCGCCGCAGGCAGTTCGCTGTCTATTGTTGTGTGTTGTGCTTGTGTCACTGTGAGTGATGAAACTTTATTTACGTACTACCTTTGGTACTACCTGTGCGTAGTGTGCGTACTACCTACAGTACGTACAGTACCTACTCGACTGACTCGCTTTTCCGGTTGTTTTCCGGGTCGGAAATCCTTGGATTCCTTTCACTGTAAAATTATTTGTGAATTAGAAAAGTTCAGTCCAGTTGAAGAAAAAGTCGTGCTATCTGTTATCTCTCTACCGTTACCTATCTCTAAATATCACATGAAGATGACTAGAACATATTTTGTGTGCCTTATGCTAGGTAGCATGTGCTTAGCCTTCGTAAACAGTGGTAAAAGTGAGAAAAGCCTAAAATTTTACGAGGAAAAGGTGAGTGGAAACAAGCTTTTGCTTTGTGAAAGAAAATACACTACTATCCATGCTATGTAGGTACCTAACTACTTTCTATTTGTTGACCTTTTGTAAACAGCTGGATGTGTTTGACTACAAGTGACCTCGCTTTTTCAGTCTATCTACAGGTTTACTAAAAATCTATATCAAAATCAAACCACTATACTTATATAAAAATAATCATTTTACTTACCTAAAATGATTTTTTTTTCAGAATTTCCATGAAGCTCAGGAACTGACTGACCGGAATGTGACAGATTTAGCCGACTTGACTGACATGGAACACTTCCGGAATACCTTAGATGAGATTCTGATACCCAGGGTGGTAGGTACGCCCAATCATGAGAAGGTTGGCAACTACATTGTAAAAAAGATGCAGGAGCTTGGTTGGGATGTCACTGAAAATGTGTTTCCGGACCAGACCCCAGTGTTTGGCACTCTGAACTTTAGAAATATCATTGCAAAGCTGAACCCTAATGCTGACCGGTACTTGGTACTGGCATGCCATTATGATAGCAAATATACAAGGGAACATGTTTTTATGGGTAAGTGTTGATATTGTTTATTCCATATTTTTTAGGTCAGGTACTTGGGTCAAATAGATAGCTTCTCAGACCAAACTTGTAGGTAGGTATACTTAACAATTTTAGTTTATTACAATTGCTGTTTGCCCAGCTGTGGGAAAAAGTAAGTAAAAACAAAATTTACTACTCCTATGCCTAAAACTGTACCATGTTACTTTAAAAACGGAATTGTTATTGGTTATTTATTTTAACATTTTGTGTACCTTATTCGTCAACCTCATTATCATCAACCTATATCGGTCCAATACTGGATGTAGGTCTAGGTTAGGTAGGTATATCTCATTTTTAATTGATTATTTCCTCAACAGGAGCCACAGATTCGGCAGTACCATGCGCCATGTTGATAAACTTAGCAAAGGTTATGTCGTCAAAGCTAAACTCACTGAAAGATTCCAATCTCAGCCTCATGTTCATATTCTTTGACGGAGAAGAAGCATTCCGACAATGGGGTCCCTCAGACTCTATCTATGGAGCTCGGCATCTTGCTCAGAAATGGCAAGACACCCCGTACAAAGATGGCGCCAATCATCTCAAAAGAATGGTGAGTTTTTATAAATTCATGTAAAAATCGTTGTAGGTATAACTAATGCTCATCCCACAATACATTTTCTATCATGCGTCAATACTTAGGTAGGTACAGTATGTAGTTAGTATGGCCTTCATGTTTTGTATGCTGAATAAAACATTTTGAGTAATGATTACCATGAACAACCAATTTGTAGTCTTTAGTCATCATGTGTATAGATGCCTAATCCATTGAGAATATAAATAAATATTAGTTAAGATACCTACATTACCTATATCTTACTAGAGTGCTCATTATGCCTCACACCTCACAACCTGCAAAACGAAGAAGCCTATATTTTTCCAGGTCACGAACTAGGTAGGTTTCTTACGAATTGGACAAGCAAATGTTTGGGAATTTTAATTTATAAATACATTTAAAGAGTTAGTTTGAAAATTTCTGGTTTGCAATTAAAAATAAGTGATAAACGGAAATAATTCATAATTTTATTTACCGTAAATAAATACGACGCGGTAATGCATGTTTACCGTTCACGGTAGATTCGATTAAACACGATTACGGTGCATCTAAGGTAATTTAGTTCTGTAGGTAGGTACCTATAATAGGTAGGTACTTAGATTAAAAAAATAATGAATTTTTCATGGTTTTCATAACTTGTAGCTAGTGAAATGAGATGTTTCTAGTAAAAGCCATGTAGGTATGTATTATGTACTCGTACATGGTTAGTAGTTTCTTACGCATCGCATAGGTACCTACTTTTTAACCTCAACTAGTATCTGATTATTATTTCATGCAAATTGCACAATAGTCCTGTTTAAAATGTAGTGTAGGCTAGGTGCTGTGGAATCAGAGATAGAACATGAACTGTTTTAACCTTACGAAACAAAACAACGATAAGAGTAACGCCGATAATACAAACCTATGAAAAAAACTTTTAATAACAATAAATAAATAAATGGTATTGACCTAAACACAAAATCAGAAAGCGGTTAGCGCGTTATGCTATCGTGAACCAATAAAATGTAAGACGTAAGGTGCCTTTGGTAAGATCGGCGTAAGTGGAAGTCCGGATGCCAAGCAATTCTGCGATATTTTTATATGATAATTGCTTAGTTACGTGATTTATCCGGACTTCCACTTACGCCGATCTTACCAGCAGGCACTATACCTAATTTATTCTATTCCTGGTCAGTCCTGGTTGGACGCGAAGCTAGACCACCAAGCTCAAAGATTCCATGTGTACGCAGAAACCACCCAGTGGCTAAGCCGGTAATAGAAATCAAAAAGTTTGGTTGCGATTTTTACAATTATGAAATCCCCAGTCGCTAACAACTATTCATCATTTCAGTTTCAAATAATTTGGATAATGTAAAAAATGACGACGAAGTTTTTGAACTCTTATCAGCTTTTCGGTAGGCAGCCGTAACCTGGTTGTGATTATTGTTCATTCCACTCGACACCACCAAAACGACACCGTTGAAAAAAGTCACTTCGCAAATTCAAATTCAAAAATAAAATGGAAAAAAAAATCTGTAATAGACGTTCAAGACATTACTAGGGTAGTGTCGAACGGAATAGTGATTCCAAGCGACACCACCGGTGGTGTCGAGTGGAATACCCCGTGATTACGATCACACGCTGACTGGTCGGTACCATTCAGGATGTCCTAGTACTCCTGGACCTGCTCGGCGCTCCAGACCCCGTGTTCTACAGCTACTTCCAGTCGACAGAGAAGTGGTACGTGCGGCTCGCCGTTGCCGAGCAACGCTTAGCTGAACTCAACAAGATGGACGGCTACTCCAAGTACGCAACCTCATGTTTTATTTATATTCTGTACCATTTTGTAGGGAGCAACATACATAACGCTAGGACTCTAGGAGCCTAGCCAAAAGTTATTACGTAGCTAGTTTGTCAAGGCTTGATCGCGAGGAATTGGCGCTTAGATTCACATAAGTTTTTAGAACGTTTCTTTGTGGTTTTAGGGACAAAATTAGGCATGGCATGCCAGTAATCACAATAAATATTTCTAAATAAGTTTTCCGAGGCAATCTCTCTCTGTGCCACCCTGGGTGGGTAAACTGGGTAGTACTGGGGCGCACTACACACAAGATTTAATGTACCTAGACAAAAGGCACAGAAACAAGGCTGTTTTAAGACGATCTTGGCTGTTATAGATAGACAATTGGTATTCAAAGTAAAAGTAAACAGTTATATTGTATAAATAGACTATGTTCTGATTTATATTGAAAATTGTCTTGCTCTCTAACAATACGCAATAAGGTCTAAAATCCACTGAAATAAACTAAAATGGGTCTATCTATACTATAAGTGCTTACCAACGATGTGCGCACTGAACGGTATCCATTGTTTACGTAAGTTGGGGAAAACTGGTAACATCTATGTATGAATTATACATCTATATATTCATTTTGCAGAGGAAAAGCTGAGCAAAATTACTTCAGGCTGAGGAGTTCAGGGGCGAGTATCGAAGACGACCACCTTCCGTTCATGCAAAGAAGTAAGTACTTAGGTTCATTTCAAAAATCTTGTAAAAGTATAGGTTGTTGCGGGGCATTGCGGTGAAAATTTCTGTTTTTTTTTTTAAAATCATACCTACGTAACTCAAAAACTAGAGGAATTGGGTATTTTCAGATACAGGTGTGGGAAATTTAAGGTTTTTTGTTTGGTCGTCACTATTTGGACCACCCTGTATTTCTGAATATCTCAAAAAAGCGCGTCGCGTCGGATACTATTATACTGAAAATCGGGTATTTTAGGCGATTGTTTCGTAGTGAAGGCACGTGCCTAATCGAAATCCTGCAAATAAAAACATTACTTTCAAACCGTGAACACTGACGTGTTTAGCTAAAAGTGAGGTTTCAATCAATTTTAACGTTTAAAGTAAATAATTTTTCTGTTGTGATTACAGCACATCGGGCGCGTAACGAATGTTAAATTTGCTGAATTCGTTGCACATTCTGACTTTTTGCCTACTTACATAACTTTACATCTGTTTAGTAGGTACAATAATTACATACCTTGGTTCTTAATACTGAAAATAATTATATCGGAGTTTTTATCGCACAATTTCACAGTAAGACAGGTACCCATACCATTTCACAATAATTTTAAATAATCACAGCTATTTTTGACGGTGTTCTTAGACACGGTGCTCAATTTTCCAATGTATCATAGACTCAAAATACTCCCCATTTCAGACGTGGACATCTTGCACGTGATCCCATCCCCCTTCCCGAGCATATGGCACACGGCTGATGACGACATAACCGCCCTGGACTTCAGAACCATTGAAAACCTGAACAAAATATTCCGTGTCTTTGTGGCTGAGTACCTGCATTGTTAACCGAATTTGCGACTATTAAGTCCGGATAATTTACGTAAATAAGCAATTATCATTTAAAAATATCGCCGAATTGCTTGGCATCCGGACTTACTATTACGCCGATCTTACCAGAAGGCACTATATTTTGTTTATTCGTGAAAAGTGGTGTGTAATTTCTGTATGGAGAAAAATAGTTCCTACTAAAACCGTGAACCACTTTTCGCGCATCAACAAATAATTAACTCGGACAAGGCTCAGGTTTTAAGATGGGGCAAAAGTTAAGTTCCACAAAATGACATCAAATATTGAAACAACATCTTTTGAAATGTACGTTTTTGTGATGCTGTTGCCTCATCTCGATTTACCACCTTATGTGAAATTAGCCAATCTTTCTGAACGTGTGAAGTAGCGAGAAGTAGTACGCAGTTTTAGGTGTCAGGGGGATGTCGCACCCTTATCGCGAAGTGAAAATATAGAGGCATCCTCGGAATTGATTATAAATTGTTATTTAATAAAGCGTCCTTCGTTCATAACGGTATTACTATTTTGCACATTTTAATAAACATTACTTACCCATGGAGTGCCATGGATACAAAATGTAGTGTATAATATCCATTCCCAAACAGTGAAATCATATTTGGTTTTGCCTTATAAGTTTATTTTACTGTCGAAAGCCCGGAGCAACGCAGAAACGAAAGTCTCTGAAGTTGGTGATATTATTTTTAATGAGATTATAATGTAGGTACTAGCTATACGTAAACTATGTATTCAATTACTCATAGCGTTCCTAAGAAGGGTTCTGTGAAATAACAGTATATTTGCTGTAAAAATTGTATTTTCTGACATTTTTTATTATTTCAGGAATATCTAAGGTACGTTATGACTTTATCAATTACATTATTAGGCTAACGAAAATTATTTCGACAGAAGCATTGTACTTACGAAGCCCTATACCTAATAACATTCCAAAATCTACTTAAAAACAATGATTTTTTGTAAATAGTTTACAATAGTTACTGAAATACTTAATATTGTTACAATTTTCTTTGTAAATATTTTTTTGGATATTACATTTTTATGTAAAATATGTATAGCCTGCTAAATGACATGTATAAATTAGCCTAAGTAGTACATATAAATGTATTTACTAATTATGTAGGTAGTTCAAATTAGCTTATAAATATGGACAACCATTAAAATGAATTTATTGAAATTATGACATGATATTAAATATTTATCGAAATCAATTCACTGTCTTTTCTTAACCTACAAGTTGTAATCTAAAGTTACTATAGAGAAAGTCAAATTAAGTAGGTATATAACTTAGAAAAACAATCAGTGCATTATGCATAAACCGCAATAAGATAATACACAATGACTTTTATAAATCATTCACTCATAACAAAACACATTTTATTAAAGAAATAAAAATAGTTCATATTTTACCTTAAATACAGTAATATCCTAGATAAGTCTTCAAAATATATTATCTAATAAAGATCCCTTGTACTTTTTCAATGTACGTTCTTCCAGCTCCTTCATTTTTATATCGAAATTACTTAAGTTTGGATTGTCTGGTGTTTTCACTTGTTCTATGACTGCATCTTGTTTTGAACTTTTATTTAAACTATTCTCATTTTTTTTCTCATCGACCCTATTAGCATTTTCGAGTAGTTTGTTATCTGTGCCTTCCGTCTCATTAACCGTTTTCTTTACTTTTTCTTCATTCTTTGCTGTCAAATCTGTAGAGAAAAGATCTTCACTGAATTTGTTAATTCCAGGATCTATTTCTTCCACGATTTCAGTATCTACGAGTATACCATGTTTATGCACCGACTCAATTTGGTTTTCATCATTCACTAACAAATTGCCACTATTTTCTAGATCATCTTTTGAATCAACTTCTGCGATACTTATTTCATGAGTAACTGACGCAGATTCTGGTTTATTTATTTTTGATTTAATACTTTTAGGGTTTTCTGTTTTTACATCTTCGCAACCATTTTCGCAGTCTGTGTCGCTGTCCCACCTAAGGACTTTTAATTGTTCTCCACTTTCATCTAACAGCGTATTTTCTTGATTACCTTGATTGTCATCTTTTGATTTATTTGTCTCAATATCATCATCAAACTCTTCACTGTCCCACAGCTTTTTGAGATTATGACTTTTATGATTTGGTGGTGCGAAATCTTCGTCACCACTCGGAGCTCTGACATCCATTTCAAAGTTTCCGGTAACATTTGCAGTGGTATCGTTATGTACATTTGAGTTATCAAAATTACCGATTTCAAATACTTCAGTGTTATATTCAGTGGTATTTTGAATTGTAGTAGTTTTAGCAGCTTTATTTGGTACATTTTCAGTTGTATCTACAGATTGTCTCTTCGACCGCTTGATTTTAGTCCCAGTAGCATCTTTATTTTTCTTAGTAGTCATTGGTACATTAGTTGTAACATCTACGCTGGTATTGGAAATCTGTGAAAAAGCAAACTTATGAAAATATTAATGTTATTTCTAAGATATTTGCTTATAAATACACTTGGTATTCTATCAATCCACAACTTGAACAATAATTAAATAGGTACTATAAGCTGTATAATCTGCTACCAACCAACTGAGCTGCAAGGCCTGTTTTGGGTACCTGCCATACAACTTCCATACCTGTGCTGCATGCTGCATGGTACGTGTAGGAACGGTATAATTTACCTCAGGTTTTGGAAACGGCGTCACACCGCAATCTCTTCTCAAGACGATGTCTTCTAAGAACGCGTCCAGCATTTCCATCTTTCCGAGAACGTCGTTCAGATCTGTCTCATCGGCTTTGAAGTAATCAGCGGTGAATTGCGCTTTAGGGTAAATCGATGAATAGAAAGAAAAAAACTTAGCTAGGTCCTCCTGAAATAAAATAAAAAAAAAGATCTTGTGGTTTTTTCATGGTAGATCACTACCTAGACCCTGAATTCATAAACAGATACTGAACAAGCTGTCAAACCGTTTTAACCAGCATTAGCCTAGCAGAGCTTGAATCTGCCCTTTATGTCCGAAACGGGGGTATTCTACTGGTTATGGCGAACAATGTTTGTTCTACAACTTTTGTGATTTCGAAGTTTACATTCATGAAATGCGCTCGTAACTTTTACTTAAAATGTACCTACACATAACATAGTATTGTCGTGTGAAATACCCCCCTTTCGGACTTATAGGGTAATTATATAGGCGAGAAAACATCGGTAGGCAGCTCGTTCCACAGTTTATAGGTATGCGGGAACGATAGCGAAATACGAGCCATGCTTAGATACCTTTATAGCAGAAGAAGTAATCCAGATTATCAAATCAGATTTTTGCAGAATATTTTTGGACATGAGTTTGTCCACCACCAGGATGCTCCATTCTTGTTTCGCGCACGCAACCGCCGGGTATGTTGAGCTGATGATAACTTTCTTCTTTGTTTGTCCTACATTTGTTAGCTTTATGGTAACATCTAGAAAAAAATCAGAAATTCATATTAGTAGCCATTCTTATGTAGGCATTTTTTTTATAACTACTTTTTAATGCTATTACCAAACATGATTTTAATGTTTTTTTAAACCGTTCTAATATAGATTAGAACGGTTTAAAAAAACTTTAAACCTATTAAACAGTACCTATTATAATAATCATTAAAATAGTTTAATGATTATTATAATAGATACTAATTTTAAGTCTTAAGTAATTAATTTCAAATACAAATTACAATCTGAGAATAAATAAATAAAATGTGCTGTATGTTTTTTTTTAATCCCAGACATGTCCATCCAGTCAACCTAAATAATATAAAGTTGAATTATTCATACCATAAGAAATCTTAGTCCACTCTTGGAAGTAGCTCATCCACAGTTGCTCTGAACCTTCTCTGCAGAGGATCAGAACAGGCTTTGTTAGAATTGGTAGAATAGCGCCCAGGAACAAAGTAGTTTGGACTCTCTTACCATAGCCTGAAGGATCATTTAATACCACTCCAGGCTCCTTCTGTGAATAAATGCAATAATACTTATTTAATGTAAAAAGCAATAAATGTGTAAAAAATTTGTTTTGCCCCCAAGGGATAGAGTAAATACCACCTAATACTAAGATTCATAATTAGGTATGTTGCAAAAATAAATACTCAAGCCATTGATTTGAAGGTTTTATTGTAACAAGTATAAGTATTCTATCAGCAATCTAGTTTCCATAATACAAGCTTTGCTTAGTTTGGGACTAGAGGGTGTGTGTAATATCCAAGAACATTTATTTATTTAGGCTGCCTTCTGGTAAGATTGGCGTAATATTAAGTCCGGATAAATAACGTAACTAAGCAATTATCATTTAAAAATATCGCCGAATTGCTTGGCATCCGGACTTACTATTACGCCGATCTTACCAGAAGGCACTGTATTATTATTGCAGTTTTTTTTTTAAAATGTTTTGCACATCTGCGATCAGCCTGCTGGCTGTAAGCAGATCTTATGAAAGATATTGTTAAGTGTCAGAATATCTATGCTTGAGCCTTGATTTGAATATAAGCAGACAAGCCTTACATTTCACCACATTTAACTCACCTTTTTCCATGCTCTGTATAAAAATCTTAAGCCATCAATCTGATGTTGTATCATAGGACATTTACTTATGTAGATGTAGTGGTTTTTGTCTAAATACAGCCTCCCAAATTTAACCATTTTTTTTCTGTGTCTGAAAGAATTGATATTTTTTAATTTTCATGTACCTATCCCAACATGATGAGAGAGAAGTGAGTAAATCCACTAACTAGAGTAGCAATAAGAGTGTGAAGTTTCTTGAATAAGAAAATAGTCGATAGCTAGTTGCTTCTGCATTGGTGGAAGGCACACTGCTGCACCGGCGTCTAATGCTGAGTGAGATGCATTCAATCATACAATAGATTGAACACCAATTTGGAGAAGTGTAATACAAAACCATAGGTATATTGACTGATTGGTAAACAAAGGATTCAAAAACTATATATTCCGGAAATTTTCCTATGATTTCAGTTTTTTTCCAGAACTCCCCGCTGGTGGCGATTTTTAAGTGGGGATTTCTGGAATATATCTCAAAAACATATGCACAGAAAGAATGGGAACAATATTTTAAGTCTGTCTGGGGTACAACTTACATCACGGTACGGTATGGTACGGTGCACAACTATGCTGTAAAATTTTGGTGCATCCGATTCAGAATAGATAAGGTCATGATCAGAACATACAGCATTTCTAAATAAAACAACGCTACGAACACAGAGACACTGGTTTTGTGCACTTCAATGTCTTCAAACTCTTGAACGATGTGACGAGTACGGTACACATGATCCCAAAACATTTGGAGTGGGGGCTGGTTTTGTACTGCCTAGAAAACTTCGTGCACGAGCAGCGTAACCATCGAACTGGTTAGCTTTAACTAGTTTTGCACAGTTTACACAGCACGGTAGGTAGAGTAAAGATACAAATTCATACATTCATACTATGATCAAAATAATTCACAACCAATGCTCGCCATGCCAAATCACTTTTTTTGCATTCTCTTTGCCAAATCATGCCAAATGCAATGCAAAATGCAAAATGCAAAATCCGAACCAAATCCGAACACAAAAATCTCTTTTATTTTTTTAATTTGTTCTGGCACTGGAGGCTTGTCCTTTTGCCAAGTCTTTTTTGTTCTTTCAAGTGCTGCCAGCTGCTAGATTTAGACAAATAGCTAAACATCTCGCCAAAAGTTGCTACATTGCTATTTTACCCAAAACAAGTGCTAGTTAGGAGTTTAGCGAAATATGACGTGAACTCATAAGTGCACGGACCTCCCGGCGTTGAGAGGCCCGCTGGGCTTTTAATTATGCATTCCTAGACGCAGATTTCTCGATTATTTTGTAACATCTGTACATTTGTATGTATTGAATTTAATATAAAATGTTCTACTGTAAAGAATAGAAATACTCCAGTGTTAAGTGAAAAATAAGTAGAGAAATATACCTAGCTAATAAATTGCTAGATTTATCTATAAAGTAGCCAAGTTGGTATCACTGCTTTCTTCATCTTGCCATAATCCTTCTTTTTTTTTGGTTGAGCACTTAGAGGCAGAAAGGTACGTAGAAGTACACGTTCTAGACCTAATCAGTCTTAATTTTTTCCAACCAGTGACTTCCCACGATCTGTCATCAACATCATCATCAACATCGTTGCTCCATCGGTTGAGGGCCGTCCAACACTTCGCTTTCTTGTTTGAGGTCGTCATTCGAGAACCTTTATTCCCCAACGGATATCAGTTGTGCGAGCTGTAGGTCCCCTGGCTGTTATCAGCAAGTTGTCAAGAGTTGTTTTATACTTATATGGGCACTGACCGCCACTTACACGTAGAGCTACTGTCGTCATCGTCCTATTAGACAGATGAATATGTAAATCAAATCAAATCAAAATCAAAAAAACCTCCAAAGATTACGAAGATTGAGACCTCCAAAGTTATGGCATATAGCCATCTATAGGGTACTATTTCTTGGTAAGGTGAGAATAAAAACACTTGTTAGTAATATGTATAACAATATATTTTCTTAATAACCTAATGATTTATATAATTGCACTTTGAGCTTATATACCTACATGATTCCTATGATTTTGTAAAAATGTTATAAAATCATATATACACGTGTTCTTGATTTTATTCGTTCTTGAAGACGGGCGGTCTCTTTTCGATAAATGCGGTCATGCCTTCTTTGCGGTCCTCCTGCAATAAAAAATAAATAAATTTGAAAATTCAATGTTGCAACATATCAATTTTATTTAAAAAATACTGGGTGTCCCAAAATAAACTTCGGGTACTTCGACTAGCTTACCGTAGCGAAAGTGCCATAGAAAATAGATTTTTCGAACTGCAACCCGCTCTTTAGCGTGGTCTCGTAAGCCTGGTTGACGGCTTGCTTCGCCATCTTGACGATGAGAGGCGAGTGTGTGCCGATGCGTTCTGCTAATTTGATAGTCTCTTCTAGAAGTTTCTCGACGGGGAATACTTTGCTTACAAGGCCTGAAAGAGGGGTTATTTTTTACTTGAGAATAAATGTTTCATACCTACGCTACGTACGTACATCTATACCTACTTAAATACATCGCTAGGTTTTAAACAAATAAATTTTATCGAGCCTAGAGCACTGATCTTGAATGCGCAGAAGTCAAATTTTAGATCCGTTTGCCTGCAGGTTTGAAAGCACTGCTCCTCTTGCCGAACGCTATTAGACTATGACGGGACCTACAACGTAGGTACTACATACGTTTACGTACAACGTAGGTGTACCCACTAGGCAGCATTCATACATTTACAAAAAAAATCCACTAAATAGTTCCTTTCGCATAAGAATGCAGCTAAATTAAAGAAAAAATGTATATAGATCACTGACCCATCTTCTCAGCGTCATGCGCGTCGATGAAGTTGCCAGTTAGTACAATCTCCATGGCTTTAGACTTGCCGACGTAACGCGGTAGACGTTGCGTGCCTCCCGCTCCGGGAATGGTGCCGATGTTGATCTCAGGCTGACCGAACTTGGCCTTCTCGCCGGCGTAGATTATGTCGCAAAGCATGGCCAGCTCGCAGCCACCACCCAGCTGATGAATAAAATAAGTGAGTTAACTTGGTTGTGCAAAAGCGCGATGGGTCACTGATATTGACGACTAAAGGCGCATTGGACGCGGCCGCAGTGGGCATTGCTGGATTTACACAATGCCCAAGTGTTACATTTTTGCCTTGGGCTCCTTGGGGTAATAATGTTATACTCGGCAAGCGAAGCGAGCCTAAAATTTTTGTAATTTTGTAGACGTTTTAAAGCTCAGTGATTTTACGAGAAACAGTACCAAAAAAATTTAGAAAAAAAAACAAAAATACGTCTTTTTTGTTTTAAACTAGTCTATCAAAAATTTTGCCGAGGAAGCTTAGGTAAGAATGCCACTAACAGTCACGCATCTAAAAATGTAGGGCAAAGCTCTTTTGTAAAATAGATTTTTAAACTGGGTACCTATATCTAGGTATTATACACGATTAAAAATAAACTCACAGCAAATCCATTGACGGCCGCAATAACTGGTTTCCCACAGTTGGACACATCTTCCCACTCCCTAAGGAATCCACCCTTTTGGTTGGAGCTGTATGTGTTATTCTGCATCTCTTTGATGTCCGCACCGGCGGCGAACGCTTTCTCATTGCCTGGATACGTAAGACATATTTTTAGTTTTTACTAAGTTAGATGTTTTGCTTAAAATTTATTATTATAGCGCGTTCACACTCAGCCCATGCCGCTGCCCGCCTTAATGCCGCGATTAATTCTGGTTTTATTGCCACAGCAACATCGCCTTTATTCTTATTAGAGAGCAAGGGCATGAATATGGGCCGGAAGCCGGGACAGAGGCATGATCACACTATGCTCATGCCCACTTCCCTTCCGACTGCAGCTGATTGTGAACGCACCATTACAGCCAAGCGACAGGCGTCACAGCACAGTCGGTAAATAGCTCTGCCTTCCAGGCAGAGGGTCGTAGGTTCGATCCCCACTCAGAACAAACATTTTTGTAGCATATACGGATGTTTTTTCGGTCTCTGGGTGTTACTAGGTATGTACTTTGGGTATGTATTTACAAAAAATGTATTTATGTACATATTCTATCAGCAATCTAGTTCTAGCTTTGCTTAGTTTGGGACTAGAAGGCGTTGTGTTAAGTGTCCGTGAATATTTATTTTATTATTATTATATTAATAAGACAAGTTTAGTAATAGTAGATCATACCAGTAATAATAATGGCAGAGATGGAGTTATCAGCATCAAAATCCCGCACAGCCTGGCCGAGCTCCACAAACAACGGCTTGCAGAGTGCGTTCAGGGCTTTAGGCCTGTTGAGTTGGATGATACCGACATTTTTCTTGGCACCGGCCACATTAATTTTTATGTTCTCGTACACCGGGCCTGGAAACAAATGTTTTATTGTTACTTAGGTATTTATTATAGTATCTGTTTCATTTATGTATGTTTGGTAGTAGTCGCAGAGATCGCTCGCTAAGGAGATTATTGGACAAAAGTTCCAGAAATCCCCCACGCGGGAAAAAAACTGGAATGAGCCACACAATACGGTGAATCAGATAATACATAAAAAGATCATATTTTTATTTTAATATTTGTACTGTATTTTATTTAGGAACTATGTAAAGCTTTGGGTCTCACACAGCGAATACTCGCTCCGAATGCCTACTCGCCGCGAGTATTCGCTATGTGTGACCGATGCTTAAGTATATGTAGGTATCTACCTACCTACCTATCAAAATATGAAAAGAAAATGTTACCTACCTACCACATTTCTTTTTTATTAAAACTATATATCTGCCAACCTATAATACACTATAAGTGATAGTGATTCTTAATCTTATCGTATTTGTAACATTAGTACACCAACCCATTTGCTTACCATCACTGACAAGAAAATTATCTAAAATGTAACTATCTTACAAAAAAGTATTCTTTAACATTTGGCAATACCAAGGTGAGTAGGTACATACCTACATGACATAACAAAATGGTTGGTGATAAGATAGGAATGAAGTACAGGGTTCACTCAGTCAAGGCTGAGTTAAAATTAAAGACTTTTACATATAATAGGCAGATGTTTGATCATAATCTCATCTCATGTAAGTGACTAGTTGAAATAGATAGATATATTCTTTATTGCACACCAAGAAAAAAAGAAAAACAATAAAAGAGAAATATGTTATAAGTATGAGGTACAATGGGCGGTCTTATCGCTATAAGCGATCTCTTCCAGACAACCTTTGGATGGACAGAAGCATGTCGATTAGGTAAGAACGGGGCGCACATAAAAGTAAATACTTACGTAAAAAATGATAATAATTTATCAGTAATATATACCATATACATAATACATAAATATTATATATAAATACATACAAAAACTAATATAAATAAGTAAATATACCTACACAGTTACACACATATTAATTCATATATAAATATAATTATTATATACCTACAATATTATAGATGGAAAAGTTTATGATAAAATGAGATTTACGATGACGTTGAATGTAAGGAAGAAAGATAATGCTGGAGAACCATACTTTTAAAAATAGGAAGGGATTTAGCGTGTCGGATGGAAACGGGTAGAGCATTCCAAAGTTTAGTAGCTTCAAGAGTAAATGAGCTACCGTAGAATTTCGTAGAGTGAGCAGGAGTCTTTAACATTCGGGTTTCAGAGGAGCGAAGGGATCGTGAAATAATACACATAAAAACCCAAATACACCCGTTGTTTCAGAAGCGCATAAAAGTCCATTGTTATTGGACTGGATAAACCAAGTGCACAGACAATATTAAGTGATATACATGTATCAGCTTTAAGCTGCCTGTGTATAAAATAATAATAATAATAATATTGTATGAAAGTACTATTAACACTTGGTATTATAATAAAACTAGCCATCGCCCGCGGCGTTGCTCGCGTTCTAATCTTTAGGGTGCGACTTTTCAAAAATCCTTTCTTGTGCACCCATATAAGGATACTACCCTCCAAATTTGATACCTCTAGGACTTATAGTTTACGCTGTGCGTTGATTCTCAGTCAGCTTCAAAAGAGTTTTATATATATTGATGATGTATATTGATTACTGTGATTCCAAATTTAAATTATTTTTATGTTTTGCCGTCAGGTGGACAGGGTGGTATGATACAAGGAACGGAATCTACAGCATTATTTACTGCCAGATGTTAGCTCTTCATGCATTAGTAATTTTAGGTAGGATAGGTACCGTGGTATACAATGGATAGTTAGATATTAGATAATTATATATAATATAATAGACAACATACTATATTATTAAGTAGTAGGTATGGTTGTACAGAGTAGAAGTAGGTACCTATCAACTACTCTGCCGGTTTCCCAGTCCCCCTCCACGTAGACGACGCTGGAGAAACTGGTGATTTTTGTGGGTACACCACTACACCGGTCCTATCTGGACCGAGCCCCACATAACCCTCCTCATCCCCCATGAGGAGGGTATGCGTGACGCATTTCCCCAGTTTAAAAAAAAAGGTACCTATCAACTTGTCTACAAAATGTATAAATTATGTATGTAAGGGTAGAACTTTTATTATATGAATATACTTATGCAAAGGGCATAGTATTCTAGATAAAACCACGCCACGATGACAGACAGGAACCTATAAAGAATAAGCAAATGAAACTTACCAGTGCTGTAAAATTTAGGAAAACCGGTCTTCGACACGGCCAACTTGCTGATTACATTCTTGCCGAGCAAAACGCGAGTAACCGATCCTACAGAAGCCATTCTAAATATTGTTACTTTGCGAAGCGCCGTCGCCGGTCTCCAACCAAAACGAATCGAAAATGATAAAGATAAACTACACCCAGCGAATGATAAAAATTGATAAGACCCGGCGAAAATAACTTCGCTGAACTTTGATCAAACTTCTTCTTCTTCTCTTCAATAATGGCCTGTGTCCGTCATTTTGACAGACAATTTTGCCAATGTCAAGTGTTAAAATTGTAATAAATAAGTCAAGTCAAGTCGGCTGTCGTTTGTTTGAAAAGAAAACTTCAAAACCTAACACTAATTTTCACATTCAGAAAAACCACTTACACACATTTATTCCAATGGCTCACACTTTATGTTACGACCTAAGTATTATTGGTTAAAATTCCACCAAAATTAAACAACAATACTCACAATAACACAAGAAAAACTATTAAAATAAAAGTGCTATGTGTCGTTTAACAAAATGTCAAAACTCGTGTCCCGAAGCTCTTCCTATCCGTCTTTGGAATTAAGGATCAATCTAGTTGTAAGAACTGTCTTGTCAGAGTTCATTTGAGACACTGGCAGAATTGTGACAAGTCACAAAAAGCCAAGAAGAAGAAGTTGAAAAAAAAAGGTAATCAAACAAAACAAACATTTCGGATTATTCAAGTACATATAAAGTACAATTTTGCAATTTTGTTTGTGCAGGTTTCTTTCACTTTAAAATGGCCAATACCAAGAAGTTTTTCATTATTACCGGTGAACCTGGTTAGCAATGTAATTATAGGACAAAACTAACTCTCACACAGGTAAGAGTTATTGGTTATTCTACAATACTTGCAGGTGTGGGAAAAACAACTCTCATCAAAAAGTTAGTGACCTCTCTGTCAAATGAAAGTGTTAAAACATCTGGTTTTTATACCGAAGAAGTTCGCAGGAACAATACAAGAGATGGCTTTGATGTGGTCAGTTTGGACGGAGTCAGAGGTCGATTAGCCAGGGATGAGACACAACTCAATTGCTCTGTCAAATACAAAGTTGGGAAGTATGGTGTTCTAGTCCAAGAGTTTGAAGCCGTTGCATTACCTTGCTTGGAAAAGGTACAACATATTATTTATTTAACTCTTTATTGCACAAAATGTACAAATAGATGGGCTTAATGCTATAAGCATTTTCTACCTGCCAACCTTACAGGCCGAGAGAACGGTTGGCGTGCAAACTTAAATAGCTGGATGCTTGGACAAAGTCATAGGTGCATTGTTTATTTCTTAAAAAAAACAGCTTTTCATTGTGCTAGAGTCCTTTCCATGAAAGAAGTCCCGCAGACGCGTCGCTGTAGTCGTGCGACGTGATGTTACCTAGTTGGTAAAGTCAGTAGTTCCGGAAATTGCCGCGGGACTTCTTTCATGAAAAGGACTTTACCTTGATAGCAAAGAGTTTTTTTTTTCTATGCTTACTAGTAACACAAAGTCATGTTATTTCAGACAGTGCTCACTCAGCCACACGTACTAGTGATTGATGAAATAGGAAAAATGGAGTTCTTCAGTGCGACATTCAAGTCTAAAATAAAGGATATTTTCAGTCAAACATCAAGCAACATAGTTTTGGCTACAATACCGTGTAGACGAGCTGATCCTCTTATTGAGAAGATAAGAAATGCTGCAGATGCTAAAGTTTGGATTGTAAGTATCTTTAGAGTTACAAACTATTTAAACTTTTTTATATGTACATTATTGTACATACTTATAACGAATATAATATATTGTGTCAAAGTAACCATTTAGGTAAGTAATATTAAATATTAATTTGTTTAGAATGTTTTAGAGGATTCTGATTTCAAAAATGGATGAAATGGAGACTTTATATCATTTAATACATTTTCGTAGGAAATCTATTGAATAAATTAATAGTGCTTATTCTTTTCAGGTAACACGAGAAAACAGAAATCACATTCAAGAAGATGTACTAAAAGAAATGAAAGTGTCTATAAAACTAAGATAAATGTCAAACAATATTATTAAGTCAAATATACCCGTTAGTTTAATTATACATTTAGATAGTTTTGTACTTAAATTAAAACTACATAAGGCAGCTAAATAAGCAATTACAATTTCTTCAAAAAGCTCTTCTACTTATAATTTAAATTGATACTTATATCCAATCTTTTTAGATGTAGTTCTTAGAACTTTATAATTGCAATTGAGGAATCTTGAGCAATTTTTTAACCCATACTCAGGGACGTACCTATTTACAGCAAATCATCCAAATACACTTTACATTTTCATCAAAGAATTTTCCGCCTTAAACCCTATAGCTAAGGTTGAATTCAGAGGTGATGAAGTTGGGTGCACCTCAAGGTAAGAGCCTGGGACCGGTTCCCTAAGTGTTATGGCGCTCTGGGAGCAATGTTTGCCACTGTTTTATGACAAAATAACATCTTGTAACAATAAAAAGTAGTGAAAAAAGACAACACTGGCTAGATGAACTTCATGAAATATAGTTCATCACAACTCTGATTAACAAAATTATCTAGGAAAGCTATTAATTGACATAAATAAATTTTATCTAAGTATATTTATATAAATAAACTATAGCCCCTGAAAAAATAACTATAAACATGTAATCTGCACAACATTAATATATCTATCAAATTTATATAAATGTCTATGTATTTTAATATCACGAGTCGTCACTAGAGTAGTCATCAAATTGTCCCACTTGTTCCACTTCCACTTGCGGGTTTAGTTTCTTCTCGTATATCACTTGCTCACTGACAGACACCACATGAGCATCGACAGGACAAAAGTTACCTTCCTGCATTTTCCGTTTGATGAAGTGAATCCACCCTTGAGATGCACAGGGCAGGGGTTTTATGTAATGAGGTATCCAATAGGCATCAGATTCCCAGTCTTCTGGCGAGCTAGAGCGTCGGGATTCATCGTTTTCGGGACTTGCTGATTCTGCAATAAGAAAAGTGTGTAAATCCAGTATTAGGCTGCATTTAGTGCTCGCACGTATGGTACGCGCTGACCGTACGTCACTACACTGTACACCCTCATACGTTTTCATTGATAAAGCTACGTTTGGCCGCCGTCAGCGCTCACTGTCGGTCGAGCACTAAATGCAGCCAGTTCATGTTGGGTACATTTTGTTGGTATTCACATAAAAAAATACCTTTATCTGGAGTTTGTCCATTGAAAACTGCTCTATAATATTCTTCATCATCGCTCTCTGTTGATGTGTGCTCTGATTCTGAGCTTTCAGGTTTTCTGGAAGCAAAGAATATGAAATATTTAAATGTTCTTTTCTGAACATCAAATTTCGTGACTACTTATGTAATCAAGGTGGGGTTATGGACAACTCATACCTTCTTAGCACTTGACTTTATTTATTTTGTTAAAAAGCATCTTTTATTTTAGGCCCTGTGGCGTGTCTGATCTATCTGTGGATGAATTGAAACTATCTTTTGATAGTACAGGCCATTTCAAGTGTTTCTAACATTCAAAGTTTTTGTTTTGTTACCATTGGGTACCATTGGGCACGATGGAACTGACATAATCGGTAACTGATTATAGCAAAAACAGAGCGACGCATACAACAAAAAAAAATACTTCCATAAAAATTTAAAAATAGATTAGAACAAAATTGGGTACCTACTACGGCATGCAGTACCGGTACTATTCTCCTCAACAGTACTGGTAATTCCTGGTAACATTGAGGAGAATGGTACCGGTACTCCATGCCCTAGTACCTAGTAGCTTTTAAAGTAACAAAAATTTTAATAAAATACCTTCCATCACATCTATTTTCGTGCAGCAGTCTTAACTTTTCCTTCTTTTCTAAATAAGCTACATCATCAGGCTCATCCATATAGTTCAGTGCCAAGTCAAGCTCTTGCAAATGTGTAAAGCTTTCCAAAACTTCATACATATTGTTGTCATACAAATCTAGCACTTTCAAGTTTGGTAATTTGAACTTTTCTGGTAGCATACATAATTTATTGCTATCTATGTACAATCTCTCTAGTTTTATTAATTTGTGCATATCGTCGGGTAAATATATAATTTCATTACCCGACAGCACACATGTTTCTAAATTTACTAAACTGCAGAATTCATTGGGAAGGCCATTTATGTTGTTGCATGCTAAATGTAATTCACAAAGGTTTTTTAGCATATCTATCTTACTGTTGATAGTGTGGATATGTGTATTACTCAAGTTCAGTTTTTCTATCCCAGAGCATTTTTCTAAGCCTTTATTTGGAACTTCACTAATAATGTTAGCTCCATGATATGCATAGTCAGCAGTACCAAAAAGTATGGATTTCGCATTAGAAAATGTGGCTAATAGTTCAGCTTCTATGGTTTTAAAACCACAATTGTAAAGGTCTACTTCTAAGACTAGAGTTTCATAAGTCAATAACTCTTCTAAGTAACAGTTATCAAATGATTTTGTTATATTTGTATTACAGCTAAGATTTACCCGAGTCAGGTTTTTGGGTTTTTCAGTCCATATCCAGTAAGGAGGTCCATGTAGATTATTTGCAGACATATCCAGGCGCTCTAAAGAGTTGCAAAAGTTTGGAGTTTCATCGAAATATTCAATTGCATTGTGAGAGAGATCTAATTTCTTTAGTCTTCCTAATTTTGAAATAGCGGCAGGAACTTCAGTTAATTTATTATGCGAGATATTAAGTTCTAATAAATGTTCTGGTAGTAACACTTTAGCATCCAGAGAATCTATATTTCTTGCAGATAAATTAATATTTGTAATATTTACGTGCCACGAAAGGTTATTCGGTATTTCTGTGTGTAATCCATTTGTAGCGCCATTTTTCGTGTGGACTTGTTTGTTTTTCTTTTCTTCCATTTAAAAATTATCTACTTCGCACTGAAATAGATGGGTCAACGAAAATCAAATCAACACGAATCAAAAACAACGTAAACAACAAAAAAATCTGAAACTGAAAAGACCGACGGAGGTAAGTGTGGTGAGGTTATGTTTTACCTTGACAATACTTGACATTAGTTTGACTTGATAGTTGATTGATTTTGATTGATTGATCTTGATTGATTTTTTTTTTTTTTTTTTTTTTTTTTTTGTTCGCTCCTTAGAGCAGGCAATAGTTTTGAAACCATACCGCCTAGTTGATCTTGATTGACTTGATTGATGAAGGATTTTTTCCTCAAGCTAAAAAAAGAGTTTTGACATTTTTTGAAACGACACATAGCACTTTTATTTTAATAGTTTTTCTTGTGTTATTGTGAGTATTGTTGTTTAATTTTGGTGGAATTTTAACCAATAATACTTAGGTCGTAACGTAAAGTGTGAGCCATTGGAATAAATGTGTGTAAAGTGGTTTTTCTGAATGTGAAAATTCGTATTAAGTTTTGAAGAGAAAATCCACCATTTTCTTTTCAAAATAAACGACAGCCGACTTTACAAATGACTTGACTTGACTTATATTACCTATTACAATTATATCACTTGACATTGGCAAAATTGTCTGTCGAAATGACGGACACAGGCCATTACTGAAGAGAAGAAGAAGAAGAAGAAGAAAAAAGGGTAGACCGGGAATCCTTGCATTGCATCATTTGATTTGCATCATTGATGAGTAATCATTAGATGATGAGTAGGTACATACTACGAATAGATCAAAAAACGATTTAGGGTACTGTACTTATGTACATACCTACATGGGTTAGGTACCTACCTAGGATATAAAGTTATGATGTACTTACCTAAATCGTACCATACCCTTACCATACCTAGGTACCTATCTATAATATGATCGGTGATTTACGTAAAGGGTTAATTTGGTAATAGGTACCTACTCTCAGGTAGGTAGGTATATTATTATGTAAGGTAAAAATATTATATATTATAGTAGGTAGTAGGTACCTATATAAATAGGTAGGTACAGTAGGTACCTACGAAGTACCAAGTAAGCAGGAAGGAATGTAAGCAAAAATAACGACATGATTGGTTTCATTGTTTAAAACGGAAGTACCTACCTACCTACCTGCCCAGTAGCTAGTTACGTAGGTAGGTAGGTACCAAAGTGCGTTAGGTAGGCACCTACACTTTTTTACCTACCTTACATTACAATGGCCAGATATTTTGCAAACATACTCGTAATCAAAGGACCCTTCTTTTTCTCTTGGCCGCCGAAGTCAGCGGTAGTGTTTCAAAAATGATTTTGAAAAAATACTTATTTGCAGGTTCTGTTATAGTGCTAATTTCTTTAGCCTATGGCGGTAAAAATTCAGACGAATTCAAGCCCGAAATAGCTCGGCAAGGCAAAACGAAGAAGGCACAAATGGGTAAGAACCGATTTTATTCTTTCGTAGGTCAAAAGAATTGCGTTTTTCCGCTTCGGTATGTGCCAGGTGCCAGCATACTTTTTATCACCTATTAAAATAGGCGATAAAAAACATCTATCTTGCCTGGTTAGATCAATTTCCGTCTATCCTAGGCTCGTATGCTCATAACACAACTCAAGCATCGATTCGATTGATTTTGAAAAAATCTTAAGTTGAGTTTGTCTTAAGTATCTTGATAAGACTTGAACATTCTCAGACTCAGAATATTGGACTATTTTGGTAATCTGAGTTCTTACGATACGATACTTGGTTCAGGATATGGCTTCTGCACGATAAACAACGCCAAAAAATAAGTTTCCTCTGTACCTAACTTGTTTCAGCAAAAAAGACGGCAACAGGTACACTTTCCAACGTGATTACCCAGATACAGAACCTACCGACCATGGAACTCGGCAGACGGTTTAGAACACCCTGCAAGACTGGAAACAAATGTGGAAAAGTAAGAGTTCAAGAATGAGAAGTTAAACATTTTTTCAGGATTTTAAAATTCGAGGGCGCGTCGGTATCTCCGCCTACACGTCTAATACCGCGTGCACACTATGCCCATGCCGCTGCCGGAACGTATGGCGGCATCAATACCGCGGACTTATTGCCACAGCAACATCGCATTTATTCTCACTAAGCGGCATACATGCCGGCTGCGGAATGGGCTTAGTGTGCACGCGGTATAACGACTATGGTTCATACATTTTATGATAGAAGTTTACCTCCTGATAGTTCGAACAAGAAAACAAAAAATGTATACCTACCTAAATAGTCATATCGTAACCTAAAACCCTTGAAACTAACTCATCATCATTTAGGTAGGTACTATTGATGTTTACCTACCTGGGTACCTAGCTGGAGTTTTATTCCAACTAAGAAAGTTTACTCAATAAAATATAATAAAAATAAATAAACTAGAGACAGATTCGCTTATAACGCCGCCTAGTCACAACCATAAAAGTCTCTTTTGGGCACAGAGCACAAAACCTAGAGCATCAGCAATATTATGTTTTGCGTCAAACCTATAACGTATTCGGCACATTTTTCTGACAGGTTATAAAAAGGCTGATGGTGCCAAAACTGGCCCAGCTGGAGAACACCATCATGGGCATCATGAAGGAGCTGGCTAAACTGCCGCCGGGCGCTCGTCTGCCCGACAAATTCACGAAGACCGAGCCAGTGAAACTGCTTTTCGACCAGAACTATAAGTATGTAGACAATTAAGACTTTTGTACAACTGTGTACGCTGATAAACTTATGACCCGCCTGCTTATAAGCCAATGACTGGAATTGACTGGATGCCTGGAAAACCACTTTTGCGCTATCGAACCTTATTATGACCTCCTTTCCAAAAATTCGAATTTTGAATTAGCCCTAAGGAGATACTTACCGTTTTTTTTTCTTTTTAGAGAGGACGTATGCATGGACAAGTTAGAATCTTGTTTGAAGGAGGACAAGCGTCGCAAGCGGATTCTGAAGAAGTTATTCTTCAAGAAGTACAACGGTCTACGTCAGGAACTCATTGGATACGGAGGAAGGAGACTGTGGGGCGGGGAGGGCAACCTTTTCTATAGAAGATAGTTTGATAAGTGTAGGTAGTGGGAAATAAAATTAAAAAAAATATGCTTGCTCTTTTGTATTGAAACTCTTTGGAGTCGAATAAAAAAAGACAACATTCTCCTTTCAATCTTTATTCTGAAATACCTGTGTAGGTACCTATCTATAGTAATTCAAAATAATAAAACTGCTATACACAACAAAATAAAACTGGTAGGTATTGAGATATTTTATGTGTCAGGCGACTCAGGCGGATACTAGCGGATACTTAGGATACGGATACAGGTAGGACTACTAGCCTAAAAGGCCTCTGACAGTAAACTATACGTTACTGTCAGTGACCGTCTATTTTTGACTAAAATCTCGGACACGAGTTTTGACATTTTTTGAAACGACACATAGCACTTTTATTTTAATAGTTTTTCTTGTGTTATTGTGAGTATTGTTGTTTAATTTTGGTGGAATTTTAACCAATAATACTTAGGTCGTAACATAAAGTGTGGGCCATTGGAATAAATGTGTGTAAAGTGGTTTTTCTGAATGTGAAAATTCGTGTTAGGTTTTGGAGAGAAAATCCACCATTTTCTTTTCAAAACAAACGACAGCCGACTTGACAACTGACTTGACTTGACTTATTTATTACAATTTTAACACTTGACATTGGCAAAATTGTCTGTCGAAATGACGGACACAGGCCATTATTGAAGAGAAGAAGAAGAAGACTAAAATCTCAGACTATTGCATCATAGTAGTACCTACCTCCAACTTTCGAAGTTCGAGGTGAAGTTATGTACTCTACGGCCTAAGCCAAGCTCTACGAAAAACTGCTACGAATATTTAACATTAGACAGGCAGTTAAATATTTTTTAAAAAATCTACAGAAAAAAATAAACTCGCATCTTCTCGCGGGAGGAAGCACCACAAGCGCGATGAGCGCGTTGATGTCTTTTCTATGAAGATATCGGATTCTACGTCACCGTCTACGAAAAATAGCTACCTAGAAATAAAAAATAGTAAAAAAATAGGTACTAGTTATATTTACAAATATTTTTTAGAAGCATATTTTCTGAGCCTGTTAGTGTCATCATCATCATATCAGCCTGTAGAAGTCCACTGCTGGACAATCTGAACCAACCTTCCATTACTTCGGTTCATCAAGGTGTCGGTGTAGTTAGCTGCTACCTATATGTCTATATCTTAGCAATACAAGCTTTTTACTGGAGTTTCTTTGGATCTATGGCCATCAGAGTGGCCGTGGTTCTTGACTTGAACGAGCTCTACCAATTTCTTTATCGTATGCGATTTTTTGAACGTGAGTTCCATGTACCTAGTACATAATCATTAGCAACTTCGTTTTATTCTGTGTCTTATTATGTGCACCTAAATAACATTTTTGTTGCATCGTTTACTTTTTTAAAACAACGGTGTTGTAAGTTTGAACAACATTACTTAATTTGTAAACATCCGACTTAAACGGGATGTTGGAAGTAGTCAACATCAAAGCTGAATTTGGCACAATAACTAAGTATTCCCTTGCATAGGTTTGTGGAAAGAAACTTGTGAAACTTTTTAATTTTACCGTTTCTAGTTGAGGTACAGTTTCAGTTCTGCCAGAAATCAAACCTCAACATTTTCAAAGTAAAAAAAATGCTAACCTGATTTTTAGCGCCTAAAATTAGTTGGCTTGGCTCTGAGATATTTTTGGTTAAAACTTTCCTGCAAGAGTGGGTGGTTAGAAATCTCAAGATGTGCGAATTAAAGTTGCACTTAATCCTCATAATTTTATCAATAATTTTACGACAAATTCGCGCTGTTGATGACTGTGAGTATAATATACCTACATATTTTTGTTTTACTTTATAATTTTTTTGTAACTGGTTTGTGATTCATTTCATTCTTTTTTTATATACAACTAGGTATATCTCATGAAACAAGCAACCTTACCTTACCATTTTTCCTTACTTTTTCAGCTGTTTTATTCTCGGTGACAAGACCTCCAAAGTATTTCGGGATACTGCAAGACCACCGAGGTCAGCCGCTATCAGTCGAGGTGTCAGAAGAATACATGGATCAAGACTACATAGCTACCAACAGGTGAGACGATAATTTAATCTATACACCAGTGTGACATCTCTGAGGGCCTAGTACGAGTTTTGGTGTGTAAATCTGGTGTAAAACGTCTGACAGCCAGCACAGCAGTGGGCGCTGATTTGTATGAAGCCCGTACTCGCATGTCGAGCTTCTCAAAGTATCCGCTCAGTGTCTCCATACAAATTAGCGCCCACTGGTGTGCTGGGCATCAAACATTTTACACCCACACTATACACTGAAAACTCGTACTAGACCCTCTGAGGTTGCAGGCGGCCATTGGCTACGGTTACATTGCCACTTACCATCAGATAGGCCATACGCATATCAGCGTACACCGCGCAATGTAACCCTACTCTTATGAATGACTAATCAATGTGCTTCCGTTGATCTGTGAAGATATCCATAAATAACTGTGTTTATTGTTTCAGGAAAAGACACAAAATCAACTGGAACAAGTAAGTTTTTTCGGATTATTCACAGAATCCTTACTAACTCAAACTTTTTCACGAAGTATAAAAAAAAAGGTTTTAACTCCTCTAACGCCATAACTTTTTAACTATAACATGCGGGCTTTTATATCCTTAGTTCAAATTCAAATTCAAAAAAATTAGTGTTGCCTGATAAAGTATAAATAGATCTATCTCACGATGCAGTCACAATTTTCAAAGGCGTTATGGTTAGAAAGACGACTAATCCATAAACCCGCGTTACTTATTTCCCCAAAGTCCGGTACCATGGACTCTCCATACTTATGGGGAGAATTTTACCGTAAAAAAGTAAGTAATAGTCTAATAAAAATATTTTTTAGAATTGTTTCCCCATATATAGGGAAACAATTCTAAAAATTTAGCACATATTTTGGGTAATTTTTTTTTGTTTCTTACAGGAATCCTCTGGACATTGAAGACTTTGATGATGACGACACGGAAGAGATTTTCGACGATAAGGACAAAGATGTGAAGTTACCCAACAAATTCAACTTACAAGCGGGCCCAGTGTAGAGTTATATCAAATCATAGTAGATGTTTTAGCAGTATGTTATAGAGAGCTAGAAAGAATAAAAAGATTGTGCACCTTATGTCAGTGTTCTGAAAGCTTACTTCGTGTTTTTATGATCATCCCAAGCCCGTCTTACCAAAGAAT
Source organism: Eulithis prunata (assembly GCA_918843925.1). Taxonomy (NCBI): domain Eukaryota; kingdom Metazoa; phylum Arthropoda; class Insecta; order Lepidoptera; family Geometridae; genus Eulithis; species Eulithis prunata. The sequence continues at coordinate 8,442,533 of OU974014.1, read as the reverse complement.
ATGTAATACGTAGTTCCTACGTAAGAAGAACCGGGACTCCCATTCTACCAAAATTACACACTGAAAATCTCGTTTTGTATGAAACGTGATTCAAATTTTGACCCTCGTTTCATACATTGTTCGTTTTTCGAAAGCACGAGTCTAGTTCGAGAGTTTCGCCAGTCTACTCTTACCTTCTGCTGCCTTACCCACGACTTCAGCAATGCTGTCTACCAGTCTCTGTGTTCTGTGGCCTACTTTTATTCCGATTGCATCGTCCTCCTTCAATGGTTATGAATGTGTTAGATTAGAGCCGATTTCTTTTAAAGACCATTGATTGAATTGCCTATAATAACGCAGTAACTACATTCTCTAGGTACCTATATCGCACGATCATAAATAAGTTTAAAAGTTAAATGAAAACAATTTATTAAATTAAAAAACCGTACAAAAATACAAATCTAACCGGAAATGTTTCTAACCCTCAAAATCACTATACATATGCTCCAAACGAGCTTCTGCTGAGTACGATGGTAAATTTCTGGGGAAGAGAGGCATCCTGGCCATTTCCAGAGACTCTTCGGAGTAATCTGTGTCCTCCTCAGTGTACTGGTTGTCCAGGTGGTCTTGGTATATCTTCTCGCACTCAGGCGGGTGGTCACCAGTCTTCGTGGTCGGGTGGTAGCCGATAGCTTCTATGGGACCCAGGGTTAGGTAGGGCACTTGGGAGGTTACTTCGAAGTGTTTACCTGGAGAAATGAAGAGAGATTTAGGAATTATTGTTACTTTTTCTAATGATGCTTTTGATAGAATAGTAAGACTATCTCGAAGAGTAGAGCTTTTTGAGAACATTTTTGTTCAGCCATGAGTACAATTTTGTGGTCCGATAAAGTGTAGGTACATACTGCCGGACCTATTTCTGCCGTCAAAAAGTGATGCTCGATTCATGTACGTATACTAATTTGCACATGACGAAAATCGTGTTTCAATATTCTTGTGTTCCTTACGAGGCTAAACTTACGGTCAATATGATCAGGAATGATAACTGTAGCTACAGTCTTCGCAACTCCTTCCATATAGTCTTCTCCTTGTATCACCACCTCTCCACCCTCCACCACATCCATTCCTACGTACTTCGGTTTACAATCATCAGCTTCCATGTGTCGTCTACCACCAGACATGTGCGGTATGTGGGGCGGTGGAATCTCGGTGAGGGGAAGAAATTTGTTATTTAGATGACCCCCCACTGGTTTTACTTTTATAAGCCTGGAATAATTAGAAAACGTGTAATTTCTTACAAGCTGGAATCCTGCGACAAACTATCGTGTGTCTATCATATACCGTATCATATTCGTTATGCTTTTCCGCAATTAATTTTTTACGCTTTAAAAAATACATGGTGTAAAAACACTGCTTCGGAATATGTACTCATCCCGACTATATTTTCATTGCAATCGGCAGGGAATCTACTTAAAAATCTCTAGCAAATTGCTAGTTTGATAACGCTCGAAATCAGCGTTTGTCTTCAGTCTAAAATTATAAGATATGATTTAAGAATATTCATACTCACTTATTCATAATAACACTGTCCCTAATTTCTGCCATCACACCTCCACAAAAAACTACCACCACAAATAAGTTCATTTCTAAACCTTCCATTTCGTACAATTCAGTGAGGACTAAACCATTCTTTATCAAGTGAACCGCGATCAGACCGAAACGCGTCTTTTAAACCACATTCGTATCTGATAGTGTGAACAATGCTAGGGTATTGTTTTGCCACAATGCAACAGGTGTGCTTGATCTTTTTTGTTTTAGTTTCTAATTTGTTACTTCGTGCAATCGCGCGCTGGGTTCGTTACAAGTATTTGAAACTTTTTAAGGATGGTTACATAATGATACTGCTTTTGAGTAGAGATTCTCATACAAAAATCTATGCTTGAGTACGGATCAGTGCTTGAGTAGTAAATGCGACGTAAGGTTAAAAAAGTTACGTAGTTTTTTTTAACCTATAGAACACCGGGACACAGAGAAATCTTATTGTTCCTCGTCGCTCTATGGAGCTGGTGGGTTTGTACAAAGATTTTTATAGCCTCCCACTTCTTTTTTAGATTTTTTTTTAGTGAAAAGTACTACTGAATTTCAATAGGGTTAGGCCAAATAAAACAGCTTCTACACCATAAGGTTCCTTAACTACGAAAAGACGTATATTATCAGAATCTGCCTCGCTTCTTCTTATAGACGACCGGGTCCAGGTGCCAGGTTTGGTTTCCTCCGCACGAGACGAGGGTGTAGCACCCGCCAAACACGATGGGCGGGTCTGTATCGGGCACGCAGATGTTGTCCTGGCAGAAGGTAGCTGTACCTGAAGAATGGTCGACAAATATTTTGCTAGCGGCTATGGTAAACTAACCTCTACGTACGTAATCCTCTGAGAAAATAATCCAAAATAAAAAATTCTATTTTTTTATTAATTTCTATTGAAAAAAATGTTGATGTACTTACCTACATAGATCTATATGCGTTTAGAAAAGCTATTGAGCAAGATAGGAAGAGAGAACAACATCGCGAGGAAGACCTGAATGAGATTAACCCAGGACCGTAAGTAGTGGCAAAGATAGAGAGAGGCTATACCCAGCAGTGGGTGAAGTCGGGCCGTGGATGATGATGATGATGACGATAGGAAGAAATCTACAAAAAAACGTTTTTTTTCCCTATGTGCCTTTAGATAGAGAAATTATGCCTTTCACTATCATTGTTTTTCTAATAGGTTAATTTATGCATACCAACATAACCAGTAGGCCGAGCTTGGCGTTTATTTTTCACGTAATCCACTACAGCCTTAGCCAATGCGTAAAAATGCTTGCTGGCCTTATATCGCATCTTGGCGAGCGCGGCGTCACAGTCACTCTTGTCAGCTCTGCAGTGGTACACCAGGTTCCTGGTATTCGCTTTGATCATGTCCTCTCGTAAAACTTGATATTTGCTGTCGGTTTGCAGCATTTGGGCGAAGCGGACGTTTACTGAGAACGAAATTGATAATGGATTTCGTTTGCAGGATGCGTGTTCATTCATCGTATCAGATACTTAACTGGCACAAGGCACTTTGATACCTACTTTAGCCTAGCTTAAATGATCTGCAAAAAACAGGAATACGATGTTGCCAGTCCTGTTGATGGAGAAGCTTTCAAAAGCTACGTGTTACCAAAGCATTAACACTAATAAAACATAACTTACATCCAGCTCCAACAACATAACTCTCCGTCCATCCTACACGTTGGGCCAAGCACACCAGCGCACAAATCCACAGCTTCTTCATCGCGCCAGCTTCAGAACCGATATCGACTCGCCAGTGCCCAATTTAATAATATTTGCAGCAATCACTAGCCCAATCAATAGTAACGAGTATTAAATTGGCAGTTCAACATGCTGATAAAGGTGGGGTTTCTAGTGTAGACAACCATAAAAAAACTATAGTTTCGGGTGGTGAATCCAGGATTTGGGAGGAGTCTGCCGAAACGGTTTTAAAGCTCTCCCTTTCCTAAATTTTCGTCCAACCTTGGGGCTGACCCGAAGCTTTTGGGCCCCTCCTCCAAAAGCTTCGGGTGTATGATAGGAAAGGGAATATATCCGTTAAAAATCGTTTTGGAAAATAAACTGAGTGCCGTAGAAAGTCGTCATTCTTGATGTCTTCGTTGGCGGTCTACGCTAAAAGTCGGTGCATATTCCCATATTACCTGAGTCTGACATTTTGTGAAAAATCGTAAAACAAATTATAGGTAGGTACTATAAGCTTTGTAAAGTTGAATGTCTAGATACGGCCGTCATTTGCATGTCACAGCTTCATAAAGTCTGCTATATTTGGGGTCATTGCAAATTGACAAGCTGTTAATTAAGCTATTGTTGGCTGTATTCAGAATGATTAGGTACCTACTAAGAACAGCTGTGAGTCAGTCCAAAGTGTCTGAAATGGCTATTGTCACTTGTTAATTACTTGACAGCGCTACCACTCTACTTTAGGTAGGTACCTAGTAACTCAGTTTAGATATAGGCTGTTAGTGCACGAGTTAAAAGTTGATCAAGTTTGCTGGGAATTGTATGATCTACCAATCGATGTATAAATTATATTCAATGGAAGAAAAAACTATCTCTCAAGATATAAAATATTGGACAGTCGACCATCCGCGATAGTGTTACCTACTATAAAGGTCCTCAGAATCGAGACTAGAGCGAGATCCATCGATTTATTCACACAGCTAAGAAGTAATTCGTTTTAGACAGTATTTATATTCCTCAGTATCTGATCTGAGATATGTTCATTAGTATCGTGTTTAAAAATACCATTGATCCGAACTTGTGTTAGCCGATACACCCGTCAAACTGAATTAGTTATCACCCGCTGCTGTTTGCAATAACAAGGTCCAAGTCAAATTATTCCTCTCACGATGTAAACACAATAGTGACCACTTACCCCACGGACACTAGTATTGTTCCTACAAAATAATACGTCACCCTCTTATCTACCAACACGCCATTCGGTGGCGCCGCCACAAATTAGGACTGTTTTTGAGATTAAATGTAGTGTTTTCGCTTGCGACAGATTTATACTCTGTTATTTAGGTTTGATTTAGTTAGAATATGTAAGAAATCTTATTGATTACAACATTCAAATGATGAACCTAGTTAAAACGAGAATGTACAAATAAAATTAAAAAATTTGATTAAAAACTGTTTTTATTCATTGCACGAGTTTCTAGATGAGAATTAATAAATATTTAAAACTAGATCCATAAATATGCCATCTAGTGCATATTCTACCTATACCCTAACAAATTGCTGTGCCCTAACAGGGTTTATGTTTGCTACACTACCTTATGTACCTTCTATAAAACAACATAAGTGCAATATACGATTTGAATTTGAATAAGAAAATTGATGTGTATATGTAACATAAATTTTCTTATTTAACTAGGTTCCTAAAACATACCTATAGTCTGAATTTGAGGCTCGTATGCTGAGGTGATAGGTACCTACTAAAGTCTTACTTAACTTTGGTCTCCCCACACTCAAATCTGCTTGAGTTTTTATGAGCATACAAGCCTGAGCCTATAGTTGAACGTATCGTAACGTCCTATACCTGTGTTGTAAGTAGTGGCTGGCCAATGCCCATGGCTATTGTCAAGATTCACACACATAGATCAATAGTTTTGCCGTAAATTTGTTGAAAGCTTCTTACACAATTTAAATTCCATTTGCCTTGGGTTTACTTAAAGCCCATAAAATTAGATGGACAGTGATAGATGGGCTGTAAAGATGTAAATTACAGTTTTGAAGCCATTATTGGGTACACTACCTCTAAAACAAATCATTACCTACTGTCGAATTATTACGAAGGAGCTTACACTCGACAGGCTCCTGGACACCATGCAAGTGAAGATTTTATTACTTTACTTAAGATGCTATAGGTTTTTATCTATCCGCATACGTTTACACATTTCAGTAGGAAAATAGGAAGAGAGTGACTTTTCTGAATGAAAAAAATAAAGACTCGTCATAATCAGCCAGAATCTTTGCTTATCCAGGCGAATCAGCCTACAAATCCTGATACAATATCTCAAACATAGTTATTAGCTAAAATACGAATACATATAATAATACGGTTTTTACTTAGATATTTGAGTAAGGCTTTGAAAATATTTGGCTTCACAAACGCTTGGGTTAGTTATCCTTTTGATTCATACTCCACGGGAAATGTTTCGGTAGGCCCATTGGCAGGCCAGCAATTCATATCAGCTGACAGAACTATTGTTTACTCACTGAGAGGACTATGCCATGTTCACAATAGACAAGTAGGTTAGTAGATGGTAGAGTCAGCTGTCTCTGACGCGACCCCGCTTTCATAATAGTGGATAGTATACAGTCGCATTTGTCGTATCGGATATTTGATTTGATCGGATATTTTTGGCTTTAAGACTACGCTGCAAAGTCCCTTGTACCTTAGTGATATTCTTGGCAAAGGTGGGATTATGAAAAAAACAGAAAGATTTACTTAGTTTATAAGTAGGTAAAACGTGTATTGTTGCATACATCACCTAAGTAGTACGATTCATGGTTCTTCTCATATTATTTCGAGAGCATGTGTCCAATGTGTCCATCCCATACCTAATCTATGAATTTCTTCTACGCTGACGTCGTCGTCCACGGACGCTGTCGTCACGTGACGTCTCGGCCGATGCAACGTCAGCGGTGTTAGGGCTAATAGAATGCAAACATGTTGTTAGCGTAGTTTTTTAGCTACTGGACCGAATCAAACGCAGCAATAATCTTTACGACATTAATGACCAATAAACAGCGCATTTACGACCGGCGAGTCCGTGGAACTTTATTAATTAAGACCACTTTGTTTCCTAAAAAGCTATAACCGTTGAGCATTGAGCAGAAAACCAACATTACCTATCATTGCAATAAGATATTTCGAGACTTACACTGCGCAGTAATATCGGCTCGACTGCGAAGTGTGTTAACTCTACTTATGTAAATCGGCCATAAAAATATACATTTTACTTAATATTGTTCTAAATTTTTGTCTTGTTACTGACTTCGTATATAAAGCATAGCCGCTTTATAACGTTTATCGTTTTAACGAAACCAACATTCAAGTTTCAAATAGGTAATGAAATACTTCATTCAGTTGATCAGTAGGTACAATTTCCAGGCGTTTGTATTGTTTCCTATTGTTCGGTAGTTTTATTACTGCAACTAATATGTATTCTGTGGTTTTATCGTGACTTGACTCTTGACTTGAATAGGTTCGTTTTCTACTTTCACGAAAAGGGGGTATGAAATGTTATGAAATAATCTAAGTCGCTGATCAAAATAGGCTTAGACATAATATTTAAGTATGGACTCTATGCTTAGTTATTTATTACAGAGTACCGAAAACCAAATGTTTACCTAAGCCTGAAAAAAATATTGTTTTTGTTCGCGCTCACATTGTTGGTTAATGGATATACTCTTGGATACTCTAATCCCCTGAAATTTTCGAGAAGTCAAAGTCAAAGTCAAAAAGCTTTTATTCAATAAAATCTCACTGATCACTTTGAATAGTCATTACGTTTTGTATGATTAGGTATGATTACATTTTTTTTTATTGGATGAGTTGCGAGCTAGTTCGTCCCAAGCTTGTTTGTCTTCTAAAAGAATGTTCTTATTACACCCGGTACTATGCAAAACGGCGTAATTTTTTGATATTGTTTTCTTTTATCCTTCCATTTCATATCTTGAGTATTCACCATGACCGGTTTGCGTGACCCTTTCTTCTGAAAAGAGAAATCGCTAAAAATATTTTAATTCAAATTTATAAACCCTTTGCAGAGGTATACATTTGGTTACTTCCATCTTATCGAACGAAGAAGCAAATAGAGATATCTTACTCACAACGGTTTTCTCAAAAAGCAAGTAGCCATGCCCCGAGTTCCTTATGGACGGGCGTGGGTGTTACAAGTAGGGTCACCAGCCATTTCGATTTCTCTGGTTATCGACGGCTTTCTTCTAGTTTCCTCAGATTTTTCCCCTCAGGTGCGCGTCGTATATCAAATCGCGCATTTCTTAATTTTATTATCTTCATAAAGTACTGGTGTACTGGCAAGTGGGCCAAATGCAACTACTTCAAACAATTCCACGTTGCCAGCCCTCACTTTTAAGCGACATCTATGAAACGAAAGAGGAAGGTCCTGCGGTTTCTTCCAGACAACCTTTGGTTTGAGGTCGGGGCTAGTATTATATAATCTGTGGCCGGGGCGTAGAAAAACTTTTACCTAGAGTCCTTTTCATGAAAGAAGTCCCGCGGCAATTTCCGGAACTACCGACTTTACCAACTAGGTAACATCACGTCGCACGACTACAGCGACGCGTCTGCGGAACTTCTTTCATGGAAAGGACTCTACATTGAAGTTCTCAAAAAGTGATTAAGTCTATGCTGCACCATGCTTGCAATAGATTAATATTATTGTTATTATCTAGATAAGTAAAAATTACTAGCTCAATATACATCGGATTCCAGTAACAAATGGTGACCCTAGTAACAGCTGATTATTAGGGCGATACAATTTTATGGGAGGTCGTAACGATAGCGGCTTTCAAGCCATTTCACTTATTTTAAGCTGCTTAGTCCCACTGCATTGAAATTTTCGTAATTTCATGTGTTCAGCCTAATCTAAGGTCTGAATTATGACTGCATTTGAAAGTGTACGCGTCCAACATACGTAAATTAAAATCTAAATGAAATGTACCTACTTTTAGATAGTTAGATGCAAAGTCTTGATCAGTCAAAGTCTTGAGTGGAGACCGCGTTTAGGCAAGCGTAGTGTAGGACGCCCTCCGGCTAGGTGGGGCGACGATGTGAGAAATGTAGCTGGCAAACACTGGATGAGAAGAGCCGAAGACCGGGCTCAGTGGCGCGTCTTGGGAGAGACCTACGTCCAGCAGTGGACTGATATAGGTTGATGATGATGATGATGATGATGAAAGTCTTGATTATTATTTGTTAACCACTGTACATCTTTTGAAGTGAGTCGCTTGTATAGATAAAAAACGGTAAAACTACTTTTCCCTATACAAAAGCGACAAATTTTTCGCAAACCAATAAAACAAAACTCTAGGGTCCTTTATGCTCAGTTCGGCAGAGATTCAACTCTAATAGGGATGACATCATATCTCGGCCGAAATAGTACATTACTGCAGCATTATTTTGCAAGGTTGTCAAAATAGCATGTTTCAGAAAACTCATTTCACCCACTGTGAATCGAGTTTTTGACGCCATTTCGACGTCATCCCTACTAGAGTCAAAGTGAGCTTGCTTCGTCTGGATCCTAGCTTACCCCTGACTACGTGATCGACCCTGCCAAAACGTAAAACATCACAAAAAAATACTGTGTGAAAACTGTCTGATTGGCCATTATTTTTTTAGTACTTTTTAGCAGTATGCTGGAACGGTAAGAAGATGGGAACTGCTTGGATGTTCAGCAAACTAGTGCGATAGGGTAAACAGTAATATGTATGCGGAGACAGTAATGAGCGAGATTTCGTGGCAACTGTCCTATGTGTGCAAGAACAAGAGTGGTGTAGAGATCTTTTTTGTGTTTTATCTTTTACTTTGGCTGACTTTGGTTTTATTCTCGAGCCGATTAGATCATACCTTCTGAAATATTCCAGTCTAAATCAACAAATTGTATTTGTTAGAGATGAAAAATGCGTATAAACTACAATAATAGTAGTAAGTAGAGCATCTCGTAAAAGATCTCGTCGGGGGAAGTACCATTGCCGTTATTGCTGTCTTCCGGGGGGTATGGGTCAGGGGCAATAACAGGTAGGTGACTTAACACCTTTATGTCTTAGACGGAGATGGGTGCAGTACAATTTATTTATTTATTTATTTAATAACTAGCACGGGAATAACCAATTACACTAATTAATTAAAGACAGTCAAATTAGGTACACATAAGTCAAAAATTCATTAGATTAATAATTAAAAATAAAATGTATAACTTAGTCAATAAAATGTCATACAAAAATAATTATAATATTATTGCCTCGCAGTACTTTAGGCATTCCGCCATAATTTGCGGCCAGTTGTCGGCGAACACATCACAGTTTGGGTTGGCCTTGAGGAGGTTGTTTAGGGCGGTGAGTGTCCAGGGTATTGGAGAGTTAGCGCGCGCGACTGTTCGACTGGACGGTGGAGCAAACAGTTTGTGCTTCCTGCCTCGTACATAATTATTAGGGACAAAGAGTAGAAGCAATGCAATGCATCATAGACCACGTCTTCGGTGGACGTGCTCAGTGAGGCCATGCGTCACTATAGGCAGTGTTTACCACATGGGCCATCTCATTGTTCCATAATTTAGTTGTATAAAAAGAAGTGTCAAACCCAACCAACCCATAATAGGTACAACGAGACGAGACGACATACGTTTTCTTTTTTTTGTAGTTAGTGTGATTTTTTAGGTACTTTGGCGTATTAAAAGTTTTATATAAAAATAACGACTCTACTGCATCCAGTTCCGCGATGACATCTCCGGCGTGAAGCCCGCCCATTACCTACTATCGCCACTTCGTTAGTCCAACACATTCTACTACTGTTTTATCCTTAACGACCATTATCCTATGTCCTTACATGCAATTCCTCCAGCAAACTGAACTAACTGCGCTAATACCCTCAAGGAATTATGAGCCTTATTGTATTTCGAATTCTTCAATTGTGTGACATGTTCAATAGCTTTCCAGTAACAAAGTAAACTGCTACTCAATACTGAATTAACGATTATTCAGCTAACAATGGACCTTATTTTGTGTGTGTTAAAGATGATCATTAATTTCTCATAATGTATTTGTGATATGTGTGAAGAATGCCACCCACATACTGATGGCGTTCGATAGCCAAATAAATACTTTTAATAAGACCCTTTTCAATATGAGCTATCATCATTATCCAAAACCGGGTGCAGAACATAGGTCAATTCCATAAAACCCTCTTTTTCGTAGAATAGAGCTGTCAGACATTTTATTGAGATCTCAGTTATTTGGATCCCATAAAGTTAAGTTGGCGAAAACCGTACTTAATCGAATTTATTGACAAAGGTCTCGATTCTGTAGTTGCCTTTTTTTTAAACTATTTGACAGCACTACAAATGTTGCCGTCTCTTTCTCATAAACTGGAAAAAATAATAAATAAACATCCATAGCCATTTCACACCACGCCTCCTTAGTTTGGGACTAAGCAGAGCTTGTAATATGGGAACTAGGTACTTGAATGACAAAGACAGCTTTGTAGCGCTGTTAAATTAGGTTACTTTAAAAAAATGCACCTTCAGAATCGACACCAGTACTTACCAAAAATTTATTTTCCCTATGCTGCAGTGTCAATTGCAAGTCGTCTAATTGAACCGTTCTTTCTGACAGTTCTAATTGGTCAGTGACTAATGGCAACACTAGAAATAACTGGAATATTCAAACAAGCTTTAAATGAATTTCCAGCTGGTTTGTAGAGGCGCATCCTAATACTAATTTGCAGCATACCAGGGATAGTTTAATGCATGCAGAATGTTTTTGTTGGTTTTGTTAGTTGATGTCATAGATAAAAAACTAAAGTTGAATACTGTATAACCAAATTGTTCTAGCTTTTATAAATAAAGAGAAATTATGCTCAAAGAAAAATGTGTGCCATTATGTCCGTACTTCCCTTATTTACTTTCCTTATTTCTGTGTGGGAAGCTTCTAGATGTTTGTTCTATGTCTGGGTGTTACTATGTATTATAATATAAGTATGTATTAACCAAAAAAACATAAATAAGTATTCTATCAGCAATCTAGATGCAACTAAGCTTTTATCTATAGTAAATAAGCTACTTCAAACAATCTCTTGAATTCAATTGCAATCCTCAAACTAATTAGTGGATGTGATTTAGGAAGGAACTTATAAAGAGAAAGTTCTGAAATCTGTAATGCGATCTAGAGGCTATTAAAACCTAATAATTACTTGGCCCGTTGTTTTTGTTCTAAGCGTAGATCTGACTTTGTGGTTGGTACTGCGAGTAGGTATCTGTACTAGCATCGATATTTAGTTTCTAGATCAATGCTAATTAGGAAAGAAGTCCACTTAATATTGGTTCAAATGGAGTCGATCAGTAAACTTGGAATTATTTATTCTGTTTACGGGACTTCTTAATTAAAAAATGAAAATAAAATCTCCCTCTGCTCTGATGGAAGATTTCCAGTTCTGTTACTTCTGTTTTCGATACTTTTTACCAGACTGGCGAAACTCTCGAACTAGACTCGTGCTGTCGATGTCAATGTATGAAACGGGGGTAAAATTTGAATCACGTTTCATACAAAAAGAGATTTTCACTGTGTAATTTTGGTAGAATGGGAGTCCCGCTTCTTCTTACGTAGGAACTACGTATTACATATTCTTTGTTTTTTACATTCCATATTTAAGGTTGTAGATTGATAGTCATTCTCGCAACCATATTATTTAAACCCCATTAAGCAACTACAGCTCGATAAGTGACGTTTTGTTGCATAGTGCTTTGAAATCGTGCGCCGTATCAAGAATTACATCTGACCACATTGTAAACAGGCTTTATATAAGCGTATAGCACATAACATACTCGCCAACACCTATTTACACAATGTGAATTTAGTACCTCATTTACGTCTTAATTAGATCTAGGCTAGACCTAGACTAGAATGTTTATAGAGGATAAGTGGCATTGGAAATACTCAAAGACCTAAAGTTAAAGTTAAATATCTTTTATTAAGTAAAATCACACGGATCATTTTAGAATCGTCATGTACCTACCATAGTGATTTTAGGTGCCAGATTTCCTCGCGACCTATGGATATTGGTCAAATTAGAGTTTTCTTTCTTTTATTGTTGGCGTCGCGCGTCGCACTGCTTGTGTGCATATGCCATTTTGCGTAAAAAAATAGTGAAAAAAATTTGCGATATTTTTAGATGGATTCAAATCCATCTGAAAACATTACAAATATATTTTTTTTAAAGAGGTTCTGTTCAGTCGTCAGCGTCTGAACAGAACCTCTTTCGTTTCAAAGTTGGAACGGAACCTTTTTGGTTTCGGTTTACATTTTGTAGGTACCTAAAAGTCCTATCCTATATCAGAGTCAACATTATGAATATCGTTTAGGTATTTTGAACCAAGAATAACTTGGCAAAAGGACAAGTCACAAAAGAAAAATGAATTTTAAAAAAATGCTTATTTTATCGTAAGTATGGCTAACGATTTTAACTGTAATTTTACATAATATTTGACTAGTTCACTCGTTCAGTTTCATATAAACTAAGTTGTAAGTCATTGTTAGTGAGCAAAATTGTGATTTAATTTAATAGTTATTTACCAAACAGTAAAAAAGTTACTGTACTTTTTTTAAAACTGTCTCCCAGTTATCCTAGTAAGGCCTATGTGCACTTAAGGCAACGTGTGTTCTCAGCCCTCCAATATTATGTGACATTTTATTTCGTGTCAAACGTCTTTGTGGTCGTAAACAAACCGCTTTATATCCTAAATGGGAATGGGTACAATGAACGAGACTTTATTGTATGTCCAGTTGTTCACAAATGCCTTTGTAAATCTGTTTTTAATATAAATAAGTATTTACTGTTATTAGTTGTATTAGAAATGCTTTCATTGTGACTTCTCTTGTTTTGGAGGGCACAATAAGTACCTTGTCTAACTATCATGTGGTCAGACGTACAGTAATATTTGCGGGACAAGATATTTTGTGTTATTAAATATTGGCAACACATCTGTTTTCAATAAAACCTTTTTTTGTATAACCTTTTCTGCATACATAATTATCCAGAAAAGGTTTGAACCTCTTACGAAACAAGTGACTTCCAATCTGACCAAGGGATCTGCAGTATCTACCTACTGGTGTATGGGGATTTGGGGACTACCTGAAAGTCTACTTGCTGTTCACAATATTCAACCGGTTCTACTTGGGTAAATCAGAACACTTGTTAATAGGCAGTACAAAGCAATGTGTTGTTCTATCAGATTTACGAGCTAGTCGGCGGTGCTAGCGTCTGTTAATCTCAACTGGCAGTGTACTCGACTGGATCTGCATCTATCATAGCATCTGACAATCGCTCTTTCAAGCTATCAACTGCGGTAGGCTTTATTTGATAGGAGGAGAAACACTCGTGCTTATTAGAGAACTTTGGCTATTTGTAAGATCTCTTTTCACATAGTTTTGCAATAAATGATTCTTATTCTTTAGTGACGAAGTTTGTAGTCTGTCAAATGCTGATAATGGTCTTTGATGATCAAAAATCTGAGTCACTCGATGAGTGTTCGATTGTAGCTTGCTCTATCGTTCGAAGAATAGTAACGGGTTCCCAGAAAGCATTCGTCTTTATGTAGAGATCTACTACTTACTTGCCGTGTTAATTATAGACAGGAAACTCTGTTGATCAACCCCCAAATTCATAAATAGATGGTGAACAGTCCTCCACACCAGTTTCAATCAGCAATGGTTATCATGGCATCCAACGATTTCGTATAGAGCCAGTAGCGCCAATCCACCTCTAGAAAAGTCTACATCGTTTATGAATTCGAGGGCAATTCACCCCGTTCTTTACTTAGATATAATATGGCGCAAAACTGGTAAACTACTTTCATTTGCAAATTAGATTGTCAGCGCCATCTTCCGGTCATTATTGCTGAATAATGCCGTGCCTCCATATCAGGATGTCTCAGGAAATGTCACTTCACACCTCCACGTCAGATCAAACGCTCTGTCAATTAGTTGGCTTTTACAGAGCTTCCATGAGAGGAGCGATCTTCTTTGAGTAGCTTAGTTTTCAAATGTGAAAGACAATCTTACCAATATCCCAATATCATCATCATCCACAGTCTAACTTCATCTCACCTAATTAGGTGAGTAGCAAAACAAAATACAATCAAGTCTCGAAAAATAAAGCCAGTTGCTTAGTCACGCACGAAAGAGGTAGACTTAGATACAGATCGTGAGCAAGGAGACTTTAACTTGCATCGCTCGCAATGGTAAATTCCATAAAAATAAATGAATCAGTGTTAAAATTATAAAAACTTACGAAATGGTTTCGGAGGTATAAGAAGAGATTCTAACCCAAATTATTCTTAAACTTGTATTATCAATAAAAACTTTTTTTTATTATCTTCTAGACTTGTGTCTTGCCGTCGTTGTCGTACCCGTTATGCTATAGAGGTTGTCAACATTTTGTATTTTTAGCGTTACCATCTTTATCATGCAGTTACCCTTCTTCAAATCGCTTTCGCTCGTCGTTCCGCTGCAACAGTGGTAGAGGCTTTGAAGCTATGAATACTCAATTATTGACCTCCATAAATGGTGCTTGAAACTCAGCTATTTAATCACAATGCAGAGGAATTGGATCGAACAGTGATATCAATGGCGATACTTAGATTTGCAGCGTCAAGATTGTAGGATCTTCACTTTCTAGGTCTAAGTTACTTGAGGAATTTGATTTTATTTACTTGGATATTGTTATTCAACTTTATTGTTATAAACTGGGTTCATATAGTCACTAATCTTTACCTACGTAGTTTTTTTTTATTGATGAATTTTGAACGGGGCCAAAAATATGTACCTATGTATTTTTCACAAACCAAAAAGTTAGTACTTAGGTAGGTACTATCACGTGGTCCGTGAATTATTTTTCCAGACTGATTCACTTTAATATATTATTATGAAAGACTCCTAACACCTTTGATACCACAAAATGCCAGCGAACGGAACACCTCGCTATGTATTTTACTTGGTGCTCTCAATCGCGTAATTTGACGGATAATCGTTGGTAAACAGCAGTTAGAGCTCAGAATAAAAGGTCAGTTGGGATTTGCTAATCATGTTAGCTGAAGAAAATTAAATTAAATGGTTTTGAAAACATGTTTGTAGAAAATTAGCAATTATTCTGCTTTAAGGTGCTTTTCTACAAGAGCTAAGTTACTTTTTAAATGTGAATATCGCGTATCAATGAATTTTTCTATTCGAAAAATGTGCACTCGCATGGCGCACATTTTTTGAATTTCAAACTCTCGTTCTTAAACGGTGAAGGAAAACGTCGTGAGGAAATCTGCGGCTTAGTCAGCTCCACACGTATGGACCTTGTCTTTCCAGTGGATAAAGCCGACTATAGGCTGAGAGGATGTACATGTACTGGGCAAGACTACTTCATCTGAAAAAAATATCAACCACTGCAGCGTCCCGTTCTTGGGGGCATGAGTAAAAAAGTAGCCCTCGACGCTGTACAAATTATTTAGATAAGATGCAAAGGCCTGACTTAAACCTAGTATAGTATTATATGGTCTGTGCTTAAACATATCAATCAGTTGACCACGCTTATACGAGTCACAATAGGATACCAAACAACCCAGACTTTTCCGAACAAATGCCGGGTGATAACCCTAGTCAAATAGAATTCCCTGATACACAAACATCTTCAAACACTATTCAACCATTTGTACATTTGCATAAGCCAATGGACATTAGCATTTTACTTCGGGCATCGATTACAAATAAGTAAGTGCAATAATGAATTACAGCCATCTATGAGCTGAGAATCAGCGTTCTTTATAGTCATAGCGAGATAAACTACTCTCTTACACACAAACCAATCTCTGCTAAAAGTGTGTACAGGATGTTATAGAATTAGGACAATTTTACAAAAAAATATGTAGACAAATATACCTTCTAATACTTATTAACGCCGCGTCTGTATTTAAAGATAGGTATAGTGATATAAAAAAAAATTGTGTCCAAAACAGCAAAAAAATGTGTGTACAAACCTACATTTAAAGCTTAAATGGACTAGGTACCCACATAATGAAAAATTTTACTACAAAAAAAAACTTAATCCTGAATTTCATAGATTGTGTAAATATAATAACCGTATGGTGATTTCGTTGACACCCTGTCTAAGGTATGCGATCACTTTATATCACGCACTATAGCAAAGTGCTAATAAAAGCACTTATATGAGCATACCCCGCAACTTTGGATGCGTTTTCCGATCTGATTTACAAATATTGAGATTAAGTCTTAAAAAATTATTATTTTCAATTAAATCAATAAAATATTAAAATAGCTCGTGACACCCAGGGATAACGTAGCTACATATTATTATGTATTGGTGAAATATTTTTATAATCCGTTGAGTTGAGGAGTTCGTAGTTAGGGTGTGTTTGTGTATGGAGCCATACACACAAACAAACAATAAACTTGATAATATCAATTTAGACTATAATTTAGGTACATCTGTATTCTAATGATAATTTCCACACAATCTGAACTTTATTGACTGTGCAAAGATATCACCCCATTGGGATAGTCCTCTATTTCAGTGTCATCCTGTATAAGGTATGCAATCACAGGCTGCGCATGCGAATCGGAAGCCAACAATGCTAAACAATTTATTTTAATGGGCATTTATTAAGTTGGCTCTATAATATCTATGGTTGCACCGCGGGTGGTTTAGATTATCTATGTCATGCGCGCGCGCAGGCGATGGGTATCGCGAGTCTTCGGCCCCATTCGGCGTATTCTGATGGTATCGAGGCCGATGACAATGGTCAAACAAATGTGATCACGCTTGCTTGTTTCTGTTTCAAATACCATTTTCACGTTCACTGTGGTTGAATATGCTTGCAATTAGTCCGAGCTCTTTGTCCAGTCTCTTGTGTTGCTTCGCGAATTGAACGTTACTAACAAGACAGTCTTTCATGAGTAGAAATTTGATGAAGTTACGAAGTAGGGGTCTTCTAGTCCGTCTTGCGTCGCACTCACTGTTAGGTGAGATTGAAGTCAGAGGATGGTCTCTTAAATGTACCTAAAAGGATGGCTCAAAAGAGCCTCTGGGTGGGTTACTCTCGACAGCAGTTCCAATCCGGATCCATAGATTTTGACAGAAGTCGTGACATTTTTTCAGTATAAAATGACACGAAATCTGTCAAAATCCCCAATTTGGAACGGCGGTGGTCAAGAGTAGCCCTTCAGGACGCATACTCGTATATATCTGTTGGTGGACAGTGAATGGATACCCAGTAGCTAAAGTCCATGAGGTATGTCTGTAAGGTGCATGGGACGGGAACGTCATCGTCTGTTCCCGCGAAATTTTTATATAGGGCGCTGGATGAAATTTCAATGAGTGTATTTTTCCTCAATGGAACTTTTTACCAAATAGGTTCTACTCGAATGTCGAAACAATTCGGGCTACTTTGGGCTAGCTCAACAAACTGTGTGATGTCAGTGAGCATGCATTTTCAGTATTCCGATGTAAACATTTGCGATACCTGGAAAAGGTGAATAAGTTGTAAAGTGCCTCCTACAGTTAAGACCAAATTGTAACACTTATTTAGGCAAATAAACATCTTGTATCTTGTAATCTTTTTACGCCTTGTATTATACTTTCTCTAGACTTCCAGAGCTTATAACATTTTCAGACAATACGCGCCTGATTTTGCAGGACGTTTTGATATAATGTCTACAGCGAATCTAGATCTATGAACCATTATATCATAAGATCTTTATGATCCTTATGTGGACGTAGTAAACACTGAATGATTCACGCTTGCTTATTGTAGCTAATGTAATCTGAGCTGGATCTCTAGGTGGTCGAATGAGAAACAAATAAGGACTAGATTTTGCTTACGGCTTTGATTGCACCTAAATAACCAGGTACCTGCCTCCCTACTAAGATATTCTATTTGCAAAGCAGAATGACAGCAATCTTTGAAAGCCTGCTGGGCAGTACCTGTTCAAATTCTGTTTCATCCAAATCGGCGTAACAAAGTTTGAGTGAGTTAGGTACACCATTTGATTTTAGGTTTTGGCAGATCTAGAATTTTCAGCAGTCAATAAGCTTCGGGAACTTTTTTGTTAAATACTTTGTTACTGATGAATAAGCAGAAAGTAACTGATCGACAGACTATCTATAACGTCCTATTGTTAACACCTGTGTAGACTTGGAGTTAGAAGTAGGGTAACTGAAAAAATTTACCGCCTTGTGGATCGAGCCTTACAATCGTTTGTACCAGCGTATATGAGCATTTTCACATTAGTGTCTGAACGATTCACGTACCTAATATGTCTGCCGTCGCTTATAAAATTGGTAAATAGTATTGCAAATGGGTGAAATGGTAAACAAATAAAAAACTTGCTACATTGTTGCCAGTCGTACGTACCCATTTTCCAATTTTATCAGTTCAAGTGGATTGGTCCCGGCATAAGCGACGTCCTCAGGCTTAAGGACCTTACCCGCAGATACATGCATTCCAGGGACACAAGCTCACGACTGTCCTCGCAATAACTCCGGTAATTGACGTCAGCCACCCAGTCGGTGAAACCATTGTTGGCAGAGATGGGTAAGTATGCATTTGACTATTTCTATTGTTTGACAATAAAAAATACAAAGGCGAAGTTAGATTTCTTCAATATTTAGAATTTGGTGCCTATCGCTTAAGTTTGAAAGAATTATAGTATCTATCCATCAACGTTATTTATACATGAAGGTGACTTTGACATTTCCATAGATCATCATCATTTCCTAAAGAAGTCAGTTTCACCCTGTCTATGTCATGGCCCTTCTACGCATTTTCTCGTTTCCATAGATTAGCAGAACGTAGGTAGCTCTACCTATCTAAACAAAGCATGCCAATTTTAAAGCTTCATGAAAGCTATTCGCTTGTTACATAATATCGAGTTCTGCAGACCAATCGATCGTTTGCTCTAAATCATTCAATCGTGAGTTGCACCCTTCCTCCGCAGCCTCCAGATATCGACTCGTCCCTATAACTCAAGAGTCGCGTGCGGTGACTTCCCTATGATAATTTAATTGTTGTGCGTGTTGGAAATATACAGCAATATCGAGCCTTACAAACCTATAGATAGAACGACATGTTTTATGGCAAGCCGATGGACTCCTGCCGTTCCAGTGATTCAGCGATGTACTTTGTATTGTAGGGCTTTTTGAATGTAAATCGTGCGGATGTACCTGACCTGAAGCATGGGTTTAGAATGCAACGATGAGTAGGTACCTAGTGTACCTACCTACTAGCTAGATACACTGTATCAAAAACAACGAAAAATCTTACCAAGATAATGGTATAGCGTTTCATAGGGGATGGCTAATCCAAAAATGATCAAAAACTATGCTACTGATTTGGTCTCAATCTATGAGATAATTTTCTAGCTTATTTAATTCTATAATTGTAGTTATATTTTGTCAGTTAACTTTAAAAAGTGATGGGATTTTAGAGTAGTTTTTGACAGTTATTTTATGATTTAAAAAAAAATCTATGAATTTGCCACATCTGGCACAATCTCAAGTCCAAAGCTAGACAAAAGCCGTTGTATTGAATGCACGATCAGGGTTGACTGGTATAGGAAAGCTTTCTCAAATCTAGAACTTTATGTGAAACATCAGGGGGCAAGTAAGTGATGCATAAATATTTTTCAAATAATCTTATCCTGGCTTCATGCTTCATACTCCTTGGTAGTTTCTACCAACTTTTTAGTGATGTTTGTAAATGCTGAGATGGGACCTTTTTGCAACATTGTATATTTAGGCACAATTCGTGTCCTAAAACGTGTTTAGTTAATTGTGTGTCTTATTTTTAAGTTTGTGTTGCAAATAAAAAATTTCTATTGTATTGTAAAAGAACTAGTCATACGTAGGTAAGTACCTATCTTGCGATATTTTTACCCAAGCTTACATCGAGTTATTAACAGGGTAAGTTAGTAGTATGACGAAAAAGAATATAGGTACTTTTCCATACTGTCAAACATGACTCGTCACTCGATAGATCTCACTGACGACCCTGCACTACACTGTGTGTCCAAATAGCTAGTAAAACATATAACCTAGCACAGATATTTCAATAAATCAACCCAAGTGATAACCCTAATTCAAAGCGGCATCACAAAGAGAAAGCCTAGATCTTACCGAAGATCGCGCTACATAACTATACATCCAGCATCCAACAACATATCATGGACAATTGCAGAACGCACAACTCACGACGCACAACCACCCATAACTTCAAGACATAAAGTCCATAATTGCATACAGTTTATTGCTATAATGTATCGTTGTATGTTATTCAGACTAATGATATTAGTTCGACGTTAATTTGGGCATTTACTAGTCACAAGCAAACATTGATTTATTATGGTGATACTGCGTGGGTCGCCTGAGGACAAAATAGTACGAGCACTTCTAGAAAGCAGGTTGCTGGAGCTCAATAAACATATCTAAGGCCTATTTACAGAAGAGCTTTTTCAGCATTGAGCAAAATTCCGTATTACAACGGCATAAAGGTCATTTCATTTGTAGAATGACACCAATTTAGGGAGGACTCCGTTGGTCCCAAGTGGAAGATGCTTTTTCCATACATTGTGTCGACGCCTACCATTAACTTCTTGATACATGAAAATACTCATCGTTCTGCACGACTGTAAAATTCAGGCGTTTCAATGTCGATCCATGCAACTCTACTTAGAGCGACCTATTACTAAGCTAAAAAGCATAATTAATTAATGCACATAATTGGTTTGTAAAACCGTTTTAAATAAAGTACCTAAATAAAAGTTGTATTAGATAAGTATTTTTATTTTATCTAAACCAGTTTTGTGTATTGGCTCGACCACTGGAAGTAGATAAAATGCTTTCTATGTAATAATGTCTAAACGTGTATTATTTGGACAAGCCTGTTTTGAATAACAAGTTCCTATGTAAGTGTTAAAAGTGAAATATTTGAGCGCCAATTTTTTTTTGTAGAAAATAGAAACCATGTACATAGGTACCTTTTTTTTTTTTTTTTTGTTCTACCTAAGTGGAAATGTTATGTCATGTTGAAAGGTAAGTTACATTCATGCGTGCTCGCGCAGAATCAATTTCAACTGCAATTTGTAATGGACTCTTATTAAAAACCAATTTTCACATCGTAAATAAACAAATAATAGGGATGCAATAACTATGGTTAATTGTGAACCAACAACGTCAAATTGATGGTCCGCTAGCAGAACATAAACCGACACCAATGAGCACAGCTGCACCAATTCAAGACAGTCCAAGTTATCGACATACAGAGTGTAAAATCCTGTATTTTATATCACTGTCTCACTGTTACACCAAGCTAATCTCCACCAGTCCCGCTCCTTCCCCGTGCCCGTCGGCTCTCTCGTCTTCTTCTTCTCTTCTTCTTCTTCTCTTCAATAATGGCCTGTGTCCGTCATTTCGACAGACAATTTTGCCAGTGTCAAGTGTTAAAATTGTAATAAATAAGTCAAGTCAAGTCATTTGTCAAGTCGGCTGTCGTTTGTTTTGAAAAGAAAATGGTGGATTTTCTCTTCAAAACCTAACACGAATTTTCACATTCAGAAAAACCACTTTACACACATTTTATTCCAATGGCTCACACTTTATGTTACGACCTAAGTATTATTGGTTAAAATTCCACCAAAATTAAACAACAATACTCACAATAACACAAGAAAAACTATTAAAATAAAAGTGCTAGTGTCGTTTCAAAAAATGTCAAAACTCGTGTCCTTCTTCTTCTCTTCAATAATGGCCTGTGTCCGTCATTTCGACAGACAATTTTGCCAATGTCAAGTGTTAAAATTGTAATAAATAAGTCAAGTCAAGTCATTTGTCAAGTCGGCTGTCGTTTGTTTTGAAAAGAAAATGGTGGATTTTCTCTTCAAAACCTAACACGAATTTTGACATTCAGAAAAACCACTTTACACACATTTATTCCAATGGCTCACACTTTATGTTACGACCTAAGTATTATTGGTTAAAATTCCACCAAAATTAAACAACAATACTCACAATAACACAAGAAAAACTATTAAAATAAAAGTGCTATGTGTCGTTTCAAAAAATGTCAAAACTCGTGTCGGCTCTCTCGGCTCCCGCCCAAACGTACGGATGACATTGACAGGTCAGGATCTTGACACTGACAGTTACCTAACCACTTGTGCACATGAGACAGGAAAGTACACTGCAAAAGCCATAGACAAGAATTGAATTGAATTGAATTGACCATTCAAGGGTCTTAGTTATTGACATTATACATTTGCACGACTATAACAAATCTCGAACACTTATAAACTGCACCAACACCAAAAGCTAGGCTAATACCATGTCTGAAATTAGCCTCCCGCCTTCCAATTCCCAATCCGACAATTTGAAACGATAAAACCGAAGGCCGAACGATCTCCGAGACAAAGAGGACAAAACAAAGTAAGGTGCTATTTTGCGACTAGTCGGGCATTGGTTAAGCGAGTGATCTATGGAATTGAACAATTTGAATACTCTGCTTAAAGAAAATTATACGTAAAGTAGGTACACAAAAGGAGGATTTGAATAATGGTTTCATTTATACCTACCGGCGGTATTTTCATCGCCAAGTGAAATGGTAGTGAAGTTAAAAACTTTTTTTTATAAGATATGCATTTGACTGCCAGCACACCTGATGGTAAGTGTAGCTGCAGCCTTACATTTGGACTTCATTCGATCTTTAGCATAAGCCAAATAATTAAAAACTGAAATACGAAATCCGCAAAACCGTAGACTAAAAACTTCCTGGTTACAATCGTCATAATCCTATGCAAAGATGACCTTACAAATCATTCAAGAATTTCTCCATTCAACAGTATAACCCGACCCGTGCCACATATTTCAATCTAGTCATTGAGTCGTCCACGTCGATGTCGACGTCGCCAGCAGTTGTCTAATTTATACGCTCATTGTAACCACGAGGAGCCATTCATGTGGACCTTGGAAAGATTGCCATTTGGACGCAAAAATTAACTGTGTGATAACTAGAGTAGCCAGCGAGCCTCGTGTTTTTCTGCAGTTTGAGGAAGTACTGCAAAGCTAGTTTCGAGTGTATTTTCAACAAGTACCAAAAATTGCGATTGTTAAAAAAACATTGGTAACTTGGAAGTCCAAAAGGTTGTTTACTTACAATCTTTTATTAACCAACTTCAAAAAAAAGGTTATCAATTCGGTTGGTTTTTTTAAATTTTTAAATTTTAATGACTCAAGTTCTGATGGCGATCGGTCTATTTCCAAACGGTTTTTACGTTCACGTTTATTCACGTACTACATCACGTTATTGGAACTTTTGGATTGAACGATTTTTAACGTTCCCGGAAACGGTTTTTTTTAAGATTACTTTTCGGCCAGAAAAGTTGGAAGTGTTAGGCGAGACTTGACACGTAGGCAATAGATATCTCATGTCCAGTTAGTAGTATGTTGCTTTACCTCTTTTTATGTTGTCTATGTGTACCTAGTCAAATGGCTATCTCTAAAGGTGAAAATATTAATATTATATCGCGCTGCATTCATCTAAAATTCATTTTACTTTAATGTTCTGACTTAGTTTACGATGTGTTCTTTTCTGGTTTTCTAAACTTATGAAAGGTATGAATAAAACATTGGTAAGTAAGTACATATATGAGAGTGGATACTTACCTATATTTACCTATTTATATTCATGAATATACGTGTAACAAATGGACCAAATTACCTACATTCCAAACGCATACAGCTATATAGTATGCGAACTATTACCTAGATAAAGACGTCATATGCCACACCTGATGCTAGAAAGAGATAAATACACAGTAGTAGGACAAATGTACTAACGCGCAGTTACAAAGTCAGGCAATTACCTCATTACTTTTTAATCTTTTGTAGATTTCAGTCATACGACGAAAATTCTACCAAGTTTCAGTGTTTGTGTGGCCAAGTGAGCAAAAAGAACAATTTCTCACAAAAGCCATAGTTCAAAGGCTATAAAATATCCCACAGCTATCTCAATAAACATTCAGATTATTTACTAAGCTATAAACATAAACCATTCTAAATAACTATATCAAATAATAAAGTTATCTAGGATAATACGAGCTTCCTTTTTGCAATAAACTTCACATCTGGTAATTTATTAGTTGGTCGGTTAGAGCGATCATTTGATTAGGTTTAATATTGACATCATTTGGCGTTTTGACACTGGCAACATTTTTTTTTAGCTCTTAAGTGTTGAAAAATATTAAGAAAATAAAAAAAGACTTGGCAAAAGGACAAGCTTCCAGCGCCAGAACAAAATATAAAAAATAATAATTTTAGAACGCTTTTTTTCGAGCAAATAATCTGACGTTGTTATCGTATGTACTAATCTATTATGTGAGGTGTCTGTATTGGCTAGTCTGCAAACGCTTATCCGTAGCTTGCTTAGATCCACTTTCTTGATATAGGATTTTACAATCATTACCTCCTAGTACTTTCAAATGTTAAAAATAAAAGTCTCCATTTTGATAGAACTTTCACGAGTTTTTCTACACACTTTTCCTATTATGTACTTAAGTATTATAGTCCTTGGTTTTTGAACATTTGCAGTTCTTCTCACGTGGGTTGTCAGAACACATACCTAGAATATTCCACGAGGGCTCAGTGTTGCTTTAGACTGGACTGGTTCATATTAACTTTCAATCCCATATTTCTATAGATCCTTCCACGTACTAACGGCATTGGTGCACGGTGTTGTCACACCGTATACAATGTGCGCACAATGCCACGCGTGCCTAGCCTGATTTAATGTTCGATTGAAAACCTGTACGGTGTGAATGTGCCTTCAACTTATAAGCCCTGAAGTTTCAAAAATATTGTGCTTGCAGATAGTATAGTTCTCGATACAAAAGATTTCAACGCGCCCGCTGCGCTATTGAGACGTCTGGATGGTCAGTCTGGTACAATTCACTGTGGTTCCAAAAGATGATAGGTCCTTGACTACCCGGACTACTTACAGCCTGTCATCAGTGCATGTGTTTCGTTGAAAAAGGTTATTATTATTATTTAATACTTTATTACACAAAATTATAAATTTGTTACAAAGGGTGGCATTGTCTGTCAAGGTTTTACGTGGGCAGGATTTATTCTACGTTTGATAGGTTGATAGATTACTGTGCCGATTAGAGTTTGATATTTGATCATTACTTATTTATAACAACTAGCCATCGCCCGCGGCGTTGCTCGCGTTCTGCCCTTTAGAGTGTGACGTTTAAAAATTCCTTTCTTGTGCACCCCTACACTATATAAGGACACTGCTCTCCAAATTTCATACCTCTAGGATTTATAGTTTAGTCTGTGCGTTGATTCTAAGTCAGCTTCAAAAGAGTTTTATATAGGTATTGAATATTGATGATAATGAACTTTTAGTAAAAAATTTAAAAAAAAACTGACTTCTTTAGCCCGTCTAGCGTTCTTATATGGTGATGCGTACATTACCCGTTGCCTCGCGGTTTCTCTCTCGTCCAAGGTAACTCCACCACAATTGGGTCAGTGATTAAAACACCATCAGTTATCCACCGGTAATTTTTAACTTGTGCATTGTATTCAAGTGATTAGCGCACGCCGTCCGTTCGACCGTGTCAACTGTTCTCCGTAGTTATTAGATGTTGCTGTTTGTTTGTTTGACTGTCTTTGGATTTTTTGATGGTGTTTGGTCATATTATTACTGATCTAATCAATGGCCATGGATATAACCTCGAAATTTTGATAAATTTGATTGTTTACGTCGCTTTTCATCCATACTTGCGATGCCCACTGACGACAATCATCGGATATAGGATGAATTATGGACAGATCAAATTAAATCATGCTAAATTGTATAAACTTTAGGTGCTCACTAAACACAAACCATGATCTATTCTATGGCTAACACCCGAACACTGAAACGCGTTATTGCCATCTCTTGCCAGTGAGTAATGTCAAATTACATTTGGTTAAGCGCTGCTGGTAAACAAAACAAACAAAAAAGAAATTGTTTACAAACACACTCACACAGAGGAGTTTGTAACTTCAGTAAAAACAAATTTTATCAATACATTGATGAAACTACTATGAGAATACCTCAAAGCTATTAATTGAAATCCAACTAGTTATTAACTTCCTCGTTTTTGAAGTCAGCTAAAGAGTTTTGTCTTCTGTGATTTGTTTGTTACACAATTATATTGATGTAAAAAATCTCCCTCCATGAATATAAATTATATAAAAGCCCTCGCAGACTCTCCGTCGGTCTATAAGCTGCTAGTGCACACGGCCGATACGGAATTACATCTTCAGACTGATTAAAGAGCCCCAATAAACTATCGGGCGATCAAAAACCTGCAGTCTGCAAGAGCTTTTATGGGTCATTGGACCCTGTGAGACCCTGTGGACATTGTGAGAACCTATATACATTTTTGACGGAGTTTTTCATTGGATTGAAATGAAACTAAAATATCTAAAATAAATAATTTATCAAAGACTTTATATTACTTCCAGCATAATATACCGCTACAATAATTTAATAAAATGAATTTCATAATTTTTATGATTTTTTTAAATCTCTAAAATGTTTTAAGACAAACTACTTACTAAACTTGAGTTTAACTTTAAAGCATCTACCTAATTAAGGTTAACTAACTGGTAAATAAATAAATATTTTTGGTTTAATGATATAAATTTATCTGAATGAAACACCGTTTGATGCTTCGTCGAGGTAAACAGGAATAGCGTAGAATCTTCTATTGTTCTTCTTCTTCTTGCTATCTTCTGGTAGAAAGTTCCAGATTATAAGATCTTCGTCCGCAGTCGCGGTAGCTGGAAATTATCAAAAGATTACTTAGGAGTGAAGTAAAATCTTCGCTAGTAGTGCTGTACGAATTGACCTGTGGGTGCCTGTAACGTAATTGATTGATAACGTAACGATGCACTGTCCACAGACGTTCTAAAAATAGATCGGTAACGGTAGAATCGTCCTTAAACCTAGATACAAGCACAATATTTAGTTAGTTTTTCATTTAGAAAGACTATAAGTAAAAGTAACTTGCAATGCATGTGAACCTTACTGGTACTGTGCTGGTAATACCTACTGAAAAGTTGACTTATGAAAAGAATTTTCTTGTAAAATGTGGCCCTTTTTCACTGTAGTCAAAGGTGCATTTATAAATACTAAGAAGGTTTGTGTTTATATGAATCATTTTATCATTAGCTTTTGAGTCTTTCAAAGGATGCTCACCAAGCTTCGTGCCATCAGGGCTAAAGATCATTGTCCTCACTCGGTCCAGTCCAGAACGCCCTTCGCCCCACTGGTCCACCACCGTCTCAGGATCACTCATCACCACCAACTGGGAACACGCTTTGGGAGATGCGGTTCTATCTAGAATTTGTGAAGCGAGCTTGTAGTTTCCTCGTCTCTGCAGTAGTCAAATATGTACATAGATAATAACCATACCTGCATTCCACAAGCTAAGCACCAGCTCGCCAGTCCGATGGCTGAATAACATCGCGTCCAGGCTGTAAGGTGCACGGCCCAGCGTGGTTTCTTTGACGCGGGCTGAAGGCGCGTCCCAGAGAGCGAAGCGAGCATGGAGGTTTGAGGTGACTGTACCGATGCCTAGAAGTGCACTCCTCCACGGATGCCAGGTCAAAGCCTGGAATTCATTTAAAGAGGTTTACCGATACCTTACATAAATAATTAGATACAGATACATCATCCTTGAATTCGTAAACGATGTAGAGGCTCTTCTAAGGGCGTATTAAGGAGCTGCGCTAGGCGAATTATGGTTAAAATGGTTTAATTAGACGACGGTTAAGCCTCTGTTTGTAAGCTCGGGGGTAAATGTCAAATATATAAAAAAAACCTCTTCGACTCATCTTTTAGTTGTGATTTAAGCACCAGTTTGGCTTGACCCAGTCCCTCAGATTCCTACCTTAACTGTCCAATCAGAATTGAGACTAGAATACAGCTCCAATGAGGGCCAGGACAGGAGCATCACAGCATCGCCGTTGACTGCCGCCGCCGCCGCGTACCTCGCGTCAGGAGACACCCTGACCACGAGTATGGCGGCGTGCACCGCGCGACGCCAACGGATGATCTGCGCCTTCCGGGAGAGGGATACGAGCATGCCTCGGGAACAGCCTCTGTGGAAACACGAAATAAAAAAAAAATATGTGGTTTTTTCATATTTTTTGCGTTTCCTTGGTCATCGGAATTATAGTTTAGTGGCGTTCGTGATTCATTTTCAACGACTCCAGCGTTGTACCTAAAAACATTGTTTTTTATGATCAATATTGTACCTAATTTGGATTTGAACAAATTCATCAAATACGACAAAAATTTATCGACTTAAATTCTTGAAATATAAGTAGTAGGTAATATTTAGTTTTGTTAATCACACAGACTTTTCAGGCACTATTGTATTAAAGCTCTCAAAAAAAAAGGTTTCTGTTAGCAGACACGAATCTGTTCAAAACACAAAGGACTTGCTCTGTGAGGCAATGCATTGTTGTAAGAAGAAACTACCCTTAACTTCAGATGAGCCATCAGCTTTTTCTATTACTTTTTCTTATAAAAAACATTACTAGGTCTATTTTCTTGGTATGAGACGGTCTCGGTGTAACATTACAGTAAAAAAAGTTTTAAATCTGAATATTACACTGTTATTACAAGTAAATGACTCGATACTCAGCAGGGAGTCTGCGTACAAAATGGTGGACATTGTCTCGTATAAAAAACGGTGTAAATGGATCCCTAAGGGGATTTCTGGAATTTTATTCCAGTTTTCCCCTGCCGGCTGTCGCTGAGGTCACTAAGGGGATTATTGGACAAAAGTTCCAGAAATCCCCCACGCAGGGGACTCATGCAGGGGAAAACTGGAATGAGCCAAAAACAGTAGTCGCCTATGACAGCCTCCTGACAAGAGACTGTGTTCCCGAATGACTAATTTGGAAGTCTTCAAGAGTAGAGTGAATAGGTATCTTCTAGGTAGCCGTGCTACATCGTCGACCGCATCATTGCTTAACATCAGGTGAGATTGTGGTGCAACGGTTGCCTATATTGTATAAAAAAAAAGATTTCTAGAGGCTTCCAAGAAAGTTTTGAATTTGAACAGTCCCTCACGTGATAAAAGAGTTTCCAGTAGGGCTCCAGTCGACAGCGGTGATTGAACAGAACTGCTCGTCTTGCGCGCACTGGCAGCTGCTCCCAGACACCCACTTACTGAGGGCATTGTCGTGGATTTCCACCATCTTCATATTTGTCCCCAGCTGGAAAGATAATGATTTTTCATTTGTCCAGGGGCGCGATCGGTGTGCTAGGTTTTCTGAACTGTTTTCATACTAAATCATCGGTATTCTGTGACTAAATAGTGACATTAGCATTTCAACGCGTTTTTTGCCATCAAGAGCTTCTTGTTTTCGTATATCTGTAGCCACGTCACTTGACATTATGCTGGGCAGCGAAATCAGCTTGCGATACGGGGCCGGGGTTTCGGACTCATCAGCGTCAAACAACTTCATAATTAAAAAACTCCATACCTAATTTGATATACAAATTCCTGCGTTAGCTGTGATTGCCTTTAGTGGATAAGCACAAGCCATGATCTCGTTCTGTTTGAGTTTAGTTTTAAGTTATTTAACCGACTACGGCAAAACAAAGGGTATTATGATTTTAACCGGTATGTATGTTCATCTGTTATTGTTTAGCAATCCTAATAAATAAATAAATACAACTTCTCGCTCGCTCATTTCAACATTTCTGAAGATATAAAACCACTGAAATTACAAACAACAATGTTGTGTGCAATAATAACATTGCACAAGGTTCAGCATTAATTTTTACCAAAGTTTTTAATTTTTTTTAGTTTTCTTTAAAAGCAACTTACAGCCAGCAGCTCTCCTCTCGGGTCAAACTTGCAACACTGGATATCGTACTCCGTGAACCCCTCGCTGATGAGGTTTTGCGTGCGCCAGCTCCATTTGTGGTAGTTCCGACCGAGAGCTGCTACGAGGATGTTCTCGTTACTCCAGTCCAATAGTTCTGGAACTGACGGAAAAATACAAATAGGGCCATGATTGTAATATTGATATTTGGTTATTTTTGTTCTGGGCCCTGCTCACTTCACTCTAATAGGGAAGACGTCAAAGTGACATCGAAAACTTGTTTTACCAGTGTTTTCGCGATATGACGTCATCCCTATTAGAGTACAATCTCTGCTGGAACTAAGTATGACTCTGGGTACCACCAGTGGAAGTTATTTGGCAACATAGAGTTTTCTTTGTATGTATAAGTAAAATAAATAAATATTCAATATTCAACACGTCGCCGAAGACCAAGTACAAGGTGACGGGATGAACTATATAAATACCAACCGGAATGGATCATCACAGCGCTAGATCGCACAGCGTGGAGAGAAGAAGGGGCGGTCTATGCCTAGCAGTGGGACATCGAAGGTTCATAATGATAATTCTTGGAGATTTTACACAACGCCCTCTATACCGGAACTAAGCTATATTGTCCTATGGGAACCAGGTTGCTGATAGAACATCAACTAATAAATTTATTTTTGTAAATGCGCATATCTACCTCTTCTTTCTACTGGTAAGGTACTCACAAGCAGCATAGCTGTAAGTAGGCAAGTCCAGAATGCTGTCAGCGGATGACAGATAGCACTTCTTCCTCGGGATGCAAGGCCAGGGTGGTACACTCCTGCCGTGCGGATCCTCCTTCGTGTCTTGGACCTTCAAGGGCTCCAGCCCGAAAGCCTCGTCTAAGTAGCTCATATATCGCTTTTGCTGTAGGTACTTTGTGTACTGGAATGAATTAAAATAGAGGCTACTTGATCGATACTTTGGTAGATTGAGTCTGACCATGTTTGTACATGGTATCATGTTACTGTGATGTGACTTATGGAATATATCTCACTTTCGTAGCATATAAGTTGTAAAATGGTTTCGCTGTACAAATGGTGTTTCCAACTACATTATGAAGTACTATAATCGTTCTCAAAGTGTACACTACGGAGGCCTTACGGCAGCCTAAAAGAGGGCGGCCAGTCACTAGAGTTGGCCACTAACTCATACGAACTTGCTTGCATATATTGTGTAGCTGGTGTAGGTAGGTATAACTAGGTAAATACAAGGGATTACCCAAATGTCATCGTTGCGTAGATTGCATCGGGCTCCCCACATGATGCGCCGGCGCATTTCTGGGAAGAATTCCCGCGGTGCCACGAACCGATCCACCCGGGGTCGCGGCGCATTCAACTGAAACCGCGTTTTTATCAGGTTAACCACTAACAATCAGATTATACTGCGAATCGGCGAGGGTGATACTGTGAAACATAACTAGTTTTCTAGCAACATCAGTCGAAATACTTGGAAAGTTGAAAAACATTGCCGTGGTTTGTAATGCGTGTTCCGCGGACCAGCGCCTGACTTCTCCGAAGCTGCTCACTCAACTTTGCAGTCTTCTCAGAATCTGGCCACTGGAGTGCGCACAGATCATTTAGAATCTAATGCGTGTAAATAATTTATCAATTTCTGGTCTTTATAATTGCATTGTAAAAAGTTTCAGCCAAGAGCGAGATGCAGATTTAATTCCGGGTTCAGTATTTATTTATTTTTTGGTATTTTGTAGTCTATTACAATTTCAATTCAACCAGCTAACGAATAAACTAGTTGGTAATTTTTTTCTTTTATATCATGACCTATGTAAATAACTAGTTCATGAGCAAAACTCATGAACCCACGATGGCCTTTTCAGCATAGCTTAATTACCATAAAAAGAAATGAATAAAAATATGGACCGGCGGACGAACAAAACTGTCAATTGCAGTTAGATTTCTTGATTCCTAGGCCTCTGCCCATCTTATCTAGCTTAGATCGCATATACCTAGATAGATAATAATTATATGTAACTTTTGAGAACCGACAATAGTAGTATTTCACCATTGTCCATAGAGATCAGATGCCCAACATAGACTATGATGGAATGGCGACATGAAAAAAGAAAAAAGAAGAAGAACAAGCCATCTTAGACGTGACACCTCTAACCATTGTGCGAAGATACTTTTTTCAGAATATTCGATAATAGGGCTAACTTTCAAGGAAATAAATAGATAATTGAAAATAAGAACATTTTTATTCGTAACACAGACCAAAGAGTATTAACTTTATTATAATTAATCCTCAGCTTTGGAGGGATCAATAATACCTACATAATCATATTATTATGTTTACGCAAACACTACGATAAATACAGTTAGTGATAACGATGATTTCTGTTAGCTAACCTACCTAAAATATATCAAAATTTAATATTTAAAATACTAAACCCTAAACCAGGTGAAAATGTATAATAGTTTTTGGATGTTTGATAAAAATATTCCAAACTTAGGGTTTGTTTTAACTAAATTGAAATTGAACCACGTGAGATCGTGCCCTTTAACTAAGAAAAACAAAGGAAATGTATTTAAATCGTTTAGCTACAATTCATCGCGGAACTATTCGTAAATATGTAGAAGTATGAAAAATAATAATTGATGATTAATAAAAATCATAATCGATGAATTATTAACATCGTCCTTTTTTCCAATGCTTTGCTAAAAACAAAATTCAATATCCACGAAGTATGAAATCACTCGATTATGCTGCAATTCTGAGAATTTTACCTCCTTGGTTGAACCCTCATGAGTTGGGTCTCTTCAGTCTCATCATCATCATCATTTCAAGCAAAAGACATCCTAATAGGTAGTCTATTCTCAGATTTCTGGGATTTATCAACTTTTCGAGATTTTGACAGTGTTACGTAGCAATCCACTTTTGCGCACCAATCGATTTGAAGCTTGGTGCGCAAAAGTGGAATAGTCTTTTAAATTTTTTAATAATTTGATTTTTGAATCGATACCAGTCATCATTAAATAAAACAAATCGATTAAAATATTACGTTCTAAGTAAGTGTATTAAAATAAATGTACCTATACATATATTCATGGTACAACATTGGTCTATTAAGTGGTGTCGTCGGTTCTTGCATGAGCTATTCGAGAACGTATAGGAACCAGCGGTGGTTGTATCTGCGAGCTATCCAGAGCCTAACTAAATAAAAGTGCCATACTAATCAACTGGTCGATATTACGGGTCTAATAAAATCAGCCATGTCTTGAATCCCTAGGTAAGTACTAGTAAATTATTTCAAAGATTGATCTGTCACTTCAGGACTTTCATCACAATTTTTGAAATAATGAGCTTGGATTCAAAGTCAATAAGCACACCGCGGGGCCATGTTAGGCCAGATTTTCGTGGTGCCTTCAAAATGACGGTCGCCATCAGTCGCCGCGACCGGGTGACTCAAGCGCAGTAAAACGGCAAGCGACTACGCAGTACCTACATGCATTTTCAGTCGCACCGCACCGACACCGGACTCCACTGCGGCCAACTGTCATACGAACAGGAGGATTCGAAGCCGCGCCGCGCTGTGTTATGTAAATTCTGACAGTTCTAACCACTTGATTTTTAACCTCGCTTGAATTTTGAAGATACAACCAAGATCAAGATCTATGGTCGCCAAGCTAGCCGCATTCTGACAACTGCGACTTGATCGCAAAGTGCGTTAGAGGCCTAAAGCTTTCGAAAGGCAAAGGAAAAAACAGGTAAGTACCTACCTAGGTAGATTGACCTAAGTACGAAAACAGGATAATTAGGTAGGTAAGTACTTAAGTATAAATGGTTTTGCCTACTACCTATCTACCCAAAACCATTTGCATTGGACTCATTGCACTACTTTACCTACAGTCTATAGATCTATTTAATTGAAGCTCGTACCTATGACTGTATCAAGTCAAATGTCAAGTTTTGCTGTGGTAAAAAAATCTAAACACCGATTGGTACTGATTTCAAGTTATGAGCTATCTATAAATTGTTTGCAACGGTTTGTAGATAGCTCAACTGTTTCATGTGTATTTTGTTAATATTGTAAATACCTACTGTATTCATTGTAATTTTCTTTGTGAATAAAATATAAAAAAAAAACTTCTTTTTATTAGCATAGCGATTCCGAAGCAATTAGTATCTTTATTTATCTAGTTATTTAAAAAAACATTTATTTGGTATCTTAGAATCAACAGTGCCAGTGTAGGTCTGTGTAGGTATGTCTGTGTATATTGGTGTCGATTCTGTTGCATTTTTCTATACTAACTTAATTTATAATGCGTGGTTCCTCCTATGAATCATTATGATGGAATGTGTTTCCAAGTTTTAAGGGAAAACCCGAGAAACCCACCATATTGCCTTCGAAACAAACGACAGCCGACTTGACGAATGACTGGACTGATATTATTTCAAATGATTCACTAGACACTGTAAATTATCTGTTGAAATGACGGACAGAGGCCATATAAAAAAGAAGAAGAACCTAATTTCACAGCACTAAAAATATTGCCGTCCCTTTCTCATAAACTGAAACGACAAAGACGGCTATAATATTAGCACAACAGAATCGACACCATTGTCTAAAGAACAAGAAATAATGTTAATTCCAATATATTTACATTTGCTTATAGACAGCTGTACTAATTACTTACTTTAATGACGTGTTTATTAATATTAACTTTGTATTTACTGCACTTGGTTTTTTTTGCAGCTTTGGTAAGGCTTTGGTTTTATAAGAAGCAGTATCCATGACATGACGACTGTTATGAATGACATTTTTTTATGTAAAATCTTCTATATTCAGAAAAATCCCATTCTGTATGATAAATAATAAGTTTGTGAAGTGAAGATTCAAGAATGCGTGTGTTTGGAAAAATAGGTTCTATAGTATAAAAATCACCATTATTGATGAAGTTTATACCAAGCACCCTATTAAAACCTTTAAAGAATTAAATAAAGTTTGGTAGACTCACAGTTTTTTTGCCAAACGTCATTCTATCTAAATTACGATTCATTAGAAATCTTAGCTACTTTTTAATCACTTCTGATAAACAATTAGTTTGAACGAAAATCACAAACACAGTGAAGGAAGAATGAAATAAACCTTAATTTTCTAAACCTCTACCCTCATTTTAGATGAATCTTACCAGAATATACGATTTAAAAAAAACTTTTGCGATGCTGGTAAAAAAAGGTATCTCGCTATATCCGTTCAATTTAAAATTGGAACATAGATGCTAAATTATTTTTAGTTTTTTTTTTCTAAAATAACAAAGCTTTCAGTAATATTTACTAGCTCGATCATGATCACGCTTCATGTTGTTTACGCTTGCGTCCGTCAATTCTAGGTTCCGATAGTGGGTGACCTAGAACCCTTTACAGCAAAAGGTTCGATACTAATTGACTAGATGGCGTTGCTGGTACCTAAATAAAAACACGATGTAAGGTAGGTAGGGTAGGCCGTAACTTTATTTAATATTCTGTGGTATTGTATTTTAAATAGCGCGTATCATTAAAAAAAACACAATTTTTTTTTCGTGTCTATGGATACTTCTAAGTTAGAAGGACAAATTAGTTATAAGACTATTATTAATACTTAAAATACATTTCTTTATAGTAAATTTTATTCACAAAGAAAAGTACAACTAATACAGTATTTACAATATACACAATATTTACAAAATACACATGAAACAGTTGAGCTATCTACAAACCGCTGCAAACGATTTATAGATAGCTCAACTGGTCCAAATCAGTAGCCATCGGAAGCGTGCCCAAAACACTGGCTGCATTGTTTATAGTTACTTATATTTTCTTTTTATAGGCAATTAGGAAATACTTATTAGGTAATATACTTCTTTGCACTAATTTGTAAAAAATAAGCAAACGGTTCTTATTTTAGCGCTAAGAGCCAGAATAAAGGGTTAACACTTTGTTAGGGGGCGAATTTCTAGGAAGTATTAACCAACTTTATTCATCAAGTTTGTTTTTACCAGAAATAGTCAGTGGAGTATAAAATTACATGTACTTGAGTAATTTTTAATGTTCTGGATCAATCATGCAGGCCGTTCTTAAAAAAGGGCGTTTTAAAGTTAAAATGGTTGTTAACAGCGCGTCAAACTGTCGGTCCCAACTCTAGCAGTCGTTAAGCCACGACGGAGGCTTTAAGGCGGCCTAAAAACTCCGTCACCAGAGTTGCTCACTAGCTCATGCCTAGATTTATTGGTCCATGCTCATACGAACAAGCTTACTTTTTACGCGCGTGTGACATTCGGCATGCCTAATGTCGACTTTTTTTCGTATACCTACACAATTCCACCCACTGCTAAATCTTGTTTTGACGTCATTTTAGCGTCATCCCTATATTGGAGTTAAATTTCGGCCGAAGTGAATCCTAAGTTGACTTTTTATAATGTAGTTTGTTTGTTAGACCAAAACGTACAAAAATGCATGGGAATGATATTATTAATAATGTAAAATTTTTTTTGTTTGCCATTCCTAAAACTTATACCTACATTATTATGATCAATGCTAAAATTGCTAAAATTGCTAAATAAAATAGACAATATTATCTCATATTATTTTATTAAGTTTAGAGGTACGTCGATAATCTAAATGAGATTAATGAAAAATAAATATTATGTCCACCCCAAGTGTAAACATGATGGATTAGGTACATACCTATTTGATTATAATTATGAAGTGTTAGTAGATCGTCTCTCTTCGGTGTTTGCAGCAAATATTTCCTCATTTAGAATCCAATATACAATGCGCATCCATATAAATCACAGCTGAGGTTTCTCCACGCAAAAACTGGCATAGACAAGAATGTCTCTATAAATTGTATATTTACTTATTTCTGGTAAGAATACCACCTAGTTTCGAATACCGATATATTTTTTGTCATTACATTCAGCCAGCGATTGCGTGTGTTATCAGCAAGCGAATTTAACATAATTTCTATAGTTTTTCATACATTGTAAGGCTCGTTCTTCATTTGATAACATTGTAAATACAGGATGTTCCAATATAACTTATTTTTGATAAATGTGCACCTTGATCCATCACAGCAGCATTTAGTCGTACCTAACTTACGGTCAAAGCTCCAACAGTTAAAATGGTCGATAAATCTACTGCCATCCCTTTTCGTCATCATACAAAGACAGAATGGAGTTCTATAAAATGACAGAGTATTAAAAGTAATGGTCTTAAGTTGATGATTAGGTAATCGGTAGGTAAGTTGGTACTTCTTATTCATCTTATTCATCAGCACTAAAACAACACTGGACGAAGATAGGTACTGGAAGCGGTCAGCAATTGGTACATCCGCTTCATGATCCGTTGACCAGATCTTGTTGGTCAGAAACGCTCAACAAACTTAGGTTAACTTACCTACTACGTACCTACCTATAACCCACCGGTACCTATAACTTTATTTGTCATTAATCTTTTTGTTCCACAAGAAGGGCAGTAAATACGTTTGGAAGTGAAAAAGCGATTCACGATGTCATCTTTCACCGTTTGAGAGCATTGGTATTGCGTACAAAAAATTCCAAAACAAAAAACCACGGCACGACCGGGTTTGAACCCGCGACTTCAGGATTAGAAGGCAG
Source organism: Eulithis prunata (assembly GCA_918843925.1). Classification (NCBI taxonomy): domain Eukaryota; kingdom Metazoa; phylum Arthropoda; class Insecta; order Lepidoptera; family Geometridae; genus Eulithis; species Eulithis prunata. The sequence goes on along the minus strand of OU974014.1, from coordinate 8,404,604 downwards.
GGTTGCTACCACCACACTACATCGACAATATTAAAATTCAGGAGCGACGTTTAGCAGCGCTGTCACGCTTTCCGCGTCGTGCGCGTACGCATTCTAGTTAGTGACATGATAGTCTCGCGTGTTGCCATCATGCGCGCGCGCAGCCGACCGTGCTATAGGGGGAGTTGACGGAGGAGGGATGGGACTGGAGTAATTAGACGAATAGCAATCAAATGCCAAGTATTACACTCTGCAGCATTGAAACACAGTTGTCCCTCTCACTCTGTAATTGCTGAGAAGGTAGGGGCTTGGTATACTGTTGCGCTTCTGTGCTTCGGATGGTATAATAACCATAAATATCCTTGGACATTTCACACAGCGCCCTCCAGTCACAAACTAAGCAGAACCTGTACCAAAAAAGATAAAAGAAGAACATTTTTATTAATACTTACATTTAAAAGTTTACATAAGATATTTACAACATAGGTAAGGTACTCTATGAACTTAATAAAACGGGTTATTCCCATCAAGCCCACCGGCCGACCCACTGGCTTGTACCCACTTCTGTGGCCGACCAACTTCTGTACTTGATCAAAACTTCGCTTGGTTTTGACCAAGTACAGAATCCTACATTGTACGCGGTTTTACACACCCTGGGCCATCTTATCTCTAGACTCTTACTAGATTGCTGATAGAATACTTAATACTTACCTATATACATTTATTTTTAAATACATACTTACTTTGTATACATAGTAACACCTAGACATACAACAAACATCTATGGTATGGTATCAGTTCAAACCATACAGTGGATAAGCCATGTCGAAGGTTTTGGAAGCTCAAAAGCTTCGTTTATTTGCCGGCGTCTATTTTACCGAATACAAACTTGGATGGTTGCAAAAGAGTGAATAATCTTCTAGTCAGCGTGCTATATCGTTGACAGGTGAGATCTTGATCAAACTCTTGGCATGTAAAAAAAGTTCGATCTTGATCAAACTCTTGGCATGTAATAATAGTTCATAGAGTTCACGCAGAAACACATAGAAACTTTTTGCTCAAGTTCGTTGTTTCAAGGTCTGAAATAACCGAACAAACGACTGATAGTAATGAAACGGGATAAATATCTGTGCATCGGCACTAAAGCACTGCTGAACTAGAGGATATCTGCGGAGCTGACCGGCCCTGATTTACCTGTCCTTGGCACGCGAGGGCTAACGCATGATCTAGGCACTGGAATAGATAGAATAGTCGTGAAACGTAGATTAATAGCTGCTAATTTGCTGCCATCCCTTTTTGTTTACACTAAGTAATTTGACAGTGACAGGAATTTTAAGAAACCCTGCTTTTTTTTTAAATGAAATGTTAATCCACTGTTTTGCCTTCGAAACAAACGACAGCTGACGAATGACTTGAAATGTCTAATACTTTTTCAAATAATTCAGTTGACACTGGCAAAATTGTCTGTCAAAATGACATACAGAGACCATAAATAAAAGAAGAAGTAGAAACATTGGCAGGACTTGAAAATGTATTTGGATCTACGCATGGTCTTACTAAATTTAAATACAATCGGAAATAGCGTAACAAATTCGATAACATCTAGGCTCATAATAACAAAAAAAAGTAAGGATGCGATAAAAATAAAATAAGTATGGACTTACCTACTGCTTAAGTTTAGTAACTTACCAACATGCAGGTAAATTGTCGAAAATGGTCGTCACTAGCGACCATTTTCGCATCTATTTTAGATTAATAAAAAGCCAAAAAATATAAAATAATAAATTTATTACCTATTATGTATGTTTCAAAATATAATTTTACCCATAACAGCTGGACGGGTCGGCGTAGTTATAAAATAATTAACATAAATTAATCTGGGTAAACATTTTTATACAGAAAATTGTATAATTATCAGAAGTTAAAGTTACAAAGTGATGGTTCAAGCTATTTAACATAAACACAAATCGGTGTCGGTAAACACTATCTCAATTTACATAAATATATTCATTTTCTCAAGATTGAATACACAGAGAAACATGCGAGGCTTCATTAGCCTTTACCTCTTCAGTCACACTTAGTGCAATAATTGCCCATTAAGGTTATATGAATACCAACACAGTATGCACTACCGGAACATAACAATTATTATAACTACCTACTGGCCACTAACAAGCTTCCCGCCAATTCGAAATTTAAATTGTTTATTTTTTAGTTTCAATTAGTAATTGACACATGACGTTGACAGTTGATGCAAAGAATATTATGTAATACGCGTTTTAAGAAGCGGCACTCCCATTCTAGCAAAATGACATACTGAAAATCTCGTTTTGTATGAAACGCAATTCAAATTTTGCCTTCCATTGCATACATTATTCGTTTTCCAAAAGTCTAGTTCGAGAGGACTGAAATTCAGGAATTTGACTGGCTTTATGTCTATCGCTAGTTTCTATATTAAATTAATTATACATAAAACGATTTAAATATAAAGGCTATACATATATACATTGGAAAAACTAACGTCAAGTTACGACGTATATTATTTACTAGTTTGAAAGGCAGTATTGACAGTGAAATAAGCACTTGACATTACTTTCAGTCTAGTAGATGAACCTAATTCGATATCTCTTTGGCAAACGCATATTTTACGTCTGAGACTGACTCATGACGGGCATTACTTACAATTATTTGAAAACATCGATCCACGTTTTAAAATAATGCTTGTGGACACGAGTTTTGACATTTTTTGAAACGACACATAATACTTTTATTTTAATAGTTTTTCTTGTGTTATTTTGAGTATTGTTGTTTAATTTTGGTGGAATTTTAACCAATAATACTTAGGTCGTAACATAAAGTGTGAGCCATTGGAATAAATGTGTGTAAAGTGGTTTTTCTGAATGTGAAAATTCGTGTTAGGTTTTAAGAGAAAATCCACCATTTTCTTTTCAAAACAAACGACAGCCGACTTGACAAATGACATTGGCAAAATTGTCTGTCGAAATGACGGACAGAGGCCATTACTGAAGAGAAGAAGAATAATGCCTGTTCAAACACGATTCCACGTAAGAGTTGTATGCTAGGGTGCTAGTCTACAGAATTTAATAAGTTGAAACAATTTTAATAACATTTACAAAGCTTCACTGAATTAAAAAAAACGATCACTGGCGCCACGTAATAACTCAGTGTCTGTCTACGTTTTTTAAACGTTCATGAATTCAGTTCTTTGTCGGCAACTTTTAAAGTGACGCTTCTGCGAAAAAATAATTGTGGCTAGAAATTATTTTGAAATTCGAAACTTGGTGTATAAATAGGTCAGATAAGACCCGGACTAAGCGGTTAAAGTTTCATTGACAAAAAAATATTATGGCATCGAAAACATGTATTACTTACGAGAAGGTTTTATACAACAACCCAACTATAAAAAAAGAACTGAATTATTAACCCGACTGCCAGAAATTCTTATTAACCCATAAAGCGTCAGTGGGTTGAATCGAAAATCTTCTTAATCAGTTGCATCAATGAATGGAACGAGTCATAACAACATAAAATAAATAGGTGTAGCGTAAGTGGGTACTAGGTATAATAAAATCTGATCACTCACTCATACGATTTAGCGTAAAATATCGCAGTACAAAAGACATAAACGCGCTTTTCTCGTTTGAACCCGTTGTACCTATGTTTAATTATGTTACTAACTTTATTATCATTAAGTAACTAAATAATTAATGGATTTTTTTTATTATAGTTCTGTAAATAAAACGAAAAAAAGAATCTGGTAGGTACTGGAAAAAATATTTATGGTATTATTGTTCGTAAATCTTCTAAACGAGTTAGAAATTGGTCGACTAATTGACCGTGATTTGATGATCACCGGTCAGTTTTATTACTCGTTCAAAAACTGAATCAAATCTGATGTTGAACACGATAGCCCCACTTACGCTCCGGGGCACACCACAGCACTTGTTACAGATAGCACAGCACACTTGTGCACGCGCAGAAAAGGATTAGAGAAAAGATATTTGAAATAGTTCTTAGCCTCCTCATTCGTTGCAAAGAACGCGGGCTGAGCGCGCGCGTTTGAACCATACTGAAATAAAACAACAAAAATACGATATACCTGTTCATTCACGGTCCGCCAACTGTGAGCTTTTTGGGTGCAACGACCTTTGGTTATATCATACGGCTGTCATTTTTTAAGGCGAACGTCCTTGCCGAAGATCGCGCGAACAGCTGAGGGCCGAAAAAGTAATCGCGCGTTTTTATTTAAATTTTACGAGTGTTTTTTTATGAGTTTTAAAAAGTTATGGTAGCTATTTGAAACAGTTTTTGTTTTTTTTTGTGAATTGTGCGATAAATTTGTGGAGTTTAGTGCATTTGTCAAAAAGTTAAAGCTGCCTCAAGAACGAGGTAAGTTTTTTATCGTATTTATTTAGGATTTCAAAACTCCTTTATTTTTTCTAGACGTCATAAAAGTATAGAAAATATTTATAACTGTAACATAACAAGGAAACTAACTACAGTTAATCAAAATAAAACTATAGCAGAAATTAGCTTTAAAATGCCGGTTTTAATGGCAAACAACTTACTTACGTATACTTAAGTAAGTAGTTTTTCAAATAAATTATGATAAGTGATTCAAACCGCGAAGAAGATCCTAAAAGTGATATGGAAGTGTTTATTACCAGTGGGTTATTCATAGACAAATAAACATTTTTTAACTATTATGAGACTTTCTTTTGACACATTTTAACGGTTATTAATGGAAGCGTATTGTCATTTAATTAGAGTTGTCAGCAATTTTGCTAAATTGATTACTTAAATTGTTACCAGCCATTAAAAAACAAACCAGTGGGCATGTAGTTATTATAAATACGTATGTTCACTTCACACCTAATAAATTTTATTTAACGACCATATTTTTTAATTAACGGCGAATGTTATTTAGTTTTATTTACTATGATCATGCCTTTAGAAAGAAATAAAAAAAGTTTTGAAAAACTGCTAATTATTAAAATGGCTTGTGCTCATAACTTTTGTTTCTTGTCACAGCCGTAAATACGTTTGTATGAGGTTACTCTAGACGTATTTTGAAAACGGTGCCTCCGTTTTTAAAATACTTAAGATGCTTGTCACTTTTATTTCTACTAGCTTCCGCAACTTGCTAAGCTTTTGCTCGAGTTTTTTCGATTCAACCCAGCAAGTATTCGGTTTTCTATTGACCCCACAATAAAATATATATGGCACCCTTAGAATAATCAATATGTACATAAATCTATATTAATATTATACAGCGAAAGTCTGTCTGTTTGTATATAGCGATTGATGAATAGACAGTGTAAGAAAGATTTTCAAGACAATTCATTTGACAAAAACTGCTAAATTCACCTTAATCTCGAAACGTAAATCATGGTGCTCCATTGAGGTTGACGTCTGAATCGATACTTTTTTGTCATCTCTCAATAAAACACTGTCAAAAAATGTCTCAATGTCTCAATAGATTCAGAATTGATCAAACTTGCGGCATACAAGCCATGGTGCACAGAAAGACGAACAAAACGACGAATTCACAGGCAAATACTAGTAGCAATATAAATACTTACTATAGTGCCACTCAATTACAGTTCAACTGCTATAACGGTATTTAAGATGCCTACGTAATAAACAAGGAAAAAAGTAATGGAAAGGACCCATATTTTGATCTAATTGTTAATCTTAAAAGCTTTTATATTTTGCGTTGTTTGATATTTTTTCAATTTTGATTGCTTATTTAACCATCCTAGTTTCTTGTAATTGTTAAATCAAACCCAAAATAGTATATGTATCTGTAACGGTGAAGGAAAACATCGTGAAGAAAAAGGTTTTAGTCAGCTTCACACGTATTGACTTGTCTTTCCTGTGTTTAGGCCAAGGCTGACAGGATGGTATAAGTGCTGTGTAAGCCTACTCCATCTAAATCAATGGAATATTTTGTATGCAATACGACGCAAAGAATACATTAAAATTCCTAAATGACATGTCCAATGAGTTTCATAACGATAAAAAACGAATTGACGTGTCCAACCACTAGGCTACTGCAGACAGCATTTAAAAAAGCATAATCTTTTATACCAACTACAATTTCTATTATTATCTATGACTGCTCTAATTGAATAAAATGTACGTATGAAGTTTTTTTCTGGCAATCGTAACGCGCAACCCTGCGGTGTGCGACATTCGGCGCCGGCCACATAATCGTATGGAAAACATCTAAGTATGGTCTCTTGTTCCGTCGCAGTCTGCGTCAGCGGCGAAGAGCAAACGCGGTACTCTGCGTTGAGCCGCATACCGCAGCGTAGTGCGTTACGACTGCGGAAACGCTGCTTTAGAAGTTAGGGTTACGGCTATTAAAATAAATTTATTACTACTGCGATGCGCTAATGAGTTACTCTATATTTTTATGTAGCTCTATATTTTTATAATTTTTTTTATATTTTTAAGTGTTGTGTAGCTTTCTGTTTCTGTATGCTGTTGTTTTTATTATCAGTAAATAATATAGATAAATAAATATTCCCGTTCATTTCACACAACGCTCTCTAGTCCCAAACTAAGCAAACTTGTACTATGGAACTAGATAGCTGATAGAATACTTAGATGCTTTTATCATTTTTTTTCTGTTAATGATCTTGTTAGGTAGTTAAAGTCAACGTGCTGTTTTGATTTAAGGGCATAATTAAATAAATATGGGATGAAACGATAATCCAAATCAGTGACGGCGCAAGGGTTAATTAATAAATTAATGTAAAATATTGTGTAAAATAATTTGATTCTATTTAAACTGTCTTAAGATTGTCTAAAAGACATTATATGAGTTTTTAGAACTAAGATAACATAGGTAGGTAGATAGTTATTTCTACTTCTTACTATCGAGTTTATCTTTTTAAACTATCTATATATTTTTTTAATTATTTTTTGAAATAATGACCAACTGCCTATTAGATCGTGGTTTCTAAGAATAGTCTAGCTAGTCTATTTGACTGGCATTCTGACATGAACTTAACAAATAAAACAATATAAACAATGGCCATCTGCCTTTTGAAGGGAAATAAAAATGGTACGAGTACTGTTGACATTTTTTACACAGGAAACAGCGTGAAAACGTCTGCTAACGACCCGTTACAAAGCTTATTACCGATGTCACTGCATAAAATAATAATAATTCACATCTACTCTGAACTGTGACAATACAAGACATGTCCCTTTTCACATGTAGGTTGATGTACGTAATTTGTACTTATACCTATCATCGGGCCAGCCTTCGTATCGTTCTCTGAACTGCTTTCGCTGCCCAGCATAATGTCAAGCGATTTGGCTACAAATATACGAAAACAAGAAGCTATTGACGGCGAAAAACGCGCTGAATGTCGGTTACTGCTCGGTAATGTCACTATTTAGTCACAATGATAATGAATATCTATAATTTAGTATGAAAAGAGTTCAGAAAAGGTTTTTATGAGACAACGATTGCTCCCCAATTGCAGATTATTGTCACGCCGCAGACGGTCTTTTGGACAATGTACGGAGTACACTACCAGGATCCACGGTAGCATTCTCGCCGTATTTTCATCAAATTTTTGTACTAAGCTTTATTGATATGTTTCGAGTCACTTCATTCTAATTTCTATGTTATATTATTTTGTATCCACTTGGAGAATATGCAATTTTCATATATAAATTTATTTATTTTATGATATTCAGCTAAGTGTAAACGTACACTATTTTGGTAACTTAGATTATAAAAATAACATTAATTTGAACGTGGAACAGCAACCGCTTTTAAAAAAATTCTATTTTAATATGAATAAAACCGTTACGTCTAGGATATTATTTTTAAACTAGTTTAAGAAGCTGTTATGCTCTTAATCCACCCATGCAAGATCTCGATTATGTAGTGAGGTCATTTACATGCTGGCTGGATGGAGTCACAGTCTGGTGCGAACAGCTGATTGAAGTGGGGTCAATCGAGTTTAATACATGTACATGGTCCGAATGAGAACAAACAAAAAAAAAATTATTCAAAAAAGTTTATGCCTTTAGCGTAACAACCATAATGTCTCTTGCTTTGTTTTTTTTAAGACGTTTTATGTAAAGAGGTCACATGAGTCTTTAGCTAAACCACAGACCATGATTATTCTTCTTCTTCTTCTTCTCTTCAGTAATGGCCTGTGTCCGTCATTTCGACAGACAATTTGCCAATGTCAAGTGTTAAAATTGTAATAAATAAGTCAAGTCAAGTCATTTGTCAAGTCGGCTGTCGTTTGTTTTGAAAAGAAAATGGTGGATTTTCTCTCCAAAACCTAACACGAATTTTCACATTCAGAAAAACCACTTTACACACATTTATTCCAATGGCTCACACTTTATGTTACGACCTAAGTATTATTGGTTAAAATTCCACCAAAATTAAACAACAATACTCACAATAACACAAGATAAACTATTAAAATAAAAGTGCTGTGTCGTTTCAAAAAATGTCAAAACTCGTGTCGACCATGATTATAATACTATACTAGTATTGTTTGACGCTTGTCAGTGTCAAACAATCAATGAGTGGTTTTCCAGCTGTTCTTAACTCACTGTAATGGTGGTTTAATTACAGCTGTAAATATTGAATATCTTATTCATAATATTATGTTAAAATACAAGTAATGCAAACTAACGTGATATTTATTATGTGCAAAAAGTATCTATTCACTCACACTTATAAAATGACGGGGGGCTAATCAATTTATGGGGTAAGGAATGTCGCCCACTGCACCGGTGTGGTCAGGAACTGAAGAAACAACAGTTTGTCAATAACTCATCATCCAGTGTTCAAAGGATTGCGTTGGCAAGCAATGCCCCCAAGTTCCTGAACTACTAGTAGGTATAGTATTTTTTTCTGCGTACTAGTTTGCAAGGTGTACCTACGTACAATGTATTTTCAATCAATCATTATGATCAGTACCTCTATCACGAAAAAAATCTGACAGTCACCGCGTTAGCTTATTCGAGTTATATTGCGCGTCAATGCCAGCTCGACTGCCAACCGTTGTAGTGTCACCGCGCAGTGTATCTCGGATACGCTAGCGTTACGATACGTTTGCGATTGTCACAATTATTCGTGATCAAGGCACTGTGCCTAAACTAAACGTAATTTGAGAGCACTAAATTGTTGCCATCCCTTTCCGATGAACTGAACCAGACAGCTTAGTGCTGTCAAATTAGTTTAGTATGCCCAAAAATGTTTTTTTTTAAAGAGTTTTAGGAGGTCTAGCACCTATGTAGTTACACAGTAGGACGATAAATATAATACAGGAATCTATAAAGATTCAAGTACTATAAGTAAGTAGTAAGTAATGTCCAATTAAAAGTTTCCACAGATTATATTAGGTTCTATCTAGGTAAGTAACTATTGTAGATGTAAGTATACCTACTATTTTCAATCTATGATACAAGTAACCAACTTACAATGAGCCATGAACCGCTGCTTGATGTCTTTGACATCAATCAAGATTTGATACTCAGGAGCGTCCGTGCGTGGCAAGACGCCATACTTCTTTTTGCTACGTTGAGTTAGGGTTCTTTAGGTCTCACGAAATACCACGATGGATTTTTTCATTTCAAACAGCTCCTTCCAAAACGGTCGCTTACAGAATTTTCGGATATTTTTCTACACATACCCTACAATTTGGGTTTTGGGTAGGTATTCTTTGTATGGACATTACTGATTTGTAAAATACGTTAGGGCATTACCGACTTGCATACATTGTCACGATAGATATTTTTATATAAGTTTTATTTTGTTTTATCAATATGCAGTAACGATCATAATAATGCTGAAATAATTATATTGACGTAAACACTTGTAAATACGATCATTAACCTGGGAAAAATTGGATTTTCAAAGTGGTATGTTTTTAGATTATAAAGCTAAAAACCCACGCTTAGGTAAGGCCCCATATTATTTGTAAACTTATCTCTGTTACATTTTTATTCCTCTTCTAAAAACCCACAAAGTAAATAGTTTGTAGTTGTTTGACATCGCCTAGTAGCAACTTTTTTCTTGGCAGCTTACTTTTGAACCTTCCTACTAGAGCGGTCCAACACACACTTAGCCGAATATCTTTCACTCGATTTTTTGTTCCTCAATCGATTCTATGAATCGCGACTATAGATTTGTTAGTTTGATACAGTATTTAATGTGTAGGTAACTACTACGTAGGTACCTACGGATGTCGCGTGCCAACTGCTTTTGTTTTTTTTTTTAAATTCTTTGACATGTGAATGTAAAAAAAGGCTGCCTTAATTAATACAGCGGTTTTTTTAAATTGTGTTTACTAGTTTCTGCCTGCTGTTTTGCATGCTTACTTAGAGCCGAATGTCGGTATTTCTACACTACCTACTCTGTGGTACCTATTATTTTTCATTACATTATTTCAACGACATTTTTAGATACTATCTTTGATACTTACATATATACAGACTGAAATAAGAATTTTGAAAAATAGCAATATATACCTAATTAGCGCTCTATGTTTACCGCTTTTTGAAGGCAAATTAATAACACAAAGTACTGCCTAATTAAATGTTATTTACCTACACTTAAATAAATGGCAAGATATTGCTAAAAGTAATAAGAAGGTTATTTATTTTGAGATCTGAAGATAAGATCATCGCATATTATGATTCCTATCATTCAACATGCAAACCTAAATATGGATGCAACTTATATATTGTGTTACAGTTACTTAAGTTATAAGTATTAAGTACTTATACAACAAGTAAAAACAGCCGCTAACCGATCAAACGTTATAAAAAAAAGTAGGTAAGTAAATTCAGCAAATCAAAAACTCTAAATTACAATTTATATAAAAATTCAGAGCGTCGTTTGTTATTTTTACCAAATTTTAACTCAATCAATTTTAGACTAATATTTTTAGTTTTTTTATACTAATGAATGATAGGAGTTTGCGAAAAGTTCAAAATATTACAAAACATTATAAAATATTTGTTTACTTACTAAGTTCATGTTGACGCGGTCAGTCGCTTGAGGTTTTGGTCTTCACAGCCTTTTTGCCTTCTTCTTTACTTGTTCAAATACTACAGAAGTTACCAAACAGCAAACACCATTTTAATAAAATATTTAAAAATAAAGTAATCTTGCAAAATGTGCTATAAAATTTTTAGAGATGAAGTAATTCTTACAAAATATCTGACTATTAAGATTTTAGAGCTGGATTTTGCTCTGGTTTTTATAATTTTGTAAAATTTTATTACTTTACGCCTCAGATATTATTTTATGATAATGTGCGTTTGGTTAGGTGCCATAAACAAGTTAATTTAACAGTTCTTTTGCAAAATATTTATTTACTAACCGTCGCCCGCGGCGTTGCTCACGTTCTAGACCCTTTAGAGTGGGACTTTTCAAAAGTCTTTTCTTAGTGCACCCCTACTCTATATAAGGATACTACCCTCTAAATTTCATACCTCTAGGACTTATAGTTTAGGCTAATGGCACACATTTTTTCTAATGGCTCACACTTCATGTTACGACCTAAGTATTATTGGTTAAAATTCCACCAAAATTAAACAACAATACTCACAATAACACAAGTAAAACTATTAAAATAAATGTGCTATTTAAGTTGTTTCAAACAATGTCAAAACTCGAATCTCTTGCAGCTTTTTATTACATCTTCATAATAACTTTGACAGATTGTCTCAACCGAAAGTCAATCGAAACAAATTGACCCAAATGCTCACTGAAGTTCACTGAACAGATAAAAAACTCGTCCAAGCGAAGTCATGCGACAAAGCTCGTCCACACGAATACACAAGTCATCCAACTATTTGAACCAATCACAACAGTGGTTTTTTTAAAACCGGCCACACGGCACAACGCCTTATTAAAGATTCGATCGGTATTAAATTAATACTCGTAGATACCGTTATTTAAGGTTGCATTCTTTGAGAGGTGAAATTAAACATTGATAGGCTTTGTTAGTATTGTTATCAGCTTACGCTCAAATACTGAAGAGTCACTCTTTAAACACCACTTTAATTACCTCATGCAGTGATTCAGTTGCGTTTTCAGACAAAGTTCACGTAAACTATATTCTTGTATAGAGACTGAGCAGCGCCCCTAGCGGGTAGTTTACGAAACTGATAATTCTCCATACAAAATTAAAGTTTACGTGACTTTTTAGTAAACGTCAAACGTGCAGCATGCCGGCCTCTGTTTGACATTACTTAATTAATAGATGTCATTCATTAAATCCTGTCAAGTGCTGACTAGTGGGATGCTTTCAAAGTAATTTCCCGTTCGTCCTCTTAACATGCTGAATGGGACGAACGGGAATATCTCAATTCCAATCTCCACGAGTGAAGACCGTTATTACTAACTTCACACACTGGACCTTTGATCTAACTGGACTAAGAAATCGTCCAAGAGTCATGTTAGATCTAGACCACAGAGGTAAATATTAGCTCACCTTGAAGAGAGAACCCCAAACATCCCCGGGACGAACGGGAATAAAATAATGATTATTCTTAGCATTCTCATTCGTCTCACCAGTGCCACGAAACCCAATGGGACGAACGCGAAGGAACGGACATTACTGGCTCAATTTTGCCCGGATATTGCGTCGCGTCGCTGCCACCGCTGGCGGCGCCGTATCCATAGGGGGTGCTCTGTTTAAGTATAACTGTTGCCCCATATCTAGCTGAGATTTTTCCCGTGAGAATCGCATAGCACATATTCCAGTCGTCTTTGTTACTCCCGCGCATTGCTGTGACCATCGACGGATGGTCTTATGGATATTATGTCTTCTTATGGACGTATTATGGATAGCGACAGTAGGAATTTGTAAGTAATTGAGACCAGCGAGGTTAAAACTGAAAACATGTAGGTAAAGCAAGTAAGCTCGTATGAGTTAGTAGGCAACTCTGGTGACGGAGTTTTAGGCCGTATTAAGGCCTTAATCGTGGCTTAAGGACTGCTAGAGCCGGGACCGACAGTTTAACGTGCCCTCCGAAGCAAGGAAGCGCTCTGATCTCGCCAAGTTCATGCCCTAGCTCTTTGGTGAGAATAAAGGCGATGTTGCTGTGGCAATCATTCCGGAATTAATCGCGGCATTCATGCCGGGCCTAGTGTGCACGCGCTATAAATGTCACTAGCGGTCACCCATCCAAATAGGTAGTGACCGCGCAGAACGTCGCTTGACTTAGATAATCAGCTAAGCCACGAGCGCTTCACATATAAGTAGTAGCGTGAAACCACTTCTCGCTTATACATTTCAACACTTCTAAAGATATAAAATCACTGAAATTATTTATGAAAAATCGCAAATAATAATGTTATGTGCAATTAAAATAGCAACCAGGTTCAGCGTATAACATTATGATCCAAACAAGTTCTACGAACCAAAAATAGTTTTTTATTTTTTATTTTCTACTTTTCGTTTGGAAAATTTGTTTCTCAGTCGATAGTAAGTAACCACTGTTTATAAACGATGCATTACCTAACTAAGCACGTCCACTGAGGACAAGCTAATTTGTTTCAATTGACTGAGAAAGTGGTACTTATTAGTCGGCACTTTTGAAATGTTATTGAACTACATAGTTGAATTCGATCAAAAACCAACTCGATTATAATTTGCCGAGACTATAGCCGAAATGGTTTTGGAACTAATTGAATTCGATCAAAAATCAACTCGATTATAATTTGCCGAGACATAGCATCAACTACATAGTTACTAAGTAATGTATTGAACTATCGAGTAAGTTGGAGGGTGATCAAAACTGGTCCTATATCTATTAAGTAGATGAGTTGGTAGATATGATTCAACGAATGAATTGCAAAAAGCCTACAAGTTATTACACCGCGATTACAGCTGGGAATTTTAAATCTTGTCGCCTGCTCTCGATAATAATACACACGGCGATAAAAGTTACAAGTTCTCGGGAGCTTCGGCACCTCATAAAAGCGTTCAGTGAAATTACGAAAAAATTCTAGATTTACGTCAAGGATATGATCTCGAAACAAACTACTACCAAAAAGTTCTTTTAAAAAAGAGCTTAACGATGTTCTGATTGGAAAAGCGTACTAAACAGTTGATGAGTTTTTAAGTGAGTGATGTTTGACCGCAATAATAATTTTTCCGAAGCATTTGTTCATTGCTATTGGGTGCTGTATTGTTTGTAATAACTTAATTGACATGCCTATTTTATCTAACTTAGTATCTAGGTACCTACTTACCTTATAATAACTACCTCTTAAATGTTTGTACGCTAATGAGCAGGATCTAGAGATTCCCTTTTCTTTACTTACCCCCTTTATTATACCTACCTAGATTAACAAACAATAAAATGATTTATGATAAGTACGTTTTCCACGTTTTCTTTATAGAAGAAGATAATATTAAAATGATAAAGATGTTTTAGATAAATATCCACTTTTTAAGACTTCTCTATCTTTCAAACCATCTTGCTTGGCCGATGTAACTGTTTAGTTTAACCAATTATGTTTATTTGTATAGCAAACAGCATTATAAAACTTGAATGATTTTTTGTGTTGTTAATGGAACGGTTTTACGGTTATAAAGTATTATTGATCTTGAATTTAAAGGAGGGTTTTAATTTAATGTTGCAGACATATTTATGACCTCTTATATTACTCCTCTCTCTAAATATAATGTCATAAATGCGAATATGTTGGTGTAAATAACACAAATACACGCGATATGACATGACAGGCGTCATGGCTCAGTCGGTAGTAGCTCTGCCTTCCGTGCTGTGGGTCGTGGGTTCGATCCCCACCGAGAACAAACATTTGTGTGTTGTAAACATAGATGTTTGTTCTGTGTCTGGGTGTTTCTATGTATTATAAGTATGTATTTACAAAAAAATACGTATGTATGTATTCTATCAGCCATCTAATTTCCATCGTACAAGCTTTGCTTAGTTTGGGACTAGAAGGCGTTGTGTTAACTGTCCGTGAATATTTATATTATATTATATTCGTAAAATTTCAGAGCTGTATGTCACAAAACCTCTTTGTTGGAACATTCTCAGCAATGCGTTCAACATTGAATGCATTGCTATAAGAATTGGCACTACAATGTTAAGTGCACGGGTTTTTTTGAATTTATTATCGATTATGATTTTTAATTCTTAGCTTATATTATTTTTTACTAGTGATGATTTATGACAGGAAAGACGTCGGATGTGATCGTGTTTTATATTGATCACACGCATATTTTATAGCAATGTCTTATTTTTTTATTCGTTCGAATATGTGCGTGTATCTCCATTGACGGTTATTTCTATTACTTATTTGGTACAAGAAAAATGACAACTAATACAGTATTTACAATATTTACAAAACACACATGAAATAGTTGGGCTGTCTACAAACCGTTGCAAACGATTTATAGATAGCTCAACTGATCCAAATCAGTACTAATCGGAAGCGTGATCAAGACACTGGCTGCATTAAGACACTTATTTAGTTGTTTGCTTCGAAATTTATCGACCGTTTGCTGGTGTACTGCTCAAGCACTGATCCGGATTCAAGCACAGATTTTTGTATGAAAATCTCTACTTAAATCTATGCTTGAATAACGATTTTTCTATAAGCATACGGGCCTTAGGATTGTAAAAATGAAATACTCGTGAATCCCTTCAAGTTAATTCAACAAATACCTACAAACCCATAGGCATAACCTACTCTACTATATGAAAACCTTACAGATAAGTAATTAGTAATTTTACCTATCTAGTTTTTACTTCGTAACGGCTGAACCGGTAGCAATACTAGCCAATAGTGTTTCTTTTAGTAGTGGCTCAGATATCTATCTCAGGACCTAACGCACTAGAATAAAAAATGAAGTGGTTTGTTTTATATAGTTTGGTTTTTTTGGGCCATTCCCAGAGAAATACTAAACTACACCGAGAGACCGAAAAGGTTGATGCAACATAATTTCAACCGATATTTGAGTTAATATAGCCCCTACACTAATGATTTGTTAAATCAACTATAATTTGTCATATTAAATACCACGCGTCGGTTGTTTCAAATTAAGAGTTGAGCTAACATTAAAGAAACCAAGAATTATAAATTCAACTACCTATTGGGTTTTTCAGTGTATGTTCAATATGTTCATACACTTAGTTATTTATTCTAGTGCGTCAAGTCCTGAGATAGATATCTTAACCACGTCAAAGTCAAAAGCAAAAATATTGTAAGTATGTAAAATCACAAGGATCATTTAGAAACATAAGTTTCTAAATGATCATTTAGAAACATAAGTTTCTAAATGATCCTTCATCATCACCTAGAATCATTTAGTACCTATATAAATACTAGACGATTCTAGATGCCAGTTCTTCGCTATCAGAGCCTAGAAGAACATCTACCTAGTTATGATCTCAACGCTTATTTCACTAACAGCTAATTAGTCTCAATGTTTATTTAAAATGACGTTTAGACTTATGTCTGAACGCTAACGCGAATTAGGCGTTTTAGGCACACCCGGACAGAACGAAGGGAAGGTTACAAATGTGCTCAAATGAAGGCGTGAGCACATTTTTTACGTTTTACACTGCTCATCCAATATTATTTCAAATATTTAACTTGACACTGACGAAATAATCTGTCGAAATGACCGTCAGAGACGCCATAAATAAGAAGAAGAAGTTGAGAGGGGTTCTAAGTAAAAGCACCTATTTCAACACTGCCATTATTTTGACATTTTTCATAATGGAATAGTGACTCCATTAAGTAGCTCAATGATAAAAACATACTTTAATGATATAATCTTATCCTTGTCGCTAGCTGTACCTTATCTATCTGATGATCTTTGGATCGTTCGATAAGGGATCCATTATCACATTTTAAAGGCCGTTTTACACGTACAGCTTAAAGCTAATTACGAGTTAAAATTGCTACGGCAGTAAATACAGTGTTGACTTATTATTGAAATGCGTAGCGTTTGGTTATACGTACCTACTAATGATAATAAAATACTTATTTATGTGTTTGCGGAGTGTTTTTTTGTTTATCATATTTTGCTAGTCGAATTACTTATGCTTATAAGTTTATAAGTAGTGCTTTTATACATATCTACTTATAGAATTTACTTATTATTAATTGTATTTTATAACTTGTTTTAAAATTGATAAATGAATTGTATATTTTAAGCTACATTGAATATATCCATGAAGAGTGCTTATAAGAACAATCATTATCTTGATCATCACATGGGTACGTAATGTCAAATACATAGTAGCCCAGAGTAGCAGTAAGTACCTATTTAATATGTAAAATACTGTAGGTCCAACAATATCTAAAGCGCAACCCGCAACCGACCCGCAGGCGTTTTCTGTGAGTTTGGCTCACTGAAAACGAATGCGGGTCGGGCGCGGGGGTTTATTCCATCCAGTCCTACTAGTAGTTCGATTATCTAACGTAGGGTGCGCGTTATTTCGCGTTTTTTTAGTTTAACCTAAAAAAAAAAACAATTAAATGATTTCCTTTTTTTTCTGTTATTTTGGTGTACAATAAGGATATAATTTATCAATCTATCTATCTATCCTCAAAAGATTTATAAACTCACTTACCTACAGATAATTATATGGATGTTAACATCCACACAGCGCGTGCGCAGGTCGGGCGCGGGTTATGTGAGACTCATACAAATTCAAGCACCCTAGAGAGTCATAAGTAATATTTATGACTACCTACCTAATAGTACCTTATCATTTTTGAAACATCAATCAAAGTTAACTAATAACCATTTTAAAGGCAATTGGGTGGTTAAAATGTTCACTTAATCTAAAAATAATAATTACATTGCATTCAGTTCATTGATTTCGATATTTATAAGGCCCAGAATCTATGCGTAGCTGTTATTCTTGTTTCTCTGTTACTAGCTTTTGACCGCGACTTCGTCCGCATCCCGTTTGATACTGTTGATTTTCCGGGATAAAAAGTAGCCTATGTTAATTCAGGTTACGAACTATATTATATTCCGAGTTATATCCAAATCGGCATAAAATTCGTTTCCAAGTTTTGACGGGAAAATTCAGCCTTCAAAACAAACGACAGCCGACTTGACTTTACTTACTTGTTTGTTTTGAAGAGAAAATGGTTAATTCTCTCTTGTCCTTCTAGATTGAGAGATCCTATACTCGGATCAAGATCAAAATTAGGCAGGAAATGTTAAAAAATTGTTAGAATTCATAGCACTAATACAAAAATTTGTAAAACATAAGATACATATTATTTCAAATGACACTCACTCCCTTGACACTGCTAAAATTGTCTGTCGAAATGACGGATAGAGGCCATAAATAGAAGAAGAAGACTAGGACGTGGGTTACTGACTTAAAATAATGAACGGTACAATTCATGGTCCATGTTGTCTGTGACCAATTACTTGATCGACTAGTTATATCTATTGACTAGCCGTCGCCCGCGGCGTTGCTCGCGTTCTAGACCCTTTAGGATGTGACTTTTCAAAATTCCTTTCTTAGTGCACCCCTACACTATATAAGGATACTACCCTCCAAATTTCATACCTCTAGGACTTATGGTCTATCTTATAAAAAGTTAGAGTAGACATTATGTCTTGTTTAACATACGTAATCAGGTCATAATGTCTGCTCTAACTTTTTATAAGATAGGGGGTTATAGTTTAGGCTGTGCGTTAATTCTATGTCAGCTTCAAAAGAGTTTTATATATATTGATGATGATTGATGCTGATGGATGCTGGCCTAACGTACAAAGATTGATACTCGGACAAACCCATCAACCAGTAGCCAATAGTTAATGTTATTAAATCCATTAAACTATTATCTATGTCCGGTAAGCTATTTCAATTTTGTATAATTGAAATAAGTGATTTATTTTTAGCATTTGCATTGTAGTGTTAAGGGGAGACTGGGTATGGTTGAAATATTTTTTTCTATCGTTATCAGCATCAAAGTTATTGGTCCTAGCACTATGAATCAATATATATAAAACTCTTTTGAAGCTGACTGAGAATCAACGCACAGCCTAAACTATAAGTCCTAGAGGTATGAAATTTGGAGGGTAGTATCCTTATATAGTGCAGGGGTGCACTAAGAAAGGAATTTTGAAACGTCACGCTCTAAAGGGTAGAACGTGAGCAACGCCGCGGGCGACGGCTAGTAATATATCAAATTAAAGTGCATTTACCTCCCTTTTATTTTATGTTACTATCTTAGCCGTATGCTTAGTAATTAGACGACAGTAACAAGTCTAAGCCCTTCCCACAGCCACGCTGAGCTGGCGCAGCCGCGACTCTGTGCATCGACAATCGCATCGCATACCCCTCCTTCCTTCCTTGCACCCTGAGGCCTAGATCTTACTATGTTTTTTGTTTTGTCCTATGTCAGATATGATTACAGTGTAGGAATGCTTTGCTAATGTAATTTTTTATTTTCAGGTACACACCTACATTGAACTGTATGCCGCTGACGCAATGTACCTACACAAATGGCTTATTGCCTGCTGTAAGTAGCATAGAAAAACAATAGTATTGACATTCAATAAAAGTAATTGTTTAATTACATTATTAGCTTGATTCATTTGAATAAGTATTCATGGTCTCCAAGATAATTTAAGTTATTATAGATGACCTGGAGTTTTTGCTCTCTCGAGTGTATTTTTGACATAATATATTTTTGTTAAAATTAGGACATTATTATATTCAATAATCTTTAAATAAAAGATCATTAATAATAGTAGGTACGTCAAAGTACCTACCTATCCTATACTGAGCTTAAAATATGAAAATAAATAAACAAAAACACACGTAAGTATCTTACAGAATGTGAATTTACTTATACTTTAGACTATTTTAAACTCTGACTCTGCTAGTTCATTAAAAAAACATTTAAGAAAGAAAAACGTCAAAAGAAATTAGACCGAACGCATTGACACAGTTGCCTCCATCTTTACGAGGCGGTACTACTTTGAGCGTACTCGTACATAGATTAATTTAAAACAATATTTTTTCTTCGATTCTTAAACCGAAAAAATATCGCGTTTGTATATTTTGTTTGCAACATGTACTATCAATGGAATGGCGCAGTTGGTACTGCAGCTTTCTGCCTCTTCCTCGCACGTATAACACTGTCTCTTTCTATCTTTTTAAAGCTCCCAATGACGACGCCAATAGTGTTGACACACGAAGTATGAATTCCCAAGAGAATGGGCCGTGAGTGGAACTTTCCCGACGACTACGTTTTTGTGCAGCGTAATTTTATATTTTGGAGATGTTTTTACGTTTTGTACGTATTTTTGTTAGGAAAAAACGTTTAAATTATGATGATATTTTACCGTGGGGCTTATTGATACATGTTTTGGGATTATTGCATTTTTTACAAAGCAAAGAGAGACGTAGGGGAAATTCTAAAGATAATCTGGGTTTGTTTTAACTGGTGCCTTCTTGCATATATTATTAACATAGTTTTAGATATCTACTGAAAAGTACCTACTTTTCAAATTATAAAACCATTTTAAGCTCTTTAGCTTAAAATGGTTCTGGCGGCAAAAGCACATGATAAAACTACACTTCTCAAATTATGTTTATGCTGGAATTTTAATTTCAAAGTAAAGGAAACCATTCCTTTTATTACAATTGTATTTCAATACCGTAAAAAGTCCTAAATAGATGCAGTAAAAAATGTTGAGCCATTGTATACAACGACATTCTTAGGTAGTATGGGTTAAGCAAAATGTCAAAGTTGTAGCTTCATTACACTTGTGGCTCCACTGAACTTTGACTCTTGTAAAACTTTTTAAACGCTTTGACTCTTGTCAAAGCGTTTAGTGACAAAAATGGTATGTTAACTTAGACATATATATACAAAAAAAAATATAACGGTAAAATTACACCTGGCTGATTAATGTGCTATGACAAATAACTTAATTTTCTACACACGTTCTTCTTCCACAACACGAGATTGCTATGTAAGGTGACATTTCTGTTGGCTTGTTTTGAATTTTGTTGTAAATACATCGAGTTATGCGACCATATTTATTATCCATCATTGGCAGTTATAATGCTAGAGGAAATTATGCGAATGCTATTAATAAAAGCTAAAAATAAAACTATCATTTATCGGCAAGCATAGTTATTATCGAGACGATGTCATTCATGGCAGAAGGTCTCTGTGGGTCTCAACTTTTGTTGTTAATGGTTTTAATGCCATTTCCAGCGTATGCAAGTTAAATTGTTCTTAGCCTAGACACACGCCACCTAGCAAAGCCAATTGACAGGTGTTAGTTTTTTATATAACAATTAACCTTTAGGAGTGTACAATGTACGTAGACTTGTAAAAAAATTTAGAAGAACACATCGCACAGATGGTCAAAATGTTACTACGATTTTTAATACCGTTTGATGACTTAAAAGGGCTATTTGAGTTATATAGTGGTTCGACTCCCAACTTGGTTTTCTACTCATATAAATTGTTATTGAATTAACCTTTTGAACTATTATCTACTCAAGCTACTGGTTATTAAAAAGTGGTTATAAATATAACAGGGTATTCACCATTATCTGAACTTTCCAGTTGGTATTAATACCTTTTATATGTGCTCATTATATTAGGATTGACGGTTCGTCGTATTATTGTTACAATACAGTGTATTTTTTTATAGTCTGTACGTTAGAATGTTCCAAACAAATAAAAGTGACCTGCAATTACAAACATTTCTTACATTCTCCATAGAGTTGATAGACTTATAAAAGTATGGCATGAGGCAATATTATTTAGAAAACACTTGACAAGTTAACGATGTTACGAGTATCTTCATCAAAATAAAATCGGTTCTACTTAAATGCTTTGCCTTTTAAATATAAACAATCCATCGATTTTTAATTTCAATAGCGTTTGAATATACAAACATACCGAATGGGAAGGTCGAAACATCCGGTCTATCTTAATATTTTTTATGTTCATATAAATTGCAACATTAACCATAAAACTTACAAAAAATAACTGACACTCTTGCAATTGACATGTCAAGAATTAAAGTGGGTAATTAATAAAAGAAAAAAAAAATAACGCACTGTTTATTAATTACCGTACGTGTTAGAATGTTTTAGTGTAGCACAAAATTTTTCCCGATGACTACGCAGCTTGCGTACTCGTCGGGAAATTAGGACGAAACTAGGCAACACCATTGTCTCATATTACAGCAATTCATTTGATCATTCAATGTTTATCGGAAATATCTATTGACCTTTAAAGTTCTACATTGAATTTAACTACCCTTAGGCATCTCAGCTATTCGACCGAGAAAAAAAAAAACGTTTACATTTTCAAAGAATCTCATTTTGAAAGATTATAATACAAAAGTTGTGATGAAGTACTGTACATAGTATTTTACTTACAGGCACATGAGACTTCAAGATCTTTACGTCTCAGAGTGATGGACGCAGTGCATTGCCTTACGGGGCACGTCCTCATTTGACTTGCTCTGTGAGTTAATGCATTGTTATAGGCAGAAGTTACCACTTAACATCAGGTGAGCTATCAGCTTGTTTCATTACTTTTAGCATAAATAAAAACAAAAAAAAACTTGAAACTTCCCTTCATTCATTATTAAACTGTCATATAAGCGCGGGTTTAAAAATTATCTATCATTGTCACTTGCATGACAATTAAAAGAGATGACAACAAATTTAGCAATCATTTTAGTTAGCTCAGTTTTAGACGACCAATATGGATTCGAGTTTTCACATTTTTTGAAACAACACAGTATTTTTATTTTAATAGTTTTCTTGTGTTATTTTGAGTATTATTGTTTAATTTTGGTGGAATTTTAACCAATAATACTTAGGTCGTAACATAAAGTGTGAACCATTGGAATAAATGTGTGTGAAGTGGTTTTTCTGAATGTGAAAATTCGTGTTAGATTTTGGAGAGAAAATCCACCATTTTCTTTTCAAAACAAACGACAGCCGACTTGACAAATGACTTGACTTGACTTATTTATTACAATTTTAACACTTGACATTGGCAAAATTGTCTGTCGAAATGACGGACACAGGCCATTATTGAAGAGAAGAAGAATGTAAAGTGGTTTTTCTGAATGTGAAAATTCGTTTCAGGTTTTGAAGAGAAAATCCACCATTTTCTCTTCAAAACAAACGACAGCCGACTTGAGAAAGACTTGACTTGACCTAAATTATTTAAAATTCATCACTTGACATTGGCAAAATTGTCTGTCGAAATGACGGACACAGGCCATATAGGGTAAAAGAAGAAGAAGAAGAAGACCAATATGAATATACCCCATTAATACGATTGTTTTGATGAGTTTCTAGGTTCTGCAGTGCTAGGAGGCACACGCGAGATATTTGTCTATTCGTTCTGTCAAAATGTCAATATTTTGTAAAAAAAATTGAACTATTGCATTAATTGTAAAAATGCTGTCGGTAAAACGTCTTAAAATTCTTATTAATCAACTTTTGACAAGTCGGCGTGACTATTACACGTCGTACCTCTCTGAGGAAGAGATAATCACGCAGAAGTGTCAAAAGTTAAAGGTTCAAAGGCTAGTGTCAAATAGCATACCTAACAAAGTTATTTGGCTGTTGTTATTTCACCTTTAATGCATCTAATGATTGCGTACAGGTGGTTAGATAGAGACACGATCTCAACAAAAAACAATACATAACACTTCCAAGACAGTTACTAAACCACTTAGTATAAAAACCGGATTCCCTCATGATTTTTACTGCCCAGCAGTAGTTTCTATTTCTAGTTAAATTAATAATTAGAATGTAAAATGTTAAATATTTCTTAATGATGGCTCCGCTATCGGTACCGGGAAACTAATAACAAAGCGTCAGTTTTGCCAGTTACACTTATATACTTTGGTGTTTTCTTCGTCAATTCGACGTAATTTGTCAAGTAATTTTAATGCCCTTTCCGTTCTTTTAGCTTCTCAAAAGCGTCGAATCGTAGAACTTATAAAAAGCTAACTATTGTTCTGATCGTGTTGAAAGATAAAAAGAAAGGATGTATGCGTTGATATTCACAACTTTAACATGCCGATGCAGAGTTTTTGTTGATCCACTTCGGGATAGGTTTAGTGCATTTGCGTTTTTACGTTTCCCGAGTTCATGTTACAAATTAGACTTGGCTGTACATAGTTGGGATACTGAGAACAGCAACGGGCATGAAGATATTACATGACTTTGAAGTATGTAGGGTGTTTTCATGGTGTTTATGTCAATAAAAAAACTGGTAAGCATTATTAATTTGAAACATTTTTTTACATTCTAAAACCACCAAGTGGTTGAAACAGCAACTGTCAATTAGTAACTTCAGCTTCACTTTGACGCGTAGGTACGAATACCTACATTACCTGCCCATTTGTGAAGTTTAGCGGGCGCTTTGATCGCGCCGGCTTGACCAAACCGTACAACATTATACATGTATTGATACTTTCAAGATGTTTTAACCTTAGTATCAAAATTAAGTAAAAATTCAGTTTGAAATAGCCATCACTGTGGCATAATGTCACTTTGCCACCAGCAGCATTGCCGGTATCATAAAAATTACATCGTATACGCCGACAAAGTCAATCGACTTGCAAAGACGATTTTAAAACTAATTGTGCCATTTTCAATCCTGAGTTCACTTAGCGCGGTACCAAATATGACGCGTATTGCTAATTTTATGATTTTTTGATTAATTAGATGTTAATTTATAACGCTCGGCCTGTTTGATCGGGGTGTGGCAAAATAATTACTATAAAAGGAACCGCTCTTAGAACCTTTGTAGTTTTATATTATGTTGAACGACGAAAAAATTGCATGAAATTATACGAATTAAAATTACAGACGGACTAATCCATAAAATTAATTAAATTTAAAAGAAATTCACATTACAAGTCACTAACTTAGAGGTATAAGTTCAAGGAGCAAAATAAACTTAATTGGAAAAGGCCGTGTAGTAAATTTTATCCTAACCTAAGGCTTCAGTTTTGGAGCAGTCCCTCATATTTTTTTACATCATTGAAAAGAATAACTAAAAGATCAATCACTATTAATTATACACTATTTAGTATGATTTCACGATTTTTTAAAAGTGCAATAAAGAATTTTCTAATCTACCTAATCTAATCTAATAGTATTATATAGTCTGTGGTATGGTAGAAGGCAAAGCGTAGGAGACGGCCTTGCACCCGTTGGACTGTCGCGGGAAACCAGTAGATGGAAAAGGTTCAGAATCCCTCTTACCAGCAGTAGACTTCACATCATCATGATGACTTACCGTGCTTATATTACAAGCTTTACATAGTTGGAACTAGAGGGCGCTGTGTGAAATGTCTATGAAATATTTACTCATTTATGCATTTTCTGCTTGGCCGACAGAATAGAAACATTAAAAATAAACATTCCAATACCCTCTCATTACCCACGCTTTGCCTCGGGTTACTTAGATTTATATGACTGTCAATATCAAAAAATGGCGAAGCCTCCGAGAAGCAGAATCAACCCCATCTATTACGACATAAATATCTAGGCTAGCTCCCATAATTCTCGCAGAAGATATGACTATATCTTAACGATTTGTACGCTGCGGGACTACCTACTCAAGATGATATATGATTGTGATTTATTTGTTTACGTCTCAGAATGATGTAATTACTACTTAAACAAAACTTCAAACACTTTAATGTTTCAAGTCTACCGACAAGAAAAAAGGTATTTTTGATTTGATTTTGAGCATTTTTAGATGTTCTAATAAATAAATAACATAAAAACTTTGAAGAAAGAATTTCAAACCTAAACTGAATCTAGTCTCTATCACGAACAAATATGACAGTCGCCGCGTTAACGTATTCGAGTTATATTGCGCGTCAATGCCAGCTCGACTGCCAACCGTTGTAGTGTCACCGCGAAGTGTATCTCGGATACGCTAGCGTTACTATACGTTTGCGATTGTCACATTTATTCGTGATTAAGGCACAGTTTAGTTTCTGAATACAAAAGACATCAACGCGCTCCACGAGCCTAATTTTGCCAAATAAATTTCGTAATTGTTTTTTTTTTGGCGTCGCACTGTCGTTGCATTTGCCTTCGTAATAGATTATTAACACAAGACATAAAAAAAATTACAGCACCCACGACGTCAAATAGTGTTAGTTTTTCATCAACGTTCTGCGCGGTCACTATTTAGATGGGTGACTGTTAGTGGCATTTGCATCAGAGCCGGTCCCGGCTCTAGCCAACGGCTTAAAAACATTGTCACCAGAGTTGGTCACTAATTCATACGAACTTACTTTTACCACGCTTTTCAGGAGTTGAACTTGCGTCTTTCTTGACACACTAGTCTACTAGCAGACTACTAGTAGTTAGAAACCAGTGCTAAACTATCCAGAGTAATGTTTTTTCATAGCATTGGTAACAAGCGGGATGTAAATCAAAGTTAGATCTGCATACCGCCGGGGCCTTCGTTACTGAGACATTGAAATACCTAAACGTAACGATGATATTTCTGCGATATAGTGTAGGAGCAACCCACTTAGTAGTTACCACATTTTTTTAACCAACTTCAAAAATAGGAGGTTCAACCCCCTTAGAAAGAAAGAAAGAAGAAAGAAAGAAAAGTAGTACTTACCACACTTTTTTTTTTTTTATCTTCCAAATTGGTTCCATAGAAATTTTATAAAAATCGGTTCAGTAGTTTGGCAGTTAAATAAGAATAACTGAAAAGAACACGTCATCCACGTACACGACATTGCGTATTTAGCCTTCCTTTGACATTTCTATATTGATTACATACGACCATCATTTGATGATTAAGGCGTATCAAATTGAAGTCGGGTTTTCCAGTTTTTATATAAATTATTTTATCATAGCTTAAGTACATGAGTAAAGAGGGCTGGCTATGGCTGTACCTTTTTTTTTCCAACGAGAAATGCAGAGGTTCGGAGAAATGTAAAGTCTTCGAATCAGTCCAAAGGTGGTAACCTGGCACTGGGAGGGGCATATAGCTCGGAGAAGTGACGGTGCTCGGGGTGTCACTTGGGGTACAAAGTATCTGGAAATTGTCTCATATATTCCCGGAAACTTTATGTGCCTTGCGCTGATAACTATGCAACTTATTTTTTCCATAGATAAATAAATAGCGTTGGGCATTTTGGAATGTTCATTGTTTAGTTGTATAAAAAAGTGTATCAAAATCCGACTAAAGTCTTGGAAAATCTCTAAAAATCCGACTAAAAATCTTGACGTCTCAGTTTCAACAAGTTTTTAAAGGAATTGCTTTGGTTCCTGCTGCCACACTGTAAACCCTTTGGGGCTATTCGTTGACTGGAAGAGACGTTACAAAATCAAGAGCATTTAATTGAATAAAAAAATTTTACCTAGTCCAAAACTAGACTCTGTCTCCTAGACTACAGGTTCTAGAATAATTTAATATCGCCGTTATCGTGGATATTGATAGATATAAAGCTGAGAAATACGACAAGGAGTCGACTGCTGGTGGTCTGTTTATGATTCCTAGACCAAATCGGAATATTTAAGCAGACTCGCTAACTTAGGGTAGAGTTCCTATTATTATGAGAGGTGATCGGGTTACGTGATTTTCTATCTTCTTTTTTCTTTTTCTTCTATTTATGCCAAATTGATGCATGGTATTTATGGCATCTGTCCGTCACTTGGAAAAATCTAATTCCTTGGTCCGTTATTTCGACAAGTTAGCTGTCGTTTGCTTTGAAGGCAAAATGGGATTTGAGATCTATTATTTTTAGGGAAAACATCAGCATTTTTATTTTAATTGATTTCTTGTGTTATTGTGAGGATTGTTGTTTTAATTTAGGTGGAATTTTACCCATAATACTTGTGGTTAGCATAAAGTGTAAGGCATTGGAATAAAAGTGTATAAAGTAGTTGCTTGTTACACTGTTTGTTACTTTCGAAGTATGGCTCTCTATCTCAAAAATGGTTCAAAATGTGATAAAATTATATCTTTTGGTAACTAAAAAAAAAAGCAACGAAAACTTGGTTTTAAAACTTCCTTATATGTAAAAGTTCGCTAATTCTGTAAAGCCTTATTTAATTGCAACTTGCAAGTTTCTTTGTTCATAAATATAATTTCAAGAAATATTGATTATAAAAGATACTAAGAATTAATATAATATAATCTACTCGTCACTACTTGGTATAACACTAGACTGAGAGAAAAACTTGTAAGTAGTGAGCTGCGTTACAGCACGTTATGGTTGCTAACTACTAGGAAATTGAAAAACCACCCCAACTGTTCACAGATCAAGCAAAACGCATCTAGTGAACCTACAAGATGTAAAATTGTATTGTATACTTTGTGTGAAATGTGAAAGTTAGTATCTATACAACATCTTAAATGTCTCATCTGTTATTTGAAATATTTATATTAAAAACAATATCATCAATATATATACAACTCTTTTGAAGCTGACAGAGAATCAACGCACAGCCTAAACTATGAGTCCTAGAGGTATGAAATTTGCAGGGTAGTATCCTTATATAGTGTAAGGGTGCACTAAGAAATGAATTTTGAGACGTCACACTCTAAAGGGTAGAACGTGAGCAACGCCGCGGGCGACGGCTAGTTTACCATAAACGGTGTATTTGTCATGATTTGCGAGTTTGGTTATTAACCAAGTTTTGTTTTTATTATTCATGTAGTGTAAGTAATTTCGGTTGAATTATGCCGTTACTTTACTTAGGAGAGTGTCAATCAGATGCTTACCAAATTATACTATTGAATTGCCATTAAGTTGTAAACTAAAGATTACTGCGAAAATCCCAGTGGAGAGCTGTATTAAGCTTCGAGTATACAAAATAATACGGTTTGAAAATGACGCACAAAATAGTACAAAGTGTCAGTAATATTAAAATTCTTTTAAAGTTATAAAAATATAATAAATAAATAAAATAAATAAATATTCACGAACACTTAACACAACGCCTTCTAGTCCCAAACTAAGCAAAGCTTGTACGATGGAAACTAGATGGCTGATAGAATACACACATACATTTTTATATGTAAGTTGTCTGTGTTGTTACATTTTTATAATTAACTGATACGTGGAATATTAACATAAAGCGAGTTTTATGTTCCGAGCCAAATTATTTCAAACTTTTTGTGTCATTTTACTGCATTAATGTTATATTTATTGAAGAAGCTCAAGTCATCCTAAAATGTAATGTATCACCAGCGTGCAAAGTATACTTTTCATCCGATAACATTTACTAAACGCTAATATGAGCATAGAAATTGTAATAATTCCAAGAGTTTGGCGCGGTAAAGTAATAAGTACCGCGAAATTTGCTCGTGCTTTTTATAGAGTGGGGATACATTGCGCAGTAATTATTAATTTCTCAAAACTATATTCTTACTTCCTCAGCATTGGCTTCGATTCTAAAGCAGTGAGAAGTATGGCGGTGGTTTGTCAAATAAAAACCCATGGTGTGAGTAGACGGCTGAGCGTCTGTCGCGATCACTAATACAAGGTAAACATTTCTGCGTACTACTGGCTATTTCAGACGACATGGTGTGCAATGAGTATTTGCTCTATCGTATAGGTTTTTAAAGTAGGTAAATGCAAAAAGGTGCTAAGTAATGTGTTTATGGCATGCTTAAAAATACTTGTAGTCACGATGCTAGCTTGAGAAAAAGTGGCAATAATTAATGTAATATTTTAGAAATATTTTTCTAAACTTGGCTAACCCGGTGAAGTACAAATCCTACAAAGGCTAGACGATAGAAAACTTGTAGTCGCGTGGTTTATGGTTCAGATCTTTGACATTCATATTATTTCATTTAAATAGTTTGCAGCCAGAAGAAAAAACTTCAAAAGAAAAGTATGTAACAATAGACTGCTTATAATCAGAGGGTTTGTAAGTTTGTCATAAAAAATACCCCAAAGGGTTGATAACCTCTTGTAGTAATGTTCATAATTGTTATTTAAAATGTCCTTGTTTCAGTAAAATTATCTTCATTAGATCTTTGCCTTTAAAGGATCTAATGTAAACGCAACGACGACAAAGTGTAATCAAATCAATTAGTAATAATTGATAATAGGCTTTGTACTAAAGCAGCCGCAACCCGCCGACATACTTGAAGGTAATTTTATCATAATTTGCTCAATCATACAGACTGGTGACACTTAACCAAATACAGAAAATAATTATAAAAATACTTTCTAGGAAATATATCGGTTTTCTTTAAGTTGACAAATATAGTTTGTATAAGTCATAATGGTGACAATTATTAGTATTTTTTTCTGTAATTTACGACTTGTTTTAACTACCTAGGTCATCTGTAAAACTATAGTGGCAAATATAAAAAAAAAACATTCTAAGAAAATCGGTATATTTTATTTGTCTAAATAAATTGCGAATCTATGAATAGAATCGTCTTTAAATATTGATGATAGCTGCTGATACAGCACTTGGAATCATGTGTCATGGTGGCACTTACTGTTCATGACGGAGAAAACTCTATCCTACTTAATACCGCGTTCACACTATGCCCATGCCGCTGCCGGCATTATTGCCGCGAACTTATGGCCACAGCAACATCGCCTTTATTCTCACTAGGCAGCTAGGGCATGAAGTTGGGCCGGTAGCCGGGACAGCGGCATTATCGTGTTCACACTATGCTCGTGCCCACTTCGCTGCCCAAGTCCCTGCCGACTGCGGCTTAGTGTGAACGCAACATTACACAACACCATCCCAGTATTATAAATGTCAAAGTTTAGATGTTTGTGTTTTAATCACGCTGCAACCACTAGTCCGATTTGGCTGAATCTTAGATCGATCACTACAGATCTATATATAGACCACGTATTGTAAAGAGGTTAGGGCCGGAATACCGAGACGTAACTCAAATTTAAGCACCTCTTAAAATTGCTTTGCCTTTGTTTCACATTACGCATTTGTAAGAGATGGCAATAATTTAAACGTGAACTTAATTTAAGTGGCGTTTGAGTATTTGGCCATATGTGTAGTTGTTTGTGTCTTTGAAACTATTAAACGGATTTTTTTTTAAATCTCTGATAGATAGCTGCATTATTTTTGAGTGCTATAAGCATTAAGATAAATATTAGTTTTCAGTACGGAGTTCATTTTTGAAAACAATCCCTTATCTTGTATAGAAAAATCTTGCAAGTTGGTCCAGAGGTATCGTATCGTAAGAACAGTAAGTTTCTGTGCAACATTCTTCCGACATTCCAGAGCGTTCGATGTTTCAATTAAGGTAGCATCGAGAACTATTATTAGGCCCTTCTTTCGTTCCTATACAGGGTGTAACCACTTAATAAACCAAAAATAAAAAATAATCTGGAAATTGGCTTACTTATAGATCCTCTTTATCATAATTAAGCTGGTCATCATCAGACCTCAGTGATATTTATTGAGAGAGTATTTATTAGTTTTGAAAATTAGTTTTGAGAAATCTGCGGGGTGATTGTCATCCCTTGATAACATCAAAGTCTGTCAAACTACAAAGTTATCTATATAAAAATTACAGTTCACTCAATTAGAGACATTTGTCAGATTTTGATGAAAGATTGATAATTTTTGTAATATTGTATAATGTAAATATTTTATAATATTTTTTGCTAGTCTATAGAATAAAGCCTTGGAGTAATCTGTAATGTAATTTTATTATGAATAAATGAAATTTGAATTTGATAATCACACCGCAGATCTCTCAAAACTGTGTAGAACTAATGGATCTCATACACCAAGGTCTAATAATAACCAGCGTATGATGAACAGGATCTAAGCCAATTTTCAGATTACTTTATAATTTTTTGTAAAACTATTTGGTTACAGCCTGTATCTAAGGTACAGAATAGTGCTCTAATAACACTCTGAGTAAACCTTATCCTCCATCTAGGCTACAAATAATTTGATACAAGCTCCAACCGTCCTCCAACATAGTGCGCGCTCAGATTCAGTTTTCTGAGGCAGAGAAACCCGTATTTTTAGCTAGAATAATTCCAGCTAACCCTCAGTGTCGACGTGATAATGCAGCTATAAATATCTTATAGATGAGTTATAGTCGAGCTATATAATGGCGGCGTTCAGAGACCGGATTCACTTTTACTCAAATCCAGTGGAAATTATGTTAAGCTTTACATTGTAGGTACAGTTAGCTGCTCCTACTGACTTTTTGCATATTTTCAATATTAACAAGTTTGCAAACGAGTTATTTTGGCACAAGAGTTTATCATGCTCAGACTCTTGGTAAAGAGTATTTATTTTCTGCCATGTACGCCTCTGTAGCGTTATTATATGATCTGTGGTAGCGCTATAAGAGCTGTCAAAATAAGTACCTACAAATCCCTAAACCTGCTGATCCTTCCTAACCCGCATGTCAGATCCCGCGCTTTTTTTAAATATAATATTGTTTCCCTAATTTTTCACGTAAAATGGCAAATGCACGACCAGCGCGACGCCAATATAAAAAAAAAGTCGCTAAAAAATCGCTTTTTTTAATATTACAGAACTAAGGAGGTTCTCTATTCGTTTCGGCGAAATTTTTTGTCTATTATTACGAACTTACGACTTTGATCATAATAATGATATCGAACATATGAATTCCTCTAGATATTACACGTACCGAGACAAGTCAAAACCCATTTTACAGCTCAGACCTCATAGCTGTATGTCGTGACCGTACACAGCTTCCAAATACCAAACATTATCTTACTATTATAAAGCTTATTACAATGCTATAAGGATGAAAGTGCTGTAACTTATGCGGTAGCAGACCGTATCATATTTTAGATAAGGCAATCTCTATTGTATCGGGTTGTTACTCATCGTATGTCTTATTTATAAAGGTTTCATCGCGTGCCTCTACTTGAAAACTTGATAGAGGCACACTTAGATTATATTCGTTACTTTACCTGTTTACGATGTTATTAGTTACTCTTTTTTTCTTTTTATTTGTTAACCATTTTAAAAATACATAAAATATACTTTATATATAGCACGGTAACACTCTTTCTTCGTCGATAGCCTTAAATTAGGTAGGTATTATAGGAAGTAGTTTAAGTTTTATTTGGTTTGTTCTGCAAAAGGTGAAACTGAAAAAAGTATCGAAGGAGGTTTCGAATTCGCTATTTGATCTCTTTCGAAAGTTTCCGATTCGGAAGTTTGTTAAACTGTCAAATTCAAAAATTCATTATTTATGGTTATTTTGATGGCATTTGATTGAGAAAAGTTGGAATTATAAACAAATAAATATTCACGGACATTTAACACAACGCCTTCTAGTCCCAAACTAAGCAAAACTTGTACTATGGGAACTAGATGGCTGATAGAATACATATATACATTTTTTTGGAAATACATACTTGTAATACATAGAAACACCCAGACACAGAACAAACATCTATGTTTACAACACACAAATGTTTGTTCTCGGTGGAGATCGAACCCACGACCCACAGCACGGAAAGCAGAGCTACTACAGACTGAGCCATGACGCCTGTCTAGAAGGATCCCTTATGCTTTTAGGAGTAGGCTTTAAACCGTGGGTTTTGTGGCACATGCGGTGTTGTCAAACAGTCGCCTTAAGCTGAAGTATCCCATTGCATTAACAAGCTGTTAAACGCCGGCTAAGCTTGTTAAAGTCGATTAATTTTCAAAGGTGTTTTCAAAGGTGCTATGTCGTCTTAACTACAGTGACAGTAACCGCCCCTTAATGTTGCACCCTGAGGCTCAGTTCATTCTCTCATTAGACCTTAAAAATATGAATGATGATGATGATAAAATTACATGTGTGTATTCTTTTGTTTATTCGGACTTGTAACTTTATGATAATTTTAGAATGTGGGTATAAATATTAGTAGACATTGACACAATGCTCTCTAGCGCCAAACCACAGATCATATAATACTATACGCCAAACTAAGCTTGATGGGAGCTAGATTTCTGATAGAATACTTATTTATATTTTTTTGGTTAATATAATATACTTATAATACATAGTAACACCCAGATATAGAACAAACATCTAGAAGCTTCCAACACAGAAATAAGGAAAGTAAATAAGGGAATTACGGACATAATGACATACATTTTTCTTTGAGCATAATTTCTCGTTATTTATAAAAGCTAGAACAATTTGGTTATACAGTGGTATTGATTCGCTTGTTGCATTTTTCTAAACTAACCTAATTTGACAGCACTAAGAATGTTGTCGTCCCTTTCTCATAAACTGAAACGACAAGGACGGCTATAATTTTAGAGCAGTCAAATTAGGTTGGTTTAGAAAAATGCAACAAGCGAATCGATACTATTACCGACTGAGCTGTGACGTTTGTTATTTGAACCTGTCACTTTACGCTAACTTTAGGATATAAGTAATAATGTAACTAGCATCTTGGGTATATCCTAAACCTCTTTCAAAATGTCTTCTCTGTTTACCTAGCACTAGGTGTTGTGCTACAGACAAAGGCTCTCCACCTTATCTCACAGCTTTTTACCAGATATTATCTAAGATATATTTCTGAAACGAGACGAAACGGTAGCTTCGGGCAGCAGGTTTCCCAACGATTGACGTAAAGATTACACGGCAAAAATGCGTGGTCCAGCAATTTGTGTCACCTGCTACCTCCTCCAGCTAAAATAGAGTGATTCTACCATCACCAGCATTACAAAATTACCGCTAAACAAAATCACCGCTTATTACAACAGGGTAAAACTCAAAATGTTATAGCAAGAGTAAATTATTGCAGGCTAAGCGTCTTGGTCCGATATTAATCTTATCTTTAGTAGGATGTACTGAAATATGGCTTTAATTTTCTATTGCGACTTAAAATATTCTGAAAACTGTTTTCAAGTTTAATATTTATGTGAATTTTGCTGAGTGATTTTACACCGGATTTTCTGCATTTATTGCGCCGCATTTTATACCGCAAGAGAATAAAGTCTAAATAAAATTAAAAAAAAAAATCAAATGTCCCTATTTCTGCCGCCAAGCAACAATAACTGTTCGCTTTAATCCATGCTAAGGTTGCCTGGAAGAAATCGCTTTCGGCGATAAGGCCGCCCATTGCACTTTATCGCATGATATAAGTTAGTCTGTGAAACATTGTTCTTTATTCTTTATTGTACGCAAAAGTAATGACTTACGGGAACTTAAAGATAGGTTATGTACAAAGGTGAGCTTAACCCTAAAAAGAGTTCCCTACCAAAAAAAAAAAAAAGAAGAGATCTTCTAGTTGTTCTTGTGTACATTAAAGTGGTATCTATCTATCTGTGCTTTGTTTTGAAGGGTATGGGTGCCGGTGCAATGCATCACAGGGCACGTTCTTAGTGGATGAGCTCAGTGAGGCATTGCATCGTTATAAGTAGTGGTTACCACCTAACATCAGGTTAGCCATCGGTTTGTTTCATCATTCCGCTGTAGGTAGGTATACAAAAAATGTTATATCTCGGTCATATCAACTGACAAACCAGGTTATCGGTTAAGAAAAATATAATTATACTAGCCGCCCAACTAGGTGGAAAACGTGGTTGGTCGGTTGGTAATAGACGAACTTATAATGTAGGGTAGGTACTTAAGTTCAAACATTTTATGCCTGTCTCTGTTTTTTATAAAACCAAGGCCCATACGTCGGCTCGCATCAAAGCGATTAAACACACAAAGACACGTCGATAATAATCCGTTTGTGTCGCTCAACAAACATTAATAACTGAGCTGTTGGCTGTAACTGTCTTCGTAAACAACCACTGATGAGTTATTGCTTTGTAAACTGACCCGCGTCATCAAACTAGTGATGTGCCGCGCTGGCAAGCTTATCGATGATCACCTACGCCGTCAGTTATATTTCAAAAATATCTTACGAAGTCCAAAATTGTGATCCATAGCCATGTTTAATTCATTTGGAAAATACTAACGTTATGCATTATCATTCTTTGTAGGTATAAACAATATTCATATATATTTTCTGCTTTCAATAGTATTTAACCAATTCATATTGAAATTACTTATTCATTTTCTTTTTATACTAATCTAGTGTAATTTCATACAATATATAATTTAGTTCGATTGTCACCCAAAACAAACTTTTCAGATCATTTTAGCCTGAAATGTCCAAAGCTTGCCTTTTCATAGACTTCCAGGAGTTTTTAGAAATTTTGAGCTTTCTCCGCCCATGGATTTGCTAAGCTTCAAAATGTCGTCAGAAGCCCTGAAGCATGTATTTGCCAAACAAGCACGCGACCCCCTGTAGATCCTTGCAATACTAGAGGTATCGCGCCACCGCAACCGAAGACAGTTATCTAGTCTCAAATGACGTTTTACTATAATTAGATAATATACCACCCACTGACGAAGTTCTGTGTTCAAAATAGACGTTTTTAGCCTGATAGAGAGGCTTGAAAATGTTCATCGTTAATCATAGGATTATGAGTCACAATCT
Organism: Eulithis prunata; assembly: GCA_918843925.1. NCBI lineage: Eukaryota > Metazoa > Arthropoda > Insecta > Lepidoptera > Geometridae > Eulithis > Eulithis prunata. Next base: position 8,368,122 of record OU974014.1, on the reverse strand, counting down.
CATGATTTATTGCTTGCGGCTCAAGTACCCATAGTTGGTGATTTATATCGATGAAGGTACATCACTAACACCTAGGCTATGTCACTGCATACGCACTATAGTCAGTATTTTATTGCAATTATTTTTATTACCCGATGATGTAGGTAGATAGAGTATCTAATGTTTTTCGCGCGTATGGTCCAAGATTTTTGGCAACGTTCTTCAGAGAAGCCAATGGATTTGGATAAATGAGATGTCAAATGTATTGTCTAAATACCGTTAGCTTAAAAAGCTACATAAACAAGGGATTTGCAAATCATTTGTTATAATTTGTACAAGGAAACGGAACGCTATAGCAAAAAAGTGTCATGCATACTCTCTCGCGATGGTAACCAGTAAAAAATTCAAATTTCTTCAAAGTGCATTCATTGTGTAACAGTAACTACTATTCCATCTGTAAATAAAGTGTCAAGCCGTTGATTTATCGATAGAGGCACATCACTAGCACCTAACACTGTATTGTCGCGCATATTATCACTTCATTTCGCGAACATGTTTGATTTATCACTTTTAAATAGATTTTAAAAGGCATTAGAAATGTATTTCGAGATCTTTGCTACTTTGTAGGTTTTTGAATAGATGCATAGTTTAGATATTACAGTATTACTAAAACATAACGACTGAATAACTTATAAATACTTATTATCTAAATACTCACCGTGGATTTAGATCTGGATTAAAATTCAAGTCGAAGAACAAAAAGTAGGTACTAGATAAAAAAAAAGTAAGTATGTATACATGATAAAATTTATTATAAACAAAAAAAGCATATCAATTTTGCACTCAAAGTTGTGCTCGTCATGTTTCGTTCCAACCTTCATTTCAATATGATATATTTTTATCACCATGGTATTTGTACATTTTATCTTGACGCCTGACGTGCAATGTTTGTTTTGTTACAAATTGAAAGCCCGAGAAGCCTTTATTACTAAGTACAAGTAGATAAAGGTTTGAATGAAGAATAACGGCTCGAATATAAGTACTTTTTATGAAGTCTTCGATCTAGGTTTTGATTAAACTTCTTGTCATGTTCGTGGATGACCTGCCAATGACAAAGAAAAACATGATTAATACTAAAAATACTCGTTAAAATACCATCTTTATCTGCAACGTATGTGTATTATGTTAAGTTAGGTTGGACAAAATACCCTTAAGGGTGCTAAAAATGAACAACAATTTTAAATAAATCAAGTAATGAGTTTTTGACCGACAAAATTCAATAGTTTTTCTTGTCGATCCTTATTTCTGTCATATTTTATTATTTGACATTTATTTATAGCAGTTGTATTTTCTCTTTTAATAATTATTCAAGTCTAATCTTAGACTATATATTTAGGTAAGTGAAAAAATATATTTGCATTATATGTACACTATGACAAAACCTGATTAGGTTTAAGTAAGCCAGTGGAATATTTAGTAAAAACACCTGTAGTATATTACGTTCACGCGAATTAAACATATTTATCTTTACCACTTAATTAATGTGCAGAAGATTATGTAAAACTAGGCGAAAAAAAAAAATCATGTTGTTTTCTGTAAAACAGGTGGATTTTAACACCTGTACAGAAAATAACATGATTTCTCATTGACAGGTACCTAGATAGAAAGATACATGTTGTCGCTTTCACCGATGAATTTCACACATCATCACGCAAATGCTAAGTCAAAGAAATATCTTTGTGCATGATTAAAATATAAAATAGTTTATACTAAAACGTTCAGTGTTGTATACCTACATGATCAGGTTGTGTCATTTGTTGCTGATTGTACTTCTAGGATCGCATCGGAAATTACATCTCAAGCATAAATGGCGACGCTTACCAGCACTCATGTTCTCATTAACATCTCCAGCTCAAGTCACAAGCAAAAAGCGACCTTGTCTCTTACTTAATAAGTCTTAATTATTGACTGCGACGCCAGCTAGTAATTTTAAAATGCTTTGAAAGTATTAAATTTAAAGTGATTACTTAGTATAAAATTATAAGTAAGTGCTTTGAATAAATGTAGAGTACGGGCCAATGACATAAAAACCCGTGAGATTTTGTTTTTATTACACCCTAGTAATTAGATCTTTAATGGTTTTTGAATAATATTATGATATTAAATTCTTTATGACATGGGAGCGTAAATGTAATATGTTACATACATTAAGACAAGTATTTCTAAGCATTGGTGTTTATTTTTATATAGTCGTCGACCGCGGCGTAGCTCGCGTTCTACCCTTTGGAGTGTGACGTTTCAAAATTCCTTTCTTTGTGCTCCCCTACACTATATAAGAATACTACATACCCTCCAAATTTCATACCTCTAGGACTTATGGTTTAGCCTGTGCCTTGATTCTAAGTCAGCTTCAAAAGAGTTTTTTTTTATATTCATGCATTCAGTGTTTTGAATGCTGGCCGTTTTTAAGAAGCAATATGAACTGTCAGAATTCAAAAAAAGACTAGCTCGTGTTTATAATATGAGCAATAAAAGATTGCATGTCAGAGCTGAAACTAAAAAGCACATAATCAGACATGATGGTTGTGTATGCTGACTATAAAAGATGGGTCAGAGCTCAAGTTTGAACGCACATAGGTGGTAGGGGGGTATGCTAATTATAGTTACGAATTTTTGAAAAAAAAAAAAACAACAATTCTGTGCAGTGCTACATTTCCTGGGCAATGTAGCAATTTCCATTTAAAAAGAATGTGTCACAATTAGTAGAATACGCTTGAACCTAAAACTCGCGTCAAGCACCAAATCTGCGCGTACGCACTCCCCACTATAACGCGCTTTGTGACACCTCCCACCCATTAAGTGAGGTAGGCCCCTCTTTCCTCCTCTAAACTATGAGGCGACTAAGAAGGCGTTTCTGCAGTTTAATGTAATCAGTGCGATATACTGCGCCTGCGCATGGATATTGATTTGCAATCTAAGATAAGCCTTTAACCACAGAGCCTCGACTCTGAGCTTCAGTTGGCTAATAGTTTGGTGAAATAAAAACTATTTTTCGTCATACATTTGTATGACTTTTCGCATACTAAACTCTGACTACGGGTTCTCGTTTATTCGGGTTATTCCCATCGAACCCACCGGCTGTCTCACTGGTGGGGCCGATGGGAAAAAAAATCCCAACGAGCCCACTATTATCATAGAGATATCTTCATAAAATTCACAGGGTAAATATAGGTACTGATGAAACGAGGAAGTTTTTGTAATACTTTTTGACCAATAGTTATTTCAGTAAAATCACAAGGATAATTAAGAATTATTTGGTCAAGGTAGAAGATAGTCCTGTCATTTATTGCAACATGTCGTTACGTACTAAAGACTGCCATTTTTTTTTAAATACCTTATGAAGTTTCTTTAGTAGTTTATGGACACTCTCACTACGTCATCTACTAATTAATACCTTTTATTATTAAACCACTAACATTTTTACTGGGTACCTAGGCACTACACGTGCAAAACTGTACGCGCAAGTTATAATAAGCTGGCTCTATTAAATTAAATACTTATCTAATCTTAATAATAATGGATTTGAAACTATTCCTCTATTACTAAAGTGTAATCTCCAGCTTCTGGTGGGAACAATCTCCTGAGCTGGGGGTAATTTCCTTTAATTAAGCCCAACACGCCTCAAGAATAGCAGGCTTTACTCTGTACAGGACCTAATTTCAATCTACACGGGTCTGAGATGCCGAGATTTTGTAAAAAAACAGTCTTGGTAGGTACCTTCTGTGCAAAAATGACGGTAAAATAGATGCCAACTTAACTATAATAAGTTTAGCAGGAGCAAAAAAATATGAGCCTATGTAAATAAATAAATATATATGGTCTATCTTATAAAAAGTTAGCGTAGACATTATGTCTTGTTTAACATACGTAATCAGGACATTATGTCTACTCTAACTTTTTATAAGATAGGGGGATAATTTCTAAGCTTGCCCTTACCTACGGCATACCACAAATAAGCAGTCAATTAGTGGCTAACGACAGCCAGAAAAGTTCAACATATTATTATTTAGCTATTTTAAAGGCTGGGACTACATGGAATCCGGAAACGGAATTCCGTATGCTATGTACTCCCAGCTTATGAGCTCTGTCAACTTAAAATACAGGCATCCCCCCCCCCCCCCCACTCCACACAGGTCAGTATACTGGGCCTAATTATCGGAGTAGTGTCGACCAGATAGCTCTCATCCAGTTATACACTCATGAATATCCATCGGGGACCGGTACGAACGGCGGCTTTAGAACTCGCGACGTAAGTAGTTATTTTGAAACACATCGGGGACAGGCCAGTATGGGGTTAGGCCAGCGTAACCCGCTATTTCTTGGGGATCAAAATCGGTCCTAACCTTGCTCTATGAAATTATATTCAAGATTAGCTTCCGCCCGCGACTTCATCCGCGTCCCGTTTGATCCTGTTGATTTTCTGAGACAAAAAGTAGCCCATGTGTTAATGCAAGTTACAAACTTTATTCCAAGTGTCATCCAAATCGGACCAGCAGTTGCAGCGTGGTTGCAACACAAACATAAACATTGGTATCTATTCGTTTGTTGCATTTTTCTAAACTGATCTAATTTGACAGGTCTAAAATTATAGCCGTCCTTGTCGTTTCAGTTTATGAGAAAGGGACGGCACCATTTTCAGTGCTATCAAATTAGGTTAGTTTAGAAAAATGCAACAAGCGAATCGGTACCAATAACACGTTTTTGATATACTTCAATCGCCTTAAAAATACAAATAATAAAAATAAAACTAAATGAGATATGGACAAAATGAAGTTTACTAATTGTATAATCACACTCAGACAGCTGATTTAAGGACATGATCAATTCGACCACATCATAATCATTAGTTTAAGTACCTACGCTACTACTCTGTACACCTCAACGTGGTTAAATGGTTAAAGTCTAAAGGAAATGGCGTTGATTTGTCAACGGAAATTATCTGCCATCACGGGACTCTGTACTAAACGGTCACACGAATCACCAAAGCATTTTAAGATCCGTGAATAATGCTTGATCAAACCAAATATATGCTACAGATATAAGCTTACATATGCAATGCAACTCTCGCTGAATACGACTCACTGCTGTCTTCTGTTTTTCCTGTAAACTTCAGTCAGGGTTTTTTCAAGGCAGTAAATAGGTGTTTTCTAGAATTCTAGATTGCCCTGCTTCATCGTCGGTTTCATTGTCACTTACAATCAGGTGAGATTGTGGCCAAAAGTCGTTAAAAAACGGTACGTATTATTTTGTTCTGAGCAGTTTAAGTTTTCACATTGTATCAAGATAAATTACTTATATTCTTGAAACATGTGAAAATTTTATCGCATGTTTTAATTTTATAGATCTTTTTTGAGTCGCTTAGCGACTATGTAAACTATAACAGGGCTGACATAGTCGCTAAGCGACTCAAAGTCCTTACAAAATATAAGAATTAAAAAAACCCCATTATTCTGATGGCGAGTTTTTGATATTCATTTGTTTTAAGCATAGGTACACACACACACCCTCACCTTTGAAATTACATTGCCGGTCGAGTCATATAGTGGACAATAATAACTACATTTGTGAGCTCATATACATTACTAGCCGTCGCCCGCGGCGTTGCTCGCGTTCTACCCTTTACAGTGTGACGTTTCAAAATTCCTTTCCTAGTGCACCCCTACACTATATAAGGATACTACCCTCCAAATTTCATACCTCTAGGACTTATAGTTTAGGCTGTGCGTTGATTCTAAGTCAGCTTCAAAAGAGTTTTATATTTTTAGAAGAAGATACATGACAGTCAGTGGTATGATACGGCCACACGAAGCGAGTAGTTGCACTGCAACAACTGACTGGGCAATTTCGCATACTAGCTCGCACTGTGTAACCAGAGCCCTGAGTCTATCTCGGTGTTGTGTTTTCTTGCTATTTTTGGCATTCGGAAACGGATTCGCAAAGTGACAAATTTTGTATGAAAACCGGATAAGCGCCTCTAGCAGGAGATTTGGGAACTGTTTCTGCGAGTCTATTTGACGTCTATAGACTCGCAGAAACAGTTCCCAAATCTCCTGCTAAAGGCGTTTATCCGGTTTTCATACAAAATTTTTCACTTTGCGAATCCGTTTCCGAATGCCAAAAATAGCAAGAAAACACAACACCGAGATAGACTCAGGGCTCTGGCCATTATGTGTAGGAAGTCGGTTGCTGTGCTTAGAGGTTCTTCCTATAACGTTGTGTGACGGACATAAACCTGCCGTGTCTCATCCGTCCCGGACGGTGTAAATTGCTCTGCGAATTAAGACGTCCACAAACCCGTACGTATTACACCATTGCAATTGGTTAATTAATATTTAACATCGTGTAGAATGTTGGTTTGTTGAATGGTTAGGTTTGCTAATGTTGATGTGAAGCTGATTTTTATTGAAAACTGGAAATTGTATATATTTTGTTAATAAAAAAAAGTGATATATAAAAACTTATTTAAAGATGAACCTTATGGTTTATCTAAGTGCCCTAGCTGAAATTCAATAGGTAGGTAGTGTAGTAGGTACCTACCTATAATGTGATTATAAATAGCTATAAGAATGTAAGAAGAATGTACATTCAATAAAAACAAAAAAACTTGAGCTGCCACAGTCATAAAAGCGATCTAGCGCCAGCCTCCACAGATTATGCATAGCATTGGCAATTTGCTATAGTGTGGCGTGTCACGGATAGCGTGCCATCTCGGTAATTATGCTAATATCTCATGTTAATCTGATGAATCGACGAGCGCTGATATTGAGATTATGACTTTTGCACACTGCATAATTTGAATAAAGATTTTTGCTGCAAATTTTATGCAGAAAGCTAAACAAAACATGCCGATCTCTGAAAAAATTGATAAAGCTATCTTTGATACGAACAATTCCAAATATTATTTTATTTATCTTGATGAGGTGTTGTTGAACGAGCGCGCACGCTCCCAAAAGCCGGGAAAACTCGGAAGAATTGAATGCAATTTCGACTCTTACCCACACCTGCTACAGCAAGATGGTAGAGTCAAATAATTAAAGAAAAAAAAACATAAGCTAGCACTGACTAAGCTAATGTATTGGAAATTCACATGCTAATATGCAATGATATGCATAGGTACTGTCAAAACAATATGCATACTGTCGAAATATCACACTTAGTTTTTGCATAAAACTTGATTCTTTTGGAGTATACATCTTTCAAGAGATTTGCAAGCAATGTGTTATGACAAGGTTCCTAGGTACCTATTGCGCATCAGAGCGGTTGAACCGTGTCTAATATAGATACATAAAGCTTTGATATACTAGCATTAATAATACCAGCAAAGTAATTAAATTATGCTCAGATGGTGTATCTGCTAATTTAGTCATGTATTTTAGACAAACTTGAACAAGGCGAACGCACTCCCATACGAGTAGATTTGTAGATATACCTACCTAACTATTAGGGAAGACAAATCTGAAGAAACCTCGCGCCAGGAGTACCTAAGTAGGTATCTATGTATCGTAGGACTCCAAGGCAATCAAACGTCGTAATTTTTACTGCCAATGACAGATCAAATACGTCACATTTGTGATTAGCTATTGGCCAATTTACACGATCACAAGTAACTTACAAACTAAGTAGAGTCATCGGCACACTTCACGGCATGCAGCAATACTTCGCAGTTGGGTTTTCAGTACCACGCAGTGTACTTAGCTATATCTTGACTGTAAGTTTGTCACTCTTTCTATTTACAAATAATGGTCTAGCTAGAGTCTAGATTCAGGAAACTTAATTTGCCACCACTTCATATTGTACCAATGATCAAGCACGATCAATCGATGCGTCAATCGAATCGACAGCGATCGCGTGCGATCGACAATTACATAACAAAATAATGATTGCTACCGTTAAGAGATTAATCCTTGCTCGGAGAATGCTTGAATGCCTCTGTCTGACTATTTTCGTGAATTGAAGCTCTACCTAAGAATACAGTCTTATTTAGGTACTCTACAAAAACTAAATCTAGAGCCTAAGATGCTATTGTCAAAATCTAAAAAGTGCCATAGAGAGTAACATGCACTCAAATTATTTGAAACTACACCACACTTATTAAGTTCAATCCGCGTCATCGAAGTCGATGACTCACGCGCGGTGTCTCATCAAAGTATTAGGTACCTTGCACGGCATGCACGTCAAATCTATCTATGCTATTGTATAATTGTAAAAAAGGCAAAAACAAATTAAAGATATGGCTAAACTAAAGATACAGCTTGACCTCTCTAAACCAAAAGCAGCCTTTGGCCTTTGAGGTTCATCGTATACTGGTTGACAGACATTTTGGTGGTAAGTTTCGCATGCGTACGAAGTCGCAGGTACCAGCTAGTTGTTTTATAATTTCGATACAGTTTCTCTACAATAAATTGACCGACCGAGATCTGAAGTACCAGGGCGTCATGGGCAATAGAAGGTCGTTGGTTCGGTGGGCGGGTCCTATCACGAAGCTCCCGGTAGTCCGCGTGGAAGCCGCGGGCTCCTCCACCGTTATAATTATCGTGAAATGTTCGTATAGCAGCGAAATAGAACAATTAATTTTATCTCTGAGCTATCTCAGAATGTGCAAATTGGAAAAAATACCAGCAAAAGTTGGGAGCTCTAACTTGAAATTACCTAGGAGTGTATTCCGTTTATAATAAAAAGAATATTTTGTATACAACTTGACTTCATTCATACAATGCAAAGTGGTTTCCGATGCAATTTATTACGTCTAGACCTGGACCTATTAGCAAAATATTACTCAGAGTCTAATAAAAAAATGTAATTCAAAAATAACAAGCGATTACTTATCTGACAGTAGCTGCCTGACACTGTTATAATTATAATGTAGACTGCAATTATTAGAGAGACAAAACACAGCCGACGTACATAATCTATCATGAGACGGTCAACTTTTCAAACTTTGTTTAGATTGTCGTTTGAACCATGTAAGTTTATACAGTCACTTAGGAACTAACCTTCAAAATTCTATAAATTCTTTATTTAAAAATGTTTCCAGTTCTTGCCAGAAGCGACTCAATCCTGTGGGCGCCACCGGCGCGCTTTAAAGGTCGAACCGATTTGTTCCGTAGACATCTGCACTGCCTCTGCGCTCCTGGTACTCCCAGTATTAAATCGTTACAATTTACAATATTAATCGGTTATTTTGTACGTAAACGGTTGGCTATAAATACACGTTTTGTGGGAAGACCGCAGGATTAATGGATGTAGATTAGAGTAAGCAAGCTTTAGAGTATGAACATGATGTGGGGTTATTAGGTATTTACCGAATAAAGAAATTAAAAAATATTTTATTTAGTGACAGCAAAAAAATGCTTTGTTTTAACAAAAACAATTTAATAGATGAACGTGGGAAAGCCAGTGAATGTAAATGATTTTCATATTATACCTATTTGTATAAAATTCAAACAAATGCGCGAGGGTATTTGGTAAAACTATCGGGGGCAAGGTGTGTTTTTCCCGATAGCATGGATTAGCAAAGCACCTATATATTTTTCTTACATTATGTTATTTCATCTATTGGAGGCCACTATTTTCGAAAGTGGTTCTATTGACTATTTTTATGATTTTTTACGCTGTAGCTTGGTCATATCTCTCTTAGGTTTAATGGTTGTTGTGAATACTGGCAGAAGCGGTGGTTTGAGGTGCTTAGATCGTGTTTGTGGATCGAATCGGTTCGGTAAGGGGTTAATATTTAGTCTGTTGTAAAGGGCAAGCTTGCACAACACATTACAATTACGTTGGCATAAAAGTTTCTTGTCAAAAAGTTTCTGCTACCGACTAACCTTCACACTAATATTTTACACTGATGTTAAGGTTAGGAATATTTACTAAGCTTTGCACTAGTGTGATGGATATTATTATTTAGTATTTATTTAATTAAATTGAATAGCAGAAACCAATTAAATACACAAATTATAATGTCAAACAATTTATGATAGTACGTCATACAAGAAAAATGAAAAGTTACAGAAAACCAATGAAAAAGTTTTCTTTTGATCTGTATCAAAACTTTTTTGTCAAGAAACGCTCTGTAAAAAATCTAATCGCTAACTGTTTTGTCTTTTTAGGAGTGCAAATACCCTGATATTTTAGGGTTACTTTTCTCCACTGAAAACCTTGGAATTAATAAATAGTATCCAGTCAAAGATCTCTACAAACAACAGGTGGATCCTACGCCCGATACTAGTCTAGGATAAATGGTTGTTGGAACAAAGTTAAATTATTTCTCTTATCCGCCATGCCATCTTCATTGGTTTAAGCTCCATTTACACCGTCCAAGTTACTCGAATAAAAACTAAAAACTAAATATTATATCCCGCAGATTTATAAGTTCAGGAAATTAGCATGTGCTTGCACACGGGCAATAAATCTTTTTTTTATTTTTCTTTAACACACACATACCTAGAACAGTTTGATTACTTTCACCAAATATTTTGTTCATGGAAAAAAATGCTTTCATGTATGCGTTGATGTGACATTAGAATTAGATACTCCTAAGAACAATTAGTTGTATCATGCTGTAACATGAAATCATTATAAGATTACTATTTCATGTACCCACCATTTTAGTGGGTTTAAGTATTACACGACTCATTTCCAAAGTATTATTGTATTTTTTTAGACTGTATACTTTTTTATAAAGCCTTATGTATCTGCCATCAACATACCTAAATAAGAAATGAGTTTGATATGTAGCCAGCTAGAGAAACCATGCTAATTCTTCCTTACCATTTTGGGGGTTAAACTATGATACTTGTGACCTTGCTTGTCCTGAGCAAGAATTTACAAAATGTTCAAACGATGCATGTCAATTATTACTCTATGGTATGCAAGAAGTAAGAATGTTATACCGTGTAAACGGGGCTCGAGCTAGGGCTGTCTATTCGAATTGTCTATGGAGAAAATCTTATTAGTGGTATATTGACGAAGGTATACTAAGCATTTTATTAATTTTTAATAAAATGTTGTTAAACTATACGCCATCTTTGGGAGTTTCTTGACTACCCGCTAGATATTCTTATGGAATTTCGCGTATATATCTAACATTTGAGAGCACATGACAATTGTATATAATTTTAGCACTATTATGGTAGCCCTAATTGTTTTTTTCTCTTCCACATCAATTTTCGATTACAAAATACAATCACAACTAAATACGCTATAGGCACAATTTTTCATTATATTTTCCGTTGCTTTTGCATACTAATCGAAGTCAAACCAAAGACATTCCAACGTCAGAATTTCGTCATCCCTAAATACCATTTTCAGTAACAATTTGCGATCATTGAGATCTTCCATCGGGCGCGAAGCTGCGAGCTACTAAATTGGACTAACTGTAATACTGGCTCATTGTACCGCGCTGCTAAATTGAACGAATACTTTAATGTAACAAATAACCAATATCTATAACTATAGAGATCCCGGGCAGTTTATAATGAACTTTCTACCCATATTTTCATTTTCATCAATCAATCAATCATCATCAATATATATAAAACTCTTTTGAAGCTGACTTAGAATCAACGCACAGCCTAAACTATAAGTCTTAGAGGTATGAAATTTGGAGGGTAGTCTCCTTATATAGTGTAGGGGTGCACTAAGAATGGAATTTTGAAACGTCACACTCTAAAGGGTAGAACGCGAGCAACGCCGCGGCCGTCAAGAAGGTCTACAGATTGTAAACGGCCCGTATGCTGATTTACTGCTCAAGCACTGATCCGGACTCGAGTATAGATTTTTGTATGAAAATCTCTACTCAAGTGTAGTAAGTATTATAACGATCTGTGTCTAAGTAAAGTATATTATTATATTTTTTTATATGTACTATCTGTATTGTATTTATAAATACACAAGAAACAGTTCAGCTATCTACAAACCGTTGCAAACGATTTATAGGTAGCTCAACTGGCCCAAAAAGTGTTTTGTTTGATATGAAAACTTTTTGGAATATTGCAAGTCACGCTTGAATCCCTAACTTATTAGATCTGTGGATATAAAGTAAAAAGCGACAATTTTTTTTTTATTGTAGTTGGTAAGTACTGAGCACCTAGAGCTTCAATTAAATTATTACGCTCAAATTATTGCCATCTCTTACAAATTAGTAATGTCAAACAGAGGCAGAGCAATTTTAAGTGGTGCTCAAATTTGAATGACGTTTCAGTATTGCAGCCTTAGACACGAAATATTAACAAAAAGTAATTAAACTTTGCTGCTAACTGTACAACTCTTTGTCACAACAAAGGAAGGTCCACTGACCAATCCAGTTCTAGGAACTCCAGAGTGCCCAACATCCGGGTTCCAGCAAAAAGTTGTGATCGATTTTTTACTAATCTATTTATTGAATGCAAGATCGCCTACGACAAGCGACGTTCTATTTTAATCTGCAAATGACGAAAGACAGCTACGTTTTAAATTAGAATTAAAAATATGTTTTTATAAAAAGAAATTCTACGGAAACCTAAAAAAATGAATAAACTTTACGGGATATTATACACTTTTACTATGTTTAAGATCCCGTTCACAGTAGCTGGTGTCGAATCGCTATTTCGGATGTCGTCGCTACAGTTCCAATGTTCCAATTAATAAATAAATTAAAAAAGTGTAGGTACCGCTAAGGCGCTAAGAACACTCGACATTTTGTTGGAACGAACAAGCATCAAGTAGAAACAAGGCTTAGCTAAATAAAAAAAAAAACGGTACTTACATACTTCACTAGCCCTTTCAATAGCTCTAAATAACGTTTTTACAAAAAATGCTTTACAGATTCAGATACCATATATAAATATAATATTGAGTTTTATTGTTTTTTTTTTTTTTTTTTTTATCATACAATATATGCAACCGTTTGACCACAATCTCACCTGATTTTAAGCAATGACGTGGTCGACAGTGTAGCACGGTTACCTAGAAGATACCTATTCACTCTCCTCTTGAAAACTTCCAAATTATAGTCATTCTCCTATCAATTTCTTACTAAGTAGTTCTAGTAAAACCAATATAGCACTAGTGCAAATCGCAGCTTCACCTGCGTTACCTATAACTGGAACACACTAATCTAGCACCCCATTACAGATAGCTGATATACCTCACCAGATGTCGCTGAGAGCACTTGTTAATAGTGGTTTGTCACGAAGAATCAGCTTTGCTAAACTGCTGGTACACTTCTATTGCAAAAATAGTCGAGAGTTGAAAAAAACTTAATTTTGAGTAATACGTGGCCTTTACATCTATTGAAGATGATTTATACGGTGGCAACCTATGCCTACACTTAATGGGAAACTGTAGTGCCTGGGACAGTGTTTAGATGGAGTAGGCTTGAGTAGTCAGTCAAAATAACAACTTGAGTAACATAGTAACAACTACTATGTTCAGTAGTAGTAGAGCTCTTTGTGAGAGCTCGTCCGGGGAAGTACTACCACCGTACCTATTTCTGCCGCCAAGCAGCGATGCTCGCATTGCTGTGTTCCGGTTTGAAGGGTAAGGGCGCTGGTGTAATTACAGGCACATGAGACTTCAAGATCTGTACGTCTCAGAGTGATGGACGCAGTGCATTGCCTTACAGGGCACGTCCTCATTGGACTTGCTCTGTGAGGTAATGCATTGTTATAGGTAGAAGTTACTACTTTACTACTTAACATCAGGTGAGCTATCAGCTTGTTCCAGTACTTATATCATAAAAAAAAAAGTTACTGCAAATACATAGTAACAACTATGCAACTGATTCTAGATTACAGATATGCCTTTAGATTTCGGGTAATTTACCTACCTATTCAAGACCAACTCGGTTCAACACATTTAGCAACACTTGATATTATTTGCCACTGCGCTAAACTATACAATTATATAGTCTGTGGCTAAACTTACTAGTTTTACTGTGTTTTCCTTCACTGATTGAAAACACTACGATCCAATACTGGCATCTAAATCGTGGTTACTCTTACCTGACACTTATAGTCTGTGAAGTGTCCAATATATTTTATTGACTTGCATTTCCAATGCAGTGAACTAGCCGTTTGATATCAGTCTGTGGCATTGGTATTTATGATTGTCTGCCTCCAATTGGGTGTTTGTGATTGCAAGAGAGTGATACCACAACATTGTACAGTGTACCAATAAAATAATCTGATCGCTACTAATTGCAACAAGCGCTGAAATACAGAAATTCTGTTAGAAATCCGTTGTTTTTTGTTAAACTGATTAGTCACTCTTAGAGGTAACCTCTGAGGCCGGGTTCGACTAACTCCGAATAACGCAGTTTGTCAGATAAAATAGTATTTATCTCTACTTTAAAACTGTCAAAAACAAGGACAGGCCACAGATCATATAATACTATACTAGGACGGGCATTGGTCAAACTATGATCTGTGGTTAAACCCAAGGCTAATTTTAAAAGATAAAAAAAAACCATCATCCCATACCAAGCACAGTTTGTACTTAGTATGCCAACGAAGTGTACATTGCCAATAATAAAAATCTAATTTGCATAATTTAATTTCTATGATACTTTTTCATACAAAAGACTTCAACGCGCTCCGACAACTTTGCATATATTTTTCAATTATTTGCTACGAGTATTAACCCTCTAAACAGCTATAGTCGCAGCCTGGAGATCTACTAAGATCTATGAACCAAAAAAATCAAGGTCTTTGTTCGTCCCGTTCATCGGGGCATGGGTAAAAAGTGGCCCTGACGCTGTATTACTCATCTAGATAAGATGCAAAGGCCTGTTTTTGCTCGTAACACGCACAACGCCACGTTAACAAAGCCATTAAATCTACCAAACAAGCAAGCAAGCTCGTATGAGTTAGTGGCTAACTCAATTGACTGAGTTTTTAGGCCGCCTTAAGGCCTCCGCCATGGCTTAACGACTGCTAGAGCCGGGACCGAATCTACCAAACGGACGTGACTCAAATCTTTATTGCGACTTGAGATGCCCAAGTCACAAGAAAGCTGCAAATACTTCAAATAGTTCCCTGATTACTGCTGCTTGGTTAAAAGAAAAACTTGTAGCTCCACTAACAGTTCAAAGTTTTGCAATCATTGCTTGCTAAAACAATTTAAATTATAAATGCCAGTCATAAATTCATAATTTAACGATCAAGATATCACGCTGTAGAAACCCTATTGTGTTCAGAGGAAAATTGATCATTTAACGCAATGTACTCTCATTTATGTAGACTAGCTAAGTCACGCCGCTTTATTTAATCTAGTAAAATTATTTTTCCATGCTTCAAGAGTATTTATAGTATTTTAGTATTTCCACGCCAAAATGGTCTCTAATGGAAAGTACATAATACAGAACGGCGACTTAATTTCCATTAGGTGTCAAAACCCCCTGCCGCAGTAACAGGAGCCGCTAAGGGGATTTTTGGACAGGAAGGTAAAAAAAAAGATTTCTAGCGTCAAAGCTCTACTTAAAAAATATTCTAGAATGCTTAAGGGTGTTACTTATGACAGACAAATAGTTAAACAGTTGAATCAAAGTCTAGCTCTGTCACTGTTTGACATTAACTGTTAGTAGGTGACAGCAATAATTTAAACAGCTGAATAAAGTTATGCAGCGATCGTAAGTAAGGGGGTAAATATTTTCTATCGCCCTACTAGAGAGTAGGTGGATAGAACACATGTAATATTTAGTAGAGTCTCGTAATATAGGCACTGTAGGTAGAAATTACTTTAATATAATCTAAAAATTGTTTATATTTATTGTGCTAAAAATTCTTTGGAAATGTCCGCTAGAATACTTTGCCTAACGATGTTTTCACCATTGTGTTGCATCAGACAAACCTGTTCACAGATTGTGTTGAGATTTACCCTACTCATTTGATTTCAGATTCTTGGAGCCCCGATGGAACAGACCGATACGGGTAAGTTCTACTTTAGCTCATTCAAATCTAAGTAGATCTACTAGGCCATTAATAAAAGGAACGATAAATCTAGAATATAGTTTGAACAGAACCAAAGAGGTTTGTGTTTTTTCAAATTTGAAAACAGGTTATGCCTGTAAACTAAACTTTTTAATTTCATTGAATTTAGAACTACCTAGTAAAATAAAAAAAGAATCCCCGACTCCTTACAAAATATAAGAATAAAAAAAAGGTTCTCCATAAAGTTCACATAAATTGAGGAGTATCTATTTTTAAAAACATGCGCTTTTATTGACTGCTATTCAAATATTCAATTCTAATTTCAATATAATCATCAATTTTGATGTCAAAGCCTAACTTCACGATACAAATAAATAAGTAACTAATGATTTACTGCAAAAATAATCACCATACAATTATTGTTTCCTGAAAAACTTGACAAGTACCTGACAGGTGGGCGTAGCGATGACATTTAAATAAAGTTATCATGAAAAAATTAATTCCTATCGATTTGTTCTCGTCAACGTTCAAAGTACGCAGCCATTTTTCATATCACAATTTTCTATTCATATTTGCTTGGGGGTACAGCTACAACCATGCAATTTTGATTCTTCCTACCATTATAATAAGAATAATTTTTGTCTTATAGTAAAATAATTGTATGATTATGTGTAGTGATGGATTGAACGATTATACCTAGAACGTGTAGATTAATATAACCTAATCATGACTACAATAGTAGTTAATTTTATTAGATACATAGATAGATATTAATCACGCAATTCAATGTGACATTTCAGTGTATGGTATCTATTAAAATAATCTTCGAAGTCAACATTCTTAGACTTTGTATTGGCTCCTTGTATTAATTTACAAGGTGTAAAATAGTAGGTTAAAAGCAGGCCCTCAAGACAAAATAGCTATCTTGAAATCTTACTTTTTGGCATAGAAAAACGGATATTACAAATAATTTATTGCTTAGTAAAAATATTACACACTTTCATAGAGTTTAAACTGCCAACGATACGACACCTACTCGATATTATGGAGAGCTATATATTATCTTGGCTCAGCTTCCACTAGGCCCAGGTTCCGCTCAGACCGAAGAATAATATCAAATATTCCATAGATTAACTATAATTTAAACAGGAAGGCGAAAAATAATAGAAAAATTATAAGTATTATCATTTAAATAATGTGGTCATTTACAATTTCTTCTCATATAACATTTAGTACACACGCTTTCAACTTCGTACAGTATGGTTTTTGCAACTTGCTGTCAAATATACCGTGGCATGACATGTAATCAGTGGATGTAGTGCCAAACCTCCTTCGAGACGCTGACGCAGTGTAAAATGAATTCGCTTAGAGAGTCGAGCTTAAAGCTCGTGGTCAGTAACTAGCAAGCAAATTAGTAAGCATATCTTCTCCGAATTACCACATCTGTATGATAGCTTCCCGGGTGAAGGTAGCCAGATATGAATCTGGCTACCTTCACTTGTAATTGGCTAAAAGGTCGATATTTAACGTGCTATTGTACTTGTCCGGCTGGCATTTCTACTTACGCAAGCCATCCTGGCATTTACTGTTTGTGAAATTAACTTTTACTTATAGTTGTTGAATCAAATAATATTACTATTATTGCGTGTCTGTTAGTCAAACCTACTTTGGGTTATAGACAAGTCATAGACAAAAAATTCCAAGCGAAACAAAAAAAAATTACGAATTAAAAGCTTCGAACGAGCGCGTTGATGTTTTTTCAGTGATTCTTCTTTCTTCGACCCAAGATTTTTCATCCCAGTAGCTTTGTATCAGAAAACCTCTGTTGGATTGTGAAAAGTCTAATTCAGAAAAATAAATAGAGAAGAGGAATCATATATCAGAGCAGATATGTATTTTACAAATCTGCTCTGATCTATGATTCCTCTCCTTTCAATTCATTCATTTAAAAAAATAATTAAATCTCTGTGTAATATTTGCTAAAATATAATTTCGCGGTCTAAACCATCACAACAACCATCTAATGGCTCGAACAACCACTAAATAACTTCAAAATCAGATAAACTACATAGGCTGCTTTCACACAGCTAACGGCACGATATCGCCGGAGAGTTAATAATATTTTGATAATGTGCTAAACTAAACCGCACTAAAATTGTAGCCGATTTTTGTCGTTTCAGTTTATAAAATCCCTTTTTCGACAACATACGAGTATTACCTTTGGTACAGCCAGGTATACTATGTAGTTAGGTGAATCACGGGCAGAGGCCGATTTTTAGAGCTGTCAAATAGTAATAGTAATGTACACATATTAGTACAAGTAGGTTACTAAAAACAATTAAAAAAAATTGCTTTTGTACTAGACGCCTTCACACAGTTTTGACGTCAACAACGATATTTTCACACACTGATACAGTGTGACATCAGTGTCGGTGTCGGGTCGTATGCAAACATTAATAAGGCGAAGCTATATCGGGAATCACTTAATTAGTAGGCATTAATCTGTCATTTACGCCGTCTGTGGGGCATTATAAAGCTTTCTCCTTAAACTGTGCGTTTAGACCCTTATCTCAGGCCCATTATATCTTTAATAGAGGCTAGTTTATGTTTCGGGAGCAATGAGTGAGTACACGCCTTAGTAGACAGAGTAAAGCCTAATGCACACTGGGTGAAATAATAAAAGCTGTTGCTTAAAATACCTATTAGCTAAAAAGTATAACAATTTCGTATTCATGAAATAAATTACTACTAAAGTTACTTAGCCTATACTGTCCCATTGTTGGGCAAAGTCCTCCCCCAACTTCCACCAGTCTCCACGTTCTTGAGCCAGTCCCTCTCATAGGCGTCCAGCTCGTCCCGCCACCTCACGCTGTCTACGGTTTATTTCACACAACGCCCTCTAGTCCCAAATTAAGCAGAGCTTGTACTATGGGAACTAGATCGCTGATAGAATACATATCGATGCCTTACAGCCAAAAGGGCGTAAGCGACACTATACAAATTTTACAGGAGAGTGGTTTAAAGTTCAAAATAAACGAAAAAAAATCATATAAATTCGGTTAATGCTTCCAAAAGCTTGAAAATTTAGCCATATAGCTTTTAACTATAACTCTACAAAATAGAATAATTAATGTAGTAAAATTCAGCCTGCTTGCACCATTTACTGTCGTTTACCCCCAAATGGTCCTGATTTTACAAACAGGAAGAACGTCGTAAATGCAAACCTCTAATTATCCACTGCCCGCCCAAATGATATAACTGCTTCTTGCGTTTTATTTAAATTGAAGCAAAATAGCACGACTGCGTGTTTTTGTTACATCAAGTCAGGGCTATATGGTATAACTGCCTATTGGATTTTAAGAGAGGGACACGGAAATTGTAATAATTTAACAATTATTGACAAAATATTCGGCCTTTTAGTAAAAAACGAAACACTGTGCCATTAAGTACTTCAAATTATCAATAAAGTTCGCGTAGTTACGTTTCAAAACCCTAGTAAATTAATAATAATGCTTTATCTGTTCAATATGTCTTTATTTCAATGGCACAAAGTTTAAGTAGGTATCTTACTTCTAAAATTGGAGATCAATGTGTTCTTACAATTTGACGATTTCAGCAAATGTAGAGCACGGTGAATTGTTTTCCTGGCGTATTATTAATTTCCTGGAAAGAAAACAGACACATGCCAATAACCCTAATTACACCAAAAAATAAAGTAGGTACCTATGTAATGTAAGTATTTTTGTTGTTTTTATGAATTCTAGCGAATCTAAAATCTGTGACATATTTTATCCATCTTAAACTCGAAAGACACATGATTGCACATCAGGATGTTTTAAATTATTAGACAATTACCTACAGATAGACAAACGAACTGACAGACAAACGGAACGACATACGATCAAACAGAATGACGTGTAGTCGACGTAGTTTGGTGATGATTTACATAAATGTGTAGAGTTAGTACCATTGTCCAGGTACCTACCTACTTACTAATTACCCTGTTACGAACGACATTGTCAACCTTGTTCTAAAGTAAGTAAGTAACTGTACCTAATGCTTTTTTTGAGAAAAATATTTCTTAAACCTAAACGCAACTTCTACTAGTAACAAAAACCCAGTTAGATCCACGAAGGGCGTACTCTAACATAGACATTATTGAAGTCAAACTAAATTTAATTATTTCGGTTTATAGACATTTTATTCTCTTATAGACAGGATGTCTCTTACATCAGAAAATAACGAAATAGTAAGGTAAGTAGGTTAGTAGATTGTTCTTTTCAAGTAGGTTAGTAAATAGGTAGGTAGAAATTAATTCTATAGGTAGGTAGGTACCTAGGTAGAATGAGTCGGTAGTTGTGTAGGTGTTATGTTACAAGTAGGTAGGTAGGTACTCGCCTAATGCATAGGTTCCGCATATACTATACACTAAAATAAGTTTTCAGAAATGTTACAGTCACAGGTTGGGCGGCACTCTTTGTAAATGCCGCCAAAGGCGTAGACTGCGCGGGTGTCGGTAGCGTCAAAGGCACATCCCCGCAGCACGACGCGCGGCTGTGGCGGCGTCGGCACACACTCGCTCGCACGCGCCTATTCTTCTACTAGCCCTACTGGACATGTTTGCCGAAGATACATGCCCGTTTAAACCAACTTAGATTATATTAATGGATAATTAATTATCTTTTTGTCTTACCTCATAATCTGTGTTGTCGAAATTAAGTTTTCTCCGAGCCTGGAAATTAATCTTTGAAACTTTCAATGCTTCTCCAATTATATGAGATGCCCGTTATTTTTGAGCCATCACGACGACGTCCTGAAAAAATAAAACTAATTCTAAAATTAAATATAACAAAACAACCCTAACAAACTTAGCTATGGTATGTAACACCATCCACTAAAACTTTATAATTTAGGCTACCATTCTAAGAGTTATTCAGTAAACTTACCTTTTTAACAGCAGCTCAAACTTCGCCAAAATGGCTCGCGCGCATGCGTGTTGTTTGTGCCGCGGTCGCCGGAGCAAAAAATCACATTAATACTCGTGATCTCCACCCAATCACGTTTGTTTTGAGCGAAAGAAACAGATAACCGACGTTTTTGTTTTTCTTGCACTAAGGTGAGCGACAAATTTCCTAACATGGAATTAGTGTTTTTCTAGCTAACCACCACACCCGATTGAATATCGGGAGGGAAAAAAAGGATTAGCGACAAATGTTAGATGAGGTTTATTTAGACATTTTGGCTTAAGTTCTGTAGATGATTGGTACAGCGACAGGTAAAAATTGACTAAGCGACAAACAATGTCGGAGAAAATTTGGCGATAATTATATTAAATGACATTTCTATTTTTCAAGGAATCCAGCAAAATGTCTCAACCGGAGTTTAATAAAGAAAAGCAAACATCCAAAATGGGATAAATGTGTCTTTGTACTAAGACTACTTTTAGCCGAAACAGGTTAACGTCCAAACTAGACAAAGTTACAAAAAGCCCAAATAACTTAAGTCTCAATTCCTAAATACCATTTTAATCTAATCACCAAAACCATAAAAAAATCAAAATTTATGTCGTTTACGACGAAGAAATAAGGTCAAAAACCACCATTTTCATATTGCGTAAGCGACAAAAAGTGCGTCGTAGAGCCATCTTAGTTAGACCAAACGACGCAGAAAAAAAAGACGATTCCAACGATATATATAAGTCAATTTCGCAAAAAATGTCGCTTAGCCCTTTTTGGCTGTAAGGCATCGATATATAATTTTTTTATCTCAAGTCAGATGTAGCTAAAGTATTTAGGAAATATCAGCGTCTCCCGTAGGGTTTCGAAACCCTACGGGATCGAAACCCTAGTAAATAGATCAGGGTTTCAATTCCGTAGAATTTCGAAACCCTTATTTTTGATATGACGCTTACATGATTTAGGTCCAAAGAGGAAAAAACTGTTTTCGTAGCTGGTTACAAAACATCAGTTACTAAAATCCATCAAACAGATATTTTTCCTTTCTATTTTTGATTTCAAAGTTGGTATGGCTGGATTCCATTGCAAGAAATATGAAACAACTTTACATCTCAGAGTGATGGACGTGGTGCAATTTTAAATAGATAATTTTAAACACTTATTCCGCTGTCTGGAAAAAAAACTTTCGAAGCTGAACCAAAAAGGAAGAAAAAAAGAAATAACAGTTATAATTACATGGCAAAACACAGTCGTTTTGCTACCTTTATCAATTTTGCACATTTTTACAAAAATAACCTGTTATTTTTACATTACTTTTATCAGGGCGTAAGTAATATTGTGTCTTAAAACATAGTTTAAGTTATTCACTGAAGTAATTCGATAGTACCTTTTTAATTAATTTAGGTATCATTTTATCTTTTTTAAATGTTACCTTATTACAGTCACTTAATACTAGATATAATTATCTTTTAATTTATAAGTACTTACCAATTAAGTGGTGTATCAAGTATCCTAATTTCATTAATTAAAAAAAATGGCTGTGTAAATTAGAGAGGCTACCTTGTAAGAGTTGTGCAACGTATTACTTTCCAGTTGCTAAATGTTGCTAGATAACATAATTAAATATCGTTCATGATAATTATGTATGTATTCACCTTGCCTTTGCTAGAAAGAAGGAAGATTAAGTTTCAATTTACTTGTTTTCGCTAAACCACCACCACGATATAGGCCAAAAACTTCGTCACCAGAGTACTTCGTACTTTCTACCACGTCTTACTTACATACTTTAAGTATTCTTATATTATTATCCCTTTATAAATCTGTGTCAAAATCTCATAACGTACATTAAGTATTCCTTAAGCAATCTAGTTCTCATAGTACAAGCTTTGCTTAGTTTGGGACTGTTTGAAATTTCTTCATTGAAAATTCTTGAAATCTTTAATTTTTTTTTTTTTTTATGATAAAAGTAATGGAACAAGCTAATAGCTCACCTGATGTTAAGTAGGACCTACTGCCTATAACAATGCAATACCTCACAGAGCAAGTCCAATGAGGACGTGCCCTGTAAGGCAATGCACTGCGTCCACCACTCTGAGACGTAAAGATCTTGAAGTCTCATGTGCCTGTAATTACACCGGCGCCCTTACCCTTCAAACCGGAACACAGCAATGCGAATCATGTTTTTAATGTCAATGTTTTTAAACATCTCATTCTTTTAGTTTGTTCTTATATACACTTCCTTACTTACTGAACGAAGTCGGGATGCCCGGCATAGTTTGCTGATCAATTGATACTGTCTATTTTCCTAGGGCCATTCATAACTTATGAGGCCGGTCCTTCTAAACACTTCCTAACTCACTGCTCTAAGTGTCACAGCTTAGTATAATTTATCTAGGTCACTGTATGTAATCACATTAATAGTAATATTATGATTATCAATAAAATAGTAGTTAAATTAGGAAATTAATAAGTAGTTTTATTGTAAATCACCTACTAATACTAAAATTATTGGGCGAATATGCTAAGAAAATTGCGTTGTAATGTTCATAATTACTTCTCGTAAAAAAAATCTAGTCACTCTTGCATTTTTCACTTAGTTTATTCCAAGGCTCAGTCCTCTAAAAGTACCAAAAGGGTCAATCACACGAAGCAATCACTTCAGCAATAAGTGGTTAGCTACAGCTAGACACCAGCCCCCTATCTTATAAAAAGTTAGAGTAGACAT
Organism: Eulithis prunata; assembly: GCA_918843925.1. Taxonomy (NCBI): domain Eukaryota; kingdom Metazoa; phylum Arthropoda; class Insecta; order Lepidoptera; family Geometridae; genus Eulithis; species Eulithis prunata. The sequence goes on along the minus strand of OU974014.1, from coordinate 8,344,498 downwards.
TATGTCCTTTTTACGTATGGCAATAAAGACAAAAAAAATATATATATCATGTCTACTCTACATTTTTTTAAGATAGACCATAGTAATGTAAGAATTACTAGTGTTTCGCGGTTGCTTGCTTGCTTATGGTCTTTCACTGACATGGTCACATTGGTCACTCGCTATTTGAGTGAAAATGTAAACGGAGGACGTTTGAACTTTTGCATGGAATGAACCAGCTTGTCCACCACGTACCTGTGTAATCCTGAATGCCTGCAGACATAGTTTGCTGATCAATCGATATCGCCTAATTTAGCTACTCTTCCACTTTCTTAGCGAGAAAATTATTAGGTATTGCCCCATTTAGTTGGTTATTACCCCGTTTTGTCATGTATTACCCCATTTTAGTTTTACCCGTTGGCAATGCTTAAAGTTCACTTGCCGTTGATTTTATCTTGTAAGTTGTAGGTCAATTTACAAGTAGTTTTGCTATAATTCGTTTTTGAAAGGCTATCTAGTCGTATCGCAGTTTTGTTTACACTAGAAATACGATACTATAAAGAGCTATTTGGTTTTTCTAATGATTTTTATCCTAACGTAAAAATACGAGAATATAAGCATCCGTAGTCTAAGAAATGTCGATATTTTTTGTAACTTTCATGAATATTCTGACGGAAAGGTTCCCGGAACCTATATATTTGAGTCTAAAGGTGATTTTTTTAATAAAATTTAATTAAAGTACGTTTGTGAGTTTGCTACCAACCAACTCACAATTTTGTCAAGAAAGTATCTTTCTGGGAGAGACAGTTGGGAGAGAGATTGATCATCAACCCGAACCTGAAATTAACGGAAAATATACCAATTTGGTTATGCTATCGCTCTTTTATAACTCGAGCTATCTTGGATCAAACAACAGTTCATTATCACCATCATATTAGCTTGTGGAAGTCCACTGTAGGACAGCGTTATTTATTAGTAAAATGCGAAATAGCCTCGAAACAGATGAAAAGCTACGATTCAACTGCGGTTTAGCTAACAAGTTATCTCTATCAGTGGGATCGATTTTTTTTTGAGAAACCGTACCATGCTTCGACGTAGCTAGTCCATATTATGACATCGCAATTATACTTTTAAAAGATATTATTACGAGAATAACCGTTCTGATACCAACACAATATTAAAGGCAAGTCTTACAAACAAGGTAACTTTTATGTACCTTTGAGCATATCTTTGAAACACCAACAAAGCTATTTGTGATGCCCCTAGATAATGTATGCCAACATGCCCAAAACGGGTTGCATTTTTTTGTCCCTATCCATCAATCTAGCGTACAGAGAGGCACGACAGGAACAGATAATTTTGTCATTGAGTGTAATTGACGACCACCATGCCTTCTAGGTCGACATTCTTGTAATCGCAGGGGAAAGTGGGGATAATAAAACCTGACGAAAACTACTTGTACCTAATAAAATTCTGTGGTGAAACTTAAAAAATAATCACTACTTACTTACACCATGTTTTATTTGGAAAGAGTCGTTTATACAAGTGAAATCAGAAATTGTATTTGCTTGAATAATTCGAATATAATAATAATAATAGATAGATAGATAGATATATTCTTTATTGCACACCAAGAAAAGAAGAAGAACAATAAAAGAGAAATAAGTTTTAAGTATGAGGTACAATGGGCGGTCATATCGCTATAAGCGATCTCTTCCAGACAACTTTTGGATGGACAGAAGTATGTCGATTATGCACATAAAAGGCCTTTACATCTATTGAAGATGATTTATACAGCGTCAGGAGGCAACCTATGCCTACACTTAACGGGACACTGTAGTGCCTGGGACAATGTTTTAGATGGAGTAGGCTTGCCCAGCACCTATACCATCCTCTCAGCCTAGTCAGCCATATCCACAGGAGAGACATGGTCAATTCGAATATACAAGTAAAATATTCCTTTTTTCTAAAATAAAACCTAAATAGTTTCTAAAATATTCATTACAAATGTCTCCATTATGTTCTACTATCAAGATAGTGTGAAAATTGTCCAAAGGTTAATAATTAGGTAAGTACTGTTATAACAATGCGATTCTTTTTTTTACCTGATTCGTCCCACTGCTGGGCAAAGGCTTCCCCAAAAGCCTTCCACTTTTATCTTTTACTGTGATCATATTAAATTTTATTGCACTCAGATATATCATCCTCAGAGCATAGTAGGCCTTATCAACAGGAAAGACATAGTCAATACACCACCAAAATTGCATGCCTCCTATTTACTTTACCGATTAGTAAAAGAGAGCAGTAAAGCATAACATTAACCCAAATAGCGCTTTAGTGTTCGGGCGTGACTGCGTGACTAAATTATTGGAAAAATGTTTACACATTTATCAAAGTGCCAAAATTGAAAAAAGAGCATAAACTTATGAACTAGATACTACTTACATAAACATTGTCGTATTTATTTCGGATCTGTATCTGACGACGACTGTACAATTTACGTTGCATGGTTTGCGGTCCCTTTCGCCGGAAGAAAAATAATAAAATTAAAGCAATCCGGCGAAAGGGACCGCGGTCCCTATACCTACCGGTCCCAATCGACGGAAGCCTCACCAATTTACCCCCTTTCACTTTAACTTTCTCTTGTGACGCTAAACATGATAATAAAAGCAATAAAACATCACATTACAAGATAATAATGATCAAATGCGTTTTTTTAATTCCACAATGTAGGTATACATCGTGGGGGGGTTAGTGCAAAACAAACACATTGTCATTTTGCTTTCCACATACCATACTAGCCTTATACATTATACTTACTTATGATTGCTTAAGGAAAAATAAGAATAAATAAATAAAAAGATAAATAAATAAATATTCAGGGACACTTAACACAACGCCTTCTAGTCCCAAACTAAGCAAAGCTTGTACGATAGAAACTAGATGGCTGATAGAATACACACATACATTTTTTTTTTGTAAATACATACTTATAATACATAGAAACACCCAGACACAAGACACAGACACACTCTTAAATCTGTTAAGAGTAATTTTTTTTAATTGGGATTTTAATTTATTTGGATGTCATAAGTAAAAATAAATGCTCTCATAGACATTGCAAAAGACTACCATTTATCACAATAAAACCCAGTGATATTTTTACTGAATTTCGAATTAAGTAAATCAAATGCCTCGGTCAGTTGGTCGATTAATAATAGTTGCAGTATCTGTTGCATTTCTATGCGATTTCCATGTTAATTTGATTAATAACAAGATTGATAGTGACTAAGAATTAGTAACCAACTGGCTAGTAATCTGCCAAGTAGCTCAGCAACGATACGATCTACGTTTATATACCTCGATGTAACGAAGAACGTCTATATACTATTTATTATAAAACTGTAAAAAAGCCAAAAACTAAAATTAAAGATATGGATAAACTAAATATGCAGATCTACTAAATAAACGATTCTGATTCCGAAAATCGAGCAATTGACCGGCGTCATAGCTCAGTCGGTAAAAACCTTTCCCTTCCGTGCTGTAGGTCGTAGGTTTGATCCCCACCAAAACTCTTTTCTATCAGCCATTTGTTCCTATAGTACAAGTTCTGCTTAGTTTGGGACTAGAGGGCATTGTGTGTAATGGCCAGGATAAAAAGGTTTGCTTATCAATCATCATCACATCAGCATGTAGAAGTCTACCACTGGATATATCATCATCATCATCATCATCAATATATATAAAACTCTTTTGAAGCTGACAGAGAATCAACGCACAGCCTAAACTAACAGTCCTAGAGGTATGAAATTTGGAGGGTAGTATCCTTATATAGTGTAGAGGTGCACTAAGAAAGGAATTTTGAAACGTCACACTCTAAAGGGTAGAACGCGAGCAACGCCGCGGGAGACGGCTAGTGCCTCCCATAAATTTCCAGAAAGAACTATCTGAGCCTATTCCATTGCTCGTGCAAAGTGCAACAGTAACTACTTCTCCTCTATTTACAGCGCCACTAAAAATTACACTTTAGAAGTGGTCACGTTTATTTAACCGTACAATTTTAATTACCCTGTCTAATTACCGATCTGTTGGGCACAGTCACGAAGCTATTTACATAGAAGCCGCAATGTACGTGTAAAAGTAGCAATGTGGCTTTTGCCCTCTAGGGGGACAATAAGGTGGGGTGAATGTCGACGAATTGATTGATGAGACTTACTGCTGTCTTTGTTTTTTTACCGCGACTGGTTATTAGTTGGGCATAATTTTTATAAACGAAGCTTTATATCAACCTTGGGGTTTAATTAACCTTCATTATCTATAGGAAATTATGATATTGGAAATATGATACGCATGAGTGATATAAAAGAAGAATTAAAGACAAAGAGCGCCGCCGCCAACCTAGTAAAGTACATGGCTGCCTTACTTTTACAGTTCATTGGAATTATTCTATTGATCGTAAACACCACTGAAAGAAACAGGAAAACAAAATACGCATTCTAATGAACCGGTGGAACTAACCCCTATCAAGCTATCAAACGCTATCAAATAAAAAAAAATTCGAATCGGTTCATAAATGAAGAAGTTCTGATAAAAAATACAACTGAGATCTCCTCTTTTTGAGAACCTCCTCTTTATTGAAGTTAAAACACATAAAGAATTTAGAAGAATTTTATGCGCAGCCAGAGCCTAAAAGCAGAGGTAAACCGACTTTACATTATTATAATTATTATAATATTGTAGAAAGTTGTTTGCAAATGACCTGTCAACAGTAAATTCATTTCACTCCCTCGCATTCAGACAGTATACCTTCCCCAGTTACTGTCATTTTAATAAAGCAATCCATACATTTTCACAAAATAATGGGCACCACACTCGCATGTCCGACGCCCGAAGCGCCACGGACTTTGAATAAAATTAATATGGCTGCCTTTAATCTGCCACAAACGATGATAAATTCACATTGTGGTCGTAATTTCAATTTATGCCTCGCTTGTCCGCTGAGCTGATGAATGCTGGTGGAAGACTTGAAGCCTAGGCAAATGTTGTGTTGTAAAAGCGATAGCTAAAATATGCTAATAGCTAGCACTTTCCGAGTGCAGTGGCTGGCATAAATAAGTACTTATGGGTAAAGAAAAATCTAGAATCACTTTGACGTGTCTAATAAATTAGGTGTACCAAATCCAGCAAATGCACTTGGCGGGTAAAGTTCTTCTTCTTTTATTTATGGCCTGTGATTTGCAGCTTGTAGCTTCAAATGTTATGTGCCAGCCTCACTAAAAGTATGTTCAACCTCGCCGAAAATGATGTAAGCCTCAACCTTTTTGTAAGAATAAAGAAGACAAAAAATAACAATTACAATATTTTTTAAACAAATAACGAAACATTTAGCAGAAAAATGCATGAAAAACTAATAAATAAAGCCAAAAAATAGAATGAAAACATAAGAATAACCAACATAATATAAAAACGTGAGATTATAGAATAATATTACATGCATTCGTTTCCCTTAAAAATGTCGGCCATACGGCAAATGACAATGTTCTTGATTTCATATTTTTTCTTTTATTTTCACTCTTGCAGTTCAAGTAAACCACGAATTAAATGGATTGAGCTCGTCTTAACTGTTGCAGAAGACCAATTAGTTAAGACAGTTACAGATCGTGCAAATACCAATAGAATATCGGTAGTAACTGCTCGAATTACTTACTCCAACAATGTTTGAACGATTTCAATCTCGATGGATTCCGTATCGACCTGACAGTGTAATAGTTTATCCGAGAAGCGTTTTGTATGATCCGACACGACATTATTTTCAGAGAAGTTATTTCTTAGACCGACGTCAATTCCCATACTACTTTTTTGCATGCCTCTGTGCTGTGGTAACCTAGTAATCTTTTAAGGTATTCTTGAAGTCGATTCTGAAAGGTGTTCTGGAAGTTGCATAGAGAATCCCTAAAATCGTTCTTTCTTGGATTTTATGCAGGGGCTTTGTCCAGCAACTAAACTAAAGTAAGTTGTCGTAACGGTTACTTATGTTTGAATTTACGCAATTGACGTGTGTAATTGACCGTCAAATTCTAATTTGAATATTGGTCGTAACATAAAGTGTGAGCCATTGGAATAAATGTGTGTAAAGTGGTTTTTCTGAATGTAAAAATTCGTGTTAGGTTTTAGAGTAAATTCACCATTTTCTTTTCAAAACAAAGAACAGCCGACTTGACAAATGACTTGACTTGACTTATTTATTACAATTTTAACACTTGACATTGGCAAAATTGTCTGTCGAAATGACGGACACAGGCCATTATTGAAGAGAAGAAGAAGAGTGAAGGCGGCTGAAATTGTTTGAGTACTTACCTTGAGTAAAACCTTAATTTTTGCGGAATTGTAAATTGCAAATTAATTTGACTCTACCAAAATGTAATTCAAAAGTGTACCTAAATTATTTAAAAATTGAAAAAACTTATCGTGTCGTATCGTAAACCTTAAATGATGACTACCAGTAGAAGATATGCAAAATGCAAATACATTTATTAGCTGCGTCTGTTTGTGATTAGTTGTGATGGAAATGTACATTGAAATTGTAGGTATTCATTCTGCGGTTCTAATTTCAAGGGGTTTGAATATTATATTTATATCTAACTACCGAGCCACAATATACCATCTATTTTGTTCACAAAAGTTGGTGCGATTTTCGGAATGTAGAAGCCTGGAGAGTCATTTTTTTTTAATAAAAAAATATTTCTGCTCCTCACCTCATCTCAGTAGAGGTCTGTGTAGTTAATCATTTTAATTGGATTTATTCTTTTGAGATATGACATTTTTGTCCACAGTCGACAGTATGTCTACTACTTCTTTGTCCGTCATATTGACAGACAATTTCACCCAGTGTATTACATTACTAGAAATAGGTTTTAGGACACGAGTTTTGACATTTTTTGAAACGACACATAGCACTTTTATTTGAATAGTTTTTCTTGTGTATTTGTGAGTGTTGTTGTTTAATTTTGGTGGAATTTTAACCAATAATACTTAGGTGTGTAAAGTGGTTTTTCTGAATGTGAAAATTCGTGTTAGGTTTTGAAGAGAAAATCCACCATTTTCTTTTCAAAACAAACGACAGCCAACTTGACAAATTACTTGACTTGACTTATATTATTACAATTATATCACTTGACATTGGCAAAATTGTCTGTCGAAATGACGGACAGAGGCCATTAATGAAGAGAAGAAGAAGAAATAGGTTTTAGTCAAGTCAGTCAATTCTTCAAGTCGGCTGTCATTTGTTTTTAAGGCTAATTGAAGGAATTTTCTCTGTTTCAATTTTTAGTAATTTACCTGGCATTGACGTGTTTTGGGTTACTTCACCATTTATAATAGTGTCATATAATTACTATACTGTTGAGATGACTAGTATATTAAATGGAAAATAGCAAAGTAATTATTTGACGCTTTCATTAACAACCCACAGCGTCCATACAATTACAATCGTTCAAAACATGTTAACAAGACTCGCTATTACAAATGTTTTATGGCGAAATAAAGCCATTTCGCCGATCTCTGCAATTATATGTATTAAAATAATTCCTAGTTTGTAATAATTACTATGGCTAGCCATATAGTTTTGTAGAACTGACAACCGCTAGGAAACATAGGTTCTCAAATGACTACCGGAAGACAAAGAACCAGCATCTGATAGAGTGAAGACAAGAAGATTGCGGAAAAAGTTTATTGTTTCTGGAGTTCAACTCTTTTAGATTATTCATTTAAAAAATTCAAAAGAATCTGTTTTTATAACTCTTTTTTGTCTAAAAATAAATAAATGTACAACTAAGTGGGCTGAACGCTATAAACATTTTCTGCCTGCCAACATAAGGTCGGGAGAATGGTTGGCGTGCACACTTAAGAATTAAACAATATTTACTAATAAAAGTACCTAACAAACACTAATCAGGAATGAACTTCTTCTTTTCTTCATTAAGGCCTCTGTCCGTCATTTCGACAGACAATTTTGCCAATGTCAAGTGATATAATTGTAATAGGTAATAAGTCAAGTCAAGTCATTTAATTTTGTCAAGTCGGCTGTCGTTTGTTTGGTGACATTGGTGAAATTGCGGGCAACACTGCAAAGGCCATATACAAGAATTGAATTGAATCATCAGTTTTGTACACTACCCGCTAGGGGCGCTGCTCAATCTCTATACAAAAATATAGGTTAGATGAACTTTATAGTATACGTAAAACGTACACACTAATACCGCGTTCACACTATGCCCGTGCCGCTGCCGGCATTATTGCCGCGGACTTATTGCCACAGCAACATGGCCTTTATTCTCACTAGCGAGCAAGGGCATGAATTTGCGCCGGGAGCCGGGACAGATGCATTATCGTGTTCGCTCACTTCCCTGCCCAAGTCCCTGCCCACTGCGGCATAGTGTGAATGCGAAATAATAAGCATGTTGGAGACTAGAGCCATGCCACGTGCTTACAATAGTAGAGTAGTACATTGCGTGTTTGTTTAATACAAGTACCTTTATACTAGGAGTATTATTACAAGCTAAGCGCTTTATAATTACGCTGCCAATGTATGAAAAACAGCTTTCATTATGAAATTCAATTGGAACAAGCCCACCTAAATTGGTTTGTTATTAAATTGGTTATAGACACTACTATTACTGTAAAACTAGTGGAATGTGCGTGACTTTGATCGCGTTGTGATAATAATCTTGTAACTTCTGAATTCCTCAAGACACGATTAAAAAAATCTGTACAAAATTTTACTGTTACATAATTGTTTATTATTCTTCAGTACCGCTGTAAAAAACAGTTAGAAAAATATACCTCTGAAATTTTTGAATACTTAAATTGTTCTGAAGACTAACCTTACCCGATTTTTTTTAAGCGTGGTGTTTTAAGACCACACATAAGTAGTTAAAAAGATAATTATCAAGATCGCAAAGTGATTCTATAATTCATAATATTAATTGATAAATTAAATAAAAAATCCAAAAACATTAAATGAAAAAAAAATATACTAAAAATTTAGTTTTTTTGTGTTTGTTCAAATAACGACCCTTCTTTAGATGAAGGCCTCCTCTTTTTATAATTAACCAGGTGTCAATAAAAAATGTGTATCCTACTATTTTCTGTAGAGTACCTACTAATTTTCCTCACGCGCTAAAAATACAGTAGTACAAAGTAGTATGCTTGCAGAATACCTTTATAGACACAACATGCTTTCGCATTTATAATGTTCCCTATCCCATACATCAATGATAATTGTACCTACCTCTATGTGATTACTAGGGAGCTTTTGACTTGCGTGTTAGTATTAAACGCCCCGTAGTTTATCCGTAGAGTTTACCAATGGAAGTAGGTCTACCTACTAGTACTGTATCTGTTCTTTACCAATGGGTAAAGGAACGCCTTTTTTTCCAAGAAAGTTTTATACGTTCCTCGTTTTTTTCAGTTCGTGACAGTAACCGATTGAAGCATATCCACCATCGATATTTTATAGAGTGGACATTGTATTGGCACTCTGTGGGGTATCGTTTCTTATGAAAACCTGCCAGGTTTAAGCCTGCCAGGTTTTTTGAACGGTTTTCATACTAAATCATTGGTATTCTGTGACTAAATAGTGACATTAGCGAGTTTCAGCGCGTTTTTTGCCGTCAAAAGCTTCTTGTTTTCGTATATCTGTAGCCACGTCACTTGGCATTATGCTGGGCAGCGAACGCAGTTCAGAGCTTGCGATACGGGGGCTGAAGATGAAATGCGTTAGGCGTTCTAATGATCACTTTGAAGGATTAGAGTGCTAATTTGCAATGCACGCGACAAACATACTATGTACAAGGAAGCGAAAGGGTGCTTTACCACTAGAGCTAAGCTAAGATACGTTGACGATGTGTTTGACATCCACTAATAGGAATCATCAATAGTTTAATATGAAAAAACTATCCCTATTGTTGGCTTTCAAATAATCCTTAGCAACGTAGGTTAGCTTAGCTCTGGTGGAAAATCACCCTAAAACATGAGATTTCAAAAGTGATGTTCCGATGATATGATGGACTTTGCACCTAATATAGATGATTTAAAAAGTGTTAAGGACTATTTTTTACCAAATCTAATCATCTATAAACAGCTTAGATACCATTTCAAAAAGGTGCAAACCTTTTTGAAATTCCCGTTTATTTTATAGCAATCTTAATTTGGTTAGACTAGTATTCGCGTATTTTAAGTCAACCCTTAGATAGACATTTTTGATCCTATCTAACCGATTTATACAATAACCTCAATGACTGTCTAGCAAATGTTTTAAATTAAATTAGACTACAAATTGCCAGTTGAATTATTTATTTATTCAGATTGCTAGACTGAAATTATTTTATTAGGGACAGGTAAACTGAATTTAAATTATGTTTACATTTACTAGAGTTTGGTGTTTACAATAAAACTAATTAAATAACTATAAGTAACAAAAATCGAGAAGAGTAGAAAGAGGGAAGGGAGGCCTTTGCCTTGCAGTGGGACAGTAGCGGGTCAATAATAATAAAAAAATAAACAAAAATGCTGTCAACAATAAATAACAAATTCCAAGAGTTTCAAAAAAACGCTGTGCATTTTCTTCTTCTTCTTCTATTTATGGCCTCTGTCGGTCATTTCTTCTTCTCTTCATTAATGGCCTCTGTCCGTCATTTCGACAGACAATTTTGCCAATGTCAAGTGATATATATAATTGTAATAATATAAGTCAAGTCAAGTCATTTGTCAAGTCGGCTGTCGTTTGTTTTGATTTCTCTTCAAAACCTAACTTTAAAAATTTGGTTCTAATGTAACGTTTAAATGTCACGTCAAAAGTCACCAATTTTTTTTTAAATATGAGGTAGCTGACATTTTCATTGTGACTTTTCATTTGATTAATGTGAATTTTCCTCATGATTATAAATTATATTTTTTTCTAAGTTAACTGACCCACGTTTATTATATAGGTAAGTAAGTAAATAAATAAAATTTAAGCATCCTGTTAGTCTAAGTGACTTAACCATAGTCACAGTTTAAACCAACTTAGGCGATAGACGTAGGGTCGCGGTGGTCTAACACTAAATAAAGCTCGAAGCTGTTATAACTCGGGCTAATGCGCCATTTCCAGTTTAAATAGAAATGTATTACATACAACTGAGCTGGAATGCATTGTCGCCATGCCCTAGGGCTAGCACGATATAAATTTTGAATCAAATAATTTTTAGACTCAGTTAATTTTTTTTTATGACGGAATGTGGAATGAGCTTGAAACTCATGATGTTGAATGATTACATCTGTTTATTATGCATTGCCTTAACAAAAAAAAAGCATTAACGTTTTTTTTTATATCTTGTTTTGTTGGTTTCGAACCTCATCCAGAGACCAAATTCGCTATTAGTTAAAAAGTATGTACTAACTTATTATAATCTAGTTAAGTTTTTCTGTTACTAACACCATGGACCAAGTTGTATGAATAAATAATTTAAAATAAATTATTTACAAACAAAATACTTAATAAATAAACACGCCTGATAACAGTCATTCATTTCTATAACAAAAACAAATATTTCGGAAAATAACACGTTGAAGTGCTAGTAGGCGGGACGCTAGGCTCTAAGAACTGACGGCCGTTAGGGCAGAAATCACCGGAAATCGAAACGTATGACGGCCCCTACTAAATGGAAAGACTATAAAGGTTGCTAGGAACCGTTGGGTACTGCACTAGGTTAGGTGCTCTGGGAATCTTATTGCTTAGTAAAAAAAAACAAAGGTCAGGCCAGTTCGTATGAGACAGCCACTAACTTGGTGACGAAGTTCATAGGTAACCAATAGCGTTTAACAGTTTTTTTTATAAAAATGTTCATACCAGCGTTATGTACTTATAAGTAGGTACCTATATAAAACAACCAACCCGGAATTCCATGCCGGTATTGTTTTTATTTACTAGTTTACTAATACCACAGAATATTTGTTTGCAATACTTGCCCTTACTGTCTTTTTATATAAGACAGTAAGTAGGTAGGTATATACGCTGTTTTGCGTATGTTCCGATAATTTAAAAGATATCTCATCTATTGCAACAAAATGTTCTTGAACGCATAAATGTTATAACCAAGTTGAATGAAAAAACGTCAAGCTAATTATTTATAACAGAGTTAGTAAACCTCGATAACGTGGAAAATACATTATTTTTATTTGCTTTGTAAACCTAGCGAATTGAAGATTATAAATTGTAGTAGATTTAGATAATTAGCATTTTACATAGAACAGTCTAGCTAGGCCAATACTGCTATACCGATGTTATCTATCATTGCAAACTAGCGAGCTGCACGGCGCACGCTATTGGACGAAGTGCGAATTATTAGTGTTTTTCTTGTAAACATAACTAACGCGACACAGTTGTTTATGCTTATATTATGCTATAGTTACATACCTGTCAAACAGTATAAGTTATGAGTAAATGCTAGTTTTTTATTAGATGCGAACAATGCCTCACATAAATCATTGTCTTGTGTTATTACTTTAAGCATAAGAAAATAAAAAACTGTTATTCATTAAATAAATACATATTAATTTCTAACAAGAATAATTAAGAGTTTACTTAATGTGTTCTTTGAATAAGAATTTTCACAAGTTATTTTAAACTAGTGGTCCGTGTTGGCTTCGCACGGGTATTAAACAAAATTTCAAATTTTTTAGGTCATTTTTTTTACACCTTGGGTTACATTATTGGAGTTTTAGTAAGGATCCCCAATTTTTTTGAAAATATAATATAGCCTATGTCACCCGGGGATAGTGTAGCTTCCCAACGATGAAAGAATTTTTCAAATCGGTTCAGTAGTTTCGGAGCCTATTCAATGCAAACAAACAAACAATCAAATCTTTCCTCTTTATAATATTAGTATAGATGATAAAGTAGTTACATTGTAAAGTTCTAGAAAACTGTTGAAAAGTGTTATCGTGACAGCCCTAACGGAAATAGCAGATTGCGACGGCCGACTAAATCACGCTTCGTAGCGCGTCACTCGCCCGCGCTGAGTTACACACCCTGTAGATACATCTCACACGGAATACCTAAGCGTTTTTCACTCCTTTGCGAACATTTTTCTGTCCGAAACGCAATCTATTGCATGTTTAGCGTGAAAAACACAGATAACCTCTCAATGGAGGCATTAATAACTTGAGCGGTTGTTTTTTTTTACCGGTCCATGTAAGCTATAGGTTAGACAATAAGTTTACAGTTTTTAGAGAGATTGTGTTGTGTGCTTATGGGTTTTTTACTGAAATACTAACTATGTTCCCGAAGTAGGTATTATAATTTTAACACTATGGCAGGGAACGAGTTAAACTTTATTTATTGATGATCAATAAAGAGCTGTGATACGTTGTCTGCGTTCTCATTTTGAACTAAAATGCCACTTATTTATTTTACTAATGTAACTTTTTATATATAAAATGTTTTAGGTTCGAAGTCATATTGTCTAATATACGTTTTCATATTTGTTTTGACTATAGTTTTAAATTCGAAGTTATATTTTTGCATATAGATTTTTTTTGGGAAAACAGATTACTTAGTCCAAAAAAACTCGTGTCATAATTTATATGTTTCTTGAATTAAAATGAAAAAAAAAAACTTGCTAAAAAATATACGTTCAAAAAGATGTAGCTAAGTAGAGCTTATAAAGGTCATATTCGTTTTGACTGTAGTTTTAAATCAGCCTGTATTATTTGACAGTTTGATGGCATACCTCCCACAAACACTAACAATTATAAAGGCATTATTAGTTGGTCAGGGAATTATGAAACGCCCATAATTTAGTTGTCAACGTCTAAATGCCAGTGATTAAAATCAGCACTGTTTGATTTATAACTGTGATCCTTTCAGATGATGAAATTATTATTAATAAATGCTGCAGGACATTGATCCTATAGGCTAACCATTTAAATAAAACCACTCCTTACGAACTACAAAGGCACGGGCAATTTATTTTTAATAAAACTGACATTTTGTTTCTTCTTCTTTTCTACCTATATGGCCTCTGTCTGTCATTTCAACAGACAATTTTGCCAGTGTCAAATTTGTAACCAACGTTTTCAATGGCGCATTCGGATTCGAGTTTTCACATTTTTTGAAACAACACATACTCGTAGCATTTTTATTTTAATAGTTTTACTCGTCTTATTGTGAGTATTATTGTTTAATTTTGGTGGAATTTTAACTAATAATACTTAGGTCGTAGCATAAAGCGTGAGCCATTGGAATAAATGTGTGTAAAGTTGTTTTTCTGAATATGAAAAATCGTTTTTTTTTTGCGAGAGATTGTGGCCGTTTGACCACAATCTCACCTGATGTTAAGCAAAGATGTGGTCGACGATGTAGCACGGCTACCTAGAAGATACCTATTCACTCTACTCTTGAAAACTTCCAAATTATAGACATTCGGTAACATAGACGCCGGCAACGAGTTCCACTCTTTGGCTGTCCGCATAATAAATGTAGACGCAAAGCGTTTAGTGCGGATAGGTGGCATATCCACCATGAACGGGTGTCGTTTCAGGTTTTGAAGAGAAAATCCACCATTTTTTCTTCAAAACAAACGACAGCCGACTTGACGTAGACTTGACTTGCCTTATATTATTTAAAACTCACCACTTGACACTGGCAAAATTGTCTGTCGAAATAACGGACACATGCAGGCCATATAGGTTTAAAAGAAGAAGAATGGCGCATTCTATAACTGGATTAGAAAGATGAAGGTGAAAGTTTAGGATGAAAGGGCATAGTGTGAACTTAGCTATTTGTTAACCCTTTCATATCCAACGAAAACAACGCAATGCGGATACCAAGTGTGGGTTAAATTATTCAATTTAAATCGACGCCCGCGCGGCCTTGCCTCGATGCATTTTTACTATGACACTTTATGTCTGTTCAATGACAATGGTTTGCGGATCTGATTTGACTAAGGGTGCTTTTCCACCGAAGCTAAGCCAAGCTACGTTGCTAAGGATGTGTTTGAAATCCACCAATAGTTAGTTACTTTTAATTGGCCTTCAGTGTACTGTATTATGTTTATCTTCCTACTGTATAAATACCTAGCTGTTAGTTTTCTCAAAATTCTTAAAATAAAATATAATAAAAAAGGGATGATTTGTTTTCATATTAAACGATTCCTATTGGTGGGTGTTAAACACATCCTTAGCAACGTAGCTTAGCTTAACTCTGGTGGAAATATCTCCTAATGCTTTGTGAAATAATAATACATACTTGAAATATACTTTTCCGGTTCCGGTTTTTCTTGTTCCGGTTTGAAGGGTAAGGGCGCTGGTGTAATTACAGCCACATGAGACTTCAACATCTTTACGTCTCAGAGTGATGGACGCAGTGCATTGCCTTACAGGGCACGTCCTCATTGGACTTGCTCTGTGAGGTAATGCATTGTTATAGGCACAAGTTACTACTTAACATCAGGTGAGCTATCAGCTTGTTCCATTACATTTACCATAAAAAAAAAGAAAAAACAAACTTTGAGCTGGGCTTCTGATTTCTTTAAGAATTTATAGGGAATTGTATTTAAAATTATGTTGTAGTAATGGGAAGGCTTGTATTCCACGACATAACACCTGTTTTTTTTTGGAAAAAAGTAATGACACAACCTGGGCCGTTATCTCCGCCTATAAGAATCCAGTACTTAGTGTAAGATATAAGTACGGTGGTAGTACTTCCCCAGACGAGCTCTTTCATAAGAAGCTCTACTACTACTAAAACCAACACGTTATCAGACATTTACTGGACGCTCACCTCATGTCGTTGACGACAACGGTATTCCTAACACGACATATCGGTATCGTGCAGTTGTGCCATGTACAAACGTCCAGATCTAATTCATTTCCATACAACCCGATGTAATTTTTGCCCAACCCGATTAATCATTCGAACCACGACTGTACCTACAGATTGTGATAAACTCGCCATGAATTTTAATTACAAGTGAGATCTACCAGATAGGTTTATTAGGTCTCAGCGGCCGGACCACCTGACCGGGCCGGGAAGCGAACCCGCACTGTTAATCACCGACGACAAGTGCCCGTGGCGAGCACTTACTCAAGCGCTCGCGCAACCGCTCGTTTGCACAGAAAACAGGGTTTTATTGACTGCCTGTATGAATGCTGTATGACTTCATTTGGTAATTCACAGACAACTTTTGGAAGACCAAATATTTTTTTAAGTGTGTAATAGTACTGCAGTATTAAAACAGTATTGATGGAGGAGCCAATTATAATTGATTTTCCGTTAGTCCCTCACACAAACCAATGTATTCACAAACCTTATAATATAACCCCTTTATTCATATTCAACTGTCATATTTTAGCGCGGCTTTAAAAAATGCTCCATCATTTGTCAATTGCATGACTACGAAAAGAGATGACAATAGATTTAGCAATCATTTTAGTTAGCTCAACTTTAGATGACTAATATGAACCCCTTAGTATCTAATAAATACGATTTAAGGTGTTGCACTTTATGTTTCTAAAGATAGGACCGTAAAATGGTAGAGTAACAAACACACAGTTGGCAATAATCTGTTAAACCAGACCCAAGCTTCTACACACCGGAATAAGACCGACTCCTTGTCAAAAGACTGCTGCAATATTCAGTTTGCCTCCTATTGGTAAGTTTATGCGCTGAATATGCCGGCACTGAAAACCGCTTTCTGTGTAAATGTATTCTGAATTGAGCCCGCGAATATAAATTCAGGCGAATGATTAAACTGCGACTAACAATGACGGCTGATGCAGGCGGCGCTTCTGAAGTACTGCTTATCCCGACCGCGCCCGTTCGACTAATTTTACTATCTACGTTTATGAGTTACTATTTCAACCTTACATGCAATTAATTTCAGTACAAAATATGCAATAGGATAATGTTCTCAGGTTGGCTGCATATTACGTCGAACTGATAATAGGACGTAAGCATATATGGTCGAACAGCTATTTAACCCCAACGCGATATAGTCATATAGCGATTTAGTCTTAAAGCGATCTAGTCATATCTGCTGCCTAGTCAAATAGAGATGTAGTCGTAAAGCTCCTAACCCTTTTTGTCATAGAGTACTTTTGTTATTTCGACTTTCTTCGTTGAAGATCAATCTAGGTTTGTCTAATGATGCAGGAACTTTCATTTCATGAATTCATTGAATAACAATTATTTACAATCGTATTTGGAATTAAGTAGGTACCTATTATACACTAGATAAGGCTCAGTATAAAGGTAAAGGTCATTCAATGAAGTTAAAGTTGATTTGATATAATATAGTAATAATTATAATAGGCCTTTACATCTATTGAAGATGATTTATACAGCGTCAGGAGGCAACCTATGCCTACACTTAACAGGACACTGTAGTGCCTGGGACAATGTTTAGATGGAGTAGGCCCAGCACCTATACCATCCTCTCAGCCTAGTCAGCCATATCCACAGGAAAGACAAGGTCAATACGTGCGGAGCTGACTAAGCCAAGGGTTTCCTTACGATGTTTTCCTTCACCGTTAAGCTCGTATAATAATAACAATTGTAATAATAAATGAAAATTAGATAAAAAAATCCTCTATGGACTAAAAAACTCCTATACTAAGAACTCTACTGTCAAAATAACAACTTTACTTTTTATTTTGGACAACGAGTTCTGAATAAGCCGATTATTATTCGCTTTTGCTAGTTGTAGTAGGTAAGTAGGGTAGATGCCCTAAGGAAGTATCTACCTAGGTATCTATACTAGGTAAGTGGAGAAATTATGATAGTGTTATAATTACAATATGAAATATGCAATAAAGAACTTTAACTTTAACTATTTCTTAAATAAGTACGTAGATCAATTGAACTGACGCTACCTACATATTATACTAATATATACCATTATTATTTACATATTCGAAAAAAACAAAACCTAATCTAAAAGTTGTCGCACGTCCCGAAAATAATGTCATCAAATGACATGTGCATACGCATCACACTTAGTTTTATACAATGTAATGGCAAACGCACTTAAATGTCCCATTAAATACCGTTGTCATTACGAACAGTATCATTCACTCGGAACTACTTGCATCCTACTTGAGAAAAAATACCAGCAAAAGCATAAAGTAGAATTTAGTTACCACTAGTACTATTTCTACCCCACGCTGCGGTGCTCTTCTTCTTCTTCTCTTCTTTAGTGGCTTCTGTCCGTCATTTCGACAGACAATTTTGCCAATGTCAAGTGATAGAATTGTAATAATTTACGTCAAGTCAAGTCATTTGTCAAGTCGGCTGTCATTTGTTTTGAAAAAAAAATGGTGGATTTTCTCTTCAAAACCTAACACGAATTTTCACATTCAAAAAAACCACTATACACACATTTATTCCAATGGCTCACACTTTATGTTACGACCTAAGTATTATTGGTTAAAATTCCACCAAAATTAAACAACAATACTCACAATAACACAAGAAAAACTATTAAAAAAAAAGTGCCATGTGTCGTTTCAAAAAATGTCAAATCGTGTCGCTGCGGTGCTCGCATTGACGTGTTACAATTTGAAAGGTAGTTTGAAAGTTTTCTTTTCATACAAAATGGTCCTGAGGTCATTATTGATAGCAAAATGAGATGCATCTATATCCAGCAATAGATAAACGTAGGCCCTAAATAATGTCTGTCTATCATAAACCGACTGCACGCACTCTACAATATTTTACTTCTGCGGTGACATTTTTTGCATGGCTCGTAAATGGCTCGTAAACCAAATAAGTAGCCTAGATTATAAAGTACCTAATAGCTGAATTATAGGCTTCAGTTAATGTTGCTTGTCCTGCCTCGGGGAAGTAACTAGACTAAATAATATGTATTTATCTAGGCTAGCCCGTTCCGTGAAGATAGAGATTTATTTTGTTTGCGTGACTTTTTCGTTTTAGGAATGTCATTTGTGACGTTTACGTAATTAGAGATTCTAGTAGCCGAAACACAAACCAAGAAGTTGAAGAAGGTACTTCTTATACCTAACTATTTAAAAAAAAGATTTTCGTTTATGGAACGTGAGCAGGTATTCAACAATTCATAGAGCGCGTAATACTCTTTTGAAAATTTAGTAATGATGATATTTAATTAGCCCTTTTTTGTCCACAAAAAAGAAAATACCACAAAGTCATAAATTAATGTATCTACGCGTGTGACACTGACATGTTCTGTCACATTTACACTTATTCAATATCTGCTTAAGGTTTCTTGGCACGTTGCAGAGGCCCGTGTCGTAAATAAGTAAAATGTCAAATAGTACTAATTTAACAATTAAAATAATTAAAACAACGCATAAATAACGCATACCAAAATGTCAAATAATACTGATACAATAATTAAATAATTATACCAACACATAAATAACGTAGGGCATACCGAAATAAATAAAGTAAATTATATAATTACATGGTGGGACGAGATGCGGAGACAGTAGTGGGACAGTAAAAAAAGCCATTAAAAAAAGAAAAAAATTGACACAGGCCTACTTAATTTGTTTTTTTTTATATAAAAATTTGGAAACGTGACGTCTATATATTTCAATTAAAAATACTTACTTTAGCCGTTACGTACAATACTATGTATCTTTTATTTAATGGGTATCCCAATAGTCTGGCTTCCAAAGCAGTCTTACTCATAATAAATGTGTCAACACCTCGCCTCTACCAAACTCTATATAAGTTGGTTTGGTTAGGAGGTGCGGGTAAGAGTCGAATTTAACATTCTTTCCTCCTGCCTTCAACTTTGAAAGCTCTGCTTCTATGTCTTTGGGTAAACCCTGAGGGACTGTTTAGCTTTTCAAGTCTTACTCGTAGATGACAGTTTATCTGTCAAAACTGTCATAAAAACAACTTTTTGGTTTCGTTTCAGAGTCATGCGTTGTAGAACACAGGCTAAGTACTATGGAATTTGACGTTGTATTAAGAGAGCCCTGAAACTGACAGTACAAATAATACAATTAGCTGCACTCGCATTTTACCACCCACTATTAAACACGAATAATAGTTGTTGTAATGGTTACTTCCTCGCCTCCGAGCATACTGGGGGGTCTGAAGTCTAACTATTTCGATTGCACTAATTCTAAGAAACAGAGTACTTATGTAAAAGGCCCTATTAAAAAAATATCAAGCAATCCTTCACTAGTCAGGCTTGGGTATTCTAGACCACCCATATATAATTAGTTTAGTATACTTAATTAATTTGTAATTAAAGTAAGATAATTACTTTAATTTTAATTGCTGTTTCCTATAATTTTCACGGAGGTCCGACGGAGAAGGTACTACTACTTAGTTGTTTTTACAGAAATTAATTAATTACGCTTTCAGTAAGGGATAGGAGAATAAATAGTTTATTTAATTGAAGGCTAATTTTCTCCACCTTTATTTTTTTATTTATTCATCTAAATTCATAAAATTGTGTACCTAATAAAGTTGAAGTTTCATTCCACGACTTAGGTATAATGTTTTAAATTATAGTAAATTATAATTAATCATCACTAAATCGGATTTGATATAAGTAAATATAAATAATATACGGCTACAAAAAGTTAATATACTTAATCGGTTGCGCTCAGGGGGATAATTCTGCTAATACAATCTTGAAAAAATATTTAAAAAATAGAAATTGATTTATTTGTCATTGCAAAAGGTTTTGCAAAGCCTAATAAGTTTGATACATGGCTAGTGGCTACATAGTACGAATAAACCAAAGAAACCTGTTTTGCGAGAGACTGGTACTTGAAAGAGGTTATAAAAATACCTGCTATTTTGTAACTTATATTATGACCCCCAGCCAATTAAAAAATAAATTTTGGCTGCCATTTTGTTACACTATGACATCCCGAAAAAATCCCAGCTATTCATTTTTTTTTATTAACGGCTGAATACTCAAACGCTACTTATATTAAGTTCATTCTTAAGTGATTGCCATCTCTTACAAATGAGTAATGTCAAACAGAGGCAGAGCATTTTGAAGTGGTGTTTACATTTGAGTGACGTTTCATTATTCGACCCTAAGAGAATCGCCCTTCTGAATTAAGTTATTACAGACCACCGCCCACAAACCCCGTTAGCTTACAAAATGATTGAAGTCACCGAAAAGATGCTCATTACAGATAACTTCTATATAAATTGCTATTCAAATTAGTTCGGACGATCATATCGCCTACTAGTGTTAACGTATAATACACACATCAAAAAAGTCTAAGCAACACCTATAAATTTTGAATAATTTTTATTTTATGGATTTATTTAAAATTCTTTCTTTACTTTTTAAATTAAATGATATTTCTGTGTTATATTTCCATATTAAACTCAATAAATTTCTTTAAAAAAATGTTTTTTTACAAATAAAAGTTTGCTGTGAATCTGGGTACAAATTTGTAATGGTAAAAATAAACAAAAATATGACTTTCGCGTTAAATTTTAACCTTCTTCTGGGCATTTAAATTAAATCTAATACAGCGTGCTTCCTCCTCCGTTGTTTAAAACTTGTCGGTAACGATTCTGCATAGAGTAAATTAGGTTATTGATATCCTCCTAGGGTAATTGGTCCCAGTGGAACTTGAGCAGGTTTTTTAGCTGTTGTTCCATTAAAGCCCCATCCAGACCTTTCAGGACCCTTCTCTGGAGTATATACCACACATGCTCAATGGGATTCAAGTCAGGCGATTGAGCTGGCCATCACAAAACGTGTACATTTTCGACCTGTAGCCATTCTTAAGTCCGTCTCGCTGTGTACGGACGAGCACTGTCGTGCATCAATGTAAACTCCGATCCCAATGTTTGTGAAAATGGACGCACATAGGGAGCTAGCACACGTTCCACATGATTCTCAGCATTCAGGTTGCCATTTGTAAAAACGAGATCGGTTTTGCGGTTCTTAGCTATTCCAGCCCAAACCATTACTATCGAACTGCTGTATGGGTGGACTTCCTGGACACATCTTAGACGTTCAGCGTTTCCTGGGCGACGATATACCCTCATTCTTCCAGTATCCGGTTTGAAACCGAATCGAGATTCATCGCAGAATAAAATTTTGTCTCATCCTTGTTGCGGCCATAGCACGCGTGGTCTAAACCATTGAATAGGACGAGCTCGATTTCCGTGACGGATCTGTGGGCATCTGATTGGACGACGTGCACGTAGACCATACTCTCGCAGTCTGTTTTGCATAGTTTGGGGACAAACAGCGGGACCATCAGCATTCTATGGCCTTGATGCGACCTCTTAGGCAGTCTTCTTTGGTTCACGTCTACATGTTACCTGGATGTATCGGTCTTGACGACGAGTGGTACTACGCCCTCGGCCTGGGTGCTGTTCAGACGGATCACCTGTGTCAGAATAACGCCTCCAGAGTCGGTCAATTACGCTTCGATGAACACCGAAATGCCGGGCAACATAGGCTTGACTGTTTTCAATTTCTACCATCCCTACAACCCTTTGCATCTTTTCCGTAGTAAGATGACGACGCCCCATGACACAGTAAAACCTCCAGGACTGTTATTCGCGACTCACAACCAATCATTACTGCGGTTACAAGTTTTTTTCGTTGAATGAGAAATAAGACCACATCTTTGAAATGCCATTAAAATGGACAAAATAATGTTTTTATTGTTTAAAAACATAATTTACTAAAAAAAACTGCCAGTATTAATTTGTTTATTAAAGATGTAGACTATTTAAAGAAGGTTTGATATTATATGAAAGTTTAAAACGAAGTAAAAAAAAATTATACTAAAAAAGTAGTGTGTTGCTTAGACTTTTTTGATGTGTGTATTAAACTCTAAGGAATGTTGTAAAAGCTATATTATAACACTAAAGGAAGGTTGCTACTAATACAATCATTTCAAAACAAGGCAGTATAATTTTGATACCATCGGTAAATTTTATTATAAATCATAGAATTTAGCACTTTTTAAATCCTATGATAATGATGGAGCAAACCGATGGCCAATAAAAATAGGCAAAATTTTCTTCTTCTTCTTTTTTTATTTATTGGCTTTTATTTATGACAATTTTGCCAGTGTCAAGTGTGATGTTTGAAATAATTATAAGCCAAGTCAAGTCATTCGTCAAGTCGGCTGTCGTTTGTTTTGAAGGCAAAATGGTGGATATTTTTCTTCAAAACTTGGAGATGAATTTTCACATTCAGACGATTAAATGTTAATATAAAAATGACATTTTTCTTATCTGTTACCAACAAAGACATATCTCAAGAAACTCGTTTTTTTTCTGCTATATAGATTTGCTTACACTAGAAAAAGTAGTAGCAGTTGACCGTATTAAATAGTTATAAGTCATACCAGTCATAATTCTACTTATAATAATTCATTGCAAACCAACACACTACATCTAATCTTTATAGAGATTACGAGATTTCTGTTCCCTAAAGCTATGTTGGAAAGTGGCCCTTAGAACCACACTTCCTAACTGTTTAGAAAATATATGCAGATATTTAGATAATTACACATTGTCTAACAAGGTGTTTGTATTTGCGTCACTTTTACTTATTTTCCATTACCGCTTCATAGTAAAACCCTTGCTGAAAAATAACACAAACACTTAGCGTGTTTTTATAACTAAGTGTCGATATAACTCAATAATTATTTTTCTAGTTCTGCCTGACGTTGTGTCCAATAATGTAAGTAGGTTTTAACTTATAGTAAGTATTTAATGTCAGGTAGGTCTAGTATTATACAGTGGTGTTCTAGGTTTCTCAGTTGGATTTAACTTATTGACAATCACAAAAATATTAATTAAAGTTAACTTAAGATAACAAGTTAACATAATTTGCTTAGTTAGGTAACATAACGTAAGATACGAAATTAATTTAACTTAAGATAACGAAGCAAGCAAGTTCGTATGAGTTAGCGGCCAATTCTGGTGACGGTGTTTTCAAGCCACTAACGGTCACCCAAATAATGACCGCGCAGAACGTCGCTTAATATAACTTTTGGGATGTTGCAAAATCTTTGTAATCTCCTCTTTATTTGAAGTCTATTAAAAATCAAAACTGTTGTCCCGATGCGGTTACTCGGACACTTCCTATAGGTAACCCGACACCGTGGTTCGCGCAAATCTACAATAATACAATTATCACCCAAATTGGGCTCTCTAGATTCCCAGTATTTCCCAGTTAGGAGCTCACACTTCCAATGTGCCTTCTTATGGCCTCTTACAACCCAGCGGCCTTTACTCTATTGATTATTATGGCCTATTGTATTGAATTTGAGAGAAATATTATTCAAAGTTAACCTAATGCGAGACTTATTAGCCAACAAAGTTATGATATTTCTTATTTAGAATGTAGGCTAGAACCAGCCAAGACTAATATTGACTTTATCTGTAGTAGCTATTTGTGTGTGATTCTATTGTTTAATTTTCTTAACCTAATCCAATTTGACAACACTAAAACTGTTGACATCTCTTTCTCATCAACTGCCACAACAAAGACAGCTATCATTTTTGTGCTGTCAAATTAGTTTAGTTTAGAAAAATGCACTAATCGAATCGGGCCCATTTTTTTAAATACAAATTCAGAAAAATATAATTTAAAAAATAATACGCATCCTTAGACGTACCTATCTAAGGGTAGGTATACGTATTTTTTTTTTAACACTCTACACAAGTGTGATTTAATCCTACAAGCCATCGCTTCGTAGAAATATATGCCTTGGTATTTCTTCTCACTGTGGACATAGAAAAAGTAAATCGGTATTATCATTCTATGCATCAAGATTATTAGTCTAACGAAGGTCTAACGAGGCATCAGTCTAAGAATATGTCACCTCAAGTTTGAGCTTTATTATGTTTGGTTAGCTTACAATATTGCAAGGCTGTTCCAAATGCCTTATCTAAATTATGACAAACAGTCGCTAAAGAAGACAACGTCGATGTCATGATTCTACTATCTATGGACAGAGGCCATAAATAGAAGAAGAAGAAGTTTTCTTTTTTTGCTGAACCTTTTGCAATGATATTGCACACAACATTGTTGATTGTGATTTTTTATAAGTTCAAAGATTTTATATCTTCAAAAAAAGTTGAAATGATCGAGGAGTTATGTTGTTAAGACAAAAAGATATATAAAAAAGATGACCATAAATAAAAGAAGAAGAAGAAATTGGCCTTCTTTTCAATCATCAATAGATTCGTGCTAACCAAGTTAAACATCTGTCGAATGCAGTACAGAATAACCAATGCTTCAGTAGCACTATTTCTTCTACTCGTGATCATCAACATTATTATAAGTACCTAATAATCTCTGAACATAGGCACGGGACACGTTCTGATAGCAATTATTGAATTCCGCGACATCTATCGGTGGGCGCAAAAACGTGTCACGAACCAAAATGGCGACAATAATTATTTAATGCTTAATTAATGCAAGTATTTTTGCGTGTGTTTCTATAGATTGGCTCTATAACAATATCCTCAGACCTCGTCACTACAAACAGGAGGTAAACCTATAATACTAGCTAGCGGTTTCGGCAAAGCGATGGTCATCATTATGACGGTTTCTGTAAAAATAAGGCCAAAATTAAGCCATTTCTAATTTATTTACATACTTAAAAATACCTTGCAAGTTGTCCAGTACATTTTTAGAATCACCTGTGAGTCTGTATCATTGAGATCTCGTTTGTAGTACTTAGCAGTAGGTACCTAATTGACGATTAAACTCGCACTGATTACATCGAAAAGTAGTTTATGTACATCAGCAAAAGACGGCCACCGCTTCTAGAAACGCTTTACGATTTAATTTCGTCTAAGTAAGGTGAGGTGGACGTATCAAGTTCTCTTCGTAGAGTGGTGTGATTAGCTTCATTTCAATTAAAAACCTGTCGCCTACTTCCATTCTGAAGAGCATAAATCAGGGTACTTAGAGTTCTTCTATATTGACAGCTGTCAGTATGCAGTTGTAGTATTTTATCTTAGCTAATGAAGCCAAAAAAGTTTTATATTACAGTAATTTTCTTCATAAATCAGTTTAAAAAACTATAATTAGTAACTTAGCTTATTTTAATTACTTATACTGAGTAGTGAATACCATGTTTATGAATTGCAGTCTCAAAGAATTTCTTTGAAATAAATGAAACATATTGAGCTTTATACAGAGTGTGGATTACTGTGGATGCATATACGACATTCAAATAAAAACTATTTACAACAATCAGATAAAAATTGCACACTGAGGCATCCTTTAATTAAGGAAAACATAGATTTACAGTCCATTGTCTTTTTTTTTCTCGTGTTACCTTTGTTGGTTGACTTAATAAAATAAAAATAAAATTAAGCTTAACATCGTGTTTTCATGTACCACCAAAGGTATTTATAGCAACCCTATAGGGTTAATATCACTTTTATACAAGACAATCATCTCATGTCCTTTAGGTGACTAACAAGCTCATTTCCGTTAATTTTATTTTATTTCTTTTCAGATAAATCCAGCTGTATGTAAACCATAGACAATATGCAACAGAAAGGCAGGTGTTACCAAATTTACCAGTACAATAAGTCAGCAATTTGCACCTAATCGTATTGTATCAGCAATCGCCACGCCTTTTCATTCAAAACTACACCACAACGAGCCAAACTACTAACTTATCACTTTATTTCTAGTCTATGGTATAGACAACAGACCTTTCATCATAGGCGCGAAATCTGATACGCCATTTTGGGTTGCCATGACAACGGAAGTGCGAATGCGAAACGCGGCTCCTTTGATTAAGGGCTTTGGCGGAAAATAATGGCGGGTATACTGGCAGAAATTGGCAGTGCCTTGTAGGGGAGTGGCTGGATTAGGCTGAGGAGACATGTGCGAATTGACAGCCAGCGCTATCTGATAACATGGAGTCGCAGCTAATTTTAACTGTGCTTTTACTGAAAAGATAAGGACTTGAGCAAAGTCAAAGTCAAAAAGCTTTCATTCAATAAAATCTATATTTTTTTATTGAATGAGTTGGAGTTATTTCGTCCCAAGCTTGTTTGTCTTCTAAATACGCCAGGTAGATGTATCTACTTACTTGTAGATACTAATGTTTGAAATGTTTGAAAGAATCTCATCGATGTGTACCTCAGTTGTCGATGGCAAGTCCAAAATCGTAATAAAACGAATACTTATAGGTAAAAGCACACTATAAAATATCTGATTATTTAGAAGACAAACAAGCTTGGGAGGAACTAGCTCCAACTCATTCAATAATAAAATGTAATCATACCTAATCATACAAAACCTAATGACGTTTCAAAGTGATCAGTGAGATTTGAATAAAAACATTTTGACAGTTGACTTGACTTTGACATTCCAAAACTCCTTTCTTCATGGCCTTGCCCATCATCCTTCCTTGGTATTTCATAGTTCTAAATACAAGCGATTCTTATGTTGTACTCAAACCGGAATTTCATTTACTCTCAGTCTTTTATAACTGCTTTAAATAGATTAGACCACAGTGTAGGAAATGAACACGATTTGAATGTAGCACTTGTCTCATTTCTCTGCTGCGGAGTAATCTATCAGTCGATAAGGACCGGTCAGCTGAGCATCGGCCGGTCACGCGCTAAAGCCTTGGTCTCTACAGAAACAGCAACTGGCTATTGATGACAATGAACATAGTAGAATTTGATTACTTCGTCCACATTTTGCATTACAGGTCACTAAAGCACAATTTGCTGCTTATTTTTATTTATTTTTTGAATTTGAACCAATAAGTTTTATAGTTTCTAAAAAAACACAAGTGTAAAATACTGTATTTTATATCCCTGGCTCACTGGTACACCGAGCTGGTTTCCCCAGTCCTTCCGTCCGTGGCCGTCTCTCTCAGCTTTCTCCCCGACCCCCTCGTCTCCCGCCATCACGTACGGATGACATTGACAGGTCGGGATATTGACACCGACAGTTACCTAACCACTCGTGCACATGAGACAGGGTAACGCATCTACTGAATAGATGCAAACACTACAACAAGGACTGTATTTAATTGCTGTGGTTGGATTTTGTGTAATAACTTAGTGGTAGGTATTCTGCCTTCTTGCGATTGTAAAGACCGAAGTTTTTCAGCAAACGGAGCTTTATCGTAGACTTATGTGTGTTGATATCGCTGATTGCACTTCGATGCTATTTCTTAATGTAATAAAACGTGTTAAGAAATACGGGACCTTGTTTACATGTTCTTGTTTTTGGTTGGGTTTGAACACTTTTTGGTGCTGAGCTATCTCAGAGAAAATGATACAAACCAAACGGTGTTATGATTTGCGTTTTATACCCATCTTTGTGGAATGAAACTTATTGATACTTTTATCGAGTCTAGTACCTAGTTATGTGACAGTTTATATATTAATTATCACTGCTCAAATACCAAGCATAAAATACGAGCTATTTGTACGTTAACAAAAAAGTTTTCAACAGCTTAATTGCCCCTCAAACGAGGGTTTCTACTAAATTGTTTAAATACTCACGCTAAGATTATATAGTTTGTAAAATAAAGCTGGAGTTGACAGCTGTCATCGTCTTGCTGTCACATGTCTACCCATTTCTTATCAAACCTAGTGCTGGAATGAGAGCGATGACAGCTGTCCCAGGACTCAAGCTATTTCACAAGATACATGACACAAAACATCGAGTTAAACATTATAACTCAATAACACGAGCAAACTTTTTAGACCAGCGCATTTCTCGCGTGTCTGCACACGGCCTTACAATTCGCAATAGAAGACAAATGCCCAAGATAGTAAAATGATACGGCAGTGCGATTCCAGGTACAATGCAACCAATAAAACTTATGCCTTAAAACGTGGACAAGACACACTTTGAACACAGAACACTGAATGGATTATGGAACACACTAATAAATACCTACCTACTAAGTACAATGTATGAGTACCTACTTACGATGTGTTTGGAACTAAATTCAGAACAGAAATTAGATGCGTTAAAAAGCAGTTTGAGAAACTTTTTAATGATTCAAATGTGTTTATTTTGTGGTAGATGCTCTATGTTCCTCTATTGATGCAGGCGTCCCTATGGCCTACGATATAATAAGTACTGAATTATAAAAAAAATCTTTCAACATCAAAGCAACAACTCTATGTGGCCTTTATTTATTTGACAGAAACCCCTACACCACATTTCTATCACATAAACGTGATAGCTTTACCGACCTCTTTTCTGAACAGAAATTAATTATAGCAACACTAAAAAAGGAGCTATAAAGTACTCGTTGTGCGATACTTCACGACACTACTTAGCTATTTTACTGGCAACACTAATTTACCTCCTGCCGCGCTGATCGATCGGTAGAGTTCGGTCGATCGTCTGTGTTGCCAGTTTAGAAAATAGTGAAGTGAAACTTCGAAATGACGTTACCTCGTCGACAAATGCTTTTGAGTAGTTTTACTGTCAAAAAGATGTCAAAATTAGTGGGAAAAAAACCGATACGAAATACCCGAGTAAAAATTTGCTCACACTTGTCCGTATTTACTTTCCACGGTACTTCTAAGCGAAGATTAATGACATAATTGAGGTATTTATGAATTCTCAATGAAATGAGTATCGGTGATTTGCTTCTAATGGTTATTACCACCAATCAAAACATTATAGTGCTTTTATGGCGCAGATACAACTGCCGACGATTAGCAGCGAAATAATTGATTTCCTTATCTTATTTATTTTACGATTCTAAACAAATCAACTAGAATGGTACCAATCTTATAGCTATACACAATCAGTTAGCTAACAGTAACGTTTGTCAAAAAAAAAAACGTTTATTTTTAACCTGCTGTAACATTTCGGAATAACCCTAAAGGTCCCATAGTGAACCTTAGAGAGGAACACAAGCGCTACCGTAATATATGAATTTTTTTTTGACCCGCACTTAGAAATATAGAGCTAGATATAGAACAGAATGAATGATCCTCTTTTTAGAATACTAAACTTTTAAAACTTAAAAAAAATACATATAATAAGTAAACATATAATAAGTAAATACATATAATAAACATTCCATAAAATTATTATTTTTTTAAATAAAAAATATAATATTATAAATATGAAATAAAATAAACTAGTCTTTAAAATTGCAAATGGACAATGTGGGAGCTTATAATAGCTTACAAGAAATAACACCTCTGAATTCAGGCATGAGGCTCAGCATATCAGTACCATCCTGTAACAAGAGAAGGCATCTGAATCATAAGTGTACTTTACGACTGCTCTGAAACCCACAAAGGAGGCTATAACTAACTCCTTACAGAGTCCAGTTGGTGCAAGAGTCCAGTTTGTGCACTCTCTAATGTTAAATTGTGCCTATCTTCCGTATCAAGTTATCACAAAGGTAGTATTTAGTCCCAGTGTCCCAGCGTGGCCAAGGTATGCCCTATATCGCAACCTCTGAACTGCTTTCGCTGCCCAGCATAATGTCAAGTGACGTGGCTACAGATATACGAAAACAAGAAGCTTTTGACGGCAAAAAACGCGCTGAAACGCGCTAATGTCACTATTTAGCACAGGATACCCATGATTTGGTATGAAAACAGCTCAGAAAACCTACCTGGCAGGTTTTTATAAGATATCGATTGCCCCCATGTTCGCTGCTAGCCTCAACTTTCTAACCAAAAACATTCAAGTGAAAAAATCACACACATACACAACCAATGTTAAAACTACAGCTGACTAAAATAACAACAATTCTTCGTCCACAGTAAACCCGTACAAAGTAACTGGGCATGCGTGCATAAACAGCGCTCGTGTGACCGATACATATCAAGCTAATGATTGATGCTGCCGCCCATTTGCCAGGCTAGCTCTGTCCAGGTGCGCGGCTTCTAAACTAGCGGGTGAAGCGAACACGGCACCTAGTTTAATATTAATATTGAATAGACCATCTTTTGACTTCAATCTCACCCTGATAAAAGACGGTAAAGCCGACGATGGAGCAAGACGGTCTAGAAGACACTTATTCACTCTTCCCTTGAAGATTAGCTGATTATCGTGCTATTGATCCAAATGTTCATAGTTCGGTAGCGTTGTAGAGTCGTCTGATGATCACGTGATTTCTCACGGACTCACGGATTTCAAGCTTGCGCCCATGAAAATCCTATGCCATTTGAAGGTTTTCCCTCAATCATCGCACAGGGCCACTCACTGTGGAGCACGCCAACTACTATTTTTTGATTATAATTTTTTTAAATGTAATAAAAATCGAAATGAAGATTTTTCTATATGTACTTAGAAAGGAGTCCAGATTTAGATAAGACGATCTTACGGCCAAGACGATGCCACTCCTGAGCATGTACTTCGTCAGCCGCGTGCTTAGCAGCCTCCCGATGGTAGGCACTGATGCGCACTGCCTACTGCCTCGGCTCAAATAGTGATTAATGCGACATCCGCAGATCTTAACTCTCCCGGAACTGCTCGCTTCACGATTATTTATTTTCGGTTCGGAATGTCTAATGAGACTAACGACTGGAAAGAGATTTAGGAGGCTGGTGGTTAAGCCGTGTTAGCTAGGAGAGTGTAAATACGCTGCCAGCTTAATGTTTTAGTGACGTCACGCTGCCTTTTCGCATTTTGTGTTATAAATCTCTGATAATTGTATAGTTTTAGCTAACAACTTTTTAAAGACACTGACTTACTTTTTAAAGCCTATATTATATTTTAGCGCGGTCGCCACACTTTCGACTAGTCAAAAACAGAGATAAATAATAAATAAATATCCTTGGACATTTCACACAACGTCTTCTAGTCCCAAACTAGGCAGAATTTGTACTATGGGAACTAGATTGCTGATGGAATACTTATACGTATTTTTTTGTCAATACACATAACAAACATCTATGTTTTGCCGCACACAAATGTTTGTTCTTAGTGGGGATCGAGCCTATCGACACAGCACGGAAAGCACAGCTTAGACCAACCGAGCTGTGACGCCTGTCAAGATGGAAATATTCTTATCTGACGAATTAATAGCGCTCCTCAAGGATATAAAAAAAAATAACGAAGGTCTGGGGTTCACTGGTTTCTTAGGCTAATAGTGAAACAGGCCCTAGTAACCAACTCCATCATCAAGCTTGTCGGTTCAATGTCATAGCCTTGTACCTATATACGTTATCTAGTATGATCCTTCATACAAGGATTTTTACCTCAAGGACTCACTGTACACCTTTTTCTAAAGCATTCGTTGGTAATCAGATGATTTCCTACTGCTTTTTCTATACACTCATTAGGAAACTACAGTCGAGAACAAAAATACCGGGTCATCTATAAAAACTTTGTGAAATAAATTGTTTAATAATATTAGAAAATGCATTATTATCTTTCAGAGTTCTAGGTTTACAACATATTCAAGTTTTTATAGATGACCCGGAATTTTTGCCCTCGAGTGTATTTACTACAAGTTGTGCTTATTCATACAGTAGGGTAAAGGCACCTCAATGCACACTAGATCCTAAGATAAAATTAAATTGTTTCCTACTCTGTAATAATCGCTGAACATTTTACACAGCGCAATCTAACTAAGCATAGTTTACATAATGCTGGAATTTGGCCAGAAGCCTAAATTAAAAATTATTATGCAATACGGAATAATAACGTTTAAATTTTCCTTTTAGAGGGCGCTCAAGAGAACTCATCCTGTATACGTACTTACGTAGGTCATTTTATCGTATACATTGAGATAAATTATTAAGATAAGCTCTTAGAGCGATAGTATTTTTTCCACAAATACCTAAATAAGGATAATAGCGTACAAAGACGCACTAATAGCATGTTTAGATGATTTCTAAGTAGTCTGAGACATGTTTTTATGTTTGTGGTGAGATAACATTTATTTACTGCACCAGGTAATATTTAGCAACTGATTTATTGCAACAGATGAATGAGATGACCTACTAAAGATTGATCCCGCTAAAAGCTTATTGCAGCAGGCCGCCCAAAATTAGTAGTAGAACTCTAGAAAGTAGAATGGAAAATTAATAAATGAATATTTATGCTTGAAGCGGTTAGTGGTCATACAGCCTTACAACCTTAGTTCATTGTCGGACTAACACCGCATAATTAATTTATTGTGACGACGACTGAATAATAAATGTATGGTAGAGTACGATATTTAATTTAATAATAAAAAAATATTTACAAAATACACATGAAACAGTTGAGCTATCTACAAACCGTTGCAAACGATTTATAGATAGCTCAACTGGTTCAAATCAGTACTAATCGGAAGCGTGCCCAAGACACTAGCTGCATTGCCGCGCTCAAATTTGCAATAGCAATGATGATATTGGCCCATATAGATTAACATACCTAATTATATTTATTTACATGTCTAGTTTCTTTACGTTCCTACTAATAACCTTTTAGATTAGTACATTATAAAAGTAGAGCAAGCTTTTAACCAACTTATAAGAAAACAGCGTCGCAGGACACTATTATTGCAAGAAAACATGCAATAAAGTGGTACAGTTCTGCATACCATCAAGATAAATCGTGGATCCTGTAGTAGTCCTATTAAATATGAAACAGGTAGAGTAGCAGGGCGGGGGCAGGTGCCCCTCTAAGGCCCGTATGCTGATTTCCTGCTCAAGCACTGATCCGGACTCAAGCATAGATATTTGTGTGAAAATCTCTACTCAAATCTATGCTGAGTGATGCTTCAGTCTAGATCAGTGCTTGTGCAATCAGCAAGGTAGGAAATGCAGCTACGGCAAAATGAAACATAACTTTTTTGAGACTTCGCTGCCAGGCTTTATGAGTATTCTGCCTATAAGGGGAGTGATTTAAACTCTATTTTCTTCCTGAAATACAACAGAAAGGAATCATAGTGTAGTTTTTTTTTTTGCTAATTGGTAAGTGGCTATATGGTAATCCCTATGCATGGTAGAACTCTTCTGCTTATAGGACAATCCTATAAAGTCATTCCATTTTATTTCTGTGGTGTTGCCGTTCTGTGGGCAAATTCAAATAAAATATTTCCCTACTACCAAGCCATACTTAGGTACAGGTGTGTTTTAGTGGCAAATAAACGTATTATCTATCTATCTATCTACAGGGTATTTTATAACCAGAAAGCATTTAATTATTAATATCTGATTGCTGACCTACTTACTTTATTCTCCCCCTTTGAGGCTAAATTCTGGCTAGGCACTGTATCCAGACCAGAACTAGTAATTATAAAATTATCTTAAGATGTAGATTAACGATGAGATACTCTCAGATATAGATCGAGGTACGTTGTAATCAGACTTATCTTTAATCTTATGTTATTAAGGTTATGTATAAAAGTGCTTTTATACTTGGCATTTAGCATTACCTGCTTACATATGAATCAAACATACTTATTAATAATGCATAAAATGCTCATATTACACGTTAAACTACACACTACTTTATGCATCAGAGA
Source organism: Eulithis prunata (assembly GCA_918843925.1). Classification (NCBI taxonomy): domain Eukaryota; kingdom Metazoa; phylum Arthropoda; class Insecta; order Lepidoptera; family Geometridae; genus Eulithis; species Eulithis prunata. The sequence continues at coordinate 8,310,055 of OU974014.1, read as the reverse complement.
CTTGGTCTAACACTTCTTTGAGGAGACGCAAAGAATATGTAATACGTAGTTCCTACGTAAGAAGAAGCGGGACTCCCATTCTACCAAAATTACACACTGAAAATCTCGTTTTGTATGAAACGTGATTCAAATTTTGACCCCCGTTTCATACACTGTTCGTTTTTCGAAAGCACGAGTCTAATTCGAGAGGAGACCAAAATGACACGTCGAAACTTTTTTTTTTTAGGACAGTAGGTATCTGTATGCCGTTCCATAAATAATTATGTACCCGCAAGCACACTGCCTCTGCTAAGAATACTAGGATATACCTACTTATATAGATGTAACCTTGTACATATTTTTCAAAACAGTTACTATAACGCTTCAGTGTTCTGAGATATCGTATAGCAGTTATTCCTGGCATGAAATACCAATCACAGGATGTTCTAGATATTTTGTAAAAAACATATAAAAAATATATTATGCTAGTGATTCAACAAAGTAACGATTTATGTTTTTTTATCAGTGCGTGGAATGTGTATGACGCTAGACGCATCCGCAAATACCTTCATAAATATTGACTTATAGTACCTACTTAGGGTAGGAAGTAGATGACAATAAAAATGACATGTAGCATGACGATAACTCTGGGCTTCTTACTCAGTTCGTGCCTACCTTTAGAATGTACGTTATTGCTAGTATAGTACTATATGATCTGTGGTTATTGTAATTCGTTGTTCTTTCTTTTTTTGTTTTTTATTGAATTTTCTCTTGAAGGAAGTCTCTCGAGTAGCCCAGCTGGAGATATTCGTAAGGCCGGTTACCTGCCAGACCTAATAGTGTCGTTTCATATAACAAAACGTGCCTCTTTACATATTTCAGTCCGTGTACCTACCCTAAAACTATAAATACGAGTATCGTCTTTTCAACCCTCCAAAAAGTCTCTACTGGCATGTTACATAATGTAGCCATTCCATGTGAACATTTGCACTGACATTTTTACTTATGCCATAATTTACATTACTTTCCACACTCTTTGTACTACAAACTATTTGATAAATGTTGCCAGCTAAGAATGAGCGCAGCAGTTTAGGCATTAGCGGATACAGAGTATAATAACTGCGACGCCACGCTGTGTGCCAGACGATGAATACTTAGCACACGCTATTTTGTACTGAATAACCCACTGGGCTCAACTAAGTGGTGACATCGTAATTTATTTCAATAATTCCCACTTTGTAGGTTATATTTTATTACAATCGTAAAACTATTTTTGAAAGAAATGCAGAAAAAATGCTCGTTTCATGATTTGAAGCTGTTTTTCCATTGTTAATGTGCCAGTCTCGTAAAATAAATATTTATTCGCGTACCTAATAGCGCATTGTATGTCAAAGCTCCGAGTAGGTATCCTCTTTTTCAGTGCCACTTTGTCCACTGAATTCGTAGTAGTGTATAATATGACACTCGTTACAAACTGAATGAAATATAAATCTTGAGTTAAACTAGATAGAAGTATGGTTCAACCATTAATTTTATTGTAAGCGATTGACTTGAATGGCGTATGATGGACGCCATGTTGTTTTTTTATCTGTGGAGTGTTGACGGCGGCAGCAGCTGCCATTCTGCCACGAGGTAAATTCATCATAGGATGATGGATGATCAGCTCACTGGCACTCGCTGTTTTAATTTTTCTTTTTGCTTGCAAAAGGAAACGGTGTTAGTATACATTAAAATACGTAAGAATTTAATAAATTGTTTTTATGACAATTTAATGTTTTTGTTGGCAACATTACCTACCGATAAACACGTGAATACGTGTTTATCGGATTTAGGTTTTAAATATGAAATTAGACGCTTATCTCTTCTTCTTTTTGGTGAGACGGAAGAACCATTGGTTTAAAATAACTGTAGGTACTTATTCTGACTTAGGAATGAGGACTCCATCCCAGTGTGTTCAAGCCTTAATGAACCTCCCAAGGAAATGTGGATCACTTCTTAGTGCTCTTGATAGCTTGTAAGTCTCGCAAACTATTCCCGGCATGTATGAAATCGCAGGCTCGACATCCGCAGTGCCATAGAATAAATAAAAGCACAGGAACAGAAGGTTCACTTCGTGATGATATTTAAATAAATAGCTACATAAGGACTCTCGATAAAATACAATTTAAAAAAAACAGTTTGTTGATAAAGTAATCTTAGGATGTAGGACTTTGTAACTAAACGGAACGGAGTCTATAGATCTGTTGTAACTCGCCCTAAGTAAAACTTATTATGTAAAAGTTTGTTCCTTAGCAGGACGTTCGGGGCTCAAGAGCTGAATACCACTGTTTTTGTTACCTACAGAGTGCATCTCGTATCGCATAAAACCTTATCTTGTTGCGTTGCGTGCAACCAAAGAATATCGTGCAACGTACGAGGACCAAGGGGTAGTGGCAGTTTACGTGCGGAGTGCGCCAGGGTAGAGTATACATAATATATTATAGGGTCATTCTCACAAATAACGAATTGATCGCTTTACTTAGAATTAAATAGCTTCGTTTAGAATATATTTTATAGATACTTGCGTAAAGTGCACCTTCTCTGCATTCTTTTGTGAAATTTATAGTGATAATTGATTCAGAAGTGCATTCTTGTCTGGTTCGCCCGCAGGCATCCCTCGATTTTTTATCGAGATTTTATAGAATTTAAACGAGCTATTGAGCTTAGTGTAAAATAAACACTTGCACACAACATAATATAGTTTTTAGTTTCACGAAAGAATGCAGTGGGGTTGAGAAACACGTTTGTTTAGGAATACTTCTAAACCCATTAAAACTTCACCATTGAATTTATTATTTGTTTAGTCACAAAATCGCTTTCTTGCTTTCATGATAGCCTACTCTAAAGTTAGAACCTTTCATATTACCATAGGCATAATACCTACGTAAAAAATATTTTGTTTCTCTACCTATCAAAAGCTATAATGATTTTTCGCGTGTTCGTTTGAAAAGATGTAAATTTCTACCAGTGGGGATTTGTCAGTGGGATTTTTGAACCTTAGTTCAACGACACGTTGAAATTGCACGCGTCGAGATGCTAATCTGTATAATCTGGATGCAACAGCAACCAAGCCGGTGCAGCTGTCAAAACGACGATTTTTTGTGACACGTCACGATTGCAAGATTATAATCTCAACAGTAGTGTCATGTCAGCCACCAACTGGTTTTGTTTTTATAAGAGCAGAGCAGCTACTACGAAAACCAATATTCGAAGGTTCTTTGTATCATTTCGGGTTACACTGCGCAGTGACGCTGTCAGTTTGCAAGAGCCTGCGTCAGCGCACAAAGCGGCTGCGTAATGTAACCCAATATGTCAATACCTCACTACCAATATCCTCGTTAATTTTTCAGAGTAGAAGCCCTAGATTAATACGAGATTCGATCGAGTTCCAATTATTCAGGCGAGCGCGTTAACCAACATCCGAATACATTAACAGTGTATTATTCTGTTCAGGTACCGTTTACAAGGGCTACAATGAGCAACCACTGCTAACAGGGACTTGCGAATTATACAATTTCATCAGACAAATCGAGGCATTCCACTTACCGCACCAATCTTTACGGAATATACGCTATTCCACTTTTGAGCACCAAACTAATCTTGGTGCTGTATCTTTAGTACCCTAGATGTTACAGCTTCTAGAGAAAAACTTCGTTTTATAATATTTAGATGTCTTTGAGATGTCCCATGATTTGAATGTTAGATGTTGGTCGATCTCACTATGCGAAGCAGCTGGGCTCTTTTTACACTAGTGTATGATATTGTTAAGTCATAGATAGAAATTCCATTATATGTTATAACTGGGCTGACATAGTCGCTAAGCGACTCAAAGTCCTTACAAATATATGAATAAAAAAAACATGTTTAGATTAGTTCGTGGTTTTTCAGAGGACTTAATCCAAGACTATATCTTTAGTCTATTATATGATCTCTGCTGATCTCTGCTGTGTGTCTTTGCATATATCAAGAAGGTTAATGGTTACAAACAGAGGTTACAGTTTAACATCAAACTTATATTCACAAAATTAAGCGTGCGAAGTTCTACTGCAATTTTTCGTCTCAAAGCTTTCACTGGTTAAACCTAAATAAACTGCGATAAAAAGCTTAAGTTCTAAGTTTATCTCAATTTGCATACCTACCGCCTCCTGCGATGTATTCAATAGATATACCATCTTGATTGTCAAGATAACAATTGTAGATATGACGCATTAATGTTAAGGCGTTGCTCTTTTATCAGGTGATCTTACTGTTGCATCTTAAATAATTGTTTTACAATGTAGGTTTTAGAGTGGTCTGCATACTTAAGGGTCCGTATTTACACGACTGATTTTATCAATATTTTTCAGTATATTTTAATTGTTTACTGGATCAAGTGTGTGTCACCCATACAACTTTATGCGCTATCACTGAACTAAAATGTATTCTGATAAAACGCACCAAATCGAACCACTGTAGATACCCTAAAATAAATTTTAATAAGTGTTGATGGATAAATTCAATGCAATATATATATATATGTATTTTTTTTTTTAAACAATGTATGTATTACAGGTAAACCTTTCACCAATATCTCACCAAGCGATGATGTGGTCTACGATTTAGCTATTTATAACCAAAGTATAGTTACTTTGGTTTTATATATGGTTCAAGCTTATTCACGTTAGTTTAGGATTAGAAATAGATACGATTATACCCTATCCTATTTTATCCATTATTAAGTTTAGCTTTCTAATATAGCCATCGTAGATTTTTATCAGCGTATCTTCGGTTAGATACGATAAACCACTTGTCGAGAATAGGATTTCAATAGAGCCCGCTACTGACAAGAAAGCGAGTCCGCAACGTGTCCGCAAAAGGATTTCCGCTGCAGGATGTCCGCTAGATGAACATGCTCACATATCTCGCCTAATGTCATACCTTGTTACTAACAAACTCGATGTGAGTTTGGAATAACGGGTTTTGCCTTTTGTATTGACAAGCCCATGATCGAAAAAGGCCATTAAACTATGCCGTTGTTCACGCTTAAATTATTGCAATCTCTTACAAATTAGTAATGTCAAACAGAGGCAGAGCAATTTTAAGTGGTGCTTTTTGAGTGACGTTTCAGTATTCGGCCCTTATACTATGTGATTTTAGTGGTTCAAGCCAGTCGCGCCGTAAGTGCGCCAGCAGCTTAACCGCTAAGTTTTTATCTACATTGTAAAGAAAATAAAGAATGCCTACTGTGTTACATAAAATACCTAGCTTATCACTTTAGATACTTATGGTATTACAAATTGAATACTTTGCATAGGTATGTATTTACAGGATATAGAACCTTATTGAATTATATGTAATCAGAGTAATATGAACAAAGAATGTGACGTTGCATGAACCGTAAGCTAGTTTATTTTACAAAAAAAAAAACTAACAATAAAAATAATAATAAAAAATCGTGGACATTTCACGCCACCCTTTCTAGAGTGCTTAGAGTTTGTACTATGGCGAATAGATTGCCCAAAGAACAGTTAAATACTTTTTTTTTAAATATACATAACTTATAATACATGGTAATACCGAGATACAGAACAAACATCAATGTTTGCCACATATAATTTTTTTTTGTCTCTGGCACTGGAGGCTTGTCCTTTTGCCAAGTCTTTTTTGGTTTTCACTTTTTGCTGTCACTTTTTTGTTCACTACGTTTCACTTTTTTTTCTGTCTTCTGAGGTGCAAAGAGAATGCTGAGGTGAGGAGCACTATTTTAAAATTCATTGTTTCTTGAAAAAAGGAAACCATCGTGGTGCCTTGCCATATTCCTCGTTTTATATGTAAATTATTTAGTATGATGACGATCGGACATAATATTCGTATCATTATCAGCTTTCTAATCCGTGTTCCAATAAAAATAAGAAAGAGCAATCTAGATTCAGAAGAAATGGCTACTTAACATGCTCAGTATCCCTTTGATAATGCTAAAATGTCTCTTCTAACCGTAGTTACGCAAATGGATACGTAACATTTACTGTAAATAAAATAATAAATAAACAATCTCACAGCTTTAAGTCGCTAAACAGACATTTTCAAATGTCTTTATTAGTTAGATAAAAAGTATACCTAATAAATGTTTTTTTTTTAAACTCGCCCGCAATTCGCTTATCACTGACGAACGAGAGAATTCAAAACGATCAACCTCATTTTAGTATTCTTTCTTCACTTTTTCCACATCGATAAAACCACGTCGGTGATACGTGTCAAATTCAAAAAACGTTCTTTTTTGAAAATAAACATCTTCGTTACTTACAGCACAGAGCTAATGGCCAATTTACATACACTTACGGGTGTATTTTAGGCATACTGATTCATTGGCAACTCTCGTTTGGGGTAAACAGCTTTTTAAACAAATCTCATATTCACCACCTGGATGGCTGGTTCTCCACAACTTCTCGATTCACGCGGTCTTTTCTGCCTCGTACGTGTAAGTTGTGGAACGAACTTCCCCCTGCGGTTTTCTTACAGAGTTTCGAGATGGGGTCCTTCAAAAGGCGGGTTTATCTCCTCTTAAAAGGCCGGCAGCGCACTAGCATCACCTCTGGTGTTGCAGGTGTCCATGGGCGGCGGTGACTACTTTCCATCAGGTGGCCCGCCTACTCGTCTGCCAGTTATGACATAAAAAAAAATAAAAAAAATTTAGGTAGGTATATACCTAATGCCCTCATTGGCATCTCGCGTTTAAAGTAACTCGATCAAAAGGGTGTAAATGAACTATCAAAATAGCTTATGAAAATATGGGCCATCTGATTTTCCTATAACTTTTTCTCAAACAAATAACATAGCGTGATCAATATTTTTTTTTTTGGAAATTGTGATTCAGTTCAAGTTCTCGAAATAAGTAGGTACTAGAAAGAGATACCTAATTCTCTAATATAAACGACTTTAGTGATGGAAATGGCTGTGGTTAGTCACGATAAAAATGTAGCGAGATAGTGATCACGGTATTTGCGTGAGAGGCGCACGTTTCAGACATCCTGTGTCGATGAGATTAGTAACAACTTGCAAGTGTCAACTCAGTATCTCTAAGGACTATGATAGATCGCTTTATATGTACCTACTGTGTACTGCACCAACTACTTACTACAAATACAAATACTTACCTATTGTTATTTATTTTCCATCTATTATTTCGTTACCAGTAAAGAATCGTCATACATTAATTCATATCGAGAAACTTAACCTATCAAGTTAATAATAGATTTACTGAAGGTACTTCTAACCTGCCATCTAAAAGCTATGGTTGCGTGTGGAGCTCCCGTTTGGCGTCAGTAATATCAAATCAAGCATCTTAGAATCAAGCTAACGTACAGCATATCATTTTCCAAATGACTGGTCCGGTGCAGTGTCATTATGATGATAAATTGACCAGAATGACCACCAGGCTAACCCCCGACAACAGTTTCCAACTCGACCGCTTTCCAATCCCAATCCGGAACCAATTTCAATATTCAAAAAATCGGTACTCTTGAATCCAGTTCCGATTAAGCTGACATCGACATACGTAGTCGATTTCAAATTTGACTATTTTTTAGGGCAGGAAAAGCAACACCATGTAAGTGTTGCCATGACACGTCGGAACGAAAACTACCATTACTTACCATAACATTATTCAAGAATATACGTGCAACGTTTTTAAATCACAATAAATATGAATAAATTCTTGAAAAAAAAATATTCCATTATTTTTAGTCATATTAAAGTGAGTTAAAACGTTCCCTTACCTCTAAATTACATTGTGGTTGCATAAATGAGAGAATGCTTGTGACTAAAAAAGACCGCGAACGTGAATTGATTCTTTGAAAAAAAAAACATCCAGCGATTCCCGCCAACGGAAAACCTCTCGGAAAAAGACTCTTTCTTTCGAAACGAAACACGAACAATGTATGAATGAAACGGGGATCAAAATTTTAATCACGTTTCATACAAAACGAGATTTTCAGTGTGTAATTTTGATAGAATGGGAGTCCCGCTTCTTTTTACGTAGGAACTACGTAAGAAGAAGCAAATAAGTATTATTCTTTGTACCTACTCTGTTGATTTTGATGAAATTATGATTCTGAAAAAAAAAGCAGCAACTGATTCCCGCCAATTTAAAAACGTATGAAGTCTTCAAATTTTAAAGCTTTTGAATGATTTCTTACCTTCTGAGAATGCAAATCAAATCAATATAGGTAGGTACCTGCACCAAACCTACGCTCCTCATACCTATCTTTGGAGTACCGTAGGTAGACAAAGCTACAAAAGTCGTCCTTTACTATTTTTCTGATAATTAGATAAAATCATTAAAGATTTGCTATGTTGTTTCGTACCGGATGTAGGTCTACCCGTACCCATGGAAGAAACCTAGTGGAAACTAAGGAATTAGGGAAGAAGTCTAAAATATCACATCAATATGTAGGTACCTAGCCAAATATAGCTGTACATCTCCTATAAGGTACTTTATACTTTGATTTTATCATTTTTATATCCCACTCGATCGCAAAAAAGTTAGTATTTTGAAACTGTGTAAATCCAGCGAAGAAGTCGGTTCGAAGCCCGATTCCTAATGTCAAAATCGTGTCAAGAGTACCAAAAAACCCGCCAGCGGGAAATAGTCGCTTTCAATCAGTCAAACCGGCTTGGGATTGGATTGAAATTTTTTCACCCAATCCAGTTTCAAACCTTGTTGGTACTGGATTCAAGAGTACCGAATGACATGATTTCTGTCAAATTCCGTGAAACCGGATTGGAACGGATTTCGGGAGTAAGGCTGCACTTTTCACTTTCCGACAATATATGACTGATTCTTCTTCTTCTTATTCTATATCTATATGGTCAATGTCCGTCATTTCGACGTACAATTTTACCAGTGTCAAGTGAAATTTTTGAAATATAATATACCTAAGTCATGTCAAGTCCATATTTATGCAAATAAACATCTTGTATCTTGTATCAAGTTATTCGTCAAGTCGGCTGTCGTTTGTTTTGAAGAAAAAATGGTGAATATTCTCTTCAAAACCTGAAAACGAATTTTTACATTCAGAAAAACCACTTTACACACATTTATTCCAATGGCTCACACTTTATGTTACGACCTAAGTATTATTGGTTACAATTTCACCAAAATTAAACAACAATACTCACAATAACACAAGAAAAACTATTAAAATAAAAGTGCTAGGTGAAATATGACTGATTAAAAATAGTGTCTTATGTACTACCTATGACAGCTATGAATGAAACTTTCAAACTAATAGCACCAAGTGGTTAGTTAGACACGTCCAATTAACAAAACGTCTATGTGAACAATCGTCTAATTCTGAATATGACGGATAGGTACTTAGGCACGAATGCATATTGATGCATTCCTTGTTCTGCGTACTACAGGGTGTCACGGAACTACAGGGTAATTCTGACAATGAAATAAATTTTTTTTTATATTTTCTCACATCATTTCCGATTTTGAAATAAATAAAATAACAACTGTAATTTAACAAAAAGTACGTTAACTATCTAAATAATTCCACAACAGAGTATATTTTCTGCTTAGCTACTTGTAATACCTAATATACTGTGGTTTTGCTAAGATTTAGCTATTTCATTAATTTTCAAAATTCGTAGTAGTTGCTCTCGTAAATGTCAAAAATCGCCTCTTCTCGAGATAGCGTACTAGTTCTGGGACACCGTATATTTTATGTACATTCTTTGAAGGCAAGTACCTAAAGTATAGATATATTATCAGCAGGTGTCTAGAAGTTAGCTCATTAAGCTTATTCAAACTCGGACGCTTTTGTTGGCATAATTTGCGAGGTATACTTAAACAAACAAACAGACACAATGAGTAGGTATACCTCATTATGTCTGTTTGTTTATTATATTGAGCTATATATTATAAGCATGTTAAGTATAGAAATTCTAAAATAGATTAACAGTTACCCAATACAAGATGATATATAACAGGGAGCAAATATAACACAGTGGCTAGATCTGGCTTTAAACCAAGACAGCTGGAGGTAACTAAAGGAGGCCCATATTCGTTTACTGAAAAAAAAAAAATAACAATTCATTTCATATTTTTATTTTTTTATTATACCTAATACAAAGTGTATTAAGACCATTCACGAAAACTTAAGGAGGTTTAAGTATCCATCAATAAAAAAATCCTACCTAATAAAAAAAAACAAAATGCAAAAGGTAGCTAACCTACTTTGCAAAAAATTGAACAGCTGTTTTTTTTTTCGCGCTAACACCCCTGGCTCCATGAAAGAAATTGTTAATATTGTTAAGTACCCCCCGAAGTTTACGTTTATAACACCCTGTATGTATAGGTACTTGGTTCAGAAGCTAACGTATTTTTTTTTACGAAGTCTAGCTGCTAGGTAAGAGATAATTTCTAGGTAAGATATAAGGATATACTTACTTATCATTTTTTACCGAGATAATGATATAATAAATAAAATATTTCTTGACTCTCGTGAGAGACACAATCTTAATTGGTTGAAACACTAATAGACGTGACTAGTTTTTATTTTAAAAATCATTTATTTATTAATGCTGTTGACTGACGTTCATCATAATATTACGAAAGCAGTACTTTACTGATTAGGTTTTGATTTCTTAGAAAAATTCCACCGTCAATTAGCATTTTGTGTACACTGCGCGATAACTCAACGGAAGAGTGTTGGTGGTTGCCGTGTTGACGCGCAGTCTGACCCCCGAACTCACAGAGGCTCAACCCGCCAACCGTATCGACAACTCTTCGCCAACCACAGCTAGCACCTGAATCCGCTTCTAGAGGAGCCTCTACATTGTTAAAGAATTCGAGTGTAAATAAACACACAATCTAGGTAAATTCACACTCTCACATTACGAATGTTATTTTCGTGCAATGTGAAGACTCGAATGACAAGTCCTCAGTGGACGTGCTCAGTGAGGCAATGCATCGTTATAGGCAGTGGTTACCATTTAACATCAAGTTGACCATCGCCCTGTTTCATCATTTTGTTGTATGAAAAACAATTTTGTTGTATAAAAAAAGAATCATGGCGTGTCCATTGATGTTAGTACCTAAGTCATAACTAGATGGCGCTGTTAAAAACGGCACGAATGTAGATCGCACTATCCAAGTATTTTGCGGAATAAGCATGTTGATTGTTGCCTCTAGTTTCATTAAGGTAAGCTTCAATAACATCAAGATATCAGTACCCGGCTGTTTATTTTGAATCCCGATACATCTACCTATGGCTACTAGTTCCTTCATAGCGGCTACCGCTTCTAGAAAACCAAAGAGACACTATTGGGTGCTCATCAACGTCCAATCTCCTGATTTACGACTATTTATGTTCTCTTTAATTGATCGAATGTCGATAATGATCGAAAATAATTAAAGTTGAATACTTACTTAACTCTATAAACAAAACGTACTCTATTTTCGACCTTATGCAATTGATATAAGAAGGCTTGAATTGAAGCTAATGCTATATTAGTGATACGCAACTTACTACCTTACTCGGTTGGCATAAGACTGTTTGAACGTAAAGGGATTCCCTTGGACAATGCTAGCCAATATCTTATCTATGTTATGTCCTTATGAGTCGCGTGCGTGGACTTAAGTTTAATGTGAATGAGTATTTAATTAACTTAGCATTTATCTATTTGATATACTTATAATGGCATCAGGTTTTCTGCAAAAAATATTAAAAATAATGATCTCGAAAACATAGCCGAGTGCTTGACAGATACGAGTGAGTTATTCTAGTTTCGGACTAGGGTTCGATTTGACAGGCGTCATGACTCAGTCAGTAGAAGCTCTGCCTTCCGTGATGTAGTTCGTGGGCTCGATCCCCACAGAGAACAAACATTTGTGTGTGGCAAACATAGATGTTTATTTTGTGTCTAGGTATTACTGTGTATCATTTATTTATTATTTATTTATTTATCATAAGTATGTATTTACACAAAAAATTTATATAAGTATTCTATCAGTAATCTTGTTCCAATAATATGAGCTCTGATGGGTGACGGCTGCCTTTTCCAAACGAAAAGTCACGTGACTCTTTAAATTTTTGACGTTTTATATTCTCCTTCTTCTCTTCATTAATGGCCTCTGCCCGTCATTTCGAGAGACAATTCTGCCAATGTCAAGTGATTTGATTGTAATAAAAGTCAAGTCTAGTTTCCAGCGGTTGTTAGAATGTCAACTATGGACACGAGTTTTGACATTTTTTGAAACGACACATAGCACTTTTATTTTAATAGTTTTTCTTGTGTTATTGTGAGTATTGTTGTTTAATTTTGGTGGAATTTTAACCAATAATACTTAGGTCGTAACATAAAGTGTGAGCCATTGGAATAAATGTGTGTAAAGTGGTTTTTCTGAATGTGAAAATTCGTGTTAGGTTTTGAAGAGAAAATCCACCATTTTCTTTTCAAAACAAACGACAGCCGACTTGACAAATGACTTGACTTGACTTATTTATTACAATTTTAACACTTGACATTGGCAAATTGTCTGTCGAAATGACGGACACAGGCCATTATTGAAGAGAAGAAGAAGAATGTCAACTATCTCCTGCTCCCCCCTAGGCCGGAATTAACGTGAAATTAGACTGAGTCCGAGTACATAATCACAAGCGGCATTACAGCGTATCATAAATGACACGCGTTGATAGATATAATAAATTGCCCCGCGACAGCAAAGCGTGCAAATCGCTTGTCGCTAACGAGTCGCGACAACTCATCGTAAATACGTCTGGCGGACGCTGAAATTGTATAGCCTCTGCGTGAAACGAAACGCAATTTTTTTGACAAGTGTCAATAGAATGCGAACCAACTCAATATTGGACAATATAAAAGACATCAACGCGCTTGTTTTGCATTATATTACTATGATTATATATATTTAAAATTGTTCCTTCATTTATAGGCAACGTACTTAACTGTCTGTGTAAAACGGAACGGATTACAAAATGTTCCATCATTTAGACACAGAGTAGTAGAGTAGTACAAATTAATAAGACTTAGTAGGTACTTATCTAGTCTAAACGGATTGCATTGAAAAATGGTATATTTACGTTTGCCGATATGAAAGACATCAACGCGCTCGCCTTGCATGTTTTTTTAAATCCTATTTTTATTATGCAATTTTTAGATTATTCATAAACATAGTAAAATATAAATTAACGATGAGGTTTTAATCAAATCTACTTAAATATTTTAATGAACAAAAATCTTATTGACAATAATTATCTACTACCTACCTATCTTATTTTTCTCTTCTATCTTATTGACATCCATATAAAAGAGTTCAACGCGCTCTGTAAAAACCACCAGCAACTTTGATTTTTACTTCATGTCTGTCTATGTTTATCCAACCAAATAATTAGACTACTGCATGACTGTATGCCATATCGGCCCATGATTTATTCAAACTCCACTCCTTTACTTATAGGTAATTTGAATATGATCCACATTTGTCTTCGAAGCGCTGTGGAGATAATCCTTATTTCCATAAACAGCGACACAGCTTGGTGCGAGACGTCAAGCAGTATACACAACCACGCGATTATCTTTTAGAACAGGTACACTCACGTAAACGAGTTCACTTCTATCATATCCTTTTATTTCTCAGCTGACCGTGTTTCACAGCATTGCAGACATGACGTGCAATTATCCAATGCTATGCATCATTTTTTTGTGTTTGCGTGCGTGCGTAAGCATTCTGCAATTGATTCGGCACGTTCACGCGAACTGCTGAGATTTCTACTCGCCAATTGCAAAAACGTACATTGCCATTTACGCGCGTCGGTACGTCCGGTAGGCGCCTTTATTAGCACCCCGCCACCCGCCCACACGTCTAACACCTCGAGCCGAGCCAATCACTGTAATCTATTCGAAATCAGAACTTCACGCGCGATTACAATCAAACAGTGCAGTTTGCGCGGGAAACACGCGGCGCCATGTTTGATTTCCGAGTAAAAACCGTTCCATTCTACGCGACATCGTTACTGATAAAACATTAAATAATTTTTCAAGCCCCAATCACACCATCCGTCAATCCTCCGTCAGAGCCTGCAATTTTGTCATTCAAAACCGTCGAAGCTAGTTATGGGCCCGTTATGGGATTAATTAATAGCGCTGCGGTCGCTCCGACCAGCCATAAGACGATGCAAACGAGCGCAGCCGGCTCACATGTAATGAAAAACGTTGGAAGCGCGTGTCTCGATCGTGACTACATCAGTCAAATCTGCGCTTGATATTCAGGGGATAGCATTCGTTACGACAACGCGTGCGACTCTCATACATGTTATACATCATTTGCTGAATATATTATTGTAATACATCTAGTTACGGTATCATATTTTAGTTATTCACGTTCTCTTAGATCGTTTTGCTTGTTCAGTTATTGGTTACCCTAAATTAAACGCTAATAGGTTTCGATAAAGACACTGTTGTTCGCCGTCGTTTAGAACTTGAGAAACATCACCACTGCTTTTTTCGTAATTTTTTAATTGTCTAGCATCGCGTGTTTTGTAATTACCTGTCTGGCCCATATTTGGTTTTTATGTAAGATTACACTAAACCGCGAATGTAGTGGGTACCTACATTCTAGATTATGAGTGCATAACTTGTTGCTGGTAGCTGAGCATTTGACTTCACAATGCTACTAATCCTGTATACATTCGTAATTAAGCCAGTAAAGAGGCTAGACAATCAAACCCTTTGTCCTGCAAAGCGCAACATGACAGGGTATCTTTGCAATACAATCATCACATTGTAGCAACCAAAGGGATTTAGAACCTTATATAGCTTAAAAATGATCCCAATTTTCTCTAGCTTCTCGTTTCAAGATAGCGTTCGTATGTTTGTATTCTAGCTGTATCGTAGAAGGTTCGAGATCACGCTATGAAGGTTTATACACGTACAATTGCACCGCCTTTGTAGAACGGAACGTAACGATGACAAGTTACAAGAAATAAGAGAAGAGATAGAGGAAATATGAGCGTAAATTGTTTTAGTAAGTTAGCCATCTTTTTGCTGCGTGAAATGAAATTGGTGAATGAATGAAATGGATGAATGACGTGATTAACAATAAAAAGACATGGTAAGATGAATAAAAGTGATCTTAATAAATAAGATGATAATGGTCAGTACATCAATAAAGTATACGAATATTACCGTGACGTGCCGTAGAAAAACATGACATCCAACATCAATCGTACATCCGACCCACATAGTTGAAAAGGTAACTAATTACCTATCGTTATGAACCTTCTACGCATAAGAATAGAGTTCTAAGTACCGTTATCGGTTTGCGTGTAAAGTTTGTGAGTGCAAAAACGAACAACAATGATGAAGTAGTGTGTCTGAAGCACAGAAGAAAGAAAAGTAGTGGTATAAAGAGGTTTCACTGCAATATCCTTGCTCTTTCAACTGTGGCACAGAAGCATTGAAAGATTCGGTAATTAAAGCGTCTTTCAATTAAAAAAAAACTTTACACTGTCAGTTTCGAAAGTCGATTGAACTCCAATCTGAGAATCACAGAAGAGCAGAAGACTAGAAAAGGAAGGAAGGAAAGAGACAGTAAGAAAAAGTCTACTCTGACTAGCCAGTCACCTATGTTACGCAATGTTTTTTTTTTTAATTGAAGTTTTGACGTTCCTATTATCTTTATCAAAGATTTTATAAAAGCTTATCTCTGTTAAAGTTTAATAAACTCGATATAAGCTTGGACCAGATACACCGTATTTTATCTTTTGTATTGACTAGCAGTTTCAAATATCGAAAGAGACCAAGCACAGTGTAACTATAGGCTTACATCGATTTTATTTAAAACCGAGTGAGTCTAAGCAATTTCAAATTATAAGCCTGTACAATTAGGCATATTTTCCATTGTCACCTGATTCGAAGTGCATTGAGTATGTGTGAAGGCGGGTACTTACACGCGCCGCGTCTCGGAAGGCGATAAACAATAGTACATTCAGCCTGTCGCTCTTGATTTGTGGG
Organism: Eulithis prunata; assembly: GCA_918843925.1. NCBI lineage: Eukaryota > Metazoa > Arthropoda > Insecta > Lepidoptera > Geometridae > Eulithis > Eulithis prunata. Next base: position 8,294,020 of record OU974014.1, on the reverse strand, counting down.
ACATACGATTGAGCTGTATTTGGCGTAATGTTCACACGATTTTATTAAAGTCTAGTAAAACTATTTAGTACTACCTAATAATAATGTAGATAAATCGTCAAATAAACTTTGAAGGAAACAGTATTGATAGAGACGTGTTGGAAAACCCGGAAGCATTTGATAAAATTAAATGTCATTCGAAGATAGATCGTCAAAATCAGCTCAAACACGGCCGTGAATCTTAGGGTCAAATACTGAAACGTCACTCAAATTTAAACACCACTTCAAATTGCTCTGCCTCTGCTTGACATTAACTCATTTGTAAGAGATGGCAATAATTTAAGCATGAACTTAATATAAGTAGCGTTTGAGTATTCAGCCGATAATGCCACTAAATAATAAATAAATAACTGATAATCATTTTCTTTCTAAGAGCCGTAAATTAAGAAGTTCAAGTCAAGTCAAGTCAAGTCAAAAAGCTTTTATTCAATAAAATCTCACGGATCACTTTGAATCGTCATTACGTTTTGTATGATTAGGTATGATTACAATTTTTTTTTTTTATTGGATGAGTTGGAGCTAGTTCGTCCCAAGCTTGTTTGTCTTCTAAATAATCTGATATTTTATAGTATGCTTTTGAAATAAGTCTTTGTTTTATTACGTTTTTGAACTTGCCAATCGACAATTGAGACACATCACTTGGGATTTTGTTAAAGAAGCGTACACATTGCCCTTTGAAAGATTTACTAATTTTTGAGAGCCTAGTGGTGGGAACAGCGAGTTTGTCTTTGTTTCTAGTGTTAACATTATGATTATCACTTTTTTTGTTGAATAGATTTATATTTTTTTTAACATACAATAAGTTTTAATGAGTTTTTTCTCTTCTCCAGCAGCGATCTCGTTTATTTACCCAGATTGTAATATTGATCGGCTTAGTCTATGCCATAAATCCTTGAGGCAAGCCACGGGGCCCGTATTCAATGTAATGCATGCAAATACCCCTAATTTTCTTCATGTTGGTAATACCAATAATGGCGACCATCCAGGCAGTTCCTGCTAGATAAACAAAATTAACTGTGGCGTCCTTCCCCGTTATTTTCTACGAACTCTTGCAGAATCTCATGGATTTTCTTGGCACGATTAAGTAAATAGGAGTACCAAATGATATTACAAGAAATAAGACAGTTTTAGAATGTATTTTTTCGGCTCATTCCAGTTTTCCCCTGCGTGAGTCCTCTGCGTACGGGATTTCTGGAACTTTTGTCCAATAATCCCCTTAGCGACCCCAGCGACTGCCGGCAGGGGGAAAGATTATGTGACGTTTTTGTCATTCCAAATATCTCTCAAAAATGTCGACCTTTTTTTTTATTTTTTCGTTACCTATGTAAAACTTATTTTATTTCCTTTAGTTGAAATAGGTTAGGAACCATTAAACGTAATTCCATACAGGCGTAGAAATATCCATAAAAGGAGCGACATTCAGCGCAGACAATGTTAAATGCCGCGACAGAATCAGTCGAGTCGCGCGACTGTCGCGTGTTTGTGCGACAATAAGCTGTAATGAAACAATTTGGCGACAATGCACGCGCCGATCGAGATGATAATGGTAAACTATTGCTTTGTTATATGGTGCAATTTATCAACTGATAGCGAGCTCAGGGGCCCCGGTCGTCAACTCGTCCCTAATCAACTCGCCCCGCGTGGGACGAGTTGCGCCGTTGGTTGTTTTCGATCACTGAATGAACCCAAGCTCTAATCGCTGCTTTGTTATATGGTGCAATTTATCAACTGATAGCGAGCTCAGGGGCGAGTTGACGACCGGGGCGGTCGTCAACTCGCCCCGCGTGGGACGAGTTGCACCGTTGGTTGTTTTCGATCACTGACTAGATCCAAGTTCTAATCGCACTGACAAAGTAGTTAAATAGAAAAAAATCAGTAAGAATTGGGTGTTGTGTTCACGAAAAGTGGCGATTGTCAGATTTGTTTGTGCCCACCCCCCAGTTACTAAATTAGGCGGTCTGGGATCACCTCCAAGGAGACCTAATGATCGTAATTATGACTTCTACATTCAGGCATTTCAGGCCTCATCGTCGTGATTATGACTTTTATCAAAATGTAGAAATTCTAAAATCAGCCCAATTGCACTGTTTTTACTTCATTTCATTTCTTTTTATTCGATTAGGGACAAAGTACCAGAGTTACAGAGTTTTACAATAATTTTAGGTAGACAGTCAGTGTTGCATATCGATTCTATTAAAGCGGCTACACACGGCCCCGATCTAGGGAGCGATCTAGGGTGCTCCCCACCACTTCCCCGATATGGCCTCTGATTTTAGGGACGTGTGTAGCCGCTTTTATTTCATTTTCCTAAACTAACCTAATCTGACAGCACTAAAATTGTTGCCACCCCTTTCGCTGACGCGGGTCGCTGACGCTTCTGCCTTGCACCAATCATTACTCACAATTTTGTGCGTGTATTTACGCAGTGATGCAGTCTATTATTGTATTGTGCATTAGTTGAAGATCTTGAGTGCGCGGAATTCTAGTTCCTATAGCCAGTGCATTCTGTACCTTACCGTTTCTGAGAGTTATGAACATTATTTTAGATATTTCCAGGAAATGTGCGGACTATTTTATTGGAACTGGTGCTATTTCCTGCATTGTGTTGAAACTCAGTAAAAATAATAGAGTGCGCGAGCTAATTATTTACTTATTTGAAACACATCATATACACCGAAAATTAGATTTCTGATTTTTTTGTAACTTCTCACAAATAACACTTTTATTTTATGTTTTTGTAATGTAAAACTCAACACCATATTTTTTTAATTTTTTTTTAAATTTTTAAATAATTTTACCTAGGAAAAAGCAATGGTACCTAATTGTATTTTTTAAATCGTTTTTGCGACACAACCCTGCAAGTTTCACCACTTACGTTTGTAGGTACAGTTAATACGAAAACAGTCCTAATAGGTAGATAGATACATCGTTGATAGGTACAAGATGTACAGTCGCAGCGAAATGAGCATGATAAGTTAATTGCCAGGATCACGTGATGCAATTTATTCGTAAACGATAACTACAGCTTTTTAACTTAATAAATGGTAGTAAAATTGCATACTTTAGACTAATCATTAATTAATACGTCTTATAAATTACATTAAGTAAGTAAGTAGGAAGCTCTCTTGGCTCTCTTGGCCTATACCCAATTAGGGGTCTTAAGTAATTTAATATTTAAGTTTTTTTTAATTTAAATACCTAGGTATATAGTTACTACGTAATAGTCAGTAGGAATAAAAGGCTTTTTTATTTTATTTTATTTATTTAACGAGGAAACTAAAAAACAAAAAAAAATTGCTGGCAAGCTAGATAGTGTAGGAGTTGGGGTATTTCAGGTCCCAATTTGCATACATTTAGTTAACTTTTAAATTAATTTTGCTATTTATAACTTTTGTTGGTTTTATCATAGTCTATTATGCAGTAGCAGTTATAAAAACGCAAAATACAGTAATTATTTTGACGTAAACACCTATATATACGATAAACAACATTGAAAAAGACGCATTTTTCGAAGTTCAATATGTCTAATAACTAATGATTCCCGCTGCTTTATAAAGACATCGTTACATTTTTCAAAACTGCATTGTAAGTGTATTGTAACAAATAAAGAGCTATAATTGCAAGTTTAAAAAAAATGTGGGACCTGGGCTCCATCCAATTTGCCCCAGACCTTTTTATATTTAATAGCGTACTATTAAGCTCTGCAAAATAAAATGCCAATCTTCATTTGTTTTGCAGAGCTTTGATGAGTGTTGCTCGATGAGGTAAGTCACAATTAGTACACTATTAAATATGAAATGGTCTGAGGCAAATTGGATGGAGCCCAGGTCCCACATTTCTAGCTCGTCTGCACATTATCTAAGCGCACAACGAAGTCACTCACCAATCTAAACGTATATTTATTTCGTACTTTCTGCGGTAGTTTCTTGCCCGTTCTTCTAGTCGCGAGGAACTGGCACCTAGAATCATCTAGTCTAAGACAATTCTCTAAATGATTTTACTTACTGAATAAAAGATTTTTGACTTTGGTTTTCTTTTCATATACAGCTATATTTGGAAAAATACATTTTGTCAAAAATTTTTAGAGAAACTAGAGAGTTACACTTTTTGGATGGATTCGACTACTTATATGAAAGTTATTGTTTCGTCCCAGTGGGACGAGATCCCGGTAGTCCGAAACTAGAATAACTCAGCGCAGAGTAGTTTTCGAGAATATTATATTTTTTGCGGTAGGTATTGTCATTTTTGGTGGCATGGAGTCAAGATCGGCACTCTATTTTAATTATTTTTATTACGAGAATTAGGTTTCAGTGGAATCTGACTTTACAATACACAACCTGGCTGGACGAGATTTTCCAATGAATAAATTGACCGGCCAGTGACGCCATTTGCATCGGATCTATAAATTGAACAAATTTGAAATTCATTGCGGACACGCACCCGGTCTACACCTGCTGGATTCTTGTCTGATGAATCGCACTTCATCCGGAATCCGGCTTTCGATTGGGAGAAATAACTTTAATCACGTCACGTCACTATTTTGATATTAGATTTCGGATATGTATAACAAACTAGGTGACTATATTTTATTTAACAAGCCTGTTACTATATTAGGAACTAGCCCTCGCCCGCGGCGTTGCTCGCGCTCTACCCTTTAGAGTGTGACGTTTCAAAATTCCTTTCTTAGTGCACCCCTACACTATATAAGGATACTACCCTCCAAATTTCATACCTCTAGGACTTATAGTTTAGGCCTTGCGTTGATTCTCAGTCAGCTTCAAAAGAGTTTTATGTATTTAGAAGAAGATAAAGAGATTATAGATTAAAAATACATTTGTCCAATGTTTTTGTTAAGGTTTTTTCTAGTTTTGGACAAACGGAATAGGTACTTATGGTGATAATGTTTTAAAATGAAGTCTTTAACATTTAATAATTCATCTTTAAAAGCGGTGAGTTTTAAAATGATTCGGTGCTAAAAGATATATGAGACATCTACTAGGTACAATTAGGTCCACTTCATTTTACGTTATTATTTTAATTAGAATAAACCAGATAACAGGTACAACAAAAAACAGAATTGCCGTAATCAAAATACATCAATCAATTACGCATAATTGATTGCCGCGAGTCTGCCTTCAATTATTCCTAGAATTTCTACATGTCGTCAGAACATTTAGCTTTTTCAATCGCAGGAGTAGAGCGGGAGCTCGTGCGGCTAATGTGAGATGTTAACTGCATATTATTTATCTAGTATAATCACTTTAATCACAAAGAAAATTACAACTAATAAAGTATTTAAAAAATACACATGAATCAAATAAATAATTATTTATTGCAGACATGGAATATAGAGTTACATTACATTTTTTTTTTTAAATATAGGTACACAGATGAAAAAAAAAATAACATCATACCTAATAGAATCAGTTGAGCTATCTACAAACCGTTGCAAAAATCTGACTAATTTCAATCCAAATGACAATTTAGAAACCGGTCAATTGTCATAGCAACCAGTAAATTGTGATTTTGATTGCAATTTGTCAGATTCTATTAACAAGCATCGTTAGCGAAATCATGTGTAATAGAGATTATTTCGTACCTCGAGCTCCTGCACTATAAGCTGGATCCCAGCTGTATTTACAAGATTTTTTTTGTACATCAACAGCTTCATCGCTCCTGTACCAGAGTAAATTGCCTTAGGTGTCTGTTAAAGTTGACTTAATGAAAAACATAACACGCTCTCATCGTTTCTGAATGCGGACAATCATTAAAAAAACTTCTGCTTACTTTCAACCTTCAGCCTTCGTAATACGGTTGAGTCATGGAATTATTCTGTCTTCAGATTGTATATTTAAACGTCACTACAAAGTATACGGGAATGTCGTTTTAGTAGTGCATTAACGCACTAGGCGACTATCGAAGTAGCGACCAGCCCAAATTCTTACTATTTGTGCGTTTTCACGCTGCTAACGACACGACCCTTGAACGATATTGTGAAGAGCTTACACAACGATATTTCATACCAATTTACACGACATGTCGGAGTGGCGAATATTGCTTAAGTACCTACCTACCTACTTACTGTTGTAAAATTAAATGAATGTACCAAAATAATAGTAGTTCATATCACGTTTCAGACGCTGACGGCTGTTACCTGGAAAATAAAAGTGTATAGTGCTAGTATATATGATACTATATGATAGTATGATAATATGTATATATGCTAGTATTATATGATCTGTGACTGTAGTAAGAAAATCACAATGAGACTGACCGCTGTAATAACTAATGTGGTCGCTTACTGCTTATAGCTTATTTATACAAAAAGGTGGGAAACAAACCCTTTACAGTGTAGAGCCACTAAAAACTGAGTTGTGAGATCAGTAAAGACTTAAGTGTACTTCAGACTATCTAATACCACATTCAATCTACGTATTTATTTACTCAGATCGGTTGTATTTACACTGCTATATACAATACGTTACGTTTACGTAACGTGACTGTCACATTTGTTTCGTGCTCGCTCCCCAGCACCCTCATCGTAAAGTAAAAGTGGTAATGGAGTACGAAACTTTGGACATCGTTTTAACCACTTTAGCTTCCGTGCTTCAGAGGGCACGTTAAACTGTCGATCCCGGCTCCAGCAGTCGTTAAGCCATGACGGTCTTAAGGCGGCCTAAAAACTCCGTCACCAGAGTTCGCCACTAACTCATACGAGCTTGCTTTTGTACCACTTTAGCATTACCCAAATCATTTAAAACTGAAACAAAAGATAATTACTAGCATCTGGTTTTAACTTATCAAGTTAAAAACATTGTAGATCTCATTAACATTGTAAAAAGATGTCTAAAGTTCCAATTTTAAGAATTTTAAAACTCCTTTACCATTTTTACTTCATGACAAGTGTGCAGTTTGGTGTTCAATGTAGGTATAGTATTATAGGGTCATTCCCATCGAGCCCACTGGCTGGCCCACTGGTGGGGTAGTGTAATGTGCACTTTACGCTTTCTGATGAAACTCCAATGTACGGGGTCGAATAGGATCTAGTTAACAAAGAGATGCCCGCGGCGGTAACAGCAACGATTCAGTAATAATACTGTGCTTTGACCTTTGGTATCAAATCAAATGATCTAGTAATTTCAACATGATCAATATTACTAGCCAATCAGTAATATCAATATTACACGTGTATATTACACGATTGGAGAAGTTCTGAAAGTTTTTGAACATTCTAGAAAATTCTAGAACTTCTACAAATAAAATTACGACTAATACAGTATTTACAATATCTACAAAATACACATGAAACAGTTAAGAAAGAAATTGAAACTGAATACTAAATAATTGTGTTTAAAACTCTTTCAATTTCTTTTTTTGAACCGTTGCAAACGATTTGAAAAATTTAATTCTAGAATTATCTAGAACTTAATTCTTCAATCTAGATTATTCTAGATCAATTTGATCGTAGACCACCCACGTTCTTACAAAAACTAATTTTATAAACTCGCTATCCAGAAATTATCTCCACATCCTTACGCGTTACAGGAACACTTAACTATGAAGCAGTGCATTATGCAAATATGCGAATTACCTTGTAAGTTGTAACATGTAACGGTGAGGTAATCACTGAGATCACAAGTACGTGTACTGTCAACAATATAAATTGATGAACAGTACCTCTATTACGAAAAAATCTGACAGTCGCGCTAGCGTATTCGAGTCAATGCCAGAGCCCTGAGTCTATCTCGGTGTTGTGTTTTCTTGCTATTTTTGGCATTCGGAAACGGATTCGCAAAGTAAGTACAATCGTCTCCAGCTCCGCTTGTGTAAGCTTGCTCTTTAGCGTACAGTTTTCAAATAAAATCTTTGAATAACTGCTATATTAGCCTAGAACGGAACAGAATGGCGTCTGTTTGTACACATTTGTATGAATTTTAAACGTGTAATGTAGTTTGACCAGTTTCTTTAAAAATATCGTCGGCGCCGACACGGTGTGACAGCTTCCTAGTACCTACCAAGCAGCATATTCAGTTTGGTCTTACAAAGCTTCGCTAGCTAACATGGCTGCTAAATCTGCTGTCTCTTTTGACGAAAAGAGCTAGGCAGAGGAAAGCTTGGCAGGGAGTTGTCAGCAAGGATTCAATTCAATCCTTATCAATGACTTTGCAGTGTGTGAGCAAGGATTGCATTTTTCAAAACCGCGCTAAACAGTTTTAAAAAAATCTACTCTATTTGCCCAATTTTCTCTACATTCTCTATATTTTCTCTATTTGCCTAATCGAAATACGAGCTTGTATGTTATCTCGCTACAAAACCTTATGGGAATTGGGAGTTGTCATATTGACAACTTTTTTTATTTTTATTTTGTATGAGTTTTAATCGAGATATAGAAACTTCTCAGATTATCAAAACAATATTTTAAGAGAAACTCAAACGCACAACAAATCATTGACCAATTACTAAAATATGTTCCCTGAAACAGATAACTAATGCAGTAGCAACTAATAATATTGTTTTGAGCACTACTGCGACTCGTAAAGTGCCTACCTATGAGTAAATTACAAACAGTAGATGAAGAGGACACACTGCTAAATAATTTGGCAAATAAAATATCAATTTAATGTGAAACCAATTTGTTTTTAGAACTATATTGCCATGGACACATTGCCCTAATCTAAATATAATCCAAAAAAATTACACAAAAACATTTTATGGTGTAAAATATACTTTGAGTGGTCGTCATCTTTTGGCATCGTTTTAGTAGGCGTATAAAAAAATGTATCATTATAATTCTCTCGCAGTCGTAAATATAAGATTTAGTTATACTTTTCCTAAATAATAACATACTTAATTTAATTTATATTTAAAAAATAATTAAATTCGCTACAGAAAATCCTAACACAACGTGGAGGAGCGCGTTGAAGTCTTTTGTACTCAAAATCGTTCGAGAATTTTTATAAAAAAAAGTATGCGGCATAGACAATTTTATTTACAAAAAAAACATAGTGCTTAGTTTTCTTAGCTCTATTTGATTTTTTCCAGCTTAAGCTTTAGGTGCTTTGACATTTAATGTAAAAAGAAAGTATCTATTACTTCGCCAAAAGTATTGCCAGTGTGTCAGGCTGCCTTAACTCACATAATAATTTCCATTTATTCTGCGCTACCATGCGATCTTTACTCAATTATTTATTGATTTAAGAATATTGGTCCGTGCTCGCGTGTTCGTGGGTTCAATTCCTGAACTGACACATTTTATACGCGTATCGTTTTATTGTAAATCGTGCGTTTCAATATAATAATTGTCTGCGAATAAATTATTCTTCTAATCTACCAACTAGCCAAACGCTATACTCAATAGAAAACGAATTAAAATCTATCAAAAATTGGAAGTAGGTATTTATTTAGATTTCTTTTTAGAGTGAGTCTTCTGTACTTTTAGACTCGTCTGCTCAAACATTGATTCGGACTCGAGCATACATTTTTGTGTGAAATTTCTACTCAAACTAGCTTCAGTAACGATTTCTGTATCGGCATACGGGCTTTAGTATAATTTTATTCTATGTCCTAACGCATGAGACGCGTGTTTGGTGTTATCGCAGCGCCTCCGACCCCGATGTTGAGATAAGATGGAGACGCGATATACCTACGCGATAAGGAACATGCAGGAAATGTTGCTTTGAACTATTCTGTGGAATGTGCATTTGAAAAGTGTTTTAAAGCTACATCATCATCATCATCCACAGCCCGACCTTACCCACTGCTGGGCACCTCAAGTTTGTGCCATCCACCGCGGTCCTGTGCTAGTCTCTCCCATTTAAAGCTCCAATGCTTATTATTAAGTTTTCAATTGAATAAAGTAAATAAAATTTTTTTAGTGATTTATAATTGACAAAGATATTGTACTCACAAAGAGTACAATTTAGGCCTAGTTGAGCTATCTATAAATCGTTTGCAACCGTTTTTAGATGGCTCAACTGTTTCATGTGTATTTTGTAAATATTGTGAATATTGTAAATACTGTATTAGTTGTAATTTTCTTTGTGAATAAATTATTACAAGTATGTTAATTTAGGCCTTACTTTAGATAAAACTAAAATAATGGTTTTTAAATGAATGTAAATAATAATAATGTATGTAATTTAGTGTGAGCAGAGAAACTTGATTGTCTTATGTTTTTTTTATGTCGTAACTGACAGACGAGCAGACGGACCACCTGATGTAAAGTAGTCACCGCCACCCATAGGCAACTAGAACATCAGAGGTGATGCTATGTGAAGCAAAATAACATAACAACACACTTTTTACTTTTTACACACTTTTTCTGTATCTATTCCTTTTCTACTCGTGAAAACCTTTAATTGACCTACTGTTTCCATTCTTGTACCTAATCTATGTTATGTGGCAATTTTCCTATACATCAATATATATAAAACTCTTTTGAAGCTGACATAGAATCAACGCACAGCCTAAACTATAAGTCCTAGAGGTATGAAATTTGGAAGGTAGGTTCCTTATATAGTGTAGGGGCGCACTAAGAAAGGAATTTTGAAAAGTCACACTCTAACGCGAGCAACGCCGCGGGAGACGGCTAGTAAATAAATAAAATAAATCCACCCCAAGAAGGCTTGACCTCAACATTCCAAGCTGTTCCATTCCAGCTATCATATTTAACTGGAGACTATCGTAACCTTCACCAGAAAATCATATTTTGCATCGCACCACGCACGAATTCGACACGAACCGTAAACCAACACGTCCTGGGGTAGGACAGGCTACTTTACAGCAGTGGCCAACTGTAGGGAGGTGTTGAATACCTCTGTCCGGCTATTTTAGGTTTATTTTTTCAGGTAAAACCCATTGACCGCAATTTAAGAAGCAACTTTTTATTTTTACCGCTTTCTACTTAAATCATCCGTGCTTCGAAGGGCACGTTAAACTGTCGGTCCCAGCTGTAGCAGTCGTTAGGCCGCAACGGAGGCCATGATGCGGTCTAAAAACTCCGTCAGCAAGAACTTACTTAAAACATGAAGAAATTGGTAAACTGAATAAAATATTGTTTTACTTTTGAGAAATAGTAGCATCCGAATTTATATAATGGTTGAGAATAAATCCTTAGCGGTTTGCGCAATTGACCTCTAGGACTCCATTACTCCATAAACTATTTTTTTTTAAGCTGAATCTTTATTTCAGAAAAATTACAACCTACTAATACACTATTTGCAAAATATACTAAGTAGTTATATTTATTAGTTAGTTAGTCTAAAGCTGCCTTATCCGGCTTTTCTTGGAACTACGTATAGTCAACTCTAATCACGTTGCCTACCTTACTATGTAACATGTGTACCGGGACGTTATCTCGGTGAGATCGGCGCTATCTGACCATCTGATATCGATTCGACGAATAGATTCTTGTAAGCACGCTAAATAAATTGTAATACACTGTAGTTTTTTTTTCTGTTATCTTTGTGCGAAGATATTTATTAAGGCTTTTATGATGGAACTTGTTTTAAAACTAAGTTTTTTTTATCGCATTACATGTACAATTTAAACCACAGATTAAATAATCTTTGGCATACTACTGATACCACAGATCATATAGTGCATCTTTAGTGCATACTAAATACGAGATGAAATAAACACTATAAAGAAATTACTTGGCAAAAACCTTGCGTTTTGAAATTATCTAAAGTGTTTATTAACCCTTCGCACGTTTTGAGGAGCTACTTTTGGCCACTATATACGGTTTCAAACTGTATCGAGATTTTGACAGAAATTGTATCATTTTGTACTGAAAAATTAAATAATTTCTGTCAAAACAATATGGCCACAGATTGGACCGGTGGTCGAGAGAAACCCTCCAGCATAGACTTTTACTAGAACAAACAGACAATTTACTTTACTTTATTTACCAATTTACTTTCACAATTATACCTAGTTGTAGACTGGCGTGGACTCGGAACTGCTTATTAGAATTGGATGGGTGGTGTTCCCCCACCTGTTGCGTGGTTACCGCAATATTCAAATGCACCGTAAACCTCCGTAAAGGCACAGTAAAGCTCAGTGCACACCAGACTGTGTGTCTATGTGGGCGGGGCGTGTGACAAGTGGCTAACTCGTGTGGGCACGACAGAATGACTGATACCGCATCATTTGAATATGGAAATGCATTCAAATTACGCAGAAAAGCTGACAATTTTGAAACTGTTTACGCTATCGAGAACTTGGATAATTGTCGATGTTGACAGTTATAATAAAATGGTGTAGTTATGCCTAAAGGGCCTACCCCCTATCTTATAAAAAGTTAGAGTAGACATTATGTCCTGATTACGTATGGTAAACAAGACATAATGTCTACTCCAACTTTTTATAAGATAGACCACTAGACTTTGCGTAGTGTGGTGCATTCACTGTAAACATAACTACATTTATTTTAATATACCTACAACAAAATATTTACTATCGATTGTTTTAGTTCATGAAGACTGGTATCGATTCTCAAATTATTAAAATCAGTTCATACCCCATCACTAGACGCACTTCGGACCCACCATAGATACCCCTGGCCATAGATAGAAAGATAGATAGAAAATACTTTATTGCACACCTTAACCTAGGAATTACAAGAAAATAAAAAAACAAAACTTAAATTAATAGTACAATGGGCGGTCTTATCGCTATGTAGCGATCTCTTCCAGACAACCTTGGACGGAAAGGACTTCAAGATATAATACAAAGGGTGCTGTATAAAACCATACTATCCTTGGTAAAAATCGATTGGTGCGCAAAAGTGGAATAGCGTAGGTGCGGATGTTCTTGGTGCGCAAAATTGGAATGCTTCAGCACATACACTCATAGTTTAATTCAATCTTAAAATTTTGGTTTCAAGTTTGGATTTTAAGGTACCCTAAAGGTTAGAGTGGTTTTTAATGTACGCGGCACGGATTAAACTAATATATCGTCAGGCAGAGGTCCTGAAAGTCTAATAGTAGCACTCAGAGACGTATGCTAAAAGATAATCAATGATCATTGGCATTTCCAATAAATACCTAAGTAACAAACAGATATAAGTACTTATATCTATGCAATGTTTCTGAGTTAGGCTGTTAAGAATAGTTTATTGACATGATACACAAATTTTGAATTATAAGTACCTACTTATGCGCCTATGGAATGTTTCTGAGTTAATACTTTATTGACATAGATCAATTAGCGGTATTTTAGCAATGACGAACAAAGACACCGCTAATTTTAAGCGATGTTTCTAAGTGAGGCTGTTAAAAATACTTTATTAGCATAAACCCTCAATTAGCGGTATTCTAGAGATCCATTTTAACATTTTCAAACGGTCGAATAGAGAGTTATTTGGAATAGTTTAATTGAATCACTGGATCCCCAGTTACGAACAAAGGTGCGGAGGCGTACACCCACGCACTAATTAACTACACAGCAATTAATGCGGGACACGACACCGATTGTGTTGCTGACTGTACCCCGCCTTATTTGCGGATACACTCGATAGTACCACGGGACCATCTTTGGTATTGTGACGGGCAGGTACACAGATTCGCTGGTTAGCGATTTCTCTTCATCTTTGAGCTGGTACACAGACGACTACAATTTTCTCTTGTTCTTTGATTTGGTCTTCGTTGTTTAGTGAAGGAACAGCTCACGCAGTCGGGTAAAAAGAGCAGTGGTAATGTGGTAATCCACATTCAAAGAAAAACATCATTGCACTATTGTTTATAACCCCCGACCTAAAAACGAAAGAAGTTATAAGATTGACGGTATTGTACCGATATCTGTCTGTCTGTTTGTTTGTCTGTGTCCTTGTAGCTTTAAAAATAGTGCTCAGATTTGAATTCGGTTTTTTTGTAAGAAAGCTGATTTGTTTTGGATGGTTTTTAGTCATGTATTTTCTGAAGACCCTTACGCAACAGTAATTCTGCAGTGACCACATCACATCAGAATACAAACACGTAGGAGTTATAGGATCGTTACTGACTGAATATCCACGACTGGGGTACTAGAATGTATCTACAAGGTGTAAAAGGAATACCTCAGGGTATTCAAAGCGATTACTAATTTACTGAGAATAAAATAAACCTAACTTACTCAAAAACAAACACAATAACGTTTATTGACTAATTTAGTGGATCTATAGGTATAACGTGCATAGTGTCACGTACTTATCGGTTTCAATGAAATTAGTTTTATATTTTTTTCTTAAAAATTATGTTTTTTTTATTTTATAGATAGATAGATACATTTATTTCAAACCACCACAAATTAACAAAGTAAAATAAATAACAGCATTAAAAGTAAACTTAAATCTAAAATAATGAGGTACCTACCTAAAGGAAAAGAAAATCAAACTAATTGTAAAATATATACTCTGTGTGGTGGTGAAACGGCTTCAGCCGTTTGGTTTTGTTTGGTTTATTTAGTTTTTTTTGTATCTTGCTCCTTTTCGTGACTTCGATTAGAAATAAATATGTATGTCAATTTGAGAATACTCTACCCGTTGTAGGTACCTAAGTACATGTTCCTACCATCTCTACAAGTGCTCGTAGCTTGCTTAATCAATCTTCACCGATTATCTAAGTTAAAGGACACTGTGCGGTTACTATTTAGATGGGTGACCGTTAGTGGTATTTACATCTGAGCACTTCTGTGCTTCGGAGGGCACGTTAAACTATCGGTCTCGGCTCTAGCAGTCGTTAAGCGATGACGGAGACCTTAAGGCGGCCTTAAAACTCCGTCACCAAAGTTGGCCACTGACTCATAAGAGCTTACTTGCTACCATCTCTACAATACGGTCGACGGATCTCGTAGGCCGTTTGTGATTCGCGAACGTAATTAGGTACTATGTTTTGAAAATCTCTCTTTTGCGAATCGAAACGGCTAGCACGATTACCATTTTGCTATGATAATAGCATTTTCCAGGCTTGTCTTTTTACACCCAATTGAAAGGCATCTATAATAGGTATCGACGAGCTTTGTTAGATCGTCAGTCCGCAGTCACGACTTGAGACGACGTTTTATTTGCAACACTAACATTTGTTAGCTACAGTTAGCTACAAAGTAAATAGGTACTTAGGTTTACTGTGCAAATCAATATTTAACTTTTGAAATAGTAGAATAAAATAAATCCGTAGTTAATCTTTTTTATTTCGTCTAGAGCTTTCCCAAATCAAACCATAATGAAAACGTTCAAAAGATCTAATCTCACTGGATACATCAATGGACGTGCTCAGTGAGTCAATGCATTGGCAGAGGTTACCACTTTATTAACATGTGAGATTACCATCCATATTATGCTTGTTTTATCATTTATGCTTATATGAAAATTGTTTAGCAGGTAGTTTTACTTTGAGTCTATAATCACAACCTTTTTTAAGCCTATTTTTTTTTGTTATAGGTAACTAAGAAACTATTAAAACCCGTACCATAGATAATATAATGCTATATTAATACCAGTGTTAAGAATCCAGGCGCATTTCGCCTGCACCTCCCGCGGCGGTGGTCGCATCCGCCGTCGAAGGTTGAACTCTGTGCCTGCCTGAAGCCAACAGGTGCACTGATGGGAATGTGCTTATTATCAACGTACCTAAATCTTCACTGTTTTGCGACGAACGACCTTTGTGGTCCGGTGGAACTGCAAGGGCATAGCTATTTGCTATATGTAGCTACATGGCGATAGTAGTCAAAAGTATGATTTAGATATTGGAAGCTATTTTACTTTTCTTAACGTCTTATGTACCCACAATATGAATGCAATAAAGAACTTGAACTTGATATAGAAGTAGTGCCCATAGCACTACTAAAATGATGTAGGTAGGTATATGGAAATAGAAAAATTATAAAATTATCCAATCAAGTCTCATATTTTTCGTAATTGTTGTAGCCTACCTACAACAATTTACTTTCCAAAAACGATAAAAGAGTTTCAAAAATGTTTTATGACTTTTTCCAACTATGATTAAGAAGTAAAAACTCTATCTTAAAGTAGTAGGTACATATAGTAAAAAATATTTTTATAGCCAACACTCAGCCAACAGTAGGTATACTATTTTGAAATTCTGATAAAGTGATGTAGGTACTTAATCTATTTCTTATGCTGACTGTCCCAACAGAAACGGAAAAGAAAGCCCTGTCAAGTTCCTACATGATAAAGGATTATTATAATGGTTACAATGTAGTACCAAGATAGTGTTGGATTTATTGCGAACGCAGCCTAATGGCGATCGACAGTTCGGTACCAAAGCACCAGATAGAGATATTAACTAACCTAAGCTAGTGAGACTACTGACTCTGTGGACTTGAGCAAGGAAGTCGGTAGCTCAGATCTCAGATTACAAAAGAGGTTTTAATATTTTGATGTCCGGAGTAGTATTTCGCTGCAAATTAGGGTTTATTAACAAAATCTAGGTACTTCCTGACTGGCTGGGATGATAAAGCACGCTAGTGTAAAAATCACAGGGGATTGGATGTGGACTGTGGCTATTCCTCGGGATCTTTCGCGAAAATTATTCGTGTTAGATTTCTTCAGCTTTTTTTTAGTAAATCATTTAATTACAGTTAGGTAAAACAATTATAACAATAAAAACAGAATAATAAGAAAAACTATATTTTTTCTTTCCAAGTGGCTCACAAAATATTTGTAAAGCCTCTATGAATGCCGAGTACATTCAGACAAAAAAGTGATAAGTACTTTCTGATCTTATGGCAGCTACACAGAAGTTTATCTTCTAGAATGTGTTTCTTCTTTATTTGATGTCTAGGCCCCCAATACTTTGTTTGCGTATATTTACAACTTAAAAATTGAGATTGAGTAGAAATTGATCTTTCTAACTAAGTCCCCACACTCAGCGCTGTAGTCATCCAATACATCGATAATCATGCTCTTACAGCTCGCCCATTAAGGCGCAGATAGCCTCCTGAATAAATACGCGCTTGTCACGAGCGACATTAGCCTCCACTTAACTGGATTAGATAGTTGTGATTTCGCAATGTATTGTAGTAGCCACTTTTTTTAGTATTATTTGCATTCGAAATCGGAGTGTTCCACTTTTTGGTCAATTTGGACGAAACAGTAAAAAAAATATTAATAAAACTGAAAGGTGTGTTTCGTCCCAGTGGAACGTGCGACGAGATACCGGTAGTCCGAAACTAGAATAACATTTTATTTATGTAATGTGTTGCGATATTCTTCGATAACATCGCATTTCACCAATAAGCAGCGCAATAACAAGACCTTTGATGTTGCGAATGTAAATAGGCAACGCTAATACCATCATGTGGGTCATAACCTGAACGTGGGTTACTCTCGACCACGGTTCCAATCCGGATCCATAGATTTTGACAGATTTGGTGTCATTTTGTACTGAAAAATTACACGAAATCTGTCAAAATTTATGGTCCGGATTGGAACTGAGGTCGAGAGTAACCCACCATGATGGGATAAGGGCAGGAAAAAGGAGGTTGTATAAAAAAGTTTTAATACCTAACATCAAGTTATAGTACAACCGAAGAGTACAACCATTTTTTATGGTAGGTACCTATATTTTGGGTATAGAGCAATTCCGTATAGGTAATTTTTTTTTCCCGTCACGTTTCTGATTCTATAGTATTTTCTCTCGTGCCATCTAGTATTGATACTTTGTTGAAAAATGATGATCATTTGTAAAAAAAAGTAGTGAAACCAAACTCTATGATTTATGGATAGGTGGGATAAAAATCAACAACACCCAAACTGCAATTATTTCGAACGCGTGCTAAATCCCGGCATCAGTGAAATTGGTTCAATCTGCACCTCTTTGCCCGGGGCCTAGATAAATCACCTTGCATTGGAGGGGTTACCTGTAGACTTAAAATTACAGCTAGAGCTAGCTAAGAACCAGGCCAAAAAGGATTGGTAGACTCATTCATCATCATTAATCATAATCACAGACAAGTGGAATATTATTTCAGGCAATTTATTATCGCTGAAGAATGTTTTCGGCCAACAGTTGATCGGCGAAGAATTTTATCTATAAAGAAACTGTGTCACGTTTTGGCAAAGCTCGACATTCGTGTGTCCTTCCTTTCTTCTGCGGTATATCTCTTTTTTTTAAGTTAGTTATCACCATTTATTGTCAAAAATCCGTAGTCATCGAGCCAAGGAAAAACATTTTAGCTAGGGTAGGTAAGTTTGACAGACACCAAAAGAGACAAAATACCACAGGGGCTAGATCTTACTCTGGACCGAGACCGCTGGAGAAAACTGGCGGAGAGATATACCCAAGAGGGGTCATTACTAATTTAAAAATTGTTTTTTTTATATCTAAATACTCTTAGCTGTCATAAAATGTAAAAAGGAATAAAAGGCTCTTTTTTGGTAAAATTCAGCAATTCTGTTGGTGCTGGTTGTGTCCAGACTTCATAGCACCCTGGAAGTAGAAATGGCGTCGTGGCAGCCCGCAGCACTGATGTATGATTACACAATACCTCCGGTTCAGCAGTCATTAATACTTGCGAATGAGGGGGAAAACGAAATAAATGGGCTAGTCTTCAATCGAATGGTTTGCGCAATCAGATCTTTTCTACAGCACATTAAATTCTACGAGGCTGAAGATTGAGCTGGGTAAAGCTGTTTGGTATGGTTCAAAATATCAATAGAATTTCTAAAAGGAATGAATTTGTGCTGTGCTCTCTTTTCAAAATAAAAGCGCGTGAGGAAACCGAATGTGTAGGTACGTGGTTGTGATGATACGAGTATTCGTGTGATGGGTAATACGGTAGGTGGTCTATAGTGAGTAAGACTGACCTACTAAGGTACCGTTCCAAATCTGAATCTAACTATTATGTAGTAGGCCGGTGCTTTGTATAGGTGCAGTGCATCCACGATGGTACAGGAGTCAAATCCGTCACTGTTTTCTAGACCATCAAAAAATAAGCTGTACGCGATATTCGACCTTTTTCTCTGTTATAGACCGGTCGCCATTCGTAAATAAAATGATTTATTCAACTCCACAATTCAAGGCAAGTCTAACGAAATAAATTCATTCTGTCTGCAAACAATAACTGTCGCATCGTTACCCGCGGCAAATCGATACAATCGAATCGAACAGTTGCCTTTAGCACAAGTTTCTGATGCTATTCATTTCTGAGGAGTGAGCGCGACAAATCTGACAGTCACCGCATTACGTAAACCTAACGAATTCAAATATATTGCGCGTCAACGCTGAATCTACTTTCAAGCATCGTAACGTCACCGCGTAATGTATTTGTCAAATCAATAAGCTGTGTAGTTTTGTGAAACGTACTCTTTGTCCAATATAGAATCACAAGAATCGATTTAATTTCGCTACTATTCATCACAAAAAATAAAATATCGATCAGTAACATAGTAACATGAATAGGAAACACTACCTACAGCTAAGTATTTCTCTGTACCTTCTTCTTCTTCTATTTATGGCCTCTGTCCGTCATTTCGACAGACAATTTTGCCAGTGTCAAGTGAAATATTTGAGATATTATCAGTCAAGTCAAGTCATTCATCAAGTCGGCTGTCATTTGTTTTGAAGGGAAAATGGTGGAATTTTCCCTTCAAAACTTGAAAACGAAATCGAGCGAATCATATGGAAATCACTATGGCCTCTGTCCGTCATTTCGACAGACAATTATCGTACGACTAGCCGTCGCCCGCGGCGTTGCTCGCGTTCTACCCTTTAGAGTGTGACGTTTCAAAATTCCTTTCTTAGTGCACCCCTACACTATATAAGGATACTAGCCTCCAAATTTCATACCTCAAGGATTTATAGTTTAGGCTGTGCGTTGATTCTAAGTCAGCTTCAAAAGAGTTTTATATATTTAGAAAAGAAGAAGATTTATTCTACAATTTTCAAAGATGTCTTAGAGTGACATCCATAGAAACTGGTGCTAACCTGCCAAATACCATTTCTATTCGAATAAGATGCCAGTATTCGAATAATTGAATGCCGTTGTCATCGTGGTTGTCATTACTTTCGATGCGGACGTAGTCAGGAAAAGATGTAACCGCCTCCGATAGACAGGAAATAAGTGACCTAACTTTAGATCTTTTTTTTTATGTTAAAAGTAATGGTACAAGCTGATAGCTCACCTGATGTTAAGTGGTAACTTCTGCCTATAACAATGCATTACCTCATAGAGCAAGTCCAATGAGGACGTGCCCTGTAAGACAATGCACTGCATCCATCACTCTGAGACGTAAAGATCTTGAAGTCTCATGTGCCTGTAATTACACCGGCGCCCTTACCCTTCAAACCGGAACACAGCAATGCGAGCATCGCTGCTTGGCGGCAGAAATAGGTACGGTGCTAGTACTTCCCCGGACGAGCTCTCACAAAGAGCTCTACTACTACTAAAATCTACTCATAGCCTGGATTAGATTAATAAAAATATCGTCACAAAAACCGTCTATCGTCATCATCATAGGAGCCTATAGAAGGCCTCCCTATAGACTGAATCTATGCCTCTCCCATGGGTTAATAACATTACGCCAAATTCCAGTTTTTCCCTAAATCTGTTTCCAGATTTCTTTGTTTTTTGTTTTAGGTTTGACTTCAATATTTTATTTCATTTTCATTGCACTCAGTGATACAAGACTTAAACTAGGAGCTCCATTGATAAGCTCAGGCACAGATCATATAATAGGTACTCTCAAGGAAAAACTCCAAGACGTTTCTGATTTATTTGTCACACATTCACCTGGATTCTCATGGGATTCTCTTTCCAAGTCCGGTTACAGTCGATACATTTGTTATGAAATCCAGCGGTGACAGGAATTGAGTGCTGAATCGATTATTCGAGTGTAACTAATGCCACGCTCCCGGCCTTTGTCAATAGACCGGTGGGTTTGTTGCAAGGTATCCGATTATTTATATACAAACACTCGATATCTTGAGATATTCGATTATTTATATTTATAGGATCGGCAGCTTTCGATTTCTATTCTAGATTTTGTGAAATCATTTTGTATACTCACTTGCCTCTCTTGATAACAAATATCTTGATTTGGTGACTGCAGTGAGCTACAACAGTAATAACCGAGCTTTAGTGTATTAATCATAGTATTTCCATAATAATTCTTATTTCCACATCCACGCTTATTTTTCATTGTTTTCGACTGACACGTCTCGCTGCCCTCGCTCGTCGTGTCATCCATGGGTCTTCCATTTTCAAACACTGCCGGTCAGCGCGAACCAATACTCTTTATAACTCAGAGGTTGGTTCTACGCTGCATTGCTAACACTGCTCAAGCTTTTATGCTAGGTAGAGAAAGCTAGCGCTAAACAAAATTAAAAATAAATTGCAGTGGAAAATCAAAAATACAATGCCATATTTTTTGTGAAGTAAGTTTTTTGTTTTTTCTACCTAAACCTACCTACCTAAGGCTACCTAATATAATAATCAAAAAGTTTCATTTACATACATAGGAGCTTTACCTACAAAACACACACAGTTCAGTATTACTAATTTAATTCCGAAGTACCCGCTACGTGGTCTAAATAACAGGTATGACCCCATATCTCACGATACCATCGACCACATTTTATTCAAGGAAGGCCAAGCACCATTAGTAGGTACGTACATAGGTACTGGACTAGAACAATGGTGGTATTTAAATAATATCAGTTAACAAAAGCCCAGGCATGCCGAAGTCTTGTTATCATTAAAACAGCGCTAGGTATGTACATGTACAGTACAGGGGGGTTTATTGGTCATTAGAAAATATGGTAGTCTGCCATAAAAGTCTTCTTCTTCTTTTATTTAGAGTCAGATAATTTTGCCATTGTCAAGTTGAAATAGTAGACAAGTTAGAGTCATTTGTTAAATCAGTACTACTACTAGTACTAGTAGTAGTAGTGCTACTCTTGACCACCGCCGTTCCAAATTGGATCCGGATTTTGACAGATCTCGTGTCATTTTGTACTGAAAAATGACATTACTACTGTCAAATCCCGTGAATCCGGATTGGAACTGTGGTCGAGAGTAACCCACCAGCTGTCGTTTGTTTCGAATGCAAAATGTTGGATTCCTTCAAAACTTGAAACCGAATTTCATCATAATTATGAGGAAACAACTCATGCACATGGAAAATCTCTAAAGTAGGTATAAGTTTCAAGTCGTTACACTTGTCAAGTTTAGATGATTAACCGGGCAAGAGTATTATAGGTTTTCATAGAAATCGATGAAGACATGAAATAGATTATAATCTCAGAATATTGAAACTCTTTGGTAATCTGAAATGAAAATATGATAAAATAAAATTAAAAAAATTTCAGGCCGACTTTCAACATTGATTGATGATCAAATTCTGCCCTACGCGGCAGAGTTTAAGTGTTCTAACTTGTATACTCTGTTCGTTTAGTTCACGTTCAATGAAGCACCCTGTCTATTGTATCTGATGCATTATTTATGTGCCGATATAACGGTCCAGGGATAATCTGCACGGCTCCGGGAAGGAGCTTCTTCGTGGCAACAAAGAAACTATTGTACCATTCGAATAATTTATTCAGCAAATAAACCTGGCTGAATTTACATGTCAATTGAATGCGGGTTTCTTAGCACATTAGACTTTAGTTTCCTCATTGGACCTTGGGCGTAGCTACGTAACCATCTTTTCATTCATCAGCAATTTAACTAAGTATTAGGGAGTATTTCATATTGATCTACTAAAGTTTCAGTAGCCGCTTTCTTTTCTTTTGTCATCCCATTTCGCTGTCAAGTGACAATAACAAAGCATTTATTATTTCGGACGAAACCGTTATAGGAAACAGAAAAAGTAGAGTTTCATCCCAGTGGTAGTCCGAAACTAGATACCTAACTAGTAGTCTCAATGAATGTTTATCAGTCTTTGTGGGTCTCTTTTTTGTAGAAGACGCAATACTCATCAATAAATAGAGGTCTAGTTCTAAATATAAATATTATTTATTTTACACACAGGAATAGAAAAATCAATAGCTCGAACCCACGACCTTGCAACCCGAATTCAGGAATTCTTATATATTTCACTAAGCTTTACTGACGGCTTTTTCTTTTGTTTCAGGCCAAACATTCAAAGCCAAAAGCTTTACTTGGACCCTCGTTTGGAAGACTCCCAGTAATCGGTATTAGCGATGGTTGTGGTGATCCACAATATGGACCAGTTTTGCCTGAACCCCAGTTTCAGAGAATCTTATCAGCAGTACGGTTCATAAAACTCTGGTAAATGAAGATTTTAACCAGCGACACTGGAACCTCTGCTATGAAGAATCCCATCCGCGGTGAGGGTCTTGGCGGTCTGGTCAGTGTTCATTTTCTTACTGGCCTGCTAAGTCCCAAGCTGCGGTGGGCTGTGTCAACGCATCAATGAACCATCAATTGACAATCAAGGAGTGACTTATTTTATAAGGCTGAGTTAAGAGAGCTTTTGCAATGAAACTATGGATGCGCTAACCCTGGTAATATTAGTCTCAAAAGAATGGTAATCTGTGATTATAGTCTAGAATATTTTTATCAGTGCCGCCGATTCTGTTGTTGTGGCATTTCTCTGATCTAAGCTAATTTGACATCAGCACAAAAAATGTTGTCATTCTTTTATCATAAACTGAAACGACAAAGACGGCTATAATTTAGCTGCCAATTTACAGCTGTCAGATTAGGTTAGATCAGAAAAATGCAACAACAAAATCGACACCAGTGCCTATTTTAAGTTTTAATTAGGTAGATTGACCGGGACTGTCCGTTTACCCAAATTAGGGAGTGTGAATTATTAATTGTTAGAAAATCTGTAGTTATCAAAATCTTGTTTTTATTGGTGTATAAAAATAACTCTCAATTACTTTTTACTCATAGCTTGTTTAAAAAGTTTTGTATCAAAACACCAAAGTACAAACTATAAATACTGCTAATTGTTCCATACAGTGCCAATCAAGTTAATTAAGCCTGATGAGACATGTCTGATGTCTTCATACGACAGGTTGAAAGCTGCTCATTGTTTTCGGTCACGAATTCATGACTAAATATGTAAGCTGAGTGCAAATTTGTTTATTAAATACTTGTATAGATTTATCTAGATTTAATGGCGCTTAAAATACGGCAAGGTGTCGATTCTGTTGTTGCGTTTTTCTAAAGTACCTAACCTAATTTGACACCACTAAAATGTTGCCGTCCCTTTTTCGTAAACTGACACAACAAACACGGCTTTAACTTTGCGCTGTCTAGTTTAGTTTAGAAAAATGGAACAATAGTGGTTTGATCACGAAATACACGTATAAATGTGACATTCGCACACGTCTTGTAACGCTAGCGTATCCGAGATACACTGCGCGGTGACGCTAATACAATGTTTGGCAGTCAGCTGGTGATGACGCGCTGTACCACTCGAACACGTTACGTCTACGTCACACGGCGACTGTCAGATTTGTTCGTGATTACCCCTCTGAATCGACACCATTGTGTAATTAATAGGTGACTTATGTCAAAGGAGCAACGAAGAACAGTGTCGCCGTAGAGCTGGGGTTTCGAAGCGGCATGTGCCTTCTTTTATGCAATGCCCTTGGAAATCCCAAAAGTGCTGGCGACGACTATACGACGGGCAACAAAACCAACCTCTAACTCTACCCTATGTAAATGCTAGATAAAAAAAAATTCACGGACATTTAACACAACATGTAGGTAGGTAACATGTAAGTGTAATTTTTTTTTGGCATTAATAGGACCTAGGTTTCTACTTTTTTTTCTACCTACTTAGTTGTTGATAAGTTAATATAGGTACCTTAGTAGGTAAGGTTAATCCGGAGATATCTAGATTCAGTTTTGGGAATGACCAAGAGCTAGATAAAAGCATTTTTTCGGATGTCGGCCTCTGCCATGTCAGTTCTGACGTAATTTGCCACATTACTACCTATAAATTGATTATGAATTATACAAGGTTTTTATTAAAATTATGAAATATTTTAACATTGTCTAGGTAATTTGTTTTATTTTGCAAACTGTGTTTTTTCAAGTATTTTCTTCCTTGATTTTAGCTTAGTTTTTTTTTATTTTGCCCTAAAACTAATTCCTAGCATAATATCGTATTTGTACCTATACATACAGGATGTTAAATATGCCCCCGACAGCTCATCAGAAAAATGAAAATAAAACAATACATTACAGTAAACTTAATTTTATTGTACTCAATCCCAGCTGTCACTTTCTTTGAAAGTAGACACGCATTTTGTATTCACTTTGCTATCAAATCGATCTAGGTTCTTAACTTTCTCTTCCTTGCTGATTTCTTTTTCCTTGATTCTACCTCTCTTCTCTTTCTTCCTTTCCGTCTTATCTCCTTTCTCCTTTTGACTTCCTTCATTGTCGGGTGTTTCCGTGACTTTCCGCCGTCCGTTTGTCACTGTCAGCGCTCCGTCGGAGTTTGATCGGGTGTGCTCGGTCTTCTTCGGCGGCGGTTCGGTTTCATCAACCTGAGGATTTAAAGTTTGTTCTAGAACACGATTTTGACTAACAACGTCAGTGACTACTTTGGTGAATACAACCCATTCAAAGCTGTTCCATAACTTAACTACTTTTTTGACAAGAAATGTATAAAAAAAACTCTCTTCAACGACAAGATAAATTTAGACCTAAATAATAAGCTCTTTTTTTTATATAAACGTTTAAACGCTTTTTTTTCTATTTAACTCTAGAAGTATATTGCAATAATAGTACATTATGGTACAAGTGTGTAACATTGGTGCTTACCGCCGAGGTGCCATTGAGACCCGAGCCGTAGGCGAGGGTCTTAAGAGAGCCGAGGACGGTAATCATCAATACACACGTGTATCATACGACGTTTTTCAACACACTTGTGAATAAAATAACAATGAAATAACTATAATTTCAACAGTGAAAACGAGTTGTGAAAAATGTTTCGCTATGGCGGGAATAACTAATCAGTTTTCCTATGCGCGCGCATTGCGATCGGCCACAGACTAAAGAGATGAGGTTTTTTTTTTAATTTTCCGCGCTTACGGTTTGCGCCTATTCTGCCACGTACAAAATGGGGAATTTAAAGTTTTTTTTTATTACAGAGAAAACAAAAGTTATATTTGAGTGAAAGTTTTATTTATTAAACACGTACGAGTTAAAATTATCTATTTAAATAAGAAGTTGCATGAAATGAGCAAGCAATAGGAACATTCATTTATTTGTTCTATTGAACACGATCTTTTTTTTGAATAAAAACTTTTTTAGTAACAAAGCTACTCAACCAATAAATTTTTAAAAAAAAATCTATAACTCACTTGTGAGTTATAGCAATGAAAAAGTCACAGTTTGATTATGGGTATCATTATGTGCCTAATTGCGGTGACCATAGAGCCACTTTATGAGCAAGTGTGTTGAAAAAAATATAATACATTTTGGAAAAAAAGAACATGCATTAAAGTTGCCTCGGTGATTTAAATGTGAAGTATTTTAGAATTATGAAAACATTAAATCCACATCCGACAAGTCATTATGTGGATTTTATGACAAACTCACCTATCCGGCCAAACTTCGTGAGCGAGAATCAAATGAGAAAAAAAACTATGTAACTATGGTTGAGCATAGAAGTATTTTAAGTATAGAATGTCTAAAACGTAAGGCCACACAAAGCAGCAAAGTAGCATGAAAGCGTATACCGGGTGTGCAAGACCACTTCTAAAAACTTCGCAGGGTTTTAGTATCCATCAATAGAAACCATTTTTGCAAAAAACAGCTGTCCTATACAAACTCGCTGTTCCCACCACTAACTCTCACTAACGCTCACTAAAGTTAGTAAATCTTTCCAAGGGCAACAATGTGTACGCTTCTTTAACAAAATCCCAAGTGATGTGTCTCAGTTGTCAGTTGTTGAAGTTCAAAAACGTAATAAAACGAAGACATCTTTTAAAAGCATACTAGGTATAAAGGTGGGTCCACATCTGATCTCTTGTCCGTACCGTAGCTCCGTATCGTATCAGCGTCGCGATCAAAGAACGCTAGTTTGTTCGGTTACGGTACGGTGGTACGGCGTCCGAACGGGCGTCCAAACTAGCGCTCTTTGATCGCGACGCTGATACGATACGGAGCTACGGTACGGACAAAAGATCAGATGTGGACCCACCTTAAAACGTCGAATTATTTAGAAGATAAACAAGCTACGGACGAACTAGCTCCAACGATTATAGCTGGCGATTCAAAGTAATCAGTGAGATTTTACTGAATAAGAGCATTTTGTCTTTGACATTTTAGTTAAGTAGACATTGCATTTTTTATGGAACACCTGATTTGTTTTTGCTGTTTCCATTGAAGAAATTGTAAAAGTTATTTTATATTGAAGAGTATTTAACCCCCCCAACTTTTTGTGAGTGGTCTTGTTACACCCTGTATATTGAATAGATTGTATACACAGAGATTCGATGACAGAAACAAACAAAATGATTGGCCGTTTTAGCTAGCGAGTATAGCGCCCATTTGAAAAAAAATCTTCAATAATTTATAATTATTTACAATTGAAACAAAATTGTATATTCCTACCTGAAATACTCCCGAAGATGTCCTCTTCCTAGTTTGAACGATAGGCGGTGACGTCACTGATGTGACGCTACTCGTACGCACGCGCTGTTCCTTTTCTTGGACTTGCGCGGAACTTGATAGCACTAGAAAAAAATCACAACCATAATGTAAAAGCGCTATGTAATTTTAGGTCCCCAACGAGAGTCCGTAATGTTTTTAATTGAGAATGCAGATTTATAGGGCTAAGAAATCTTTATGCAGTGCAAAAATTTTTGTTCTACAACAAAAATGAAGCCAAATATCGGTGCATTTTTCTAAACAAATTTGACAACACTAAAATGATAGCTGTCGCCATTGTTTTAGGTCATGAGAAAGGAATGGCAACATTTTTAGTGCCGTCAACAGAGGTTAGGAAAATGAACCAACAGAATCGGGGGCATTAAATATAATTATGAAACTTTTGTTAAAATAATAACGAAATAAGTATTCATTGGCCTTTTCAAGATTTATTTTGCAGTGGTAAACGCAAAATAAAAGTAGGACTTTTTCTCCATATATTTTAGTTTGTCCCAAAGTCCGAAATTTGTTATTTATTTTATTTTTGCCCTTTCATTTATAGAAAAATAAACATATAAATACCTGATTGACTCTTCCCTTCAGGTGTTTTTCTGAAACAATAAAAACTGTATATTAGAGATTTTCATACAAACATCTATGCTTGAGTTCGGATCAGTGCTTTAGCTGTAAATCAGCATACAGGCCTAAGATAAACCTTCTTGGATTCGTTTAAAAAGTACGCAAAGCACTCCAACCTCTTTTTAAAACATATTCGCTTCGTATTTTTAAATGCTCTTATTTTTACCGAGTAGGTAACTCCTTTTTATTTTCCCTCGAAGCCATGTCTTTTCCTAATTGGTGTCGAGTGTGCCTAATTGTAGGTGTGATTTCACATTCACCTGTCGCAGGACCAACCTTACATTACCAAGAGATCACGACTCAAACAGACTACGGGTATATGTACTTTGATTTCCGTCAGTCGTTGACTGCGAAAGCTGTTTTTATTTTGTCTCTTTCGTAAAAGACGTAAAAAGGTGGTTTTTTTTTTAATTCTTACAAAACGGTTGCACTACAAAATGTACACTCTAATTTTGGAATAAAAAAATAAAAAATAAATACTCATATTATTCATCTTACGTCAGTGACACAAACTTAATATCTTAAAAAAGTATTATATGTCGAAGTCGTTGATTGCTAAAAGTTTTTTGTTTTATCTATATCTGTCTACTCAGGTAGGTACGTACCTAGTTATTGATTTACGTAAAAGGTTTGAAAAAGTGGGTAGGTACAGTACGATTTTTTTAATACAAACTCTTTTATTCATAAACTATAAAATAAGATACTAAATTATTCGAAATTGTATCTAAGTACTGTATTATAAATAGGTGTAAAAGGTCAAAAACGTTTTTGAAAGTTGTATTGTTCTAATCTAAATGCACGCTAAAACATAACATAGCGAAAACAATAAACGTCAATAATTATAAATTCTTTACAATATTGAAATATATTAAAATAATATTAATATTCAATAAAAAGTCATCACTATCTTTCAATAAAGCAACAATCTATTTCCAACGGTGGCTGTTAAAAATGATAATTTCATAAATAAATCAGTTTTAACAAGATGCCGCAAAAGTGGAAGCTTAGAAAAAGCAGGCAGCCGTGCGCGCGGGAAATATGCACTGGGAACGTCTGTCGGGATAAAATTATAAGGTTTTTATTAATATACCTGCATAAAGTTAACGTAACTGAGTCAAAGCTTCAACGGGGTACATCTATCAAACCGCTCACAGCTTTATAAGGGCAGCGGCGCGCCTCTAACTATGACACTAGGAGACGCTTTGATTGACTTGTAACTTTATATTTTTTACCAGGAAGATGGCTAATAAGCTGTGTGAAGAGTTCCGGTTACGAATTAGGGATATACTCAAGTTGCAGCGGCAGTTTGTGGCCAACTACTGGAGAGATAGTTTTTATCAGGACAATCTAACAAGATGTTTGAACATTTCCGTTTACGAATTAAGAATACTTTTTATTGAAGTTAAAATGATAGCTTGTGGTCAACTACTGGATTTGCCGACGCACTGCTATGCGAAATCTTTGCTGCTTTTATTTAGTTCTGCCGTTCAATGTACGCAAAAAGCTTTAACTATTATAGATGACGAACCCTTCGAAATTGTCGAACTCAGCCGTACTCAGCTACTATTGCTAGCTATTAAAAATTTAAATGTGATTTGAACGATTACAGATTGTGCAGTTATGCAGTGCGTGAGTTTTGTGGGTGGGACATGCAAGCATAAAAAATTACCCCAATACTCCAACGCAACACTCCAACATTCATACATTAAAACCTCTTTAAAAAAACTCAAACCAGCCAGAAACAATTCGAAAATACAACTAGAAAAACACGCCCACTCGCCCAATCACTTATTTCAAACAACGAGCGTTTTCTATATTCTCCCCAAAGCCGCCCGCCTCAGTTTTCAGTCTACTCATCATACTAACAATATTCCCTTACATCGATGGTAATGTACCAAGATGCCGCCGCCGTAAATGGCCTCTATTTACACTGCCAGCCGTCTAACTGGACGTGGTTGGATCGCATCATACGTGTATACACGCGACCGATTGATAGGGATCTAGTTAGTTGGACTGTGTAGACTTTGTAAGCTTTTAGTTACCGTCTTAGCTATTCTTCTAAACAAAATAAACCTTATTTGAATTTCGAACTTTTTTATTTACGCGAACTTTTCGATAGAGCTATGAACTTTTTTGCAAACTCTACATTCCAAGTCCAGTAAAAAGGTTGAATGTTTGTTAATTAAAAACAAATAACGATCTAAAATTCTATTCCTTGTTTATTTGTTCACAACGCCTTTCGCGAATCTCCCGAACTACACATGTGCTTTTAAAAAACGTACAATGTATGAAACGGGGATCAAAATTTGAACTTGCGTTTCATACAAAACGAGATTTTCGGTGTATAATTTTGGTAGAATGGGAGTCCCACTTCTTCTTACGTAGGAACTACGTATTACATATTCTTTGGTATTATATGTAAGAACAAAAAGATATCAGCACTATGAATTATACCGCGTAGAATTCTTTGACGCCTGCTGCTCTACATAAACGTATTTTTATCCAACTATTAGAAGGGAGGGAATTCAATCGTTTGTCAGACCCCCCGGTCGCAGTATCGCCATTAGATGTAATTGGTGGAATCGACGCGACATGCTGCCTGCTGTTTTAAATCTAGCCGTGTCTGATATCTACTGAACCCGACCTCGGGCACAGTGGTACTGAACATCTGGTACACTTTAACCAAAATAATTGAGCCCAAAAAAATATGCAATCTGAATTAAACGCACTTCGACTTTGACCGTATCTTTTGATACGGTTTTGCGCGTATAAAAATTCTCCATAGTTGGATCGTTTATCGATTGCTGGGTTTTACTGAGTTTAGAAAGTACCCTCTGACGAGGACCTAGGCTTAGACCTGACAGTGATCGGAAACGACCAGACGGAATATTAACGGGGAGAAGTCTATGACCCCGCCGCCGGCGGGGTTAGTGTAGTGTAGGGGGGTTTGGAGTCGATTTACCTTCACAAGAGATAGTGATCTCGAAATTTGGATACCCTAAAACATAAGTCGACGAAGCAGTGGCATAAGCTAACGCCACACTATGTTTTTTTTTGTTCAGCAAGGGCATGCCTCACAGCGTAGTCAACAGCACACGTGAAGCATGCCCGTGACGTGACGCATGCGTTATTGAGAGTTGAAAGCCTAGCGCGCGCTGCGAAACATGATTCAAAAACGCTTTCAATGGCGCTAAATGAAAGGCGAGTAGAAAGATGAAGATAAAAGGGCATGGTGTGAACTTTAGCTATAGGGTAAGTACACCAGCTGTTTCATTTATCTACGGTGTACTTCATCCACAAGACTAGCGATACGGTCTTGTTGTGTTAATTTACTTAAGACTTTAACTACTTTTATTGGCAGTTAACAGTTCTTTGTGGGTAATGGTATCGATCGTTCGTACCTTCTATGTGGGTCTTGCAGTTGCTAGTTACTTTGTATTAAGACGACGACTAACGCTAACACCAATGTGACTAATTTTGATGTACAAACAGTTCATATCCCATCACTAGACGTTACTTTATCCTTGGTGCGCAAAATTGGAATAGTTTTATATATTAAAACTATTCCACTTTGCGCACCAAGCTTAAAATCGATTGGTGCGCATAAGTGGTATAGCGTAGGTGCGGAAGTTCTTGGTGCGCATCTTTTGGCGCGCAAAAGTGGAATGCTTCCATTTTATAGCAGAATGTCTGATTGAAAATAATATCGTAAAAAAATGTTTCACTGCAATTTTTTTCTTTTAAGAAGAATATTTTTTTCCTACTATTAACTTTTATGAGGCTGTAGTTTTTATATCGATTTCTGCAAAAATATACAGGGTGTTAAAAGACAGCTTCTGAAAAGTGGAACAAGAGTTGCTTACTATTGCTACCATTCCTTGGCGGGTCCACCTTCGGTTTTCTTGACAACTACACTTTTTATCTTGTATAGACATTTTAACAAGCTAGTACGAGAAAGAATCCGAGTGCAAAAGCTCGAGAGCAGCTAGTTAGATCATCTTTTACTGCACGTAAAAAATCAACCCGTCAAGAATGTCGACACAATGCCCAGTTGTCACTTCTACCTTACGCGGGTTACTGGTTAAGGTTTAACCCTTACTTTGAGAGATTCATTCGCCATTTGGATTAATTCTTAGAATTCATTTCGTTGGCGGGGCGGTCTCGACGCTTTTGAAAGGAGATAGTGGGAAGCGTGGGAGAGAGAAAACTAGACGTCTTTGACCTTTGCCCAATAGTGGGACGAAATAGGTTGGAAAAAAAAGGATAATTTGGCAGAGCCACGATAAATTATCGATTAGAGTTTACGAGTAACTTTGTTGCCCGTTCTTCTTAGTCGTGAGGAACTGGCACCTAGAATCACCCATTCTTATTGATGTTTTTGATTTTTGACTTTGACTTTTCATGTATGGTCTACAACAGATATTGAGAATGGGTATGTCAGGAGACAAATTTCCTATAGTACCTACTATGCCTAACCCAGCGCAGCGCCTGAATCTGCCTTCACATCGATGAATTCGAGGGTAAAATTAGCTCTATTTACAGGTTGGCAATAAGAGATGATTGCACACATGAATATAGGGTCGAATCCATAAGATTAAACTCGGTTTAATTATGATCCGTGTTATGTAGTGAATGGCAAAACTTTATTTAAAAAATAATTTTATTGAATTAAAACTTTAAAACTAGTACAATGATTTAGTAAGATGTTGAGAGTTTCAGAGTTAGGACAGAACTGCCTGTTGGTTTCTTAAAACTAAGCTTAAATACCAAGAGGGTGTGGGATAGACAAACATCGTTAAGGGTTTGAGCTATGGAAAAATACAGTGTACAAAACAAAGTCCTTAAGATAATGGGTTTTAAGAATCGATACAAATGTTGTGGGATCCTATTTGACTATTAGCTAATTACAATACAATCGTTTGGAAGTTTCTGGAATAAACAATATACAATTAAAATTAAAGTAATAATAATAATAAGGGTTGTAGGGCGTCATATAACATTTCTCCCCTCTTAGAATAAAGATCGGGTGTTAACACCTGATCTTTGAGATTGAGGTGTTCCTGGGGCGTTCTCAGCGTCACTGCGGTTGTCCTCGTCGTCTGTTATGCAGGAGGTTGTTTGATGTATGTTCCTTAGTGGAATGGCGATCTGGGTGCTACGTCTCTGGGAATTGTCGAAACAGTTGTTGAAGATTTGAACGCACCCTCTGCTGGTCGATGACCGTCGTCTTCGGTTTCGAATGAATCCATTTGGACATCGGTTGCAGATTCTTATTAAGATGTAGAGAATAAGCGACATGCCCGTTGTGAAATAGATTAACACGAATATGGTGTTATTTCGCTCTACGAATGTTTGAGTCTTTGATTTGGTTTGCAATTTCTTGAGCTCTTCCGAGTATTTGTCTAGATGAGTTTTTATTCTGGTCAGCGAGTCTAGAGGCATCTCGTTGATCTTGATTGGCAAGAGGTATGGCGGAGTCTCGATTTTCTTTGTTAATTCAAAGCAGTCATCTGTTCTTATATCGGGGACGATGATAGGGATTGTCGTATTTTCTTCATTTTCTTGAGATGCAGTGATTGTGCTATACCTCGTATGCAGCTTACAGCCTTGGGGTAGTGTGATGACGCCTGATCCTTGAAGTTTGTGATTTGAGACTTCATCTCCACAGTGGAGAACACAATTGGATTCTGAGTTGAGGATGTAGAGCCACCTATTGTGTTGGAGTGGCTGAAATGTCTGGACTTCTGCTGGAAATGTTGTAGTGGTGCAGGTCTCGGGCATTGTTCTTTCTGTACTGAACAGGAGTTGTTGCTCACAGATGGGACGCTCTGAGGAGTCGTAGAGCAGGAGATCCTTGCAGAGGTATTGCCTCGATGCGAAGATGGTGCAGCTGTCCAGGGTGCTTGTTGCCGCATAATATTGTCCATTGGGATCAGTAGCCAGGTATATATGCTCGGGAAGGATGGTGGAATGGAATGAGGAGTTAGGATGTCGGATTGGTATAGAATAAATGTGATATAGCGTTAGTGGATCATTATTGACGAGAGGGAATTCTAAAATATAAACTAAGCGACTTGAATATACGTAGGCTGTTAAAGTTGAAGACTCTAGTAGTGTATGAAGATTTTCTAAAGAGACAGAGGTGACAAGCCTTTTATTTGTTCTGATTTTGTTAGATTGTAAAAGTTCTTCAAATAATCTTTTGGAACTAATGATTGACGGATGAGCAATATTGGATTTAGCAAAAAGGATGCTTGATAGACATTCGTCGATTTCGTTTTCTAGGCTTGTGACAAGTTCTAAGATTTGGAACGATATAGTAGAGATGTCTTCGCTGGCCTTAAGGTCGAAAATGAGAGTGTCGGATTTATTTAGGTAACTGTTAAGACGATTTATATTTTCGTTAATTACTTGTTCATCAAAGGTGATTTTGAAAATAGTTTCATTAAAGTTCTTTATAGTTGAGGATGTTATTTGCAATTGCTTTTGCATAAGATTTGATAGATCTAATTCATTCTTCTCGAGTTTATCGATGCATTCGTCATAGCGTTTCGCGTCTTTAGCATCAGGTGTACCTATGAGCCATTTCAGAACAGAGCCAAAGCCGTCTAGAAGTTCTCTTTTAGAACGATGATTTTTACCTAGATATAGATTGAGTTCTGCAAGTCTTGATTCGATTTTGTTGAAGTTTACGTTTAAATACGATTTCGTTGATTGAACGCTAGGAAAGTTTTTATATTGGTTTGAGATGATTTGAAAACTATCAGAAAGCCGTTTTAGGGAATCGAACGCAATGAACAAAGGTTTAAGATCTTTATAAATTACGAGTTTCCATGATTCGTCAGAAACAGATACTTTTCCTTCTTCGTCATAGAATAATCCGGAATAAGAGTTAAGAGGTTCATAAATTCTTGGATTTATGTGGGCAACGATTCTGGTTGTTGCACTGGAATAGAAACAATAACTGAATTAGAATTTGAATTAGAGTTTGAATTATGATTTAGCTTATTTTTGATAAAATTTTTAGTATATGTATAGACTTTGTATAGTATAATGCATAAAATGAGTTTGATGATAGAACAAAACATGAAATTATAAATATAATTTGGATCTTGGAAGATTTGGAATAAGGAGTTTGTTTGGGCTGCTGTAAGGTGGCAAACCCTGTAAATAAAATCTAATTTTAATCTAAACCTATTACTAACTTACCTATATAACTTAAGCCGATTTAACCTAAATATGGTCGAAGGCGATTGGCGTGAACCAATTGGTTTTTACCTGCCTTCTTGATCATGTAGGTTTCATTAAAACCTATACGCACTACCTCATGAGGTCCTTCCCATTTGGAATCTAAGTTATTTGGGTTCGGGACCTTGAGCATTACCTTATCACCTATTTTATATTCGACAGTGTTTCTGATTTGGCTGTCGTAGCGCTCTTTAGCTTTTTCTTTCATATTTTCAATGTTCTTTAGTGCAACATCGCGGGAGGCTCTTAGACGTTCGTTAAGATCTTTGAGATAATCGCATGCAGTATAATCAGGAATTGGTTTGATCGAATAGAATGGACGAGGTTTATAGCCGAAAAGGAGTTCGTGAGGTGTATAGCCGGTTGAGTTATTGACTGAGGTGTTATGACACATAATTGCAAAAGGAATGATTTGATCCCAGTTCTTTAACCTACGATTGTGATACATGCGAATGTGATCGCGCAGTGTAGCATGGAATCGTTCAAGGGAACCGTTTGTTTGAGGATGATATGTTGTGTTAAAGGTATGATTAGAGCCGAAAAATTTCATTAATTGTTTCATAATGTTATTCATGAACTCGGTGCCTTGATCCGAATGGAATCTCTTTGGGACTCCGTAGTGTTGGCAAAAATGAAGTAGTTTCTGTGCTACGGTATTGGCTTCTTTGTCTGGGATTGGGTATGCTTGTACATATCGCGTGAGATCATCTTGTAAAGTTAATACGTATTTATTATTGCTATCACTCACGTCTGAATATGAGACTAAATCCATTGAGACGCGTTCAAAAGGTTCGGTCGATTGAGAGGTTATTACCATAGGAGCTTGAAAGGATTTTCTTTGGATTTTATTACGTTGGCAAGTAATGCAAGAATCGACATAAGTTTTTATATCGTTGGTCATTCCCTTCCAAAAGAATTCTTCTCTGATTTTTCTAGTAGTTTCTATGATGCCACGATGTCCTGAAAGAGGTTCATCGTGATAGGTTTTCAAAATACTAGGGATATCTTCTGGTTTGGGATACCTAACTTTGTTCTCGCAAATTGTGATTTCACAATTATAACTTTCGGCTAAATACGCTGTGATGCGAAGTTGTTCGTTATTGACCAATTTGCATGTGTGATCATTTTTGAGATCAGGTACAAAAAGATGCGAAACATTATGTTGTTGGAGACAGGATAATAATGCTTTGAAATAGCTTTCAGAATCCCATGGATCGAAATGATTGGGTCTGGTACAACAGAATATAAGATTTTGTCTTTCGTTTGAAACCAGAAGATCAGCGTCGTAGAGGTTCTTGATTTTGTTTACATAGGGTTCTACCCCGGAACATAAGCTTAGAGCTTCTTTGGATAGGTTATTTTGATCTGAATGTATACATGATGTGGGTATAAAGACGTTTTTATGTCTGTGATCTAATAACCGATCAGGTGAGAATTTGATTTTGGTTGAGTCGAAACACTTACGCTCTGTGTCTTCTAGAGCAGTATAATGTTCGTAGTTGAGTTGTAAGTAATCCTCTGATTGAGGTGAGTTAGGAGGTGAGTCTGTCAAGTCGATTACGTTTGAATTCATGACAGGTGGGCGAGAAAGAGCATCTGCATTAGTATTAGCTTTACCTGCCTTATGTTCCATGTGATATTCATATTCTTCGAGTTTTAATCTCCAACGGACTAAGCGACTTCCTGGATCTTTAATATTCATAACCCAGATCAAGGGTTTATGATCGGTGAGAATGTTGAACTTTCTCCCATACAAATAGGGTCGAAAATGTTTGACTGCCCAAACTATGGCTAGTAACTCGCGCTCTATCGTGGAATAGTTTGATTCAGCTTTATTCAGAGTGCGAGATGCATATGCAATTGGGAGATCTTTACCTACATCACCTTGAGAGAGGACAGCACCGATTGCGTATTTTGAAGCATCAGTTGTCAAATTAAAAGGCCTACTAAAGTCAGGATATTGTAGAATAGGCGCCGTTGTGAGAATATCTTTACATGCATCTAGAGCTTGTTGTTGTTCTTCGCCCCAAACAAAGGGAACGTCTTTTTTAAGAAGGCTTGTCAGAGGCTTAGTAAGTTTACTAAAATTTGGAATGAATCTACGATAGTAACCTGCGAGACCAAGAAATGATTTTATGTCTTTACATGATTTAGGAATTGGAAAGTCTCTAACAGCTTTGACTTTATCGGGATTAGGTTTTACGCCCTCGTTTGATATAATGTGTCCTAAATAAGCTACTTCCTTTCTCATGAATTCACATTTATCAGGTTGAACTTTGAGACCGTATTCTCTGAGACGATTGAAGACTTCAGTGAGTTTTTGTTCGTGTTCTTGGAGGCTTGAAGCAAAGACTACGATATCGTCTAGGTAAACAAAACACCTTTCTCCTTGTATACCATGAAGAACGTTGTCCATGGCACGCTGAAACGTAGCAGGGGCATTTTTCAGTCCAAATGGCATTCTTAAGAATTCGTAGTGACCGTATGGTGTATTAAAAGCTGTTTTAGGAACGTCCTGCGGGTCTAATTCTATCTGGTGAAACCCTGACGCTAGGTCTAGGGTTGTGAAATAAACTGAATGGCCTAATTTGTCCAGAATGTCTGTTATATTAGGCAAAGGATAACTATCTCCAATCGTGACTTCATTAAGTTTGCGATAATCGATTACTACACGCCACTTTTGTTTTCCTGAGGCATCAAGTTTTTTAGGAACTACCCAGATAGGACTACTCCAAGGAGAACTACTTGGTTGAATTATATTTTGATCAAGCATCTTTTGAACTTGAGATTTTACTTCTTCTTGGTGAACAAAAGGAAACCTATAAGTTTTCGTGTGAATTGGGATATTTGAAGTGGTTGGGATTGAGTGTTTGGTGTGATTTGTGAAGGTTAAAGGGTCGCCTTCAACGTAAAAAATATCTGAGAACTCACTTACGATTTTGTTAAGTGATTCTTTCTCTTCACTATTAAGATGATCTTGACGTACGAGCTTATCGATTTTGTTGAATTTATGGCTTGGGTTGTTTTCGTTCTTGGAGTTTGATAAGTGAATCGAGTGTTCGAGTTCTTCGAAAGGTCTATCGTTAAGTACCAGTTGTGTAGCGTTAATTTCGGGGCTGTGCAATACTTTATCAACATTACTTGAGTTCACACAAGTTATTAAGAATTTGTTATTTTTGACTGTAACTAATGCGTTGGGGATGGATACGTTTTTTGCTATTTGTTGTTTTTCAATCATGGCGTACCCGTCTTGAATGTTTTTAGTAAAACACGTGATAACTGTTTCAGACCGTTTGCTTAAAAATTGTTCGTTTTCATTAGTACATTCTTTTTTTTCACCGATGTAAAATAGCTTGTACGTTCTGTCGCGGATTCTCATTGTTTTAGATTGCACGTAAATGCTGGCATTGAATTTGGACATGAAATCGTTACCGAGTATGCCATCTACTTGAATATTAAGATTGGCTACATGGAATTTGAACTTGGAGAAATCGTCCAGCGAAATTTGGGCTGTTCCGAAGCTTTGAATTGAAGATTCTTTACCTGAGATACCTACAATAGATACGGTGTTCGATACATCTAGAGGTGCTGATCCTATCTTTGCTTTGTTTATAACAGAGATGGCAGCACCTGTATCTATCAGCAAGGTAACTGGATTTCCTTCAACATGGAATTGACAGTGTAAAAGATTTTCTGGAGGAACATTGAGTGAGGAAATCGTAATAGATTCAGAGGATTTCGCTTTTGAGTTAGAGTTTGATTTAGATTTAGATTTCCATTTAGATTTAGATTTAGTTGATTTCGATTTGTCATTGATTTGGGAGTTTGAATCAGAGTTAGTATTGATTTCGGATTTAGGATTTGGTTGAGCTAGATTTAGAGGATAAGTTTGAGTACTAGCATCACAAAGTTGTCTCCGATAGACTGGATGAAGCGATTTCCCTGTTTGGTAATGATTCGTGGTTTTGATCTGGTTTACCATTCTAGCTGGGATGCCTCGGTCTCGATGTGTGTACTCGTAGTTTGACTCGGGCTCAGGTTCAAGGTCGGTGTCTGGGCACTGGAGCAATAGCTTGTAGCGGTTCCCAAGGTTGTACCCATTTCCTCGGCCGCTTGACAGTTTAAATTATTCACCTTGGCTGGAGCTTGCATGGGTGCTGCGCGTTGTTGCTGCTGTGCAGGAACGAGGATGGGCCTATTCCCATTGTTATAAGCGCGTTTGCGGCATTCAGAGATCAAATGCCCAGGCTTCTTACAATAATTACAAGTTTTACTGTTTTGAAACGTCCTAGGTGATGAAGGTACGTTATCGTTGCCTCTGTTTGGTGCCTGGGAGTTTGAATACGAACGTGTCGAAGCGCTATGTTTGTAAAGCGCGTGCCTAGCGTTGTTCATGTTACGAATCTTCTCTTCCTGTATGGCAAAGTTGCCTGCATCAGTGAGGTTTGAAATTGATCGCACGCGTAGCATTATTCCTATATCGGAGCTTAATCCATTTACGAAGACATTAAGCGCTGTTTCTTCGGTGGTGGCCACACGGCCTTGTAAAGTTTCATCGTTGATTTCTGCTGTTAGTTTTTCTATAAGTTTACTCCTACACAAATCTACTCTGTGGAAATATTCCGTTATTGATTCGCTAGGTTTTTGAAACAACGATTGAAGTTCAAGTTGTAGATGCCCTAATGTTTTTGTTTGTGAATATTTTTGGATAATAAAGCCTCGCAAGTCGAACCAAGTCAGAAAACTCTTTGCGTGTATGTCTGAAGACCCTGGCCCTGTGATTTTATTCAATGCGTATGTTAACAAGATTGTTTCTTGTACAGTGGATGCAAGCTTAAACGCCGCATCGCATGATCGTACGAATCGATAAACATCAGAAGATTTTATAGTGTCAAATTCGGGAATTAACTTCAATAGTGTCGTAAGATCTAATTCTACTACTTTTGATTCTATTTTAATGGTTTTGGATTCGGTAGACATTTTGTTTTATAGATTTAATGTAACTGTAAGGGATTAAATGTCGTCAGTTAATGATCTAGGAGATTTTGGAATTAGGAGGATTTAGGAATAGAGCATATAAGTTTAAGCCACTTACCACAATAACAAAATAATGCGGATGCACATCGTCGGTCCGGCGAGGAAGTTAAAACCCTTCAGGTACCGTTTCACTTTCACTGAGTCTAAACGTTATCCTCGTCTTTTCGCGATTTGTGTGTCCTACCGTCTGCGCCAAATGTTATGTAGTGAATGGCAAAACTTTATTTAAAAAATAATTTTATTGAATTAAAACTTTAAAACTAGTACAATGATTTAGTAAGATGTTGAGAGTTTCAGAGTTAGGACAGAACTGCCTGTTGGTTTCTTAAAACTAAGCTTAAATACCAAGAGGGTGTGGGATAGACAAACATCGTTAAGGGTTTGAGCTATGGAAAAATACAGTGTACAAAACAAAGTCCTTAAGATAATGGGTTTTAAGAATCGATACAAATGTTGTGGGATCCTATTTGACTATTAGCTAATTACAATACAATCGTTTGGAAGTTTCTGGAATAAACAATATACAATTAAAATTAAAGTAATAATAATAATAAGGGTTGTAGGGCGTCATATAACATCCGGTGTAAGCGTGTCGGAAATAGGTACGTGGAATCGATCGGTAATCGGGATGGTATGCTGGACCGCAGCATACATAACAGTTATCTGCATTGTTAAAATCAATGTTTAACTTTTTTTTAGGAAACTTTTTGCGATGAAAAAGAAATCACACATTATGTAAGTGTACCTTGAACTGTAATCACACGTGAAACTATTTTATATGGATGTCTTTGATGGCTTGAAAGTAAACTTTTGTTAATATTGTAAAAGCTCACTAATTGTAGTTAAAATGTGACTATGATTTAGTGACTACAGTGGCTAAAAATATCGATAAAAAAATCTATTTATAAGCAGCAAAGAAAAATCGATTATTAATTATCCGGTTTTTTTTTCACTCAATCGCACATCCATATACGAGTAGGTACTTATTCTGTGCCGATGAAACTCCTTTATGATCACTATTATTTTCATCGTACAAAAAGGAGGCCGCTTAAAAGAGGTGTTTTAAAAGCGAGTAACGATAAAAACACTTCAAATAACAGCCTTGACTGGTCCTTAGCCAGCTAACAACCAGGAAGACTGGGAAAAGACTGGGAAGAGCTTAAAAATAAATTAGTCAAGTAATTCAATAAGAACGCTGAGGTGCGTACGACACAGGGTGGAAATAGCAGTAGGTTATAATCTGTGGCAAAAATTGTGCTCACATCTTCTTCTTCTTCTCTTCAATAATGGCCTGTGTCCGTCATTTCGACAGACAATTTTGACGAATTTTCACATTCAGAAAAATCACTTTACACACATTTATTCCAATGGCTCACACTTTATGTTACGACCTAAGTATTATTGGTTAAAATTCCACCAAAATTAAACAACAATATTCACAATAACACAAGAAAAACTATTAAAATAAAAGTGCTATGTGTAGTTCCAAAAAATGTCAAAAACTCGTGTCCATGCTCACATCAAAATATAAGACGAGGAAGTAACTTGACAGAATACTGACAAAAGAAATTGACGAAACACGAACATGATTAAAATGGAACTTGACGAACGAAAAATAGAGTGATTTAAAAAAAATTACGGCGCGAGTGCAATCGCCAGTGTGAGAAGGCTCTTATAACTTTAGTATCTTATGTTTTTTGATGTGACAATTCAAGTTGTAGATAAAATCCAGATTAATAGTCATCGGGGAATACAGACATGCTTTTTAAACCTAATTATATCTATTTGCTTCAAATAATCTCTTCCACATCCGCGTGAGTCAATAACACTCGCTATAAATTCATGTTTCTAACCCCCGACCGAAAAAGGAACGGTTGTTATAAGTTTAAGCGTTGTGTTTCTCTGTATTTGGTAAATACCTGATTAATCTTAGTGTTTAGATTTCATGAACCGGAGTCCACACACCAAGGTACTCGTATGATGATAGGTTTTAAATTATTGTAAAATTTACTAGTAAAATTTGTAAATCAATGACTCTGCGTACCGCACTATTCTCTGTGGCACCACTAAACTGTTCCCGTGAGGTGTCGACCAGCCTGCGACGACACTGTAAAGCTACCAGTATTTATAGTCTGTGCCGGG
Organism: Eulithis prunata; assembly: GCA_918843925.1. Lineage (NCBI taxonomy): Eukaryota > Metazoa > Arthropoda > Insecta > Lepidoptera > Geometridae > Eulithis > Eulithis prunata. The sequence continues at coordinate 8,251,336 of OU974014.1, read as the reverse complement.
GGACACGCCGACGCAGTGGGTAAATCACTACCAGACGGCGAGACTAAGGTAAGGCTATTTACATGGTGTTGCCTGGTTAGTCGCACTGGCGAGATCTGGCGGCTTTTTGAGCACTAATAAGTCAGGCGACAAGCCGATGCAGTAGGTAAATTACGGTTATATATTATATGGTGTTGCCAGGTTATGTTAAGTTTGGAAAAATCTAGTGGTTTTTAAAACCGTATCTAGCTAGAGTCTGTAAAGGAAGGCAATTGAAGAAGTGGGTAAATCAAAAAAATTTAAAAGTTGCAAAAACTGGCAACATCTAGCGACAAATCTAACCACAAAAGCCAGACAATTGCAAGGCCGGGGTTACATGGCGCATTCCGTTTTGGGAACAGTTTGGAACAGCGACAAAACGTTCCGATGGAACAAAGTGTTCGTGTTATACCGATTTGGTATGACCATTCTGAATTAATAGTAAACTAACACTGAGATAGCACAGAGAGAATATAAATAGAAGCTATAATGGTTTTAGAAAAGCTGTTTTGGACAAAATACATATAAGTCAAGTCAAGTCATTCGTAAAAATGATGTCTCGTCTAGTGCGTAAAAGAGTTTGTAGCAAAGAATATGTAAGAACTGCTTACGTAGGAACTGCGTATTCCTACGTAAGAAGAAGCGGGACTCCCATTCTACCAAAATTACACACTGAAAATCTCTTTTTGTATGAAACGCAAGTTCAAATTTTGATCTCCGTTTCATACATCGTTCGTTTTTGCAAAGCACGGGTTCGAGAGTTTTTACAAATAAACAAAGAATACAATTTTTAGATCGTTATTTGTTTTTAAATAAACATTATACCTTTTTACTGTACTTAGAATGTAGTTTGCAAAAAAAAAGTTCATAATCGTTTGTAGCTTTAGTTTTTTGCAACACCCACTATGATTTTTACTGTCACCTAAATAAATAATCAAGAGGACTATCATATCCCGTTAAGAACTCCTTAGTTAAACGCGGTGATCGTGGGATAGTTAAAAAACAACAGCGACAATTCTTAGAAGGCGATAATTATGATTTAAAAGTCAAAGTAATTTCATGTGATGTGTATCGTACATGGTTAGCTCGGATCGATCAAATAAATCTAGCATGTGTACAAAAAGTGTCGCAGCGGGCGATTCAACGGTTAAGTACCTACAATGTATGTCATCGTTAGTACGTTTGGGTCTACGGAACCTGTGTAGAAAAGTTAAGTTAGGTACTTAAAGTTATGGAGCGATTTGACGTTTTACTAAACATTGTGAGGTGATGTCATATTAGATAGATAGATAGAATATTCTTTATTGTACACCACTTATAAGTAAAGAAAATAACAAGAAAAAAATACCATAATTGGTAATACGATCAAGTTTTAGGAGGTAGGTACAATGGGCGGCCTTATTGCTTAAAGCAATCTCTTTCAGGCAACTTTTGAAACAAAATTAGATATTTTTTACGTTATATGCGCTTCGTGATAATAATCAATCGTCGCCAATATCTCCATTACCTACTAAAAAACTTTTTTGTTTGCTAATACATTGCCTTGTTCCGAGATGCGTAATAAAGGGTTGTAGTTTCACCGTTTTTTACATACAATTGAGGTTTAAACCCTTTCGAGCATAAGATCTGCCACACCTATCAATCAACTTTTTATTTATTTATTTAGTTAAAACACAAGGACCACTTCGTACGTGACTAGGCCGAGAAAGCACAAAGATTCAACTATTTACCAAGTGGGTATAAATCGTTGATTCTTCACAACACTATACCATGGAATGTCATTATTGTAAAGTAGGAAGATACAATGAAATTTTATTGTATTTGAAATTCAATTCCACACACGATGCAAGGTGTGGTCAGTTTTTTTGAAACATCAACGCGTCTAACTTTTTAAATTAACATTGCTCATTTTTTTGTAGTTTAGCATAACATTTTGTAGATTCTAGGCAACTCATTATACCCTTCTTAGGCTTACGTAAGTGATAGAATACTGTAATAAGCTCCGCTATAGTGTTGTTTATAGCCAGACTATATTTCACACGCGCCTTCGTCTGATCGTCTTTGCTTTCTCTTAGTATACCCTGTATCTAGTGGTTTTTACAGGATATACCTTTGATGTACGAAGTGGGCCTAGGACATGCACGTATTTTCTAATATGTACGTGTGTTGCATCGAGGCTATTAGTGTAATATTGTGCAGGCACGTTTGATGTCTGAATCCTTCAACATGCGACCCATGTTCTGGACACGTCACTCAAGCAAACTTTCCACCAACAATGTAACAGGGCTCTTTCGGATCGGCTCGTTAGCCAAAGGCGAAAATGGTATTGGGCGGGTGCGTCCCATGTCTAAATCCTTGCACATGACGTAGATACGACAATTTGCCCCGGACACGTCACTCAATGTAATTGGCCGTTGGCCGCCATTAGCTAATGAGATCGATAGCATCGGTCGGCGTCGCAAAGCAAGCCGATCGCCGACGTCGAGCGCGCCCCGTTAGGTGCCTGCAGATGACAGCCCGCAGGCGACAAGACGGATTTAAACTCGGTGTCACTTGTCCTGATGGGAGATAGTCGATGTGCGAACCTGATCCGATCTCATGTCGCCGACTGATATGGTAAAGTTGGTATTTCAACGGATTATAATAGAATGAAGCTGTCAAACTGTATGTTAGCTGTTGCATGTTCCGCAAAGGCGGTGCCTAGCTATGATAAATACTGTCTAATGCTTCTGCACCGATTAGGTAGACGCTAAAGGTTGGTAATGTCGAGAACTTTCTTTGGGACTTCGGGACGATACTTGTACAACTCTGTAGGGAAAAAGGATCCGTTCATCGCAATTTCATTTATTTCCAATGCCGAGGTTTCATGACTTTGGAGAAGTCTGTTGTTAGGTTATGAGCTCGCAGAGACGTGATGACAGTCATAACTTTATTTCCATTGAATATGTAGCAAAATCTTATTATGTACAGCATAAACACAACGTAAAGGCAAACCCAGTTATTTACACAGATAATGCAGCGAATAAACATCAACGATTTCATCTTTCTTCTTCCAATGTACTTTAACTAGACAAAGCCTAGGCCCGGGAGCCAAGCCTCTTTATCCTGACGTTAAACTAATGAAGCCACCCGACGACGCGATTTATCGGCCGACACGTAACCGTAACGACTTGCCATCTGTATTAGTCAAGAGCTTTACAAATAGCGCAATTTGTAGTCCAGAAGTATAATGCTTTAGATTGCATTGTGGGGTACCTATAGTACCTAACCTGTGTTTTGATTGCTGATAATTGTGATAAGTGTTCTAGTCGAGTTACAATAAAGGATTGTATTTACCGAATTCATTATATTCTTGTTACAATCGTCAGTTACACTTTGAAAATTGAACGATTATTTCATGCAAAATATAGAGTTGTAGAATCTACGTAGTGTATCATAATATTGTAAAAAAATAATAGAAACAACCTAATAATGTGGTATGGTAACATTGCTTGAGCATGGGATCAATTTATAGTTAACATGATGACAATAATAAGGATATCCGATGTACAGCCCAAAACACAGAGGACGGGTGCGAGTTATATTCCGTTCCGATTTTTTACGGGTGACAACACTGACAACACACAAAAAGCACGAGTCGGGTTTGGCAAAAAGACAAGCCTGTAGCGCCAGAATAATTTTTTTTTAAAAAAGCGGGTCGGTTGTCTAGAACTAGGTATAAACATAATTCCTTGGTCGGTTGGAACTTTTCTTCTTAGGGTGAAACCCCATACAAATTCAAGCAGCACGAGTTCTTTGTGAATTGGACTTATTCCAGTTTCAATGACACAACATGCAGCGAAAAGCAGCATCAAATAAATGAGGGTAAAATGTAAAATAATCGCACGTGGTTGCATGCAAATGCGCATGCGCGATCGCGGAAGCTCGCACGCGAGGTCGCGGGTCACCATATCGCCACGTGCCATTGTCCCGGCTACCGAGTACCGAGTCTGAAGTACTACCATGATATACCGGACTACTCAGGACATTTGGAATCAGGACTAGAACTAGATTCATAAAATCCCACACAGACAGTGGTATCGATTCGCTTGTTGCCTTTTGCTAAACTAACCTAATTTGACAGCTCTAAAATTAGGGCCGTCCTTGTCGTTTCAGTTTATGAGAAAAGGACGGCAACATTTTTAGTGCTTTCAAATTAGGTTAGTTTTGAAAAATGCAACAAGCGAATCGATACCATTAGGTGCTTTAATTTAGATTCTTTATGCACGACTGTTTAGGACATTAGGTACCTAGCTCTATAAAGCCTTATTTCTATCGTAGTATTATAAAACTATTTTAACGTTTATAGTCCTTGTCCCGGCATATCATGGTCACCCTACTGTGCCTACAGGTATCGCCCCACGAACCACTGCATCGCTGGTACCAGCGCTTACTTCCCTCACCGAGTCGTCGAAACTCAACAACAAAATGACCGCGAATTTTGCAATGTGCTTTTCAATTGTTTTGTTATTAAATAGGTAGGTAATAAGGTACCTATGTAATTCCCTGACAAGCTTAACCTTCACCTAATCTCTACACAAGCATTTAATTAGGTAATACTTTTTTAACAGACTTTAAAAAGTATACAGCAGACTTGAGATCCTCCTTTTTTTTATACAACTATGTAATTAAACGATGGAACAAGCCGATGGCCACTGCCTATAACGACGCTGCCTTTTTACCCGACTACCCGAAGCAAAAAGGAGGGTATATTATGATTTTGTTTAAGTCTAGAAAAACTAAGCACGAACTTAATTTACCTACTGCGTTTATCACAAAAAGATTTATCACTTCTGGTGTTGCAGGCGGCGTAACTACTTTACATCAGGTGGCCCGCCTGTACATCTACCAGTATTGGCAAAAAAATAATATTGTGTGAATGTGACTCCATCACGATGTAGGTAAATGCTATATTTATTTGAATAGAGCTTGATAAAACTTAGAAAAGGCTACTTTTACCTACTGCCGAGCGAAGCCGAGGGCGGACACTTGTAGTAAATAAATAAACATACCGTTCGGCGAGTCGTGAGTACTCGTGAGCGCCTAACGGGAGGTTGCTAAATAAACAATAACAGTCATCGCGTCAACTCGTAAACATTCTCGTTCATCGCTCGTGCTGATGGTATCTTCTCTTACCTACGCCACAGAATAACTTTACAGGGGGGACGATATTTGCAAAAGGAAATAATAATGCCTACAATGACAATAAAAGTCCACCCAAGTCAATAAAGTTAAATAGTACACCCTAGCCGACCTTCCCATTTATACGCTCCACTCCATCCAAAGGTTGTCTGGAAGAAATCGCTCCCTAGCGATAAGACCGCCCATTGTACGTAATATAATGTACTTTAGTCTGTCTCGCATATTAGTTTGTAAGGTGTACCTACGTACAATAAAGTATTTTCATTCATTCATTCATTCATTCATTCATTCAAAAGTCGTTTGGAAGATCTCAGAGTGACGAGTGCTCGGCCTGACAGAATACGCCCTAAGTAGACGGATCTGTAAGGTAATTCTGTTATAGAGGTGGATATTCTGCTTTAAGATGGTTTAGACAAACAAATACTTTTATATCATATACTTACGCCATGCCTGGCATGGCGCTCTGAATCAATCACCGGAGAATTTGCAGTGTGTAGATATAATCTGTGTCTCGGGAGAGAACATCAAAGTGCGCTTAAAAAATCCAGGACACTATAGCATAATTTTGTAAGTAGATAACTTGGAAAGGAGGATTTTTTGGAAGGACTAATTCTGGTGGCTGGTTGACTCTTTGATCGCTACCGAATACCGAACAGAGGAAAAAAGACCTACGGTTGACGAGTACCTATGAATGTATTATGTTATCCAGACTATTTTATATTAAGAACGCCTTCATTTTTGACGAAGATTACGTAACGCACCAAATACTTTTGGCGTCTGGAATTTTCGTTCATTATAATTTTTTCACAAAGAAAATTACAACTAATACAGTATGTACGTACAACAGTCACAATATTTACAAAATACATATGAAACAGTTGAGCTATCTACAAACCGTTGCAAATTATAATTGTCGGTTGGTCATGTCTGTTCTGTACAGCTAGAATGGGGCTAACTATTCTGCGGGCCGCACGCGCCACGAAGCCAGCTTTACGTCGCTGATAGCACATTGTAGAGTTAGCTCGTGATCTTGTCTTGTGCAAACTGCTACTACTTTATACCACTATAAAATAATCCGGGGACCCGAAATACTGGGCCGAACACTCAAACGCCACTTAAATTAAGTTCACGCTTAAAATATTTGCCATCTCTTACAAATGAGTAATGTCAACTAGAGGCAGAGCAATTTTAAGTGGTGCTTAAATTTGAGTGAGTTTTCATTTTGTGAGGTCCCACGACATAGGAGAAATCAAAAGTGGAGCCAATATACTAGAAGGAAATAGAGCGTATTATGTCAGATTCTGTTCGTACATTTTTCTAAAGTTTGACACTAATCAAACGACATCTGTTTTTGTCGTTTCAGCTAATGAGAAAGGGTATTTATGTGAGAAACGGATGGCAAAAATTTTGTTGCGGTCAAATTACCTAGGTTACTTTAAAAAAAAGCAAACAAAATCGTAGCCAGTACTATTATATATCACCTTACTAAGACAAAAGCTCAATTTTTCTGTGTAAAAGATGTGAGCTATTCATTCAAAAAAAACTCTTGCACAAACATACTCGTACATGTAACCGTAGGTTCCACTGCAAAACATTCACAATAAAACATGCACAACTCTGTGAAGATATCGCTTTGCGTTTCCACCGCCAAACCTTGTGCATGTTTGACATTTTGAATCTTGTGTATATTGTTCTAAGGATTTTCTTGATTGTAAAAACAAATCGTTTGTAAGTATTGTGTTGCGAATGTTTTATTGTGAATGTTTTTAGTGGAAAGACGCAGTAAGGAAAGGCAAAGGCAAAAGTTGGAGTTACTTAATTAATAAAATAAACAAAACCCGTGCGTTTTAAAATTGAGCTTAATATAGGAATGTGACTCCAACTGACCTTCTAAGTAAATACTTAAATAAAAGAACATAAATAACTTAAATTATTTATTCGAGGTTTTTGAAACTACAAAATAAGGGTAATAAAAAAATCTTAAAAACTAAATTGCAACTTTAAAAGTATATTCATAAAGATCATTTTCGCTTACTTATTTAGTACAGTCGCTGTCACATTCCTAAGTGTATTATCCCTTTGGGTAACAATCAAGCATCCTTACATACAAATAGTCATACAAGTCATACAAAGCAACAGCGTCTACCCGTGGCTTCGCTCGCATTGTACAAACAAACTAACATATGGAATAACCGTCTAAATAATCCAGTTGAGTTATTCATATTCCAATCTCATCTCAAACGGTTTAGCCGAGTATACGAACTTTGTAATACATGACTATAGGTATCTACTTAATTGTATATACCTTCACATTTGACTAAATACTAAAGAAAAAAAACCGTCTACGCAATCTCTATAGAGATTATTATAAAAAATGCAATATTCTGATAATACTAAAACAAGTCAGTATTTTGTTCACGTCAATGTGCGTACATAAAATGCCTTTTATATCGTCAAAACTAATTATAATACCAATTATTCGAGTTCCAAACTTAAATAGCGAGATTCCCTTAGACCTAAAATCACACAAAGCGGAAAAAAGCATGAGAAACGCTTAATAAAGCGAGAAAGAGAACGTTCTTTAATTTTATTTGGTTCGTTTTGAATATTATTATCAAATTAAAGATTTTCTTATATAAACTAATTTCAGTGCGTAAAACTCGTTTTTACATGCAACATCAATAAAAAATACGCATGCGCTAATCTACAACATTGTGCCGACTGACTACACTACAACTTTCAATAAACTTAATGACTAAAACAGTTCCAAACTTTCAGTTTCAGCGTTTATACGGGGTGTTACATAATTAATAAGTCCGAAAGGGGGTATTCTACAGGTCATGGCGAATAATGTTTGTTCTACGACTTTTGAGATTTCGAAGTTTTTCTTAGAAATGAGTCGTAACTTTTACTTAAAATGTACCTACACACAGCATGCGTGTGCGTGCGACGCGGTAGGAGGGTACCTACGTGTGCATGCGTGTGTACGGGTTTACGCAAATAGTAAAGAAACACTTAGGGTTGTCACAGATTTCTGAAATAATAAAAGTTGTACTTTTGTATGAAAAGTTCAATTACGATTTGTTGACCCTTTGCACATGTCCAAGCACTCAGGTGGTCGGTCTGATTACGCCTGCTTCGGGCTTATAGGATAATAATGTTACACCTTGTATACCTATCGTATAAAAACGTGATCGACCGCTCTACCAGTGATAAATCTTCTCGAAACCGCGTCTAAACACCCAGATATTGTACCATACAAACCTTCTATATAATCCTCACGAAAATCTATGTACGTTTCACTTATGAAGGTAGATATACCACAACAAAGGAGGTATATACCCATTAGCACAAGAAATGCAAAAATGCAAATGACGAACATTAGTATACAAGCCTCATACTGTTTTTGCTTCAGTTTTTCGATGTCAACGGCAGAGGGCGCCACTTTCTGTTCTAAGCTCTGCTGCATCTGCTGGCAATGATAAATAAAATTATATAAAAAAAACATACAACCGAATTCAGAACCTATTTTGTTTGTCGGTTAAAAAAGTACGAGCATAACGCCTGAATACTGAAAGTTCGCTCAAAATTAAACACCACTAAAAGTAAAATTGTAAGAATATGTATTTGCCTAATATAATATTATTTAAATCACTTGCAAGAAATAAATTAAAAGGAAAGTAAACAGTAAAAAGATTAAGTAAAAGCTATCCTAGAAGTAGGGTTTAGATTAAAAAAAATTGATTAGCGCCAAAAGTAAACAGTTTTAGTTATCTATTTCTTATGCTGACTGTACATATACATACCTTGACCTTGTATAAGTCGTAGGGTATAAGTTTGACCCGCGTATTCCCTTGCACGCCGCGTAGCACGATACGCGACTGATCTCGTCGCGATAACGCGACTATCGCGTGAGTGTCGTCTAGGAACTGACAAACTACTGGACCTATAATAGAACATTAAATACGACAGGCGTCATGGCTCAGTCGGTAGTAGCTCTGCCTTCCGTGCTGTGGGTCGTGGGTTCGATCCCCACCGAGAACAAACATTTGTGTGTTGTAAACATAGATGTTTGTTCTGTGTCTGGGTGTTTCTATGTATCTATTTACAAAAAAAATGTATGTATGTATTCTATCAGCCATCTAGTTTCCATCGTACAAGCTTTGCTTAGTTTGGGACTAGAAGGCGTTGTGTTAAGTGTCCGTGAATATTTATTTATTTTATCTTATTATTCTATTGTATTAGGCAACGAAGCTTTGGTGGAAAAGGACCCTCGTAATCAGTTCTGCACATTTTACTCTAATAGGGACGTCATGACGTCAAAATCACGTTGAAAACTCGTACCGCCAGTGGGTGAACGATTTTTCGTTCGATACATGTCCTGTGGGCGACCATCTCCACACCTTGGGTCCCTGACGGTCGGCGATATCGGGGCCGGCCAAGAAAGCGTTGGCGCGACGAACTAGACGCCTTCGAAAGAGGATGGTGGGAGGAAGCTCGGGACAGAGAACATTGGAAATTTTTGGGGGAGACCTTTGCTCAGCAGTGGGACGATTTAGGTTAAATAAAAAGTAGAGGATCATACCATAAGGGCTGAACAGCAAGTTGATATCATTCCTCGTCCACTCCTTGGGAAAAGTAAGATGAAACACGTGCTCTCTTGAAGGTATCGCTGTAATAAAAAGAAATAAACATTATAGTCCTGTCATTTAGTACTATCCTCTTTGCCTATCCCTTTGTATTACTCCCATCCCACTTTGTACTTAGTTTTTATTTTATATCTAATTTCAGTTTAGATAGGTATATAGATAGGACTTACTATGCATTATTGCATAATGTAATACTGACTGTATTGGGCCTACTACTTACTGTTTTTCTGCAACAGTGTAAACTAACGCAGAAAACAGTGGTTTACTAACTAAAAATTGTCATGATAACATTGTGAAATAAATAATTTGTTTTTGTATATATTAGGATTTGCCAATAGGTCAATCTCGGGATGGCAGGTACCTAATAAGCTGAATTTTTGTATATACTTTCATTTTAGCGTTCTAAAAGTTGTCTCAAAAATCTCATAGAATATCGTGTCTGCGTCCTATGTTATTCAAGATTCTTCAAAGGGTTTCAGTTTCTTTTGCTCGAATGATGTTAAAATCTGCCCCAGAAGGGGTAAAAACTCATAAGTAGGATACTCACGGTCAGCTCCGTGCAAGTTCATATAGGGCGAGTCCTGATGCGCAGTCTTCGCCAGAAACAATTTGTTTAGAAACGGCTTGATGACCGGCGAAGTGGGGGAGGCTCTTACATTTTCCTCCCCCCTCATTTTGGAGAGGTGCGAGTGCATTGAGAGGAAACATAGCCCGGTGATGTACGCGTCGTAACCTGCCTCGTGATGCTTGTCTTCTGCTTTCTTGTAGCCTCTCCCTTCATACGACCCTGGAATCATTATAATTTGATTGAATGAATCAGAATGAATGAATGGAAAGAATGAAAACTTTTTATCACACTAATCCTATTAATATTATAAACGCGAAAGTTTGTAAGGATGTATGTATGTATTTTGTATGTAGTTTGTTACTCTTTCACGCAAAAACTACTGATCCGATTTGGATGGAACTTGGAATATAATAATATATTGTCCATCACCTGGAGGACATAGGCTACTTTTTATACCGGAAAATCAACGGGATCAAACGGGACGCGAACGAAGTCGCGGGCGGAAGCTAGTATTATAAATGTCAAAGTTTAGATATTTGAACATTTGTGTTTTCATTTTCAATCACTTTGCAACTGCTGGTCTGATTTGGATGAATCTTGGAATATATGTAGTTCGTAACCTGGATTAACACAGGCTATTTTTTATCCAGGAAAATAAACAGGATCAAACGGAACGCAGACAAAGTCGCGGGCCGAAGCTATAATTAGTTGTACATAAAACAGAAAAAACCTATGAAATAAAAACAAAACAGGTTGCATTAAATATAGAATGGGAGGCCTTATCGCTCAGTAGCAATCTCGTCCAGGCTTTGAGTTATTATGCTTGAAAGTTACATTTCATAATAGGAATTTAATAATTTTGCATAGTTGTTATTAAATTTTAGGATGATGGTAGTAATTTCTTGGACACTCCTTGGCAAAAAACTCTATTACGTACTATAAATGGATGTGTTAAAAGTTAACCTTAAATCATAAGAATAGATGTAAAATACAGTTTAGCTCCTTAGAACACGGTGAATGAGTACTTACCAACTTTTGGTAATGAGAATGGAGCTTCCGATAGTGTAGCTAGTAGATGATGAAGCACGGTTGAGCTCACTTTGTCCTTGAACGGTGGCAGGCTCGACATATACTTTGTGTCTAGCAAACTGGAAAGATATACTCGTACCATATATTTTATAGACTTTTTACATATATCACAGACACTTAAATAAGTTAACTAACAATTCATAACTTTAAAAAACTAGAAAAACCAGTCTTTAGATACGACTTGATGATGATGATGATGGTAGCAACTCATTGGAATGGGACTGTTCTATTGATCATAACCACAACAGAAGAGTCACAGGAAAGCACATTACCTAATGTCGTGTACATAGATGACATGTTATTTCAATTATTATTATTTGAAAGCAAGCTGGGGACCAATCTGGAAGACCCTTTCAGATAAAAACAGAATTTTTCAAATCAGTTTAGGTATAATGACGAAGTTCTGAGGGAACAAACATTATAAAAAAAACAACCGATTTGAGAACCTCTAACCTTTTTTGAAGTTAGTTAAAATCTGTCAGAGGTACCTAGTCAATTTATTTGTAAGTGAAACTCCAATTCTCCAAGTGAAACTCCAATACAAACCTCGGAAACATGCAATGTGCGAACTCCTTGAAGGCGTGGTAATCGTCTGGTAGTGGTTGGAAAAAGTTATTCAACGTGTGTATAACATCTAGAAGCATGTTGTGGCCAATCACCAACTTCTCCTGAAAAGAAGGAATATTCAATTCGGTCATCTGATAGCGGCCTAAAAACTCCGTCAACACAGTTGGCTACTAACTCATACGAGATTGCTTGCTAGTCTATCTATAAATCTAACTAAAAATCGTTTGCAACAGTTTGTAGATAGCTCAACTGTTTCATGAGTATTTTGTAAATATTGTGAATATTGTACTACTTGTGATTTTCTTTGTGAATAAATTTAGTCCTCTAATGAACATATTCAGTCATTCTCGAATGGCTGTACCAATTTTGATGTTAGGCTACTTTTTATCACGGAAAATCAACGGGATCCAACGGGACGCGAACAAACTCGCGGGCGGAAGCTAGAAATTAACATTAACTCACAGACTGGCTGATCATCCGAGCGACCTTCGAGAAACCGACAGCATCTTCAAACTCCTCCCACTCCCGCTCCTTCTTCTGCTGTGTTTGTTGCTTCTCATTTTGATCTGGACTCGCTCTCAGTACTTTTAACACCCTGTAAGCAGATTAATTCCATACTAGGTGGAAGAATAGCCCTGCAGATGTCTAACCTAGTAACACCCTGCATCAAAGAAACTTACTTCTTAAATAAAAAAGACGGGCAAATTCACGCACATACAAAAGATTTTGCGCGTCTGAATTAACTATGTTTTACTACGTATTCTATTAAGTTTCGGATTGACGATTCTGCGCTAATATTAACTTAGCGTAAGAGTCAGACATTGTCCAAATATTTATTAAATTTCAAACATGCACTCACCTATTTTTATTTTCTAAAACTAGTGTCTCCAAGACAATCTCATCCTTGAATCTGATCCTCAGTTCCTGATAAAGCAGCAGCCGCACGAAGGAATTGCATCGATCTACTATCATTTCATCAGCTTTCTTGTCATCTATGAACTTTCTTACTTTTATACTAGAAAGAGAAAAAAAAATTTGAAAACAAAAAGTATAACACCAGCTTTTGTTAGAGTTACACTGCATTGGGTACCTTTTCTATATCTAACCTTATTTTAAATAAATAAATGAAAAATTAACATTAAGTTTATGAATTATTATGTTAGTGAAAACTATTCTAATTGATAGTGGGGGAATGAGATCTGCACCGACGTCTCGGGTTGGGGTGTATTGTGCATTGTCCCCCTGCTAACCTAACCCCAGCCAGCCCAACTCCTTAAAGTAATGGAGAAGGTCTTTGGGTTGTGTGCAGCAACTTACCATGTTTCCTCAATGTAACCCTTGTGTTCGTCGGGAATTGTGATCACATCTTTCTCTTTTTTTTCAGCCTTTTGCCTCTCCACTAATTGCTCACGAAGCTTAGTTTCAGATGGCTCTGTCATGTAAGATATCCCTGAAAAGTAGGTTTTTATTGTGTATTGCTGTTTGTATACAATATTTTTCATTTTATAGAATTTTCATTAATATATACCATCTCGAATGACTTTATTGAAGTCAAATCCTTGAGCAATTAAGAAATCCAAGCTCGAGCTCTGACAAAGAAAGATTTTCTCAGGCCCCGGTTTCCCACGGGGAAACAAATAGAAATTAAACGCATCATTCATGTAATGCTTCCTTTCCGCATCCCAATAGAATGCGCACAGTCCAAATTGTATAACCAGAAACTCAGTGGAGCCGTTCAACAAGCATTTGTAGTAATCTTTTGGTAAATCGAATATTGACACATCCCGCCCGTTCACAAGCCCCGTAAACTCGGCATCGATCACTAAAAAGTCTGACTTTTTAATAGAAGCACTGATCTGGGGCAAAGTTTCTCTAAAATCTGGAAATAAAACCAAATAAATGGAGACAATGAATCACAAAACTGAACCATCGAATATAATGCAAAATACTTACTCTGTCGTACGACCTCCATCGTTTTTTAGCAGCACAACCAGTTTCATTCATAGATTATTATTTGTTACACGTTAATTAGGGTAAATTGTGTAAAAAAGATTGAATAAAAGCGGAATATCAAAAGTATCCACAAAACAATAGAATCCACACCACAGCCGCGCCGCACCAAGCAGGCAGAAAAAAAAAATTCTTCTTCTTCTCTTCAATAATGGCCTGTGTCCGTCATTTCGACAGACAATTTTGCCAATGTCAAGTGATATAATTGTAATAAATAAGTCAAGTCAAGCATTTATCAAGTCGGCTGTCGTTTGTTTTGAAAAGAAAATGGTGGATTTTCTCTTCAAAACCTAACACGAATTTTCACATTTAGAAAAACCACTCTACACACATTTATTCCAATGGCTCACACTTTATGTTACGACCTAAGTATTATTGGTTAAAATTCCACCAAAATTAAACAACAATACTCACAATAACACAAGAAAAACTATTAAAATAAAAGTGCTATGTGTCGTTTCAAAAAATGTCAAAACTCGTGTCCAAAAAAAAAAAAAAAAAAATTTATCGACCGAGTACCTACCTACATTTGTCAATGTCAGACAAAGTTATATTGTCACTGTCGAAAAAGTTAAGGGCGTTGTACACTCGAGTGGCCTCAGCTGTATTCCTTGCATTCTCTTTGGTATTCCTTGGTCCCAAATGGGACCGATGTTATTTCTTGTTATCCCATTACATTACATAATATAATGTAACATACACCTAGATCTACAGGGCCTCAGCTGTATATCCTCATTCCTTGGTCCCAAATGGGACTGATGTTATTTCTTGTGGTCCCATTACATTACATACATATTACATAACATTAACAAACACCTAGGTAGGTAGAGATCTACAAAAAAATTTGGAACTGATATTTGCAAATTAACATTAGATACCTACCTATTGTTAGCATGTTGGTATGCAATAAATGAAGACAATTATATTATCTATATAGCAATAAGTTTATTTGCATTAACACAACCAACCACGAGTCACACAAACATAATAGGTATTAAAATAGATTTCAATGGAAAGAATGTGTCAGATTCATAAAACTCAACGAATATGCGTGCCAGTGCCAGTAGGTAAGGTGCCAGTCAACAACTTTCATGATAGAACAATATTCGTCCCAGTGCGTGACTTCTCGTACTTACTAGATAACCACGTATGTAGATATGTATCCTACCCTACCTAAGCCTGTTTCGCATCCAATAACTTCTCAAGGTGGTTAGTGAGTTTCTCATAAGCAGACTTGTTCCTGTACAGATGTACGTTGGCTTTCACTTTCTTCATAAGAACTTTTGGGTCAACATCTGAGAGCTGGACCAATGCATCTGAAAAAATATTGTAAAAATCGTTACGGTACCCTACGCATTGCTATAAGGGCTTAAATAAAATCAACTCGCGTGGTTCAAAATTACTCACCAAGCATTTCACTCCGGAACGTCTCATTTGGATCATCCAGGTGTATAAGCATAGCAGCGTATAGTGCATCGATGTGTGCTCCAAACGCGATCGTGTCGTACGGCTCTGGACGGCATTTGAACAGCGTGCACAGTGTTTGGACGGCGTACGAGCGAACTTGGTCACTGCTGTCGTCTAGGCGCTTTAAGACCACTGGGGAACACATCCAATAGGTACATAACACAAGTTGAAGAGGTCGAAAAAATGTTACAAAACAGGTTACCTAGACGGCATGTTGGCATAACAGACAGGCCCAGAGAATTAGAAACTTTGTGACAGTGGCGCACCTGAAAGATCTGGGAGCCGTAGGAAGCCATGTACAAAATCGATCGTTCTTAAAATCTATGAGGGATGAATAGTTTTAGTACCGGGCGATGGAGGAAATGTAGAATGTGTACCTACTCCTTACCAAAATATATCTTATGCAGAATCTCAACAGTGAAGCACCCGCGGAGTTTGGCCAGCGTCGCGAGATAGCATACCGCTCTCATCGTGTGCTGACGGGTCAATGCTGAGTTGTCATCTACGAGTGCCGCTAGTAACGGCACCATTTGATCCAAAAACGGTTCCAGAGACTCTTTGGTTGGGAAGAGATTTACTTGCTGGAAACATGAAGATCTTATGGAAATATCCAAAACGAAGGTCCATATTCATCGACGATTTCAGTTATCTCTTTCGTGCAAATAGGTATAACACTTCAGGCTTACACTTGCTACCATTGGAGAACAAAGAAATGCGAAGCAAACTTTGAACTACTTAAGAATTGACATTGTTTTGGAATGGTGGTTTTAGGAGCTGAAAAGTAGTAAGGTAGTAAACTAAGCGAGGAGTAAAATTGCCTTAGATACGTTTAATTACTAGAATTTCTGTTTTCACAAACCTTATCCCCAGTATCACCATGGCCACCGCTTTCTCTAGTGTCTTCTTCTGGTTTTTCTTGCAAGGCTGCGCAAAGACACGCCACGGCAGCTGTACGAATAGCCTCCGCAGTCCGTCCCGCGGACCATACCAAGTTAGTCATTATCACTTCTGTAACCACACAAATTTTAAAGGACTAAGGCAAAACGGAGGGCTTACATAACAAAATTTATTTCAATCAGGATAACTAAGGTTTCATAAGGATCACTACTAGAGTTACTTTACCTTCTATAACTATTTTCAAAAAAGCTTCAAGCTTATCAATTTCACATTTTATGAAGTTATCTTGCCGCTTCAATAGCACTGTGGATAGCGTCGTGAATATCTTCAGTTTGACCTCAGGGTCGACTTTGGGCGTGGCCAGGCATTCTTTTAGAAGAGGTGCTATTAGGTGGAGTTGGGCTCCCATAGCTGATCCTAAAAGAATTTTACGTTATAGGTACCATCGCATAATACTAACGGAATACTTGTGCATGCATCGCTACGTTATGCAGTTGAGAATCCCCCAAATGTAATGTGCAAAGTATAGTGTAATTTTGTGTTGGTTGGATGTGCAATTCAACGTATAGTTTGAATCAGCTGTACTATGCTTATATTTTTCGATTCACATACCAGAGTGTAATAAGGCAGATTCAAGTAAACATCGGTCTGGTGTAAGCAAAGTCCACGTGATCGCATCGCTGGTGATTCCCGCTAGGACCTTGCCAATATGCCTTGCATATAAAGTAGTGAGGGTATACCCACATTTTTCGTGGAACCGCAGTTTATCTAGATTAGCTGGAACAAAATAACCCATCCTAAAGAATTTATGCAAAAATCACAAAGTAAATAAACAAAATTGGAACACAATACTAACACATAGCCATGAAAGCTATATTATCGTCCACTGGCATTGAGTAAATTGTGAAGTTGATAGTGAAGAGTTGTTCTGCGACAGGAAGGATATCTTCACAGCACAGGTTCATAAGCGCTTCGGTCACGTGGAGCAGGTTTGTCTGGTATTTCGGCTAGGGAGTTTAAAACGTTTTAGTCAAAAAACTTGAAACTGATACGACTAATAAAAAAATACCAAAAAACATGAATGTGATAGTGGTTCTTTAAAAAGAACAAGCCAAGAAACTTACACCAAAAGTATTATTTTCAATACTTTAAGTCATATGCAAACCCGCAGCGTATATCGAACCCAAGCTTCTCACGTCTCGACCAGTCAATCACCTCCGAATTCACCTGGGTCACAGAACTTGTTTAAAAGTCCTAATTTCTAGATGATGACTTACTTTTCTAGTCTGACATCGGTCTGGATCAGATAGTTCTTGGCATATTTCTCCCATAACCTTTTGCTTTACAAGTTCTGCTTTAGAACCCTTCAGAATGTTTGCCAGAACTAAAAGAGCTGGCCACGAGTCCATTTCAGCCTCCAAAAGTGGCCACCAGGTATCAGGGGTTATGAAGTAGCCGAATAGCTCCGCAGAGCGCTTTACCTGCATACAATTTAATATTATTTTTTTGTAGCAGTAACTTAGCCACAGCGGTAACTTTCAGGCATCCGTCAGATCACTAAAAAGCAGATCTACGCCGAAAATTATTTTGACGAATTTCAAAAAAGTCTGTTGTTCGCCTAGTAAAAGCTCCTGCATGATTAGCCCGAAGAGCAGTCGAAAAAAGTCAAAGAGCGGTTCATTCTATCGAATAGAAGACTAAAATCACTTCGCCATCTTTTGTTTGATATTCTCTTCCGGAAACAGAAAATCCTGGACGCTCAGTATTACCTCTTTGACAACTCGCTCGTCATCGTCACCCGCCCCTCGCAGCATACATCGTACAACAGTCTGTGCGTGTTGAGTGGACCCCTCTTCTGCACAAAGCACCAGCCAACACAATAACTGTGAGACACGGAGACGCGCGTCCGCTTGCCATCCGTCCATTTCTAAAGAGCAACATAATCTATTACGAAAAGTAAAATAAAATATTTTACTTGACTTTACTTTCCCCATACCATACATACGTCCAATGCCATTTTTTTTTATGTAGAAGCTCTTCTTTGTCAGTTTCATTAGAAAGGCGTGTCCGCTGCGCCATGTTTTGAACAAACATAATTCTTGAACATTGTTTGTTCAAAACATTTCCCGTCCGCTGCGACTTAAGCGATAGTCTTCCTTTCTGCGTCTAAAATTAACAACCCCCCTCAGCTCGCAGATGAACGCGAGGGATATTTTCCACAAGCTCCGGCAGACACGTTCAAGTGTACCTACAACATTTACGCCACGCCCCTTTCTTGTTTTGGAATGTTCTGTTCAAAACATGGCGCAGTGGACACGGCTTTACCTTACCCGCTTTCGTATTTGAAGGTCAACGCGGGTAAGGGCCTCAGGCTTGTACTGCTTTATTTAACCGGCTTTTTCGATACTTACATGCTACTAATGATAATATGAAACTTTATTTTACCGCTTTTAAAACGCAGATTTTGCTATGGCCTAATGTGGTTTACTACCTATTACATAGGTAACTACTGGTACCTATTGTGAACTTCGGAAGAACAATGAACCACCATACTAACCTCTACATATAGCTGGAACGATCTTGCCAATATTGCTCATTACAAGAGTGCGACAACCAAGGTTAGGTCGTTTGACATCTGGGTAGTGCGTAGGTACATCTTTCAGGAAATCTGCCTTCTTTTTGAGATCTTCCTCATTTTCCTCCATGTATTGAAGACCAACATCTACCCATAGTTTAGTAGCAGTTTCTCGAATGTCCGCCATTATGTCACTCAGACTGAAATTTAAAACTTATTTAGGTAGGTAGGTACCTAAGTACATATATTTCAGTTGGTTCTACTGCGGGTAGCACTAAATGGGTTACAAATCTACCTCGGGTAGGTACTAAATAGGTACCCACTAACACTACATACCTACTCTATTTTGTTTTCTTTTTATCTCCTATAGCTATAACCATACCTAGTAAGTAGCAACGGTATCATCCGATGCCAGAAAGAGTATCTATCTCTGTAATTAAGCATCCAGTTGCCAACTTCAAGGGTCACCTGCAGCCGGACTTGTGTGTTCTCATCGAAGAGCTTTTCAGCCATTGGAGAGATAGACAATTCAAAGGATTTTGCATTCCCCGCTAAAACAATAGCACCTGGAATGGTGTAACAATTTAGTATGTTGAAATGCTTCTTGATGACCTATTATAATATTTCTGATACAAATAGAAGGAGAATTACCAATGGCTCTAACAGCTGCAACTCGTACGCGAAAGTGTTGATGTGCAAAGTTTGAAAGTACGGGTTTCACATAGTTCTCCGATTGGAAATGGAAATCCCTTTGCAGTATTTTTGTCAGCTGGATTATACACTCACAAGCCTCAAGCTTCACCTTTGGGTATGGATCTGTGCTTGTTTTAGTCAAAATACTTGTAAAGTCATTGATAAATGGACTGAGTAGATGGGACACTTTGTACCTATCCAATATCTTTCGGACAAGGCCGATCAGAACCAGGCGGATCTCTTCAGAATCCTCGACTATTTCGGGGCACCCGATGCGGCGGACTATCACAGGCAAGATGTATGTAAGGTAGTAGTCATTTAGCGGTAGTTTCTCGATGAAGTTCGATACTATTGTCGCAGAAGCGTCTCTGCAAGCTTCAGATGGATCGGAGAAGCTTTTAAGTACATACGCATACACTTCCGGAAAAACCGCTGTAAGATCACACTCTCTATTCTCTATGTTCTCAAAGATCTCCGCGTTTATATCATCCAGGGCCTTTCTTCTAGCCATTTTAGACTCGCTTTGTAAAGCGGTTATGAATGGTTCTAGAGACCCTCGTGGGTTGTCCTGAAGCTTTGGTTTAATTTCAGCCATTCTGTTGCAGTTATAAAATCACACTATTATACCACTGAACCGCGTGCGTCTAGCAGAAATATTGATAAAACAATCCACACAAATCCACAAAACAAGTGAAATGCACTATTGATAAACAAACTGTGGTGGTAGTGGTTTCCATGGCGACCACAAGAATAGAATGACATTTTCTGAATAAGACATTGGCAATACCTATAAAAAAAACTCTAGAACTGTAACCAAGAAAGAGGCGACAACGAGAATGACAATATTCATTCATTATCAGTCAGTCAGTCAGTCAGTGAGTGAGTGAACTGATGTGTATCTATAGCACATCACATCACTACAATTGCCAACGTGCACCAATCACAGTTCGACAAATAAATAAAGCTGTCAATTCAACTCAACGTCAATGAATGGGCGATATTGCTCTTTCTTTGGTTCATTTTTATTTTACAAATTCATAATTCCCTTGTGGTGCTAACAACTGCTACTGTAATAATTAAGAACAACAATTGTACAAATAATAACTCGAAATGTATAAATTAGGTGTGTTTCATTTAGTGTTGCTAGCGGCTGTAGTGCAAGTGGCACTCTCACTGAAGGAAGGCGAATGCGAGGTTTGTGTGAAAACTATCGAGAAATTCGCAGCCACGTTAGCAGATGACGTGAAGAAAGATCCCAAATTAATTGAAACTGAGTTCAAAAAGTTTTGTAAAAGCTCCAAGGGCAAGGAGAATCGATTTTGTTATTACCTCGGCGGGCTAGAAGAATCCGCTACCGGCATCCTTGGCGAGCTCTCAAAACCCCTGAGTTGGTCGATGCCAGCTGACAAAATCTGCGAGAAGCTGAGGAAAAAAGACGCTCAAATCTGTGACCTGAGATTCGACAAGCAAATTGACCTAAAAAATGTAGACCTGAAGAAGTTGAAAGTGCGTGACCTCAAAAAGATCCTGAATGATTGGGATGAGGTTTGCGATGGCTGCATTGAGAAGACAGACTTCATCAAGAGGATAGAAGAACTAAAACCCATCTATATGGGTAGATCTGAATTGTAAAATAGTTCAAATTAATTAGGTGAGAACAAAATATACACTTTCTCTTCTGTCACTCTTCGAAAATATATTCTGTAGCCAAAACATCCCAAAATAACTGACAGTCTTATGTGAAAAGAGTAGGTAGGTACTGAGTACATGTATATATTGTACATACACATAACAAACCCTAGCAGTTTGTAATATTCAAATATTTTATTATCATTACTTTAAGTTGGTAGATTACCTATCTTAATGTCACAATGAGTGATTTTTTTCTGCTTCAATAACCAATAATAATCTTTTTCAG
Source organism: Eulithis prunata (assembly GCA_918843925.1). Classification (NCBI taxonomy): domain Eukaryota; kingdom Metazoa; phylum Arthropoda; class Insecta; order Lepidoptera; family Geometridae; genus Eulithis; species Eulithis prunata. The sequence continues at coordinate 8,229,704 of OU974014.1, read as the reverse complement.
GTAAAAATTCTACACATTGGGACATTGTGATATTGCATCAGCCCTGTGGTTCACGATCCATGTCCTAGTAATTGCATTTTACAAACAGTATGAGAGAATGTGTGTATTGAAGTAAATTATTATAATTTTTCCATAATATGAGTTTCATTGATAACCCAATAATCTTACCATACTTAGTAAAAAACAACTCATGACCTAAGAGATAATAATTATGATATCAGTGTATGGTGTACTCTAGTGAATGTAGTTGTGAGACTATGATTTTTATGGGGTAGGTACCTAATTGTAGCTTTTGTAGGTGGTAGGTATTTCTGATCTAATAATTTCTGTTAAGAGGAAGGAGATTTTCTATTTGCTTATTCTGAACCTCCCTGTCACCCAGCTTTACACTGCTTGACCTACACCGTGATGATGAAAGAAAAGAACTCAACCTAGTTAGCTGAGGCTTAGATAAAAAAAAACAAAAAGTACCACACTAATGATTTTATTGCAACAATAATGAATGTTTTCCTACCACATTATAGATTTTGTTTGCTTGATTGCATACAGAAACAGATGTTGGAATAGAACTGACATCATTAGTGGTATTTGTAGTTCCTGTGGTGCTCTGAAAAAGAAAGAAATAATATAAGTTCTAGCAAGCACAAGTCTGAAGAGTCAAAATGCTCCTAGAAGAATAAATCATAAGGAGTTACAAATAGGCTATGCAATTATTGATAGTTGTATGATAAAACAGCCCGGAGCTAATGAGTGGGTCATCAGTAGCATGTCCACCATCAAAAAAGACAAGGATGGCAAAGGTCCAAATGGTAACTCTTATACATATATATACTTTTTTAACAAGTTTGGGACTTTGTAATAATTACTTGTGTTAGAAGGCCTTGCTCTTCCATATCCATGGAATGTAACAGTAAACAAAATTATTATTGGTAATCGTGATTGGAAAGATTCATTTATTTGATTGTAATACTGACTTTTGCTCTGCTAAAGAAGAGCAATGGAATATTTTGATGCACAAACTTACGCATTTTTCCGTAATTGATAAAGTAAAAGAAGGTCATGCTGCCAACCAGAAGCTGGAAGAAAGGAGCCATGCCCACTTTCTTAGGCTGCACATATTTGTGCTGCCATCTCCACCAACCTACAAAAATAATACATAGTGTGTAATAATTAGTGCAGCACCAGTAGGTACCTACCTACCAACTTTTGCAAAGTACAGTTTTGAAACATGGCAATATTCATAGGTTTTTTAACTTGCAGTATTTTTTACCGATCACAATACTGCAATGGATCAATAGTTTGTAAAACCCTACCTTCTTTCAATAAAACGTAACCTAAAAGCTATCAGTAGAAAATACCCACCGCGACTGATAGCGCCCATCAGAGCCGGGGGCGACTTGTTCCTGCGGCTCAGCCATGCACCGAGCTCACTTATCTTCACCTGGCCGAAGGGAGTATCAGCTGAAAACACGAACAAAAATTACATAACCGATATACACTGGGATTGCAGGGCGGCTGTTTAGAATTGCAAAAGCACTCACGTTTTCCATAGTAACGAGCTGGGTCGTAAGGCCCATGGACTGCCGCGTTGTATTCCTTCGGATAATCACCGAACGCCATGGTTTTTCCGGAAAATTCAATGAATTTGTTGGTCTTGGTCGATTACTTTTTTTGACAGCTGAACTACCATCGATCGACAGAACAGTTTTTTTTTATATTTACAAGCAATCAAATGAATCTGCTTGCTTGGAATATTTTTTCTTTGGACTTGCTTTATATATTTTGGAGTATGGCAGCATTTTCCCATCCAGTTCACTCATTCATTCACTCTAGCAATTTGGCTGTCAAAATTTTTGTCTATGATTAGACAGCAAATTTCAATGAAAATAATCTTTGTCCTAAGAAAAAGGAGGTGAAAAGTTATTATTTCGTGAAAGTTTCCAATAAAAACATCATAATGGTGCTAGAGAGTACTATGATCTGCGTCGATAACAGCGATTTCATGAGAAATGGAGATTTCCTGCCTACGCGACTGCAGGCCCAGCAAGATGCCGTAAACTTGGTGTGTCATTCCAAAACAAGAGCAAACCCTGAGAACAATGTTGGTTTACTGACTTTAGCCAACGTAGAAGTGCTCGCTACGCTGACTAGCGACGTTGGCCGGATCCTCTCCAAGCTGCACCGCGTCCAGCCGAACGGAGACATCAACCTTCTGACTGGAATCAGAATCGCTCATCTGGCGCTGAAACACCGTCAAGGAAAGAACCACAAAATGCGTATTGTGGTGTTCGTCGGCTCGCCTGTTAACTCTGATGAGAAGGAGCTGGTCAAACTCGCTAAGCGTCTGAAGAAGGAGAAAGTAACTTGTGACATTGTCTCTTTTGGTGAGGATTCCGAGAACAATCCGTTGCTTACTACTTTTGTCAACACGTTGAATGGTAAGGACAGTACCACTGGAGGTAGCCACTTGGTCTCTGTTCCAACTGGAGGTCATGTAGTGCTTTCTGAGGCTCTAATCACAAGCCCACTGATCGGTGGTGATGGAGCTGGCCCGTCGGGCTCTGGTTTGTCGCCATTTGAATTCGGAGTTGATCCTAATGAAGACCCTGAGCTGGCCTTGGCTCTGCGTGTGTCTATGGAGGAACAAAGGCAGCGCCAGGAAGAAGAGTCTCGCCGTCAAGCCACTACAACCGAGGGAGAAGCCAGCAAGCCTACCGACACAGAGAACACTGGAGTGGAGCGAGCTCTAGCTATGTCTTTGGGTCGTGAGGCTATGGAGCTATCGGAGGAGGAACAAATTGCCTTGGCTATGCAGATGAGCATGCAGCAGGATGCACCAGCTGCTGAGGAAAGCATGGATGTCACTGAGGAGTACGCAGAAGTGATGAACGACCCAGCATTCCTTCAGAGTGTCTTAGAGAACCTGCCCGGAGTGGACCCTCAGAGTGAGGCCATCCGTAATGCCATGTCCACCATCAAAAAGGACAAAGATGAGAAAGATGACAAGGAACAGAAGGACAAGGAGGGCAAAGGTCCAAGTGGGAGCTCTTAAAACAATGTAATGTTTTTCAATTTTTTTTTATTGATACAATATGCTCGTAAACCTTAACATTACACACCACGCTGAAGTGTTACTTTAACTTTAGATTTTAAAATACAGGATTCTATTGTGACAAATTATTTTATTTCCATGAGATCCAATTTAGTCCCTCAATTTTGTCAAACCCTGGAAAAGAAAGGTGATTAGTGATTAGGCAAGGTTCCAATGTTTTATAGTGGTTACTACTTTTACCCTGAAACTTTTTGATTTTATATTAGATTCAATCCTGTGGTGCTAGTGACACTCACTCTTAGTATAATTTACCACCTATCAAATGAGCATAAATAGAAAACAAACATAATAAATTACACACTTGTGTCAGCCATAAAACTTCTGCTCTGAAACTTTTTCTTAACTTCTGCTAATCTTGCTTTTCTTTCATTCTCATCGATTACTTTTGGTTTGGATATTAAGGGTGGCATCTTTTCTAAAACAAATAGATATTTAATACCTCTTAGGTAGGTACCTACTATACGTATGCAGACAAAAATGTATCAAGTACCTCATGTGAAAATTGGCCTGGTCCCAGTCACTTTTGACTTGCATTAATTAGAGTAGTCTGTAATTCTTGAAAACAAAGACGAATGTAGACTCAGCCCATTTTTCACTAAAAAATACAAGCAATCATTTATTTATGATTTTATTACCAACTAAAAACGATCATTCTCGATAGACCGATTCACCAGAAATACTGTCTTGTTGGTTCTACTAAGAATTATTTTTTCCCTTTGGATCCAGTAAGAAATATAACAAGATCGAGAATGATCGTTGTCGTACGCACACGACGGCAAAACAACATTCGAATCAAATAAAGTAGTTTTGCCGGCGTTTCATTATATTAAAACTGGCCATTACCATTTCGATCGGTCGCCTTTTGTTTTTGCTGCGTTATCTTATTTAGCAGTAAATATGAACTTTTGATATCTTCCAACTGGGGCTTGAAACTTCTTGAACTGCCGTGAATTATTGCTGTAAATAACAATTCTGATTGAAACTTTCATACAAAGCTAGTACATCGCGTAAATATGTATACAGGACTTACAGTTAGGCCGATTAACAGGAAAATATGTACACAGGACTTACAATTAGGCCGATTAACAGGAAAAACAGGCGTATCTCTGCAAAACTGTTGTTTTAACTTCTCTGTCGACGAGTTTCTGAGTGACATCGGTATCCTACTAGGTTTTGGTTTTGCGGCAGGTTCAACTGGCTCTGTAACGAGCATCGTCATTAAAATACCTAGCTGGCGGTAGCGGTGCCTTCGTCACTATTTAATTTTGTCGGGTTTGAATTACCTCTTTCTCCTTTTTGCTCGGCTTTTTCCAGTTTGAATCTCTTAGATGGTATCTGTTTGGTTTTATCTAAAAATCAATACGCTGGTTAGTAACTAGTATCTGGTTTTTATCACTCTTGAACAAACTTTACACCGTAGATAGGTACCTACCTGGTGGCTTTTCCATTGACTTTTCTTCTTTTGTAGGACTTCTGTATCGGTTAGGTCTTTGTATTGTACACGATAGAGGCCTCTTTGCTAAAACAAAAGATACCTATTATTTAAATGTGTACTAGGTAGGTATGTAAGTAGGAAAGCTTAATTAAGAAAACTTATTTAATTTATTAATTTTAATTTCATTCGGCAGTAGGTAATTATGCTTCCTGCACATTTAGACGTACACCCATCTCGCAGCCGCACGCCCATACGATTTCTGTACAATAACCATCTAATAAAATAGAATGTTAACTAACGTTTAGGATCATTAGTGAAAGCTCCCAGGATCCTGTCACGTCTCACATTAGGACTGGTATTCGATGCTTTCAAAGAGTTTGCAGATGACGTCTCCTTAGTAGCTGTCCAAAACAAAACACCAAGCACTATAATTGCTACGACACTTGGCCAAGTATTGAAAAAGAGTGAGGCTATGTGCGCAAGCCTCCACAGAATAATGTGGAGTAGCACGCTGGTAATAATATCTACTTTAGGAGTTACTGAAAAAGAAAAACAAGATTGTTTGAGCTTATTTCTTGTACATATTCAATAAACGGAAACAGATGAAGATAATTTCTGAGCTGGTAAGAGTTGTTTTCGAATTTTTGTGTGCGCTGAGCCTAATTATTATAAATGAAAGGCGATACTCACGTAATCTAGGCTTCGTTATATGGTTCGTTGTTGATGAAGAGAACGGCCTTCTATTTTCAACTTGGAAAAATACAATAAAAAAATTAGTAGCGTAATCAGCCCGCGCCTATGGTAGGTATACCTACCTACCTAATGGGCGCTCGAGCGCCCCAGAACAAAACTAACGTTTTGCCTTACCTTTCCATGATTTCACCGGCGATCTCGCACGGCATATGATAGGTGACTTTCCATTGGTCGCTGTGGAGCAAAATAATCTCCTAAATAATTACCCACATTCATACAACAGACCCGGTCCTACTAGGTTACACTTATTTGTCCACTAGCTGTCAACCCAACAAGCTTCAGGGGTAATATGCATGGTATCTATCAGCAAATATTATTCAAATAACCGAGCATCTCGACGACAGGTTGATCCAAAACAAATATTTGCAGATCATGCGAAATTTTATCCCGCTGTGGGAATGAAACCCGCGCTGTTTGCATCCCATAAAGATTCTTGAAAGTTCCAATATCAGCAGGGTGATATTTATTTATTTATATAGCAGGGTGAATAGTTTGAATGCTTATTTACAATTATCAATGGTGGCGCTTTTCTGGACTGAACGTGCGTTTTAATTTCACAAACATCTTACGGGCAGATTCTTGGAGGGAGAAATCTCTTCTGATAGTCAGTTTCTTATTTATAGGTGTTACTAATGGCTTGCCATATCCATTGGAGATATTTGAGCGAACTAGAACTGCAACCACAAGGTAATTCAATTTTAGTAGGTTGTTAGCATAGGTACCTAGGTAATTAATAATTTCTGTGAGAAGATAGGTCTATAGAAGAAAACACAGGGTCTAAGTAAACAAGTATGTTCGTTCAGGTTCAGATTCTTGGCGCAGCCAGTAGGGATTTATTGAAATTTGTTGAAAAATTTGCTATTATTTACAGTACCTACCTACGTTACCTTTACATGTTTCAATATAATAATACTGACTCACCATCTACCGAATTAGGAACAACAGGGCCATTTTTATTAGTATTTACTTCTTTTTCTTTGGGTGATGGGTACACTGTGTTCAAAGTTTTGGAACGTGCTGTAAATAAATTAAACCTAGATCTGTAAATTTAATATACCTATTCCAGAAATCCCTACCGTGAGGATTCACGGATAAACATGACTGGAACAAAGTTAGTTGAGTGGGACAGATTTGAGTATTAGAAACTTTAGCATCTACATAGAGGAACTGAAGGGCATACACACACGTCAAAGAGAAGAATCACTTACTGTCGACAAGATACCCACATGGCGCGCTGGCAGTTACTTTGCATTGGTCTGTATCTCTGCTAGTACTAGATGTTTCACTCATAGTTCTGGCTGTAATGTAAAATCGTTTTATTTACAATCGGTACTAGAACCTAAACGTACCTACAAGTAAATTTAAAAAGAAAACTTACGTGTCGTAATAAGGTCTATTATCTTGTCTGAATCTCGCCGTCTCGGAGGGGAACCCTCCCCATTTAGTGAACCTATAAAAATATTATTGTTTGATATACTACCTCGTATCAGTTACTATTTTCAGACATTTCCTGAGCTCTATAGGTATGGGTTTTGAATTAATTTTTTTCTAAAATGGAAACGCAGTCTACTTGGCGCAGTCAGTATGGATCGGGTTTTCTTAGCAGAATGCAGGACTTTTAACATACGAACGTCAATATTTACATACGAGTCGGGCTTGAGTTCGCAGACTGACGTAGAGGAGACGATGTTAGGCTTCGTGGTCCTTTCTTAACGACGCCACTTATTGTCATTCCCTTTAACTCTTGCCGTAGTCCTAAAATATGTAAAAAAGATGTAGGTTGTACCTTTTACTATGGAGTCACACTACGCGGTCGTAAGGTTTAGTAGTTCCCCTAGTAAGATTACAAAATCGAACCCACTGGAAAATAAAGTTCACGTTGTTTGATTGACCATGCGGTCGAACCACGTGGCCAGAAGTAAATAAAAGCCTACTCTGGCATAGTTTGAAAAAAGGTGGTCGAAGAAGTAAAAGTACCAGGCAACTAGAAGTTGTAAGGAGATGAAATAGAGTAATGGAACTCACTTGACGCATTACTTTCCCTGTATCTAGCTTGAGGCGCGGGCGCAGAGTTTGCGGAGCGACAACCAGGCGACACCTTGCGATTTCGGTTCGGACTTTGTTTATCTGCAAGTTACTTGTATTTAGGGTGGTGAGTAGATAAATCTATGTATGAGGATATCTAGGCACTGACAATTTATAAATAATGATATGTAATCGTAAAGTAAAACAACCTTTCCTAAATGATTACTACGTGTTTTGGTTTTGTGGGCTGCAGCAGCAAAATGTTCAACACATTATAGGTATGTATGTATGTCAGTGCAAGGTATCTCTATTTTGTATTTTAGTCTGCCTTTTTAATAGTCACCAACAGTTTTGTCAAGTCCAACGTTACTCAGTGATAAGAAAAAGCATATCTTTTTACGGTAAATTTTGTCTATTCTTAGTAGTCCTATTAACAGTTAATTGAAAAAACTATTGCGACTTTTTAGTATAATTTAATACTATTTCGAGGTATTTATATTTACTTACTAATTTAGTAAAGTAGTTTTTATCAGACTAGAGATGATATAAATCAATAATAGTTTTCAGGGGTAATTTTTAATTAAACAAATTTTATTAAAATAAAACAAAGTTTATTACTTTTTTCCATTAACAATACAATTTATAACAGACAAGTCTATTAATATTTAGTCAAACAGTTTCAGTATTTGAAAAATACTTCGTAGCTTTTGTATAAATTAAATAACTGCGTTTAACTTTTTACATCTTTTGAAGGGTATTTTGTCGCAAAACTATTAAAAACGAAACAATACATTTTTTCCATATTTTTCAAATTAAGAGCTAAACTTATAACAATAACAAAAAACAAAGATACAGTAAAAGCCTGTATCAATAATAGTTGAAACTGCTAAGGCAAAGATACATTGCTTTCATTAATATCTAGGTCGGCCTGAAATACGACTTTGACATGAGCACAAATAAAACAGTTCGTAATGCTGACATACCCTTAAAATCAATCCTAAACTCGACCCACTGTCAACTCCAATACCTACACAGCTTAAATTAAAATCCACAACCAAATTGGCACTTTTGAACAAAAATACGATTCGTGATCTATGGATGATAATATTTTAACTACTTATATAATATTCACACAAACTAACGTTACTTCGGCCGGCCTAGATATTAGATAAGCTTAGTTTTGAAAGGCACGAATATTTTGAACTAACTAATCTATGTACTTATCTATTTATATCTTACTCTACACTACGTTTTATCTATCTTTCTTTTCTTTACATCAACTTCTACCTCTCTTTCGGGCGAGTCTATGGAATTATCTATGGGTCTGTTACCGGGCATGTTGTGAGACGTGCATTTCCGTTCTTGTCTCTCTTTGTGTCTCGCCCTGTGGGCAGCTTTCAGTTCCATTTCTACGCAATGTTCAGCGAACATCAGTTGAAGGGGGGCATACATGTGTGGTAGTAATTCCAGATCGCTCATTGTTATCTGTGGAGAATTTTATCAATGACTAGCTGATACCCGCGACTTCGTACGCGTGCGAAACTTTCCAATAAAATATCTGTCAACCAGCATACGATGAACCTCGCAGGAAATAGCTGCTTTAGAGAGTTCAAGGTGTATCTATGAATCCACGTCTTTGATATCAATAAAATATAGCCTATGTTTCAATCCGGAAAAAGGTCTTCCGAATGGTATAATTTTGTTTTGTTGAAATTGGTTCAGTAGTTAAGGCGTGGTCCGCGAACAAACAAACAGAAAGGCAAACTCGCTTTTCGGAATCAGAATCGTTTATTTAGTAGGTCTGCATATTTAGTTTATCCATATCTTCAATTTTAACTGACTAACTGGAATTCGTGGTTCTAGTTATTTCTATATTAGCGTACTTACTTGCATATTATCGAAAGCGATGCCAACGCTTTTGTTGTCATTAAGAATGTGTGCGTTCAGTCGAGGCAACCGCGCATACCTGCAATTATATTTTATTTAGTTTAAGTTTAGTATAGTATTAAATAATTTCTAGTAATTTTTCTTATAAGTAATAATTTATAAAATAACTAGCAATCCGCTCCGGCTTCGCACGGGTGCAATGGTGATACTAAATATACCAAAATAATATACGGTGTACAATACTGTAGTACATTATTTTGATCTATCTCGTAGGGTTCAGCAAGCGTTTGCAATGTAAGCGCAAAAAATGTATTTATTTACGACATCACATTAGAAATCTCTAATATTATCAGTGTTTCTCTACTATATTATGCATGTATTATACATATACATCTTCCACTTGAATCATTCTATCTATTTAAAAAAACCGCATCAAAATCCGTTGTGTAGTTTTAAAGATCTAAGCATACATAGGGACAGACAGACAGCGGAAAGCGACTTTGTTTTATACTATATAGTGCTTACCTTTGGCTGAAATGTGTAAGGAGAGTATATTGCGCATTCATCTGTTTCCCGATGTCAATAGCCTGTGATGTGGTTGAATGCATTTTTGTACGAGCCTCCTCTGCTAACTCGTCCTCCATTGTTGCTTCGTGAATAAGAAGTGTTGAATTTTCACCTTGAAATTAAAATAAAATAATAATTTTAACATACCAGGGTATTTTATAAACGAGAAAAAAATGGCAACAGTGTTATCGGGCATCTTGTATTAGAGGAGAGTATGATCGGCTATTTTAAATAGTGATTAATGTCAAACTATTGTTAATAATTAGTAAATCACTGCGAAAGTAAAGCGCTCGTAGCGTAGCTTGCTTAGTCAATCTTCAGCGATTATCTAAGTTAAGTGACGTTCTGCGCGGTCACCATTTGGATGGGTGACCACTAGTGGCATTTACATCTGAGCACTTCCGTGCTTCGGCGGGCAAGATAAACTGTCGGTCTCGGCTGTAGCAGTCGTTAAGCCATGACGGAGGCCTTAAGGCGGCCTAAAAACTCCGTCAACAGAGTTGGCCACTAACTCATACATATCTGTCTCGCACATTAGTTTGTAAGGTGTACCTACGTACAATAAAGTATTTTAATTTATTCATTCATTTGAGCTTGCTTTACTGCGAAACCTTTAATTTTTCTTACCTATAGCGACCAGCGCCTCACAAGGTATAGTGTCGCCGGAGTAAGTTATCTTGTAGGTCTCGTCCACTTGTATCGCGACTCCGAACGCGTTGGGACAGTGAGAGACCAGACACGTTTGTATTTGCTGAACGCCGATGGACGCTAACACGGCAGCTGTCATGTCTGCGTTGGTTGTGGTTTCGTCGGCCACCTGGTAACGGAAATGGTTGAATTTTAATTAGTATTTAGCTTCATAAACTAGTATTACTATAGAATAATGGACTATTTGTATATAATACAAGTACTTAGTCATGCCCGGGTAAAAATGAAATAAATAATATTTTGTTCTTTTTGAGATTAATTTGATTTTCTATTCATAGTCATATTTTGAAGGAGTTTTAACCTTTCTCATTTTCTCTCTACATATTTCAGTTTTCTTAGTCAATCTTTACTGATTTATCTAAGTTAAGCGACGTCGGTCCCGGCTCTAGCAGTCGTTAAGGCACGACGGAGGCCTTAAAGCGACCTAAAAACACCAGAGTTGGCCACATACGAGCTTACTTGCTTTTATATAACTGACTATTTATTTGAACTTACCAAATTCTGATTAGGCACAAGAGTAAAGTCGGGTTTGAGCTTTTCAAACTGCTGATCAAACATAGTCAGCCATGTGAGGATCTGTCCCGGGGCTAACAGTATTACGGGTTCTGGTCTTAAGCCTGAAGATTCAAAGGCTTCACGACGCGCTTGTAACACTCCGATTAACCCTGCAAATATATTGTTTTTGTGTGAAAGTTGTAGCAGGAACCAGGTGATAAGTTTATTGTCAAAACTTTATTGAACACAGTTTAAAAACGGTATTCGGCAACAGTGATTTACCCTGATATGTTGCGTCAGATTTTTTCGACATCTACGAAAATTGGATATATTCCAGAAATCCCCACTAAGAAATCACTACCAGTGGGGATTTCTGGATTTATTGATGGACTTACCAATATGATGGTCAGCATGCAAGTGAGATATGTAAATAGCTTTAACAGTCGTCAGGAATGCGTTTACTTTCTTAGGTCCAAAGAAACGCACCAGCTGCCCAAAAGTACCTTCACCGCAGTCTAGAATCATTGATCGTTTCTCGCTGAAAAATTATAAATAATGAGTTTTTACTTACTTCTTCTATTTATTTTATTACCAGATAAGATATCTAAGATTCTAAATTCTAAATGTTTTTGAAAGTATTTTACATTCATTGCGTAGACCTTTTTTTATTTACATGTTTTTTTAGTAAAGGAGAAACCAACTCACTCAAACTGCAAAGCGATGCCGCTAGTATTCCTAGTCTTGCTCGGTATACAAGACCCGGTTCCAAGAAAAACGACCTTAGGATATTCCGCGTGAGAGTTTGCTTTCGTGTATCGCACATTGTCTATTAGACGACGAAACTGTTCCAAACTACAGACGAAGCCATCCACGTCCATTGTCTCTTGGATGTAGTCTTGGATATGGAGCTTTGGTTCCGCTGACCTGATAAAATATTAACAACTTGAAGAATGTAAAAAGCATTGCTTTTTAAAAAGGCTTGGATAAGCAAAATATACGAGTTATACGAGGAGAAAAAAATTGGCGCAGACAGTATGGATGACTTACCTATCAAGCTGCCTTTTTGGCCTCAAATGGAACATTGTCAGCGTTCTTCCTGTGATGACCTCAATTTTTGGACCATCCTCTTCTTTGCAGACCTGCCCGTCCTCTTTGGATTCAAGGTTTATTATATTCTGGAACTGCGCGAGGGCAATCTAAAAGTGAGTTTTATTTTTCAACCACCGTAAGCACTTCATGCAAGCAAAAGCATCCATGTTATGTACCTACTACCTATATCTTATGAAGCATTTTGTTAAAGAAATTGCAACGTTTGCTTTTACATAATTACGGAAATAAGCGTGTGCCGAAATAAACAAAGCCAGTGGGAACGATTTCCTTTTTTGTATCCTTACAGGACCTTTATATTCCATATTTTTATGAGTCCGTCGTTTATTTAGAACTCTACACCATTTGCCATTTTAAGCAGCTTCAATAATTCCATACCTTATTCTTCAGATCTTCCAACCCACGTCTTGCGGGACTATCATTGTTCGGCGCTGGGTGTGAGTTCCACACAGCCGGGACACTCGCGTCACGTAATATAGGGAATATCTCGGGGTCCAGTAGATGCAGCTTATGCTGTGTACGGTGTACTGCTTCAGAGCCGAGACAGGAGTTTTGGGAGTTTAGGACTAAATGGCGCGTGTTCGGACCGAACATTGCCATGAAATCTCGGTACCTGAGAGAAAAGAAATAGGCTCGATATTGTCTTGCGCGATGATTTCGTAGATAACAATAGTCACTCTCGATCTCTGTTTCTCGGAACTTAGCTGCAGTTAACTTCGAGCACTTTTCAAAACGAGATGTTTAAGCACACTTTTCACAATGAGAAGTGTAAGCACACTTTCACAACAGGAAGTGTAACCACACTTCTCGCGATGTGAATTTGTAAGCCAGATAGGACCAAGACGAGGAACTGAGATGTAGATTCCCCGAAACTAGCTAGTTTTTTTTTTGTTTGCATACTTACGTAGGATGGTTAAACACATTGGGCGGTGTGTAATGCACGACAAGTGTGGGTATGTTTTCCTGAGGATTCTCGCCATTGTCAAAATGTGATGAGAATTCAGACTCCTTCAGGTAAGTTAGGTCTGGTACTTCCATTACTGAAATAAAATTAAATATAAAGTTTGCAACTTATGGAGTTTATTATTACTATGTAGCATGAAAAATTCTAGTTTGACCATAATTTCTGTACAAAAAATTGTCTTCAAAAAGCTCTTAGTAATTTCCCGAATAGTGATAATGGCGTCAAGCTCAGCAGTTAATATTTGGAAACAGATGGGATACTGCCCAGTAGTGAAAGAAAAAATAACATACCAATAAATACAGGTCCAGGGTCATCGGGTGTTTTAACATCGCGAGATAGCACGAATGTACCATCAGGCAACACAACATCATGCCCATTCTTCAACTGTCCTAGTAGAGGACCTGGTTTCACGCCGGCCTCAACGCATTTCGCCAGGTCTAAGGTGCCCATTCGCTTTTTGAGTGTGCAGATGTATGCAACAGTACAGTGGAATTTCTTTGTCAGATCATGGAGTACTTTTTCAGTTTTCTTTTTTTGTGGATCTGAAAGGAAACATTGGAATTTATATATGGTCTTGACTAAGCACGCCACGAGTGCTTCTGAAAGCACTCGTAACTTGCTTAGTCAATCTTCACCGATTATCTAAGTTATGCGACGTTCTGCGCGGTCACTATTTGGATGCGTGACTGACAGTGGCATTTACATCTGAGCGCTTCCTGCTTCGAAGGGCCTGTAATGTCGGTCACGGCTCTAGCAGTCGTCACAGTTGGCCACTAACTCATACAAGCTTACTTGCATGGAATTTTTTAAACTAAATTATGTTTACGCATTAAAAACGGCTAACTACTGTCTTCACAATAGAATTTAAGGAATCAAGAAGCTACACTTCACATACCTATTATGTTAGAGATTTTAGGTTTCGGCTTGTCCTTATCTTTTTTAGAATCTGCATTCTGAATATCCCGTTGATAATAATCTGTGTCGTCGTGAACAAACTCCTCAAACTCTTTGTCAGCAGGGTCTAATTTGGGCTTCTTATTAGGTTTGAGGTCTCTAGGAAATAGGCTATCATGAGGTCCACTGAAAAAGTGTTTTATAACATTATACTAGTCTGATAAACTGGGAAGTTGTGCATGGCCACTAGATTTTGTTCAGTAGTCAAATTGTCATTCGATATATACCATATTATGTAAATATGTTAATGTTAATAATAATTATCAGTACTAATAGTTCTTTTACATAAATAGATTTTTCATAAAGAAAAATTAATTGAAGACCCTGGTTATATAGGTACCTAAGTCCAGTACATACCTAAATATTGGTACACTACTAAGGAAAACTGTTACTGACAGTTAGTCAAGTTCTTTTCAAGGTAAATAATTCAATGTCATCTTTGTAATAGCAGGCTGTCTAAAATGACCTCACAGTTTTCTGGGTAGATAACTTATATATTTTTTTTTTTATGAGCTATAGCCAAGCATTTGGCTGCATTGTTTGGTAATTAGTTACCAGATTGGACAATTTAGCAAGAGACTGAATTTCTTCTCGGTGGTGATTGAACCCATGAACCACAGCACAAAAGACCGAGCTACATCGACTGAGCTGTGATACCTAAAATAGTCCTAAATATTTCACTTACAGCAAAACATATTTGACATTCAGGGCATTGTCTTCAAAGTCTTCGATTGGGGTACACTTTGCCATGGTCACATTCATCTCCTTCATTATCACGAACCGTTTAGTTGCATTGTAGAGTTCATCCTTGAAAAAAAAAAATTAAGATTACATTTTTATTTGTGAAAGGTACGATTTACAAATAACATAAAAAAATAAACGTAAAATTGGTGATGAAACCTTTGTGGTAACTAGTATGGTAATTTTTTCTAGTATCTGCATTCTCTTTTACATTATTTTTTTATAAAATAACATTGCATTTATTACTAGCAATCAACACAGGATAAAAATACAAAATAATTCTAATAGGTAGGTATGTATTGATTTTGGTTTACTGAAATTTCAAGATGTGATGCAAATATTGCATAATAGTAGTTTGTTTTATTTCAGGAATACATACCTTCTTACTCAATAGTTCAATCCTCATAGAACTTTTAACAACTCTATATAACATTCTAATGGAAACTTTAAAGTTTTAAGATAACTCACCAGCCCTTCTGGCCCATGCAGTGTGATATTAGGTACGCCAACGTCTTGCAATGTTAGAGACAGTCCCGGCAGCCCTCCAATGTTCCTCCAACTCTTGCCGGTGATAAAGATGTGATCGAGTCTCGATAGTTTAACTCTGTGCTCATGTGCAAGGCGCTGGGTACATTCTCCGCAGTTGAATAGGTATCTGAAATGATGGAATAGTTGTTAGCTTTCATCCTGCAAGTATTTTTTAGAATGTATTAAGGTACATTGAAGAAATTACCGTTTCTGGTCAGTGAAGAGGTACAAAGTGTTTGGAGCTCCTCGGGCCCCAGACCCTAACACTTGCAGGTACACAGTGGAGGGAGGATATCGATCAGACTTTTTAGTTATGTTTAGCCTTTGACGCTGTGCATCGTTGATTCGGGATGTGTGAGCTTTCGGCATTTTTGCTAGAAATTCCAACAATTTCTTAGTACTGTTTTTCGAGTAGAAACGAAAACTACATCTAACTACTCGGCTAGGCAAAACACCGATACCGTACATGTGTTTTTAGGTTACTTCTTTTTGGTCAATGTTTTGTTTACGAGCATTCGTTCCAGATTTCAGATGTTAGTACTATTTTTGGCAAAAATCATTATTTTCGCTATTGCAACAGGAAATTGTGACACATTTTTAGATTTGGAATGAAAATCCTGAAATTCTTCAGTTTTTTTTCGCTTTTGCATCAACTTGATTGATTGGTTGACATGTCATCATAGACACAGGAAAGGGATGATATTAATTTTAAAAAAAAAATGGTTTTGACACTTTGCATGCAGGCTTATAAAAAAAAATTATATCCACCATTCTCGATAGCGATACGTACGTACGGTATTGCATGGCATGGAGTCCTGTATCGATTTTCTTTTTGTATTGCCATACGGCAATAAAAAAAAACCTTATTCAAAAGTACCTAGACATTTATTTTTTTCACATTGCAACTCGTTTAAAGAAAAATGGCGTTCTCTACAGCTGTGGGTTGCGCAATTTTTATGTAAATGTGCATGAAATTTACTAAAAAACCCTATCTAAATCTCAACGAAATATTCTCACGTGTTGGATATGTTCTAGTGACATAAAAATCTGGCAGAATAATCTCAAGTTGTATGGTAAAATTACAATAGTGCAAACTTGTCATGGACCGTGTATTTTTGTGTTGTGGTGATAAAAACGATAAATAATGAAAAGAAAAATAATAAAGCTGTGCAAATAATGTGACAATGATAAATATGATATGGGTGGTGTTATTCGTGGCCCTAACCGGCTCGCATTTGGGATACGGATTACCTGTGCGACCATCGCCGCAAACCTACCCTCACGGTGAGTCATTTAGCCCCCAAAAACCATGTTTTTCACTAAATCCAAAGGCAAAATTAACGGAAATTTCTTCACCAGGTGTAAGGCTTTAGTTTTCATACTATTTGATAAATTTTTCATGTTTTTTGTGATGTGATAATCAAGAACATTTTATGAATGGATGCATACAGAGCCCAGCCATGTGCTGCATTACTTCCTGTAGTTCATAGCAGTTCACCTATAAACATTATCCATTAATTATTAACCGGCTCACCTTGGAACCTGGAACAATAGATAATGTGTTGTGATTGTGAGATTATTCACTAGTTACGCATATTACAACACAGAATGACAGTCAAGCTAATATTTTAAATTTAATATTGGCGAAGAAAACTGTATATTATCTAACATCCTTTATTTGGTACCTCTATTTTAATTGAGATGCAAATGATTCTGTTCTTAATCATAGACTGACAAAGTATAATAGGTATGTACTTCTTAAAATTTTATGTGAAATATTGATAAATACCAATATAATGTAAAATAGTAAGACACCTAATAAATAGACTTGTCAAGTGTATTATAAAGATAATTATTATCTATTGTATAATATGCTAGTATGTAAATGTGGAGCAATGACCTTTAGGAAAACAAGATATTACCAGATTATAGACACTTTTATTATAATTTGATAATTACACATAGCTAGTACTTTGTATCCCTCTTAGTAACAAACCATGTGTTTTATAAATTCCAGTTTTATTTTGACACTTAAGATTTTTGCAAGTCAAAGTCAGAAATATTTTATTCAGAAACATATCACGGATCATTTAGAATCATCTTATAAACTCGGTGATTCTAGGCCAGTTTCTTAAGAACAGAGCCTAGAAGAATGGGTAAGAACATTTCCAAACACCCATGAGTGACTGAATCGCGGTGATACTATTGTCAGGCCACATATTTTCATCATCTATGTGGTTAATGTCCAAATTCGGACACAGCAGTTGTATACAAGGTGTCATAAAACTACACTCGAAAACTTTGTGGAGAGAGTAGCCCATCAATATGGATAAAAAAATTCTACACTTTGAACAGTTTGGCCACATAGGTATTGGATTTTTGTGCCCAACAGCTGACTTTTATTCACACTCTCACTGTCATTGTCAGTTTCATAGATAACATTTTTTTTATTATGTATTTCCAAAAAAAATATGCAAGTATACATAATAAGTATTCTCTCAGCATTCTAGTTAATATAGCACAAGCTTTGCTTAGTTTGAGACTAGAACGCGTGTGATATGTCCGTGAATATTTATATATTAATAGGTACTTTGATACCCCAAATTTTATGGGGATTGTCTTATAACACTGTACAAGTTCTCGGTACTTCCAGATGAGCATTCGTTGGAAGGATGGACGCCAGATGGCGGGTTATACGCCGCGATACCGGCGCTGGCGCTGGTATTCGTTGCACTGGCCTTCCTCTTCGGTTGCACCTGGTGTTACAGGCATAAAGACTGCAAGGTAAGTCAAACTCTATTCTAGTAGCTTTTTTAAATACAATTTTAAGTAGACAATTTCTGATAGCAAGTGTCGTGCCGCGTTTATGCGTATGTAGATTGTAGGTACAGTAGGTAGGTATAATGTTTAGGTAAAACTTCCCGTGTTTATTTTATGTCAATAGATTTTATCCCCAGTTCATACAATTACTCATCTACCTATAACGAGTAGATGCATACAATATAAAACCTATTGAATATACCAAATGGACACACCCAACCTCGTATAGATTCGCGGACAACTCCCACGAGAAGCAGTTTATAGCTAAAAACAGTCAGTCGCAAACTATTTGGCAGCTTCATGAAATGCAACCAACTCTTTGTCATATTATTGTGTTAATCATCTGGTGTGTAGAAGCGCAGGCGTCGTATTCTTACGTCTACTATGTATGTTCAAGCTAGGGCTGTCAAAAATATAGAATTTGTGATCTAAATTCACATTAAGGGAAACAGTCTACATAAGTCTGGTTAAACTGCTTTGGTTAAATCCTTAGGTTATGCTAGGTAAATCTTGAAATTGCATTAAAATTAAAACCTTTTAAGTATTTGTTGAGCAACATAAAAACGTAAGTACTGTCTACCTTATTGAATAAATAAAAAAAAACATTTAAAACTGTATTGAGGCATCCCTATCTGTTGGCCAATATAAGTTGCAGTTGTAAATCTAATCAGCGGACGGGCGGGGTCGACGCCCTCGGCACGCCCTTGCCTATGGGAAACGGCAGCTATTGTGTCATCTGTCAATATTAATAGAGGCGTAATAGGTAGGTACACCAAGCCCCTTCATTAGATTACAATACAGGTACCTACCACCACGATTTAACCTTGTAAAGAATTTCGCAAAACGTTATACGCACGGAACACCTGGAAAAGAACACAGAAGTTTCGTAGAAAAGGCCTCTGACAATGGGTGATACACGGCTGCGACGATTTCGCACAAAATAAATGTTTTGTCATTGCGATTGATGGAGGTCGTGTAACACTAATTTGATGTTCCATTCCAATACCGTCCAAACAACATGACAAGCAGATACGAACCTTTAATAAGAGTTTATGAACCTGTTAAAGATGTATCTTCGTGGTCAAGCAATCTGAAACGTAAGCTGCCTACATCGACTTCCCAAAAAGTACATTTGCACCACTTGAGCGGTGCTAGGTAGGTATAGATACCTATTTGGTATTCTGACTGAACCACGCTCATACGCTAGTGTTTAACAAATAAACAAAAGATAAAAAAGCAAAACATTCAACAAAAAAATACCGATTGAACAATGCCCTTCCGAGAACGATGCTAGGTTTGTCAATGTTTACCAACTCTGTGTAACGTGATCTACGAACAAGCAACACCAAATTAATGATTCCCTTGTAAGACGGTGGTGGGCGGTGCGAATAGGGCCATTTCGCCAGGCGACCGTCAGTGACGTCAATCTCGGCACTCCAAGGCCTTACTGTCCCTTTTGTGACGTCACCCTCCTCAAATAGCTTTAAGACTGAGATTTCCTTCCTAAATGTCATCCTGAGTTGAAGTTCACCTGGATTGTCAGTTCTATGTTTTGTTATCCTCAGTTCATTGTTGGAGTCATTGCCTGTCCTTCGATATTCTCAAATCTGGAGTAGGAACTATTAGATATGTCGTAAGCTTTTCATTTTTAGCTCCACTCCACAGCCACATATCAACATGCGCGAATAAAAAGTCCACGATAGTTACGTCTTTGAATTCTAATTGAAGCAGTCAGTTTCGTCTAGGGTATATCTAGAACATACATAAGTTTTACGATCATGCATTGATCCGGTACTCTCTCTTTAAAGCGAACTAGACCAAGTAGCCTCGAGAAATGACACATCGATCACAGCCGCTCATCGACAACCTCAATAAACCGTTCATTGTCACGGCCGAAAACCAGTCGCCAAACAGTTATACTACTAACCCACTCCCAATTACTAATTATGCACGCTAATGGTTTTGTAATGAGCATTATATGGGTCATTCTCAGTTAAGAGGTAATATGTTGTATGAAGAGACGGCACGGCATTTTTTTTTTTTTTAATTTTTAATTATACTTCTTTTTTATGGAAACTTTTAAGTTGAAAACGTTTACAAAGTGGCCAGTCAATTTGTTGGTTTTATCTCATTTTATAAGTGACCAGGGTAGATACTGAACCGTTCTTCGCGCGTAATTTTTTTTCTAGGTGCCATTTTTTCTGTAAAAAAGTCATATTAAATTGTAAAGCTAAGATATTCATAATGCCAAGTAAAGGTTCAGAAAAAAATCTAGAAGTATTCATGAAAACGCATAGGTACAAATGTATCTCCCCTGGACATTAAGTATCACACCTAACATCAAAAAAGCCAGGGGAAATACGCCAGGGGAGAAGACATTTTCGATTGATATCTAAAATAGCCGTAAAAGTGTTCCTCGTACGCAATTCACAATCAAACGTAACAATGTATGCACTATTCATAGTGAATATTTAAGTCTATATTAGTATTTTAACAAATAATTGCTAAATAAAACTAACCAGAGGAAAGACTGCATTCACTCAACACTTCTACACCCAGCGAGCGGCGTGACTGAAATGGCCATTAAAATGGCTGCGCAGTCGGTTTATGCGTCACTTGCTGCTAACTTCAAGTTACATCCTATGCACTCAAAGTCACAACTTCCACAAAATATTTCAAAAAAACTGATTTTTAAATGAAAACAAAAAGCCAGGGGACGAGACACGAAATACGTGGGACAAATTTCGGCGTTGATATTATTTATGAAAAATTGGAATATAAGTAATTTTACTTATAAGACACTGTGACTAAGTTATTGTTCTGTATAAAATTAACAATGATAAAGTAATTATTGAATTTTAATACATTCATAATAACTGGTTTACAAATAAAGTCGGTTTGGTGACAGACCAGGGGAGATACTTTTTTCTTATATTAGAATTAATTGTGACTAAACTAGATACATTTCTGTAATAAATTTAAGTGAGCATGAAGAAAACATTTAGTTTTAAGTAATAAATAGGTTAATTAGAAAGTTAGTATAAAAAAAAAGTATTTTTTTGTCCTGGCCATGGAAAGTACCTCTTAACTGAGAATGACCCATATTCTTATCAATTCTGTATTGAATTTCTCTCGGTTCTATGAAACTAAAAGATCCACTATCATCGCTGTATGTATTGTGCATTGTTCTTGCTGGTTGAGGTTCGGTCGGGTATCTCAAAGAAGAGAATCTACTACCTCATGATATTACATCCACCTAATCTCTTAAACTTAACCTAAATTGGAATTCAACTTTGGCAATACCTTTAGGTTATCAAGGCTCTCATGTTATGCTTATGATTGAAAATGTATTGGTTGTTGCAAAACATAACATTTCCTACCATTTCGCGCAATGAAAGCATCGTCCTTTGATGAACGTGTGGTTACACTTGCGTCCTCAACTTCTCAGTGACGCTTGAGACAAAGTCTCGGCACTGGTCTCTGATCGGTAATTACTCATCGGCGCATCACATTTGGCATCTATTGTGTTTCTATTCTCTGCGCTGATGCGCCACTCCTTACATTTAGTGTACCGACAGTTTTATGTTTGTTAGTCATTGCCCACGTGTTTATCTAGGTTTTTATGGCTTCCATGCATGAATGGTACCATTGAGTTATGTAATCATTTAACATTGTTATTTTTATCCTTCAATAACATTTGCTTTCATTGAACGCATGATAGTTGTATCGGTCTCTAGTCTCTACAAAAATATAGGCTTATTTGCTCACAATTATGATAACTTTCCCTCTGATTAATGACATAGTACAGTTTCATTACTTGGATTATTATAATTTCAATCACTTTTATCAGTAATTTTCTGCTCCTCTAGCTATCGCATTGACCTTATTAAGACCCTCGTAGTCACACCGTAATCTTACTTATCTAGCCTTATAGTTTTGCATGAGGATCTCAGGTAATCAATTAGTCTAATGGACTCTGAAAAATGTGGTCAATCCCTCGTAATCGTCTGCTAATGTACGCAGTTTGTATGCTTTGTCTGGCTTCAATACTTTCCAAGCTCAGACGTTTATTTCTGTAATGTCTTTGTTGGCAAATTGAAGAAAAATATGACCTATATAACGGTTTCGATCGCGACGCGAGTAAACAAAACTTTTCTCTTGCTCATCTAATCCATAATTGAATCGCAGTGAGTGACTGACAGTATTCGAAAAGGAAGACTCTAATAACCGAATCTGAGTCAAACTGTCTCAAAACAGTCTAAACATCCGCGTGTTTATTTTGGCGCTCATTACCATAATTATCAAAGTACAGATACGACGTCGTCTAGTCATCAACTGACCTTGCAATTTTGTGCAATGTCCCACATTCAGCAATTGCGTCGTTCATTGAACGTAAACAGTATTATTCATGCGTATAATCTCGAGATAAAAAAGCGTAAACTTATACCGTCTGATAGTCTTATCTATGAGTCAGTCCACCCACCTGCTAGTGACAACGACATCTCCACTCCACGTCAACAGAAACATGTAGGTTTTATAAATGTAATCTACGTCAATAAAGGAATCTGCAATGCTATTTTACTGGTTTATAGCATCCGCATTATTAACTAATCCTTGGCACCCAACTTTACATACTTGTAGCGCACGAAACTCATAAATACATATTAGTTGCTTCCCAAACACAGAACTGGAAAATACAGAAGGACGCAAAAAATATACCGTGAGAACATTTCTCACAGCAGGTAGGTACCTACTACACAACAGTTCCTAGATAATTCTTAGCACGACGCCGCACTTTGCGATGCTTCACATAAAAATCCCAGACTACGCGCGAGACATTCACAAGACAACATTACATTTGCGTGCGGTTAAATTTCACATCAGCCTTATGGGAACGGGATTAGAACTAGAATTTCGTGAATTTATAGAAGAGTAGAGCTAAACATCTAACAATGCACCGGCGCTTCTAGTTGGCATGGAGCCCGAGGCAGGCCCACCCCACTGTCATCGCTTCACACCTCCTCCGTTGCTGTTCTGATTCATGCCCCGAAATAATAGCCGAATTTAAACCCGGCAATGTATAGTCGTGTGCCATGGATTATGTCTGATTATCTGATTAATCATCGCTGATCGCTGGCACCTCTGCAAAAGCGAACCACTCGCGCGTCCCTATTTACTTTGGCGAACATAACCACATTCCCCTCTATTGAATTAGCTCCCAAATCTATAAAATGGATTCTGTACAAGTTATGGTTCAACAACGAACGATACACTTGCAAGTCCTTTACTGAAAGTATTTTCTACTTTATAAATGTACATATAAAAATAATTCTAGTTAGAATCCGATCGCGAGCGTAATATTTACACGACTCAAATTAGGCGCAATTCGGTTTATAGATAACTTTACCCAAGTCAACAAGCTATAATCTCAAAACAAGCTAATACATTGAGGCAGGTCTCAAAACAAACCTTTGTCACGTGAGCTTTATATATGTAGCTAGGTAGTATCGTCGGTGATATAAAAGCGGTTGACTCTCTCAGTTTTAAATTCATCATTTACGATACTGCGGAAAAATAAAGGAAGGGCTTTGGCGTGGTTTTGAGTTTTGATGACAGATTATGTCTGCGTTTTCATAATGTTTTACGGTTTAGCTGTAAGTCATTATAGAGATATACCGCTACTAGCCAACGTTTCCTGTTATTTTTTTAAAATATTATCGTAAAGCTAATTTTATACGGATATAAAAGGGTCTTGCGGAGTGGGCAACATAAGTTAACTTGATCTCGTCCTGTCTTACAGGTTATTCAATAGACTCCTAACTGCTCAGCAACCACCATTGTTCCCATAGCGTGAATATATTATTTCCAAGTATACCCTGTTTGATCCATTCATTGTATGTGTTGGTAAACGACGTCAAATCACGGCTTCTCTGTGTTACATAGTAATTAATGTTAAGTACCGATACTACGCATGCATTTTTATTTACAAGTGTGTATGTGACTCACAATCAATTAGCAGTAACCGGCGATTTGACTTGCCAAGTTATCGGCTCCAGTTTGAAATCTTAGTTATTTAACTTTTATTACATATTCTAGTTTATTTTTCTGTGTGGATCAGAGATGGACGGTTCAGTTACTCTTTTCATATCAGAATATCATAACGAGCTGTTAAACTAATTAAAAGTCTACTGGCTTCTGATAGCTGGCACGTCTCTTGATAAAGCGTAGTTTTATGCGAGTGCATCACCGCTGTGACTCACGCTCATACTAATTACAGAGGCATTCTTGTGTAACTCTTTGAACCTTACTGCTTTGGCATAAGCTTTAGTATTGAAACGTTTTTGTCATAACACGTGCTTGCCTTGAGCTGTGGATAACTCTAGTTAATGAACGCTTCTTGTTTTCTATCTCGTAGTTCGTGCACTTTAGTGTGCAGGTGGATGTTGTTGTATGGGATCTGGTTGTTTGCGTGCTGTGTGCTATAACTATAACTGCTATTAGATAATTGGTTTCGCTAAAACAGTTTGTTGCATTTCATATTCCTCACATTTACGAGTATATTGAGATAGACAGCGTATTCATTTTGTGATAGCCTAATGTTAAGATCTCTACAACAATGAAAACATATTTTAATTTGTAGATAGGTAATTTCATAATGTCTAAACAATTAGCCGTGAGAAATAGTTTGCGTCGCACGAAGTTGCACATCCTATACAATTGTATTGATGTAGTTTTTATACGAAAAAGAATGTCAATGCCCACAGTGCTATTCCAATTATTTTGGCAAGTAAACAGTGTCATTCATTTTAAATCTATTTTTGTTTGGGCTCCGTATTCACAATGGGTCTATCTTATAAAAAGTTAGAGTAGACATAATGTCTTATTTACCATACGTAATCAGGACATAATGTCTACTCTAACTTTTTATAAGATAGGGGGGATGTCTACAGCAAAATGTTTGCACGAATACGGTCTTGTTGCTGGCAGATTTCTTAAACCTACGCTAAAGATGCATCTGCTATTGGATTCATCATCATCCCGCTGGTATTCGACTCGACGTGCTCCACGCTTCTCTTCTCTATCAACTGTTATCTCAGTATCTACCATCTTTCACATATTCCATTCACTAAATGTTTTAAAATACTAGTCACGTCACGTCGTGGTAGTCTTGTCCACTTCCGTTTCAAAAACTACTGATAGAGGTTAGTCATGCCCTTTCCAACCCTGAGCCATTCATCCAGAACGGTTCATCACATATCTCTAATTGATTCTTAATTACTTACTTCCTTCAATCAATCGTGAAACAAGACATTTGCGTTACTTGTTTATTTCTTCGGTCATCGTCTTATGTCTAAGTTTTCGCAAAAGATTAGTTGGTGCTCGTTACCTACCTATGTGTAAATAAACAGTTTGATTTAATAGATATATGGTTATCTTTGTAATGATTTATTGGTTACTCTAATGGTTAACATGGTTACTTCTGTCGTGCAGCATAATATATGAAGTAGATATCTCCACATACAACCCACGTCACAAATCACACCTTATTATCTCGATGATTTGTTAGATAGACATAAATATCATATTTATGTTGGTTTTTCCATAGTCGTCGTAACTCAATAGGTATGAAAATGGATTTCTTTTACTTTTTTGTTTTCTCTCGTGTTAGAAAGGTGCGTCTACTTGCACAACTATTCACCTTATCAATAACTATGTCTACTTCTTTACTGATGTATATATCTTCAGTCATCACAACGTTGCTAGTCAGGATACACTATAAAATATTTTACAACTTCATTGTTCGCCGCACTTCATCGACTCGACTGTCACTCGATCGAAAGTACTTCATGAGAATTGCCATCCATTGTCGACAGAACCTCAAGACATATGGACATTTTTTACGTTCAATCATTGTATAATTTGATTGTGTAGTTGCAGTTTCCTTGAACACTTTCATAATGTTTTGTTTATTCCAAAGTATGTGTAGGCAGGCATAAGTTAAACCGAGTAGATAGGGGCAGTGCTTAGCTGTCGGTTCCGATGACAATTTCTAGTGTAACTGTATCGTGGCTTACTGTTTTAGTTTTCTTTTATGATTATTCTCAACTATGCAAATAAACTCTCAAGATAGCTAAATATTCGATGATTAGAACAATAAATATAAAGAGAATACCTACAACCTTCATTTATGTAATGACGACATGTCCTTCATCCATCACAATGCCATAAAAATGTTTTGTTATATTCATTCTAGTATCTATTGTGGCATCCATTGAAAGTCTATGATTAGGCTCATTCAGGGCACCGGTTACGTCACACACACGTGTCATACATGTGCAGAATGCAATAGTTAGACGAGGTTATCTAAAGGTTAAATGATGTGGCTTAAATATCCAACGGATGTGGTAGATATCTCGCCAAGTATGACTATAAAGAGTCCAAGAGATATCTATCACATCCGAACACGGCTTGAACCACAATATTAGCACTACATTTAAGGAGCTCCGTCAGATTCGCACCAGTGCTCTCCGCAGTTTGTATTTATAATAAAAAAAATATAATCAATTGGAAGAATGTCTTTTCCCGCTAAGACATTCAATATTTAATTTTGTACTGCATCCTAAGCTAGACTACCTTTGTACTTCTACTCCCTGAGACCCTCTCTACACGCAATACAGATAATATTCTGATCAGACAACAAACGAAAGAAAAATCGAAGAAATGAAAGCATTCTTCAAAAAACTACGCGAACTACTGAATTACAGTGAAAGCGCCTCCTACACGCGATATGAAATTAAGCAAAGTGCTTTGTCCAATTTCACTTGGCCATAACTTTATTCGATTATAATTAACATAGGTTTGGGTGTGTCTGTTTAAAGTTATGAAACTATGACTTGTGTTATGAAAAGTAATTGAAACAAACTCGACCCTTAACTTTTACCATTAGGGCTTTACACAACTATCATTTTTCGGAGTTACCTAGATCTAAGTTGAACTTTTGGGAACATACAGTTTAAACAAGGTAGTAGCTCACATTATATAATCTCCGTCATCAGAGTTGACTACTAGATTGAACTAAACCATAAACACAGTAAAGTATCGCAATAAATACTCACGCACGAGGTATTTTATTGCCATTATCTGCCGGAATCCTACGAATTTTATGATATCCAATTAACTTTATGTCCTTGTATTGTAATAGATATTATACGTTATGTTGTCAACGAGATTGTAAGATTATAATATCTCACGTGCATTGTTTTCTCTTGTCTCCAGCCAAACGAAGGAGCGGACAATCAGGTAGCTTATATACGTAGTTTTGTTATTGTGTGTGTCTTCTGTTCTGTTACTATCATGTTGTTTTGTTGTGTGCGTCTTTGTTATTTTTTCGGGAATTATGTTTTTGATACAATATTTTCTTGGTAATCAATTGATACTTTGTTATTTCTTATTTAGTTATATGTGTTATAATTTCTAAAAACTGATAAAAATTCTCGGTAGTTCTTTGAATCATCAACTAACAATGTTTTTGTTTGACTGTTTTTTATAAGTAAACATATCGTCATACATATTTTAAATTTCTAGTTGTTCACGGCAAGTGCGTCGCACATACAAACCCCGCAGCGGTTACAGCCTCCCGACTCTGGTTTCTCGGAACCGGTGAACAACAACGTCGGCGGCGAAGATAACAACAATGGCCCGATTTCGCTGCGGGAAATGCAGAACATTGCTAACAACAACGCTGGTGCATACATCTTCAACGAGAACGAGGAACGGAACGCGAACAGACGGACGCACAGCCGTGAGTCGATCGTACTGTTCGATCCCCTGCCGGTGGAGATACACGTGGATGATCCCCTGGAGCCGTACTCTGATTGGTTCAGTGAGTATTCCTCTGATGAGTTGTAGAATTTAGGAATTATAGAAATGTATTTATGAATGAAACTTTCGTCTGCTTTATCAAGGATGCAGCAAGAAACAGAAAAATATTATTGTGTCTGGAATCCTAACAGTTTAGCTGGAGAATGTTATATGGTGTAACAACGAAAATGCAAGCCTCTGCGAAACAATCTTGGTTCTAAACACTGCTAAGGATTAATGATCTCGCAGTGATTGCTTACTTAGAAGTATGACGCCTTAGCATTTATGCTACGCAAATCATTTGATGTCAATAAAATACCTACCTATACTTTGCAAACAATACTTACTGAAATACAAAATATTAGCGATGTTGGTATGTATCGATATAAATCAACAGTTCGTTTCACTACTTTCAGCGATTTAGAAATCGATTTGACCATGTTTACATCAACCCGGCACCACTTCCGTGATACTCATTGTCACGGCGTTTTTGCCCATTATAGTAACTACTGTGATCAATGGACCGTTGTTGATGTCTCCGTGAATCATGAGTCGGACGTTTAGTGTCCTAGAAACGCGATAAAGCGATGCGACACCACAGAGTTCCGTGCTTTGAAAAGCCACCAAATTTTTGAATCGGTTGGGAAGCATGCTAAACAAAAGTAACTATCGACTGCAAACGTCGGCAAGTTGTTCACTTGCATTTTTATACTCGTAAATACGTACTCATGACGAATCTTTGTGTTCTTCAGAATCGTTTGTCAAAGTTATCCTTGGCTACATCGTCACTGTTCCTTTTTATGTCATAACTGGAAAATTGATACGCAGATCTACAAATTTGTTTATACTGTTAAAGTCAATATAATTCAAGTGCCAGATCAAAATACACACATTGAAACCATTATAGCTCTCTCTTCGCTCGCGTTCATTCCATCTCTTGGTACTCAGCAAAACCGTGAAGGTGTAGTCAGCAAATGAGTTGGAACTCTGAAACCAGTTACGTACGGGTGTCGCAGTAGCGAATTTAGGAAAATACTCTTATTTGTTTTGGGTTTCCTTTATAGATACTTCTCAAAAGCTACTTTGCAGGATGAACTAACTGAATTGTTTCTGGTTTACAGCTAGCGAACACTTCCCAAGAAACAATCTCCAGTACTTGAGAGAGGTTGGCCGGGGATGGTTCGGCAGGGTACGTTCAATTGAGACTATTTGAGACTCATTAATTTTGACACTTATTTCCTTTCTATTACAACCCTCTTTACACTTGTAAGCAACAATATTTCATTACATTTACGTTTTCCTATCTTTAGTATCTTCAATCCTCGGTAACTTAGCCAGCTATGGAATATGAGATATTTTGATGATCGACCATCAGTGGTACTAAGGTCTTTGATCATATTTTATGTTTATTGGTTCTAAAAATATCGTACTTTTTGCAGGTGGTAGCAAGCGAGATAAACAATGAAGGTACCTCACAAACCATAGCAGTCAAGATCCTCAATCAAAACGCATCGTTAGAAGACAAGGCGAGGTTCCTCGAAGAGACCAGGATGTACCGGGAGCTCGGTCACGCCCAGATACTGAAGTTCCTCGGCAAATGTCTCGAGGAGGAGCCGTGGTTGCTGTTATTTGAACTTTGCACAGTGGTAAGATGGTTCAATTTACTTGTTCTCCGTCTCTTCTTGCTTGCAGCGTGGTGTGAACCACATTTCATTTAAATTGCATGTGAATGTCTGCTTATTATCATATTCTTATGCCCCAAGACAGTAATGCTCAATCAAACAGGGCCTAGCTACTTCTAAAACGGCAGAAATATTGAATAACTAAAAAAAATGCTTCAGTTTCGATCCAGACTTGAGCATTTTTGCAAAAGTCTTAAAACGTATTGAAGATAATACTGTGATGTATATTTCAGGATCTACAAAGGTACCTAATTGTAAACCGTCCGAGAATGGCAATACTCAACGAAAGCGGAGTCCCACTACAACTTATGAGTGACGTCAGCTCAGCCCTTGCTTACATGCACTCACACGGATTTACTTACGGGTAAGTGTTTTTTGTTATACATTCCGCAAAATCAACGGGATCCAAAGAGAACTCTTCAGAAACGCCTAGAAGATTTCGCAAAGCAAACTCCATGTGTAGGTTTTAAGCTCTTTTGTAATTGTCTGCGGAACATAACTTCAATAGTAGTTATATGTTACCCTTACCTTGATATTACGATTGTTAACAATTTTTCCTTTTGTAATTTATAAGATATATTTTGTTGCCAGGTACCTATGGGGCGGGTCGGTATTAGTACGGGGTAGTTCAGAAGACGCCCGTGCGGTGCTCGGCCGGTACGAGGTCGTTGACCCGCAGCACGACTGCTTCGCCCCAGAGGTGTTGCGACGTGGCGCCATCTATACTGTGAGTATATGAAAATAAATATAGAGTCAGTAAAATCAGAAAGATCACTTTGGGATTTGCTATTTTCTATGTTGTCAAAATAGCCATTTTATATGTCTGTGGATTTGGAATGGAACGGCTTACGACTATGTCTGAAATTTTGCTTCTCAAGTAGTTCAATTTCAGGAATTTCATCGGAAGGATTACTAATAACAACTTTACTTACCTAAAGTCGCCCGCCGCGAAATTTTACTAAAGTCACACTTAAGCTATTTTAATGGTATAAATTTCACAGCCGAACAGTGAGATATGGTCGCTGGGTACGCTAATATGGGAGGTTTGCTCGTGGGGCTCCATTCCCACGGCAGGCAGGCCTTCGCCCCCACCGGACCTACCGTGCCCTTACAAGAGTCATCTGTAAGTATTTAAATATATAGCGGAGAAGGTAAACTAGAAAAATTACAATATGTAATTCAAAATTAGATAATATTGTTAGTATAGGAGATATTATTTAACAATCTGTGAAAGAGTTCGCTCGGGAAAATAATGCTACCGTGCATATAGCGGTCGCAAAGCAACGATACTCGTGTCGTGTTTCGAGTTCAATAGAAGATAGCTTGTTAAAAAATCTTTTTAAATTAAAAAATCGAAGTACACACAGTAAAGATATCAGCGAATTTTTTTTTAATTTTCCACAGCTACCAAGTAATGCAACTTTGCTGGAATCTAATCCCTGAAGAACGTCCGACCGCGGCGCAAGTCCACGCACTAATAAACCATCTCCACTCCACACATGCGCTCGTACGCACACATGCAGACAACGCAGATAGCGATATGTACGCGAGTTCCGATTTCGAAGAACGCTGGCAGAGACTCAAACCCAACTCTATACCAAAGGTAATAACGCTGACATTAGCATAACAAGAGTCCACGTCCCCAAAGCAAAAATAAACAACATCATTTTGAAATGGATGAAGAATAATTTATAGCTATACTCTGGTAAGTACAGTAAAATAGCTAATGAATTTAATTATTGTTTTGAAGTTTTAAGACCTAAAATAAATGATTAAAGAAATGCCCATTGAGCGCAAATTGATTTACAATTTTTTATTCAAGGTGGACGAACATATTGCAATTGTCCACGCCCCTTCAACTTCCACCGCCCACTTCTCGGAATCCGAGCACGGCTTCGAAAACACACTGAGCGTCGACATGGACACTGCGGTATCAAGATCCAGTAGCATCATGTCCGATAAAGATCCTTTAGAAAGCCAAATCAAATCCGAAAGCCTTACAAACCTCCACGGCTCCTTAGAAGACATCGGTAACATCTATCTAACTCACAACGAAACAGCAGCACTCGAATGCAATCAAGGGAACGTACTCGAAGAAGCGAAGGAAAATGATCGCTCGGATAGCTCGGTCGATCCCTGGTTGAAAGAGATCATAGCTGGAAGTCAAGACGATGTTAGTTATTACAGGGATGTCAGCGATGTGATAAAAAATCTTGATAATATCCTCAACTCGGAGAAAACGTCCAGCTCAGAATCTAGCCATCAGGCCAGTCCGTCTCGAGATAACCTAAGCCTGGATTGCAAGAAAGATTATCCGGTACAATCTAGTATGGTCAAGTCCCCGGGTATAAGTAACTTCCAGAATCTCATAGATACGGGTTTCCCTAAGAATGACGAAGCTGAGAATGAAAACGAAACCGATCGCGATACTATAGGCACTCTCAGTCACTCGTTCGAACGACACAGTGATACAGCGAGCCAACAAACGCTAGAAAATCTTACCCCCGATACGCCTATGAAAGATTTCGATATAACCGTCGAACTAAATCAAATCGCTGCACAAGACAGCGTAGTCGAAACTCTAGAACAAAATTACGAATTGCCAAAAGAAGTAGTTAATAATAAAGTTGCGAAACTAAAGGAGTTATGTGTAGTCTCGAAACCTAGTTTAAGTGAACATGTTAAAGAACAATTAATTGTAAAAGACTGTGAAACATCATGTGATAGCATAAGAACTGATAAGGAAGGAACTAAGTCATTAGTTGATGTAGTAAATACAGAAGGTACGCCTCTTGACGAGATAGAGGTAACTGATTCTGTACAAGAACAAATAAGTCCTAAAAAAACACAAGTGATACGAGATGTAAAAACTAAAACAGATGAAGTACCATCCAAAAGTGAAGAAACCACTAAAGTTGATGAAACTGAGACAACTAGTGAAAATATCCGAACGGATACGGATATAGAGACAGAAACGGATGAACTTAAAACTGAAACCGATGAAATACGTTCAAAAAGTGAAGAACAAACAAAAGTTGATGAAACACAAAGTGAAGATGTACGAACGGAAATGGATGAAATAGAAACTGTAACCGATGAAGTACTAACAGAAACTGATGATGTACCAACTAAAAGTGAAGAAATCGTTGAAGAAGACAATATCTTGCCTGTAAACGTTATAGCGACTAACAATGAAGAGATCGATACTCTACCTTCAGTTACCGAAGAGGTTTCTAACGCTACTGAAGCTTCTCAACTAAGGCTAGATTCGTTCGACGAACATGAAACAACAGAAAGTGAAAATAATTATAGTAAGGATGAGACAATATTAGTTAGCGATCTCATCGATATTGTAACAGATAGTTCTAAGGATCAACAAGAAAACAAAGCCGAATCTAAAGTAGATATAAATGTTATCATTGCCCAAGAACCTAAACCTGAAATAGTACAAAAAGTTGTAGATAATAAAGAACCGATTGATTTCAAAAAGAAACAAAACGATTCAATAGATGAGAGTCAAGAACCTATTGAATCAAGAAATGTTGATGCAATTGAAGAAGATCAAAAACTTATTGATTCAATAAGTGAAAATCAAGAACATGTAGATTCTAAAGATGAATCAGTTGATTCAATAAATGATAACCAAAATCCAACTGAATCAAAGGAAAATGACGTAAATACAATGCCAACCATTGAACTAACAACGTCCACAGTTTTGCCACCTGAGCTAGTACAAAATACAAATACAGAAAACCTAGTTGATAGTGAAAATGTCAATAAAAACGTAGACAGTAAGGATGATACAGCCATGCATAGATCTGATAATTATGTAATGATCGAGTTGAATGAGCGGTCTAACGACAGCACCGTGTATATGGATCTCATTAATAATACTAATAGTCAAATATTGAATAGCCCCGTAGATAATAAGGATAATAAAGATCTTGAGACTTCGCAGACTCCTTGTGATATGAGCACTTTCCAAAACGAATCGACGGTATACATGGACTTACCGAGTTTCGATATTATAAAGAAAACTGATGATTTTTTACATTCAGAGAGAACGAATAACGATCGTGTTGATAAAATATGCGCGAGCACACCTATAATCAGTGATAATTCTGTAGAAACTATGGAAACCCTGGAAAATTCGGCGAAAGAAAACAAAACGCTGGTTTTATCCGCAAATAAACCGGTCGACGATCCAGGAGCAACCACAAAGGAGCAAAAATGCGTCCAAGAAAGTATAAGCCCGTTCGATTCACCAACAAAAAGCCACCACACGGACACGTTTGACGAAAACAGCTCCGTCGTCCTAGGATCCTTCGAGAATTGCTCTCTAGAACTATTCAAAGTGAAACCTACCATAGAAATGGTTGAAATACCGAGAGAGGAGCTTTTAGCGTTTTCATCGAACTTCAGCGATATAAATTTAGAAACGCCGTCTCCGCTGCGCGATGTGAACTTCCTAAATGAAGTCCCAGATATAATGCAAGAAGACAATGTGTTCGAGGATCTAGCATCGATCACCGAACCGAAGGACGAACCGCCGAGCGATAGCGGTAGCGGCCCTTCGGGGACTGAAAAACGTGTTTCACCATCAACACCGCCTAACTCACCAGGAGTATTCCCATCCACCGAACCGAAGTACGTAGTCGACATCGATCTGAACGAAGCCACAGAACCCAATTCGAGCTCTCTGAGAGACGAAATAGAGCTTCAAATCACTTCGAAGCTAGCTATAGCTGAGAATGAAAATAACATGAATATCGAATACTCAGGCCCTTTGACGGTTGAAGGTTTGATCGAAGAAGGTGGGGTTATGCGTGAGAATGATGAGATACCGGAATCTATTCTGGCTGGAAACGGGGAATCTTTGGAAGATCTTCGGGAGAACCTCTCGTTGGATGAAGAGTGTGTAAAGGCACTACGGAATGAACTGGAATTGAAGCTACCTTTAGCACAGGTGAGTGACCTTACTGCTTTAATGGAAGTCTGATATGAACATCCGAAATGACGCATTGATGTAAATTTCTATGACTCTAACTTCATTATTGTGCCATTTGATAATTACCCAGAGATTCGAAGGGTATATAAGACATAGGAAATGGTGTAAACGAACGCCTAAAGGTATTTCTATTTTTTTTTTCTAATTCTCTCCTACCGACAGTCGCAGCAGTCGCTAAGGGGATTATTGGACAAAAGTTCCAGAAACTCCCACGCAGGGGAAAACTGGACTGAGCCAAATTTTAGACGCTTAAAGTGTATTTTATAGAATGTGTGACTTTTATCAAAGGTTGCGTCAATCGAGCCACAATGTGAAGGCGACGGTGAATGGTCCTCGGAGTTACCTCCTCCCCCCGAGCTAGTGGTGAGCTACCCCGGCGCACTCAGCCCTATACAAGAGGAGACTGGCCAACAGCTGTCTGCATACGAAAATGATATGCAATGTAAGTGTTTTCATTTGTAAATTGTAGTGTTCTTGAAGAATACCGTCGCGTTGTCAGATGTTTTTTAATTTGACTGTTATTCTAGAACCATAATTAGTATTTGTTAGAATTAGATGCAACAAGGCTATTCTACATTTTCCAGATCTAGAATCTTAAACTTTTTTATATTATGATTTCATTCACAAAATCAAATAAAATATAAATTAAAAAAATCTTATAGCTTTTCTGCAAATGTCTGGTAGGTAGGTAGTCGATTTTTATCAGCAAATTCACAAAAGATTTCATGGTCGCGAAATATTTAGTATACAAAACGGGTCAAGTTTGTATATGATTCCTGTGTTTTTACTGGATAAATGCCTATTATCAAGTGTTTGGATACACTCATAAAACAAAAACTAACAGGAACTTAATTTCAGGGAACCCACCAACGCGGACCGACTCGTCAGAAAGCTACCCGGAGCCTTGCAACAACTCGACCTCTGAAGCTACGGAACTACCCACCGGCAACCAAGAGCACACATTCACAATGCTGTCACGTGACCACTCACAGAACCACACATACACTGTGTGTAAGGAGACCGCCGCTAGTTCTAGAGAGTGAGTTTATAATAGTTTTTTGTTTCTTTTTCTATAAGAGTGGTTTTTAAAGTTTCCTACAATATTTACTCTTTCAGATATGTTTTCTTTTTGAACTTTGCAATTTCTATTACCGCGTTCACACTATGCCCATGCCGCTGCCGGCATTATTAACGCGGACTTATTGCCACAGCAACATCGCCTTTATTCTCA
Source organism: Eulithis prunata (assembly GCA_918843925.1). NCBI lineage: Eukaryota > Metazoa > Arthropoda > Insecta > Lepidoptera > Geometridae > Eulithis > Eulithis prunata. The sequence goes on along the minus strand of OU974014.1, from coordinate 8,193,826 downwards.
TTAGAGAGCAAGGGCATGAACTTGGGCCGGGAGCCGGGGCAGAGGCATTATCGTGTTCACACTATGCTCGTGCCCACTTCCCTATCCAAGTCCCTGCCGACTGGGGCATAGTATGAACGCAACATATTGAATACTAATTTATTGGCCTCGAGTGCGTTTAAATGTTAGTCAACTTGCACTACAAGTTATTTTTATTTATATGCAGCCAGTTTTTTCAATTCCTCTTCTAATCGACTAATCGATTTACTTATTATGAGATCAATTGTAGGTGCAAGTGTACCGACGTACCGGTTATCAAACACGCATGCAGAAACCCCACTAATTATTCTCATTAATCATTCCAACAGTTTCTGTACTAATCTGTTACACAATACCAAGTTTCTATATACTTCCGTTCGATTTCAGTCTGACGATGAGCGCGGATAGTTTGAACGCCAGTCCTATGAAAACAAAAGAGACGACTCTCTCGCCGATCGACGATCGAACTTATAACAAGGAAAGTGAGAAGGAATCTAACTGCGAGAGGTTATCCCAAGTGTCGCCTTTCTTAGTTAGCCCCACGACTGATACTTCGGTTCTAAACACGATAGATGACACTCGAGCGTCGACATCCAAAACGACACTACCCACCGACGCGAAACACTCCAAACCCGAAACGCAATGCCTCTCAAAAGCGACCAGCATCGACTCCTGGTGTTCAAACGACACCCTCTACAATGTAGAAGAAAATTTCGATGATCTAGCGCTGGAATACGAAGATGAGAAACTCGATAAGGATGCCAGCGAAAGCACAGATACGCTAACCCACAACGAGGAACTGGACCACAGTCATTGCTCCACTTACATCATAAACGACAGCAAATCTGAAAACTGCGAAACTTTCTCACCAGATTCGATCTCCGCGAACGATAACCACACTTACACGAAGGTTAAAACGACACCGTCTGCGACCGATGTCAACGACTCTAAAAATACAACGAAAGATCTCGCGTACGGAACACTAATGTCAGGAATGCCGTCGCTCTCAAACTGTACTACAGAAGTCGTATCAGGATTCGAAGATGCCTGGAACCTACCTCAACCTGAGCTAGTACGCAGATCGCCTATCGGATTCGACGAAACTCTATCGCCACCGAAGCAACCCGAAGAAAAAGATCCCAACGAATCCAGCCCGAAAATCACCGAACACAGTTTGAAGAAAATGGACAGCGTTGAAATATCGTGCTTACAAGATAACCTAACTGATACTACGAACAAAGAAGCGCAAGATATGATAGTTATCAACGATAGTCCGAACTACAACTATAAGAACATGACGCCATCTGTTACTAGTACGCCTCTTTTCGAATACACTGTTGGAAGCGAGATCTCGGATGCTATACCCATGCAACTACCTATCATCACAGATTCTAATGTATCAAGCGGCGCGTACAGTAACTTCCAACAATCCGCTGAAGTGAGGCCACAGGATCTGTCTTCAAACGGCGTAAACGATACGAATACTGAGCTCCTTCTCGAAGGAGAAAGCAAAACTCAAAGTACCTCATACGTGTCCGATCGAACTCCGAATTACTCCGACTTCGAAAATTCAGCTGTGACGAAACCGCAAGACTTAAATTCAAGGGACAATATTAGTCGAATCGAAAGCGGAATCAGTTCTGAAGAGTTTAGTCAGTTTGAAAATTCTGTTAGAAACCGTCCTCAAGATTTATCCTCTTTGATCGATGCTAGTTCGTTGTTGCTGAAAAGCGAAAGAATGTCCAGTGAGCTACTTATGGGTTCTACGTCCGGAACCCAGTATGCGGGACAGTCAAACAGCGTCGATAATATCACTAGTAATGACGATCAGAGTGTATGCTTACAAAATGTACATAACCATATTAGTAGCATTCACAGTGGTACCAATAGCGCTGAAGATCAAAGTGTTGGATTAGAAAACGTACATAATCATTTATCCAGCATTTATAATATTACTAATAGCGGTAGCGATCAAATTTTTCAGACAGAAGATGTACATGACCAACAAATAAATCAGACGCCTAGCATCAGTAATCAAACAACTCAATTAGAAAAACTACACAATCAACACATAAACGAGTCAGAAAGTATCGGTAATGAAACCACTCAGTCTGATATTGTACATAATCAACCAATAAATCAGTTTGAAAGTATCAGTCAGACAACTCAGTCAGAAAACAGCGATGAAACTACTCAATTTGATAACGTACTTAATCAACAGATAAATCATTCAGAGAGTATTGGTATTCAAACTACTTCATCCGACAACATCTGTTATCAGACTACACAATCTGATAACTTACATAATGAGCTGATAAATCCGTCTGACATCAGTAATCAGACTACTCAATCAGAAAACGTACATAATGATATAAGTACCATTGACAAAATGAGTAATAGCGTCGACGATCAGATTGTTCCGTTGGAAACCGTACACAATCAACAAATAAATCAGTCAGACAAAATTGATAATCAGCCAACAGAGTCAGAAAACGTAGATAATCCACATATCAATCAGTCGGACAGCATAAATAATCAGAATACTCAGTCTGATAACGGACATAATGAACAGATAGATCTGCCGCACATAATTGACAATCTGATTGTCCATTCTGAGAGCGATCACGACCAAATTAGTCAACCCGACAACGTACAAAGTAATCAATGTGAAATTGTTAGTGATCAGATATCCCATGCCGAAGAACCGAATCTGATTACTAGATTGAATGTCGAAAATCCGATTCAGCCTATCATTGACTTTCAGTCTGATATAGTCGATCAGATGCCTAAGAGTAACGTCAATATCCATGATGATATCCATATTGATAGTCAAGTCAATAATCAGATGCTTCCAATATTTGACTTCGCGCAATCTCTACCAATGAATGAATCTCAAATAAACGATCGAGAAACGAGTTTACTTATTAACTTTGGACCGGACGATGAAACAGAGCAGCCACATTCGATCATTGTTACTGAAATTCCAATGAATTCGTCCAAAATGAGTCCTAACCGGACGTACGATTCCCATGCAGAGTCACATTTCAACGTCACCTATAATTCTCACGCTGGTCAAGTTCCCAATGAGAATACTGATAGGCTACTCAATGGCAAGAAAGATAACGAAGAAAGCTTATTAATCGAATCTTCGGCCGATACTATCGATACTGTACCGTCTAAATCTACTAATTCTATTCCTATAGAACAAGTTCCAACAAAAAACACAACTGAAGATAAATCTGACAATACAGACAGTGTTAAAAGTAACAAAGTTCCCGATGAAATAACCAAAGCGATTCCAAACTCAAAGCTAAATGGAAACGGTGTGAACATAGCTACAGTAAACTTCCTCAGCGAAACGTTTGAAGAACTAATCGAAAGTAACGTTGATGACGGCGATTGCAAAGACGAAACCGAAGATCCTAAAATATCAACTGAAATAGCAAATCCTATTGAAGATAAATGTATAGAGAAAACTGAATTGAGCGAAGCTACAAATGGGGAAATAGACTCGCATAAAGTGGTTACGGAGGATTTTTTACAGAATGAGAAGAAGTTCTGCCAACTTGACTCGTATCTGCCGATGCTGAGTGATATCAGATTCACTGGTAAGTGGTTTAAATATGTAATTATGAGTTTTTTCTTTGATCTCTTCACTTGCCAGTTGAGACGGAATAAAACATAACAAAATATTAAAATAGCTCTTTTTTTGAAAATGTCATATTTACGAACATTTGCTGGAAGAAAAATTCTACGCTCTAAGTTAGGGTTAAGCTTGCCTTTTTATCATTAGCTCAATAGCTTTCAATCATTACATATTTGTAAATATTTTTACACCATGTAATTGTAACATTGTTTGAATTTAAGTAGTTTCCTCGTCTTCAGACAACTAAAGTAAATTAGCTTTTAAATTGCATTAATGGCCAAAAAAATTATATAGATATATAGTACTTTTTCATTGAAGTGAAAAATACCTACCCATCTATAATAATCTCAATAAGTACTTATAGTAATAATTATAATGTGGAATGTACCCCTTAAACTAAGAAAATATGGATCAAGACATCTAACAAACAAATGTATTTGAATGATTAATTATGTTGTATTTAGGACCAGCTACAGAAATCATGAGCACCTCATTCTCTCAAGACTCGCCCACCGAGCCGACATCCCCCGAGTGCGAGCAGGACAGCAAACCCAACACCGCCGCGGATATACTGAAAGAGTGGGACAGCGATAGCGACTCGCATTCCAGTAACTCTTCCAGTGGGGAATTCATTTGGAAGGTGAGTTTAGTTGTGTATTTTGAATAGTGAATAAAGAATAAAGAATGTATCGTAACTCTAGCGTATCCGAGATACACTGTGTTCCTTGATCTCGAATAAATGTGACAATGGTAAACGTATCGTAACCGAGACACACTGCGCGGTGACGCTACAACGTTCGGCAGTCGAGCTGGCATTGACGCGCAATATAACTCGAATACGTTGACTGTCGGATTTGTTCGTGATGACGCTACAAACGTTTGGCAGTCGAGCTGGGGTGTAATTCCACTGACGAACTTGTCAGCAAACGAAGCTGAACCGTAACTGCTTTAGGCCATTTTGATTCAGCTGAACAGTGACGTTTCAGCTATGCTGCAGATCGGTCGAATGTTGGTACTGAATTGAACGTCTATCGATGTAAGTTAGTGGAATTAGGGCCCCTGGCGTTGACGCGCAATATGACTCCAATACGTTAGTAGGTTAGTAACGCGACGACTGTCAGATTTGTTCGTGATCAGAGGTAGGTGTTTTGGTTTGGTGATTTGGGCTTGTTAGAACATTGTAAATAATTTATAGTTGGGTATGTTCTAATGAAAGGCTTTATAAATGTGTACCAGTAACTAAAATAATTTTTAACGGGCCTCTATCATCAAGATGTTAATCATTTTGTACATTATTCAGCAAATAAGTTTACTTATTAGTAAACTTTGAAACAGAGCACAGTTTCACACAACTCAACTTATCGTGAATGCCGGCTACTAAGTACATTTCTTCTCTGATAAATTTCTTGATGAACCGGGTCCCTTGTTTTACTACTTCTAATTTAATGCTAGTAGCAGAATCTGTTAAGATACTATTATTTTCGCTATAAATATTATTAGACATATCCGAGATCTTTTAACGGACTATTCCAAGACTAAAAGATTGGGCTAAGAGCATGAAATATCAGATATTTTCTATAAACATGGGTTTTTGTTTGCAAACCAAACAAAACACAATGTTTTATATTTTTAAATGGTGTGAATAGGTAAATAGCCCCCTCCTGTGATATCGCTTGTTATAATAAACCTAGATATTTTCTTAGACTTGAAATATATACCAAAAGTCTATAAAAATTATGCTTGTATGATTGAGGAATGGACAAAGGGCGAAATGTTTTAAACTGAATACAAATTAAGGCCTGTATGCTAGTAAAATCGTTACTCAAGCATTGATTTCTGTACGGGTTTTCGTACAAAAATGTATACTTGAGTTCCGATCAGTGCTTGAGAAGTAAATCAGTATACAGACCTAAATATTCAAAATATAATATTTTTCTATTTACTAGTTAATGAAAGAAACCGTAAGGAACGTAACAATTATCAATATATATAAAACTCTTTTGAAGCTGACAGAGAATCAACGCATAGCCTAAACTATAAGTCCTATAGGTATGAAATTTGGAGGGTAGGTTCCTTATATAGTGTAGGGGCGCACTAAGAAAGGAATTTTGAAAAGTCACACTCTAACGCGAGCAACGCCGCGGGAGACGGCTAGTCAATAATATATTTGGTTAATAGTGGTTTTCTTGTTTTCAGCTGTTAATAAATCCTAGTTTTGTGTAGGATGTCTGACCCTTTCATTTTCGACCTTACCAAGTCGTATAATGTGGTTGCCCCTACCATTTTCTTTTGTCAATACTTGGAAAATGTACTAGTTTTTTTCTGGTTTAAAGTAACGCATTTGAGACAAACTCACTCAACATCTTTATTTTATATTTCTGTTCTATTTACGGCCTATAACTTTGATTTACTGACAGCTTCATCAACTGGTTACCAGATCAAAATTAAAAAGAAAAAATCAGTACCTACATATTCTTCACAGATGTCATATTTTTTTTAATAGATATATGAGAAAGCATGACCTTCTCTACTGACAAGCCTGTACCTGTCCTAAAATTGCGGTGTTTTAAGTTTTATGAAAATAAATGCTTCCCTCTTTAAAATGTGATTGTACAAGTCCAAACTTTGTCCATTTCTCGATCAATGTGTATAAACCCTAGTATCGGTGTTGGTGTGCTTGCATGTAAATGTTTCCTTGTGTGTGTGACGGCGTAGGACGGTGACGGACACGAGACGTCGGTCGTACCAACCACGCACTTCGACCATGTAAGTTGGCCCCTTTATATGCATTAGACTAGTTTTCTTGATATATCTGTTGTAACTTTTATTTCATGAAGACCGTTTACTTTCACGTACTAATAACTACAGCGATACATCTGACTTAGAATGTGTGTATGTATCTGTACTGTACACTACAATGTCCCGTTAAGTGTAGGTTTGCCGTACAAACACATGCATAGCGTAACGGACTTCGTGAGATAGAACATTTGTGATAGGTATAAGTTTAGACTGAATTTACGGCAGTACTTTCATTTTTCAAGTAATATTTTACTTTTGGAAACCATTTATTAATGATGCCTTTTTAAACGTATAGGCTAGTTTTCATTCATTAAACTTGTTCAATTCACTCATCATCTATTTTTTATGTTGACTGTATCTAAAAATCTTATATTTGTGTCTCATCATTGTAAAATACTACTGTGCTGTAAGTTTATGAAGTCTCAACTTAATTTCGCCGGGTTATACGTATGTAGATATTTACGTTGCTCACTGCCTGCTACGTCCTGTAGATGTATTATTTCTGGTTATGTCATGTATGTTGTTCATTGATGATTGAGTATAGATTTGCAAGATTTTGTCATTTTGTTTGATATGTGTCATACCATAACGTTTAGCAATTCACACTAAACATTATTCTCATTGCCATCAAATACTAATTGCCATAGGTATCTAATGCTTGCACTGAATTCACACATTTGGATTACAGTTACTCTAGAACGAATACTGCAAAAAAACAGCTGTTTGATTAACTTTTACTATTTCTATCTTATGACAGAAATCGACTTTATTTTATCAATCATAGTGGTTTTTCTTCAACTGTGGTAAACCTCAAGTTACCTATCAATAATTCAGCAATAAAAATTAAGATACTATTTGTTTCTTTTCCTGCCAAACTTAAGAAAAGGATCGTATTTTATCTTCTCTTTGGTAGAAAAAAAGATTTGGTCTATCATGCTAAGTGCCCTAGTAGTATTAGCAAGTACAAATCTATAATTGTTGGTTTAGCAACGCGGCAGTAACGGTGCACCGCCATCTGACGGAGGGCAAGGCGCAGAACACGGCTCAGTCTCAGGCGATTCTTGTTCAGGCTCTGAAGGCGATGAAGTGGAATTCGTTCCTTCATCGTGGGACTGCAGAGCTGAGCCCTCTAAAAGCTCACTGAGGAGCCTTGAACAAGCATCTTTGGTGAGTGTTTCGTACTCTGAGAGTACGTAATCTTTCTTTCCAGAGAATGATAATGTTTTCTAATTGGCTAACGCGTGTCCTGATCAAGTCTCATATGAGCCCCGAGTCTGTGCATTTGTTTTGACTTTCGACTCGAGTATAGCACACGCAAAAGCATTCGTAAAGCGAGACATTTTGTTGGGAATTGCACAGTTCCCAAATCTCCTGCTAGAGGCGCTTATCTGGGTTTTATACAAAATTTCTCGTTTTGCGAATGCATTTGCGTGTACTTTAATCGAGTCGAAAGTCAAAACAAATGCACAGAGTCGGGGCTCTGACCTACATTAATGACTAAAAAACTCGATGTGAGCTCGTAATAGTTACACCGTATTTTGTCTCTTTCGTTCGATTTAGTTTGAATGTGCTTGTCAATGCAAAAGATAAACACTTTGTAACTTTTCCAAGCTGACATCGAGTTTATTAATAACAGGATATTTTGAACTATTTCCTAATCTAATTTGTTTGTAGGACGCGAGTGAGAAGAAACGCGTGGTGTTCAAGCGACAGAAGTATCATTGTGTTTACGAGTATCCGCGCGAGACTTTAGATGCCGAACCGAACTCGCCCGCATATTTGCCCGATTTGTCGACATACTCTGGTAACTATGTTTCCAATACTTTTATAACCAGTACGAAACAAAGAAACTACATCACTTAGTAAGATATAGATTTTTCTATATGTGTAATTTGAAGCGCTCGTGGAGTAGCTTGCTTATTCAATTTTCACCGATTATCTAAGTTAAGCGACGATCTGCGCGGTCACTATTTGGATGAGTGACCGTTAGTGGCATTTACATCTGACCGCATCCGTGCTTTGGAGGACACGCTTAACTGTCGGTCTCTGCTCTAGCAGTCACTAAGCCACAACGGAGGCCTTAAGGAAGCCCTAAAACACCTACCTAATAAAAATAAAATATACTGCATAGATACAGTATAATGATACATTTAATATTCCTACACAGTTATTATTAAAATAAACACTGGGATAATAACAGGTTTTCCTTACCACACATTTAGATTAATTTTCCCTTATTTTATATAAATAAGTTTACAATTGTACACAGAGTGGGACCCGACGAGCGTTGAAGAGGCGGAATTGTGTTACGGACATCTTTTCTCGATGCCTAATTATCCGCTGAGGGCCGGCATTGCTATCGGATCAGGTATTACTTTTTAAATCTATCTAGGTTAGTCTTGTAAGATTAATTTTCAAAACTTTTGCTGTCATTTTGGTCTTAAGATAAGGGCTTTGAGCCTAGTGTAGTGTGGAGACTACTTAAGCTTCAGAAAAGTTCCTTTCTGCATACCGTAGCGCAGATCTCGATAAGACAATACATTTTCTGATGGGTTTGAAACTTCAGCTCAGTAGTCAAGCGATTAAAAACTTCTGCGTTTTTGTTTTACACATTGATATTATTATTATGAAGTCTAGACTTTTATCTGCTCGACTGGAGTTGGGAAATAGATTATAATAAACCCTGTTAGATTACACTATTTGAATAAAAAATGTATTATTACTAAATCTAGTCCTTACCCTTACAGATTACGAAGAAGACTTCTTCATATCATCATCAGCGCGTCCGTTCGAGAGTCTCGGCATAATGTCCACCACCAGCCAGTTCTTCCCCGGCATGCATGTCAAGCCGATGCTGGAACAACTACCTGACGACGAGGATTTCCCCCCGCCACCATCCCCCTTGCCTACAACTATTGTACAATCACGAACACCCTCTTTAGACTTCACCACCCCTGATTCAGGGGTCGAGGATATCACCCCAGGGTCGATGGATGAGGAATTCAAGAAGAAAATACCGGAAAGTGAGCTAACGTGGCGGCCGGTCGATAGCGCCAGCTCCTCAGAATCTGTCAGCCCTAGCTCGCCAGGAGGCGAAGCCCTAGGCGGGTTGAGACATACGCGCGATAAACTTAAACTCGATTTACCACCCAGCCCTCACGTACCTTCACCTAGACATAACCGAGTCTTCAACTTTGTACTAGAAAAACCAAAACGCAGAGACGAACGAACCGAAATAACTACCCCGTTAGTTATGACGGATGAAACGCCCATAGTCACCGCCTTACCCTTACCTAAAGATGATGAACCTATCCCGATACCGGAACCAACTTTCTCAACCTTTGGAAAGTGCGTTCAGAAAGTCGAGCCCGAACAGAAGATTATCTTAGCGGAAGTCGAGACCGAGGTCAAACCGGAGAGTCCGAAGGTCGTTGAACCCGTGAAGGGAGAGGGCACGGTCTTGGATAGCGGCGACGAGGATTCCGGCATTGAAAGTAGTTCTAAAGCGACGCTAGAACGTAAAACTAATGTATCGTAATGTAACTGAAATTATTGATCTAACAGTACCTAATATGGTCTAGAGAAACGCCCGCTACTTTATTCGCGGCACCTCGTAGATGTAAAAGTTAGACGACTTTAATTTTAAAATTACCTCGAACTATTAGGTATCAACTTAACTTCACTAGTTCGAGTCAGAACGTAAAACAGTCTACAAAAAAAACCTCCAAATATCAGGTTTGTAGGTCGATTTTGTCCAACAGTAGCCCAACACTTAAATTTTTATACAATAACCAATAAGCGCGAACGAGTACGGGCGTCTATGATATCTGTATGAATGATCAGAGGGTTGCCAATAGATTGGCTTAACAGTTTAAACTAAAATGTTCTTCCGTCAATAATATAAAACATAGTATTTGAGAGATCTTAGGAGCGAGTGAATTTCACGGCTGGGTAGTGTTTAGTGTCAATCGATATGCCATTAACAATAGTTAAAATAATTACCATTAAAATAATTAAATCGTGGAATGCCGCTGGATTTTTGTAGACCTTTATACATATCGGAATTTCATGCTCCATATCATCGCATGCTTCAGCATTGCCTACTTTACCAATATCGCTAATGAAATCTCAGTGCAAATTTAGTGAGATGCTGTCGCGTGCGTGTTTATGTAGTTACTCTTTATGGGTTATTTTAGATCTACAAAAAGTAGCGGTAATTTTTGGTGTCTTACTAAGGTACAAAATAATCGTGAATTATAATAATAAAAATAGATTATCGGAAATTATGTCTTATGTACTTTCTTTATTTACACGAATCCATCAGCGTCGCCTCATTGTAAAACTAAATGCTAGATTCATAAATTAGTATATTCATAGCTCATTTACTATAGTTACGACTTTGAAGCCAAATTCTAATTTAGTGAACGCTCCCATATTTCAATCTGCTACATAATTTCATACCTCAAAAGGCCAGTTAATAATTTAACTCAGAAATAAATATTTTCGCAAACGAATAGTACTCGTTCTAATGACGGCAAATTGTTTTATTGATCTTTGTGCAAAAAATCCCACGATTCATAAAGTCATCCTTGTATGTACGTATTTGCTAGTTTTCATACGTAACTTTTTACTCTTGTTGTAGTAATTAGATTGTATTTAGGGTTCTAGTTCCAGTTCCAAAGTATACAAGGCTGATAATGCCATGACATTTTTTTATCAGTGTATTGGCGGCTGGAACTTGTACCGCGAAAGGTTACAACTATACATCGCACCCGTCAACATTGCGCTTTGAATAGCTTTGTGTTTTTGACGCGGTGATTTTCCGTTTGATAATCACAAACGAGCCAGTGCTGGCGTGTGCGATGATATGTAGTTCGAGCCTAATATTGTCAAGAATCAGTGTCTAATATTATTTGTTGCGGTCCTACTTTATCGCACAAATGAGTCGCATCTTCCATCTTGACCTCGAAACACAACGGTCTACGTTTGAGGTTACGAAGCCAATTGTTAGCTAAGTAAAAGTTTATAATTAGATAAGTGTAGAGTAACGTGACGTGGAGATTGAACAACAGACACAGGGCCTTTAGACAAATGGCCACGCGAGCGTTACAGTTACTAACCGCCAGATAAACCAAGACTTTGTAGCTTGTTTGTCTGAGAACCGTTTTTAAATGAAACGCTAGCGTTCTTATCATTTTTTGGCATTTTGCAATGACTAAAAATATTCTGTCAATGTCATTTGAGTGTCAACAAAGATGTCGCAACAAAAACGGCTTAGCTAATGGAGCTCTCAACATCCTTTAAGAATGACATCATTTATGCTTTTCGCGGTTAATGTAACGCTAAAGTTCGCGTGAGAGTTTACCTAAAGGAACTAGTTTAGTCGATCATTGTATCCAGTTTTTGTTTCACCTTTACCGCGCGTTTTAAGCTATTGCTGTCTGCTCTCAGACACGTGCTACTAACATTGGGTGTAGTCACTAGAGTTCTCATGCGTTATGTTTGCGTTTTCGTTTATCATTTTGCTTTTGTCTGGGAATAAATCAACGTTGATATTGAAGGAATGTACCTAATAGTCAGATTTTTGAAATTCAACATGGCATAATGTTGAATCTGAAAAATCTGACTATAAGAGAATTACAAACTAATAAGGATAAACCTATCGGGAATAAATATTTTAATGAACAATGAGCTAATTAATCCCCAGTAAATACGATCTCTTCAGTCAATGTTTGAATGAAGGGCAGCCTACAATAAATTGATTATCAAGATGCTGATATTCACAGTTATTCAGTTAGTAGGTACGATTAAGCGCACTGCGTGAGGATTTGATAAGTTGAACTCACACCCCGATCGACATTGTATGCAATACGTCCATTTAACCTGATGTGCAATTCTTCTCAGTTTCATATCATCGCGTTTTAGTTGTTTAGTTATTGCTGTAAATATAATTTAAAACGTTATTATTGTATGCAAGTAAATCTTTTTTAATATGAAAATTTATTAATTGTACTGCGTGTTTATTGTTCTGAACATTATTTTTTACAGTTTTAGAAGTTTTCGTTAATGTACAGATGTAAATAGGTAATAGTTGTTCATTTTGTTATGATGTATTCGTAGGAACGGCAACTCGAAATATTTTGGATTTAGGAATCGTAGAACTTTTAGCGAACGAGTTTAAAATTTATTATTATTCAAGTTTTTTATGATGAAATATGAATTATGATTTATTAAGTAGAATATAGTTAAATGGTCCCTTTTATAGATGTTCAAAAACAAGAAATTTATTTGAATGAATTGTCCAATTTATTGTGGTATTTATTATATAAATTGTTTTGATTTATATGTCAACAGTATTTAGTAATGAATGTGAACGCATTGGAAGTCTTTTCTTATTGTGACTTTGTCGAGTCTTTTAAAGTACCTATTTCTATGAAAAATAAAATATGTGACTCAACATAATACTTTTATTTACATAAATACCTACACCAAATACACATCAATAATCATTTTTTTTACTTAGTCATAATACATTTGATAATTTCTACATAACATTCTATTGAATCTTTAACATTTTATTGAGTATCAGATATACCTAGTTATATTACACAATCTAATCTATATACAATAACGAAGTCAAAAATGTTGCTAATCTTACTACTAGAATCGAATTTAACTTTCTACTGTAATAAATGTTAATATATTACTATTCTATGCTATATTTTGACATCTTCACTATAACACCAGTGTGGTAACAGCACCAATCTTTTTATTTTATAAGCATTTGCAATTATGTCGGTCATTACGGTAGGGCTAATGTGAATACATGTCGCGTATTAACGGTACCGAAGTGACGATCGCTATGGTGTCAGCTGCGACGCCAGATGATGACCAGCCCCGACAGATCGCTAGTCGCCAGTAAACTCTCATCGTAACTGAAACTCACGCCGAGAACTGGCGAAGCATGACCTGTGAGAAATAATAAAAATGAATACGCAAATACAAAAATCAGTAGGTGCATTAGGTTTGTATATAATTTGCGCCCACGACCTTGCGGGACAAGTCCACTGAAGATTTATTTAGGCTAAAAGATGTAAAATCTCACGTGCCTGCCAATGCAATGCTCTCTACAGGACATATTAATACGGAACGCGAGGAAGGTAATGCTGTTTGCCGACAAAAATACCTACTATGAAATGTGAACTTCCCTGGAACTTTTTCACAAACTGTTCTAATACTAATCACTTTTTTCCATGAGAAAAGTTATGGAGCAAGCAGATGGATCAACTGGTTTTACACAGCCTATAACGCCTATAACAGTGCATTGAGTGGACGTGCTGTGCGTGCCATAACACTGCGTCCAAAACGCACCTTGCAGTTTGTTAACAACCGGCTGGTCAGCATGTCCCTCGATATCCAAGAAGTAAACACATGAGTCCTCAGCGCCAGAGACGACGCAGACGCCGCGACGAAACGACATTATTGGACAGAATGTGCTCTTTACGCTGCAATGCGTGTGAGACACGTCGAAACGCTTGCGTAAGGTTAGGCTGCCTTCACGATCTGAGATCCTGGAAAAAGCACGTGGATTTCATGATAGTGAGACATCGATGAACAGAATGCACAACCAACTAAGACCTTTGGGTCCATACATACATCTTGTCTACAAGGTTGAGTTATATTATTAAGTATATAACGACTTTGCAATCATTATAACTCTTAGCAATATCGACGCTTTAGATAGGCAAATAAAGTACGTCTGAGCGGGAGGCATGTAACCTGACCATATAAGCTCACTATCACACCCCAAAAGATACTCACTAATCTGTAGATAGAACATACGGGAACAGATAAAGTGCGGCATATCACACTTGCCGCGTCGTCTCTTGTGTAAGCTCACTATCACACCCTAAAGATACACTCACTAATTTGTGCATAGAACATACCGGAAAAGATAAAGTGCGTTATGTTGCACACTGGCCAACAAGGCAGGGTGTCGTGCTAGCCACGGCGACCAGCTGAGACACGTGACGCCGCCGCCGACGCTGCAGCGACGCAGCTTGCTCAGTGAGCCTGCGCCTTCCAAACGATAGCTCACTATCACACCCTAGTGAGACAGAAAGTGGTTATTTAGATGTAGTTACATGGGTGCATAACTTGATCCTACTAATATCGTAAATGTGAAAGTTTAGAAAAAGTTGATATTACCTTGTCATTCGCCGCCCAAAACATTCTGCCGCTCGATTCACATGCGATTGACATGACTCTTCCTCCTAAAATACTGCTGCCACCTATAAAATAACAAATATTTACCATGGAATGCTAGATACAAATAAATTGTCGGTAACTTTTATAATACCTAGTAGGTGTTGATGTAGGTAGATACTCGCCTTTAGGATAAATCCCAGTAGAGATGTTCAGTACTGCAACCATCCCTCGTGCATTACCGGCCTGTTGTTTACATGTTGTAAGAAAATAACATCATTCTTATTTCTTTTCCAGAACCAAACTGAACAGTTATCTTGGGCGTGCTAGTTTGAAGATTAAGTTCCCTTAGAATTATAATACAATAAAATTCGAGGTTTATATGTTGAAAAGGATACAATAACCATGTTGTTATTAGCTGGCTGGAAGACGCAGCAGTGCAATGGTGAGGCCAACTGATCTCTAACCAATCGGAGCCGAGTGCGAGCCGCCACGTTCCATAGCGCGAGACAGCCGTCCAATCCACATGTTACTAACAGCTCGTTGGACGCCGACCAGTCGCAATCTATAGTAACAAAATACAGTCTTTGCCAGTGGTTTTCTTTAGACGATAATGCAAAGACATACAAAATGATAAAAATACATGAGCACTGTGCCCGGCAGTTAGTAGGTAGTCCAGTCCAAATATTACTAGCAGTTCGTTTGACGTCAACCAGTCACAATCTTACAGACAAAAGCAATTGATATATTCATAAAATATTGTATGAACAAAAATACCTGTAGAAAAAGACTCCATAGGAACTAACAAACCTAAATGATAAAAAAATATAATACCAAAACAATTATTGGTGTTGATTCTCTTGTTATTGTTTATTTATGAATAACAGTCTTATTACTTAGACGCTGCCAAGTTTTGAGCATCCAACAGTCTGATGAAGGTTTGCTAACATGCGATGTTCTACCACTTGCCACCTATTCTAAAAAGCCTGTACCTATAGCGATACAGAAATCGTTACTCAAGCATAAATTTGAGTATAGATTTTCATACGAGTTCGGATCAGAGCCCCGAGTCTGTGCATTTGTTTTGACTTTCGACTCGAGCATAGTACACGCAAACGCATTCGCAAAGTTAGAAATTTTGTATGAAAACCGGATAAGCGCCTCTAGCGGGAGATTTGGGAATTGTGCAATTCCCAAAAAAAATTCTTGCTTTGCGAATGCGTTTGCGTGTGCTATACTCGAGTCGAAAGTCAAAACAAATGCACAGACTCGGGGCTTAGTGCTTGGGTACTATTGAGCAGAAAATCAGCAGAAGATCTACAAATATTGTATACCAGTAACAGGCTTGGTGTGAGCCTCAATGATGAAGCTGACTCTTGGCGGCGTCGCAGTGACGTCACATATGGAGACGGATCCATCGTCCGACGCACACGCCAGCTTCGAGCGATCGTTATTCGCGAACTTTACAACGCTCACTTGTTCTGCATGCTACAAAATGAATGAAACCCTATTTTAATAATAGCAAAATAATTAACTTCAAATTATCAAAAAGCCTGAAGAAATCTTCTGCTGGGCATAGGATTTTCCCCAATGAACTCCAGGAAGGGCGATTTTGAACTTTTTAGATTTAATGCTTTAACTTCAGCCAAGTCGCTGGTCCATCACATTGATTGCCAAATGTTAATTGTTAGCTTATTGGGACAGTATAAATAAAATATATTAGTATGTTATATTAAAAACTAAACCTGGCATTAAAAGTTCAAAACTAAAAATAGTAAAGTGTATTACAACTTTTTAAATAAATTAAAAATATGTAATAAATACCTGATCAAAAATGTGGTGTACTCCTGTGAAGGCATAGTTCTCAGATATTGTCATGTCATTCTTCTTTTTAGCATTACTGTTAGATGGACTGCCTTCAACTGTGATGCTGGCCTGAAAGTAGGTATAGAATATACATATATGTGTCTTGTACACTTGTACTGTGTCGGTGTAGGGACAGGTATCATGGCTCAATAGTAGCTCTGCCTTCCATGCTGTGGGTCGTGGGCTCGATCCCCACCAAGAATGTATAATGTGTAGCAAATATAGATGTTTGTTTTGTGTCTGGGTGTTACCATATCATACATGACATAAGTATGTATTTACAAAAAAATTATATAAGTAGTCTATTAGCAATCTAGTTCCTATAGTACAAGCTTTGCTTAGTTTGTCACTAGAATGTTGTTGTGATATGTTTAAGGAGTTGTGCTGGCTGGGGGAGGTCAGCAGGGGGACAATGCACAATACACCCCAATGCGGGACATCAGTGCACATCTTATTCCCCCACAATGAATTAGATATGTCCAAGTATTTTTATTTATTTATCTTAGTATTTCACAAAACAACTTACTTTACTGCTGGACCTTGGCCTGGATGATGATGAACATAAAGAGATGTTATCCTGGACCCCATACCGACGCTGTAGCAGCTGACTCCTTACATTTATGTATTTCTTTATGGTTTCTATATCCTGAAAACACAAATTTTCCTACTATAGAAAAAAGGTTATGAAAAAGCTCTGAATAGGTAATATTCTAAGTTCCTTACCCTAGTTTTTTCTGTGAATTTACCATATTCCAAAAAACACACCATTCTATGCATAAATCATCCTCAAGAATGAAGAGATCTCGGAGGATATTTTAAGGTTTACTTACAGCAATTTATTTAAAAGCAAATTATTGGTAAGTACTTACTTAGTGTACTTACATAAATGAATGTAGTAGGTAAAGATAGACAATGTTAGGTGTTTTACCTTGAATTTTGCATTTTCCCTCAGAAGTTGACTGCGGCGCCTTATGTACAGTGTTTCTAAAACAAGTGTTTTAGATTACTTATAACATAACTTATCAAGGTATACTAAGTATACTATTGATTTTTGTTCATAAATAAGTAAGTCCCTACCTACTATAATCCGCCACACTTTCAATAGGTACCTACCTAGGTGCAGATATATTTCTATATGTATACAAAGTTAAAATGTTGATGTATATTCCCTTTCCAGTAGGTATGTTTATAAGCTGTTTTTAAACTAGTGATCCTTATAATAATAATAAGGTATATAAGATGCTATAAAATAAACAAAGCAGTGTAATAAAGATATTTGAATGTAGTGAGATACCTACTAAAGTTTGGGTTATTCGGCGCCCTGTATGCATTGAAACGGGCATCCAGGGCGAAGATTTGTTGCTGGAACGCAGCTGCCATTATTGATTCATCACTGGTACATATAATGGCTTAAATCAGGCAGTTCTTATTCAAAACACTTGGCTACTAAAATTTTATCCCAACAAAACTTACAAACAACTGCAAACAACGACCAAACAAAACAAAGCAATTTTTTTTTCTCATGAAAGTTTATTTTGACGTGACTGATGACAACACAATGACATGACGTTGACGTTCAAATGAAAGGTAGGACTAGGTACCTACGCTACCGACCTAGGACACGAGTTTTGACATTTTTTGAAACCACACATAGCACTTTTATTTTAATAGTTTTTCTTGTGTTATTGTGAGTATTGTTGTTTAATTTTGGTGGAATTTTAACCAATAATACTTAGGTCGTAACATAAAGTGTGAGTGAATAAATGTGTGTAAAGTGGTTTTTCTGAATGTGAAAATTCGTGTTACGTTTTGAAGAGAAAATCCACCATTTTCTTTTCAAAACAAACGACAGCCGACTTGACAAATTACTTGACTTGACTTATTTATTACAATTTTAACACTTGACATTGGCAAAATTGTCTGTCGAAATGACGGACACAGGCCATTATTGAAGAGAAGAAGAAGAAGCTACCGACCTACGGGTAGGGGGGTAGGAATGGGTAGGCAGGTACAGGTAGGTGATTAGGGTAGTTAGGTAGGTACACCTATCTGATGTATATAATATTATGTAGGTAGGAGGTAAGTCAAATTTGCGTGTTTTTATAATGATGAATGGTAAATAACAGAAGAGATGTTACTATGACGTAGTTACTACTACTTACGACGTCGATCAGGTGTAGGTAGGTATAATAGGTATCTACTTACCTCCCTATCGGAGCTGCAAATGATGTAGTACGAAAAACCCACTACTGCCTTGTATTGTGGAACTAACTAGGTACCTATGCGAGGCTCTAAGAAAAATAACCATCTGACGTCACCGCTACTCTACCCGAGACTCTACCACAGCGATCACCCGCCACAGAATACCCACGAGTTAGTACAATAACTGGTCGGGCACAGATGCCGGCACAGTTAGTAGGAGAACAAGTGCGTCCTCAGCGCGCCCGCGAGGCCAGCGATTTCCGAGAATCCTTATTTCCGATTCCGAAATACTTGCCGCGGTGATACCAGGAAATCTCGACTGGCGTTATTCTGGGACGAGGCTTGTAAAACTCGAAACACGTCGCTTTCTAGCGAGCTTGGTGCTGTTCCTTACGCGTCCGTTATAAATAATCAGAATGCGCAAACGAGTCAGTCGGTGCCAGTGACCCGCAATTATGACCATGACTCTTGGAATCCACTCCTCTTTTTGTTGCTAGATGCTGATTTATATTTCGAAGAATGCGAATTGCGCTTCTGCCATCCGAGCAAGTGGCAAATTACAGTCCCAGCAAGCAGGAATGCTAACTAACAACGCGTCGTATCATCGTCGAAAACACACTCGTTTTGATAGCTAGGTAGGTAAATAATATCACGCCTGTTTACCAATGGGGGTTGGACGAATATGATAATAATCATTACTACCTGTCTATCTAATATGCATGATATAGGTAATGTTTAATCACCTACTTGTGATTATAGTAAAATAAAATAATCTAAAATTGATGAATTCATTTATTTAATGAATGACATGTATATCGTAACATTTAAATTCCAATAGATTCCAATCGTACAACAAACGCCACTGACCACTAACATAATATACGTACTGACGATAAAACAGTTAAAATCGGCAATATATTACACTCTTACTCTAAGGTACCGTATCTAAGGCCTCAGCAAATTGAGACTAAAACATATATTTCACAATAGTTTTCACTGAAAAATATGGGAAAAACAATATGCTCCAGTCTGTCTTCATGCTTGAGCATTTGTTTTGGACTACCTACGGACCGAGACAGATTACAGACAGATTCATTTCATAGAAAATAATACCTACGCTACTTCTAAGATACAGGCTGCAAATAAATAAGAGGGTTCACAGGTGTTATATTCAAATAACACTAAACAATCCATTCTTATCGTAATTACGTTGACTATTGTTTGTTGTACCTAAATATAAAATATTTGCATTGACTTACAAAAATGCACAGATTGTAAAAAAAATATCGTAGATCATTTAAATCAATCAGTCAAAAACTTAAATAAAATCTATAAAGGCAAGTATTACTAATTATAATTACATATAACGAGGGCTAACAAAATTTATATACAATTAATCTATACTAATTAATTGCTATTTATATACATAATTTTGTTAACAAATTCATAAAATATCAATGTAATTTATTCAGCTGATAATAATAAGCTTACAGCTATATAGATTTTATAATATAATGCTTGATGGAAGCGAGCGAGCAGACGGAACCAACAAGAGTTACTTGTGTGAGTACCCAGTGCCCACTCGCGATTGCATTAAGCTAGTAAATCTTAAAATTAAAAAGTATGCATTACAAAGTTGCAGTATAATACTATAAGCTAAAACAATGGCATTACTTATAGCACCCACACACGGACAGCTGCATTTACGTAACTATAGATAGATGCTAATCTCCCAAGTAACTGTGCATTTCATCTAAAACCTTTAATTTCCGATTCAATTACCCTCCGAGGGTAATATCCGGTATGACGCTGCTACTTCTAAACATTAAACAGCGCAATGCTGCAGTTGCTAAGGTCTGTTTGTACATTGCAGGCAAGACCGGGCTTAAATACTATTTTGTTACGAAACTTTTTTGTCCACTGAACCCATTATTTAAAATCCAAATCTGTATAAGCAGCAGAACACGACGTCATTGAAAGCATTTCGCATTAGCAAAGTTTGTATTCTTTGATATAAATTATGTTTCAGAACTGTTTATGCAGATTCAGCGTCAAAAAATATGGGGGCCTTACCGAGGGTCGCTGCGAGCGACTATTAAGATAGTGGTCTCTTATGATACGAGGTTATGACTTCTTTATCTCGTTATAGTGACGCTCGATAAGGCCTGCGCCTGCGCCTGCGCCTGACAATCCACAACTTGACGTATGTTTGTTATACTTAAATATTTACTTTATAACTTAAACAGAACACGCAAAGCAAACTCTGCAATTTTAAAGCTAAACGACTTATCAAGAACATTGTCATTAACAATATACTCGTAGGTAGTGTAGTACCTCTACAATACAAGTTTACAAGAACATGTACCTACCTCTGAACTGTTGGGTCATTTTAAATTCTATTGGGCACCATTGGAGGCTATACAAACTTATACAATATACAGACGTATTTTAACCCAGAGCTGCCAGAAAACAAATAACATTGTTTATTGTTTATTTATAAACGTATAGTAGCATTTAGTATTAAAAAAACATTGTATGTATAAAGCGAAACCATAGATAAGTACACTAGGACAGGAATTATTCTTACACGCGTATATTGACGTTCATTAAGTTTACTTAATTATAAACCCGACCAAGTTCTAAAATACGGATAACTAACGTCGATAAGACGTCTTATTAAGTATTAGTTAAGTAGTAACAGTTTAAAGAGAAATCTTTGAAAATATTTTATAGATTTCGTGAAGTATTTACATGATAACATTTATGTGTTGAAAAGTATCGGATACCCTCATTTATCCGCGACGCTAAAGTACCTTCTATAAATTATAGCCAATTAAAAAAAAGTTATAACTACCCACTTACGCAAGAGATAAGTCGGCAAACATTCTGCTGACCCTTCGGTCGCAGACGAATTCCTCGTGAAAATCAGAAAGGGATTTCAATCATACATAATGGTTACGAGACAATGGGCCGAATACTCAAACGCCACTTAAATTAAGTTCGCGCTTAAATTATTGCCATCTCTTACAAATGAGTAATGTCAAACAGCGGCAGATAAATTTTAAGTGATGCTTAAATTTGAGTGACGTTTCAGTATTCCGGCCAATGTTTGATAATTGTAATACATTCCCGTATTAACCGTTCCGGTTCGCTGGGCAGTTGGCCACCGTATCGCATTAACCCGGCCTATCGCCTACGGACGGATAAGAAGCGCACTTCTTACCGCTCACCAAACGTGGCAATAATATATTTGACGACCCGCGGAGATTTATAACGACATCCTAGTTATCCTAAATGGGTTAGCCGCTGGTAATCCGAGTGTCAGCTAACAGCTAGTTCACAGGAGTAACTGTAGGCTAGCCGGCGCCGACCGGCATACAAATGAGACCAAATACACGACAAAAAAGAGCTCACCGCCCACCCCATTTCCCTAATTCCTGCGTTAGGAAACCCCGTCACGTCCGCGATACATTTGTATTGGACACGCGAAAATAATTCTCTTATAAACGGTCTTTTACATTTTAAATTGTTGTAAACGGAGCCGCGGCGTAGTTTGTTATTTTTTGTGGAGAAAACGTGCGCGTAGCTCGTTGTATATATACTTCATACCTATTACGTTACATTGTTACGCCTACTGCCTACTTAAGCCCCTTCCTACTCTCGCCCTAATCATAACATTAACAAGCGGTTTCGGATATGCATTTAATTCAAAGAAAGAATTTTTTGTAAACAAAAAACCGGTACCTTGTTAAAATGTAAAAGAAAAATATTATCATACATCAAGATGGAAACACACGACATTACTGACTTTATCACATCACGACAGTCTTTTCGACACTTCTAGTTTTAATATTTATAAACAGTTGTATATTCTAACACTCCGTTATGTCGAACCAGGCACGAGCATCACAATACAATACATTTTTCTTGCCATTACGAGGCAATTTCTAGATATTATCCAATCAGCGAGGCGCCTATTCCGCGAATTACTTACAATTCCCATTTCTAACTATTGTGTTAATGAATTATTATTATAACTATTCAGATCTCAATATAATAAATTCTAGAACATTCAACCGATCGCAACATATTTAAAACTAGCCGTCGCCCGCGGCGTTGCTCGCGTTCTACCCTACAGGGTGCGACTTTTCAAAATTCCTTTCTTAGTGCACCCCTACACTACATAAGGATACTACCCTCCAAATTTCATCCCTTTAGGACTTATGGTTTAGGCTGTGCGTTGATTCTAAGTCAGCTTCAACAGAGTTTTATATATATTGATGATGATGATATGCAGTGCTTACAAACCTACTTCGTTCTTGTAATATCTCAATATAATTTAGTAATTATGTTTGTATTCAATAGTTATCTTAAATATAACTAAGTTTTACGTTATTAAACATTAAGAACCGAATGATTAAATATATTACGGTAAAAATTTCAATTAGAAGATTTTAGTACATTATATAGGTACCTACAACAGACACGAGTAAATATACACGAATACGTAAGTAGACAATCTAAATACCTATAAAGTTATAGACAGGCATAGCATGCAGCACATGTTAAAACAGGAACTAGTGTGGATATCGTCGACATGCGTTACTTCCGTGAGACGCATCCAATGAACGCAAGTCAACACGAACAATTTCTCGTTTCTGACTTTTTCTCAATTCTGGAAATGCTAATCAGACAAACCAGTTGATAGTTCGCGGGGAAGAGCCGAGCTCGTACATCTTCCGAGAAACGAAAGCGAGACAGCCGCTAGTGGGAAATGCGATTATCGTAATCACTCCGCAGAGGGACTCTTTCCGATATTTTAGTTTGTTTTTTCTAAATAGAACGCATTGCGAGATCGTCGTCGTGCGTAATACACAAGTTTAGAAATCGTGTCAACACATTTCAAAAAGGCTTTATAACAATTCTATTTCTCTTATTTTGATATCCTCGCTGTGTTTTGCTGCTACTCTACCGTTAACCGCACGGCGCCCCCATAGAGTGCCCCACATTTCATTATGGTTGATAATTATCCCTAGGCAACGAGGAAAATCCAATTAATTTTAACAGCTACGCGATTTGTCTGAAGCCAACTAAATCCCGCGTAGATTTCTTGGTAATTTAGATTCATCGAAACAAAATTACTATGGTAGCTTCAGTCTTTTTTTCGAAAGGATAAGTCTGCTGGTCCTCTGAAGAAGTTGCAGCGATATCGAACAATGGAGGTTCAGTAATTCAGTAATTTAAAACACGATAAGCAAGTAATTACATCAATCAAGTACTCTTCAAATAAACGATGAAATCACGCGCCTACTTACGAGTTAATCGTAAAAAACTTTCGGAAGCGTCGCTGGTAATGACGGTAACTTAATCGATTTAAAACTACCATTTCCGAGAAGCAGACGAGATAGTCACATAAAGGTCCGGATTCGTGCTACAGCATTAAGTGTAGTTATACCTAAGCTAAACAATCAATAATACCAGTTTTCGGAGAACAAATTAATGTTTTTACTTAGAACTTACGGCCGGCCGTACCAGGAAAGTAGTCTTTAATGTTACAGTCTCACGATCTTAATAGCGTCTCAGAGAAGGTTGCTTTCCTAATAAATGGTAGAATATTAAATTACTCTTACCATTTTATGTTTTACAATTCGATTAATCACCATTTTATAGTCATTTTATGATTATTTGAAATCCTTTATATGGTTTTGTATTCTTATAAAACTTTTACTACATTCAATCACAAATCTTGGAATATAAACCTTAGCATATTGCAGATCGACTTGACTTGGACTTAATAGCTGAAACTCTTCCAAATTGACGTGCGTAGTATTTTGTAAGAAATACGGGATTTTGAGATTTGACCCAAGTTACTGCCGAGTCTGCAATATGCAGTCGAACATATGTTTGACAGAATACCTACACTTTTTGCATAACAGAACAATATTACACATATTCATCAGAATGGCCCAGAATAGCTATTCTGATGTATATTTGTCGGCTAGTTTATCTAAAACATGTTTCAGGCCAGAGACTTCTATCGTGAAAACATTTGCTGTACTCAATGTAAAGACCTGTAAAGTTATATTCAGAACACTTCCGATGTTGTTGAAGTCTTGTTGGAACAGCTGTGAAGGTACCTCAATTCCATTCTTCGTCGCTAGAGGATCTTTGCGAGGTAGACTCCGGCTCAGGGATGACTGAAGCGAGGGTGTGCAGCACTGACCCGCCAGAGCGCTCAGCGCCAGAGATTCCTCGACGACGCATCGACAGTTTTGCATGAAGATCTGCCATTAGGTCACCGGTTGGTGCAGATGTCTGGGGGAGAAACATACCACCGTTTTACAACCGGTAGAATTTTGTATATTGTAAGGTTAATTACAAGTACAAGCAAAGGCGCGATGAATACTAGGTTCGCTTCGTCAAGAAATAGTATGGCTATGGACTATAAAAGACTTTTTAAGATGAGAGTATATTTTTGTACATAGTGATGTTCAGAGGAAAGCCGTGTTCGAGGCGAATGCGATAAAACACACGGAAGTTTTATGCGGAACATGTCAGAGTTTAATCCTTCGATATTAGCAAGGTTTGACCAAGATAATTCATCTACTAACCGAAGAATATTCTTCAGACCTTGTATTTAATATCTCGTAGAGCTTTTAAAATGATAAACCTAACCCGAACAATGCCAGTGACCAATTGGAACGCAATACCGCTTAGACCATGGGATATTTATGTCCTAAGCAGAATCACAGGTGTATTTGACAGATGTCATTGCTTCACAACGGGCGGCGATCTGCCAACTTATACCATCTTATACTAACCAGACGAATAACACTGTAAATGGTTCACTTTTCTTTAAATACCTTCTAGAACCACCCATAGACAAAGGAATTGGGAGAGTAAATGAGATACCTCATTAATTAGTCATTCCCCATGAGCGTCGCGACGACAGTGACGTAGCGATTACTTCTTGAACACAAGTTTTCGTCGATGTGTAAGAAGGAAATACCCTAGTTGGGTGTATGTAAAGTAGAGTAATTTTTTTGGCAAAAACGTATGAGGAACGCATTCGGCCCGATCTAATTGAGTCGTTGGCATGTAAACGCATTTTGGACACTTGCATACTACAACCAAAACATGGTACAATGTTATCAACGAGCGCAGGATATTGTGGAATTTAGAAGTATTGTTATCGTGCCTCTATCCTGCTTCGGCTACTTCCCTTTTGGAACGCTATGGTTGGTTATACTTTTAGACAAATAGTTTAACTTTCAATCAATGTAAATTCAAATTATGAGAGCTAAAGAGTAGAACTCGTTGCCGGCGTCTGTGTTCCCGAATGACTATAAGTTGGAAGTTTTCAAGAGTAGAGTGAATGAATAGGTATGTTCTAGGTAAACATGCTACATCGTAGACCACATCATCTCTTAACATTAGGTGAGATAGTGGCCAACGGGTACATTGCATAAGAAAAATCTAGGTTTACTCAAAAAAATTTCACAATCAGTCGAATAATTTGGTTACGAAACCAATGCTCCCAACATCATCATTAACAAGCTTTATAAATCTTCGTTTAAAAAGAAAATAATAATAACGACCTTTATCGTATAAAAATTATGTCTATCGCGTTATCAATGCGAAATAAAGTTACCACCAATAACGCAAAACAATAATACGTCTATCAATTTGCTTTAATCAGTACATGCGATACTGAGAAAAGGTCAATGGCAGATTTGATTTATACTTTACAACGAATTGCTGTATGTAAAATCAATTCATTGATTATTTTGCTGTTATTGGAAATTGATAGTGAAACAAATTCATTGAAGTTCAATATGAATCATAATCTATACTATTATAAAACTGTAAAAAAGGCAAAAACTAAAGTGAAAGATATGGATAAACTAAATATGCAGATCTACTAAATAGACGATTCTGATTCCGAAAATCGAGTTTGTCTGTTTATGTGTTTGTTTGTTCGCAGATCACGCCTAAACTACTGGACCAATTTCAATGAAACTTATACCATTCAGAAGCCCTTTTTCCGGATAGAAACATAGGCTATATTTTATTGAAATGAAAGACGTGGATTCTTAGATACAGCTTGACCTCTCTAAACCAAAAGCCGCCTTTGGCACGAGGTTCATCTTATGCTGGTTGTCAGATATTATGGTGGAAAGTTTTGCACGCGTACGAAGTCGCGGGTATCAGCTAGTTCTTAATGTATTTATTTTATATTATTGTTAAGAAAACTATTACGCTACTTTAGATGCCAATAACATTAAAAACATAACAAAAACGTAACTCCTGCTAAGAACTCCTGTATAGTTTTTTTTTTTTGTAAATAAAAACGTCACGCGACCTCTAAAGAGTCTACTAGTGTAATGTTACATGCAAGTTGCACAATAAGTAACACATTCAGTTTAAAAAGTGATATAAGTGTATATAACATAATATCTTTAAAGTGTGTGGGAAATGTGGTAATATCTACTACTATACCTATGTCGAGAGTTACTCATAAATTGTCAGGTCTGCAATGTTTGTATGGAACCATTTATTTCTTGTTGGACCGTTAAAATAAACATTGACTTATAGAGTAGATTATCTAAACTTTATTTATATTATTACGATAAGCTTTCTTTACTCAATTATGTTGTAAAAATACTCAGTTTTGCAACATAATGTTGTTCATGTGAAACAAATAAATAGTAAATTAATAACGTAAGGTAAGAAAATTTACTTAGGAAAGGTTTAAATATATCCCAGAAGTTCTTCATGTCATTGGCCAGCCGTATTGATAAATAATAAAACTATCCATCTAAAATGAATTGTACAGAATCCGGGCAAAAGGTCGCGATAAAGAAGCAATACCGAGATTTGACCTACGATTTTATTCGGCGCTTATTCTGACTACATAATGAAATGAAAGATATATTATCACCTTATCTCGCTCATTACCTTTAAAAGAAACATCTTCGTGGAAGCGTTCTCCTTTCTTGTATCTTTGTCAACCTTGTATCATTGCGGGGTTATTTTACTGGGAAAAAATTCATGAGATGGTCGGAATACATTCTGCGTAAGGTCGGCAGTCGGCGCGCCCGTCAAACCAGCTCCCCGACTAATGATAACATCGCCGAGTGCAACTTAATCATTGTTTTGGCACACTCTACGATGTCGCCAGGGTTTCGGGATGCGGAGAAAGCACTAATGGACTAGGCTGATGGAATAATCGTTCATGGAGCTTGAGTATTAGGTACAAGAGCCGTCCTTGGTTTTGATTGTAATTCAACACAAACAAGCCATTTGCTATTAGCTTGGAGCAAAGAAATAAATCAACACATAGATATTATGATATTTTTAGCGGTACGGTACCCAATATTAGCAGCGAAAAATATTACACTTATCGAGAATCGTTTCTCGGGGTAAAAAAGGTACTAGTTTCGGCACATCAAATACATTCTTCACCACTGAACTCAGAGTGCTTTATGATATTTTATTGTAAGCCAGTTAGGGCGTGCGAAGCCGTCAGCTAATATCTTCTTATGCGAAAGGTGACTTCTCTATATCATCACACTAACAGCCAAATCTTAAATCAATATAGATTTAGTATCAAACTAACCCGTCTTAAGTAACTACGAGTATCCAGCTATTGATTTTCCGAAAGCCGACAACGTGTCTCATATTTAATTCGCCACGGATGCAAGGTAAACTGAACACAATAGAAACGTACTATTTTGGTACTCCGATGTGGCATAGAAATTGAATACAATAATGGTTAAAAACTAGAGTGGAATTCCGAACTTATACGTGCTTATACCGTACCTATTGTAACAAAGAGCCCAATTCGATCCGCCCTAAAGCACTCCTAAACATTTCTATAGAAGCAGTCAGAGTATATAAACTGTGTCAGAAATACCGAGCTTGTTTGCTTATAAAACTCACGAACAATTGCAAACATTGATTGTTTTTGGAGCGTGCTAATTCTAGTGTGTCAATTCTCGCGCACTTGAGCTGCAAAATATTATAATACCGCGTTCACACTATGCCCATGCCGCTGCCGACATTATTGCCGCGGACGCCTTTATTCTCATTAGAGAGCTAGGGCATGAATTTGGGCCGGGAGCCGGGTCAGAGGCATTATCGTTTTCACACTAAGCTCGTGCCCGCTTCCCTGTCCAAGTCCCTGCCCACTGCGGCATAGTGTGAACGCAACATAATAAACATTTGTGTTCGTTATTTCAGGGAATGGCCGAGAGTGAACAAAAAGTAGCATAGCAGTGTGTGTGTACGTTCTTACGTTCGCAAGAAACGTGGTCGCGACGTTAGCTGGAACCGGTAACAAAGCCGAATCATGAGAAATACAGATTCTGTTAAACTGTAAGCTGATCGATTTGTGGCTTCCAACAAATACGCATGCATTTACATTTCCAATTTCGTGTAGGTGCGGCTTGTGGCTTTCTTGGTAGTAAGTAGTTTTAGGCTTTGCTGTTTGATTCAAAATCATGAGTGAATATGATTACAAAATGTTTTTTGTTTAGTGGTTTCCAATTTTGCAATAAGTTGCAAGACTTCGGTGAAGTTGTGACGACGCGATGACGACACGGACTGAGATGTCAAATATGTGTACATTACTAGTTTTACTGACGACGCACTGATTTCAGTAATGAATTAGGTAGGACTAGGTACCCATGACCGAAAAAGGATAACTAAAAATCATTAAGATGACAAATAAAGTTACCTACTATGTACTTAATTATTTATCACGAAAACACAGAAATAATTTAGGAAACTTGTTTTTATTTTCTCGGAAAAATACCAAATCCAAGTTATTTTCATATTTTTCTTGTTGACGAGCAAATTCCAAAGACAAGGTAGCCAGTTAGTTTCCAGTTTGAAATTAACTGGAAACATCGATTGTATCGTCTCTCGAAAGAATTCTAAAAATACCTTATCAAATTGAAGATGTTTTTATAACGAGAAAAATCAGCTTTTCTGACAATTTGCTCCATAGATCGTGCGTAGGCACGCGTCCTACGCACTTATCTATCGCTCGATTTGTTTATTATATGTGAACGTGTATGGCTGGCGTGTAGCTGGCTATGATTATCAATGTAAGAGCTGATATAGAAAAACTGCGTTCGTGGTTATCTCAATTGGCAACTAATGTTATGGTTTACTAGCCGTCGCCCGCGGCGTTGCTCGCGTTCTACACCCTTTAGAGTATGAATTTTCAAAATTCCTTTCTTAGTGCACCCCTGCACTATATAAGGATACTACTCTCCAAATTTCATACCTCTAGGACTTATAGTTTAGGCTGTGCGTTGATTCTAAGTCAGCTTCAAAAGAGTTCTATATATTTAGAAGATTCTCGCTTGTGAACGAATTTCTTCACAATGATGATAATGATAATGCACATAAGTGATTTACGAACCGTGACGCCTGGCATTGATATTCTGAGCGACCAAAGAACTGAAGGATTTGTAGAGATAACTGATATTTGACTACCACCGCGACTCTATGTTTCGAAAGTATAACCCTTCTACAACTTGTTGTTTGTCCACGATAGTTTGCTAGAAATACACATCGCCGGAACTATTAATCGTCAACACAAACATCGATACGTAATCGATGACGAAATTTCAAGAAACGAGGAAAATAATATTGTAAACAATGTGAATGCGTAGAGCTCCACGTGGATGACAATAAGAACTGATATCATTATAATGGCGTTATCACGCACTATTATAATGGGAGTTCCGAGAAGCGAAGCGAGCTAGCATACAATTATCGTCGCTTCACAGAAGCGTCCGACTGTTTCTGCTCGTAATTATACGGCAGTACTTTGAGGTTTACAAATGTTTCGTTGGGATAAAAACAATTTTGAGCAACTGAGTCCGTACCGATTAGCATCCCTGTGAGTCAAAATTTAACTCATTTGGGGAAAAGAAGTAGGTTGGGTACTTCTACGAGAATAACAAAACTACCTACCTACTCTATGTTTGTTCCATTTAATTTTCTTGTGAAGTTATACGTTCGCTGCTCGAGTCGCGTGATATTAGAATACTAATTGGCATACCAGCTGGCATGGAAACTTTATCAGAGTCAATTCAACCCTTTCATTAGGACAGGCGCGTAAGTAACAGACGAATCTATTCTAACATCACATAATTCATTATTAGTCTTTCCGAGAAGTCAAAGAAGTTAATATTAATTTAGTTCAGCAAGTAACAGGAGCAATCTCAACTTTGTCGGTACATGATGAAAAACAAATTAATTTATGTCTTAAAACCTTAAAATGCGAAAAACGAGTTCACGGCTCCGTATAATGTTGGGTTAATTAATACATTTTCTTAGAATCCAACAATCTTGCGTGTTATCAAAAACATGCGAGTATGCGTAGGTAGACTATACAGTATTTGGAGAAGATTCACCGGTTTTCTAATGTCTTGGAATTTGTAAATCATTATAAATACGGCTTGCAATTTGTACAGATAAATTCAAGATCCAACACTAAGCCAATGCAGTTCTGACTTGCAAGTAAAGCCTGAGAAGGGTGCCTGTTCGTTAGTTATATCGGTGTTCAATTCTCTAAAACCGGTCCACCAATTGCAATATTTGAATGAATTGGTTCCTAACCTTTCCCGTTCATGCCTTATTTCATTTAATTTGGGATAATTCAATCCGATGGCTAACTTAGGGCATCCCAAGTGTGCGGATGTCTAGAGACGTACACGGGTAAGTATCAAAATGACAAATTTTTGAGATTATGTCCATTGACATAGAACAATTGGCCTGAGGCCTTACGCTCACTTCGGTAGAGATTCAACTCTAATATGGATGACGTTACATCTCAGCCGCAAACTTTTTCATCCACTAGTCAATAGAGTTCTCGACGTAATTTTGACGTTAGAGTTAAATCTCTGCCGAAGTCTAAATAGCCTCTAATTTCATTAAAATCTTGCTCTATTAAATAAAATTATAATGAAACTGGCTCTAATAAGTTTTCTTTGATAGGCGAATCCTTACATCGCCCGATAACTTATTTAACGCTTAGAACATCAATACGGCAGACAGACATCAATCCACTTCGCAGAATCTAGAAACGCTAGTAATATTTTCAAGGACTCTACTAATTTCTATTCTGTGGTACCACTGTTTCTATCGCACCTCCTTATGTCTATTGATTGACATTACTTTAAAACTCTGTGCTAATATCGAGAATGATGAAAAGTCAGTTTTATTTTAATTTAATTAGGTCCTTAGAACCTACTAGACATGACAGGGACAGGATGGACTAGACAGCTTGACAGTCTCTACAGTTGAGTAGTTGTGTTATTCATGAGAAATGAACTTACAAGTACTATAAATTAAAGGATCGCATGAAATAACATTGCAAAAATGATCACATCGAATTATGCAGTATCATACAGGGTGTTACCAGACCACTTCCGAAAACTTGGAGGTTCCAATCAGACCATGATACTGAAAACATTACGCGAAAAAAATCGCGAAAAAAAAAATTGACTTGACTATCTCTTTTTAATTTTTTTTCTAGTTACATACACACAGTACAACATAATAAGACATATCTATCTAATTATCTCATTTAAAAAAGCAAAAAAACAAATAAAATAAATAATGCAGCAATGTACACGCAGCACGCAGATTACGTCTACTACAGCATGAACAGCTGAGAGTTCATCGCGGGTCATTCAAGTACGCGACGTGCGAGCGACCTACGTTAGTACCTACCTACGTTAGTACCTACCTACGTTAGTACCTACCTACGTTAGTACCTACCTACGTTAGTACCTACCTACGTTAGTAGGCACTTACGACACAGAATAAATAATAGTACTACGCCTCGACCTTACCTACGTGAATGCGTACATTGCGGGCTGGCGAAATAAATACAAATCTTTAAACATTGTTTTCTCCGGCAATAATTATTTTTCAGGATAACTGATTTTTTTTTGGTTGGGTTTTGGTGTGCTGTAGCTCCCCCTTTCGTTTTCGGAAGTGGTCTGGTAACACCCTGTATATTGGTGACACAATTTACATAATGAACGAGAATTCTTCTTGCACTTAGCGTCGTATGCTTTTATTTTTGACTTCATCCGAGACAGGCGGATGTTTCCTCAGATTACTCCCACGAATATAAATACAAAATAGTATAATTTGGTTCTATTGATCGTAAACAAGTCACAGGAGAGCAAAATACGCAATGTCGTGTTCGTGGATGACGTGCTTTTTCCAATTTAACTACCAAACTAGGTACTGATTTGAATTGAAACTAAGGATTCAGATGAAACTCAGGTAAAAAAAAATATCTAAATCAGTTCATATATTATGACGGAGTTGTGACTGTAAGGTAATAAAAAACAACCGAATAGAGAACCACCTCCTTTTTTGAAATCGGTTAAAAGTATACAGGGTGTTACCAGACCACTTCCGAAAACTTGGAGGTTCCAATCAGACCATGATACTGAAAACATTAAGCGAAAAAAATTGCGAAAAAAAAATTGACTTGACTATCTCTTTTTAATTTTTTTTTCTAGTTACATACACACAGTACAACATAATAAGACATATCTACCTAATTATCTCATTTAAAAAAGCAAAAAAACAAATAAAATAAATAAAGCAGCAATGTACACGCAGCACGCAGATTACGTCTACTACAGCATGAACAGCTGAGAGTTCATCGCGGGTCATTCAAGTACGCGACGTGCGAGCGACCTACGTTAGTAGGCACTTACGACACAGAATAAATAATAGTACTACGCCTCGACCTTACCTACGTGAATGCGTACATTGCGGGCTGGCGAAATAAATACAAATCTTTAAACATTGTTTTCTCCGGCTATAATTATTTTTCAGGAAAACTGATTTTTTTTTGGTTGGGTTTTGGTGTGCTGTAGCTCCCCCTTTCGTTTTCGGAAGAGGTCTGGTAACACCCTGTATTATAGAAGTTGTATGTTTTCATTGACAGTTTCATCGCACTCGTTCTGGTAGAGTTATGAAAGCCACAAAAACCGAAGCTGAGAATGCTAGTTGTAACACTTACTTTAGCTGATGTGTTGTCAGCAGCCGACCGCAGCTTAGCGCGGCCAGCACCGCCAGCGTTACGGATGGCTTCCATCAAGTTCGAGTGAGCATCTCCCACTGGTGCTGGCTTCTCTTGCTGGGTCTTCACTTGCCTGTACGACAAAAATTCCTAAGATTTTTATCTACAAACAAGTAAGTTCGTGTAAGTTAGTGGCCAACTCTGGTGAGTAACCGAAACAAGTATTCAGTACTGATAAGTATTTCTTTTGAAACTAAAATTACGATACGTAGTTCATTCTATTTGTTGTGTATTTAATTTTGAAAATTAACTTTCACGCTTCAACCAAAGTTGTATATCATGAGAATGGCATGTTTTTTTTTAGCAAAGAGTGCATAAGATAACTGGTAATGGAGAGAATTGGTAGAAAAACATGTGCCAACTCTACAATACTCTACATAAGTTGGGATTAGAACTTAGTAGTAGATTGTCAGACTCAGAAACAACACAGAAAATAAAGGGTTTTTGTTCGATAATGACTGACGTAACTATTTGACTGAAGATGGTGCTGTAAACGCAAACGTTTTATTAGTAAACCATGTGATTTTGGATATGAGGTATACATACATAGACAAAATTCGACCACAGGTAGATAACAAAA
This sequence comes from Eulithis prunata, assembly GCA_918843925.1. NCBI lineage: Eukaryota > Metazoa > Arthropoda > Insecta > Lepidoptera > Geometridae > Eulithis > Eulithis prunata. Next base: position 8,159,383 of record OU974014.1, on the reverse strand, counting down.
AACATTGAAATCTGGTACTTTATGTAGACAAACATTACTTAGCTGGTGAAAACGCAAATGATTTTTTCTGGATTTATCCTGTTAGTAAGAACGTGTAGCGACTACGCTAAACAAACAACTTTAAAATTAAACTCGATAATAGACGGATGTAGACAAGACAGACAAAAAGAGAGTTGCTGTAATTAGCCCAGTAGACTTTTCAATGGATCATAAACGCACGAAATACTGAAACAGATCAAAATTATTGAGTCAGGTAGGTATGACACAATACGTTTCTCGGAAACGCGATGGAGAATCTTACCACACAAGAGATTACCGAGCTTACTTGATTCCAAATTGAATCTTAACGCACAAGTAATTAAAGTTGACTTCGTGCAAGCGACTGCAGTGAAACACGCTTGATCTCCAAGTATAAACCTTGACCTTTGCGAACAAACAACCTCTTGATCGTATACTAGTTTCAGCTCGTGGCAAAGCGGCGGTTTATTTACCTAAGGGGAACTCATGCATTATTTATTGTGTAACATTGGACAGTTGTTGTTGAATAGACAGACGTAGATTGACATTGAGAAGACGTCTTGCAGTCTTGAACACCGTATAGGGACACAATCAGTTGAAATGCTCGATATTTTTTACGAGTCTCTGTCTGTCGGAGCATCCTTTTATTTTGAGCTAGCAGTTGTAGCGCATTGCATCGTTAGAGAGGGAACGTCACTGCATGGGGCATTCATCTCGCGGAGCTGCCGAGGGACATTCTTCTCAAGTTATTTATACATCGATTTTATAATAGCATCGTAAAAAGTAGTTTATATTTACCAAGGAATTCTCAGCAGCGAGATAAGAGTGTCATTATTATTTATTACGTTATTAAAAGTTGAAAATCGTACATTAAAATAAAAGGCACTATCAGATTTAGTATAAAATGTTTTTCGGAAAAGCGAAATAGTATCTCTTTTTGTTTAATTCTACTTTACACAAACCTATGCCTTTGTTCACAACCAGAACTTGCCACGGGCTTTGTTTCATAGAAATTCGACTAATTTAATTTGATTGTTTCCGTTAGCGTAGGTATACGCAAAGCGCTAACCAAAGCGGGGAAATAAATTTAGTCATAGACAGATTTTAATTTCAGCATAATGATATTTCATTTAATGAGAATACAGTTTTTTTTAGATTAATTATAGCGTTAAAACGAATAAAGTTGATACAGGTATCTATTTAGCGATAAATATTAGTAGAACTCAAAATTACGATTACAAACAAGACAATACAATCAAAGTTATGAAGGGCAATACAAAATAGTAAGTGACTTCATACTGAAAATTCGTAGAACGCCTCACTCAAGCTTAGGGTTGCCATAAGTCAATAAAGTGTCGATTTCATTTTGTGTGCTATGGACACAAAACAAGCGCAACTAGCAAATATGGTACGCTTCAAAGGCAATCCAGAAGATTGGAAGAGGAAATGATGTAAAATGCCACATTTGGGGTAATACACATTTTTTGCGGCATATTTTGTGTCATTCTGACGACGACGCGCGCGCGATGCGATCCCTCAATGAATAAAACGAGACTTAACAACAGAGTCCGTCCTACACAAACAGGCCAAAATATTAAATAGTTGTTCCAACCTACAGCACAGCATGCAACATGTAGGATGTAGGTGCTTTGGTATCAAATGTAAGATTAGAAATAAATCGAACATAAAATAAAGGTTAAATTTCTCCTATTAAAGATTAGATGGTCTGAGTTTCTCTCGGTCAACGTAGATGGGTTCAAATAGTTAAAGTTCTAAGGCGTAAAGCGTAGGCGAGGTATGTTCGGGGCTTGCTTTGAACGTTAGCTCTTTATCGATTCGTCATCCCTCGTAATTGAACTATTTGACATTGTTGTATTACGGCGAAGGGTAAAGCCAGACAACCTTCTCGCTCGCACATTTCAACATTTTTGAAGATATAATATAACTAAATGTAATTATGTGAAATTGCAGAGCTTCAGGGTCGAGAGAATAACAATGCAAAGGTTCAATAAAAATATCACATTGATCCAAACAAGTTTTCTAACCAAAAAATGTGCACTTTAATTTATCGCATTGGTACGAGTTTTTTGGTCGGAAAATTTGTTTGGGTCAATGTGATATTTTTGAATGTGCGGTCTTCTTGCATGCCCTATTCATTGAATATACTTGGACTTACAGTGTTTCTTGTTATTTACTAGGAAATTTTTCTTAATAAGCCCTTTTTAGTGCTTTGACGATATCGTTCAAATTTAATTTAGTTACCTATTTATTTGCATAACATTAGTTTTCAGAAATCTAGGAAATGAGCTACACCTCGTTATGAACAAACGTTGAGTGATGTTTCTTTTGGATTATCAGAGTTTTGAGTAGGACACCTTTTACAAGACTTTGTAAACAAATAGAGTAAAAAATTGCCAATGTCTGTCATAAAAACTGCAATAGTTGATAGGCATGTTGCGTTTCCATAACAGACAAATGGGCAGTTAAAACTTCATCGCGAGAATGGAATGGCATCGCTTAACACCCGATCCTAGTACCTCACCCATGTTATCGGCTTTTTATGTATTCTTATAATGAGCAATTAACACTGTCTCTATCCAGAGGATTGCAATCATTATTGCTAATGAGCTAAGGGTGATAATTTCGCGAAGGACACGGGAAATGAACGCGCCAATCCAGTCATGCTTGATGAGCTCTTTAGCAAAAATAAAAACATTTTTTTGTTTTCTCAGTAAAGCCTAAAACCACACGTTTGGTTACGTGGGAAATATTTTAATGCATTCAAAACAATTCAACGCAACGACATTTAAATAATTGACTCAAATTAGTTCGAAGAGCAATCGGTAAAAGCAAAAAAGAGAGGCAGCACGTGGCCGACCTTTTAACTGAGGTACGGTGCCCCGAGGCCCAGTACCGTGAACAACATTGTTATTAACGTTAACAGAGTTCTTGTTTTGATACGTTTCATAGCGGTATTATACCTTTTCCATTATACCTCCACCACAATAGCATTAAGATATACGCTTTTTCTTTTGTAATGAATGTTTGTAACGTTTACAAAGCTATTGTTTTGCCTTGATCAAAGTAGTATAATTTTTCCTTTAGAAGACGTTTACCACCACCTACACTTTAACACAAAATACCCTCTTTCGTGTGTGTGTGTGAGCAAACCGAAATATTTATTTGTACCGAATAAACTAATTAGCTGTCGTTAGAATTTCCCCGCTTTTACTTTGTACACAACAGAGCTCATTATTCAAGCAGTGTACAGTCAACATTCGAGGACCTGTGTTACTAATGGAACGCAGCCGACTTTATTTGCATTTAACTATTTCCTTACATGCTTTTGGCCTCATGGTGTATACTGTTTATGGACAAGCTGTTCATTGACTCGATCAGACACTCCATGACATTACTCTTACAATTATACCAACAGAGACTAATGAAGACACATCGCTAGAGCCTCTTTTTTATAACCTAAACCTTCTGTCAATAGTTCCAGAATAGTACGAAAGATTGAATGTTAGTAGGCCAAAATATTTATAATTTACTAGACTAGAGATACTTGAGATACCTTTCACAAGTTTCTAGACATAGTACACAAAAAATACCCTTCACAGTTAGGTTATGATTTTTGGTTTAGGTTTTGCGCTGATAGCTTACCACTCTTGCCAGTCAGTATCGCTAGTTTTATACATAAAGCGTCGTTTCTAGGCAAACACGGGTATTCAAATGAAGCACCTTGCTAAGGCCCCTAAGAGAATTTCTCGAAAGCCCTCCAGAGTATTCGATCTCGGAATAACATCTATGTAATTAAAGCCGTGGGCTATGAAAGACGCTACTGTATTCAGATTAATTCAGAATCGCTGAGACTGCGCTTGCACGCCGTGGGCTAGAATACTTATGGGTAACTAATACCTAATTTAAAAAAAATACAACTCCGTCTAATTAAATGCGAAAAGATTTTCTTGACTTAGTTTTGCTTGGTCACACCACAACACGGCTGAATAACTCCTGATCTTCTTTTGGGTATATTTTGGTAGAAGCGTTTATCTAATCTATAAAAAACAGTAGAACGGCAGTGAAAAACATACAAAAAAGACCGCATATAAACATACTGAAAATACAATAGCAATTAGTGCGGTTACGTAACCTTTGTAACAGGGATTAGGATCACCGTCCATAATGCCACGCACTGTTCAAAAGCGGAGCGGGGAATCCACTATTAGGAATGCAGCACACGCATCATAAGCTCTAGCGTTTTACAGACAGGATACTTGGGTAATAGGATTAGTACGCAGCGTGGTACATGAATAACTAATGACTAAGCGATCAAAAAAGGAGGCGTTTACACTGGAGTTTATTACGCACGTGTGTAGATTATCAACAATGATGGACTCGAATACAAGAGTGCTTTTTTGAGGGGTTGTTTCTAAAACGATAACTAACTTTTATGAGCGTATTCTAGTAGAGCATCGTTGTTATTTAAATACAAATTCAGAAAGAAATATATGATTTTACTAGCCGTCGCCCGCGGCGTTGCTCGCGTTCTACCCTTTAGAGTGTGACGTTTCAAAATTCCTTTCTTAGTGCACCCCTACACTATAATATAAGGATACTACCCTCCAAACTTCATACCTCTAGGACTTGTAGTTTAGGCTGTGCGTTGATTCTATGTCAGCTTCAAAAGAGTTTTATATATATTGATTGATGATTGATGATACTACCCTCCAAATTTCATACCTCTAGGACTTATAGTTTAGGCTATGCGTTGATTCTCTGTCAGCTTCAAAAGAGTTTTATATATATTGATGATTGATGATGATTATACTCGCTTATCGCTCCGCGAGTGAAAAGCCAAGGCCTTATTTGTCGTTCTGGTTAATAGTTACGTTAACACGCGATACGTGTTCGCAGACCGCGTAAAAACACTTGTTTTTATTATTTTATGGTAATATAGGACAATTTATCAAATAGCTCCTCTGCGTTTTTTTTTCAAGTAGCGAAATACGTTACAGTTGTATTATTGAAAGGTCTTTGCCAGCATTTTTGCGATAGAAGGCTCCGAAATTACAATATCAAGTTAGTAAAGCAACGTTCAGCAAGGTCAAAATATAGATAAGTGACGGCTAATAGCATCTATTAATGGGCTTCGTCATGGCACTTTTAATTGTCACTCCTCTTTTGTCTTCGGAGGCAATAAAACAATACTTACAATACTTAATAGTAGACGATGCACTTATGAGGTCTAAATAGTTGCTAAGTTACACAAATCGATTAATTATCCAAAGAAGACAAACCAAGAACTGCAAACGTGAGTAGGCGAGGCAGTTTATTTCGATTTTAAAAGATTATACCTATTACTGATTAGGAATCTATTCGAAATGAAATCTAGACAAAGTTAATGTTAATTACCGGACTATGGGATCCCTTATCACCATCTTCTACACATCTGTGAAACTGACCTAACTAAACAAATAGCTTCGACGGTCGAGTTCGAGACAGTTTCATAAGTTTTTTTGTCCGCTTTACTTCGCCAATAGGAATGGACGACGCCTTTGACGACACTGTTTAACAATATTATTACCTAGCAGTGGTTCTAGGACCAATTCCTTTCCAACTTAAATATGAGATAGTTCAATCATCTAAATAATGGGTGAAGTTTAGATGTCCATTATAGTTTCAGTTGTGAAGTGGTCGGCCAGACCAAAGTTTTTTTACGGCCACCCTGCATCCGGAATGCAAGAAACCATTACATGAATCTCTATCTCTAAATATATAAAACTCTTTTGAAGCTGACTGACAATCAACGCACAGCCTAAACTATAAGTCTTAAAGGTATGAAATTTGGAGATTAGTATCCTTATATAGTGTAGAGGAGCACTAAGAAAGGAATTTTGAAAAGTCGCACCCTAAAGGGTCTTAAATTAGGATCAAAGATTTTAACCAAATAATGCGTATGCTACTACCACGCGAGCAAAGCCGCGGGCGACAGCTAGTAATGAATATCGCTGATCGTTCATAAAATTTGGTAAGGAAGTAATGACCTTTAGGTACTTTTGTTATATCAGTCGAATTCTCATGAAATCATTACCCAACTGATAATCGCCGATGACTATATTGACTAGAGGGAAATCCCATGCAAGCTATATTTTGGAATTTCGCAATAAATCAACATTATCATGACTGACGAATTATGTTGATTTACTGCGGTTATCCCATCCCACTAATATTATAAATATCAAAGTTTATTGGATGTTGTGTGTTTCAATCATGCTGCAACTGCTGGTCCTATTTGGATGAAACTTGTAATACTTATATATATTTATGTAGTTTGTAACCTGGATTAACACATAGGCTACTTTTTGTCTCGAAAAATCAAAAGGATCAAACGGGACGCGGACGAATTCGCGGGTGGAAACTAGTTTTAAATAGGACAAAGCTGTTTTTCGTTTTAACATAACACATTATGTCGTTACATAAATCCTTTTAATTTTTTTATTCATTCATTCATTCATTCATTCATTCATTCAATATATATAAAACTCTTTTGAAGCTGACAGAGAATCAACGCACAGCCTAAACTATAAGTCCTAGAGGTATGAAATTTGGAGGGTAGTATCCTTATATAGTGTAAGGGTGCACTAAGAAAGCAATTTTGAAAAGTCACACTCTAAAGGGTAGAACGCGAGCAACGCCGCGGGCGACGGCTAGTTGTTTATAAGGATGTTAATAAGCCATGTAAGGGAGCCTTGTATCGCGTACCTTCACTTAAAAATAAAATTATTACGTATCATTGCGAAACCGATTGAATACTCGTAATATAAGATACGCAGCTTCTTAGTACGGGTTATAAACCACGTCACTAGGGCAGGGGGTATATAAGCATATATTGCACCAAACAAACTACGTAGATACCAATTCAAACCAATATACGATTTTGAATTCTCGGTAACCCAGCCAGTGATTGATAGTGTTGAATGGTCTCGTCGCCATATTCATCAATCAACTCTCACACGTCTATTTACCATCTCTCTGTCAATAGCTAGAATGATCTAATACCACAGAATAGTAGTTCATTCATACTAATTCATCCGTGGTGATACAGATTCAAATTATATTTACAAATTATGAAATATTTATTTATATATTTCTATGCCTATTCCATAATTATGTTGAATTTATTATCCTTATAGTTCTGTCATTTAGGGCTAAAATCGCTGAAAAGATTTCCGTGAGGATTGAAAATTGGTAATATTTACCTATAATAATAATAATTGTTTACCTTTATAACATGGATCAGAAAAGAGCTCCTTCAACGAGTACCATTCATTCATAAATGACAGAAAATACGATATTGTAAAGATAAAGAGTTTCAACACATAACGTAAAAGAACGTAAGGTAATGAAAAATCGTTACGGTCGACGGCATTTTAGAGTAGGTGAGTCCTCATCTATAAAACTAGACTCTAGTTACTAGAGGGCTATAAAAGCTGCAATAATGTTAGTCAAGCTTCGACGCTTTCTAAGTCTTCTTTTGCGAGCGAACGAGAAAGCAACACGACACTGTTGTTCCTAAGAAACCTATAAATAAATTAGCGCCTCTGAGTTCCATGATTTAAGCTGCGTGTAGCAGGAAAACTATAAGATATAGGTAGGTACAGTATATGCGTATTTAAATATTGATACTAAAATTTACGATACCTAAGTACGGGCAGATATTGGCATGGAGCAATTCAAAACAATGCTAACGAATGACAAGGCTGTTGGTGATTATGGTGGCATTATTAATGGTTTGACCCTAATATGGATGCAAAACTGAATAAATAGTTGGCATTATAATGCTTCATCACTGTCGACTGTCGACTTTTTATAGCTATCCAAATTAAGTTTTCTTTATCTTTTCTCATTTATAGATTTCCTACTAAATAATAATAAATAAATATTCTTGGACATATTACACAACAAAACTAACAGATTAAAGCTTCAGAGGCGACAACATTTTTGAACAACGTAATCGTTATGTTTATAAATGAACACTACGCTCCAATGCCTACACCTTCACATTCGTTGAACATAACCGACATTACATCATAAAAAATCAAAAGGTTTCTCAGAAATATAACAATATTTATGATTCCAAAGACTAACTAACGTAGCATTAAACAACTGTTAATCTGTACCTAACTGGGCGGTTTCGCAAAATGATTTTAAGCTACTACCGTGCGACATTGGTACACAATTACACAGTACAGAGACATGGTACCTAATCCCGAAACTTCTAAAAATATATTGTATAAAAAAAAACTAAAGTAATTTGTATGTATTTTTTTTTATGTTATAAGGTTATAACTGGCAGACGAGCAGGCGGGCCACCTGATGGAAATGATGTACTTCGAAGTTTGTATTAAATTTATAGCTGACGTACGCTTACGTCGAAAATATAAACATGAGTCTGTAGGTACGGGCTATCATTGGATATTTTAAGCAAATTACTCACTTATCCAATATTGCAGGACAATCGAACGGGTACAACGAATCCGCAGACAGCATGGTTTAATACAATTTGTGCTTTATTTTGTGAGCAATAAAGACCATGCTAGATGAACGGATGTTTCATGTCTGTCGGCAGCCAATATAACATCTAGCAGTTTATTCAATTACGAGATGTCAAAGGGACCATTTGCATGTCAACTACGAATGGCTGATGGACCAGGATTGACAGTCCCTCCGCTTATTTAATTATTTATGTTTCACGAGAAATTCAAGCTCTATTTTAGTGCGCTCTTCACCTGAAGAAGATTAATAAGACAGCGCGGAGCTTTATTACAAAACTGTTTTTAAGTTTTTTTTTTACACATTGCATTTCTCTGGCTTGACATTTATGAATACCTGCTGCAATACATGACCATACTTAATAAAGGTTTTATAAATAGGTACATCTGATAGAAAGGAGTTGCCAGTCGAGAATATTCTATCCCAGGAGTGCATTCTGTTTGTAAACCAGACCGGGCTAATGAGCACGTTGTTCAATTAATCAATGCAATCCATGAATACAAATATAGGTAATGCAGCTGTCTGCACTGTGGGTTTGCTCGGGAAGCGTTGCAGGTGTAATTTCCGAGAATTCATTCATTGTAATTTCTTAGAACTAATATTATTCCTGGCCGGCTTTTGTTCCGTAACTAGGCAACTAAGAAACTCTCCGTTATATAATTCTAATAGAAGCTGCGCTACGTTGCACGGATGACTCCTAATAAACTACGCGTTTTATTTCAGGTTTTGAAATATTCGTTTAGATTATTGAAGCAAGTCATTTATTTACAAAGTATCCCTGGGGACATGGAGCGATTCTATTGAGTAACGAAGAGAGTAAATCTAAAATGCTATCGGGCAACGTTACTACTTAGTTTGTAGAAGACAATGTTCTAAGGAACATGCGCACGCGCTTTGTTTTCAAAACCACTGTTTCTACTTATTAACACGATACGGAGAAACCGATGGTTTGTAAATAGATCCCTATTCTTAACGCTTCGACAGCCTAGTCATTCGGTACTTGGCATTTCACTACAAACTAACATCAGAAAATCATTTATGGATAATCAATACATCCAAAAAAATTGTATGTATTTCCATAACTTACCCAGATAACATGTTTTGCTCTAAAAAGTTTCGAATAAGGATGAGTTCGTGAGAATATAAGATGGTAGTCTCCTTTATAGATTATTATCTTGCATCCTTGTGCATAACATGCATACAAATGTTAATTAATTATTTTCTTTTGGTAAGGAACTAGTTGATTGTGAAGCATCGAGTCATTAATTACTAATCTTATAGCTGCAAAACAATTTTTTATCTAGTGTGTTAATGAATGCCTACATTGGCAACAACCACCCAATTTGGCAGTCTCTTCGACGACTATTTAAATTTATCACGTTTTTAATTCATTTTACGTGTATAAATTATGAACATTGCATGTTGTGTACAAAAAGGCAGTGTGGGAGGTTATTGTGCCGCCATCAACAGATCTTTTAGCCAAGAAAGGCGCTACCATTCTATTGCCTCCTCTTTGTCAAGCAAACAGATGGTGACAGAAGAAAAAGTAAGGCGAGAAGTGAAGACTCTGAGCCGTAGTCGGAAGATTTTAAACAAACTCAGGTCAAATTAAAAGATTTTGGCATATTATTATGTAAATTATTAAAACTGCAATAATTTTAAGAGCAATAAAATATTTTATTCCAAGATTCTACGAGTTTTGAGCAACAGTTTAAGGCACAGTTAATCTTGTTCATCTGTCCCTACTCCCTACAACTCTTTAATATTCTATCAATGGAGTTAACCGGGGTCAAGTGACCCATAACTCTAATCCCAGCATATGGAGGTGCGTGGAAAACACCAATTTACATTTTTCTACGAAACTGTTTGAATTTAAACACCTTTCTTTTGTGGGACTGATTACAATTCATTTGATTCAGTAGGTAGGTAGGTACATGGAATATGTTAGGGAACCAGACGGATGTGAAGTATAAAATCTGAAGTTGTTTGTGGGTTCACAATTTCTATAACTGTGTTTATAAGTATCTTTACTAGGTATGTACCTTGTGATGTGGCTGTCGCGTTGGTGCAGTGTTCAATAATGCGATAATGTAAATAGCTTTGCGCTTAATGAAGAATAATTATATTCAACGGTGACAATGATTATTTTTTGTGATCGAAAGTTGCTTCGCATGGTTGATCTAACTAGTAACTAAGGTCGTAATTAATTTATTAGAGGCAGACAGCAAAAGCTGTTTCCAAAACAAAAAAAACATTTTCATATACTTTATAAAACAGAACATTCTGGGCGAGTTTTTCATTAACTTGATTAGGTTTAAATTGAATAATTATTCAAGGCTAAACATTCCACGTGAGCTAATAAAGGGACCAATTACGGCGCACCCTGTTTAGGGCATCCTCCCTCACGATAATTGCCTCCTTTAAACATTAATTACGTAAAATCCTATAGTCAATCAGTAAATTCTAGGTTTTTTTTGATGCCGTCGTCGTGCAATTTTAATTTATCTCACGACAAGTTTAACTGCACAGTACTCTAGGCTTTTTTAAGGCTTGATGCTCATTACCAACCTTAGTTGCTCCTGATCAGCAGCCTTATTGCGAAGTGTAATTATGTATGACGATCAATTTTCAATGATAATTTTTACAATCTTAGCAATATTCATGGATTAATTATTGCGGGTAAGGTTCTTCGACAAGTATTTACATTACAAAATATGTAATCGGGCAACAAACGTGTATGCCTTAAAAATTGTTACCTACGTTCTTGGAAATAAGCGGTCCTACACCAGGGCGCAAAGTCCGCAAGTGTTTAAATAAACTCAATAACTAATGTACAAATTTTTCGTCTCTGCGGCGGCCTTAAATCTGTACCACAAAATTATAATTACGTGACGCTTCGCCATGTGTGCCGAAGGCTTGTTTGAGTACGGGCAAAAAAACAGGTAAACGATAAAATATGAGAGGGCTAACGTGCATCTTTGCCTGAAAAAGGTCAACATATGTTCTGTTCCAGAACGTGTGATGAAGAGTAACACTTAGTTTTTTTTGGCTGTAAAAAATACATTCGTAACTTTTCAGGGCCAAGTCGTCATTCTATCTAGAAACATATTTTACGCGTAATCAATTTTTCGTGTTTCGAATCATTGTCTGCATGGACTGGTTCAGTTTTCGAGAGCAGTCTTAATACATAATACACCCGGTATACAAAAGACAATACTTATTTACTACAAAAAATCTTGAATATAAAAAACTTACCGCTTCACTTCAATAGGTGGTTCGGCTTCCATCGGCGGTGGCGGTGGCGGAGGCGGAGGAGGTGGCGGGAGCGACGGCACACTGAGTTCCATCGGCGGCGGTGCATCTGGTATATCAGACCTCTCGTGTGCCTTCATAGCTTCCGATGAAGGTTTCACACTAACGTCAGGCAAGCCCAGCTCAGGTAGACTTAGTTCAGGTACACTAAGCTCATGTAACTCCGGAAGCTCGCATTCTGGCACAGTGGGAGCGACGGGGGAGGTGACGACAGAAGGCGCAATGGAACCATCACTAGTAATCGAGAATTGGACATCACCGGCTATGCCTGCCAGATTAGGCAGGTCCAAGGGCATTTCTAGCTCTGGCACCTGTTGGGAATGGGCGTTGTGAACAACGAGCTTTGGAAAACGCATTGTTGATGATGACACTATAGGAAGTATGATGAATATCAATGTGAAACTCTAGGTTATCGTATTTTTCACAGTATGTAAGTTTTTTATGCAAATACACAAATTAGAGATCCCAGCTCAGCCATTAGCGTCAATGCAATTAAGTAAACATGAAATGAGAAACTTTTTATAATACTCACCATTCCAATGCCTGGAGCGTACATATACTCGTCGGCCTCTCGCGTCAGCACATCTCTTTTCATGATAGAGGATGGTGCATCTTCCAACAAGCTTTTACTGATAACTTTGGAGCTGACAGGAGCCACGTAAGCTGGCGTTTTAGACAAAGTGCCTAGGTATGGACTCTCGTTTGTATTGAACACCAAAAGTTCGCTTATACTCTCAACACTGTCGATAACAGCGCTCAAGTTGAAGTCATTTGATTTCGGTACATTATGGTCCGCCACTTTGACGTGGTAAAAGTGGAGTTTCTCCTAAAACAAAGTAAATGTGTCTTAGTTCATTAGGATCTATTAAACATGAATGCTTATACATTGAGCTTAGAGAACCTATTGATACCTGTAAAGATTTTTCATTAGACTGCCCCTGAGTCTTTCCACTCAGAGTTATCGGTTTTGGTTTATGTTTGTATCCGTTCAAATCGAATACCGATTGGTAATGTTCGTGCTTTATGGACGGTGGGTACTTCGCACTGGAATAAACTTTGATAGCCTTTTGCATGCCGGTCAACTTCTCGACCTTGGCTCGCGAGATGTCAATCCTTTCATTGAGTTTGCTTGTTTTGTGCATGTTCTGTTGTATTCTAGTTAATATACGCGAAAACACATCATCTACTATTCCGTTGAGATTATCAAGCGTGTCTGCTATCTGGAGAATAGTTTCCTCCATGCTCAGATCGCTGGCAATAAGGTCGATTTTATAAATACCGTCCATAGCTAAAAGCTTTGACGCGTAGATTCTGAAACAAAAATAAATGATGTTTACGGCGACGCGCGACGACGCACATATTAATCGAGACTATAATGTTCAGAACATTTTAGGTAGGCTGAGTAACGTCATCAAAGTTTATAGTTACAAGATTATCAATTTGAAAAGACTATTATGCTTACCTACTTAGCTTCTTAGAACCACCTAAAATAAATTAATAAGGCACAAGAATTATCACTAGACAACACTTTAAAAAATTGTGTATAACTTTTATGTCCATTCGTATTTGCAATTTGTATATCATTTTAAGTTTATTATTATTTACAGTTCAGTCACTGATAGTTTATTAACACAAACTCACTAATTTACTAGATTATAGATTCAGTTTTTAGTGGGTTTCAACGACGCCGGGGAATTGGTGAGCAACGAATGTAAATTGTCATTGGCCGGGTCAGTGCTCCATGAGAAGCGGCAATACGCGTCAGGCGACATCATCGGATCCAGTATCGCAGACTCCTCCGCCAGTTGTCCGGCAGATAGCATGTTGTTGAGGTGCTTGTTGATGACCGCGTCCCCGGGACTCACGTACCCGCTGGACGCGGCAGGCTTCGATGGCACATTGTTCTGTACAGGCTGTTTATGACTAGGCAAGGACTGCAACTGGATGTAGCTGCTTTCTGCGCCGTGTTTAGCCGGCGCTGGCAAGGTTGGCATAATCGGTAAGCTCTCCGGCCCAAACAATTTTGCCGCCGAAGTCTTGTGATTGGGGAAATTGAGCATCGATCTCGCTTGAGCGTCTTCGGGGCGCACGTATCCTGATGAAGGCGGAGGGTTCCTCTGTAGACTAGGCGGCGAAACTCCCGTTGTGAATATTGGCGGTGACAACGCGGCCATAACGTAGCTCGAACTCGTCGACTGTGGGGGCATTACTGGCAGTGGATTCTTTACTGGTGATGAAGCCGACTGAACGTACCCGGTGGCGGGATTCACGACAGGTTGCTGTACATAACCACTCGCAGGGTTCTTATTGAAATCTTCGTTAGTAAAGTAGGGAGAACTGTCGTGGGATACTGTGTCCGAGCTAGAGCAATTCTCTTCGACTCTCGGTGCATCGCCTCCTTCGGATTTGACTGGTTCGATCTCTAAATGCAAAGACGAGTCTGAGCCGTCGTCGTCAGACGTAGACGCTTGGCGGTCGACTGGACCGCGCGACGTTTCCGACAGTACCGTGCTGTCGGTGTGGTCACTAGCGCCACAGTTGGCACTCTCGTCTTTCTGCTTGATATCCGTAGAAACCGTAGTTCGGCTGTTAGGCAACAATAGCATTTCATCAGATGGTGGCTTTTCATCTTTATTGGACGGATTCCAGCCACCAAAGGCGTATTTAGTTGTGTCTTTTTCAGGAATACCTAAACCATTAGGAAGGACTGGTTTAATATCTTCCATTTTGCGAATTTTTTTGTAAAATTTGATTGAACCATACATAATAGCTACAAGGGCAAAAACAGCCATGAGAATGAAAGTCATAGCAAGGCCCTCTTTACTTCTGCATGCCAGTGGACTTGAATCACTCCATTCACCAGGGAATTCCAAAATGCCACTATGTTGAGACAAGTTAACCACCTCTGAGTCTGCCAAGACACCATGATATGGATCTTCATCATAGTTTATTGCTCTAACTCTGTATTTTTCAACTGCTACAGATCCAGCACAGTTGACAAGGGAATATTTTAAATTCGTTGTATTGAATATTTCCTCTACTTGGTCATCTCTGATTCTAGATATTTGATATGTATCAACAGTTCCTCCTGGAATATCTGGTTTTTCCCACTGTATCACATCTGGGTTATTGTTTATTATTGGGGGTTTTAATTTACTAGGAGGACCAATCCTGGTTCTAACAAAAATACCATTTATTGGACTCCTTGGAGAACAGCTTCTGATTCCTGAATTGCAAGCTGCAACAGACCATGAATAGTTGGAAAATCCATCAAGTCCTTTGAGTTTGAAACTTCTCCTCACCAAATCCTTGTCTTTATCAGGCACTGGATCAAATAGATACTCCTCAGTGTAGTTGTAAATGACATATTTGCCTATGACTCCATTCTTCTCCAGTGGAGGATCCCATGATATAACCACAGAGTCACTTTCAACTTCAGTAATTCTTACATTTCTTGGACTTGTTGGAGTGTCTTCAGTGGTAGTGACTCCAGTAGAAGCATTTTCAATTTTTTTTGATCCATAAGTAGTGTTTAAAGCTATCCAAAAGTGATAAGTTTTGTATGGTTTCAGATCTGTGATATTTATTGCCATCTGTTTTGGGTTTGTTATGTTGACAGTTGATTTTTTAAATGATGAATCACACACATTACTAGTGTTTTTGACAGGGCAGTAAGTAATTACATAACCAGTTATAATGCCCTCTTGTAATGTACATGCCATTGTCCATGTTATTGTAACAAATGTTTTTCCAGGAATACCATGATCTAGTTTGACCGGAAATCCATACATTGGAATCCCATCTTTGGAAATATCGCATGTAGCCCAAACCATTCCACTGGTTTTGGTTCCATTATTGGCTGAAATAGCAAACTGATACCTATTTTCCTTTGGTAAATCAATAACATGGTTTGTTTTATTTGGCTCTAAAATAGTAAAATTCATACGACCAGCACATATTTTGGTAGTATTATCTTGACACCAAAACACGGTGTAGTTTTCAATGTTATTTAGGCCCACCCATGATAGTTTGTAAGTGCCATTTTCATATGCTAGCTTTGTAAATGATGTTACTCTTAAAGCTACAGTGTCAATGTTAGGAGGGATGTAAAGATTACTTTTGTTATGTGATGATCCATTATCATTAGTGGCCCAAATATCAACATTGATAGCTCCTAGAGATGCATCTTCAAGTACCACATAACTCAAACTCTTCTTATTATCAGCTAATATTGTTTTTGGGTTTCCTGTTGCTTCATGAACTACAACTTTATAAGTAAAATTGGCTCCCGCTTCTTCATATTCTTCTAATTGTTTCCAGTAAATATATATTCTCCTTGTAGTTTCAAATGGATTTTGATCAAAAGCACCAACTACAGTATCTGGTGGTCTGTTAGGCCTTTCACTGGCTGTATAAAATACTAGGTATGTAAAATCAGACCAGAACTCATCTTTGATCGCTTGCTTAGGTCGAATGTATATCCTAACTTCATATTGCATATGAGCATAGGGCAAATCAGCGAGTAGGAACTTGTATGTTTTGCTTTTGGCAGGCAGGCTAGATGTATCTACCTTGCGGAAATAAGATGTATTGTCAATTTTAGCTATTTGATATTCTATTTTATGATCAACTCCAAGAGGCAAAAAATCAACCATGTTATTAGGAATACCCCATTGAAGGAGGACACTATGCGTGCCATTACCCAATACTTTAAAGTTCCTAGGTGGGTCCGGTTTTACAATAGTAAAGTGGTCTATAGTGAAATTTTGCTCATTACAGCCAAAGAAATTGCACAATTTTAAATAAAATACAAATTGTTTATCTTGTTGCCTGTACCGAGGCTGACCACTAGTGTTCCAGGAGCAATAACTGATTTTATCACTTCTTGCAGCTTTGCACACATCCACAGAGTTGTTTTCATCAATCCATAAAGTTAGTGAGTAGTTTGTGACACTGGGACCTTCTGGTTTTAACCATGTGCAGTTTAAAATGTCAAGATTTTGAGATTTGCAAGAAAAATCTTTGACATCTGTTGGTGAAGAGTCAACAAGGACACGGCTTGGACAATTTCTGTGTGTAACCGTGTTTGTGCAATAATATAAATATACTCCTGTTTTAGGATGCTCTATAGACAATCTTCGAGTTGTCGTATTCAGTTTTTCAGATGGGATGTGATTCCCACCGATTGTAAACTTGAGATCGTTGGCCGAGTATACGTCGTCTTGACAAAACAACTCCAGCGGCGATCCATGCGGGACCTTTATCGTTCCTTCAGGGTAAATAGCCAGTGATAAGTTGTCGATCCCTTGACATTTCGAAAAAATGCATGGTAATGATAACAACCACTGGATTGTGATGCACCAGAACCACAGACCGAACTGTGGACCACTCCGCAAACTGCACTTCCTACGATGAGTGTAAATTGCCATAGTTACAAAACCAAATATCACTCCATTACGAAATGATCACAAGTCCAACTTCTTAGAACGAGTCCAATAAAACATTCCTTGTTGTTTTTTAGACAGACACCAAGTAAATGGCGCACCAATGGTCCCGAGCCCGACACGATGACACACACACCACACACTGAACTGAACACGATCGCAGGGTGCGCTCCACATTTATCTACATCACTTTTTCTGTTGCATCGAGAACTTGTTATCAGAACCAATAACGAGACTGTTATCCCGATGGATGTGATATTGCATCAAGAGATTTGTAGTGAACACAATTACGTACGCTTGTACTTACATTACAGAAAGAAAAACTGAAGAAAGAAATTCTTTTTACGCCAACTTCACTCTAGATCTCCTGTCATGTCATGTCAAAGTTTTTTTTTTCTATGCTGAAGAACTGACTGATGAAGGGAGGGGAAGACATACGTAATCAAGAATGGAACTACTACAAATACTATGACACAGCTACCCGAGTGTGTCAACGGCGTAAGTGAGCTGTTACCTGCGACTTCGTACGCGTAGTGGAGTATTTATTTTTGGGATTTTCATTCAAAAATCTAAGCTTGAGCCAGGACCAGGATACTTGAGCAATGGATCCGCATATTATGACCCTTAAACTGTAGGGCCTGCTATTTTTTGTCGGGATAAAAAGTAGTTAAAGTAGTAAGTACATAAGTAGTAACAGTTTAGTATTACCTAATTAGGTATTCCAAGTTTCATTCAAATTGGTTCAGTAGTATAGGCTGGATTGAAACCCAAACATCTAAACTTTCAAATTTTTATTAGGATAGTTACCTAGTATAGGATCGTAAAAATATTATCATTCAAATATCGATTATGTTTACTCATAGACGATGTTTTTTATGTGTTTACTGTAGCCAACACTATCAGTATTGCCAAGCACGCAGGCAGCAGTCTGCCCTGTATATATATTTTGCTGCATGCAACATATTCAATGTTAAATTCAATGTCATCAGTCAACAAAGTAATCAGTGTCATCAATGTACAAATTAATGTCAACTCAACGAAAGGTCATGCAGTGTTTCCACTTTTAGGGATTTCTTCCTTTTTTGGGGTTTACTAAAATTGTATAAGATAAGATAAGATAGCGTTTATTCCGCCACCTTAATAAAAATGTGAACAGTAAAAAACAACAAATAAAGTAGGTACGTGAATAAGGTAAGTAAATAATAAGTAGGTACGTGGTACGTGAATAATAAAATTGCTGTGCCCAACAGGGTTTATGTTTGGTACATTAACTTTTGTACAACATCTTTAAAACAACATAAGTGCAATAAACGATTTGAATTTGAATTAGAATTTTTAGGATATAATATTTTTAAAAGCTTATTCGGTAATAATAAGAAGCTCAACGTTTTTTTGCAGCTTGTGGCACCGATATCTGTACGTTTGTACTGAGTTTTTTATTTCCGAGTCTAGCCTACTCTCGAAGAAATAGAATGCAAACGGTACCTCACCTACCCTGAAAAAAGAGTGTTTTGTTTTAGGCGCTAAAATATTATTGTTATCCTCACTACCCAAAGGATACCTGTACGTATACACTACTACTTTTATAATTATGAAAATAAGAATTTTCTATCTATGTATGATAGGTAATAAACGACCATTCTTTCTCCCTAAATCAATGAACTATGATTTTTAAAGGATTTTTAGGGAGAATTCGTGAACGAACCAGGCAAAATATAAAAGTTTAAGTGGAAACACACACACACAAAAATAAAATACTCTGCAAGCGAGATAATTTTGCAAAACAAATTATTAATTTAGCATCCTAATCTGTAACAAAACAAATGTATACATCGAATACCTAGGTATTTCGGTATGTACTGGGACTACAATGGACGGTATGAAGGAGCAAATTTTAGGCTATACTACCAAAGAAGCTTTGATAAAATTACGTGATGGAATAAGCATTGAGATAGAAGAACATCGAGCAAGGAATCCTACGGGGTAAGATTAACTTGAAGGCTCGATCATCCCCAGCTTGCTATTCCGTTTATTTCCTAGGAAATATCCTAGGCTGACCTGAATTGCAGGGGACTAGGTACCTACATGCACCTGGTAGATAGGTACTGTTTTTAACACAGTAGCTGGTGTCATTATAGTGCCTTCTGGTAAGATAGGCGTAATAGTAAGTCCGGATGCCAAGCAATTCTGCGATATTTTTATATGATAATTGCTTAGTTACGTGATTTATCCGGACTTAATATTAGGTTGATCTTACTAGAAGGCACCTATATTATTTTTACCTAAACACTTCCTAGAACTTGTTTAGTGTTGTGAACCATTTTGAATATTTTGATACTATCAACTTTATAAATTACAAACTAGTTTCCGCCTGCGACTTCGTTCGCGTCCGGTTGGATCCCGTTGATTTTTCAGGATAAAAAGTAGCCTATGTCTTAATCCAGGTCACAGACAATATATATTCCAAGTTTCATCCCAATTCAATAATAATAATAACAATAATAATAATTTCAATCCAATAAGTAGTTTTTGAAAGAGGAACAAACATAGATACATATGTACATACATCCTTACAAACTTTCGCGTTTTTAATATAATAGGATAGTGTTTTGATGTGTGACCTTTTTGTTACAGATACAGACTCATTCGAGATGTAATATCATTTTCATCTGAGAAAGTTCTACTATCCGGAGTGGCTTATACAATAACCTTATTATACATAATCTGTTTGATATTAACATATTTGCTCGGGGAATCAGTCCAAGCTCACGAATATCTTCTTTGGGAAGCTTTGTTCCTATTTATTATACTAGTTATAAATTTCCTAGTTGCTTTCAATGAAGAATATTTGTATCGGAACGAGATACCTCATCGAGTAAGGAAAGTTCTAGGTGAGTGCACCATTTACCTTTATGAAAAAATAATGAATCAATTTTTAATTCTGGTGAGGTTGTTCTTATTGCTGGTAGAATATTTTGTACTATATTTACTTGTATTATATTTGTTTTTTAATATATACTTTATAATTCATAGAAAAGAAACATGTTAACATACTTAGAATATTTAACATAAACAAACATGTCTAGCAGTTTCCTGCAAAAAAGACCTATTTATCAAAATAGTTTGCCAATTATAGTTTTGTTGATATTATGTGTGCAAAGTTAAGAGGTGTCATGAATTCTAATAATTAATTTTGTTTTATGTAATTTCAGAGACATTGAACAAATCTATAAAAAACTCGAAATGGAAAGAAGAACACTATCCACACTTGTGTGCCCCTTTTTCACCGTGCGTGATATTGCAGTGGACTTATCGAGATGGTAATAACATTTTTTTTCTAACCTCTTTTATCTCATAGCCAGGCAAGAGCCTTTTCTAAAGTAAAACATTGATATTTGTAAGACGGATCATACTTAGAACCAAACATTTTTGCACTTATGATGTGTCTACTTACCGAGTACTTAGCTGAGACTGATTCGACTACTTTCCTTCTGGACAGTAGCAACTCGGTTACACTTCAGTTGCCGTGTGACTCCTAGCCAAGTGCTTAGACACGCCCGGTTACGGCGGCGGCACGGCTCTTGAAGGCTCGCTGATGTGTTTTACATACAAACTAATAAAATCCTATCCATCGCAAGCCACACAGTGTCCGTCAAAATCTATGCAGTACGGCACCGCAACACATCTTGTGAACAGACCTCTAAATTAAACCAGTCAAGTTTTATTTTATGGGTTTGCGAAGATTGATACTTACTCATCACAGTTATAAGGATCACTTTTCGAAAATCAACAAGACAAATTCAATACTACGGGCTCTGACTTGTATTTGTTATCATTTTTTCAACAGCTACGATAGTTAACCTGCCATGGGCGTTGCTAGTGGAGGGTGACGTCATAGTACTCCGTCCAGGTCAAGATGTACCGGGACACTGCAAGGGTTTGCAGGAGAATGACCCTGAACTGTTTGCGGGACAAACCTTCCAGCCTACATCTCAGGTGACAACCTCTTTAACAAAAAATCTGACAATCGCCGCGTGAACGTATGCGTGTTATATTGCGCGTCAATGCCAGCTCGACTGACAACCGTTGTAGTGTCAGCGCGCAGTGTATCTCGGTTACGCTAGCGTACGATACGTTTGCGATTGTCCCATTTATTCATTCAGATATACTGCGCAGTGACGCTACAAATCGACGGCGAGTAGACTGACGTTGATGAGCATTATCACATGAATGCGGCGACTGTCAGATTTGTTTGTGCACCCCCAGATCTTTTCACTCAGATTATTCATTTGCGATACCTGGAAAAGGTGAATAAGTTCTAAAGTGCCTACTACAGTTAAGACCAAATTGTAACTCGGATTTATGCAAATAAACATCTTGTATCTATTATTAGGTCGCACATCGCATAGCGACTAGTCTCTTAGATGTAAGTGCACGAGTCTAAATTAAAATCGGTGATTTTATATTAAGTCACGATAACCGTTCCTAGTTGGTAACGTTTTCTTATAGACATAGAAGAAACCTCTCTCCTATCAATGTTGATCCAGATTGTTTTATTCATGTGAGGCATTTTGCTCAGAGTTAGAAAACACTGTTCGATGATTTAATTATTTGACCTTAGTGCAGTTGGCGGGTCTAGGCAATTGTAGAGTTCGCCTTTTATGCGCGATAACAAATTAGTTCGTAAACATTCCATTGCTCGTAGAAACGCCTATATTCACGATTTACCTAAATAAAGCAAGCTCGTATGAGTAAGTGGCCAACTTTGGTGACGGAGTTTTTAGGCCGCCTTAAGGGCTCCGTCATGAGTTAACGACTGCTAGAGCCGAGACCGACAGTTTAACGTACCCTCCCAAGCACGGAAGCGCTCAGATGTAAATACCAATAGCGGTCACCTATCCAAATAGTGACCGCGCAGAACGTCTCTTAACTTACATAATCTGTGAAAATTGGCTAAGCAAGCTACGCCACGAGGGCTTCAACGCCACGGTCTGTTTACCTTTCAGTACAAAGACAACTTCAGTGGACCGCGCGTGCGTACTCCCCACCAGAACAAAGCTTACAGAATGTGCGAGACGCCTTACCTAAAGAACGTGAAGCTGGCGCTTGAACAGGCCACGTCACGACCAGTCACCGTATTTGACAAGCAGAGGTATCTGGTAAGTGTTATGATAAACTAGCTGATACCCGCGACTTCGTACGCGTGCGAAACTTTCCACCAAAATATCTATCAACCAGCATACGATGAACCTCGTGCCAAAGGCGGCTTTTGGTTTAGAGAGGTCAAGCGGTGTCTAAGAATCCACGTCTTTCATTTCAATAAAATATAGCCTATGTTTCAATCAGGAAAAAGGGCTTCTGAATGGTATAAGTTGCATTGAAATTGGTCCAGTGGTTTAGGCGTGATCCGCGAACAAAAAAACAGACAAACTCGATTTTCGGAATCAGAATCGTTTATTTAGTAGATCTACATATCAAGTTTATCAATATCTTTAATTTTAGTTTTTGCCTTTTTACAGTTTTATAATAGTATAGACTAGCAGTCCATCTCGAGGATATTTAACAGGTTTAAGGTAATTTTTTTACACCTTGGGTTACATTATGGGACTAGTAAGGATCACAAATTTTTTGAAAATATAATATAGACTATGTCACCCGGGGATAGCGTAGCTTAGTGTGAAAGAATTTTTCAAATAGGTCCAGTAGTTTCGGAGCCTGTTAAATGCAAACAAACAATCAAATATTTGCTCTTTATAATATTAGTGTAGAGAAAACTAGTAAATATGTAGGTAGGTACTCCATCATTGCTGAGTGTGAACCTTAGATTGTCGAAATTGAAAGGATAAATGGTATCTTAATAAAATCATTTCAAAACTTTGAACAGTTTACATTTTAGTACAATATAATTATGTAACTAGCTTCCGCCTGCGACTTTGTCCGTGTTCCGTTTGACCCTGATGATTTTCCGGGACAAAAAGTAGCTATGTGTTAATCCAGGTAAATCTTAACTTTGAAATTTTTTTATAATATTAGTCTGATTGATTTTTCAGTGCACAGTGAAAATAATGGAAGGCCTAGTGTTGCCGCTCGTGATATCGATAGTTGTGATTGCATCGTTCGTCCGTCACGTGTACCATCTACCCGGCGTCACGCACTGGACCGAGATCTACTTTCTGCAGACCATCGGTAGGTAACCAATGTAACCATGCATTGTTTCACGCAGATGTTCAGTATATTCCTTTACTCAGAATCAGACTTATATAATAATACTAGCCGTCATTATAGTCATTGGCGATAATCAGTTTGTTAAAATCTTTGATCCTAATTTTAGACCCTTTAGGGTGTGACTTTCAAAATTCCTTTTTTAGTGCACCCCCACACTATATAATATATAGTGTGTGTGTATATATTATATATAGGATACTACCCTCCAAATTTCATTACTATATGACTTATAGTTTAAGTGGTGCGTTGATTGTCAGTCAGCTTCAAAAGAGTTTTGTATATTTAGATGTTTTTTGTTGCAGCCGCGTCTCTGCCGCTTCTGCAAATTGTGTTTCCGATCGCTTGGGCGACTTTCAACTGCTATGGATTGGCCAGGTAAATAAATAATAAATATTCACGGACATATAACGCAACGCCTTCTAGTCCCAAACTAAGCAAAGCTTGTACTACAGGAACTAGATGGCCGATAGAATACATAATATACATTTTTTTTTGTAAATACATACTTATAATACATAGTAACACCCTGACACAGAACAAACATCTATGTTTGCCACACACAAATGTTTGTTCTCGGTGGGGATCGAACCCACGACCCACAGCACGGAAGGCAGAGCTACTATATACCGACTGAGCCATGACGTCTGTCGATTCGACTCGAATCGAAATTAATAAGTATTAAGATGAACTAAATATCAATCTGCAATTATGCCTGAGATTCCTTAAACCTGGTTTTCAGAGCTGATGAATATCCTCATAATTTGGAAACAGCTCCACCAGTTTTCACCAAACAGAACCATCCTGTATAAATAACGTTCTTATAAAAAAGACAACAGGACACACAGTGTGGTCAACTTATAACACCCCTTCCGCTCGTCGTCGGAGGTTAATAAAACCAAAAGATTTGTTTAACAATGGTTGAGAAAAACTTTGCAAAACGCAATGACACCGCTATTGAGTTAAGTACCAGTTTTACCTGAACTACAATATTATTAAAACAAGAAATGAGAGCTCACGTTATACTGGTTTTCCCAACTTTATAATTTTTACTGCAACTCAAAAATAATTTAACCTATAATACAAATAATAACGGTTTTGGGATGGTTTTATGAAGCCCTATTATATAACATCCCACTTGATATTTCTGTACTTCTTTTATTACTCCGTTTTGGATCTTTACAACCCCTTGATCGATTTACTTCATAGAATACTTATCCGTAGACCTACCAAATTTTAAAGATTTGATAAGTGGTTCGAAAGTTATGAACGAACAAACAATCAAACATACAACGGCGATTTGCCCGACTTTACACTGATCTTCGTCCGCTTCGCTCACTCCATCAGTAAATTATAAAACATAGGTTTGGTAAAAACATTTTATTAAAAGTTTATGTAATATACTTAACGTTTTTAATTATTTAAGTTTAAGCCTAAATTACACACACAAATTACATTGGTTATATTAAGGTACCAATTTGCTATACACATTTCAACATCGACCTAATTCCAAAATATATAATATATACCGAATGGGTCGATATATTGAAGATTATAAGATATATTAAAACTAATATTGATTACAGAATAATTAAAAAAAACATTCTTTTGATGCCAGCAAAATCTTACAAACAACAATCAAAGATATTAAAAATGATAGTTCAGCGAATCAGCGACTGGTAAACTGACATTTTGATTGTAACTTGTCAGATTCCGACATATTTTTATAATATCTTAAGATATTATCTACTAATATTAACGTTGTACTGTCTCTTGTTTTAGATCAATCTAATTGTCAAAATTTTGGTTGTACCTCCCTTTGTACACTGACCATATTCTTATCGGCACTCCCCTCTTGTTTAAGACACTAGCATTAGCGAACTCGACACTGGCAAAATTGTGACAACTAGCCACAAAAGCCACAAACCAAGAAGTTGAAGTTGAAGATATTTGTTAAGAAGCCATGTAACTTGTTGTAGTCCTACTGTTTGCATAAATAGCGAATTATTGGGATATAATTTCGGCTAAGACAGATCCAAATAGTTTTACTTGGCCCTTTTATTACATGGGAAAACCCTGAAGCTGTCCCGTTATTGAACCACAATGTTGGTTTTAACTTACTAGGGGTAGGTTCCTATCCTGCTGGTTCTAAGAAAAGATACCGTTTTGTGGGCTCCTTGGAGAACAACTTTTAATTTCTAAATTGCAAGCAGCAACCGACCATGAATAGTTGGAGGAGCCATCAAGTCCTTTCAGTTTGAAACTTCTCCTAACCAGATCCTTGTCTCTACAAGGTACTGGATCAAAAGCATACTCCTCATTGTTGTTGTAGATGACATATTTGTCTATGACTCCATTCTTCTCCAGTGGAGGATCCCATGATATAACCACAGAGTCACTTTCAACTTTAGTAATTCTTACATTTCTGGGACTTGTTGGAGTGCCTTCAGTGGTAGTGACTATAGTAGAAGCATTATCAATTGTTTTCGATCCATAAATAGTATTCAAAACTATCCAAAAGTGATAAGTTTTGTATGCTTTCAGATCTGTGATGTTTATTGTCTTCTGTTTTGGGTTTGTTATGTTGACCGTAGATTTTTTGAACGACGAATCACACACATAATTAGGGTTCTCGACAGGGCAGTAAGTTATTATATAGCCAGTAATAATATCTTCTTGTAATGTACATGCCATTGTCCATGTTATTGTGACAAATGTTGTTCCAGGAACACCATGATTTAGTTTGACCGGAAATCCATACATTGGAATCCCATCTTTGGAAATATCGCATGTAGCCCAAACCATTCCACTGGTTTTAGTTCCTTTATTGGCTGAAATGGCAAACTGATATCTATTTTCCTTTGGTAAATCAATAACATGGTTTGTTTTGTTTGGCTCTAAAATAGTAAAATTCATACGACCAGCACATATTTTGGGACTATTATCTTGACACCAAAACACGGTGTAGTTCTCAATGTTATTTAGGCCCACCCATGATAGTTTGTAAGTGCCATTTTCATATGCTAGCTTTGTAAATGATGTTACTCTTAAAGCTAAAGTGTCAATGTTAGGAGGGATGTAAAGATTACTTTTGTTATGTGACGATCCATTATCATTAGTGGCCCAAATATCAACATTGATAGCTCCTAGAGATGCATCTTCAAGTACCACATAACTCAAACTCTTCTTATTATCAGCTAATATTGTTTTTGGGTTTCCTGTTGCTTCATGAACTACAACTTTATAAGTAAAATTGGCTCCCGCTTCTTCATATTCCTCTAATTGTTTCCAGTAAATATATACTCTCCTTGTAGTTTCAAATAGATTTTGATCAAAAGCACCAACTACAGTATCTGGTGGTCTGTTAGGCCTTCCACTGGCTGTATAAAATACTAGGTATGTAAAATCAGACCAGAACTCATCTTTGATCGCTAGCTTAGGTCGAATGTATATCCTTACTTCATATTGCGTATGAGCATAAGGCAAATCAGAGAGTAGGAACTTGTATGTTTTGCTTTTGGCGGGCAGGCTAGATGTATCTACCTTGCGGAAATAAGATGTATTGTCAATTTTAGCTATTTGATATTCTATTTTATGATCAACCCCAAGAGGCAAAAAATCAACCATGTTATTAGGAATACCCCATTGAAGGAGGACACTATGCGTGCCATTACCTAATACTTTAAAGTTTCTAGGTGGGTAAGGTTTTACAATAGTAAAGTGGTCTATAGTGAAATTTTGCTCATTACAGCCAAAGAAATTGCACAATTTCAAATAAAATACAAATTGTTTATCTTGTTGCCTGTACCGAGGCTGACCACTAGTGTTCCAGGAGCAATAACTGATTTTATCACTTCTTGCAGCTTTGCACACATCCACAGAGTTGTTTTCATCAATCCATAAAGTTAGTGAGTAGTTTGTGTTACTGGGACCTTCTGGTTTTAACCATGTGCAGTTTAAAATGTCAAGATTTTGAGATTTGCAGGAAAAATCTTTGACATCTGTTGGTGAGGAGTCAACGAGGACACGGCTAGGACAATTTCTGTGTGTAACTGTGTTTGTGCAGTAATATAAATACCGTCCCTTTCTAGGTTGCTCTATGACCATTCGTCTAGTTGTTGCGTTTAGCTTCTCCGATGGGACGTTATTCCCACGGAACTCAAACTCGAGGTCGTCGGCCGAGTATCTGAGATCTTCGCAAAACACCTCCAACTGCATTCCGTGTAGCACTTTTATCAATCCTTCAGGGTAAATTGACAACGACATAAAGTTTATCCCTTGACATCCCGAAAACGCACATGGGAATGATGTTAACAACAAGAGAAACATGCAAAGAAGCTCCGAACTGTGCTTCATGCTTAACGCTTCCTGCAGCTATTAATTGTTTTTTTAGTCAGGTTGCCACAACCGGCGACAGCGGGGCACTTAATGAGACCACAGAAAAATGTGCACAATTATATTCTTTTCCCAACCCTTGATAAAGATTATTTAAAGTACCTATTGTTAAAGAGGAAAAAAAATACAAAATACGTTTATCTTTACTTCTTGGAACACAATGTTTATAAGTAACGCATTAATTAGGTATTATTTACGAAATGTTGCTTTTCTGGGAATGCTTAAGGAGGCGTATAAACTGCCACCGCATATAGTATTATAAGAATTTTGTGCATAGTTATAAATTTAAGTCGCGGGCACGAGCTAGTTTTCAATATTAACCGACTAAGAAATTGGATAACAGATAACCGATTCTGTTTGTTTCATAAGTACCTAATTTTCAAGGGCAGAAACTTTTCTTCTTTTGTAAAATTTTATCAATTCGTACACAGCAATAAATGAACAAACTGCGAACGAAAAAACTGCCATGAAGATAAAGGCCGATGAGAAGCCATCTTTACTTTTGCAAGTCACTATTAAAGGATCACTCCATTCACTTACGTGTTCCAGACGTATATTTTCTTTTGTTATGTGGTTATTGTTTTTAGTGGTATCAAACCGGATTGCTCTGACATAGTACTTTTCTTCAACAGCATTAGCTTTACACTCACTGAATAAATATGATAAACTAGTTGAGTTAATTATCTCCTGTAACTGACCATCTGTAGTTATTTTTAATTGATACAAATCCACATTTCCTCTAGAGGTTCCAGGCTTTTCCCATATAATACAAGCTGAACCATTATTGACATTAAAGGTTGGCGGGCCTAACTTACTAGGAGGACCAATCCTGGTTCTAAGGAAAATACCATTTAATGGACTCTTTGGAGAACAGCTTCTGATGCCTGAATTGCAAGTTGCAACAGACCATGAGTAGTTGGAGAATCCATCAAGTCCTTTCAGTTTGTAACTTCTCCTCACCAAATCCTTGTCTTTATGAGGCACTGGATCAAATAGATACTCCTCAGTGTAGTTGTAGATGACATATTTGTCTATGACTCCATTCTTCTCCAGCGGAGGTTCCCATGATATAACCACGGAGTTACTTTTAACTTCAGTAATTCTTACATTTCTTGGACTTGTTGGAGTGTCTTCAATGGTAGTGACTATAGTAGAAGCATTATCAATTGTTTTCGATCCATAAATAGTATTCAAAACTATCCAAAAGTGATAAGTTTTGTATGGTTTCAGATCTGTGATATTTATTGCCATCTGTTTTGGGTTTGTTATGTTGACAGTCGATTTTTTAAATGACGAATCACACACATTACTAGTGTTTTTGACAGGGCAGTAAGTAATTACATAACCATTAATAATGCCTTCTTGTAATGTACATGCCATTGTCCATGTTATTGTGACAAATGTTTTTCCAGGAATACCATGATCTAGTTTGACCGGAAATCCATACATTGGAATCCCATCTTTGGAAATATCGCAAGTAGCCCAAACCATTCCACTGGTTTTGGTTCCATTATTGGCTGAAATAGCAAACGGATATCTATTTTCCTTTGGTAAATCAATAACATGGTTTGTTTTATTTGGCTCTAAAATAGTAAAATTCATACGACCAGCACATATTCTGGGAGTATTATCTTGACACCAAAACACGGTGTAGTTCTCAATGTTATTTAGGCCCACCCATGATAGTTTGTAAGTGCCATTTTCGTATGCTAGCTTTGTAAATGATGGTACTCTTAAAGCTACAGTGTCAATGTTAGGAGGGATGTAAAGATTACTTTTGTTATGTGACGATCCATTATCATTAGTGGCCCAAATATCAACATTGATAGCTCCTAGAGATGCATCTTCAAGTACCACATAACTCAAACTCTTTTTATTATCAGCTAATTTTGTTTTTGGGTTTCCTGTTGCTTCATGAACTACAACTTTATAAGTAAAATTGGCTCCCGCTTCTTCATATTCTTCTAATTGTTTCCAGTAAATATATATTCTCCTTGTAGTTTCAAATGGATTTTGATCAAAAGCACCAACTACAGTATCTGGTGGTCTGTTAGGCCTTTCACTGGCTGTATAAAATACTAGGTATGTAAAATCAGACCAGAAATCATCTTTGATCGCTTGCTTAGGTCGAATGTATATCCTAACTTCATATTGCATATGAGCATAGGGCAAATCAGCGAGTAGGAACTTGTATGTTTTGCTTTTGGCGGGTAGGCTAGATGTATCTACCTTGCGGAAATAAGATGTATTGTCAATTTTAGCTATTTGATATTCTATTTTATGATCAACTCCAAGAGGCAAAAAATCAATCATGTTATTAGGAATACCCCATTGAAGGAGGACACTATGCGTGCCATTACCCAATACTTTAAAGTTCCTAGGTGGGTCCGGTTTTACAATAGTAAAGTGATCTATAGTAAAATTTTGCTCATTACAGCCAAAAACATTGCAAGTTTTAAGCATGAATGAATACAACTTCGTATACGGTAGATACCGAGGTTGACTTACGGTGTCCCAAGAGCAAAATCTCTTAAAAGCACTTCTTACGCCAGAGCACACGTATACATATTCATCCTGAAATAAGTAACTTAAAGAATAATTACTGACACTGAAGCCTAGGTTTGACCAGGTGCAATTAATAATGTCTAGGTTTTGAGATTTGCAAGCAAAATCAGTGACATTATTCGGGAAAGAGTCAACGACGACACGACTAGGGCAATATCTTCTCGTAACCTTGTTACTGCAATAATATAAATAGACACCTTTTTCAGGTTTCTCTATGGCTAGTCTTCTAGTTGTTGCGTTTAGCTTTTCCGATGGGACGTTATTCCCAACTAAAGTAAACTTGAGGTCGTTGGCCGAGTGTCCGGGATCTTCACAAAACACCTCCAATGGCTGTCCGTGTAGCACGTACAGCGTTCCTACAGGGTAAATTGACAACGACATGTGCTGCATCCCTCCACATCCCGAAAATACATATGGAAGTGAAATCAACCAAGACAGGGTCGAAAACCACATACTCAGCTTCATTGTTCGATTTCAATGATGCAATTATTAATTTAATGCATCGATATATTTTAAACGGGTCGTATTCAGAACTCTACCTACACTTCTCGTTACTTTCAAAAATATTTCACTGGATTAAGTACTTGGAAATAAATATAAGATTATTCGTAGCTTGTACACTGTTGTTATTCTGACACTATGAATTGAACAATTCAAAACTTAGATATTTACTATACCTACCTATAACCACAATCTGACTGACTCATGTTTTTAAAAACAGGAAAAATAATCATTATGTTTTTCAACCTTTTTCGGGCAGTTACTTTTGGAGAAACGAAGAACGTGAAGAGACTTTTTTACTCCCATTTGGTCTCTTATAACTTTACAAACCCTTAGCTGATTCAGCTTATAACCCTACCAGTAAACTATAATAGTTCTTCCTATAGTATTACATGATCTGTGGTTCTACTATCTGTCGACCTTCCTAATTCTATGCATATCGGATTAGCGGTTGGAAAGTTATGCTCTAACAAACATACATAACGCCGATTCCCCTAAGCTAACACTAAAATCATCCCTCGCTTGTTTTTTTTAAACAAAAAATTGTCCCCAATCTGATTTTCAATTTGGTTCAGTACTCGCGACCCATTTGTTTCTAGGCTGCGAACCCCCGGGGGTTCGTGACCCTCAGGTTGAGAAACACTGCTGTTGGTGACGGATAGGTCATTCTGCGTCACTGGTACGTTATTACCTACATTATATAGTCTGTGTCACTGATTAACGGTGCTAAGTGACTAACTAGTTTAATAGTCTAGCGCTGTGATCGAATGTTGGACCAGTGTCGGACATTACAGCGTTCTATAGATACAAAGCTCAAAGTAGCCCCGTGCAATGTAGACCAAAAGTAACTTCACTTTGATCTACTATAGGTGTAACTTCTACCTGATTATTTTGTAAAGCGCTTTAGGACCTTTGGTGAAAATGATTTTGCTGCGTAATAACTGGTTAATTAGCTGATTTCCTCTTCGTGTTTGCCTGTATGTATTATATGAGAGTATTGGTCGGTAGCATTTTTATAACAGTATTAGTAAGCGCGACTGGGATTAATTCAGTGGGTCTTATGTAACCTAAACATCTTGGAAGCTAGAGTTTAGACTCGTACGTATACATACAAACATGTTTTAGCAAAAACGCATAGGTACCTATGGAACAAAAACCTGGCAAAAGATTATAAAAAAACAGATAGCCATAAATCTTGCAATAATTCTGAGAAAAAAATATGTAGACGATTGTCTAGACGATTTAAGATTGTGCGCAAGATTTTCTATTGTCATAACAATTGTAGACTAGAATTATATGACACCTATACAAGTCGTATGGATGCCTGTGCCCTTGTAGCTCTAAAAGTAGGGTTCCGATTTGTATATACCCCATTTTTGGAAGAAAGATGGTTTATCGATTTCCCATGAGGATATTCATCAGCTCTGAAACTAATTTTAGTACATTATTGCAAAAGTATTCTGAACTAGAGTACATACTCCAAGGTCTGATGACGCAGCAATAATGAAAAGGATCTAAAGATATTTTCATAGTCAGGGTTTTTTAAGTTTTGTAAAATTAACTAATTTTATTCACAAATACAGTATTTACAATATTTACAAAATACACATGAAACAGTTGAGCTATCTACAAACCGATGCAAACGATTTTATATATATAGCTCAACTGGTGCAAATCAGTACCAATCGGACGCGTTGCCAAGACACTGGCTGCATTGCCGCGTTGAATAGCAATGCTGATACGCTGGCCTAGATAATCACCAGCCCTCGGGTCACGCGTCGCTTCGACTAGACGCCCTGAAAGAATTTTGAAAACCCAGAGGCCCTCGGTACCCCACGAACCGAGACAAGAGGCGCAAAATTAAAAAAATTAACTTGTTATTTCAGTTTCAAACTTCTGTCCGAGACCCGTCAAAAGTACATCCGCCCGAAGTCCTGTTCGATATCTGAGGACGCGAGCGACCCGCTTATCCAAGCGCTGAGCGAGTCTACCTTGAAACCGGAGAACTTGAAGTCCTTTTGGAAAACGTTCTTTAATATTGCCACGGGCAGAGAAGATATGGTGGTACGAACGGCGAATATAGTCCACGTCCTGGGATCTTTATCGGTGAGTTGGTTTGATTGTTCCAGGAAAACCCCGTTTATAATTATGCGCGCTTTATGAGTGCTCTGATATGAATTGAGGTGGCAGAACGTGGATCGCAGTCTACTTATAGTCGACGGTGGAACTTCTACCAGAAATAATATTCGCAGGGTGCATTGATAACGTTTTATTCACTAAAACTAATTATTCAATGTTCGTCAAATGTTCAATGATTGCACTAATATATATAGATTAAATTAGTAAATTAATTATACAATACAAACAGTGTGTGTCGACCATGCAAGGGAACAGAGAGAGAAGGAAAAGCGAGACAGCTATATTACTAATCTAAGCTAATGTCATACACATGACATGACAGTGACATAACTGTGTTAGAGTACGTTCAAGAACCTAATATCAACACTTCCCCATAGGTTTTTGAGCGACTCAATCAAAATACATTTCACAAGAAATCTTTTGAGACTCTACTATATCAATACAATTCATGCTCTACCTACATACAACATGAAACTTTACATTTCTATAGACTCTACATAAAATTTTGCTAAGACTCTACATTGTTACAAAAACAAAAGACTCTACAATTGATTCATGCAGACCTACTTATCTTGACATAGTAGTTAGGTGGGTACATCTTATAATATAAATTACATGAACAGAATAGCAATACCTACGCCTACTTAGGAACTACATTCAGGTCATGTGTAAACAATTTATGCTTACTACCACCTAAGGCTTTTGTCAGTACATCAGCTGTCATTTGATCTGTGGGCAGATATTTAACGATTAAGATATTTTTCCTAATCAAATCTTTAACATAGTGATAACGAAGATCAATGTGCTTCGTTCTTTTGTGACAATATTCTTTACACTCTAGTAGCCTATGTGCACTTTGATTGTCATTATACAATGTTATTTGAATATCTTTACTAATAATTTCTGATAAAAAGTTTCTAATAAAACAAAGATCTTTGCAAACATCAGATATAGAAAGATACTCAGCCTCTGTACTTGATAAAGCCACACAGCGCTGTTTACGAGATTCCCAACTGATAGTATTACAACCCAGCTTAACTACAAACCCCGTATAAGACTTACGATCAACAATGTCGTTAGCCCAATCAGCATCAGAAAAGGCAGTTATATCTAAATTATTAGACCTATTAAAATATAGACAATAATTTACTGTGCCTCCTAGATATCTCAGGATGCGTTTCAAGGCTAGCCAATGAGTCCTATTAAAATTGTTGCTAAACTGGCCTAGTTGACTACATGCAAAAGATATATCGGGCCTTGTGCACACAGATAGATACATTAGGCTACCTAGAAGTTCTCTATAGCTATACACATAGTCATCAAGGTGCTCACTCTCATCAAAATCGAATTTACAATTTAATATCATGGGAGTTGACACCGGCTTACAATTATTCATGCCATATTTAATTAACAACTTATTAATATATTCTGACTGGTCAAGTTTTAAAATATGCTTAACCCTATCTCTATATACATTCATACCTAAACAGTTAGTGACTGAACCTAAGTTTTTAACATTAAAATTATGTTCTAGTAATGGCAACAGCTCATTTTTGTCACAGCCATAAAATATGTAAAAATCGTCGACATACAAAGCTATAATAATGAGATTATTACCTACTTTCTTGCTATAAACACAAGGCTCACACTTACTCTGTTTATAATCATTTTCAGATAGTAGTTTATGAACTTTTGCATTCCAGATTCTACTTGCCTGTTTCAGGCCATAGATTCCTTTTGATAAGAGACAAACTTTACTGTTATCATTATCAGAAAAACCTGGAGGTTGTTCCATATAAATGGTTTCTTTTAATTCTCCATTTAGGAATGCAGTAGTTACATCAACATGGTCTATGTTTAAATCTAACTCATTAGCCAAACTAAACAAGATTCTCATAGTACTATGTCTAACTACGGGAGAGAAGGTTTCATTGTAATCTATGCCTCTAACTTGTGTGAAACCTCTGGCGACCAAACGAGCCTTAAACTTATCGAATTTACCTGAAGCATCGTGTTTGCGTTTATAGACCCACTTACATTTGACTACATTTGTATTTGGTGGCCTGTCGACTATTTTCCACACATTGTTAGCAATGAGCGAATTATATTCGCATTGCATGGCAGATTGCCAATTTTGACTGTCAGTACAGGAAATGGCTTCCTCATAGTTATGAGGGTCGCCTGGAAGTGCATGATGTGCCATGAGAGAGAAATCTAATTCATAATCCTCATACCTCAAAGGCAACTTAGAACGAGTAGACCGAACAGACCGAGCAGTAGAGGACGAAGGCAAAGGCTCTGGGGCGGCAGCTGCTTCCCCTCGAGGTGCCACGATATGCGGCGACATCACCCGCTCAGAGGGCGTGCCAGCGATCGGTGAACACGGCGAGCCAGCCTCGTTCTCGCTGCCAGTGCAGTAGTACTCGTCTGTATCTGAAATTACAGATTTATTTGTTTCAGTATCTGATACAATAATATTCGGATTCTGATCCATTATGCGACTAGAATCCGGCTGACTATGACTAGTGCTAGAATTCAGTTCAACATTGTTACTAGAATTTAAAATACTTGTATCAGAACTTGATTTGTTCTGATGACTAGACTCATTAATATTATTATTCAATTCATTGTCATTAAATTCATAAATGATAAAATTATTATTATTAGAATTAATATTAGTGTCAGTCTCATAAAACTTATTTTCTATAAATGCTACATTCCTAGATAATATAACCTTTTTAGGATTAGAGGGATCCGCAAGTCTATAGCCTTTAGAGGTGTCACTATAGCCTACAAAGATATACATTTTGCTTTTGGCATCTAACTTATTCCTTCTTTGCTCAGGGATGTGTGAATAAGCAATGCAGCCGAATACATGGAGATGACCAAGATCTGGCCTTGATCCAGTCCACTTCTCCAGCGGAGTAAGGCCAGATAAAGATGATGTTGGAGACCTATTTTTTAAGTAAATTGCAGTCATGACTGCTTCACCCCAAAATCGCTTCTCTAGACCCGCCCCTTGCAGCATGCATCTTGCCTTTTCTAAGAGAGTCCTATTTAGGCGCTCAGAAACACCATTTCCCTGAGGACAATATGGAATAGTAGTCTGATGGACAATTCCTTCCTTTTTAAGGTAATCAGAAAATTTGCTATTACAATATTCACCTCCATTATCGGAACGTAGTATTTTAATTGGTAAACCCAACTGTTTTTCTACTAAAGATTTAAAATCAATAAAAGTAGATATTACCTCATTCTTTCTCTGAAGCAGGTAGCCAAAGCTTTTGCGAGTGAAGTCGTCTGTGAAAGTCAATAGATACCTAGCGCCACCCCAACTTGCCACAGGCATAGGGCCGCAGATATCCGAATGTACGAGTTCCAAAGGTTGGCAAGCACGGCGGGCAGTGGTTGGAAATGGCTTAGCCGCCATTTTTCCTTCCATACACGGAATGCAGTTTTGCAATGACTTATCATCATTGATCTGAAACATAACATTATTAGCTGCACCATTCCTTAACGCTAGCATACCCTGAACTCCAAGATGGCCAAGCCTCCTGTGCCAAACATCAATTGGCACCTCAGCTTTGTTAGCACTCTGTGCCTCCTGCATAGGCAGGAGAGCGGAAGAATGCGCCACCAAACCGCACATAGACAACGGACTCGGAATGCAGGCCTTACCATATAATTTGTAGATGCCGTTCTCATTAAAAGCCTTACAAATTGAATTGCCAGAGATTACACATTGTTCGTAGATATGACACCCCTTTTTATTAAAAATAACTGTAAAACCCTTCTCACATAGTTTTGAGACACTCAATAAATTGATTGATAAATCAGGGACAAAAGATACATTTTGAATACCTCTTACCATATTTTTATCTGTTTCCAAGAGTATTTCACCAGATCCTAAACATGAGATTTGTTCATCATTTGCTATTTTTATTTTACTTTTAGAGTCCTTAAAATTGATGAGCCAATTTTTGTTGTTACACATGTGCGCTGAACATCCTGAATCGATCACCCAATCCGTATTGTTTGCGAAAAAAGCTGAAGCCACAAAAGTCTTTTCACCATCTTCAGTTTTGTTCTTCTTGTCACGCCGAAGCTTGAAGCACTTAGCTTTTATGTGACCTTTCTTCTTGCAATAAGTACAGGTTGTATTATGATGTCTCGAAACAAAGGCTGTAGCTGCACCTGACTCGGACTTTCTGAACTCCTCCTGAAGTAGTCTGGTACGAACAAACTCGCTTGATAAACTGCCAGTCAAACAAACAGTTTCAAGCCCGGAAACGATATGATCGAATGATTCTGGTAATCCGCTGAGAAGGAGCTCTGCAATCTCACCATCATCGGTTTGTTTTCCAATATCCGCTAATTGTTGTACCAGTGTCATAATTGCATCCACATATTGAGTGACACTTGAGAACGACTTCAACTCAACTCTATGAAGTTGCCGCAATAAGAGAACACGACGATGAAGTCCCTTATCTTCAAAAACTTTGGATAAATTTGTCCATGCCTCCTTGCTAGTTTTAGCATTCTGTACATATTGATAGCAATGCGGTTTCACTGCCAAGCAGATTCGGGCGAGAGCTCTCTGGTCTTTACAGTCATCAACATCAACACCCTGTGCCTGAGTACAGGACCAAAGGTTCTCAAGGGTTAGTGCCATCTTCATACAAAATTTCCAACTTGTGTAATTGTTCATTCCCTCAAGCTTTTCGACACTGTAGTACTGTGCATGATTGTTAGTAGAGCCG
The DNA here is from genome assembly GCA_918843925.1 of Eulithis prunata. Lineage (NCBI taxonomy): Eukaryota > Metazoa > Arthropoda > Insecta > Lepidoptera > Geometridae > Eulithis > Eulithis prunata. The sequence goes on along the minus strand of OU974014.1, from coordinate 8,121,471 downwards.
CCAGTGGACACGGTGGCAGCAGCGATATCCTCAGCTGCGGTCGGCGTCGGCGGTGTAGGCGTTGGCGCCATGACGAGCAGCACATAGAACGCGCTTGCGCACACAAAGTGAAAGCCACGCGGTCTCGCACCCCACGATTATTCCAGCCAGTCGATTCTTGATATAAGTAGACAGATTGTGCCAACTGAGACCATAACCTGATATGAATTGAGGTGGCAGAACGTGGATCGCAGTCTACTTATAGTCGACGGTGGAACTTCTACCAGAAATAATATTCGCAGGGTGCATTGATAACGTTTTATTCACTAAAACTAATTATTCAATGTTCGTCAAATGTTCAATGATTGCACTAATATATATAGATTAAATTAGTAAATTAATTATACAATACAAACAGTGTGTGTCGACCATGCAAGGGAACAGAGAGAGAAGGAAAAGCGAGACAGCTATATTACTAATCTAAGCTAATGTCATACACATGACATGACAGTGACATAACTGTGTTAGAGTACGTTCAAGAACCTAATATCAACATGCTCGACTTGGCCATACATATTTAGGTAGGTAAGTAACGCTTTAGCTTTACAATATGTTTTTAACCGATTTCAAAGAAGGAGGAGGTTCTCAATTCGGCTGTATATTTTTTTGTTTGAATGTTTGTTACCTCATAACTCCGTTATTTATGAACCGATTAGAAAAAAACTTTTTTTATCTGAAAGAGTATATTTCCAGATGGGTCCCATATTTTTTTTATAAATATCGGTTCAGTATTTTAAATAGGAATAACTGGAAAAAACACGTCATCCACGTACACGACATTGCGTATTTTGCTTTCCTGTGACCTTTCAATGGTGTTTATGATCAATAGAACAAACCCAATGAACTACCATCATTATCATTATGTTCGCCATTCGAGAAATTATTCCCCATCATTTGTCAAGACCGAACCTCTAACTGCTAATATATTACCAGGCACTATGCTGCGTTGACAAGAAAGGTATACTCTCCTGGCCTAACCCGACCGCAGAGAAAGTGTTCTTTCTACGGAATTCTAGTCCAACTTCCAACAGCTCCAGTAAGACAAGCCTAGGATCCATGGAGCATCAGAGCGAACAGATGGACCAGATGGGTGATGCCAACCATAACGAACCTTCTACTATCGTTGAGGTATTTATAAGCCGAAGCCGGTTTGATTTATTTATTTATTTATTATACAAATGCTTAAATAAAACTTACAGTCTAAGACCAAAACGTTTTATGAGCCATAAGAGCATTTAGATGCTTAAAAAACAGATACAAAGCCTTATAAATTGCCTTAAATTTGTATGAAATATATCCACCTGAGGTGTCTGAGCAATGAGCATATTCAGAAGTGTGAGTGCGTGGGGCGTCGGCGCATACCGAGCTGTGTCAGTGCGGGAGGTGAGGGGCGCGAACATGATGACAGATCCTACGGTGGTTGCTTCAACATCCAGTCCATACATTTTTGATTACATCTTTACACTAAACACAGACACTTTTTCTTTAAAACTTATCATTTTATCACTTCTCTACAATGAAATGTGTCCGCGACCGACCTTTTTGGGCAATAACTTACATTATTTAGTGAGAAAAACAATTATGAAATCCTGGAAAAATTTGACACTTCTTTAGTAGTGTGCGTGACTTTTGACAACTATATGACGCTAGATGGCGCGCAGACAATCTTATAATTCAGATAAATCAATACATGCGAAATGTTGACGTCAAAAGCGTTTGTGACGACGCTACGCGACGCTAGATGGCGAGCAGATTCGAACGATAAATGCGACGTTGCGTCTCTTCGTAACCTTGACCACATGCGTTGTTGTGCGACGTTGCCACTTCGTTCAAAATACATTCTTCGGTAATAATTCATTTTCGGTTGCGCGTAACAACTCACTATGGTTTTCGCGCGGATTTTCTTGCGTATTATATTTTGTATGCTATGCATTTTCATTGATTCAAATTGCCATATTTCTCCAGGTAGGTAGGTATATATTTGATTCATAGTAATAGACTATATTGTGGACGACCTCTGGGGCGCGGTGGGCGAAGGTCCGCTTGCGGTGCAGGAGGTTGCAAAATATGGTTTAGCCTGCTACGTTACGACACCTTTTACGAATTTTACAGACAGACACACATTATTATAGTTTGTGTTATTTTGTACATACACATAGTAAGTACCTACCTAATTTCACGTCGAATAGTTTGTTATGGTGCGTTCAGTTATACTTACAATAAGTTTTTTTTTCTGTTCCGTGTTTTTTCAAACAAGCAACAAACAAGGCTTTCTAATCAGATTTGTTTTTCTTATTCGTCGACCAATTCTACCAGGAATACAATAGGTATCATTGAAATATAAAGATAAGTAAAATTTTACTGTTACATTTTATCTTTCTAGATCTTTTATTTCGAACGCAACCCAATTCATTTTGAGAATTGATTGAAGAAAGATCTGTCATCAATTGCGATCTCTTTCAAGACAAGACATGGTTGTGAATTACGATACTATTACATTTTATTCAAATACTGAGTGTTTTTCTTTTGTTTTTCATTCATTTGTTTTTCTATATTTCAGATTTAGATTGCGTCTACAATGTCTGGTAGAACAAACAAGATAGCGTACAAACGACACGCTTATTCGGGGCCGCGAAAATCTTTCAAGCGAGTTCGCGGTGGGCTAAGACATAATCATGGTGAAGAGAGGTAAGTAAACATGTTTAGTACAACTAATGCTGTATCCGGCTTCTTCAATAAACACGTCCAAGTTTGGATGTAGGGATTTCGCGCTATTTTACGACGACACGACTTCTTACATTTAGGTATCTACTTGCCTCCATTTTCTGTTGAGAAAAGTTTCATTTTTACTTTATATTTCAGCCGTTTGAAAACTTGGCGTTCTGAAGAAATGAAGCCAGTAAATGAAGAAATCGTCATAGCTCTATAACCCTGTACGTATCAAATAACCATGATTTATTGTAGGTACCTAGGTACTTGTTGCTCGAACACTAGATAGAGTAAAAAGAACACTACCTAGATGTATGTAGGGTCAGTGGGTCGTCTTAGGGGCGGAGGTAGCTCGGAGGAAAATCTTTTGTAGAAAGAAATTATTGCTCTAGTCGAAAACCATGAGTTCATGTAAAAAACCCGCAAAATATTGAGAAAGGCGAAAAATATGCTTACTTTTATTATGATCATCACAATTTAATTTGTTACTTTCAGTACCCAGAATATACAACCAAGAACATATGTCCGTCCAAAACCGAAAATCCACCTAGAGGCTACCTACAGTGCCCCGAGTACTAGCACAGTGACAGCTGAACCTGTGGTTGAACCTTCACAGATTAATTGGCCGCGAGCTGATCCTGAAACTGAATCTTTTCAATTGATTGTGGAAGCTGGTCCAAATGAAGGTTTATCTGGGATATCTGGGTATCGCATAGTGGACATGAAGCATGTAATAGAGTGGGCATTTCTTCTGGAAAGACATCGAAACATGTGTGAATCTTCACAAATTGAATTTGTCAGTGAAAGACTTGATGGATTTCGAAGTGAATTAATTTTCAAGTGCAGTATGTGTGATAAAGTATGGAGGCATTGGACGGAGAGCAGTAATAAAATAAATACTGCATTTGTGTGGTCAACTGTGACTTCTGGTAGCTACTACACTCAAGCAGCTCACATTACAAGTCTTATGGATATTCCAACAATGTCAGCTAATAAATTTCGTCATGTTGAAAAAAATTTAGGCAGTGTGTGGTTTGAACATTTGACAGAGGAAATTAAAATTGCTGGTGAACAAGAAAGATCAATTGCTATTCAAAAAGGTCATGTGTCTTCAGACGGTGTTCCATTTGTTACTGTCTATGTAGATGGTGGCTGGTTGAAAAGGTCTTATGGGCATAACTTTGACTCGTCATCTGGTATGGTACGTTAATATTTTACTAAACACAAATTAGGTTCTAGACATTTTTACTATACATGTGCATAACAAGTGTTGCTTTTCATTTCCAGGCCTGCATTATTGGTAAAGAAACTAAAAAATGTCTATTTCTTGGTGTTAGAAACAAATATTGTTATACATGTCAATATTATGAGAGGAGAAACATGGATATGAAAGCACATAATTGCTGCAAAAATTTTACTGGACCATCTACAGCAATGGAATCGGAAATTATTGTGGAAGGCTTTCAAAAGAGTGAAGAAATACATCAACTTCGCTATTTGAGTTTTATTGGTGACGGAGACTCCTCTGTGTTTGCAAAATTGAAAGAGAAAGTGTCATATGGGAACATAATAAAAAAAATTGAATGCAAGAATCATGTTATCAAGAACTATACCAGTGCACTCTACAAGGTAAATGAATAAATCTAATTTGTAAAGTCATCTCAAGATAAGTGAAGCATATTTAATTCTGTATTTATATTTTGTACTTTTTAGATCTTGGCCAACACTAAGCTCCCTCTTTCTGGGCGAAATATTTTGAAGCCAAAGGTTATGAAGCTTACACTAGTAGCACGGAAAATTATCGTGTGTAGCAGTGAGCATGCTACTACTATGGCAGCAGATTTGAGAAATGGCCCGCTTCATGTATTCGGAGTACATGAAAACTGCAAGGATTATTACTGCAATGTCAATAAAACATTGACAGATGAAACTCAAAAGAAGGAAGAAGATCTCGTAGAAAGTCTGAAAAATACTGCGCCAGAGGTGTGGGCTTTGATTTATGCAGCCAATGAAAAAATTGCCTTGAAGGCAGGTCGTTTGTCAAATGAGACAACAAATGTGGCAGAAAACTTTATGAGCGTAATAAACAAATTCAACTGTGGAAAACGAATTAGTTTAGGAAAAGGGGGTTCTTACCAGCGTCGTGTTCATGTGGCAGGTAAATATAAACAGTCCGAAATTGTTGTAATATGCCGTGGTGGCCAAGTGGTATGTACCCCCGACTTCAGATCCAGAGGTCGTGGGTTCGAATCCCGCCAAGCACCTATGGATTTCTCCACTCGATTGTGTGTGTGTGTGTGTGTGCGAAATTGTTAGAACCAGTAAGAAATTTTTTGATTATTATGGCTATGGAATATCATCATTCTCCTGCCCTTATTTAAAATCCAATTTATATGGGGTCACCGCAACATGTCTTTTTCTTGGAATATAAGATTTAAAAATATGTTTTCAGGACTATCACTTGCTAATGGACACAAATGGCATGAAGCTGCATGGAAAAAGCAGACCAAACAGAGCCCAGGGACACATTTTAAAAAATACATAAAACGGAAAGAACAAAGCAGAATACGACATCAATCTTCGACACGCAAACGATTGTTTACTCCAAGAGAGAAAACCCATCCGGATAAGCACTATGGACCTGAAGCTTGTGATCCTATTGATATTGACGAAGCACAGTTGAAAATACAATGTGAAGAACGGTTACCAGAATTCCAACAGTCACCAGAAAACATTGCTTTGATTGAAACAACTACTGTAGGACAGCATGAAAATGATTTATATACTACTCATAGGTGTGACCGTTTGACTGCTAGTCAATTTGGAATGGTGAGTTGTGTGGTGTGGTAATGATGTTAGCAGATATGTCTAAATACATACATTTCTAGTAAAATTGCGGTATTTTATAGAATATGTTTAAAGACAATTTTGATTTTAAAAGTAAAACCTATTATATACATTTATTTTATCTGGACTTTTTCTCTTTACAGGTTTGCAAACGCCGTATCACGACCCCATGTCACAATCATGTAAAGGATATTCTGTATAAAAAGAATATTTGTACAAAAGACATGTTATATGGGCAGCAATATGAGAGTGTAGCAAAAAGTATGTTCATGCAACAATATAATAAAATTGTCAGGCCTTCAGGCCTTTTTATTGATGAAGAATTTGGATTTTTAGCTGGCAGTCCAGATGGTAAGTTTCTTATTTATCAAACTTCAATTTTATCTTTGTGTTTGGCAAATGTGGCCAAACATAATACTAGTTATAATTTATTGCGAGAAACAAAGAATAACCAGCACTAGAGACAATTGAATTTCTTATATCAAATCTCATAAAAAGCTCCATCTCAGTGTTTTATATTTTATGGCAATTTGTTACAGGTATAATTGAAAATGAGAGAGCTGTTGTTGAGATCAAGTGCTTTCCATCATTGGCCAGGACAAATCAAAGCTTAGAGGCAGCTGCACTAGAAAAGAAGAACTTTGCTATAAAACTGGATAATAATGTTTTAGTGATGAATAAAAAGCACGATTATTACTATCAAGTAAATTGAAAATTCTATTGCATGTCCACATTTTAATTAATTTCAGTATCTGGTTGTCTCTTACTATAATTAAATTCTATTCTAGGTTCAAGGACAAATGCGTGTCAGCAAAATGGAAAAGTGCTACTTCATATGTTTTATTTCTGTCACTAAACCTTTGACTGTAATAGAAGTTTGTCGAGATAATGAATTTATCAGCAATATGATACCCAAATTATCAGAGTTTTTTAAAAACTGTATTCTGCCAGAAATAATTTTAAGACGTGTTCAAAAAAATGCAAAATGTATAGATTTTAATGGTATGTACACAACTCTTTTACTTTTTTTTTTACTTCATAAATTGCATCAATTTCAATGTCTAAATAAAATATATTATTATGTTATTCTAGTGAAAAATCCTTCTGCAACATCAACATCAGTTGGAAATTTAAGCAATGAAGAAAAGTAAAATAATTTTAGAGCAGCTTTGGAGATTGACGGTAAATAATATTTTGAAGTGAATGGTAAATAATATTGGTCAAAAAGTAACAAATATACTAAGTATGTTTTCTTTACAGCAGCAGTGTAGCAGTGGTTTCAAGACAGGAAGTTTCAAGGCGTAGAAGGCGGAATCAACAAGTCAAATATTTTTTTTTAATTTAGTAAAAAATTTGTGTTTTAGATTTGTTGTTATCTCTTGTATATGATTAGGAATTATAGTTTCTTACGTGTTATGAAATGTCTAATTATTGTAATAATTGGTAGGTGCAGTTACAATTCATCAGTGTTATTAGTTTCTAGTGTTATGCATGTATCAGCATATTACAATGTTATTACAAATACTTCTGTAATAGTGCAATGTAATAAAATAAAACTGCGTTTTATTGTGTTGACATAATTTATTTCTCAAAATTATAAATAAATTAAATAGTTTACGCCAAAAAATATAACTTTTATTTTTACAACAATCTTACATTATTTAGCGAGTTACGAACAGTAAGTCGTGGGTTTGAATCCAGACAGGCCGAATTAAAAAATTAAAGACTTGTTTTAACGCCATCTAGTGTCGAGGACTTGTTTTTTTTTTCATTCACGCCATCTAGTGTCGAGTTTTATAGGTACTCATTTACGTCTGTGTGTGTAAACGACGCTATATTGAATGACAGATGTTAAAATGCAGCTTTATGTCGAATTGAGTGGATTTTGTGGCAATGATATGATCCAGTTCGATAGAGCGTAATGTCCGATAACCGCGAACTCTACTTTTACGACTTAATAATTTTCCAATTACACAAAAACTCAATTAAACTAAAAATGTTGAGTTTAACGCCATCTCTCGGGAAAATGGCTGGGAGCAGCCTGTATGTTTCACCTTAATATTATAAACGCGAAGGTTTGTAAGGATGTATGGATGCATGCATGGATGTTTGTTACTCTTTCACGCAAAAACTACTGATCCAATTTGGCTGAAACTTGGAATATATATTGTCCGTGACCTGGATTAGCACATAGGCTTTTTTGTGTTTCTAATATTAATATTCTTTCGCGTTTATAATATTAAAGAACCCAAGTGCTCCTTGAAATGTCGCTAGATCTGACAAAAAATAATCTGTTAGCGATATTAAAGAAGGATTTCTTTGTAAGAAGAATTTAATATAGGTTCTTTTAGTAATGAAAGAAACTTGTATTTTTTTTTCAGGTGTTAGACCTAACCCATGACCAAAATGCGCCATTTTGCGTGGAGTTCGACGATCAAAGATGGCGTCAGCACCTTTCCCTCCTAAAGCCGCTCGGTCTAGCCGCTTTGTTAAACACATGCGCACCCGCAGCTAGACATACTTACGCACACTTCTGCGCACATTTGACTTGCGAGGCGCACTTCAGGTAAATTGAACCTTATTTCTTGTGGCCTAAAAACTCCGTCACCAAAGTTGGCCACTAACTCATACGAGCTTGCTTGCTTGCTAGTAGCTAAGTTTCATATTCGATTGCTCTATACTATAAAATCTGTAGCATCACATCCAGCTTTAGCACTTTCCGAGCCGTAATTCAGTGAAATTGAGCTTTATAATTATGTTGCTTATAGGTTGTATATTCGTGTAACTTGACTATAAAAGATGGCGTCAGCAGCCATTTTGTACCATATTTGTTGAAAGCCAAGTTTCAAATTCCCAGTAAACATTGTGTTTCAAATAAAAAAATAATTTTCAGTGAAGATCTAGTACCGGTGACGAATCGAAGATGCCTGTGCGAGTTGGCCAAACAGATCGGCTTCAATGACGCAGTTGCAGAGTCATACAAAGTGCAAGATTGCTTGGCTGTGTTTAGGCATTTGGTGAGAGTGATAGTTTGTTCGCGGATCACGCCTTAACTACTAGACCAATTTCAATGAAACTTATACAATTCAGAAGCCCTTTTTCCGGATTAAAACATAGGCTATATTTGATTGAAATCAAAGATGTGGATTCTTAGGTACAGCTTGAACTCTCTAAACCAAAAGCAGCCATTTGCTACAAAGTTCATCGTATGCTGGTGACAGATATTTTGGTGGAAAGTTTCGCACGTGTACGAAGTTGCGGGTATCAGCTAGTTATTATTATAAGATCGTGGGTTCAAATCCCACTCCTATAAGTTGTTTTACAACTTTTTGACTTGTTTGTTCTAGCAAGCGGACACGATACGACGCGAGACTAAGTTCGTTCGTTCGCTACAACTGAGCACGCGTGTGAAAGTACCCTTACCACACATGTTAGCCGTTTTAGTCAGCGAGCGAGCGCACCAATTACAAATGCTTACCCAAGTATGTATTAAACAAATTTTCTATGTCTGTTCTGTGTTTTTTGTGTGTATATCAAATAAACAATATATCTATCTATTGGCCGAATACTCAAACGCCACTTAAATTAAGTTCACGCTTAAATTATTGCCATCTCTTACAAATGAGTAATTTCAAACAGAGTCAGAGCAATGTTAAGTGGTGCTTAAATTTGAGTGACGTTTCAGTATTCCGGCCTATCTATCTAAACAAATATCATACCAGATAGGCTTCACAGCTCAGTGGGTAAAAGCTCTTCCTTCAGTGCTGTGGGTCGTGAGTTCGATCCCCAAAGAGAAAATTTGATTTTGGCAAACATGGATGTTTGTTCTGACTTCGGATGTTACTATGTATTTATAAAAAAAACGTGTGTAAGTATTCTATTAGCAAACTAGGTCCCATAGTATTAGCTTTGCTTAGTTTGGGACTAGAAAGCGTTGCGTGAGAATTTCACAAACTTGCCACAAAGGGCCCTACTACTTAGTAGTAGTAGGGCCCTTTGTGAATGAATGAAATGAAATTTAGTAGTCTAAAGTCTTTAGGATATTCTAGAGATAACAATGTATATTCCAGGGCACAGCAGATATAGTGCTAGATTCCTGTGTGGACTACTGGAATGGAAAGGACCTATCTCAGATATCGCCGTCTGATCGTAAGAAAATTATCGACTTCTATCAGAGGAACTCGCTCACTGCCTACTGTACGGCTTTTGCTTATAAGTAAGTCCAATACTTAGGCCCATATGCCCATTACTTCGTCTTATCAATCAATCAATATATAAAACTGTTTTGAAGCTGACATAGAATCAACGCACAGCCTAAACTACAAGTCCTAGAGGTATGAAATTTGGAGGGTAGTATCCTTATGTAGTGTAGGGGTGCACTAAGAAAGGAATTTTGAAAAGTCACACTCTAAAGGGTCTGGAACGCGAGCAACGCCGCGGGCGACGGCTAGTTTGAGTATAATCCTCGAATAAGGCAAGTAAAGGGTCCGGGGCAAATTGGATGGAGCTCAGGTCCCACATTTTTTTTGAAACTTGCAATGTTTGATGGAACTTTGTTAAAATACACTTACAATGCAGTTTTGGAAAATGTAAGTATGTTATACAGCAGCGGGAATCATTTAGTTATTAGACATTTTACTTCGAAAAATGCGTCTTTTTCAATGTTGTTTATCGTATTTACAGGTGTTTACGTCAAAATAATTACTTTATTTTGCGTTTTCGCGACTGCTACTGCATAAAAGATTATGACAAAACCAACAAAAGTTATAAATAACAAAATTAATCTAAAAATTAATTAAATGTATGCAAATCGAGACCTGAAATGCCCCGACGCCTTAATATGCGTTTTATTGGTAGGTAAAACACTAATATTTCGGTAATTATTTCATCAGCAATCTAGTTCCCGTATTACAAGCCTTGCGTAGAGAATATTATTTATTAACAAACAAACAGACAAACTCGATTTTCGGAATCAGAATCGTTTGTTTAGTAGATCTGCATATTTAGTTTATCCATATGTTTAATTTAACTTTTCGGCTTTTTTACAGTTTTATAATAGTATAGATTAATATTATGCCATGAATATTTGTTTATACCATCTCGTTCCAGACCGTTGACTCGCGGCATATCTCCGTCCCTCTCCCCCCTGTACTTGGAGCTGCCGGCTGACAGCCGACAGCTGTACGCGCCACATTCACAAACGTTTGCTGACGCGCCGGCTTTGCATTTTCATTCAACTGGTAAGTGACCCAAGGTAGAAATTTTATCGCAAAAAGCGCAGCTTAAAAATGTCTATATAAATTCAAAAAAAAATTTATTATAACTGCCTGATCGCAATTCAAAGAGCTGCTGAAATTGTATGCATTGTATTATCTTCTAAATATAAAACTTTTTTGAAGCTGACTGACTATCAACACACAGCCTAAACTGTAAGTCCTAGAGGTATGAAATAGGGAGGGTAATATCCTTATGTAGTGTAGGGGTGCACTAAGAAAGGAATTTTGAAAAGTCGCATCCTAAAGTGTCTAAAATTAAGATCAAAGATTTTAACCAAATAATGCTTATTACCACGCGAGCAAAGCCGCGGGCGACAGCTAGTATACAAAGTAATTATCCTTTAAATGATTTGAGAGTTTGTGCCAAAAAATACGCACTGAATTCAGAATATTAAACTGGTTTAACATTGCTTTTCAGATTCATTGCTATTTAATGAAGTGACTGACGAAGAAGTTAAAGATGCAGATGGATATTTTGACATGCAGTGTAATCAGGTTTGTTACTCACATTATAAATGCGATAGTTTTAGACCCGTCACTGAGTGAATAGTCCAGTCATGACCGAGTGAATAGTCCAGTCGTGACCGAGTGAATAGTCCAGTCATGCCCGAATGAATAGTCTAATCGTGGCTTAGATTTGGGTGTCAATTTGTCTCTTCAATAAGTAAAATGAAATTTATTCTAATACCTTTCGTGAGCTATATGTATAACCAGAACAGATATACATAAACCTTACTTTAAGAATATAAGACTAGCTGTCAATGAAGTTATTTTATGGCTGCATACGTTCTAACTTCCCTGACAGGTGGCCTATAAATACTTTCGTGCGTTTCCAGGTGTTCATAGGAATGGTAACAATGCAATACCAAGCGCAAAGCGACATGGTCGAACTAATAGAAAGGTTAGAACGTGCGTGCATTAGATTCGTTCACTTCAGCAAAGAAAATGAACTCCGCTCTCGAGTTTTCAGTGAGAAAATGGGATTGGAATCGGGATGGAATTGCCATATCTCGCTTATGAGCGAAGATCCACCCAGGTAATACCGACATTTTGATAAAAAAAAATCACTTTGTGTACACAACATACAAAATAGTACAATGGTTGCGTTGCGTGAACTTAATTCGAGTTACACTGCGCGTCTATAACAGCGTAACTTACATAACTTCACGGTGACACCGCGCATTGCAACTCCCAACACGATAGGCTTACGTAATGCTAAGATTGTCAGAGTTATTCGTCGTAGCCCTGTTCTAAAAAGTTTTTCAGCATGGTTTATAAATGTCAAAGAATTAAGAAAACCGCTGTAGTCGGTTAGGCCGTTGGTTCGAATCCCGGCCATGTTTTCAAATGCTTTTGGCGGTGTGACATCTAACAAAATTATAACAGTTGAAGTTTGGATAACCATCATCATCATTTTACCAAAAAGGTTACACTAATCTTATAGCGATACAAGAAAACAGCAACATTAAGTATTGCTTGATAAATTCGCTTTACTTATCACACGTTTATGAGTTCTTTGTCTTTACAATACACTAACGAAATTTAACCATTAAGGTCCAAATACTTTTTGATACGGAACCCTATAAAAAAATTGCTTAAAAATAATGTCTTTAAATAACAAAAGAAGGATATTTAGTGTTTTGTCTTTATGAAATACCTAAGGTTTTCAATTCAAGCGAAAGAGGCAAAAGTATGTAGTGATGTTACAAGCATATTTGGTATTTATTTGTATTGCTATAAGATCTATTATGTACGGGCATAGTTTCAGTGTTGCATTTATTTTCAAATCTCGATGTGTAGAGATTCGTTTATGTTTTTAGATTTGATACATTTCCTGTACCTATCTTTTTTATTGATGTCTATAATAGCATACCTAAGTGTTGTTATTTACAGTCGTAGAACTTAGAAGTGTTTTCTATAATATTACCTTATTTATATAAAATACAGGCACTCAAATGTATTATTAAAAGTGGGTTCAGCAAACAATATAACTAACCATATTTTAAACATAAAATCACATTACTAAGATAATATTTTATGAATAAGTGAAATATGAATAAGTTCATAAATTCACAAAATTCATATTTGGTTGTAAATATTTGAAATGATTTATTGGGAAATTCACTATTTAATAATTATCTTATCTTATAGAGGCACTTATTAGTACAGCTGTTACCAATGCTACACACATTAGAGATATAATTTTTACGGGTATATTCAAATTTTAGATGGCTATCCTGCTCACTCTTATCAATTTGCAAATTGGAGGTAAAGGATAGCAATAATATGTGTATTTTTACATAGGTACTGTAAAAGCATTGTACATAACGGGGGATTGACGATTATAGCCAATTTTGACAAATTAAAACCAGAAGCAACGTTTGTGAAGTGAAATATGTATAATCAGAATGGGTCAATGCCTAGTTTCTATAATATACAAGTGTCCGTTAGTATCGTCGTCCGTCAGGTAATCTGTCATCACACGCAATAGTGAGTTTAGGTTAAATCGTGGCAACCCTAGAAGTTTTGGATCGTAGACATTACGTCTATAAAAACCAATGGCAACTAAAAATAGCCTAAAAAAATTGCCCGTTTACCATAGAGAGAGTTCCAGCCTTTGCTCTAGACCAGGGATGGGGAAACTTTTTCCTTTGCGTGCCAATATTTACTTACAAAATATGGCGGGCTAAGTTGTTGCATTTTTATAAATAAAAACCAGATTTGCTAGAATAATTCGATTTTTACAAGATGGATTTTTTTGTTACTTATGAATAATGGAAGCCTTTTCAAAGCATTTTGAGACGCATTATGTATCAACCCTGAGGGCACTTATTTTTTGTCTGGGTCCAGGCTCCATACAAAAGGCTCTAACCTATAGAGCATAATTATGTAAACACTTTTACGTAGAGTATAGTTACACTGCGCAGGAATTATGAATCGGCTGCCGATCGCAGTGTATACTAGCTACTGTAATTGTATTATTGAAGTAAAAATCTAGGATTAACCGACGGATACGACTAACAGTTCGTATATTATAGGCGCCGGGCATTAGTGACGAATGGGTATTGTCGACAGCAAGGGTGCCTCCCCGCTGTCATCTCAAACACTGCCGAAGACAGTCGCTAGGGACACGGATACCTATGACTCGCCCGCACACGCCTTTTATAGGTTTGTTCTGAGCTCTATCGCACTCTTTCGCTTGTCGTATCTCTGTCTCTTTCATAATCACCCACCACCTAGGTGCACAAAATTTAAAATGTCCGAGTTACATTGCGCGTCAACGACAGTTTGGCTTTAAATTGGCTTTAAAACGTTGAAGCGTCAATGAGCAGTGTAACTCGGGTACGTTAGGCGTATCACAAAGATTCTCTATTTGATTCGTGTTTGATAACATACCCAGCGGTGATGTTCTACAATTAAAGTTATAAAACATGGTTTCTCTCATTAGTCGTCGTCTGTTGAAGTAAGACGAGCAATGTTTTATAAACTTACAACGATTGAAACACACAAAGACAAAATAAATGTACCATTTCCTAGATAAGATAGCGTTCGCGTCGACTTATTAGTGATACAAAATGTGGAATAAGTGGCGGTTTTAGTTACACTGGATCTATTGTACCCGCTTTAGAAAAAGACAGAGATGTGACATTTCATTTGCCAATATAATTTTCTTTCATTATGTTTACTTGTTTGTTTTTGTTGAATGTTTTTTAGGCCTAATGCAGATTGACCATCCATTATCTTAACTACTGTAAAAAATTATAAAAACCATTTTTAGTCAGTCTGAATTTAGCTTAATGTGGCTTTGCAATGTACCGTTTGACAGTGTTTGACCAATAATAAAACTGAAAAGACTACTGTCAATACGCAGTTTGTAACCCCTAAAATATGTTTGTGTTGCTTTATGAACAAGGAGTTAGTAAGTACATTTAAAACCAGCATGTATTTTTGTCTAACATTGTTAAGACGCTGACAAGCGTTAAACAACTGTACCATAGAAAAAAAACTCTTTAATTGCACATTTCAACATTTTTGGAAATAAAAAATCACTCATCCAAGTTATTTGACGCTTGCCATCGTCTTAAATACTATACTCCTCGTAGATTCTAATACCTACCATGCAATAACCTTAACGTAGGTTTTAAGTAACTTTTGAATGTATTTGCAAGGATCTAAAAGTAGTTACATTAGATGTACTAGACAATGCTCTGTAGTTTATTAGAGATCCTACTCCCAATTCTTGAATAGCGCTCCTTCGTTCTATATCTCATATCAAGATGTGAGTCAGTAGCATTGAGTAGCGCTTGAACGCTTGTAATGTAGTCTAGTGATTTCCAAAAATCTCTTGTCTTTATAAAATTGCCTGACATCTCATTGCGGATAAGAAAGGTGCCCAATATAGTTGCCAACACACAAAAACGAAACTAATAAATAAATATTCACGGACACTTAACACAACGCCTTCTAGTCCCAAACTAAGCAAAGTTTGTACGATGGAAACTAGATGACTGATAGAATACACACTTTTTTTTCTTTTTTTTGTAAATACATACTTATAATACATATAAACACCCAGACACAGAACAAACATCTATGTTTACAACACACAAATGTTTGTTCTCGGTGGGGATCGAACCCACGACCCACAGCACGGAAGGCAGAGCTACTACCGACTGAGCCATGACGCCTGTCAACTGGGGCCGTATTATTGTTATCAAATATAGACCTCCCACCCCCAGAGCCGAAATCTTGTATCCGTCACTGCCTATATTGCAAACATCCATATAGTTACAGTACCTACTTAACAACAGGTGGGTATATTTGTAACGTCTCTGGGAGTATAAAAGCCTTTATTCTATCGTGATACGGTCTATTTTTCCATCTGTTTTTAGTGTGTACAAAGCATTATATCAGTACCTTTCTGTCCGCATTGACTAGGCAGTTTGTCCATGATAATAATGCCTGTTTATATTTAGCACCAACATGGCTTCATCAAAAGCACTGTCAATGTCAGCGCCAGGGGCCATTAACTTGGATCACACAACTGTCAAATTCGACAGCGAGGTTAAGAAGGCTAGACATTCTATCACTACCCACGCTGGTTTGAAGGTACGGAACAATAAAAATAATAGAAATTGAGGCAGCTGGATGTCTTGCCACATTTTCTACCTAATAATGTGATTTCTCAAGTCAGTTTTTATATAGATTAAACTTGAATAGATCATCTTGAACAAATCAACTTGAATATATAAAACTTAATAGATAAAATTTAAATAGATGAAACTTGAACAGATCAACTTAATTGCAACAATTTCAATAGATCAACATTAAGAATGATAGACCATCTTAAACAAATCAACTTGAATAGATAAAACTTGAACAGATCAGCTTAATAAATAGATGAATTGATTAATGATGATGTTAAGAATGAAACTTGAACTTGAACAGATCAGCTTAATAAATAGATGATGATGTTATTAATGAAACTTGAATAGTTAACAAAACGTTAACGCCCAGGAAGACTGGTAGACAATGCTCTTAGCATTAAGTCCTCCTAGCATTACTTGTTTGTGTGAAATTTATAAATAATAATAATAACGTTTTAGCGTAGCAGTGTAGCAACAACACATCCGTCAGCTGACTCGTTACTGGACGAGGAAAATGACGAGGCTGATTCTCCGGTCGATGGATGTCGGTCATTGTCATGCCTTACTGACTCCACGGATCACTCGGCGCCTGTCAACTTTGATATGAGCAATCGGGTATGTTATACTGTAGAACATGTTTTTATCTAGGTTACTGATCTTTGTTACTGTTAAATCGCGAAGAGTGGAAAGAGGGAAGTTAGGCCTTTGCCCTGCAGTAGGACAGCAGCGGCTGAATAATAATAATACTAATCTTTACACATATTTTTACATTTTCAATAGTGTTTTGTTTTTAACTTTACGTAAGTGGTACTTTGAGGTACCGGCTTCAAAGACCAAATATAGACTGTTTGTAGCTAAAACTATCATCGCATTTATATAATGCTAAAATATAGGTTTATTCCATACACCCCGTTTTTGGGGGCAATAGAAACGTTAAAGGGGTGAATAGAATAGATGACCTGGGTTGTTCCATTTTATACCACATCATCATCATCATCGTAATCAATTTGTACAGGTTCACTGCTGGACACAAACCTCTCCACAGATTTTTAGATTCTTTCCATACACTAGCTTCCCGGAATGTTAACAAATCAATTTACACTGGGATTTTCTTTGCTCAGCCGACCTCAGATTGCAGATATTTTGACCGAATTACAAGAAAGGGTAATATAATTATGTTTGTTTGAATAGGCCAAACTACCCCGCGGTATAGAAAATATCCGGCCACATATAGAGCAAGTTGACAATGTGCCGCTTCTAGTATCGCTGTTCACTGATTGCGGCGCGCGCTCCGTCAGAGAAATGATACAAATTATGCAGGTAATTTACTACTACATATTTATTAAATTCATATGCAACCATTCAATATATTTCTTAATGATATAAAACTCTTTTGAAGCTGACTTACAATCAACGCACAGCCTAAACCATAAGTCCTAGAGGTATGAAATTTTGGAGGGTAGTATCCTTATATAGTGTAGGGGTGCACTAAGAAAGGAATTTTGAAACGTCACAATCTAAAGGGTAGAACGCGAGCAACGCCGCGGGCGACGGCTAGTTCAATATATTTCTTAATGATAAATGAAATGATTGTATTTTTTTCTTTTATAAAAAACCAAAACGGTTCGTTAAATGTATTTTGAAACCATAATTTATATAATCATCATCATCAATATATATAAAACTCTTTTGAAGCTGACTTACAATCAACGCACAGCCTAAACTATATGTCCTAGAGGTAAGAAATTTGGAGGGTAATATCTTTATATAGTGTAGGGGTGTACTAAGAAAGGAATTTTGAAACGTCACACTCTAAAGGGTAGAACGCGAGCAACGCCGCGGGCGACGGCTAGTATTATAATATTGGTGTTGATTGAGTTGTTGCATTTTTTAAACTTACCTAATGTGACATCTCTAAAAATGTTGAGATCCCTATCTCATAAATTAAAACGACTAAGACGGCTATTTTACGACATTTCAGTCATGTTAGATTTTTATAATTATTCACAGGGTCACATTTATTCACAAAGAAAATTACAACTAGTAATACCGTATTTACAATATTTACAAAATTAAAATTAAAATTCACAGGATTATGGTGAAGTGGTATGTGTCATGGGATCAGCTGCAAACTGCTCAAATATGGAGATCTTCATGCAGGCTGATGCGAGGTATGATTTCAAGATTTAAATCTGTTTTTTATTTATTCTTTCATTGATGATGTCTTCCTGGCCGGTTTCGGCTACGACGACATTGTTGCTGCTTGATGCCTATGATGGGCTCTAAGGTGACTTGAATAGCCAATTTTGGCTTTGAATGTTCTTGCACACAAGTCAATGTGCAAGTAAGAGCGCCATTATCGTAATTATAGTTGATGTTTGAAGGCGGTTTAGCTTTTAGTTGGTCGCGCTTAAGATCTAGATCGCGCCTTCGTTCATCTTCAAAGGTGTAGATATTACGCTTCACAAGACTTCTCCATTCAGGCCGATTTTCTGCCAGTGACTCCCAACAAGAGGACTGATAATTCTTTCATTATTCGTTTGTTAATTACATAGCTTTAAAAAGTTGTGTTCAACTCAAACAACGCTAATGAGATTTAGGCTAAGACTACATTGATCAGGATCAGCCAATCATAAGCTTGCTATCTATTGGCTACAACTACTAGCAAGCTAGTGATTGGCTATTCGCATTTCCGACATCGGGACTTCGAATCATGTCCAAGGCATTGAAGTTTGAAATCTCTATTTTGCATTTTCTAGTGGTAGGTTTGATAATGTTTATTTGACGTATCTTTTTACCTTATCTAAAACTTAGTAGTTTCATGCAGTTACCTACATGAATGAATGAATAATGAATAACACGTTTCCTTGTAGCGTTGCGGTAGAACCTTTATACCCAGTGTTGTGCCAAAAAATGCCCCCCTACAAAGTCCCTGATACGTGCATGGGACCTATTGATTTGGCGAGAGCACTCAATTCTGTACCCTGTTCCCTATCGGTAAGTTTTATTTTAGCTTGTTTTTAAAATATTTATTATCACTTGTTTTCAAAATTGCGAAAAAAAATAATAATAATAAAGAGGTGAAAATGCTTGATAGAACTTTGTTTCACAACTGCAAATATAATTAAATTACGTGTATTATATTAGGTAGGAATTTTCTCATATTAAAATGATTTGTACTGGTGGGAACGAATCGGAAGTTATTTTGAAATCTTTCCATTCGTCCCACCAGTGAGCCGACCCAGTGGGACGAATTGGAAGGAACGCATTCTTTGACACTTAAATAGTACCTTGTAAAAAGAGTTTATCACACGTTTTAAATTACTGATAGACGTAGAATGAATTAAAAAAGTTAAGTGCTTCGATTCCACACTAATCATTGATTTTGACATTTTTACGCTGCTCTTAGTTACAAAATAAATGGCAAAACCAACCTTACACCAAGTACTGCAGGGAACAGGTATGTTAACCGTAGATGCATGTTTAAAAAATGTTGTTATTGTTTTTTTAGACATAACATTTTGTTACAGCAGTATGTTATAACAATATTTTAGTAATTACAAAAAATCATAATATGTTGTTTTAGATTATATAAAATGTAATCGCTATAGGTAACCAATTAGATTATTTTTGCAAATTAATTATTTGTTACAGTTTTTCGCTTTTTTGTGAGCGTCGAGTATCTGTTCAGGTTTTTTATAGCAACCTTATTTTATTTATTGATGGTTAATAATTAATTTATGTTAGTAATAATAATAACACTGTCTTTGAGTATTTTTAGTGCTTATTTTATGTTATAGTACTTTATTGTTACTTATGTGTTAGTTTCAGTGTTCGTTTATATTTTTAAGCGTTGAAATTCATTCCAATACCCAAACTCTTTCTTTAGCCCTAATATTCTTAACCCGTCTCATATTAAAAATTGAATATTACTTTATTTAAATGAACTATATTTGGTCTTCGTCGACTCAGGCAGATTTCCCACTGCAATTCAGAGTAAAACTCAGAAATATTCTTTTACAAGACGAATCTAGTAAGTTACCTATTGTATCAATAATATCAAGTTTTATGTGTTTTTAGATGACACGAGACGCTGACGTATCTCTATTCACGCTGATAACAATGTCGCGACACTTTATGATGTGCGTGTGGAATAGTACGCAGTTTTGGATGTGTAGTGTTTGCTTCATATCACTCATTCAGGTAAGACATTCAAGTTCAAGTCATTTCATAGATAAATAAATAATATTCTTGGACATATCTCACAACACTCTCTAGTCCCAAACTAAGCAAAGCTTGTACTATGAGAACTATAATACTGATAAAATACTTATATGCTTTTTTTGTAAATACATACTTATGATACATAGTACAGACACCCAGACCATGACCAGAGATTGATAGATTTTGATATTTAGTCTTCGCCTTTTTATCCGATGCTATTGGAGTTGTCTGGATTAGACGATTCAATAAGATGGTTTCCCTTGGACCTTTTGTAATTGTGTGAAATGAATATTTATAAATTTATATAAGTAAAGAAATATTCATAACTAGCCGTCGCCCGCAGCGTTGCTCGCGTTCTAGACCCTTTAGGGTGCGACTTTTCAAAATTCCTTTCTTAGTGCACCTCTACACTATATAAGGATACTACCCTCCAAATTTCATACCTCTAGGACTTGTAGTTTAGGCTGTGCGTTGATTCTATGTCAGCTTCAAAAGAGTTTTATATATATTTTATATATATTGATGATTAAACAAATATAATAAATATTTATATCGCTCTCTAGTCCCAAACTAAGCAAAGCTTGTACTATGGGAACTAGATTGCTGATAGAATACTTATATACATTTATTTTTTTATGATTAGGTGGGGTCACTATGCGGTTTCCTGCCGCTAGCCCTGAGTGCGGGCGGTGCAGTATGGTGTGCAGTTTGTGTGTGTCCACTGCTGGCGCACGCGCTTGCATTCGCGCCGCTCGACGCAGGCGTCATGCAACGCGCCGCGTCGCGTGCCATACGACCTCTGCGATTCAAGGTGAATAATAAATAATCCTATTAATATTATACGACCTCGCGGCAGACCACGCCGAAGATGGAGGGACGAGCTTGATGCCTACCTCAAGGACTGGTCCACAGTTGCCGAAAACAGAGAAGACTGGTGAGAAGGAAGGGAAGCCTTTGCCCTGCAGTGGGACACTACGGGCTCTTAATAATAATAATAATATGATAAACGCGAAAGTTTGTAAGTGTATATATGTTTGTTCCTCTTTCACGCAAAAACTACTTGTCCGATTTGGATGAAACTTGGCATATACAGGGTGTTACCAGACCACTTCCGAAAACTTGGAGGTTCCAATCAGACCATGATACTGAAAACATTAAGCGAAAAAAATCGCGAAAAAAAAAATTTACTTGACTATCTCTTTTTAATTTTTTTCTAGTTACATACACACAGTACAACATAATAAGACATATCTACCTAATTATCTCATTTAAAAAAGCAAAAAAACAAATAAAATAAATAAAGCAGCAATGTACACGCAGCACGCAGATTACGTCTACTACAGCATGAACAGCTGAGAGTTCATCGCGGGTCATTCAAGTACGCGACGTGCGAGCGACCTACGTTAGTACCTACCTACGTTAGTAGGCACTTACGACACAGAATAAATAATAGTACTACGCCTCGACCTTACCTACGTGAATGCGTACATTGCGGGCTGGCGAAATAAATACAAATCTTTAAACATTGTTTTCTCCGGCTATAATTATTTTTCAGGATAACTGATTTTTTTTTGGTTGGGTTTTGGTGTGCTGTAGCTCCCCCTTTCGTTTTCGGAAGTGGTCTGGTAACACCCTGTATATTGTCCGTGACCTGGATTAACACATAGGCTACTTTTTATCCCGGAAAATCAACGGGATCCAACGGGACGCAAACGTAGTCGCGGGCGCAAGCTAGTATCAAAAAAAGGCCCCTTGGGCAGAGATTTAACTCTAATAGGGATGACGTCGAAAACTCAATTCAGCAATGGGTGAAACTTGTTGTCGGCAGATATATGACGTCATCTCTATTAGGGTAAAATCTCTGTCAAATTGAGCATAAGTCCCTAGAAAGCCTACAGACTCGGAATTCTTATGGCCGCCCTTTGGCCCGTTAGATTCTACATGGTGTGCGATGTGTGCGTGACGCATTCACGCGCGAGATTCGAGACGCAGCTTCGGGTGTTTCCGGCCGAGCCGAGCGGGTGTCATGTTCTATATAAACTTGCAATGATGAAACTTCTTAGTAGATAGTGTGTTATTGGGAACTCTTTCCACCAACAGATGGCGCTGTTCATATTCTGGTGCTACGCGTGCAAGTTCCTACCCTCAGCGATATCGATCCTAGTCCTCTACTGGTATACATTGCGCAGTTTCTGCGAGCAGATATCAGTATCCACGAACACCACCGCGTGTTGGTTGGTGTACCCTGTGAATATTGGCAATGTTTCTGGGAGTCATGACTTGACGTTGCGAAGCTGGCATGGATGGGGTGATGACTTCTACGACGGGTTTTATATGGTGCAGCATATTGTATTGGCGTTGATTACTGCGCATTTAAGTGAGTATCAAAATACAATATTTAAGGGAATAGTATAATTTTTCTCTATACAAAAACTTGGAAATCTTTGGAGAAATCTGTGAGACGATATAATTATGTTAACACAAAAAATGACCATTGTCCTAGCAGAGTTACACCCATTAAAAAACTATCGCTTCAAGGCTCATGTATATCTATTTAGGTAGTAAAACGCGTCTATTGTCTAGAAATACTTAATTTATTCGATGCAACTGCGCTGGGGTGCATAAAATACCAAAACGCAACGATAGCGCGTTCTAATTTTGCCTGTGGCGCCATCTAGTTTGGTTTGTGGCAAACAATACAAGTCAATAGCTTAAATTCAAAACCAGTTCATCTCTGTCAAGTTGCTTTTTATTAGTCAACATTACTTGCACTTGCTTTTTAAAAGCCATAAACCAAGAAGTTGAAGTTGGACAAGAAATCACAGCTTTTAAAATCGGCAACGTATTTTTGATTTCCATTGAGTGAGATGCTACGTAAGTATGCACTACCTCATCTGAAGCGCTCGTGGCGTAGCTTACTTAGCCATTTTAACCGATAATCTAAGTTAAGCGAAGCTCTGTGCGGTCACTATATGGATGGGTGACCGTTAGGTGCATTTACATCTGAGCGCTTCCGTGCTTCGGAGGGCACGTTAAACTGTCGGTCCCGGCTCTAGGAGTCGTTAAGCCATGACGGAGGCTTTAAGGCGGCTTAAAAACTCCGTCACCAGAGTTGGCCACTAGCTCATACGAGCTTGCTTGCTATTTGCAATTCATTTATTTATTTGCAATGACGTTTATTCTGTTTCAGTTATCATATCACTGACGTTCGTGCACCGACAATCCTCGATATGGCAGAGGGGCTTTTGGTCGAACAAAGTTTGGTGTGCGACTGTCGTATTTTTGTAAGTAGTTCCTTGATTCATTCCCTACGCCCGAATACTCAAACGCTACCTAGATTAAGATTAGATCATGCTTACAATGCATTGCCATCTCTTACCAATGAGTAAGGTCAAATCATAAATCATCATTTATTCATGTAGTTAATACACGTCAGAGTAAAAGTTAATATTAATATTGGTTAACAAACACCAAACAGAGGCAGGACTATTTTAAGTGGTGTTTAAATTTGAGTGACGTTTCAGTATTCGGCCTTTAGGCCTGTATGCTGATTTACTGCTTAAGCACTGAAGACTCAAGCATTCTTGTTTGAAAATCTCTGCTCAAATGTATGCTTCAGTAATTATTTCTGTATCGGCATACATCATCAAAGCTTACTGCTCACAGTAGTAATGTAAAATGGTTTATTCAGGGAAGGTTTTACCAACATTTTAGATAAACACTAGCTGTGCCCGCGACTTCCTCCGCGTGGAATTTGGACAGCATTTTCTAAATCGGATAAGCCGTTTCTGAGATAAGCGTGCACAAACGCACAGATAAACAGACAAAAATTTTAACAATCATTGTTTTGGGTGCTATTTGCGTTGATAAAGGTCCCAGTAATATGTACTTTTTTTCATGTATCTTCCCTTTCATGTACAGACAGCGATCCGTTACATTTTATGTATTGATGATTGATTTTATTAGTAAAAAGAGGTTTTAGTCATAAAAAATATTACGACAAATCTAATACCGCGTGCACACTATATGAATGCCGCTTAATGAGAATAAAGGCGATGTTGCTGTGGCTATAAGTCCGCGGCATTGAAACCGCCGTACATTCCGGCAGCGGCATGGGCATAGTATGCACGCGGTATAAGTGAAAATATTCGTTTCAGAATAATAATTCAAAGCATATTCACCGGGGTGATGCTAACCGGCACATACGGGTCTTGTGAAAGATGGCAGCTATGCCCGCTGCGGTATCAAGTAACTGGCTCGTTAGCGAGCGGATACGCATTGTCCATACTAGCCTGCTTCACTCTACTCGAGTTCATCAAGTGGCAGGAGATCAAGTGAGTATTGCTTGGCCCTGTACATTTTTTTTTATGGTAAATGTAATGGAACAAGCTGATAGCTCATCTGATGTTAAGTAGTAACTTCTGCCTATAACAATGCATTACCTCACAGAGCAAGTCCAATGAGGACGTGCCCTGTAAGGCAATGCACAGCGTCCATCACTCTGAGACGTAAAGATCTTGAAGCCTCATGTGCCTGTAATTACACCGGCGCCCTTACCCTTCGAACCGGAACACAGCAATGCGAGCATCGCTGCTTGGCGGCCGAAATAGGTACGCTGTATAAATCATCTATTGAAGATGATTTATACAGCGTCAGGAGGCAACCTATGCCTACACTTAACGGGACAATGTTTAGATGAAGTAGGCTTGCCCAGCACCATCCTCTCAGCCTAGTCAGCCATATTCACAAGACAAGATCAATACGTGCGGAGCTAACTAAGCCGCGGGTTTCCTCACGATGTTTTGCTTCACCGTAAAGCTCGTGTTAATGCGTATATAAATTTTCCGAACGAAAAATCTATTGATGCACGGCCGGGATTTGAACCCACGACCTTCGGATCGAAAGTCAAGGTGCAATCCCACTCGGCCAACACATGCATATAAATAAACTAGCTGATACCTGCGACTACGTACGCGTGCGAAACTTTCCAACAAAATATCTGTAACCAGCATACTATGAACCTCGCAGCAAATGGCTGCTTTTGGTTTAGAAAGTTGAAGCTGTATCTGAATCCACATCTTTGATTTCAATAAAATATAGCGTATATCGGAACAAAAGCTTCTGAATGGTACAGTGCCTTCTGGTAAGATCGGCGTAATAGTAAGTCCGGATGCCAAGCAATTCGGCGATATTTTTAAATGATAATTGCTTAGTGGAAGGAAAGAGGTCGCGAGGACGAAGCCCAATCAACCCTGAGGATATCGACGCAAGGAGGAGGAGGAGGAGGCGTTTAGTTTATCTATCTTTAATTTAAGTTTTTGGCTTTTTTACAGTTTTATAATAGTATAGATAATTCTTAAGCTAAAAATGATTCTGGTAGTCAATCATATCCTATCATTCAATTGATTTGTCCACAGAGCGGACGCACGCAATCAAAGACGCGCTCGACTGGACTTTGGCACCAAACTGGGCATGAATTCACCATTCTAAACACCCGCGGCTTTGCCCTCTAGTCAATTACGCTTTAGTATTTACTTACACCTACTTATATAGGTAACTTGTGTATACTGTGAACATTGAACCCCGAACAACATTTGTTTTAATGTTGTATTTATATTTACGTGTTCTTAAAGTGTTGTGCTTAGGTATAAGTACCTACGTATGATATTCGTATTTTGTAAAGTCAATGTTTATTGCCGATAATGAGGCTTGAAAGCAAAACTAAAATATCTCTTTTGCGGTAAGTAGGTATGTGAATGAAAATAGTTTCTTTTTCTATAACTCTGGGTGAATGCAAGTGCGTACAGCAAACTACTGTACTCCATAGTTCAGCTTTATTGATTTTTTTGATATACGTACAGTAAAAAAAATGCTGTAGTCTTCTGCTTGGTGTGGGTCCACCAATGTGGTTATAGTCAATTCGACTTCTCGTACGTAATTTATTAATAATTTTATATTGTATACCAATTTCTACCTACATAACCGTCTGTAACCTAATTTTATTGGAAGGATAAATGACGATGTACTTATTTATGTACGTATTTTGTACTTATTTATTGTGGTAAGTAGTGTTTTGATGAGTTTAATAAATATTTTAAATCATTATGTTATTTTATTTTACCTATTTTTTGCAAATTAAAATCAACAAAATAATTAGGTAGGTATTAGGCATCACCATTCAAAGACCAGCTTTATATATTGAAAAAATAAATCAAAATGAAAACAAATTATGTTGTTTATTTGGACTAAATTAACATGTGATGTAACAGATTGTATTAATATCTAGTCAATTATAAGTAATGAAGCTTTAGCCACTATTGTTACACTCAACAACACTAATTCGATTTTCAGTTATGTTATTAGTTTGCCCTAATACTATGCATGATAAACTGAAAATCATATATATAGACAGACATACTACGACTTTTCAATACGTATGAGAGGTACATCAATTAAGTAGGTTATAACATTTTTATAATTATCCACTATTTGTACCTTGCGTCTTTTATCTTGATGACTGACAGAAATAACATTATGAAGATTCAAAAATTGGCATTCAAACTGCTACTTAAGTTTTGCTTGAATTTTAGTTTGAGTGCCATCTGCCATTAAAAGTCAAATTTAAGTTCAGTTTAGAATGAAAGTGAATTACAAAAAATGAACTAGGTACCTAGAATTTCATAAGAACTTAAAACTAACTGCCTATGTTCAACATTTTACGAGAAACTCATTTAAAATATCAAGATAAAATACACTGGGTGTAAAATAAATGATCTACACGATTGGTTAGTAAACTACACATTGTACTTATAGGTACGTTATATATAATATGTAATCCTATTACTAGGAGTCATCTGGTAAGTCTAATATTTGTTGAACAAATGAGGCCACATCTGTATCCTTTTCACTGTGCTCTTTACAGAAGTTGTGGGCTAGCAGTGCATCATAATTAGGCCTTTGCTTGTAATCTTTCTGTAGGCACTTAACAATCAAATCTTCAAAATCAGGGGAGAATTGACCAGTGGGCAGTCTTGGTGGGTCATCTTTGACAACTTGCTTCAGTTGCTCAAATGGTGTGCCCCAGGTGTTGTAAGGAAAGGTCCCTGTAGCAAGCTCAATCATTGATATCCCAAGTGACCATACGTCACTGCGTATGTCATACTGTCCAGGGTTGCCAGAGGGGTCAATCCTCTCTGGTGCCATGTATGGTTTACATCCAGCATCAATTGTTTTTGCTACAGAGTCCACGAGATACCCAGAAATGCCGAAATCACACATTTTAACTTCACCTTTCCTGTTGATTAATATGTTTGATGGTTTTACATCTCTGTGGATAACTTTCAGCTTTGAATGGAGGTACTGTAGAGCACTGAGGACTGAGAACGCTATTTTACCGAGAATGTTCTCTGGTATGGTGCGGTTGTTTTTGTACACTTTGGTGTAGAACTTGTCAAGGCTCATGTCCATAACTTCCATGCAGATCCAGACATCCCCCTCTCGAAACATGGCACCGTAGAAGTGAACTGTGTATGGGCAGGCACTAGCTCTCATGGACACATCTAAATCCATGAGCAGACGTTTCAGTTCTAGAGAATGACTGCTGTTGAATGTTGCTGTGATCCTCTGGAACACAAAGTACAGTAAATGGTTACTACACTAACTTATCATCTCTATTACAACAAATCACAAATATACAGCACCATTATAATAAAAGGGGATTTTTAAATTGAGGTTTTTTTCTTTTTTGTTCCATTTTGATCTGCGATCAGTCTTCAGAATATGAGCAGGTTTGGTGCAAGCAGTCAGGCATGTAGGATGGGAGCACCAGTGAGCACCTTTTCTTGGAAATCATAACCCATCTAGTTCAATGATGTGTTGTAAATTTAGGTAACTTTTAAAAATAGACTGGCATGTGGATCAGCTTTATGTTGTGTCTGTATTAAATAATAATAGATAATTGAAATGCATACCTTGACAGCCATAACAGTATCGCTAGGTATATGGCGCATTTTTTCAACTATCCCATAAGCCCCACGACCAAGATCACAGATTTTAACCAAATCATCTGCGTGAACTGTGAATGTCTTGTCATCCACAGTGATTGTTGTCTGCTTGTCCAAGTTTGCTGGGGGCGTGCTGTATTTTGAAAAGCTATACATCAGTAGGTTATCTAGCTCTATAATTTGATAGAAACTGAATACAACTCTAATGATTTCGGTAATTAGCAAATATATTACTGGTGGGAGTATTTACTAAAATATAATTTACCGCTGCATTAACTAAGTAAATATAGCCTACCTACTACTTCAAAAGTAAGGATTGAGTAAATGCGTGCACTTACACTACTTGTTCTTCCGGCGCTTTAAAGTTAAAGCCCGGAGGCTTTCTTTTCCCAGCTGACATGTTGCTTGCTACCACTAATAAGGCGTTTCAGGCAGCGCAATAGGCTAGTTTATTCAATTTTGAAGGAGTTATCAGCGAAATCGTCAGTGTTCGTTTTCTATGCAAGAGCGATTAGAAAATCCTTGAATTCTTCACAAAAACATGATCATGTTACGTGTTTAGATTACTTTATCGGTAATTTGGTATCTGTTATTGCATTTCCAGGGGAATTTACGATCAATTTGCAGAGAAAACAGAAAATAAATCCAAATTATTTGGAAAAAAGCACAGAATGAGGACGGACGACAATTTTGACATTAACATCTTTTTTTTTAATTTGGTCCGGTGTTGGAGGCTTGTCCTTTTGCCAAGACGTTTTTGACATTACATACAGTCTACCTCTATAAACCAGCACAGCACGTTTTAAGTTTTACTATGGGTTTCCACCAAAGAAATGTCTACACAGAACAAACATGTACATGTACATACAACTCTGTGAAATATATCAAACACCTACAACTAAAAAGTTATGCCATCCATTTTCCTGACCTTCAAATTCAAAGTTGGCGGGTAGAAATAACATTTCTAAACCTACTTAATTACTACTTTTGTAACACATCTGTTTTTTGTGTGCAAATAAAAAATAAATAAGATTTAGGGAATATAAAAAAGTTTAATAAAGTAAAATAAAGTTTTATTTAGATAAATAACAAAAATACTGTAGGTACTTATTTA
Organism: Eulithis prunata; assembly: GCA_918843925.1. Taxonomy (NCBI): domain Eukaryota; kingdom Metazoa; phylum Arthropoda; class Insecta; order Lepidoptera; family Geometridae; genus Eulithis; species Eulithis prunata. The sequence continues at coordinate 8,092,112 of OU974014.1, read as the reverse complement.
TTATAACCTAAGCTCACAAAAGTAGGTACTTATGTACCTATTCAGATGGTAGGTACTTTATTTAATAAAAATGCAATGAAACATTATATTTTATGCCGTAAAATTATTTTGTATCTTAACGCTATTGGGCAAAGGCGTACCTTTTTTAGAAACTATTTAGTACCTAAGTCCCTAACTAACTTTTGTGATGGAATTATTTTGACGAATGTTTTATTGCTCTTACAGCATCTTTCGCTCTTTTTGTTGCTTCTTCTCTTATTCTATACCTCTTTTCTTTCTCAGCCAATCCAACAACTTCGTCGTGATGCAGGGCGCTCTTAACACACGATTTGGCAAATAGTTTACCTAACACATAATCATCATCACCTTGGTTTTTGTCATGTTTATCTTTTTCTTTTTTGTGTTTTTTCTTTTTAACTTTTTTTATAGCTACCAAGTTTTCAACTTCAGCTTCTGATACCGATTCTGATTTCGAATGTTTGCGTTTTCTTGTATTCTTAACTGGATCCAATTTCTCAATCTCGGAATCATTGATAACTAATTCTGGTACTTGGTTTTTAAGATTTTTTGGATCCACATCTTTATCATGTAAATCAATGCTTTGACCATGAGTTTTTTCGGCTTCATCATCATTATCATCAACGATTTCTCCATCTTCCGCTTCTTCCTGTTTCTTTAACACTTCTTTGAGTAGTTTTTCTTCATAATCTTTCTTAACATGCATATTTACAATCTCAATTTCAGATAGCACCTTTTCAAATGGAACTTCTGTAATTATGTCATCAACTAAATTGATTTCAGGGACTTCTCCTTTAGGTGGATTCAACATCAACTCTCTGTTCTTTTTGTATTCTTCTCTTGGATCTTTTTCGGATTCTTTTTTCACATTCTTTGATATTTTTTTACTGATTTCTTTCGCCATTCTTTTCATAGCTTCAACTTTCTTTTTTTGTGCCAGCACATCTTTGTACATTTCAGTAGCTTTTTTCCCTTTCACTTTATCAAAATTTACTTTAGTGTGTTTGAATAGTGAAGCTGTTTCAGTATCACCATCACAATTAACATCCTCAAGTGTAAACAAACCTTGGAGAGTGCTTGTTGTAAGAACATTTCTCTGATTTGGGTCAACAAGAATTTTATTACTTAAGAATTGTTTGAAAATCTGCCTTTGATAAATCTTCTCCTCAATGGTTCCTGCAGAAAGAAGTCTATACACAGTGACACTTCTCTGTTGACCAATTCTCCATGCTCTTTCTTTAGCTTGATCATCGGTGGCTGGATTCCAATCTGGATCATAGATAATGACCCTGTCAGCACCAGTCAGATTAACTCCCAAACCACCAACTCTTGTTGTAGCTAAAAACACCAAATATTCAGAATTCTCATTGAATGTTTTGATCAGACCTTGCCTTTGGCCAACACCTACACTGCCATCCATTTTCAAGTACTTGTAACCCTGATTTTGCAAATACTGTTCCAAAATACACAGCATAGCCCTCGACTGAGAGAATATCAAAGTCCTGTGTCCTTGCTTCTGCCAAATTTTTAGTAGAGAGTTCACAACTGTCATTTTTCCAGATCTTTTCCAGTGTCCAAATGTTTCTTCATCAATGGATTCTATATCTTCTTGTGCTTCATAGAGGTACAGGTCAGGATGATTACACATTTTCCTGAGTGTAATTAGAGCAACCAGCATCCTGGCTCTAAGAGGGTCTCCATACTTAGAGTCCTTGTCTAATATGCTTCTGACAGTAGCACTCATCAGATACCCCATGTAAAGATCTCGTTGTTCTTTTGTGAGGGCACAGAACAAAACTTGCTCATTCTTTTCGGGTAAGTGAATGTTATCTTGAACTTCAGCTTTAGTCCTTCTCAGCATATAAGGTGTTATTAAACTTTTGAGAGCTTTAGCTATCTCTAATGCTGTAGCTTCTTGAAACTCTGTAGCATTTGCATATCCTCCTTGGGTTATTGGATTAGCAAAATGCTCCATAAAGGCAGTATAGGTCCCCAACAACCCAGGTCTCATGAAATCGAACAGTGACCAAAGTTCTTGTAAACTGTTCTGCATGGGAGAGCCAGTGACAATCAGCTTATGAGGAGTGTGGAACTGCTTGATTAGTTTGCTGACTTGAGTATCTGGATTTCTGATTTTATGGCCTTCATCTAAAATGATGTAATGCCATTTTCGAGATATTAAATCTTTACTGTACTTTACAACGCCAGCATAAGTTATAAGAACTACCCCATGTGATCCGTGAAGGTCTTTTATCAACTGGTTGTGGTTGCCGGCGTGGGATCCAGTGTGATGGAGAACAGCAACTCTGAGATGAGGACACCAGTAATGAAAATGTGACACCCATTGGTATATCACTGTTGCTGGTGCTACAATGATACTGGGTCCAAGGCCGCCCCATGCACCCATGTCTGAATTGGCTAGGCCTGAGAGAAATGCAATTATTTGAATGGTTTTACCGAGGCCCATTTCATCACCAAGTAAACCTCCTGCATCCACTTGATGGAGTTCCCATAACCACTTGACACCTATTCTCTGAAACTTGTACAGTTGTTTCCAAATGTAGTTAGGTATACTAAGGCCATTTTGCAGTTCATGTTTTTCTTCAGGATTATTATTACCGTCCAGTATGTACTGGATGTCTGCACTGAGATTGTCCCCATTGAATTTTCCATATGAAGCAGATGCTAAGCCATCTCGCCAGTTTTTTATTCTGTCATTGTACAAGTCCATGTTGCCATCATCGATGATTCGTCTAACATTCTGCTTGGACCGAGAAGTGGCAGGTAAAAGTGTTTGAACAACAGATTCCTCTTCATCATCATCAGATGGTAAATACTCACAATCTTCATCAGAGCCCAGATTAGTGGAAGTACTTGGATTTTCGAAACATTTTTCACTTTGTTTGGAAGATTTGGATGAGTCTTTGTAGGAGTTCTTAGAAAAACTTTTAGCTTGTTTCTTTGAAATTTTTTCGGCAGCGCACTTACTTTTTTGCGAGACTGTATCTTTTAGACTCGTTTTGTTTTCTTTTTGTTTAGCTAGAGCCAGTTGGCTTTCGAGATATTTATTAATATCAACCATAATAATAATTGACTTGCATCCACAGAAAAAGGTATGTACATACACGCAAAAACTAAATAAAAAAAGTTTGTAAACAACATAAACATAGAAAAAAATAGCGAGCCTTATTCTCACCCACAAAAATGGGGAAGCGGAGCGGTGCGTTATTGTATGTATGATGTATGTCTTCTTCTTCTTCAAAGTTATGGCCTCGGTGGTCCAGGTGGCCCCTGCCCGTCATTGCATTTGTGTGCGTAAATGAAATTTTTGAGTAAAACAACTTCTATTATGAACCCTGCACAAAGAATATTGAGTGTTATTATGCATAGTATTAATTAAATTACGTGAAAATAGTGACAAACGAATGTAACTTAGGAACATTGATATAGGTAAAGGATATCGAAATGAGATAAACATGAAATAGAACTACTAACAAAACTACCATTTATATACAAAACTAGTGAGTGGGACCAATGCTGGGTGGGGAAAATGGGAATAACTTTTATGATCATAGATGATCAACGACAAAATGTCACGGTATGTCATGTCAAACAAAACAGTCAGTTACCAAAGTTTCGCCAGTGCTACCAACTTAATGCTTTTAGCACTGTTTAGTACTTTTTTTGACTATGCTGTAATTAAGTGTGGTATATCTGTATAAAATACTCCTTCAGAGTTTATAGAGTTTAATGTCAGAGGTCTTGACATATTGACAAATGTCATTCTATGCACAAATTTTAGTTAGATAAAGCCTATATTCTTGGTAATAAATTCGTTTCATTATAACAATTTATCTAACTAATAAAAACGTGATGAACGATGGCCTCTCTTGCGCGTCTTCTTAGACCAGACAAATTTGACGTTGACCCGAGAACTCCAAGCGCCGAACTAAAATACAGGTATTGGAAAGATACGTTCCAGAACTTTCTCGCCGTAGAAACAGAGTCAACTAAAGCTATATCTGATGGCACTAAACTAAAAATTTTGCTGAATAATGTGTCACCTGAAATCTATTCATTTATTCGAGAAGCAAAAGAGTATTCTACTGCTTTCAGTACTCTGGACAATATCTATATAAAGACTAAAAATGAAATTCATGCTCGCTACCTACTCACGTCCACTAAACAAAAACCCGAACAGAACGTTGCTGAATATCTACGAACATTACACCAGCTTGCATTTGATTGCAATTTCAAATCGGTTAATGCCGAAGTCCACAAAAAGGAATATATCCGCGATGTCTTTATCGCAGGCATTTCATCACAAAAGATCAGGCAACGACTGCTCGAAAACTTACAAATAACCCTGGAGGAGGCGAGTAATCAGGCCTTGTCACTGGAAATGGCTGAAAGCAATTCAAAAGATTTTACGAATGATATGCAAACTAAGTTGCTTAGCCAAATAGAAAACAATGAAGAGGGAGACACAAATCATCATACAGACGATCACAATCAGGCTGCAATTCCAGCACGTAGACGCTGTTTTTTCTGTGGAGGTAATATCCATCAAAGAATTAAATGCCCAGCATTCCGTTCCACTTGCACAATATGCGAAAAAAAAGGGCATTTCGCTAAAGTTTGTAGAAGTCAAGATGCCTCCAAAGCTGTTGCAAACGTTGTAGTGGAAACAACAGAAAAGAATATTGGAGCAGTATCAGCAGCGTCTCCGAAGAGCTTGAGTAAAACCATAGTTTCCATAAGTATCAACAACTACATAGCTGATGCCTTAATTGATAGTGGAAGTACCACAAGCTTCATTGACAAAAGTTTTGCGCAGATGCTTAACCTAAAACGACATCCATGGAAAGAAAATATAACACTGGCTTCGAAGAATCGAACCACGTCTGTTGATGGATTCTGTTACGTCAATATCAAAATAAACGAGCACATATATACTCAAAAGCCTCTATACATTTTGGAGGACCTGTGCGCTGATGTCATCATTGGTCATGATATTTTAAATGAACATACATCACTTGAAATTAAATTCGGAGGCAAACAAAAACCGCTCAAGATTTGCAGTGTAATGGAAGCCGCTCTGCCTCCAGTTTCACTTTTCACAAATTTATCTAATAACGTGAAACCCATTGCCATAAAATCGCGAAAGTATACAGAAGCTGATAATAAATTTATAAGCGATGAAATTAGCAAACTTCTGAATGATAAAGTCATCGAGCCAAGCAATTCACCTTGGCGTGCTCAAGTACTGGTCACTGGTGGTACCACACATCGTAAACGTCTTGTCATAGATTACTCCTTAACAATCAATAGATTCACTGAATTGGATGCGTACCCATTGCCTAGCATAGAATCTATTGTAAGGAAGGTAGCAGAAAACAAATTTTTCAGCCAAATCGATTTAAAAAGTGCTTACCATCAAGTTCCTATAATAACGACTGACAGAAAATACACAGCGTTTGAAGCATGCGGCAATTTGTACCAGTTTACTAGAATCCCATTTGGTGTTACTAACGGAGTGGCTGCTTTTCAAAGAACATTGAACTATGTGATTTCTAAAGAAAAACTTACAAATACTTACGCTTATCTCGATGACATCACCATCTGTGGCAAAACAAAAGAAGAGCACGATCAGAACTTGAAACGATTTATGGAGGCTGTTGCTAAATATAGTCTGACGCTGAACAAGGAAAAGAGTCTATTCAGTCAGCAATCTATTAAACTGTTGGGATATACAATTGAGAACAACACGATCCGACCAGATGCAGAACGCCTTAGTCCTTTATTGAGTCTGCCTATCCCAAATGACCTGCAAGCTTTGAAAAGAACTCTCGGTATGTTCGCTCATTATTCTAAATGGATAAGGAATTTCTCTGAAAAGATTAACCCACTGGCAAGAGTCTCTGAATTCCCTATGAATGAACATGCAATTGATTGTTTCCAAACAATAAAAACAGATATTATGAAATCGACATTAACTAACATAAACCAAAACGAGACGTTTACCGTAGAGACTGATGCATCAGAGCATTCTATTGCGGCGGCTCTCTCTCAGAATGGGCGTCCAGTAGCATTTTTTTCTCGATCCTTTAATGACTCGGAGCGCAGACATTCTGCTATTGAAAAAGAAGCAAGTGCTGTGGTTGAATCATTAAGAAAATGGCGACACTATCTTATTGGTAGACATTTCATATTGATAACTGATCAACGTTCAGTCTCATTTATGTTCAAGCAATCTCATAATAGTAAGATTAAAAACGAGAAGATTGAAAGATGGCGCCTAGAGTTATCGAATTTCAAATATGACATAGTTTATCGCCCTGGTAAAGAAAACGTTACGGCTGATACACTTTCTCGTGTGTGCTCGAATGTAGTGACACACAACAAACTAGGTGAGCTACACAAAGTCATGGGGCATCCTGGTGTCGTACGAATGGCACATTGGGTCCGGTCGAAAAATTTACCTTACTCTCTTGAAGATATCAAGAATATGACTTCCGCGTGTCGTATTTGTGCTGAAATTAAACCAAGATTTGCGAAGATGCAAGGAAATCTCATAAAAGCGACTGCACCATTCGAAAGGCTCAATATTGATTTTAAAGGGCCTCTGCCTACTAATACACAGAATCGTTACATTTTAACTATCATAGATGAATATTCTAGATTTCCTTTTGCTTATCCATGTAAGGATCTTTCTGCTGGCAGCGTTATCAAATGCTTTAAGGATTTATTTACAACTTACGGTGCGCCACAGTACATACATTCTGATCGTGGAACCACTTTTATGTCTACTGAGTTACGATGTTTTTAATATCTCATGGAGTAGCTTGCAGTCGGACCACACCGTACAACCCTCAAGGGAATGGTCAAGTGGAGCGTCTAAATGGCACACTGTGGAAAACGATAAGGTTGTGTTTAAAAAACAGAGAATTAGACATAACGGACTGGGAGCAAGTGTTACTACCGGCTCTCCATTGTATCCGTTCTTTACTATGTACATCTACAAATGCTACTCCTCACGAAAGATTTTTTAATCATCCAAGACGAACTGTTAATGGGGAATCCCTTCCAACATGGCTATCTGAGCCAGGTCCAGTACTGATGCGGAACAACCAAAGACGCTCCAAATATGATTCTGAGTGTGAAGAAGTAGAGCTAATAGAGGCAAATCCATCCTATTCCCACGTCAGGCAGATGGACGCGAAACCACAATTTCAAATAGACAGCTCGCTCCTCTTCCACCAGCACAGACGGAACGCGAACAAAATGAACAGACAGAACGCGAACAAAATGAACAGACGGGACGTGAACAAAATGAATCTGAATCAGAGCATGATCAATTTGAGGATGCTTCAGATGCTATTGAAGAACCAGTTCCTGATACTTCTCTTCGACGCTCAACCAGAGAAAGGCGAGCTCCGGTTCGCCTACAAGATTATGATATTTTTTAAGTGTGGGTGAATGTGGTATATCTGTATAAAATACTCCTTCAGAGTTTATAGAGTTTAATGTCAGAGGTCTTGACATATTGACAAATGTCATTCTATGCACAAATTTTAGTTAGATAAAGCCTATATTCTTGGTAATAAATTCGTTTCATTATAACATTAAGTTCAGTGCTTCGTGGAAAGCACTTATTTAGGTTCAGTCCAATGAGTTATCTTACTAATATTATAAATGTGAATGTAAGTTTGTTTGTTACGCTTTCACACGAAAACTACTTAACCGAACATCATGAAACTTTGTACACATATTCTTGGAGTTATTAGAAGTAACATACCTAATGATACTTTTTATCCCGGAAAATTAACGGGATCCAATGGGACGCGAAGTCGCGGGTGGAAGCTAGTACTCTATATAGGTACTAGTTATACTATATCGAAAGGATGTGGAAATCAACCAAGCTCGTATGAGTTAGAAGCCAAATGTGGTACATAATATATGGGTAAATCGAAGTTTAACATGGCAGCGTCTTATTTTTGAGGTACATTTATGCCGAACATAACCGAACATTCATGCTAAATCGTTAATCGTATAACTACTTTATTCTTTTGAACATCATACCATTTTCAAAGGAATAAAGTAGGTAAACAAAGTTTCATAACTCCAGCTGGCAGCACTATTTATTTACAGCTCACAGCTGTATTAGTTTTTTTTTCTGTGGTTCTGTTTTTGTCGAAGTCTATGCATGTATGGCACGTGTGTTTATAAATTCGCTAAAAGTATAGAAAATACTTTCACCTTTGTTGCTCTAGCTACTATCTATCATACTAATAATAAGTCATAAACGCTAGTTAGCTAAAGAAGTGCGCCAATAAATTAAATACAACTAAAACTGCACCTAACCTCTTACGTATTGAATAATCAGGCTAATGATGCAAAAAGTAAAGAGAAAAAGCGAAGATGCAGCTGGATCCCCAACAAAGAAGAAGATAAAAAACTCAAAGCCCGAACATATAGGCGCTGGAGATGAAAAGAAGAACAACAAAACCAGTGACAAAAATATAACCAAGGGCAAAAAAAAGTATACCGAAAAAAAGAACTTCGGTGACAAATCTAACAAGTTCGATAACACGAACAAGAAATATGGTGATAAAGGCAAAAAGTTCAGTGATAAGAAGTTTGGGGATAAAAACAAAAAATTTGGTGCCAGTAACAAGAAATTTGGTGATAAAAAGAACTTCAAAGGTAAACCAGGGCAAGTAAAACCTGGCACTGATGCAGCGAATGGTGAAAAACCTGTATGGTCAGAGATGAAAAAAGAAAAGAAAGAACTGAGGATTGTTAGACGGAAAGCAAAAGCTACAGCAGAAGTTTTTGAGATCTCGCACAAAGCAAAGCTGTTGGCTGCACAGATTCAGAGGTTCAATAAATTTTCATTTGTACTCTAATGTCTAAGGTCTAGATTCTGGTAAACTAAATTTCGAATGATCTCTTAGGGTGTTATAAGCATTTTAAATACCTAAATGTATTAACTATTTTTTTTTTAGAAAAACAGTAAAACCAGACTTCAGAGAAAACTCATGCAAGGAACTCCATGGCATCTTAAAAGGCCAGTACAAGTCGATAGCACTCACCCATGACCTCAGCCGAGTCATTCAAGTTCTGCTAAAACACAGCTCCGAAGATATTAAAACTCAAATCAGTGAAGAACTACTGGATGTGATGGTCCAAATGGCTCAGTCAAAGTATGGTCAGCATGCTGTAAAGCGCATTCTAAAGTATGGAACTGATTTCATCCGTCACGAGGTTCTAAAGAGGTTTTTTGGTCACATTATGTCTCTCGCTTCACATAACATTAGTGCTCCGGTACTTGATTATGCATATGGAGAGTTTGCAACAAAGCAAGAAAAGTGTCACATGCAACAGGAGTTCTACGGAGAAATATACAGAAATGTAAGTATTTTTTTACACTGGCAAAGTTAAAACACAGTATTTTTATTTAGATCTTATTCATACTCTTTAGGGGTCAGCCCGAACATATCTGGTCAAAGATATCCCCCAACATCTTCCACTTTTCTCTCTCCTGGGCCTCCTCTCACCTAATGTTTACTAAATAATCACTTTAATAAACATTATTTATTATTTCAGACAAAAGATAGCAAAGTGAAGACTCTAAGTGACTGCTACAACACAAGCCCGGAGATGAAACCGGCCATCCTAAGCTCCTGTAAAGCCAATATCCAGAAAATATTGGACAAGAATCTACATGACGGGGAGTACGTTATTATTTTATTACTGTCTCAGTATTGGGAAAAGATCACCTTTGCTAAATACTACACAAAAGTTTATTTATTTATCTCTTGTTTTTAAATACTTTACCTAATAGGTAATACTATGTGGGCATAGTATTAGTAGTTTGGAAACTACCACAATGTGAGAATCCAAATGTGGCGCAAAAATCATTAGTAGCAGGCCAAAACTTTGTTCATCTTTTTTATTCTTTTGTTCACCTTATGAATGATCCATCTAAAATACTTAGAAACCAAACTTGTCATATGGGAATTATTTTCTCAATGGGATTGCCCACAGTCTTAGTTATGAAAGTGACTAAACAGTCATGTACTGTTATAAAACTTTCTAAGTCTAAACCACAATATTCCAGACTCCTGCATTCAGTGTTGTATGACTACATTCGGGAATGCAGTGCGGAACAGCGCGCTGAACTGATCACCACGCTCAGTCCACTTATAGTGCCGCTCAGCAACTCACTGCCCGGTGCTAATGCGGCCAGCATCTGTGTGTGGCAAGCCACTAACAAGGATAAGAAGGTACTGTTCTGACCTCTTTCTTTACCACTTTCTTTGTAGGTTGTTTTTTTAATAGAATGGATTTCTTTTCAACATGCTTTTTGACTAATTAAATCAACATATATCAGCGGCAGAAGCCTCCCGCTCCATTAGTTTCTGTCCAGCGTCAGATCATCCCGCCATCACTTCTTCAGTCTGCCTCGGTTGCGACTTCCATCTTCGTGGATTCATTCAGAGCCTACCCCTTGGCTTACCTTTTTATTTATGTAAAAGTTAGAAATAAAGTAACCTTAACTACTCAAAGTCAAAAAGCTTTTATTCAATAAAATCTCACTGATCACTTTGAATCGTCATTACTTCTGGGACACTCGGAATAAGTTTTTATTTACCCCTATATCTTTCTTCCTTTCAGGCAATACTAAAAGTAGTGAAGGAGCACGCAGTTCCACTTAGTAAGCACAAAACTGGTTACCGTCTGCTTATTGCGATATTCGACTCGGTTGATGATACTGTCCTCGTGAAGAAAACTATTGTATCAACGTTGGCGGCCAATCTGAAGGACATCGCTAAGGACCATTGGGGTAACATGGTGAGTAAAAATCTCTTATACCACCGATCATATAATACTATACTAGCTTATACTTAGGTAGTAGGTAGGTAAGTATCCTAGATCCAAAAGAAAAGCTCTATTTGTTATTCACCACTTGCGCTTATAGCATTTTGGTGAGGTGGATTTTGGTACATTTTCCTTTAATCAAAAAGTCTTAGGCATCACACGACTGAAGGTTTTTGGCGAAATCTAGGTAAAATGTGTATTCTTAAGAAAATATGTTTATATATCAACTCTGGATGTTGAATAACACAGCCATTTCCCACACTATAGTATTCCTCTATGCATGGAGAGGACGTAACGACGTCTAAATGTATATAATGTAATGTGGTTTGCTTCAACAGACACTACACTGGCTGGTAAAGCCGAAAGACACAGCAGCCTTCCACCCCAGCTTCACAAAGTTCCTCGAAGAGGGCGCCAAAAGCGGCACTTCGAAGAAAGACGCCGACATCCGCGTGGCTGAGCTCAGAGAGGCTATTCTACCGCTGCTTAAGAAAGATATCGAAGACGATCCTGCTTCGTGGCTTAGTAGCAAAACTAATATGCTGCTCGCTATTGCTGTGTTGTCTATAGGTAAGCTTATATCTACAGGCTCTACAACTAGACAAAATAGTGTTGTGTTTTGGGTATGTTCAAAGCTGGTAAAAGCACTGGTCTCCAAAAAGTTATAAAAAGATTTACCCCATTGATTTTACCACAATATAAAAAACTGATCAATTTATTTTTCGGTGGATATTGATCTAGAAGCATAATCTGACAGTTCCACTAGAGTATTTGGAAGTAGAAGAGCCTGTTTTACTCAACGGGTACATACAGCTGTATTTGAACGTGCTTGTGACTACTCCTATAATACTCTTACTAGACTAGACATCCCTATAACAATCTTGCACATCAAGGGATCAGCAGGGCTATAATATCCTGATTCATTTGGAAAGCCTTTTCGATATCAGAAACTATTGAAGCAGATTTCAAATAGCGATTTCTAAATCGAGTTCTAAAAGCTATTCGAATTACTTTGAAGATATTCTAATTTCTACAGAATCATCAAAAAAAATCGTAGCAGCACTAGCACAGGAGATATGCAAGCCCGATTGGACCGTGAGTACGGACGGCAAAGAGTCATTGGCAGTAGAAGACGCCGGCATCCACATGTGCCTGAAGAAACTAGCTCTCCTGGACAAGGACAGGACTGAGGATACACTCGGCGCAGCGGTGGCCGAGCGATTAGATAGCGATACGGTGAGTATTAAGGCATTATGCCGGCGGCTATTGCCGCGCTAATAAAACCCGTACAAATTACGGCACAAATACCGGCCGGAAATGGGCCGGGCTTATTGGCAGCATGACCGCCAAACGAGCTCCCGGCATGTGGTAGTGCGCCATTATAGAATCTTACTTTCAAGCCCCCTCACCGCCAAAATTGAAAATGGTGGCAAGTAATGGAAATCAAAAACTTAGAACAAACAAACCTAATTTTTTTAGTAGGTGCTTCAATTTCACTTTCAGAGATTCAGGTAGTGCTCAAATTATGTATTTAAAACTGAAATAGGGGATAGTCAGTAGTAGTTAGTAGGTGCCTGTTTTAACTTATCCTAAAAACATTGTAGATTTCACCAACATTGTAATATGATAGCCAAAGTTTTTGGTTTCCATTACATTATACTTACACTTTGCTGATAAGGTTCAATACAATGCAGGCCTCAATAGAATACACTTGAAATAGATAAGATATGTCTAGATTAGATAGATAGAAGAAAGAATATACTTTATTGCACACCTTAACCCAGGGATTACAAGAAAATAAAAACAAAACTTAAATTAATTGTACAATGGGCGGTCTTATCGCTATACAGCGACAACCTTGGACGGAATGGAATTCAAGGTATAATACAAGAGATATGATGAAAAAAAATTTTTACACAGTTTTAGGGCAGAAATATTAATAGGAACTAACAATAAATTACACATTCTTACTTATAATATGACACACAACGCACGCAAAATAATAATAGTATAATAATATACCTACATACATGTATACCTATTTATATACATACATATGATTTAAAATAAATACTTATAAAGACTTAAGAATCAAGCATGTGAAGTCAGTGACGACAAGATAAATAGTGTTCCTTGATCATTGATTTAAATATTAGATTAGTTTCTTTTCAATCGGTTTATTTAGAAACACGATGTTTTCAGCATGATTTATTTATTGTAGATTTGTAGGTACCTATCAAATTTCTGTTATTTTGAATTCTTGGCAAGCTGAAATTCTTTTAATGGGATAATTTTAAGCTACGAGTTTATTTTCCCTGAAGCATAGAACATGAATGAATACAGTCTTTACATCACTGTTTCATTTTCAGATAAAAACATGGTTGCCGACGAATAGAGGCTGCTTCTTCTTACTGAAGTTGATTGAGAGCAACGGAGACAAAGTGGCGAGCGCTCTCAAAAAGAAGCTGAAACCGCACGCAAGTGTACTCAAACAGCAGACTTCAGAGGGCGCAAAACTGTTGTTGCAAAATGTTCAGAAATAATTATATTTTGTTCTCGCTAGCATTAAATTTGTTTCTATTAAGAGTCCATACCTTCATATCGCACCTACATAACACAGAAATTCAATAGAGGTATGTAGGTTATTACCTATCTTATTATGTAGATGGGAAACTAAAGCCTAGTCTTCTAAAGCTGCGCTAGCTAAAGTGGTTGCTAAATCTGCTGTAGACAGAATTTTATAAGCCGCGATAAAATTACCGAGGAATTGAATAATGCTACGCGTCGTCAGTATATTTAGCATTTATACGCGCTGATATGCCGATCCGGTGGACGCTGTATCATATAAAAATCAATCCGTACAAAGCAACAGATTTTCGTTGGTTAATTAGTAAGTATCACAGAATAAGAATACCTAATCTACTTTGTTGCAGAAAAAATTAAATTCAATATGAGGTAGATTTTTTAATACAGACAAATACCAATAAAAAAATGCACAAAATACAATTATAATTACTCATATGAACAATATTCTAATTACACGTTGATCACACACCTATCTAAAATTCTGTTTCACTGGCTTATCATTGCTAGCCAAAAGATCATTGTTTTGTTGCTCTCGGTTGATTTTACCAAAGCTAAAACTTTATAGATAAGGCCATTTGTTTAAAACTGCCTTACTCTGGTTTTAATACGTAGCCTAGTGTATTGTGATAGGTTTATTTGCTATTACTAATTTATTTTCGAAATTTCAGATTGATGCCAAAATTATTGACTATCTACCCATATTTTTCCAATTGGCTTATCTGTGCTAGTATTTACAATGTTCAATGATTTTCCTAGTAATTCTTCTTGTATAACTTCTATGGATCTGAAAGGAAAATAGCATGAATTTTAGGAATATGACTAGCTGGCGCCCGCGTCTTTGCTCGCGTGGTAGCAGCGTACAAACAGTTTTGAATTTTTTTGAAAATTCTGAAACGCGTGTCGAGTCAATTTATTTGACGAATCTATGTACCTACCAATTTTGAAGGGTCTATCATGTACGGTATATTAAAGAAACGCATTATTTAGTTTAAATCTTTGACCCTAATTTTAGACCATTTAGGATACGACTTTTCAAAATTCCTTTCTTAGTGCACCCTTACACTATAATAATATAAGGATACTACCCTCCAAATTTCATACCTCTAGGACTTATGGTTTAGGCTGTGCGTTGATTCTAAGTCAGCTTCAAAAGAGTTTTATATACATATATTGATAATATATATATATTGATTTATCAACAGAATATTCTTCATACCTACTAATGAAGATATCAAAAATAAATACCTGTTAGCATCAAGAACTTCCCAAGTGTCATCTTGCAACTTTGTGTATGTTTCTAATACTTTTCTCTGAAACTCCAAAACTTCATACCTGCAGATAAAAAATAAAAAAAACATTAACCAGCCCATAATAGAAGTGGTGACCCCAGCACGTGGACATTTCACTAGATGGGGTCACCATATAGTGAAATGTCCATTTGCTGGGGTCACCACTTTGTTTTTCATATTCCACATTGAAATCAAGGGGATTATGAGACAAAAAATCTCATAATCCCCTAGAAGAGGACGACTCAAAGGGGATTATGAGACTAACCCATCTCACCTTTCTTTACCAAATCCATTTCTTTGCATAATTTCATCAAAAGGCATAGTTAGGAAGAACACTTTGTCAGGTTTTGGTAGACCAACATCTGGGACCTTGCACCAATTCAAATCTAAACCTAAAATCAAAAAAATTTTGTTTATGTATGTTTATTTGTGCAAAGGTATGATCATGCATACCTTTGCACAATAGTAAGCTATAATAGGTAATTATTTGATGATACAGGAATTATAAAAACATGAGTTTTAGTGACAAATAAACGTATTATCTATCTATCTATCTTATCTATCTATGTACCCTTCAGAAACTTGTTCTTAGGCACCAAAAGTGAGAAGAAAAAAACCGAAGCTGGTATTTTTGAACACAACTTGAACCAGGTCTCATGAAATTTTTCGGTTAAAAAAAATTATAATATAAAGTATTTTTTACCTTTGGAAGCAGAAAAGGCTACACCTGAGTAGCAATATCTGTCTACTATAAGGGTGGTTCCAGCTTCCAGCATCTTTGTGATGTCATGCGCCCTTTCCCAGCGATTGGCAGAGAAGAGCAGATGTATTGCTTCATCAGATAGCTCATTCTGGAATAAATTGCACAATAAATACTAGTATTTGTTCAGGAGTCATAGGTAGGTAACTACCTACATTTAAAAAAATCATGTGTACAAATATTTCTTACTTTGGATAACAAATAGCTGTTGATGACCTTTCCGATATCAGTGTTTCGGGATGGAAAGTTTGTGTACTCGGCTTGAATATGTCGTTTCTTTAAATTCTCCACTGAAACCCGAAAATCGCGTCATGGTGGTGCTTGTATAATAAAAGTGTGAAACACACATAAATAAAGACAAATTGATGAAATTAAAAAAATGGGTAGGGTTGTTGTGCTGGTTTTCGGCCAGTTAGTGCTCCCGTCAACTTTAAGACATCAGAATAATATTACAACCCTTTTATGCATGCACTAATGATGTTATCTAATAGCCTACATAATGAAGTTTCTTTTATATAATAATATATTATATACTTTTGGGCGTTAGAAACTTATAGTTATTTCAGTTTTCGGACACAAATCCTAATTTTCGGCCATGGAATATTCAGTTTTCAGCCATTTAGTTTTGTAGTTTAATCAATATATATAAAACTCTTTTGAAGCTGACAGAGAATCAACGCACAGCCTAAACTATAAGTCCTAGAGGTATGAAATTTGGAGGGTAGTATCCTTATATAGTGTAGGGGCGCACTAAGAAAGGAATTTTGAAAAGTCACACTAGAACGCGAGCAACGCCGCGGGCGACGGCTAGTATACAATAAAAACACTTTTTGTGCGCTAGATAAACCATGATAAGAGCATACTTTACCTAGTGTTCTGGCCTGTGTAGACTTTCCAGTCCTATCTACACCTTCTATCACAATCAAAGCTCCTCGCTTCATATTATTTTGTTATAAAATAAATAAAGTGGGAGCTCGTTTTATTTATCATGCAGCATGCAACAACAAATTGCTACAAAAGTAGTCTAGCTAGACTTGAGCAAAACATATCACCGAAAAGAAAAGAGATATTATTATACATCTTTTTGATCTGATGATATATTAGGTGTTAAATATTTCTTTCAACTAATAAAAAAAACACTATCAGTCGATAAAAAAATGGAGGTGATCGAATATTTTTATTATACATGATAATTTTCTAACCAACGTAGGTATGTAATTAATATTTTTTTTGTTCACTTTACTGCATTGAAATTTGAACCTACGATACACTTGCTAGATATAATGAATAGTATTGTTATTTTCATTAGTCTGACCAGCCTGAAGGTAGTGAGTGCTATGTGCCGGGTAGCAGCCGTTTATTTTCACTTACGGGGTGTTTAATTTCACTTCCAATTTCATCCTGCATTTTGATTGTATACTCTATGTCCTACATAATAAAGCACAATATAGAGTGTCTTAGAAAATCTTATTTTTTGTGCAAAAAGTCGTTCGTGTAAATTTAACAACAGTTACTGCATTCAATTGCATGCTTTAAATTAGTTAAAATAAAACACAATATTGATTTCTATCCAAGGATCATGAATACAATTGCTATTTTAGCAAAATGATTGAATGAATGGGGCAATAAGTGAAACCTAAGATATGAACATTTATTTAGACTTCATTTTAGGTGGAAATCAACCATTAAAATTAACGATAATTTTTTTATCATCTAAATATTATCAAATAAAAATATTGAGCTAATATTGAACAAACAACACGAATTCCCGCTCCCGCTATTCAACCAAACAAACAAATACATGCACCGACCGGCCATGCATGACATACATGAATTAATGAAATGAACCGATAGACAAGACAGTCTATTCGATCATTACCACAAATCCAACTCTACTCATAGAAAAAAAACCTCTACTCCACACTCACATGATTGGTTGCCTGGTCTGTCAGTGTCATTAATTTTATTGGCTGACGATGCTGGTTGATGTATAAGCTGTGGACGATTCAGACGAATCGAGGCCCGAGGGAGGGAAGGAGCCACAGATAGGGAGAGCAACTCGCAACTCGGCGCAAGTGTTTTCTTTTCTTCTAGTACGAGCGCGATTAGTACAAGTGCGGAGTTAGCGTAATTTTATTTGTTTTGTATTGTTTACTTACGTGGTGCATTGCATAAATATGAAGAAAGGCTACAAAGTAACAGACGTGAAACGAGAGAAAAAGTTTGGTGTGGCCGCTGAAAGCCTAAAAGAACTAATTGAGAAATCCTGCAATAAATTGGGTGTAAGTCGCTTATTATCTTAATTTAGCGCTTTTATTGTGCTCTTATGTTATTTTTTAATAGCTTTCGTGTGGTTTAGAGCGTGGTTTCAGTGAGAGATGTGATGTGTAAGTTGGTAGATAGACCTATCCTTGAAATCTTATGTGGGTACAACCGTGACCCATATTTTGTTCGCCTTGGCCTGATTCCGCTGCCGGGTTTCAGTTCAATGTCAGCTGCACCGAATGCCGCCTTTTCGTGGCTGAGGACGGTACTCGCGTGACTGACGACGAGTACCTGGAAACTCTGCCCCCACAGACACTCTTCATACTACTGAAGAATAAAGAGCAAATGGTAACTGGTATGTTTGTACCTACATAATTTTCTCTATGCATGTATTCATAAACTGCATGCTGTGAATCAAGTTAGGATTTAGTAGGTACCTAGGTCATTCAGACTATTTGAGACTTATAAAACAAAGTCATAGACAAAGTCTATGAAGTCTAATAATCCTTTTTCAGATTTTGACCACTTCTACAATTTGATTCGGTCTCCTAAGAAGGATTACATTGAGACTGGGGCAGCTGCAAAGAAGTTCCTCACAACAAATATCAAGGAGAAGTTCAGCGTCTTCCAGAAGTACATTGCTGCTGCTGATGATGCCAAGATTATGCTCAGCGAGCGGGCACAGGATCCAACTTGGTTTGAAGGTAGACATCACTTCAATTCTAATTCAATTTATTATTGACTTAGTGATAACAAATTACTGAATAGATTGTTGCTGTTTTTAGTTTAGGGTAAGTTCTAACTTATTTGATCATCTAACCAAATCATAATGCAATAAAATGGCAAAGAATTTGTTTTAGTAATATTTTCTCATTCAAAAAAGACAGCTCTACAAAAAAATTTTACTTAGTGAATGTGATAAGGTAGTAATCTAGTAACACTGTGACTAAAAAAAAAAATATTTGAATGAAAAGTCCAGTCTTTGAAAAAGTTTAATAACAAACATTTTCAGGTTTGGATGCATCAGAGAAAACCAAGGAGCAGTCCATGTCCAAGCGCGTCAAAGAACGAATGCGCGGGTACTTCTACAAAACCAAATCGGCACTGCAATCCTCCGACATCTACATACACTCCAGAAACGGCCGCGGTAAGAAACTTATTGACCAATTCTTAACAGATTTGCGCAAAATCCTCGAATCAAACAAGTTTAATGATGGCTATTTCAATCGCAAAGCGAACACACGTATGTGTAACGAAAACGGTCTTTTCGAATGTGGAGGTCTCTGGATAAACAAAATATGTGCTTACGAAGGAGACCATATCATTAACCCGTATAGAAGCCGCGAGGAGCGTATCATATTCCAAACCTGGAATTTAGACCACAAAATTGAACTATCAAGGTCTATAATCCCAAAAATCCTGGAAGGTATTAAAAGCCTGTATAATGGTGATATTAAATGTATTGAATGCCAAAAGGGGGGACAGCCAGGAGGCTTGGAAACTGATAGATACTATTTACAGATATTTACTGTAGATAATTTGAAGCTGGTGCATATTGTGTGCCATCACAAAGGCAAACACGCTGCTGAATCTGATGTGTACACAGTATGCAAAGATTGTGTTGGGAGCCAAAATATTATTCAATATTAAAAGTGGTGGTAAATGCTTCAAAAACTATAATTAATTAAAAGAATATATTTTTGCAATGAGGAATTAAAATTATTTAGATTATGTAATCTATAATAAAGGTACTCAGAGAATGAATTAATTTAGTAATATTAAAGTGCATAATATTGTTAAGCTTTAATATTATTAATTTAAATTTTATCAACAAAATTAACATAAAATAAATAATATGTAAACAAAAGTGCAATGTACATAATAAGTAACGAGGTAGCCTTTGAGAGTAGTGATTATTTACAAGCAATTGTTGTAAAATTTTCTATTCCTTAATATTGATATCCTAACCCTTCGTAGTATATTTATATGTAAGCAATAAAAGCATTAAATATCTGTCAAATATATTTTTTCAGATTGAAGTTATGTACTTCAAGTAGTGAAATATTCAAAGTTTATTGTTCTAAGTTCCAACTATACAATGTACCTATCCAAGGTTGTGTCTTTAAGTTTGAAATATTATACCTTGTTAAAAAAATCACTATAATAATTGAAGTAAGAAAAGCATATATTTTTTTAAAGATTAACCTCAATTTAATACAGGGTGTAGATAGATTAACAATTTGTTTTATGGTTTTGAAACATTTTGATAAAGAGGTTATTTTATTTAAGGTGGTTTTTTCAATCTCTATTTATTGAAGTAGGTAAAATAAAGTTGTGAGCTACACTTTACACTGAGCTTACTGAACCTTATTTAATTGTATATAATATTGTGTATTTTAATTATACCTATGTATTCACTTTATGAATTTGTATTGGAATGTATAATATGATTTTTTCTATTTGCTATATTATAACTTCCTTATACATGGTATCGATGCCAAATCTTATGTAAATCTCAGTCTCTGTACTACATAGATGTTGCTTAGTTAATTCAGGTGTTGAATTTTTATTGAATTTAAATATATTCTTAAAATATATTTAGTTATTGTTAAAAGAATTAAACAAATTATTTCATAGTTTTTGACAACCTTGTGGTACGTAAGAGGTGTAGGTTTGATCTCGCGACAGGGCATAGTGTCGCCCTTAGGGGTTAGAGGGGTTAGGCTTAGGACTATTGTGGTTTTTAAAATAATTTAACATGATTCTATTTATCTGTGCTGTCAAGTGCTGTGTTAATATTTTTCGTCTATGTATTTAGTACAATGTGATTTGACTCGAATATCAAATGAATATTCTAGCATTATAGCTGTTACTCATTAGAAATTGCGTAAAAAAAAAATACAAAAAAATATTGGACCTTCACTAGTTAATAATGCATTTAAAAGCTTGAGTTACTAGCACTAAAATATTATTAACCTGAGAGACATGAGTCGAAAAAACGAGTCGTTGAATCTAATTCAACTTTACTCCCATGCCAATATTTGGGTGTTTGTGATTCAAGTTTGACCTATTTATTAAGAAAAAAGTCCTATTTTGTGACAATCATTTACCTTCTATTAAGGTAGTGTTAGCGATAGTCAAATATAGCAATATTAGATGTTAAGTAGGGCTTGATTAGGTCAGTGTGCGATGTAGGCTTGACTTAGGGTTTTAGTATATTCCATTGTGAAGTGACATTTTAAAGTTCGGTTATTTCATAGTGAAGTTTGCTTTGGTATAGAAGTCACCACTGAAGCTCTTGCTTAGTTATGTATTTAGTTAAAAATGTGCACGACAAACTTAGTTGACGTAAAAGTTTTTCTAGCGTGAACAACCGTTTCTGGACTTTACCAATCTCGTTTTGTATGAAACGTGATTCAAATGTTGACCCCCGTTTCATACATTGTTCGTTTTTCGAAAGTACGAGTCTAGTTCGAGAGTTTCACCAGTCTTTTACTATGCCCAGTACCTATGGCAGCGCCAGTCATGACAATTTTTTTGAAGTGAAAACTTCTTTAGCATCGTTGTGATTTGAAAGTCGATGAATCGAAAAAGCGACAGTTCGACCCCCACAAAACGCAAAACACTTCGATAGCGCGTTTTAGGATCCGACCAAACTCAGCAGCGCCATCTAGTTCTGATTTAGGCAACATGAGCATAGAACCTTTTCTAACTAAATATGTACCTACTGAATATTGGTTTTTTAAGGTTTCACTTCTACCACGTGTGAATTGCATTTTTTTTTTCTTATTTATCTGTTACCAGAAACAGTTGAGTTTACCACTTGATGTTTATTATTAGTTTTAAACAATATTATAATTCTTGTGTAACTTGTTGATTCAATGTTGCTATTTTATTTGGAATAGAAGACAAGCCGATTGAATGAATTACCGAAGTTACTAGAACTGTAGGTAGATGCTTCCAATAAAGCTTTATAGTTATCGTTGTATTAGTGATTTAGAATTAAATGGAGACACTACCTCTGAATAATCAAAAAGTAGGGTATTTATGTGATCTCAATATACTTTCCTGCCTAATTAATTTGTTTAAAGTTTAAACTAATATCAGTGATCACCATTAAAAAAATCATAGTACCTACGTAGGTACCTAGTTTTTTTTTTAAGTTGAATAAACCTAACAGGAAATAAATGTTGAAGCTGATATAAGCACAGAGGTATTGTCTCTACTATAAAGATTTGAAATTAGAAATTGTTATTATACAGTATTATACCTTTTCCTATATCTATTAGAATAGATTTTATGCAAAAATATATCATGTATTTACCTATTATTAAAATTAAGTGTAGTTGGTCAGAGATTGAGAAGTGATGACATGAAAGAAAAACTAAGATTGTAAAGCTAGTCCCTTGAATGAATTTGTTGAAGGAAAATAAATTATTATTTTAATTTGATGTTTTATTTACTTTCTAGATAAATCCAAGTCCTGTTTTGTGTTTTAATTCGTCTAAGCCTGTTATTAATGAACTCGGTGTAAGCTTAGATTAGTTACACCGTGTTTCGTCTCTTTCGATCACAAAACACGTCGAAAAAACAAAACACGGTGTAAATAACCCATTATTTTATTCTTTTACCTCTCAGTGGGTTGGTATATAACCTGTAATATGTAATTGTCCTTTAAATAGGTACCTACCAGGGTTTAACAAGTGGAGGGCTTAATATCGACCTTTGAAATAAGTAGGTACCTAGATCTAAATTCTAGTATCGACCTTTGGAATAGGTAGGACCTACTAGAACTAAACAAGTGAAGATATGTTTGAAATTAAACAAGTAATCTCGATAAGTGACTAAGTATATTAATGAACCAGCTTACATTTAAAACAGCAAGTTCTATCTCCTCTTCCTACCCACAGCTTTGCCGGGAGACCGCTTGCCTTTTCCGCCTTTAGGCTTCTTGGCAGAGAAATTACTTGATTTTCCTTTGCCCTTATCTTTGAACGAGCCCTTTGAAGGATTCATTGATTTTTTTTCTTCTGATCTCCTGTAAAGATATTTTGCATGTTTAATTTACACGGCAGCACGAGGCGCAACTAAATACTATTCTCAAGCTTTTAGAAAAATAGCGACGGCTTTACAAATGCAAAGGTTGGCGTGAAAAAATGGTTGTCAAAGTATAGGGGATTGGTGCAATGTGTTGAATACATGGTTGTCAAAGTATAGGGGATTGGTGCAATGTGTTGAATAAATGGTTGTCAAAGTATAGGGGATTAGTGCAATGTGTTGAATACATGGTTGTCAAAGTATAGGGGATTGGTGCAATGTGTTGAATACATGGTTGTCAAAGTATAGGGGATTGGTGCAATGTGTTGAATACATGGTTGTCAAAGTATAAGGGATTGGTGTAATGTGTTGAATACATGGTTGTCAAAGTATAAGGGATTGGTGTAATGTGTTGAATAAATGGTTGTCAAAGTATCAAGGGGTTGGTTGCAATGTGTTAAATAAATGAATTAACTATGAACTTACTGTGTCTGTTCACTGTGTATATGCTTCGCCACAGCCTTATCCATGTCAATCTTGGGTCTCTTGTTGAGTATACTGTCCAGTAAGCTTAAGTTGCTTTCCTTTTCTGCCTGTGGTGTGGGTACAGCGGGTCTGCGTTTGCGTTCCTTACCCGGGATGAGCTCATGGACTCCTTTACCCCTAGCTTCCTTCTCCTTAGGGAGTTTGTTTTGGAACTTGCCGAGTGATGCTGTTGAGGCTTTTGCTACTGTTGCTGCTGTTGCTAGCTGGATTATAGAAATATTTTGATTAGGTTTTGAAGCTAAATAACAGAAGTTATACTGTTCAGCAGGATACCAAACATGTTTACTTACTGATCTAGAATTCAAATAAGACTGGTTTAATAACAATAGGTACCTAACAAAATACATACACTCTTGCTTGAGGGTTAAAGCCTATATTTTTTTAGTACCTGTGTTGCCGATGCTTTGTCAGAGGTGGTAGGCAGTCCAACTCTGGGAATCTTGACCTTCTTAGCCCTGGCAATGTTCTTCAGCCTCTGGAGTTCATTCTTCGCAACCTTTTCTGACTTCTCCCCAGCCTTCTTTTCGTACATGTCAGTCATGGGGTCTAAGTTTTGTGGAACCTCTATCAACCAATTCTTCTCCTTTTCTGCTGTAGCCTTTTTGAATCTGTGGTCCACAAAACTTTATAAATATATACAACATTGGGTAGGTATGTACTATCAGAGACAATGCTTGTCGCTGCGTGAATCTGCAGTTTTGAGAAATTAAGATAAACTAAAAGGCTTTGATTATGAGAAATCTCATTGAGTGACAAAGTACTTTCCATGAAACAATTTTTGAAAACATACCCAAACAATGGTACCCATTTCTGCAACTGATCATCCCACTTGAGTTTATCCTTTTTCTTCTTATCAATACCCTTAGCTTTAGCAAACTCCTGCCACTTAGTGAGAGGCTTAGGTTTAGGCACGGGTTTGGCACGAGGAAGGATTGTGGTAGGGGCCGGGAGTCTGACAACTATCGCTTCTTCTATTCGCTCTGTGGGGAGCTCCCATACTTTGTTTAGCAGAAGTTGAGTATTGTCCCGGGTGAGGGATTGTAAATACACATCTTTGTCTGATCTGAAAGGTAAAGTACAATATTAAGCTCAATAGACCGCAGCAGCTTTAAAATGATGGAATCCAGTTAAATATAATACCATGGGTACCTACTTTAACAACTTTTTGTCCAAATCATTTGTATCTGAAGCTAGCAATGTGCCAATGTCGAATTCTAAATCTAAATGTTTTTCAACCACAATGGATTTGTACTTTTCTGATTTCTTTTGTTCCCTTTCTAAGATTTGATTGACGATATCCATTGTACTAATTTTAATAACTGAATCGTCAAATCAAAGACACATTCTCCACACGCAACGCAATGCAATCAAAACACAAAATAACCTAAAAGTTTTTGACTTTTGTTGACATTATTTGACGTTTTATTTTTGACAGCCACATGTGCTATTACCTAGGCCCACCTAATCTGTGCACACACCTATCATCGGTCCGTCCTACCCCACCGTCCGCGTCCCACCCGATGAATAAAAGGGTGTTGTGTGTTGTCTGTGCCGTCTCAGCCGTCTGCGCTGTCTTGTCTTGTCTACAGAACATGTCATAATATCCACAAAAAAGTACTCTGTGATATCCACTTAGCGGATCGGCAAGCTAAATAAACAATAAATAAATTTACTTGTAGTAGCTTTGTGTGATTGATGTGGCCACTCTTATAAATGAATATTACGAAATGACTGGAGGTTTAGAGAGGACACATTGTTTCAAAACTGAGAACAAGTTTATTGTAAAAAGTGGTTGCAAGAAACGAATGTGGAGATCTCTGAAACAAATACTAACTGCTGAGAGAGCATTACCGTGGCCTAACGATGCTGTTCTATGTAAGTATAGTTTAAAGCTCGCCCTGCTAAGTCATAAGTCCTACATAAATGATTAACTTCATAGCTCGGTTGGTATGGCACCTATGTAGGGCTTGACCTTTTATAATGTGCAGCGCATTGATCTAAAATAACTGGTTCCCATAATACCTACTTAATTTAATTTAAACATAATTTTCATGTACCTACCTACCTACATAAATAAAAACACACACATTATATTTTCAGATTACTCAATAAATGCACCACCAACTTTTAAACCTACTAAAAAATATTCTGATATATCTGGACTTCCTGCTCCATACATGGATCGGCACTCTAAGCTTTTCTACAGTAATAGTGAAGAGTTTGCTACTGTTAGAAGCCTGCCAATGGATATTACAGCGGGATATTTACAATTAAGAGGAGCCAATACTATTGTTGGATAGGCAACCTGCTAGAGTTGATAGTTGACCATACTTATTCATAAGTAAATTAGCTACGCATAAATTATAAAGCACTATAATATACCTACTGTTATTTAGATTTCCAAAATCGTTTCATTGCTGCAGTAGCACATAACATTTCGAAGTATAAAAATGGTTTGATGTAGTCTGACCTCAAAAATCTTTTATTCAATAAAGTCACAAGGATAATCATTTACATAGTCCTATAGAGTAGTGATTAGATGACAAGGGTGCCCGTTTCACGCGACCCAGGATGGTTGTATGAAATATAGGAGAGCTCTAAACTATCCTCAATATAAAAACCAAGACCTTAAATTCATATGATACCTTTAAGTAGATAAGTAGTAGTATGTTTGACCTAAGGGGTGTTTAGTGTCTATAATTAGTAATAAGAGGTAAAATATTTTAGTCCCCAAGCTAGACTTCTATAAATAATGTGAACGTATATATTCCTGTATTTTTATTCTGTGGGCTGTGTGTGACCATAGGAATGTCATGAATCAATCAATGTCAAAATTAAATTGACATTTGCCACTTTCGACAAAAAAAAAGTTCCCAAACTGTCCAACGTGTGCGGTGCGTGTGTTATTTTGGCTAAAACATAGTTTTCTCTATTTTCTAACAGAAACGACGCTTGATGAAATCAATATGTCTTCTGCTTTCTTTCTAAAAGGCAAATCAAGGCAGGTACACCAGCGAAAAGGTGAAAATATTAAAAAGAGGAAGCTCACTAAACAAACACCTAACCTCGAAGACAACGGTAATGAATCCTCTGGCAGTGACTTAGATATTAGGAAGTTCTCTGATGGAGAAGAGTCTGAAAGCGATCACGAAACTGCCGAGCAGAAGAAATTACGTTTAGCAAAAAAATATTTAGAAGAAATTGAAAAGGAAGAGGCAAAACGCACCGAGGACAAGGAGCTCGATGAGGCAGTCGAAAAGAGATTGCAGAAAGACTACCTCGAACAAAAGGGCAAGCTGCGGGTGGAGGTTGCTGACAACTATATTGCACCCACTGATAACGATGTAAGACTCATACGTGCCAGGGAACACAGATTGACGCTTACATGCGTGTGTGTCAGCAATGATAACACTTATGTATTTTCCGGTAGTAAATGCGGCACTATAATTAAATGGGGAATCAAAGAAAAAAAGAAGTTTGCCTGCCTGACGTTCAAAACCCATCCCAAGTTACTGAAAGGTGCAATTTCTTGTATAGCAATATCAACAGATTCAAAATTCCTAGTTTCTTCTGATGAATCATACAACATCCAAGTATGGGACCCTAGCACACTCAAACATACTCATACCTTCATAGGTCACAAGGATAGAATATCCGGTATTGTTTTTAGAAAAAATACCCATGATCTGTATTCTGCTAGTAAGGATAGATCTGTAAAAATTTGGTCTTTAGACGAGATGGCTTATGTGGAAACATTGTTTGGACATCAAACACCAATAACATCTATAGATGCTTTGACGAGAGAAAGGGCTATCACTGCTGGCGGGAGGGACACCACAGTGAGAATATGGAAAATTTCAGAAGAGTCGCAGCTAATCTTCAATGGTCCTGTTGGCAGTTTGGATGAGGTAAAGTTATTAGATGAGGAGCATTTTGTATCAGGCAGTGATAATGGTTCCCTGTGCCTATGGGGAGTGATGAAAAAGAAGCCTCTTTGCACCGTTTTAGAGGCTCATGGGTCAGAGAATGAAGTTCCTCGATGGATTACAAGTTTAGCAACATTATTGAATTCGGACGTGTTTGCTTCTGGTTCATACGACAGCAGTATAAAGTTGTGGAAGGTCTGTGATGCATACCGAAAGGTTCTTCCTCTGTTCAGTGTTCAAGTGAATGGGTTTATAAACAGTATGCAGTTCACAGGGGATGGTCGGCAGCTCTACGCAGCTGTGGGTCAGGAACATAAGTCAGGAAGATGGTTCAAGCTAGGAAGTGCTAAGAATGGACTGACAGTTGTCAATTTTAATATTAAGTCCTAGTAAATATTATATTGTTATATTTTAATTTTTCTGTTTTATTATACATATCGATGCCTTACAGCCAAAAGGGCGTAAGCGACACTATACAAATTTTACAGGAGAGTGGTTTAAAGTTCAAAATAAACGAAAAAAAATCATATAAATTCGGTTAATGCTTCCAAAAGCTTAAAAATTTAGCTATATAGGTTTTAACTATAACTCTACAAAATAGAATAATTAATTTAGTAAAAATCAGCCTGCTTGCACCATTTACTGTCGTTTACCCCCAAATGGTCCTGATTTTACAAACAGGAAGAACGTCGTAAATGCAAACCTCTAATTATCCACTGCCCGCCCAAATGATATAACTGCTTCTTGCGTTTTATTTAAATTGAAGCAAAATAGCACGACTGCGTGTTTTTGTTACATCAAGTCAGGGCTACATGGTATAACTGCCTATTGGATTTTAAGAGAGGGACACGGAAATTGTGATAACTTAACAATTATTGACAAAATATTCGGCCTTTTAGTAAAAAACGAAACACTGTGCCATTAAGTACTTCAAATTACCAATAAAGTTCGCGTAGTTACGTTTCAAAACCCTAGTAAATTAATAATAATGCTTTATCTGTTCAATAAGTCTTTATTTCAATGGCACACAGTTTAAGTAGGTATCTTACTACTAAAATTGGAGATCAATGTGTTCTTACAATTTGACGATTTCAGCAAATGTAGAGCACGGTGAATTGTTTTCCTGGCGTATTATTCATTTCCTGGAAAGAAAACAGACACATGCCAATAACCCTAATTACACCAAAAAATAAAGTAGGTACCTATGTAATGTAAGTATTTTTGTTGTTTTTATGAATTCTAGCGAATCTAAAATCTGTGACATATTTTATCCATCTTAAGCTCGAAAGACACATGATTGCACATCAGGATGTTTTAAATTATTAGACAATTACCTACAGATAGACAAACGAACTGACAGACAAACGGAACGACATACGATCAAACAGGATGACGTGTAGTCGACATAGTTTGGTGATGATTTACATAAATGTGTAGAGTTAGTACCATTGCCCAGGTACCACTAATTACCCTGTTACGAACGACATTGTCAACCTTGTTCTAAAGTAAGTAAGTAACTGTACCTAATGCTTTTTTTGAGAAAAATATTTCTTAAACCTAAACGCAACTTCTACTAGTAACAAAAACCCAGTTAGATCCACGAAGGGCGTACTCTAACATAGACATTATTAAAGTCAACCAAATTAAATATAATTCGTTTTATAGACATTTTATTCTCTTATAGACAGGATGTCTTTTACATCAGAAAATAACGAAATAGTAAGGTAAGTAGGTTAGTAGATTGTTCTTTTCAAGTAGGTTAGTAAATAGGTAAGTAGAAATTAATTCTATAGGTAGGTAGGTACCTAGGTAGAATGAGTCGGTAGTCGTGTAGGTGTTATGTTACAAGTAGGTAGGTAGGTACTCGCCTAATGCATAGGTTCCGCATATACTATACACTAAAATAAGTTTTCAGAAGTGTTACAGTCACAGGTTGGGCGGTACTCTTTGTAAATGCCGCCAAAGGCGTAGACTGCGCGGGTGTCGGTAGCGTCAAAGGCACATCCCCGCAGCGCGACGCGCGGCTGTGGCGGCGTCGGCACACACTCGCTCGCACGCGCCTATTCTTCTACTAGCCCTACTGGACATGTTTGCCGAAGATACATGCCCGTTTAAACCAACTTAGATTATATTAATGGATAATTAATTATCTTTTTGTCTTACCTCATAATCTGAGTTGTCGAAATTAAGTTTTCTCCGAGCCTGGAAATTAATCTTCGAAACTTCTCCAATTTTATGAGATGACCGTTGTTTTTGAGCCATCACGACGACGTCCTGAAAAAATAAAACTAATTCTAAAATTAAATATAACAAAACAACCCTAACAAACTTAGCTATGGTATGTACCACCATCCACTAAAACTTTATAATTTAGGCTACCATTCTAAGAGTTATTCAGTAAACTTACCTTTTTAACAGCAGCTCAAACTTCGCCAAAATGGCTCGCGCGCACACGTGTTGTTTGTGCCGCGGTCGCCGGAGCAAAAAATCACATTAATACTCGTGATCTCCACCCAATCACGTTTGTTTTGAGCGAAAGAAACAGATAACCGACGTTTTTGTTTTTCTTGCACTAAGGTGAGCGACAAATTTCCTAACATGGAATTAGTGTTTTTCTAGCTAACCACCACACCCGATCGAATATTGGAAGGGAAAAAAAGGATTAGCGACAAATGTTAGATGAGGTTTATTTAGACATTTTGGCTTAAGTTCTGTAGATGATTGGTACAGCGACAGGTAAAAATTGACTAAGCGACAAACAATATCGGAGAAAATTTGGCGAAAATTATATTAAATGACATTTTTATTTTTCAAGGAATCCAGCAAAATGTCTCAACCGGAGTTTAATAAAGAAAAGCAAACATCCAAAATGGGATAAATGTGTCTTTGTACTAAGACTACTTTTAGCCGAAACAGGTTAACGTCCAAACTAGACAAAGTTACAAAAAGCCCAAATAACTTAAGTCTCAATTCCTAAATACCATTTTAATCTAATCACCAAAACCATAAAAAAAACAAAATTTCTGTCGTTTACGACGAAGAAATAAGGTCAAAAACCACCATTTTTAAATTGCGTAAGCGACAAAAAGTGCGCCGTAGAGCCATCTTAGTTAGACCAAACGACGCAGAAAAAAAAGACGATTCCAACGATATATATAAGTCAATTTCGCAAAAAATGTCGCTTAGCCCTTTTTGGCTGTAAGGCATCGATATTTACCTAGTTATTAACCTATACATACCCTTGGACGAAAAGTACCTACCCCACCTTAATAATGCAGGACATCCAATTCAAGATTTCTTTCTCCGAAACTGTTCCATTAATCTGTAGCTCTTGCACTGGAGTAGAGCATTCAGTGGTTGAGGTATACATATACCCACAGTACATACCCAGGTGGTAGGTTCTGTAATTGTAACAAGTGAGGTTTCCTATCTTTAAAACAAACTACTCTGAGAGCACATGGTTGTTCTGTTCCACTGCTACTACCTAATTAAGTTTAATTTCGCTGTTAGCAAGCCTAAATTAATAAACTTAGATGAAACTAATACCTATCACATTTACCTACAATCCTACAGTATACAGGGGTAAGGGTAACACTGAAATACATTATTTATAGTAAAGTAATTTATTCACGAAAAAGTAAATCCTACACACTCTGTGCCTGGTCATCATTGGGTGGTACTTCCGTCTTCGGTATAAAGACCAAGTAAAACTTCCAAGGTGAGAGAGCTAGATGGTATTGGGACGAAATGTGTTTAAAATGTTGGGACATGTTAAAGATAGGGCAGGGGGAGGGTGTCGTGTCGGTGCCGCTTTACGGATAAACCTAGACGCGCGGGAATCTGCAAATCACAGCAATCAGCACACAGGGGACTGGATCAGCAAACAGGCCAGCGGCAGCACCGGCCTGCCAAACAAACGAACATGTTAGTCTGCTGTCTGCCATCTGGATCTCGAGTTTGTTTATTTGTCAATTTTTTTATGATTAATTTGCAACTCTTCGCCTCGTCAATGCAAGTATTATGTCAGTTATTCAATAGTTGTTGAGAACAGTTCAGGGGCCTTATTGCTCAATTCAGCAAAGGTTCTACTCTACTGCAGATGACGTCATATCTCGGCCGAAAACTGGTTAATCGAGTGCTCGACGTGATTTTGACGTGCCTATAAGATTAAAACCTCTTCCGAATTGAGAATGAGGCCCCTGTGCATTCGATGAGGCGAAATGTCACGTTCAATGTTCGCATAATGCGATTTGTAAATGTTTGTCTTACGAAATGCGTGTCTCGGTTTGTCAATAAAATAAAAGTTTACTCATAACTTTAGCACCGCAACAACAGCAATTCAGCAGTTGTCAGCAAACAGCAAACCCCCCCGCCCCGCAACTGCCTCGCTCCCCGCGCACGCCACACGCCCTGAGCATATCAACATTCAAATTAATATTACAGAAATAATATTACCATTATACAGAAACTTACAAACTACCAAGCAATAGGTTCTGAGAGTCCCAATAAGGTAGAGTTTTTGTTCTAAGAATGTCCTTTGTTCTTATTGGATGACCTTTATACAGAGACCTTTTACTTTAAATCTAAAGTTAGACAATTTAAATGTAACACGAAGTGAAGTTATTTACCAAGGTAATGTTGTCCCAATTATTGCCCAATTTAGCCCAATAATCCCATTTGGATTGATACATGAAGTCCAATAGGGTAATATCCTGAAATTATGTTGAGTACCATCGTACTCAGTGGATTAATCTATAGATAAGTGCTAAATTATTATTACAAGTCACAAATTATTATCAAACTGAGAATGCAAGAGAATTAAAAGTTACTGAAAGTTATCTTTCATACAACTTATGAAAATAAAAGAAAAATCTAAATTATTACATACTACATACATACTTAATCATAAAATAAAGCCCAATTTAGTTGTACCTACTCTGAGCCCGTAATTTCATTCATAAGTGTTAAAAGATTGTTGAAGCCAAAAATCAGTAGGATACAGATTAATGCCATATTGATATAATTTAAAGTTATGGAGAACTTAGGGTATAATTTGTTACGTTGAATGTTTGCAACTATGTGATCATAGCTAGGTCGGGATGGCATAAGTAACTGAGGAGAATAGTACCTTAGCCGAAGGCTGCTTGCCAGAGTTCAGCGCAGCACTTCGGCTCTCTGCTGGTACTACTGCTCAACCTGGAAACAATACAAGAGTTTAATTAATGTGATCTATTTAAAGGACAACCGGTTTATTGTGACATAGCATCCAGTGTAATTTAAGAAATACTAGAAGAAAAGACAAAGTTTTATCTTCCTGCCCTAAGCCAATGCTATTGTTTTTGCCTAGACTTCTATTGCAAATTCTATAATTACAAAAAGAACAAAGTTACATGTAGGAGACTTACTCAGCACTTCAATGCCTGGAGCGGGAGCGGGAACGGCTGTGGCTGCGTGCGCGCGAGCTCTTCGAGTCGGAGCGAGAGCGGCTACGCGAGCGTGAACGGCTGCGCGAATACGAGCGCCGCCGAGAGCCACGCGACCGAGACCTGCTACGACGACGTGATCGTGAACGCGAGTTGCTAAAAAAAAATAACCATCTACTTAGTTACAGTTCTCATGTACAATGGAACCTTTGAAGCTGTGCCACTTGGAATCTGGATACTATCCGTGCAGACGAGGTTCTGGATTGAAGAGAACAGATTAGATAAATAACAAGTCAACAATAGTAAATTTAGATGAGCATGACCAGCACACAAGACATTAAAAGTAGTGTTAGTGGAAATGGTACATTTCATGTAACACTTATTTACAGATGATTCATTTGTCAAGTGTTGCCGGGCATTCTGTAACCAATTCATAATGCATTTAGATTTCGTGTGAAATATACTGGAAGAGAAAATTTTGTAAGGATGTAGGAAGTGAGCTTCGTAAGGATCCATTGTATACAAAACGATTACCAACACAAACCTCTTGCGACGGTCGTACCGGCTTCTGTAGGGTGATGATGGACGTCCGTAGCGAGCCATCTGCACTCTGAGCTCCCTGCCATCCAACATGCGCCCGTCGAGCGAGTCCAGGGCCTCTTCTGCATCTCTGCGGTCGTAGAATCTAAAAGGACAAATTGGTTCAGTACTTCAATAATAGTAATAAGTTGTAAAGAATAGCATTTACTAGACTCCTGCTTATGGCTTGGATTGCACAGAGGATGAATCGATAGAACGAAAGGATTGGGTCACGGGAGGCGTGGTATTTTTACCGGTAATTCCGAGTGACGACGTCACAAGCAAAATAGAGGGAATAGCATTTACCTGACAAAAGCAAATCCTCTGCTTTCTCTTGTATAACGATCCCTGGGTATGTAAATATCACCAACTTCCCCACATCTTTCAAACACACGACGCAAATCCTCTGGTGTCGTGCGATACGTGAGGTTGTCCACTTTCAGCGATACCATGCCGTCAATGCGCGGCGGCGGCCTTCCGTAACTCATTTTAATGTGAGATCACTATTCAATTGGAATACGCACAATATCTAGTCAACGGGCTTTTCAATTAGCAAACAAATGAAGAATTTCACAAATCAAAAGCGCTTGCAACAGCGCAACAAAGCATGCATGAAACAAATATGGCGGCCCGCTGAACCGGATGTCAGACGTAGTGACGTAAAGAGACGCGATGCGCAGATAAAAATCTACCGGATATAAATTATCCATAGGTACTGCCATAATCAAATAATAAAATAATTAGAGCAGCGATTTTCCTAATCTTTTTTTAGCTTGTCTACCCTTTTGATTATAACGTTATATAATCAGAAGAGATTATAACATGCGTGTAATGTAAACATAAATTTTAGAAAACCACGCTACGCTGCCCCGAATGCCTACATGTTAACAAACTTTTTCTACTATTTGTTCGTAAAAATAACTTATGGCAACTCAACGTTCTACTACGTTCAGAAATCAATTCATTTCCGTCTAGGGAATTGGCGGTAAAATTGAAAACAATCTTCCAGTATCTACCTTTAAAATAGGATTTTGTACAACTCAAGGCAAGCAATAAAATCATAATAAAATAGAGTAGGTAAATCTGCTTGAATGATTTTTCTAAAGAGTATTTTTTTTCTGTGCTAGGTAGGACATACTCCTTGCGTTGTTAACTTTGACAAAACGTTTTGTATAGATTCGTTTTGTTGCCATGGAAATGTCAAGATAGGTTCAGTCAGAAAAGTTTAGGTCAAAATCGTGAAATAGTGGTCAAAATAGCTGTTTCATTAATTCATTATTTTCGTATTTCGTAGCGCATAGCATGAGTTAAAAGTTCTAGTACCTACTAACAGTATTTAGGGATATTAGGGTTTCAAATTCTGTTGTATGTAATTGGTAGGTACCTAGGTATTTCTAAAGAGCATTGCAGAATGGCCGGTATCAAACAAACCAGGAACAAAAAGCTGCTTCCAGACTTGAGTAAGGAAGGAGTTCTCACGAAGGAAATCGTACTTTGCTCCAAGGAGAAGCACGGGGTCCCTGCAGGATGCAGACTGTACTCGCACCACACCTTGGCCAGTGTTAGAAGATTAAGCTTTTATCATCCTCTTTAGTAAGTGTACCTACTTATTTAGACCTTAGATAAAGTACTTCCCGCTTAACATCAGTTGGGCCATCTGCTTGTCCTGACTTTAAAAAAAACTCAAAACTATGTAGGTACCTAGTGTTGTATTAGTGAACTATACCTAACCTATAAGTGCCTACCTATACGTGCCTATATTAAATTTATTGAGTAGAACGTACCTAGTGTTGTAGTAGTCAACTATACACCTACCTAAGCTAGTATAGTATTATATGATCTGTGACCTAAGTAACCACCTATAAGTACATACCTCGCCGATAACAAAAAACAAAAAAAAAAGTACCTACCGTACAGATAGGTACTTTTTTTTTGCCTATAAGTATTAAATTTATTGAGTAGAACCTATACCTACTTACGCTCTTCAAAAGAAGTGTATTTGCAGCTTACCCAAAGACAGTCTGGACCTCGTTCTGACTTCCACATACAACCAGACCACGGAACGTTTCGCCGACAAAGAGGATCTCTACCTTCAGCCGGAAACCCACGGGTGTACCACGTGGCGCCGTCTGCGGAACACCTTCGATAAGCATCCACCGGTGGTCATACCTCTGGTTAGTTCTACGGAACCTTCAGCGCGATTTTACCAGACTAGTTTCAAAAACCGCATTTTCTTTGGTATTCCCGATGTAGTTCGCAGACTAGTTTTTCTGCCACCTAATAAATAGGCCTTTACATCTATTGAAGATGATTTTATACAGCGTCAGGAGGCAACCTATGCCTACACTTAACGGGACACTGTAGTGCCTGGGACAGTGTTTTAGATGGAGTAGGCTTGCCCAGCACCTATACCATCCTCTCAGCCTAGTTAGCCATATCCATAGGAAAGACAAGGTCAATACGTGCGGAGCTGACTAAGCCAAGGGTTTCCTCACGCGATGTTTTCCTTCATCGTTAAGCTCGTGTTAATGAGCATGTAAATTTTCCAAAATCCATTGATGCACGGCCGGGATTCGAACCCACGACCTTCGGATCGAAAGTCGAGGTGTAATCCCACTCGGCCACCACGCATTAGGTAATGCTGCACTGCTTGCTGTGTTACATGATCTAAACGCCTTTAGGTAGGTACATGTCTCGTGCCATGCAACACATAAAATAACAAGTAGAGTAAAGCATAGATTTAAATTCGATCGAAAAAAACAAAACGCGGTGTAGGTAAGATCACAAGAGTTTACCTATTACTTACTAAGAACCTTGCTGACCTAGAAGTTGCCATTGATGGGTAAGGAGGGACCTAATACTAATACATTTCTACTTATTCCTGATTACTTAATTCTCTTGGTCCAGGGTCATCCGATGAAGCGGGGCGGCATCAAGGAGCACAAGTCACCGTTCAGCGTGAAGCTTATGAACTCCGGAGTTCATTCCTCGCAAACCAACCCTGGCTACAGCAGACAACCTGCAGGCGGAGCTATTTTCTTCTACTAAGATTAATAATAACTTCTCTATGATTCTTATAGGCTAGCTTGTCTTATTTCGCCATCAAATTATGCGGCAATATTGCTGTTTGGAAGAGTAAAATTTTTGTTGCGTTCGCGAGTGTACAGGGGGTCAATCGCGCTAAATTGACACGGCCGACCAACAGACGCTGCACAGCGCACGTCACAGGTACATCCCAGCTACGCACCTATCCATAATTTGCAGTTATCGGTATTGCGACAGCCCATAACAGCTGGCGGTCGCTGGCCGGTTGCCGTGGTCCAGCGGTCGTTCAGCCGTTAAATATGTAATTCTTTTTCTTTACAATTTCGCAAAACCGGTCAATCCATTCCATCATTTTGCAGTGTCCAACCCTAGTTTTGACGGCTGACAGTGACAATAGTAAGAAAATGTCGAATGTGTACGTAGAACATAATGCGTATTCTGTGGTAATGTATGTTTCGTCTCGATTTTGTAAACAAACAATTTCATCAAACTCTTTTTCTATTTCTACATAACTTTAGGAGGTGGTTTGTAAAACTTGATGATTTCCTATTAGAACCAGAAAAGAAAAAGCCTGTGTAACGTTATTACCTACATATTTTAACAATATAAATTGTTTTGTGAAATGCTACCCATCTAACAAATTGTTTTTCTCTACAGGAATGTAACTACCACTAAATACTCTTGTGTCAGTGCAAATTTGGTGGTATAGGTTATCTACCGTACATGCTAAATAGAAATAGGTAGCAAGAAATAGCACCCAACATCCTAACCTAACTGATGGAAATAAATACACAAAAACAATGTTGGAAGGTGTACCTCTCCCTATCTCCAGCTGAGACAGGACAAACTTGACTATGACGATGTAAGTATACAAAGCATCTACCTATATTTCTTAGTAGTTAGGCACTAGAACATTTCAATGTTTTTTGCAAATCGTTCGGGTGTAAAAACAGTTTTTAATTTTTCTATTTTCTACAGACAAATCAATCCCTTTTTATATTAGTAATAATATAGAGTTATTATGAATGAAATATAGCTAGGTAAAACAAGATCATATTCAAGAAAACTTACCTATAATATTATTTTGTTTCAGTACCACCATCGGCTAAGAGTTTTCAAACAAGTGATGTGACTAGTACTTACACAAACTTTGCTAGTTTTTTCATATTTTTGTTAACCGTCTAGTAAAGTAAGCTTAGCTATAGGTTTTATAACTGAATTAAACAACATTGATTATTATTTAATATTTTATTTCAAGAGTTTTAGTCTTACTACCCCCGTCACAAACATTGAATAGATACATTGTATGTATTGCTAGTATATATTAGCTCACAGTGGTAGCTTGCCTTGCAAAATGGATGGGCATCACTTTATACTCTGTAGTAAGTGTAATTCACAACCTCAAGCATGTTAGGTTACGTGTCTTCAATCTGCATCCAAAGAAGCTGAAATAAATAAAATTCATTTATCATAAACTTACATAACAAAATTATAGTAGGATATACTGGTAATATAATAATATATGGAATATGTAGCCCTTCAGAAATATCATACCATGAGGTATGGGTATAGTTAGTTTGAACTCGGTTTGATCGGTGAATAGCTTAATACAATTTTTAAACGGAGTAAGTTGTAAAGATAGGTAACTGTCTAATTTGGTTGATTAGTAGTAAGGAAGTATTTAATATTATTAATTCTGTAAGTACCTGGATGTCTATAACTTCCTCAAGGTTTTCTTCTGTTCACTCTTCTATGAGTTGATTCATTTCATCATGAGCTCACCCAAAAGGATTGGCACTGCTTTATTCCTATAGGATGTAGGTCTGTATACTTCTGCATCTCAAGCTTGTTATTGCCCGTCGACATGAATGTCTTATTTATACATTACAAGACCTGAAATAAAGAAAAGTTTAATCAGCAGGAAATACTTATACAACATTGAGCTTATCACCTATTTACCCATAGTTTATTGTAGAACGATAGATGGATAATTCTATATCTTATAAAATAGTTTTTAGATGAAGGTGGGTAAGTATCTATAGGATTCCCTCTCATCATGCTGTAATGGGAAAGTCAATAGTGGCCGTTTTGAACATGGCCATTGCAACTTTGACTAAAAATATTGTCTAGGCAAGTAAACTCAAGGTTACCTAGGTAGATGTAAAATCTCAGAAATTATAGTTATTTATGTACCTAGATACTTTAGACTTATCTACTGTCTACTTGTGGAGTATGGAGTGGAACCAAACGGTAAATCGTCTAGCCTAGAGTGAGAGTTTTGCTGACTTCACAGATGAGAATTTTCATAGGTTAAACACAACATTCTTACCTTTGCAGCCTTGTTTGAAGTATCAACATGTGATGTGGTACGATTGGCAAGTGAGGAGTAAACTTTGTAAACATTTGATGAGGCAAGTAGTCCTAAATGGTCCAATACAGTGTAGGTATCTTCTCGACAAATTGCTGATCACTCCGCACTTTAGATAGATATGTATCTTGCATTCTTGGCTTGGACAACACATCCAATTCATTTGCCCTCGCTAGTAAATCCATGCAAGTGCATTTTTAAATTATTTCCAAGGCATTTCAGTCACAAATAATTCTAAAACACTGCTAACGTAGCAGCGACGGCTCTCAAAAAGCACCGCCCGGTGTACTTTTTCCAAGCACGCTAGTCAAACGATAATCCGCCATCTTAAGCGTAGAAACAACGAGCGTCTAACCGATCAATTGCGGTCAGAAAATTAGGGAAATACAATATCCTGTGAAAATCGGCCGTAGCGTAAGAGCAACCGAAGCCGCTGGCGGTTACAACTTAGCGCGATTGACCCCCAGGCCTTTTAGTTGTATTAGAAGCCGTGGGAGATTAATAAAAATATTTTATCAATAACGTTTTTTTAAACTGTTTTAAACGAACAAAATAATCGATGGATGTAGCGGTAATCTGTCTGTATGACCAACTTTCGTAAGTTAGTTTTTGCTCGAGGAGCGGATGCAGTTAGTTTTCTGTGATGCAGTGTCTCCATAAGTAAAAGGGTTCCCTATTCTCATGTAGGTATACCTAGGTACATACCAACAACTTACTAGTCTGCGAAACATAGATACCTACACAACACATACACCTACTTTTTACAAATTAAATTTTTTTCAGTGCATATAAATCTTTTTTTAAACTTTTTTGCGTCTTACTTCTGGCAGCAAAAATAAAAACCTTTCAGCTTATCTTCTGCGCTGTCAAAAAATTGACAAAAGCGGCGAAAAGTCGAAAGCAATTTCATGGATTTACAAAATATAGGTATAGCTTTCAGAAATTTACAAAATTAACTCCATGAAACGTCCTAAAATTCACATAAACGGCAAAAATAACACACCGACAACAATTTAGTTTTGTATAATATTTGGATGGATTTCTTGGATTCTCTTGGTAAGTCGCGTTTGAGGTCGCATTTTACTTAACCGAATTGTTCCTGTAAAATTTGTGAATAAACTTTGTTTCAGATTTGGATGTTTCGAATAAACGATCGCGTCGAGTGCGGTCGTGGTATCTTTACGAGCAATACAAATCTTTGGAGCGTAACCAGTTAGACGCTACGCAGAAACTGAAGGACAGGTCCTACCAAGACAGGATCCTGCGCCAAGAGTTGTCAGAGAGAAAAGCCAGGCGAAATCTCTACGACGAGTACGGACTCTGCCAAAGCGAGTCTAGGATCGAACGCAGGGTCAAGAGCGAAGGTGCAAGGACGGCGGCGCTCAGCGTCACCACCGACGACTTCTACGAAAGCTTCTGCGAGCTGCATGATGGACGTCTAACCCACGCGACAGACAACATATCAGAATCCTGCACCCACGAAAAGCTTTACGAAGACGATTTCAAAAGCGTAGACGAGCACAAGGACGATACGAGTTACGCGGAAACCGTGAACAGCGTGGTAAACATAAAATCGGATGAAACGATCACCGAAGATTTAGAAAAAGAGCTGGATTACGAAGAGCCTACCGTCGTTGACGAAATAAACTTGTACTTCGACGAAGTGAAGGACAATCTGGAGCGCATAGAGAAACTAACGGAGTTGGATGTCGATGATAAAACTCTCACGAAAGATAGTTTGTATTCGATCGAAGAGAAGGATGCTCTACCGGTTGTGATGAAGGATAAGACTGTGAACACTAGCGAGAACAATGTGTTCACTATGTGGTCTAAACTAGTCTCGTTTGCCCATCAGATCATACAGCTGAACCAAGGTAGAGAATTTACATTACCTGATTTTCAGGTTACGAATTTTCTTTTACTTTTTTATTTTTTATTTGCAGGCAATTGCTATGTCGACTATGGATCTCAGTTTCTGACTGCAGTCTTAGCTTGCGACGTCCTGCGTAGAGGGATCAATAGAATGTGTACGTAACTGTTAGTGATCCTTTTAGACTTCAGCTTATTGTAATGTACATATAATTGTACAAGTGATATAATTTTAGGTCATATTTTGCAGCCCTACATATGTCCAATAAAGTTTGCTACTGACGATTCGGATTCCTCCGCCGACAGCCACAAAAGCGTTAGACGAAAATCACGGTCAAACAGACAGACATGCACAGACAGGGTAAATATAAGTTTTGGGTCTTTGACTATACTTTTATAGTATGTGAAATTGAGTATAAATCTCAGTGTGGTGGTTATACTAAAGAACTACTGATATTTCCACAGACTAAAACAAATGTTACCAAGCACCAAATCACAAGAAAATATCGGTCAGAGAATTGTTGGCAACACTTTTCTGGATATCCAAAAGGAAGCAGAATAACCGAACATAGAGATCGTAGAGCCAGCGAGCCGTGGCGAAGTACGTCTAAGTTTTCCCTCAAGCAGTGTAATCCAAGCTTCCCCAGCAAATCTTCATACAGCAGTGAATGGCCGGACTTTTCGAATGACGACTCAACAGAGTTTTTTTTGAGAGAAGGCTGTAAATGTCGGTGTAAAGTTCTAAATCCCATGTTGAAATTATCCCAGTATTTTGATAGTGTGTTGAAAGATATTGACGATTCTATGGTTGTATAAAATTTTTGTGCAAATTATACTTTTGTTTTTTATTTACCTTCAGTTTTTTACAAAGGCTTGATAGAATAAAACGGTGGGTTTTAACAAATATGTAACACTTTATTACACTGGTCGCCTATACAACAGCGAATTTAGTTTTACAAATTGTTTTAGAGAGTTTACCATCAAATTATCATAAGATTGCTTCACCGTTACAAAAATCGTGTACTAACTAATGCCCCATTTTGTTATAACAAATAGTTCTGAGCATAAACCAAATTCATGATGATGAACAAACTAGGTATGTATAAATTGAGATATTTACGTCTAGTGGTGTTTGAATAACATTTCACTTTTAGTAGATCTCTTCCTAGCTGTTATTTTCCTAACATTTCCTAAGGCACAAGTTATCTGATATATTCCAGAAATTCCCATCAGTGGAGTTTCGATATTTTTTTGTATGGAACATAACACATAGGTAGGTACCTAATTAAGTAATCAACAAAATAAGTGTTTGAATGCGTTATGAAACAGAATAATCATCATTAGGTAGATTCTGACAAAACTGGGGTCTTATGCTCGAAAGCGTTCGACATATATTATTACGAAAACCAGACTATCGCCAATGACAAAAGCCATAATTTCTGGTTACATCCGAGATAATCTCCTCGGTTGTCGAACGCTTCCGAACATTGGCATGTGTCCAAATACAACATTGTTCTATTATAATAAAACTAAATTAAATATATATTGTGCTATACAAAATAACATGCTAATAAAAAGATAAAGTAGGTACAACCATAGACAATACAGATTACTGATGGGATATTGTAAGAAAGTAACTGTCTTGTATTGTAATTGTCTAACTGCCGTGTTTCGACTAAAAACATTCACAATACAATCCTTACAAACGATTTGTTTTTACAATCAAGAAAATCCTTAGTACCATCTGTATAAGATTCAAAATGTCAAACATGCACAAGGTTTGGCGGTGGAAACGCAAATCGATACCTTCACAGAGTTGTGCATTTGTGCATGTTTTAATATGAATGTTTTGCAGTGGAAACGTACGGTAAATTGAAAATTATAATTTGTTGTAATATATAAGTGGCTATCTATATATTTATCTATTTTACATGCATGTAGAGAATTGTAGAGTAACTATGTTATCTACAAAAGGTTTTATGCATTTCTCTACAGACTAATCATCATACTTACATTATAATATACGTGAGTAGTAGAGGCAAATCTCGTCGTTCGTTTTATTGTGCTTTTCCATGGATTAATAAATCCTTGGTTTTGAAAGAGTTAAGTAGGTACCTACTAAAATGTCTATTCATAGTAACTGCACGGTTTTATAAACAGTTTCATTGAGT
This sequence comes from Eulithis prunata, assembly GCA_918843925.1. Taxonomy (NCBI): domain Eukaryota; kingdom Metazoa; phylum Arthropoda; class Insecta; order Lepidoptera; family Geometridae; genus Eulithis; species Eulithis prunata. Next base: position 8,049,346 of record OU974014.1, on the reverse strand, counting down.
ATTATTGAAAAGTGATGGAAAAGATATCAGCCATTTTAGATGTTGGGGGTTTAAACGAACAAAATTAAAACGGCTTTCATTCACTATATTTCAGTACTTCCTCTATCTTAGCCGAGTATAAAAACTAAATCTCATATCACGAGGGTATTCTCGATAAGTGACATTTCTCCCACTGTAATTTCTCGGACGTTACCGAAAATAAGGCCCATATTTTATTAATATGCCTTCTGGTAAGATCGGCGTAAGTGGAAGTCCGGATGCCAAGCAATTCTGCGATATTTTTATATGATAATTGCTTAGTTACGTGATTTATCCGGACTTCCACTCACGCCGATCTTACCAGAAGGCACTGTATTTCGAATATTAACATTACGGGTTAAAAATACATTCTTAAGTTATTATTTGCTATACATTGCCGTCCTTATTAACAAAATGGTTGGTTTAGTAGAAACTTCATTGCCATTTGAAGCGCTCGTGGCGCAGCTTGCTTAGTCAATCTTCACCGATTATCAAGTTAAGCGACGTTCGGCGCGGTCACTATTTGGATGGGTGACCGTTAGTGGCATTTACATCTGAGCGCTTTCGTGCTTCGGAGGGCACGTTAAACTGTCGGTCTCGGTTTTAGCAGTCGTTAAGTCATGACGGAGGCCTTAAGGCGGCCTAAAAACTCCAGAGTTGGCCACTAACTCATACGAGCTTGCTTGCTTATTGGCATTTATGTTAATATGGAGGACAATGTTCTAAATCCATCTAAAAGCCAATTTATACGTGTATTAATTTGATTATGCATATTTAGGTATTGCCTACATTCTTTTATTATATTACATTGGCGAGATACTTACCTACAAATTGAAAATAAAGTAAAATAGCAAGGATTGTGTAACATACGCAACACCAACTCAACTCGACTTCAAAATTGTTCATTTTAATATGAGCACTATGTAATTTTTGCAGCAATTAACTTAGCGATCTACGCGTATGATTTTTAGAAAAAAGTACAATCGAATTAAAGCTAACATTTGAATGGTTAACATTGAGTTGGGTTGATTTCAAGTTGCTACAGTGTGTTAGGTTGATTCACCGAACCCTCAACCAATGATATTTTTGTAATATGCTACAGTTCACGTCGTTTGCGAATATTACATTTATTGGTGATCGAAGCACTAGTCAATAGAAGAACATTGTTAAGCCTAAATAATGATAACACACATATAAAAAGTTCATAGGTGACCACTACGATATTATTACTTGAAAAAAGGCCACCGTTTTCAAACACAGCCTATTTGATTGGACCATATTTGGCAGTGTTTAATTACGTTATTTTATTTAATTATATTTCAGTCGGCGGATCTAGGCAATCGTTAACCGTTTTTGATGCGCTAAGACAATTTTGTTCGAAAACGCTCCATTGACGTATTAAAACGAGTAACTTCACGATTGCCTAGATTCGCTAACCGAACCTTGGCAAGAAAACCTATTTGGAATACTGAAATATTATTGCAAAAAATCGAACCTCTTTACTACCCCTACCTCATCAACCTACTAACCCATTTCATTTAATCCTGGTAATTCATGTATAGAACTTGCGTGTGACTACCCCCTCAGACATAGAGTTCATCCAATTCAAAACTGCACGCCATCGCGTTTTTGTCGCACAGCCGGATGCCACAAAATGACCCTTGTGTATACAGAAATAAGTAACGTTTTACCATACTTGGCGCATTTGTGCTTTAGCTATGAAGTTACAAGTACATAGCGTTGTATGTCCCGCGTCGGGAAAGATAGAAACTATGCTATGCGAATTTGTACTTTATTGCTTTGAGAATAGCTATTTATTCAGATTCCTTCACGAAGATAGCCCTGTACTTGCATTAATAATGATTGTAGTTTAACTTTTATGTATGACTTGACGTCTGAGGGAACACCCTCAGACGTCAAGTCATACATAAAAGTTATCTCTAGCCAACAGGCTAGAGATAGGTGAAAGTAAACAATTGAACTGCACAGTAGTATTATCGTTGGTGTGCGCACTCGCTTAAGATTGTCGTGGACAGTTTTGTATCAATCTAATACAGCTAGCAGTTAAATGGTAATAAGTCTATTTTAAAAGATATCTCAAGTTACTAGTTAGGTTGTAGCAAGACCCGATAACTTCTTGGGGTTAATTAGCGGAGCGTGCAGTTTTATATTGGATAATGGATAGCCTCTTGACATGTGAATTCATTTCTTCTTGGTGATTCAATACACAGGGAAGCCCAAAGATCTACTGACCTAATAATAAACATAGATTAGGTATAAATATAATCAGTGCTTACAGTATAATTGAGCTAGTTATCCGGCGGGTTGTCGAAGTAATCTATCTTAGCTTCGGGTGGCGCCGGTTTCGTTTGACTGCGAGCGCCCCACGCGTTTGTGGATTTGGAAGTCAGTGTGGCCCAACCGCTGGTAGATCTGTGGACAAATTGTAGAAATTGACACCACACATTCCTATTTATATTATAAACGCGAAAGTTTGTGAGAATGTACTATGTTTGTTCTTTCACGCAAAAAGTACTGATCCAATTTGGATTATTTTCCGTGACCTGGATTAACACATAGGCTACTTTTTATGGACGCGAACGACGTCGCGGGCGGAAGCTAGTGTGCTATAAGTAACACAGCACTCACTTGGCGGTGCTGGGTGCAGAAGACGATGCGGCGGAAGGCGGAGCTCTCAGCACCGGACCGGGGACTCTCCTCTTGCCCGCTTCACGACCCAACACTTCTATAACACTCATCGCTGGCAGCCATGACTGTGGAATTTATAATAAGACACTTTCATAAAATTGAAATTGATAATTCCCCCAATTTGGTTGTTTCAATTTCCTTAACTAACCTAACAGTATTTAAATTGTTTCAGTCTCTTTCTCTTGAAATTAAACGATATGCACATCTATCATCTTAGTGCTGTCAGCTATTTGTAATTCCTCAGTGTTTTATTTGGTTTGGATTTCGAAAAGAGACACCTCGATTTTTCAAACTGAAGCGGCATTCACACTCGGAAATTGTAGGTATCGATAGCCGAGTATTGAGTTCGGGAAAAATACCACTCAGACTCGGCACTCTGTTGGGAGAGATAATGAAATAGTACCTTTTCTTTATCAGCAGTAGCCACAACGTTCCTATTAGGTTCAGCATCGTAAGCGACGCTCTCGCAGCCGAAGTGTTCGCACAACTCGTGAATAAACTGACGCTTCTGCCAATTCATTGACGGGAAGGAATGCGCGCGGGTTCGCTGTTTCGACTGGAAACATACATTTTTATTGGAACGTGGACGAAATACCTATAGTGCTTGCCGCTTGCGTTGATGTCGTCCTTAGCGAGAGCATTCACAGTATTACAATCTAAAGAATTTTGTAGGCCGGTTTCAGAGCTCCACCTACCGTCGGGTTCCTGACGATATTAGCAATATACACGTGCGTACGGTCGGTCGAATTTTCATACAAATGACAAGCGCGACCGACGTACGCACCGACGACGGTCGGTCGAGCTCTGAAACCGGCCTTAGGGGACAAGATTTTTGGCTCCGGATTCCGGGTTCGTTTTCTTAGTGTGCTATGTTTTTGCATTAGTAATGCCATTCATCTGCTTGTTAAGGACGCTATTAAATTTTTGGTGCGCTTGATAAATGTAAAGCGTTTTCCGGCCCTGACTAACTTGTCCAGTTGTCATACCTTCTTAGCTAGTTGTACAAGTTCAGTGAGTTTATCGTGGATCTGCTGTGCGAAGGCCGGTTCCCTAGTGGCGGTGGTTCGTACATGTTCGCTGTACCGCGGCGCTAGTTTCGCTGACACGTCCGGGTTGCGGATCTGCAGAGCCAACGCCATCTGACGAGTGCGAGCTTCGACTCTGCATTCATCGTCGCATTCCAGACTGGAAATGTCACAAAATGGTTTGGATTATTGGCTATTTTGAAATAACCAAATAATGAGCAGGTGGGTTGCTCTCGACCACAGTTCCAATCTGGATTTTGATCGAAGTCGTGTCATTTTTCAGTACAAAATGAGACGAAATCTGTAAAAATCCGGATCCAATTCGGTGCGGCGGCGGTGGTCGAGAGTAGCCCTAGCAAGCGTTTTATTGTATTAATTTTTTTGTTATTTTTATGGTCTGTCAAAAAGCATGGTAACATTATATATTTCTTTACATTTATACGTATTTTTGTTACTAAATCAATTATGTAAGTATGTGTATGTATGTTGGTTGCCTTACGTTTTCAACATATTGCCGGGCCGTTGCTCGGTAATTTCGAAGGCGCCACCTTCTTGCATCTTCGTTGCAGCTAAGGCACTCATCATTCTGCAAATAAGAGACGTAAATATTTCAAATACTAGGGGACTTACTCATTGACTACGCCTACATTTTACTCTAGTTCCCTACTAGAGTAAAATATCGGAGTCTAAATGACATAGAAACTTCTATTCCTCGACTCGAACGTTTTTGGTTGAGATAATGACGTCATAGGGATGACGCCTAAATGACGTCGAAACCTCGATTTACCAGGGGTGAAAAGAGGTGAAAAGCGGAAGGGTTTTTCGGCCGAGATAATGGCGTCATTATTATAGAGAAATATCTGAATATATGAGGAAACGCGCGGCAGGTTCTGGACGCGATATACGTAACTCTTGTATCTCGAGAACGCGCGAGTGTCAACGCGCGTGTGAACTCGCGCGTAAAACGCCTCATCTGGACATGCTCTTATCATACACCGCCAAGCTCGCCTCATCTCACACACCGAGCGGCAACGTCGCCTGATCAAGCAAACTGTAGCCTACTTGTTGTAGTCCCGTGAGTTGTCGGCACAAGGTCTGTCTGCGCGGCGGCGGGCGCACGGGCACGTGGCGCGCACGGCCAGCCGGCACGGCGCGCTCGAGGGACACGCGCTGCCCGCGCTGTCCACTGCCGCGGATGAATGACAAGGTGCATTGCACACGTGGCCGCATGCAGGACGCTTCTCTGTACACGGCTGGGTGCATCTGAAATATAAGTTACACTAAAATACTAGTTCGATGATAGTGTGATATGAGCGCGCGACGCAATAGCACGCTTTTCTGCTGACAAAAATAATTCCAATAATAAAGTATTTATTTTCTTTCACAAAAGGTTTGTCTTACCTTACGATCTTAGGTAAATTATTGAATAGATACATGATATAAACCTGCATTGCAAGAGACTGGTGCCTGTAGTAGGTTTGAAAAAACCTGTGTTACAATTACCCCTCCTATAACTTGGGAAATATTTCCTTTTCATATAGTAATAAATCTAATATTTATGGACATTTCACACAACGCCTAGTCCCAAGCTAAGCGAAGCTTGTACTATGGAAGCTAGATTGCTGTTAGAATATCTAAATAAGTACACAAAGCATTGAGATTTGTCTATGGACGGGGGACTTACAGCTGACGGACCTAGAAATAATAAAGTTCACTCACTTGCCACCATCACAAGGTCCTTTGTGACAGATCTTGATGCAAGCATGTTTCCCGCACGGCAACGGCTTGCCGCACGGCAAACCGCACGAGAACTCTTCTAGCGAACACGGTATGGTTTTTCGCTCCTGGAATTCGATACAACCAAACATTAATAGTCCGAGGACAGAAGGCTAACTTCACAAGGGTATCTCAATCCTACATCAATTACTTAATTTTTTTGTTTAAAAACGAAAACCCGATTACTTACGCCCTGAAATAGAAAAAAACATTTTCTATTTCTGTCTGTTGCTCTTATCTGTGGCGATTGCTATCACGAAAAAACTGACAATCGCCGCGTTAACGTATTCGAGTTATATGGCGCGTGAATGCCAGCTCGACTGCCAACCGTTGTAGTGTCATCGCGCAGTGTATCTCGGATACGCTAGCGTTACGATACGATTGTCACATTTATTCGTGATCGGCACTGATGTGTGTTACCTCGTGTGAGCCGTAGCACCGCTTGGCAGTGAGCACGACGCACGGCGGACAGTCGCCGGTGTGACACGAGTGGTGTGGGGGGTGTCCACACGGCCGCGGCCGCAGGCACGGACCCGAACACGCGGGGGCTCGTGCCCCGCATGCCACGGGGGGCATCAACACGGCCGCGCCGCACTCACAGCGGAGCTCATCGAAACCTGAATTTAAACGTTACTTGTAGGGCGAAGCCCCATCGGTGCGTTGTTGTATTTACTAGGTAAACTCAACGCATATACGTTGCTATGCGGCTAATTGGGCTTCGCCCGTAGATTATCGCGGTAAGGTGGAATGATTGGTGGTCTAATTTAAACATACATTGGTAAAAAAATTTATATAATATAAACTAACTATCATTTACAACATGTCGAATTTGACCAATAGCATTTCTATGCGAATAAATGCCCATTTGGTCGGAATAAAAGCGTACGTAGTGTCGGATTTTCTATATTATTGCACGCAGTGTTATATAAATCTTTTTATTTATTTATTTTAATCACTACTAAGGAACAAATCCTTCTAACCTAACCTAACAGATTAGAGTTCAAACAATGTTTAACAATCAGGAACTATGAAGAGAAGTTATGGTACTTACTAACGCGTGGACAAGGCGGGCAATGTCCCGTATGACAGAACTCCTCACAGCGATGCGATCCGCACGGCAGCGAGCGAGCGCACGGCACGGTGCAGCGGTGACTTGTAGCGGCGCAACATGCGGTGCGGCAACGGTGACGGCCGCACGACAATTTCTATAAATTTTACAGATATTTAAATAAACATTTATTCACAAAGAAAATTACAACCAACATAGTGTTTACAATATTCGCAATATTTACAAAATACACATGAAACAGTTCAAGTCACCTTAGAGCCCATCATAGGCATCAAGCAGCAACAATGTCGCCGTAGCCGAAACCGGCCAGGAAGACATCATCATCATCATTACTATTTTGTAACCACAACTAATAGCTCTTAGCACTGGCACAAGAAAACTTTTTCTCTCTCATTTCATTTGTTTTTAAAGAATTATTTTTGTTTAATATTACCTTATTGCATTTCCTCTGGCAAAGCACATTGTTGAGCATCTCGGACAGTTCTGCACAAGGCACTTCTCGGCTTGAGTGTCCGCAACGGCACTGCAGTAGAGTTTTATCGGGGCATACGGGACACGCACCTACCCAGTATATTATTATTAGTGGGACATAAAATATACTATAGCCTACTCCATGTAAACACTGTCCTAGGCACTATAGTGTCCTGTTATATGTAGGCATATGTTGCCTCCTGACGCTGGATAAATCATCTTCATTAGATGTAGAGGCCAAAAGATATACTACCTTTAGGCAAGTATGCAGAAAGATTACTGTTCAATTCTGAGGAAGTTTTTTTTCAAATAGACAATCTGACACAAAAATCGGTTTCTTGCAATAATGATTTTGACGCCACTCCAAATTAATGTTCTAGGATAGTACATAGTATGTTCTCAAAACATTTTGTGTATATTGTTACCTTCGTGGCAGACCAGTTTGCAGAAGTGTTTGTCTCCAACAGGGCCGCAAGTTAGCGGCTTAGCGCAGATGTTGCCGCACAGAGGAATAGGATCGGTGCATGCTTTGCGCGCGTTTTTGTCTAACCTAGGAGAAACTTCGTTTTAGCTTGCCATAAAGTAGCGTTTACACTCACCCCATGCCGCTGCCGGCATTATTGCGGAATTATTGCCACAGCAACATCGCCTTTATTCTTATTAGGGACCAAGGACAAGAGCCGAGACAGAGGCATTATCGTGTTTAGATTAGGCTCATGCCTACTTCCCTGCCCACTGACGCCATATCTACACGCACCATTATAATTACAAGCGAAATAAATAAAAAATAATAGTAACTAGTAGCTCATCTGTAATCTGTTACCGTTTTCGTTTCATCGAATTTCAAACCACAACGGTGCTAAAGAAGTTTTCACTTCAAAATAATGTTGGACTATTACACAACTCTCTCTAGTCCCAAACTAAGCAAAGTTTGTACTATGGGAACTAAATTGCTGATAGAATACTTATTATATATTTTGTATAAAATAAAAACCAATTAAATAATTAAGGATATGCGCACGGTTCGCGTATACATATATGTATGTACTTACTGCATCTTTCCGCAGGGACAGGTGGGTACAGCCGCGGGCAGAAGTGCGCACGGCTCGCACGGCGGCGCGTGACATATAGCGCGGCACACATGCGCGCCGCACGCTAGAATGCGGCCGCAGGCGCGGTCACACTCCCAGTGGGCGTTCGAGCCGGATTCGCGAGTGCACGGGATTGTACGCTCGGTGGCGGCCGGGCAGTAACACGCTGAAAACCACGATTGTATGAGTATTGAGTATCTAGTTTGCGATGTTTGTATGAACTCCTCAACTAGTGGATTAGTGGAATGTTTAGGCGGATGTAAGGTTATCACCATGGCAAGAGTCGGGACCGACGCTTCAACGCGCTCGGCTAGAAATGCGATCCCAATAGTTAATTGTTAAATAAAAGCACAGGAAATTGCAACGTTACCAGTTGCCTATTTGATTAGTGATCTATAGACACCAGCAAAAATAGATAGCACTTCACTTACACTGGGTAACAGTTTTGTCACAGTCATCACAATCTCCCTCGTGGCACTCTTTTTCGCATGAGTGTACGTTGCAGCTGAGTGTGCGTCCACACACTCGGCCGCAAATTTGAGGTAACTTGCTACTGCACATTATGGAGCGAGTTTCTGAGCCGCAACCGCATTGCCTGTGAACAAGTCAATTTTAAAATACCCACTGAAGCTAAAACGCGAAGACTTGAAGACGATGCTGGATATAACCACGGGTCACTGTGATTTTAACCACATCTCAAGTTCGGAGCGACAGACAGCGACCTCTAACACAGATCCAAAACGGGACTGCAGGAGCTGATCGAGTCTCATTCCTTGGCATCCACAACACCAACGGGGATGCTGGAACGCTGCCATCAACCTAAAGTCCTTCTCTGTTACTTTAATAAGTTTGGCTGGCTGGGGTGAGGTCAGCAGGGGGACAATACATCAACAGTGCAGACCTTATTCCCCCACTACGCTGATAAGTGTGCATCTTGCCACACATATACGTCAGTATTCATGACCTCCACATTACACTTACTTGGTAATGGTAGCCTGGCAAGGCGGGCAGGGTCCTGGATGGCACAGCAAGGTGCAAGGATGCGGGCAAGTACGTGGCCTGCGGCAAGACTTGCCACAAGTATGAGCTCCGCCGCTGCGTTGCCATTCGGGTGAGCGGGCCGACCCACACATGCAACGGTACTCGGTGGGGATGGTTTTGCTTATGTTCTGACAGGCTGGACATCGCCATTTGCCCTCTAAAAAGGTTTATTTATGTTTAGTTTAGGTGCATTTGGCCTGCTCTGTGCCAGATACTACAGACCAACTACTACCAGATACTTTACTAGCTTCCGCCAGTTGGATCCTGTTGATTTTTCGGGATAAAATATAGTCTATACATAGTTACGAAATAAAATTATTATATATTCCAAGCTTCATCCAAATCAGACCAGCAGTTGCAGAGTGATTGAAACACGAACATCCAAACATCTAAACTTTGGTCCGAAACTAAGCAAAGCTTGTACTATGGGAACTAGATCGCTGATATAATATTTATACATATACATTTGGTTTTACATAGATCATATAAAATGAAGGTACAATGTAACCAACCCACATTGTTTTATAAGACCCAAAGTTGCTAAAACGCAGCTAAAAAAAGAATAAAAAGTACAGTAAGGGCCTACACAGACCAGGACGGCATGGTAAGGGATTTAAATTTACCAATGGACATTCAAATCAAACGTATTGATATAGAAATACGACATAAATTGTTATGCTTTAAAATGCGTTTAAATGCCCTTTCGATGCCACAGCATCATTTTAAAGCATCCAATAGTAAAAATTTCAATCCCTAGCCATACCGTCCCGGTCTGCATAGGCCTTACAGAAAGTACTCACCAATTACACTACTCATGGCCCACTTTCTAATACACCTCAGATGCAGGACATGGTAACAGTTAGAACAGGACCACACTGGATCAGTCTGTCTCACTCTATCACAGCACACCAGACATTCAAGCGTTCCTTTGTCTAATTGGTCCGTGAGACGCTCGCGTTGCGTCATCTCTTTGATTGCTGAGAAATTAAAAGAAACTCATATAAATTATGCCCGTCGCCCACCCACCATTCAACCAAAGTTGCGTCTAGATTACTTTGTCAATTTTTATTACTATTATTCAGTAGCTACTATCCTACTGCAGGGTAATGGCCTCCCTTCCCTCTTTCCACTCTTCATGACTTAACGCTGTGACAGGCCATATGCTCAGGTGCGAGTCAAGCTAGCCCCACCATCTCATTCTGTCTGTAGTTTTAATAATTACTATTGTTGACTTACCTAGATCAGTCTGATGTTTGCTTTTAAACCTCGCAGGGCTTGAGAGATTAGATTTAGTAGCTCTATCTCTGTCTTGCCTGTCATAGCCCCTGTCTCTATCATACCCTTTATCTCTTTCTCCCCTATCATACCCTCTATCCCTTTCTCCCCTATCATATCCTCTATCTCTTTCTCCCCTATCATATCCTCTGTCCCTTTCTATTCTTTCAGGCCTATCTTTCTCTACTCTATCTTCTTTCTGGTAGTAACTATTTGCATACTGTTCATCATCTTGGCTACGATCACCTCGGGGACGTTGGGTACCTGCCCAATTTCTTTGACCTCTTCCAGAACCTTCGGGTCTTGAGTAGTTTTCCCCTCTAGGGCCCTCTGCCCTTGAGTAACTTTCACCCCTAGAGCTTTCTGACCGTGCATTTCCATCCCCTCTTGTATATGCCTCTGCTCTAGAGTTTTCCCCTCTCCCACTTCTAACATCTTGGCTGTCTTTGCTAATAGTACTATTGTAGAATGTTCTATTTTCATCTTTTCCTTTAAGTTTCGAGATACCCTTTGATTGATTGCGGCGATCATTTCGTGAGTCATATCGCTGATTAGAATCATACTCCCTCGATTCTTGGCCTTGGTCATTTGAATCATAATTTTGACGAGAATCTCGGTTTCTATTATTTGAATCATAGGTCCTTCGCGTTTCTTGATTTCTATCATCATAGTTTCTTTGTCGCGTTTCTTGGTTTCTATCATTATGTTGACGCGATTCTTGATTCCTATTATTTGACCGAGACTCTTGATTTTTATTGTTTGCCCGTGATTCATTTCTATTGCTAGCATCATAGTTTCTTTGACGTGTCTCTCGACTCAGACTACTTGACTCTTGCTGTTGACTTGTATCTTGGCCCTTAGTATTTGATTCATTTACTCTATTATCAGGCTCATTTTTGCTAGCATTATTACTATAGTCTAGGACGCCATTGGCTTCATTGTTTCGTTGAACAGTATCACGGTTACGACCAGAGCTTTTATAATTTTCCTGTGGATGTCCATTTGGCACAGGCTTACTCTTTACATTGCCACTTTGGGTTGAACTCTGTGGTTTCTGTCTCCAATTGCGGTCTGCTGAACTGCCATAGGTGCTCGGTTCCCCAATACCACTATCATGTACGTCCATGTAACTATTGACAGATTCTGGAATGTTTTGGCTACTGGTGGAAGGATTCAAAGCAGTACTTTTTGGAACAAATTCAACTGCAGTTGCTGTGAGGTTGGACTTGAAGGGCACATTCTTATTGTATGTTCTTGGCTCTGATGTGTGATCATTGAACTGGCTTTGTGGGTTCTCTGGGTATGTATTAGCTTCAGTAGGCATACTTGAAGGCCCATAGTTGTAATTGTTGGGTTGTGTTTGAGATGATGAAGGCACATTTTGATAGTTATACTGACCTGGAGGATAGTTCTCAAATGGTACATTGTTAAAAGTGTTGGGATTGGCCTGCGGGGCTATATTACTGGTTTGCATTTGTGTTAGGAACTCATTAAAACTCACATATTGACCATTGGCATCTGGCCTACTGTAATAGGCTTGATTCATGTACTGGCTATTTGGGTCACCGTTCCAGCCGCTAGAGTTTTGCTGATATTGGTTATTGTAAGTGTACGAGTTGTTCCACTGCGACATTATTGAAGATTTCAGGTATATTGTGCAATTATGATGAATACGTGACGGTGTTAGATTTTACGGTTTTTGTAGCTGTTGAAAGTTTTTTAGTTAACCAGAAGGTCGGGAGGACCACAGGCCGAAGCCTGAGGCCTTGGAACTTCCCTTTTGTCAGACCTAGAAAGAATTAAATGTTATATTTTATGCAAAATCATAGTCTACCGACATGTGCCACTTTTAGGTAAAGTTATACTATGAATGCTGCTTACCACTTCTTTGTTGAGTACACTGGTTCGATATATAAATAAATGTCTATAAATAAACGAAATAGGAACTAAAATAATTTAGTAAATTACAAAAATATAATAAAGTTGCGATGTGACGATTTGTTCGGAAATTGATAGAAAGGTGAAGAGAAAAAAAAGAAGGGGGGGGAATGAAATCTGACATACATCTGACAGTGTCACGTTGACTAACCATTGAGTTATTTACTATGGAGTGGTTGCATGTGTTGCATCCGATTCCGGGTTTTTACCTACCTACATACCCACAGATAAATAATCTGACCTACCTAAACTAAACCTAAGAAACAAAACGGAAAAAACGCGCGTAATTTCAAAGTTTTTGGTCTACGAATAAGTTGTGCGCGCATTCTCTCTTGATTCTCTCATGTAGAGAGTTACAATAAACCTAAAGGTTAGTGTACCATGTTTGTACCCTGAAGTTTTAAAAGCTGGTGGATGACTTTAGGTAGTACCTACACTCCTACACGTACCTACCTACCTACGACGGCTACTACGCTACCTAATATCTATCTTCTACTTACCCTACTAATACAGGTATGTAATGTAGGTATGATGCCAAAAACCTAACTAGAATCTGAGCTACCTAACTATAGCTAGCCTATGTAGGTAAGTAGGTACATAAGTACCTATTATGGTGCTTGCTCATATCCATGACATTGCATGAAACACTAATGAGTTCGTGCCACCTCGTGGTTAGCTCGTATTTGTCTATCCTAAGCGTTCTTTCCACAACAATGTGCATACAAACAGTTTTCTAAACGGTTTTGGTAGCCTTGACATAATTTATTTAGATACCTACACCCTTACTTAAAGTTTTAGTCAAGGGTTTCTTACTGTTGTGTGAAGGTGACACGTGAGAAGGTTGTGTTGTGATGGTCCGAATGGGCTGCGTAGGGAGTTCGCAAAGGATAGGCGTTTCTTCAGTATCCGTGAGTTTTCTGATGCAATTGTTAGGTACCTAGGTAGTTAGGTAGGTAGGCACAGTTAAATTACCTATATAGGTAAGTAGGTAGTTTCGGAGAAAGGAATAATGGTTGATTAGCAAGCTACTAGCGTCTTTGCTTGAAGCAGCTAAGAAACGAGCTGTTAGAACAATAGCTGCTTCCGAGAACTAGTACTCTTACCTAGTAGGGGAAGAGGGATCATTTCCGGCTATGGGTCAAAGTTTAGTCACAGAATGATTAGTAGGTACCTAGGTACCTATTATTGTGAGTGCGGTACAACTGAGTCCCTACTGAGTGAACCCTTTTAAATAGCCCTAAGATATACCTAATGGAAATAAGATTTACCAATATTCAAATAATTTTAATTTCTAAGGTACCACTTTCAAACTACGGAAGTGCAGAAACAGTCGTCGCAGCTCTCACTCGTATAGATGACGAAATCACAAGTGGAGAGCGAGCTATGCCAGCCGCTAGACTTGCTGTGGTCAACGCTGAGCTGGACAGCATAGAACAGGTTCGTTACATATATCATATTATATCAAACTTGAATCTTGAACCTTTTAAAACTGACCAGATCTGCTTCCCCAGTGAGATATAGTGCAGAAGCAGGATACAAAAGTCCTGCCAATGGCACATCCAGAAATATGAACTTATCTATTCGCCGGTTTGTTATAGGAAATCAATTTGTTTGAGGAAACCACGCGCTCTACGACCAAGGATAACTATGCTCAGACAATGCACCAGGTTAGTGTTTATTTAGAAGAATGAATAATCCAAGATTGCTTGCTTGTGTACTTCGTAGATAGGATAGTGCATATGCATAACATACAGTTTCATCTAGCAAGAGTACTTTCTTTCCAGATGTTTGTAAGCTTGGATCTGTACAGACGTCCGGTTTTGGCAACAGAGAATGAAGATTTTGTTGCAAATGTTAACAGAAAGGTAATCATGAAACTAAGTAAGTAGGTACCTAGAACCAGCGAAACATTTATTTTTAGACGAGTATTTTCCATTGATCCTCTTTTGTTGTCGACAGGAAATGCACCGTTTAGAATTGAGCTGGCTCCGCCGGCGTCAATCTGAGTTGCTGGTAGAGAGAAAAGCATTACACTCTCAGTTATTGCAACTGAGGTCCCTGTATGCGCAGTTACAGCAACTTCTTGGTAACTTTGACGTCAAAGCAACAATGACCAGATCCACCAACCTAACTGTGAAGTGTATGGACAGACATGGAATCTTTAGCCTGTATTTCATAGTGCAAAATACATTTGACCAGTTTTTGCCTAGTACGGATGCGGCCGACGCAAACCCAGCGACACCCTTTGATTCATAGATAGCTTGCTTTATTTACGAAAATGTTTATTTTAGACAGTATATGGGGCAACACCACACGTCCAGGGACGCCTTTAGAAGGAGCTATGAAGAAAGCCACAGCACTGCGAGATGCTCTTGCAGCTGTTAGCGCGAGGCTGAGAGCTGCCGCGGAGTACGCTCACAGCGCTGTTAGAATGTTGGACGACGCCTTGCCGGCTTGGAAACTTACTGCTATCGGGAAGTAAGGAGTTTCCTCGCAAGCTTAAAACAGTAGTTGTAGTAGGTTGTACCCCGTACTCCCTCATCGGACACAATATCCTTAGGCCCGTACCAACACAGAAATCGTTACCTAAGCATAGATTTTTTATACAAAAATCTATGTTTCAGTCCGGGTCAGTGCTTGAGCAGTAGAACAACATACGGGCCTTAGGCTAAGTACCATAAGTGAGTCCCTCGAATGTGCCAAACCATTCCATCATAATAGGTAATGAAAGGTATGATCAAAAATAGGCTCATTGATTGATCAGATATTCAAAATTTAAATAATATGTAAGTATTTCAGTGAATCTGTTCTGAATTCCACATTTCAGCAGCATAAAAATACTTTTTGAAAAAAGTTTTACAATAAAGTCTCAATGGAACACGTATCCACAGAAACGGATGGGAGCGTACAAGTGGTTGCGCTGATGCTTGCAAACTGCTGGTTGACGCTCGTTGCCTGGAGCGAGGCGCGCGTCGAGTTCTATCAGCTTACGCCGCGCCAAGAGCCGCCAGGACCTTACGACTTGCCTTGGACTACTCCTTTACTGATGCTATGCATGATCACAAGTACGTGTACCTTGTTGACGATACCCTTTTGATAAATAAATAATAGCCTTAATCCTTAGACATTCCACAATGCCCTCCCAATTCTCTAGTCTCAAACTGAGCAGGGTTTAGATCCCTTGATCCCCTGTCGTTCAAGTTTAGAGTTTTTCATCATTACAAACCTATATCGGTCTGTCTACTGCTGGATATTAATTAACCCGAAAGATATTAAATCACAAGAATATGCATAACTGATATTAGTAAAATTATTAATATTTAATCTTAAATTTATAATTATAAAAATTATAAAAAATAAAAAAATTGAACCATTCAAAATATTTTTTGTTTAAAACATAAAGGAATTATTATGTAGATCTCTCCTAAGACGTCTCACTACCTCTGAATTTGAACTGCCAGCCAAACGGTTTCAACCAGCATTCGCCTAGCACAGCGCCTGAACCCGTCTCTTAGGAGCCTCGACATCGTTTATGAATTTAGTGATAAGTCCGGCCCTCTTTACCAGATTATTTACCTTATCTTTGAAAGTCATCATGATTGGTTGCAGGTACCAAAAGGCAACTGAAACGTTTCTGCTGTTCAAGGAAGCTATGGTGCAGCTTATTGATTCTATTCATCAGGTTAGTGTGACAATGACCTTCAATAAACGAGGTGGGTATGTGAGTACATAAGTCACGTAATGAGGTATGAAATGTACCTACTTATCTACATGATATGGAACATAGGTAGGTAAGCTTCGGTAGGTTGTACACGAACTTACGGAATCAAACTTTTTTTAAGTAGTGGGTACCTACCTATTACTTTTTACTGTGTATTTTTTACTGATTTTGAATGACATACATTTACGTCATGTGAATTCAGTTGTCAAGTGGTTTCAGCAAAACATTTTTCACTGAAAATGTTCAAAAACTTTACCAAGCTCCTAAACTGCCGTATATTGCAAAGTATACCCTCGAGGTCTCAGCAAAAGAAAGCCGACGTAGAAGTATTCATAAATGGCAGAAGCGTCACTGTTCCGAGTTATTTTACAATACTTCAGGCTTTGCGAAGGGAACGGGTGACGATACCCTCATTTTGTTATCATGAACGACTTTCTATTGCTGGCAACTGTCGAATGTGCCTTATTCAGATAGAAGGTATGCCCAAACCGCAAATAGCATGCTCGGTCCACGTCACTAAAGGCATGAAGATACGGACAAACTCAGCAGTAACACTCACTGCCCAAGAAGGAGTTCTGGAATTTCTGCTTGTAAACCATCCATTGGATTGCCCTATTTGCGATCAAGGTGGAGAATGTGATCTTCAAGATTTATCCATGAGATTCGGTAACGATAGATCAAGGTTCACAGACATTCATTTCTCTGGAAAAAGAGCTGTCGAGGATAAGAATTTAGGCCCACTTATTAGAGCTGAGATGACCCGTTGCATCCACTGCACCAGATGCATTCGATTTGGCTCTCAAATTTGTGGTCTCGATGTATTGGGAACCGCTGGTCGTGGCACTGACATGCTCGTCGGAACTTATGTGGATAAAATGTTTTTATCAGAACTTTCAGGCAATATTATTGATCTGTGTCCTGTTGGAGCGCTGACTGCGATTCCGTACATGTTCAAAGCCAGACCTTGGGAGATTCGCAAGGCTAACTCCATCGATGTTACTGATGCAACTGGAACTAACATTGTTCTTAACTTTAGATTTGATCAAGTATTGAGGGTTTTACCAAGAGAGCACGAAGAAATAAATCAAGAATGGGTTTCAGACAAGGGCCGCTGGGCTATAGATTCACTAGAAATGCAACGTTTAGTGACCCCAATGGAAAGAATTAATTCATGTCTGTGTCCTTTAGACTGGGATTGCGCATTGAGAAAAACTGCGGCTCTTATAAAATGCTCATGTGCTGATACCATAATGGCTATAGCTGGCCCTCACTGCAACGTTGAGACATTGGTCACAGCTAAAGATTTAATGAACATTTTAGGGTCGGAGCACACATACGTAGAACGCAGTATGTGTTACACAAAATCTAATACCGATCTTCGAGCTGGATATTCCTTGAACGTGAATATGAAAGATATTGCACGAGCAGACAAAATTTTGTTGGTCGGGACGAATCCAAGATTTGAAGCACCAATTTTGAACGCATGGATTCGTCAAGCGTACAGAACTAACGAATGCGATATTTTTGTGATAGGTCCGTGGTGTGAATACAATTACCACGTTAATTACCTTGGCCCAGATGTGGCTTCTTTGTCTAGAGCGGCATGTGCGTTAAAAGGAGCAAAACAGCCCCTTATTTTTGTTGGAGTATCACAGTTACAAACTGAAAATACTGGAAAAATTATGAGTGAACTCACCAAACTTGCGGCTTCGTTCAAGACCGGCTGCGATTGGGGCGTACTGAATATCATAACACGAGAGGCAAGCTTTGCTGGTGCCCTGGAGGCAGGCTGGAAACCTGGAGCACTAGCAGCTGTGCAAAAAAACAATCCCAGTCTCCTGATTTGTTTGGGTGCAGATGAACTATTTTATGACTGGACTCCACCTGCAGGTGTTCCAGTTATTTACATAGGGTTCCAAGGAGATAAAGGTTCTGAGGCGGCATCGATCGTTTTGCCTGGCACTGCTTATACAGAATCTGGTGGACTTTATTTAAATATGGAGTGTAGATCTCAGTTTGCAATGCCTGCTGTCACACCGCTGGGGATGGCTCGGCAGGATTGGAAGATAATCCGTGCTCTAGCAGAGTACTGTGGGATATGCATGTTTTACAATGATCACAGTTCTTTATGCTGCAGAATGGGTCAAATAAGTCCCAATTTTAACTACTTGGGTGCTTATCAGCAAAAGTTGTTCCCGGATTTAGTAGGAGAGCTCGTAAACGCTGATCATGGCGCTGGACCCCTTGAAGTGGAAATGAGGACCATGAAAGACTATTACTGTTCTGATGTTTTTACATACAATTCGACTACGATGATCAAGGCCCAGAAAGCGGCAGCCGAGTTTGCTTGTTCTAATTATGCTAGATTATGAATATTTATTTTTAAATAACTATTATTTGTCTTATACATTATTTTACTTGGTTGGGGTGATAATATCACCAATACTTACCTACCTATAAAAATAAATAATATACTTTCTTTAATATGTGCTTACTTTAGTTTAAAAATTATACTGATTACGTGATCGCTCGCTTTCAAGGTCCTCCTCAACAATCTAGAGAATCTGGCAGTAGCTGAGAAGGAAGTGGTCAAATGCCGTCGTGAACTTCGAGCGACGCGAGTAAATGCCATCGTGCAGAAAGGCTTGGCTGAGCTGAGACATGAACCCAGTGCTCTCATCAGTTTAAAGATGCAGACCATGTCACCGAAAGTAGATTAATTTCTGCTGGGGTTATAATAACACCGGTATACTTATGACATCATTGCAAAGCTGTTGGTAGTCCAATCAGTGAGGAGTTTCATGTTGCTAATAGGTTATCAACAAATAGGTTAAATGTAGAATAAAACTAAATTTTATTATAAAAACACAATCAAATTTTAATAAATATCAAATAGTGTATTGTCTAACACGATTCCTTAACTATCATGTTTCACATCAATATCAATGGCATAATGAATATACGGTTACAAATATATTGGTTTAAGAAAGTACACATTGATTACTAAGAAGATAATACCATACCAGTGGATACACTATAAGTACTCATAGAAATAATGTCATTGCACACACATAGAGTAAATAATAGTCACTGTTATATTGTCATGAAGGAACAATAGCCAAGAATAATGTAAATATGTAGTATAGTTTAGAATATATTAAATAGAATAACAGTCTAGCTAGATGTTAATATAACCTCTATCAATAGTTAACTTAAGGAAAAATATAACATAGATTTAGACATAAATAACAAGGTCGAAATTGCAGACAGAGTAAAAGCAGAGAATAGATACAGTTTCTGAAAGTCTTTGAAAGGAAAATATGATTTGGAAAAAAGTAGATGAGACGTAGAAGTAGAACACATTCACACTATAAATACTCGTCACAATACATGAGTTATAATATGCAAAATCTACATAAAAGTGTTACACATGATTATAATTTAAAACTGTATGATTGTCAGTAATAAATAGGTCTTACAATCTATTAATATAAAGTAAGTAGGTTTGTGCGCCAAAGCTCTACTTGATATTTTAAGCATTGCTATAGGTTTCTTCTGCAATTGGTTTGATAATGTATTTATTCGCAGAAAACGGTCAAAATTTGTGATGATTCTTATTTAAAACACTGATATGTGGCATGATGTGTCACGTCTACTTACACTTGGTCGTCCAAGCCTACAGCTTCATACTTATCGTTCCTAAGATTCACAAGTCCATTGTCATCGCATCGACTTATTATAATATATTGAGAAATGGTAAGTACATTATGCATAGATTAGATGTAGGTATTACTGTAAATAAATAGAAATAGCAATTTAAATCGTAAATCTTCAATTTGTGCGGAGTTTACAGAGTAAGAAAATAGTTTTTATAAAAATAGTAAGTAGGTACTGATTCATGGACACTGTAGTCCTTAACGTAGAAATACCTACAACTTATTGAAGTAAAAATGTAAATCAGTTTGGATTTTTTACAAGAGTTACTTTAGCCACTTCCAAATTGAGAAGCTTATCAAAATGGACGGCCGTGTGCTATAACACGTTGCCTTAGGTATTCTAGGGAACTACTGGGAACATTCCCTACATTCAACGTCCAAACTATTCTACCGAGCTAACTGTAGCCCCCGTCGAGTATAATTGTCGATCCAAAAGCCCAAAATTCGCAGCTAAACATTTGCACGGATTATAAAAACGTCTAAAGCGTTTGATATAAGTATTAAAAACATGGAAGCACTCCTGCGGACAGACTCTTTGCTGGCTATCTTGTACATACTTTTAACTGTTAGATATACGAACGGCAGTACAATACTTTTTGTTTTCATACAAATTGCAAATTAAGACGACTGTTCGAGTCGATAGAAATGAGCAAACAATTATTCTTAAACTTATTTTGGTAACAAAGTCAACAAATACTACACATAGGTAATGAGATCAAACAATAAACTATTAAATAGTAAGATCGTTCAACGGAACGATATTAGAACAATATGTCGCGAAGGGCGAGATCGGCGACGTTGCATAATCAAGTTGAGTGGTCACAAAACTTTACCGTCGTCGTTTACACTTTAGTGATTGTCTTCAGCTTCCTGCTACGAAGGCATCTGAAATGGTTTATTTAGATGTGATGACATTGCAATATATCTTTAACTCTGCTTGAAAATGTAAAACAGCATTTGCAACACACAATGGTTAGTTTGAATACTAACATATTGCTTTTGGATTATGTTATGCTCCGACCCAATTACGAAATTACATGCGTATTATTTTAAAAAGGAAAATCTCACTTGATAAATCCACGGTAGAGCATAAAAGCTCCATACAGGCTGAGCACAATCGTAGCGGTCCACACCACGATCAACAGTGAAACACCACCCTCTGAGAAGAAAAGCAAATAGGTACTTTAAAAGTCGTAGCTAAAATAAAAAGTTTGAAAGAACAGAATTGTAACAAGTCCTTACCAAGATATCCATCATGGTAGACGTCCTTATCAGCCCAGGCGCGACGCGGCTTATCCTCATGTGGTTCGATGGCCAGCAGGTCGGGTATCTCGTCTGATTCTCCGGTGCAGTTTGACCATTCAATCGTCACGAATCTGTAACGAGTACCTTACAAAGTTACGGAGTAAAACACTATAGATTTCAGGGCTTTTATAAAGTTTCGACCTGTGTGTTATTGGTCATAAGGGTCTTACGAATAGTCATATCTTTGCAGTTCCAAATCGGCACGGCCACATTCAAAATGCAAATACAAATGTTTATTTGCAACACAAACTTAAAAATAAAGCACACAATTTACGTTTTAGGACACGAGTTGTGTTTGTGTGTGCATAAATATACAATGTTGCAAAAAGGCAACATCTCAGCATGTGCAGGTTTTACAACCAACATTCCACCAACCATAACTCCTCCCTGGTCCATAGTGAGGAGTTGCGATAGTGTAGATCCAAAATATGAAACTGCTGCTTACGCTATGGTCTCTCTGGCTGGAATGCCATCCAATGCTAAGTTCTGCCTGTCGATAGTACGATAAAAGCTCCGAGCGATCTTTGGCCGCCGTGGTTACCACGCGTTTCCTACGGACGAATTCAATTGAGTACTAAATCAGACTACCACCGTAAGGGTAAGATGCACCTCAGGCAGCAATAGCTGCTGCTGCCACGGCATGGACCTCCCGCCCCTACCTACAGTACGTCGAGCTCCACGCCCCGGGAGCGAGTGTGGCGTCCTTACCGTGAGGGTACATTGCACCGCTGTCGTGCAGGCAGCAGCAGCTGGCGGGTGCGCGAGCGTGCGCCGCCGCGGCACGGGCCCCACGCCCCCCACGGGCCCCCCGCCCCGAGTGCGGAGTGAGTGCAGCCGCATTCCACCTCGCATGCCTCTTCCTCCTGACACATCAAAGAGCATGTTGAGATTTGGCAATACGGCAGACTTTTTTGAAAAATTTAGTGTATTTTAATGTTTTTCTTTGAACTCTTCACTGAAGTTGTATTGTTTCTCACTATAAAGATCATAGTTTGCCTGCTTTTATGAATACCCGCTGTTGCCGACTCACTGAATTTAGAAGCAATGTAAAGCCTATTTATATTGAGTTCTGTAGATAGCGTTGGCGACGCGGTGCAAAGCAATAAATAAATCACTTAAAATCTTTTAAAAATCGGAAACTCTAGTTAGTGCAAACTTGACAACTCGTTTCAAAAAAATCATCAGCTTTCAAGCAGTCCCACCTAGGTAATTTTGTCCACAATGTTGATTGTTTTATGAAGTTTGTTTAGGAGATCTTAACCGACCGGGATGAGAACCTCAAAGACTGTGACAGATTCGTATACAGCCCGCTGTGGTTTACGGGTTTAGTTTACTACCTGAAAGTGTAAAGGCGGTGTGACGATCCTGCCAGGAAGTACAGTGGCGCAGCGCCAGGGCTCCAAGTGAGCGTCCGATGCCGTTTCTTCTTCAATGCTAGTCAACTCGCAGCGAGCGTGGGTAAGCTTTACTCCCCAGCCGCAAGCGAATATTTCCTTTTCTAAGGTTGTCTGCTGGGAACATACCGTCTGTCAACCAAATATCTATCTACATCTTCTTATGAAAAAAATCTACTGAAGAGATTGACTCGTTCCCGCAAGATCCATCGTTCTTTTCCTTCCACCAAGATCGATTGATCTTCAGGGCTTTCCCCAGTACTTGATCCCTCATCTCATGTCGCACCATATTTAAGGAGAGAACGTGTCTGGTACAGGACGAAAGTAACATGTACTATTGGTATACAAACCCGGATTCTGCAAGCAAGGGAAGGTCTGGCCACGAGTCTCAGGCACGGTTCACGAGGGCACGGAGCTCGTTGCTCTGTCGGCGGACATGCACGGCCCGGCCATACGGCACTTGTCAGGTGTTGTCTGGAACAATATCCGTCATGGAGATCGACTAGGTAAATAATTTATGTCAGCAATCGTTGGGATGCAGGTGGCGTAGGTACTGGCAAAACGAGGTAGAAATTGACCAACGACCACAGTCTAATACAGTCAGTAAACTTATTTTTCTCTGGAAGAAATCCATTATAGACATTATCCTGGTGTTTTACTGGATGCCCAGCAAAACACCAAAAATAACAATATCTTTAGTCATGAAGTTTTAACTGCTGTGGAAAGAATAAAATATATCTCATCCAAAAAGTTCAAACAAGTGTGTGTAAAGATTATGAAAGTAGATACCTAGTTCGTCGCATATGTCTGGCAGAAGAAGTATCTCCGCAGGAACAAGCGGTAGTGTCCCATGGACTCCACTCGCCGAGCTCACAGTCCACGCCGCAGGGAACATAGCACCATGACTCTCTAGGCTCTATTACTGTTGAGTTCTGAAAGGCAAGGATGGGTAGGAAATATTGTTACAAAATGAGCCTTCAAGAATTTTTGTTAAAATTTATCACAGCTTTAAAAGACGTTGGCAGAGTGACTAGTTTCGGTTATGATAAAACTTACGGGGCAGTATGAATCGTTGACAAAAATTCCATCACTCCTCAAGCATCGAACTGCGCGTTTCTTGGTCCCCTCACCGCATGGTGAGCCTCCTGGAAAAAGATTCTGAATTAACTTCTAGTTTTAGGTCTTATCAAACATTCAGAAGGAAACGTTTTGATTCGTAAATAGCACAGAAAAAAATAGATCTGATAATGACCATTGCAATGAAGAGAATCTATGTAGGTTTTCTGGATGTGGGCTGTAAAATGAAGTAGTTTTACCTAGAGGTTGACAGTCATCCCAAGGAGCTACATGCCAGGAGTATAGATGTGGCGAGCACGGCTCAGCCGCCACCAGCTGCGGACACGCCGCGCCACCGTCCTCCGCCGGGCGGAGCACGACGCGCGTCCGGTCGCGACGACCGCCCCACTTCGTCTGGTGGAGTTATAGATAGTTTTATGAGCCAACTCAAATAGAGTGTCGCAGAAGATCAAGAAGGCTGCCCGCGTAAAAGAAACAGTTGGGGAGCCACTCTAGGCTCAGCTTTGTAGTTTAAGGATGCTATGGACTCCTCTACTCCACTGCTGGAAAGCTTGGCACCTCAAAAGTTTTCGCTAAGGATACTACCTATAGAGTTCTCTACTTAACAGCCGGTTGCTTTCGAGAGAAATCGGATATTTCTAGAGCGACCAATCTTGTGCATCGTTCAAATACACATCAACTGTCTGTGACAAAACTAATGCTCCCAAGTGGTAGATCAAACAACGCTAGATGGACAGATTTAAATAAAACAGAAGATTGGACGATTGCTCGGTCCAGGATAGCTGAAATAAGAAAATCTTTTGTTGATCTAGTTTGTATCAGCGTCAGCGCCCTTGCAAAGTTAAGCAGGCGCAGTCGGGTGATCTTGTCTCGAAGTAGTTAACTAAAGGAAATTAATATTTGTATCTTACTCGAACCTGCTCACAAGGGCTCCACTCCGACCAGGCGCTGACGACACAGTCGGCCGGACACGGAGCGCGACAGGTGGCTTCTCGAGCCGGAGCGGGACCGGCACCACTCGCTTCACACATCGCTTCCTCGATCCACTCGCCTTCTGCGTTCACACACCTGGGAAAACAGCTTTTCAGTGAAACATGCTTGGGCGTAGGCTTCCTACAAACAGACCTCGTAACAGGCTGTAAATGGTTAATAAAAACACTTTCACACATTTTACGGAAGTGCCGAGTAGCCGCATGTTCGGCGACACCTACGAAATTACACTAACAAAGTACGGATCTAAACAGACATCTGAAAAAAATATCTAGAAGGTGGCTAATAGCGGCCGAGGGAGTGGTTCCTAAGGGAGAGCTTCTTAACTGCTTATTGCAAGTGACACGGGTGATGATTCAGGATTGGGTCATGATTAAAATAGGACTAGACACCGTGAATACAGCTGATGAAGTTGTAATGCTAAATATTATTATTTAGCATTACAACTTCATCAGCAAGATGAGCAGAAAGAAGATGAGTTCAAAATACAAATGTGGAACAGTAACTTACGTGACAGTTCGGTTTATAATAGCCCTGCCACAGAGTGCCCGTCGCGGCGCACAGACGGACCACTCGCCGAGAGACCAACGTGGTTCAGAAACAGCGCAAGTAGCTCTTTGTAGTGTTGCACCACACTCCCGACCACCTGCACTGCCTTCTTCAATCACCTCCCTTTTGTAAAATAAATGAACTCACTTAGACGCTGTACACTCTGGTTTCATGAATGGGAACTTAGAACTGGATGCCAGTTTTTGTACATTTTAGACAGCCCGTAAAACCAGCTGATTTTACTGTTGAATATGAAGAAATTTATCAATGTGGTGATAGTTACTTATCCAAAGTTAAGAGCAATCCTTTAATTTTCTTCTGCCTGTGAACTGAGAAAGTGGTCAAGTTTACGCTGGCCACTGATAATGTTGCAAAAGTGTAAAAACCACTGAACACACTACTACTACAGACTTCTACTCTTGTGTTTGCTAAAAAAGAATTTCTCCAACGGAATTCAGACAGGTCTATCTTACCTGGTCCGGAATCTAAAAGCAGCTCTAGAGCCAGGCTCAGACGCACAAGGTCCCCACTGAGCCCAGGCCCCAGCGGCACAGTCCCTAGCACATCGCACACTGCAAGGTCCACGTAAAAGGCCGTTGAATTCAACATCGTAGGAGTATCCATCGGTTGACGCTTCTCGGACTCGCTGTGGACCTGTCATAAAAGTTTGTTAAGCTATGTCAAGATGGGTGAAAAAAATTGTCGCTGGGAATATAGGTAAGTCTTAAAAAGACAGTGGAACTAATCTTAAAGAAGTCTGTCTGGAATTTTGTCAGACCAACTAAAGGTAGCTCGATTGCCAAAATCCCACCTTATGTTTGCAGAAGTTTTAGATGACCAGTTTTAATAGCAAGAAAACAAGAGATTCAAATAGCTTAATCAGGATGGTAATTACTTACCAGTTAAAGGATGGTATTTCTTGCAAACGTCCATGGGAACATCACGACTAGCCACCATGCACCTCGCAGCTCTCAATGCTCTACCTTCACCACACTCCAATCTAGAGTTAAAAAAATCAAAAAACCGTAAGTTACATAAAACTGAAAACTTAAATTCAAAGAAAAAACCGTCAAAGTCTGTAGTAGCCTGATGATGAAAAAAAAACCGACTCACCCAGAAGGAAGAATACAATCGGAATCAGAAGGCAACAGCTCCAAGCCAACGTTCTTGCACACGCAGTTTGGAATGTCAGGCTCTGAAGCATCCAAGTATCTAAGAAAGAATGTTACCGATTAGCAATAGTCCCAATAGCTGATATTTCACAGTCAGCTAGGTCTACTCACTTGAGAGGATCGAGGCAGATGACGTCACAAGTGAGAGGAACAATGTGGTCACAAGGCACCTTGCAAACGGCCACACTGCGCGGTACCAGGTGACCTGCGCAAGCACCGGCTTCTACTCTATGTGATTCCGTCCCACACCAGAGGCCTGGAAGATATTGGCATATCAGTAGAACCTAGAGAGATTATCCAGTCTTGAACTGCATGTCCCGTGTAAGGGGAACGCTCCTCACGTTTTAGCAGGTTATAGATTAGTTCTAGGTTTTTTTTTTTGGAATTTTACATAACCTTCTATCTCTGCTGGTAACTCTTTCATAAAAGTAGCCATTACTCACCCTACTACTATTAAAACAACGGATCCTGTTTTGTAAGCAATAGGTGGGCCACTAGCCAGCAATCCAGGCGAAGGCGCGACTGCTGTAGAATATCAGTCAGTACTAATGGGGCTTGGGGGGTTTAGGAGTTCAAGCTGAATGACTTGAGAGCTGGAGGTCTCTCCAGCTGACGCTGAGATGCTATACTTACTTCGGATCCGGTATCCAGTCCCGCATATCTGTGCTGGTGGTAACCGACAAGTGGACCATTCACCGGCGACCCAGGCAAAGGCGCGTGACCGACATGAGGCCGGGATGGGACAGTCACGTGTCTCCTGTCGCGGGCCACAGCTCGGTCCACCGTGTACTGTGCGGAGACGGATCTGCTTGCCGGGCTCTGAAATAGCACATTTATTAACCTATTATTAGTTATACCATTTCAGTACCATATCAGCTAGCCAGTGATCAACGACATTTACTTGGGTCTACGAAAGTCTACGTGACTCTACACCATTCTACGAACGTCTACGCGGGTCTACGAGTCTACGTGAGTCTACGAGTCTACGTAGTTCTACGAAAAGTCTGGAACTTACCACAAGTATTAGGGCAAGTAGACCACGGCATCCAAGCTTCGACCTTGCATCCACGATGGCACCTGACTGTGCAGGCGCGTCGTGAAGCCGGTCGCTTCAACAGGGCACATCTGTGAGGCAATCATTCAACTCGAATTTGAAGGTATATGATATTGAAGTGAAATGTTACTGGTGTGTCAAAGATAACTACTACAGAGGCAGATGTCAATCTCAAGACTTCTCAAATATCTTGATAAGGTCATGGAATGTTTACGGTGTAGTCATAGACAGGGGTATTCAGATAGACTTCTGTTGGAAAATGAAACCCAACTCTGTATAATAAAAAACAATAGAATCTAAGCAGACTCGCGTTGATAACTTATGAAACGTGACAAATTGTGATACTCACAGAGCTTCTCGTACTACGTCAGCATTATTCTGCACACACATCACATCTCTAGCCATTTCGCCTTCTTCCACACAAGGCTCTTCATCATCATTCTCGTCGTAGGGTTCTCCATCCTGTTACGAGTCATTCGTTTAATCAATATCTTATCTAGCTTTTCACCATCAACTTTGCAGGTATAGAAGACATTCTGAGAGAGTTTGTAAGAATCTTACCAAGAAGTCAGTGTAGTTATTGGTCTTAGGTATGAAGTCTTGCCGGCGTCGTTCACACGGTCCCCAGGGGGTCGCCAGCCAGGAGTAAGTCGCGCAAGCGTGTGTGTTGCATGTCTCGTTCTGGATGAGCTGGTCTTCTGGAGGGCATGGCCAGCCATCTAGAAGTAATGAATTTTTTATGGAAGAAGCCATGGAATATTAAGATTGTCAACGATGTTGAGCAACATCTACGTTTTCTTACAGAGTACGAAGTAAAGAAGGCTGCCAGAATCAGGTTATAGACAGGAATTTAACTCAAAACTAAAGGCTTCGATTAGAAAGGCCACTGAATTCTGCCAAATCCTGCAGTTGTAGGTAAATATCATGGCATTACGATGCATAAAGAGTCCCTCTCTTCCTGCCATCTAACCAGCCGTGCCTTCATCAAAAAGCTTAAAATAATTAATGTAATGTAGTAGTTATGGCTAAAGTATTACCAGGGGCAGCATGTGCCAGTACATGTCTCCGCCTCATTCTAATAGGAGTTGGCCGAGATGGTACAGTGCATGACGATGGGCATGCAGGCCAGGCTGCCCAGGCGGAGACCACGCAGTCACCGGCGCAGGCGATGCGACAGCGCTCGCTGCGAGCTGGAGCTCCGGTACCGCTGCACCAAGCACGTTGGGCTTCCTTCTGAGGAATAAACAACACGTTAGATCAAACTTGTGACAGCTATTTACGACAGTAAAGATGAATCATAAAACTCTATCTTCACTCTCATGACAGTATTCAACAGTAAGTCCATATCACCTGATAGTCTCGGAAAAAGAATTAGTGCTGCACAAAAACTTTGACTAGCTTCCTGTCCTTATGACATATAATCTCAATCTAAAAGATTTAGTGGTGTATTTGTGGGTCGCTGATTCATCACATCAGATCAGATATCCGCTATTTCTTACACATCATCATCAACCAATTCCACACCACCTACTGCTTGATAGTATGCCACTAAACTCGATCTTGTATGCTCCACATCTAGTCACAGTGCCTTCAAAGAAACAAAAGCAACCTCTTCTCTTCGAGGGGAGAGCAGGAAGCACCGCCTACAGAAGCTGATGAATTATATTGGATTATAGTTTGCTGTAT
Source organism: Eulithis prunata (assembly GCA_918843925.1). Lineage (NCBI taxonomy): Eukaryota > Metazoa > Arthropoda > Insecta > Lepidoptera > Geometridae > Eulithis > Eulithis prunata. The sequence continues at coordinate 8,020,269 of OU974014.1, read as the reverse complement.
TTTGGATATTAAACTTACTCCATCATGACCAACGCATCGCAGCTCTCTGCTTCGTTTCCCCGGTCCGCAAGTGGTGTGTGGTTGGTACAACACGCAAGGTCCCCAGGGTAGTGCCTTCCATGACGCACAACGAGGAGTGCTGCAAGACCTCTTCTCTTCCAGAGGAGGGCAGGGAGCGCCACCTCCAGAAGCTGCTGATATGACTCGACGGCGGCGGACACTGTAGCCTGGACCAAGAAAAAATAGAATTACTCACGAACGTCCACACCAAATTAAGGTTATTCTTCTTCTTCTTCATCCTCATCATCTTCTTCTTCTTCTATTTAATTCGACAGAATTTGTTTTCAGTGTCAAGTGAGATATTTGAAATAATAACAAGTCATTAGTCAAGTAGGCTGTCGTTTGTTTTGAAGGCAAAATGGCGAATTTTCCCTTCAAAACTCGGATACGAATTTTATTAGGGTTGGTTATAACCAAGTATTACTCTTTATATATGTCTATTATACCAGTAGTTGTAAGCTGCTGAACAGGAAACAGAGGGCATCCATCGGTCGGCTGACAGGCTCCCCAATCACTCCACTCTCCTACTTCACAATCCCTCGGGCATGGTACCTGGAACCGAAAAAACCATCATCCTTCGTTCCCGTCCGTTAGATCCCGTTGATTTTCCGGTATAAATAGAATTAAAATTCCTATATTAATTCAGGTCACGGACAATGGTCCAAGTTTCATGCAAATCGGATTAGTAGTTTTTGTGAGAAAGAGTAACAAACATCCATAGGTACATCCATACCAACTTTCGCGTTTACAATATTAGTAGGAAGGATGAACATACCTCGCAAGGCTGCACAAGCGTAGGTACAGAGGCATGAGCACACTGCACTGGATGTAAAGCTCTTCCATCAGCCCTCACACACGTGGCCTCTCTCCTCTGAACTCCTCCCCCACAGCTCGCTTGAACCTCCTTCTCTTCATCATCGAGATCATCGTCATCGTCGTCGTAGATAGCGTCGTTGTCATCCGCGTCATCTTCTTCATCATTTGCTGAAGGATAAAAGCAAATGATGTGTTGACTTGACTTATCAAAGGGTGCTGATACTAAGCTGATACACAATGGTTTGATGATGTTTTAAAACTGTCACTTATAACTGTTCTGAGTGGTACTCTTCCTCTAACTATTACATTGGTAATGCAGTATTTCTTCATGGGTCTTAAATTCTGCCTGTAGAATTTTTAATGTGGAGCTATCATTAAAAATATTGGGCGGCAAATATCAAATTAAATTTTAAATAAACCAGTGCTGTATGGCTAATGAATTCCGATAAGTGACCACTCAAAGTCTTCAAACCTTGCTGCTTAACTGTTTCTACTCATGATTCACTATTCTGATTCGGAAAGCCTTGTCGGATCTATCTCGGACACTTTCAAAAGAGATTTCAAACTTGATATTTAAAATCTCTTTTGAAACGTTCCGTATGGCATACTGGAATGGCTAGCTTACCAGAAGAGAGAGAATAGCCCATACCAACTGGTGATGATACTCACAAGGGACAGGAGAAGCAGTGAGCTCCAGAGCGACTCGGCAAGGTCCCCAGGCGCCGGGCGTCCAGTGCGCGCTCGCGTCTAAAGCTGCTGGACGCACTTCCTCCACCACGTCACATTCCTTACCACCACCTATTGGCATATATCAAATCAACCTGCTTACTTATAATCGTTGTATAACTTTATTCAGCTGTTTAAATTATTTCTCTTTTACTAACAGGTGAATGTCAAATAGCGACATAGCTAGATTTTAATCCACTGTTTAACTCTTCAGCGTTTATAAGTATAGCCCCAAAACAAAAACCTAAGTCGGTATTTTGTTAAAAAAATAGAAGAAATCTCATGACTTTCTTTATTTGGAAACCTTACACATTTTTAGCGTGCTGTGATCCTGATATCACTATTGGTTTATTTTATAGTGCTTAAACAAAACACTCCCATGAGTATAGACCGCACTGCTACGTTGTAGACATGCTACGTAGTAGCAGTGGGGATTTCTGAAAAAAAAAAAAAACTAAAACCCCCACTGGTAGGGATTTCTGGAATATATCAGAAATAGGATTATTTAAGCTTCTTTTGTTTCAATGAGGTTAAATCATTATTACGTGTAAACAAAACACAACCAAAATTGCACTTTTTTTGTAGCGACTTGGGTGACGACTTCCAACAATTTAAGCTTTCAAATTGACCTCAAAATCGTTAGAATAGCTTACAAATCTTTCCAGAGAAAATGAAACCAAGTAAAGTGGTGCCTCTATTTAAATCAGGAAGCATGGTTGACCCATCTAATTTTAGACCAGTTTCAGTACTTCCAAGTCTTAGTAAAATATTTGAGAAAGCCATATTAAACCAACTTACTGCCCATTTCAATAAAAATAAGATATTACACAGCCACCAATACGGGTTCACGAAAGGCAAGTCTACGATTGATGCTGGCTCTAAGCTTATTGAGTTTATAATTGGAGCATGGGAAGAAAAGCATGACGTCATAGGCGTCTTCTGCGATTTGTCAAAGGCGTTCGACTGCGTATGCCATAGAACACTGGTCGATAAACTTGAACAGTATGGCTTATCGGATAAATCTTTAAATTTGATTTCATCATATCTTACAAACAGACAAATGAGAGTAGAAGTAAACGGAGTTAAATCGGTAGGCTCAATAATTAAGTCAGGTGTACCACAGGGATCCATCTTGGGCCCTTTTTTGTTTCTAATATATACAAATGATCTACCTTTTATGATAAAAAAGCAAGCTGGAACGGAAATAGTCATGTTCGCTGATGATACGTCAATACTGTTTAAAGTTAAACGAACTCAAATAGACCTCCCAAAAATAAATAATATTCTAGATTCCCTTAGCAAATGGTTTGAATCTAACAACCTGTTACTCAATCCTAGTAAAACTAAATATGTAAAGTTTTCACCACCCAATGTTAAAGATATTTGCCCCACAATTAGGATTGGTGATGAAAATCTAGAATCAAGACCCTCTACAACATTTTTGGGTATTACAGTTGACTCAAAGCTGCAGTGGGATCCTCATATAAATGTTCTTAGTGATAAACTTAGCTCTGCAATTCACGCAATAAGACAAATACGGAAGCTGACGGATGTATTTAATGCTAGGTTAGTATATTATGGGTACTTCCATAGCCTCATGTCCTATGGAATACTGCTGTGGGGTGCAGCAGCTGGGATCCAATCTATTTTCATACTTCAAAAAAGAGCAGTTAGAGCAATATATAACTTAAGTTCGAGAACATCGCTTAGAAATATCTTTCCTGATGTAAAAATAATAACCCTACCGTCATTGTACATATACGAGTGTATAATGTACACCCGTAAAAACATAAGTACCTTTCAGAGGAAATGCGACTCTCATGTAATTAACACAAGAAATAAAAATAAATTATTATTTCCCAAATTTAGACTGCAAAAATGTAATAAATCATTTCTTAGAAATTGCATACGATTCTACAATAAAATCCCTAACGAAATCTTAGAGTTAAATGAAAGACAATTTAAAAAATGCATTAAAATTTGCCTGACTCAAAATGCATACTATAAGTGCAGTGACTACACTAGCGATAATTGTGCCTGGAATTTGACTAGGTCCGAGCTAGGAAAACAGAACCCCAAATTGCCTGGCCTGCCATGTGCTTCTTTGGCCTAAAAACTTGCCCATGTCAATGACATCCACTTTATTTATTTTAGAGATACTGTTTTATTCTTATACTGTATGACAAGGCATCTTTACAGCCGCTACTCAATTACAATAATATTATGACAAGGCCCATGTACAGCCGCTAAAGTACAATGTTATAAACAAAGCCAAGTGTCCCATATTGTGTTCCAAATGGTGAATAAATATCTATGACTATGACTATGACTATACGAGGTCAAACTCAAAGTTCAATGAACCAACAACACAATGCCCAGTAATATCCGTACCTTGAGGCAATCGTTTCAGCCTTCGCGTTCGTACAAGCGCTCCGTCCGGCCTCGGTCGCCATGGCAACCACTCGGCCAAGGTACAGTCTTCCTTGATGACGCACACTCGCGTCGTACCTATCTTCGCAACGTCAGATGCTCCACAGAACCTGGGACAAAGAATCTTTACTGAGTTTCAGTAATAATGTGTTTCGTAGCACGTCGTAGAGCTCGCGTAGCACATCGTAGAGGTTGTAGCTTTCGTAGACTGATAAGTATGATCTTTTGGAAAACGAAATACGCTGTGATAGATGCTGTAAAAATCTTGTTAGATACAGCTTCGTGTTTGTGAAATGCTAAAGTTACTATTTTTATACTATTTAAATACTTGGTAGAATGTTTTTGGTATGTGTGAAGCTTAGCAGACAAAGTTACGGTGTAACAGTATCTTTCTTTTATGTTTCCACTTCCAAAGACTGAACATAAACTATCCTGATAAAAGTCATTACAGTCCAGCCGTAAAACCAGGAACTAAGTGACCCATAAAATGCAGGAGCACTAAAACTCACAGCTTTTAATTTACGATGCATGCCAACTCACATATAAAATCCAAAAGATCCGACACATATAGAATATTTAACTATGCTTAGTTCGTAACAATTTAGTATTTTGACATTGTTCTCGTAGTTAGAAGGTTCTTTAGAAAAGTGGCCATAGTTTTTGAGTGCATAGGTATTATAAATATAATATTATACTATATTTTTAGTTTACTGCTTCGATGGTTTATGTAGACACACACATAAGTTTAGACTTAAAAATATGCTGTTCCAGACTTCTGTGTGGTGATGGTCGACCACTCGGTATGCTATTTTACAGGCCCTGGCTTAGTTTAGGTGCCCAGTCGGAGACTTTCACGTAGCAAAAGGTGCATCGCACTCAGCTTCACAATGCATCGATGCCGGAAGGTGGGCCTGGTGTCCCACTACACAGGTTTTATCACTAAACCTTTTGGGCGCCAGCTCTCATTTAACCACCTTAGTCTATTTTTTAGATATAAGGTTACCACTTTATATTACCCTAGTTATTAGCATGAGAGAAATAAATATATTTGAATTTGAATTATAAGTGTTCTATAAGTATTCTATTCTGTGGTTGAATGATCTAAAAGTTTGTTCATCCGGCGAGCTCTCCTAGTCAAGTTGTTACTCTAACTAAAGGCGTCAAGAAATCAAAACGTAAAGGACATGCATAAGTAACTGTTCGTAGTTATACGAATTGACTGTAGTTTTCTAACGCAAAACAGAGCCTACTTGTTCAATGAATGACGACGATATGGTACAAAAGACACACACCTGTTTTTTTCATAATCTGCTGTTTAGCGCGACTTTAAAAATGATCTTGACAGTCACTTGCATGACAACGAAAAGAGATAACAGCAGATTTAGCTAGCGTAGCTTTTGAAAACCAATATCACTAGTATAGTATTATATGATCTGTGCCGATATGAATAAAGCCAATAGAAACTGTCAATTGGAAAATTGAATAGACTTGCATCACATATAAAAGAATTCCAGTGCAAGTGTATTGAATCAATATGTGCGATCGCGCTGACCTAGTTTAAGAATGGCTGAAGAATTCACGACGTAATATAGTTTGGTGGTTACTCTACTTGATGAGCTGAATTTGAATAACGTCTGCTTCGGTATCGTGAAACGGTAAAGAAAAACATCGTACGGAAACCACTTAGTAATGCCATGTTTAGAGTACTCATAGCGGGAAAGCGACGTATCGTGCCTAATTCCTTTAAGACACCGTGTTTTAATTTTGGCCCATTTCATCATCATCATCATCATTATTATCAACCTATTTACTATATATCAGTCCATTGCTGGATGTAGGTCCATGGCCCATTTAGGCGGTTAATATTTAATTTGAGGTTCAACTACAGAATGTTTCTTTCTACTAGGCTGCCCTGACACTCATTAAACTGCCAATAAAGTTCACCACTTACATAGCTTCGACAAATTTTTCCGTCCTGTCCTGACATTGCACCTGTCTCCGCTGCAAGCCGAGCCGCGGGGTGTGCACTAGCGATTCTGACTCGATATCCTTTACTCTGGACCTGTATAACATGAAGTTCGTAAAAATGGTTGGTTAAGTTCCCAGCGAGCGGAAGACGAAGAATAAATTTTTACTACGATATCAGCGAGTTATTTGGAAAAAAACAAACGAAAGGAGAAAATATTTTGCTACGATACCCTACGGGCTATGTTTGCAGCCCGTGTTTTTCTGCCAGTCTTTTGTTTCAGGTAAAAATAGCATCCTGAAAAGTGTGATATAAAAGCGTACCTTTGAACGGGACGCGCGTGCTCGCCTAGTCCCACCGGGCCGCATTCAGTCCATCGGCTGACGTAGATGGAGTAGTGTGAGCCAGCTCTGGCGATTTCTGAAACAAAAATGCGGAAACATGATCCGAGGGTTTGCGACTTTTTTATGAGCGTATTGTTTTGTTCAGGAGTGTAGTCATTAGTATGTAACAGTCAAGTAGGTGTCCTAAATTATTTCTTTGAGTACTTTTAGTGACTCTCTAACACAGAAAATAAATACTAACTGTTACATAGCTCTTCAAGACGCCATTTTGTTTTTCATTACACAAAACAAAATCAACAAATACAATTATTTTTTCAAAAATGATAGCAAAAAAAGGTTTAACACATAAATAATTAACATAGTTCAATATAAAAGCTTCTTAACTATCTAACTAAACTAAAACAAGCAAAACCTTTTTGCACGACAATGTAAGCAGACGATGAAAAACCCTTTGAAATCATGGCGGGTAATATTATTACAGTCGGTCGCTCCAGGAACAGGAACGCTAGGCGAAGCAGTTTTCAGTCTTAATTAATTGTGGGGGGAATGAAGGAGGCAGAGTAGAGGGGAGTATATCGAATTAGCTCTGAGGGCTCTCGGTTTGTTTGCTTCGTCTAACCAATAATCGAGGCGTATTTACACGGAATGAATGGAATGTTTGTGCAAGAACCTACGCTTTGCAAAAGGAAAAAGTCTACGGAGACGAACGACCAACAATAGGTAATTTCCACACCGTAATCACAGAATAGATAGGTAGGTATATTACCAAATACAGTTTTAGTTCTAGAAACGAATCATACACATCTAAAAATAATATTGTTCTCATTTCTGCTTTGTCAGAATCAGAATAAATTAAAATAAGAAACCTACTGCGTATGACTGCTTGGTTGGGTTTCCTAGAAAAACACAAATAAATTAAAGCTACATTCATTCCCAGTTATTTCATTGTTAAGCACTTACTAAGAAAATTGGACGTAGAGTAAAATAAATACCTAAGTATTATAAAATCTAACTAAAATACGTTCACAAGTCGGGCTTAGAACTACGCAACAGCTGCTTTCTGTAGGTAGGTAGGTATACGAAGCGTGATCGTACCTATTTACCCGGGGTTGTTATCTTTATCGCTGAAACATTGACAAAGGCCGATTTCAGAGGCTTGTTAACTTTTATTTTATTTCAGACCGTGCTGGCGTACACGGCTGATGAGATTACAATTTGACTGATTGGATTTGGAATGGGCTCGAATAAAACGGGGTGGTGATCATTTATCCCCAAATAGATTCAATACTCGGATGTGATTTTGTTTTCAGCTGAACTCAATGATGTTTTCCATACTAAGAAGATCATAAAGCTCGCCTACAAACCATACTTAGGCAGACGTCAATCGAGCTTTTATTAGGTCTGTAGGTAAGCACACATGAACTCACAAATACAACCTCCAACAGTAACTATAGGTAGTTAATAATACGAGTGCCTACATGTGTAAATCTATCTATCTATCTATTCAGCCGTATGCACCCACTGCTGTGTAAACATGTGTAAATAAATACAAAAAATATTGTAGTTGTTTTAGATAGTATTCTATTATCTGTAGTATAAATATGATAATTAAAAAAAAATGCTACCTGTCACCTTTGTCTTAACTTTCGCTAGTCTACAAAACAAAAAGTTTTTGCTAACTTTGAACGGAATGGATAAGTTGCTAACTCTGTTAGAAACTTGTCCAACTTGTAATTTTCAATTGTCTCTTCTATGTGCTTCTAAATTTTGCTCAGAAATTTCTATTGTTCGAGGAGAGAATTAAATGGAAAAAGACGATAAAATATTTTGATATATTCACCCGCCTATTAAAGGCGTGAAAAAGTTTTTGTGAAATTTTTGGCTCTTTAATAAAGTGTAAAAAGAAAAAATGTATTGAAAAAGTTACATCTCTTCACCATGTTTTTGTCTTCTTATCAGGAATATCACGATTACCCCCACAAATGACTCCCCTAGAGATACAATCCTTTTTATCCCTATTTTAACTATTCAAATAATCTAAAGTGGTAACACTGAAACTGCTGAACCTAGAGCGTAGTTTAGGAAGGTTCTGTGAGACAGAGCATTTGCATACAAATACCGACATTCTAGTTGCACCGGGAGTCCTAGCAGTGTTATACCCTTTATTCTCTAATGCTGGTTTGATATACGCCACGAGAATGTCCTTTGTTTAGCCTTAGTTAGTTTTTAGGCTGTTAGTTTCAAATAAGGAATCACATCAGATACATCTAGGTATATACACAAATAGGTTTACATGACTGACATTGCGGCTACATTTCAAAAAGTGTCAGGAATGAGCTTACTGTGTCTTTTATAAACCGTACCAATATTTGATTTCGATTTACAAAAATGTATTCTTCCGGATCAGAGCTTTTCAGTCTGTGACAACTGTTTCGGGCTTGACTTTTTGCTGAATAAGGGGACGCTCTACATCATGCAGATTTATAATACTATCTATTTCATAAGATATGACAAGTATTTGTATATAAAATTTTGTGTAAGTTGGTAAGTTTTAAATTCGCAGTCCGCATAAACACTAATAACCCGTCGCGTCCGTTGATTACATTTTTTCTCGGTCGGCTTTAGAGACACAAAAAAAATTAGGTATACTAGGTAAGTATGTATTTGTTTTAATACAACAATTGGGAATTTGTGCAACATTTCGTAATAAGCAGGTTCGGACATAAAGGCAGCCGCTGACCTGGACCGCCGATAAATTACCCCTTTGATGTGCACTGCAGCATTCATTTACATTTATGTCGGTACGTAGCTATAATTTATGTTAAATCAGCGTCATGCAGTGAGACCGCTATTTGCATAATTAACTTGATCGATAACTCGAGCCAACGAGCTTGCCTTTGTAGGATTTTTTTCTCAGTCAAAGCTGAATCGGATAATGAAAACATATATTATTATTTCAACTTGGCCCGTTCAAACCTATGCAAATTGTCCTACATATGGTTCAAACAGTACCTTGAAATATCCTTCGGACATTGATTAGTTTCAAGATTCGTGGAACTGAAACTATAGTCTATTTCCAACAATCCTCTTTAAATATTCATCTAACAATCCCAGCCTAAGATCCGCTTCATTTGGCACGGAGTCACTGTGAGCTGAACGGAATACCTTGAGCTCAGCCAAGTCTCAATGATCTAATCCTTGGCATCTGAGTTGCTGGATTCTCATTACGAGAGCGCATTGTGTAAATGTAGATGCTATGAAGGAATTGCTATTTAGTATTTGAACCCAAACACATTAGATATGCAAATACAAAGAAAACGTTGGAGAAAAGTTAGCACTACGAAGGTTTAAAACCATTGTTATGTTTTGTCACCCCAGAAATCCCACCTTACATGTAGGTACTAACCTAAAGGTATTATTAGATATTTAGGTATTCACTAAATATAAAGTAGGTAGGTATATTTTTTTAACAGTTAAAAATCTATGCTCCAGTTTTTGAGCCCTAAGCATTCCTTTCGAAAGGGGTCAGAAAACCCGTCGTCCTCCACACTTGCAAAACCCTTTTCAACATTACACCGCTTATCGAGGGTGGCATGTTCAAATGTCCAAAGTCTCTATAAATAAAGATAAAAAATACCTACTCTTATTCCGGGATGGGTCAGTGTAACCCTGAGCGAAGCTTGTCTTCGATCTTGCGGTTGGTATGCTGCACACGCCCTAATGTTCTTCCTCTTAGATGCTCTGAGGTAAGTTCATTGAACCGCGCTATTTGGTTTCAGTATTGCTCGCTCGGTGAGAATTGAAATGGTTGCCATGCTACTGTTGCCTGTGATGCGTGAACGAATGAGTCTGAACTATACTATTATGCTCGGCTTAGCTTATTTGTATGTTGAATGATGCATTACGTGCTTGTCAATAACATTCATAATGAAATACTTTCAATAGAACCTAGTGGAATCTAGAATACCATCTAAGCTAGATAAAATAACATGGCGAACATGACTATACGTAGCCTACAGCATGAGCAGAGTTTGTTTTCGTAATATAGAGGTAACTCCCTGAAATTTAAGCAGCGAGCTTTCGCTCAATTTAATTCAAAATAATTCAAACTTTTGTTGATAAAAACATCAGTCAATGTAGCTACAGTAATTAAATTAACTTTCCGAAATCCGAGTCGTAAATAAAGTACGATCCGATAAATCCGAAACGTTTTGCCTCTGCCGGGAATTTGAAACGTCATTATTCCCAAGAGGTTGTTATTGGCGGTAATGCAATCAGGCCACAGATTACAAAGCAGTAAGTAACTTCCGCTTCCGCTAGCCTCGTTTGCTGAACAGATAATTGTATTATTTCGTAGACAGTAGTCGGTAGTTTAGAACAATGAGTTCTTCGCTGTGAAGACAATTTAGTTGTATTGTAGTAGGAGAAATGGAGCGAAATATTCCTTAGATAGCACAAGGACTTAAAATAATGGCTTTCATCCACCCCTCTTTGACTGCTAGCAATTTTATTCTAAAAATAGCACAGCTAAATAGCTTTTAACAGGAAAAACTAACAAAAGAGCCAGACAACACGATACCACTTTACCTAAGTACTTATATCTCATTTTATTTATAAGATTTTTTTACGAAGGTTCTCGTACGAGTATCTTTGAAAGCACCAAACATTTTCATATCCTATTCGAGGGTGCTATAGTAAATATGTACCTACCTACCTATAAATAAGACTTAAAATTTGTGTTATTATACCTACTAGGTAGTTAGGTTACAAATAGGTACCTAATAATAACTTAGAAGATAAGATGTACCGCTTTTTTGCGATACATTTTTGAGTCCTACAACTGAATCGTGAAAATCAAGAGTCTTACATCGATGCTTGATTCCAAAACATGAAAAGAATCCAGTGAAAAGAAAACTCTTCCCAATACTGTCCCAAAAAGATAACCTTAGAGGTCGACTGCCTAACAAAACCAATCGTACCGAACGCAATCGTAGGACTATTCATAGTTTGATAGAAACGTCCCGATGTACGATGTAGGTATTATAATTTATTTTATAAATCTCTGTTTATTTTCTCCATTAGGAAAGATGTTCTTATTGATGAGTACCTACTTATGAGTCTTGTATTACTCCAGATGAAACCAAAAAGCAAACGATGGAGAAACATATCTGTCTCGTTTACTTGAGTAAAATTGAATGGTTATCGATCTCGCTTCCTCTCTTCAGTTGTATACGGCATACACACTCTCATTTCATGCCAAATAGTCATTTCAAAACATCAATCAACCTCTGAGAGGAATCTATGATCCCACACAAAGCAGCGTAAACTCCAAAACTTTTCCAATTTCGGTTGGTCGAGCAGTCGAGTGGCTTCCGTTTCGTTTGGTCAGTGGCCTAAAAATAGAGACGTATTTTCTGGTAAGCTATTGAGGTAAAATTTTTTGCTGAAACAATCATCTATTCGCTTTCAAACTCGGTGCGTAAAGATTATCTCTATATATTTTAGAAGCTAGGTAATGTGTTACGTTACTGACTGAAAAATCTGAAATTGTTCTCTTGAGTGAGTGAATTAGGTACTTGCTTACCTTAATCAGGTTTTTTGACCTATAATCATAATCAATCGTTACTAAGTACCACCTCTATTTGACTTTCAATCAATCATGGACTAAAGTAGTAAGTAAGTACGTTTTTTGTTATTATATTTCCTATAAAAAATTAAAATAAACCGTAATATAACAACTTGGACTATGTTAAGCATTTACCTACCCGTATCGTAAGTATGCGGAATATTTATTGTGTATGAAGTATGCGGTTATTTCCCTCGTATATTCCACCCTTTGTTATCCCCACATTTGGTCGTGGCCTTTGCCGTTTCCGCTTTTTATTCCAGCCCTGATTCCAATCTCCATTCACACAGGAAGCAGGCCTTACGGTGTATAGTAGTAATGGTAGGAACTAGGCCGTTTTCTCGCCAGTTTTTCTAAGCTCGGTCGCGAGAAACTAGCACCTAGAACCATCTAGTGTGTAAGACGATTCAAAATGATCTATGTGATTTTAATGAATAAATATTTTTTAGTTCTGATTTCAAAACTTCATGAAAGGAAACCGGTGTAAAACAGTTAATCTAATGTCCTTTATTCTAATGTCCAAATTACCTACAGATTTAACCGTGAAAAGATAAACCAAATGTTGAGGTTCTGTTGATGCAGTTTGACCACTTATCGACTTGTAAGAATGTACCAGTGAAATACTATTGTCGGGCACCGTTGACCGGCATGGCCAGGTTTTGAACCGGTAAGCGCAGAGTCAGGGTTCACCTGCTATCTATACAAATACAATAATCCCGTCTAAACATACTTTATGCCCGCTAGTCGGACATTACGGTGAAATACCGGTTTTTATTCTCGACCTAGTTTTATCGTATCATTGTAAAGCTTTTCCCGAATTTGTGAAATGGGTGAGCTTGAAAAAACATGTTTTGTACGTAACCGGGTTCTTTACGTATTTAGGAGAAAATACGGTAAATCCCAACTGCAAACTCATTGTTTGACAAAGCTTCTGTTGAATAGACAGTTTCTGGATAACAATGTTTTGTTTTTCAGAGTAAAGCACACAGAGCTTTAATTTAAAATGCAACTAACAAAAACTATGCAAAGATTTATTCGTTTTATATTTCGCTGTTTATTTTATGTAAAAAGCAAACTTATTTCTGTCGCCAAGCAGGGATGCTCGCATTGCTCTGTTCCGGTTTGAGGTGGTGCGGGTGCAAATTACAATACAAATAGATATATATATATATATATATATAGAATATTCTTTTTTGTACACCAAAATTATGTAAAGAAAATACCAAAATTGGTAATAAAAACCAGCTTTAGGAGGTAGGAACAATGGGCGGCCTTATTGCTTAAAGCAATCTCTTCCAGGCAACCTTTGGGTGGAGAGGATCTAATACACAAAACACGGACACAAAACACAAATCTCTATGAATAAAACAAAAGACTCACATTCTTCCAGATAGGTACTCTCTCTACCAGTGCCCGCCAGCAATCTATGTGTATCTAATGAAATGAAATGTTGTAACAGCAGCTAGTAGCTACAACATTTTTACCTACGTACAGGTTGAAATGTTGTAGCTACTAGCTGCCTTATACTGTTGCTGTCTATATCGCACATATCAATAACACGGGCAACTGGATAGCAACATGATTAGATTCAAATTAACCACAGCCTCAACACAGTTGTAGAACATTTACACCCCCACCTAATGGGAGGTTGGATACATACCTACATAACATACACAGTTATACACATGCATACTTGGACATAGGTATAGTGGTGTGGGTAGGTATTCCAGCTGCAGACGATCAGATTGCTCGCACGAATTACCCTGTTCTGAGTACTTGATATACACAAGCAATAGTTATATCTACCCGGGTACTTTTTTTTAAAAATTATTTTACATCTTATTCACTTCTAAATCTGTCTTTATATTCAACTTATTCTGTTTATATAGATTGCTAGTATTAACGTACGTAGTAGTTGTACACGTAGGTACTTACTGTGTTAAATAAAAAGAATTTCCCAGAACTTCACAAAAAGCGCTGAATAAAAAAGTCACTCTCAGTGAATACCATTATTATACCGACCAGTTTTCCAGAATCGAGTTCGTTATATGAAAATTGGGATTACATAAGTCGATTCAATTTTTAATACTTATGGAAAATGAAGGCATTTCGTTAAAACTAATAAGTACAAAATTAGTAAACTACCTAGAAAAGCGAGTAATTATATTTTAATTAGGTATATTATTAAAACCTAGAAAGTTATTAGTAAATGAACTTCAGAAATCTAGCTTCAACTTCAAAGAAGTATAAGTGACCTTCAAATTATCTGTTAACCCAATCAACCCCTAGCTTCTGCCCGTGACTTCGTTGAAGTTCTATTGCCCTAACGCGTTCATTCCTACTAAGTAACCTTTAGAACCCGAGAAAAAGTAGCATATATATGCTAAGTAATGTAGATCACCAACTACGTTTAAGATCTATTCAAATCAGTCAATTGACAAACAAACATCCAAAAAACTTTCACTGTTTCACCAGGATTTACCAAAGACGAAAACTTTGTTCATTCATGTACATCAGCTACGCCGACATTGGAACCATAAAAGCATCCCTCTCATGCCGCACACCCCGATAGTCATTTGTATTTGTAACTTCAAATTGAAGAATTGCACGAGGACGTGCTCGTTATAAGGTTTCAGGGAAGTTGACGGTACGAGTACTTCGGATGTCGAGGTGGCAGTATGTACGTGGCTTCGAACTTTTGTATAACCGAGAAGAAAGAGTTTTCTACTAAAACTTATTTTATCTCGGTGTCATCCGCGCGTTATCAATAAACCATACAATAGAGAGTTGGAACGTATTTTCCGAAGACTACAAAGTACAAACCAGAAAGCGCAGCTGAGAACAGCTTCTTGATGAAAGATAAGGTATTGAAAATGGCTTGGAGATTTTGGATAAGGTCTTGTATTTATTTTGGTAATATTTCCGAAATAGTTTTTACAAAGAAAAATATCAAGTTCTGACGTTAACTGTACAAGTCTATCATTTAAATGAACTTCGGCTAATGAGCGCTGGTAATTTGTGAATCCAAGGGCGAAGTTAATCTCATCCGAAGGCCTTAATACAAATTGAATTGTGGGACTAGACCGGGCACGACATGATTATAAATTAAACCAATCACCTAAAACATTAAATTATCGTCATGGGTCGGGGGCTTTGTCCTTGTCCAGAGATCCCTCATCAACGAAATAATATTATTATAGGTACGTATATAGCTAGTTAGGTACAAAGATTTTTTATAAAAACTCTTGCAAGGTGTTTCTGAAGGTAGAGCAATCGATTCTAGGATTATTTGGACTTGAAGTGACTTGGATTTAAAGTGACAGTTGTTCATATTCAAAAATCTCACTTTACAGTGGCAAAATTATGTGTCAAAATTGAGAGAAGAAGAAAAGAAGAATTTTACGCACACATTTTTCTGTCAAACCTTGACGTGAAAACCAAAAAGAATGTGAAAATAGCGCAATCGAGTAAACATGAAGTCGTCATTAAAAGTCGCGGCCGAGTTATCAACTTCTTTAACTCACCAACAGCTTTACTTGATCCCAGATTATGCGTCCCGAGAGAAAATTTTATGTAAAAAAATTTGGCAACACTGGGCTCTAAAGATGTTTCTTTAATTAGTTTTGCGGGAAAGTTGTTCTGAATTTAAATTAATCGTGCAGGTGGGTTCGTAAAGAAGAGCAAAAAATTAAGCAATCTCCATACAAATATTTACCCTTCAAGAGTTCATTTTACGTAGCATTAATAAAAAGTGGTGTCAACTTTAATCCAAGGACAATGAATCACTCTGTAAAAGATGGCATAGCGTTTCTCGTAGACGCTAGTAGATTATGCTACGCCAAACTCTACGACTGCTACGTCAGATCTACGACACGCTACGATTTGTCTACGCCACACGCTACGCATTTTAAGAAAAAAAAGCTGCTTTTTACCAAAAAATACCGACGGAAAACTCGGTCACGTCGTTCTCGAGAAACTGATAGCATTTTCATGTTACTTTTTGAAATGGGTACAATTAGTCAAAATGATAACAGTAACTAAAGGAAAATGGTCAGATGTGATCAAGAAGATTAGTCAAGCGTGCTTATTAAAAAACATCCTTTTTAATACATTTCTTTCATCTTTATCAGCAAGAAGAAGTACATAAGTCTCCTCCATTAATGTTAATACTCATACTTCTCGGTCTTCCAGTTAGCTTGACGGAATCATATTATATAGGTCTGTGGGATGAAGGGCCGTTCGATATACGTTGGTGTTTGCTTATAAACATCGAAATACTGTACAGCGATCATTAATCATCTGTATTACTCGGGCGTTGCTACATCAATCCCCATTAGATTGAATCCTCTCCCAAATTACTTATCCTTTTGATTGAAGATAGAAACTGAGATAAAACTTGGAAGAGAACAAAGAAAGGAGTGTACTAAATATACAGTCGAGGGCAAAAATTTCCAGTCATCAAACACAATTCGTTCATTAACCTAACATTCACGATTTCCAAATTTTTCCAGTTTTTGTAAATGACGCGGAATGTATAGACGCTACTGTTTTTAAAAATTATAAAGATAGGTTTTATGCGCCAATGCTTTACAAAAAATAAAACTTTTGCTCTAAACGTTGAACGTTTACAGTTATTAATTGGCCTCACTATCAATATTTTGAGCATCTAAAGTAACTTTTGAAACTTTTGGTTTTGCCAAAATCGGACCGTAACACTAAATACCTACTCTAAAATTCATCAAACATAAAGTATCGGTAGCATGTACGAGTACGCTATTGAGTTGTTTGAGTTTGGCTTTGAATTACTTTCATTACAATACATGTTGTCTTTCTGAAACACACGACACAAGATTGATATCGAGTAACACTCTAATTGGATGAAAATATAACACACAAAAACATGATACATCCATTTTAATAACAAAAATACCTTTTTCATTCACAAAGGCCACCCGGGGCTGTTTGCAACACCGAGAGTCGATCGATTAGGGGGGGGAGGAAATACGGGGTGGCAAATACTCCCAGGGCGAGGAGGGGGGAATACCTACCGATTTACAGGCTCGTTCAGGACACGATAAAGAGTTCTTCTGCTTACAGTAAAGCAAATACGCAGAACCTTTCTCAAATTTAATTCTTTTGCCGTAAGAGCGTGCAAATTGAGGTCGTGAATGATAAAAAAGCATGGGGAAAAATTGGTCTAAGCCACATCACATGACATATTCAAATTGAAGGTATTTATGGAAATGCGTAATGTACGCTAAAATAGTAATAACCTTAGCTCAATAAAACTAAACTACCTACTTACATATTTTTTTTAAAATGATGGAAAACTTTTTCAAATAATAATTATTACTATTTTTAGTATCTCGGTAAAATTGCTTCAAACTTGCCCGTACAAGCACTCTAATAGACGTTTATCAGGCTGATATCGTGAATTTTATTGAATGTTACAGGAGCGGTGACGAAATGAATAGCCTTTGGCCCGATTTAAGTTTCATCTCGATTTGGCAGCACAATGAATTTACTTTCGGCAGTTTGTTTTACTTGGAAACTTATTTGAACAGTGAAAGTTTTTCAAACTCTTTTACAGGAATTGCACTGAAGGTGCATTTTTGGGTTATCAAAACTATTATTTATTTTAGTGTACCTAGTACTTAGACCGATATGCAGATTTACTGCTGAAGAGTAGGTATTAGGTATGCACCAGTACAATTACGGTTTGATAGATTAGGTATTATTTTTGTTAGCTATCGGTGTTGAGAAAATAATACATTCATCTTATACGTTTTGGTCGACCTTCATATACACTTTCATCTTACATTTTTTGTTTGAGCAAAATTGCAGTATTGAATGAAATGGAACAAATATTAAATACATTTATTTAACACACACATTGTATTAAGTTACTTTTCGTCAATGTCACGATTTATCGATACATCCCGTATGAAAGCTTGTAAAAACAACAATGAAAACACGAGCACATAACATACACATCATACGAACAATATTGTGTGCAGTGAAGCGGGCGGTATCTGCCTCCGACAGGCAAATAATAGGCTTACATTACAGCTACCTACTCGCCCGCACAGCATGAACATTCCTATTAACTGGAAATGATTACCAATAGACGTCTATATCGGAGATTCAGTTGATATCTACCTATCATGTACCTACTAGACTAGAGGTTAGATAAAGTAAAGTAAAAGTAAAAAATATTGATTATATACAGAAAAAAAGATTTACATCCACACTAATATTAAGTAACAGAATAGATGTATGTGTATGGTATGTATAGGTAAGTATTATAAACCCCGTTGAGTTATACCTACGATATTCATATCAACGTATGATGTACTAGTAATTTTTGTACTTTATGTTTGCTATATTTTCTATGTCCGTTCTATATTTTCTGTGTGTATGTCAATTAAACTATCTACCTATCTACATAGTAGCTAGATGTATAGATATTTGAGGCGTGGAAGAGTGTAAAGAATATTTTAACAAATGTCATCATCATTCTAGCCTGTAGAAGTCCACTGCCAAACATGACCTCTATAGATTGCAAGACAGAACGAAGTTGATCCTTCTCCGTCTACTTGTTATCCGAAAACGCGTCGTCCGTAAACTTGGTATATCCCAGAAATCCCCACTAACAAATCCCTACCAGTGGGGCTTTCAATTTTTTCCACAAATCTCCACTGGCTATACTTACATATTCACATAGATAAATTCAGCAGTAGAAAAGTATATTTTTAAGTTTAGCAGTATTATTTTCTCGTAATTCTGGTTCTAGCGATTGTTAAAAGATTTAAAATACGACTGTTAAGTCCCATGTAGATTGTGGGGGTGACTAATGGCTCTTCTGCTTTGAATGCTATTAATGTCGTATTGTTGAATAAGTGTGACTAATGTTCCAAGATTCCCCCACATATTTAGACTAACACAAATCTACTTTAGAGGAACACGAACGAAAAAGTGTACTTACATTTATTTTTTTCAGTGTGACTTTGTTGCATATCATTTCTTTTATACAATTTGCCATTTATACGTTCGTGTTACAATTCTCGAGCTATCTTCGTAAAACAACTTTGAAACATTATATTTTCTTTTAGTCTTCTAACTACAATAAACTTCTAATACTAAAATGAAATAATAGCAAATAACGCAACGATTTTTATGATTGTAATATAATATTAAAGCTACGTTGACCTGCCAAATGCCAATATTTCATCTCGGCTATTTTAGGCCAGGCTTTAACCCCTAGGGTGCGGTCATGACCGCTATTCGAGAGTCTTCGTAAACAGCTTACGTTACCTTTTTTATGTTTATTCATGAAAATTAGTCGTAAGACTTAAATTGGATTTATATGTGCTGAAATTAGTTTTATTGAGCACTATACCTTAACCTAGCTTAGCTTATTTACCTTTAGATAGTTGAGCAATGCGATTTTGACCCCTATACTTAGAGTTGTAAGGTTTCCCCAAAGTTTGCATAGACAACATTGATTAGTAGAAATCCCCATCAGCCTCATTTCACGTGCATGTTCCAGGTAATACGGAAATATTGGAGCAATTAGCAGTTTGCTTTCCCTCAGTTATGAAACACAGAGAGCTGATGCTGTGGGTGCTCTCAAAGCGCGCCAAATTACCTCTATTAGAACGCATTAGAGACGCGGCGCTGATATGAGAGCCTTGTACACAAGATGAAACTTTTACCTTCAAAGGTAGTGAAGTAAACTGGAATAATTAAATAAAATTGAGTTGTTTGAAGCCGAAGCACAACCTAGAAGAAGCTTACAAACATTAGACTAAGCTGTGAATACATAATGTACTATAGAATTGGTAGAACATAAAAGTTAGTAGTTATTTACCTTTAAAAAATTTGTTGTTTTTTCTAGTTTTCGGACTACCGGTATCCCAGTGGGATGAAACACTACCTTTCAATTGTGTGACTATAGAGTACAGTATTATAATGATCTGTGCTATAAATAGACTACATACGATTGAAAAACTAAAAAAAAATCTAACTTCGTTAGTAATTTTAGTAGAGCATAACGAAATTTACGTTCTATCTTTAAACTAGCTCGTTACTAAAAAGCTCCTATAAACTGGGGGTAAGTTTTAAAAACAAAATACATTGTTCCAGCGCTCTAAACCCAAAGGCAATTTTTCCATAAGCAAAATTGACAGGTGTGAAAATATGCACCGGAGAGTGAATTTATGTTGCTGGTTCGGGGATATACATAATCAGATTATACTTTACCTGACACGTATAAGGTTTATTATGCTGTATACTTTACGGAAATGTGACATGGAAATACCGCGATAATATACTGCGTTCTTGATTTAGCTTGAGTGTCGAGTTTCATTGTTCTGCCACGTTCTGCTTAGGATTCCAGACACGAAAATATATTATTGCGTTTATCTAGTTGTTTGACATCCCTCCTTTTTGCTTTGCAAAAAAGTGTTGGATACAAAATAAAATAAAAGCAGCTTTGAGGAATTGCAAACAGTCAAAGCACCACGCCCTGTCTATTTTTACAAAATTGAAAAGACTCCCCAGTGTAACAACTAGGTTAAAGTTACATGAACTTCCGGCATTTGACAGAGAGGAAATGACGATACGCTAGCACCGCAGCGACACCTAGCATCCGGCGGAAATCAAAATCGATCTCAGCTGGATGACAATTCGAGTGGCTGGCTGTAAACGGCAATGCAATTTTGGAATGGAGCTAGTTTTTTAAACGAAACGTAATTTTTGTCTGTAACTAGTGAGTGATAACCACTACTTGTGTTTTGCGCTATGTTTTCTGCCTACGGTTGCCCTTTAGTGAAAAGTAATTTAATTTAGGTCATTTTTGAATGGCTAGTCAAATTTCTTATGAAATTTCCATTCCAAGTTTCATCCGTTTCAAAACAAATACATAATTATGACGTGAGTTATGGCAGTAGGTACCCCACAATGCGCAGTCACGAGTCTCAGCACACAAGTGGGCGATTGTACACGTATAGCCCCCATCGCACTGAGGGGCCTTATCAACCGCATACAGGCTGGTAACATCAATTGGGGTGAAGCACACTTGCTTTTAACTCGGGGCTCAAAAAACTGTGCTTATTCTTTCGCTTCTGTCCTACATATTTTTTAAGACATGGTAGGTTATTTGTCAGGTTAAAATATGATATTAGATAGGCGTTTTGAGATGGACGGATGAATTATCTATGCCATACAATTTGTAGCTCTTTGTGATAGAGAGAAGTGATACCACTGTGCCTATTTCTGCCGCCAAGCATTGTTGCTCGTGTTCAGGTTTGAGTTCCAGTGCAATTACACGCACATGAGACATCTTTACGCGTCAGAGTAATGGATATTGCCTAGCAGAGCATATCCTCAAGGTATTGCCCTGTAAGGTATTGCATTGTTCTAGGCAAAGAAAACTTTTTTTGACTTCGACTATTGGTAGGAGGCAGCATGGAAAGACTGTAGCAGCAAAATGCTAAAATACTGCCTAAATATTTCCCAAAAATAACTCAATCTGCCGTGAAACTACAATAGTCTCTCAATATCGGCACAAAATAACGAATGACGAGATTTCCAGCTGTTTTACTGCACGAAAGATGAAAGATGGAGCTTTTAGGATGAATGTGTTTTACGAGGATCGCATCAAACCCATATCTGTCGAGAACGACGACGCACAAGGTTTACGTAGACTTGTGATGCTACCAATACATATTGGCTGAATTTTAGCATCATTATCATAAGCCTGTAGAAGTTGAATGCTGACTCATACATTTTCAGAAGGAACAACCGGGCTTTCTCTTTCCGCTGGTTTCTCGTTAACTTTTACAATATCATCAGTCCAACGGGTGGGGTGCCATCCTACGCTTTGCCTTGTCCGAGGTCACCAATAGTCGCCATTCGAGAACTTTTTTTTTTAACTCATGATTATCTAAAATACAATAGATGTCGACTTGTTGGATCAAATATTCGTTTTCTTGTAGTGTAGTTTGATCGACCTACTTACATATAAACTTAAGTTGGTTCCGAAGCTTAAAAGATCTATTTCTATACATATATTCGTAGAATGTAATCTTCAAGTTACGAGTTTGGACCTAAACAAACATTGGGAGTAGGGACTTACCGGGAAATGATTTCCTTTTCGAATTTCGCAAGTCACGTTGAGACGGTAAAGTAGAATCACGAGACCAAACAAATTCTGATTTGCTGCTGCAGAAACATCAAAGTGGAGAAACTTGTAATTTGGCGTTAAGTAGGCATTTGCTATAAAGAAAATTATAGGCAGGTAATTTACGTAAGTAAAGACAAGTTCGATACTTATGTGGTATAAACTTACCGAATTATGTGAGTACCCTAACGAGATTTCGTACAACTTTGAAGTAAATTCCTTCCTAATGGTGTATAGTAATTTACTCTAGTAAACGACACTTTTTCGTGTTATTTAGAATGCGTAATCATTTATGAGTAGTTAAACTGTTTTATGACTGTTTATTTTTAACATATTATTATAATAATTTATTTTTTAATTAAATGAAAATATCCGTTACTTGTGCTTTGGTGTATGGGTACTGTCATATCCATCTGCATTTAATCTATTTCAGTCTAAGCTTCTGTAATTACGAAGTGCACACAGCTGGTATACCGCGACTGCAGACACAAAGGCCATATTGGTTTACAAAGCAAAGTTCTAAAGCTACGTCTACAACGGGTATCTATTGTTTTATAATTTTAAGTAAGGACTAACATGTTCTAGAATATAAACTCTAACTGAGATAGAAAAGAGTTCTAATGAGTCATTAAGGACTAAAATGTTCTAGAAAATACTAACTGAGACAGAAAAGAGTTCTTAATAAGCAAGAAAGAGCAGTTTTGTTATTCCTAAAAACGGTTTTACAGCCTTAACAATCTACATTCTTGTAAATGCAGCTGTCCCGTAACTTGCAGCACATTTCCAAGTTTCTTCAACTTGTCCAGATAAACATAGACAAGACATACTATTGTGGACGTAGGTCTGAAGCCTTGTTTGTATGCGCCATAGTTCTCTATCTTGTTTGCAGAACTGTTTGCAGCAGTGTTTGTTTACAAAGATGTTTTTGTGCTTGCAATGAAAAGCGCGTGGAAGCAGTGGAAATAAATAAACTTTACAAATTATTTAAAAGCTGAAAGTATTCAATGAAATAAGGTTCACAATTTATCGCGTTTTTGCTTAGGTTTACCGATTGCTGAAACACAACTGTAAATGATGCAGAGTGAGGGTTTGTTGGTCAAATATTTATTGAGTTGAAAGACAATGTTTAGTAAAACATCTGTGCCTCAGACCAATGATCTTCTACAGACAAACGACTCTAGATATTGTTTGTTTATCGTTTAAAACCAGACAGTAACTTATATTGTGTACAATTGCAGCATTACAAACTTGTTAGTACTATTTTCCGAGTTCCAAACATATCGCTAATCTTAACGCGTTGTTTTGTTTCCATCGTGATCCAGCGCTCCCGTCAGCTCAGGAAAAGTCACAAGAAAAAC
This sequence comes from Eulithis prunata, assembly GCA_918843925.1. Classification (NCBI taxonomy): domain Eukaryota; kingdom Metazoa; phylum Arthropoda; class Insecta; order Lepidoptera; family Geometridae; genus Eulithis; species Eulithis prunata. The sequence goes on along the minus strand of OU974014.1, from coordinate 7,996,760 downwards.
CTCTTCCCTGACGTGGATCAGGGAAATATCACGGGGAATTGGGAATCCAATTTACGCCCGGTGGCATCGCTCACATAAGCCACAGCTTATTATGGAGATTTTGCTTACAATTGCTGCCAATATGCCTCCAAAAGTGGGGCATCCTTTATTATTTTAAACTTTACCTTATTCAATGTTTGGAAAATAAATATGAAAGAAAAAGGTGCACAAGCATGATGACAGATTTTAAATAAAATTAAGTTTCACATTTTATTGTTACGACGGAAAAATATATTCTGTGGGAATTTGATGGAAACATAAAAGATGTCCATAGCAATTAGGCTTACAATAATTTAAAAGGCAACTTAAATTTAATTTAATTTAATTTTCAACACACTTGCTCATAAAGTGGCTCTATGGTCACTGCAATTAGGCACATAATGACACCCATAATCAAACTGTGACTTTTTCATTGCTATAACTCACTAGTGAGTTATAGATTTTTTTAAAAATTTTATTGGTTGAGTAGCTTTGTTACTAAAAAAGTTTTTATTCAAAAAAAAGATCGTGTTCAATAGAACAAATAAATGAATGTTCCTATTGCTTGCTCATTTCATGCAACTTCTTATTTAAATAGATAATTTTAACTCGTACGTGTTTAATAAATAAAACTTTCACTCAAATATAACTTTTGTTTTCTCTGTAATAAAAGAAAACTTTAAATTCCCCATTTTTTACGTGGCAGAATAGGCGCAAGCCCTAAGCGCGGAAAATAAATAAAAAAAAAAATCTCATCCCTTTAGTCTGTGGCCGATCGCAATGCGCGCGCATAGGAAAACTGATTATTTTTTCCCGCCATAGCGAAACATTTTTCACAACGCGTTTTCACTGTTGAAATTATAGTTTTTTTATTGTTATTTTATTCACAAGTGTGTTGAAAAACGTCGTATGATACACGTGTGTATTGGTGATTACCGTTCTCGGCTTTCTTAAGACCCTCGCCTACGGCTCGGGTCTCAATGGCACCTCGGCGGTAATCACCAATGTACCACACTAGTACCATAATGTACTATTAATGAAATGGATATATTTTAGAGAGTACATAAAGATTTTGCTAAATTTTGCGTGAGGTTATTTAATATAGTCACAAATGTATGAAATGTGTTAAAACCCAGAGCAAGAACGCAGGTGTACGTAGTCTTACGTATAAATAGAACTATTTGACCCAGTTTCTCGCAATAAATCCATTTAGACCTTTATTATACTCGTGTATAAACCAAGACATAACTGGACCAGCAGGGAATAACTTTAGTAATTTCATAGAATTTTAACTGGGTTCTTAATTAAAAATAGTTTTACCGCGACTCAAAGGCGTGCAATTTTCCGAGGTTAGGTCACTGAAGTATTGGCGGGTCTGGAATAACTCACTTATAATATTGGATTATAGCTAAAAGGGGTAGATAGCGCCCAGATTTGAATTCCACGGTCGGTCACCGATCACTATGGTGATCTCAGTGCGCTGCAGACTAAGATTATCAATGTGATGGAATGGCAACATGGAAAAAAAGAACAAGAAGAAGAAGAAGCCATCTTAGACGTGAAATCTCTGACCATTGTACGATTAGACAGAATATTCTATAATAGGGCTATCTTTCAAGGAAATAAATAGATAAGTAAAATTAAGAAAAATTTTATGCATAAAACAATCAACAAGAACGACTTGTTCATGACTGACTCGTATGCTGATAAAAAAATCGTTACTCAAGCCAGTATTATATGATCTGTGCTCAAGCATAGATTAGAGTGGAGATTTTCATACAAAAAATTATGCTTGAGTACTGCCACGTCGGCCACTAACGCCTCCTAACGTTTTTACTGAGCTGGCTGAAATGCAAGTGCTAAGTTCCATAGTGCCTGCACTTGTGTTTATTGTATTATGCAACATAATTTAATAACTAACTTACAACCATGCCTCAAAGGGATTATAACGTGACACAATGTTATCTCCTTTCAGACAGGCAGGTAATAACCAGAGCTATAATATATCCGCAGTGCAATTCCAACGTAGGTAGTTCTGTTATCAATTTAATAACGCACACAGAAGCCATTATTTGATGACGATCTCTATTGTGTGAAATGTGATTGAATAAGACTAGCGATAGAATTGTTTTAGATCAAAATAGATTAGAACTTTCGGGTTAGAACTGCTTAGAACTCACTCGTTCCTTATCACGTGGGAAGTGTCTTATTTCTTGGTTATGCTTGTGTATGAGAGAGCGTGCCATGAAAAGATGAGATAAAGATAGCGTTTATTTTAATTTTACAATTTTCTTACAATTTCGGGCTCACTCTTTACTTATGACGCCCTCTCAAACGTCTCTCAAGAGACGTACGAAAATTCTTACCTATGAAGCCCTCTCAACGTTGAGAAGCTAACTAAGCAAGTCCAGCAGAAAACTTCTTCGGACTGATGATGATGATAATGTATGCTGTTACACTCATCGCTACGCCACTGCGTAGCTCGTAGCGTGCTCGTAGCACTTCTCGTAGACCCACTACGAGGTTGCTACGCCACCACAATAAGCTGTACTTTATTGCGGAAGTAATCTCTGAGTAATGTTTATTTTTGCGCGATTATTGTTTTATTACGTTGAGCTTATTGCGTCGTTAAACGAATGTTAACTTTTTATTACCGGAATTGAGTGAAGTATGTCTGCAAATTACCAAAGTTTTTTTTTAATAACATCCATGGCCGATTTGGAAGGGTTTGCTGCAGACAACTCAACAGATTCATTGTATTTATTTTAACTTTTTTCGTCTTTGACGCACTACCAAGTATAAAAAAAGGTTTGGTCTTTTTTACTTTCGTTCTATTTTTTAACACTTTCTTTAGCTAAAATACTTTGGGAAACTTAAATATTCGCATTTGTGAATAAAATATACGTAGACTTTATTTGAACATCGCTCATTCAATTACTATTAAATATGTATGTAGTAGCACAGATCATATAATACTATACTAGGTAGTGGTAAGTGCTCATAACGTATGAATGGACATAAATGGAGATTGGATGCCCGCATGAACCCTTTATCACTCATGCATTATTTGCCGTATCAAAGAGAAGTATTTCGAACATTTTGTTGTGGTCTTTTTGGTAACTGGGTTGGGAATTTTATTACTTTCATTTATTTCTAATAAGTGATTTACATACATTAGGCAAATATCCCTTTTTACAATGTCAAGAATAGAATAAAGGGGTTTCGATGCTGTGTACTTCAAAAGGCTAACCCTTTAGTATAAGTTTATTTCTCTATCTTTTGCTAATTTTATTTACTTATATCAGCTTTTACTGTTAAAGCATCGCATAGTGGTGAAATCACGTTGAAAATATAAGTTATTTCTTTACATAATAATTTATTACTTTTAGTGCTGTTTTTCATAGTCAGTTGTAAAGCTTGTTTATTTATTGGTGTAAAAAAATAAAAACTCATTAGACGCTTGCACTTATTTTTTGTAGGTAAAACATCAAAAGTTCACTGTAAAATATAGATAAGAGTAAATAAGACCACTCTTGAAATCTTTACCTAGCGAAAGATTAACAGTTTCATAGCAGTTTATCATTTATTACCTACACCCAGTATTCAGTTACTGGTGCGTTTTCATATGGACGTTGGCCATTGCTTTCCAAGCCACTGCTTTTAAAGTACTATAGGTTGGACTATATAAAGACTTACCATTTCCACGTTCAAGAAGTTCATCAAAGTTTGATATCTCGTCTGCGGTAGCCACCGCCACTACTGCCAGCACCAGCCAACGGAGGCGGGCCATGGCACCTGAGAACAATTATATTAATGTTAATTTGATTACTACCGAGACTAAAAATAGTAATAAAAACCAAAATAACGAGATGGGTGGTGAACTATGTTCAAGGTGATAAGCCCGAGCTATTACTAACCCAAATTGATATACAGTGGCTGAAAAGTCCACCAAACAGCTTAACCAGCCTTTTTTAAGCAGTGAGACCATGATAAGTGTTCATTTTTTCCAAAACTGGAACGGAACCCTAAAAAAGTGGGACCTGGGCTGTATTAATTTGCCCTAGACCCTTTAAGCCAGAAGTGCGATGATCTTTAGGTATTGACACTTCATAGTAATAAGTATCGAGCCTGGCTGGAGCAGACCGGATGCCTATACGTATACGTAGACGTAAGCGTAGACGTGTACGTACCACTGAGTTGTAATGTATGAAACTGTATGAGACAGGACACATTGCTTGTGTAATGTAGACGTGCGCGTCATACATTACAACTCAGCGGTACGTGCACGTCTACGCTTACGTCTACGTATACGCATCCGGTCTGCTCCAGCCTTTATCTGGTTGCTTAGTGAACACGTAGCTCGCTTTTATTTCTTGCATCCGTATCAAAACAAACATAAGTTTTCAAAGTTAGTCAATTTATCTTGTCGTAAATAAGCTGTGACCATCTTTTGTGTGAAAGTCGTTAAGAACTGCGGTAAATAAGATCTGTGGCGATCTTTCAGAAGCACAATAGAGATGAGATATGAAGGTGTGGAACGTTTACGGTTTTAGCTTTCATAGGTGACATCAACAACTTCTCAACAATCATGGTGTACCGGTACCGACCCGACATAAAATTGAATTAAAAGCAGAAGAGAGACGAGATGATAAACCTATTCTTGCACGTATACTTTTAAACGCAACTTTACAGCCCTTACTAGCTCCCTCTAACATATACTTCCAAAGATCTGTTTGCAGAAAGAAGAAATTCTAATGATATTATGTTTTGTTTACCCAAAATAGTAGAAACCTAGGTAACACTTGGTAAACGCTCAGTTTTGTTTAAATTTGTAAATACCTAAATTTTAAATCCAAAATTTACGAAATACGAAGAGCTAGTAGGTAAAGCAATGCTGGGTAAATCAAAGTGCAAAAGTTATAAGTCCACATACCGCGCGGTTGCTCTCGACGTTTGGCTCCGAGTTACTTTTTAACGCTAGCCTAGTTTCAAACAACGGCACTGTCTGTCTGCTACCTTGCTGTCAAAGCGAGGTCAGCCTTTGTGAAGAGCTTTTATCCGCTGCCGTGATTTTTGTAGGACTAAGCTTCCTGTCTTATGTTAAAACTGGCTTACATTCTTGTACTAACTTTGATAGAAAGCTGATAATAGTGACATTTTAAGCCTATTATACAGTTTTGCTGTTTTTGCTATAAAAATCAAAGTAAAATACTTGGCGAAGCGAAATATTTTACACGAAATAAAATCTTTGAACTTCTGCGTGACCTAGTTGAATATTTTGAGAGAGATTCCCACTTACAAACTTGAGCGAATCACAAACAAGAATCCAACAAAAAGCGAGAGATCTCTCAACTTCAAATAACTAAGCGAGCCCATGAACCGATTAAGTTGCCTAAAGAACCTTGCACACTGACAAAACCATTCGTAAAGGCAAGTCGAGAGTGGGAATGGTTAAGCGATTCAGACGTCTTTGATGTAGTAAAGCGGCTGGCGCACCCTTCAGTCCTTAACACTCCGGCCTTGCTTGTGCACTTATGTGGTGTACTAAATTCAATGGCATTCCGGTACAGGTGCAGTGTGCATGAGCCTTATAAGCCTGTTGGATAAGGTGTGGCTCTGGGGCAAGAAATAATGGGTAAAAACGTGCAAACTAGATGTTCTTTGAGGGGTGTATCATAAAGTACGTAAAATAGGAATACGTTCCTAACTTAACTTCGTTCCTGTAGTTTTCTTAGTTTTATAACGATGTTTAAGTTTTAAGCACCGTTTTGTTTTGTTTTATTTATTCAAAAACTTATCACGGGTTGCGGTGACAGCCATCTTGATTCTCGGAATGAAACAAGTTCATAATTTCCACGGCGCGCCTCGATTCATAAACTGGTTTAGCACTGAGAAAATTCTAAAAATAGTATAATTTAAAACTTTTTATTTTATTTGCCAACTGCGGCTTCAATTTAATATTGCAAAGCTAAAAATCGAACAAAATAAAAGCAGAAACAATCCTAAAAGTTCATTAAACTTTGTGTGAAAAAGGATTAGCGAATGAAATACGAAATGGAAAGCAAAAAGGGCATATTTCAGAGCGTAGTTGCGGAGCGGAACGAGTGGCCATTTTGTAATAAAACGAACAATGGACGGTATTGGAACAAAAACTGCCATCATGCCCCGGTAAGTACAACCACGGGGCTGGGATAGGACTCTGTATTATCTGTGGTGCATGTGCCTGAATAACTTTAGAGGTAGGTACCTTTTAAATGGTCTTGTATAGCTAAATGTTTGTTTAGTTAGGTAAGTACTCACTTGTAGTTCAAAGTTTTTTGTTTATGACTAAAAATGCACCCAAGGCCTTACTCTGCTATGTTGGTGCATACTAAGTCGTACTAGATTAGTCCACGTAGTATTGTATTACCTTCGTAATACAACTTCGAGAATAAATTAAGCAATATTCTGGGCATCTTGGAATCTATTTTTGTAAAAAAGCTGCTTCAAACGAATAAAGAAACACCTTCAAATGAACTCCGGCGACCTCTACCATGCCCAATAAATGTGACTTTATTGGATTTGGCAGGTACCTAATAAATGTGTCTTTTAAGATGGGTATATTCCAGAAATCCCCGCTAAGAAATCTCTACCAGTGGGGATTTCAGTTTTTTTTTTTGTCAGAAATGATTTTGGTGGAAAGTTTTGCACGCATACGAAGTTGCGGGTATCAGCTAGTTTATTATATAACGTTAAGATTTTCATATTGACACTGTAATAAGTTTCTTCACATATAATAGAGAATTTATGGAGTCGTCATAATTACGTGACGTGACTTGCAATAATATTCGCATAGTTTACTCGCACACGCAAATAATAATGCTGGCCACAGACCAAGCGAAGACTGAACCAGCCAGCTTTGATTCTTGCTCGGTTATTCGATCGATGACCCTTCATAATGCTAAGTAAGCTCTTATACGCGTATACTTTTATTGATGACTAGCCGTCGCCCGCGGCGTTGCTCGCGTTCCCTTTAGAGTGCGACTTTTCAAAATTCCTGTCTTAGTGCACCCCTAAACTATATAAGGATACTACCCTCCAAATTTCATACCTCTAGGACTCATGGTTTAGGCTGTGCGTTGATTATCAGTCAGCTTCAAAAGAGTTTTATATATATTGATGATAATAAGATGATTTTTCTCGTTCAATACAGCGTTTTATTTCGCAAACCACAAAATACAAAATTACTAAAAAAAGCACCCCTTCGCCATTTTACAATTCCCCGTTCCTCTCAGCGCCTATCACCACAGACAATCCTACACCCACGTTCCGTTCAACGTTGAACTTACATTTATTTCATTTTTTTCTTCACTGTAGTCTATTTTTTTATTTCAGTCTAAGGTCTCAGTTGGTCAACGAAAAACTAGTGGACAAACCAAAACGAAAGTTACGAGTTATATGAGTTTAGCTGCTAAAACTCTGAGGACAGAGTTTTTAGACACCATCATCTGCCATAGCTCCAAATAACAAAAAAGCGCTTTCCAATTGATTAAAAACTTTTGTAGCTATCAGTGATTCTCATTGGCTCTGGTTTGCACTCGGTCCGGTCCGGTTCAGTTTGTTACGTACTTGGTCTAAACATGTCTGTACCCAGCATTGAATATTATTTACATTAATAAAGTAGAATATTCGCAGCGAGGGTGAAGTGGGAGGCAATCATTAACCCTTTGACGAGGGTTGCCGATAGCCACAGCTTGTATTCAATTTATGCGATGTAATTTGCTGGCATGTCGATACCTAACCTTATAGATGGGGAAACTTTGGTTTAATGGGTGGTTTATAAATGGTTTGAAAATACAAATATAAACTAGGTAGGTACTTAGGAGTACCTACTTATATAATCATTTTTGTTGTTACACACTTTTGGCTGAGCGGTTGTGCTTTTGGTTTATTTCATCCAGTCCTACTAGTATCATGAATTTTTATTGTAGTTGCGACCTTCGTTTGACTTGCTTCCACGCAACTCATATGGGTTTGCAGAGGATTTATTTTTAAGAAGTTATAACCTAAAATTTTCGTCTATAGGTAGAGAAAGATTAACAAAATATATATTTAAGTAAGTCTTACCTATTTAGTGTAGTTCTAACATCAGTGAGCAAGCTTGCTTGGTTATTTTACACTTTAACTTCGTCATATGCTCGATTCGTCTTTATAATAGTAAGTAATTGAACAAGTAAATGGCATCTGATGGCCCCACGATAGCCTCTGCCTATAACAATGCAAGACCTTTGTGTATACCCTTTAGCGTATTCCACGTTTTCGAAAGTAGATAGAGCACGCAAAAGAATTAACAAAATGCTATGCTATTATAATAATGCGCAATAAAAGACTCAACGTGTGTAAATACGAAGTACAAAGCAATAACCAGCGCAACAATTCCTACCATACTGAGAACAATTTTCATTATCTTAAGTTGTTCCGGAGCACAGCAATTTTCTCTAATTCGTTTGTACCTTATAAATTTATTACAATAGTTGGAGTAGCAGTGGTATTTCAATTTAACTAAACTCCGCTTTACGGTTAACACAAAGCTTTCAAATACGTCCGTAGCGAAGCTGTTTGTAGGTTAGTGGTTACACCGCGCTTAAACTATTTATAGTAGGTAGCTAGCAAAAACATTGTATTGTAGATATCTTAAAACGGGCTAGGTCTCTTCTCTTTTTTTTCCTTTCATCTCCTTTTTTATTCTTTTATCCTATAGTAACCTATACCTATAAAACATTTTGCGATACCCGAAATGGGTCAATAAGTTTGAAAGTGCGGAATACCTTATGCTAAGACCAATTTGTTAACACTTATTATGCAAATAAACGTACCTTGTATCTTATTAATAGCTTCTTTACGAGTGCAGTGATACATTTTAAAACAAAACAGGCGATTTAAAAAAAAAATAAATTACTACACAGACTTTAAATAAGTAAGTATAAGCGCGGAGGTATATCCTGCTGTGGTCAACTTACAAGTTTCTTCCGAAAGAAAATCCCGATTGAAACTGCCCCTTCGTTTATCTTACAAAAGAATAGCGTTCCGTTTAATTAAATAAAAAACCGAGTGACGCTGAAGCCATTGTCCTATAATGTTTGGTTTTAATTAAATTCTCTTGTACGGAACCCACAGATCCCGGGACGAGCAGAATTAATGGAAGTTTAGATTGTAGAGTTCAGTTATGACAACTCATTGTTTATTTAGGTTTTGGGTGAAAGTTTTTAAGCTTGTGAACTTTGATGACCGATGGGGCTGCCGGAAAGTTTCTTGACGTCAGAAATTTGGTTGGGAATTGCAAAATTCCCAAATCTCCCGCTAGGGGCGCTTATCTGGTTTTCATACAAAATGTCTCGCTTTGCGAATGCGTTTGCGTGTGCTATACTCCAGTCGAAAGTCAAAACTAATGCACAGACTCGGGGCTGGGAGCCAATGTTTGATAGTGACGTTTGTGACATTGCATGCACAGTGACGCTATCACTTCGCAAGAGCCCGCGTCATCGCACTAAGCGGCCGTGTCGTGTACACAAACGAGTAGAGGCCTAATAAATATAGTAACAGTGGGCCCAGTTTTTGAAGTGAAACTTCCTAATGCGACTTCCAAGAAATAGAAAGTGACAGAGCGAGAGTGAATGCGTGGCACTCGAAGTTTCGCTTCTTCCGCGCGGAGGGACTCCACGCAGTTTTTTTTTTGTACTGGGACCGCCAGTTTTTTTTGGTAAATGTGTGTGATTTTATTGTTTTGGTAGCGCTAGCTACGAGTAGGTTTACACTAAATTATTTTACTTTGATATAAATGAGCAAAAAAAATATAATGTGTTCACTAGCTCATCAGCGCCGTGATGTAGCCACAAAGCCTCGAATGGCTCAGTAAATCAGAAAGACTCGTTTAGCAGAACAATGGACTTCGCTTTACGGAACCATTACCGCAGAGGTATTAGGGAACTGAATCGATATATCTGAAGCTTTGGACGTGGCGTATGGTGTTAAAGTTACTATAAGTACATTCTCTAGAATTTTTTTATACAACTAAATGATTTTTTATGTGGTTGATGATGGAACAAACCTGGTTTTAAGTGGCACATCAACTGAGAACATGCCATGTGATGCATTGCACTGCGTATACACTTAGAATAAAGCGTTTTAAAATTCTTCAAGCAGCGCCAACGGATGATAGATACCTCTGGTGTTGCAGGCGTCCATACGCTACGGTAACCGCTTACCATCAGATGGGTCGTACGCTTTTTTCGTCTACTTATATTATAGTTATATAAAAAATGAGTAGCTGCGAATAATGAGAAAATAATGCTCTATAATCTGTACTTATCCCGAGACCCTTCCGGGATGCGCATACATTACCCGAGGTTTTAGATACCCGCTTTTCATAATTCAAGGTATCGTTCCCCGGAATAAAATACTATGGCGAAAATACTCTAAGCGACTCTAAGCGAAATTAATCTCATTTGGTATGCCGACTCCTTTATTATGATCCTCATCAACAATATTCTATTTTCAAAATAATTAATTAAATCCTAGGTTTCCGAGGTTTGTTTGTTACTCAAAACTACTAAGTTGTACGATGTAGGTACCTATCTAATTATTTCTTTGTTTACTGAGCTTTTTCGGTCAAGTTAAGTATACTTGACCGAAAAAGCCTAATCTCATAGTCGCTTCATATAATGTCGTGGTGATCCTCTATGTACTGATTTCCTATAAAGTTATACAGCAAAATTAAATGGTGACTCTATACCCGAGCCCCGAGTCTGTGAATTTGTTTTGAGTTTCGGCTCGAGTATAGCACACGCAAACGCATTCGCAAAGCGAGAAATTTGGTTGGGAATTGCAGAATTCCCAAATCTCCCGCTAGAGGCGTTTATCCCGTTTTCATACAAAATTTCTCGCTTTGCGAATGCGTTTGCGTGTGTTATACTCGAGTCGAAAGTCAAACCAAATGCACAGACTCGGGGCTCAGTACGATCGTCTAAATTCTAACCTAACAGAAATGCTACGAGCTGCTACGCCGTAGCTCTCCGTAGCACTCCGTAGCACAGTCAGCGCAGTAAGGACATTGTTTCGCCAACACTGCACAAGCGACAAGAGCCTTCAAGTCCCTAGTTCATTATACAGCCTTCCCTCGCTGATCTGAAGTACCATCGACCCTCGCTCCAATATCGATTGAGGTATTAAAAGTTCACTTTATAGTGGTTGTGCGGATTCGTTGAAACCTTGATAATAAAGATATAAATTTAATTATAAATAGAAATTAAGCTCTGAAAAGAAAGCAATTTACTTTCTATTCATAAAGTTGTGTGGGATGATGTAACGAGAAAATTCATAAGTTTTAATTACTTGTAAATTGTAATAGATGTCGCTGGTTGGAATGGAGATTAAAATTAAGTATGTTTTATTTTCTTTTGTAGGTATATACGAAAGTAGATTATTATATTTAAAATGTATTTTCTCACGACTATTGACAGGCGTCATGGCTCAGTCGGTAGTAGCTCTGCCTTCCGTGCTGTGGGTCGTGGGTTCGATCCCCACCGAGAACAAACATTTGTGTGTTGTAAATATAGATGTTTGTTCTGTGTCTGGGTGTTTCTATGTATTATAAGTATGTATTTACAAAAAAAAAATGTATGTATGTAGTCTATCAGCCATCTAGTTTCCATCGTACAAGCTTTGCTTAGTTTGGGACTAGAAGGCGTTGTGTTAAATGTCCGTGAATATTTATTTATTTATTATTTATTATTTTCAATCACAGGTTGAAAGGCAAGAGCAATAAAATTGCTATTCAAGTTTTTCAAAGACATGTCATAAAAGAGACATGGAGCTTCCTGCCCTCAAAGTTCGTGTCCTACGAGCACTTTATCGGTTGGTTTCGTGACACGAATGAATTCCACGAAAAGTGAACAAAAACTTCACTTTGTAACAACTCACAATGGCATTTAAAACTTTTATTGAACGTTTCATTTTAGGTAGAGTTTTATTTTTGCCGACAATGGCTGTCTGTACACTGCCAACGATACGATATCATGTCATACATTTCGTACTGATAATGATGTGTTCTAGCCGATTTCGGCCATGGCGACTGTGTTTTGTCTGGACAGGCATATTTAACTCGGGTTATGTAGGGCTTTGTTGTTTGTTGTTCTGCCCGCCGCTCTACTGTGACTTGCTTACCCGATTTTGTTCTACCGTGTCGATACCGGCATCGATATTTGTGTCCGTCGCTACATATTACCTATCGTCGGTAAGATGTTAGGTATCATGTCGGTATCGGCTAGAGTGCAAGGACTCAATAATTTTAGCACTTGTTGAACAAAGTCGTGCTTCGATTCGCAAACTGCACTCATAATAACCGTTTTTATTGAACTGGCAATCATGTTCTTAATTCATTTCACAAAGTAAAGTTTTATAAAATTAAGGCGAAGGGTAAAGCCAGACAACCTTCTCGCTCGCACATTTCAACATTTTTGAAGATTTTTGAACTAAATGTAATTATGTGAAATTGCAGAGCTTCAGGGTCGAGAGTATAACAATGCAAATGTTCAATGGAAATATCACATTGATCCAAACAAGTTTTCTCTTTTATACAGCCTTTGTACCAGCCCTAAGTGGCACAAATTGTCACATCAGCCAAAACTAAGCCCTCCGCAATAGCTATGTAAACACATCAGTTATGGCTACACCGTACAGTTACAACACTGTGTCCACGTTTAATCTGTTTGCCCCAGCCTCCCCAGCTTGGCCATGTTTGCAGCCTGAGAGCATTCTGAATTTTCGTTTTAAATTGCTTTTAGAACTGCGAGAATATTCATGAACCTTTTCAGTAAATTAGTATAAAAACTGTGACTGTGGCATAAAAGTCTAGTATTTTAACTCTTTTTTCATCTCATGCATTTATTTTATCGCAAATAGCTTTTCTTTCTTTGTCAAATTGATTTTATATAATGTCTCAAATACTCATTGTAAGTAAGTTATTAAATTATCATGAATTATTGTATCAATTATTGTCTTTGCTTTTCTTTCTTAGTCCTTGTCAAATTGATTTTATGTAATGTCTCAAATACTCATTGTAAGTAAGTTATTAAATTATCATGAATACTCAAGAATACAAACCAGTATTACATAGATTTAGGTCTAAGAAAAAACAAACCCGTGTTACAGAGGTTTCGGTCTAAGAAAAAACCAACCCGTATTAGGTACATAGGTTTCGGTCTAAAAAAAACCCGTATTACATAGGTTTGGTCTAGATTTTCCTAACTTTGAAGTGAGTTTATAGTTAGTAGAAAACGGTGACCGCCTTTCAAATAACCACACAAAGAAAACAGAAGTGGCCTATAAAAACCTTTTATCATTAATACAACACGCGATGCAGGTCGTGAATTTTAAATTCTTACCACAAACTAGTGCAGCCTTGAAGTGTAGCCTTGGTGAGTATGGGCGTGTACCTTGACACGGACAAAATATGCAGAAGCTCATCCGTATGTGATCGATACAGTGCTTAGTACTCACTAAAAGAAAACACTTTTAGTCCCAAACAGAGCAATTACACTGTAGGGGGGCAGTCGCTAGAGAATAGAAAATAGTCCAATTCGTTAAAAGTCACGTGACTTTGTTCTATTCTCATAAGCAAGAGAATATAAAACGTCAGAAACAGAATAACAGAAATAGAAGGGTTTTTTTTTTAAATCTAATATTTTTCACTATTGTACAATACAAAACAAATCAAAGCTGTATTTGTGAAACTTGAAACTTAAGAGCTAAAAAATGTTTCCTAAGTACTAAAAAGTTTTATCGGTTTAGTTTTTCTTTACCAAAAAACTGAAACATTGAACCCAAGAGCATTCTATCATGTACTCTATGACTCTACAGATAAGTGCCTGCAGAACCTCGCCATAGATAAAGCCCGATGTGCTCTTCCGGCTTTGTCACGTCACGGCATAATGGAAGCTGTTTCTGACCATCCACTCCGATGGCTGATGCCTGTCCAATAGCTGCGCGGAAATTGGCAGCCATATTGCCACGAAATTCAGGACCGTTTCAAAGTCAAGAGGCAATTTATTTTAGGCGTTAGATTTTTTCTTTGTTCACAATTCCCAACACTATTTTTTTTTAAATAGAAGCATAGATCTAAGTTTTTTGTTTCATTGACCATAAAAATAGCCTGATAAAAAAAATACACTTGTCTATTCTTGAACTGAAACATTAAAAAAACGTTTAGATAGTGACATCTATCTAAACGTTTTTTTACATTTGAAATAATTTGAATTGGTAATATCTCGTAAAAAAATGCGAACTATTCATTTAAATCATTCGTAGAATGTTTCTAAATGCCTTTATATTTCGCCTAAATTATTCAGACACGAAAATCACTCGCCTATAATAAATTCACTAACCTAAAAATAGTATTCCAAAGAGGTTGGTTTACATTCCATTTCACACGAAAGAAAAAACGTCCAGAACCTTCACCGGTCGTCTATCTCAACGTTAACCTAGATACTAAGGGATAAAACCCCTGTGTTACATCGATAAAGAGCACCCTCTGCGTTATTATTGTGTCTCTTTCGCTTTTGTACAAAGTCGCCGGCTTTTGGTAAATTTATTAATTTTATCAATGGAGGCGTTGACATCATGTAGTCTTGTACTTATAGTCTTGTACTTGTAAGCTATAGAATTCAATCCTAGTCGATTCTTTATTTTTAATTTTTTTTAAATTAATTTAATTTTTTTTATACTAAGCAGCTATTTTTTTTCTATTCGCTGCCTATTTAGAGATGCTTTTTATCCACAGAACAAAGAAGTCCGGAGTGGTTCTCTATCTAAGTACCAAAGTGTATCTATTTTTTTTTTTTTTTTTTTTTTTTTTTTTTTTTTTTTTTTTTATAATTGGCGTCGCACTGTGTTTGTGCATTTGCCATTTTACGTGGAAAATTAAGGAAACAATAAATAATAAAAAGGCGCGGGATCTGGCATGCGGGTTAGGAAGGATCAGTAGGGTTAGGGATACAAAAAAAATAAAATATAAACAAAGGTAGAAAATATATACAAAAGGGAAATATGTACAAAATTAAATTTCTAAGTTATTCATATAGATAAAAGATGATAAGCAATGATATATACAAGGGTCAAGGGTAGCTAAAAGGATATTAACACTAGTAGGAAGGGGAATACGACATGCAACGAGATAAAGTGTATCTAAGTATACAAAGTGGATATATTCCAGAAAACCCCACAAAAAAATCCCTACCTGTGGGGATTTAATTTTTTTTCAGAAATCCCAGTGGGGTTTACGGGTATTGTAAACTATTGGATTGTAGCTACACAAAAAAGGAACTGTGATAGAAACAACGAATAGTGGTTCAGATTTTGATAAAACTCATCCAACATTTTAAACTTTTTCCTCTATCGTTTTATTTTCGGTTTAAAAAAGAATTTCATCTCCGTGCTCTCCCATAAAATTCAAAAAGGACGGATTAATGTTACCGCGTCGATCGACGGATAGATAAATTGAAGGAGGCAACCATAACTCAATTAGTCGTCGCTCTGAGGGTAATCAACTTAGGCGGTCGTTTTGTGCAAATTGTGAGTTTAAACATCGTTTTCAGTTACCAAGTTTCCAAATATTTTCGGGGTGGGAAATGTGTTTTCGTTAATCATTTGTGCATATATATGCTCTTAGATAAGACACCCGTAAGCTTTGTACCACAGAAAAAAAAGAGCTTTGTATGTGGAGAGTCAAGTTGAGTTGTATTCAAAAATACTTTTGAACTAATTGATTAATTACAACATAACTTCATTCTATGTCTATGTTCGCAACGAAAAAGATATGTCCCCATTTCCATAATATCTTTGATCTACTCTTTATATTCATAGGGAGGGAAGAGACAGATTTATCATTTTCAAATATTCGTCTCAATTGAGGGATCCTATGCTCAGATCAAGATCCAAATTAAAAAGGATAATGTTAAAATTTTTTTAGAACTGTTATAGCACTACTTATTTCAATAATTTGTAAAACCTCAACTCATTTTACTTTTTAAAACGAACTCGCTGATATTTTACAAACACGATCGAAAGCTAAGCCCGTGGTGACGAGCGGCGGTAAGAAAAGGCAGCGGTCTTCAGCGGTAAACAATTACGTGGATGTGCCAAAAATAACTCCTTTTTAATTGCCAACGAGGTCAAGAGTTCATTCGATGCCTGTAAAGGGCTCAAGCGGTGTGAGAGCCCTTCAGCGACCGTTCAGCACAGCCAAACCACAGTCCTTATAACATAGCTAACTCACTACGCACGTACGTGTAATTTTCCGTATTTGAAACGTTTTTCACATAACTACTGAGATTGCAAGCAGTGAAAAAAAAATCTCTATAACCTAACTACTTAGGTATGATATAAAAATATTCTAAAGAGGTGACACCACTTCAAAACCCCTCGTTTTATTTACGTATCAGCCGTATGCACACGAGCAATGATCAAAAATAGCCAATATTTTTTTCTCCAGACTCTACACACTCTATTATTTAATTTAATGAGGGTATCATGCATAAAACTCACAACAAAGAGAACACATGAAAATACAATTCATAAAAACAAATGACTTAAATCTAAGTGTTTCCCTAATTATAGGATACCACCACATGCAATTAATTAAAAGTCAATTAAGTAACAGAAAAAGCTCTAGTGTCTAATAAAGAATGGAAAACACTCCATCACCGTCCGACTCCCGAACAAGTATACTAGTGACCAGTGATTTTCTAAGGGCTGTGACACGGTGTACTCACCTCGCCTGAAATTGTGGCTGTCTTTCTGATTGTTCTCCATTTGCCCTCGTGTTTTGAATGTCCTCGACTTGATTGTCCTCAACATTTTGCGAGTAAAAAATATTTCCACTTTGAAACAGACTCTTTAAAATCCATTCAATTTACAGTACTTATACCTATACGGTTATGTTCGTTTCCCACAGCCACCGACACGACACCTAAACGATATCGGTGGGGAGCAAAATCTTACATTTAGTACTTGGTGCTTTCAAACTGTGTCGGCGCCAACAACGGTATTTTTGTACGAGCCACTGACATATTGGTATCGTGTGTCGTGTTGGTATCGACCAGTGTGGAAACAGTCTGCAAGAGATTGCTTTTAGCGATAAGACCACTCATTCTACTTTCTCTTTTTTTACTTTCTTTCGTGTAGGTAGGTACCTATCTTATCTAAACGCCCACTATTTTTTTATACGAAGAAATTGTATATTTTTTTGATAGCCAATGAAGGATAATCGCCTGGTATAATCCAAATTACGCAGAATGTTTTTCAATAGGCTATTGGTGAAGCTATGGAAAAATATTTTTAGTAATTGGTTCTTGGAAATTGGATAGTAAACATTCTTTTCTGAATTAAACAAGTAAAAACATCGCTTAGCAAATCATTTTCCCAACTAATTATCTTCAAGTAGCCGCCTCTTCCGTTAGAAAAGCTTATTCTTTAAAAGCGGACGCCGCCATTTTAACCTATTTGCAAAAAAAAATAGATTTAGGAGATATTTTAATTGGTTTGTTTTATTCAATACCTACCCTATTCTATACAATTTCAACCGTATACAATTCAAATTTTCCTAAAAAGGATATTTATTTGAGCCCGAATAAAAAAAACGATTTTTTCCGAAGTTTGTTTTTAGAACATTTTCGTAACGGCCGTCAATTGAATGTCCTCATATCTACGAAACTAACTTTACTAAACGTGCTCCACCATAAAAACTCGCTAAGCTTTAAAAGCTTCTCCGAGCTTCCCATACCCCCCTCTTAAAAGCCCCCATAGCAACCCCCCATCTTTCCTCCGCAAATTGGCTCACTAATTCCGTTACTGTTTAATGTGCTGGTCTGTGTACCAACAATTATTCAGAATAAGGGTATTAGAGAGAAGCGAACACGTTGGCAGTAGTGATAGAAGATATCTTTTTAAGGGTTATTCTCATCGAGCCCACCGGCCGGTCCACCAGTAGACCAGATGGGAAAAAAATCCCATCGAGCCCACTCATTTGCATAGTGGAATTTTTTGAACTATACTTTTTAAACGTGTATTGCATTCCTGGACGAACAAGATTGAATTTAGTTGCAGAGCAACGATTAACTAGTTGGAAAATAAATCCTCAGTTGTATCACGGATGGTAATGTAAATTGTAAATTAGACAATGGAGCAACCATTTTTTTTATCTATAGTACAACCAGTTGGACAACGCGGTGGTACTTCAAGAGTCAGTAGATCTATTTTCTTTTTTGAAAAACCTAAAATTTCTCCAGGTATATCTTTCTTTTTAATTAGTCTAAATAACTGTCCTTGTAAAAGTAGAAAATAGAAATATATCTAGCAAACGTCCTAAGAAACTTTTATAGGACAAGAAAACAAACATTGAAGCGTGTTTCATCAATAATTTAGCGTGTCGTACTTTATTATTCTGTGGCGTAGTCACTAATTCAATGATTGCTTTATAACGATTCCATCGAACACTTCATTCATTATGAAATGATTGGTGTTTGAGAAATGAATTTAATTTCAATTTGTATTGATGGGTCTATCAATATTCAACAGGACAAATTGATACAGTAGGTAATCGAAAATATATTACTTCTATACAAACAAATAAATAACAACGTTGTTTAGGCAAGCGTACAGTAGGATGCCCTCCGGCTAGGTGGGGTGACGATCTGTGTTTAGTTAGCTGGCTAACACTGGATGAGAAGAGGCGAAGACCGGGCTCAGTGGCGCGTCTTGCGAGATATCTACGTCCAGCAGTGGACAAATATAGGTTGATTATAATGATGGGCTAAATAATTGGAAGCCGATGCTAAGTGGTAACCACTACGTATACCAAACAATGCATTGCCTCACTGACCACGTCCACTGAGGACGTGCCCTGTGATGCATTGTAGTGCGCCCATCACTCTGAGACATAAAGGAAACACCTTAATGTGTTTTAGTGCTGTCAAACCTAATTTGACAGCACTAAAATTGCCCTTTCTCATGAAGTGAAACGACAAAGACCTACCAATAATGAAATAAATAAATAAAAAGAAATAAATCATTTTAGTGCTGTCTTTGTTAACTTTTAGAGAAATACAATAGAATCCATTACCGGATACAAAGGATTGGTTACCTAACTAAATTAAAATAAAATAGCGACCATTAATAAAAAATAACGTAATCTTTTGCTAATGACGTAAACATTTTCAGGAAACAACATTTTAATGACTTTGATCATTCAAAATCTCCCGTCGCTGTTTCGAAGAGAAACCGTGGTGATTCTACCGAATTATACTGATTGGGGATCAAAGCAATTAGAAGATCCTCATTAGGTAGGTGCAGATTTGTTTTAATATAACCGACTTCAATATTGTTTAATCTCTATTTAATTCTGGATATGTCGGGTTATAAAGATTTTCTCAAAGGTACGTACAACCTCATTGAATAATATTATTCTAAAATTTTTTTTAGTATTATGCCCAAAAAAAACAATAAGAATCTTATTCATTATTGATCAATTCATAGTTTGTTTAGTCCGATTGGCCAATCGGCTGTCATCTTTTTTTTTGACATCAATTTGACATACTCGCACCTACGTCCAAATTCTTTTTTTGCATTCTCTTTGGTCCAAATGACAGACACTAATAAAGGTTAGAACTTCTAAATGAGGGTCTACATTCTTCACCGGTCATTTTTCATGACATCTCCGCCTTTTGTTAAAAGATTAGTACCTAAAAAAGTAAACGCCACGTGAATAGCCACAAGAAGAAGAAGAAGAAGAAGAAATGAAAAAAACTTATATATTATTCCTATATACAGGATGGTAACAATTCAACAATAAATCTTAGGCTTTATATGAAAAGAAAATGCCTTTACTTCTAAGGATGTTCAGATTATGACTGTCTCAATATGAGTCCTGCTGCGTAAAATACGGTATTTCGCACAGCAGGACTCTTGTAAACAGAAGCACAGGAGTCTTGACGATATTAGGCTATAATCAAAATCATATACCGTCCTTTTTGCTTCGCTGTAGTCGGGTAAAAAGTATATGCTGACATCGCCGATAAACTCAAATGAAAAGGTATAAAAACCGGGATTTTCAAAAGTTTTTTTTTTTTTAAATGTAGCTTAAGTAAGTAAGCATTCGGCTGCCAGTACACCTCCTCATGGAAAGTCATACCATGATGACTGATGGTGGAATGCCAGCATAATGGTCCTGTTCACGTTACGCGACCTCGTCTTGCTTGTGGGCCCTACCTATTTGTGTTCCCAGCAAATACAATTTAAATACGATTTATCAAATGGAATACAGGTTCAAAGATTAAAAAGAGCGTCAAATACAGCGGTGAATGAGATCGAAATTTTATGATTTAGGTGAAATATTTGGTATACCAAATTGGAACCAAGAACGCTACGACAACGTCACCTATTATAAACATCTTGAATCACTATTTTGCTTTCATTTTAAAGATATTAATTGAATAATCATTTTCATAGATAAAAGATAAGAAAGGAAACATCAAACACGGACGGCATTTAAAAATAACTTACCCTTACCCTCTACCGCACGTAGGTATTTCCTTGTCATTGTGTATTATTTCTATTCTTTTTTCTTTCGTTACGTGGTATATTCATAGGTACTAATTATTAACAAACCGCAAGATTTACTTTTTTTGATACAATAATTGCGTTATAAGAATCATTTATCGACTACATTTTTCATAACACAAAATATACACAAGTTCCTTTGTGCTCAAATAACACAAAGGACGAGATATTGAAGAAAGTGTCTAAAATTAGAATTTACCTTCAGATCTTCCTTTTCCCATCACTCCTTCCACATGCCCGGTTTCCACACAGTGTATTTAGAACCTGTGAGATAAATATACAGATGTGTGCGACTTCGCGGACCGCGGGGAAGCGACTGACGCCGCCTGAGAGAGCGAGTGAGTGAGCCGCCGCCCTTTCGCACTTCTGCGAAACCTTATGGATTAGATACGGCACAGAGGGGAGAGGCATAATTTGCTCCTTATTTTTCCCAAACTTTCTGTCCAGAAGTTGAGTTGTTGCATCGATTTTCTGAAATGAGCACTCTTTTAAAAGTTAAACACGTTTCCCCGGACAGTAACTCATCTCCATGATTATAAATATCTCATGGGTTTAGCTACTTTGTAACAAATAGGTAAAAATAATATTTTACGCGTAGGTAATTCAAACATTGGAACTTTTTTAACTTTTCAAACAGTGATTTATCTTTGGCCGCGCGCCGCCCCCGTGGCCGGGTGGTTCATTTTATATGTTGCGCGTCGCGTCCTGATATTAAAAACATATAAAATCTGATCGGTATTCAGAATTTTAATTAGTTTTGTAATATACCACAGCTATTAAATATATGGCTACCGTCTATTGACGTCCGATACCGTAGAACCCTCGTACTCAGATAGGTAACGTATTTTGTTGTGGTGTGCGGAAGCGCTCGCCCTTTTCAGACCTTTGTTTCGGGCACTATTCTCATTTTTCATGATTGTACCCTTTCAGGCGTCCCGTTGTTACACGCTGCAACGGATTACAGTCCCTATACGTTGGCATTCTACAATTTCAATTTGCAGACAAACTCCTGCTTTTTGGTAAGTTGGTTAATGAATTCCAAACAAAAGAGGTTCTCAATTCGGTTGTATTTTTGTATTTGATTCTACAATAGAATTGTAAAATCTTAACTCGGAGAGCCGGATTGTAAAGAGATGTTAAAATCATAAAATACACTTTTGACTAATTAAGTAGGTACTAAAAACAGAGTAGGTAGATCTACCTACACACATTTTCTATAGTATTAGCTAATTAGTTTGCTGTAGGCGTAAAGTTACTAAAAAATATAAAGATGTAAATCCAATATTTAATATTAATTTTAATTGAAATGAAAAGAAAAGCATGAAATGTCTAACTACGTATTATTTAAGTTATGGAATAAATGGGCTTTTTTATTTTATTTTATTTATTAAATCCAATATTGCGCAGAGAAACAGATTTTTTTCTGAATAGCAGTTTTCGGGTTTCCTCTGAAACTTTCCTAATTATTAAAGAGCATTCCAATCAGAAACTTCATCTCTTGATATTTTCAGATAATTCTTTGCGTTTCATCTTCCGTCTCTATCGGTATCGAACAAATAAGTGAGAGGGATAATGAAGTAGTTATTCAGTAGATTGGGTACGAAACGAAGGCTTTTGCGGAGAAATTAAACGCTCGTTGGGCGGTGAAAGTTCTACAATAACTGTTACGTAGATATAAGATAGGGCAGGGTCGTAATAACGGTTTTCCATTAGCGAGAACATCGATGTGAGTGTTTGGAGCCGAATCATAATTAAACTTTAGTTTTAGTTCTACCCTATTATTAATAAACTCGTGGGTAGGTACGTAGAAGTACGTGTTTTGTCTTTTGACAAGCAGATTCAAACTCGATCGAAAAAGACAAGAGACGGTGTAACTATTCCAAGCTTCTTCTTCTTATTCCATACCTATATTGCCTCTGTCCGTCATTTCGACGGACAATTTGCCAGTGTCAAGTGAAAATAAATTTATACCTATAGGTATAGAAGAAGAAGAATACACTGCAAAGGCCATAGACAAGAATTGAATTGAATTGAATTGAAGAAGAAGAATATAAGTCAAGTCATTCGTCAAGTCGGCTGACGTTTGTTTTGAATCAAGTTTATTAGTAAAGGGCTAGTGTATGACGGACTTTTGTAAAAAGCTCAAATTGGTTTTGGTATGAATTGATTACATGAAAATAAACCACTTCCACCTAGCTAGGTAGATAATTTTATCGAAATAAATTATCACTTACTTCGGAAAACTTCGGGGGGTATAAGTAGCCACCTTTTTAAACAACTTTTTCTACGGAACCAACTTTGTGAGTTCGAAAGTGTGAGATAGGACATTCTCTGATTATTTTTTATCATCTTCAGTGATCCAAGATTAATCGTGTATACAAAATAGAAAGAAAGAAAAGACATTTATTTTGGACACACTATACCTACATAAATAACAGCACAACAAAAAAAACAACATAGATACATAACATAATTACAACATTACCCTATTACAAACAAGGAACATGAAAATATAATATTTCGCAGTATTTTTTTAGTTTTATCGACGGCAAACCTCGTAATCCCCAGTTACTATGAATACCTGACTAAAAACTCCAGCCTTTGCGAAGTTCCAGTGAGCTGTAGAACTCGACTGTGAGCCCGTTCACTTCATCTTAAATATCTTCTGTGGCTAATAGATGAGAAACTCCTAATAATCTGAAACTTTACGTGACACCAATAGATTGTCTTATTAATACACATAAAGAGATATGAATAGCCTTATAAAGAAATTCAGTCTACAAATTATTATTCGAATGGATGACGATAAAAATATTATTTGATTGTGAAATCAAAAAGCTATGACGTCAAAATAGATGATTGAAGTTTGTTACTTGATTTTTTTTAATGAGCTAAGCATTTGGCTGCCAGCACACCTGATGGTAAGTGTAGCTACAGCACAGGTGGAGCACTGGTGATTGATTGATGTGTCCTAGCCGATTTCGGCCATGGCGACTGTGTTTTATCTGGACAGGTATATTTAACTCGAGTTATTGTTGTTCTGCCTGTTGATGCGCTCTTCTGTGACTTGTGCACCCGATTTTGTTGGTAAATGTACGCTCGCATTTCTTACTTTATATAGTACAAACAATTTAAATGGGTAAGTTTCGATTCTATAGCTGAATATTATTACTTAATCCATGCTAAGAGTTTTTGAACTAGTCTCCTTGCTTCCAATTTAAAACTTGCCTGCGCTTTTATTGAGAGGTCTTTACCATGGAATCTTTACATAGAAAGTTCCTGTTTGTAGAATTATTCAAAAGCAAATTCAAATTACATAATGTAGTAACTTCATAAAATACACCACTATTTTGTAATTACAAAAAAAACATATTCTCAGTGCCTGTTACTGATTACATTTAGGTAGCCAAAACTCAAAATTATTAATTAAAAATATATCCCAAAGAGAAGATACTAATTATTTACTCGTTATCCGAACGTGCCTACTCCTGAGTCTACCGACCCAAGTCCCATTCATAATTTTCACGCGCCGCTTGCGCATTTTGCGAAATACTAACTAAATTGTGCAAGATTTTGGTTAAAAACAAAGCTCGATAACTTGGTGAAAGTTAATATTAAAAAATCTTGGCAGTGCATTAGTAGCTTCTGCTCCAACTGTCCTTAAAAAGTTTTTGGTAATTACAGAATGGTGGTGTATATTGCATTGCATGTTATCATAAATATCGTAATGATGATGATAATGATACATTAGATCGCACTATGCAAGCCATGCAAAATTGCATAGGAAATTCATGAAAACATATTTTTCTCGCTTCCAAACGAGCAGTCCCCAACAATAGAGCGACGTATGGCATTCAACTTGAAATTATATTCCACGCTGATCGAGTCCTGCATGCAGGCACAAGGGGGCTTGATTTTAACGAGTTGTGTAGAGCCCTCGGCGCCTCGACGCCGGTGCTTAATGATTCGGTTACATTTTCGTTGTAATTAAAAGGTGTGTGTGTGTTCGCGGTGGTGTGTCGTCACAATTTCATTTGGTAGAAGTTTTCACTAAAATTATGTACCTATTGAAAATGTATTTTCCATTTAAAAATGTTAAGTATACTTATGGAATTAACATTTTAAAAGTTCGAGTTATTGGGCTTGTATTCTACCTTTGATTTTATTCTTGAAACCTTACCAAGCAAACCTGCGGGTCGAAGGTAGTCAAAACTATATTTCCTGGAAAACTCCAGGAAAAACATTTCTCGCAACACGTCACCGAATATGAAATCCGCTACCTGTTTCTTTTGCCAAGCATGATAAATGAATTTTTCATCACTAAACATTATTTATTTATAAGTTTCTCGGAGTGCCTCGCAGTGAGCTATCAAAGAAAATGCAGTAGTATTAATGGTGTTTGAATATTTCTAAAGGTATGTTTCTTAATTCTAAGTGCCTTTAGTACTAGTTTCATTCATTTTGCTATGTTTCAAAATTCTTATGATCCATCAAAGGAACAGGAAACTTAAAAACTAATAACGCTCTATCTTTCACATTTATAACAGCCTATTGGAGACCTAAAGCAACTATAGCTAGCTATTTACTTGATAGTATTATTCAATTCTTTACCTAGTTTAATTTTATGCAAATCGAATAAGCTATGTGAAAAATAAAACCAAAATAAAGAAATGTAGAGCGGCCCATGACGGCCCATGACGTTTTCTGTTGGCTCTGTTCTTGGTTGTAAACAACTGGCCAATAGAGGTCATATTTGTTTAACCTTCGAGGTAAATGCAGTCTAACACAGAACAAGCAGCAAAACAACTCGAATAGAGCTCTTTCCCGTTGGCGGTGGGAATACGTCCGAAGCGAGTTTATTGGAAGGGGAACGGCGATCACAAAACTGTTTGGTAAATAAAGATAGCTGGCAATTACTAAGAAGAGAATAAAACCAGGGTCTTTGGTGTGTCTTGGGAGAAATCTACTTCAAGCAGTCGATTATATGATCTGTGGTAACGGTTAATTGTGAAGGTGCGGTGATAAGATAGTGATAAAAAACTTTGTGGTCTTCGAGACACTGAGCTAAATCCTGGGACGAATTAAAAGCTTAATCTTAAGCTTAGGAAGGAATGGATTAGCGCAGACGGAGCTTCTGCGATTTGCAAATGAGATGCTAGGTAAGTACATAATATGATCTTGGTATCTTCTCGAATGAACATAACTATTTTAGTTGACATAGAAAAACATCCATAATTATGCCTTCTTTTTGCACAGTAAAAGTTCCATACCCGAACCAATTTCCTATATTTTACGTCGATAAAGCCGTACCTACAAGTTCACCTTTGTCGTCGTCTGTACCAGCTCCCATTCTCCGCCTTCCGTGTACATTGGCTCGGTGAAATTGGATGCGCGGACTGTGATGCATGCGACTGTACTAGTGCAACTCGATTGGAGGGGAAGATTGGAAGGAACTCAGAGAAACAAAAAAATCACTAATTTACAATCATTCTTCCAAGGACTTCCAATTAATAAACGTGACATTTGTAGGGGATCCTTCTTTTGTCGAATATCAGTTCTTAAGTATGAGCACCTACCACAATGTGAAGTCATATGCACCAAAGAGTATAGCGCTCCAAATATGTTGTGCGAATATTGAACCAGCGAATGTACTTATGTAAAGTAAGCCAGCATCATTTACATTGTATTATATATTTGTATAAAAAAAATCAGTTCTCATTTTCAATATCTAATTCCAGTGGTACTCAAGTTGAACCATGTACCTACTAAGTTGAAGCATTGTTATTGAAATTAGCTTCTCTGATGCGACATGATGGCTTCCTGGGGCTAGAACCATATTCTAATGCTTTTGAGAAGCATTTTCCAAGAACTCTAATCATAATCTAGTATGTTTTTTGTCTGCGCGGTTCATCATCATCATCATCATCATCAACCTATATCGGTCCACTGCTGGACGTAGGTCTCTCCCAAGACGCGCCACTGAGCCCGGTCTTCGGCTCTTCTCATCCAGTTTTGCCAGCTACATGTCTCAGATCGTCACCCCACCTAGCCGGAATGCGCGGTTACCATACCTAATTATTGCCTACGTCATTTCCATCGCATATGACGTTTCCTACTACTTATGGCAGCTAGGCACTAACAAAATCAAATTTACTTTTCTTATTCCATACACCTTCAGTCGGCACAACCTAGCAATATAAACGGTTCATAATATTATGTTGCTGGTTTTCTGAGTAAAATTTTCAGTCAGTTTTTCACTAAGACAATGACAAAAGATCTATGTTTGAATGGCTTGAGTCTCTATTTGCTTGAGTAATTTGGAGCATACAACCTTTAGTGCACTAGAGATTTTTCAACATTTATATTTTTCAATCAGACACAGAAACCGGTCGTCGCCAGCCAATTCGTTGTGATATTAAAAACAGCCACGCGAATGGCGCACTGAAATTGATAAGCTGTCAGCATAGTGAGAGGCTTTGAATCCAGCGACTGCAGACACAGAATATTTGCTACAGGCTTGAATAGTTACTACCTGCTACTGGATAGTGGACTGGGGAATCTCTTTGAATTCATACTTAGTTATAAGTAGATCGTGTTTAATTTCTTTCGATCGAATTTGAGTCATATTTTTCCGCACCCACGCTTTTCCACTTTTGCACACCAATTGATTTTAAGCTTGGTGTGCAAAAGTATTATGAAACTGTCTCATGTAAAAGTCAAAACCCGGTATTTATAACATTCCGTGAGTAAAATAAAACACATATCATTTTATTTTACTACCTCCGCACGGAAGTAAGTACGCTGTACATTTTTTTTCAACACACTTGCTCATAAAGTGGCTCTATGGTCACCGCAATTAGGCACATAATGACACCCATAATCAAACTGTGACTTTTTCATTGCTATAACTCACAAGTGAGTTATAGATTTTTTTTTTAAATTTTATTGGTTGAGTAGCTTTGTTACTAAAAAAGTTTTTATTCAAAAAAAAGATCGTGTTCAATAGAACAAATAAATGAATGTTCCTATTGCTTGCTCATTTCATGCAACTTCTTATTTAAATAGATAATTTTAACTCGTACGTGTTTAATAAATAAAACTTTCACTCAAATATAACTTTTGTTTTCTCTGTAATAAAAGAAAACTTTAAATTCCCCATTTTTACGTGGCAGAATAGGCGCAAACCCTAAGCGCGGAAAATAAATAAAAAAAAAACCTCATCCCTTTAGTCTGTGGCCGATCGCAATGCGCGCGCATAGGAAAACTGATTATTTTTTCCCGCCATAGCGAAACATTTTTCACAACGCGTTTTCACTGTTGAAATTATTGTTATTTTATTCACAAGTGTGTTGAAAAACGTCGTATGATACACGTGTGTATTGGTGATTACCGTTCTCGGCTTTCTTAAGACCCTCGCCTACGGCTCGGGTCTCAATGGCACCTCGGCGGTAATCACCAATGTACCACACTTGTACCATAATGTACTATAACAAAACGATGATAATGTCATGCTCTCTGCGACGAAAAAACTGCGACAATGCATGCTACACACGGTGTAAAAAATACAGTCATTTACAAAAGCTATGCAAATCTACGAGTACTGCTACGACGGCTACGAGGTTTCGTAGAGGTGTCTACGACTTCGAGTTATGTGAGTCTTGCCCCACTGGTAGGGATTTCTTAGTGAGGATTTCTGGAATATATCACTTATACCTACCTAGTACGAGTTTGCTGTTGTTTTTTGCGCACCGCTCGATAGTAAAACAATAACTATGGATTACGAAGGGCTTACGAATCTAGGGTGTACTTAAAAGAGTTTAACTTTTATTTGAAAGTCAGAAGAAAGCAATGAGGTTTCTATATTTTCTCTAGAACTTACGAAGGATCGCTTATTCCATAGCCTTATCTGTATTTTTGTTGTGAGACAATTTACCTAACGAGCGTTGACGAGGGTATGAGCCGCGAATCGATCAGAGACTTGCAATTAGGTTTAAAGTCGTCTGGCAAACATTTTATATTAAGTGTAACTTTATACCCGGAAGATATCGAATTGCGGGGGGGAATTCAATTGCATCGGATCAGGCTTCTTATTCTTGGAGTACCTACTATGTTACAAATTAAGGGTTGGCAAGAATTTCCTTTGTACAAAAAAGAATTTTTGGTATTTTTAAAAAGCTTATGACTCACTACTTAGCTAAGTACAATAATAATATATCTACACAATCCTTTATTCGAAACAACCTCGCTTCGCTTCAGTCTGACTGATTAATTGTGGCTGTGGCTCATTACTGGTATTCACAATTTTCAGGGAAATAACGATTTAGTCTACATTTTGGTATGATTCAGCGCCGTGACTCGGCAGTCACTGTCATAATAATGCCCTTGATAATGTACCTTACTTGGTTAGTAAAACAGAAGGTAACGCGTATTCTTATTGGTTTTTATCAAGGACTTTTAGCAGGATGTAGTCACAGGTCTATTAGTGGACGTTCAGATTACTTGTGACTTGTGTAGCTCAATCCATTGGTTTGGTCCAGATTCTTACAGATGTTTAGCTATGGCCGAGTTTTGTGTATCATTGCTTTTTTACCCGACAGGCTATACTTAGTCCGTTTTGGTTGGCTAATATACAAACTGCCACAGATACAGTGACTTTTGTATAAGTAGGTACTCCTGCTTTTTCTGGAAACGGTCTTTGGGAGAATGCCGACAGTGTACCTAAAATCAGAAATTAGTCAATCCGTTTCAAAGATGGTGTTGACCAAAACGTACCCAGGTACCGAGTCTTCGCCATTTTGTCCATCACACGGTAGAAAATATGGTTTTGTTTCTACTCTGTTATTTTTTTTCTCTTCTTTTTTTTCGTAGTAGATCACCAAAAAGTATTTTTATTTATTTTATTCCCCTTTTTTGAAAATTACGTTTCATCACGGCTGACGAGGCCGTCTCTCCCCTCACCGATAATGATTGATAGATCAAGATCAACACGTCATTTCCACTTAGGGTAACTTCTTGAATTCGAAATTTCTATGGTACAGTACAATCCATCATATAGGTAGGTGTATATTAAGTAAGTGTTTCGTCAAACTGAGAACCACCCCTAAGCGGTAACTCGCAAAATGTGTGAATATTTGATGCTAATAAAGTGCCCCACATATACAGTGACTCAGTGGCCGAAACGTGACTTAGTTGTACTTACTTACCTACAAAGGAAAAATCAATAGGAAGGGTGCGCTTATGTTTTTGTTGAGCTTATGGGTTTGAGTAAAGCTTCATTGCAAAGCCATTGTAATGAGTTTAACCTAAGAAGTTTCTGGTAATATCCGACCTTATTGGAGGATGGACCAAATAGATGAGCATAGTGTCGTGGTTTTATTTTTAACAACCATCAATCAAAATGCTTCTACAGGTGGTTGTGATGATGGCTGATACTTACTGCTACCGTCTTGGTTACCTTCATTGGTTGCTTAGTCATAGTTTAGTCTGCCTCTGAACTCTGATACCAAAGTGAGCGAACTTCCAGAAAGATTTATCACATTCATTTATTCAGTTGAGAAATGTAGGTATATTCAGGAGCTAGAGTAAAAGTTTTGAGATAGGAGTACTAGAACGTCCGCCGCGGCTCACATAACACTTTCAGTGCTGGCTCGCCGCCAAATCGCTTTAGGTACCTAGGTAGAATACCTAACTATATCACATTTTTTTCTTATTCTTTGTGGAGAAAAAATCGTTTTCTTTTTAAGCACCTTTATCTATGCGTTTTAATTAATCTGGTTGTGCCATTGGACACAACCAGATTAATTAATTACCTCGACTACCTCAATGGACTGTACCATGGTCCAAGAAAACACTAATATACATTCGGTTTCGCAGTTTCTGCAAGCTTTTCCTTAAGTATTTCCTTATTACGATCCCCGTCAGCGAAAGCTCTGTTTAAAACTTTGTCTATCGCCTGATCAAATTCCTTGTTTGCCAATAATCAAATTATTTTAGCGTGGCCAAGTGAGATTTCCGAAGGGGAATAAATCTAAACATCTTGGAGATCAAGCCAAACGAAATTAAATTCCGACAGGGCGTCGGAAAATACCTTCGCGAAGTGTTCATGAAATTTTCATCTAATTTTTGAGCGTTGTAAAAAGTATGTGCTACATTTAGCTTGAAGGAAAAATAAAGAGGTGTTTGGAATTAATTTGGGTTGATGTGTGATGTTTAACCATGCTGGCTCGAGTTTATCAAGACAAATAATATTATTCGGTACCTATGACTGCTGAATTTTGTAGAACTACGTAGAACGTAACGCTTTAGTAGAGTCGTAGGTAGAGACGTAGCACCTACTACTACGCTACATTAAATTTAGCATTGAAAAATGATATAATTTTATTTTTATTTTTTGATATAAGTAATGGAACAATCCTGATGTTAAGTAGTAACTTCTGCCTATAACAATGCATTATTTACCTCACAGAGCAAGTCTAATGAGGACGTGCCCTGTAAGGCAATGCACTGCGTCCATCACTCTGAGACGTAAAGATCTTGAAGTCTCATGTGCCTGTAATTACCAGAACACAGCAATGCGAGCATCGCTACTTGGCGGCAGAAATAGGTACGGTAGAAATAAGTATTCCAGAAATCCTTCTTGGCTACGTTTGTCGTACCATGCTACCTACGGTGCAATAGGTACCTACTAGCTACTAGGTAGGTACCAAATTAGAAATTCCTTTGTTGAGTAAAATCACACGCATCATTCAACAGGTACAATCTAAAATATTAAGTAGGTACATAGGCCCAGGAAGACTGGTAGACAATGCTGTTAGCATTAAGTTCTAGCACTATTTGTTTGAGTAAAATTTTAAAATAAATAAATAATATGTAGGTACATACATAATGTAATATCATGTAATACCGACGTCTGTAATAATTTAGAAATGCATAGAAAAAGAATACTCTGTTTTATTAGGTTTTACCTAGATTTGAACAAAGAGGACCCCCCGCTTGGTTAGTCTTCAAAAAATCACTACAAAATGCAAGAGCTCATAAATATTTCGCAGACTCTATGGAAAATCTCACCATTCGCAGTACAAAGTTGTGAACAAAACGTTATCTCTCCTTGAAAGCCTTATTAGGTCCGTGTTGTGCACATTGCAAGATGCGCCCCGCCACGTCAATCGATGTTGGTCGCCATGGCAACGCCCGCCCACGGCCAGACGAGCATTTTACAGGATACGATTTCTGATTGCTTCAGACTTTTCAGGAGGTAAAATTATGGTTTATTGGAATAAAAAAATATTAAGTTATAAAACTATCAGCCAACATTTTTTGTTATAGGTAGATATAGTGACATTCCTTAGGTACCTAACACCATAATAATTATCCGCCCTCGAGGATATCGAGTAAGAAGTAGGTACTAGGTACCTAGTATATCTAATAGGTATGTGCCTCTAATCATAATACCCTTAGGTCACCAGTCCTACTGCTTGTAAAAGCTTTCTTTTCACGGCACCTTGCCCTTGCTTTGCCACAAAGAAAATCTCACTCATTCGAACTTCTAATAGATACCTACCTAAATAGGCAAACAAGCGAACATGATAGCGGTTAACATAGCCTACGGATGAATTGGGTAGGTACATTCATGTTTAGGAATAATACGTAGGAACCTTGATAGGTATTTCAAAAAGATTTCATCGTTCGTTATAAATGAAACCGCACGCAAAATTGGCAACCTATGAAGGAGATAGATTGAGTTTAGTTCGCTTGCAAACTTTATCATCAAAGGGGGTAACATGTCATACCTACTCCACCACTCCACACATACATTACCTACCTCCCTCCCCATTGATTATATACCTTCAACAACCTAGATAGATCTAGAGTGCTTAGCACAGAATACCTTGAATATCAAATGTACCTATGTAGCACAAAATTAGTACCTATAGTTATATAGTTATGTTATTAGAACTCATTGTGAAAGAACTGGGCCGGGAAATTACTAGCACCCACCGTAGGTACTAAACCAACCTATCTACTTCTGCCGCCGTAGAAGCTGTATTTTGGGGCCTATTGCTCAGTTTGGCAGAGATTTACCTACATGTTTAAATTTGAATTTTGCCCGCTAATCTGCAAGGAATTGACTTGATATCTGTACCTACATATTCTAGTGTTTTTGAACGAAATCTACCAGTTTTGAACCATCCGCTTCATTGTATCGAGACCATAATACTAGATAAATAATACAATCAATTTCTGAACGAAATAATTTAATTTAATGTTGCCACCATCTTATCTCTCCCAAAAAAAAACTAAAAATTGACTGCAATTATGGATTTGATATAGCATTAACATTATATTTTTCCCAAACACACTACGAAAATAAATAAATATTATTATGTATATTCTTGTAAGGGTAACGCTTTAGATAGGTCGTATAGGTACTTACACTACCTTATAAGTATTTTAAGGATTTCTCATATAAATACGGTAGTGAACGTTTTTGTCAAAGATACTACTACAAAGTACTACAAAGTACATACATACTTCTTCCTATTCCCATAAATGAATTGGGTTCTAAATGGTCGGTTTTGTAGCCAGTAGTCTTTATTGCTCAGTGACGATATTTTTATTAGATAGATATTATTGTATTGTTCTTAGGATAACGTTGCAACGTAGTGAGGAAAATAAAAAGCTTACGCTGGCAACTTTTTTTATCTATCTGTGGTTTTTGCGTCACTGTCAAAGCGTCAATAGTCAAGTCAAGTCAACTCACCGTGAAACGTCGTCCTTCCGTCACGTCATCGTGGCTTTAGTGTGGGTGCGTTTTGCGTGCGTGCGTGTTCGTTCGTGAAATAATTTATTTGTGAGTGGTTTGATTTTTCATGTTTGTGTGTATTCTGAAGCCCGTTGCGAGTTGTCTGTTAGCCCTATAATTTTGGATTTTATCAATAAAACTCCTCAAACTGTCGTCTTTCGGTATGTACCCATGCATTTCGCCTTCTACCTGTTATTG
Organism: Eulithis prunata; assembly: GCA_918843925.1. Taxonomy (NCBI): domain Eukaryota; kingdom Metazoa; phylum Arthropoda; class Insecta; order Lepidoptera; family Geometridae; genus Eulithis; species Eulithis prunata. The sequence goes on along the minus strand of OU974014.1, from coordinate 7,963,093 downwards.
AAGTAACCTGGAATGTATCTATGTAGTGCCTAAAACCCGTCGGACAGGCGTTGTCTTCAAGTCTGGTGTCGGTATACGGTGCTCTTTTGCAGCCGGGCTGTGGTTTATTCATGGTAAATTGCACCTACTTCGGGTTATATGATCGGAGATAGTGTTATCTGTAAGCCGGCTATCGTTCGATTCCAAGAGAAACTCGTGTGATTATGATAGTGCGGGGGCTGTCATGTCGCGAGTCACCTAGGTAGGCTAGCCTCGATCCAGCCATCCCATCCATTAGTCGGCTCTTCGATGCCGGTCAGTGTGGTAGTGCCGCGCGTTTAATAATGGTGGGGGCTTGCTCTGTATGTTTGTTTATGTGTTTGTGGCCAGTGCTAAGTGGTTATTTTGTTGCAGGCCGGTAGGATGCTAAAGTTCATACGAGGCAAGGGGCAGCAGCCCTCTGCTGAGAGACAGAAGCTGCAGAACGAGCTGTTTGCCTTCCGCAAGGTATGTGCATCACTGGTGTTATTAGAAGAATAGATCTTTTGTAATTACTATTCACAGTTCATTCAACCTTTGGTTTGTCAGTTCTTTAAGATAGGAAGTTAGTTTTTACTGTACACTGACAATTCAGCTGCCTAAGATTAACAACTGTGTCATTAGACTTTCCCTCTCATTACTAAGCTGTGTGTGTTCTTACATTGTATTGTTTAGAATTCACTGTTTCGAAAGCATTAACATTTGTTTATAGTTATGGAATCCGGGCAGTATTTTTTCAACTATGAACTAATTGTATTACAACAATAGCAATATGGAATGGTTAATTTGGCTATTCTTGAAAGCAATCCTAATTTTGTTCAAACTTGAAAAGTTTTTACTATGAATCATTTTGATACATACAGCAATCATTCTCAAGTGCTTCGATCTAAATCAGCCTTAAAATAGATCACACTTGAATTGCGAGTAGTTTTTTGAGCCACAGGCATTATACATAACATATATTATATGTATAGCTTGATTGTTTTTTGTTCATTGAGTTTTTCTGCTCTGTCTGAGGCCACAAAAGGCCTTTACATAAAGAAAATTACTTCAATCCATTAGGTTCTTTTTGGTTTAAATACTACTTGTAGTAGGTACCTATTTTCACATGCTTGGAGTGGTATAGTTTAACACATCAATGTTTAGATGTGTGTACCTTCTGCATCTATTATTTTATGCACTGAGGGCTTGTCCTTTTGCTGAGTCTTTTGTTTTCTGACTGACACTCACACATATATATTCAGCATCCATTTCATTACAAATTGCCAACATAGTCTTCACTCCTAACTTTTGGTTATAAATATCCCATAAACTAATTCATCATTTTGAACTGTATTGTTTGAGAAATAAATGTCTTGAACTGTGTAATAAATAGCTTTGGGCGGCCTACAAACACTGTCACAGATAGTTACTAACTCATACAAGCTCAGGCAAGCAAAGCTGCGGGCAGCTAATAACTCTATTAAGCCATAGCCATTATCTCCTAGTTAATCCTTAGTAAAATTCAAAAGAAGTTAACCTGAATTTCAAAATGTTTTCCCGGCTATCTTATCACCGCCCTACACTATTTGTTCTCTGATAACATGTGTCAAGTAATTTTTATAGTGTGTTATGGGCTTGCCATAATTGAGCCATGGCCATCTAGATTTCAAAACCGTTTTATTACTCGAAAACAAAATCATCACCACCTTTCGTACAAAAAAAAACACATCAAATCACAGCCCTACTCTCAGATCAACGCACAGCCTAAACCACAAGTCCTAGAGGTATGAAATTAGGAGGGTAGTATCCTTATAGTGTAGGGGTGCACTAAGAAAGGATTTTTGAAAAGTCACACTCAGGGAAAGCGAGCAACGCCGCGGGAGACTCCTAGTTTCTCATATAAATGAAATGTAAATTTCTTTTGAGAAAATAAATAATCTCTTACCTTTATAACACCGTGTTTTGGTCGATAATTAACAATACGTCTGTGAAGTAAGATTTTGAACAAACTAATACCCACAACCCTCTTTATCTTTTGGTGTTGTGTCAAGTACAGTAGAGGCATAGAGCTACCACAGAAACGAGAATGTGGCAACAGCAACTGACTGTAGAGCGCTGCTGTATGCAGAGTAGAGTAACTCTATCAACGACAGGCGTCATGGCTCAGTCGGTAGTAGCTCTGCCTTCCTTGCTGTGGGTCCTGGGTTCGATCCCCACCGAGAACAAACATTTGTGTGTGGCAAACATATGTTTGTTCTGTGTCTGGGTGTTACTACGTATTATAAGTATGTATTTACAAAAAAAAATGTATACATGTATTCTATCAGCCATCTAGTTACCATAGTACAAGCTTTGCTTAGTTTGGGACTAGAAAGCGTTGTGTTAAATGTCCGTGAATATTTATTTATTATTATTTAACTCACCACTGTACTTATGGGTGATAATCGACTATAAGGCTGATGCACTCTTAAATTGTGCTTCAACATACAATAGATTGATATCAAGGCCGTCGTATTGTTTCTATTAACATAATGATTGATCTCAGCTCTGGATTGGTCGTCTTGGAATTTAAACCTTATTTAAAAGCCATAACATACAAATGTGCCTAGTTGGCTAGATTTTTGTTGGAATTTTGTGTAGGCATGTCGTTGGTGGACTTTGTGGGTAGTTCATTTCCTGAAAGCTATTAAGCTAAAACTCATGACCCCAATTTGGCTCTTGGCTTTATTTTCTTGGTTTCTGATATGTGCGTGTTTTTATTTTATTTCAAATTAGCTTCCCGTCCCGTTGGATCCCGTTGATTTCCCGGTATAAAAAGTAACCTAGTGTTAAACCAGGCCACGGACAATATATATTCCAGGTTTCAGACAAATCGGATCAGTAGTTTTTGCGTGAAAGAGGAACAAACATACATCCATACATACGTTCTCACAAACTTTCGCGTTTATAGAATTACTGTGATGTTTGATCCCTGATAACGGGCGACGCTCATTCAAGAATCGTAAAAATAATAACTTCACGACTATCATCTTCATCATTATCATCCACAGCCCGACTTTACACACTGCTGGGCTCTCCAAGGTCTCCCCAAGTTTGTGCCATCCACTGCGGTCCGGTGCTAGTCTATACGACGATATATCACGACTATAGAAGTCTAAAATTTTCTATTCAAATGCATTAAATAAAACTGTGCTGTGCTGACCAGCGCACGGGTAAAAATAATCAACCCTCGATAAGGATTGTGTCCTATAGATAACTTTGTCATCGATTACTGATGAACTGAAAACATGTTACTCTATTTTTTGGCGAATAAGTATTGAAATCTTTTCACCAACATCATCTGAGTATAGGTTCCATGTTATTCCAGCGTCTTCTATCTCAACCAAGGTGTTTACTGCGACCATTTATGTAATAAAAATATTTGCACCCGAAATCGTAGTTCATGGCTTTGTAAATATCATCACACAGTTTACTGCTTAACTGTGTTAGTTTTTTTGTTGCATAAAACTAAAAAGTATGTTCCAAATTAGTGCACATAGCACTCTCCTTACTTTACTACATGATCTGACTTACAGAGCCCCAAGTCTGTGCATTTGTTTTACTTTCGACTCTATTATAGCACACGCAAACGCATTCGCAAAGCGAGAAATTTTGTTGGGAATTGCACAATTCCAAAATCTTCCGCTAGAGGCACTTATCCGGGTTTCATACAAAATTTCTCGCTTTGCGAATGCGTTTGCGTGTGCTATAATCGAGTCGAAAGTAAAACAAATGCACAGACTTGGGGCTCAGAACCCTTAAAACCCAAACCTGACTCGCACTTGACTGATTTTTTTATCGATTACACTACTGATAAAACTCAGATAGTTGGAGTACACAGATAAATTATAGGTCTCCTTGAATTTTGTACGCTAACCGCACGATATTTTAACGTATAAATTTATAGTAAAATGTTTAGTTCGTTACTACGACTGTTGCTAGCCTGAGGTCCTGTTTTGATAATTGATAAAATCTTCACTAAACAAGATTATTTATACAGCGTCATATCCACTTTATGCCCATGCCTCTGATGCCCTTCACTGGGACGCTGCTGCAGTGCCTGGGACATCATTTAGATGGAGTGAACTTTCCCAGCAACTATTCGATTCTTTCGTCGGCTTTATTCAATTAAATGCTTAAATTTTTCGTATAGAAATATCCATAGGTGGACTTCCAAAGATCTCACGACCATAGCAGTTGCAAGTGTTGCTACCATTACAGGACTAGTGGTCTATTGTTTTGCATAGGAACTAAGAAATAAGAAAAAACTTCACCAATGAGCGATGGCGATTTGCCTTCTCCCGTTTCGTATCGCGCACTCAATTTTGTCTAATAAAATTATTGGCGATTAAATTAAAGTTACGTAATAATCAAAATTATCGTAAACCAATCTTGATATATTCCGTCAAGACAAACCATTCGATTCCACACAGAAAAAACTTTGAATAGTAGACTACAAAAAAAGCATCGTAAAATGAACTCATTTTTACCGCCCAACCTATTAATTTGGCGAAACTTTTTACCTTGTACGTGGTAAGCCGAACTTGAACCGATTTAAAAAGTGACTCATGATTGAAACTGGTCTTTCATAGCTTGAGGTAGATGATATAATAGGCTCAAACAGGTTACCTGTCAATACAATTTCTTAAGACATCGTGAGAGAATATTTTACATAGCTATGATCATTCCTTCTTATTACAAGTCGAAACGCATTGTTACAAAGAATTTAGTTTTATTGCGATTAGAAATCAGCTTTCTTTTTGTATTGGAGTTCCATTTCATTATCTTTGACTCCACGATCTTCACGTTCAGATAAATAAATAAATAATATAAATATTCACGGACACTTAACACAAATAGTACAAAGATCAAATAGTATCTATCAAAGTTCTTCCTGAATTCTTTGAAATTTGATATTCGAAACTATCTCTAGCCTGCTCTGCTCTATCATCACCCAAAATGCTCTAAATGCTAAAACATTATATTCAGTTGACATTGCATCCAGGAAACCTCTACGAAGGTCAGCGAATCCTTTGCCATCAATGATCTTTTTTGCCATTGGTTGGACACAAAGCTCACGACTTTTATCGTTAATTTTGAAACGCATTGGAGTAAGCCGACGGCTATAATTCCATAATTTATTCCTAGTTTCATCCTAATCGTTTAGCCGCTACATTGTGATTTCGTCGGAAACATTTTCACGCCAAACTAAAACCGACCATGCCGTCACCACGACCACCTAGAAAACAGGAACTTACTATAACAATAAGTAACACTTGCCTTGCCCCAGTTCAAACCACACCCCAGCAGGCATAAAGAGAGCGAATGCTTAAACTAAGCTAATTCAATTTTACAACTCAGCTTGTTAGCGAGGCTTGGAATGCTAACGAATTCGTAGAAATTGCGAATGAATGAAGTTACCTGTTACTTTGGCATTCAAATTCATTGGTAATTTTTGTCAAAAAATATCCCTTATATTTTTATTTATGTTATTTATCAGTTTGAAACTTGCAGCACCTTGCAATAATTGCAGGCACATAAGACTTTGAAACACGTGAAACACCTTTATGCATCAGAACGACGGACGCATTGTGAATTGTGATACCTCACAGGGGACGTCCTCAGTGGATATTCGCGGTTAGGCGATTACTTACTCTCATAGGAAAAATCCAACCTTGAACTCTGATGCGATTACGAACTAAAACAAGTTACGTAGTGGAGTATTAGCAAATCAAGTTACTACTGTAATAAGTTGCATCAATTATATGTGGAACTGGCAAGGCAGCATTCCACATGCCACCATTTTAGTAATTCACCGGCCAACTTTGGATATTTCTTTTGTATTGTCGTCCGATTACAAAAATAGTCACGCCCAAGATTACAAGCCAGTTTTGAATGTGGACACAAATCTTTGATTTGTTTAGATGGTCTATCGTATACGCTATCTAGTTAAAACTGGTACATTCAGAGTTTTAATCATTCACGCTATTCTTTATTTATCCTATATCTCTCGTCGGGACACCGCTGGTATCAATATTAGTTAGTACCTCCATAACTGTTTAGATATGATCACGCTTTCGAAGCCGGACGTTAATATAAACACTATGCGGTGAAGATTGATAGCCTTTTAACTAAAGGTGCTTCGGCTTATTACGCATATGCTAGCATAAGATGAAATAAAACGAGAAGCGTTACTGAGTTCACATTCAGTGATATAACCTAGTTGAAGTCACTATTCGATAGATTGGGTACCATACATTTCATTGTACGTTACTCCATCACGCGCGATTTCTCAACTCATCCAATTTGTGCGTATAGCGTGCTTGCGTCAAACAAGGCGCGATGCTCATTCTAAGGGGCACATATCTTAACCTCCATTAAGCCGCGTCATTGCCTGAACGGAGTGCCTCCCACGATTTCCTACTTGCTCCATTCGCCAATTCAGGCTAACTATCACATTTGGACTACCATTCCAAAGAATCACTGCCAGAGATTGGCGTTCTGTCGTGTTCTATTGTATCATGAGTCGTGTCCTGCATAATTTGCCACTCTTGTAGAGAATTAGATTTAAAACTTTAATCAATCTCGTCTCCGCCTTGAAAGTTTGTCTCGTTACGGAGTTGCAAATAGTCATTTATTTGTTGAAGCATTTCAAAATTCTTTCCTGCAGGCAAATATTTGCATTTGTAAATGTTTCCGCAACCCGGTAAAGTCGCCGTACGATAAGCCCCCTTCGAGTTCATTCACACTGTGTTCAACCGTTTCGTGTGTTAATCTTATTTTTGTTATCTGTCCAATTTTAAATAGGTTATGTATTAAAAATGTACTTATTCGTTTATTGAAAAACCCAATACCAAACATGTATGCTGCATGGCTCTATTACATTTGGAAGCAAAGTATTAATAATGCGTTGTTTCCTTGATTCGTTTTAATGCAAGAACTTTAGAGATGATTTGGTATTATCTTTTTAGATTAAGGATTTTAAATTGTATCCCGCTGCTACAAGTAACTTGATTTTAGTTTTTATATTCACACGTTTTATGTTATCTTCTTTGATTTTCCTTATACTTTATTGTAGAAATTAGAAAGTCGTTCCTCAACTTAGTAGCGTGTTAGCGGAACCAATTTCCTATTCAAATGTACTAACTTTTTTAACCTTAATTTAATTTCGAGGATCTGGTTTACTTTAGCTGGCTTTAAATATTGGAAATTAATGGTTCTCGTATAATCCTATAGATGAATGGGAAACCACGGATGTTGCATTATTTGGATGTCAAATGTCAGTATCCTAAACTCGAGGGGGGCTTAATGATTTATGTAATCTGTTTCATCATCGTTGGTATTGATGGCATATCATGTTCGGAAGACGTGTACCAATTACTTTATAATCTGATCGATAACCTCTGTCAAATATCATAAAAAACACAAATTATCAGGTTTTTTCAACCCGAAACTATCCAGTTCCAAAACCCTTTTTGCGCGAATGATAAATAGTTCTTACATTTGTACTTATACTTGTGTCTAGTAACATGTAGAGCCTTTGTGGCAGGGCGATCACCTCTAACTGAAGGTCAGAGGCTTTTATCGTCTGTGTGTTCATCCTAACACCTTTATGGTTCTTCGAAATATATCGATAAGTTTCCTCGAAGTCAGATATGCTAAGATTACATCGACTGTTTTGATGTAAATCTGTTTCGTTTTACATTTTTATAGAGTAATGAAATAGGTAAGTACCGTGAAATATTGCTACAGGTTCACGTAGCGATTGAATGATATTGTAATTGGAACTGCATATCAAATGTATATATGGAAAATCCAATCTCAGATGTAAACACTGTTCCCAATCATGAATGCAAATACGGGATTGGCAAACAAGCGGTTCTATAACTATTACATACTTATTGCATTACTAGGTTACTATTTGTTTAATCATGAATATTATCTCTAGCATGATCAATCTGCCAATCCTAATTTAAAGCCAAAATCTACAAATGAAGAATATACCTCATCGGACGACCTTCAGACCCAGACAATCGCGGCGAAGACTTAATTCTTCACAACAATTTGTATTCAGTAAAGAATGTGCATCCTTGACGACAAACATTTAAATGGAGTTGGTAATACAACCGTAATCTTGTTGCAACAAAACGCATAACCCGTAATGGTCTGCTGCACTCGAAACCTTAGAAAGTCAGGTGGATATCAGAAATCACCTGCAGAGGCTTGCAGCTTTGGAAGCCCTGCGGTTGGGTTCGACGTACTCGGTATTGATTTTGCTGCCTTTTTACGCTTGTTTCCTACGCTATTAGTTGAAATACTTGCAATTTGTTGCTATCTGGTATAACTTGAATAACCTCTTGCAGCCTAAAATCTTTGAGGTTTTCGTTATTATTGACGGTATTAAGAGTAACTGCCAAACAATGTGAACTATGCTGTTGGATTTCCAGACTACAATAGCTTACAGTCACGTGCATCACGTATTACTATTATTACAAACCTTGCTGGCTTTAATTATTTTATAACAACGCAAGCGGGATTGCTGAGTCAGGTTAAATGTAAATTGTAAAGCCATAATTTATGGGTTTGCTGTACTTAATATCATGCTTGCTTCGAGCAACACGGCCTTACATTTTATTGTCCTCCTTCAAGGCTCCATGTTGTGCCTACTATTTTATGACTCTTTCTTACTTTTTATGCGAAACATGTGAAGCCCATACATAGCAAAATAAAGTGTCATAAGATGTATTATTGGTTTAAGTAATTTGGCGTTTATTTAGCAATTCCCACGCTCTTAGCTAATACAGCTGCATAATCGTAGAGTAATGTGCTAGAAGTAACAGTTTTATTGTTGGCGTTGCGTCTTTAATTACCTTATGTCTATTTTTGTCGCGCATTTACTGTGTGTCATTGTTTATTTAAGTTCAAGCCTTAAAAGTCCCTTGAAACATTATTGTTACTTAGTGTACTCTTCTATCTATTTAGCCTGTATGCGCCCACTGCTGGGATTGGTCTCCTCTTTTGTACGCCAGTCTCTCCGAACCTGCGCGAGTATCTCCACCTTTATCACAAAATAATAGTACAAGTACCTACCTTTAGTTTCAAACTTGCAAGATATGATTTGCACGTCTACCTTTATCGGGGTCGGTCATATTGATTCATTTTCTTCTAATTTTACTGACTCTTAGTTTTACAGTACGCTATCAAAATTTTTGTTCTTTGAAATCACACTTTTCCTTACATACCATTCAGTATGATATACGCTGTAATTACGCTTGTTCTTTTAGGATAAACTTAAAAATAAAATAAATAGCTCTGTCTGCCATAATTTTATTCAAAATCAAATTCAAACATTTTACAAATAAAGCAAGTTTGGCATCCTTCTCCCACAGAATACGAGATCCAAATTGAAGTCCGAAATTCAGTCTAGTTTTAAACCAAATTTCGGACGAAACGCATTCTTGTGTGAAGGTCGTATAGAACAGGTATGTTATCGGACTGTTCGTACCTTTATCGGTATTCCCATTATGGGTAACATTCGTTGCTATGCTATTGTTTTTAAAATGGAGAACTGAGAAATGTTTTAGAAATTAAATCTGTGTACCTACCTACCAAGCAATTTAAAAATATAAATTTTATAATTTTAAGGTATTGCTTCTAGTTTTGTTTCGTATTGGTTTTTAATCTTTAAAAGTACTAGTCCGATTTTTTTTTAAATTGATAAAAAATGTTTTCAGTAATCTTTATAAAACAAATTTGAAACGCTGCATGTTCCGGTCAGGTCAGTAATACCACAGAATAGTGGTACGTAAATAAAGCTTTTATTTATAAGTACCTACTTAGTTTTTGACTAAAAAAGAACTGTGAAGATTACTCTTATAATATAACAAAGTGGTCAGGATATGACAGTGCCATAAATTGACGAGATAAGGTTATGATTCAATGAACATTTTTCACTTGTCTCAGTTGTCTGAATTAGAGTTCTGACATCATGACATTAAAATAGCTCTTTATCCTTGTTCCTTGGCGTCTTGTAATAAATTGGACATACGGGATTCACTCCTAGCTGGAATATCTATATTCTAACAAACTGCGAGAATTTATGTCTTTTTGATTGTTATTATTAGCCATGTCCTTGTCCCAACATATATTCATGAATGAGTTCATGAATACCGATGAATAACGAACCTAGTATCCACAAAAATTGTTATTTCACTGTCTCTTTTTTTTTTACAAATCCAGAAGACGCCTGCAGTCTCCTTCTCGTAATGTCATGTATGGATGTTCTATCAGTTATTGTAGTTTCTACCATCATCAACATTATCATCATCCGCAGCCTGACTTCACCCACTGTTGGGCACAGGCCTCCCTTTGCTTGTACCGCTTTCCACTGTCCTGCGCTAGTCTCATCCATCAATTCTATTTTATCGGCTAGCTAGGAAATGCTCTTCGTGAATTGCGTAGGCGTTTGATTTTTGTGGCCTTTTTAGTAATATTCTGTGATGGAACTGATGCACCAATCAAACCCATTTGTCTAATCATGTAAATTCGCACAAGTATGTCTCATTTGGTTCTCGACAACCACGCCTGCGTTCCGCTGTTCGATATCGAGATCATGTCGCGTGCTCCATTTCCTACTTATTGCATAATTCGATCGTCGCTAGAACACGAACGTGAATCGATTTTCACTCTTACGTGCGTATATTACCATAAAAAAAGTAAAATAGTCGCGCTCTTTAAAACATGTACTTCTGGCTATAAATAACAAAAACGTAAAACATAAATCATATATTGTTTGTGAATCCAGGTGGTACAATATTAGGGTGGTTGGTAATTGGAAACTTGAATGTATAATCCTGCTTATTCGCATGTAATATGTAATGGGAAAATATACCATAAAGTAGAGAAAAACAGGCTATTTTCAGCTCTTGTAAGCTCGTACGAATCATAAGATCTAGACACTGATAAAAAATTTAAATAACCAATAACTCACCTACAAATGAACACGTAACCCCCAAGAGAACAATACAAAAAATTGCAATACCCATAAATGTACCGTTAAAGTTCATTACCTATTACAGCGTGAAGCTTGCAAAATCAGAGTTCGTCTGCTGAAAGTGGCATTCAAAAATATGACTTGGTACTTTGGAATAATGCAGGGAATTGTAGAACGTCACTTGGTTGACTCACTAAACTTGATTAATGAAGCTGTAGAATTCTTACGTCAAACCTAATTTAGCGTAACCTTTCAGATTTATGTATGGAGTTGACTTTCTTCTGCCTGACTAAACCCTGTCTGGTTTAGTATTTCAATTAAAATCATGTTCCTTTTAAATAGATAAGTGATTTGGAATATTCTCATTATGTGCCTAGAAACAAGAGGTTACGGGAATAACTAAGATGTCATGATGTAATACCCAGACTAGACCCACGCTCCAAAAATAGCGAACCGTTCCAGAAGGAAGCAAGGAAACGTATTTCATTCATTTTATTGTTGAACTATTCGGTTAATCTATTTAAACCTACAGATCATTTCAATTGATTTATTCAAGAAACTTTTATAAACACATTGTGATAGGTATAAGTTTAGAAATAATCAGATACAGGAATCTCGATAGAATTAAACGCATTGCGTTTCAATTTTGTTTTTTCTTTTATCAAACGGGATACATTCCTACTCTTTTCCGTAATAAACTACGAAAAACAACTCCTATAAATCTCTGCTATCTGGCATCAATAAAATCCGCACTGCGGTATTTTACAAACTTTATTTTGTACATTCTGTACACCAGTGAAGGAAACCGAACCGAACACTAGCGCAGTGGCAACCCATCCAGAATGTCAATTGGTATGACTCACGCGCATGCCTCCGCAATCACCTGCGTGTTTCATTATACTGTGGCTACACTATCAATGACGTCTGCCTCATTCGCGTTTACACGGCTTTAAATAAACAGTTTTATAAACACGCTAGAACACTAATAGTGTGACTATTACACGTTTTTCCCACAGCACAAACAAACTACTATACTGTCTGACTGACATACGATTACCAGAAAACATGAATTCTCTTTGGCAATGGTAAGCCAAGAATTTAACGAACGATTAATCTTATTTTACGCTTGAAACCAAGTTGGAGTCGTACAGGCTTGCCACCAGTTCCAATATCTATTGACGTTTGATTACTGATTCATGGTGTTTGTCACGTGATAGCTGGTTATTTTGTCGAACCAGTTATCGTTACCAAAAACATGATTCATTGTTGGCTTTGTGTCCGGTCTGTTTTTCTTTGGAATCTTATCTTGGAAATCATCAATCAAGTGACAACATGGTTTGCAGAAAGTAGAATCGGCTATTTGTCGTGGTAGGCATACTTTTCTAGTGCATAATAGTACCGAAAGCATTAATGAAATCCGTAAAGGTCCGTAAGTTAAACCTTATTCTTGTTAATCAAATTCCTGATATAAATGATACCAACAAAGATGAAAATAATCCCTTCGGAGCATTGTCATTCAATTGTAAATTAGCCATTGTAATCTAATCTGTTATTCTCGTTCTTATATCATTCATTTCCATAATAATAAGAGCTAATAGGCGCCGGCGCATTCACACTACGCTGTCAACGACTCCGCCTTACTAAGCTAGGACATACGGTCATCAGTAACGGAAACTATTTAGACTATTATGGCACTCTTCGACAACGTAATTGAATCTTGATTAGTAATTACTCACACCAGATTTATACCAGTTTGCTCATGCATGGGTGGGTACTTTTGATGGTTAGGTTACATGCTAAAACCTTCTAAGTTATTGCTGACGCACCTTTAGACACGTATTTTTGGTGCCTATCTACGTGTGTTAATTCGTCCAAGCTATATATCTACACTTTTATTTTGGGACACTTACGGAATGTCTAATCTAGTTTGTCGCATGTTTGCCCAATCGGCCCAGATCGTCATTATTTCAGATCAATCGTACACTAAATGGTAATGCCGTTATCGTCACAATAATTAACATCTCAGTCGTTATGCAACACATAATGATTTTTCGATGAATCATCCGTTTATATTGATACCTAATCATAATAATGACGACACACGTCTCTATATCGATGGCTATATCATTCACCGTCGCAATTAGTCTTTTTATTCATTTAATTTGTTTTACCAGGAAAACTTTCTATAGCTTACATATTCCATTAGGTGGTGTGTATGTGAATCCAAAATGGGCAAAACCCAGGCTGCCAAACTTTACCTCTGCTATATACCACACATTATACATGTTAATTTTCCACGTGTCAAACACCTAATATTCGATTCATACCAGACAATAGGAGCCGGTCGCACACGCTGTGCCCTCCGGAAATGTTGCAGGAAACCACTGGGCTGTGACACCTCGAACTGTGTTTGCGAATTCTAAACATACATTAGAATTGATGTGCGAACCTTTGTCTGAGTACCTTTGCGAACCAAGTGAAGACCATTTCTCGACAAAACAAAACAACAATAATATGCTAAAAGCGTTCCAAACTGTGAAGAAAATTATAGTATAAGCCCTAGGCGTCATTGTAAGGGTTAGGATAGAGTAGCTATTTGATCAAAATTCAATTAATTTACAGTATCAAAGGAATGCGAACAAAATAACTTTGACAAGGTTTCAATTACTTCCGAGCGAGTTTGTATGCCCGGAAACTGGAAGACGTAAAAGTCCCCTTCCCCTATAAGTTGTTGAACGTACTTAGAAAACCTTTCTGTGCACTTCCTAATGATAAAGTTACTGTCGATGCTTTTGTCCTACTAAGCGCCATGTAACTGTTGTTGCTCTGAACTTTGACCCCATATTGATTGGGCTGGATTTCGTAATGTATTTTTGGAAGTTTTCAAATGCTGGATTTTATGGTGCCAGGTCTTTGAAGCATTCTGTCTCTATTTAGGTAGATAGGAAGTTTGCTAATGAATGTCGGTTGATACAGCTGAACTGTTTACACTACCTGAATTTGACGAACAAGGTTTCGGCCGTTGCGAGAAGTGTCCTCAGATTCTCTTCTAAAAAGCGTTTAGAATTTTTCATTCAACACTGTAGTAAATATAAAATTGTCCTCATAATTATTACGTCATTTTGGCATCGAAGCTACAGCTGTTGTAACGGGGCGGTGACATCATTGTTGCACGGTACGGTGGGCGCGAATCATGGCAATTACCTCAAGCTACTTTCTTCAATCATCAGCATGTCATATGATATTCTTTCCTTATTGTATTGTATGTTCCTTGCCTTACATATTTTTAGTTTGGATATGTTGTTCGCATCGATGTCAATGGTATCCTTCTTGAATACCATTTTATGGTTTCTTGTATGTCTTCGTTGCATAATGTAGTGTGTTTTGGGGTTGGTTACTGAAGGGATAATGAATACCGAATACATGTAGGTTCGTAGAATAGGTTCCTTTTTCGTCCACGTATTATCGTAGAGTCGTCAAGAGTTCAGTACTAAAGTAGTAAATGTAAGTCAAGCTCTATTATATGAGCACCTACTTATATTACCTCGTATTAGTTTGCATAATGTACCTATGAATCATTCACAAATGATTATTTGTAACTTGTTTAAAGACCTTGACCTTTTATTATTATCTGACTGTATAAACATTTTTCTATTACCTTCCAGTTAAATCTAGATTTTCTTTACAAATATGAAATTTTCTCATTCCGTTTGAGAATTTTAATATTCGCGTGTGTCATTATGGGTTTGACTAACAAATTTTAAGGGGAAGGTCTACCGTACATGCTATGCATAGAGCTTACTGTTGTCTATTTTTTACATTCATAATGTAACAAAATGCCTTTGTTCTTTTGTGTTTTAACCAAATAGCTGAATGCGGCGCTCTAATTGACACTAAATGGCTCGCATTGATCAAATTCTATAATACTGACACAGACGAACAACGTTAAAGTACGATGCCCACTACAGCGCATTGGGCGTAGGAAATTTAAAAATATTAATATGGATTTGGTAGAGTATTTGGCGACCCTTCGGTTTTATTAGACAAAATATTTGATCTGCTTTGGTGGATACTGTGTTTTATACGTGCTATAATTGTATTAGTCCATTTGTATAATTACGAGTAGGACATTAATTTGTGAAATAAATTAGTGTTGCCTGTTAATTTTGATTAAAGTCGCAACTAATTTGCTTAATTTTGTTATACAGATTGAATTTCTGCTGTGTATGCAAATCAACATTATTTATACATAATTATTTAAAGGTAATTTCTTGAATAGTATGATTTCTAAATGAAGAACCGTGAATAAATGCATCTGCTACGAAAAGTAGAACCCACACATTTGCCAAAAGCTCTATACCAATCATTTTAAAATCAACCCTAACTTATCACGACAAGGCACACAATTACTTTACCCTTTTTATCCTTCAGTAAATCTAAGCTCGCCTTAGCTCTAACGGTAAAACCGGTCGAATGAAGGTAGGATCACGATACAAAGTTTAGAGCTAGTACTTAAATCCTACGGTACGTGGGCTGATAAAAGCATGCTAAATCATTGCAATGATGTTGTCGTGGTTTTTTTGTATAATAAAGCGACGAATAACCGGATGATAATGCGTAGGATGGCACCCGGCCCTGATAAACCGAAGATATATCATGAAGGTCGTTAGGCCTGGAGATATTTTAACTTTATTGTCAAAGAATTCTTTGCAAACTAGTTTTTCTGCATTGCAAAAGATACCTTAGCGCGAAGAGGTCATCGGTCATGCTGCTTCCAACGAGGAATGTACTCACTGAACTGCGAATGTTCATGACACGCGAAACTAGACCAACCCTACATGTAATTAGGTCTCAATTCCATCAACTTAGTAATATACCGTTAGCAACAAAACTAAAAGCTTTTTGTTTCGTATGCAATTTAACTTTTACATCGGACCAAACACCTATAATAAACTTTCTCTATCTAGGTATCTATACACCCTCGTATATCAGTTAGCTTATGTATGCTTGAAACTCCAAAGTTTTCTATAGGCTTAAATCCTTATTACCCACTTCGTCTAGTAATTTTTCTTGGAATTTACCTTTTATATCTTTGAACTTCTTATTATTTTGCTGCCTTTATACATATTAAGTTAACCCATAAAGTAATTCAAACGTCAGATAAAGCGAAGTGAAAGGGAAAAACGAGGAAAGCAGACACCACCAGACAGGATTAATAAATGCATAGGAAAGAGAGAGAGAAACCCATGTGCAAAACTGATGCTGTCTTCACGGTGCGCTTTTTACTACATGGTGGTAGCACAGAAAATGTGACACATGATCAAATACTCTCATGAAGTCGCATACATCATAATATGAGATGTGCAGCACTTCGGCACTGATATCGTGTTACTTACGTAAGTCGGTTCTCGCGTTCATCGTTCGGCGAATACTCAAGATTCACAATAAATCACGTATTTTTGCACAATACGGCAGTAACAAAAGAACATGTAAATGTTTCCCACGTCTGCATTTAGGTATACGGTTTTATCGGCGTTCGAAGGGTAATGCATATTTTATTTTTATAGCAGCTCTAATGGTTTGCCGACCCTATACCCTATATAGGCAAAATAATGCTACTAGTTTGTAAGCTAAGCTACGCTCAATGCAGTATATAAGAAGACGAGTAATAGAATGTAATCTATCAGTAAAGATAGCGCTCGACCACTGTAACTAAAGACCGTTATAGCACGGTCGACATCCATCCAGCCAAACCTCTTGGTACCTTCTGAATACTATTTGACAGAACGTCATGACAAATATCCTAGCCCTGCAGGATTATCTTAGAAGAGCAGTCAAAGACAAACATTACATTTGGCATTCCGTATCGCCAATCAATACAGAGTACCAGTGTGATATTAAATTACTCAACAGCTAGGTTTCGCAATGTTGAAGCGTACCCACCATTATACGAGCAACTTGCAATCATTCTAATGAACTAAATATAAAAGTTCGGGCACCTTGCCATGGTAGTGTAATGGTAGTAACTCTACAAAATGCATTTAGCAGCACTGAAAATTTTATTCAACACGAAAACAGGTCACGTTATTTTGATGCAAATTAACCAAAGCCAGGTTGTAGCTTCCGCTTTTTAGGCCCTGATTTAATTCTCAAGTACTAATCCGGACTCAAGCATAGATTTTTGTATGAAAATCTCTACTCAAACCTATGCCTGAGTAACGATTTCTTTATCAGCATATACGAGCCTCAAACTTTGTACTCTACCCGTAACTAGCATAATGATAATGTATTGCTTACCATGCCATGTTATTATGCCTATTGTTGTTCTAAAGACTTCCCCATTTATTAAATTCCTGCCAATTTAAATTGGCTTTAAAAAAGGCTCTGTCATTTTCATTGGTTATTTGACAACGATATGAGATGATAGCATATTTAGCGGTAATTTTAGCTAGCACGGCTTTAGAAGACCAATATGAAGATACCCCTTCTACTTTTGTTACCGGTAACAATTTTTTGTTATAATATTTTTTGGTAAATTCTGAATAAGACATGATCACGCAATTTAGAAACACGATTACGATGAACCATATAAAAATAAAATACAAGCAACTATAGCTTCTGTAGGTAGCCGCTTGCGTGTCCATCTGCTTGTTCTATTGTGTTGTGAGATAGGTGTTAAAAATACGGCAAAAAGTTTATTGATTGTCTATTCAATTGTAAAATAAGCAATTTTAATCCTCCAGCGATCTCACAATTTATTCAATTGTTGTAGACTTTATGATTCTATTTTCCTGGCTGGTAAAAGCTTTGTAGTATCGTGAATCTAATACTAAATAATAGTGCGTTGACGTTTAGTTTTCTTCATGTTATAAAACCTATGAGCAACTGCTGATTTCGCTAACAATTTAATCACATGGCAGATTGCACAAAATTGTTCTCCATGGAGCACTGTAACTGATTCCAAGTTGAGATTCAATGGTCCATTACAGTAGAGCCCATTTTCTGTCCCGCATAGCATGTTATACCAATATAGCTATGATGCTACTTCTTAGATGATTAGAGATGGATATTGAACAGGAATTTCTTATTTAATTTTGCTCACTATTCCCAAAATAAGGTTTCAAAATAGGGCCCGATCCAACTTTAATGTCAGGATGACTTTTAGGTCCTTATTCTGATTTACTTCTCAAGCACTGATCCGGACTCAAACATAGATTTTCGTATCAACAAAATCTACTCAAATCTATGCTTGAGTTATGATTTTCTTATCAGCATACGGGCCTTAAACTGCCCAGTTATTTCATGCCCAGACATAATCGGTAGTTCAATAACCTTGGGTGGCTCTTCAAATGTTTCCTCTTGTTACAGACAGTACAACACGGCTTCCCACACCGAGCATCAGCGCTAGCATGGGACCCGCTTCTCAGACTAGCGGCCCTGGGCACGGCGACTGGCGCGCTCAAGGTCTACGGACGGCCTGGAGTGGAACTGTATGGGCAGCACAGCAACCCAGAGATCACAGTTATACAGATACGATTTATACCTGGTATGTATTTGTGGTAGACCTCTGCGAAGTTAGGTGACGGCCTGAGGGCCTGAGATAATAGTAGCTCATGATCCAGCACAGAGGGATGATCACGAATAAATCTGACAGCCGCCCCGTTACGTAAACTTCACGTATTTATTTGAATCATAATTAGCGTCAACGTCATGCGCCAGCTCAACTGCCGAACGTTGGTTATTGCGTCACCGCGCAGTGTATCTCGGATACGCTAGCGTTACGATACGTTTTCGATTTTCATATATATATTCTTGATCAAGGCACAGCCACCCAGTGATCACCGTTATTCAGATACTAATTTTACGTGTAACCCTTGCATGCGACAAAAGGTTTGAGTACCTACTGCCGGGATATCCCCACAGATTGCAACACGTCATACATAAAACTCAGAAGTCTATATTTATAAAATCCATACCTTAGACAGGAAATATACTGTAAATACACAATCGTTCTAAAACAGGACAAAATAATATCCAAAGTTTAGTGTTTGTAAATACGATTACTACGATAACATAATCGCATTCTCTTTCATTTGAAACAAGGAGTGGCTGATAGCGCACCTTGAATAAACATAACTATGGGAACTCTATAAAACACTTATAGATATGACATCATCACAATCAAACAGGGCACGTCCACCATTGAAGAATAGCCTTGTATATTGAGTACCACTGTCACCTCTATCCATCACATAACATAAATATTTACAATGCATTAGAGAAGATGTCTAGAACTGAACCAAATTCTAACCTTACAACAAAACCTGGGTCTATTACACGGATTGGTGCCTTAATGAAGAAAAAATCTAGTTTTATTTACATTACACGAACATGCACTAATAATCTATGGTTATTTTTAATAATAGAAGAATCTAACTAATGTTACAAACTGATCATTCTATCTTCATTAGCCTGAAACTAAATCATACTTGTAAATATATTTTGATACAAAAAATGCTATTTATTTGAGTACAATTCACAAACCCCCCTATGTAAAATATGTAAAATAAGTATGTATGTATTTATTTACAAAAAAAGTATATAAGTATTCTATCAGCAATCTAGTTCCCATAGTACAAGCTTTGCTTAGTTTGTGACTAGAGTGCGTTTTGTGATATGTCCAGGAATATTTATTTATTTATTTATATTCCAGGTACAGGAAGACTAATATCGCTCTGTGACGACAACAGCCTCCATCTATGGGAGATCAACGAAAAATCCCTAGTAGAAATCAAGTCACTCACATTCGAAGGCAAAAACAAGAAGGTTTCTGCCGTATGCGTGGAGTCTTCAGGCAAACACCTCCTGCTCGGAACAGAAGGGGGGAATTTGTACAGCTTAGAACTTGCCTCGTTCACGGTTACCGAGGATGTAATTTACCAAGAGGTTGTTATGCAAAAGTAAGTCAAATAGACTAGCTAAACACCCGTAGACTTAAAAAAATGACTGTATGTTAAGATAAGATAAGATAATGTTTATTTCCAAAATAACATAGAGCCACACACTTAACTATAGTTTTACATAATATATATACTACGTTTTCCTGAGTCTAAATCTTATAGTAAAAGGCAACAACAAATTGGTTTTGGATCGTTTCCTTCCGTGCTAGTTAAAAACTGTGTTACGGCAAGGTAACGCTCCTCCTCCTCTAAAGATGTGCACTAGAGAACAAAGTAATTCTAGGGGTTTTATGATGTGACTTCACTTACAATATATATTTAAATAGTGAGAGAGCAGACTAACATAAATAAATCTAAGTTGCTTAAATTAACTTAGATACTAGATATTAAGTAAGAGAATTAATACAAAGCACGAGTAGATAGATAGATAGATAGAAAACTCTTTATTGTACACCACTTTTACAGAAGTTATAAAATAAACACAGAGTTCATTCGTTCAGAGTACGAATGAACCAAAATATAGAGATAGCAAAACCATCATAAATTGTGTTTCACGAAACAACAAAATGTTAGTGATCATAAATTTATTCAAGCGTCTAGCATATCACTTAAAGTCGAATAAAACTTCGCGCTGCTGCCGGTCATAAGAGATTTACAATCTGTAGGTTGGTATTTTACAATTTCTTATATCCTTTAAAAAAAAAATCGTAATCATTCGTCTTGTATCTGGCTGATGAGTATTAGACTCCTTATTTCTCTGCCATGTTTTTTCCCCGATGTCCCTAATCTGATTGACTTTCGAGATCATATAACATGAGCGAGCGTTACCTTGACCCAAAACAGCGTCCCTCACGGAAGAGAAAACAGAAAATCTTGTCTTCAACCATCGACAAAACCAGCCTATGCTCAGACCTAAATTCCTTCTACGATAACGTCTCTCGAGCGTTCGAATGAGTACTGTTCTATGGAGCACATTACGACACTTGAAGTTAGTGGCAATTAATCAGCTGCTGACTTCAGTGTCGCAATACAACCTATAAAAATCTATTATTTTTCACATTCATAGTTCAAATAATAGAACTGTTCATTCGTACGCTCGACCGACGCCCGCAACCGACCTCACCGTATCAGTTTAAGCCTAAACAATATATCACTTTCTAACTGAAAACTACATAACTAATTTCACTTCCAGTTGCCCAGAAGACTTCAAAGTGAACCCTGGCGCGGTGGAAGCGGTCTGCGAACACCCTAAAACTCCCAGCAGACTTCTCATCGGATATAACAGAGGATTGGTTGTGTTGTGGGATCGGGGAACCTCTGCACCGACACACACTTTCGTCTCCAACCAGCAGTTGGAGAGTTTGTGTTGGAATGATGACGGTACGTAGTAGTAAGGCTTTTTGTTCGTCCAAGGAAATACTACCACCGTACCTTCTGCCGTCAAGTAGTGATACTCGCATGGCTGTGTTCCGGTTTGAAGAGTATGGGTGCCGTAACAGTACAGTATTCTTAAAATGCCAATATTCCTGACAATAACTTGAATATTTTACATATTATGATTATTTTTAGTCATACTGACTTTACAAATACAGGGAGTAAGATTTGGGGTAGTGAAATACATTATGTATATGCTTTACAGGGGATGTTGACTTTGTCTTTCCGTGGATAAGGCCGACTGGGCTAAGAGGATGGTATATGCTGGGCAAGCCTACTCCATCTATATTATTATGTCCCAGGCACTAGTGTTCCGTTTGTCAGGCTCCTGACGCTGTACTGACCATCCAGAAGTTACTTTACTAGTGTAAAGTAACTTTTGGATGGTCAGTATATTGTATCCGCCCGCGACTTCATCCGCGTCCCGTTTGATCCTATTGATTTTCCGGGATGTGTTAATCCAGATAACGAACTCTACATTATATATTCCAAGTTCCATCCAAATCGGACCAATAATTGCAGCCTGATTGAAACACAAATATCTTTGACATACCTGTATAACATAAGTAAGATGTAAGATGTAAAATCCTTATTAAATTCACAGGAGAACACTTCACATCGTCACACAACGATGGTTCATACGTGACATGGGAGGTCGCCGGCGCGGCTAGCGACCGGCCGCTCAAGGAACCAGTTACACCGTACGGACCTTACCCGTGCAAGGCAATATCTAAGATACTGAACCGGACCAGTATTGATGGGGAGGAAATCACTATATTTGCTGGTAAGGACCTCTAATATTCTTGTGATTGTCATAACAAATGTAGAAATAGAATATGTATGAGCGTGCTCAATCTTAGGCTGCAGTTACACATACAGCTGGTAACCAAATGCTCTATAGCTAAGTAATTACCCGTGTAATTCATAAAAAAAATTGTTTAACACCACAATAAACAAGTAAGAGTAAGTACAATTCTATGTCTCTCCGAAAAAAGCACTACACCTCTCATTTTCCTTCAATCCGAGCCAAGAAGTATGCAGAGCTACTTGCAGCTTTGTTCGGAGGGACATACATCGAGTGTGACTATTGTAATATTCGTTTTAGTTCCAAAACTTGGATAAAAAAATGTATACAAGATACACTAGGCAAAAACTTGTATGATTTTATACCTTTTGTATACAAATCATAGTTAAAACCGCTGCCCTTTAGCGCTTTATTACCGTCACCAAAATCCCCAAAGCCTGATAGTACAAATCTCAAAAAAACAAAATAAAGCAAAATTAAAAGCTAACTTCTTGATGTTTTTTTTTTACTTCAGGTGGCATGCCCCGTTCGTCATACTCCGACAAATACACAGTAACAGTACAACAAGGCGAGAAACACGTCGCCTTCGATTTCACGAGTCGAGTGATAGATTTCTACACAGCCACGCCCGTCCCGCCAGATGGCGTGCCACTGCAAGAGGACCGGCCGGAGACGCCTGCGCAACTGCAAATACACACTGTCAACCAAGTCGCTGCTACTTTGGTAATTATGTAGGATATATCACTTATATATATCCATGTATTATAAGTATGTATTTACAAAAAAAAAATGTATGTATGTATTCTATCAGCCATCTAGTTTCCATCGTACAAGCTTTGCTTAGTTTGGGACTAGAAGGTGTTGTGTTAACGTGTTAAGTGTCCGTGAATATAGTCGCCATATTTCCGAATAGTCTTTTTCGTGCCTGCATTCGAAAGTTATTCGGATTTTACTCTTTTTTTACTACCACTAGATACCCTATTTTCAGGGCTAATTTATAGCCTACATCTACCAAAATACTGGCCTGACTCTAATATCTGTATTCCTCCACTAACTTTTGCGCTAAAACTGAATATAATCAAAACGCAGTACAAAATTACCGCTTTAGATAGACAGAAATTACAAGTATGTATACTCATTAAAAAAAACCAATATCAACCGTAAAGTACCACATTTAAAGTTAATTTTCCTTTACAGGTGGTGTTAGCCGAAGAAGAGTTAGTTGTCATAGATCTATGCGATTCAAAATGGCGGCCGCTGCGGCTTCCGTACTTAGTATCCATTCACGCGTCGGCTGTCACCACAGCTCAGCTCGTGGATAACGTGGCCGATAATGTGTACGATAATATCATAACTGCGGGTAAGCCAAGTTAAAACAGCTTTTGTACTAAAGCAAGCTCGTATGAGTTAGTGGCCAACTCTGGTGACGGAGTTTTTAGGCCGCCTTAAGGTCTCCGTCGTGGCTTAACGACTGCCAGAGCCGGGACCGACAGTTTAACGTGCCCTCCGAAGCTCGGAAGCGCTCAAATTTAAATGCCACTAACGGTCACCCATCCAAATAGTGACCGCACAGAACGTTGCTTAACTTAGATAATCAGTGAAGATTGGCTAAGCAAGCTACGCCACGATCTTTGTACTTAAAATTACCTGAATGTTTTCTTCGAAATAAGCCTTGGGGTATTTGCTGGGTAAAAAGAATAAGGTTTTATTCTAACACTAGATTCCGCCCGCGACTTCGTTCGCGTCCCGTTGGATCCTGTTAATTTTCCGGGATAAAAAGTATCCTATGTTACTTCTAATACCTCCAAGAATATGTGTACAAAGTTTCATGATGATCGGTTAAGTAGTTTTCGCGTGAAAGCGTAACAAACAAAATTACATTCACATTTATAATATTAGTATGATGTTCTATTTAAAACTAGGAGGCCTATGTCAAAGGGCACTCATAAGATAACATAAAATAGTAAGAAATCAGTACAAAACTACCAATGTATATATAAGTTTCTTCTGAATAAATGGCTTTATTATAATTTAAAACTGGTGGTCACTGGCAAGGTGGAAACAAAGAGGTCGCTAGGACAAAGTCCTATGCGTTGCAGCGATCAGGTTCGTTCAGCACTGGATTTTTCCATAAGATGCCATCAGTCCTGCAGAAGACAATCCCGTTGGAGGAGTATTGTTCAGAATAAGTTCCTACATAAAGTTCACGGCCCCTTAACTGGGACGATATCGGAGGAGGTTCTATTTAAGTCGTCCATAACTGTCTATAACTGTTGCACTTAAATTGAATGTTGTGTTCACCTGTCATTGGTGTGCGTACCAGTACTGGACCACTTGGATAATATTAGGGAATGTTTCTGTATACTACACTGTCGGTGTTCCTTTTTAATAAATAAATAAATAAGTCGTGTCGTAAGTTTATTTAAGCTCATTTCCAGGACAACAGCAAACAGAAAACGTGTACTCGGACAGTCCATGGCCGATATCAGGAGGTATAGTGGAATCACCCGACACTCCCGAACGACAGCTCTTACTAACCGGACACGAAGACGGATCTGTTCGGTTCTGGGATGTCACCGGGGTCGCTATGACGCCGCTTTATAAATACACCACCGCTCAACTTTTCAGGTCAGTATTCTATCGTCAGCTGAATGGGTAGGATCATTTCTGCCTTGCAGTTAAAATGCAGCCCTTGGGAACTAGGGCGTCATATAGGAGAGTAAACGCATAATAATTCACAATAGCTCGCTTCGCTCGCCATTGCCAGATATCTACCTAAATGAAGAAAGCCTTAACGCGTTCTACGAGCTATTTTTTAGTGATTTTAATCTTGGTAGTAATATAAAAGCGCCAAAAAATCCTATTTCAGGCTTGAAATAATGCTCTGGGAGCCTTTTATGACCTTAGGTTAATTTTATTATCAGCAAGAAATTCATATTAAAATATTTTGAATAAAAATAACTAAGCCATTTTCTTTATGCTTGTCGCTTTCGAAGTGGGCTGAAAAGATCATCTCCGAGGTAAAGCGATAGATATTAATCACTGCATTTCTAGTACAAATAGTTTTACTCTACTGACTTATTGTTCATGTTAACTTTAGTGCGCAGTAAAAAATGGATGCTTTTTGAACCGCTTCGAAAACTCTAGTATACCAGATTTGCATGAAACTGTCTCTCACTTTACATTATTTGGATGCAAAACTAAGTGTCAATAACGAATATTATCTCGTTTAAGTTGCATGTTTAAAAATAACAAATATATCCTTCTATTACATTCGTGCTACATCGTCGACCACGTCATTGCTTAACATCAGGTGAGATTGTGGTCAAACGGTTGCCTATATTGTATAAAAAAAATGTATTAATAATAAAATTAGACGTGATTGCTTTTAGTTTGAAGCACAATTTATAATGTATGCATGACTAGCACACATATATACACACCTATTTTAAGCTTATTCTGGATATGTTTAGTTCTCAGACATGATATAAGTTTTATTACGTGGGCGTCTCGATTTTCTAATACATTCCTTGAGTTTCATTATTCACCAAACTATAATTATATCCTTGAGTCCTATCAGTAAAAACAATTATTGGTAAACAAACATCCTAATTTCCTAAACTATTTAGTGTAAAGTATTTTAATAAAGATAATTCATTGCAGCGGTGAAGAAATCTGCGAAAACAACGATAGTCAGACAGACGACGAAGAATGGCCGCCATTTAGACGAGTCGGTACTTTCGATCCGTACAGCGATGATCCACGACTGGCCGTCAAAAGGGTTAGTATAAGAATGAATCTTAGTCCAGTCATTTTAGCATTTCACCTCGGAATTTTACTTACTTATTTATTATTACTTATTCTTACTTATTTTTGACTAATTTGACTGGACTATCTGTAAAATGTCAGGAAATGGAACTACAGCTTTCATCTCACTGATGAGTTGACAGCACGTGATTGGTAATCAACAATCGATATTTGCAGACAGCGAATAGATAAATATTGCGTCAACAGGCAAAGGGTCTCGGGCACGTAGGATCGAGCCTAGGTCCCACATTTTATTGAAACCTGCAATGATGGAACTTTGTTACAATACACTTACAATGCAGTTTAAAAAAAATGTAACAATGTCATTATAAAGCAGGGAGAATCATTAGTTAACTTGTACCAATGCAATAAATCAAAGTGCACATTTTTGGTTAGAAAACTTGTTTGGATCAATGTGATATTTTTATTGAACCTTTGCATTGTTATTCTCTCGACCCTGAAGCTCTGCAATTACACATAATTACATTTAGTTATATTATATCTTCAAAAATTTAGAAATGTGCGAGCGAGAACGTTGTCTGACATTATGTATCGCCTTAAAACTATGTATCTACTTTAAGAAAGAAAGAAAGAAAAATATTTATTTTGTCTTATATAAAATATCTTTAAAACTACGCATCTACTTTTACAGGTAATCTTGTGCCCGTTGTCCGGAATGTTGACAATCGGAGGTGCAGCGGGACACATTGTCATCGCCAGTCTGAAGACCACATCCAACACGGCTGAAGTCAAGGTATACTCTATTACGATATATATAAGGTTCAAACTGTAGTTTCAATTTTATAGTTTTACTAGCTGCTACCCGCGACTTCGTACGCGTGCGAAACTTTCCGCCAAAATATCTGTCAACCAGTATTATGATGAACCTCGTGCCAAGGCTGCTTTTGGTTTAGAGAGGTCAAGTTGTATCTTAGAATCCACGTCTTAGATTTCAATAAAATATAGCCTATTTTTCAATCCGGAAAAAGGGCTTCAAAATGGTATAAGTTTCGTCAAAATTGGTCCAGTAGTTAAGGCGTGATCCGCGAACAAACAAACAGACCAACTCGATTTTCGGAATCAGACTGGTTCATTTAGTAGATCTGCATATTTAGTTTTTCCATATCTTTAGTTTTAGTTTTTGGCTTTTTTACAGTTTTATAATATACCTACTTTATAACTATTTCTTTTTGCAGTCGGTGTCAGTGAACATTGTCTCTGATCGTGATGGCTTTGTTTGGAAAGGACACGATCAACTGACTCTAAGGTCTGGGTCACTCACATTCGCTCAAGGATATCAGGTAAGTCTCCAACTAGATGGCGCTAGTAAATATTGATTTTTTGAAGTTATACTTCTAATGCGACTTCAACACATTAAACGAAGGAGGAATAGAAAGAGACAGCGTTTAACGCGTTGAACGTTTAACGCTCCTGGGGAGGGGGAATAGAAAGAGACAGAGCGAGAGTGATCACATACGGAGACCCCCACAAAACGCAAAACACTTCGATAGTGCGTTCTAGTATAACTTCTTCCGCGCGGAGGGACTACACGCACTGATTTTTTTTAATGTGAAAGAATATGTAACAGTGCATTGATCACGAATAAATGTGACAATCGCAAATGTATGTAACGCTAGCGTATCCGAAATACACTGCGCGGTGACACTACAACGGTTGGCAGTCGAGCTGGCATTGACGCGCAATATAACACGAATACTTTAACACGGCGACTGTCAGATTTGTTAGATGTGAAGGTTGGTTCTAGTTTTGACATATTTTTAAACAACACCTAGCACTTTTATTTTAATAGTTTTTCTTGTGTTATTGTGAGTATTGTTGTTTAATTTTGGTGGAATTTTAACCAATAATACTTAGGTTGTAACATAAAGTGTGAGCCATTGGAATAAATGTGTGTAAAGTGGTTTCTCTGAATGTGAAAATTCGTATTCAAGTTTTGAAGAGAAAATCCACCATCCAAAACAAACGGCAGCCGACTTGACGAATTATTTGACTTATATTATTTCAAACTAGGTGCCGCCCGCGACTTCGTTCGCGTCTCGTTGGATCCCGTTGATTTTTCGGGATAAATAGTAGCCTATGTGTTAATCCAGATCACGGACGATATATATTCCAAGTTTCATCCAAATCGGATCAGTAGTTTTTACGTAAACGAGTAACAAACATCCATCCATCCATACATACAAACTTTCGCGTTTATAATATTAGTAGGATATATCACTTGAGACTGGCAAAATTGTCTGTCGAAATGACGGACAGAGGCCATTAATTAAGAGAAGAAGTTGTAACAGTTTATATATATTACAGGCAACGTCAGTAGTGCAGCTGCAGCCGCCGGCGGCGGTGACGTCACTGGGCGCGCAGTGGGAGTGGGGCGTGGTCTGTGCGGGCACCGCCCACGGACTCGCGTTACTCGACGCCGTCAGAGCTGCACCGCTCACACACAAGTGCACTTTGAATCCACACGGTCAGTTACCATCATCAATCATCATCAATATATATAAAACTCTTTTGAAGCTGACTGATAATCAACGCACAGCCTAAACTATAAGTCCTAGAGGTATGAAATTTGGAAGGTAGTATCCTTATGTAGTGTAGGGGTGCACTAAGAAAGGAATTTTGAAAATTCACACCCTAAAGGGTCGAAAGTTTGGATCAAAGATTTTAACCAAATAATGCGTATGCTGCACCACGCGAGCAAAGCCGCGGGCGACAGCTAGTATTTGTAAACTAGCTGATACCCTCGACTTCGTACGCGTGCGAAACTTTCCACAAAAATATCTGTCAACCAGCATACGATGAACCTCGTAGCAAATGGCTGCTTTTGGTTTAGAGAGTTCAAGCTGTATGTAAGCATCCACGTTTTTGATTTCAATGAAATAAAGCCTATATTTTAATCCGGAAAAAAATCTTCCGAGTGGTTTATGTTACGTTGTAATTGGTCCATTAGTTAAGGCATGATCCGCGAAAAAACAAACAGACAAACTCTATTTTCGGAATCTGAATCGTTTATTATTATTGGCTTTTTTACAGTGATTTAATTGTATAAGGTGTAACACAAATAGTTACAGTAGCCAATGAGATAAAGATAGATAGATAGATAGATAATACTTTATTGTACACAAGGATTAGGTACGTACAAATCTTAAAACTAACTTTCTATAGTACAATGGCCTTATCACTAATAAAATAAATAAAGAGATCGATCAACAATCCGTAGTACTACTAACAAACGTTCGTGAGTATAAAAATCAGGTTTAAGTAGTATAATACTTTCAGATCACTCCGGCGCCGGCGACACGCCTATATCTAGACGGAAATCATTCAAGAAGTCCCTCAGGGAGTCATTCAGACGACTCCGGAAAGGAAGGTCGCAACGAAGGCAAACCACAACGGCTGCTAGTCCCACCTCACCCACACAGGTAATTCTCCATTTAGGGTTTAAAATGGATTGACCTGGAATAGTCCATTTGGGGTTCAAAAATAGGTTTGCCTGGACTAGTCCATTTGGGGTTCAAAAATGGGTTTGCCTGGAATAATTAATGTACCGTGAACTAACAAAATATGGATTTTGAAATCTGAGAAATAAATGAATTGAATTGAATAATCCATCTGGGCCTAAAACTAGGTTAGTCTGGAATAGTCTATTTGTGGTTAAAAAAATGGAAAATGGGTTTGCCTGGAGTAGTCTTGAGGCTCAAAAATGGGTTTGCCTCGAATAGTCCGTTTGGGGTTCAAAAATCGGTTTGCCTGTAATAGTCCTTTTGGTGCTCAAAAATGGGTTTGCTTATAATAGTCTATTTAGGACTCAAAAATTGGTTTTAATACTAAAATTAGTATTAATTCGTTTGCATTCCCCCAGCCCCCCAAAAAGCCCGACAAAGCTGTATCAGAAACGGATGCGGAAATCAAACCGATCGAACGCGCGGTCGAAGCTCGCTCCACAGACGACGCTTTCGGATCCATGGTCCGATGCCTCTACTTCGCCAGAACATTCCTTATTAACAGTATGTATAAGGTTCATTTTCGCTTGCAACCAGACTAATCTTGGTCGCTGTGTGTCTATATTTTGATAACTCGTAACTAAGTAAACAATCATTTAACCTTTAGTATCCCTGGATTCCAAACACAATATGGAATCGAGGCATACTAGGCATGGATCCGCGCATACCAAAGGTTAAAGGTGTATATTCGGCTGTTGCATTTTCCTAACTTAACCTAATTTTAAAGGACTGAAATGACAGCTGTCTTTTTCATTTCAGTTCATGAGAAAGGGACTGCATCATTTTTAGTAATAAGTTAGGTTATTTTAGAAAAATGGAATAGAATTGCTATCAAGTGTTGGCTACACCATCCAAATTGTAAACAATTAAATTGTTTTATAATGAAATTGTTGTGTGAATGTTTTGGTTTGTAAATAACAATTGGGTTTTATGTTGTTTTCTCTGATTTGGCTTATCTGGAGAATCGGACACCACCGATCTCAAAACTGGTAGGTTATGTTTTTTTACTATATTTTATCTCTATATTTCTCTATAAGTACTATTTTTATTATTCATCAATCCTAATATTATACTCTCAAATACTAAATGAAGGCATATTGAAATTAGTGTCTTATAAACGCCTACAATAGGAACATTTAAAATGACCATTGAATGAAATTATAAGTACACACCATGCTATTTGTTCAAGAGACATAGTATGACAAAAGTTCCGCTGAATTTTTAAAAGTTTACACCCTGTATTATCCATTTGTTCAACTATACAGGGTCTTGTAAAATGCGCAATTGTTTTAGGTATGTACAAAGTTATATGTAGCTGCAAAGCGCTGCAAAGTTTTGATAGAAATCCAGATATAATATAAACTAAACGCACCATTACGGTAATCGTTCAAAGTAAAATGTTACTTATTTCTATACGTACAAGGATCAAAATCTTCCGACTCTGCGTCACCGTGAAGAAATCGTGGTGTAGCGACAATCCTACTTAGACTCTATGGGCTATATTCATATTGGTCTTCTAGAACTGAGCTAACTAAAATGATTGCTAATTCTGTTGTCATCTCTTTTCACTGTCATGCAAGTGACAATGATAGAGCATTTCTTAAAGCCGCGCTAAAATTACAGTTGAATATGAATAAAGGGCTATGGTTTGAAACTTCACAGAACACACAGCCTCTATAATCTGTGGTCTCAACATTACCTAAACCAGTTGACGCATTCTACAATAAACCTTGCATTGTATAATATAGTGAAGTTATTTCTCTGTATTATAGACGACAAACAGGCTGATGACGCATCCGATCGTGAGTTATGTTCGTCCTCATTGGCTTTGCTCGTATCGTAGGCCCTTTGAATTTTGAACTGGAGGGCACAAAAACATGTGACAATCTCTATTGTACTTAACAATAGTATATCTGCATTCTTATGGTCTATCTTATAAAAAGTTAGAGCGGACATGATGTCTTGTTTAACATACGTAATCAGGACATAATGTCAACTCTAACTTTTTATAAGATAGGGGGTTAGTGTGTAAGACGTTTACTGCAAAGTCTTGTAAACTATTGGTCTATCTTATAAAATGTTAGACTAGACATTACATCTTGTTGTAATCATAGGACATTATGTCTACTCTAACTTTTTATAAGATTGGGGATATATTTATATCGAGAATCATCAGCTTTGTAAACTACCCGCTAGGGGCGCTGCTCAATCTTCTTCTTCTCTTCAATAATGGCCTGTGTCCGCCATTTCGACAGACAATTTTGCCAATGTCAAGTGTTAAAATTGTAATAAATAAGTCAAGTCAAGTCATTTGTCAAGTCGGCTGTCGTTTGTTTTGAAAAGAAAATGGTGGATTTTCTCTTCAAAACCTAACGCGAATTTTCACATTCAGAAAAACCACTTTACACACATTTATTCCAATGGCTCACACTTTATGTTACGACCTAAGTATTATTGGTTAAAATTCCACCAAAATTAAACAACAATACTCACAATAACACAAGAAAAACTATTAAATTAAAAGTGCTATGTGTCGTTTCAAAAAATGTCAAAACTCGTGTCTGCTCAATCTCTATACAAAAATATAGTTTACGTCAACTTTGTAGTAAACGTCAAACGTTCACACTCGGCACTGCGCAGTGTATCTCGAATTCGTTACCCGATTGTCACATTCGTGCTAATTTCCCTGTAGTGTAGTTTTAAATGCTGATTGGTTCCAATAGCAGCATAAAAGTAAACCGGTTACTTTGTGGCAATTTCTACCAGCATCGTAATAGATATCCCGCTTATGCGCTGTTTGCGTGAGCGAGACAGTTATATAATACCAGCTACAGCCACAAAAGTTAACCTGCTTTAAAAGCGGCATCTTATGAAGAGCTACCTAGTGCATTGCAATATTGTCGTAGCTAGAATTTTTTTATCTGATTATGTGCTGGCTGTATGCAAATGCTCAGCCTGTTTGCTGCATATAATTTGTTGATTTTACAGATTTTCTTAAGATGTATTATTATACCTTGCACTCCAATGCGCCTATATTATTATTCCTTATTGGCTACGCGCGTTTTCCCTTTGATCTTACGAAGTAGAATGTAATATACAAATTCGGTCGGGTTGCAATAAAGTACAAGAGATTTGGGAAAAAAAAATATAAACTTATTTTAAAATATTAAGTTTAATAAAAACTAAGGGATCCGTAGAATTACTCTCGACCGCCGCCGTTCCAATCTGGATGCATAGATTTTGACAGAAATCATGTCATTTTTCATTACAAAATGAAAAACATAATTACATTGCTTTTCACCACCGGTCATTCATATTCGTGCTAAGGGCTAACAAAACGTGAGATTAGCGAAATTGCGGACAACACTGCAAAAGCCATTCAGACGAGAATTGATTTGATTCACAATTTCTGTCAAAATCCGGATCCAGTTTGGAACTGTGGCCAAAAATAGTCCTACTAGGCTCCATCCATTTTTTTCCAGACCCTTTGTACTTTGCTATCCCCAGCTTTGCACTCCGAACTATAATCCGCGTTATGTAAATGCGGTTGCTTTTCTATGTAACTCCTTAAATATTCTATGTACTTAAAAAAGTTTCGTGTAAAAAGTATCTACCTACAATACTACACCAATGGAACAAGCAAATTTCGGTTTTAATTTGAACCCTATTAGTATTAAATTATTTCTTGTTTTTCGCAGCGCAAATGAGTGTACCTACGTTATGGGCGGGAACCAACAACGGTACAGTGTTCGCTTTTACACTCAACATACCCAGCAGTAACAAGAGGAAAGATGAGCCCGTAAGTAACAATACAAAATCTTTTTCTTCTTCGGGGTCGGCACAACATGTTCTTTTCTTCCATTCTCCCCTATCATTCGTCATCTCAGTGTTCACTCCTCCCTATGCATGTCATCTTTTACACAATGAGTCCATCTTTTCTTAGGCCTACCTTTTCCTCTATATCCATCCACATTCATACTTAGCACTCTCCTCGTTACATGACTGTCTTCCCTCCTCATGACATGCCCATACCACGCTAACCTGTTCCAGTAACAATAAAAAATATTCTTGGACATTTCACACAGCGCCCTCTAGTTTCAAACTAAGCAAAGCTTGTACTGTGGGAACTAGACTGCTGATAGAATATATACATTAATGTATTTGTGTGCCAAAAGTATACAGTCAACCAGTCAACATTGTCATACTGTCAGGGACTCGAAAATGTTAGAAGTTTTTCATTATAAAAAAAAACTATAGAGTAAACAAACGAGTGCTACATCGTCATCGCTTAACATCAGGTGAGATTGTGGTCAAACGGTTGCCTATATTCCGTTGACGGGGATTGTCAACAGGGATTAGTGGAATAAGCCATAAAAAATCTAAACAACATAACGATAAATAATACAGTTGTCATGAGTCCTAAGTAGCTATTCAGGTAATATTTGGTCATTTTTAAAATTTCTGTCAAAACCCCATAGAAACTAATTTATCTCAGACAATAAAACTTTACCTTTAGTCCATTCTGTTATGATGAAAACTCCATTGGGCCATTATCAGATACGGCAGAAACGAACATAGTGACACAGTGTATTCAAAACCTTATTGTTAATAAGTGAAATCACTTTTTCCTTTACCCAGGTAACCTGCCAGCTCGCGAAAGAAATCCAGCTCAAACACAGAGCACCAGTCATAGGCATTACTATTTTAGACGGTGCGTCTGTTCCTTTACCGGACCCCTTAGAGGTAAGTATCCTAACCGTTTTGTTCATAACTCACAAAAACAGATACAACTAAAAGTTCTACCTAATAGACGATTTTTTTTTAAAGATATTGTTGCATAACTAATTAGAAAGGTGAGCGAATGAGACTATCATGAAATTTGTATAGTGTATACTGCTCCACTTTAGTTGTAATCTAATCTTCTTTCGATCAAGATTCAAGCTCAATAGAATCTCACTGTAGTAGTTTATGGGATCAGAATTTTATTTTGATTACGTTTTTTTTAAAAGATTTGGTTGTTGAGCCACTGCCTATAATAATTGTTACCTTGAGCACGTTCCGTCCACCACAGACGATCTATGCTCAGAACACAGGCGTTCGAACATTTATCTATATAAGCTGGTATATCCATAATCCTATAATTGGCTTTCTACTGCTATAAAAATATTTATCTAGTTAATTTAAGCTGTTGGTTTTCCATAAAATAAATAAATATCCACCGGCCGCCATTTTGAATTTTGTTTAAAGTTCAAAATGGCGTCGGGTCGATATAGCACAAAGATTTTATCCCCTTTGCATCTTTTTTGTAGGTTGAACGCGGAGTGTCTCCATTACCAGAACCGGGTACACATCGTGTGGTGATCACGTCGGAGGAGCAGTTCAAAGTGTTTACGCTTCCCTCGTTGAAGCCACATAATAAGTACAAGCTTACCGCGCATGAAGGCGCCAGGGTACGTGTACTACTTACACTAACTTAAGTTATACCATAGAAAGCATAAATGTTGTATCCTTTCCTCCTGCTTCTTGCGTCGATATCCTCAGGGTTGAGGGTCGTGACCTTTATAGTAAAACCTTGTTCTGAATGATTTTCTTCGCATTCATAAGGTTCATTTCATATAGGTTTTCTTGGGAAAACACTTGTGGTGGATTCCCTTCCACAACATCATTTAATCTTTATACCGCGTGCACACTGTCCCATGCCACTGCCGGCATGAATGCCGCGGACTTATTGCCACAGCAACATGGCCAAGTTCATGCCTTAGCTTCTTAGTGAGAAGGGCATAGTGTGCACGCAGTATTACATATTTTAATCTTATTATCTTATACAATAACATATATTTCAGAAAATGTAATATACATACCTAAATGGATGAAATATCAACTCGAAAGAACACAATAAAAGACCAATCAAATTGAATGCATCATTTCCCTTCTTTCTATGCAGGTGCGAAGAACAGCGTTCGCTTGGTTCGAATGCGGCGCCGGTGTTGAAAAACACCGGGAATGGTGTTTGCTCTGTCTTACAAACCTCGGAGATTGTCTGGTGCTCAGTCCCGAACTGCGGCGGCAAATCAATGCGGCTGCTGTCAGGAAGGAAGATATCAAGTTTGTATACCGATAAGATATATCTGTATTTGTCCTCAACATTACCTAAGCACTATAATATTATATTGTCTGTGCCCAAGCATAACGAGAATTAAATAAATAAATAATTAATATCCTTGGACATTACACACAACGCCCTCTAGTCCCAAACTAACCAAAGCTTGTACTATGGGAACTAGATTTCTGATATAATGCTTTTAAATATATTTTTTGTAAATACCTACATACTTATAATATTTTTTTGTTAATACATAGCAACACCCAGACATAGAACAAATATCTATGTTTGCCACACACAAATGTTTTTTCTCGGTGGGGTTCGAACTCACGACCCACAGCACAGAAGGCAGAGCTAATACCGACTGAGCTGTGACGCCTGTCAATTGAGTTTATGAATTACTAGCCTTCGCCCGCGGCGTTGCTCGCGTTAGGGTGCGACTTTTCAAAATTCCTTTCTTAGTGCACCTCTACACTATATAAGGATACTACCCTCCAAATTTCATACCTCTAGGACTTATAGTTAGGCTGTGCGTTGATTCTAAGTCAGCTTCATAAGAGTTTTATATATATTGATGATGATATTTTGTTGCAGCGGCATTTCTAGTTTATGCTTTTCGAAGCGAGGCGAAGCTCTCTACCTCCATTCTTCATCAGAACTACAACGGATTTCTCTAGCAGCCAACAAGGTAACAATTAAATCAAGCTGCGAAGTTTTTTCTGCTGGAATTGATGACTGTCCGTTCTCAAGAATTCGTAAATGGAAAAAATGGAATAAGAGAATCGATACCATTCAAAACCGGAGTGCATGACACAAACTTGGGGAGGCCTATATGTCCAACATTGGAGAAAATTGGGCTGTTGATTATGATGATGATGTCCTTTTTCCTTTTTTTTTACGATAAAAGTAATGGAACAAGCTGATAGCTCATCAGATGTTAAGTGGTAACTTCTGCCTATAACAATGCATTACCTCACAGAGCAAGTCCAATGAGGACGTGCCCTGTAATGCAATGCACTGCGTCCATCACTCTGAGACGTAAAGATCTTGAAGTCTCATGTGCCTGTAATTACACCGGCGCCCTTACCCTTCAAACCGGAACACAGCAATGCGAGCATCGCTGCTTGCCGGCAGAAATAGGTACGGTGGTAGTAATCCCCGGACGAGCTCTCACAAAGAGCTCTACTACTACTAAAACTATACTCTGTTTGATTTGTGATCTTTACAAAAGCACCATTTCATCCAATCCGATATTTTTAACTCGTTCTCGGCAAAGAGTTATTTGTATGATTATTTTCAGGTGACGATTGCGCTATGCCATATAATCCTATCGCCGTGGGCGGCGGCGCTTAGAGGACCAGCGGAGGAAACACCATTGACCAATGGTGAACACAAGGTTATTAGCTTCTATTCTTTTTAAATACAATACAATATAGTACCGATGCCATCTAAGAATCTAAATTTCTACCATCGCACTGCTCGCCAACGACAGGGAATTCATCCACACACACGAAACGTAATGACGATTCAAAGTGATCAGTGAGATTTTATTGAATAAAAGCTTTTTGACTTTGACTTTGACTTTGACCCTAGAGCCAGCGTGGTCGCGCACCGTCCGGTTTCAGAGTAATTTCCTCCCGCGAACACTCAGGTTGTGGAACGATCTTCCTGTCAAGGCTTTCCCTAGCGACTACAACATGGGGCACTTCAAAAAGGGTGTTTTAAAATTCTTCAAGGGTCGGCAACGCGCATGTGATGCCTCTGGTGTTGCAGGCGTCCATAGGCTACGGTAACCGCTTCCCATCAGGCGGGCCGTACGCTTGTTTGCCTACTTAGTAGTATAAAAAAAAAAAAAAGAATTATATACAAACATCCTTCAGGTTCTTACCAATACCAAATGTTCTTAAAGCCAAAGTTACATGCGAACGTAGTTAGGTAAGCTAATTGTAACCTCTGTGTAAATAAAAATGATCATAATAATCAGCAGGAGGAAGCGTCTGAAGCGCCGCATGACGTCACAGCAGCTTCCGGTGACATCACAGTAGACTCCGTGAGAGATCACACTAACGCAACGACAGAAGCACCTCCGGAACTTAACATCAACTTACAGGTAAAACTAAACATTAGCCTGGAAGAAATCGCTTTCAGCGATAAGGCCGCCCGTTGTACTTTATCCTATTATACAAGTTAGTCTCTAAAACATTGTTCTTGTGTACAATCTATCTATCTATTAAGACGGATTTCCCCAAACAAAGCTGTTTTTCCGTATGTAAAAAAACTATAACCTCGATAACTAGAGAAAGTAGAAAGTATCTGAAAACTTTACATAATACTATAAGGTTTTATCTTCAAATTGTACATATCAAAATGTTTAATAAACGTAACGTATTTACTAAAAATCAAAGAAAACATCACTTAAATAAAAATAAATCTCCATCTTCTAAAGTTGATGTTATTTATATTTTTGTTTTATATTACACCAATGGTTAGATAATTTAATAATTAAATTAATTTGATTTGCGAAGAAATATAAAAGTAGATTTTTTTTATTAATTTTAATACTAGCTGCCTCTAAGACTTGGTTTCTTTGTTAGAATTCACAAGTGAACACGAGCTCGATGGTGGTGAAAACGACGACGCGTACCACGATCAACGAGAACAGCGTCGACGGTGGCGCCACCACTACCACGACGACAACTACCAGCAACACGGCTAGCGAAAACGGTGAGTTATTATAACTACTATAACTACTAACCTATTCTCATGAAAAGGTATACGATTTTTAGTTTTAGTGTCGCCAACTTTGCTACAAACATATTTCATCGAGACAGAAAAAAAATCCCTGTGAGGGTAGATTTAAAAATTTTGCAAAAAAAAGCCAGCGAAGCGGAATAAAAGATCATCAGTTTTGTTGACAATTAGTAGATAAGTTGGCACTGTACATAGTCTAACCACGCTGGTTCTGCAACATTTAGAATATGGCACAATTTGGAAACCTTTAGTTGGAAGTACTTTGATCTGACCTTTGTTTATAGAAAGTGAGTAATGTATAACAAATTACTAAATGATAATATTACGTATGTTTCGTACCGAAATTATCGAATATTATTTCGTTGAATTTTTATTGTTCATTTGTGGGTACCCTGGATAGCATTGATAAAGCAGACACAATCTAGAGGGTAGATCAAAATCTTTAGATTGTTTCTATTGGCTGTTACGGGTGTGATGCCTCTCTGTCTTTCGAATCGGCGACGAGACACGACACCTAGCATTGTATTGTCCTGCGCCCTACGGGACAGCCGCGCGCGCGCATCTTTTGTGTTTTCGCACAGTGCCTAGTACCTAGGCTTCAGTGTCCTTCTATCCTAGACGAAGACCCATAATCTGCAGAACAGCCTCTCAAACCTATGGACCTTGAAGTGCGGTGTGAATTCTCGGTGCAAGCAGGGACGCGACCCTTGGATCCGTGAGATCGATAAGAGCAGGTTAGTTGCGCCCTAACAGCCCTACTGAAATTCCCGTACATAGTTTTGGTCCTTCGAGCCGGATTATTTTGATTCCTCCAGATTGTGTCGTCTTTTATTGCTACACTACGTGTACGTTTTTTGGTAATTTTCCGTTGGTCATTGGAAGCCATCTTTACTACGTAAAATGGCGGACGAATCGGCTATCGAACAAGATATTTTTGAACGAGATATTATTTTAGAGGATCTTAAAAGAACGTTGCTTTTTTCTACTACAGATGTTTTACAATTTAAATCACGATCTTCCGATCTTACTACTCAGCACAGGAAGTTTGGTAAACTTCAATCTAAAATTGAAAAATCTCTAATGAAATTGAAAACTTTTAACAAAGAGGAACAGTTAAAAATTCGTAATGATTTTAGTGATTGTTATTACGCAATTTTAATGCATGTGAATAAGTTTAAACAAGCTGATCAGGAGGGCAGACGCATGAGTCGTATCCCTGCGCTGCTGCCTTCCACTCAGAATCATTGTCTCAACAAATTGCCCACGTTGCCATTGCCAACCTTTAGTGGAGAGTCTACCGATTGGCCCTCATATTACGATCTATATCGTGCTTTGATCCATAACAATGATGCCTACACGTCAGCGGAAAAGTTTCGATACTTGTTGTTAACGTTAAAAAATGAACCTCATAACTTGATTAAATCAATTCCGATCACAGATGAGAATTATATCGTTGCATTAGAAATCCTTATAAATAGATATGAAAATCGTAGGATCATTGCTTCTAAACATTTAGATCGTATTCTCGATATTGAAAAGTGTGCTAACGAGTCAAATTTAAATTTACGTAAACTAGTGAACGTTTACATGGAAAACATTAAAGCACTCGAAATGATGAAATTTCCAGTGTACGACTGGAGTTTTATTTTGCTAAATATCTTGCTACGTAAGATACCCCACACAGTTCGTAAGCGTTTCGAGTTATCGCTCAATAAATCTTCCGATATACCTACCGTGGACATACTCATAACATTCTTAGAACAGGAAATTTCCACATTTGAAATTATGTCGAATAGTGAATCGAAAATAGTTGAAGGTAGTTTTCGTTCCCGCGCACCCAGCGCGAACCCGCACCGCCCTAGCAACAACAGCAGCGCTGGGAGTTCGGGTGCCCCGAGAGCGAGCGGTTCCGCTCCGCGACATACGTTTGCCGTTACGGAATCATCCGATGTTCAAAATGGAAAGCGTTGCATTTTGTGTGACGAACAACACATCTTAACAAAATGCTCCAAGTTTCTGAATATGTCTCCTAATGATAGGTATAACTTTGTTAAAAATAAAAATGTTTGTTACAATTGTTTGAATGTAGGTCACGATTTAAGATATTGTAGGTCGAACTACGCATGTCAGTCGTGTAATAAACGCCATCATTCGCTACTCCATTTTGAAAGTAAGCCGACCAATTCAAATCAATCATGCGCCGTCTCTTTTTCTCCCACGGAGGAACCGAAGATTTCTGTTTCGGCCGATCCCGGCCTCGCTACCATGCCAATGCAACCAACCAACGTAAATCATGCGATGCGCGAGAGTGGGGAGTCATCCATTGCGCCTTTGGTTAGGAAGTGTACGATTATGCTCTCTACTGCACTCGTCAATGTATGCGTAGGTTCAACGATCCACTCAATTCGTTGCTTGATTGACACCGGTAGTCAAGCTAGTTTTATGACGGAAGCGTGTGCTAAGCGCTTGGGTTTGAGTTGTAGGTATATTGATATTCCCGTGTTTGGTATCGGTGAAGAAAAACCGATACAACCAAAAGGAATAGTTTCTTGCGTTGTCACTCCGCGTAGTTCGGATCAACCGGCCATATCGGTCGAGGCTTTAATTTTGCCTAAGCTTTTTTCGCAATTTCCTAGAATTCCGCTTCCTATTGAAACTTGGCCTCACATTCAAAACTTGAATTTAGCCGACCCATATTTTAACGCAACCAATGCTCAACCCGTTGAAATGCTCCTAGGAGCTGATGTACTTTCTCACATTTTGCTGGGAAATATTGTTAAGGGTCGTCCCGACGCACCGATCGCGATGAATAGTATCTTTGGATATTTATTGATGGGAAGGGTTTATTTCGATGCTAGTCCGTGTACTTCGTCTCCACTCCAGGTGTGTCATAGCTCCTTTTTCGAGGACAGCGACCTACAACGTTTCTGGGAGCTGGAGGCAGTTCCCGAGGAGAAAACTTTCAACCCCGATGAACGTCAATGCGAGTCTATTTTTGAAAATACTCATTCGCGCGATGAAAATGGTCGTTATGTCGTAGCACTTCCATTTAAAAATGCACCTATACTAGGTCAATCACGTGACATTGCTCTCGCTCGTTTCCGCAAGTTAGAATATCGCTTGGAACGCGATACCTCTCTTAAACGGGATTATCATGCGTGTCTCCAAGAGTATTTAGATTTAAATCAAATGGAACTTTGTGATCCTCCATCTAAGGACGATACTTCACATTATTATATTCCGCACCACTGCGTGGTCAAAGAATCTAGTGAAACCACCAAGTTGAGGGTGGTATTCGATGCTGCTTGTAAAACCACTAATGGAAAATCATTAAATGATCTTTTGCTTACGGGTCCGAAATTGCACTCTGACATA
This sequence comes from Eulithis prunata, assembly GCA_918843925.1. Classification (NCBI taxonomy): domain Eukaryota; kingdom Metazoa; phylum Arthropoda; class Insecta; order Lepidoptera; family Geometridae; genus Eulithis; species Eulithis prunata. The sequence continues at coordinate 7,921,305 of OU974014.1, read as the reverse complement.
GTCGACATCTTACTTAACTTTCGTGTTCATAATATTGTTTTTACAGCTGATATTAAGCACATGTATCGCAATATTGCAGTTCGAAATTCTGATTGGGATTATCAACGCATTGTTTGGCGATCCTCACCTGACCTACCTATTCGAGATTATAGATTGCGCGTCGTTGTTTTCGGCATTAGCTCATCTCCGCACGCTGCGTTACGTGTGATACGACAACTCGCACATGACGAGGCCGACAGGTTCCCGCTAGCCGCAGCAGTTTTATTGAGGGATGTTTTTGTTGACGACGTCGTTTCTGGGGAGGACAGTGAGGTCAGCGCGCTCAACCTACAGGAACAACTTTTAGGTATTTGTGCGAGCGCGGGTTTTGAACTGCGTAAGTGGCATAGTAACTCGCCGGCGATTCTCGCCGCGGCGCCCTCGGATTCTCATGGTGAGCGGCCTGAGGCCTTATCTTTTGCAGAAGTCGAGAAGGATCCATCGATCAAGGTGCTCGGACTCCAATGGAACCCTAGTTCGGATAGTTTTTCTTTTAAAGTTCAAACTTCCAATTTAAATTGTACCAAACGGGTTATATTGTCCGAAATTGCAAAAATTTACGATCCGGTAGGTTTCTTAGCACCGGTAATATTGTATGCTAAACATTTGATGCAATTACTTTGGATCGCAGGTACGGGATGGGATGAGTCACCTCCTATCGATATCGTTAACGCTTGGCTGAGCTTTATCAAGCAACTTCCACTCTTATCGGAGTGTGTTTTTCCTCGTCACATCTTTTCTATGGCAGACTCAATTGAACTGCATGGTTTTGCTGACGCGTCTGAACGGGCTTACGCCGGGTGTGTATACATTCGGTGTAAATGTAGTGATAACCAAACTCGAGTTTTTCTAGTTCTAGCAAAAACGCGGGTTGCACCTCTAAAACGATTGTCGATCCCGCGATTGGAACTTATGGCAGCGCTATTACTATCCCAGTTAATTAGCAAGGTGATGCTCGCTTACGGCGACCGAATTCATTTCCACCATGTATACGCATGGTCCGATTCTACGATCGTATTAGCCTGGCTACGTTCGTCGCCACATGAATGGAAGACGTTTGTATCCAATCGCACCAGTGACATACTGTCGCGGGTACCTGCCAGTTGCTGGCGACATGTACCGTCGTTCGATAACCCAGCTGACTCGGCTTCCCGAGGAATGTTACCTGCGGCGTTCATTGAGCACTCCTTGTGGTTTCACGGCCCTAGTTGGTTACAAACCGAGTCCAATACTTGGCCGGTACTTAACCAAAGTTTGAATACTACTGAGGAAAAACGTAACCTTCCTCTTCTTGCAAACCCGTCCTCCGTCGGTGTAGATAAAGAAGAACCTGAAGTTCTTTCTAAATTTTCTTCTTTAGGAAAACTAGTTCGTGTCGTAGCTTACATTTTTCGATTCTACTCTAAATGTAAAAAACTACAGGTTGCCTTCCCTCGACACATTACTGTGCTCGAGTACAATTCAAGTTTAAATAGGATTATAAGTATAGTCCAGCAGTCCACTTTCGCAGAAGATATTAAAAATATATCGCATGGTAAACCTCCTACCAATCAATTAAAACGTTTAGCACCGTTTATAGATAAGGACAATTTGTTGCGTGTAGGTGGACGTTTACATAAATCTTTGCTTTCATTCGAATCAAAGCATCAATTGATACTTCCTAAAAAACATTCGTTAACTACGTTAATAATCGATGATGCTCATATTACTCATCTACATGCAGGTCCTCAGTCCACTCAGTACTTATTGTTACAAAAGTATTGGATTTTATCTGGGCGCGATATAGTTAGACAGCGTATTCATAGGTGTGTTCCTTGTTTTCGCGCAAGACCTACACACACACAGCCACGTATGGCACCATTGCCGAGCGTACGCACACAATCAGCGCGTCCATTCATTAAAACAGCTGTTGATTATGCCGGTCCCTTTTACGTTCGTGCAAATAAGGTTCGAAATGCGAAAATTATTAAATCATACGTTGCAGTATTCGTTTGCATGAGTGTTAAGGCAATACATTTAGAATTGGTTTCTGATCTTACAACAGAAGCATTCCTCGCGGCTTTGCGACGTTTCACGTCCCGCCGAGGTTTATGTACTGATATTTATTCCGATAATGGAAAGAATTTTGTAGGTTGCAGCAACTACCTTAAAGAGTTGTATGCGTTTCTAAATTCTGATTCTGTTCAAAGGGCACTACATGAGCAGACCCTAAAACAAAATTTGACGTTTCATTTTCAACCTGTGACCGGGTCACATTTCTGTGGGCTAGTGGAAGCAGGTGTCAAAAGTTTCAAACACCACTTGCATCGTGTAATTGGTACTCGTACACAAACGTACGATGAGATGCATACTGTGCTATGTCAAATCGAGGCAGTTTTAAATTCTCGCCCCCTTTGCGTCTTAAGTTCGGATTCTACAGATCCGCTACCTTTGACTCCGGCACATTTTTTAATTGGTGGACCTCTTACGGCATTACCTAACATTTCTCTAACTGAGTTCAATACTGATCGACTTAATCGTTGGCAGTGGGTGCAACAATGCATTCAACATTTTTGGAAAAGGTGGAGTCGAGAATATTTACATGAGATTCAACAGGCTCATAAATGGTTTCATGATCGCGGACCTCCCATAAGTGAAGGCATGATCGTTATGGTACGCGATGATAATTTACCAGTTTTACAGTGGAGATTGGCACGTGTGCATGCGTTGCATCCGGGTACTGATAAGGTTATTCGTACTGTAACCCTTCGAATGGGTAACTCTTTGACAAAGAGACCTGTTGTTAAAATATGCCCTATTCCTTTGAATTAAATACCTATAAATTTTAAGAATTAGTGTTTAGGAATTTTGTTTCATTTTGTTGTAGGTAGGTATTTAAGAAAGTAGTATTATATTATTGTAGTTGTAGTAATTCGTTTGTCATGTTAAAAGCAACCACGTTCTTTTAAGGTGAGCGGTATGTTTCGTACCGAAATTATCGAATATTATTTCGTTGAATTTTTATTGTTCATTTGTGGGTACCCTGGATAGCATTGATAAAGCAGACACAATCTAGAGGGTAGATCAAAATCTTTAGATTGTTTCTATTGGCTGTTACGGGTGTGATGCCTCTCTGTCTTTCGAATCGGCGACGAGACACGACACCTAGCATTGTATTGTCCTGCGCCCTACGGGACAGCCGCGCGCGCGCATCTTTTGTGTTTTCGCACAGTGCCTAGTACCTAGGCTTCAGTGTCCTTCTATCCTAGACGAAGACCCATAATCTGCAGAACAGCCTCTCAAACCTATGGACCTTGAAGTGCGGTGTGAATTCTCGGTGCAAGCAGGGACGCGACCCTTGGATCCGTGAGATCGATAAGAGCAGGTTAGTTGCGCCCTAACAGCCCTACTGAAATTCCCGTACAACGTACAAATCTTCTCGAGTTGTCCATCTAAGGAACATAGCGTATTTAGACTGTAGTACTAAAGAATTCGAAATAAATATTTTTGTTGCGCAGATATCATAGATTTGAAACTTATATGCCGATCACTGTATGGCAATGTGTTAGAATCGAACCCGCAACTTTTAGCTAGCACGGGCAACAACAAGTTCTACATAATACATTCTCAAGTAAACTTAGCATGAATGCAAATGTCGCTTATAATAGTATTTATTTTATGAAACTGTGGGAACATTCATGCTCTTCCCTACAGTTTTTGTGGAAGTAAGAAATGGAAAATAAATTATAACTGCCGTGAAATACACCGTGTCCCGCGAGATATTTTGTCAATCAATCAATTCTAGTCTTAATGGGATATTTTGTCTACTCGTTCTGTCAAAACATCGCGAGGATCTATAATTGGCCCTTCAGACACTTAATTATAAGTAGCTTAACCAGTATCATGGCTAAAAGAATAAAATAAAAATAAATAAATAAAACTAAGGTCATTACCACAGATAATAAACTGGTGCAAAACGTCTTCATTTTGACAGAACGAGCAGACAAATATCCCGCGTGCGCATCCTAATCCCCGCAGGCCTTCTAAAGGGGTAGTCAAGAGGTACTTCCAACAACAATAAATAATTTAAATTGATATCAAATTCTCAGGGTATTGAATGTTCCTGCAATTTCCACAAATCTATTGAAGGTTATTCATAAAATTGTAATCTTGCTTCATATACCCCCAATATACGTTTATATCATTAACATATCTGTTCAATTTTATATATTTAATGGCCCGAATCACTCTTAACATACTTAGTTCCGTGACACCATGTATAAAGACTGTTAATGTCAGTGCCTTGTTCACGAATAAATGTGACAATCGCAAACGTATCGTAACGCTAGCGTATCCGAGATACACTGCGCGGTGACACTACAACGGTTGGCAGTCGAGCTGGCATTGACGCGCAATATAACTCGAATACTTTAACGCGGCGACTGTCAGATTTGTGATAGAGATAGTTCTGTCAAATTCGATATGTCCATTGAACAGATAAGTTAGTGACAAAATTCCCTACGTTTGTTTGTATGTTGACGGGCGCTTTGTGTTTTGTTCGTAGTCCTAGAGCACAGTCGTGAGGAAGGAGTCATCACGCGCATTGAGGTATCCCACAATTTGCTTTAATATACTTTATTTTGATAACTTTAGAGCTGGATATTGTTTGACAAGTCAAGACTCGAATGCACCTTGTTTTAAAATTTATAGAGCTGAATATTGTTTGAACCTTTATTAGTATGTATAAGTTCGAAAGGAGTGCCCCTATGATAAATAAAATCGATTGGGCAAAAACCTCCTACAACTTTCTTAAAGTTTTCCTTTATTACTTTTTAAACTGTATGAAATGCTCATAAAGTTAAGTCCTCCAAAGCTTATCTCTTGAAAGTATATGAATAAAAAATTATGCTCAGTTAAATTAAGTTAAATAAAAGTAACTAAAAGACCAACACCTTATTGACCAGAAAAATTACAACTGATACACATGGAATAGTTAAGCGAGTGACTTTGTCGAACAATATTGCATGAACTCCTATTTAAACTATACTTTTGCAATAAACCCCTATAATAAAACTATAGTATACCTATATTCAGTTCTATGCTATTTTAGCTTTCTATGCTATAGTGTCTAAAACATTTCTTTACTAACTTTACCATTTGTGATACTAATCATATAACAATGTATACAATGTTGTGGCGTTCGCTCGTGTTGTTCTAAGTCCAATTCATATTAAAGTTAATAAATCACCGTACTGTCGATATAATTAGGTCGGTTTCTAGCGTCGCATTCGATATATATACCTCTTTTAATCGACCGTGTAGTTTAACATAGGTAATAATGTCTGGGTATATGTAACTGTTCCTAGCACAGCATATATTATGTTAAATTTTATTGGAACAAAGTCGAATGAAGCGTATCGTACCCATGAAATATAATTGAATACACTAGCTTCTGTCCGCGACTTCGTTCGCGTCCCGTTGGATCCCGTTGATTTTCCGGGATAAAAAGTAGCCTGTGTTAATTCAGGTCATGGACAATATAAGTTCCAAGTTTCATCCAAATCGGATCGAACAAACATAACATACATACATCCTTATACCGCGTTCACACTATGCCCATGCCGCTGCCGGCATTATTGCCGTGGACTTATTGCCACAACAACATCGCCTTTATTCTCACTAGAGAGCAAGGGCATGAACTTGGGCCAGGAGCGGGACAGAGGCATTATCGTGTTCACACTATGCTCGTGCCCATTTCCCCGCCCAATTCCCTGCTGACTGCGGCATAGTGTGAAAGCAACAATACAAACTTTCGCGTTCATAATATTAATAGGAAGAATATAGTATGCAAGGTATTAATATCTACTGCGACGCCCAGTTACCGACAGTCTTTTACACAAAACTAGAGCCAAAACACTCGCGGCCGCCACGCGTTGAGAAGAACGTACGGTGGTACTCATGAGCCGGTGTTATAGACGGGCACGGTGACAGTGCCGGCCGGGACCGACCCCAAGCTGATCCTTGAGATGTTCGACCGGCAACGTACACCGCTCTCTGTTCCCGTGCCGCCAGGAGCTGCGGAAAACTAGACCTCTTTGAACATATAGAATACTATCGATACGACGAAAAAGTGTAGTTACGGCTGTAGTAGGTACCGGCATGGTTTAATATCGCTGACCTGCGGGCCTAGGATGCGCACGCGAGACATTTGTTATGTCGTTCTGACAAAACGCGCCTGCTTATTGTAAACCTTTGGCACTTCTTAGTCGTCGTGCCTCTTTGAGGACGAAATAATAGTCATGCAGAAATGTCAAAAGTTGAAGATTCAAAGGCGCTGATTCTGGACAACATTACCACAGATAATGCAATAGTTCCTAAACTGGTGCAAAATGCATACATTTTGACAGAACGACATGACAAATATCTCGCGTGCGCTTCCTAGGCCCGCTGGAATGTGCAAAAGTCGAATACTCCATCACTAGACGCTACTTTATCCTTGATGCGCAAGAGTGGAATAGTTTTATATACCTATTTAATACTATTCCACTTTTGAAATCGATTGGTGCGCAAAAAAGGAATAGCGTAGGTGCGGAAGTCCTTGATGCGCAAAAGTGGAATGCTGCGCAAAGCACTCTTCAACATTCGCCGAGCGCTATTAAACCGTGACGGGGCCTATACCAATAGACTATTCCGAGACTTTGTATCTGCCCCACGTAGTAACATATTATATTGATGAACGAATACACTAGATTTCTCGTTGTAGTTATACATTTTTAGTTTTCATTATTATTCAAAGTTGAATAGAATTCAGTGTTTAGACATTCATTCATTGTTTACAACGAAACTTGAAATTTGTAGGCAATTAGTGGGGCAGAGAATGTTAGAAACAGGCTGACTCTACATATCAACTTTGTACGGCAGCCCTATTGTAAATTAGACGCATTTTTCAGTATAATTATTCATAAGCTAATTCAATAATTTTAGCAATTATTTCTTGAACAATATCTTGCATTTTGACGTCATTAGTGGACCCTTCTAGAGTGAACTCTATTGGCTGATTTACAAACTCATGCATCAAGTAGAGTGAAGCTACATTGCGCGGTATGCAGCAGCGTTCCGCAGTCGATTGGTCGTTACCGCGCAGTGTACCTCTACTTAACTGTATCGAGAGTGTAAATCGGTTCTATGGTAGTAATTCCGATATTTACACCACCGATTCACTTAAATATCGGACTTAGATTTAAGTATGGAGTGACATATATAAGTTTAATGTTATTTATAATATGTTTTGATATATTTTATCGTACACAGCTAAACTTACTACTGTAAAATCAAAAAGTAACTAAGGTTTATGTTTACCAACATTTGACTACTCGGAAGAGACGTAACTCTAATAGGGATGACGTCATCTTGGGCGAAAACTTTTTTCATCCAATAGTGAATCGAGTTTTTCCGACGTCATTTTGACGTCTTTATTAGAGTAAAATCTCTGCTGAAGTGAGCATAAGACCCCTGTACTTGAATATCACTTTTTTCTTTTACTATTCGAGAGCATAGGCGGGCATGCTATGGAAACATGGAAAATACTTTTATTGCACACCTTAACCTAGAGATTACAGTGCAAAAAAAACTAAACTAAATTAAAAGTACAATGAGCGATCTTATCGCTAACCAGCAATCTCTACCAGACAACATTGGACGAAAAGAACTTGTTCAGATGTCGGTGAACATAGTTACAATACATATGTATATTTCAAATCTAAGGAACAAACTGTCTTGTATAAGTTTAGCTGTAACAGCTTGCTTGTAAACCTAATTCTATAATATAGCGATCGACGCCAATTAAAAAAAAAAATATCGCGATATTGTTTTAGCTTGCATGTCAATTGTACATCTGGATGTAATTTTCGTTTCTTATAACTTTGCCTAATTTTAATGATGTACTTATATAACAGTATCGCTTGCTATAAATTGAGATTACTGTGTATTCAATAATTTTTTTAATATATTTTTTTATTAAGTGAAAATGTTATTATTTTAGTACAAAACCCAGGAAGCCATATAAAGTTTGCGCCAGCAGTACATGCTACAATGTAATTGTGGGTTGTATTTCAATCAATATTATTATATTATTTTAAAATAAGAGTATGATTTGTGAAAAATACTTGATAGCAATTTTAAGTTATTTCAAACATTCGCAGCGAGTGTAATGTGCCTATTTATTTCCATTTTTATACTGAAGAGAAATTGTACGTAGGTAAGTAGATATAATTGACAATTAGTTATGACCACATCTTTATTTTTATATTCGTTTTGTCGAAAAAATTTGCATCCGATTATTTTTATTTTCTTTTGTTGTATTCAGTATTTTAAGTTTAATATTAACGAACTGCAATATGTTTTAGCGTTGCTTAACAATATTTTTTATAATTATTTTAGTTTCTTATAGAATTTTAAATAATTTGACTTGCGAGTAACTTTTTTGCTGTCGCAATCTTGGATCAATTCGATTTATGAATCGAATAAAAATGTGAGAGAAACTTTTTGGTGGGAAATAGTTGCTTGCCCGTAAATTATGGCGATTATGTACTGTATCATACCGTGTTATTTAAAAATGTTGCAAGATTGAAATATAATGGCAGCTGTTACTTGTAATAAGCACACCGTAATACATCACAATTTGTGATAAATAAGGGATTGATATGTTTTAGACAATTATTATTTTATTCTATAGATGTAAGTTAAATGTGCCTGCCTATTTTGTTTAGAGAATATCTATTACGGCCGTTCCCAATATTTAATTTTTCTTAAAAACAAGAAGCCATAAAAATCTCCTTAGATCCTCTTCATAATTTGTTCATCAAATCTGAATACATTGAGATGAACTAAATGTTTCAAACTGCATATTATGCCTGAGACTCTACCAATTTTCACCAAACAAGATCCTAATCATCTTTCCTGCAAAAAACAGTACCTAGGTATACAAATCTGAGCAATAGATACGAGGGCTCAGTTCAGACACAACGCGATTAATATTATAACACCCCTTCCATTTTTCGGTCAGGGTTTAAAAAATGTATGGGTTGGACGCAGATCGCTACCCCTTGGGTTGAATATTGGGTTCGGCTGTTAGCCTATGAGCTGATATATATACTGTAGGAAGTGTTTCAGACTCGTATGACGTCTTACATGCTTCTATTTATAATAATGTACAATTTTTCTCTATGTATTATGGCATTTTTAAACATTTGATACGAAACTTGCTATTTGTATCCTAACATTCTTACATGAAGATTAAAGTTAAGATATAATTACATTTTTGTTTGATTTTAATTCCATAAGTCACCAAGTTAGGAACAATCTGGAATAGGTTCAGCTTCAGTAGCCTTAGCGTATTCTGGACATGCATCATACTACTACCAAAAAAGGTGATTGAGAAATAAGCAAATTATAAGCAATTAGAGTCGCTTCACACCGTCGTCGTAATTGGGCAAATTAGATGAATACGAATAGTGATGTAAATATTGCCCGTTTAGGAGCGGCATTAAAAAAACAGAAAATGCTTTGCTTTGAAAAACATCTTTAAACGGATTTTTGATGGATGGACACACACCACCACGTGTAGTTAACGTAGATACTAGGCGGATTTTCAAAAGTGTTGTTGGCTACACACACTAATCAAATCATGAACGCACAAAAAGTGAAAACCAAAAAAGACTTGGCAAAAGGACAAGCCTCCATAGCCAGAACAAAATAAAAATCATGAACGCACAAAAAGTAAAAACCAAAAAAGACTTGGCAAAAGGACAAGCCTCCAGTGCCAGAACAAAATTAAAAAAAAAAACATGAACGCAACAAACAAACAAACAAACATTGACAAACAACACAAATTAGCAACAAAACCAAAACAAGACGTGCGTGATAAGTTAATAATGTGCTGGCCTTTATTTAGGTAGTCTTGTTTTGTATATTATTTAGTGCGTTTTCGGGTCTATTCATCGCAGAATAATGAGTGTTTGTCGATTTTGTCTTGATAATAAACCTAAGAAAAATATCAATGAACTGAATGTTTCCAATCATGATAGCAGCAAGAGTTACACATATACAGAGATTTTGTTGTTTTGTTTAGGAACACAGGTTAGTCTTCGAGCTTATTTTACTGAAACATGACATTCGTTTTATCACCTAAATAAATTAACTACATACAGCTAATCCCAGATGTTTATAAAGTATGCGTTATCTGAATAGGTATAGCAATAGAAAAGTAAGGTAATTGCCCGAGTTTTAGGGTACTTTTCCACCAGAGCCGTACCAAGCTATGATGCTAAAAATAGGTATGAAACCCACCTATTGGTATCAAGCCACTGCAGCTATGTAATTTATATGTAATTTTTTTATTTTAGGTGGAAGAAAATACAAAAGTTAGTACAAAATTGTGCATAAAATGCTTCAGAAAAACAATAACATTCTTCGAGTTCAAGACAATGGCTCTAAAAAATGAAGCTTTATTAAAATCTGTCAGAACAATATCAATTGATCTAAAAGATAAGATTGCCGAAAATAAAATTAAAAAAGAAATTGAAACAATAGATGTTGATGATCCTATCGATAACGGGTTCGAATCTGAGGGAAAGTACGATGAGGTAGAAAATGTTGAAATGAATATCAAAGATGAACACCCAGTAGAGGAATCAGAAGATGAAATGCTTAGTGTTATTAAAAAAATTAAATATGAATTTATAGAAGAAAAAGAAAATGGTATGCACCTAATGTACCTATCTATCTATAGTCTAATCATTTAATGGCACTTTTTGAAGTTTGTTTTATATTGATTTTGTACACCGGGAACTAGATTGCAGATAAAATACTTATGTATACATTTTGTTTGTTGTAAATACATACTTATAATACATAGTAACACCCAGACACAAAACAGATGTTTTTAAGCATCTAAATGATGCTCCTATAGCTTATATAGTGTCCACACACGGACACCTTGGGCTTTCAATAAAAGCCGTAAATAGTAATAACTGACTTGTTTAATCAATTTAATAAATAATTACAATTATTTGCCACGATGCTCTCGTCACGGAGCTATGAGAAGAGTGTAGACCCAGGGTAGGGGGGTCTGTAAGAATGTATTACACCTAGTCGATATTCTAGTGCTTAGTGAATGTATTTTGCTTTGTGTAATCCTGTAGGAGCTAAGTCAGGCGGTGACAAATAGTTTTAGTTTTTAAGTTTTATCTAAGCAGCTGTGATAAAATAAACTCTGATGATGTGGGAAAGTCCAATGTGATCTGAAATATCTTTTATATTTCAGCCTCCACTAAAAAGAAAAGAAAAATAAAACCTCTAAAGGTAAAACATCTGAAAACTCAGCATGAATTGAAAGTGTGCGAAGAGTGTGGAAAATACGTGAGAGATCTAAAAGCACATGCACTTACCCATGTGCCTCTAGAGCAACGCAAACGAGTGAAATGTGAAATCTGCGATAAGGTGTTTGCATCCGCTCAGTCTAAGTATAAGCATAAAAAGCGGAAACATTTTGGGACCAAACAGGAATGTCCGATCTGTCATAAAGGTAAGCTTTTAATTTCAAACTACTATTGGCATTCTTAGATTTACAAGTGCATAAAGATTTAAAGAGATCTACCTCAATCTTCCCATATTTCTTCAATTACTTTATTAATGTATAATTACGACATCAATTAATTATTTAGGTAGAAATTGTGGAATTTTATTATTAATGACATTTATTTGATTTCATGACTTGATATTTTTGATGATTCTTTTTTGTCTGCTTAATTGACAAAGTGTGTGAAACTTAAATTAATTAGGTACATCTGTAAGAACCATACTTGTAGCAAAACAAACTATTTCATTTCAAACTGTCGATTATTTCACATTCAATGTTGATGATGTAGATTAAATAGAATGAGATATTTTCTTTACGGACGGAAATTTCACATCTCAATCCAATACTGATCAATCGGCATAAGACTATGTTTTTCTGACAAAGTATAGAATACATTTAACAAAGCTATATCTCTCCAACAGTGGTGATGCTCATAGACTTGCATATAAAGGTCCACAATCCCGACGAGCTTAAGTTCAAATGCGCGTTGTGTCACCGCCAATTTGTATCCCAATCAGTGTTGAACTCACACATGTCCATCCATACTAAGGACAAATCACACGAATGTGACATCTGCCACACCAGGTTCAGGCTTAAAAACAACATGTTGACACATAAGTAAGTGAAAATCTATGATTTATGCCTCATACAAATCTGGGGTATGATTATTGAGTCGACTTATGGTCGAAGCACTCTGACATTAAAGTGAAGAGTCAATCTAAAAGTTTACATAGCCTATGCCGGAATACTGAAACGTCACTCAAATTTAAGCGCCACTTAAAATTGCTCTGCCTCTGTTTGACATTACTCATTTGTAAAAGGTAGCAATAATTTAAGCGTGAACTTAATTTAAGTGGCGTTTGAGTATTCGGCCCCTAGTGTCCTCTATTTCCACAGGGTAATGATTATGTCAGTTATCATTCTCGAAATATGGGATTACTGCTGTGTAAATTTTTAAATTGATCCTTCGCTTCGACGTTAATGTGCCTTGATCCTTAACAGCAATTTACCTAAGAACCAAATCACACTCATACAGTGCGAAGTAGAGCTGCACTGCGTAGCAACGACAACTCAACTGACGAGCGCTTATGCAAGCCGCGCAATGTAGCTCGATACACAACTCGCCACTTGTGAATGTGAAAATTGGTCGATACAACTTGTAGTTGCATGAGAGTAATGTTCCGGTCTAAACAGTATTTTGAAGATTGCAATCGTATAAAGCATGTTAGCTATTCTGAACGAAGCTTAGCTAGATAAAATTTTTTGAAAGTTAAAGGGACAGTCGAAGCTAAGATAAAACTTCTAGTCAGTTGCTCTACTTACTATGTATTCAAAGTTTTTCTCTCATTCAAGTTTATCTATAAATTCCACCATTTTATGCGAAATTTCAAAGTTTAGTTCAGGGTTGTTTTAAAAAAAACTTGAGCATGCTTAAGTCGCGCTTGGATCTTGATTTTTTTTTGTCTGAACCTTAGTGTGAAAGGAGACATAGCATAGATTTGAGTAGAGGTGCTCATACAAAAGTCTATACTTGAGTGGGGATCAGTCAAGTCTAGCACCTTTGCATGTATACTTAAACTCATCACTTTTGGAGGGATTGCTTTGTTAGACGCAGGTAGACAACACCCGTAGACAAAATACGTGGCTAGTTTTAGTCGCGAAATCAGAAAACTGTGTATCATTATGCATTCACACTAATTCAATCCAAGTATAGATCGTTTAAAGAGGTAAGAATGAATAGGGTTACTCCCATCCTCCCCACCAAGTTTGTCTCACTAGTGGTGAGAGGGGGAAATTTACAGTCAAAACACAAATTAAATAAATTGTAAATAAATAAATATTCACGGGCATTTAACAATATGGGAACTAGATGGCTGGTACAATACATATTATATATACTTATAATACATAGTAACACACAGACACAGAACAAATATCTATGTTTGTCCTCGGTGGGGATCGAACCCACGACCCACAGCACGGAAGGCAGAGCTGCTACCAACTGAGCCATGACGCCTGTCAATTTGATTGATCACTTTATATAACAAAGCGTATCTCCAACAGTTGTAAAGCATCTAAACATGCACTCAAAGATGCACAATCCTGAAGAGTTTAAGTATGAATGCGCGCCGTGCGGTCGTCGGTTCATAAACAAATCCCGACTGGAAATTCACGTCTCTGTTCACACTAAGGACAGACCGTTTGAGTGCGAGATCTGTCACGCCAAGTTCAGGCTTAAAATCAGTCTAGTGATGCATAAGTAAGTATTTGTGACGCAGGACCGTATTCGTTTAAGGCTGGGTTCGACTTAACTTCGAATAATGCTATTCGTCAGATAAATTATTATCTATCTTTACTTTAAACTAGTCAAAAACAATGACTGTTTTTTTTATCTAAAGAATACCGTTATTCGGAGCTGGTTGAACGAAACCGACCTATAAAGGTCAGAGTCAGGCGTATTAGAGATTTTCATCGATTAAATCCTGAGTATTTTCCAAAATCCTTAGCTTTACTGAAAGCCAAGACAGCAACGTTTTATGTCTTTGATTGATCAAAATTGCAATTTGATCTCGTTATGTTCTATGTTGCTCATAGTAGAAACAAAGATATGGTATGAAGTGTGAGGGTAGTTCTATGTTTTAATTTAGGTATGTATTGTAAGGGTAGTTTGTGTTTGAATGTAGGTATGTATTTTGAGGGTAGTTTTATGTTTTAATTTGGGTATTGTGAGGGTACTTTAATTATATTATAAGGGTATGTTTTAAGTTCATAATTATGCTGTGGCAAAACTACATATTCTGTTTTAAGCTACCATTTTGTTTTGCAGACGCCAAGTACACGATAAAGAGAGACCACATCTTTGTCAATACTGCTCTAAGAGTTTCTTCAAGAAACACCATTTACAAATACATTTGAGGTGAGTTGTTTATGTAGAAAAGTTGATTCATTAGAAACCCTATAAAAAAATTCATGGACACCCACCCACAACGCCCTCTAGTACCAAACTAAGCAAAGTTTGTACTATGGGAACTAGATCAAACATCTATGTTTGCCACACTCAGATGTTTGTGGGGTCGAACCCACGACTTACAGCACGGAAGGCTACTATCGACTGAGCCCGTAGTCTGAGTTTTGTTATGTTGATTTGCTACAAGCGAAAATCGAGAAACTCGCAGTTTTTGTATGGAGAAAAATAGTTTACAAATCTCCCGCTAGAGGCGCTTATCGGGTTTTCATACAAAATATTTTGCAATTCGCTTCTCGATATGCGTCTACTACGGTCCCTGAGCTGTGACGTCTATCTAATTCTTCCTAATTCTTTCAACAGATCCCATACAAAAGAGAAGCCACACTCGTGTCCTACTTGTGGAAAATGCTTCGCATCGCGGACCACAATGAGGAACCATCTTATGATACACAGCGACAACAAGTCACACGCATGCAAGCTGTGTGATATGACCTTCGTCAGGCGAGGGTGAGTGATTTTTTTTTAAAGCTAGCTAGTTTGAGTTCTTGACCACCTCTGTTGACGGAGTTTTTAGGCCGCTGTAAGGCCTCCGTCGTGGCTTAGCGATTGTTAGAGCTGGGACCGACAGTTTAACGTGATTTCGGAAGCACGGAAGCGCTTGTATGAAAACCGGATAAGCGCCACTAGCGGGAAATTTGGGAATTGTGCAATTCTCAACAAAATGTCTTGCTTTGCGAATGCGTTTGCTAGTGCTACACTCGAGTCGAAAGTCAAAACAAATGCACCGACTCGGGCTCTCATGTAAATGCCACTAACGGTCACCCATCCAAATAGTGACTGCGCAGATCGTCGCTTAACTTAGATAATAATCGATGAAAACTGACTAAGCAAGACGATGTCTTTCCTGTGAATATGGCTGACTAGTCTGAAAGGATGGTATAGGTGCTTGGCAATCCTACTCCATCTAAACATTGTCCCAGGCACTACAGTGTCCCGTTAAGTGTAGGCATAGGTTGCCTCCTAACGCTGTATAAATCATCTTCAATAGATATAAACGCCTATATATATATACCACTTAACAGGTGGGTCGGATCATCGGCTTGTTCATTTAGTTGTATAATAAAAAAACTTATGTTAAAATATGAGTGTCATAAACACACTTGCATTGTCTACAGATATCTAAGCGCACACATGCTGAGTCACACAAAGGAGAAGCGATTCCCGTGTCAGTACTGCGGCGTTCGGTTCCATCGCTCAGATCATCGCAAGCGACACGAGTTCACGGCACATCTCAAGCAATCGCAGGCAACTGCTGAATCGTTATAAAAAAACAAACTGTAAGGAACTTTTTAACTATTACGACCCAATTACATAATGCCAGTTTTTCTACGTACAAGAGCAATGTATAACAGATCAAGAATGTTACGTGTGACCATGAAAGTCATTTATTGTTTCAATTTAATTGTACGCAACGGGCAAGTATCATGTAAATGGGCTTTGAATGCCATGGCAGGGCATGGTTAGCATGAAGGTTACTGAAAGGTCACTCAAATTTAAGCACCACTTAAAATTGCTCTGCATTTGTTTGACATTACTCATTTGTCATAAAGAAAAGTCAATGTAATAATGCCATTGTATTTGTCATGTGAAGTGACTATCAGTGGTTTTTTTTTTCATCAATTCCTATTGTTACGAGAAGACGATAGAAACCTAAAATCGTCCTTCTTGAACTCACGCGGGACTATGTTCAGCAGTGGATTACTTATTTATTTATTTATTTAATACTTTATTGCACAAAATTATAAATTTGTTACAAGTTACTTCACACTGATATGATGATGATTGGTGGATTAATGTTTGTTATAGGTGAGGTTATTGATTTCGTTTTACCTCTAGTTAAAATTAATTATATTATTACATATAAATGTAAATAATGTTATGCATCGGTTATTGTTGTTCTAAATGTGAAAAATAGTTTATTTTAAAATCTTAATAAATATATTTTGTTAAAAAATTGTTTAATTGATAAAATATGAATACTAAAACATATATGGCGCGTTAATAAATTCAAACTAAGTAATACACACAAAACTCAACATAGCGCCACTAATATAAAAAGTAAAAACCATATCAAATGGTTTTTAACACAACACATTAATTACAAATGTTAACTTTGTCAAATCCTATAAAGCAGACAGACAGTTTAAACTTTTACGTACGTAGATATGAGACGGAAATTCTATCAGCTAAGATACGTTGCTAAGGATGTGTTTAACATCCACCAATAGGAATCGTTTAATATGAAAACAAATATCTCTATTGGTGGATTTCAAACACATCCTTAGCAACGTAGCTTAGCTTATTAGCTCTGGTAGAAAAGCATTCATACGTGTATGTATGTATGACTCATAGGTACATACATACGTATAAGACGGTATTATGAACACTGTAACCACGGATGACGATTAAAATGTCTTTCAAATCTAGAGTACAGATTCTAGAGCCCATGGCTCAAAACAAATCGCATCAAACAAGATTTTGTTTCGCATGGAAGCAAGTGGCTCTTGTCCTAATTACTTCTATTATTTTGTATAACCGTGTGATTAAGGACACAACGGTTTCTCAGCCACATTCTCCCCATCCTCTTCAATAGTAGAACACGTTCCTTCCTCAGTCAGTCGTGGCGAGTTACCCGGGGTGAAGATATTCAGAGTATTCGCTATAGTGTCCAATTTATCACCATAATGTGGGTATTCCTTCGTAAGACATTCTACAATGTATTTAATGCGGTCGTTGAGTGCTCTCGCTTGGTTGTATTCGGCTAGGACGGCAGGTTTTGATTTTTTAACGCGCACAGATTGCCGTTTGACTGCTGTGGTCAGCTCGTTACCAAGACGCTGGCTTCGGACCACTCGTTCTAGAAGCTGAAATTATACTTTACTTAAAAGATTTTTTGAGCTATTATTTATTATAAGTATATATTTACAAAAAAAAAATTATTATGTATTTTATCAGCCATCTAGTTCCCATGGTACAGGCTTTGCTTAGTTTGGGACTAGAAGGCTTTGTGTTAAATGTCCAAGACTAAATAAATACCCATTGTTTCTGGCGGTCAGTGTCTCGAACCTCGCGCATCAGCGAAGCCACTTGTTCTTCTAACTGCGCGTTGAGAGCGCTCGTGTCGGCCACATCCCGGTCTAACTTCGCTTGTTCCTCTCGTAACTGCTTTAGCCTGGCTTCTGCTTCGCTAAGATCCTGAAAAGGATGACATTCTCAGAAGAGATGACGTTTTATTGAACTACTAGCTTGCGTCCGCGACTTCGTTCGCGTCCTGTTTGATCCTGTTGATTTTCCGGGATAAAAATTTGCCTGTGTATGAATTCAGGTTACGGACGATATATATTACAAGTTTCATCCAAATAGGACCAGTAGTTGCAGCGTGATTGAAAAACACAACATCCAAACATCTAAACTTGGACATTTATACTATAAGTGAGATGGGTCCCACCTACTAATATTATAAATGTCCAAATTTAGGACTATATTTCACTTCCCATCCCATGATGGGATGGGAAGTGGAATATAGTCCAGACACTAGATTCTTGTTATTTATTCCGAACAATGGATAAAACTGATGGTTACCTTGGTAACCCTCGCCACGTCCGCTCTAGCCAGTCGCAGCTTATGATGGTATGCAGATTGGGACGTGGATCCCGAACCGTGTGCCTTTTCAACGGCTGCAGCCGCTCGACTCTTTTCCATAGCTGTTTCCCGTCGCGTCACGTACAGAGCCAGGTCTTCGGCTAACTTCTCGCCTGTGCGACGCAGCTGTTCGCGACGGACCTGAAAAGTTCAGATGTTCTGACCAGCTCCGACTGCGAGGTTCCTAGGCTGTTTGAAGGTATAATGATCGCTACGGTTCATTTCAAAGCGCGCATTATACGAAGCAGCGCTACTATAACCGCTTTTACTTGTCTAGAAACAGCTGCGATAAGGTGTTTTTCTTTGGTGAGTAAGTTGTTTTCGTATGCTTAGGTACCTCCATCCTGTGAATTTCTGTTCTCATCTGTCCGATTTCTCCAGCGGCGGATTTCGCTTCTTGCATGTTCTTTTTCAGCTCCACTGCCAATATCCCCTGGAAATATATCAGTGTTTAAACTACAAACTCCAATCTCTACCTGAAAGTTTCAATTAAAACAGTTTATTGCCTGCTAAAGTTATCTAGATTACCTTCCGTTGCCATATCAGCGCTTCTCTCTGAATGCGATCTAGGTCTTGCGTCAGATTCATCTTTTCCTTATCCATTTGCTCTATTTCTTCTTCCAATTCCAAGATATCTGTTTCAGCGCCCTAAAGTAAATGATCGGTTAAAATAAAGCAAATGTATTCAATAGCCAAACCATAGTTTGGGGCAAACCTTACGTCTAGATTTCTTCTGTATTGTATTGTCTCCAGTGTCCTATATTCACCCTGAATGAAACATACCTTCAAATTAGCAGAATACTCATGCGTCATCGCCACATTGGTTCTCTGCGCGTTATCGTTCCTTTCCAACGAGTCTTTTCTAGTTCTTTCGAGAACTTGTAATCTCCCGCTCAGTTCGCGTAGTGTTCGCTCCACTCGACCTCTTTCTTGTAAAACTGTTTCGCATTCCGCTTGAATGCGCATTGTTTTCTGCTCGCAGATTTGGATCTCTGTAACAAATTACACTGCGGTTGGATTCAAAGTACGATAAGATAAGAGTTCAATAGAAAATGGCACTTATTACGTTTATTGATAAGGTTTATATCAGCTAGCATCTTCTCGTGTTGCTCAGCCAGCTTCACCACGTGACCTTGCAGACGAAGCCATTCGTGCTGCATGCCTTCGGTTCGTTCACGAAGCGCTTTGATCTGCTGTTCTAATTCTTCAATCCTGCGCTCTTGAGGGGATTTCATCTGTACCAGAACCATCCATTATAATAAAAACAAAACCCAAATATTAGGTACTGTATTCTTCAAAAGTGGCATAAAAACTTACATCAAAAATCTCCTTCAGAACCTGAAACTTCTTAAGAATAATATCCAGTTCCCTTTGTTTTCTTGTAATGATCAAAACTTTCTGGTCATACTTCTCTTGCAATCGATCGCATTCGTTCTCCCGATCTCTGACTTTCGACAGTGTATCTTCGAGGATAATGTTGTTTTTCGCCTGCCGGTTCCTGTGGACTTCTATGTCCAGCATCATCTTTGCGTGCTGGTTTTCCATCGCCATTAGTGCTATTTCCTAGAATTTATAAACACAGCTCTTAATTCTGTTAAAAACATGTCAATAACATTTTCTTTCTGCTTAGCTCTATCAAAGATCGACGTGCTCTTGAAAGAAAGTCTTTCTTTATAAATTTTACTGTTAGGTACCTAAAAAGATTTTCTTAGAGAAACAATTTCAAAATCTCTGTGTTTTTTATTGCTCTGATTTACCTTACTTTGGCTGCGTGCTTCATCACATGATCATTTCTACTGTTTGTGTTTTACCTATACATGGTGTTAGTACTATTACAAACAGATTAAAAACCTAATTTACCTGTTTCCTAGACATTTCTCTCATCTTCTTGATTCCATTTGCCATAGACTCTACTGCCTTGTCATTCAGCAGACAGTCTTGTATATTTGCTAGAATTTCGTTCTCAAGCTTAAGCTTGTTTCCGACCTTGCGGTCTAGTTCCTTCTCCGTAGTTTTTAGTATGTTTCTCAGAGCTTGATTTTCCTATAACATTTACGTATGAAAAGATATCACTTAAATCATGTGGCCTTATAGCGGCCTAAAAACTCCGTCACCAGAGTTGACTATTAATTCATGCGAACGAACTAACTTCAAGCATTCATGCGTCAGTTATCTATAATAACTAATCTACCAGTCTCTTAAACGAATTATAGATTCTCAACGTATTACCATTTGTATCATTTGTTCATCTCTCTCAGTGAGCTCAATAGATTCTGTTAATTCTCCAATTTGCGTTTCCAGATTTACTCTCTTCACGTCTTCCGCGTCAACTGGAAAATAAAATTTATCGTTTTGTGTTAGAAAATGCTATCACTTTACTATGGTGTTTCGGTTATTCTATTCAACTATTTTGTTTTATTATATTAGAAGCACATTTATATATGGTTTGGTACCAGTTTTCTACTTACAAAGTTTAGTTGCGTGTTCGATGTCGTAAATCAGCTTGTCTTTGTTCATAGCTATTTCTTTTCCCTTGTTCATTTCTTCAGTCACCACTTTCTTCGTGATTTCGAGATTGTTTATCAATGTTCGATAGTTTTCTTGGAGCACTCTGTAAATTGTTTGTACAAAGTCCTACAATTCTTAGACCCTAATCATTTACTCAGTCATTGATACCTCTTTCAAACTTATTCGGTTGTATTGAGATTATTTAACGATTTAGTTATTAAGACTACTATTCCATATTTTGTTGGCCTTACATTTTGTTTTATTTTACATTATACAGAAATTGGTAGGTACCTGCCAAAAGAAGACCAGGGTCTTTAGGGGTCTGCAGTTGATTAAACACCTTTGACAAACTTACTTGTAATCATCCCTCACGGAATCGTAAACCTTGTCTCTCTGTTGTATGTTCACCAGCACAGAGTTCCAAAGGCTCATCAATCGCCGTTTATCCAGCTCCAAGTCTTCAAGCTCAGCTGCGTATGCTGTTACCTATAACGTGATTCTGTTACTTCGTGGCTCTTTCATAATTTCTCTGCCCTTATCCCACGCTAGGTGGGGTCGGCACAACATGTTTTCTTTTTCCACTCACTCCTATCAATCATGGGTTGAATAAATGTATTTTATTTCATTTTATCATTCGTCAACTCTGAATCTACTTCTTTCACATTCATATCATCTTTCACACAATCTAACCACTTCTTCTTCGGCCTTCCTCTACTTGCGTTTGCGTACCCAGCCACACTCATATTCATAACTCTTTTCGTAATATAACTTTCATCCCTCCCCATTACTTCGTGGCTCTTTGTATGATATTTCGTTTCCGCTTTCCTAAAGGATCTTAAGAATTTTAAGTGTGGTATGTAATCAATGTTGCTTGCTATGTTACTTACCCTATCAGTAACTTGCTCCATCTCAACGTTCTTGATTTCAAGTTGTTTCTGAAACATCTCCAGTTTGGACTCTAGCTTCCACACCTCTTGGCCGACACTGAAGATTATCATATCCAACTCCCGTTTCTCATCAGCTAGCGCGCGTTTCTCAGCGCGCATCTTGTCAGACATTCTTTGGCTGACTGTCAGGTCTGACTCAGTTTCCTCTCGCCATTGCTCCAGCTGTCTGCATAGGGTGGTGAGAGCTTCTAACTCCTCTGTTGCTTCGCGTTCTATAAACAGATTTTTGAGGTTAAAAAGAAAATATAGAATGCCTCTTCTTTCTACTCAAAAAGAGGTTTCTACCATTAAGTTGATCCTGCTCCAACTTCTCCTTAGCCTTCTTATATTTTTTATTGGCCTCCTTAGCTCTTCGTTCAGCTGCCTCGCGCTCTGAAGTTCTTTGAGCGAGAGTGCTTTCGTATTCTTCTATCATCACTCGTTGGGCGTTGGTGTCGTGGTCGCTTCGATAGATAGCCTCCAGATCTTTCTCGTAGCCTAGTTTGCTCAGTTTTAACTCATCGCGCTGAAACGATTATTAATATCAACCTGTTGGTTAAGACAGTTTTTTTTTCTATATTAAAATGTCGGCCCCAAAGTTCTTTACAGTGACGACTTTAGATTATGCAGTGATGAGGCTTAACTGAATTAAGCTTGTTCGAGTCATGTAGAGTTACATTACAGAGCTATGAGTATAGATAGGTAGGTACTCTAAAGAAAGTATGCCATGTGTACCTATTATCTGTCTGGTTAAATCAAAGCACTACTGTGGTACTACTGGTCTCTTCAATGGCGTATTTGAATCCGCACTAGATTATAGTGTGCTAACCCTAAAAAGTTCTTTGTAACTAATATCGAGAAAAACAAATCTCCAATCGCCCTCAAGAACTGAAACAAGTGCACCTCGTAAAAGATATACTACCGTGATTTACGAGTATGTGAGTTTACCAAGTTGAGGATCTGTTCCTCAGCGATAGCGTTCTCCTTCTGCAAGAAGTGCCTCAAAGTCTCCTGGAAGCGCTGCATCAGCGGATGGGTGGACTCCAGCACTGCCGGCATCGCGCCGATATCGCGTTTGCTGCGCCATCTAGGATCAAACAGTCTTATCAGCCAATGTTCGTATAGGCACAAATTTTCGATTCAAACAAGCATATTCGTATTGAAAAATTTGTTAGATCTCGCTCAACTTCGAACCGACTGCGGCTGTAAATATTCTGCGCATTGTGCAGTTCTCATTCCGGTAGGAGCGTTTTAGATCTAAGATAAGAATGCCTAAGATGTTCTAACATTGAGATTAAATGATAGTAAAATGGGTCGTCATTCGTTAAAAAAAAATGCTGGCGCCCAACTGAAACTACTACTTACATGCGTGTTTTATGAAAAAAATCCTTGTGGCATGGAACTTACTCATCAAAAACTTCTCTCCCAGCCTTCTTACAACGACACAAGTCAGGCAGGCAGCCGCAGCAGTGGCACAGATTATCCTCGAATGTGGGAGAGGTACATTCGCACACTTCCGGTTCCTGAGAATACAACATAAGCAAGTTGTAATGTTCTACGACCATCATCATCAGCCTAACTCCACTGATCTGCATAACCCTCTCACCCGTGCGTCTTCAGCTTGACGCCTCTATTTCCTACTAGAATACTAGGATACACGCAAACCATCACATCTGGATGCCAGTGTCAATGGTAGAAGGTAGGACCTATCTAAAGAAGGCCTTTCACTAAGTAAAATTTATACCAACTGCATCAGATTTAGGGATCTAAGGTAAACTTACGTGAGGAAAAATGATTTGTTCATTTTTATACAAGAGGCAGCTCTCATCATGAATCACAATTTCGTGCTCATCTCTTGGACACTCGCAGTGTGCCGACAAAAGTGTATCAGAAGTTGAAGTGTCTATCGTACATGGGTCACACACTCTCGAGGACTCCGATCTGGAAGATTCAGACATTTTCACAGACCACAGTAGATGAAATATTCTCTACAAATAAATTACAAAAAAAATGTGAAAACTGTATGAAAACGTCGTGACATTTGCTTAGACACAAGTTTTTAATTCATAATAAGTAGGTTGCATGGGTTTTATTCATTCCGACCTTTTTGTTTAGTCGATTATTTTTTTGTAAAAACAGGTTGCATTCAACTTCTGCCGCGCTTTGTTAGCAACCTCCTTATTAGGTCGATGAGCGACAGTTGCCATGGTAACGGAAAACATCAACAAAGCGCGGATTTGCTGATAAGGACGCAGTGTACATCACAGAGTACTTTTTTATACTGATATATTTACGGAAACGATAATTCATAAATTAAAATGGTAAGTGATTGCTTCAATAATTACATTTACATGATAAGGAAAAACTAGGGTAGCATATCGAAAGAAATAAGATTATTTTTTCAACGTCGCCTTCCTCTACGAGTTCGAATCAACAGAATAATAAAATGTGGTTGTAGATACTCTCACGCTCCAAGCCGGCCACAGACAGCCGTGCCAGCACTGGCAGCAATTCAGCCAAGAAGAGCTTTCCAGAACTTGAAGACTACATCATTAAGAGAGATTATGTTGGAGCACTTACACTTTTGGAGGTAAGAAGATGTTCTTTTGATCGGGAATCTGCTCTAGAAGATCCCGTAGATACGTCGTTTATGAATTCGAGGGTAAGAGGGTTAGACTGGGTCACTGTTTATTGATCTAAATTTGAGAAATTGTCTGTCCTTAAAGTACCATTTACTTTCTAAAGGTCTTGGAGATGTCTGTTCATGTTATTTTCTAGTTCCTAAAACACGAAGGCAACACAGCTGTGTGGATAGAGGTCTGGACGGCATGGTGCTGGTTCCATCTCGGTGACTACCGCAAATCCCTGGACCTGTACCTCGCGATACGAACTAACGATAATCTGGACGATAAAGTGGCTGACACACTGGCTCTTGATATCGCCGTCTGCTACTTTTATTTAGGTCTGGAACATCACTTATTTTATTTCGCGTCTTCTCTATTTATTTGCTTGCTGTGGTTTAGGGGTTTCAAGTTTCTACCTGGAAGGCATTCCCCGTCAAGAACTACCTATCTAGGTATAGCAGTTTTGTTATTCATGTTTCCTCCAAATTACTTTTTCTGTTTGATGAATACTTAGTGTGATCTATTTTACATCATAATCTCGGAATAGGAAGAGACTAAACACAGGTTCAAGGTTTTTTGTATACTTTTAGGAATGTACAATGAGTCACAAGAATCTGCTGAAGAGGCTCCAAAGTGTGCGCTGAAGGTAATATATCTTTAAAATCATGGATTTGAGTCTCAAAAATAAAAACCTAACGTCTTACAAAAGCACCCATTCAAAACGTCGCATATAATTAGAGTGGTCTTATGAATGGTATTACTATAGATTTTCTCAAGGTTATGTATGAAGGCATTCCTAAGGATCCACAGAATGTCTTATCATGTCTAGGGATTATACATTTAAGAACCTGTTTTTCTAGCAAATTAGTTGATATTATTTCTCTGACATTCCAGAACAGACTCCTTTTCCACCTAGCTCACAAACTAGGCGACGAAGACGCGCTCATGCAGGCCCACGCCTCGTTACGAGACGTTCATGAAGATCAGCTCAGTCTGGCCTCAGTGCATTACCTCCGCGCACATTACCAAGAGGCGATTGATGTTTATAAAAAACTTCTTTTGGATAGACGGTGCGTAACAGCTGTGTTTCTTAGGGCGCGTTAACATTTTTAGCTGAAGGTTTTCTTCAAAATAAATATACGAACTTTATAGGTAGGTACTAGCTCAAATCAAGGTTGGTATTAAATGGTCCGATGGTTTGATGGTTTGATGACATTTAGTGGTGTCGTCCTGTCGTCGTCCAAATGCTTATAAAACGTTATCCACGACAAAATTTACCTAGACGTACGTAGACAAGACCGATGTTAATCTTTGAAAAGCGAACTGTCCAAAGTCAAATTATTGCAGATTCAAGAGATATGAGAAAGATGATATGGACTGGATCAAAGTACTTTCGCATACTTCTGGGTAAAAATGTGCAATTAAATGTAAACTGTATCACGCTATACATGAAGTGTATATATATATATATCTCATGATATATCTGGGTCCTATTTGTTGCAATAGAATGTATACCTACATAGAAAGTAATTCGTAAAAGTATTCCAACATTTCGTTTCATACTAGTAGATCCGTTTAATGACTACCCACTAACTGTTCACTTAATCATTCGCCGTAGAAATCGGCTGGAAAAAAGTCATCATTAAAGCCGATGTACACTGACATAAGTATAAACAGTACCGTAGTACTTAGAGCCACACTTTGCTGCGTGGGAACTCGTCTCGACTCTACTGCGGAGCGCTCTATATATATACGATCTACTTGACTCGCCACTGTCTGTACTTATGATGGTGTAAATCGGCTATTAGAGGTCCATCGTTGCGATTGGTGTAGCTCATAATTCATGCTATTACTTCATATAGGTATACAATTATACATACTTTCAGAACATACATGGCCCTAAACGTGTACGTAGCCCTTTGCTACTACAAATTGGACTACTACGACGTATCTCAAGAAGTCCTCAGTGTGTACCTCGCACAACATCCCACGTCGACTGTCGCTAGCAACTTGAAGGCTTGCAACTTGTTCAAGTTAGTTGCTTACTAAATCTGTTAATACTAGTGTGCTTTTGATGATTAAGTTTGTATTGCTCGCCATTGCAATAATAGATAGATAGAAAACACTTTATTGTACACCACTTTTACAGAAGTTATAAAATAAACACAGAGTTCATTATTCTTGTGAAGTACAATAATGATTATTGTTAAATGATTAGAGATCTGAAGATTATTTTAAAGAAAACATAGCTTCAATAAAATTACGCAAATAATCATACCTATTAATAAGTACTATAGAAGTTGCACTTTATTGATGTTAAGGTTAAAACTACAGTTCAAACTTTTGATTGAAATGAAAAACGGTATTTCGTGCAATTTAGTCATTTCAGTCCATTTTTTATTTACTACTCTACCACGCCTCTAGTAGTCATATCTGCCCAGGTTATATAACGGAAAAGCAGCTGAAAATGAATTGAAACAGATATCGTCGGACCAACACACTTTTGGGCAAGATCTCGTCAAGCACAACTTGGTGGTCTTCAAAAATGGAGAAGGAGCCCTCAAGGTATCAACATTAATTGAATTTTGTCTATGCTACCACGAGCTACCACTTAGATTCCTCATTCCATCAACAACTTGTCAACTAGTATACGCTAAGCTAGAAAGGAATCTGGTGAAAAATTGCAGCAATATTTCGCTTCATCGTATTCGAAAATATTCCAAAAGACGCATAATTTGGGCGATCAGAATTCATTTCTGTCTACTTGCTAGGACGACGCGATTTTCTTCTAAATTTTACCCTAACCTGACAATTTTCTTCCAATACCCACCAGACTCTACCAGAACTAGTGGACGTAGTACCAGAAGCTAGGTTGAATCTAGCAGGATACAGACTCAGAAACCGAGAGCCTTTAGAAGCGAGGGCGTTGTTAGAACCTCTGCAGCCTACATCACCACTGCATTACATCCTGCGTGCTGTGGTCGCTGTGCGGCTTTATAATGAAACCAACGATGTGAGTCCTTATTTACCTTTATTTCCTTCTATTGTCCTGAAAAAACCGCGAAAAAGTGGTCACTTTTGTATTTCCAAAATTCCACAAATACTATTTGCACTACAAAACACACTAAGTATAAAATACTTGAGCAATATATCTTAAAAGATGAACTCTCTCCTCACTCTTTAGTGTACCTATAACTTACAAACATTTGCCTATAATATGTAAAATAGAAAAAGCTACTTGTGGACCACTAATAATTATTATTAGGTACCTATGTACTTATCAGTAATAATGGGCAACTTTCCTTTAGTATTCAAAATAGTTCACTAAATAAATAGTTAGGAAGAGCGCATATGGCTCTCAAGAAATTATAAATTACTTACGCACTCGAACGAGCTAAGCAATTTTAGTATAGAATATAATCACCATAATTTTGCAGTTATTCATGTGCATGCCAGTTTATGTCTTAGCTATTTATATGCTAATTCACAGTAAACTCCCGAATAGTACCTAAATACAAGTCCTTGGTTTTAGAAGGCAAAGTAATTGGCAGGCAAGTATATCTGGATGCCTCTTCTAGATTTCCAGGGAGAATTATTTCGACAATCGCTAAGTAAAAATATCTAAGTTACAAATCAATGAAATCCATTCCATCCAATCCATTGATGTATTCCCAATAGGATGATCAAATGAAGCTAGCCCAGCAGAGTTTCCACCTAGTTGGCAGTTCCACTTCAGAGTGTGATACGATACCCGGCAGACAATGCATGGCATCTTCCTACTTCCTCGCCGGACATTTCGAAGAGGTGCTGGTGTACCTGAACTCTATCAAAAGCTTCTTTGTAAACGATGATACTTTCAACTTTAATTATGCCCAGGTAAGTTTGGTCTAAATTAGTTAATTTAACAAAAATATCAAAACTCCATACCTAAATCCTTTCTATATTATACTCTGCGACGTCCTGCGCCGTGACTATTTGGATGGGTGACCGTTAGTGGCATTAATATCTGAGCGTTTTAGTGCTTCGGAGGACACGTTAAACTATCGCTCCCGGCACTGGCAGTAGCAGTTGGTCTTCACAATTTTTGAAACTATGTCCAGGCAAAAGTAGCGACTGGGTTCTACCGCGAGGCCGAAGAGTGTCTCCTCGGCATCCAAGACGAGTCTATGCGCAGCAGTTATACCTACCTAGCGTGCCTCTGCCGATGTCATGTTATGAACAAGGAAGCGCATCTAGCCTGGGAAATATGCGTCAAGGTAACAAAACCCAACACTTTAATTCGTCCTTATGCCCAACACTCACGAATCTGCTTGTTCCACGCACAGCCTAAACTATAAGTCCTAGAGGTATGAAATTTGGAGGGTAGTATCCTTATATAGTGTAGGGGTGCACTAAGAAAGGAATTTTGAAAAGTCGCACCCACTAGAATGCTGTAAAAAAAAGTTTTTCTTTATTATTTTTTGTTACTTCAGAACCGTCATTTATGAACCGATTTAAAAAATTCTTTTTTTATTTGAACGGTTGCTTCCAGATTGGTCCCATAATTTTTTTATCAAAATCAATTCAGATGTTTGGCAGTTAAATAAGAATACCTAACTCAAAAAAACACCTCATACACATATGAATTACAATACGACATTGCGTATTTTGCTTTTCTGTGGTGTTTACGATCAGTAGAAGTCCCAATGAACTGCTATCATCATCATCATCATCATCATTTGATGATGAAGGCGTATGAAATTGAAGTCGGTTTTTCCAGCTTTTTAAACTTATAAATACAACTACAAATACTAATGAAAAAAATACAACCGAATTGAGAACCTCCTCCTTTTCTGAAGTTGGTTAAAAAAGTATATTTTCCAGTCTGCAGGTACGCCTGACAGCTTTGCTCTTCTGCAGCTGGTGGCCAATGATAGCTACCGGATGGGGCAGTTCTTGGTAGCCGCAAAAGCGTTCCACATGCTAGACAGGTAAGTCTTTACATATTTTGTTACAGAACTCCTTATTTTGTGCGGGTATTTTGACATCGTCAAAATGTAAATGGTAATGCTCAGGACCGCAGTGGATGGCACAAACTTGGGGAGGCCTATGCCCAGCAGCGGGTAGAGTTGGGCTGTGGATGATGATGATGATGATTAAATCTATGCCAAGTTTAAGCACCAACCTTAAAATCGATCGGTGCTCAAAAATTTTGTTGCGGAAATTGGAAATTACTCAATAGTTTTGTTTTAGTTAAAAACACTAAAAATAAAATTTTCGTATATTTAGCTTTAATATTTTGGTCGTAAAACTTGTTTGGATCTAAATTGTATTAATGCTGAACCTTATGCAGTACTATAATAAGGCACACAAAACTGTTGATTGCTATTTAAATAAGTTCAGTTATTTTATATCTTCAAATGTGCGAGCGAGGTCATCGTACAATTTAGCTTACTTTGTCTTCAATATTCATTACGAATAGCCCAAAGAATGTTTTCTTAACCAGATTGGACGGTGGTCCAGAGATGTGGGAAGGGCTTCGCGGGGCAGTTTGTGGGTGCGCTCAGGCGACTGCCGCTAACAAGAACAGTGGAGCCGCAGACTTGCGCGACGCCTTAGCATTACTCAGGGGGCCTAGAGCACATCCTAGGGCTGACCAAATACTAAGACCTATCACAAAGTGGGCGCAACAGAATCGGATCAATGTGTAATAATAAAATAAGTGTTTGTTAAGAGTGTTCTTACCTATGGTCTTATTCATATTGGGCTTCTAAAGCGCTAGCTAAAATGGCTGCTAAATCTGTTTCTTCTCTTATTTATGGGTAACAATTTTGCCAGTGTCAAATGAACTATTTGAAATAGTATAGTCAAGTCGGCTGTCTTTTATTGCCAACTACATATTTTCTTTGTCATGCAAGTGACAAAGACAGAACATTTTTTAAAGCCTCGCTAAAAATGACAGCCGCGACAGATGATTATGACGGACAGAGGCCATAAATAAAAGAAGAAGAAGAATAAAGGAACTTAACTTTACTATGAACTTAGTGATAGTTATTAGTGTAGCTCTTACTAGTAGGTGATATATACTATTTAATTACCCGTAAAGAGTTTTATTTAAAGTTTACCAAAGGGATATCCTTAATTGAAAGCGTTTTGTCGTTGGCAAAAAAGGTAGTAAAAATGCGAACATAAGCACCGGACATTTCCCAACGCGCTATATCCACGGACCTATTTTTACCGGCAACCAGTTTTAGTTCGAAAGACCTAATTAATATTTTATGCAGTTCACATTAATAACATTCATGGATAGTTTGCAATTTCTGTTGCGCTTGACATACGTCAAGACTTTTAAGATTATGCATTGACTAATTAAGAATTATAGTTACTTAGTTCTACAATACTTAAGATACATTTTTCAATTCGCAGGACCTTTAAGTATTCCCGTAAATGTTCTACTGTTTCCACAGGTTTTAAGATTGTCCCCCGATAGGGTATGAACAAGCTAAGTACAAGTATGAATTTAAAAGAGATTATATCAGTAAGTAAGTACCGATTTTCATTGGTTACATTTACTTGTAGAGTTCAACTGTAGAATTGATGATTCATAAACTCATGGGATATGCAATGTGCAATTGAATTTGATTGCCCACCGGATGGCAGCCATAATCTTGGCACTCCAAAGCGATAGAACCACGTTCTCGTTTAACTAGTTTCCTAATATTTGTGCTTATAAAATCCTAGGAACTTGCCTCGCTAAATATCCACAGCACACATTTTCCTCGATATGGTAGGAAAGGAAATGTTTCGAAACCGTACGTTTAAGGTTGACCACATTTTTATTATGAAAGTCACGTTTTATTGGATGTGTAAAAACTAGGTACTTTTTGACTTGCTTCTTAGTAATAGTACATTATGGTACAAGTGTGGTACATTGGTGATTACCGCCGAGGTGCCATTGAGACCCGAGCCGTAGGCGAGGGTCTTAAGAAAGCCGAGAACGGTAATCACCAATACACACGTGTATCATACGACGTTTTTCAACACACTTGTGAATAAAATAACAATAATTTCAACAGTGAAAACGCGTTGTGAAAAATGTTTCGCTATGGCGGGAAAAAATAATCAGTTTTCCTATGCGCGCGCATTGCGATCGGCCACAGACTAAAGGGATGAGGTTTTTTTTTAATTATTTTCCGCGCTTAGGGTTTGCGCCTATTCTGCCACGTAAAAATGGGGAATTTAAAGTTTTCTTTTATTACAGAGAAAACAAAAGTTATATTTGAGTGAAAGTTTTATTTATTAAACACGTACGAGTTAAAATTATCTATTTAAATAAGAAGTTGCATGAAATGAGCAAGCAATAGGAACATTCATTTATTTGTTCTATTGAACACGATCTTTTTTTTGAATAAAACCTTTTTTAGTAACAAAGCTACTCAACCAATAAAATTTAAAAAAAAAATCTATAACTCACTTGTGAGTTATAGCAATGAAAAAGTCACAGTTTGATTATGGGTGTCATTATGTGCCTAATTGCGGTGACCATAGAGCCACTTTATGAGCAAGTGTGTTGAAAAAGCTATTTTTTTATAGTAATTATGTTTTGGTTTATGGCGTAGGTTGGTGCATAATTGTTCGATCGTTATACCATAAATAGAAGAGCCATAAATGTAGGGAAATTATATGCACTGGTATGTATGAATAATAAATAACAGCTTAATTATTTGGTAATTCACTCCATACAAGTTAAGACTAATTATATCTAAATCTAGCATGTTTTAGGGTTAGGTAGTAAAACAGGTCATATAACTGCAAAAATTGCATTTATTTAAAACTAAACTATATTTACATAACGTAAATAGCTACAAATCGTCAAGATCGAGTCCGCAGGCAACAGTCAAAGCAGTACAATAAATAAACAATTCTCATAACATTCCGTGCGCGAGGTCAAATTCCCTATTCCATAGCTGAAAAATCAATCATAAAGACAACGGCCAGATTGCAAAGAAATAAAAATAAAACACAAAATAAAACGAACACCTCCTTTGCGATGTAGCCGTAATCTATACCTACATCTACCAACAACAATTTGGCACTACAGTTTCGAGCGATACCTGCAAAGTTTTTCATTATCGGAATAGGGTTTACGATCGATGGGTTTGGTTTAACCCCATGGGTTGGCGACGACGCCGCCATAGCCCCCGTAACCGACGCCTATGTGTCCGGGGAGGGTGAGCCTGGCGACTGGAGCAGCGACTGCGACTGGGGCTGGTGCTAGTACTTTGGCGATGGGCGCAGCAGCCACCTGAGAAAGTCAATGATGCTTTCAAATCACGCTGGAATGATTGCTATTTCAATTTACTGTGACATCAATGTCTTGATTCGCTCGGTAGATGTTTAAGTTCTAGAATACGAGAGAAAGATTTTTAATTTGCCTAAAAGTGCTCTTGCATTTACGGCTCATTAAGTCAGTGGCTAATTTAGCCATTGCACACTTGAAATACCGGTGGTATCACTCAATCCGTTTACAACCAAAGACCAATTTGGCTAATTCATTTCGTCTGTAATATTTCTTTTCTTGTTCATCCTAATCCTACTAACTCCTACTACGTTTGTAAGTATAGATGGATAGATGGATGGATGTTTGTTACTCTTTCACGTAAAAACTACTTATCCGATTTGGATGAAACTTGAAATTGTCCGTGACCTGAATTAACACATAGGCTACTTTTTATTCCGAAAAATCAACGGGATCCAACGGGACGCGAACGAAGTCGCGGGCGGCACCTAGTTAGCTATAAAGTGTTTTCATTCATTCATTCATTTCATTCATTCATTCATTTGCCGCAGTACCTTTCAGACCTAAACACAGTCTATTGTTTGCACACAAGAAAATGTTAGAAAATAATTTGCAAGCCTCACCGCATGAGCTCCACCAGTCCTTTCTACCACAGCGTTGAACCCGTTGATCTTATCAGCGGTATACGTCACCCTGCGTAGATGACCGTCAGGTTCCACGAGGCTGTAAGAGCCGTGGACGACGCCGTTCTGCAGCGTCTCTGATGCATCCTTGTGGTCACCGGTTGCTGGGTCAGCAACACCGTATGAGAAGCTGTACGCTGGGTTCGGGTCTATGGGCTCTGCGCGGACCACCTGAGAAACATGCAGTGGTTAAAATATTGGCCATGGAACTATTTACGATTTTGCTTAGACTTTTGTACTCCAATCTCTAAAAGCTATATATAAATGTTGAGCAAAAACAGAGCTTAAAAAGCAATAAAATCAAACTATTTATTGTTTTGATAGCATAGCCCCTTAGTACCTTATGTTAACTAGGTAGGTAGGTAAGTATCAACAGAGAAAACATTTTTAACAAACAACGCGATAAAGATATTTACTGTATTGTTTACAAAAGCGTTTGAAAATTCGAATGGCGAGCGCGTTGCAATCTTTTTGGTGCGCGTAGCAGAGTGCTACGCCCGTAGCCGACGCGAAGCGCACGCGCTGTACAAATGACCCTGAATATTTTTCAATGTTTCGTTTTCGACTTCATTGATTTCACTATATTATAAATTAAGTATTTGTTTTTATTGCTACACTTTCCCATAGGGTCCCCTGTCTCGTTATAGTTCACATTAGTCCCTAAATATTTGAAGTTTCATATACCTAGGTAGGGTGTTTTAAAGTTTAAGTTATAACCGAATGCTTCGTTGGTGCTGCCGTGTTATCTCTTTTGCTTGCCATCGGCTATTCTTTCATGTTTGCTTGGTTTCCTTTGTTCCGGAGGTAAATTCTCCGCAGTATCTCACCGGTGCAGCCACTGCCTTGATGATGGGTGCGTGGTAAGCCGGCGCGGCGTAGTGTGCGACAGCGGGCGCGGCGTAGTGTGCGACCGCGGGCGCATATGCGGGGGCTGCGATGGCGCCGTAACCGATACCGTCGTAAATGCCGGGCGCAGCCACCGCCGCTGCGCACGCACAGCTTACCAGAAATAACTGCAAACATATCGAATAGATCGCAGATCCATGGAAGAGAGGATAGAGTTACACAGACTCTCGCCATAGCCACAATAACAATCATCAATATATATAGAACGCTTTTGAAGCTGACTGATAATCAACGCACAGCCTAAACCATAAGTCCTAGAGGTATGAAATTTGGAGGGTAGTATCATTATATAGTGTAGGAGTGCACTAAGAAAGGAATTTTGAAAAGTCACACTCTAAAGAATCTATTTAGAACGCGAGCAACGTCGCAGGCGACGGCTAGTACTGTATCATCTTCATCAAAAAATATGTCGGGCTCGAAAAAATTTATAAATAATACATAGAACATAAGCCTACATAGAACATAAGTCTTGCAGGTACTTAGATACAAACAGCCACACAAGCCATACCTTTATTATTCCCATCAAAGTAAGTAGGTACCTAGGTGGTAATAAATCTTTGATTGTTAAGACCAATATTTTTAAAAGCAAGAATCTAGCCAAAATATCTGATACTCGTAAGAACCAAAACTGATATTTTATGAAAAACTGACTACCTATTTATGAATATTTACGACCAATAATATCTTCAGCTTAGTAAAGTCGAGCCCAAAGCTCCAAATATATGTAATTCATAACTAATAGCAGTAGTTTACAGTACCTTAGCAATCATGATGCGGCGTGCTCACTTCGTTAGACTCAAGGCACGTGTGGCGATCGGTACAGCCTCCCTGGTATATAAGCCACACTGCACATACGAGCTGCCTACACTTGATACACATTTCGCAACATTGCAAGGATATATTAAACAACACACGCATTGATTAGGAGCATGTTTATAAGGCTTAGTTGCTTGTAGGGTATGAATTATCGCAAAGTTGTGGACTTATCATAGAATAGTACTTATCTAGTTAGCATTCTATATGATGAATAAAAAAAAAATTATTATGAAGGCAAACAACAGATGATCATTAATGATCCTGATGAAAAACTACGTTGTTCACCAGTTTTGCCTAAGTGTATCTTTCATCCACTGCGTTTCTCAAGGCAGTACTATAGAGCCGTTTTCTTTTATAATTTACGTAAGCGATGGTACTACCTAATTATCATATTTTATAAGGCACGTCTTCGTCCAAATAAGTCTGCATATTTACATTTCATGTATGTACCAGCCATGTTATTAATAAACTTGATGTAATATAGTTACATTGTGTTAGAATAGAATAGTTACATTGTGTTTTGTCCATTTCAGTAGACTTTTAATAACTCAAAATAAAGCTTACATCATAATAGAGCTGAAGTATAAGGTAGAAAACTGAAAAATCTGTGGGTATTTTTAGTTTCGTTTATTTATCTTTCAACATTTAGGTATACAGTTTATAATTTAGTTCATCTATCAAAGTAAATACTGTCGTAAAATTGTATAATGTAATTACCTAGTTCTATCATAAAATTTATAGTTTTTAGAAACTAAGTTAGAATTATTATTGTGGTTTAAACTAATTTTAGTCTTAAGTAGAATAACGCTCTGGAATGTTATTTTTATCCGATGACGATATAAAAATTTAAATATGTATGTACCTACATATATAAGATTTAAATACTGCAAAAATTAAAACAAATGGTCAAAAGCCCTCAAAACATAAATGGACAATCTTAAATTGTTCATAAATCAATACTCCTGCCTGTATCCACTTCAATTCCAGTAAGGTAAACATTACTTATAGTAAACATGTGGTTAGAATACCGTTTTCAAGCTCGTGTGTTTTATACTCGGCTTCTCGCATATAAACGGGACTGCGTAGGATTTGTCGACGTCATCCAATAGGCCATATCGGAACATGCCACCTCCCAGTTCCTTACTCTTTCCCCGACTGGACGGGTTTCCACTACTCCATTGTGCGTATCCCGCCTCTTCTATGGTTTGACCTGGAAATCATTTTTTTAATGAGAATTTGCGATGAAAGAAACTGTAGGTACCTGTGCTTGGCGGAAGAGATACCTACTTAGATGCGGTTGGAGAACTTTTCCAAATGAACCCGTTCACAAAGAGCTCTAATTTTTAGAAGTAATGTTATGAATATTAAACTCACCAAAGATAGTTACGTATTTATCGGCCTCTTTCCAGTAGTAAAAGCCGATAGCCATGACGCCCCAAGCTGGATTGGTGCCGTTTAGCTTTTCGTAAGGGTACTTTTCGAAGAGGTCCACCAACACTTGAGCTTCGACGTCACTGTTTGGAATAGCGAGGTGGGCCCCCTCGTCTAGGCAGGTCCTGTGAGTTAAGAATAAATAAAAAAAAATCGAAGCATAATGGGAATGTCCCGTTTTCGGGAGTAGTTCTTTTGCATCTTGTTTTTAATTTCATGATAATTTATAAGTTTAAAAAACTAGGGTAACCGACTTCAATTGGACTACCTTCCAGCTTCATCATCTGATGAATTCTAGTGATAAAGATACCACTGATAAAGATTGGTCATAGGAAAGCAAAATACGCGACCTACCTGTGGGCCGTATTCCAAGGCACCGCTTGTGAGTGGAACTTGTAGCATTGACCTGTGCGCGGGTCCACCTCGTATCCTAAGCAAAAAATATATTATTAGAAGAATTGTTTTTATTCCTTTTAGCTTTTAAATTAATAAATGAAGGAATGTGAAACAAACTTTGCTGCACATTTCTGTGATTAAAATCTGCATTACATTGAAGTCACATACAGCATTTCTATTGTTCCCGTAAGTGTCAAGAATCCCTTCGGAATAACATATACCTACTAGTTTGGGGACACCTAGTATTAGAGGGTTTTTTTATGGAACTAGCGAGATAACTAGTGTTCTTCTGGGTATAGGTGAGGCGGAATATTTTTTACAGTTTAGATGAATTGTGCGATGAACAAAGTGTTTCATTTATTAAAATACAAGCTTAAGAAATAATCAAAACTGCGTTTTAAAGATAAACACAAGGTCAATATAAGCAAGCCCCTACATAGATAGGCACTCGTACCTAGACTGTTATCTCCACAGTTATTGAATTCTGATAGTAAAGCAGACGCATGGCATACGTAAGGCCGACGGCGGCTGCAGTCCTCCCAAACCATAATTCCCTTCTTGTACACGCTACACCTGTACAGGTGCAGGTCAGTTGGATCCAGTGACAGCATCGCCTTTCCTGTACAAACATTTTTTATTAAGATTGTAATTTTTTATTTCGATATTCTCGACATGATTATCTTCTTTCCTTTCCCTTACATACATATATACATACTTAGGTATATATCTATATCTATCTATTGTTACCGTTTTTAGTTTTGTATACTCCGTCAGGATAACTCAGTTGAACTCCAACGTAAAATACCGGCGATGGCGGCCGCGGCGTTGGCGGCTGCAGTTCCTCCGGTACTGGTGATGTTGAATCTACATCTGAAATAAATTATAAATGTAAAATTTCATGGACTTCTTTTTATTTAAGATACTATGTTATTTGGAAAAAAATAATCCTTACGATTGAGCCTTTGGATTGGTATCATAAAATAACGGGTGTTTTGTTTTACAATTTGGTGGGTTCGATTCCCGATTCAGACAGGCGATTATTCAAAATTCTTTGAATGCAGTTTAGATTGTTTTTGAAATCAAAATGAAGTCTTCTTTCAGTGAAATTGTCTATCTAAATTATTTAAGATACTTTCCCTCCATGTGGCACGGCCGTGGGAATAGGTGTTGTATCTTACCTCCTAGTACATCTATAACATCATCAGTGTCGTTGTATGCCATCGCCATTAATATAGAGGCCATTTTGTCATCCATTGGGGCAGCCAATATTGCATCTGAAAAAAAATACTATGTAGCTACGGAAATTGATGAACAGTTTAAGATTTTCCAACGATGCTCTGGTAAAATTAGACTATACTGACCTATACTGATTCAGTTATCTATAAATCGTGTGCAATGGTTTAGTAGATACCTAGGTAGCTCTGTTTTAGAACTGTTTTATGTGTTTTTGTAAATATTGTAAATACTGAACTGGTCGTAATTTTCTTTGTGAATAAAGTGTTTAACTATAACATAATTTTGTAGGTAACTTTTAAATTCAATGTTGAAACATCATTGAGACGTTTTATCCCATACCTTCATCGTGACAGTTCATCCTGGCGGTATGCCAATCAGCAATATCCATGTGCAGCTTCAGCCAACCCTGGATTTCTGGATAGTATTTGTAGCCTGGCCAGCCTGGACCTGAGTTGTTATAAATAAGTAAAAAATGACGCTAAAACGAAATAGAGGATTAACTAGTAGTTCGCCTCGAACTGAAAACTCGGGATGCTCCCACAAAATAAAAAAGTTAGACCCCTTTATCTTAGAATGTCGAAACCAAACCTTATCATTAATATCATTCAGTCCACTTTA
The DNA here is from genome assembly GCA_918843925.1 of Eulithis prunata. Classification (NCBI taxonomy): domain Eukaryota; kingdom Metazoa; phylum Arthropoda; class Insecta; order Lepidoptera; family Geometridae; genus Eulithis; species Eulithis prunata. Next base: position 7,882,557 of record OU974014.1, on the reverse strand, counting down.
TTGTTTTGTACGACTTTTTTTTGTACTCCCTTTAATAAGGGTCAACCTTACTATAACATTTCAAAATAATAACCAGTATTGTAAAACTTAGCTACTATCCGTAGACCTTCCAAATACTGTGAAACCCATACACACGCCTGACCCGCGCCCGCGTTCTTTGTCCGCGTCCTAACTCGTCGCTTACGTAATATTAGGTAGGTACATATTCTTAGGTCACTTCTATAGAATCTTTTAAACAATTAACTTATAGAAATTGAACTTATTACTTACGTTCATTTTCTTCGGGTGAACTGTTTGTAGCACTTACTAAATAAAATGTGAGCAAATAAACAATTGTTTTAATAAACATTGTAATATTTTACTTATCAACACAACACCGTTTCAGAGGACAAATAATATTAATAAAGCTCATTACTCGCGTGCTGTTTTTATATCTAGAGGAAAATACACAGTAGGTACCTACGTACCTATTAGGTATTAATATTTATTTTATAAAATACCCCATTTATGTACTCTATCTCAGAGCAACAGATAACCTTTTCTTATTTCAATGTTACGGTCAAAGTAATGAAACTGTAAAATTATTATTAATAACCGATGATTATAAATAGGTACCTACGCACTAACTAAGCACCAACGTTGGTCAAAGTGATGAATCCATCGAAAATGGAAGCTGCTCCTGTCAGGTGTATGAAGAAATCAGACTTACCTATCTCATAAACCGACATCGCTCAATTAGGAACGTGGTTATTATTCGTATTACTGCATTTTCAATCGGACCGTAACATACCTACATTCTAATTATTGTATCTTATATTCAAAACCCTTTATAGGTATAAAAAAATAGAAAAATCCAATTCTTGAACAACTTAAACTCTTTTCACATAAATATATAAAACTCTTTTGAAGCTGACTGACAATCAACGCACAGACTAAACAATAAGTCATAAAGGTATGAAATTTGGAGGGTAGTATCCTTATATTATAGTGTAGGGATGTACTAAGGAATTTTGAAAAGTCACACTCTAAAGGGTTTAGAATGCAAGCAACGCCGCGGGCGACGGCTAGTCATAGCATGAGTTCTTTAAAAAACTGAAGTTTAGAACTAATTAATATTCTAATAACTTGAAATGGCTCCACCGGTTATTTTTACCAATAACACCGAAGAATCAGCCCAGAACAATAGTTCTTGACCGCACCGAAATCGAAACCTTTACTTTCGGGGCAACGTTACTCGGGGTGCGACGACGACGTCTTGCATCTGTCTTATCAACAGCTGCTGGCGAGGCTATGACTTCACCGTGACTAAGGTCGAGTAGGCAAAACCCAAAGATATGCGAATAAAGAACAGGAAATCCGAAACAAAAACAATAATAAGCAGATCATATATTTTTTGTGTAATGACTAACTTTAATAACTAGGTAAGTAGGTAGGTATACCTAAGTAAATGAATAAAAATTATATTACTCACTATAAAGTAGGTACTTATTTATTTATTTAATAAGGGTATTAAACAGAGAAAACACATGAAAATACAATAGAATTTATAAAACTAAGGACTTACGTCTAAGTGTTTCTCTAATTATAGGATACCACAACATAAAGGTACCTATAACAACGTACATATAAAAGATTGACATAAGTAGGTACCTACTCAATAGGCAGGCTGTTGAACCTTTCCATCTGTAAGATATCTTCCTAATTAGTATCTATAATATTATATGTAATACTGATCTATATATAGGTACCTAAGCTTATCTAATATGATAAATACTATGAGGGGATATCGCTCGTAAGTATACATACCTTCAGTTTGTTTGTAGTCTCAGACCTAATAGATAGGTACTTAGACAGTACGCGCCAGCGCAGCTGCAAAGTAGATATTTCAATGCATTTTACAAAGTTTACAAGTATCTAAATATTAATAAGTCTATTGCATAATATCATATTATGCAATTCGACATAATGTAGGTCACGCAACACACCCAAGCATGCTACGGTTTAAATTCATATTGAATGCCCAGCCGCTAGCCGCGCCCTTTCATGTGTGCCAGACTAGATTAAAACAGAATTCTATGTCGCAAGTCTGGCAACCTGATGTATTAAACTTTATCAGACACATGAAATCTAACGCACCTAGTTAGGCCACTGTAATAGGTACTAGCTACACTAATCATTTAAATCGACTAACCGGATAATTGAAACACCTGTATTTATCGCTAAAAGTTGTTTAATTCAGTTATCTTCAACCTAACAAAAATGACGCTGAATCGTTTACTATAAGATTAATTATAAGTAAATCTTAGAAAATAGCTATTTAATCTCAACTTAGTACATACCAGCTACTAGGATTATAGAGACCTAGATTAGTAGTAAGTTTCTTGTTCAACCCAATCTGAGATGTTATTTCTAATCAAGTATCGTCTAACTTCATCACCGACGATCATGAGTACCATAAAAGGCGTAGCGAGAAAGAAATCAAACCACGACAGAGGCTCCGTCCTAAATATCTCGTGACAAATTGGAAGATATGTTACGATCACCGCTATGGCCATCTCAACGACAATACTCACATTCAACACATGGTTCTTCATACCCTTCTTCAAGAGGGATATTCGGCGAGTTTTGCAGATGATAACGTCGGATACTTGGGTCATGCAGATCGCGACAAAGTAAGCAGTTTGTGCCTTTCTCTCGAGCCTCTTCCTGTCAGCGAAAAACCAACTGCGTCCCAACGTGTCTTGTACAGTATTCTCCATCGCCTCCCATTCATTCCGAATGAATATAAGGCTCGACGGAAAGAAGCCATCCTGTGCAAAGACCATGAAATAAGCAAACATTCCACCGAAAAATTGAATTAATCCTACTTGAAAGTAGGCCATGAATATCATGACTCTGTTTACTAGATGGTCTGTTGGCTTTCGAGGTGGTATAGACATAATATCCTCTTCAGAGTCCTCGTACGCCAAACTCATAGCTGGAAGCAAATCAGTTCCCACGTTTACTACCAGAATCAACATCAGGGTTAGAGGCAGCGGCATTCCCACGCAAGCGTACAACACGAACGGAAGCATCTCTGGTGTATTTGATGTCAGAGTGTAAGCTATAGTCTTCTTCAAGTTATCGAAAATTCTTCTTCCTTCCTGTACACCCAACACAATAGAAGAAAAGTTGTCATCCAATAGTATCATGTCGGCAGCTTGTTTAGAAACTTCTGTTCCATTGATACCCATAGCTATGCCGATGTCGGCTTTTTTCAAAGCTGGTGAGTCGTTGACCCCGTCACCAGTGACTGCAACGACGTGCTTGCACGACTGATAAGTCTCTACTATAAACAGCTTTTGCTGAGGACTAGTTCTGGCAAACGTTATTTCCTCATACTTATTTTGAGCGGCTTTCAAGTCGTTCACACTCATCTTCCGAAGCTCATCGCCAGTTATCACTGCAGCTTTAAACATAGCCTTGATATGTGCCGGAACGTCAGCCAGTTCTATGTGGTGTTCGAACGCGTAGTCATAAGCTGTCGGCTGTGTGATAGTTCCACATTTTCGAGATATGGCTAGTGCTGTCACCGGATGGTCGCCTGTCACCATCACCACTTTGATACCAGCTTGCCTGCAGAGCCTAATCGACTTATCGATATCATGCCTGGGAGGATCTATCATAGATATAGCGCCTACGAAATTAAGATCTTCAATAGGAAAATTTCTGGTTTGAGTATCGAACAAATACCCTAGCGGATAGCTAGATAGAGGCAATTGTAGATCACAGTATCCTATGACCCGTTCTCCCATATTTGCTAGCTTGATGAAGTTCGCTTTCAATTCCTTCTTTACTTGTGGGTTGAGTGGTTGGGGTCCTTCATCGGTGTGCACAGTATTGCAGTATTCCAAAACAATTTCTGGAGCACCCTTCATAATCAGGTAATAACTTTGAGTCACTTGCATGTGATGAATGGTGACTTGGTATTTGTAGGCTGAACTAAAAGGTATCATTGCTGCCTTTGGATTCTCTTTGCGCGTTTGAGTGGCAGAACGGTTCAACTCCATGTAACGTAAAATCGCCGCTTCAGATGCATCGCCCATTATGTTTCTTTTTTCCACGGGTAAATCAATGGTTTTATGATCGAACTCAGCCCGTAAATTGAGGGAAGCCGCTAAACAGAGGGTCGCGTACGTCCGATCCGAAACGTGCGTGTGATCGATTTTGTCGTAGATTTTGAAATTGCAGAACAAGTGAGACACGTTCATTTGATTCTCGGTTAAAGTGCCAGTTTTATCTGAACAGATGCATGAAGTCGATCCTAAAGTCTCCACTGCTTGAAGAGTCTTAGCAAGGCAATTCTTTTTCTTGAGTTGTTTTGCGGACAAAGTCATGCAAACCGTCAATGTAACTATCAATCCTTCTGGCACGTTCGCAAGAATTATGCCAAGCATGTACTGTAGAGCCGACAGCCAGCTCTTCTGTATGAATAACACCATCAGAAAAAATACGAAACCAAAAGCAAATGCAACGCCACAAATCAACTTAATGAAATGAGTTATTTCTTTCGCTATCGGAGTCTCTTCTTTCTCTAAGCCAGTTACCAGGCCGGCGATTTTGCCAATCTGCGTCATTTCCCCAATGGCTACAACCACACCTCTAGCTGTTCCTTCCGTGATGGGGCAGCCGAAATACGCCATATTCTTCGATTCGAGCGGGTTAGAATGAGTGCATTCAGTATTGTGCTTTATGGGTTCCGACTCGCCGGTGAGAGAGGACATGTCAGTTTTGAAACCGCTTTCGGAAAGGATGCGCACGTCAGCCGGGACCACCTCCCCGCCAGACATCTCGACTATGTCGCCGAGAACCACGTCGATGTTGGGAATGCTCTTCTTGATTCCTTCTCGGACGACGACCGCGTTCGGCGGGACGAGCTTTTCGAAGCCGCTCATAACGGCTATGTTCTTAGCTTCCTGATAAAAGCCAAATAGTCCCGTGCCGATTATGGTTGAGGTTATCACAGTGCCTAAATACAGGTATTCCTTTACGGTGTGTCCGCCGCCGCCGCCGCCCGAATCCATGTGGTGAGCGAAGAAGTACGCTAGGAAGTTGAGGATGGCTCCGACCCAGAGTACGCATTGGAACCAGCCGAATAGGTTGTGCCGTAGGATTTTCCAGTAGCTGGTGCCGCGGAGTTCTTTGAGTGCATTAGGTCCGTTTATTTCTAGGAGCTCCTTAGCGAGGTTTTCGGTGAGGCCGTTGTTGACGTTGGTTCTGTAAACCACTTCGAGCTGTGCCGGGGTGAGGAAGTGGTCTCCCGTGTGGGTCTCCTCCTTGAGAAGGTTTAGTTCGGAGATGTCTGCGCCGGCTCCATGCGCAACGATACTGGTGCGCCGGTTACTCACCAGAGAGGTGCTAGACCTACGATGGGCATTGTGGGGCATTTTCACGTAAAATAAATACCAGTTTGGAAACACAGTTCACTGACAAGAGTTTTTTTTCTTGACAAGTAATAATTTAATTGACACCGTCACTTTCTTGGTAGAGTTTTATAAAGAAGAGTTAGTAACAACAAAAGCAAAAGAAGAAGAATGATTTTTATTTTCAGTGTACCTATAAAAAGTATAAAAACTCTGCATCGCAGCGTTGGGCAATGAATCTCAACATTCTCAACTCAACAGGTAATAAGTGCGAGTTCAAAAGGTACGCGCTATAATACGGGAAAACTCGTCCGCAAATTAGCACAGTGAGATCCGTAGCTAGTGTATGTATTGTACGTGTACACTACAACCTAATTATCAACTTGGTTAGTGCCTAAGAGCCGTTTTTGCTATTTGAATAAAACATAATATAACTCTAAAAATACTTTTATTACAAAAAATAACCTTTCTAAATTAACTACTAAAATGTAGGTACATTGTTGTGACTTAAAATACGTAATTATCGATATTTCATCTGTTTTCTATAGTTATTTTTATAAATTGATTTTGTGTTGGTTAGGTACCTACTTAGTTGTTACATACCTACACTTTATTTAATATTCGTAGATACCTACTATATATTTTCAATAATCTCTGTGTAAACTGAAGATAGTTTCATTTTTGGCACTAGCAAATAAAATTAACGAAGTTTACTAGTTTCCGCCCGCGACTTCGTTCACGTCCCGTTTGATCCTGTTGATTTTCCGAGATAAAAAGTGGCCTAGGCATTAATTCAGCTTTAAGAACCATAATGTATTCCAAGTTTCATCCAATTCGTACCAGTAGTTGCAGCATGAATGAAACACAAACATCCGAACATCTAAACTTTGATATAATATTATACAGGATAATATAATATAATATTGTATAGGATTGGATTATTGGAAACCATTGAATGTGATAATTTTTCGACTGCTCAAACAATATTTCCGACTAACTTACAGAGATGCTGCGGTACGTGGTCGCTATTTCATGCTATTTACATAATAGATTACAATACGATTATTTTCTGTTTGAAAGTGCTTTTATTATTTATCAAACGGTTTTGCCTAGATTATGTTATGCAACAATTATGCAACAAAAGATGAAGAATCTGAAAGTCCACTTTTTGCTTACAATTTACATAAACTCTATAAAAAAATGTTTCACATTATTCCTACACGCAACAGAGTTGTCATAATCAAATAAATTACTACAAAATCTTCATTTTAGATATTTTGAGCATAAATATATTAAAACAAAAGTATAATTTTAATGTCAACTTTACATCATATTCTTCACTATATACATATACTATCACATTATTATTCTATCCGAGATCATAGATTGTTGCATTTTTATGTACAAACCTTATTTTCATTTACACACACTTTTACAAATACAACTAAATGGAATTATGCTTTTTTTGTTTTTTTGACTGCCATGTCCCAGAACTAGTATATATTTCATAACCGAGGAGGACAAGATTAATAAATAAATATTCATGGACATTTAACACAACGCATTCTAGTCCCAAACTAAGCAAAGCTTGTACTATGGGAACTAGATGGCTGATAGAATACATATTATTATATACTTTTTTTTTGTAAATATATACTTACATAGTCACCCAATAAAATATTAGTTAAATCTACATGTTTTTAACTTGATAAGTTAAAACCTGACGCTAGTAACTGGGGTCGATTCTATCGCTGTTTTTTTTAACTAATTTAATTTGACAGCGCTAATATAGCCGTCTGTTTAATTTAGTTTTAAATTATTTGTGTAATGCTAAAGTGATGTCCAAAGTTTTGAACTCCAATACCATTTTTACTTCGCGATAACCTTCATTCCCGTTCGTCCCCTGGTGAGACGAATGGGAATACAAAAAGTAAGTATTCTTACATTCCCGTTCGTCCCACTGAGCATGTCAGTGGGACGAACGGGAAGGTATTTTAAAATCATTTCACTCGTTCAGACGACGTATACAGATTCATAAAACTATGGAGACGCAAAATAAGGGTGCTGGTAACATAACTTGTTCAGGGACATCCTGTATATTTGCTAACATAACAAACTAATAGTACCATTATCGCTTCCTAACAGAAGTAGCCTATTCAAAGGTAACACAGACATGCAGGTCAACACGCCTTTGAATGTGTCCGATCGTAGTTTAGTACTGGAAAATGAGGCGTCTTGACCGAGCGATGTGTGGACCCCGATGCGATTGTTGGTTGTACCGGATATTAGTTCGTTGTAGTACACTGATAAGCAGTGTACGGGTTCTGTGCTGCCTCTGTGGACAAAAATATATTACATATTTGACTAGGTGATACCCGTGACTTCGTACGCGACCACAACCACACAGAACAAAATATGTAACCACAATGCTATGTAATGGAGGAAACTTACTGGTTTATGTATTATCACACATAGTTTTTAATTTAAAAAGATATTCAACTGTTTGTTTTCCAAATAAATAAATATTCACGGACATTTAACACAACGCCTTCTAGTCCCAAACTAAGCAAAGCTTGTACTATGGGAACTAGATGGCTGATGGAATACACATATACCAAATTTTTTTTTTTAATACATACTTATAATACATAGTTACACCCAGACAAAGAACAAACATACGTTTGCCACACACAAATGTTTGTTCTCGGTGGGGATCGAACCCACGAGCCACAGCACGGAAGGCAGAGCTACTACCGACTGAGCCATGACGCCTGTAAAAAAAAAAGTAAAAATAAACAGTGTCGTCGCCATTTTAACATTACTTACTTGAAATGAGCGATCAATTCGCCGTCGTCGGGCTTCCAAAGCGCCGTCACTTGATCCAGTCCGGAACTTAGCAATCTATTGTCATCCACAGCTAATATTCTCAGTACCTACAACAACAAATAAATAAATAAATATAAATAAATATTCACGGACACTTAACACAACGCCTTCTAGTCCCAAACTAAGGTCACTAATTTTGGGGTCACTAATGTTGGGGTCACCAATGTTGGGGTCACCAATGTTGGGGTCACTAATGATGGGTTCACTAATGTTGGGGTCACCAAGCAAGCAAGCTCGTATGAGTTAGTGGCCAACTCTGGTGACGGAGCTTTTAGGCCGCCTTAAGGTCTCCGTCGTGGCTGCTAGAGCCGAACGACTGCTAGAGCCGGGACCAACAGTTTAACGTGCCCTCCGAAGTAAGCTACGCCACGAGCGCTTCGTTGGGGTTACTAATGTTGGGGGTCATTAATGTTAGGGTCACCAATGTTGGGGTCACTAATTTTAATTCATTTATTTCTCAGATTTTAAGATCCATATTTTGTTAGTTCACGGTACATGTCAAATGGGTTAGAGTATTGAGATTATTATTATAGCTAGGTAGATACTAATGTTGGGTTCACCAATGTTGGGGGTCACCATTACCTCTCCATCGTGTGCCTTCCAGGCATGCCTGTGCTGTCCGGTCCTGAGGTCTATGACGGCGACGTGTCCGCTGGCGAGCCCGCAAGCGGCCCAACCACCGCTCTCACTGACGCACATACTTCGAACGAACGTACTCGCGCTTAGAGGCACCTAAGGAACGTTTTAATATATTATTTTTGTAGTCTAGCTTATTTGACGGAGTATTGCTCACATATAGGGGAATATTCGTATTAAATAAATAATAAATAAATATTCACGGACATTTAACACAACGCCTTATAGTCCCAAAGCGAGCAAAGTCAAGCAAGCTACGCGACTAATTGAATAAATGACTTGAATGTAGGTGGGCAAGCAAGCAAGCTCGTATGAGTTAGTGGCCAACTCTGGTGACGGAGTTTTTAGGCCGCCTTAAGGCCTCCGTGGGATGGGTAAAGGAGTAGAGGTAGGCCAAAGAAAAGATGGATGGATTGCGTGTTCTTCACGCAATCCATCCATGCCTTTGACATGGGTAAGAAAGGAGTGACAACTGAGATGACGGCAGAAGAGCATGGAAGAAAAACACATGTTGTGCCGAGCCAACATAAAGTGTGACAAGGGCAAGGAGATGATGATGATGATGAATACCTTGAGTTCATAGTTAGAGTGGGGCGCTCGTGCGTCGATGATCCTCAAGGCGTCGCCGGTGGCCGCTACGATGGCGGCTGAACCGTCCCCTAGCGCGCGAACTATGCTCACTGGTGCTTTTAAACTGTCCAACTGTACATTACAATTATTATTATTTATTGTAAGTAGATAACAGTAAAAACAAGTAACAACAAGAAATAACAGTCGTCACACAATGGGTGCCTGCAGGTGGGCGACGAAACCGGGGCAGACTGAAGAAGCGCTGGCGTGACACTTTACTGCTTTATGAAATTGTTACATTTTTTAAAACTGCATTGTAAGTGTTAACAACTATATAACAACAAAAGTTACATCATTGCAAGTTTAAAAAAAATGTGGGACCTGGGCTCCATCCAATTTGCCCCAGACCCTTTTACCGCATACTCGTAGTCATTATTTTTTTATTTATTTATTTAGATAGTTCTATTTTTCATCTGCATTATTTAACATTACCTGTGAAACGACGCTCTCCATAAATGGATCCCATATGTGCACAACAGAGTCGGTAGAGACGGCAAGACGCAATGACTCCAGGAACGAAAGAGATAACACGCCTTTCTTGTGACCCGTGTACGTCCAGTTGCATTGGGTCGTTGCGTTGCCGTCGCCCTGTTTAGTAAAGCGAAGCGTTTAAGTTTCAACCTTAGGTCGAAGAGTTTAAGACACACAATCGAGTTTCTTTTTTGGACAATAAAGGCCAATTTACATGATACAAGTGTCTGTTAAAAAACTGTAAAAAAGCCAAAAACTAAAATTAAACATATGGATAAACCAAATATGCAGATCTACTAAACAAACGATTCTGTTTCCGAAAATCGAGTTTGTCTGTTTGTCTGTTCGCGGATCACACCTAAACTACTGGACCAATTTTAACGAAACTTACACCATTCAGATGCCCTGTTTCCGGATTTAAACATAGGCTATATTTTGAAATCAAAGACGCGGATTCGTAGATAGGTACAGCTTGAACTCTCTAAACCAAAGCAGCCATTTGCTACAAGGTTCATCGTATGCTGGTTGACAGATATTTTGGTGGAAAGTTTCGCAGGCATACGAAGTCGCGGGTATCAGCTAGTCTGTTATATATGTACAAGTTTGATTTCAAAACTTTTCTTGGTGTAAGTAGCAGAACTACTGATCCGATTTGGATGAAACTTGGAATATATTGTCCGTGACCTGGATTAACATATAGGCTACTTTTTATCTCCGAAAATCAACGGGATCCAACGGGACGCGAACGAAGTCGCAGCCAGATGCTAGATACTGAATAAAACTAACCTGATTCCGTAGCGACCACAACTTAACAGTTTTATCTTTGGAGCCGCTCATGAACGAGCTTTCGTTGTCCAAACAATGTATTGACTTCACAGAGTGCGTGTGTCCCACGAATGTTTGTAGTTTTATTTGTTTTAGGTTAAATCGGGTTTCTTTTTCGGGTCGGCCGATTTCATGCTCCCAGTATATCAACCAATCGCCGCGTAGATGTCTGAAATAAAACTTCATTGGTTCAATACATTTGAATAATAAAAATCCCATCTCACTAATATTATAAATTTCAAAGTTTAGATGTTTGACCACCTGGCCAGGTGGACGGATGACATCGTGAAAGTGGCAGGAGGACACTGGATTCGATTGGCGCAGGATCGGAAAGAATGGCGTGACAAAGAGGAGGCCTATACTCAACAGTGGGTGACCTTAGGCTGATTATATAGATAGATAGAGATGTTTGGGTTGGATGTTTGTGTTTCAATCACGCTGAAACTACTAGTCCGATTTGGATGAAACTTGGAATATACATATATTATCCGTGACCTGGATTAACACATAGGATACTTTTTATCCCGGAAAATCAACACGATCAAACGGGACGCGGACTAAGTCGCGGGCGAACGCTAGTGTAAAATAAGACAAGTATAAAGCCTAGAGAAGTCAATCAAAGCCTTATTTTTTAAATTATGATAAGTTTAGTAGTTATAAAGGAACAGATGAACATACATACCTACAAATATACATACATACAGATCAAAATCATAACCCTCCTTTTTGAATCGCCGTAGTCGGGTAAAATAGTAAGACTCACCGATTACTCTTCACGCCATTATCCATTTTACAAGCAACCACATCGAACCCATACTGACAGTTAACTTCACACGCGTCACTAGCGACATCTATCCGATTCCCGACCAAAGTGACATTGGAGCCGAAACTATTGGAACTTGAGATGTGATCGTTGACTATGTCCGGTTTTGTAGGGGTTGTGTCGACGCGTCTGTGAAGTGGCTCGTCACTGTACGATGGCTGGAAACGTTTGTCGCGGTTTATTGACAGTGGTGAGCTGGAAATAAGCAAGCAAGTTAGTGGACAACTCTGGTGACGGAGTTTTTTTTATATTTGAACATAATATGCCCTGGTACTAACTAAATGAAATGTTAAAGCGTTAGATGACGTGTCAAAGTACAAATAAGAAGAGATAAAATTATCAATGTATATTCTTAGTTAAGACGTTTCTTAGTTACTAAATAGAAGGTACATTTTTTATTTCCTAAGTTTGTTAAATCTCAAAATGGCGGACATAAGAAACTATCCGCCATCTTGAAATCTAAGATGGCGGATGGCATTATTTGTAATCCATAGTTATGATTATTAGAAATAATTAATTAGTTACAATCTCGAAAGGCTAACTAACCTATATTTAGGGATATAATCTGCTTACATATACTCGTTTGAAAATTACAACTAATACATTATTTACAATATTTACAAAATACACATGAAACAGTTGAGCTATCTACAAACCGTTGCATAACTATATTCAGCTGTTTAAATTATTGCTGTCTCTTACTAACCAGTAATGTCAAACAGTGACACAGCTAGATTTTAACTATGCAGCGTTTATAAGTATAGCCCGTAGTATTTACCTGATAGAATGGTTTTGTTCATATTTCCGACAGAGCCCTTTTATAGTGTCACTGTTTTTAAGGCATCTTTCCATTGTGTCCGCTCCAACCAGTTTTGTGAATGATGTATATGTTTGGTACGCTAGCTCTTCGTCGAATACCATTAGAAGTTCTTCTTGAGCCTGAATGGACAAAATTAAAATATTGTATCACTGGCATCACTGCTTGGCGTCAGAAATGAACACGGTTTCTCTTTGGGATAAAAAACGTCGTAGTAAAGAACCCTACTACTAAATTATTGCTAGATAGCTATTAGACGACTTCTAAACTACTGCTAGATTGCTACTAGACTACTGCTAGACTACTACTAGACGACTTCTAGACTACTGCCAGATTGCTACTAGACCAATTCTACACTACTGCCAGACTGCTACTAGACGACTTCTAGATAGACTACTGCCAGATTGCTACTAGACCAATTCTACACTACTGCTAGACTGCTACTAGACGACCTCTGAATAACTTCTAGACTACTTCTAGACTACTACTACTACGATACTTACAGTTAGTGCAGCGGGGTCTGGCACTCGTTCGGGCGGACTACATGCCATTTCGGGCAAATCCGCCCGAACCACTCGCCCGTCCTGAACCTTCCACTCGGCGGTGCTTCCATCACGACATATCTCTAGGAAACCCTCCATTTTTTGATCTGAAGGCTCTAGGTCAGATAGCTGTAGAGAAAAACAAAAGAAGATATTGAAGGCACGGTAGACAACTTCTCAGATCTATTACTATCAGATACTAGATACTAGTGTCTTGTTTTTTTATATTTTAAATGTTGCGTACCTTGTCGATATTATTTTCGTCTTGTTTCGGCCAATTGTCAATCTTTCCGCTCGCTTTATCAAAAGCCAAAAAGAACCTGAAATATAAAGACACTAAAATAAACGGAACGCAAGTTACCACAGTTTTTAACTAGCACGGAATGTTACGTTCTAAAACTAATTAATTGCTGCCTTTTACTTTAAGACATGTTATATGACTTAGAAAGTGTCCAAAATGTATTTTCTATCTTTCTTTATTTGTACGTACCTATTCCATATGTACAAAAAAAGATTATCTATCTTATCTTACCTTTTTACCTCATCTCATCCCATCTCATCTCCTCATCTCATCTTGTCTTATCTGATGTTTATATTACCTCTGTAGAGCGGGTACACATCTCATATCATCTCACCTCAATCCCATCCCATCCCATCTCATCCCATCCCGTCCCATCCCATCCCATTTCATCTCCTCATCTCATGTTATCAGATGTTTATATTACCTCTGTAGAGCGGGTACACATCTCATATCATCTCACCTCAATCCCATCCCATCCCATCCCATCCCATCCCATCCCATTTCATCTCCTCATCTCATGTTATCAGATGTTAATATTACCTCTGTAGCGCGGGTACACAGAGATGTTTCCTCGTCATGTCTGGCCCCACCCTGAGCGCGAGTGCGTGCAGCGCGGCGGGCAGCTTGCGGCAGAGCGCGCCGCGAGCCGACACGCCGCTAGCACACGCACCGCGCACGCTGCACGATAACCGAAGCGACGGCTGGAGGATACTCTTTAGAAACGTATCCTACAACAAAACCCCATTTAATAAACTAGCAATCTTAATAATCGGATCCCTTGTTGCATTTTTCTACGGTAACTTAATTTGACAGCTCTAAAAATATAGCCGTCTTTGTCGTTTCAGTTTATGAGAAAGCGACGCGCGGCAACATTTTTAGTGCTGTAAAATTAGGTTAGTTTAGAAAAATGCAAGATATTTGGATGTTTAACAAAGAAAATTACGAAAAATACAGTATATCAAAATACACATGAAACAGTTGAGCTATCTATAAACCGTTACAAATGATTGATAGATAGCTCAACTGGTCCAAATCAGTAGCAATCGGAAGCGTGACCAAACTGACCAAGACACTGGCTGCATTGCCGCACTGAATTTAGATGTTTGGATATTTAGGCTTCAATCACGCTACAACTACGGGTCCGATTTGGATGAACTTGGAATATACAGGGTGTTACCAGACCACTTCCGAAAACGAAAGGGGGAGCTACAGCACACCAAAACCCAACCAAAAAAAAATCAGTTATCCTGAAAAATAATTATAGCCGGAGAAAACAATGTTTAAAGATTTGTATTTATTTCGCCAGCCCGCAATGTACGCATTCACGTAGGTAAGGTAGTACTATTATTTATTCTGTGTCGTAAGTGCCTACTAACGTAGGTAGGTACTAACGTAGGTCGCTCGCACGTCGCGTACTTGAATGACCCGCGATGAACTCTCAGCTGTTCATGCTGTAGTAGACGTAATCTGCGTGCTGCGTGTACATTGCTGCTTTATTTATTTTATTTGTTTTTTTGCTTTTTTAAATGAGATAATTAGGTAGATATGTCTTATTATGTTGTACTGTGTGTATGTAACTAGAAAAAAAATTAAAAAGAGATAGTCAAGTCAATTTTTTTTTTCGCGATTTTTTTCGCTTAATGTTTTCAGTATCATGGTCTGATTGGAACCTCCAAGTTTTCGGAAGTGGTCTGGTAACACGCTGTATGTAATTCGTAACCTGGAATAACACATAGGCTACTTTTTGTCCTGAAAAGTCAACAGAATCAAACGGGACGCAGGCGTAAGCGAATATTAAATAATATTTAACTAGTTCTTGTATCCGCTTTTATTCGCTCAATTCGAATTCACAAGGCACAGATTTTCTGCAGTGACTCAATGAAAAACTGTTAAAATAAAATGTTTTTTTTTCTCTGTAATCACCTGCAATTGTTCCATAATTTTAACATCAGTCATGTAAGGCACTAGGTACTTGATAAGTTGGAGACAAGCTACCACCCCCCCTTCTAAAGGAACCGACAGTCTTTTGCGACACGAAGCGATTAGTTCACTCATGTGCGGTAGGTATTGGAAGATTATAAGTTGCTCGCCGTACATTGCTGGAAATACAAGACGTTATTTTGCAAAATTCATAAAATAGGAGCTATGGAACCTGAGCTTCTTCTAGACATGAAAGGTTCTATAGAAATCTACTCTAAACCAGTATAGTCTAATAAATGAATCTAATCCAAATAAATGATATTACAGAAAATTTAATTTGACCAAAAATAATCTTCGCTAGCTTTTGTTTGTTTCTTTTAATATTTAGACTAGAAGTTCTGTAAGGTGCCTTCTGGTAAGATCGGCGTAGTAGTAAGTCCGGATAAATCACGTAACTAAGCAATTCGGCGATATTTTTAAATGATGGCAACATTTTGCTATGCCCCTTTAGAGCAAAATGGCGCGTAAGGCGATGTTGCCATCATTTAAAAATATCGCCGGATTGCTTAGTATCCGGACTTACTACTTCGCCGATCTTACCAGAAGGCACTATAATCAATAAGATATCTGTGGTAATAATATCAGCAGTTTGCCTTCAGTAAAAGTTGTATACGTACTTACCAACAATTGAAATGAGGCAGTTAATGACCTTTATAGCATTCCGATCACCAACAACCTTACTATTCACAATAGATATCTCATCAAACTCGTCCTTTTCATCAGTCTCCCACGGGCTAAGGTTTTCCTTCCCAATGTAACATAGAGTTAGCATTTTGAGTAAATTCCTAGTTATGTATCTGCAAGTTAGCACGGGGCCTAATCTATGCGCTAACCATATCAGACTTTCCGAGCTCATGTCAGAAATTTTGCAATTTTCCTTGCATTCGCTATCATCTTCGATTATACTACAAGCGTTTTTAGACTGATTATCTAAACTCTTATTTAAATTTAGGTTGTTAACTTGCCGACCTCGATTTTCTTTCCTCAATACAACTACCTCACTTTCCTCTTCAGCGAAATGTAAGTAGCTGGTGAACATCGATTTGGTAGGAATTTCTATCGACGGGGATGTTTTGGACGCTTCTACAACTCCGTTATTATTAGCCACAATACATTCTTTATTGATAGAATTGTATTTGGGAAGTGGGAATTCCGCGGATGGTGACGGCGTGTGTACGTTATTTTCTTGCGTCGCGTTTGAAGAGTTGTACGAGTCTATCGATTCAGCAGGAGATTTGCTCCGACTGTTTCTACTCGGCATTCTATCTTTGTCCGTCTCGAAATGAAATAATTCATTCTCACTTCTATTGTCATTATCTTTATCTTTCAGTGATTCGTTTATTGTTTTATCTATACTGGGAGTTGTGACATTCTCCGATCCGTATGATGTGTCTGGAGAGAATATATCCGTGTTCGTCGATAGAGCGTTCTTGACATTGTCATCTGAATATCTAGGCTTCTTGTTTGCCATCGCTCGGTTGTGACACAAATGTCCGGGAGATCCAACTTCAGAGCTAACATCTTTATAACCACCCACAGCTTCGACTAAATGTTGTGTGAAGTTGTCTAGGAAACATTGAAGGCCTAGTCTTACCATGAGTTGTAGCAAAAATATGTTATGGTATAGTTTGACGAACTTCTGTCTACTCGCCATTCCCCCATTCGCCACCGCGTCCACGTCTGTAATTTTATGTTGTTCAGGCTTATCCGTGACATACTCATCATCTTCATAAAGATTTAGTATGTGCCTGAGTAGTTTTTTCCTAGTCTGCGCTGGACCTAACGCTTTACTGATTGTGTCGAATAGATACCACGCGGCTAGTACAGATGTATCTTTACTTTGCAGCAGGTTTATGTAATGAGCTAAGAAAATATCCAGCACATCGAATTGGCTAGTATTGATTTGGTTCAGAAGAACGTCTAAATGAGCCGCGCATGCCTGGATTTTCCCTTCCGCGATTTTCTGCGTGAAATACATTTTCGTTTTATCTAAATTCTGGTATTTTTCGCACTGCGTTCCGTCGCATTCGTACTCGTACAGAATGTTCAACTCGTTGCTTGTCAGTTCATATTCATGTAATGTGCTGAGTAGGTTGTAGAGGATTGAGAAATTTTGTGGGAATGGTATCAAATGTTGCATCAATAAAGGTTGAAGTAACTGAGATGGACTTGGTGTTGGCAAACCTTTATCGGTGACCGCTATTTTCTTCATAGGATCATCTCTTTTCATAGTCAATTCATTTTGAAAACTCAAGGTTGGAGGCGGTACGTTCAAGAGCACAGATGCTATGTAACTCACGCATTTCGGCATCGCGTTGAAGTTGTTTTTCAAAACGATTCTACACGTGTTGAATCTGTCTACGAAATTATCGTTTATGGCCCTAAGAGGCCGCATATACGTATGTAGAAATATTTCTACAATCAGACATCCTATCACGAGCATGTCTTGCCTTCTGCTCTCAGTGACAAATTGCTTATAAATCGCGGCATCAGTTGTATACCTAGTATTGAAAGATCTGTTTTTTCTTTCTTTTAGAACGCTTTCTATATGCGCATCTTGACTAATCTTTTTCAAGTAACTTTGTTCATACGACGCCAGAAACATGTGGTTTGTAAACGCTGTATAATCATTTTTCGGTGCACTAACATTCTCTTGTTTAATTTCTTGCTGCATTGGAAAAAGGTTCAAAGTCGTGACGTTTTCTTTTGGTTTATCCTTGTCTAAAGCTTTGCTTAAAAAGCATTTCGTTCTGAAATTGTCTAGTGATTCTAACGCTTGTATCGACGCGACTGGGTTGAACTCTTTTGGTAAATATATGACTCCTTTACCCAGCTCTGATCGTTGTACCCTGTAATGTCTGGAATGAGAGGAGGCCCTTCCTTCGCGAGTGGATTGTTGTGAATCATCTACACCTTTGGACAAAGACCGAGCTCTACTACTGCTTTTATGTCTAGATCTGACTCGTTGTGACGGGACATGTAAGCGAGATATGTGTTGGGGAAGGTGATGGCTGGTCGATTCCTCTTCTTCATCCGATATGTCGTCTGAACTGTCGTTTTTGATTGATTTTCCTGTAAAACAACCTTTCCGTAAACACTTATGTTTAACTAGCCGTCTCCCGCGGCGTTGCTCGCGTTAGAGTGTGACTTTTCAAAATTCCTTTCTTAGTGCGCCCCTACACTATACAGGGTGTTACCAGACCACTTCGGAAAACTTGGAGGTTCCAATCAGACCATGATACTGAAAACATTAAGCGAAAAAAATCGCGAAAAAAAAAATTGACTTGACTATCTCTTTTTAATTTTTTTTCTAGTTACATACACATAGTACAACATAATAAGACATATCTACCTAATTATCTCATTTAAAAAAGCAAAACCACAAATTAAATAAATAAAGCAGCAATGTACACGCAGCACGCAGATTACGTCTACTACAGCATGAACAGCTGAGAGTTCATCGCGGGTCATTCAAGTACGCGACGTGCGAGCGACCTACGTTAGTACCTACCTACGTTAGTAGGCACTTACGACACAGAATAAATAATAGTACTACGCCTCGACCTTACCTACGTGAATGCGTACATTGCGGGCTGGCTAAATAAATACAAATCTTTAAACATTGTTTTCTCCGGCTATAATTATTTTTCAGGATAACTGATTTTTTTTTGGTTGGGTTTTGGTGTGCTGTAGCTCCCCCTTTCGTTTTCGGAAGTGGTCTGGTAACACCCTGTATATTGATTATTAATTAGACACAAAAAAATATGAGCACACAGTTCTAACTTAACCACAGCTACAAACGGCCTTGCCATTATGATCGTTATAGCAGGTACGTTTAAGTATTCTAATTTCACGAGAATTGAGTTTGAAATTTAATATTCAGCCAAAACCTTGACATATTTCTGAGTACTAGTTCATTAATTTACCCCATCAATAAAATTTTAGGGTAGTAATAGAAAAGCGTACAACAAGGGTCTATCTTTAGTCCCCTTCTATTTATTTATTACACGATTACATACACATTTAAATATCAACTTTACGGTACGGTAAAGTGGTTTCATATGTTTACTAACTGGATTCTCTAGTAGTGGTCCAGTGCAGTCTTGGCGGGGTAGGTGGCAAGGCTCTCGAAGCTCTAGGCGGGTGTGGAGCCGTCAATAACTGAACTGTACCACCTCTTCGTAACCTCGTGTGGCCATCTACCAAAGACAAGCAAACGTTCTTCGCTTTTATAGACGCTGTTCCTGATAGTCTGAAAGAGATAAGTTCTCCTAAGCTTTTGCCGGTTTCATAATGGACGCAGCTGGCCTATCTGATGTTAATCGGTAACCTCTGCCTATAACAATGCATTGTCTCACCGATCTCGTCTCCTGAGGAGGTGCCCTGTGAGGCATCACGATGCGTCTATCACTGAGACGTAAGAATATTAACTATTACACATGCAGCCTATGAGATGAGAGATTATCCGATGAACTACAAACGATAGAGCTACTAAGAGTATATAAGATAGTAAGTACATATTACGATATTTCTATTCTGTATTTTGAGATATTAACTATAGGATAATAATATTACTTGTATCCAAAAGTAATGTCAATCCAATGATGTAGGTTCTCCGAAACGTGTGTACTCTCCAACGCTTCTCTGTGTTTCGTGATGAAATCTTCGGCACACGTCGCCCATGTCGGTATACCTAGATCCTGTAAACATTTGATTCTTAAACCAAGTCTCGGATATAGTGAAAA
Source organism: Eulithis prunata (assembly GCA_918843925.1). Taxonomy (NCBI): domain Eukaryota; kingdom Metazoa; phylum Arthropoda; class Insecta; order Lepidoptera; family Geometridae; genus Eulithis; species Eulithis prunata. The sequence continues at coordinate 7,862,499 of OU974014.1, read as the reverse complement.
ATGTTGAAGAGAATCCGGTTAGCGTGGTACAGGCAAAGTGGTTAAATGTGATAGAGAATTTACGTGTGTAGTATTCGACGAATAAACAATGAATAACTCCTAGGGTATTTAGACTCATACCTCTAAACATACATACAGGTTGTACGGTAGTACCTCTACAAAGAAAAGGATAAATTGATATAAAAGGTAGTTATAGACAAGAGAGTTGACGGCTGATGCGATAATGAATGCAGGATTACATTGATGAGAAGATACATGTTGAATAACGGCATAAAGAAGTCTCCAAAGCTCTACTTACCGGCAAATCTTCGTGTATGCTCTTGAAAACTGTGGGATCAGTGTAAAACTCGGGTACGCACTCATCAGGCGTCCATTCTTGCATTCTCTGGATTGACGCAGGGTACTCTGCTGGGACCCAATTGTTTCGCACGTGCTTGCATAAGACTTCTTTTGGCGTCCTTGAGAAAATAATAGAAATTGATTTAACTAACTTTTATAGCACAGAATATTAGTACAAGTAGTTTCACATAGTTGGTATTGGTAGGTACCTATGTTTTTTTTGTGAGAACGAAGTACTGAATCCAGACTAAGGATAGTAATTGTTTTGCAACGATATAGCGCATTGCCCACATAAAATCATAGAAATAGAAATATAATTTATTGGCTACGATTCATAAAATTCTAACTAAGTAATCTTACTTAATACTAACAAAACGCAAAATTTTGGCATAACATAGTAACATGTTATGCCAAAACCTACTTTATTCTCATACCTTAAGGTTTATCATACCTGCGAGCCAAGTAAACATAGCAAGTGATATCGGATAACGCGTCCGACACATGGTGAGGGGTCTGGTCTGCCGCGCTGACGTCATACGTCATGTCCAGCTGCCTGTCGCCTTTGTTCAGACGATACTTCGATCGGGATAGGTCTCGCCAATTTCTACCTAGAATAATATTAAACCTATTTATTAATATGTTGACATATTTGTTTGGGCTTATTGACCTAACCAGTTTAGTACTTCTTTTAACAATTAGAACTTTTAGAGAAATTAGGAGCAGCTTCTCAAAAAAGGACAACTACTGGACATAATTATGCAGATATCCCTCATAGTATGAATAACTTTTAGCCTATTTCATCCATATAATATCATTTTCATACAAGTCTTCTTTATTATAAAACTATGTGCCGCCCGCGACTACGTTCACGTCCCATTGGATCCCGTAGATTTTTCGGGATAAAAAGTAGCGGTCATATACAATATACATATATCCAAATTTGAGTAGCAAACATCAAGAGAGTAACGTAAACGTAACATCAGCAAGAGTAACAAACATCCGTACATACATGTATACATACATGCATACAAAGTTCTGAGTTAAGCTCGTCTCTAGTTATTCCTTTTTATGTAAATATACTTGCCACATCTTGATGCAAAGTCTGTCACCCAAGGCACCATGAAATGTGCTTGAGGGTCATCAGCCTTCCTTCCCGCCAACATATTGAGATGAAGCAGGTAGTCGAGGTTTGAGATCCGTCCTCGCACCCACAGCATACAAAGCTTCTCTAACTGAACTGCTTCATTCCTACAATCTTCCTTCCTTTGCTCCCTATTCCCCTGAACTTGTTTATTTAAAGTTGTAATTTGCTTACTATTCTGCTCAAAGATCAATGAAGCATCTAAGCAGTGTATGTTGTTTGTTATCACCGGTATTGTTTGTAACCATAGATCCTCAGACAAAAATATGTCTTGTAATGTGAGCATTCCCATACTAAGCCCTCTGTCATTTAACGCTTTAGAAAGATGCAGCAGTTGGTACACAATAAATAGACCTCTGCTATAATTCATATCAATAAGTTTTGGACTAAAATTGAAACAATCTTGTACAGTATTCTCATAATGCCCTCTGTACACTATAAATACATTATTGTCGGTCTCTAACGCGAATAAAGCTGCTAGTAAGTTTGCATGGGTCTCGTATGCTTTCAATACAGCTTTATTTGTCATTTCTTTGTACTCAATGTGGTTACCAGAACTGTCGGTTTTAATCCTAATAATGTTACAGCCGTACAGTCGCAGAATTACTTCTGAAACTAGCTGATCATGCTCTAGTAGGTTTACTATAGTACTCTCTTTGCTGCTGTCTATGTTCTGACAGTATTTTTTATAGGATTCTTTCCATAGTGATCTCTGGTTACTGTGTGAGACATACTGCATGAGTTGTGATATAGTTAACGGTGTTTCCGTATTGTTTTCGCCAAGCTTGTACCGTGGAAGAGGTAGGACCTTGGAAACCTTTTTGCTTAGAACCTACAAAACAATATGCAATGATAATAAACATGGATAACTAACATTCACTGGGTATAACAAGTTACGGAATCCAATAAATACCTTGATAAATATTTTTCGCCACGGGTAGCTAACACTTTCACCAGGTTGTAGTGAAAAATCATCGTTGTTTGTAAAGTTATCAACGTCCACATTTTTTAACCATTTTTTTAACCAGCTCGTGTTCACAGTCACTGTAAATAAATTGTGAGAGGCAGTAGGACATATGTTTTTGATGCTCAGGCCTAATTCACTAGCAATTTTATCCATTTTTTGATTTTTTACAATGCTTTTTACGCTTTCTATTTATTTTGTTTGTTTCATTTTACAATCTTTTTGTTATTTTTGTCTTGTTTGACAATTGAGGGTCGATAAGAAATGTCAATGTCACAAATGGTGAACGAACGAATGATGATAATCGTAATAATCGATAAAAAATAGTTGAATCAGACGTGTTTCTTATCGATTTCTTTCGACACTCAAGCAAAGTTTCGTAATCGAAGCTCGACTCAAATCAATGCTTGAGCATTGATCCAAGGCCTGTATTCTAATTTATTGTTCAAGCACTCATACGAACTCAAGCATAGATGAGAATCTCTACTTGAGTAACAATTTATGCATTTTTAAACACCATGCAAAAATATGTTGTTTTGGGAAAAAAAATATTCATGATTTAAAGTATTTAGTAAAGTATTTAAAGTATTTACCTACGTCGTTACCTAGTTTCTAACAAAAAACTTTGGGTTACGATCCCAGTTTAGGAAAAACAGTATCGGATTCGGAAAAGGTCTCACTCCGATGTTTGTCCCGTCCACCCACCTCTTACTTCCACTAGAACGAACCATACTGGCTATACAGGTAGGTTAGGTACCTACCTACCTAGGTACTTATGAAAAAATATTCACACACTCTCTATATAGTCCCATACTAAGCAAAGCTTTTACTAGGTGGTGAAATGGAACTAGGTGGTGAAATATAATAGTAATATAGGTGCGTAGCAATACCTACTTATCGGATTTCAAACGGTATAATTATTATTACTTATGTAAAATTTATACCTAATCACTTTTTTCGTTTGAAGATGTAAATATTTTTTTTGTGTAATATTTTAATAGATAACCAGTAAATCTTTATTTAAAGGATTTGTTTATTCAAAAACCAAAAATTGTTAGTCAAGTAGGTAGGTGCACTAGGCGTACCTGACCTGCCATAAAGCTATGTAGTGGTCCCCTGAAATATTCATCGACATCGTATTCGATAGTTGAAAATACAATATCTATTACTTAGAATACTAATATTTTAACCAACTATTCCTGACCACCTGCTACTCGTGTCAAATAGTGTTTCCATAGTGCATCTTTGTACAAAATAGCTTCCGTCTCCGGGTTTTTAGAAGCAACAATGCCTCTACCCACCACTATAACATCTGCACCATTTTCTAAAACTACTTTCTTTGGACTGTTGTAAATTTGACCAAAATCATCTTTTGAACTTTCAAGTTTTACGCCTGGTGTTAGTTGTATCTGGCCAGGATCCTTAAATGTGTCCTTGTTTTGGCATACAAAGCCAGTTATTAACTCTGGATATTTTGAAGCCATGGCAATCGTTGCATCTTTGTACTCCGGCGAGATGAGATTACCCTGAAAATATAAGACACCACTATAAATAATGTGGAAAGCGACTTATTAGATGTCATACCTAGGTACATATTGTAAGTAGGATAGGATTGTAGCTAAAACAAACTAGGTATGTAATAATCCATAGGTACTTACAGTGGACTAATTATTAGGCCATGGTACTTACTTAAGTACCTACCTAGGTACCTTTATTTTGATAAAAATATTGTTTTGCTATTTCTGATATAATAGTATAATATGGCTTACCTCGCTACTCATTTCGGCTAGTAAGAAGATACCTCGGCTAGATCCATTTGACACAGCATTCAAAGCTTTTAATATACCATCTCCTGGTAGAGAATGTACGGTCACAGCATCTGCCCATTCAGCTACTTTATACAACCCTTTCGAATACTGCAAGGATACAGTGTTTCCTATATCAGCGTATTTTCTGTCTTCCAATATCAAAAAGTTAAATCTATCTGCTAGCTGTTTCAGCCGCAAAATGAAATCAGCATTGAAGTCCTCTATGATATCTACATGGGTTTTAACCAAGCATACATGTTCACCAACTTTTTCCAGTAGGTCGAGAACTTCCGTAGCTGTTGTCAGGTCAACTGATATGCAGAGATTTGTTTTCTTCACAGCCATTATGTTGAACAGCTGCTTTGCTATTGAGTTTTTGGCTAATTCTGCCCGTTTTTCGTACGGGAGTGATAGTCTGTCAATAGATTCTAAAAAAACGAGTAATAAAAAAATTGATTGATAGGTAGGTAGTAGGTACTAAGTAGGTACCTAATATGCGCAATGCGGGAACATGCTCAATGTAATGCTTTGACAAATAACAATAAATAATATTGGACATGGACATCCATAGAAATCCGCAAAGGGTATTGAGATAAACGAATATTCATCTACTTTTTACAAAATGATCTCTATTCTCAAACTATGCACATATTGTAATAATGTTAGTTCAAGTATAGGTACATATTATTTTACTTACGAATAACTGGAGCTTGTGTTTCTTTGAGATAGTCCTTTACTTTTTTTGCAGTTTCGCTGGTTATTTTTTTATTTTCTGTCAATATCTCAATAAGTGTTGACATGGTAAACAATGATGTTACCTGTACACGATTTGCATTTAAATTTTTAACTCCACCTTGCTCCCTGTCTAAGATGACAATAGCGTTGGTAACAACTAGGCCTTCTTTGCGCAGATCTTTTACTGTTTCTAAGACACTGGATCCTGAAGTAACCACGTCTTCAATAATAAGACAAAATTGCCCAGGTATATAATGTCCTTCAATTGACTTCTTAGTTCCGTATGCCTTCGTTTCTTTACGCCGCATCAGCATTGACTTCTTAACCATAACACTAAGAAGAGTTGCTATTGGCAGAGCAGTGTACGGTACGCCGCAAACATGGTCAAAGTAAACATCTTTCGTGCCATGGTCGTAAAGCAGAGAAGTTATCAGCTCCTGTAATCAAAATAGTTAAGTTAATAATAAATATATTCATACTTGCCACTAACATTTATTTTACATAAATGTCTTATGTACTTTAAGTGAACATACCATTATGTCCGGATAACTAACTATAACCCTCAAATCAAAGTAAACTGGTGTTTTAATACCACTTTTAGTTGTAAAGTCTCCAAACTTTACTGCGTCTATTGAAAAAAGCTTTAGAGCAAGCTCAACAAGTTTATTTTTGTTGCTCATTCTGTGTTTTTTATATTAATTTTACACTTTTATGTTAGCCAGATCAAACGACAACACACACAACACAACCTCAATAACCTCAACCAAAACAATATTATAACATCAAGGTTATGATTTATCGATTCGTAAATCGATACTAAATCCAGAAGTTGGAAGCTCTGATATAAACCATTCATTCGCAAAAACAATCAAACAAAGAACTCAATTCATTCACTCATTCATTCATTTGTCGTTTGCTAATCGTTGGAGGCGGTCGCTTTGTTGTTGTGGTTTATTTTCGTAAACATTATTTAGGTTATCTACCTAGATCAAAGTGTAGTTTATGTGATTGGAAACTACAATATTATGATTTATGTGGTCCTTTTTTTGTACAGGTATGATTTTTGTTTCACTAGAAAATAAAAGTATAATTAACTTTCGCGCGCTATTTAATTTTGTTCTTTCTAGCGTAGAAATAAAAATTAGTTTGTTTTTTAGTTCTATTACCTCCTAGAACTAGATCCTGAATAGTATAAATTGATGCATATTATTATTACACCATTCTAACCGGGTTAGGGACTCAGGTAGAAGGATTTTGAATCGATGTTGGCTCGGGTGCGATCCACCCCTCCTTTATAATAACGGAGTGGGGTTCCCCTCCCTTCCCATAGGGGATGTTAGGTAGACAAAGGGAAGTCGCCCCAAAACGGAGGGGAGCGCGATCCTGGGGCGACATGCGTAGGTAGGGGAAGGTTTCAAGTTCATCTTTTTTAGTCGTTCTAACGGTTTCGTGCGCTGCGTAGCTAGTGTGTGTAATATTGGTTATTTTTCTAGGTATTTCGCCAAATAATGGATACAGAAGAACAACCTACTGAAGGTAACCTTGCTACATAGCTCCTACCTACATTTTTTTTATCCAGTTGATAACCTAGGTACCTATCTAAAGTTTAATAATAATTTCAGATGTTGATTCCATGGAGTATTTAGTAAAACGCAGCCTACTTGCTAAGAATAAGCTAGCCATCATCATCCAGCAAGGGGATGAGACCCAGTACTGTTGTGTTCAGTGCCCTGTCCGGAGTACTGTGATCGAGGAATTAGAAAAGCATCTTCTAACTCATAATAAACAGTACACGCATCTGTGTGGGATCTGTGGTACAGGGTATGAGATGTTTTTATATAGTTTCAAAACTTTATTACTGAAACATATTAGTTCAAAATTACAAAATTGCAACAGTTTTTTTGTAAGTTTTACCTTTAAAACAATTAGTTTAAGTTTCGTTTTTTTTATTTTATTGTAATCCCTAGGTTAAGGTTGCAATGAAGTATTTTCTATCTATCTATCTCTATAACAATTTTCACTCAGCTAAATACAACATAGATTAAAGAGTAACATGACTATTTTAACTTTTAGTAAAATATTACACTTCCAAAATTTTGAAACATTTTTGTTATACTTAGTTCAAATTATGGCTAAGCGTGCTCCACCTTACGCTGCAGCTACACTTATCATCAGGTGTGCTGGCAGCCAAATGATTAGCCATAGATAAAAAAAAATCATAAAGCATTTTTTGAGTTGATTTTTCTCTTCCAACAGATTAAAACGTAAGGAACATCTAGACCGGCACACATTGGAGCACCAACAAGTGAGACCACACGTCTGCTCCATCTGCAGCAAAGGTTTCAAGAGGAAGGAGCATCTCAATGTACACCTAAGCATTCACACTGGAGAAAAAACTGAGATCTGCATGCTGTGCCAGAAATGTGAGTTCTATCACTGTTAAGGTTAGGATCATTTTCTACTAGCAATTGAGATTTTGCTACTACAGTTTCATTATCTCCTAGCAAATAAAACCCTGTTTCTAGGAGTAAGAACACTTGAGTTTGCACTTTGATATAAAGACAGTGTAAACAAAACTAAGCTTTATAACTGTTGAATTAAGGTTTATGTTTTACTACGAAATGAGATAGTATAGAAGATATGATTATCATCATCACCAGTCCGAATAAGTCCACTTCTAGACACTACCTAGGTAGTAGCAACTAGTTACCTTATTCTGATCAATTAAAAAAAATCCTCAAAATCGTAGTAATTACTTATTTGTGAAAACTGAAAATCGAAGACGACGAAATACATAATTATAAAATCATAAAATTTGACTTTTTTAAGTAAGTTACTACGTGAGAAACTAGTATTTTATTTATATCCGAGAGCAGAACCGAGTGCGAAACCTGTACAAAATGAGGGTAAACCTAAACTTACTAAATCCTCGAAATACCCTTGTCCCTACCGTACCAACCGCCAAGCCCCCATTATACGTCTACATCGGCAGATTAGTTAGTAGTTATACCTACCTACTTACCCATACGTATAGTATTATATGATTGCCCATACCCACCTATACTGAGAGCACCGGTAATCTAGTCGTAGCAACCCCGCTTTCCGATAGTTAATTCAAATCCGGTCGCGCGTCTTTGAATTTTTCTATTCAAAAAAATGTTGCTTCCTCAAATGTTTCCAATAATAATATCATGGCAGGTTCTCTCAAACGATGAAGGCACATCTTATGGAGACCCGAAAAATATGTACCTATACATATATGTATACTATCAGCCATCTAGTTGCCATAGTACAAGCTTTACTTAGTTTGGGACTAGAAGGTGTTGTGTTAAATGTCCGCGAATATTATAGTAGGTATTAAACGTTTATTTATAGTAAGGTTTACATCTGACGAACCTTCTGAACACAGGCTGCTCCTGGCCGAGACTGTATCTAATTTCCTATTCAAAGAACTCAAAGGCTAAGATTTCCGGGAACTTATCCTTTGAAGCTCCGAGTAAAGGGGGTTTACTCCTTAAAAAGATAAGCGAAGATTCCAATTAACTTGAGTTATATATATACACTACGGGGTGTGCGTGGCTTGACAAACTCAACTGTGGAGCGTAGCTACGCAATGTAGCCCAAAAGATACGAACTAGTTTTCCGTAGGAAGATTCCCAAGGTATCTTGGGAGTTTACGGTTTGAAGACTTATTTGCTGAGTTCAGTTAATACAAGTACATATTTTTTTTGTAAACGTTTCATACTCTCTTCTACCTTTACAGTCTGTAGGCCTTTGCATCTAAAGATGATTTGCAGACTAAATAATAATAAAAGTAGGTGGTGCCTCTACTTTTTTCATACTTCCATCTGAAAGAAGTGCAAAACACCAGATTTTTTTCGTGTCAACTCGTAGCGTAATTTTCTCACAAAAATGAAACCTGTTTAGAAAGAGTGTAGAGTTATTCCATAATCCGGTGAAGGCAAAAAGGTCGCCGGAAAGCTGGACAGTTCCCAAAATAAATATAAAAGAAACTCAAAGGGGATGGAAGGGATTCCATCCCTTGGCCGGTGGGGTGCGTGATTTTTTGCCAGCTTATTTTACAGCCCACCCTTTCATGTGTAGGATAGGGGAGACTATTTTGTATTTTTATTACTCGATCGCCAAAAGGATTCATCGACGCTGATTTTAATAGAAAGTATTTGAAATTAAATTAATAGCCTGTTCGAGTGCGGAGATTTTATATAATGTCTGGAAAAAGCAAAATAAACCAAAAGAAATGCTTTTTAAACGAAAAAAAATCACAAACCTTCACGATTGCGACTGATATTTTGGTTGGTACGAGTAAATACTGAGAAGCGCGATATTCTTATTAGGTACCTCATATTTTCAATACTCTGAGTTATTTACTCCAAAGTACCTCTGTCTCACAGCAATCAATAAAAGAACTACCTAGACTGTTTCTAACTAAAACTCTCATTTCTTAGTGACTACCATTGTCCACTAACTTTTTATCCACCTTCTCTGAAGGGCTTCTGGGGTTTACCTGCCTTTTCCCGCATTAGTAGGTACGCTCAGTATAACGGGAAACTTAAGCCAGGGGGAATAATGCCACCTTAAACAAAGGTACTTTTTGCTTGGCGACAGAAATAGATAGGTCACGTTTGAGCAAGGGTTCTATCGTTCTTTCTCATGGTAATATGTAATTCCAAAAAGGATTGAGCATTTTACTGGTGCGAATATGAGAATCATTGGATAATTTATAAATTCTTGAGAGTTCCGACTGCTGACAGTTTTTAACCGACTTCAAAAAAAGAGGAGGTTCTCAATTTTTTTAATGTTTCTTTCCGCCATTTATGAACCGATTTGAAAAATTCTTTTTTTATCTGAAAAAATGGTATGCTTCCAGATTGGTCCCATAAAATTTTTATCAAAGTCCGTTAGTTTGGCAGTTAAATAAGAATAACTCGAAAAAACACGTCATTCACGTACACGACACTGCGTATTTGCTTTCTTGTTACGTTTCTGTGGTGTTTACGATCAATAGAACGATCATCATTCATTCATCAACGCATTCATCATCAAATGATGATTGCGTATCAAATTGAAGTCGGTTTTTCCAGTTTTAAACAAATTATGTGAGATCCGAAAACGTCTTGGGCCTATGAAGACTATTTTTTTTTCATTAGGTAGTTACTAGGTATGTTATCAGCAGGAAAAAGTACACTTCTAGACATTTCTCACACTTTTTTCACCGTTTGAGTACTTATTTTAGACTTTCTAATAAAATAAAAATATCAGAACCATTATTTTGAAGTCAGTTGAATCTACGAGGCGACGCCATAGTGCAACGTTACCCATTTCAACTCATTATACTGAACTAAAGGGGGAGGGGAACGACTTCCCATTAGATAGAACATCTGCTAGCATTTTTTACCAGCCTCCACTCCCATCTATGTCAGTAGTTTAGCATTTGTAAAGAAACTGGTTGTAGATTACGAAAATGATAGAAGATTTTTTATGTAGCGGAGTTAATAATAGGTACCTAACCACCTGGACATAGAACTAATACAGGGTGTATTTAAAAAAAATTGAATTTATTCTGTGGTTCAGATAAACACAAAAGCGAAAGGAAGCCCAGCAATGGGTAATACTAGGGATGATGATGATGATATTATATCTAGTTTTAGTGCTGTCAAATTATATTAGACTAGCGGCTCGTCCCAACTTCGCACGGGTACCTATTTAACAACATTTTTTTTGTTTTAGTAAGGATCCCTAATTTTTTTAAAGTATAATACCTATAGCTTATGTCACCTGGGGATAGTGTAGCTTCCCAACTGTGAAAGAATTCAAATCGGTCCAGTAGTTTCGGAGCCTATTCAATACAAACAAACAAACAATCAAATCTGGTTAGTAAATATTATTAGTATAGAAAAATTCAACAACAGAATAGGGGTCATTATTATTTCCCTTCCAGCTTTCTACCGGAAGGATCATCTTCAGAAGCACCTTCAGACCCACGGCAAGATCCTGATGGAGCAGAGCATGCAGATACTAGGTGATAAGGAGCTGTTAGCTCTGAAGACTGAAGTTATGGACGAAGAATACAACAGTTCACCGAATTCAGAAGTAAGAACACACTTTAAAAATGTCACTAATTGTTTTTAGGAACAAATAATAATATAGATTTTCCAGGTTGTAATTCATAATGAACGATCCTGTGAAGCTAGGCGCGTCTTCAAAATCCCATCTACTAATATTATAAATGTCAAAGTTTAGATGTTTGTGTTTCAATCACGCTGAAACTACGCACGTATTGGCGTTGACTTTCGTGTGGCTGTGGCCCCTGACGCTCTATAAATCATCTAGGTTAGCAAAGGCTTAATTCTTCAGCGGTTTTGAGTCCGTTTTTAATCATGAGAATGTTTATCAATGTTTTCATCTCTTGCAGGACGGAAATGATATATTAGAAGAAACTGCAGTGATAGACACGAATGCCTTTCGTAACGAAGCCCGACCGCACGCTTGCACGCTCTGCAACAAAACTTACAAGCGGAAAGATCACTTGAAGCTGCATTTGCAAACACATCTCAAGAAGAATTTAAGGGCGTGCTCTGAGTGTGGCAAAGGTGAGACCTAACCTTACTTTAGTTAAATTAACTTTTTGCTTGCTAGAAATATAATTCTTATTTTTACAGCTGTTAGTCTTCTTCTTCTAAATATAAAACTCTTTTGAAGCTGACTGGCAATTTAATGGAAATTCAACGAATAAAAACATACCAAGAACCAATCTGATTATGGCTAAGTAACCGACAGCAGCCAATCGCATATAAATTTGAAAAAAAAAAAAGGAAATATTTTTTTCTATTATCCAATATTATATTGCTGTGTTCCGGTTTGAAGAGTATGGGTGCCTAGATGTTCACTTTTATTCTTGTCAAGTGCTGACTTGTTGTCGTGCTTGTGCCACAGAATATTTACAAGTACTTCTGCTGAGAAGTACTTGTAAATATTCTGTGGCAAAAGACAATTTTATTCTGAGAGAACACGACCGTTCAAAATACATACCAGCTTTAAATATACCCCTACCGAGTCACCCTCACAAATTGGATTCCCAAACCGGTTTGGGGTAGACGCACCCCCTATTCTAAGCTCCTCGTTTGCCCATGGGGGAGCTAGAAAAAGGGAAGGGAAAGGTCACAGGGTAACTCGACCTTGCTTTTACGGCTCGTATGGACTTAAAGCTTTATTACGGGTAGGTAGAGCTTAATTTTGGATGGTGCTAGGATATCGATTAGAATTTGAATGGTTGAGGTTTTGGGTTATATTTGTGTTCAAAAGTGAATTTGGATTTTGACGTTTTTAGAACACGTGGTCGGAGTTCACGAGGTTATTGAATTTACCTTCGATCAATAGATCTTTTTAATATCTTAACTTACTGTCTTACTCACGAAGCAGCTTTAAAAATAATCAGGTAGGTAGGTCTAGGTATAGCTAGGTAGGTTTCTAGATGTAACTGCTAAGTATATTAACGTATTATCTATCTATCTATCTAAGTAGTTCATTCAGTCCTTTTGATCCCCACATTGTTGTATGTGGCAAAAGAAATGATACGTGCAATAAAAAAATACGTGCAATATTGTATTGTGGACATATTTATTTATAAAGGTGGGTGCACATCTGATTTTTTGTCCGTACCGTAGCTCCGTATCGTATCAGCGCAGCGTTGCGATCAAAGAACGCTAGTTTGGACGCCGCCGTACCACCGTACCGTAACCGAACGGGCGTCCAAACTAGCGTTTTTTGATCGCGACGCTGATACGATACGGAGCTACGGTACGGACAAAAGATCAGATGTGGACCCACCTTAAGACATTTTACCAAAGCCCGTAGTCTCAGTGAAACTAAGAAAGGACGGCAACATTTTTAGTCCAGTCAAATTAGGTTACTTAAATGTAACAACAGAATTGTTTTGATCTGCATACTTATACTAAGTACTTCTTTTCACAGTATTCCAAAGAGAAGAGCAACTACTATCCCATATGAGTGTACATTTGAACCAGCAGTACTCAATGCTCTACGATGACAAGACAGAACTACACAACATGATTTCGGAGAATCTGATCGACCCCGCTAACTTTGTAAGTAAATTTTATACACCCCTTATAAATACAGGATGGTCATAAAATCGTCCTTATGATGATGGATATCATCGACACAAAAAAATGTTGGGCCACTATAAATGGGCCTAATATTCGTCCTACCAACATGCTCAGTGGGACGAACGGGAATAAAGTAATAACGTAATACCTAAGTATACTAATGAACTTATACTATAAGAGAATAATCAATTGTAGTGAAAAAAAAATTACCTAGGTACGTATTTTGCCTGGCCTCTCTGTCAACCATTTTTCCAACTAAATTTTGAAAACTATTCTTCGTTGATGGAATAAAATCAAAACAATGCTCTTCATTCAAGATAAAACGTGTCTTTATAACTTAATTTTTTTTTACTTTTACCAGTTATCAGAAGATAGTCTTCTAATCCCGCGACACAGCGTCACCGTTCCAATGCCGGACATAGACACAGAAAGACGCCACGAATGTGACGTCTGCCACAAGCGGTTCAAACGGAGACAACATCTTAAAGTGCACTACAACACGCATATCAAGGAACCGCTTTTGAGATGCCTCAAGTGTAATATAGGTAGGTTATTCACGTCACGAGTGAAATTTGCCACAAGTGTGACTTCATAAGTGTGAAGTCTACCACAAGTATGACTTCGTAAGTATGATGTCTGTAAGTGTGACTTTATAAGTGTTAAGTCTACCACAAAAGTGACTTAATAAGTGAAAAAGTGTACTTATATTTATGTTATTTAGTTTAATCAAGTTACAATTTCTTTTTCAACTTTTCTAATGTCAACTTTTCGAGCTTGACTCCCACCTGAGCGCATGCCCTGTCGCGGCGTTGAATCGCGAGGAGTGGAAATAGGGAAGAGAGGCCTTTGCCCTGTAGTGGGACAGTAGCGTCTGAATAATAAAATAATAATAATCTCAAAACATTTTAGATAGGTACCTATAACTTCTATTTAAACATATTTTCCAGGTTTTAACAGCGATTCCGATTTGGACAACCATCAATGTGACGCGCTGATAATACCCATGCAAGATAACTTGAACATCAAAATAACAGCTGCGCCGATAAACGCTAAAAAAGAAAACCAGTTTCCGATTCAGGAAACTATTTTACCGGTAAATATTTGAACCTTACTTATACAATAGTATAGTATGCAACTAGTGAATAAAAGACGGATTTAAAGCGAGGGCCATAAATGAATCACGAGCAAGTGAAGGATTCTAACGACTGATGATTGAAGTGTTAGAATCCTGAACGACGTGAGTGGTTCATGGCCCTCGGTATAAATCCATTTTATTCAAGAGTTGCATACTATACTTTATACCATGACTACGAGAATTGGCTATACAACCTCCTTGCGCAAAAACAACATTTAGATGGAGGTGAAATATATTAGTGTGTTCTAAATTCAAACACCAAAACAGTGACTAAAAGTGCTTTTTATTCAGTGATTAAAGCTTTTTAGTTGCTTTTTAGAGGGGAAATGGTATAAAGTAATATTTTTAATAACTTCGTACCTAACTAAACTATGTTTAATTGTTTGTCACATTAGATTAGTTTAGAAAATGTAAAAGCAATCGACACTAGTGTCGTTATCTGAAATAACAATGCAGCTGCTTCCGTTCTTAAAATAACAGGCGCCATGGCTCAATGGGTAGCTGTGCCTTCCGCGCTGCGAGTCGTGGGTTCGATCCCCACCGAGAACAAACATCGATGTTTGTTCTGTGTCTGGGTGTTACTATGTACTACCTATTTATTTCCAAAAAATATAAGGTATTCTATCAGCAATCTAGTTCCCATAGCACAAGCTTTGCTTAGTTTGGGACTAGAGAGCGTTGAGTGATATGTACGTAAATATTTATTATTATTATATTATTAACTAGCTTCCACCCGCGACTTCGTTCGCGTCCCGTTGATTTTCTGGGATAAAAAGTATCCTATAGATGTTACTTCGAATACCTCCCAAGAATATGTGTACAAAGTTTCATGATGATCGGTTAAGTAGTTATCGCGTGAAAGCGTAACAAACCAACTTACATTTACATTTATAATATTAGTATGATAAGTAGGAATTAAATTAAAAATATGAATCTTCAGATGGAGCCAGCGCAAGAAGACGAAACGCAATACTCGATTCGCGACGAAAGCGGCATTCCCACCCCGACGCGCGTGTTCGTCTGCAAGTGGTGCTCGAAGCCGTTCAAACGCAAAGACCATTACAAGATACATCTGCACATACATACCGGTGTCAAGTCATTCTTCTGCACGCATTGTGGAAAAGGTGAGGATATATAGATAGTATAATAGTTGTTCGTACAAAATAACAACTAAGTACAGTCAAAATCTGTTATAACGACATCGAAGGGACTACTCATATTGAGTCGTAAAAACCGATAGTTGTAACAACCGGTGACAGGTATTAATAGGAAAGATAATATGTATATTCATGTAGGAAATTAAACCGCATTTTGTTGACTTCAATACAAACGTAATAAGATACAAACGTCATAAGTAACAAACTGACTTAATTGATATGACGAAGCGGTCCTTGAGGCTACGGCATGCATGTGCTTTGTTTCTAAGAATTACAAAAGGCCCTAAACTTTGTTACCTTTTAGGATAATAGCCATTGACTATTATACTGTGCCAGATGTGGATACAGTTACCTATTCAAATTGTTTACAATACAGCTGAGCCGGTCGTTCTACAGATATAATTCTCCGAAAACATTAACCAAATGTGGTCGCTTAATGCGGTATGTCGTAGTAAACAATGTCGTAAAAACCAATGTTTTCAATAAGGCGGTCATATAACATTCAGCCAGGACCTTTGATTTTGGTCAATTTAACCGGTATGTTGTTCTAAACGATGTCGCCATAAACGGTTTTGACTGTATTACTTTCTAGGTTTCAGAATTTTATTCTCCGTATTTGTATTTGACCTTGGATATGTAATTTAATAATAAAATTTACATTTGATTTGCGAAGAAATATTAAAGTTGGATGTTTTACCAATTTTTTTTTCAATAAACAGTTCGTATCTAACCATCTCGCGTGCATGATTTTATATCGATTTTGAACTCTATTCTTTAGGGCCAAACTCTCAAGGTCGTTGGGTGGTGTAACGTAAATGTTTGTTTCCAGGTTTCTACCGCAAAGACCACCTACAGAAACACGTCCAAGTGCACACAGCTAAGCCGAAAGCTAAGAAACCCTTGCCTGGTCTACTCTCACTCGATATGCTCATGAAGAAACGAGATATCAAGCCAGAAATCACCATTACTGTAAGTAGTTATTCCAGGCTTATTCTAAATATGAACAAATAAAAATCAAAATTAACATCTAAAAAGTTAAAAATCTTTTATTCAGTAAAATCACAAGGTGTTATTATTTAGGACCATTTAAAATTAAAATTGAATTGTCTTATAAACTAGGCGATTCTAGGAGCCAGTTCCTCGTGACCAGAGCCTAGAAGAACCTTGGTACGTCGCTAGCATATATAGAACTTTGCTTAGTTAGGGACTTGATAGATGGCCTTTGAAGACAATCATAAAAATCCCTGCGAAAGTAACTCTGTCTGTCTGTCGCGCTTTCACGCCAAAACTACTGAACCGATTTAAATGAAATTTGGTACACAGATAGTTCAGAGCCTGAGAAAGGACATAGGCTACTTTTTAATGCGAAAAAAGGGTTGTAAGGGGTTAAAACAAGGGGATGAAAAGTGGTATGGAAGTAAATAAAAATGCTATCTTAAGGGTGAACAACTCCACTGTTTGACGTTGACCAACCAAAACTAAGGATTATATCAATTTATCTCGTCATAATCTATGTCTGTATACACCCCAAACCGTAAAAAAAGTATTCATTTTAAAAATACAAGCTTCTAAACTTTCAGCGACTTGTTCAACCTTAAGACACTATTCCACGCGGACGAAGTCGTGGGCACAGTCAGTCATCAATATTTTGTTTTCACAGGCACCATCAAGCTCTAAACTCCGCGTACCTTTACAAATCAAAGTGCCGTACCAAGTTGTGATGTCAATGGACAATGGAGAACAAACCGCGGTCACATACGACCCTCAGTCTTCGCATGAGATCATCACATAAAGTACAGTTAATCTATTTCTATATAGTACCATAGTCACACTTTATCTATGCAGTATTTTTATATTGATCTCAGAGAATGAATAGATATTTAAGTGGACGTGTGCTGTCAAATAATCAGGGATAAGAGTTTACTATAAATTAAGTTGGAACGGACCTTTGTTGCTCTGAAGTAGGTACCTACTGTCTCTCTCTCTCTATGTCTTTATAACAGCATGAAGAGAGATACACTAAGGGCTGTGTACGTTAGATAAAGAACAGAGCCCATAGCGTAGTCTGAGTTTCATCTTGTTAGTTTCCAAACTGAGTTTGAAAAAACTCGTAATTTTTGTATGCAGAAAATCGTTTGCAAATCTGTCGCTAGAGGCGCTTATCGGTCTTTTTTTTCATACAAAATATTTTGCAAGTTGCTTTTCGATATTCTTTTCGGTCAACAAAACAAAACTTAGACTACTAGCTAGCTATGCTAAGAAGAGATAGAGAGGCGAAGAATCAGGTTACAAAGATTCGTTAAAATTGGATGTACGTAATGTACCATGCTGTATAGTTGTTCAGTCGCCTTCGGGGCGTTTTTGGGCTTTCGTAGTTTGCGCATTTTTGGAACCAAAATGGCTCGGTGCGCTATGGTAATTTCAGACTAGATTTACACACTAAGTACCCCCCAAATAAACACATTTTTCTATATTCTATCCCCTGCCACACTTACAAGCAATTTTTTTCTCCGTAAAAAAATTCCACTCATTTCAAAACTTCAGCACGAAACTGCCGAGTTAGGCCCGTTCTCACCCGGTCCGTTCTCCCCCGATTGGTATAAAGTTTATATCAATATTTTTTCTCGCCGATTGTTCTAACCAGGTACTAGTTATTATTTGAAGTTAGGTAGGTATATCTTATTGGTAAGTATGTGTATTATATCTAGAAATAATACGAATAGGTAGGTATAATAATATGTTAAACCAAATCATGCTCTAAAATCCCGCTAAATGAATTGAAGTAAAGCTACCTATCCGCTCCTCTTCGATGGTTATTGAGCACTTTTATTCTAAATCGTGTGTATACGTGTGTGTGTGTCGCAACAACACAATATAGTGTTCCTAAGGATTTATTTGAATTCGAAGCACTGAATGAGTCTATTTACTTGTGTAATAAAATGCATGTTCAGATATTTTCTCTAGCATCTATGATCTTTTATTTACAAGTGTGCATTTAACAGAATAATATACATCCAACCAATCATGGTGATAAAATTATGTGGTGGTCAGATTTAAGTATACTTTTGGGTACATGCATATGGGTCCAAATCCATTTTATTTTGTAAATATTGACTAATAATAATATCAGTGCACATAATATCTTTGAATTTAATACATTTTAAACTGTAAACAGTGTTTTTCTTAAGAATAATGTACCTACTTCCTACTTATTGTAAAATAAAATTATGAAAAAGTTTAGCCCAAAGTTTTAGTTGGTTGAGCTTTTCTCACAGCTCGATACGACAATTTCTCACATGTTTTGTCATCATTTCTAATTTGTGTAAATAAATATTATAGGTACCTTACCTACTTTTCAGTGTCGTCAAGCAGTTTGTTGAAGTAGTCGTCACATATAAACCATGTGAAACAAATGTTTATAAAATAATCATTCCTTTTCTTTAGATACTTTTCTAATTGGGTTACCTACCCTACGAGAAAATCTTGAGGAGCTAATATGTGTCGGTCTAGTGATTCTTGTGAAATTGTATCCTCTTAGGCCGCGTCCCCATCAGGCACGGCGCGGCGCCGTCACCGTAAAACGTCACGACGCCGTCGCCGGGCCACGGCACGGCGGCGCGCCGGAGCACGGTGCCACAAACGGTGCGCCGTCCATTGCCCCTTTCATGCGCGCACGCGAACAACGAAATATCGACTGAGGGGCAATGGACGGCGCACCGTTTGCGGCACCGTGCTCCGGCGCGCCTACGTGCCGTGGCCCGGCGACGGCGTCGTGACGTTGCACGGTAACGGCGCCGCGCCGTGCATGATGGGGACGCGGCCTTAGGATATAATAAAATATGTACGTACGTACAGTCAGCAACGTAACTTGATTTACAAATTGAGTTTCAAAATACCTAGCTAGTACCTAGGCAACAGGGAATGATAAAAGCAGTTCTATCCCACTAATATCATTAATATCAAAGTTTAGATGTTTGTGTTTCAATCACGCTGCAACTGCTGGTTCGATTTGGAATATATTTACTTCATAACCTGGATTAACACAGGGCTACTTTCTATCCCGGAAAATCAACAGGATCAAACGGGGCGCGAACGAAGTCACGGGAGGATGTTAGTCATTGATAAATATCTACATAAACGCTAAAGTTACAAAACAAATAGGTACCTAGCCGAAAGCTTATAAGAGAATCTTAAATTGTTAATCAACATATTATGTTACAGACTGTATCTACAACACTTATGTTTATTAAAAAGGTTTCTAGGTAAGTTGTTGATGTAAAGTTCCTCAATTTTCGTGTGTTAATGGAAAGTCTATGTACAACAAGGAAGTACAAAATAAAGTATTTTGCACATTAATATATTATTTTTATTTTATATCTGATTTAAGTATTAACCTTTTAAAACATTGCTTAGTGCTAGATGATGATCAGTCAGACCACGCACCGGAAAGTGGAGCGTAAGCCACTCTCCTAGATAAAGACAACCTTCCTCACAGAGTATTCTCTATATCTTGCCTATCAGTAGCAGATCCGCCGTATGTAATTATGTCATCTCCTTCTATCGCTCCCAGCTGGAAATCCGTTTTCGCCGTGATACTCATATTCTGTCTTCTTCACAACCCTATGTCCCCAAACTATCTCAAAGAAATTTTTTTGCCTCTTGCTCTCTCACGGTCCTCTCAACTCCTGTGCCTTAATCACGAATAAATGTGACAATCGCAAACGTATCGTAATGCGAGCGTATCCGATATACACTGCGCGGTGACACTACAACGGTTGGCAGTCGAGCTGGCGTTGACGCGCAATATAACTCGAATACGTTAACGCGGCGACTGTCAGATTTATTCGTGATCAAGGCACTGTTCATAAAACTTCCTTCTACACCGACTCCTTTACTGTCAGTGCGATACGCCTGTGGAATTCCCTTCCAGTGGACATCCGTGAATCTGCATCATATCTGCATCTGAATGAATCTGCATGGATCAACTTACTCATGTTTTAATTTTACGTGGCTCATAAAATAATACTAAACTTGCATAGGTAAAACCCCGTATGCTTGTATGCGCACTGCGCAGTATGCGTTCTTGAGGTTTGTTTACCATTTTTTTCGGTCAGCCTTATTTCTACATACAAAATGACGAATATCTATCTATCTGTGCGTTTTATGTATGTATACGTATATTTGTGTGCCTGAATATCACAGATGATATATCCCTTTGCAGTGCTGCCCGCAATTTCGACAATGTCGTTTTGTTATAGCAAAGTTTAAACTTCATACGACACAATCATGACGTGTGACATATAATGACGTGTGTAGTGACATATCATGACGTATGTTTTGCTTGCTTGCTTTGTTTGTTCTTTATGTTTGTTTGTTTACGTTTTATGTTATTGTGACGTGCCGTGCGTGCATAGAAAAAAAATACTCTTGCGTTGCGTGCGTGTGTGTGGCTCGCCGTGCGGTGCAGTTTGAAAGGTTGGGTGCAGGTGCAATTACAGGCACATGAGATTTAAGTAAGTACATAACACATTTATATCTCAGAGTGGTGGGCGCAGTGCAATTCATCACAGGGCACGTCCTCAGTGAGGTTAAAACCAGGTGGGCCATCGGCTTGTTCCATCATTTTATTGTATAAAAAACGTAATCAATATATTTAGAACTCTTTTGAAGCTGACATAGAATCAACGCACAGCCTTAAACTATAATTCCTAGAGGTATGAAATTTGGAGGGTAGGTATTATCCTTATACGTATAGTGTAGGGGTGCACTAAGAAAAGTCACACTCTAAAGTGAACGCGAGCAACGCCGCGGGCGACGGCTAGTTTATTATAGGTAGGTACACCCATGTAGGTAGGCAGGTACCTATCTACGTAAATTGAAACACTTTGGTTTTGGATACCACCTATGCAAGTATGCAGTTAGGTAAGTAGGTACATTTCACAGTTAATTATACAATGATGTAAAAACCTCCATCTCCTAAAATCTCCCTAAATTCTCTGTATGAAGGTCACCATCAGACCTTGTGAGGCTTGTGAGTATCGACTGCACTACCCTTCATGAAACGGATAGAAATCAAATTAGTGAAGTGTGTAGGTAGGTACCTACCTATTTATGTTCTTTGAGATGGGCCATGGGTTACCAAATTTCAAAAGGGAGTTAAATTAATACAAAAATAAATTGGGTGTCAGAATTTTTTTATTTCTATTCTCTACAGTTTTTGAAACCTAACCTAGGTAGGTAGGTACCTACAGTAAAAATATCATAAAATTCTACCAACCAGTAAGACATTTTTATAATGAGTTTCCATTTCAGATATTGGATTGCGAGATCTCTCAGTTCCGGGCAAACCACATAAAAACGTAGGTACCTATATACTTTATTTTGCTGTGTTCTATATTCTTTGGATAACTGAAACAAGCTTGTTAATCACGTTTCGAACTGAGGACTACATACCGAGAATTTTAAGTACCTACGAACTTTGTAATGCAAACACAAAACGATGAGCCCTATGAATATGAGGCTGCTTATACAACGTCAACTGTTGAACCATATGCGTGTTGGAATGCGACGGTTATATCCACCTTTAAAGCTACTCCAGCAAGTGCGCCCTCCACGAGCACGATGGCGTCTCCGAATGCGCCAAACACGGCTGCTTCCTCGGCCGCATTCCGCTCCATTAACTACCTCTCCACAGACGCGCCCGTACGCACTGCCAACGAAATTTCTATTGGTCCATCTGAACCGATTTGGTCTTTAGTTGCTCCGCGAAAGAAACCAAGGAAAAATAAAAAGATTCAGCAGGTCAAAGCAGAACCCCAATTAGAGATGCAGGTAAGGCGAAAGGTTGCCGACAGAGAGCGACAGGTTCTACTTGGAGTCACGTCCATGGTTCAAGTAAGCACGACTTGTGGTCAGGCGTGTGAAGGAGAGCCCCCGCGCAGACAACTCAAGTCAAGGGGCGAACGCGCGGGCCAGCTGGTAACAAACCGACAACCCACTACAGCTGCTGTCCAATCGATCGCTAAAAAAAGATCCTGGCCCGACAGTACAACTAGGGCACCCCGTGACGTCAAGCGAGCAAGAGTGGAAACTGATCAAACGAAAGACAGCTACGCAGCGGCGTTCAAAACCAACGATATGTGCGTCGCGGTCATGGCTGAACCCTTTAGCGACCTCACGGCAGAACAAGCTAACAGGGTCAAGACATGCCTGGAAAAAAAGCTGATAGATGACCTGCTTGACCCGTCGACGGCCGCTGACATGGCTGCTGTCGGGTTTCGCGGCAAAGCTCACTTTAGCGAGGGAGTCCTTAAAATGTGGTGCGAGGATGAGGTCGCTCTACAGTGGCTGCGCCGTGCTGTTGAGAACATTCCTTCGCCGATCGCTGGATCAACGCTAGTGGTCAAACCCCAGGGCGAAATCCAGCGTCGAATCCTTTGTGGGCTGCTCGTCCCTGACGTCAAAATGGACATAAACACTGTGCGCCAAGTCCTGACGGCACAAAACAGCAGCACTGTCAACGTCAGATCCTGGACTCTTGTTAAAGCTGAGAAGCAAACCGAGACAGAGACGCCCAGCGTCTACTTGCTTCTGCGCATACCAGAATCAGACGTTGATAAGCTAAAAAAACAAGAACGGCGCGTCAATTGGATGCTCGGTAGTATCTACGTCCGAATCTTGGGTAAAGATTCCCGGAAATCCAGTGCTTGCGCTCCCGCTACTCCTGCCCAAGCAAATCGGCCTAAAACACCTGATGAGCTAGGCGCAGACGAAAGCGCCAGCTAAACGGGATGCTCGTGGACAACACTATCATCATTCAGCTTATTCAGGATCTGTAAGCAACCCCAAAACTTACATCGCCTTCCCTATTAGGATCCAGTAAGACCAATCTAACAACTCTGCAATACTATCCTCATTACTCAAGTAATGAGGATAGTAGTAGGACGGATT
This sequence comes from Eulithis prunata, assembly GCA_918843925.1. Classification (NCBI taxonomy): domain Eukaryota; kingdom Metazoa; phylum Arthropoda; class Insecta; order Lepidoptera; family Geometridae; genus Eulithis; species Eulithis prunata. The sequence continues at coordinate 7,839,126 of OU974014.1, read as the reverse complement.
TACTCAAGTTGTAGATGACAGGGATAGGCCGGAATACTGAAACGTCACTCAAATTTAAGCACCACTTAAAATTGCTCTGCCTCTGTTTGACATTACTCATTTTGTAAGAGATGGCAATAATTTAAGCGTGAACTTAATTTAAGTGGCGAGTATTCGGCCAATAGGTCCTTTGTCTTTGTGATACTTAGCGACTAGATACATAATTTAATAGTCATAAGAAAATAAAAATAAGATACAGATACGGATTACTATTATTTTATTTAATGTAGTCTACAGTTGTTGAGCCACCTATACTGGCGTGCATATAATTAGGCCACCCTTAGAATTTTTTGTGTGTTTTCAATGACTGCTAAAAGACATGGGTGGCCTAATTTTTATGCACGCCAGTAAGTATAGTAGGTACATACATTTGTATTTACAACCAATGGTTTGTTGAATAAATACATGCAGATGCAGGGCAGATGTTGGGTAGGTTGTAGTTACGTCTGTCTGTATGTATTGTATAGGGAGGTTGTAGTGTAGATTTTTTTTTTTTTGTTTTGTTAATAAATAAAAACAACTAGGTATGTCAGATATCGAGTCATTTTACGTACAAATCTTCTTAATAGTTTCCGTTTATTTCATTGCAGATTTAGCATGGTCAGACTCTAAACTGGTAGCCTAATATCAATATCTACTTTAAATTGATTGAAGTAAGTATACCTATATTTAGGATTTCTTAACTATAAAACATATCTTAAAATATTTAACAATAATATGGCAAGATCGAGTTAGGTAGGTAACTACCTATAATGAAAACATCAAATACTTATAGGTATATTAGGTAATACTTATCTATTCGTACCTACCTAATACTTCTCATAATATCTAGGTACAAATTAATAACAATAATAACTTTTTATAAATAAATAAACAATAAAAATAAGCAACTCTCTAAATTATTAGTTAATTTTAACTAGAATTGTCAAGTGCCTATAACTATCACAATTTTGAAAGTGGTTTAAAAAAAATATAAGTAGGTATGGACCCAATAATAATGAAACTGCGTGGCCTTCAAGCGACACGAATTTTTTTTTGTATCTTAGAATGGAAGTCCCACTTAGAACGTACAAAATGTTTGTTCTCTGTGGGGATTGAACCCACGACCTACAGCATGGAAAGCAGAGAGCTATTATCGACTGAGTGACGCCTGTTACAAATAACTGAATAAATAAAGTAGATAATCTAGAAAGAGAGAGAGAAGTTCTGCCGTTGGCGAGCAGTGCTATGGTAGAAGGCTGTAGGCATCATATCTTTAATGAATGTATGTTATACCGCGTTCACACTATGCCCATCCCGCTGCCGGCATTATTGCCGCGGACTTATTGCCACGGCAATATCGCCTTTATTCTCACTAGGAAGCTAGGGCATGAATTTGGGCCGGGAGGCGGGACAGAGGTATGTTGGTGTTCACAGTATGCTCGTGCCCACTTCCCTGCCGACTGCGGCATAGTGTGAACGCAACATTAGAAGACTGCCTTAGTAGCGGCTATGAGCGTCATAAGGTCGTTCTTGTCGTCGGGTCAGGAGGGAGCTGGGGCAGGTGCTGCCGAGAGCGGCGGCGAGGGAGCCCCCTGCTGGGAGAGCTCAGCCTTCACACGACGCGCTATGTGGGACCGAGTGTGCTTGCGGAGGTGATCCTTGCGGTAGAAACCTACAAAAGGTGACATTTTTACATAAAATAGTGTAACTTCCAATATGAATCCTGATAGGGCACGACAATAATGGTATGGATTCGCTTGTTGCATATTTCTAAACTAACCTTATTTGACAGCTCTAAAGTTATAGCCGTCTTTGTCGTTTCAGTTTATGAGAAAGGGACGGCAAAATTTTTAGTGTTATCAAATTAGGTAGGTAGATTATAGTTTAGAAAAATGCAACAAGCGAATCGATACAAATATTAATCACTGAGTGGCTAAATGGTACCTGAGTGTACAGTCAGTATCTACCTATGTAATGTATGGTAATATGTATACAGAAAAATGGATTAAACTGAACCGCATTCAAATATCAACTATAACTACGTCAACCAACGGCGCTCTTACATGCACATTGTGTGCAAGAACTTTTAAAGCTAAAATTGGCTATTCAAGTCACTTTAGAGCCCATTATTGGCATCAAGCAGCAACAATGAGCCAAAGCAGAAACCGGCCAGGAAGACATCATCATCATCACGATGCCTATGACGAGCTCTAAAGTAACGTATTAGTGACTATACGTTTTATAGTAACCTAATGAACTCTAGTCAAACAATAAGCTCACCTTTCCCGCACTCGTTGCAAACATGTCGTTTCTCCCCCGAATGTATGACAAAGTGTAACGTCAGTTGTTCCTTACGCTTGAACGCTTTCATACAGACATTGCAAACATGCGGACGCTCTGGATTGTGCGATTGTTTGTGCCGGGTCAAGTGGTCTTTGCGCTTTAGAGCTGCGTTGCAAATGTCGCAAATGAACCTGGGGAGGAAATAAATAACTTATTAGACGATCTTACTTACAACTACCTAGCTGATACTCTGATACCTCTGACTTTGTACGCGCGCGAAAAAATATCTGTTATCCAGCATACGATGAACCTCGTAGAAAATGGCTGCTTTTGGTTCAGAGATCAAGCTGTAGGTAAATATGAATACACGTCTTTGATTTAAATAAAATATAGCCTATGTTTTAGTCCGGAAAAAGGGTTTCCGAATGGTATAAGTTTCGTTGAAATTGGTCTAGTAGTTATGGCGTGATCCGCGAACAGATAAACAAACTCAATTTTCGGAATCTGAATCGTTTATTTAGTAGATCTGCATTATTTAGTTTTTCCATATCTTTAATTTTAGTTTTTGGCTTTTTTTACAGTTTTAGGTACCTATAATAGTATATAAGAACTTGAATTCACGCACGTCTTGGTGGATGCGCTTTGTGGTGTAATGCTATTGGTACCTATAGTCAATGATCTTTGATGTAAAGTAGGTAATAGGCAAGCGGCAACTCGAAAAAAACATAGAGTATCGTTTATTCATATGAATATTGTTTTTAAATAACCCCTGAATATAGTGAGCAGTGACGAAGAATCCAACCTTCGTTCCATGGTGTGCCCAAATAGATGCTGTTCAAGTAGACCACGTTCAGGATACGCCATGTGGCATTCGGGGCAGCAGTATAATGTGCTGCCATCTGTAACAGATACCTACATTAACTGAGCTGAAAGCAATAGTTCGCTCTGAATAATGTTTAGGTATATACTACCTACTTACTGTACCTACATGGCAACACTCAAATATTCTAATGGCTCCCAGACAGTTCACCCTATACCCAAAATAAAGAGTTTATTTATTTATTTGGTACGGTGGTGGTACGCCGGATATCACAGTTAGGTTAACTATGCGCTGTTGGCGTTTCCTATTGAATAAATAAATAAATAAATGAATAGAATATGCGTCATCAGATTGGCTCTTGAGGTTGAACGTCATTCACTCTGCATCCAATAACCAGTCGTACGGCAAATGCTGTGATGATTTTATTTTACCAACCTAAAGCTGTAGTAAGTCGTATCTCTCCCGGCTTGAGCCGCTCTTTCTTGTCTTTTCCGCTGCATTTCTTCTTTTTTTTCTTGATCACGTTCTGTTTGTTGGCGACCACGACGCTGTTTGTCTGCGGTACCGCTTGGTTTACGACTGTTGCTGTTTGTACCACCACACTGTTTGCTGGTACCTGCATGACGAAGAGGTTCTTTGAAAATGACTACCTACCTAATAAGGGTTAGATTTTCTAAACATTATTTCCATTTCTCCAGTTTCCAGCAGTCTCGTAGGTATTCACTTTTGATAAAAACATGTAACTAGGTAGGTACGCCATGAACTGTGCTAGTACCGGCCTACCAGCCTCAAGGATAAGTATAAGTACCTAACCCAAAAATCACGTGATTGGTAGGTAAATAAGTTCTTTCTGTAAACCACAACAGTAGCGCCTCGAGCACGCAATAGCCTCTATTGCTACTTGCTAGTCGCCAGAACCAGCCTACACTTACCTGGGTGATGGTCGTAACCGGTATAACATTAGCGTTGACCGCAGTCACAATAGTCTGTTCCTCCCTCTTGCAGTCAGGAGGGGCGTACTTCAGCAGCTGATGTAATGGTAAAGGCAAGGCGGAGAGGTAGTCCGCGACTCCACTGCCGGTGAGGGTTTGCCAAGTTGAGCTATCTGATACGTCGCCAATGCCTGGAGTTTTTGAAAAATGTATTGAAATTGAAACTGTAGGGTGTGATTGTCGTGTCAGGATCCTATCTCGATGCGTGTCAGTGATCTAGTTTTATAAGTAAGGGCCCTTACTAATGAACTCGTGCGTAGGCTGGCGGTCCTGCCTGTTTTCCTGCTTGATGGCGCGAGCGAATGCCGCAGCATCCTTCGGCTCGTGGAGAACTACCAGCAGCTGCTGACCTTGCTGTAGTGGGGCTTGTGTTACTGTAACCATGCAATAGAGTTATTGCCGGGTATATAGGTACACCTTATTTTAACATTAATGTATATTAAATACTGGTCTCGTAAGAAAGTAAAACGGAAACTATAAGTTAGGTAATGGTTTGTAATGGTAGGTACTTACCTTGATGTTGCTGCATCATAGTTGCCATCAAGTCATGGTGTAATTCCTCTCTAAACTCTCGCTTATCCATTCTCTGTTCTGCTTTCATTTGATGCACAGTTTCGCCTTGCACGTAACTAGTCTGACCACCGTACGCTATGTTCCCAAGGTTAACGGATGAGGAGGATATCGTCTGGTATTTAACGCCGGTGTTTACTGCGAAACCGCTATCAACTTCAACACACTTGCCCATGTCTTTCTCAAAGGAAATCTCAAAGGACGGCAGCTTCTTCCTATGGTACTGACCGACTTGAATGGGCGCGAGGCCGGCAAGGGTGACGTGCCCGGGGGGCGCGGCGGCACTCATCACGACCACACTCTCGGCCTGCCTGAACTTAACCCCTTCCACTGTGAGTTGGCCCGCGCTCGGGTTAACAGCGAACTGCACGTTGTTACCGGCATTATGGTACCGAGTCTCCTGCACAACCCCTGGATTGTTCCCGTTGTTGTCGTACCCCAGCTTTGCGGCGAACTGGTGGATGGTAGGCAGCGCATTCGCTACGGGAATGTGCCCCGTGAACGGTGCGAAGTTCATCTCGGCTCAGACCTGAAACCGCGGAAAACATTGCAGTCACGACGCCGACACGGACACAAATGCACTGACAGGTAGCGACCGCGAAGGGTGCGGCCCCAGGGCGCTCACTCAACCCCCGCCATTGCCTCACCCCAGTCGTTCCTATCGCTTTATTTTTACCGGCCCGTCCCACACCATCGATGCGGGAGCGGGGCTTGAGCGCGCGGCACGGGACCTCGCCAACAACGGACGGCTACGGAGGTGGTTACCTTCGCGGAGTCGGTAGAATGGGATTTCATAGCGTTTTAATTGTTCGTCGCGACTGAAATACGATTGTAGAGGGTCTTTGGGATGCGCACTGGTGCTGCGCAGTGGGGTGGCGGCTGCGCGACGCCGCCATGGAGCGGAGACGGCGGCGGCCGCAGCGGAGTGAGGTCGGGGGCACGGCCGGCGACGCACGTGTGGACGCCTCATACCATACACCACTGTCCCAATGCCGGGGTCGTAGTCTTGGGCGCCTGCAATTACACCGAAAGCCGATAACCAGCGCCTAGGAGTGGGGCAGTGCCAGTTGTCATTGCTCTTGCTTCAACCGGTAGACATTTTGCAACCTGTTTTATGCGTGACGATGTTCGATGCCAACAGCTGTACCTACCTAACTCTACGAGAGAATGGTGTGTTGGTGTGGGGCACCACCCGAGCCCCATCCTTCGATGATCCTCCACCATGTTGTTGTTTGAGGGTCACTTCTAACTTTATTAGTTAAGTAGGTAACCTTACTTTACGCTAACACCCGAGCGTACTTACACAATATTTGTATGATGTATGTTTGTATGATACTTTAGGTAATAGGACCTAAGTTGCCAAAATCATTGTAAGTTGTCTTAGTGAAACCACGTGAAACTTTAGGAAGTTTGCTTTTTTCAAGACATTGCCAATGTCCATTGCAAAACTTGAAAGAGTACTTATGATTAAAAACACCCTACGGATCACGGACACCGTTTAAAATACAAACCATCCGAGTCACGACTTTTGTTGAGTAGTATTTTGTGACTGATAACTTGTTATGTGATAACTTCACACTCGCGTTAGATAATTCGTGTGTTTGAGTCTCATCCTAACGTAAAGTTTTAGGATGGGCACCTATGGGCACAGATCATGCATGGGTATTATAAAAATTTAGGTAACATGAAAAATAGATAGATTAAAAATCAGTGTTTTATTTTTAATCTCATATCATAACTGATACTAATAAGTTAAAACATTATACAAAAGTTTACATTTAAGTTTCCTACGATTTAACTTTAAACTAAAGTATTTCTTCGAAAAAAGAACCACAGAGTACAAAAATATCAATCTACCTACATTCTAAGCAAATATAAACACAAAAGAGTAGCACAAATGTACGAACCACAAAAATTCCTATCTTATACTAAAGACAATGTTTTTTTAGATTTATCTAATAAAGTACCTACCTAACTGTACATACACTAAACGATTTCAACAAAAGTTGTCTATATTAGGTACAATATTTTCATCATAAACCAAATACCAATGTTATTGGAGCACCATGCAATCATAGCACTACAAATAGGTAATTTAAACACCTCACTCAGGTCCTTTAAGTTTGCACATTATAAGATATTTTTCTTGTGTCTTTTGAGAAATGTCTTATAAGTAGCTTGATCGTTTATACAGCATGTATCTACAATGGCGACAAAAAATTGACACATGGGTAGAGCTACTTATTAGTATTCATAAAAAAATAATTAAAGTACAGTCAGCTGCACTAGAATGTGTACAATTCGTAATTTTCAATGTAGGGCCGCATTTGCATTGTTATGGACTTTCACGGTCGCAATACTAAATAAATAAGTAAAATTATCAACTGTGTTCATAATTTTTTAGTTTTATCCTGTAAATGTCTAATGCAATACGGTGACACTAGTTTAAAAGTTACGAATCTTACACATTTTAGTGCAGCTGACTGTACTTTAATTATTTTTTTATGAATACTAATACCTAAGTAGCTCTACCCGTGTGTCAATTTTTTGTCGCCATTGTAATACATGCTGTATGAGTACTTATTACACGATATTTATTCATTTCTCTCAATTAGATTTTGTCGAATGTCTGCGAGTTATGGTCGCCTAAAATGTGACACAAAAACGTTAACTTAATATACCTATATAAATTAAACATAATCAATTCCCGTACTGACATGCAAATAGACGACTATATTAAATGAACACCACTAACTTAAGCTAAGTACAAAAGTACGCTCTTAAACTCCAACATGTTACGTTAAAGCTTACTGTGCGTGTTTATATTACGGGACACGCATGCACTACTTAAGAAAAGAAAAAAAAAATTCCAATGATCACCTTTACATCCGTTTTTTTACCAAAACAAAGAATACAATATTCATCAGGATTAAAAAAATAGTACAATTCAATCAGTACCTCTATCACGAACAAATCTACCAGTCGCCGCGCTAACGTATTCGAGTTATATTGCGCGTGAATGCCAGCTCGACTGCCAACCGTTGTTGTAGTGTCACCGCGCAGTGTATCTCGGATACGCTAGCATTCTATTCGTGATCAAGGCACTGGTCACATTACCGGGCTTCAACGAACATTCTCGGTGTCTATCGTCAAACGAATCGATATAGCTGCCCTTAAGACTCGCGAATATTGCGCCGTAGCCCTATAATATGGTACTAGCATCTTTCACACTAAAAAAGTTCAGATTTTAGTAATCAAAAAAATATCAAAAAATTCACAGTTTACAGTGCAAAAATATAAGTATTTGATTATCGTGTAAAATTATTGAAAATATCAGCTCTTGTTTAATGAATAAACTATTAAAATACATATCACAGTGATTATGATATTTACAATGAATTGATGGATCTAATTTTTAGGCAGTGTATTTTTATTTTATCTATGCAGCTCGTGCGATAAACTAGGGCCCATAAACATTAATAAAAAAAGACATATTTATGGGAAAAGTTAAAACATGCGTTGTTTGGCCATTATTACAAGCTTAGGGACCTATTCGTTGGTCCTCAAAGCTTGTAATTATGGAAAATATTACAAACGGGAGACGGTTGACAGGGATTTAGAAGACAAGCTTTTCCTGTAACAGCCTTAAATGATCTCTTATAACTAATCACAAACAAATGTGCGAATTGACTTGGAAACTCGCCTTCAGAGGTGCATATGTATATGAATGGCGGATACTGTAAAATTCCAACTTTAGGCCTTTTGAACATTATAACACATTCCCTGTACAAACAAAATTCCATACAAAATGATTTATCAACTTCATACGTCCAAGTGTAGTTCCACTTTAGACTTTGGTTTGAAGTTGTGAACCAATAGTGGAAGCACGAACTCCTGAAAAAAAGCTTCATGGCCCCACATTGGGGGCACCTGGACAGGGAACGTGTTAAGATTATTATTCTTGTCTTATGAGAAATGTCAATAAGACATTCAGTCGCTTGATTGTTTATATGAAACCACACATGTTACAAGATATTTTATCTTATGTCGGATAAGACACGCGCATACGAAATTTTTCATGTCTTGTGTTCGTGTCTTTAGAATGTGCAAAAGGCCTTGGGGCTACTATGGGGCGTACGTCTTGAATTTTAATAACTAACCGTATTGTCATCTCTAACTATCAATTAATTTGCAGCAAATGTATAATTAAAATTTTCAACATTGATATGTTCAATTTATTTTAAGATTCTGAGCTTAATGTAGGAAGATTTTTACCTAACCTAAGGTCATTTGTATCGGAAATTTAACCAATATCATTTCATACAAAATACTGCATTCCATTATTTGGATTTAAAAAGAAAACCTCCTTTGACAGGAGTCATGAATTGGATGCTGAACGCCCTTTATCGTTCAATCAATCCCCTACGAGAAGATTGTTAGCACGTAACGTCAGTGACACTGATAGGCAACGTGAGCACATTGCTGACAGTCGAATTTTCAGCGAATATAATAATTTATTGCTGATATTGGACCTTTCAGGATGCAAGTCTCAAACATTCCTTTCTTAGTGTGCACTTCGTACAGATTGAACCATCCCAGTCTTAATGACCAGCGGTTTAGGCTGTGCGTTTTATGTCAGTAATACTTTCAGTAATACAGAATGTTTCTTTAAAGCTATACCGATGTCAGTGACACAAAATAATAGCTAACGTGAGCATTTATTGCTAACAATAGGATTTGGGAGGACTGTTTAAGTGTTTCTCAATATGACATCCCGCATTAGAGCAATTACCAAGTAATATCAGTACCACGTCAATGTGACACAAACTGAGAGCCAACGTAGCATTTATTGCTGACATGGCATTTATTGCTGACGTATCATTTATTGCTGACATCGCATTTATTGCTAACATGGCGTTTATTGCTGGTGTAAAATTTTGAGGGACTGTTAAATTCAGTCAACTATTAAAAATAAGGCAAGTCTAAACTATAAAGATGATGACGTCACAACGCCGTGTCAGGAGTCCTGCGCTAATAAGGCAAGTCTAACCTATAAAGATGATGACGTCACAACGCCGTGTCACGAGTGCTGCGCTAATAACGCCTCAAGTTGCGCCTGCGTGTCGTTCTGTTGTTGTTGCGTTTGCGCAGCCTCGAGAGATGACACCACGTGCTGGGGGATGTTTATTTGCACTGGGAGGTTCACGTTTGAGCTGGTTGGTACCTGAATGGAATAAAGAGCCATTATAGATACCCACATTTTCAAAAGATAGTCACAGGGAAAATAGTCAAAAAATTTAAAAGGTAACCTACACTTTCGCATTTGTAACTGTATGTGTATACTCACACGTATAGTAATCTCAGGCAGTATGCTATTGGTGACAGTAGTGGTTGAGTTCGGCTCCACCTTGAATATCTGCGTGTTTGTATTGGCTTGCGTTTCGTCGCGGGCTCGTTTCGTTTCGTGCGAGCGAGCGTGCTTGCGCAGATGGTCTTTTCTATAGAAACCTGTAGAACAAAGATAGAAATCATTTTTATTACAAACTAGCTGATACCCCCGACTTTCCACCAAAATATCTGTCACCAGCATACTATGAACCTCGCAGCAAATGGCTGCTTTTGGTTTACAAAGTTCAAGCATCTATGACGGTGGACCAAACGAGAGGCTCTCATTGCTAGAACCGCTTACGACACACACCTATCATTACATCCAACTAGTTACACAACTACACACCTTTCCCGCACTCGGTGCACATTTCAGTCTTAACGCCGGAGTGTATGACGGTGTGAAGGTTCAGATGCTCCCGTCGCTTGAACCCCTTACGACACACGCCGCATACGTAAGGCCGTTCTGGGTTATGGCCTAGTTTGTGACGCTCCAAGTGCTCCTTACGTTTTAAACTGGAACAAAAATTAGGCTCTGGTAATCCTAATTTGTAACTCATTATCAGGGGCAATAAGCAAGCAAGCTCGTATGAGTTAGTGGCCAACTCTGGTGACGGAGTTTTTAGGCCGCTGTAAGCGACGCGTGAACTTAGTTATAGTTTTTTTGTATTTCGTCTTTATTTTTAATCTTTTGGTTTGTTTATTTTAATAAATGGGTCGACGAAAGACATGGGAGACGCAAGCACCGGGGTGGTACCTACCTATTGGCATTTTTGGGCCAAGTACACCAGTGATCTTGACGTTTGATACCGCGCGGACGTGTTTGCCTCTCCCAACCTTAGCACCCTTAACGTAAACTGTTGTTTTCACCATACGCATCCGCTACAGCCGCCTCAAGGCGTCTGTCATGGCTAACGACTGCTAGAGCAGGGACCGACAGTTTAACGTGCCCTCCGAAGCACGGAAGCGCTCAGATGTAAATGCCACTAACGCTCACCCATCCAAATAGTGACCGCACAGAACGTCACTTAACTTAGGTAATCGGTGAAGATTGACTAAGCAGGCCTAGCCACGAGCGCTTCCACGAGGGGCAATAAAGTTCCCAATATCCCGCAACAAATGTTCATAAAAATTAACCCTGATTATCTCGCAAAAACACTAACAAAGAAGTCACTAGATACTGAATGCTTACATTATACAATCAAACAGGCGCATGAAACCTCAAAACTGATGAACGGAATGGGATGGGTGATGAGGGGAATAATATCAGGTGGGATCGGTATGTTTCTTGTACACTATAAGGATACTACCCTCCAAATTTCATACCTCTAGGACTTATAGTTTAGGCTGTGCGTTGATTCTAAGTCAGCTTCAAAAGAGTTTTATATATTTAGATAAGTACATACCCAGCGCCACAGATCCCACATATAAATCGCCTCACAATCTTATGCACTCCCAAATGTATTTCCAGCTGTTCCTTCTCAGGATATGCCATCTGGCATTCGGGGCAGCAGAATATGGGCGTGCCGTCGGCCGCTTGGGCTATAACAACCTGCCCTGGCTTCGGCCGCGCCGGCTTTGGAGGTTTCTTCTTATATTTCTTCTTCTTTTTGCTCTGAATTTTCACTGAACCATCTGAAATATATAAATTATTTAAGTTGTGCTATCGCAGTACTAATACGCCTTAGTCGTATTTGAAAAAAGAAAATGAATGTTGCTAGTTTTCAGTCCTGAAACTTTGTCTTCATTTATTTGTTTGTACGTGCATGGTTTGTTCAAGAAGGCTACTTTCCACTCGATTGCTATTACGTACAATACAGACATCAGATCCTGGCAATTATAAAGTAAGCCATTTATATTCACAATAGAGTTTTTTCTAAAAAAGAAACATCTTTAACAAAACCGCCGCCGAAAGCACGCTAGTCCAAAAAGTACAAGTACCTTCCCCAATGATGGCTTCTGCAACCGCTTCTTTTCTATCGTCCACATCAACATCTATTATTTCTCTCTTCTGAAGTACGTTAGGATTAGGGTTTAGTTTGAGGAACTGTTGTAGTGAGAGTGGTAGAGTTTGCGTTTGCTGAAACAAATGTTATTAATAAATATAAAATAATATTTGCACATAAATTAATATGTAACTGCGGGTAACACAGAAGATAAACCTGTTTTTTTTTAATATAAAATTAATATTCAAATTTTAACCACCGAGTTAACGAATATTGAACCACACGTCCGGCCGACGTACGTCTTATGAGTAGCGAACTTAAAAAGCAAAGTAAAAAGTACAGAGGACATATCCTAGCTTTCTTGTCTATGATAAAAGGTAACATAAGGGCAATAACATCTCGGGCTAAGACGATAGTAAAGGGCAAGCCTACTCCACTACCCCAGTACTCACCCTAGCACTTTTCTTTGCAACAGTACATTTAATAAAATAGTGGTCCAGCGGAACTTTTTGATAGGTATTTTCAAACCGTGGTCGTGAGAAACCGTGGTTTAATCTACCCCAACTAGCAGAACAAATATGTATCTCTATGAGAATTGTACTGGCCCACTGGCGGGCCAGATGGGATTTTTTTTCCCATCCGGCCCACCAGTGGGCCTGCCGGTGGGCTCGATGTGAATAACCCCATCTAAACATTGTCCCAGGCACTAGTGTCCCGTAAGTGTAGGCCTAGGTTACCTCCTGACGCTGTATAAATCATTTTCAACAGATGTAAAGGCCTCCGTAAAGGGTAATATGTGAATGTGTGTGTAAGTACCTGCGACGGCAAACTGTTGAGATATTTGACAAGGTCCTGTTGACTACCAGACATCGTCCAGGGCGTGCTTTCGCTCGCTTCCGTGCCTTGCGAGCTCTCCTGAAATATACACATTATTCCAACATTGTTTACACTTGACGCATCATTTACCTCCGAATTCGTTCTCTTCTCAGTGGATGTGCCCTTTGCATTGTTGTAGGTAGGCAGTACCTCTGGCAGTCGCCGCGTTAACGTATTCGAGTTATATTGCGCGTCAATGCCAGGTCGACTGCCAACCGTTGTAGTGTCACCGCGCAGTGTATGTCGGATACGTTAGCGTTACGATACGATACGTTTGCGATTGTCACATTTATTCGTGATCAAGGCACCGATGTACCGTTTGACATAAAGAAGGCCATCACCTTGTTCCGTCACTTCATTCAGAATAAATAAATCAATTAATCGCAGAAAAATCTAAATTTTCATCTATGTAAAGATAAACTCACGTCATCATCACACTCCTCCTTGATAATAACATCTTCATTGTTATTGTTGGTAGTTGTGTTGTTGTTCAGAGTTTTGGTATCATCTGGCCCATTTATAACAATCTGTTGGTTCGGCGTTATGAATATCTGGAACAAATTACTTTACGTAGAGCTCATCAAATATACAGTGTGTACGTACGTACGTACAAGTACCGGCACGGTTTAATATCGCCGGCCTGGAATTGCCGGATATCGAATTTTATGCAAAAATCGTGGCGAGACCTATAGAAATATAAAGGTAGGGACACACTTATCCCACGTACGCAACGTATGCAATTCATTATGAAATCTGGACCCTGATATGTATGCATAGAAAGATACTTGTCATACGCAATGATATCCCATGCGTCCCGTGCAACGTTCGACCTGTCGCGCCAGATCGGCGTGGGAACGTGGAGGGGATAAACACACGCTTTCCCACGCGTACGACTCTAGTAGGACAAGTGCAAGTAAAGTTTGACAGTATGTCGGTACAAAATTACAAATTACCAATTATACGCTAAATAATTTGTTCTACTGAGATATCTGTGATGTGTGAGCGCGAATGAAATCTCTATTTAGCTTGTACCTGATGCTGTAAGGTTCCTTGTAGTTGGCTTTTTTCGTCACTGGATTGTGGTTGTTGGATCAACTGCATCTCTTGCGGTATCGTCGTCATTATCATATCTGGGAAATAACACGTTTTTAATTAAATCTGTGCCAGAACTTTTTTTTTAAATTAAGTAGTAGACAAACGGGCATACGGCTCATAAGCGTAAGCGATCACTGTCGCCTTAGCAAGCAAGCTCGTATGAGTTACTGGCCAACTCTGGTGACAGAGTTTTTAGGCCGCCTTAAGGCCTCCTTCATGGCTTAACGACTGCTAGAGCCGTGACCGACAGTTTAACGTGCCCTCCGAAGCACAAAAGCCCTCAGATGTTAGTGCCACTAGCGGTCACCCATCTACATAGTAACCGCGCAGAACGTCGCTTAAATCGGTGAAGATTGACTAAGCAAGCTACGCGACGGGCGCTTCACCTAGAAACATAATACATAACCTAATACATACTGTCAGGAAGTGTGTTCTGCGGAATCATTTGCAAGGCGCTGTCATTGGCTTCGGGCGAGTATGCTACGGTCAGTACAGCTCCACCTTCAATTAGAGAATACCTTATATAGCCACAATAATAATACAACATAGTCACTGTGTATAACTATTTCTATACAAACTTCTCGTCTAGAGATCTTCAATGTCATTGTGTATAACTATTTCTATGCAAACTTCTAGTTTAACGGCTTTATTTATTAGTAACGGTAATATTAAAAATATTCTTATTATTTTTCTATTTCTTGTTAACAGATCTCACAGTCATTTTTAAATATTGGGGGTACCTTCAATTTTCATTTTTGCACGTTTCCGATTGGTAAATGATTTGGACCAGTTGAGCCATATATAAATTGTTTGCAACGGTTTGTAGATAGCTCAACTGTTTCATGTGTATTGTAAATACTGTATTAGTTGTAATTTTCTTTGTGAATAAAAGTTGTTTTTACATACAGGTGCCTACACGGTTTAATAGCGCTCGGCGAAAGTGGACGGAAAGTGAAGGGGTGCTTCGCGCATCCAAACGCCGAACAGATCTAAAATTCGACTTCTGCGCATTTAAGGTCAGCCCTATTAAACCGTGTCGGTACCTACTGTACCTCCTTGGTAACCTTGGATAGGTATCTGCATCTGGTACTTCTGCTGCTGTGGCTGCAGTAAGTTGGGGTTCAGGACCTGGATTTGCACCATTGGCTGAGGCTCTCCTGTGAAGTCATTATACATAGTTCTTGACTGAACATTACAAGATTACCAATATGTGCCGTAGTAATGCTCTCAAACGGTGGAAAAAAATATCATGGAATTCACCTGGTTAGTTCTGGATATGGGTGTTTCTATGTATTATATGTATTTAAAAAAAAATATGTATGTATGTATGTATTCTATCAGCCATCTAGTTTCCATCGTACAAGCTTTGCTTAGTTTGAGACTAGAAGGCGTTGTGTTAAGTGACCGTGAATATTTATTAATTGATATAAGTAAAAACTTGCTTTTTCTATGGATGATAACTTGGCTGAGAAGATGGTATACTTACCGAGGTTATAAGACTCAATATGTATTCTTATTTAACTGAGCCCATTTGAGCCATCAGGATGGGGCCCAGTCGTTTAATTACTCTATTATACAGCAGCTTATGAAATAATTACCTCTATGTAGTATAGTATACTATATTACTAGCCACCTAGCGGTAAATATTGTCGTGCCCTATCAGTGTTCATATTGGAAGCTATTACATACTTTATTTACGATTGTTTGTACCTACAATGTGAATGCAATAAAAAACTAGACCATGAGCAGCTTTTTAAAAAAAAAATTATGTCGTCTTACAAAATGTCAAATGTTCTTCTTTAGATAATGGAATAAAGATTAGCTATAAAAGAGAGCATGTGTTTAATTACCGGGTTTGGATCCAGGCAGTGTGATTGGCACCGAGATGAATTGCGGCGCGGCCTGTATACCGCCGTACTGCATGCTCTCGCTGACTGTCACTCCACCTACCATGCCGACGACCTGACAACCACAATTTTTTTTAATTTTTTTTATACAATATAGGCAACCGTTTGACCACAATCTCACCTGATGTTAAGCAATGACGTGGTCGACGATATAGCACGGTTACCTAGAAGATACCTATTCACTCTACTCTTGAAAACTTCCAAATTATAGTCATTCGGGAACACAGTATAATATTAAATTCTCCTGACTCTCTCTTCTCTACTTCTGGTTTTCTTGTATCTCTTCTGATTTTCCGTATAGAGAAGGGTAAGGTCCATAAATTACTTGTCTACCTAAAGTGACTTCTCACACGCCACATTTTTAGTAGAGTTATGTTAAACGGTATTTTTTTTAAAATAGCTAGGGTAGGTAATTAGATGTCTCGGTGTTGTTTTTATACTCTGTGTTGTTTTTACCAGAAAATAAGATTTTTGCAGAAATTAAATCCAAGTCTATGGGGATTGTCTTCTTCAGTCACAGTTTAGCAAACTGTAATTTTTATTGTAATTTGTCAGATTCTGATGGTATGGAAGAGCCGAAGCCCGGCTCAGTGGCGAGTCTTGGGAGAGACCTACGTCCAGCAGTTGACCGATATAGGTTGATGATGATGATGGTATGTATGGTATCAAGGTACGCCATCGTGCTGGAGCACAGCAGGCTGGACATTTACCTGCGACAATGAATTGTTGGTCATGCCCTGCTGCATCTTAGTGACCGGCATCTGACCACCGCTGGTGGTAACGAAATGTGTGCCCGCGCCGCCGACCGCCGAGAAAGCGGCGAAATTCATATCGTCGTCCTCCTCACTGGAATTTGTACATAAAATTATTAGCAAATTCTATTTTTATCCCCCGACCGGAATAGGAAGGGGTGTTATAAGTTTGACGGCGTTATATATCTGTTTATTTGTCTATAGCTTAGTACTTCCGAAGTTCTGAAAGTATCTAGGGCTCCAATTGGTGTAGCCGTCCATATTATGAGAATATTCACCAGCTCTACACCAGTTTCGAAGCAATTTCAACAAAAACAAAAAGGATCTAACCCACATGAAATCACTTTTAAGATACGGCGGAAGTTTGAAATTTAAGTGTAAAGAATGTAAAGATCTGCCATACATGTGGTCTTAAAACAAATTACAATAACATATTTTTAGCCTGATCTTTTTGCTGAACATAAAAGTAGACATTAAGAACCTTTTGGTACACTTAAACAACTTTTTACCAAAGTGTAGATTGCATCCTATTTGCGTAAGTGCGTGAGTCTGCGTGTAACTGACTGCACACATACATTTTGGTAGTTTAAGATTAGACAAGTTTGAGTCCATACTCCAGGATCTGTAATGACCAGCAATGATGAAGAGGGTCTATGGAGTGTTTCTGGCTCAAGAATTCTCATGAGTAACGGTTAGTCTTAAAATGTAGTGAAACTCAATTTGAAACTTCATTCATTTCAACCTTTCATTTGGGGTTAAGAGACGTTCTTTTATTACACTTACAAGAGGATTCTAAACAATCCTTGTGATTTTATTAAATAAATATTTTTTTACTTTGACTTTCCACTATGTCAGTCACTTAGTAAGTTCATTTTGAAGAAAGTGCAGTAGAGGAGCGTGCATTTTTGAAAATGTAGGTATTTAAGTATCTAGGAAGAATACACACCTAGTAGGACAATTATGTAAGGTTGCTATAAATGCCAATAATTTCCTACCAACTCTGCATAACAAATAAAAAAAATATTATTGTGCTAATTTCCTACATAACAGTGAAAGCAGGAAGAAACTAGATACTTACTACCTAAGTTTTATTAGGTAGGTAGGTACCTAGGTACACTAGATAGCTACAACTGAAACGTTCTGTTTGAAATCATCTAAAATTTTAGAAATAACCAAACAAATCCAAATAAATAACTAACAAAGTTTCGTCATTTCAATATTTGACCTCATTGTTAAAATATAACTTAAAAATAGGTACCAATGGTTACTTTATTATTTCGAATATTCGTTGGACACAGACTAATGGATTACATTTTAAAATCCTCATACCACGAATCATCTCTCGGCATTTTCTGCATATCACACATCTTGGCTCACGCCCCGCGACGACGGGAGAAAAACGAAATCGAAAAAAAAAACCACAGTGTCCCACTTGAGTCATTCACAATCGCGTCTATCCCCACACAATCCCACCACCGCGGCGGGACCTGGGACCCTGATGGTAGGGCACATACCACCAGTCTACTAAACACCACACACAGCACAACACTAAAATTAATGCAGCAGCGGTGAGAGGCGAAAGATGATCGCCAGCGGCCACTAATAAGAAAGTGGGTTAAAGAAAGTTTTTATGCAGGCTCGATAGTCGACAGACGAGTTATACATACTGGTGGCTGTGTGTATGTGTCTAGCGTGGTACTCACTTTCTCTTTAGTGTACTTTCACAAGGTGCTGTGTGGTTGTGGTTCACTGACTGTGGGAATGTTGCAGTGATTGTATTGTTTCAGCAAATTATTACTGCCTATTTTTGTAATATAATTAATTCCTCATGCTACTACTTTTAATTTAAAATTAACATTCTACCTCATTAACTTCTTATCAATACAAGTCTTAGTGATTTTATATAAATCATTGGTTCTAAGAAATGTGTTTTGCTTGGCGACTTGAGAAAACCTTGAAAGTTTCTTAGTAAGTTAAAATGAGGTCACTCGAGAATGCCAATGACCTGAATTTCTATAGTAATGTACCTAGACATTCAATTTAATGAACGTAACAATCACAGATGACAATAATCAAAGTACCTAATTATATCTATTTATTTGTTAACTAGTGGATGGTATGATTGAATGGCTGGCAATGTGAATTTGTTCCATACTAAGGTCAAAACAAAGAAACTGCATCAAATATGGCCGAATGGCTAGACTATTTTTGTTACATTACCTACAAATCTATGAAAATATTGAATATTTCATGAAACAAAGTTCTGAAAGGGAGTCCACATGTTAGTGGGCGGGCCTAGACGGAGATCGGAGGTTGTTAACCCCTACCAGTCCCTCTCGACCGATGACAGAATGGAACGCATCCCCACCAAGATACGGGATCCCCTCCAAGCGCAAATCTCTCCCGCTCCCGACTCCACCACCAAACAGGAAACCGCGAGAGGAGGGGTGGCGCGGCCCTCTTGATCAAGACTCGCGGCACTCTTGCAGGTACGGAGCCACGCGCCCCGACTAACGGTACGTGTACCGCTGCAGAAATAAGGTCACGGATAGAAATTCACACGTTGTAAACAACAGTCAATAAAAACACTCACCTGTAGTACAGACAAAATCAGTGGTTTGGCAAGTCTTTTAGATCACACATTTTTTATTACATTCCTATTTAGAACACTGAATCGTGTCAATTTTATTTTTTGACGCCTTCTCTTTTACTACTACAACAAATGATCAGCCATATTGTTTTTTTTATTTCTAAATAATTTTCCGCCAGATGGCGCAAAGCAAAGATGGAACAATCCTGTGATTGGCTGAACAGTGGCTGATTACAGAACACATAAACGTCACTTTGACGCGTAAGTTATTAGTTGCCACTATAAAATAATAGTTTTTACATGAGGTTTTGTATCTGTGCGTATACGTATTTTTATCTCAATAAGGTTATTTATTGTTATCTAATACACACACCGTATTATATATTCTTTGCTTATTTATACACAGGTTTAAGTTAACGTGCCGACTTTGTTCGTGATCAGTGTGATTATCACTCCTCTGTTTTATATTCTTACCGATTCTTCCGTACAGTCGATGAGTGAGTACAATACAATAGGTTATAAGCCATAGACGGTGTATTGTATACTCTTCACGGTTAGGTCTACACCTTTCCAAACCTACTTACACCTTAGATATGAAATGCACGCCATCTGTTTCATCAACCATTCTAGTTTTACCAATGATCTCCAATCGTACACCAGATGGCGTTTAAAATAACATACAACAAACAAAGGCTTACAAAGATGGCAGCACATCAGCCACGCCATCGAACTCATCGGAGTTGAACCGAATAACCGAACCACATTTCAAATTCATATTTTTTTTTTATTCATTAATAAAATAACTTAACAGATTGCTTCAAGGCGTTATTCTATTAAACTAGAAATATAGCTACACCGCGCCGCCGCCGCGCGTAGTATCGTAGGTTAATAAAGGTGTTCGGTGCTGTACCGTACCGCCACTATTTGATTGAATGGTACATTAATTTACCGTGCATTTTACGCAATCGAATAGTGGCGGTAGGTACTAGGTGTCACTTCACTCTCATCCAAAGATACCTTTAGGTAGGTACTTATGTAGGTTTATTTTAGGAATAAGAATCATAAGGTAAAACTGTGTAAAAGATCTTATTTATTTCCACCTCACGTCCAAGTTCGGATATCGTGGAAGCTCATGGTGGAAGTTGGCTGTGCATTGCATTCACAATATGACCATCATGGCCTTACCTGTTACCGCCACAACCTTTTTATGGCAAATTGCCAGTCATCAACGACTACTTTACACGACACGACCACTGATCCGGACTCGAGCATAGATTTTTGAAGGATTTTTGTATGAAAATCTACTCAAATATATGCCTTTGTACCTAATGATTTCTTTATCAGGGTGTCATACGGGGTGTTCTAAATCCAAGTAGGTATCAGTAGGTTACCATGTACCTAGCTGGATAGTAGGTACCTAGGTGCCTACCTACCACTAATAGGTAGGTACCTACCTACTACTGGCAGTTAGCACTTGGGAAGTAGAGTAGTAAAGTCACGACCTTTCTCCAGTCACTGCGATCCGCACTTGTCTTCTTCGAAAAGATTTTTTCGCTTTCGCTTCTGCTTCAACTTACCTACCTACCTACCTACCTAACCGGTTAACCTTGATTCAGCGAGTAGGTAGGCAGGTAAGTTTACTGCCTTCGTTTCCTTCCGCCCGCTTGTGGCCACCTTGATAGTACCTAAGTAGGTATAGGTACCCGTACCTACCTAGATATCTGCTTGCCAGGACATCAGGATTACAATTTTGGATTCTGGATTACAAAACCTACCCACATGAGCAGATGTAATATTATTAGGTAGGTAACTCAAACTAGGTACCTAGGTACTTAACAAAGGCAAGACACCACACCCTTTTACGAAGAGCCTATATCACCACGGCTTTACTAAGACGATTCAATCCAATAAAGGTGTAACTACTCGTGCCATCTGGATACAAAGACCAAGGCATATAACGTACCTACCTACCTGCTTCCAGCGCGACAGTCGTCGCCCCAAAAGGTCTGCAGTCGATTCACCGCGCCTTCGCCGGTCTAGGCCTTATACGGCTGCTAGGCAGCTTTTAGATGGCTAACTGCTCTGTTCTGTCTGACCCGTTCGGTCTACTGAAGGTAATCGTCAAATACGGTGGAAAATTATCCTAGAAATGTAACCACGACTTATTTGGTCGAAACAAGATCAATCCACCGCTAAACCTACCTACATTACCTAGGTATACTTACCTACCATTATCTAGTAGGGGGAGAGCGGAGGGTTGCTAAGATTTTATCTCACTAGTAGGTAGGTAAAAAAAAGGGCCTTTTTTATAATTTTCTAGGGACCTCTCACACGAAATATTGTGTTAACCTTTCGACGGATGGCACGAGATCGCGGTTCCGGGCGAACTAAGTAGGTAGGTAATACCTAGTATTGAAGTGCCGTGTAAGCGGATATTATTCTCTGACATTGTCAAAGATCTCTGGTAGGATAGGAACCGCAATAATTCGCTCGGCTTCTGCGCATTTAATTCAATTCAAGGTATAGTAGTGATTTTGCACTTCACTTACAAATATTTTGTTTCAACAAGGAAAAATTATTGTATGTATGTACCTAATATGTACCATGGACAATAAATACAAATTGTTAATTATTAGTCCATGGTACCTAGGTAGGTACCTAACCTAGGTATGTAGTTTTATGTGTGTGATCCTCTGTGGCCGGACCACATTTTAGTACTCAGATGCTATAGTTCGAAATAATACCTACCTAAAGTCTACTTTCATCGGAATATAATATGTATATTTTTAGTACCTCAAGAGATATCTTTTTAATTAACAATTTATGTGGTCCGGCCGCCAAGCAGTGCCCTCTGGCCGCGCCACCTCAAATTAAACAGAGTATAATGAACTATTAATAAATCCATATCCCGAAAAAAACTACCTAAAGAGTACCTTGCATACGACAAATATGGTCCGATAAACCCCTTTAGTTAAGGAGTTATTGGTCGTAGGGTGTGGTCCGGCTGGAAGGTATACTCTACAGCAAGTCAACTTTGCAATATTTAATTTAACTATCCATAAATCAATTTATATAATAGTACCTTTTCTTTACTCTTCGTTGATACTTTTTACTCTCAAGAAACTATTCATTTTGATTAATTAATCTTTAAAGTATGTGGCGCGGCTAGGGAGGATTACTTTCAGCAAATATAACGAAATATGATTTATTTCTTTATGCCAACGAAAACAGCATAATAAGTACTTTATAAAAAGACCGGGACTTCATCTATAAACTTTTATTTTTATTACCAACAATGATTTTGATAAAGGTGCACTTTTTGGTTTTTGTTTACCTATCTACCTAAGAATAGGTAGTTAATTTGACGAAGTACTGTGCCCTACCAGTGTATATGGTAAGGCGGGCCGTACCGAGGTGCGCATATAAGGTCATTTACCTTGTATTTATGTATCTAATTATGTACCTATGAGGAAACTTTAATACATAAACAACTGATATTTTTGTCCACGGACAAAATCATAACCTCTTTTAGGAGGAAAATCATAAATAATGTTTATATTATAAATTTTGTGTGCCCTCCAGCTAGGTAGCAGCATGTTGTATCGCGGTTTTAAGTTTGAACAAAGCCGGGATCAGGTTTTTCTAACTTGAATCTTTTATTTTAACCAGTAAAATAATTGTAATTAGGTGCTCGTCAGCAAAGTACAAAGGTAGCTGTAAAATAGGTAAGATCCCGAGCCAAGATTTATTTGTCATAATAAAATAACACGTGATTTTGATTGTGAACCCATCGTCACAATGATTCAGGCTTCCGCTAACTTTGTTATTATTCCTGTAAATAAGGAGTTTTGTGTCAATTTAATATACTTATGTGTAGGCAGTTATTTTCCTTATGCATATATGTAGTTTGCTATAAGTAGAAAACCCGCAATATAAGTATGTATTATTTATAGTAAACACAATTACAAAACATCTAAATTTAATGATCCCATCATTTTGCTAAGTAGGTAACACTCAAGTAAGTTTGTACAAATTATTGGCTAGTAAAGGACACCTACCTATTTTGCTGTTAAATTGGGTGTTTTTATTTGATTTATTACGAATCACACCGTAAGTCAAGTCACCACTAAAAGTTACCGTCACCAAAATGTATTTAAGATTAAGTAGGTAGGTACCTACGAAGATACGTGTCAGTTTGTTCTCATCAGGGGCCTTATGCTCACTTCGGTAGAAATTTAACTCTGATAGAGATGACGTCATATTTCGGCCGAACTTGTTTTACTCACTAGTGAATCGAGTTTTCGACGTAACCTTGAAGTCCTCCCTTTTTAAGATAAATCTCTGCCAATGTGAGAATAAGGCTCCTTCTCTACGGTACCTATAAAATGTGATAAAATTGATCAATAATGACAAGAGCAATCGTCAGAATCAATCGATTGCGAGAGTTACCTTATGAATCACGCTGACGAATATTCTAAGAAACCAGTCGGAATTCTGAGACTGGTGTGTGACTCAAACCAAGGGTCAACCAAAACCGGAATATTTCGCAAACCTATGCATATTTCATGTCATTGTAGAGCAAACTAAACCAACGACATGAGAACATAATAATAAATCAAGCAAAATAGAATAATCGCTGACTGCAAAATCCCTGAACTGAATCTGATTTGCCGTCATCACTTTGTAATGTTAAGATCATCACAAAGGAAATAAAAATGTTAAATTTAATATTACTTTTCTACATTATTCTTTTTTATATAAAATAAAATAATAAAATAAATATTCACGGACACTTAACACAACGCCTTCTATATGCATGTGGAACTGGAACACTCAGATGTCAAACATAATGTTGTCTACTTTCTCAAAACATTATCGTTGAACATTTGGAATTTGGTCTGTTAGATAGATGTTAGCTTATTGTATTTCCACAAAAATACGAGGGTGCGTCAGATGAGTCAGTTGCAACCCCATGGACTCCACATCCACACCCCTCTAGACAGGGCGCGACGATGCACTGCATCGACAGGGGTGGCTAGAAATCGATAAGCGCAGACAGCAAAGTCATGAATAGGAGAAAGTAAGACTAAAAGTTAATTTTATTAATATTATGCTTTCGCTAAGAGTTTCTTCTAGATAGATAGATAGATAATACTTTATTGTACACAAGGGTAAGGTACGTACAAATCTTAAAAATAACTTTGTATAGTACAATGGGCGGCCTTATCGCTGAAAGCGATTTCTTCCAGGCTACTTTAACACTTCTACTTTAACACTGAGCATTTTATTTACTTCGGTTATGAAATAATACTAGTGGAATCCCATAGATATTAAGCATTAATTTTCACCATGAATAAAAAACTACTTCGGTCAGTACAGTAAGTAGAAACCTCCGACAGATCTGACTTATACAAAACGAAATTTCATTCAGTCTGTTGATTTCAATAACAGTTTTATTTTTATGTAGTTTTTCTGTAATATCACGTACTCCATTAGTAATCACGTTATTGGTACAAGCAATAATCAGCATAAGTACCTAACTTTAGAAATAAAACAGTTTCATGATGCAACGTTTATCTCAAAACTTCATATCAGTCGTAGCCGTACGTAACTTCGAATTCTGCAGAATATAATAGAGCTATCTTTTATCTTTCCCCTACGTCAGTTAGTAATGCTTTCTGATCTCTTCATAATTACAATGATAATGTTCTTCAACGCTTAAATGTAATTACTCAGCAGACGCTGCGGTATAGCGAATTATAAGCTAATTAAATATTTTTAGGTTAATCTCGAGCGTTTGAAGCAATTAGCGCGAAACAGGTAACTCACACTAGAGAAAGCAATGAAATACTGAAGTGAAAATATTCACAGTTTATTCGTAGAAAGAATGCGATCATTGAATTAGTTGGAAATGAATAACAATAATCCAGGTTCCACGTGAGCGGCTACGCGTCGCGTCGGTAACGTTATCACTTATCAGGCCATAGCATCGCATCGTTATCATCTGATGTACTCTATGTGGCTAAAGTCGAGTAGGCTTCCTTACCATATATGGTGACAAAAATTGAGACTGCTCCATCCAGCTCGTGATTGGTGGAATATACTGTTACCGATATTATGTTAACTCTGATAAGGCACGTTTTATATAGTTTATCCTCACGAGCTAACATTCATTTAGTAAGGTGTGCTTGGACGAAGCACTACGGAGTCTTTACCTAGTCATTTAATTTATTTTAACTGTAAGTTTATTTTTAGATTTTATTTTATTAACTTTAATGCTCACGAATTTTGATTTACATTCTTGAATATAAAATATATTATGCTTGTTTTGGTTTTCGGCGTTTGATGTGATGAGATCATGCGTGTAATGCGTGTTACATAACGCTCATAGAAAAAGTTGCGTAACAGAGTGTGATGTGAGTGTTGCAAAATTAACAATACAACAAACGATGGAGGATAGCAATGTGGATTTCCATCCCTTTTCCTACGGGTAAAATGTACCAAATATTTAATTATATTTTTTTCAAATTTCAGACTAATTCAAAATGTGCGACGAGGAAGTTGCCGCGTTGGTAGTAGACAATGGCTCCGGTATGTGCAAGGCCGGATTCGCGGGAGACGACGCACCCCGCGCCGTTTTCCCCTCGATCGTCGGCAGACCCCGTCACCAGGGCGTCATGGTCGGCATGGGCCAGAAAGACTCCTACGTAGGAGACGAGGCCCAGAGCAAGAGAGGCATCCTCACACTCAAATACCCCATCGAGCATGGCATCGTCACCAACTGGGACGATATGGAGAAGATCTGGCACCACACCTTCTACAACGAGCTGCGTGTGGCACCCGAGGAGCACCCTGTGCTGCTCACGGAGGCCCCCCTCAACCCCAAGGCTAACAGGTGAGCGTCTACCCTACTTTAGCACGCCGATATAACACCGAGCCCGTCTGCCACTCCCAAATCTGACCGACTCGTTTCTGTTTCAGAGAGAAGATGACACAGATCATGTTCGAGACGTTCAACACGCCCGCCATGTACGTCGCCATCCAGGCCGTGCTCTCGCTGTACGCTTCCGGTCGTACCACCGGTATCGTGCTGGACTCCGGTGACGGTGTCTCCCACACCGTGCCCATCTACGAGGGCTATGCGCTGCCGCACGCCATCCTGCGTCTGGACTTGGCCGGTCGCGACCTCACTGACTACCTGATGAAGATCCTCACCGAGCGCGGCTACTCCTTCACCACCACCGCCGAGCGCGAGATCGTTCGTGACATCAAGGAGAAGCTGTGCTACGTCGCACTCGACTTCGAGCAGGAGATGGCCACCGCCGCCTCCAGCAGCTCCCTAGAGAAATCCTACGAACTTCCCGATGGACAGGTCATCACCATCGGAAACGAAAGGTTCCGTTGCCCTGAGGCTCTGTTCCAGCCCTCATTCTTGGGTATGGAAGCCAATGGCATCCACGAGACCACTTACAACTCGATCATGAAGTGCGATGTCGACATCCGTAAGGACCTGTACGCCAACACAGTATTATCCGGTGGTACCACCATGTACCCCGGCATCGCCGACCGAATGCAGAAGGAGATCACCGCCCTCGCACCCTCAACGATGAAGATCAAGATCATCGCTCCTCCCGAGAGGAAGTACTCCGTATGGATCGGTGGATCGATCCTGGCTTCCCTTTCGACATTCCAGCAGATGTGGATCTCAAAGCAAGAGTACGATGAGTCCGGCCCCTCCATTGTGCACAGGAAGTGCTTCTAGATACCAAGTAAGACTTTAATCATTTATGATGCCCTACACCAAGCCCCTAAATGGGTGGCTCAAATTACGCTTGTGATCTTTTATGTGAGTTCAGTATTTAATAGGTTGTATGTAAGGTGTCGTAATATGCATATTACGTATTCGCGAGTAACGTTGTTGTTACCGTTTTTGACAAAGATTTTTATTTATTTTTTATGATCGTTACTAACATGAACATTTTTAATAAAACATAATTTATATACCGGTATAAATCGGAATTTTTCATTTCTTTTAGCTATTCCTTCTCGACTTCCTTGCTTATCATGCCTAGCTTCGATTAGCAAAATATGGGTTGGGTATAAATACGGTTAATAAACAGATAATAATGGCAGATAGATCGACATAATATTTTGACTCCAATCAACCGGGTGCCGGATGGGATGACCACCGACTATCTAACGTTTATAGGTTAAGTAGTAACAGTAGTTTAACAGAAGCTTACTAAAATTTCTAACTGTTATAATCATTCACGGTCTCAATTTGCATAATTTTCTATATTTTGGCCACCAGAGTACTGACATTCAATGATATATTCATAGTATGTATAGATATATACTTTTTAATATAATATGTTTATGTTTATGCTTTTACAAATTCATTTTACACGGGTGTATGTAATTTACGATACACGTATAAGTAGCGGTTTAGCCAGATCCATGTGGTAGTGCGTATAACATTATGTATTTATAAAGCGATTAGTATATTTTTGGCTATGTAAAATACCATCAATAAAAAACAGCTCAATAATAACCAAAATAATCAAATACTAATAATACCTACAGTTAATTTAAGTAAATTATTTAATTGAAAATGTGTGCATAAACAGGATAGGAAAACAAGAATTTAACCTTACAGTGGTACCTTCAAAGCCTTAAAATAACACAATAATAATATGATATCTCTATCCTTATAATGTGGCTAGCTTACCACACACTTGTGGTGACTCATAAAAATATTTTACTTCTGACGTTTTATCTGTTATTATTCGAACAGAAAATTCATATAAGTAGAAAATAATGACTAATGAGTGAGGTATAGATGGATAGATGGTATTCGTATCATACCTACTTGGTAGATTACGAACCGTAGTTATAACGTGCCCCCTTACAAATAATGTATTCATGTGTAGTTGCGTATGTAATGTACCTAACCTTTCTACCTTAGTTTGGTAGGTTAGGTAGGTAGTGGGTTTTATTATCTTACCTACTAAAAAAAATATTTTATCTAATCAATATTTATAAACGAAATATTTCTGGTAGGTACACTAGGTAATAGATAAACTATGAATTTATTCACAAAGAATGTTACAACTGATACAGTAGATTAGATACTGATTAGTAATATACATATAGATACTAATCAGTATCTAATATAGATTAGATAGCTATAGGTACTTACTTAAAAACTGGTACCACAATTTATAATTATTACCTAACAATAATTTTCCTTTGTTAATTATTTACTTATTAAGTACCTACCTTCCTACGGTATATAAACAGCGAACTAAAAGTGAGATCTCGTGCCGTCATCGACAACGTTGAAAGGTTAAAAAATTCAATCCTTATGGAATTCAAAATTGGGTACGTTAGGTAGATTATGTAGGTAGGTAACTACATACCTACTCAGAAGAATGAACCTGTAAATCTGAGCCTACATAATTTTTTATTACATACTTACTCACTCGAACACATTATCCAACGCACAGCCGGCCGCGCGGCCCCCGCGCGCCCCGTGTAGGTAGTTACTTTATGGTTAGGTATCCGTGGTCCGTGACCGGTTACCTACCGACCGGGACATGTGAAAAGACAGTTTGCAGAGAGTTGCAAATAGCCCTTTCCGTAACCCGTCGTCGTCGTCGGCAGCGGCGGCGGCACGCTTGCGTTTTTAGCGCGGCGGGCACGGACGACCCCGACGCGCGAGGGTTAAGGGCGGGGCTAGGGTAGGGAATGGATGGCTGGTTGTAATAATGATCGATAACTAGATAAAAGTCTTTGATAGAGCAATATTCATTTTTCCTTTTCAATCAAAATGAGGTAGGTAAGTAGGCATTGTTCACAAAACGGATAAAACCGTTTTTTTAAACGTTTTCGAGTTTCAAATTACCCATTACTTATTCATAAAAGTAGGTATCATAGATAACTCGAAATTCTAAACCATACGATTAAAACTAAACCTTTAAAAAAAAAAATATCAATTTTGTTCTGGCACTGGAGGCTTGTCCTTTTGCCAAGTCTTTTTTGTTGGACTAACAAGTTATTATAAAGTCGTTGCCTACCCACCTCGGATTCAATGTCGAAAGTTTCCAAAATGTCTTTTACCTATTTAACTTGTACAGAGAACGAAATGCTAAATTATGAGCATTGGTTCGGCGGGCTACAGACAGTCAATCCGAGTTACCCTGTTGGGAGTTGGGAGGTTCATTCGATCGTTCCCTGATGGCCTCCTCCAGGTATTATTCACTTTCCCTCAATGCGTCTGCCTGCTCTATAGACGTACCATACCATGTCATAAATGCGAGCGTTTGTTTTGGATTGCACTAACATTTTCTTCGTTGGTGAAATTTCTACACATACTTAACTATCTACACTCTACTTCTAACAACACTGTGCCTAGCATTCTGAATTAAAATGCAGACTGCATTGCAGTACCTCATTATTATGTGATTATTTCAGACTATTAGAAGATTATATAGATTACGATGCTGTGCTATCTGACCATGATTAGCGCTTTAGAAATGTCTCTGCTTAACATTATTGATTAAACAAAAGATTGTATAAACTAATAAAAATACTGTTCGCACTACTACGAGTAGAACCCTCATACAGGCAGGTTTATAAAAACAGCAGAAAGAGGCAAACCTGTTTTCTGAATCCAACCAGTCTATTGTCAGAAGTCCCCATATTTTATACTTGCATTATTTGCCCCATTAGTTCTTCAGATATGAGTCTTAATGCCGTGTTTTAAAATTTAAAACGTTATAAAACTAACCAAATAGGTACAATGCCAAAGGTATGGAGGGTTTTTTTTGTTAGTAAGCCGCAAAGTAGGTCAATTTGCATCAGGGCAATCAATCGTGAAATGTGATCGTGGCTAATGTCTGCCCTAGCTACAGTTATACTGCAATTTACAGACGCTTCTCATGTGTGGAGCTGGAGCAGAGTAAAATACATAGAAGTAAGTAGGTAACTGCCTTGTAACTGCAATTTCCAGTTGGGTATGTAATGTACCTACCTGTAGGTACCTTGGCATCGTCGGCAAAGCATTTTAACATCTGATAGAGGTAGGTAAATAGGTTTTCGGCGCGGTTTGTAGATATAAAAATTATAATTCTGCGTAGATCTTGTGGTAGAAAAAGCTTTTCTTTCTTCTTTGAGTGTCGCATGTCATTGAGTCATACCTACCTACTTTAGGTATCATCATCTTAGTAATTAGTAGGCACTTATCCTTTTTGGTGCGCAAAAATGGAATGCTTCTTTAGTATTGCAGTGATTTTTGTTACAGAATGAAATTCTAATGTTTCCAGAGCATAGGTAGGTACCTAATATTGATTATATTATACTTTGATTTCATATAAGGTTACAATGAATTGAATAAGTATCACGCAAGGCACAGGCCCCTGCCCCTAGGTACACGCTGAGAAACTGACTCACTGATATATTGTATATATAGTACCTACTACTCTAGGTACCTACCTACGTACTCTACAGGGTGATATAGGTACCTAGTACCTAGTGCACACCTACCTACTGATAGTATGCGAGTTTGTCGTGTTGTGGATATGAGTCATGGTTAGGGAGTCAGATTATTATGTGTGACCAGTCGATGAACGAACTTTTATCACTGTTGTTTTTAATTAGGTACAAATGACGAATGGTCAGGAAATGAACTCATGACTACAGTCAACGACTGAGGTATCGATTCGTAGTTACTACCTACCTATACTTAAGTATTCTTGTATCGTTTAATAAATAGTACTACCTAATGTAGGTATTCAATTTGTCTAGAATAAAATATGAAATTTATAAGCAGAAACATCTTTGTTAGGTAGGTACTTATTTCTTTGATTGGCCGCTACCATACATTGCAAAATAACTTTTTTATGGCTGAAACGACCCAGTTTGGCGCGAAATTAAAAAATTAACATTGATAAGTTTTTACCTACACTACAACACTGATAATTTTTAGCGTTCCGGTCTTTTGGAAAAACGGAACACATAATTATTATGGGGAGCTTAATGTTCTCTAATTTTCTAAAAGGAAAACTATAGGTAGACAACTAGGGACTAATATTAACCGAATTCGAGAAATTAAATAAAAACCATTATTATAATGCATCTAGCTTGAGCTCATGTCATTGGCTTTGTCTAGGAACACTACATCAGGGCGCAAGACTTGCGCCTTGTTCAATTTATTTTAGGTAAAGAACCTACCTACCTACTTTACCTACCATCCCTAAAATAATAACTTTTAAAGTTATTCTAAAGGTACCTACACCTACCTACCTAACCTGGGAATCATCGACTAGGTACATACGGTACAGTAGTACGGTATACCTACCTAACCTACCGATTTCAAAGAGATTCTGTTTGATCGATACTTTTGAATAATGACTTCGTAACTTGGCCGCACTATTTACCGCCGCCGTATTTGCAGTACTGGGAAACGATAATATTGAATGGAACGTTTTGTTACAATTCACAAACACAAGCGAAAAAGTCTTCATCTTTGAATGTGTGCGCCTTGTACGAACAGTGATCGTTTCTACCGGGCACCAATCAGAATCCAGAATTTCACAGATGCCCATATATGGTAAGGCTATCGGTTGCGACAAGTAGGGAGGGTGGACGAGTCCATGTTGTATTGTAATTTTTTTACCATCCTCTTTTGAAAATAAGAACAGCCAGTAACATTGTCACTTTGATTTGACAATAGATAAAATTCGTAGGTTGTTTCAGTAGTTTGTGTGGTGTATTTTAATAGAAAAATTAAGATAATTTAGCACACACAGAGGTCTATCGGGTGAGTCGATTGTGTTGTGGGGCGCCCCGGTGTTCTAGTGAAGCAAATCGACCTCACTCAACGTGCGAGCGAGTAGCAGAAGTAAACCGGCCGGCATTCATTTCTCACGGTTCGTTCCGCGATAGTCTGGTTATTGAATATCTCCTCGTGTGTGTTAATTTATTGGTAAGTAAATTTTTTAACTATCAATTTTTATCAATAACCTCATGGTAATTTTTGGCCTGTCTAGCGCTAGTCTCTAACCTCCCTCATCAATATTTCACGGTCAAGTCTACGTTCAGCATGTCTGTAGTTTAGGATATTTTTAGATAATGCATCTTCGCTTGGTGGGTTCCCCGAGGATGCGTCATCATCCCTCTCGCCACGCCAGCATGCCTTGTAACGGTTTTTGGCAGATTGCCAAGAGTTACCGTTGAACTTTCATTATCACGTACCTAGATTGAGGGAATCTGTTTATATTTAATGAGACTAGATGTTGAGAAGCACCTTTTTGTGTGTCTTTGAGGTAGGTAGGTATACCTATCTAGTTGTCAGTCTGAATGTGAGAATTGAATGTGAGGTTCCGTTGAAGATGTCGGCATTATGAAGTAGCGCGCTATCAGACAGAGCCGGGGAGGGGCGTGGGGCGAGGGACGGTGGCGCAGACTCCTGCAGCGGAATACCATATATGGCCACGAAAACTCACGTTTTGTGCCGTACCGCTGCTATTGGTCGAGACAGCCTGAAGCGGGGGTAGGGGCGACTCGATAACCAGCCTCATTTATATACTCCGACAGCCGCGCTCGCCGACATTCCACGGAGTGAGCTTGAGTTGAAGCGTTGTGCAGCGATCTAGGCTGTGCAATAGCAAGTTAATTTATTTATTAATTTAGGACTATTCAATAAAAAGTAAGTTGATAATCGTGAAATAAGTGTAATTGTTTTGGTGATACATAATGGAAATAGTGCAAATAGATAAGTGGTTGCGGTCAGTGACATAGGGTTGGGCGCAGTGGCATCGATCCGGGACTCGGGATAGCCGGTTGCGGTAGGGCGTGGTCGGACTGTAGACTTCTGCGATAATTTAAAATAATCAAGTTTATAATTCATCCATCCTATTAGAAAGTTGCTCTTCTCGTGTTTAACTTTCTCGGCGGTTCAGAGCGACCGTCTTTTCTCACGAAATGTGAAGTCTGCCACGTTCACATCATGCCGCGGTCATTTAGACCAAACCTTATTTGGTTCCAATTTGAAAGATCGCCCACTTAGTGATGTCCTGCAATACGTGCGTAGGCTATTTGCACGCCCACCTCCCATTTTAAATGAGAATCGAGGACACGTGCCCTTTTGAGAATGATTTAATTTTCTCAAATTCAATCTTCTACTGACAACTAACGGTTTCTAATTTAAAGTTGGATTCTTTTGTATAAGTATATAATTTAGTTAAATAGGTAGGTACCTACCTAGGTACTACCTAAAAGGTTATATGCAGTCTAAAGCATTATTTTTAGTTTTGTGTTTCTTCTTCCCCAGACTAATTCAAAATGTGCGACGAGGAAGTTGCCGCGTTGGTAGTAGACAATGGCTCCGGTATGTGCAAGGCCGGATTCGCGGGAGACGACGCACCCCGCGCCGTCTTCCCCTCGATCGTCGGCAGACCCCGTCACCAGGGCGTCATGGTCGGCATGGGCCAGAAAGACTCCTACGTAGGAGACGAGGCCCAGAGCAAGAGAGGCATCCTCACACTCAAATACCCCATCGAGCACGGCATCGTCACCAACTGGGACGATATGGAGAAGATCTGGCACCACACCTTCTACAACGAGCTGCGTGTGGCACCCGAGGAGCACCCCGTGCTGCTCACGGAGGCCCCCCTCAACCCCAAGGCTAACAGGTGAGCGTCTACCCTACTTTAGCATGCTGATATAACACCGAGCCCGTCTGCCACTCCCAAATCTGACCGACTCGTTTCTTTTTCAGAGAGAAGATGACACAGATCATGTTCGAGACGTTCAACACGCCCGCCATGTACGTCGCCATCCAGGCCGTGCTCTCGCTGTACGCTTCCGGTCGTACCACCGGTATCGTGCTGGACTCCGGTGACGGTGTCTCCCACACCGTGCCCATCTACGAGGGCTATGCGCTGCCGCACGCCATCCTGCGTCTGGACTTGGCCGGTCGCGACCTCACTGACTACCTGATGAAGATCCTCACCGAGCGCGGCTACTCCTTCACCACCACCGCCGAGCGCGAGATCGTTCGTGACATCAAGGAGAAGCTGTGCTACGTCGCACTCGACTTCGAGCAGGAGATGGCCACCGCCGCCTCCAGCAGCTCCCTAGAGAAATCCTACGAGCTTCCCGATGGACAGGTCATCACCATCGGAAACGAAAGGTTCCGTTGTCCCGAAGCTCTGTTCCAGCCCTCATTCTTGGGTATGGAAGCTTGTGGCATCCACGAGACCACTTACAACTCGATCATGAAGTGCGATGTCGACATCCGTAAGGACCTGTACGCCAACACAGTATTATCCGGTGGTACCACCATGTACCCCGGCATCGCCGACCGAATGCAGAAGGAGATCACCGCCCTCGCACCCTCAACGATGAAGATCAAGATCATCGCTCCTCCCGAGAGGAAGTACTCCGTATGGATCGGTGGATCGATCCTGGCTTCCCTCTCGACATTCCAGCAGATGTGGATCTCGAAACAGGAATACGATGAGTCCGGCCCCTCCATTGTGCACAGGAAGTGCTTCTAAGCGACTCTGCGACGCTGCTCCCGCAGCCCGCGGCTCGGCCGCTCGTGGCCGGCTGCTCAACTCAGGCTTGTAATCTCCGTTAATTTAATTGTACGTAAGATATTATTATGTGATTAAAACGTAATAGTGACGGCAGGACGGCGCGGGCGCCGCAGGCGCGCCCCGCCCGCCCTCAGTACTGCACTCGCCAAAGGATTTTTTGTAATCTCATGAATGATGATTGTATGTGCTGAAACGGATAAGACTACTTTCTTACTAGGTCATTTATAAATTATAAAAAATGTAAAAATACAAAAAAAAATCTGAAAAATTTACATGCCTTTTCTTTTATAGGTTTCTAATTTTAACTTGTTTAGTAGGTAGGTAACAAGTAGTGTAACAATCAATGTGAATGCCAATGCAACGGTAACGACCGACATTGACCTACGTTGAGAAATAGAACACGCACTTTCAAGCAGCGTTGCTAAGCTTCTGTTTCAGCAACTTTGAATAGTTAACGGTACTACAAACCGTCTTTTGCACAAGCAAGCCAGATTCATAGATCGATGCAGACGTAGTTTTGGTACACAAATCTTTCTCTTGAGACTGCAATTCGCAGGCTAACCTACCCTCTTATTATTTTGTATTTGTACCGCTCACAGAAGAGAGATAAATAGTCTCTTTTGAGAGGGGATGCTTCCGCGCTCTACTAATCTTCCAGTTTCAATGGTGCTTGTCTATACTACTTTAAAAACGGTGTTCATACTTTTTCCCGAAACCCACTTGTACTAATAGCGTATGCTATACACAAGTATTGACATAACGTATATTTGATCTAAGTCTAGTTGTTCTATTTGTATTTGCTATAACTGGTTTGTTAGTTCTAACACTTAGTTATTCTAATACCATGCTCCATAACGTCATTTTGCTATAACGTTTGTTAAACTATAACACTGTTTTGTTATATCGTACTGGTTATCTAACTATTATAATGTATAACTGATATATTACATAACATCAAAATTTATAAGCGTACTCTATCTATACTTTTTATTGATTAGGTATTTTCTATAAACTTTCGGGGATTGAACCACTTGGCTAACAGTGCACTAGAATAGGTTGCGAGGAGCGTTAGCGACGAGCATGGTTTGAATAGCGACCAAACTACGCACGAGCCGAGCGAAGCGTGCCGCGGCAGCGGCCGGCGAGTGCCAGAACAAGTAGGCTGGCAAACGCCGGCCGCTGCCGCATACCTAATTGTACCTAATGATAATTTGCTATGATTATTATGTATATTATGATTATTTAAATAGTAGGTAAAACGTATTTGCGTATTGCTTTAAACTTTCGCTAGGCGTTATTTCAGATGTTGGTAGCTAAAGATTACTTTTATAGCATAACATGATTAGTGTTATTGAAATGTATGTATGGTAGATTGTATAGCATAATCAATGTATGGCCGATGATTGTTATAATAATAAGTTTTATGTGTAATAAGATTATAGCATATGGTTCAGTTATATAAATCACAATTAGTCAATGTAGTTTTATATTAAAATAAGTGTATATGAATTGAACCATTATAGCAAAATTATGTTATAGGTACTGGAGTTATAGCAAACGCAATTAGTACATGTGGTTTTAGGGAAAAACATAGCGCACCTTAAAAACAGCTGCAACAATACGTGGTCAACACTTATGTCGATGGGCTCGCGGTGTCTTTATAGCTGGAACATAAGAGGCATAGTTCGCTAAACATACAATCTGAAATGACGTGTTTATCTCTTGGGGGTTAGAAGAAGCGGATATGTTAATGCCCGACACGTGGTCTTGATTTAAATAAAATAACGATTGAGGTTTCAACGGATTTTAGTATTCTTGATTGATTATGCACCTACCATACATACCTATGCAGATCTTGTTTTTGATCGTGACTAAAACTGATGGTGACATCAATGTGACGTCATGGCTGATGTAAAAAGCCTTCAAGTCGTATAATTTTGTTTATTTAAAAAATTATTATCAACGTGACTCATATTCCATAACCTACTCAGTAGCATCGCATTCAAACAATTTGTGATAATGAATTTGAAATCCAAATAGTGAACAGCCTACCTTCGATTACAAACTGCCTCAATGGGTGATCCGGTTTCGATTGGATTTTCGATGTGTAGATGAATATTCAAATACGCGGATTAAGTTTCAATAAGAGGGAAATACAATTATTCGTCGATAGCTCTTACCATCGCTACCTACGAGTACATCTTTGTACGTTAGTTTATATCTAACTATGTTTAGGTAATTAAAACCATCATTTTGTTTTATCAAGTTTTACTAAGAACATCACAAATATTTGCACATAATTATTACACAACAATAGTTTTACATACAATGGTTAGTAAAAAAACACATATAAAACAAAAATAGTCAGTTTTATAAAACTACTGATCAATAAATAGAGAAAATTAGAGTTGATAAACATTTTAACTCTCAAGAACGAGTCTAGATCGACTTTCATTGGTAAAAATTAAATAATGTTTCTATTTATTTCTCTCATAAAAGACATTAATTCTCAAGAACGAGTCTAGATCGACTTTCATTGGTAAAAATTAAATAATGTTTCTATTTATTTCTCTAATGAAAGACATTAATTCTAAACAAGTGAAAGTTAGGCAACCTCGTATATGGTAAAAAATGACTATGTCCATCAGTGAACTTCTTGAGGGATCATAATCATCATCATAGGTTTATAGGGGCCCACTGCTGGGCATAAGCTTCCCCCCTCAAACGTCACTCGTGTCTTATTTGGGCCTTTTGCATCCAGGTCTTACCCTGTAC
Organism: Eulithis prunata; assembly: GCA_918843925.1. Lineage (NCBI taxonomy): Eukaryota > Metazoa > Arthropoda > Insecta > Lepidoptera > Geometridae > Eulithis > Eulithis prunata. The sequence goes on along the minus strand of OU974014.1, from coordinate 7,801,512 downwards.
GGCAACTATATCATCTACCCATTTTAAGGGATGGTATTGATAGTCTTTAGAAAATAACAATCCATCGCAACCAACCAGCTTAAGATTTTTAAGGCAGATTTACATTATTTGCGAAAAGACTTCGTGGTAAAAATAAAATCGGTAACTTTGCCTTTATTCAATTCAAATGTTAGGTAAACGGAGAGAAAATAGTTTGTACTCGCCTAGTTCATCGATTTAACTTTTTTTAATTTTTCACTTTATTGTATTAGGCATTTTATCAATTCGACCATACGTAAAACATTACAACGACAAAGTCTAGTTTTTTTTGCCTACATAACAATTTTTTTTTATATGCTACATAAGCTGCCGAAAATCTAATAAAAAATCTATGTAATAGTAACACAGCAAAGATTAAAAAAAAAATATAAGTATGATTGAATGAAAACGCTTTATTGTAGAATGGAAACATCAAAACATATTTTTGATGAAATAGATCAAAACAGGTTGCATTAAATGTACAATGGGCGGCCTCATCGCTCAATAGCGATCTCTTCCACGCAACGTTTGGATGGACAGTATTTGAATAAATTTAGAGTACCTAGATACTAGTATTAAACAGTCAATATCCTACCTAGGTAACTGTAACTAAAGGTTTGATCTGCAACCTCTGAAGCTTTGGTCTCGCAATCGTAACGCACAACGCTGCGGTATGCGACATGCGGCGCCGGACACATAATCCTATGGAAAACGTCTAGTATGGTCTCTTGTTCCGTCGCAGTCTGCGTCAGCGGCGAAAAGCAAACGCGGTACTCTGCGTTGTGCTGCACACCGCAGCGTTGTGCGTTACGATCACGCAAACGCTGCTGAAGGTCTAAGCAACATTTTACAATCGTTAGATCAATTAGGCAGATCCAGTATGATTCTATTTTTTGTAACTCCATTTACAGTAAAACAAATAACCTAAAGATAAGTTAGTAGTTAGTAGGGACGTTGGGATTCCACTACTCACTATGTTAGTGTTTGAGACAACTTTAAGTTTACATAAAATTAAGTTGGCATTAAAATGTTATAACTAAGTGGACTAGCTCCTTACCTAAAATTACAGCTCATTTTAAGAGTTAACCTCTAATCCAAGAGAAAATATTTTATTTTTAAAAAGGACAAGATACTAAGAAGAAAAGAATATTTAAAAAGAACTAATCAAAGTGTAATTTCATTAAAAATTGATGAAAAATCTAATGTATCAAATAAATTACAAAAAGCTTATAATTATAACACTTACGAAATCGAAGTATTCTGTCCACATCTTAACGTTATCGATAAATCTATTTATAAAATCGGAACCTTAATAAGTACCTATATCTAAAAACACGATCTTAGAAATATAAATATCGGTAAAATTTGATAACTTAAGCGTAATAAAGGGTTGTGCGATCTTTAAAATTAAAATAGAGATTTTCAGTGTCATTATTTTGTTGATTTCTATGACTCTATGACTTCCAAATAGGAAATTCAGTTTTAAAATCTACTGTACTTATAAATAAATTTTTCAACTGAGAATCAACTTCTTTAAGCATGATTAATGATTATTCTATGTCACAATTTGTACTCGTATTTTATTTATAAATAGTAATTAACACGTGTAAGGCCACAGTAACCTTCATTTTTACAACTAGGAATGATATCCAATTCGCATTTTAAGAGGACATTTTTCATCACACACAATACAAATTTTAAAACTACTATTCCATGCTCAAAATCCTTTTGGCGGGATTTCACAGTTGTTTCAAAAGCTAAACACGGAAATATCTATACTTTCACACACACATTTGTCATATTGTTTTAAAATACACACTGCTATTTCATGCTACAATTCACTATCTAGTATACTATCTTCAGTCGCCTGACGGATATCCGTTAGTGGGTTGCCGTGAACCCTGAATCGGTAAACGCAGGTGTAAGTTGGGTTGCCATGGTTGCTTTCGACCCGTAGCTCTATAATATCGAATGCTACCGGGTAAGAAACTCCCCCTATTAGGGTAGTCTTGGGGTGTTTCACAGGGTAGTATTGTATAGCGGTCCCGTTCGCTTCGTACATGTAATCTCCAAAAAGATGGGGTTCTGGGTCTTGTTCGCCGTGTAGACCCTGCAATGTTAGCATTTTCTTTTTGATTTTTTAGTAGCCAGTGTAAGATGAACTCTGGATACTACACCAATTTTTGTAGTATATTAAGATGTGTACTTTTGTAGTAATCCTACTAACATTATAAATGTGAATGTAAGTTTGTTTGTTACGCTTTCACGCGAAAACTACTTAACCGATCATCATGAAACTTTTTACACATATTCTTGGGAAATTAGAGGTAACATAAGATACTTTTTATCCCGGAAAATTAACGGGATCCAATGGGACGCGAACGAAGTCGCAGGCGGAAGCTAGTAATATATATAATCAGGCCAAATAACATGCAGTTTTATCAAGCATTTACTTAGATGGTTAGATAGTGAGTTTAGTATTTAGTACTTACCTGTAGTCTTAAGAAAATTAGTATGTGGTAAAAGGCAAATTAGAATGAAACTATATTATGCTGTCTGCAATGTCTATGCATTCTAGGACTACACCAACAAACAACCCAGATCAAACATGTATTTATAAAAAAAAACCAGCGCAGTAAAAGACACCATAGTCTTTGGCCGTCGTTATCGTGAGCTCAAATCGTGGACATGCATTTATGAGTGGATTTTTGAGACGGGGCGTTTTAAGAAGACTGTTCTTAAATTTTGAAAATATTATACCAGCATTCATACTTTTTGAAAAAAAATGTACAGTCAACGGAAAATAAGCAGTTTACTAAAAAACGTTATGACGTGATGACTATCGATCCTGTTTTTCATAGGGATGAAACACTATCGGATCAACTGAGGTTAGTATGTCTATCACCTCTATATAGTATGTCTCCTCAAATCCATTGGTAATATCTTCTAACACAAGAAGCTTTCATTCATTCATAGTGAAATGTTACTCAAATAAAACATTCCAAACAAAGTGCAAAGTAAACTCACGTAAACGGAGAAATTCTTGGGCGCTGACTCGATTTTTCCTTCGACGGCGAGCAGTCGCGACATGTGTTCTAGCGAGAATCCCGTCACCTCGATTATTGCGTATGTTCGCACCACTGTAACAAGACATATTTATAATTAATACGCACACGAATACTCCAAGGCCCGTATGCTAATTGTAGGCGACACACGCCCTAGTATTTAAATTTTGTATGTTTTCCTACATTTTGTCTTTTTACAGCTATGGTTAGGTACTTGTAACGCCATCTGTTAACATCATTGGAGTACTAATAAAATAAAAAGATGAACTTGCAGGTGGATGCGCTTTAGTTTTTGTTCTAGTCTTCGCTAACCTACGAGAAAGCAACACCGCTGCTCCGTAGTCCTTATAAAAATTTTGAAAAAATAGCACGCGTAAGTACCTACTCCGTATTGCACCCCCAACTTCTTCTAGTGTTAAAATAAATGACGCATTTTCATTCGATCCCCTACACTAATAAAGAAATCGTTACAAGCATAGATTTGAGTAGAGATTTTCATACAAAAATGTATACTAAGTCCAGATTAATGCTTGATCAGTAAATCAGCATACATGCTTAAGAGACAATAAGTGAATCTATCTATGTATGATGTTGATGAATGTACTGTAGAGTAAATTTAACAATACCCTACATATTATACTAAACCATTTAAACATTTCAAAATGTAAGTAGGTACATAAAAACAAATGAAAAAAGCTTCAGATACCTAGACTAAAAAGCATGTACGATAGCGTGAAAGTAAAGCTCCTTACCCAAATATCCAGGAAAGCCTTGGAAAGCCCAACATTCAGCCGGCATAGCGCCAGGCGTGAGCGCGTACCTCGGAGACGTGTACACCCACCACACGGGCAGACCTAGGATGCTGTACTGCTTCGTCTTTATCTGGTATAGTTCTGTGCATTTTGTTGAGATCACTTGACCACCTGAAAAGTTAACGTAACAAAGTATAAGTACAAGCGCTGGTTGCGTAGCTTGCTTAGTCAATATTCACCGATTTATCTAAGTAAAGCGACATTCTGCGCGGTAACTATTTGGATGGGTGACCGTTAGTGGCATTTACATCGGAGGGCACGTTAAACTATCAGTACTGTAATAAAACATTTCTGCACCAACGCTCATACTTTTTGCACCGTAAACCTTACTGCCCGAAGGCTCAAGACGAACTGCCCCCTCCTTCTACAATACACTTATCGATAACAAAAATGGCTGTTCAAAAAAAAAGGAATATGAATCGTCAGGCAACGCGTTTCCGGTGGATAATAAATTAAGTGTTTTAATAGCGACAACTAAGAAAGTCCAACTAAAAATCTTTTAAATTAAAAGTCAACGAATAATTAGAAATTAATTAACCAAAATATACAAAATTATTTTACCAAATTATTATTCATTTTTGAAATCATGACAGTACCGGCTCTAGCAGTCGTTTAGCCATGACAGAGGTCTTAGGGCGGCCTAAAAAATCCGTCACCAGAGTTGGCCACTACCTCATACGACCGTACGTACGTATGTAAGAAAGTATGAATTGAGCAAGCCTCATGTAATGTGAGCATAAGGCCCCTGTAATATACACAATTTAGCAATGTTTCTCAATCTCACACTTCAAAGTAGATAAGAGATTCCAGAAAAGGATAAATAATTAATTCATTCTTAGTCATAGGTGTATGTTGCACGAAATAAATTAGTTAGATTATATTTATGACATACCTGCAGACTCCAATGCATAATCAACAAGTCCAGTCTTGTCAGCATCATACACATTCAACATCCCAGCCACCACTCTCTTCACCATTTCAACATCTGTCCCGGTACCCGTTTGAATCTCCACATCTCTCACGTAAAGCTTTATTCTCTCCGCAATAATCTCCATCTGTTTCTTCTCAAACACCGACATGTATTCTTGGATAAGACGACGAATTGTATCTTCGTCCATATCAGGCTTCCAAGTGGAGATCAATCGCTCGTGGACCTCTCGACTAAGAGTTTGCAATTGCTCACCAGTCATGTAGTACTTGTCGAAGTGAGATTTTAACTTCTCAGCTAACGCGTCTGTGTTTTCGGTGTTGAAGACTTGAATGAGGTTTTGTTGGAGATATTTGAAAGAGTACTGCTCGATTTGCGCTTCTAGATTGTCGATTTTTGATAGCTTCTGGTCGAAGAATTTGAGTTTGCTGTCGACGTTCACCGCCCAGCCTTCTAGAGCCGCCATTCGTCTCGTCAAATCCGGGTCTTGGACGATTTGGGGTGCGCTGTAAGTGTCTACTAAGACTGGTTTCTCTTGGACTGAAGCTTGAGGTAGTTCGATGTATTGAGAGTAGTTGTAACCTGAAAATAGAAATGTTTATTTAGTGTTGTTGTTCAGCCTCTGTCCTTCCCACATAATTCTGTAAAGAGATTATTTCAACGTACAGGGAAGGACAGAGTGATATAATTAAATAATTATAAAGTGCAAAAACTCACCTAAAAGTGTAGTGTTTCTTAAAGGTGATGTTTCCTCTATCCTTCCCCGACTACAAGCCTATTCTTACATGGAGCAACTAAAACTAAACCCGTTTATGACTGCAACGCAACTATTTAGCAACTGTAAGTTTTAGTTACCACGTGAGAGAACAAACTTTATCAAAATCATGTGCTAAAGGGAAGAATTATGTGGGAATAAAAAAACAGATTGCATAAAAATTTATTATATTAGCCCAGAATTAGACACAGATAAGGGAAATGCGTTGAACACTATTTGAAGCTTACACATCATAAAAACTATATTCATAAACCCCATATAATCATATAAAAATAATTAAATTAATAAAGCTAAAGCTGCATTGAATTATTGTGACATTTCACATAATATTAGTAAGTACCTATTTAATTTTAGTTCGGTAAAGTTTACTGTAAAGTCACAGAAAAAACAGTACGAATTTAGATTAAACTTAAAGCTTTTATAAAACTGACCAATTACGTATACAATTTATGATTGAACATTAGTTTTTGCATGAACACAAATCAAATTCTTTACCTAATCAAAATTTTCATTAAATCTTCTAAATTTATGGCCACGTCATGTTTCTTTAAGGTACACAAGTAAAAACTTATCCAAAAGTATTTGTAATTATAAAATTAAATTAAGTATAAGTATTTCTAACAGAAATAAAATATTGTTGAATTATTAATTAAACAACCATAAAAAATAAAGATATAAGAATCATTTAGCATCTGCCTGCATATAATAAATAATATTTGTACTCAAGAATGACACAGTAAAAATCACATAAAACTTACCTATCATTTATCAATAACTTATATAACGCGCAAATACCGCCCTTATAGCATAATATGACTTATGTGTACATTTTATCGTGATCAATGACTTTGAATCATTTTGTGCAAATAAAACGAAATCAGGAGACTGAGTATACAATACCATTTGAATGAATGAATGAATGAAAACGCTTTATTGTACATAAATAACACCGAAACATATTCCTATGATATAAACAAAACAGGTTGCATTAAATGTACGATGGGCGGCCTTATCGCTCAATAGCGATCTCTTCCAGTCAAACTTTGGATGGAGAGGATTATAATATGAATAAATTTAGAGAAGGGGTCGGGGTGCTAATAAGAGAATTTATTATGAAAGCAGCAATTTCTTCCGTCTCGAAGAGTTGTTATACTGAGATTGTTAGTAGTATATCAAATGTTGTAGTGTTGCCTGACGTCAAAACTAAATTGTGCAGCTTTTTATAAGAATAAGATATGGTGAGGATCTTATAAATTTTTCGAGCAAGGAGTAATTTCTAACTTATTTTCCTGAACTGCTGTAAGCTTATAATATTATTACAAAAAAAGTTGTTAAGTAGGTATTTACGCGTTCTTATTTAACCTAACATAATAAAATTTATTTTCTACGCAATCGTATTTGTAAGTTTAACATCTAGAAAATATAATTTTAATTTCTAATCCTAGTAAAATTTTTGTAAAGTGTGAATTGAATACGCCTACAATATTCCAATACTTTCTGTCTTATGCTCTAATAAAAATCTAAGTACAATAAAATTAATACATTGTTATAAATCCACTACCGAAATTTGGGGGGGGGGGGGGAGTTACTTAGTAGGGAGTCTGTTGTTCGTTTTTCCCAAGTCGGTGTTATTATTACACCATAATATATAGACACGATATACTCAAACATGTAGGTTGATTTTGTTCTTATAAAAAAAACTTTGTCTATTGTAGGGATGCTATTGTAACCACAAACGTACATTCTCCAAGATTCTACCTAAGTATAAGTACGGAATTTAAGTTTTCATCACATACTATAGTATTTTATTGTGATATTGACATTGAAATCGAAACGAATCAAAATATTATTCACTAGGCTACGTAGAAATCTTATAAAAGTATCAAATTTATTGATTGGTTTACAAACTCCTACTAGACTAGCTTTACGATTACATGACCTACTCAGAGTAACAATAAGGTATAAAATAAAACGAGAATTATGTACCAACATTGATATAGAAATACATAGATTACGGGCTCAAGAGTCCATCACGAAAGACAATCCTAACTCGCGAATGTACAGTTCTAAAGTGGTATAAATAAAAGTGGAATAAGATTATGTTTTATAACATTTACATGTCAGTCGGTAAGGTTGAAGGCAACATGCCAAAATTTGTCCATCATCCTTTCTACCAAATCTTTTATGGAAAATATTATTGTTTGCAACCGATGTCTATGTCTTCCCCTATCAATGACAAACAAATAAACAACATCAGATGATACCGCGCCACAGTCGAACAATCTCTTCGAAGCAACTTTCCGCGACCACTTTGATATAATCAGAAGCATCCGACATTCTATTCTGTACTATATCTTTATATTCGTGGTAAGTTTTCTGCACTTCGGGTAAATTCTCACTTATGTCCGGCAAAGTGATATTTATATCCGGCATTGTAAGGTTCATTTTTGGAATAATATTCAGATCGGCAAACGTTATGTTGGGGACTGTTATAGATGGTAGTTTGTTGGTGAATTCGGTAAGATTGAGTTGGAAATCGGTGAAGTTTGGAACGGCGATGTTCTCCCAATTTTCGTACGTGTAGTGTGCTGTAAGGAATCATTATTTTTTATATTTTACGTCGTCACTTTCTTAACAGAGAAAGAGCTACCAAACCCGACCTACCCGGGTTAGTTACTTCTGCCTATAACAATTAGCCTCTCAGGGCACGTCCACGTCGAACATAGTACTGCAAGCATCACTGCTTGGTAGTACTTCCTCGGTGGAACTGTGGTAACTGGTAATCCACAGACTACCAGCTACCTAACCACTATACTATATAGTAGTCATACATTGTGTAATACAGACAGATCAGCATTGCTATTCAGCGCGGTAATGCAGCCCATGTCTTGGGCACGCTTCCGATCGCTACTGATTTGGACCAGTTGAGCTATCTATAAATCGTTTGCAACAGTTTGTAGATAGCTCAACTGTCTCATGGGTATTTTGTAAATTTCTTTGTGAATAAACTTTTATAAATACAGACTATTAACGACAGTAGAGAGAGGGCCGATGAAACTTTCCGAGACGAACGCTTTCACAAATAAATGAAGTACATGGTTCTACTACTATAGGTACTTACATCCATATCCAACAGCTGGTAGTAGAAGTAACAGCAGCCACGGCCAACGTCGCGAAGGTTTTACCACCGGCCGTCCTACGTAGGTCTCCGTTTGGGCGACATGGTTCGGTGTTATCTGTTGAAGAATATTCGATTACAAATTGTTTTCAAATTGGACGAGAAAAAAGAAACTAATGGACCTACACAAAGAAACTAATAGACGTCACAGCTCAGTCGGTAATTTGATAATAGCACTGCCTTCCTTGCTGTGGGTCGTGGGCTCAATCCCCACTCAAAACAATCATTTGTGTGATGACAAACATAAATGTTTGTTTTATGTCCAGGTGTGGCTATGCTTAGTTTGGGACTAGAAGGGGTTGTGTGAAATATCCATCATCATCATCATCCACAGCCCGACTTACCCACTGCTGGGCATAGGCCTCCCCAAGTTTGTGCCATCCACTGCGCTCCTGAGCTAGTCTCTCCCACTTACGGCCTGCGATTTTGACGATGTCGTCTGCCCATCTCCCTGCCGGTTGGTCCATGAATATTTATTTATTTATCTTTTAGCTAAAGCCTCAAAAGACAACGCTCAATATTTCATGTCCCGATAGCTGCATCATGGTTTTCTTTGAAGTTAATTAAATGCTTACCGTCTCAGTAACAGTCGTGATAGTAGTGGTGACCACGTTCTTGAGGAGGGTGTAGATCATGAAGAAGGGCACCGCAGCTACTTGCGCCGTCCGCGTTACAAGGCTCGCTTTAGCCGGTCGTCGGTCAGTGTAAGGATACCGGTGTGAGGGCCCCACCACCTTCCTGTAAGCATTCTTGCTGGTTGTCGTGACGGCTGTGACGACACTCATCAGCAGCCGGGTGATCCACCATCGGTCGTCGACGGCCTGTGCGCTGCCGTTGTAGTACGCCATTTCATCATCGGAGCTGTCCAGGGACTGGAATTGAATGGTTGGTGAAGTAAGCAAGCAAGCTCGTACGAGTAAGGCCGGTTTCCGAGCTTAACCGACCGTCGGTGCGTACGTCGGTAGCGCTTGTCATTTGTATGAAAATTCACAAGTAGTTACAGAGCTTGACCGACCGTACGCACACGTATATTGCTACTGTCGTCAGGAACCCGATGGTACGCACCGACGACGGTCGGTCGAACTCTGAAACCGGCCTTAGTGACCAACTCTGGTGGCGGAGTTTTAAGGCCGCCTTAAGGCCTCCGTCATGGATAATGACTGCTAGAGCCGGGACCAGCAGTTGGCAATGAAGTTGAACTCTGTGAACCTCGCCGCGCCGCCGGTTTGAGTAATGTTTGTGTTTGCAGTTTGCCTATTACGGTGAACTTTATTTAGGTGCTATTTGCGATGTGAATACCGCGCCTAACTAAACAATCACAGAATAGATTTGCGTATAGCGGGAAATGTAATATTTATTTTAGAGCAGAATGCTGTTAACTAAAACGTAGTAAATACCTCCAACTGTGTGTTTTCGAATCTTCTGAGCCGCCAATTTATAATAACTGGGAAGTGAAATAAACCCCTTCAGATTGCTAAAACAGGGTCTAGGCAAGCACAAACTATAGAATGCGTTCGCACTTTTTTTATTCTGCAGTTCATATACATTGTAGTCACAAAGCTGTGCTTACGCTTAGTGGTGATTTAAGCGACAGCGCTAACGCTTGACCCCAGTACTGTTTATTATGCTCACGGTACACTGTTCGTCCAAGAAGAGATAACTTTAAGCCGATCGACCTCGTCAGCGCTGACATACGGCCACTGGACTAAGAACTGCGTCAGGGATTGTCGCGACATAATATTCTATACAGCACTACAGAAAACCGCTTACGTCTTGGTCAAGCGTCAGCACTGCGCTGACGGTTATACTAACTGTCAGCGCAGTACTGACGCTTGACCCCTACATTGTTTATAACACTTACAGTATGCCGTTTGCGGAGCGTGCTAGCCGTCCAAGCAGAGGTAGCTTCAAACCGGTCGACTTCGTCAGCGCTGACATTCGGCCCCTGTACCCGGAACTGCGTCAGTGATCGTCGCGACATATTCGGCATAGCGACTTGTCCCGGGGCTAATTCTACCCTGTCTTTGGAGAGGCGGGAGTATGTGTAGTCCGTTTTTGGGTATTTGCTGTAAAGAAACATAAGTTTTTTTCGTCATTTCAGAAGAACATTCACTGCTGAACATACGCCCGACCTACAACGTATTTGCCAGTACAATAAAATAAACAAATGCGGTATGTTTGGGACTGTTTGTACAGATTATGGAAGTAAACTATCATGATCATTTCAATCGTAGGACGTTGATGCTAAACACAGGTTTTCCCTATAAATTACTTGCGAGAAATATAGTCGATTCTATGTCAAGCATTTACAAATATTTGCATAATAAAGGTACAGCAAGTTAGGTATAATATTGTTATGATGTGATGGTAACTGATGGTAACAATGGAATCCATCAAGAAGGCACTTAGAACTGATTTCAAGGCTTCATTTTGCAATTTACGACCTATCCATAGATAAGTTACGATCAATCATGAAAACATACATACGAGCTTCAGAGTATCCTATTTATAAAGCAATATATATGTACCTGGTTATTGCAGTAAATCTGAGTGTGTCATACATTATTGTAGAAACAAATTCGAAGAACTTTGATTAAAACACTAGCTTTTATAGAATGCACGTCATTGCTATCTACGTTCACTTTTGTCCTTAACCCATTTAAAAAATCCTGATGTCACTATGCCACAAAGCACTATTTTTAAAACGCTAAAAATTTACTTGACCCCTAATACAGGGAGACTAAAAGCAAGATTGACACTAAACCAAAGAGATTTACTTTCACACACAAATCGTTACAGGGCTAATAAGTCACGAATCACTTAAATGATTTTGAATCACAAAACACAGGCTTTTATTTAGTTGTCATGCCGATAAAGTAACTTTTTGATTTTATTGTCCTTAGGTCTAAGTAGCGACGAGTCTCAGAATGTACTCACTACTCAATCTCTTTTAGATACACATTAAATTCTTATCATTTTGTAAACAAATGTGACATTGAGCTGAACACACAGTCATTTTGAATTCTGCCATTTTTTTTGAACTGAGATAAAACAAAAATTACGACTGAATACCAAATTTTGATATTTTATTCAATGTATTGGATTGGAAACCACGAATACGTTCACTAAACTGAGTATAAAAACACAATTGTTGTAAAAACAGTCCAAGACAGCCCACATTCAATTTATAAGTTCCTAACCGATACCTATTCAGATTATTATGCAAAGTGTCTCCTGCTACGTGCGGTTGGCATTTAACTGCGCTTGGCGGTGCAAATATAGAATACTGTCTAATTTTATTGTGACTGTTGTAGGTTATAGCGTTGTTTTGTTTTAGTTATAGGACACAACACATTCAAACTATTGATTTGAGTAAGTAACAGTTAGGATGTTTGAAATTTAAATCAACAAATTCTGAGTTTTGGTGTAGAAATGTATAAAAAAGATATTCAACATTTTGATGGTATACTTCGAAAGAGCCTATTGTTATTCCAAGATTTACAAGTCAAGAACGGTTTAGCATGTTTCATTTCAAATATTCTATAGCAGTTCAGCCGCGATCCAAAGCGATCGAATCACACACAATTCAAACCAAACATTTAACTAAACTTTATTTTATAAATTTGTAGGGCAATAGAGTAATCCTTGTAAAAGAAAAAAAATAAAACAAGTCCAAAATTTGTAAAATGTGCTAAACCACTTTACCTTATCGTCAAACTTTCTTCTACAGTTTCGATTTCCGTCAGGGTCAAAAAATTCGCCATAATGATAAAATAACAACGTTTATAATAAAATCAGATTAAAAACAATAAATAATAATCAATAAGCACAAATAAAACTAACTAAAATCAAATTTAAAAACTCATTTCAATTGTTAAACTGTTTGGCGTATTCTGGTAACTGTTTGCATTTTAAAAAGTACCCTCAATAAAATGAAAATGACGTGACATGTGTCAGTAACGTTCCGTTTCACGCTTTGTTGTACAAAAGAAAAATAAATCTTCAAAGTTAGGAATGCAAACATAATCGCTTAGATGTTTATTATTTCATCAAGCTTTTGTAACATTACTCTTTGTTGTAAACTAATGATTTCTGATTCTGAGGCTTAGAATGAGACTTAGAACAGATAGACGGGATCCTACCTAGGTTGTCTGGTCTTTCCACGAGAAACATTCTCTACTAGAAAAACCCCAACTTCAATCGGTTTCTTTTTATTCCTCTGGGCTATATTATAGTCCAGACTATAGTTTCCAGGTAAACTTACTTCCAATACTCTCCAGCCATTTTGTAAAGCCTTGACGGCAAATGGTCGTTGTTGGGGTTCGCGCTGAGAAGCGTGTTAGTGTCCGTGAGGGCTTGTTCTGCAAACGAGCTGTCTGTGGAACAGATCGACGCTGCTGGACTTCCGAAGCGCTTCGATCTGTATACAAGGAGTAATAATTACTACTTGATTAACGATGAAGCTACTTAATTAAAGAAAATTCATTTCTTATGGCTCTCAATGATTTTATTAAACTCAGTAAGTTAAGAGGTATATCCGAAAACAGCTAAATCTTGCTTCAACTGGTTACTCCCCTAATTGTTTTAAGAGGTCAAAATAGTTAGTCCAGTTAGTAAAATCAGATTCTTTCTATTGCAAGAAGTACATTTATACTTTAACTATGTCAGCATTAAGAGAAGAAATAATACAAAATATTGCTGTAACCGTTTTTATTTTGACTCCAACAAATAATTGTTATAATAAATGGGTAACTTCAAACCACACGCTGACTCTCTGTTTCTAACAAAAAAGGGCTTTGTTTAACACAATGGCCCGAATTAAAACAACCTAATTCCAGTAGCTTAGATACATCGCTTATGTTAGTAAGTTCCGTGTTGCTATGTTAATTTGCGAAGGACGCAAACTCTCCTCTCCACCAATTTTAATAAAGCATACGCACGCATTACGCACGCTAGTTCGCTAGCATTAGTTTGGCATCGCGCCAAGTGTTACTTTGTCTACGTTATGCTCACTATGCCTAATTCCATGGTGAATAGGTGTGCTATTGTTTTGTTTTCCTCATAAATTCTTGCGTAACTGACCATGGCCCAATTTATTAGATCTTTCGTAACGTGGATTAGATACAAAAAAACATAATAGAGAAATTTACACAGAAATTTATCTGGGTCACACAAATCTCAATAATCTCACACTCGCTCGTGTTAATAATTTTGCCAGTTTGTTTGTACTAGATGTCTACTTCGGCCAACGATAAACAAAGATTCGTTACTGGCATTTGAGATAGGTACACTGCGCGGCCACGTAGTGCTTTATGTTTGATTCTGGAACTTTACCCCGCAGTGTAACTTCAAATTTAAAAACGAGACGTTTTTCTGAGTACGGTTTCCTAACAATGTTTTCATGCGCCAATTGAGAGCTGTTGGGTGACGTTATTAGCTTTATAAATAAACCTCACCGGTCCGGAATCACGTTGTATGACGTGGATATTGGGCTGAGCGTGACGTCATCGAGCGCGCTGTAGCCGTGATGCGAACTCGTTGATACCCGCTCATATTGATTGTTGATCTCGTTCTGCGAACAAAGTTCTTACAATAAGTCGACAAAATAGCTGAAACCTTATTTGTTACTACCTATTCTAAACCACTTCGCTGAAGCCTTATTACTTAGTCCGTTTTGGCCAGAGTTAGTTAGGGCAGTCTGAAATTAATTATTTCTTCTTATCAGTATTCCCTTGTTGTATGGTATAAAACGTCAGTTATCTTGGAGCTTAACATTAGTATTTTCTGTAATGGGTAGGTCATCATAGAGAGTATCTTCCTTGCATGTAAACTACCACACCCAGAATGAAAACGTTAGATACCTACTGAATTAAATTACTGATCATAAGATTAGTCTTTCCCGCGACTCATAATGAATTATACATTTTTAGTTCTAGTGGTATTATTCTTGAGGTCCTTGATCTTTAACGGTCTGCAAAATTTAATTACCCCCGAAATTGTTACATTGTTGCCGGCAAAATTAACAACATGTCTGTTATGGTCGTAAGCCACTTTAATTTCAATTTTTATTCAGTATCTTAGAATTAATTTCACAGAACATTCAAATACGTGACCAAGACGTGGTCATCAAACGTAAGTAGAAAGTAAATTCTTGTTCAGCTTTGAATCTAGGTATTCCGATAAAGCACTGTTAACTATCGCAGTTATCTTCATGCATGTTTTATAAATGTTTATCAGCACTCAACTATAAGTAGTTATTGCCATTAGGTCATTACGATGAACTTAGGTGAATTATATTAACGTATAGTGCATTTTTCTATAAAAACCCAAAATGCCAAAAATGTTAATTATAATAATCTCCCTTTCCGTTTCGAACAAAAATGTTATCTATAGCTAAAAAGGATGTGATAACAATTACTTTATCACCTATGTACTTCAAAATTTCAGTATTATTGTATGTATAGGTACGGTAAGCTTACAATATGCATCTGATATGTCCATAAATACTCATTATGCTGCCTGCGGCTTCATTTTAAGCCTACAAAAAACCGCTGTTTGCCTGCACCTCTGGACAGCAGAGCCTTTCGTTTGACGACGGCTGCAACTGCTCAATGTAGGCACTGTGTGTGATCTATCACATGATGAAGGCATCTCTTAATTTATACGCATTAGCATTATACAGGTAGCCTTAATAAAACTGGTGTCGTAAAAAAACTCATCATCGATGACATCACCAGCTCAAATAGTAACTTTTACATAATCCGTGACAAAGCTAGGCTAGTAAAAAACGTGCAGTAACTTCTTACAGTATCCAATTGAACCGCGAAGTGAGCAGCGACGGTTGCTATGAGTCACGAGCTCGGGGAGGCGATTGACATTGGATGTTTGGGCTATAGAATAAGCGGCTGGGTAATGTACAGGCAAGACAGTTTGCGCAAGGTATGGAAGTAATTGACCTATCTTCGTAGGTACCCGTTGACCACTATGTAAAGGCCAGTAATAAGAAGCGGGCCATTTCGTACTGTTGAGGGCTTCGCAGTCAATAAAACCCGTGAATTTCTTGTCAGCGCGTGGATCTGGCTCAGATTCACAAAATTTTTAAAACCATTCATGGTCTCATTATATCATAAAAGAAAAAACAAAAGATGATTGAGATTTGACTGAATCACCCCGCACGAAAATATCGGCGTAGCGTTGGATTAGGCCGCAGTTTTAGTGGATCTGAAGAAGAAATGGCATCGCATGTCTACATTAGGTTAGGCAGTAACGGAAGTCAAATCGATTGCACGCATTTATCGATCCAATGAAAACAACTGGAGGAGCATTTACGAGGTTCTAAGCATGTTATGGCAGATGGTTTGGCGGTCAATGGTAAATATAACGGGCAGCTGCAGTGTCAAGGTGGGGCAGATGCAGTCAACGCATGGGTTGAACGTTTACAAATTGTATAAACAAACAGTAATATGGAAAACGGGTCATAAGTAGGACAATGGACTTTACGTTTGAAAAATTAGAGTTCAAGTTCAAGAACACTACCCCTATTCAAGCCACATAGTTAATTACGAGAGTGAACGTGCTGTCAGCAAAGTAGCTTAGATGAACAGACCTTGTACTGAAGAAACATATCCGACGGCCACTTAAAAATATTCAAACAAACTGTTAAACGCGTAACCACACTGCCATTTCCATGGCAACTTCTATAAAACGTACCTCCCACCAAATCCTTGCAATCCTCTAAATAAAGAAACTGGGTCAAGACTAGATCACGTTAAAAACTCCAAATTGTACACTAAATGCTACAGACTCTGATAACTTCAAACGACTGAAAGTCGCCAGATGGCTTGAAATAATAATGCCCATACGTAGAGTTTCAGAAATAAAACTGTGCGGGGGAATGTTACCGGCATTTATATTTGGACGAATTATAGCCCCTGTTTTCCTGTTGTAAATGTGATTGTCACACGGCACTACTGATCAAAGGTGATATTTGACAGCCGAACCTAATATAAAACCTTCAGTAAAGGTTAGGTAGAGATGTGCGTCAAAGCCATACATTTTTCCATGTTGCTATGGTAAATATACTTACCTAGAGATACCCAGATTGAATATTGAGAAGGGCCATAGGACGATTTATATTACAGCTATCGTTGAATAGCGATACGATACTACTTACCGACTATTTGGGACGAGACACAATAAAATTTGAGTGTAGGAAGCTATCCAGAAGAAGTGGCCTATGATAGTAAGACCATAATAAGACCAAAGCATCCGCCAAGCGCGAGTAAAGCTGGTTTTAATGTAGCTCTAATGGAATGCGGGTTTTAGGTGCATTCTCAAGAACACACACGAGGAAATTGAATAAGAACGTGGGCGTCTGCTCTATTCAATTGCTTCATTGATATTTATGTTGTGGTTATAATTGTAATTCAATTAAGATAGACAGAAATGTACGAGTAGGTACTTCTTTTAATTTTCTCGTAATAGGAGGTGAATAACCTGTGTTAGAAGTGTATAAAAATGTTCTTACGCTTATCTGTTGGATTGTGAAACGTGGTTGCGAGTCGAAAAGGAGCCGTTGCGAAATGATTCATACTTTTGGAACACATGGTTCCCAGTAAAGTAATTTCAATTGGTTGTTGTTTCTTGACCAAGTATATTAAGATATATGTTTTTTTGAACAGTGAAATAAATTTTAAAACCCCTAATAGGTTCTAATAGTTGGTCTAACAAAGCCGTCATTTTGCTCTGAATAACAAGGTAAACGTTAGATTTTCTAACGTTTATTACCTAGTCGAAATGCATTATGTCTGACTGGACTGGGCTGGGCTGGTCAGTAAACAAAGTAGAATAATATATAACAATTTTAATATTGAATCATATTTTTTGGTATAGCATAGCATAAGAAGAACATTTTACCTGAAGGTTACACAGACAGAGCCCTTGAATGAATACACTCAGTACCTACCTACATGACAAACGGGTTGTAAACAAGTGCGAATGATGTTAAACATGATTCACAAACGTTCGCAAGGTTGAAAAAGTATTTCGACGAAAATACGATTCTATTTTTCCTAATTCTCCGCAGGCTTACATCTAATTAGTAATCATACATACAACACCGTATGAGGCAACAAAGCAAAGTACCTACATAGGTATCTCAATTCCCAACACGTCGCGTCTGTCTCTTTGCTGAACGAAAACTGTTAGTAAATTAGAATAATTCGAAATAAATTAAAACAGACTAGGGTAAGCTAGTTGTAAATAAAAGGAGGGTTTATTTTGTGCTCTAGTGTAGTTAAATATGAGTACACAGTAGACTTAGGTATGTAGTAGGTAATGTTTCGAATGGAAGCCAGACTGGCCTAAGTAGCGATTAACGTAGCTGAATATATTTGCAAGAAATGTTGATGGATACCTACTCTACTACAAGACTACTTAAGTTACATTGAATAAAAATACCTGAATAACTAGTTCACTGTAAATGGTAAAGCTTATAATGTTGAGTTTTAACATAAGATAGTCTGCACCTGCTGAATAAAAGTAGTATTTCTTGCGACATATTTTATCGAATGTAAATACCGAATTCTTTGTGTAATGTGCTGCAATGTGAAGTTTAGGTATTTGAGAAGCTGTATGGAAACTAGGTACAAATGAAAAGTCTGCTACATGTAATTTTTGGAAGTGCCTCATAAAAGTATAGAAAGACATTAAATAGCTACTCTCACTGAAACCGCAATAAAATAAAATTTCTTTTGCACAACACTTGTTATGACAGATCAGGATTAATGATATATTCCCAAACAAATACTTGTAGCTAACTAATATATTTTTTTAAATGATGATGTCTCCCTGGCCCGTTTCGGCTACGTCGACATTGTTGCCGCTTGATGCCTATGATGGGCTCTAAGGTGACTTGAATAGCCAATTTTGGCAAAGGCACACAATGTGCATGTAATGCGCCGTCGACGTACTTATAGTTGATATTTGAAGGCGGTTTAGTTTTATAATAGCATAGCGGATGGCCTATCCCGAGCTTGCTGCCAGCTTGTGGCCATTAGCATTCCAGATTATGTAGTCACCGGGCTTACCTGAAATATCTCTTTTCGGTGTTCTCGTAGCCGGTCCATGCCATCCTCGGAGGAGTAGTCAGATGTGTACACGTCAGCATTTCTCGTGGACAGCCGCGTGCGATACGGCCTCGGCGAACTGAACTCTTCAATAGATTCCGTTATCTTTTCAGTTTTTTTTGTTGTGTGTTGTAATTCCCTGCGGACAAATTAAAATAGAAATAATCTAGGTACGTAGGATAAATAACACCCTTTACAAAGTAAAGTTATCCACCAGACTGTAATAAGTTTGGATTTTTTTCAATGAATTGTTTCAAAATACAGGTCACAATATCAGTGTTGTTAATTTGTTATCAGTTCTAGTCTTCTAGTCAAGGTCAATTAAACTTATTCCTTATCCGTAGAAAGTGAAGCGATTTATTATATTCAATGTCATTATATAATTTTTTTCAATCTAGGTAATATTTTGGGAACTCTAGTTACCAACTGCTATACATTTGACCACTTTTGACAAGAGCTATTAGACCATGTTGGGGCCTGTACCTACCTAAATTAGCAGATTGTTTGCTTACTATCTATCTGTTTTTTCTATACTTTTTTTTCCGTTTTGATCTGTGATCAGTCTTCAGACTATGAGCAGGTTTGGTGTAAGTAGTCAGGCATGTCGGATGGGAGCTTCAGCAAGCACTTCTCCTTTTCTTGGGAATCATAACTCATCTAGTTCAATGATGTGATGTGTAGCCTTTTGGGGTAGCTGACGGTAGTGAGCTGTGTAACCATGTGGTTGGAGTGTGCGTTTATGTGTTCTTTGTATTTGATTAAGGTTGGTTTGATTGCTAGTTGATATTAGGATTTCTTTACTTGAGGATATTATAGTACCTATATGTGCTTTTCTAACATTATTCTATTAACAATGACCAGGAAAACTATGCAGCCAGTGCTAGGTACATAAGATAGCATAATAGATGAGGAGGCCTTGACCAAGCCTACCTAGCACATTCCATTGGCATCATAGTTTCCTAAAATTATACTTGATTACAAAGGCTTGTGAAGGTGAAGCCTCAATGACTTAAAAACCACATGAATGACCTCATTTTCTAGTTTGTGTCGTAACATCACTGTAAACAAATCCAGTGGCAGGTTTGTGTTAGATTTTTACTATGGTTTATCAAGTTGCATCACCATTCACCATGCTTTATCTGTATACTCGAGAGCAAACATTTCTGGTCATCTATAAAAACTTGAATATCTTGGAGACAGTATATTTTTATTTTTAATTCTTTATTTCAGACAACAAAGGTCCATACAAGATTAAAATTAAACTAAAACTAAAATTACACAATTAGGTGTGAGCCTCATTTGGCTCGTCTAGACAACTACAAAATAAACATCAATGCTATATGCTCGCTTAAAATTATACAAACTAATAATGAATTAAACTATTACTTTTATTTAATACGAGTAGTAGTAAGTATGAGTAGTAGTAAGTGAGGAGTATTAATCTGTCTATCAAACACAAAATGAATTTATTTCACTAAGCTAGCGTTCACAGTTTTCATGGTAATAAAGTTGATATGGCCGACTTACATACATTAATTTATTTTATCTTTGAATGATACTTAATTGTACCGAAAACGTACTGTGTACATACTATTAGTGTATCATTGCACACTTATGTTACTACTAATTACTTAGTATGCTAAGGAATGAGACACACATCCCATGCACTAGGTAGTACCACAGAATACCTAACATAGTAGTCTCATCAGGCTATGGCGAGTGAGTGCTTTATAACATAAGTTGTTTTCTAAGACCACTCTCAATTGTTTTTCTAAATCGAATGACTACAAAGAATAGTCTACAATGTAGACTCTACATAATCATCATCATCATACATAAAATGTAACTAGAAAATATGATGTACTCACTTTATAGGAGTGCTTCTTTTGATAGGGGTCTTTCGACCAGATTTGTGTGTGTGTTCGTCTGTTTCTGTGCAGCTCTCGTGGTCGCAGCTTGATCGAAGGAAGGGTGTCTTCGAACGAGACCTTGACCTCAATCCACTGACCGTTGGGTTATCCATAATTTTGACCACTATTGACTCTATCACTTTTATACCATCTTCGCTGACTCCACCAGCCTAGTACAATATGTTTCAAATAACAACCTTGTCCGAATTAGATCACTGTACACACTGTTTATTGCACAAGGGAATCTATTTCTGTGGCTTGATTCGATGCCGCCAAAAGTAACGTTACGTCTCAATGACTTTCAATGGAACTGTAGGTTATTTTCTATCTTGTAAATTACATACACAATGTAGGTACCTACTTAATCATTTCATTTACATTTACAGCGCTCCGTAAATAATGAGTTGCAAGTAAAACACGCGCGCACAAACAAAACGAAATTCGTGAATTTCGTAACTTCACTTCACAATTCACATTCACATTACACTCGCACGCAACTCATTCATTGATGACGTCATCACGTCATTAAAATCTTCAAAAAAACGTTGACGAGATTAGGGATGGGCACCCGAAAAGCAAGACTGACACTAGTCAGTCTTGAATTACCCGGTGTAATGTCGTCGCGCGTCGTATCGTCGTCTTCGGTTTCGTTTTTGGATTTTGTGTTTCATTTTCTTATACTAAACTAAACTAAAAAAAAATAACACTGTAGTGCCTGGGACAATGTTTAGATGGAGTAGGCTTGCCCAGTACCTATACCATCCTCTCAGCCTAGTCAGCCATATCAAATAAAATAAATGAAATGACAAAGTTACATAGCTATGTAATCATTTTCACTTTGCCAATGCATCAACAAAACGGGCCCATTAATAATGTAGAAGAGCACAAGATGAGTCCAAACAAACCTTTCTTTCTTTTTATAGTTACCTAACTAAACTGTGATATCTCTGTAGCTTCCTATGACTGTGGGTGTTTCCTATGTAAACAAGCCAAATCACTCAAATGAAACAAATTTTTTGATCTTTTTATTTTTATCAAGTTCAAGTTTGCCGCGTTGGTTTTCAGCACAGCACTAAACGAATGAACTATAATTTTTTATAACTATAATATCGTCAGCAGGCTAAAATGTTCAACTTCAACTTCTTGGTCTTAGAGCTTTTGCAACTTGTCACAATTCTGCCAATGTCTGCAAGTATGTTGTTTAAAAGTTTTTCAAAAGTCACTGTCACTATCAATAGTTTGCAGTTTGTCATTGTCAGTCAAAGAAAAATCAAAATTGTACCTAGCGCGTCATACAACGACAGTCGACTTGACGAAGACTTGACTTGACTTTTATTATTTAAAATTCACGACTTGACACTGGCAAAATTGTCTGTCGAAATGACGGACACAGGCCATATGGGTTTAAAAGAAGAAGAAGAAGAAGGTATAGTCCGTCAACGTATATTCACCGGTCATTCTCCATCGTGCTAAGGTCTAATAAGACGTGACATTGGCGAAATTGCGGGCAACACTGCAAAGGCCATAGACAAGAATTGAATTGAATTGAATATTGACGTGCTACAAATTGCCAAATGTGTCAAAAAAAATTGGCGGGAATTTCGTTTGTTTTGTTTAAGTCTAAGTTTGCAAATCCCGTAAAACGATAACAAAAATCCAAAGAAAACTTTACTGTTTTGTGCTAATTCAACAGAATGAATGAACAAGTATTTACCAAAATAAAGGAACTAGGGCGAAGTAGCAGTAAGCGTGAGGAACTACGTGAATACTGTACTCAACAGATAGATGAGGTAGATAGATAGTGCATATCGCTCATCTGCAGACAGCAGTTTCAACTCCCATACTTATTCCATTTCCTGTGCAGATAATCAAGTATATACCAAGACGTATACTGAACAGCGATGGCGAATGTGTTTTGGATTGTATTTTCAACGGACTGTCTGATAGCTCTCCTTTATCGTCAAGGAACAAAGCCAAGGTAAATAAACAAAACGTTGCAAATAAATAGCTTGTACCAATAGGTAGATCACCTGGCTTCTATTGTCACAGGTAGTTGAGCTTGTGCTGAGAACGATGAGAATTGAGTCGACCTCACTGACACACTGCGGTGGTGTGATCTGCAGACTACGCTTGGAACTGCCGAGGTTGTCACTTGATGATCTAGTACAATGGTGTAATGACAGTGTGCAGTCAATTGTAGATGATAGTGATGTTAACATGATGTAAGTATTCATTTTGTCATCAAGTTGCGTTAGATGTTAAATCAATATATATAAAACTCTTTTGAAGCTGACTTAGAATCAACGCACAGCCTAAACTATAAGTCGTAGAGGTATGAAATTTGGAGAGTAGTATCGTTATATATTATAGTGTAGGGGTGCACTAACAAAGGAATTTTTAAACGTCACACTCTAAAGGGTAAAACGCGAGCAATGCCGCGGGCGACGGCTAGTGTACAATACTCATACTCGATCAATGTCTCTCCGAACTTAGTCGCAGGTAGCTCTACAGCATAGAAATAAAATCCTTTTTAACAGACACTACTGTTGGCTCGGATTGGAGGAAAGTGTGTTGTTCTCTTGGACAAATTAAATTGGTCCAAGGTTGTAGTGCTTAACTTCAGAGAGACAGAATCGCTGTGACTACTGTACCAACTCTATCTGACTTGTAGAGCTTGAATTGTCTGGTAGTAAAAACTTTTTTCTCACAATTTTTTAAAAAGTATTTACTTTGTCTCAACAGTTGTAGGTATGTTTGTTAAATAATCTCTTTATTATAGTTGGTGTGACATTCTCCCAGAGAGTATGAGTGTTATACTCTCCACATATGACACGGTCAAGCACGGTGGCACTGAAATGTCGAGCTCAGATTATAAAGAGCAATGTATCCACACTCTGTGCCAGTGCCGGTGGAGTGAACGGCAGTTGGTACAGCTTGGAGCTATGTTCAAGTAAGTTACTAAAGTTTTTTAATAAAACTTTTTTTTTAACGACTAGGTTTAATAGCTCTGCGCGAAGCATCCAAATTATTTAATGCATCCTACAGAGAGAGGGTAGTGAAATCTATACTATATAAAACTGTAAAAAAGCCAAAAACTAAAATTAAAGATATGGATAAACTAAATATGCAGATCTACTAAATAAACGATTCTGATTCCGAAAATCGAGTTTGTCTGTTTGTTTGTTCGCGAATCACGTCTAAACTACTGGACCAATTTCAATGAAACTTATACCATTCAGAAGCCCTTTTTCCGGATTGAAACGTAGGCTATATTTTATTGAAATTAAAGACGTGGACTCTTAGATACTGCTTGACCTCCCTAAACCAAAAGCAGCCTTTGACACGA
This sequence comes from Eulithis prunata, assembly GCA_918843925.1. Taxonomy (NCBI): domain Eukaryota; kingdom Metazoa; phylum Arthropoda; class Insecta; order Lepidoptera; family Geometridae; genus Eulithis; species Eulithis prunata. Next base: position 7,777,353 of record OU974014.1, on the reverse strand, counting down.
GGTTCATAGTATGTTGGTTGACAGAGAGTTTGGTGGAAAGTTTTGCACGCGTACGAAGTCGCGGGTATCAGCTAGTCTTATCTAATTTCAGAGATATGCAGTTATCCAAAACCAGTCACAAGCAAGTAGTGAACAAACTATGCTCCTACATAATACACATACCACCAGACACACTGCCTCCTTTAGTGCATCAGTTGATGAAGTAAGTACTTACCTAGCAAAATTTTATAAAGACAAGAGATGAAGATAATTTCTCTAAGCATAACGAACATTGGTAGATACATAAAAATCTAACTATAATTATGTACAAGTACTTAAAAAAACTGTATTGTTCAAAGGCAAAAAGATTGTGGCAACTTATTAGATGAACCACACTTCCTTTCTTTATAAAACTACAAGTTAACATTTTCTGATATGCCACAGTAATAAATTGATATAATACTTATAGGTATCTACAAATCGTACGCTATTTCAACTTTGCTGCACATTTTTCCATAAAAATCATAGAATATCTTGTACTTGTAAGTGCCTATGCTAATCTTTTGTTATTACCTCTTCCAGGCTTTGTAAGACATGCAACTTGGAAATAGTGTTGGCACACCTGAGTAATTACTTCACCGTGAGGTTGTACAGTAAACTGGAGCCGCCTCCACCGGATTCCGAGTCAACTACCATGGATATTGATGATATTGGTAAGCTACTTACATAAATACTAACTATCAGCAATCTAGTCTCTGTAGCAAAGACAAGCATCATTGGAAATGATAGATAGAAAATTCTTCATTAATAAAAATAAAAATAAATAAAATAAATGTTCATGGACATTTAACACAACGCCTTCCAGTCTCAAACTATTCATTAATAAAAATAAAAATAAATAAAATAAATATTCATGGACATTTAACACAACGCCTTCCAGTCTCAAACTAAGCAAAGCTTGTACTATGGGAACTAGATGGCTGATAGAATACGTATATGTATATACATTTTTTTTGTAAATACATACTTATAATACATAGTAACACGCTGACACAGAACAAAGATCTATGTTTGCCACACACAAATGTATGTTCCCGGTAGGGATCGAACCCACGATCCACAGCACGGAAGGCAGAGCTACTACCGACTGAGCCATGACGCCTGATAAATTCAGTCAGTCATTGTACACACAAATGTCGTAAACAAAAGAGGGGTTAATGATAGGAAGCATTTTCTACCAGCTAACTTAGTGTATTCTAGATACATAGGGTAGAACAAACTAAGGTAGGCACGAGATATACATATAGGGTAGCATACACTTAGAAATAGCCAAGGTATCAAACACGTTTTTTTATGACTAAACACTACTTTTTCGTATCTAAATTATGGTTATAGCCAATAATACAATGACTTTTAAATTCTGAAAAAGTGATTACCTTCGGATTTTGACAGTACTAGCTTTGCTTAGGGTTTCTTAAACCATATTACAGTAGCCTTAAAACTTATTTTGCAGTGCCCCACAGCGCGGCCGAGTTAAGCCGATGTCTATCTACCTGCATCTACCACATATCCCAAGGAGCAGTTGAACCGGAATTGATTAGAAAACACATCAGAATGTGGCCGAAGACACAACTTTTGAGAGCACCCTTTATCATCGACCTGGCGCTCGCTATATCTGATAAGGGAAGGAACTTCAGAACTGTTTGTTTGGATGTGAGTGAAACATCATATTTATTATTAAACTACTAATCGATTATTTACAATAGGTGCGCTTACATGTTTTCAATCAAATAAATTATATTGTAACTTTTATGCTCGAACTAAGAATAGTATGAGAAATGTATAAGAAAGTCATATTTCGATAAAACTGAAACTATTAGAAGTTATTTTAATTATGCGTTGAGTCTCTTTTGACTGTTTCAATGTAATTTAAATCTTATTCCCAGACAATAAAGTCGGCAATCGAGCAGCGGGTTATGGACGAGCTTAAAAACAAAGAATCCGCGTGGGTTCGCTCCGTGATACCGCCGGATGTAGATGTCGCTAGTGTGCTCAAAGTACTCACTACTGAAAGGTACCTAACTAAAGTCTAGTTGATTTTGAGATGATAAGCTAAGGGACTTATCTGAATAATTTCAAAGTTTCATGTGAAATCAATTATGTCCCATTGTTTTAGGAAAAAGTAACCTCTTAACATCAGTATGTTATCTACTGGTTAAAGATAAAGATAAAGATAATTTATTTGCAAAAACATGTGTAAATAAGGATGTTGTAGGTACATAATTTGGTGACACAACATGTCTTACCGATTTTGGCGTGCAAATAGAGATGACTCAAAATGTCGAAGTAATCCGAAAAGAAAAATACATATTATAACTACCTTCGGTACCTAGGTTACGTCGGTATTTCTTATAAAAAACTTAACGCTTCAAAGATAATCTAAAGCAAGTCCTTTAGCCCCAAACGATAGCAAAGCATGTACTATGGGAAGGATTACTAGTTTTTTCATTCAGGACTAGATGGCGCTGTAAGAAATGGCCATAGATATTTGTTGATTTAATTTTATCGAATAAAACTTTTCATTTTCTTTCAGCGCCAACCACCGCCAACTAACCGTAATGGGTCTCATCAACTTGGCGTTCTCACTTCTCGCTGTATCCCGAGTAAAGCCGACTGCTCACACATGTTGGTCATACGGCAAGTTGATTCTGGTTCGACTGTGCAAGTCTCAACCAGAAACAGCTCCTCATATACTGAGCCAACTCGCTGATCGCCTGGCCACGGACTGCAGTTTCAGACAATATGCAGGTAAGTCAGACAGCCACAGAATATAAATAAGTATTACATACAGAAAACTTCACAGCACAGTCGGTATTAGCTCTGCCTTCCGTGCTGTGAGTCCGGGTTTTATTCCCACTGAGAACAAATATTATTAACATATTTACGTTTTTTTTTTGCTATCTGTAGTTTTTGTCTTATGACGAAAACAGTACCAAAAATTACCGTGTCCCTCTTCTCAGAAGTTAATGGAACGAAAAATTTGATATAATTATATGTTATTAGCTTCCGCCCGCGACTTCGTTCGGGTCCCATTGGATCCCGTAATTTTCCGGGATAAAAAGTATCCTATGTTACTTCTAATACCTCCAAGAATATGTGTAAAAAGTTTCATGATGATCGGTTAAGTAGTTTTCGCGTGGAAGCGTAACAAACAAACTTATATTCACATTTATAATATTAGTAGGATAGAAGAATACCTGAATTTTAGAAGAAAAATAAAACGAAGTCTAAAACTGGCATAGTTTTTGAAAAACTAAAAAAAAAAACTGATATACCGTTTTGTTTCGAAGGCCTCGATGGGCGAGTCCATTCGCACTTGACTGGGCTTGTTTTTTTTTTGTTTCAACAGAATGCCTCTACGTCCTCTGCAAACTAACCCCGGTATCAATCGAACGTTGCACACAACTGAGTACAATACTAGAGGTCTGTCGGCCATTGCCTTCTGAGTACCGACCTGCTGCGGCCGTGTTCGATGCAGTACATCCATTAATCAACTTCAGTACAAGAACTCGTGATGCTCTGTTTCTGGTGTGCCGCAAGGGACTATATTCCAGGTTATTTTTTTAATCTATCATTTTAAAAATGGTCGTCATGGCTCAGTCGATAGTTCTGCTTTCCGTGCTATGGGTCGTGGGTTCGATCTCCACTAAGAACAAACACAGATGTTTTTTTTATGTATGGGTGTTACTACGTATTATAAGTATGTATTTACAAAAAAAGAAAAAGTATATAAGTATTCGATCAGCAATCTAGTTCCCACAGTACAAGCTTTGCTTAGTTTGGGACTAAAGAGCGTCGTGTATATGTACATGAATATTTATTTATTAATGTCTATCTCTTTCAGAGATTCCCTACAACGTTGCCTAGCCTTATCCGGTTTTCTAACAGTGTTACGTCACATGCGGCTATCACGTGGTACATTCTCGAGCAGTCAGAGTGTGTGCAGCGAGGCTAGCAGTTCTTACTCATACCTCACGCAGCTCACTATGGACTTCCACAAGACTGAACAAGGGGCTACGTGAGTAAAACACACTAAAAAGAAACATGAGACACTAAAATACACACTAGAATCATCATGATCAACCTATATCAGTCCACTCTGCTGGACGTAGGTCTCTCCCAAGACGTGCCACTAGAATAAGCGACACACTACAATAAGTCATTGCAACTTATATCAAAACATGACACACAAAAATTTACAGCATGACACATATCCACAGAAAACAGACTGAACAAAGGGCTATGTGAGTTAAAACACACTAAAAATATACAGGGTGTTACCAGACCACTTCCGAAAACGAAAGGGGGAGCTACAGCACACCAAAACCCAACCAAAAAAAAATCAGTTATCCTGAAAAATAATTATAGCCGGAGAAAACAATGTTCAAAGATTTGTATTTATTTCGCCAGCCCGCAATGTACGCATTCACGTAGGTAAGGTCGAGGCGTAGTACTATTATTTATTCTGTGTCGTAAGTGCCTACTAACGTAGGTAGGTACTAACGTAGGTCGCTCGCACGTCGCGTACTTGAATGACCCGCGATGAACTCTCAGCTGTTCATGCTGTAGTAGACGTAATCTGCGTGCTGCGTGTACATTGCTGCTTTATTTATTTTATTTGTTTTTTTGCTTTTTTAAATGAGATAATTAGGTAGATATGTCTTATTATGTTGTACTGTGTGTATGTAACTAGAAAAAAAATTAAAAAGAGATAGTCATGTAAATTTTTTTTTTCGCGATTTTTTTCGCTTAATGTTTTCAGTATCATGGTCTGATTGGAACCTCCAAGTTTTCGGAAGTGGTCTGGTAACACCCTGTATGTGAAACTTAAGCTTTGACACACTAAAATTAGCTATAACACACATTAATAATATTCAATGATACACTAATTGTATGCCGTGACACTCTAAAATTTAGAGTGTCACGGCATATAATTAGCACCTATTCAATAATAATTGTTCATTTTAGGGTCTAAAATGAACAATTATTATTGAATAGGTGCTTATTACCTACCTACTTACCCTGTTATTATACTCTAATGTTAACCCGGTTTTCGAGTAAATGACTGTAATGTCTTTTTGAGAATACATTTATTCAAACTTTGGTCTTCTTTATACAGAGTAACATCAAGAGTGCACAACGAAGCGGTGTGCATGGAAGCAGTAACTATACTCCGCCGCTGCCTAATGCAAGATGCATCCGTCAAACAACTGCTATACACCAGTAAGTTCTATAATTTGGAAGTTTTCAAGAGTAGAGTGAATAGGTATCTTCTAGGTAACCGTGCTACATCGTCGACCACGTCATTGCTTAACATCAGGTGAGATTGTGGTCAAACGGTTGCCTATATTGTATAAAAAAAAAAAGTTCAATTCAATGTAAGAAGCGCTCGTGGCTAGGTTTGCTTAGTCAATCTTCACCGATTTATCTAAGTTAAGCGATGTTCTGCGCGGTCACTATTTGGATGAATGACCGTTAGTGGTATTTACATTTGACCGCTTCCGTGCTTCGGAGGGCACGTTAAATTGTCCTAGCTTTCCTTGAATGATATTTTTAATTAAGCTGTCATGTCGTATAAGGTGTCCCATCATTTTTCCTCTCGGGTTTTCAATATTCCTCATAAGGGCTCTTACTTCATTCAGCCTACTCAGTATTTCCATGTTAATAATAATACCATGTACTATCAAATTAGGTTACTAAACATACAACAGAATTGGGGTCAGTGACTCTCGATATTTCTTTAGATCTCTACGAAATTATTTTTGTTATTCATAAATATCCTATTACAGGTGTATATGACTGTACCAAGGAAAAACCAGCACTGCATGAATGCATACTAGAGATGTTCTGTGATCATCTCAGCAAGTACTTACCAGAAGATGATACCGAGACTGTATTGTGGGAAAAATGTGTTCAGATGACAGGATCTACTGTTGTGTTATCGGTAAGAATTAGTAGATTAGACACCTTCATACATCATCTAACTACATTAGTAAATCTTGTATTTATATGAAAAACTAGCCTTCCCCCGCGGCGTTGCTCGCGTTAGAGTGTGACTTTTCGAAATTCCTTTCTTAGTGCGCCCCTACACTATATAAGGAACCTACCCTCCAAATTTCATACCTCTAGGATTTATAGTTTAGGCTGTGCGTTGATTCTCTGTCAGCTTCAAAAGAGTTTTATATATATTGATGATGATTGATGATACCAATTATTTCAGGCAACTCTATGCTATTTGTACAGTACGTACATTATCCCATCACACTAATATTATAAACTAGCTTCCGCCTGCGACTTCCTTCGCGTCCCGTACGATCACGTTGATTTTTCAGGATAAACACTGGGCTATGTGTTAATCCAGGTCATGGACAATATATATTCTAAGTTTCATCCAAATCGGATTTGTAGTTTTAGCATGAAAGAGTAACAAACATCCATACATTCTTACAAACTTTCGCGTTTATAATATTAGTAGGATGTCAAAGTTTAGATATGTTTGGATGATTGTGTTTCAATCACGCTGCAAGTGCTGGTCCGATTAGATGATGAAACTTGGAATATTATAAGTTCGTAACCTTTTTTTTTTTTTTTTTTTTTTTTTACTCTGGGAAAATGCATGACGCATCCCCCCTCCATTAGAGAGCATGAAGGGGGGTATGTGGGACTCCCCGGCCCCCTCACAAGGCCGGTATACCCACTAAAAACCCAGCGGCGCTCCTGCGTCGTCTTAGTGGGGGGGGACTGGGAAACTGGCAGAGCCTTTACGTCCAGTCCCCCGCCGACGAAGCCCGCCATTACAGCGGGGCCCGCACGCCCCTCCCCTTGCAGGGTGGGGCCTGGGAACGGCAAGCGGCTCGGCCGTTCCCGTCCGCTGGTGGCGAATGTGTGCAATGCGGGGCCGTTGCTCTAATGCGGTCCCGCCATTCGCCACCATGCGTCAGAGCGGCGCGGGACAGTTCCGCGTCGTCCCGCGCGCTCTCCCCCGCTCGGGGGCCTAAGGCCCCCGTCGTCCGGGCCACCAAACAAGGGGGCCCGGACCCACCTGGGTAGACCGAAGTCTACCCTGCCTCATCACGCAGTGCCCTCTGCTTATCAGAGGGACACGCGGAGAGGCCCACCGTGCCGGGTTACTGGCCACCATGAAACACGTCCACAGTACTCTGCGGGCGTGTTTCATGGTGTTTCCAGGGTGCACCGCGTGGAGGTTACCCGGCCTAGCACCCCATAAGTTCGTAACCTGGATTAACACAAACTACTTTTACTTCCGGAAAATTAACAGGATCATACGGGACGCGAACGAAGTCGCGGGCGGGAGCTAGTTATAAATAAAAACAACGGCACAGAATAGTGCCCAAACTCAATCTAACTAAAACTAATTAACTTTTTCTAATCACTGTGTGTTACAGGAACCAATAGGTCGTCTACTGTACACCGCAGCTCAGTTCCTTCAGACAATAGAAGAGGATTCTCTTGAGGATATCCTGGCAAGTCAGAGTGTGGATACTTCCAGCGCACATTTGAAAAGCTCGCTCACTATAACGCTCGAAAAACTGTGCGCGTGTGATAACTTAGGACAGATTGATATGGTAAGTTCTTTCGTTCAGCTAAAAGTTTGCAGGATTATAAGTTTTATCATACTAATATCTTGACAGGCGTCATGGCTCAGTCGGTAGTAGCTCTGCCTTCCGTGCTGTGGGTCGTGGGGTCGATCCCCACCGAGAACAAACATTTGTGTGTTATAAACATAGATGTTTGTTCTGTGTCTGGGTGTTTCTATGTATTATAAGTATGTATTAAGAAAAAAAAATGTATGTATGTATGTATTCTATCAGCCATCTAGTTTCCATCGTACAAGCTTTGCTTAGTTTGGGACTAGAAGGCGTTGTGTTAAGTGTCCGTGAATATTTATTTATTTATTATTATATTTTATTATCAGTAGTAAAAATCAAAAAATCCTTGATACATGTCAGACAACGCCCTCTAGTCCCAAACTAAACAGAGCTTGTACTATGGAAACTAGATTGCTGATAGGATATTTGTATACATACATTTCTTTTTTTGTAAATAAATACATACTTATAATACATAGTAACACCCAGACATAGAACAAATATCTACACACAAATGTTTGTTCTTAGTGGGTATCGAACCCACGACCCATAGCACGGAAGGTATAGCTTATAATGAGCTCTGACGCCTGTTAAGTAGCCTATTAGTATTTGTAAAAGTTCGTCCAAGGAAGTACCGGCTGATTTCTGCCGCCAATTAATGATGCTCGCTGTGATTTGAGTGGTATGAGTGCAATGGCATTTGAGGAACGTCCTCGATGGATGTCATTTGTAAGGTGATGTAATTGTTATAACATGCAGAGGTAACAACTCAACATGAGATAGATTTTTGTCATTTTGGATCGCTTTTTCTCACAAAAAGGAAAAGTAGCTCGTAATGCAACTAAAGTTCAACTTCTAAGAAGAATAAGATTATATTTCCAGGAGGACCCTGGCCTAACAGACTTGACGCCAGAATCTAAAGCCAAGTGCATAAAGGTTCAACAAATGCTGCAATGCTACGAAACGCTCATAGCTTACAAGATTATGATGTGGAACGCTAGTAGCGACTCGGCCGGCAGTGTGTACAAGCTTTATAAGGATTGTTATCAACTGCTTGAACATGCAAAGGTATGTTGACAATAGCCAGAATAAAAATTGCAAGTAACTTTTTTTTTTTTCGGAAAAAAAAATGCAGAGCTATACGGCTGCCGCATATCTGCTCCGGTCGCTCGGAGCGCTGCGGCCCGACTTGCAGATAGTCGGACGGTTGCTGTGCGCACTATGCTGATTCATTGCGGTTGCCAGTTTCCGACCGTACCGACTGAGCCATGACAGGCGTCATGGCTCAGTCGGTAGTAGCTCTGCCTTCCGTGCTGTGGGTCGTGGGTTCGATCCCCACCGAGAACATACATTTGTGTGTTGTAAAACATAGATGTTTGTTCTGTGTCTGGGTGTTTCTATGTATTATAAGTACGTATTTACAAAAAAAAATGTATGTATGTATTCTATCAGCCATCTAGTTTCCATCGTACAAGCTTTGCTTAGTTTGGGACTAGAAGGCGTTGTGTTAAGTGTCCGTGAATATTTATTATTTATTATTATAGTTTGCGGCTGCTCGGCATTGTACGTACACGCTCCCAGATGTACCCAGAATCTTTGTCTCAGTTTCTTTTTCTTTATGTAACTCGCGTAAATATAATAAATAGCTACGACTTCTTCGACGTCCATCTTGGAAATGGCTCGACTCGACCGCATACCACGCTATACGCACTGTCCGATTGACGGCACTGCGGCCGGCCGTCCGGTTGTCTGGCTGGCCCCCGGACGATCGGACGCAGCGCGGGCAGCCGCACAGTGCGTACACACCATTACAAACTTTCGCGTTTATAATATTAATAGGATTGTATGTCGTTGAGCTTTTTGACTATTTCAGGGAACACAAAAATCTGGAAAGAAAGCAAAATCCCTGAACGAAACAAAAGACAAAGCTAAAACTCAAAAGAGTCAGAAATCCCAGAAGGAAAATAAAAAGGGTCCGACTAAGGTCGGTAACTTGGTGAAAGATAGGGCTGGACCTTTCAAGCCGTTGCCTTGTTTGTGGGATGTAAGATTCTGTGTTAGGGTTGTTCAACTGATGTACAGGTGAGTTTAGAACTGATACACTAATATACATAATTTTGCTTGTTCCTCGCACATAACCAAGACATACGCTGAGCAGTAAGTTCCGGTTTTGGAGGAATATCTACGAGGAATATAAATTCCTTTGAAATAACCAGTTATACTGGACGTATAATTATGATCTGTGACTGGACTAATATATTTTCTATTGTCATTTATCTACGAGGAAAATAAATTCCTTTGAAATAACTAGTTATAACTTATTTAATACATACTTATAACTTATTTATCTTTTATTGTTTTTATTTTTTTTCTTGGTGTGCAATAAAGAATATATCTATCTATCTATCTATCTAGTTTTCTGGAGGAAAAAAATCTAAACTTGGTTATCTGCGAGGAATAAGCGCATAATTTGTTTCCAAGTCAAAGTCACCACTTAAAAACATGGTCAATTGTCAAAACGTGGTCACCCTAACAACATAATTTAACTATTCAAAAATAAACGTATTGTCCGATATGGGAATTGAACCCTTACAGTGCCAACAATAAGACTTATATTTCAGTGAGGAATTACCCTGGTGCTCGCTAGACCAACGCAATCAAATCCAAAGTCGTCGGGATTTCCATCACTGGGTGTTACGATGCGTGCAGTCCGTGCTATGCGAGCACGTCGATAAACGTGCTATATCCCACGTGCTGGCTATAGCTACTGTGCTCTATAATCGATGCATTTGTAGGTAAGTACGATTATAGATATAAATAAATAATAAATAAATATTCTTGGACATTACACACAACCTACCTACCTATTTCTGCCGCCAAGCAGCGATGCTTGCATTGCTGTGTTCCGGTTTGAAGGGTAAGGGCGCTGGTTTAATTACAGGCACATGAGACTTCAAGATCTTTACGTCTCAGAGTAATGGACGCAGTGCATTGCCTTACAGAGCACGTCCTCATTGGACTAGCTCTGTAAGGTAATGCATTGTTATAGGCAGAAGTTACTACATAACATCAGGTGAGCTATCAGCTTGTTCCATTACTTTTATCCTAAAAAAAAAAAAAAAACTACGCCCCCTAGTCCCAAACTAAGCAAAGCTTGTATTATGGCAACTAGATTGCTGATAGAATACTATTTTTTTGTAAATACATACTTATGATACACTAGCCGTCGCCCGCGGCGTTGCTCGCGTTCTAGACCCTTTAGAGTGCGACTTTTCGAAATTCCTTTCTTAGTGCGCCCCTACACTATATAAGGAACCTACCCTCCAAATTTCATACCTCTAGGATTTATAGTTTAGGCTGTGCGTTGATTCTCTGTCAGCTTCAAAAGAGTTTTATATATATTGATGATGATGATGATAGTAACACCCAGAAATAGAACAAACATACATGTTTGCCACACACAAATGTTTGTTCTCGGGTGGATCGAACCCACGACCCACACAGCACGGAAGGCAGAGCTACTACCGACTGAGCTGTGACGCCTGTCAGATTTAGATATTCTAGCTGTTCAAAGGAAATACCGCGATAGACTATCAGGCGATGCGTTATTATGAGATACTAGCTTCCGCCCGCGACTTCGTCCGCGTCCCGTTTGATCCTGTTGATTTTCCGGGATATTAAGTAGCATAATATTATGATGTGTTAATCCAGGTTACGAACTATATTCCAAGTTTCATCCAAATCACACCAGCAGTTGCAGCGTGTTTGAAACTCTAATTTGCTGTAAAACTCCAATCCTGCTTGCATTGAGCGTATATTTGAATGAATAATTTTCCTTTGTGTTCTGGTCATACTGTAAAGATGATGGAAAATCAAAATAAATGAAATCTATTTCAGATTCCAATCAATGTTAGAATTCGATGACCAGACCGCTTTGAGTTGTTTGGAGTTGTTCAAGACTTGCCTCACGCTACTCCTCTCGCCAAACTACGCATTGAAATTGGAGACTATCTTTTCAAAAATTAGTAAGTTATAGGCCCCGACACGGTTTAATAGCTCTCGGCGAATCTCATTGGCTGCTCAAAGCACCCTCACACTTGCCCTCCATGTATGGTCAGAGCTATTAAACCGTGTCGGGCAATGTTCTTACATACAAGATCAATGGTGTCGGTACTTGACATGGTTACTGCAGATCAAACAATTCAGGGTATTTTGCTGTTTAGGAAATACAATTAGTACATCTATTTACTACTAGCCGTCGCCCGCGGCGTTGCTCGCGATCTACCCTTTAGAGTGTGACGTTTCAAAATTCCTTTCTTAGTGCACCCCTACACTATATAAGGATACTACCCTCCAAAATTCATACCTCTAGGACTTAGTTTAGGCTGTGCGTTGATTCTCAGTCAGCTTCAAAAGAGTTTTATATATTTAGATCTACTATGTATTGTACTATCTATTTTTTTGTACTTTGTTCCTACTGCAGTGTCGTAAATAAAAATTATTCTATTCTATTTTTGCTTAACAGTGATACTCGCATTTGGTTCCGGCTTGAAAGATAATAAATAAATATATTCATGGATATTTCACACAACGCCCTTTAGTCCCAAACTAAATAAAGCTTGTACTATGAGAAGTAGATTACTGATAGAATACTTATACATTTTTATGAAACATGTTTACCATTGGTACATCTCAGAGTGAGGGACGCAGTGCGTTGCCACATAGGACACGTCCGAATGCCATTATTTTTATGGGATAAGTGCAATTTTATTATTATTTTTGTTCCAGCGAGCACAGACGAAGTCCAAGCGTCAACAAGCATAGCGTTAATCCTAGAGCACATTTACACCGCACTAATGCAGATCGAACTCGAAAGCGAGTTGGAAGAGAGAGATGTCATGGTGAAGAAGATTTTGACAGCACTCATTGGACTTGCTACAGTACTACTGGAGATAAATACTCAGGGTTGCACTAATATGTGTAATGTGAGTATTTTTAACATGGTATTAGAGTGGTATTTAGAAAATAGAAATAGGAAAATAATTTATTTGCAACACAAGTAAAATTTTACATAAGTAGGTAAACTAAATCAAAACATAAGACATAAATCATAAATAAATAATAGAAACCAAACGTAGTTAAAAGAATACGTAGTTATCATATTTCTTTCTGATGAAGGCACGGCATTGACTAGCTAGAGAATGGTCGTTTGAATTCCACTCTGTTTGTAAATGTGTTACTTTTTAACCAACTTAAAAAAAAAGTTCTGTCTAACATACATAAAAAAATACCACCTAATTATGAACCTCCTCGTTCGATTCTTCCCATAACATTTTATCAAAATCGATTCAGTAGTTAAATAAGAATAACTGGAAAATACACGTCATCCACGTACATGACATGCTTATTTTGCTTTCCTGTGATATTCTGTGAGGTTTACGATCAGTAGAACAGTCCCAATGAACTGCCATCATCATCATTATCATTTGATAATGAAGGCGTATCAAATTGCAGTCTGTTTTCCCATTTTTTTAAACTAATTTAGTTTGGGACTAGAGGGCGTGGTGATAAATGTCCATGATTTTCATATACTTTCCCAGGTGATAATAAAACTGGAAGACTACGTACGCACAAGTAAACAAGACTGGCTATCCCTTCTACCGCCAATACTGGCGGCAAGTTGCAGGGAGCAGCAGGAAGCACAGCTATTGGACGATCTACTAGCCAAACTCACTGTCTCACTGGGCAGGATTGATGTAAGTCATACCGCTTAAGACTATTCATATATGTACTGCTTTTAACGTTAGTGGTATTGACATCTGTGCCTCGATCACGAATAAACGTGACAATCGTAAACGTATCGTAACGCTAGCGTATCCAAGATATACTATGCGGTGACGCTGCAACGTTTGGCAGTCAAGCTGCTGTTAGCGAGCAATATTATTTGAATACGTTTGGAGCACGTCCTAACAGAGCACGACCTCAGTGGACGTGTTCTATGGTTTATACATAGCTTCCGCCCGCGACTTCGTTCGCGTCCCGTGGGATCCCGTTAATTTTCCGGGATAAAAAGTAGCCTATGTGTTAATCCAGGTCACGGACAATATATATTCCAAGTTTCATCCAAATCGGATTAGTAGTTTTTGCGTGAAAGAGGAACAAACATACATTCGTACATACATCCTCACAAACTTTCGCGTTTCTAATATAAATAACATTCTCATAACTTTTGAAATGTTTTAGTCCGGTAACGCTGTGTGTCCGGTAACGCTGTCAGCAATCGTCAAGACGATTACAAAAGCATTTTAGTCGGTTCGAAAAAAAAAAAAATTCATGTTTTAAAGAAATTTTTGTAGTTGTCTTTATATCCTCAGGAGGAAGACACATCAGCAGGTGGAGAAGAATCTACAACATTCCCATTCATAGACTCCCGTACGGGTCACACCGCGCTATCGCACGCCTGCGCTCACCTCTCGATGCGGGCGAAAGTGGTCACGCATTTGCTGACGCGTGCTCGTGATCTAGCGTCCGCTCTTGGCACTGTGACGCAGGAACAGAGAGTAGATAGAGGTATGTCATGTATTTTCTTAAAGAATCTCAAGAAGAGGGGTTTCAACAAGCTTTTATTAAAATTGCAATGTTTATTTGTGTGTTTGTTTGTTACGGTCAAAAGTCTTGCAAGCTTAATTTAACCAGATTCCTGATGTCCAATTTTGCTAAAATTTGGCATACCTAATATATCCTAGATCCTGATGATGGAGAATATAACTCTGCTATAAAACGATGCAATCTCATCGAGTTTGGGCTGGTTTGATTCGTGTCATCTAAGACCTAGATGATATCCAGGATCTGATGATGAAGTTGAAAGGTGACCATGGGAACTTTGTAATTAAAACGCAAAAATGGCTTGCTTTTAAAAATAATATTTCTAATTAAATCTTATTACCAGTGAAGACATCAGTATTGTGGGCCCATTTAATTATCTAATAACACTAGCCGTCGCCCGCGGCGTTGCTCGCGTTCTACCCTTTAGGATGCGACTTTTCAAAATTCCTTTCTTAGTGCACCCTTACACTATGTTAGGATACTACCCTCCAAATTTCATACCTCTAGGACTTATAGTTTAGGCTGTGCGTTGATTCTCTGTCAGCTTCAAAAGAGTTTTATATATATTGATGATGATGATGATTATTTCCAGAACTGAAAGAGCTCTACAAATCAATAGTAATCCAACTCTGTCAACTAACAAACTGGACATCTCGCTGCGCCAAATTACGCTGTTCGATCGGTACAGGCAGCGACAAAGTGCTGTCTGCGTGTGTGCGACTGTACTCTCTTCTCGCGACCCTCGCTAAGCAGATAGATGGTGCCACTGCGCAGATTGTAAGGTAACTATCTACTGCTTTTATTGTATGGTACTCGTAGTATAGTAATAACTTACAAATCATCATTATCATCATCATCTCAGCTCGGTATCACCCACTGCTGGGTATAGGCCTCCTTCATATTATGCCAGCCTCCTCTGTCTTGTGCGTCTCGCAACTAGGTTTTTCCTGCTAACTTTATGATGCCATCAACCCTTACTTACAAATTTACAAATGGCGCTGTCGGCTATGATTAAGTTATAATATTACTAGCTTTCGCGACTCCGTCCGCGTCTCGGTTGATTCTGTGGATTTTCCGGTATAAAAAATAGCCTATGTGTTCAGGTTACGAACTATATATATTCCGAATTTCATCCAAATCTGATTAGTAGTTGCAGCGCGATTGAAACACAAACATCTAAACTTTGACATTAAAATATTAGTATAAATTCAATTTAATTAGTTTGTAATAAAATTTATTTGACAAGGCATTGTCTTACTGAGCACGTTCACTGACGTACCCTGTGATACATTGCACTTTGTAGCCGCCGCACCACTTTTAACACGTGATAAAGACCAATTATTATAGATAGATAAAAACTATCGTGTACACACAAAAAATAAATTCATAGCTACAGGAAAGAACGTAAAAATATAGAGTTCATATTTTCTTTAATTTAATCTAATTCGATCAAACATGTAATTACTTACGTTTTTAAATTAATTTTATTATTGTACTTACTTGTGATTGAATGGAAATAATTAAATTATTATTATTATTACTATTTATCGTCTCACTGCTGGGCAAAGGTCTCCCCCAAAGACTTCCAATGTTCTCTGTCCCGAGCTTCCTCCCACCATCCTCTTAAAGTTCAATTATTTATCTATAAACTTAATTACATATTTATCTTTAACTTGTAATCCGACCATACTTCTTGCGAATAAATACATTTAATTTCATTTTAATTTCATCTTTAAATACCTTTTAACTAGACAATGTAGACAGTTGGTATTACCACCAAAAGCGATCTCTTCCAGTCTAAAAGCTACGATTCCCTCACAGATTCGAGAGACTGCTAAAACTGAGCGGCAAGAAGTTATCATCAATAACTGACAACTTCATAACGTTCCTAGAAGCGACACAGGATCAACAAAGCGCCACGAAAGTACTTCGCGACACTAAACTCATCCCCCGACTGGTGCTAGAAGCGGAACAGTACAGCAAGAATGTTATATTGCTTGCCGGGAAGGCTAAGGTAACGGAAATTAACATTATTAATACAATAATAACTAGTAGTTCGCCCCGAACTGAGATCTCGTGGTCGGTCAAGAGGTTGTAATGATACGAGGGTCTAAACGGAGTAAAAAAAATGCCGTACAAAAATATCTCATGGGGTCAAAATATAACAAAATAACAATTTTTACAACAACTCAAAAACTGTTTAACCTAGAATAAATATAGGACCGGTTTTGGAATGTCTAAGGAAAGCCCTACATATGACATCCCACTTGATATTTTGCTATGACTTTTTTTTTTACTCCCTTTGGAACTTCATAACTTCCCAACCCCTTGACCGGTTTACTTTATTTTTCAAACCAGTAAAACTTAAGAGTACTATCCGTATACCTACCAAATTCTGTAGATCAGATAAGCGGTTCAAAAGATCTCGACGAACAAACATACAAAGCATTTTTGCCCAAGTTGTCACTAAGATCTTCGTTCGCTTCGCTCACTCGATCAATAAAAATAAATATAAAAAAAATCTTACAGCACAGTGAGTACAACAGTTACCAGTACTAATCCTCACTTAATATTATAAATGCGAAAGTAACTCAATCTGTCTGTCTGTCGCGCTTTCACGCCAAAACTACTGAACCGATTTAAATGAAATTTGGTACACAGATAGTCTAGAGCCTCAAAAAGGACATGGCTACTTTTTAATGCGAAAAAAGAGTTTTAAGGGGTTGAAAGGGAGGGATAAAAAGTTGTGTGGAAGTATAAGGATAAGAACTAAATATTAATAAAGAAAAATGTAATTCTCTTTGCCATGCATCCCTCCTGCAATTGATCTCAGTCTTGACCTGTCTTCGCTTATTTGAATAGTCGATCATTTTGGGGTTCCGAAATCCTACAAGCATCTTATCTACAATTTTATCGGTTTCGCTACAAATCAGTACAAACTAACCGTAAATACATTTTACAGTTGGATTGGGAACGCTACCTATCGCTGGGTACTGCCCGTGATTTTAAAATCAAGACGTCGGTTTTAGAAGAAGTTCTCAACGCGAGGGATGGACCAGACGCTGATGAAACCACAGATGGTATGTATAATAAAGACTAGCCACCGCCCTCGACTTCGTCTGCGTGCCGTTTGATCGTGTTTATTTTCCGGGATAAAAAGTATCCTGTGTTTATCTAGGTTACGAATATATTTAAAACTAGTTCATTACTTCAAGTACTACAGCAGAAATAGTAGAAGTAGGTACATGAAAATTAAATAAAAACAAATAATTGTTTATATCAACAGATTTGCAAGCATTGAACGATGTATCTACAGAAATATCGCCAGCCGCGACCTAAGCACACGCTGTTGGAAGAAAGAAACGAAGGGTTTCTTGTGATACATAGATTTTAACTGATTAGATAAGTGATTACAAACCAATACCCACCCAATATGTGGTTTTTCATAAGTCATTTAAGCATTTATTAGTAAAATATACTTTACAGGTCATACGTAGCAACAACATTCATTATTATAAAAGTAATGATGGTAATTTAAAAATAAAATAACAATATTATTTATGTATCGTGAGGATACAGAACAAGATTTAATAGTTTTTCATTAATTCGTTAATAGAGTACAAAGTCAAAAGTAAATAATAGATAATTATAAAATGAAAATGAATCTGTTTTCTTGAGAAAATGCTGAAGAAAGAGGCTTAGAAACTCTAAACCTGATATTAATAAACTAGATGTAAGTTTGGAGTACTTACACCGTGTTTTGTCTTTTGTATTGAGAAGCAGATTCAAATTCTATCGAAAGAGATAAAAAACACGGTGTAACTATTCCAAGCTTGCATCGAGTTTGTGAATAACCGGGTAAAACTCAAACTATGTATTGTAAGTACACTATGTATTTACAAATAAAAAAAAAAAGTTATTCTATCTATCAGCAATCTAGTTCCCATAGTTTGAGAGGCCCGTATACCGATACGAAATCGTTCCTCAAGCATTTTGAGTTGAGATTTTCATACAAAATTGTATGCTTGAGTCCGGATCAGTGTGTGAGCAATAAATCAGCAGACGGGCCATAGACTGATATTAGATTGTACCGTGATAAATCAATCTTAAGGCTAAACACTCAGAAATACGTTAGTCTAAGCCTAAACTATGGAAATAGTGCCAATAAAAAACAAGAAATGAGAGTTGCTTTCTGTTGATTGTGGGTTCGATTCTCATTCGAGACAACATACCGTATGTAGGTACCTAATACAGAACATATGAACAACTTTTTGTATAAAACCGGCCCATGTTTATAACTAACAATAACGAACGAAAAAAAAATGGTCAAACCATTCTTGCTTTGTTCTAAGTGAACATTAATGGCACAAAAATAAATAATACCTAACTCTGTACTTAGGTAGGTAGGTATACCTCATTTAAAGTAACCGGCGTAACCCAGTAGTCGGTATAAAGACCGGACATGTATCAACCACAAGCAATTATGTTGCAAATTATGAAATGATTTCGGCGAAACGTAATAATTTATATGAAATCGAATTTCGCACAATTCTATTACGTCGAAGCGAGCTAATTATTTGCTGCGGGCAGCAAGCCTTTCCGAGAATTGATGCAGTTAGACTATTTCGTATATGATCTAGCTAGTCGTCAACCTTTATTATATTTTACCTAATGGTTTTCTGAGTAGGACGACCCCACACGATGGTTATATTAGCTAGGGTCATTGAGTAAAATATTGGTAATAGGTAGCCGAAGTATCTAGGTAGGTACTAGGTAATCTGGTAATTTCCAAAGAACGAAGAGATGAAGCGGTCACCAAAGTAACACGAAAATCATTGTATTGTTACATTTTGTTCCAGATTTTTTTTCTAAGAATCCATTATAAAAATTCTACAACTCCTTACCGAAAATAGAAAAGAATAAATCTACCTACCTACCTTTCATTACTGTAGGTAGGTACCTAATAGAAACGGCGCGACGATTTTCTGTGAATCGCGAAAATAATACGTAGGCTTTGGAATTTTCTACTAAATCTGACCGCTCTATTCAACAGGAGCGTAGGCTCAGAATATTGTTAGTTTTGGTGTAGGTATGTTGGAGAAACTGCTGAATCGGTCTTGATAGAAGGTAAAGAGATGAAGTCTCAAGGAAGAACTTGCCTTCTAAAGACACAAGGTATTTGTATAAGTACAACCTACCACGGTACTTAATCTTGATACTCCTTCCCATAGAAAAACAGGGCATCTTGCGCGCAGGAGCTATTAGGTGTGAAGGAGAGACAACGTAGTATTGTTTCAGTTACTGTGAGCCAGAATCTAGGTAAGTAGGTACCTACTAGGTGTAGGTAGGTATAAATACTTAAATGTTTTCTGAAAACACTGTTTTGTAAACTAAGAATAGTTTGTAAAGAGTTCCACGAAATGTTATTTAGACAATTACAAGCGGATTTTCCGACAATCTGTTTGTTAATTGAGTTGAGTATGAGTAGGCAACCTAAATTATGCTATATTTAGTACATAATCATTATCATCAACCGCTGACCTTTTGCTGTGTAAAGGCGTATACAATAGACCTCCATGTTCTGAATGCAGACGAACCTCTTTGGCAGCGGAACTTTAATAAGTATAGGTAATATTAAAAACAAACGCTGGCAAATCAACATTGTTCGTTTCTTCTTTCGAATTTAAACCTGTGCGAGTTTTCTTTTTCGATGCATCCGGCTGGATATTCATTCAACGTTCAAACTACAAACCTACAACACCCCGACAAACTTTAAAAGCAAACTTCCAAAGTGCAATTTGCTCAAGCTCCCAGAAACCCCCCTCCGCAAGCAATCGTGAAACTGTTTTCGAAAGTTGTAACCTGAAAAACCAAGCAAAGATGCCTTGCTACCCGTGCTACAGCCCGTGCTGCGCCCCGTGCTGTGGGCCGTGCTACTCGTGCGCGCCGTGCTGTTCTCCGTGCTACGGGTGCTGCTATGGCGGCTGGTGCTGCTAGAGCTTCCAAGCGAGGCTGTGCTGAGAGCGTTGTGCAGGCGAGGCGTACCGCGCCACATGTGCAATTCCAGCGTTGTGCAGCATACAGAGTTGGCGCGCCGGCTCCGCTGTTGCGTTGAGCCGGACGTGAGCGGGTCTCCGTCGCGCGCTGAGCTCCCCCCTATGGCCTTCTTGAGCTCGGAAGGCCGCCGGCGCTATCGCTGGGCGTGCTGCCGGTCGCAGATGGAACACAGGATTGAATATTGCAGTCATCCGCTACTGGAGGGCGCGGGCCGCGTCTGCCTACGTGTACCAGCTATCGACAACATTATCACGATTCCGTTAACCGTTTCGTACAGTGTCTATTTTTGTATGGATTTCTGTAACAATAAAAATGTTCAGGTCGCTATTTGGAATTTTTTATGGTGCGAGTAATTGTTGAGGGTTACCAGAGTTGTTACAGAGTTAGGAGGGTTACCACCAGAGTTAGGAGGGTTACCACCAGAGTTAGGAGGGTTACCACCAGAGTTAGGAGGGTTACCACCAGAGTTAGGAGGGTTACCACCAGAGTTAGGAGGGTTACCACCAGAGTTAGGAGGGTTACCACCAGAGTTAGGAGGGTTACCACCAGAGTTAGGAGGGTTACCACCAGAGTTAGGAGGGTTACCACCAGAGTTAGGAGGGTTACCACCAGAGTTAGGAGGGTTACCACCAGAGTTAGGAGGGTTACCACCAGAGTTAGGAGGGTTACCACCAGAGTTAGGAGGGTTACCACCAGAGTTAGGAGGGTTACCACCAGAGTTAGGAGGGTTACCACCAGAGTTAGGAGGGTTACCACCAGAGTTAGGAGGGTTACCACCAGAGTTAGGAGGGTTACCACCAGAGTTAGGAGGGTTACCACCAGAGTTAGGAGGGTTACCACCAGAGTTAGGAGGGTTACCACCAGAGTTAGGAGGGTTACCACCAGAGTTAGGAGGGTTACCACCAGAGTTAGGAGGGTTACCACCAGAGTTAGGAGGGTTACCACCAGAGTTAGGAGGGTTACCACCAGAGTTAGGAGGGTTACCACCAGAGTTAGGAGGTTACCACCAGAGTTAGGAGGTTACCACCAGAGTTAGGAGGGTTACCACCAGAGTTAGGAGGGTTACCACCAGAGTTAGGAGGGTTACCACCAGAGTTAGGAGGGTTACCACCAGAGTTAGGAGGGTTACCACCAGAGTTAGGAGGGTTACCACCAGAGTTAGGAGGGTTACCACCAGAGTTAGGAGGGTTACCACCAGAGTTAGGAGGGTTACCACCAGAGTTAGGAGGGTTACCACCAGAGTTAGGAGGGTTACCACCAGAGTTAGGAGGGTTACCACCAGAGTTAGGAGGGTTACCACCAGAGTTAGGAGGGTTACCACCAGAGTTAGGAGGGTTACCACCAGAGTTAGGAGGGTTACCACCAGAGTTAGGAGGGTTACCACCAGAGTTAGGAGGGTTACCACCAGAGTTAGGAGGGTTACCACCAGAGTTAGGAGGGTTACCACCAGAGTTAGGAGGGTTACCACCAGAGTTAGGAGGGTTACCACCAGAGTTAGGAGGGTTACCACCAGAGTTAGGAGGGTTACCACCAGAGTTAGGAGGGTTACCACCAGAGTTAGGAGGTTACCACCAGAGTTAGGAGGTTACCACCAGAGTTAGGAGGGTTACCACCAGAGTTAGGAGGGTTACCACCAGAGTTAGGAGGGTTACCACCAGAGTTAGGAGGGTTACCACCAGAGTTAGGAGGGTTACCACCAGAGTTAGGAGGGTTACCACCAGAGTTAGGAGGGTTACCACCAGAGTTAGGAGGGTTACCACCAGAGTTAGGAGGGTTACCACCAGAGTTAGGAGGGTTACCACCAGAGTTAGGAGGGTTACCACCAGAGTTAGGAGGGTTACCACCAGAGTTAGGAGGGTTACCACCAGAGTTAGGAGGGTTACCACCAGAGTTAGGAGGGTTACCACCAGAGTTAGGAGGGTTACCACCAGAGTTAGGAGGGTTACCACCAGAGTTTGAGGGACCTACTAACCGCGTGGTTCAAGGTCAAAGTATGCCGTCATAAATGCTGACGGTCATGAACTTAGGCCTTTAGGCTTAGAACTAGAGGTTTCTAGAACGGAGCGTACCTATACATACCTAGTAGCTAGTGAAAATTAAAACGATTTTATTTTTAGGTATAAAATTTTATTTCATGTGTTGTATGTTGATATTTTTAAAGTGCACAGTTTTTTCAGACCGGAATCCCAGTAAGCTAATGGCAAACAGTATCACGAAAACGGCGAGAGACGTCACGAAGTAGAAATTTTCTTTTAACAAGCGAGCTTCACAGCTCTCCTCGATGAGAATCTGAAAAAAAATTACGACGTTAATTTCTACGTTCATCACCTTTAGATGTTGGCTTTAATACTACCCATGAATCATCATCACATCACCCACCCCTGAATCAGTCCGCTGCTAGGCACCACATGCTTTACCCATAGATTCACGGGGCATACAATTTGGAACTTAACCCATCAACTTCCCCATGCTTTATATTGTTTGTCGATCGTGTGACTGCCTTGTCCACCTGTTGCGATGGCTCATGGCGATGGCGATGGCTCACACCGATATAAATGGTATGTTGGATAGAGCCCGTAGTCTCGAGTTTTGTTTTGTTGATCGAAACGCATATCGAGAAGCGATTTGCTAGATATTTTGTATGAAAACCCCATAAGCGCCTCTAGCGGGAGATTTGCAAAATATTTTTCTTCATACAAAAACTGCGAGTTTCTCGATTTTCGACAGCAAAACTACTACGGGTCGCCTTCTGTCAGTGAATCTGACCGGGCTCTATCCAACATAGAATTTATATCGGTGTGAATCAACCGATATCAAGTCTAGAGCCACAACACACCCTGACATGACACAGCAATAGCAATGGAAACCGGTTATACAGATGTTCATAGTACCAGATATTCAGCAAGAGAGGGGGCAGCAAGGCTCTGGAGGGGGGCAGCATGGATTCGGTCCACAGCCTCCAGTGGTAGGGTTGCAGGGCTGGGAGGAGTACATGCAATATCCACCTCCTTGTGGGCCGCCAACGAAACCCCCATAGTAGACAGGCATTCTGAAAAAAAAAAGTACAAAAATTTCGTCGCAGACAGAAGAGAAGTGGCCAAATTTCTGGTGATCTGCCAGTTGGAATAGAATACTTTTGAAATCTTATTTTTTTTCGAATTTTTAGCTTTTCTGATATTTGAAATAAAACCTCATATACCTAGTTGGGATAGCCAAAAAAGTATTATTGCGAAACATTGGAGCGTTTCGAACATTCCAGCAGCTTACCTTTGGTATTAGTCTAGCTACTAGAATGTGTTAACCATACCTACGTGACTACAATATCTATCTGATACTGGGATGGAACACTGGAGGTGGATAGGTACCTACTTTTGCTACCCTCGAATCACTTTCGTTCTATTAGCAATGAGACGGGCCTCTGTGCTAGTTGACACGGATCTTTGGGGCTGAGACTCTGGGTCCATGGGGTACCGAGGCTCTCCGGGTATTAAATAACCCTAAAAAAGGGCTTTCAGGGTGTCTAGTCGAAGTCACGCGTGGCTTGGGAATATGTGATCCAGTGACATTTTTTAATTTTTTTGATATTAGGGTACCAAATTAATTTTTATTTAAAAAAATAACTGTTACGAGCGACAATGTATGTATAGGTAGCTTGTGCACTTGTGCACTTGTGCAGTGCACGTTACTAAACCATAGAAAAAATACTCTTCGACAAGAGTAGGTACTAAATAAATGCAAACGAGCCTGCAAAGAAAACTGAAGGAAAAAATCAAAATTAAAACCAGTCAAATTGCAGTCGAAATCTTTTTTTTGATATCGAATTTTCTAGTAAAAGATCAAAAACCCAAAAAAACTACAAAATGCCTTATCAATTCGGATGCTACAGAGATTTTGCCATCGGCACGTTCTCAAGATGCCCTGGAGGCTGCGACAAGCCCATGCCACGGTGCGCCTTGCCTTGCGTGCAAGGGTGCTGCTGCTGCCCCACTGGACCCTGCTGTAACTGCCACAGTGGAGCCGTGGGAGTCCTTGAACATCAATGAAAACTGTTCTGTTATTGTGATTGCATTAATAAAAGTGTATTGTCCATTCATCGTTGTTTATTATTGCAACTCTGAAACAGATTAGGTTGGTAGAAATTGTACCCCAGAATCATACAAAAAAACTACTGACTCTTGTTAGTAGTTTTATTCAGAGGTCTTGCTCAGAATATTATTATTGTTTTGTATGTTAGGTTATTTCTGTGACGTGTACTACCATAGTACGTAGGTACCCATAGGTACCTACTACAAAGATCTACTCTTTCCATTCTATGGTACCTAACCGTAATTATTATAGGTGAAGGTACCACCTACAGGTTCCTGTGAATTTGATGTGTATCACGATTACCAAGAACCTGCTAAAATTGAATAACGACAGTGGAGTTCATGGAAGCGTCCCTTCACTAACAACCTACAAATTTCCCTGAAATAGGGCGCCCTCACAAAAAGCCCACCATATCCTGCGTCAACTAGCGTGACGAGACATCTTTAAATAAGTCATAAAAATATCTGGGTATCTAGAAGTAAACTAAAAAAATGATGTAGTACCTAAGTACGTGGTAAATTGTTTGTGTAAGTAGAGACGAGGAAAAAATGAGGAAATGAGCAGTTTGTTAATGAAAAGTGAAATGTAACTGGATCCACATAGGTAGGTAGGTACATAATTCCTCAGAATATTGACTATTTGGTAATGCTGCATGTTTTGCTCCATGCTCCATTCAGTAGGCAGGTAACCTGTAAAAGGTTGTGTTCGGGTTTTATGTCGATTGATCTACGCAACGGGAACAAAGTTCTCAGATCTGAGGTTTGTTTAACCCAATACCCAGTTTCTGAAAGTAGCACACACAACAGTAGGTGTATGTGGTGGTAAATATGATTTTATCGCCAGGACATCGCACTTCCGTCCGCCAATTTATCAGATGGCGACGCGCTACAAAATAAGCGTGCTTCCGGTTTGCGCACCTTGCAATCTTCACGTGAAAGAAACTACTTGAACCAGGCACTGAAGTAAATTAATTATTCTGTGAATACCAGTTTGTTGACTTTTAAAGTTAGCAGTGACCGTACCAAACCCTATTGCCATCCGTAGGTTAGGTGAATCGTTGAAGCTTAAATGGTTGAATTATTTTTATAGGCGACCTAGATTTACCTATTACCTAACCTAACAGCTCTTGTATTCAGAATTTTATGTAAATTCAACCTAGGAATGTTTGTGCTTGAAGTCTGAGGATACCTACTCGTAACATACGTATAAATAAGACAAGAAATACAGCACAATAATTTTATTAAAACAAAACCATTAAAGAATTTTCAACTATTCAGGGGACTAAGGGCATGGTCCAGGTCCGTGTCTCCAGCTGTACGAGCCGAAGGGTTTTCCACAGGGTCCGATGCAGATCCCGTTACAGGGTCCAGCGAAAGGCGCCGGGTACATCAGACCAGCTGTTTGCCCGCAGCCAGGCATACCGCAGGTTGGAGGGGGGCACTTTGGAGGGCATCCCGGGCATGGCATCTTTGGTTATTTTTTTGTATTTTTCTAGGTTTGCTGAGGTTTTGCTGTTTTGACAATTTGTGTGGTACTGAGCTGGCTGTGTCAAAACCATGGTAGTTCTATGTCAAAACCAATCACGGACGTCACTACCCAGAAACTGCTTGGCATGAAGTTTGAATGCATAGAACCAGTAACCTTTTCCAAATACATAAGGCTGGATTCACACATCTGGAATGCCTCTCGGAATTCCGGCAAGCTTTTTTTATACAACTAGGTAAATGATAGAGCAAGCGGCTGGCCCACCTAATGTTAAGCTGCTTGACACATGTCTTAAAAATTCTAATCAGTAGTCTCGTGTTTTTTGGCTCAGCCAAACGTCTTGAATATGAAAGAGGAATTAATAAGAGTCATCGCACTACATAAAGCTTTAATAATAGAAAAGCAACGTAAACCAACTTTTCTTGAATTACCTACCTAAATAAAAAAAAATTATTTATTGTGGACTAAATATTTAAATTATGCGCTTAGCATAAGAGCTAAGCGCGCAACAGTAAATACTAGCCCTACAATTGGCGGTCTTATCGCGCACATGTGATTTCTTCCAGACAACCGATTAATTAACCTAGTAACTTAAGTTCAACTTAAAATTAATCGAAAAGTACAAGCAAAGTTATACCACCGACAATGCGCTGGATGATCTGGACTTTCCCCAACCCCCGAACTAGTGTCAAACTGTATTTCGGGAATATTGTATGTTGAATTCAGACTCTAAATTCAGAGAGGCATTCCAGATGTGTGAGTTCAGCCTAATCCAGAATGTTATTTTTTTATAACAAGGATGAAAAAGAGAAAAACTTTTCTTCTTTAAAAAAACAGTGAAAAAAAAAACATGCCAGGCGGCTTGTCATTTTTGTGCCACTGTTTTTGCGACTTTTTTCTACACATCATTTTTTACAAAATAATAATAAATTATAAAAAATAAAGTTAAAAGTTAATAGGTATTTATTTGGAAACTCTCCCTCCATAGGTAAGTTTAATAAAATCTAATCTAGTTAGATATCTACTCTTTTTCCCACACCCTACGATAACTTCCTGAAACCCATCATAGCGTAGTGCTTGTCCTTCCACAGATCGTCTCTGGATCTTGCAATTCTGGGTGAAAGCATGCATGTGTGAGTAGCGAGTGGTGTGTTTCCACAAGATTATATTTGTTTTCTTCAGCAGCTCATCATGCCTGTCCGGAACTGCTGCCTTGGCTGCCAAGGCCCCATGGCTGGACCCTGTGGCCCGCTCGCGTGTCGCTCTGGTGACTGCGGTAACTCTGTGGGCCCTTGCTGTGTGCACTCCTTTGGCTGCTGCTCGTCACCGTGTGGAGACAAGCCGGGGGTTTTACATGGGTGAGGACCAACTCGTTTTGGTAACGTCGCTGAATACGAGCGCTCCCAGACCAGTCACCATTTTGAACATGACTGCCAGTGGCATTTATCTGAGCTCTTGCGTTTTAGTGAAACTATGTGATGATTGACTTTTGACTGTAGATCTTATGTGGCTGTTCCTTTCAGGACATGAGTGTCCCGGGGCTCCTATCAGTAGGAGTATTTAGTAGGAGCACGAGGAGGAAGCGCTGTTGACGAGTCTGTTGTCGTAATTTGTTTGAGTATTCTAGTCCTAACTTATTCCGTTTCCAGAGCTCGTGGCGGAGTAGCAGCCTCATACTTCACATGTGGAGACGGCTGCATCGGAGGCTGCACCGGCGGCATCTGTGCATCCTGTTGCGGGCCTGCTTGTGGCTAAACCTGCAATCTATTCCAACATTCAAGTGTTCTTGGTCATAATAAATTTCGTGAAAGTTATAGCTCGTTTTGGTGATTGATTTATAAAATCCAGGCGTCCATGGTGGATTAGACCTTTTTAGACTATTGGGCCCTACGGTAAAACGCACATGACCTAGGCAACGCGTAGCCGCTGCGTCACAGGCAACCCTCTGTCGTAGACTCAGGTCTACTAGGACACCATTGTAGGTACATAGGTTATGGGAACGCCGCGCATCAATTTTGAAATTGGACGACTGGCGTTTGCTTTGGTTTTCTCGCTTGGGTTCAGTAGTGCTACTCTTGACCACCGCCGTTCCAAATTGGATCCGGATTTCGTGTCATTTTGTACTGAAAAATGACACGACTTCTGTCAAAATCTATGGATCCGGATTGGAATTGTGTTCGAGAGTAACCTACCAGAGGTCCTCGATGGCCCAGGGGTATTTCCTAATCTGCCATAAAGTGAATCTGTCAAAGCGAACAAGGCTTGTATCGTTCTGGTGGTATCGAGTGGAATGCCAGGCGCTACCAATAGACTCGGGCGGGACAGACCAGTACGCTCAGCTTGAACGTACCTATCAGTGCTTTTAGTAAGAGTAGGGCCCGGTTTCCACCAAAGCAGAGAGGAGAGGAGACGAGAGGAGCTGTGCTGCAAAGCTGGCATGTTTATTTCCACTAAAGCGGAGAGGCGAGGTGTAGCGGAGAGGAGATGTGAGCTTGGTGTAGCAAGATATGCTTTAGGGTGTGCGAGGCGCGAAAAGGCAGCAGGATGAGTGCGCTCACATCTCGCTCGGAAATAACGAAATCGGATTGGTTTATTTCGTCTCCTCTCTGCTTTGGTGGAAGCCGGGCCTAAAACCATCTTCCGTCCAGTCCTCGACGAACCAGGTCTCGGCACCAGTCCAGTACCCTCAAAACCTACCTATCAGTGCTATTAGTACAAGTACG
The DNA here is from genome assembly GCA_918843925.1 of Eulithis prunata. Taxonomy (NCBI): domain Eukaryota; kingdom Metazoa; phylum Arthropoda; class Insecta; order Lepidoptera; family Geometridae; genus Eulithis; species Eulithis prunata. The sequence goes on along the minus strand of OU974014.1, from coordinate 7,748,747 downwards.
TTATGGTTCCTAGTATTTAATCAGAGCGATCCTATCAAAAAAAAACGAGAAAATAATTTTGGACAACATTTTATTCTTATATTACGTCACGGAGACAACCACGTGGCACAGCACCCGGATCTCGCAGGTCCGTCCAGCCACAGCCCGCGTCCAGGTGATAGAGGTTCACGGTTTCACAACACAGGACGGTACTTCTGGTCTTCAGCAAGGGCCGCAGGGGACGCACGGTCCGCAGGGTGGCCCGCAGCAAGGAGGTCCACAAGACGGAGGTCCACAGCAGGGCGGGCCGCAACAGGGAGGGCCACACGATGGAGGTGGGCACGAAGGCGGGCATGGACCGCACGATGGAGGCGGACACGAAGGCGGGCACGGCCCACAGCAAGGCATACACGGAGGCTTGCAGAACGACGGACACGGGCAGTAGCCTAGGCCAGGGCAAGAGCACGGCCCGCATGATGGAGGCGGGCACGGCGGTGGGCAGGGGCCGCAGCATGGCGGCCCGCACGATGGAGGACATGACGGTGGGCAGGGACCGCATGATGGTGGAGGGCACGATGGCGGAGGGCACGATGGTGGTGGGCACGGCCCGCACGATGGTGGGCACGACGGCGGCGGGCACGGACCGCACGAAGGTCCGCAGCAAGAAGGAGGCGGACACGACGGATACGACGGCGGCGGCCCGCAGCACGGCATGCACGGCCCGCAAGGCCCGCAACACGGACCGCAAGGTCCGCAGCAAGGGAAGCAGGGTCCACCACAACAGGCCATTTTCAAAATAGAGTACCACGCAGAGTCTTCAAAATAGGGAAGTTTACTTGGAAATTTGGTTTTTTTATTTTAATATTTTCCAAAGTTTTTTTTATAAATTTTTATGTGTCCTGTGTAAAAATTTTATCAAAAGTGAGCGCTGAAACTGGTTACTTGAAATGTAAACTTTCAGTTTAAATTTCGGAACGTTTCCTTTTTATAATAGGTTGAATGATTGGTTGGCCAACGACCAAAGAGGTTGACACTCAACATTTCGTGAGGTTTTTTAACATTCAGTGATTCGAACAGCCAGTTGTGCTGAGCTGTGCGTGTGCATACAGCTTCATCACCGACATGAATGAATCTCATATTATTATGAATCTTGATGTTTTAGGTAGACGTAAGTGTATGAACCTACTCGGTAGTTTTACACCCTGTACAAAATACAAAGGGACCGCTAATCTATTATAATAAATAAATCAATGAATTCCATGAATGTGGTCCACTTGGACCACTACAAGCCTACAAGCACAAAAATGACATTAGGTACGTAATGTGCAATGAAACCACCGCGCGGAATTGCAGCGTTTACCAACTTCCGGTGAAGTTCCATGTAAAGTTGCGTGCATGAGGCATGAGAACTACACAAACACTGTGTTACGCACTACAGCACAAGAACACCCACTATGTAAGTGGCCGGGCATGGTAACTGTGAATCTAGGTAGTCACATACATACGAGTAGTTACACAGCTACGACGCATACATTTGAGCATACCTACTAATTCTAAGAAATATCAAATACTTAATTAGGTAAATGCGTCTAACTAGACACAGATTCCCTTAGGTCTTTAGGACGTTAGGCTGGAGAATCATTTTCTTTATTCATAGGAAAGCGCTTGCAAACTTATGCATACCTATTACAAGAACAGAAGTTTTTTCTGGTTTGTAGTAGATGTAGGTAGGTGCTTCATGCTACACAGATAGCGCGCCGTTAAAATAAATAAAGTCTGACTACAGCTCTGTACTCTAAAGGAATATTGCAAAGTGCGTCGACTTCCGGCACAGTTCCATGGAAGAGGTTGCGTGTGCCTGCCGCCTGTGACATGTCATGCTGTTCGAATAATTTGAAGAATTGAGGACACGACACCCAACGCTGCAAATTGATGAAGCATTCTTTCGGAAAACGTCGGCGAGGGTAATTTGGTCAACCATTTGAAGCATCCGTTAGTATCAGTCACAGATCATACACGTAAGTACAGTTGCTTTACATATGATCTGTGACACGTATAGCTCCTGATATTTTATTGTGGAGTGGTTTTGGTGAAAATCGAGCTGGTGGCGAGCTGTCTGACGCATCCGCGTAGGATGCGTAGTGTTGTAGTGGGTTCGAATCCCTTTCAAGAAGACGGATCTCTGGCAATAGATGGCACTAAAATTTAGAAATCACATAATAATTATTAATAATGTATCCATATCCATAAACTTCACAAAAAAAGGTGTTCCCGGTTCTAAATGTTCCAATCAGAAACAAAACAGCGGATTTTCTTTGAAGGTGTCTCTTGGCGTAGTACTAATGCAAGTTTTTAAATTCAGTCAGCATCTGCCCAACTCAATATCGGGTGAATCGTGGTGGGTACGCCACTCCTGATCAGTATGCAGGTCGCATCGGCACCTCCTTCCCACGACAAAAGTTGTAGGAAACGTGTCACAAGTCACAACACAAGTGCCGCTAGTTTTGAGGGCTCGGCGGAACACAATAAATATTCTCAATCAATTTATGCAGGTAGGTACTTAACTTGATGATGTTTACCATCCAAATCCCAACTCAAAGATTAATAACGTCACCAAGGTAGCATGCATAGCATAGCAACGTAGGTATATTCCAACGGCAAGTCTACGCGCGGGCAATGTCGTAAGTAATTACCTACCTCGCTATTTTATTTTTGAACAATAGGTAAAACGGTTAATTAACGGAAAAGCCCGCAATTCACAATACAAAAAAGTAAAAATTTCTGGGCATATCCGTTGAAACGATTCCTAGAATCGAAGATCGCTGTAGAAATGGCATGCGTAAGTGACGCGCGTCGTTCGGCCCCACGTCACTACTTGCTACCGAAATAGCACTCAAAAGAACACACGTATTCACATCAAAACTACCTACTTATGTTCACCGTCAGTCTGCTTCACTAATGATTCACAAAACGCAAAAATTACGCAAAACAAAATGCTCACTGGTTTAGTAATGGAGACGCCATTTCTCTCGGCGCCAAGGATCAAAATAAACCGGTATAACCGCATTTCCGAGAAATTCTATATTTGTTTACAAGCATCTTGTGTTATTTGCGTTTGCTGCGCCCTTGAAATACCTACATGCACGGATATCTATCTTGATATATAGCGGCAAGAGTCTATTTTTACCGGGTGTAAAAAAAAACTGGATCAAAAGTCACAGACCGAGCAGAAAAAAATATAATACATAATAATATAATACATTGGTAAGTAAGTAATTTTTTCTTTTTACACGCACAACATTAAATCAAGGATCGCACATACCTAACTCGGTTTCGGAATGAAAGATTATTATTTCAGTGGAATTTTGGTTTAGCTTCCCATCTACTCTAGAACTCATAGCAGTGCCGTACGAAGACTCTATTAAAACTAAACCGACCCACAGAATAAATAACTGTACAAACAAAACCTCGGGTAAAATATGGTCTTGATGTAGGTAGAAGCCTTTGAAAGTCAAGTAGAGTTACTTTGAATTGCAGGTACCTGTCTGTTAGTGTATGCAAGACTGTATGTAGAATTGTAGAGCCTATATAGAGCCCGTATAGTACCTATAATTTTCTGAAGCAATATTTTCACACCCTGTACAAATCGTATTTGTCTACCCGTATGTCTGTCGGTTTTTATGTAGCTAGGTATGACTCTTGGTTTGTACTCTACGCTTTCTATACATAGTAGAGTACAACTAGTTATACATAGGTAGATACCATACGGACTGGCATGATATTATTTTAATACATTCAATTAGTTTGGCTGCTCTACCGATCATCATCATATCAGCTTGTTGAAATCCATTACTGGACACAAGCATCCCTCATATTTTCTCAGATATACCGATTTTGGTGCTTCTCCATCAATCGACTTCCCGATATCCTTGCAATGTCGTCGGTCCACCGAGTAGGGGGGCGTCCTAGTCTTGCTCTTCCCACGTATTAAATCTGTGATTATGCCAATATTGGTTAGTAATCGCACCCACCACGCCGCCTTCGCGGCGCTCTTTTTTATTGTTTCTTATGTTTATTCTAAACAAAGCAGTTTAACATCTTCATTGTGTTTCGAAGTAAGAACGTTAAAAAACAAAGACGCATATTCGTCGCTGCTTGCTGTGTACCAGGAAAACATGGATTCCAGCGAGCGGCTGTATTGTGGAGGGCGTTCCGCGAACGACGCAGGCGCACGCTTTCTTAACGCGGTGACAAGCCTTCGGTATTCCGCGAGATAAAAGATAAAACGTTCTACTAATAAAGGTACCTACACAATATTTTTTTATCACGGATCCTGGGTTATCGTAGGTCATCCTAAAAACTACGTGAAGCTAGGGGCCAATTATACTCACAAAACACTAGCAGACGATGCTTCGTAACTTATGATGATTTAAAAACGATCCTTTTGGTTCACTAAACTGATGCATAATGGACTCTACCACGACCGTACCATGGTGGAGACTGAGAGGGTATAAAGTGCATTAAACGTTCAGACTGTAACAAACAATTAAAAATGTTTATGTGGGATGTGTGGAATTTTGGTTGAGTTCTGTGGTGGTTGTGATCGTGTAAACCGACCCTTAATTTCCTGAGTAAGCCAAATACGTGACTATTTCAAACTAAATCGATAGATAAGTAAATGATGGTCACCCTACCTATAGCGCGAGTATCGTGAAATGGCACATTGCGGCCTCGGGCATATTTGTACGGTTTTCCACTCGCTTCTCGGAAAACGAGAGTGGCGACTGGCAAGCTTTGAGACGATTTTAGGAAATGATGTCACCACAACGCTTGCGCCGGTATTCGGGACCACTTTTTAATGTTTAATAAAACTGATAATGGAATTTCGATGAATTCAGAATTAATGAGAGCCTTATACGGTTTTACCAGCTACTTGTTTTACGTAACGATGTAGGTACAATACATACTTATGTAAATTATTTTTTCCTATAAAGATTAGAATTATTATCTTTGGTGCTAACCGTCCAACTAGGTGGACAGCGTGCTTGGTCGGTTGGTCTTGTACCTAAAGCACAAAGGGACTACAGGAAAATACTACCGTAAACTATTATACATTCAAGTCTTTCCTACAACGTCACAATTGATTGATGACGACGACACCATAAAAGTGTATGTAGGTTAGATATAATTAGGAGACACTGCCTAAACAAAATTATGAAAGTATAATAATTAATTCAACTGGCTACAGTGCATTATAATTTAGGTTTGCCTTTTATAAATTGCAAGAACTAGTGAAATAAGCTTGTAGATTGTAATTTGTGACGTCACAGCGGTTATAGCTTTTCCGTGCTGTGGGTTTGATCCCCACCGATAACAAACTTTTTGTGGCAATTTTTTTATATTCCTTCGACATTCAAGAGCTGCGTATACATTTTTTGAATAGGAATTGAATCAAAAATTGCAACTACACCTAGCAGGTAAAACGTGAAGAATAGCACCACGTAGGTTCAGTTCTCCGAAATCACTACTAGTACTATATAGCCAAAATCGAAAAAGCTTGCATGTTTTAAAAACTGGGTTCCTCAAGTTGCAAGTGCCAAGGCCAATTCTCGTGTCAGCGACAAATGTATCGTCATCGATTATTAGCGTACTACAGAAGCTACTTCGGGGTATCGCAAATCGTGATGGAAGAACATTCCAAACTTAATGCATCCTTGGAACTGGAAGAAATATCGCTATTTATTCATATTATGAGGAAAGTCGATGGCGGCTTTTTATAAAATTTGATTTATTAAGCAATTATTATGAATCTGATGATAAATATCGAAGGAAAAGAATTCGTAGGTTAAGAATCGGCCAAAAAAGTGGAATTTCTATCGCTATAGCGTGGTTATCGAAAAGTGGCCTTCTTATGCCAAAAATATTATCCTAGAGGAAAAAGTATTCTAGATTCGCGAGAATAATTTTGTAGAGCTCGGATTATTTATAAGTTTTATATTTAATACCGTAGTTATTTTTAGCTAGGTAAATAGTTTTATTGCTAATATAAGAGTATTTTTGTAAGTGCGTAGAAATAATTGGGTTTATGTCGCTCGAGCTTGTGATGATGTAATTTTTTTGAAGCTTTTACAAAGCTTAATTTTAATGTTTTTGGAAAACCCCAATTTTTCCTAAATATCTTATAGTTATGACACTTATGACTAGTTCCATCAGTTTTTCTTAAAAAAACCTCATTGAAATATTATATTTTATCCATTTCTTCGTTTGTTTCTTAACAGTATTATTATTTTATACTTGCGGAGGTACATCTTTTTGTTTTCCCACACTGCAGAGTTTATTGTTTTCCTTCAAGACGGTCCCACAATTAAACTTTTGGGTTTAACCAATCGTAGAATGAACCACGGTTTACCAGCGGTGACTAAACTGCAATTAGTTACGTAAGGTTTTGTAAAACATAGAAATCTCGAATTGAGGTGGTTTCCTTCCTTGTGTATGCAGGTTGTTGCTATTGGTCTTTTTTATTTACTAGCTTGCTCACCCAACTTTACATAAAAAAAACAGTTTAAAAAAATAATATCAAATACAAAAATGGTTTTATTTGCATAGAGTAGTTAAATAGACTTTTATTGCGGTCGGCGGATCTATAGGCAATCATTACATAGCTGTTTGTATGCGCAAAGACGGTTTACTTATTTACTTACCTACTTAGTTATAAAAAGCTCCATTGTGCATCGAAACAGCTAATTTTACGATTCCCTAATATTAAAATAGACTCTCGCAAAGTGGTGTACAAAGTAGAGTATCAATTGAAAACAAGCGTGAAACAACTTGCTCGCACATTTCAAAAATTTTGAACATACCTATTAGGTACCTAAAATCACTGAATGTATTATTAGAAATCGCAAACAACCAGTGTATAGAGAACAACAATAAAAACCCTATTCCCCTTTTAACCCTTTTGTACAGGAATAGAACTTTAATACAGTTTGAAACAATACGTAAAAATATTATTTTAATCCAAAGGTTGCGCTTTACCTACGCCATTCTCCCAAACTTTTGAGCCAACTTTCGGAGAATGCATTCTCTAAACTAGGAAAGAGGTACCTAAGTAAACAGTTTTATTGTGCAGACTGTCCATAAATAATTTAAAAATAAAAATCTCGTAAACCTAGATTATCAAGCTCACTACGTAAGTAGTTAGACAGTTATTATTGAGTTTCCTGGTAAGTGGAATACAAATAACTAAATATTTTCCCACGTCAATTACTGTTTGGTTTTATAAGAAACGACGCCCGTGACGTAATGACCGTCACAATATGATCATCATCAGCAAGAAACGACGGCCGTGACGTAATGACCGTCACAATATGATCATCATCAGCAAGAAACGACGGCCGTGACGTAATGACCGTCACAATATGATCATCATCAGCAAGAAACGACGCCCGTGACGTAATGACCGTCACAATATGATCATCATCAGCAAGAAACGACGCCCGTGACGTAATGACCGTCACAATATGATCATCATCAGCAAGAAACAACGCCCGTGACGTAATGACCGTCACAATATGATCATCATCAGCAAGAAACGACGGCCGTGACGTAATGACCGTCACAATATGATCATCATCAGCAAGAAACGACGGCCGTGACGTAATGACCGTCACAATATGATCATCATCAGCAAGAAACGACGCCCGTGACGTAATGACCGTCACAATATGATCATCATCAGCAAGAAACGACGCCCGTGACGTAATGACCGTCACAATATGATCATCATCAGCAAGAAACGACGGCCGTGACGTAATGACCGTCACAATATGATCATCATCAGCAAGAAACGACGGCCGTGACGTAATGACCGTCACAATATGATCATCATCAGCAAGAAACGACGACCGTGACGTAATGACCGTCACAATATGATCATCATCAGCAAGAAACGACGGCCGTGACGTAATGACCGTCACAATATGATCATCATCAGCAAGAAACGACGGCCGTGACGTAATGACCGTCACAATATGATCATCATCAGCAAGAAACGATGCCCGTGACGTAATGACCGTCACAATATGATCATCATCAGCAAGAAACGACGCCCGTGACGTAATGACCGTCACAATATGATCATCATCAGCAAGAAACGACGGCCGTGACGTAATGACCGTCACAATATGATCATCATCAGCAAGAAACGACGGCCGTGACGTAATGACCGTCACAATATGATCATCATCAGCAAGAAACGACGACCGTGACGTAATGACCGTCACAATATGATCATCATCAGCAAGAAACGACGGCCGTGACGTAATGACCGTCACAATATGATCATCATCAGCAAGAAACGACGGCCGTGACGTAATGACCGTCACAATATGATCATCATCAGCAAGAAACGACGCCCGTGACGTAATGACCGTCACAATATGATCATCATCAGCAAGAAACGACGCCCGTGACGTAATGACCGTCACAATATGATCATCATCAGCAAGAAACGACGCCCGTGACGTAATGACCGTCACAATATGATCATCATCAGCAAGAAACGACGCCCGTGACGTAATGACCGTCACAATATGATCATCATCAGCAAGAAACGACGGCCGTGACGTAATGACCGTCACAATATGATCATCATCAGCAAGAAACGACGACCGTGACGTAATGACCGTCACAATATGATCATCATCAGCAAGAAACGACGGCCGTGACGTAATGACAGTCACAATATGATCATCATCAGCAAGAAACGACGACCGTGACGTAATGACCGTCACAATATGATCATCATCAGCAAGAAACGACGGCCGTGACGTAATGACCGTCACAATATGATCATCATCAGCAAGAAACGACGGCCGTGACGTAATGACCGTCACAATATGATCATCATCAGCAAGAAACGACGCCCGTGACGTAATGACCGTCACAATATGATCATCATCAGCAAGAAACGACGGCCGTGACGTAATGACCGTCACAATATGATCATCATCAGCAAGAAACGACGACCGTGACGTAATGACCGTCACAATATGATCATCATCAGCAAGAAACGACGGCCGTGACGTAATGACAGTCACAATATGATCATCATCAGCTGAAAAGGTTAGTGTAAAGTGCTTCGGCTTGATAGGTATACAGTCAGAATTAAAAGTTGCTAACTGTATTATCAGTAAGTATTTAAAAACTGTTTATTAGATACCTTAATCGGAAGTTTTAATCATACGATAGAGCCTTTACTCTTTTGAATACTTGGAAAAAGAACATGAAAAGTTAGTAAAAGTACTATTTCTCTAGCTCTCTTTTCAGTTATTTAACATTTGTGTCTCCTTTATAATTAGCCTGAGACTCTGCATAGGAGGCTAACCTTAGATAGCTCTTATGTCTATGCTCTAAGATAAAAATACAAAAGTTTAACTCCGCCTTTTGTAAGACAAATCCACTCTACTAATAAGTGGATTACGACACAGCACGGCACCTACGCGGCAGGAAACCGGCTTCTCTCAGCGAATTCCCATAAACACGACAAACTCATTCAAGAAACTACGAGATAGTCATCTCCGTTCTACTTGTACAGATAACATTTCTTCTATGAATACTGAGAATTTTTGTGGGACTTTTGGTAGTGTAGGTTGGGTGTGTGGGTTATTCTGGTTCTGCGCGAGGCGACGAGGACGACAGTTTATTGATTGTGGGGTTTTCCCTGCTGATTTAAAATATCTAACTACGCATTTTGAATAAGTATTTTGGTTTCAGCTGTAATTTTCTAGTTAAAAGTTTTCTAAAAGTTCTTTATTACTTTACGCTCAACCTATTTGTTCGGAACATAGGAATAAACAAGGATAGGTACCTCAAAAAGTAAACATTATCGACAAAGTATGAACTGTGTGTGCGGTAAGTGCTAAATCATCTCTCTTCTCTATGACCTACGTTCAGCAAAGGTTGATGATGATGATGATGATGCATTAACTATTTACTCAAATACCTGTGTAACAAATAGTAATAATCATTTATAATACTTAACTGTAAAATATTTAGGATTTACGAAGGTCAATTTTATCAATTTCGTAACTTTTAGATACAGTGCTGTGCCCGCATCATATTGGTCATTATTTTTCAAACAACTACCTAGCTATGTATAGGTATAAATAATATGTATACTTAGTACAATGCATTGACATAGTTTCATAGCTGTAATAGGACTAGGAACGGAGCCCATCCACAAGAGTCCATCCTATTTTTTGTTCAAATATAAAAATTGAATTTTCTGCAAATAGCCTGTTATAATAATGTCAGTTAGTTATGTAATTGCGATTTGAGCTGTAGCAACAGCCGGTGGTTCTCCGAACACAGCCTACCTACATAATCACCGACGCACAGAGGGGCCGACGCTACCGCGAACCGAGTAATTATAATTAGTCCCTTCATTACTTCGATACTCAGAAACGTGATAAGTTTTAAGCACGTAAAAAAGAATTCATTTGAGTGAATAACGAGTTTAGATTACGAGTCTGTTACGTTTCGCACGGCGCTTACATTCTCCGAGGGGTGGAAAGCGTAGTCTGTCAGTCACCCTTCTACAAGTGCATGGATACCACCTAGTGTGGTGTGATGATATAAACAACTCAAAAAAGCGTAAAACGCAAGGGTTGGTAAATTGCTGGGCCTGTTAGTGCAGCACTTGCTATGATTGTGATGATGGATGCACACAGTGCACACCACACTGTCTCACAGGGCACGTTCTCAATGGACTTGCTCTGAAGTAATGCATTGTTATAGGCAGAGGAAGACCCGATGGACCATTAGATTGCTCCAATAATTATTCTCATAAAAAAAATCTTTTCATTGTTCGCTGATATACGACAAACTAAAAGACGCACCGGAGAGAGTAGGGTTAGGAAAAGATAGATAGATTGTCTGACTCCTCTGTCAGACAATCCATTGGTAAGAAAGAAGAGAACGGAGGAGGAATTTAACCTAGCAATTACCTACTATACTGTAGTGCCTACGATATCCCTGGTTACACCCTTACACCGTGTTTTGTCTTTTGCGTTGAGAAGCAGATTCAAATTGAACAGATGCAGATCCAAAAAAGACAAAAGACGGTTTCAAGCGTGTATGAAGAGGCAGGGCAGAGAGTTTATGATCACCGAAATGATGAATTTGTTAATAAAAGTCAGGTGCACCCATATGTAACGTATTTTGACCCGTACGAATGCTAGTTACATTACTTATCCCACAAAACATTGTCACCAGTTTTCACAGCAATTATCAGCTTCCAAGAGACGAGGCGTCGCAGAAAGCATACGCGCCACGCAGGAGTACGCAGAAACACCAGCCAATCGGGGTATGCACATTGCCCGATACCGATACGATGGGTACCTTTTCTGTCCCCACAGTGGTGACAACTGGGAACCTTTTTTTTAGAATGCGTCTGAATTTGTTTACCACTGCTGGTGAAGTCCCCCGGGTCAGATAGGAATCGTGGGTCCGAAGTGGGAATGACATATATGTACTTGCTACGTCGATTCGTACTCGAACATAAATTTATATCGGTTTATATTTGCACCAACGATATTAGAGCTTTTTATCACAAGGATTTTTAAACCGTGGTCGTCCGAAACCGTGTTAATCCGAGATGAAGCCGGGAAGTGGGATCACCCGTGAATCGCCAGTGTGGTAAACGACTTTGTCGACGCAGGCTCTTAGGAGATAAGCTTTCCGCCGATATCGTTTAGGTGTCGTGTCGGTGGCAGTGTAAAAGTCTTAATTAATATGTTTCCATCTAGTCTCGCTAGAGAGTTTTCTTAGTATTGTTATTATTGCGTTTTGTAATAGTGACTGAACGGTTTTTTCCCTTTTATGTGTGTTGGTGCTTCCGTAGAACTAGATGCAACCTAGGTATCATCCAACCTACCTAAGTATGTAAGCCCACAGACTCTAATAAATAAAAAAAACTTCTAAGTAAAATAGTAAAAGCCAATGGAGGGCTAAAATCTAATTTTCTGGAAGAATTCTCAGGTAATTTAGGTAGGTACCTACCTATTAAAACTCCTTATGAAACTTAAAAACCTTAAGGCTTTTTGCGGAATTCCGCTTCTTTCTACAACTCATTATTTTTACTGGTTTTATGAAGGATAGCACAAACGCGGAATTCCGCCTTGTCTCTAGATATACCTCTAGCTATAATATATACCTAGAGGTATAGTTTGTAAATAATTACAAACAATTTGTGTAACATTACATGTAATAAGCCTGTTGGGTAATTGCAATGACAAACGCAGTGCCTTTTACAATATTATTGGAAGTAATTACGGCCTATGCACCGTGACGAAGACTTCTCGGTAGATAATATGACCACTTCTACCGACCTACCTGTAAGTGGTAATAAATTAGACGAAATACAACGTCAATCTAATGCATCTAGTGACCAGCTCAAGTGACGGAGTTTTTAGAAACACTTCATCTGAAAAAGTACGGACGCGCTCATGAATACCGATGCAACCTGTGCATGGACATCGGGATATAAACTGAATAATGAATAATTTCTGATCTGGAACCCTTTTCTCCGCTAAAATGGGGAAATGGTAAAGATTCATTCGACGTTGTGTATAGCGACAATGGTCTTAAATCACGTATTACCATAGAGTCTAGATCATGCGACATCAAATAAATGAGCAGCAGTACCTACCTACCATGCAGAGAGTAAATTAATTGATTGAACTTTTGATCTCGAACAACTCAATTAGTTGGTAAAAAAGACAGAATTCCAAGCTTCGGGCTATGACTACGACGCAACGAGGTTCGCGGGGATTTCTGAAATCTACCTAATGCATGGGTACCTACTTAACGCATAGGCAGGCTACGGCATACATCAGCACACATTTCACGAGTCCTTAATGGTGTGTGAACATACGCCGACTAGGCTAAGAGTAGCAGTTCACAGAGGTATGGGTGAAAAGTGGACCCTGACGCTGAATAAGAATAAGAATAAGAATCATTTATTGTAAAACTGTGTAAAAAAGAGATCTTAAAGATAGAGTGTTTCAACAGTTTACCCATGCCGGGCGTACAATACTTTACTTATAGTATAGGTAGGTAAATCTTTACAATTTTATTATAAGTACCTACTTACTTAATGCTATTTTTATAATGAGGTAGGTATTATGTACAATTTACGAATAAAAACTTTATATTTAGTAATAATAAATCATCAAAGGCCCTGATTACACAAAGACAAAAGTCTACCAAGATAACCAGATTTCCAATAGGTAATTTAATCGCATGATCAATCAAAATTATTGGAAATCCCAGGTTTTAACTGAAGTTCCAATTTCCAAGAGGACGCCTTCCGAGAATCGATTTTGCTCGATCTCGACTTCGCTTGAAACTTGAAACACTTCAATAACATGAAATCCGTTGCGAATTTGATACAATATTGATAATTGCTTGGATATTGAATTAGAAAGTTCTCGATTTGTAATTTATTATTGTAGTAAGTATTTCATTAATTCTGTGCTACAATGCGCTTTCGTTATCGCTAACTATCGCTACCGGGCACGATGGTTAGCGGTAGCAATAGTAACTCAAATAAACCCAAATGGATTTAATCCAGTCCGCAGTAGTCAGCCAGTTATAACTGTACCTACCTACCTACCTACTTAGCAAGTCACTATCAAAAGCTGTATCGAAAACTAGAGAGCTAGTAGTAAAAATATAAGTAATTGGGTTTTGATTGAGATGTCATAAAACGTCATAAAATGTAAAACCCAAAGATATTTTTTGAGAATTCCTCTCTATATCTAAGTTAATCCCATCCATAAGTCCATGACCCGCAGTATTTCCTTTCAGATTTTAAAAAAATTATTGCGATATAAATTTAAGTACCTACTCGCAGTAAGTATAATCGAGCTTTCCACGAACCTGAATCTGGTTCACCATAACTACGTGGATACAATACTTTATCTTATCGGTTCTTAGAACAGTAGATTCAACTCAATCCAACAATTCCAATGTTATTGCTGTAATGATAATTAACTTTTCTGAGAATTCAAATCTTCTTCGCTATTAAAAGTTTATTCATAACCGCTTGGTTAACGACATGTTTGTTATCATTATCTTAACAGACTTTACGAATTCGCTTTGTTTTTTAAAAGTGGAAAAAAACACTGTCAGCTTCTATTAATAGACAAGAGGCTATCAAAACATTACGAATTATTTTTGTAAAGAACAAAATGAACGTTCAAAATGAAATGTTACTTATTCTTATCCAGAAAAGGATAATTGTATCCGGCAACCTCAACGCGAAGAATATACATTCTATAGTCGCAGCCCTTTTGTGGAGTTGAAAACAAAATAAACCACTAAGTGGCCCCAAATCACATCAAAAATGTAGAGAACGAATATTACGACTCTCAACATTTTGAAAATCTGGATGTTTTTTAAAATTTTATTTTATGAAAAGAGTGGTTGAATCAAATAAGGTGAAAAAAGACCACTCCCGTTTCGATTTTTGTAAGTCTCCTTACTTAAGTAAACTTTTAGAGAAGTTTTAGAGGTGGAAACTCGTGCAAGACACCGGAGAGACTGGCGTACTAAAGAGGAAGCCTATACCTAGCAGTGCTACGGGCTAAGTAGATAGAAAAATTTTCGAGACCTTAGTCGACTGCAAGTCGCATCGTACTCTCATATTTTTAGAATCGTGGTATAGAGAAACAACAGTATGGTTCGCAACAGACTGCCATATTTATTCTTACTAAGATTCTTACGATGATTGACGTTTTTATATAATTACACATTCTAAAGGGGATAGATGGCGTTACTAGTAATCATTTTGACATTTTGATACATAAATAACAACACGTGGTTTGTAAAATTGAAATAAAAACATGGTAAGTACTTATCCATTTTTATTAACTAAATTCAGCAGTAATCTAGTAGGTACCTAGAGCAAATAGCTAATTGTCGTGCTACCTCCCCATTTCAACGGAAACGTCAAACATTTTGCAGTGTAGCAAGTAATGCTACTTTCTAGGAATGGCATTACTGCTGTAATGTACCTATCATTATCGCGGTGTGGTGAGCATTTCTGTGGAACCCGTGGCACAGTAAAGATTGCAGTAATCCAAGTCTTCATAGTATAAATAAGTACACTACACAACTCAGTATTTCAAGAGTTTTGAGGTTCAAATTCAAATTCAAACTCAGGTTATCTATTTTGAAGTCGGTTGGTTTGGTCTACGCCTTGGTGGATTTTTTGCATGCGTATTCCACAGTATTGTACAATAGCAAATATAATGTAGTCTAAAAAACAAATCAAAATATGACAATGACATTTCCGAACGATATGAGACCATTTTAATTAAACTTTTGATGTTTTCTATTCTCCAGCCTAGCGACTGTAGAAGTTGAAGTTGACTATGAAATATGTCTAAGAGAGAAACATTACTCGTAGGTATATTTTGTAAAGTACATATATACATAAAATTTCATAGACGACGTTAGCCTCAGCCCATTCCTCCTCTTACAATGTCTTCCTGGTTTTCATCTGAAGTTTCCTCTTCATCGATGGGTTTCTTTCAGCAACGTGTAGTCATTGAAGTACTAGATAACCATTGTACAGTGCCGCGGTCAATACACTTACATACAATGTCAAATGGAACAGCCTTGACTCGTTCTGAGAGCGTTATCGGGTTTAGGGTTCCATACTGTTATCATACCAATTTATATTTCGCACGATTTCGCTGCTTTCGTAGAATAGAACGTGTTTTCAGCCTTTTTAAGCCATCAGCTTTTGGTAGGTACATATCTAAGAGGGTGAATGAACTCTATGAACTTATCAAGGTTGTCAATCAAGGTCGAAAGTTTTAGGTTAGGTCCCCTGACAGGCAGAGAGGCCAGCCACCGGGGTGGTTTAGTAGGTCGGTTCGCCATCCCCACACTACCTTGCCGCATCCCTGAAATGCGGTATTGGTGTCTGTGTGCAGATTCCCCCCGTCAACAAAAAAAAAAAAAAGGTTTTACACAACAACACAACTATAGAGCCATAGATATTTACAGTTCGTACGCTTTCAGAAAATTCAGTTTCTTGGAAATAGTATTACTGAATATTAAAGGCCTGTTCAGAAATACGTGCCATTCGTTACTTGAGCAGCGGTAGCGATACATTTTGCTTAGATTTCGCGTGAAATCGGTACCGAGGAAACCGGAACGAGTTTTGAACGGATACCTAACGGTACACTTAGACTAACACTAAGACTAAGACGGTACATAATAACACTAAGACGGTACATACCTAGCCTACTCGGCTTTCGCTATCGCTCAGTGAATATCGCGTAGGTCAAGCCCTATGATTGTAGATACCTTCTTTGACTCTACTTTTATAAATTTTTGTAGTCACTACAGTTTTGTTATAGGTTCACTACAGTTAGTGTGTTAGACTTGTAAATGCTAAGTATGGTGCTGAGTATTTATTATTTTTTGATTTATCTAATATTTTACGATAGGCTCTATTTTCTAAGAAGATAAAAAAATAATCTTCCTGATATAAACAAGTAAATATTTTTTTACAATCAGTGCCTTTATCACGAATAAATGTGATAATCGCAAGCGTATCGTAACGCTAGCGTATCTGAGATACACTGCGGGTTACGCTATAATGTTTGGCAGTCGAGCTGGTGCTGACGCGCAATGTGATTCGAATACTTTAGGTTTACGTGACGCGGCAACTGTCAGATTTCTTCATGATCACCCCTCTGATGTAAGTAGTACAACGAAGATAAGTTGAAGATAAATAAGTAAGTAGCTAGATTACTTACAAAGGTAGAGCAATCCGTAGACTTTCTCGCAATTTCGTAGTAAAATGATAACGTTATCAATTCATAAAACTGGCAAGTATGAATATTCAAATAGCAATCGATACTGATGTTTATGCATGAGGAGATAAAATGTAAATTTGCTTGTGTTTGAGCGAAAAACCACTGTTATCGGTTTGCGAGAACGGTAGACGATTGTACGCCGCTGAGCGCTTTAAAATTCAAATACGAAATATAGTTTTAAAACTAGTAAAGCACAATATAAATAACGGTTTTCAAATTGTCCCAAACAAACTCGACCCGCACGGGACGAGTTGCCCGTTCACTATTGAGTTCACTAGCTGGACCCAAGTTCTAACAGCACTAAGATTTATCAACAAAAATTTTATCAATCAATCATTCATATTTTCTTATACAATAGTACACCCTAGCCGACCTTCCCATTTATACGCTCCACTCCATCCAAAGGTTGTCTGGAAGAAATTGCTCCCTAGCGATAAGACCGTCCATTGTACGTAATATAATGTAATTTAGTCTGTCTCGCATATTAGTTTGTAAGGTGTACCTACGTACAATAAAGTATTTTCATTCATTCATTCATTCATTTATTAGCATAAAATACGGTAACATTGAACGATTGAGTCGTTTATTTAAATTATTTACTACTTAGTAAGAAGTAACACAGTATACTACTTTTTACATTTATAAAATACTTCGAAGGTATAAATAAGGCAATGAAAAATGATTTCTTCAAATATTTGACGGTTGTTGCTTGCGTCTCGGAAACCCTCTGCCTTTCCACGTAGTGGGGCAAAAACTAAGTTCCAACTCAAAGTAATTTCCCTGAAATGAACTTCCTGGATGGCAATACTGCGAGTAATTCTACTGACAAGTACCGTATACTACCACAGAACATAACAAGTACGTGAATATCGTCAGGCAACTTGTGTGGTGCGGGTTCTAAGCTTGCCGAAGACAAAATGTTTGAATAGTCTAACTAAATAACTGTTTCGCGTTTTATTGTTGTGATAATATGTACGTACTACATACAATTCCTACAATAATTCAGAATAGGTAATGAAAGCAATCATTTTTTGAATACGAATTAAATCGAAAATAAGTGATGGAAATTACACCCAAATATTAATACAATAATAATAGGCCTTTACATCTATTGAAGATGATTTATACAGCGTCAGGAGGCAACCTATGCCTACACTTAACGGGACACTGTAGTGCCTGGGACAATGTTTAGATGGAGTAGGCTTGCCCAGCACCTATACCATCCTCTCAGCCTAGGTAGTCAGCTATATCCACAGGAAAGACAAGGTCAATACGTGCGGAGCTGACTAAGTCGCGGGGTTCCTCACGATGTATTCCTTCATCGTTAAATTAACTATTAAAATTATTAATAGCCCTATAGTAAATCAAGCCGATCCTAAAACCTTTGCATTTACTAAGTAGCCAATTTTTTAGAACAGTCTACTTAGCAACAGCAAGTACACTGCGCGACTAAAACGGG
This sequence comes from Eulithis prunata, assembly GCA_918843925.1. NCBI lineage: Eukaryota > Metazoa > Arthropoda > Insecta > Lepidoptera > Geometridae > Eulithis > Eulithis prunata. Next base: position 7,730,414 of record OU974014.1, on the reverse strand, counting down.
GTGCGGGTCGTGAGCGTGTACCGAACGCGGTTCTCGTTTATAAACGTTCAAAAACATTCGCGTAAAATTCCTGTCGACCACTACGCCAAAGGAGTTGTCCACTGGAATCCAGATCCTGCATTATTTATAAGGTACCACCGTCAATTCCCTATAATACGATGCCGTGTCTAATTCCAGCACTTCAGTTGTTACACGCACCGCTGGCTACCCCTCTTTTTAGAATTACAAAATGCTTTGTAAGCCACTAGTTCGGGAAAATAAATAAATAGGCAGATTATTTACTAAAACTACTGGTGGAATGCACGCGATTCTATTCACGTTATTCTTTTAACGTAACGGGTAACTACAAGGCCTTTATCCAAACAATAATAGGCTCTTACATTCTGTTGAAGATGATTTATACAGCGTCAGCAGGCAACCTATGCCTACACTTAACGGGACACTGCAGTACCTGGGACAATCTTTATCCAGAAACGCTGTAAAAAATACACACAGATAGACACCCTCGCAAACAAACTAAATAAAGGAGAAATAAGATAAGCCCATTGTAAAATAATTATAGTTACGCTTAGTCACTTTCTAAAAGCAAAAATGGCTCGGTATTGAGTGAAAGTCTTTCTCTTCTCTTCAACCTTTCACCCTCCTAGCAACAACGAAAGCCCGTTAGTAGAAAAGCTACAAAGTACTTATATCAAAATGAAAATTATCATCATTATTCACGACATCTTCATCATCATCCGCGGCCTTACTTTCGCCCATAGCTGGGCATGTGCCACTTTCCACTATGCGCTAGTCTTATCCGGGTGCGACCACATTTACTGCTGGATGGCTCTCCCTTAGTTTTTGGCGTACACTAGGGTTATTAGATAGAGCCAAGGGTATTTTATAGATATAAGAGTACCACTGTGGTCAGGACCACAGATTATATTTATAATACTTACTATACGTTAGATAGAACCGAGTTGCCATGAGTCGTCACGACGACCACGCCATGGCATTATTTTATCAATCCGGATAAAAAAATTATTTGTTTATCGACAATATCTACAGTATGCTTATCTATTATCTACTATAGTTACCTACTTAATCAAATACGTACTTTTTACTTGTATTGCATTCGAAAAGTATAATGCAAAATATCGCTAAGCCCTGTATTTATTATCAAATCAAGATCTCTGGGAAAAAATTAGGGAGGAAAACGTGCTTATTTTTTTTTAATCATTAGTTTATTGTGTTGTGAAGCTTATCTGTACAGGGTGTGAAAAAACAATCACTGAAATTCACTAATAACTGCGAGTAGCTCATCTTAATAGTACAGAGCGCACGAAAACCGACATACCACAAAATATCTCAAGGCTTAGGTATGTTGAAATCGAAACTGCCTACTCAAACTGGATATAAGTTACTTAGGGCCTGTTTCACCATCTCATCATTACGTTAGCTATCAGTTACAAATATTTCTGTCTCTACTTTATAGGTACTTATCAAAAACGAAGCGCTCGTGGTGTAGTTCGCATCAATCTTCACCGATTATCTAAGCGGCGGCGTTCTGCGCGGTCACTACAAATACAAAAAAATCATTTATTCATACAAAAGTGTACATGACAGGATTAGTATTACACTATTTGGATGGGTCACCCATTTACATCGAGCGCTTCTATGCTTCAGAGGTTGGTTCCAGCTCTAGCAGTCGACAGAGGCCTTAAGCTTGCCTGAAAACTCCATTACCAGGGTCACAGATCATATAAAGAGAGTTCTTATGAATTAGTCATAAGAACTTACTTGTCAAAAACGAAGATAGGTTTTTATTTGACGAATATCGTTACTCAGATCGTGAAACTATGGAATAGACGTATTCATGTTATGTACCTGGCAAAATAATATTACGAGTGTCTTATTTGCATATTTAATTAATTTTAGCTTATCATAACCTAGCTTATTCTGAGAAAATCAACAGTACCTATAATACTTAGATACCAGGTTACTACTAATTACTTGTCATTGGGGCCACGGAAACAAGAAACAAATTAAACTTACTTAGGTACCTACGTGTTTCTTGGAAGTTCGGTAAAAACACTTCGTTGTAAACATTTATCTAGACGGTGTACGGTTTGCAAGTTTGCAACATAGATAAATTATTGTATAAAAAAATATTACATTTTTTACCGCTATCATAAATTACGACATTTTTGGTTCCCTAGTTAGTTATCACAAAAACAAAATGTGATAGGTCTACTTAATCTGTCAAAAAATTATTGAATTTTGTGAATTTGACTGTCTTCTCGTTATTACTTCAAAAACTATTTTACAAGTTACCTAAAATTAGCAAGTCCTCTTCTCCAGTCTACTTACCATGCTCCCAGTTCAACGAAAACGCTCCGAAAATCACTTGTATTGTTGGTAACATTAAAAACGAGGAAAAAGTGGTCTAATCACTAATTTTACTTTTCCCCGAATACACTATACAAGTACATATTAGTACAATACACTCAACAACAACGTCGAGTTGATTGTGCAACTTTATAGATGTAGATGGTTCCAGTGATTGCGCATTTTCAGTGTTTATTTCCACACAAGTGCAAACCACTTATACTTAATAAGCTTGATTATAACGACGAATACGGTGTAATTTTGACCAAGGGCGAATTTTCAAAACCCTCTTGATGATGATACATTCAAAATCAAGGGGGATTTTGAGACAAAAAATATCAAAATCCCCTTAGTTAAGGAAAACTTAGAGGATTTTGAGACTAAACGAAAATTATATAATTATAAAAGTATAGATATCACTTCGAAAAATCAATAGTGAAACTACATTACTAGAAACGTAGCTTCGTAGAGTGGAGCGCGTTGAACTCTTTTGTACGCGACATAGCTTAGCGTAGCACGACGTAGCATAGTGTAGCACAACGTAGCACGACGTAGCATAGTGTAGCACAACGTAGCACGACGTAGCACGACGTAGCATAGTGTAGCACGACGTAGCATAGCGTAGCATGACGTAGCTAAAGAGGGTAAGGTAACGCTTCAGTGACTTGATTCTCTATCTTTGGATACCATTAATTAATAATTAGTTTGGTTCTTGTAAGTATGTTTTCACAAAAAAAAATGAGAATATAAGTTACCATAGTACAAGTGGAACTAGAGGGCGTTGTGTGAAATGTCCATAAATATTTATTTTATTTATTAAAATCTGACAAATTACAATCAAAATGACAGCTAACTGCAGTTATCTAAAAATAAATAAATAAATAGTTAAATAAATGTTTCTCTATCTCTATCTCTCTATCTCTCTATCTATCTCTTATCCTCTCCACCGATCATTACTTCACACCACCGGTCATTCTTCATCGTGCTAATGTCTAATAAAACGTGACATTGGCGAAATTGCGGGCAACACTGCAAAGGCCATAGACAAGAATTGAATTGAATAGTTATCCGGTCACTTCTGACCTTGAATTTAGGGGAAGTGGGAGGATACTTTGCGCAACGAAAAATTTATAGGATAAGAGATATAAGATGTTCCCCTCCACTTTTGACGAGAGCTGATAATCTGTGTCGGGACCTATTTAAATGAATAGTATTTATAAATTGTATTTTCATGTGTTTTCCCTGTTGGATACCCTTATTAAATAAATAATAAAAATAGCTTATTTTATGTGTTTTTGTAGGTAGGTAAGGAAAGTAATAAGTATCAAGTATCCTGTTCATTTATAGGTTTTTAATACAATATTTTCCCCATACGCATTCCCCATGCATCAGCCTGCAACTACTTTACATAGTAACAAACCTAATACTGTACTAGGTAATGTTATTATTCGTAGAAATGATAAAACACGATACGTCAATACGCGCTAGGGTAGTATATTAGTAGCTAAAGCTGGTATCTTAACTACCTACATAATAGAGTAAATAGTAAGTTCTTATGTAAAAATATACTTTATTCACAAAGAAAAATAAACTATTTACAATATTTAGTTCGTATGCTATCTTAGTACACATCAAATATATTTTGTAGAGACGTCATGAAAGTCACATTTTGTGACTCTTCTACATAACATAACCAAATGCCAATAATTTCTCCATCATGCTAAGGTCTAATAAAACGTGACATTGGCGAAATTGCGGGCAACACTGCAAAGGCTATAGACAAGAATTGAATTGAATATTTTGACTAGAGTGTAATATCCCTCAGTTGTAAGATATTGTGGAACAGTCTGCTATGAGCTCCTGCCCTAGCGAAGAATTTCGACAGACGATTTTTCTCAGAACAATGTGTTCGTAAAAATCTTGACCTGATTGCAAAGTTCTAGTAAATAACATACCTTTTAGTACAGTCGGCTTCATAATGCATCCTTTCATACACTCTTACTCGGTGAAAGTAGATGGTAAGTGCAGCCGAAATGATACAAAATTCGATCAATGGAGTTTTATACAATTTTATTTCGTGCTAGTCAATGATGTTTCTTTTTATTTCTTGTTCGTATGAACTTACTATGTTTTAAGTGTTGTATTACTTAATGTATTTTCAATAAATTATTTATATTGAAAACATTACCTAAGTACCTATGTTTTTCAAATAAAAGATTTCAGATAAAAGAATTTCATTTAGTGCTTAGCGTATGAAAATTAGGCTAATGAACACCAACCATGTAGAAATAAAAATTCAGATCCGAGTAAAATATCTTTGCTAAATAAAAAAACAAAAAGCTTATAGAAAGTTCTAAATAAATAAAACAAACGTAGACCAAAATTGACAAAAATGGTAACACTTTTGAAGTCGACTGTATCATCTGTAAAATTTCTTCTTCCGAGAACGGTTTGTTTGGTGAATGCTAAATAGAAACGTGGTTTGTAGTTTAGTCATACTATTACTAGTAGGTCCTTCTGTGCAAATAAAACGTGAGTATTTTAGTGGATTCTTTTTGATATTATCGCACAGACACATTGATGCTCTTCACAAAGCTACTAAAAAAAAAATTAGATTAAAAAAAAAAAATTACTAGGTACCTAAAAATCATAAAAAAAACTTTTAGACAAGATGTCAATTAAATAGAAGATAAGTGGTCTATCTTATAAAAAGTTAGAGTAGACATTATGTCTTGTTTAACATACGTAATCAGGTCATAATGTCTGCTCTAACTTTTTATAAGATAGGGGGTATATCTTCATAAACTACTGCAATGTGATGCAGTTTTCTCAGCCTTATAAAGTGGCAATACCTAATTTGAAAACTTAGTGCATGCAAAAGGCATCCGCTTTCAAACTTACAAATCTATGTTATTACGAGTAAGTTTTGTCTGATTTCCACAAAACGGTCATTAAATGAATGGACTCAGCTCAGCTAGTATAGTGTACCAGCTATTGGTATGTTTTCATTCAGATGTGTATGAGTAACTGATATGATTTCTACATAAAAGAATATTTACGAAAGACAAACTCATAAACAAATTAACTTAGGGGAAAAAACAATGTTAGACTAGGCGGTATGGTTTTAAAACTATAGCCTGCACCGAGGAGCGAAGAAAAAAAAATCAGCTACCTAGTATAGTAGGTATTATATGATCTGTGGCTCAGCTGTCATACAAAACCGCATTTAAATTGAAGCTTCCGTTTTCGAGATAATAATGTGAGACCCGGATGAACAGATGGAAGCCACGACATGTTTTATTCATATTCATTTATTTCTTTATTGGTTACATGCCGTGTTGGCCGAGTGGGATTGCACCTCGACTTTCGATCCGAAGGTCGTGGGTTTAAATCTCGGCCGTGCATCAATGGATTTTTCGTACGGAAAATTTATATGCGCATTAACACGAGCTTTACGGTGAAGGAAAACATCGTGAGGAAACCCGCGGCTTAGTCAGCTCCGCACGTATTGACCTTGTCTTTCCTGTGGATATGGCTGACTAGGCTGAGAGGATGGTATAGGTGCTGGGCAAGCCTACTCCATCTAAACATTGTCCCAGGCACTACAGTGTCCCGTTAAGTGTAGGCATAGGTTTCCTCCTGACGCTGTATAAATCATCTTCAATAGATGTAAAGGCCTATTATTATTATTACATATACATAGGTAATATTGATTAGGTGTAATATAGCTGGGTAAGTACATGCACCCTGCAAGGGCACTGTAATATTTTATTAGAGCATACCTCGTTTTATTTGTATAGATTAAAAACTTTTTAGTAAAATATCGAAATAATTATTGGGACGTCCCACTTCTATTGATACTAAACGAAAAGATTTTTTCTTCTTTTTCTAACACGTTTGAAAATCAATATTTTATTTTCATCCTGATGTGAGATGCAGTTCGCCCTTCATTTCACACGCTTTTATAATACAAAGAACTTATTTTTAAAAGCGTTTGAAGGGAGCATTACATAGAAGGGGATGATTAGGTGCCCATAAGACCTATTTTTGTTTGTACATGGCATCGATGTTCTAAAATTGAATCTAACGGCAAATGTGATATGTCATAAAAAATAATTGTGACTTTTTTTGTGCCAAAATAAGGTTTTACGAAATGCTGTTTGTAAAAATGGTAAGCTTTAAATACTTTTCATATACTGAGGTTATCCTCTTAGTAAAATCTAACACAATTAGGTACGGCATTAATTTAAAAAAATGACAAAAAATAAAAAAAAAACAAAATGGCTAAGGACATTTTGTGACTTTTATAACATCGCAATAAAATTGCAATACTACTTTTAACTGTTTTTTTTATCGGAATTAGTACATTTTCTCCTCTGGTAAATTTTTATTATCATTTAATTTTGTCTTTGTTACCTAAATTTTGTTTTACTACATATACGAGGGGTAAAATTTTCGGTCAAGATGCGAATGGTGTTGAAAAAATCAAACGACCCTATAGCAGTCATCGGCCATGATGGATGGCGCCAAAACATAACGAGCGTTGAGCAATAGACCATAACTATACTAACAACTGTTCTATACAGTTTACTACATATAAGTACAGGGTGTAAAAATACGGCAAAGTGTACCAACGTGCAAAGCTACCATTCATAGGGCTTATAGCTAAACAAAAAGTTTTTTTTTTTTTGGATGCTCTTAGAAGACATACTTCTAAAAATGTTTTTTTTTTATATTTTGTTCTGGCGCTGGAGGCTTGTCCTTTTGCCAAGTCTTTTTTGGTTTTACGAATATTTTTTGACACGTAAGAGCACATCACTTTCCACTTTGTTTTGTGTTTTGATTGTTTTTTCAGGATTTTTTGAATGCATCACATTATTTTGACAAAGCTGGTACTTGTTCAGGGTTGCTAGTGGCCTAATTTGTGATACTGACAGGATTTTACTAAATAACGTTAGTATAAAATAGAAGCATTTTTTATTACGATTCGACGACAGATCAAAAAGCATGTTCAATTTTCAGTTTCAATTTGTATTATATTTACACCCCGTAGTACCATTAAGTAGGTACGTTAAAAGCCGGGCCACATGTGCGCCATCTGTTGCAAGTACACTCGACGGCAAAAGCGTAATTGGCGAAATATAGGTCAGTCACGCGATCGCAAAGCTGACGTAACTAATTGTGTAAGACAATACCAAGCGGAAGTTTTATTTATTGCACGGTCAAGCTGTGATAAATTGTATTCTGCGGTTTGCGCTGTTTCTTGAATTTAGAATGAACTTACCGTAAATGGCATAAATAATAATTTATACACATTCAGAGCTGAAAGTTGCTGTGAACTTCAATTGTTGTGTACTTAGGTTGATTTATTGTTTCTTATTCCACGGATTGTGTTAACGTTTTGACGTGACTCGTTTAGTTTCCAAAAGCCTCTGAGGATTTCTGTCTAGTCTACTTCTACTGTGCTTGGGGTTTGTCATCGTGACCCTATATATTTAATTTTCTTTTCGACTCTGTCTTCTAAATTTTTAATTTTGAATTCCAGTTTATGTTTGTTTCTATCAGACGGATCTACATAATACATTCAAATCAAGTACACGTAAGCGTTGTGCGCGCGTGTGTACCCGTCACGAAGACATGTTCGCAGAAGCGTGGCGCATGTCACCCGCGCTTTTCGAGGAAGGCGCGATTATCTCTCTATCGATTATTACTTTGCTGGGGAGAATCGACTATTGTTAGTAACTATTTGTGCCTTTCACATGCACATGCAACTCTAGCGCGAGAAAATTGATTTTAGAATAGGCATCGGGTATTCGTTTTTTTTCGGACAAGCACTTTTTATTTTAGCTTGATGTTGTTTCTGCTGCAAGGCACTAAGTTTTCGTTCCATCTAATCTATCCACTAATAGTCTTCTTTGCTTTGAGCCACTGTAAAATATTTAGGGATCCTTCCCTCTGATTGATTTTTGTCAAAACTTCTTCCATGCTCTATGGCGGCCAATGGCGATTGTGATCTCGTCTGTCAATGGCAGCCACATGCATGTTATCAGATACTTGTTAAGAAGTATAACAAAAGTATAATATACCATCCAATATTCGTGGAAATCGAAGAGGAACAGATGGTAAGACTGTGTCATCTTTTGTTATATTGAGAATGGATGGTTCATCGATCGATGGTCACATTTTTGAGATTAAGTAGCAGATAAGTATAGCAGATGCTACAAGCAGTACAGTAGCTTACTATTATGCTACTATATTATACTAAGTTATGCATTTAGTAAGTTATTTTAGTGAGAAATGTGATGTAAAAACTAAAAAAAAAGTTTACACTCGCTTGTAAGTTGTTAGTGCATACCAAATTATTTACTTCGTGCAGTCATAGAGTTTTGATGTTCCTAAGACGTTATCTTGGAAAACATTTCTTGAGAAATGTGTCTCTAAAAAGTCTTTAGAAAAGTTTCCAGTAAAGAGTGCTAAAGGTGAACATCTCCCACAGAGCGATCAATGCAAAGCTGTCGAAGTGACCTACTTCAAAGCTTCAAACGATCTTCACGGTGGTCGCTCGTCTGAATTGGAGATCATCCGGCTAGTATAGGAAAATGTTAGATAAGCCTACTGGGTAAGCTGTAGGTAGGTAGTTAGATAGTACATTGCCCAAAACACCCACTGCCCCTGTTATTTTAAACCAGCTACCTACCTACTTATCTGCTAAATTGTAGGGAAACAAAGTACGAAGTAAAGTGGTCCTCGTCTCTATGTTGCTTTTAGAGAAGTTTCGTAAAGAAACTAAGTAAAAGTTTTAACAATCTTAATTGAGTATAGGTATCTCTACAATCACCGCTCTGTCTACGAACGATCCTGTTCACAAAAAATAGACCAAGAAGTGAATGAACTTTCCAACGTTCGCCGTTTGTACCTTATGGTGGTAGGGGCCGGGTCGACCCCGGCTTTGATTGATGGATATATAGATAAAAGTTACCTAAATGAGCGCGAGGTCACTGAGGTCAACAGTCCAGGTACTCGTCGCGTGACGGAGCCCGAAGCTCGCGTACAGCCTGCATCGTGTCGCCTTGGACGGAAGAACATACGTTTTATAAATTAGTGACAATGGCTTGAGTTATTTCGTGGAAGTGGCAAGGTTGGCCGTTCTGGGAAGCGGCTCGACAAGTACGGCTGTGGAGCGTGGCAGCGCCCCCCGCTCCACGCGTGTTTACCTCGCACGCGGGCGGCGGAGCGGCGGCGACGGCGGCAACAGCGGAGCTCAGCCAGCAGCGGACTCAGGCCGTCAGTCTGACTCCGCGCACGCCACAGGACCGTCACTCGCGGCGGCTCTACCACACGAACTTTCACCTCCGCGATATCTTTATGTGATAAAAAACATCAGTGAAATTGAATGCGTTTAGAAAGCGTCTCCATCGCGGCACTCGGACGCAGACGGCGATTTCTGCAAATTAATTTCTCCGGCGCGGGTCTGGTTCTACGAAACTGCTTATAAAGAGTTTTACCGAGAAGCGAAACAGCGGCCGTAAAGTGGTTTTGAGGAAATATACCTAAGCAATTAAGTACAAGTGAACGTTGTGTTTCCGTGTTGAAATTGGACGTAAGGCATTTACATTGGATCCCAATAAACGACTCACACCTCCAATGGTGGTCAAACTGCCAGGTAAGACCTAGTCGTATAAGTTAGTTTCTACTGTGGCTAGCAGACAGTCGCGCCATTAAAACATTACATTTAAAAATAACATATTGTTTACGACTGCAAAACACGTGCAGGGGCAAATTAACAAGTAGCGTTCACGGCGCCAGCTGTTATCACTATCATTCTGCTGTTCGGGGTCGTTGCGTCGCGAATGATAAGCATAATGTAAATTGCTTACTGACGTCACATAATATTTGAAGACCAATTGAACAAAGCCTTGGTCGACTACCAACTTGCCTTGAGACTGCCTTTCATGTATGTTCTCAGGTCCATTGATTATGTTGATTTCACACAATACCAGGGGCATTATTCAGACCAAAACTCATTTTTGAAACTAAAACACTCATATACACTGTTTTTAAACAACTATTCCAAGATTTACAATTAGTGTGTAACGAGTTTTTTTTATAAATAACAGGATGAGTGCTTTAAATCTAAAGTAACTAGTTATTATTTAACTACAAACATTAAATAATTTAAAGGCGAAGATGCTCTCGTGAGACTCTTTAAACAGGTTTATTTATAGCCGATTGTGATGCGTAGGAAGTAATGAATATAAAAAATATGCTAATAAGCCAATTGTAAGTGTTTATGCATAGTCGTGCAGCCGAGTGATAATGACATTGATGTGACTGGCTAGTTATCGGTTGAGTTGAAAGAATTATCGTACTTGCTTGCTAAAACGCCAAATATAGGAACTAATATAAATTATGCTTTGAAGAAATAACCTCGATTGCGGAAAACTCACCTGCAAAAACAGAAGCTATTTATTTAACAAATAAAAGAAAGTTTACTAAAAAAGAAGCATTCATACCAAGAAACGATAAAAAATAACAATTACAATTTGTAGTAAGAATCGAGGAAGTCAATAAAAAGAGAACAGTAAAAAATAAACAAATTAATTGAGGCAACAGCGGGGTGCCACCCTCTGATACATGATACCGTGTGTTGTAAAGAGAATAATGATATCAAAACAAAGGTATTTACAAGATATCAAAGTAATAGAATGATGGTTTGAGATTATAAAAAAAGTCCTTGCAAATATGATATCACGCGAACTCAAAGCAGTTTGTAGGGGAATTAGGTAATAATAAAGATTTACTACGAAGATTACTATTTTATTCCTACGTCTTTTAATGGAAAATAAGTCTGGTAAAAAGATTGCAAAAATAACTTTTAGTAAATAGGTAATATTCTTTAGTAAATACTCGTGCCAAAGAGTATTAATAGCCATTTCTACTTACAATCACATTTTTACGGATTCCTAACAATATTGAACAGTTTGATTAAAGTAGAAGCTATTGAAAATTTATTGTGGCTTCTATCGCTGGAATGGAAAATGGTTCTAAATGGTATTGTAAACTTGAGGATATCTGTGCTATTTTAGACAATAGCGTAGGTACCTTAGTGAAGTGATTCCTAGGATTTTGTATCGAATCGATTCAGTTGAATGGGGATTGTGTTCGCCGCTATTGTTTACCATTTAGTTGTTACCGCTAAGGACACAAACATATTATTTTTCCACTTACTTTTAAGGCAAGGAAATCTATTGTTGCCTGTTAATGTATTGACGTAGATAAGTTTCGTGGAAGGACACTTACACAGTCTGATAAGGTCGTCAATAAATTAACTTGATGAATTTATTGACGACGTTAGTGGCATAGCTCTTTTACTATTATGATCTACTATTAGGAAAAAAAGCTTATTTTTAATCGAAGTAGGAGAATCTATGTCTAGAAAAAATCTACTAATATAGTTTTTGTCGAAACCCATGTGGTGCCTTACCCGCTAAATATTCAAACCAACAATACCTAGTATCGTGTTTTACATTATAAGTATACAACACAGCCTATAATATAACTACCTAGCTAGCACTTACCCACTATAAAAATTGGAATGTATCGTATAGGATACATTAGGTAGATAGATAAAGTTAATAATACACGTCTAGCATTCCTAGAAACCTTTTATTCATGTTCGAACACAATACATATTATTTTACCTATGAAGTGATATGTAAATGTATTACTGAGAATTTGATGATAATTTATGATTGTCTGTTCCAAACACACGCTTCTGAGTTTCGAGCAAACTGTAAACACAGTCTGGGCTGTATTATGCGATACAGTTTGAATAAAAGAAGGGTGAAACGGAGAAAATATTGCTGTGAGAGAGAGAGTACTAGGAAAATGTGTCGTTCTCTTGAATAGTCGGCGGAACAAGGTGGGATGCGGGCGCGGGCGCAGGTATGCGTCTTCTCAGAACGCGCCGCGGCCGTTTTTGCTCCTTTTTCGATTCAAGTTTACCGGGAATCGAATGGCCCGGTGGCGGGCCTACTCGGAACTCGTAATTAATCCTTGGAAGCCTCCAACCCGAGGGTTGTTATGAGAAATCGCCAGCATTATGACTCCAATTTTTATTTGTTTTTTGCATTGTCTCATTTTAAAATTGTATACTTACGGGTTATTGTTCGCGGAAGGGCCTATATAATATAAACAGATTGCCCCTGACCCCGGCCTACAGAATGTTATGTTGACTCATTGATCATCATCCGGTGCATCCGAGAAACTGTTGTCAAAGACAGTTCCATTATTCGTTCATCGCTCAGTTTCTAACTCGTAAGTGTTCATGGAATAAATTTCATTGCATTCCTTTATAGACTTTCGAAAGATGGATTCATCTGGCTTCTTAGCCAACTAAAACTAGCAAAAACTAGTCATCATAGATGTTTTTTTGTGTTTAGAAACCTATCTTTGGGTAGGTACTTACATACTCTACTTTCCTCAATTACTCTATTAGAAGTAGAAACAATGGGAGACCACCGCACGACAGATGCAAAGGAACAATTGATGGATGTCGATTTATCGCCATCAGTGGGCATTTTATGTTGGGGAAGGACCGGGTAAACTGAAACAAAACAAAAAGACACAGACCTTCTTGTGTCGTTTTCCCAGAACGTGCTAGTTTAAATTTCAATGGCAGACTACTGCGAACTACCGACAGTTTCATCTGACGAACTGATTGAAATACGGCTTTGATCTGAACCAGCATGTTTGAGTAAGCTCCGCGGAATATACGCCTCTATACTCGCAGCATCAAAATCCATTTTGCAATTTAGTTGTTTGTGCGTTTTAATCGCCGTTTCTCTTTCGTTGACAGGTTTTTAGAGTTTGCAAAATTGAATTCCTGAAAAAGGTTTCATTTAAAGTATAACTTTCGTTCTAAAATATTCCGTGCGTGTTTTTTGCATCACTGAGTTTGTTTGCAAGAAAATAGTAGGGCCTGCCTACATACGTGTTTTCAAAAAAATATTTCAAACTTCAGAGTAGGTACTTGGAAGGTGAAAGGTAGCAGCTGGGTAGCAACTCTATAAATAAGTAAATAAGGTGAAGGCAAACGATTAGGTCACCTCTCTGCGGGCGTCCACTGACCAATTGAGTGACGTCACAAATTACGTTATCTTAATTTTACAATAACGTAGGTATATCACATGTTTGATTGAACCGCGATTATATTGCGACGAATCACGGAAGAAGAAACTTCGTAAACGTAGAAGAAAACCACTTTATAAGTATTTAAATAAGTATTATTCATTGCACAAGCTTCCAGAGTACCTACTTTTACATTGCAGACCCACTTTCCTTGTAGACTCGTACCCACGTGTTTGTAGCGCTTTTATTGAATAAACTTTATTTATTTTCTACAGAAACCGCCCACCTCTGGTTCAGCTCTTTACGTAGATGCTATTCATAGTTCAAAGACTTTCTATTTTAGAACGCAGAACATAGTGATGGAACTTTTTCGATCGGTCTACGGACATCAATGAAGAAAGTTCGTCAGCCGATAACCCGTTTCACAACCAAGTAGGAAATCCCTTTCACTTTGAAACGAGCCTGGTAGTGTATAAAAATAGTCATCTCACTAACAGATTACACAACCGTCTAATTGGCCATCCGTAAATCAGGGCCCTGAGAATAGAGAGGTAAGGTAGTACCTATAACGGAACGTTTATTTTAAAAATCGAAACTGCGGTCGACGACGTTCCGTTCTGGGAACCGCGGCTCGAAGCGACCGGTCTATGAGTTCTCGGAACACGCGAAGGTTGGCTTGCTGCTAAACTTCTATATTGAATCGGAACGGTTATTGCCGAAAGCTTTGCATGTGCACTAGCGCTCAGTTGCAAAATTGGGGTCAATAGCTACGCGGGAAGTCAATCGATGTAGAAGGCTTTTGCCAACGACTAACTACTCTCTGGATAAGTGGCGGGTTTTAGTCACAAAAAGCGAAGTAAACATGAATTGTAATTTGTATATCTGCAGTCGGAATTCGAGATCAGGTCAGCTGGCGCTGGCGCCTTTCAAGATGGCTCCGATTGTGCTGGTTAGTGCTTGCGCAAGTCACGGTTTCCACGAATTCGATACGACACGACAGCGCTATCATTTCCTGATTTGCTGGTTTCAAAGAACAGAATGTAGGTTTTCTTGTGACTTGTTTCATCAGTTCTCAGAAAAATGGCAAAGGTCATGATGTTTCTAAGCTAAACGGATTACTTAGGTACCTACTTCTTTATAGGCATGATAAGGTTTCCGTAGTAAAAGTACATAGGTGAATAACATTTAGCACAATTTCTTAGGAACATTAGTTTACTGATTTCCCATGCTTTTTCCCATTGTGATTCACCATCACAAAGAGTCACAAAATGCGCCAGCCTACCTAAGCATCATTTGAAAGTGTCGAATAAGGAGGTCACTCATCAAACCTTGGGAGACAGCTTGGTGCTATAACATCTCCCGATCCTATAAGATCGCAAGCTCTACTAAAAGAATGAAGGTAATCGGAAGTTTCCGTGTTACAGATGTCCGTAGTTGGGGGCGACCAATTAAATTCAGGTAAGCAAATATCTAACTAATTCGCTCCCCTTATTTTATCCTAATATTTTGTATACTTACCTACATACCTACCTACATAAAAAACTTCTCTGAAATATCTGATTTCTGATCCTTCTGAGAATCTGGCGTTTCTTTGATAGGATAGGTTTTATCTTTTCGGTATCGATGTCCACAACACTCTATTATTTCGTGTCTTTCAAAGAAAATACTCTCTACAAATGGGTTTTCCACGAAATCCGCTTATTTTACGTACTTTGGACATCTTCCTTACTTACTTGGTATTTTCTTAGTCATAACACGTTATAAGCAGAAAATTCTTCGTTATTTGTGATATCCTTACCGTGAATGTTCGGTTTCCTTGGAACGCCTCTCAGTGAAAATCAATAATTTGGGACTATAACACTGAAAGTATACGGCGGAAACTATGCTTTATTGCTGCCACTTTTGGTTCATTTTCAATGAATGGAATGCGAGAGACTTTATTTCCATGACAATATAAGTACTTAGATACGTATTGATTCTTTCTTCGGCGTGGAATTCGGGCCAGGCGGCGGCGCCTAAAAAAGCACAGAATATCGAACACATACAAAATTACAAAATTCTATAGCTGAAAAAAAAAGAGCTCTACGAAAACAGAAAATATAAACAATAGTTAAACAAATAAGTAGGTACTTACGTAATTCCTTAAACTTATGAATACAAACAAAGCATCATTGTCTTATCCTGATGAGTCGCCTCGACATATATTTTTGGAACCGTATAAAGTGGCTCCTCAGAACCAGGTGTGTCATGTCATGTCGTTATAATTATCGTAGCGTTCTAGAAATAGCCTAGCCCAAGCTATGCACCTGACTCATGCGCTTCGTGTGCGATTGGCGACCTTGTATCTAAAGCTATAAAGCCTATTTCGGTAAAAACGATCAAGTTTTTTTTAGCCAAGGTGAAATATCCGAATATGGAATTGTTATCGTTTCGCATCTTTGAACTTTACTTGAGAGAATATTTATTTTCTCAAAAACGAGGGTGAGAGCAGATGAAAAAGGTTGGTTAAAATTAAAAAAAAATCTGTAGCGCAAACTACTCCCCAAGACATCCTCAACAATGTAGAGTACCTACCTTGATCTTTTGGGACGTCCACCACGAGTAGGATATAGGTGTTCGATGACCACGAGTCCACGATGCCAAATTTTAATTTGACGACGCTTTGGAAAAAAAAACTACGCTTAGTATATAGCAGGAACAAGAATGTTACACAGTTGTGCGTGTGCCAATTTTTCGGGAAGTTTTGTATGGGCGTCTCGACAAAATAAATGTCAAAGTGTTACCTATGTTGACTATGGCAGTTATTTGGTCATCAGATAATATGTCTAGACATATGCAAAATACTACCTTTTTACGTACTGTCTAGAAATGAGCGGAATTCTGCCCTACTATAATTTTGCCCGCGGCTTCGTCCGCGACCCGTTTGATCCTGTTGATGTATTCATCAAACGGGAAACGGGATAAAACTTGGAATACCAAGTTTTAACCAAATCGGACTCGTTGCAGCGTGATTGAAACACAAACATCTAAAACTTTTGACGTTTCAAATATTACTTAGTGGGATGGGATTATTTTGTTAGAGAAGGTTCGAGATGAATTCTATTCAAGGGTTGGCATTTAGGCATCATAAAATAGCTTTGAAATGTGGGGAGGATTATTTACGGCAAATGTTGGTCGTTTCATTCATCCCCACACAGCTGCCAGCAGCGTGGGGCATACCTTTAATACAGGGTGTGTAAAAAAACAAGAAAAAAACTGAACAGCTGATATGGAAAAGTATCTTAATGACATTGTTTTAGGTGTTTATGTTTTAGGTACAACCAATTTATTTTTTGCTCATTTCGTTCAATTTTCCGTCTGTAGACTTTATATTCCGGTCTATAACCATGTAGGTACCTATACCTACTTACTAAATAATATTATGCTGTAAAATATCTTCAATGGAAGCCTAATTCACAAAGATAAGGCGTGGGTGTAACTTCCAGGCAGATTAAATCCAGCCGGTATTCCAAGTCGTATATAATAACTTCCTTAATTATAGAGCCGTATTCGCATCGACTCAAGCGTAGCATTTTCTTAAAAATCTGTCAAAAAATCTACTATGCTTGAGTCTTGACTCTGGACTGGATTCGGACGAGTATTTTTAACCAACTTCAAAAAAGGAGGAGGTTCTCAATTCGGTTGTATTTTTTTATTTTTGTTAGTATGTACGAGTATACAATACATTACGAGCCCTATCGAAGACGGGTCGGAATACGAATATCGTTTTTTTCTTCCTCCTAATGACGTTGTTTCGTTGTATTGAATATTTCACAGTGTCAAGGATTCAGTTTCCTTAAAAGTTTCTTGAGTTACGATTAAGATACGAGTGTAACAAAATATTTATTACATAGGCTGATACTTTGCGAGCTCTCAGAATTTTAATAATTAATTTGAGTGGGAGGTTTGCTTATTAAAGCTAAGAGAGTAGATGTTAGTTAGAAAAGTTTATGTACGAAATGTACATAAACTTTTCTAACTAACATTTTGAAGCTAAAAATTAAATAACCCTTGGGTTAGCTAGTTCATTTTCTGCTCTAAACTAACCTGAGGCGATTGTTTTAGGTAGAATGAGTCGAGTTGTTTTACTATTTGCTTCGACATTATTCTTTATGAAAAATACTGAAACCTCTTTTAACATAAATTGCTTTTGACATTTAATAATTTAACCCTGTGAATTTTAGATAGATAGATAGAATATTCTTTATTGTACACCACTTATATATGTAAACAAAATAACAAAAAAATACCATAGTTGGTAATACAGTCAAGTTTTAGAAGGTAGGTACAATGGGCGGCCTTTACAATAAAAGTAATTATTTATTTATTAATTATTTTAATTTTAATCGTATAACTACCTACCTACTTTTATTTTGCATTGTACCTATCCTGTTGACATTCCCATTATTTTATAACTATTAATTAAAAATATAAGGGCTCTAGCTGCTCGAGGTAAAAGATTACACGTCTAGAAACAGGCTTTAGCTACAATTTATAATACCAACCCATACATAAATAACCTATCGAGGCAATCATGAAACTAATCAGCGGTTTAATTTCGAACGGAATAAAATAAGCCTCCGTCTAGTCACTACTTAGACGCAGGTTCTTGTTTTGTTTTTAATTTTGAAATAGTTGTAATACGAGGTTTCACTAGCCTTTTTTTTTCTTTAGGAAAATCAATCATGGATACCTTCCACCCTCGGGTAGGTGGAAGGTTTTAGGTTATGCTTATGTCAGACACGTACTGACTAAAAACCTCAAGGTGTCGCAGGACGCCTCATCGAGTCGATACTCCGGGTACAAAAATGGACTCTGCGAGTGCAACCTCGTAAAATTTTGTCGAGTAAATGTACATAATATTATAATGTATACTGTTGTTGCAGTGGTTTGCTTTATACCTACCCATCTCTGTTTTGTAAACACGTGCATTGCGCTCCGATGAAGTCAGGTGAACTGAGTGCAACGGCAGTTCCTGCGAACAGCTGCCTAGCCGTTGAGATTACTATGAATGATGAAATCATAATCTCGTGCCTGTTGTTATGGACCGATGTAATCTACCAGTGTAGAGTTCTATGAAGTACGGTTGCGTTCATAATGCATTAGGTTTAAAAAAAAAACAATACCCTATTTTTTTTCACCAAAGAGTATCAATAGATTTTGGTACCTATGCATGGATTTAGATGGGTTTGGGTTTGGTAAATAAAGCTATCGTTAAAAACGTGGTCCGGTTAGGAAAAGTAATGAGAAGTTTAAATTTTTGTTAAAACTACCTATAACCAATATGCTCGAAGCCAATGTGTTTCATGCCCTTTAAAGGTATGGCGTCTTTACTCATAGTTGAGCTAGGTATAGGTAGCTGTGTCATTGCGTGATGTCTTCACCTACGCACTGTTTCCCAATCTGTGCTAGGTCGTGTGATACGTAATTCACTGTTGTCGACCGGACCTCTAGCTGTTCGGAGAACACGTTAATGTTTTTATTCGGAGAAATCTGTCATTGCAATATCTTGTGACCTTTTGGTGATCTTTGCAGTTCAATAAACACCTTTTTACTGCCTCCACAAATCAATTGAGAGCTGGTGAAGATCTTTTCTTGGTAATTTTATAAAAAACTAGCCGTCTCCCGCGGCGTTGCTCGCGTTAGAGTGTGACTTTTCAAACTTCCTTTCTAAGTGCACCCCTACACTATATAAGGATAGGTACTACCCTCCAAATTTCATACCTCTAGGACTTATAGTTTAGGCTGTGCGTTGATTCTCTGTCAGCTTCAAAAGAGTTTCATATAATTATATTGATTGATGATTATATATTGATAAAGTTTTCTGTGGTAGAGGGTAGCTCTACCACTGGAAACTATTTACTATTCCATATTTTCAGTTGAATAGCGAACAATTCAGATTTTTTTTGTGGACGTATAAAAACTCTTTTGATTTTTTATAATTTACTGTAGTACACAGGTGTTACGTCCTTCTTTCAACACAACCAAACCATTGCATGGGCTTAGTTAGTAGCGTCGTATCATAGACAAATAATCTAGCTAGGTAATAGATAAGATAGGTACCTTACCTACGTATCTATTTCATGAGGTGTCACAACTAGCAAGAATCCGATAGAGTAAAAAACACTGGTTTTGCAATGAGTCAAGTGGAGATAAATAAATGATAAAGAATTACGAGAATGTGTATCGAAATTACTAATCAAAGAATTACTCATTTAACACGACTTCTTTACGATACCTACATTTGGCTTTGCTTGTGTGCAAAAAGTGACAGAAAAAATTACACATGGTTTCCACAATATTCATGTTTTCTTCTTCTTCTTTTATTTAGGGCCACTGTCCGTCATCTCGTATACATACAAATCAGCAGACATCCTCACGATAGGTTTTTGCGATAGCTGTCCATCTCTTTTATTTATCATCTTTCTCGGATCTGTTTTACTGGCTTATTCCACTAATCCCCGTTGACAATCCCCGTCAACGGGGATTTGTGAACTTCTTCTTCTTCTTCTCTTCGTTTATGGCCTGTGTCCGTCATTTCGACAGACAATTTGCCAATGTCAAGTGTTAAAATTGTAATAAATAAGTCAAGTCAAGTCATTTGTCAAGTCGGCTGTCGTTTGTTTTGAAAAGAAAATGGTGGATTTTCTCTTCAAAACCTAACACGAATTTTCACATTCAGAAAAACCACTTTACACACATTTATTCCAATGGCTCACACTTTATGTTACGACCTAAGTATTATTGGTTAAAATTCCACCAAAATTAAACAACAATACTCACAATAACACAAGAAAAACTATTAAAATAAAAGTGCTATGTGTCGTTTCAAAAAATGTCAAAACTCGTGTCCATTTGTGAACTTCTCACACCCAGATTCAGAAAAGTGATGTATGACTGTCATGTCATCCAAAGACAAAGCGCCAAAGCCAAAGAAAAAAAAACCTAAGAAATGGTGATCTAGCTTGGGTATAGTCAGTTGAAGCACTGTTACTGTACCTACCTAGATAGGAACTGTTAGACCGGGAATTAAAAAAACATGGTGTATCAACATCGATTTTATTATGAAAAACCGTTTACCTACACATGCATGACCAGGCAAAGTCATCGCTCCTAGAAAATTAATATTCATGGTATCCAAGAAAACGCACCATATTTCCAAGAGCCTGCGTTTCTGTTGGTGATTTCTCTTTTTTGCGAATAGATGCTTTTAATAATCAAAAGACATGGCTCAGCGGTTTCGTCCGCGTACGGTATGTTACGCTTGAGCTTTAACTGACTGTAAAAAAGGAGGTTGTATTTAAAAGTACCTTGTTATTGCTATCTTGCTGTCGCTATTTTGGTGAACTTTCTCAATGTTCTTTTTTTTTTGGTTTGTAAAATGACTAATTAGGTAATAGGACCTGCGAATATATATTTGTGTTATTTCCTGGAAAATTATATACACGACACGCTAGTCATAACTTCATATCAAGATCACCATGGAGATTATGATCAAGTTTCAGTAGTTTTTCAATTAGAACGAAACGCGGAACGAGTGCCAAGAAGTTAATGGTCGTTTAGCAATATAATCGCTAGAGTAGTTTAGCTTCTCGGAAGGGAATATTTACTTGCATGTAACCCATCAATATAACTAACTAAGCATAAGCTTATCACATAAATCTAACATTATCTTTATCTTCTTCTCTTCTTCTAAATATATAAAACTCTTTTGAAGCTGACTTAGAATCAACACACAGCCTAAACTATAAGTAAATAAATAAATAAATAAATAAGTCCTAGAGGTATGAAATTAAAGGGTAGTATCCTTATATAGTGGAGGGGTGCACTAAGAAAGGAATTTTGAAACGTCACACTCTAAAGGGTATAGAACGCGAGCAACGCCGCGGGCGACGGCTAGTATTATATAAATACCTACACGAGTTGACCTAGCACATACCTACTGATGCACACCAAATTACCTCAACACTAGATGACTTTAATAATGTACTTCCTATTACTAGGTAGGTAAGTATTATTATTAGTCATTACTACTTCTATTACTTAACTAAACGAACTCAGAAACAACAAGGTATGTACATAGGTACATAGATAGGTACATAGTAGGTACAAGGTATAAAAAGTAGCTACCTACCACTGAGAGATGTATGACTGACGCGCCTGTAAAATTGGAGACAGAAGACAGCTGCAAAAGCAGCTGGCCCTCGGCAGTGAATAAAAGCCTTAAAAGCAGATTAAGGTAGGTACCTAAATAAATGCAAGCTGTGTCAACGCACGCAAGTGGGTGCCACTGGCAACACTGGTAGGTACCGTACCAACTGGTGCCTATGCCTAGTACCTACTGGACTACTGGGTACCTAATAACTCACAAGCGATCGTTATTCGTAGTATTGCGAATTTCGTAGAGATTGTTTTGGTGTTTTGTTAATCTTTTGATCAGAATATTCCGCTCTCCTCACCATCGACGCTGCCGCCTCCCCAGTCCCCACCCTTCCTTAACTCGCTTCGCTCGCTCGCGCCGCACGCTACTTGCTTGTCTTGCTCGCCTCGTTCATTTCATTTAATTTAGTCAGCCAGCTTGTAGGCGTACGGTCGCGCGTGTGTGGCTCCTTAAGCTGTGGGCAGTGGCTAAATAGACTGCTATCTCTACAATTGTCAATGTCAGTTGATTGTGGCAGTCAAATCGTGTGTCACTGTCACCGATGACAGCACAGCAAGCCTCAACCCAAAGTTTGTTTTGTTTTTCATTCGCTTCGTTGCGTTGCGTGTGCTAAGTTGTAGAAATTCCATGATAATTTTATCAATTAAAGTGAAAGTGGTTAAATAAATTACGTGTAGTAAAGTTTTGCGGTGAAAGTAAACCAAAAAAAAGTAAAATTCCGTTCTAACAAATGGTGGTATTTCGTGTGAAAAAGACAGAATAATGTTGACCTGTGGCCTCGCGCAGTAAAGTGAATGGATCTAATGGTTTTTTCTGGACTGAGTGCAATTGTGCTTGACTAAAACGCAGGAGAACCAATTTATTCGTTGAAAATGACTCTAGCAGCGAGAATGCCTACTCAAAGTAAGATAAAAAATAATCTGAAGTTTTTAGGTTATTTCCGGTTTTTCGAATGATCTCATCAGTTTCTACTGAAATACATTTTTGGTCAACGCTCTTGTTAAATTTACGTCATGCTCTGCCCGTTATCTTACTAAGACTACCGAAGAGAGAACTGTAAAAGCCCCAAATCTTAGTAATGTTCAGTTCAGTGGGACTAACGGGAAGTGCAAAATATTTATTAGCTTATTCCCTTTCGTCCCACTGAGCATGTTGGTGGGACGAACGGGAAGTAATTTTGAAAACTTTCCATTCGTCCCGCCAGTGGGACAAACGGGAATGAACCAGGCTGTGTGTGTGTAGGCCTTCTCATTAGCTCATAGTAATTGTTTTAACCTCTGTTCGTTCTCTATTTATACTGTCGCATATCATTAATATGTTGATAGTTATAGGGATACCTACTTGCTCCATTATCTCAGGAGATAACATTTACATTGACAGTCTGTATTTAGCGCTCCGGTTTCATATAAACAAATGTGATAAGAAAACAAACATTGACATATTATGTAAATGTGTTGTAATCGTTATGGAAAGTACCTACGCGACTCAACTTTGTATATTTCCTTTTTGTTCTTGCAGGTCAAAAGACAGTAAATTATACATTTTTTTATTGTTAACAATGTTTGCAGTCAGATAATGAGATGATATGCATTAAAGCTTAAATATGAAGAATTCATGACCCCTTTTTAGCCCAAGTTTCAGAATGGGAACCTACGCAGGTAGGATAAAGAGAAAAAATAAGTTTGGTAGGTACTTGTTTATTTAACTATGTAAATAAAGCCTGTTATAAAATAATGTAGAATAAAATACATAATATTATTATATTAGATAGGTCCTAGTTGTAAATTTATATCAGCTATTATATTATGTTCATTCACCACTCTTATCTATGTGGGGCTGATATTTACCTATTTACGTTGAATTATCAAATTGATTTACTAGAACTGATAATATACTACATTACCTACAAAATCTATCTATTTGAAATCACATAATTTATTAAAGATTAGTGTTTCTTGGTATCCGAAAAACAGGAGGTAGTTACGGCATATAATTATGTAGGTAATTGGCTTAGGTACCTCAATCATTAAGTTTTTTGGATCTATAAAGTTGAATTCTTGTAAATTTATAAATGATATCAATTATGTGGTTTGGCAAAATATTGCAATAATAGAGGTTTTTAACAGATTCCAATAAAAACAAATTGCAAGTTTAATACTTAAGATTGTTTTCATTAGTCAACTATTGCACAAAAACATAATGCGAATGTGTATTCATTATAGAAATTGCAAAACGAAACTATGAACTATTCGATTTAAAATTAGAGTTTCCCTCGAATATACAGAAATGCATGCCAGTGTCCACAAGCGACTTAGTAACGTTCAAAAACTTCATTTTTTAAAAGATGTCGCGTAGATATATGCGCGCACTTGTAAAAAAATCCGTAGATTTGATGTAACAGCAAATTAGATGCAAAAACAAAGGCTGCTCAGTGCGGGCTCTTTTATTGTTTAGTTAGTGACTACCTACAAACTAGGTATTAGGAACTTTTCTAAACTATGAGTCCAGTCAGTGGTCTAATGATCACAACATATTATAAAGTACTCTACTACCAACCAAGTTGTGAGATTTATGTATGTGGACTGAATCTAAACTCCGTTTCGTTCATTACAGATGCATGCGTCGAAGTGGGCGTGCCACTCGGCTGGACGTCAAGTGTGGCATGCTGTCCCAACTGCCGTCACGAGCTCAGAGTGTCCGTGACGTCATCGGGCAAATGCCACGCGCCACATACCCCGCCACATACCCCGCCCTTCACGATACGTTCGTACCCTACGTACCTGCCCCATTACACCACACCGGCAGTTCCTCTCACCTCGCCGTATAACGATGAGTTGAGGAGGTTGGCTGACACCCTCAAGGCTCTGAGGCTGTCGGGCTGGTACTATGGCGGCTTGGATTGGCAGGTTCGTTTACTTGGTCATAATAAGTTAGCAATATCAACTTCTTCAACATTTGGATTGGCTCGAAAGCAGTGGGTTCCATAGTTCAATCAATATGGCAAAACATGATGGGTATTTCGGCCACAGTTACTAATAATAAAGAATCTTGGCTTAGCTCAACTTACCTAAAACCAATCGTCAGGTGACACTACCGTAGTGTCCACACCAGCTTAAAACATAAGTATTGAAATATTGTCACCTTTCCTTATGTTTGTCGTGAAATGTATAAGTACCTACGGAAAATGACTGACATAAAATTTATAAAAAGTTCGTTAATAGCTGGCCTTTATAGGTACTTTAAAACAAGCTTTTAATGCTAAATAGTTCTGAGAACATGTCATAACAAATACTGACATTAATCCAGCCTTTGATGAACCATTTCCAACCAATTCTGAGAATTGTGAACATAACCAACATTATTCTTAAAACACATTGCGCTGTTGCCAGCTGGGTTTCGAACAATGAAGGTTGACATCATCTAGTTCGGATTATATAAACCGCACCATTTATTACGTAAAGGTTTTTTTATATAGTTTCCCACACAAGAATTTATAGCTTAATCAGTTGAGAATGTTTCCTCATGCCTGTGGTTACCAAGCAGTAATATTCTCGGTAATCCCATCTTTTTTACGACTAAATGATGATAATCTTTAATTGACATTATCAGTATTTTTTATGATTTGTAATTGAGCTTTATTGTGGATTTTCCTAAATTTTTTATCCTTATGCTTACAAATATGAATACTTTACGATTTCTTGCGTGTATTCCTTCTGTCATTAGATATTGGTTACTGGTGTATAGTAACTATATTATTATGATCTGTGCTGGTGTCAATAGCTGAAATGGTTGATATTACTACCACCACCTTTTCGTTGATATAAAAGTAACAGCGACAAGAATACTTGTAGAGCCATAAAAGAAAAGATTTTGATCCTACTCCGAAACAAACGCCCGACCTTTTGACCGAGGGGTTATGGTCAATTCGTACCTTCCTTTGTTATGCTAATTTCAAATTTTCTTCCCAATTCGCACCTTAGGTAGTACTGTTTTGTTATTCTGTGGCAAAACGTAGGTCAGTACAGTCGAAAGATAAAAATGTTAATTTATACGACTTTCACAATGTCTAAATGTATACTTATGTTTTTTTTTTTATTCCAGGCGGGCCAGGCTATCCTGAAGGACGCAAGTGTGGGTGCCTTTATCATCCGTGACAGTGGTGACAGGAACTTCATATTCTCGTTATCGTTGCAAACAGAGCGGGGGCCCACTTCCGTGCGACTACACTACGAGCAAGGCTTCTTTAGGTGAGATAATCGTCCCACTGCTGGGCAAAGGTGACTTTAAAGACTTCCAATGTTCTCTGTCCCGAGCTTCCTCCCACCATCCTCTTTCGAAGGCGTCTAGTTCGTCGCGTCATGTTCTTGTTAAATTGGTCGGTAACGAACGACGTGAAAGTGTATGTATGTTTGTTACGTCTTACGTTCTAAACTCTTGGTAAAGTTACGAAACTTAGGTGCAGAATGATAAATTCGAAAAAACCAACAATAGCGATCGTATCGTTACTGTAGCGTATACATTGCCCGATGACGCAGTAATTGACGCTGCAGCATTCGGTAGTCAAGCTGTCGTTGACGCGCAGTATGACTCGAATACGTTAGGCTTCCGTAAGCAATGAAGACTTATCAGATTGATAGGTGCGAGCCCCAGATATTGAAAGATAAATATCACAATGGTTTACACGTGGAAACCACGCAAACGCTGTACTAATATTTCAAGGGTGTATATTTCGTCTCTGGAAATTGTTGGATAACGGAAGAGATTCTCAAATAAACCATACCATAAATTGTGCAACTAAAGACTTGAATTTACATCAAAGTTACATGGATTTACAAACTTTATGATTGAATTTCCGTGTAATACAGTTCTTTATTGAGAAAAGCCGCAAACAATGTTACCCACGAGCAGTTCTGCATTTCATAATAATCCGTATATAAATAAACAAACGTATGGGAAATTTTACACGTAGGGTTTTCCGGGAAAAAAATGTTTTAACTTATCATCATAAGGATTTTGAATTTCACTTTGTATTTATATATTAGGTATGACGCATGTTATAATACATTATAATTATATATTTACCCGTACTTAGTATAATAATAACGTTTTAGCATCATAAAAGTTTGCATTACAAAATGAATGCCAAAGTGTTTTAGCAGGCGAGCCGCTAATTTACGCGATACTAAGAATACCCCAAAAGATGAGGCATTCTCTGTAATGATTAAATATAAATAACAATCGGACGCAAATAAATTACCAGGAATTATCTTATTATAGCAAAGATATACGAAAGTAAAGATAAAAAAGTATTTAATACTAAAGAAAAATATATTCAGTGAAGATTCTTCTGCCATCCTACACGAAATGAAATGAGATACCTCCTACTATCGTCCTACTTAGAGTTATTTTTATTCAAGAAATACCTATAAGTTGAGATACGGGTAAAAGATTTTCTATTTATCTTCTCGGGAATAAACTTGGGTTTGTTGACAGTAGCGCAAAGAAATGATATTGCGTCAACGTTTCTCGCTAAACAACTGCGTCACCTTACCAACTACGTATTGTGATTGTGGCAATGAGTTATGATTCACGTTACAGTCCCGAGACTACTTATTCGTAGAGTGTAGGTTGGTCTTGCGCAGCATTGTTTTAGCGGCACTAGTAGTAGGAGAGTTTCTTGTGATAGAGCTCGTCAGAGGAAGTACCTACTGCCACCGCACATTGCTGTGTTCCGGTTTGAAGGGTGGGTGTCGCGGCAATTACAGGCATATGAAACCTCAGAGTGATGGGCGTAGACCAGTACATCATAGGGCTCATCCTCAGTGGACGTGTACAGTGAGGCAATGCATTGTTATAAGCAGTGGTTACCAGATAGGCCTTCGGCTTGTTCTGTCATTTAGTTGTATAAATAAAACAGACAGTAGGTACGTCTCGGATAGTAAATTATCAATCAGTTCAGAATTTATCCACATTGCTGTGGCGTGAGTCAATATTTTTCTCAGTTAGGTAGGTATTAGGGTATGCTATGCGTATTCGTTCATTCATTACGTTTATAACGAGAAATAAACATGAATAAGGATATCAGAGAAAACCGCATTTTTTTAACCTAGGTCACCTGGGATATTTGCGTGATTGTAAATTGTATTAAGTACTGTTGTTATTTCTGTCGCTAAGCAGTGATGCTCGCATCGCTGTGTTTGAAGTTATTTTGAAGGGTTACCAGGGGTACCAGCACATGAGACCACGCAGAGGTAACCAAGCCACTCTAAAGTCATTCTATTTCTCAAATAAAATTAACATGCAAAGATCCCTGAAAACTCCGTCAAATCCTATTTATTTCTAACGTAAGTCTCTTCTCTTCCAGGTTAGACTGTGACGTGCCACTAGCAAAGTACATCCCCCGCTTCCGCTGCGTAGTTGAGCTGGTCCAACACTACACCAGGATCGGCGCCGCAAGAAACGCAGGCACTGTGTGGGTAGACAGAGAAGGCTGCCCGCATTCACCGGTGCTCCTCAAAAACCCCATGAGAAAATCACCTCCTACTTTAATGCAGGCAGCGCGTCTTGCGATCCACAAAGCGCTGGACTCCAATCCGCTAACGCCGAAGCTGTGGTGCGCGCCTAAACATAGGCTCCTTCCGTTGCCCCCATCGCTTATAGATTATCTTGGGGAATATCCTTACTCTATCTAAATGAGAATGCATATTTTTTTGTACGATATTAGGTAAAACCCTGGAAGTAAAGACACCATACTCTTAAAACTCGCCTGCAAAAGTAAAACATTGAAATGCATGCCAAATGTAGTGATTGAACGTGTCTGAGTACCCTTATGGGGCCATCTTCCCGAGCAAGAGAAACGCGGGGATATTATCGTCGTGCCACGTATTTCTATACACTCTTAGAACGTACAACACGGCGATACTATCGCGGCGATAGTTTATATATATAAATAGATATCAGAATCGAGGAAAGTTCTGCAGAGTCATTCTGTTAAAATTCGAACAGGAACTTGAACTCACTTTGAAACCGGACCCACTTCACTTTGAAATAGTATTCTGTTTATATTTCGAAGCGTGAGTCAATGTGTCATTGGTATACATTGTAATGTCATAAACTCACTCAACTTAGTTCATTTCACCACCACACTCGTTAATCAGGCGCCACAGGCGCTATCGTGTTACAGAATATACGATTAGATTCTCACTGCGGATTCAGCTCTTCCAGGTGCGAAGTGTGTTTGCAGAATGACTCTGCTGAGGGCAATGACAGTTGATTCTTTTTCAATTGGAAGCGGAATATCTGTAGACAAAAATGTAATATTGTTTAATTTAAATAACGAATGGGTATGGACGTTGAATCTCGCATTTCATTTCAATGCTATACTAACGAGTAGGTGTTATATACAATGACCTTTTACTTTTGATATACCTATCTCTTGACCTTTTGAAGTTGGCCGTTTTGATGTCGCAATATTACTAAACTTGTACATAACATGTCTTATTTGCATACTAGCTACTTGATATAGTCACAGTTCTAAATTAATTTGGATACTACTGGATTTGGACTAATCTCCTAAATATCGGCAAGGGTAGGAAAAAAGAGTGAGTTCGTTAGGAGTTTATATAATATTGTGGCGTGATTAAGGCGTACTTGAAGGCGATATCCATTCGTATCGTATAGGTAGATCCGGTTGCATTTTTGTACAAAATAGTTGTGTTAGTACAGAGGGCTGGCTCCTTATTAATTCTAATTTATAATAGTAAATAACCTGTATTATATAATATAAGTATTTGAATACGGGACTCAACTACGGTATTTAGTGAAAAAAGCAGATTTTGTTTAAGCCGATTCTGTATGTATATAGATGTTTTGAATAACGCAAGACTGATTCCTTGAATGTTAATATTTATTTACGTTTACTGTTTGTTCGTATCTTGCGTCGAATTTAAGAATAATTTCATAATAATTATAATCCCGAAAGACAATCGGCAATTGATAAAGCGATACGAAAGCGCTCGGCAATAACGCAGGTTTCTCTATCAGACTATGTATAGTATATTCTGTGCGATAAGGTGCCTTCTGGTAAGATCGGCGTAGTAGTAAGTCCGGTTAGATCACGTAACTAAGCAATTCGGTGATATTTTTGAATGATGGCAACATCGCCTTACGCGCCATTTTGCTATGCCCCTGTATAGCAAAATGGCGCGTAAGGCGATGTTGCCATCATTTAAAAATATCGCCGAATCGCTTAGTATCCGGACTTACTACTTCGCCGATCTTACCAGAAGGCACTATAATATAATATTACGCGATATTGCGATCAAGTAGAGAAAATATTGACAGGATCGCCTTACTATCGATACCTCGATCACGATTCAGTGGTGATTGTGTAAACGCTTACGTATTAAAGTAACAACGCTCTATATGCTAATATTTCCAGTGGAAGGCGACCCTGGCTTCTATTCTAAGGATAATTACTGCCCTTGGGTAGTTGTGTTACTGTCGTTTGTCTACGGGTTGTCGCGCCACCACTACTGATATTATTATAGCGAATTGTTCACTAATGCCCAAACTTGTCCATCGACTTAAGAAAATCATCACATTAATCTATACCTTATTTATTCTCGGCTAAGATTTAGTTTTAATTTAGGTTTTCCTTTGTTCCTATATTTGGTCTGTATATCTTAAGCTGGAACTTGGCACCTCACTTCTACAACGGTCTTAAATTAAGTGCCATCGAAACTTGAATTTAATTCAATCGTGAGAAGATTTTTTGAGGCTGAGCATGTAAATACTTATTTATTTTATTTTATTTTATTAGTGATCTTGCAAATTGGTCAACAAGGGCAGCCTCGTGAATGTAAAATTGGTGTCAAAGCTAAACAAGAGTGTCCACAGACTACACACACATAAAACAAATAGTAAAATGTTATGACAATCCGAATGAAGTATAAGAAGTCTAGCTAGTCTGTGTGCACTCTTAGGAGAGTTTCGGCTAGTGATTTTCACTAATCTAGGTTTAAGTAGGTTCCTTGAATAATCTCAAATAGAATAAACTAGCTTGAAGATTTTAGTATTTAAATATTTATGTAAATTGTGTCTGACCTTTTAAATCAGCCTCAAAATAAGCTAGGGTAGGTCCCTGTATAACCGTATCTCCAACATTTATTTGAAGCAAATGTTATTTTTGTACCATTGTAAGGTAAAGCACCAATTATTAAATAAGTGTGACATAATATAAACATAGTGTAAACGTTTTGTAGACAAATGTATGAAAAGAACTGCAATTAATTTATAATATATGGAAACAAAATATACATTCTGCCTTTATATTGGTATTTTATTAGCTTTACGTCCCTATCAAGTAGATACTGCATTAAACAGCCCAAGTTGTAAGTATTAATGTCTCTTGTCTTGATTATTGACTACCTATGAGAGCCAAAGTAATTCAAACTTGGATCTATATATTATTCCATGGTTCATACTACGTAGGTACGAAGCGTAGATAGGGTACTCTCATAAGTCCGTCTGTAGTACTTAGTACATCATTCTTCCGAGGTGTATTTGGAGTTGTGTATGTTACTAATAATTATAGTGCTATAGATAAACAGACAGGGGTCAACAATAATAATAATAATAATAGAAAAAAAAGAAGACGAAGCTGTCAGGAAGTTGAATTAAAGAAGAAGCAGTAACATTGGCAGTAAAATAAAAATGTTTGACGTTTATTTATAGGTCGGTGTTCAGTGCCTACTTATTATTGATTTTAATGATTTTTGCGTAAAAACTAAACTTATCTACCCTAACAGAGTTTATCTGTTGATTCTCAGTACCGATTTTCAGTTCAGACTGTGTTGTTACAATGTAAAATATAAACGAAGCTAAAAAACGGTAGCCCAACCATGTCTGCAAATGGAGCTGGTGGCATCTACTCACCGCTCAAGCAGATTCTTTCTGATTCTGAATCAGAGGATCACGCTGAGGAAGATCCGGATTTAGAAAATGCTACTATTAAAGCTGCAGACAGCTGTAACAACCTGGATTACAACAGCGGGTTACAGTCCTCGAAGAACTACAGCATTAGCGATATGGACGAGTTCAACACCAACTTGAATACCACCGTGGAAAGCACAATGGATAACGTAAGCTTCTTACAGTCCGATCTGTCGAATAAGATGTCTTTTCCTCGCCGCTGCGCCTTCTTCGCTTCAATCCTCGTATGTGTGTTCACCGTAGTTATATTTTTATGGGGTGTACCTTGCACGGATGTAGGTAGTTGCGCCCTCGGCGAGTGGCAAGATAAAACGACCAGCTGGGAATTACCTTATGCTGAGATCGAGCTATCTGGAGCTGTGCAGGTGGTTGAAGGAGCCATACCAAAAACCAAGAACCTGATATTCATTTATCGTGGGAACCACATGAAACCAGAGGATAAAGCCAACGAAAATGTGAACGGAGTTTTGCTCATTGTTGGCAACTCAGGGAAAGTAGGCTGGTATACCAGAGAAAACAGGATACCGACAGAAATCAATTGCCATCTCATTGATGTCAACAGGGATAAACTCAAAGATTGCATAGTCTCAGGCTCAGAGGGGCTACTTGCTGCATTAAATCCAATCTCTGGAACCTATTACTGGTACATCCATAAGCATGGAACCATATTCAGTAATATTGCAGCAATAGACTTCCCCATAATCATGAAGGATATGGACAAAGACAAGGTGAATGACCTCCTCACTGTAGCCACAGTACTGCCAAGTGCAGATCACAATTCTCTGATCATTATATCAGGATTAACTGGAAATATAATTGGAGAACCAATGGCTGTGGAAGACTGCTTGTCAGTAAAGCTGCTTACTGAATCAGAAATGATAACTTATATCTGTAAGAATGGTACTTCTGAAGCTGTGCGTCAGATAACATACCCTATGTTGTACAGAAAACTGTTGAAATTGGACCAAACAGTGAATCACACTCAGTCTTCAGTGCCCGTCTCAAAACGAATTAACCAGAGCTTGAAAAAAAACATTGGCAACACTAGAGAACTATTCACTAATGGTCCAGGAAAACTTATTGTAGAAAACTCCGGTGAATGTCCAAACTCCTGCAGAGTCAACTTGAAACTTATACTGGATAGGAACGGAACCACAAATGTGACCTGGGAATATTCAGCTAACCATGTCTATGCTATGAGGCCTAGCTCTTTCTCTTTTGCAAACTCTATAAGAGGATTTGTGCTGAAATTATGACAGTGGAACAGTGTACACCTTGCTGCCAAGGGTGCACACAAAGTCGATGAAGTCAGATACAATAACATACAAAACCAGAGCCCGAAAAATAACTATGATGCATTTTACTATCGTCCATCTATCAATGTTGCCTCCATTTCTTCTTTCATAAGATACACAGAGTTCACAGCACATGACATATCAGAAAGAATAGTTTTGGTGTCTTTTGATAAGTTCCAAACGCATAATGTGAATGTGAGCCAGACTGATATGGTTCAGATTTGTGCTCGAGGCCCCGTAGATACCCATGCGCCATTGCCGCTGTGCCAACCTGATTTGGAATATCAAGAGAAGTCACTTACTATTGCTGATTTAGATGGTGATCAGTCACACGAGTTGATATCATACTGCAGCACTTTCTTGCCACCTGAGTCCTACACTCCAAAGAAATCAAACCCATATGATAAGTGGCGACTGACATCCACGGTTCGAGTGATTCGTTTAGAATCTGAACTGCCCAAGCTGTTTGTTGCAGATAGCAGTAAATAATTATATTAATCCCGAGAAAATAGTTTCAGATCACTCCAAAGTTTCCAAGTCTCAACAACTAGTCATAATGTGTTGTTAAAAGTAGCCTTTGAGACCTTGTTTTTTGGATACTCAATTATTGCCTATTAGCTTGCTGTTAATTGTAATTAGCTGAAGCAAAGGCAGTTTATTCATTAATACATAAAAAGCTATATAGGAATAGTATGTTAAGCATGAATGATAGAAAATTAATTAATCTTTGTCTAGGGTGTGTTCAATGTAGCTGACCTAAAAAAATTAGATTTAAGAGTAGTGTTTTCTAGTCAGAGAGCCTAGTTCTGTTACCTAAGCCCTAAGCGTTAATCGGCGAATTATTTATTGTGAAGAGGAAGTGCCTTAGTGAAGAGGTCTGAGGGGGTGAATGCTAATAACATAATTTGTTTTATTTTGTGTGTCTCTGTAGTGTATGTGTAAGTAAATAATGTATTAATAAATTATATGTATTTTATCTCAATAGGACATGCAGAATATCGTAAATAAAAATCTCAACTTAAAAAATATTTTTTATTAAGTTATAATTAGGTATAATCTTAAACTAATAGTTTTGGTTTACTAAATCATTATAGTAAACAAAAATCAGGCCATTTTGTTCCATATAAAACACTTTAATTGTTAATAGGCAAAACAAAACAAAAAGCTGCAAAAAGTTACAAAGATCACATTTCGGTTTTATTCTCAGTGATACCTTCGTAAGATTTCTATTGACTTGAAAACTGTCCGACATCAAGCATTAGCAAATATACCTAGTGAACACCTAGTACATTCAAGTCTGTCTGTACATAGGAGCCTATAGGCGAGTATAGAGAAAATCAGTACAAAAATACATTATTAACAATACAAAATAAGATGCGTCTTAACATTTCTGCGATATTCTTAATTCAAGTGCTGCTTATTAAGTAAGTAGATAACCACTAAAATGCGCGAAGAAATTTACAAGGAATAATAAAATTACATACCTACAATTCCAGTAAAAAAAAAATGTATAAACAAACCGGTAGGTACGTGCAGCCCCGGCTAGATATGAAAGTAAGCTCATTGTCTTTATTGATTGTGATCAATCAAATCAGTAAAATAAATGCCAAAATCTAAATAATAGGGCGAGTATGAAAGAATTCCGAAATAATTTGTTACTAAAACTTACGTTCAAAGATCTTGCTCATTTTGGGTGGACAAAAAGAGTACCTAGGTATTCTAGACAAGAAATACCTACATAACATTATACCTAACCTAAAACAGCCCAAAACTACTAGCTACCTACTTGCGTAAAACTAGACTGCTATTGATACTAGCAGGTAGGTAGGTATAAACTTAGAAGTAGATAAGTACCTATTTTACAAATTATTAGATTTTTGGGAGAAAATAATAAATACCGTATTATTTTCTATAAGTATCTACATTAGCCTGGTAAATTTAGACCAAAAAATGAGAGTGAAGGTGCATAAAATCCCAACAAAGCTGAAAATCAGTAAAATTATTCAAAACATAATTATAAATGATATGTTTAAGTTTCCCATCATTCCCGTGTATGGATTTTTTTTACACGAGGTCAAACGCCAAGTTTTATCATAAAAGTACCCCAGACAAAAATTGTATTTCATAAAATTATCTATAAAAATGTTTCAATACTTTTTTTCTTACAAGCCACCGTTTCTGACCGTTTCGATTCAAAAAGTTTTATAATTTTGACTAGAACTCAAAAACTATTTAGGCTACAATAAAAATAAAAACGGTTTTGGAATGTCTAACGTTTGGTTTTTTCCATACACGGGAATGATGGGGCACTTAAACATTTTATTTATAATTATGTTTTGAACAATTTTACTGATTTTCAGCTTGTTGGGATTTTATGTACCTTCTACCTAATGTCTAAATTGACCGGACTAATAATAGTGAGAAGTATTTTACAAAAATAATGCGATTAGGTACATACAAAATATCACATTTTTTTTAAACGTAATCACTAGTCTATGGAACAACTAGTCTCTGCATGACGTCATCGTTGGTAACTGAATACTCTCCAAGTTCTATAATACCGCGCTGTGCTAATATCTCCGCTATGTTCTGTCCTTGGTTCGGATCGCCTGGATCGTCGTATGTGAACAATTCTACTATGATCTCGTCGTATTCGCGGGCACTGGAACAAAAGAGCAATGTCAAAATAGTTTCGACGACGACGTCAACGACTGAATCGCAAACTAGTTTCATCCAGCTGAAACTAGATTACGCCGTCATGATTATTACTATTAGATGAAAATCTCCACCGAACTGAGTCGGCTGAATCGACAACAACTGAATCACCACCAATCCCATCCCACTAATATTATAAATGTTTAGATAGTTTTGATATTTGTGTTTCAATTACGCAGCAACTAGTGCTCCGATTTGGATGAAACTTGAAATGTATACATACAGTTCGTAACCTGGATTAACACGTAGGCTTTTTATCCCAGAAAATCAACAAAATCCAACGGCACGCGAAGTCGCGGGCGTAAGCTAGTAATAAAAAAAAGTATATCTTTGGATATCGGACATAACGCCCTCTAGTCCCAAACTAAGCAGAACTTGAACTATAGAATCTAGATCCCCGTAGTTAGTATACTTACATGACGTGTGCGTGTACCGTGTTATCAGCCAATAGGGTTGACAATGCTCGCTTAGCCCTCGCCCACTGTGCTGATCCCCCGGGTACGGTCACCCCAGCCAATGCACATTGCACGCCCTGAAGCGGTAACCGGCAGAATCGTGCTTCTAGCTTACGGATCTGATCCTCTTTCACCCAGAGGACGGTGCCGTAGTCCACGAACATCACCTGGGGGTATTAAGATTTAGGATTATACATATAAACGATGAATAATGTGTTTTTTAGATCATTAAACAAATTTTCATTAAAAGAAGTTACAAAATGCAAAAAATATTATAAGAATTTTCTTAGAAATTTTCCACCTCTAGCTGCTCATCATGGTCTTGAATCACCCTGTTCGGGCTTAGCGTACTAGTTCCGGGCCACCCTGTATACGAGGCTAGACAATCTTGTTATAAAGGCCGTACATACCTCAATATTTTGGTCCAGTCGTGTGACAGTAAGCACTTTAGCGCGGTACCAACACCCATCTGGCGGGTATATAGCGGCTACAATCTCTCCCAATGCTGGGACGATCTAATACAAAGTTAATATTACAATCCTATCCTACTATTTGTCACAAAATGGTGAGTATAATAATAATAAGTGTCAAAAGTGTACAATAAGAAAGCGCGTTTTGTCGACAACATTACCCCAGATAATGCAATATTTCAAAAACTGGCGCAAAATGCTTATATTTTGACAGAACGACATGACAAATATCTCGCGTGCGCATCCTAGACGCAATTTTTTTATAAAAGTACTAGCCGTCGCCCACGGCGATGCTCGCGTTCCAGACCCTTTAGGGTGCGACTTTTCAAAATTCCTTTCTTAGTGCACCTCTACACTATATAAGGATACTACCCTGCAAATTTCATACCTCTAGGACTTATAGTTTAGGCTGTGCGTTGATTCTCTGTCAGCTTCAAAAGAGTTTTATATATATTGATGATGATGATGATGATGATTGATTACCGTCAATGGTTTATACGCCTGTACAGTCGCCGGACTGTTCATGTCACGTTGTAAAGACGCTAACGTCATTGGAGGTAGCACGAGGCCGAATGTTGGCACATCTTCTGCAAGTAATTAAGAGATACATTTTTATTATGAAATTCGTGTTTTTCAGGCTTCATTTACAAATAGTAGGTCATGAGATTACATACAGGTAGTAAATTTTTATTATAATAAAGCTGGATAATGTGAATGTAGCTTTTTATCGGTATGAGAATATTATATTACCCTATAGTGTCACGTTAATGAGGGTTGAATATTGGATTTGGTAGTACCATACCCGTTCTTACCTAATAGACATGCTTCTGTCCATCCAAAGGTTGTCTGGAAGAGATAACTTATAGCGATAAGACCGCCCATTGTACCTCATACTTAAAGCTTATTTCTATTTTATTGTTTTTCTTCTCTTCTTGGTGTGCAATAAAGAATTTATCCATCTATCTATCTATCTATCATACCTTCTTCATTATCTTCAAGTATTTGCACAAAAACCCGATCAAAATGGCAGATGGCAGTAACTAGTACTTTGATCCAGGTGCCAGGCGCGGGTAACGATACCGATTCGCACTTAGCTATAACCTCCACTTTGTCCTTCGTCCAACCATCTGAGAGCAAATAAATAAATATTTATTGACATTTTACAAAAAGTCCCAAAACTAAGCTTAAATACTTAACTTAAATACACTTTTTGTGTAACTACATACCTACTTATATAGTAACATAGCGCTTTTAGTTCAGTTCTGCAGAAAAGTCGTTTCACCAGTAACTGAATAGCATTTTCGGCCGAGATATGACGTCATAAAATCTCTGTCAAAGCCTGTTGGTCTTTGAACTGGCGAATCGAGTATTTGACGTTATCCATATTAAAGTTAAATCTCTGCCAAACAGATCATAACGCCCAATGCGACTCTGTGGTAAAACGAATCATGCCTTAAGCTTCAGAATGAACAACACAGACATATCCTACCTTCTAACTCCCAGAATATATTAGTCTACTCCAGGAGTGGGTATTAGCATAAAATTAGAGAATTTGGAATGAAATTCACTAAAATTCCAATAGCATTAGATAACAGGCAATATTAAATGTACAACCCCCTCTATCTTGCCTGTCTTTTCCTTGTCTAATGAGCGGTACGAACAGGAGTTAGTCTCAATGCTCTTTGTTGATTCACGGAAATGATCCATAGATAGGCCTGAACAGAAAAAAGTTTGTTATGCACGTTTTAATGTGCATTACCTAGTTTATAATCGTTTATCTACATTTGTTTTATACCGCGTTCACACTATGCCATTGCCGCTGCCGGCATGAATGCCGCGATTAATTCCGGAATGATTGCCACAGCAGCATCGCCTTTATTCCTACACCGCGTTCACACATGCCCATGCCGCTGCCCGAATTATTGCCGCGATTAATTCCGGAATTATCGCCACAGCAACATCGCCAAGTTCATGCCCTATCTCTTTGGTGAGAATAAAGGCGATGTTGCTGTGGCTATAATTCCGGAATTAATCGCGGCATTCATGCCGGGCATAGTGTGCACGCGCTATTGGACATAAAACAATTGAAACTATATATTGAAAAAAACTAAAACCCGACTACTGAAAAAACGCTCTAAAAAGTATGAAACAATAAATTATTCTCATCTGAAATTGTTACATACAATGATATTTAGAGAATAGCCGTGGTTCGGTCAAAATCATATACCCTCCTTTTTGCTTCGCCGTAGTCGGGTAAAACAAAAAACTCATAATAAAAGTATGGTTATTGAAATAATTTTTGGTTTTGGTAATAGAATACTGATAATACATAGTTATAATTTAATTTAGAATCATCTATCATGTGCCTTTAGTTTTAAAGAAACGCTCTTTCCCACCACGTATTGATTGATTTATAAATCGTCCAACCTGGATGGTGTAATATATGTTTCTTTGTGCAACGGGCTCCCTTGAAGCAGGTTTTTTCAGGGCCGCCCTTGTAGTGCTTGCAAATGTCAGCTTCATCACGATTGTGGTAGCCCTGGAATGGAAAATAATTAAATACATCTTTGTTGAACACAGCACCATCTGTGCTTCAACGGCTGAACTAAATAAGTAAGTTGATACCTAATAATCTTTCACTTCGAGTACTACAATAACATTAAGACTACCTAACTAGTTAGTTTAGACAGTTGCCACTGTAGGGCGCTGTTCCGGCCTATAAAGGGCGTCTCATGTCCGCGGCTCGCTCTCTTTTCCCGGCGGCCATACTGACCAGCTGTACCTACCTACCTAATTATTTTAATATACGCTTTGTTCCACAGTCTGGATTTTTCTTCCTCCTGCATTAGACAACCTTACTTGGTTTAAATACTATTTTGTAATTACAAAAAAAAAAACCGTATGCTCAGTGTCTGTTACTGATCACATTTAGGTAGCAAAAACTCAAAATTATTAATAAAACCAAAATATCCCAAAAAAAGGATAATAATTAGTTACTCGTTATCCGAGCGTGCCTACCACTGAGTCTACTGACCCGAGTGCCATTCATAAATTTTCTGTCTCGCTCTGAACGCACCGCTTGCTAACTAAATGTGCAGGATTTTGGTTAAAAAGAAACCTCGATAACTTGGTGAAAGTTCTTCTTCTTCTCTTCGTTATTCTTCTCTTCTTCTTCTCTTCAATAATGGCCTGTGTCCGTCATTTCGACAGACAATTTTGCCAATGTCAAGTGATATAATTGTAATAAATAAGTCAAGTCAAGTCATTTGTCAAGTCGGCTGTCGTTTGTTTTGAAAAGAAAATGGTGGATTTTCTCTTCAAAACCTAACACGAATTTTCACATTCAGAAAAACCACTTTACTCACATTTATTCCAATGGCTCACACTTTATGTTACGACCTAAGTATTATTGGTTAAAATTCCACCAAAATTAAACAACAATACTCACAATAACACAAGAAAAACTATTAAAATAAAAGTGCTATGTGTCGTTTCAAAAAATGTCAAAACTCGTGTCCTATTCTTCTCTTCAATAATGGCCTGTGTCCGTCATTTCGACACACAATTTTGCCAATGTCAAGTGTTAAAATTGTAATAAATAAGTCAAGTCAAGTCATTTGTCAAGTCGGCTGTCGTTTGTTTTGAAAAAAAAATGGTGGATTTTCTCTTAACACGAATTTTCACATTCAGAAAAACCACTTTACACACATTTATTCCAATGGCTCACACTTTATGTTACGACCTAAGTATTATTGGTTAAAACTCCACCAAAATTAAACAACAACACTCACAATAACACAAGAAAAACTATTAAAATAAAAGTGCTGTGTCGTTTCAAAAAATGTCAAAACTCGATAACTTGGTGAAAGTTAAATATTAAAACAACTTGACAGTGCCAATAGCATAAGTAGCCTCTGCTGCAACTGTCATTAAATTTGTTTGATAATTACAAAATAATAAATAAATAAATATTCACGAACACTTAACACAACGCCTTCTAGTCCCAAACTAAGCAAAGCTTGTACGTTGGAAACTAGATGGCTGATAGAATACATACATACATTTTTTTTTGTAAATACATACTTATAATACATAGAAACACCCAGACACAGAACAAACATCTATGTTTACAACACACAAATGTTTGTTCTCGGTGGGGATCGATCCCACGACCCACAGCACGGAAGGCAGAGCTACTACCGACTGAGCCATGACGCCTGTCAAAATGGTGGTGTATATTTACGTACCGTGATAGCAACCACTGGATCCTCATATTCCGGGCATTGCGTGATATCTAGATTACTCCATCCGTCGTCACTGTTTTCCGATGGGGGACCGTGAATCTTTTCAGGTGATTGCTGGCGTTCTTTTATGCTTTTGTTCGGGGCTTGAAAGGTTTTGTCTACTGTAACAGTAAGAATATATCTTAATTCTTAAATTCAATGATATTGCTGAGACCTAACAGGGTTTTATGTTTGCTACACTACATTGTGTACAACATCTATAAAACCACATAAGTGCAATAATCGATTTGAATTCTTTATTGTAGGTACACAAAAAAACGTATAATATAGACTGCTATTACTTATGTATTAGTGGGAATTTTACACAGAATATCACACAGATTGACTTTTATGAATACATATTTTACATTTCATACATTTTACATTTAATGTCACAGCTCAGTTGGTACGAGGTCTGCCTTCCGTGTTATGGGTCGTGGGTTCGATCCCCACTAAAAACAAACATTTGTGTGTGGCAAACATAGATGTTTGTTCTATGTCCGGGTGTTGGTATGTATTCAGAAAAAAAATTATAAGTATTCTATCAGCAATCTAGTTTCTATTGTACAAGCTTGGCCTATTTTGGGACTAGGAAGGCGTTGTGTGAAATTTCCAAGAATATTTATTAATTTTAATGTTTAGTAAAATTTATAACAAAATACTAACTTGGCATTGCTAGACCTTCCTTTACCATAAGTTCATTCAAGGTGGTATTCTCTGAAGGCAGCATCACGTACACACCAATCGATTCTGAAGAGCTGGAAACACTGCCTTGTTTCTTATTTTTCTCAAACATGCTTGGAAATTTGAGCATTATTTTGACAACTTTCTTCGAAATAAATCGAAAATGGTGTACTGGCCAAATACGTGCGAGCAGCGGCCGGCAAAAAATGTATGAAAATCAATTTCTGTTGTGTTTAGCGGCCAAATAAATTACATAGAAATAGAAAGCAGTTTATTGAAAAAGCAAATGAACACTAACTTTCGTTGTCCGCCATTGATTTTGAAAAGTATTTGTATTTTCAAATAAAAAGTGTTGCCTGTACTATTTATGTTTTAATTTCCGCGCATTATTTGAGAAAAGTACTATACAAGCCTTGGCCACAACTAGGCATTAAGTATGTGTGCCTCGGCCCACATTTACACGTACGTCCATCATTGCCTCTTATTCTGGCAGATGCAGTAATGTACTAATGTTTGTTATATAACTTACTTATCATCAACGAGTATACTGCACGACGCGCCGGCGAATTTCTTCATAAAGTCATCTTGCATCTGCATCAGTTCTTTATTGTTGAGATTCTCGCAAAAGTCCAACTGAAAGATTTATAGCAAATTAAAGGCGTTGGGACGTTTCAGGTCCCGATGTGCATGCATTTGGTTAATTTTTAGATTCATTTTGTTATTTATTACTTTTGTTAGTTTTATCATAATCTCTTATGAAGTAGCAGTCACGAAAACGCACAAAATAAAGTAATTATTTAGACGTAAACACCTGTAAACACGAAAAACAACATTGAAAAAGACTCATTTTTCGAAGTAAAATGTCTAATAATAAATTTGTTACACAAAAAAACAGCATTCAAATCCGAGCACATACAGACAGACACAACGCCGTCAAACTCATAACATCCCTTCCGTTGGTGGTTTAAAAAGGCAAAAAACGTTCTTCGGTTAATAATTTATTAGTTTAAAAAACTGGTACACTCGACTTCAATTTGATTCTCAAATGATGATGATGGCAGTTTATTGAGACTGTTCTATTGATCGTAAGCACCACAGAAACGTCACAGGAAAGCAAAATACGCAACGTCGTGTACGTGTACGACGTGTTTTTTAGAGTTATTCTTTTTTAACTGGCAAACTACTGAACTGATTGTGATAAAAAAATTATG
This sequence comes from Eulithis prunata, assembly GCA_918843925.1. Lineage (NCBI taxonomy): Eukaryota > Metazoa > Arthropoda > Insecta > Lepidoptera > Geometridae > Eulithis > Eulithis prunata. The sequence continues at coordinate 7,687,608 of OU974014.1, read as the reverse complement.
GGACCAATCTGGAAGCATACCCTTTCAGATAAAAGAAGATTTTTTCAAATCGGTTCATAAATGACGGAGTTCTGAGGCAACAAACATTAAAAAAAATACAACCGAATTGAGAACCTCCTCCATTTTTGAAGTCGGTTAAAAATAGCAAGACAACTAACCCCCGCTAGATAGCATAGGCGTGCGTACGGCGGTCGATCGCAGAACTGCTTGGCAAGCGGCTGTACGCAATCTATAGGAGCCACTTGTATTTCACCTGTGTCGACTACATACACATTCACTGTTTTCCCCTGAAACCAAACACCATAACACATTATTTTTATACAATACTAGCTGTGCCCGCGACTTCGTCTGCGAGGAATACTGTCTTTGGGTAGCATAGGGTAAAACTTTTACAAACTTTGAATGTAATATTTATTTATATCGAAGTTTCAAGCGTCTCTAGCTCTAAAAATGACGATACTTCCATATAACTTTTCATCCCCTTTCAACCCTTTTTTCACATTTAAAAGTAGCCTATGTCCTTTCACAGGCTCTAGACTATAAATGCAGTCACCATTGCCGTTTAAGCTACTATTTAGTACAATAATAGTAGGTATAAGAAAACAATATGGTGACAAAGGGGAAGGAACGTAAAATTTTGCGGTACCTAAGGTGGCATTCACACTTTTGGAATGTTCACTTCACCGTTTTCGCATCCAACTTAACATTGTTTTACATCGATTTCTCAATAGATTTGGTTCAAAAGGTGCTATTTTCTAGACAAAAATAGGAAAGCACTAAAATAGTCGCATTCTGGCTAAAAAGTACATACAGAACCATCCATTTTTTTGTTTTTAAGTTTTAGGTATAGAAAGTTCTTGATTCGAAGCTCCTCCATTGATTATTTTACATAATAGAAGTATTTATAAGATATAGGCCGCGACACGCTTTAATAGCTCTCGGCAAAAGTGGACAGGAATATCTCTCTTTCTATCTTATATCTCTTTCGCAGCTCTAACCACCCTCCCACTTCCCCCTCCGTTCAAGGTCAGAGCTACTAAACCGTGTCGGGACCGGTACTTGCCTCTGGTTTCTGGAGAAACATAGCTCTGTTGTAACATTCGTCGACATAGTAAGCGCAGTAAGTCATATCCTCCAATTCTGATGCGGTTAGTTTCTTTTTATTGCATTTGTAGTAATCTGTCATTTCTGACATAAGTCTGTTAAAAAAACAAGTACATTTTACAAAAAAATTAAAACCGAATTCATATCCTAATGTATTTTGACATATATAGCGCCATCTAGCGTGTTATATGGAAAACTATCCTAGATCGCGCAAACGAAGTTATCACGGAATTTGAACTAATAATACTACCGCTAGCATCCATAATAGCATCCCCTCTCCGACCATTTCCCTCCCAATCTGGCAACAGTCCAAGCCGAGGTCCGTACCTAAGTGGTGTCCTTGCGTTTGTTGTCAACAAAACCATTTGATATCGTCGAGAGCCTTCAGCACTCACTAGTAGTCCGGTATCGCTGTCAGCAATCGTCAGACGATTACAACATTTTAGTCCGTTCGAAAAAAAAAAACATAATAGCATCCATTGGTCTTCGGAGGCCTAGCTAAAGGTCGCTCATGGGGAGAATCATCCCTTTTCGCAGGAGAACACACATCCTACCATGTTTGTCTCAAACCATCCTTTGAAGGGCTCGTAGCGTAGCTTTTGCTTAGTAAATTAGTAAAGTAAGAACTTAGGTAATTATATAAGGGCATGTTAAACTGTCGGTCCCGGCTCTAGCAGTCGTTAAGCCACGACGGAGGCCTTAAAGCGGCCTAAAAACATAAGAGCTTGCTTGCTTTACTTAAAAGTTTAATCTCACTTCATGGTAGTGACGATGAAGTCGACGATCTATCACGACGGTTTAGAAGACATATTCACTCTTGCCTCTAGATCCTCTCCATCATATGCTAGCTGGTCATCATCAGCCCTCCATGTAACCGTAAACCAGATTTGCTAAACCGGAGACCACTCCAGATTTGTCAAATCTGAATAGTTTGAGATGAACCAAATGTTTCAAACTGCAATATATACGCCTGAGATTCCTCAAAACCGGTTATTAATATTAACATACCTAGCAACTTTCACAGGATCTTCCGTGATCACCCAGAAAGAATATCTGTCGACGCATGTTATTGTCGCCGGGTATTCATGATCTATCTGTAAACAATAATTAATTATAAGTTGTACAGCTTCATCATCAGATGATGATGATGATGATGGTAGTTCATTGGGTTTGCTCTATAGATCATAAAACACTACTGAAAGGTCACAGGAAAGCAATATAAGCAATGTCGTGTACGAGGATGACGTGTTTTTTCCAGTTATTCCTATTCAACTCCCAAACTACTGAACGGATTTTGATAAAAAATGGACCAATCTGGAAGTAATACCCTTTCAGATAAAAAAGAATTGTTCAAATCAGTTCATAAATGACGGAGTTATGAGGTAACATACATAAAAAAACAACCAAATTGAGAACCTCCTTCTTTTTTGAAAGTCTGTTAAAAATATCATTGGCCATCAAGTATTAAGATGGTGCTTACTGTGAGTTTCCACCAAATACATTCAATTCAATTTTCCAATCAACATCCAATATTCCACCAACACACAACTAGTTTTATATGTGTTTATGTAACATCACTCCTGTTCTCCATAGGGATGAGCAGAGATCACAGGCGAATTTAATTAATGGTACCACATCAGATAATTTTTGTTTGATCCATATTTTTTTCCAGCAAGGTGGGGCGACGATCTGAGAAATGTAGCTGGCAAACACTGGATGAGAAGAGCCGAAGACCGAGCTCAGTGGCGCGTCTTGCCAGAGACCTACGTCCAGCAGTGGACCGATATAGGTTGATGATGATATTTTTTTCTCTTAATAAAAAAGCAGAATCAATAAATACCTCGAGCATTGGTTGCGCTGCAGTAATGCAACAATCTCTATGATTGTTTTCTGTCTCCGTTGTAGAGGGCGCCACTGATGCAGACTCTGAAAACAGTAAATATGTTAAAGTTAATGAAAATTTTAAACTTGAAAATAACAATAGCTTTTTATTTAAACAAGTTTTGGTAAGCAAGCAAGCTCGTACGAGTTAGCAGCCAACTCTGTTGACGGAGTTTTTAGGCCGCCTTAAGGCCTCCGTCATGACTTAATGCACGGAAGCGCTCAGATGTAAAAGCCACAAACGTTCACCCATCCCAATAGTGACCGCGCAGAAAGTCACTTAACATAGACAATCGGTGAGATTGACTAGGCAAGTTACGCCACGAGTGCTTCTTCAAACGAGTTTTGGTATGACATGACATCCACTGAAAGGGTCTGGGGCAAATTCGATGGAGCCCAGGTCCAAAATTTTTTTAAAACTTGTAATGATTGAACTTTGTTTATTACAATACACTAACAATGCATTTATAAAAAATGTTACTATGTCATTATAAAGCAGCGGGAATCTATAGTAATTGGACATTTTACTTCGAAAAATGCATCTTTTTCAATGTTGTTTATCGTATTTACAGGTGTTTACGTCAAAATAATTACTTTATTTTGCGTTTTCGTGACTGCTACTGCATAATAGATTATGATAAAACCAACAAAAGTTATAAATAACAAAATTAATCTAAAAATTAACCAAATGCATGCAAATCGGGACCTGAAATTTCCCAACGCCTTTTCAACACTGACCTTCGATAGTCAAACCAGCCATATGCATCAAGTGACATTGCACCTCCTTCTCCGACCTCCGTGGAACGCTCTCAGCAGAAGAAGAGCTGGAGAATGCAATTAGTTGCTGCTTCGGAACGCGTCGTGGTTGCGGGCAGGGGGGAACAGGCTTCAGGCAGGGGACGGGTTCGGATAGACTATCCATCAGGTTAAAAGGACTTAGAGATGGTGGGGCGTTGGATAAGTCTTGAACTGGCGTGCTTTCTGTGCTGCCAGTGTCTGCTGTTGGGAGAAATAAATGGTATTGATAAATAAATAATATATAAATCACTGAAATCACCATGCATTGTGGCATGGTAGAAAAGAGATGGGAGGCTCAAGATTTATAATGCACTATGGGAACTAGATTGCTGACAGAATACTTATCCTATTATTTATGTATGTTTGTTTCTCTTTCACACAAAAACTACTGATCCGATTTGGATGAAACTTTGAATATTATATTGCCTGTGACCTCGATTAACACATACGCTACTTTTTATCCCAGAAAATCAACGGGACGCGAACTCTTCAGAAACGCCTAGAAGATTTCGCATAGCAAATTGCAGTTCTAATCCTGCGCAGACGAAGTCGCGGGCGGAAGCTAGTCATCATCAATATATATAAAACTCTTTTGAAGCTGACATAGAATCAACGCACAGCCTAAACTATAAGTCCTAGAGGTATGAAATTTGGAGGGTAGTATTAGTATCCTTATATTATAGTGTAGGGGTGCACTAAGAAAGGAATTTTGAAAAGTCACACTCTAAAGGGTCTAGAACGCGAGCAACGCCGCGGGCGACGGCTAGTATAATATAAAAGTGTTTCCAGTTCCAATGTGTAGGATTCGTAAATTTATCATTTAAACTATTATGTCCTAGTTGTCAATAGAAACATATTATTTTAATAAGATTTGTATATTCAGTTAGGGAGCTGAGCCCCGAGTCTGTGCATTTGTTTTGACTTTCGACTCGAGTATAGCACACGCAAACGCATTCGCAAAGCGAGAAATTTTGTATGAAAACCGGATAAGCGCCTCTAGCAGGAGATTTGGGAATTATGCAATTCCCAACAAAATGTCTCGCTTTGTGAATAAAAGCATTTGTGCGTGTGCTATACTGGAGTCGAAAGTCAAATAAAATGCACAGACACGGGGCTCTGCATTGACTGTGGTGATGTCAACCTTGTACAAATCTACCCACTTATATCTGCTTTATACCATAAACATATACCTCAACAAAGGAGACTAGTAAAAGTAGGTCATAAACCACATATAAGATTTTTTTTCACTATATCTTGCCTGTTTGTGCCATAGCAAGATTGAAATCTGTTATAAGGTAAATATATTCATCAAGCTTCTGCATCACACTGAGAAAGCGTTCCTTCAGCTCGGAAGGATTACAGTTGAGTTCCGACACAAAACCTTTTGCCTGTAAATATAAGACACAATAATAATTAAGTTATAACACTAAAAAAGCAAATCTCATATGAGTTTTTAGGCCACCTTAAGGCCTCCATCGTGGCTTAACGACTGCTAGAGCCAGGACCGATAGTTTAACATGCTCTCCAAAGCACTGAAGAGCTCAGATGTAAATGCCACTCAAAAATTCACTAAAAATAATACGTAGGTATGTCTGACATATTATGTATGTTGCTAGCATAGGTGGTAGTGGATAGTAGAATGGTGTGGAAATATCCTGAATCATTGCTTTGGGAGACATGGATAATGAGCTGATTATGCATATCTTTGGTTCCAATTACAAATATTGTTGGAAACTGATTACCTACCTCAGGGGATCAAATTACATGTCTCTGATAGTTTTGTATTAACAAGAGGCATGCTAGAAATAATATAGATGTCAAAGTTTTTATAACATAACTGTAGGTTTCCACAAAAAACATTCACAACACAAATTCTTATAGCGCGTGCACACTATGCCCATGCCACTGCCGGCATGAATGCCGCGATTAATTCCGGTATTATTGCCACAGCAACATCGCCTTTATTCTCACCAAGGAGCTAGGGCATGAACTTGGTGATGTTGCTGTGGCAATAATTCGGGCAGCGGCATGGGCATGTGTGAACGCGATGTAGGAATAAAGGCGATGTTGCTGTGGCAATCATTCCGGAGTTCATCGCGGCATTCATGCCGGCAGCGGCAATGGCATAGTGTGAACGAGGTATTACAAACAATTTGTTTTATTGTGCTAGCGTTTCCACCAAAAGGCCTGTGAGGATTGCATGTAAAGATGTAACAGTTTGTTGTGCTTTGTGTTTCCCCCGGAGCACAACAGGTTTAACAATCAGATCAATAGATCGATAAACATCTACAGTTTGTAAGTGTTGCTAGATTTGTACAACACAATCCATACAAGAAAATCCTTACGATATCGACCGATATCTTCACAGAGTTGTGCATGTTTCGTGTAGACATCTTCTTGATAGAAATGCATAGTAAGAGCTCATCGGTACCTATGGTTATCTGTTATTCTAATGGTATTTCTAGATTGATGACATTGATGAAACAAAGGCATAGTAGTAGTAGGGTTCTGCCAGTGTGATTGATGATACCACAGAAATCAAACTCATGGATGTAAGTTTGTAGTTCTACCTACCTTCATTTTCAAATTTTTTATATCGTTGATCGCGCGATCACATTTCTCGTCAAAAATATGGGTTCTGCTTTCCAACTCATGTCTTCGATGCAAAGTCAAAGTGGCGAGGTCCACGAAACTCCTGAAAAAAACAGTTTGGAGAAGTTTAGGAACAGTTGGACCGAGAAATAAATTAGAAAGCAAGTTACAAAATTTTGCCTGTTCTACTTACATTTTGTTTGATTGTGAATTCATGCAGAAATACAAATTCGTGTGCTTGAGTTGCCGGCCGGCAAGGTCTACTTGTCTACGTATTTCTCATAAAATCACACTGTCCATTCTTAGTCTAAATAAATTCGAAAATATAAGCAAATCGCAACAGAACTCGCTCGCCGATTTCGTTGCACAAAAAAAATATGGAATGAGTTTAATGTTTGTCACATTTATGACAGTGACATAATCTTGTACTCTTTTTGAAGTGAATGAATGACAAAACCAAGACTAGAGATAAAGTGCAAACTTTACTAGCTCAATAAGTTTCTGCTACTCGACGCTAGATGACGTTAGTAGTACTAAAATAGAAAAGTATATCATTTATTTATTTTCGTATACGACTTTTCTATTTATTAAAAATAGTACCTATATTCCTGTGACAAAAAGTAAAAATACCCTAGTCAGTGAGTAATAATACTTTTATAAATCCTAAATAGAGATCAGAAAGGACAGTCTTCGCTGGACAGCTAGATTAGTTCGTGCCTATATAAAAAATTAGGTAGGTAAAGTACTTGGGTGTAGGTATTCCATCGCTAAGCCAACAACTTGAGCGCCCTGTTCAAAACCGGGTTCCGAATAACTAGTAGGTAGAGCAATTTACTTAGATATAAACAGACTTAAGCGAAAATAATTCCAACTAACTGGCTCGCAAGAGAAGACCGTAGTTAGCAGCTATGTTGCCAGAGTAAAAGTGAAAACGCACCCAGAGCAGTCATGTTAATTAAACCGGGCGCGAGTTACGCACTACGTTTCAATTAAAAACGCCAACAAACTAAATAAGAGCCACATAATAATTTACGTAGGTTCGCTTTGCTCTTGCAAATTGGATTTCGAGGCATGAGGTAGCTCGGCCAACCAATTAGAGGGAGGGAGACGTTTGCAGGGTGTGAAGCCAAATTATGACTAGGGAGATGCTTAGGTGGTCGGCTATGGCCGCCTGTGAATTTGCTTACGTATCCTTTTGTTTTAGTTCCAGGTTCCAGCATCAGAGCTTTCATACACTGATTTTTTACTCAGATTTCATGTAAAAGTTTTGTCCGGAAATGTGAGCTTCAGAATCAACCGCTTGTTTGAGCGCCTGTGCACATTGTACGCACTAGGCACATCATCTTTCTAAATTGAACAGCCACTATCCTACAAGGCGCTGGTAAAATAGCCCAGTGCTGGGCACAGTGAACAAGCCTTCTTCGTCTCAGACGACACTTATAGTAATTTTCGGATATTCGCATCCCTGTGCGATAGCCAGCAACGATATCACGTATTTGCCAAGGATTCTCTAAAAGACAAGATATCTACGTTTATTTGCGTAAATAAGGCTGCAATACTGAAACGTCATTCAAATTTGAGCACCACTTAAAATTGCTTTGCCTCTGACATTATTCATTTGTAAGAGATGGCAATAATTTAAGCGTGAACTTAAATTGAGTGGCGTTTGAGTATTCGACCATTAGTGCTACAATTTTGGTCTTAAAACTTATTTAGGTACCCCTTTCTCCGGGTATCGCAATAATTTTGGTTTAAATACTGTTAGTAATATGTTTTGAACGAAGTAAAACATTCCCGCTGTAAAAATACAGCTTAGAATTTCAGTGAAACCACAAACCAGTTTAGGCCACTTCGTCCGCCGTTCCAACAACCATTCAACTAGACGCTGGCGGCCACTCAACAAAGCTGTTATTACAGTCAAAGAGCATTTAGCTCAATTCCTGTTTAATACCATATTACCCCGGGACAGATACTTAGCCTGATCGATGCTAATAGCTTTTATTGATATAGGCTAGATGTTATTAGTTTACCGGCTATGGGGGCAAATTGCGCTAATATCTCCGTTTGAGGTGATCGTGAGGCTTCAAATTGCGGGCTGTTACGGGTTTTGAGTTATTTGATAATTCATAGGTGCTTGTAAGAGATATTGTGGCGTTTACGCAGTTTGGACTATCGTAAGCACCTATTCGTATATTACCTAGGGTAGGTAGAGTAATAACTAAAGCGGTGGATAGTACTAAAGGGAGTGTAGAGTTGCATGAAGTAAAGAAATACAACGCCGAACTTTATCTATTATGCTGATTTCTTTTCTAATAGGGTCTTCTAGAACGTTCGTTAGGTGTTAGAGGATAAGGCCTTTTGCACATTATAAGACAACAAAAAATTTGTATGCACGTGTCTTATCCTACATAAGACAAAAATATCTTTATGGATGGTCTCATATAAACAATCAAGCGACTGAATGTCTTATCGACTTAACTCTATAAGACACAATGCGCACGTGAATATAAAAAAAATTTTTTTTTTAACTGTGCAAGTAGTTGCAGCAAAGACAACTCGACTCAACTCGCTACTGTACGTCCACTGTACTTATGCCAGTGTAAATCCGCCTCTATAGTTCCACTAAAGTAATTCATGTGTAACATTTCTATTAAATTCATCTGCGAGGCGCGAGTTTGATCCTAATTATGTTTTAATTGCGGTCTCGGAAATAACTTCATGTTGATAATTACAGACGCCGCGCCGAAAGAGCCTTGTTTACACACGAGAGTCACTGGCGCTCTTCTACTGGCTAGTAAAAGGGGAGTAGCTACCACTGTCAAATATCCTGAGATTCTGAGGTGTATCCCCGATGCAAGTGTTAGCTACAAGCATATCTTATACACAGCACCTATTTGCTTCTGTGTATTGTAAAACTGAATCAGAAGTGGCTCCGAATGGTTCGTGTAATATTATACACGGTGCCGCTCGCCATTCAGCTTGAACTTGGCTTGACACGCTACCGCGTGTCTAGATTAAGACCAAATCTTTTTTTTATAAAACTTAGTAGACAAACAAGCGTAAGTCTCACCCTGATGGACCGGTTGGCGATGGAGCCTATGGACACGGATTGTTCAGCCTCTGTTTATAAATTCCAGAGTTAGTTAAATAAATGACTTTCATTTATAAGACAGCTACTACCCCGTGTAAACATTCCACAAGGCGTATTGACGCCTCCAACGCACAAATTAAAGTTGTAATTAGAATTAGCCAAGAGCTGCTTGTTTTTTAGGATGTCTATTAGCGGCAAATGTAGGGTAAGGTGCGCCTATTGGGATAAATGGCTTGAACTTTTTGAGGTTCCATTCAATTAGGTATTTTTTATAACTACTTAGTAGTGGAATTCAAAGAGCAGATTATAGTTATATAATAATAACTTATTAGCTAACAGATTACTTGTAGGCATAGGTTGTACCCGATGTAATGCGATATTCGTATAGTCCTCTCCTGTCCGCCATTTTGATTTTCTCATTTCTTACACATCGTCGGGGTCACCAATGAGAAGTTTTTTCAAGCTCACGAATTCGTTCTTTGACGTTCGTCCGACTGAGTTGTCCCATTGGGGAAACGAAAGGGAAGATTTTAAAACAATTTCCAGTTCGTCTCACCAACATGTTCAGTGGAACGAACGGTAATAAAAATTAAATTTATTTGGCACTTCCCGTTCGTTCTACTGATTAGGTGTAGGTAGTAGGTACCTGGTCTCTCATAGGCAGACAGTTTCCTTCAATATGTAGTGATAAAGTTTTTTACTTAATCTCAATTTTACGATCTCACAAATCGTAAATCGTTTTCCGGTAGCCCATAGACAATGGCATCGTAAACAAATGCTAAACCGCATCAATAACTAGACAGGCGATAACTACTCAAAATGGGAAACAATAGGCATTGTGTTGCATAGAAGCTCGATCTCTTTCCTATTCTGCTGGGTATTAATCAAGCTGTCTCCCTCTAATGGCATAATAAAGCCTTTTTCACCTCGCTCCGCCTTTTGTCGTAGTCGTAATGTAAGATGATTTTGGTGCGAGGCAAAAAAAAAAAAGGAAATTGTTTCAAATTCAAATTCAAATCGTATATTGCACTTATGTTGTTATAGAGATGTTGTACAAAAGGTAGTGTATCAAACATAAACCCTGTTAGGGCACAGCAATTTGTTCAGGCACTAGGTGGCATATTGATGTAGTATCTAGTTTTAAATATTTTTATAATTCTCATCTAGAAACTCGTGCAATGAATAATAACAGTTTTTTAATAAATACTTTTAAACATATTTTTGAATTTTATTTGTACATTCTCGTTTTTGATGTCATTTGGGATTTTATTATAGATTTTCACACACATTTCACACAGTAAGTTACCTACCATAGATATTTTTTTTATAGTCTAAGAGGAGTCTAAGGTCTTCCTATTTCTTATCTGTGCCAGAACCGCCGGAACCATAGTCACTGAAAAACTAAAGTTACAAACATTGTATTGACTTTTCTAAAAGTGAAGTCAAATAAAAGTTTGGCTTAGCATCCTCTTTGCTAACAATACATGTCAACTGTCAACTTTCTTATAGTTGTACAGTCGGAGCGACAAATTGTAGCACATTAGGAACTGTCACAGAAACATCAAATTAATATGGGAACGAGATTGACACTTGAAGAATGTAGGAGGACCATGGTTTTGGTATTTCAAGAGATATTTTGTGACAATCATATTTAGGTAATATTAAAATTGTATTTGCAGGAGTACTTAGTAAGAAAGTAATTTTGTATATTCGTACCACTAAAGTTGGTGGTCAAATATCAATTTGAGGTCAAAGTTTGTTGTGCTTAGCTAAGTTCTACTATCTACCTATGTCAAAAAATTTAAAAGTGTGCGTAATCCACGCACACTTTTAGATCTTTTTGGTACCAAAATTACATTACTTTTCTTTACTGCTTAGGTGTAACTTAGTAACTTCAAGCACTTGGCTAATTTTACTACGAGGTAACATTACATCCACTTGAGAAATTGACTTGAAGTGTGCAAGACCAAAGTTGCAAGCCTTCTACCATCTCAGAATATTTTATACAAACTCATGCGCACAATAACAATCGTGAAGGCGTTGCGTTCTCACGGCCAGTTACACAAATAGCTTAATTCACCTTTAATGAGGCTCTCGCGTGAAAGGAATTGATTTGACAGATCGACTTTCTTAAATTTCGGCATTTTTCAGACAGTATTTTTAATGTCTACCATTAGGGTCGGTAGTTTGGACAACGGAATCATTCTCTGAAATTTTTCGGGATATAATTGTTTTTATTTGCCTATACTTAATTTTATGTATATAATTAATTACATAGTTAATAAGTTACTAATACTTAGGCAACTAAATTTTTATTTATTTATTTTTACTTAGATTGAACCTACTTAGGTTACTTGGTATATGCGATGCTTTCGTCAATTCCGTCCTGGAATCCAAAAATGAAAGCAATACGATTTGAATCCGGATTAATTTCGATCATGTGCTACATAAACTTGGACCATAATAAAGACAGAGGTCTGACCGCCAAGCGTAATGGTAGTGGAAATAAAAATAAAACGAAAAAATTAGAAAAAAAATCTAGGTACAATATTTTTACTTTGAAAAGTTAAACCAGCTGATAATCGCTATTCCTTATTTCTGTTTTTAACCGACTTCAATAAAGGAGGAGGTTCTCAATTCGGTTGTACTTTTTTAGTGTTACCTCATAACTGCGTCACTTATAACCGATTTCAAAAAAGAAATATTATCTGAAAGGATGATTTGGGTAGTAAAAATTAATACTAAGTAATAGTTTTTGAACTACATTACCTACCATTCTTGGCGGTCACAGCGCAGGTCAGAATCTGTAGAAAGGCATTTAGTAATACGATTTTAATAACTTGACGCCTGCGCTACACATTACCGGCACCTGACCGGACGAGACCGGACGAGACCGGACGAGATTGAGTCATTACTTGATTACTGTTTTTACTGTAACGTGGATTGATGAGACATGTTTTACTAATAGGCTGGTTGTGTATTTTGAAATGAAAGTTGAGTGTTTTCACTATAATTAATTATATAATCGCAATTTGTATTACTTTAGTAGGTATCAATAAATACATAAATAAAAAGCTTTTATTTCCATACACAAATGTATTTGGACTTCAAAAAATTATGTTTAAATAAGTAAAGTAATATAATAAATGTACTTTATATGTACAGAAGTAGGTATGTAGTAAAAGTCTCCTCCAGTTTTTTTCCATTTTTCTCGGTCTCTAGTCTCTAGTATGTATAGTATACTCAAAGAATATGTAGTAATACGTAGTTCCTACGTAAGAAGAAGCGGGACTCCCATTCTACCAAAATTATACAAGTTATAAGTTTTGTATAATGAAACGTGATTCAAATTTTGACCCCCGTTTTATACATTGTTCGTTTTTCGAAAGCACGAGTCTAGTTCGAGAGCGGTATAAAGAACTTTTTTTTCGAGGATCTTTATTTGTTTAAAGAGGTTTCATTCATAGGTATTTAAAGATGCCACACTCGGACTTAATGAAACCATACATGCAAGTGGATATGCTCATTTATGTGTCAAAAATATTCAGAAAACCAAAAAAAGACTTTGCAAAAGGACAAGCCTCCAGCGCCAGAACAACATTAAAAAAAAGAAAACCACAGAAGAGTAAGATATTTATAACCATTTAGAATCTATTGTCTGAATATAAAAATACTTTCTACTTGCAATAATGGCCGTAGATCAATTCATATTTACCGAAGACTGCAATAAAACTGGGATGGAAGTTGGAACTCATTGGTTCAAATGGGAGGTTTGGATTTTCAAATTTGGAACGAGCGGCCATCTTCCAAATTGCCGCCATAAAAGCGATAATTGTATCAGCTCATTGGCCAGTAGCTAACTGAAACCAACTGTTAAATGGTACATTTTTATTATAAGTGTAATGTAGTTGTGAACGTTTTATTGTGTTCTGCTGCGTAGGGAAATAACATTTGAGCAGTAGTCAAAATGGTAGTCTGATTTCAACACCAATTTTAACGTTTAAATTTTTATATCAATGCAGTGGAATTGAAATTTTTAGATCTTTTTTTTTAGAAGATAAAATGGAGCCATCACAACAAAAACCAGCAAACGAACAATTCTCAGTTAAAAATACAATAAATAACACTGGCCACGAGCTCATTTCAAAGGTGAAAAGGTTTGAAAAAAATGAAGCGTTCGAAATTTAATTTATTCAAAATTGAAACGTCACGGGGCACAAAGGCGCGGCACACAATGGCGACGAGACCGCGCCGCGCGGCGTGTGTTAACACGAAAATTAAATGCTGATATCACAATTAATCAAGGGTCCATATTAATAATTGGCTATTCACTTCGTGAGGTGTCAAGTTATATTGCTCAATTAACTGCTCACAGAATAGAATAGGGCGTTTGGAAAACACCTTGTTTTATATTTTGATTTATTTACGTTAAACATATAGTTCATACTAAATAGGTTCTTTGTTATCACTAAATGAGTAAACCGTGTTACAATTTTTTCAAAATATTGTCAAGAAAATTTAGCTTGTACCCTTCTTAAATGTTTTCATAATAACAAGTTTAAATTGATTGTAATGTAATGTCCTGAAATATTCGAACGCATAGCCACCCCAAATTAAAAGCTATATTATATAAAAACTTTTACGAAGAGCAATGTTTAAAAATCATACATTCACTGTTTTTTTCCTATAACGGAAAGGTCGATAAAATGAGGTTTTAATCCTAGAAAGTTTAATACAGTTAAAAGGATCAGAAAGTTGATTTCTCTATCAAAATAGGATTAGAATAACTGTTTGCAAAACTAATTCAGAGCATTTGACATTGAACTTATAAATCACACTTACACAAACAGTAAATGTCGTCCATTGCCAAATAAAAAGAGCTTACCAACAAGGATTATTTTCTAAACTGTAACAACTTTCCACTTTTTGGTAGTAGGTACCTACCTACCTGCTTATTTTTAATAACAAATACCTACATAAATTATAAATAAAGATATCTCATAAAAAAATAAAATAGCGAATGGCGTGACTTTGTTTATTTTTTTAGGCATAAAAATAATATCTTATTCTCGGCAAGAACATATATTTTATATACATATATTTTATATAGGTATATGTCTTATGATTTACCAAAAATAAAAATATGGTAAAAAAATTAAAATCTTATCAAATTTTGTAAGTAAACGAAAATAAAAAATAGGTATGGCAATTTTACTAAATATAAACTTTCAGGACCAAAAAAGTCTTGGCAAAAGGACAAGCCTCCAGTGCCAGAACAAAATACAAATAGAAAAAAACTTTCAGGATTTTACTAGCAAAACTCTTAAAAATAAAAAAAAGTTTTAGAGCCTAAGACCAAAATGTCTAAAAGCTTTGATGGTTTCATTATCAAAACGTGCAAACAATTTAAGACAAAAAATAGACAAACAAACGTGACAAAAAAATGTTTATTTATATATTTTTGAATTGATAGAGTGACGAATATAAATATCAAAAAGTATCGAATGAATCTGTATCGAACGCGTAGATATTAAAGGATTACGTACGGAAGGTTGTAGAACTACATTATACAAGGGACATAAAACAGAATTATCTGTCGGCGTTCCACTAGAAAGTGGTTCATATCGTTGACAATAAAACGAATATTTTAATAACAACGCAATATTTTAGGAGCGTACGTTTTAATCTATAAATGTTAACTCGATACTTTTAGCTAAATAGGGATGGCGGATAGAGAGCGTCGAATATCGATAGAATTTGGGATCGATAATAATATATATTATTTTAACATATTTCGTTTCTGTGCTGGGAAGTTTGAGTTTTTTAAAGTTTGAGTATTGTGTGAAAGAAGGTAGCAACAAAACAAAAAGCTAATTTAATAATCTTAGACACTAAACTATGGCAAGCAAGCCGATTCTAGAGTGTGACCACACAACAAATACCTAATGGAATAAAAGAGCAACCCCAAAAAGCTTCCAACATGATTCCAACATTCCACATCTTACCTCAGTATTTTTCGTGACACAATTATTATGTAAAATCAGACGAAGCTATTATTTATCCATTAGTTTTTTAATTGAGCCTATGTTACTTAGCGTTGTCAAAGTGTGGTCCATAGCTAGTATGGACTCATACACATTTTACACATCGATAATACAGAAATTTCGAGTGATCGGTGATAATGTAGAGTAAGAGACATTATCGATACATTTTAGTACATCACTATAATAAGGCTTAGACAGACGGCAATACCGCGTATAATTTACGATCAATATACATTTGGATTAGTAAGAAAATTATTTCAGTTTGAGATCGCATATCTTTGCTTTATAAAGTGTACTCGCTGGTGATGTTAATTTTATTTATTTAGGCTGGTTTCTATCAAAGTTGTACCGCTTCTATTACTTTTACTACTAGTATAGTATTATATGATCTGTTCTTTTACTAAAGAGGTTTGTAGTTTTGCTATACCTATCATGGTAAAAAAATCTGTGAAAAAAAAGTTTTTATCACAGATTTTGTAATTTTTTTTTATCTTTCAATACAAAAGTTTGCTCAATAGGTTCTATATTCGATCAAACTCCATTATCCCTAATTGTCTGTCGAAATGACGGACAGAGGCCATTTTTTAAAAAAAAAATTTATACAATATGGGCAACCGTTTGACCACAATCTCACCTGATGTTAAGCAATGACGTGGACGACGATGTAGCCATTAATGAAGAGAAGAAGTAAGTATTGCAAGGCTCTATGCTACGACTCTTAGGTAGTAGGTAGGTATAGATACAGTCAGCATCTGCTGATTAATAAATTCAGTTTTGAAAATCTAAGTAAATGCAGTCCTGAAACAGTTTTATTTGAAACCAGTAGTCGCCCGCGGCGTGGCTCGCGTTCTACCATTTAGAGTGTGACGTTTCGAAATTCCTTTCTTAGTGCACCCCTACACTATATAAGGATATTACCCTCCAAATTTCATACCTCTAGGACTTATAGTTTAAGGTGTGCGTTGATTCTAAGTCAGCTTCAAAAGAGTTTTATATATTACTAGCCGTCTCCCGCGGCGTTGCTCGCGTTAGAGTGTGACTTTTCAAAATTCCTTTCTTAGTGCGCCCCTACACTATATAAGGAACCTACCCTCCAAATTTCATACCTCTAGGACTTATAGTTTAGGCTGTGCGTTGATTCTATGTCAGCTTCAAAAGATTTTTATATATATTGATATTATATATTATATATTATATTGATGATAATTAGTATAAGAAACTACCTAATTCTTGCAAGAGTTTCAAAAAAATTGTCAAATGCTCCTATAGTAGGTATAGTTAGCTTGTGTTACTGACTGTACCTATTATAGGTTGATAAAGGTAGGTATTCTTGTTTGCCAGCTTAGTAGAAATTAATACTATTGTATATTGTGATATCCATTTCAAATTAACTGCTATTTTTATAAAAACAACAATAATTTATTAAATTTTATCGTCATCATGACTGTTGTAAAATGGTTCAAAAGGTTTTGTTTTCGATGATATGAGATTAGAAGCTAACGAAATGTGTAAAAAAAAAAAAAAAACTATAGACTGGATCTATGGCCATCTGTGTTGGACCGTTATTCTTGACTCTGAGCACCAGTTAGACGTGTTTAAACTAATGTTGATATCGTCAAAAACGGTGAGTTTCTGTAACAGTAATTCCTTCGTGCTGTTGGAGAAAACCCAGGCAAAGAAGAAAATAAGTTAAAAATCAAAATTGCAAGAATTTATTAACTCAAAGTATCACACAGTAACAAGTAGGTAAAGGTCGATGACTTCTTATGGTAATGATTCTATCTCGATGAAAGGAAAATTTGAAATATTTTAGCGGGAGATTCAAAGTAGATACTTTTTACAAGGTAATAGCTATGATTTTTACTAACGTGTAGATTATATGTAAAATGTTAAAAATCGAAGGTTTACAGTTCTTGACCAATAATAAGTAGGTACCTAAACTCCAAAGTACTTAACTTGTATAATTTTTTAAACCTATGTGTAACAAAAATAAGCGTATTAGGTATTCGACAGGCGTCATGGCTCAGTCGGTAGTAGCTCTGCCTTCCGTGCTGTGGGTCGTGGGTTCGATCCCCACCGAGAACAAACATTTGTGTGTTGTAAACATAGATGTTTGTTCTGTGTCTGGATGTTTCTATGCATTATAAGTATGTATTTACAAAAAAAAATGTATGTATGTATTCTATCAGCCATCTAGTTTCCATCGTACAAGCTTTGCTTAGTTTGGGATTAGAAGGCGTTGTGTTAAGTGTCCGTGAATATTTATTTTTTATTTTATTTATTATTGTTATTAACTAGCTGTGCCCGCGACTTCATCCGCGTGAAATAGTGTCTTTGGGGTAAAACTTTTACAAACTTTGAATGTCATATATATTTATATCGAATCAATAGCCTAAAAAATAAGTTTGAAGCTTCTAGCTCTAAAAATGACGATACTTCCATACAAATTTTCATCCCCCCTTTCAACCCCTTATAGCCCTTTTTTCGCATTAAAAAGTAGCCTATGTCCTTTCTCAGGCTCTAGAATATCTGTGTACCAAATTTCATTGAAATCGTGTCAGTAGTGTTGGCGTGAAAGCGCGACAGACAGATGGACAGAGTTACTTTCGCATTTATAATATTAGTTAGGTTATGAGCTATCTGTAAACAGTTTGCAACGGTTTGCAGATAGCTCAACTGTTTCATGTGTGCTTTGTAAATATTATGAATACTGTATTAAATAAACTTTCAAAAGTCAAATTTTAAAATGCTATCTATTTTCTTCTTAATTTTTTTTATTTCAGAAATAACTGAGACCACTAACCACTAGGTACACTACAAAGACATACATACCTACAACTAAATGTAATACCATGGACTAAATACGTAGGTAGGTACTTAATTACCAAAAAAAAAAAAAATTATGTATATTCTTCATAATATTTCTTCAAAATTGTTATCAGAAGGCACCGAGCGTGAGATAAAAAAAAGCACTAAAAATAAATTGTAGTGTCGGGACATCGAAATCACGGGAATATCGATAGCGTTATTAATTAATTGAATATTCGATAGCCTCATTATGAATTTTAACGCGCAGCGCTAATGAGCACGAACATGTAGCGATTTGTCTTCGTTATTTGACAATACGGTTAAGCTAGAACCATTTTTGGGGACGAGACTTTTCTAATTTCTCTAACCTAATATTTTTTGGGACCAATCAGTAAAATAAACATTAATAAAGCTTAAAGTATTTCGTTCCAGTGGGACGAGATACTGATAACCCGAAACTGGAATAAGTAATTAATTTCTTTCGAAATTTACCTACTCGTACCAATTAAAAAATAACTAAAATTTTCACAATACCTACAAATGTTTATTGAATAACTATTTTTGTAAATAAATTAGTTTAATGGTAAGTAACCTATCAATTTTTATCGACGATCGCGTAGGAAAGTGAACTTAAAACAAAGACCAAAAATCAAATCATTACTAAATAGCCGTAGATTTTACATCAAAATTGTTAAATTGAAGTGGCGACCAAAAGCCGCGTTCTAAAATATTTTAATATTAAAATTATAATTAAATTGAATAATATAATGTGATTTACTGTAAATTAAGCGTAGAAAATATTCGGCTGATTGGTATTAGGTCGCCATTGAGGGAAATGATTCTATCAACTAACCCATTCACATTAATTTATTTAATCACCAACTCGTTTTGTAAGAATTACACAGTTTTGAAGTAAAATCGTTGATTGAAAATAGATAAAATTTAATTCTCAATCTATCTGCTTGCGTCTCTGTAGATTTCATTTTTGTTGTATTCAAAATGAAATGCCAATACTTAAATTCTCCAAGTTTTTTGTGTCTTTGTGATACCCAAATACATACAATGTAGTTATAGTATGTAACCTACTGATACATTGTAAGTATTTTTTTTTATGTAACTTTTCACGTATAACTTTGCTGTTCAAAAATTGGGTATTTTAATAACTACTACCGATATCTTTTGAAAGAAAACGGTCTTAACTTCGTAATAACTTCTGGATTTTTTCCAATTTTCCCCTGCCGGCAGTCGCAGGGGTCGCTAAGGGGATTATTGGACAAAAGAAATCTCCCACGCAGGAGACTCACGCAGGAGAAAACTGGAATAAGCCTCTCGCCTCATTGGGACGAAACATAACATATAATTTTATTAACATTTCTACTGTAGTTTGGTTCCAAATTATGTTTGTTTTATACCCTAACTACATAAAAACACATCTTTACATTCCAAGCATTATACTCGGTGCAAAACATGTAACAAGTCGAAAAGTATTAGTTTTGTTACATGTACCAAATTTATTGTTACACATGAATTGAATAGATCAGTTACTGTTAATTTGAACACGAATATAACTTGTCCGAGTTTAGGTTATGGGCTGTAAATCCCGACTGTCTCTTGCCGACAATAATTTAAGGCTTATGAATTAACAAATTTAAATAATTTAACACTTTATTGATTGTCATTTTATTTATTTTCTGATTTATAAACTAGAGATGGGGTAAAAATAAGCAAACGGGTCGATGTCGGCAAAACGTTAATTTTTAGTTGCAATCATATTGCGAAAATATAACGTGGAGTTGGAGAAAAAATAGACTGATTAAATTGTTAGGTGGAAAGCATGTTTTGACTAATAATAATTAATGTTTCGGTTGATATTTCCATTTTTAGCACACATCAGAAACACCTGAGTATCCAAAGAACTGTGTGTATTTACCTACTAACATTCAATAAGAAATCAATATATTTATACAGGTGAGATGAAACAAAAACGGATAAGTTCAAATGTAGGAATAATAACCTGGCATTAGGTTTGTTCGTTAAGCCCTCACATAATTATGAGGCTCACTAAAACACATAAATCATAATAATTTAATGTGTGCCTTTCTCGCGCCGACTCACAAACGTTTTTATGGTTCCGCTGGTGGATAATGAAAACGGAAATCTAAAAAATTAACAAACAGGATCACAAACATTTTTCTTAAGTCTTTGTTATATAAGATTTTAAGATCTGGATCTGGATGAAGTCGATGTCAAAGTATATTTATTTGCAAAATTACATGTGTGTGTAGAGGTTTTATACATTGTATCAATGTAAATCTACCCTACTAGGGTGTGCAAAAAATAAAAAATAATTAATACAAAAATGAAAATTAATGAGAATTATAAAATGAGCATTAATAGTTAAGATAAGAATTATAAGCGATGCTAAAATAAAGTTTGGAATAATGTAGGTAGGTCTTACTTAGTTTATCATTTATCATCATCATCATCAATATATGTAAAACTCTTTTGAAGCTGACTTAGAATCAACGCACAGCCTAAACTATAAGTCCTAGAGGTATGAAATTTGGAGGGCTGTTTCCATATTTAGTGTAGGGGTGCACTAAGAAAGGAATTTTGAAACGTCACACTCTAAAGGGTAGAACACGAGCAACGCCGCGGGCGACGGCTAGTAAAATATAAAGTATAGGTTTAAGATCATTTACAAAAAAATCACTTATTGTGAAAAATGGTAATTCCAGATTTATATTGTAATAAAATGAAGCTGTCGAACAAATTTTTTTTTTACAAACTTTAAGTATACGTTCTTAGAAACCTTTTCGCATTACAGTAATAAATCAGGCGTCATGGCTCAGTCGGTAGTAGCTCTGCCTTCCGTGCTGTGGGTCGTGGGTTCGATCCCCACCGAGAACAAACATTTGTGTGAATACATAGAGGTTTGTTCTCTGTCTGGGTGTTTCTATGTATTATAAGTACCTACTAGCCGTCTCCCGCGGCGTTGCTCGCGTTCTACCCTTTAGAGTGTGACGTTTCAAAATTCATTTCTTAGTGCGCCCCTACACTATATAAGGAACCTACCCTCCAAATTTCATACCTCTAGGACTTATAGTTCAGGCTGTGCGTTGATTCTCTGTCAGCTTCAAAAGAGTTTTATATATATTGATGTATGTATTTACAAAAAAAAATGTATGTATGTATTCTATCAGCCATCTAGTTTCCATCGTACAAGCTTTGCTTAGTTTGGGACTAGAAGGTGTTGTGTGAAGTGTCCGTGAATATTTATATTTATTTATAAACCTAAATTGTAAAAGAACCAAGTTAATTTTAATCTAACTCTAACCTGTTCGTCTTTAGTTTGTGAGTTACGAGCATGTTCGCATCTGCACGTCTCCCTTTACCGAGCCCAAAACACGATTGACAGCTAAATAAGAATGGACCGAGTATTATTTGTGTGAAAGGCTATGTTTATTGTTGTATTTATGACGATTTGGATATTTTCAGTCTGCAGGTTAATGACCTCAACGTTTGCTAATTTTTTGGGACTTCTACTGAGTAAATGAATAAAAAGTTGTAGATAACTTGATTTTTAATACAATAACTGTTTATCACAGCCAGATTAATTGTTTAACTTTTGTTACTGTTCAAAATGATACTCTGTGTTTTACATGATCTGTAACCTCAGCGTAGACTTTGTTGGTCGCTCCAGTGTTTTTTATAGGTACTTTGTTTCCTCTTTTCTTCTACTACTTACCTACTATCCATAAGTTGAGGTTTCCAATTCTCTTATATTTGCCATCCCTTGTCATAATTTGAGTTGAGACACTATTGAAATGAAACCGTATTTTTTATTTTGTTACTTTAGTTTTGAAAGTGCACAAGAAAAACCAATCTAAACATTTCTACATAACACACCAAATGATATGTAAATGCACACACACTAAATAAAATGCGATAATAATAACCTCCTTGTCAATCCAATTCGCCACGCTACAATCACGCCGGACAGCACCTATCACAAATTCAAATGAAATTGTACTTTAATCATTAGTTTTTAAAACTTAATTTCCAACACACCTTTTTGAACATCCCAAGAAATAAATATAGCGTTTATATCCATTAGAATAAGGTTGAATTTACGTTTGAGGAAGAAAGTGAAGATAGAAATCTCGCAGCGAGCCGGTGACCGCGCGTCGTAATGACGTTGTCGGCGAAGAAGTCATTATTCATTTTTTTAATACAGTGTTTTGTTGAAACGACATTTCCACTAGTGTAATCACGATTTGTACAGGCAATATATCAAGGTAATAAAAGCCACATTATTGCCGCAGTACATCTAGAATACAGTTATTCATATCTTTACTCTCTTCACTTCCTGATCCTGCACAGCCCGTGTCGTGTCGCGTCGTGGGTAGTAGATAGGTACCACAAAACCTAGATAACCAAATACTAGAGCTATGATAGCAGATCATAGACACATAGGTACCTTTTTACAAAAGATTTTATGAATAAAAATTTGTAATATCCCTCTGAGGACGGCGTGAAATCTGTCTGAGTAAGGATATGTGAATAAAGTAGATACGGTGTCGATAGAAGAAACCAAAAGAGTGTTAAATCAATTCGATGCTGCGTAGGATAAGATTTTTGATATAAATATGGATACAAACCGGGATTACGGGGCGTAATGTAACATTCTGCTCTCTAAAGCACTCGCAACGAGGAACGCGCGGCTCGTTGCTAGCTTTGTTTCTCTATACTGCCCGAGTGCTCGCTTTGTAACTAGACATTACGCCACGTAATGCCAGCCAGACTGGCGAAACTCTCGAACTAGACTCATGCTTTCGAAAAACGAACAATGTAAGAAACGGGGGTCAAAATTTGAATCACGTTTCATAAAAAACGAGATTTTCAGTGTGTAATTTTGGTAGAATGGGAGTCCCGCTTCTTCTTACGTAGGAACTGCGAATTACATATTCTTTGATACTGACTGCCCGAGTGCTCGCTTTGTAACAATACATTACGCTACGTAATGCCAGTCAGTATAAGTATAGAGTTAGTTGTGTTACTGGTACTCACGTATACTATCTTATTGGTTGGTAACTGTTGATGGTTTTCAATTTGATGTCTTCATCGTGTTGTTCATACGATCACTCAATCAGTGACTCGATGTCTTGGCGAGAAGTTGACGACCAAATTATAGTTACAAATGAGCCGAAACGTTTTTTAAACTTATTAACATAAGAATCGGGGTAGATTTAAATGTCATTAAACCAACAAACATTTTAAATTATCGTTTACAACTGTCATTTTAAATTTCGAATGCGACGGCCATTTGTATTTTCGATTAAAACAGGAATAACACTAAATGAAATGTTTCTTGAATAAGTTTTGAGATATTACGGAGAGTTCGAAAAGCAATACTGTAGTAAGATAATCACCCGAGAGCTGGTGATTATCTAGGCCAGCGTATCAGCATTGCTATTCAGCGCGGCAATGCAGCCAGTGTCTTGGGCACGCTTCCGATTGGTACTGATTTGGACCAGTTGAGCTATCTATAAATCGTTTGCAACGGTTTGTAGATAGCTCAACTGTTTCATGTGTATTTTGTAAATATTGTGAATATTGTAAATATTGTATTAGTTGTAATTTTCTTTGTGAGTAAAAATATCTTTTGCCATCGTTTATTTTCAAGACACACCCTTGCAATATCATTGTTTTACATGCATATTGAACACCATAGAATCGTGCGTGCAAAATCCTTTTCATTTCGCAAAAAAACAAGTTTCCCTCACAATACATACTTACAATGTAAAGAAACCGCAACAAATAATAGTTTCCGACTGTACATGTGAGTTACGGCAACATACTTCACTATCGCCCATCTTATTTTGACACCTGGGTAACAGAGACATATTGCATTTCAACCTATATGCCTTTTGGAATACGAATGATAGGTTCTCTGTTTGGGGGTCTTTGTAAGATGGATGGTCCAAGCTGCTCAGCTGAAATAGCGCCAGTGATGGCTCAATCAATGGAGGTGGTGGGTGTTTAGACATGTCGTCGAGAAAACAATTTGTCTTACAATGTTCGAGAACATTCCACTTGCTTTCTTGCTTTTTATTGCGATTGTACCTTTAGGTGAAAACATTGAAGACCACTGGTTTCTATCAATGGGTTCTTGAATTCATTTAAATGGATATTTTTTTCTTACGAAATGCAGGCGTAATGGAGAACTCAACGCAAAGTCAGCAAATAAGAAAGAATACTTAAAATTGGTTCCTGCTCCTCCAGACACAGCAATTCTACAATCACAAGATGATAGAAAATATCAATAATGTATAGGAGTGGTCACCTGACTTTTCTTTCGGGTAATACTGTGTCATTTACATAATTTTGGTTACAATTTCTATCCACAGTACAAAATGGCTCGGGAGGCTTTGCTTTCGGTAATAAGTACAAAAGTTACTTGTACTGGGCGCAGTGCAATGCATCACAGGACATGTCCTCAGAGGATGTGCTGAGTGGAGCAATGCATCGTTATTGGCAGTGGTTACCACTTAACACCGGTTGGGCCTTCGACTTGTTCCATCATTTAGTTGTATTTCAAAAAACCTACATAAATTAAATTTTTCTTTGAGTAGGTTAAATAATACGATTGATGTAGGTACTTGGATATAGGTAAGTACTTCAACTCTGCATAATTTCACCCTTAAAACTAATTGGAAGAGTATTGTTGCCAACCATCTAAAGAAGCTGTCTCAATGTTATTGTTATTGGAAGTGATGCGAAGGCACGGCTACGGAGGGCCTAGTTCATATTCATGTCTAAGTACTTCATTGCAATCATTGAGATTGCAATATGACCGTTAGTCCTTCCTATTAATATTATAAACGCGGAAGTTTGTGAGGATGTATGTAAGGGCGGATGTATGGATGTATGTATGTATGTATGTTCCTCTTTCACGCAAAAACTATTAATCTGTTTTTTTTTATAGTATATTGGCAACCGTTTGACCACAATCTCACCTGATGTTAAGCAATGATGCGGTCAACGATGTAGCACGGTTACCTAGAAGATACCTATGATGTGCATGAAACTTAGATTATATATTGTCCTTGACCTGGATTAATACATAGACTATTTTTTATCCCGGAAAATCAACGAGATCCAACGGGACGCGAACACTTCAGAAACGCCTAGAAGATGTCGCATAGCAAATTGCACTTCTTATCCTGCAGACGAAGTCGCAGGCACAAGCTAGTATTAAATATTAGTATTTTCTTTTCGTTGTGATATAAAAGTCAATTTACCTACTATTTTATTCTAGTAGAACGCAATCCAGCGGCGTCTTATTGAGGTTATCACGAACGCGGTACATAGCACTTACCTACTATGATTAACGACTGACGTGCTGTGAGCAAATCAATGAACCTAATAAAAAACTTGTGATAGTAGTTTCAAAAATATTATTTAGATCTCAGATTTAATAATTTTCAATTATATACCTACTTAATTTTTTTTTAATAGTAAATTACATATTTTATTAAGTCAAAGTACCTATATTTATTCGCAAAATCACATGTGTTTGTAGAGGTCTTATAGAAATTTAAGGTCAACCAAAGAACTTTTGATTATTAAAGAACTGTTCAACGTACTTAAACAATAAATTTACAAGATTTTTAAGCTTGAGTTCCAAGATTTTTTAATTGAATACACATAAGTTTATTCAAAAAGAAGATTAAGTTACTAATAAAACAATTTCAATGTCTACCAGACCAGTGACGTTAGTCCTGATTCTGTTTTACTAGTATTTATTTACACCAATTACAAATTAAAATATTTCCGTTCGGCCGCAAGGTGGCGCTGGTAACACCCGCCACATTCAGAGCGCAGCGGGGCGTGCTCCACGGGGCGCCTCGTTATTAACACCTCTGGAATCAAAGAATGCCGCTTTCCCCCTTATTAAAGAGGGGGTACGCCTTGTACTGCCTGAGCTGATTACGTGGGTAAATTGGTACCTATGCATGAAGTGCTTTGAACGCTAAACTAAAGCATTCATAAGTTACTTTAGGTTTTGTTTGACTCAATTATCCATTTTAGTTTCAATTTCAAGTTTCAATTGTCCATTCCATGAACCAAGAAGAACGGGTAAGAAACTACGAGCGGTTTTTAACCAGTGAAATGTAGGTACCAACGAATTCTCAAAGTATAAAAATATCTTAAAATTTTATATCGTTTGGGAGTTCACTTATCTGCCTCAATAATATGACTATTATAGTAAGTTCATTTGTGTTACAAAAGAGACACTTTAAAAAATAAAAAGAATACATTTATATTACAAAACTAGCTGTCGTCCGTGGCTTTGCTCGCGTGGTTTGCACACGCATTATTTGGTTAAAATATTTGATTAATTTTAGACTCTTCTTGCGGGTGCGACTTTTCAAAAATCCTTTCTTAGTGCACCCCTACACTATATAAGGACACTACCCTCCAAATTTCATACCTCTAGGACTTATAGTTTAGGCTGTGCGTTGATTATCAGTCAGTTTCAAAAGAGGTATAAATATTTAGAAAGATTATAAGGCCTATATATTCCTCCATCTATTTTGAAACCAATACGCATCTGTCGACGATGCGCGTACGCCGTTCCCTATTGGCTGATATAATCCCGCCCAATTCACACGCACAAAGACAATGGATACCATAGAGTCATAGACTAATAATTAAATTAATTAATGAAACTGAAGGTTCAATGACAGACAATAATTAAATGACTCGCATGTTATAATTTGGATCTATTTTCTTAGTTAATTACATAATTAGATGAAAGTTTAATCAAGATGTAGATTTTATTGTTTTGTTGAGCTTTATTCTTCATTTCTGTAAAACGATAGAGAAACATAATTGTGTGTAGATTTTTGGTAAAACGTCCGTGTGGTTACGCGTTGATGTCTTTTGTATGGAAACTGATGATGATGTCTTCCTGGCCGGTTTCGGCTACGGCGACATTGTTGCTGCTTGATGCCTATGATGGGCTCTAAGGTGACTTGAATAGCCAATTTTGGCTTTGAAGGTTCTTGCACACAATGTGCAAGTAAGAGCGCCATTATCGTAATTATAGTTGATGTTTGAAGGCGGTTTAGCTTTTAGTTGGTCGCGCTTAAGATCTAGATCGCGCCTTCGTTCATCTTCAGAGGTGTAGATATTACGCTTCACAAGACTTCTCCATTCAGGCCGATTTTCTGCCAGTGACTCCCAACAAGAGGGATCTATTGAGCACCTTTTCATGTTCCTCTTCTGTGCGTCTTTATATCGAAGGAGTTGGAGTTACTTTTGTACTCTTACTTTTGTATGGAAACTATCAATTACGTAGAGCGTCTACAATACATTACCGAAATGTTACGGTATTAAAAATATTCTATGACTAAGCTAAACTTGTTTTACATTTTATAGATAAACTAGCCGTCTCCCGCGGCGTTGCTCGCGTTAGAGTGTGACTTTTCAAAATTACTTTCTTAGTGCACTCTACATTATATAAGGATACTACGCTCCAAATTTCATACCTCTAGGACTTATGGTTTAGGCTGTGCGTTGATTCTCTGTCAGCTTCAAAAGAGTTTTACCTATATAATATTGATGATGATGGAACGGGTTTGAGTTAAAACAGGTTAAAACTATATTGCTTACTATGCTAAGAAATAGTTACATACACTGATGTTTTCTAGTTTTTTGGTATTTTTGTGAACATACATAACATAAATATTAGAATTTACTGTATAGTCAATATGAAATATCAAAAATTCAAAATAAAATTGTTGTTATTTTAAATACGAGTTTTTAACTAATTGGGTTGGGATCTCTTCTTTTAAGTTGGTCTAACCTATGTTAGAAGAGTCCCCTCTTTTCTGTGGTGACTAAAAACACACTTGTATAACTTAACATAATGTAAGTAGGTACTGTAAGTACGTTCTTAAAAAAATAAAAAATATTAAAGTAGCTATAGGAGAAAGATGTAATAATAAAATAAAATATTTATTTTCAATAAAAAAGTTTACAAAGCAAATTAAAAGAAGGCACTTAAATTAAGTAGGTACTTGTTTATGTAGTTGTTGCTTTATAGCTAAACCTTTGTGGAGTCTATACATTAACTCCTCGCTCTAACTAAGTAAAAACTTGTATGTAGACGCAATAAGTATATAGTATAGGTAATATAGGTGTCCTTGTACAAATATAAAACGTGTCTGAGATTATACGGTTAGTTCCAAATTGATGAACAAATTTTAATACCAAGCTAATAAAATATTATTGACAATGATAAAGATATCTATCGAGATAGAGGTACAACAATATGATGTAATGATTGGTGATCCCGAGATAGTACGCGGTATCTTATTGAATCCGACAATCATACCGATTAGCTGGCTCTCAGTATACGGCTTAGGAACTTAGAAATTAAGGAGTAGGCATCTCAAGCATTAGTCATACGACCTATCTTATAAAAAGTTAAACATTATGTAGAGTAGACATGTCCTGATTACGTATGATAAACAAGACAGTGTCAACTCTTACTTTTTATAAGATTACTTATGTATGTTTATTGACAAACCGACCCACTGTGTAATTGTTTTACTAAAATAAAAAATAAATAAATATCCTTGGACACATCACACACGGCTCTCTAGTCCTAAACTAAGCAGAGCTTGTGTGGTGGTACTCGATTGCTGATAGAATACCTACTTATATACATTTTTTTGTAAATATACATACTTATGAAACATAGTAACACCCAGACACAAAACATTTTCATTCTATAATTTATATTATCTTCGTACATCGATGTATGTTTAGCACCTCACGATTAAGTTTGCCGGCAGGCGGGCGGCACAAAGCCGACCGTAAACCCGACATAAGAAAAAAAAGTAAAAAAAGACGAGTCAGAGAGTATAATAAAGAGAGTCAATTCGCTCCGACTCAAGGTGTGAAGCTGTCACGTTGAAATGATGACTCCATTATTACCCGACTAAATAATAATCTCACGAGTACCGTTGTATGGACGTGATGTGTTAATAAGTTCAACTCGGCCGGGTTATAGCACGATGTAA
Organism: Eulithis prunata; assembly: GCA_918843925.1. NCBI lineage: Eukaryota > Metazoa > Arthropoda > Insecta > Lepidoptera > Geometridae > Eulithis > Eulithis prunata. The sequence goes on along the minus strand of OU974014.1, from coordinate 7,658,194 downwards.
TTAATAAGGGTTGCCAGCTATGGTTTCATTTATTATTTTAGTTACTGAAGTCTGAAATTTATTAAGTAAACTGCTCGATTTTAACACACTAAAGATTTGTAGGTTAGTTAGGACGATGTAAATTTTTATGACAATCAACTTCAGAAAAATATTGCTCGCCTAAATCTGGTTAAGATTCACTTATCAAAGTAAGTATATTAATTTAGTAAAATAAATCTTAGAAGCTAATTCGAGGTCGACCACTCCCGAATGGCTGTTCACACTGATACGACACCTACACGATATCGTCGGAGACCTAATGTCATACTTAAACTAGAACAAGTCGCTTTCACACAATGTCTTCGACAACGATATCGTGTCGGTGTCGATGCCGTGCTGTGTCCAAGCGCCAAAATGATGAATCTCTATAGAACTGCTAATATACTTTTAAAGTGTGAGCTTAGTTTTTCAAAGTAATTATATACTTCAGTGTTTATTACTGACTAGTAGAACGCCCGCCACTTCGTTTGTGTTATTTTTGTACTCCTTTTCTACTTTTCTGGTTTCTGATAATTACTAAGTAGGCTGTTACACATTCTGTTGTATTTCTTAGGTGTTAAATTAACAAAGTTCTACTCGAACTTGTGCAAAATTGACACTAAAGAAGAAGTGTTGAATTTTGAAAATTTCTTACACCTTTTGCCAATGGAAAAAATCCAGAAAGGTTCATGGTTTAGCGTATAAATATGTAATTATAAATATTCATGGACATTTAACACAGCTCCTTCCAGTTCCAAACTAAGCAAAGCTTGTACTATAGGAACTAGATTGCTGATATAATACTTACATACATTTTGTAAATACATACCTACTTATAGTAGTAACATCCAAACGTGGTGCGGTTATCAGTCAGTCATACAATAGCTCTATATTATTTGAATTCTAGATTAGAAAATAGATTAACCTAGGGGTTAAGCTAAGCGGCTATTTCAAAGGTTATACCTACCTGCTAATTTTGAAAGCGTTATTATTACTTTTTATTTGAGAGTGCGTATTTTTTACCCCATAATAACGGAAGCTACATTCTGAATTTCACACTAGTTTATTTCTAAGCGGTGTGTCAGGCTTTTGATCTCGCCAGAGGACCATTTAAACAAAAATACATCTTATTCTAATAAAAATCATAACAGGGTACTTTCAAATAAGTGCTATTTCAGGTAAAACCAATCTCAATAGTGGATACTAAACACTCAATTCAATAGGTAGTTTCAGATACTTATTATATTGATGGCCGTCATTATTAATATAATATTTTATGGTTCGATGACATTTTTTTGTGAGAGCAACGCCCTAATATTGACTGAGTTATTGACTTAATTCTTTTTTTTTGTCAATTATCTAATAGATTATTTATAATTTATTGGGTATTTGATTTTTGATTGCCACAAAAGTACAGTTAGGAACATAAAACTATTAATAAATTGTGTTTTTAAAATCCAAGTACATAAATGCAGTCGTAACGAAGTATAAATAAATATGTATGTCATGAAGTTATAAATAAATATTTTTAGACATTTCACACAACGCTCTCTAGTTCAAAACTAACATCTCAACGTTGCAATCAGTAGGTATAAATATATACTTAATCTTGCAAAAGTTACAAAACAAATAATCAGAAGTTTGTAAACATATAGTAAGACAATAATTATAAAAATGTTCATCAGCTTATGTTGCTGACTGTACCTAGTAGTATCTACTTACTAAGTAATGTCGTAGGTGGATACTTATTATACTTATTATCGACTAAATAAATTGAAGAGTAGCACATCTTTAAGATACCGCTATGTCATATCAGTTGCTTGAACATATTTAACTTGGTCGTTGACGACATATTTTGAAAGCGTCAAGTGTAAAGATTAGCTCTCCCCAATATCGTATGGATGTCGTGTCGTCCATGAAAACGCCCTATTAAAGGTATATTTACAGTCCTGAATGTCCTGATAAGTTAATATAAATTCCTTTCAATCCTATGGAGTCCATGTTTAATCATCATCATAATCTTCCTTCCCTTATCCCACGCTAGATGGGGTTGGTAGAACATCTTCGTCTTACACTCCCCTCTATCAGCCATTATCTTCGTTTTATGATGAAGCCGGAAGGTAGTCAAATTAAAGTCCGTTTTTCTAGATTTCTAATTTTATAAATTATTTATTGTTTTATATGTATGTTAGATTGTATTTTAAATAAAATAGTCACAAAATGAATGCAGACAGTTTTATTTTCCAACACAGACTATGCTTACACCAAAACTGGTAGTATATCTAATCAGTTCATGTTAATTCCAAAATGTTTTAAATTAAAATTATGTTAATGAATGTATCGTGCTCACGTAATGAGCAATAAATTTGAAATTCAATTAACTAGCTTTAATTAATTAAGATGTGGAAGCATGCGAAAAGCTGTTTAATTTTTTTATAATTCCACTTGGAATTAAGTGATTTTAAGTATTTTTGAGTCATTTAAAGGTAGCTCACCTCAATCCGTTGTTTATCTTACACTGAAAATAACTGAATAATTTTATTCACAAAGAAAATTACAACTAATACGGTATTTACAAAATTCACAATATTTACAAAATACACATGAAAATTAGTACCTAGTAAGAAATCGGTAGAAAATAAGTTGATTTCTTTAAAGATGAGCTTTTTCTTTGATTGAAATCTGTAAAGCCATTTCCAATTCCAAAATTGGGGCTCTGACAGTTGCTGTGTTACGTAAACATAACGTATACGAGTCGTATTGCGCGTCAACGCCAGCTCGTCAGCCAAACTTTGTAGCGTCACCACGCAGTGTATCTAGTATTCGCTAGCGTTACGATACGTTTGCAATTGTCACATTTATTTGTGATCAATGCACTGAATGAATGAATGTGTCAGAATGATAAACTGAAATAATACCTAACTGAATAACATCTTGACCTAAAGGTTACGTGGGATTAGGTACAGTCGTGAGCATATTTTTACTCTTTTGGTTTTCTTTAAACGCGCCGCCTCGGCTCGGTCATTACAATCTTCAGTTCTGATTGTACGTGTGATCGGCGTTCATTTAATTAATAAGAGAAACACTAATTATTATAAAGTGAAGTATTGTATGGGCGCGAGAGTGCACCACGTTCGATGCCAATCGCAAAAATTGCCCGCCTCCTTTGGATGCCACAGTGGGGTCGAAACACACGAGTTGGACATAGCACACTATTGAATTTATGTAAAAAAAATTATAATTCATGAATATCTCTGCAGCTTTTTGTAGCCTTCAGTTATTTAGTTAGAAAAGGCGCTATAATAGTTACAATGTTGTATTTGATCATCATCATCATCATCATAAAGTAGCCTGAATAACACACAGTGTAGCGCTGAATGCTTAGAACTATTTCTATTTCCTTCTACTGACATTCCAATATCAAGAGAAAATTTATGTATGTAATTGTATATTTCTTTAAATAAAATTATAATGAAAAAACTTAGACAAATGCATTATTCACATACGGTAGATATTTCCCCAGATTTGTCCCATATTATTGGTACAAAAAATTGTTCTCTTCATCAGCACGCATTCCCACTGTGCGCCGGCATCATTGGCCAAATACATAAAGGCGTTTCATCCTGCAAGTGTTATTGTGTGACCCCGCGCGATCGTATCGCCAGTTCATGCAGTACCGCTTAGCGGAAAGTCCTTACGTTTATGTACGCGATTATACTTTTTAATACTTAATTCTAAATACAAAAATTAAAAAGACATGTCGTACTTTTTTGTTATAAAATACTCCTTGGAGTTTTTCGTTTCTTGGCGAGAGTTAGTACATACATACCAAAACTTTTTTCTTTTTCCGAATCAGTAAACGTCCTAAGCACATCGTAAAATATTTGAGTAATCTGTGTTTTTCTAGTGTCTGTGTTTATAGGTTTATCTAGTGTTAGATAATCTTTATTTTACGAGAAGTTTAATGTAGTTAACTTTAATATGAAGCCATATTTTTATTTACAGTACATAATCAATTTTATTGCATCGTATTATAACAGACTGGGCAGGAGTCTATAAAATTGGCCGATGATATTACGTTTTACAATGTTTGTTTAGGGTCGTTATTTAATATGAATAGGTCAGTTTTTTGTAAGGAACGAACGATTTATAAAGCGACTATAAAGGAAGTGGTCATCGATGGGAAAATAATATTGGTGTATCCGGGGTCAGTGCTGGCGACCTAATTTGTAGGCGTTTTAGCTACATGAAACGGAAATAGCCTTTTTATTATATTAAGTTACTAAAATAGGTTTCTAACGGTGGAAACTCATAAATTATTCGTCCGAATTAGGATTATTTTCGACGTGATCTGCACCATACTAATAAAAAAAACAGGTGGGTAACACTGAAAGAAAAGTTAACCAAACCAAAAATGACTTGGCAAAAGGACAAGCCTCCAGTGCCAGAACAAAATTAAACAAAAAAAAAAGTTAACCAAAAATTCAAGAAATTACGCAAAAGTCACGGTATTCAGCGTCCAATCTAACTTGAAATGCCACGTTGGTTTTTTTTTATACGAAAACTATAATTTTTGTAGCTCTTGCAGCATACTTTGATTCAAAATATTGCCTACCTATCTACAGTTTACACTTTGACAATTGTAAAAAGAAGCTGTACTCTTATTTACCTATTTAATAAATAATCTCTCAAACAGGTGAACGTACTCTCCACAATAAAAGCGCAACTGCGCGTGCGCATGCCCCGGTATCGGCAATCGTGCGCACCATAACGCCCCGCCATTTGTATTATGCCAAATCCCGCGTCGGATCGATGGGAAAGCGCTAAATTATTTAATTTATTAGCCCGCATTCTCCATCAGGGATGGAGTAGGATCAAACGCATCGGCATTTTGCTTTGTTTTCATGAGTAGTTTCGACTGAGGACATCATCATCATTTCTCTGCCCTTATCCCACGCTAGGTGGGGTCGGCACAACATTTTTTTTTTTTTTTGGTTTTAATTAATTAATTAATTCTTTATTCAGGTAAAGTAAAGTAAACAAAAATGAGCGCTTATGAGCTAAAGACTACACATTACGCAGAATGTGTAGCCATTCATAAACACTATGGGGAACCCTGAGCATCGGACAAGAAATTCTGTTTCCCGATACTCAGTGCCCACCCCTCTTATACTACAAACAAACTAATAAACAAAAACTAACAAATAAATGATTACCTACAGCTAAGACAAGATAAGTGTGAAGGGAGAATTGGTTTGTGAGAATGTGTAAAGGGTGTGTGTATGGTGTGTAGGTGGGTTTCCTGATCCACGCCAGTCTCTTAAGAGTCTGGGTATCACAGGAGAAACATGTTTTCTTCTTCCACTCACTCCTATCATTCGTCAACTCTCAATCTACTCCTCTCACATTCATATCCTCTTTCACACAATCAAACCACTTCTTCTTCGGTCTTCTTCTACTTGCATACTCAGCCACACTCATATTCATAACTCTCTTCGTCATATGACTTTCATCCCTCCTCATTACGTTGGGACTGAGGACAATTTAGCATAATAAAATGTTTTGTTGACTTACACTGAAAGACCGAAAAGGTTGATTTAACATTACTTCAACCGATATTTAGGGTTAATAGAGCCCCTACACAATGATCTGTTAAATCAAAAAAATATTTACGACTAAATCAAAATCAAAAACGTTTACGGTCTTTCTTACTCTATATAACCGTAAAACGCGTTTTTTGGTTGTTTTGTTTTTATTGCACGCATTTTTTTAAAGTTTCATAAGTCATTGAAGAGTACGGCTACGCGTGGGCTAAATAAAAAACTGACAGATAGGAGCATTTTATTTCTATGCCACATCTGGGCTATATTTGAATTTAAAAAAGATTTTTTGCTTTTTTGGTTGGTTCAGCGAGAGCCGTGAAAACTTATCACACACACACACACATAGGTACTTGTAATGCCTATCTAAACAGTTTTAAATATAAAAACATTGAAAATCCAAGAGTTCATACAACTTCCCAACACTTAGAGTTAAACCCGTGAACCGTTTGAGTTCGCTATCAGCCGGTTATTATTTTTCAGTGTTATTGTTATGGCGAGCGTTTGTTTCCACTGTATACCGCTTAACAAACTATTAAAGGTATTCTCATACCGCCTTATTATTTTGATAAATTCAGAAAACTGGAGTTTTAATTCAGCCAAGTCAATTTATTCTCGAGTTCAGTGCTAAGGACTAAACTGTAGTTTCTTGCTCGTTCTTCTAGTCGCTTCTTCTTCTTCTTTTTTAGTTCTTCTTCTATCAAGAGGGACTGGCATCAAGAATCACCTATTCGTTTATAAGGCAAAATGCTCGAAGTAGGGCAATGATCCTTGTGGTTTTACTGAATAGAAGATATTTGACTTTGACTTTTATTTAGTTTGAAACTGAAACTTTGAAACTGCAATAGCAACGATTCTAACCCGTACTCTGGAAATAAATAAACAATAAAAAAAAACATTCGGAAAACTTCTCCTCTGATTGAAACCATTTTTACCAAAAAAAGTAATTTAGACGGTATTTAATTTGATTGACTGCTCATAAGTTTTTGCACATAACAAAGTAATTTGACATGACGCCTGTCATAACATCAAAGTAATGACAGGCGTCATGGCTCAGTCGGTAGTAGCTCTGCCTTCCGTGCTGTGGGTCGTGGGTTCGATCCCCACCGAGAACAAACATTTGTGTGTTGTAAAACATAGATGTTTGTTCTGTGTCTGGGTGATTCTATGTATATGTATTTACAAAAAAAAATGTATGTATGTATTCTATCAGCCATCTAGTTTCCATCGTACAAGCTTTGCTTAGTTTGGGACTAGAAAGCGTTAAGTGTCCGTGAATATTTATTATTTATAAATTATTGTTTATTTTTAGCAACATACATGCCAAACCAATGCACCACAGAAGTCATTTTTAAAGAATACACATGTTCCTAAGAAATCATGGTACTTACAAAACCACAGAGTAACTTAAACAGAGGGAGAGCCAAACTACTTACTTTGCTCTGTGGTAGGGGCCAGTTCTGTCAAAACGACTCGCCTATTTAGCATGCATCGCTCGAGGCGAGTATCGACTCGATATAACGTGATATAACTATGTTATTTATAACGCAATAACAATGTGTGCAGTATCTGAACTGTAATTTCTCAAATACACACCTCTACTGCGCCGTGAGGTTATTAAATCTTGTTTTATTGTATAACTTGTTGTGGCCAGCGACTTCTTTCATGCATCGCAAGCATTATTATCATCTTTATTTATCTTTTGTATCAACGTAACTGCGTACATAGGCTCGATGTAAAAAAAATGCAAGCTATAGATTTAAGTAGAGATTTCGAGTAAGTGAGCGACTGGGCTCGGTCGTGGCCCCGATGGGCTAGTAAATAAAAATTAAAAACAGTATTTTTCTTCCCAACTGGGCCACAAAATATTTCATAGGTAAACTGTCAGAAAATCTATGTTTCAATCTATATAAATATAAATAAAATAAATATAAATACTCACGGACACTTAACACAACGCCTTCTAGTCCCAAACTAAGCAAAGCTTGTACGATGGAAACTAGATGGCTGATAGAATACATACATACAAATTTTTTTTTGTAAATATATACTTATAATACATAGAAACACCCAGACACAGAACAAACATCTATGTTTACAACACACAAATGTTTGTTCTCGGTGGGGATCGAACCCACGACCCACAGCGCGGAAAGCAGAGCTACTACCGACTGTACTAGTTGTTGGCAAAACTTATATCGTGAATTTGTGTATTTCTGTTGAAGAAATTCAACTTCCATCATCTCATCGAGTCTCGGAGTTTTTCATTTCACCCAATTCATACAATAACATTGGACAAATACCTAATACTTAGTAGGACTAACGTTAAGGCCTACGTACGACGGGCCTATGGAAGTTTTACTAGCAAATAAACTTTATATAGCATCGAAGTGAATAATCTAAACTGAGTTTTAGCACTAATATCTAAGTTATGATGTAATAAACAAACTATTTACTTACTTAGATCATTGTAAAGTAATATTACAACTTACTACTACGGCAATTACTTATAATTTTACAGTTAGGAAATTACTTGAGAAATAAGAGAGATAGGAGTCATGGCTCAGTCGGTAGTAGCTCTGCTTTCCGTGCTGTGGGTCGTGGGTTCGATCCCCACCCAGAACAAACATTTGTGTGTTGTAAACATAGATGTTTGTTCTGTGTCTGGGTGTTTCTATGTATTAAAAGTATGTATTTACAAAAAAAAATGTATGTATGTATTCTATCAGCCATCTAGTTTCCATCGTACAAGCTTTGCTTAGTTTGGGACTAGAAGGCGTTGTGTTAAGTGTCCGTGAATATTTTATTTATTTTTAATTAATAAATACATAAATATCCATGGACATTACACACAACGCCCTCTAGTCCCAAACTAAATAGATCTTGTACTATGGGAACTAGCTTGCTGATAGCATTCTTATATATTTTTTTTTAGAAAATATCAACTATCGTATGCAAACTAGTAAGTAATAGGTATCTAATAGGATTTAGAGTTTTAAAGAATTGAGTTAGTAAGCTAGTAGTACGTACGAGGCGTAAAAAGACTACCCATTGGGAGCTTTGTAGGAGCTTTCTTGATTAATGCAAAGCCAAAACGCAAAATGTAAAAAAAATTGTCCATTTTTTTTTTTCATATCATAACTGGCAGACGATGGATTGATTGATTGATTGAATGGAGTTTTTCATTACCTCTTTTTACCAGTCACCACTGGTTCACCTCTTGAGACGAAATTGAGCTCTACGCTATTATAACAACATTTTGAACAACAAAAACCATATTTTTATAATTATTAACTAGGCAGGCATCCTTGGGAATTGTATTAGTCTGTTTCAGAAGTTGTCTTTTCCACCTTAGAAAAGATGGAAGTGACAAGACATGGTAATCGAGTGTATATTATTGATAAAATCTTCACAGTGACGTGTTTTAATAATAATTTGTACAAAAAATTTAGGCCATTTAGTAAATTAAGAAGTTAATTAAATTATCTCACAAATCATTTCTATCGTTTCGGAAACAACAATTTAATTAAAGACTCAAGTATTGACAAAAAACAACTAAATATAAAAGGAAAGCATTCGGCATACCTGGGGCCTGGCACCTTGTGGCAAATTGAAAAAGGACGCGCTTGCTCTCCAAGCTAATAATAAATTCTCAAATAATAATAATTCATAAATAATAATCGTGGAGGAAACAAAATAAAAATATACACGTCGAAATAATAAAGGATTTGCCCGAGAATCGATCGACACGGGGCACTTTTTTGTTTGCGTCGAGATTTTATTTTTGAGTTGGACTGATGTCCGACTTTAAAAATGACTACATTTCTTTTACTATAGCGTAAAGTGTTATAATTACTTATTAAGACACAGATGATAGAGTTATAAAACAAATGGTTTGCATAATTGAATACCTAAAGATCATTAAATTTGATACAATAATGGTATAGCTGTTCGCCTATTGCCACAATGTAAGTCAGCTCGATATTTACGGAAACATAAATTCATGCTGAATGCACATTACTTTTATCATTTTCCTAAACATATCGGTTTAGTAGTCTGAAGGTATAATCAAACATCATAAAGGCACCTCGTGTGCGCCTATCCAGCGAACATAAAATTGTTTTTTCGTCCAACAGCTATAATTAGGCGATACGTTACGTTTTTGTTTGGCCCACATTTCTCGATCCTCTAATTTTTATGTTTTTTGCCGCTCCTTTTGTAGTCGTTAATATGATTACACCGTTGGGATGATGACTTCATACGTGTTTTAGGTTATAACTTAATTTACTCGGGTTATTTGTTTTTTTATTGTTGGCCGACTTCCTGAGAGTCTGTTGTGTTTTTTGCGGCTGGTCGTTAGCTAGAGGTGATTGAATGTGATGGTGGGCAAATTGTTGCTCGTATCTTATTCACATACGCTTCTATTTGGTCACGTATTGGGTTTGATTTCGAATGTTGATTTGGCGCTTTGAGCTGTAAATTGGATAGTTTTTTTCTCATTTTTGGTTACGTGATACAGTGTGTACTGTCGCTAGGTATTTGTAGTTGTAAATTAATTTATAATGAGGTAGCGGAGACCGGTCGGCACGTTAGCCCTGCGAATGTCTATGTTCGTGTTCAGCACTACAGCGCTTTTTCAGGATGAATGGAAAACTTCAAGCGGTTTAATTAGATAGTTACTGCTTATGAGTTATTCGTAGGTACCTACTTAAGTATTTTTACTGGTCACCTTGCAAACTACAGCGTCTTGACTTAATAAATTATACCATGCGTATTTGTAGGTAGGTCTATACGCAATAATAACTCACTTTCTGTCTTAACATAATGAACCACTCAAAGTTTTATTATTATCTGAATTACTTGAGAACTCGCCTGTCCAAACGGCGGAGTGTTACTGAAATGGGTACTAAAATCTCAATTTTGCTGTCAAACTGAACGAGGTTCTCTCTCATAGAATTTAAAATCATTTTTCTTTTTCGGCTGCTGGATAATCAGCCACTTTGTAGTACTTAGCTCGATGCAGCGGCTGGCTTGTACCAGGCCCGCAGTAATGCCGAGGAGGTTCACTTGACAAGTAAATTGTGCGATCGGACGCGCGACGTGCAAATTGGTGCGCAACACCGCGCCCCAACACGCAATCACTCAGTGCTGTGCTGTGCTGTGGCTATGGCGTGCTCACTGTGTCACTGGCTTTATTATAAAATAGTCTAGTATATCCCTCAGTTTCAACCGAAATAATTAGACCATAAAAAGTCTAAAGTGAAACAAATTACTTCATTACTTCAACCACAACGTAATCGCAGTTCGAATTCACTTCAAATCTGTATCCAAATAATTGTATCTAACGACTGCCAACCGTATAATCAAAAGCGTATCAGCCGAAATCAATTTTTCATCGGCGAGGTCGATTTAAAAATTATCATACAAACTGGAGTCGATCGCCGCCCACTTTAACGAGATACCCCGCGCCACCTAGCATTACGGTCGATTGCCTTTTTTATTAGGGTTGCGCGGAGAACCTTGCTAACCCTCTGCCACAGGTATAATCATAACACCAGATCTCACAGCTTACAGACAGTTACTTAGTTTTTGCAACAGAGTGCCTCATGATTATGCTGTCCGTCAGTTACAAATATCTCCGTCTCTACTTTAGACTTGTAAAAGGAGAGATTTTTTTTTTTAAATTTATTTATTGTTTTAAAAATACTTAATAACTTATTTTGTACTATAGCACTAAGGAAACCACAAGGTTTATAGGAATAATGCTACATGAGTCTAAGCATCGATTGCCTTACATTTGACCGATAGCGTTACTCAGAGCATGTGAAACAGGCCCTAACAGACATCAAACAACGTAGCTGAGCAACGTAAGCCGTAACTTACAATAACCAACCAACCAATAAAATCAACTTTTCTTACTGAACATAGTAGGTACACCTAGTTTATTTTGGTCGTTAGCCCTTTTTCATAAAAAAAACTTTTATTTTATCACTACCTATATGGTTTTACAGTCGATTATAATACTCGCAAAAACTTATATTACTTAGAACTGCGTAAAGTACAATTCCTTTGAAAGATTCCTCCTATTTTTAATAAGTCGTCAACTTAGACAGAACTCTGATTTGGGCAGTCGACTCACCCTTAGCCATTATTATTCAGACCCTGGGATAAAAGTGTCTGGGCTGTCTGGTCGACTATAATTACTTAACAAGTACGCGGACCAATAAAATTGATTTAGATTCACAAAGAAATTGATGTAATCGCTATGTGCGTAAGAATTTGTGAAGGATTCATGTCTTCCTCGTACAAAAGGTTGGTATTGAGTCGATACTTGCAAATGTTGCCAGAATTTTGCAAATTTTATAAGTGTATTTTTTTTTTGTTCTGGCACTGGAGGCTTGTCCTTTTGCCAAGTCTTTTATTGTTATAAGTGTATGGTTGTTTTTATGTTGCCACATTAAAAAAAAATGTTTTTTATGCATTGTTACACTCCTGTATTCAACAATGTGTCATATAAGGAGTAAAGAGTAAAACATTGTTATTAAAAATTGCTAACAAAAAAGTTCATTACAGAATTTAAAACTGTTCGTCCGACGAATCATGTTACTTTATTTCAGAGTTATTTTTCGCATGGTAACCCTAGTTATGGAGTACTACTTATATCTATTCCGTACCTCAATGCAAGTAAGTTTGAAGAAAAGCTTCTACCAATCTCAAGTTATGTCATAAATCTCGTATTTTACAACGTCGTTGGATGATGGAGTACTTGATAGAGCCTGATAGAGGTTATTCTGTATTACATTATAGTTACTTACGATCTATAAAAAGCTATTGTAAGAATCTATCAAAATCAAAATTGCAATTGGTAGTACATAATAAAAACTTTTTATTTACATTTTCTATATAGCTTTTCTTATTAATTTTGGCAACAATTACTCACTAAATAAATAAATATTCTTGAAAACACACAACGCCTTAAACTAAGTAAAGCTTGTACTATAGGAACCAGATTGCTGATAGAATGCTGAAATACATTTTTAGGCAAATACATACTTATAATACACTAGCCGCCGCCCGCGGCGTTGCTCGCGTTCTAGACCCTTTAGAGTGCGACTTTTCAAAATTCCTTTCTTAGTGCGCCCCTACACTATATAAGGAACCTACCCTCCAAATTTCATACCTTTTAGGCTGTGCGTTGATTCTCTGTCAGCTTCAAAAGAGTTTTATATATATATTGATGATGATGATGATAGTAACACCCAGACAGAGAACAAAGACCTATGTTCGCCATACACAAAATGTTTGTTCTTGGTGAAGATCGCCTATTATCGATTTAGCTGAGATGTGACACCTTGTACTATAAGTTTTTTTTCAACAAACAAAAAAGTACCTATTAGTATATAGTATTAAGTCAATGATTATTAAGTGCACCTCTGCATACTCAGTTATCAAAAACAACCCAGTAAAAATATTTTTAGAGGGAATAAAGAGGTAATTCAGTCATTACTTTATATTCATAACAGCACAAAATTGAGCAATTTTCATTAGAAACTGTGAAAATTACTCATGGGCAAGTGAAAACTGTATACCATTTCGTGTTCCCGAACGGATGTAATATGTATTATGATGTAGCTACGTAATTCAACTTCAACTTCTTAGTTTATGGCTTTTGCAACTTGTTGTCACAATTCTGCCAATGTCTATTTACTCTTGTGTCTGCGTCCGTCCTCACACTGCATTGCCGCATCTCTTGATAAATGTGTGTAAAGTGGTTTTTTTGAATGTGAAAATTCATGTTAGGTTTTGAAGAGAAAATCCACCATTTTCTTTTGAAAACAAACGACAGCCGACTTGACAAATGACTTGACTTGACTTATATTATTACAATTATATCACTTGACATTTTCAAAATTGTCTGTCGAAATGACGGACAGAGGCCATTAATGAAAAGATGAAGAAGAATGCGGAATCTGTTTGCAGATCTTCCGTCAGCAAAAAAAGGGGGAGGTCTGTGCATTTTCAGATTAGTTTCCCCTAGGGTAGTGGCAGAATAAGTAGCGGTTACTTACTTCATTTCTGCTGTAACTGCTACGTAACAGAAGATGATTGTCTAGATTTTCTATAAGCCATTTCAAATGAGTGTAAAAAAAACAGTTTTTACTCAAAGAAAATCTTGCTCGACGTTGATAAAATTGAGCCTTAGACACCTAATTTCCTATGGCAATATTTCATGACTGAAACAGTAATTTTCACAATTTTCTAGTTCACATTTAATTTCCTGCTCTACATAGCTTAATTAGCTTATGAATATTTTTTATTGGGTATTCAATAAAATTAGGTTATGATTTTTTATTTATTACTTTCCATAGGCTGGTGCGTAGTTAGGATATTCACATTTCCAAATAGTAAAGGAATAAAATAGTCAGGAGACCCGAAGCATCGGGCCCGATTCTATTAGAGCATTGTCAAACGAAGCATCGGGCCCGATTCTATTAGAGCATTGTCAAAACTAATGAATTTGACAGCTCTCTGTACTGTTTATCATTCTTCCGAGCTATGCACTGTCTTTGACGTTTCAGATCCATTTAGACCCGGAGCTTTTCAGGGGGCGGGGGGGGGCTTAAGCTCCCCCCCCCCTCCTGGATCCGCTACTGTGTACCAGTCTAATGGTTATTGTGAAAGGCGTGGTCTAAAGTATGATTTCTATTGCTATGATGTTTGGATTTTGTTAATAGCAATAGATAAAATCAGCTGAAATATGGGAATAATAATTTTACGACTGAAAAACATGCTCGGGGTGAATTCATAATTGGAAAATCAGTTGTACGAAGGCTTCTATTAAATAGAAATATTATGATGGAAAAAATTTACGATCTTTATTGAAAGAAATATGCAAATGTATAAAATTCAAAACGTCATCGTTTATTGAAGCATTATTTAATATATAATTCCAAGATTTCGCTTCGAAAAGTAAGGAATATTTTGGAAGCAATAAACCTTCTTTAAGGTTGACCGTTTGCATTTGGCAAGAAAATAAAAAATATGTGGTTTGAACCAAAAAAGACTTGGCAAAAGGACAAGCCTCCAGTGTCTGAACAAAAAAGAAAAAAAAATGTGGTTTGATAGGTCTAGACTAACATCAAACTCACAAGTTCTCAAAGGGGAAGCTGTGCTACGCGTGTAGGGGTGAGTTAGAAGCCTTTTTTCAGATTTTTGCTCATAATATCTCAAACTACACCGAATATGGACAATCGGGGTTTTCGTTATGAAAATTGATACAGTTATACTTTGAGGTGTTCAGATCTGTATACAATCCTTATTCAGCCATATTGTTTTGAAATATGCCCAATGTCCACTTACTCGTATCTTCATATTTCTGAAATGTGCACAGCAAAGTAGCTTTAGTAAAAAAAGTTATTAAGTCAGTGGCACACCAAGTGGCGTGCGGAATGTGGAGGCGTCAACTGGCACCGCGGTGCACGCGACGCCAAATTGTTTTCCTTTGCTCATTTGAATTTTTAAACGTAGTAAAGCTCTATTCTTTGAGTTTCAGCACGTTTCAGTTTGATATGTTTTTGTTTTTGATGAAATTTGAGAATTTTTATTTCAAATCATTGTGTCTCTTCCGAAAGGGCGAAGAAAAGGTGATGGTTCATTTTTGTCTAACTTTTGGATACAAAATAAATCCGTTTTTTTATAAGAATATTAGTTATAATAGCTATAGTATTATTTTTTCCATTACTTACTTGAAAAAAATCCTTTAATATTTTAGTCAATCTGACATTTCAAAGCTTGAATACTCTACCGTCTCTTTCAAAATATTTCTTTCAGTTCTTTGCCCATTACAGCTTTTTAAAAAAGAAAAACTCGGTCATAAAATGGATTGACACATAAAACAAAACATTTCATAATACTCGGCTGCCGCACGAAGGTTCCATGCTAATGATTGGGCCGCATTGATACAAATCGCGCTTCGGACACGCGTACCTAACGTAATCACTTAATTATTGGGCGACACCTTAACCTGCGTGTAGGGCTGTCACCAAAATTCGAACCTCATAGAAAAAAAGAATCAAGAGATAATTTTTTGTAGATTTATTGATATACAGTAAGCGTCGAGCTTTTAGAGCAGAACTTAGACCACACTTATATAAGTATTGGTTCAGATAATTACCTAGGCACCTATACCTTTTAGTTAATAAGTATGAGTACTTACTAAGTACTTGTTTCGTTTGCATTCTTGAAAGTCGATAGGCAGCCTCCGAAATTTATAATTAAAAAAAACTTGTGGCATTTTTCTAAACTAACCTAATTTGACAGCTCTAAAATTATACCCGTCTTAGTCGTTTCAGTTTATGAGAAAGGGACGACAACATTTTTAGTGCTGTCAAATTAGATTAGTCTAGAAAAATGTAATAAGAGAATCGATACGATTGCCTTCTTCTCAACTAAAATACAAATGTAGTCCGAATCAGTTTTGGTGCAGCCCTAACTGCCCGCACAGTCAGCGTTAACCATACTACTTTTTATTATATCAATTTGTGCCCATTGAAGGCGCAATTTTGGGCTAATTCCTTTATAATTGCGGGATCGCCCCTTCTAGCTTTCCATTGCGATGTGAACTCGGCCTTATCTGATTTAGGAGTTGCCTAGGGCTCATTTACATGTAAACCAGGCCGCTGAGGCGTCATCTTGGTCTGTAGTCCCATTACCTAGTAGTCTATGACATCTGATCGGGTATCAGAATAAAGTAAAAACCGATCTGAATTGTTTTGTAATCAGATCTCGGGATCCATTTATAATAGAAAATAACAAAATATTGCCAATTCGGTAAGTATACTTAGGCACAGATCATCTAATACCTACAATGATTATAGATATTTCTCTATCAAGTGGCATATTTTACTAAAAAAACAATGCGTGTGTAGAATTGTTATCAATATGCCTGTTATTGGAAACAATTCTAGTTTTTTAGATATTTACTGAATTTATATCCAAAACATGCAAATTAATAAATGTATGTATGATGCAAGAGATACAGCATTACTGGAACTCATGAACCAAGAAAGAACCAGTAAAGCCGGTATAACCTGTTTTCTGTGTATGCTGATCGCCTTATCTGATGCAGGAGTCGCACCAAACATTAGGAACATTAGGGAAAACTAAAAGTTAGGAATAATGGCTCTTTTCGAAGCCATAGTCACAGAATAGAGAAGATTACCCTTGGATTAATGGTTATTTTTATTTATAGGTTAAGCATCACAGTTTTTATTCAAATCTGGTATTGAGGCTTATTAGGTATTATGGTAAGACATAACCACAGATCATATAATACTACATGACTAATTTGTCATGTAATTTACAAAGATTGAATGTCTTACTACTGTATTGAAATTGATTTTTTTCTATGTACTTATTATTTACCTCTTTACAAGGCTATTTTGAAACCTCCGATACATAAAGGTCAAGGTGCAAGTTTGTATATATAACTGTCTTAAAAATAAATTATATTATAAAATCATATATTATTTGAAATAAAATATATATACCATATTTTTTTTAATATTGTAGATAACTGTTGTGGTAAAGAATATAATAGCTTAGGGTTTGTAGATAGCTCAACTGTTTCTTGTGTATTTTGTAAATATTGTAAATACTGTATTAGTTGTAATTTGCTTAGTGTTTGAAAAATATGTGTAAAATAAAAATATAAAACAAAAACAGCTCTATTCACTCACTTAAAGTAACATGTATCAAGTAACATTTAGTAACCTCCTCCTAAATATAATTACTTAATCTAGTATAATAACGTGAAATGAAATAGAAGAATAATAAAATGGTGTATACCACTCCCCCATAGACTAATGATACCCACCCCCAATCAATTTAAAAACAAAATGGAACACAAATAGCTACAAATGATAAGTTTTCTACAATAGGAATATTAATTGCCCAAGTTGAAAGATTGGAGGCGCGATAGCCGAATTAAATGAAAACTCGCTTCGAATTCATTTGAATTGAATCATTTGGAAATGAACGACTTCATTTGCATACACCGTAATTAGTTTGTAATTCATGCCGTTTTTAGTACAGTCGGGAAGAAAGTTTTTAACTGTCTTTGCAGCAAGGGTCATATAAAAAATCAGTAGGAAACGGGCCGTAAGTTTTGCTAAGCTCTGGTCGAAAAACTGGCACCTAGAATCATCTAGTATAATGACACGATTCTAAATGTTCCTTGTGATTTTATTGAATAAATAATTTTGGCTGCATTAATAATAATATTACCCTTATCATGTTTTAATACTGATGCGTAACAGAATACAAATTAATTATAGTTCCATTTTTTGTGGTTCAGTAAAAACTAGGTATAGTGCCTTCTGGTAAGATCGGCGAAGTAGTAAGTCCGGATGCTAAGGAATTCGGCGATATTTTTAAATGATGGCAACATCGCCTTACACCCCATTTTGCTATACATTATAAATAATATTTCATTCATTTATAAGCATACGCTTATAAGCATTCATTTATCTATAATGTTACCAATAAATATTGACAGCTGGTTTTAATCATTTGGTCAGGTTATTATAATAATTTGAGGGCATAGCAAAATGGGGTGTAAGGCGATGTTGCCATCATTTAAAAATATCGCCGAATTGCTTAGTTAAGTGATTTATCCGGACTTACTACTGCGCCGATCTTACCAGAAGGCACCCTATAAGAAACTGATTTTATCTTTAGCTTTGACAGAAACCCACCTACCTACCTAGGTAAGAACTAGTTGTCTAATACTCTTTACAGCGGTAAGAACAGGCACTGACTATGATTAGGGCATTATGCATGAATGTAGGTAATTATTTACAGATAGATAAGTTTAAGTAGGTACCTTTTCTATTTAGTTATGCTGTCTGAAAAAGTACTCTACTATTACTTATTTAATTTATTAAATAACTGCTTAAGACGATTTTTTCTATTTATTTTTACGCTCTACAGATTTAATGGGCAATACTTTACAACGAAACTCCATTAAAAATAATTGTATATGATAATTATAGCTTCATAAGTAAATTGTGAACAAGATATATAAATGTAAATTGACCGTAGTAATATTCCTAAGCAATTTGAAGTTATCGTAAATAGGCTAGGTGTTTGAAAATAAAAAAGCACTAAGTATGTGAAATCTGGGAAAAAAAATCTCTTCTTGTAAACGTGTCATACAAGCTACAGGCCAAAGTGACATTTTTCTTCTAAAGATAACTACGACATAACTTTTCCTACCATTATGATGACTTACCTATTCCACTCATGGCGGTAACCTTTCTTTCTTGTATAATTATAAAATAACTAGCTGTCGCTCGCGCCTTCGTTCGCGTCCCGTTGGATTTTTCGGGATAAAAAGTAGCTTATGTGTGAATCCAGGTCACGGACAATATATATTCCAAGTTTCATCCAAATCGGATCATTAGTTTTTACGTGAAAGAGTAACAAACATCCATACTCACAAACTTTCGCGTTTATAATATTAGTAGGATTATGTACGTCTTTGGCCTTGATCGTCGTAGATTTTTTTAAAGTAGGTATAACACTTATTCCTAACTCTTTGACTGTAAGTATGAAAGTTCGTATGAAAACGAACCGGAATGAACGAACATTACGACAGTTAAACTATAATTTGATAAGCTTCATCCTATCAAATTATAGTTTAACTGTCTTCATAGGTATATACCATAGGTACACACGCAACACTTATGTCTTGTAAATAAATTGCTGATAATAACAGAAATAGCTAACGATGATGTTTCGCGCCAGATAAAACGACTTGCATCACTCACCGAGATTGATGCGCGAAAGTCCATGGAATAGGATCGAATCACGCAGATTATGCAGCTGGGTTTATGTAGAGTGTAAAAAAAACCACTACAAAACCATAAATTTATTAATTACAACAAGATAGAATAAAAGACATTTATTTGTGACAAATAAGGTAGAATACAAAGAGACACTACAGAAAAGAGGTAAAGAGTAGTAGAAATAGCACAGATAATAGATGAGCATACAGATAACAATGATAACGGATACAGATTGATTGAGACTAATGCTAGAGCTACAAACGAAACAATTACAATGCTAAAATTAAAATGTGGTAGAAAGATAATGGTAGGTAGGTACTTAATTAGATACATTTAGGTAGGTAGACTTTTAGTTGATTTGTTTCTAAGTAGGTAATATAAATGAAAGATAGTAGGTATATTATTTAAACTTTGTGGGTATACAAATAATAGTAGAACCCATCCTTTCCGTGCTAGTTAGGAACTGTGTTACGGCAAAGGTAAGATTCTCGTCCTTTAAAAAAATAAATAATTTGTTGTAATTTTTCTCATTAAATTGTAGACATTACCTTGTAATTTGCAGTTCATCCGGATTACAAAATCACTGGAAATTGTAATAAAGGATAATGTCTAAAAATGTACGAAATTTACCTCTATGATCCTCTATCATTTTTTTACTTAACGAATTTTGGTGCGTCAAAACACTCTTGCCGTGAAATCACGTAACGTCATTTTTTTTTTCATCGCTGTTAGAAAAGTGTCAAATATTAGTCAGCCTATTTTCTTAAAGAACTCACATCTATGGTTATCTCAATCTGAGGTAGTGCGCGCAATTTATGAATGTGTATAGTAACTTTCGTTCCGTTGCAGTTTATCGAGTAGAAGTTATGATTATAGATTCGACACGGCACTGGCGGCGGCTCCGAGATTATTTACTGAGAACTGTTTTCTTTGTCTGATTTAAACAAAACTGAGATGGAAATCACTAGATAAAAGTGCATTGTTCGTAAAAGAAAATAGTTGTGAAACAACTAGATATTCATCATCATAGTGAAACAAAATCATCGCAAGGTGATAAAAATGTCATCTACGGATTTTTCTTCTGAATCCATAAACTGAAGTCACCTATAAACCAGTTTCAACTAGATTTTACCAAGAGCAGCGACTGAATACGTCTTAGAGAGCTAGACATACCTGAAAATGTTTACTCAAGATTAGATCGATGAGTTCTTAATGAGTTACACCCAAAACGAGACACAATGTATGACTCGATTGGAAAGAAAATCCGAATCAGTTACACCGTAACTTGATGCAACTTTGTTTTCAAGAGTTGCCAACGAGTCCTCCACAGTGACGATACACCCAGTGTACCGGTGTGATCTGAAGAATCTTTATCGTGTCGTATCGTGTCGGGTCGGGTCAGCATTTAAAAGCTTATTCAAGTGCGAATACGACTGTCATTTTCATTCAACACTACTATCAGAATTGCGATTTCTTCCTGGATCCTCTAGCGCTCAGCTTGAAAAATTACTCAATAAACTAGAATCATGCCTACCAGATACAAACGCGTTCAGTAATCTACTCTCAATGAATTCTCGCGTTTCCATCTATGGCGCCTACATGGTGCATATACAAACTTCCAGCGGCTTTAGACGTCGTATAGGAAGTCAACTTCAACTTCTTGGTCTATGGCTTTTGTGACTTCTTCTTCTTCTTTTTTTTGTGTCTGTTCGGTGGCTAGGGCTGCCACGAATTGCCGGCGTTAATTGGCGTTTACCTGTTTACTAATCTTTTAACAAAAAGCGGAAATCTGAGTAAGTAAGTTATGAAAAATCACCGGTGAAGAAGGGAGACTTCTTTTGCGACTTGTTTGGGATTCAATTTCCATGATTTTTATGCCGAAGAGATACAGCGTCCTTTATTTTATAGTAGGTGAGCGATTTTGAGTACTTATTACTAGGTTTGTTCACATCTATGGCCACCTATACCTGCCTACAAGCCTACGAGGGGTTTTAATTACAATGGTTCTAGATTATGGGCCATAAAATTTGTGAATCTACGGGAACATTTTTATTTCTATAAACATGAGTTGAGTATCCAGTTTATTGGACTCTTTACGAAACGATTGTAGTCTTGCACATTTTAAGAGTTTGTTTAAACCACTGTGGGTCATTTGAAACAAATATCAGGCACATTTTGTGCACCGTGTCAAAAGGTTCATTACACGGGGCTCAGATGTCAAAGTCGCCGTACAGTGCCGGGAACTCGACCGGATAATTTGGCCACATTTAAAATTATTATCGGGCTAGGGCGTGTAGTACACGAGTCGGCCAGACGCGGCATGCATGTGCAAAGTCGTGCGGATCCCAATGTGTCTCTGTAGTCTTCTTCTTTTGTTGCTATGGCTGTTCGGTGGCTAGGGCTGCCACGAATTTGCCAATGTCAGTGTTTTTTGGAGTCTATCATCGCGTGGTACAGTTCCTGTGACGTCCTATGACGTTTTATAAAAATGAAGCATTCCACTTTTGCGCATCAAAAGATGCGCACCAAAAACTTCCGCACCTACGCTAAAGTGGCTAACACGTCAAGCGATTGGCTGCGCAGAAAGCGGTTTCATTCTACGAAGTTGCTCGGTCAGTATTCAGAGAGGACAGCTTATGTGTCACAAATTGCATTTAAGAACGAAGATAAAAGGTGTATGTAACAATGATTCTAAAACTTTTATTCATTAGCCGGTCAAAATAAAATCAATAGAATATTTTTATTTTTATTCAGAGCGGCACACCGGCGCTGTGTGTAAGTCGCCTTGCACTTGAATTCGTCATGGTGTGCAGTGGATGCTGCGCATGTGTTGCTTGAATAATATAAACAGGTCAAAATGCCAGTCAGACGAAAATTCCGAAGGGTTTTGCGTAAAATCAAAGCTTATAAACCGAAACCATCGAAATCATCCAATCAAGAACTACTCCAAGTCATCTATCTTAATTTCCCTCGCCGAGTACATTTTTGGTCATATATACCTGCCAACGTAGTTCTAATTTCTAATTGGTCGTGGGGGAATGAGATCTGCACTGATGTCCCACGTTGAGGTGTATTGTGCATTGTCCCTCTGCTGACCTCACACCTGCCAGCCCAAATCCTTAAAGTAACGGAGGAGGACTTTGGGTTGATGACAGCAATGTTCCAGCATCCCTGGGTGTTGTAGATGCCAAGGAGTGGGACTCGATCAGCTCCTGCAGTCCGGTCCTGAATCTGGCTTTGGTTGTGGCAGTGCAATGTAGCAAGACATGCTCTACCGTTTCTTTTTCCTGAAGACAGCCGCGACAGATGTCGCTGTCTGTCGCTCCGATCTTGAGGAGATGGTGGTTAGTGGCCGTGATTATACCCACCATCATCCTCAAGTCTTCACCTGCCAACCTTTTTTTTTTTTTTATGATAATAGTAATGGAACCAGCTGATAGCTCACCTGAGGTTTAGTAGTAACTTCTGCCTATAACAATGCATTACCTCACAGAGCAAGTCCAATGAGGACGTGCCCTGTAAGGCAATGCACTGCGTCCATCACTCTGAGACGTAAAGATGTTGAAGTCTCATGTGCCTGTAATTACACCGGCGCCCTTACCCTTCAAACCGGAACACAGCAATGCGAGCATCGCTGCTTGGCGGCAGAAATAGGTACGGTGGTAGTACTTCCCCGGATGAGCTCTCACAAAGAGCTCTACTACTAGCAAAAGCAACCTAATACCTACCCACTTTTATATTGATACGTACAGTATAAAGTGATTATGAAAGGTGCAATAAAAAGTACCAAATCTGTGTTTTATACGTGTTATATTTTGATTCAATAAATTACTCACATAACATACCTTTTTACATATTACATTACATTGTTATAATCAATTTACAGATCTCAACTTCTCGTACATCTCTAAGTAACTATAAATAACTTAAAAGTATTTTTTGTACCTAATTTTAAGTTTCAGACTACAGAATTTTACAATTAGATAATGATTTTATGTGATAAGTAGAGTTCACATTACAACGAAAGATAGTTTAGAAAAGAAGATTAGAATTTTTTTGTGCAAACTGTATTTTATTTAAAAGAAGACCTCTGGGTTTGAGAACAAGCATAATTGTTCACCAATATTTAGAAACATATAGAAAGTTAAGCTTTGTATACGTAAAACGAACACATTAAGCTTGCGGGCCCATTGTATGTTTGTTCTGCTTAATTTTTCGGTTCACATTATGATAAGAAATCTATTTATGCGAAGGACAATTTTATTTCATATAATTTCACGTATCAGCGATTCAAGACAATACCTCCGTAACCAATCGCTCCGCATTGTTTATCCAACCGAGATTATTATCAGCCCTACATAGTTGTAATAACGACTATATTTCGATAGCACGGGAGAACCTTTGTGGCTGACTGTACAGAGTAAGTAAAAATAGTCATAAAAGCAGTCAGCCATTTTGTTTTGCTAATTGGCTCTCTTATCGGCAGTACTGCAAGCGTCCAATAATAGTTTATTTATCGTGGTATAATATTCCTGGCAAATATTTTCACCATTGTATAATTATATATACTTTTTATGATTGTTTTTATATATATAAATGTCCATGCCTGTGTGCTTGGCATTATTTTAGAAAAAACCCCTCGTTATGCCATTTAGGCGTTCAATTAAACTTCTTCCGAATATCATGGTTGTACATTGTAGAAACATCTATGAAGGTTATGATGAAGGTTTTGTCATATAGTCTCTCAGACACGTAATATTTTTATATATTTTATGTAAGTATAGATATTGAGTTTGAATTATTATGCTTTTTACACAAGGTTATGAATTGAGGGTTAACAGGCATATTCGGGCGAAGACGCTTCACCTTTTACAGTGTTCAAATTGCACGCCTACAAACGTAAATTAAAATATAATTGCATCAAAGTGACAATATAATTGTTCATAAACACAGCAGATATCTACTATAAATTAAGAAAAATGACGTTTCATAATTGCAGTGCAAAAATGGCAGTTGATAATATTTCAAAGTGAATAGTTGATGAATAGAATTAACAAGCATAGACATTGTAACAATCTAGAAAGGCGTTAATGACTATGTTGATCATTATTATGATTGCACGGTTCATGTTAAATTAACAAAACAACATTGACATTTGTTAGATTACCCCACAAAGTTGTTGAATATTCTCAAACTTTGTAACACTGACTTTTTTAACTCGATGTTTAGTTTTGTACATAATGTATTTGTATTTGCTGTAAATGCTATATCTATTTTTACAGTCAACTAGATAAATGTATGCTCTTACAGTTAGAACATGGAAATATTAACATTTCTCATTCTATTTTAAGTAACTTAATTTAAACTTGGAATAGTAAGTCTCCACAGAAGTAAAATTTGCAATTTAGTCTAACATAGTCAAAATAAAATCTTTATAAATTATACATCAACAAAGAATAAATTATTGCCCCGAATCCAATAAGAAAATAAGATCCTAATTCCAAATTAAATAAATTAAAGACTTATATACACTAGTTATAGTATCTATATAATACATTGATCTACAACTAATATTCACACGGGATATGTTAGGTGTATCAAGTCTTAAGCTGCGTAAAGCAAAGGAACATTTTAGAATGGCCTTTAAAGTCACTGGTACACAAGAGCCTCTACAGTCATTTTCACGTGTTAAGTAATGATTCTATGCTGAACGGATTGTGTTTCCTTGTTCCCCCACTTTTTGATAAATCCTGCTCCGTTGTGGTACGCCCCCCACCGCTAAGATCCAAGGAAACAGCTCGGCCAGAATCAAAGTCAAATTTCTCAAAGTTTGCGTTCGCAGCTCCGAATTGCTGAAAGAATGACGTTTGTGGATCTGGAGTAGGACTAAAATGTCTTCCAGAATGTGCGTCTGATGTGGAACTATCTGAGTTGTTGATACCGTCGGCCCCGGACGGGGCTCGGAGCCGTCCCGTCATGGAGAAGTCCTCTGGTCCCGAGTCGTTGCACGAATCCCCTCCGACGACATCGATCATACATTCTTCTCCTTCACCGTCACCATCAGAGTCTGAATACATGCCGTTGTTCCGGTGCTGTGCTAAGTACTCCGTCTTCAAAGCTTCAAGGTCAACAGTGATGCCTTTAGCTCGTAGTTTCCTGGCTTGTCGGTCTAGCGCTTTTGCCAGCTTCTTTCTTCTTCTCGCCCTGTGGAGTTATAGGGCAAAATTAGTATAGAACCTAACTGTAAGAAGATTGAGGATTTTGTATTGTAATTTAAATTTTACAGAAAAATTTCATCCAAATACAGATAGGACACTGTCTACACCACACACAGACAGTGTCATATTATTATATCATATGGCTACTAGCATAGTAAGCGCTAGAGCATTGTGGACGGAACAGCGTATTTTTTTCAAACTATTGTTTCAACCAGTTAAAATTCTGAAGCTGTTAGTGAAGGTCTATGTTGTAAGTTCCTCACCTCTCGCGGGCGCGTAGCTCGTGAGGAGGGATGGGTTCTCCCGAG
Organism: Eulithis prunata; assembly: GCA_918843925.1. Classification (NCBI taxonomy): domain Eukaryota; kingdom Metazoa; phylum Arthropoda; class Insecta; order Lepidoptera; family Geometridae; genus Eulithis; species Eulithis prunata. The sequence goes on along the minus strand of OU974014.1, from coordinate 7,632,203 downwards.
CAGGACTGCGGGTGAGCGTTGTGCGCTGGTCGGCCTGGCCCTTTCTTGGTGTGTTCCTTCTTACGCCATTTCGCTCGTCGGTTCTGGAACCATACCTGGGGACAAGGAAATATGATTTGTTAGAAGACAAAATCAAGGCAAGGGTTACATTTGATACCATCCCAAGGACCACTTCACCATCAGCAAGGAAATGTCTTGTACAAGCCTAAGATAACCACTAACAAAATAATTAGGTCTCGGATCTAAAACAATTTTGGTCAAGCAGAGTTTTGGTCAACCTTTCTTCCAAAACGCTTATATTTACGGAAAACGATAATGTCGAAACCATGGAGTATATTAGACGAATGAATTTTCCCAGTATCTTATCAGGAATAGTCGGACTGATCTACAACAAAGAATAGTCAATGCGTACGGAGTTAAAAAACGCTTACCCAAGACATAGATTTATCCCAGTCAGATTAATACTCATCAAATGATACTAAATACGTTTGCTTACGCTGAAGGTAGAGTCAGAGACAACCATACTATAGATTAATGTCCTGCAATCATGCATTAGTAAGATCATTCACCTACGATGAAAAATCAAAGCTGTATGAACCGAGTGAATCCACCTACGTCTATTTAGCGAAGCAGCATGGACCCTACGATTTAAGCGATTAAAGCTTCAGCGCAAAAAGAAAGGAGAAACATCGCTGGTTTTTTTAGGCACAAGCAGAGCGAATTTATTCAGTCATCACAAAATTACTCTCATCACTGCAATCCCAATACGCCAACTTTTAGTCAGAGAGTAGTCAAACGTACGTCCAATTAAAATCCTAATTATATTAGCTCACTTATTGAGCACTGTTGCGCATATGTTGCAACTCATAATTTCATCAATTTTTTTATTCATAGACACGTAAGTACAGCAAGCCTTGGCAGAGTACCTACCTCAAGTAGGTACCTACCTACCTACGTTAGGTAGGTACTTGAAAAACATTTTCAAACTAAGCAAGTATAGCTGTCTTATATCATTTAAATCCTAATCCTAACTAATATTAAAACTACTGAACCGATTTAAATGAAATTTGGTACACAAATAGTTTAAAGCCTGAAAAAGGACATAGGCTACTTTTTTATGCGAAAAAAGGCAGTATACCCAAAGACATTATTCGACGCGGACGAAGTCGCGGGCACAGCTAGTAACCTATAAATTATTCAGCTGCCCATTAGAAAAGATTCTAAGTGGCTTACAATAGGGATTGGTTGATCGATACGATCTTTCTGTATTACTAAAGTTTTATATTCTAGTTACTAGTTATGTTTATTTTTTATTTGACTACTTGTCGCTCCGCTTATGCGCGTGCCCTTTGTCTAGTGGATTGAGGCATAAAATTTGAATGCGCTTTTTCATGTTAATTAGATGCGTGCGCGTGCATTTCATGCGCACGCAGGCATGGAGTGAGACGTCTTTAAGGTGCGCAAAATATATAAAAAGATATTGCTATCACTAAAAATCTTATTGTTGTCTGCGCCAGTTTTGTGTTTGAGGTTTTCAATAAAACGTTAGTCAAAAAATTATGAAGGGTAATTTTTCAATTTTAACACTCGGTTGTTTGTAATAACTAGCTTAATTTTGTTTGATCATCGAATAATAGGTTTGAAATTAATTCATACAGTGACTCCAATGTTTTTTTTGTAAGAAAGCAGTTGACCGTTGTTAGTTCCTAGATTAAATTAATTAAATTAGTTAAAAATTCATCAGCTCCGAATCCAAGGTTTAAAGATTATTCTACGTTTTATCTCTATTTCGCGCTCGTAATTTTAACCAGCATATAATTATTATAAAACCTCATATTATCTCAACTCTACAGGGCAATTGAATAAAATATGCATCTACCCTTTGGGCCTACGAGTATATAAAACGTCGAGGTCGGTTTTACGAGCAGCCCATCGCATTTCATAGCAAAACACATAATTTAACGATGCCCACGGATTAATTTGGATTAATTTAATAAATAGCTCTCAGTTCTGACCACGATAAATAAATAACTTTATGTGTTTGTTCCATGGATATCGAGACTCATAAAAAATTGCAAAATGCCGCGTTTATTAAATGCAATTCCTGCTTTTTACTTTGGGATCCATAGATTTTCAAAAAGTCAAATGAGAAGAGATGTCCATCTCATTTATTGCATCAGTATTCATACATTTTAAATTGTTAGATTTCTCATCGACTACTTATTATTATTTTATATGAAAAATATAGAAAATAATATTTCACTTCGCTTGTATTGACCACTAGCTTATTCTGAAAATATAAAGTCGCAACGATGACGGTGGGTTTCGCAAAGTCCGCACCAAAAAGTTCGTTTTACCATTTTTATTCGGAACGCAAAAATAAATAAATAATAAATAAATATTCTTGGACATTACACACAACGCCCTCTAGTACCAAACTAAGCAGAACTTGTACTATGGGAACTAGATTGCTGATACAATACTTATATACATTTTTTTTTGTAAATACATACTTATAATACATAGTAAAACCCAGACACAGAACAAACATCTATGTTTGCCACACACAAATGTTTGTTCTTGGTGGGGATCGAACCCACGACCCAAAGCACGGAAGGCAGAGCTACTACCGACTGAGCCATGACGCCTGTCAAAAAATATACCTATAGTAGGTATAGGTACCTAAAGTCTATACCACAGAATACCTATTGTAATGTTTGTACTATGCGAAAAATGCCAATTATTATTCAAAGTAGCTTATAGTATAAACTGTCTTGGTTAGAACCAAGCCTAGAACCACCTAACTTACTGCTTGGTACGAGTAAAGATGTAAAGATAAGTAATAGGCCTTTACATCTATTGAAGATGATTTATACAGCGTCACCTATGCCTACACTTAACGGGACACTGCAGTGCCTGGGACAATGTTTAGATGGAGTACGTTTGCCCAGCACCTATACCATCCTCTCAGCCTAGTCAGCTATATCCACAGTAAAGACAAGGTCAATACGTGCGGAGCTGACTAAGCCAAGGGTTTCCTCACGATGTTTTCCTTCAGCGTTAAGCTCGTGTTAATGCGCATATAAATTTTCCGAAACGAAAAATCCATTGATGCACGGCCGGGATTCGAACCCACGACCTTCGGATCGAAAGTCGAGGTGCAATCCCACTCGGCCAGCACGGCTTTACAGATAAAGCTTGGTAATAATAAAATCCTGTGTTTAAGTCTAATGCAGACATAAACAATTCCATCTAAATGTAATGAATCCTCTTGATTAACTCTTTTAGCTCACGAAGTAATTAAGTTAGGTACAGACGCAAAAAAGAAACAAGTCACCTGAAGTGAATTAATGGTAGGGGAAAGCGGGGTGGAAGCGTACGGCGGGTACAATACGTGCCTCATTAGGAGAGGGGGGCGTAGTAACTGTTGTTTTCACTGTGGTTAGGGATGGGGTGGACACTAGACCTATACGATAGTAGCCGGACAGGAAGTGGTGGATGTGGATAACCTGATAAGGAAAAAGCCGGACGTATTATGATTGCCGGGCTTGTCAAGTTTTGTAACATATCTTGCTAGTGTTGATAGTTTTTGAGCTAAACATGTGGGTTTATCTGACTTATAATAGTTCAAAAGACGAATAGATCATTGCGTTTATCTTATTTGAGTTTATCCCAAAACAACAAAAAAGAACAAGTTTTATTTGACATTAGCTGCCATTTTCTGCGCCAATCGGCGTAAAACCAAATTCTCCTCCCTATTTGCGGCACCACACGGCCAACCAATGGCTATTATAGCTCGTACGGTTTCTATTCCTTAATCAATGTGTTTCGATTAGATGAAGCTGGGGTTTAATTAAAACGTAAATTGGACTAACTAAAGGTTGTGAAAGAACAATTTCAGGAAAGTAGAGCTTACCCTACAATAGCCATATATCAAGAAGAAATGGCCTTACCCTAGAGGGTAGTTATCACTTAGGATTACTTCAGAGCCTGCATCCACAGCCCGACTTCACGCGGGTGAAGTCAGGCTGTGGATGATGATGATGATGTTGTAGAATAAATGATTGCTATCACTGTTGCGAGAATTAAAAAACGTTGATCTTAACTTCCCAAGAAAAACGTCACTGTAAAGTGATAAGTAGATATTTTCTTCATTGTTATTTTTACTAAGAAAACATTTGAAGCTTCAAATTGGTGCTTACATTTTCAGTAGTCTTTTTACACACTGTAAGTAGGTAAATAGTGACATATAAGTTTCGGTTACGACTCTGTTTGTTTGTCTGTTACAATTCTGGGAGATAGTAATACCAACTTGTAAGTAATAGCTATAATATCCAGGTTAATCAGATAATATCATTATGATGCTGCCCTTCGTATTTATGACGGGCAGTATTTTCATATTTATACAAGTACCTATTATATTTATCTTGGACAATCTTTATGTTATTATCTTGGACGATGTTCTTGTACTTATGAATTCTAGGTATCAGCAGCCATCTTTCTTTGAACTAACTGGCAGGTAGCTAATTCTCTCTCCTTTTAAGTTTCCTGAATGAATGAATGAAATAATGAATTACTTATTTGGCTTAATATTTAGGTAACACAGTTAATATTTTTAGGTACACAGTCAAATTAAGTAAGTACAGTGAATTTAGCGAAAAGTATTGAAAGGGTTTTAATGGTTTTCTTTGATAGACATATTTACGTCGTCTTACGAGTAATGGACGCAGTGCATCATTATTAATGCAAATATTATCATCATCAATCATCAATCAATTTAAATAAAACTCTTTTGAAGCTGACTTAGAATCAACGCACAGCCTAAACCATAATAGTTTATCTTATAAAAAGTTAGAGCGGACATGATGTCGTGTTTAACATACGTAATCAGGACATAATGTCAACTCTAACTTTTTATAAGATAGGGGGTAAGTCTTAGAGGTATGAAATTTGGAGGGTAGTATCCTTATGTAGTGTAGGGGTGCACTAAGAAAGGAATTTTGTAAAGTCGCACGCTAAAGGGTCTAGCACGCGAGCAACGCCGCGGGCGACGACTAGTTTTACATATTATAGGTATAAAAATATAACAGTTGAAAGTCTTCATCAAAATCACCCTTACGAAATCAGCGAGCTGAAGAAACATTTGTGAAAATACTGCAACCTCAATTGCCGCCTTTCCCCTAGGTTGACTTGGTAAATAAGACGCTCCCCATCCGGATGTGGCAGCATTGGCAACCAGGCGGTGACAGAGGAGATTTACATTATTTATTTCTTCGTCTACATGTCGCGTCTAGTATCGGGATTCGGGTTTTGACATTTTTTGGAACAAAAGTTAGTTTAGTGTATGAGTATTGTGGTTTAATTTACACACTGAAAATCTCGTTTTGTATGAAACGTGATTCAAGTTTTGATCCCCGTTTCATGCATTGTTCGTTTTTCGAAAGCACGAGTCTAGTTCGATAGTTTCGCCAGTCTGTCCACCATATTATTTCAAATAATATCAGTTGACACTGGCAAAATTGTATGTCGGAATGACGGACAGAGGCCATAGATAAAAGAAGAAGAAGAAGAGTAGGTATCGATCGCATACTCACTATTATATTTGTTTCTTTATTTTTTTTTCTTTCTACAAGATTTTCTTTTTCATTACTTTTTAAAATGTCTACTTACATAGGTAGGTACTTGTACCTACTTTTTGCGCACGTGCCAAGTATCTCTGACAGAGCAGTTTTACTTAGGGCTGTCAATGTTTTTTGATGTGTCAAAAATTGGTTATTTATGTTTAACGTTCATGTTATTAAGATGAAATCTGTGCTTTTTCCAATACGGGTTGCCACTTTCTTGAATAACTTGTTCCAGTGTATCTCATTAGTCACAGTAATTACATTATATCCTTCACTTGGATACGGGATAAATCTTGTTTGCGGCGAGAAATTATTCACGTTCGATGATTCATAGCTCGGGGCAGCCCTATGAGTAGAGTAGGCTTCGTGTCTATCTTTTACCGCTAAGCCGCCGGCGCCCATATCACCCTTCGAGCGGGACAACAGATACAAAGTACAGGCGAGTGATAGGGATGGCAAGGGCTCCTTAAATTTTATATTCTATCCGCATTTTGTCGCCTAAGCGTTCCATTTAGTGTTCCATATTTAAAACCTCGCGCCATTCTTTTTCTTCGGCGGGAAAGGTTTTATATATTTTTTTCTTTTAGGGTGTATCAGATGTGTGCAGAATACTGAATGTGTGCGTGCAACCGCCGCCGTGAGGGAATGAAATTGGCATATAAATGTAAATTTTATGCTATGAATTTTAAAATGAAGTCGATACTTCCGCGGTTTTCGAGGAGTTTACGTTGGGCCGGGGATGAAATTAGATTAGAGTACGCCACTTTACGTAAAGAATGGGCTTCTAACGGCTGCCGTGCTATTATGCTTTTCAGTTTACAACGAACCTATTTTTGTTGTTTTATATTTTGACAATACCTATTACCAATACACCAATTTGAAAATAATGAAATATATTATGGTTCCTTCATAAAGGAGCAAACGTAACCGCTTCAAACATTTTGAGGTCCTAATTCCACGTAGTACTTATACTAAATAAAGTTATAAAAAAAAACCATGGATAAAATAGAAGCCTTCGTACCTTCCCGTCTGATTAAGTTTGAGCCTTAACATTTTACTTTAATTTAACCGATTCGATTCAATAGAGCTCAGTAACTTCTAAACGATTGTTTCAATGAAGAACATTATTATCATTGATAGAATCTGAGAACTCCCTTTAATAGAAAAGCATTAAGGTTCAGCGACATTATAACCGGCCATAAAGTAAAACGATTGCGGGTCTACCAATCCCGCCGTATAAAATATCCGAACGAAAATAGAGAAATCAAAGAGGAAAAAAATCCACTTCACAGACGCAAACAAGTCACTTTAACTTTATTGAGCTGTAATCGAATTGTGACGTCCCTGCGAGCCGCGGCAAGCTCGAGGTCGGAGCAGCGGGATCTGCAGCCATCCTTATCTGACCCGCCCATTTAAATCTATGCTATTCAATCGTGCCGTCTCGCTCGCATCCCAGGGGTGCCGCAGAGATTGCAATCTTTTGATTTATACCAACTATTAGGAGTGGTAGGATATTCTGTCTCGGATGAGATTTGCGATAAACTCCGGTGCAATAGACGTTAGTACTGATTATAGAAACGGATTAACTTATTTATCTCTCATATTTTATGAAGATGAAACTCTTTGTTCCTTCTGGACCAGCAAAAGCGTTCCTGAGTCTATAGAGTTCTATAAATCACTTAGATTGAACTAGTTTTAGCCACTGACGGTCACACCATGGATACTGTTGAATTGGATACTCTGAAATCCTATAAATTCTAATCGCCTACAAACCCTTACAAAATGGGTTCTTTCAAACGTGTGCTTATATCTCAAGAGAAGGTTTATTTGAACGGGTATGGCGTAGAATAATAAATAGAACTACTTATACTTAACACAGTTTTTTTTTATCCTAAAAAATGTTGGCATTTTGAAATATTTCAAAACTAAATCTGTGTGGAAAAAGTCGCAAAAAAAAACCTAGTTCATCTTGGTTACAAAAACCGTCCTCATATTTTTTTGCTTCGTAAAACCAGATTTATTTAGGTAAACTTTCCTAGGGCACCTAATTCCTACTCTACATTTTTATTTTGTACCTACCTCTGTGTTTGCTAAGTGATTTTGTGTCTTAACTTAAAGATATAAAGCTCATTCTGAATTATCGTTCCATTTACAGTGAGAGACGAGATCGGGTGAGGTTTATATAAAGTTGGCCATCCCCAATGGCCGCTTAGCCCCAAAGGTTCCGGAAAAATAAGGGAAATCGTCCCTCATCTATATTGAAAGGAAACCTTCAAAGTAAAGTTTTCGGGCACATGTTTAGTATGAGGGTCGACTGTATTTACTCGGTATATACCTGAGATTGTGAGGTTATAATAAGTTACAATATCAACCTCAATGTTTGATAGCTCAACTATTTCATGTGTATTTTGTAAATATTGTAAATACTGTCGAATTAGTCGTAATTTTCTTTGTGAATATTTTTTTTAATATGAAAAAAAAACCTCAGTGTAAACATTATGATAATGAGACAAGTAATAGTTTTTGTGCTAACTGTACAAATTACAATTATTTGGGTTCTAGATTTATAATATACAAAAAGTAGCCATTCACTTGGCGTTGTCGTTCCGACTGCGCTCACAGAGTATACATTACTACAGAGTAAAATTAGATTATAAGCTAAATTTGACCATAGACGACTACCTAAGTAAAAAGTTTTATTGTTGTCAAAATACCAAATCTTTAAAATATTCTCAAATTAGCAAAGCAATTTAACATGTTAATAAAACACGACATAAAATAATAACTAAGCACAAATGTCCTCTCAAAGTGCCTTTAGCCAGAGGAAATAAAGACATTAACCGTGAAGTGCTAACCCTAAGCTAAACACTAAAATTAGATCGAGCTCGGGGTATAAAACCTCATTGAGTGTTAACGTAGCTGCAATAGATTTTAGTCTCGCTCTGGCACGTGTCACCTGCTATTTTTATTTCATTTTTTTTTTGCAACTTCAAGCAAGGAGGGTGTCCAGAAATACAAAGAATTCAAAAAACAACTATCAGTATTTTTTGTGGTACGTTCTGAACAGTTTATTTCAAAATTTATGATAAATTTCCAAACAAAATGATAAAAACATATATTTTCTTAAATCCTCGTGTAAGTTTTACTTGTCTTACCTATTCAGGGGATAACTGGAATGAGCCCTCAAGAACGGCAGACGTTCAATTTGCGATTGTAATAGATAACAATTTATCAATAAGTACTGCTATTTTCAGTAGCCTATGTAACTAGATAGATAGATAGATGTAACTATGGAAAATCTTGTGGATAACTTAGCCTAAGGTTACTTTGGAAGTATGTAGATTCACGCAAAACTATGTCAAATCGATGCAGTCATAATACTTGGACATCTGAGACACCTTGTACAATTTGTACATGCTCCATCAAAGGGTTAAAAGTGTCTAAGCACCATAACTAAATACGTATGTCGGTTGACTGGTAACTTCAATCATATCTAATGTGTTTCCGGTGCCAACTTTAAGTTGTTAAGTTTAATGGTCTAGTAAAGTGCTTGTCAACCGAAAAAAAAACCATCTTCAGACATTTAAAATATTTTGCGATATCGACTTCTACGATCAGTGGAATGTGATAATTTTTATTCTGATTCGTGGTATTGTGTATAGACTGGAAAAAAAACCAGTGGCTAATAAGGGTTAATTTGGTTTATAAATACGTCTTTATGCGCATCGATACAGGTGACTGGTGTGGGCATAATCTTATTACTATTGCTGTGCTGGAGTCTCGTCTACTTCAACATGTTCAACTATCTGTACTGCAGTGCAAGTACCGTTCTTGTCGATCGCATAATTTGACATTTAGAATCGTCAAAATTCGTTTTATCGACAGTTGCGGGTACGTTACCAACTTAGTCGATCGGTAGACAAATTCGTTAAATTTTAACGAATTGGCAATGGTGTATGTTTACTAGGTTTTGGTTGTGACAAACGAAAGTGAACCTTATTTTGATGATCGTAAGGCATCGTTAAAATTTGTCGACAAGAGATCCGTACTCCCATGGAACGATACGATTCGATACGTTTATCGACTTTAGCGATCGACAAGTAAGCGATCGATAAGAACGGTACTTGCACTGCTGGTCACTGGTAGCATTGCTATATTCAGCGCGGCAATGCATCCAGTGTCTTGGGCACGCTTCCGATTGGTACTGATTTCGACCAGTTGAGCTATCTATAAATCGTTTGCAACGGTTTGTAGATAGCTCAACTGTTTCATGTGTATTTTGTAAATATTGTAAATACTGTATTAATTGTATTTTTTTTCTGTACAACCAGTTGAACATATTGGATAAACCTCGAGTTTTTTCAACTCAAAAAATGGTTGACTATTTGGACTGAAAAATGGAATAAGTGGTCAAACATTTAACTAGTGTATAGAGTTAAAAAGAACTTGGTGGTCGACCACGACTTCCCATGGTCAAAATGCACAAAACCTAGATGAGAGGAAAGCAAAAGAGTCTTTGTTCAGGTTTAGTTGAACAGCACCTGCTGAATAACCAGAAGAATATTTGAGGATCTAGTTATATAAAATTTAGCCATGCTTTTAAAATAATAAGAGATTTCTAGATAAAAATACGTACATTAACAGTACTTACAGCCACTCTGCTCTCTTTCAGGTCCAGTCTCATGGCCAGGGCTTCTCTCATGAACACGTCGGGGTAGTGAGAGGCGAGGAATGCTCTCTCCAGCTCTTCCAGCTGCCAGGAGTTGAAGTTGGTTCGTGACCGGCGTCGTTTGCCGCTGTCGCCGTCATCATCACCCACTCCACCTGGGGAGAAGTAAAGACCTTTTACTGGTAAAAAGCGTGTTATGTTCAGTTAAAAGACCTGTTTCTGGTAAAAAGCATGTAATGTTCAGTTAATGACCTGCATCTGGTAAAAAGCGTCTTATTTCCTATCTAGTTTTACTTATTTTATACTGTAAAACATTCGTGTAGTTTTAGTAAAAAATATAGCTGAATCTTACAAAATACCGACTCAATCGACACTGAAGTATATTTTTTATAGATTTTCGTTGAGCTTATTTCATCCAAAATTAAGCTGGAGTCATGCTTGAGTTGCTTTTGAGCATAGGTAGTTCAGGCTCAATCGAGGCTCAATCCTAAATTTGTTTGACAGCTGTCAATGAAAATGAGTACTCATATCAAATCAGACTACAGTCAGTGGATCTAGGCATCTAGGCTTCGTTCGAAATTGCTCCATTTCACATTAAAACTGCTTCACAATTACCTAGATCCACTGACCATGAAATTGTTATTTCTGTATTTAGTAGGTAGACTTATTTATTTATTAACATTAAACCATTCTTGATTAAAACTTGAGTAACAGCAGCAAGGTATAAATACCTATAAAGAGTTTTGTAATCAAGATGTAATAGATTCGGTAGGCATTCACACGTTAGCCTCCAAAAGCCATTAAAACTTCACACTAAAACAGATAAATCATACCATTACACTGGAGAATTAATAAACTTGGATCATTCCCAATCACGGGCGGATTGAAATGAATAAGACATAATCGTAAAAGACACCGGTAGCTAGTGTTGGCACGGTTATTGAGAAAGCCGGATATTTTCCAGAAGAGCCGGAAAAGGCCGGATAAATTATAAGCCATAAGTTTTTACCAGGGCCTCAATTCTACTAATTTACAACGGTTTACGTTCTTTTTAGATTTAAATCTTCTAATTATGGTTCGATCGATCTTAAGCTTAGCTGAAACATCACTGTGGGTTGTACAGCTGGATCGGAAATCGAAATAGCCTAAAAACAAATGAAAAGCTACGGTTCAGCTGCGTTTCAGCTGACAAAATTTAAAAAGCACACTAATCACGGCTAAAAAATACTCCATCCTTACTCCAGACAGCCCTAGTAGCATAAAACTCCAACTCAAGTTGAAGACGATCCTCCGGCAGTTGAAACAAAGCCCCGACCAGAGACTCATAAAAAAGAGATAATCTCGAACAAACCGCCAGAACAAGTTTTTGAAAATAGAATATAATTTCTAATTTTCTCTCGGTGATTTTAATTAAAAATGGTCCCGGGAGAGTGAGACGGGTGCGCCGCGCCGTGTTAGGGGTTGGAAAGGGATGGCAATAAATTACGAGCTCGGTCCTCCGAGGGACTAAATAAATTAGAAGTGATTAAGAGGTACGCTTCTGTTGCGTTCAATGTATCGTTGTTTTGTGAGTTTGATAATTTTGTAAATTAGCTTTTTACACGATTTAATTATAGCTTACCGTATTGTACTTGTGAATAAAAACACGAGAATAATTAAAACTTTTGCTTTTTATCGCGAAACCTGCATAAAGTTTACTTACCTGTGTTTTTATAGCCTTATACGAGACAATTGATTCAAATTGACTGGTTCTATTAAATGTTCAGAGGCTCGATTCCACTCAAAAACTTGTCAGCTGAATCGCAGTTGAACTATAGCTTTTCATTTGTTTTTAAGTTACTTCGTATTCTTCTGTCAACCTTTGACGGCTGAACCACAGCTTATTCATCTACACTATTTCAATCAAGCTGCATAGTAACGTTTCAGCTAAGTCAAAGATCGAATGAACCGTAGTTGGAACTAAATAGAACGTCAACCGTTGTCAATTAGTAGAATTGAGCCCCAGGCAACCTTGTGAAATCAATTAATCTCCTAAATTAATCACTTTCTGCTAACGAAGACTAGTTTTGAAACTTTTCAACTTGTTATTATGACTGATGCGTTACGCTGTCGCCTTAAGAGATCGCTAAATAACTGCATAGGAATGAGACAGGTATAGCTGAATAGGTTCGAGAGTGAGAGAGACGGATGCAGTTATTGTATTAAAATAAACGACCGCCTTGGGCCCACAGACAACAGTTTTGGCGAGCTTTAATTTAGTCTGTTCGATGATTTAAGGGTGAGTTGAGTATACTGTAATCTCAACGACTTTGTTGCCTTTCAATCGTAAATACTAGAAAAGCGGCAAAAAAAAAAGTACAGAAAATTAATTATAGTTCCCAAGTCTACCTCAAGCCAGAAACACAATAGAGAAATATTTTTCCATAAAAAAAAAATACAAAGTTACCTCAACTTTATGAGTTTGGGTCTGGATTGGAAACTATAAAGTGGAAAATTAGATAAGTAAATATAAATACAGGTACCAGCAAATATTTGAGGTATATCATCATCATCAATATATATAAAACTCTTTTGAAGCTGACTTAGAATCAACACACAGCCTAAACCATAAAAGACCTAGAGGTATGAAATTTGGATGGTAGTATCCTTATATAGTGTAGGGGTGCACTAAGAAAGGAATTTTGAAAAGTCGCACCCTAAAGGGTCCAGAATGCGAGCAACGCCGCGGGCAACGGCTAGTTTAATATAAGTTTTTTTTTTCAATGATCGTTAGTTCACAAGAATCATCAAAAAACTGCAAATTCACGCATTTTGAATATCACGGTAATCGCAAGCGCCATGGCGAAGTGCGTGCGGTTTTGAACCTTATTCCTATGAAATTATGACCGCAGTTGGAAATCGTCCGCGCTGAAGTGCTAATTCTTAAAAGAGACGAAAGAGGGAAGGGGGAAAAGGGGTGGGAGGGGAGAATTAGTATCTATTCAGGGGGAGAGTGGAGTGGTTAATAAATCCATTCTTAATGTTTATTATTATTTTATTATGTTAGTTGACGATGCGACTTTGTTACATGTATCTTTGATGCGATCAAATCAAATACAATTTAATAAATAAGCAAGCAAACTGTATGAGTTATAGTGGCCAACTCTGGTGACCGAGTTTTTAGGCCGCCTTAAGGCCTCCGTCGTGGCTTAACGACTGCTAAAGCCGAGACCAACAGTTTAACGTGCCCTCTGAAGCACGAAAGCGCTCAGATGTAAATGCCACTAACGGTCACCCATCCAAATAGTGACCGCACAGAACGTCGCTTAACTTAAGGTTAAGATTGGCTAAGCAAGCCTAGCCACGAGCGCTACAAATTAATAAATAGCAGTGGTTTTTAACCAACTTCAAAAAAGGCTCAATAATTCATGGATATGGGTTATTAAAAAAAAAATACTCACGACCTTAGTAACGTTATTAGTAATTATATTAGGTAAGCTATAAGCTATTACCCAATCACAACGGTTAACGGGTTAAGTTATTCATTATAATTTTATTATAATAATATGTTTGTTAGTCAATTTGTTAAGGTTATCAATATGGTTCCATGTTTCATTTATTTACTAGCATCCGCCAGCGACTTCGTTCGCGTTTTTTGGTTACCGGGTCACATACGTTTGGGGTACTGTAGTAGGTTACTACTTTACTTATTTTAAGTGTCATGTGTCAAACAACATGTAGGTAGCTAATTTTTTGGAACGAATCGAACGATTCTACGCATGAAGGTCAGTAAATGGGGTTTTCTTGTATTACATACAAAATAGTGATATTTTCTAACTTAAATCATTTTAAGTCGTCGTAGTCACAAATTTTTTATTGCTCTACCTCTGTCTACAAATCTACTCAAATATAACATAAAACTCTATTTCTCAATAGTCCAATGGGCGAATACTGAAACGTCACTCAAATTTAAACACCACTTAAAATTGCTCTGCCACTGTTTGACATTACTCATTTGTAAGAGAGCAATAATTTAAGCATGGACTTGATATAAGTAGCGTTTGAGTATTCGCCCAAAACACAATTAAATTTTGACATTTATTCACTAGACACGTCATGTATTTATAATCGACCACAGTACATACAGGGTGTTACCAGACCACTTCCGAAAACTTGGAGGTTCCAATCAGACCATGATACTGAAAACATTAAGCGAAACAAATCGCGATAAAAAAAATTGACTGGACTATTTCTTTTTAATTTTTTTTCTAGTTACATACACACGGTACAACATAATAAGACATATCTACCTAATTATCTCATTTAAAAAAGCAAAAAAACAAATAAAATAATAAAGCAGCAATGTACATGCAGCACGCAGATTACGTCTACTACAGCATGAACAGCTGAGAGTTCATCGCGGGTCATTCAAGTACGCGACGTGCGAGCGACCTACGTTAGTACCTACCTACGTTAGTAGGCACTTACGACACAGAATAAATAATAGTACTACGCCTCGACCTTACCTGCGTGAATGCGTACATTGCGGGCTGGCGAAATAAATACAAATCTTTAAACATTGTTTTCTCCGGCTATAATTATTTTTCAGGATAACTGTTTTTTTTTTGGTTGGGTTTTGGTGTGCTGTAGCTCCCCCTTTCGTTTTCGGAAGTGGTCTGGTAACCTGTATAGTATCTTAGTTTCGTAGGTTCGTATTTGTTAGTATCTGTGGCACGTCTTTCGCAGTCCACGAGTTCTATTCAATAAAATCCAATTCTCTTTTATTTTTCTATTACTAGAAGCAGTAAAGCTCAGTTTATTTTGTTTCCTAGCGAATTATGGATGAGTTATTGCCATATTTGCGAGATAATATCTTTATTGTTGATTGTATTTATAAAGTGGGGAGGCAAATTGATATGGGCTTGTTCTGTATTGTCGGTTATTTAATGGGTTTATTACTGTCAATGTTTAAAGAACTACCTTTTTTGAATCTGTATAATAGACCCCGTATTGTTGGCTTATTTCCATCGAGCCCACCGGCTGGCCCACTGGTGGGCCGGATGGGAAAAAAAAATCCCATCGAGCCCACTCATTTGCATAGTGGGCTTGATAGGATTTTTTTTCCCATCCGGCCCACCACTGGGCCTGCCGGTGGGCTCGATGGGAATAGGCCGTATTTTTTATACGCTGAGTTACAGAATATTTTAAATACATTATATTTTGGCTATTTTTTGTGTAGGGTTACCAACTGCGGTATGAAGAGCGGGTTCGATTCTTGCGATGAAATTAATTTAACATTTTTTTTTGGCTGTCTTGTTTAAGGTATATTAGCTTTAGCACGATAAGCACCCAGACTAAAAGCAGCTTTTATACTGGTTTCTGCGATATTCAAGTTTTTATAGCGGACTTTTGCTCTCGATTGTACCTTATTTAATTTATTTATAATTAAGTACCTAAGCCTATCAATAAATCAGAATTCGTCTCACAATTGAAAAAACATAGATTCCTTCTAAATAATAAAGTGAACACATAAAAAGCTAAATGATAATTAAATTATTGACTCTAATCTAAATCAATTGAAGTAATACACAATTTAATTCAAAATTAAGTACAAATTGGACCCATTAGGTCGTCATTATGTAGATTAAATTAGTTTCTGCGTCAGATACGTTTTTCTGAACCGTTATTTATATTATTTTATGCAAGACTAAGCCGGTCCAAGGCCTAAGCCTTTATTAATAAAATATATATTAACTCTGCGATGTAAATATAAAAGAAGTACCTACCTACATACTAAATATTTCACTGCAAATAAAACAATAAAATTATTGTGATTATTAGACAATATTGTGTGATAGACCAGTTTTTTTATTATCAAATATTTGAGAGGTATCTAATGGCGGTCACACATTGCACCTTCATGTGACCAGCCTGGCTCTGTCAAGTTTATTCAAAGCTGTATGTAGCCGCCATAACACACTCACTCAGAATAATGGTAATTTGAGTAAAATAATAAGGGCTTTGTGGATAGAAATAACAAAACACTATCGCCACATATTAAAACTTGCAACACTCTTTTTCTTGATTCTCGAGAGTTGGTGTGACCAATCAAAATACTGGTCGACGCATCGCCTTGTAATTTCATTATTCTCCGAATCAATTGGCCAAGGGCCGGACTTGCCGCAAGAATTGTTGAAAACATCCATAAAATACCGTTGCAAGCACCGAAAAGCACCACTGTGACCCACAAGTACCTATAATTTCAGTACTATAATGTTCACACTGAAAGATAACTTCTCCAAAATTGATACTCGGTAAGAACGTAAGGACGGCGATAGCATCAATACTAAGAGCGAGAGAGACGGTCGATTCCCGAAACCGATAAAAATAGTTTACTTTACGCGTACGAAATTGTGGTTTGCGTAAGGAGATAATTGGTTAATTTGATTAAATTGACGGTGAGAATGGCATCGGTACGAAAATGGAGACTGTGATTAATTGGTTATTGGTGTTGGATTTACCTTCAGTTATTAAATTATATGTTCTGCAATGAAAGGCTTGGTGCTGTTATGGTGACCCGGCACACCCTACCAAACGTATTTGCAATAAAAACTCAAACTCAAGCCAAGCGTGACTCGAGAATAGATTTATGTCATTTTTCAATATCTTTGAGAAATAAACATTGGAAACTAGAAAAATGATATTTCGTAGACCATACGTAGAGCTTTCGTAGACCTGCTACGCGTACAAAAATGTAGTTTTGTTTCTTTTACTTAAAATAATTCTTTGCTAAGTTAAATAAAGCATTTAATTGATTACGCGCGTCAACTTAGCAAAGAACCCAAAGCAAAGAATAAGGTTCCATTTAAACATGAATGGAATTGACCCGATTACTTATTTATACAAAAATTTAAATACACGAATTATATTGAATAGTATTTATAAAAATCCAGCCATTCACTCACGTTTGACCCCTCCTACATAATGTCCTTATTAAACAAATATTCCAAGGTAATAAGAAAAACGCCGCAAAATGGCGGACGAAATTATAAAAACGGTCGAAGCTCACTGAGACCGTTCACTATAATTTGGCTTCGATCCTCGGAAATTAATTTCCAAAATCACCGCCAATAATAAAGTTATAATTTTAACCTAAATACGTACCTGCTGTGAGGACAGACACGCTTTGCAGGGACGGACTTGACACTTCAATATGTCAAGCTCGTCCTATCAATTTGATTGATCTAGTTAAATTAGTATTCTAACGTAATGCGACTGAAAGTTTAAACTAACCAAAAACGGTCTTTACTTTATATTCTTATATTCACAAAGAAAATTACAACTAATACAGTATTCACAATATTCACAATATTCACAATATTTACAAAATACACATGAAAACAGTTGAGCTATCTACAAACCGTTGCAAACGATTCATAGATAGCTCAACTGGTCCAAATCAGTACCAATCGGAAGCGTACCCAAGACACTGGCTGCATTGCCGCGCTGAATAGCAACTTGACTAAAAGCTTTGACAAAGCCAAAATCAAGTATTATTATTGTTATAAAAATGTGTTTATTTTACAAAATTATTTTCTATGTTTATAAAACTGTTTTATATGTCTAAATTATTTTTATTGTTATTTTGAATTTCAAACTAGGGTTTCCTCAAGTCCGTCCCTGTTAGGTCTCGATGAAGACATTCGGCTCGAAAAGTGGCTTCATTAAAGCCGCGTTTCTGCGAAGCGTATTACGTCTCGACCGGTTTAATTGAATTTCTTTTATGTCGCGAAACGTATTGTTTTTTTTTCTTTTTTCCCTGTGAGTTCCTTGGAGCTATAAAACACCGGGAGACTTGATATTTTGAATAGCCGTCACCTATAATTGTTTTGGAAAAAAATATCTTATAATAAAATTAAGATGGTTCCTGTTTATTTAGTACTTGTATTGAGGTTTATTTTTCTGTTACTGTATTTTTTAACAATATCCACTTATCCCGTAGTGGCTCGTAAAGTTAATTTAAAATTAGTTACTCCATTCGGAAAGAATATTGATTCATAAAGTTTTCAAGAGCATAAAATGGTATAAATTTTTAGAAACACCCATTCAAAGTTTTAGGAAGTAATTAGACGGGACCGTTATTAGGCGCTTTGAGACTACTTTTACACTTTGCTTACTACTAAACAACTATCAACGGATGCATTATAATTTACCATTAATTTTGACAAGTACTGAATGACACATCATTAAACACCATATAAAGACTTTTTCCATCTCTTTCACACTGCAACTCTCAATGCACCGAGTACCTTCGAGTAGAAAAATTAATACTCTTGCAATTTTCTTAAATAATCACTAACCACCGAACTAATGGCGGATTATTATAGGAATTTTAAAGTTATTAGCAATATACATATCATTATGAGAGCATTAGCACCTATTATAGGATTAGTTGAGCCAGTGGAATGTTTTAAACAACATATTTGTAAGCTGTGTGGGTGGAATCAGCTGCTCTAAGCAGAAGACCGGTATAAACTTAAACAAAGGAAGGATAAACTTGGATCAAATGACTCTAAATACATAAGTGGCTGTTATTCGTACTCTTTGTCAATTTTCTGGCTCTATAAAATATACTGTCTGTCACTTGAATGTCAAAGAAAAGAGATAGCAACAACTAACCGGGCGGTCATTATAGTCAGGTGTTCAATGTGACATATATAATGACCCCATAAGAATAAGGTAGCTAGGTTACCGAAATACATGACTAATTTACAGGAGTAATACAACTTACGTCACACTCACGCAACACATTTTTTTTAATAGCTAACAATTTTTTTTTAAGTTTATACGCTGTCATGCTCGGGAAGATTGTAGTGTAGACCTCTTTTCGGAAGTCGTCTTATACCCTGTATAAGGCGACCAAATCTAGTAGCCAGAAATGCATAAAATAATGCAACTTGTGACTGTGACTGTCTTGTGACTATAAGTGATTGTAATTGGGTGAGTGACTGTACGAAGTGTATGTATAATCACATAGAAAAGCGTTAGTTGATTTGATCTTTACTTTTTATAAGTAGCGGGCATATTTAAAATAGGAAGTTGAATTTTATGAACCTAAACATTATAGAGCGGGTGGGGTTTAGCTATCTTTAGAAGAATCAGAATGGAAAATGACTTCATTTCACGAGGACAGACCTGCATTTTGTCGGCATGGACGAGACGCCCGCGGCCTTTTCGGAGATTGAAACATGATAAATTGAGCCTACTATACAGGATGGTGTTTATGACACGGGTCAGTAGAAACTATAAAAAAAAATACACTTAGGTACGAGTATTATTTTGTGAAGATCGACAACATGATTTCATACAAAATGTATAGTTACAGTTATTTTTAGCTATTTCTGAGATTTGTAGTACCCTAGCCTACCTTTTGTGTAAATTGTAGGTAAGCAGATACTACTTTCTCGCTGCTTGTACATTTCTTTTATTATGCAGATGAAAAACTCTTCAAAACTCAACAGTCTCCTAAGAACGTTTTCCTATAGCTACAGTGGTTACAGTAACCTTACTGCCTCGTTTTAAATACACCGAAAAACTGCGAGTTTCTCGATTCTCGCTTGTCGCAAATCAACATAGCAAAACTCTAACTACGGGCTCTGAGCCCGTAGTCTATGCATTTGTTTTACTTTCGATTCGAGTATAGCACACGCAAGCGCATTCTCAAAGCGAGAAATTTTGTTTGAAAACCAAATAAGCGCCTCTAGCGGGAGATTTGGGAACTGTGTAATTCCCGACAAAATGACTTGCTTTGCGAATGCGTTTGCGTGTGCTATACTCAAGTCGAAAGTAAAACAAATGCACAGACTACGGGCTCTGGTAAGTTTTCGAAACCATAGCAATAATTTTCAAATAATCTCTCCAACAAATCTCTGTCAGAAGTTATAATATTTTCCTCAACAAACATCACGGCACTATTTTTGCAAGTTGTACATTATCTTTGTTCCCTTGGGGGTGATATTTCAATGGGGTATCTGAAGCTGGTGGACTTACTTTTTATTGGCTTGGTTTTTGGTTTGAGTTATATTTGACCTCAAATTAAATTTGTTTATTCATTATCAAAAGGCATATATTTACCCCAAACTGAATTTTGAGGCTCTCAGTCTTAAAATCTCTTGTGCAATCAGAAGCAAATATTTCAAAATCCTCTTCAAAGGAACTGACCAAACACTTTAAATTCTTTTTTGTAATCAGTGTGTTTTTTTGCAATATTTTTTTCCTCTTCTTCTTCTTTTAAACCTATATGGCATGTGTCCGTCATTTCGACAGACAATTTTGCCAGTGTCAAGTGAGAAATTTGAAATAATATAAGTCAAGTCAAGTCTTCGTCAAGTCGGCTGTCGTTTGTTTTGAAGAGAAAATGGTGGATTTTGTCTTCAAAACCTGGAACGAACTTTCACATTCAGAGAAACTACTTTACACACAATTATTCCAATGGCTCACACTTTATGTTATGACCTAAGTATTATTCTTTAAAATTCCACCAAAATTAAACAACAATACTCACAATATCACAAGAAAAACTATTAAAATAAAAGTGCTAGGTATATGTTGTCCCAAAAAATGTCAAAACTCGTTCGCCTCTGTAGTCATTTCGACAGACAATTTTGCCAGTGTCAAATGAAATATTTAAAATATTATCTTCTTCTTCTCTTCAATAATCGCCTGTGTCCGTCATTTCGACAGACAATTTTGCCAATGTCAAGTGATATAATTGTAATAAATATGTCAAGTCAAGTCATTTGTCAAGTCGGCTGTCGTTTGTTTTGAAAAGAAAATGGTGGATTTTCTCTTCAAAACCTAACACGAATTTTCACATTCAGAAAAACCACTTCAGTCAAGTCAAGTCATTCGTCAAGTCGGCTTCTTTTAAATATTATGTTTACTTACCAAAAAATATTTACTTAAACCAAGACCCGCGGTACACCTCGTTATAATCTATTGCCCTTATTATAAAACTATGTGGGAGAGTTCCCAGGGGAGTGATAGATCGTACCACTGTGCTGCGGTCTGCAGTTTGTGACGTCAAGGGTTGCAGAGTATCAACGAGATGTAGAGTTAGTATAGTGTCGTATAGTAAACGGTAAAGTTAACTCTTGTTACACAGAGTCAATCGACTTACTTTTTTATATATTTTTTTGTATTCCTTCGTTTTTACTTGTGGGTCAAAAAGCTTTTTTCATCCTTAGCCTTACACCTAAAATATATAAAGTTAACAATAGAAAATGGTGTCGATTCTGCTGTCAATTTCCTAAACGAACCTAATTTGACAGCACTAAAAATGTTGCCGTTGTCGTCCTGTAAAGTCAAAGACAGCTATCAAATTAGGTTAGTTAAAAAAATGCAGCAACAGAATCGACACCAATGTCTACTGGACGGTAAGATGTCACTTGAAGAAGTTCTTTGATTAAAGCACCTCATCTTTGACTATAACTAATTTTATAGCCAGTTTAAAATGATTCAAATTGAAACCTATTTTTAAATTTCAATTTCAATTTAAATCTAACTATACTTACACACCTAATTATAAAGTGACATTGTTTAGGACTTCTTCTTCTTTTTTATGGCTTTCATCTGTCATCGTCGGTACTGTATTGCAACAATAATGTACTAGCATGAATTAAATTTACAATTTCAAGAAAGTTATCAATCAAATACCTATAAAATAGTAGGTAATGTTTTTCTTAATGCATTTAGTAATGTCTTGGGGTTGTACTTAGATGATGATGATGATGATGAGAACTTTACTGTACTTAGATACTGAGAGTGGATCACACTTGAATTTGCTTTGAGTTTAACCTAAGTATTTATAACCATCGCACGTATCAAGAATGGAATTGCCAAAAAATCCTAACGGTCTCAAAGACCCCTAACCAAAATCGTCTACTTAAAACATTGTGCGCATCAGGCGTAACGCACGGGTTAATTTTATGCTACATTACAATCGTAACAGGGGTTGGGACCACTTTTTAATAGGGTTAGTTATGGTGCGGGGTCCCGTAGGCCCCGCACGCGTTGGATTAGCAATATGTTTAAGAATCAACAGGATTTGGTTTGTTTGAGGATGATTTGACTTAATCCTGTTAATAGATAGTGTTTTGGGTGTTGAGATTTTCCCATGACGTTAGACATGACATGTAATATGTCTTTTTTGTTTTGTTTAATACCAATAATTTTGTTGATAAGTACGTTCCAAAAAGTCTTAGAGACCTGATTCAAGACAATAAAAATATTTCATTTATCTTAAAAAATATTTAGTTTTTTACTTACAGTTTTATGGAGGTAGGTAAAGTACCTACTCCAAAAACTTGACGCTTATCAGTATATCGCCAGCGCGTATTCAATATTGCTGTCATAAAAATATCTAACCCCAAAATGGACCTTATTATAAAATAAAATAAAGATAAAAGTTATGGAATTTAATAAACAGAATACTAAAAGAGTCGCAATTAAAAATCATAATAATTTTTCTGAGTACTTTGTCACGAGCTCTGGCACTAATTAAAAAAACAATGCATAACTACGTCCACGTTCCTTTGTTTTAGGAACGAATTGATTAACATAATACAATGATTTCATGGGACAGATTAAAAAAAACGTCACCCACGTTTTTTTAATATAAACGAGAGAGAAAAAAACAAATAACTAATTTTACGCTCCAGTATTGGTAATGAATACATTAGTGTTACACTTTTGTGATGGACTATACAAATGGTACCCATAGGAACAGAAAATGCGTCTTGTTTTTTTGTGTATGCTAAATTGACTTTTTTTTTACGTTTTTTTTTATGATAAAAGTAATGGAACAAGCTGATAGTTCACCAGATGTTAAGTATTAACTTCTACCTATAACAATGCATTACCTCACAGAGCAAGTCCAATGAGGACGTTTATTGTAATTTAAAAATGGTAAACTAAATCAAAAAATTATATACGAAACATACCTTCATAGAAGATTTTCTCTATGACATTCCAAAATCAAAATAATTACTTAGTCTTTAATTTTTTTTATAAAAAAAAAAAGAAAGAAACCGTTTGCAAAGATATGTACATAGATAAAGTTAGATAGCTCAACCATTTCATGGGTATTTTGTAAATACTGTATTAGTCGTAAATTTATTTGTAAATAAAACTTTTATTAAAAATAAAGTTAAATCCCTTGTCTTATTCATGGACATAAAAATAATAGGTTCAATACCCCATAACCCAGTGATTCTAAACCCATCAAAATTACAAGTAACCTATCCTTGAGCCCAGGAGGCCGATTCCGATATCAAGAACCCAATAAACCGCTAAACTACACGACATATTGGCGTGAAATCCTACGTCTCCCGTGGCCAATTTCTAAGGGTAGACGCAGCCGGAATGGTACACTGATATAAGTAAATACTAAGCAGGTTAGGCGTGCGTTGTAGCCGCTGTAGGAGAGTTCCCGAGTTCTTAGACATGGAATAAGAAGAACTCGGCAACTCTCTTTTTTTTAACGTTTTTTTATATAAGCTTAGTTTTGAACGATTCAAAGTGTTCAGTGAGATTTTATTGAATAAAAACATTTTAAACTTTATACCAATGCTTCAGGTCAAAAATACGAAAGATAAGATATTAAGTTTTCATTTCTATATTGATTTTTATACATGTATGCACAGGTGAAACCGATTGCAGCTTATGATACATCAATTTGCTAAAGCTATACCTAAGCTTAATTTTTGTCCCAGACCTCACCTCCTAGCCAAACTCCTCGCGACCTTCAGTCAGGTTTGACGTTAGAAGGTTTACAAACATCCGTACTTCCATTATTCGAGCATCTGACCCGTTCTTTGCTGGGAGCTAAAGCCGTGATTCAGCTAGATTGTTATACCTACGTGATAATTTTAAAGTGATTTTTGTGATTTTATTGAACTTTTACTATAAACTTTTGCATTTACTGCAATAAAGAGGATTTTCAAACGTTCACAGAACCCTAAAAACCGTACCGAATTTGACAAATGCATGTTTTGGGGCCACGCGACGTTCGTTTCGTCACGGCTCGTGCGAGTTGTGTATTTTTAGAAGCTATCAAAGTTATTGACATTTGTTTGACACAATTTGCTGGTAGTGCCGAGTTTATTGCTGTGTCGGTAATTGCCGGAGTTCCTCAATTTATTTCAATAGTTTTGGACATCATTTCAACAGTTTTATAAGATATCAATCAGTTATCCTTGCTACAATAAGAGGTATAATACATTTACATGTATTTGTCACGATAATAACAAAATTACATACATTTAAAACGAAAATTTACGAAAAAAAATTACCAAGTCATTTTTAGTTGAGCAATTTGAGCGTCTCTACATTCTCTACGCAGTAAGTAGGCCCCTATAACCTCCCCTTTTATGAATTACATCAGAAAAACCACAAGCCATCAAGCTTCTGTCACCAATACCTTAAAAAACCGTCTCATTACAGCATTACATTATATTACAAGTGACAAAAGCCCGAAAACGCGCGTAATACGGGCTATTACTCAAGTTAGTGGCAAGGTGCACGGGTAAGACTGCGACCCTATATGTTGGCATCCATGCTCCTTTTGCAATATCATTTCATACAGTATCAGACAGCATACAGAATGTATACTAAACAAAACGCTTGGAATTGCCACTGCTTTGCGGCTCTGCTACAGTTAACTTATCGCACAAGGTACGCAGTTGTAACTCAATGGCTACATACATATACCTAATACATATTAATGATTCTTCGATGAATATTTTTTTGAAATAGGCTTCTTGATCATCCTCATCATCAATCAATATATATAAAACTCTTTTGAAGCTGACTGAGAATCAACGCACAGCCTAAACTATAAGTCCTAGAGGTATGAAATTTGGAGGGTAGTATCCTTATATAGTGTAGAGGTGCACTAAGAAAGGAATTTTGAAAAGTCATACTCTAAAGGGTCTAGAACGCGGGCGACGGCTGGTTTATAATATTGGGTGGTTCTATATCGATGTAGAGTATGTTGCAAGCCGATGCTTTCAAAATTGCGACGCGACGACGCGACGACCCAATAGTTTTTGCTGTATCAACCAACACGTATCTGTCAATTTATCGCCAATTATCGCTTACTTTGAACGAAATAATTATCACTATATTTGGTTTCGAGTTTAGGATGTTAATTTGCAGCTTATTTATTTGTTAGTTTTTTAGCTGATTCTACCTTCTTTTAAAATGTGAAGGCATGCAGATATTTAGGGTCAAAACTCAAGCAGACGAGCCAATTTCAAGGGCCATTTCCCAACACACCCAGCATGGGGAGTGTACTCGTACGTTTAAAAATAAAAATAAGGCTGAGAGCATGCACGAGCGATAAGCGATCATTGTAAAGGTTTGGTAAACCAAATTTGTTTGGCGGAGGGCATTGATATGCCATAACACAGGTTAATCCTAGTTTGGGTATCAATGTTGTCCTACCAGGAAACACAACACTGTAAACCGATTTACAATATTGAAAATGTAATATTAATGTCTGTTATTATTTCAATAAATTTCATTTCATTTCATTTCAAAGGTGCGAGTAGCATAATTACAAAATTACCGAAGTAAATATGTAAAGTTTTATTTGTACAACAAAAGCACAGAATTGATATACTCGTAGTACTTACAAAGAAGAATTATTGTAATCGGTTCATAAATGACGGAGTTGTGAGGTAACAAACCTCCTCCTTTTTTGAAGTCGGTTAAAAAGAAAAGTTATTGAACTTGAAGTGTTCGAAATTATAAAAGCTAAAAACACCTTGTTTTCCCAAAAGTGGGATAGTACAGTCAGCATCAGAAGTGAAACACTTTTTCAGAATTTCAAAATTGTAAGTACTAAGCATATATTCCTTGTAATACTAAAGTAATATAGAGTTTTAAATTTTTTTAACCATTTCTTAAAACTATAATAAAAATATTTTCGGCCATAAAGTCTTTTTGAAACTTTTCCTCGTCATTATTTTACTAACGATGTTGATTGTACACGGTAATAACAGCCACGTTACTGCAAGGACTTGAAATCGCTCCGCTTACCGCTCTGCTTGTGCACAGCTGTACAACAAAACCAAAATGTTTATTTCTCAGTAGACTTTTACACAGCTGTTCGCTTACAGAAGCGGTAATGAAGTCGCTACGTTTATAAACTGTGTTTTTTTGCAGTAAACCATTTTAATTGAAACATTGAAGCGTACGAGTTTTAACGAGTTATTTCTAGATCGGTGCAGTCGCCATCAGAAGTAGATATGATGACTTATCTGATGAATAATCCTCTCTTACTAATGAGTAAGGTAAAACAGAGGCAGGGAAATCTTCTTCTTCTTTTATTTATGGGCCTCTGTCCGTCACTTCGACAGAGAATTATGTCAGTGTCAAGTAAATTATTTTAAAAAAAATATTATCTATAAATTACTTTTATTTCTTTTTTGTTTATTTGAGTTCGGGGTATATTACCTCGGTATCGGTATGATAAATTAATATATTTAGCTACAAGTCTTCTTCTTCTTCTTCTATTTATGGCCTCTGTCCGTCCTGTCGACAGACAATTTTGTCAGTGTCAAGTGAACTAATAAAACGTGACTTGGCGAATGACTTGATTTATATTATTTCAAATATCTCAATTGACACTGGCAAAATTGTCTCTCGAAATGACGGACAGAGATCATAGTTGAAGAAGAAGAAGACGGTCTTGGATCTGTAAAAAACAACACCCCTATTTATATCTTTGGACTTCAGAACACACATAACTTTTTGACTGTATCTTAGAAGCATAGTATACAGGGTAGGTAAGTTCATTTGATTGTGGCTGTAAAGGGTGGAGAATAATTTATGCGTTCTCACCCTCGCGTCCCCCTTTATTGATGTACTTTTGACTAGTTCTGATTTCTGTTTATAATGCCATTTAGCTTGTTTATTGAGCGTTTGTTTTTGTAAGTGGCTTTGTTTTTGGGTGTTTTTGTTTTTCTGATGGGCGATGACTAGCTAAAGTTTTTGTTTATTTATTGATAGAGTTACTGTTTTTTGTTTACAACTACTTAGTAGGGTTAGTAGGTGATCTAGAAAAAAATTTGAGAAGCGAAAAATAGTCTACTTCACGAAATATTTACCCATTGGTGGAACCAACTGTACATTAATTCTTTGAAAAACTAATTCTTAAATGTATTTGTTATTATGTAAGTACGCATAATAACAAATTGATAGATATTACTGTACTTAAATTATGTTAAAAAAAAACAACTTCTATAGGTAACACCGCACTATTTTTTAATAGTCACATTAAAACCTCATATATTTTGTGCCATAGACTATATTCTGACATCTGTCATGAAACATTAAATGCTGCAAACAATTCTACATCTTTTGTGGTCACTTACTACAATTAGGTGACCACGATTTTCTTGGAAGCACAAACATTTACCATTTTAACCACAATACCAGTAATCCTTGAAACGACACGAAATAAGCTCACGAATATTAAATACTAGCTGTCGCCCGCGGCGTTGCTCGCGTTCTACCCTTTAGAGTGTGACGTTTCAAAATTCCTTTCTTAGTGCGCCCCTACACTACATAAGGATACTACCTTCCAAATTTCATACCTCTAGGACATATGGTTTAGGCTGTGCGTTGATTCTCTGTCAGCTTCAAAAGAGTTGTATATATATTGATGATGATGATTAAATATCTATAGTATCCAGGCACGGTGACAATTAGCACACTACTTATTTAATTATTTTTTGGGAATATTCTACTTTGACGATTTTGATAGTCCATTTATCTGATACATAACTGAATGTTGACTTTGTGCCCCACATTTTGTGTTCCATTATCACTGCGTCCCAATTGTATACTGACCGAGCTTTGTATCATTTTGTATCGTTTGACTTACTTTTCGATACAAAATCATAAATAATCAAGATTGAACGAGCATTGCTTCAGGTAGGTATGCTAGTTTGATCATTTAAGTAGATTTCCAAAAATATATCTCTAAAGTAGTTTAAAATACTAAATTATTTCCCATTATTTATTTAACGTCAAAAAACATAATTTTGCAGATACATACAAAACAAGTATTTGGTAAAGCTCCTTTTTGTATTTATTTTACGCCCAAATTAGACACAAGTGGTTAACACCAAAAAAGCCAATCTAGAATGGTTTTTCTGAATCACAATTTACAACTAAACAGTTTCTGAGCACGCAATGGAAGCAAAAAATAAATTAACTACGTTGAGACAATCGTTTCCCACGTTGCACAATCATTCAGCGGCGTTAGAGTAGTAAAAGTATTGTAAAATAGTATAGAAGATCACTAAATTCGCTTTGAAATGCCACATCATTTATTTTATAATGGGGAAACGTTATTGGTACGGTTTACAGTCATAATCCCCACTAAGTTGTCCCCACCAGTGGGGATTATGACAATCTTCAAAAAAATGTTGACGTTTTCACTACTATCCTGGCTGGTGGGGATTATGACGATATAAATAACTAAGGTTTATTTTATATTATCACTCCTTCTAAAATAAAACGAATAAACTTGCATTTAAATCAAGTTTTTGTAAGATTTTTAACCATAAAATGGACAAAACAATAGGTACGTATAGACATGCGTGACAGTTCAATTGGTTGGTTTGGCTCTGTCTTCTGCACTATGGATGTTGGTTCGATCCCCACCAAGAACAAACATTTGTGTTATGGACGTCTTTGTTTGTTTAATGTCTTGGTGTTATTATGTAGTACAATACTAGTAAAAGTAAATAGGTATGGACATTACACACAACGCCCTCTAGTCCCAAACTAAGCGTATACATACTATGGGAACTAGATTGCTGATATTAGATTAGATTACTTGTGACATCACAGAACAAAAATTTATATTTTCCAACACACACAATTTTGTTCTTGGTGGGAATCAAACCCACAGCACGGCAGGCAAAGCTTATACCAACTGACCTTTGACGCTTATCTAAAGGTTATTTTTTTAGTTTAATATTCATAGTTATGATAATTGAGTCAACAATCTTATATTTTTATGAACCATAAAAATACCTTATTAATAGGCACTTGTTAGTATAAATAAATAATAAACAATTTCATAAAAACATGATAATTAAACGCCAAACATAGTTTTATCTCAACTTTCATTTGCAATAAACAGATGAGTCAAATCATCTGTCGGTATGACAAATAACTAATTATGTACATGACGAATAGATAAAAATAATGTATAATTTGTGTGTTGTAAACATAGATGTTTGTTCTGTGTCTGGGTGTTTCTATGTATTATAAGTATGTATTTACAAAAAAAAATGTATGTATGTATTCTATCAGCCATCTAGTTTTCATCGTACAAGCTTTGCTTAGTTTGGGACTAGAAGGCGTTGTGTTAAGTGTCCGTGAATATTTATTATTATTATTAAATAAAAGGAAAACAAGATGGCAATTCTGAACATTAAACCTAACTTAATTACGTGTAAGTTGCTATCCACAAAAAAAGCCGTGTTGGCCGAGTGCGATTAATAATAATAATAATCATTTATTTGCTGTAGGTATTGGTATAGTAATAGCTGTTAATTAAATTACAATTAGGTACATCCACAAAACATAGTCAAAATTTAGTGACATGCAAATATTAAAATAATTTAGGTATTTAGGTTAGGTATTTAAGTCAACAATTTGATTCAATATAGGTACAATGTCAAAATTAATTAATAGAAAAATAAAACTATTTGCACCTCGACTTTCAATCCGAAGGTCGTGGGTTCGAACCCCGGCCGTGCATCAATGGATTTTTCATTTCGGAAAATTTATATGCGCATTAACACGAGCTTAACGGTGAAGGAAAACATCGTGAGGAAACTCTTGGCTTAGTCAGCTCCGCACGTATTGACCTTGTCTTTCCTGTAGGCATGGCTGACTATGCCGGGAGGATGGTATAGGTGCTGGGCAAGCCTACTCCATCTAAACATTGTCCCAGGCACTACAGGTTGCCTCCTGACGCTGTATAAATCATCTTCAATAGATGTAAAGGCCTATTATTATTACTATTAAGTTGCTATCGTAACCAACTCGTTTTTATTTTTATCAGAAAATATGTTTTTGATTTATAGATGAGTTACTACCATATTTGTTTTCAAAGTTCGATAACCTTACGTCCTTCTTAAGTCAAACTGCCATTTTAAGGTCTTAATTGCTTTTATGTTATAAATTAAACTAGGCTTAAGTACATAAAAAAATATATTTGACGGGCTGTCTCCGTTAATCTCGAGGAGGTAATTATAATGTATTTGTAAATTCCGATAAAAAAATGTTCGCAGTAACATATTATTTTGAATGAGCATAATAATACAAGTGACATTTTATTGGTTTTATATCATTTGAAATAAAATCGTATAACTAAAATCATCGTTAAAGTGTCTCGAATGTAGTCTACAAGGTTTAAAAAAAACCCGTACATTTAAATAATTTCACACATTATCATCATCATAATTTATTACGGTCTCCAAAAAAAAACTATTGATACCAATTTCTATTACCTAATCATAAAAAATATACAAAGCACAATGCGGGCTGACTATGCGTCATCTACAAAACATTTAACATCCTAATTTCGTGAGTAACACCTCAGCTCTAGTGCCGACAAAAGGGTCGATAAAAAAGAGTCGATAAAAAGATTCGATAAAAATCTGGTATCGACATCGAGAGCGGGACCCGCACAGCAGGCGGCATGGCACGGCTTGAGCGCTAGGGTTGTCAAGAGAAGATTGGAAAAGCCGGATTCATTAGTTATTTCTTCACCGGTTACTCTATAAAAATTCTATGTGATTTTGTCGTGAGTATGCGAAGGAAAGATAAATATCAAACTTTAAAATGAAGTATATTGAGCTGTATAACGAAGAAAAAACTAAATTTTTTAACATTTGAACCCACATGAACTACAACAGAGAAGCTAAATTATCTAAATAAAAAAAAAAGATAAATAAAGCTCCTACTATTTATTTTTAAAAAGCTGTAAGCCATCTATATTAAAAAGTAATACTAGTAGTGTAGAGTATAGGTAAGCGACAACGGAATTTTATTTGCCGGATAGAAAACTAAAAGCCGAAGTTCAGTAAAAGCCGGTCGACTAACAACCCTACTCACAACTAATAACTTACATTTGGATTACGCTCGTTAGCCTCTTAGCACCTTGCCCGACGTTTATTTTTTATTAATATAAAATTTATTCAAATATCCCGAACATATTTCGGGAATAATGCCTTAATATTACAAAAGCAATATGTTATGCCTAGAGGATAAGTGTATGAGCGACGGGAATGTGGATGTATCATTATTTATTCCATTATTTGAATGATATTTTTAATCTTCTGAGGTCAAGACTGACCTTAGAAGATTGACCGCAACATCCATAATTTTTCATGTTAAATAGTAGAACCGGATTTTTTATTTTTTTATTTATGGTGTATGTTAATGGCTACATCATAGTTAGGTAATAATGTCCAATTTAAGTTTCTAGCTACAGAAAAACTTATTTGGTATCTATAAAAACACGCCAGACACCTTTTTGCGCGCCGAGGAAGACTGGTAGACAATGCTTTTAGCATTAAGTCCTCCTAGCACTACTTGATTGTGTGAAATTTTTCAATAAAATTATAAATAAATAAAGATAATATGTGTAAGAATTATATTAGGTACAAGACTCAGGCTTAGAACCGACAAACTTTGAGGTTATACTAGGTTACATCGAGGCCACGTATCACTACGGCTGCTTCTTTTATTGTGAAGAAATTTAGGTATGATTTAAGTGATTCTGTTATAACCATTTTATATAATTACCAGCCAGTACCGATTCCTATAAACAAAATATGATTCAAAGTGATTCTTGTTATTTTATCGAAAGCTAGATTACCCCACAGCGGCGGCACCGTACAAAAATAGTTAAATATAAGTAGGTATGTAAGTACATATTTTTAAATGTTAACACCAATTTTAATAACCGGGACCAGTGGAAAACTTTGGGGGAGACCTTTTCCCAGCAGTGGGACACAATAGGTTAAATAAAAAATAAAAACCAATTTTCATCCAAATCTGTCCAAACCACCAAACTTTAGAATTTTTTTAATTTTTTAATTTTGTTATATATGTATCATACACGCTAGTCTTAGCGTTTAATTATTTATTTGATCTTACAAATTTGAATTTAATATACGACATTTTAATCGCGAAGTTTTATTATTGATAAATTATGACCTCAAAGCTTTAAATAAATTGAATTGACCTCAGCTGATTAGAGCTAGTTGTAATATGATAACAAGCATTGTGATTAGTTCGTGACTACTAATAAATTCATAAAACTAACATAAAAATCACAATTTACATTTCAATGTGTAATCTTCGGTTTTTAATTTAAGTTGTTTATTACTTCTTTAGTTAAAATAATAATAGCTGATATTTTAACAAAAAAAAATCGTTAGTTTTTGTTCAAAGTTTTTATACATTATACTAATATTTTATTACTTATCATAATGTTGTGACGTTTTGATAAAATAACTAGACGGACACTGAATGTGGAAGAAATATGGTAAAATTAATAAATGGTTTTTATTTAAAATCGTTATAGGCAGTGGTTACCACTTAACATCAGGTTGGCCATCGGCTTGTTCTATCATTTAGTTGTATAATTTTTTTTACAAAGATATTAATTACTTATATTTTAAAACCAAAACTAAATTTTGAACTAAAATTGAATAAATATTGTTAAGACAATATTTTTTCTACATAAAATTAAAAATAAGCCCTTTTTTGATTTCTAACAGGATTCTGGTTTGACTTAAAAATATATCAGTTATGTTTTTTATTTGCAAATTTAATTATATGATACTAATATAATAAACAAATAGGAAAATGATAAAAAAAACTATTTAAACAAAAAAAAAATATTGGGTCTACGAGGTCTACGTTGGCTCTACGCAGTATATTCTCTAAAAAAGATTTCAACGCGCTTTTTTAATTTTAATTTTGAGACATTATTTTTTTTTTATATCTTACCTTACCTTCGCTCCTTTCTACTTTCTACACCGAAAAGTTCTGTGAAATTTTAATTATCCTTATCAAAACCACTAATAACTATACTAATAGCACCAATCAGTAACCTTAAGATTTTTTTTACCTTTAGTTTTACGGCTCCCTATGTTTTTTAAGATGTAAATATTATTTTGTTTAGGGACTTCACGCACTTCTCTATAAATGTTATAGCAGGCGCCGGTTTTTGAATACGAAAACTATACTCCACTGAATTCGCTATTGGTCTAGCTAATTAAATAAATAAATAAATAAATATTCACGGACACTTAACACAACGCCTTCTAGTCCCAAACTAAGCAAAGCTTGTACTATGGGAACTAGATGGCTGATAGAATACACAATTACTTTTTTTTTTTGTAAATACATACTTATAATACATAGAAACACCCAGACACAGAACAAACATCTATGTTTATAACACACAAATGTTTGTTCTCAGTGGGGATCGAACCCACGACCCACAGCACGTAAGGCAGAGCTACTACCGACTGAGCCACGACGCCTGTCAATGAAATCAATTACCTTTACTACTTCCACCGTCTTCGTTAGAATCTTCACTGGGCGGTCCGTGCGGCGCTCTCGGCATCGGATGAGGCAGCCTGGGCCTCGTCAGGAACGGTGGAGGGACTCCGAAGAATGGTAGGAACGGTGGCCAGGTCGGTCTCGGCGTGAGCTGAGCCGCCGCCGCCGCGTACAGCTGCAGCGGCGCCGGCAGCCCGCCTTCCAGCACCATGCCGCCGGCGCCTTGACCACTCTCTCTCGATATCTTGACGTACAACACTACGATCGGCGCGCGCGATCTTCCCTATCAAAACGCACAAAGCGTATCGATATGACAATACGCACAACACTATCAGCGCGCGGCATTATCAACTGTCATTATTTAACACGTTTCAATTCACCAACACTTTTTTTTTTGTTAAGTTCACGTCTGTGTTTAGTATAGTGTGAGCGCGCATGTGTCGGCGTGCACTCGCCGCGCCGGCCCGGTACTGAGATGGCGCGACGCCGCAGGGCGGGGCGAAGCCTCCCTACCCCCACCGACACACAAATTAATTCCCCGCCTCCTTCATATTATAGATTTATTTCTCCGACAGTACATCGCGCGCCGCTGCTAAACGCTTTCAAACCTTATGCTTTAAAGTTAGAGATCTGTATTGAATAACTGGTAATAAATTAAGGGCAGGCATACATTGAATTAACGACAGCGTAGACGGCGGTTGGCGGTGAATTAAAATCAACTTTATTTGCTGGTTGATAGCGTTTATTATCGCACGGTCGTTGGTTAAACATAGGATTTATAAGGTTTACGTTCGTATGGAAGAGCTTGTGGGGTTGTCATAATCTTTTTTAGCCGCATGGCGCGCCCGCTACAAAGATACATGTTGGGATTCTGTAAGAACTTATCGTATGGAATTTCACCGCAAAATGAATGCGTTTTGTATTGGTATTTCTTCACAAGTTATGGTGAAGTTTATGTAAATAGCATGTCTAGTCTAGCCATAAACTCATGGTTATTGTATTGTCTACGAGTGATGGTGTTTTGCATTAAATCATAAATCATGGGCATTGTCACCTACATATCTACTTAATATTTTGATTTTATTAATTTACCTACACAAACAATATGGACGATTTTTTTAACTTATGTAGATTTAAAATGGCTTAATTTTTTTTAAGTATTTTAAATTAAAAAAAAAATCTACGCTCATTCAAATCGAAGTAGGTAACGAATGAAAGAGGCTAGATGATGAGCAATCATCATCTAATTAACCCTAGATAAAGAGGATATAGTTATTAGGCTCATACAATAGCATTGCGTAAAACTAGATTACGTCTCGGTCTTTCTCCAATCGACTCTAATGATGTACCAACAATCAATCATACAAAATTAACACGTTTCAGATTATATTTTTGACAGTGATGAATCATAAGCGACCGAAAGGCAATCAATTTCACAACCAATTCCTTATTCCATTAAACAAAAAAAAAAAGTAATAACTTAATTGACATAAATAATAATAAAATATGTCAGGACGGCGTAACGAGCGCTCGGACGCGACATGACAGCTCTATCAGAAATCTCGCACTGACTGTACTTGGCACCCCGCCTCTCCTTTGTGGAAATGCCGCTGCGTTCTCTGATTGGCTGGAGAGGAGCTAGGGGCGTGGCTTGCCAGAGGGTGTCGGGAAAGCTTAGTGTTGCATGAATTTAATTAGTGTGAGCAGCACCTCGGGCGCATTAGGAGTCGCGATGGGCGAAGCAATAAAAGATATAAAGGAATGAGTATAAATTAAAAGTTAAATAGAGAGTGTGGTGTGTGCGAGCGGGACAGTTACTACGCTCTCTTTCTACCCCACTCTCAAGCTGCGGATTACCCGCTCGTAATTGTTTGACGATCTTATTAGTATCAGTTAAATGTCGTGGTCTCTTTTTCTCTCGCGAATTTAATTACTTTTTAATTAGAGCTGCTCGCTTAATGAGAGTTTTGCAGGTTTCGTTCAGAGTTCTTTGTTTTTTCTGATATCTATTTTTACTTTTAAAATAATGAGGAGAACGGTATATTTTATTTGTTTTTTTTTTGACTAAAAATCTTTAATAGTCAGAACTTAAAACACCTTTCGAATCAATTATCTAAGTATTTTTAGATAACATTTTTTATCGCCTAATTTAATTGGTAGGTGACTATAAAAAATATATCTTGTACTAGCCGTCGCCCGCGGCGTTGCTCGCGTTCTACCTTTAGAGTGTGACGTTTCAAAATTCCTTTCTTAGTGCACCCCTACACTATATAAGGATACTACCCTCCAAATTTCATACCTCTAGGACTTATAGTTTAGGCTGTGCGTTGATTCTAAGTCTGCTTCAAAAGAGTTTTATATATATTGATAAGTATACACAACACAGTACAAGAAAGTTTAATATAAAAAGCTAAGTTTTAAAAAAACCTCTATCGTCCAAAAAAACTACTTTTCAAAAATAAAAAAACTCATTATTCTTAAAGAATCTTTCGTTTGCAAGAAATGGCCTTTTAATAATCAGGCTAAATCATCGCAAAAACCAAAATGAATACAAATTTCTAGTTCCTTCCGTATTCCACAGCACTTCACCGCATCTATCACCAATTTGTAGATATCAACATCTCGACGTTATCTCTCTCTTTCACTCAACTGTTCTATCGGTATATCCGTCTCACGTTGGCATTAAGTTGGCTATGCACGCGCAAGCCGTTTCTTCTCATTACGTCTGGCTTACCGCGCGTTACAATGAATGGCGCGCTTTAGTTGTTTTTGTCGACTCGATATTGTATTGCGGTTTTAAAGTATTTTGTGTAACTGTTTATTTCTGTTCACGAGTGTACAACTCTATTGATCATGGATATTCTGTTATTAATAATAATAATAATCTATTATTTCAGACACATTAGTAGGTACAAAATTAAATAAAACTTTGTAAAACTAAAACTAAGAATAGGTAGGTACTTACTTTATAGAAAATAGCTAGGTAAATGTATAGGCGACCAAGAAATTGGTTTACCACTCTAAGGCTGAATATCATTTGCACGTACAAAACATCAAGGGCTATTTTCGCTTGACAGATCAATAACTGCTACGTCAGAATCTGTCATTCCTGTTTATTTTTTCCTTAGCGAATAATTATGTTACTGGGAGATGTCATCAAAAGTGGTAAACCAATTTCTTGGTCGTCTATACGTTAGGTACCTAAGATGCTAGTTGCACCCACCGTCTATAGACTCCTGTCAGAAGGAGCCTATCCGACAGACTTGCTATTATCGCATTTTTACACTTCCCGACCCTGGACATAAACTTTGCGATACCATTCCTTTGGATGGCATTAAAGGAGTAATTATTATTACTAGCTGTCGTTCGCGGCTTTGCTTGAGTGGTAACAACATA
Source organism: Eulithis prunata (assembly GCA_918843925.1). NCBI lineage: Eukaryota > Metazoa > Arthropoda > Insecta > Lepidoptera > Geometridae > Eulithis > Eulithis prunata. The sequence continues at coordinate 7,594,868 of OU974014.1, read as the reverse complement.
CGCATTATTTGGTTAAAATCTTTGATCCTAATTTTAAACCCTTTTGGGTGCGACTTTTCAAAATTCCTTTCTTAGTGCACCCCTACACTATATAAGGATACTACCCTCCAAATTTCTTATAAGACTAATAGTGTAGGCTGTGCGTTGGTTGTCAGTGTCAAAAGAGTTTTATTTAGGTATTTAGAAGAAAGATTTTAACAACTGCCGTTTATATTTTATTTAGCTTTTAGAAGCAATTTAACAGCCTTTGTAAAGACTATTTCATAATATTATTCCAATCGATAATTTATAAGTACCTATTTATTTATAAAAAATGTATTTATCTATTCTATCAGCAATCCTATAGTACGAGCTCTGCTTAATTTAGGACTAGAGGGCGTTGTGTGTAATGTCCAAGGATAATTTATTAATTATTTATTTATTTAAATAATAGCTAGCTAAGTATATTTCCCTACTTACTTCTAAGAGGTCGTTATAACCAACGAATTTGGTAGGTACTGTAATGTTAAACTCGACTTTATTTTTTTTATATAAAGTTTTAGCTTTTAATGTTTGTTTTTATTTCTTACTAGTTCTCACTAATGATCGCAGTCAGTGAACCCGAACTAAACATTGGATAAAAAGATTCGCCAAATCGTTTTATCCCAACCCGTTCACAGGAAGGCGAGGCGTGACGTCACACGTCTGACGTCATCAATCACTTTCCTATTTAATTTTAAATCAATTGGCACCGCTCGTGCCCGCCATCCATCTTGCGTTATCAATATTTAATGCGGCTGTTGACGGGTTAAGTTTTTGACAGGAAATTAAAGTGACAGCGATAATCTAAAAAAAACTTACAAACTTTTATTCACAAAGAAAATTACAACTACATAATACATTATTTGTAATAAATATTACAAAATACACATGAAACAGTTGAGCTATCTGCAAACCGTTGCAAACGTTTTATAGATAGTTCAACTGGTCCAAATCAGTACCAATCGGAAGCGTGCCCAAGACAAAAGTACACTGTATTATTGTAAACTGTGTGTTAATAAGGTTTGAAGATGCGATGATTATTAAAAACAATAGAAAAACATTAAATTAATTATATCGACGGTCGTTAGTCCAACAGTATTTCATAAATTTTGTAGCCAATTGTAGGTGCTTGATCTACAAACATTACCTAATTAATAATAACTGAGAAAATATCTTCTAAAAAAATTGTATACTTTTTGAGTGATCTAGAAGAAAGGTAAAAAACATATAAAAATGTAATTTTATACCTTTACCGACTTACCACTAGAACTAAAAAACCCTATAGTGACGACGGCGGCTGCCATCATCAATCAAATAGCCCGCCCTTTCCTGATTGCCTCACTTGCAAAGTATACAGTGGAATGTTTACTAGGCGCACGCACTAGTCCGAACAACATGTTGGTAAAGTCATATCGGCCGATGATGATCGCTAACGTGATCGCCTGCATACAATACACTAATTTTTAAGTTGTGCAATAGGTACTCAATTTTCTAATCATTCTATATGGTCAATACTCTACTGAGGACGTTTTCCACAAAAAAAAAACAAAAGGTGATCCATTTTTAAGCAGTCAATATATTAAATAGCATATTTTTTCCATTTTAAATAATACTTACTTTACAGTTTTAGATGGTTTTTTAAACAAAACATTTATTAAAAACTAGAGATTTTTGCAAAACGTTACGTATTTATAAAAATGTTTCATTAAATGCGTTTCTAGCGTTGTTACTTATAAATATAAGGTGCGTATGCGTACCAACAATACAAAGCCACACACACCCTTAAAAGAAAATAGACCCATTCCAAAGCCAATGTAAACCGCATCTTAAACTTTACCTACGTAAATACTCGTAAGACAGCCGCGCACAAAACTGCTACAAGCTACTTAACTCCCCACCCTTATGTAGATACAACCACTTAAGGTACAAAACTACAAGGCTTCTTAAGTGTTGGACTCAAAAAGCGGGCTTCATAATCTTGTTAGCGCTGAAATTTGCATTAATTAAGGCGTTGAGGCCTCAGTTACCTCTAAACTGGAGGGTGGGAGCGACCCCCTAAAGGGGGTAGATAATATTCAAATGGTACATGTAACGACGCGCCCCGAGACCAGCCTCGCAGCCCGCAAGCAATATAGATGGTACACTCGCGCAGACCAGTATTTGGCAAATGTTATATATGAAATCAGCAACAAACTACAGAGCCACAGCTGTGGATAAAACTGTTAACAAAATACACCCGCTTTTAGTAAGGCAGATGTGCTATCGAATAGGTAAAGTTTTTTACATCCTAAATGTTGCGAATTGAGTGCCTTCAATTCGTTCAAATCTAACCATCTCCGTGGACGAGGATCGATAACCGGTAAAATCAAGTACGTATCGCTTAGTAGAGAACACGTAACTCAAAGAATGTGGTAGACTCTGACAGCTGTTTTTAAGTACGATTATGATTACTAATATTAAAGTGTACGCTAACTAAAAAAAAAAAAAAAAAAATTTGAGTGTCTTTTTGATACAAATGGTTGGTGAACCAACTAGGATAGCCAACTAGAACTTTAAGAGTCGTCGGTTGAAAGGATGCACAAAAATCCTAAATGTAACAAAGTCACAACACTTGTGCGCTCGCCTGTACCTCTCTGAGAGCATCGAGGGTACGCTCGACAATTTCCTCCTCGGGTAATTCACTAGGATTTAATTTAAATTAGTTTTGGCTTGGCTTAATAGCTTCCCCCCACCTTGGGTGGATGGCGGCGCTCCAGAACACATATTCTGGAGCATGGTTCGTTTGTATACTTTGGTTTTTTTACAAAAATACTCTTATAGAGCATGGTTTTTGGTCAAGTATGCACGCGGCAGCATTCGACAAAAAAAACATAGTAACTAAAGTTATTTACCTATTTCCACTATTACGATTTCACTTGGCGATAAACAAGTTGCTCAGGCGCCCGCTCACAGACTCAAATCTCTGCCGAAGTGATCATAAGGCCCTAGTGTTGTAGTTAAATAGAAAAATCTTATCCCTGGTTTCCCTTACAGAGAAACCTTGGATCTCGATACAAAACCTCGGATCAAATCTCAGATCAACTAACCAGCCTGTCAAAATAACAGAATTATCATTGAGTTGCTAAAATAACACTCATATAGTGACACGTGAAATAGTAATTTTTTTTATTGTTTTTTTTATTTTCTTTCTTCTTCTCTTCAGTAATGGCCTGTGTCCGTCATTTCGACAGACAATTTTGCCAATGTCAAGTGTTAAAATTGTAATAAATAAGTCAAGTCAAGTCATTTGTCAAGTCGGCTGTCGTTTGTTTTGAAAAAAAATGGTGGATTTTCTCTTCAAAACCTAACACGAATTTTCACATTCAGAAAAACCACTTTACACACATTTATTCCAATGGCTCACACTTTATGTTACGACCTAAGTATTATTGGTTAAAATTCCACCAAAATTAAACAACAATACTCACAATAACACAAGAAAAACTATTAAAATAAAAGTGCTAGGTATGTGTCGTTTCAAAAAATGTCAAAACTCGTGTCCTTTATTTTCTTTGATGTTGACAGACGTTTGTGCAAACCATTTTCCAGATAACTAGAGATTTGACATTAAATTAGTTGTTAGTTGATTTGATCACCCGGTTTTCAGAATAAGTCCGCGGCAGACAAACACAGTGCGCGTGGTAAATAGACATCTCTCCGTCGACCAGTGTGGCACATACCTAATTATTTGAGTTCCGTTTAAAACGCCAGCTATTATATTTAGCGCTCCTCGTTGGCTTTTGAAGTGTATTTGTAATTACTTTGAAGTTTTATTTTATTTTAGGTTATTTAAAAATGTCATATAATTAACGAAGGATGAATTTACCTAATGGTAATTTTTAGTTAAATTTTACATTTTATAAATCATGGTATTTCCATACACAAAAAAAGTTATTGTCCAATACGTAGATGAACACGGTAGTATACAGGTGTTACAAGTATTATTATTTATGAGAATATAAGTATTTAAACCTTTTCGGCAAATAAAAACCATACGAAGTTAAATTAGGTTAAAAGCTTTTGCTAAAATCTGATGAATTTATACCTACTAACGAACATCTGAGAAATAAATGAACTGAATTGAATTATGCCAATTATGAAAGGTGGTCTGGAAGAGATCGCTTATAGCGATAAGACCGCCCATTGTATTTCATACTTAAAACTTATTTCTCTTTTATTGTTTTTCTTTTTTTCTTGGTGTGCAATAAAGAATATATCTATCTATCTATCTATCTATCTATGCAATTATTTTCACAAAACACAAAATCCACGTTCCACAGAAGCACAAACTTGACACTCAGTGGCCTTTCAAAATAGATACAGACAGACAGACAGATGCGCTAGTTAAAGATTACGAGCCATCCGGGAGGAGCGTCTCCCGAGACTCGTGCCCCACTCCCTCGTTATCGTGCCACTGTGATTACATCTGTGATTGTTATTGATTTGTGCAGATTAATAGGAATGAGGTTGAAGTACTTTGATTCAACCTTCTTTGATTTGTGGATTAAACTTTTTTCTAGCAGTGGCAATGTCTCGAAATTAAATCTAAGAATATACTTCGTAATTAACACAAACTTTTCTATATGCTGTGAGTAAACTTGAACCAACATAAGTTCAGACGTGTCTGTGACTACTCCCTTTGACACATTTCTACATTCTAAGCCGTAGTTTTGCTTGACCTTTCTTAAGTTTACCTATTTGATTGCCATATTTGCCATTTTCGCTAAATGGAGTGGATGTCCCTAGATCCAAACTATTTTAAGCCGTTGATAATCTGCCCTAAAACGTTACGCGATAACCAAATACCCCAAAATGTAATGTCATGAGTGACAGCTGTCAAATCAACAGCTTTTATTGCGGCACAGATAAAAGATAACGCTATTTCGGCTTCTACTTGTGTGTCAAATTGTAATGTGAATGTGACACATGTTTCAATTATTTTTATCAGTTTATCTCGTTTTGATGACATTTTCTCCATTTGAAGACCCTTGTACTGTGACAGCCGACAGGTTTTTCTGAATTGTATCTGTGGTTATTATTCCTGTGCGCAGTGCCATGCCTAACAAGACACTTCCTCATAATAATTGCTTTGTAAATACAGTGGTAGGCAATCCCTGAACATTGAGTAAGGCCTTACGATGGTTCAATTACTTTTTCTTATAAAAACCTAGCCAGCTCGTCCGGCAATCAACTTTAGTAGTTCAGTAACGCTGTCAGAATTGACAAACAGCATTTTAGTCCATTAAAAAAAAACTGCACTCAACTTCCGTACAAGTTACTATATTCATCGCATCTCTTTCCCCACGTAGTACTTGTAATAATCTTTGTGAGCACACTAAAATAAAATAACACCACTTTCAAGCATAAAACACGAAGACAATCAATTTACTGAACACAATACATTACTTTAAAGTACTTATCTCTGCGTATTCACCGCAATCGATACCTTTTGTTGTGATTGTCGCATCTGGCATAACTTGCTCCCTACGGTGGTTATTGTCACAGCTTAGCATCGCAACAGCTAGTTATATCACCATAAAAACATGTATGTTTAGTTTCAGGAAACCTATACACAAATCAAACTCAAAACTAGTCAGTAAGATGTCAAAAAATGGTTAGAACTGATAGAAACACTCCGAGTAGCGAGTACGAGTTTAGTCCGAACAATCGAGAGTGGAAAACGCAGATATTGTACGAAGGAAAATAGTTCTCGATTTTCCCGCTAGAGGCGCTTAGAGTTCATATAGAAACTAATTTTGAAAATAAAACCCAAATAGTCAAATTAAATGAAGATTGCGGGTTAGGGCTTTGAACTCAAAATTTCGACAGTACGTGATGAGCACAACGAAATATGTAGATTCTAGAAAACACCACTAGATAAAGACTCGTAAAGCCGAGTTCTAGCAATAGGAATAAAGTACTTGATATAAACTAGACAATAAAAGTAATTGTACTTGGCATAAATCAAGTGCTACGCGATTGCTACGAATAGCTACGAAGCGTAGCACTTGTTTAAGCATACGAGTATTATGCAAACCAAAAAAAAGTAGTTATGGTAATTATGTGTTTGGTCTTAGTAACTTTAATTTCATAAGATCACAAAAGATTAGTACTTAACTCTCAGAGAAAAAAAATTAAGCTGAGGAAGTATTTTTCTAGCTAAGTTGATGCAGTATGGTTAAAGTCTACTATAAATCTGCATGAAGTGATCTAGCTGCTTTCGTATAAGCTATGACTAGAGTCGTTTTGAAGTGTCACCAGTCAAGAGGGGCAGTAGTTATTGTTGCTATTTCAATTGAATTAATGAAAGAGTTAAAAAGAGATTGTGTTCAAGATAATACATACAAAATGAACTTAACTATGGTAGTTTTTATGGGTTATGAAAAAGTCATCATAATCATCAACTTATTGCTGTTCACTGCTGATATTTTAGTGAAACTGGGCTATTACTTCTGTTTTTATCTTGAAGTTGCAAAGGAAGGAATTGAGGTTTGAGAGAGACGAAAAATTGCAATCAAGGATTTCGCTACGCAGCCAACTTTCATATTATGGTAGGTGTATACCTGAAAATTTTGTGAAAACAAAAACACGCGTTTGATTGATTATAATGTAGATAATGAGTTACTTTTTAAACAATACCCTATAGAAAGAAAGAAAGACATTTATTTTGACAAAATAACATATTATACAAGCACAAAAATAACCACAATACTTACAACAATACAAGCGGAGTAACCATACATACTACTTGTCATACTTAGATTCACCAAATATTCCTTAACACAGATGAAAAACTAAATATTTCACGTAAAACCCCAATTCATATTTTTTCATTCATAAAAATCAGTATAAAAATGAATAAAATAATGTTACCTCTGTAAAAAATCCCTAGCAAACCATTCAATTTGCAAAGTAATTGCTTACAATGTGGTTTCGTAACAAAGCACAGGTTTGTTGATCGTGCGCTTCTATAAAAAATAATAGATGCATTTTGAGCGTGTATTGTAATAAAAGTAACAAAATGGCGGATATTACGAGTATCGGGGCAGGCCCTGGGGCGATGAAAAATAAATAAAAGTGAGGCAGCGCTGCGGGAAAAATGAAAAGGCACTTAGTGTCCCTTTTCCCCTGCCTCTTGTTGGATTTAGTTACAAACTACTACAAAGTGGCTGCTGGGGTTTCATGATGCATCATTGTATTTTTTATTGGTACATTGTTGTTTTATTTTTCGGCTACTAACAAGTCAAGATTCTATTTTTAAAATGACAAGTTGTCGGACCTTCAGTGTCGAAAAATAAGAAAACCCAACTTTTAACATTGTAGAAAACCCTTTGAACCCTTTTTGAGCCCAAATCTAACATTGAACCAAGAAGCATAAAACCCATTTTTCTCATATTTCTTCGCACATGAGACTCCCCAAAGAACGTGGCCATCTTTTTGCCAAGTTCTCCTCGTAAAATACGAGCATTAATGACATCAGGCGGTGGAGGCCATAAGTCATGATTTCTCCTGATTTTCCGGGAAATATATTTTTTCATTCGACCCCACGATTGCGGAAAATGATATACAAATACATCTTTATAAAACTGTGTATTGCTATGTACCTACAGAACATTAGAATCGTTTAAAAAAAAAACTATTTTTACTTTTTTTGGAGTCTATTTGTAAGGCTATATGATCCTCAATGAAGGTAGACAATTAGACATTCTCTTAGATTTACTTTCAAGTTTAAAAAAAACAACAAAGTAGATAAAGCCTGTATCGGGTGTGGCCCCAATAAATAGTTTCTTCCAAAAAGTTGCAAGCGATTTTCTAACCTCATTTTGTCCAACATGTCCACACCTTACTACGTTGCAAACGTATCTGCAAAGCATGTAAGTACGAATAAATAGCATAGATCAGCCAGGCCCTATCCATATACACAAGCAGAGCGGCGAACGAAGAGAGTTACCTGCTGAGAGTAGCCCTGAGAGGTACACTTTCAGGAAAAATGGCGGCATCATATGCGTTTTTATTTTTTTATTTTTAGCTCTCGTGTTTTGTCGATTATGCATACCGGAACATAGATTTAGCACTGCCTCACTTCAAATCTAATAATATGGGTATGTTTTGAGACTCTATTTTAAAATGTTTATAAATGATTGACACAAACAGATTGCACACCCGATGTTAAGTAGTACGTGCTTTGCGTATTCTTATTATGTTCAGTGTTAATTGAATCAGGTTCGTGTTGGTACATCACAAGGTACAGAAGTTCTGGTACGCTTGGACACTGAGCCCCGAGTGTGTGCATTTGTTTTGACTTTCGACTCGATTTTAGCAAAGCGAGAAATTTAGCATGAAACCCGGATAAGCGCCTCTAGCGGGAGATTTGGGAATTGTGCAATTCTCAACAAAATTTCTCGCTTTGCGAATGCGTTGAATAGGTGAAGCTGGTAGAGTTTTTATCTGGTTTTTTTTTCTTATGGTATAGATAGTTTTCAAGTACCTACCTATGAACAAAATTGGAGGACTCGCTTCGAATTGAATCAAGCCTCTAGGGTCAATTGACCCTGGAATAAGAGGAATAAAAAACTAGCTTTCTGACTGTATTAATACAGTCAGAAAGCTAGTTTTTTATTCCTCTTACGAATAAACTAGATTTAAGTTTAGAATAGTTACACTGTATTTTGTTTTTTGCTTTGACAAGCAGATTCAAATTCGATCCAAAAAGACAAAACACGATGTAACTTACATCTTTAAGTTAATTAAAACAGGGAATGGGTTCGCTCGTCGTCTGATTATTTTTAACTTAAATACCTACAATACAAGAAACTGAAGTTATATTTACCTACTCTATTCCCAAACCAACGATATTACTTATCTAAGTATGTAAGTATCTCACAGCACGGAGTTGTCAGTCGTAATTCCCAAATCACCTAATTGTTATTCCATTTCATTATTTATCTCACTCCATTCGTATTGTGCTGATCCTTTGTCTAATTTACGATCGGCAACAAACGTATCGTACGGATCAATCAGTAATTAAAACAGATCTTGGCTTCGGGTACAGTCGCCGCCAAAGTGCTAATCCCGGTAGACAAACAAGCAAATATAGGGTGTCCACGCGGCAGTCGCGTGCCGAGCCATTACATACACATTAGAGAGATATTCTGACTATTACGGGACAGTTATTGTGTTATCTTCGGCATTGGATCGTCCAGGATTACGAGCGGTCTGGGAACTGAAGTCAGATTTTGGTTTCACTTTGCATAATGCGTTTGTTTTAATGATAATCCCTGCGTATCAAATTCGTGTAATATTTTGTAAAGGCGCATAATGAGAATTAATAAAAATTTAAGAGCAAACAGGCCATGCTGTACTTACAATGTAACTAGACTAGTCAATTCACATAAAGAACTTAGCTATTGAGAATGAACATTACTTAGAATGATAACTATAGTATGATACTTCAACTAATTACTTCTGTGGTGATACTAGGTTGAAACTGAAGAATTTGTTAATTTATTCAAAAGAAATCCGTTAAGAGTGTTAATAAAATTAAAATTTACCTAGTCTTATCAAGGAAAGCGAACCAATAAAAAGAATTTGCGCAATACAATAAAAACGCCGTCATAACACCCACTTTAATAAGAAACATTGCTTCCGATCCCCGACACATCAAATTACAAAGCCGAGGGGGAGGACTCACTTAAATATGAATCATTTCATTATAATACCGTATTCAATCCGAGTAAACCTCACTTCATGTTGTTATTACAACAAGGGGAGCGTACACATAAAAATACGTACCTACGTAAGCTCCGTGGAGACGATAACTGACACTTAATACCATAGAGCGTGACCGCATTACTCTGTGATCTATGGTCCACGGAATAGTGCACTTTATCTATGAATCGCGCGCGTATCTGTCAAAAATTGCAGAGAATCTAAGTCGGTTTTGTGCAAAGCTGTACTCGCTTCCGACGGCCCCGCGCAAAGTATTTTATATCTTTTCACTTTAGTTATAAAGAGCATAATAATTTGATTCATTCTGAGATTTCACGCCATCGTCAGAAATTGCAAAATTCATCCTTATTTTTAGAGCCGTAAAGTTATAAATTGAATGTTTTTGTTTTATTAGGGGAGGTAGGGTTTTATGGGAACAGCAAATTCGGCACGTGTCAACCGATGGAATTAGCCGTAATACTTGCATTAATAAAGTGTGAAATTGCCACCGAGCGGTGTTTGTTATAATTCTCTATTAGGTTTTGAGTTCCCCCTGGAATGAATCTGGCTCTAAATTAGATTGCTCTTTTGCTTATAATCGTTTGATATTGTTCAGTGGGCAAATAACTACACGACGGTACCGGTAAAGTCAGCGAAAACGACCCAATGCAATTGTTGGAAGTCTCTTGAAAAAAAAATATAATTAATACATTATTTAAAACCTTTTTATGAGCGGAAAAAATGAGTACTTATCTATGGGTTTCTTTGGATATAGGTACTGGTAGAAACTTCAGCCAAACAAGACGGGTCAGAGATGAGATCCGATCAAAGCAACGTAGAATCCTAGAACTAGAGGATCATTATGAAACCAACTCTTAAGTCCCTCACACCTCTAGCTCTATTATATTTGCACAAACCAGTAACCACCGGTTCATTTTATTTCAAGATACAGCCTACTACTTTGAAGTATTTAATTCCAGTGGTTTCGGTCACAGTATTATTGATTGCGTCGCTCAGTGAGCCGTGTCGTCTCGGACTGGATAAACAAGGGCTAAAAAAATATAATAAAATAAAGATGGCTGCAATGACTGGCACCGCCCCCTGCTGTGAACCGGCTACTGTTCCCGAATGTCATTCTGTTTTGAATAGTGATGTTACAACAGCTGCTTGAAAAAGCTATCGATTTACTGTTGAAAATATCGATACTTATCAATCTTTATAGTGTTAAAAAGTTAGGGACTTAATCAGTCATTATGGTAATCGAGACATAATGTCTACTCTGATTTTTTATAAGACACCCCCTATGTGTTCAGTGTTCACACAAATCAATTACATAATAATCCACAAAAATAAACAAAAAACTTAGACATTGTTATTAATAAACTCGTTTATGCTTAGAATGTGTTTTATCTTTATATTGACAAGCAGATTCTAACACACGGTGTGACTAATCCAAGCTTATCTACAACAAGTTTATTAATAAGAGGATAAATGAGTAAACTAGGCAAATCTAAAACAATTTCATAGTTTACAAAACTGAAAAAAAAAATGAATTTTTTTATACCTACGTACCCTTAGGTTTTTTATCGGCACATATTCAGTGGGTTAAAAAAATCATAATTATTTATCATCTATAAGGTATTAAGATAAAAGATAGAAATTTTTGGGGATTTAGAAAATAGTAGTTCATAAAACACAATATTCAATTCTCACTTGCGTTGTTTAATTATTTTAAAACTATGCATAATTAACAGCAACTTTTCCCACCACTATCGTTCAATTTTCCACAGTTAACCGTGGCAACAAATCGATCGAATATTTTTTTTCAGTCAATCGTCTTTCAATTCCAACATTCGTAATATCGACTTATTCAATTTCGGGAGCCATTCTCATTTGATATGGCTCGATCATTTCCGTTGCTTTTTATCGATAGTCGATAACTTCGTCCGATTAGTGCCGCGCATTCCTAAAGCTCTCAAACGGGCAATTAAATTGTTCCAATCGTGGTAATTCTTAGATTTCAATGTTACTATTACTACCGCATTATGCAACTTGTTCCTATGACTTTATCCTATAAAGTTGCTTATCTAGGAGTTTTTTCACGAATCATCTAGCTTATAAAATAGTTTTTGATCAGGAGAATTTAGTGTTTTTTGCGTTCAAATTCAAGTGCTATATGGAACTCTGTCTGAAAACAATTTTAATAAAATTTTTCATCTTCCATTTTTGTAATTGGATTTTTTACAAAATGACAATTTTTATTTTGTGTCCAGTTCTAACCAAGTAGTTCCTAAAGCAACTTATTCCAATACCTAAATATTGCAATGATTACTCGACTGTTGCACAATTTGTCTTTTATTTTGTTCGATACATTTCACAAAGCAATTACAAATTGCTCAACCAAAACAGTTTTTGGAAAAAAACCATTGAAAAACATAATTATTGGGACAATTACCCCACTTATCCCTCACCCTGGGTGCCACAGATTAAATAATGAGCAGTAAGTCATCGTCAATGATCTGTTGGAACTTTTATGTTAATTAAATACGAAATGGTGTGAGGATAGGACGTCATGGGGTGAGTGGTCGCAGCAGGAGAGACAGAATTAATCGATGTATCCTGGATTTTGATGTGTAGCCATGATTTTGAGTGACTTTGGACACACCACTGACTCCTACCATGGAGTAATAAATATTTATTAGTCCATGCTCCTACTGACATGGGTTGACGTTCTTATAGGCAAGGCTCCACGTATTTTTTACATACAAATCATAATTCATAATAATAAATACAATCAGTGTAGCTATATCGGTATATCTCCTAGTTTCGATAAGTTTTACCTTAGAAGCACTACCATCATCTCCACACTACGCCCAGGTTAGTTGGTAGATAATGCTAAATAGCATTAAACTCGCCTCTGTACGATTTTTAAAAGTGCAATAAAGAATTTTCTAATCTAATCTAATCTAATCACAGGGTTTTTTGTACCATATTGGTTGAAAGGAAACGAATGAAACTAGACACTCCACTTTACCTAGGTAGTACAACGAAAGGGCTTTATGAGATTTTTATTATTTTCATCTTTTTTCAAAAGATGGTCACCCTGTTCAAAACAATGTCTTTCCCATTTCTAGAAATTGATTCGAAATGTAGTCCGTGTCGAACCGAACTACTAAATACAGATGACTAGGACATTCCACTTGTGTTAGAAGAATTTCTTCGTTTAATCCATGGACTATTAATTTATTTATTTTTTCTACCCTAAAACTATGTGTAAAATATTTTTTTTTCTTCCAATCTCTTTATTTTTATACAGCACCCCTTGTATTATATCTTGAAGTCCTTTCCGTCCAAGGTTGTCTGGAAGAGATCGCTGCATAGCGAAAAGACCGCCCATTGCACAATTAATTTAATTTTTGTTTTTTTCTTTTCTTGTAATTCCTAGGTTAAGGTGTGCAATAAAGTATTTTCTATCAATCTATCTATTTATTAGTCCATGGTTTAATCGAACTTCTCATACAAATTGTTTAATATGGCTATGTATGTAAGTAACTTGTAGTAAAAACTCAAGATAACTCTAAAAGTGACTACGTCCGTTATCAGCAGCAATTAAACTGTTTGTGATTTTATTTGACGACTATTTCACTTTGAAAAAAAAATTAAATTGAAGAAGTAGGCTTACTTACGTAATGAATTAGTACCTACATGTTTCTGTAAACACGCGCATATTGGTAAATTTTAGGTTCTAACCATATTAAATACTTATTAAGATTTACTGACATGAGTTGGTTTTAAAGATTAAAATAAAATATATGTCAAGTAAACGATGGGTTTGGGAATATGTCCTGCTTCATCGTCGGCCTCATCGTCACTTACCGCATCATGTGAGATTGTGGCGAAAAAACAATTTATCTTATACTAGCCGTCTCCCGCGGAGTTGCTCGCATTCTAGACCTTTTAGAGTGTGACTTTTCCAAATTCCTTTCTTAGTGCACCCCTACACTATATAAGGATACTACCCTCCAAATTTCATACCTCTAGGACTTATAGTTTAGGCTGTGCGTTGATTCTCTGTCAGCTTCAAAAGAGTTTTATATATATTGATTTTAGGTTTTAACCATATTAAATACTTATTAAGATTTACTGATATGAGTTGGTTTTAAAGATTAAAATAAAATATATGCTAAGTTTTAAATAAATGATGGGTTTGGGAATATAATAGTATGTCCTGCTTCATCGTCGGCCTCATCGTCACTTACCGCATCATGTGAGATTGTGGCGAAAAAACAATTTATCTTATACTAGCCGTCTCCCGCGGAGTTGCTCGCATTCTAGACCTTTTAGAGTGTGACTTTTCCAAATTCCTTTCTTAGTGCACCCCTACACTATATAAGGATACTACCCTCCAAATTTCATACCTCTAGGATTTATAGTTTAGGCTGTGCGTTGATTCTCTGTCAGCTTCAAAAGAGTTTTATATATATTGATATAAAAAAAAACAAGTGAGTCCTCCTTCTTTACAAGACTACGGCAAAGCAAAAAGGTTTATTTATAAATTTTATTGCTGTCTAGCACATTTTACTTCTATACATAGGCGTAACTAGGTGAATATACCTTATACCTATCTCATACTTTGTCCTATAATTACTTTATTTACAACTGCTTGCAGTGTTAATTGCTTGTACCAATATAATTTATCAATGTTTACCAAGAAGTGATAACGACTAATAAAGTTGTCACTTCAATTTTATTGGCGCAGAAATACAATCTATAGTGAACTAGGTTCTGCCCGCGACTTCGTTCGCGTCCCGTTTGATCCTGTGGATTTTACGGGATAAAAAGTAGCCTGTGTTAATCCTGGTTACGAACTATAAATATTCCAAGTTTCATCCAAATCGGACCAGCAGTTGCAGCGTGATTAAGACGTCTAAACTTTGACATATATAATATTAGTGGGATGGGATAGGTAGGATAACTACCTACACCTACTAAGACAGAGGTTTCCTTAGACCAGGTGAGAGCAACTCCGAATATCGCTATTCGTCGGATAAAATACTATCCGTCTCTTCAAAACAAGCCTCCGTCAAAAACAAGGACCAGAAAATACTTTAATCTAAAGAGTATAGGGTTACTCGGAGTTGGTTAACGAACCCGGCCTTAGTCCCGTGGTTATTGGTGCACTTGGCAACCATTAAAAGTTCTAAGACGTGAGGCAATTTTATAGTTCACATTATTCGTTTAATTTCAGTGACTTTTTATGAATCTAAATTGAATCTGAGCTTATTACCCATATTTTTTTTATTGTTTTTTATGAACGCTGAATTTACTTTAGGTACACAATTCTAAAGGATTTAAGTATATACTAAGTATGGCTAACTATACTTAGTGCGCCTGTAGCCTAAAAAAGTATGATTATTTGTAATCCTTCTGAAGGTCCTAATAGAGACGTGCATTGCTTAATTATTCTAAACAATGATGAACAAACTAGACAAGATCTGATAATAGAGATCAATTTTGAGTCAATGGAACGGAAATATGAATGCATAGGTCTTAGGTCAAATCGTATCTATAAATTAGGACACCGCAATTAATATGGTTATGACTAATATTATACTAAGTATTAAGGAAAATGCCGTGAAGAAACAAGAGATAATAAGTATATTTCAGAAATACCCACTAAATTCCTAACCAGTAGGGGTTTCCGTTTTTTCCAGGAATATGCTACACGTAGCCAGTAGTGATACCTAGAGACCAGACTTTACACTACTATGCCTCAGAGCGATAGATGCAGTGCGATGCCTCACAAGACACGTCCCTTGTAGAATTCTACTACTACAGGCTGTAGCGGACGTGCTGTGAAAAAAAGAAGTGGCCAAGGGTGGCCAAGAAATGGTGGAAGAGTCAATTGTCCTCCATATTTGTTTTTTGTTTCCCTACCTAACTAATTAAGTAACTATCAATTTTTTTTTCTTATTTACCTACCAACTGTGTTTACTTATACTTGGGAACAAATAAAAATTTATCTTATCTCATCTAAGTGTTATCCAAAAAAACACAGAAACCGTAAATTCTCGCCGTCCTACATCGAACGTAAACAAATGTACGGTAGCGCGCCGCCATTAATCAAACCGTAATTAACACGTGTGCAAAACGTTGCACTCTCAATTAACACGCGGATAAAATAAAATAAGATAAAATATCAAGATAAAGGTGCAACTTATTATTTCCTTCACGACTGTAAATAGGTAAGTACCTACAAAAGTGTTGTGTTGCTAACTGAATACCTACTATCTAAAGAGTAGGTAGATATATACATAGTTATCTAGGAAAGTCGAAAGCAAAATAGTTTTAGCAAAAAGGTTTAATTTTCAACTTTTTGGTTTATGTCGTACTTACTGTCACAACACTAGTGTCTTAACTTCAGAAAGTGAAACCTTTTTGTTATAAATATTTGTAAGGATTATTTTGTAAAGAAAAGTAGAGCTTCATATCTAAGCTCTACCACAGATCATATACTATACGCTCTATTAACTATATTTTTCTTGACGGATAATAGCATCAATACTAATATTATAAGTACAACACCACAATCAAAGTCACGCGGACTCCACTATAGTATTTTACAAGATGCAAATATACTCACGATCCAAGTTCCAACCATATTTTATGTTTCTTCTCTTTCTGCTTCGCTGGTATCGAATCTACCTGTCCCTGTCGTAAAGTGTTTGACAGTCCATAACTACAGCCCGAGGGGAAGTTTTGCCAAAACACACCTGCAAGAAAGCAATAGATTAACCGCCGTATTCAAGAATTTCACTATGGTATGAATTTGGTAACAAAAAATTTACTATGTAAATTTTTTCGTAAAAAAATGATTAAATATCAGAAATATAAAATACAAGCCTTACACATCCATCCACGGAGGGTCAACTCACCTAATTAAAAAAAAAACAATTTTTTTTTGTATATTTTTCAGATTGAGATAAAAATAGTCAAACTATATTTACGACTTTTCACTGAATTTTTTTATGAAACTTTTGGTTCTCTCATTCGCCATTATTTCATTCTCACAAAAAAAGAAATGCAAAAATGACTCTTCAAAGTGGTTTTCTGATGGAATGTTATTTCATTATTAACACTTCGACAGCCAATGGAAATATGCAGGTTCTTTAATTAACAATTTTATTTATTTGTTAATTTGCTTGTAGAAGATGAGTTATTCCGCGGCGGGTTTACATATGAGAATTAATTTATAAAACACTTTCATTTAAACTTGGTTTACCCTCGTTAGTTGTAAAAATATATTATTGGCACAAACTTTATAACTTTATTCGGCCTCAATAATTATTTCAACCCATTGAATAACTGTTTGGTATTTAGAATTTTGAATAACATCTTCATATGTGTTAATGAAATGTAGGGACATGTAAGTGCGTACAGTACATACTAACAACGTTATTGGACCAAATTGTTTATGTTTAATTTAAAAAAAAACTGACTTTTGTATATGTATAAATTCACATACGATTTGTAAAAAATTGCTATCGAATAAATAAAATGAATAACATTTGTCCCGTTTCGCCTTGCGTCAACGGGTTAAATGTTATTTCATACTGAAATAAGTAGTTACCAGATAATTTTATCGGGTGAGTGCCCAAGGAAGTGTGTTATCGCCCATTCAATAACTCTAAATAATCTAAAAGCAATTGGAACATTTAGGTCGTTAGAAATAGGTATTACAGTAGTCGGCAGCGTCTCAATGGACGCTGTGATAAGAAATGTTATTCAATGAGTTCAAATAATAATTAACATTAAATTATTGATGCACAAATCATTGCCGCTCTTGTGTTTTATTGTCCAATTATATTTGTTGGATGGTGTTATGCTGTTAGTTTATTACGCGAATTATATTGCTCCATGCGGTGCTGTGAACGTCAAAAATAATCATCTTGCATCGTGGATAATTCTAGTGATGGATTAGTACATAAAGGTTTTAAAGAGAAGTTATAAGTATTTTACAGCAGCTCGAAATTGATTGCATATAGCATCTTGAAGTCTTTAAATATTTTGAGGCATCTCGACTCTAGTTGCTCTACTAAATAAATCATATTATTATTTTCATACACGTTTTAAATTCGAAACAAACTTCAATATACCTTTTTTTTTGTTTGATTAGTAGGTATCTCAGAGCGTCTATAACTAAAGTAAGTAAATATTATAATTTTTTACATTTCTAAGTGCATTGTTTTGTAAATGAATTGAATTGAAACCAGTTTATCACCTTAAGCGTTATGGTATAAACTCGTCCATGCGCGGGCGCAGATGTCAAAGGAGCTGTTGGTTACGAGATAGTTTGAGACTCTTGCAATAGGTTATCGAGATCCATTTGTACGGCTGCATCCGCTCTTATTGATAACAGCATCATGAATTTGCAAAACATTGGTTTTGATAACCGCCTAGTTATTTTAATGGAGAAATTATCAATAAGAATGACGAAAGAACTTTACTAAATTCTTATTATAAAAGCGCTTGTAAACGCTATGACATTTGGATGTATACATATTGTGCTGTGGGTAGTGGGTTCGATCCCCACTGAGAACAAACATTTGTTTGGGGCGGATAATAACTATTTGTTCTATGTCTGGGTGTTTTCTTATGTATTAGAAGTATGTATTTACAAAACAAATGTATATAAGTATTCTGTCAGCAATATAGTTCCCATAGTACAAGCTTTGCTTAGTTTGGGACTAGAAGGCGCTGTGTGAAATGTCCATGAATATTTATTCATTTTATTTTCACAAAAAAAAACTGGCAGTAAGTATTCTACGGATGACAATCCGTAGTAATATGCTAACAGAGTATTTTGAAAAAAAAAAAAGTTTTTTTTTTATTTCACACCACACTTACCAAGTTCCTGGGTATTTATTGATAAAAAAATCAAGTCAAGTTAGCATAACGTATCATAGTCAGCTAGCTACTTCTACTTAGGAATTTTGACAGACCATTTGAAGAGTTCTAAATTTCGTAGTGTTGTTTCCAATGTTGACTAAGGGCAAAGAGTTCCGTTGCAACTGAAAAGATCCTATATAAAACAGGTAGCATATAATTTTGATGTTTGCAGCCGAATGGAATTAAAAATAATAGAATAGAAAATACAATATAGAAAATACAATACTAACAAGCTACCATATAACTAACTAAGCACTTACAAAGATCTTGCTACGAACAAACTCTCGTAGAGTATACAAACCGGGTATCAGTCGACAACTGCCTCAATAAGTGCAGTTAACACTGGAACTGAAAACCTCGTTGTCCATTATTTTTCACTACGCTATCACCGATTCTGGGTTGTAAATCGAACGGTGTCCGTTCTGCCCTCCGGCGCTTTTGATCTGGCGAGCACTCGCTTAACTTATGTGTCCCTGGTGACTCAGCCTTGTTGGTGGTGATGCATGGCCTGTTTGGATACGTAAGTTATGGATGTTTGAGTTGTGAGGGCTAGAGCTTCATTTCTTTTGACAAGCGTGTGCTGATGAAACTTTATGGATGAGAAAGTTCAAGGTGCAGCTTTGAGTCCAGGGGCCATGTTCTTCAACTTAAACTTTTTGGTGTATGGCTTGTTGTTTTGTAGATATCTAGACCTATATGTAACTTGTTGTTAAAATTCTGCCAGTGTCGGTTTACTCTAGTGTCACAAACGGGATGGAGGGTAGGGAAGAATAAGAATATGGCCTAAATGTGTGTAAAGTGGTTTTTCTGAATGTGAAAATTCGTGTTAGGTTTTAAAGAGAAAATCCACCATTTTCTTTTTAAAACAAACGACAGCCGACTTGACAAATGACTTGACTTGACTTATATTATTACAATTATATCACTTGACATTGGCAAAATTGTCTGTCGAAATGACGGACAGAGGCCATTAATGAAGAGAAGAAGAAGAATAAGAATATGGCCGGTAAAATTTTGACAGAGATTTTATTGTAATAGAGATGAGGTCATATCGTCAAACTATTTTAAACCACTAATGAATTGTGTTTTTGACATCCTTTTGATGTCATACCTATCAAAGTGAAATCCATGGCGAAGTGAGCCTAAAGCCTAGTAAATACTTTGCAGGACTATTTTAATTTTTATATGAGTATTCAGTAAATATTTTTAGGAAGGAAGGGATCTTTTCGATGGAAGGGAGGCATTTGCACTGCTGTAAGACAAAACGGCTAAAAAAAATATATTGACGCTTATAAAAAAATACATAATAATTATGTCGTTTCTTTTATGCAGTAATGGTTTTTTTAAAGCGAAATGCGACTTATCTTTCCACAGAATGTCATATTATGTTAGAATACATCAAAAACAAGTGTACCAACCAAGGTAGGTACCAACCATGTCAAAGTTAACCATGCCGGCTTTCAAAGCCACCCACCGATTACCTACCAATTCCTCAAGAAAATGGTTGCAATATATCAGAAGCAATAGAACAGTAGGTCACAAATTACAATATACCAGTAGATGGTATATAACGGGTAGGTTACAATAGCGCCATAATTCAGAGAATTGCCGAAATATGCCGCCGGAATTGCCCATAAAGATGATTCATTGGTACACCAATAGTTTTATCGTATTGCATTTCTATACAAGTACTGTGTTCTTGGGTAGTTTCGTGCCAGTGTAGCTGAACTAGAGTTTTTAATTTTTAATTGTTGAGCGTTTCTGACCAACCAGACCTATGGGCTACTCTTGACCACCGCCGTTCCAGATTTAATCCGGATTCTGACATATTTCGTGTCATTTTGTACTGAAAAATAAATTCTATAAATAAATATTCACGGACACATAACACAACGCCTTCTAGTCCCAAACTAAGCAAAGCTTGTACGATGGAAACTAGATGGCTGATAAAATACATACATACATTTTTTTTGTAAATACATACTTATAATACATAGAAACATCCAGACACAGAACAAACATAAAATGAAATAAAAATGACTATGTTTCACAACACACAAATGTTTGTTCTCGGTGGGGATCGAACCCACGACACACAGCACGGAAGGCAGAGCTTATCTTTAACATCTTAGCAGTTTCATCATTGAAATGAGTAATTTACAATGATAAAAAATATATTGTGGCGAAAATAGAAATTGTAACAATCACGCGAAGTGGACGAGGGGCCTAAATCGTTCTTTCCCGAAAGTAAATTCAGGTGCACTGAATTTTGAAAAAAAAAAAGTTGCGAACGGCCTATCTGTTCAGAAGTACCTATGTAAATCAATATTTTTCTAAAACAATTACTCATTTCCTTGTTTTTCTAAAACGTCCATTAACTATCAATAGCTTATCCTGATAATAACGCGAAATAAATAGAATCAAACAGAAAAACACCCAAATAATTAGGCAAGAGACACAACACGATAACAGCATGTTCTTCATGTTTCAACGGGCACCAAGTGATAACACTTGTTTTAATTTATCTTTACGAAATAGAGTAAGTTGACTTGTTTATTTGAAGCGCCCGTGACGTAGCTTGCTTAGTCAATCTTCACCGATTATCTAAGTTAAGCACCGTTCTGCGCGGTCACTATTTGGGTGACCGTTAGTAGCATTTACATCTGAGCGCTTCCGTACTTCAGAAGGCACGGTAATCTGTCGGTCCTGGCTCTAGCAGTCGTTAAGCCATGAGGCCTTAAGGCGGCTTAAAGACTCCGTCAACAGAGTTGGCCACTAACTCATACGAGCTTGCTTTTACTCTGTCTCCTATACAGCGCAAAAATGGCTCGTAAATAAACCTTATACTTAGTTTCAATAGAAATAAACATCTATTTGACAGTACATATATTTTACAAAATATTGTGGTATATATAATGGCTTTCAGGAATGAGCCCAAAACACTTATTATTATTTACTTACATCTACTTTAGTGTGCATTTTAAACACTTCTACTTTTTTACTCGTTCAGCCTCTATATTTATTGGAAAGCGTATGCCTAAAATTCAATGTATATAATCCCAAGGGTAACAAATAATTTAAAAAAACTCGAGTGCTGCAAGTCGAGGAGTCGCTCTACAATCAGTTAGTTTCTTTGACACTCTTATGTTATACGAAGGTTATCAACCAGCGCCTAATAAATTACAGAATAAAATTCGTCTTTGTCGCAGCCGACTGATAATATGTTTATTGAATATTAATATCACATACGTGATATTTGGTTTTTTGGGACACAGTTGGGTCAAGTCTTTGTCGGCGAAAAAGACGTTACGCAATGATTGAAAGATAAGTGAAATTGGAACAGAATATTCTTTTAACTAAATAACACAACAAGTTCTCAAGCTCCTTATTGCTCAATAATCTTACAAGCTTTTTTGTAATATTATTATACTCAGAGTCACATTATATTTTAGACCTAAAAATTTCCTAGACGTACTAGATCTATTTGGTTACATAATACTTTGTTGTTCCAAATTCCCATATCCTTTATATTCTGCTGTAAATTCGTGAAAACAAGATTTCACAAAGACAAAGTAAACTAGAATGTAGAGTCCGTTAATAAAGATGGCGACTTCACATACTGGCTGAAAACAAACGAAAAATAATTTGAATAAAGAATGGAAACGGCATTGCGGGGAATATACGCGATGCTCAGTGTTGCCAACCGAATAAAAATAAATCAAGTGTGATTTATTCTAGCAGCGAGGTCGCATGCTATGTTCCGGACCGTTGCAACTTGCAGTATGTATGATCCACACATGCGAATACAATTTTAAATTCAAGAACTATGTCTTTGTGTAAGTTTCGTCAACTAGAACACTACAATAAACACTGCCATTTTATCATGGGACGTTTATTTAGTTCTCATCACGTCCTAATCTATCAATATTACAGTAGCTAGGTAGTATCTAAATTGTTCTATGTTTAACGTATAAGTATACGTACTAAACGTAAAACTGTAGTAAAAATAAGCTATTAAAAATGCAATATCAAACTTTTTAATAGTTTCGTACAAGGGTAGGGCTAGGGCATGATTGATACGTTCCTAAATTAAATTCGAATCTAGTGACGCCCACCGGAAATTGAAGCTCGAAGACGGAAGCTTGACCCGCGTTGTCAAAGTGACAGCTGTCAAAACCCTTGCCGCCATCTTCTATTGCAGTCACGAGCACTTGCCCTTTGACCGTGAAGATTTTACCGTATCTGTCGGATGATGAAGACGTTATAAAATGTTATTCAAAACGTGACTACAACATAAAAATCAGAGAAAGTAAATCTGTATGAATTTATAAATAAGTAGGTGTGTACCTACTTATATTCTTCCTACCTACTTCTCTTTTTTACAGTAGAAGTATTCAAACTGCAGGAACAACATAACCCCAAAGAAGTCAAAACTGATCGATATAGGTAACTTAGGAATTTTCAAGAAAAGAGCGAATAGGTGGATTATGGCTAAGCGTTCACCTAAGGCTGCAGCTACACTTACCATCAGATGTGCTGGCAGCCAAATACTTAGCTCATTAAAAAAAACTACGAATTTCCAAAATAAATTACTTAGCACTCTTATTAAAATCTACTTTTTAACTTACCTACCACATGTCGGTAATCTCAGCATCTCTAAAACCTAATTGCACTTTCGTGAACAAAAAACCAGTCCATTCAGTTTTTTATCTTAAAATAGAAACTTAAAAATCAATTCATGACCCCTGGGGTTATTCTCAGAGATGCCACGATCTGCACGTTAAGTGGCCATCATAGCGCATTTACCAATAAATCCGCCGGTTTCCCAGTACCAATGTACCAATAGATAACGTCCTATGAGGCTATGAGGCTGTACCGCTCTTCCTAGATACTAAGGAAGTGTGGACACGGCTTTTCTATATCGACTTTGAGTAAGGTATAAATAAATAAATATATTGATTGAAGCCACTTCAATGTAGCTCTACTAAGTCATACTATGAAGTATGTATTTACAAAAAAATAATATAATTATTACAAAAGCATAGTCAGTAACATTTTCCATAGCTTTGCTTAGTTTGGGACTAAGAGAGCGTTGTGTAATATGTCCAAGAATATTTATTTATTTACTTATTGGTTTTTTATAGCAACCCTTGAATCCTTCTAACTCCTAAACAAGCCTGCTCCACTTCAGCTCGCCTTCACTCTTGTAATGAAGACATACAGTACCGGGGCCACGCCTCCGCTAAGCGGGTAATTGAGTCATTATAGCTGCGCGCGCGCATGCCTATCTGCGATCGAGATGCGATCGGCCCCAGGGATCATACGATGGTATGCTTTATACGGTTATAATTAGAGTAACGAGACGCAAAGGGCAGATTACTACGCTGTTTTAGATTTAGTTTTAGGTATTTCGTAGGTAGAGACCTAACCTGGAAGTTGCTAATCTAGCATGACTTGAACAAGCGTGAAAATGTCTAATGGCCTTGGTACACAGTACACAACATCGATAACTTATGAGACAACACGTGTTTCACCAAAAAGTACTGAGGGCCTAATAACAGTTTTGGTGTGTAGGTAAATATGGTGTAAAACTTCGAACGCCCAGCACACCAGTGGGCGCAGAAGCTTGGTGTTAACCAATCTCGTAGGTACTCGCATGTCGAGCTTCTCAAAGAATCCGCTGTGTCTATATACAAATCAGCGCCCAATGGCGTGCTGGGCGTCAGACGTTTTACAGGTCTTCAGATCATTTTGGTGTTGCCCATTCATTTCACCGCAGATATACTTACCGCGTGATTAAAGTACCTAAGAGAAGAATAGAAAACGAAGAACCTTTTTGTGTCCTTACCAAAAATATATTGTATTTTTTTCCCATGAGTGTCAACAACTGAATGTCACTTAAACATGCTGACATCCATCCTGACTTCACAACTCAACAAATACAAAAACTTATCTCTGAAACGTAGGTAAGAAATGCTATTTTAGTCCAACCCACTCACAACACCAAACGTGGATCTAAGGACTTGTCCTAAACATCATGGCAGACCAACCGGATCCGGAACCGACAACGTTAGCGCCACAGTCTGTACCAGAGATCAAGGAGTTGGAGACATTCCACCTGCCAATATACATCATTACAGCTGTGTTTGGAGGTATCTTTATTATCGGACCACTGGCTGTCCGCAAGTGTGCTAATAAAGGGTAAGGGTCATATACCGCGTTCACACTATGCCCATGCCGCTGCCGGCATTATTGCCGCGGACTTATTGCCACAGCAACATCGCCTTTATTCTCATTAGAGAGCAAGGGCATGAACTTGGGCCGGGAGCCGGGACAGAGGCATTCGTGTTCACACCATGCTCGTGCCCACTTCTCTGCCCAAGTCCCTGCCGACTGCGGCATAGTGTGAACGCAACAATAAAGGGTACGACAGGCCTCATAGCTCAGTCGGTAAATAGTTCTGCCTTCACTTTCCTCATTTGCACTAAACCGAGGCAAGAGTAGATTCTGCAGAGTTAAGAGCTTGCAGCTATGTTCAGAGACACTGCTCTGTCATCCTCTTTGTTCAGACCTTGGAAAATGCCCTGGTTCCGACGTCTTAGGGTATTTTAGATGTCTTCGTCTCAGTTATATTGCAGGACGTCTTTTGGGATCAGAAGGGGGTCTTTGTTCTTGACCTCTTCGTTTGATGGTGAACCCTATTGCTTCATATAGTCAACAGTATCTGATATATTTTCAAAACAGGTTTTTGTACTAAAAGATTGATTGTGTGTATTGAATTTGTTTCGTACTGCTAAGTACGCTAAGTATAGGCATAGATTGCCTCCTGACGCTGTATAAATCATCTTCAAATAGATGTAAAAGGCCTATAAGTATGTAGTATATATTATCATAGGTGGAGCTCTCGTTAGGTACTTAATTTTTGTGCAAAGTACAAGTGCTTTACCACTAAGCTAAGCTGAGGATGTCTTGGACATCCACCAATAGGAATCGTTTAATATGAAGTCGTAAAACCCTATTGGTGGTTAAACACATCCTTAGCAACGTAGCTGGGCTTAGCTCTGGTAAAAAAGCACCCTTATGATGTGTAATGAGGCTCATTCCAGTTTTCCCTTGCCTGAGTCCCCTGCGTGGAAGATTTCTGGAACTCTTGTCCAATAATTCCCTTAGCGACCACGGCGACTGCCGGCAGGGGAAAATGAGTACTGCTAGCCTGACTTGAGCCCAAAAGTCCGTGAAGTCACCATAGGCCTTGGCCAAAACCAGAGCTGTTTAAGTTTATGTCGTAACACGTGGCAGTATATTATGTTGAGCTAAAGACTCATTCACCACCAAATTGACACCAGGAGCATACATTGCTACTTCATGAATATATTGTATGTTTGCTTTCTTTTGATAACTCTATTTTTAATCGGTTCGAAAGTTTGGATAACATTACTTTACTTAAATAATTGATTTGTTTCAGAATAATACGATGCTGCATTATGATAACAGCATTTTCTATGTGGCTTTTGTAAGTTTTTCATTATATCCATACAACATTAGGTATATTATACATAATATATTAATGTCTTATGTTATCCAACAAAACAGTTATGTGGGTAAATGTAACGAATTAACCTGCCTTTGACATTACAAATTAGACCATAGGCATTTAGACGTTAAACCCATGAGTGTTATTTTTTTTTCGAAGTAGAACCCATATTTTGTCTAAGTTATGAACTTGAACCTGTTAGAAAATCGCTTGCCCCGAAAATATAGGTATCGGTATATTGCTTACTAAATATGGTCAAATGCATAATTATACTTTTCAAACGCATAGCCACATTTTTTTATGAAATATTAATTTGGCTCTTTATTATGGAAATAAACATTATCGTATAAAAATATTGAATAAGCTGATGATCTATAATTTTTAGCTTCCAAAAGATTGCTAATAGTGAATGCTATTTATGCTGATGATGATCAAAATAAACAATGTATTGTTCACAGCTGGGTGACAGTGTACATAGCTCAGATGAACCCTCTCGTTGGCCCTCGATTGAAGAACAAGACAGTAGCCTGGGTAGCTCATAGTTGGGTACGTAACGATAAAGTTGCTATATAATCTAGTGTATTTTTATTCTTTTTTGTAAGCTTGTTACAATTGAACCCGATGTAAAGCCTTGGTCTCGCGATCGTAACGCACAACGCAGAGTACCGCGTTTGCTCCTCGCCGCTGACACAGACTGCGACGTAACACAAGACCATACGTACTAGACGTTTTCCATACAATTATGTGTCCGGCGCTGCATGCCGCATACCGCTGCGTTGTGCGTTACGATCGCGAGACCAAGGCTTTAGCCAGAGCTTACACTACATAATATTGATAGGTCGAGTCGGCAGGTCGGTGCAACCGACCTGCTTAACAAAAACTTGTTTACATTTATTAGTAGGTAGGTATGCATGCATATACATACAATATGTATATTAATAATGTACTTTTTGTCATGACAAAAAGTAATACTGTTTTGCTATTTTGATGTGATATTTGATGTGATGATATTTTGACATGTTTGTTTATACATTTAAGTAAGTTTTTTCTTTCTTTTCAGGGTGATCCTGCAAATTAAATGGAAGCTGCTTTTCCGCTTTGATTTGGTAATTTTATCGTATCTTTACTAATTAAGTATTTTATTTTTACGTAATAAAAGTAAATAACAAAATAATTTTCTTCATATAAATTTACTTATTTACGTCATTTACTTTTACTTTTTCATCTATTACTTCATTCGCCTCCAGTTATAATATTCAAATATAGGGAGTCCTTGAATCAACTTAAAACCTCCCAGGATTGGCTTTTAGCTCATACAAACTTACCAACTTCCTCTTGACCATATAACTCTTAGAATGTCTCAACAATGTCATATTTATAACTCATCAACTGCATAAACGTCCCAAAAACCTTCCGACATACCCCACTTTACATAAAACTATTTGCACCATCCGTCGGCAATGCAATCAAAAAGGAACAAAACGAATTGTAATCGTTGAGCCCCAAAACAAATCGAATGGTATCGCGAAAGATCAAAATAACATTTGTACCAGAATCATTTATCAGCGTTGATTCTCTTTCCATTTGGCACCCCGCGCCGGCCTATCTCGCTGCGGTTAGGCTGCGGATGTGTTGTTTCAACTAGCGATTTTCTAGAGTAGAGCTAGCAGCTTAGGTATTACTTGTATGGTAGTGCTTTGTCTTAACAAAAACTTTTCTTTGTCTTTACAAAAATAAGCAGATGATCCTCAGCTGTTGAGTTACATCTGCCTAAAAGATTTCATTACTTCAGAGAATATTCTTTTACATAATTAGATTACATTCATTCCGAAGCTTGCCTGTAAGTGATTCCTTTGGCACGCATACCCAAAAATGTAAATGTACCTAGTTGCACCAGGAGCAAATCACACCAATATAAGTATTAGGGTACTGCTTGGCAGCCGAAGAAATAGATACCTGACGGCTGTAATTTTTGACAGACAAGTTTTTTTTTATAGTACAAGCTCTGCTTAATTTATATGATCTGAGGGTTGGTGGTAGAAAGCGTTGTGTGAATAATATTCAAGATTTTTTTTTAATTGACGTCATAAAATTATCATTTTGGTCATGTTCGCTTTGTTCATTTAATTTTTTTATATTTAAGAATATTGAAACTGGCGTACTAAAGAGGAGACCTATACGCAGTGGGGGCATACAGGCTAAATAGATAGATAGACAGATGAATATTGATTTGCCAATATCGCTAATCGCTACAGCTAGTGAGTGCACCATCTCCCCAACCCTCAGCGCAGCTCTAATGTGTTTCAAGGGAATTACGTCTTTGTGGGGAGGTTGTCATTAATACTTGTTGACGAGCTACAGATTAAAATTTAATGTTTGCATTAAACTTGTGATGAATACGTAAACACAAGTGTGCTTCTTATCAGTGATTTATTGTTAGGTAGTAAAATGTCTACTTCATTCAGTATTAAGGTAGGCCCTAGGTCAATAACCAACCGTCGGACAATAAACAAACTAGGGGTATTTTGCCAATAGATAATTGTATGATAGGATAGGATCCAAGTTTCATTTGATTCTGAAACTGAAACTAACTCATGGTGATGTACCTAGAGCGGACTCGAAAAATATTTCAAGATTTTTTACTTTGGTTTCTACGACTTTTTGTTCTTCACATCCTGTTTGCAAAACTAAAAGCTCAGTAGAATCATGGAGCCGATAATCTGTATACCCTGTACAGTACAATCGTATTAAATAAAAAGCACTTGTCTTGATAGGCACCATCCTTATAAATAAAATAGTCCATGTTCCATAAAATAGGTGCGATTACGAAAATCCCCCAAAATCCCCATAGAAAAGTCATCCCTAACCGTAACTCAATTGTCGCGTCGGCTTTTTTGTCCCGACGAAACGAAATTCGCGCCATATTGCCCACCGCCCCATCTAAATGATAATTCGAGGACCCTTCTTACAATAAAAATTATTGCGGCCAGTTTACTTTATTACACTTTGTATTGTGTTCAAATACGTATACAAACCAATACGGATTTCCAAGCAGATCTCACGCTACTTTAGACCGAAACCCGTTGATAATAGAACGTAGTTTTCCAAACCGAAGGGTAAAGGTAACTTTGTCGAAGTGTTTGAACCTGTCACACTATGTCGTATTCGCCAAATAGACAGTGATTTCACGCCTTTACCCTTTGACCAATTTGGTACGATTCGACGAATTTACATTTTGGGACGCAAGCCCTTTTCAGCGGTGCTTTTTACTGCTGTAGAGAAAAAACTAGCTTTATTGCCGTGGTAATCGAAGTTCGCTTTGAAGGTATACCTATACTTATATGCAAGAATGTGCGAACAATATCAAATAGCTACCTAGTGATTGTGTCCTGCCCGCATTTTGCATAACATTTCAGGTAGATACCTCCGTTCTAAAGGGTTGCAGTTAAAAAGAGCTTATTTAAGCTTCAACTTTGAACTCTACAAAGTAAATTTTTATTCCTACACTATTGTGCAAACCTATTCTTGCCTCTATCAATACCAAGCTCTTCTTTTCGTTGTATGCATTAGATACTATTATTCATGAGATGTCTTCAAATAAGTACCTACAAATGCTGAAATTATCAATCGACCCTCAAGACAGATGTTCCACAGTGATGATCAGACGTGTCAGCTTCTGTGTGCTTCTACTGCTGTAACCACAATGTGTAATTATTTAGACACCAACTCGACGTCACAATAGTAATCAACCACAAGACAAAGCAACCACCCCATGCCTATCTCCCTTTCAGATCGCAATCAGGGCCGCCATGTTGGGTGCCATTATGAATCAAATTCCCGCCTTTTTTATTTTTTTCCATTCGCTAGGCGTCAGATCTCACAGGCGATAAGTTCTTTATTATCCTGGATGATTTTTTAATCTGTGCTCCTACATGTGGGCTCGTGTTTCGCATTAGCACATTTTGCAAGTACTTGGAAAATTGCAGACGAAGAACAATAAGATTGCGGGACGGCAAGATTGCTGTTTTGTTTTTTAAATGCTATATGCTTAGTCGCTGTGAACTCTAAGCTGGTGAATTAAGTATCTACTTACTCATGTGCAAAACAGTTTTCAAGCTTTTGTAGTTTTCAATCACAACTTGACATTTCACTACAGTTATTCCGCACAGACTATAAATAACCACAGACAATTTCCATCCGTCCAAGTTCCCGCTCCAAAGTTGTCCGATAAATCCCCGTGTTCAAGTGAAAAGGCTCCTATCCCGCCAGTAACGAGTTCCAAATTGGAAAATCTACTTAGAGACAGAGTCGGAGAAGTTGGGAAGATGCTGTTTTTCTAATTTTCTTTTTAGACAAGACAAACACCTCGTTGTCCGTTATAAATGCAGCTTTGTTTAGTAATATATGTACCTAGGTACCTATGTATATCTACGTAAAGCGTGTTTATTTGTGTTGTATGTTTGCGATGATGTAGTTTCTCTGGGTCTATGAAGTCTGAAGTCCATGCATCCATGAAGTTTTTCGTTATGCATAAGATAGTATTATAATGATTGTGGCATAAGTAAGTATTCTTTAAATAATAAAAGATAAGTTTTACATTGTTTGAAACCGCCAATAAGTAGGTATGTACTATTTATTGGGTTTAATTATTTAAAAAATATTCAGCGATGTCAGAAAACATTGTTATCGACTGCAAAAGTGCGCAACAAAGAAAAGTTTATACTCGTAAAACAAGACTTTACTACACATTATGCTTTTGATGAGATTTTAATTGAACATAAACAATTGCTATTAACACCCCATTAGCTAACTCAAATGTACTTATAATAATTATATTTTTTGCCCATCACCTTTTTCGCACAACAAACAGGCTCTATGTAATTATTTGAGCAGCACTAGCGGCGTAATGGCTTTGCTTCCGGTGCGGCCGCCATTAGTGCCCATTTCCTGCCAACTTCCGGTTGCTAGTATCGCCGCCTGGCGGAGTTTTCTAGCAAACTCGAAAGGCGTTAGGTGCTTCAGTCAATTAGGCTTTCTTAATGATGATGTTATCGGTGACTTTATTTTTTTTCCATACACCTAACTACCAGTCATCATCATCAACATAGTAAGCCGTAGGACGTCTACTGCTAAACATAAATCTAGACAATATGAGTCATGTTAGTAGCGTATATTAGCTGTACCTATAATATGACCAATTTGATACAGCCCGGTCCGTCTATGCTGCTCTTTCCGGTGCATGGTCTCCTTTCCATTGTTCTTGGTTACGTGATTGCACCTTGTAATACTATTAGTAAGTAGACAGTGATAGTAGTTACTACTAAAGTTATTATTTTACGTTTATATAGCTTATATGTAATTAATGCTTAAATTTTGCTTTAGTCCCTATTTCACATAAGCAGATATAGGTACGAGTAGGTTAGCGTTTTTGAGGTCATATTCTATCCTCTATGTAGAATAAATAAATGATCTGACGAATGTGGAATCTGGCGGGAGTGTCCTAGATCAAGGAGATTGAGAGAAAGAGAGGATTAGTAATTATTATTTCAGTCATACTATCAACAAGAGAGGGAGAGCGAAAAGTGGAAGTTTTAGTGGGAGACCTTTGAACGGCTGTGGGACGAAACAGATAAAATAAAACTATCAACTACTGGATTCAGCCACAGAATATTATTACAAGTCATTCAACTATGAGCAGACGCGCTGCTGATTCGTGCTTACATATAAAACCCAACCATAGTGTTACAATAACACAAACAGTGCGGTAAGTGGCGGAAGTTGACCCCTCAATGGCGCGTGTCGCACCATCACTCGGAAATGACCCGACTTCCTAAGTGACACCGATTTACTACCACGTGATTTGAAGAGTCATCTTTAGACATCCAATTTGAAATGTATACTTACCTTATACCTAGTCTAAGAGCCCGTGAAGCCCAGACCTTCGTTATTTTATAAAAGCTGAAAGTTTGTTAGCGAACGACGGACCATCATGAAGCTTGAGTTTTCGTGGTAGGTAAGCGGTGCTAAAGGCGTGTAAAATACCAACTCGTTCATGGGCTCTTATATTATAATGGCACACTGTCGCACTCAGAAACGTAGTTAAACGATAAATCAATGCTTGGGTGCTCTGTTGATATCCTGAGTATATATGATATAATTATTACCAATGAGGAGTACCAATGAGTTGTATCAGAAGCAAAAATTGACGGCTCTTTATAAATTAAGAATTTTTTTTTTAGTTACCTAAAAATTTTGTAATTTCTTATACAGAAGACATCAACGCGTATACCTCTACGCCGTAGACCCCGACGTAGAGCCTAGACTGTGCTGTTGTAAGAATAACTTTTTACATTCATTTAAATACCTATTTCAGTTCTTCAGTTGCATTTTTTGGGCATTAGATTTGTGCTACGTCACTTGATTGTCGGCTTGAAGTTTACCTAGTGACGTAGTAAAGGTAAGTAAATGATAAAATAGTTGTCTATGCCGGACAAACTCGAGTAAAATTTTTTTTTCGACTTCAATATTCTTCACACCTCTCAAAGTTCACTTAAATCACTGAACGCTAAAAATCAAGATGTCTGCCGCAGGCGAGACGCAATCACCCGATGGATCGTTGGGAGCTGGCTTGAATTTTAATAGGCTCCCCCTTATATTTTTATTATTTCAGCATCCTTGTTTGGGTAGTGATTTGTGGAAGATCATTCATATGTATATATACGTTAAGAATGAAGTTAATGTACTCCACCACAGATCATATAACACTATACTAGACTCCACCAATTTTATTTCCGAAGTAGGTACTGAATGTTGGTCGTAAAGTAATTATTTAAACATGTTCATTGGCCTAAGTAACCTAGGTTCCTGCAAACCAATAGTTATTAAAACCGAGGTATTCAATATAGATAAATAAAACACAAATAGGTATGTATGTACATAATGATAGGTATAAAAACTTCTTTCCATATTCCGCTATTCGAGGTAGTGACAGCGCTCATTAGCGTAAGCAGACAATTGCAGTGATGTCCACTTGTCGAGCAGCACAGAACGCAATGACGCTGAATGAGCAAAACCACAAAATGCGAAAATTTCGTTGGCCGCTTCACCATTATATTGATTTCGACGCCATTAAAACGAACCGGAAATTAAAAAGAAATAAAAACATATTGCTTTCCAGCGCACACCGAACTTCGCCCAATTTGTACACGTTCTGTTTTCGAACATCGGTTTTTTCTTAGGTTCTGAAATGACTTATCGCTAGCGAATCGAATAAGAATTTTTAACTTTGTTCCTATCGCGTTCGATATACTATTCTGAATCCATGTTGCCAACAAAAATCGTTGTGTTATTACGGTGCTAAGTGTTATATAGGGTAGGTAGATTTTATTTGACATGCCATTATTGTCAGCGTGATATGATTATTATATTATCGGGCGATAAACGGGCATAAAAAAGATATATCGTCGAGCGAGGCAATCATCTCAAACGAGGATTACGACGTTATTACACTGTTTCATGTGGATTTATCGAGAGTGTTTCCAGCTAATTATGTTTCAAGCTGAGGGTAGGACGAGCGCTGCTAATGTGAAAGTGATAAATGAGCTTTTTGTATTTCTTGTTTTCTAGATAAGTCGATATTAAAACGGACTATCGAGATTAAAAGAGGACGGCTCGCGCCAGAGAGGACGGCTCGCGCCATTATTCTAAGCGGACGTGTTACTTGTGCTGCGAGCAATTTAAATTCATAAGTGCTCAAAAAGTTGTAGTGCCTACTCGAAAGTTGTACCAGCTTAAAGAGAAAAAATTCTACTATACGGTATCCAAAGTACAACTATAGTGAACAACTCTGAAGGAAGTTATCTAAAGAAACCTAAACCAAGTTGAAGAATATTTCGTGGCCACGACCTTCAAATAGTGAGTCAATAACTTTCGCACAACATTGAGTCATACTACCCACTACCTACCCTACAATTTGCTAGACGAGTCAGCAACAACTGGAGCCAAATTTCGACCTCATTGTACAGTAGTCGGCTGGCCTGGCGGGACCACGGTCCGCCTTGAAGTTCATACATTGCAGTGTACGCGGGTTCAAAACCTACAGAGCTTATCAACTTTTTGCGAAGAAATTTTTTATTATTTTTTTTTGCTTGTGATATCTAGCGTTCATTCCTGCTACTAAACGGCTTATTGCTTATCTACATCATGGCTGCTAAGTGTGCGGCATGCGGGAAATTCGTCTCATCAACAGGTGTCGCTGCTTGTAGCTTGTGCCCCTCGCTTTACCATAAGGGTTGTATCGGGCTTTCGGAC
This sequence comes from Eulithis prunata, assembly GCA_918843925.1. NCBI lineage: Eukaryota > Metazoa > Arthropoda > Insecta > Lepidoptera > Geometridae > Eulithis > Eulithis prunata. The sequence goes on along the minus strand of OU974014.1, from coordinate 7,560,307 downwards.
ACAACAACTGTTAGCAAGGAATGGGGTTGCCCAGAATGCACTAAAAGGAAGGTCCGAAAGGGCGATAATAGTAGTACGCCCGTGCGAAATGTGAGCGGTTCCAGCACACAGGGTGCGGACTGTATCCTTGCCCCCGCGCAACGTGCCGCTACATCGCGTGAGGCTAGCCGCGCCTGCACGCCTCGACTCGAGGAGGTGCAGACCCCCACCGTTGTCGATGATGCTGAGGTACGAGATCTTCGTCGCGAGCTTGCGAATTGTGTGGCAGAGATGAGGGAGTTTCGAAGAGAGATGTCTGAACTTCGCACGTCATTCGCGGGGATAACCGCACGTTTGGATGGCTTTGAGCAGAGGCTCGAGGCGGTCGAAAGTCAACGTGGGCATTCGCTAGGCACTGTTGCTGATCTTGAGTGCACTGTTTTGCAACTCAAACAGGAACTTAACGATAGAGACCAAGAGTCTCTACAGGCAGACCTGGAGATTGGGCATTTACCAGAGGAGAAAGGAGAAAATATACTGCACACGGTTACTGTGCTCGGTGCGAAGCTGGGTGTGGTACTCGAAGAGCGCGATATTGTTTATGTCGAGCGAGTAGGTGTCCTTCAGGGTGCAGCAGCTGCAGGTGAGGAGGTGCGTGCTCGCCGTGTCGTGGTGCGCTTGGCACGCCGCGATCTGCGTGATCGTCTTTTACAAGCTGCGCGAGTACGCCGTACATTGACCGCCGCTGACGCTGGGCGAGCTGCTACAGAGGGGTACCGTGGCCGAATTTTCTTGAATGAACGATTGACACGGAACAACAGGCAGCTCTTTCACCGTGTCCGCGAGGAGTGTCGCAGGCTGCAATGGCGCTTCTCCTGGACTAAGAGAGGACGTATATACGCACGTCAGGCAGATGGAAAACCAGCCTACCCGATACGGTCAGAGGGAGACTTTGTACGGGTTTTTGGGAAAGTCCCTGTTTGATTGTAATATATAACCGTGTTAAGCTAGAGTATAAAAAATCATTTTACTTCTGTTTCATGAGATATTTGGTCTCATTAGGTTTTGAGCTTGTGCTCATAATTGTCAAATCTTGTATAATTACACTGTGTATATTTAATCAGTTTATTAACTTGTACACAACTAGTCTAATAATTAGTAAAAACTCAGTTCGTATATTATCTAAACTTAGTAGTATATTTAGAGTGTGTATACTTAAAATATTAATTTGCATGCATAGCATTATTTTGTATTTTATTGTGAAATTTAGACTCTGTAAAGTTAGCCTGCTTATTAACCAGCTTAAAATTATTCTATTGTGCGAATCATTTCATATACACCTATTCTGCTTCTGGCCAAAATATTTTAACCATAACAATGATTAACAAACTGTTTAAAGTCGGTTTGTTCAACCCAGGTTCCCTTGGCACAAACCACGATAATTTTATAGCGTCTGTGGAACATAACGATATCGATGTTTTGGCGATAAATGAAACCTGGCTTCAAGCGGGCGAAGAAGATAAAGCTCCTACTCTACCTGAATATAGACTGCGTCACACTCCACGACCGCGAGGGGAAAGAAGGCGCGGTGGTGGTGTAGGCTTTTACATAAAGCGTGGTGTAAACGCACGTACCTGGAACCACCCGACTGACCCAACCTACTCTCTGGTTGAGCAAATGTGGATTACTCTGTCAATTAACGGCAACAAACTCGCAGTAGGTACGGCATACCGCCCCGGGTGGATGGATGTGGACCTGTTTTTTGACGCCCTCACAGATTCCATAAATGCACTACCACACCACGACCATCTAATTTTACTAGGTGATTTCAATGAAATTAGAGTAACATCCAAATTCGACGCTTTCCTTACTTGTCTAGGCTTAACGCAAATTGTCACCTCTTCAACACATTTCACTGAAACGTCGGAATCTCTCATAGACGTGGTCTGTACCGATCTGCATTCAAGGAACATCACTCATGATCTCGTTGGCAGACTCTATGGTCATTGTCTTATTATGTGCGAATTTAATATTAAGCGTGAAAAGCCCACCCCTACAACCGTCACATACAGGCCAATAAAAAACATTTTAGTGGACAACTTTGAGAGAGATGTACAATCTATCGCTTGGGATAAAATACAGTCGCTTAAAGACGTTAACGATATAGTCAATGTTTTTACAGAGTGTGTTTTGGCTTTGTTTGATCTGCACGCTCCTGTTAAGACCACTACATTCAAAACTCTATCCTATCCATGGATTACGGATACGATTAAACTTATGATGAGATTGCGCAACGAAGCTTCATCAGATTACCATAAAACAAAGCTAGAAACAAAAAAAGAATACTACAAAAGTCTTAAGTCTGTTGTCAATCAAGCCTTACATCGAGAAAAATCCGCATATTTTAAATCTAATATAAATAATCTGATTAACTCACCTAAACAACTTTGGAAAAATATTAAAAAGACCGTTCTACCTCAACACAATAATATGGACCTACCCCCACACTTCCAGAATCCTGAAGTTATTAATAAACAATTTATGAATGTTCCTGGTACCACCAATGTAAACATCTCGCAACTTACTTACTTTGAATTCCATAGCTTTGGTGCTGAAGTGTTTTCACTGAAACCAGTCAGCATGGATATTATTACAAAAATAATCAAAGGTTTGAAATCAAACGCTGTAGGCTGCGATCATATTAGCTTAGACATGCTTATTTTGACACTTCCGCACTCTTTAGAAACTTTGCAGAACATAGTAAATGTGTCAATAGAAACGTCCATATTTCCTGACAGCTGGAAGCTAGCCATTGTTCGCCCTCTACCAAAAATTCCTAATCCCGTAGAGCTAAAAGACCTACGTCCTATAAGTATTTTACCATGCATCTCCAAAATTCTTGAAAAAGCGGTTTGCTTTCAGCTAACAGATTTCCTAGAAACAAATCAGATATTACCAGATGCACAGTCGGGTTTTAGGAAGGGGCGTAGCACGGTCACAGCTCTGTTAGACGTGACCGATAACATTCTCTTCGCGCAGGATAGAGGGATGTGTACGCTGTTAGTGCTTCTAGACTTTTCAAGAGCGTTCGACTCTATTAACGTTAACCTCCTTATATCTAAGCTAGCTTATTACGGCTTTGACCATAAGACCCGTAATTGGTTTACCAGCTATCTTTGCCATCGATCACAGCACGTAAAACTTACAAAAAGCAATGGCACCTCAATATATTCGACTACAGCGGCTGTAAATAGAGGAGTGCCTCAGGGGTCTATCCTGGGCCCAATACTCTTCATTCTGTATTCTGCAGATATACAGTCCTACATTGAATACTGCCAATTTCATATATATGCAGATGACATACAGGTTTACATATCATGTTATCCTTACGATATTAATAATGCTATAAAAAAACTAAATGCTGATCTTGCTAATATTGCACAATGGGCTGAAAAGAATAGTCTGCTGCTCAATCCTAACAAAACAAAATATTTGATCTTTGGTAGCACTCATCAACTGGAAAGTATCTCTATTGACCCAGGCACAGACGTGATGCTCATGAATGAACCCATTGAGCGTGTTTATAAAGCAAGAAACCTGGGTCTAGAAATGGATTGTGCATTACGTTTTGAAAATCATATAGCTCATATAGTCAAGTCTTGTTTTTACAAGTTAAAGGTTTTGTATAGAGTAAGGCCGTACTTATCGGAAGAGTTGCGTATTCAATTGGTAGAGTCACTTGTTCTTTCCAAATTAAATTACACAGACGTTGTCTTTGGTCCGCGACTCTTAGAGAAAACACAAAGACTAGTACAGCGTGTTCAAAACGCATGTGCTCGCTTTTGTTTCAATGTTCCACTGAGGGGACACGTTACCCCTTTCTTAAATGAACACTCTTTGCTCAAGATGAGACACCGACGAAAAATTCATTTAGCGTGTCTTCTCTTTGGCATTTTGAAGCATAAAGTACCTGGCTACTTGTACCGTAAAATTAATGAATGGTCAAGTCTGAGATCTTGCGAACGCAGGCAATGTTCGATGCAGCTTCCAACACAGCGACATAGAACAGCAGCCTTTAGAGGGAGTTTTCGCTACGCTGCATCGAAATGTTGGAATAACATTCCTCCCCCTATAAGAAGCCTACAGAGTGTCCAAAGTTTTCGGCTAAAGTTGAAAGTTTACCTGCTAACCTGGCAAAAGAACCAGGAACATCTCAGACTAGACACCAGTGGTATTTAGTTAATAGTAGGTGCACCTAGCCTTGCCCAATAAGTTACGCCATAATAGGGATCCTTTAAAACTACGACTAATATACCTATAGTATTTACAATTTTCGCAATATTTAAAATAAGCAATCATACTCACTATAATATACTCTATACTATAAAACTTGTGTAATAGCTTTCATTAGGTACCACTCATTACATTTACCTCATAAGTATATTTATTAATGCATGCACTATTAGTTGGTAGTCTAGGTTTAAACTAGTATTATGTATGTAGATCAGTTGTGAAATTTATTTACACTGTTTTTGTATCTGGCTTTTTTTATTTTATTTGACTACTATACCGTCGTTCTTAGTATCACAGTGTACTGGTTCTAATGAATCTTACTTATATAAGTAACTACGTCCACTTAGTTTAATATTGATTTATTTAGTTTAACTTGCTAAGTTCTCGCGGCCCCAGCGGAAGACCAGCGCAGGTTGTAAAACCTGCACATGCTGAGATGGGGCCATTTTGCAACACTTTATATTTAGGCACAATTCCTAAAACGTGTAATTAATTAAAATGTACAATGTATTTTATTAAGTTTATTTATTAAGTTGCAAATAAACGTTTTGTATTTGTATTTGTATTTGTAAAACAGTACATTAACTAATATCAAATTGTAGTTCCATTAACGGCTAATCTAGCAAGTGACGCTGCCACTTCGCGGGAATAGTTTTATCAGCGTTTCAAAATATTAATATATAGTGCTTATAAATCAGTCATAGATTGTTATCGATAATCCCGGCGGCTAGTTTGTAGCACTTGACGGGTACATGCAAAACACATTATGAGAAAATGCCTCTAATGGATAGCAAATATTAGCGTAAAGTTGAAAGCTCTTTTGGATTAGATCGTGTGTCGCATGTAATACGGACTTGTTGATGTACACATTTAACAATAAATAATTTTATTCTAGAGTATCCACCTTATCGAAGTACTTGTTTAACTCTAGTAGGTACCTTTGTGATCCTCTGGCTGCTAGAGCTACGTGTACCTACCGACCTATAACATTGCTAGAGTCATTAGTGTCTACTTATAGGTTTCTTACCTCTAAATACCATTATAATGTACTAAAAATGAAAATATTCAATTAACACTAAATTTTAGGATAAAAATAAACTCTAAAAAATAATTCGTGCTAATAGGTACCTAATCTCACGGCACAGAAAGTATAGGTAGTTTATAAACTGTGGTATTAGGTAATGTAGTTTTTCTACAGTATAGTAGCGACATCTCTTACTGGATAGAAATACAACTTTATATAACTTTTCATCGCTAGATGGCGCGCTGACGATATATACATTCTTTCCTCAGTCAATAGATGGCGACACTGACTAAGTCAACTGACGTTTTATACTCATTTCATTCAATCATTCTTTCATTCATTTAGCGTGGGGGGAGGGGTTCTATTGTGTTGGTTTGCTTGGTTGTGTGTGTGCGATTTTGCACCTGACTAGACAGGTGAAGTGCGTTAAATTAATTAACAATTTTATTTCCATGTTTACGCAATAAATAACAACAAAAATAGAATAATTTTCACAGAAATAAACAATAAAGTTAGATAGGTACTACTTTCCAAAAATACTAGATTACTTTCGAATTTAGTTAGTGAAGTGTACATAGTGTGACAAAATAATTAAAAAAACTTTCACGGCTTATCAGTTTCGCGGTAACAAATTTTACAAAACTGTAAAAAATGAGTTGAATAAACTTCAACTTAGACCTACGGTGCCTGCTACTGGAATATTTTGTGCTAGTGTTATAATAAACAAAAAATGACCACAGACAGGTTTCACAAGTGAGTAAAGCTCTTATTTTTATGTACTTACCTAGGTACGTACAGGTATTTGCCCTCAAAACCGTATGACGGACCCGCGGATAAAGTTAGGTAGCACAAATTTACTAAGTACCTAGGTACCTACCTACCTACTAACATCTTATTAGGCTACCATACCACTTAGTTCTACTAGATTACCTAGGTATGGGTTGATTATCAGCTGCTTTTGTTATTCTGATAAGATTGCCTAAGTACCTACATACCTACCTAGGTGCCTACCTACCTACTACCTACCCATACCTACCTAGGTAACGGGGTTATGTTGATTGACATAACATAGTTTAAAACTGTTATGCCGTTTCTTGATGATTTTCACCGGAAACTGCAGCCTTCTACGTGGATTCCTATCCTACGTAGTCTCTAGGGTAGGTAGGTAGGTGAGGTAGTAGATTTGTTCTACATACCTAACTACCTACCTACTTATACCTGGCTGTGCTCAGAGCAGGTCATCCTGCCTCAAGAGAAAGCTCATTTTACATTAGGTATGCACGATGCAGGAAAAGGATTGTCATTGTCATGTAGCTACCTACCTAGGTAGTGCAACATCAACGCATCAGGGTACCCACGGGCCGAGGTGGTGAGGTGGATGCTTATTCTCGACGCAGGTTATCTGAGAGGAAGGTTCATTGGAGCATTCCTCAAGAGTTACCTACCTACCTAGGCAACAAAAGTCTCTAGCTTGGTGGCTAGAGTTGTAGGTAATTGTACCTACCTATCTACTTAGTTTGGGATTGTCGAAAATCCCAAACTAAGTCCCAGCGAGTCGGATAGTGTCATCAGAGTCAAAGTGAAGCAACTAATAATTTGGAGTCCCAAGACTAAGATCATAGTGAATATGGCCAATGGCCATTGGCCATATTCACTATCACATTATCACTATTCACATTATAATGTGTTTTCGCAGCAACGTCTGCTGAATGGGCGTGAATACCTACTGTTTTTGGTTTAAAACTCCTATGGGTTCCAATACTCCAATGCTCTGTCAAAAATATCGGCTTGGTATGTTCTAAAACTAAACGAATCTACTTATTTATATCATCTAATCGCCACCGTTTGTAGTTCACATTCACGCTTGCCTGCACCCTGGCACAGAGGGTTCAAAACATTGACCCTCACATGTGCTTAATTGCTATAGCAATAAAGCATAGAACCGCGTAACAATGCTAATATCGATTGAGCGATATGCCTGTCGCCCTTGGTGACCGACTACGGAAGTGACGGAAGTGTGGAAGTTCAATGACATAAGTTCACACCATGACCACATTTTGCATAACGTAGCATTCCGAGAGCAGGCGCGTACCTACCTTACCCAACAAGTACAGAAGTAATATCTACCTAGGTAGTACTATGGAAAGAGCTATAAATGTATTTGGGAATTGGGACACCAACCTCTCAACAAAGAAGACTTAACAAGAAGAAAATGGTCAAGACTAACGTGGCAAATATACCTGGTGCAATCCAGGAAGGCACATGAACATAAGTTAGAACTGGTGCAAACTGCAAGCCAATCGCCACCGTTGCTAACTGATTTCCTCACTGAGTTAAGTTGACCCCATGTCAACTTAACTAGATCACCAACCACAGCTCTCGAATGGTCGGTCGGTACAGTTCAATTACTTGTCTCAACCAGGTACCAAAATGTCGGTGCCACGACGCTATGGTAGAGAAGGGAGAGCCATGGACATCAAAAATATAATACCTCCCCTCTATCCTTGACCAGATTTCCATACAATGCGTTGTTGCGTAATAATGTTGAAGGAATCTTCATGCACAAGAAATGATGCAAAAAGATCTTAACAATGTGTTTGCAGTAGTCTCGCACGATTGTCTTGACTTTGCAAACAATTACTTACAGAGGCGTGTGCCTGTGACATGTCAATGCTTAGGAAATCATTAAAAGCTGTAAATATATCGGTTACACAGTGTTTCTTGTTTTGCTGCATTTCTTTGCACTATCACAAACCTATAGGTACCTTTAGTTTTAGAGAATAAAAAACTAATCAAAATGTATGGAAATTAAAGAGTTTTGACGATTTCTTTATTTCTTTTCTCTATCATCTGTATGTAGAATACGAACGTGACTAAAACCTGAAGCACGCTATTTATGGTTTCAAACAAAGATAGACGAAAATATACTCGTATTGTGTGGATTCAACATTTTTGCGTGCAAACATTATGTCAATAAAAACATTCTTACTTATTTGTCTATTTGGAGACAATACACTATTGATATATATATAGAAATACAAGTCAATGATGCATCTCTGATGCCGTTAGCGAGGTTTTTCCTGGTATTAGGGAACCCAGGTAGAGCATATCGCAGTTCTGCTTTGTTTTATCTGTTCGGTCAGGAAAATCTGCCTTGAGTCCAAAAATTTTTTCTCCATTTGACCCAGTCATAAATCTCAAATTATTAACAGGTAATCTGAGCACCCTCTCAGTACCACACAACATAAAACTAGGCACCTGTGTCTGGGTGTTTCTATGTATTATAAATTTGTATTTACAAAAAAAAAGTATGTAATATATATATGTATTCTATCAGCCATCTAGTTTCCATTGTACAATCTTTGCTTAGTTTGGGACTAGAAGGCGTTGTGTTATGTGTCCGTGAATATTTATTTATTTATTTATATGAATAGTTGAAGAAATGATTGTAGGCTCTATGCATTGAACCCGAACGCGAACCAAAAAGATAAAACACCTAGATAATTACCTACACCATCTCTACGCGCAATTCTATTGTTTTATTTTACTTAGTTCCATGGAAACTGGGTTTTAGATCCACAAAAATATCACTCATCGGTCTCATTGCTGTTTCTATGATAATAACATGTTAGAAACACATATTTATCATGTAACCATGGAAAGTTGCGTCCACAGTGACGTAATCGCCCTCTCAAACTTTCATTTTCCTACAATTATGAGCTATCTGATTTAATTTTAATATTTCTACTTTTATTTGAGGTCCAATTTCACTGACGTATATACCTACCTAATAGCATCCGTAACGTATTTTTCCGAAACCTTCGAAACCAAGGTGAGGTTTGTCCTGTTATCACATTGCTAATGTCCAGATATCAGTGAGTATGTGATTTTACTGATTAGACTTTTAAAATGCAGTCAAAAGGTCTAATCATTCGTCTAGCAACTCTAGCCTCCAAAAGATATAATTTTACCCGACATTTCTTGGGTTTCTTGTCAAACAGACAAGAAACTTAACAGATTCTTGAGGCTTGTATGCTCTTAATGGTTTTTCAAATTTACATAGACAAGTGTAAAAACCTATGCTCGATATACTTGCAGCATACGAGATAGTGAATTAAAAATAATAGCATAATATGATTTCGTACAAGATTTCGCCATAATATAATGCTAATCTTCGCGAAACTAATATGAGGTGCATTAGTCATAATCTCGATAGTCTGTATTATATATATATCTAAGTATCTGCATTCAACCTTTATTAAAATGCCCATTAGCCATTATCGTGTATTTACGAGTACAACATAAATAGATTATTCATAATGATAAAGCTTATCAGTAATCGATACATTCTTTTGCGATTGTTTGCTAAAACGTGAAACTCGTAAAATGTTTTCATATAGATGTTCCTAATTCAAGTTACACTGAACTAGACCAATCAATATTTGTAGTTACGTTTCCCCAATTATCACGAACTTACACTGTACAAAACTAAATTTTTCTTCAGAGCAGCCAAAGACGGCATGCTGGAAGTCCTCCGAGAGGCAACGAGGAAGGAATGCAACAACAAAGATGAATCTGGCATGACCCCTACCCTCTGGGCAGCGTTTGAAGGACACATCGATGCTTTAAGGTTGCTATGTGGACGGGGGTAAGTGTGTATGTCAGTAATAGAGGTTGAACCGTTTCAGTTACAGATGTCAAATAAGATTTATTTATTTTAGTCTGTATCATCCCACTGCAGGGCAAAGGCATCCCTCCCTTTTTTCCACACTTGTCGATTTTCTCGAGAAGATGGCGGGACGATCTCGATAGCTATAAAAGTGACTGTGGCCAAACATCGAAATAAGATTTGTTTCGGAAAATGAAACGAGGGAAACGAGCTCAATGATGGCTTTTGTATGGTTTAGGTAGGTACTCTCTACATTAGTATTAGGAGGATAAAAATGTTTGGATGCTAGGTACCTATATAAAAAGAAAAAACATTTTTATTATTAGTAAATCATAATAGTTTTATAACCGATACAGATAAGATATTAGATGTTTGATAATTGATAACAATTTTATGATTAGTACCCATTGTCACACGTTATAAAAATTATCAATGGCTACTAATAGCTCCATAAAATTCGTCATAAGTACACTCGAATCCACTTATGCTTTTGTAGAACTAGATTTTCTAGTAAGTCAAATGTATGATGAATGAAATAACTAGGTTCTTTTCTTATCTAATGAAAAATCATCTGACTACTTGGCCATTCTACAATAATGTATTTTTCACAAGTTTTACAAAAAATGTTAAACTCCCGACTATGAAATTCGTTGGCCATTCCAATCGTTGCTCGTATCGTAATCGTTCCAATCGTAGTGTAAATCATAACACTGAATATAATGTGTCATGTCAGTGGCCACTTTTTACTAATGCCCCGATGAACGGCACGCTGGTAGTGCCTAGTACATTTTAGATGGACGTGGACTTGCAAACGTAGGCGTATAGATCTATACCTGCATATACCATCCTCTGAGTCGGCCTCATCAACAGAGAAAAAAAAACATCGATTCAGTGTATATATTTTCCAGTGGGGAGCCAGATAAAGCCGACTACTTCGGCAACACCGCATTACACCTCGCAGCGGCTCGGGGCCATAAAGAATGTGTGACCTTCCTTATAAACTTCGGAGCCAATGTGTTTGCGATGGACGTGGACGGTCATACAGCTCAGGAACTAGCAGCCATCAACGGGAGAGAGGATATCCTTAGATATCTTGACCAGGCGACTGCGAAACTTGAGAATAATGACAAGTGAGTATCAAGGGTATAATGCCGTTTATCCACCAACTCTCGAAGGCACTCGAATGGCGCGAACGGCACGGTGTGACGACAGTGGGTGGAAAAGTATCATTCGCGTTCTTTGTATTGCCCTGGAAGTGTATTACCGGTGCGGCAAAGACTTCGGCAGAGATTTTACATGTCATAATCTCGGCCAAAAATTCGTCCCAAAACCCAAACGTCGCGTCGTCGTCGTGCCGAACTGAGCATAAGGTCCTAGGCTGGTCTTCGGTTATTCTTCGAGCTCTTGACGATTTTATCAACAGCTTCATTTTAGGTGCTAAAGCCCTTTGTATAAGTAGGTACATTTAAAAAAAAAAAAGTTCTTTCCGGGTCGGTAACAGAAACTTTGTTACTTCCAGAAAAAAATCCAAATCACTAAAAGAGAAAGCCAAAAAGGACTACGAGAAGTCACACAAGCAGTACCAAAAGCGACAGAGCAAAGCCGAGGTCCTCGCTGAGAAGGAACTTAAGAAACTAGCTCGGGAATGGGATCAGGGGTATACAGATGAAGTGTCCACAATGCCGCATCGACCCAGCAATGTACTGCTGGCTTTGAAGCAGAAGATGACAAGGTCTTCGAGCTCAGGTAAAACTAAGATAGATAGAAAATTCTTTATTGCACAACTTAAAGTAGTGTATACAGGCGAACTTAATGCTAAAATAGCATTCTCTACCAGCTAACCTTTGGGTAGTGGGGATAACAATTTATTAGGGTAGTGCGCATAGGAATATAAAACTAAAACTAAAGTGAAATTTTCTCTTTTTCGTCACTATGTAAGTATGTATGTAGATATGTATTAACTTGTGTAGGTACTGAAATAAATAAAGTATAAGTCTAGTATAAGTTTTTATCTACTATTTAGCCAATAAATTGTTGCGGCTAATTTTCTTTGTGCCCTATCAGCATTCATATTGGAAGCTATCACCTAACTTATTTAAGATCCTTTGTACAATATGAAAACAATAAAGAACTTGAACTAAATGGTTATGATGACGAAATATGTGCAGACCATTTTCTAAAATCGAGATCACCGCGTTCTTTACGATACGTGTCCTGCAATTTCTATGCGGTTTTAGGTACCATTTTAACATCTAAGTCTTAAATCATAGCAAAATGGTCTTATTTTCCAGGTAATCTACTAGAAGAAGCTCCTAGACCGACTTACAGTGCACTGGTCGGTACAGTTAACTCAGGCGCAAGAGGTCGCGGGGCGGTCTATAAGAAGGCACTCGCCAGCAAACTGAAGAATAACACCGTTGGACGGAACAGCAATGCACCTGACTTTAAGGTAGTTTGCCCCTTGTCTCTAAGCTAGCTAAGTTCTGGTTCTAATAAGTTACACAAGAAACGAGGCGTAACAGAGACTTTTATGCTAATTTTACAGCCTGGAAACACAGATTACTAAAACGATATACTAAGCCTCGAAATTGGGTGTGAAAATTGAGGAATTCCGCTTTCCGCACCAAGATTTTCTACACTATTTCACTTTTGAGCACCGATCGATTTCAAGCTTGGTGCTCAAGGGTGGAATAGTATTAATAACGAAAACGCTTCACTTAGGCATGACCATTTTTTTACTCATTTACTCTCTCACTTCTCTCTCACTCACTTCTTTATAATTATTGCTTTAATTGCATAAATTGCAACACCGTTATCTTCGTGTTTACGTATTTGTTAACCTGTTAAACTCCTAAAATGAACTTTTTTATTAATTATATTCTGTCGTACTCGTACTTCTTTAAGATGAAAGAGATTTTCGTTTTAAAGCGGCTCGCTTCGCTCTCCTAACCCCCATCACTTACAGGTCGGCGAAGTTGAAACGACCGGTCGCCGTTCCGTGACGTCACTAAGTGGACTACGACGTGATTCAGAGGTTATGTACGTGGGAACTTTTGGCGCGGGTCCTCAACAACGAGGCAACGTGGCTGACGTCTTTGCTGAGACTGAAGAGGCTACTAAACCACAACTTACCAGGTAAGCAAGCAAGTGTTAGTAGCCAACTCTGCTGACGGAGTTTTTAGGCCGCCTTAAAGCCTCCGTCATGGCCTAACTGCTAGAACCGGGACCGACAGTTTAACGTGCCCTCCGAAGCACGGAAGCGCTCAGATGTAAATGCCACTAACGGTCACCCATAGTGACCGCGTAGAACGTCGCATAACTTAGATAATCGGTGAAGATTGACTAAGTAAGCTACGCCACGAGCTGTTTCTAACTTATTAGGTAGAAATAGCAAACTTCAAGAACTTACTATCAGATAATCACCAATTACAGGCACATGAGACAAAGGTGTACATCACAGGTTACTTATTGGTTGTGGGACACAGATACACCTTACACAGATATTCAACAGCAGAATAAAATTATAGTATCTGGATGATTTCAGGTCAGCAAGCCAGCCCGATTTCCAAGCTGCAGCAGGCGAAGACAGCGGTATAGGACAAGAAGTGTTGCTTCAGGAACCAGCGAGCATATTCGACAGGCCTGGCTTCGGCAGTGTCGCATTCAGGTAACCTTAGGCTCTTTCCTTAGATCCCACTAATTGGCCTACTGGCAGTAAAATTGCTTGTACATTGCTTGTTAGGTAGGTAAATAAAATTAATGCCATCTCTTACTTAGCTGTGCTCTTCTGGTTTCGTAGGTAGTACCGACAGGTACTACAGTAGGTCAGTAGGTACCTATTGACCTGTCTAAACGAACCCAAAAAAGATAAAGGCATAATCCATCCCACTAATATTATAAATGTCAAAGTTTAGAATTTTGGATATTTGGATGTTTGTGTTTCAATTACGCTGTAACTGTTGGTACGATTTGGATGAAGCTTAGAATCTAAATCGTTCGTAACCTGGATTAACACAGGCTACTTTTTATCCCGGAAAATCAACAGGATCAAACGGGACGCGGACGAGGTCGCGGGCGGAAGCTAGTCATCATCAATATATATAAAACTCTTTTGAAGCTGACTTAGAATCAACGCACAGCCTAAAGTATAAGTCCTAGAGGATGAAATTTGGAGGGTAGTATCCTTATATAGTGTAGGGGTGCACTAAGAAAGGAATTTTGAAAAGTCACACTCTGGTCTAGAACGCGAGCAGCGCCGCGGGCGACGTCTAGTTAATTATATAGTCGTAATAGTACTCATTAAATTTTTCCAGACGATCGATAACAGCAACTCTGAATGGCATTCCGGGTGGTCCGGGCGAAGACCTGTCAATAGGATCTGCTGGCTCATTAGCTGCCAGGCACACATACCAACCAACTGAGTGGACATCAGCTCAATCAGGTATCATCCACTTTTATTAAATTTCTGTACAACAAAAGCCAATGTAATCCAAAAAACAAGTATGTAGGTATCCTTTTTGTTAGCATTTACTTAGTAGCTTCATCGATTTTCCATCCACAGATAATCTGGCTAGAGATTACTCTTCCGTGTTTATATGATAAATGTTTGATAGACTCACAACTTTTATAATTGTGTTTGAAAAAATACTTTATTTGTATCTGACTTCCAGAAAGTTCCACAATAACATCTGATGAAGATAACGACGCTGAAGAGTCTGGCTACGCGTCACTGGAGCGGTTCTTAGCGGCGTGGGGGCTCGCTCAGTACGCACAAAAGTTTAAAGATGAACAAATTGACTTGGACGCGCTCATGTTACTCACTGAGAGCGATATGAAGACTCTTGGACTACCACTTGGACCTTACAGGTATGACCTTTCGTCTACCTTATCTACCTAGTTTCTTCATATCTTTAATTTCAGTTTTTGGCTTTTTTACAGTTTTACAATAGTATAGATTAACGGCAATGCAGCCAGTGTATTGGGCACGCTTCCGATTGCTGATTTGGACCAGTTGAGCTATCTATAACTCGTTAGCAACGGTTTGTAGATAGCTCAACTGTTTCATGTGTATTTTGTAAATACTGTTAGTTTTAATTTTCTATGTTATTTGATTTTATCAATTTCTTTCAGGAAACTAGTGACAGCTGTTCAGGAGAGGAAGCAGGCGCTATCACACCCAGGACCTATAATAGATACAGCCATATAAATAGTACCTATACCTTTAGTGGACTCAGAAACGGAAGTTATATAGCGAGTTGAGAAGTTAGAAACTTTTCAAAGGTGCGTTGATTTTATTTACTTTTACCAGAAATTGCGTATTCAGAATTTTATGTAGGTAGGTACTACTCCTCATTTATGCATGAAGTGTTTAAAATATTTGATTATATTTTTAACTAAAATAAGAGTTACAACCCATGATCAAATAAAGAAGTTAATAAACAGCAAGAACAGATACATTAGTAGGAGATAGATGAAAGAAGCGTGGCTCGGGTCACCGCCATCTTTATATGTAACGTTTTTACACCCTAAAAAATCTCATGCAAAAAGTCATGATTGCATACGTTTAAAACCGACCAACAGATGGCGTAATAAAAAGAGCAAAGGTCTCAACAAAACGAGCACAAACGGTTCTACGCGTTATTGCTCAAACAACCCATATTTCCCTTGTTTAATTGATCTTTAAGCATACATTACATGCATACATTACTACGGAATATGAGTAATTACTCGGACATGTATTAATTTGACGGTTGGTTGGTCTTTATTGATGGTAATTATAGAACATGTTATTGCTAATGGGAGTAAATCGGTGCCACAGATCATACAATACTCGGTGCTAACGGAGAAAAATGCAAATTTTATTGAGGGCGCTTAAATCAACTTTCTATTAATTAATTTGTTTCTGAATCCACTAAATTGGTAGAATGATCGCGTACGATGTAGGCTAAACACATGCTCGTGTAAATTTTTCCATCGGCATCATATTATACCGGTAATTGGCATTAAGTTTCCCAGCACTAAAATGTTTTGCGTGCCAATAGTATGTTCACTTATCTACAAAAATACAGTATTTGTGTATACAATATTTATTTTAATTATAGTGCAAAAATAGTAAGACTTTGGGCTGCTTAGTGCGCGACACTGACGTGTGATTTTTGTGTTTTCTTATACATTCCATTTGAAATAGAATTTTATTGTAATGTGTGTTTTGCGACCAAGTACTAACTATAATAACATTCGTGCCTCATTAAATGTGATACAGTTCCATCCAGTAATCGTCAAGCCATATATTTTGTACATGTGAAATATATTTTGTAAATTTTAAATAGTTTTTTTTATTTTATCACCAAATTATCCAAGTTATAGTGCGTAGGGTTTAGAGAAAAACAAATTATTTTCCTAATTTATCATTTATTTTGGAAAGTTTAAATACAAGTTAAAATATTCCTAACCTCTTATGATTATTGCTTCGAATCAAATTATACTAAATTAATAAATTTACATATTCTAAATGGTTACCTACCTCTTGTGAACTCAACATTTGACTAAGAATTAAATACAACATTGGAAATCATGGAAATGTTTAATCAAATACTTACTATTAGGACGGTAATCGTCAGTCATACTTATTTACTTATTTATTCCTTAAAAAAATATAGAAAGAAAGAAATAATATATCAATACAAAGATATATTATAATTCCTTTCATTCATCTTTGTATTACGTAAACTTATAGAAAATATTGAGCTAAAATACAGATATGTCAATAATTGTTATATATAAATAGTGTATATGTAGTTTGATCAATATAGTCTTAAATACAAAATGAGCATTAACTTGTGAAGGCACTTAGTTACAAGGCATACCTAATAATTGTTCGTGTTTTGTTTTATAGATCTTAACACCCTTATTTACTACAAGTTTATAATAATATCTATAAGTTTGTTGTTACATTATGGCGGAGTGATAACTCCTTACTCACCTGATAAGTACAATATAAATCTAAAATTCGTATTCGTATTGAATCGCATGAAGCGAAGCCAGTGGGGTGTTAGAGTTTCGTAAAGCCGTGCTCAGAACCGGGGTTTAGTTCTTTTATATTATGTCTTCGATAAAAAACGTAGGATGATTCAACCACTTGTCAAAAGAAATCTACTTTTGTTTATAATCTGAAAATTTGAGGTTAAGAACGTCGTAAAAAATTTAAAATAAATAATTTAAATTATGTATATACATATTGCAAAGGTTTATTTAGAATCAGACCACACAATACGTAAGTGTAATGAAAAAGAGAGACTAGCAAATTACGGTACATACCGTAATTTTAGAACGGTCCATCTCCTTTTTTTAATCGATCTGTGGGATATCTATTCACACTTAAATTTTTTTAATGGCATTTCTCTTACATTTACATAACGTTTTTCACTTTTATGAACTAAATTTATAAAATGAAAAAAAATAATTAATTCTATTGCTATATGGAAGTATGTATGTGTAACTGTCAGTGGTGGATCACCGTACAAAACCAATCAGTCGTGACTATTACCCCGGTCAAATAAAACGTGCATATAGCAAGTTCCTCTTTCTACCAGATTCGGGCCACCCATTTAAAGGCAGTGTATGTTTTAGAATAGATTTTTGAGATATGGGTTTGTGGCTGCATACACTGTATCGGCTATCGAAACTCATAACCATCTACATAATGTACGCACCCGCGCTAGTACATGAACGCTAGATATAAGTTGTTTTTTGACTTCTTCAACTTTTTTTTTCTGAAACGGTTTAACCTGCACTCGTCGTCGTGGTAGAACGTATACTCTGGATAGGGTATGTACGCTCCCGTAGCGGGATCGATCGGAACCATTATAGGTAGATCTGTCATTGAGGCCGGACGTTCGTCGTAAGACGACCCTGAATCGGATTTCGGTTCCGCGTACTGCGGGCTTCCGTTTTCGACCTGTATTTCTACCTCTTGGCTTTGATCGCAGACCGGGACGCTTCGACTAGTATCCGCTGAGATGTTGGATCGTGATCGTAGGATCCGTCTGTTAGAAGCTATGTCTGTGGAGTTTTGTATGCTTCGATGTTCGTCGATTCGTGAGAGTGTAGCTCGTCTTACCGGTCGGTAGACGCGTCGGTCGCCAATTCGGTTCCGTTTGCGGTGCGAGTTGAATGTATCGTATGTGTTGGGAGATTGCGTTCGTTGGTTTCGCGCGGGTGCCTGCGGGGCGGGCGCGTTCGCGAAGTACGCCGCCACTAGGTCCCTGGAACGAGGTTTACACTTTAAATTTCGAGTTGGTTATGGGCCTGGCTAGACTATTATAACGTTATTTACACATTGAATTTTGAGTTGGTTATGGGCCTAGCTAGACTATTATAACGTATAACGACAGTTCGACTGCAAGGCGTTGTGACTTTACCGCGTAGTTTATTTTGAGTAGGTTATGGGCTCAGAAATAGACATACTAGTATTTATAAACTTTTAAATGTAGCTTTTATTTTCAGTTATGTTATGGATACGAAGTTGTCGCGAACTTCAAAGGACTTAAAAGTATACATATTTTAGCATTTTCAATAGGTTATGGGCCCAGCTAATGTTCATTTAAAAAGTAAAAAAATATTATTTACCTCATCTGGTCGCATGCTCAGTAGTTGTAAGGTCCGTACTGCGAGCCGTGGTAGTACGGCCCGGCGGGGTACGCTTGCGGCGGCGGGTACCCGGCATACGCGTATTGTTGCTTTTGAGGGTACACTGCAAGACATGTGAATGTTTTTGAAACTTATAACAGCTTGACGAGTTGTTTATGACGCTATCATGTAAACTTGATTATTTCTGAATTCAATCTATGTCATATGATTAATAGGCTTGTTAAAAAAATCTGCTGTAATTATTCCGATATTGGTAAACAATAAAATTCAAAAATCAATGCAAAACTACGGAACTTATCATACAAATACTTTGTACGATATTTTGTTGCTTAGGTCGTTATCTTGTTTAACTTTAAAATGAAATATGAGTTTAAAAACTATGAGTATGGTTGAAATAATGATATTAAGTTATCCAAACCCCATCATGCATCATCCGAAAATATTTACAACAGGCGATTGATGTGTTCGCTAATCTGCAATTCCATGTCCCTTGTAGGGTAGTTAAGTTACACAAGAATCACGAAACCAAACTTACCTTTGTTATTCAAAACTTTATCTCCAATAGATTATTGGTTGAAAAGCTGATCTTAAATGAGAAATGATCTAACCTTACCTTACTAATGGCAACTTATTTACCTATAACCCCTTAGCGAAATAGGTTATTGAGGTATTTTTAAACGTGGAATGAAAAGCTAAGTTACCCGGCATGAGGTACTGCATGTTAAGCGCCTCTTCCCTCTCCCGTTCGCCGCGCAAGCAAATGGCCGCCGACGAAAACAAAATGGCGGACACCAACGATAGTCCAACGCCGCACCACGCGACGATGTAAGACCAGTCGTACCAAACTCGCGAGTTGTCACGCAATATCTGGTTTATAGCCGGTATTTTGCACGGATGTGGAGTGTGATAAACAAATTTGGGAGCAACATTGGTAGAACCAAAAAGTGTGTCACAAAGAAGTGATGCAATCATTGTTCGTACAGAAGATAAGTGTTCGTGTTTCGATTGATTTTATTGAGGAATATTTAGAGTAATTTCAAGGGTAAAACCAAAATAAATAAAAAGTGATGAGATCATTTTGATTGTACCAAATGTACCAGTTATTTTTTGTGGTTTGTTTCGTGCAAAGAAATAGGTATTTAAATTATTTTCAAAGATAAAACAAAAAAGTGTTTCACAAAAAAGTGATGCGATAATTTTGATTGTAAAAGTGGAAGTGTTTGTTTTGTAAAGTGGTTTTATATATCGGTTATTTTGAATTATGTACAACACCAGAATAAGCAAAGTTAGTAATGGCATAAACCAGATATTAAAATAGCGCGTATCGCGGTCGACGTTAGCGCAGTAGCCAAGTTTCATAGAAACATGAAAAGAAAGAAAAAGCTCTTGTTAGTTTCAATATACTTACACGTCTTATAATTAGGTTACTGGTTTAATTCGAATACATACATAATAAATACTAATTACATGATATAAATAGACGAATTATACAAATTAAATGGGGGCTCTTTGAATAATAATATTCCAAACACAATAAAAATGTTCAAGGAATCCCAGGACTTGCAAAAATTAAAAAGGTTTCTTCAGTAATTACCCGCAATTGAATAAGTTGCGGTAAAATACTGAAATACATACATAGTAAATAATATAATATTATAAATACTTTCAACGAGATAACATTAAACAGATTGAATAAAACAATACCGATCCTATACAACCCCTACCACTGAAAAAGAAAAAAATGTACAATAGTCTCCGAAACCAGCAAGCGTTATCCTTAGCAAGATGGCGGACGCCACAAAATGGCCGCCTAACCTGGCATTATATACTGCACGTTATTCTGTTGTTCCCGATGCTTTTCCTTGCTGAGACAAATGGCGGACGAAAAGAAGAGAACTGAACTGGCGAAGGACACGCCAACTGATAACCAGGCGAGGATATATGACCAGTCGTACCATATCGACGAGTTGTCTTTTAGTACCTGTTTGGGATGGGGTAATATTTTCAACATAATTGGTAAAGCTTGTTTCATATATATACGACTTCATAGTTGGTGCTAAGCAATTCATTCAGATTCTGAGATATTTACGTGGGTAGCCGTGAACCTGAATTCCATCTAAACATTGTCGCAGGCACTTCAGTGTCCCGTTAAGTGTAGGCATAGGTTGCCTCCTGACGCTGTATAAATCATCTTCAAACCCTGAACCTATAGTGAGTTTGTACCTAATCATAATTATCTAACCTTAAAAATTCTTATTTTATTACAACTCTGTGTATGAAAATTAAACCGGTTTAGATTCAAGTTTACTTTGGTTTATATTCATACCAGTTGTGTAGAAACTTCTCTACCATTTTGACAGTTACAAAACAAAAGCATAGCTAAGTGCAAGGAGACGAGCTTACATTAGGCCATTGCTGGTAGAACTCCTCGCCAACGACCTTCTCTTTTTCATAGAACTCTACTCCGTGCCACAATGCCATCGCACCCGCAGCTAGCAAACCTGGAATTTAAAATAGAATGATTTAGTATAATACCAAGAAGTCGGTGGATTTAGAAGACGATTACGTTAGTACCAACTGGGGTTCCTATCATTTCATTTAACTAAGTATACCTAACTTTTTCGTCAAGTAAAACATCTTTCATGATGCCGAGGGTAAAGGGTCATTTTATACAAGCTAGGCATGTGATACTCACAAGTGACCAGCATAAGAATAGCCGTCGCGGTGATATTCCCTGGACTCCGCTTCCAACAGCCAACCACGCCCGTCCAAAACGCGATGAAAAGAGACAAGAACGCCACCATGAACAGCGCTACCGTTGAACGAGCCATGTGTAGCCTGGAATGAGATTTGGTACATAACAATACTATGGTATACTCATAGGTACAAAGAAAATATACGTAGGAATTCAATTTTAAGTAAATTCAAGTTTAGAAATCTACCAATGATCAAAGATCATTGCTATCTACAGACTTAATTTACAGGCATTCAAAAACTATGATCAATAAAGGCTGACGTGGTGATGAGTAAGGATAATCTTAAACTCAACATCTTCTAAGAAGGCAATTCAGTTAAGCTTTGTGCTAAGATTACACGCAAATATGTAATTTTGTCTGTAATGAGTCACCTAGGCTTTTTATCTCACACATAAAACTAGAAATCTTGATTTATCAAAAGGCGCATGATTACAGAGGATTAACTGCGATGCGAAGACGAAATCCAAGAGCACATAGCCATTTATCATACCAATTTTCATTTATCGTCTTTAGAAAATATAAAAGGCTAAAATACAGATCTTGATAAGACAAAAGTTTTCATAAATTTAAAACAAACAGGTTTTACAGTCGTTAAGCCATGACGGAGGCCTTATGGCGGCTTCGTCATCAGAGTTCGCCACTAACTCATATATTTACAAGCGTCCTTGCTTATAAACTTTACAACAATTTCACCCATAATGTAAGTAGGCTTTAAAACTCAATCAATATTGCACGTATTATAACGACACCGCGACCAGAATTTAGTGACCCTTTTGCCACATTAAGCTCCAAAGAAAGCAAATTAACAACAGTGTCTTCAAAAAAGATTAATTTAACGTATTGAAATAAAACAATGTGCCTAGGTACCAATTTAACGATAGCTATCAATGTATATTGGTTGTTGACCCACTTCCTTTCATTCGTTACAAGGTCTTATGTAGTTTTAGCTCCTAGGACCAAAAATCACAGCTTAGGACGTTGAAATTGAAAGTGTATTTGCGTTTCAGATCTACAAAACACTTTGTGCTCTCGTTTTGAGACAACACCGTTCTTAAAAGGGTATCTGAGAAAATGTAGCAAGAGCTGATCAAAACCTTTTAGATTGGTTCTAAAACTCTATACTGCTTGCTGGATAAATTTCAACGTATCTGATTAGTTGAGCAAGGAAATGCAAGCTAGGTCTAAGCAAGCAAAAGGTGATATTTCTCATGGTTCTTTTGCATATAGAGCAATTTGCGCATTTGGCGAGTTTCAGCCATTTGGCGCTGAAGAATTTTCCTCGAAAGCTTATGTCTTTGAACTAGCAGTTGCTGGTATTGGATAATCTTCGTTCCTGTTCTTTTATGTTTCACTTCAAATACCGTTATCTATTCACTCCCCTTTCTACGCACCATTGAGTGCAACGACCTCTTATCAAAGCGACATAAAAATTACGTCAATAAACATGACCTCAAACTGCTATCTTACTCGTATGCTCACATTTTTGTGTGTGGAAGGCCTGTTAATAGTGAAGCTCATTAGTTTGTCGTCCAGATGACGCTTTCTGAAGGTTAAAGACCTCAAGTAAGTTACCTGTTCATAGCGTCGTCTGAAAGGCCTTTGGTCTCGTTGTTCTCGTCAGGAATGAAGTAGTCCACATTGCTGCAGTGTGTCTCTACTGGCGAGAGGTAGATCTCCACTGGAAATAACGAAATTAAACGTTATAACTGAGTAAAAGAGTACTTATTTGATTGTACAGTGAATTGTGATGCAAAAGTTATGGATGGAAGTTAAAAATAATAATGACGTAAGGTCAAAAATATGACCAGCAAAAAATACCGAGAATAATGTTTATGGAATGCCAAAGTTTGAGTCATTTTGATATTTTAATCCGAGTTGAGTGCAAGATTCATATTTCTCAATAATATTGTTTCATGGAATTTCCAAAACACCCAGGATTGACGTGCGACTACGTAAAATAAAGCTACATAAAGCTTATGAGCTAAAAAGCCAAAAAACATTGAACTGCGCGGCATTTATGAACATGTGAAAGTGTGAAGGCTGTCTGATCGCGATCCTCAATTCTGTAGGTCAAATTTAACCTGACAACCACATCTGTGAGGATGTGAAGTGAGTGTCTGTGGAATTTAAAATCATTGGCAGTTGCACTTTTGGACTTGTGCCCTATTATGTAGTCCCTCCAATGACCAATCCAATGACGCCGGAAGCCATGCTTCTTAAGAATGTATCAAGAGTTAATTATCATTCCGTCGATAGTATCAGAAAAGTTGGAACCTTTAATCTTTACAAGGGTATTTGAGGGAATACGCGTCAAACGAATCATAAGAATATCAAGAAGCATCCATTGTTATAGTACCTACGTCATGATGCGTTGAACCAGGAAGGTGGTGGGTGGTACACAATGCTGGTCGAAGCTGTAGTTTCATCTATTGTTTTATTTGCATTTGCACTTGCTATTATTGTTCTCATAATATTTTTGAATATTGAAGGAAGTGGGCATCGAGAATCGAAAATTGTGGATGTTTACGATGAACGATGCAACATAACTCGACTCTATTTACAAGTAGAGCGTTTGAATTTTATGAACAAAGAAAGTACAATAGGTACATTCGTCCATTTCAGAAAATAATGTAACTAGCTACACAGCAATAGTAATTTATCTTAAGTACACGTATGTTGTCGCTGAGAAAAAAGCCAAATTGATCGTATCCTAAAAACCTACTTCGTATTTTAACAATTAAGAGATAATAATAGCAAAAATTACTCCATTGTCTTGCATTCTAATCTTCCCATGAGGCCATTCACGAACGAGTACTTATAACTATGTTTATCTCATTTTTGCTAAATGACAATTTCTTGGAAATGAAAGTGACAGGTGTATAAAACCAGATTAACTTACGTCTATCGACCACATTTAGATTTCACTGGAAGGCAGTAATCAAAAACATAAAAATCTTTGCTGGGCGGTAATTAAATTTGCAAGAATAGTTGATAAGTAGCCAAAGATGCAGAATTTTTACAATTTCATAACTCCACAGCAATTTTATGTTTAACTAAACGAAAGCTTATAGCATTAGCTACGTACAGTGGTGCTTGTAAAAAACTGGCACAGCAACTCTATCAAAAGCCACTGCCTTCGCACGTCACATAATAATCTAATCCTCATCAATTCGACAGTATTATATTTCTCACTGTCAGATCTCAAATTACAACACGCCACCTGACTTTATAATGAACAGGCCAACAAGGACGCAAATCTGCGACTTTCTACTGCGTGCGCCTACGGACGAAATGCCGGTAGACCGGGTCACCTATTTGCGGCATAACTTCACGCCTGTGTGGCGCAAGTGACATGCATTGGTCAGGACATAGAGATCTGATAATAAGAACACGCGAAGAATTTGTTTACTTAGTTTACTACCAAGTGGAGGAAGGCCGAAGACGAAGTGGTTAGATTGTGTGAAAGATGATATGAATGAATATGATGATATGATTCAGAGTTGACGAATGATAGGAGTGAGTGGAAGAAGAAAACAAGCGGTGCCGACCTCACTGTGGGATGAAGGCGGGTAATGATGATTTTTTTTACCCAAAATGTCTGATATGTATTGTTCATGATTTCTTTAACAATAAAAGTAGGCAAAGCTGTTTGCTATGCCATCAGACTATCCTCGTGATGTGTTGAAATGTGTCCGTGAGCGTTTATTATGAGGCAAGCATTGTATTGCAAACTCGCTGGTATTTTCTTCTACAGGACAGTTCTGTTTGTGGCACTGCTTATGACTGTTTATGACTGTTGATTTCGGTATATCTTTTTAATTAGGAGCAACTATGTTGTGCCTAGTTGCAATTTCTACTTGTATTGATACTTGACTAGCAGAACAACATTATTTATCTTTTTTGTTATATGTTAACACACGCAATGACTTTCACCACAAAACAATAAATCATTCTATTTATGACTACTTTGATGAGTTAGGTATGCCAACCAGTTTGTCATAAGACTGCATACCACTGTCACCAACATCCATGTAGGTGGAACAATGACTATGCTTATAGATATTGATAATTGCATATTCATAGAAGTAAATGGGTGACCAACAATAGTTCTGCTAATACCAACCGGCCTTGCGAAATGATGTTGAGATCTTAGTTTTGAGATAAGTTTGCGCAATGACCTTGACAACTTGATCCTAGGTATGCAATTAGATATGCATGAAGCTTGCATGTTAATATTTTGATTTGGTAGTCTAAGTAAATTCAAAACTGAAGAAGACTTCGGAAGACCAAATTTTCAAAATTTGGTCTTTTTTTTTCAAAATGTTGGCTTTACATATAAGATCATTGGGTGTAGGAATAGGAACACCCCGTGTACGGATGTCAAATTTGAGCTTTACGTATTCTTTCACAACACTATCTTCTTTATGTAGAGTCATCACCCTCATTATTATTATGTCATTCATCCACTATTGAATATGGGCCTCCCCAAGTTCCACATTCCTCATTTTAAGCCTTCTTCGTCAGCCGACTTCCGCAAAACAGTCATCAGTACATCAGGTGAGGGCGTCCTATGCCTGTTATTATTAAAACAATTATTTACTTCTATTGTTATATCTTGGCTATAGACAATGGAGTTGTATGCGCCACTCCTTATTCCAAAAACAATCGTATATCAAAAACAATTACGATGTAGTCACAGGCAGTTAGCACCAAGCCATTTCGTTGTTACAATAAAGTTTTTATTTAACTTCCTAGTTTAACGTGTTACGAAACAGTTACATAAACGACATGTTTTACTATTTAGAGTGGGCTTAAAACAATAGTAAATTGCATAGCGAAAGGTGAAAATATTTGTCTAAATTAAATTATCATGTTACCTAAGATGTAGCTAACATACGTTCAGTACAACGTTATTGAAAAGTACATAATAGTATTTTAGGACACTAAATTCTTTTTATTTCTAAAAACTTTCGAGAAATTTGAGGCTTGTGGTTTAGCTGGGTTTAAAACAAGTGATAGATAAAACAACAGGAGATATAGATATAAGTAGTTTCCCTAACAAGTGCTTTCTTTGAAACTATAACGCGATCATCAACTGGTTCCGAAGTGCAAAGTAGAAAATTGCAGGAAAGAAAATACAACATGGCGGTCCAGTCTTTCCACACGCCTTTCCCGCCAATTAGCAATAGCTAGATTCACTTTCACGATTTTCTAATGTGGGTACTTGAAGAAAAAAACCTGGACCGGTCTATAATCAATCTTACTGCACTGAAATAAGGTCGAAAGTAAATAAGTTGGCAAGTAGAGTCCGTATAGAGACGGCGGCCCAAGGCAGCAAATTCAGTGTTCTTGCTACGTTGGTATGTAAATCGTGACCCTTCAAGGTGTGGTTTGCAAATGACGAATGTTTAAAGATTATTGGGAAGTGTTACGAAGAAAGTGGCTAACCTTGTACACATTTCTAGGAGAATTAGCATTAAGTATCTCTACCAAGCCAAAAGAGATCAGCGAACATGTATTGAGAATTGAGGTAGGTTAGGTACCTGCATTATTAGGCACTTAAATAAGCTGTATTTATTCGTAGAGCCAAATATGGTAACTATTGAAAATATAGGAGAGACCTACATTATTTAGAACCAGCTAGATAAGAAATACGAGTAGATAACTATCAAATGGAATTTCTACAATTTCAAACCTTGCTTAGCCAATTTTAGGCTAAATAGGTTCGAGCCAAAAGGGCCTTAATAGGCAGAAGTGGTTTTACTGGTCCATTAGGTCTACCTCGTAAACCAAAATGCGGTAGAATTGAATACAAATGTAGGCACCAACTAGTTTGAAACGTTGGTTTCATTCTCAGAAGTTTTACGAAACGAGAACAAGTCGGTCTCATGCACCCAGTTACAAGTTAAATCGAATCTTATTGTGCTTAATTTTAGAAAATATACAGGTGCCAATTTTTGTAAAATAGGGTAGTGCACCTATTGGGACACATAAGTTAGTTTATAAAGAGTTATAGATGGGTGCCATGATATGAAAAAACTTGTATTAAGAAATGGAATCGTTTTACCTACATTAATATACCTTCCGTACGTATAAAAAGGTAGATGTAAGTATCATCGTTATAGCAATAGAATTCAACATTATGTTTCATTTTGAACAGCGTCAAGCCTTGGTCTCGCGATCGTAACGCACAACGCAGCGGTATGCAGCATGCAGCGCCGGACACATAATTGTATGGAAAACGTCTAGTATGGTATTTCGTTACGTCGCAGTCTGCGTCAGCGGCGAGGAGCAAACGCGGTACTCTGCGTTGAGCTGCTCACCGCAGCGTTGTGCGTTACGATTGCGAGACCAAGGCTTAGAAAGGTCTTACTAAGCAGCAGTAGGACCGACATTATTAAAAAGTCATGTCAACATGTGAGTCGTGAACTCGTGATTTGGTAACTCTTTGTAAGGTGCACGGCCGGCCAGTACGCCGAAGACGCGTCACGATTATTGATACGGTAGCGTGTGACAAAATTACAAATCGACCTATTTCGATGTTTTATCAAAGCCATGTCGTGACCTGATACAAACAACTTCGTTGGGATTCGTTAAAAGTATACGCAAGATTAGGAGTCCCTGCATATCTGAATGTAGAGCAATGTTTGGGTAAAACGAATTATACTTGATAACAATGACTTGAAGATATTAGAATAACATATACCTAAGACTTTTTCATTTTTTTTAACAACAATTCTTTTTGAGTAAATAATACAATACTAATAAAAATCTGTAGCCCTGACCACCGGTAGCTTGGGCCCTGCCTCGCTGCTGGCGGCATTCTAGTTTTTAAGTTTTTTAATAAAATACATACATAATAATATGTTTATTTTTAATGTTGTAAAAATACTTTTATAAATACATATGTGAATAAATACAATACATCAACGTCTACGACTTGACTTAAAACTAGCTTCACAAAAAGAGGTTAGGTTAGTTAGTCACGACTTGACTTAAAACTAGCTTCACAAAAAGAGGTTAGGTTAGTTAGTCATGGCATATTCCTCGGCTGAGCCAAATTACGGTATACCTCCTGTCTCCAATACTATATATGCTATGTCATTTCAAGCAGAAGCCGTCAGCTGTTAGCTACGCTCGTTTACAAGAACCACGTAATGTGCGGTCAGACAACGGTATTGGACCAGCTTTCATGGAAGTAAAGGGACCACCAAACTGTCAAAAGATATAAAGTCTTATGTAGGCCGTATTGGAGAGAGTAGTAGTGATATATTTTCGTAAAATGTTCATAGCTGCAACCGATGTAAATAAATTATTCATCGAAGTCAGAAAAAACCATTCAATAATAGAAAAAGAAGAGAGAGAAGTTTGATGAATAGAATCAGATGTACATTTTAGGAACGAGGACGTGTAAACGTATAATTTTAGATACCAACAGGATTGATAGACAGCGATTGCAAACGTACTTATTGTACATAGTAATACCAAGTCATTTACAATTCAGGAAGTGTCCGTCAACTAGGAGTTTATGATATCGTTGGTAGATCATGTAAGCAGCAATGTGTAGCATAATAAACATTACTTGCGGTTTACCAGCTCACCTTATATTCATGCGATATCTTCCGCGTAAGCTAAGCTACCCATAAAATAGGTAGGTAAAAAGCAAATGTTATGCAAAGAATGTGTTTGACGTCCACATGCTTAGCTAACGCCGTGACGAGGGATTTAATAATACAAATCTTTCTGAAGATGATTTTCTTCCCACCCAAGTTAAGATTGTCTAGAAAAGAATTTTGTAGAAAAATCCGTTCTCTTGTTTTGATTTGATTCGATCTTGCTAGTTATGCTACCTACGTTACTTTCATTCATCCATAACACTCCAAAATCGAGACGCGTTACCACTTGACCATCAGAACCAACCAGTTTGTAATAAAAAGCGGGAATTGAGCTTGAAGACAGTACATTTTCCCGTTTCTTGTGTCCACTGTCCACCGCTGTTCACGTCCAGTTATAATAACTGTGTCATATTGCAAACACGCATTCCGCACATGTTTGTTTGTCAATCAGCTGAGATATTACTGGAGAACACGAGACAATCTATTATTTTAATGACGGTTAACTCTTTCGTTCTAGAATTCTCATAGGGCTACAAATGAGATGTTTAAAGGAAAGTAGAAAAACGTAAACCTTAATGATATAATAATAAGTACTAAATTTTCATATACTTTCGATTTGATTTTATAGCTGTAGGCTTTGGTTTATCAAGAAAGATTATCGAGTGGTCGGAAGTTCCAAAGATCAGTTAAGCGTTGTAAAACCATAGTGTAGTATTATATTTGATGTGGATAATAATGGATACAGAGCTGTCCGTCTCAACCCAAGTCAAGACACAAGTAAAGGCTATAATGGTTCTTTTATATTGAGCAATATCACATTTTTATTGCGGATGTCCGAACTGCGATGTACCTTCACGGTACGATGCGAATTACACAAGCTTGATACGAACTTAGATTCGCCAGGTGTTTGCGAAACCACAACTATTAGTTACGACTGGGTAAGTATGGTTTTCTCCTTCATCGGTAGCGGACAGGCGCGGTACCTTACTAGCTCCGATATGAGGGCATAACTACGAGTATCATCAATTATATAAAACTCTTTTGAAGCTGACTTAGAATCAAAGCACAGCCTAAACTATAAGTCCTAGAGGTATGAAATTTGGAGGGTAGTATCCTTATTAGTGTAGGGGTGCACTAAGAAAGGAATTTTGAAAAGTCACACTCCGAAGGGTCTAGAACGCGGGCAACGCCGCGGGCGACGGCTAGTTGAATATCCTGATCGCCAAAATTGAAAAAGTGAGCATGAGCCATGGCTTATTTCCTAGATAGGTAATTAATATGCTCTGAAGACAGAACGGTAACTAAACCCTGGATCACAGACAAATCACAGGACTTCGAGTGGGACAGAAAAAGTAGTTTTTAGAGTCGATTTCGGGCAGTATAATGGAAAGAAAATGTATAACGTGATATTAATGAAGAATTTAGAAGTTTTGCGGATACGCTTAGCACACTGACGTAGGTCTATTTATTTAGTACCTAATGGCACAAGTGTGGCGTGTGAGTCATCTAATAAAAAAAAAACAAGACAGCGATCGACGACGTCTGAAAACTAGTTTCGATAACTCATTAAAGAACCTGTCTTGGAAATGAAAGTATCAAGTTTATGCTGTCGCTTGTATTAAGAACCTTCCTACGACCTTATCTAAATCATATTTGATCATCACGAAGCACAGTGACATCATTGTATTGTGTTCAACACACCCTTGGCATGCATCGCTAATTTAGAAGTGGTGATGTTGTAGCAGGAAATGGTTCTTTCATGGGCATCTGCTACATCTGACGATAAGATTTACGTATTACCTAACCTACTTAGCTATATTTCCGAAGTAGTACATAGTAAAACTGTTGTGATGTAACTTGCCAGTGAGCTCGAGAAGAGACAAGCCAAGTAAGCCAACTAACACACGCACTAGTCATTCAAGCCAAGTATGAGGCTCCAAGGTTTGGTAAATTATAGCTTGAATAAGAATTATCTGTTTGCAAGTCAGCATTAATCCAACGGCCTCCAACTGGACGTGTCGTCATCAAACTTGACATTTGAATACCATCGTAATGGCCGACAATTAATAATATAAGATCAAGAAACAAAGTGTAGGTATGCGTGATAATGGTGATGTAGGTAGGTATTTTTAAAAGGGTTTATAGGTATGCTATATTGACCTTGTAGGTAAGATATGTGTTGCGTATGATATGTATGAGACAAGTTCTGAAAAAGGATTAGGTAGATACGTAAAAGACTTGCAAAAAGAAAGATTAAACGAATAGCACCACAAGATCTCGGGACATGTGACGAAGTAGTAAGGAAAAAGAGGATCTCAGAGCAATAATAATTATGTTGAACGAAACAAAAAAGTACCAAATGAATATTCTGAGGATAAAAATACTTAAATAATCGCTCCTTGCCCACCACCTACAACAATCAAAACAAGGGAGCTATAAGAAGGAAAAAAAAAAACGTCATGCGAACATATTTTAGCGACAAACTAGTATTCAATCGTGTTCTTCAAAGTGTATACTATACGGAACCTACGAAATGATGAAACCCATGAAATTTAGTCCTGAATAAAATTTTACAAAGCTGGAATAGGTTTTTTTTTTTTTTTTTTTATGAGCTATAGCTAAGCATTTGGCTGCCAGCCCACCTGGTGGTAAGTGTAGCTGCAGCCTAGGGTGGAGCACGCTTAGCTATAATCCACCTATTCACTCTTTTCTTGAAAATTCCTGGTTTAGCTCGGATTAGGTACCAGTATTATATGATCTGTGGTATGGTATACAAATGGTTCGTTCTCAGTTCCCACTAAGTAAGTAAGACATATCCAAGTCTTGATAATAGAATAGAATAGAAATACTACATTTTCCACAAACGAGTCTAAAACACGACATTCTTACAAGTTTCACATGTTTGTATGTTCTTTGTCCTGTTTCAATACTGTAGTCTTTAAGTCTGATTGTTATCGTTATTATACCGGTTTAATTGGTGAGTATAAAAACGCATAATTATGTTGTCAGGCTTTCGTGGCATGTCAAAATTATAGCGGTAATTTGTTTAGTAGCTACACCAAAGTAAATTTCGAAAGATCTCATGACAAACATAAAAAAATCACGATTTGACTTAATAAAAACAACGATAACTCAAAAGCCAAACTTCCTGCTGCGTCTCCACTTGACGAGGTAACGTCCGTCTTCAAACAGCCTTCACAACATCGCACATATCTGTTAAAA
Organism: Eulithis prunata; assembly: GCA_918843925.1. Taxonomy (NCBI): domain Eukaryota; kingdom Metazoa; phylum Arthropoda; class Insecta; order Lepidoptera; family Geometridae; genus Eulithis; species Eulithis prunata. The sequence goes on along the minus strand of OU974014.1, from coordinate 7,528,099 downwards.
AACTGTCGACAGAAAAGGTACAGAACTGGCTCCAAAGCGGTAATCTTAGCCAGATGCGTCGACACAGGTTAAATTATAGTTGAGGTATTTAAAGTTAGGCGCCTGACCTTCTCAGTTTTTTTGTTTGAGGCTTCACAAGCGGCGAGATAAAACGAGAACTCATCTCGTCTATAGATACGTAGTTAAAGCACTGGCTGAATGAATCTTGTGTTGCTTGTTCGTAGGAACAAATCGTGTGATTTGATACAAAATGACAAACCCCCTAAATGTAACCATTTCTAGCGAAAGTAATGTATATGGACGGATCTCTTTTCTTCCATAACCGCTTCTATAAATTTTGTTATAAGCTAACCAATGAATATTGAAGCATCATTGAAGCAATCTGTTTCATCTTGCGTCTCACTTTGCTGTCTATGGGCTATGCTGATTTACTGATCAAGCACTGATTCGAACTCAAGCATAGATTTCTGTATGAAAATCTCTACTCAAATCTGTGAGTAACGATTTCTTTATCAGCATACGGGCCTACATCTGCCCTTTCTTCGTAACCTTTCTTGAAAACCAGTTCAGTATTCTATGGACATTTTAGCATATTTTAATCGTGATATAAAGAGCCAACTAAAATATGTTCTACCATCGGCACTGGTGCGCACATCTCGTAAGAGTGAGAAGTTGCGAAGACCGGTTGTGAGTCGGTTTGTGGCACAAAGATTTCACCTGCGCGACTGAGAAACTATAGATTCTGATGTTAAGTTAACGCTTATCGAGAAAGTAATGTGAGTCAACATTTACAAAATAGCAGAACGTTGCACGAGGGACCAAAAAATCGATCATTATTGATTAATAGGACGAACATTAATGAGAAATACGGGCCCTTGGTTGGTTTAATTTGTACAATGAAAGGAGGCTGGGCTGTATGGGTAAATCTGTATGGAAAGTGGTCTATGCAATAATGATACCAATTCGGTATTTGGTACCTTAGGTGTACTCTACCTATGTGCAAGGGTAATTTCTTTGTTTATTAGTGGCAAGTTGTTGTTTATTTTTCCTCGCACGCTGTGGCGCCCTCTAATTATGGGAACACTATATTATTTAACCATTAGACTAATTGTTTGTTCAATAAGTGTAAACACGTGTCGGGTGTCCTATTTTAATAAAATAAAATTAATAAAATAAAAATAAAATAAAGGGGGCATTTTTTTTCGTTTTTTTTTAGTGTCTGAGCCAGATTCTTATTATCACTGGGTCAGTTATGTCGGTCGATTTGGATTGATGACACACTGACTAAAATATGCAACTATAATTCGTGCAATATCCTTGTCTGTCTGCCGCAACATCTTCCCAAAACTTAGATGAACTAACATACTTACCTGCTTTACTCTATACGCTGCTAGGTTTGAAAATCTTAGATGAGAGCCAAACCAATATGCGCCAGTCGTAGGTTAATCAAAATGTTAATGAAGTGTTGAGCCAGCTTCAAAATGATCGGGTCGACCGCTGACATTTTGGTGAGAAAACAAAGCCGATTATTTCCCAGACCCAACAAGTTACTAAACAGAAGTCGCATGACCAATGACAATTAAATAATAATCTAGGCTTGCAAGTCTGTACGTAGGTTGTAGCTAGTGGTTACGCAAGTGAATATTCGGGTTCTTGTAGAACCACATTTCAAGGTACGAGTAAATTCAATAGTAGTTCGCAATTCTAACTTACCTCAAAAGGCTTCATAGGGCTAAATGTTTTACTTAGTAATCAATTCCTAAGAAAAAAAGAACTATTTTTTTCAGCATCTCCTTGTCATCAATATGCTTGAAAAAACCGCTTAATATTAAGGTCGTAAATAATTCAAGGTTATGCCTGCACTTGGTAAATAAAATGCGTAAATTACCAAATTGTTGCATGCATTGCATTGCATAATGCCAGATAAATTGCTTTTTACGTAATTTTCATTGATAATTGTCGTGTCAAAACATTGATTTTATGAGCAACAAGGTTGGTTAGACGGTGTTGTGTGCTGTATGCAATAGTATGCATGCATATGCGCCTAAAAACAGGAATTCTTTTTTCAATGTGTGTTAAAAGATCCTGCAAAAACTAAGCAGATGAGAGGTGCACTCTAAAATTATACTTCATCCCACACATACATACCTCAATAGGTGGGCTAAATTAATTGAATGGATTACAATGACAAAACAAGATAGGTATTCCATCCACGTGACCTTAGAAAAACAGTACGTATACCGGTATTATGTCAATAAGTAAATTTAATTCAAATCAAATGAGCGTATATCCAAATGATTCAAAATTGGGTGTCAAGGTCGAGCTTCCTGTGTAGGCGACGACCTTTAGTCCATGTCATTGTCTTGTTAGTCACAGTAGCGTTTCAATATTCATAAAACCGAGTAAAGTTATGAGTGAACATGCGAAAATAGTCAAGGCAGCTAGGTAGCTATAAGTAAAATTTTTGTAGAATAAAATTGTAGAAGGAATGAGTTTATTTATTGAAACAATATAGGTAGGTAAGTAGGTACTTGAATGAAGAAAATCTTCAAAATATATAAAACTCTTTTGAAGCTGACTGACAGTCAACGCACAGCCTAAACTATAAGTCCTAGAGGTATGAAATTTAGAGGGTAGTATCCTTATATAGTGTAGGGGTGCACTAAGAATAGAATTTTGAAAAGTCGCACCCTAAAATTAAGATTAGGATCAAAGATTTTAACCAAATAATGCGTGTATGCTGCTACCACGCGAGCAAAGCCGCGGGCGACAGCTAGTATTGTACAAACCACACGATTGCCAGTGACAATGATTTAGAAGCACGTTTTGGTCGGATATTTTTTTTCAATTAACTGCACTGCAATCATAACCGCGTTGAAAGTATGAAAGCTGCCAAAAATTTGAACAATCAGTATGCATTACACGGTAACCTACCTTAGTCGAGAGTTCCTCGATCCAAATAAGGTCTCTCAGGGTAAAAGTGGTCCAAACATGGCACAGTTTGGAACAGTAAACCATAGACTACAACGACCGTAGACAATGCGTATACGGTGTGTTTTACTCGGGCTGAATATGAAATTTAATTAAGGCCACGACTTTCGAATGGGCCGACGGATATTGTAAGGACGTCGAATGGTTCAAGAACGTTGGAAAACTACGAGATTGGATAACATCCGTTTTTTCTACAAATATTTACAAACAACAGCGTTTATAACATTAAAAAGCACACTTTTACCAATGGTTCTTATCAGATTTAGATTTTCAGTCAAGAAACGACCGGCAAAGCTACTTCTTCAACTGGGATGGTGCAGCCCTGAAATCAGCTACTGTACTACGTCCGGAAGTAGTTGTTAGTAAATGTACTGGCATTGTTAACAAAGTTAGCGTTGCCGAATTTGTTGAAGAAAATAAAACAAAAAGTGAAGATGGAAAAGTTGAAAGTGAATAACCTTGTCGTGATCTAGAGATAACTCTTTTGCAAAACTTGATATAATATGTACACATAGTTTGGAACGCGACACGACACGATGTTAGACCAAGTTGAAACTGGAAGAATTCGAGCTATGTTCGAGCTACCTACCGCCCACAGTGACACACCAATAGAGATTTTAGATTAGGTTATTCGGTGAGTATTTGCATAGGAATTTGCCAATTCGCATGTAATTAAGCTGTTAATTAAGTTGGTGTGAGTTTTGAGCAAAGTGAGATAAAATCACCGATTACGTTGAGAGTACATTTTTGTTTTACCATTATTATTCATGAAGGTAATAAATTCAATTTCTAATTTTGCTACGTAACTTTCTACGCATACGTACTCAAGATATTTATGCGCGCGTGGTTTCAAAACACCATAAGTATACGTACGTACTAGTACTTATTTCATTCTAGCTTCATAACTAGTTCGCCAGCGGTGGTTAAATCAATCAAGCAAGTTCAAAGCTTACTGACCTATTCTTAGTGTATAATTTTCTTTGAGTCAGTATCAGTTTGATTGCCAATTTAGCATTGCCTTCTTGGACACCCATAATAAAGATGCTTCCTTTCAGTTTGAGAGAAATTTTGCTGGTTAGAGATGCTATTCAATTCAAACAAATAATACTTAGGAAAGTTCATAAAACAGTTAGTGCCTGAGTATAGTTACGAGACTTACGAGTTACTTTCTTATTTATTAAATTTTTATCGTCGAAATTATTTAATAATAGTTATGGTCTAGTATTATTAAATTAATTGAAAATACACAGCTTTCAAATTGAGAGAAGAGAGAAATCATAAAACTACTTCATCGATCAACTCAATCATAATGTTCATTTTATCTTCTAAGCTTATCAAATCAATACAAACAAAGAATAATGTAATCTGAGCTTAGATAATAAAGTTTACTATCTAGGATAAGGATCTAAATAACAAACCATAACTTGGTCAAGTCAAGACCGATGCACATGTATTGAACAGTGTTGCAATTACGATTATTGTATTTCTTAGCACAGTTAGACATCTGCCGCAGTTTGCACCGTACACTTGATCTACTGACCACGCATCCCAACCAGTGTATTATGAACCATATCCAGCACAAATTAGAGATCTCTTTTTATTGAATCAAAGCTGATAAGATCTTTAGTAAAGGCTTCGAAAATGAGATGTAACTCGGGATGGTAAAGTCGAAATTGGTTTGTAACTTTTGCAAGGTATTGTTAACGCGCCAATAAGTTTGAATAATCATCGCTCGTATGATCAATTAGAGTAAACACTACTATTACCGTTTCTGGTATTTTCTAAGAGATTGCGGAACATTGTAATTAAATCTTGGAGGGTAGTATTTAGCGCAACGATCTTATCTTTAGATATCAAACTAATAGTACTCTTCTTTCTAGTTTTTCTCTTTTGTATTTTTGTAATATTTACTTAGTTAAGTTACTTTGTAATCTCACTTATTGGATAAGTTTGAAACAGCATTTTTCAAATCACTTTGACATGTTACATTTTTACTGCTATTTTGGACGTGGGCTAAGAAGCCCTGCTGAAACGCTCATATTAAGTACATCGTAGAAACTTTGGTAGGTCTTACCTGTCGGCGGTCGTTCTTTAGGATAGCAGATTCTGAAGAGTCCTCTCGTTCTCGTGTAGAAGAAGTATTTGTTGTTCAGATTTTCTAATATCGCCATGTTGCCAGCCGAATTCTCCGCAGCGTAGGTCTGGAACAAAGCCATAAAACATTAATTAAAACTATATATAATAAATATTTGTTAGAGACATAGCTATAAATATGGAAGTTGATCTCTGATACTGCAAAAATCGAGCTCGACCTGGAGATTTTGGATCGAGCTCGATTTACGCTTGATTCTGAATTGCCGGAGAACCCGATTCCAAAGAGGTAAGAAAGCTATCTGTTAGGTTACCTACTACTCAGTTCACATGAAAGGTAAGGAATAATTAGGTAGTAAAATTAAATCACGCGATCATCTACATAATATTACCAGTAAAATGTTTTTATTTAAAAACCACAATGAGGTCAAAAGACACGCAGTCATCATTTAGGTAGCTAGCTGATAATTTAGGTATTCGAAAAACAAAGCTAATGAGAAATACAATCAAAATGCTATTCGGCATACAAATGACCAAGTATCTTATTAGGGTATAGGAAACCGGCATCTTGGGCCACATTCTTTGGGTCCATCAAGAATGGAACTTATCTAAATAACAGCCTGGAAAGGCCTTTAAAAATACAGATGAATTTAAATCAAAACCATAAAAGTTACTGTTATGTGCTAAGTAGGTTAGTAAGTGAAGTTTTTTTGATGTTTACTAAAATTTTATGGACTTCGGATAGCGTGTAGGTAGGTAGGCACTAATAGGTAGTAGTTACAGTACAAGGTTTTGTTTCGTAAGGTTGTGTATTGCGTGTAAAAATATTTCATCGACATCTATCAAGTGCGCATGTTGCAATATTCGGTCCAGGGTGTTCAGTTCAGCCATATCATCAATAATTCAAGGCTTGCTGCGTTTATGGATACCAAGGAATGCAACGTCGTCGTCACTATTGTACGCAGAGTGAAACTAATGACAAACTATGTGTTCTCACGATGAATGAACATTTGTGTCCTTTCAAGAATTTGTATGACGACGCAGCGACTTGTCTTGGTTGTTTTATACATTCATTCTGATTCATAGAAATTGGAATGCTGTGAGACAAAAGGATTCTTGCTAACTCCAGACATATGATAAGTAACAGTGAGGTATTATGACCCAAATACTAATAGGCCATAGTTACGAAACATAAAAAACACATCATAAGCACATCACATCATAAGATAATTATATCTTCATAATTGATTATGATCCCCCGCAAAGATCTAATGAGCGAATATCTGTATCACAAAAAAAAAAATACATTTGCTAAACGATTGACAGGTGACAGGTTCAGACTAGTTTAAGCTACCACGGTGTGGTGTGACGTGACTACCAGTATGTTCTTCATGTCCACTTTATTTTACACTACTACAAGTAGCTCGTCATTCACAGATCACAACTAGTAATATGAAGTACAACCTAGAAGTAAATAATTATAAGATGAGTATACCATTGCACTGTCACTAATTACTATATACGAGTATATATGCAATATTAAACCTGCTAAAATCTCATCTCCGCTAACCACTAGATACTTACGAGTATATATTTTTATAAAATGGCTGCCATCACACATGACTGGTGTCTTCAGCAAAGACGAGACAAGAAACCTGACAGATAAGTAAGTACATGGCAGTAAGAATGCTTTGACTATCCATCGTTGTTTTTTTCCAAGAAGCGCTATAATGACTTTCCCAGAGAGGAAAGCAGGTAGGGCCCGCATTTCCGAGGCTGGCTCATCTGATGGAAGAACAGTTTATTTATATGTAATGCAAACTAGTGCAAAGAGCTACGAAAAGTTAAAAAAGCATCAGAAACATCTACAATGAGGGTATAAAGACTTGGAGAAGTTTGGAGACGGAAACCCTGGACCAATTTCACTGAAACTTATACTATTCAGCAGCCCTTTTTCCGGACTGAAACATAGGCTATATTTTACTGAAGTCAAAGACGTGGATTATTAGATACAGCTTGAACTCTCTAAACCAAAAGCAGCCATTTGCTACGAGGTTCATCGGAAGCTGGTTGACAGATATTTTGGTGGAAAGTATCGCACGCGTACGAAGTCGCGGGTATCAGCTAGTTAGATATAAGCAGGTAGGTATTTGAAGTTACACAATCAATTTAATTTGTAACCTCAATGAATCTAACAACGTGCTGTACGAGTTAGGTAATATCGCTGAAGTTCAATTGAATGCACATAAAGGAGCGGATACCGCAAGGTAAAAAGAATAATTAAATGAAATTACTCGTACTTCGGTAGAGAGAATAACAAACGCAATACGTGGTTTTGCTCACAGAAAATAGAATAATTGTTTTGGTTACATATACATACACTGCTTGATCAAAAATCTATACCTGCTTGAGTTTGGACTTATGTCTCATTTATGATTGGAGTATGGACTATTTTTTTTTTAATACAATATAGGCAACCGTTTGACCACAATCTCACCTGATGTTAAGCAATGACGTGGTCGACGATGTAGCACGGTTACCTAGAAGATACCTATTCACTCTACTCTTGAAAACTTCCAAATTATAGTCTATGGACTTTTTTCAATAAAAATCTCTACTCAAATCTATGCTTAATTCCTTATCAGTCTTAGAAGCTTCATGGTTGCGAGTTGCGTAATATTTCCAATTAAGTTCTCATCGCATATGACCTACCTATAATAATTTCTTGTAACGTGCTCCAGATGTGATATTGCACTTGCGAAACGCGTGGAAGCAGTTTCAACGTATGAAAGTCCGCAATCTGATTGTGTAGATCAGTGTTTCTTAACCTTTGGTCCGCGGACCCCTGGAGATCCGCAAGTATATGGATGGGGGTCCGCCGTCTCATCTATGGACATGCAAGTCTTATCAACCGAAATATTACTCAGTTAGTTGCAAAAAAGCAGCACCAACCTTCAAATTAAAACAGTATTTTAAATTTTAATAAATATGTTTTTTTTTTCAGTTCATAAATAAACTAAATCCTGTGTTAAGGGGGTCATTGATATTGTGCTTGATTTGCTAGGGGTCCGCGGACTGAAAAAGGTTAAGAAACGCTGGTGTAGATTGTTATCATCTTCCTCATTTCTGATAATTTTGATTACATACAAAGTTATTTTCTCTGTCATTCTCAGTTTGATTCATTATATCGAGGCGATTTTTGACTGTAACTATCTAAAATTGCTTCAGAAATCGATTCAAACTTGCAGAGGGGTCAGTAAACAGAAACTACTAGTCATCATCATAATAAAACTCTTTTGAAGCTGACAGAGAATCAACGCACAGCCCAAACTATAAGTCCTAGAGGTATGATTTTTGGAGGGTAGTATCTTTATTAGTGTAGGGGTGCACTAAGAAAGGAATTTTGAAACGTAACACTCTAAAGGGTAGTACGCGAGCAACGCCGCGGGCGACGGCTAGTATTGTATAAATATGAGTTTTGCTTCTACTGTAACTGGTTATGAACCTCCGGTTTCGTACGCGGCTGAAGTCAGTTGAAATAAGCAGTTCCCAGTTGAAAGACAGCTGCATCGATTGTAAATCCAACGAACTCGATCTAGCAATGATCTATCGAATAGATCAATCAGCGGAGCGCGACGTTCCTTCAACTCGGGAGTTCATCGCTCGTTACCCGATCGGATAATAATAATCGATGGGAAAGTTAATGAAAGTCATCTGGTAGTAATATCTTGAGATTTATTACTTTTGATCTAGTCATCAAGAACAATATCTTCTGCTTCTTTCATGGCTTCTGTCCGTCATTTCGTGCGCACGCAACTCGACCGGTACTTGAAATTAGTTGTCTTCTCGCTTTTCCTCTTAATTTCTCAGATTGAAAAGTATATTTCACTTCTTATTTTCCACTTTCTTTTCCTTTTACATCTCAATCTTGGATATTTCTCATCCTTGATGCAGTTTCTTCTACATCAATCCCGTACATGTCAAGAAGTTTCTCAAACGTAGATTGTGTGGTCGTCAGGTGGCATGTTCATTTCCATGGTCAATTTCGGTCACTTTCACACATCTGAACGCCTGTAGCCAGTAATTATTACACACCCATTGTCTGTAGACTTTCGCTCAAGTGCCGCTTCCGCAATTCAGAATCTTTGGCACACTGGTTTGGTCAACTTGAGGAAGTATTACGAACATGCTAAACTAGTTTACTAAAATAAGACGATAAAATCAATGAATATGTTATTTTTTTCGTATTTATCACGTGACGATGTTCTCGGTGTAAAAAATATTGACCGATTAAAATAAAGGAGCAAGTGTGACAAACAAATGACTATGGCTCCTTTTTTATAAACTCAGTAGTAAAGAACCTGATATACCTTAGTAGTATTTTTGGCCGACGTTCTTTCGGAGTACCTACTTCGAGGAAATAAAGCAATATTATGTTCTCCATACAAAAGACATAAACGCGCGCGCGTTCTTATTTTTATTTGATTTTAAAAACCAATCCGTATGTAAATATTGTATGCGAGTACGATACATTATGTGTATATGTTAGTAGGTAATAGGTTTTCCTATGCGAATGCGTGCGTTCAGAAACATGACAACATAGAACGATAGCTTCGATGCAAAACATGATTGGGCACGTACGGGTTGCTGGAAGGCCATTTCACATTGTGATCTTATCACTATGCAATACGATTCAAATTACGGTGCTACGCTCGAGATGGTCCATTCAAACCGGTATTACAACTGGCAGGAGCGTGTTCTAGGCGTGCTCAACCTACCTCGTTAGTTTCTGCTGAATACCAGAAATTCTTTCATTTGAAAAAGGATTATAAAAGCCAAAACGTTATTTAACTATCAATAGATCAGTAAGATGTATTTTAGGTAGTTAAAATTTTGGACAATAAGCTAAATTGTATTTAATTCTCCAAATGATTTCAAATTGCAGTCTGCTTCCAGATTTTATTAGCAGGATGTGTAAATCTTCATTTTGAGACCTCTTAACAAATTGTCCCAACCTACATAACCTTATCAAAAAGTTCACATTGATTACAGACATCGTTATCTACTTAGTAAATCACAAACGTACATGAATTCTTTTCTCGTTTCGACGCCGATTGATACCCCAGTTTTTGTTCGAAAAGACAAAAAAGGTTAATCCAGCTAAGCTTTGTATTGGTTGGTTCCCATCCTCGCGGTGTTTACCGACCGAACCTGTTTCCTCCGTCTGCGTTCCCGACACAGCTGTGGAGTCAACGTTTTTATAATGGCCTCATGCCGCACTTGATCCTGGCAAGGTCCCGCGTCCCGTTTACCTTGCAATGTCGACTGTATTCAACCAGAATTTATAATACTACGACGTTTGACTTCCAAGTCATTTTAGTTAAGGTACATACCTATAATGGAATTTTAAATGGGTATTCCGGGAGGTCTCTAATTAAGTAATCAATTTTGTATATACCTACCAATTTAGTATTTTTGTTTTTATATTTTGATAGACTCATTATTTATTGTATCTATTTTGGACATACACTTCATGATTCAAAACAAAAAAATAACCCTCTCAACAAATTTGATTTGAAGGAATGCTTTGTTTTTATTTAAATATCAGTACTTTATAGATGCAAAATGTGCATATAAACAAAGCAAACGTAACAATATAGGTATGTAACTGAAATGAGCCTGAAACTGGCAGCCAAATAGCAGCAGCCAAACACAATAATCCAGGGCCGAACTAAGGTTGAATCAATAAATTCTAAATTTTGATTTCTGATGCTAGGTGGAAAGTTCAAGTATAAAATAAGATTATTTGCTACTATTTGAGACCCGAGCACAACATAGTACGTTTATACGTGTGAAACTACCGACAGCAGCATTTTTCTTCTTAGACAAAATATCGTAATTGCTGGTGCTCCCTAATACTTCATGCTTAGATCTATAACAGACACCTATTGGAACATCCCTACTGATTTTCAAGGATTTCCATCGTTGCGTTCACTTAGAAGAAACAAAAAATTTTTTTTTTTTATATATTTTTTTTCTAACTCCAGAGCTTCTGCTCCCTAAAACTTTATACTTCGATCTTTAACAGACACGTACTGGAAGGTCTCTAGGGATTTCCAAGGATTTCCATCGTTGCGTTCACTCAGGAGGAACAAAAAATTGATTTTTTTAAATATTTTTTTTCTAACTCCAGAGCTTATGCTCCCTAAAACTTTATGCTTAGATCTATAACAGACACCTACTGGAAGGTCCCTAGGGGTTTTCAAGGATTTCCATCGTTGCGTTCACTTAGGAGGAACAAAAAATTGATTTTTTTTAAATATTTTTTTTCTAACTCCAGAGCTTATGCTCCCTAAAACTTTATGCTTAGATCTATAACAGACACCTACTGGAAGGTCCCTAGGGGTTTTCAAGGATTTCCATCGTTGCGTTCACTTAGGAGGAACAAAAAATTGATTTTTTTAAATATTTTTTTTCTAACTCCAGAGCTTATGCTCCCTAAAACTTTATGCTTAGATCTATAACAGACACCTACTGGAAGGTCCCTAGGGGTTTTCAAGGATTTCCATCGTTGCGTTCACTTAGGAGGAACAAAAAATTGATTTTTTTAAATATTTTTTTTCTAACTCCAGAGCTTATGCTCCCTAAAACTTTATGCTTAGATCTATAACAGACACCTACTGGAAGGTCCCTAGGGGTTTTCAAGGATTTCCATCGTTGCGTTCACTTAGGAGAAGCAAAAAATTGATTTTTTTGAATATTTTTTTTCTGACTCCAGAGCTTCTGCTCCCTAAAACTTTATGCTTAGATCTATAACAGACACCTACTGGAAGGTCCCTAGGGGTTTTCAAGGATTTCCATCGTTGCGTTCACTTAGGAGGAACAAAAAATTGATTTTTTTAAATATTTTTTTTCTAACTCCAGAGCTTATGCTCCCTAAAACTTTATGCTTAGATCTATAAAACAGACACCTACTGGAAGATCCCTAGGGGTTTTCAAGGATTTCCATCGTTGCGTTCACTTAGGAGGAACAAAAAATTGATTTTTTTAAATATTTTTTTTCTAACTCCAGAGCTTATGCTCCCTAAAACTTTATGCTTAGATCTATAACAGACACCTACTGGAAGGTCCCTAGGGGTTTTCAAGGATTTCCATCGTTGCGTTCACTTAGGAGAAACAAAAAATTGATTTTTTTGAATATTTTTTTTCTAACTCCAGAGCTTCTGCTCCCTAAAACTTTATGCTTAGATCTATAACAGACACCTACTGGAAGGTCCCTAGGGATTTTCAAGGATTTCCATCGTTGCGTTCACTTAGGAGGAACAAAAAATTGATTTTTTTAAATATTTTTTTTCTAACTCCAGAGCTTATGCTCCCTAAAACTTTATGCTTAGATCTATAACAGACACCTACTGGAAGGTCCCTAGGGGTTTTCAAGGATTTCCATCGTTGCGTTCACTTAGGAGAAACAAAAAATTGATTTTTTTAAATATTTTTTTTCTAACTCCAGAGCTTATGCTCCCTAAAACTTTATGCTTAGATCTATAACAGACACCTACTGGAAGGTCCCTAGGGGTTTTCAAGGATTTCCATCGTTGCGTTCACTTAGGAGAAACAAAAAATTGATTTTTTTGAATATTTTTTTTCTAACTCCAGAGCTTCTGCTCCCTAAAACTTTATGCTTAGATCTATAACAGACACCTACTGGAAGGTCCCTAGGGATTTTCAAGGATTTCCATCGTTGCGTTCACTTAGGAGGAACAAAAAATTGATTTTTTTAAATATTTTTTTTCTAACTCCAGAGCTTATGCTCCCTAAAACTTTATGCTTAGATCTATAACAGACACCTACTGGAAGGTCCCTAGGGGTTTTCAAGGATTTCCATCGTTGCGTTCACTTAGGAGAAACAAAAAATTGATTTTTTTGAATATTTTTTTTTCTAACTCCAGAGCTTCTGCTCCCTAAAACTTTATGCTTAGATCTATAACAGACACCTACTGGAAGGTCCCTAGGGGTTTTCAAGGATTTCCATCGTTGCGTTCACTTAGGAGGAACAAAAAATTGATTTTTTTAAATATTTTTTTTCTAACTCCAGAGCTTATGCTCCCTAAAACTTTATGCTTAGATCTATAACAGACACCTACTGGAAGGTCCCTAGGGATTTTCAAGGATTTCCATCGTTGCGTTCACTTAGCAGAAACAAAAAATAGATTTTTTTTAAATATTTTTTTTCTAACTCTAGAGCTTGTGCTCCCTAATAATTCATGCTTAGATCTATAAGAGACACCAACTGAAAAGTCCCTAGTAATTTTCAAAGGTTTCTATCGTTGCGTTCACTTACGAAAATTAAAAAAATATTTGATTTTTAATATTTTTTTTCTAATTCCAGAGCTTGTGCTCCCTAATAATTCCTGCTTAGATCTATAACAGACACCTAAAGGAACATCCCTAGTGATTTTCAAGGATTTCCATCGTTGCGTTCACTTAGCAGAAACAAAAAATTGATTTTTTAAAAATATTTTTTTTCTAAGTCCAGAGCTTCTGCTCCCTAAAACTTTATACTTCGATCTAATAAGAGACACCTACTGAAAAGTCCCTAGTGATTTTCAAAGGTTTCTATCGTTGCGTTCACTTACGAAAATAAAAAAAATATTTGATTTCAAATATTTTTTTTCTAACTCCAGAGCTTGTGCTCCCTAGTAATTCATGCTTAGATCTATAACAGACACCTACTGGAAGGTCCCTAGTGATTTTCAAGGATTTCCATCGTTGCGTTCACTTAGAAAAAACCAAAAACCTCTTTTTCTTTAATATTTTTTTTACTTTACAGCTTAAGTTTCGTAAGTGAACGCAACGATAGAAACCTTTGAAAATCACTAGGGACCTTCCAGTAGGTGTCTCTTATAGATCTAAGCATGAATTATAAGGGAGCACAAGCTCTGGACTTAGAAAAAAAATATTTAAAAAAAAGTCAATTTTTTGTTCCTCCTGAGTGAACGCAACGATGGAAATCCTTGAAAATCCCTAGAGACCTTCCAGTACGTGTCTGTTAAAGATCGAAGTATAAAGTTTTAGGGAGCAGAAGCTCTGGAGTTAGAAAAAAAATATTAAAAATCTAATATTTTTTTTATTTTCGTAAGTGAACGCAACGATAGAAACCTTTGAAAATCACTAGGGACCTTCCAGTAGGTGTCTGTTATAGATCTAAGCATAAAGTTTTAGGGAGCAGAAGCTCTGGAGTTAGAAAAAAAATATTCAAAAAAATCAATTTTTTGTTTCTCCTAAGTGAACGCAACGATGGAAATCCTTGAAAACCCCTAGGGACCTTCCAGTAGGTGTCTGTTATAGATCTAAGCATAAAGTTTTAGGGAGCATAAGCTCTGGAGTTAGAAAAAAAATATTTAAAAAAATCAATTTTTGGTTCCTCCTAAGTGAACGCAACGATGGAAATCCTTGAAAACCCCTAGGGACCTTCCAGTAGGTGTCTGTTATAGATCTAAGCATAAAGTTTTAGGGAGCATAAGCTCTGGAGTTAGAAAAAAAATATTTAAAAAAATCAATTTTTTGTTCCTCCTAAGTGAACGCAACGATGGAAATCCTTGAAAATCCCTAGGGACCTTCCAGTAGGTGTCTGTTATAGATCTAAGCATAAAGTTTTAGGGAGCAGAAGCTCTGGAGTTAGAAAAAAAATATTCAAAAAAAATCTATTTTTTGTTTCTGCTAAGTGAACGCAACGATGGAAATCCTTGAAAATCCCTAGAGACCTTCCAGTAGGTGTCTGTTAAAGATCGAAGTATAAAGTTTTAGGGAGCAGAAGCTCTGGAGTTAGAAAAAAAATATTTTATAAAAATCAATTTTTTTGTTCCTCCTAAGTGAACGCAACGATGGAAATCCTTGAAAATCCCTAGAGACCTTCCAGTAGGTGTCTGTTAAAGATCGAAGTATAAAGTTTTAGGGAGCAGAAGCTCTGGAGTTAGAAAAAAAATATTAAAAATCTAATATTTTTTTTATTTTCGTAAGTGAACGCAACGATAGAAACCTTTGAAAATCACTAGGGACCTTCCAGTAGGTGTCTGTTATAGATCTAGGCATAAAGTGTTAGGGAGCATAAGCTCTGGAGTTAGAAAAAAAATATTTAAAAAAATCAATTTTTTGTTCCTCCTAAGTGAACGCAACGATGGAAATCCTTGAAAATCCCTAGGGACCTTCCAGTAGGTGTCTGTTATAGATCTAAGCATAAAGTTTTAGGGAGCAGAAGCTCTGGAGTTAGAAAAAAAATATTCAAAAAAAATCTATTTTTTGTTTCTGCTAAGTGAACGCAACGATGGAAATCCTTGAAAATCCCTAGAGACCTTCCAGTAGGTGTCTGTTAAAGATCGAAGTATAAAGTTTTAGGGAGCAGAAGCTCTGGAGTTAGAAAAAAAATATTTTATAAAAATCAATTTTTTGTTCCTCCTAAGTGAACGCAACGATGGAAATCTTTGAAAATCACTAGGGATCTTCCAGTAGGTGTCTGTTATAGATCTATGCATGAAGTTTTAGGGAGCAGAAGCTCTGGAGTTAGAAAAAAAATATTTTATAAAAATCAATTTTTTGTTCCTCCTAAGTGAACGCAACGATGGAAATCTTTGAAAATCACTAGGGATCTTCCAGTAGGTGTCTGTTATAGATCTATGCATGAAGTTTTGGGAGCAGAAGCTCTGGAGTTAGAAAAAAAATATTTTATAAAAATCAATTTTTTGTTCCTCCTAAGTGAACGCAACGATGGAAATCTTTGAAAATCACTAGGGATCTTCCAGTAGGTGTCTGTTATAGATCTATGCATGAAGTTTTAGGGAGCACGATTAATAACTACTACTTTTTCTAAAAATAAAAAAGCGATGCTATCGGAAATTTCTTAAAATAAGTGTAAACGAATTTTTTTTTACGGTAGGGGGGCATACAGTTATGAAATAATCACATTTTGTGCCTGTGCTTTCACTTAGCATTAGTAATAAAACTTTGAAATTTTATTCCTCACTTAGTCCGGCCCTGTGCATTTGGCTGCTACTTTTTGGCTGCTAGTTTCAGGCTCATGTAACTGAAGCCACAACATCCTCTTACAAGTAGGTATAAAATATACGTATTTAAATAATTAACACGTGTTCGTTAATATAGAGTAGAAGTATTTATGGAAACTGCTGTATTCTGCTATTCTGAGGGAATATGATACTTACAAGTCAAATGCCTCTAAATATCTTTAGCGCATACATACCGACCGCTCCAAGTAGGCATTAATTTAGATGTGGGTAAGTACACTAAGTACCTACTACTTTGTTGGATATGATTTTTTAAACCTACGTAGTCTCTTAGTATTCTTTAGTTTGCCGTGCATAAATCATTCGCAAATGGTAAATGTAACTTAATTTTTATTACACTAAGGAAATGCATTTTTTATTATTCATAAAACAAGATTAAATTAATGCGAGAGCACGATTTAGTTTGATTTATGGGTAGTTATGTAGGTAGGTATGAATTAAATATGGCTAAGAAAAGTAAGCTTTCTCTAATTTTCAATAATAATTGTGTGTTCACTATTTCATTTGCGTAGAACACTCGACAAGAGTTATGAAATCATGGTAAATCTCTTACAATTATTTACAGCATCTGAAATGAGACACACTCCTTCATATATGGCTGACCAAAGCGACACAAAGGGAGGATATATTTCACAAAATACAAAGGATCAAGTACAAAAATAGCTCACACCTGCTGTATAAAGTTTCATCTGCCGATTGCAGTGCCTAGTGGCATTCCTGTAGGTACGAAACCTATTTTTTAGGTTAATAAAGCCTTCGGTCTATGGACAGTAATGGATATATAGTTATCTACTAACGAATAGGTACCAACTTATAAATACCCACAGTATTGTTACAAAGATATACTAACGCTAGGTTTCTTTATTTTCAACCTTTTATATATAAAACATGTTTCGAGATCTTTTCAAAAACAGTTTTACGCGCTGTAGATTTGCAGGTTAAAATATACGAATATTATTGTAACAGTTAAATTGGGGCCTGAATCTACTCAGAATATAGTATCATTGAAATAGGAGTTTCCGTTTCGGATCGAAACCACAAACATAACACCCCTAATTTTAGTCAAGAGGTTAAAAAGTAGCTAGCTTCTTTCAACATTGCTATGCTTGAGCTACGCTGCGTTATCAAGATTTCCCTATTTTTTTCAGGCTTCGCCCGAAACACTGATAGCACGCGATTGATTAACATTGATAAACTTTTTGCAGTTCAATATGTGAATATTCAGACAGTGATATTTGACGTGGAATGAGTTTCCATTCCTATAGAACCAACCAACAGGACCTATTATACCGTTTTACATTGGTACAGTGGTAAAAGCATCAGCATGCTTTTGTGAGTATATTAACCATTTTTGCCATTTCTCAAAAAGGTATTTAACTACATACTTCTCAGAGTGAAAATCATATAAAAAGGGATGGTAGAGTCATTTTTGATCGTATAAAAATTAGGGTATATAATATTTGCTACTTTACTATGGCCTTATTTAAAAAGAAAAGATAAGGGGACTATTTCTATTGTTCGCAACGGTAAATACAAAGATATTTGCCAAGAACAATTAAAAACTCCAAGTGACACAACCTCGATGATCGTGAGAGTGCGAGGTGTGTAGTCTTACGCAATTGCGTTATGAATTCTAAACTAAGTGCCATGTCTAACTTCATAAATATTTAATTAGAGAGAAAACTCGAAGGCGCAACGCTAGCTTTACATTTAGTAAGTGAAAAGTATTGTATGAGCTAAGTATTGGCCAACTCTAGCGACGAAGACTGATGCTGCCCTCCAAAGAAGAAGATGGAAGAAGACAGAAGTGCTGATAAAAATGCCACTGACGACGTCCCGTTGAATTTGTGGAAAACCAAGTCCAAGTACATACTTATACAAAGGGATATGTGAGCAATTGGCTTCACGTCAAGCATAGCCGCTTTTTTTATGTTGATTATTTTTGGAGCTATGAACCAAAACACAGTAAAAAGATGATGCTCAAAATGTTAGAAAACTGTGATGTAAAATAAACTGCAGTGAAAGGCAATCGTAATGACGAATCACAGATTAAATTAGCAACACTTTCCAAGATCACAATGTTTATTTGTTTTAAAGGGAAGTTTTAGCGAAACTATTTGTACGAGTAACTTCTGACCGAAATATGGCTGGATCGAAACTAATCAAATAATATTCTAACAGTAAATAAATGATAATTCATTTTGCGGTAAAGAACTGGAGTGAACATAGAAAGCTAACTTGGTTTGCCATGAACTTATTAATTTGATTACGTGCCATGATTACAACTTTGCACCCAAGGTCCACCGATTAGTGACAATTTCATAGTTTTCATCAGCTCGTTATTGTTTGTGAAGTCATTTTTGAAGATTAACCATTACTTGGTTAGTTACTGATCTAGATAGAGCATAGAATACACAAGCAATGTAAGCCAACGCTTGAGCAAGGAATGTAATAAGTATTTCGCTGAGTTCCTAGTCAAGCTAGACGTGGTAAAGCCAGTGGTTACTTACTATCTACCCTGCCATTAGAGGATCCATTGGCGCTTGACCACGCAATATCCGCGGCTTGCAAGCATACGCTTAGAATACCTAGTTTCGTTTTTCCAGTAAATATTGATCTGTTCATTAGAGAAAATTGAATACTTTATAAATATTAATTCAAACGAGCAATTAATTCAATTCTTGTCCATTAGTCTAAGTCTCAAATTCCTAAGCCACAGTCGATGCAAAAATATATATCAATTGGCTAGATTTTTATTGTATTTCCTATTGAGGTATTTACGAAAGCGGAATAGGATAAAAACCAACAGAAGTCGTGAGAAATGGGTGTTGCCTTTCATGAAGAAAGCCGGTTTCCGCAATATAATCGTCTATTGTCAACGCATCTTGGAAGTGATCGTGGGCGCTTCGAAGATTTTCATTAATTTGTCTCTTTTTGCTCAATTATCAATCAATCTTTTATCAATCACACCTACTCCGAAGATTCCTTTGTTCTCCAATCTTTCTGTTCATTTACCATCATCGTTTATTTAAGGTTGGGGTTGAAAACATCATAGTTACGCAGAAGTCATAGAAGTAAGGAGGCATCTAATCGTAGTTTTAATCATAATCATAAATTATTTATTCAATTTTCAGGTTGGTAAGGATCTTAGAATAAGTAAAATTTCACTTAAATCTGCCTTTACAGGCGCATGAATTTAAAATCATCCTGTTCAATTAAATCCACTTTTGTGCGTCCACTGATAATAGTCACGTGTTCGTCACATATTCTTGCTTCTAACAGTATGGAAATACAGTAGCCGATCCTTGTCTACTGTTTATTGTGTTTATTTTGGTGAGTTCAACATCCGGTCCCATGCAGGTAAAAATAAACTCGTCTTTTTCCGAGGTGACTATCTCTTTATCACAAGCACATCACAACGTACACCGACCGATGTCTGATCGAGCATACAACTTTCCTGTTAAGTTTAGGCTCCTAAAATGGGACTCCTTTAGTTCGGAACTTTCCCATCCTGTTTATACTATTCTTATTCTGGTTTCTTTTTATTAATTTTTATCTGTCGTCTATCTGGCATCATACTGATGATTTGCCGCGGCTTCTATTTATCCGCTGAATGCTAGTAAGCATTTACTTTACTCAGGTAAGTAATGCGATAACCGTATCGTTATCCACTTTACATAAAGCGTTACATGCATTAGATCTTCTCACACAGATTTCGTCACTTTCACGATCGATTTCTCTAAAGACTAAGCTTTCCATTTTGTCGTCTTGCAGAAGAGCTAATAGATTACGTATTCGCTAAAACCTATAACAATTCTATTCATAATGAAAATAGTTTTGACTAAAATGTATTGTATAACTTGGATTCTTCGTCAGATGAGCTACCTTTCTTTCGTTTTTGTCGTCTGGTTGAAGAGTTAGCAAATTGATTAGGTATTCGCAAGGCATTCGCTACGAATTAATAGCTATGCTAATAGTAATTCTATTCACAGACGAATATAGTTTTTGAATAAAATGTTATTCAATAAGTACTTATTTAAATCTAATTTGCATGGAATATCTGTTAATTGGATAAGTCTATTTACTATTTGAGAAGTTTCGTTTGCTTTGTCAATATCAAGGAAGTTCTGTTTAATAATTTGTGTTCTCATTCTCGACAGGTTGTGTTGTGACGTCGCGTCGGTAGGTGTTCAGAGGTATTCTTAGTTACCATTCGGCACTTTGCAAAACATATCACGGATTCATGGTAAAAAACCTGTTAGGAAATCAATTCAATTGCTAATGGTTATTGATTTTGCTTGTACCTATTAAAATAGCTCTTATAAATAGCAATCACGTACCTACCTTGCCTACGCGTGAACCCTCAGCCAAGATCATAGCACAAAAAAAATTACGGCAGAGCAGGTAGATCTCTCAGCAAGTTATTTGTTTACATTGCGTTGCAAAAAACGTTTACCTACCCCCGAATTGAGAGAAAAAGAAACCAGAACCTATAAGGAAATTGCAGCGACTGAACAAGCGTGAGAGGAACAATATTCATACATTTTTTTTACTACTAGGTAGGTTATAAATGTGTATCAAGAGAAACTCCAGGGTCTTTCCAGGAATTCGGAATGCGATCGATATTTTAAGCGTTTGGCTTTTTTGACCCACAAGGCCTGTGTTCTTCCTTGACCCAGCTTAGTTTTTCGGTAAGATATTGTTCTATCCCGAACCCCGAAGCAGTTTGTATGAAGATTATGGGCATTCTATCAAACCCTAAGATAGTATTTTTTGTATTGGCTTTAATATAAGCGCCATGCGGCTGTAATATCGCAGTCTAATACGGTCTATCGTTCGTGTCGCTCCTTTCTTTCAGTCAGGACTTAGTTAAACTCTTTCTTTAAAGTTTCAGTGTTAAGGCATTTTACCTTATCCGGGCTGGGGGAGGTAGGCTACTTTTTCACATGGTGCTTTTCTCTAGCAGGGAAGTGATTCTTATGTAGATGGTAATGATGTTATCTGTCATAAGTTCTTTATCTCCACGTTTGAATGGGTAGCAATTGCACGGAATAGTACAGTTACACATTCGTGCCATTAAATAGGTAGGTATGTGCATATTTATGCGTAGCGTGTCTGATATAACGGGGTCTCGGAAAGGACTTCGAGACTTGGTAGGTCTTCGTGTTACCTACCTACCTGCATGCAATAACTCTCAGAATAGATTTTTTAACGACATATTGATTGGATTGGTTTCCACCCGACTCCCCGTACCTACCTATATCATAGGTAGATAATCAGAGGAGAGGCACTTCAAGCTACAGAAAAATGCTTAAAAAATGAGGGTAGAAAAAATATATTTTTACTTACCTAAACTTTACTACCTACCTATTTTGGTACAGACATAGACCTAGCTTCTAGTCTAGAGTATGGTTACAGGAAGTAAGTAGGTACCTAGAAAGGTAAAGATACCAGGAGGAAGAGTACGTAGGTGACGACGTAGGTAGGTAGATAGGTACGTCTATAAAAATAATGGTAGGTATAAGTTCTTACCTGTATGTTGCTGCGTTTTACTTCAATATAAAGCCAGTTATCCGTCGAGAATGCAATAGCCATCAAAGCAGCGGCCACTATTGCCGTGATGGTCGCTATAGACAAAGTTACCGCTGAGCAAGGCATTTTTGAAACTTTTTTTGTAGTAAAAAACAGAAGAACCAAGATGTCAACACAACCACAACACTTTTCTTGTAAATGTTCACCTGCAAAGCATTTTTGTAAACACTGAACGGAACGGAGAACACGACAGCACACTCACAATATTTTAATAAAAACTCTTGAATGCGGTCATCGCCTGCAGCGTACAGAGTTCGCGCGCGAGACTTCTTTGCCTACTTCGCCTCGCCTTGCCGCTCTCTTGCTTGCGGATGTGAAACTTTCGAAAGTGAAATAGCGCTACCAAGTGGCGGGAATGTAAATTAAAAAACCAGTTTTTTTTGTTACCAGTAGTAATAAACAATAAAAAAAATCATTGGCAACATTGCTTTGATTCTGTTCCAAAGCCACTTCTTTCATAGAGGTTATTTTGAACGTTTTTTTCTTTCTCGCTCGTTACAATTTTGATGTTCTAAGTCTGTTTGTTGTTAGCATGCTACCAAAGAAACCAAAGAAACCTTGCAAACTATGCAAACCAAAGAAACCTTCGTGTAAATTTTAATTTTCTGTCATTGTCACATCAATGAATACGCTACTGTCACTTCAGTGAATACTGTCAATGTCAATCTAAAAAATAAAGTTTACTCGTCAATTTCTTATTTGCGCTCTTCTAGTTTTTAACACAAAATTCACAAAATCTACGTACTATTTCAATGGTTTGTGATAAATAAATCCAAGGAAGTCAAGTTCTATCAAAATGTCTCAAGTAACAAAGTATGACGAAGTGTTATGGTCGATTCTAGTGAACGAAAAGTCAATTCTGGGTTTCCTTTCTACCATATTCGGTTTTCTTGCAAGACGGTAAGTTCTTCCTTGTTTTATGAGAAAACTAGCTTCTAAAGTGGAATTTGATACACTATCGTACCATTTTCGTGATATAATCTATCTATAAGTACATTAGGGGCTCTGTAAGTTGACTCGATGTTACTTTATTTCAGAACCGATTTCTACCATGTCCCAGAAGGCCAATACGAAAACCTTGGTTTCCCGCCCGGTGTAGCTGAGGAAATCGTTATCAAAGTGCTTCGGACTTGTGATCCGAACACAAAAAAAGCACCAAACGGTGCAAGAAAACCCGTAGATATAAACAATGAGATTATGTGCTCTACTGTAGCACAAGAGGTAGAGGTAATTGCTGAAGGTGATGAAGTCTATGATGATGAGGAGCCTTATGTTAGTGATCACCAATATGCAGCCCCTCCTATTGTTTCACCAACTCCAGCAACAGAAATCAAAACCCATGCTCAAGATACAAAAATTACAGAACCTGAGCCGAATATCTCGAAAGAAACTAAAGAAAGTCAAGAAGAACCATCCTCAGTGTTACCAGATGGCTACAAACCACCAATGTTGCCCACTCAAAAAAACAGTGAGACTTACAATGGAGCTGAAAGGGAGACATACTCTTGGTCTCAAAATATTATGGAAATTGGTAGGTAATTTGAGTATTAAATTTGATTAAAAAAAGAAAAAACAAAAAAAGTATATTTAAGTATTCTATCAGCAATCTAGTTCCTATAGTACAAGTATTGCTTAGTTTGGGACTAGAAAGCATTGTGTAAAATGTCCATGAGTATCTAAATATTTATTTTGTCTATTCTCAGAGCTCATCACAGTTCCCGTAATCATGAGACAGACTTTCTTTACAGATGTGACTATGAAACTTCCTCCCAATGTAAATTCTTCGAAAGACTTAAAAGTGTCAATCAATGCTAGCGATGTATCCATAACAAAGAAGAATGGTGATGTCATTATCAAGGATTCTCTGCCGTGGAAGATCAAGCCATCCGACAGCTTCTGGAGTATTAGTGAAGGAAAACTGTTAATGCATATAGGTAATGGTTAATCGGATGTAAAGACTTACAAAACCATACTGAACCTCATACATAATTAATTGTTTTGTGTAGGTTGCCACATGTTGATTAACTAATTGAGTTTTAAAATCAAAAGCAGTTCTATCATTGAATTAAAATGAGTATAAATAATACTCTATAGAAAAATCTATGTAAACTCTTAAAAAATAGTTAAAAACTCCCAAAAAAAAGTTGAACATTTTAAGTTGTTAAACAACTGATGTTGCTGTCTAAAACGTAAGCCAATGCAGAACATTCTCAAACTAAAACAATAATAATTACAAAATATTCAAATATTGGGTTTAAGGAAATCACTAAAGTTATGCTTATTGTTTAAAAACCTCTATCATTCTCGTAGGTGTTAAAAATTTGATATAATATGATGTTATTTTTTGTTTATTTGCAGAAAAAGTACAAGAAAGGTGGTGGAACAAGTTTTTGAATGAAGAAGAACCTATTGATCTTGACAAAATAGACTGTTCTAGACCTTTGGATGAACTTCCACAGGACCACATTGATAAGGTACCTACTCCTTACTTGAAGCGCTTAGATGCTAGGCTACGCTCACTTAGATAATCTTCACTGATTATATAAGTTAAGCAATGTTTTGTGCAGTCACTATTTGGATGACTGTTAGTGGCATTTACATCTGAGCGCTTCTGTGCTTCGGAGGGCATGTTAAACTCGTACAAGCTTGCTTGCTATAGCAGTTTACTTATCTTGATTTCTTAATTTTAGGTGAGAGAACTGCAGTGGAACCAGGAACGTAAAATGAAAGGCCTGCCGACCAGCGATGAAATCCGAAACATACAGATACTCAAGAAAGCTTGGAATGCACCTGGGTCACCCTTCCAGGGCCAAGAATTCGATCCTAGCGTGCTAAGCAAAAACCCACCTAATTTCCCACCAAATTAAATTAGAATTGTGTTGCTACTGGATGTTATTGGTAAGTTGCACAATACTGAAATTGATATTGTTGTATGCCAAATAACAGTGGTTATGATAAGGTTTTACAATAAAATACTTCGACATGCCAGATATTTTTTTTTTTAACTAAACTTTAATAATGGTATACAAAGTTAGTAAACAGTAGTCTCATAAACAAAAATACGTAACAATAACAAAACCTAAAATCCACTCAACACCAATTTCCCAATCATTTGTTTTTCCTCCATCAGCCTATGTCCCTCTCTCAAATTCGCAGCATTGATCGGCGAGAGCGTCTTCGTCAAAGTGTGCTTGAGCTCTCCTAAGTCTGCCATCTTAGACAATACTCCCAGGATCACATAATGTCTGATTTTATCTTCGGTGTCATACTTGATTCTCGTCGACATCATTTCGTAAGAGAGCGTCACACTCTTGTCTTTCAAAGGCGTTATATCCACTAGTTTACTGCAGTCGACGAGCAAGCAAATCCTTCCTTGTGGTTTAATGGCTTTGACCAGCGTTTCCCAGTACGGAGCTGGATCGTAGTTAACTAGGATCAAGTCTACTCCATTTGGATATCCATTTGCTTCCAACTGTGGGACTAGATCTTGTGCGTGGTCTAGTACTAAATCAGCTCCGAATTGCTTAGAGAACTCAACGGTTTCTGGCCTAGATGCCGTCCCAATGACTTTTAAATTGAAGTTCTTCGCTAGCTGAATCGCAATAGCACCGACTCCGCCAGCGCTGTTTATTATGAGCAGGGTTTTTCCCTTATCCTTGTCTGTGAGCGCCATTCGGTCAAAAAGCGCTTCGTAGGCGGTCACACCAGTCAAGGGTATAGCTGCCGCTTGCTCGAAGGTCAAACTTTTCGGTTTTGATCCTGCTGAAACCTGGTCTAAGGCGACATATTGAGCATTGGATCCATTTCTTCTGAAATCAGCAGTAAAAAACACTTCGTCACCTACCTGAAATAGGCCTACATTTTCACCAATAGCCACAACTACACCCGACCCGTCCCATCCCAAGATTCTTGGGTTGGTTTCCACAGTAGACTTCGGGGCGCGTTGCTTAGCATCGATAGGGTTCATAGCTGTAGCCTTCACTTCCACTAAAATATCATTATTCCGCAATGTCGGCACTTCGACTTCTAAATCTTGAAGACTGTCGGGATCGGATATCGGCAGATATTTGTACAGACCGACGGCTTTCATTTTTGTTGGCAAATTTTCCGCCAGCGTAGAATGTGCTCTTGCCATGGTTAGGACAGTTAGAATTCGCTTGAAAATCATAATATTGTGTTTTATCGTGACTCTTGAATATTTATCGCGGGCCTCTCGTGTGTTATCGTTAATTTTATCAATAGCACAAATAGCGCGAGACGTAGGTACTTACGCGCTTGCACACTATGGGTGTAATGGTCGTGCCTATATCAGTTTTTATACCTACTGAAAATGCTAAACAAGCCGGTCGGCGGCGGCGGCGGCATGCCTTGCGAGAAATACAAAGTCGTCTAACCGTAGGAATATAAAAACCGGAATCTAATTTGGATTAAGTATTTATAGTTTGAATGCGTAGTATGAGACTAAGTAGGTATCATACTATGTGTAGAATACTGTACTTTTTATCCCTGGCTCACTGATACACCGAGCTGGTCTTCCACCGGCCTCCGTCCGTGGCCGTACCCGTCAGTTAACTCCCCCTCCGTCTCCTGCCCTCACGTCGGGAGACATTGACACTTGACAGGTCGGGAGTTTGACACTGACAGCCACCTAACCACTCGTGCACGTGAGATAGGGCAACACACCTACTGAATAGATGCAAACACTACACTATGTAAATAAAACAAAAACATAATGCTCGAGATATGGTTATTTCAAATACGTCTAGATACCTACATTAACCTTTAGTATGTTACAAGCAGATCAACTTACATATCACAGAGAACGCGCAACAATTCACAATATGCGAAAATAAACTATCGTTAGGGCACCAAATAGAAATAAGATCCGATTTATTTGACGGGGGGTCAATCGCGCTAAGTTGTAACAGCTCAGCGGTTTCTGTTACTGTTACGCTACGGCCGATTTTCACGGGAATGATGATGATGTAATATTAATTATGCTCACCATTTATAGGTAACGTTTACAAAATCTTTGGTACATTTTTTTTAAAGATAAAGATTATGTTTTTTTATTTATATAGTCAATGTTATCTAGCAAATACTTAGCAGTTAGGTTTATGAGATCAAATTAATTACTTACAAGCTCAATGCATAACTCTGTGCACTTCATTCAGGCATCGTATCCATACAATTTAATCAACATTTTAATAGGTACCTATATCGGTAATAATAAGAACATCATAATAAATAAATTCTATTACCTAAATAATAGTGAATATTGTGAAAATCTATAGGTTTCATTTTCTATCTAAATAAATGAAAAAGCCAAAGGTTACTTCTATCTACCTAGGCAAGGTAGAGTGTAGATTTTGACAGATGCGTTATTACCTCACGTAGGCCATTTGACTGAAAGTGAACGGGTCCTAATTTTTACAACACTGATATGGGTGCCTACAACTAAACTATTTCCTAATAAATATTTTTCTAAAGCGGATAAATGTACAAGATGTAAATGAATATGTTAGTGAACATATCATAATGTGTTTCAGGTTGATATGTTATGCCATATCCATTTCAATCCGTTTTATCAAGCGTAATACTGACATTAAATTTTGTACTTGCAACAGTTTTGTACCATTATACAATTCCACCGTGTTTAAAGTTTAAACATGCTTATAAAAATCTCTTCAAATCCTTTACAATGTACCACCTACCTACATTAATTGTTCTGACTGCTTTCGTTCAAATGTTTGTATTCCAAAACTAAACTCTTCAGACCAAAGACTAGAAACTAGAGTCTTCAGTTTAGTTTAATAAGGTCCGACTAAAATAAAATAGAGTTTTCATAAAATATTGAAATTGAAACTCTAGAATTAATCCTGAATCTGGTTTCTAGTTTAGTCCTTGAGTATGCTTGGCTCTGTCCATGCTAGTATTTTAATCGAATTTCGTGGATATACGTCCCCTCATTTTTCAGGAAGTTTGTCAGGATACTATTTGAAGGAATACTAGCATAGTAAGAACCTAGAGAGCCTTTTTAATACGTTACGGTGGATCTTATTGTACAGCAAATTCGCAAATATCATGCGCGCCGGTACATTCCACGCTAGGTCGGTGGGTGGAGTCCCATATCCCAGGGCCGCAGCGTTGGCACATCCCCGCGAGAGTGCAGGGAATCCTGACTAGTTGACGGAACTGGTGGAGCAGACCTCGCGCTTTACGAAGGATCAGTCGACCGTCCATGTACATTGCTGGAAGGATAATAAGAATGCTAAAGTCCATTTGGTTTTAGCTAAAAGTCACCTTGGACCGTCATAAGAAACGAGATGAATCTGATCGCGACACAAAGTATTATCTTCGCTGCGGTCAAACAATATAAATAAAGTATAACTAAGATGTCTAACGTTTCCGATGGATAGTTACGTATAACTACAATAGGAGTAAAAGCAGAGATTAAACAAAATGTAAAAGTAAAAAACAAGTAAAAGTACCTACCTACATACCAACCTAATTTCGTGCGAGTAGGTAAGAATAAATGTCTTACCTAAAGAACTAAAATGCAATAACATCTCATCAGTGTTGAGATCCTGAGCGATGACGTCATCCTGGTACACCGCAATGATGGCCAAACATAAGAACAGGTGGAAGTAGTCCGTCTGATAGTTTGCCCAACAGGCCTCCCACATTCTTAGTGCAACTGCCTCGGTGAACTCGCGCTTGAAACAACTGAAACAAGAAATGAAACATCCCCATAATAATATATAAGGAAACATTACTTTTTTCTAACGAAAATATCTCCAGGTACGGTAGACAGACAGAAAGCGTCCGTTTTAATCTAAACAACAAGCTTGATGACGCGCCCAAAAGTTATCTACGTAGATGGGTGCTTTCTCTAATCACAATATCGATTGTCATCAATATAAATAACACGGTGTATACAAGGCTAAATTGTACTTACAGAAGTATCCAACGATGACAGAATAGTAACTCCATAGCGTCGACATGTTTTTCTAAATGCTTGTAAAAATGTGGTAGCATGAGTCGAATTAACTCTCGTAAATAACTCTGAAATAAGTACCAATTTATTAACATTAGCAAGTAAAAGCTTTTTCTATCCATGAAATAAAATAGCGTGGGCTGTCGGCAATCTTACCAGATTATTATCCATGTCATTGTCAGTGGGCGTACAGACGAAAATCGTCCTTTGCATAAGTCCTACGAAACACCAAAACGCCTCCGCTTCACATTTTATTTCGCAAAGTACCGGTGCCAAAAGGTCACTCATTCCTTGCGTATATCTGGAAAATTATAAGCCTTGCTGTTACGTAATATCATCCTGGTACATTCTAGTAATTGCATAACTGTTTGAAAACCTGACTGCATAATACATGCTGATATTTTACAAAGCGTGAGATATTTTAAAGTGAATCTGAAGTAAGCGTACCCGAGAACAGGATTGTACACGGCATAATTTAATAGAATATTCTTCATTATCTCCACATTATAATTATTTTCACCGGCAAAATACGGATTGCCTCTGTCAGTTCTAACTACGTCCTTCTCTATAACGCATTGTACATTTTTCCAAAATACCGCGTGTTGCTCTGGTGACATCTTTTCAACTCTTCGTATAGTTATCTCCTCGTATTCTCTTGCTCTCATTTGTAGAATGATTTCTCTTTCATCGTACGTCGAATTGTATGGGTAACAATGTAACAAAAACGGCCACACTTCTCTACGTAGCTCCTTGTCCAGACCTCCAAAGAAAACACACTTTCTCAGAAACAAATCGTCTTCAATGACTCCTTTCCCATTCTGAACTTTCTCATAGAAGAGCTCTGGTGTTATATTCGACACTTTTCCTTCTTCCGGATGCTGTTCCGATTTTTGTACCTCTGGACGACAAACCATGAAATGGCGGTATGGTAAGTTTGGTTCTTCAGAACCTGTAAGACCACAAGCTACTTGAGTTATGCTTAGGTTATTGATGAATTCATTAAGAATGTTCAAAAAACACTTAACTAGTGGTTTTACCTGGAGTGAGTTTGATGTTGTGCAACAGAGAATGCCATCTGTGCAAGACCTGTGCCAAGTGGTCTAGTCCTCCGTGGTGGAAGTGCAGGATCTTGTACTGCGACTCCCGAGATGCGACCACCAGCTGACCGCAAGTGCAGTTATCGTCGTTGAAGAATAGCCGGAGCGAGCGCATCTGACTTAGATCTACCGAGAATCTGGTCAAAACAGGTTTAAAAATCTAATTAAGATGACAGTTATGTAGGTACTTACTAAGAACGCTCAATAAAAATTCAATAAAGACAGCTAGAGGATGGTCGGAATGTGTGGATCGCGCCATCTTCAGCTGGAGATCGGGACGAGTAATGACATTCCTGATGAAGTATGCGTGATGGAATTCAGTCAGGGTCATAGGTTATGGGTCCTTGGGTAGATACGAATTAGGTCTTTTATCATCAATGCATTTAACGAGTTTCGAATAATAGAGATGAAAGTAATTGAAACATTTTTTTGCAATGATTTGTTAAAAACTTTTGTCCTTTGTATTTTTATCAATCGCTAAAGAATAGTCGCCATATTTATTTCGCTGAGGTCTCATTTTAGTAGGTACTTAGTGTACCTATTGTGCGTTTATCAAGTGGGTAGGTTATGTAAAGTATATTATTATCGTTACCATTTAATGTCCCATTTATTTATAGAAAACGGTCATCATCAGGTATGTACCCGTGTTGGCCACTTAGTCATACGAACTTACTTACTTTAGGGGTTAGGAGCTTTACGACTACATCTCTATTTGACTAGGCAGCAGATATGACCTACCTAAGAGTTACACCTTACTTACTTATATGCAGTTCTTTTTAAAACGCCTACATAACATACCTTGGGTATCCGGTATATACCGACGTGATAAGGTATCGTAGAGCAACCCTTTAATAGATAATACTGTGTGATATTTGTAAGGTCCCCCTAGTTAATTTGTCTATCTACGTAGAAGATAGAAACTGACCTTCGACATTTCATAGGTGTTTTCCTCTGCGGCACCGGTGAACTATGCACGCTGTCCGGGAACACCAAGTTATGCTTCAGGGCCAGAAACTCTGGTGTACTCATCCAGTTGGGATTGCCTTCGTCGCACGAGCTCATAGACAGAGATCTGATGAACCTTTCCCCAGATACTGAATCAGGGGTTAAATCTACGTTTTCTATAGTAGGATTAGCAATAGTAATGTTGACTGATGTCATGGATTGAGACCTCACATGTTTATCGTTTACAAAAACTTCATCTCTTGACTCATCTTTATCAAAAGATTCGCCGCTGAAGACGTGGTCTTTATTAGAATCAACTGACTTTATTGTTGGCTTCGAGCTGGTAGACAACTCCGTCGTATCGTTTGTGTACGATTGAATGCTCTGTTTATCAGAATTTGAAGTGAGACTAGTGGTTTCTGAAGAATCGGAAAATGCAGTATCGTTATTAGCATCTTTTTTCTTGGAATCTTTCCGCGATTTCGTTATTTCTTTTAGTTTTGCTGGGTTAATTGCACACCCTAACTCTTCACTTGGACTAGTTTCAACTGCTGAAGGACATCTACGGAGCGTCGAATTAGGGATCCAATTAAGGAACAGCGTTGGCCGTTTGGAGTTATTGTGCTGATCGGTGAACACTTTTGTTGTGACGGTCAAATAGCCAGGGTGATGAATAATATCGAGTTCATGGCGAGCGACGGTCGGTGGATGCACACAAACGTTGTTCTTGCAAAATAGGATCTCGTTGTCGACGTAATCGAGCGGTTCCTCTTGGTCGTCGAACTCGAGGCCGAGGAAGTAGCTCGAAGCTCGTTTTATAAGTTCTGGCAACGGCATAGTGCCTAGTGAAACGTTCACATTATTTAATACGATTCAGTGGACTGTTATCACTCGCGACAGTCTCATTCAAGCGCTCCGTGTTTAGACTACGCGCGCGCATGTAAACACCTACACTGTTGATAACGCTCGGTATTATTGATCCGGTCGGACTAGAATAGTATCGCGTCTTCAGCTAACGTCACAGCAGTTCGCCAGGACTACAAACTACGTAATACTCCTAAAGGTACCTATGTAAGTAGGTTCCTTCCTATTATAACGCTACACTAACGTGGTAAGTATATAGGTAGGTACCTAAGTAACCGATCGATTAGTAAAGTCTTTATGTAATCGTATAATGAGTAGGTATTACGCTGGACAGAAGGTAGCTTCGTAGCTTGGTAGTAAGTAGATGCGAAGTTGTATACTTACAAGGGCTTCAAAGATTGAGATCTGGAATAGGTATGATCTTATGCCCGACTATGCTTCTCAATCGTTATCCAACTAAAATACATGTACTTACCTAATTAGATTTTAAAATCAATACCTATTCGTATGAAAACTATGTACTTCCTTCAGCTGAGTAGGTAACGTATCTACCTATACGTGCATACCTACATACATTGTATGAATAAAATATTATTATTTTCTGTTTCATACACGTGTATGTACATTACAATATACATTATGTACGATGTACCTACACTACATCCATACAGTGGATACCTACCGTGGTTAGTGCGACTGTTGATGTTGGTCTGCGTACTGCGTAGAACGGACCGTAAAATACCGTTTGTCCATGAACCGCAAGATGGCGTTTCCGCTGCCTGCATATTTTATTGACGCATGCGCCACACATTGCAATCAGCTGTCAGAAAGAATTATCTATCACGTAAAAAACAAAATTATTTGTGTCTTTTAGATATTTCCCGTCAATATGGCGGGGCAAAATCCAGGTTCGCCGACTGACTTTCAGTATTTTTACGAGGATGAAGTTTATAAAATCAACAATCGCGGGCAAGTGGTGTACGGCCTCGTCCTCGAGAACTATGAAGCTAACTCAAGCGATCAGGAGAGCGACGTTGAAACACCCATTCAGAAAGGCGAAATTAGGGTTGTATGGCATCCTTCAGGCACCGAACGGGTGATATCCGAGAAGTCTGTAAGTAAACCTCATGGTACATTGTCTCTTCCACACCAACACACGTAACTCCTCAGTTACATGCCAATGCACTCTCAATTTATTATTCTTCTATGTTTTTTAACCTTGGCCTTGGGGCTTAGAACATTCTTGAATTCATTGCTTTATTATTCATAGAAGAGGGTAAATCAATAAACCCCTGGCTCATTTTTTCATGTCCTCAATTTAGCAGATACCTACCCTCAAGTTTAAGCTTCAGTGCAATGAAAGCATGCCATTTCATGAAATGTAAATCTGGTGCATTGGCCTGAATACTTCATGAAGCATGAAAGATTACAGTTCATAAAGGCGGACCTAAATATTAAGAAAATTATGTCCTAATTAGGTTGATTAGTTGGTAATAAAAAAGAAGCTTAGGCTTGTATGCTGGTTTAATGCTCAAGCATTGATCCGAATTCAAGCATAGAGTTTTGTATGAAAATCTTTACTCAAATCTATGCCTTCTCACAAAATATCAGATTATTTAGAAGACAAACAAGCTTGGGATGACCTAGCTCCAACTCATAAAATAAAAAAATTGTAATCATACCTAATCATACAAAATGTAATGATGATTCAAAGTGATCAGTGAGATTTTATTGAATAAAAGCTTTTTGACTTTGACTTACTATCCCCCTTTTACTAATTTTTGCATGTCTTAAATTAAATAACTATCATCATTATTCATCATTGGCCAGCACTCAATCCCTGATGTTTGAACCTACTATGAAACTATTGTTTATTCACTGATTTTTGAAACAAAATGAAAAAATTTGTAGTGTTAGGACATTTTATTTCATATTTTTTCAGAGATTACCATTTTTATTTATTTAAATCTTTCACAATAACCATTCAGCAAATTACTCAAAAAAAATAATGTGATCCACATATTTTGTAAGAGATTAAATAATCTCAAAATATGAATAGTATCGGCAGCAAATAATAGGTGATCAAAGATACAAAGTTAACTTAATATACTACAAATACCTATAATAAATATTAAAGCTACTTCTATGACAGAAGTTATCCATTCTCATCATCATCCACAGCCCGACTTTAGCCATGGTTCTGATTTTTTATCCATTCTACAAGTTGCGGTTTCTCATTTGTATTCTGTGACAGGTGGGGCTGGCTGACCGTTCTCTCATGCCGGGCGATGTGGTCCGCCGCCTTATAGCTGGAAAAGACACCCAGCGCGGTTACTGCCGCGACATTGTAATGAAAGCTGCACTGCAGATCGTTGGCACTAAGCATGTTATCCCCACGGTGGTTAGCGAACGACTACAGCCTTTGGAGGAGTTTACACCCGACCTGGCTGTGTGTCTCGACTCTTGGGTGGGGACATCCAAGGTACTATTTTGTTTAAATTATGAATAGAGCTGTCAATGTGTCTTCTTAACTTCACTAACAGTTTTTTACTTGACTAATGGTTGTTGACAGTTCTATTTTAATTAATTTATAAACTGTAAATGATAAAATATATAACCATTATAATGCATGTTTTCTGTAATAATATTATTGCCTCTTATCTAATCAAATAATATACAGAACTAAACTCAGTAACACGTTTTCTCATTGCATGTAAGTAGGTAGATCATCAGGTTATCTCTTAGTTGAGTTGGCTGTTCTCAAGCCTTGTCTCAAATATCATAAAACACCCCTAAGGTTATATTACAGCAAAACGACGGGCATAGCAACTTTCAAGTTCAAGGATCAACCCTAAGGCCCCATCTGACATTTAAAGGAGTGGGGTTGGTTGAGGTAAGGGTAGCCAGGGGGCATTTTCCCCCTGTTACGAGGTTGTTTTACTAGTATGATTTCTAAACGGTGATATTTTCAGGTGGTGCACAGCAAGCTTCGTCTGGTTTCCTCTGATGGCTCCCGACTCGAATACCCGGATCTAGACTCGTGCCCTCTCGAAGATTACTCGATGCGTCGCCGCCGCTCGACCCCCTACCAATCATCGGAGTTCTATCCTGGACAAGTTGTGTACGGACCATTGGGATCACTGGAAAATGCCAACTGGCTGAACGTTACTAAGGAAATGAAGGCAGCTAGGAAGCACAAGATGCATGATCATAAGGTAGACATGTCGTGTTGGCGATTGCGTCACACAGACGCTTAGTTCTAGCTTGTATGTGACACTTAAACTTATAATATAGCCTATTATTAAGAACAATGGTGGTACTGTACCTAAATTATTACCATACTTTGCTAATATGTAAATCCATTTCACTGTAACATGTTACAAAAGAGTGCCACTGTAACATATCAGTCATTATAAAGACTATCATCATTCATAGGTTGTCCCTGGCTGAGCCAGCGCATATTTATAAAGCATGGAGTTGGTTGTGTGCCTTTTTTGTTGATAACTAATGGCTCCCAGCAAGTTTAATTTGGTGATTATTCTAGGATCATTCTACGCTGCCCTTTCCAATCTGTGGTTTCCATAGCTACATGAGTGTAGATTTCGTGACCCAAACTTAACCTAAACAAGACTTTGTTCTAAATGAGTATTCTCTATTTTACAGTTCACTGTGGAATCTGTGATCACAGAGAGTGTGAGCGTACATTGGCAATGTCGCGCGATGAGCACAGCGCCATCTGAAGGCAACTCCTCGCAACAACCCAAGTTCCTTGTTGAAGGTTGGTTCCATCTACGAGTATAGGTCCCGACAAGGTTTAATATAGCTCTCGGCGAAAGAGGAGGGGAACATCTATATGTTTCGCTACGCAAAGCATCCTTCCACTTCCCTTCAAACGTGTCGAGATCGGGACTTATTTCTTCCATCTACATTCATCTACTTCAAATCTACGTCAAACAGAGGCAGAGCAATTTTTAGTGGTGCTTAAATTTGAGTGACGTTTCAGTATTGCGGCCTTAGTCATTCAAAATGAAATGTCACTTATTTCTGTACATATAAGAACCATTTTGAAACAAGTGTGTCAACGTGAAGAAGACTCGGTTCAGTGGCATTCTAGACCACTAACTCTAGACTGGGTGTCTTTGTAGGTACTTATTAGGTGAAGGTTGGCAAGTGTACTCAAATACTTAAATTAGGACGACTTAGCTCGCGCGTCGGTAATTTTTGACAAAGGTTCTGTGGAAGGTTACATGCAGGTTGTAAAGTGATCCTTGTGGTCTTACTGAATAAATGAATTTTGCAATTGGAGGTCGAAACCCCTATTCAAAATTAATTTATTCAATAGAGTCCGAAGACAAGGAACCGATAGTATCAGCGTGAATAATACTGACCTACTGAGACATAGGTTTCAGGAGGCATTTGTATAAAAGAGTTTGTTGGATAAGGAGAGTTTAGATTTGCGATCCATAAGCCAGTAAAGTTTGCGCATTTGAATGCCCAGTGCTTTCCTTTTAGTGAATATATGTCGAGTTTTTGAATTATTGAATTATTTGAATTATGTCGAGTTATTTCAGGTGACGAGCTGAAGAATCTAAAGCTGCTGAATGTGTTTGAGCCGTGCACACTGCAGGTCGGTGATAGGAACTTCCTCGTCATCGGCTCCGAAGACACATTCACCAGCAAAAAGCAGTGGAGGAAGGATCAAAGTATGCCATACTAGCTTAGCTTCCGCCCGCGACTTCATCCGCTTCCTCTTTGATCTTGTTGATAAAAAGAAGATGTGTTAGTCCAGGTTATGAACTACTAGCTTCTGCTCGCGACTTTTTCTCGTCCCGTTGGATCCCGTTGATTTTCCGGGATAAAAAGTAGCCTATGTGTTAATCCAGGTCACGGACAATATATATTCCAAGTTCCATCCAAATCGGACCAGTAGCTGCAGCGTGATTGAAACACAAACATACAAATATCTAAACATTGACATTTATAATATGAGTGGGATTATTACAAGTTTTTTAGTTTGTCTTTAGAGACATTTACCTGTCTTCTTCTTCCTGCACTTATCCCACTAGATGGGGTCATCTAAGTGTTCAGTCCTTTCCTATGCATATCATCTTTTACACAATCCATCCATCTTTTCTCAGGCCTACCTCTTCCTCTATATCTATCCACATTCATACTTAGCACTCTCCATTACATGACTGTCTTCCCTGACATTTACCTGTACAAGGTGTAATCAGATGAATCCCGATAACGTCGAAATTTTTATGTAGGTATTTTTCTCGTTATAATTTCAGCCTTATGCCTACTACAGAGAGATGGTTATAAGTAGTAATACTTTCAGGTAAAATATACAGATCTCTCCGCAAAGAAACACGGCCTTCAAAGAAGTCGTCTAGAACTGAAACCAATCTGGAGCGCGTCCCGTCGCGTCCTAAGAAACGGGCGTCTTCACATCGCAAATGGAAAATCACTGAGGTATGCATTTTTGTTTTTTTAATTGTATTTTTACATGAACTTTCTATATCCAACATGATATTTTATATCTAATTGCTATACTGATGTGGTTTTCAGTGCAGAAACGCGTTTGTTTTTACACGAAATATGTTGAAAAAAATATCGATCATCATTAATGAACCATTACATAAATATCCAGATTTTTTATCGTAGTAGTCATTTCTACAGCCATTTGTAGACCACAATGTCTGACGAGTAGGTACAGAGTTTAAAATATAAGCAGACATTGAGGTACTGATTTTACTTATGTCTTTGCTCGTGAAGCTAGGTCAGCCAGATAGAAAAATCCTTAAAAGTTTCTAGGTTGTTATGAATAAAAACGTTCTTATTTTCATCTATTTGTTTTTTAGAGTTTGCCCTATTATCGAAAAACTAATCGTATTAAATCCGACATGACACGTCACATGGTCACATCCAAGATGGCTTTTTCTTTTTTCTTTGTTGCCATTCCATTACATAGGTAACATTACTTTTAAAATTCTTTCTCAGAGAGACACCATGGATGTAGACGGTACCGATGATAAAATAGAATCATTAGACGACGTCCTCGCAGAGGTCGCCAACTGCCCCGCTATTAAAATTGAGCCAATGGGCGATGGATCCGGTCAGGGAAGTCAGGAGGACACCGCTACTGAGGAAAAAAACGACTCTGGGATAAGGTAAGTCTATTGACTTCTAAGTCAAATTGTCCTATTACATAAAGAGCTCTTTGAAACGTCTTATAAGCTCGTTTTTCCCGTCAAGTCCAGAAACCACATGATTGCAGAATTCAATATGTACAATTTTATGATATTTATTAGTCAGTAGGTACATTATGAAGTTGATAAGATCAGATTGATAAAGCCTTGTCTGATGGTTAGGCACCTATGTCTATTTTAGGGAATGTTAGGTTTGTCATGATTCTTAATTTTGTAATCTAAACGTCGTAACGTCTAAAAAGAAAATAATTACAGAAATTCTATTTGTAAAGAGTGCAAGAGAATCTGCGCGAATTAAATTGCGAGCATTCAACTATTGAATTCATTTGTTTTTTCATAAAAATATACCAAGATTGTTTGTTACAGCCCTGAGCCAACCCGTGAAGAGTCTCTACTCAACGGCGATATCAAGTCGGAACTGCCCAATGACGATGATTCCGACAACTGGGAGAATACAAGCAGCGATGGTAGTGATACGGACAGGTTTGTTTTATCTTGTACCACATAAGTATCATTATGTTCAGTTATGAAGACTTTGGTTGCTGTCTTTTGAATGGAACAGCGTAAGACTTTGTAGGCGAAGTTGTAGACTAGGGTTATGGAAGTCGACACGTAATCTTTTGTTTTTTTTAATTTGTGAAATTAATCATAATGTGGGCATGTGCCAAATGTAATGTTTCGAAATGCCTT
The DNA here is from genome assembly GCA_918843925.1 of Eulithis prunata. NCBI lineage: Eukaryota > Metazoa > Arthropoda > Insecta > Lepidoptera > Geometridae > Eulithis > Eulithis prunata. The sequence goes on along the minus strand of OU974014.1, from coordinate 7,489,545 downwards.
TAACAACATCTCATAGGCCCATGCTAAACGTAACACAAGCATAGGTTTGAGTAGAGATTTTCATATCATCATCATCATCAATATATATAAAACTCTTTTGAAGCTGACAGAGAATCAACGCACAGCCTAAACTATAAGTCCTAGAGGTATGAAATTTGGAGGGAAGGTTACTTATATAGCGTAGGGGCGCACTAAGAAAGGAATTTTGAAAAGTCACACTCTAACGCGAGCAACGCCGCGGGAGACGGCTAGTATGCCACATATCGTCTGCCAGTTATGACATTAAAAAAAAAACTATAAAGCAATTAAACAATACAACAGCTAGTTAGGTGGTTATAAGTAACAGCTAGTATGGTACAGTGGTGCAACATGGTCGTCCCGCTGCTCGTCGGTAGCGTCGACGCGCGGGAAGCGCTCCCCGCAGCTCGCGGTGCGTCTGCTCCGCGGCAAGCGGCTGAAGCGCGCCGTGCGCCGCGCGCCGCCCGCGCCGCCGCCGCGTCTCGGTGAACGCGTCGTTGTTGAGACACTGCACACGCAGAGCGTCGCCAACGTCGTCTGGCAGGTACCGCTGTACTTTATTACAAGGGAAACTGATTACGTTCAGTAATTTCTAACATAGTAAACACATCATGCATGTATCGATACTTTTTTAGTACCGGTAAATCTTATAGCTCCAAAAATGCGGTTCTTAAACAGAAACGTTAGTCATGTAACGAAATGAAAAACATACCCTCTGCTGTTCCGTTGTATATGTACGTACAGAATACTTTCGCAGGATGGTACCATAGAACTAGGCATTCCGTCAACACAACTGTATCCGATCCACCATCTCGACGGGCAAGAATGCTTCCCGGGTGATTTTGTCGTCAGCGGCGCCGCAAATGTTGAAGAAAATGTTCAGGTACAACTTGTGTCCGTATGTCTGTATGTTTTTTAGTATGCTCGGTTGTGTAATAAAATTCTGAATGATTTCAGCTAAAGCATAGAGAGTACGGCGTTGTACAGAAGGTGGATCACCACGGACGCACAGCCATCGTCCATTGGTTCCGAACTTATACCAGTGTGGAAGAACCCGTGTAAGTATAGATAGATAGATAGATAGTTTATTTGATATACACACAGAAAATACAGAACGGACATAGAAAATACAGCAAACAAAGATACGTACAAGAAACAAACAAAGATACGTGCAAGAAACAAACAAATAAATAAATAAATAAATATTCACGGACATTTAACACAACGCCTTCTAGTCCCAAACTAAGCAAAGCTTGTATGATGGAAACTAGATGGCTGATAGACTACATACATACATTTTATTTTTTTTGTAAATACATACTTATAATACATAGAAACACCCAGACACAGAACAAACATCTATGTTTACAACACACAAATGTTTGTTCTCGGTGGGGATCGAACCCACGACCCACAGCACGGAAGGCGTAATAGTAATTGATTAGTGACAACTTGGACAAAAATGATTTGTATGTTTGTTCGACGAGATCTTTTAAACCGCTCATCCGATCTTCACAGAATTTGGTAGGTATACGGATAGTACTCTTAAGTTTTACTGGTTTGTTAAATGAAGTAAATCGGTCAAGGGGTCGTGAAGTTATGAGGGTCTAAAGGGAGTAAAAAAAAAGTCGTACAATTATATCAAGTGGAGTGTCATATGATAGGGTTTGGTTTAGACATTCCAAAACCGTTTTTATATTGATTCTAGGTCTAATAGTTTTTGAGTTGTTGTAAAAATGATAAAATTGGTAAACCCAGTATAACGTGAGCTACCATTTCTTGTAGTTTCAATGATTTTGTAGTTCAAGTAAGACAGGGTACATAGCAAGATGACAATTTCGAAGCGATTTGCAAAGTTTATTACAACCATTGGTCAATAAAAATTGTTTGGGTTTTATTAACGTCCGACCATCACGAGATCTCAGTTCGGGGCGAACTACTAGTAGCTAAGCAACAGCTATAGGTAACATAACATAACAAGTGGGTACTAGGTAGTCTGGTTCCGCGCTCTATGCAGCCAAATCGGTCCCGACTCAGCTTATTGCTGTCTACACGGTCCATAAGGATATTTACTGTCATATGAACTCACAGTCCAATTGGTATAATTTCTTCTCTGTATATTGTGCATTTGAACCGATCGATAACTGACATTTTATTTTATGAGATACAAGCAGATGTGGGATGATTTTTTGTGTGTTACCAATGCATTGCTCACCGAGCACATCCACTGAGGACGTGCCCTGTGATGCATTGCACTCGCCACTCTGAGACATAAAGGTGTAAAGTTTCATGTGCCTGTAATTTCACCGGCATCCATACCCTTCAAACCGAAACACAGCAACGCGAACATCAGTGCTTGGTGGCAGAAATAAGTACGGTGGTTGTACTAACATAGAATGATGTTGTAGATTTTAAGCCTTAATCCACTGACTTTAGTGTATGTTTAGTGTGTGTTATTACTGTTTGTTGTATGTTTAAATATCCAACAGGCCTCAAATGTTGAACGAGAGTGAAATGAGTGTTTACGACCTAAAAGATCACCCCGACTTCCAATACCGGCCGGGGACGGTCGTTATTCGCGTCGCTAACTTCACGGGAGAGGATTCTCATTGTACTGCGGGACAGGTATGTTAGTTACATTGCGCGACAACTAGGTATCATTTCGTAGTTGAGTTATCGTTGCCGTGCATGCCCCGCAGTGTAACTTAAAATGTCAATATAAATATTTCTTTAAGTGCCTATTTATCATACTACCATCGCTAACCATCCAGTTATCTCACAGAGCTCTCCATAAAATAGTTGTATGTAATTGGCAGGTGATAGACAACTTCCCGACCGGCCGAGTGAAGGTGTGGTGGGTCGACGGACATACAAGCATGTGCTGGCCTCAAGATCTTTACAAGGTAACACAGATATTTTATACAATGTACGCTAGGACCATGTAAAATAGAAATAAGAGTGGTCTAATATTGCAACCTTGTACGGCTCCCGACACGGTGTAATAGCTCTTACTTTTATTGGAGGGGAGTTTAGAAGGTGCTTTATGGCGCGAAATAAATGTAGATATTCTAGTCAGAATGAACAATTTTTTCTCACAGATTGACAGACTGGATTTCCACTAACTAACTAATTAATTTAATAATTTAAAAAAATCCGTTGTGAATGACAAGAGACTGAAATGACTGACGGATCAACCTTGCTCTTACAAAAAACTCCATAATCCTACCTTTCACCTCTCAGGTTGGAGAATACGATTCCGACGAAGGTGAGCTTTGGGCTTCTGACGCGTCAGGTTCCGAAGACTCGTGGGAAACTCAGAGCTCGGCTCACGATCCCGAGCCAAGAACACCCGACACTGTCTTTCCACATGGACCCACCACTCCAGCCACTGATGCTACTATAGGTAATGTTCTCCTAGTTATAACATACTAGCTTTCGCCTGTGACATTCGTCCGCGTCCCGTTTGATCCTGTTGATTTTCCGGGATAAAAAGTAGCCTATGTGTTAATCTAGGTCACGGACAATATATATTCCATGTTTCATTCAAATCAGACCACTTTTAGCGTGATTGAAACACAAACATCCAAACATCCAAATATTGAAAAGTACCAATAATACTTACCTACTATTTAAAAAAGCTAATCAACCTACCTACTTAATTACCTAACTAAAACAAGCTACCTAAGTAAATGGAATGCACTTTGCTAGATCCTACTTATAGCTACCTACCTACCTATCTAATCTAGTAACTACCTACCTAATGTAAGGCTATCGACGCTAAGACTCATGTAGCATTATTCATATAAACCTTGCGGTTTCCTTAGTGCTATAGTACAAAATAAGTTACTATGTATTTTTAAAACAATAAATAAATTAAGAAAAAAAATAATCTAAACTTTGATGTTTTATAATACAAGTACAGAAAGATAACTTCGAGAAAATACTTAAATTAATATCTACTCGCAAAAGCGCTATAAAATACCGCGTAACCCTAACGCCGTAAGTGAACCGTATGCATTAAACCTACATATATAAAGCCCTTCATTTTCTAGTTAGAAACATCTAACTTGATTTACTTAGTACCTAGCATGTGTAAAAAACGGACAGAAACTAAGTAGTATTAAACTTACATCAGATTAAGTAGTATAGTATAAATTACTTATTACTTACTAATTAGCCACCTAGCTGTAAACAAATATTTTCGTGCCCTATCAGGGTTCATGTCGAAAGCTATTACATACTTTATTTAAGACCTTTGTACCAACAATATGAATGCAACTAGCCGTCGCCCGCGGCGTTGCTCGCCTCTCGAGCCTTTAGAGGGTGACTTTACAAAATTTATTTCTCAGTGCACCCCTATACTATATTATACTTAAGGATACTACCCTCCAAATTTCATACCTCTAGGAATTATTGTTTAGGCTGTGTGTTGATTGTCAGTCAGCTTCAAAAGAGTTTTATATATCATTAATCATCAATATAATTAAAACTATTTTGAAGCTGACTGATAATCAACACACAGCCTAAACTATAAGTTCTAGAGGTATGAAATTTGGAGTGTAGTATCTTTATATAGTGTAGGGGTGCACTAAGAAAGGAATTTTGAAACGTCACACTCTAAAAGGTAGAACGCGAGCAACGCCGCTGGGCGACGGCTAGTTTAGATATAGAACTTGAACTTTGATAAAACGAGTATTAATAGAAATCATAGTTAAAATAAGAGGAACCATAGTAACACTAGTATTAGCAGGAACTATAGTTATAACGTGGGAAGGCCTCGGTAGTCCAGCCTTCGAGGACAGCCTCCACAGTCTGGACGCGGTCGCCGTTTGCGCTAACAGTGATGCACCGGCATCTGACGCTTCTATAGGTAACTTGTAGTAATCGTAAAGTATTTGTTTTAGTTATTTTCGTTATGCAATTTTTTTTTAAGATTTTTAGTATTTATTTTGTATGAAATTTATGTTTGTTACGAAATAAAAACCGCTGAAGTTGCATGAATATTTTTTATATTTCAAACGTTTCTAGGTATGACTTTTGCGTATTTTTGCTTGTTATAGGCAAATCTTTATTAGGCATGAGTATTTTTTTTTACGAATTGCTTATAAGTACACTCTTTGGTTCCTGCTTGAAATTTCTTTTAAATGATATTTTTAGACATTCTGTAGATCCAACTTGTTACTATCCATGAAACAATCAAAAACAAAAATGTACATTATACAAATTACTTTATGCGACAGATTTACTGATTTTTAAGTCATAATGTACGTACAACCTTACTCCTGTCCTAACAAAATACCCGATTCCAATCTATATAGAGTTGGTATTGGTGTTCACTCTGCTGTTGCATTTTTTAAACTAACGTAGTTTTACAGGCCTAAAAATATTGCCGTCAACATCAACTGAAATGACAAAGAAGTGTATTATTTTAGAGAAATTAGAAAGAAAATTAGAAATTAGGTTAGTTTAGAAAAAAAAAACAACAAAAACAACACAATAACTCATGTCTTCCAAACTCAACAGACATTTCACTAAGACTATTGTCAACAGGCTTCAAAGTAACCACTTACAACGCGTTCCCGGAAATCCGGACGGACGTGCTAGTAATGCCTATATCTACTCCGGACGGACCGCCGCCAGTTCCAAGGCTTTTGGAACCACGAGTGGCCGCGCATATCGAACGTGGCCGATTGGCGATGAGAAGACTGGAGGAGATATTTGCTAAGCATCCCGTGTTGCAGAGTCAAGAGGTAACTATTCATATTTAGAAAATATTTAACAAAATGCTTGTCTATTAAGATAAGGTAAGAATTTAGAAAAGCACTGAGACTGTAATGTAACTCGCCCAATATCAGATACAGAAATCGTTACTCAAGCATAGATTTGAGTAGAGATTTTCATACAAAAATGTATGCTTTAGTCCGGATCAGTGATTAAGCAGTAAACCGGCATACGACCCTAAGACACTGAAAAGATGATAAAACTGAGTATCCTATCACTTTTCACTATGGTGAAATGTGATAATTGGGATATGCCACTAGGTACTTAGATATGGATATGAAGTGTTCATTAAAATTAAAATAAGATTCTATAGCATAGATTTTAAAGACAATATATATTACTTTTGTAGGCGTAGAATGCAAACAGATTACAATTTCTTACACGTTGATTTCTAGCTCGCTTTGCTCGACACTTCAGTCACATATAAGCACTTATAGTTTCAAAGTACAATTAAACGTAAAGCAACTGATCTAAATAATAAAACAGGATAAAAAAAAAGACTAAATAAAAAACTAATACATTTGCTTCGACTCAGAAACATCTCACTCATACTTTTCGTTGGACACAAGTTACCCGTCCTTATTCAAGAACAAATTATCTTCCAACAAAGGACAAATAAAATCAGTTATTTTACAAGGAATTAAGTAAAATGCTTGAACACGGACATAATTCATCGAAATACATCATTTCAAGTACAGTTTTCAAATCTTAAGATATCACGTCATCACATCGGATCATCGGGGGACACTTAGCGCTTCGTAGCATGGCTTTAGTTTTTAACGTTACTCTATAGTAATGTACGAAAATTACCTTTTAGATTATGCGCAAGCTGCTTAATCTGTACAAGGATTGTCGGTTTCTGGACAAACTGATGGGGACTACTTACTTCCACGAAGATCACTTTTTGGTGAGTTTGAGTGTCAAGATCTCGAAAAACGAAACCCATCCCGTTCCACTAATATTATAAATGTCAAACTAATCCCATCTCATCCCGTTTCACAAATTGTATAAATGTCAAACTAATCCCATCCCATCCCGTTCGACTAATATTATAAATGTCAAACTAATCCTGTCCCATCCCGTTCCACTAATATTATAAATGTCAAACTTATCCCATCTCATCCCGTTTCACTAATATTATAAATATCAAATTTTTGCTGTTGGTGTTTCAATCACGTCGCAACTACTTGTCCGATTAGGATGAAACTTGGAATATATGTAGTTCGTAACCTGGATTAACACATAGGCTATATTTATTCCGGATAATCAACGGGATCAAACGGGACGCGGACGATGTCGCAGGCGGAAACTAGTAATCTCTACAACGCATTTACTTGAATCACGTGACTCGTGAATTGGTAGATTTTACTGTCTATTCTACATTCTATTTCACATAACTAAACTGAACCTTAAAGGCAGCGATACAAGGCTCAATTTTTAACTCGGTTGCTAGTAAAATGCCTGACGTTTCCAGAACCCTTCAAGCTCCTGTTTTCATAGGGCTTGTTCGAGCACAGGCCTTTTTGAACCTTAACTTTCTCACAATAAAGATGAACTTCCACTACTCCATAGGGCTTACTCGAGCGAGTCAGAGAGCGTGGAGCGTCAACGCCATGCGCAGGCGAACGCAGAGTTCACGAACAACTAGCGCGTCTGTTCACACCTGACGAGCCACCGGCCGAGTTACTGGCTAGTGACGAACGCATTGATCCGACCAATGTCATCGAAGAACCTATGGAGGCAAGTGTACAGTGTCATAAGACTACTGGCCCTCTCGAAAACTTTAGTAGTTTTTTTTTATCCTGTTCTGTCCCACTGCTGGACAAAGGCCTCTCCCTCTTCTCTCCACTCGTTAGTAGTAAATATCATCAATCATCAATATATATAAAACTCTTTTGAAGCTGACAGAGAATCAACGCACAGTATTTCAGCCTTGAGTATTTCAGCCTTATGAGTATTCGACTATTAGAAGCTTGGACTAGTTACACCGTGTTTTGTTTCATTCGGTCAGAATCTGCTTGTCAATGCAAAAGACAAAACACGGTGTAACTATTCCAAGTTTACATTATATAATTAACGAGGTAGAGAATTAAAGTATCAACCTATCCCTACAACCTTTATAATTGAACTAGAAGTTGTTATTATTATTTATTAATAGTGCCTTCTGGTAAGATCGGCGTAAGTGGAAGTCCGGATAAATCACGTAACTAAGCAATTTTCAACTTATAGCAATTTTCAGTCCAAGTAGTTCAACTATTTTTTTAAGTTGCAAATTTAGAGGAAATTTATTGCCAATTCCCCCACAGTGTGTTATCGTCAATAATGCTTTTTACTAACTAATAAGTACCAATGTTTTTATATCGTAGATGGACGAGAAACTAACAAGTCAGTTTATCATAAAGATAGATAAATCAAGAAGTGACGGGTCCGGTACCAGCGCACCAGCGAATGGGGCCGTGTTGGATGTCGGCATCACTAACTCTGAAGGAGAAACTAGTACGTATTCTATAATTTTACATTATTTTCCTCTACAATGGGACAGTATGGGCTAGTAGTAATAGTAATAACATTATTTTGCACCTCACGGATAGTGCAGATATAAATTATCAAGAAACGAACAAAAAAAATATTTGTTTCTTGACCTAAATAAATGTACTAAAGTCAGACTCCGTCAATTTTGCAGCACTTAGAATATGACAATTTAAAATCCCTTAGAACTAGCGCTTGTACTGTGACAACGATTGGACAATCTATAGCCCGAATACTGAGATGTCACTCAAAATTTAAACACTACTTAAAATATCCCCGCCGCTACCTTACCCATTATAGTACAGTAATAGATGCCGATATTGGCATGTTATGCTAATGGCATGAGATTAATCCGAGTAGCGTTTCAGTATTCGAACGCGAGTCTACGAAAGTTACTATGTAAAGGTGTAGCATGTACAAGTATTTTTGGGGTTGCCCATTTATTATATTGCCAAGTCAGCTTGGTATTATTTAAGGCGCGTATGCTGATTCACTGCTCAAGGATGATCCGGACTCAAGTATAGATTTTTGTATGAAAACTAGCCGTCTCCCGCGGCGTTGCTCGCGTTCTACCCTTTAGAGTGTGACGTTTCAAAATTCCTTTCTTAGTGCACCCCTACACTACATAAGGATACTACCCTCCAAATATCATACCTCTAGGACTTATAGTTTAGGCTGTGCGTTGATTCTCTGTCAGCTTCAAAAGAGTTTTATATATATTGATGATGATGATGTCTACTCAAATCTATGCTTGAGTAACGATTTCTTTATCAGCATACGAGCGAAAGAACTATCTGGATATAGAGGAAGAGGTAGGCCCAAGAAAAGATGGATGGATTGTGTAAGAGATGATATGCATAGGAGAGGAGTGAACACTGAGATGACGGATGATAGGGGAGAATGGAAGAAAAGGACATGTTGTGCCGACCTCACCTAGTGGGATAAGGGCAGGAAGAAGAAGATACGAGCGAAAGAACGCTTTAGCTGCGGATGGAACAACCCGCGAATCGCGAATAAGAAAAAAAAAACTAGACAGTATAAATATAAAATTAAATTCAAATTCAAATCATTTATTGCACTTATGTTGTTTTAAAGATGTTGTACAAAAGGTAGTGTATCAAACATAAACCCTGTTAGGGCACAGCAATTTGTTGAGGTGTACATATGCACTAGGTGGCATATTTAAGTATTTAAGATACAAGATGTTTATTTGCTTAAATAAGTGTTACAATTTGGTCTTAACTACAACTTACTTATATACCTAATAATTTAATATTGCACTTTTTATAAATAATTAATAATATATTAATGCACACAGTTATCTACCCAGCGACCATCGAGGCAATTGAGGTGGATGCCAACTCTAGCAACGTGTGCTATAAGCTCTGTGGCCTCATACACACGCAACTTGTGAAGGCTCATGCAGAAATAAGCCGGTATGTACCATATTTTTTTTTTTTATGATAAAAGTAATGGAACAAACTGATAGCTCACCTGATGTTAAGCAGTAACTTCTGCCTATAATAATGCATTACCTCACAGAGCAAGTCCAATGAGGACGTGCCCTGTACGGCAATACACTGCGTCCATCACTCTTGAGACGTAAAGATCTTGAAGTCTCATGTGCCTGTAATTACACCGGCGCCCTTACCCTTCAAACCTTCTACCTTCTATATTACTAAACTATCGGATATCTGTAAGTAGATACTAACTATAGTACTCGTAATAGAAGATCGAGATAGAGAACGTTGGAAATCTTTGGGGGAGACCTTTGCCAAGCAGTGGGACGATTTAGGTTTAAAAAAAAAGTTATGTTATCTGTAATTTTTTTTTAAATTAACAATTTTATAAAATCCAACTTTTTATCTACCTACGGACATCCGTTAGTTTACATATTTTTATCTACCTTTGGACATCTGTTAGCTTGGGCATAGCAGCCATTAAGTTTTAAGTTTAAGTAGCATAATAATGCTACTCTATAACATAGCAGTAAAAACTAACGTTAGTATAACGTTGGTATTCCAAACGCAAGTATAAAAGTCACTAAAGCATCTGTTTGCAAAGTAACGAGATTTCGGTTGATCGATTCGCGCTGGGGCCTTGGGCGCGAGCTGAGACGCCCATGTCAAATATTTCAATGCATTCGCTCTGCGTTTGACATGTTTGATGCACGTATTGTTAATTATATGGATATTGTTGCAATTGTCATTCAAGTTACCGGTAAGCATGCTATCAATTAGTTTAAAAAAGTCTATAAACCAAAATATTATAAATTAATTACGTACTACGATAAAATATCTATAGTTTTTTTTTGTTTATATAGTTCTATAGTGTATTTTATGGTTCTCGATTATAATTACCAAGACAATATATATATATATAGAAAAGAGGCAAACATTCCATATGTATTTGGTTTACCATATTATTTTTTTCTTTTTATTTAGATTTTTGTTATATATAATTTTATGCGTGTACTTTATGTTATTGGCTAGTTTTGCTATACATTCATATATAATGAGATAAAAATACAAGAGAAGTCACAGGGTAAGCGTTATCGAACATTCCAATAAAAATATCTGGTTTAAACATGTTCTGACATATAAAAAGGTGACTGTCATTGACCTCTCTACAATGGTTGCATTTTTCTAAAATAATTTGACAGTCCTAAAATTATAGCTCACTGTGTCGTTTCAGTGAAAGACGGCAACAATTTCAGCGCTGTCAAATCTGCACTCTTATCGCGCGAAGTGAAAATGGCAATGGAGTTCATAACTTTGAAAATGATTTTTCGATATTACTAAAATCTACAATGTTTTTGACTTGATAACTTAAAACTAGACGCTATTAACTATCCCTTACTTCAGTTTAAAATGATTTGGGTAATGCTAAAGGTGTTAAAATGATGTCTAAAAGGACTCCATTACCATTTTCGCTTTCCGATAAGGGTCGGTTAGTTTAGGAAAATGAAACAACAGAATTGCTACTAGTGACAAATCCTTGTATTTTTGAACATGGCACGCTATATCTTCGACTGCAACTTGTCGAAAAGGGCGGGTTTCCCTTCCAAAGTACCTAAACTAATTTTGTACTTTAACCTTTATGAAATAAAGACTAATTTGTTCCGCAGGCGAAGGCCGCTGGAGCTTGCTGTATTCCTCAACAAAGTTATGCAAGTGAGGCATACGTTTGAAGGGAACATGCCATATCAATTCTCAGTGTGAGCTCACATTTTTATATTTATTTTTATTATAATAACACTCCTTTTTCATCTATAACACCTTAATTTCTTTGGAATGCATATTGGGTATTGTATATAACTGATAATATAATCATCACATCAATCTATATCCACCTAATTTGTACGTACAAAATCTGGGCAAGTGTTGAATGAAATATTTGAACTTGTTGACATCCACAAAGTATCTGGAGAAGCTACAGGTTCTAATAGATCTTGGAGGATGTCTACCGTGCCTGGGCATTTCATTTCCCCGCCTTGATTATTGTAAAAGATTGAAATATGTAAAATGTTCACCATGCATGGGTATTACAGGGGTCTAGATTTTCATGTTCGTTTTTCGTTTAAATATTTTATTATTTTGGCCTTGAAAGCTATCTATGATGATTTATTTATTAAATGTATATTCAGCATTGGTTACTTACCACAATACATTATTGGGTTTTATGCAGTTACTAAGAAAATTATACATAAAACTACATATAAACCTCAAGGGTATTTTTTTAAGGAAATTAAGATAAATAAATGTAACATAATTACTAAGACAGTATTTACAATAATTCTAAATATTTACAAAATACACATAAACCGTTGCAAACGATTTATAGATAGCTCAACTGGTCCAAATCAGTAGCAATCGGAAGCGTGCCCAATACACTGGCTGCTTTGCCGCGCTGAATAGCAATGCTGATAAATAAATACTCATGAAGATGAATGATGTTCTACCTAACGAGTCGAGTTAGCAAACATAACCTGACTAGCTGATACCCGCGACTTCTTACGCATGCGAAACTTTCCAAAATATCTGTCACCAGTATACGATGAACCTCGTAGCAAATGGCTGCTTTTGGTTTAGAGAGTTCAAACTGTATCTAAGAATCCACATCTTTGATTTCAATAAAGTATAGCGTATGGTTCAATCCGGATGAAGGGCTTCCGAATGGTATAAGTTTAGTTGAAATTGGTCCAGTAGTTAAGGCCTGATCCGCGAACAAACAAACAGACAAACTCGATTTTCGGAATCAGAATCGTTTATTTAGTAGATCTGCATCTTTAGTTTTAATTTTAGGCTTTTTTACAGTTTAATAACAGTATAGATGATATTTTACTTTCGAGACGTGAATATAAATTAAAATATTGTCCATTAATGTTTGAATAACAAGGTTGCGCCAATCTATTGTCCTAATACCTTTGAGCTTGATATAATTATGTTTGTTTGCAATCATTACCAAGGTCTCATAACCAAACTGGATTCTTTTTTGTTCTAAGATATCTGCAGAAAAAATAATTTCATGATAATATTACTAGTTGATTTACCCCGACTTAATTCGCTTGTAAAATATGGCACTGGGGTATTTAGCAAACTATCTGTGAATTGCATTCTAAAATCACCCGGTTTTCTCTAAGAGATCACGTACGCGTTAATCCCGCCTAGTGTACGCGGTATTAGTATTTTTTGTCACAATAAAAAGTATTGTCTAGTTATCGATCTATGTACAATAATGTACATGTACATACAATATTCAATAGTTAAAAAAATTACCCCCTCCCAACGTACAATGTAAATAGTCATCCTATCCTACTAATATTATAATCGCGAAAGTTTGTAAGGATGTATGGACGAATGTATGTATGTGTTCCTCTTTTACGTAAAAACTACAGATCCGATTTAGATGAAACTTGGAATATATAATTGTCCATAGGATTAACACATAGACTCCCGGAAAATCAACGGGATCCAGCGGGATGCGAACGAAGTCGCGGGCACCAGCTAGTTTACAATAATCTCAAGCTTTGTTTGTATTGATATCGCTATTTTTTTTTTATGTTCTCTATGTTATCATCATCATCATCTTACTATTTTCCAATCACCTTGCATCTCTGTTTGCCTGATTGTCTAAATTGTATTATCTGTTACAAATTATAATATATTTACTTACATATTACTATTTGGTTAACCGTTTTACCAATCGTAAGTTAGAAATAGTTACACTGTGTTTTGTCTTTTTCATACACATGGAGTTTCAAATTCGATCGAAAGAGACAAAATACGGTGTAATTGTTTTGAGCTTAACGAAATTTGAGTTTGTCGAAAAAGATTTAAATAAATTGGTATTTTGTTTAACACACTAACCGTTCGGTACGTTCAAAGTAATTTATGCGTAAGGTTTTCACTCAAAAACATTCACAATAAAACATGCACAACTGTGTGAAGATATCGATTTGCGTTTCCACCGCCAAACTTTGTGCATGTTTGACATTTTGAATCTTGTGCAGATTGTTGTAAGGATTTTCTTGATTGTAAAAACATATCGCTTGTAAGGATTGTGTTGTGAATGTTTTGAGTGGAAACACGCAGTACGGTGTGACTGATTGACTACCTACTAATCTTTGGCCCTACCTTGGGCGTATTACAACACTAATATTAACTAACTTACTATCTAAATCACTGTTCGGCTGAGCGCACGCGTACAAAAACTTGTTTATATACGAATCAAAATATTATTTTTTTATCAAAGGTATTTCAAATTATTCGTGTTGTGTTAAAATGCTTTACAAGTTATGGAACTGGCTGTTTGGGTGTGTATTTTTATATTTCTGGTTTTCACGTTTTTTGTTTTGAGTATTTTTTATTACAAATTGTGTTTTTATCTTTTAAACGAATTTGTAATTATAACGGAAAATATTTTGCCTTGCAAAAACGTTACCTTTCATATACAGGGTGTCCCGGAAATAGTGTGTTAAGCTTGTACAGGTGATTCGGAATTTCAGACTATTAAAATTAACGGCTAGAGGGGCTTTTCGCTGTATATTCCCTATCAAAAAGCTAATGTAACATGAGCTCCCATTTCTAGTATTTTTAATGGCGATACGGTTCAGGTTAACCTAGACTAGACGCATAATAGACCCATTTGAAAAACTATGTCACCCGGGGAAGCTACACTATCCCCGGGTGACATAGGCTATATTATATTTAAAAAAAAATTAGGGATCCTTACTAAAACTTCAATAATGTAACCCAAAGTGTAAAAAAATACCCAAGAAAATGAGGTTTTTTTTTGGTTAATACCCGTTCGAAGCCGGGACGGTCCGCTAGTTTAATATATTTTTTTCTGTCTGCTTGATTGTGGTGCAACGACCGGCGCAACTGATAAATAAGTTGTAAACAAGTTATCTAATTTTAATATTTTAATTATGATGTGAATAAATTATTATAAGAACACAAGACAAAATTAGAGGTAGGTATGTCTACGTCTCTAAGACTTAGAGACTAGACTAGACTAGAAGAGACTTAGAGAAGTCTCTTCTTCGTAAAGTCTCTCTTGGCCTCAGTATTGATAACCACATTTTAACTAGACACAAATGTATACAAGAAACAGTTGAACTAATTACAAACCGTTGCAAACGATCTTTTAGGTAGCTCAACTGTTGCAAATCCAATCTGAAACCGTTCCCAAAACGCAGACTGCATTTTTTGTCACAAGAGTAATCACAATATTTCGTATACAGTCAATACGGGCAGCTAGTCGTAAGCATGGCAACCGAGGCTGAGAGGGAGAAAGAAGAAGATGAACGGAAGCAGATGGAGAATCAACAGAAGATAGTCGATGAAATCAAAACTACGGCTGACGGTGCCGAAGCAATGCCAGCGCCAACGTTAAATCCTATAACTGCTGATGTAACTATGGAGCCGGCTAAAGAAACTGGTGAGTACCAATTGTTATAGCGGAATTGAAACTGGTGAGTACCAATTGTTATAGCTGAATTGAAACTGGTGAGTACCAATTGTTATAGCTGAATTGAAACTGGTGAGTACCAATTGTTATAGCTGAATTGAAACTGGTGAGTACCAATTGTTATAGCTGAATTGAAACTGGTGAGTACCAATTGTTATAGCTGAATTGAAACTGGTGAGTACCAATTGTTATAGCTGAATTGAAACTGGTGAGTACCAATTGTTATAGCTGAATTGAAACTGGTGAGTACCATTTGTTATAGCGGAATTGAAACTGGTGAGTACCAATTGTTATAGCTGAATTGAAACTGGTGAGTACCAATTGTTATAGCTGAATTGAAACTGGTGAGTACCAATTCTTATAGCTAGATTAAAACAGGCGAGAATCAATTCTTATAGCTGGGTCGGTCGAAACAGGTTGAAATCAACAAAGGTATTCCTAAAGCTATCCACCAAGTGGTATTCTCGATAAGAGTTTAGTTAGAATTATAGTTGTGTTAGCAAAGCGACACGCATCTGTATCAAGAAAACAGTGATCCGTATCGAGACCAAGTGGGCTTAATGGTATTAGACAAATACTAGTAGCTTCTAAATATCCTTTTCTAGTTCCAGAAACGCCCGCAACCACAGAAACGGCGCCACTTGCGTTGGCAGAGAAAGTGGAAATGGATGGCGACCCGCCAGCCTCCCACGGCTCTGGGATGGAGGGATTCAGTTTACTCGAGTCGGCTCCTGCAGGGCATCGGTTCAGATTATCCATGCTGCAGCCTTCTGAACCTAGGACCTTCTACTCGGCTGTTAAACGAGAGATCAAACTGCTCAAGAGTGACCTGCCTTCCGGGGTAAGTATTTTATTTGATTTAACAAAATCCTTAGCTCTTAGGTCCTACTAATTTATCTTACTCTTAGTAATATTATAAACGCGAAAGTTTGTAAGGATGTATAGATGTTTGTTACTCTTTCACTCAAAAATTATTGATCCGATCTGGATGAAACTTGGATTATATATATTGTCCGTGACCTGGATTAACACATAGGCTACTTTTTATACCGGAAAATCAACCGGATCCAAAGAGACGTGAAAGTCGCGAGCGGAAGCTAGTAGTCAATAGCGGATTAACATTTTTTGTGTTAAACTATTACGTAAAAAGTAAGTAAAAAATTATTTGCTCAAATGTGACTAATTTCAGATATTAAAAATTACCAAGCCGATGGCGTACCTGATTTTTAGTGGTAACACTGGTAACCAGTGATTACACCGATGCATTGTTCTTGTATACAATATAGATAACCTTTTAACCACTATCTCATCTGATGTTAGCGATGATGTGGTCTACGATGTATCACGTTTGACTCACTGAGCTCATCCACTAGACGTACCGTGTGATGCATTGCACTGCGCCCATCAATCTGAGACATATAAGTCTACATGTGCCTACAATTGCACCCATACCCTTCAAACCAAAACACAGCAAGTTAACCAATCTACTGTTGCTCTTATCAACAGGTCTGGGTGCGAGGTTTCGAAGATCGTCTTGATCTCCTATCAGTGATGATCGCTGGTCCAACTAAAACGCCTTACGAAGGAGGATTGTTTATATTCGACGTGCAACTGGGCGGGGAATACCCTCGCGCGCCGCCATTATGTCACTACCACTCGTACTGCTCGGATAGGCTCAACCCGAATCTCTATGAGGACGGCAAGGTATGACTTATACTACTGAAATGTGGTAATCTGGAGTTTAATCATATATGAGTTAACATAATAAAAACTCGAAAAATCTACTTTTTTCGACTTTGAGGACAATTTCAGCCATCTAGTTTCCATCGTACAAGCTTTGCTTAGTTTGGGACTAGAAGGCGTTGTGTTAAGTGTCCGTGAATATTTTTTATTTATTTGACTACGTTCCGGCTTCGTCAGATGATGATGATGATAAATAAATAAATATTATTGGACATATCACACGACTGCAATCCCAAACTAAGGCTTGTATTATGAGAACTAGATTGCTGATAGAATATTTTTTTTTGTAAATACATACTTTACTTTTGATACATAGTAACACCCAGACACAGAACAAACATCTATGTTTACAACACACAAATGTTTGGTCTCGGTGGGGATCGAACCCACGACCCACAGCACGGAAGGCAGAGTTACTACCGACTGAGACATGACGCCTGATAAATTTAATTTAATTTTAATTGATAAATTGTATTGTGAGGGTATGTGTTTGCAGGTGTGCGTATCTCTTCTCGGTACATGGTCGGGTCGCGGCGTGGAAGTGTGGCGCAAGGACAGCTCACTCCTGCAAGTGATAGTGTCTCTGCAAGGTCTCATCCTCAACGACGAACCGTACTTCAACGAGGCTGGATATGAGAAGCAGAAAGGTAAGTTTAATAAGCGTACAAAGTGTATAGTGGTTCAAATCATACTTTCAGGATACATTCAAAATAATATAGGCCTCCCCAAGTTTGTGCCATCCACTGCGGTAATGAGCTAGTCTCTCCCATTTACGGCCTGCGATTTTGACGATGTCGTCTGCCCATCTCGCTGCCGGACGTCCTACGTTTCTGTAGCCGCATCTTGGCCACCATTCAGTGGTCGCCTTACTCCATCTGTTATCACCACGCATAGCAATATGTCCTGCCCAACTCCATTTGAGTCCCATAATTCGATCTCCTATGTCTTGAACCTTGGTTCGTCGTCGGATTTCGGAAATAATTCTAGTCCTAGCAATATTATAAATGCGAAAGTCTGTGAGGATGTATGTATGTTTGTTCTTCTTTCACACAAAATCTAACTACTTGGAATATTATAGTGCAGGGAACTGAAGTCATTATTGTCACAACTTAGTATTTATGATTGTAATTGTACAACAATTGTAACTGCTACCTTCTATTTTACCAGAACATTATTTAGTTTATTTGCAAAATAAATTCTACTTTACTTTATTTCTCTGATCTGGTTAGCAAAATCTCATTAGAAATCATCTGTTCCAGGTACACAACAAGGCAAGGAGAATTCTCGCATGTACAACGAGATGGTCCTACTAAAACTAGTGCAATCCATGACCAAAATGCTCATGAACCCCCCGGAGCCATTCCGCGAAGAAATACTCCATCACCTCAAAACAAACGCCGCTAATCTCTGCCAGCGTTTAGAAGGCCTCGTCCAACTTTCCAATGGAAAGGTTCAAGGCATAACACCCCCCGAATACCCCCTAATTCCTGCCTCGCGAGGCTTCTGCCTAACCCTAAGCTCGTCTCTAGAGTCCTTCCGGAACGCACTCCGTCGCAATGATATTATAGTCCCCCCTTCTACTTTATAGCCAAGCTTGTAACGCACATTAGTTTGTAATTTATGCTCGCGTTCGCGTTCTGTGCAATACTCGTCTTAGTTCTAACGTGTTAGTTATTGAACGATTATTCACAAGTTATTCAATTAAATCTTAAGTATCACTGAATCGTCAGGTTAATGTAAACATCAGTAGCGCTATCTCTTGGTCACCACCGTTCCAAACTGTGTCTGGATTTTGACAGAAATTGTGTTATTTTGTACGGAAAAATTACATGAGTCCTGTCAAAATTTATGGATTCTTTGGAACGGTGGTGATCGAGTAGGAAATCCAGTTCCTTGTGACCAAATCATAGAACTAAATGAATTATAAAATAATATGCTGGTTCGATTTCAGCTTAGCCTACAAATAGTTCTTGCCAGTATGTTCAATTCAATGTGCAAAAAAACTATAATATTCTATTCATCGTATGATTTGAAACGTGTCGCAAATCGGAGGCTAAAAAATATTATGTCTTCATTTGCAACGTGTTTTGATACTATCACAACATGTATTAAAAGCACAAAAGATGTGATCGAAAAATCTAAAGTATTATGTACGGTAGAGCTTGTAAAAAGTACGCGAACAGTAAATTGAAAACATTGATGAAATTACTAGCAAATTACACTCAATTTAAGTTCCTAAACTCAGCCAAAAGACTAACATGAGTCCGCCAAGTCAAGTTTATCTCTAAACGTTGCCTCTGAAATTATTTTACGATAACTGTGCCTTGATCACGAATAAATCTGACAGTCGCCGCGTTAACGTATTCGAGTTATATTGCGCGTCAATGCCAGCTCGACTGCCGACCGTTGTAGTGTCACCGCGCAGTGTATCTCGGATACGCTCGCATTACGATACGTTTGCGATTGTCACATTTATTCGTGATCAAGGCACTGTTCGCGTTTTTACTTTCGCAAGAACTTTGGTGAGTATTGCATTTCAATTAGTATTGAACCCCTCACCGCCACTAACAGTCGAGCTAGATCGATCCCACACACTGCGGTTTCTAAACTTATTTAAAAAAATAACGTAGTCATAGTTATTTATTGTGATGTACCTTTTCGATTCTAGGATTTTAGATGTTCGAACCGAGCGATAGGTTTATTTATTGTATCTCAATAATTAAATTGGATTCTGAACTAATGCACAATTTATTTAGTAATGTGATGTCGGACCTGTTTTTCGTATTGGGAATAAATATGGAGCAACAGTCCACGAATCTATTGAAATTCTAAATGTAGTTCGAGATCTTAAGCAATTGATTCTAATGTTAGATTGTAGACAGTCTAAATATTTATTTAAAAAGTAATTTTTACTTTAATTCGATATACAATAGTTTACATGTGCATAATAATTATATTGCATACTTTTTTTAAAGTAACTCAATTTTTGCCACTTAATTATTAATTAATTAAAATAATAAAGACAATTAATTTTAGATAAATGTCTAGAATGTATTTGTTCCTAATTTCATTATAATTTGTTCATAATGAGCTCCTATTATATGTTTGAGGTTCGTTTCCACTGATGCAGAGCGGGAAGGTGCAAAGTCGAGACTACTAACGTTCTCACCACGAAACCGACCGTCAAATTAGGTTAGTTTTGAAAAATTGAACTAGCAGACTATTTTGTACTATACATTACATCACAATTTCTTCTTTAACCTTATTGGTAGTCTTGACTTGGCTCCGCTCGCTTTGCAACAGTAATACCCTTAGGAAGGTAAAATAGTATTCGATCATACCATTGCTCGAGCATAGATTTTTGTATGAAAATCTCTACTAAAATCTATGCTTGAATTCACGATTTTTGTATCGTCATACGGGCCTAAGTCAAGATGGTACGTTTGAGTACTATTTATCTCATCATTTTAATTTCATTATGTATAACGTCATGTGTAATTAAATTCACCACTTTGTACATTGTTTTTTATGTGGAAATGTTATTTTTATTGTATTCCTAATAATAATGAAAGTATACCGTTTTGTAGTAATTGGCATCAGTAACAGTGAAATTAGTGGTTCTTCATAGAAGTCAATAAAAAACGTGCCTACGTATCTAGCTAATACTTTGTTACCAAAATGTTCAGTCAGTTATCCACTTTGTCTTAGATTAGGGGTGACAACTGTTTGTATTTCACCACGCGTCACAAAATGAGGGTATTCTATTTTTGTTTATTTATTTGCATGTGTTTTTGTTTTAATTTCTTCGGCACTTGTGGGAAATAGCGCTAGCAATCACACATCTATCCAATGTTTCGCTTTCGCTAAGTTTGATGTCCTCAAACGAAATACCATAGTTATATGTTTAGAAATGTTTTAAAAGCGTGTATTCCACAAGCGTAGAAGTTTTATTACCCAGTGAGACGTTGCTTACTACAGTGATATTTTGTCGAAATTTTAGTATTATCCTTAAAAACCTCCATTGTATAGCTTGAAGACACATGCTACCTTCTGCAAGAGATACAATACTGATTCTAACACAAAGTAGCGTGTGTTAGCTAGCTATTCTGCTCATACCACATCAATGATCCGTCCGATCCCAAGATACATTGTTTCCTCAAAGTTCGTTTCCGAAAACTAAGAAATGTAGTTGGTACGGATACAGTAGAGATGTGGTCACTAGCTTACTTCGTTGAGAGTAGCTGCGTCAGCACAAAATACAACGTAACTTCATGCCAAAGTCAATTGAGCTATGGAAGGCTTTCGTCGCTTGTACGCGAGATAAGTGACATGTATTATGATGAGGATAAAAATAAATAATTTCTTCAAACTTATGAATCGTTTTTATTTCAAAAGTGAACATCTATGCTTTGGTCGAGGCATTTTACTGAACACGCGGCTGGTAGATGAGGAGGTAGGTGCGAGTGGGTGGGTATCTCTTCATTTGAATATTCTATCTCCGATGCCTAGGTATCTACTGCATGTAGGTGTGATGTGCATAAGAATTAAAGGTTTTAACTGCAATAAAAGATAAGTAGGTACATAAAGCTCATAGTTTATTGTATAAAAATATTTTCAACTTTAAAATAAATAAATGAATCAACAAATCAGTCTGTAAGAAATTGTTGTAGGTAAAGTAAGCACACATACAGATTTTTTTTTTTAAATTTTTGGAGGTACGTATTTTATAGGTATTGGTACTTATAAAAATAATACGATTCTGAAAACGGCAACGGCACATTGCCGCACAGTACATAACTATAACATATATAAATAGTCTGCCTCCCAAGGGTTACGTACCGCAACAAAACGAGTACGCAGAGATCTAAGACAATGCGGTAAACCTATGTGCTTTGAGCGTGGATATAAATAGGTCCTGTTAGCACCCTTTTGGTATGGAACCCTAAATACGTACACACCGAACACTACGTAAATGCCTTGGAATCATTGATATAGTTTTGGAATGAAAGTGTTAAATTTTCTGTTTTTCTTTGAAGATTGACATAGTTTAGTAGGTAATAAACATTATTTTTTAAATGTTACAGATAGGTATAGCACGTCTTAATGAGTTATCTACAATTCAACAGACAAAGTAGGTAAACAACTTTTATCTTAGGGCCTTTACTGAAGATGGTTTATACAGCGTCAGGAGGTAACCTATGCCTACACTTAACGGGACAATGGTAGTGCCTGGGACAATGTTTAGATGGAGTAGGCTTGTAAACAACTTAGATCTTTATATCAATAGATTAACAACTACTAACTGCTTAATATACTTAAAAATAAAAAAATGCCTCTGAATTTGTACTGAAAGCGCGTTAAAATAAATGTCTACCCTACGTTTACAAAAATATATTAAAAGACTTCTTTGGGTTACAATGGTAACATAAATACATTATCGATATCCATGAGCCCATTCCATGTTAAGTGGGGTCTTAATCAAAGATTAATTAGACAAGTTTTAATGTTGAACACAGTGTCTCCGTAGAGCAATTGCTTTAGATAATACACTAAAGATTGTTTTGTTCGGTTTTGTTTGTTTCATTTGAAGTAAGCAATCATTGATGAAGGCGCCACTTGAAATGTTAACTGCTAAGTAGAAGTCAGCAGTTCAAAAACAATAATTATTATTGTGCGTTCACGGTTACAATTTTTACGATACAATTTATTTAGGTACAGTCAGCCACACAAGTCGATTAACAAATTAAGTATTTTAAATTCAAGTTGTAAACTTTAAAAAGAAGCAGTATATCATTAATATTGGTATGGCATAGAAAAATAATAGTAAAAGTCTCCCAAAACATATACAAATGAAATTATCATAAATTTAGTTTGCTGACTATCTTGCTTAGATTGGCAATGCGCTGATAGTTACATTAACTATTATAGTTTTAGCTACAACATACATGTTAGCCGACTAAACCTACAAGTTGTTACAAAATTAGTAAAAAAGATAATAACTCTGTGATACATCCTTAGTAATTATTGTCTGTTTGTCATGGTTGCAAAAAAATTACTGTCATGATTTCTTCTCAAAAATATTAACGCTTACAAGTATAATACAAACCACTGACCATAGCAGTACGAAAATCGCCCACGCGACACTCGAAAATGGACTTCTATACTTGTTCACAACGCCTAAACCCAGCAAATTTACACAATATCTCCTAGCAGAGATCACTAGGAAAGTCGGCATAAGGTATTGGATACCCGTACCAGCGTAAGACCCAGTAAACTCTATCAAAACTCCGATATCTTCCAAATAATACGTCAGCAAAACCGGCGGCACAACAGTAACAATCGGAAACAACAATTTCCTCAACACAAAGTTATACGAATCCAAACGCGTCATATCTAAAAACAGCGACTGCAAATTATTACGTAAAGTTATCGCTATAATAGGGAAGCTAGTCGATAATGTGAACACAGGGAAGAGAGCAAGAAAGTACTCGATTATTCTAAGGAATATGTTCTCATTATCCGTCGGCACAAAGTTAAGGGTGTATAACTCGCTGAGATTTGAAAACGCGAAGGCGCCTGTGAACGCTAGCAGGAGATAGAACAAACTTATGAGTGTGTAGTCTAGAGAGAGATGCAAGCCGAGTTTATCTTTTCCCCGGATAGGGCTGATTAACGCTGGTAGTGAATGGTGACACATGAAGGAGTAAACGCAGGCGCCGAAGAGAGTTGGCATTCCCGTGAGGTCGAAGGCAGTTGGATGACCTTGAGGGCCTCGGCCGATGAGGAGGTGGATGGCTAGGGAGATCATTATGGTGAACGCTGAAACAAAAAGGTTACAATTAGATGCAATAGGAGACTAGATTGAATAAAATGTATGATTTGTGAGTATTTATTTCAGATCTAGGTGTTAATCAACCTAAGGTTTATTATTTTAAAAAAAACGGAATCGAGAACCTCCTCCTTTTTTGAAGTTGGTTATAATTAGACCATCTTAATTACGATTATTGTTATTTTTTTATTAAGCTATCTCGTCCCACTGCTTGGCAAAGGTCTTCTTCCTCACATCTCCTGATACAAAAAAATATCATATACCACTTATAAATGGTTAGGAAGGTAAGAACTGCAACTACTTTACAAATTTTGTAAGTTCATAGCGTCTGAAAAAGGTATTTTCAAATATTGATACAAAGTACAGGCGCGGAGATCGAACCAAACAAAACAGGGTTTCTGTAACTTACCAAGCCACCTCATCCCAGACGTAAGCAGCTGAAGATATTTAGTCTTCTGTACATTGAAAAATACAAAAGGTCCCATTGCAGCCACAAACGTCAACAACGCACCGCGATACAACTCAAGCCGGGTTATAAATGTAGCAGTTACTGGTATAGCGGTTACTGACGCGTCGGTTACTGATATAGCTGTTAGTGACGTGTGGTTTGTGTTGAAACAAGGCAAGGAGTCCCAGTCATCGGAGTTTGTTATGTTTGGTGGGATTGGCGAGCTGTAACAGAAATGTGAGTTATATTTACTCTAGAATCTCCACAGTCCAGCACAAATATAACCAGGAATATAACCTCGGAATACTATCGTTGCTTGGTTATATCGATCAAACTGTTACCTAGGTACCTTAGCTACTAACAGTACTACTTAATTATACAGCATGTATCTACAATGGCGACAAAAAATTAGTATTCATAAAAAAATAATTAAAGTACAGTCAGCTGCACTAAAATGTGTACGATTGCGTTTGCGGGAGGAAGCTATTAGTATATATAGTAAGTATTAGTTGAATATAATCAGCGAAAATTCCTACAATATTTACACTTACCAGACCACATCCATAACGCTCTTGGCGACAGCCGCGGCGTATATCGAAAGATCCCCATACAGATACACGCACAGGGTACAATAAAACATGGTCCGTCCAGTACTACTGAGAAACATGTTAGCCATCTCTCCGAGCTCCACTCTTCGGTCCAGACTGTAGTAGCGAGAGGGAATTGTGTCTCCGCAGACCAGGGGCTCTTCCATATCCCCACTTTGAGAAGCCATTGGTTCATCATCTGAATAGTGCTCTTCAATCTGAATAATTTGATTTGATTAATTGCATTGCAAGTTCTGTAGAGGTGGTAGTCAAAAATGGGTTTTTTGTAGTTTCTGTACTAATTACACTACTATTCTATCTATTCAGCCTGTATGCACCCACTGCTGGGTATAGGCATCCTCTTTAGTACGCCAGTCTCTCCGGTCCTGCGCGAGTCTTCACTGCTGACCAACTACAGCGACAACATCATCCGACCATCGGGCGGGTGGTCTGCCTCGTGGTCTTTGAGCGTCCCTTGGCCACCATTCATAGTACACTGCACACTTATTTATTTTATTTTTAAAAACGCTCTATTGCCTGATTACTGAAATTACACTTAAAATTTAAGTATCATTTAAAATTGTCTTGTGTTATTTTTATCTTACCCCAAGAGAGGGCAATAATTTAAGCATGAACTTAATCCAAGTAGTGTTTCAGTGTTCGGGCGTAAGTCTTTAATTAAAACACCAACAAAGCAATTCTTCTTCTTTTATGAGAATAAATGATAGAAAAAGCAGGTAGGCCATTATTACCGCTAAACTCTATCTATTGCAATGCAGTGGTGTCGATTCTGTTATGGCAGTTTTCTAAACCTAATTTGACAGCATCTCGTAAATAAAATGTATTCTATTCTATAAATTAGGCTAGTTTAGAATATAGCAGAAACAGAACCTAGATCATTGCCTCACTAAGCATGTGCATTGATATATCCAAATACTCACACTATCCCGTTTAATGGCTTGCAACCGTTTCCACTTATACACTGCATTGGCACAGGCCATGGTCTCGATCACATAAGTGGCAGTCATGAAGCTCATAAACGCCAGGAACACCAGAGACAGGGTGCTGAGCCCCCATCCGGCACGCGCGAACGCCGCCGGCAGCGTCAACGCACCAGTGCCCACAATCAAGTTGAAAATGTAGATTAAGCCCACCTAAAAAAAGATTTTTCATCATATATTATCCAATGGAAGACAATAATGGTAGACAACCTCATGACAGACCAAGACTGAGATGGGGGAACGATCTAAGACTCATTTATGAAAGAGTGGCCATCAATAGCACAGGATATGGAAATTTGGAAGGGAGGCTTTTGCCCTACAGTGGACTGTGGATGATGATGATAATTGTATTTGTATAGGTTTATAAAAACACCCACTAAAGGTCCACATCAATTCTACTAATATTATAAACGCAAATGTTTGTAAGAATGTATGGATGTTTGTTACTATTTCATGCAAAAACTACTAATCCGATTTGGATCAAACTCGGAATATATAATGTCCATGACCTAGATTAACACATAGGCTACTTTTTATCCCGGAAAATCAACGGGATCCAACAGGACGCGAACTCTTAAAAAATGCATAGAAGATTTCGCATAGCTAATTGCACTTCTAATTCTGAGCAGACGAAGTCGCAGGCACCAGCTAGTTCTAGCTAATTGACAATGCTTATTTTTTATGAAAGTGACGGAACAAGTTTCTTGCCCACCTGATGTTAAATAGTTACCTGTGCTTTGTCATCAATAAATTTACCTTTAGATCTATGTAGGTATAGGTACCAACATGAATAATAAATGAATCCATACCTACCATATGGATTATCAGTGTCAACTCTATCCACGTCACCGACTGAATACTACCTGCTCTTTACACTTAGCACAAACATATGGTAGATAGATAGATAAATCTTTATTTGTCCCCATAGGTATAAATGGTGAGATAAGAACAAAGGAAGGTACCTACTTACCCATATTGAATATTGATCCCCTGCCTCTGTCAGAGGCATCCTCAAAAGCCTTCTTAGTCCCCAAAATCGACGATACATAATACAAAATACAACATTTCTGTCGGATTACTGACACAGCAAAAGGATAGCTTGGTAGCTACTCTTTTTCATCTCTTTCTAGTCCTTCAAAACAAAGAGAATAGGTACTATTCAGAAACCACTTTTAAAATCACTCGGCTGGTTGAATAATCAATAAAACCTAGAAACAAGAACTCAACTCGAAAGACAAAATCACGATAGCAAGAAGCTGTAAAAAATGTGAAAATAAGAAATCCTGAAAGAAAAATCTAACAAATAATCTTATTCAAACTTTGATTGACACTGTTTGACACGCAGAGCTTTGACACTTGACAGACTATTTTTTTTGTTTTTTTTTTGACTTGCTACGTTACAGTATAAAAGTCACGTCGGCTGCCAGTTGCCACAGATCATATAATCTTTCATTCAAATGATTAAATTCAGCCCATCCAAAAGTGCCTGGAAAGATCGCTCATAGCGATAACGCGGCCCATTGTACTTCACGTAAGACTAATAAACTCTTGTGTTTATTCCCTAGATAGTCTTACCTATCTATGTACGTACAATCTGCTTCACCTTTTTTTTAATTTTCATGTTTCCCGCCTTTTTTTACTGACATAAGGCCGAATACTCAAACAATTAAGTTCACGCTTAAATTATTGCCATCTTTTACAATAAATGAGTAAAACAGAGGCAGAGCAATTTTAAGTGGTGCTTAAATTTGAGTGACGTTTCAGTATTCCGGCCTTATGCCCATATTCTGATTTACTACTACTCGAGCAGTGATCCGGACTCAGGCATAGATTTTAGTATGAAAATCTCTACTAAAATCTATGCTTGAGTACCTAACCATTTCCAAACCATTTCTTTAGCGGCATAAGGGCTGGGCCAACAAAAATACGCAGAAATTTCGTAGGGAAAGCTTCGAGCATATTTACCAAGTTAACGTGATTTTGGTAAATGCTTGAAGAGGGAAAATGGTGCACGCCAAGCGACCCATCGCTAGATCAATGCCTAGGTTCAAAGCCAGTGCCAAACGTGATTTTGGTAATGTTTGAGATTGACTCACCTAAGTACCTAGGTGGAGAAAGACCTAATCCAACGGTGCAGGTGCCCATGATATTGCTTTGCTTGGCCCAGAAGCACTCTCATACACCAAGGAGCAGCTCTACCAATTTTCATCAACCGTTCTAACGACATACTTAGTCAACAACAATATTTATAAACTTAACACCTAGTGTGGGATAAGGGCAGGGAAATGATGATGATGAAAGACTTTACGTAGGTACCTAAGTTAGGTGGTACCTAACTACCTAGCTAGTTCTTCTAGATGATATCCAGCGTCTCATGATGGAGCTGGAAGGTGACCATTGTGACCATGCAAACTCTGTAGGTACCTAGGTACCTACCTACATAATAAAACGGCGTAAAAATAAAAGCTTGTTTTACCTAAGTACCTACCTAGGTAGGTTTTAAAAGTAGATGATACTTACCTACCTACCCTGTAAGTACCTACCTACTAGGTAGGTAGGTAGGTCGTCGTATAGGTCTACGTCGCTTAAAAAAAATACTCTGTTTTGGTTACGTCGTCATTTGTAGGTAGGTATTCATTGGTATTCATTCTTTCCTATTCTCGGACTGTCTCGTGGTCTCGGACGAATTTTGTTTTTGTTCAGTCAAAATAAATAAATAATTAGTGGTATGTTATGTGTATGTACTGTGTACATACGACCAAAGTAGATAGGTTCTTTCTGAAATAGGTATAGGTAGGGACCTATAGGAAATTGTTGTAATGCGACTAAAATAAGAATGAGTTAAATGCGCATGTTCACATGTTGTTGCCCTATCATCAAGGCTTGTCTTTATTTTAGTAGTGTTTCGGTTTCGCAGTTTTCTTCGTGCGAACCCCGACGACAAAATCATTCCATCCAGCCGTCGAAGTCGTGTTCTCGGGGGTTTGGGATTACGACTATAGAAAAAACTAATAAGTTGATGTGCCAACAACTAAATAAAACGAAGGTATGTATGTGCTAATTTGATATACATTTTAGAATTCTGTAATGTCGTCGTAAATGGCTCTGGTGGAGCTGAGCATTTATGGCAACGCTTTCTTCAGGCACATCTTTTTTCTCATTCTGTCCTGTGGAATTAAAGCAATGCGTTAATTTTCTGTCTTGCTCTCTCTAGTAATATAACACCGTTGTGCTCGGTCGTGTCACGTAAGGTTTTTGCGTTTTTTACTTGAAAAATTAATGTATTTTGAAAAAAAATCTAGTTTAGTAGCATTAGCTGTGTTTGTTTATAGTTAGTGATAATTTGTCGTAAGAATAATTGTCCTATTAACGTGATTTAGGTCGTGCTAACTTTCACTCTAACTATAGATAGGTGCTGTGCTGATGATATAGGTAGCTAGCATAGCAAAGCACAAATACACCTACATGTATTATACGAGCTAGATATTCGACGTCGAGTTGTCGTCTCAAGGCCGAAATATACAAATAGGTACCTACCTATGTGCTCGCGACTCGATTATTGAGAGAAGATATTGGCTTGGTGTTGCAGATGTCCATGTAAAACTAGATGTACTACCTAACAACGACATCAGCCAGTCCATTTACGAAAATACAGTTATTTCCAAGATCGTGATGGGAGCTCTAGATGTAAAAAAAAGTGAAGATACGCTCTGTATCAAGTGAACACGACCTCAACTACTAGTTGTTACCTCTATGCCGAGAATTGGGACAAATATTATAGCCATTGGATGCTTCTCTAGAGTTGTGGTAGCGTTTTCCATTGTCTTTGTGATCTGAGCATCTATACATCTCTCAGATAAGATACCTAACCTCAAAAATTCTGATCAGCAAAATGTTGAGTTATAATGGGTATTTTAATAGGGAGATCCTAAATAATGAACCTAAGTAATTTGTAATTTTAGTGTCAATCCCTTGCTACCTACAGATTTGGATGTTATTTCTATAAAAGTATTTATTTATTTATTTACAGATACCGAATGTCACGAGCTGACTGTAAAGCTGCTTTATAGGATTTGCCGAGCCCAACTATCTGTGATATACAGCTCAGCCTTTCGTCCGTCCTAAAAGGTCAGTTCTAAACTATCTACCTACATACCTAGCCCTATGTTTAATTCCCATTTCTGCTTTTGTGTCGTGTCAATGGTCTGAACTAGGTACTAAACTAGGTGCGAGTAGAACTTTGCTACTTTTACTTCATATGTGGCGTTTATAATGTCATCCCTTTGACAATATGGGCATAACAGCAAACGGGACATTGTAAGGATTAAAAATTAAACTAGAAAAAAATACCCAAAAGACCCTTGACATTGATGCTATGGCAAGAAACAAATCTTTATTGGTCCCTTTCATAATTGGTCAACAAATTAGATAAACCTCACCTTTTTAATTAAATATATTATAATTATTAACTAAGTACAGGTTCTTTGATATTTGATGGTTTTTTTTAATTTGTAGGGCTGGGCTACTCAGGGCTAGAGGCGAGTCCGTAGCAGCTTCCAGTGGTGATCTCACCTTATCCTCAGCCACTGAGGCACTAAACACTGATACCTGCAATCTTGACTGCATCACGACAAACCATTGTTACTTAGTGTATAATAAAACATGCGATCTGTGAATAATCTAAGAGATATTGTAGAAAACTCTATTTATAATCTTCTGTAATGTGTTCCATGATTAATTAAGGATACCTACTTGTTACTTGAACATAATACTGTTACTGAACCATTGCAATGTAATGATTCCACCTAGTCGGTGGTGGACACAAATATAATTGGTGCTTTTAAGCGATTAGTTAAGAAGAATGAAAATAAGCTTTTAGTCGTAAGGATGATAGATAAGAGTATTTATAATGTAGATATTGTTGAAAGTATTCACGAAAACCAAATGATTGGCGATACGCCTAACGACATTCCTTGTACGACAAACGCCATAACAGTCCAGGGTATCTCATACAGTGACCCATATTTCAGTAGCTTTAACTTAAACTATAAGATGGCGTTCGGAGCGCCAAAGTACATGAACAAGTCTGATTATGCTTTTAATTCCTTGGGACATATACCTGAGCCTGGCAATACGATATTGATTAGACATAATAATATCATGATGAGTACGAAGATCGATGACAAGAAGTCAACGAAGCACCATGACAATAACGATGCAAAAGATATTGATGAGCTCTTGAATCTGAGGAGGTTCAGGAATGGCGATCTCACGTTCGCGGCGATGCTCGATCTGACGAGGAACGAAGGGAGGCTCGTGGACGGATTGCGGAGGGCTGGTTTCGTCGACAGCTGGGGAGTGCCGCGTTGCTTGCGACTGTGCGGCGGTGGCGAGAGCTCTCTCAATACAGCTAGCGGGTGGGGCAGCCCACCAGCTTCGAATACAGGTAATTTATATGCTCATTTCATTTTCAATTATTTTAGAATAATTTGTGCCAACTGTTTTTGCATCTGTTTCCGACGAAGTGTGTGAGACTTTAGTAACCATACTTCAAGCAAAATAAACGTATTTCATTTTCATCTCTTTCACGAAATATCCTAATTTCTGCTGTTTAGGGTATCCATTAAGCAATTATGTATCTGGTTTATTTGAACAACACTGCAATATCCTGCTATTTTACCAAAATCTAATTGCACACTAAAGTGTTGTATTTTAGATAAGCAGGTGAAATGTTTGAATTTGTGGTTTTCATTATCAGCTGGTAATTGGGGCGGCAACTCCAGTGGCCAATCGAATAATGGAACAAACAATACTCAACAGTGGAGCAACGGAGCCCAGCGCCCGCCGACATCTCAAGCCGACCGTAAGTTATACATAACAGACAGAATAACACCTCTCTTGCTTCTGGCCTGTGGTCTAGACTCTGGAGCCTGTCTACTAAAAGTCTACTAACGATCTATGTACCTACCCACTTGCTTCCGGTTAAAGGATTATCTCTTTCAGTGAACAGTAACAAGGGGAATGGCAATCCGATTCCACCAACTAGTGCACCTTCTCAGAATTGGCAATCAACCCCGCCTAGCATGCCAAATTCGCAGCCTAACAATAATGGGGCGCCTGCTAGCAATGGTGCGTTGGTACAATGCGATACATGAAATGACATACATACTTTGACAGTTCCAAGTTATTACACAATTTTAAATCTTATTTTAGGAACAAACAACGGTGGCAACGGAAACGGAGGTCCTAACCCGCCAAATCCGGCTACCAACGGCAACAACTCGCCCAATGGAAGCAACGGCGGAAACAATAACTCTTCCGCCAAAATTGAGCAGCTCAACTCCATGCGGGAAGCTCTTTATAGCCAGGATGGCTGGGGAGGCGTGAGTATCTTACCAACAAGACTTTTAGTTTACATAGACTTTAGCGTTGAAAACTCTAATGCCACCCTCTCTTGTCCTCGTTACAGGCTAACAGTGTCATTTACTTACAGCAACATGTGAATCAAGACACCAACTGGGATGTCCCCGGATCGCCCGAGCCTGGGGCGAAGGTAGAACCGAACTCGACCGCAGGCCCGCCGCCGTGGAAGCCGAACGTCAACAACGGCGCATTCCTCGGCACCGACCTCTGGGAGGCGAATCTGAGAAACGGCGGTCAGCCACCGGCTCCGCCCGTGTCGAAGACTCCATGGGGCCACACGCCAACTACGAATATCGGCGGGACTTGGGGTGAGGATGACGATGTGGCGGAATCTGGAAACGTTTGGAACGGCCCGCCTCCGCCTCAGCAGTGGACCGGCGGCGGCGCGCCTCCCCCGCACTCGCAGCAATGGTCCGTCCCGAAGAAGGACGACTGGAACGCGTGGGGCGAGCCTCGGTGCCCCGACCCGCGCCTCGAGCACGGCCGCGCCGACCCGAGGGCGCCGCCGCCTGACCCGCGCATTGACCTGCGCGGTGGTATTTCCGGACGGCTCAACGGCGGCGACATGTGGACCCAGCACCATCAACACACCGCCCCGCCTAACAAGATGATGCCTCCTAACTCCGCCGGAGTCAACCAGTGGAACTCTCAGGTAACGTCTAACGCGATGTCATCTAATACGTTGACATTTTCAAGCCGTGCGAAGATCTAACTAAGATTAATAACCGGTTACATTCCAGGGTCCGAAGGATTCGATGAAAGGCTCAGGATGGGAGGAGCCATCCCCGCCGGCGACGCGTCGCGCAACCGGTGGCTTCGATGACGGCACCACCCTATGGGCGCAACGCGGCGGCATGGGTGGCATGGGCAGAGGTCCGCAGGGACCGCCGCCGGGCCAGGCCCGCGTACCCCCTACGCCGACCAAACCCGATGCGGTCTGGGGTCACGGCCAACGCAACGGCTCGTGGGACGAGGCCCACACGCCTTCTTGGGAACAACGAGAGCCGGGATGGTCGGATGCGGGCGGACCGGGACTCTGGCCGACGCAGAAGCAGAAGCCGACTGGTCCTGGTGGCTGGCCCGATGACATCGGAGAGTGGGGCGGACCTAAACCCCCGCAGGGCCCCATGGGCAAGCAGCTGCCTAAGGAGCTGGTTTGGAACAGTAAGCAGTTCAGGTAAGTTTATTACTGATAGGCTATTCATAATTTTTCACACCATCAATAAAACTAACCCGATGTTTCTTTGATGTAGGTTCCTAGTTGAGATGGGTTTTAAGAAGGAGGAAGCGGAGGCGGCATTACGCAGCCGCGACATGAACACCGAAGAAGCATTGGAGCTGCTCGCCGGGCGGGGCGAGACCTGGCGTCGTGATGAGTTCCACCCGGGCGGGCCCTTCCAGCCGCCGCCCAACGTACAGACTGTCTCACCCGCCGTGGTGCAGAAGATGCTCAACCAACCACCGCCGCAGACGCATCAGCATCATCCTTCTTATAATCCTAACAGGTGAGGAACCGCTGACCTTTACTGTTCATATGTTTTTTACAGGTTGTGTCAACCAAGATCGTGTTTTTTTCGTCTCCGGCTTAGACTACCTACCTGCTACTCTAACCCATTTAATGATGTTTTGCCATGCTAATACCGAGAAAGTTACAGACTTTCGCTGAGTTCAATAGCACAATCTGAAATAACATAAAACTACCCTACCCTACCCTTATATTCTTCAAATCTTGCAATGATCTAAAGCTTATAACTATATTTTTGTCCTCAGTGGAGCTGGAAACAACGGCCAACCAAGCGCAGCTCAGCTGAGAATGCTCGTCCAACAAATTCAAATGGCTGTCTCCGCAGGCTACCTCAACCATCAGATACTCAACCAGCCTCTGGCTCCTCAGACCCTCGTGTTATTGAACCAGTTGCTTCAACAGGTATGTCTTAGTTACTCATACCTCCAAATCCACAAAGTGGTTGAAGGAGTCCCCCAAAGCGTTTTAACCAGTATTCATCTAGCGCAGTGCCTAAGTCCGCCGGGGCCATTACATTGGATAGATAGATAGCAAGACACATCACGCAAACAGGACCCACGAGCCTAGTTGCGCTCTTCAAATACTTTTAGGTAATGATCGCAATACGTTAGCAATCATGGAAATCAGTCGCCAATTAGGTAAATCAGATACTGACTCTTCAAACCTTTATGTTACTGAACCAGTTGCTCCAACACTTCAACGGGTATGTTTTAGTTTCTCCTGGTTATGGTGGTTAGTTCTGACATTAAATAAAAAAATTAATTCCTGTTTCGTGTCTACTATCTCTGTTCCGAAAACAGGGATCTACTCTCCAGTTGAACGAAGGTTCGTTACTGATACACATACACACGTGTGATACACTGAACTGTCGTCTAGTGTGTAGCTCTGCAACGTTTTCGCGCAGTGTAACTCAATACACTCATACTTCGGTGATAATATTTTGGTAATTTTTCAAATACCCAGACTGTCGGGATCGAAATTCTTGTTTACGCACAGTTAGCAACTGATACTTTGTACTTACAAAATGTTACTTACGTTAGTATTTATTTTTAGCTGGCTGTGGTATAAGGAAATAGATTATTTAGATGTCACGGAGCTTCCTATACTACCATTTGAGGATCCGTGGAGTGTTTGAATATTATGTTACCATTATAAATACAGATCAGGATAAACAAACCAGTTGATCCATTCACCAGTTGAGGTTTTGAGTTGGTCATGAACAATTCCAATTGTTTTTTGTACAAGTTGTATGTGTTTCTTACTTTATATACAACTACAAATATTTACTTGCAGCACAAAACAAAAACGTACAAAATAACAAGTTTTAGGTGTAAATATACATACAGTGTTGTCATAAACTCAGCATTTGCTGGTTTTACAACCTGCGCTGGTCTTCTGCTGGGACCTTAAAGACTTAGCAAGTTAAACAAAACAAGGTGGACGTAGTTACTTTAAATAAGTAAGGGTATAAGACTTGAAGTTGAATGATTACAGTTGCATACTATAAAATATTTTTGGTTTGGGCCTGCAATAAACCTACATGGTGCGGGTCAATGCGTACTGATTACATAATGAACACGATATAGGCGTTATTTAAATAGAATGATGTTGTGACAATGAATTTATGGATAATGAATTGCAAATCGTGCCCTCAAAACGTTGGTCACGCATGATTTAAGATACCAAGTATTTCTGATATCATTAACACGTTAGGGGCCATACTTATAATAGCTGAACAGTAAAACAGTACCTCTATCACCAACAAATCTGACAGTCGCTTCGCTAACGTATTCGAGTTATATTGCGCGTCAATGCCAGCTCGACTGCCAACCGTTGTAGTGTCACCACGCAGTGGATCTCGGATACGCCAGCGTTACGATTCGCATGCCATTTTCACATTTATTCGAGATCAAAGCACAGTTGATTAAAACATGTCACTATTTGACATAACCTGTTGGTAAGAGACAGCAATAAATTAAACAATTGAATAAAGTTATTCAATGATTAGTAAGCTGGTAGGTTAACACTTTTAATTTTATTTATTTTATACAATCGACTAATGTGTTGATACAAATTTCCCAAAATATGCCGAGTCTCAGAAATAAAAATAACCGAGAAAGCATTATCTCTTGTTTGTACACGCGATGACCCGATTCGGACCGACCCGATTTAAATTCAATTTAGTCTCGAACCTTTTACTTTATCAGCATTTTGTAAAACTAAGTAGATAGCGATGTCAAATCGAAAACATATTCTAAAAATATTTTATTGTTAATGTCTTGAAATTCCAACACAGAAAACGGTCTAGTCTATTTATATCCCATAGGGCCCAGCTCCCCTCAATCAGAATCATAATCAGTCAACAGCTGCACAGGGGTACATTAACATCATTGAGACGATTGGTCTCCCACAGTGTCGGTATCTTTCATCCACTTAGTGTCTCGCGCCAATCTCTCCCCACCGGGATATCATGTCAAACAAAACATTACAATCTGTTATTCAGCCGTCTATTACTATCTTACGCCAGCGGATTTGGCCGCAGCCTCCGTTGGTAGGACATCTGCTTGTTCCATTATCTTTTATAAAAAAACATAAACTAGTCATGCATTACTTTTTGTGCCCGCACGCTAATAGAAAAATTAATACAAATAAAAACTTGAATTCAAATGATTTATTTACAAAATGTGGTTAATAAGCTAATTAAATTTATTAGCACATTAGTATGTCTAGCGCTCAAAGAAAGTTAATAAATAGTAGTAATCAAGAAGTCAATTAGAGCAATGTCTGAAATATACAAGTCGTTAAATCCTACTCGCACACATACTGTGTTAGAAGTTCTTTGAAACGTTTTTTATTGTTTTTGATCGTGCTGTTGATTTTCTTGTTTCTCTAACTCTACAGTGTGAGATATCCACAGTTACATGTTAACACTATTATTTACGTAATCTGTGGTATTTACTATAAGTTCCCGCGTTAATAAACTTCCTTGAACGCTACAAATAAAACATCTATCGACCATTTATCGCCTGATACCCCAGGTTTATCATATCAGTAGTTTATCATTTCGGCTAAGTTATCATCAATTTTTGCTCATAAGCTGTACTTTTTATTGTTATGAAGTAACCTATGAAGCGCTCGTGGTGTCAATCTTCACTGACTAACTATGTTAAGCGACGTTCTGTGCGGGCACTATTTGGATGGGTGACCGTTATTGGCATTTACATCTGAGCGCTTCTGTGCTTTGGAGGGCACGTTAAACTGTCGGTCCCGGCTTTAGCAGTCGTTAAGCCACGACGGAGGCCTTAAAAATCCATCACCAGAAATTGCCACTAACCCATACGAGCTTACTTTCTGCTTATTTATGAGATATTGTATTCTGATAGCAGCATTTTGTCCATAGATCAAAGTACTGCAGCAACTGATGCAGCAGAACTCTGTGGCAATGACCAAAGGGCACTCGACCCTCACTCTACAATACACGATGCAGATCACGAAGGCTAAGCAGCAAATTACTGCATTGCAGGTAAGAACATGCTGACATAGCTAATCACATGCAATGAAATAGCACATTACTGCAGTGGCCAGCATAAGACACTGCTGCTCGCATGTATTTGGCCGGTACATCAATTTCGAGTTATCTCGAAGATGGTTGTTAAAATAATGCTTGAATTTCCAAGCATATTTGAGAATATATAAGTTAAAACTTTGTGTTAGGTACTCTCCTTGGAGGCACTTTTTAATAATAGGCATTTTTCAAATAAACCCTGATGATTTTTACTGTAACTTATTGGTTTTGATCAGACAATCTTTTGCACTTACACCTCTAACTGATATTAGGTATTCTGTGGTAAAAACAAATACTAAACCAAATAAAACGCGAGTTGCGAAATGCGTAAACAGCTTGTACAAAATCCCAGTGCATCTTAGGACCATTTCTATGTTTGTCCAGAATCAAATCGCAACGCAGCAAGCCTTATACATGAAGCAGCAAGCTGGTGGAGCCGATCTGTACAAGCCGGGTCCGGACCCTCTGGCGCCGTTGCAGAACAACTTCAGTGATATGTCCCTGGCTAAGGATCCGCATTCCGTAAGTTTATTCATACCACCATTTGTAAAAAAACCACAATATGAATCGATTTTCTAAGGAACCAACCATTCGGTTTGTTGGAGTGTGAAAAGAAAATCAGCTGTTCTATACAAAATGCTACTAATAATTTAACTGACAAAAATGTGTGGAACAACAGTAACTGGTTTTTACAAGTGTCTGCTGGCTGAGTCGATTCTGCTGTCGCATTTTTCCAAACTAACCTTATTTGACAGCGCTAAAATTATTGCTGTATTTATCGTTTTAGTTTATCAGAAAGCGGTGGCAACATTTAGAACTCATTTTCTGAATTCATCTTACTAAAGAAAGGTTACCATAGCAACATAGCTTACTTTGTCAAAAAATGCATGGTTTTGACGCTATCTAACCTTTACCAAGTGTTGAGTCTTAGGTACGGCCGTTACTAGCATTTAAACTCATAAGCATTATTTTCAATACAAAACAAACTCGCAAATTAGTGACCATTACTGTAAGGTTATTGAAATTATTTCGATGTGTATTTTTTTGGTACAGGCATACGGCGGCGGCGGCGGCAACCAGCAATCTCGACTCAACCAATGGAAGCTGCCTTCCTTGGACAAAGACAGCGACGGCTCAGAGTTTAGCCGCGCTCCCGGCACCGCTAAATCAGCCACCAGCCCTCTAATGGGCCTGCAGCCTGATTCGTAAGTTATAAGCTACGGATTAGCAGGAACACGTCTATTTCTGTCGCATCAATGTGGGTAGATTACGTCCACGACTGGAGTCGCCAAGCGGGGATTGGTAACATTCATTGTTTGTCCAGAACGAACAAAAACATTTTGAAAACAAAGAAAAACATTTTTGTTTTATTTTACCTAGCGCGGCTATTGCCCTCTAGAGCCTCTACATCGTTTGACTTCGAGGGTAAGCGAGTGCGCACACAAACGACAAGACTGTATCAGTTGTGCGGTAGTTTTCGCTTCTTCATTCTCTAGCCGACATCCATAGTAAGAGGTTACTTTAATTGACGTCTAGTCTTTGTGTGGGGGCGTACTCAGTAGCATTGTGTGTTTGTTCAGTACATGGGGCGTCGGGCGCGGTACCGAGGGCTGGGGTGACGCCGGCGTCGGTGTCGACTCGGCCGACGGCAAGGATTGGCCTTCGCATCCTTCGCACCAGCCCGTCTACGATCTCGTGCCAGAGTTCGAGCCTGGCAAGCCTTGGAAGGTAAGCCTTATCTATCCATCGTTTATCGACCTTGGAGAATAGTCTTCTTCCTTATTACTCCCAAGTACAGCTTGAACAAGTTATTGAGCGCGGGGAAAACCTTTGGCTTCCTTTTTCCCCTTGTTCTAGTGCAATCGCCGAACGGAAAAGGGAAAGCTAAAGGTGTATAAAATGTCATAAACTTAGTTAGATATGTACCAAATACAGCATTTAATTAAGTTAATGCGACTGAAAATTGATTGTTCAACGATTTTTATATTTGTGGTGGTAACACATGCAATTCTGTTAAGCTTCTTATTATATTCAGAAGGGCAACAATAAATAGGGCGTGTGGCGGGCTACCTTACCCAAAGGCGTATCGAGTAGTGATGGAAGTGAGAACAAACGCTAATTTGTGCCCTGTTTTCAGTTTATAAACCCCTTTCTGAGTGGAAATGATGAAAAGTCCTTTTCCATCAAACAGGGTAACCAAATGAAGAATGTGGAAGACGATCCGGCTATGACGCCCGGCTCCGTGGTCCGATCGCCATTATCGCTGGCTGCGATTAAAGATTCTGAAATGTTGGGGGGAAAGACTTCGCCGCCGGGAAGCGAGCGATCCCTTTCGAGCTCTACTTGGTCTTACGCGCCGACCGGCGCCGGTGGCGGCGCTGTTAAGACTGGCGCTGATTGGGGTGCTAAGGTAGGCTTTATAAAATCTTGGATATCTAGTGTATCTCAAATAAATAAGAAAATAAATATAATAATAAGTAAATAGCTCGAACGGCCCGAATATTTCGGTGTCGCCCATACTTTTCCCGTTTTAAGGCTGGAGCAGACCGGATGCGTATACGTCTACGTATACGCATCCGGTCTGCTCCAGCCTTTCATCAACCACAATATTCGGGATGCTAAAACATTGATGCCATCTGAACATGGGTGGTTGGGGTGTGACCAAGGGGACAGTACATCTCAATGGGGGACGTCAAGTAGTTTTTATTTCCCTTGAATAAGAGTTTGAGTTAGATTGTCATTTGTATTGCAGCCCCGCCCTGCGCCGCCCGGTATATCCAAGCCGTGGCCGCAGCACCACGCGGCTCCGTCAGCCAACCAGCGCGCTCTGCCATCCTGGCAGGCCTCCACTTGGCTGTTGCTGAAGAATCTGACTGCTCAGGTATGACTTCTGTATTATAGTTAGATAACCGACAAAATGTAATCAAACAAGTTTTTCAGATCTAATAAATTTCAAAACTTTCTAGCATTGTATATCAGAGATTCTTTATAAATGCTTTATAATTTTTTTTACATTATTTTTAGGACTCTATAGCATTCTCCCTGTTTTTACTAAACTCTGTAAGCTTGGAATAGTTCACCGTGTTTTGTTGTTATTGACAAGCAAATTCAAAATCGATCGAAAGAAACAAAGCACTGCTAAATATTCTAAGCTTTATTAATAATTATAACAGTAAATTCTGGGTCTACCATGAGTGTAACTTCGGTGTTGTGCCATTGTATTGTATACAGTCAAAACATATGTGGCTAATATTGATTATTTGTTTCATATACAGATTGATGGGTCCACTCTGAAGACCCTATGCGTGCAGCATGGTCCGCTTCAGAATTTCCATCTGTACTTGAACCAGGGACTAGCGCTCGCACGCTACTCCACACGCGAGGAGGCCGCTAAGGTATTTAACTTTACAATCAGCTTATTATGACAGAGTTGCTCACACTGTTGTTTCGGTATGAAACCAATCAACCGATCGGTAATCTCACAGTAGGCTTATTGAGGATGTTACGTGTGAGGCAAGGCTATAAATGTTAAGTTTCATGTTCGTGTAATTGCATCGGCATTCGTACTCTTGGAACTGAAACACAGCAAGGCGAGCATCACAGTTACTTTTCATTATATTATTTTTCATCATCATCATCATCAACCTATATCGGTCCACTGCTGGACGTAGGTCTCTCCCAAGACGCGCCACTGATTTTATTTTTATAACCATTCAATGTAGGTAGTC
Organism: Eulithis prunata; assembly: GCA_918843925.1. Lineage (NCBI taxonomy): Eukaryota > Metazoa > Arthropoda > Insecta > Lepidoptera > Geometridae > Eulithis > Eulithis prunata. The sequence continues at coordinate 7,448,396 of OU974014.1, read as the reverse complement.
TATAAAGTATTGGTATGTTATTGTGCAGGCCCAAATGGCGCTGAACAATTGCGTGTTGTCGAACACGACAATATTCGCGGAATCGCCGGCCGAGTCCGAAGTGCAGCTGATTCTGCAGCATCTCGGCTCCGGCGGTGGCGGCGCCTGGCGTCCTGCCTCACAGGCCGGAAAGGTAACTATACCACTACAATATGAGGGTTACTATCCTACTAATATTGTAAACGCGAAAGTTTGTAAGTATCGATCCGATTTGGATGAAACTTGGAATATATATTGTCCGTGACCTGGATTAACACAGGCTACTTTTTATCCCGAAAAATTAACGGGATCTAACGGGACGCGAACAAAGTCGCGGGCGGTACCTAGTGCATTATAAGTGTATATCCTTACAAAATAAAAATAGTTTATACGTTTTCTATCACCAATCTAGTTCCCATAATACAAGCTTTGCTTAGTTGGATTAGAGTGTTGTGTGTAATGTCCAAGAATATTTATGAGCTTAAGGGACTTGAACATCTACAAGATTTATACAGCGTCACTTATCTTTTATTTTTGGTCTCATCTTTATAATTTATGACTGTACACTACTGTACAGACAGAAGTCCTCTGTTGAAAATAGACCCTACATAAATTTCCAAGAACGGTTAGGTAAAAATAACTTTTATTCACAAAGAATATACATGAAACAGTTGAGCTATTTACAAACAGTTGCAAACGATTTATAGATGGCTCAACTGGTCCAAATCAGTATCAATCTGAAGCGTGCCCAAGACACTGGCTGCAGGGATATGTTCCTTTTTCAGTTCCAGTAAAATCTTATGTATATGAAGACAGTTGAGAGAGAATATTTCGGTGTGACATCAAGGCATTACTCAACAGTTTGCTAAGAAGTGTTGTTTGTGTTATGTAGGAGGGTGGTTGGGGCGGCGGCGGCGGCGGCGGCGGCTTCCCCGCGATGTGGCCGGACTCGCACGAGCAGCGCGCCACGCCCTCGTCGCTGAACTCGTTCCTGCCCCCGGACCTGCTCGGCGGAGAGTCCATCTAAGGAACTCCGAGCCGAACCACGTCGCCGCACATCGACGCCTAGTCACATCGCATCGCACGGTAGCACCCGACTACTGTAAGTGTTCACCGTACTCTAAGTAGGCTAGCTCCTCTCTACCAAATGACATAGCTAAACGGATTAGAGTAGTTGTCGCGGGCTACCTCAGTCACTCGCCCCGTGGCCCTGTATTTGTATTTATTTTGTTGCGCCCCCGGGGCTGTTGCTGTTTCGCCCCGCGGGCTGTTGAGTTTCTTTCGTGCTAGTTTTTATTTTTTCTCGTTTTAAAAAAACCGTATTTTAATTATTTATTTATATTTTTTTTTCGAATAGTCGATCGCGAGTTTCCGTTTTCCATTAGTGATATTGTATAATGAGCAATAATAGCATTTCGTGAAGTGGGGGCGGGTCGGTCGCTGGACTCGGTCGGCGACGTCGCCACCGCCGCCCGATGCGGGTAAGTGCGGGCCGACCTTATCCGACCGCTCGTCCGACCGCGTCCGACCACTGCGAACCTGCCCCGACAAAGCGTTTTTATAGTTTAGTGTATTTTTATAAAGGTAACAAAATTTGAAATTATGAGATTTGAAGTGCATTCTTCTAGTGGTAATTCCTTTTAAGCAGCGTTTATAGTCTGAGATATACAAATATTGGTTAGATGGTCGCGGCCAGTGGCGGCGGCCCTGTGATGTAAAGTATCTTGCCTAAGTAAGGATAATAATGTATTTCGTTGAGTATCGGAGCGAGCCGACGGGTCGGGTCGGTCCTCGCTGATGCTAATTTCCCCAAATTTTTTCCAGTATTTGTGATTCAAGTGCCACTTTAAGTTATATTGAAACGATTATCTAGATTATACGATTAATGTAAGGATAACTTAATGAAGATTGTTTTATCATTTTATATATTACATTTTGTGAAAAATGTTACTGAAGTACTATAATTAACGGTAATTTAAATATTACACTTTTGTGTATAGTTAACTTAAAATTAGCCATATCAATAACTTATAGAAAAGATATGTGGTATTTTATATAGGCTCAATTTCAACGTTATTTAAAGTGGAAATAATGCTTTAGACATTGTATTCTGTTAATCATATACTTGTAGCAGTAGTCTCGTCGGTATTATATAAATAAATAAATGTATAAATGTAAGCGTACAGTAAGTCCTATGTTAGTTTTCGTAACAATACTATGATATTGACGGCAACGATAGTGGGTGTAAGTGTTTCTTCGATAAGAGAAAGTTTATTTACAATTTTTATTTACTTTTTAATTTATCGATGGTGTGCCACAGAGTGACTCTGCCAAACTATATCATTACCAATAATGTCGGGAGTAGGGAGTGGTTACGTTAGGTTAAGGGTAACGCGGTACGGCCGCGCTCCGAACGCGGCCGTCCCGCACCCGTCTCGTCACGCTCCCGCCACGCTCCCGTCACGCGAGCGAGCCGCGCAGATACAGCGTCGTATCCTAACTTTGATATCTTCCAGTGATCCTTCGTATAAACGTATCGATTGCATTGCTAGGTTAATCGGGGACGAGCCATCGCGGCGTCCGGCCCGACCACACTTCACAAATTAATATAATAAGTTAGATTGTACGCGACTTTGGACTTGTACTTGTGCGTCTTTAAATAAATTCTAATCGCTTTGGACCTGTTTAGTCTAGTGATAAATGTTTATATATGTGTGATGTGTTCATCTAGTGACAAAATTAGTATTTGTCATATCTACCTTATTATCTCATAGGGACCGACGTACTGTTTTAAATATTTACATGAATTGCATATTCTTCGTTGCCTTTTTTGCATATATCGATTGAGTGCAGATTTGATTTACACGATCGTATATTTTCTTATCGATGGTTAAACTATAAGTAATAATTCGATTTACGATAAGCATGTCGAGATTGTATTGTTGAACGCAAGCAATGGGCACAATGCATGCCGCCGAACAATGTGCTGTGCGCCTCGGGGTAGCGGTCGACGTCGCGTCTAGCGTTACGTGCCAAAGAATTTATATCAAAGATATCCACACGATTTGCATTTGTCTGGCTGGCTGAATGATTACCGCCGCCATTCGCTGTACGGTACGGGTTATCGATACCGATGTTCCTATCCTAAGGCACTGTCGACGTGCTACGTGCTACGTGCGTATTTAATCACAATACAATACAGCGCAGCGTGGCTCGACCAGGCTGATGTCAATTCTACTATTACTGTCGTAAAGCTCAATTTACGTGAGGGTCTTTATTTTTATTGACTTACTACGTCATAGAATAAAAAAATATTTATTATTTTTAAAATCGATATTGTTCTGTCCACATTATTTGATAACGGATTACGCCTAAATCTCAGTCGTTAACACTGGTGCAAATCGCAGCAATAAAATACGTCATTATAATTTTTATAAATTAGTGTTTTTAAAATGAGACAAGCCGAAGAAACGGAGAGTATAATGTTCCAGTGCCCTTTAGAATACGTTGTCCATAGTATAAATATTAAAAGACGAATGTGTCACGCCTTCAAATGTTTAGTCAGTTAAAGTTATCAGTACTTAAATAAATGGGTAATATATAAATTATATTTGTATGGTCATATAAAGCGTTGTAAAGGTATAGTTAGGTGTCGTGTCGTGTCGTGTCGTATCGTAGTAGCGTACGCGTACTCGTGTCGTAGTGACGGCGCGACGCACGGCAAGGTTGTGAGAATAACTGAATCTCCTTTCGGTTCAATGACTGCATCATTATTTCCTGCACACAATTATTGCGCCATGTGCAATTTAGTCTGTGTTATTATGTTGTTGTGTATTTATAAACTTACATTATATTCTGTAATATGTATATTGTGAAATTATATTCGTAAAGAAAAAATATACGCTTCACGCTTTCATTTTTAACAATTTTCGTGACTTGTTTTTGTTATTTAGAGTAAATTTACGTACCTAAAAGTAATTATAATAATTATATTGTAGTAGGTGTATTGTAAGAAAAAAAACTAAAAAAAAAACAAAAAAAATAAATAAAAACAAAAACATAAAAAGCAATTAAAGCAACCAATGATTGTGCCTCAATGAACTGTGGTACGTTACCGTAACCAATGGCAGGTTTAATCGTTTCCTCGAAGATTTTATAGTAATGAATTGTGCGCTAGGCACTGTTCGTGTCGTGTCGTGTCGTGCCCGCGCGTCGCGACTAGCGGTAGACAATATAAGGCTGCGAGCGAGCAACGGGATCGCGCCCGGCCCAAGCCTTTTGTAATCATTAATGAGCTTAGCTGTTTTACTTTTACTAACTAAGTGTTACTTCATCAATCATTTTATATATATTTACGTGTAAATATTTTTATCCATTTAATATTTTGGTTTTAATGAAGTTTACCCGAATTTAAACCGCATAATTATTGCTCTTATTACGAGGACGTTTGATATTAATCATTCGGATTGCGTCTGCATTGATCCACAATCGAATGCCAAAGTTAATGTCTGAATGCCATTTAACGACCACTGATGTAGGTATGTTGTATTGTATTTCCGTAGGTGTGTGTGAGTTACATCACAAGCATAGAACGTACAAATGGAGCCATTTACTAATACATCCTCGGAACTAGGTCGTCACTCACACTCCAAGCTGCGCCGGTGTTATTTTAGCTCAACTATTATAATAGTTTGCTCATATTGTTGTTAATTTAAATAGTTTTACGTCTTATTTAACTTCCTTTTGTGTGGAATAAAAAAAAAATATTTCGTGTAATCTCCAAATTAGCTTTTAAAAGTTCTGATCATTATTGCCGCGATTCGTATTTGGCAAATACAAAATGCCGCCTTCGTGTAGAAAGTCGCCTTGTCGTATCGTTATTATTTCTATTGTTGTATGTATCGTGCGATTATGCCGCCCGTTGCCTCACCGGATTAGCATTTCTTACACTGCCTTTGGAACGATTCGCTGGAATAATATCATTCGGCATAACATTTATTGCAAAATGTGACTTAGGATCGTAAAATTAATGTTCGTTTTGGAAGAGCGCGCGCGGACAGGTAACGGGTCGGCTCGGATATCGATTGCCTTTCTCTATTTAGCTTGACATCGTTCACCGCTTCCGCACTATGAGTACTATTTTATTTCAGACAGATTTTGGGACCAAGTTGTTTCACGTTTAGTGCATTCATTTACGGATCTTATAACCTTACTAAAAGACAATCACATTATTAGTAAAAACGTGTCTAAAGAGTATTTTTTAAATAATTTAGTGATAACAATGATTGATATTCATCAAGGCCTTTTAATTTTAACATTAGATAAAGTTTCGCTTGTTATTTATTTATTCATATACGATATATTATTATATATATTTTTGTAAGAGGTTGGGGGTGTTTGTCCTTAAACAATAGCACATTAGGTGATATTCTACAAAGAAACTAGTCTTCCTTATTTATGTGGGTGGAGATGCGAGTAGGGGGGTTCGCGTCGGCACTCGGCACAAGAGGCAATCATTCCTCTAGTCTTGTTATGTGGTGCGATAACATAATACCAAATATATAATAAAGCTTTGACGTTGTGTTAGTGCTAGGACCGGCCCGGGCAGCTTGGAAACCTTGAACTAACCACAAGAGAGGTTGGCTAGTATTATCGTAATGCATTTATTTCTCGTTTATCATAGTCACTCAATCATTTAAAACTCTATAATATTTTAATTATGCTATGCCTAAAATTGGGAATATCAGATTTTATTTAGGATGTTTAATATTTTACATTTTTAGCGTTTAAATATCTAAAATTTACCTTAATTATAGTAAATGGATTTTGTATTATTATTGGTAAATAGCTGTAAGACAAAGGGGTGTTCTGAATAGAAACACACAACTGAATAAATACAAAATAATAAAAAAAAGTAATAATGTACTGAGTGACTTACGCGTAAACAGAGGGCCATTGAAATAATGTTGAGCTAAGAAATTTTCTTCTATGTAATTATAACTAATTGTGATTGCTGAGAATATTTTAACCGCTCGATGTGTAGTTTACATAATTAGATACAACGTCGCAGTTTGTTAGCGACGCATCAGTCGGCCGGCGTCGGTACTTGCGTAGTTCGATGGTACTGCACGCGTATACCACGCCACTCCACACACCCGTATTACTAGTTATTCACATTATATTGCATTTTATTCGTTATATCGCTATAGAGTTTATCATTGTAGGTATGTATGTAACGAGCCAACCCCCACCACTGTATAATTGATGCAGTAGACTCTGAGTGCTCGCCGACGAGGCATCAGATGCTACTTCTAGTCTCTCGCGGTCGCGGATCGTATATTCGCGAGACTGCGGCATACTCTATCGAGCATAATTAACGACCATTTATATCCTATTAAAGTAGCTTGTATTAATTGTTTCATTAGATCTCTGTTGTACCTGTGTCAAATTGTTTATATTCGGTACTGCAATTGTACTGAACCAGTCTCGAAGACTCTGCGCTTGATACGTAATTGTGTAGTTCGAACGACCAAATCCCATGTTCCACTTAATTGAACTAAAAAAACCTCATGATTCTGTCGATATTTGTATTCGCATTAACAATACTCTGCGGTCTTATTAGTCACTTTTGTACCTTGGTCGTACCTTAATAATATCCTATGTAAGTGAGGAATGAATAATCCAATTCTGAAATATATACTTAATTTAAATTTTGACAGACTGATATCTGTGATTAAGAAAATATTTTTAATATAATCCAGTGAGTCGGATGAAAATATTTATTTTGTTAGAGGTTTCCTACTGCCAGCGGCATGGGCCGTGAACAGCTTTGTGTTTCTTACTCTGGTGATGAGTTCCGAGATTACATTGTCGAGAACATTCGATTGCTGCCGGTCCGCTTATGTTGTACAAAGAAAGGAACAAGCTTAATTAGTAATAATCCCCACCATTATAAGTATACATACCAGTCCCGCATGAGCATAGGTGAGCGCGCCTCCGAGCGCACCACTGACATCGTCTCAACAGACAGAGACTGATCTAAGAAGCAATTCTCAAATACCACCGATGTCACATGAAATTTAGTTTTCCTTGACTCATTAATTGATCTTGAACGTTGCATATCGATTACATTTCTTATTCGAAATATTTTGTTGTATTCATATCCGTAATTTCCATAGAGTGCTTTAAGTTTAAGTTAAAATAATTGAAAACACTTAAAAAAAAGTCGCCTTTTAGTATTGTAGTGACCTCTCTAAATGTTAAATTGTCGATTGGCGTTTTTAGATTAAAAGTAATATTTTTGGTACCACCTTTGAGTTAAAGTACAACGTTAGTTAATTGTAGAATGTTCTTCAGTGACGTTTTAACGTAATTATATCAGAATGACGCTAATCAATAAGATAAGTGTAGACTTAAGTCGTCTCTTCTCATGATACACCAATAAATAGTTCTCATCGTATTTCTATTGGAACACTTATTGTAATATGCGGATACTAAATTATGACATAATTATATCAATAGGCTAAAAGTAATAAAAAGGTTTCTCTGAAAATCTCTGTGATGGGAAAATTAATTCTAAAGATATAGTATTAACTGAAAATGAAGCGAGGGTCGTACCATGAGTCGTGTTTCCGAGCGTCCCCTGAGTTGCCGCTATTCTATATGTACTTGTGTACGATCTAGCGGCGCGCGGCGCGCGGAAATACTCTCTGCAGCTGTCATGTTAAGACCCAAGTTTCTCTGTGACTTAAAAAGTTGAACTTTTCAGTCTGTTTCGCGCAAAGGGTTGTGTATTATTTTTTATGTAGTACAAAATGTGTTCGCAATTTGATTGCTGCTGTAGTGTTCCTTATGTTCTTATTCAAATTTGTTGGGTGTTTATTTTTAAAATTTTGTATTATCTATCTGCCTTTGTAACAAAAATGTCTATATTGGCACGCCTACTTGTACTGTAAGTTATGTCCGGCTGCCTTAATAGTTCTATGTCACGATCCTGAAAGTTCCGTCACGTACCAAATAATAGCGTAGCAGGTGTCGGCCGCGAGCCGCTGCCAAATCCCAAAGCTCTCGTGTCTGACGCTACAATGTCGGCTTGAAGCACGCATCAGAAACAAAAACATCATGACCTCTTTAAAAACTCGAATTTATAAAACTCGCAAAGCACAAAGTGTCGGAGAAACAAAGTTTTGAATTTGACCAACGAGTAGTCGATATCCTTTGCATGAGAGTTTTTGATTCTGGCGCGTGTTTTCAGTGTAGTTTTGAAGTGAGATCATTCTGTATGCATGTGGTGCGGTAATGAGAGCCTTGGGAGGTCGCGTCGCGTGTCGCCGACAACTTGGCAATCCTCTACAATATTTAAATTTGTATCTATAACATTACCTCATTCGGTAACCTCGCGGTGGATTCTATCACACTGCGATATTACCAGTATTTACTTAATAACTGCACTGTTATTTGGTACACTATCAAATTTCCTTTAAGTTAATTGTAAGGTGTTCTATCGTGAATTTTTATCAGTGTATCAAATAGTCAATATATTTTACTGTTATTTTTCTGATACTACTAAAAGCAATTGTATGATTACAAAATAAAACAGGAGAACAATAATTATAATGTAAGTTTAACAGTTAGTGAATTTAAGTGTGCTATTTTCCATTCCAGAAGTCAACGATAACAATTGTTCTTGTATAATATAATAATACTTATGTTCGGGTTTTAAAAGATGTTATTATTGTATAATTAAACTAAACCTTATGTGATTGAAATGCAATGTTTAGAAGTATTTTTATTCTTTATTTTTTACCATTAATTAATAATATATGTAGTTAGTAGAGATCTATTTGAGAGTCTAATGTATCAATTATTTGTAAAGTTGGCTGTAACTTAGAAGTTACAATAAGTAGAAATATTTTAATATAACATTTGGAGCAAATTTTATGTAGATGACATAGTTGTTTGATAATAATGTGAAGTGTTGTATGTATCGTATCGTACTGTATCGTTAGCGCAACGTGTACGCAACGCACAACGATGCGTGGCCGGCCACGCGTGGCCGAGCGTCGCCCACGCGTGGGAGCCACTCACCGCACAGCACTGCTAGGATAATTCAGTTATTGCGTAAGGATATTTTTCTTACATTTCGATAAGTGTAATAATATTTATAGTTGGTAGGCAGTACATATAATTATAATTAACAAAAGTCCCTATATATTCGAACTGATGACCGAAACGCATGTTATATTTGTGGCCTCTATACGAATAAGATCTATGTTACATGTTTAAAGAAAATTAATTTTGCTATGCAGTATGAACAGAGATGATACTCAATAAATTGCCAAAAAGTTAAAATACTATATGCATAGATACGATAATTTCTTTTGGGCATATTATTTTGAATTTATGCAAAACTTAGATTATGAGTAAGTAGAACTTAGATTATATTTAGTGTGAATGCATAAATATTATTCTATATTATAAAAACTAAGTGAATTTGGAAATTATCAATTCTGTATTGTTCGTAAGTTTAGATAATAAATGGGTTTAGCCATACTCTGGCTGGTTTGATATGTATGTTAACTTAATTGTAAAAAAAAAAATAAAAAAAAATCAATAAAATATCTGTAGTTTCATTTATCCTACCTACATCCTGTAGATTAGAATTATATTGAGCAGGTAGCCTAGGTTAGGTAGTTAAACAGCAATCTTGAAAAGCTTACACTATGTCCACAAACACTGGCAAAAGTAAATTAGCATGTCAGCCGTATTTGTTCTCAGATAACATCGCAACACAAAGGGCCCCTCCAAATAAACATTACAAATACACTGGAATAGAAATAGCTCACTGCAAAGCTTTGTTTCTTTGTCACAAACTTAGGTGTTTGTATAAGTACAGTAAGGGAAGAAAGTGCCAAACTTTACAAGTGACTAGCGAGAATATTGGTAAGTGTTTCCATGTGTACATAGTAATAATTATTTTAATTCACAGTTTTGTATCATTTTTATTTATTTATGGTGTGATTGATCGTTATTTGTTTTTCAGTTGCGAGAATAGAGTTGCAATAGAAAGCCTACGATAAAATTTTAATTTGATATGGAATCATCGGTGTCGTCTCTGGTTTTGAATGAAGGAAGTAACCAGAAGTAACCGCCACTTCGTCTTGGTAAGTTTATGCTTTTTTGTCCCGAATGTTTATTTAACTTTCTGTTTATTTTTAGTCTTAAAACTTGTGTCTACTATGTTGACGTATTCAATTTAAGCTTTACCATATCAACCAATCACAAATCAGATAAACAATGGTTCCTTTGACCAATCAGTCTCGGGTTCGAGCCCTCTACAAATAATCGTCGTAGCATTCCTCGTAGCACTTAGCTACGAAAGTCTACACCGAAAAAGCCATATATATATAGGTAGTTTGTCGGCAGAACGTATGGTGGTAGTACATACTTCCCCTGACGAACTCTTTCACCAAGAGCTCGGCTACTCTACTACTTAGATATAGGTATACCATTGATCTAGGATTGTAGGTATAAGCTCACCCACTTTGCCATTGGTTGTACGTACCGTGTGTCGGGTCGTCAGATTAAATATGCAGGAGCCAAGCGGCTGAATAATGCAAAGACTGCCATTTCATTATCCTCCTTCGCTAAAGACAGGGAATAACATGAATTTTATTTTGCCAAGAGATTCATCTCGTTGAGATTTTTTTATCATTTTCTCATTTTGTTCAATTTGAAATCGATAGACTGTTTTAATGTTTTTTGATTATTTTTTTCTTGTCTCTAAGGTCGTGCGTTAGAACAGTGACTTTGTAGTCAGTGCGGTGCCTACCTATTAGCGTAGTTGATCTGGTAGAGTCAACAAAGCTCCTAGCTCATAAGGTTTTGTTTTTATTATCTATCAAAGAATAATGAAACATTGAACATTTCTCTATAAAATTTATTGAAATAATAAATATGCATTGATTATCATATAACACAGAGTAAATTATATTTTTGGTTTAACTGTACAAATTGTAAAAAACCGATAAACAATATTTACACTTTCAGCTATTTACAGCCATAAATGAATGCTTCTTTCAAGCATTTACCTACTAACATTATTTTAACTAAACTTTTTGCTCATACAAATTTAATTAAGCTGAGTATATTCATATATTCTTTATATATGTGATATAAATTTCAATTAGACGTATGCAAATTTAAAAAACCTACAACACAAGTCAAAAAGTTTGCCTAAATAGTAAATACTATTCCTAACCTAGTGTGATAGAGCAGTGTGAAGTTAGTCTGTCGCGGTCAAGTGATACATTCTATATTACTTCCAAAAAATGTAGTAATAAGAAGCATTTAATTATGTTTACAATGGTTTGCTTTTATAGGTAAACCATGTAGGTAAGTCAGTCCACTCCCTTCTATGAAAAGGCAGGCAGCAGATGCGTTTTTGACAAAATCTGTCAGTTTTATCAAACAAAATCACCTTCCTGTGCCCCTGAAAACTTTGTAGGGAGTGGTTTACCTACAACAAACACTATAGCTATAGATCATATAATATACTAGGTATACCTATAGCATATATAGTATCTATTAGCATGCTGAAAGTTTGCACGGTAAAGCATCATCAGTAGGTCAACTATAATTGATATAATATTTTCATTAAAAAACGTCTTGATGAGTCACAATCTAAATATCTAAACTTACACATTTATTTATCATATTTTTGGGATAGTCTACTATGTGGTACCGACATCTATAGAATCTTCACTGCGCGTGCCTCAACACACTTGGCTAAATTAATGGTATTTTAACAGTTCAACGAACTTCAAAAATAGTCAATGTCGAATAACTAGTCTAACAAGCGTACATTTACCGCCTATTGTAAAGAATAAAATGTAAATTGATCAACAATAGTGACTGACAATAGTGCTATCTCTGCTCTTCCTCGTTCAGAGTGTGGAATATGTTTTTGTACCAGAAGTCGACAGTTTTGCCCCACGCGCTTAGGGTTGGTCCGTCGAGCTGGAGCACTTCGATGAACATTTTCACAATTACTGCTTTTAGATCCTGAAATATACAAGAAGCGTTGAGTTTAGGTGAGACGCTGCTATGCCTTTCCTCCTCTACCAATGGAATTGCGAAGAAAGAATTCCAATTTTGGTTTAGACCTCAAATCCTTTACAATTCTCTTGTAAATTACCAGCAGTAGGTACCCTTGCGGTTGTATAGAGTAATTTTACCAAAAGCATTTTGTGTGAAAAGCCATTGAATCACTCAATCCCAAACCGAAAATATAATTGAAAATAACTCCACTTTTCGTCCAATTAATTCCGAGCGATTTTCGTTCGCTTTCATTCGATTTATTCCACTATAGAGTTTTCCCTACTTTACCGTAATACCGCGTGCACACTATGCCCATGCCTCTGCCGGCATTAAAGCCGCGGACTTATTGCCACAGCAACATCGCCGGGTCAGAGGCATAATCGTGTTCACACTATGCTCGTGCCCACTTCTCTGCTCAAGTCCCTGCCGACTGCGGCATAGTGTGAACGCAACATTAGAAATTTTAATTTTGTAGGCAGGAATCACTATCACATCTATAGCAAAAACTTTACTATATCTGGAAACTATGCTACTAAACTAGCTTAGTAAAATTATGCAAGCTAATAATGCAACGAAACAATTTATCTGTCTACCAAACACAAGTTATTTAACTAAGCTAGCATTCATGGTTTCTACGATGTTCAAGTTTTTATAGATGACCCGGAATTGTTGCTCTCGACCGTATTTGATATACGTAATGTAGAAACTCACTATAAAGTTTTTCTCCTGAATCTTCCGTTTCCGATGAGACTCTCCCAGCTTGTTCATCATGGCCGCCACCACCTCAGGTTGGTTCAGATTAGTTACAGCTAGGTTCAGTGACGTCATGAGGTTCATAACGTGGGCCTTGAACTGAGGGTTGTTGACCCATTCCTCCTCGGGTAACTTTCGGACCATCTTAAAAAACTCTCTCGTGTCGGGGAATGTTGTGAATAATCTGGAAACAAAAGAAAACATTTACTTCAGTTAAACTTAACTATGAGGTATCCCTAAACAGTAAACATTTGTATTCTCCTTCAAATATCTAACCGGCCGAATTAATTTCAATTAATTTTATTTCGTATTATCAATTCTTGCTTTCTCAGTATCGCGTTGCCATGCCGATTCTAATCGTAGGTTTTTGGTAGACATAATCTTGTTTTAAATCAATAATAATGGCGTCGCCTAGTTATAAATCACGTGGAATGACGATTTCTATTCGTGCATATTTAGTAATTATCATGTCAGACCTCTCACGAAGTTTCTCTGTCGTGTGTGGGTAATTCTCTAGACCAAATATTTACATTTCTATGTAGCTAAGAGTATTAAGTAGTTTTTCTTGCTCTTTCTTCTGTAAATGCTTTGATCGCGAGAATATGGCAGAACCAATATCTACTAATAAGTAGTTTTGTAGCGACACAATTCTTACTTTTGCATTTTTCTGTGTTCGTATACTTATTGTTCCCATGTTGTGTTCACAGTAAAATGTAAAAATAAATGTAGCTAATACCACAATATAGTAGAAAGATGATAAGATCAAAGTTAATTTGATAGTACGTTTGTATATCCTCCGCTTCTTGAATAAATGAGTTTTGAATGTTGAATCTGTATGTATTGCATCTCAGCCGGTTCGGCTTCGACAACGTGCCACAAAAGTCTCGAGACTAAAAGGACGTTACCGTGACGTTACCGTGACGTTACTGAAATTTACTGAAAATGGGTTTGAAGAAGAACAATATTACCTAGTAGCTATCTCCAAGCTGGTACCTAAACATATTTTTGTTGGAAGAATAATCGCTACGCCGAATTGACTACTCGTAGAGCCTCTACGAACGCGATCTCTACGCTATCCCCCAAATTGAATGAGATTTTAAAGTGTGCGTTACTCCAGCAAAAAAGTGTTGAATCTGAAAATTCTAAAAATGCAGATAATTAGAGCCCACTGCCCTGTAAATGTGCCCCAAGTTTTAAATTAGTGCCTATAGCCGTTCTGGAGTTATTCAAGAAATTCACTTTTTGCTGGGGTAACGTTTTTTGCTGGGTCGATTTTCGTTCCTGGTTGAGCTAGCCGAATGAATGTTAGCTTAAAAGGGGGCTAGAATTTGTGCCTATTAGTGCCCCAACTCCTGAATTTGTGCCCCCTAGGGCTTCGGAGTTATTCCAGTTTTTGCTGGAGTAACGTTTTGCTATCTCCGAAACTACAGGTCGCACAATCATGAAACTTGGTCAGTATAAAGGTATTTCTATTTAGAAATTTGTGCCAGCTCTTGTTTTCCAAAAAAAGGCTTCATTCGCGACTTATAAGGCTTTTATTAAAAATCTAAAACCCGCTCCTAGCTCGCTAACCATTACACTGAGGAACCTATTGAAAGTGTCATTCTGTACCTCTTATTACGCTGCAACTGCTGACGAAGTTTCTTATATCTATTTTTAGTGGTTTACGAGAAATAAAGATTTTAAAATTGACCAGAAATGCCATTACTTTGACCCCGAAATACACCCATTTCCTCTAAAGCTGTGGTACTGATTCTTTGCTAGGAATTAGAGCCCATATTCAAATATATGCACACGAAATTTCAGCTTATGCTATGCTATAATTATAAAGATATCGATAAATAACCTACAAGAATCACTTTCTAACCCATATTGGTGGTTAACCGGCTAAATTCAAATGACTGTTAAAAAGCGAACGTCCGATACATGGCGCCTATCTCTTGCAGTTGACGGTATTGTATTTTAGTAATAGTTGGTACAGATACAAACAAAATTAATTCAGTGGTTTTGTTGGGTTGCCAGATACGAAGAATGTTCACTAGTAGTAGTCAAAATTAGGGAAGAATCTCGGAATTTGAGATACCCAGCTATAAACTCGCATAAACTTGCATCTCGACCTCCTAAAAGTTGTCTCAAAACCTACTTATTTATGGTATAATTATGTAGGTAATGCACACAAATGTTTGTTCTCTGTGGGGATCGAACCCACGACCCACAGCACGCAAGGCAGAGCTAAAACCGACTGAGCTGTGACCATTGTCATCAAGATAAACATTATGTAGGTACCTACCTACCTAGATAAGAAACTATTACTTAATAAACTATTACCTAGATCTATTATTACAAACAACCTACCTATGACAAATATATTTTATAGATATACTTATCATTTATAGAAAGAAACATCATAAGATAGTTATGTTTGCAAGTAGGTACTTACATTTTCTCAGGAATCTTAAGAGCCGTTATCGCGTTTCGTTCGTTAGATTAACGTATCCGGCTATCACCATCATTAACCTCTAAAAGTCTGCTTCTAGATTTTCCTGAAAGAACGATTTTAGGCGTTCTAAAGCCACGGACTTCTGGTTACAAAATACTTGCTGTGTATGTGGGCAACCCAAGAATTTTACAGAGTAAAAATTGGCAAAAGGACAAGCCTCCAGTGCCAGAACAAAATTTAAAAAAAAACAGAGTAAAAAGTAAGATAAAACAAAAAAAAAACAATCTGAGCATACACTTTTGCACAAGACTATACAGAAACCAATAATGTTATAGTATAAATTTAAGAATGTAGGCGCCATGTATCGGACTTTCGCTTTTTAACAGTCATTTGAATTTAGCCGGTTAACCACCAATATGGGTTAGAAAGTGATTCTTGTAGGTTATTTATCGATATCTTTATAATTATAGCATAGCATAAGCTGAAATTTCGTGTGCATATATTTGAATATGGGCTCTAATTCCTAGCAAAGAATCAGTACCACAGCTTTAGAGGAAATGGGTGTATTTCGGGGTCAAAGTAATGACATTTCTGGTCAATTTTAAAATCTTTATTTCTCGTAAACCACTAAAAATAGATATAAGAAACTTCGTCAGCAGTTGCAGCGTAATAAGAGGTACAGAATGGCACTTTCAATAGGTTCCTCAGTGTAATGGTTAGCGAGCTAGGAGCGGGTTTTAGATTTTTAATAAAAGCCTTATAAGTCGCGAATGAAGCCTTTTTTTGGAAAACAAGAGCTGGCACAAATTTCTAAATAGAAATACCTTTATACTGACCAAGTTTCATGATTGTGCGACCTGTAGTTTCGGAGATAGCAAAACGTTACTCCAGCAAAAACTGGGATAACTCCGAAGCCCTAGGGGGCACAAATTCAGGAGTTGGGGCACTAATAGGCACAAATTCTAGCCCCCTTTTAAGCTAACATTCATTCGGCTAGCTCAACCAGGAACGAAAATCGACCCAGCAAAAAACGTTACCCCAGCAAAAAGTGAATTTCTTGAATAACTCCAGAACGGCTATAGGCACTAATTTAAAACTTGGGGCACATTTACAGGGCAGTGGGCTCTAATTATCTGCATTTTTAGAATTTTCAGATTCAACACTTTTTTGCTGGAGTAACGCACACGATTTTAAATGTCATATAATCGATTTTCCACTAACTAGCTAGCTTTATTGTATGTTCGTAGTAAACACAGGTAATCGAGTTTTATACCGCCCAAAAGCATATTTGCATTCCCATTGGTCCCACCTGTGGGACGAAATCCAGTGGGACGAGCTGGATTGAACGTAAGTAAGTGCTTAAAATATCGTACTTAAACCTGGAATCACCGTCCGTATCGCGAAAACGATTTGATAACCGTCTACCAAAGGAGTAGAATGGAAATAGTGCAGAATTAGCGTGGTCACGCTATCTAGTCTTGGATTCTTTGTTGCCAAGCAATCAAACGCGGTCAACGGTTCTCGCGAGCACTTAAATAAAACGCCTATAAAAGAACCAATGTCTTCATTCAATCACAATACCATGATACTCGTACCTACCTCTGTCTCTGTTCACAAAACCTATAAAACCGGTTACGACGATGCAGTGAGCAGTTAATATTTAAGTGTGTTTATTTAACTTTATAGTCTTGTAACACTAAACTAGGTAGGTTAAGTACCTGCTGAATTTTGTATACTACAATTTGCTATCAGCTTTGTTTGAAAAACTCATGCGGTCTTATTCCAGAACGGGGACTAGAGAAAGTCACGGTTTAAACGTCAAGGTTTATACAACCCGGCCGAATTAAGCGGTGTAGTGGGGGAAGTATCGAGTTCCGAGCCAGGTGTCATGTTAATTCGCCCGGGTTGTATAAACTGGAATAAGACCGATGAGGACTACAAGATGACATATCTACCACCTAAAATAGATTTTGATAGAACAGACTAGTGAAATGAAGGTGCGCGAAGGTAAGGAGTGCTAGATCAGCATGGTCATCATCATCATCATCCACAGCCTGACTTCACCCACTGCTGGATATAGGCCTCTCTTTTTTGGTACCACTCTTTACGACCCCGTGCCGGTCTCATCCAATTTTTGCTCGCTATGACAGCAATATCGTCTGCCTATCTTGCTGCAGGACGACCGACATTGTGCCTGTGTGAGTGTTTTTGCGTAAAATAAATAATTTCTATTTCTATTCTAATGTGGACACGTGCTGAGGAAGGATGAAAACCATATCACCAAAAGAGTTATGAATATGAGTGTGGTGTTGTTACGCAAATAGAAAAAGGTCGAAATTGTGAGAAAGATGATAATGAATGTGATAAAGAGTGTATTCAGAGTTGACGAATAATAGGAGTGAGTGGAAGAAAACATGTATGCCACCACTTAGCGTGTTTTATGGGAAAATGATGATGAGGCTAGCGATCGAGAGAAGGTAGAGCGGTCTACTCATCAACCAGTTTGATTAAACAGTCGACCTCTTTTGTTCTCCTCTACCCCTAAGGACTCTTCAACTGTGTTTGCCCGACTGATGATTGGGTTTATTGGTATGTGGTTTTACGGAGCATTGCAAAAAAAACACAGCGTAATAGGAATCTTACCTACTAATTATTTTTTATTTGTAGATTTGAATTGTTAAGCATTCTCAAAATCGGGAAATAATCAAACACACAAAATATAGATATGTGTACATGCACAGGTGTAGTCCGTTTTGAGTGGAAGTTATAGTCTCAAATGAAAAGGTACATAGGTATACCTACCTATAATTACTTATTTTTTAAGATATGCTGTATTTATACGAGTGCCTACCTACATAAATCGGTGAAGCAAGCAAGCTCGTATGAGTTAGTGCCCAACTCTGGTGAACCCTGGTGGTACAGTTACTTTTCTAGGTACCATTTCATTTCATTTCATTTATTAACCAGCTTGTTACATAATATAACTTTGGCATGTCCAACTAATACAAATTATTTATTTAATCTTATACTAATTTTAACACATATACCTACTATTATATTAACAATCACTACTTATACCTACAAATATTTATTGTGAAAAAAGTCTTATACCTACGTTTATTTTATGTAACATCATAAATCACAAGGACAAGGTTTATTAACCTTCCTAAATACCTATTCATTGTTTACTTCTGTCGTTATACCAATGTACCTACTACTTACCTAGATACCTACCTAGATATCTACACATTTTTCTACATATTCTTAGTTTAGTCTAGTGTAGTATTATGATCTGTGGTTTAGTATAGGTGTATAAAATTACAAGTTACAAATTACATTATTAGGTGTATTAATTACAGGCACATGAGACTTCAAGATTTTTACGTCTCAGAGTGATGGACGCAGTGCATTGCCTTACAGGGCACGTCCTCATTGGACTTGCTCTGTGAGGTAATGCATTGTTATAGGCAGAAGTTACCACTTAACATCAGGTGAGCTATCAGCTTGTTCCATTACTTTTATCATTAAAAAAAAAAAAAAAAAACATAGTACCGATCTGACTCAATAAAGGTCGTTCTTATGACTCAGTACCTACTCGTACTTATCAAACATAATTATAATGTTTATCCACTCATAGGTACATATAATACAAAGCTAGAGAAAGTGTGAACTGAACAGTGAGCAGCCCGTGCTCTAAAATCAAATTAAAGATGGTTGGAAAAGTGCTTTATAAAATAGCAAGGCGCGTTTTTGGTAATGGTACTCTCATGGTAATTTCTTAGTCCCGACCTTGCATTCTTCCTCTGGAGTTAGAGCGTAAATACCTCAGATTCTTGGCGTACCGTAGTAGCATATTTCTATTTTGTGGTAAGACGCCCGTCTCAAGGGCAGCTCGGGTAATAGTTTTCAAAGTTGTTTATTCGTACGTAAGTTCTTACTGAATAATTAATTTTACGTAAGATAAATCTTTTGCATAATAAAACTACAAATATTTTTTAATACTTTAGGTTTAAGTAAACAAACTAATATTAGAACCGAGATCGTCTTATAAAAAATCTTATATAGTGTTTGCTCGAGCGGGTTTAAAAAAACTTGTTTGTTTAGTCAGATAGATTTCAAGAGATGTTTTTTATATAAGTACTACTTACTACACACTGGTATTTTTTCTCACTAGAAGAACAGGTCGAATAAAGCTATTTTCTTTTTCAAATACAAGCTTTTATTTTTGTTGCTTTTATCTTATTTTAAAAACTGTCATAATAATTACTCATCGATTTTTTATAAGTAAGCAAAAACCACACTTAAGTACAGTTTTACTAAATAAATTGCTTACCTCCTAAGCAGTTCTGTTCCATTAGCCAACGCGTTGGCATTGACTGGTGCCCAGGACTTCTGCACTGCGTGGATCTCTCGCCTTGTCAGGCCTGAAACGGAGTCTACAATGTCGGGGTCTCCGCCCCACCAGAGGTAGCTGACCCAACCTCCCATGGTTAACTGGAACAATAAAAAATAAAAAGTGAAAAAAAAGTACTCCCCAAAGCTAAAGCGGGACTTTCACTTCATATATTATTACTAGACGTCGCCCGCGGCGTTGCTCGCGTTCTAGACCCTTTAGAGTGTGACTTTTTAAAATTCCTTTCTTAGTGCGCCCCTACACTATATAAGGATACTACCCTCCAAATTTCATACCTCTAGGACTTATAGTTTAGACTGTGCGTTGATTCTAAGTCAGCTTCAAAAGAGTTTTATATATATTGATGATGATGATGATCTCGATAAATTGCTCTCATTAAAATTTTGCTTTATTTAATTATTTTTCCAAAATATTTTTTATTGAATTTGTAAAGAAAAAAAGGATGTCATCATTTTAAACTTTTTTCATTCTAAAATCCAAGAAATATGACATCCCTTGTAGTGTTTCAAATTTCTTTTGATTTCCCATGTAATTAAAAATTATTATAATAAAGTGCTCAGGACATTTTACAATAATAATTATGATAACGTTTGTTACTAGACAGCAATCTAGATAATTTATCAATAAGCACGCAATCGAAGATTAAAACATATACAACTGATTAATTTCCATACGTTTTTGTAGATAAAATATACCTAAGTAGTGTCACTAAGAAACGCTATTTAAAAAAAAACTTACAACAGCAAAATCCTTTTGTCTACTTCTAAGTTTCTTCAATACGATAAATGCGGTAAGTAAAATAAAAATGTACACAAAAAAAAACATTATTTACGAAATATAGAACTACTCCTTCCAGTAGCAGTAATACTAATGTCTTTCTAAATTAAACTTTCATGTGTGATTGTCTTATTAAACAAAGTGAAGTTATCTTGGTCACAAGACATGAAGTTAAACACGGCGTTAGGCAACTCAAGAGACAGTAGATATCATCATCATCATCATCCACAGCCCGACTTCATCCACTGCTGGGTATAGGCCTCTCTTTGTCTGTGCCACTCCTCACTGTCCTGTACAGTAGATATAAGTTTAAAATACATTGGCTTTTATTTGTAATCTCTTTCGTGTTTAAATCGAGTAGACTTATCAATAGAGTTTTAAAAAAAACACTACCGACTTCATTCATATAACCAAATAAGTTTTTACTGATATGGGATCTAAAAGCATGTTTTGAGCGTCGTTTTTTTACTCCCTGTACCTATTTTTAATTATCCCGCAAAAGTAATAGAGTGGTAGCTCTGTGGTAATAAGTAATGAGTAAATACTTAATTAAGGCTGAAACCCACGAGTTGATCGTGAACACAGAACATTAAACATGTACTTATAGAGTCCGCTGGGATCTGGCCTGTTTTACTCCGCGCCCCTATCTGACCCAGGTATTTGTAGCTACAAACAACAGCCATACTAATTAGTTTGATTCCCTCAACGGACAATACCTAATGAAGGTATTGTCCGTACGTTTTGTGTTATTTTGAAGTTTATAATAATAAGTATGATAACGTTTCTGAAAATGCTTCAAATGATACTGCTAATTTTAAATACATTTTTCATATAGGTTTTTTTTTATGATAAAAATAATGGAACAAGCTGATAGCTCACCTGATGTTAAGTAGTAACTTCTGCCTATAATTATGCATTAGCTCACAGAGCAAGTTCAATGAGAACGTGCCCTGTAAGGAAATGCACTGCGTCCATCACTCTGAAACGTAAAGATCTTGAAGTCTCATGTGCCTGTATAGGTACCCGCTCGTATAAGCCTCCTTCATATAATACCAGCTTCTTCTATCTGCCCGTTGCAACGGTGTTTCTTGCGAACTTTATGATGTCGTTTCTCATACTTATATACTTTTTTCTATACTTTCTTCATATTTTTCTTCTTTTTTAACCTACTTTTTTCATATAATTATCTAGTAATAGTACATTATGGTACTAGTGTGGTACATTGGTGATTACCGCCGAGGTGCCATTGAGACCCGAGCCGTAGGCGAGGGTCTTAAGAGAGCCGAGGACGGTAATCATCAATACACACGTGTATCATACGACGTTTTTCAACACACTTGTGAATAAAATAACTATAATTTCAACAGTGAAAACGAGTTGTGAAAAATGTTTCGCTAAGGCGGGAAAAATTAATCAGTTTTCCTATGCGCGCGCATTGCGATCGGCCACAGACTAAAGGGATGAGGTTTTTTTTTTATTTTCCGCGCTTAGGGTTTGCGCCTATCCTGCCACGTACAAAATGGGGAATTTAAAGTTTTCTTTTATTACAGAGAAAACAAAAGTTATATTTGAGTGAAAGTTTTATTTATTAAACACATACGAGTTAAAATTATCTATTTAAATAAGAAGTTGCATGAAATGAGCAAGCCATAGGAACATTAATGTATTTGTTCTATTGAACACGATCTTTTTTTTGAATAAAAACTTTTTTAAGAACAAAGGAACTCAACCAAAAAATTCAAAAAAAAAATCTATAACTCACTAGTGAGTTATAGCAATGAAAAAGTCACAGTTTGATTATGGGTGTCATTATGTGCCTAATTGCAGTGACCATAGAGCCACTTTATGAGCAAGTGTGTTGAAATAGTACATTATGGTACTAGTGTGGTACATTGGTGCTTACCGCCGAGGTGCCATTGAGACCCGAGCCGTAGGCGAGGGTCTTAAGAAAGCCGAGAACGGTAATCACCAATACACACGTGTATCATACGACGTTTTTCAACACACTTGTGAATAAAATAACTATAATTTCAACAGTGAAAACGCGTTGTGAAAAATGTTTCGCTATGGCGGGAAAAATTAATCAGTTTTCCTATGCGCGCGCATTGCGATCGGCCACAGACTAAAGGGATGAGGTTTTTTTTTTATTTATTTTCCGCGCTTAGGGCTTGCGCCTATTCTGCCACGTAAAAAATGGGGAATTTAAAGTTTTCTTTTATTACAGAGAAAACAAAAGTAATATTTGAGTGAAAGTTTTATTTATTAAACACGTACGAGTTAAAATTATCTATTTAAATAAGAAGTTGCATGAAATGAGCAAGCAATAGGAATATTCATTTATTTGTTCTATTGAACACGATCTTTTTTTTGAATAAAAACTTTTTTAAGAACAAAGCAACTCAACCAATAAAATTCAAAAAAAAAATCTATAACTCACTTGTGAGTTATAGCAATGAAAAAGTCACAGTTTGATTATGGGTATCATTATGTGCCTAATTGCGGTGACCATAAAGCCACTTTATGAGCAAGTGTGTTGAAAAATAAATAATGGTAGGGCTTGGTTTAGTGGTTACTTGGTTTATTGAAGGAGAATATTTGAGCAACTTCGTTAGGTACCTACATACTTTACCTACATTTTCTTTTGCCACTCGATTTTGAAATTCAATTCAAATAAACTATTCTGACTAGTATGGGCTATGTCGGCGGTGGTTTGTATTCTGCCGGCGCGCGGTAAATTAATCAGAGCAGCTTGATGGCATACCGCCCAACCAATTGAACTTCAATAATTGTATATTAACCTAGGAATTGGTGTTGAATTTTGAACCAATTGAGTCATCGTGAAATCTTCTGACATCTTGGGATCAATACTCTGTAGCTATTTGCTCAGATACTTTTGTTCAATATTGAAGGGTAAATTAAAAGTGTTCCTGGTTGATACCAATTTGACCATTTTAGTGTTATTTTTTACTATACATTATTGACCCCTGGCACGTAATCAGTCATTAAAATATAAGTAGTAGGTTTCAGTAGGTACTTCTTTTAAATTGATAAACATCGCATTTATTTAAATAAATGTTAACATTAATTTGACTTATCAGAGCCCATGTGACTGTGATAGTACTATTTTGATAACAGTCAAGTGACCTCATATCTGAACTAAGAATATTAATGTTGATTACGTACCTACTTACATGTTTGAATTGAAGATTGTCCAAAGATTTTTTAAAATATTAATAAGAAGATTATTGCGCAACGCAAATTTTGAGATAGCTGCTAAAGTAGTGGATATTTAGGTATGCCGTAATATAAATATTTACGAAACGAAGCAAAAACAAGCATAATTTGCTTATTTTTTTTTACCTTCTTTAGTGATTGTAAATCAAAGTATTTTTACATTTTAGCATTAAAACGTCATAATGAAAAAAAACATTTTTGCTGTGCAATCAGGTAGGTAGAGTCCTTTCCATGAAAGAAGTCCCGCAGACACGTCGCTGTAGTCGTGCGACGTGATGTTACCTAGTTGGTAAAGTCGGTAGTTCCGGAAATTGCCGCGGGACTTCTTTCATGAAAAGGACTCTACCTAAGTATTTATTATAAGTACTTATCTCTGTTTATGTCACTTGCGATGATATAACTACACACATATTGGGTAATACTTAATTATTTGATTCACAAGATCCGGATTTCACGTTACAAACAAATAAAACTTGCTAATTGAGCCGAAGTATTGACACTCATAGTTCAAAACACGATTGTTATGAACTATCTAATAGATTTGACAAAGGTATTACATAGCTTCAGGTCGTAGGAAGCCTCACTTCATTATTATTTACAAAAAAAGGCATAAAAATTCTAATACCGAGTGTAAAAAGACCGCTCCAAACGGAAAGTTAAAGTAGCCATCAATATGAAAACCTTTTCCTATCAGCGTAAGCGTAAAAAAAACCTTCTGTTTCATAGATTATTTACTGATGGTAACACCGCTGCAAAAGTTATTCATAACTAGCCGTCGCCCGCGGCGTTGCTCGCGTTCTAGACCCCTTATAGTGCGACTTTTCAAAATTCCTTTCTTAGTGCACCCCTACACTATATAAGGATACTACCCTCCAAATTTCATACCTCTAGGACTTATGGTTTAGGCTGTGCGTTGATTCTCTGTCAGCATCAAATGAGTTTTATATATATTGATGATGATTGATGATTGATGGATTCCTCCGTAGTTTTTGTAGGTGATCGTATGAAACCCTGTATTGTGAACATAATCATTTGTTCCAGTATCAGAATAAAGGGATTAATACCGCTCCTGAAAACTTGGAGGTAAAGGCTTAAGTTAAGTTTTCGAGAGTGCTTTTATTACACATGACATAATGTGATCAAATTTCTATAATGCCAATACCCGTTCTTGGTCAATTTATAATTTTCCTAGTGTTATGGATTAAGATGGTTCCCACATTTGCAATGAATATCACGCCATTTGCAATTTCTGGAATGTCATCGATATGACAAACAATGTGCGTCTACTTCTACACCTAACTACATACCTACTTACCGGGTCCATTCACGTGATTGAAATACCACTAGGGTAAACTTAAACACAATATAGTACGTAGGTATATTTTCTCTTGTCATTGAATTATGCAAAAAACCCATAGGAATTACATTTTATGTCACATACGGTACGGATATTCCAGTTGGATAAAGAGGACATCTCTGCGTCCATTTTTGAGGATATTTACTAAAAAATAGTTTACAATAGAAAACAAAACATGCCTAAAAAAAATATACTTAGTTGAATAAGATTAATTTTGATAGAGATTGTACTTTGTGTACTGGTACTGTTAATAGCGCCAAAAGTTTACTGAACGTTTGTTCGAAAATCACAGTTCGTGTTAGTTCTGTGATTGAATAAGGTCCGAAAAGTTTTTGCATTTCCGACTGAGGTGCTAGAGCACCTCAGTCGGAAATGCAAAAACTTTTCGGACCTTTTTGGCAATTTCTTTTTCTTTTTAGGTTTCGCAAGAACCTTTTTCTAGGAAACGATCGCACACGTTACGAATGCTAAGTAGGCAGAATACTTTTCTGTTACTAGGCGGTTTTTGAAGACACCGATACCTAAATGTAACTAATACAAAACTCACCTTCGTTGACATAAAATATAGAGTGGTTTATATTTTTTCAAGTTACTATTTATTCAAGTCAAATTTATACGAAATTACGATAGATACTTCATACAGAGGTTGGCAATGGTCTTTCAAACTTAGTGCGTATAATTATAA
Organism: Eulithis prunata; assembly: GCA_918843925.1. Classification (NCBI taxonomy): domain Eukaryota; kingdom Metazoa; phylum Arthropoda; class Insecta; order Lepidoptera; family Geometridae; genus Eulithis; species Eulithis prunata. Next base: position 7,422,619 of record OU974014.1, on the reverse strand, counting down.
AGTACATAATTCGATGGGTGACTACTGTGCGCAGTGTGTAACTTGAGATATTATTATGTATGATGATATTATTATATTGTGGGGTCAGGGTTAAATATTTGATTGTAAAAAAAAAAGAAACTAAGTTATGCTTTTCTAAAGAAATCTCACCTGCTCAGTGAATCCTATTTCTGTAGAATTGTTGTGAAGTGGCGTAGACTATAGCAGAAAAATGTCTGAAGTGTCTGATGACCACAAGCCAAGTGGACGACGATCGTAAGTGAAGATAAGTATGTATTTGAGATATCTTGGGGTCGGGGTTCAAATAACACGTTTGATAGGAAGAATGCGTGAATTAAAGCCTTTGTCAATACATCTATGATTGTATTGACAAAGGCTTTAATCAGGTACAGTCAATATCAGAAGTTAATCACATTTTCAGTATATGTTTATTGTTTTAAATTGTATAAACAAATATTTTTGAGTAAAACATATTTGTCAAATATAACTACCTTACCAAAAACTCATGTGTTTGGCAACGTGATACAAAAAAATTTAGGTATTTGCAATTATGTATTAGGCAAGACTCCAATTCCCAGGCACGGTAGACCTTCTCTCAGACCTTTGGGTAGGTACTAGATACTCTAGGTACCTACTAAAATTATACCTTCTGCTATTATATCTAATGGGTTTTCAATCAAACAAACTGTCGTAAAAGTGGGCTATAAAAATAAAATTGTCGGTAATAATTTGAGCGATTCCTTGTAGAGCACTTAATGCTTCCATAAATGTAGGTAAGTAATTGGTTTACCAATAACTAATTCAAATATTCATTAGAATTTTATAGAGCCTAGTTATATACCTACTTATAAGTTTTACCGTTGTTTTTATGAAAAACTGTTATTTATCTGCCGATAAATAATAATTTTTACAACTCAAAAACTATTTAACCTAGACTAAAAATGAAACCGGTTTTGGAATGTCTAAACAAAGCTCTATCATATGACACCCTACTTGATATTTTTGTACGACTTTATTTTTTTTACTCCATATCTTTCCAACCCCTTGACCGATTTACTTAATTTTTCAAACCAGTAAAACTTAAAAGTACTATCCGTATACCTACCAAATTCTGTGAAGATCGGATAAGAGATTCAAAAGATCTCGCCGAACAAACATACAAAGCATATTCGTTCGCTTCGCTCACTCGATCAATTAAACCTACCGATGCGAAGAGTACAAAAACTAACGTTTCTATGCTTTAGTTAAGTCTTATATAATTCACACACTTTTATAGGTATACCGCAATATAGTTTCCACCAAATTAAGAAATTACATTGGTTATAAAAAAAACATTTTTTTTTATTTAACCTATTGTGTCCCACTGCTGAGCAAAGGTCTCCCCCAAAATTTTCTTAAATTATAATATTATAAAAAACATTATTAAAAGAAATTAATGTAGGTACTTATGATCAATGCATTCAGAATACGGACTATTCTGAGCTCCAGTCGAAGAATACAGAACCTACAAACTATGTTTTGTAATAATATCTTTAATTGTTTTGAAATCGTATCTCTAGAGTTCATGAAACCGAATATTTTATTTCCGTCACTAGCCGGCGACACGGGATTACAAAAGTATACAAAACTGTTAGCTAAAACTGTTCCAACATACCTTCGAATCAGTCTATATCCACTCACACATATTAAAACTACGCGGTGTATATTCAAAGTTTGGTTCTACGAGTTTTATTTGTTTTGTTAAAGACACGCGCGTTTGGTCTGATTCTGGGATGGATACTGAGTGTGACTGGCATTTGTTTACAATGAAGCCCGCCCTACGACGCCGCCCTGCCCTACGTGGGGAATTATAAATTGTAGAGTCCTTTAGTGATTATGACTAGTTTTAAAAGCTACAAGTGGAAACTTGATGGAATGACATAAAATGATGAGTTGTTTACAATCATTTTATAGCAGGTACACTTAGAAGTACATAAAGGTACAGTTCCTAATCTCGCGGTAATCACTTCTGAACTACATAAGTGCTTATGTAACTAGCCGTCGCCCGCGTCGTTGCTCGCGTTCTAGACCCTTTAGGGTGCGACTTTTCAAAATTCCTTTATTAGTGCACCTCTACACTATATAAGGATACTACCCTCCAAATTTCATACCTCTAGTACTTATGGTTTAGGCTGTGCGTTGATTCTCTGTCAGCTTCAAAAGAGTTTTGTATATATTGATGATGATGATGATGATGATTGAGAACGTTCAATGATATTGAAATGAAATGAAATGAAAACATTTATTCAACCCCCAAGCCCAATATTGAAGTTTGAAGTTCAATTACTTTAGGTATAACCATTCAGAATTGGTATATCGATGACCAGGTATTTTTTTATACAGTACATATTTCGTGTACCTACCTACAGCCAATATCTAAAAATAAAAATGCCTTTTATTTTAAAACAATATGAAAACTCGTTTGTTAGAAAACATTTAAGTAAAAAAAAACTCAGCAGGTTCAGAATACTAAATTCAAACTACGATTCAAGCGAGGTAATAAAATATTGCTTATTGGATGAATTAATTAAAACGCTTTAGTAAACATAGAAATCACCAAAACATATATGTATGAAATAAAACAAAACCGGTTGCATTAAAAATAGTCAAGAACTTGTGATAATGACTGTACCCAGCTACTTGTCAAGTACCCACTATTGAGTAGGTAAGATCTACACTTATGCAAGGTGATTGGCTAAACAAACACAATGTCCAAATATATTACGCGACCATGCAGATTCATTTGGTCTCTGGTACTCCGCCAAAACTATTTTATTCGGTTATTGTTTGTTTAACAATATTTGATTTATAGGTCACGAACGTTCATAAAACTACGCTGCTGCTGTTTATGTATTATTCCCTATATTTGCCATAGTTTTATGACCACACGGTCTGGCACTAAAGCATTCCTTGTAGCTATGGATCGTTTTGGCATCCTGTACTAAAACTACTTTGGTTGGAGCCTGTTGTAAGTGGTAAGGAGTATCTTAAATGTAGCTGGCAACATTGACGAATATCATCATCATCATTTTATTAGCTTTTTGCGGCTATGATAATCACGGCGTCCTGAAAGGCTTATTGTGTTCGCCACATCATCATCATCTATCAGGCGACTTTTCTCACTGCACTCAAAAAGTAAGAAAACAATCTTGGTTCTTACAAAGTCTTCAAAGCAACTGCTTCTCTGTGGTTACTTCGCAAAAGGAAAGTGCAGCCTGCACTTCGCATTCTCGAATAGCACCTTTGACAATGAATGCATGAAGCCATAATTCGTCCGTGAAATCATTTGCGATTCGGTACGCGATGCACCGACTACTAATCGATGTCCGCTGCATAATAGCCCATTGTCCCCGACTCTACTTGGACAGGCCAGAGTGCAGTGAGGTGTCGGAGCTATGAGGAATACCTATTGAGGAGTCGCTTCCGGGGTTATAAAGAATAATAGTGCATGGTGATGTGCAGTGCAATTCAATGTCTTTTTTGTAGTTGGAATGCAACAACATTGGCTGCTTTTTTCATTAGGTATTATGATGTAGGTTTGACTGCCAGAGGTAACACCTAATGGTAAGTGTAACTGCAGCCTAAGGTGGAGCACGCTTAGCCATAATCCACCTATTCATGGACATGAATTCAAGACGATGGCAGAGAGTTCCCTTCCTTGGCAGTTCGCATAATGATCCTTGCATTGTGTGGTTGGTTGATTATTGTTGCATTGGAAACTGCAAAAAAACTCCAGTGTGTAATTCCTACTGTAGGTTGGTTTTTTGGGTTTAGGATGCATTCTCTCCATCCAAAGGTTGCCTGGAAGAGATCGCTATTGAGCGATAAGGCCGCCCTATTGTACATTTAATGCAACCTGTTTTGTTTTATTTCAAAAGAATATGTTTCGGTGTTATTTATGTACAATAAGGCGTTTTCATTAATTAATTAATTCATTCTCTTCACTAGGTTTCAGTAAAAAAAAGCAAAAGGTCACGTTGGATCGTCTGATAAACTAGCTCCACTGTTTCATCGCACAGTCGTAGGTGCCGTGCATCTCCAAAACAACGCAGCGTATGCAGTCTTGAGTTTTATTTCTATCTATCTATCTATTCAGCCTGTATGCACCCACTGCTGGGTGCATACAGGCTGCATGCCTGCATGCCTCCTCTTTAGTACGCCAGTCTCTCCGGTTCTGCGCGAGTCTTCTCCACTGCTGCCCAACTACAGCCACAATATCATCGCACCATCGGGTGGGTGGTCTGCCTCGTGGTCTTTGAGCGTCCCTTGGCCACCATTCCGTAATCACTGTCGTCCATCTTCCATCATTCCTTCTTGCCACGTGCCCTGCCCATCTCCACTTCAAGCTTGTGATCCGCATACCTACGTCTACAACTTTGGTCCGGCGTCGTATCTCCACGTTGGGTATGTGATCGAGTAGTGAGATACCGAGCATGGCGCGCTCCATTGCTCTTTGTGCTACTTTTATCTTATGCATGTATTCAAGTGTGAGCGGCCATGTTTCGGATCCGTATGTTAATATAGGCAGGACACATTGGTTGTATGCCTTGGTCTTCAGGCTCTGTGGAATTTTTGATTTGAAGATGTCCTCCAACTTCCCAAAGGCAGCCCATCCCAGCTGGATTCGTCTAGCGATCTCCTTTACTTGAGAATATCGGCCAAAAGATAAACAATGCCCAAGGTATATGTACTCGTCCACCACCTCGATATGGTGGTTATCCATAGTGATGTTGGGACTGGAGGTGGGACGGTTTACCATGATCTTAGTTTTCGACAGGTTCATCTTAAGGCCGATTTGCAATGAAGCTTTGTGCAGGTCGTTAAGCATTATTTGGAGATCAGCAACATCATGGAGTTTTATTTAGTATCAACAAAACTTTTAATACTGGCTCTAGGCTAATGCATATTTCGTCTCACCTTCTGGATCGTGCCTGCCATTCCCTAAAAGCCTCGGGCCGCCGTATCTTTGAACTCTTTTTCTTTGGTTAAAGTCCAGACATCTACAAAAGATTTTTCGTGAAAAATTCTCTATGAGACTGTCGGTAACAAAAGCTGTCTGTAACTGTCGGTAGGTATACAAATACCTACCTACCTGCCTCTAGCTGCCTAAGCAGATTCATTCTGGTTCTAAATAAAATTCTTCTACAATACAAGAATGATCTTGAAATAAATCCTACCCGTACCTACCACTACCTACTACCGTATTTGGATAGGTTTTTATGCATAGTAAATTATTTTCAGTTTCACTCTTTCATTTTATTTTATCATATTTTTACAGTAGGCAATGCAAATAGCATACCTATACCACCCTCAAAATAATGTAACCATAGGAAGTACTCGATAGGCGTGGAATGACAGAGGGCAAGCCTCGTATTGTACCTAAACCTGGAAAAAACACTAAATTCAAATTCCATTTGAGTTCCTCTTTAGTAATTCAGAGGGCGTGGTGCTAACACGACAAAAGTATTAGGCATTGATAATGTAGGTGTGCCAAACCGTTGCCTGAATAGCAATTTCAGTCGTATTGAATTTAGTGTTCCGCTGGAAATAATTTCAGTCGATTATTTCGACTTATTCTCTTGTTCAACGCCCAGTTTCGAACTAAATTATTATACGTTGGTTAAAAGTAAATTATCTTGACTGGTAAGTAGTAAGCAACATGAGTTGATTCATAATTTATGTCTAATATGTTTTGGAAGCTTTGGACATTTGGTTTAGGTATATCTTTATAGTAATTTAAATGATAGAACGAATTATCTACTTCTGCATTTATTCGAACTAAAAAAAAATTGAATTAAGAAAAACTCTTCTGTTTAAAAAATCCTAAAAAGTATTTACAATGTTGTTAAGTTGTTATCAATGTTGTTATCTCGCAAATCCTATGCCTCATCTTCTGGGTTATGCTCTTTAATAATACCTATAGGTTTTGTTATCTGTGGTCTCCGTTTAATCTCTCAAATATGTGCTTGTAAATAAATTCAATAAACTTAATCCAGGAAGCCAAAACTGGTTCATACACTTTCAGATCCTTTTCCAAAACTTCGATCCAGATTTCTCTGAACTCCTGTAAAAGATAATAGGTATTTAGATACTTACGGGCAAATCAACACAATCAAGAAAAATACCATGAAATAGTTTGGTCTCAAATTAAAGCCATTAACATTGAACTAATGATCTTTTCTCAAACATCGCAATGAAATTTCAGTTTTGAAGAATACCTACGCTGTAAACAATAGTGAAGCATCCGGTCACAGGAAAAAAAGAAGTTAATACTCAAGCAAAAACAAGCAGATTGTTTAATTAATGCTAAGTGGTAAGTACCCTGCCTCATTATCTCAAGAGCACGTCCCCAGTGGATTTATTGCATTGCGCCGATCTCTCTTGGGGATCCACTCCACTTCACTGGACTAAATGTCATCTTGACATATTCGTTTTTGTCAGTGATAAAAACCAATACGTAGACCTCTCATGTATCGTATCCTCAAATTCATGAGCAATATGGAGTCCCCTCACAGATGGATGCAGATTCTGCGCAAGGCGAATGCTATTTGACGGGTTGGCGAACTCTTTGTTTATGAATTTCTGAGAGGATGTTAAATCACAAACAAGAAAAATGTCCCCTAGTGCCTGTCCTGTATGACCACAATATGTGCACAATCCATTTGATGTTTCAGTGCTTTTTTTAAATCTTCCTACAAAGTCTGGTTTGTTTTTGCTTGTTACGAACCATTTTTATATCTTGAAAATAATTTTAGTTCTAGTAAGCGATTAATTTGTAATCTTAAGAGAATTAATGAAGATCTAAAAGCGTACCAATGTTTACCGGGCCTGGAAAATTAGGATAAATATTCTTGGACATACAACACAATGCTCTCCAGTCCCAAACTAAGCAAACCTTGTACCTACTATGGGAACTACATTGCTGATAGAATACTTATATTTAGGTATATTTTTTTTTCGAAATACTTATAATACTAGACAGACACCCAGACATAGAACAAACATTTATGTTTGGCAATTAATAAGGCAGGCAGGATTAGGTACACTAGTTTTCCAGGCAAGAAAAAAAATTGTGCTTGCTACCTCAAAGTGTATTTTCTCTACATGCTTTGCATGATGCGTTTCTCCCAGCTTATTCATCAGAGCAGCTGTCACTTCAGGTTCCATTAGGTTCTGAACAGCCGAGTTTATGGAACCCATAAGAGTACTGACATGGGCTTTGAATTGGTAGCTGGAGGTGATCTGCTGGTCGGTTTTGTTCTTTATGGCTTTGAAAAAGGCTTTCGTGTTTGGGTTTTTGTTGAATAGTCTGAAAATAACGTGGGTTTAAGTAACTTATTTATAATGTTAGGTAATTTAAATTATTTGTTCTAGGTACTTAGGTACATAATAAATGTTTTTTTTTTAGGTTTATAGCATGTAAGTATTATTTTATTGTCTAAGGTCAAGTAGACGAAGAAAAAATATACGGAAAGCGCGGGAAAACTACCAAAATAATTAAAAAACAAAATATCTATGTGCAAACTTCGATTCCGTATATTACGGTTTATTTGAAAAAGAAAGGAAAGATCTGCTTCATATTACCTACTAAGTCATGTTATTATTCTAAGCCCTAAGTAGTATTCATTATCTGTATTTAGAAGTTAAGCGTTAAGGCGTTTAGCGCTGAGCTAAGTCAATGTTTTCAGGCACCTTAGAAACATCAGCATTCCATAGGTTCTTGATTGCGCGTAGATAGGGCCCCAGGTGCTTTGAATATGGTAGACATCTCGTAACGTCAATCCAGAGAACTCGTCAGCCTTGTCAGGATCTCCGCCCCACCAGAGATGTCTGATGTAGTTTCCCATACTGGATATTATGTGGAGTAAACTAGTCAGTCATTATGCCTAGCTGTACGGTCGTTTACTCAACCCAAAGACCTATACCTACCTACGTGAAGAGCGGTGTTTAACTTTAGGTAGGTAGGTACTTACCTAAGCACCTACCTACTACGTTTTAAAGGTGTTGTATAGTAAAGAAAAACTGACTATTAATTAGATTAGTTACCCTCAGACAGTAAACACTGGCGGTAATTTGAGCTACAACAGTAATAAACAGAGCTTTAGTGTATAAATCATAGTATTTCTATAATAATTCGTATTTCCACATCCACACTTATTTTTCATTGTTCTTCGACTGACACGTCTCGCTGCCCTCGCTCGTCGTGTCATCCATGGGTCTTCCATTTTCAAACACTGCCGGTCAGTGCGAACCAATACTCTTTATAACTCAAAGAGGTTGGTTCTACGCTGCATTGCTAACACGGCCCTCCTGCACCGTGCATGTCCTCAGGCACGACCACAACCCAATCCTGGAAGGTAAAATAATATCCATAAATTCATTCAGGACGTTCGGCCAATCAAGACCAACATTTTGCACAAAGTTAAATAGACAACTCAATTCTTTCTGTTTATCTACTCCTTTAGTCTTAAAAGTTTCCACCAAACAGAAAGAATTCCACGACTACACACAACGACAAGAACCCAAACGAGTAATAATTTTGTTCCCTGCCTTAATCCGAATCGTGCCTGCTCCAGGAAATCGCCTGCGTCAGCTCACCCATTCGATTCTGGTCAGTAACATTATTACTCGTCTAGGACAACCCAACACAACATTAATTTATTATGTCTATACTTTCATGAAAGTATATACACCACATTGCTAACACGCCTCGTTATTATCAGTTGCTTAGCACCAAATACGGAGAGGACTGTTCTAACATCTTATCCGACCCGAATGTCAACCCCACCTGCACCATGGTCTCTAAATAACATCTAAAATCCCTGATGCAGAAGGCAAGGGGAAACCACCGCACTATTACCCCAAGAAAGTCGTCATGAAAGGAAAAATAAGTCGGGCCACTGCTGCAACATGACGACCACTCTGCCAAGAGTGATACGACAAAGGAAAACTACCAAATACTTACCTACTAATAACCATCTTTAACCGCAGATTTTGTTTTAAGAACCATATCACATTTTTAGGAATCATTTTCTATGAGAACAAGAACCGAGTTTACAACTCAATTAAGAACTTCGATTCTCAATAATAATCACGAATTCTATCGTAATTTTTTTATATTATCTTATTCATCGTTTCATATTTAAATGTATTTTTCGTTTAGTACGTCCCAAAACGCTACACTTAGACTCGGAACAGACAAAATGTCCATGTAGCCTAAGAATCCGCACGAACCCTCTAGATTCCCACTGTGCCCAATATGACCCAAATGGCCCTCACTCGCATAAAGAACAATTTTATTAATACTACTCTGCCCAAAACACCACACTACAGCGTAATTTGATTACAAGAGCATAGGGTAAATCTGCACGTCGTTTATATTTTACTACTGTTACCTTTGTTTACTTATACCGTCTTTATTAAACAGGAACGATTTTCATGTCATGTACCCAATGTGTGGGTAAAATAAATCTATTAATTTCAAAAATATACTTTAGATAAACTACCAATGTGCTTGCTAAAATAAAATCATTTGACAACTAAGCGCTTTTCCATTGTCAAAGATCCCTTCTCTCCTGCACTCTGTCTAGCAGAATTGATTACATGTCTTTGCAACTACAGGATATTTTGTAATATCTTATATCATGTCGGAAAGTAGCTATCTAAACACCAACTTTCAATTCGGACCAGCCACACATGATTATATTTAGGACCAGATAACCCCCGAACCATAATTACACTTCTATCCGCAGAAACTCCTTTGTTATTAGGTTAAGGAACAAATTACTTTTGATATCAACAAAGTTTAATGAAATACCTACAGAACAGAAGAAAAGAAGGGAGCGTTTCAAAAATAAATAAATTGACCCTTGCACGAGCTTTTCCTAATAGGTACCGCGTTCACACTCAGCTCATGCCGCTAACGTCATTATTGCCGCGATTAATTCCGAAATTATTGCCAGAGCAGCATCGCCTTTATTCTTATAAGAGAGCAAGGGGATGAACATGGGCACGAGCCTGGACAGAGGCATTATTGTGTTTAGATTAGGCTCATGCCCACTTCCCTGCCGACTACCGCCGTACCTAAACGCGTTATTAGAAAGTTGTAAACTGCATTATAATATCAACACCCGCTGGCAACAATATTATTTTTTTATATGCAGTATGCCACATTTTGATCAGACGAAAAGGAAAAAAAAAAAAAACATCATCCCGCAGTAATTGAGAAGTCGTCAGCATCGTTCGATTAAGACACAGCACTATAATACTCTCCTCAAGACGTGATCGTACGACTTTACCCACGTTGTCATCACCTCTCGACAACATCCGAGCCACATCACGGTGCCTCTCATGCCCGTAAACCGAAATCCACCCAGTTATTTTATTATGATTGACAACCGATTCCGATTGACGACGTGACATAACACTATTTATATACTAGGTACAAAATGTGTATCAATGTGCACAACATCCAGGCTGAGCCATGCAATATTTACCGATCCCGCTATCGACCGACGCCATTCCCCAAGTTCATCCCAGCTTTGCTTCCAAGACCATTTGAAGAAAATATTTCTTTGCGTTTTACATATTATTATGGTACCTATCTACTCTCTGCGAACATCCCCAAAAATCATTGAAATTAGTCGTAAAATAGACTCGCTCCTACAATCTAAGGTACGACATACTACGTTAGATTACCTTCTAATGCACCAAAATGATAATTTATTTTATTTCGTCGTACAATTATGACTACATAATATTATGTCTACTGAATAACGAAACGTTTAAACTATTTTCTGGTACTGAATCAACCATTAACCGAACAACTTTCACGATTAGACGACCCGAAAAACCAATAATTTAGATCCTTGCCCCAATCCGAATTGTGCCCGCGCCAGGAAACCACCTGCGTCAGCTCACCCATTCTTTTCCAAGTCAAAGAATCGTGCCTGCTCCAGGAAATTACCTGCGTCAGCTCACCCATTCTTTAGTCAAGAATCGTGCCTGCTCCAGGAAATTACCTGCGTCAGCTCACCCATTCTTTAGTCAAGAATCGTGCCTGCTCCAGGAAATTACCTGCGTCAGCTCACCCATTCTTTAGTCAAGAATTGTGCCTGCTCCAGGGAATCCACCTGCGCCAGCTCACTCATTCGGTCGGGACAATAAAAAATTTTTCGGACCGTCCAATACGCAACAATTTCTCCCATTGTTTTACATACGTGATAATTGTATTACCTAGATGAACTGGGAGATTAATAATTTTGTTCCCTGCCTTAATCCGAATTGTGCCTGCTCCAGGTAACCACCTGCATCAGCTCACCCATTCGATCCTGGTCAGTAACATTATTAATCATCCCTTATATAGTACACAACATCTACTCCTTAAGTCTTAGGAGTTTCTACCAAACAGATTATTCTACGGCCCGAACCAATTTCTGTTCAAATATAATTTCGTAATATTTTCGAATCATCTAAATGCAATACGCTTCGCATGGCACTATACCAAAGGTTAAATGTTCGAGCATGGCTTAGCCACTTCATAAGTAGTAGACTCGTTGAAATATAGTAAACTTGTTAGATCTCACCAATTTCCCAATGTAACGTATCGCATCTAATAGGGTTCGACAGCGTGTCCGCTCCGAAGTCACGCACCACCATTTCGCCATGAATCTCGCTGGGCGATGGTGACGTGTCAACAGGCAACTGTGAAGGCACCCCCATAAACGGCGTAGACCACGCTGGAGACGGAGACGTATCACCTTTTAACACAAACATCAATTTTACTGTAGGTACCTGTAATGATTCCGACGGCGCCAAGATCTCGGCCACGTCTAACAGGGACTGCGTGCGGTGTACGAGCGTAACGCTCACGTATCTGTAGGTAATGGTGTTAGACGAACAACGATCTACCGCAGTTCTCTTTACATTACTGCAGTAATGTTATACATAGGCCGTAGACCAACTTATTGTTACACAGATGGCGGCGAGGCTGCGTTTTCCACTAGTCCAATTCTCCTATATTCTAAGCGCTACTACTTGCTCTAATATTCTGTGGCGCTACAAACTTTGGCGTGATGAAACTATCAGTTTGGTTCTTAGTTCGAAAATAAGAGAGAGAAAAAAAAAAATAACAAAAAAAAAATATTTCTAGACACCAAACTTTAGCGGAATCCTTGTATTCGTTTTATGCCTGTGTGTATCATACCATCATCATGCTACGACAAATTAGATTCGTCAGAATTGATTACTGTAAGCCAAGCTAGGCTATCCTAGATTACTATGCGACGATGAACCCTTACTCACAGTTTCACTTCTTGATACCTTTGCCCTTTCATTTAGAACTCAAAGTATGCGCAGGGTGTTCCTGAAAAGCTGCTGCTGGTACTCGGTAATACTAGAACATCTACTCGATGAAAATGACACCGCCTTGCGTTACACCTCCGTTCACTTTTCCTTTTTCCATTGCGGCGCGTGAAATTGTCCATCCACTTCTGATTTGAGCTACAACAGTAATAAACAGAGCTTTAGTGTATAAATCATAGTATTTCTATAATAATTCGTATTTCCACATCCACACTTATTTTTCATTGTTCTTCGACTGACACGTCTCGCTGCCCTCGCTCGTCGTGTCATCCATGGGTCTTCCATTTTCAAACACTGCCGGTCAGTGCGAACCAATACTCTTTATAACTCAAAGAGGTTGGTTCTACGCTGCATTGCTAACAGTAAACCGATTTGTTGAATAATATTTACACACACCACACGCGCACTATCGCGAGCGATCGCGCGCAGCGATTCAATGGAAATAGTGTAAATAAACATAGGGAAGTACCTACCTACCTACCTAACGTGCTCTATCTCCCTACTATTTTGTGTTGGGCTCCCTCGGAAAAAGTTATATGCTAAGAAAACTATTCAGTCTCATCCTCACTAAGCCGTACACCCACAAATAGGATGGTAGACTATGGTAGAGCAGCTCTACCAAAATACACATAATATCTGTGACACCGTTTTTACTTTGAATTGAACCTAGTAGCTCTATCTAGGGGTGAATAGAAGAACTAAACCGAGCGGAAGTTGAAATTATTGTTTTTTTTTTACATGATTAGTTTATTTGAAAGCTTATATCCGTGTCCGTCATTTCCACAGCTGCTGATGACAGTGACAACACTGACATCACTGACACACAACCAAAAAAGACTTGGCAAAAGGACAAGCCTCCAGTGCCAGAACAAAAAAAAAAAAATAGTAAAAAAAAAACAAAACAACGTGAGCGGTCCATATAAACGTGTTTTTATTTTCTTTCAGTTTTCGTACCATTTCCTAGTAAAAAATGCCTACCATTAGTGAAGCGACCGTGAAAAGTATCGGGAAAGTTCTAAACGATCCAGCCAGACCCATGAAAGAGCGTTTCAGAGCTTTATTTACATTGCGAAACATCGGCGGAGAAACCGCTATCCACTGCATCAGCGAGTGCTTTACGGATGAATCAGTGTTACTGAAACATGAGCTGGCTTACTGCCTAGGCCAGATGCAGGACAAACGCGCTATACCTATACTTAGAACTGTTTTGGAAGACAAAGTTCAAGACCCTATAGTGAGGCATGAAGCAGGTATGTTTATCAAAGTTTTATCAACATTTTTCATGTACTTGTTATCAGATTACATTGGAAATGTGAAAGTTGAGAGCCGGCACGTATCACGATTAGTTGAGTGGGTTAACTAAATAAATAAAACGATTTTCATGGAACTTCTATTAAATAGAGTAGGTATAAATAATGCATCAATTTCCTCATCTGTGTATTAGTAGGTTCTTTCCACATTCATTCTTATAAAATAAGTAATCTATAAAACAGCTTGATAAACCTACAGTTACCTCAATTACAGGAGAGGCGCTCGGTGCAATCGGAGATCCTAACCTTCTACAAATCCTTCAAAAATACCAGAACGACCCAGCAATAGAAGTAGCAGAGACCTGTCAAATAGCACTGCAAAGGCTAGAATGGATAGCAAGCGATGCCAAAGAGAAACTATCAAAAAGTTTGTATACCTCGATTGACCCGGCACCACCTAGTATTGAGAATGATGTTTCTAAGCTAAAAGAGGTAATGATGGATGAAACAAAGCCTTTGTTTGAAAGATACAGAGCTATGTTCAGTTTAAGGAATTTGGGAACTACAGAGAGCATCAATGCTTTGGGTGAAGGTTGGTATTGAACTGAGCTATCAACTAGAATTAGATTTTTACTACCTATGGATCTTGGTACGTACATACTGAGTGCAGTATGTACGTACAATAAGTGTATTGGTGATATCTTTCCTGTGGATATGGTTGACTAGGCTAAGAGGATGGTGTTGGTGCTGGGCAAGCCTACTCCATCTAAACATTGTCCCAGGCACTACAGTGCCCCGTTAAGTGTATGCTGTATAAAATCATCTTCAATAGATGTGTAAAGGCCTATTATTATGGAACTTAATACATACAGCATGCAGTACTGATGCCATTCTCAATAGTACCGGTAATTCCCGGTATTGTGGAGGAGAATGGTACCGTTACTGTTTTTTTTTTATGATAAAAGTAATGGAACAAGCTTATAGCACGTCCAACGAGGACGTGCCCTGTAAGTCAATGCACTGCGTCCATCACTCTGAGGCGTAAAGATCTTTAAGTCTCATGTGCCTGTAATTACACCGGCGCCTTTACCCTTCTAACCGGAACACAGCAATGCGAGCATCACTGCTTGGCGGCAGAAATAGGCCCTAATGACCAAAAAGTCCTCCAAAAACATTAATAACAAGAAATGTTTTCCCGATCTTTAAGTGAAGCATTTTGTTAAACTTCATCAATAGTTATTTCTTTTTCTAGGGTTCAAAGCAACAAGTGCGTTGTTCCGACACGAGGTTGCGTTCATCTTTGGCCAGATGCAAGATGAGAGGAGTGTTCCATTCCTGAAGATGACTTTAGAAAATACATCCGAGCATGAGATGGTGAGGCACGAAGCAGCTGAGGCACTGGGGTCTATTGCAACTGATGAATGCACGGAGGTTTTGAAGAAGTAAGTTTCTAGTACTCAATGTATAATGGACCACTTATTTATAGAGTTTAGAAAAGTTGCCATTGCCTTCAATTCTATTAAACCAGCGGGCCTAAGATGCGCACGCGAGATATTTTGTCATGTCGTTCTGTCAAAATGTAAGCATTTTGCACTAGTTTTTGAACTTTTACATTATCTGTGGTAATGTTGTCGACAAAACGCGCCTTGTTATTGTACACTTTTGACACTTCTTAGTCGTCGTATCACTCTGAGGACGAGATAATAGTCATGCAGAAATGTCAAAAGTTGAAGATTCAAGGCGCGTTTTGTCGACAACATTGCCACAGATAATGCAAAAATTCAAAAACTGGTACAAAATGCTTAATTTTTGACAGAACGACATGACAAATATCTCGCGTGCGCATCTTAGGCCCGCAGGAGTGGTTTTCTAAGCATCTCAAAAGAAATGACATGCTCAGAAAACAAACAAAAGTTCCACTAGATATTATACGGCTGTTTGTCTGACAAAGGGTTATATCTTCTAAACCAGAGTAGAAAAAGTTTATCTGGCTGATGATTGAGTGCAGATGTAATCCATATTAATGAAAAACAATGTATGATGTGATGCATCAACAATATTATGAAGATTGTGGAAAGTTAGTAGGCAAAAAGTTTCAAAATCATTGTTTTTAGAAATGTATGGGTCCAGCTGTTAACTTCTTCAAGGTATATTTAAGACCATGCTTCCGCCCGCAACTTTGTCCGCGTCCTGTTTGATGTTGGTTTTCCTGGATAAAAAGTAGCCTATAATTAGGTCTTACATCTATTGAAGATGATTTATACAGCGTCAGGAGGCAATATAATAATATACCTACACCTAACGGGACATTGTAGTGCCTGGTGTAGTCTATGTGTTTGTTAATACAGGTTGTGAACTATATCTATTCCAAGTTTCATCTAAATCAGGTCAGCAGTTGCAGTGTCATTGAAATACAAACATCTGAAGTTTTTGACATTTATAATATTAGTGTGATATAATCTAGCCAAAGTACAGAAAAGTCTAAAAAGTCTATGTTTTCTCCACAGATATCTAAACGACCCACGTCCAGTGGTCCGCGAAAGCTGTGAGGTGGCCCTCGACATGTCTGAATATGAAAACAGTCCAGAATTCCAATATGCAAACACATTGTGTACTGTTGAAGGGTGAATGAATATATTATTTATTACTAGGGAATGTTGCTAAAAGTATTTTTTTTTATATTAACATAATTATTATGTGAATTTCTTATATTTGTCTTGAAGACCTAATATGCTTTTTCCATAAAAATCACAGTGAGTTCCACTAGCTATAAATATGAACCGCTAAGTATGTTGTCATCTGTTTTTTAGATAACAAGTAATAAATTGAAGAGGGCATAAATTGGATTGATAAAATTGATTTGATGTTCATCCAAATGCCGAATGAATGCAGTATTTTTGTATAGTGCCTTCTGGTAAGATCGGCGAAGTGGTAAGTCCGGATACTAAACAATTCGGCGATATTTTTATATGATGGCAACATCGCCTCACGCGCCATTTTTTTGCTATACAGGGGCATAGCAAAATGGCGCGTAAGTCAATGTTGCCATCATTTAAAAATATCGCCGAATTGTTTAGTATCCGGACTTACTACTTCGCCGAACTTACCAGAAGGCACCTCAAATAAAATTATTTGTTACCTAAATTGTTTTTATTTTTTATCGTAATTTAGGTTGTATTTGTAGGTAATAGGTCTTCAGCTCTGAAAATGTTATCTAGTTTTTTGAGCTCAAGCAGATTTATATGTCCTATTTGTGCAAAATATCTTATTAGCCTTATTACCTACTACCTAGTAGGTAGGTATACCTACTGTATTCATTATCTAAGCATTGAAGACATTTTATTTTAAATATGAGGATATCTGTACTAAGAGGTATGTTCAAATACATGAGGGTTCCAATACTTTATTGCATTGATGACATTGTAATTTAAATACAGAATATCTGTACTAAGAGAGACGTTCAAACAGATGAAGATTTATATTTATTTATTAGGTTCCTTTCCTTCTGCCTTCTCCTACAAAAGGCGTCTCATACCGCTGAAAGTACCGCCGGACAGGTCTATCGCCGGCTGACTGCTGCATAATAGCTTCGCTCAGTGCCTGTACTAGCTCCATTGTTGTGGTACTGAGGGAAACTTCGTGAGTGAACCCGAAGAAGGATGATCGCTCCACATCCAGGACATCAGAGGTCTGAAAGATGAAAAAAATTGGATGACGTCATACGGTTTTTTTGGGGCCAGTTTTCTTTTTTATTTAGATAGGGTCACTGACGTCATTGACTACTAGTAGGTCAATGATCGAAGGAAGGTGACAAAAAGAACTAGTGTAGTGGTGGAGAGATAATACGCAACACCACGGGCTAAAGCTACATAATTATTTGAATTGCAAAAATATTTATCTCTGTTCAATAAGAAATCTGTCAAAAAATTGCTTATGAAGAGCGATTTAGAGAATGTAGGCTAATGAAGTCTTTTTATAACTATAGTAACCTCAAAGAGAAGTGAATTCGGTTTGTATGGAACCCATATGAATAAGAATTACTTAGCGCAAAAAGTACCTAGATGTTGGAGAAAAAAAATTAAGGTTTCTAAACATAATAAATATTTCAAAGGTCCATACCACAAAAGGAACTATAAAAACTACTAAAATAATACATTTCTTCGATAACCGTATCATTTCACGTCAGACTACATTTTATGTTTACAGCAAAACGTGCCCAAAGATTATTTGGCATTATAGAAAACTTTTACTGCCTTGATTTTATTGGCAGTAAAATACAAAATACCTACATATTGGAATACATCACTAAAATATTTATGTTTTCTCCTGATCACAGAAATCTCGAAGCGACCACTAAGATTAGTACCTAAACTATTTATAGCATGAGTTACGGACCGTCCAACCTATACCTGCACGCTCCACTTTAATTATTCAAATTGAAATGTTATTTAGTCCTTACATGATTTGACATTTCCGTCTGCGTACCAATAAGTCAACTTAGGTCTCTCTCGCACGGCAGAGTTTGACGGCTATGCGTGTTTATATGGGTGTTTGTCTCTCTTTAGCAGTGCATCTCTGAAATGCAAGCTCCAATTTCAATGCACTTCTTTGGCTGGTCTTAATGAGATAGTTCTCGGCTCGGTTTTGTAGAAATTCGTGCAGCCATTTTCATTTTAAATGTAGAAAAAACTTTTGAAATTGATGTTCAGGTTTTATTTTTTAAAAGAAAGCATGACCTAAAACCACTTTGTTGTTATATTTTTTTAAGGACACATTTCCACAGAATTTTCTTCTGTAATTTACAGTAGACGCAGTTAAAAAGCTCTACGGCGAAAAACGGGGGAATCCCTCAAAGCCTCCCACATTCACTTATCGTAACAGCCTGGAAGGAAGTTATTACTGAGGCGCAATTTCCACCTTGCCACAGATAAGCGATAGTACCTATCTTACTTTATTTAGAAAATTGTTGCACCCCTGCTTGCAGGTTCAGCATGTAAAAGCACAAAGAATAATCAGGGTGTTGGGAGCTAAAAGATGGTTATGAAAACCATGGTAACATTACGTCAAAAATCTAGGATTTAAATAAATAAATATTAAGTGTAAGGTTATTCTGAAACTGATTACTCATCGAAAAAAATCTAGGTACCTAAAACTGTTAAAAACTACGAGCCAGGACTTACTGTTCCTACTCACTTTTGTAAGACATGAGTGTAACAGCGGTTAATGACTAGTGTTGAAACCTCTGATAAGGAAAATACCAGAGCTGTGCTTGTCTAATAAACATGTTTGCAGCCTTCACCGGTTCGTTACAGTCTGATGATTAAGTGGAGAAATGCCTAGCATACAGGGGTGGATATTACACACAGGACAGCAACGTAGAAATGTATGGGAAACTGCATGAAACGTAGCAAAAACTACGTGAAGAGCTTTCCGCCAAGCTTTTCGGGAAAGAAGTAGGTAGGCGCAATGGTCGTGCGTCGGAATTGGTCGTGAAACTGATATTTGACAACAGTCATTGAGTTTATGCTTCTCGTGTCGCACACCTGTCGCAACAAACTGAACCAAGCGGGTCTTTTGCCTGTCGCTTCGTTTTATCAAATCAACTGGAAAAAGGCTCAATTCACTACCCATAAGCGTAATATTTTATTTTGCGCCTTGAGTTGTCGTCTTGTTTACCTCCCCGTATGTTCCCGCGAGCGCGTCTGCGTTTCCAAGCCAGTGCGCCGCGTTCACATGATAGCATTATGGACTCACGCAGTGGTTATTACATTAACAACATATTAATATGCGGGTTTGTTTATTCGTGCGCTACTATTTTTGATGAACTTCTAGATTAATAGAGGAGACCTTTTTGAAGTAAGTACCTAGCTAGTTCTGTAGAGGATGTGCGTTCGTTGTGAAACAGATCTATAGTCGTTAGAGAAGTTAGTATTAATACTGTCTGTACCTACTACCAACTGGCTCGAAGCAATCATCTTCAACAAACTGCTCCATAAAAAATTCAAATATTAAAATCTTGAGCAAGAAGTACGATTCACTCGAGCGTACTTCTTAAGCTTGTCGCAAACCAGTCGCGAATAACGTAATCCGCTTGGAACTAGAGTAGGGTTTTCTCTCGTTCAACTTATGTTGTGGGTGTCTGCCTCTTTCAGATTTGCCATTAGTTACGACATGGTAAACGTATTTCCATATCATGTGCCATTGCAACAGCTGGGAACCGAACCTACTCGTAACCTAAGCTTTACATAGCGTAAATATTAATAAGATGGGTCGCATCTGTCGGGCCTTTACGGAAATGAAGATGTCGTGATATGGTATAAACAAATCTTAAAGGGGGATATTATATCTGTTATAAACGAGAATTTATCATAACTTAGTTTAAGTTTGTCGCGTGGTTTTTTATTTTTCCTTCCTCAAGCAAGCTCGTCAAAACTTTACAGTCAAAGTCAACTCTTCAGTTAAAGTTTTATGATAGCTTCGGCCCAACTGATAAGTTCTACTGTAAGCACTATACCACTGTACTAATATTCTGTGCTGTAAGTAAAGTTTTTTAGTAGTATATGTAGTTTTCATGTAAGTATTACTATTTACATATTAAGTAGTTTACCTATATATATTTGAATTTTTGCACATAGTTGGTGAAATTAATTAAATGTAGTCTTTTATTACACCGTCACTTTCGTTCATATAAAATCCAGTCCATCCAAAGGTTACGATAAGGCCGCCCATTTTACTTCACATAAGAATAATGAACTCTGTGTTTATTTTATAATTTCTGTAAAAGTGGTGTACAATAAAGAGTTTTCCATCTATCTATTTATCTATGGTAGTTTTATGCGATACGCCACAACACAAACCGTTAAAATACCAACAAATAATTTGTATCCATTCAAAAATCCAATTTGTACACTGCTATGTAGTTGCTGCTGTGGATATAAATTATGCAACAAACCCCAGGGCAGTTTTTGTAAAACAGATTCGGTTTAAAAATTTACGTAAAGTTGTATTGTTTTAACTGCGCGTTTAAATATTTGAACAAAGTTTTACATTTTGCCTAAGTAAAGTTCTACGAGGGTTTGTGGATCCCTGTGGACTAAGTATGCCTGAACCTAGGAATTCTACAAAGACGACACTGAATTTTTTTCAATCACACCTCACCTAGACGTCATGTTAACTCATATTATGACGTCATCGTCAATTCATTAGTGCGTAGCTTCTTTGAAATTAGGTAAGTTACAATGTTTCACAAAAAAAGGTCTATGCTTTTTTGTCATATTCATGACGTCATTGACTACGAATTCATGCATATTTAGTTCAGTCTAATACATTTATTCATACACCATATTTATATCACCCACCCTCACACACCCCATAGACGTCACAGCCCTGTGGTAGGGTTAATACCCTAAGACGTCTTCGACTACGCATAGTTTATTTGGACGTAGGTAAGTCACATTTATTATTTATTTTCTCACACTACGCCTATAGGTACCTTATACTGCCCAAATCATGGATCCACAAATCAATTCCTCGACACACAGAATCAAAACTGGCTAGGTTTATATTTAATTCATAGCTGTACGTTTGTAAACTCCCTCGCCAGCACCAAACATCGATGTTGTATAACATTTGCCGATACAGCAAGCTTTTAGTGCCCTATACTTGGTTTAATCCAATCGAGTATTTATTTATACGACATTTCGAATGCTTAGTTTACAGATTCGTAAGCGATAGATTCGGCTGACCAGGAAAGAAAAAAACAAAATTAAAACGTTTTTTTTTTGGTTTTTTAGAAAGGAACATAAAAGCAAGTAAATGGAAATCATAGTTTTGAGAACAAAAATATAAAATCTTGTTTTATAACCGCAACAATACCTACGGACTAAGTTGTTAATAAAACCTATGTTTGGATTCGATTCGTATACCTACGTACTTACCTATATAATTGAAGTATCGTGTGAGATTATATAGAAGAGATTTTATTTGCAGAACTACCTACTTATGTACCTAAATCGGTTACATACATTTGCACAAATAGGTAAGTAAATATAACTCACGTAGGTAGATATACCTACTTCACTGTATGGTGATCAAGGTTAGGTAGTAGGTACCTGTTATTATTTTTAAACCCTGATAGGTACCCAAAAAGTTCGAATAGTTGGAATTAAACTCATCTTGGCAATGTGCTACGAAGTAAGAGGTCGAATGGCGCTGACTCCGTGTATTAGGTACCTACCTACTCTATAAAATACTGACATAACAAACTACAAAAACCATAAAAAAGTAACGGTAACCGAAAATAATCCAAGCACAAAACTACCAATTTCCGCTAAATATATCCCAACAACATAAAACTCCCACAAAAAAAATACAAGGATCTTCGAAAAAAAAACATTTTTCTTGGTACATTCGAAACAAGATAAAAAAGTATCGTCTAATCAATACCAACTAAAATTCCGTCCTTGTGTTTATGGAGTTCGGAGACGAAATAAAGGAACTTCCTCAAAGTTTTCCTTATCATACGGTAGGTACGTAATTTTTCCTCATCCTGTACCGGATTCACAGGAGACGATCAGGGTACGTGATAGTGTGACAAACAGCCAGGCTGACCCTCTGTATATTTATTTGTGTCCTGAAGAGCGTAGGTAGTTAATTTTATACAGGGTGGGGTATACACGACATTAAATTAAAACACACGTTCGTTATTACACTCTAAAATATTAGGGCTGACTTTCATACCTATAACATCATTAATCCTGCAAAAAATGTCTGCATATTTTATTTTACTATTTACCGTTAGATAGGAGTCCCAAAACGGCCCTCACTTCAATATAATTATGTAGAAATCGCTTGAATCCATTCTGGCCGTTTAAAAAGTAGGTACATAACTTCACATTTATATTAAGTCAATAAAAAGCTAGTATGTATTCTATGTATCCAATATAAGCTTTCCTCAATTGGTTTCCGATATGAAATGCAGCACCAATAACAATATTTAAAAAATTCACTGTTCGATATTGAAAATAGGGCTTACGTTGTTGAAAAGCGAGATAGAATAGTCGGTGGTAGTGGCGGATCCAGGATTTTAGTCAGGGGGCTCCTCCAGACTAAGGTTTGACCAAGGATTTCCAGTTAGGGGCGAGGGGGTCACCTATTAAACATTTGTATTTAGGGTTTTCCCTGACAAATCAACGGAGCTTTTTTTTTTCGCACTGACTGAAATTCTGTTGTAATCGTCTGATGATTGCACACAGCGCTACCGGACTACTGTTGAGTGCTGAAGGCTCTCGATCATATCAAATGGATTCTGTGATCATATTAGTACTAGCCGTCGCCCGCGGCGTTGCTCGCGTTCTAGACAATTTAGAGTGTGACTTTTCATTCAAAATTCCTTTCTTAGTGCACCCCTACACTACATAAGGATACTACTACCTTCCAAATTTCATACCTCTAGCACTTATGGTTTATGCTGTGCGTTGATTCTCTGTCAGCTTCAAAAGAGTTTTATATATGTACATATATTGATGATTGATGATGATTAGAATAATCAACACCGCAGCTGGGAAGGTGACCCTTACCACTTACCACCTACAATACCAATACATTGTAATGTAATATCTAACTACATTCCCCTTCCGAGGTGGATATCTAAATTCCAATACAGAACACAGACATTGCGGATATTGAGTGCAATGCGTGGACCAAACGATGACACACAGCCAAAAGCCGTGTGCATCTGTGTCGGGGTCTCCCGTGGCGGACTGTATCTTTACACATTTACATGAGGCGTTTAGATCACTCTGATTGTGTTATGTTGGTGGTAGAAGTGGTACCATCCTCTCAGCCTATTCACAGGTGTTGGGCAAGCCTACTCCATCTAAAAATTGTCCCAGGCACTACAGTGTCCAGTTAAGTGTAGGCATAGGTTGCCTCCTGACGCTGTATAAATCATCTTCAGTAGAAGTGGTAGAAGTCGATGGATTGTCAAGGTTCTAAAACAGTACTTACTTTCTGGAGACATATATGTATGTAGGTCACCACCAAGGCCTTTAGGTACACTACAGATTCCTCACCAAACTCAATACTAACCACAACATTACCTACTTACAAGCCATTGGACCGTGACCTATTTAGTTCGTCCTCACGATTATGTATACAAAATTAAAACGAACAAGAGAGTCTAATCATACCCAAAACTTGTGCCAAGGACGAAAAACACACTTTAGGGAGATCTAATAAAATTATATTTCCATCATTAAAACTTCCAGTTTGTCCACTAGCCTACTGGTGAGTGACGTATTTTTTTATAGCTATTCTGTTAAAAAGTAGCTAGGAAATGAAATGTATTCAGTATCCAGATGAAAAAAGCTAGGTGAAAAATAAGCTGTTCTAGATTTTTATTATATTTAAAAAGAAGTTCCGGAAATGGCAGAGTCACTTTGCAGGCACACTTCGAACCTCGACGAGCTAAATCCGCAGTGAGAATCAATCTGTGACGTCAAATTGACGAGCGTGGTAGTGAAATGAACTATGTTGAGTGAGTTTATGACTTTACGATTGGCGTACACTTCGAAACATAAACAGAATATCATTTCAAAGTGATTCAAAGTGAGTTAGGTCACTTGGGTGAATTCGAGTTTATGCTAGATTTTTTACAGAATAACTCTGCAGTAGGTACCTAGGTAAAAACATAGTTATGATAACTAGTGATATGAGTTATTCTAAAGGTGGTTGAACCAAAGTTGAAGATACAGAACAATAAACGATTTAAGAACGAACTAACAGCGGTGTAGGTACCGAAGTTAAATAAGAAATAACATTGTCTGAATCTTTCATTCATTCATACAAAGTTGGAAGTACTTTTGAAGACAGTTCAACACTTGAATTGGACAGTTATGTAGTCTCCAGTGACTGAACGAAACTAGATAAGACATGGGGCATCCATGGAATTTTGAATAGAGCAATAAGCGGTTTACACACGGCACCGTTAGGCGGTGACCGCTGCGATGTCCGACAGAAACCCTAGGAATTGGGGATGAATCGGGTACGCGAGGACATTGCTCACATCTTGTAGAGAGGCAGGATTATTGTCCTTAATTCAAGAAGTAAGTTTTAATTATATTTACTTACATTTAGGCTTCATATATGTTTTTATACCATTTGAAAACTATTATAATCTATGATTTGTTTTTTAAATACCTGCCAAAATCGTAAAATTAAGAAATACAATTAAGATGAATGAGGTTATTAGTTTCTATCAGAAATAGGTAACTGAAAACGTTACCTCGTCGAGGTGAGTCTAGAGTAGTGCAAAATCTTCGCGCGGCAAGCGGTGGCGTCTGTTATACGCCTAAAGCCACAGTATATTATGAAAACAGCTGTTTTATTCAAAACATGGTTTTAGCATGGCGTTTCTCATCGTATGATGCAAGTTTGTGCCAGTGTGAATCACTCAAGCTCGTATTTTTGACAGTATTTCAATAGTGACAAAAAATTATATTCTCGAGTGTTTGACACTGGCAAAATTGTCTGGCAAATGACGGACAGAGGCCATTAATTAAGAGAAGAAGAAGAATTCAAACTGTAGCCGTAGCTGATTTTCTCAGTATTGTCCGATGCTACGCTCGACGTAGCACAGTCTACGAGACTACGCCGTATCGAGCGCTACGTAGTCTACACAATAATTACTTTTATTTTCTTAGGCACTGCCGCTTGGCACTACTAGTAGAGTGAAGGGAAATTTTACTTTCTCGTGACACTACTGGTAGTGCTACAGGTAAAAGTACATTTCCAGTGGCACTACATATTCGTTTTAGGTTTTTGCTATGTAAATATAGGTTGTAATAAAAGTACTTCCAATACTTCAGGAGGAAAATATGGACCAACAATAAGTATGTCTATAAAATCTACTGTAGGTACATTCATCAATTCATCAATTTCTTACTTAGTTTGCCGTTTAAAATAAGCTGTGCGTTCTAGCAATTTTACTCAACGAACAATTTTATCTCTTGGTGAATGTCGATGCGATATTGTAATGAATACTTGCAGGATAACATATCTAGTGTTTAATGAGAGGGGTTAGTGTGAGGGGGTAAATAGCCGTACAGTCCCGTATAAAATTATATGAACCATATCCATTTTATAAACATGTGCATACTAATCCTAGATGTGGCATTGAGCATATCTTTGGGTCTAAGTAACTCAACTAGTAGTAGTAGAGAGCCTCCTTTCGTCACACCCTTGCATGATTTATTTAGTTTTTTTTTTACTATTAATGACATCCCTATTCTGTCCGGTCGCCGCCGCCGTCATCCCTACTTCATTTTGTTCGTGGAATATACAAAAACTTTCTAGGGTTGGGATATAAGTCGTTTTTTTTACATGTAAAAAAAAACTGACGAAAGGTTCCTTTGACACTTTCCCGCTACCTTATGACAAATTCATTACGTCACAGAGCACATTAATTGAGGATATTATGTCTTTTGTATTGCATTGCTTCATTTACTCAAATGTTATTTGTGTTTAGTCGGATATAAGCCTCTGTAAAATGCATGTACCCGTAGAAAAAATATTGGAAATAAAATTGGAAGTCGCTTCCACTATACAAGTCAAAGATCTAAGGTACAGTATCCACCAAAGGTGGGAAGACAGATAATGTAAAATCATACTATTAAAATCATAATATCAAAATGATCATAGAATTTACTCTACGCACATCGCTTGTGTAATTCTTGCTCCGCGTTATGCTATAGTGGATAGTAGACTTTATTAAAGGTACGCTCATGTCCAATTTTAATGACCTACCTTCATTAATGTAGTTATTTTGAAGGTTCTATGCTTCAAACAGCAGACGTACAGTTAGCAACAAAAGTCGATGAACACAAAGAGTTTTTAATATACAAGTAAATCCAGTTTTTGCATTGAAATAGTATGTAAAGACAAAGACTAAACTCAAAGAAGAGTAATAAAATAAATAGGGACTCAGTACAATGCATCACAGGGCACGTCCTCAGTAGATGTGCTTAGTGAAGCAATGCATCGGCAGTGGTTACCACTTAATATCAGGTTGGCCGTCACCTTGTTCCATCATTTAGTTGCATAAAAAAAGTCAGAAGTCAAAACATAGACAATCTTACACTACTTACGTTGTTGTTTTTTTTTTTTTTTTTTTTGGCGTCGCACTGTTTGTGCATTTGTATTACTTATGTTGCTGTCTGTACTACGACTTTTCATTTTCGTAGAGCTGGCAAAGTGTGCTTAAATTGACTATTTTATGAGGCAGGCAAGTTTTTATCTCGTTTGCTCTGCTCAGTTTGTCTATGTTTATCTTTATTGGTTTTACTAAAAGACATGATGACTAACTCTGAGATGACTCGACTCTAGCTAGTGTTTTACTGTAACGCTGTGAGTCGTTCATTATCAGTCGAGAGGAAAACTTTGGGTAATCTATAAAAACGTGAATATCGTGGAAACCATGAATGTTAGTTTAGTGAAATAAATTGTGTTTGATCAACAGTTTAATACTCCACAATTAAATAAAATTACCTATAGTTGGCGTCACAACTTAGTCGGTAGTAACTCTGCCTTCCGTGCTGTGGGTCGTGACTTCGATCCCCACTAAGAACAAACATTTGTGTAAGTCTGGGTGTCACTATGTATTATAAGTATGTATTTACAAAATTAAGATGTATTTATATTCTATCAGCAATCTTGTTCAAACAAGCTCCGCGTTATGTGAAATGTCCAAGGATATTTATTTATTTGTTAATTGCATAGTTCTTCTAAGCCAGAATTCATAGATTCTAAAGAAGGTATTATTCAAGTGTTTTTAGATGTTTTGCTCTCGAATGTTGTGTTATAAAAAACCCGGCATTTTACATGACATACGTACCATCGGACTGTAGCATTATGCTGTCCGAGGGGACAGATACCGCAATATTTCTGTAATTAACTGCTTTATTGCCGTAATTTTCTTTATGATATCATAACACTCATGTTTTTATAATTTACTGTCGGTACTGGGAGTTTTACCTGCAAAATATAAAAACAAATATATATAGGCATGGACATTTCACACAACGCCATCAACTTAGTCCAAAACAAAGTTTAGTTTTTTTTTTGTAAATACATACTAACACCCAGACATAGAACAAACGTCTAGTTTGGCACACACAAATGTTGGTTCTTAAGTGTGGATCGAACCCACATCACAGATAGCAGAGCTATGCCAACAGAGTTGTGACGCCTGTCATTTACAAAATTATGTTGACGAGCTCGGAAGAATTGTTTCGAGTTACACTGCGCGACGTGCATTGGTCATCGAGGAGCGAGCAAGCTACGCTTTCTAAGTACGTTCTTTACGACGAGCTCCAATGTGTTGATGCTCTCTATAATTTTATTAAGGGTTTATAAGGCTTCATTGTAACTTAGCTAGTTTTCATTAATATTTAATGATATTGAAGCTTACGGAATATTGCATAGAAGCTTATTTTTGACGACTTTTGGGCAGGGTGTGGAGCAATTTACTCATATTAATATATTTTTTAATAGAATAAAGTTAAAAACTAAATTCGCCAGTGAAAATGACAAGTAATTTTTCACACTTTTCCAATTTCATGATATAAGCTTAGAATAGTTACACCGTATTTTGTCTTTTGCATTGAGAAGCAGATTCGAATTCGATCGAAAGAGACAAATCACTGTGTAACTATGGGTCAGTTTGCCCACATAGGTACGTTCAACGTTTATTCGTTTAAAAGAGAGTTGAAACCACAGGTTGAAACTTTCGGAGTGAAAATTAGATGTAATGAAGGACAGAAAAGCGACCAAATTGATGGCTTTTTCTGTCCTTCATTTTTTCTATTTTGGCAAGTGTAAGTGTAACTAACTATGTACCTATGGTTTTGGTAGAAGTGTAGCAAAATTATTATTGTAGTACGAAAAACAGTCTCCAACATACATTTGGGGAAAGATGCAGAGTAAGCAATGTTTCTCCTCGATCCACTTAAGTCATGTTAGATTCTTTCGTTCCAGTTTCGTCAAACTTTTTGCTCGGATCTTATCAACGACTTATACTAAGCTTCTCTAACACCCTGCTCTCCTACGAAACGGGGACCGCCACTTACGTTGTAAAATGTAAAAAATTAATACAATTTAGTCATTGTGCAGAATTCTAACAGCGTTATTGGATAGGCGTACCGACTCATCATCATTTGCCTGGCAATATAAAGGTTTCCTTTATTTAATGCCAGTCTTGTTTGTCTCACGGCTGGCTGATCTCTATAGAGGCTGATAAGTCCGCTAAACCTGAATCGTCCTCTAAAGGAACCTCTACATCGTTTATGAATTCGGGGATCAGAGTACCTACCTACGGACTTCTTGGTCTCCGCGTCCAGAGAAGTAAGAAGTGCCAACATTTAGAAAATTTATTTCTTATTTATAACTCGTTTGTCGAAGTGAAATTCTTCTTCTTCGGCCAACTTAATAAGTTAACAATGAGTAGACTAATTGCGGTTAATAAAATGCCGGGGTCCGCTTTTAACAAATAGAAAGCCCTACTTGGAAACTTATCAGGAAGTTGTGTTTTGTTTTTGTAAGTGATTGAACCGAAATTGAGCTAAGATCGTCGCGGGAGAAGGGTTTTCTGAAGGATTTGTAACTTTTATCCAACTTATAAATGTGTAATAAATAATCCGTAGATTTAACTTTGAAGTGGATTACACCTACCTCTTCTTGTCTCTCAAAGACATAACTTCTAAATTAAAAGAGATTAACTACCTATTCTAATAAAGGAAATTTACTAGAACCTGCTAGGTTACTCTTGAACACAGTTCCAATCCGGATCCATATATTTTGACAGAAGTCGTGTCATTTTTCCGTACAAAATCACGCGAAATCTGTCAAAATCTGGATCTAATTTGAAACGGCGGTGGTCAAGAGTAGCCCTACTGCTCGTTTTTGGATAGGAATAGATAGTTACTATCTAGAGATTCCAACTTAGTAAGGATTAAATAATATAGTAGGTATCTACTGCACCAGACGAGCTCATTTACAAAGAGCCCACTACTCCACATTTTCATTTCTTTTAAAAAACAATTCATAGGAAAGTTAACTTTCTATTTCTAGATTTCCAGTGTTTGACCTGAATCCAAAAAGTTCGCAACCGCAAGTAGCTACCTTTCCAAAACTCAAGAGTGGTTTTGAAAGTACCAACTTTCACACTTTTCAACTGCGTGAACTAAAAACCTAGTACGATAGGACTTCTAGCATCCTGTAATCTGTATGGACGCAAAATAAGAATTTTCAACTTCGTCTGAGTCCAATCTAAATCCCTACAGTTTATTACGCTAAGCAAGCAAGCAAGTATGAGTTATTGGCCAACTCTGGTGACGGAGTTTTTAGGCCGCCTTAAAGCCTCCGTCATGGCTTAACGACTGTTAGAGCCGAGACCGACAGTTTAACGTGCCCTCAGAAGCACGGAAGCGCTCAGATGTAAATGCCACTAACGGTCACCCATCCAAATAGTGACCGCGCAGAACATCGCTTAACTAAGATAATCGGTGAAGATTCACTAAGCAAGCTACGCCACGAGCGGTTCAGTTTATTACGCTTCAAATATAGGTCTTGCAGCTCAGGTTGGAGGCTCTACCTATTATAACTCTGATCTTGTGATGTTCCCAAAAAAAGAAAACGCTAAGAAACTTTTTTCAACTGTGATTTTTGAAATATTGAATTTCTTATTTATTTATTTCATTTATTAACCAGCTTGTTACATAATATAACTTTGGCATGTCAAAGTAATACACATTATTTACTTAATCCTAAACTAATTTTAACACAATACCTACCTATATATATTTATTTCACACTGCGGTGGACGCTACCTACTCCTGCAAATCGGAAAAGGAACAACTCATGTACTCTCTCACTTGATAAAATGGATGACATTGAAGGAACATTTTAATTTTCCGCTTGAATTGAGCTAGAGGCAGTACAGTTATATTCAAAGGCAACTTATTATACATAACCAATTTTAGACATATACCTTGCTTATAAGCTTTTACGAGTCTGGTTCTCGGCACATGTAATTTATATTTGTTACGGGTGTTAAAATTGTGTATGTGCGTTTTCATTGGAAATTCGTTTTTTTTAGAATGTACTTCTAACAGAGAATTTAAAATAAACAGAGATACAACTGTTAATATTTTAGCCTTTTTGAAAAAAGCTCTTACTGATGTCATTCTGTGTAATCCAAAAATAATGCGTAATGATCTTTTTTGGCAAACGAGAACTCTTTCAATTTGGGACGCATTTCCCCACACTGTTATTGCATAGCTGATTATGGAATGGCAGTATGCGTAGTAAACTGATATTAAGGTTGCTTTACTAACAATGGGTTTAAGCTTAAACAATACGTAATTTGCACTGGCCAATCTCCTACAGATGTTTTCTATATGACTTTCAAATGATAAAGTGGCATCCAAAGTGCATCCCAAAAATTTTACGTCATCACTTTTATTACATGCTGCGTTTCTTTTTGTAGTGTAGTTTAAAATTGTACTTTTTTCAGTGTTTAGTATGATTCCATTGGACTCAAACCAAAGCTTTAATTTAGCAACGACTAGATTAGTTTGTTCTTGTACCGCTTCCTGCCTACGACCCATAACTCCCACATGAGTATCGTCGGCAAAAAGGGTAACAAATGCTTTATCAGGAAGACAGTTCGGCAAGTCGTTGACGTAGATTAAAAAAAGTAAAGGTCCCAAAATAGATCCTTGCGGTACTCCTATGGTGCTATGTTCTTCTTCAGATTTGATATTATTGACGTTAGTGATTTGAACCCTATTTTTTAAGTATGACTCTAGTATTTGGTATTCAATACCTTCAAAACCGTAAAACTTAAGCTTGTAGAGTAAAATGTCATGCCGCAAACAATCAAAGGCTTTAGACAAGTCACAGAATATACTAGAAACTTTCTGTGACCTATCCAACGCTTCTAATATAAAGTAAATAGTATTTCTTATAGCCATTTCTGTTGATCTCTGCCTACGAAATCCAAACT
This sequence comes from Eulithis prunata, assembly GCA_918843925.1. Lineage (NCBI taxonomy): Eukaryota > Metazoa > Arthropoda > Insecta > Lepidoptera > Geometridae > Eulithis > Eulithis prunata. Next base: position 7,390,906 of record OU974014.1, on the reverse strand, counting down.
GACTTGCTGTCAACAACTCGTTCGATTCTAAATAGGTAACAATTCTATTTTTTAGGGCAGTTTATAATATTTTAGACAAAACCGGTAGTATACATACTGGTCTATAATTATCTAAATCCACAGTCTCTCCTTTTTTATATAAGGGCACTATTTTGCCCATTTTAAGTTTATCTGGGAATATACCTTGTGATATACATTCGTTTAAAGTTTTTAAAATTAGATTAAACATATAGTCATTGCTTAAGATTAATTCCTTTATTGTTTTTGTGTCCATATCAAATATGTCTTTAGATGTTTTATTTTTAATATTGTTTATTATTGTTTTTAATTCTACATAAGTCATTAATGAAAACTTTATCTTAGTCATAGGTGAATCACCCAAGTACTGATTGCACTCTTCTATTCGTACATTTAAATTCTTAGTTAAATTATTAGCGATATTATTAAAAAAAAAATTAAATTCATTAGAAATATTTTTACAATCAGAGATTAATTGTCCATTTACATTACGAATTTCATTTATTTTATTACTACTCTGCGATGGTTTATTCTGCTGTTCTTTGACGATTTTCCATGCGGTTTTTATTTTATTTGACGATTTTTGTATTCTTGTGGCATATGTAAGTTTTCTTGCTGTTACTAATACTTTTCTAAAAATCTTTCTACATAACTTAAGTTTTTTTTTCCTATGAACACAAGGATACAAGTTTTGTAAAATTTGTAGTTTTTCTAAATTATTTTTTGATGTAAGTATGCCTTTAGTTGATAGTCGAATTTTTTTAATGTTTGGACTTTTAATCGTTTTCAGCGGAAAAGCGGCATTGTAACAATATATTAGGTGATCCATTAGAAATGGAAGCTCACGTTGTATTGGTTTTTCCAACTTTATAATGATTTTCACGATAGCTAAGTTGACACTAAGATCTTCGCTCGCCCGATCAAATATTTTCTGTGATAAACATAGGATGTTTGTTTTATATTTCATAGTTTTTGCAAATACAATTCAATATGAAGATTCGGAAATTCTATAGTCAGAATTTCAATGGTTTTATTTAGCAAAATGGTAACTAGGGTTTCGTTGAAAACTATTTCAGTCATTAAATGTTTTTAAACCCTGTCTCATTATCATCTAAGGTACTTTATGATTCTTTGCTTAATTCGAGGCTAGTTATCGCTGTAAAATATCCACTAATATCATTTATTTTATAGGTCTAGTTGTAACTTAGTTTTAGTACAATGCGGCCACAGCACGCCATGAATAATGAATATTGCATATTCAACGTAATTAAATAGTTACGGAGTTCCGTACGAGCGAACTGTAAGTGGTAACTCGACGGATCCCTAACTTGTTCATTAGTAGTTTCGGTGTAAATGTGGTTAATGGATTCATTTGGTTTCCATCCATCAACCTGAGATTCATGCTGCGTCTTCCAGTGCGGGGTCTCAACAGAGAACTGGCTGCTATCATCATTATCATCAGCCTGAAGATGCATGCTGCGTCTTCCAGTGTGGGTCTCAGCAGAGGACTGACTGTTATCATCATGAACCTGAAGATGTATGCAGCGTTCCGGTGCGAGGTCACAACTGTATGAAACTTAGCGTCAGTTCAATTGCATCTTGCATCTGATGAAGTCCACGCACGCTGAACAAAACTGGACATAGGTGACTCTAATAGATTTACATGATAAATTTAGACGTTTCTTTTTGGGCCTGGCTTTGGCAGCCTCGGTTCTTCGACATACATTAAAATAAATATTTATTTTACTTTTTTTTTTTTTTTTTTTATTTGTGTGTTTGTAAACATAGATGTTTGTTCTGTGTCTGGGTGTTTCTATGTATTATAAGTATGTATTTACAAAAAAAAAATGTATGTATGTATTCTATCAGCCATCTAGTTTCCATCGTACAAGCTTTGCTTAGTTTGGGACTAGAAGGCGTTGTGTTAAGTGTCCGTGAATATTATTATTATTATTAAAATAAATAGGTGCTTCGTTGAATGAAAATGGAAATTAAATTGACGTCTACTATTTTTATTTAGGTTTTTAACCTGTGTAGCGCTACTAGTGAATGTCCGACTCTGATCCTCGGCGAATGTCAGGGGATCACAATAGTAGAATAGTGAAACTATTTAATTTTACCAGAATAAATAAAGGTCACCGTGCGGTCACAGAATCCGTGTCGTGGTTTTCAGGACCACGTATACAATAGTCCCAGGACAAATATTGGCAAATCATGCCAATATTTATCTGGTAGTATTGAATTCGTTTCACCATCGGCCATTCACCGGATCACGGATGCAAGAGGCTTTGTGAGTTTGTCTGAAAAATTTAACATTGGTTTTCAAGATACGCATTACATGCCTAGTGTGAAGATCGCAATATAGTTTTCAAAGGTCTGGGGCAAATTGGATGGAGCCCAGGTCTCACATTTTTTTAAAAACTTGCTATGATGGAACTTTTTTGTTACAATACACTTACAATGCAGTTTTAAAAATTGTAACAATGCCATTATAAAGCAGCGGAAATCATTAGTTATTAGATATTTAACTTCGAATAATGCGTCTTTTTCAATGTTGTTTATCGTATTTACAAGTGTTTACGTCAAAATAATTAGTTTATTTGGCGTTTTCTTGACTGACTGCATGATGGATTATGATAAAAAGAACAAAAGTAATAAATAACTAAATTAATCTGAAAAATAACTGAATGTATGCAATTCGAACCTGAAATGTCCCAGCGCCTTTGAAATTATTTCAAAGATTTGCAAGTTTTTAAAGATCACCCGGAATTTTTGCTCTTGAGCGTAGTTGGAAAATCTTTTCGTTCATCAACTTATACTACTAACTGTCGTAGGTACCTATTGAGTTTTATAGGTTTTTGGCACATATCCACATTTTTCGGTACTATTTCATCATCATCATCCACAGCCCGACTTTACCCACTGCTGGGCATAGGATAGTATTATATGATCTGTGGCATAGGCCTCCCCAAGTTTGTGCCATCCACTGCGGTCTTGAGCTAGTCTCTCCCATTTACGGCCTGCGATTTTGACGATATTATCTAGTTATCCATATTTAGTATAACTAGTCTATTATTGACTGTTCTCCCCAAATACCTGATCGGACTTGGATCGGACGAACTGCGCGTGATTTTTCAAACCCGTAGTAAAGTGTAATGAAGCTGTCACAAGCAGCGCCATTGTTGGCACATGTACAAAGGGAAGCTTAGCTAGCTCCTAAGGAGTGTTTGCACGAGAGGTGCCAGCTTAGCTTGAAGCATTCTTTGGCAGGACCACCCGCTTAAACTAAGCTAGTATTTAGCTAGAAACTGGAAATGCGTGTGGACAGATGGATGCTTGGATCTACGTATTAAGAGCCCGTCTTAAAATCTGACGATGTTGAGTTTAGGTATTTACGAGCGCGCGACGCGTGTGGAACGCGCAAAGGACATAATTTGATCTTTTGACGTTGATTGGATGTATAAGATTTATTCATAGTCTAATTACTGAGTAGGTACCTATCTCCACACGACATGTATAAAAAACTATTGGAAGAAAAAAAACCTCGTAGCAGCGACTACGACCGAAGGGTAAGGGATAAAGTAGTGAACAAAACCATCGAAAAGGTTTTGGCAAAACGTTCATCATAGAACGTAATTTGATATAAACCATGGACAATCTTTAACAAAAAAGCTTTATGTTTACTTACTATAGTAGGCGGTGAATACAAGTAACCAGATAAAAGCTATGTGTGTGTGTGTGTGTGAGCGTAGCTTTATAGAGAACTCTTTGAGTCACCTTCCTATTGGTTTTATTTACTCCGACGCCATGGCCGCTCAATTTGTTCCTTCAAAGCAAGCTTATGACGACTAGATCAGTTGATAAGCTTATCTTCAATTTGTGAGCGCTTATCAATAAAGGTCCATTCTGTGAGTTGCTTGCCAAGTCAGCTAAATCATAATATACCTATATTTTTCTGGTTTTTTGTGTCTGCTAGTTATATTAAACAAAATCCCAAAACTCAGGGCTAATGAATATCTTAAAGATATTAAAACGGCTTTAAAAATCATAGCAGAGAAGATTTTTATAGCCTTTGAATAAGAAAACTGCATTAAAAGTGAATTCGCTTTGCAGTAATACCACAGACAAAGAGACAAACTTTTTTTTTCAGCTAGCAACGCCAACATTGTGTGATGTGAATGCTGATAATTACTATGGTAGATGCTATCTCTCTTATAGTTTAGTTAGCTCGTACCGTTACCAAAATGGCATCATTAATAACCAGTTATTTCCATTATAATCGTTAAAACAAGCGATTATACGTTAACAAACTTGTATAATAATGGTACGTTCATATTCACATAAAGTTGAGTCGATTAACAAAGTTTTGTTTCATAAACGGGTGATTTCCACAGAGAGTAGATAAATGGCATGGAGCAATAACCTATAACATTCCTAGCATGCTCATAACAATACAGCGAAACGAAAGACTACGCGAGAGAAAGTAAAAGGGACAATCATAAAAAAAAAGAATAGAAAAAAGGTAAAAGTATCTGCAAATTTTCAATAAAAAAATAAAAAACCTCACGTCTTGAATTAATGTACCTAAAGTGTTACATACTGCCGATACAACTCATCTTAGCTTAGGTATTTATACAAATTCTTTTTTTTAATAAAAAATATATAAATAGTTTATGCTACGTTTATGTTACGTAAAGATACTCGTACCTCAACAATTTCACCCAAAAAATATCTTTACAAATATTAAGTTTTCTTACTCGGGTAAGAGTACCTGCAAGCAAGAATGCTTTTCACTGAAATTCCTCGTCATAAATTGCGATTCTTTTAGCAGGGGCTCAAACATGAATTAGGCATATGATATTCATGGATGGGCTCATACAGGTCTATGAATATAAATGAGATTAAAAAACTTTTTGTATTACCCTGCATGCGAGGGCGCTGGCTTGTCACAGCGTCACAGCTTAGCGACTAGAAGTCTTGAGAGGAACTAGCGAAGCTGTGACGTGGTGGTGGCCATCTCTAATGTCGGGTAGGTACAGACCGGTTGGAGGAAAGCTAGCGCAAGGTGAGCGAAGCCCTTCTCTAGTCTTCGCATGCTTTGGTTCGGGCTATTTGCACCCGACATTATACCAGCATCTTAGCCAATTTGTCATCCACAATCTCACAACCTTCTTCTTCTCTTATTTAATCTGTAGAAACGTATAAGGTGGTCAAATGACTTTTCGTTCAGAAACGTCATTTGGTTAGTTCTATTTTCTAGCCAACTCTAGTGATTACTCCAAATAATGATTGACGAGCTGAAGATTTCGCAGTGACACGACGTTATCATTTCGCAAAAGCCCACGTCCTGGGAAGAATGATAAAGACCTGCTTCATTGCACGCACATGGCGCAGTGTAACACAAATGTCCCTACCGATTCGTAGAAGAGGTAGAGGCTCATTTCAGTGTCATATACAATTATACATACTAAACGCTAGGGTTGTACGTATGTAGTCGCTAGCTAATGATGACGCAGCCACTTGTGGCTAATTACAGGGCCACTAATGTGAAAGTTGCTGCTATGCCATGCTTAGTTCAAACTGGGTAAAGTTTGTTTAACAGCGCATGTAATTTTGTGGAACTAAGTTCCTAGAGTACTTATAATTCTTGAATTCTTGACAATCGTTTATTTTCTAATTGGTCGGACTGTGTTTTGCTAGTAGACTATATATATACTATAGATATTAGTTGTAATTTCGATTCTGATGACAGAATTTGCCAAATTAGAGTCAAAATGTTGGTTCAGCTTCATTATCCTAATTCTATGGGTTCAGCGAATCAGCGCTGAACCATCATTTTGACGGTAAAGTACCTATTGGTGCATTAACCTAGAGATAATTGCTTCACGGCTCAATTCGACTCAGTGATTGACCTAGACCATACCTATAAATTGATTAATGTCCACGTAGGCAAGTACATCTATTTATCCTGACGCTAAATACATCTCGTGTCCAGATTATGCAATTATAGAAAACAATACAACTGCAAAATCAACGGTTTACCTTAGAAAATTCAGTAAGCATTCCTATTTAGTTTTCATTTAGTAGGTTTTCGATTTTCAAATTACCCTTTATTTCATACAGTTTTATAGTCTGTCGGCATCTTTGACACGCCAGACGTCGTTTCGTGAATTGGTAATAGGTAGTTTGCCGATATCAGCTGGCGACAAACTTATTATTTTTCGATGGCATCGGGCGTTTTCACACTACGCGACACCTACACGATATTGAGAAGAGTTAATTTCATAGTCATAGTCTAGCACTATGACTATGACCCTTTCACACCGTGACCACCACGATAATTTGGTTCGAGCAACTGATATGTCAGTATCGTGCCAGGTGTCGTGCCAGTGTGTACCTTTCCCTAGTATTTATATCAAACCTTCTTGAATAATATTACAGTACATTTATACAGGATCATTTATTATTTTTTTACATTATCGTCATCATTATCCACAGCCCGTTTCACCCACTGCTGGATATAAGCCTTTCTCTGTCTGTGCTGCTCCTCACGATAGCATACGGGATTGTGAGAAATATAGAAATATGCAAGATTAGCAACATCTCACGTTAAAGTTACTGAAATAAAATAACCCTGCGTGGTACACCAGTTAAATCTTAAAATGTCGACGGTTTGAAAAGCTCTCAAGGTGTTCCTAGTCTCAATTTTAAAGTTTACAGTCAGTAAAACGCGGAGTTAAAGTAATTGCTTGTACTATACAATACACACGCAGTTCAGCTATAAAACCAGCGAGTTTGAAAATTATTTAGACTCATAGACTATTCTTAAAAACACAATTTGTTAAACATTTCCAGTAGGTTCCAGTAGGTAATACGCTCGTTTTGAGACAGTCGAATAGCATCAAGCAAGATACATTTAGATTCTTATGATCCATCCTCAGATGCCTTTCATCGTGTGTATGGCATCGGATAGCAAAATCAATCCACTTGAATGTTTTCACCAGCATACTGATTATAATGAATGGCAAGAAACTAAGAACCTATACTCGTATCAATATTCACGTTCAAATAACTAACAGAACTCGGTTCTGGCTAAAGGCCAGGAGAAATCACTAGCATTATAATCTTCACTCATCACTAATCTCTGATGAATTTATCGTCTGTCGTTATCAGGATCGATTGTGATTGGTTTATTATTTCTTGCACTTTATATTGATGTGGTAAGAATTTGGGTAGAAAGGACGCTGGAGTAAAGGCAGTGACGTAGTAATGGATACCACGTGATGTGTGACGTGGCTAATCTTATCTGTCCGATAACAGAACTTGAAGGGTGGTGTAACAAAGGAATGGGCATATAGATAAAATAATTTGGGTGATTTCAATCCTTGGAATTGCTTCATGGCTCCACGACACCAAGCACTAGTCTAGAGTAAATTCAATTAAGAAACTGTATCAAGTGCAAAACCTCTGCGCTGGATGCCAACGCGGAATGTTGTGATTCCGCACTTTTTCCCAGACTCTTGACGTCTAGCTTCTAATGAAAAGTTTGTTTTTGTAGTTCCAGACTTGTTCTGAGAAGTTTTGTGCTTCTTACAACAGGTTACTAGGAAACTATTTCAACGACTCACCTACTTTTTGCTTTCAAACATCTCTCGAACACTGAGCTTATTGACCGACTGTCGTTATGTCGGTATCGTGTCTTTATCGAGTCGTGACGAAGCGCTCGTGACGTAGCTTGCTTAGTCAATCTTCACCGATTATCTAAGTTAAGCGACGTTCTGTGCGGTCACTATTTGGATGGGTGACCGTTAGTGGCATTTACATCTGAGCGCTTCCGTGTTTCGGAGGGCACGTTAAACTGTCGCTCCCTGCTCTAGCAGGCCAGAAGTCTTAAGGCGGCCTAAAAACTCCGTCACTAGAGTTGGCAACTAACTCATACCTACGAGCTTGCTTGCTATCGTGTCGTTATCGTGTAGAAGTCGATTCAGTGTACAAACGTCTGTTCATGGTATAAATGTAAGCCAGAATGACACCGGTAAATCAAACTGGCAAAATAAAACGCGTGAAAAATAATGACCCTTCTTGGTTGTGTAATAACGTGTATCAAACTCGCGTTTAGATTGTGTCAAGCTTTGAAAAAGTACCCTCATTTTATGGTGGGCGCGTTTCTTTTGTACCTACTAGATACCCACTCTTGGCCTTGAACCAAGAATGATTAAAACTAGACTATTAAGGGCAGCTTAGATGGATTACATACACCTAACAGTACTTAAAAAAAGAGCACTAATACAGTTTAATAGCTCTCTCTAATAGATATAAACACCATATTTGTGTTGCAGAAGAGGGCTATTCGTGCAATTTATAACATGGGTCCCAGAGAATCACTAAGAAATAAGTTTAAAGAAATAAATATAATGACAGTACCTTGCCAGTACATCTATGAAAACTTATTGTATGTTAAAAAAAATATAAATCTATTCAACAAAAAAAGTGATAATCATAATGTTAACACTAGAAACAAAGACAAACTCGCTGTTCCCACCACTAGGCTCTCAAAAATTAGTAAATCTTTCAAAGGGCAATGTGTACGCTTCTTTAACAAAATCCCAAGTGATGTGTCTCAATTGTCGATTGGCAAGTTCAAAAACGTAATAAAACAAAGACTTATTTCAAAAGCATACTATAAAATATCAGATTATTTAGAAGACAAACAAGCTTGGGACGAACTAGCTCTAACTCATCCAATAAAAAAATAAAAAAATTGTAATCATACCTAATCATACAAAACGTAATGACGATTCAAAGTGATCCGTGAGATTTTATTGAATAAAAGCTTTTTGACTTTGACTTTGACTTTAGGCGAAATTAGAGGTTAATATCTATATCTTTTTCTAGCCTAATCTATCATATCTCTTTTGCTGCGTAACCCACTTCCCCTCCATTCAAAATCAGAGCTATTAATCCGTGTCGGGACCTGCACTACTACTTCGTCCGGGGTTTATATGATCTGTAGTCCGAGGAAGTATTTTCCGCCACCATGCAGTGCTCCAATTTGAAGGTATGGTTTATTCCACACGCAACTGCAAACTTTTACATCTCAGAGTGATGGACGCTGTGCGATATTCCACAGAGAGCATATTCTAGATGAATGAACTCGTATAGGCAAAGCGTCTGATTGGTTCTTTTATCATTCAAAAATGGAACTGCGATCTATTTTACAACTTGTCGTCGCTAAAGATTTTTACAGACTCCTAAAGCTGGGGCTTGAGAAGATTGGCTAATAATCTCAGCATATTTATGTGCTAACCGTACTATGCACACTGCGGAAAGGCAATAAGTTAGGTAAGTCCTTTAAAGATAATCTCAGTCTACACTATTTTATTTTTAGGACGGTTTCTACCGCGTTGAAGATATTTTAAAACAGTTTGACTCGTTGATATGGTTCTTATAGCTGAGGGTTTTTCGCTTTATGGACTCACCAGCACCCTCGATTATTATATCTCTATAGTTCAAGATGTCGAGTGAGACTAGAGAGAGAGAAAGTTAGATGTAACATGATCACGTCACGTCACGTATTTTTGAAAAATGCAGAACCAGATCGGAAAGAAAATAAAATTAGCAAAACAATATACTAAAATAAGTACAATAAGCCTAGTGTTGCCGGACCCTGACTCAGCATGATGCGAGATTGTTTTTACTTCTAACAGTTAGCAGTTATTGTTGACCGCAAGAAGATATTTTTATGTATCATTTTTCTAAATATTTCCGAATTTTAACCCCACACATACATTCCTAAGTAGGCTGTTCGCCCAAAATGAAATGAGCATCCCAATAATCCTTGCCAAAGTTATATTAAAAGATAATTCCATAATTATGCGACGTTATGAGCCTGGCGGTACGCCAATACTTGGGTTTTTTATTATACCCTAATCATATGACCCTTGGTGGACTCTACACACTTGCACTTACTATATAACAGCTGTTTAACTTAGCCAAATGACTGAGAATATTTTTTTTTTTTTCGTGCTACATCGTCGACTACATCGTTGCTTAACATCAGGTGAGATTGTGGTCAAACGGTTGCCTATATTATATAAAAAAAAAACTTTTCTATAACGTACTCGGCAATGTCTACTATGTTCCCTTCATTCGTCTCGGTCCCGTGCCAAATTGTATATAACCTCTACGTAAATCGTTTGTGTTGCATATTTTTCATATGGTAACATGGTATCACCAGTTTACATAAAAGATCATTGGGTGACACTGATTTAGCAACTCAGCAAACTTTTTTAAAACTCACCAATGGTTAAATTAACCGTTCCATTCTTTGGTTAGTCAACTCATGGTACTTTACTTTATTGTTGGCTGTTAGGCAACATTTACAAGATAACGTTGAAATACTTTAGTAGCCTTTTTACCTTGTGACATTGGGAGGGCCGAAGGTTAAGCTGTTATAATTTTAATTTTTTTTAGTCCTGATTAAAAAAAGGTTATATTTATTCAGCCTTAGGTTCTAACGTCAAAATGGTATCAAGGAGCGGCCTGGAGTGATTTTACAGCATAAGCATAAGTACCCTCCTCATGTCTCTCATTCCTAAAATACGGATGACTCAACTTGATTCATTAGAAAAGGATTCACAAAAGATCTGTGACCAGAAGGAAAAATGCCACTGTGATGTTTGTGGGGCTATTTGAATACAATTATGTCACCTATATTTATGAAATCCCAAATTTGTTTATAAGATTCTACCCTGTTATTAACTTATTACTGAATAACATGAATCTTGTAAAAAAATCACACGCACGTAATAATACTGATTATTATGTGTGTGTGATTTGTTTAAATAAAAACATTGGAACTATAAAAGAATTTGATTTTCTCTACACGTAATGTACGAGTAGGTAGTTAGCTGCCTATTATGTTGCATTGCTTTTTAGCAGAACAGACAGGCAATATCGTTAGTTTTCCGACCATCCGGAAAACGTTCAAGTTTTATCGTTTGAGCTGAAACACGCTGAAACTTTGTTGTATGACACTCGTGGACACATCCCTAAGCACGTAACGTAGTTAAAGTCAAGCAATAAAGAACTTTAGCTGTCGCACTCAGAGATATCCCCCCAAAAAATATATCTTTTTATTTATTTCATTTAAATATGCCTTTTGATTCTGAACTTTCATAATTTTTAATTCGGTTATATTATTTTAATATATTTCTCAGTTTAATGTGTCTTTTGATAAAGCCCTCCTCCAGCATTTTCTACCGTGATCTCTTACTAATGACAAAACTAATTAAATTAATTATGTTTTTTAAGCATCTAAATGCTCCTATGGCTCATAAAACGTTTTGGTCTTAGACTGTAAGTTTTATTTAAGCAGCTGTGTAATAAATAAATAAATAAAATAAAATAAAGCTAATTAGGTACGCTAACTTAATTTTTTTAAGAATTTAGGTGACGTCTTTAAGTGTAGCAGTAAGGTATGTCTATTGTCTATCTAGCGCAACATTCAATTTTTCCTTTTTTTTTACTCTCCTATTTTATGAAAATATAGCTGCAGGCTGATTGCTAAGCAGCTACAGTGAAACGTTAATAACTCTTACTACATTCATAATTAACCTCCTTTCTTTGTCTTCTTTTATTAATGGCCTTCGTCCGCCTTTTCGAACCTCCTTTCTTACGCAGGGCGGCTTTCGCCTGTCATTGCTATGCACTTTATGCACTTTGGCTGTCGATACTATCGCCACTTGTAATAACGCACTTTTTAGTTCATCGATTGTCGGCTGTAGGGCAAACTTTCTAAATTGCTATTGTTGAATGAAAAACTGAGTCCAAAGTCGCGTTTGTCAAGATATTTTATACTATACGACCTGGGGCATGATGTGACTAACTTCATAAAGTTCTGTACTAGAACTAGATTATACCAGGCGTGCTTAGAGTTGAACTTTATTTAAATTCAATAAAGTATTGCCAAACGAGCTTGCGTTGAGAAGTAAGGGTAAGATTCTCGCCTGAAGAAAATGGATTACTTAATTTACTTATGCGTCTTTTAATATTTCGTGCAAAAATAACGTTAAGTACTCCTTCCCTTCTCCTAAACATAGCTGACCAAACTTCATGATTTTTATTTATAAAACAAGAACTTTTTTAAAATGGTACAAGATGAACAAAACCTCTTTCGACGCCAACAACAAACAAAAAAAAAACCTCAAAAATATTTGGTCTGTTTGAAATTCGAATGTCTCTTGCGCGCGTTACGCGCCTTTTTATAACAAACCCAGGTTATTTTCATAACATTACCACATTGATTTATTCAAATAACTTGAAATAAAAAAGTTTCACGTATCTATGGTCGTGTGTTAAGGATCAAGGTTATCCATTGCAGTCATACGCAGGTTACCCCTAGAGACGTGATCAGAATAAATAGACATTTTAAAACCGCACACAAACATGAACCTTCCCTCAAAGTCGCAAGGTCGAATATTGAGTAGCGATGGAAAATCATAATCCTGAAATCTTTTTCATAGAATAAAATACGCATAGTAAATTATTGAGTACGGAAAAGATTATCGCGTTGAATGCACTTGATTTACTGTAGCACATATTTTAACTTCAAACTTTTCAAAAGATTATTATTTTGCTTACAAAACCAGTCAAATTTACTAAATATTATTGTTTAAAAAATATCTGAGTGTGTATTGTGTAAATAAGTGCATAATTTTTTTTATCAAATAAATCTGACGAGTTAACTTATAATAGGCACCTACAATCTACATACCTAATACCTACCTAACCATTATTTACTTTGAAGTAAATCTTACTGGATCTTTCTAAATAAAATTAGTCCCAATGTCCACTAATATAGAAATAATTTCTAAAAAGCTTTCCATGTTTTTTAATTCCTTACTTACAATTCCCTTGAAAATGATTTAGAGAATTTTCTAGTAAATTGAACTTGATAGAAATAACTCCCTGAACCTTTCGTAGAGTTAGTAAAAATAAGGTTTTATTCTACAACTTTAATTATGTCAGCGCTATAATAATGAAAGCCATGAAGGCTTAATTCGGTGTCTCCCCGTCTGAACCATTTACTTCGTGTCATCGTCGGAACGTAGAGTTGTGGGCACATGGAAGAGATACCTACATCTATAATATTAAAAACTATCGTGCATAGTTTTCTATCTTCTTCTTCTTCTTCTTGCGTGTCAATGGTGCGGACAACAAATTAACATCTAGAACAATCTGACGTGATAAATTCTAAAACTTTTCTAAAAGTTAAAGTGCACACGCACGCCCTTTTCATGTTGATGAGATTTTATCCCGCTTTTTCAGTAGTGCTCTTCTACGTCCTGTAGAAAAAGAAGAAATCAATACTTAAAAAAAAAAACATTTAAAAAAAGTAAAACTAAAATTCATAAAATAACTTCTTGTTGGACTTTTCTTCCTTTCCTATGCGTACTCGTATTTATGAACTGTATTTTCAACTCGATTATAGTGGCATTAACATCTGAGCGCTTCCGTGCTTCGGAGGGCACGTTAAACTGTCGGTCCCGGTTCTAGCAGTCGCTAAGCCACGACGGAGGCTTTAAGGCGGCCTAAAAACTCCGTCACCAGAGTTGGCCTCTAGCTCATACGAGCTTGCTTGCGTTTAACTCGATAGTTGTTACCACATCTTGCATAATCCTGAAATGAGTTCTGGACTCCGTGCCATGAAATACGGTAATGCCTTTCACGACCGCAGGAAATTTAGTAGAAAAGCGGAAGTAAATTTAAAGAGACCATCAGAAACCATTGGATCATTACAAAAGATTAATATTGCGAGGCGCGGCCTTCCAATAAACTAATTTACTATCTGTGTCAATGGCCAGAGGGTGTATGAAATACTTACAATTCTGATTATGAAGACGCTCCTATTTCCTTCTTCTTTATTTGATAAAAATAAACAAAATACTGTCAATATATAAAAAAGTCAATTGACTGACTGAATTTGTGTGAAAGGCCTTTATATTGGCTGTAAAAATAAAAAAAATGTAAAAAGGTTTAGCCAAAAAGTAACTATTATAAAAACAAGTGTCCTTCAGAGTGATTTTTCATGACAAAAGCTAGATGCGATTATGGGTAGTTTCAGATAAAATATAGTTGATGTGTCTCCTATGACCTGGCGATAGATTAAAAGCGTATATTTCTATGGCATGGAGTACCGCCACCTCCATCACTGAAACCTTAAAAAAACCATCGCAATTTTCAGAGGTCTGTCTGTTATTTTGCTGAATTTTCAGCTCGAGGTGGAACCATTTTATTTTTAAATATTTCTATGCAAATTCGTAAGGATATGAGTTTTTGCATTTTATTAAGCTGAAAGTCGAATAAGTAACAGGATATAGGATCAAAATAAACTTTTTCTGTGCAATAGTGTTTTTACTTTTAGCGGCACAAGTTTTAAATAAAAAATCACTAAAAGATGACCTCGTATGAGACCGTATTCATAACTGGGAGTATTTTTTCCTTTATTGACAACAACGGTTCCAAACTTTTGAAACGAGTTCGTGCTTAAAGTTTTTATCGTGTTATTCAATTTCTGGTGTAAGAAACAACTACTTCTGGGAGGCAATCGCTGTCGCATAAAAACCTGCCACGTTTAAGGCTGGTTTTCTGAACTGTTTTCATACTAAATCATAGGTATTCTGTGATTAAATAGTGGCATTAGCGCGTTTCAGCGCGTTTTTTGCCGTCAAAAGCGTCTAGTTTTCGTATACCTGTATCCACGTCGCTTGACATTATGTTGGACAGCGAAAGCAGTTCAGAGCTTACGATATGGGGGCTGGCCATTTGATACGTCGATATAAAAGTATAAGAAAATTCTAAGAAATTGGAAATCTCAAGAACCGACGAGCGTATAACAACTTAGGTTTCAGAGTATCAAAACCTAGCTCGCCTAGATTGGCTGCCAGTGGGTACATTACGTCGATTACTTCTATTTGAATGTGGCATTGGTCTGAAGTCCATTCAAACTGAGTAGAGTTCCTATTCCAGATTCTCATTTCTGGATTTTTCTCTTTTGCTATTTGCAAAAATGTTTTTTTCCGGATTTGTTTACAGGGTATTTTATATGAAAACTTGGACTCAAAATTAAATTGGTTTAGCTTTGGCTGCGTTCGATGCACTATATTTTTAGGTATTTAACTAAAATGCCAGGTATATTCCAGGTTACGAACTATATTTCATTCCGAGTTACGTCAAAATGAGGAAGAAACTTGGCGTAAACTCTGTATAGTCACAAAACATGACGGTATAGTTTGTTTTGTATAGTATGTTATCGAATATTTTCAAATCAAATAAATTTTTTTTTAGGTTTTGGTCCTTAGTCATTATTGTTCTTTCGGTTTCACCGTGCGAAGCAGCTAGAGCTCTTTTTACACTAGTGTATGACATTGTTAAGTAATAGATAGTAATTCTATTGTAAGCTATAACAGGGCTGACTTATTCGCTAAGAGACTCAAAATATAATAATATGAGTAAACAAAAAAAAAAAAACATTTTTTTTCTAAACAAAATATAGTTCTGAACTTACGCTGTGAGGATTATTATATATCCGAAAGCTTAGCCTTGTTTCCGTCAACAAGAATGTATGGATCTAATGATATGACTAATAAACATACTTAATATTAATTCTAAGAATCATTTCCCTTTCCATCCTTACTTTTTCCGCAACCGTGCGGCCCCGCCCAGTTAGCTTGTGCCTTTAATCACAAAGAACTAGCCAGTAGCCACGTTTCTTATAGGATTTCTGCTCATCACATTATTTGCGGCTTCAGGTCTCGAGAGGGCGCCCTCGTTGCGAAAGGAATTATTTCCTACTCGCAGATAGGTACCTAGTTAAGCCAGGGCTGTCTCAGATTGTTTGATTTATAAGCGTCCCAGTTTTAGTAAAGAGGCTGCAATTCAGCCCTATGAAACACTCGAGCTAGACTCAAACCCATAAAACAACTATGAAACAGGTGACCAAAATTTGATCGTTTCAATGTAGATAGAAAATAGTTTTTTTAAACTGTATTTATACCACTGTTATTTTTAATTGGATGCTCCAACGAGGTTTTCTCTCAAAGTTTTCACGCGCATCTCCTAAGCTTTTAATTTTACCCTCACATCGAAACTCATAGATCCGAAACACCATGCACTATCTTCAATAGATATCATTGTATAGAAGCTCTATTCAATTGGTTGACAATGTATCGCAGATGGCAGTCTGAATTGATTCCCATCCATTTACTGGGAAGCTATTATGATGGACAAACTTTTTACGGTCCATGAAAGTGATACTCATATGTTGTGTCATTGTTTGGTGGACAATGATGAGTTCAATGACATCATAGAGCCTTGTTACGTAAGTACTATGTAAGTACCTAGTTATTTTATGATGCTATTTGCAGTGGCGGATTCAGGATTTTGGTTTGGGGAGGACTGGGTTTTAGTTTAGGGTTTGGCTCAGTTTTAGTTTGGGTTTTCCCAAATCCTGGTTCACTTTGGTACGCCGGAAAGTTTAGGGCATGTTTTGAGCCTCTTAACTCCCCTCAGATCCGCTAGTGCTCCATTGTTAGGAAGTCACGAGCAGGTAGGTGACTAAACTTCAAAATAGAAAACGAGATACAATGGAAAATTAGCTTACATAATTAGATGTGTTGATTTGATTATTGAGAGTGCATAGTAATCAAGGAGCTACTAAACAGTTGACATTACAGGTGGTACAAATGATGAAAAAATGCAGTCGTCTTAAAGTCCGTCCACGTGAACTAAACCATATTTTCTTATCATTTTGCAAATTCAACAGCGTATCTTATGAAATTACCTCGAAAACCAGGTCGAAAATGTAGTCTAGTTTATTTTTATCAAAAATAACGCCAGCTGCACCGACATAATAAATAACATCAACCAAATTAGTGTGGCGTCGCACCCGAGTTTGATCGCTCAGCATTATTCCTAAGGCTGACTACACACAGAGGCAAGAGAGGCGACGGACAAAAATGAGGTACGTTTTACCCTTAACTTGTCCGATAAAATTCTTGAGGAAGGTTGTTTGGTCATTCCTAATCGATAAACTAACGTTCTGTGATACTTACCACTGGTTTAGAAAGTGGCCAACACTGGCGATGTTTTTAGGCCGCCTTAAGGCCTCCGCCATAGCTTAACGACTGCTTTAGCCGGGATCAACAGTTTACGGTACGGTTTGGTACAAGTACGTTGCATAAAAATGGTGCAATGTATACAAATGTGACCGAGTACGGACCACGTATTCGAATGAAACACTGACGATGCTCATCCGTTGCTTGTTATCAAATAGCCTTATACAAACAAAGACGATGATAGAATATGGAGAATAGTCGTCGACGAGACCTTTGTTCGTTGCTCACCAAGTAAGTGTCAAAAATGATGCAATGGTGTTGAGACAACGATAAAGCTCAAACGCGTTACGTTAGAAAATAACACTATGCATAAAAAACTACGTAACGTGGCCTGAAAACCTGCGTCCAGTCGATCCCACGTCTCCTCTATGCGCACTATTCCTAAAGCGGTTCTCAGACAGAAATAAAAAGGGCCATCCCCTCACATTAAATGGGGTCTGGCACGTAATTACACTGTAATCTTGTAATAAAGCAGTTGGCAATTTTGCTTTCTGTCCTGCGCTGATAAACGGAGTAGGAGTGTCGGGGTGCCTTCAACCCTCAGCCGTGCAGTGAGGTTATTATAAGTCTCACTGCACGGCTGATTTAGCGGCCAACTCTGGTGACGGAGTTTTTAGGCCGCCTTAAGACCTCTATCGTGGCTTAACGACTAGTAGAGCCGGGACACAGTTTAACGTGCCCTCCGAAACACGGAAGCGCTCAGATGTAAATGCCACAAACGGTTATTATTAGTAACGCGCTTTTAAAATCTGCTGTTTTAGGTCCGTATGCTGATTTACTGCTCAAGCATAGATCCAGACTCAAGCATAGATTTTTGTATGAAAATCTCTACTCAATTCTATGCTTTGCTAATAATTGCTATATCGGCATATGGGCCTTAGAACTTTAGGGACAATCCTTAGGGACAGTCTTTAGAAATCCACCTAAAAAATAAAAAAGTACATAAGTACATACATATTTAAACATTTTAACATAAAAAAAACTATTTATTTCCCCTATGTATTACTACGTTAGTTGAGTTATCTTATACTTTGACGACGGTAAGATCTCTGTAAGTCCCGTATACGTTTTAGGAGTACACTCTGTATAACGTGTTTAAAGGTGAATGCAGTCTACACCGTATTGTGCTACACTCTCTCGTTTTAATTTGCCAGTGAACTATATTGCATAACTTGCCTGTTGGTAAATTAACTAACACACACGAAGACACGAGGCTGTGTGCTCAATGTGTTGCTGGCCAACTGGCTTTCTGCAACAATGAAACATAAGGGGGTGTACGTACTAAATCGACCACTGCAGTGTACCATTTTAAACATAAATACATAAAATAAAACTATGGTTGAACATAAAATAAAACTAAGCGCAGTTCATTATAATTCCGAGTACAGACAGAATGTTTTTTCAACATAAAAAATCTCAAAGCGTCCGGCTTTTAGCTATTTTTTTTTTTTATTTTGCAAACTAGTACGTAACTGTCTAACTGCTAATATATATATTGGGTAATTTTACATAAAAGTGGTTTTTGATAAATTTTCTCTAGTTTCTAGCAAAATTTTTATATTTTGAATGTTTTTTTTTTAATACAATATAGGCAACCGTTTGACCACAATCTCACCTGATGTTAAGCAATGACGTGGTCGACGATGTAGCACGGTTACCTAGAACCGTAAGTATGTTAACCGTAAGTGCCTTGTATTCCAACAATCTCGGTTTGAAATTGGAAGCGTCCTAATTTTCGGTGATGGCGCCCTCCTAACACTTCTATTTATTGTCAATTTACACGCACATAAACCACTACATATGCATGGGTGTTACTATGTATTATAAGTATGTATTTACAAAAAAAAAAGTATATATTATGTATTCTATCAGCCACCTTGTTCCCATAGCACAAGCTTTGCTTAGTTTGGGACTAGAAGGCGTTGTGCATATAATATTATTGGTGGTGAGCTAAGTAGGTAGCGATACACCGCGAGGTTTAAAATTGGCTAAGATGATGTGTTGCCATCACTACCATCTCTTATCTTTTATTCAGTAAAATAACAATGATCATCAATATATATAAAACTCTTTTGAAGCTGACAGAGAATCAACGCACAGTCTAAACGATAAGTCCTAGAGGTATGAAATTTGGAAGGTAGTATCCTTATGTAGTGTAGAGGTGCACTAAGAATGGAATTTTGAAAAGTTGCACCCTAAAGGGTCTAGAACGCGAGAAATGTTTCAAGTTTTTTTTCTACTAAATAATGTCATTATTTATTTTCACTTCAAGTTCTTAATAGCTCAGAGACGGCTCTAAAATAAATTAAAAGGACAGTGTTTCCAATTCATTATTTCAAAGTTCTGTCTTCGTTAGAACCGCAAACGGTGAAATAAGACTTTCTAGCTTCTGGACTAAAGGAAAAGCTATAAAAAACTGCAAGATATTTTATACTACGCCATCTAACCCGAAACTTAGCTTGAACCAGATAGCTGATGGAACACGTCTTTTTTCATATTTTTTGTATCTGAACATACAAAAAAACATCGTATCCATCACACAAATGTTTGATCTTGCTGGGAATCGAACAACCTACAGCATAGAAGGCTTATAATATTGGAGCCAGGAGGCCATTTTATTTTTATAAATGCTCTACGAACGCTCTACATGTGTGCTACGGCGTAGCATCTTGACAAGAACCATAGATCTACAAGAGAACATTGGAGAAAAAATTGAATCCAGGCGCAGCAGATATAATCTTACACAATATCTTCGAAACAAACGACACGTTAGTACAAATACAATACATTTTATGAGGCTAGCATTTTTCGTAGTAAATTCTTAATATATTTTGGTAAGCTAAATTCCATACGTGATAACTTTGCACCTTTTTAGTTTTGTCTTTCCCCCAAAAGATTTCTTTGTAGTTTAGGTCTTCGGCTAGAAAAGTTAGGAGCTGTTAGTGTCTTGTCACTATTTCTCTCTGGATGGGACCCGTTCACTCGGAACCGACCGTCGTCGAGTCGAAACCTTTGTCTGTGGAAATGTCAACAAAAACTTGGGATAGGTTCAGACTAAACTTTAGAACCTGGTTGGATTACTTAAAGAATCCGTTGATTGTCTTGTCAGTTATGTATCAATATCATTTATTCACAAAGAAAATACAGTATTTACCATATTTACAAAATACACGTGAAACAGTTGAGCTATCTACAAACCGTTGCAAACGATTTATAGATAGCTCAACTGGTCCAAATCAATCAGTCAAGTAGTGGGTCACTGGAAGCAATTTGATATTGCCACTGTCTTAAGATACCTATGTCTTTAAATGTGGTACTTATGTTGCAATTTGTGAATTCACTAATATTAAAAAAGACAAAATTGAGATGTGTGCGTTGGTACACTTAGCAGGAGACTGCGAAAATAGAAAAGATGACGTCAAGTGGGTGAAGGAAAATGGAAAAAATTAAACAAGAAACCAACTTGCTACACGGAAAAGACTCGTTCAGACTATGAGACTGTCTACATGACTGAAAACTGTACGATTTCCGCCAAAACGAATCGAGATTGGCATAAAGTTTCTCAACTACAACAATAATTATGCTTCTTCTTATCACGAAACGTTTTGCAATATATTTTTTCAGTTTGAAATCCAACGTAATAAATTAAAACATCTGTTTCTCTTTATCGCCGGTTCTTTAACCAATTGGGTAGAGACGCCTTTAGTTTTACCTGGAAATTCTTTTTACAAAAACAGTTGGGACACTTTAGACTGCAAAATTAAGAAAAATACGAATAAAGCGGCCAGCATTGTTTTAGGTATTGGATTTTGCAAGTTTTTTTGGGATATAAAATCTAGCTTTTTTCATAGATAGTGTTTTGTTTTGCTGTAGTTTTACTAAACCTTGCTTGGCGTTTAAAAAGTTTGCTCTATTTTGTTAATAAAAAAAAAACAGTTGAATCTGGTCAAAGCACGGTCACGTGTTTTGAATTGTGAGATTTTGTTCTGTGACTTTGAAATGTTGAAAAATCAAGGTTGAAAATAATGTGTGAAAAATGTTGTGAATACATGATGGATTGGCTTATGATAAAAGAAAAAAGTACTAACATAAAACTTCAGATACTGCATTCAGAAATCAAGCTGTTTTCAGTAAGACGTTGAAATATACCAGAAATGGGCAATTTTGTATTGACAATTGAGCTTTTCGAGGTATCTATTAAGAAACTGATTTATAATATTGAGCTGTAAAAAAGCAAACAAGAACGGAAAAATTAATTTACTTTAACCGTGCCATATAAATTATTGGACTCCTATGAACAAATATTTAATATTTAATTCCTGCTCGTCCCCGCACTCAGAAAAGTACTTTACAACTTACTTTTTAGTAATTTTTATACAAATGGAAAATTTATAAATGTAAAATATTGAAGTATGATTGGGTGTCAATTTATTTTGATAAAAAAAAAAAAATATATCCTTTGGTGGCAATTTGAATTGTTAGTTGGTAGTTTTTTTTAAAGTCAAAACCTAATTGCATTCTCAATAAAACCTCACTGATCACTTTGAACTGTCATAATATAATATAGTTTTGTATGATTAAAGTATTCAATTTTTTTAAATCATGAGCTGTCTCATGATTTAATTTTTTTTAGAATACCCACGTATCTAATATATCACTCATCACGCGAGCGATCTAGCACTACAGAGCAGAAATATATTATTATCTGTGATTATGCTTTACTAACGACATCTAGTTAGCAAAGTCCGCAATACGCTGAGTTATTCCAGCTCTTCAATGTCTAGGTTTACTTAATATGCTGCCGCAATATTTCAGGCAGGACGGAGTGCAGGTGGTCTGTCCGCCGGTAAGCGACAATCCAATTTTGTCAAGTCTCCCCACAGGAACGTTGGCCCAGTGTGAATAGTAGTCGTCAATTTGTACAGGAGTCTCCATATTTTCACTTTAGATATTTTTTAATAAATGTGAAAAAGTATTGCTCAATTTGCACACTACTTGTTTGTCATAAAGTTGATATTAGAAAATCCTTCTAAATTAAGCCTGACCTGATTAAGCTCTGTGACTTAAAAATCGGGTGTAAGTATTCCATATTCATTCAAATCGGTTGTGTTTGCATACTGGTACGATAGCAAGCAAACTCGTATGAGCTAGTGGCCAACTCTGGTGACGGAGTTTTTTGGCCGCCTTAAGGCCTCCGCCGTGGCTTAACCACTGCTAGAGCCGGGACCGACATTTTAACGTGCCCTCCGAAGCACGGAAGCGTTCAGATGTAAATGCCACTAACGGTCACCCATCCAAATAGTGACCGCACAGAACGTTGCTTAACTTAGATTATCGGTTAACATTGGCTAATTAAGCTACGCCACGAGCGCTTCACTGGTACGATACTGGTACGATTGACGTGTCATGTCAATTACTTAAACAAATATTATATCCCCGTTGTAACTAGCGACTCAGTTAAACGTCTATTAGATTAGATGACTGAGGGATTCGAGTTTTGTCATTTTTGACAACTGCACCAAGCACTTTTATTTAAATAGTTTTTCTTATGTTATTGTTTAATTTTGGTTATAATGCTTAATGCTTAGATCATAGCACAAAATGTGAGCCATTGGAAAAAATGTGTGAAAAGTGGTTTCACGGAATGTGAAAACTCATCTCCAAGTTTTGAAGGAAAATATCCACCATTTTGCCTTCAAAACAAACGACAGCCGACTTGGCGATGACTTGGCTTGACTTATATTACTTGACACTGGAAAAATTGTCTGTGGAAATGACGGACAGAGGCCATAAGTAAAAGAAAAAGAAGAACTCTCAACGATATCGTCTAGGTGTCAGTCTATAGAGCTCTGTTTACGTTGTACACTGGTTTGGAGTGGTACAGGCCTGTCGACAGTATACGACTGACTTTATGAAGTAAATATGGTAGAAAGCAGCGCAATAATAGTAGACTGAAAAGGTATTATGTTACAAAATATAAAGTTGAATTAAAGATACAAATTCGAAATTGAAATATCTTTTTTCATGTAAAACGTACTGTAGTTGACTACAGGTACTTTTGCGGCCATAATGCCAAAGCCTTTTAATTATGGACTCTTTTTACCATGCCCTAACATAACAATACATTCTAGCAGTAGTAGGTATGCTTCAGGGCAACGTGGCATATCACCACGGCTACCCTCTGACTATATGCAGAACAATTTCATATTATTACTAGCCGTCGCCCGCGGCGTTGCTCGCGTTCTACCCTTTAGAGTGTGACGTTTCAAAATTCCTTTCTTAGTGCACCCCTACACTATATAAGGATACTACCCTCCAAATTTCATACCTCTAGGACTTATAGTTTAGGCTGTGCGTTGATTCTCTGACAGCTTCAAAAGAGTTTTATATATATTGATTGATGATTGATGATTGATATGAGAATATTTTGATTCATACTTTTTAAAGCATGACTCAGTAGTCGGATTTAGTTTAATTTTTTTTCTAATTTACTTAACCAATAAATACTTACCTTTATTTATTTCTGCATTTGTTTTCAGAAACAAGCTGAAACTGAAAGGTAGACGCAGAAAACCATTTACCATTCCAGCTCCATGCCATTTCTAAGAAGTTCCCGTTTCAATTTAAAATATAAGTTAACAAGAAACAACTTAGATGCACTTATCTTTGTAGTTATAAGGCCACTGTTCACTGAAGCAATGGTAATTTTAAAACTACCCCCCTATCTTATAAAAAGTTCAGAGTAGACATTATGTCCTGATTATAGAAATAGAAATAGAAAATAATTTATTTGCAACACAACACAAGAAAAATTAAACATAAGTAGGTAGCATAAGTAGGTAGACTAAACTAAAACATGACATAAATAATAAATAAACAAAAGAAACCAAAACCCAGTTAAAAAAAAAAAACCTAATTACCTATAATAACAAAAACTACGATGTACTACGACTATAAAGATTACGTATGTTAAAGTACAAGACAATGCCTACTTTAACATTTTATAAGATAGACCATATTATTATATCTTTTTGATTGACATAGTCATTTAAGAAAGTAATAACATAACCTATATTTTTCTTGATGATATATGATTTGATCTCACGTTTAACGTGAGATAAACTAAGTAGGTTACCTAGCTACATTATATATTGAAAAAAGGAAATACAAAAAAACTGCCAACAATTTGTTTTCACTACATAAATATTCCTTCTCTATAGGTGTCTCTATAGGTGTCAGTATTTAGTGGAAATTCGCTTTATACTTCGAACTAACTATTTCTTGTTCCGCTTCAGCGGATATTCCCGTTCAATTGCTGTGAAGTTAAGAGTTTTAATCCGTTTTATAGATAGCGGATGCCGAAGTTGTTTCAAACGGAAATCAGCCTACAATTCACAGCTGATAGAACATTTTGTGTCAAATACTGGGTCGCTTTTCTCTGAGTTTAGGCCGCTTTAAGACCTTAAGCGATGTTCTACGTGACCACTATTTGGATGGGTGACCTTTAGTATTTACATCGGAGCGCTTTCGACGGGCGCAATTTTCATAAAAAAATGTCACTGTAACGCTTCTGAGTGCAGCAGTTTCCTCATGCAGCAAAGATGACAGTCTAAAATCGCCAGGGAATAGAAAACGAATCGAAAACTACGGATTCTAATACTTACATTTTCGATGTTTTCTATGTTAAAGCAATTGCAGAATGTCAAGAGGCAGGATATATGACTTTAGGTTTAAAAGTAGAGCGATTGAACCCCGTCTTATCCTAGTTACATCAACTATTACCATCGTAACTCAAAATGTATAACTTTTGAGTTAGTATGCCATCGCAAAGTAACTAGATTTTTTATATCTACAAAATGGTACAAACTCAGACATTCGAGCTATATGTAAGAAGTAAATATTATCTAATGGAATTTGTTACGACGGAGTTTTGACCAGAGATTTCTAAAAATGCTGCGGGAAAAATGTTGGAAATATTTTTAGACATTCCGTAAACGGTAGACAATCTTCGTTGACTGTACCACTGGTATACTTTACTTAGATTTGAGTTTTTTGATTTGCTTTTAACACGATGGTCAAAAATATAAGACAGAAACCCACGGCTTAGTCAGCTCCGAATGTATTGACCTTGTCTTTCGTGAAGGCCGATTTGGTTGAGAGGATGCTATTATAGGTATAAGCCTACTGGTAAAAAGTGGCACTTGACGCTGCATACATAATCTAAAATGATTAATTAATTTATCATGTAACACGATAGAGTTTACATAAGTTGTTGCTTCAATAGTTTTTCCAGGCAAGAGTCTTCAAGACTGCTCTATATCATTGTCGTCGGTTTCAAATAAAATTCTAGCCAAAGAATCCTCTATTTCTATATAACAAAGTTGTTTGAAAAATGATCCGTAATTGACCATTAACCCTAGAACTTATTGTAAAGAGGAAACAACTGAAGCCTTTATTATTCCTAACCACGGTCAGCATTCGAAAAGGATAGGGTTATAAACACAGATGCAATGGAAGGCAGGATCTTCCATAAAACGTCTATTCCATAACATATTGATATGGGAATCGCTGGAATTTACAAACGCGAGGCTTAACCACAGCGTGGAAGATGGCTGCTTCACTAAACGCAAATAGGTCAGAATAAGAAGAGAATTAAAGATATTCTGCGTGAATGTATATGTAAAGATCGACTAAAGGCAGACGAAGTAGTAAAGCTACGATTTAAAATTTGAACGCAGACAAAGATCACAGTGGTTTTGAACAAGCGTGGAACTTTCGCTACACCGTAGCAGGATCTACGAACTTGAACTAGTTCTTTATGGGATTTTTTTCACCATTTGACCTTTAGTGGGTCAAGCAGTAAGCTCAAAAAAGGCCTATTTTACTAGGTTTCGCTACGCCGTAGCAGGATCTACGAACTTGAACTAGTTCTTTATGGGATTTTTTTCACCATTTGACCTTTAGTGGGTCAAGCAGTAAGCTCAAAAAAGCCAATTTTACTAGCATTGCTGTCATAACAGCTTGCATATCTTTCTGTAAAACTCGATAACGCCTGTGGTGCCTCATTGACGAGCATGGTAGGGAAACGAACTAAGTTGAGTGAGTTTATGACATTACAATGAATATAATATGACGCACAATTGACACACGCTTTCGGAGTGAGCTTGACTTGACTTATTTATTACAATTTTAACACTTGACATTGGCAAAATTGTCTGTCGAAATGACGGACACAGGCCATTATTGAAGAGAAGAAGAAGAAGGTTACTTGGGTGAATTCGAGTTCATGTTAGATTTTTACAGATTGACTGTAGATCTAGCTGTTCTCTAGCAGCTGTAACTAGAAGTTTTACGTTATGTGTGGACCATAAAAGAGGCCTATGTAAATATTGGCCTTATTCAACAGGGGATAAATCTTGATGCATTATTGCGATATATTGGTTTTATTGTAGAGTTCTGTGTGGGTCGGTCATTTATTGGCAAATGTAGTTTGTGTACTGTGTGATACAATTCAAGAGAAGGTACTAATGTTTGCTTTCACTTATTTCCCGTGTAGTGCTCAGTGGGGTATCGTTGCCTCATAAAAACCTGTCAGGTTTAAGCCTGGCAGGTTTTCCGAACTGTTTTCATACTAAATCATAGATATTCTGTGACTGAATAGTGACTTAGCGCGTTTCAGCGCGTTTTTTGCCGTCAAAGGCTTCTTGTTTTAGTATATATGTAGTCACGTCACTTAATTATGCTGGGCACCGAAAGCAGTTCAGAGCTTGCGATACGATGGCTGCAGTACCGAGCTAAAGCAGAATAGCTATAAGTTCCCGACAGGGTTTATTAGCTCTGACCTCAAAGGGTAAGTAGGACACTTTGTGCAGCCAAAGAGATATAAAATTCGACTTCAGCACATTCAATATCCGAGCTATTAAACGAATATAGCACTTCAAATATATTCGATGATCAATAAGTAAAGTTACCGTTCCATTTTCAAGCTTATGCAAATTCTTTTGTACATACCATTGGTCAAAATAAATAATAGTCTAGTAATATGATATACCTATGAAATGACATACCAAGGCGCGGCGCGGCGGTAGTCAAACGGAAGAACCTCGATAAATTATACCTTGAAGGAAAAAGGTAAAATAAATAAGTAAGTATAAAGGTTTTTTATTACATTGTATTCCTGGCTTCTATTGAATTAATATTATGATGGAGAGCCTTTTCAGGTTTTGGGCAGGATAGGAATTTGTTGGGTAGGTATATAAATAATTAAACAAAAATATGTGGAAATTTTGTGTACTACAGTTCAGTGGCAACAATTTCACTGAAACTGTAATTAAATTGTCAACAACAAACATTAAAGTTTTCATACACTTTATTACTCAATAATCATGATATTCATTAATAAAAGTTACCTACAATGGATAATGGGTGCTGTAAGCGCCATAAAAACCCTAATTATTATTCATGTTTAGTATTTTTTTTTTATAACTAAATGATTGAACAAGCCGATGGCCCATCTATTGTTAAGTGGTAACCACGACCTATAACGGTACATCGCCTCACTGAGCACATCCACTGAGGACGTGCCTTGTGATACACTGTACTTCCCACCACTGTGAGACATAAAGGTGTTAAATCTCATGTGCCTATAATTGGTATAGCCCTCCGTGTCCGACACTGGGTAGAGAAACCTACACGTCACGACCTAAAGTTATATTTTGCCTAACATTGTCTGTCCATTGTAGGTTCCTGTGAGACGTGTTCTTTTCATGCTACAAAGTGTAGCTTTTCCCTATGGTAGGTTTATGTACCTACCATAGGGAAAAGCTACACATTTCCACATACGTCTTCCACTCTATTTGCTTCCCAAAATTGCTACAATGTCATCATCGAACAAGACTTCAATGTAATACTACTATTCTGTTTGCGTTGAAACCAGCCCAGATGGTACATTTTCTACACGTAGGATCTCCACAGACAAAACAGCAATTGAATACAAAGTTAGGAGCGTTTGCTGGTTTGTACAGTCAGCGGAGTGTTGAACTGGCCAAAATATGACAGACACGGAATAAAAAAAAAAAAAAATATTACCTTGCTCTACAACGCTCTCTATCTCTAGTTCCAAACTACGCAGAGCTTGTACTATGGGAACTAGATTGCTAATAAAATACTTATATACATATTTTTTGTAAATACATAACTTATAGTACATTGTAACACCCAGACATAGAACAAACATCTATGTTTGCCACACACAAATGTTTGTTCTTTGCTGGGATGGAACCTACGACCCACAGCACGGAACGCAGAGCTATTACCAACTGAGCTGTGACGCCTCTCAATGAATGTCTAAGAATATTTATTATTATTGGTTCAGCTTATTCCAATTCTAATTAGAAATACTTAGATCAGTGCCGACATTGGATGTATTATTCCCATGTAGCTCAACAGCTGGATGTGATACGATCTCTGCGGCTTCTGTAAGGGGTATTGTGCATTGTCTTCGACGGGCCAGCTTCCCGAGTCTATAGGTGTTTGCACACAAGCCACCGACACGACATCTATGCGATATCAGTGGTTTTCTGATAGCTGATGCCTCTCAATCTAGTTGTGTAATTGTGAGAAATAGTGATGGAGAGAATCTTAAGCTATGTTTAAGTTCTGAGGCGATTCTAAGTAACAGCGTTAATACCAGACACTTATAGGCAGTGGATATCCCTTAACATCAGATGGGCCTCGGCTTGTTCCGTCATTTTGTTGTATAAAAGAACACTTTCACACCGTCAAGCATTCAATCAATCTCGTATGAGTTAGTGGAGTTTTTAGGCCGCCTTAAGGCCTCCTTCATGGCCTAACTACTGCTAGAGCCGAGACAGTTTAACGTGCCCTCCGAAGCACGGAAGCGCTCAGATGTAAATGCAACGGTCACCGATCCAAATAGTGACCGCGTAGAAATAAATAAATAAATAATAAATAAATAAATATTCATGGACATTTAACACAACGCTTTCTAGTCCCAAACTAAGCAAAGCTTGTACCTACTATGGGAACTAGATTGCTGATAGAATACTTAGATATTTATATATAGATATAAATCGGTGAAGATTAACTAAGCAGCCACGAGGCCTTCGACACCTTGTCACCGCTGCTGACATGACAGTGATATTTTTGTTCGACCAACTGACGTCTGTATCGTGTAGGTAGGGTAATAGG
The DNA here is from genome assembly GCA_918843925.1 of Eulithis prunata. Lineage (NCBI taxonomy): Eukaryota > Metazoa > Arthropoda > Insecta > Lepidoptera > Geometridae > Eulithis > Eulithis prunata. The sequence continues at coordinate 7,361,501 of OU974014.1, read as the reverse complement.
CCCAGTATACAAACCATGCCGTTGACTGTACACGCATTGCTAATTTACGGTCCAAATGTCGTGTACAAACAGAACTCCCGATTCCGTACAAGAGATCTGTAGGATAACTTTCTCATTAATTAGACTGAACTTTAGCGTTTGAATACGTTTGTATAATGTAGGTAACATTATCTAGAGAGATTATGCATTGCAGAAAATTTATTAATTACTTTAATGTGAATTTAGATGTCTGGGAATCGTAATACTAAGACAAATCTTTGCTCTAAGTATACCTGGGAGTATTATAAGTATGAGTTTACAAAAACAAATGAGATTCTATCAGCAATCTACTTCCCATAGTACAAGTTTTGCTTAGTTACTAGTTTTGCTTAGCAACTAGGAATCTGCTGCACTATAGTAAAATAAAAACTGTAGCCTTTCGGGGGAGTTTTCGCTACCAGGCAACCAAGTGTTGGAATAATATTCCACCCCCTCTCCGACTGTTGAAATCCAAGTTCACTCTAAAAAAACGATTTAAAGCCTTTCTACTGGATCAACAGAAAACTGGGTTGCCTGGTGTGAACAGCTACGGTGCACCGTTTACTTGTTATAGTGGGGTTGGTTGTGTCCAGTGGACCTACCTGGAACATTCAATGAAACACCGAGGTAGGAAACTGACTGCTTTATTCGAGCCTACCCACATTACATTATAAAGTAGCCGTCAACACTCCATTTTCTCCCCTTCAAATCTAGAACTAAGTAGGTACTTATACCAATCCATCACCTGTCTACTTAGGTAGGAAATCTTACAAATATGGTTTTCTTAAATCTAGGTGGAAACAAACAATATCATAATATTAACATTATTGTTGGGCTCTTTTGTACGCTCGCACCGCGCGAGCCGATGCGTCTTGCGGTGGAGGCGTCGGCGTTGAGGGGAGCGCGATGCGGGCGCGCGGCGCACAGGTCGCAGCCGCCGCCCGCGCGCTGCCGTCAGCTGAAGGCTGACGCTCTGGACTAACTACTCCTACTTCCGCCTCCCCCGCGGCATCTTCAAATGTGTCGTCGGCATCGCTGTCCACCTGCTGCGAACCCGATGGCCCTTGTGTACTCAGATTAGCGCGCGACAGAGAAAATCTACTCTTCCGATTTGGGTTTAAGGAGATTACCTGATCTTGATGCCTTCGCCATTGCACTCCATCACCCACATTGACTTTATAAGAAACTGGTCCCGTTTTATTGGCCACATTACCTTCGACCCATTTCTGACCCTTATTAGAGTAACCACGAACGAGCACAGGATCACCGAGCCCGATGTCTCGGTGCTGGCCACCCTTGCTGGCGACCTGGCGGTCCTGAGCGGTACGAACGACGGCCGCCACGTCCGGCCGCAGCGCGTCTAGGCGCCCGCGCAGCCGGTGGCCTAGTAGCGCGACGGCCGGCGGGACGTTCGTTGTCGCATGCTCCACGTTCCGATATTGAAACAAAAATTTACACAAAGCCTTAGAAACGTTTTCGCCTTCATGAATCGCCCGTTTTATAACCTTTTTTACAGTTTTCACGGCATTTTCTGCTGCACCATTACCTTGTGGCCTATACGGTGCCGACGTCACATGTTTTATACAATTTTTACTACAGTATTCCTGAAAATCAGTCGATAAGAACGGTGGGCCGTTATCGGTGACCAGTTGGGACGGCAAACCGAACCTCGAAAATATTGATCTCATCACAGAAATCGTAGAATCAGCATCCGTTCGTGTCATTGCGACTACTTCGATCCATTTTGAAAAAGCATCTACCAGTATCATATATTTCTTACCGCCACACTCTGCAAAATCAGCGTGGATGCGGTGCCAGGGTTTTAGGGGAAACTCCCAAGGATGCAGGGCCGCGCGCGGCGGCGCATCCCGCACGGCGCGGCACGGCTCACACTCACGACATATCTTTTCAATATCCTGATCAAGGCTGGGCCAGTAGACGTAACTACGCGATAAATTTTTCATTTTATTAACCCCTAAGTGCCCTTCATGAATTTCCGCTAAAACCCTGTTCCGCAAAGGTAACGGTATTATCAGTCTATATTTAAAAATTAAACATCCTAACTCAAGTAAAATTTCATCTTTACGCACGAAGTACGGTTTCTCTTCGTCACAACAAGACACCGACGGCCAACCGAACATGACGTAACCTTTTATTTTACATAACACTTTATCTTTATCGGTTTCCACTCCAATCTCCTTAAAACTGACCGGCATCGTATCGCGAACCAAATCGGTATAGCAAACCGGTTCTGGGAGGTGCCGCCGCTCGCACGGCAGTGGCAGGCGAGACAATGCGTCAGCTGGTCCGTTATCACCCGATCTAACAAATTTTGTTGAAAAATCATACGCGGCCAAGCGGGCAGCCCACCTTTGCAAACGGCTTGCCGCCGTTTGTGGAATTCCACCTTTTTCCCCAAATATATAGCTTAGCGGTTGATGATCGGTTCTCAAGGCGAAGCGCCTACCATAAAGGTACTGATGATGTTTTGTTATACCAAAGAAGATAGCCAATGCTTCTTTATCTAACTGGCTGTAATTTTTTTCGGCTGAATTTAAGGTCCTAGATACACAGCTGACGGGTCGCTCGCTGCCGTCCGGATAGACATGCGCCAACACCGCGCCCAGCCCATACGCACTACTGTCTACCGCCAGTACGAGCGGCCGCCCCTCTTCGTAGTGCGCTAGAACTTTGTCACTAGCGAGTGCGCGTTTAGCTACTAAGAAGGCTTGATCACACTGGGGGTTCCAATCCCAAGTAACCCCCTTCTTCAGCAGTGCATGCAAAGGATGTAGTATTATACTAAGGTTAGGTATAAACTTACCATAGTAGTTAAGCATGCCTAAAAAACTTTTTAACTGAGTCACATCGTTCGGGGTTGGTGCATCACAAATCGCCTCTAGTTTTTTGGGATTGGGGCGGAGACCGGTCTTGTCAATAATAAATCCTATATACTTTACACTAGGTTGTAAAAAACTACATTTTTCACGCTTAACAGTAAACCCCATTTTACTTAATCTTCCTAAAACAGCCCGCAAGTTATTTAAATGGTCTTGTCTTGTAAGACCTGTCACACACACATCGTCAAGAAATACAACCGTATTGGGTATACCACGAAGGGTCTCCTCCATTATCTTTTGGAACTTCTCCGGAATGCAAGATAATCCAAACGGTGTGCGGCGATAGACGAACGTACCTACGTGCGTCGTTATAGCGGTATACGGTTGAGAATCTTCAGTTAACAGTAATTGTTGATAACTATGTTTCAAATCTATTTTTGAGTATTCCTCTCCTCCACTTAAAGTCGCAAACAATTCTTCGATACGGGGGAGGGGATACGGATCACGTTTGAGTTTAGGATTGATAGTTATTTTGTAATCACCGCAGATTCGGATATCGCCGCACTCCTTTATGACCGGAACGATAGGCGTTCCGTAGTCGGAAGACTCGACGCGGTATATTGTGCCCTCGCGCTCAAGCCGCGCGAGTTCGTGCTCGACGCGCGCGCGCAGGGCCAACGGCACTGGCCGTGCGCGCACGTACACCGGCTTATCATCGCTCAAATACAATTGGACTGATTTTTTACATGTGCCTAATTTATCTGTAAACACTTCCGGAAATTCCGCTATAAGCCGATTCACAAACGGATCACTCGTCTCATCGCTTATCTCATTGAGGTCAATTGTGATGTTTTTTATACCTAGAGCGCGCACCCACTCCCTTCCTAATAAAGGACGTCCTCCATTTCGAATCACGTGTAGCTTACAACCCGTAGCTGACACATTTCCAAGAACTAAATCCACAGCGATGAACCCGAGCGATTCCATTTTTGAACCGACGTAACTTCGTAAGTTTAATTGATCGGGTACAATAGACTTGTTTGAAAAATTACGTCTATAGAAATCCTCACTTATAGTTGAAATTCTACTACCGGTGTCAACTTCAAAATCATAGGGTCGTCGATCTACTAGCACTGTAATAATATAAGGTCGATCACCTGAACCGTCCACCTTGATGTTGAAGAAGTCCTCGCCTTCGTCGTCGCTCACGTAATTCTGTTGAGCACCCGAGCGCCCTTTTTTACACATCACTTTTAAGTGGCCACGCACACCACACGCATCACAATTATACTGAGCAAACCTGCACTTATCCGGCCGATGTGCCTTACCGCACCGCCAACAGCGCGTGGCCGGGTCGGGGCCGCTGCTGCGGGACTGCGCGGCCGTCGTCGCGCCACCAGGCCCCGACCGGGCAGCTGCTCCACGTCCGCCACCAGCACCGCTCCACCGTCTCACGTTTGCCTGGTGCAGGCCTTCGCCTACCACTGCGCCGCCGCTGCCCGTAGCCGCCCCGCTGGAGGTTGCAGCCGCCGCTACTGTGGCACCGCTCACCTCCGCGTGGCGCTCGGCTGCCTCCAGCGCCAGGGCCAGTTCCACCGCCTCCTTGTACTTAATGTTTTTTTCCGCAAAAATTCTCGACCGCATCGTCTCGTTAGCTAAGCCCGATACGAACTGATCGCGGAGATTCTCTTCTAAAGTTGCTCCGAAATTGCAAGTAGTCGCAAGATGCTTGAGGTTTTGTAAATACTCGGTGAGAGATTCGCTGCCATTTTGCCTACGCAAACGGAATACGTGACGCTCGGCGATCTCCGATCGCTGCGGCTCCAAATGATCAGTAACGAGTTTTACTAACTCATCAAAAGTTTTTGTTTCTGGATGCGCCGGCGAACACAGATCGCACATTAGAGAATACGTGGCTTCTCCAACCACCGTAATTAACAACGAGACGCGCAGTCCCTCCTTGATTTCGTTCAACACAATATATTGTTTAACACGACGGATATAAGCCGGCCATTGCGTTGAATTTAGGTCAAAAGGTTCCAACTTGCCGATCGGCATGTTAATTTCACTGTAGAACACTTTTATCTATTAAAATACGCGTAAATTCGAATCGTCGCCAGTGGAACATTCAATGAAACACCGAGGTAGGAAACTGACTGCTTTATTCGAGCCTACCCACATTACATTATAAAGTAGCCGTCAACACTCCACTACCATTGGACATGATTAACTTCATTCTGTAAAATGTACCCACGTATTTTATTGTATTTTTATATTATATAACACACACACATGCAACACACCGGAGGGTTTCTCCCCTATAACCAGACTCTCATGAGACTGGCGTACCAGGAGAACCCTCTTTCACACATTCTACACAAATCACACACACACCCTCGCCCACATACCAACACCATGCCTTAACACACCCTGGGGGGTTTCTTCTCTATAACCAGACTCTCAAGAGACTGGCGTACCAGAAGAACCTTCCAGACACATTATAACTTTTCACATCCCGACACTTTTTCAAACCTCAACACACTTCATGAACACTACACAATGGTTTTTTCACAGGGTCTATTGGCTGATGGTTTCGACAGAATAACAGCGCCTAACTACCTTTGGGTGGTGAGGCATACGCTGAGTCGAAACCCGTTTGCTGCTGTAGCACACAAACACTTGCCAGCTTACCTAGCTACCTACCTACTCAATCCACTCACTTCATTTTTCTTTCTGTGTAACTTTTATTTCTTTGTAGTGTTGTTAGTCTAGTTCTGTAGGTGTATTTTGTGTGTTACTTTATAAGCAAATAAATGTCTGTCTATGTCTATGTCTATGTCTAGTTTAGGATTACATTGCGTGGTGTGAAAATGTTCTCGAATGTCTATTACCTCGAGAGTCCTTCTGTCCTAACGTGTTAGATTCGAGTTCAGCGTATATTAATTTCTAGGAAAAGTAAAACAAGTAAGAGTTTGAAAACTTGAAATATTGTAAGCGTGTCGACTGTCGGCCACCAAACTATCTGTAATGTATTTTTATATCCTTTGGTAATACATTTTTCAGTATAGATATAAAAATATTTGCACTGCCCCGCCGCCGCGACGCCTGCATGCATCCAATAACGTACTTACACTTGTCGCATAGGACTATTATATCCTGGGAGGTAGAACATTTTGGACGTAAGATACTTAACTCTACCTATCCTCTACTCTAATAATTACTCAATTAGTTACTTCAGGCCCAATTTTACACTGAATTAAAATACAGTCCGCTGACGACGGGGTCGATGTAGATTTAACATGCTTAGCGTTCATTTTACGTATACTACAAAAATGACGTAAACTACATTTTTGGTATAGAGATTGAGCAACGCCTCTAGCGATAAATTTACAAAACTGCCCCCCAAGTACCGTTCTTGTCGATCGCGTAATTTGACATTTAGAATAGTCAAAATTCGTTTTATCGACAGTTGCGGGTAGGTTACCAACTTAGTCGATCGGTACACAAATTCGTGAAATTTTAACGAATTGGCAATGGTGTATGTTTACTATGTTTTGATTCTGACAAACGAAAGTGAACCTTATTTTGAAGATCGTAAGGCATCGTTAAAATTTGTCGACAAGAGATCCGTACTACCATGGAACAATACGATTCGATACGTTTATCGACTTTAGCGATCGACAACTAAGCGATCGATAAGAACGGTACTTGCACTGCAGATGGTTCTCCATACAAAATTAAATAGTTTACGTGACTTTGCAGTAAACGACAAACGTACACACGCATTCCGAACACGTAGCTTACAATTCTGCAATAAAAACAAAAGAGCATAACTCGAGTTATGTTGTTTTCCACCAGAAGGTGCCAGAGGCATTAAGTTATTCTCTTGTCAAACAAAGGATATCTTCGGAATCACTGGGTTTTGACATGTCCAATAATGTCCCATTGTCCTCATTTACGGTAGACAAGCAGTAGAAATAAAACGGACCAAATGTGAGACGACAGTCCAGAGAGTTGAACCTCATTCTGTCTCACTGAGATATGCCCCAAGACTCGCAGGTGGTGAGAGGCACTCCAATATCCCCGACATGGAGAGACATGGAATCCCGTATTGGATTATGTTGACAGTTTTTTTTTCGCCTGAGAATATCGTCGTAAAATCTTTTTAAAGTGCAAGGTAAAAATTTTTTTTTGTGTAACTTTACATTTGTGAAAAATTGCCTAAGTCCAGGACGAATGGATTTTAGGGAACACTTTTGCCCAGCAGTGCAATGGGAATATTAATTGAATCTTAGTACTATTATAAAGAAAGTTTAGGTGTTTGCACGTTTAGATGTTAGAATGTTTGTGTTTTAATCACGCTACAACTACTGGTCCAAGAATGAAACTTGGAATATACATAGTCATATCATTCGGATGTATCATTACTACTATTAGGCGGAGCCCTGGTAGCTTTAGTAATAAGAAAACCAAGACGAAAAACTATTATACGCAGCAGAATAAATCGTCCGAAGCCTGGATTAACACATGGGCTACTTTTTATTCCGAAAAATTCACAGGACGAACCAGGACTCAGACGAAATCACGGGCGAAAGGTAGTAAAAAATAAAATGGAAACGCATTTTTTATAAAGTATTTCATGATCAAACAATATACTGTTTATTGAAAATTTTACTCGCACCCGCCACATTTTTGCCGCTCCATTTGCAGAGCACCGGTTAAGTTACAAATATTTTAGAAAACTGTATCACACCACGCTAGGTTTAAACGTAATGTTCCATGTACATTCTGTGCCCAAACTGCCCAGCCTACTCTCGGCATCACATCACGTACGCTGAGGTTGCGGGACCGAGCCCACTTCAATAGAGATGAGACTACAGTCTGTACCTTTGTAACAGCTCTTGAAATCTGCCGCGAAATCTTAAATTGAGGTTGTTATCTTTTTTTACTCGTTTTTTCGAAGACTCAACTGGTTTTAAATGAGACGTAAGTACGAGTGGTTAGCAGTTGCACATGAGACTGTCAAAATTCTATTGGATCTTTACATGTAGGTATTTTTATACAGTTTAAATAAATATTCAGAGACATTTCACACAACGCCTTCTATATTCCCAAACTAAGCAAAGCTTGTACTATGGGCACTAGGTTGATGATAGAATACTTAGTAGTAGTAGAGCTCTTCGTGAGAGCTCGTCCGGGGAAGTACTACCACCGTACCTATTTCTGCCGCCAAGCAGTGATGCTTGCATTGCTGTGTTCCGGTTTGAAGGGTAAGGGCGCCGGTGTAATTACAGGCACATGAGACTTAAAGATCTTTACGTCTCACAGTGACGCAGTGCATTGCCTTACAGGGCACGTCCTCATTGGACTTGCTCTGTGAGGTAATGCATTGTTATAGGCATAAGTTACCACTTAACACCAGGTGAGCTATCTATCAGCTTGTTCCATTACTTTTATCATAAAAAAAAAACTTATACACTTTTTCCGTAAATATATACTTATGATACATGCATAGTATTACCATAGTTTTGTCATACCCAAAGAATTCATATCAGCCAATTATGGTCATTACATCACAGTACGCCTGAATTTTTCATGTAACATGTAACGCAGGAAACCTTGACATCCCTATTTAGAGGTCTGCACCCTATTTAGGTATCTACAAAAAGTGCGTGCTCCTCAACAATTCTCGACTTTACTGCTTCTAACATACGGCAGAGTTTTAAGGAGTTGTATTTTTGGGGGTATTGTACTCCCTGGTCGTAAAACGTCCAAAAACTGTAGAACACTAGAACAAGATAGCATGTTTGAGTAATAAAACTGGCCGTGCCTAAGAAAAATGTTTTTAGATTTATCTGTGAAAGAAATTCGTGCGTGATCTGAAACTGCGAGGAATGGAGCAAATCAGTTGCCCTAGCATAGTATAGTATTATATGATCTGTGCTAGCCAAATTGATTCTAAAATAGATCAAAGAAATTATAATATACCTTGTTATATGAAACCTACTTATGTACCTACTGGCTCTTACATTGTCTAGACGAGCCTTCAAATTCAATATTTATTTTGCGAAACACAGTTTACAAATTATATACAAACTAGCCGTCGCCCGCGGCGTTGCTCGCGTTCTACCCTTTAGAGTGTGACGTTTCAAAATTCCTTTCTTAGTGCACCCCTACACTATATAAGGATACTACCCTCCAATTTCATACCTCTAGGACTTATAGTTTAGGCTGTGCGTTGATTCTAAGTCAGCTTCAAAAGAGTTTTATATATATTGATGATGATGATGATTGTGGATTGATACGACGATGATCACGACTTTACGGCTTTAGTCGCATGGTTATAGGAAAAGCTAATATCTAATGCCTAGTTTGGAAGATACTACCTAAATAAAATAAGAACAAAAGCTCTCGTAAAGTGGCAATCCAACAAATGGAGGTCTTACTGCCGATAAATCTTTTATTCTTTGTACAACACAACAGTATTATTTTATTAGATCCTTGACAATAAAAAATATAATAATTTTTTCACCGGAATCGTTTTCTTTCATCGCAGTGATATTGTTGTTTTATTGGCAACGTACAACAAAAACGTTTGCGGTCTTTGATGAAAGCCTACAAAATGTTCTGTGTTAATTTGTTTCAGTTCAAACTTTCGTAATAAAATAAAGGCTTTGAAGAGAACCGGCTTTACTTTTTTTTTTATTTAATTGCTTTTTGATGCCCAAAAGTAAGGTTCAATTACTTTTGTCTAAATAAAAACACTGACGAAGAAAAACGTGATTCAAATAAGATTATTGTTGCGTCAAATCAAGTAACACATATTTTGTTACTACTCCTAGTAGAAAGAAGTAACACTGTATGAAAAAAAAACAGTAAAAAAAACTAACTGATAACAAGTCACCGATATCTAGGTATAGTTATTCATAACTTAATTAAAACAATTAAACAAAACAAACTGTAGGTGTACACAGAACTAAAGAAAACTTAACAAAAGCAGAGCTCTAAGGAATTTTAATTAATAAAGCCTGTTTGTTTTCCCAGGACAAACTCAAAAACGAGTTCGCTCGGTGCAGAATAAATAATTGGAACTGAAGGCTGAAAATTAGAAATTGTACAATTTTGATATACTGTGAACGGCAGCTCGGACAGAATAAAAACAAAATAAATAAATTTTCTTCGTGCTACATTTTTATTTCATTTTTATTAGAAGTGCAGAGTGTTAGAGTAGTAGATCTCTTTGTGAGAGCTCGTCCGGGGAAGTACTACCACCGTACCTATTTCTGCCGCCAAGCAGTGATGCTCGCATTGCTGTGTTCCGGTTTGAAGGGTAAGGGCGCCGGTGTAATTACAGGCACATGAGACTTCAAGATCTTTACGTCTCAGAGTGATGGACGCAGTGCATTGCCTTACAGGGTACGTCCTCATTGGACTTGCTCTGTGAGGTAATGCATTGTTATAGGCAGAAGTTACCACTTAACATCAGGTGAGCTATCAGCTTGTTCCATTACCTTTAACATAAAAAAAAACAAAAAAAAGTGCACGTGTTCGCGGCGATCTCATGTTTTTTTATGTCCCAATCTTAATTTACAAATTAATTAGGCCGCCTTGAGGCCTCCGTCGTGGCTTTACGATTGCTGAGTCTGGTCCGACAGTTTAACGTGCCCTACGAGGCACGGAAGCGCGCAGATGAAACGCCATTAACCTATATACCTACTTTGCTGGTGGAGGTTGACAATTGGAGCTATAGGCTTTGTAAAGCTCCCTTACATCCCGAAATAATTGGTGAAGATTAACTACGCATGCTACGCCACGAGCGCTTCATACAAATGGTGAAACACGGTAAAAACCAGAGTTTTACCTCATGCGTCACAGTATCGTCGTGACGTAGGTATCAGTACCACTATCACGAACAAATCAAACAGTCGCCGCGTTAGCGCATTCGAGTTATATTGCGCATCAATGCCAGCTCGACTGCCAACCGTTGTAGTGTCACCGCGCAGTGTATCTCGGATACGCTAGCGTTATGATACGATTGCGATTGTCACATTTATTCGTGATCAAGGCACTGTCGCTTGGCTTTACATTGGTTTTCGAATAAAGCAATACCTAGAATGATGATTTACTAGTGCTGTAATAAGCCATAGTTAGCTATAGGTTAAAAATAAGATAATATAAATAAAAAAATATATGAAAACTTTTCGTCTCTACTATTTTGTACTGTACATACAGTCTAAGACAATTGACTGACGAATAATTTAAATGTTGAGTGTGATTAATCACATTGCGGTAGATAGTTTATAAGAATAGCATTGACCTATGACATCGAATCGAGATTGGAACTTTGTTTTTGACTAACTATAGGTATCTTTTTATTACGAGAACTGGGTAACAATCAAGTCAAACAATATTTTTAGAAGTCATTTTGAAGACATTTTTGAGAATTGAATATAGATTAATATCTTTTTTTATTGAGTACCATAGTCTCCAAGTCCTTAACTTATTGAAAACTAGCCGTCTCCCGCGGCGTTGCTCGCGTTAGAGTGTGACTTTTGAAAATTCCTTTCTTAGTGCACCCCTACACTATATGAGGATACTACCCTGCAAATTTCATACCTCTAGGACTTATAGTTTAGGCTGTGCGTTGATTCTATGTCAGCTTCAAAAGAGTTTTATATATATTGACTAGCCGTCTCCCGCGGCGTTGCTCGCGTTAGAGTGTGACTTTTCAAAATTCCTTTCTTAGTGCGCCCCTACACTGTAGAAGGAACCTACCCTCCAAATTTCATACCTCTAGGACTTGTAGTTTAGGCTGTGCGTTGATTCTATGTCAGCTTCAAAAGAGTTTTATATATATTGATGATGATGATTGATGATATGCAATTAAAGAATTACTTTTATTTAACTAATATATTTAAGAATGGACATAACCGCGTAATTACTAAATAGATAGATAGATAGAAAATACTTTATTGTACATAACATAGTATAAACAGTAGAACTAGTAACAACAGTACAAATGCATAAAAGTTAGTGGTTGATTTATACACATAAATATGATGTAACCATTTTAATTATATGATGGTTCCAGAACGCTAAATAACAATAATCATCGTTGATTGATATAAATTAGTGCTAATTGTTTCTGACACACACATATAATTTGAAGTTTTCTTTTACAAAACATACGCTGCGTAATATTTCTATCCTACTTATTTTATTGTGTCAAAATTTTAAAATAAAAAAAAAGAAATTGTTTAACTGCTAAAACAATACCAAATCATCATCTAACTCGATGCAGTTTTTTTTATGAATAATGAGTATTTTTCTATGTTTAATGTTAGATAATTCACTTTATAGAATATTCTATTTATAATTAAGTAACTAAACCTATGCACTCTTAAATGCTCGTACCTACTTAAAAATGCAATATTCTTTGGGCTATTTTTAAGAAAAGATTATCAATAGCTAGTTGAGTTTTTTGAAGCAGGCATTTCTATCTAAAGAAGCACTTTACTCTATGGTATAAACACTTAAAATTACGTACCTACTATTTAATATCACTTTATGGTTGGGATTTTAAGAAGCGATCACTGTCACTGACGGTTGAAATATTGTAATATGTAAAGGAAAGTTTTATTACCTCTGACGTCTCGTTCTTTTCGAGTGGCCGATCAAAACAGTGACGAATCATTTTTAATGACATTAAAATTCTATTTAGGTAAGACTACACAGCAATGAACAAAGATAACCACCACGGTGGCTTCTCCATCCAAGACTTCAGCTTCTCCCGAGAGGGTAACAGCGGTTTCTGTTCCTTCGCTGGCGGAGGCATTCTGGAGTACGCCATTAAAGTGGCACATTCAATCGTGTGTCGAATATGAGCTTCCTTGGTTATTATATCCACTGAACATTCTTTTAATGAACCATCGTCAATTGGACCACCTTTGACGGCCATTGGATCAGTGTAAGCTTCTGTTGTTGTACAGACTGTAACGTTTACAATTGTCTCTGTTGATTTTTGGACTTTGACAGTCTGAGTGAAGATATTGCCTTCTGTTTTGTTAGTCGTTTGTATAATGGGAGTTTCTGATACTGTGACATTTGGTGTTGGAGTACTAGCAGTGGTGACAGTTGAAGAAACATTAGCGGGAACTGGAGTGGAGTTTATTGTAGTTATTGTGACATTTGAGGAATTTGTAGTAGTAACATTTTGCAGGGTAGCAGTTACAGGAGTATCGGTAGCAATAACCGAAGGAGCTTTGGTAGAAGTAACTTCTGACACGACAGCTTCAGTTTTATTCTCGTTGGTTTTTATGACACTTGCTTCGGTAATATTTGCAGTTGTGATTGGTGCAGCAGTAGTTGTCGACAATTCTATGATTGGTGCGTTAGTGAAGGGAGTAGTTTTGGTAACAGTTGTATTGGTCGTGCACACTGTCTTGTTTACACGTGCCTCATTTTCCACCTTTTTACTTTCTTCTGTGAAAGTAGACACGATCTCACAAGGCACTTTCAACACTTGAAGGTTTCCATTTTCTTTGATCCGTAAACTGCATGTAGCTTCGCTGTTCGGCCTGTTATATGTACTTTGTTGTTGGTTGTTATAGCTACCGGTTGACTGATATCGGTGTCTGTGGTAGTCATCTACGTAGTAGTGATCATGGTAGCTATGTGAGCGTCCCATGTTGTATAAAGTTAGGCCTGTTAGAAGATCACTGTATCTACTACCAGAGTCTCTGTATTGAGTGACGTATATATGTTGAGGAGCGGTGTAATACGTGGGGATGTAATGAGGCTGGTATGATCCGTGGTATCCTGTATTGGTATTGTAGCCCGAATTAGTATTATATGTATTTTTAGGCCGATTGTAATTGTTGTTTCCGTATGAAGGGTTGTAATGTGTGTTGGAACCTGATCCAGACAGTCCTGTACCAGTAGGGTAGCTATGAGTGCCAGACGATGATGGGTATTTACCAGAACCACTTCCGGACAATCCTGTGTTTGACGGATAACTGTGAGATCCAGATCCAGATCCGGATAATCCAGACGACGAAGAGGGATAACCGGATGATCCAGAGTTAGATATACTTGGCTTGCTCCAAGATGAGCCACTTCCTGACAACCCTGTGTTTGACGGATAACTGTGCGATCCAAATCCAGACCCGGATAATCCAGACGACGATGAGGGATAACCGGATGATCCAGAGTTAGATATACTTGGCTTGCTCCATGATGAGCCACTTCCTGACAACCCTGTGTTTGACGGATAACTGTGCGATCCAAATCCAGACCCGGATAATCCAGACGACGACGAAGGATAGCTGTGTCCAGAGCTGGAGCTCGGCTTGTAGCTTGAGCCCCAAGAGCTGGAGCTACTTGATCCAGTATTCCAAGACGACGATGGCTTGTAGCTGCTTCCACTTGATCCCCATGAGCTGCTGGGTTTACTCCAACTGCTCCCCGAACTGGAACTAGATCCACCCCATCCTCTGCCCCACGAGGATCCCCCTCTGCTACTGCTGCGACTGCTGCTTCTACCACCACCAAACCGTCCACATTCCGTTACGTATACAAATAAACACAGCACTAAAAGTCCGAAAAGTTTTTTATTCGCCATAGCGAGGCGTCAAGGCGACGCGAGAGCGCAAACTCGTTTCAATCTCGCTTACTTAGTGCGTTTCATATAAACCTTTGTGTATTGATACTAGTTCTGGGAACAACGTATCGCTATCTCACTCGCTACTACTACTTATTTGCAGCTGTTTCACTCATTTAACTGGAGTGTAGTAGGTAAATATTGTTATAGCGCGTGCACACTATGCCCGGCATGAATGCCGCGATTAATTCCGGAATTATTGCCACAGCAACATCGCCTTTATTCTCACCAAGAGCTAGGGCATGAACTTGGCGATGTTGCTGTGGCAATAATTCCGGAATTAATCGCGGCAATAATTCGGGCAGCGGCATGGGCATGTGTGAACGCGGTGTAGGAATAAAGGCGATGTTGCTGTGGCAATCATTCCGGAATTAATCGCGGCATTCATGCCGGCAAATGCAATGGCATAGTGTGAACGCGGTATTAGGTTTTCTGTGCTGGAGATAAACAAAGGTTAGAGGTGAAATAAATATGTTTGAGATAATAGTATTTTGATGGACAGACCTATTAACAATTCGTTCTTCGTATGGTACAAGTTATTATTTAAAAACTAGCAATACGATAACCTTCGAAGATCATTGAAATTGATCCTTGTGATCTCAGATATAAAACTTATTTTGAATCAACAGAGCCGCAAAAAATACCAGGAAAGTTCAAACTGGTTTCCCGATAGTCGGTCAGCAAAATACCCGATGACTCACAGACGCGTCTGTTTTGTTATTTCTTATAATTTTGCTGTTCATTAAAGTAAGAATAATCACTGGGACTTTTATCATTAGGTATAGTTTAGCTTCCGCCTCCAACTTTGTCCGCGTTCCGTTCGTCCCTGAAGATCCTGTTGATTTAATCCTGATTACCTACAGTTGTATTAGCGGTTGTACGACGGGTCCGTCTCGGTGTCTATCTAAATATATAAAATTATTTTCAAATTGACTGACAATCAACGCACAGAGTAAACTATAAGTCCTAGAGGTAAAAAATTTGGAGAGTAGTATCCTTATGTTATTATAGTCTAGGGGCGCACTAAGAAAGGAATTTTGAAGAGACGCACCCTAAAGGGTCTAAAATTAGGATCAAAGATTTTAACCAAATAATGCGTATGCTGCTACCACGTGAGCAAAACCGCGGGCGACAGCTAGTATCATAGTAAAATTTACATTCTACAAGCGATAGAGTGTATATAGAGACATGGAAACATGACTTTTCAATGTGAAATATTAATTCCTTACAACAAAGGTAACTTATTTTGTAAGTAGGTACAATATTAGTATTATTTTCCTTGTTTATGAATGTGTTCTGTTATTGTAAATAAGCGGAATTAATTAAAGAAACCAAGAAAATAATACCATTGTTTTAATTTGGTAAAACCTTAATCATTAATGAAGCACTATCTAATACTATTTCCACAATGAAGTACCTATACTAAGTAAACCTAGGCTATTTATAGAAATAGAAATTATCTGTTTTACGCACCACTACACAATACACATACAAAAACACAGTATATATTTAATTTTTTTCCCTAACCTATTTGGTCCCACTGCTGGGCAAAGGTCTCCCCCAACATCTTCCACTTTTCTCTCTCCTGGGCCTGCTCCCACCAATTTCTATCAAAGGTGTCGCGGTCGTCCCGCCAACGCTTTTTAGGGCGACACAGTATATTACAAACATTAAATGAAATAAAACAGATGCGTAAATATATCACTATGGTACCCTTCCTATAGTATCTATTGATTTTTAGAGTTGCTGAAAGTGAAAATGCGCGAAAACTTGTTTGAATCAAAATTTATGCTGAACTTTGTGCAATGTTTCTTTGGTGCACACAACATTGTTGCTATATTTCATACAAAAATTCAGTGATTTTGTCTCCAGTAATGTTGAAATGTGCGAGCGAGATGATTGACGCTTGCTAGAAAAGATCATTGCTTGCCAGAGCCACGCTCCAATAGATAGTTTATTATTAGAGTAAGTATATAATATTGACAAAATAAATAAATACACAGTTGCAAACTGGTTTCAACTCAGCATATTATTATGCAGGTTGTAATAACTTGCGGAAGACCAGCCTTCCGTTGAGGCCAATGAGGAGGTAAGTAAAAAGTAATAACATAAAGATAAGGATGAGTTTAAGTAATATACATGCGTAATATGCGTATATTACTTATACTATCTATTGGAATTAGGTATATGTTTCTAAATGTATCTTATCTCGTTCTCTAATAAAAAACCCTAGGTTTTCTCTTCAATGAGTATTATGTATGTTAATTAATTTCGGTTTGATATGAACCAAACGTTGTAAATTTTGTAACAATAAATACTGGTTTTCAGAGGTCCGTACTTAAATGACAATAAAAAAGCCTTTTCTGAAGCCGGTTACTTATCATGCCACTGTTTTAACATACCAGTAGTGTCACGGGAAAGTAAAATTTCCCTTCACTCTACCAGTAGTGCCAAGCGGTAGTGCCTAAGAACATTTTATAAACGTAAATGAAGTATGAAAAAATAACTAAAAAGTTTAAAGTCGAAAACTTTTTTTTTTATTTGTAGAACAGAATCCTTTGTACCTACCTCAGTCCAGTTCGTGCTTGGCAGTTTTTTATGTACTCGTGTTTCAGGAACTCTTCTGCATAAGTTTTGTAACTCAGCCAAACTAATGTCGTGGTAAGAGTTTGTTTTCGTAGTAATAAATTTATCTAATGTAGTTGTACATATAAAGACTGCAGGAAAGTAGCCTAGTGGTATTGCCTCCCGCCTTCCGACCTAAGTCGTTGATTCAAACACGATAGTACCTACCTATGATTTTTTTATTTAGAAAAATGTGTGTGATGCCAGTGATCTCAAAATGTATACCGTGACTTAATCAACTCCGCATATAATAGTTTTTCCTGTGGATAAGACCGACTAGGCCGAAGGATGGGTTAGGCTGGGCAAGCTCACTCCATCTCAATAATGTCCCAGTAAAAAAAATTATGTAGTTCTTATTGTATTTTTTGATCCAAGATCGAGACCAGAGATCGATTATATTTAACTAAATAATAAAAACACTAAAGTTTTTCAGTTACGCAAATAGTTCCTGTCTCTCGCCTTCGACAGGATCCAGTGCTCAGGCCTTCAGCTCAGCACTTCAGTTCTTCGCGGCTGCACAGTGCCTGGTCAAGGAGAACTGGCCTCCTGATGCCAATGTGTTCAGTAAGCAAGAAAAAATCCAAGAAAAATGAATTATTGCGTTTGGCATCATATAAATATATATAATAAATAATAATATATATATATATATACCTATATTCAAATTTATTTTTGAACAATTTACACAACGCCTTCTAACCCCAAACTAAGAAGCTTGTATTATGCAGCTGTGAGCTTTTATTGTTCCTTTGTGATTTGATAATTATACACGTGTATAGTTATGTTTTGGTCCAAGTCGTGAGGTGATCTTTGTGTAATTTGGTGTTAGACTTCTTGTACCTAAAAGTCTACCACTTTGCAGATTGTGAAGAATTTGACTTCATAATAGTAGGCGCAGGAACAGCAGGCTGTGTGGTTGCAAACCGGTTGAGTGAGGAAAGTAGTTGGAAAGTACTACTCATTGAAGCTGGTGGGGATCCCCCTATTGAAAGCACTGTAAGTAGCAACACTCTCAAGTTACCAGACTCCTCCAAAGGTAAGTTTAGGCGCTGCACTATGCTGGTTGAAACTGTGTGGCAGGCTGTTCAGCCTCTGTTTATGAATGTGAGAGTTACTGAACTAGAAGCATTGGATTCACAGTCGGGGGTAACCAGAGGTTAATTTTACTAAAGAACTTGACAGCTGAAACGCAGTTGATCCTTTTAAATCTGTATTTGGTTATTCGGTATTCTACTATCAGCCTTTTCCGCGTGTTCTACCAATTCTCTATCATTTTCATGTAATACTAGCCGTCGCCCGCGACGTTGCTCGCGTTCTACCCTTTAGAGTGTGACGTTTCAAAATTCCTTTCTTAGTGCACCCTTACACTATATAAGGATACTACCCTCCAAATTTCATACCTCTAGGACTTATAGTTTAGGCTGTGCGTTGATTCTCTGTCAGCTTCAAAAGAGTTTTATATATATTGATGATGATGATGATGATGATTGGTCCCAATATTCCAGATTCCATATTTGGTGGTGGCTCTTCGTGATTCCCAGTTTGACTGGAGATACCAAACCGCTGATAACGGAATAACTAATCAAGCAAATATCAATGGATCAATTCCATTTCCCAGAGGAAAAATGCTCGGAGGCACCAGTAACATGAACGCATTCTTTTACGTCAAAGGAAACGACTATGATTACCAGCGGTGGTACGATGCTGGTAACAAAGAATGGCACCCGGATGTTGTTCGTAAATACTTTAAGAAATCTGAAAGCTATCAATACAAACTACTTCTGGATAACCCATTGGTTGAGAACGAATATGGACACGATGGACCACAAGTAGTGAATAGAATAAACCACACACACAAATATATATTTGATAGAGTACTAGATTCTTGGGAAGAGATTGGTATAAAAAAAGTTGTAGATTTGAACGCAGCCAACAATTTAGGCTGTGGAATAACAGCAGCAATGGCAGCCAATGGAATAAGACAAGACTCTGCTACAGACTACTTACACCCTATTATAAATAGGCCCAACCTGAAAATACTAAAAAATTCAATGGTTCAAAAAGTACTTATAAATTCAACTACTAAAAAAGCTTACGGAGTCCAAGTTGAACGCAGTGGGAAAACTATGACTTTCATTGCTCGACGAGAAGTGATTCTAAGCGCTGGGACAATCAACACGCCACAACTTCTAATGCTTTCCGGTGTTGGACCCAAACACTATCTCAATTCAAAAAATATACGTTGTAAAGTAGATTCACCTCTAGTAGGCCAGAACCTTCAAGATCACTACGTTATTTTAGTCATAATATGTGCTGATGATGTTATAAACGTACCAGATGAAGCAACAGAACACTTTAATGCGATTCAATATCTATATAACCGTAGCGGTACTTTAGCTCAGAATAGGTTTGGAAATATTCACGCGTTTTATTCTTTGACTAACAATTCATATCCAGATATTCAAATCCATGTAGAAGTCACAGCTAGGAACTCTTCCGAGGCACAAGTGCGTTTTGGCTATTCATCACTTTTGAGGTATAAACCTGCATTCGTTGATGCTATTATTGAACTCAATAAGAAACATACATTATTTCAGTTTGCTGTAACTGTTCTACATCCCCATTCAAGAGGAAATATATCTTTAAGCAACAACCCAAAAGACCATCCTTTGATATTCCCAAACTATCTATTTGATGACAGAGATTTGGAGAATACAGTCAAAGGTATTCAAAAACTAACCAAAATTTTGAACACCAAGTATTTCAAGTCTAAAAATGCATTTTTAGCAAGGGTAGGATGGCCTCCTTGTGATAAATTTGAACTCGGTAGTGATGTTTATTGGAAATGCGTAAGTATAAATACGGGAACGACTTTATACCATCCAGTTGGTACAGCCAAAATGGGTCCTGATGCAAAGACATCGGTTGTGGACAGTCAGCTAAGAGTTCATGGGGTGAAGAGTCTTCGTGTGGTTGATGCGAGTGTGATACCGACGATAGTCAGTGGTAACACTAATGCTCCGGTTACAATGATTGCAGAAAGAAGCGCCTCTTTAATTAAAAAGGATTATTTAAATGCGAATACCTAATTCGAATTGTTTTGTTTTGACGGAAAACTCTGATTCATAAACAATCATATTTTATACCTTGTTTATTTATGTTTTACAACTTTATGCTCTGCCTAGTTTCTTTTCTTTGTAATATATAATAATATATATTTCAATACCAATACGTTTAGCTTACTAAATCGTTAGTAGGCTTTCAAATAACAGGAAAAAGGCAGAAAGCAATTCGCAGTTAATTAAAACAGTTTGTGTTGACAGAAACTTGTAATTCATTGAACTAAAATTATGTCACTACCATATGTTTTTGTAATAAATTTTCTGTTTATTTTATAAATAGCACGCTAGCATTAAACCAACTCAGGTTCGTAAAATATTTTGTATTTTAAATTGTCGATAGGACATGTACTACAAGACCACAACAAAGCAAAAAAAAACAGTGAGTATCTAGTATAATAAATTCTAGAATATTCTGAACTAATATATTTTGCACAGAGTCAAAAGTATGTTGCCGAACGCGGTTTCCCAGGATTCATGCTGGTTTTCTATTTCAATATAAAACAATGTAATTACACGCAGCTGCTCTCTGACTTTGGGTAAAATGTTGTGGTAATTTCCGGGAGCAACACTGTTTCGGTATATTCCCTTTTTCAAGCAACAATAAGTATCCTAGGTACTTTTATCATACCACGTAGTACTGATACTAGTTAATACCAGTCTTTCTGGTAAGGAACATAAAACACCTTAAATATAAAATACCTGCGGGCCTAAGATGCGCACGCGAGATATTTTGTCATGTCGTTCTGTCAAAATGTAAGCATTTTGCACTAGTTTTTGAACTTTTACATTATCTGTGGTAATGTTGTCGACAAAACGCGCCTTGTTATTGTACACTTTTGACACTTCTTAGTCGTCGTATCTCTCTGAGGACGAGATAATAGTCATGCAGCTGGTATTTGCTACCTTGAACTTTTTGGTATAACTTACAATCGTCATGGAACGAAAGAGATTGACGATAATTAAATTAAAAAAATACATGTATTGTATGGAGCAATATGCTGTTGAAAACTGTAATAACTACAAAAGAAATATATAATAATAATGTGTATTGTGTGGATTCGATATAGTGCCTTCTGGTAAGATCGGCGTAAGTGGAAGTCCGGATAAATCACGTAACTAAGCAATTATCATATAAAAATATCGCAGAATTGCTTGGCATCCGGATTTCCACTTACGCCGATCTTACCAGAAGGCACCTTACCTACTACGAAATCAGTCAGAGTCTATCGTTATTGAGAAACTATTTTTCATTTACACAATATTCTAATGGAATTGCGCAGAGAACTATTGTCACCATCGTATTTAGACGGAATATTTTACACAATAGATGTAATTTTAGAGATAAAAGAACAAAAGTCAGCATTAATACCTAGAGCTGGCCGAAATAACAATCAAAAAAACTTCACAGAATAATATCTGAAAAGCAATATCTATCTGAATAATAAAACTATGGGGTTGGTAAGTATTGACATTAAGCAGATAGAAAAATATATAAGTGAAACTCCCACTGCATCAAAATCTTTCTACCCTTATCCCACGCAAGCTGGGGTCGATGCAACGTTTTCCTCTTCCATTTTCCTCTTAAAGCCTTAATTTCTAATAACAAACTTATTATAAAAATGGTAAATATCATAGAAATTCAAAAAGTAAAAAATATTCACGGATATTTCACACAACGCTCTTTAGTCTCAATCTAAGCAAAGCTTTTACTATTGAAACTAGAAAGCTGAAGTTGCGTATCTATAGGCTTATTTACCTTTTCTAGTATTGATATTAATCATTCGGCGACCACGCATCACTGGATCTTTTATGCTTTGACTTTTATAAGAGAAAATATATTATCTTTGCTATTTCGTCCTGTAGACTTCATTTTGATATAGTTTGAAATAGTTATTTTAAAATCAAGCACAATTTATTCGAGGGTGATTTTACTTTAGTATAATTTCATATTTTTTGTTTTGACACACTTGAGTGTTGCCTTTATGATCACAATGCCTACGCCTCAAAACGACTTAGTCGCAAAATAACTCACATTTAAAATACCTTCAAATCAAAATGCCTGAAATCGATATCTCTAACGTGGTTTGCCAAATTTGTTGTGTTGACTATCGTGTTCGAAACGAGGTGATAGATAAAAACATAGAAAACAGTATTATCTCTTCTGTGGATAAAGATGTATGAGAACACAAATAAATGGGACGGCCAATATGGAGGGCGTTGGTTTAGTTCTGATTGAAATTATTTTCAAGGTTTGCTTTATACTTTTTCAATTTGGTTTGTTCCGTCCAACAAATTTTTTATGTAATAGATACCTACTATATCACAATATAACTAAGTGATTAGAAACAATACAACTGTCAGTAGGCTGGCAATTTAGGCGTAGGCCCTTCATCAGTCCCGAAGTATTAATCATAGCAACAAGAGGTTTCATACAATTTACTTGAAATAAGGCCTTTTAGCAAACTGCGGTGGAATGGAATGCGAGAGGGGTTGCATAGTCGATAGTAATACTATATATGTAGCCGTAATAGGCTATAGAAATGGTTTTACCAGTTGTAAATTAGGCTGTACTAGCACAAAATTAGTTAGTAAAGTGACATTTTTACGAACATTGTATTTTTTTAAATAATTTTTTGCTCTATGTCTAAACTCATTGACGTTCGGTCCATTATTTGGAAATTCTTTTCTAACTGCCTACCTATAGCCAGTCGAAGCCGCTGTGAAAAGTATTTTCGAACCTTGCCAATACTAAACTAGTAAACTCACCCTTTGTAGTCTATTTGCAGGAAAATATTGCCACAAATCCGCAAGTAACTGAAATCTATGGAATGGTGCCAAGGGCATGGCTACACCTGTGTACAAATGCCAATATTTATCATCCCCGTTCTTGTGGATATTAACAACGTAAGAGCGATCATCACTTCGTTCATGTAATTTTATTCATGGCCTGTTTATTGTGTGTGAGTAATTTTATCAAAAGCGGCTAGGTCAGATTTTTACTTCCAACTAAAAATATCTATTGGTAAAACTTCTTCTGTAGGATTTGCCCAGTCTCCTTTATGCAACGTTTATTAGCCTTTCGTTTATATTTTTTAACTAGATGTTACCCGTGACTTTGTACAAGTGCGAAACTTTCCACCAAAATATCTGTCAACCAGCATACGGTGAACCTCGTAGCAAATGGCTGCTTTTAGTTTAAAAAGTTCAAGCTGTATCTAAGAATCCACGTCTTTGATTTCAATAAAATATAGCCTATGTTTCAATCCAGAAAAAGGGCTTCGGATTAGTATAAGTTTCATTGAAATGAGTCCAGTAGTTAAGGCGTATCCGCGCACAATCCACATCTTTAATTTTAGTTTTTGGGCTTCTTTACAGTTTTATAATATTTTTAAAATAGAACTGCGTACATTTTTATACAAAAAAAAATGCATGTTCTTTTAACCGGAAGTCGGGATGCGGATGTTAAGTAACCACAGCCCTGAGTAAACAACGATTACGGGTCCGACCCCACTTGAAAGCATCCCTTCGCTCGTCGTCACAAGTATTTGTTGACTTTTGGATGGGTGTGCTAATAGTGCGCAGTGCTCCAGTAAGTACCTATAATATTTTCAGGCATTGAAATTGCTTGTACAATAAGAAATGTAATTGAAAAAAAAATAGCTCGTCTATGAAAACTAAGCTGCCTTGTCAAAACCGTCACTGGAAAAGCGAGGTAAAGAAATTTTCCACCACTTCGCGCCCATTTTGGCTGTTTATTATGTTTATCTTTATATTTGTACGTTTTGTGAGATTATTACATGGTTTAAATTAGCCAATTTAACCGAGCTGATGATTACTCTTTGAGCAGCTGAAAGAGTGATCATTCTATACGTCATGTGGGTTCGATCCCCATCAAGGCAAACATAGATGTTTGTTGCGAGTCTGTGTGTTACTATATGTATATACCTACAAAAAAAGTATATAAGTATTCTGTCAGCAATCTAGTTCCCGCATAGTACAAACTTTCCTTAGTTTCGGACTAGAGAGCGTTGTGTGATATGTCCATGGCTTTTTTTTATAGTTATAGGTACCTATACAGAGTATAATATGTATTCTAGCCGTGATCTATAACAATCCTAACAGCAATGGCATGCAAGAGCATGGGGGCTCAAATCTTAGGCCAACATTACATTCTCGCACCTTACAGTTGACAAACTAGCGCCATGATCCTTTCACGTCAACCCAACAAGCACCTGTAATTTATTACTCCAGCTTAAAAGTTTTAAAAGGCTGAGACCGTCATAAGTCTGCCGTTTACACACATACATTCAACAGTCTTCTTAGATCGAACACCGGGGTAGACTGAAAACATCGTCATGGCGTCATGGCTCAGTCCGTAGTAGCTCTGCCTTCCGTGCTGTGGGCCATGGGTTCGATCCCCACCGAGAACAAACATTTGTTTGTTCTCGGCAAAGCTTGTACGATGGAAACTACATGGCTGATAGAAAGAAAGAAAGAAAGATAGAAAATAAATTTATTTGCAAACACTTACATTAAACTATAATACATTAGCAGTACAATAAAGCCTAGTGTTGCAAACCGGACCATGACTCAGCATGAAGTTAGTAGCTAGTAAGCGACTAACGCTGGTCTTCTGCGTCCATAGATAGAATACATACATACATTTTTTTTTGTAAATACATACTTATAATACTTAGAAACACCCAGACACAGAACAAACATCTATGTTTTACAACACACAAAAGAAGATGTATCAAATGATCATAACTTCTGCTTCCTTTTACTCGTAGGCTGTAAATGACGACCGCTGTTTATGACGGCACCGCCTACCAAGGAACCCAGTTTCAGTAAACCAGAACAGAAACTGGAAGTTACTCTGAATGAGAATATCATTGCGGTGAAAATGTTCTAGCGTGAAATAAAGGAACAGCGAAAAGGCAATTTTAGTAGCAAGAAAATAAAGTCAAATAAGTATGTTAAAAAATAACTCCGTCACCAGAGTTGGTCACTAACTCATACGAGCTTGCTTAAATATTCACGGACACTTAACACGACGCCTTCTAGCCCCAAAATAAACAAAGCTTGTACAATAGAAACTAGATGACTGATAGAATACATACATATTTTTTTTTTATTTTTTTTAGTATGTTTTAGAATAGTTATTTTTATACACAAAACTTTGCTCAAACGCTAGGTATGCGTTTGAGCAAGTGTAGGGCCGGATTTAAACCCACGATATTAGGATTGGAAGACGGTGTCGCTACCACTAGACCACCGGTGCTTACTCACAGCGTATGAATGTGTAAATCAGTCCCAACGAAACCGCGGGGATTTTACCAGTAACTTATTGAGCAACAGTACCCATTAATATTATTTAATCCCGTATCAAAGCTATTTAAGATCCTTAACTTTGCATAAAATACGCTAATTTTATCACTCGAAGAAAGCATAATAATAGGCACTCGGAAAATACGTTGTATAATAAGTGTAAGTGCTTAAACGCATTAAGCGACTCGACTACCGACCAAAATAAATGTGAGCTGTATATTACGCCCAAATAATGACGCTTGCAGAACGTTTTGTCACGGGGCTTTGTTGCAATTTTTTCACTAGACTTCTTATTATCTATCTAAATAATATAAAACTCTTTTGAAGCTGACTGACAATCAACACACAACCTAAACTATAAGTCCTAGAGGTATGAAATTTGGAGGGTAATGGGATCCTTATATGCTGTCACCACGCGAGCAAAGCCGCGGGCGACAGATAATGTAGCTATAAAGATTTGCTGCGATTTACCACTAGATTAGTTTTTCTCCTTAGCCTTAGGCCATCCAACTATCAACCAGGCAGCAGTTAGGCTATACTATGAAGTCAATTACTTTTCAACTGAAGTCGACGCCAAGATATAGAACTATGCCCTATTATTTTATGACAAATGCGGTCGCTGGTAGGAGACGCATAATGCGTTCGAACTCTTATTTTTCGTGAGGTAACTTTGAACTACACTAATCTATTTCAATAAAACTACGTTGATCTTTTAAATGCTTAGCTTCAAAGTTTAAAGTTCAAGGATTAGATTAATGGTTTTGTCTAAGCTATCAGATTCATTCTAATTTATCTTGACTTAGCTATTAGTTAAAAATACAAGGGTTTATTGCTCAATAAAATAAAAGTACTTACTGCTACTGAATAATTCTTCAAGACGTATCAGGCGTCAATAATCGCAGTTGCCCTTCGCGATGGTAAGGTAAAATTAATTCCAACACAGAATAGTAGTTCAATTAAATTAATATATGAAAAAAACTTTGCTTGGAATTAAACTAGTACCATATACCTCTCGCATTTCAGACTCACTTGTAGATCATCAAAAGGGTGAATATCATCATCATCATCATCATCAATATATATAAAACTCTTTTGAAGCTGACAGAGAATCAACGCACAGCTTAAACTATAAGTCCTAGAGGTATGAAATTTGGAGGGTATAGTGTATGGGCGCACTAAGAAAGGAATTTTGAAACGTCACACTCTAAAGGGTAAATCGCGAGCAACGCTGCGGGCGACTGCTAGTATTTTATATATTCAAACAAAGACAAAATATTTCCCGCCGGGTTCTTAAAGATACTACATTGCTAAAATGCACTGACGGTCCAAAGGAACAAACGACAAAATGTGCAACCGTCAAAACTTTCAGTTGGGACTATTGTCAAAACTTGAAAACGCACCAATCTTCTATTGATGCGACCAACCCAGCATTTCCTTATCTATTTATTTACTGGACCTATATAACTATATAGATACCGGTACATCTATTTACATCTATTTTTACATCTATTGAAGATGGTTTATACAGCGTCAGGAGGCAACTTATATGCCTACACTTAACGGAACAATGTAGTGCCTGGGACAAGGACATGTACAGTTATAATAAAAACTTATCTATAGGTAGGTACATGAAGGTATACCCAAACTTACACGATGTTTTATACGTAGCCGTGTTCCAAGGTTATTAGGGAAGTAATAATATACCCTTCACCCATATTTAATTATCTAACACCTTATACATATTTTTTACCTACAATACAGGTACAAAGATACATACTCGTACAATTACAACAAAAACCTTTCAGTACAAATGAAGCAATACAAACCTACGTTGTTTTAAATGTACCATCGTGTACGTTTATTAGGGAATAATAAAAATACCCTTTAGGGGTCGTTCGTCCTACTGAATATTCGAGTTGTTCCTATTTAATCTCTGTGATTACGAATACGCCTAACAGTATCTCTATCACGAACAAATCTGACAGTCGCCGCGTTAACGTTTTCAAGTTATATTGCGCGTCAATGCCAGCTCGACTGCCAACCGTTGTAGTGTCACCGCGCAGTGTATCTCGGATACGCTAGCGTTACGATACGTTTGCGATTCTCACATTTATTCGTGATCAAGGCACGGAGAGGTCAATGGTTGGGTTCTTTACCCTAATTTATACCGGTCCCGGTGTTAACAATATTTTTATTGTAAGCAATAGGATTCTGTCGGTTTTTGTATTGTGTCTGTTTTGAAGGATTAATTATTATTATGGTTAAAACGGGTGTTACTCCGAGTCTGTCTGTTTTGATGTTGCTCTATGAAGTATTATAAGTTTTAATTTAGATAAAAATAGGTACACAGATGATACAGAATATTTTTAATCTGTTTTACCCCTGGTTATGTACAGAGGGTCAAAAATCTACAAATCCATATATATAAAACTCTTTTGAAGCTGACAGAGAATCAACGCACGGCCTAAACCATAAGTCTTAGAGGTATGAAATTTGGAGGGTAGTAGGTATCCTTATATAGTGTAGGGGTGCACTAAGAAAGGAATTTTGAAACGTCACACTCTAAAGCGTAGAATGCGAGCAACGCCTCGGGCGACGGCTAGTTAATAATAAAATGGAATGAGAAGTAGTGTTAACAAGTAAATGAAAAAAACAGTAATTTCGTTTTTCTATAAAAAAAACAAGTTTAAAAAAGCTATACAAAGGTAAACCTGATGCTAAACTGTTACCTCTATCACTGCGTCCACTGAGGACGTGCCCTGTGGGGCTTCACTCAGCCATCTCTCTGAAACGAACGGTAAATCTAAAGTATAAAGAATTTCATTTTCGTAGACTAAACATAAGACCCAGGTGGTCGGCTTTAATATAATATTTAGACTGGCTTTGAGCACACCTGTAGCGCCTAGAAATTTCGAAGGACGTCTGCCAGACAGGGATTACTTTTCTATACTATTATAAAACTGTAAAAAAGCCAAAAACTAAAATTAAAGATATGGATAAACTAAATATGCAGATCTACTAAATAAACGATTCTGATTCCGAAAATAGAGTTTGTCTGTTTGTTTGTTTGCAGATCGCCTAAACTACTGGACCAATTTCAACGAAACTTATACCATTCAGAAGCCCTTTTTTCGAAACATAGGCTATATTTTAGTGAAATCAAAGACGTTGATTCTTAGATACAGCTTGAACTCTCTAAACCAAAAGCAGCCTTTGCTACGAGGTTCACCGTATACTGGTTGACAGATATTTTGGTGGAAAGTTTCGCACTTGTACAAAGTCGCGGGTAACAACAGCTGGTTAAAAAATATAAACGAAAGGCTAATAAACGTTGCATAAAGGAGACTGGGCAAATTCTATAGAAGAAATTTTACCAATAGATATTTTTATTTGGAAGTAAAAAAATAAAAGGAACAATAGAAACACGATCTCATAAGGGCACATTAGACATGGTTGCTTGACAGGAACCTATAAAGATACGTGTTACACGAAATTGCTTCTAAGAAATGACCCCATCAGTCGAGGTGTCAGCTCTTTCATTTATCACTCGTTAGAACTTTGCCGTTCTAAGTTAGATAGAGTGTACATAGGTCTCATTTGGTGGTTATTTTGGGTTTAAAAATACAATGGGACAATACTTAGCGATTTTAAAAGATATTCAAAGTTTAACCGGACCCGGAGTTTTTAATTATACCCAAATGAGCAAATTTTTTTTATTTATGCAATATAAATACAAATACAAAAGGTTTATTTGCAACACAAACTTAAAAATAAAACACACAATTAACTATACACATTTTAGGACACGAATTGTGCCTAAATATACAATGTTGCAAAAAGGCCCCATCTCAGCATGTGCTGGTTTTACCTAGAAGATACCTATTCAATTCACTCTACATACTCTTGAAAACTTCAAAATTATAGTTATTCGGCCAAATTAGCCAGTATGTCCAGCAAATCTATTCTTTTAATCCTGAAAATTAATAAAAAATCTAGATTAGGCGCAGAAAATGACGTGGGATGTAATTAACCTTTGAAGTGCCTCACTTCTAGACTTTTGATTGACACTACATACCTATAGGGACGGAGTTACTCGTACTTTTTAATTTTTTAATTTTTCTATTGGCTAATAAAAAAACTGTTTATCGGATGTCGTAGCGTGCCAAGTGGAGTGGAAAGAAAACATTGAAAATAGTTAAGTATGTACCTACTCCTAAGCTTCTTTGTGCCACAGTCTATTGTCAAAATAGCTAGATAACTTTATCAATAAAAAAAAACAAAGTCGACATTTTTAACAAAGCAGTACAATCAGCATCAAACGTCGATAAACACTACTAGAGTTTTACGTAAAAAATATTATTAATTTACTAGCTTAAAGGAAACCTTTGCAAAAGATCTTCTCATCAGCCTCCATTGGCGCAAGACCAGATTTGAACCCATAACCTTAGGATCGAAAGACGAGGTTGCTACCAATAGACTTCCGGTGCTATCTGTATTTATAGCTATAGTAAATTAGACTTTACAATACATATATTTAGAGTACTTGCAACATTATGTACACTCAGCAATATAAGTTTATTAACAAGTTAGGATAACTGTTCACGGCTACATTTACCTTTATATGTGTCGATATATAGGTACCTACCTAAATAGTGAGACATTGAGGGCATCAAGCTTGAAGACGTAATGTCAGTCGGTAGGTACTATAAGGTACGAGTGTTACACGGGGCAAAATTAAGTGAGATAGCTATTTTCCCAGAACTGTAAAAGCTTAGTAAAGTATTGCTGAATAATCTGAGCCTTATCCTGGCAGCGAAATTTAAAACAAAATGTACAACCACTTGGAAACTTCACCGTTTCAGTTTAACCTTTCTTTTGACAAGGTAAAAGGGAAATGTCGAGTTGGCTATAACCCATGGCGTGGCTTTGTGTCGCGTAGCGTGTGACCAAATATTTTGTGTAAGTGAGAAAGTTTTAATTTACACAGCGCCATCTAGACCTAAACTTTAATCAGTTTCAATTAGGCAACAGTCGTAAAAGCATTGGTGCATATCGAAATTTTATTCAATCGTATTCTCCCATCGACTGTACATTTCTTTAAGTTTTTCTGTTTAAATTTGGACCGTATAGACCAGGGTACGAATTGGATATATCAAATCGGATTTCAAAATTGATTTGGACCAGTTGAGCTATCTATAAATCGTTTGCAACGGTTTGTAGATGGCTCAACTGTTTCATGTGTATTTTGTAAATATTGTGAATATTGTAAATACTGCATTAGTTGTAATTTTCTTTGTGAATAAAGTTTTTCTGTAAAATAGATTTTTATGATATTTTTTAATAATAATATTTTAGATTTGCATAACAATAGTAGGTACAAATCGGCTTTAACCCGTCATAAAAACGTACGACATTTTACGTAGCGGGTTTTTTTGTATCTCGTACGATTTCTGGGCCATTTCCCAGTGCATCGAAAAATCTCAGCAGTGCATTGCGTCAGTAGATTTATCTATTATGATAAACTTTAGGTTATTACTGTTATATCGATTACAGGATGGGTTTTTTTCTATAGACATTTATTTACAGGGGGTGTGCCTGGGGAGGGAAAATTCAGTCTGCGTACAAAAAAAATCCACACTGTACCTAATATCAACTCTAATTTTGAACCGGTAGGTAACACATTTGCCTGCTGTTGTACCGTCCATTGACGACGTAGTAACTATTCGGTAATCAACATCGGGGACAGGCCAGTAAGGGGTCAGGCTAGACTCACTCGACCCATCTATCGCCAAAAAGGGAATCATTTAAACTTGGGTCCGTTAGCATAGTGTCGTAGACAAATATTTGGTTGCAATTATGGGGCGTATTCAAAACAGCACGATACCAAATCATGATGTGTGGTCACGCTACTCGCGTCAGAACACGTACCGAGGCTCAAACTTATCGTTTGGCACAAACACAATCGGGCTAGTTGATTTTAGGTGTACTTTGTAATTTCATCTTTGTTTTGAGGTGGTGTTTTTTGAAGTAGGGATTTTGGTTGGGTATTGGATAGAAGGGCTGAAAACCAGCGCTGAGAACTCGTTCTCAGCACATGATGAGCGCAGAGCTTTTTATACAGGCTTGTACATGGCAGCGTTCCACTCCCCTTGCGTAGGTACGATATACTTACCTTCTGGTAACAATAACAGTAAATGTTTTTTTTGTTTTTTAATATATATAATAATATGCATGTACCTACTTATCTATTTATGTTTTCCTACTCCTGTCATGTACACTTTTGTATAAATAAATGATTTGTATTTGTATTTGTAAGGGTGGGTTTATCATTATTATACAAATTATTTTTAACCGTATTGTTTCGTCTTTTTGCTCTATAATCCTTTCAAAGTTATAATGGTTTTAGAATCTGCCGTATGTTTTCGTTGATATGGGGTTTTTAGATATTAATCCTTAGGGTAAGATTTCTTTGTTATAAACGCGTGTAAAACTGAAACATCACATAAACATTGTTTTTCATGCAATTCTTTAAAGTGATCCAGGGAGTTTCAAGCTTTTTCTTTTATTTTGCTTAATTCATTGTGCTGCCTGCCTAATCTAATGCTAGTTTTTATCGAAATTATGAAAAGTTCATTTAAAGTACCTACCTACAAAATTACAATACAAAAAAATAATTAAATTAAAAATTACGTGGCAATAGAAGTATTAAGTAATCCTAAAGTTAAGCGACAGCCGAGAATTGAATTTCCAAAACAAAATAAACTAAACATCCCGGACTTAAAACAAATGTTGGAAATAATTTATTTGAAAGCTTATTTCGTACTTATCCGCTTACAACATTGATTGAAAAGCTTGTTTACAGTACACAGCTCTTAGAAATTAGGTTAGGCTGTTATATCAAATGGTAATTAGCCTTTTCACATATCAACCGACACGACACTCACGCAATGTCGTCGGAGAGATGGGTTACCTACTTGGCCACGAAAGGGTTAGGTTGTGCTACCTAATTATTATATATTTTTTTTTAATACAATATAGGCAACCGTAATGTGATGGATTAAAAAACAAATTAGTACATACTTGAGATAAAAAATACATTTTGTCTGAGGTATACTTATCATGCTATGATAAAAAGTACATTCCGTAACAAAAACGCTATACTACCTATGATTGGCTAAAATTAATATTATACATATACATATACATATACATATACATATTTAATAATAATAATAATTTAATAATAATTCTAGGCCAGCGTATCAGCATTGCTATTCAGCGCGGCAATGCAGCCAGTGTCTTGGGCACGCCTCCGATTGGTACTGATTTGGACCAGTTGAGCTATCTATAAATCGTTTGCCACGGTTTTCATGTGTATTTTGTAAATATTGTGAATATTGTAAATACTGTATTAGTTGTAATTTTCTTTGTGAATAATAATAATATTTTTTTAATATAAAAAAATACATCTGAATTGAAAACTTTCTTTATTTGAAGTCGGTTAAAAAGACATCATTTTTTAACTAACCAAATTGTAGCTGACCGTACTTTAAGTCCAATAATATTAAGAACAGTATATATTAGGTATTTACTGCTTCAAGTGAATAACTTATAATGATTCTCTCTTTTGTCCCATTTTTCCCAGACTAAAAGTTTCAAATGATCTTGAATATGTACCGTTCAACTTTACTAATCTCTTTGAAAGTCGCTAAAAGTATAAAGAAGAAAAATAATGACGGGAATAAAAAAAAGTTATGTTTTGTCATTCAATAAATCATTTCCTTAGCGTAGTGTAGGACGCCCTCCGGCTGACGTGGGGTGACGATCTGAGACATGTAGCTGGCAAACACTGGATGAGAAGAGCCGAACACCGGGCTCAGTGGCGCGTCTTGGGAGAGACCTACGTCCAGCAGTGGACCGATATAGGTTGATGATGATGATGATGATGAAATCATTTCCACGGTGTCTCTTAAAAATTCTGAGCACGGAGTGAACAAACATCCATAATTCCATAGCCAAGTGGACATTTTAAAACTGCTTGAGAATAATTCCCGGTTCACATTATTAGCATTATTCCTGTCCAGCGATCAAATCCAGCGTTTGAATGCTACAGGAATAATGTAAACCGGAATTAAATGTATCCATTTTAGTGAGAAATCCAGTCCAGTGACTGGATTGACGGTTTACTTTTTCATTCCAGTGCCACTGGAATAGTGAAGCCAGCCATTCCAGTAGTTGTATTTTTGTGGGTAATAGTTATTTGTTATACAAGAGTGCAAAGTTGCTTTTTAACCGCGTGTTCATTTTTGATGACCGAGCAATCGAAGGATTCTAAAATTGAATCACGAGCGCAGCGAGTGATTCAAAATTAGAATCCTGAGTGTTAGCGAGGGAATCAAAAGAGCACGAGGTGAAAAATCTTCGCACTCGAGTGCAACACGTAACTTTTCATTCCACCTCAGCGAGGAAATGACTAAATGCAAAAAAAGCAAATTGAAAAAAGAACACCAAGAAGGTTCCGAGTCTGAGTTTTTAACAAATTAAAAAAAAGTTGTATGATATATTCGGCACCATAGAGGTAGCAGTAAATAGGTTTAATGTTTTTTTTAATTCACAAACTTAGTGCACACGATGTTCTAAATTCAATTTACTTTATCCTCTAGAGAATAAAAACGGCTTTTCCACTCAGATATTGAAGATTAAAAATACTCTTTCCGAGATGGTGGGATGAAAAATATTTTTTGTGTTTGTTCCTGGTACGAGTATAATGTAAACTATAGGGACCTATAATCCAGTCCAGCAGAATCATTCTGTACAATTTCGAACACTAACTCGACCCACTTCACTTTGAATTGGTATCTGAAATAAAATAAACCATAACAAGAAATAATGTTTTGAATAACTAAACGAATATTGCACTTATCAGAAGAGATTTTTATCTGAACCGTGAATCTAGTTCATAATGGCCATAATAACGCAAAAGGTCCGCCCCATACCATTATCATTTGGAAAAAGATTTATTCCCAACCCGACCCGTCATAATAATACAACTCGGCATGCACGTCTTTAGCAACTTGATGTAAGCTCAGTGAGGCATGCAACGTTATAGGCAGCGATTACCACTTAACATCAGGTGGGCCAGAGGCTTGTGCCATCATTAAGTTGTATAAAAAACTTGGAAAAACATAAATAATAAATAAATATTCTTGGACATTACACACAACGTCTTCAGTCTAGTCCCAAACTAAGCAGAGCTTGTACTATGGGAACTAGATTGCTGATTGAATACTTATATAGGTACATTTTTTTTTTGTAAATACATACTTATGATACATAGTATCAACTAGACCCAGAACCAAAATCTATGTTTGCCACACACAAATGTTTATTCTTGGTGGGGATCGAACCCACGACCCACAGCACGGAAGGCAGAGCTACTACCAACTGAGCCATGACGCCTGTCATCGCGGCAAAATTGTTATTTTTTTATATTTTGTCTGTGTGATACTTTGTTTTTTTATTTCTCTGTTTTATGCAGACTCTATTATGTACTATTTTTTGAATTTTACTTAAAAAAACATTTTGTTTTATTATAGATACCTTTTTTTTTGATTAAAATACTCGTATGCACCATACGATACTATCTGGGAGCTAATAGATTTTACACCACATTACGTTACGAAGACAGTAAAATGTTCTACTAAACTAACTTTTTAAACGTCACAACCATAAACCAGCATTATTTGAGTTTTTCCTGTGATTTTTTTCAGGCAGATTTTAATGTTGGGCTAGCTTAAGAACAAGCTGAAATAACTCATAGTATATATGGGATACCGCGATCATTATCATTATCTCGGCGCGCCGGCGAATTTTAATGAATCGTTTCTTTTCAGTGGAAACGCATTTATGGAATTCAAACTATGACCGCATTTACATAGAAAGTAGATCGATGTTTCAGACTAAAAACAAAGAAAATCATCAATATATATAAAACTCTTTTGAAGCTGACAGAGAATCAACGCACAGCCTAAACTATAAGTCCTAGAGGTATGAAATTTGGAGGGTAGTATCCTCATATAGTGTAGGGGTGCACTAAGAAAGGAATTTTGAAACGTCGCACTCTAAAGGGTAGAACGCGAGCAACGCCGCGGGCGACGGCTAGTCTCTTATACGAATACGACTATCAAAGAGTTTACGCAACTACTACTACTAGTTAACAAGTCGCACCCTAAAGGTGCGACTTTTCAAAATTCCTTTCTTAGTACTAAAATTAGGATCAAAGATTTTAACCAAATAATTCGTATGCTGCTGCAACGCGAGCAAAACCGCGGGCGACAGCTAGTTAATTATAGAGCATTACATTCTACCACTTAGCATACAAACAAAGGCTTAAGAAAGGTATAGGTCTCTATAATGCCGGTTTTTTACATAGATGCGTTCTTTCACAGTGAGCGTGCTTCTGTTTGTCTCGTAATGGCACTGTAACAGTATAATGAGCCTGATGGACTGAAATTTTATACTCAAAGTCGATTCTCAAAGTGCAAAAAATTATTGCATGGTAAAGCTTTGCGTCCATTATCCGGCTCCGTACACACCGCATGCACGGTACGCAACGGATTGAGTGGATTTGCCGATGATATGCGTCCACTGTATCCAGATTTTTAACCCTGGAGTGGTTGAGTAGTCTATTGCTCCATATATACCTAGTTTAGTGGGTAATTTTCTTTGTGAATATTTTTTTCGTAACTCTTAGTTTAGCTAAATTGTGATAGTTTTTACGAATATCGGACGAACCTATAATTGCTAGTAATTATAGAAGCTAATGAAGACCTCCTTCAGAAAAATATCAGGATCTTTTTTCTGAAATCTGACTCCTACTTCAGCTGAAGGTACAAGGGACTATAATTATGGTTACTCAAATTCGTAGACAGTGACGTAATAAACACGCCAATTTTAACCCGACTGCGACGAAGCACAAAAGAGATTATGATTTTGACCGGTATATATCTATTTATTTAGGTAAGCCAACGATTTGTGCACATCACTATCTTAACTTAGAACTAGTGGTCTTTAAACTAGGTGCACAAACCTTTTACAGGCGAACACAACACGCATTCGGTAGATAATAACCGGTATGTATGTTATGTATGTTCATCTGTTCCCTCATTATCATAATTTGACATATAAGGTACCTACCGTTACGTTAAAGTGGCCTAAAAAGTCTGGCGATGGAGGTTTTAGGCCGCCTTAAGGTCTCTTAACGACTGCTAGAGCCAAGACCGTCACGTGCCTTGCAAAGTATGGAAGCGCTCAAATATAAATGTCATTAACAATCAGTCATCTAAATAGTGACCGCACAGGACCACTAGCACTTTTAATAAATGCATAGTAAGGTATTTTATATAGTACAACAAAGAACTAAAGCTTAACCTAGAGTTCTACTCTACCACTTACTTTTGTTCCACAAAGCATGCCTTAAAGCTAGTAAAGTTACGTGGACACTCAGTTACGAGACTATCTTGCAGCTTAAGTGGCAATATTCTAACAACTAAGTGTAAGTCCCCAAGTAAAAATATATTTCACTGTCCCTATCTTGTAATTGAATAGGTTAAAACTTGGATTACATGTGTCCTCTTCAATTCAGTGCTGGAAAAGTTGCCGAACATCCCATCTAACTAATATTATACTCGTAAATGTCAAAGTTTAGATGTTTGGATGAACTTTGGAAAATACATGGCTCGTAACCTGGATTAACATATATTAGGCTACTTTAACCCCGGAAAATCAAAAGGATCATACGGGCCGCGGACTAGTTCGCGAGCGGAAGCTAGTCTCTAATAAAAAGCAAGAACGTATAGTATCAGGTACAGCCATAATTACCTTTTGAACCATAAATGGTTAATCATTATGGTTAATTAATGGTTATATGAATTAATTAAATTCAGATTTCATGAACTAGAGTCCATAATCCAAGGCCTGATGATTTTCTTCTATATCAACGTTTCAGACAACTATTTGGTTAACTTAAGTCAGATACATTATGGTATCAATTCTCTTGTTGCATTTTTCTAAACTAACCAATTTGACAGCACTAAAAATGCGACACCATTGTAATGCTGTCAAATTAGATTAGTTATATCTTTCTCATAAACTGAAACGACAAAGGCGGCTATAATTTTAGAGCTGTCAAATTAGGTTAGTTTAGAAAAATGCAACCCGAAAATCGATACTTTTGTTTGGTACTAGAGTTTCAATTTATTTACAAAAAAAATTACAACTAATACGGTATTTACAATATTAACAAAATAGACATGAAACAGCTGAGCTATCTACAAACCGTTGCAAACGATTTATAGATAGCTCAACTGGTCCAACTCTGTTTGGTTATTTTGATCTGACGATGATAAGGAGGATTTTTGTAAAAATTTATCTCACTAAATATTTCGTTACACTTCAGGTCCGTGTGTCAAATCAACCCTCGTGGTCCGCTTGGACCCCACAATCCTAAGCAGAGCTATTAAGATAACAGCGGTCTCCTAGCGATACGCACTATAATGTGCTCCTAAGTGATTGTGGATGCTATACCGCGGGTCGAACGGTGCCCGTGCTAAACTTCTGATGGGCTTCGACATAGACCGTTTCGGAAAACGTTACAAGGTACTTGAAAGTGATGGAACAAATCGAGATTGGTCGAGATAAACCAAATATAATTTGTACTGGGGGGCAATCGTTGTTTCATTAAAACCTGTTTTTTTTCATACTAGATCATTAGGTATTCTGTGACTAAATAGTGACATTAGCGCGTTTCAGCGCTTTTTTTGTTTTTGCCGTCAAAAGCTTCTTGTTTTCGTATATCTGTGGACACGTTACTTGACATTATGCTGGGCAGCGAAAGCAGTTCAGAGCTTACGATATGGGGGCTGTAGTACCTACCATTTATAATTCATTTATTTAGAAAGAAAATTACGACTAATATAGTATTTACAATATTCACATATATTTACAAAATACACAGAAAACTTTATAGTTTTCTAAAAGAAAAAGAGAAAATTTACTAACATTTTATTACATAACATGGGTACATAACTGCTAGGTAAGTGTACCTAGTATACTATTTTTTTTTTATTTATATAATGTTTCATCGATACACGAACACACAAAGGCTGCATTCATAAATCTGCAACTGCTGACGGAATTCGAATGTTGGAAATTTACATCCTGTGGCGTTCGGGATAACTATAAGCCTTCCAGATTCTGAATTATGGTGAATATGATTTATCATTCGGGGATTTGAGTCAAGTATTTAGATTATCTCCTAAGACGTATTTGTAAAACATTTCGTATCAAGAAGCAACATGTAGACCACAATCAAGGCTGGTAAAGGCTTAATTCCCTGAACAAAAGTGAATTTTTCATTTAATTTCGCCTAAGAAAAATAACCCAAAGTATAAATAGATAGGTACATAGCATATAATTATATACATACTCCTTGGGTAGTAATTTATTTCTAAATATTATAATTACATAAAATAGGTAGGATTTAGGTAGGAAAACTCTTGGGTACGTACATGCCTCTTCTAGTTATTTCAGCTGTTTCAGACTCCATCTACCCAAGCTGTAACTAAACAAACTTATTATACCTTTGTATGTAGGTATAGGTATATCTTACTTTGGTAATTACCTTCGCTTTAGGTAACATTATAGTTCTCAAAATATTGATTCTCTGTTTCACGTCAAGTGTTTAATTAGATCCAGATTGAAGTGGCTCAGTTTAAAATCTGGGTTAGATAAGAATCTATTGCCGTAATATGACGTTTAAAATAGTTCCGTAAGTTACCGTTGATAGCAGCACTAGGCTATGACCGTGCTATGACAGCACTGCCATTGGAAGTGATTTTTTAAAATCTGTAAGTTAGTATAAATACCTACATGGAATCTAACCTCAACTCAGACTAAATAGGCTACAAAAGGTTTAAAATGCTCACTCTACGGATTCACTTTTGTAATATTATTATATAATATTACGTGGTTTTTATATTCTGTAATTATATAATAACTAGCCGTCGCCCGCGGCGTTGCTCGCGTTCTACCCTTTAGAGTGTGACGTTTCAAAATTCCTTTCTTAGTGCACCCCTACACTATATAAGGATACTGCCCTCCAAATTTCATACCTCTATAGGACTTATAGTTTAGGCTGTGCGTTGATTCTATGTCAGCTTCAAAAGAGTTTTATATATATTGACTAGTGGTTGCGTTGCGCGCGAGCTGCAAGCAGCTCGCGTCTTTTTTTATGCCGTATTTTTATCAAAAACCCCTCAATCTCATTCGGATACCCCGTTGGAACGAAGTCAATCGATTAAAGTTTCGCAAAAAAAAATCTACATGGCCGCCATCTTGGAATATCAACCCCTTATTGCAGTAAAAATGCAGCAAAATTGAAAAAAGTTGCAAATTCCATTTAAACCACTCAATCTCCTTCGGATACCCCGTTGAAACGAAGTAAATCGGTTAAAGTTTCGAAAACCGGAAATGACACGGCGGCCATTTTGAATTTCTGAAATGTCATAATTTTTCTGAAATATACAGGATACAAGCTACCTGTCAGTGAAAGAACGGTAGTCATACCTTAAACTTGGTAGAACAAAGTAAGTCGCCAAAGTTGGGTCTGACTGAAAAATTCAAACTCCTATAGCATGCGGGGTTGCCAGCTGCGGGGAACGAAAATGATCAAATGTCATTTGGGTGGGCCCAATCTTGCCAGCTAGTGGAAATTTTTATTCAAAATGTCGTTATTTCTACTTTTCACGTTCCCGAGAGATAGCGGGAAAACTACCCTAAAAATGGGGAAAAATTTTCAACCAGGCAACACTCCTTTACCAACTGCACAACCGGTCCTTACATTTCATCCAGGTAGGGGGTTGCCAACTACCCGATATTTCGGTTTGAAAATCGTGATTTTTTCGAAAATCGCAACTTTTTTACAAAATGGCCGCCACGCCGTCCGCCATCTTGGATTTTTGAAAAGTCATAATTTTTCTGAAATTTCAAGGATATAGGCTATCGTTCTGCATAATCGGTGTTGCCAGCTTTTGAGTTTCGTAGAACAAATTAATCCGCCAAAGTCAAAAAGTCCCAAAAACTAAAAAGTTGCAAGTCTCTCGGGGTTGCCAACCAAAAGTTACGAAAATGGTCAAATGTCATTTAGGGGAGGCCAACGCTCCTATGCAGCCCAAGTCTCTATTCAAAATGTCATTATTTCTACTTTTCATGTTTTTGGGGAAAATCTCGGAAATTACCCTAAAAATTGGGAAAATTTCTAAACCAAACAACACTCCTCATCGAATCACACAACCGCTCGGTACAACTCGACCCCCTAAAATGTTGCCATCTACCCTAAAAATGGATTGGAAAAAAGTGTAAAAACCATGACTTTTACAAAATGGCCGCCACAGCCTCCGCCATCTTGGATTTTTGAAAAGTCATAATTTTTCTGAAATCTCAAGGATATAAGCTACCCACCCCCGTACTCGGTGTTGCCAACTTGCGAGTTTCGTAAAACAAAGTAATCCGCCAAAGACGACCCTAATAAGTCGAAAAATTCAAATCGAAATTGCGCGGCCGCCATCTTGTTTTTTTTTTTTTTTTTCACCAATTCCCAAAATCCCAACCTACAATCAGTCGGATGACACGCTCGGACGCCCTCTATCTGTCATAGTTTGCGAACGCGCAAATCAACACCGGCGCCATCTTGGATTTCGAGAACCGCTATAATTTTCCTCTACTCGTTTGGTGTTGATACACATTTTCGTAGAACATTATTGTGGTGTAGCTCCACTCCTTCTGTCTCTCAGGGCATGTCAATGAGTGAGTCAGTCAGTCAGTGGTAGTCTAGCTTTATATAGTATAATTACCTGGTCTTTATATTTTGTAATTATACAATAACTAGCCTTTGCCCGTGGCGTTGCTCGCGTTCTAGACCCTTTAGGATGCGACTTTTCAAAATTTCTTTCTTAGTGCACCCCTACACTATATAAGGAACCTACCCTCCAAATTTCATACCTCTAGGACTTATAGTTTAGGCTGTGCATTGATTCTAAGTCATTTTCAAAAGAGTTGTACATATATTGATATTACACTTTTCACGTCACATAGGTACATCCAGAAAGTCCCATATAAGTATTATAGGAATCAAACTAGAACCTCTTGCAGTTTAGTTGGCCTATATAGCCAAAACATACAGACGTTTGAAGGTTTTAATTTGAGGTGTAAAATAAGCAAAGTTTTATGACGGTCAGCGATTTGCGGAAACTGTAACTTAGTAGCTTTATTGTTTCCAATAGAACCGTAAATCATACAGTATATAGGTACTTAATTGCTCCTTGATAGAACACTACCTAGAGTTATGTAGGTATACCTACCTACACAATAGGTAGGTAGTAAAGGGAACTAGGAGTAGTGTGAATACATTTATTTAAATTAATGTAGTGTTAGATCTTCAGTGTAGCTTGACAATAAATATTCATCATCATCATTATTCATAGATTTAACTCGTTCCCTGCCATACGAATATATTCGTAGTAAAAAAATCTATACCTATTGTCATCCATACAAAATCATCATCCCGAGTATATAAGTAATTTTTTGTTGCCATGAAAAAAAAATATATGGTAGAGTTCTCATTTTATTTTGAAAGTTTTATTTCCAATGCCAACTAATCGATTCCCGTCCTGTTTACACTCATCATTTCCCTGCCCTTATCCCACGCTAGGTGGGGTCGGCACAACATGTTTTCTTCTTCCACTCACTCCTATCATTTGTCAATTCTGAATCTACTCCTCTCACATTCATATCCTCTTTCACACAATCCAACCACTTCTTCCTGTTTACACTGACAACGCTTTTCATTTTGTAGGTAGCTTCAACTAAACATCTACGAATTAACTCGTAGCTGGCCCTAGATCCTAGATACGCTACTACGTATATTTTCGTAGTTGGCAGGGAACGTGTTATTTGATTTTATAGGTTAGTCTATTGCTTTAGGAGCGCAGATCACTTAATCATAGGAGATAGACCGTTCGGGTATTTCAAGGAGATGCGTGTGGCCGTGTTTGAAATTTTCCATTTGAATTTCTCCGTTCGTTACCTATTACTAGAGGTCGTCATCATCGGGAGAGGCATTGAGCTTTTTTTTGGTATCAAAAAACATGTTTTATAGTTTGTGATGATGTATGTATGTTTGTTCCTCTTTCACTCAAAAAATACTAACCCGATTTGGATGAAACTTGGAATATACATATTATATTGTCCGTGACCTGGATTGGAACTGGCTGGGAATCACTGGACAAGACTCGCAAGGGACTGAAAAGAGTGGCGTAATAAAGAGGAGGCCTATATTCAGCAGTGGGTGCAAACGGGCTGAAATGATGAGGATGATGATGACCTGGATTAGCACATAGGCTACTTTTTATACCTGAAAATCCACGGTATCAATTCCATTTGGTCCAATCAAACCACGGTCAAATTTGGAACCAGAACTTTTTTTTTTATGATAAAAGTAATGGAGCAAGCTGATAGCTCACCTGATGTTAAGTAGTAACTTCTGCCTATAAAAATACATTACCTCACAGAGCAAGTCCAATGAGGACGTGCCCTGTAAGACAATGCATTGCGTCCATCACTCTGAGACGTAAAGATTTTGAAGTCTCATGTGCCTGTAATTACACCGGCGCCCTTACCCTACAAACCGGAACACAGCAATGCGAGCATCGCTGCTTGGCGGCAGAGATAGGTACGGTGGTAGTACTTCCCCGGACGAGCTCTCACAAAGAGCTATACTACTACAGAACTGTATTGTGTCTACGATACAATAAAAAGGTCTAGTACTTACTTATAAGTTTGACGAGAAAAATCTTTCAGTCCCTTATAGCTCTGACATTGATGTAGTTACTACCTAATAGAAATACCCTGTACTGTAACATACTCGTACCTACTTACACTTACACTTAGTGACCGCAACCACAGATCACTGACATAGTATATTCTTTCATTACAGTGTTGCATCTCACTTATAAGAAACATCTTTTTTAATTACAA
Source organism: Eulithis prunata (assembly GCA_918843925.1). Lineage (NCBI taxonomy): Eukaryota > Metazoa > Arthropoda > Insecta > Lepidoptera > Geometridae > Eulithis > Eulithis prunata. The sequence continues at coordinate 7,317,816 of OU974014.1, read as the reverse complement.
TTTCTTGAAAATTACAATATGGGTAGCAAGCAAGCTCGTATGAGCTAGTGGCCAACTCTGGTGACGGCGTTAGTAGGCCGCCTTAAGGCCTTCGTCGTGGCTTAACGACTGCTGGAGCCGGGACTGACAGTTTAATGTGACCTCCGAAGCACGGAACCGCTCAGATGTAAATGCCACTAACGGTCACCCATCCAAATATTCACCGCACAGAACGTTGCTTAACTTAGATAATCGGTGAAGATTGACTAAGCAAGCTACGCCACGAGCGCTTCAATATAATATGGGTAGATAAGTGTCTTCTAGACTATCCTGCTTTATCGTCGTCGGCTTTATCATCACTTACGGTGAGATTGTGGCAAAGGATATTTAATCCTATCCCACCCCACTTCCCACTAATATTATAAACGTAGTCAACTTTTATTATAAGGCCCTTTCACATCAAAATGATTTCAACCAAAAAACAGCAAAGTTACACAGTAAACAAGCGCTACTGATAAAAGTTTCCAATGTCAGACCGACTGGCGGACAAAATTAGGAAAACGACTGATGTATACCGATATATAAATATATATGTATGTATGTATAATATGGAGACGTATTGCGGTGATCCATCTCGTTCCTTTCTTGGAGCAAAGAAAGAAAGTAGTATCGTAAATAGCTCCTAGGTTAGGTATTGAGGCGCGTAAATCTAGAAAAACTAGTCCTTGGTAATAACATGGAGATAAAACGACGTTGCTGTAGGTAGAATTAGACCTATAGTAGAAAAAATTACCCCATTTTTTTTGCTCATTTTCGTGGTTTGAATCACCTTTTTCAGGGGGTGATTCCGCTATAACATTTCCAACTCAATTCCAGGACACTTTGTAGTCTATAGTCTATACCTAAGAGTAGTATAGCTCTTTGTGAGAGCTCGTCCGGGGAAGTACTACCACCGTACCTATTTCTGCCGCCAAGCAGCGATGCTCGCATTGCTGTGTTCTGGTTTGAAAGGTAAGGGCGCCGCTGTAATTACAGGCACGTGAGACTTCAAGACCTTTACGTCTCAGAGTGATGGACGCAGTGCATTGCCTTACAGGGCACGTCCTCATTGGACTTGCTCTGTGAGGTAATGCATTGTTGTAGGCAGAAGTTACCACTTAACATCAGGTGAGCTTGATAGCTCACCTGAGGTTAAGTGGTAATGGAACATGCTGATGCATGTTCCATTACTTATATCATTAAAAAAAAAAAAATTATAAAAGCGGCAATGATCTCAACCATCTACAAACTCACATAACCAGTTAATAATTACATTACAATAAATCATTAATAGTACAAACTGAACATTTTAATCAGCCGGAAGTGGCGAAAACATCAATCCGGGACCGGAAGTTTCAGACTCCATTAAAATTAAACTGGTGAAATTAACTATGTCACATGCACACGGCGCAACGTTCAAATAAAAATGTTCGTTGTAGATTGCATGCGGAAGGAACTAATTTTTGGAAATTTAGTGGGCAGAAATTGTTTTATTTTCGAAAAAGTTAAAAAATCTAAATCAATATATATAAAACTCTTTTAGAGCTGACTGATAATCAATGCACGGCCTAAACTATAAGTCCTAGAGGTATGACATTTGGAAGCTAGTATCCTTATATAATGTAAGGGTGCACTAAGAAAGGAATTATGAAAAGTCACACCCGAAAGGGTCTTAAATTAAGATCAAAGATTTTAACCAAATAATGCGTATTCTCCCAAGTAGCATTTTACTCCATTTAAGAGTACACATTTAGTTCCCAGGCGTACTTGAAGCATTATTACAGTTCACTCGTGATGTATAAGCTGCATTATTGCGATTAATAACACCTATACCTGTCTAAGGGACTTATAGGAGTGTAGTGTTATACTTTTGTACGATTGTTGGTGTTATAATACTCTAACAACTATCCTTTAGTCAGCCGTCTGACTAAGAGCATTATAGGAGGGTAGAGATATGGCAACCGCTGTTTAACGGCCTACTTGTACGATGTTATAGAGCTAGCATTTTAATAGAACATACGTGGTCATTTATAAAGCCAAAGGCTGTTATGTTTACTTGTTTTAGCCTGTTATACAGCTAGTAGCTGTAGTAGGACTTGTTTGTGATCATTAAAATAACCTTTTTTTACTATCTGTACAGAAGTGTTTAAATGGTTCGCATGTGCACTGTAGGCTGTTAAAAGGACTATATGTGTTGTCCATTAACATTAAATGCAGTTTATTTGTCCACAAATACTACTCTTATTTGCTGTAAGCTGAACATGAATGTGAATGTGATATTCTATGACACTAATTATCCCGCAGCTTTTGTGTTTATTTACGTCGCGTGCAAAAATTAGTGAAAATGAATAAAAAATCTTGGAAAATAAGAGCGAGAACCGGTGGAATAAGAAGAAAAATTGCAAAAGAATATTCGCAAATTGTAAAAATAAACAGTCGATTGACAACGACGCCCGAAAATGAGCCCGTCGATACGGCTTCAACAAGTGCGACTTCAACCGTTGTTCATGGTGGTTCTGTACATGATGCAGAGGAAAATGTGCCTGAACCTGAAAGTTCCCTTTTAATTTAATTAATTTAAATTCTTTATCCCTTTGTTACACACATATAAATAAAATACTGTTTGATGTGATATTTTTGGCTTTTATTAACTTTTTTTTCACACAGTGGTTGCACTGAACACTCATACAATTTTTCTGTAGGCCAGAATAGTTTTCCACCGTCCTCCCAAACAGATGGTACTATACTTAATCTGGGTCGTCCTTTTTCCACAGTTTGTACAATCAGAAACGGCATTGTCTGAAAGAAAATAATTAGGTTTATACCTACTAGTACATTATTCATCGTCAAAAATAATAATAATATCTGTTTTTAATAATTAAAATTAAATATGAGACACACATTAACACATGCGCAACGAAGCGTTATATACCCTTGAGCCAAAATACCACCATATGATATTAAACCTCTCTAAGAAGACAAATTACCTAGCAAGTAAATATTTATATATAGATTCACATTTTCAAAAGCTTAACATGAATGAATTTATACTAAACTAGTGGTCCGCCCCGGCTTCGCATGGGTATTTAACAAAAACTACCAAACTTTTTTACACCTTGGGTTACATTATTGGAGTTTTGGAGTGCTGACAGGTGTATATTCACCTTTAAAAGATTGTAAACAGTGTTTGTTACCATGGCTGAGTGACAACTATTATTTATTTAGGTATTCATACTTGACTTGGTACCTGGGCTAGGCGATTTATCGGACAATATTTAGTATTGCGGATCTCTAAAATTTCAGATAGTGAAACAATTAAACGATGATACACAATTGACCTGAACTACATCTTATAGCTGTACATAAGTTCACATTAGATTAAATTTATAGACATTGGCTCTGTAGTGGTACAAATGTGGGACTTCATATAGATAACAGCATTCTAACAGAACACATGTGAACCTATATATACGCTCACCGCATTAAATTGGAGTTATAACAGTTCACTTAGCCGTATTTCATTTCCACCATTTTGTTCTACGTAACCTAAATATTTACCAAATAAATCTCCAAAATTATCATGCAGATTTATCACAAAATACGCAGATAGAGCGATTGAGTTTTGGTTTCATGTTATAACTAATTAACGTAGTATAATTATAATGCCAATATAATATCGAAAACTGAAAATTGATGATTTCCTCTCAGCCAGTTTTAAATATTTTAAAATGAATATCGCGTTTTTACAGAGGCGCGTGAATATTTTATCTGTTAATATATATACATTTCACGATAAAGTTGCATTCCCATGGCATTAACATTATTTAAGTATTTAAAACAGGTACTTACCGCGTAATTTTTGTCCTTTTGATATCCGCCGGAATTGCACACACAAAACCATTTAAACCTATATTATGAAATTATTATATTAATTATAAAATAAGAAATAATTTAGGACACACGTGAATTTTAGGTAGCACTGGAGTACTTTTGTCGGATTTTATAACTGTGAAGGCTGTGTATTTAGCCACTTGTTACTCTTTATTACACTCATGTACATTGTATGGTTCACACTGCGTCGCATATAGTGCCGTAAGTCAGCCTTAAGTCCGATGTTACTACTTAAACTGCTATTATAATGCTATTATACAGCTAATGTACAGCCATAGTGAACTTAAGGCTGTCTAATTTGTGCCCAAACTGGTTCTATAAGAGCATTATAGCAAGCTATACAGCTCTTATACAGCTGACTTACACAGCTTGTGGAGTACATGTGAACGACTAGACATCTTTTAAAGAACCCCGAATGCCACTTGGGCTGCTACCACACGAGCAAAGCCGCGGGCGACAGCTAGTTGAAAATAAAACGCATGGTCTTGATGGAGTTGCAGGTTAAAGGTAGGTACGTGATTATAGCAGTTAATATAGGACTTAAACGTCCACATTTAATATTTTATGAAATGCTATAATTTGCCCGACGAAACTTATTAAATGTTTTATTATGTCTGATTGTCGAGAGCTTAAGCAAGATGCTATGGCGAACTAAACACTCCGCCATCAGAGATGGACACTGGCTTATGCAAACGGGTAGACAGACATGGCTATACTGCATTGGTAGACAGTCTTTATGTAGGTATAGTTAATAACTATAATAATTACTGTCTATCTTCCATGAGCACTACACTTCTCTGTTTTAAATGCATTTTTATATAAGTTTTGATAAACCAGCGGCCTGGATTTGTCTTCTTCTTCTTCTCTTCAATAATGGCCTGTGTCCGTCATTTCGACAGACAATTTTGCCAATGTCAAGTGTTAAAATTGTAATAAATAAGTCAAGTCAAGTCATTTGTCAAGTCGTCTGTCGTTTGTTTTGAAAAGAAAATGGTGAATTTTCTCTTTGGATTTGTCTATTTTTTGATACCATCTGTCAGAGTGTCATGTCATTCTAACACTTGATATAGGTAGCTTTATGTTAGTATGTTTAAGTTCTTCATTTTTGTGTTTTTCTTTTGTATTTTCAACTAGAATTGTGTTTTTTTGTTGATTTTTCTTATATTTTTGCTTGGATCCAAATTCTTCACCGATCATTACTTCTCACCACCGGTCATTCTCCATCGTGCTAAGGTCTAATAAAACGTGACATTGGCGAAATTGCGGGCAACACTGCAAAGGCCATAGACAAGAATTGAATTGACACGACATGACAATTTATAAGTCGCTAAATTACCATTTGGATTGTAATTTGTCAGAATTGAGTGGAAACTATAAGGACAACCATCTCGCTGCAGTGTCTAACTAGCCCTCATCATGGGCATTGTTTACACTCATCTACCAACTGCTATGAGTTGAGTGAGCACAAAACCGCAGATATAAATGACATAAATGTCATAAGCAATTACCAATAACGAGCTTATTTGGGCGTCAATCAAGTTGGGATATTATGATCGGCTCAGTTTTCATCGAAAATATAGCACTAAGGGTGCGAATAGACGTACTTCACTGGTTCTATGAAGCCCACGTTAAAAACTTTAATTAGTGACGCAGTGGCAACTAATCACAGGAGTAGTGAGAGTTTGGTTACTTAAATTAGCTACCGGATTACTTTTTTAATAACTTAAGTATGTAATTTTTTTATTGTTTTAACTCAATTACCTACCTAATTAGAGTGAAATATATTTCGAATTTAAGTTAAAACAGTGAACCCATAGTATCATCAAAGAATTGCCAAAGTTTTTTTTTTTGGATAAATTTAATAACTTTACTATTGAGGATGTGCGATAGACATGTAGTTAGGGTTTAACTCGTTTGAATGAGACCACTCCTTGCGAAGTTTACAGGGGCACGGGGGGTGATTTTGTTTGACAGGCAGACTGAATCTTCGTCAAAAACGTCCCCCATCCCTGTAAATTTGCAGGTAGTGAAATAAGTTACGTGGTTTACCTTTAGTTTGTGACTTTGACAGTTTTATTTTATGACATAATGTAGTGATCCGTTACTGCAACGTTTTAGTGAAGTTTGTCTGTTCACGCCCTAATTATCTACCTTCATTTAATTTGACATTCGCATTTGTATAGGCCGCGGTACTTCAGCGCTACTTCATTAAACTGTGATTTAAATAATTTATTTTAATCGTTCGTAATCAGATTACATTAAAGCTTCGTTTGAACAATTTACAGGTATGTTTACTAGCTGATCAAGTGCAAAGTGTGTTAAAGCAAACCGAATGATCCATAATAAATCTTCTTTGTTTTATTGATCTAATCAAATTCTAGTCTAAGTCACTCAAAACTTTATAATTATTATAAATTATTAAACAATATTGCCGTGCAAATTTTTCATATTTCAGCTAATCTTGTCATAGGCCGATAATTTGTGTCTGATGGTTCAAAATGTTGCCAACGTCAACACGAATTAGGGATTTGGTTATTTTTTTATGCGTTAGATTAAAAAAGTACAAGACTTTTCTCTTTGGTAATACCACTGGGCATATCGACAATTAAGCTACACAAAAATCAATACAATAAACGTTCATCGCCATTTACAAGCAGTAAAACCGGTTAATTTGTTTGTGGTAACCGGTAAAGCGGTTTATGAGCTCTAACCCGATTACTCCATGGGTTAACGATACCTTCGGGATCTAACTGAGACGGTTTATTTATATGCGCCTCTGACCGACCTTATATTTATCACCGGTCAATGTACAGTCATGAACAACTGCAAAAGTATTCAACTCTCATTTTAGCGCGGCTTTTAGAAATGCTCTATCATTGTCACTTGCATGACAACGAAAAGAGATGACAATAGATTTAGCAATCATTTTAGTTAGTTCAGCTTTAGAATACCAATATGAATATACCCCTAAGTATTTACTACATTCAGCGCCATGACTATGACATGACATGGCGTCATGTAGAAAAAGACACTGATAAAAAATGCCTATGCTGATATTTTGTCAAAAATCCAGGGTCGTGATATTTTTTTTTAAAATGTTTTTTGACATTTTTTGTGTTTAGACAGTAGTTATGCCTTATTTAATAAATAAGGCATAGCTACTCTACTTACCATGATATGGTAAGTACGTTGAAATGCATAAAAAACATAGTTTCAGATAGAGTAGTCTTGTCCAACACCAGTCTAGTTAGGACTATGAACTTAAACGTCAAGATTAGGTTTTCATAATATATTACGTAATAGTTTGAAACAGTAATAATTCCAGCAGCTCTAAGCAGTTCGTTAAAATCAAAAGTTTTCACTCGAAATCATTGTTTCTGTTCTTGACTGTACTTATTGTTACAGAAGCACTGATAGTGAAACTTTTGAAGTAATTTACAACAGTTTTTGTTTGCGATGATCATTTTATTTCTAGGTGTTGTAATCCTGAACTGAGTACATCCCTATATAGGTGTGTTGGTATGTAGTGTAGTGTTGGTATTATATATGTTCGAAGAGCTCGTGGCTAGGCTTGCTTAGTCAATCTTCACCGATTATCTAAGTTAAGCGATCTTCTCCGCGGTCGCTATTTGTATGGGTGACTGTTAGTGTCTATTACATCTGAGCGTTTCCGTGCTTCGGAGGGCAAGATAAACTGTCGGTATTGGCTCCAGCAGTCGTTAAGCCATGACGGAGGCTTTAAGGCGGCCTAAAAACTCCGTCACCTGAGTTGGTCACTAACTCATACGAGCTTGCTTGCTTTAGTATTATAAGTACGAATCGATGGCGCGGCAACTTGCGTCCCCAAGAAGATGGCCGCGAGTTCAAATCACTATAAATTCATTACTTTAAGAAGAATTCAAGAATTTTGTTTAAGAAACAATACTAATTTAAACTGAAAATCTCACTAGACAAAGCTCGCTACAAATAATCTAAAATAAATCTCGAAAATAAAGACCTAAACCGGGATTTTCTCTAAATAAAATAACCAATCCAATAATTATCTAAAAGAAAAGATAAAATGACTGTACAAATCTAGACTTGGGATCTAAAACGTCGTATCTTATGGTAATCCGTAATACGATGAGATGGTGCATAATTTTATTTACTCTGATGAATAAAAAATGAGCGATGTTCTTTTAGACGGGCAACTTTGTTCACTAGGCAACAATAGTCACTATCAGTAAGAGGTTGAATAAGGTAGAAAAAAAAGTTAACAGTGAGTTAAAGAATGACAGAACGAGAGAAGGTTGCTACATGCGGTCACACGCACCAATCTCTTTTCAATTATATTCAATTATATGAGGAGTAGAGCTCTTTGTGAGAGCTCGTCCGGGGAAGTACTACCACCGTACCTATTTCTGCCGCCAAGCAGCGATGCTCGCATTGCTGTGTTCCGGTTTGAAGGGTAAGGGCGCCGGTGTAATTACAGGCACATGAGACTTCAAGATCTTTACGTCTCACAGTGATGGACGCAGTGTATTGCCTTACAGGGCACGTCCTCATTGGACTTGCTCTGTGAGGTAATGTATTGTTTTAGGCAGAAGTTACTACTTAACATCCGGTGAGCTTGTTCCATTACTTTTATCATAAAAAAAAAACTATTAGTTATTGATCTGAGGTCAATTAGTGACAGATCAGGCCAATATATTCAGCGTCGTTGGAGCCACTGTGTCGCAACTAAGGTGAGTTGTTGCTTATAATTGCTCGTATAAAGGCATTTCAAGTATATTCTGCACTCAATATAAATTAACTTGAACATATTTTTTCCATCTATTGTTTATTTCTGGAACCGGCTTTCATCTCTTATTAAAGAACTGCTCGTTTCGTCAGAATGCGAGTTTTATTTTCATGATTTATTATCAAACGCGAAGAGAAAATGTGTATTTCTTGACATACCGATATACTACAACACTGTATTACAAACATTTTATTTGTAACAAATATAGTCTTTATTTTTGTTACCTAAGATACTGTGTGATACAAAGTTTTGACTGTGACTTAATATTGCGCATTTTTAACCTTCGACTGTGCAAGTCTGTTTTTGCTGTAAAAGTTTTATCAAAAACTTTAGCCACCACGATAATGTATTCAAAATGTCTGACATTTTTCTCCAATGAATTCGCATTTTGCAAGTAGGTATTCGCGGATTTCAGTCCATTTGGCGCCGATGCCAACTCCGGCCAGTTTTAATGACTTCGGCTCGAACTTGTTTATCGATAAACTTTTATTTCAACCGAATAACCGCTTTGGATTATACTAGTACCTATAGCCAACGTTAGTTACCGTTTTAGGGTTAGATGACCTAAAGCAGCGTTTCCACGATCGTAACGCACCACGCTGCGGTATGTGGCTCAATGCAGCGTACCGCGTTTGCTCTTCGCCGCTGACGCAGACTGCGATGGAAGAAGAGACCATACTATAGACGTTTATCATATGTATATGTGTCCGGCGCCGCATGCCGCATACCGCAGCGTTGTGCGTTACGATCGCGAGACCAAAGCTTAAGCAAGCTATCGCTGTCTGTCCTTCACGCATATAATAAAACTTTCAAAATGCTGTGTTTATTCCTCTGTCGTGTCTATGTACTTTTTTAAAGCCATTTCGACTACTATTTCATTGAAATTGAAAGAAAGAAAGAAAGAAAGAAAATAAATTTATTTGCAAACACTTACAATAAAGTATAATACATTAACAGTACAATAAAGCCTAGTGTTGCAAACCGGACCATGACTCAGCATGAAGTTAGTAGCTAGTGAGCGACTAACGCTGGTCTTCCGTCATGGCCGTCCGGTGATGCCACGGGCAACCCAACCCACATGTTAGATGTAACAAATAAATGTAAAAGTGACAAAACATAAAGCAAATGTAACAAAATAAGAAATATGTATAATGATAAATTGGTCCAGTAGTTCAGGCGTGATCCGCGAACAAACAAACAGACAAACTCGATTTTCGGAATAAGAATCGTTTATTTAGTAGATCTGCATATTTCGTTTATCGATAGCTTTAATTTTAGTTTTTGGCTTTTTTACAGTTTTATACTTAGTATAGAAGATAGATAGATAGAAGATAAATAGGTACTATACGACCACCGATAGCCACCATGAGGGGATGAGGGGAGTAATTATCTTCCGCACTAATGCCATTGTAGGTGTTTTAGCAGTGTTTCAATTCGAGGACTTTCAAGGACTATGGACTTTGATAAACATTAAGATCGTGTTTGTTTGATCTCCTGACATTTTATACTGACTCTACATTCTCTTTGTTGTTTCAATTGCATGCTGGAGAACAGAATAAGTCCTCAAAAATTCTTTAAGAAAAAGATCAAAAAAATGGGTACCTACAGCAACTTTTCCTGTGTTTATTTTGTATTCAGAACAAAACAAAATCTGTACAAAGTAGAAAAAGTATAATTATGGATATTGCTTGGTTGTTCCAAACAACTCACATTATCGTTGTGCTAAATATAATAAGTGTGCTCGCTCGTATGTGAGCAAAGTCTGAGAAGTTTTTTCATAGCTCGTTTGTAAATGAAGTACCTACAAAAGTATTGCTTATCAATATATATAAAACTCTTTTGAAGCTGACAGAATCAACGCACAACCTAAACTATAAGTCCTAGAGGTATGAAATTTGGAGGGTAGTATCCTTATATAGTGTAGAGGTGCACTAAAAAAGGAATTTTGAAAAGTCACACTCTAAAGGGTCTATTTAGAACGCGAGCAACGCCGTGGGCGACGGCTAGTTTGCTGTAAAATAATTTAAAGGTAAGTAAAATTACAGTATTGGAACTTCCTCTAATACTGTAATTTTAACTACAGCGTCTATGATGTCTTGTCTGTCCTGTGGATATGACTTGATATGCGGTATTGGTGTCTGTGTGTACATTCCCCCGACAACAAAAAAAAAAGGCTGAGAGGATGGTACAGGTGCTGGGCAAGCCTACTCCATCTAAAACATTGTCCCAGGCACTAGTGTCCCGTTAAGTGTATGCAAAGGTTGCCTCCTGACGATGTAATAAATCATCTTCAATAATTGTAAAGGCCTATGAAGTCGACGGCAGATACATAGTTTTGCTTCTTGTTTCGTTTTACTTGTTAGTTGTAGTACTGGTTCATCTGCACTATGCCCACATCGGCTTGATCGCTGCTTTCAATCAAGATGCGGTGCCTTTGTAGATGTTCGCCGTGCAAAACCTAGTTCAAACAAATGACTGCCAGCAATCGGACATATTATCGACTAAACACACATGCATTAGCATAAATGGTTTATCCCTAGTGTGTGTGAGTAACTAAAAGGCGGTCCTAACTAATTTATAAGTTTCAAAACTGCAAAAACCGACTTCAATTTGATACGCATTCATCATCAATGATGATGATGATAGGAATTCATTGCGACTGTTCTATTGATCGTAAACACCACCACCAAAATACGCAATGTCGTGTACGTGGATGACGTGTTTTTTCCAGTTACACTTATTTAACTGCCAAACTACTGAAAGAAATACAACCGAATTGAGAACCTTCCGGAGTTCTGAGGTAACAAAAATAAAAAATAAAAATTGAGATTCCTTTTTTAAAGTCGGTACAAAAAATTGTCTTTGGTCACGAGGTTCGTTCACTCACTGCGGGGTATAGGTATGTATATAGGCATCTAGGATTCGTCAGTCTCTTCGATTCTGCGCCAGTCTACTCCACTGTAATTTTTTTTTATTATAATAATTGTAGTTTACCACAATTTACTAGCCGTGGACTTCTTCAGGTTGATATTGTGATGATGGACCTCAGACCAATGGAATACCTATTATGAACAAAGAATATGTAATACGTAGTTCCTACGTAAGAAGAAGCGGGACTCCCATTTACCAAAATACACACTGACAATATCGTTTTGTATGAAACGTGATTCAAGTTTTGACCCCCGTTTCATAACATTGTTCGTTTTTCATAAGCACGAGTCTAGTTCGAGAGTTTCGCCAGTCTGATTATGAAGTCACGGAGGCATTTGACTTACACTTAAGTGCCTTCTTTTAGTTTGCTTTGTAAACCTTTTTATTGAAAATAAATATTTTTATTATTATTATTATTATTTTTAGTTTCAGATTTATTCTGCTCAGCTTCTTTTATGAATGAAACTGGGGTAAGCTGAAGGGCACGGGCCTAAGCCAAGTGTACTTCAGGAGTCGTTCCGACTTCATTAGGAAGTTCGGTTTGTAGAAACTTTCTGACGATTCTACAGGTGTTCAAAATTACGGCTTTTTGCAGGAGGACATAGGTATGTTTTGGGAGTTCTAAGGAATCTAAAGACTGAAAAAGTTGTTTGGGGATAACACCGGTTGATGACAATACTATCGGGATTATTGAGACTTTTTTTAGCCGCCACATGCGAATGATTTCGTTTTTGAGATCAATATATTTTGACAACTTTTCCGCAATGGTGTTCTGTAGGTTGTGAGTGTTTGGGATGGCAATATCGATAAGAAGTGCTGTGTTGTTAATTTTGTCTACAATGGTCAGGTCTGGTCTGTTAAAGTGTGTCGTTTTGTCAGTAAGAATAGCTCTGTCAAAATAAAGCTTGTGTGTAGCGTTCTCCAGCACAGTTTCAGGGGTGTACTTATAGTAGGGTGGTGGTTTCACAGATGTTTCTATTAGTTTATATTTAGCAGCAAGGTTCTGATGTATAATATTTGCAACTTGGTCATGCCTGAACTTGTAGTCAGTCTGGGCAATGGCTTTGCAGGCTCCTGTTATATGTTGGATTGTTTCAGAGTTAGCATTACATCTTCGGCACATTTCAGTTGGTAAGCATCTTTTCATAATATGTTTTTGGTAGTTACGTGTTTTACAGCACGTAATTTCACAGCACCGATTATTACTACTGCAAGTACATAAGTACGTCTACTTAATCGTTTCCAATATGAACAGGGTGTTAAGCTTTAAGCACCTCTAAAAGCACCTAATTTGATAAATGCAAGCTCATTAGTTATGTAAGCGGAAGCTGGGGTCAACAACGCCTCAGTTTGAGACGTTTGGGTACGGAATAAGTTAACCTTTCAACAGTGCCTGTGTTCGACTTTTCCAGAAATTGTGTCAATGGTATCAATAAAGGGTCCTGGCTCCTGTCAAATGACGCGTTGATTTAAGGCATTGCGCCCGTGGTCTGAGTTTTCGTTTATTGATTTGCGAAAAGTGATTCGTAAATGTATGGAGAAGAGTAGTTTTAATTTCACCAAACAATTTTTGTCCATACAGAAATAGAAACTCACTTTTTGCACATCAACAAAATAAACTACTATGTATCTGAACAACCATGGTCGCGATCGACCACGACATTGTACATAAAACGTATGCCAAAGTGACACGCCACGTGACGTACCGTTCCTCTAAATTGAAGTTTTCTTTTCTAACCAATTCATCATAATCATCATCGACGTATATAAGTCCTCTGCTGAATGTAATTCTCTATAAGCGATTGTACAATGTCTACTTGGTGGGCACCTATGATTTTTAAATTAGCTTAAACAGAATTTTGTTTAACTGTCAAAATAAAAATGTCAATAACAAACCATCGTTTAGATCCTTCTTCTTGCATTTGGGTGAAATATCAAAAAGGGATGTCTATTTTGTTTAAAGGCACGTGAAATCAAGATTTCCGTCAAATGAAGTGTAAAATCCATCGGGTGTTCTTTCATCTGCGAAGTACCAACCTAATGAACATCTTGGCATCTTAATCTGAAATGCAAAAGGTCATTGACATTAACCCAATACTCTTATGTCGTTTGATCTATGTCAATAGGTACTAAGTAGAAATAAGTAATATAGTATTTTCAAGAAGATACTTAGTCTTCAGCTTCTTTGAGATTTATTTTATCCCTAGGTATATTAAAACAGGTATACATTTTGTTCTATTTCATGAAGGCGGTTTTCCTATATTTGTAGTGGTGCATGCACGTATACCAATTGTACGCCCCGTCTCTTTCTATCTCGGTATGTCCAAGTACTCTTGAACTTACGCACACAAACACAGAGTAAAAAAATAAAAGTGAGAAAATGTAAAAGTCGGTTGACATTCTTTTGGAATTGTTACATGAAGCTATAAAGAAGAGGCATACTTACTTAGTTATCCATGTAAGAAGTACTTACCCACTGACTTTTTTTTAATATTCTGTTCTGTCTTTGGAATGGACTTAAGGAAAAAGAGGAGAGAGTTGAAGTATTACCACAAGTTTTTGGTCGTTATGACTTATCCTCATTTTAGTTGTTCTGTGAAAAAAATATTGTCTCTGTGATGTTGAAATTTTTTTCATTCAAAAATTCCATCTACCAATTCAAGTAAAATTATTTTCTGAATACGATCATGATGAAAATACTTGATGTTTTGGAGGGTAAGTACTTTCCGCAAAATTAAAATAATCTTTTCATATAAAATGCTTTACGATTAGCTGTCCTCACGGTTTTTGCGTTATAAAGGTCTGAATTTGCTGGATGAAAGGAATTTATAATTTGGTTAAATTTTAATTTATTTTTGTAGAGACCTTCGAGAGCCTATCCATATTTCGTTTTGCTACAGCCGTCGGCCTTCAAATTGGGTTGGAAAAGATTAGGCACCTTCCTTCAATAATCGCACAAAAAGCTTTTATAAACATGGCCCGAGGACGTTGGGATTTCGGTCAAACGAAATTCGATTCCGTATCTAATTAGACGATAGGTATATTTATTTCAATTGCCATTAGATAACTATTGAGCTCATCAAATGACAGGCGAAGACGGCTAATGACGTGACGCTGGCAAAAATGTCCAATTCTGGACGATTGCCAAAAAAAAAGAAAAAAAAAAGGCGAAGACGGCGGGGTCGCTTCCTGCTCATGGACAAAAATTTTATCTAAATTATGTACCTACTCCTCTGCTGTACTTGGGAATTTTGCTTCCATTAGAGCCCGCAGAAGAATACTTCGTAGGATTCAACTTGTTAATACCCCGATATTGCATACAAAATACAAACTAACTGCCATTTCCGAAGCACTGACTTGTCAGCATACGTTTGTGTCCGTGGGTGCACGGGAGTATTCCTAATTAATAACCTATGAGGTTCTGGGTGCAATGGGGTGCGGAAACAAGGGTTGCGCGGAACGGAGAGTGGTAATAATGTATGCGCTAGTACTTTATATACTCAGTAGCTCAAGCAAAGCATAAATCAGCGTGAAAAGATATAAATCTTGAAGCAAAATATTTTAAAAAGTAATTATTTTCCATTTAGTATGAGCATCGTGTTCGGACAGCGCCCCAAGGCAACCTTTATAAAGTCAAAAGCCAGACTTTGTAAATTAAAAACTCTAGTCTTTTGTTTGATAAATTACTATAATAAAATCTCGTGAAAACCTTTTAAGTGAATAACCTCAATTATTGAAGTCCCACACCTTGCATAAAACATTAAAAAATAATGAATAATGATAAAACTTTTATATTTTAATATTCAATAATAAAAAAAATTATTCACAAAGAAAATTACAACTAATACAGTATTTACAATATTTACAAAATACACATGGAACAGTTGAGCCATCTACAAACCGTTGCAAATGATTTATAGATAGCTCTTAATATTAAATACCTAAATAAAATAATTAAAAATTTATTAAATAATTAAAATATAACATTATTCCCAAAGGACATCATCATCATTTCCCTGCCCTTATCCCACGCTAGGTGGGGTCGGCACAACATGTTTTCTTCTTCCACTCCCAAAGGACATCATACAGCGAAATCACAAAACACTTTTAGATATTTGTTTGACAAATAGGTACCTACATATTTATACTGTACCTACATTAAATTTTTCACAATTTTCATTCTAGTAAACTGTAACTATTTATTAGCACGATTGAATAATAAAAAATTTAGCCAGGTTTATATTGCTCTAAAAATAAAATGTGGTCGAAACGAAAACGAAAAATTAATCGGTTTTCAGTTAGGTACGCATGTCAGCAGCACTTTTTTCACTTCGTAACGCTGGATGTTGAATAGAAGCTGGAACAAGCTCGACACGAGCGAAAATAGTTTTTCATTTTGTTACATCTGAGTAACAAAATCACAACTCTTGGTTATCCTAAAAATAAATACATGTCTTTGTCTATTTACATAGATGATTTCTACAGTAAAGAGACATAATGTGTCTCTTGTCTCATGAGACCCGTTGTCTCATGAATGCTATTGCTTTTAGGTAGCTTTTAGATGGAGTAGGTAAGCTCACCCCGCACTATATACCATCTTCGCAAAGTAGTCAGCCCCATGGGAAAGACAAGGTTAATGTGGATCTGACTAAACCACGGGTTTCCTCATGATATTTTGTTTAATCGGTTGTTTGCTCAACTCTCATAACGAATTAAATAATTGATAAAAATAAATCTGAAAATAATTTATCTCGTTTCAAATGTCAGCATGTTAGGTAGGTATTATTTTCTCTTTGAAGACTTTGAATAATATCTCTTTGACGACTGTCTGAGTTTTTAATTTTGTTTTGCGCGACAAAGTGGAATGCTTTGCATTCATCACATTTTATGATGAAGTTTAATTTTAGTATTACTTATATCAGAGTAACGCGAGTCTGCAGCTTTTATTCATTTTTATTCCACGTGAAAAGCATAAGTCATCCTAGGAATAGATATTATATCATTTACTGTTGTACATAGATAAAAACTCTGACTCATAATATCACTCATAACATACCTACTAGGTATTTGATCTACTTGTGGTATTATGATAGATTAATAAATTTATTTATTTATTTTTATATGTTTTTTAAGCATCTAAATGCTCCTATGGCTGATAAAACGTTTTGGTCTTAGACTGTAAGTTTTATTTAAGCAGCTGTGTAATAAATAAATAAAAACATTGAAACCTCTTTACAAAAATAACTCGTTTTAGGGATAAGTAGGTACGAGATTACCGTAGCACATAAACTACTTTTCCCTTTCGAGTTCCGCATAAATAAACACCGAAAAAATGCAATATTAAAAAGCATGTCGCTCCAAAAAGTCGAACGCACCGGTAGAAAAAATGGCTGTCGTGTCTCACAAATTGTAGAAATTGTTCAGCAATACTCTACAGCCATGTCAGCCATATTGACAAAGTTCTACAAAGTTCCACGTTAATTTAGGTGGATGACTTCAAAATATTTAGCCCGAGTTTCTTTGAAAGTTATACTTACACAGTTTACACACACTTACTTACGAGTAGGTAGGTACGGAGTTTTTGCTTGTTCTAGATAGTATAAAATATATGAGATAATATATCAAAGTCAAAAATCGATAAAATGTTTTCAATGAAAATCAACGAATAAGGAATGAAAATGTGTCCCTCGCTAAATGCGAGCAGCATCGCGTCTTCTAATGATATATTTACTCATAAAAGATCATTGATATTTATTCTAAAAACGCCCATTATTATGCAGGTTACACTGTGACTAATTTATACTGTCACTATGATCAACACTTTCAAACTACGAATAGCTTGATGCAAGGAAGTTCTTGGACACGAATTATGAAATTTTTTGAAACGACACATAGCACTTTTATTTTAATAGTTTTTCTTGTGTTATTGTGAGTATTGTTGTTTAATTTTGGTGGAATTTTATCCAATAATACTTAGGTCGTAACATAAAGTTTGAAATAAATGTGTGTAAAGTGGTTTTTCTGAATATAAAAATTCGTGTTAGGTTTTGAAGAGAAAATCCAACATTTTCTTTTCAAAACAAACGACAGCCGACTTGACAAATGACTTGACTTATATTATTACAATTATATCACTTGACATTGGCAAAATTGTCTGTCGAAATGACGGACAGAGGCCATTATTGAAGAGAAGAAGAAGAAGGAAGTTCTTCATAACCTTGAAGAGGCAACTGTTCCTCTACCCTCCTTTCATAAATGTTATCCTCCAAGTCACAAACATAAATCTCTCGCCTCCAGCCATCACCAGAATCAATCCGTCAAAACATGTCTGCCAACACAAAAATAATTTGCATTCCCATCGAATCCCTTTCATAGGATCATTTGGCAGCCCAGCAAATGTCGATCGTAACTCGCCTGCCACTGTCACAGGGTAAAGAGTCTAGTTTGTTCAATGACAGCTACAAACCAAGAAGTTGAAGTTGAAGTTGTTCAATGACAGAATTGTGACAAGTTACAAACAAAAGCCATAAAGTCCATTAACCAAGAAGTTGAAGTCAATTACAGGGTTTACTTCGATAAGTTGGTAAGCACTATCAGTTCTAGGGGAGAGAATGCAAATTTTTTTATGAGAGAAAGCAATGGAACTAGGTCATGGTCCAACTGATGTTAAGAGGTAACTTCTGCCTATAACACTGTACTACCTCAGAGCAATTCTGTTCAAGACATACGCTGTGAGGCCATGTGCTGCGTCCATCGGTGTAGTGTCTCATGCACCAGAGCCCCGAGTCTATGTTGACTTTCGACTCAAGTATAGCACACGCAAAAGCATTCGCCAGACGAGAAATTTTGTTGGGAATTGCACTAGTCCCAAATCTCCCGCTATACAGAGGCGCTTATCCGGTTTTCATACAGAATTTCTTGCTTTGCGAATGCGTTTGCGTGTGCTATACTCGAGTCGAAAGTCAAAACAAATGCACAGACTCGGGGCTCTGTATTTGCGGCATCACTGCTTGGCTGCGTCAGTAGGTCCGGTAGTACATCCCTGGACAAGCTCTTTTACTAAGAGTTTTACTACTAACATACTCGTAACTTGCAATAACGCAGCTGTTTCGTTGTGGCGCTACAAAGTAATATGTAGCTGGGTATAGAGCCTCCAGTGTATGCGTATGTTCCATCGTGATTTGAACAGGGTTAGTAGGTATGTGACATTGAATAAAAATGTTTACGATGTATGATTTATACGCGAAATACGTACTTTCAGGGGTGAAGAAAATTATAGTGCGGAATCTAGTTGATTTTAAATAAGTAAGCTTGATTACAAGCTAGTAATAAGTAATTACAGCAAAAAGTGTATGGACATTTTTGAGTTTCTCTCAGGACATCTAACAAAGGGGTCTGGTATCTGATCCCGCTATCAGAGCAAACTAGAAATCAATCCAGTATCGGATCCAAGGATCCGTTTCAAAAAAGTTCTAACAGCAGATCTCAAGATCTGATGAGAGTAAGTAATGATGGAAAGGACGTAGGCTTCACGAATTTTTATTTACCTACTTGTTCCATCAAAAAATTGCTGAAAATCATATATTTTTTTTACAACGAAATAATTTTTAGTAGTAGGGTCGGTTAATTTTCAGAAAAAAAGGGTTATTCCATTTTTACAAGCAAGTTCATAAAATAAAAATATTCTAAGAAAGGTTCAATGAATGTACCTTTCACTCAACTTTTCCAAACCCTTTCCTAGAACGGTTTTAGTTAGTAGTCACAAAGGTTTTAATGAAACCTTTTTTGATTCCCGAAAATCCGGGCAAACCAAAAGAGTTATTTTATAAAGTGAAACTTTGTTGATAGATTACTCCATGGTTGATAGGTTCTTCAAATACCATGCCAACCCTGTGCTGAATAAAGTAAATTATTTCAGGAATTTTATCAGTCGACTGCTTGAACGGAACAAAGCTTTTGCTAAGGAGTATTTTTTTTCTAAAGCGTCTCAGTCTTCCTAGACTAGATCTATTCTATTACTAGTTTAGGAACTAATTAATTGACTAGGTATGGTTCTTTTGTAGTTTCTTGTTCTTTTTGTCCTATTGCAACGGCTAAATGGATTCAAAATTGGAAAAGATAAAGTTTATTTCTACTAATTTATTAAGTTTTGTACTAGAGCCCTATTGGTTTAGTATCGATATATGATCTGTGGTTTAGTGTTACTAGCTCCTTCTTTTCCTGAGGTCGTTGGGTGGTCGTAGGTCGTGCGTAGGTTTTGCAGCTATGAACTTTGCGAAAAACATTATTTTTGCACTCAAACCCAGTGCTTTGAAACGGTGAAGGAACACATCGTGTGAAAATCCTTGTGAACCTCTTGATCATGTCTTTTCTGTGCATGAAGTCGACTGCTGAGAAGACGATGGTTGAGAAATGTTAAGGGTGCTAAGCAAGGCCACTCCATATTGATTAAGATTGTATCCTGGACTGATCTAACCACTGATAGCCTCAGAAGCACACCTCACAGCAAGCAAGCTCGTATGAGTTAAGTGGTCAACTCTGATGACGGAGGTTTTAGGCCGCCTTAAGGCCTCGGTCATGGCTTAACGACTACTAGAGCCGGGACCGACAGTTTAACGAGCTCTCCAAAGCACGGAAGCTTCACAGAGCGTACGGTTCTCTGTGTTTTATGGAGCATAGTAACCGCAGTTTTGTAGCAGCGTTTTCAAAGTTTTCAGGTTAACTTTTGGGATAAGTCGGTACCTATTATAAAAACCGTTGAGTCTACCACGTACGCAGCGCAATACAACCTAGTGTCCTCCGTTTCCATTCGCACACACCCGTTATCCCTCGGGAAGGTGACCGCAGCAGTTTCGGGAACAACAGCTATCATCACAATCCTGCTTAATTACTGAGGAGTTTGTTTTGAAATGAGCGCAGTTTTCATAGTTTCCATACTTTCCACAAGGGCCTATTACAGCGGATTGTAGGCTCATCTACATACTGATAGTTTGACCTTCAGATGTACAGGAAAGCTTACATGGATCGAATAATAATAAGCGTGACCCAAGGGCTGGTGATTATCTGGGCCAGCGTATCAGTATTGCTATTCAGCGCGGCAATGCAGCCAATGTCTTAGGCACGCTTCCGATTGGTACTGATTAGGACCAGTTGAGCTATCTATAAATCGTTTGCAACGGTTTGTAGATAGCTCAACTGTCTCGTGTGTATTTTGAAAATATTGTAAATACTGTATTAGTTGTGGTTTTCTTTGTGAATAAAGTATATAACTTATAATAAGCAATCCTTTGTATCTAATCTACAAAAAAATTGCTGTATTCAAAAAGTAAGCACCATTTTACATCACAAAGTACCCAAATCGATTAAAAACAAGTCCGTTTTATGAAGGGTTATGTTTGCAGTTAAAAAAACGACTAAATAGCAGTTTATTTTTTATTTTTATTGGGCTATTGAGTTTAACGTTGGGATTAAGTAGGTATAAATTGAAAATTGAAAGGCTGAAGGATTATCTCTTTTAGAGTATTTTTTATAAACTTTTACTCTTCGTATAAAAAATAGCTTCACGAATGGTAAAGACACCTTCAGGTCTCGATCTTTGATCAAGGGGTAGTCAGAGGTACGTCCTAACTCCAAATAGAATGAAGGCACATAACGACACATAGACGAAATTTATGGAAAACTAAAATTAGGTCGTAGTTTGCCGTCTCTTAACTTGTCACTGTATTTATAAGTGTGTAAATCGGCTTTTAGGAATCAAACCAGCACTTTTAATCTTTAACCAGGAGCTCCAGTATCTCTAAAAAGTTCACTATAAAAAAGTTTAATTGCTATTTTCCCAGAAAACCGTTCAAATGCAGAATAACAAAGTTAACTAAATGATACGTAGAACACAATGTTTTTACTCTCTGTTTCCCGTTGGTTCTATTTTACAAACCATTAACAGAAGTAATAGCAGAAGAATTTGTGTTAGCACTGGTTTACACCGAGTACGTCGACAAAATAAAAAGAGTTGTTACTCATACCTATACTTGGTTTTAACATAATATAGTATGAACTGCATACTAGATAAATCAGCTATTTCACATGTATTTTGTAAATATTGTAAATAAAAAGGTAGGTATGAATTTATGAAGTAGCTTACACCTAACCTATAACAACTCGTATTTATAACAATTGTTATCTCAGAAAACTTATTTATGTGATCAGCTATAACTTATTACTTTTTATATTACCTATACCTAGATATTAGTTTGTTTTCCAAGGAAATAAAAAAAATTTATTTAACAGTCTTTTTAAGCTGGCCTCATTTCTCGTCACTACCTGCGTAGGTACCTTTTTTTACATTCCTCACTATAAAGATTCAAATAAGATTGAAGTACACTGGTTGTTTAGAACAATTATATTCCTAAACATATAAGTTTATATACAGCTAAGGCCATGCCTAACGTGGTAATATTTTTAGTTTAAGTTATTGCAACATTGCCACAGCCGATGTGTATTTTTATGTAATGGCAATAATTTTTCCCTTCCTATTTGAAATTTTCTACTAGCGGTGTGCATTCTGATGTATTTTTCAATAAACTCCATTATTCAGTGTTCCCACGCATTTTATTTTATACATGCGTGTGGTGGTCCTTCGAACCGGATATGAACCAGTGACCTATGGATTAGTTAGTTAGTTCTATGCTATCATAGAACAAAAATACAAGATCATCATCAAGAAAAATCATCAGATCACCGAAATATCGTAAGATTTACGATTTTGGGACATCGAGTTTGGCTTTTTTCAAAACACCCTCAATACATTTTTGAGAGGAGTGAAGTTCACTCAGTTGCAGTGTTGGCCACATTGGTTAGCGGCCATATCCGCCAGTTCCGCCACACTATAGACAAGGACTTCGGCGGCCATTGCGCTGAAGTTCGTCGCGGCTGTCAATGCTGTCATTCACTCAGCTGTCATCGGTTTGTTTGTAAACAAACGTCTTCACTTCGCATCAAAACAAACAAAAAAGTTCGTATTTCGATAAAGTGCGGCTTTGTGTTAGATATAATAGTGCGTGGAGTGTTCGTAATTCGAAAGAGCGTAAAAGCGTTGTTGTGTTACGTTTTACCATGGAGTCCAAGGAGTCCAAGGAAACATTGCGTAAACATCGTCTCCTTCGGGGACAGTGTAAAGCTACGATCACGCGCATCGAGGCGTTCGTGGAAGATCCCATCAGCTTTGCATCTGCAACCATCGATGTTCTGGAGGCGCGCAAGGAGAAACTCATCAGCGCGCTCAAAAGCTATGAGGCGGTGCAACTGGACATACTAAGTATTGACGAAAACGATACCGAACAGGTTGGTCTTCTTGAGGAACGTTATTATTCTGTGCTTGCCAAAATAAACGCTTCTTTAAAACAGATAGGTAAAGTATCGATCTCGCAATGTCACAATGTTTCTACATGTAAATTACCAACCATTGATATAACCCCCTATGATGGGAAAGATTTCACTAAATTCAAGCCATTCTTTGATTTATTTTTGGCTGTTATCGATAATAACAGATCATTGTCCGATGTCCAGAAGTTATTTTATCTAAGAAAATATGTAACAGATGATGCCTTGGCAGTCATTGTCAACTTGCCGCTAGTAAATCAGTCTTACAGGGAAGCACTAGGCTTGTTGGAGAAGCGTTTTGATAACAAAACGCGGTTAATAGGAAATCATATTAGTGTTCTTTTGGATTTACCTACAATGCAAAAAGGCACTGCAGCCTCTATAAGGTCATTTGTGTCGGATGTGCAGCAACAATTGCACGCATTGAAAAATCTAGAACAACCCATCGATACATGGGATATGTTGCTAATTTCCATTCTAACAAGAAAATTAGATCAAATAACTAATAGAGCTTATCAATTAGATAGGGATTTAGAAAAATTGCCTTCCATGGCAGATTTTTTGAACTTTCTTGAAAAACGCGCTATAGCGTTGGAGGATAGTTTGCCCCCTAAAGGTACTTGCTATGAAAGTACAAATAGATTCTATAAATCTACTCCATCAAAGGTGACCAATGTTGCCTCAAATGTTAAAAAAATGTGTAAACACTGTAACAAAAGTGACCATCCTCTTTTCAGCTGTCCGGAGTTCAAAACGGCAGCACTAGAGGTCCGCCAATCATTTGTGCGGGACCATGATTTATGTACTACCTGTCTAAAGACACACAGCGGTAAATGTAAGTTTAATTTCAAATGTCAAATATGTAAACTAGGGCACAATACTTTATTACATGAACAACAACCTGTTTCTCCTATAGAGCCTGCAGTGACATTGTTGTCAAACCCTGTTTCCGATAACATTTTGCTTCCGACTGTAAAGGTTAATTTACAAGATCAACATGGTGAAATAGTTTCTGTCCGAGCCTTGCTCGACACCGGCAGCCAGGCATCTTTTGTTACAACCAGCCTTGTAAAAAAACTTGGATTGATTGCTATAAATCAAAATCATAATATTATAGGTATAGGTAATAAACAAACACAAATCAATAAATTTGTGAAGATAAGTGTGCTTCCATGCCATAATAATGTAAAATTAAATTTAAAATGTCACATTGTTGACCAAATAACAATGAGATTGCCCCAACAATTTATAAATGTATCTGGGTGGAATTTACCACAAAATGTAAAACTTTCAGACGATGAATTTAATATCCCAGCAGAGATTTCTTTGCTACTTGGTGCAGATGTTTATTTCAATGTTTTGCTAGATGGTTGTATAAAAATCCCAAATGGACCTGTTTTACAAAATACCCTATTTGGGTATGTAGTTGGTGGCATCATTCCTGTAAAAGTGTCTGAAAATAATGAAGTAAGTAATGTAACTTGTGAAATTGTATCTAACTTTGCTATTAGTGATCATAAAAAATTAGAAAATGTAATGGAAAATTTTTGGCTGTCAGAAAAGGTACCAGAGCCTGTAAAGCAGAGTTGTGATGAGTTTGTAAAGGCTGAAGAAAGCTTTCAGAGCTCAATGAGTCTGAAAAATAATAGATTTCATGTAGATATACCTCTCACCACACCTCTGGAAGAATTGCAGCTCGGTGATTCATTTTCAGTCGCCTATCAAAGATTTCTAATGTTAGAAAAAAGGTTTAAAATAAATCCTTTGTTACTAGAGCAGTATAAATTGTTCATAGATCAGTATGTAGAGCTAGGACATGCTAAGAAGGTGGATATTGCGAACTATGATATTAATAAAGATCCTGTATACTTTCTAGCGCACCATGCGGTTATCAACGAGGCAAGTAAGACAACCCGACTTCGTGTTGTGTTTGACGGGAGTATGAAGTCGCGCAGCCAGGTGTCCCTCAACGACGTCATGCTGAATGGCCCCGTGGTACAGAGTGAGCTTTTTGATATTCTAATTTTATTCAGGACCTTCATTTACACAATAATTTGTGACATTCAAAAGGCATTTCGCAACGTGTTTATCAATAGCCACCATACTTGCCTTCAAAATATTCTATGGCGAGATGATCCTACGAAGCCTATCAGCTGTTTACAGCTTCAGACGGTCACATACGGACTGAAGGCCTCTACATTCTTGACCACTCGATGCCTGCTCGAATTAGCTCATAGGTATAAAGATAGGTACCCACTCGCTACTCAAACTATGATAAAGAGTACCTACGTCGATGACGTACTAGGCGGCTCAGATAATTTAGAGCAGTTGCATGAACTGAAATCCCAATTGGTAGAACTCCTCAAGTTAGGTAGTTTTTCTCTTCATAAATGGTGCTCAAATTCACTTGAGGTTTTAGATGGTATTCCAGATGAGCAAAAGCAGTTTGAGAATATAGACATGAGTGGAGATAATTTAGTCAAGACTCTAGGTTTGATGTATGATATAACTTCAGACACGTTCACTTTTTCAAGTCCTAATTTTAGTGAGGAGCATAAGTTAAATACAAAAAGAAAAATTTTAAGTTTTATAGGGAAAATGTTTGACCCTCTTGGCTTAATAGGCCCTATAATAGTGGTAGCCAAAATATTCATGCAGGAGCTATGGTCTTTGCAGATAGGATGGGACTCAATAGTACCCGAAGATCAGTTTCTATACTGGAATAATTTTCTTAATAATTTAAAGTTAATGGGCAAAATAAAAATAAATAGGTGTGTCAACAGTAAGGCGGTTTCTTCTGTAGAGTTGGTGGGGTATTCTGATGCATCAATAAAAGCCTTTGGCTGCTGTCTATATCTCAGAATTTTGAAAAATGATGGTACATTGCAAACAGAACTACTCTGCTCTAAGTCCCGTGTTGCTCCTTTAAGTAAAAATCTGACGATTCCTCAGCTTGAGCTCAATGGTGCACTCTTGTTAGCCCAGCTGGCACATAGAGTTGGTAGAGTCCTAGAGGGTAGGTTTCCCCAGGTAGAGAAATTTTTCTACAGTGACTCTCAAATAGTGTTAGCTTGGATTAAGTCAGGCAATGTAAAGTCTAATGTTTATGCCAACAATAGAGTCAAGCAAATTGTAGAGCTGACTGATCAGACGCAGTGGGGTTTCGTCAGAACAAGTAATAATCCTGCCGACCTATTGTCGCGGGGAGTCTTGCCGCACAAGCTGCAGCAAAATGAGCTATGGTGGTACGGGCCAACCTACTTATTAGATAAGAAACACAAACATACTAGATTTGAATATTGTAAATTGTCTGATTTGTCCACAGACACCGAACAGATCGATGAACCGCTCATACCGTGCAACTTGACACAGGTAGAGCCATTGTTTTCAACAAAACTATTTGACAAATACTCAAGTGTTTATAAATTACAGAAAGTGATAGGATATATTTACAGATTTTATAAAAACTGTTCCAGAAAATTCAATAAAATAATGGACAGTAGCCTAACACCTCAAGAGCTGCGCGACTCTATGTCAGTGATCGTGCGTTGTACTCAGATGCAACATTTTGGTAGAGAGGTAGAGTCACTTTCTTCTGGAAAGAATATAAAAACAGGAATAGGTAGTCTATATCCCTTTCTTGATAAAATAGGTATTATTAGAGTAGGAGGTAGGCTCCATAATGCTAAAGAGATGTCTTTTGATAAAAAGCATCCAGTTATCCTCCCGAAAAATTGTCACATAACCAATCTTATAATAGAAAGAGAACACTTGCGACTCTTACACGCAGGTCCCAGATTAGTATTGAGCTCCCTATCCCAAAGGTACTCTATAGTCAGCGGTATTCGAGAGGTCAAGAAGGTGGTGCGCAAATGCGTCAAGTGTTTTCGTTTGAAAGCTGAGGCTGCTAAGCAGCTGATGGGTTCCCTCCCGCAAGAAAGAATTACAGCGTCCAGGCCATTTCAGCATGTCGGCGTTGATTTTTGTGGACCCTTCGACATGAAGGTAGCTAGGGTTAGAAAGCCTATCGTTAAGAAAGGTTACATCGCGCTTTTCGTTTGCTTTGCTATCAAAGCTATACATGTAGAGCTCGTATCAGACTTGACAACTGAAGCCTTCTTAGCATGTCTCAAGCGGTTTATTTCTAGGCGTGGTATGCCCACAAACATATTTTGTGACAATGCTAAAACTTTTAAAGGAGCATCAAATGAGATGAAAAAATTGTATGAACTACAATCCTCTAAAAATCATAGGGATAATGTTAATGGGTTTTGCTCTCAACATTACATTAAATTTAGATTTATACCCAGTTATTCACCTGAGTTTGGAGGGTTGTGGGAGGCAGGTGTCAAAAGTGTGAAACACCATTTAAAGAGAATAGTAGGAAACCAATGTTTAACCTATGAAGAACTCAATACAGTCATTGTACAAATCGAAGGAATTTTGAACTCTAGGCCTCTACTCTCTGCAAATTCAAATGATTGTAGTTATTTAACGCCTGCACATTTTCTAATTGGAACAGCTCTGGCTAGCTATCCTGAAGTAGATTTAACAAACGTTTCGGTTAATCGTTTAAAGTTTTGGAATCTTTGCACCAAACTTAAACAAGATTTTTGGAAATTATGGTCAAATGATTATTTAACACAGCTTCAAAGCCGTCCCAAGTGGAAATATCCGCAGCCAAACCTCAAAGAAGGTGATTTAGTAATTGTAAAAGATTTAAACACTACTCCATTAAATTATAATATGGCTCGCATTGTAAAAACTTATCCTGGTAGAGACAATGCAGTACGAGCGGCCGATATCAAAATGAATAATAAAGTGTACAGAAGGTCAGTAAAGCGACTCTGTCAGTTACCTGTAGAGTAGTTTGTTGCCGGCCCCAATTATGTTTAGAACAATTATATTCCTAAACATATAAGTTTATATACAGCTAAGGCCATGCCTAACGTGGTAATATTTTTAGTTTAAGTTATTGCAACATTGCCACAGCCGATGTGTATTTTTATGTAATGGCAATAATTTTTCCCTTCCTATTTGAAATTTTCTACTAGCGGTGTGCATTCTGATGTATTTTTCAATAAACTCCATTATTCAGTGTTCCCACGCATTTTATTTTATACACTGGTGCTAATATACTTTTATTTCCAACCGCAATTCCTTCAGTCTTATCCGATTCCCTCCCTCTGTGCAATCGAATAAAAATATAAAAGGTCGTCATTTGTCATTCTTAAAAGAAAAACTCCTGGTTTTTTCGTATTCATTGCTTGGCTATAGCCGTGGTTTTTAAAAACTTATTACCATAACATGACGGCTATAGTAAAAACCTAGTGGAGTCATAATATTATGTCAAAATACAAATTATATAGGAACCCATTATTATGCAGCCGTGTCATGGGCAATGGGCACGCTTCTGATTGGTTCTGATTTGGACCAGTTGAGCTATCTATAAATCGTTTGCAACGTTTTTTAGATAGCTCAAATGTTTCATTTGTATTTCGCAAATTTTGTAAATACATGTATTCGTTGTAGTTCTCTTTGTGGAGATAGGAAGTATTTCTAATTCAAATTCAAGGTATATTCTTGACCACCACTGTTCCAAACTGGATCCGAAGACTGGATGTACAAAAATTGCCATAGTGAGAAAAATGTTTAAATTTGACCTGAATGCTAATTATGAACGTTTTTTGACGGTAGCAGTTTCTAACGTAACCTAACGCAATCTTCGAGACTAATGGGATGCGTGTCTATATATCCACAAGAATGAAATAAAACGTACAATTTGAATTTGACACAAAATATGCAATGTCCGTGAAACGTAACATATTGTATTTTACGATATTCACACGTGTATCTGTGACTTTGTGTTTGTACTTGGTTTTTTACACACCCTTTTATCTAAGTCCGCAGGCGCACTAAGCGGTAATGGCTAGCCCAAGATCTTTAAATATCTTTTTACAAATGAAAGGGTTTGGGGCAAGTTGGATGGAGCTCATGTCCCAAATTTTTTTAAGCTAGCGGGAATCATTTTACTTCGAAAAATGCACCTTTTTCAATGTTGTTCATCGTATTTACAGGTGTTTACGTCAAAATTACTTTATTTTGCGTTTTCGTGACTGCTACAGCATAATAGATTATGATAAAACCAATAAAAGTTATAAATAACTACCTAAATTAATCTAAAAATTAACTAAATGTATGCAAATCGGGACCTGAAGTGCCCCAACGCCTTTTAACCTGTCATAAAATACTACATAAACAAAGAGTAATTTCTATATGACGAATTTGTGAAACAGAAAATGTTATCTCTAACAGGTTATTTGTTATATGGTTTAGTAAAGAGATCATCGAGATTTTTTTTGGGAAGTCATAAAAGTCACGAATTTATGATATCCCAACAAAATCTTAATCAACGTTTTATTAGATTTAATTAAAAGAATTACCCATTTTGTTATACGAAAAAAAAAGCAGTCTGTAAATGTTATCCACTAATAAACTATTTCTTGGCAACAATGGTTTATTCAGTAATCGAGTACTCTCTTTCAGAACACCAGGATGAGGGTAAAAGCTGTCAACAGCCCATTGAGTCCCATTTCTTGAGGTCAGTGAAACCCATTTCACTCTATTGTTATCCTAAACAATGGTTATCAAACAAATCGCACTATAGCAGATAAACGTAGGTACTTATATGGTAGACTATCAAATCCTCAACCAGTTTCGTCCTTCTCCAATATTCCCAAAAGTTATGATGATCGAGGTCCGAACACACCACCTTTCCCTTGACGCGGGATATCGACTCGTTATTCTACCCCATCTAAACATTGTCCTAGGCACTACATTGTCCCGTTAAGTGTAGGCATAGGTTGTCTCCCGATGCTGTATAACATCTTCAATAGTTGTGAAGGCCTAAGAGATTTCAGTCGACGAATAACCCTGATGTACTTATACGATCTACCAGTTTGATACTTCGGCCATTTTGCCCGATAACCGAAGTTACAATTCCCGTATCATGGGAAAAGTCACGGCTTCTCACTCGTTTAATTTTTACATCTTTCTGCAATATTCTCCATATCTATCGCCTTCGAGGCGATCCATCGGTTGCAAGTACCTAAATATTATCATCAATACAATTCCTGCCCCTGTATCGTAAGCTCTGAACTGCTTTCGCTGCCCAGCATAAGGTCAAATGACGTGGCTACAGATATACGAAAACAAGAAACTCTTGACGGCAAAAAACGCGGTGAATCGCGCTTATGTCATATTTAGTCACAGAATACCTAATGATTTAGTATGAAAACAGTTCAGAAAACATGCAAGACGTTTTTTTATGAGATAACGATTGCTCTCCTGGGTAGCTTCTACTTTTCCAACCACTGCTAAGTTCAAACCAACACAGGATATTAGCATTTCAATTTGTGCCGCACCAAGACTATTGGATAAAAATCGTCTATTACAACCATGAATTTATGAATAGAAAATGTTGGAGCAGTAATAGCGCTATTACGCTCGTGTTATCGCATTAGAGCGAGAGTGGGTGAAAGCATGGGAAAATGCTTTAATTTGTAGGTTAACGCGTAGGGTTGTGATAGCACACGTGTGTGAAATACATAACATAAATTGTAATTTTCATTAATAACATGATCTCGAGAGACTAAAGGGTAATTCTTTTAATATTTTATGTAGTTTTAATCAAAAAACTCTTGATTTCAAGTACAATTTTCACTTCAAAATTACTGATTTTTCAATAATCACAATTTTTAAACTTACAATCGTAGTGAAGAACCAAATGGTATGTATATTTTAGAGCTCCAGGCAGGTCCCATTTTACAAAAATTACCACGGTATTCATGTCCGTCCGCTTGCTAGACATTCAAAATACCTCTGACGCGCGGGTCACTGTGGGCGACGCGGCCCGTCAGGCAAGGCAAGTTGACGGACAACAGTGGGCGTCACAGCCTGAACGGAAAATCCTACTTTTTCTCTTGGCATAGAACATGTTAATAAATGGAATATAATTTAAGTTCAAGTCGTTGAGTTTTTATTGGGATGTTATTATACAAATTACAAAATAGCCAGCAGTATTTAAGTGACAATAGTTATTTGTTATACAAGAGTGCAAAGTTGCTTTTTAACCGCGTGTTCAATTTTGATGACCGAGCAATCGAAGGATTCTAAAATTGAATCACGAGCGCAGCGAGTGATTCATTATTAGAATCCTGAGCGTTAGCGAGGGAATCAAAAGAGCACGAGGTGAAAAATCTTTGCACTCGAGTGCAACACGTAACTTTTCATTCCACCTCAGCGAGGAAATGACTAAATGCAAAAAAAGCAAATTGAAAAAAGAACACCAAGAAGGTTCCGAGTCTGAGTTTTTAACAAATAAAAAAAAAGTTGTATGATATATTCGGCACCATAGAGGTAGCAGTAAATAGGTTTAATGTTTTTTTTAATTCACAAACTTAGTGCACACGATGTTCTAAATTCAATTTACTTTATCCTCTAGAGAATAAAAACGGCTTTTCCACTCAGATATTGAAGATTAAAAATACTCTTTCCGAGATGGTGGGATGAAAAAGAATATTATTACACGATCTTGTTTGGGTACTTAAGCTAGCAGACTCTATAATGTGCGTAATTTATTTATTTTAATCAGAAACAGTTTTACAATCTGTATAGGTAAATAATTACTAAAGAAAATAATCGCCAATTATATTTGTTGCCAAATTACAAAAAGATCATTGCATAGTGTGACAATTTACTTCTTTATGAATCTATCAGAATCAAAACATCCGGAGCTTGTCACGTTTGTCACCAAAGCCTTCAGCAATCCTGATGAACTTTCCTTCATAAATTAATGATTTAATTTCTAATCTAAGCCTAATCTCGTCCATCGCCGCAGGCACAATGTCAACCGAACTAAATTATAATTTTATGGAATGAGTTATTCTCTCAATTCTAGTTAAAATATTGAGATTTTGTTGTGGACGTCTAAAACATAATTAATTCACGTACACTTCAATGTGTTAATATGAAATTAAATTGAGATGTTATCGTGATAAAACTTGTATCTTTTTAATAACGTCTTCTATCAATCATCATCATCATCATCATCAATATATATAAAACTGTTTTGAAGCTGACTTAGAATCAACGCACAGCCTAAACTTTAAGTCCTAGAGGTATGAAATTTGGAGGGTAGTATCCTTATAGTGTAGGGGTGCACTAAGAAAGGAATTTTGAAACGTCACACTCTGAAGGGTAGAACGCGAGCAACGCTGCGGGCGACGGCTAGTATTGTATAAGAGAGAGTAGAATACTTACCTACCAATATTATCTGTCAAAGTCATTGAAATAAATTTCCAGAATTACCCCCGAAAATAATATTAAGCTTAGTAATAGAGTGCGCGTTTATTTAGCTCTGATGAACTTGCGTAAGGCTTTTAAGTTTATTAGGAGTTCAACAACTTCCTGTGAAATAATGTAGCTGGTAACTAACTTTTAATAAAAAACTGTAGATTAATAAAGTAACTTTGAGTTGACATCGAGTACTTTTTTACCAGCAATTTATTAAAAAAAAATCAACCAAAGTACTAGGAACTTACAAGAAAATTATATTGACAAAAAAAAACTTGAGAGTGCAAAGTATGTATCTATTTAAAAGATGATGCTCGACAAGAAGTACAGTCAGCGACATAAGTTGATCAACAATTTAAGATTGTCTGTTATGTTTTGTAACTTTTTGCATTAGATCTTTATAACATCTATGTTCAGGACCGAACAGATTTTAACATGTTGCGACTGCATATTCACTTGGATTTTAAAAATAAGAATTTAAGATTAACGTTTCTGATTGTAATAATCCCTTACAAATGAATGTAGGGACCTCTGCAGAATTACTCTCTATACACACAATGCAAAACCCATCAAATCGGACCAGCTATTCAGAAGTAATCGGTGTACAAAACATACACAGAAAAACTCACTGAACTAAGAACCTCAGTCGATTAAAAACCCGACTTTGCCAAATTGAAATCATTGTTCTATTTAAAATAGAAACCCTCAAAAACCGTTGCGTGCTTGCTTCATTTTTAAGTGCCTAGCACTTTTCTTTCTAACAGTACCTACATTTTATAAAATCTTGGACCAACGGAACTTTTTGTTAGTTATTTCTAAACCGTGGTGGTGCGAAACCGTGTTCGTCTACGATGAAGCCACTCTTTAGTATGACGGTGTGGTCGTTCGGGATGAAGCCCATTCCACTTCTTAGTATGTGTTAATTCTGTGATAAAACTGAGTAAAAATAGTATTGGGATAATGTTAGGATTGCCAGTAAAGTCCCAAAATTTTAGCCAAAGTTTTTTTTTTTATGTTAAAAGTAATGGAACAAGCTGATTGCTCACCTGGTGTTAAGTATTAACTTCTGCCTATAACAATGCATTACCTCACAGAGCAAGTCCAATGAGGACGTGCCCTGTAGGGCAATGCACTACGTCCATCACTGTGAGACGTAAAGATCTTGAAGTCTCATGTGCCTGTAATTACACCGGCGCCCTTACCCTTCAAACCGGAACACAGCAATGCGAGCATCACTGCTTGGCGGCAGAAATAGGTACGGTGGTAGTACTTCCCCGGACGAGCTCTCACAAAGAGCTCTACTACTACTGCCGTCTCAAACAAAAATTGCAGTAATATTTTTTACCACATTTTATTTAACTTCATTCCTCGCTTTACCCATACTATTTTTAGTGACAGGGTTTAACTCTGATAAAATCTAGAAATACCATAGTTGGGATTTTGCTGTGATGTCATAAAAGCACATATGGCAATCATATTATTATTAAATTATTATAAGAATTACCTTCTGTACAAAATAGAAACGCTCCATAAATACAATTGGTGCTAACATCCTTGCTTTGGCCAGACCGTTTTCAGTTTGATAGAAAAAGGGAAGTTATTCTCTGGGGTAACACGTCAGTGGCTTATCTCTACCAAAGTGGTTGAAATAAAAGGCTTTAGTTCTAAATTATGTACCGAATATGTTCTGAATGGAGCTTGAAAATACTTACGTGACTATATTGAATTTTCAGTATAGTTTAGTTTATTCTTTTGAAAATAGAGACAGAGAATAATAAGGATGAAAATTGGTAGGTACCTAACGAATAAGGTGGTAGGTACAGATACCTAGTTTTTGAAAAGTGTACCTACAGGTGTACAGACTAATCTAATTTTTTATTTTTTATTTATTTACGTATTTTTGCTATATTACCTTATTCAGTACACTTTAAAAAAATTTAGCTAAAATATGTATTTTTTTAAATTAGGTATGTACTTTAATCTTTATTTGGAAATTAGCTTTACCATTTTCAATTCTGTTATTGTTTTTATTGTTTCAGGTCCAAAAAAAACTATTTTGTTTATTTTAATTGGTTTTATAAGTGTGTGATAAGGTTTCTTCCACGTTCTTCTATAGATAAACTTGCTAAACTGTCAACCTCATCAGGTGCTGAGGTAGTGGTCAAACGTGTACCTATATTGTATAAAAATAGTACATTATGGTACTAGTGTGGTACATTGGTGATTACCGCCGAGGTGCCATTGAGACCCGAGCCGTAGGCGAGGGTCTTAAGAGAGCCGAGAACGGTAATCACCAATACACACGTGTATCATACGACGTTTTTCAACACACTTGTGAATAAAATAACAATAAAATAACTATAATTTCAACAGTGAAAACGCGTTGTGAAAAATGTTTCGCTATGGCGGGAAAAATTAATCAGTTTTCCTATGCGCGCGCATTGCGATCGGCCACAGACTAAAGGGATGAGGTTTTTTTTTTATTTATTTTCCGCGCTTAGGGCTTGCGCCTATTCTGCCACGTAAAAAATGGGGAATTTAAAGTTTTCTTTTATTACAGAGAAAACAAAAGTTATATTTGAGTGAAAGTTTTATTTATTAAACACGTACGAGTTAAAATTATCTATTTAAATAAGAAGTTGCATGAAATGAGCAAGCAATAGGAACATTCATTTATTTGTTCTATTGAACACGATCTTTTTTTTGAATAAAAACTTTTTTAGTAACAAAGCTACTCAACCAATAAATTTAAAAAAAAAATCTATAACTCACTTGTGAGTTATAGCAATGAAAAAGTCACAGTTTGATTATGGGTATCATTGTGTGCCTAATTGCGGTGACCATAGAGCCACTTTATGAGCAAGTGTGTTGAAAAGTATATTTTCGTAGAATGCGAGCCAATAGAAATATAAATAAGGTGTCGTACCTACTTTCTCAAAAGCGTATTAAGTGTATAAAGTAGCTTCTAGCTTTAAATATATGAATTATTTATATTGTACTAAAACGCGGTATAAAAATGATTTACACACGTTCGTTTTAAATATAAACAGAACATTCTGATTTGAATATTGCCCGCTTAACATTTTCAAGCGATTGCACGGAATCCTCAAGTGAGTGAAAATAGGGTTTTAGAGTTAGCACCAGTTTCTACAGCACCAACCCAATAACAAAAATTAAAACTGCTTAATAAATAGAATGCACTTTGCTAGATCCTACTTATAGCTACCTACCTACCTATCTAATCTAGTAGGTAGGTACCTACCTAATTATTCCGATCAATTTTACTGATTTTCAGTTTGTTGTGATTTTATGCACTTTCACTCTCATTTTTTGGTCTAAATTGACCGGACTATAATGTAAGACTATCGAGGCTAAGACTCATATAGCATTATCCCTATAAACCTTGTGGGTTTCTTAGTGCTATAGTACAAAATAAGTTGTGTTTTTTATGACGAAATAAAAAAAAAATTAAGGACCAATAATTATATTGTAGTTTATGCTCCTAATGAAAACGTCAAAAATATATGAAAATTGTCACGTGACTTTTTGTTTTGAAATATTTTTGTCATTTCTATTAATTTTGAATTCTTAGTATTCTACTATAGCCATTGTCCAAATAGAGATTTTGATGTAGATGTCTTTTGAATACTTCCCTGGCTATGAGATAAAAATAAATAAAAAAATATCAGCAACATATTGAAGCTACTCGTATATACCACCCTATTTCGCTCGCACCATTTTTTTTACTGACACATTTTTTTAGGAACAATGTTGTACTCACCTACTTAGTATAAACATGAGCAGGAATGCCACCTTCTGACATAAGAGATTGAATTTTTCTCAGAATAATTCACGCATTAAAGCGACAAAGGAAAACAACACAGAAATAACGCGTGCATTAAATTGCTCAAAGCTAAAAAAACATCCTGAGGAAACTGGCATTATCCTAGAAGCCATATAAAGCTTCCCAACGGAATGTTGAAGAAATCAACTTTATTCACAAAGAGTGTGTCAATTTCACAAAAAAAAAGACAAGGGTATCCGAAGGGAAACATTTGGACTATAAGGCGCACAGTTACGACATCGTCTGCCGCGGCGTTAAGCAGGGTTCCGGCGATCGTAACGCACAACGCTGCGGTATGTAGCTCAACGCAGAGTACCGCGTTTGCTCCTCGCCGCTGGCGCAGACTGCGACGTAACAAAAGACCATACTAGACGTTTTCCATACAATTATGTGTCCGGCGCTGCATGTTGCATACCGCGTCGTTGTGCGTTACGATCGCGAGACCAATGCTTTACATAAACAGGGTGAACGATATTGCTTGAGTCTAGATAATTTTACGTCAAAACTCTGATATTCACCAGGTCGATTAAGCAGGGGTTTATCTTATCAGGTGTCGCCAGAACTAATAATAATAAGGGACACTTCAAAAAGGGTGTTTTAAAATTCTTCAAGGGTCGTCAACGCGCGTGTGGCACCTCTGGTGTTGCAGGCGTCCATAGGCTACGGTAACCGCTTCCCATCAGGCTGGCTTTTGCCATTTTGTCTACTTTGTTGTATTAAAATGCCCATAAGCATCGGTATAAAAAGTTGTGAAATAACTGAGTGACTAAATAAACTAAGGCGACATTTCCGGACAATGCGGCGGCGGCGTTGTGTGTAAACCGCCTAACCTTGGCATAATGTTCCAATCAGAAGCCTCAGTGCCTAATTCACAACGAGACCAGTCTCCAGAATAACAGCAATTTGTCGTCTAGACTCCACTAAAGCCCAGTTTATGTTATTTTCTGTGAAAAGGATTATTTTGGACATTCAAATTGATATCGGGATTCAGAGAGCTGCAATTATTGTCTGAAAGTAAGACAGTAGAATAACGGTTAGTTTTATGTTGAGTTTGAAATAATTATTCAAGGGATCTTTGTCTGCGGAGTTAGCGAGGATTAAAATTGTAGTAAAATAAAGAAGTTTCTGATTTTATACACTCTTTTGAGTGAACGGAATGGGGTCACAATAATAAAATTGATTAGTTTTTTTAATAGTTTGAGAGAATAATCTTCTTACAGATAAAATATCATTGATTTTATGGCCCGAACTAAGCAAAGCTTATGTCATAGGTAGTATTATACAGGGTGTTACCAGACCACTTCCGAAAACGAAAGGGGGAGCTACAGCACACCAAAACCCAACCAAAAAAAAATCAGTTATCCTGAAAAATAATTATAGCCGGAGAAAAAAATGTTTAAAGATTTGTATTTATTTCGCCAGCCCGCAATGTACGCATTCACGTAGGTAAGGTCGAGGCGTAGTACTATTATTTATTCTGTGTCGTAAGTGCCTACTAACGTAGGTAGGTACTAACGTAGGTCGCTCGCACGTCGCGTAGTTGAATGACCCGCGATGAACTCTCAGCTGTTCATGCTGTAGTAGACGTAATCTGCGTGCTGCGTGTACATTGCTTTTTTAAATGAGATAATTAGGTAGATATGTCTTATTATGTTGTACTGTGTGTATGTAACTAGAAAAAAAATTAAAAAGAGATAGTCAAGTAAATTTTTTTTTTCGCGATTTTTTTCGCTCAATGTTTTCAGTATCATGGTCTGATTGGAACCTCCAAGTTTTCGGAAGTGGTCTGGTAACACCCTGTATGATCTGTGTCATAGGTATGGGAATCAAAAATACATTAACAACTTGAGGGATGTCTACTGTACCTGGGGATTTAGTCAGGAGCTTACTTATTTCCGTTATTTCAAAGAAATATCTACGTTTTTTATTCACTAACTAAATAGGTTATGGACCGAATGAAAAAAGTTCGCTACTGCAATAAGTTGCGAACCGGCTCCGAGTCGTCTCCGAAAGTGCTATACAACTAGATTACTGCCTCTACTTTAATATTCCGTCTATCGTGTGCGTGGATTTATGGTTTCTTATAATGCGGTTACCGTCTTCTCAACGACCGTTAGTGGACATGGTAAAACACTTACTTTGATTCTAAGTCACCTTTTTTACCATCCGGCCCACCAGTGAGCCGGCCGGTGGGCTCCGTGGGAATAAGCCGATTTCAAAGGTAAACACTCTGTTCAAGCTATATGATATGTACCATAAGACATTCATAAATGTAACACGGGGTGTTATAGTCCCTTTGTCCGACAATATGTCGGGTGCTCTAGACTGCCAGCTGAACATAATTGTATTGTAATTGATACTGTTTACACGACATTGTTTTGAGTAGAAGCGTTCTAAATACTAGATAATATTACCTTTCTTAAGTCAGACACAAACACAAAAATACTTCCATTTTTTGTATACATAAAGAAAAATTCTAAAGTTCACTATTCACTCGATAGAGGCGCTGAACTGAAAGTTAAAATAAAAACGTCCTTCATCTTCGAGAAGGAAAGCAAATAAACTCATACAAACGGATTCAGAAGGGTTACAACTGGATCATTCATTGGATCATGGCTTCCCTTTTTAAAGTGATCTTCTTCTTATAATATTATTATTATTTATTATGAAATATATAAAACTCTTTTGAAACTGACTGACAATCAATGCACAGTCCAAACTATAAGTCCTAGAGGTATGAAATTGGGAGGGTAGTATCCTTTTATAGTATAGGGATGCACTAAGAAAGGAATTTCGAAAAGTCGCACCCTAAAAGGTTTAAAATCAAAGATTTTAACCAAATAATGCGTATGTTGCTACCACGCGAGCAAAGCTGCGGGCGCCAGCTTCATACAACTACGTAAAATCCCGACTACCGTATTTTAAAGAAGCAAGCTCACCTGCAAATCCCTTGAGGAGGAGTCCGCATTACATCCGGTTGCAAATATGAGCGAAATTTTTATTCCGCGGTTTCGTTGTCGCTGTACTGTTTAATTTCGTACTTATTTTTAGAGTAGTTTTGCTTTTTTTTCTGCTGGGGTTTTTTAGTTGATGAAGTTTTTTATGAAGAATGGTTTATGTCTTATGAGATTTTAAATATGGCAAACGGCTTAGTATGGCTTGTAATAGCATAAACTATGAATTACAATCCTAAAGATTACCCCTAAATAAAATCTGGGGCAAATTGGCTCGCAGCCCAAATCACACTGACGTCTCATTCTCATCTGTCAGCCTGTAGAAGTCCACTGCTGCACAAGCATCCCCCATTAATTTCAGAGAGTGCGAATTTAAGCCTTGTTTATCTACTAAATCGCGACCTTCATCATAAAATTCTGGGCTACTTGTTTGAATAGTACAAAAAATTATGACGTTAGTTGGTGATAAAAATAATGGCAATTTTTTTTATTGCAGTCAAATCTTGTTATATAACCAACAAAAAATGTAAAACCTAAGTGAAAGCAGTTAAGACAACCTTCCGATGTAGAGTATGTAGTTAACAATCACCCCTTTGGGCAAGATGTTTGGGACACCCAAAAATTATTATAGACCTTTGGGGGACTCACCGTCCCATTTATCACAATTCTAATTGGATTTGCCGACGAGTCGCCTCTAAATCAAGATCAAATACCACGGATCAAATATTTTGATAGCAAAATTGAGGCCAAACCGTATGAATTCCATACTGAGCCATTGAACCGAGTCGGACTGAACCCAATTTTCTCGCCTCGACTATTAGTCAAATCCTGGCTTTTATTGTAACTGTATTCATAGGCACGCAAGCCTCGTTGGTGAGGACGTAGCCAGGACTAGCAAAGTAGGGTTAACAGTTTTTATACCAGATCTTTTTGACAATTTGCAATTAAAAGATGCATGATGGTTACCAGGTTTACGTTGCGTGGCAACTCAGTAACGCTTTGCAGTTGAGCGTTTGTTACCGCGCAGTGTACCCAACTTGGATTCGCTATCTTTAGCAAGTACATTCAAAATCAAAATCAAAAATCAAAAAAATCAAAATTGTTTTTATTGTTAGATACAAGTTATATAACTAATAGGGTTGGGATCTCTTCTTTTAAGTTAATCTAACCTGTGTTAGAAGAGTCCCCTCTTTTCTGTGGTCACTAAAAACACACTTGTATAACTTAACATAAACATAAAGAGGCACACTTGTGTACGAAGCGAGATACAAACTAAAACAGGTATGGTTTCTTATATAAATTGAATTATTATCTAATTGGTAGGTGCCTACCTAGATAAGATATGGTACTTAGCTAATTAGTAGGTAACAACTATCTGTCTATCATTACATTACCTTTAAGTCGACTGCACAAAATATTTCTACGTCAGGATTTTAGAGGTAAAAACCCATCTCTAGAGCTCTAAATGGCGCCGTTCATATTCCACACAGAGCTCCAGACATAAGATGATAGCTGATTTTGCAGACATTTTGGGGGTTCATTCAAGTTTTCACCGGCGAGTTCCTTCAATTTTTGTCCAAAAATCGCCTTAGCGTCCCCTGTGACTACCGGCAGGGGATAATTGGATAACATTCCAGAAATCTCCTGATGGGTTCACTTACGTTTTAGAAGACCAAATAAATAAGACCCTAAGTAGTGTAGCATTTACTACAAACATTTGCTACAACACCTGTGTGGTTTACTTTTCTCAAACGCTTGAGCAATGTGTTCTCTTGATACGACTCTGGAGCCAGTAGGCTAAGGCCTCCCCGTAGGCTTAGTGGAGGCGGATCCCTTTGTCAATAGTAATGTATTGCTTTAAAGGGGCAATGTTATTACATGTTTGCTGAATAACAGTTGGCTGCAGTGTTTTATCAGACAACAAGGTATAATTAGTGTGTATTCGATAATTGGATAGCGTACACGTACACGTGCAGTTTTAGGAGTTGTGTGTGCTTCAGACCTAC
Organism: Eulithis prunata; assembly: GCA_918843925.1. NCBI lineage: Eukaryota > Metazoa > Arthropoda > Insecta > Lepidoptera > Geometridae > Eulithis > Eulithis prunata. Next base: position 7,276,659 of record OU974014.1, on the reverse strand, counting down.
CCTTTACAGTGTAACTTAGAAAAATAGGTTTATTCCATCCAGTCCTACTAGTAGTTCGATTATCTAACTGTTGGGACAAAAATATTCCAAATTGTTAGACTGACTAATCGAACATTTTGGATACACAGGTTTTGTTCCAAACTAGCCGTCACCCGCGGCGTTGCTCGCGTTCCCTTTAGAGTGTGACTTTTCAAACTTCCTTGGACTCATGGTTTAGGCTGTGTGTTGATTATCAGTCAGCTTCAAAAAAGTTTTATATATATTGATAGAACTACTATTCCAACTAGTCCTACTAGTAGTAGTTCGATTATCTAACTGTTTGGACAAAAATATTCCAAATTTTTAGACTGACTAATCGATAGAAAAGGCAGCAAAGCTTTATTGATATACTATAGACTAATCTCACTCTTGAGCCATGTCTACAGACTAAACAGACAGATTTTAAGATTGGATTCAATGAATCAGTCGTCTGTGAATGAAGCTATTTGTTTGTTTTTTAAAAGATGTTCGTTCAATGCAATGAAATGTTTAGTAGATCGAGTAGAAATAGAAGTTGAAAAAACACAGCAAAGCAGACTAGATGAGTAAATTGCAGGAAACCGAAAAAATAACAGTGGATTTTGTCTAGTTCTCTTTAGCAGAATGTGTTCTACATTTGAATGTTCATCTGTTTTTTTTTATTTTGAATGCAAACTTTGCATATTCAGACAATATTTGAAGGACGTTTTATTTTTATGTACAAATTGTTTGTCAGTGTGTACAAATAATATATTTCATTATACATTCGCGCGATTCGTTCCTCGAAATGATAATTATTAGGCCTTCGCATCGAACCTAAATGATTTATACGGCGTGAGCCACTTTTTACCCATACCTCTATGACTGGGACGTGATTTAGATGGAGTTAGGCTTGCTCAACATCTATACCATCCTTCCAGCCTACTTGGCCTTATCCACAGGAAATACTAGGTCAATACGTGTGAAGCTGACTAAACCGAGGGTTTCCTCACGATGTTTTGCTTAAACTTTTTTCAGTCTGTTATCAGTTAAATACGTGAATCATCCCGCTATTGGTCGGGCTCACTTGCAATTGGTACCTAATTGTGTTACGGGTAAAGTCGTTAGTCGAACGGTCTTATTATGCAAAAATTAACATAAAACATATTTGAATAGGGCAGAACAAAGTCGGTGGAACGCTAATAAGGTGAAATTACAGAGGCAAGCGAGTACTTAGTAGACTGCCAAGAATAGTGCCTGGTAACATGTAACTAGCTGCCGCCTTTTCCACAATCAAGGGTCGTAGTAACACGCGTAGTATTTTTCACAAAACCTAGAGGGACACTGTCATCTTAGCCCGTTATTACCCACTGCTGGCCTTCTTCAAGCTATGCCAGCCTTTGTTGTGTGCGTATCGCCACTAGAAGTTTCTTGAAAAAGAAACATACACAAAAAAAAAGAACGTGACAGAAGCCACTGCATCTCATGGCGGCCACACAGTTTCCAAGGCTAGATCCACTTGGAATGTCAGATATACGAATCAAAAAATAAATAGGTAAAACTAACCATGTTCCTATAGTTCATATTTTAGCTAGCCTAGTAAAGTGCGTTCAAAAAAAACAAGTTCCTCATCATACTCGTCGGTATTCGCTTTGCTGCCCCGCTCAGTTCTCGTGGAAAGCTACCCTTAATCAGGTCATTGCTCCCTCGTATTTTCACCATTAAAAATTCAGATGAGAGAAGTTTGTCTATTTGTTTACTTTACTTCGTCTCTTGTGATTTTTACAACCTAATTTAAGAGGTATTTTACTGTCTTTGATGATATAAAAGTACTTATTGAATAATATTTTACATGCTTAGTCACATGTAAAGAGTGTAGGCAAAGTTTTTTAGTTTGAACAGGGAAGATTATATTGTGATAAATATTTTTCGAGTATAGATTTTGACCAAGCTGCTTAGACTTAGCTATTTATTTGACAGCGTCTTGGACACGTCTCTGGTCAGTAAGGGCTACTCTTGACCACCGCCGTTACAAATTGGATCCAAATTTTGACAGATTTGGTGCCATTTTGTACTGAAAAATGACACAACATCTGTCAAAATGGAACCGGATTGGAACTGTGTTCGAGAGTAACCCACCATCCGGATCAGTTACAACACAGATCATATAAGTAACCTATAATAAAAATAATATACTAGCCTACTAGATAGCTATCTATATAGATTGTTTGTATCGAACTGCCACGGTTTCAGAAGTACATTTCTAGGTAATTTAATTTTCTTTGTTTACATTTTGAGTACATTCATATTATAGCTTTTATTGTGACAACTAATTATAACAATTGCTAATTTGTGCAATGTACGTACACTAGACATTTGCAGGACGAGCAGTTTCGTCTCCAGGGTAACATCTGCTTGGCGTAAACTGCTTTTGGATGAGGCCATAGTAACAGCGATTATTACTGCGGCTTATTGGTAACTCTGTCCAGCAGTGGGCTTTTATTGGATGATATGATGATGATTGGTGAAGTGGTGTGTATCATTTTCTTGGCCTGCTGTCTCAAAACAGACTAACAAATATTTTACCTCCGAAGGTCTGTTATAAAAGCGACGCGACGGCTTTGTGTGTCTTTTTGTTTGTGTGTCTGTTTGTTTGTTTGTTGGTGCCCTCATCCTATGAAAATAGGGCTTTGATTTAAATGTGGTTTTTTTAGCTATGGTCGTGCGAAAAAAACCCTAACTTTTACCTCTATCACGAACAAGTCGGCAATCTCCGCGTTAACGTATTCGAGTTATATTGCGCGTCAATGCCAGCTCTACTGCCAGTCGTTGTAGTTTCACCGCGCAGTGTATCTCGGATACGCTAGCGTTACGATACGTTTACGATTGTTACATTTATTCGTGATAAAAGCACTGAACACCGCCATTACTGTAACCACAGACTAAAACACATATTGCAGCGATTTATGCCCCACTTTGTTCGTACCTGCGAGCGAAACCAACTGGCTCCTAATTCAAAAATGAGAATAATTTTCTCAAATGTACAGACCTAAGCCCTAATTTTCCAAAAAGCTGCCGGTTTAGTTACTTAATTGAAGAAGTCATTGAAACGAAGATCTAATGGTTCTAGTAGTAACAAGTAAAATTACGATTTTCTTGGTACCACAATTTTCTTCCAGGCTTTGAAGTGTCGATGTGAAGGGTAAGAAAAGTTTACTTATCCTTAACAATAGCGTGAAGCTTTATAAAATAAATAAATAAATATTCACGGACACTTAACACAACGCCTTCTAATCCCAAACTAAGCAAAGCTCGTACGGTGGTAACTAGATGGCTGATAGAATACATACATACATTTTTTTTCTAAATACATACTTATAATACATAGAAACACCCAGACACAGAACAAACATCTATGTTTACAACACACAAATGTTTGTTCTCGGTGGGGATCGAACCCACGACCCACAGCACGGAAGGCAGAGCTACTACCGAGTGAGCCATGACGCCTGTCTCTTTGTTTCTAACCTTCACACTAGTAGAATACAGCACTTTGAAGGTTACTCGGCCGCGCGTAGATTATTATTTGGCTAACGCCCGAATATTGAAACAACGTTTGGGATTGTTTGTTGATGAATGCTTACATTATTGCAATCTCTTAGCAATGGGTAAAACTAATTAACAGAGGCAGGGCCATTTTAAATGGTGTTGAGTGACGTTTCAGTATTTGGACAAAGTGATTCTTATGATTTTACTGAGTATTCACTCACTTTGACAGCACTAGACGCGATACAAGTATAGAAATTATTTCTTGCAAACATTTTGTCCTAGGGGATCCAAACTACCACCCCCCACCCTTCTATTATCAAGGACATGAGAAATAAACAGAGTTTTTGCTTCATAAAGATAACTTTGATGTTGGAATTACGGAATGCGCTGACGAAATGGTACGTTGCACTGAGTGTGTCAGACAAATATAATTAAAACGTTTTACACGATAAGCATACATACGAACAATAGCTCTTAGTGATTGAAGAAGAGTCAGGAGTACGACTTGCAAATAATAAAAGTTTTTTTTGACATGTCTCATTCTGTAGTTGATCTGCCTTCCGTGCTGTGAGTCGTGGGTTCGATTGCGCCGCCGAGAACAAATATTTGTTTGTCGCTATGTTTGTTCTGTGTCTAGGTATTACTATGTATCATGAGTATGTATTTACAAAAAAATATATAGTATTTATGTAAGTATTTTATCAGCATTCTAGTTCTCATAGCTTTGCTTGTGATATAAAACTTGTAAAACAAAATGAAATATCACCATTAGTGTATCTTTTATCAAGCGAACATACGTGCATAATGTAAATTGTTGTTATTGTAGTGGACTTGGCAAGCTTTTCTACATGCCTGTGTACCGACAATTTGTCAAACCACGCGTAACTCCAAAGTTATGCTTCAAGTTCTGGTAGGTCTTTGTAAGTCGACTCATGGAACCTTATCGCATTGTACTGGTGTTTGTAGAACGGTGTTTGCGCATGACCTCGTCATTTGCATGTTGATGGTCTTTTGAATTATGATGCTCAAACAAAAACCAGGAACAAAAAATATATATAGAGGAAATATACTCGTAAAGGCAAGCTTGTAATCCACTAAAATAATAATCTTGTTTTATATAATCAAGGTGTATTAAGCTGTCTTTAAAACACAATATATTTCTCTAAGCTATTATTATTCATGGTTTCCACAATATTCAAGTTTTTATAGATGACCCGTAATTTTTGCTCTCGACTGTACCTATTATAGAATTGAACAGATCTTTGCATCCAAAACCTTTTGTCAATGTACTCTAGTAAATGCCAACTAAAACCGTATGTCAGTGACAACAAAGTTGAAAGTTATGTGACAAGATGGTCAAAATATAAGAAATCAAACAAATTGTGTAATATTTTTCCTATTGCAGAGCCATTCAATAAATTTAAAATGCCGACCCACTAAGCTTTTAGAGCCCGTCGCAGCCGGTGGGTCAAACTACATTTTATTACGTTCTTCAGTGATGCATTCTGTATTGTATTTCACTTTCGCAAATACAAGATTTCGTATTTGAGTACCAAGACTAGTCAGTGGCACCATGTTCAGACACTAGCATACAGGTACTTTCTTACCTAGACTGTTCATTGACGTTTAGTTCTATTCCCATAAATACATGACTATTTATAGTAATTTTTAAAATAAATTAAAAGACATTCTTACTTACCTACTTTTCAGCTAGTCTGCTGAAGCGCTTCTGGCTATGCTTGTTTAGTCAATCTTCACCCATTATCTAAGTTAAGCGATGTTCTGCGTTGTCACTATTTGGATAGGTGACCGTTAGTAGCATTTACATCTGAGCGCTTCCGTGCTTCAGAGGGCACGTTAAACTGTCGGTTTCGGCTCTAGCAGTCGTTAAGCCATGCCGGGAGGCTTTAAGGCGGCCTAAAAACTCCGTCACCAGAGTTGGTCACTAACTCATACGAGCTTGCTTAGCTAGTCAGCGTTTACAGCTTTTGAACGTGGTGCCAGCGAGTGGGCTTGGTACTTAAATACGGTAGTTGTATTTGAGAAAATATTTTGCTAAAAACACTGCTGAAGAGTGCAAGTAAGTTGGAATGTAAGCCAACTGAATTCTGTCTACTGAAGCGATCTTAGAGCAACCAGAGGAAATGGTCCATTTGAGAAAATAGCGCTTGAATCTGCATGAGGTTGCTTAATAGCGATGTAAACTTTGTTCGTTTTATTTATAAAAAGCACTTACTCCTATCTCTCACAGAGTCTTACACGTTCAGTGTAAATAAGTTGTATTTGGCTGCACCACAGATAACATACAGTCGCTTGGATTGCCTAAATACATTGCTAAGAGTTATTTCTTGAGTAGATACTAGATAGCGTAGTTGGTTAACGCATACTCATTTCAAGGGTATACTCGTAATCGCGGGTTTGAATCTCGCTCACAGCTCGACAGCTTGACTGCCAACGTTACAGCGTCACATCACAACACCGTGTATTCGTAATAAGTAAGTATCGAACTTAGATTTATTGGTGCTCGTTGGTGAAATAAAAGAAATCATTGTAATATATCCTTACTATAGGCTATAATTTTCATTTAGTGGGAGGCCGTTTAATATTAGAACATTAAATGACTGTCAGAGCCCGTAGTCTGAGTTTTGTTGTGTTCTTGTGCGACAAGCGAGATTCGAGAAACTTGCAGTTTTTGTATGGAGAAAAATAGTTAGCAAATATTCCGCTAGAGGCGCTTATCGGGTTTTCATACAAAATATCTCGTAGTCGCTTCTCGATTTGCGTTACAAACAATAAAACACAACTCAGGCTACGGGCTCTGAGCCCCGAGTCTGTGCATTGGTTTTGACTTTCGACTCGAGTATAGCACACGCTAACGCATTCGCAAAGCGAGACATTTTGTATGAAAACCCGATAAGCGCCTCTAGCGGGAGATTTGGGAATTGTGCAATTCCCTACAAAATGTCTCGCTTTGCGAATGCGTTTGCGTGTGCTATGTCGAGTCGAAAGTCACAACAAATGCACAGACTCGGGGCTCTGTACTCTGATCCGTCGCATCCACTACCACTTTGTTATGAAAGCTTTGTCATGAACTAGAGTACCTACAGTTAATTGTATAGAGATGATAGATAGATAGATAGATAGAAAACTCTTTATTGTACACCACTATTACAGAAATTATAAAATAAACACAGAGTTCATTATTCTTATGTGAAGTACAATGGGCGGCCTTATCGCTATGAGCGATCTCTTCCAGGCAACCTTTGGATGGACTGGATTTTATGGATTTTATTGGATGATCTCCATACATACTTTGAAACAAACCACATTTGTAAGTGTAAAAATAACTCGCTATTACAACACAACCCAGCCTAAGTTCACAAACGGGCTAAAATAAACCATGAAAACAGCTGAAATTATTTCAACGTTTAACCTTTGCACAAACTGAACCTTTTTTAGGGTTTTTATTAGCTGTGTCAACAGCTTTATTCAACGGTTGTTTGAATAGCAGAATATTTTTTAGGCAGTTGCCGTTTTAGACGGCTTAACGGTTAAATTCTATTGCTCTATTCAGTTCTTTTGTCATCAAAAAGGGATTATCAGGGCTAAGGACCGATAAGTGGATATTGTGTCGAGTGTCAGTTGGAAGGTTTTTGTTCCTGTCATGTTTCGAGCTAACAATAAGAAAAGTGCCAATGGACACATTCTTAGGCCTCAAACGCACTAGCGGTTAACCGCGGGGGCGGCTAACCACGCGTTTCGATAGATTGTACGCAGCGGTTGCATATTAAACTGGAAACGGGCGGTTAGCCACCCCCGCGGTTAACCGCTAGTGCGTTTGAGGCCTTAGATTAGTTTATATGCTGAATGTTTGTCAATATAAAATTACTAATTAACTAACGTCGTGACTAGATCGTAATATAATAAGGGTATAAGTATTATTTATTAGTACAGGTACGCTAAATAAAATAAAAAAAAGTTTCGAGCTTACGTCAGTCATCTCAATTGATTTTCTTGTAAAAAATGTAACAAACCGGAAAGCGAAACGTAGACAGCAACAAAATGGACTGAAGACATGGCCAGTGAATGGAAAGGAACCTCTTTTGTAGTTGACTTCGACTGGCGCATTATACCTAATTATAATATATTTGTTATTGTTGATGATGATGTGATAAAACGGTGAAGGAAAACAAAAGAAATGCACAACGTAGCGTTATAAAGGAATAATATGTAAAAAGTGTCTCCTGAGTATAACTGATCTATATAAAATGCAAAGGCCTGATGATGACGAAACATTTGGAACAAATACCATTATTCAGTTTTACACGGCACTAATTAAAAAATTCCTAGAACCCAATACTACTGTGAGAAAATCAAATTCAACAGTAGTTCAATCATAAATAACAATTTCTAAGAACTTAGCTTTCGATTCATCGACTTCAAAGAATCTCGAAGCTTCAACCTTATTCACCAAGAAGCCATGAGTCCTTGTCATCGTGACGTAATAAACGTGACGCATCGACGCGTCGCGTCCCGTCGTGTTGCGTCGTGGGGCGATCAAGCTGGGTGGTCAAATCTATTACGTGCTGAGTTATTATAATTGTCTGTTTTTTCCAATTGTTTTGATAAAGAAAGAAAGCAAAGAGAAAAAGAGAAGAGAAAAAAGAGATCGGAAAATTCAACCTACGAAATAGAAGTAAGAATCTGCCGCCAAGCAGCGATGCTCGCATTGCTGTGTTCCGGTTTGAAGGGTAAGGGCGCCGGTGTAATTACAGGCACATAAGACTTCAAGATCTTTACGTCTCAGAGTGATGAACGCAGTGCATTGCCTTACAGGGCACGTCCTCATTGGACTTGCTCTGTGAGGTAAGTAATGCATTGTTATAGGCAGAAGTAATACTTAACATCAGGTTAGCTATCAGGTTGTTCCATAACTTTTATCATCAAAAAAAAAAGTAAATATGAATGTTTTTTTTTAAGAATTACTATCAAATGAAACTTGAGCGACGTCTCTCTCATCGTTTCTTTATTTTTCTGCCTACACGACAGCGTAGTGTCGTGCCCTGCTTACATGGCCTCTGTATTTTACTCATTTTTTAATATGGGTGCGACAGTCTCCAGTCATTGGAGTAGGTATTAGGTTCCAAAGATGTTTGTACAATCCAGATGAAAGCCGAATGCAGTTCTTTGTTCGCACTTAGAGGCGCTAGACAATAGTGCGTGGTTTGACTCTAGAACCGGAAGTAGGTAATTTACTGAGGAAATAATGAAGTAATATTAATAACTTCATTAAATTCTGGAGTTGGAGGCAATAAGGCAATCATCTTAATCAAAACAAAAATGTGATAAAACAATAAATTTGTATTTATGGCCTACCTGATGGTAAGCGGCTACCGTAACCAATGGAAGCTTCGTCTTTGATTCGAGGTTTTTTTTTTTTTATGATATAAGTAATGGAACAAGCTGATAGCTTACCTGATGTTAAGTAGTCTTAAATTAAACTTATATAATCTCAAACAAACAATATTATTTTAAATTGTGAAATTAATTTTCTGGTTTTGTGGTCTTTTTCAATAATATCGCTGATATTACGGAATTTTATAGTAAGTTTTATTTACAAAAAAACTCTCCTGTAAAAGACATCCGCATCCCCACATAGACAAAACGCCAGTCCGCATGACTTGGCTACCTACGGATTTGAATGCAAACACAGGAACTCGCTCCGTGGGATTTGTCTGAACATCTTCACTCTTGAAGTCGTTGAACCGAAGGGTTCCTGTCCAATGATCTATTGTTTAGGACGATCTATTCTTGGAAAGAATATTGTTTATTTCCTGAAACTTTTGTATGTAAAGGAATAGAATATGTATGTATGAAAGGGTCGCTGATTTCTGCCTACCTATTCTAGAGTGGAGTATATTATATTACATTTTAAGTAATAATAGTAATAGTATTAAGTATCCAAACGTGGGCATACATTAAATAAATTAAATTTCAAATTTCAAATTTACTTCTAAACTTTTAACCTACTTGTAGGTAAAGGTTTATCATCACTGAAACCTTCAAGCGTCATCAGAGTAAACTGCCTTATCTCTAAGATTATTTATCTCTTTAAAAATGATGCTACGCTCGTAGCGCGTAGAGGAATCGCTACGTCTTACTACGCTCGTAGCACGTCGATTACTATATGCGTAGTTGGACGTAGCTAAATTTCATTAATCTGATTGTGTTTGAAATATTCTTCTCCGAACGTAGCAGAAACATAGACAATAATATACTTATGTTCAAAATACTATTGTTTCCTAATAATGTTTCACACAAACTCTCTATTTTACACCATCCCAAAGGTGGATTTCTGTAAATATTCAAATAAAAGGAATCTCAAACGGGAAATCAGATTTGTTTGTGTGTTCGTTACGTCCCCAGTGTCCCTTATTATATTATTTTGAACAAAGGTTCGTGTATTTTCGCATGAGAAATGCGAATTGTTATCAGAATGAAATCTCGTATGATGTGTCTCAAAGTTTTTAATTTTATTCAGGAAATTAAGATAGGTTCATGGACGTTTCTTTACAACTTAGCATTGCAAAATGACATAATATTTATAACTAGTTATCACCCTCGGCTTTGCTCGCGTGATAGCAGCATACGCATTATTTGGTTAAAATATGGTATTTGATCCTAATTTTAGACCCTTTAAGGTGCGACTTTTCAAAATTCCTTTCTTAGTGCACCCCTACACTATATAAGGATACTACTCTCCAAATGTCATACCTCTAGGACTTATAGTTAAGGCTGTGCGTTGATAGTCAGTCAGCTTCAAAAAGATTAAAATGTGCTTTTAATAAAGATGATGTACAGTGTCAGGGACATTTTACCGATAGTCCGATGAAACGGACGCTGCACTGTAGTGCTTACAATATGATTTAGATGGAGTAGGCTTACCCAGCACCTATAACATCCTCTCAGTCTAGTTGGCCTTATTTACAGAAAAGATATGCGTAACAGAAGTCATGGGTTTTCTCACAATGTTTTCCTTCACCGATATTAGGAAAATGTTTGGCCGAAATCTCGCCTAACGCGATCGACGATGTAGCACTATTCTTTACGCATGGTTTGGTGGATCATTCACGTTCCGCTTTAGTAGATACACAGCTTTAAGGCATGTTGCCGAAATATACCGAAACTGCTGAATAATTTTACGAAACGATCCTCCCTTCGTGGTCCGGTATCCACTCCGAAAACTATAAAGGAAAGTTTTTATTAACATGTTGATTTACACTTCGTGGTACATTTGGCGATGTTATACATCATATTTAAATAGGTATATTAGTTTTTGAAATTGTATATGTATTATATTAGGTGTAACATGTATATGTATATATATGTATTTACTAAATCACGAAATTCTCTTATTAGCACCCCGACTCCTTCTTTAAATTTATTCAAATCTTCTCCATCCAAAGGTTGCCTGGAAGAGATTGCTATTGAGCGTTAAGGCCGCCCATTGTACATTTAATGCAACCCGTTTTGTTTATATCATAGGAATATGTTTCGGTGTTATTTATGTACAATAAAGCGTTTTCATTCATTCATGCACTATGAAGTTGTAATAGTACACACCACGCAGTGTAACATAAAGTTTATATATGAGAACTCTTACGGTCTTATTCCAGAACGGGGACTAGAGAAAGTCACGGTTTAAACGTCAAGGTTTATACAACCCGGGCGAATTAACATGACACCTGCCTCGGAACTCGATACTTCCCCCACTACACCGCTTAATTCGGCCGGGTTGTATAAACCTTGACGTTTAAACCGTGACTTTCTTTAGTCCCCGTTCTGGAATAAGACCGTTATTGTTTTGCGGGGTAGGTCCGCGTTAGCATTTCATGTTTGGAGGCTTTATTTTATTATACCTACTACAAGTAGTGTAATAAAATTTGTTTATATCTACACGTGCCGTGCTTGTGAATGAAAGTTAAAACAATGTTTTTAACGAAATATACATTTATTATTATTATCTTCAAAGCAAGAGTGAATATGTGTGTTCTAGATCGTCTTGCTCCATCATCTACTTCATCGTTGTATATTTAACACTAGCTGATACCCGTGACTTCGTACGCGTGCGAACATGACTTATGACCATGACAAATGGCTTAGAGAGTTCAAGCTGTATCTAAGAATCTACGTCTTTGATTTCAATAAAATGTAGTCTATGTTTCAATCCTGAAAAAGGGCTTCTGAATGGTGTAAGTTTCATTGAAATTGGTCCAGTAGTTAAGACGTGGTACGCGAACAAACAAACAGACAAACTCGATTTTCGGAATCAGAATCGATTATTTAGTAGATCTGCATAATTAGTTTATCCATATCTTTAATTTTACTTTTTAGCTTGTTTACAGTTTTACAATAGTTAGATAAAAAAAAATTACTGACTCACGGCCAAGCAAGACTTTTTTTGTTTATAAAAACAAACCTACGCCGCGTATTTTCTTACCAACTATTGAAACTACGTTTTTCCTTCCACTGATCCGCGTCGTATTCAAATTGTGGCAACGCAGATATCCCGTGATTTATCGTCACTTTTTCTTGGTATAAACAACAATGCTTGTCATTTCCTTGATAAATATCGGTATTTGGTTCTCGTAGCCTGGCCAGCATCCATACTATTTCATCCTTCAGAAAACGTATCTATGTAACCCAGTAACGTAAATTATTATGATTCGTTTTCTTTAATAAATATTGTACAAAAGCAAACAAGCTCGTATGAGCTAGTGGCCAGACAGACAGACAGACAGACAGACATTTAGGCCAACTCTGGTGACAGAGATTTTAGGCCGTCTTAAGGCCTCCGTCATGACTGCTAGAGCCGGGACCGACAGTTTAACGTGCTTCTAAATACACATACAACTAAATGCGCCAAATGAAAGATGAGCAGAAAGTTGAAGATGAAAGTTCAAAGCCGTTTGTCCCACCAACGCTGGCCCCGGCACGGCACCAGTAATGCACTACCAGGGCCATATACAGAAGACTAAGATGAAAGGGCATAGCTATTTGTGAACTTAGCTATTTGCTGTCATTTGTTCATTGATCTAGAATCTTAATAAATATCGATGTGTAGTTCCGTATCGTGGCCAGCATTGACAATGAGATGCGATGACCCGCGTCTTAAGCGAGTTCGGGCTCTGAATTGTAATTGTCTTCGTGTGATAATGAATAGCTGAACTTTTATTTACTCTAACAGGGTTTGTACCTATCCCGAACTTTCGAAGTGTACAGTCAGTATCAGAAGTTAATCACTTTTTCCGAATTTCAATATTGTTTCTTGTTGGTTTTAACCATTTTTTTATTCTAATACCTACTACTTTATTTTATTTTATTTTAAGTTAACTTTACATTTTGTAAAGTTTTTAGTTTTCAGTCATAAAACATTTTAAAACTTTGTCTAATCATCATTATAGTTCTAATTACGATGATCATCTAAATATATAAAACTCTTTTGAAGCTGACTAATAATCAACGCACAGTGTAAACCATAAGTCCTAGAGGTATGAAATTTGGAGGGTAGTAACCTTATGTAGTGTAAGGGTGCACTAAAAAACGAATTTTGCATCGCATTTGAAGAAAGTCGCATCCCATTCACGTGATACATAATAAAATTATTTTACCCCATGATGAACCAATTTACTGTGCGAAATTTCATAGTGGGCTTTGTTAGGCGTCGACCGTCAACCCTATTTATATGCAGATTTTCTCTCTATTTGTCACAAAATTATACGTGTTTTAGTCGGATGACGTACAGCAACATCATTAGTAAATGATGACTAGTCAAAGTTTCTAAAAGGTTGACTGTAAATTAAAATCATTTCTTTTTCAATGGATGATTGAGAGGTAAGCACTATATATGCAAAAGTAGTCCTATAAGATGAAAAATAATGTTTAGATTAATATTTTTTCATTTATAACGATTTCATCAATAATTTTAATACCTATATGTAATTTTCCAAGTAAAGAAAACTGTATTATATCGTAATAGATAATCTAGCTCACTGTTCAAGGATTTCAACGTGCTTAGGTCACTATTGTGTATCAGAATTCAGAACTCAAGGTCGTTAGATGTAATGTGGTTATCAGGTTCTGACTGAAAACCAGCGCCGCTTTGCTTCTGCAGAGCTGCATTAAGCTGAGGCAGGACCCTTTTGGCTCACATCAGCGCTGGTCAGCACCCACAAACATGTACCTAGGTAGTATAGTCAATGTTATGTATTTTGTGCTGATCTGTTAAATTTTTATTTAATTTATTTTTATTTTCCAATCACCTAATTTTTTATTGTCTTCTTTTAATTATTTTACTGTGTTGTACCTGTGTTGTGTTGTGTGCCAAATAAATGTTTATCTATCTCTCTATCTCTATCTTATGTTCAAAGTATTTCTGCAGCAAAATGCAATTTAGCAGCTTCTAACAAGGCTATGTACAAAGTGGTGAAGTCCTTGAAATGAGAGCTAAACAAGCCGATGTCCGATTCTCGTCACGTATTTACAACGAAGTAAGCGTACCTACAGAAAATCTAGATATCCAGACAGCAAAGTTAACTCGACCTAATAATATAAGAGCCAGTGGCTGATGAGGAATCATCATGTCATTATTGTTCACATATCATAGGTATATAAAAATCAGCTTTTGTACTATAGCGTAAGTAGAGTTACAAGGCAAGGGGTTGTTACGATGTTAAGTGTCTGGCAATGAATGACATGATTTTTTATAATATTTTGAAGGAAATATACAAAAATCAGCCATTATAATTTGACGTAGGTGGTTTTCCACACCTTTAGTACCGTTTGCCTGCCAAAACCACGACGAGTCAAACTTCATGATGGTCCATCGCTTCTTACCTGTGTTAGGAGCATGCACTGACAAACTTCCAGCCTTTATAAAATAAAGAAGGTCTGTGGTTCACAGGCTCTTGCGCTATAACCTTGTTACGAAGCTGAAACGCGATTCTAGGTCGTAGGGATTCGGTTTCGCGATCGTGAGAAGATTCATCTGCTTTGACACTTTTGACAGGAACATTTCATCAGCATATTATTTCCGAGCTCATTTTCTACTCTCTACTAATACACAAACGATTTGACATGTCGGTTGCTTCATTAGATTTTTCTGTGATATTTCAGAGAGTTTTGCACGAGAATTTGTTTGAAAATGTTCACTGGTGCAATTACACGAGGAGTGAAAGGCAGAGTTGGTAAAAAATATCAGTGCTAATTGTACGTTTTCAGGTTTAAACGAATAGGTTTTAGTTATGTTGTATCTAACATATACCTAAGTTGAGTATACTTACAATACCTAGGATAAACATTGGCTTCCCTTAAATATCTTAGAAATATTTACAAGCAAAACTTTGAACATTTGACCAAAATATATCTAAATATAATATCTCAGGGGCGCGACCGGTGTGCTGCCTTGCTTAAGCCTGGCAGGTTTGAACTGTTTTCATACTAAATCATAGGTATTCTGTGACTAAATAGTGACATTAGAGCATTTCAGCGCGTTTTTTGCCGTCAAAAGCTTCTTGTTTTCGTATATCTGTAGCCACGTCACTTGACATTATGCTGAGCAGCGAAAGCAGTTCAGAGCTTGCGCTACGGGGCCAGTACCTATCTAGCAATGAAGCTCGACATAATTTTTTAAATAAAATCTTATGTAAACTCATTGGGATTTTGTAGGGATTGCAAATAGGTTTGGTTGCATTTTGGTGATTTTTTATGAAAACCCAAAAAAATCCTAATGATATTATTATGTTTACTAATACTTTATTACGAGAATACTCGTCCTAAGATTTTCATAGCAACTTTCGTCCGTAAATATTTCAGTGTCACATTTATAACCTAACCAGTAAAATACTTGCCAATAGTTTAAGATAACACAAAAAGGTTGAATCTTATCATAACCACAACGATGAACGCATTGTCGCTCAATGTCTATAAAATCAGAGGTCAGAAAGGGTCTAGGGCTAAACGATATTCATGTAGTTTTATTACGCTGTGTCCGCGTTTCTGAATATGGTGTCTTTACAGAATCAGCAGCAGAACACTTCACTGAGCTAGCATTCACGGTTTTTAAGATATTCAAGTTTTTATAGACCCGGAGTTTTTGCTCTCGTGTGTATTTTACAGATCTCATAACTTTTTATTTTTCAAACTGCCCTCATATCGTAAGCTCTGAACTGCTTTCGCTGCCCAGCATAATGTTAAGTGACGTGACTACAGATATACGAAAACAAAAAGCTTTTGCTGGCAAAAACGCGCTGAAACGCGCTAATGTCACTATTTAGTCACAGAATACCTATGGTTTAGTATGAAAACAGTTCAGAAAACCTGCCAGGCTTAAACCGGCTGGTTTTATGAAACAAAGATTACCCCACTGTTCTAATTTGCATCGATATTTTGAGAAACTGACTGAAGTTGGACGTGTCTTGTGTCCATAAATAAACATGGACATTTCTCTAGTCCCAAACTAAGCAGAGCTTGTACATGTGTAGATTGCCATAAAATACATAGGTAATTTTTTTTTGTAAATATAACACACCTAGACATGGAGCAAAATATCTGTTTCAAGTCATTTGAGTTAAGATAAACCGTCCTTGGTGGATACAGGATACAGGCTTGGAGCATCGACTTACTTATAAGTAAAATAGTTTTAAACTTTTGTTAGGGATACCCAACACTCACCAGTATCGATTTATATCGGATTTAGCCATAAAATACAAAACAAATCTATTCAATCCACACAAGTACTGTTATGTGAGCACAACTGCACATTCCAAAGACATTTCGCACTCCACTTTTGGAAGTGAATGACCGTAAAACGAGCGGCCAGCTGCAGCCGTTCCCGATACATACCGCGAGTTTTCGCATCAACCTGTGTTCACAATGGAAGCTTTTATTATTTTTTCATACCAAAAAAAATCTACAAAATGTATGTACTTACCTATACATATGTACTAAATACCCCTATTTTAAACAAGGGACATCCAGTTCTTATGAAAGTCTCAAGTCAGTTATTTTTTCACCATTGTGTCGAAGCGTTACTTTTACGAAAAGCACTGATTGATTTTAAAATTGGGTGCGTTTTATGGATAAGTGAACTGGAAAAGTATTTTTAAACTGTGAATAAAACTGGCAAGTTACATGCACTTTACGCTCTGACATAGTTTTATTGCAAAAAGGATCCAATCCACACTTCTCAACACACTGGTCAAAAATGACTTAGGTATAGTGTAGAATACTGTACTTTTAATCCCTGGCTCACTGATACACCGAGCTGGTCTTCCACCGGCCTCCGTCCGTGGCTGTCCCCGTCAGCTAACTCTCCCGACCCCCTCCGTCTCCCGCCCTCACGTCGGGAGACATTGACACTTGACAGGTCGGGAGTTTGACACTGACAGTTACCTAACCACTCGTGCACGTGAGATAGGGTTACACATCTACTGAATAGATGCAAACACTACATAATAGCAAACGATATCTTTATGATCAGCAAAAAAAAACCAGACAAAACTAACTGTAGTAATAATACCATAGGTTTTAAACAAAATGGTTAAAAACCTATATAGTGCCTGCTGATAAGATCGGCGTAAGTGGAAATCCGGATAAATCACGTAACTAAGCAATTATCATATAAAAATATCGCAGAATTGCTTGGCATCCGGACTTCCACTTACGCCGATCTTACCAGAAGGCACCTTAGTATAATCATAGCAGGTCATTACATTTTCAATTTTTCAACCGTCGCCGTATCTCAAAAAAGACTAATGATGTGGATTAGATAATTTTTACGTAACTACGTTAGTTAGGTACTTATATGTAGCTTTCTTTGTTAATAATATTAGTTTAAAGCTATTTACAATCAGTTTGAAAGGTCTCAGTTATTAATTTAATCTATTACAATAGGTATTGTCAATAGTAAATCGATTTGGCACGGGTCTGGTTTTCTGGCAGTCAGGACGTTTAAAATCTCCATTAGTAGCGACAAACAGCGCCAATCTACCCTCTACTTGAGCAAATGCATCCATTACGGTGGCTTTGATACACCCAAAACGTTAGGTTTGCAGCTAATAGACGTGTAGTTCGGTTGTTAACAGAATAGCAAGTATGTTCAATTGCTCATGCTCATTTTAGTGTTTCCACTATCGCTTCCTTTTTATAGCGATGCAAATGGAAAAGATTTTAGTACTGTAACTGTTTCGGACTCAAATCGCAGACGTAGCTTCGAAAGCCGCTAAGCTGAAGTGGGATTGGGCTGGTCAATTCTCGGCAAGAACTGCCGTGCGTGACATGCAGCAGACGCGGTAGACCTAAAAGACCGTCGCCGCAGAACTATAAAAGGATGGCGAGACGAACTTGATAATTTTTTGTCCCGATGGCAAAGTATAGCCCAAAATCTGAATTTGTTAAAAGTATGGGCTATGCCTTTGCTCAGCAGTGGGACATAGAAGGCTGAATATAATATAATAATAACATATTTGAAGTAACTCCTGGACTGCTGCAGCTACTATGTGTCTGGGTGTTTCTATGTATTAAAAGTATGTATTTACAAAAAAATGTATGTATGTATTCTATCAGCCATCTAGTTTCCATCGTACAAGCTTTGCTTAGTTTGGGACTAGAAGGCGTTGTGTTAAGTGTCCGTGAATATTTATTATTATTATTATTATATCAAATACTAGCCGTCTCCCGCGGCGTTGCTCGCGTTATAGTGTGACTTTTAAAAATTCCTTTCTTAGTGCGCCCCTCTATATAAAGATACTACACTCCAAATTTCATACCTCTAGAACTTATAGTTTAGGCTGTGCGTTGACTCTCTGTCAGCTTCAAAAGAGTTTTATATATATATTGATGATGATGTTAATATGTTGAGTATGTTACACATAAAAAGTTGTAGGTACCTCAAGTTCGAGCAAGTTAAATTGTAAGTAGTTAAAAGAGAGTAAAAAATAAGGGAGTCAGGGTACGTAACTTGTAAGGTAATATCCAAAGTAACGGGCCGTTTCTGTTTGTTTTTTGTACGTCCGACCTAGATTTTAATTACATCCGACATTTCCGGTGCTACACTGTAGAATTGTGTTTACACAGTCGCTGCGTTTATGCTTTAATTTTGTATGAGCAGGGAATAATAGTAGTAGTAGAACTTCTTGTGATAGAGCTAACTAATACGTAATACTAGGTACCGAACATATTTCTGCCGCTCGTTTTGCTGCGTTCCGATTTGAAGGGTATGGGTGCAATGACCATGTTTCAGTGATGGGCGCACTGCAATGCATCACAGGGCTCATCCTCAGGCATTGTTATAGGTAGTGGTTACCACTTAACATCGGGCAGGTGGATCATATAGGCTTGTTTCATTATTTAGTTAGGTATATAAAAAAAACTATAACTACTGGGTGTAATAAAACTATTCCCGAAAACTTCAGGGGTTAAAGTACTCGTGAAAATGAACGACTGTTCTTTTTTTTTTTATAAAAAAAAACATGTGTGTAATTCACACGTGGTTAAAGTGAAACCTTAGAAAAGACTTTCAAATCACAGCAATGCTAAAAAAGTTTTTACTTCAAAAAAGTTGCAAAAAGTGTACGAGTTTGCTCGGGACTTGAACCCACGCACTACGAGCTAGTCTCGATTCGATCCAATCCGTTAGATCGCTTAGCCAGCAGTCTTCTTAGAATGCGCACGAAAATTAGGGATCTCTCTTCTAGTTTCCTCGCTTTTTCGTTTCATCAACTTTCAAATCACAAAGGTGCTAAAGAAGTTTTCACTTCAAAAAGTTTTCGTATTTATATTAATTTTGAAGTCTATTTTAAGTTTATTTCGTATCGTAACTGAAATAGACCTGAAGTTTACGATGGTTGGACCTCAACTCTCATTTACGTCATTGCTTTATGATGTGCCTAATTCTGTGAGTTCCAAAAGAAACGAGTTTCACCGCAGCAGGCCCTAAAAGTAAACTCTTACAAAGGCTACCTTGCCAAACTTTCCCTCGCCAATATAAATCCCAAAGGCGCAATAAAGCAATAAGTTTGGAACATCAATTGAGGGTAGGTGATTAGAACCGAAAACAATTTTCACCAAAGTCACGTAATAACGTGAAGTTATAGGCTGTGAACCATTGACACGGTGAAGAATAAGTAGGACGAGTACCTACTTAAGATGGTAGAAAAGTCTGACGAAGATATGGAAAGTGGAGCATTTACTGAGCAAATGTTATGTAATATTTTTGGCAGATTGTAGAGTTGATTCATTCGGCTTGTATGCTGAATTTATGCTCAATTGACAAGCAAAAATTGTGACTCTTCTCAATGAAAATGTGCCAAAATATATTTGTTTTCAATCTTGAGAATGACGAGTTTTGACATTTTTTGAAACGACACATAGCACTTTTATTTTAATAGTTTTTCTTGTGTTATTGTGAGTATTGTTGTTTAATTTTGGTGGAATTTTAACCAATAATACTTAGGTCGTAACATAAAGTGTGAGCCATTGGAATAAATGTGTGTAAAGTGGTTTTTCTGAATGTGAAAATTCGTGTTAGGTTTTGAAGAGAAAATCCACCATTTTCTTTTCAAAACAAACGACAGCCGACTTGACAATGACTTGACTTGACTTATTTATTACAATTTGAACACTTGACATTGGCAAAATTGTCTGTCGAAATGACGGACACAGGCCATTATTTAAGAGAAGAAGAATCTTGAGAATTGGTCTATCCATCCGACGCGTTACTTGCGTGACACACAAAAATTCAGTGCATGGAGTTTTGGATGAATCAAAAACTCTTTGTTGTACAAAATAATAAAAACAAAAGAAATGAGAACCTATTAAACGTACAATGCGTGGTCTTATCGATGACAGAACGACTAGAAAACCTTCCTAAAAGAACTGTACAATTTGGGCCATACTTATAAAAGCTGAATAGCTGAACAGTTGATTAAAACCTAGCTTTGTCACTGTTTGACATTACCTGTTAGTAAGGGACAGCAATAATTTAAAAAAACTGAATATCCATAGGTAGGTATATCCATAGCCACAGGTTTGTGCGTTCCAGCATGGCGTTACACAGTGTGTTTCTTTTTGGTCGCGCAAGTTTCTTATACCGAGAAAAAACTAGCTTTTGATAGATCTAGGAAAAAAAATCACCCATGAAATATGCCAAGCTATCACTTTTAGCCAGGTTATATTGAACTCTGAGTGTATTGATCTAAAGCTTGTATTACATTGCAAGCTCGCTCTCAGTGGCACGTCTCTCAGCACAAAAAGCTAACGGGTATTGAGATCGGCATCCTGCCAAATTTTAATGACTGCGCTGACGGAAAATTATTTCCAAGTAAAGTTATCGGCGAGTAAAATAATTGAAGTAAAAAATACTTTGTTAACAAAACAGATCAATGAATCGAAAATAATTCATTATTAAATTAGATAAGGTACAAATATCGGGATAATAAGATTCAGTTCAACAATTTATGGTGAC
Organism: Eulithis prunata; assembly: GCA_918843925.1. Lineage (NCBI taxonomy): Eukaryota > Metazoa > Arthropoda > Insecta > Lepidoptera > Geometridae > Eulithis > Eulithis prunata. Next base: position 7,255,589 of record OU974014.1, on the reverse strand, counting down.
TTTTTATTTTAATGTAATTAATAAATTGTTAAGTTAACAAGATTATGCGTTTTTAATTTTTACTCATTTAAATTTCTGAATGTTTGCGGTTCTGTTTCTTTTTAATTTTAATTCACTTTGTAATTATTTTCTAATAAATTTTTGTTGCGATTAGTTTTTAGTATTCATTCATGCCGTTTAGACCAACTACTTCTGCATGCTAAACCACAAGAACTTTGCATAGAGGTAGTCAACTAATTGTGCTAAGGCTATAAAAAGTTTAAGTTTAATCTAGAATTTTAGCGCGTCCGCAAAACGTATTATAAAATCCGACCACAAAATACCTTTCCTGTTAAATAATTTGAATATTTACACTTCAAACTTGTTTCAAAAGGGGTTCAACATCAAAGTGCAAGTTTTAAGCTCAAAAACTAAAAAAATCGCCTCAAAACTTAGTACCGCTGTTCCACAGTTTGCAAAAGTTAAAAACTTTGACGTCCCTGAAATTTATAGATGCAAACTTTTGTTATTGACGAGATAGGCAACTACCTAGGGTGCAATCAGTTTTTAAATAAGAAAGTTTATACTTAAAAAAAGTTTTGGGTGTGACAAGTTAGGGGCCTGAGAATAATTAAGCCTCCTTAATTTTAGACATAGACATAGACATAGACATAGACATACATTTATTCACTAACATGGCACACAACATACAAAACATATAGACAAGTACAAATGAAATAATAATAATAAAAATATCGAGAACACTGGATTTAAAAGGAAAAATAAATATATACTTAAATAACATAAATTGGTGCCTATATGTATGGTGCCTGCCACAGCAGCAAATGGGTCCTAGCTCAGCAATTTGCCTACTGTTTTAGCAGTAGGCGCTGTTATTCTGCTAGGACCATGACTGTCATAGGACCCTGTGAGAATATATAAATAATGGAAGCTAAATGTGTATGTGTCCAAGTGTATACTGTAATACGAGAGTGTGTGTGTAAAGTGTATATAAAATAAGATAGTGATAGAAGATGCTACTCAGGTAATAGTTATAGATGGTATAATGTGCGTAAATGTAGTAAAACGGGAAATGTTAGTGTAGGTGGGGGTTCTTCTGATTACTCAAGTCTCTTAAGAGTCAGGGTTTCACAGAAGAACCCCACATGAGGGTGTGTTTTTTTATACAAAATAAATAAGAATACTTAGGATTAAATGAAAATACATATAAATAACCTATAAAACTAGCAGGTAAAGGGGGCATCCGTACCAGGCAACCCAGTCTTTTGCTGTTCAATAATAAACAACTTGAAGTGCTTTTTAAAAGTGTGTTTAGACTTTATAAGCCGTAAAGGTGGAGGGATATTGTTCCAGCACTTGGTTGCTCGGTAACGAAAGCTGCCCCGAAACGCCACTGTTTTATGTTTTGAATAATGCAGCATGAGCGTTCTGTTCCGTCTCGTACTGTACTTGCTTTGACTGTGGTCAAGTTTTGAGAAGAGGTATTCTGGTGTTTCAGACGTCATAAGTCCATGCACTAACACACCTAAGTGGAGACCCCGTCGCGAGGCCATGTTCAATGTAGAAGACTTGTTCAAATATGGCGTGACGTGTGTTCGCGGCGGGATGTGGTAACAAAACCTACAGCATGCGTTTTGAACTCGCTGTATGAGGCGGGTAGTTTTAGACGTGAGACGTGGACCATACACCAGATCTCCATAATTGAGCTTGGACAAGATCAGGGTTTCACAAATTTTTATTCGAACATCCTCTGTAAGATAATTTCTGATTTTATAAAGTAATTTTAATCTAAAAAAACATGATTTCAACAAACCTAGTATATGACCCTCAAACCTTAGTGAGCTATCGAAAAGTATGCCCAGATTTCTCGCTTCATGGACTTGTTCTATGCTCTGACCGAGTATGTTGACATCCATAGTACAATTGTTAAATTCAATGATCTGCTTCTTTGTGCCCAGCACTAAAAATTTGGACTTCAAGGGGTTTAGGACAAGAGCGTTATTGTGAGACCATAGAGCTATACGACCCAAATCATCGTTTAGTTTAGCTAACTCAGAGGATTTTCTGTATAGATAGAGCTTAGTTTTTTATATCATTTTGCGATTGGCTTTTGTCGGTCTGTCCCCACTCAGAAAGGAATTTCTAATAATGAATACAAAAAGTGAATAAGAATTCGTCTAATATTTTGCTCACGTGATAAAGTTGCGTAATCCATATTTATTATTTTCAATGAAATCTGCGAACTTGTGTTACAAATTGCATATTGTTTATCCACAAGCATTTGTTTTATTTTTTATTTAGCTTTTACAGTAGCTTTTACACATTATTATTACCAACCGAGCTATTTTGTATAATACAAGCGCATTATTATAGTCCCTGAACCATTACACGAGACGCTTTTGTCTCCGGTAGCCATTAATCAGTTAAATTTGCCGTTTCTATATTATCTCTTTTGGTTTTCGAATTAACATATTCTAGGCTAACTTTTAGGGCTGGTTATCGATCAAAGTGAAGCCGTGTTTGAGTAGAAGACAGGCTTTTTACTTTATTTACACTCGTCTTTTCTAGAAGTAAGTTCGCTTGATCTAAGGTCCTGTAACTATTAGAACTTATGGTTCAAAATAGAGGTTCAGTTAAAACATTTTGCAGTTTTATAGATTTTTCTACAATACAAGATTTAGATAAGTGATAACTCTGCACCGTTGTTGGTCGCTACTGTATTAATATCATCGGGATGAAGTCTTGTTTTTTTTCTTGTTGTTGTGTTGCGAGTTAGGTAAAAGGGGCCTTTCGTAGCTAAAATGTTTTTAAACACTCATTACTAAATTCACAGAGATTGTTATATTTTATTAAATTCATGATGCAAAAGTCATTGGACTGTACGTTACACAAAATATTTGCACAGCTTACTTAATTTCAAACAAATTTCAAAATAATATTCGACAAACCACAACAAGTGTGAAAACCGTAATAAAAGTCGAACGCTTATAAAAAGTCACATTAGCCAACTTTCACGGAAACTTTTCTCGTAACATTACTTATTTACACTTCTCAGAAAAATACACAATACATTGTGCAGATGGGCCTATATCATAAAGTTGGGGGCATACAGAATGAGCAATGGGTGCTTACGTTGAGTGACATTTACCAATATTGCTGCCCTAAAAAGTTATAGAGGTTTTGGGTACTCCAACATTTTAACGTGAAACTCCGAAAATAGACCAAAAGTAACAACTACTCGTATGTATAAGAAAATTTTCTAACTTTTACTAAAAAAGATAATCAAAAATAAAGCTGTTCGTTTGACTTAGAAAACGTAACATACTAAGAAAAAAATACTACTCTATCTGATTCGAGAAATGAGCCAGATAATAAATGTCTTCTGCAATTTCCCTCAACCGTCTACAAAAACCAGTCACCAGAAAAACACTGGCCAGTAAAAACTGGGGGTACGCAAAATCATGCGCACGATAAAACTCAGTATACAAACAACCTAATCTGGGCACTCTGAACATTCCAGTTAATGGATTTTTTCTACCTCCGCGGGTTCGTATAAAATTAGAAAAACCGTTTTTCGGGAAAGGGTTCCGTTCAGATTTGATTACTTTCACGGTTGCTAAATCGGAAGATAAGGGTGCTGGGGCAGAGTCAAACAATTTGGTAAATATTTAATTTAGTGGGCTGAGTTGAGATTGGACGCAGTTGCGTGTGTAAAACGGTATTCATGTGATGAAATTTTAATAGATACTTTTTAATACGAAACTGCAGAGCCAATTCTATCAAACCGATTCATTTTCCAACATGATATTTTTTCGGTTTGAGCAATCTATTCCAATTCCAATTCTATTCCAATCTATTCAAATGGAGTTGGGCAGGACATATTGCAAGGCGTGGTGATAACAGATGGAGTAAGGCGACCACTGAATGGTGGCCAAGATGCGGCTACAGAAACGTAGGACGTCCGGCAGCGAGATGGGCAGACGACATCGTCAAAATAGCAGGCCGTAAATGGGAGAGACTAGCACAGGACCGTGGTGGATGGCACAAACTTGGGGAGGCCTATGCCCAGCAGTGGGTAAGATCGGGCTGTGGATGATGATGATGATGATGATGATGATGAGCAATCTATTCTGTATTTCTCCTTTTCTAAATTGGTCTAAAAATTATTATAAAAAATAAATAGAATAAGTTTGGAAGAATTATTTTCGTAGTGCTCTGTTCATTTCCGTTGTTCATGATAAACATTCAGTTTTATGTTTCCAAAACTGAAAATATCAAATCCCTGATTTCAACATAATATTAAAACTGAACTTTTACTACTAGCTCATTGAAATCCACGTCGCGTCAGCAAATAACTTTAGGAATATTCCACAAAACTGTTCCGATTTCAAACCAAATCCAGATCTTTTTCCGGTAGAAATAATTGGCGTTGGCGCTGGCATCAAAACTGTCGATTTTTGACCGTTACAATTTCATGCACGGAATAGCCCGCATTGTACAGCTTACTGGGATTTACTTTCGGCTGCACCTATGTTGTGTCAAAGAGTTTTTTAGTCAGTCTGTCATCGGTAATCACCATCGAATATACCACAGACTTCTTTTGATCCACATTTAGTTACAGGTATAAGCATACATAACAGTTATAAATTATAATTTTACAATTTATTGTGTACCATTTGACAGACATTTTTTTTTTTGACAGTGACAGGCGTCATGGCTCAGTCGGTAGTAGCTCTGCCTTCCGTGCTGTGGGTCGTGGGTTCGATCCCCACCGAGAACAAACATTTGTGTGTTGTAAACATAGATGTTTGTTCTGTGTCTGGGTGTTTCTATGTATTATAAGTATGTATTTACAAAAAAAAATGTATGTATGTATTCTATCAGCCATCTTGTTTCCATCGTACAAGCTTTGCTTAGTTTGGGACTAGAAGGCGTTGTGTTAAGTGTTCAAGAATATTTATTTATCAATATATATAAAACTCTTTTGAAGCTGACATAGAATCAACGCACAGCCTAAACTACAAGTCCTAGAGGTATGAAATTTGGAGGGTAGGTTCCTTATATAGTGTAGGGGCGCACTAAGAAAGGAATTTTGAAAAGTCGCAATCTAAAGGGTCTAGAACGCGAGCAACGCCGCGGGCAACGGCTAGTTTATTTATAAGTACTTAATTAAATTTTATTCAAATGGACTCTGTTTTTTACTTGTTGATTGTTGGTAGTTCGTCTATGTCTTGTAAATTTCTTTTATCTGTTAGTAAGTAGTTTCATTCTTCGTAGGTATGTAATGCTTATTATTATTAAAGTGTACTTAAATTAAGTAACATTTAAGTAAAATAAATTAATAGTTGTAGACCAGACTTACCTAACCACTATTATCTTTAAAACAAAGCATGATCTTTCCGATTCTGTTTTACAAAGAAACAAAACAAAGTCGGTTTAGTTACAATGAAACAAGGTACAATTTCTTGTAATTGAAACAATAGTTTAAAATAAAATACGGTTCTTTTGAAGTTTCTAAATCTTAACTTGAAAGAAAGTATCTAAAATAGTTACGACAGTATGTGTCAGCCACTGTGGCAATTCCAATAAATCTTGCTTTTTACTGACCACAGTACAATAAAACCGCAGCACAACGTAAGCAAATCTGAAACAACTAGCGCCATGAAACATCGAGTATCGGTTTATTTGCAAAAGAACAAAAACTGTGATAAAATACTGCGTTTGCAACACGTCGAATGTTTTGTAAAACTTCGGAGTATCGCGCCAAGCTATGAAATGAAATTGAGTCACGATTTTATTCCTAGGCACGGTAGACATCCTCAGACATCTTAGTACCAAGTACTCAAGTAACTTGTGGATGTCTAAGGAGGTCAGAGGCACGCCCGAATATTACATTTGGTATTTACCCAGATTTTGCAGTTTGTATTCCATACGTGACAGGTCGCAAGCCCATCGACGCTAACTAAATTGCTAGAATACTTATAAGTTTCCTCGTTTCAGAAATCAGAAACGTAAGTTTTAAATTCAACTACCGCTACTATGTTTTCGATTCGATTTGAAGATTTAATCGAACTGCTCGATTCGATTTCAATGTGCTAAGGTAAAAACTTTTGGCATATGACATTTGCACTCTATCCATAGTTAATTAAAGTTTGCTTTGAGCTTTGAAAGTTCTCAAGCTCTTTGGACTGGACTTTGCATTACCCAGTTGGACTCAGTGAGGAGTTCAATAAAATAAATAGGTACACTCAAACCGGATACCGCGAGTGCACTTCAGGGATCCAAAACAGAAGGAAATTTTTGAAGATGCAGTAGCTTTAATTCCTTCCTTAAACTGTTTTATTACTTTGATTTTTCCCACTAGTTCCAGCCAGTAAAGACTCGAAATTATTCACAGATATACTTGCAGTCTATAGCTTCATTTTGATGGAATCGATTTTAATTCGATTCTGCGTTTTATGATCGAGAATTCGCAAACGATCTGTCAATTTGAGTTAGATAGGTACAGATTTTTCCAACCAAATATTTTTCTATTACTTTTGTGCGTAAAAGTCTAAGGTGCGTACAAAAAAAAAGGTCTCCAAAAATATACGCGCAGCATTTTTGAATTTTTAAAGCATGAGATAAATATCAAAAAGTTTTTATTCAACCATAAATATGTATCTTATCATCATATGGAATGTGATAACTATTTAATACAAGCGTTGAAGACAAAGGACGGTCTCATGGAACTTTTACGTGAGAAATAATGAGAGGACTCTAGCTAATAAAATTCTGAACGTGTTGTTGTTCAGAATAGTTGGGATTCAGCACGATCCCTGACTGTGACATACAGATATTTGGATTACAAAATGTGTCCTTCTTACCAGGACCAAAAATGACTGCTAAAAAAATCTTAATCGCTGTAGTGCGTTGGCTAATAGGCGTCTAATACAACAGTGAAGCTGAAATCGTAGAATTTGTGGCAACGAAAAGGATTTTTAATATTCAATATCTTGGTTCGTGATATGGATCGTGAAGTAATATAAAACCATCTGGATATAAAGTATTACAATATGCAAATACATAGTAGAGAGATAGTTAGGTGCACATACGGATTTCAACCTTATGTTGCGCTCACACTATGCCGCAGTCGGCAGGGACTTGGGCAGGGAAGGCACGAGCATAGTGTGAACACGATAATGGCTCTGTCCCGGCTCTCGGGCCAAGTTCATGGCCTTGCTTTCTTATGAAAATAAAGGCGATGTTGCTGTGGCAATAAGTCCGCGGCAATAATGCCGGCAGCGGCATGGGCATAGTGTGAACGCGGTATTAGGAAGGTTTCGCTGCCACTAGACGACCAACGCTCTGTGGTTTTTAAAAAATGCCTAAAATATTAAGCTGTGTGTACAATACCAACGCCCGTTAGTCACAAGTCTCAGCTATGCGTAATGTATGAGTCGCGAGTTCTAACTGCAAGCGCTCACTGACTGTACCTAAAATGATGACTGCATAGTAAAAATAAATAAAAATAAAGTTTAAACTTTTTTACATTGTGGTAATTTTGATAGTATTAAAAAAATAATTAAATTAGTTAAGCCTCTTCCAGTTTTCTGCAGCTGTCTCGAGTACCTTAGCATAGTACCTATGTATACTTATGTACTTACTATGGCTGTCATCTTGTATTGTTTTAGTACTAACCTTGGTTTGGCTTAAAAGAGGATAGAGCATGTAGGCTGATAGGTGTGATGTGTAGAGCTACATCATACGTATGATGTGATTCACATGATTAAAATTACTTTTAGATTATTCGCACGTTCACATACAAAATTAAATATCAAAGACACGGTATCGTGACATAATTGAAAATCAATGGCTAAAATCAACGACACTACAGTAAAATAGTGGTTTGATCGGGCGATAATGTTAATACTAATATTATAAAATTGGTTTAAATTCCTATGCTTGCTGTTCAAATCGACAATTTTTAGAGTAAAAGTTGTTTAACGGTTAGAAAAATATGTGAGGACTAGGAAAGATTCCTTTTCGGTTCCTTTTCGGTGTATTTTGCGGTAGTTAGCTGAGGGCCTAGTACGAGTTTTTGTGTGTAAATCTGGTGTGAAACGTCTGACGCCGAGCACACCAGTGGGCGCTGATTTGTATGGAGACACTGAGCGGATTTTTTGAGAAGCTTGTTCTTGGCCAAGACCGTACTCGCATGTCGAGCTTCTCAAAGAATACGTTTTGGAAATAACGTTAGTACTTTAAGAAACTAAAAGAAGAAGCATGACTACTTATCACTAGAAAAAGAATTCAAGGGTCTCTCCTGAAAGTTTCAAGCAGGAATGTTGCAGCCAATATCGTAAAACATAAATTACCTGCGACGACATTTTGGCTCTAACCCAAATTGCCCTACATTTGTTGTTTTCACATCACCGACGCGACAGCCACACGACACTGGCGGACAGCTACACGACACTAGCGGACAGCTAATATAATTTAGTACAGACACTTTCACAACCACGGTTGACTATCACTCTGGTGTGAAGTTTAGGAAGAAAATGTCCTAACCTTAATGTTGCGTTCACACTATGCCGCAGTCGGCAGGGACTTGGGCAAGGAAGTGTAAAGCATAGTGTGAACACGTCAATGCCTCTGTCTCGGCTCCCGGCCCAAGTTCATGCCCTTGCTCTCTAATGAGAATAAAGGCGATGTTGCTGTGGCAATAAATCCGCGGTAATAATGCCGGCAGCAGCATGGGCATTGTATGAACGCGGTATGACACTAGTGGTTGGCGCTGACTCCAATATTTTTGTTTGTAATACTGACATGTCGCCGTCGTGTGTCGGTATCGGCCAGTGTGAAAACGCCCATAGCGCCGTGAATCGCCCACGTGAGATCTCTCGAATGCTCTTGAATTGCTCACACACTATTATTTACTAGTTCTAATGGTTTAAATATTAATAATCCATGATCCTAAATTGCCTGTCAAATAACAATTTGTGTACGAGCAAAATGTACACATAATCCCACTGCATTACAGCAACGTTAAATATTGTTTGTGTAACGTAAATACCCAATTGACCACTGATTAAAATTTTAGAGACTCAACAGATTTTCATTCTATCAATTTATTATATTGCATTATTTTAGTGATCGAAATTGATTCGTATTATAATTTGGATTACTTTTTTTATTTTTTTATTGGGGTAATGTTGAATGGTCAGTTTAGTTTAGTTGCATAGGTATGTGCGCGTTGGTACTGGCTTCTCATAACTTATTCTCCCATAGCGTACGAGTCATATTCTATAAGTTTCATGCTGGGTAGTTTCTATATAGCATTATGGTGCTGTAGGGTTGGTTTTCTCTACATAGTGGTGTTGATTCTGCTGCATTTTTCTAAACTAACGTAATTTGACAGCACTAAAATCATAGCTGCCTTTGACGTTTCAGTTTTTGAGAGAAGGAAGGAAATGTATAAGTATTTTATCAGTAATCTAGTTCCCATAGTATACAAATTCTGCATACTTTGGGACAAGAGAGCTTTGTGTGAAATTTCCAAGGATTTATTTATTATTGTTTATTTACTTTTAGTCTGATAATACTTGAGTGTACAAGTAAAAACCAAACAACAAATTGAATAACAGATTAGCATAAATAAGAGGAAACGAACAGAGATAAAAGGAAGGCAAGCTCGTACTGATAGGGGATTAAATTAAAACTCTCTTTTACAAAATCTACGTAACCTTAACTTGTTTGAGACTCATTTGGGAACTCCATTCATCCCTAATTCGCTTGCCTACACCTGAGTGAACAAAAACACGATTTTCTAACAATTTTCTACCGTCAAAATGACGGCTGTTGAAAGACGGATAAGTAATTATATAAATAAGTAAGCTACAATTTTTTTTTACAATTTCCAAAAAATTACAATCTATATACAATCGATATTTTTTGTTTTTGGACCATCACTTTTTTCAATTAAATTGCACATTAGTTCTATCTATTATTATAAAAATATTCATACCTTGCTTTATGTGTGTTTACGATAAACATCAATTATAAATTATTACATATTCTTTATTACATACAACAGCGATTCATAAAAGACCTAGCACATAATAACAAGATTAAAGCTAAACTAAAATTACCACTCATAATGTAGGTAACCTATTTGGCAATTACTACCTACAAAATGATCAACCAGAAATAGGTACCTACTCCAAAATAAATGAGATCATAGATAGATTAGGTAGCTAACTAACTTTAATGTTTGAAAATTGGGCAGTCTTTCTAGTTTATTAAATTAAGTAAACTAGATTAGACCAAAGTGCGTAGGCATTGAAGTAAATAGCTTCTACTCTAGAAACCTAAATTATCTAGCCAAGATAAATAATGAGTGTAGGCGTATAACAAAGTCTATGAAGTTTTATTCAGTAAGGGTCAAGACAAACTGACGCGTATGCAATGTACTTAGCAATTATTTACTTATTTTGATAGTTATGAAGATACGGTCTATGAATGATGCTATAAATTCTTCACTAATTCGACTTTAGTGTGCCTTGAGCTTAAGTTCTAAGGATCAACCGTAAAAAAATATAGTAAAGAAAGTACTTTAACAAACACATTTTAGCTAAATAGAAATATGTGTGAACAACGTTGTAGAGATAAGGGTCAATATGCTATGATTTTTTTAGATTGATGCTTCGCATCTACTTTAGTTTGCGTGGAGCTTAAACAAGGATCAACCGTAAATATAGGAACAGTAAAAATAACGGTGCAGCTATAAAGAAAACATTTTAAACAAATTCAACAACTCAACATTAGCATAGAAACTCATTTTAGCTGACACAATTTGACCCAACCCAAGGCATTGAATCCATGATTGATGCCCAAAATGAACCTCAATCAATAGAACCTTCATTATGACGTCACCATTTCAATCATCCTCTTCTGCATGGAGTACCGGCAAGGCTTGAAGCTGCTTTTGACAGCTGCGCTTCTGTATTTTTCATTGTTTCATCCGGACGTTCAGATACTTTCCGGAGTATGCTATCTTGTACACTTTTATTTTTATTTTGTTGGGGGATATCGCACTACCTTCTCTAGTCCCAAGCTAAGCAAATCATCCAATAAGGGAACTAGATTTCTGATAGAATACTTATAATAATATAATTTTTAATTGCTTCTAATTTTGTGCCAATCCGAAGATAACTAATTGATAAACCCATTTTGTTTTATGATGCTAAAGTCTATTGTTATTTACTACAAATTTTTTGAACTTCAAAATAAATTATCAACCAAGTAGGTACATATTTAGCAATGTAAAACCTTATTAGGTAGGTACTCCTCAACAATAACATATTGAGATGATGTTGAAAGATGTTATAATATAATTTTAAACAGGCTGGTATTCAAGGGTTAACCTACAAGAATCACGTCAGGGTTATAAAGTGCCCTAGGAAATTGGGTGTCCGGAGCACACATCACGTACCGGCATCGTTCACAAACGTTCACTTGCGGTTTGGTTTAGGCTTTGAATAAGCATTTTAGGGTTAACTTCGCATGACTGGCTGATTGGCATGAGGACTTAGGTACTTTAGTCTTGCTGTGTCTATATCTGCCGCCAAGCAGTAATGGTCACATTGCTGTATTCTAGTTTGAAAAAGCTAGTGCAATTACAGACACAGAATGAGACATCAGAAATAGTGGACGTAGTGTAGAATGGCCTGCTATCACAGAGAACGTATCTATAGGTACTTGCTAGAACTTCAACAGTGTCATACAGGTACACCCACAGGTGACTAAATTAACTTTAATCTTTGATCTGAAACACTTGCGAACATGGCGACACATTCACATTCAGCTAGCAATCCAAATTCCCAGTAAACTAAACACAAATACGATGAGAAGTTCCTGTGTCGGATGTGGGTTTTGGCTAAAGCAGTTGCTAAGCTACACCCAGTCAAAGACCTTAGGGCCATCTAGAAATGTCACCAGAGTTACTAGTTCATACAAGTTGACCAATAAGTTTCGTTTTTGTAAGATCAGATATGTATACGTACATGGGTAAACTTCTGGAGACTGTACCATGAAGTATTGGCACGTAACAACAGCCTCCATGCATAGCGATGAATGACGTCACTAAAGTTTTCGCTCCACTGCGTATATCACCGTGTAACGCGCCAAACTGATCAAATTTTATAACCTCAGCGCATCAAGTCGTTGCAAAAACTCGTGCGAATATCTTCGCCGAATCCCTCCACTAGGGTCAGCAGCTGTCGACTCATGAATACTACCAATTGACTTCCAAAGCACGTACTAGGGAAAGGGGTTCCGGAATTAAAAGTAGCAAGTTAGATGACGACGACGGTGACTGACTTATATTGCTTGGGGGACGAAAGCCTGAACGACAAGCCTAACAAATAGTTTTTCTTCAAGATGAAGAATGACAGCGTTCAGAAATGACAGTATTAATAAAGACGAAGGCCGTATTGTGAAGTTTTATTGCTATTATATGGATTTTATGTTCCATGCTATTAATATTAATAGCTGTCGTTCGCGGCTTTGCTCGCGTGGTAGGATACTATCCTCCAAATTTCATACTCTAGGACTTATAGTTTAGGCTGTACGTTGATTGTCAGTCAGCTTCAAAAGAGTTTTATATATTTAGATTAGAAATCAGATTACACAGTGAGATTACGAGTACGTGTTTGAAAATCCTAGCATTTATATAAAAGCCACGAAAAATTTCTATCAAAGAAATGCTCATAACGAGAGAAAAATGTGCCGCTTACTGCGATACCAACATTATGGATGCGGGTCTACCGTGGACCTACCAAAGAAATGGATATGATCCTGGACTAAAAGTAAAATAGCTAAGCCAAAGATCACATAGCTACTGGCCTAAAACATGATACTTTATGTGATTTAGAGGTGTACCAAGAAAAGAGATCCTCTTCTGTACTAGTATGTACAAAGAATGTATCCACTTAAAAAAAAAAATTGTGAAGCTAATTTGCACGATGATTAATAATTGATTGCTTATTCTATTTTGATTCTAAATAATTTTTTTGTTAAATATCTGTAATATTTTTATCTACCATAAGCTATTTTCTTGGGATCTATAACAATCACAAACACTATCAATTTGTTAACCAATTTACTTTGACATAACATACTGACAAATTGAATAAACAATAATTAATATTTAATTGGTATAATCTTGAAGTCTATAAAAGGGACAAATACAGATGTGTTTAAACGTTAAGGTACATCCGGTAGTTTCTACCCTCAAAGGACCACCCTTAAGCATATTGCGATCCACCTGGCCCGGTCAAGCGCGACCCGCAATTTAATGATTTTTATTGGTGGACCTTTCCCGTAAGAAGGGGTCGAAAATTTACCTGTCCATAGAAGCCACGTACAATCACATTATTGGACATTTATTAGGCCGTATAAGAGTTATTATAGCAAATAATCCTATAATTTTTGGGGGCTACGTGGAACTGGCTCCATGTTTGGTTTTTGATTTATCTAAGGAGTTTTATTTGATTAAAATGTAACAGTAGGTAACTACTTACATCGGATGAAAAAATACTGATATGATATTAAATTTTTTATTTAGTCGGTGCTAAATTCTCCAAAATTTAAAATTCTTAGCACTTTCATGAAAAATACACAAATTACTTGAACAAAAATTATTAATAGAAAAATTTGACGGGGTGTTCCCAAAAGAAAGCAGCTCTGCGGAAGCTTATTTTTTCTTTTCAGGTAAATTTATGAAGCTACTTGTTATTGTATTCAGAATAGGGTACCAAATTTCCCATTCTTACTCGCATATCTGCATAAATTTAATTCTCCTTGTGCCGTGTTATTTAAAACAAGGACCGGGACATTGGCTTAATGAAATACAAACATTTAGTATAAAAAATCTGCTTGATTTATTGCGGCCGTGCGTCGCTGACAGTGTTAATTATTTTTACCGTGTGTTATTTTCAAGCTGACTAATTGTTTTCAAACAAAAATCTAACAAAACGAGTTTGTTCAGTCAGTATTCTACGTAGTAAAAATTTAAAAAATATTTTTTATAATTCTGTTACCTTTATACGTACTTCGTTCACCTTTTACTTTTTTATAAGGTATTTAGTTATGCATGGACTTTGATTTCGTAAAACCAACAGAAAAATAACAGCTTTTTTAGAACTGCAATGAGCGAAAAATATAATAGCAACAATATATATGTAAATTTTCAAATATTTAAACTGATGCCATTCATCTATCTGTTTAATTACCATAAAACAGTCTTCATCTTATTTTCGTCTCACTAAACAAAACTGCACCAAGTGCTTCTCAGAGTTTTACAGCAATAAATTAGGATAGCATTTTTCCTCTTGATTTATGAATGCAAACTCGTCTTGGAAGACTGAAGCGCAAGCATGAAACGAATCTTCGTCGGCCATGAACAAAGCTGCTGTACTATTTTTGGACTTAAATTTTAAGAAATGTATTGCTCCCTCTCTTACTTACCGTTGGGGAACCAATTTTCTCAAATGGTGACCGTGAACCGGAAAGCGAAAAGTAGAACGACATTATTAGGATCGCGGTAAAATAAATATAATTGGCGGGTGCCTAACTGTCTAGTCTAGCAGGGGACTTCGACACGCTGGTATAATGATGATGATGATTATAACTTCCTCCAAAACCATGTGTCCTTTTTAATGTGAACACTCGACACGACAATAATCTCGATTTGAGATATGCGTGCACAAAAATAATTACAATTTAATTTATTAGTTTCCCGCTCGTTCCACTAGTGGGACGAATGGGAAGATTTCTAAATAACTTTTCGTAAGTCGCAATAGTGATTGAAAACCACTTAAAAATTTTAAAAAAAAATTATCTTGGTCGTTTAAAAAATCCTATTTTATTTGCTACATACTTAAAAATTTAAAAAAAAATATTTCTTAATCGTTTAAAAAATCCTATTTTATTTGCTACATACTTAAAAACTTATAAAAATAATAATAATAGAAAGCACAATAAAAAGTCAGACTCACTGTGCAATTAATTTATTATTAAATCGATTTACGACATAAAAAATTATCTGTACACAGAGTTATATCTACAGTTAAAATACTAACATGTTTTGGATAGGCTTACAGTCAGTCCTTTTGAAAATATCTCGACCAATAACTTATCATAGGCACTACCAGTAGTAAGAACTGAGTTACACCTTCATAAGTATAGTAGTGGTTAGTTTAGTAGCGCGGCAACCACGACTTGAATGCTGTACTCAGCATTTAAGGTCGCATTTAGCCACACAGCGCTTTACTCTACTGCACAGCTCTACTCGCTACTGTACTTGTAAAAGTCTAAATCGTCTCTTAAACGCAACAGACGCGCTGCTTCCATTTGAAATTTGACTTTGACATTTAGTCCAAAAAAAAACTACTATTTTTATCTCTTTGAATTTTGTAATAAATCATTATTAGTTTTTAATCAGTTGGACGAAATGTTAAGGTTCTATTTGCCTTACAAAATAATACGATAGCATGAATAAAAAAAAAAAAAAATTATATATTTTAATTATTTTATGTTGCCTAAATAAACAAGAGCAACTTGCACTGAATTCAGATTTTTTGAGAAATGTTTTACAAAATATGAAAATAAACTAAATTAAATCTGATGCTACGCCAAAGTCTACCATAGCAGAGGTCTACGAAATCGTAGCTATGGTCTACGCCGTAGCAAAATACTGTCTAAAACAACGCAAAAAATTCATTCTAAACGGTATTTACAATTTGGATTCTAAAACTCTATAAAATAAGGCTCAATTTTGCACGGAGCTCTATAAATAACTTACTGTT
The DNA here is from genome assembly GCA_918843925.1 of Eulithis prunata. Lineage (NCBI taxonomy): Eukaryota > Metazoa > Arthropoda > Insecta > Lepidoptera > Geometridae > Eulithis > Eulithis prunata. The sequence goes on along the minus strand of OU974014.1, from coordinate 7,239,741 downwards.
AGAACTATAACACCAAGTTTCAACCAATCATAAATAATTTTCACAACATTTCAACTCTTGTTATAGTCATTTTCCAGACTTCTAGACACAAAAACCTAACGAGATTTAACTATTAACCTCCATGAATTGATTTAACAACTTTTACCACATAGGAAAAGGATTTGAGAATTTTATACAAATCTTTAACCCATGATAGGCTTGATACTGTAACCTTTGTATATACATTGTGCACCTCGACTTCGTAAGCACAGATTTGTTTAAGTAAACGTCTTGCGCTATTTTGTGTCTTTTTGAACATTTAAAAAGGTCAAGAGTCAAGTTCACATTTGTTCACCCAATCAAGTGATATGACACTTTGACAGTAACTGTCAAATTAATTATGAGACTGACGGTTATGTCGCTGAAATGTAACTGAAGATGACATATCAGTATTAATTCACATACGTCAGTTTAGCCAATGCATCCACTTGTATAACTAGTCAGTTTAACAGAAATACCAACAAGTTTTTGAGATTAAATTACAATTTTGAAATGAAATATTACACAAACGGCACAATGAAAACTTTATACAATAGAATAGTCTAGACTTATTCCCACGCTTTTGTCGCGAATTTGTGACTATAAAACAACACTTGCAAAACAAACTGAAATCCACCATTCCAATCCGCAAACAGCTCCTGTGTCTAAAGTCGGAAAACCGCAATACAATAGGAAAGTTTTCAATTAATATCACAGTTTCCGTTTAAAAGTAGGACATTACAAACTTCTATGATTTACACTACACTAGAAACAGTAAGTTCTTGAAGCGTCACAATCACTTTCTTGCTGTCACCCAAAGTAGTATTGCGCGTTGGAATATCGGTACAAACTCCTCGTGTTAGGGTCCGTTTCGCTTTGTATTTGGACGCGCGGTAGAGTTTTGACCGCAACGCCCCGGCCTAGTGTGCCGTGCGGCATAGTTCTCAGTGGCATCTCTATTGGGAATTCAGCCACCTGTCCGTACATGTTAGTTGTGACGTGGGGGTAGGTATTTGGTACAGGTCTGCCGACGTACCTATTGATTTTGGGACTGAGCGCTACGTTCGTGAATTGCATGTCCGGTTTGAGAGCTGAGTCGGCGGATTCGACGGGTCCAGAGAGACTGGTTATGTTGATATCGTTGTCGACCTCTGATATGCTGTCGTTGAATCCGTGCGGGATTTCCGTGGTTGCTGACACGTCGGGGCCTTTGGGCTGGTCGCCGCTCTGCCTGGACTGCAAACACCTCACAATTGTGATGATGATGCAGAGAAGCAGGGTCACTGAGATGCCGCCGACTATGTACACGTACATTATTTCAAATGAATCTGTTGACAAGATAAATAAAATTTAGAATTGTAATTAAGTTTCTTTTATTTAACTTTAATTGAACTCAGATCATGTATGATTTTTATGATCGAATAGATCAACATTTTAAACTTTTGCGTCATTAATATCATTATACGCCAGATTTAGAAAAAGGTTGAAGAGACAAATTATATATTTTCCAAGTTACTTATAAAATATACAAAATTATATTTTGCCTATTCTACTTGAGTTGATAGTCTCTATGTGTTGATAGTTAAGCAAACCCTGATAATGAAACAATCATAGTGTAGTTTATTGTAGTCAATCAACAGAAAACAATCTTATCGCACTGACGCAGACGTCTGTTCCCAATAATTCGATTCTCAATCTCTTAAGTTATGCCTTAGTTATGTCTAAATAAGTACGTATTTTATTTATGTACGCGATCGAGAAATTATCAAATTCTAGTCAAAATCAATTTCAAATGCAGAATATATAGATTTATACTTACTTACGTATAATTATGAATGGATGTACTTATCTATTTGATTGCAAAATAAATAAATTATATTCAGAGTTTAATATGTAAATGTAACATTGCTTTTAAGAATCTAAAAAAGTTGCAGAGTCTTTCAACTTCTTCGTTTATGACGTTTGCAACTTGTTGTTGCAATTCTGCCAGTGTCTGTTTACTCTAGTGTCACTGCAGGTCCTTATATCAGAGTTTTATTCTCTGAAAGCTAGACGGTCTTGCTACAGTTTTTTATCCATGTCAGTTTAAAAACGATGCATGAAATAAATAAAAAACAGTTTTAAAGTTTTAATGAATGCGATGAACGTGACGCTTACGCAAGCATAGATTTACCATACATTTACATAAAATGGGAGTTTGCGTGAGAATCGTAATAAAACACTTACTCTAGTACTTTGAATCTGGTAAGTACTAGACTTCAAGGTAAATTACCTAAGAGAAGCTCTTGAATCACTAATTGTGTAACAACACGCATAAATTTAAGTCTTAGAAGTTATTGGGTGATATATTGGCACGCATAATCGAACATGTGAGACGGGTTTGAACTATGGAGCTATCAACGGAAGAAAGACAAATGAGTGTTGAAATTAGTTAGCTACAAGAAAAAGCAGAATCTGTTACCTTTTTTTTTTTTTTTTTTAAGTTGGGTTGGCTGGCAGACAATGCTTTCAGCATTAAGTCCACCCTTTGTAACAAATTTATAATTTTGTGCAATAAATAAATAAATATGAACTAGATCAATTAATTTGAGTCACAATATTAGAGCTTGCAAATTTAAGCATCCTGTCGGGAGATTGACATTCAAAATTAGGTAACTTTTGCAGCGTCACCGCCTGCTAAAAACGCTTACTTCTGCTTTTTTTTTTGCTTCTGTCATTTTGCTCGACAACTCTGGTGACGGAGTTTTTAGGCCGCCTTAAGGCCTCTATTGGCTTAACGACTGCTAGAGCCGGGACCGACAGTTTAACGTGCCCTCCGAAGCACGGGAACGCTCAGATGCGACTAACGGTCACCCATCCAAATAGGGACCGCGCAGAACGTCGCTGAACTCAGATAATCGGTGAAGATTGACTAAGCAAGCTATGCCACGAGCGCTCCACGATTACTTATGTTCAAACTCCGTGATAACTTCGTTTGCGCGATCTAGGATAGTTCTCATGTAGCGCGCTAGATGGCGCTACATACCTAAGGTGTAATCTATGAGAGCCTGCTCTTATCACAACAAGAGTTACCTTCATTAGCTAAATGATGCTTTGGCGGAATAGCGGAGGGTTCGTCTCGACTGATACTGGTGATGTTAAGTGTTGGAATCGAAGGTCTGGGTGGTACAGCTGCTACTGCTGGCGCTGGTGGTACTGCTGACTCTCCCCACCATCGGTCGTTCGCGTCATCTGGAAATGAATTGCTGTTAAGTGGCTTTTCCATTAAAATAAAGAAAAATTGCTACCTACCATCGTCACATCGTCAGTATTCAGTCCATTCGAAAAAAAAAGGGGTAATAATTAAAGAACATGTAGCTAATAAAAAACTAAAACTAAATATACTTATATTTTACGGTACTAGTGTACCACCTTCGAGAAATATTATCATTATCATCATCATCATCATCATCATCATCATCAATATATATAAAACTCTTTTGAAGCTGACAGAGAATCAACGCACAGCCTAAACTATAAGTCCTAGAGGTATGAAATTTGGAGGGTAGTATCCTTATATAGTGTAGGGGTGCACTAAGAAAGGAATTTTGAAACGTCACACTCTAGTAGTTTATAAATTTTTTTTTATACGGTAGGTATAAACACGAGTAACGGGGTATTACTCGTGTTTATACAGACATCTATATAATGCAAAATGGAACGACCTAATGGAAATGGAGAATAAACCATTAAAATTGGTATTCCCTAGAGTGCGTCTTATATTTCTTGGTGCTTATGATTACAGAACATACAAGTTCTGTGCCCAAGATTATTTTGAAGATCGATCACTTGAACAGCCACTGATTGTCTAACTTTTGATACTATCAAACTCAAACGGTCTTATTCCAGAACGGGGACTAAAGAAAGTCACGGTTTAAACGACAAGGTTTATACAACCCGGCCGAATTAAGCGGTGTAGCGGGGGAAGTATCGAGTTCCGAGGCAGGTGTCATGTTAATTCGCCCGGGTTGTATAAACCTTGACGTTTAAACCGTGACTTTCTTTAGTCCCCGTTCTGGAATAAAACCGTACAGATTACAATCAATATGTTACTTTCTCGGTAACTATCACTTTGATATTGTAATTGTAATTTGTCAGATTTTGATGGTAAGGCAGTCTTCTAATATACATTCGATGCCTACATCCATCATCTATCATCGCACTGCTCGCCAATGGCAGGGAATTCATCCACACAGCCTAGAGCCAGCGTGGTCACGCACCGTCCGGTTTCAGAGGAACTTTCCCCCGCGAAAACTCAGGTTGAGCTGGATCTAAATATAGGATCCCTCAATCCTGACGGAGATTATCAAAAGATAGACATTCACCGTACAGAGCCTAAATACAAAAAATAATCAGAATATTTTTAAAAGCCTTTCGTGACGCGTTTGATAATGGAAAACACAGGTTGGAGATTGATACCGGCTCATGAAAAATGAAGTCTGTAAACAGCTATTCGCTGAATATAAATGGCGCGATCAATGGAGGTTGGGTGATGCGGCTTATTGGATTTTTGCTGTATTAACTTATGGAGAGAGGAATATTTACGACCTGCGAATGTTTTTTGAGTTGATAATCGATGTAAAATCTCCGTTTGGTCCCCTGATTCATATGTGAGGTCGCAATACCCGAACGAGCTGTATCACAAGAAGCTACTACCAGCTCTACTAGCTAGGTTGCAAAGATAAGCTTATGATGTGACGTGTTTGTGTTGCTTTTCGCCCATATTATTATGTCCTATTTTTAATGATTATGATGATTTCTATGATGGTTTAGAATATTTTTAATGGAAACTAGGCAATGATGGATACGCGCTACTATTATACAAGTACTCGAGATGGTCACCACCGTTAGATTCGAATATGTACGTTCATGGTCTAACAGCCATAAAAGATAAAAGCATGCTTACAGTCTGGTCGAAGCTCTAATCTCGTAACCACCACAAATTGCTACTAAGACCTCTAATGGAGTAAGAATATGAGTCGTCACGAGGACAGATTACAAAACAGTTCCTTTTGATAATCCCAAAGAGAACTCCCATCCCATAATCCGTTTTTACATTGACAAAGCAAAGAAGAGTACTGAAGAGAGGTATTCATAGAGCTAGCGGCCGCTAAATAATGATCGCTATGTTGTAGAAAAACCTTTTTTTTTATAATTTTTTTTTAAGAATTTTGGGAAAACTTACTGCTAGGTATTTACACATTATGATTCGTAAATAATTAGTGTTACAAATTTTTGGAAGAGGCCTCGCTTTCTGATTGGAACTATACACGGTGTAACAATTATCCTATAGGTCCGAAAAGGGGGTATTTTACAGGTCATGACAAACAGTGTTTGTTCTACGACTTTTGAGATTTAGAAGTATAGTATATAATGCATATTTACTTCAGCAAAAATGTTTATAGTTATACATAATTTAAAAACGTTTTGCTGTTTGAGTTTTTTGTATACATGTTTTTAATAGAACAAACATCTATGTTTGCCATCACACAAATGTTGGTTCTCAGTAGGCAACCCACGACCGGGTGCTGTGCACGGAAGGAAAAGCTATTACCAACTGAACTGGGACGCCTCTGAACATTTGCCTTGATTAAAAGACGGGACCGTTTTCAAGGAAACCACTGTGCAGACAAACAAATCCTGAAATTGTGAGTCCAAATTAAGATAGGATTAAGCAAATTTCTTCGCTCGTCGCTCGTTACAAGGTATAGATTAGATTGTACACTTACTAGGTAGCTTTATTAAATTAGACATTGTTGTATTCAGACCTTGAGTGGGTACTTACTTTACGAAAATTGATATTTTATCTGAGCCTGCCCTAATTTTTGCTCGTGAAAATGTATCTTTATTTTGTTATGTTTGTTACACGGTTTTTGCTAATTGAAAATTAATTATTAAGTGTCTCAATACAAACTATTCAAATTATACAAAAATATTTATTTTATATTATATTTATTTTAGAGTTAGGCTCTTCGTGAAGAGGTTCGTCCGAATGGTCCTATGGGTTCGTCTAGTACAATTAAATGATGCAAAGTATACTTTAAATAAATTTGGAAACAGGAATCCTTCCAAAATTCGTTTCATTGCAAACCATTCAAAATATTGAATTCCAAAAGAAAAATTAATTCGAGAAGTAACTACAAAAATACAAAATAATATAAAACCAAAAATGTTGGGAGCTCATACTAAATGTTTTTTGTTAATGCTGATTTTTGAAGTCTAATGGTGGACCCAAGCCGATGGCGCACCTGATGCTTATTAGTAACCACTGTCTATAATGATACATTGCCTCACCGATGACCTGCCCTGTGGTTCATGGCACTGTGCCATCACTCTGAGACATAAAGGTTCACTATATTACGTAAAAAGTGTATCGTAAAACCTTAGAATTTTTTTACGGAAAAAAATGGAATCGTTCCGTGAATTTAATATTTTTGCAAACCTTTATACATAAACTACAGCGTGTAGGTATTTATTCCAGTGTGACAAACGATTAGCAAGGTCGTAAAGAACATCAGTGGGGGTATCGTTGTCTCATCAAAACCTGCCAGGTTTAAGCCTGGCAGGTTTTCTGAAATGTTTTCATACTAAATCATAGCCATTATGTGACTAAATAGTGACATTAGCGCATTTTAGCGCGTTTTTTGACGTCAAAAGTTTTTGTTTTCGTATATCTGTGGCCGTGTCACTTGAGATTATGCTGAGCAGCGAAAGCAGTTCAGAGCTTGCGATACGGGAGCAGAAGGTTCAACGGTTTGAATTGAACACAGGTTTGAACCACAATAGATGATGCCTTTGTTTCAGGAAGTTCATTAACTGGACTCTACTTAGCAATTCAACTGATTCTCAAATGTAATTATAGTTCAACATACTAAATTGTGTATGTACTTATATAAACACGTATAGTATACAATACACGTTCATTCTCTACGTGTAACAATGGGACTGTGTCCAACAGCAAGTAACAATGTGAAAATACACAACATTTCCCTGAAACCGGAAGATATACCTTTAACAACCTTAAAACTACTAAAAACACTTTATGGTGCGAAACGGCTATTTCTTTTGCCTATTTTCACACTGCCACCGACACGACACCAACACGATATCGGTAGAGAGCTACTGAACATTTAGTACTATAGACGCTTTCACGTTGTGAACTGAACGATATAAGAAAGACATAGGTACGTAAAAACATTAAGCAGCCTCTTAAAAGAGACTAATGTGGAAAAAATGTCTTGACAAATGTCGACGACGAGCACATACGATAGATTGGTGAGTGCTGGCTATAATTATTTGGATAGAAGGAAAGATTTAAGATTTTTCTATTTGGGCAGATAGCTGATGTCGCACTTTTTAGTAGATGCTTAAACACCGTATCGGCGCTGAAACCGATATTTATGTGTGAACCGCTGACGTTAGCAACGTGTAATGTTGATATCGGCCAGTGTGTAAATGGCCCTTTCTGGACAAACCTTTTTTGAATCCTAGATAACTTGACATAAGAATTTAACGCCACTGTTTTACTTTGCAGCGGAAAACATGCATTGTTTCGTGGCTTTTCTAGTAAATCACGCTTTTTACTTCACTTTACATTATTAGACAGCTTTTAACCCTACTTTATAAAAGACATTTATATTGCGATTTAGGGCTGGCAAGTCATGTTTAAATGCCTATACAAAAACTGTAAAGAAACCAGAATAAAGCCAAAACTGGTCTCAGCCCTATAAAACAGTTTCTACCTCATTTCTAAAAGATCGTGTGCTGTATTTTATTATAAAACATTTTTGACCTGTTATTTCAAAAAAACTAAAATTAGGCATACAGCGATTTCTAATTAAATTCTAATTTCTAATTTTCTATTTTTTTTATATTTATAAATTATTTTGTTCCAAGACACGGAAAATTAAAAAAAAAAACATGTGTGCAATTCACACGTGGTGGAAGTGAAACCTTCAAAAACCAATATGCAGTAGGTACTTCTTTAGTTAGAAAAGGTTCTATGCTCATGTTGCCTAAATCAGAACTAGATGGCGCTGCTAAGTTTGGTCGGATCCTAGAATGCGCTATCGAAGTGTTTTGCGTTTTGTGGGGGTCGAACTGTCGCTTTTTGTTTCATCGACTTTCAAATCACAACGATGCAAAAAAAGTTTTCACTTCAAAAATTTTCTCCCAGACAGTCTATCTTATTTTTTATTTTTGAATGCCATGCACTGTCACTAAAATTCACAGCAAAATAGACTATCACCAGTTAGAACAATAAACACATCTGGCAAAGCTTGTTCGCAACTCTTGTCTACAAATCGCAGCGCGCGGGTATAAATTAACGTGTTTCCAGTCGTCTCCGTTGCATGAGCAAATAAACTTGTGTGACAACTGTACGGACTAGTTAGACCGTTGTGTGACAATAATGAACACGGCATTTGCATTATTTGTATTAGTTTCGCAGTCTGTTCAATTTGTTGATTGTATTTTACTCATATCCTCGTGTTATTACTCACTGTATTTTTTTAAGAGTAGTCACAGTACTGATTTGAACCAGTTGAGCCGGTTTCAATACTTTAGCCACAGAAAAGTCTTTGGCAGTAATTTTTTTGTAAAATTTAGCTTACTAACATCAATTGTGATTGTGTATACTATACAGCATTGTACTGATTTGGACCAGTTGAGCCGGTTTTGATACTTACCCAAAAAAAGTCTTTGGTAGTCATTTTCTTGTAAAATTGTGCTTACTAACACCATTGTGATTATGCATTCAAAATTGCTTAGTATACAAAGTATCTTTACAAGTCCATTCAACACCAAGAATTGAACTCTTTTGGTACGTACCGCTCCAAACTTTAAACATCTCCCGCAAATTTGGTCCCTTGTTAACAATCCTGCTACAAAAACTTTGCACGGAGCAAACTTCACTACATTTTTCATTCTACAACTAGTTTGACCCGGGTTGCACCGGCTTGAGTCACTTCAAACATTTGTGAATGTAAATTGAGCTTTATTGAAGTGGGTTTAGATTCACGAGAAACGAATGGCAAACCAAATTTTATGTTAGTGAGGTTAGTTTTTTATCGAATTGAATTTGAACTTACGTACGCTTGCGTTAGCTTTCATTATTGAATGAAGATCGTAGTATATTTCAGTTTTGTGAAACTTTAGCTTACAATACTTGGCGAGTGTTGTGCTGTGAGTACCGCTTTGTCGGGGGTCTCCAATTTGTCATGTCTTTTGCACGCCTTTGTACAAAAGCGGTTAAATTTTAAAATATTCGTGCTCTTTGAAATGGAATTTTCTTAGTTTTGGTGTGAATTTTAAAAGTTTCTCCAAGTTTCTTGTGTAGATACTATTTGTTTTATTTAGTTTACCTAACGGCGGATTATTTTGTTCTAGAAATAAGTACTAAACATAAATTATAATAGTTTACAAGCACGTCAAGCTTACGAAAATTAATCAAGTTAGTCAGAAATCTAATCAAACTCTTCTTCATTGTTACAACAACTCGAAGTTTAGTTTAATGGTTTTCGTTAATCTATTAACTTTGTTAATAGTAACTTATGTCCATTATTAATGTTATATTACCTAGTAAAAGATCATCAGTATTTACCTAAATAGTTTACTATAGGTATGAAGTTTTTTCTTTATCTAAAACCATATAATAATACCCAAAATGTAGTCTTTTATCCAAGTAGTTGGGTAGTTACGTACATTCGGTTCCATTCACTATCACTTTAAAGTGATGTAATAAGCAGATGGCCTGATGTTAAGTGGATAATATCTACGTTTTGATGTAAAACAAACGACATACCACAGGTACTCGTAATGGCCCAGCCAACATGTTAATTTGTCCCCTGTCGTCCCAAAACCTCAAAAGACAGGGGACTAGTGTAAATGGGACAAAGTGCTGTTAGTGGTAGAGTAGTATAGTGCAGAGAAAACATAGTAATATAGGTATAAAAATACTGATGGTGAAAAAAACCCAATCGTACTATTTGCAACAGAAATTATTACAATGTGTGCATGTGAGTGAGTGACATTTGCAGTTATAAAAATCTCTATCATCTCAAGCTCGAGGTTCCAATTGAACTAGTAAGTATTTTTATCATAAGCCAACCGTCGCCCGCGGCGTTGCTCGCGTTCTAAATAGACCCTTTTAGAGTGTGACTTTTCAAAATTCCTTTGTTAGTGCACCCCTACACTATAATAATACCCTCCAAATTTCATACCTCTAGGACTTATAGTTTAGGCTGTGCGTTGATTCTAAGTCAGCTTCAAAAGAGTTTTATATATACCTATTGACTATTGATGATGATAGTTTTTATAAACTTGAGTCAAAACAGTAAGAAAGAATAGACAGACAACCTCAAGTGAATGATTCAAAACTCCTGTTATACTTGTCTTGCGTGTAATATAGAAACTCGTATTTTCTAACTTGCCAAGAAAATGTAGAATCAAAACAATCTCATTTCCAAGTAGACGTTCCGTTTCGTATTATTTTAAAGAAGCTGCTACTTCATAACTTTGAAGAATGTTGCAACTTATACCGCGTGCACACTATGCCCATGCCGCTGCCGGCATGTATGCCGCTTAGTGAGAATAAAGGCGATGTTGCTGTGGCAATAAGTCCGCGGCATTAATGCCACAGCAACATTGCCTTTATTCTCACTAAGCGGCATACATGCCGGCAGCGGCATGCCGGCAGCGTGCGTGTGCACGCGGTATTACAAAGTATGACAAGGTTGATAACATAGCTACGTGAACTAAGTTTTTATGCAGCGCTTAGAAACTCTGATTAAGCTCACCGAGCTCTCACTTTCGATCGAGAAGTTTCACACAACCTCACACTCTCATCAATTTGACTCAATCGATCTTAGACGGTTTCTACCTCATTCATTTGCCCAGGGGGTGGATCGCGTATTTCTAAAATATTAGTTATTTGAAAACAAGTCTGATAAAAAGACACAAATTGTTGAACAGTGATCACGCGGTTTCGATTTTGACGCATATGGCTAGATATAGTTTGCAACAGAAGAAACGTAGGTAATCACGTGAATTTCACCAAATTAAAAAGGTCAGTCAAGGAATATTTGATTGATAACTAGAACAATATTGATGTCTTAGTTCTTTAAAACATTCAAATATCATACATTCGTTTCCTATTACTAATAAGTTAGAATTTACATTAATCTGTCCACTTCCTGACTATAAAAAAACAAAAGACTTGTTGTAAAAAGCAAAAGTGGCAAAAAATGGATGGTATAATTCCGTTATTAAAAAAAATACTTACCAACATCCTCCGGCTCTGGAATGGAGACATCGTGAGCAACTTCGTCCTCTTCAGGGGCACTCTCATACCTCTCTTTGAGTACTGTCCGCGGCACTGCAAAGAAAAGTGCACTTTAATACACAGAACTACAGTGCATTGTCCACTGACTACGACCTCGAGTGGCTCGTTAAGGGGTAGTTAATTTTAGATTTTAGGGCGCGTTTTAAAGTATTTTTATATTTGAAGAGCTTTTGAGACAAGTGATGGGAACGTGACGCTTGTGGCATTTACGTGGTTTATACGAAATCCCAGAGTTTTTGTGGTAAAGTTTGTTATTGAGTTTTATCGACACGGGTTGACAGTTGGGTGCGAGAGTAGGGTTGGTACGCTTTCGATGATAAAAATATAAAGTGTTTTTTTTTCAATACGTTTCTTTTAGCGGAAAATAGTAATTCCATTTGTTTTCCCAACAGGTGATTTATTTTTACCCTGAAACATTACACAACTGTTTTAATAAGAGAACGTAACTTCAAATACCTATGAAGAAATAGTAGATAGGTATTTAAAATTTATTTGTAAAACTGATAATATACTGAATGTTATCAGCATTAAAAATAATTGAATATGATTTTAATCAATTAAATAAAATTATTTATTTATCCGAGCAAAGGCTCCAATAAAAAAAATGGATTATATGTCAATTACTTAGATTAAAACATGGCAAAAAAACTGCTAAAGATAATGAAGTTCGTCCAAAAATCTATCCTAATTTAAAGCGTTAAAACTTTAGCCGTTTTTGTCGTTTCAGTTTAGTAAATTAGCAACGTTTTTAGTGTTGTCAAATTAAATTACTTTAGAAAAATGCGTCAGCAGAATCAATATCATTGGTTGCCATATCAAAATCTAATCAAACAGATACATGTACAATAATCCCTCGCAAAGTCAGTTGACCAAAATGGACCTAAACCGGTAAATTGACTTGTCTTTCCCATTCCAAAGCGACTCAAAAGCATTTAGCATTAGCAACGGTCTACGGGTTAAGTTGAATGACGAATTGAAATATTCAAATTATTTTGATTCAAATCCTCAATTCAGATGGAATTCTACAGCGGAATTGGTTGGAAACAATACTCTTCTTTTGTATATACTTACCATATTTTTATTTCAGATCACGTCATAGTTTTACAAAAATATTATTATCTTGGTGCATGGGTCTACATTTTTTACGTCTTAGCTTAAGAAAAGTCTGCAGTGGTTTGTCGTGCGAAAGCGCTCGTGGCGTAGCTTGCTTAGCCAATCTTCACCGATTATCTAAGTTAAGCGACATTCTGCGCGGTCCCTACGTGATCGATAGTGGCATTTACATCTGCGCTTTTGTGCTTCGAAGGATATATTCCAGAAATCCCGACTGCTACGATGTAGCATGTAGGTAGAGGGCACGTTAAACTGTCGGTCGTGGCTCTAGCAGTAGTTAAGCGACGGAGGCCTTAAGGCGGCCTAAAAACTACGTCTATAGAGTTGGCCACTAACTCATCCGAGCTTGCTAGTGGTTTGTCTAAAAATCATATTGGTAACAGGTAAATATTTCATTAATGCTAGATTTCAAAGTCATTCTCTGCAGTAGATTCAAAAATATATTTTTTACAATCCATCAGATTAGGTAGCATAACTTTTTACGTTGACTGGATCTAAGCACAAGTCTTAAAGTAAATAAGATACGGTAAGGACATTCTCCTGACCGTCTTAAGCCCACTCAGGCGCACATAAAACATTATCTGTAGTCAAAAAGTACAAGGAAATACAGCCTGAGGGAATGAAGCATCATGAAAACGGTAGATATTACAAAAAAACTTCAGAGTTATGATAAAAAAGGCATCTTGGCTATGGCGCTGAATGGTACTATCCCGTCAGCTAGTAAAAAAAAAAGTTTAGGAGTTCGTCATTGTTTTTGTACGTCATAGAGCTGAATACTAAAACGTCACTCAAATTTAAACACCACTAGAAATTGCTCTGCCTCTGTTTGAAATTCAAAGTCAAAGTCAAAAAGCTTTTATGCAATAAAATCTCACTGATCACTTTGAATCGTCATTACGTTTTGATTAGGAATGATTACAATTTTTTTTATTGGATGAGTTGGAGCTAGTTCGTCTTATTTATATGTATCTATGTATCTTTTACTTTTCATCATCATCATCATCAACCTATATCAGTCCACTGCTGGACGTAGGTCTCTACCAAGACGCGGCACTGAGCCCGGTCTTCGACTCTTCTTATAGTGTTCGCCAGCTACATGTCTCAAATCATCACCCCACCTAGCCTTTTACTTTTAGTACCTATTGTATTTTTCTTGTAGTATAACGACCAGTTTTGAGAACCTAAATAAAAAAAAAATGTCTCACTAAGCAAAGTGAGGCATGAAAAAGCCTTTGGTGTCAAAATATCCTCTATAACTCCTGATCTATAGTGATGGAAGCAGTTTGACTGTCCGTGGCTCGTCTCACATTTTATATCTTCCGGATTTATGACGGACGCCAGTCAGACTGGGGTGAGCGGGAATTAGATCAAGGAAGAATGCTCGAAACATCTCAAATAAGTACCTACTGTTTGAAATGCTACAATCGTACCTACTCTATCGGAAAAGAATGGCTTCGATTTTTATTAAATTAACCTAAGTGACTAGATAAGTACTTGAAAAAAATGGAAATGGCAGATTAAAAATGGTAAAATAAAAAAGTGTTTTATGATTGATTCTATGATTGCATGTAACTTAGGTAATTGAACTGTCAGGGCCACATCGTAGCATGTCGAAAAATAAAATTTCTAAAACATTGAATAACTTTAGCCGTAGCCCGCGGCGTTGCTCGCGTTCTACCCTTTAGAGTGTAACGTTTCAAAATTCCTTATTTAGTTTCAAAATTCCTTATTTAGTGCACCCCTACACTATATAAGGATACTACCCTCCAAATTTCATACCTCTAGGACTTATAGCTTAGGCTGTGCGTTGATTCTCAGTAGAAAGTAACAAGCTAAGAAAACACAAGCGGATTTTCTTCTTGTAAATATAAACTCAATTCACAAACCAATCGGATTATTCTACACGAAAAGTCTCATAATTCAAATTTAGCTCGAAGCGATATCGTCAATAAACTAACTCAATTTACGCCAATCAAAGATAACCTTGGTGAATGTCAAAACTCTTCAAACTTGTGCCTGAAGCCAGTGTTTACTTTCATACGTCATATTAATGAAGCTTATTTTTTTTAATGGGCAACGCCAACAGCGCACATAGTTTTAAATACAATAACCACTTTTGAAAACCTTATTCTTTAAAATGTGTGCTAATTACAGGCATGCACAGCATTTGCAATAATATGATAATGACTACTACAGACAACAGAAAAAAGGAAGCTTAAATTAAGTACTTAAAATTATATAAAAACTAAATGAACAAAAGACAAAAATAAAACTAACAAAAACTAGGTAGGTAACTAGATTAATTTTCAGGCTACAAACAATAGTTAGGTAGCTTTAGAAAATTATATTGCAAAGAATTATTATATATTATATTTATTTTAGCCTGTATTATCCCACTGCAGGGTAAAGGCGTCCCTCCTTTTTTTACACACTTCTCGATCTTAGGCCACAGTGGGTCTGTCACTTTTATGGCTATCAAGATCGTTATTTTAAATTAATGCATTGCATATTTACTAACTTGTCAATTTTTTTAAACTATTTGACTGTTGTTTTGCTAAATTCAATACAGTAGAGGAGAGCTATTTCTTAATGATCGCTACCATATTGATCTTTAGCGTTGAGCTACTAATTCGAATGACAACTTGACGTAATTTTATCACTACCGTCTGCGGTGCTATAATAATAATTATACGAGTAAAAGACAAGCAGCTATTTCTAAAAGTTCGGGATAAAGATATCTTCCTCTTAGCGGTTATCAATATTAATTATAACACTTCGCCGACGTTAAATCGAGTTAAAATTGTTAAACTTTTAACTTTATTATCTTCCGGTTCAAAAATAATGAGCAATGATTTTATTGTTCTTTTATTTTTGGTTTAATAAAAATATAAAGATCTAACGTTACTTACTTAAGTTTCTGTCTACAGACTATGTGTAATTTATCTATTTTATTAAATTAACTTGAACGGCAGAAACCAATTAGGTACACAAATTAATTATAATGTCAACAATTTAAGAAAAATAATAAGTCACACAGAAAAATAATAATAATAAAAAATCAAAATAGAATAATAATAATAATAAGTATGTACCTACGTTACAAAAACTTAATCTGATAATAAAAATGTCATATATGTCAAATGTAGTTACCTAATACTTTCTAGTTTTAAAATATATTTTTAGCCTTATGTGAAAAGAAACAAGGTACCATCCAAATAACGGGTTAGTTAAGTTTATTTGCACGAACTTCTCTGAATAGGCTGCGTACCTTAAATGTCCACTAGACCGTACTGGAAATAGAGACGCTGGTCAACCCGACTTCGAAATACTTTAGACGGAATAACTGAATTCGTAATGCTGTAGGTAAGTTTTGATACATAAGATTAGGGAAGTTTGAGTAACTCGGTGAATACACTACGGACACGACGGAACAAGTAGAAGCATAAAATCTAAAAACCACTAAAGGAACTACTGGGAATAAACGGATATCCGTTACGACCAACATTTGCTCTACGTATATCACATACACGTAAATACATTATACAGTCGAAAGCAAACACTCCGCGTCATCTATAAAAACTTAAATATCATGAAAACTATGAATACTAGATTAGTAAAATAAACTGAGTTTGATAGACAGTTTAAAAGCCAGTAGTTAAATAAAAGTAATAAAATTTCAATAAGCTAACATTGATCTATTGAAGATGATTTATACAGCGTGAGGAGGCAACCTATGCCTACACTTAACGGAACACTGTAGTGCCTGGGACAATGTTTAGATGGAGTTAGGCTTGCCCAGCACCTATACCATCCTCTCAGCCTAGTCAGTCATATTCACAGGAAAGACAAGGTCAATACGTCTTAGTCAAGCTAACATTAATGGTTTCCAAAATATTTAAGGTTTTGGTCATCTAGACCGATTTACATCATAGCATGAGTATTGTGTAGGATTAGGAATTGCAGGGATGATCAAACTTGAAATTTTAAATGAATTAGCAACGTCAGCGTCAAAAAAACTGTTATTCAGTTGTTTTTGTATTTTGCCACGTGTATTTTTAGTTTGAATAATAGTACAAAGTTAGAGGCGTCGAGAGTATAATATCGATTTGGGATACACTTTATTAAATTTAAATGTTCAGCGAACCCCACGGGTATCCAGGATACTGAACTACATCTATGTGAATACCTGATTGTTGGAGCAGAAGGTTTGATTGATATTCACATGCTTACTGAACATTGATGGTATTCAGTTGAGATAATAGGCTAAGTTTCTTTGTTCGAAGGGAATAAAGAGCCCGTTTATTGGGGCTCAAAATTTGTATTTGATCGTTCTTATTAGTCATCGAGCACCAACAAGTCACCATTCTAAAAACGTCAAAGTTTGGGAATTCTGATGTATGACGTCAAGTATCAAAATTAAATGACATGTCGTGTCACAATTACATGACATACATGACGTGTTCACGTTGCCAGTAGAGTTTGTCATATGTTCTACAGTAGTGTTGTGCTCTATGCCTTCAAAGTGTATTCATTGATTTATCTGGATTTCAGTTCTTACAAGGCCTAACTTAAGGATTTATTTTTATATCCACTGTCGTGGACCCTAATTTAAGGCTGGGACAAGTATGTCCCCTCGGGACTTCCTGTTTTACTACTCAAAGAATTTATTCACTGAAAGTAACAAGACTTCAGAGGGTAGCTCAAAACAGAAAGTTAGCTTGTATTTTGTTACTAGTTCACACCCGCGGTATGACTTGTATGGTTATCTGGAATAAATATTGCAATGCAGTATTCCATGTCAGCTCTATATTTATTGAAATTAAATCGGTTCAGCCGTTACAATAGAATTGAGTTGTTGCTGAAATCTACGTCTTTTAGTAGTGCCAAAGTTGGATTTTAAATAATCTTGATGCGTTTATTGCACAACTGATTTCGTGAAACTCGAAGTAAATATAGTAACTAACACGTAAGGTGTGATTTCTGGATAAAATTTGTTGTAGGGCAATACAACACATTTTATTTAGAAATCACGCGAGTGAAACCACAGACGGAAACTGATTTCAACTAAAACAATAATATAAGATAGAGCCAAGTTTTCTAAACTGAAAAGAATGACTTTAAAGTCTAGAAACTTTAGCATTTCCTCTCTTGGTGGATAATCTGAACTGAGTTTATGGACAAGTCGGAAGATGGAGACTTTCGAAAAACTTTGCAGTTTGCTGTTCCTTTCTATTGTGTTTCGGAAGTGGCTAGTCAAGCACTTTAAATTTTATTTATAAGTTTGGGGCGAGCTGTTTGCCAGGACTTACTCGTAGATGGTATCAATGAAGCTTATAGGGCTTTGCTAAGTGGTGTGTTGTATTTAAAGATAAATAAATTGTTGTGTAGTATCTCAACAGTAGCACACCTGGATGAAAACCCTAATAACTCAAAAAAATATCCCAGGTAGAGCTAGTGCTCTATCCGGGATATTTTTTGAGTTATTAGGGGTAATATATACCATATAAATATAAAAGTTATTATATAAATAATATAAGTTATTTTAAAAATCTTTTATTAAAGTATTTATTTTAAAAATTAGTTTTCTGAAAAATTTAGGATTTTTGAGATACCAGAGTTTTCATCTAGGGATGTGGTTTGTGAATCTCGAGCGTACCAAGGGATCTGAGGATGTCTGTCTCGCATATTAGTTATAAGGTGTACCTACGTACAATGAAGCATTTCATTCATTCATTCATTCATTCATACCTACTATGTACTTTTGATACCTATTAGCGTAGTGTGTAGTTAGAGCTATAAAAAACTTTCTCAAACTCAATAAATACCTACACAGCTATCTGAATAAAACAGAAGCAACGTTTATTATTTTACCAAGAACACATATTTGCCTACATTTGTTTCTGAATTAAATTACAAGCTCTTGGCAAGGGTTTATCTCGGATAAAACAAAAGTTAGGAAATAAAATAAACAAAATGGATATTGTACACTTGTTTGGTTTATAAACAAACCAATACAACATAAAGAAACAAACCAACACAGTGAATAAAAGTATGAATACAACTAATCGGATGAAAACAACATAAATTGGGACAGAACTAAACGCAATACCGGACTGAGCGTTTCGTTACATAAATAAAATGTTTGACAAGGAAAACAGAAAAGGAAACGAATTATTGAAAAATATCTTGAGTTCTACTCCGCTAAACAATAAAACAACATTCGAGTCACACTCCCTGGCAAAGCGGAAACTTTTCGCCACTTCGAAATGTGCGATATCTTGTTCAATCTGCTATTTTATTTGCAACAGTCAACGCGTGCTTACAGTCTCTATATTTACTACGTATATTTATAACTAGCTGATACCCGCGACTTCGTACGCGTGCGAAACTTTCCACCAAAATATCTGTCAACCAGCATACGATGAACCTCGTGCCAAAGGCGGCTTTTGGTTTAGAGAGGTCAAGCTGTATCTAAGAATCCACGTCTTTCATTTCAATAAAATATAGCCTAATATGTTTCAATCCGGCAAAAGGGCTTCTGAATGGTATAAGTTTCATTGAAATTGGTCCAGTAGTTTAGGCGTGATCCGCGAACAAACAAACGGACAAACAAACAGACAAACTCGATTTTTGAAATCACAATGGTTTATTTAGTAGAACTGCATATTAAGTTTTCCCATATCTTTAATTTAGTTTTTGGCTTTTTATAATAGTATAGACTAGCCGTCGCCGCGTTGCTCGCGTGCTAGATCCTTTAGAGTGTGACTTTTCAAAATTTATTTTTAGTGCACCTCTACACTCTACACTACTTTCCCAATTTCATACCTCTAGGACTTATAGTTTAGGCTGTGCGTTGATTGTCAGTCAGCTTCAAAAGAGTTTTATATATTTAGAAGATTTGCTGTTTTTTCTTAGATTGGTGTCAATTCCAGTGACTAATATAAATTGGGTGCGACGACATATTTGTATCACCTTTGTTTTACGGAGTAGACGTCCTAAGAAAAAACTTTTATATGATCGACGTCGAAAGAACTTTTCTAATGGAAAACGGTAAAACCAACTTGCACCATTTCTTTTACTTGAAGTTGATTGTTTTATAATTAAATTCAAATCTGTTAGCTTATTTACTCACAAATCATTTAAATATCTCGCAAAAGTAATATACGGAACGGAGATTTTACAAATTAATTTGACAAGACATTTTCATGAATATTAATCTTTAGCTAAGATTTGGAGATGAAGATTATTGTTTTGTTCTCTTTGTGCCAAAATACTCAGAATATTTGGGTATTTTATTCGAGATATTTGGCATGTCAATTACGATTACGATTTTTATATCGTCTTTACTACTTTTTATAAAAAAATATTATATCAAAATAAGCTAAGATGAAGGACTTAAAAAATACTCAGGGCATCTACATACATTAATTGAATATACTAAAAGTAAGTAATAAGAAGGCAATCAAAATAAAATTACTCTCACATTTTCATAACCCACGAACGTAAACACCTTGATTTTATTCATCATCATTTTTACGATGCCGTAAAATATAACGATGCTTCGACTTAGTAAATAAACAAAAATTACGGCTTCATTTCATAAACAGTGCAATGTAATATGAGCTTTATTACTCCGAGTTAGAGTGCATGGGATTAGGTCCTCGTAAAATAAATAAGCCTGTTTCTCACGAAAGATTAACCACAGTATAAACTAGTTTGAGGTAGGTCCGGTTGTAAAGAGGATTTTCATCGAGTTTCTGGAAATATTTTATAGCACTGCAATGAAAGAAAAGTCTCATGAAAGGAAACTTATTTAGATAGTGTTCGCGATTGCACCATTCAGTATATAAGTACCTAAAACGGATTTAACTAGTTTCTTTTTCCACCAATCACTGAAGTTCTACGTGACGGAATATTTAACTGCGGGGTATTGAATATCTATTCTCTATCTACTCTCGACTCGACTTTTAAATCCCTGAAAATTGTTATGTCCCTGAAAGTGATTTTGAACTCGATTAATTACGTGATCAGTATTGATCAATCAAGCTATTTCCAGGTTTAGGAATGGCTTGGGAAATTTGCCGGTTTGGATCACACCGCGAAAAAACATGATTCTATCCTTAGATACAAGGGTTCTAACTTTGTTAAACGATGTATGAGGCCATCCATTTAGATAAAAATAGGTTTAAAAAAATGTTTACTTACCACAAGTATAAACAACTTTGAGATAGGTCTTGCTACCGGGTCTACAAGGCTTGCCGAACATTTTACTGTCTGATGATAGCACGCAACGCCTCTTCCCATGACATTCCCGCATCGCCGTCTCAGTCGCGTACGGCTCCAAGCATGCTGTTGAATAAAAAGGTTTGATACCACAAAAATATATATACCTACTACTAGAGATTGAAAGACAGAGTGTAACATTTAGATCGGTCAGTATGGGAAAGTTTGAAACTATAAGACATACGAAGATCTGTTCTTAGGAACCATGACATAAATTTTAGTAACAAGGAAAACTGCATTCATACATTTAAAAAAAACTTGTACTAAAAACTTGAACTTGACAAAATAATGTATAGATAGATGTTCGATCGAAGGACGGTTTTTTCAAGGAATTTCACATGCCAAGTAAAACAGGTACATTTTTTACCCAGGATTTCCCTTTCACCGCACCCGACGTCGAAATGATAAATGCATGCATATTTTATCGTTATGAATTGCCGCTCACTTCGGCATAGTATCAGGGGGGAAGGGGGAGGAAGGGGGGAGAAGGAGCTTTGAACTTATCTGTTCTGTGAAAAGGGCCGCTTATAATATCGAATATTGTAAAACACAAGTTAATTTTACACCTTTATAACTTACTAGCCGTCGCCCGCGGCGTTGCTCGCGTTCTACCCTTTAGAGTGTGATTTTTCAAAATTCCTTTCTTAGTGCACCCCTACACTACATAAGGATACTACCCTCCAAATTTCATACCTCTAGGACTTATAGTTTAGGCTGTGCGTTGATTCTCTGTCAGCTTCAAAAGAGTTTTATTACTATTTTGAAGTTTTATTCAAAAAGAAAATTACAACTAATACAGTATTTACAATATTCACACAAAAAATACACATGAAACAGTTGAGCTATCTACAAACCGTTGCAAACGATTTATAGATAGCTCAACTGGTCCAAATCAGTACCAATCGGAAGCGTGCCCAATACACTGGTTGCATTGCCGCGCTGAATAGCAATGCTGATACGCTGGCCTTTATAACTTAGTAACAGCTTTACCAATTTTTACCAAATATAGCTAAGAACCATACCAAATCAATCAGCTTTCTAAGAAATAAAAAACTGCAAGCACATCAGAGCCCTACTTTCAGAACTACGAGGCCACAGACAAAAAATAGATACACCACGTCGTCAAACCTAAAACACTTTCGAGGGTTTAAAACATTCCTATATTCCCAAAAACAACTAAAATCCTGTCCACCTGAATTCAGAGAATAGTTTCAATTAAAGGGAACCCGTTCAATTTGAATAAATTATTTGAAACTGCCAGCTCATGCCAAAGACTGAAGTTTCTAAAATAGCGACCGTAACAGATACTATACAGGAACGCTATTTCAAAAGTACTTAGTGCACATCAAACAACAAAAAAACTAATTAAAATAATGTTAAGTTTTCTATTCTTTACCCATGATTGAAAAATTTCAAGTTTGCTTGGTGGACTGAAAAGTTATCAAGCCTTTTATTTTTAAAACTCAATTTACTTTTATTAATTTACTATGCCATATAATGTGCGTTATTATACCGGTTACCGCTACGTAAGAAAGTCCCAACAAAGTTTTCGAGAACTCTCAAAGTAACCCATTTTATCCCAACTCCTAAGTGAGGGATAAGCGGTAGAAAAAATCCATTCGATGACGAAGCTCATTATGCTGTGTCTCGGCATTGAAACGCTTTTTATCAGATTGGAAATTTCGGGTTTTGGAAGCTTAATGACACAACTTGAAAAGGTGGAAGGGTTTTAAAAAGAACTTGATGAACTTGTGCAAGTAAACTATATTATGTATGTAGCTATGTTGTTTAGTATCGCTGTTTTCTTATTTTGTTTATGATTCTAACAAAGAAAATTACGACCAATACAGTATTTACAACATTCACAATATATACAAAACCAGCCGTCGCCCGCAGCGTTGCTCGTGTTTTACCCTTTACGTTTCAAAATTTCTTTCTTATTGCACCCCTACACTAAATAAGGATACTACCCTCCAAATTTCATACCTCTAGGACTTATAGTTTAGGCTGTGCGTTGATTCTAAGTCAGCTTCAAAAGAGTTTTATATATATTGCTGATACACATGAAACAGTTGAGCTATCTACAAACCATTGCAAACGATTTTAAATAGCTCAACTGGTCCCAATCAGTACCAATCAAACACGTACGCAAGACACTACATTGCCGTTTTTAATTCCATTGTCTTCATATTACCACCGATAACACAATATTTTTTTTATTCTAAGTGATGAAACAAGTAGGTTACTTACTCTCTTCTTTCATTCCTCGTGGCTGTGGACACTGAATTGAGTCATACTCCGTCCTTCCATACTGAGCTGAGTAGATCGCCACTCTGGAGTGTGGGTTGCAGCTCAGGTGTAGGACGTCGTTCTCGCACCCGACTTTACTTCTGAACTCATCTGTTGAAAACTATTCATTAGAAAAAAATATACACAGCAAATTGTTTTATGGATAATTTTGACTGGAAAAAAACTTCTGAGGATGCTAAAATTTTGAATAAAACGTGCAAGAAATTTTCCAGCCTCAGAGAATCAAGTAAAGGAACGTAGACATAGTTGTCCCTTGTCCCACCCTGGGAATACAGGTGAGATTGTGGTCAAACGGTTGCCTATATTGTATAAAAAAAATTTAAAAAAAAAGTTTACGTAAAACAGTTGGCGATCGCACTACAAAAGTCTTCATCAAAATCAATCATTTACGTGCGGCTGACCATTTTCGTGCGTAGTTATTTGTAGGCTTTCGCAATTTCACGTTCTTAGGCCCGTATGCTGATAAAGAAATTGTTACTCAAGTATACATTTGAGTAGAGATTTTCATAGAAAAATCTATGCTTGAGCTCGAATCAGTGCAGTAAATCAGCATACGGGCCTTAGTTATAAATACCTACAAATTTTTGAAAGTATAACAAAGCCTATGTGTTCTCGAAGTATGTAGCATATAGTTTTCTGTTAATAGTGCTGCATTACTACTGAAGGGTTATTTTTCAGCTGTCTATCAGTAGCATAATTTAATCATATATCAAAAATCCACAAAATTCACGTACACGTAATTTATTTAAGATCGAGTCGAACCAAAGTCATGTCAACTTTTCGCAAACATTTTCATACGAATATGCAAAGAAAATCTTATTTAGTTTCAGTACGATAACCTCTCAGAATCTTTAAAAGATGTGCAGAAGAAAAATCTGCAAGAGACATTGAATTTAAAAGAAAAATAAGTAAAAACGCACTCAAGTTTTAAAAGATATCCTTGGTACACATTTTATGAGTTTGGATTTACCCAAGTTTAAAAAAAATTAAACTGCATTTTTTTTTGCGTTTTAATAGTTAAGATTTTAGTCCTAACAATCTTTATAATGATTGCACGGGTTTCCACAAAACATGGATAAAAAAGAAAAACATGTGTGCATTCACACGTGGTAGAAGTGAAAGCTTAAAAAAAAACCAGTGCGTGGAATCCCTACGCGCGGAAGAAGTTATACTTCGAGTGCCACGCATTCACTCTCGCTCTGTGTTTAAGTGAAATTAATTTAGTATTAATTATTTTTATGTATTTAACCAATATGCGCAGTACTTATTTAGCTAGAAAAGGTTCTATGCTCATGTTGCCTAAAATCAGAACTAGATGGCGCTGCTAAGTTTGGTCGGATCCTAGTACGCGCTATCGAAGCGTTTTGCGTTTTGTGGGGGTCGAACTGTCGCTTTATCGTTGTATCCCTTTTTCGTTTCATCGACTTTCAAATCACAACGATGTTAAAGAAGTTTTCATCCCACCATCTCGGAAAGAGTATTTTTAATCTTCAATATCTGAGTGGAAAAGCCGTTTTTATTCTCTAGATGATAAAGTAAATTGAATTTAGAACATCGTGTGCACTAAGTTTGTGAATTAAAAAAAACATTAAACCTATTTACTGCTACCTCTATGGTGCGGAATATATCATACAACTTTTTTTTAATTTGTTAAAAACTCAGACTCGGAACCTTCTTGGTGTTCTTTTTTCAATTTGCTTTGTTTCTTTACGCGGCATTTTTTCACGTCATTGTTAAACCTTATATTAAAAACATGAAACTTGAAAACAAGTGAAAAAACTAAAATGAGTGATTCTAGCGACGAGGAAGTTTGTTTGACGCCAACAGAATTGACTGAAACTGTTAATAATGCGCAAATTAGTCATTTCCTCGCTGAGGCGGAATGAAAAGTTACGTGTTGCACTCGAGTGCAAAGATTTTTCACCTCTTCAATTAGAATCCTGAGCGTTAGCGAGGGAATCAAAATTGAACACGCGGTTAAAAAGCAACTTTGCACTCTTGTATAACAAATAACTATTTCACTTCAACAATCTCTTAATGATCTACTTTCTACCAAAACCCGCATTGAGATTGAAGCTTCCAAGACACGCCTCAAACAATAGTGAAACATCCGACCGGAAGGAAGAGACGACATACTAAGACCTCAAACTTAACACCCCTCCTTTTAATCAGGGTGGGTAAACTTTTTCTGTGAAAAGTGTCGTAACTCAAGTTCTTAACTTGGCAGTAAATCCCAAATGTCATAAAGTAAATTAGTATAGCTCTATCCTAACTTTTTGTTCACAGTGTTCTATTTAACAACTTTGGCAAGTTTTTCCTCCATTTGAAGTAACATTATTTTGCTGAATGCAATTGACGCTATGATTATCTATATTCTTTAGTATTAACAATTTTATTTACATAATTGATTCTCAGATTAATTTTAAAAAATCTGCAACCCTGCCCCCATATCTTAAGCTCCAAACTGCTTTCGCTGCCCAACATAATGTCAAGCGATGTGGTCACAGATATGTGAAGCTTTTGACGGCAAAAACGCGCTGAAATGTGCTAATGTCACTATTTACTCACAGGATACCTATGATTTAGTATGAAAACAGTTCAGAAATCCTGTCTTAAATCTGGTAGGCTTTTATGAGATTGCGATTGGCCCTCTGTAATTTTGAGCTCACAACTCACAATTTTTTTATAACAATGAAGAGGCTTACTCTCCTCTTAACTTCTCAAACACCGTTTAAAATAGTTGAATAGGAGTAACTGACTAGATTGTGGCAGCCTAGGCCCTAGCCATGTCGAACCATAGTCGGTCTCCATGAGCTCCATACGTTGAACTGTTGCCAAATAGACTATATTTCATAAGGTCATTTCGTCCAATAACCGTCTGCTCGAAATTTATTGTCACTACCAATTGCGGGCGTGTATTCGCAAGCCAAGAATATCTTAAAACGAAAAATTCTGATTATGGCTTCCTTTTCTACTTTCATACTAAATAGGAAATATTAGTATGAACTTTCAGTGAGGGAAAAAGTGCTGGAAGGGGAGGAATTTTAGTTACGTTCGTTTGAAAGTTTAAACAGAATAAAATAGAAAAAGAATGTAAAAAATGCCTTGAAATGGTGACATGCTTTAGTACAAAGGTAGGGCAGTTTTGTGACTTTATGAAATAAACATACGAACAGTAAACGAAAAGAAAGGCATTTCAGGTCCCAAACAATTTAATGTATGCACATTTGATAATAACGATGAACTATTTTTGAGATTTTTAAGTATTTATTGGTTTTATTATAATCTATTTTGCAGTGGCAATCATAAAAACGCAGAAATAACTAATTATTTTGACGTAAACACTTGCAAACTTGAAAATACGGTATTTTATCGCATGTCTACTAAATATTGGTTCTCACTGCTTTTTTATTTTATTACTTTTCGTGCTTTGCAACAAATAAAGTTCCACGTCATTTCAAGTTAAGAAAAAATTTAGGACCGTTCTTCATACAATTTTGCCCAAGACCCTTTACCAAACTGACATGTCATAATCAGTTTTATGCACAGATGAACTGTCTGTGGTTTTATTCTACATCAAATAGTGTACGTGAACGTACGTGAACATTGCCAGTGTGAGTAAATTACAAATAGGGCTGGCGCTATTAATTTGACTTATCCTCACAGACCAAGAAGTTCGTATTACAATTTCAACGCGGTAGAACGCAAGTGTGACGCCCCTTTGGTTAAAAGGCAGTGAAGCGTGCAATAAACTTTGGGGAGTGAGGTAAGATAGAACGGTAGGAGGGGGGTAGTAGTACGGTATAGTACTAAGGTAATATTGCCATCATGAATTATGAGTTTTCTGGTTTGATCTCATCTTATACAGTCAATGAAAAATGGGTCTTAGAATCGCCTTTTTACTTAAATTGTCACTATTATAAACGACTATCACTATTTTAATAATTTTTTTAGACTTTGTCATATTTAATCAACTTCTGTTTCTTTTAAATGTGTTTGTTGATTATGCCGTCTACGCAGTCTGACTATGCTACGCTCGTAGAGGTGTCTACGAGCTACGCTACGGCACGGCGCGTAGATCTACGAGAATAAATAAATAATAAATATTCACGGACACTTAACACAACACCTTCTAGTCCCAAACTAAGCAAAGCTTGTACTATGGGAACTAGATGGCTGATAGAATACACACATACATTTTTTTTTTCTAAATACATACTTATAATACATAGAAACACCCAGACACAGAACAAACATCTATGTTTACAACACACAAATGTTTGTTCTCAGTGGGGATCGAACCCACGACCCACAGCACGGAAGGCAGAGCTACTACCGACTGAGCCATGACGCCTGTCAGAAGTCGGTATATTTCAGAAATCCCCACTAAAAAACCCCTATCAGTGAGAATTTCACTATTTTTTTCAGATATCTCCACTGGATACGTCGTAGCACGCTACAATGTAAAAGTAGGGGGTTTCTAAATATTTTTTTTCCAGAATTTTTGACTGAATATGTGAGATATATTAAGCTTTGCTTCAATATATAGAGTTATCAAAAGAATGGTTTAGAGTAATTAGTGTAATGCTTTGAGTGAAAGCCTTTCTGTACTACTTGATTAAAAACTCTTCGTTCCAAAGCTTCCATTATTTGATTTCTAATTTGATCCCACATTACTTTGCTGAGCGGTGAGCGTGGGCCATTAATTTCTTGTATATGTAGTTCGGGTTTAGTAATAAAGTTTGACGTACTAATGCTTCAGTTGAACTATAAATTGAGTGTTCTATAGGTATTTTAATGAGTTTTCAAGTTTGATCAATATGTAAAAAGTAAAGTATACATAATAATTATATCTATTGACCTAGTCAAGTAAATACATTGGATTTATAAGCTCATAAAAAAAATCTTCTTTTGTGTATAAACTAGAATCTATCTTTTAAAAATATCTTTATAAGTTTCAGTGTTTGAATTCAAAATAATTAATTGTACAAGGGAAGCCAATACAAATAACTAAGTTATTTACACTGCGCGTTAGTGACAACTTCGCTTCGGAACTGTACCGTGTTACCACGCAATCTCTGATAAAACGCCAGGTATTTTTACCTTAACGATTACCAAAACTCCTGACCTGATGAGGATACTTCACTTCGAAAATAATGAGGTCAGTTCCATTACTATTTGTGTTATCCCCAACATTCGCGCTAAATGGCACTTGCTATCTACTCATGCTCATATTATACTTAATGCGGAATGCTTAACCCAAGATACAACCCCAAATTGCAGGATAAAATAAAAAATAAGCACAGCAGGATAAAAAGGGCAGTGCCGTAAAACTCGGCTAAAAATGCCCGAACATTTCCGAGCGTGCAGACAGCTCAAAATTTAGGCAATTTTCTTAATTTTACCTCATTACAAAGTTATAACTTACACGGGCGGCACTTATAAGCGACTTCCACGAACCTCCTGGAGCCTGGGCAGGGGTCGATGCCGAACGCCTTAGGGCTCGTGTGGAACTTACACTGTCTCTTCTTCTGACAGGCCTCAACAACCGTCTGTAACAACGAATACTACAAAATTAGTTAGTACGCCCATTCTCCTTTGATTAAAAAGTTTGATTAATGTTCGAGCTGGGAAGGTATGGTTTAATCAGTTTTGATGAGTTTGATAGGTTTGATGGGTGTAAAGTTTTGAGTGTTTTCTAAATGTAAATTACGGTTATTTTGTATTGATTTGATAAGCAGGAGGCCTACTTTAAAGTTTTGATCCCTTTTCGATTATGTTTTCTGATATAGAATCGTTCAAACTTTTGGATCAACCTGTAGGCTGGGCTCAGAGGTAGGGTTATTAATATTTTAACTTTAATTTAGAGGGTATGGTTGTGACTACATGCTGAAATTGGACGTATCGAGTATCCTTATGTAAAATAACAACTTTAGTATGTAGAACAGAAAGTAAATTTAACATTATTTTTATTAAAATTACATAAATTAATTTAGATTATTATAGTTCAAGAAGCTTCTAGTGAAATTTTGTTGCTTGTGTCCGAACTATCGTGTTTCTCTTTTCTTTATTATCTTCTAAATTTATAAAACTCTTTTGAAGCTGAATTAGAACCAACGAGCGTAAACTATAAGTCCTAGAGGTATGAAATTTGGAGCGTAGTATCTTTATATAGTGTAAGGGTGCACTAAGAAAGGAATTTTGAAACGTCACACTCTAAAGGGTAGAACGCGAGCAACGCCGCGGGCGACGGCTAGTAGGTACATCTATAAACTTTTTTTGAAGAGCAATAGCTCTTAGTTTGTAGTAAAGTATTGCAGCACCGACACGATACCGATATCAGTGACTCAAACACCAATCGTTTTGTTGGCGTAAACATTAGCTCTTTGACGATATCGTATTGTTCAGTGTAAAACAGGCTTTCAGTGGTTGAATTATAGGAGTATTGCTTTAAGTAAACAAAAGAAACTCAAGTACGAATCAAGTGGAGGTACGTAAGCCTTCAAAGAGATGAAACCCGAATCAAATCAAAACATAAAAAAAAAAAAAAAATCTTGACTACATTTTCTGTATTAACTCAAAGATTTTTTTCGGATCTTATTTACAGAGGTATTTGAAGCAATTTATTCCTGCTTACGGAACGTTTAATGAATGCAAACATTTGATCAGGAGATACTTTCACGGATTACGTGAAAGATGGTAGGCAAATCTGGGGAAAAGGTTTCGCTCAAGATATGTTTCAAAGTTAGTATTCTGTTGAAAAAAATGGTTTTTATAATATACTAGCTGTCGCCCGTGGCTTTGCTCGCGTGGTAGCAGCATACGCATTATTTGGTTAAAATGGTTGATCCTAATTTAAGTAAGGATACTACCCTCCAAATTTCATACCTCTAGGACTTATAGTTTAGGCTGTGCGTTGATTCTGAGTCAGCTTCAAAAGAGTTTTATATATATTGATAAATGATCAGAATTTTTTTCTTACAAGCTGATTCATTTGCAACTTTGGCCGAGTTGCTCAATGTGTTAGTCAATTACAATGTTTGTCAAGTAAGCTAACTATGAAAGCACGGAAATAAAACTTTTCAGATAAATTGATAGTAGGTAGTATGTAGGTAAATTGTAACTAGTAACGGTTTCAAGATTTCGGTTTGGGAAGGGTTTGACCTAGGATTTCAGTTTGCAGGAACCTTGACTCAATTATTTAGGGTTTGTCTGATAAATCCTTGTCCAACTTTGGGTGGACCCGGAGCTTTTAAGGGAAGGCTAGCCCCCCTTAATTCGAGCTTTTAAGCGAAGGCTAGCCCCCTGAATTCGCTATTGATTCTAACTGATTTATTATCTCTTCTGAAAGTAACGGCTATATTGCCGACCAATAAACTTCAACAAAAGATCTCGATATAAATGTCAGTTGATTTATATTTCGTGCAAAGTTAATTTATTTGAGGTTATGAAAGGATTTTAATTGCCTCTGAATCAATGAAAGGGGTTTCTACATGGACGGTCATTGATAAATTTTTTGTAAAGTTCCTAAATAAACCGTCCCAGAAAATAAATAAAAATCTAGCAGTGACAATATGAACATACTAACATTAACTAAGTCTGAACCCCAATTAGGTAGTCCACTTGTCCAGTGTAGTAGCCCTTTTAGCTAAGTGCCTTTATACAACAAAACGTCAAAAAATTATAAAAATTACGTATGGAACGAATGGTAAAATGTATGGAAGTTTAATTCGTTTTAAATTCTCAAACAATTTTAGAATTATTAACTTGCCTACAGCTTCAAGATGGCCTAAAGTATAAAACGCCCGAAAACTTCCGGGAGCATTATCATCAATATGATCGACTTTTACTATAGCAAGTAAGCAAGCTCGTATGAGTTAGCGGCCAACCTGTTGACGGAGTTTTTAGGCTGCCTTAAGGCCTCCGTCATGGCTTAAAGACTGCTAAAGCCGGGAGTTTTACTATGTAACTGACAGATGTAGCGCGAAAAAAAAACCTTTTTATACCTACAGTTTTTGCCAAGTCCTCAGTGGCCCTGCTTAATGCATCGTTATACGCAATGGTTACTTATTCACATATTCGGGTGAACCATCGGCTTGTTCTATCTTTTAGTTGTATAAAGAAGTAGATATTGTATTTTGTATGGAAAAGACGATGGTTTTGGAAGTGATCTGCACCCGGTTAAATTGAAAAATTTAAATATGCTAAATAAATAAATAAAAACTTTATTAAGGACAGATACAGCTTACAGTTACGAGTACGTAAGGGCAGGCAAAAGTCCTGCAAACGGCGGTCTTATCGCTTAATACAGTTTCTTCTAGACGACCTTTACTTAATTGATCGAGTGAGCGAAGCGAACGAAGATCTTAGTGACAACTTGGACAAAAATGCTTTGTATGTTCGTTCGACGAGATCTTTTAAACCGCTCATTCGTTTTTCATAAAATTTGGTGGGTAAACGGATAGTACTCTTAATTACTGGTTTGTTAAATGAAGTAACGTTAGGAGGGTTCAAAGGGAGTAAAAAAAAAAAGTCGTATCATAATATCTAGTGGGGTGTCATATGATAGAGTTTGGTTTAGACTTTCCAAAACCGTTTTTATTTTGATTCTTATTATTACAACCTGACCAATGGTTGTAATAATAAGAATAAAAATAAAAATTGTTTGGGTTTTATTAACCTCCGACCATCATGAGATCTCAGTTCGGGGCGAACTACTAGTATCTAATCTAACACTAAAAACTAAAAGTATCTAAGAATAGTAGCATCTAGTACTCGTCGTCGTTATCTATTTGTTAAAACATGACTGTTTTTATAGTTTGATGGGTGTTGATAGTAATACATTATTACCCAGCTTAGAATAGCTACATTTATGCAGATAAATACGGAACTGTTTCTCAGTGGAATAGGCAGATAAAATGTACAAAACTACTCTGAAAGAATCCAAAACGACTTCCAATAAAGATTAGACTGAAAGAGATTAGTTTGTGAGTTCACAACTAATCTATTGAGAGTTACAAAAATATACTGACGGAGTGAAAAAAAGATACAGGGTGTATAATACTCCTGAAAATTGAGAGAGAACACTTGTATGTACTAGTTTCACAGACAGTATAATTATAGAATACTTTCTATAGGATACTTTGTTTAAATTATTGATATAATGATTTTTTTGTAGTTATTGGACGTTTTTTGATTTAACATAATATTTATTTTGTACATAAAAAATACAGGAAGTAAAGGCTACTTAGAGAGAACATTTTTTTGTATTTACTAACGTTTTTTTATAAAAGATATTTATTTAATTTATTAGTAATTGATCAAAAATTATATTAGTAGTAAAGTCTTGAAAATATATTTTTCTGTACAGTCTACACCCTGTATAAGCGTTCTCAGAATAGCACTGCAGTACTCCATGTTTTTTGTAGCAGTATCGACATCTGCTCATAAAATTGCCATACTGCGTAAACATATCAGTTGGTGTAATGGCAACACTGAACTATATTACACAGTAGAGCTACAATCAGTGAAAATATCTTATGTAGAATTAAAAATATGTACTACCTAAGTACAAGTATGATAACAAAGAAAGTTTTGTGGTGGGCAATATTTTTTGATGTGTGAAAAAGACGATAGTAGATTTTATAAAATTCCATATCTCCCTAAATTGTTATTCATAGTAGGTAGTTATAATTGTATATTGTATACGACACGTACTATTATTTTTTGGGATAAAAAGATGCCTACGTGTTAATCTAGGTTACGAACTATACATATTCCAATTTTCATCTAAATCGGACAAGCCGTGACAGCGTAATCTAAACTTTGATATTTATAATATTAGTGAGATGGGATGCGATGGAATAGTGAGATCCATTAGGTTTGAATATATAATGTTACTCGTACCTGTAAAGCACTAGGCCAGATACAAGAGGTATCTCCGACCACCTCGACTGCCACCGGCTGGTACTCCGTCAAATCCGTAGCACATGACCCTTGGGACGCGGAGGCTCCGTACTGCGCGACTTGAATGCTAATAGTTGTCCCTCTAGGGCACACGAGTGTAACCATCTCTTCGTCGCACGCCGCTTTTTGGTGCGTCCGTAGCGTGCCAAGAAGGAGTTCTGAGGACAATGATAAAAATATGACTACAAACGTGCTTCGAAACAGTGATATTTTTGAAAACCTTATCAGAACGGTGCATAAGCCTGAAACAATGGTTCTCAAATGTCATAATCAGAATATGACCTACATGCGCAAGTGTTTTTGGCCAATTTACTTGGAATGGTTTTCTACCTAATTATTATAATTAGGTAGGTAATATTAGTTACCAATTTTATTCAAGTTTTATATGTATAGGTATCTATATATATTATACAATAAATTGGGAGATAACAATTATGTTTCTCGTAACAAGCTTTATCTCGAAAACTGCAAGAAAAAGTAACATTGTTTTCAGAAAGCACCATCTTTGCTTGTTAGTTATAATATAATGTAAAAAAAAACTAATATTAATTGTGTCCAGTAAAACTCTCTTTTGATATGACTAGCTTAGAAACACATTACTCGTATGTGGTTACAGCAAAACTCAATAGGCACGTATTGAATGCCTGAAAAAATACGAAAATCTGAACCCACATTGTCAATTTTTCAGAAATCCATCCATTATCGTGATGAAATTTCATTCGAAATGACTCCGGATGAATCATGAAATTCAGCACACGAAAAATTGTTTTAACACTGGCTACGACACGACACATACGATATCGTGGAGAGTTGATCTTATAGGAGACGACAGTCTGCGACAGCAACGATATTTTGGTTTGAGCACCTGGTATAGGGTATGCCGGTATCGTGTAGGGTGCCGTGCCAGTAACCACTGTGCGCTATACCGAAGTCATTACGATATTTGCACTGAGGTTTCTAGTGGATTGAAGTTGATAAAAAAAATACAAGTCGTGCGTGTGTAAATACAGAAAAGTATATTATTTTCGGATTCGTACAACAGCGGTGGCCACTGTACGTCAAATGAGTTGCTATTAGCCTTGAAGTGTGTGAAAAAAGAAAGAAAGAAAAAGTTTTTATTACCCAACACTTGTAAATAGGAAGGTATAGGTACATTTAGGTATGGCCGTGTGTATACGCTATCTTTCACATGCACTGACGTAATTTTCCCAGCAAGCCCGTATATTACTGGGCCTGCCCCCATATCGCAAGCTCTGAACTGCTTTCGCTGCCCAGCATAATGTAAAGTGACGTGACTACTGATATACGAAAACAAGAAGCTTTTGACGGCAAAAAACGCGCTGAAACGCGTCATGTCACTATTTAGTCACAGAATACCTGGATTTAGTATGAAAACAGTTCAGAAAACCTGCCAGGCTTAAACCTGGCAGGTTTTTATGAGACAACGATTGCACCCCTGCTATCACTCTGTACTGATGCCGGGACGTAAGACTTTCATCGATTAAGAACACAAAAGAATAAGAACCAGATCTTACAAAATAAAATCTTATAGTTACGAGTATGTCCGCGCGATACATTTATCAGTAAAAATAATAAAAGATTTTCTGGAACTGCCGGGACATTTCTTTCCAAATCTCTCAGGAACGCTGGTCCCTCAACACTCGCATTCGAGATTTTATCATCTCCATTACGAGAAATAGGTGTAATCCAAAACCCATTCTCCTTATTATCACTCTGTAACGATGTCCCGTAGCTGTAATGTGGCTAATGCTACTTACAGCCACATTCAAAACCATCCTTTAAACAAAATCATCATCATCAATCATCAATCACCATCAATATATATAAAACTCTTTTGAAGCTGACAGAGAATCAACGCACAGCCTAAGCTATAAGTCCTAGAGGTATGAAATTTGAAAGCTAGTCATCAATATATATAAAACTCTTTTGAAGCTGACAGAGAATAAACGCACAGCCTAAGCTATAAGTCCTAGAGGTATGAAATTTGGAGGGTAGTATCCTTATATAGTGTAGGGGTGCACTAAGAAAGGAATTTTGAAACGTCACACTCTAAAGGGTAGAACGCGAGCAACGCCGCGGGCAACGGCTAGTATTACATAAATGTATTGTCTCGAATTATCTTTTTGTGTACATCTCTGACTGTGACTTTTAGATCCGTTTCTAATAACACCTTAAAATTAATTGGAACAAATCCATGCAAGATCAGAACGTGTGGCCGCCCTATTAAATGATTCAAAATGTCTGATTTATGCTGATGATACCAAAATTTTCATGAAAATCACCTCGATTTCTGATTGTATGTTACTTCGAGATGACCTCAATAGACTTTACTCTTACTGTAAACATAACTCTATTTTCATCAATGCTAGCAAATGTAATGTTATTTCATTCACTAGAAAGCCCAATTTCATTGTTTTCGTAATAAAATAAAATAAAAATAAATAAAATAAAATTACTGTCAAAACATTTTTGTCAAATGTCTGGCCGCATAGTGCACATGTAGCCTAAAACTCTAGTCTTGAGTCGTTAGCCGCTTAGTGCATGTGTAGCTTAAAGCTCCAGGCGTAATATTAGCATTTCATTTGGGTGGAAATCCTTTTATACTCATAGCAATTAGGTTTTGCTTACAAGAAAAGCTCAGTAATTTTCTAAAAATACTCCAGGAATTTTGTTGGAGGAGTTTTTAGTTGCGTGTGGCGTGGTAGTGTAACATAACTCAGTGTAGGTTTTAATAATATATTGTTATGAAAATTGAAGGGTTTATATTCAGTTTCGAAAGTGAAAAAAACTACGAGCTTTTGTTTAACTTTTAAAAGATAAAAGAACATTATTTTTAATTAACAAAGAAACGGTTACTCATTTTATTAAAGTAACAGCATTGTTTAAAAAACAACGCGAGGCATATCTTGTAAAAGCAATGAAAAATGATCCGACAAATTTAACAAAAAACAAGTTGATTTAAATCTGCCAATGTTTTCACAAAAACATTTCCCTATCACTACAAACGAACTGTAAATGTAAAATAAACTTTATTACAACGACGTAGGGGTAAGAAAAATATTAGAAACAATTTAATTCCGTAGAAAAAAAAGAAGTACCTATAAGACTACATAAACCTACCAAACGTTCGTGTACTTTTCTAGGTTACCATAATATTATGTCCTCTTTCGTTTAGTCTATTTTACTAGAAATAAATTTATATAATGAAGCCGCTATGAATGTTTTCTACTAGGTACCTCTATCACGAACAAATCTGACAGTCTCGCCGCGATAGCGTATCCGAGTTATATTGCGCGTCAATGCCAGCTCGACTGCCAACCGTTGTAGTGTCACCGCGCAGTGTATCTTGGATATGCTATAGCGTTACGATACGTTTGCGATTGTCACATTTATTCGTGATGAAGGCTCTGTTCTTCTTCTTCTCTTCTTCTTCTCTTCAATAATGGCCTGTGTCCGTCATTTCGACAGACAATTTTGCCAATGTCAAGTGTTAAAATTGTAATAAATAAGTCAAGTCAAGTCATTTGTCAAGTCGGCTGTCGTTTGTTTTGAAAAAAAAAATGGTGGATTTTCTCTTCAAAACCTAACACGAATTTTCACATTCAGAAAAACCACTTTACACACATTTATTCCAATGGCTCACACTTTATGTTACGACCTAAGTATTATTGGTTAAAATTCCACCAAAATTAAACAACAATACTCACAATAACACAAGAAAAACTATTAAAATAAAAGTGCTATGTGTCGTTTCAAAAAATGTCAAAACTCGTGTCCGAAGGCTCTGTTGCCTTTATAGCGATGTCGTATTCCCGTCGAGATAATCTTCTTCTTCTATACCTATATCGCCTCTGTCCGTCAATTCGACAGAAAATTTTGCCAGTGTCATGTGAAATTTTTGAAATAATATAAGTCAAGTCAAGTCAAGTCATTCGTCAAGTCAGCTTTCGTTTGTTTTCACTCTCTGTAACCACAGCGTCGTTCTTCTTCTTTCTCTTTTATTTATGGCCTCTATCCGTCATTTTGTCAATTTTGCCAGGGTCTATCAGCTGGGTGTTATTTCTCGTTTATTTCATCATCTCTCATTAGATTTGTCAAAGTTTTATATCGTAGAACTCTGTTATTAATTCGTGGTCAAATTGATTTTAATAATGTAAAAATTAATATTTATCGATTTAATCACGAGAAAGAGGAAATAAATAATTATTTTCCTGCTTTAAAAATAGAGTTATTAAACTAATAACATTGTACCTAATTATATTGTAATACCATCGTTAGGTACCTACCTATTTTAACTGGTAGGTATTTGTAAAGTTATTTACATGCCATTGTTCATTTTGGAAGCGTATGTTTTGTTGAAATATGCCTTTGACTATTGAAAACCATCACATTGGTGAATACGAATAGCCTAACCTATTTATAGATAGGTTGACACGATCTACACGCGTAAAGGGTATTTGGGCAGAGTGGTGGTTCCAGAATTTTAGTCTGGGAGGGGCTTGACCCAGGATTTTGGTTTGGGGGCTCCCCCATAGTTTGCTCTGAGAAACCCTGGTCCACCCTAAGGTCACTTTGGCCCACAGTTGGGTTGAATCACCCACTTTGACTTTGGTAGAACTGGAGCTTTGGACGGGGGCTTGAGCCTCCTAGAACCCCCTTTCCTCGTCCTGGATTCGTTAGTGTATTTGGAAATTGTAAAGCTTAATCACGCGTGCTTTGTTCCGTGAATAAAAGCTATAAAATTGTTTGTAGAGCAAAATGCAAATTGCATTCCTTAGTTTTCGCGTAAATCATAAAATATCCAGTCGAACTTTTATGTTAAAAGTTTTGGATATAAATATTTGAATATGTTATTTAAATGTTTGCATAATCTGGAAAATACCAATCGCAATCATCAATATTATATAAAACTCTTTAGAAGCTGACTTAGAATCAACGCACAGCCTAAACTATAAGTCCTAGAGGTATGAAATTTGTGCCAAAGTGCCTTGTGATGAATCGCAGTGCGTCCATCACTCAGAGATAGAGATCTATCTATTAAGCCCGTATGTACCCACTGCTGGGCATAGGCCTCTAGAGCGCCAGTCTCTTCACTGCTGCGCAACTTCTACTTTTGTTACAAGGAAAATAAAATCTAAATTAAAAATGCCAGCCATAATAGCGATTACAAATAACTGGTGCTGACTCACGAAGCGTGCGACCGACAGTTTTGCTAACAAAAAGCACGTACGTCGTGAAAAATGGTATGAAAACACAAAAAGGTCACAATAAGAAAGACTCGACAATGGCTTTCACATTACCGACACGACATTCACACGATATCGGTAGAGAGTTTGGCCCATATTCGTAGTGGTCGTTACTTTGAACAATCCTCGCTTGAACTCGTCGCTTTGACTAGATGCCCTGAAAGAATCTTGAAAACTCGGAGGGCCTCGGTGCCTCACGGACGCCAGAGTCTCCAAGAGTAGTAGTAGAATAGGAGTAGGCCTTGTCAAGCCCTGCGTTCTTGCGCCTCTTATTAGATTCAGATCCTCGCACTTCAACGGAGACTGACATGCTAATCAGTTAATTGCTTAATCCCTGTTTGCCGTTAGTCTTCACTGAGTGTGGGGTTTTGTTTTGTCTGAACATGCTTTTATAATTATGACAGTATATACGTATTATATCTGTGGAAGTATTTATTGAATTTGCACAAAACCTGCTAAAACCATTTTCATCTTATCACAATTCAATCTTTTTCTTATTTTTTGTACATTTAAAATCCCATGGACCACGGGGCTAAAGCCTATTAAAATTCAATCTCACAGCAATTTTATTTTATGTCCTATCGATATTTTTTTTCCCTTCTTATTTACTTCTATGTTCGGCAAACGGGTTTAGAATTAAAACACTTGCTCTAAGTTTTATTATTATCTGAATATTAATACTCAGTTCAGTTTGGTGTTCAAATCCCAACTATGATCATAAAACATAATGCATAGAGCTATTAAACTGAGGTTTACCCGGGAGTGCATTTTAGATAATAAACCAACATCTGCATCCAAAAATTGCTATCAAATACACACGAGAGCAATAAATCCGGGTCACTGACATAAATCTTGATATTTCGTTCAAAGAGCTGACTTATTGACATACCGAGCATTAGACCATCCACTAAGATTTTTGTTTTCTTTTTAGTCTTAGTGGCGTTGAGTTTGGTGATCGATTCATAGGCTCGTATGCTCATAAAATACTCAAGACTCATGAATACGTTGCTCATAGATTTATTGATCCTTCTCAATTAGAGTCCGTGAAAAAATCTATGCATCAGTTTATTTAGACTTGAACATTGTAATAACATACGAGATATGGTATAAGATTTCATATTAGCAGTGAGTACCGTTATACGTCTACCGAATAACACTTTACAGTGAGTCAGTCAGTGAGCCATCGTTTTTAGTTTGGGGGCACTGGGATTTATATTCGTGATCTGGATTTATTACTTTTGAGCGACGAAAATGAATAAAATTAAGAAAAGGTTCGTAAAAATGGAATCTGGAGAGAATTAAAGTTATCTAAGAGTTACTTTTCCAAACTTTTTATCCATCTCTGAAATAAGACAATTAGTACTTTTTGACAATGTAATTTAAGTGGATCATTAGATTGAGTAATTTTTTTTTAAATGTTCAAGTTCATACTAAATTTTTCTCTCCGTCCACATTATTAGGAGTGCGCGCTTCTAAAATGTTGTTCCAATAACTATCAAATATTTATTGGTGTAATTCGAAAATGGAATGTTTGTTTACGTTATTTTTATTGCCGGCGTTGTTTACAGACCACACACTTTACAATACACACACAGTGTTTGGACCGTTGGATTATCGAGGCCAAATTGGTTCAACTTTCAATTTCAGCAGTAAAAAGTGGGATTGTCGAATTTATTTTAAATGACCCGCTCATGAGGGATAGTTAGTTATATTAATAAAGAATTTTAAAGTTTTAAAAATACAAGAAACCCGTACTCGTGATGCTGACTGTACCAAGATACTAAAGTTCAAATAAACGGTATTTTCCTATGATGATTTGAAAAACATCTTTTCTAAATATATAAAACTCTTTTGAAGCTAGTCAGCTTATTTTAGGACTTATTTTAGACAATCAACGCACAGCCTAAAATAAGTCATAGAAGTATCAAATTATGAGGGTAGTCCTTACCTATTGCACTAAGAAAGGAATTTTTAAAAGTCGCACCCTAAAGGGTCTAAAATTAGGATCAAAGATTTAAATCAAATAATGCGTATGCTGCTACTACGCGAGCAAAGCCGCGGGCGACAGCTAGTTTTTAAATATACTCGTGATAGTTACCACAATTTACTTATGAAAAACACCAGAGTACTCCATACATTTGGTTCGTATTAAGTCTTCATTTACACATCCAGTGAGTTGCTAACAACAGGTCATTAAGGGGACGTCATCTATTTATATCCACAAAATAAGCTCGTATTTCATACTCGACGAGAGGCGTAATAGGCCGCACGTGGCGGCTGGACTCACATGCCCCAAGTAATAAGCAGACGCGTTGTTTAGGTATACCTGGAAATGTAAGTTTTTATGTGACACTAGCCGTCGCCCGCGGCGTTGCTCGCGTTCTAGACCCTTTAGGATGCGACTTTTCAAACTTCCTTTCTTAATGCACCCTTACACTATATAAGGATACTACCCTCCAAATTTCATACCTCTAGGACTTATGGTTTAGGCTGTGCATTGATTCTAAGTCAGCTTCAAAAGATATTTATATATATTGATGACTGAATTTAGATAGGTACTAGTTATTCCGTGTGGATATGGCTGACTGACTAGGCTGAGAGGATGGTATAGGTGCTGGGTAAGACTACTCCATCTAAACATTGTCCCAGGCACTACAGATCAGTAAATGCTCAGTAAATAAGCATTAGCCTACAGTATCTCTCTAGAAACAGAATAAAAATATATTTAACGTGATTGAATAAAATTAGTCAGATTTATTTCAACAAGGAACATTATGTTTCGAAACTGCTACGTCAGCATCTGCTTACAAGGACTAGGAGAACTGGTCTAATGAGAGCTGAACTCGATGAAGACGCGGTTACAAAACCATCAATCTTTGTCGTGTTTGTCGTTTGTGTGAGTCGAGTAGCTAACTAAGAGAAAAAGACTACTAAACTTTTTAGCTATACAAACATATATAGAAAGGTGATTCATCATTATTTTCGTGGCCTCATTTATCCTATTATAATTCTTTCTCCATGTTTCTTTGGGTGGTCCATGGGAGGGGCTTGACGCATAGTTTTCGTGGAAGCTTGAACCAAGTTTACCAGCTTGGTTTTCCCTGACAAATCCTGCTTCATCCTTGGGTAGACCCGGATCCTTGAGCCCCTTGCCCTTCCCTAGATTCCCTTATTCTTCTCCTTCTTCAATCGCACTCCTCATATCTGAGGGTCGTAACCACCGTCATTATCCTATTACTGACGATGTTACGCCATTGGTATCTATCCCCGGCTAGTTGCAGAACATCGTAGACAGATGTAGAGAATGGTGCGGGTCTGATTGGACCAACGCATTGGGCTTTGACTTTGCAACCTTAACTCTTCCACCTTGCCAGTAACTGTGTACGTAAATGTGTACTCTTTTTTTTTCACAACTCTCACTCAAATTTCGCTGAAGCGATCCTCATCTAAACACTTAAATTGCTATCCATGATCTATGAGAACGTCTCTTTCACAATGATCGTTGTATTTATAAGCATGTTAGGTTTTATCAAGCACTCGACCATGCAGAGGTACGGCTTAGCCACTCAACCGGTGTCAATACGGCTCCACGCACAAAGACGTGTTTTCGGATACGAGGGAAGAATGGGGCACTATTTTTGGATTAAATTCGGTTTGTGTTAGAAAGAAAATTCATTGGTAGGACTTTACTGCGTGGAATGCCGACTTTTCTTTGAAATAACGTTGGGTGATGGTATGTGTTAGTTTTAGTACAACGCGTCTGAAACCTGTAATTTGGCAATAAAAATCCCATTTCTAGTGTAAAAACTATAACAAACTTATATTAAACCAAGAAATTACACGTAAAAATTGAGCTTTAGTGCTCTAGTTTCTTCAATATTTTTTTTTTCCTTCAATTTATCCAATTAACAATTATTTTTACAGTTTGAACAAACTTATGACTATTCTCAGACATTTTCGAACGCTTTTCAGGAGGCACAAGGTAAGTAAAAGAAGATAGGTAAAGTAAAGTTTAGGTACAAAACCTTTCGATACACATTTTTGCGTATTTTTTGTAAAATTTAATCTTTTCCTTATCCAGAGTCTAATTAACAAAGTCTGTAACAGAATTCCGATAGACCGTACTTTGAATATTGATATTACCTTATTATTTTAAGATCAAAATGGGGCTCAGAAAACGACGCTTCTTCCAATTTTCGTTTCTTTTTTCGGGTTTCATATAAGACGACGGAACTTTCAGATTTACACTCAGTAATTTTTTTTGTAGAGCAATCGGTGTCCAAACATCTTTGTTTGAATTTCACTGAGTCTGTTTTTTTTTTATATTACCTACTTAATTATAAATATTATACGCGCCTCAGTCATTGCTTGGAAAAGACGGAACTAGCAAATGGCTCGGCTACTCATTTAACCAAGTACCCGTTGAAATTATCAATTCTTGGACATTTCATGCAGTTTTGACATTTTATTTTCTCTGTAAAATTTCATGAATGAATTTCATCTACATTTTCTAAAATACAATTAAAATCTTTTGGACAAAACCCTGATCCTCGTACACTCACTACAATTTCAAGTATTAAAACCGTCAAAGTTAATTTCATTATCCTTTGCAAGATTTATTATCATGACTAAGCCTTAGGAGAAACTCCACCCAACTCATTGTGATCACTTTTTGCGTTACATGTTACTCATTAAGTATGTATGAGGGTACTATCAGCAGCAAAAGTGTCAATCATCTAATTTACATTAAAAATATGTAAATAATGAAATTATCTGGAAAGGGAAAAACGGAATAATTACGTTTACGGAATAAGTACCTTTTATGTCACAAATAAGCTAGCAGTTGCTGTAATGGCAAAGTAGTGTTTTGTTTTTATATTTGAACTTTTTAACACGAAAGGAGTCTGGCATAAAAAAAAAGTTTTTTTTACCTGTTGAAATCTTTGTATTTATGAAACAGATAAAATTCTGTTGTCAAAAATTTGTAATTTCCAACTACAAATAGTGAAAAATACTTATGTATAGGTATTTACGTCGTCTGTACTTTTATTTTTACTAAGTACTTATACCTCTCAACTGTCTTCCTTCAGCCTAAGCGTTTTTATTTTTACTCTCCCCACTTGAACGGAACTCTTTGTGGGTATATTTATACCAAACAATGTTCCTTATACGAATGGTACGTCTACAAACAGATTTTTTTATGCTTTTAGTCGATTATACACCAGAGTTATTACATTGAATTTCGTTTATACATTCCTAAATTATTTTAGGACTCTTTACGAATGATTTTTACGTGCTTCCTCTTTGGATATTAAAACGAAATAAACACATAAAAGCTAAAATGCGTAATATTTATGCTGTTTGAGTTGGCCTCTTTTTATGATTTTGTTCATATAAAAATAACGTTTAAAGGCGAAAAGGTTTTAGGTTGGTACTCGATTTGACTATTATAAAAACCTACAAACAAATACACAAACCATACCTAACTTAAGTCGACCTTTCGATCATTATTTTTAATTTAGTGGTTTTATTGAACAACGCACAGTTTAAGGTCACTAAAGTTTCCATCAAAATGCAATATACCCTAATCTTTTATCTATGTTAATTAATTTTATATGTAATCAAGTTTTTCGGGGTGTCTAAGGGGACGGTCAGGGACGTCCGTTTGATCTTATTTTTACAACTTAATATTTCACAATTCTGCGCCACTGCCGGAATACCAGCTGATTTCTTTAGAATAAAAAAGTTCGAAAGCGAGTTTGCACAAAAAATGCCTTAGAATTTGAGAATCACGAAAAACTACACAAATAAAAATTTATTACGCGGAAATTCTTATTAAAATCTCAGCAAATGAAAGCAATTAAGCCTTCTAACTTTACATCATTAATTCCTTGAATACAAACTCATTTGAGTAGGTAAATAAAATTTGAC
Organism: Eulithis prunata; assembly: GCA_918843925.1. Classification (NCBI taxonomy): domain Eukaryota; kingdom Metazoa; phylum Arthropoda; class Insecta; order Lepidoptera; family Geometridae; genus Eulithis; species Eulithis prunata. Next base: position 7,195,473 of record OU974014.1, on the reverse strand, counting down.
GAAGCTTTTTAAGTCACTATTTTTAATATGCTGCTTTTTATAATCATTTAAGAACTTCAAAGTACGATATGAAACGATTTCTTTGGTCAAACAATTATCAGTCCTTTGAAGATTTCTATGTAAATAAGTTTCTTAGAAATCATCTAAACAACTTTACGATTGAGGGTAGGCATAAGTAGTTAAGAGGGAGTAGTTTTTAATTCATTTTTCTGGATATTTTTTAATGAATAAACCTTGATAATCTTAAAAAAGAAAACAATATGATGATTAATTAATAACAAAATAAATGAACCAATTTTGATTATCTATGTAACTTAACTTATCTGAAAGTAAAAACCTATAGAATATTACATTATTATCCTTTCAAATAAAAAAGAATAAAAGATAGAGTTCTAATCTGATAAAGATAGAGATAGTATAGAGTCATGATAAGGTTCGCTATATGCAGTTACCACTTAACATCAGATAGGCCACTTTTTTTTTATGATAAAAGTAATGGAACAAGTTGATAGCTCACCTGATGTTAAGTGGTAACTTCTGCCTATAACAATGCATTACCTCACAGAGCAAGTCCAAGTTATGTGATAACTTTACCAGCAAATCACGACGAGTAAGATAATCCAGATATCCAGCTATTCAATAAGACCATCTTCACGAGCCCCTAAAACCTGTCAAACTGACTGACAGCACAGAAACCTATAAACGTCAGAGAATGCATGGTCCACATGCGTCATTAAACATTTTTACGACAAACATGGACATAGCAGAAACGACTGATTTAAGCACTTTCCCGTAACATAAAGAATACAGCTGTAGACATATTTAGCGGTTAAATAGTGTGTTTAACTTTTAATGGGTAGTTTTTGTTAGTTAAGGGGCTGTTTTTCTTTTTTTGTTTTCAAGTTTTAGTGAAAGTGGCCTCTGACGATGTTATAAAATCATCTAGATTAGAAACAAATAAAAAAAAATATAACAAAGCTCACGACAATATTATGTTACTCATGCCCAGAAGACATAATAAATATTTTCATAGATCATCATCTTCCTACCCGTGTCCCACGCTAAGTGGGGTCGGTACAACATGTCTTCGTCTTCCACTCTCCTCTATCAGCCGTCATCTCGGTGTTCACTCCTTTCTTACTCATATCTCCTTTCACACAGTCCATCCATCTTTTCTTTGGCCTACCTCTACTTCTACATCCGTCCACATTCATGTCTAGCACTCTTCTCGTAATATGGCTTTCTTCCCTCTGAATGACATGTCCATACCACGCTAACCTACTTGTCCTAACTCCTCAACTTGTCCGTTATTGGCGCTGCTTTCAAACTTTAAAAATATTGTCATAGATATTTTTCATATTTTTGTACCCTTAGATATACTTTCTTATAAACAGTTTATAAACCATTCAATTATTAAGCAACTACACTAGTACAACAAATAGCAGACTATTCACAAACTAGCTAAGTCCGGTAGATTACTCAAAGGGGTTGCTCCACTCGCCTCAACATTATTCAACTGAATATTGATGTAGGGTCTATCATAAATTTTGGACCTAATCTTACCAAGAACCGATGTTCCTGGTTTACCAAGCTTTATATCATAGATCCCTTTAAGCATATTATGCCTAAAACATTGTTTAAGGATTACGTGATGTACCTACGTGATGTAGGTTCCTAGAATAAAATATTTTTTAATTAATATGGACCAAATTTTATTTATTTAGGATATAATAAGATTAAGTCACGCATATAAAGACCAATTCACATAAAAAGATCAGTCCCGAAAACTTAAAGGTGAAACTCATCGGCTCGAGGCATTAAAGAGAGTTCATCTCTCTTGCAATCTCATTTTAATGTCGCAAAATCGAGAAACTAGTCAATCTAGTTCACCGTAACTACTAGTATAGTATTATATGATCTGTGCCGTAACATAATTTTACCCACTAACAATACCCATGAGCTCAAAAGTTCGAGCAAACATTTGAGTGAAGTTGGCTACGCTAGGCATTCTTGATTAACGTTCTGCATACCTACTAAATTTTATGTTCAGCTAGTGCTGGCTTGTGTTTATGTAAGCTGGCACAATTTAAAAAATATATTAGGTGTTTTTTTTTTACTCTATGATGGAACGACACAAATGGTTCTAGGCCCTGGAATCTAGGGTATTTTTATAAATGCTGAAAGATTTAAAACTTAAATAAAATAAATAAATAAATATTCACGGACACTTAACACAACGCCTTCTAGTCCCAAACTAAGCAAAGCTTGTACGATGGAAACTAGATGGCTGATAGAATACATACAATACATTTTTTTTTGTAAATACATACTTATAATACATAGAAACACCCAGACACAGAACAAACATCTATGTTTACAACACACAAATGTTTGTTCTCGGTGGGGATCGAACCCACGACCCACAGCACGGAAGGCAGAGCTACTACCGACCGAGCCATGACGCCTGTCTAATTGATTGATTAACTTGATTTAATATTTTGAGTGTAATTTTAAGGTTACGCTTTACGTCTTTTTTCCCATACAATATAATATAGTATTATATGATCTGCGTCATACAAAAGATGGCTCTGTGGTTTCACGTGAAGAGAGTGAAGAGAGAAGAGAGCGTGAAGTAGGATAAAATAGTAGGACCACGAGAAAAACGGCCTGAAAACGCCATCATCCACAGCCCGACCCCACCCACTGCTGGATATAGGCCTCTCTTTTGATGTACCACTCCTTACGACCCTGTGCCAGTCTCATCCAATTTTTGCCCGCTATGACAGCGATATCGTCTGCCCATCTCGCTGCAGGACGACCGAAAAACTGAAAACGCCACCTTATGCAAACTTAATTAATTTTGATTCGATTAATTTCTACAAAATGATGCAGTCGTTTTGATAAACAAGTAAACAAACTGTAAGTAATGATTTTACCCTGTAGCTTATTAATTTCAATAAAGTTTACTTAGCGCGAGTTACTAAACTAAATCAACTAGAAGCTAAAAATTTCTTAGAAAACAGTCGCATAATACTTTTTAATCTAGAATTCTGAGAGCTGATATTTTTGTAAAATACTAGGTTTTAATTAGAGAATTATTCTTAAATTTTGAGCTAGTTTGGAATCAAAGCTTATATAGCATTAACAGTTTCTGCATTCGTTTGAGGTCATCAACGCTTCTTCAACTTCAAATAGTTTAAAGTCCAAACAATAGATTCGATCGTCGATATACGCTAGTCTCAAAGCTAAACACAACAACACACGTACAATAATTTACATGTATTTTCTGGAAATATTGAAAAAAATTGTACAGATTGGAAACTGGTGCTCAACAGATTCAGTAGCGTGAGAAACCGAAAACTTTCGTGATTCTATTTGGCAATCAAGATTTACGATGAGAATAAAATATTTGAGCGAGTACATTGCACTGTCTGCAACAACTTCAGACTCGTATCTCAAAGTTCATATGAACTTTAGGACGATTCAGTCGTGCGCAATGATTTTCGACACTATTATTTGGTCCTACACTATGCAGTAACACAAATCGGTAAAAATCTATATTCAAGCTATTTGGATAATTATTATGCAATGTTTTTTGTCTAATTGATTCTGAACTGAAAACGAATAGCACACCTACAAATAAATTGTATCAAACAGCGTTAGAAACCGTTAGAACAATCAATAAATAATCGATAAGTTTTAGCAATTTTAGGCAGAATCTGATATTCCAAGTCGGGAAGGTTTTGGAAAATAAATTAGCTAATTTTTTTTCCAAAATCTTCTCGTCTAGAATAATTTAGCGAAAATCTGTCTAACAAACCAATCGCATAAATGTTTTTTAGGTTAAGTAAAAATCTTTATATCCTGATAAATTTATTATTCATTCACGCTTGCCAACGAACTTTAAACTCTATGCCAAAGTTCAGAGGACATGACGTATTACCAAATGAAAGTTGGCACAGTTTCAAAACGTGCGGACATCCGCATTGTTGTAACATCTCGACGCATTAGGAGGCTTTTTTAAGGGTCTAAGGTTACCATTACTCAGGGGAATGACGTCAACGTTAGTCAAGTCGTCAAGTCACTGAAAAAATCGAGTTTGCGAAATAGAAGGATATGAAAGAGTGGAGAAAAAACGATACATTTTGGCCAAATAAGTGCATTTTCTGAAACAGCAGCCCTACTATCGTAAGCTCTGAACTGCTTTCGTTGCCCAGCATAATTTCAGGCGACTTGGCCATAGATATACGGAAACGAGAAGCTTTTGACGGCAAAAAACGTGCTGAAACGCGCTAATGTCACTATTTAGTCACAGAATACCTATGATTTAGTATGAAAACAGTTCAGAAGACCTTGAGACATGAGACCGATTGAGACAACGGTTGCCCCCCAGATGTTTTAGTAACTCCATACTCCATAGAAAAATATTTTTTTGTGACCTTATAACACCCATAAATTATGTAACAAGTGCCTAGAAAACAGAAAAAAGCTTCCTGAGTTCAGGCTTATTTAAACAAATGAAAGAATAGAGTTCTAAAATTTTTAGTCTTAGATCAGTATAGTACAGGATCCCGTTATACAAGGACCTTCACCGAGCTGGTTAATGGATGAAAATTATTTTATTATCAATTAAATATATCAATTAATATATTGCAAATGGGTTGTCTAAAAAATTTCAGTCCAGAATATGATTAATAAAAAAATTCACTTTTTAGTATTCTCCGATTCAAAGTTACTGAAAATGGACTCGTAAGAAGATAAAACTATTGCTTATCTTGTCTGATTCTTCAATTACTCTGAAACTGCTTCCGTTAAATACTATATTTCGTTTGTGGTCTTAATCTGGTCTAGCGATAGACGCTTTGATTATGTTCTCTTATTTAGCATCACACTTTTTTGTACGTTACTAAATTGTGGTGCACAAAAAGCATATAACATAGATCACGTATTCAGTGGATGCGCTCAGTGAGGCATAGATTAGGTATAGGTATCGTTATAAGTAGTGGTTATTACTTGTATAAAAATAATTAAATAAAGTATTAGGTTAACGATTTATAGAATCAATGCAGCATTATAATCAAAGAGGTATTGTGGTTGAAATGAGCATAACCACAATATTAATTAGTTTTTATTTATTTTCCTTGAAATATACGAGTCACTACAAAATAGTCTGGACTAATGTCACAGAAAGGGCAAATTCGATTGCAAAATAGTCATAATTAAAAAAAACTATCACGTAGCCTACATAGTACATACTTCTTTCATATTACCCACAGGTTTTTTTGTCCCCTCTAAAGCTAAAGGTATGATATTGTCAGCATAACCAGCTACAGCCATGTCTATTATAAAAATAAACACCTATTCGTATTCTCGTTACAAAGTCAAAGTCAAAGAGCTTTTATTCAATAAAATCTCACTGATCACTTTGAATCGTCATTACGTTTTGTATGATTAGGTACGATTACAATTTTTTTTACGGATAATAAAGCTATTTTTTTAGTTAATAAACCAGGTACTAAAGGTTTAGTTCAGTAAAACTAATTTTACCACAGAAAATAGTAAGTAGTTTTTGAAACTCAATACTGTTACCATCACTCATTAGGTACATACCTAATCATACTTTATCCTTCTTTTGAAATAAACAACTCTAAAGTGAGTAACATTTAATTTAATTTAGTTAAATACTTTTTTTTCCTTAACAAGTGCCATATAAAAGGGTCACCAAGCAGATACAGCCCTATTCCAAATCTACACTCAACTACAATGTTGGTGTACGTATTAGTGTGTGCTTTCTTAATCGGGTCTATCGACTGTAGACCCCGACTACTTTCAAATACTGATATAAACTACAAAACAGATGAAGATAAAACATTTCAACATAATATATTCAGAGATGTCAACAAGAAAGAAAAAGTGAGAGCAGAGAGAGACATTTTTGAGGCACAAAGAATACCGTGTCCTTTTGGCTATAAGATCAAAAACGAAGGAAGAAAGAACTGTGTACCCGATAATACCATTCCTAACTTGAAGGATGACCAGCCGAAACGAGCCAAAGACTTTCTTCCTAGCGAACGGTGTCCCATTGGTTACGTCATAAAGTACAAAGACGGAAGATGGTTCTGCGAACTTGTATCAACTAATAATATCTTCGATGTAGTCCTAAAAGAAACTAAAAACAGTCCAATATCGATGACTTGCCCTAATGGTTACACTAGACTTGGAACGGGTTGTTTCGACCATGACGGTTTTGAATTAGGACATAATAACAAAATACTCAGAGAAAAGAGAGATCTCTTACGTAGTAGATGTTTCCGTTTCTCTGGGCTGCATTGCCCTCTTCCATTGCCCTCTGCAAGGATAGACATTGTTTTGGACAATTATAATAAAGTTTCTGATACTCCCAATATACCTACAGAAGCTAACGAAAATGAAAAAGTGAGAATAGTTGAACACAATGAAGCACAGAGAAAAAAAAGAAGCAAATTCTTTGTTGTTTTTCAATGTCCTTCTGGCTCCAGTAAAATAGGATCATCATGCGTGCGCCACCCTGATTATGACCAATTAGCCGAATGGTTTACAACTGTCACGGAAGATGATAAAACGGATACGCAATCAGTAAGGATAAATAAAGAAGAGAAGACCCTTTAACTATGAGCTTTAATGTCCTAGAACAATGTCCTCCACTGTATACAAAAGTGGGAAGTAAATGCATGAAAAATGTAATTATGGACACTGAATATATTGATTTAACTAAAATATAACATAACAGTGTCATACCGCCGGCGCCAGGAAAAAATTAACCTTTGATAAGAGTTATGTGGCATTATCTACGACTTAAAAACCTGGTAAAAATTAAAGATGACATCCTAACAAAATCTCAATGACACTTTTACTAGGTTTTATTAGAATTACTCTGCAGACTTGTGTGGCTGTTTCCAGAACTATTTTGAGAGTTTTGTGTATTTAAACCAGTTGTGCGTGACTGTATCAGCATGCTTTACGTCTAGAATACCGTTCATGTAAGTGCTTTTTTTACATAATCTTAGTGTTTTGGAATAGTTTACAATAAAATGCATTAATTTCATGATCAGTGTATTATTTTAATGTATTTTAGTCGTCTAACTATAATTTGTTTGCTATACTCACAATAACACAAAAAAAACTATCAAAACAAAAATGCCAATTAAGGGCGGGGATTTTTTATTTTTTGTAAAATTAACTGAACAACTGACAAGTCAATATCGTGTCGTGTAGGTGTCAATATTGGCTAGTGTGCAAACGCCTTTGACGCCGAGTCTCGTCAATAACCGCCCAAATGGTTGTAATCACCATGTTTTCTGATAGCAACATAAAAGTTCCGTAATAACACTATCATAATAATTTTCTTTGATTGGTCACTTGGGAAGTTAAGGGGGTGGTATTAATTAGATCATTATGATATAATATTAGTTGCGACTCTAGAGGAAATACATGACGTAAATAAGTAGGTACAGTTAGCAAAAAGCTCTTTAGCTTAATCTTCAAACAAAATATACATAAAATGATATATTTTTGGCAGAAAAAAATGTCTCAAGAGAAAGAAAATTTTCCTCAATAATTCATATCGACCTACGTACCTACTCGTATAATCCAAATACCTATTTGTCGAGACAAACTCGCGCGTGACGAGAAAGCAAACACGATGCCGAAACAAAGACGTATTCTTCAAACTCGCCGAGATTATCAGGTACCAAAGGTTGTGCATTTTGAACTCTATTTTATGCAAGGTACTGTCTACTATCGAGCGAAGAGGGAGTTCTCTCTTGAAAATCTCGTAAAATAAACGTTACATGAGGAAACGCTCGCGACTTCGCTCGCACTAAGCTATTTTTTTACTAACTTGAACCATTCGTTATAATCTAAGCCTCAAAAGTTATTCTGTCAGGTTACCAGTCAGGAGTCAGAACCAGTTTAATTCTACAAAGTAAAATCCTCCTTATCAGTGATGGTTAAGAAGTATTCCACATGATCCAGCTAAGAAACTGCTATGCAGCTTTTTTTGTAGGAATTCTCTTAAAAAAACTGCATTCAAATCAGAGCCCTAACTGTCGGAGCTACAAGGTTGAAAATGGTTATCATCCAAAGCACAGATCATATAATACTATACGCTAAAGATACCTTACCAAGATTATCAGCGCGGTACAAGGGGAATGTAGCAACCCAGAGTAGAACTAGCAGGCCTGTCCGTCGCTCCATCTTCATTCTACCAATCAGTTTGACTCGTAAGGCTCACTGAACAAAAGTGACATCTTGGAACTTTGCATCACCATTTAATTGGGATGGTTAATCTGAAATAACGAAAAAAGTTTATTATTCGTTATCAATTTTTTTTAGGGTAGTTGATAGTTTATTTGCAAAGAAAATTACAATATTACCATTATTTAGTTTCCAAGTACAAGCTTTGCTTAGTTTGGGACTAGAAGGCGTTGTGTTAAGTGTCCGAGAATATTTATTTATTATTTATTTATTTAAATAATACATAATGAATCAGTTGAGGTATCTAGAAACGATTTATAATTGCTTGGGTTTCAACCAGTTTGAACAAAGATTTGTAATGTAACTCGCAAAATACGCAATAGTTCCCAAAACTGGCATTGTTTTATAATATTTAGAAGAGTTTGATCTTTGCATCTTGAATTATCAATGAATTAGGTACTTGACTGCATTCACTTGGAATTTAGAAACTCAATGTGTTAATCGGCTTATGTGGCTGACTGTACTTACTCGCAAGTATTTTAGTATTTAGTAATTTAGCTCACAATCGCAGCAAACGAAGCGAACACCATGTATACTTCCTCTCCCCAATTAATATGCAAATTGCTAACAATTTAAACAGGAATATCTTGTTGGTACACCCAAATTCGTAAAGTTATATGTTGTGGATGAAGTGCCTAGAATACAAGGGAGGTTTTTTGCCATCAATAGTGTACCTACAAATAATTATAAAAGCACGCTATCTGCTTAAAAACGGTATCAAAAAGCGTGTTAAAAACGTTTAATTTTATTTAGACTAAACTGCGCTGCTCTTTAGATAGCTGATTTTGCCGCAGTTTTCTATACGCTTATTTTTCTTGAAAATAAAGCTTTCTAGTAAAATGGGATAGAAAAATCCGTTCAGTGTAATAATTATTCCTTTTAAAATCAGTTCGTAGGTAGATTTTCCATAGCACTGCTGAGACAAGGCAACTAATTGTGTACGTGAAGAAAAACTTGTATAAAACCTCTTTTCAGTTTGGCTGTCCCACCATTCATCCCCGTCCATTAACTCCATTGCATGATGTTGCGAAACTGTGATATTCTTCTTCTACCTTCTACTCCTCTCTAGCTCTCTAGCTTGCCTATCATTGAAATCGTGATGTTCTATTTCTACCTACTCCTTCTAGCCATGTAGCTTGCCCATCAGTGACATGTTTCGAGGGATGATTGTTGGCAACAGTATGCAAACCTTCTACTTTACAGCGCAAAACTATGTAGGGATAATTAAAACAGTCTCCCATTTTCCAAAATGATTATCATTTTCTCAAAAGAACATTCTTGCGAACGTAAACAGGAAAACGTCGAGACTTCCTTTACGCATTACTTAGCCGCCTTTCTTCTCAACTCATGTAAGAGCCCTTAGCATCAGTTTTGAAGGGTCATTCGTAGCTTGTTAGCTAGAGTTGGTCTTGACGGCTCAAAAATTATGAAACACACTGTAGCGCGTCAGTTTAGGCACAGATTATTATAATACTATACTAGTAGTTTAGGCTAGCCCGTTAGGTTTTTCTACATAATCTTTCACCGGTGAGTATTATTTTTATTTAGCCATTTCTGTTGCACTTCTGGATGTTCTTACAAATACAGTGAACGCAATATAAGTGTCCATGAGTTACTTATAATTCGTACGCGTTGCATGGAGTCGCATATTCAGCAGGGACGAGGTAGGGTGAGATCTGACTTAAACCAAGCTAAGGTATCAGAAAAAATATATAAATCGTTTGCAACAGTTTAAAGATAGCTCAACTGTTTCATGTCATTGGTTTTTTTTTTTTTTTATGTTAAAAGTTATGGAACAAGCTGATAGCTCACCTGATGTTAAGTGGTAACTTCTGCCTATAACATTTATTATTATTATTTATTATTCATTTATTTTGTGTATTTTGTAAATATACTGTATTAATTGTAATTTTCTTGATGAATAAATTCATATTATTCTCAGAAAAAGTATACATCTCTTCAATGGAGTAGAAATCACAGGTATATCTAATGGTACCTGCTTGATTTTTTTTTAATAAACAATAAGCCATTATTTATTATGAACTTGCTATTAGAATTTATGTGAAACAGTTTACCCGGCTGAAGATCTATGATCTATAACTGGTGCTAACAAACTGAACTCGAAAACAATAGAGATTGTTATTAGGAGACATCTCCCTCCCCCTCGATGTTCTAGATCTAAAAGTATCAATAAGATTTTTTTATGAACGTTATTTTCGCGGTAGGAGTAAAATAAGTATTTTAGGTCAACTATCGCAAACGATCGCAAATTTGGGTTACGATTACGTCACTATAAAGGTTTAAATCTTTTTTCACCATTTTAGGGTAACCCAACAAATAGTGTAGGACACCTCCCACTGGTGGGACGGCCGGTGGGCACGATGGGAATAACCCCTCAAAAGCACCTGAATCTTTCTTATTTACTTTATTTTTAATAAGAAATAACATATATTTTTTCTATTAATAAAACATACGTCGGGGACAAGCCCGTATGAAGTCACACAATTCTAACCCGGTATTGTCTAGCAGTCGGACAGAGACTTTCCAAAAGAACTTTTCAGAATGTTATTATAAACACACTATCTAGTCAAGTCCAGCAAAAACACCCTACAAATAGCAAAGAAAACTTGTAGGTAATTGTAAACACACTATTTCTAGTCAAGCCGAACAAAAACACTCGGCTACCCTAAAAATAGCAAAAAAAAACACTGTTTGATAACAAACGTCATAATACATTCAAGGTAATAAGAAAGCTTGAAAGGGTACGAAGCTTCTTTACGGCAATATTCCGGAGAATCGACCCTTCCTCATCACCCTTTCAAACAAAGAGAAATATAAATAAACAATGACACTGAATTAAATTCACTATGTACCCTTGTAAGGGCCACCATACATAATGCGGAGCGACTCATCTTCTTGCATTTTTTAAATCTTTCTTCCTAAAGATTCACTGAAGGTATTTGAAAGGCTATCAAAGATCGATATCAAATAAAATTAAGCGCCAAAAACATAATAAAAGAAGGTCTTAAGAAATTTTTGATAAAAAATGGTTTGAAGCGTATGGATTCCGTTGCAACTACATGCAGGCACATGAGACATAACAACTTTAAGTCTTAGAGTGATGAACACAGTGCGGTACTTCACAAGACACATCCTAAGTGGACGTGCTCAGTGAGGAATGCATTGTTTAGGCACGTGGCCCACTAACTATTTTTTATTTTTGTCAAAAGATTGTGGCTTCTTACTACTTTTTATTTTTATGAGAATAAGTATCTACGTAGATACTTATTCTCACAATAATAAAAAATAGGGGTTATTCCCATCGAGCCCACCGGCCAACCCACTGGTGGGCACAAGATGAGTAAAATAGCAAAATAGCAACTGTAAAACTATCAGAAAGTCACAATCTTTTGTTTTGTTATCATTTGCTACACTTGCTTCCATACCGCATCGTGACGTGTGTGTACGCCCTAAGCCATTCCACTTTGAGTAAGGAATAAGAGCACATTTTCCCTAATAAAAGTCTGCGGTAGAATATGATTGCCTTCATTTATTTGTCTTGAAGCAAAGGAGCACAAGGCTGCATTCCCGCTAAGATAACAGTTTGCGGCTAAATGTTTAACTGACTTTGAACTACAAATATTCGAATGATATCTCGTGTCAACGCCAGCTCGACTGTCAAAATAAACTCTTTAAACAAAAAATAAACGAATTCTAAATTATCCGTGATTTTACTGAATATAAGGCTTAGACTTGAAAAACGTTACAGCGTCACCGAGTAGGGTATTTCGGATGCGTTACGATACACTTACGATTGCCACATCTATACGTGATCAAGCAAGGCAAAGAGTACACCTATATTCTACACCTAGTGAGCAGTCAAAAAGCTGCGTAAGTTTTGTCTGGGTAAGTTAAACACCGGGCCGTAAGTTACGTACCACGATAGCTTCATCTAAGTATATGGAAAAGCCAACAGTCAGTCGCGTACTTTTTGCATAATAGGACTGCGGCCTAAGATATTCTTAGAAAACCGCTGAGTGCAAGTGCTTTGAACCACTGCGGTATCAGCTTTAAGCGAGTTTCAGTTATTGTACAACAAAAGCTTTTGAACTGCTGGGTTATTAATGAACAATGAAGTAAATCTAAGAAAGAATTAATTTATTACGCGATTTAATGAAACAATGTGCTAGTTGCCTTCTAGCCAAGTTGGCATTCTTCAGTCGCTGTAGAATCTAATCAAATGGGCTTACTCTTATTGGTCTTCTAATGCTACGCTAGCTAAAATGGTAAATTGGTTGCCACCTCTTTTTCACTGCAGAACGTAGGTCTCTCTCAACTATGCTCAAATGTATACATTTGATATTGTTTTTGCATACTACGAACAGATACAAATATAATTTTTCATCAGCTTTATCTTCTAGAAGCATGAAGTCAATATCAAAAACTTCTGTGGAAAAATGCAATCGCCTTTACCACGATTTTGCTGAAACATGAATATTGTCAAGGATTTTTCTCTCTAACAGTACTTGCAAATATGTAGTGTCACGGGAAATGAACGGCCCGGACTTTTGCTATGTATTTTTTTATTCAAAACTGCTTTCGTAAACGTTGAGCGGTTAGTGTAACTAGTAACCACCGTTGTAGTTTTAGGTAGGGTAACCCCATACCCAAAACAACGCTCTATAAATGTATTTCCAAGCGAGTGTTGCTGCAGGATGAAGCCTGTATATCAGACGACTGTTGTCTCAGAATGGAATCAGTAAACGAACTAAGTTGGTGAGAAACAGAAGTGCAGGTTTGGCTCTCGTGGCCGAACAAATGCTTATTGTAATTTTTTTTTTCGTACGTAGTATATATTTCAGTAAATAAAATGAAAACGACGGTTAGACATAACAAGAGATGTACAGTAACATTTTGGAATTCTGACAGAGTGAGCCATTTAAAGTGCTGACTATACTAGTGACTTATTTCTTTTTTATAGTGTAGAACAGTACAATCGTGTTTGTCATATTTTTAAACATAATATTTAGCAATATGATAGCCATTAAAGGAGGCTAGCTGAAGGCACCAGTTTAATAATTAATTATTATCACTGACAATGAAAAACAAAAATAATAACAAACACGATTCGTAAAATCGCGAAATTTCATTCTAAATCAATATTTATTTACGCAATCAAACCAAAACGAGCTGGAGCTTTGAAAGCTTCAATTTAACCGAAATCTCACAAAAGCTATATTTCAGCCAAGTTTAATCAAAGCCACCACTGAAAAGCTCTGAAGATATATCCATGTTATATTTTTACGAAATATCTCAACATTAGATATTTTGCTCTTGAATTCGAGATGATTAAAATAAAAGATTGGTTGGTATCTTGACAAGTACCTGGCTTTAATTGGACATTATGTAATACGATTTCGTAAATCTTCTTATATTTGAAATAATAAGTAGATCTTATTAAATTCAGATATCGGCATCAAAAGACGACAAAGTGTCTTTATAATTGGGTGTAAGATTATGCCAAGATAATTTTATAAAAGAACGTTGGTACATACAATAAAGAACAATAAAAGGTAGATAATAAGACTGAAATAAGAAAAACTTTTATTTACTGCGAATGCGAATATACAAATATATTTTGAATATTTTGAACTCGCCGTCGCCCGCGGTGTTGCTCGCGTTCTACCCTTTAGAGTGTGACGTTTTAAAATTCCTTTCTTAGTGCACCCCTACACTATATAAGGATACTACCCTCCAAATTTCATACCTCTAGGACTTATAGTTTAGGCTGTGCGTTGATTCTAAGTCAGCGTCAAAAGAGTTTTATATATATTGATGATATTATTGTGTATGATCATGTAACCAATGTTCTAAACATGTAGTAACTAATGATGATATTTCTGTTTCAAAAAACTCATTTTATTTCAGAAAATATTTCTAAAATAATAAACAAGAAAGATTTATGAGCTACAAAAGTATATAGAAATAAGTATCGATATATAAGAAATATTTAAGTAAGTAGGTTTGTAGATAGCTCAACTGTTTCATTTGTGTATTTTATAAATATTGTAAATACTATAATATCTTAATTTTCTTTGTGAATAAAAGTACATAAGTTAAGTAGGTAGTAAGAATATTAAATGTTAAAATAACTGGTTTTCCAAAATCACCTCTGTCTTTCAAATTCTAATCAAATGACAGGTTCATTTCTTGTTTTAATCAAATAGCTTTGTATCGAGATCAAACGATACTGAAATCTAAAACAAATAACTTTAACTTCAAGAATTATCTGCTAATCCAAGATTTTCTCTTCAAAATCCTACTGTGTTTATATATCATTAACTGCCTTTACCACATCTGAATTACGATTCGTATTCAAATGACAACTCCACTGCTTGGTTTAATTAAAACAACTTTATATCATGCTCGAACAAAAGCGAAATCTTATGTAAATTACCTGCAATATCCAAGATATCGAGTCCAATAAGAACACTGCACTAATTCACCACAAATGAAACTCTATTCACAGTTTCATTCACTAGTTTCATGGCACGATTCACGCGCGATAGACGATCTAAATTCGGAATTGGAAAGGGGGTGGTGCGCGAGTGTGCACCGGGGCTACACAAGACCAACTGCCAATTCATTCAAATCTCTAGCGGTTCAGATCTGCGCAGGGCAGAGCCAGATACAGTCAGCTTCAGAAGATGTGTATTTAATTTTTTCAGAGGCAGGCTTGGTAGTTATCATTACCACAATCAATTCTGAAGTGTTTACTATACTGTCAGTTCTAAATATTTTGTAGAATGTATCCTTATACACATTTTTTTTTTGCAAAAACCAAATATAGCAAAAGCAAGCTGGTATGAGTTAGTGGCCAACTCTGGCGGAGTTTTTAGGCCGCCTTAAGGCCTCCGTCATGGCTTAACGACTGCTAGAGCCGGGACCGACAGTTTAACGTGCCCTCCGAAGCACGGAAGCGCTTGATGTAAATGCCACTAGCGGTCACCCATCCAAATAGTGATCAAAATAGCGCAGAACGTCGCTTAACTTAGATAGTTGGTGAAGATTGACTAAGCAAGCATAGCCACGAGCGCTTCAAAAATATGAATGGATTGAATAAATGTGAAAATGTTAAGAAACTTTAACTACTCTACATCACCAATGTACGTAACATAAGTTTTTTATTTGTACCTGACCCAATCGCAGCCACTTGAAAGGGTAGTCATTAGTTTTAATTCCCGTAAGGCGTCATTAAACGCACATGCCCAACCAAAAAAGGCATTTCATATTTTTAAACATTTTATCCTTTTCTTAATATTGAATTTAGTATATTAGGTATAGGTACTAAAGTTAGATACTTACTTAAAGCTTGGGTAAGTAAACGAGCTAATTTTCTGTAGTGAAGTAGGTACTAAAAAGGGTTGAGACAAACTAAATATTTAATTTACAATACTTTGAATTTCACGCTTATATAGCTACCACAAGAATATAACCATTATGTCGCTCACTGTACCTACTTTCGTTGCGGGCGACAATTTAATATCTGATCATTGGTAACTGATTATAATGGTTTATTAGTTTATAAATTTTTAGAGAAGTTTCTGTTTGGTTTTTCACGAGGTTATGTAAATTAGGTTTATTAGTTTTTCTTCAGTTATATGCAATCAGTTTAGGTTGGGTTCGATGAACTTCAAATAACGCTATTTGACAGACATATATACTATCGGTCTCTTTATAAGTTCCATGGTCGAACTGCATGATGATTGTGTACTTCACGTTTGTAACAAATCACGTAAACTATAATTTTGTATGGAATGGAAAATAATCAGTTTTATTAACTAGACACTAGGGGGCACTGCTCAATCTCTATCTATGTTCTATACTATTATAAAACTGTAAAAAAGCCAAAAATTAAAATTAAAGATATCGATAAACTAAATATGCAGTTCTACTATATAAATAAACGATTCTGATCCCGAAAATCGAGTTTGTCTGTTAGTCTGTTTGTTTGTTCGCGGATCACGCCTAAACTACTGGACTAATTTCAATGAAACTTATACCTTTTAGAAGCCTTTTTTGCGGATTGAAACATAGGCTATATTTTATTGAAATCAATGACTTGGATTCTTAGATACAACTTGAACTCTCTAAACCAAAAGCAGCCATTTGCTACTAGGTTCATCGTAAGCTGGTTGACAGATGGTGGAAAGTTTCGCACGCGTACAAAGTCGCGGGTATCAGCTAGTATGATCTATATACAAAAATATAGTTTACATCAACTTTGTAGTAAACGTCAAATGAACACAATAATGGTCGAATACTCAAACGCCACCCAAACCCTACTCAATTTAAGTCACGCTTAAATTATTGCCATCTCTTACAAATGAGTAATGTCAAACAGAGGCAGAGCAATTTTAAGTGGTGCTCAAATTTGAATGACGTTTCAGTATTCCAGCCTAAGCATGCTGAACATAAAGGCCCCAACAGATTTTCGAACTATCGCTTATTTTTCTATATGTAAATAATGTTTTGAGGAATGGTCTTATTACACTTAGTTTATGTATAGGTATATAAAATGTTGTAGGTCACACACGGACGTTTCGTTCGGTAAATTCCAACGCATTAGTATTCTACGTACGGACGTCCAAGTCCCTACACGTCAAATGGTATTTGTTGAACGCTCTGAAACGGATCATGAAGATTGACCCAACTGGGCGGCTCCGATTCTAGACCATTCCATTCGTTTCATCTACACAAATCATAGGATATTTAATAGTATGAGGAAACACTAATATTATTGAAGTGAAAACTTCTTTATCATTGTTGTGATTTGAAAGTCGATGAAACGAAAAAGCGATGCAACGAAAAAGTGACAGCTCGACCCCCACAAAACACAAAACCCTTCGATAGCGCGTTCTATGATCCGACCAAACTTAGCAGCGCCATCTAGTTCTGATTTAGGTAACATGAGCATAGAACCTTTTCTAACAAAATAAGTTCTGAATATTGGTTTTTGAAGATTTCACTTCTACCACGTGTGAATAGTACACATGTTTTTTTTAAGGTAGGTAAATAATTACCTAAATCATATTTTTTGCTGTCTTTAAACGAGTTTCATCAATATGTATTTCCAATGACTATTTATAGAATTTATACAATGAATTTAACTTTAATTTTTTTTTTTTAATTATTCAATTCAAACTTTTAATCGGCCGTCAGTGTACTTGAATCTTTATAGATTCATGTGTTATTTCTATCATCCTACTGTGTAACAACAACCTAGCTGTTAGTTTTCCAAAAATTCTTAAAAAAAGGAAAATGAATTTGGCATTGGCACTCTAAAAATGGAACGGTACAATTATGCTCAAACGGGGGCGTGAGCACATTTTTTTATCATACATTAGCTCTGAGCTCGTCAATAATCCAATACAACTTGAAACTTAAAGTGCACATCTTGGCACAGTTGGTTAAAGTGTTGCATTTATATTGCCGAGAGAGACGAGTTTGATCACTGTCTCTCAAGAAGACGTGATCAAAAATAGCTTCGAGACAGCTAGTTCACTGCACGATCTTATTAAAATGGTCAGAGGAAAAAAGGATCATAGTTAATAGTTACCGATTATGATAGTTACGTAATAAACAAAAAAAAATGTTTTATTTTGAAACAAGTCTAAATCCCCACTGCCTTATCGTAGCATGTTACTACATAGCATTTCTGGAAAAAAGTTTAATTATTATTAGTCTGGACGAACGCCACTGGACGGAAACTTTGAAATTCGATATTTGAAAGCTCCTTAGAAAGTTTGATCCAACAAGGCTTTCCGAATGAATCAGAATAGCCTACCAGAATATTGACTGCATTGATACTGCAATAAGAAATATATGGAGTGAGCTAGCTCGCAACACTTTGTTTAGGTTTAGTGGATGTACGTGGTTGTCTAGAATACCATTCACTTTCGCTTTGACGACAGATTTTATTGAACAGAAATAAAGATACCTGTACTATCTAGTCTTTATCAGCGCTCATAAGCGGCTCTATAAGCTTTTGAAGTCTACTCCACAAAACAGCGTTTGTGATTTTTTTGTGAATAATACAAATGTCAATACAAATGTTGTGCTGACCCCACATAAAGTGGAAAAAAGGCAAGGAGATGATGATGAATACAACCGTTGTCTACCTACAGTTTTATTGAGTAGACTTAGCTGAAACCCGCGAGTGCGAAACTTCACTAAAATATTTGACATCAGCATACGATGAACATCGTAGCAAATTGCTGCTTTTGGTTTAGAACGTTCAAGCTGTATCTAAGAATTCACGTCTTTGATTTCAATAAAATATAGCCTATGTTACAATGCGAAAAAAGGACTTTTGAATGGTATAAGTTTCATTGAAATTGGTCCTGTAGTTCCGCGAACAAACAAACAGTCAAACTCGATTTTCAGAATCAGAATCGTTTATTTAGTAGATCTGCATATTTAGTTTTAGTTTTTGTTTTTTTTTACAGTTTTATAATTGTATGGATAGATAGATAGATAGCTAAGTTTAGAGGCGACAGCTGAAATTAATATTGTTTATTTATAACGAATTTCAAAGTTTTTTGGTAAAAAATATTATTAACTTTGATTACTTGAATTCAGTTTTATTTTATTTATTTCGAAGATGATGGATTCTTTCGGTGCACAAAAAGAAAGATACGGATTTCCTTTACACTTCTTTACCAAAAATATATGCACCACGCTGAAAATCTCCCACTTTTTGAGGTTAGTTGAAAAATTGCTTGTACACCACTTTAGTGACACAACGAAATAGTTATAGTACTTCAGTAACACTTAAGTTTACGCCTAACTTGACATATGACGCACTTTAGCCATAAAAATGTTTATCGCTTGTAATTTATGTATAGTGCTAAGTGCGGCCTTTAGGCCTTTAGGCATTTCAGGAGCCATCAAAAATCTAGGGGAAACCTTATTTGCCATAATGTGGCGCTCGAGGCTATGCTAGCTTAGTCAATCTTCACCGATTATCTAAGTTAAGCATCGTTCTGCGCTGTCACTATTTGGATGGGTGACCGCTAGTAGCATTTATATCTGAGCGCTTCCGTGCTTCGGAGGGCACGTTAAACTGTAGGTCCCGGCTTTAGCTGTCGTTAAGCCATGACGGAGGCCTTTAGGTGGCTTAAAAACTCTGCCACCAGAGTTGGCCACTAACTCATACGAGCTTGCTTGCTTGCTACAAGTTTTATAATAGTACTAGCCGTCGCCCGCGGCGTTGCTCGCGTTCTACCATTGATGATGATTGATAGATCGACGATAGATTCAAAGTATATTTTCAAAAGAAAGTGAACTTCGAATTTACTACTAGAACAAGTGCTCGTAGTCCTTATACCCCGTAGTCCCTAAACCTTTTACGGTGTAGTAGATTAGTAATTAAAACAATAACTTACCGATGTTCGTCGCTAATACGCTCGTCCCAACATAAAGGATAGACATTACTACATTTTTACTGCGCGTATAAATTTTAACGTGCGAAGGGATCTGTCGACCCTTATCTGAAGGTGTCTTAACGTAAAGAGTGTCGCTCTCATGTTTTGTAAAGTGGACTTTAGATTGCATACCTTTTTCGCTAAGGGATTTTGTATCGCTTTTATATTAACAAAATTTAAAAAAAGGATTCTCTATGTGGTTATATTTTTTTTGTTTGTTGATTTAGAACTCTGTCGTTTATAAATATAATAACAATATGGACTGTAATAATGCTCTTTTATCTCGTATATATCGCAATTCAACTTCGACTTCTTGTTTTATGGCTTTTGCAACTTTTTTTGGCTGCCTTTCCAGCTCTATTGACATTTGCAATCAAAGAACAGAAAATGTCAAATTTTCCCATCTGCGAGTACATAACCAACCGTTGGAAAATGGATGGTAACCCTAAAGTCAAAATAAGACATTTCACCCAAAATACACCAAAACGTACAAATACGCACCGAAAACACGCCCGATCTGTAATTGCTCTAAACGTGGGCCTTATCCACACTGACTTATGGTGGGTAGAAGATTTGGAATTATTATTATGTCCGTTTGTCAAGCAGTTTTCGTTCTTATATCCATAAGCAACCTAATTTTTTGGTTGAATAGGTCAGAATTTAATGTAGGTGGGGTAATAATTTAAAGATTCCGCCCAAAGTCAACTATATTATTATAAAAAATACATTTAAAAAAAAAACATTGAATCTCCGCCAATGAGCAAATGAAATTGATAAAAATCGTAACTAATTATGGTTTACTCAGGGTTTTCTGTGAATATGTAAAAATTACTTTACTACTTTCGATCGCGGTTCATAGGTTTTTAGAAAATCAAAGAAAACCTGGTTTCACCGACTTGATAACCCCAATCTTAAAAGCTTACTCTAATCAAACACCGCATACGTAAATGGAAAATACCGTGTGTTTCTTTTATAAAGGAAGCAAAAATACCGAACATTTTGAACCGGTTCAGTTCTTTGTTGGTTTCATTATTGAAATTCCGCATTTTCTGAATGAAAGTAGGTACTTTTTAACATTTGGTTTGATGAATTTGTGATTGCTTACCCTTACTTACGTACTCCCAAGACCTCTCCAAAAATATGCCCTGTTTATAAAAATTGTAACGGCCTACTTTGTTGTATAAAAAAAAAGTGTCCATAATGTGGCGAGCAAAACTTCCCGGTTATCTATAAAAACTTGAATATCGTGAAAACCATGAACGAGATCAGTGAAATAAATTGTTTGCTAGGTAGTTTTATACTCGTTAAATATTTATTACATTTAATGCATTTTACATATAATACAGTAAGTATTTAGAATACTCACAATATTTACAAAATACACATGAAACAGTTGAGCTATCTACAAACTGTTGCAAACGATTTATAGATATGTTAAATTAACAATAGAAATTGTAAAAAAAATGCTTTATTACTTATTACTTGCATGTAACGTGCGTCAAAGTGAGCAACGTAAGTGCAATAAACGGTTTGAATTTTAATTTGATGAAAAACGTAGTGGACTGGCATTGAGATTTAGTTAAGATTAAGATGGCCACTACCTTGATCAAACATTGACCCATAGGTACATTTACAGTTTATTATTTTTACTAAGCTAATATGCAACTTTTTGCTCAAGATCTGTCCAAATAACTTTTTCTTTTTCCTCAAACCTTCGTGCGCAAACACTACACCATAGAGTTCTACTTTGATCGCATTATAAGAGTGCAAACAGAAACAGGTCCGGTAGATAGGTTCTTCAACTGAGGAGTAACATTGATCAATATTGATCTCAATACACTTGTACTGAATAGGTTTGTTTCGGACTAAATACAGAACCTCTAATATGACTTTCATTAAGTAAGTAGCAATTTTTGTATGGAGGAAAACCATTTAGTTACAGTGAAATGAGAAAGTTATTTTTCTTCATACCAAAAATTGCTAATATTAGCAAATCAACAAAATGAAAATGTAGAGCAGATACAATAGAGCACGTAGTCTACGTGCTCTGTTGTATCTGCTCTACATTTTATCACCTGATTCAATAGTATATTTTGACATTATTATGCTTTGGACACCTCACATTATTATTTTAGCTAGTTTAAATAGTAATTTGGAAGTTAAATCGAAAAACAACTAAAAAAAATAGATCCTTTAAAATAAATAAATTGAAATATAAATTGCGGGTTAAAAAAAAGACCGTAAAGTCATTAAAATGTGTAGTGTTACCTTATTTTTGGGTCAACCAACAAAACCACAGCGTTGTTTCGGTGGTAAATGTGGCTTACATCACTCATACCAAATTAAAAACGCGTTTCGCTGAACTGCCGGATATTAATCTTTAGGTCCACAATCACCAGTAATGGGATCGTTTAGCAAATTACAATTCAATCCATTCTACAATCGGGTCACGGTGTTTACTTGTTCATTTTGATCCAGTACACGAGCAACTTTTAGTGCAACTTGCATTGAGCAATTTTAATTATTTTTATACGCGCATCCCATACGTAAATCTAAACAAACATTGGTTTTTACACATTGTATATTTTAACTGTGGTAATTTTGTTTCGAGCTTTTAGACTTCAAAAAATCATTTTTAGGTATTTACACATACCTACTTTTAATGCATACCAAATAACAATGCTTCTAAAAGTACGGGAATTGTAATAGGAATAGGTACCTACCTATAGGTCTCTCTTAAAATTAATGTATCTGTACCTACATAGTTGTAAGTGGTCTCATCTGTTTTTTTTTCGGAAATAAAGAATTTGATTAGTAACACCCAGTCACAGAACAAACATTTACGGTTGCCACACAAATAATTCTCGGTGGGAATCAAATCCACTATTACTGTGCCGCACATCGTGAATTTTTAAAATCTTTTATTTATAAGAATACATATCGGTATCTTTAAATATTTAAAATAATATTAATTAATGTTTTTAAATATTTGCTGTAGCGATTTTATAACTTCACTTTAGTCTAGAGAGAAGAGGAAGACGTCAAATGCACCAGGCGTTCTAAATTTATCGCTCGTCTGCAACCCCCTCGTTCATTATCGGATATGTTACCGGGTATCGGTTCGTTCCATTTTAATCCATTATACTCAGTACAGGCTTTTTACATTGTTGTGAAAGGAAACGATGATCAATGGTGTTAAAAATTTGCTGAAGAAAAACGATGGTTATTCAAACCAATTTATGTTCCACGAGAATTCTTCACATAAAATTCTAAAACCATAAAGCAGGTAGAACCATTCGCAGTATTTTGAAATAAATATTTTTTCAGTCAGTGTACCGAGTGCCATTTTAGTCATACGTAATTTTCCTGATTGGATATTTTAATTATAATTATGTTTGAAGTGAGAAACTGATTTGAATTTTTGCTACCATACCTACTAATATACTTACGTCATTTTCCTTATAGGATATATTATAATGACCTGGAAAATTACATAGTAGGTATTACAAAATTGGCACTTAGGTACACTGACCAAAAAATATTTCACACAGCGGTTCATATCCCAAGATGAGAAAAAAGATCTAAGTACAGACATCAACTGAAAAGCTGAAATCAATCGTTGTCGACACAAACTATCAGAGGTTACTTCTCCCAGATAAGGCAAGGGCCAGTAATGAAGCCAACCGAACTGGAAGACCCGACGATAACGTAGGAGGTGCTAGGGTGTCCTTGGAAACGGTGAGTTATTGGCATAGGGCATAACGAGCTGCGGTTTCACTTGGTATGATAGTTAATTAATATACAGTTCTAGCCTCCTTAACCGACTTCAAGAAATAAAGGCATGAAGTCCACCCCCAAGAAAAATAGACCGCTCTCATTATAATTATTGCTATTTACTATTTACATAAAATTTATGTACAGTACAAAGGTAGGTACAGTCACCATGAACAATACTTCACAAAAACAAAAAAGCTTAAATAAAAGTTACCATATCATATTTCTGATGATTTATACAACGTAATCCAAAAAACACTTTTTGATTGTGTGTTTCATGGGAACAGGCTGCTATCTGAAAAATTAAAAAATCTTCTACCAAATTTGATCATAACTTTATTTATCTTTTCAAAATTCTGATTGCTCTAGAAAAACCTGCAGATGTACAGTATAATTAAAGTAATTTCAATCTAATTTCAACCGCGAAGTATATGAGTTTAGCAAAATATTTTATTCTATACCTACCTATTACTCTAAAA
Organism: Eulithis prunata; assembly: GCA_918843925.1. NCBI lineage: Eukaryota > Metazoa > Arthropoda > Insecta > Lepidoptera > Geometridae > Eulithis > Eulithis prunata. Next base: position 7,171,439 of record OU974014.1, on the reverse strand, counting down.
GCAACTTTCGAGCCGAAGAAGATACTTAATCCGAACGCAGAGAGCTTACACTCACAACATAAATCTCTTCCTTTGACATTTTGAGCGTAGCGTTTTGGCTCATGGCTTCAACTTAAAAATATATGCTTCGGTTTCAGTACGTTTGTATGCAAATCTTGTGATAGATTTCATAGGCGAAGACCTCTTTCGTGGCTTGGAAAATATTTAAACGGACTACTGTCGTAAAGAGGGCTTTACAGACAGACGCGTTCACAGAAGCGTTCACATCTGATTCTCACTGCCCAACTGTTGACCATAACTAAACAAACACAACCAGCCTAATCTAGTTATTACCTGTAAAAAGAAAATAACAGTTTGCCACACTTCGCTTTTTATTTTGATTATAAAATTTTATTTCAGTCCTTCGATTGTGACGCCTTTAGCGCGCGAGTATACGCTTATATAAAATTCGAAGTAACACGTAAAAGGCATTCCGATAACATATAATTTTATTTGTTCACATATAAAAATAAAATATTTTATTTCAGTGGTAGATTTAAAGGTTTTTCCTTATGAATATTGTAAGTTATATTTGCATATTTGGATAATACTTTTCTATAGAAACTATTAAAACATACCTATTTGATAAAAAAAAATTAGATCTCAAAATGTGTCTCAACATTGTTGTCCAAAAGTACCTACTAGGTTTTAAAAATCTTATAAAGTAAAAACGATTTGATATTTCAGAATCAAATGTTTATATTTACTTCGCTTTACCTAATCAAAATAACAGCCGCAGCGCGCCTGCACAAGCTATTCCAATTTATAGATGGCTTTAGATCAGAGCATAGCCTAACAGGATTCCTACACATCGGGAACGACTATGCCGTCTTCCTTAGAGCTCCCAAACCGCACGACAAGTATTTACTCTACGAACTGTACGAGGCCAAAAACATCCCTGATATAGGCACGTATAAACCGAGATTACTAGCCATATCAAAAGTGCCTGTTGACTACATAAAAGATCAGCTCAAGATATACCGGTCTGAGCTCTACAACGCGAAGTATGTTGACGGTAATGTCGTGCCCGGAACCCAAGTGAAAAGCCTCAGGGAATGGCAGATAGAGAGGGCGTTGAGTTTCCACAGTAACATACCAGTGTTGGATGAAAAAATGCCTATTCTGCGGACGATTTTGTGATGGTAATCAAGATATTTTTCATTAAAATTTCGTTTTCTTTTTCGGCCTGCTGCAAGCGGTGATAGCGGTGTATCTTTTCCCATATTTTATCTGTGGTTTAATAAACAGTTGTATGTTTGAGCGTGTCTATTGTCGAAGACAGAATAGATGTACATTTTATAGCAGTGAGATTAGATGAAGTAAAGTAAATGCACAGGTGCGCTAAGCTATGCAGCTTGCTTCATCAAAACACAATACATTTTACTCTATTATGATTATGAGGTTGAAGTCAACATGGTTTACACGTTCAATATGAAAATTATCTGACATATTTCAACATTTTATCAATGCCTCTTGCTGTTGGTGTTTTTCGTGCATCAAAAACCGATGACAACGAATTTTATTATTTAATAATTTTAGCTATGTTTATTTGAATAGTCATAAACTGATAAATAAATCAGTTTATGTCATTAGTGTAGTGATGATCTTTGTTCAAATATCAAGCATGCTAAAATAACAACCGTATTTTAGTTGATAAAAATTATTTGGCATACCTTGGTACAATTATAAAATAAAATAGAGTCAAGTTTCATAACACTGACAAAAAACTCTCCCTAAGTACGAAAAAATAAACTCACCTAAGTATCTTCACCTAGAAAAACCGTTTATCCATTGAAGGATAGACTTTTCCTTATCGCTCGGTAAATAATTCTGAATATTCACTACTTGAGGCCCATTGATGATCATCCATCATTGCTTCAGTGCCGTCTGCGAGTTTGCCTCACAATTCATCTTGGGAAAGTTGGCTTTAAGGTTACGTAAGAGTATGTAGTTTACGCAACTTACTAAAACTTTTCTAGTTACCAAATAGCAGTAACTTGGTTTCGTTTGTGAGTTTGTTTAATAACTTCTCTAGAAATTGGTAGGTACAGTCAATGGCATTAATGGCAGTAACTTGCTAGTAGTAGAGCTCTTTGTGAGAGCTCGTCCGGGGAAGTACTACCACCGTACCTATTTCTGCCGCCAAGCATGATGCTCGCATTGCTGTGTTCCGGTTTGAAGGGTAAGAGCGCCGGTGTAATTACAGGCACATGAGACTTCAAGATCTTTGCGTTTCAGAGTGATAGACGCAGTGCATTGCCTTACAGGGCACGTCCTCATTGGACTTGCTCTGTGAGGTAATGCATTGTTATAGGCAGAAGTTATCCAAAACGCACTTGACGATTGTGAGCGTTTCGCATTAATTCAAATCTTGGCTCCAATAATACAGTTTATCTGCCAGACCAAAGTTACGTAAATAATTGACTCTTTAAAAACTATAGTACATATCTAGACAATTTACAAAACGATCTTATTCGCTGGCGCAGAAGTTAGAATAAAAAAAAAATTACCTACCAGCCTACCCAAAAGCCTGCCGCATCAAACATACAATACGTCATATTGTTTTATCGTGATTTATGGCCTGGGTAGTGGCCTAAAGGTTTACTTACATAGCTTCAATCTGTGCCTATTTCGAAGGGCTAGTGTTGAATTTGGCCGCTACAATGACAGGGTTAGGTAGGTGTATCTGTAGTAGAAGTTTTACTAATACCATGTCACGAGTTCATCGCCGAAAAGCTAAATTTTCTAGAGCCACACTCAAATAAAAGTAGGGACCGTGTGTGCTTAGCTGCCCGACATTTCCCCAGTGGGGAAAGCCCCAGCTAATTTCCCTACGGCAAAGCTAGTTTGCAGTCTAAAGGCTAAAAAGTTGCTCACAGCTATTCCAAATTGGCTAACCGAAAGTATCATCAGTTACTTAGTAGTTTTTCTAATTTAAATTTTTATTTCAATGTAAGTAGTATTACTTCATTTTCTCTTTAAAATTTTTTTTAGAAATATTACCACGTACCTACTATATTAACTAATGACTTTCCTGATATCCTGATAATAATGATTGCCTTTGGTAAAAATTTCACCAAACATCAAAAAAAATCATGAAACAAGTTTCTTTAATATTTTTTAAGACAATTACCTGATAGATCTGCCCTCGTATCGTAAGCTCTGAACTGCTTTCGCTGCCCAGCATAATGTCAAGCGATGTGGCTACAAATATACGAAAATAAAAAGCATGGTCAACAACAACATGAAACTATGCGCTTCGCCTCATTTTTCGCTAAATATAAATGTAGAAGAATAAGGCATAAGCTATTTTATTTCTAGACCAAAAGAACATTGGCTCATATTCTGGAGCGAGATCGTTCAGTCAAACATATTTGGTCAATTTACAAAACAGCAGATGTCTCATATTGACTATGATGGAGCAGTGTTGGCGGAACGATTCCGACGATATCCAATTTCAACGAACTTAGTATACCTATGAAACCTACATTGTACCTAGTCTACTATGATGGCTATAATAGGCTGTTTTCACACTGCCTCCGATACGACACCTACACGATATTGGCGGAGCAATAATTGTCATGTCATAATACTTGACGTGACAACAAAATTTTTGTTCGAGCCACTGACATCGATATCGTGTAGGTGTGGGTATCAGCCAGTGTGCAAAAGGTTAATCTTGTAATTTTGTTTGCAAAATGGTAAATTCTACTTAAAAAATATTAACCGATGTACATTTCATTAATTTGATAATCACCAAAATCGCACTCAAATATCTGACTTTTTCATGGATTTTTTTTTCACAAAACCCAATTTTGAGATTATAGAAAAAGTGTACCTATATTTTATTAAGACCCTATTACTTATTTAAGTTATATTTACCTACTTCTAAAGTACAACTCGAGCAATTTTCGTAGGGCGTATTTTAAACACATTTTAAAAGGTAAACAGAGACAGAATAAAAATCCCTTTACTTTTATTTAGTCCGTACTTACCTATTTGGGATTTCCTCGGAAGTAGGGTTGCTGTTGCTAAGCGTAAGTGATACACCTACTCATAGCCGGACTTAAGAAAAATCACTCCTGGGAGACGCATTCACAAACTTTATAAGAAACTTAATTTTTGATTTAGGCATCTTGTGTATTTTTTTCTAGACAGGTTTCCATTACGTGTAATGCATAAAGATATTTATCTACCTAGTACACCGTCTATCAACCAAAAAATTTCTTTACTCTTATCACAGAATATTAGTATTACAAGCTTTTATTCAGTCGTCACCTTATCCGTCACTTTTCTACAATACACCTACACACAATAACTTTAAGTTTTCTATTCTATAAAACAGTCCAAGTTGCCTGAAACTATTATGAAGATTTTTCATAGACAAGATTATTTCAACCATACCGAACAATGATTAAGGCTGATGGCGAACAAATACAGAAAATTCTCCGGCTTTTTCAATCCTTCTGTCCCTTCCCTTACCGGTGATGTTACCGCAGCGTACAAAAGGTAACACCGCCAATAATGAAAACGAACATTTGGATTCATGAGGCCGAGATCACAGCTGCGTAATAAAATAAAAGGTAGAGTACACAATATATCTCTATTGATGAATAAAGAAGGGGCATATTGGGGTGGATTTCAGTTTTATTCTTTTGGGGCGGCACGCTGAACTGTGTTTGACTACCTTTGGGGGCGTAAATACCTGCATTGTGTCTTTTGCGACCGGTTTTTGTTATGTAAAAAAAACGGTTACTGAGTAAACTATTTATTTCGTATCGAGTCAACTCATAGAAAGATTTACAACTCTAGCCTCTATCAGAAGAGAATGTGCTTTACAAAATACGTTGCGACTCGTTCTTTTTTAAAGATTTGGCTTTTTCATCTTTATAATTGTTAGCTCTACTATACCGAAACTTTGCATAAAACGATAAGTATCTTTATATCGGTCAAAGAAAAACTTCAAAGAAAATGTTGGAAACAAAAAAAATCCAATTCCACTAATTCAATTATCCAGGAAGTCCGTCGTTCGGATATTACGAAAGACAAATCGCTTTGGTTCACGCTTCAAGCCACAGAATATTAATACTAGTTTGGCCACTAAATTTTTGTTGCATCAAGCGATCGAGAAAATATTGGTAGAGCGGGCTTACTTACAGTATTCATTCATATCTAGTGTAAACTCGTCGAAAGATAAAAATAACAAAAGCATTTAGTACAAGTCGTAAGTAAAAAATATAGGTTTGGAAAAACATAAATATTGACCGTCTGTGAAGATTATGGGAGTTTCAATTCACGAAATGTTTAATATTTATTTTTAAAATTTTCAACGAGTAGGTACCTATTTCAGATACTTAACTTTATTATGAATTATTATTTAGGTATAAATATTTATTGTAACTGAAAATAAATATTTATTGATTTTTTTCTTAAATTCTTTGGTTAGTTCGTCCCGTTGTTATTTTCCAACTTACATAACTCCTGCCGATTTCTTAACGGCAAATCCCGTTAGAGCTGAGCCCGTAGTCTGTGCATTTGTTTTACTTTCGACTCGATTATAGCACACGCAAACGCATTCGCAAAGCGAGAAATTTTGTATGAAATTGCAAAATTCCAAAATCTTCCGCTAGAGGCGCTTATCCGGGTTTCATACAAAATTTATCGCTTTGCGAATGCGTTTGCGTGTGCTATATTCGACTCGAAAGTAAAACAAATGCACAGACGTGGGGCTCTGGTACGACGGTTTTAACAATGTTGTTATCAGAGCAAAACCTACCTAGTTTTTATTCCAGTGTGAAAATAAACAGCGTGTAAAGATAAATAATTTTGCAAAACTCGGCTACTCTGGTTACTAGTGCGCGATGTATGAAAATTATCACGTTTTGATTTTTACATTACCGGTTCGACAATATAGAAGGTAAGTAGGTACTTCATTCATTTGACATACCTACTAAGTATCTTTGCTACTATTTTCGGATGGACAGCTTGGCAATAAAATAGGCAAGACATTTTGGCCACAAAATTGCAAGATAATCTGCTTGCTTGCAATACCTATACTATACATACATACTAATTATTATAAAAGCTTCTCCCTAAGGTTTTTGTATCAAGTATCCTGTTGGGCACTGCAAATGATAAATTGAAGTTGAATTTAATAGTGATTGGTATAAATTAATAATATATTTTCACCAACTTAATGTTTATTTATTGAATGTGGAACAAGATGACGCCATACCAAATAGCTTTGCAAACTATCTGAAGGTCACTCCATGCCAATTATACATATGGAACAGTCGTCGGTGCAAACTGTCTATTCTTCGTTTCGCATGAGGCAGACCTAAACAGACACGAGGCGGAAAAAATATTCGTCAGTTGATTAAAGTCACTACGCGTGAGTGAGCGTGGCGCTTGCGCAATGTCCCGGAAAAAAGTTACATACTTGTGTACAATTTTAGCCGCATTCGTTTTATTGAATGATGTGAACGCAAAATCCCACACAAGTCATTCGCATGATACGAGTGGTATAACAAGTGAAAGTCATCCAAACCATGGATCAACACACCACAGCAAAGTTTTGCATGAAATCCACAATGACCCAACTGGATCTGAGCATAGTAATGAAAGCTCGGGGTACGTAAATTATTCTGCTCATGAGAAACATTTGACTCACAATTCGAACGGATTATCTGGTCATGATGTTAGAGATACGAGGTCATCGAACTCAGTACCAAATGAATTATCGGAAAGTGGAAATCATAACACAGGAGCTTTATACTCTAAGTCAATAACGGAAGGTGGCAGCAAATACAAAAGAAGTTTGTACCCTTCATCAAGGAGTGGCTTATCTGGTAGTGGACACTCAAAGCCAAGAAAACCTAGTTCTTCTGGCAGTGGAAGACCAAAACCGCATCCAAAGCCTAAGCCTGTGTATTATCCGAAGCCGGTGTTTTATCCTGACTCAAATAGTGGCTTATCTGGCAGTGGAGGACCAAAAGCAAATACAACACTACATAAGCCTGTGTATTATCCTGACTCAAATACTGGCCTATCTGGTGGTGGAATAACAAAACCTAATACAACCATACATAAGCCTGTGAATTATCCTGACTCAAATACTGGCCTATCTGGCAGCGGAAGACCAAAATCTAATACAACAATACATAAGCCTGTGAATTACCCTGACTCAAATATTGGCCTATCTGGTGGTGGAAGAACAAAACCTAATACAACCATACATAAGCCTGTGTATTATCCTGACTCAAATACTGGCCTATCTGGCAGCGGGATAACAAAACCGAATATAACAATACATAAACCTGTGAGTTATCCTGACTCAAACAGTGGCCTATCTGGCAGTGGAGGACCAAAAGCAAATACAACACTACATAAGCCTGTGAATTACCCTGACTCAAATACTGGCATATCTGGTGGTGGAATAACAAAACCTAATACAATACATAAGCCTGTGAATTATCCTGACTCAAATACTGGCCTATCTGGCAGCGGAATAACAAAACCGAATATAACAATACATAAACCTGTGAGTTATCCTGACTCAAACAGTGGCCTATCTGGCAGTGGAGGACCAAAAGCAAATACAACACTACATAAGCCTGTGAATTACCCTGACTCAAATACTGGCATATCTGGTGGTGGAATAACAAAACCTAATACAATACATAAGCCTGTGAATTATCCTGACTCAAATACTGGCCTATCTGGCAGCGGAATAACAAAACCGAATATAACAATACATAAACCTGTGAGTTATCCTGACTCAAACAGTGGCCTATCTGGCAGTGGAGGACCAAAAGCAAATACAACACTACATAAGCCTGTGTATTATCCTGACTCAAATACTGGCCTATCTGGTGGTGGAAGAACAAAACCGAATACAACCATACATAAGCCTGTGAATTACCCTGACTCAAATACTGGCCTATCTGGCAGCGGAAGACCAAAATCTAATACAACAATACATAAGCCTGTGAATTACCCTGACTCAAATACTGGCCTATCTGGCAGCGGAAGACCAAAATCTAATACAACAATACATAAGCCTGTTAATTATCCTGATTCAAATGGTGGATTATCCGGAAATCAACCTAGTATAATACACCGCCCAGTTACAAACCCTCCACGGTATACGGTTCCAACTACACATACTCCTAACCACTACTGGGAGGTATATCATGAACCACAGAAAATTCGTCATCACCACCACTATCACTACCAATACAGACCTCCTACTGTTATCCACTATACTCCATCTCACGGGACAGCTGGCAGTTATCCAGTGTACAGAGGACAATATCTTCCTCCGTACGTATACGAGTACAGATCATCTCAGAGCAAATATCGACGGTTGCTTGCAGGATTGGCTCTTTACAATCTGGGTTCAGTATCAAGCAGTCACTCAAAGCAACGCTACCATAACAATTACGCTTCTACGCCTGATGAAATTTGCATTTTTGGCGTACGATATAAAACTGGTAGCTTCGATGAGATGGCGATTAACTGCCAAACGATAACTAATTTCATTTGGGCAGAAGAATCAAATCCACAAAAATCGCAAACTGTTTCAACATTTGTAAATCATACGACGAATATTGTTGTTAGCCAGACAATATTTCCCAATGGCACAATTGTCCCAGGAACTAGCCAAGCTATAAACCAAACTACTGTCAATTCTAGTTTTGGATCAAATGAAGTGATGGTTATGCTACCAAATGGTACCTTAGTATCATCGGCGATGGCGGATCAAATCAAATCTAAAGAAACTTTACCTCGCACTCAAATCTTGCTACCCAATGGTACTTTAGTAGACCACATTTCTGATACCAAATTCTACGGAAATCCAGTAAGTATCAAATCTGGTATTGAGTGCTATTTGAAGAGAGTCACGAGATATTCTGAGATGAAGAAGACTGTTCCATGTGACCTACTCCAGGCTTACGCCGCTCAATCGCTGCATAAAAATACTGGAGCTATTCTAAAATCAACACTTGTTTTAATTTTAGTCCCGATATTAGGGCTTATTTTGTTTTAACTATTTGTTCTTCATTGAAATCGGTATTGTACATTATAGAGTTAAGACTATACTAATTCCATATTTTGTAGAAGAGATGATTATTATCTGTGTTTTTTGATAGTTTTCATAGAATTGTAGCTAAGAAGTATTGTATTTTTTTTAACGATTTAAGATACCTGGTATTCTGAATTATTTTCGCCGGCTGATGGCTTACAAATCTAAATTATCTCGATTAAATATCGTTGTTTATTTTTGACTGTTCAAAACATAGATAAAAACCAGATGTGCTCTTGGCACTCAGCTGCTCTCACATTTTGATCTATATTTTGCTTCAAGGTTACTATACTAAGAGGTGTTTTAATAATTCGACTCATTTTTGCACTTACATTTTGGTTAAGAGATTCAAAGAACTAGACGTTCCGCTACATAATAATTATGAAGATGTTAGAAAACTATCCTTATATTTATAGAAATAAGATATTAGAAGTTTTATTTTTACTGTAAATAAATATTTTTTTTACAAAAAGTGTTCAATTTTAAAACCTTCTTTACAACCTAACAGCATATCATTTTTGAATAGGATATGGTCTACTGCAACTTTGAATTTTCGTTTCAAAACTGACAAGCCCCTCAAGCGCCAAACAACTCGCTCTAAAGTCGCACATCTTTTTTTTAAGTTAATTAAAATCATTGAAACACTGAAAAATTGTGACCAACCAATGTTTAGAGAAAAACAATACAAAGGTTCAGTAAAAATAAAACTTTGATCCAAACAAGTTTTTCAAACAAAAAATAGAACAAGTAAAAAAACTAAGAATTTTTTGGTCCCACGTGACCCATCACACCTCCAGTGCTCAGCCTGATCGGTGTAGGGTCACTGACCGCACGCGTCACGTCCAAGGATGTTGTCCTGTCAGCCTGGGTGGAAACATAATCTTATTTTATTTTTAGTGCTAAATAGTACGTAATTAATATTAAAAGATAAAAATGCATTTAAGCCAGCATCCACTGCTTAAGCAACTCAAGCGTAGATTTTTTGTATTATGAAAATATCTACTCAAATGTATGCTTGACATACGATGTATGAATCACCATACGGGCCTAAGTATGTTAGAAATAACTATGAGATGACATTACTAAAGTCATTTTTATCTTTGTGGTCCATCATCACCATTAACTTCCAATTACTAAAAATATATCATCGTTTTCGGTTCCAGTTAATGAGATAAACTTTTTCTTGTAAACAAAGAAATAGAATACAAGGATAAACAGTTCAAGCTATTGAATACAATGGGCGGCATTATCGGTAAAAGCGATTTCTTCCAGCCCCCATATCGCAAGCTCTAAACTGCTTTCGCTGCCCAGCATAATGTCCGGCGACGTGGCCACAGATATACGAAAACAAGAAGCTTTTGACGGCAGAAAACGCGCTGAAACGCGCTAAACTTACTATTTAGTCACTTAATACCTATGATTTTGTATGAACAGTTCAGAAAACCTGCCAAAGCAGAAATCAAACATAATGATATAAAATATGGTATAACGTGGAACGAATAGGATGTCCCTCAATACAGGTATAAAAAGAAACATGAGCTCTTTTTTTAAAAATACTTTATCAGGATACTAGGAGCAATCCTACCTTCTATCCTATGACTTCCTACTAATATTATAAACGCGAAAGTTTGTAAGTATGGATGAATGGATGGATGTTTGTTACTCTTTCACGTAAAAACTACTGATCCGATTTGGATGAAACTTGTAATATATATTGTCCGTGACCTGGATTAACACATAGGCTACTTTTTATCCCGAAAAATCAACGGGATCCAACGGGATACGAACGAAGTTGCGGGCGGCACCTAGTAAATAAATAAATGGACAGACATAACTGGAGTCCATTACCGTTTTGCCAAACATGGCTCAGAGAATTAAAAACTCGAATCACCTATTGTACACATTCTTGAATAGTTTCCGAACCAAAACACACTATCTACCACTTTATCCTGTTACAGTTCAAGGTTATTGCCCCTATTATTATCACCTTACTTTGTTTAAATACCTAGATAATACTATGTCCGAGTTGAAGCAGCGAGACCTCTCTATAAGCCAAAAGCAGCCATTTGTTACGAGGTTCATCGTATGCTGGTTGAGAGATATTTTGGTGGAAAGTTTCACACGCGTACATAAAAAAATAAAAACGTAAGTAATTTTTTTTTTAATTTAACAATGTCCTTTGGCCTTAATTTCGCCTAATGGTAGGTAAGTGATGATGAAGCAGGACAGTCTAGAAGACACCTATTCACATTAGGTTAGTCACGTGGTTTGCTACCGCAAACCTAATGTGAATGTGAATGTGAATTACTATCGCTAGATACCTCTAGCGATAGTAAAATATCAACTTGTCAAAATAAAATGTGCGTTGTTTGTATCAAAGCTAGCACCATTTTTAACCGACATCAAAAAAGCAGGAGGTTCTCAATTCGGTTGTATTTTTTTTTTCTTCGTCATTTATGAACTGATTTGAAAAATTATTTTTTTATCTGAAACGGTATATATACATCCAGATTGGTCCCATAGAAGTTTTATCAAAATCGGTTCAGTAGTTTGAGAGTGAAATGGGAATAACTGAAAAAAACACGTCATCCACGTACACGATATTGCGTATTTTGCTTTCCTGTGACCTTTCAATGGTGTTTATGATCAATAGAACAAACCCAATGAACTACCATCATCAGCATCATCTGATGAAGCTGATCAAATTAAAGTCGGTTTTTTCAAGTCTAAACTTATAAATTATTTACCCTCCATTGCGGCTTTCACCGCGACATGATTTATTTTTCAAAAATGGTTTCGACTATGTGATAATCCACCAAGGTGTCCAAGTCATTAGACGGTCTTGTAGAGATGAAAAAAAAACTTGAAAATAATGCCCGAGTGTCGTACCGAGGCGCGTCAGTCAACGCGAAGTGTTTTATTACCACGACTCGACTCGCTTCTTAATTATTTATTTTTGTTTCAGCTAAGATTGAAATGATACAGCTAGCTCAATGCATAGCTTAGTTATTTAAAAAAATATGATAAGTTTTAAACTTTTGCAACAATACGCAACGCACTCATATCGTCCCCCTGCTAGACACCTGTTTTCCCCAAGATATAGAGTCAATAGGTGGATTATGGCTAAACATGCTCATGCTCAACCTTAGGCTCCAGCTACACTAACCATCAGGTGTGCTGGCAGCCAAATGCTTAGCTATAGCTTATAAAAAGAAACTTATCCGTATTTTACATATTTTTACATATTATACAGTTTCTTCTTAATAGCCTTGTGTAATGCTAGGACCCTAAATTGCATTTCTTATTTCGCAATCCGACGACAAACATCTATGATCATTTGCAAAATACGAGCAAGATAAAATTTGTGCGCGATAAATAAAATACGCCTAAAACATTTTGCGATACCTAGAAAAGGTGAATAAGTTGTGTAGTGCCTCCTACAGTTAAGACCAAATTGTAACACTTATTTATGCAAATAAACATCTTGTATCTTGTACTTTTGAAACTCTGAAGTTACACAAAAATCAAGCAGGTTAAGGGCTATCCTTACTTATATCAATACAGATACATTGGTACCTATTGATCCCACAATTTACCTTTACCAAAATCTACATGTACATTAAAACAAATAAAATTAAATGTTTCTCAAAAACTGACCTAGCTGATTTCTCAACATCCAAGCCCGTCAAGAAAAAAATGCCTAACGCGTTTAAGCATCAGATTTTGTGATAAATATAGCTCCCCTGTTGAATCTTTTTTACTCGCACACTGGTTTATAATTAACGGGCCTGTCTTTATTTTTACAAAATGCATTTCTTCAGTGAAATCAGAGAGAGCTATTTTTAACTTGTCACGAGCTAATTTAAACGAATTGGATTTGGCGTGTAAGAATATCAATAGGAAGTAGAAATATTGCAAAATGAGATAAACTTATTCCAGCACGGCACGGCATGAGACAACCCTTCATGGTTGATACCTATCCGCACTAAACGCTTATCTACATTTATTAGGCGGACAGCCAAAGAGTGGAACTCGTTGCCGGCGTCTGTGTTCCCGAATGACTAATAATTTGGAAGTTTTCAAGAGTATAGTGAATAGGTATCTTCTAGGTACCTAACCGTGCTACATCGTCGACCACATCATTGCTTAACATCAGGTGAGATTGTGGTCAAACGGTTGCCTATATTGTATAAAAAAAAACTTTGATAATATAGAATGCTAGTTTATGTTCTGTTTTGGTCTATTCTTTTACTTGGTTTGCGATGACTTTGCCTCTTCGTGGATTAAAATATTTTTCTGAAACCTATTTCTTTCAATCATGGATCTTGTATTAAATATAAAACTCTTTTGAAGCTGACTTAGAGTCAACGTACAGCCTAAACTATAAGTCCTAGAGGTATGAAATTTCGAGCGTAGTATCCATATAGTGTAGGGGTGCACTAAGAAAAGAATTTTGAAACGTCACACTCTAAAGGGTGGAACGCGAGCAACGCCTCGGGCGACGGCTAGTGGATCCATAAATGAAAAAAAATCGCATTGTATGTGCCTGTAGTTGTGCTGTAGTCTACTACCTTGCGGAAGAGTTGCAAATGCTGCTAAAAGGACTACCTGGCGTAGTATAAATGAAATCGAGTGGCGCCAAAGCAGCTACCTTGCATGATCCGCGTCATATATCAAAGTGGTCGGTTATCGCCACCTGCTAGCCAATAACAGGCGTATCGTTTTTCTTACCGACCGTCCCGTCCGGCTTCTGTGAAATATTGACATGGGTCTAATCCTTGTGACGCCAGCCTTATTTTGCTCGCTTTTAGTTTCAATAAATCATTGTGAGCTAGATAACTTTTTATTGAGTGATTATTGAAATCGCTTGTCTTCTGTTTTTGAGTTCTAAGTTTGAAATGTTTTTTTGATTTCCGTTTAGACAAAGTTGGTTACTACTATACTTGTAGTTCTTATCTTACTCAACTCTTAAAATTCAGTATATAATAAGTTTTGAACGCAGTGCTTATGTAACATAGAGTCAGTTGCAATAGTGTAAGTACAATAATAACCCGATTATATATACATTTGTAGAAGGAATTTAATTAAAGGCCTTGGGGCATTTAAGATCCTGATTTGCATACACTTAGTTAATTTTTAGAATAATTTTGTTATATTTTGTTAATTTTATCAGAATCCATTATGCATTAAGCAGTCACGAAAACGCAAAATAAAGTAATTTTTTTGATGCAAACACCTTTAAATACGATAAACAACATTGAAAAGACGCTTTTTTCGAAGTAAAATGTATAATAACTAATGATTCCCGATAATTTGTAATGACATTGTTACATTTTTTAAAACTTCATTGTAAGTGTTTTGTATTAAACAAAGTTCCATTATTGCAAGTTTAAAAAAAATGTGGGACTTGGGCTCCATCCATGTTGTCCCAGACTCTTTACTTACCTTCTTCTTATCAGTAGGTATAGTATTATATGATAAATAAATAAATAAATAAATAATAAATATTCACGGACACTTAACACAACGCCTTCTAGTCCCAAACTAAGCAAAGCTTGTACGATGGAAACCAGATGGCTGATAGAATACATACATACATTTTTTTTTTGTAAATACTTACTTATAATACATAGAAACACCCAGACACAGAACAAACATCTATGTTTACAACACACAAATGTTTGTTCTCGGTGGGGATCGAACCCACGACCCACAGCACGGAAGGCAGAGCTACTACCGACTGAGCCATGACGCCTGTCAGTATTATATGATATGTGTCAGTAATAAATAAAAGTTCTTTAAGTACGGTTTTATTTATATTTTTCCGTCTGAAACTGGTGTTACAGGAACTGGAGTATTCCCATAATTCTAATCTATGCAAATAAAGTTGAGTTCCTGCTTTCATAAACTCGCATGAGGCAAAATTATATAACCAAATTAAATTTTATTTATGAACTTTCGTAAAGCAGCGTTGTTTGTGAATGAAGCGTAACAATGGAACTTGGAATAAGTTGTATAACGTTTCATTCATAAATTATACCAAGACAAAGGAAATAGTGTCTACAATATTAAAGATAGTGAAGTCTCAGTATGTTTAAAAAGATAGAAAACTCTTTATTGTACACCACTTTTACGGAAATTATAAAATAAAGACAGAGTTAATTATTCTTATAAGATTTCATTGTTGGGTCGTAAAGAATCAGCTCAGTCAGCTCCGCATGTATGGATCTTGCCTTTGTCATGGATAATTACAACTAGGCAAGCCTACTCTATCTAATAATACTGTCCCAGGAACTGCAGCGCTCCGTTCATAAGGGCATGGGTAAAAAGTGACCCCTGACGCGGTACTTAAAATTCATCTAAATGATATGCAAAGGCCTGATGTATAGATCAAACTCATCCAAAGTTTTGATTAAGACCAGTTGAGCTATCTCGTTTGCAATGGTTTGTATATAGCTCAACTGTTTCATGTGTATTTTGTAAATATTGTGAATATTGTAAATGTAGTTGCAATATTCTTCGTGAATAAATTCAACGATTTCGATAACATGATATGACTTTTTGATTCAAATCTACTTGATCAATCAACTATGATTCTTGTGAATATTCGGGACATACAACATGTAAACACTGTCTGGAAGGGCCTTTATGTAATATTTTGAAAATTAGCGAGATGGATTAGTAAAACGCAAACGTGTGCGTGTGTTAAGACAGTTAGCACTAGTTAGCGAACTTGCTGTGTATTTCATAGTTGAAATTTTTGTTGCTAAGTTATTGTTTAGTAGTAGTAGAGCTTCTTGTGAAAGAGTTCGTCCGTGGAAGTACTACTGTGACTATTTCTGCAGCCAAATAGTGATGCTCGCATTGCTGATTTTTGCACATTGCGGTTTCGTGATTGCTTCGCTGTAGTAATCCTCTGTCTCTTCGCCAAAAATTCAAAAAAGGCAAAAGAGTCTCAACTTAAAAAAATTGCCACACACAAACTTTTGATCACAATCACACCTGATGTTAAGTGACGATGCGGTCGGTCGCCGGTGTATCGTTTATGTGTATTTATATGAGAGTATCGACATATATAAATATTTATAGACATTTCACACGACGCCCTCTAGTCCCAAACTAAGAATAGCTTATACTATGGGAACTAGATTGCTGATAGAATACTTATGTACATTTTTTTTAGTAAATCCGTACTAATACATAGAAAAACCCAGACATTAAACAAACATCTATGTTTACCACACAAAAATGTTTCATCTGTGTGGGGATCGAACCTTCGACCCACAGCACGGAAGGCAGAGCTTGTACCAACTGAGCTGTGGCGCCATGTATACGGACTTCAAAAACTCGTGCTGATATGCTAGCTAAGTGCCGGAGGCGGTGAAAATTTCATTCGCAAAGTGCGTCCATTACCAGTCGTTTAACTTTAGTCGTTAAACTGTGACGTAGAATTAGGGGCTCGTGGTTTCGTCTTGCGGATCGACGTCTTTTGTGCCTCGGACGGATTTATTTGAGTCTATTTAAACTTGGATTTGTAATCTGCTTCAAGTACCTAATTGTTCAAGTATTTTTTTTCTGATGATGTCAGCCATTGTCAGCTGCCAGTCAGTTATTTATAGTTATTTATAAATTATGTTATTATAAATTATGTTTGCATGATATTTAATAATTTTCCTTGATACCTGGATTTTTCCACGGAATTTCAAATTTATACAAAAAAATATTAATGTGTGTTACTGGCTCAAAGTTTCGAACCATTATTTGTCTTACGATGATTAAGCTTTGCCTAAGATCGTAGTTACTATCGTAACTTTCATAAAATATTATGTAGTGATTTTTGTGTGAATACTTACTTGGAATATGTAGGTACGCTATTCCAAGTAAGTATTCACAAAAAAAGTATATAAGAGGTATCCCATCAGCAATCTAGTTCCCATAGTACCTACAAGCTTTGCTTAGTTTGAGATAAGAGGATAGAGGGCGTGGTGTGAAATCTTCAAGAAAAATTTATAACGACTTTTTTCGGTGTAAACTCAGAAAGGTGTTTCCTCAAACAGTTTTATACTATATATATTATATCAATTATTTTAAGTAACTCTTATTATGCGCCCAAACCTGATGACCAAACACATCTAAGTACATACTGTTTTCCATGGGTTTAAACAAGCCTATTTAATGGCAATAAATAATTCCAGTCACGAACAAAGCCTTGTTGATGCCACACCTAGCAAAAACACCCTAATATTGCTAAATGAATGCTATCATTACTTTTCTTATGATTTGAGGCCTTTTCTACCATGCAGCAATCAAATGAAACTTATGTTAGTTTTTTGTTATATCTTATTGGTGAGTGATTTGATTAATTCGGCAGTAGGTTTTATTGCTTACTAGCCGTCGCCCGTGGCGTTGCTCGCGTTCTACCCTTTAGAGTGTGACGTTTCAAAATTCCTTTCTTAGTGCACCCCTACACTATATAAGGATACTACCCTCCAAATTTCGTACCTCTAGGACTTATGGTTTAGGCTGTGCGTTGATTCTCTGTCAGCTTCAAAAGAGTTTTATATATATTGATGATGATGATGATGATTAGACATTGCACATTAGCCATTTGTTTCGATCTTTAGTCATGTAATTTCATTCTCAACTCGGCTGTAGGTATTTTTTTAAAGATATAGGTTTAGATTGGTCCCATAAAAAAATCATCAAATAAAAGCTGGACTAGACATTGTGTATTTTGCTTTCCTGTGACTTTTCATGTTTACGGTCACTAGAACTACCTCAATGAACTGCCAGCATTATCATGATCATCTGACGATAAAGGCAAAAAATTGAAGTCGGTTTTTCTAGTTCTTAACTTATAAAATAACATCTGAACCCTCAAACTATCACATAATATATTAGTAGGATTTTTCCCCGGTGAAATAGAACCTTATGCTTCCAGGATATTATTTCCGGGCATGCCACGTTGAATTATTATTATTTTTATCGCGTTAATAAAATTAATAGCCCACGTTTTCATCGTATTAGTTCCACTCCATTGCCAGATTGCTGTGATATCTATTTATGTGATTTTTTTGGGCTTGATTTGACCTGATTTGTGATAAAGAAGCGTTGAAAGCGCTTTAAAAAATTAAACAATCCTGAATTGTATTCAAACCCATTACGAAATCTGGAACTAGAGTTGTTACTTTGACTAGCGTTGGCATTAGCACAATTACTAGCTAGAACATAAATAGTAAAAACATAGAACTAAAAGGAAAAACTAAAATAAATTATACAAGAATCTATTTCTTATACCTAATACAAAACAATAAATTCAAACAGAAGAAACAACAGCTTGGAAATCCCAGTTTAAATAACGGTACAAAATAATAATTAGTCTAGTATTATGTCTATTCCGTATAACCGGTATTAGCTCTGCGTTTCGAGCTCATTTTGGGTTTGATTCTCACCAATAACCACTTACTGAGATTCCGAAACAAATGTTGCGTTCACACTATGCCGCAGTCGGCAGGGACTTGGGCATAGAAGTGGGCACGAGCATAGTGTGTACACGATCATGCCTCTGTCCTGGCTCACGGCCCAAGTTCATGCCCTTGCTCCCTAATGAGAATAAAGGCGATGTTGCTGTGGCAATAATGCCGGCAGAGGCATGGGCATAGTGCCGACCCCACCTAGTGGGATAAGGGCAGGAAGAAGAAGAAGAGGCATGGGCATAGTGTGAACGTGGTAAAACAGTTGCGTGGAGAATGTGGCTATTAGTAACAAAACAAAAACATTAGAGTAACCATAATCAAAGATTTCACAAAAATAACAGAACTGTTATTGACTGATCGCACTGTGTAATTCCGAAGCACATGACATGGAACTGCCTTGTGCAAATTTAAAGATTGAAGTCTTCTTACAACATAGCATTCCATATTAGAAGTCACATTCACTGGTTTGCCGTAGAATATAGGGTCAGTAGCGTTTCTTCCTGCTGCAATTTTAGCATCTTGAAATACTGTTTTGTCTATACATGCGACCTCATCATCAAATTCTTTTTTATCTGTAGCTTTGTTCTTAGACATTTGTTTGCAATAAGGAGAAAACAAAATGTTATCTTTATCGTGTTCATGATTTTTTTCATATATCTTTACACCTACCGCACTACTGTTACGAAGCTCTACTGGTTTTCTTGCAGCAATTAATGAAGTTTTTTCATCTTTCTTTGCTTGAGCTTCAGCTGACGATTTCTCTGTCAATATGAAGTGTGTGATAGCTCGGCAGTCGATAACCATCTCATCGTTTATGCCGTTTTCATACCTCACACCGAACTTGCATATTTCATCGGGCTGGGGAATATATTGCTTGTGGTACTTGTACGTCGACAGGTTTGATGAAATAGCACCGAGGTTGTAAAGAGCCAGTCCAGTCAGAAGTTGTCGATACTTACTACTGGATAATCTGTATTGATACACGTAAGAAGGTACATTTTTGAATACCGGGCAGATATCAAGAGGTTTATTCGATTGAGTTTTATTAGTCTTTGAAGATTTGAAGAATGGTTGAGCAATTCGAGCACTCCTCGTACCGTTTTCTATTTTTGATCTCCATTTGTCCTTTACAGTATCTTCTTTGGAGTTGATTCTAGAATGGGGTATAAATGTTTTCAAAGGGTTAAATAATACAATGTTACTTCCATTTCTTGATAGACTATGCGTTGAGTTCAGATCTTGACTTTGAGGTTTATTTTCAAACAAAAACTTCGAGGTAGATTTGCTCGCAGAATTACTGGCTATAATCTCACTTATCACAGCAAAAGATCGTAATGAAATATTCTTCCACACCTGTAAACTGAATCCAAATATACTGTTACTTGACTCCGGAACTGATGAAGGTCCACGGTTCTCGTAAAGCCTGGGCAAACCATCACTGCTGTTAACTAAATATTGTAAAAATGATCTTGAATGAAATGTCTTTACATTTATATTACTGGATAAAATTAATATAGTTATAAATATTGAGAAACCGTATACACCAGTTCTACTCCCCATTCCACTAGTTTCCGTATGAGACTATTACTTATCGCGTCTTTACTGAATATAACTATTAACTGCTATAATATAGGGTATAACAAAATATTATGCATAACAATAGAGTACTGTAAGCAACATAGTTTGTGTTCATTTTAGAGTATTTTTTTTTATAATCTGAAAATCAGATATTCATGAATTGGCTATTTGTGATTGAATAAAAGCTGCCTAAAGCTGCGATTTTAGTAAAAAAAATAATATTTTCCAAACATTAGGTTTGTAAAAATTAATACGGATTTTTTCCACAAATCCAAAATCCACAAATTTTATAACTGGAATATTTTTTTATTTTGCTCGTAGAATCTTCTGTTTTAAAAACTATACGAACCTATAGTGTTAGACCCTATATAACAACGACTATGTTAGCAATATTATGTATTCCTCAAGTAGTAGTTAACTAATAAGGAAAATCACATCATTTACTATTGTTTTTTTATATAAAATACTAGCCGTCGCCCGCGTTCAAGACCCTTTAGACTGTGACGTTTCAAAATTCCTTTCTTAGTGCACCCCTACATTATAAGGAACCTACACTCCAAATTTCATACCTCTGGGACTTATAGTTTAGGCTGTGCGTTGATTCTAAGTCAGCTTCAAAAGAGTTTTATATATTTAGAAGAAGAAGAAGATTACGGATAGGGTAAAGCAAAGTAATTGCCTAATCGTTATTATTACATTTTATATTTAGGCTCTACCTACTAATGATATTTTAGAATAGAGATAAAAAGATTTTTCTTCGAAAACGTTTTCGGATGGGCGTATTTCAGACAGTTAAAAAATGTATACCTACCTCGTAAAGCGTCACTTTAAATTATGCTTGTCGCAAAGTAAAGAGGGATAATCCTACAAAAGTTGTACGTCTTTTGAACGCGCGACATTTTGAGCCGTTTTTTTAACCCTTAAAGCCCTTCAATACTTTTTTCTAGATTTCGGTACAATCGTTGTCTCATAAAAACTTGCCCTTCTGAACTGTTTTCATACTGAATCATAGGTATTCTGTGACTAAAATATGACTTTTTGCCGTCAAAACCTTCTTGTTTTCGTGTATCTGTAGCCACATTAAAACTTAACTTGTTTTTTTAGTTCTTTTAATGTGGCGATCTCGATATAATGCGGTTCAAACATTAAAAGTAGCTGCTTTCTTATACACTCTCGCTTCTTGAAAAATTATTTACCTAGGTTTCTTCTTTGCTATGTTTTTGGTGTGTTGGTAGCTGGGAAAACAAACAGGTTTTTTTATAAAACAATACACGCAAACATACTATAAACACCATTTACATAAAACTACTGATATCAAGACTCCTGTCACCTCAAACGAAGCTATGTGTGGTATTCAAACTATTATACGAAGTGTGCCTGCTGGAGTTTCATCCCAATGGATCAGTGTTCAAAGACAAGTGGCCAACTTGGCTGACTATCGATTTAACCGAATCACAATGTAATGAAGCCGTCGTATCCAAATCCTATAAGATTATAGGTATCAGAAGAGCCTTCATAATATACATACAAGATGATTCAAAACAGGTAGGAGGTTTATTTCCGACACTAGACTTTGTAAATGAAAGTATCAGATGGTTTCTGGAGTTTTTGTCCAAAAATCTGCTGCCAGCCATTCGCCACGGGCGCTATGGGGATTTTAGGACATAAGATATGACGATGATGAGTGATCACGGTCAATGACCCTTATGAGCGCAATGCAAGTGTAAAATTGACAAGATCAATTTCAGCACACTTCAAAAGCGTCATCAAACTTCTAACTTACAAATGAACAGCCTATTTCCTAACTTTTGATTGATGCAAACTTCCGTAGTTATCAATTAGGAAGTGGATCTGTTTCCAGATCTAGGGCAAGCCGATTCGGCTGACTTCTATTGAGTCAATTGTAGCTTTTGATATGTTCTATACTTAGGTACCGTAAGTACCAATGACCAGCGAATCAAAGACATAATGATTTCTTAGAAATGTATTGTAGGCCACTGCCATAGATTCTCATCATACACATGCTCATAGAATACTGATAGATAGATAGAAAGATAGATATATTCTTTATTGCACACCAAGAAAAGAAGAAAAACAATAAAAGAGAAATAAGTTTTAAGTATGAGGTACAATGGGCGGTCTTATCGCTGTAAGCGATCTCTTCCAGACAGCCTTTAGATGGACAGAAGCATGTCGACTAAGTAAGAACGGAACGGAAGATATATCTTTTTTGTAAATATATTCGTACTAGCCGTCGCCCGCGGCGTTGCTCGCGTTCTACCCTTTAGACTCTAAAGTTTAGAGTGTGACGTTTCAAAATTCCTTTCTTAGTGCACCATTACACTATATAAGGATACTACCCTCCAAATTTCATACCTGTAGGACTTATAGTTTAGGTTGTGCGTTGATTCTCTGTCAGCTTCAAAAGAGTTTTATATATATTGATGATGATTGATGATAAAAAAAAAATTCTTATTATACGTACATCGTAAACCGTACAACCGTAACTTAATCACAGGAGTATTTAAAAAACACCTATGAATATGAAATAAAACCTGCGTGTATTAGCTAACAGTCCGTACTGCGTGGTCTAGGAACATGGTTTTGTTTGAAGTGATCATATAACTTGAGGAGTTGAACTATAAATTGCGTTTGGAGCTCCTGACAGAAGTAGCTGGCGTGGATTGATATAGCGAGATATCTACGAAATAACGGCCGACATCTGAATTTATGGTGGGGATAAACAGATGTTCTTCGGCAGGGAATGGAAAATCCGAATATTATAATGGACATTAAGCTTCGGTCAGAATTTGAAGAATTTTTCGTAGGTTTGTATATTTTTAACCGACTTCAAAAAAGGAAGAGGTTCTCAATTCGGTTGTATTTTTTTTATGTTTGTTGCCTCAGAACGGATTTGAAAAATTATATCTTTATCTGATGTATCCAGATTAGTCCCATAATTTTTTTATCATATTCAGTTCAGTAGTTTGACAGTTAAATAAGAATAACTCGATAAAACACGTCATACACGTATACGACATTGCGTATTTTGCTTTCCTGTAACGTTTCTATGGTGCTTACGATCAATAGAACAGTCCCAATGAACTGCTACCATCATCATCATCATTTGATCATGAAGGCGTATCAAATTGAAGTCGGTTTTTCCAGTTTTTAAACTTATAAATTATTGTTAATAAGTACAAATACATTTATTTACCAAAGGCAGAACACTGACTAAACTAAAGAATAATAATCAAACTTTTGACCAAAATCATACTCTACAAAACAATTTTTTTTAGTCCGTACTTATTAGGTACTTTATTTTGTGCAATTTCGTTTAGCTGCACTATAACGCACGAATACTTAAATGGTATTTAAATTAATGCCATTTCTACCAATGAATAATGTCAAATAGAGAATGTCCGCTTAGATTGAGGGATTCTATACTCAGATAAAGCTCAAAATGAGGCAGGAAAATATTAAAAATTTGTTAGAATTGATAGCCCTAATCCAAAAATTCGTAAAAC
This sequence comes from Eulithis prunata, assembly GCA_918843925.1. Lineage (NCBI taxonomy): Eukaryota > Metazoa > Arthropoda > Insecta > Lepidoptera > Geometridae > Eulithis > Eulithis prunata. The sequence goes on along the minus strand of OU974014.1, from coordinate 7,147,734 downwards.
CTAAGATACAGGAGTTATAGCCAAAAAACAGGATGCCTCAATCTAGCATTTCGGGAAAATCGCATTCTTAGTTCTCAGAAACTATTGAATTTTTAAGTGGTATTTCCATTTGAGTGACAAGCCAGTATTCGAGCATATTATGCGAAACAAAATATTATGAACAGAATAAGTACGGGCAACTAACTGTACCTACTTTGATATCTGGGATGACGGCCAAACATTCTTGAATCAACTCTATCTGGTCTTTGAAAATTACGAACTGTTTAGCCAACTTCACACCAAAGCGACGAAGTTTGATTGAGAATGTACCCTTAGCACGAATTTCTATAATAATGGAACCGTTTGTGCAAAGTGTTTTATGTAATACAGCTTAAAAAAATCGAAAAAAATGCATTACAGAACAAATTGGCCATACTAAAATATTTTGTATAATCCGGAACACTGCCACAGATACTTTGTTCTGTATGAGACCCCATGACACTGGGGGGCAATCGGTGTCTCATAAAAACCTGCCAGGTTTAAGCCTGGCATGTTTTTCTGGACTGTTTTCATACTAAATCATACGTATTCTGTGACTAAATAGTGAAATTAGCGTGTTTCAGCGCGTTTTTCGCCGTCAAAAGCTTCTTGTTTTCTGTAGCCAAATCGCTTGAAATTATGCTGGGCAACGAAAGCAGCTCAAGCTTGCGATATGGGGTCTGATAAGCAATAAACAAAAGTTAATTTCAACATTTTAGAATACCCTGCTCGGCAACTTTCCCCAATATTTGTTTACTTCGGTAATGTCGAAACGTATAAAATGCTGAAACTAATAATTCATGATCATATTTTTTCTATAAAAAAAGGCATTGTTTTTAAACCCCAACTAAAAGTCATTCAGTTCTAGGTATAAAAAAATATTCTTCTTCTAACTTGTACAACAGCTGTTGTCGGTGTAATTATGCAGCTCTCGCCATTTTGTCCCTTTCCAGTGCAGCTTCCTTGACGTCCTTATGACAGCGGTCATTTCTTTCAGCTGACTCATATACCTTGTACGCGGTCTTGCCCTTCCTCTCTTTCCTTCTACCTTTCCTTCATTGATATTTTCGTATACGGTGTCCCATCATTTTTCGTCTCCGGTTTTCATAAAAAAGTAGTGCTAAATTTTATACCTGAAATTTAAACGAGACTTTGCAAGTTATAAAACTTCGGACACCATTTCTTAATAACGGAATGAATGGGCGCCGGCTGTTCGGTGGTTTCATCAACTGAGCTTAAAGTTTCTGATTCGATTTACTTCCACTAGCTTATCAACTGAGGAGAAAGTTCCAGAACCTACTATCGATGATCTTAGGCCTGGGAAAGAAAACTAGGGGTTCCTGTAAGTTTGTTACAATTTCTCCGTGGAAGTGGGTTATAGGATCACTAAGTTTATATAGTGTAGTTTTCACCAGAGCTAAGCTAAGCTCCGTTGCTAAGGATGTGTTTGACATCCACCAATGAAGGATAGAATCCGGAACGAGGTTATCCGACAGAGAACCAAGGTGGTCGACATAGCTCAGAGGATTAGTAAGCTGAAATGGCAGTGGGCCGGCCATGTTTGCCGCAGAACCGACAATCGTTGGACCGCGTTTAGGCAAGCGTAGTGTAAGACGCCCTCCGGCTAGGTGGAGTGACGATCTGAGACATGTAGCTGGCAAAAACTGGATGGCAAGAGCCGAAAACCGGGCTCAGTGGCGCGTCTTGGGAGAGACCTACGTCCAGCAGTGGACCGATATAGGTTGATGATGATGATGATGAATAGGGATCGTTTGTTTGCAACGTAGCTTAGTTTATCTTTGATGGAAAAGCACCCTATCGCTACCCCAAATAACCGTCACCTCGACCTCGAAATCGTGCTATATTTGTAGCAATTTTGACAACTAGACCAAACCATAAAGCACGATTTCGAGTTTTAGTCAAGGCGAGGATTATTCGAGGCAACAACGCCTAAGAATATGGGTTCTAGGGCCTTTCACAATCTTTGGTACACCAATAACTGATGCATAGCGTTATTTTGATGTAGGCACCTAATGTGACCTACGTCACCCTACGTCCTATTCAATTATTACATAATGACCTACAAGGCCTCGTACTTCTAATTAATTCAATGACTCGTTTTACGATCTCAGTTCGTCTCATTAGCAAACGCTTTAATTATTCTGTGGTAGGAGTTAAGAATGCTTTATTCCGTCGTTTAATTTTTATATCGTTTGCGCGTTTTATGAGTTTTATGGCATCATTACTTCATGCTTGTAGAGCATTGTACGCAATGCAAATTAAATCCTTGGTGTATGTAATGTTTTACAGTTTTCATGGTTGCTGTTATTTTCAACGTGTAGGTCAAAATATAAAATATATAAAATATAAATATTCACGGACACTTAACACAACGCCTTCTAGTCCCAAACTAAGCAAAGCTTGTACGATGGAAACTAGATGGCTGATAGAATACATACATACATTTTTTTGTTGTAAATACATACTTATAATACATAGATAGAAACACCCAGACACAGAACAAACATCTATGTTTACAACACACAAATGTTACACACAAACAGAGTCAACATTTTAGATGGCACCTTTTAAAATAATATTAATTGGTATTTTTAAAATAAATAGCATTTAGGCTGTGATTTAGGAATAAGTGGTACTACAAATGTTGAACTAGGTCTCGGTCTACGTAACCAACGTCTAACAAAGTTTCATGCCCCACGCATTTTTTTTAGATCTATGATTCGAAGATTTTTCATATCCCAACTCCAGTGATAGTGTTTTGTTTTTAACTTAACTGGGATCCCTATGAAATTATGCGTCAACGTGGAAGGAAGGCGAAGTGCAATGAGGCCCTACAGCCACCGGTGGCCTGCGACACTTTGTTTCCTATTTCATACATTTTGTAGAGTCTCGCCGCACATGTATGTGGCCGTGTGGTCAGTGGCCCTTATGCGCCCAGTTTTAGACTTAGTCTTAGACTGGATCATCTCTACTTAAGTTGTTTGTAATCATCAATATTTTTTTATTATATAAAACTCTTTTGAAGCTGACTTAGAATCAACGCACATCCTAAACTATGTATAAGTCCTAGAGGTTTGAAATTTGGAGGGTAGTATCCTTATATAGTGTAGGGGTGCACTAAGAAAGAAATTTTGAAACGTCACACTCTAAAGGGTAGAACGCGAGCAATGCCGCGGGCGACGTCTAGTTTCACTATAATTCCTTACCATCATCATTACTAATACCGTCATAAAGCATCACCGTTATTATTAACTGCATAGCTTTACCGAAGTCATGTGCCAGTAATCCCATCTAAATCAAAGATTAAAGACATTCAATCTCTTGATTCGCCGGGTTACGTACGTCCCAGGATTTGTTACTAAACTGATTGCATAGTGCTGCTGCTGGCCATTGGATCCTGGTCTCCTGTTGGATAGTAAGTGTAGCGGTTTAAGGGTCTGAGTAAACTGGGGAAGGTAATCCATAGTAAATTGAAACGTAACATCAAATCAGCGGTGTTTTAAGATAAGGTTGTTTATATTGTCCGATGTTTGTTATATGCCCTTGGTTTGTGAATGACTGCTAGTGGATTTTTTTAGAACAGGTACCTACTTACCATACTTTGGAAGACAAGTTGAACGACCTTGAATGAGCTTTTGGGATATTTAAGAATTTAAAATATATATTTTGTTTTGGGCCATTTTTTTGCCAGTAAGTGTAGGTAACCTAGTAGTTTTGTGGTCAACACACCATTTTAACAACTTTAGCATTTGCTGAGCGAGTACCTTTTTTACACATCTGTCTTTTTAATTTAATGTTTATTTCATTGAGTTTTTGTATGTGTTTTTGCGTAAAATAAAATAATTTCTATCTATATTTAATTTTCACAGTTTATTACACACCATTTCTGTAGCTATTTTCCTTAATCGTTTCACGATCGTGTCGGATAATAAAAACGACTGAATCTAAATTATTCGCTTGTTAAATGTAATTAATGACGATTCGCTTAACAATGAATGTAATGTACGCTTACTTACATTTCTGTATTAGTAAATACAACGTGCTTTAGATGTTTGACACACAAAAAAAAAGAGGCTTTTGAGATTTCTTTAATAATTTTATTTACGTACAAGTTCTTAATTAGATCTTGAAAACACAATAAATACCTCAGCGGTATCATAGTTATTCTGCGACAATTTTTTTTTTATACTAATAGCTGATGAAACAAACAGATGGCCCACCTGATGTTAAGTGGTAACCATCACCTATAGCAAAACATTGCTTTGTAGTCATGCACGCACGATAGAAACGTGCCTTACGATGCACTGCCCCGCGTCCATCAACTTGAGTTACAACAACAATAGTGACATTAGAGCGTTTCAGCGCGTTTTTTGCCGTCAAAAGAACGGTCACGTGGCACGATTTCCTATAGTCAGCACCCAGGGGGCAGAAGGCGCACTGCGCTCAACGTTATATGATTAATAAGTAAGTATTCAATCAGTAATCCAGTTCCCAAGTTTCACTTAGTTTTGGAAGGCACTGTGTGAATGTCTGTGATTTATTTTTAATATTTTTATTATCAGTAAGATAGTAATGAAAATTGTTATCTTCTAAATATATAAAATTATTTTGAAGCTAAGTGACAAACAACGCACAGCATAAACCATAAGTCTTAGAGGTATGAAATTTGGAGGGTAGTATCCTTATAATAGTGTAAGGGTGCACTAAGAAAGAAATTTTTAAAAGTCGCACCCTAAAGGGTCAATTAGGATCAAAGTTTTTAACCAAATAATGCGTATGCTGCTACCACGCGAGCAAAACCGCGGGCGACAGCTATTTAGTTAAAAATGGCATCATAACTCTAATCCTCCTTTTTACTTACATCTAATCTAGCTCATCAGTGAGACGTCAAAACATACGAAGGTAAATCAAGGAGTACCCAAGGTGCAATCAATCACTGCCGATGATCCGGCGTCACTCGCCTTGATGCCCCACATCATCAATCAAACTGAAACTATGAGGATCCTACTTACACTAGAAGTGCCTAGATTATTTTCTTGAAACTAGAGTAAACTTTTACTCTATTGTTTAGTCATCAAAGTTCCTTTTTTTATTAATTTAGCTCATCATAAATCAAACTGAAACAAAATATGAGATGCTTATAGTATGCTTACACTAGAAGTGCCTATAAATATTTTCCAAGTCAAGGACTGCTTTTACTTTATGGTTTAGTCATCAAACAAGGCATAGTAAATTAGTAAAAAAAAGAGGCAAAAACACTAAGCAGTCTAAGCACTGAAAGTGATCTTAACCTGGAAGAACATTTTCATAATATTTTTATTTTATTACCTTAAAAATATGTCAAATTCGCTTGGATCTATAAAGTTCTTAAAGGCTGGAGCAGACCGGATGCGTATACGTAGACGTAAGCGTAGAGGTGCACGTACCACTGAGTTGTAATGTATGAGACAGGACACACTGCTTGCGTAATGACGCGCCCGTCTACATTACCCTTCTTTTTTTGCATTAGCGAGAGTTTTGTTGATTCTATCACAACTCCTACGAATGCGTGATCTGAGCCCAGAGACACGACGCACATTACTCTCTTTCAGTCTCGTATTAGGTCGAGCTGTAAAGTTGAAAAGTTTATCTAAGCAAGTCACATCCAGTATCTATACAGCATCGGGTATACATAGATGATTATAACATGCTCAGTATTGCTCAGAGTGCAGGATTCGTGTAAGCTCCCGACAAGCGATGGATGTCGCAACACATTACGGTGTAATTAACTAAATGACGTCAATATTGTAATTGTTTGCGGTAACTGTCACGGATACTACACGTGTGGTAATCTTCACGCCAAACGTGTTTGAATTTGAAACCAAATGAATTACTAATATCAATAGTGTAGGTGACACTTCAGCGTAGAGTTTTCGTCACATCTCGTAGAGATTTTTGTAGTTTTTCGTAGGATCGTGTAGTGAATCAGTTACTTCTTATTTATAATCATTGTTCCAGTAAACGAATTATATCTTATTTAATGATTAATTTCGAGCTTTTTATTAAAGTTTTAAAATGTATAAAAATCATTAAATCAAACATATTTTTTTAATGTCGGCACAGATCATGTAATATCGATATAACGTACAAAGTAGTTATTTCACTGAATTTGACATCTGCACCTCTAGTAAATCTCTGCTAAAGAGAGCATAAGGCCTTAGATCCCAACTTTTGTATTATTGTGGGTGTTTCTATTTATTATAAGTATGTATTTACAAAAAAAAATGTATGTATGTATTATATCAGCCATCTAGTTTCCATCGTACAAGCATTGCTTAGTTTGGGACTAGAAGGCGTTGTGTTAAGTGTCCGTGAATATTTAAAAACAAATATTTATTTATTTTATTTATGACTCCACAATACTCTACATTATGCCGCACCGAGGGCGAAGCGGTAAGAAAAATTGCAATTCGCTTCCAGTAAACAACCGTAAACAGCAATGCAATGAAAACTAAAACTTAACTCTCAGATGCAATCGAGCGAATTGCCCGGACAATTACGTCCGTTTGTGGGAAGCAGTGAATACGGTGTCAACCGGCGGCGTTTGGCGTTGCCAAAATATCCTCTTACATATTTTTTATAGATACGTTGCAGGCGGTCTATAAACGGCAAGCCAAAAAGAAATAATTTGCCCGACTTTTACTAATACAATAAACCATCATTGTGTGACATTTTGTGAAAATTACAATGATATATTTACTAGATTATACCTAGGTACTCTAAATTAGCGGTGACTCTGTTTGTTATTACTTATTGGTAAGAGATGTCAATAGACTATAGTGATTAGACTAATATAGATTGAGTGATTTCAGACCGCTAGTTAAATTAATAGTTTAGTAGTGTCACGCTTTGAAGGATCTATTATTTCGTAACCAAAATCCGATTCGTAGTCTAAAAATTTTAACATTAACAAGTATTTACATATTCGAATCCTGTAAGTTTGTTAGAAAATACCCACAATTTTTCGTAAAAAAAACAGACCTGCCACGGCGCTACCCATGCAGATATAAGCACAAATTAGTTCTACCTCATTCTAAACTACAAATTCATAGTTCCGGCACAACAACAATGGCATCAAAAATCTACAATAAAATTCCCGAACAATTTAAAGAGATAGAAAGGGATAGGACGTTTAAAAGCAAATTGAAGGACTTATTAATTAATAAATGCTATTATAATTTAAATGACTTTTTCAACGATAAACTGCCTACGTTGTAACTTAATTGAAATGAATACAAACAACTAGCTTTTATTTTTAACTTTACTCAAATTTCGGCCCGCTTCCACTCCAAATATTGCTATGCCCTAAGCTTAAGGGTTATTATGTCCTACTATTTCAAACCTTAAGGCCTCACCATGTAACATGATAATTGCAATAAATGATATGAATATGAATATGAATATATGAATATGATTTCTATTGATATTTTGTCCGCCAAAAACTTTAAACCTTTGGATGACCTAAAATTCCACCGGCTTGAGTAGGTCCCATTTTTATTGAATTTTATTTTTCTAAATGCCTAATCTAAGTACCAAATACAAAAACCGCTTTGCTGGAATCACGATTTCGATTTCAGCGTGCGTAGGGCTCAGGTGTGGTCCGTGGAGCGACCTTTGGGGGCAATTCAACTGGATTGAAAAAGAAAATGACGGTCAGCGGGCACTTTAGGTTGGCATGTAAACTATCTCTTATATCTCGAGTGAACGTGATCAGTACCTGTCTAGTTACCATTGGTATTGTAGGTAAATATATAGTTTTAACTAACTCAGTTTCAGGTTTTTTTATTTACAGCTATTGATAGGACACCAAGGGGACAATCATTTTTTGCCGTCAAAAGCTTCTTGTTTTCGTATATCAACGAAAACTAAAATATAAAGTTGAAAATACTAAAAATATTTTTTTTGGTCGGACCAAAATGCGATCAAAATTATTTTACTACCTGAGTTAACCCTCAGATTGCCCACCAAATAATACCCAATGAAATTCTTGAATACGTTCAAATGAAGCCTTTTTTTGAGATTTTGCTACAGACAGACACTACTATTTTGTAATTACCAAAAAAAAAAAACCGTATCCACAGTGTCTGTTACTGATCACGTTTATGTAGCAAAACCTCAAATTTATTAATTAATAACTGTCTCACTCGAAACGCACCGCTTGCGCATTTAGCGCAATACTAAACAAACCTCGATAACTTGGTGAAAGGTTAAATATTAAAAAATCTTGACAATGCCAATAGCACTAGAAGCCTCTGCTGCAACTGTCCTTAAAAATGTTTGGTAATTACAAAAAGGTGGTGTACCTATAGTCAGCCGGTGTTGACTAATAGGCTCCCATTGAATACGAAGTCTTAAAGACAGCAGACGATAATGATACTACGCTATCCATACAACGATAGTGGCCACAGCGAACTGGGAACTGAAACTAGAGAGTAATCTCAACTAACGAGCAGCAGCTAATGCTTTGAGAACTACCCTGCAAAAACTAGCCATGAACATTCCTTTTGACATTTTTAATTACATTGCGTGGCAAGACGGTACAATTCCACGCGGCCGTATATTTCACAAGGTAGCCGCGCAATGTAACTTAAATTTCGATGCGTAACCTTCTCTTGAAGTTTTGTAGAGTAGACCCCCAGTGCTAACGAAGCGGCTATAGTTATGGCAACATTCATTACGCAATCTACACGTTATGGGGTTTGCGGTGTAGTTTGTAAACCGATTGTGATGAAAGAGGTGCCGGTTTGTCTCCTGTAACCATAAATATTTAGTCTGTCCATCCAGTCAGTATAGTAGAGTTAGGGGTGGAAGGTATCCTTGATGGATTTTCTTCAAGCAAAAAAAAAAGTATGATTTTTTTTACGAGTTATTTTTAAAGTGATAGAACAAGCAGTTGGTAAATCTGATCGTCGCGTCGTAACCTCTGTCTCTAAGAATGCCTCACAGGGTGAGTCTATTGAGGATTTACCCTGTGAGTCCATTACTCTACCAAGACATCAAGTACAAAAATAGTTTTAAGTCGCATGTGTCTGTTATTGCAACAACACCCATAGATATACCCTTTCGGCAAAGTGACTATTAGTAATATTACTTCACTACGGTAGTTTTAGTTTTACTTTGTAACAGTAAACTTGAAGGTAGGTAGTAAACCTGTTAAGCCAAAGACTTTTACTGTATTATATTTTTACTGCTACGTGGTCAAGTTCATCAAAAAATTTTTTTTGTAAATACATAATTGTAAATCTGAAACGGATAAACTGTTGGCTCTGTTATAAGTTATTTCTAACCTCTTTATGTACACAGTTAAACAATAAAATATTCTTAATTTTTATTCTTATTCTTCTAATTTGATAGAAAAGTTGCGTAACATGAAATAGGCCTGGTGGGTTACTCTCGACCACAGTTCCAATCCGGATTCACGGAATTTGACAGTAGTAATGTCATTTTTCAGTACAAAATGACACGAGATCTGTCAAAATCCGGATCCAATTTGGAACGGCGGTGGTCAAGAGTAGCCCTACTGTACCCAGCAGTAGATAAATAGAAAAATGAAGGTACATAACTAAGCCAAGGGCGAAAAGAAAACGCAAACAACTTTAAAAATAACAGTTCCACAAATCAAAACGTTACCGAAACTTTTTTTACTAACCGCGGTATCGCATGAAAATTCTGTTTTTCACTCCTTGATTTCTTTGTAACTTTGTGTTTACTTCAAACTTTCAAATGAAATTGTTTCATGATTTAACATCTTTGTGGGGTTCGCCAAATGTTTTTTCTACTTCAATGTTATTTGTGCATTTTGCAACAGTTTTTTTTATACAAAGTGATGATAATACCTAAAGTCACAGGTAGGTCCACTGAGGACGTGCCCTATCATGCATTGCACTGCACCCATCAAGTGTTAACGTTAAGTCTCATGTGGCACGCGACACCCATACTTTTGAAACTGAAACAGCAATGCGAGTATCAGGGTGTTTTTCCACTAAAGCTAAGCAGAGGTATCTACGTTGCTAAGAATGTGTTTGAAATCGTTTATTTTCATAGCTCTGTGTGGCCACAGAGATAGTGAAATAGGTACCGTGGTACTTCCCCAGACGAGCACTTTCACAAGAAGCTCTACGACTACCTACAATTCTCAAGTTTGGCTCACGACAAACATCCCAAGTGGTTAGTTGTGAGGTATAATCAACGGAAACAAGGCTCCGGCTTGAGGAAGATTAATTAAACCAATAGAGCATCAATCATTGGGCGGGATTCGGAGCGTAATTCACGAGTTCACTTTAGAGGTTATTTAGTTGTTAGGCTCGATATCTGGTACGCACTGGGCTGGCTGAAGCAGCGTTTCGCACGCTAAGTTTTTTTACCCAATGTAACACATTATACTCACTTTGGAAAAACTTGTTTTTATTGCTACAGGTCGTAAAAACAAATAGTATTTAGGTACTGCTTTCATAGAACTGAAGGCTCAAAGGTTTCCTGGAAGAAAACTCTTTTTTTTTTTAAGATAAGATAAGTTAAGTTAGTTCACTAAACGGCTCTGCCGGAAGACCTGCGTCGGTCGCATGCCGACCGACACATGCTGAGGCACAGTCCGTTTTGCTACATCAGTATATTTTTTATATTAATTTTGTACTTGTATGCTTCTATGTCGCAAATAAATAATTTCTTTCTTTCTTTTCTTTTCTTTCTTTTCTTTATGTTATCTTAAATTTTAACACGTTTGTCTACATTTTCTGTGTGCAAATAATATATATATATAGAACTGTAAGTTTTGCCATTAAAGTAAAAATAAAAATGCTTTTGATCGATAAAAGCTTACGAATCACTTTGAATCGTCGTCTACAGGCAGCCAAACGCTGGCATAAAAAAGTAGCCGCAGGTGATTTTGAGTAATTGCCGGTTTGTTTAATTGTAATGAGCTGAAAGCGAAAAAATATTTGCAAGTCGTTTGTTACACCGCGCGTTTTTTCAAAGTAGTGCGTACCTTACAAAGTTAATCAGGAGAGGAATTCGATTTTGGGACCACACATTCAACGCACTTGGTACCAAAAGTTTTGTAACATGTTACGAATAGAAGTGATGAGTTGGATATATTTTTTTTTCACCCAAAACAGTAAGCTGATCATGCCAAAAGTCTATATACTCTTTTTGGAATGAAACTGGCACTTTTCCACACACACTTCTAAAATATAGAATACATCTCGGCAGACTGTAGAAGTGTAAAAGTCCACTGCTGGGAAAGTATCCGGAAAGTAGACCGGAAAGTATCCAGAAAGACCTTTTTTGGGCATTTGCCATCCAAAAGAGTTTGAGCATAAGCATTTGTTAACTGACTTCAAAAAAGGAGGAGGTTCTCAACTCGGTTGTAATTTATTTTAATTTTTTTAACAATCATGTCTGAAATTCACCTATATACTTACGAGTACCTATCCAATCTAAATAATTTTGAAACAACTTATTTATAAAAATTCAATAATACGAGTATTTTAGATAATTTAATGACTTACCCACCTAGTCACCAACAGTTCAATATCTAACGTTTTAATAGTACAGTCGACGCAAACATTAAATGAACGACAACGTCAACAATTTAATTAAATATCGCTATTTTAGTTAAACGATTTGGACAGCGATGTCTTTATAAATTGTTTGTCTATGGACGAAGAGAATTTAATTGAGTATTATTGCTTCAGGGTTCTATAAGCGCTTTGTTTTCGTACGACAAGAAAAGGGAAAAGACTACCTTGATTGATAGGCAGGAAAGAAGTAATAAAAAGCTCAGTGAAAGAGAGGTGTTTTTATATTTATTATTCAAGTAAAATGTAGTACAAAAACATAGGATTTCAATAAGTTTTTATGGAATTACAACAAAATTTCATAATTTGATGAAGAGAATTACTCTATGATAACGATAGAAAAACGAACGTAGTGGAATAGTAAACCTTTTAAAATACTGATAAGTAATTAATTAAACAAGCAGGCTAGCTTAGGTTTAAGTTTTTATACGTCTTTAAAAAAAACAACCGAATTGAGAACCTCCCCCTTTTTGAAGTCGGTTAAAAATAGAGCAAAACAGACTTTTTTATCAAGGAGTTTCAAAGTACTAGATATTTTAGGAATATTTTATCTATCGGGCACTTCGCTACATACCTACTATTCAGTCAAGTGCGATCCTTTTCAGAGTAATGTAACCACGAGTAAAAATAATTACTCGTAGTCACACTGGTGTAGCAAACAGTGACCACGAGTCCGTCGTCGTCATTTTAAGCTATATACCTATAATAAGTATTCTAGGATAACTAACAAGGTATACCTACCTACACGTCAAATTCTAAAAATACTCTCGGGTAAATCTTTCTCAATGTTGATCTCAGATCTCAGAGAGTTGGTCTCAGTTTTTTTTTTATCACCGATCCTTTGGTAGGTATTGATTTTTAAAAATAAAATGAATTAGATTTATTTTAGTAAACTTTATTGTTGTGATTTCAAAGCCTCTTTTATTTCTTATAGACTTCGTTTATTCATTGTTCTCACTATTGTGTAAGAATTAATTTCATTAGGCAATCTATTCTGTTCGGCTTCGGGTTCCGAGAACAGCCTCCAAAGACTTCAAACTCGATGGACCGCTGACATTGAAGACAAACAAATTGAAATGTGACGTGATCTCGTGAAAAGAGTCCCATGGTGATACCAAATTACGTTTTACGTCTTTACGTAAAACAATAGGAACCAAGCCGTAAGCTTTTTGAAAAAAAAAAACATTTACATTTTTTTTTACTTTTTGCCCGTTTTTCTAGGCTTCGGTCTTGAGGCATTAGCATTTTGAGTCACTTTGTGTATACACGACAACTCTAAATGATCTTTGTGGTGTTACTGAATAAAGTATAATTTGAATTTGACTTTACACTGGAATTACAGACGCAAAAGTAGTTGTCTCAAAAAAAATAAGGAGCGCTCCTAGATTGATAAAAGCTAGAATAATATGAATGTTGAATAATTTTCGATAAAGTTTTTGCGTAAGAAGCACCAAAAAAAAAACAATTATAAAAACATTGTTAAGAGTGTAAAATAATATTATGTTACTCAGTAGATATAGAATACCAATCGCCAGCTACGAAGCCAGACAGCTTTTTCCAACGAGTTGGATATTACAAAAATAGAATTTCAATTTAAAATATCATGTAAAAATTCGCTCTCAGATCCAGTTGCGGTCCAAAGAATACACAATTCTAGTATTCGTCAGTAGGTATTTAGTCGAAATATAGTTCCGAATATCAGTTAGCAGTAGTTAGTAGTTAGCAGTAGTTAGTAGTTAGTATCAGCTAGTTAGTCTTAAACTTAGTGAATTGGTCTTCAGAGTAAGTATTATACTAGAAAGTTCTACAAAGCGAGTAAAATATAATTTTGATCAAATAATTTCTGTGTTGGCGATGAGGTTATATTTGAAAATAGCGGTCGCCCGTGGCTTTGCTCGCGTTATTATTTGGTTATCTTTGATCCTAATTTTAGACCCTTTAGGGTGCGACTTTTCAAAATTTCTTCCTTAGTGAACCCCTACAATATATAAGGATACTACCCTCCAAATTTCAGACCTCTGGGACTAATAGGCTGTGCGTTGATTGTCAGTCAGCTTTAAAAGAGTTAATATATTTAGATTACTAATAATTAATTATGCTCTCCCACTCCTTCTTAGGTAACACAAGTAGCGAAATCTAAATATGAATGAATAATTCCATCCCATTTTCGCATAGCAACCTTTTCGTATCTAGTTAGTTTTTTTTTTTTAAATTCGGTTCGTTATTGAAGTCACTTTTACGTTAAAGTATTTTAAAGGAATAAAATTACCTGAATCTTAATATAGAATTATGTTTAATAAGATAGTAATAGGTGCCTTATTAATGACTAGCCGTCGCCCGCGGCGTTGCTCGCGTTCTAGACCCTTTAGAGTGCGACTTTTCAAAATTCCTTTCTTAGTACGCCCCTACACTATATAAGGAACCTACCCTCCAAATTTCATACCTCTAGGACTTATAGTTTAGGCTGTGCGTTGATTCTCTGTCAGCTTCAAAAGAGTTTTATATATATTGATGATATATTTACACGTGAAAACTCAGGACACCGGGGTTTTGAGTTATCTATATATATTACTAGGAGGACTAGCTACCCACAACATAGGCTTTCCTTGGGTAGGAGCTACTTTACATACCCTTTACAAAATGTTCAGTCACTCTTTTAGGTATATCAACCACTTAGGTATTTTATATAAGCTACCTATGTGCTAACTAAACACATAAATACTTACCCACTATTATAAGGTAGTAAAAATTAGTTATAAAACATTTTTTGTCAAAATTGACCATACTGTTGTAACCATTTTTTTTATAAACTTTCCTTTATATAAATTTTTGTTACAGAGCGTACCTACAAATAAACATCAAAAATGGTTAACATTATTTTTATCAAAACAACGCTCATAAAATATGGCATAATGAAGAAAATTCAATATTACTTTAGGACCGATAAGGGTTGATAAATATTATCTATATTTTTTTAAATCAATCTCGTTGGACAGTCGCCATTTCTGTTCAATATATATTTATTTCCATAATTATGTAGGTATACCTAGAGTGGTATATTTTGTTGGTTAATATAGTTTTAAAGGCGTTGTTCTTTCTTTTTAAAGTTTTACATTAGAAGCACTACCATCATCTCCACACTACACCCAGGTTAGTTGGTAGATAATGCTAAATAGCATTAAACTCGCCTCTGTACGATTTTTAAAAGTGCAATAAAGATTTTTCTAATCTATATAATTTAATATTCGCAGATCTTAGGACTATCTATGTTTCCTAAATAAACCATTATCTTTATCTTTAGAGATACTACACAATTGTAGGCAAACTGTGGGCGTTACTTATTGGTCCTAAATATAAAAAATCTTTCAGAAGAAAAATAAAGCGTAGTTCCGTAGTTTTTTCTATTTTTAAACGTTTAACTGTTAATAATTGGTTTAGTAATAAGGTTCCATTAGCAAGAGCGCGCCATCTACATACGTATGTACACTGTGAGGCAATTATATTTATGATGAAATAGTATAAGTCATAGACATAATAAAAGGTTACTTTACAGTAAGTAATATTATTCACAATAGAATGTAAAACGTGTGGATCTATTGAGGACCCAAATGAAATCAATTGTTTGTAAAATTGGCAGGTTTAAACTGACAGCTTTGCCCAGCTAAATTACGCTGATAATTGAAAATGCGGCCTAAGTACAGTCATGGAGTAAATAACTTCAAGTGCTTCAATGCACATTAAGTCAAGTAACTGTTAAGCATTGCATAGAAAAAGAGTAACTAAAATATCTTTAAAATACAGATATTCATATACCATTAATAAATATTACCTCAAATGTTTGTCGTGAGAAAACTTTCTTAAGTTAAGCCCATCTCTGTACAGTCTTTTCTTTTTAATATTGTTCGAGTCCCTAAGTACAATTTAGAATTTGACATTCTTCTAATAAAATTAATTATTTCTAAACAAATGATTAAAAAAAAACATAATATTATTATAATTAGAGCAGCAGAAAATCCAAAACGTCAAAACTACAAAATAAACGTCATATTTAAAGAGACCACATCCTGTACTTGTATCTTGTACCGAGTCTGTGTCACTGTATGTTATTTTGACACAAACTTAATTACTCAAATCTTTTTATTTTTTCAGTAATATTTTATGCAAGAAGTTACTTCTGATCGCGACTATACTGATAAATTTATGCATACTACTAGGGTAACATGGGTCCAAGCCGGCTAGACGGCGTTATTGAAAATAACTGACCGATGTAACCTCATGGGTTGGTCTAGTGACCTTTAAATATATGTCCAATCACAAAGTTATAGAAGAATTTATTCACAAAGAAAATTACAACTAATACAGTATTTACAATATTCACAATATTTACAAAATACACATGAAACAGTTGAGCCATCTACAAACTGTTGCAAACGATTTATAGATAGCTCAACTGGTCCAAATCAGTATCAATCGGAAGCGTGCCCAAGACACTGGCTGCAAAGTTATTCTTCTTCTTCATGGCCTCTCATTTCAACAGACTATTTTGATAATTATTTCAATAAATACACTAAATGCTAGTTTTCAAATATCAAAAGGTGGTGATTGGGCCCAGACAATGATACGAGGATACCGATAGTCCGAAACTGGAATAACCGCTTAGTAACCACATACCTATTTACTTACATGTTATATTTTATTTATAGTTTTCTAATACTTTTAATACTTGGTCCAGTTTTATAAGCCACTAGATGTCGCCCTTTAAAGCGTGACTTTTCAAAATTACTTTCTTAGCACCCCTATACTATAAAAGGTTACTACCCTCCAAATTTCATCTCTAGGACTTATAATTTAGGCTGTGCGTTGATTGTCAGTCAGCTTCAAAAGAGTTTTATATATTTAGAAAGATAGAAGATATGCCAAAACCTATACTTACATCTATATTTCAATATAAAAAGATCCAATTAGAAAGCGTTCTATTTGCGACATTGTTATGACTACGACTTATTATTAGTGCCTCTCGGCATAGTGGCGACCTCTTCATCCAAAATTTACTGTTACAAAATCTAAGGACGACAAAATCGTAAACGACAAACCACAAAAGATATACCCAACAGTATTAACACACTACCTTTCATAAATATTTTGTTTACTGAAACAATTTATTCACAAAGAAAATTACAACTAACACAGTATTTACAATATTCACAAAATACACATGAAACAGTTGAGCCATAAATTTAGTCATAAATTGCTTCGCTCTAAATTGGTTAAATATGAAAAATGTTACGTCATCGTTTCAGCCGTAGGACTTCTTTGTTCTCTGTCAACGTTTACTCAATCTAATAACAGCAAAATGTTCAATAGCAGGGTCGTCTTTTTATCTAGGCGTTCTACGCTGCCTTTCTGAGTTTGTGGTCTTAATTTTGTCCTGTCAAAAAGTTTGTTAGTACCGCTAATCAAATGTTTTGCATTTAGAAAAAACTAATTAAATGTCAGTATTGCCAGACTCAATTAAACATAAGTATTACTCACTTAAAATTTTCTGGGTTTCTGTTCATCATTACTCATTGCTAAGAAATCTTGATAAATAGACTAAGCGTTGATTAGCGTTGACTAAGCTTTTAGCGTACGATTTTGAGTGCGACGGTGAGCTTAAATAAACAAATGACTAATATAAAAAAGTTTTTGGTCGACGATGGCTAGTGCAATAGTATTTCTACTTCGATATACTGTCGCCAAATGAAGGGGTATGGTATGCCCATAAAATAGCAGTAACATTCACATTATATCAGAGTTTACGAGCCAAAACGAAGGTGCGTCCCATTAACGGCTCATAAAGCATTTAAGATTAGAAAACGTTCTTACACTCTGTAAAAAATTTAAGTTGCTCTACTCGTTTTTTACTCTGTGGAATTATTTTTCTAAAAAAGTTTAAATCATCATTCTATTCAGTTTTCGTATAGCTTCTATTTACTCTCGTCATCATTACATTAGCCTGTAGAAGTCCCTGGACAAGGCCCTCCCCATAAAACTCAAACAAGAGCTATTTTGGGTTCTCTCCAAAACCCCAAAGAATGTTCATTTTTGCACTGTGCGGGAGCGGTACGGTATAAATGGGCTACGACCCTAAATCATAATCACTTGACATCTTTATTGTTCTGAAGAGGACATCGATGGCCATATTCATCGTCTTTCGAATAATTTGTGGGCTCCATCAAGATTCAGAGAAACAATTATTTTCGGATGCAGTTGATCAACAAATTGACTTTTGGGTAGCTCACCGACTATGATGTTATTGCTGACAACAATAACATCATTGCACGTTTATAGTGAAAACTCCTAAATAACAGAGTGGTATTCTTCCTGTATAAAGGTGCCCACTTTTAGTTCGTTAAGGTACAGAAGTTCTGTAAAAATTAATAAAACACATCCTAAAATGAAAGAACTCTTAACTAAAAAAGCACCCACACAAATTGTAAGGAACTTTTTGTAACATATATTCTTTCAAATAAATATATCTTTATCTATCTATCTTTGATAGTTTTTCTAGAATCAGGTTTTTCTAATTTCTGAAGAATTAGTTTTTTTGAGTTTTCAACTAAATTGCAATTGAAATGGTTTATTTGCAAGAAACATGGTTTATATAAGACTATAGCCGTCGCTTGCGGCGTTGCTCGCGTTCTACCCTTTACGATGCGACTTTTCAAAATTCCCTTCTTAGTGCACCCTTACACTATATAAGGATACTACCCTCCAAATTTCATACCTCTAGGACTTATAGTTTAGACTGTGCGTTGATTCTAAGTCAGCTTCAAAAGAGTTTTATATATATTGATTGATGATTGATGATGATGATTTTAGTAGTACATTGTCCCTCTGTAAGTACAGTAGTAACTAGGGACTGTTGTATTACTGTTGTGTAACTAGGAATGCCAAGTGTTCAAACAAAATATATTATCACCAGTCAGTCTATAGAAAAACCATTATACCTAGACCTTTCTCTATTTGCATTTTTTTTTTGTAGTAATATTTAATTGAACATGTTAAACCCACATTACAGTCATACTACCGAAATAGATAAACGTGTCAAGATCGTTAAGCGGTTTGCAAACCACCCTAAATTGGTTGGATTATCGCCCTTATACCTATCAACACAGTCATTCAGTCCCAAGTTTCTGTGGTTCCCCAATTACACGTTTGACCAATCTCGATTTAGCTTTGACTTTGCCAGTGCTAAAGTGTTTATTCTGTCTATCTGCAAAATTTCTAGTACATACTGTTTTTTTATTGCTATTTTTTTTTTAATTGCAAATAAGTGGCCATCTATATTATAAACCTTCATATTATTATACAATAATTCAGAATGTATCTCACATAGTACATGGTAACAACTTTATCAATCTGTATCATCTACACAGAGATCACTGAACCTACGCCGTAGCTTCATATCGTAGCCTCGTAGCGCCGTAGCGCTCGTAGCACCGTAGTCACGTAGATCTCGTTCAATGACTACGCCGTGACAATCGTAATTCTGAAACTTGTGCAACAGTATATTTAATTCAGACTAGTTTCATCCATAACCGATAGTTTGTTTATCAAAAAATATCTAGAATTCACCTAAAAAGCTATAACCGACTTCAAAAAAGATGAGGTTCTCAATTAATTGTTTTTTTGACAGCTACTAGTGCCAAATTTTTTCGTCTCATAGAGCTAAAATAAAACCAATTATTCTACAGCACGTTTTGACGTTTACTACAAAGTCACGTAAACATTTTGTATGGAGAATCATCAGTTTTGTTAAATTCCCGCTAGGGGCGCTGCTCAATCTCTATACAAAAGTATAGTTGACGTGAACTCTGTAATATACGTAAAATGAACACAATAAGCAAGCAGTAATCATGTCAAAATCCTTTCTACTTACTTCAACCACATTTACAACAAATTCTTCTACTCATTACATCAGACAAAAATGAAAATGCCTACTTTCCCAGCAGCATACTTTAAGGTGCTCAATAAGTAAAGTTATATTACTTTTGTTCGATTTCATCCCAATTCCTGATTAGCTATGATTCCACCCGATCGTTTAATCGGCTCTGAATTTGAATTCGATTCTTCGTTGCCCCCAAATGCGAATTCTAATGTTTTAGGAAGTTTCCAAGACAAGTTGGAAAGAATTACAAACAAGTTTGGAAGAGTTTTGACAAACTTGCTCTACCATAGAGTGGATAGGCTATTGTTCATTTCCTTTCGTTATTCCATTCCTTTTTATTTTTGAATATTATTATATACCCTGGTTTTTAAATGGAGACATTTATACCTCGATGAACATAGATTCAACGTCTTCTTCCATGCAGCAACAGCACGTTCTATCACACAAATATTACCTTTACAACATGTACTCGGACTATTCACAAATGGATGCAAAAAGCATTCAATTTCCACTACAGTGAGGTGTTCACAAACAAATCTGCATGCCGAGAGTGTACGTTTGACGTTTACTACAAAGTCACGTAAACATATTGTACGGCGAATCATCAGTTTTGTAAATTACCCGCCGACCCGGTTTTTTTTTTTTTTTTTTCGAACGGACTAAAATGTTGTTGTAATCGTCTGACGTTTGCTGACAACGTTACCGCACTACTGGTGAGTGCTGAAGGCTCTCGACCATATCAAATGGTTTAGTTGGCAACAAACGCAAGGGCACCACTTAGGTACGGACCCGCCGACCCGGGCCCTGCTCAGTCTCTGTAAATATCTGGTTTACGTAAACTTTGTAGTATACGTAAAACGAATACACTAAGAATGCTGACAGTCGACATGTTACGTAAAGCTAACGTATTTGAATCATAACGCTCAGCTCGACTGCCAAACGCTGTAGTGTGACCGCGCTATTTTCGATACGCTAGCGTTACGATACGCTACGATTCGCACATTTATTTGTGATCAAAGCACAGGATATTCTTTTCACCTTGCTATCCAACGTATACAATACACACTAAAATCTTTTACGCTCTTTGGTTATTATGAAAAAAAAAACAGTAGAACACGACATATGTACCAGACTTATTATAAATAGGTACTTACTTTTATAACATACACACACATGTGATACAATCGATCAGGGTGTTTCTTAATTTGACCAGTGAAAGACATCCCCACTCCATGCTATTTTACAGGCCCTGGCTTAGTTTAGGTGCCGAGTCGGAGACTTTCACGTAACAAAAGTTGCATCGCACTCAGCATCATAATGCATCGAGGCCGGAAGGTGGGCCTGGTGTCCCACTACACAGGTTTTATCACTAAACCTTTTGGGTGCCAGCTCTCATTTAACCACCTAAGTCTATTTTTTAGATATAAGGTTACCACTTTATATTACCCTAGTTATTAGCATGAGAGAAATAAATATAATGAATTTGAATTTGACTCCAGACTTACTTCCTCTAAGCTACAGCTTCGTACAAAGCATCGTCACGTAGAAACCGATCGTAAACTCTTAATAAAGAGTCCATTGCACGTCGCCTCTGAATATCTGTAAAAGCTTTTCTAGTCCACACCATTTTCTACCGTTAGTATCTGTCAGGTTCTACCTTATGGTACACCATCAACTTTTATGCGATATTAAGCCTTAAGGCAACGTGATAACGCTCGTTTTCGTTGATGGGTACGGCGTTTGAACGAACACGTGCTAATGAGGTCCGTGTAGCTTCTCTCAAAAATATAACTTAGTTGGTTTTTCGTCTTTGCTACCGCAATAATCCGAGCATAGCTTTGGTACTAAATTGTGTTTTGGGTAAGTATTTATTTTCGCTGTCTTGCTTTGGTTTGTTTAAAGATTGTTTATGACTTATTTAGATACTTAAATGCTTTCGCACATTCTGTCCTCTAAAAATACACATTGTGTTGTTCGATGATCTCCAGAATTGATGAACAAGTCTCCCACCTTTCCATACAAACGCGGTAGGGTAACTACTCCACTGATTGTCGTTGACCAACCAAAGCTAAGGATTATATCAAATCTCGTCATAATCTATGTCTGTGTACTCCACAAACCGTAAAAAATGTATTCATTTAAAAAATACAAGCCTCTAAACTTTTGTATTGAAAGTTTAGAAGGCTTGTATTTTTTAAATGAATACTTTCGAATTTAAATGAATACTACGAGTTTCTAGTGCATCTTTTAATCAAAACTCGGTGCATTGGGTTGGCTCATAACTTGAACAAACTGAAAAAAATATGCCATCCAATTGTGACTTTTTAGTGCTGTTTACGGTCATCATCAGGTTATGTTCATTACATCCGGGATTGTAATCCGGAAGGTGGTCTTTGAAGTTGGTTTTTCTAGTCCCTTCTATTTTAAGTGATTCATGGTATAACTGGGTGTATAACGTTAATATTGAACGTGGTTTGAAACACCAGAAAGCAGTGCTAAGAGCTCTATAAACAAACTTTAAAACTTCCTTCGCGGAACCTAACGGCTCGCCTGAGAACACTTATAGGAAAGTGTCGTGGGGAGGCGTAATAGGATTACACTGTGTACGGGCGAAGTTACTAATAGTTTAGAGGAAATTAGAAGTGATTCCTTTGGTTTACTTACCTACTAGTTTTCATTGGCAGTAGTTAACTTTAAAGTTGCAGGTTCGAATTCGCGAAAACTATATTATTTGCAAGCGTAATTTGTGGAATCCGTTCTTGAGGCCATCGATAGCAACAACAATCGATTGACAACTGGTTTGAGGTTTGCTTGCTTAGGGGATAAACTAATTAAGCAGAAAAAAACATATTGAATCAAATACTTAGGTACTTATATATCGAACACGTACCGGTACCTAGGCCGTAGCTTGCGGCTTATTTTCTACTGTAATGTAGAAGAATGTAAGCAACTCAGATCAATATTCTAAAGTAGGTAACTGTGACAGCAAATCACTTACAGACTGTTATCACAGAGCTATCACACTACCTTGCTTTTGTACGATACTCTAGTGAGTTGCAATCTACTTACTAGCAAAACCAAAACTGTTGGCTTTGGTTGTACTAAGGCAAAGCGTTCTTTTGTCTTTACTTTTTACCAACGCTAGCTTCATCATTATCATCATGATCAACCTATATCGGTCCACTGCTGGACGTAGGTCTCTCCTAAAACGCGCCATTGAGCCCGGTCTTCGGCCCTTCTCATCCAGTGTTTGCCTAATCTCTCGCTAGCTCTCATTGTGTGATAAATCTGGAATTAGCATTAAAAATATAGAAAAAAAATCACACCGCCATAAAAACCGAAACCATTTTGTGATTCCATTTTTACCAAACACCCAAAGCAACTTTATAGTTGTATCAAAACTATTTTGCTCAGAATATTGGATCCCTGTATACATTATGCAAAGTGCGAACCTTCGTCCGTTTATAATGCAATATTTCTTTTCACACGAATCTACTTACCTTAGTTAGCTGTTACTCTAAAAGCTTTATAAAGAAAATAATATTTTAATAGAATTACCTTTCTAAAGACCAGTCTACACGATGCGAAGTGTGGTAATGTTTAGATGAGTTTTAATATGATTTTCTTCTGTCGTGTTTGGGGGGTCAGGTATTTAAATTGAATTTTTGGAAACATTCGCTTTTATTTTAATCGTTTATATGGAACATAATTATAATTTTATATTTCAAGTAAATTCAGTAATTCCAAAGAGTAATTCGTTGTGGATTGTGTTGAGGTGGCTTCTTTTTTCTGTCAGGCGTGATGCTTGAAACGTCAAAAACGTCAGACGTCACCCACTTGTCAATGTCATCGATGGAGGCCGCAGTATTTGGATGGAGGGAGCTGTAGTCGTCAACAGTCGTTTTGAGCAAAACCACAGGCAAAACCTTATTAGTTAAGTAATACTTACACTAAGTAAAAAATATAAAAATGGACCAAAAGATCTGCAATATTACTGCTATTGACTGATTATTATCTAGCTAAAGCGTACTGAAAATAATGAACTTTAGCCCCTTTATTCATATTCAACTGTCATTTTAGAACGGCTTTAAAAAATGCTCTATCATTGTCACTTGCATGACAACGAAAAAAGATGACAATAGATTTAGCAATCATTTTAGTTAACTCAGCTTTAGAAAACTAATATGAATAAACACCTAAAATTTTTATTGAAATGACATTTGTGTCAGTCTTAAAAGTTGTTACACCGCGAATATTTTCTTGATACTAAATTATCATACCGTGTATCACGTGATATCATTGATAGTAACGCCCTCTGTTACAAAATGATGATAACTAGACGTCTAATATTCATGTTCTGTGAGGTTGACATGAACACCAGCGCGAGACGCGTCGCTAAAGTTTTCAAAACTTACCAAAAGGCTTACGAGTTCAAACCACGTGCCTGCGTGTCTTGAATGTAAACTGGAGCACGTCTATCAAGCATATCAAAATGAATGAAGTAAGACTTAGCACTTCAAGCGCTTCAACCGCTTGAATTGTGTATGAAACTTAATCATCTGTTCTTTCCCACCTACCTCAGTACACTAATCCACTGTGATTTGATGAAGTTTTTTTTTGCCTGATATTTTTTTGTGATACTAGCCGTCTCCCGCGGCGTTGCTCGCGTTAGAGTGTGACTTTTCAAAATTCCTTTCCTAGTGCACCCGTACACTATATAAGGATACTACCCTCCAAATTTCATACCTCTAGGGCTTATAGTTTAAGCTGTGCGTTGATTCTATGTCAGCTTCAAAATAGTTTTATATATATTGATATATTGATGATAATACAAGTTGACTTTAGTTAGCATAACATGTTTCACTTGCACTTTTTTCAAGCATTTGGCAAACTGTGAAACTAATCTAACCGATAATATTCTATTTTCAGTAAGTACATGATTCAATTAAATGAATTACTTCTGAAAAAAACCAAACTAGGTTCCCCTTTTAGGAGGTGATTTCAATAACCAATTAGGGTAGGTAAATGGTTCTCTAATGAACCATAGTCTACATAGTTATGAATCTAATTAGTTAACCCCTTAACCCCCCCACCCCTTCCACTGCTACGTTACCTAATACAGTTTTACGTTTCCGAATGGTAACGTGCTTAATGGACCTAGACTCTCAAATGGTCTCGACTTAGGTAATAAATAGGATTGCTAATAGATTAAAATTATCTACTGTGTCTATAAACTTTCATATTTAACCCTCGTCGAGTTAGTAGCTACTAGTAGCTCTGCCTTCCGTGCTGTGGGTCGTGGGTTCGATCTCCACCGAGAACAAACATTTGTGTGTTGTAAACATAGATGTTTGTTCTGTGTCTGGGTGTTTCTATGCATTATAAAGTATGTATTAACAAAAAAAATGTATGTATGTATTCTATCAGACATCTTGTTTCTATCGTACAAGCTTTGCTTAGTTTGGGACCAGAAGGCGTTGTGTTAAGTGTCCGGGAATATTTATATTTATTACTTTACGTAAGAATAAGATCATTTATTCTATGGATCTGTTTTCATGGTACCTATGTTGGAACCTATATGAATAAAACTTACAGATCAACGAGCTATTAAGACTGAACAAAAAATAGGTTCCCATGAAGATAAAACCTAATTGTTTCTATTTAGTTTTTCCTATAAGTATAGAACCAATTTAACAATTTTGGTCCTGTGCCGTATCTAAGCGGTTGAATTCGCAACTGGTTTTAGTAAAACCGCATAGTTAAAAGCTTTGCACAGCTAGTCCAGCATACCTACACTTGGTCTAGTCGGCTGTAATCCACAGGAACGATTATAGTCTATGCGTGGCTGACTAAGCCACTGGTTTTCAAATGATATTTTCCAGCGCCGTATTGCGGAGTACCAATAATATTACAATTTTTTTTTTAATTGACTGTCTCAAAATTGGTCTAGAATTCTCATCTTCTCGCAATAGAAAAGAACAAAATAAAATTGTAGTTACAAAAAGCTAAGAATCCCTAAAGGCAGCATTAGTTTTCCTTTCTAGAAATCGATTCAAAAATCCGGTCCATTTGGCCCCTTTCCATGTCGTTAAGGGTTAGTGATTTATTGTTATAGGATCCATTTGTTTTTATACTATGAATGTAAATCCGAAAGAGATACGAATGTAGCTCTTTTATAGTCTCTTTGATTTTAGAAGTTTCTTTTTTAAAAGTATCATAATCTACGTCAATTAGCGCGCTCGAGAGAAACTCATCATCATTATAAACCGAGGGGTGATTACGAACAAATCTGACAGCCTCTTTATTACGAACGTAGTTGAATCATATTGCGTGCCAACGCCAACACGACTGCTAAACGTTATAGCGTTACCGCGCAGTGTATTTCGAGTACGCTATAGCGTTAGGATACGTTTGCGATTGTCATGTTTATTCGTGATCAACTGATCAAGGCCCAGCTTGTATATGTATACGTCCACTGCTGGACCTAGGATTCTTTCAGATTCTTAGAGAGAGCGATTGAAGTCCTTCTTCTTTGGACGACGACGTTTCGGATGCATGTCATGTGCATTTGGTAAAAAAAAAAAGTTGTGTGAACAAAAATATTTTAATTACCCTCAAGAGCAATCATCAATTTGACTAATTTCGGGTCATCAATATTTATCACAGACGTATTTTTTAATTAAAAAAAACTGTTTTTTTATGTAGTCATATTTAAAAAAACATAATTATAAAAAGGAACATATTTTTTGTATAATAACTTCTTACCACTCATGTTTCCAACAAATAAAAGGCAATATTTAAGATAATTTATTTAAAAAATAATAAAAATTACGACAAGCTTTACATAATTAATGATAAATCACAGATGAAAATATAGTGCGGTTTGATATGCAATGTTAATATTATGTGGATAATTTTATGTGCAGGAGTTTACATTGTGAAGTTTTAATCATATTTTAAATCTTAATTTTATACATAGGTACTCACTTAGTACTAATTATGTAGGTATCTAAAGTTGACCTACCTATTTAAAGTTTTAAGACCAATTTAATTATTCATTTAGGTACTTATTTTAAAATTATATTTTATAATTTTATAGCCGATTTTATAATTTTGTTACATATGTTTGTATTTTTTTATATAAGTACAAAGTTTATTTATACTTGTCTTAAGCATAATTATACTTTTGTTTTGGTAGCTTAATTAATTCATGATTAAGTTTTAAATGTATTGAAATACTTATTTTAAAAGTATCATCTGCGAATTTTAATCCACCCTTTGGGACAGCTGGAAAGTCAATTTAAACTTTGATGATTGCCAGTTACTGTTTCATGGATGTTTATTAAAGTAATGTTGCCATATTGCTATGGTTTTGCAACCAATATTTAAGTGAAAATTGTTGATCAACCGATTCCTTGAGAACTGAGATATTGTCTACCATGACTAGGGACGGACTATCGCTGTGAGACTCTTTACTTTTTTTTGTTAATATAAAAAAAAACTGTGGTATTTTAGGTGTTAGTCAATAAAATTTCGATCTCACTCAAATCTCAATCATCAAAATGTAACCAGCGATGAAAATGATATTATAAAAATTAATTACCTATAAACTTCAAATTCTGGTCCTATTTTACATATTTACAAATAAGTTTTATTTTTTATTTATGCCAACGCGAAATAAAGAAGACAGAGCTTCTCATATTGGAGTGGGTAAATCACTCATTTATAATCTTAAAGACTAGAACTTAAAAATCCGATACTTTTCAAGTTAACAGACTGAACGTTACATAATAAATATGGTACAGTTGCCAGGAGAAGTGGCTTTAAAACTAAAGTGAAAAAACTACACGCAAGCTCACTCAAAAACTTCCAAAACCAGTTTCTCTTTGAGTCCTCTGGCGATAGATGACAAGAAACTTGTAAAACTTTTACTGCTGACTGTACCTAAACACAGACTAAAAAACTTTCATTGGACACACTTGAGCTTATTTCATCAACTCAGAAGCAGTAAGTCCCGGAATCATCATCAACCTGACGTCAGCCATAGTAGAACTGAGAGGTCGAATACGCCCCTAAGCTCTTCGGGCTGGTCATGACCTCTGGATCTGTAGGCTCTTCCTCTTTACTTCTACTCCTGGTGAACCGCGCTGGTTCTCTTTGAGGTACGTAATCAACGTTTCCATACATTCTTGCGCCTGCGCAGGGGTAGATTGTGGATAGTGGTCTCATAGCCCGCAAGGTGTTTCTAGTGCCATCTGCGTCTCTGTATAATATCATATCTGGGTGGACGGGATCGTAGAACGTTCCAGAAATGTGGCTCACTTCGGCGTCATTATCCATCTCTGATGCTATATCACTGAAGACGTTTGGAGCTTCCGTGGAGAACATATCCCCGTTTTTGGCATGTTCCTTTTCTTTACGAGTGAAGTAGCAACGAATTCCGATGATGAGGAGTACCAGGAGAATAATGAGTATGATACCGGCCCCGATGTACACCAATATGTTGTAGTTCGTTCCTGTGAAAAAGCAGGACTTATAAGAGTTATTATTATATTTTACAGATGCTTTAGTCGACGAAAATAATTGAATCCAACTTTCATTGAAATATTTACTGTCAATATGATGACACCTAGAACAGGGTTTAGTTTTAGGCTTTACCTAAGAAACTGTTTTGAACCCGAATTGGCTTTGCTTTTGATGTCGTTATAATGAAAACAGCTTATAAGGAAAAACATAATATAACCAAAAAGTTCTTATAACAGCGTGCTTATCAAAAATTATTTATTTTCACGTCTCTAAATGCCAGACCAAACTGTTTTGTCATAATGTGCTTTGACGCTTACGGAAGTCCAGTCAAATAGTGAGTGATTACCGAAGTATGATTGGTGCAGTGCAGACTTCCTGATAAACTGTTCAGGACTGGCCATCAATAATGTCCGATAACTCGGTTCCAATGTACGCAACAGCAATAATGATTATGGAGTGGAGTTTTCAACTATTTATGTGCCAAACGTGACTATAATGCTAGTTTTATACCGCACTGGATAAAAAATTTAAGCGAATTGGACACTATCGATCGAAATAGTATTACATACAACAAAGCTTAGAGCCTTTATATTGAAAAATTACACTGACGATATTATATCAAGAATCTAAGACTAAGAAAGAAAAAACTCCGAAAAATAAGGAGGTTCTCAATTCGGTTTTATTTTTGGATCAAATTATTAGCCACTACCTGGATATTGTTCGTAGAAGTCATTAAAATTATGCGTTTTACTTTACCATGCAGTTTAATAATTTTCCGTCGAATTATCAACTAAGCATATTTACTTTTGTCTTTGTCCTTGCTAGTGGGTTTGTATACAGCGATCACAGCCTTGCTGGTGGAGCTGATCTCAACGCCTTCCGCTGGAGACTGTAGTGCTGGATCAGCGTATGGCGGCACGATGATTGGCTCTCTCCATTGGACTGCTCCATCTAATAAACATATATATATACCAATTAACCTGTAACTCATAGATATTTTATCGTTTTGGAATTAATTATTTCACATTCTGTTAAGTGTCAAGTTTTCGTTATTTTTGGCATTGATTTTTTTAGGGATGCCATAGTATTAAATTTCATTTAATATAGGTATGTATTTTTTTCATAATTGCTGTATTATATTAAAGAATCTATATAGAGAGTTCATTCATAAGTTCAGACAAGCCAAAATTAATAGCCATATGGCTTTTACAATTATTAAGTTTTGCCTCTTTGTACCTAAATTTACATACTCTTTACGATGTTGTCAACTGTGGAAACACAGCGAGCTGGTGGAAGGCTTGGACAACATAATAAAGAATACATTATCATCGGTTTTGAATATTTGTTTGGATGACAGGGCATGGTCGCAGGCCTCCCTACCTGTCAGATTGGGAGGCTTAGGTATTCGCAAAATTTCAAGTGTAGCCCTTCCAGCATTCTTGTCTTCCGTCTACAGCACTAATTCTTTGGTAGAAAAAATTCTAAATCCGTCTCGTTTGGCTCTCACTGGCATGAATCTCAAAATTTCATATCTAGACGAAGCTAGAAATGCTTGGCATAGTGCTTGTCCTGATTCCAATCCCCCCAAATCTCTTTCGTCCCAACGGCAATGGGACGGGCCTCTGTGCGAGTTAACACGGAACTCTCTGTTACAAACGTGTTCAAACTCCGCAGATCGTGCCCGTCTGTTAGCCGTCTCTAAAAAGGAGTCAGGTTTCTGGTTACAAGCACTTCCCTCTCATAACACTGGTACTCTAATGGATCCCGTCACGTTCCGTATTGCAACATGTCTACGGTTGGGTGCGCGGTGCTGTGCGCCTCATCGGTGCCAGTGCGGTACGGCTGTCGAACAGCTTGGTCACCACGGATTATCGTGCACTAGAGCCGCCGGTCGGATATCCCGCCACGCTAGCCTTAACGATATCATCCGCCGGGCTTTTACCAGCGTGAATGTGGCAGCTATTCTTGAGCCGAATGGTCTGCTGCGTGACGATGGCAAACGGCCTGACGGTATGACTCTTGTTCCTTGGGAGTTGGGAAGGCCTTTGGTGTGGGACGCTACTTGCGTCGATACCCTTGCTCCTTCACATCTGCCTAGGACTTCCGTTGAGGCTGGTGCGGCGGCAGATTTGGCCGAGGACCACAAGAGGCGCAAGTATGCAGGTCTCGATAGGGCCTACACATTTGTGCCTCTTGGGGTCGAGACTCTAGGTCCGTGGGGTACCGAGGCCCTCCGGGTTTTCAAAATTCTTTCAGGGCGTCTAGTCGAAGCGACGCGTGACCCGAGGGCTGGTGATTATCTAGGCCAGCGTATCAGCATTGCTATTCAGCGCGGCAATGCAGCCAGTGTCTTGGGCACGCTTCCGATTGGTACTGATTTGGACCAGTTGAGCTATCTATAAATCGTTTGCAACGGTTTGTAGATAGCTCAACTGTTCCATGTGTATTTTGTAAATATTGTAAATATTGTAAATACTGTATTAGTTGTAATTTTCTTTGTGACAAGCCTAGTTTACTAGCTGTAATATTTCTTCTCTATTATTGTCTCTTCTATATCTATCAATGTATCTTTGTTAATTATTCCCAAATGTTGGATATTTTTTCTAGCTGTTTACCTGTCTCATCGTAGGGGTTCACATTGGGTCCAGCACCGACCACTTCATCATCTTCAGCTGTGCTCTCGTAGCGTTCTGTCAGTACACCTAAAGGCACTGTAAAAATATAGCGTTAAAATAAGTATATTCTTATTAATACCCAAATAGTGAGATTGATGGGTTATTTCTAACAATACTCGAACAGCTACACTACACACACAGTACTACACAGTATGCAGCACGTTTTGGAGAGATGTCAAAGGTAACCTAAAAGCTTCACTTCACTATTACGTCATTACTCCTGTGAGCATTGTATTTTTCGAACTTTAATTTTGATCTTTTCGAGGATCTGAAGAGTACCAAAAACCTAAAGTAATGTCCAAATTGTCTAGAAATTAAATTACAATTGTTTATTAATATTTAAATTACAATGTATTTCACTAGTCAATTTGGTACAATTTTTACATCAGTCGACCGAGCAGTTGCGTCTATCAGACTATTAAACGTTCAAAACCAAATAAAGGAGAATGTCCCATAATTGCCCGCAGGCATTATATCTAAGCCTAGACCGTGATCTATAAATTATTCGTTTGATGGTCCGTGCGAAATGCTGTGGTCAGTAACCGATTCAAACTATAAATGAATTTACACATAAAACTGAGGACCGGCTAGAACAAACCAGTTGTAAATGTGCCTAAATCCTTTATGATTAGTATTAGTATTCGTAGCTAATTTAAATGTTTATGCATACCTTTTAGATACAATCAGTCCCAAGATTTTCCGAATTCAACTTCAAATACTTATTCAAATAATAGTTAGTATTTTAAATACCCCTTACTTTATGTATTACACCTGTAAATACGATAAAAAAACGAAGTAAAATGTCTAATAACTAATGATTCCCGCTGCAAGATATGACATTGTTACATTTTTTAAAGTTACATTGTAAGTGTATTGTAACATACAAGGTTAATTATTGCAAGTTTAAAAAAACATGGGACATGGGCTCCATCCAATTTGCCCCAGACCCTTTTTAGTATCTTTAAGTGTCAGCATTGTTTTAAGGTTTTCTCACTCTACCAGCTTCTCTGTTTTCTTCCTAACCGTGTTCAATATCAATACATTGTATTATAGGTTGGACATCATTTTTGACCGCAAATTATGAACGATTTATTGCGATTTTGAAAATTGCAGGTTTCATGCTATTAATAATGCTGAATTTATCGGTATTTGATTTGTGGTTGATCGAATCAAAGGTGCACGTCATGGATGAATAATATAAATATCTTCCTCAAAGAATTTCCAACAGGTTGAGTCCATATAGAATAGAGCCTGCAGGGAAAAAAACCTTTGATCATGGTGCCAGAGAAAAACACCTGTATAAATATTTTGTGTTCGTTTTTCAGAAAACAAAACGAGCGAGCACGTGTTATAAATAAACTTGACTGAATGATAAATAACCTGTCGTTAATGCTAATAATTATATCAAAATAAATACTAAGTAAGGATTGCAATAAAAATATAAAGAGAAGTTGAAGTACAAATAAAAACAACCGCTGAATTGTTTTTGTTTGTACTCCATGCCATCCTTAGGAAAATATGACGTCATTCCTTTCTTATATTACTTTCTTATACATTTTAGATTTTGTCTGTTTGGTATACCTACTAAGTATTAGATATAAGACTGCGGTAGGTACATAATTATTTTCTCAATACATTTTTAATAAAAAAAGATTATGTGCTACGTAATACTACGTGCTAGAGAAGCTAGCACGTTTAATCAGATGTAACATTTATTTAGTGTGTAGTGTATGGTCATCCTTAGGAAAATATGACATAATTTCTACTTTCTTATACATTTTAAGCACTCTGTTATGTACTACTTACTATATCTATTCAGTGATTCTATTTTTAACATGATGACTACATTTTTTTTTTTTTTATGATAAAAGTAATGGAACAAGCTGATAGCTCACCTGATGTTAAGTAGTGACTTCTGCCTATAACAATGCATTACCTCACAGAGCAAGTTCAATGAGAACGTGCCCTGTAAGGCAATGCACTGCGTCCATTACTCTGAGACGTAAAGATCTTAAAGTCTCATGTGCCTGTAATTACACCGGCGCCCTTACCCTTCAAACCGGAACACAGCAATGCGAGCATAACAATGATCTAGTATATTAGCTAATTTATTTACTCGGCACTGGCAAAATGTTCTGTCGAAATGACGGACAGAGGCCATTAAAAAACAAAAAGAAGGCACCAACATAACATATTTTTTTAGATCAATAAAACTGAGATTTTACGAGCTCTATTGTAGATAAATATTAATTACCTACTCAAAGACATTTTTCTCCTCCCTAGCTAAGCAATTTGACAAAATAAAATTCACATTATGTAAAATTAGATGAAAAAATAAAGATCCGTTTCCCGAATGTCATTTACTTCGTCATAATTATGCCAGATTAAGTTTCACCGTTTATATGACAAAGGTAAAAAGCGTGCTTATTTTTAAATTTCTGCTCGACGACGCGTCCATTAATGGACATCTAATGGAAATCCCGTTTTGAAAACACTTTATTCCATTTTATATTCTCGTTTATCTTATTACGATCATAGAAAATAACGCACCTTTTTTTTGTAAATAGTTTAATGTTGTGCAAACGCGATTGAATCGATTGAAAGATTGATCACATTGCAACAGTTCATGAGAATACCTCTATTATAATGACATCGAGAAGAAGGTCGTGGGTTCAAATTCAACTCGATTTAAAACATAAGGATATCAAAAAATCTTTATGACATTGTAGTTAAATAGCAACATAATTTTTATTAGTTTTTTTTAGAAGAATAGGTAGCAAGTTAGTTTTTTGGCTGAAATAACACCGTGCCTATAAAATCTACTACTTGTACTTATATTCTGTGCTATAACATACAATCGAGAGTATAAAAATGAGGCAACCTTATAAAGGTATAGGTACACTAGTTAGATAAATAGGTTTGTTAATAAAAGCTAGACTTGATGTAAAGACTAAAGTCTACCTAGGGACGGGTCTGATGAAATACTTATCTCCCAAATTGAGTTTCTAGTTTCAAACTGAGATGACACGAACTCCGTTGGGAGTTTTGATACTATAAGCCGTGAATTTTTGTATTATTTACCTACTTCAGCGGCGCTCTCAGTTTTTAAGCATTTGAAATCACTAACAAGTACATTGTAGGTATTAGAAAATTTAAATATCTAGAACTGTTATCATCATCATCAATCAATATATATAAAACTCTTTTGGTATGAAATTTGGAGGTTAGTATCCTTATAATATAGTGTAGGGGTGCACTAAGAAAGGAATTTTGAAACGTCACACTCTAAAGGGTAGAACGCGAGCAACGCCGCGGGCGACGGCTAGTTAATAATAAAATTATAAACTACGCCATCGAGTCGTATTTTCTATTTCCAACGAATAACTCTTATGGATAAAAACTCTCTTAGGGTTCGAATCCCGTTCGACTCATAACATTTTGGAATGTTACAAAAACTACTAAATGTACCTACTTCAACATTCAAAAAACTGTTAAATTACATCTAGATAGATATTTGCTTTTTATATGCTTTTTGAGTTTTTATCATTAAAAAACCTGTTTACACTGGTATAAGTGTTTACTTATACCAGTGTAAACTGCCTTTTTTAGGTAAGTACTAAATAGGTTTCTATTTAGTACTTACCTAAAAAAGGCAGTTTTATCTACCTTCACTTACCACATGCGAATACGATCTTTATGTAAGGTTTGGAGTACGACTTGCAAGAGACATCAAAAGTGTCCCTGTTAGCGGTGAAGTGGCATCTTCGCTTTCCATGGCAGAACCGCATCACGGTCTCCACGGCGTATGGAGCTACGCATGCTGAGAACAAAAATGAGCGTTAACTCTCAAGGTTTAAGGTTTAAAAATAAATAGGTGTCATTGATCACCGGCAAGGTGGGAGCGACGATCTGCGAAATATATAGCTGGCAAACATTGGATGAGAAAGCCGAAAGACGGACTCAGTGGCGCGTCTTAAGAGACCTCGTCCAGCATTGTACCGGTATAGGTTGATGATGTTGATAATTGATTTTGCCTGCAGCCTAAAATCAAAATAAGTTTATTTTTTCGGGTTGTTAAAACAATGCAATAGAAGAGTATCAAACTCCGGTATCAACATAAAGTTGCAAGTACATAGCTCTTTTTGGTACGCATAAAAAATAACGAGCAATGTACTTTGACTTACTAGGTGTGTTCCCAACCAGCCTTGAAAGAGCTTCTGCAAAAAGGCAAATACTGGGATGAAATGAATTTTTATGATGTATTTTCGTGAGATTGCCCAACACATTCGATGGGCTAATTTTCTTAAAGTGCTGGGTTAGTAGGGATCGGGTGCACTCCCAATTTCGCCGTTATTGCTGTGTAAAGTCCAAAGGTCGTCTAGTAAAATTTAATATTAACACTTACCAAAATAAAATAGATTTCAAATTATAAAGTTCATTTTAAAATTATTATGTGTTTATTTAGCTATTTTAGCTGCTCTCAATTACCAATGAATAAAAGTGTATGTAATTATTGGATGTTTGTTTATTTCTTCAACAAAAAGTTTCTGTTCCGGAAACCACTTTCCTCAGGCTAAGTGATGGAAAGGATTCGCGAAGGAGACGTCAGCGTCACACACAATTCGAATTCCATTCCATCTTCTCAGCCATTTAGGAGAGTGACATACATTCTTACTCGTAGTTGCCTTACAAGTATGTAAAATATTTTATAATGTTTTTTTTGTTTTGTTTTTTTTTATGTAGGTAGAAGAAAACATGGCTCGTTTGGCCTAAATGTCATAAAAACTGGGTACGAATACTTTTCATGATACTTAGGTCACTGTTTTATATTTTCGAAACAGTAAAATTATGAGCAACATTACGAATAATGTCTTGTTTACATTAGTAAGTCTTTTTTGTTGTTATATGTTTTACTAGCTGTCGCCCGCGGCGTTGCTCGCGTTCTGCCCTTTAGAGTGTGACGTTTCAAAATTCCTTTCTTAGTGCACCCCTACACTATATAAGGATACTACCCTCCAAATTTCAAACCTCTAGGACTTATGGTTTAGGCTGTGCGTTGATTCTCTGTCAGCTTCAAAAGAGTTTTATTTATATTGATAAAAAAACATGGCCCGTATTCTTAGTAGGATATCTATAGGTTTTCTTGTCGCTAATTTATATTGTATGTATAAATATTCTAGTTCCAAAATAACTTGGCTTTTCCCAATTTAATTTCATTAAACAGATCTATTTTTGGGACTTGATTTAAAATTATGATAGAAACAATTATTAAGAATGGCATTTTCATAATCTTTATTGGAGCGTGGGATACGACAGAATCTCGATAAAGACAAGATTCTTAGGAATAAAAAGATCAAAGAATACTTTGTAGAGAACTTAAGTACAAGAAAACTCAATTTATTTAGTAGTTGACTTCTAAAAGACGGGCCACCTTGGAAACTAAGATGCCTATTTGGTAAACAGAAGTAATTTAAGCCATTAAAATTCAAAACTAAATAAATTGGTCTGAGAGGTAGTAACAGGCAAGAAAACACTAAAATTGAGACCGCAAAATGAACTAGGTACTTTTAGTTTGGGAACGTAAAACGGATTTTTAAGAAGAAACTATTATTTTCAATTAAAACCTATAATTAAAACTCTTACGTCTATGCCGAATTGTAGGCACTAATCTAATATAGCTCCCACGGAGCGAGAGGATGCAGCCGGCGATACAGAGACGGCTAACACTACCCACGCTTTTATAATTTCTTAGAAATAACTGCATTGCAAATGCAAGCAAAAGCATAATAATAGGAAAATATAAAATAGAGCAATTGCTCTAGGACTACTTCTTTAGGGCTCTAAGTTTCTAGGGCTCTAAGGCTCTGAGGCTCTAGGTCTCTAGGTCTCTAAGTCTCTAGGTTGAGAGACAAACAAAACTAGGTCACAGATTATATAATACTATCCTAGTTATACCTACAGTGGGCAAAACAAACCAGTATCATAATGGCATACTTATCACTAACAAAAAATATTTTAAAAACTTTTATATATTTCATGGCTGGTTTATTTACAGCCAAGCAAACGTTTTACGAATTCGTTTTACGTTACAGAAACAACGTGGCTGTTTGTTACAGGCCACAAGTGTCTGTGGTCGGTGGCGTTAATAATCCACAGTCGTTAAAGAACAGAAAACGACACAAATGTACTGAACCAGTCACGTGACTCTTCGTTCATCACATCACATATATTTAACACCTATCTTATAAATAGTTAGAGTAGACATAATGTCCTGATTACGTATGGTAAACACGATCTAATGTCTACTCTGACTTTTTATAAGATAGACCATTGGTATTTTGTAGCAACTGAATTTCAACTTGCAAAAAGGCATGTGAGAATGAGTAAACAAGCAGCTTAGTGCAGAAGTAAAATAATGACGTATGTAGTAGGATTACAAAGATGTCTTCACCATTTCCTATTTCATTTTCCAGCACGTCACAACCGAGGACCCATTTAGGAAAGTGACGTAGTAGTGCTTCCCTCTGTTGGCGTTATTAGCGTGACTGACGGTTTAGGGTTCCGATGCGGTATTACAAAAACGGAAGATAAATTAATCTTTTTTTTTGGTAAGGAAAAAATGTTTGAGGTGCATTTTTAAACATTGCATCTACTAGACCTAGATAGATAGAAAAAGTTTATTGAACACCTCGAACACTAAAATAATTAAACACAAAGCAAGATTCTTATGCGATGTACAATAGGCGGTTTTATTGCTGTGAGTTATCTCTTCCCGGACATCCAATAACAAATTATCAGTAGCTTGCATTCAATGTGCATATTTAAACAATTTTACAGAACTTAAGTAAAGGTGGATGGGAGTGGCTGACGTCACATGGACACGATTAGCCCAACACAGAGGAGACTTGCAAGGGTTGGAGGGGGTCTTTTCCCGAAAATGAGCAACCTAAGAAAAATATCAAAATAAAAAAGAAATAAATAAAAAATTGGGATATAGGTAAATTGGCTTATATAATTATAATAAGTGAAGGTAAACGTTGAAAATACAGCCAATCAGAGTTTCTGAAATTCCATTCTACATTCATTCTTGAAAGCTTGATACCAACTTTGAAACTTTTCAATAGTAAATTGTTTAAACTACATATATATTCCGAACCCAGCAGCATACCTCGTCGGCACGTCTTGGGTAGTTTTTCTCAGAGCTTATTGCTTTTCGACTGTAGACAGGATAATGTCGTTTCTTGTGGAAATGGAACGGTCGTGTTTAAGTCTGTTTGTTGCGGAATAACTAACTAGGTATTTTTATTGTCAACGTCAAAAGTAGATTGATATGTTTTTATTCATATAATTCATCACTTATTCTTTTTTATTTCCGTCTTCATCGTTATAAAATATACGAGTGACTGCCCAAGCAAAGTTTGCAATGTTATAAATGGGTAACCTCAAAAATATTTGTACATATTATTATGCGCGTAACAAGATATTTTCGAATCGTTTCATAAATGATGGAGTTATAAGGTAACAAACATAATTTTTTTTTTAATCAAAAACCGAATTGAAAACCTCCTCCTTTTTACCTCAATCTCGACCTACATTACACACATGTAATATGAGTGTGTGCTTCAATGAAATAAATAAATTATCACGCTACTTGCGTCGATACCCTTGCTCCTTCACATCTGCCTAGGACTTCCGTTAAGGCTGGTGCGGCGGCAGATTTGGCCGAGGACCACAAGAGGCGTAAGTATGCAGGTCTCGATAGGGCCTACACATTTGTGCCTCTTGGGGTCGAGACTCTAGGTCCGTGGGGTATCTATAAGGCTATCTATAAATCGTTTGCAACGGTTTGTAGTTGGCTCAACTGTTTCATGTGTATTTTGTAAATACTGTATTAGTTGTAATTTTCTTTGTAATTATCACCGTATCTTTATTCAAGTCGGTTAAAAATAGAAAACAAATCTCTTACTTTCATCAGGTACACCGTGTGGTTGCGGGCAACTGTCAGGCTCGTGTGCTATCCGGCCGTACCGGACATCGTAGATGGCGATCCGGGAGTTGGGATTGCAGCTTATCCTCACGTCCTCCTCGTCGCAGCTTCTTATGCTTCGGAATTCGGCTGTAAAAGAACTCTGTATTAGATAGGAACCTACGTAAAACATCCAGGATTTAACCATGAGACGAAAATAACACTTTATCCCACCAGATGATGTGTTACTGTTCGCCTAGATCTACTAAAACCACTGCCGCACAGAGCATTGCACATCTATTTAGCGCGTGTCCTGTGTGGCATTGTAAGTACTGTATAATATATAATGCTCTGAAATGTATGTGTAAGAGGACGAGATTAATGAAGGTCGCGGAAAATTGGTCTAAAGAGTATAGATTAATTTGAATTTAGTTTTTATACTGTTTATGTATGATTACATGTAAAACCTCCATCCTCATCTAATAAGCAAGCTCGTATGAGTTAGTGGCCAACTCTGGTGACGGAGTTTTAGGCCGCCTTAAGGCCTCCGTCATGGCTTAATGACTGCTGGAGCCGGGACCGACAGTTTAGCGTGCCCTCCGAAGCACGGAAGCGCTCAGATGTAAATGCCTCTAGCGGTCACCCATCCAAATAGCGACCGAGCAGAACGTCGCTTAACTTAGATAATCGGTGAAGATTGACTAAGCAAACTACGCCATGAGCGCTTCATCTAATGAGTTTTATTAAGATGTCTGGTTCTGATAACCACTTGGAGTATAACAAACGTTCTTAGGTAACAAGAATACCATCACACCTAGATAATAGATAACCCTTTGTAAACGCACCTACCCTTTGTTTTTGAAACAAACACATTGAAACCGGAACCTCAACCCTTCCTGAACAGTACAAGTATCTAGCAACATTCACTTCCGTCCATTAGTAACTCGACACCAATCAGTGAGAGCTATCAATTGTTGTCTAAGTGTTCATATTTTGGCAGGAAACCAGTGCTAGAAGACGCAGACTTTTGTGATTCATCAAAAACCTCTAAAGAGGTTATCAAAATAGGAACTATGACCTAACCTATAACCTTTATTTTATCAGCACACTTTTATCCCAACTCTTCGTTCGATTTCCTCAGTTAATTTGATTATAACTTAAGTAGTGAACAGTAAAGTTAAAATACAATGGCAAACATACTTTGTACCAACAAGTATTTTTTTCTATCGTATTCGCAATTTTTGGAACCTCCTTGTATAGTGACTTTTTAAAATATTATGTCACTGCCATTCCAAAATGGCGGGTATTTTTACGACCAATTTTTTGACGGTCACTCAGCCTCGAGTGTCTCTCATCGAATCACAGCTAATTTTGACACACCCCCAATTCATAAAAACTTAAAAAGTATCTATACATTTCAACCAGCATTTGCTATACTAGCACAGCGCCCGAATGCACCTCTGTATAGAGGTCTCTACATTTTTTACGAATTCGAAGTTGTCAGTCAAAGTCAAAATGCTTTTTTTTTCAATAAAACTCAGTGATCATTTTGAATCGCTCTATAAGGTTTTGTATGACTATGTAAGGACCTAGTAGGTCGCATTTTCTGTCTATCTTGAACTAATTTAGCACCGATAGAGTGGATGTGTTTGAGTCTGCGTGCTTTTTCTAATTCGTTTTCAAACAAGCAGTGGTCTGGACTATCATGATATTCGATGCGTAAAATCGTTGCGTTCACAACCCCCATTTTCCACTTACAGCCAATAACCGCAACGGTCAGAGTTGCATAAAGAAACCTGGTTCTCGGCGCCGGTAAAGCGTACCGAAATTTAAAACCAGCTACAACCAAATTCTGACTGTATTATCTAGAGTTGGGATAGAACGATATCAGATCATTATAGAGTTTGTCAATGTCAAATAGACAATGGACTACGAGTTGGTTCACTAGAGTTTCTTAAATTTTTGCTGATAATGGTAAACCCAGCATTTACAAATTCCTACAAAAGTTCACCTCTACTAAAAGCCGTCTACAGATTTAATTGTACAGCAACCGAAGTGTTAATCTAAAACTTCGTCTATGGCCCAGTTTTGTTTGTAAATGCGACGATACCCGCTGCACAATAATGTTGCGATCGCGTTGCCGCTCGTTTGCCATTTACGGCCGATTACCACACCTTATGCCTCGCCGCTCCTGCATATCCTAGCCGCGCCCGAGGGCGGTGACCTCAGGAATTTATTAACGCAGCATAAATCACTTCAATACAGTCCATGCCCTCGTAAAAACCGCCACATCACGCGATTAGAGGATCTGTTTCACCCTCTTTTGTTTTACTAAATAGAATTACTG
This sequence comes from Eulithis prunata, assembly GCA_918843925.1. NCBI lineage: Eukaryota > Metazoa > Arthropoda > Insecta > Lepidoptera > Geometridae > Eulithis > Eulithis prunata. The sequence goes on along the minus strand of OU974014.1, from coordinate 7,106,636 downwards.
GCCGTTTTCTTTTTGGCGCGTTCGTACTTTGTTTATAGCAATAACATTGTTTTAGGGTAAAACCTTTTTAATCTTCTACACTATATTTTTAGAAAACTATAGCAATTTTTTTTAATAAAACCTGACAACCTCATTTGTATTCTTGGTTAAATGAATACTGGCTGTATTGAGTTTATTCCCTTCATTTATTCGAAAATAGAACGCATTGTTAATACAACTTTTTTTTAATAAAACGAGGTATTTGCCTTTAGGAATTCGGTGAACCTTTTTATTTGAAAGCTTCGACGCGTTTGAAATATGGAATTTTTCAGTAAAGGTAGGTCACACATTTGGTTTGTCGCAGAAAATGGAAGCACAAGGATTGGATTTTGCACAATTTTAGGATGACTTTTATAAGCTCTTATGGAGGAATAAAATATGAAAGCCCAGTTTGAGCTTCTACTTATCCACTTTCTTTACCCATTCTTTGAAACCGTCGCATAATAATCTAGACTTCTCTGAAACTGCTGGGCCTCAAAATAGCTATTTATGTCTTTCAGAATAAACAATTTGCGTAAACTTCTGCCGTTTATAGAGTCAACAAAATCTCTAAAACATTTAAATGGCTTAGTTAAACAATGCGAGGGGTCCGTATCTAGCCAGTAATGGTACCAACTAAGCTTTGGTAACTGTTGAATCTCATAACGTTATTCAATTTAATGTTTGGATCGCAGACAGTATTGTGGCGAAAAACGGGTTTCTACATAGTCGTTTGTTTTACCAAAATAACAATTAATGTTTCTAGTGAAAAATTCACTCTTATCGGTTTCTATATTTAACTATAGCTATAATAGGTTACAATATCTACATAGATCCATTGAACCAAGAGCGATATTTTCTAAAAATACAATGATCATCATCAATCATCATCATCATCAATCATCAATATATATAAAACTCTCACTAATAAATAAAGATTTAAAAAAAATATATATATAAAACTATTTTGAAGCTGACTTAGAATCAAGGCACAGCCTAAACTATAAGTCCTAGAGGTATAAAATTTGGAGGGTAGTATCCTTATATTATTATAGTCTAGGGGTGCACTAATAAATTAATTTTGAAACGTCACACTCTAAAGGGTAGAATGCGAGCAACGCCACGGGCGATGGCTAGTGTACCATAAATGCGATATTTCAATACAAAAGTTCATTTAATTTCATAGGTAGCTAAATCCAAAAATACTATAGTTTTCTGTGCAAAATTTGTTTCAGCTTTTCTCTCCGCTCGTAATACAGACAGAAACATGTACGTCATACGCGCTATGTTCACAAAATTTAATCCACCTTGCGAGCTTGCTTTTATAATGTTTTGTTGTGAGATAGTTTATTTCAAAAAATACGCTGAAATATCTAAATAAGCTTCTGGACACGTGGTTCGACCGCATGGTTCGATCAATCTGACTACGTGAACTTTTTTTCCAGTTGGTTCGATTAATCGAACCATGTGTTTTGAGACTCCTGATAGTTCGATCAGTCGGCCTACGTGAACTCTTTTTTCCAGTTGGTTCGATTAATCGAGCCATGTGTTCGCTTGTGGCCACGTGGTTCGATCAATCTAAAATCGCTACGTACATGTTCCAAAGCTACCAGTAATATTCGTTGAAACCTGAAGGTAGCTTTTTGGTGTAAAACAAACCCTTTTATTCTTGTTTTAGCAAGAAAAACGTAGTTGTATAAAATAGTTTTTTTTTTTAATCTTAAATTATCTCGCCTTCTAAAAATCCAAAAGCATCCCATGCTAATGGTCTCAAACGCTCAATATTTCAAGTTCTGAATTACCACACTCCTTACTCAAAGCACTCTCCTCTCCCTGGAGAGTTCCCATTAGAGTTACTCACAGTCTCGCTGTACTTCAGACATGTTTTTAGAGTTACACATAAAACATACTTACACGGACATTTATATGCCACCTGAAAGTTTCAGGAAGTTGGGATAGGGTCAACGGGTGAAGATTTTGTGTTTCAAAAACTGGGTTACTCTAAAAGTAGGTTAAAACCGCGTGTTTCATAAAGAGAATAGTAGCTCTTTATGTTGTCCAGTGCTAACTTGTCATAAATATAATCAACTGAAATAAGAACCACTTACTTCTGATCCCGGCTTCGTTGGCGTCCCGTTCTTCCAGAGTCCCGAGTCTGCATTTGTTTTGACTTTCGACCCGAGTATAGCACACGCAAACGCATTCGCAACAAAATGTCTCGCTTTGCGAATGCGTTTGCGTGTGCTATACTCGAGTCGAAAATACAAATGCACAGACTCGGGGCTCTGTTAACGTTCTTAACGGCGAAAGAAAACATCGTGGGAAACCCGCGGCTAAATCAGCTTCGCACGTATTGACCTTGTCTTTCCTGTGGATATGGCTGACTAGGCTGAGAGAGTGGTATATGGGCAAGCCTACTCCATCTTAACGTTGTCTCAGGCACTACAGTGTCCAGTTAAGTATAGGGATAGGTTGCCTCCTGACGCTGTATAAATCATCTTCAATAGATGTAAAGGCCTTCATGTAAATTTTCCGAAATAAATGTTTTGATCCAGCTTGTCGCGACCCCTTTATTCAGCCAATTATGAACCATGTTTCAAGTTTCATCCAAATCTGACCAGTGAAGACAAACATCCAACATCACCACTAGCATCTAATCATTTAAAAACAGCCTTTATGTATTGAATAATAAGACATAAAACACTTACTTGGACGACACTTATATTCCACCTGGACGAACTTCCGTAACGTGGGGCACGGATCACCAAGCCCAGGGTTTGTGCTGAAGGTGCAGTTATTCTTCTTCTGGCAAACTTCCACAACCCGTTGGAGGAGCATGTACTGAAGCAATACAATGATCTGAACATGGATATAGCAAATAATAAAGTAGGCTATGGTCCTTATGGCCTGAGGCTAGAGTCTACGGGTGCCCTCAAAACTAAGGCAACAGAATAGACTGGCTTTTCCGTTCTTCCATGAGTGTCAAGTTTCAACCCAACATCCACATAAAAAACGTGTGTGCGAGTCGGGCGCTGGGGAAGCATTAATTTGTATTGGTTTCATATCAAATTCAATAATTTTTTTCGTTCTGTGTGTTGTCATCCGTATAAATTTAACTGAGTAAACAACACAGGGTGCTACACCCGCACCCGACCGCAACCTGTCCTTTGTGTGTTAAGAGATGTTAGCGCCCAGTTTTTGAAAAATTTAAAAAAAATATCTTAGAGACCTAAAAAATCTGAATCCATAAATAACTAGTTATTGAATTCAATCGGTTCTTTTTATATAACCAATCGGAAAAAAGTATTTAATTAAAATAATGTCGACAAATTAAATATACAGTCGGTAAATAATACGAGGCATTTTTAGCAAAATCATAGTTTTATTTCAGTTAATGCTATTGGTTTTCGAATATACGGTAACGACGCACAAACCACCCAGATAACTGGTTCCACAGTTAAATGACGTGTGAGTAAATAAATAGTTTACGTTTCGAATTCAGTTCTCTCTCTGTTTTGACTAAGATGCACTTTTACTATTTTTACAAAGAAATGTCTCGTTCTAGCACTATCCCTGTTACATCTAAATGTATTTTCTTTCTTTCACTATCACTTTATTTCTATGATATTTTAAGAAATTTTAACCACCTTTGCCCACTGAAAGGCTGCCCGAACTATAGTAAGTTTTACTCGTAATTTAATTACGTAACTAACGTGAATAAAACTTACAAACGTAGTAAAACTATTTTAAAGATTTCGACTGAAACATAACAGGCTGGAATAGAATCCCACGATAATAGAACTAAATAAATAATAAATAAATATTCACGGACACTTAACACAACGCCTTCTAGTCCCAAACTAAGCAAAGCTTGTACGATGGAAACTAGATGGCTGATAGAATACATACATACATTTTTTTTTTGTAAATACATACTTATAATACATAGAAACAACCAGACACAGAACAAACATCTATGTTTACACACAAATGTTTGTTCTCGGTGGGGATCGAACCCACGACCCACAGCACGGAAGGCGGAGCTACTACCGACTGAGCCATGACGACTGTCAACGAACAACGAATCAAACGAACTGTTTGACTACGTTGCTTGACTACTAAACAATAAACAGCTAAATAAAATAAAGGTTTCAAATTGTATTATAAATTACAAAATCAAATATTCTAACCTGCATTTTATTGGGTAGTTTGCACATTTGATCAGCCACAGTCGCGCAGGTATGACCCTTCGGTGGGTCCCCACCATACTGCGCGACGAGGATACTGATTGCTGTTCCTGTGGGACACGCCAGAGCCACCTCCTGGTCATCACACACCGCTCTGAAAACTGGCTTTAACGTATCCAGTAGGAGACCTGCAACAAGTAAGGAAATTAAAAATTAATTGCCATTGCATTTTAGATGTTGGACGTCGTTTTTGATGTCTTTCAAACGGATGGGGCTCTCAAAATGTCGTTAAAGAAAAAAAAACTCTACATGCAATAACCAATCCTGCAGCTATGATCCTGGTGGACTATAGGACATTTTGAGAGCCCTATTCGTTTGAAAGACATCTAAAACAAAAGATGCTTGATGTCAAAAGACACTACGCTGTGTTGTGTTGATACCTACTTCAATACTCTTTCACCGAACAGCTCTAGCGTAGTTCATATAGTTATCGTAAAAAGCTCACTTAATTAAGATAAACTGACTCTCATTTCAGCACTGAAGCGAAAATCCATACTTCCATCTTCGTAACAAGATAACATCATCTAATACAGATAAAATAAGACAAAAGACCGACGAGCCGTCACTCCCGATACAAATGACGCCATCAGGGAAATCGTGTGAAACAATAGCCGGACAGATAATGCGTGTAAAATGTGTTGTTCGTGCCCGGGAGATTTAGGATCTGGCTTTTTATCTACCGATACGATATTATCAAAATATATTCTGATTGGCCAAATAAAAACAAAATGAAATTCGTTTATTGACTTAGTAGGATAGCAATTGCACCATAGGCTCGCCATCTTCATTAAGCTTTATTTAAAAAACTAGTGGTTTTCCTCTATGATTTATTACTCTATGGTTGGCGCACTCCGCCATTTAGAGCCTCATCCATCATCACACTGGCGATTCCACCCGCGGCGAGCTAGATGCGCGCTCTCGGCGCGCTCGCGGCGTGTGCTCGGCGATTAGCGCCACACAAAAACTTACACTTGTCAATATTAATATTTTATTTAGAAAAAATATCGTATCGGATGATTTGCAAAGCCCTGGAAAAGCTATTGTCGTGCAGCTGGCGCGACAGTACAAAAACTAACGGAAATATTTTATTTATGACCTAACAAGGTTTTTCTTTGCAAAAAAACGGTGGTAGATTTCCTCAGTGATGGATAACACCAAGCGTATCTTGCGATTAGCAATTAGACTTGGAAGCTACAGTGTTGGCTACGGGGTCTGAGATATATGTACCTCTACCTATATAAATATCTAACTATCTACTAAAAAATTGTGGGTTTTTTAAAAGTTATAATTTCTTAACAAGCTATGCTTAATTTGGGACTAGAGGACGTTGTGTAAAATGTCCCTGAATATTTATTTCAGTTATGCTATGTATATAGTTGATCCAGTGTCTGAGCAAGCGTAGCTAGATGTTTACCGAAGTTGACACTAGAGAATAGAATTCTAATCAAAATGCTACGGTATGTACATTATAATGTAACTTATTTATTCGTAGGTGTATGGCGTCGAACGAGTGTGTCCAATTTCGGACGTTTCCTTTCCCCAAGCGATTTCACAAAGTCAATTTAAGATAAAACAATACTTGGACTACCAACTAATACCACTAACATAACAAATAGCTACATACACTCTGGAAAGGTACTAGAACGATACTGGTAGGTAATTCACCTATATTTTCTTACATGTTTTGTTCGCCTTTCAGTAATTACGTCCGTCTACCTTTTTCTTTCAAGTAAGGTCACAGTGGAAACGGTAGTAAGAGTACTTACCGTAAAACCAGTTGGAGGAAAACTCAATAAAATTTGCGAATTTAGTTATTGGTTGGTTACTCCAAGCACTGATCATATAATACTAGTACTCAAAAGTACAAAAGAAATAGAATCAGTTCATTGATGACAGATAAATGTGACAATCGTAAACGATAGAGTATTCGCGATACATTGCGCGGTGACGCTGCAACGTTTGGCAGTCGAGCTGGCGTTGACGCGCAATACGATTTGAATACATTAGTTTCACGTGACGCGGCGACGCGACTGTCTGATTATCACCCCTAGTTTAATTTAATTTTAGTTAGTAGGTACATATTGAGATATGTCTAGATTTTGTATCACAGAAAAGTGGATTTCTAGAGCGAAATTCTGTACCGTGAGTTTAACATTGCTCGCTCAGCAGCAAAAAGCAAAGTCACGGTTACTCAAACATTAAACCTACCTAAATCCTTATTTCCAGCGCTATAAAGTTCAATTTTGCTTAAAAACTTTTTCGCAGAGTCACCAGTCTAGAAATCTAGTGAAAATATGCGTTGGTACGTAAATAGGTATAGTGCCCTAGAATATTCACCTGAGCGTTCTAGGTTAATCTTATCAACAATGTCCTGTCCATGAAGGCGTGTAAGTGTAAATAGACAGGGGTTGTTGAAAATAGGCTGAGAATATTTTTAGTTTTTAATAAAACAAAATAATGCTTCTAGGTATATTATTTTTCTGAGCTCCTAGAGTTTGTGCCACCCAATCTGATGAAATATGTAGGTGCATAGTCTATAGTAAAATATTAGGTGTGTTATGTAGGTACCTACTTACCTAAAACTTTTTTTTTTTTTAATAACTAATGTTACGTCGTAACCACTGCCTATAACAATACACTGCCTCACAGGGCACATCTTCTGAGGATAATGAGCCCTGTAATACATTGCACTGCGCCCGTCGCTATGGAACATAAGGTGTTATGGCTCAAGTTACCTGTAGGTACTTTCGCTAGGACCCATAACTTTCAACTTAACAAATGCGTACTTAACAAAGATTTTGGGCAAATATACACCCTTCAATATAATAGGTAGGTACCTACTGATAAAATAATAGCGAAGAAATAAATAGAGAAGTTACCGATACTGTCCCGAAAAATGTAATCAAAGTGTCAGACCCTAAATTTACTTGTAGTTGGGTCAAATGGCCGCTTTTTATTGGATCAAAGGATAGCAGCAATATAGTGGACAGTTGTTATAGAGTTATGAAACAGAGGCCGAATGAATTTCTGATTTCGGTTTGAGATTCGGGCAGTTTCGGTCTGAATTTAGTAACTGATCTTTTTTGGAATTATTGGGATTGGTTTTTGTAAATAAGGAACAGGCAAATGTGGCAGAAATCTTTTGAAGTAAAACTATAAAGAACTTTATGATGAACAAATGGTACAGTACTTTCAGTAAAATTGTACTTGCTGAACTGTCCGAATATTCGGTCAAGCTCCACTGTGAAATAAAATATGAGTTGATAATATCTTCCGGTCTGGAAGCGGCTTCTAATCTTCTGAAATCCTATATTTTTATGCCGTGCTGGCTCATATGGAATACCGGAATACCTACATTTCAACGGAATTCTAGAAATGCTTTTAAATTTTGTTATTATAACAAATAGTAAAATTTATCGCAAGTAGTATGGCCCTATTAAAAATAGCTGCAGTTCTTGCAATACTACTACAGTATTATTTTAATTTTAAATGTATATAAAACTCTTTTGAAGCTGACTTAGTATCAACGCACAGCCTAAACTATAATTCCTAGAGGTATGAAATTTGGAGGGTAGTATCCTTATAGTGTAGAGGTGCACTAAGAAAGGAATTTTGAAACGTCACACTATAAAGGGTAGAACGCGAGCAACGCCGCGGGCGACGGCTATAGTTTTGAATAAACCTAAATGTAATTAAAATCTTTAGTCCTTTTGCAATATTGTTTCTATATTATAGGTATTAGCAGCACCTTAGTAGTACCTACAACCATAGAAATAATCGAAAATCAAATCTCCGTCGTTATTCAAATAAATTGGTTTCAGTTCTATGAATAATAACATCAGCATTCATTGAACAATACTGACTAGATGCAATTTGAAGTTACGAGAAGTTCAAATCCTATCATCTAAAGTTGATAAAGGTAAGTAACCCAGAATCCCAGCAATGTTAGCCAAGTAGTAGGTACAGTATTATAATGATCTGTAGCCAAGTTCACATTTTGAAATCAACAATTAGGTCACGTGACTAGTCCCATATAAGTAATTTTGATGAATTATATCTGTAATCTTATACATTATGCTATGATGCTATTTATTTAAATGGGGTGAACGAGGGAAAGATATAATGCACCTAAAAGCCGCCGAAAGTCTATAATTTAATGTAAGCCAAGCTTGATTGTACCTAAATGTTTTGCAGAAAGAGTCAGTATTGTTTTACGAAAGAAATAAGCTTTGTGTGTACAACTTGTTTTTATACTATGGCCGCACCATAGTTTCAATCCCAAGCTTCAAAGGAAATCTGAACAAGATTGTAAGATTTTCCTATTTATTGGAACTAGATCCTGGAGGCGATGCCGTTGCGAGCCGAGCGGGTATTATGTGGATAAAATCGCAATATTGTTCATTTTGATAAATAAAATTGTATCACTTACAACTATATAAAATAGGTAAGTACAACAGTAATGAAGTACTGGAGAATAGGGACTCAAATCTAGTTTCTGCTAAACGAATAGGTACGATTTATAGATATTGTAAGTAAGTAGTAATAAAACAATTTTTAAAAATAAATATTTTGTCAATATCAAACCAGCCACTATATGTTAGAACACTATGAATGGCTTTAAGAGCCGCATATAATTCAAACTATGACATATCTTCGAATTTCAAAGATAACATGCTTCAAGTACTCTGGGTAAGTATAAGTGGATAACATTATTCAAGTTACCAAAAACTGAGTGACACTGCATCAAAAAAATTGAAACCGTTCACATTTCTCGTGTTCCTGAACTGCTGTACCCGTTAGGTGTGTGACATAAATTAAAAAAAAATATTGGACAACGTTCTCTAGTCCCAAACTAAGCAAACCTTGTACTATGGGAACTAGATTCCTAATAGAATACTCATATACATTTTTTTTCTAAATAAATACCTAAGATACTTAATAGTAACACCCTGACACAGAACAAACATCTATGTTGGCCACACACAAATGTTTGTTCTCGGTGGGGATCGAACTCACGACCAAACGACTGTATTGAAAGGCAGAGCTACTACCGACTGAGCCATGACGCCTGTCAAATGCTGTCTTTTGCATTAATTTTTTTTAACACGTACAAAGTCTTTACGGGTTAGTTTCGTAAATTAGTATAAAAACATGCCTAGCAAAAAAAGCACAAGACTCTAGCATAAATAATATAACGTTTGTGAAAAAGCGGTTACCGTTATTAAGAAATTCAACTTTTACCGGAATCCATGCTTTTAACGAAATTGCAAAGATTTCGTCGTACCGTTTGAAGAGGGATGTCAAGAAATGAGAGTGTCTAATAAATTTTGTTTTATTTAACGCTAATGGATAGCGGGCTTCCAAAGAGACTTGCTTCCCGAGATTACCATTAAAATGAGCTTTACATTTCGGACTTATTAAAATTTAAGAGTAAATTTGCTATCGTTTCATTGGTCCTTCAATAAACAAACACTAGCTTGGACTGCATTTACGCTTCAAAAATGCTGTATCAAAGTGTACCAGTAAACATAGTCCAGAACTCATTGAAACTGGAATTTAATTAACTTCTCAGTTGGTCACCCCGTCTATTTTGAAATAGATGGGTGGCGGCTAATGGCATTTACAACTGAGCCCCTTTGATGTTGGACCCGGCTATAAAGTGAAGCCTTCGCGGCCAGACTCAAAACTTGGAATTGGCAACTAACCTAACTACGAAGTTCGCATGTCATGGATTATGGGCATCTGACCTTTGCTTGCTTTCAAAGCATTTTACAACGATGTCCTTTACTTATCTTTATACTGACCATATTATAACAAATATATGTTACACCTGTAATTGCACAGTAACAGCTTGGCTGCAAATAAAAGTACTATGTAGTCGTTCCCGGATGAACTCTTTGACAAAGATCTTCACTACTACAAAGAACTAACGGAGATGAGCTAGACTCACGCAGGGAAACGGAGTGAGCCAACTAAGGAATTCGTACGTTGAAGAGCCCACACCCAACCACATAAAAAAAAAGTGTCCCTCTTTTGATTTCGCATTCTGGCACTAGTTTTTATTCGTTTGCCCATAGCAAAGGCGAAACATGATCAATGACAACCAGCTAAACTAAGCTTTTCTACGATAAAGTTCAATCTTAATCTTAAAGCTTTGCTTAGCTTAGTTTGGGACTAGAAGGCGTTGTGTTAAGTGTCCGTGAATATTTATTTATTTTAATAATTTGCTTTTAGCTATAGGTACACTGAACTTATTTCATAGCAAAAAATGAGGGGAAAACATTCTCTGCTACTACGGTAAATCATGTACGATGGCCACAAGCTAGTGGTTTTCGTGCGCTAGCAAGCAAGCAAGCTCGTATGAGTTAGTGGCCAACTCTGTTGACGGAGTTTTTAGGTCGCCTTAAGGCCTCCGTCATGGCTTAACGACTGCTAGAGCCGGGACCGATAGTTTAACGTGCCCTCCGAAGCACGGAAGCGCTCAGATATAAATGCCACTAACGGTCACCCATACCGTGACCGCGCAGAATGTACCTTAACATAGACAATCGGTGAAGATTGACTAACCAAGCCTAGCCACGAGCGCTTCAAAAAGTGCCCGCATCACCCAATAACTAACTTCTAGCCTCTACTTGTCCTAGTTACCCCGTTTTCGTTGTGCATTAGGTACGAGTGATCATATCACTAAAGCGTTAATTGATGAATTTCACACAAGCTGGCATAAAGAGGTCGCACGTGATCCCTGCCTCGCCCTCGTATATTAATTAAAAACGTGACAACCGTGAATTTAGCCCTTTTTCATACCGTGAGTGAGTTGAGCTGGCGAAACAATGACCGAGGCCGAGCGTCGGAATGAGACGGTTGTAGGGCTGGTTCATAGATCCAGAAATGATAATCTCTTGTAAAAATGCTTTTAAAGTTGATTAGCAACATTTTTACTTTGTCAGTTTTGGAGGCTTGGTCTTTAACCTGCTGGTCCATTATGTCTGGAACTGGAAGCTTTTCGGGAAGAATTTCGCCCAGCAGTGAGGTGATTATTGTTTAGCATTAAATTTCTGCTATTGAAAAAATATACGGTGAGGAAATTGGCTTATAGTCAGTTCTGCACGTGTTGACCATGTCTTTCTTGTAGATTAATGGTTGCGTAAGCTTCCTAAAATCACATCTAAAATGATGTCCCAAGGACTTCACTAAAGCGTGCCCTTCTTAGGGGTCTCTGTCCTGAAAAAATACATATCAGACTAAATTATTTATTGCCCTATATAAATGTAATTAAAATTGCGTTCTACCCGCGTTCTCAGTTTACTGTGTCTCAGCAAGTTGTTGCAATTTAAAAAGTTAACCCCAAAGTTGAGTTAAAAAGTTGAGCCTTTTCTAATTAGAAAATGTCACATCTAAGGCACTTGGGCATACGTTTCGCTCAGTCAATTTCTATGCTAATAACGTTAGCAACTCGCCTCACTAGCGTGGAAGTTCCGTGAAATAAACGCACAATGGGCAGGGTACTATTTAAGTTTCAATAATAAACCTATTTCTGGTGAAAATAGAAACAATGAAAGGGTCATGTTGACCGTGCTCTACAATAATAAGCATTTAAGTAGTGAGATCGTAAAGGTTAAACTACATAATGTAATTAAAAGCACGCATGGATACAGTCATTTCGCATATTAAAAGTGCGTGGGTAATATGAAACAAGAAATGGAAACAATAAATGCTGGATTTATAGAATAAAAAAATGCACGTTTTGTGTAGACCATAACCCATTGTACAGTCAGTATTAGAATTAAATTTGCTACGAGGTTCATTGTATGCTGGTTGACAAATATTTTAGTGGAAAGTTTCGCACGCGCACGAAGTCGCGGGTATGAGCTAGTTCTCATATAAAATGACGGAGCCGTCCACTATCACAACATTTTTCATTTCCATAACTTTAGCTGTCATTCTAATAAAAGATCTTCATCTTCATATAAAAATGTAAATTGCTATGCGAGAGCCAAAGCTATTTTCTTCAGTTATGACTGGTGTAAAACTGCACGTAAGTTTGGTTTACAGCTTTGAAATAGAGATGCCAAAATATTTTGATGGACTATAAAATTTTCTGATCCGTAAATCGTTCGTGAACTCAATAGTTCTTAAAATGGTACAGCTATTTTGATTGTGTTTTCTTTTGATATCAATAACTCCATGGATCCTTAGGCTCTCCTCTCCTGCCGAGTCTCACCTAAAGGTGGACGAATCTGTCAGGGAAAACCCTAAATAGTAAGGTCATGACTCCATCCTAAACCGAAACCTAGAAGCCACTACCTTTGGGAGTAGGCCTTATTATAATTATGACACCGTAGTCGTCACTGGCGCCACCTGGACGAGACGAGCGCAGGACAGAGATGAGTGGACCCGTATGGAGGACGCCTTGTCCAAAAATGGACATTCCGTTCATATAATAACGAAATATTGATAGACCTTTTGTTATTCCTAATTTCAATTTTAATTATTTTTATGTGTTAATTATTAAGAATTTAAACTGTATGTTAAATTTTATGAAATTATCTAATCACTATATCGATATTATTATCAATAACTGCAGATCACAGTCATAATCCTGTTTTTTCTGTCTAATGTATCATTTTGACGTTTACCTACGCGAAATATTTTGATCACTCCTGTTACAGAGCATTGTGCATCCATCTAGTTTCTCCAGCGCCTTGCCCTCGTAAACCAATTCGGATAGCCTATACACGCGGACCTAATTGTGGTCCTGTTCCATTTACATGTTAATTTCACAATGTGTTGGCTTAATCTTCAGCCTTGCTCTAAACATGTGTATTGACGTAGCGTCGAGATGAATAGACCAAGGGGTTTCCATAGTGCAGGAATAGCACAAACCTGGCGTCTCTTTGTTTCATTACAAGTAATAAAAACGTGGTTATTTTCAAGGGACAATTACGTTTTTCGTAGGATTTTTTATGACTCAAAAACACTTATTCGCGTACCTCGTTTCTGTGTCATAGAAAAATAAATATAAAACATGTTTTTATCAAACTCAATTATAAATATTACCATGTTAAAATTAAGAGGGGTAAAAGAGCGGAAGAGGGGACTCCGTAAAATAAGCCTAATTCCAAAGCATATGGACATTGGACCTACGGGCTAATTATCAAAAGGCAAAAAGTATTTGACCCCATTCCTGGGGCCCGTAAAAGCAGCTTCCCAAGAAACGACCGTCCATAATGACGCCCATTCAAAGTCGGGTTCCTGGTAATTATTAAATTAAATATCAATGTCTCAATTAGTTAAGCAGAGCCTTACTCATTTTCGGGGTTAATCAGTGTTATCCAAAATGAAATAAGCCGATGTGAGCAAAATTGAAAATATTATAACAGTACAGTTTTTTAAGGCCTTTTTTTTAATTACGGGTGCGGGACTCCGCTAAGCCTTAGGCTGCACGTACATTTATGGATATGGCAGTGGTGACTGGCCCAAGCTACTACGTATAGTATTATGATTTGTGCACTACTTAAATCCCTTAGTACCTAGCAATAAATGGGTAGATTGGTTTGTACTAGGTGGTACTAGTATAGTATTATATGATATGTGGCTTAGCTGCCATAATATATGAATTTAAAAAAAGCCTTAAGAAATAAAGAGTTTAATAATTATTCATTTCATTCATTCAATTATAATTATTCATTTAATATCAAATCAAAAATTTAAACTTCATAATCAACACAGTCGCTAGCCGCTTGCCTATGTGTTATTTTAACACTACGGAAACAATATTTTTATTATCTTTAGGTAAACAACTCAATCATACTTAGCTAAGTTTATAACTTAAGAACTCTATCGTCAAAGACCGTATTAGGTGCAAACTTCAAAACAACGCGTTTTGAACTATGTAGGTAGGTACTTAGGTGTAACTTCTAACTTAACGAAATTGAATTACATTTCACTTGATCGATCTTGTTAACACAAAACAGGAGGAAAGTGAGCTATTATTTTTGAAAAGACTAGCTTGACGTCTGTTACTAGATGGCTCTGTAAACTTATAAAAATACTTATCGCGTTGTAAACCTACAAAAAGACTTATTCAAACTAAGTAAGTAGTTCATTTATATCTAAATTCTTGATCTCATATACTAGTTCACATTGACAAATTTTTTTAAACTCTTTATTGATTGCACGCCATCTATCGTGTTACTAAAACAAAAGTTTTTTTAAACTATAATTTGCAAATATTCACCTTATTAAGTACTTAGAACATTCTGCAATATTACTTAGTTACTCGTAAGTAATTTAGTTGCGCAATACAAACGCAACTAGGTAGCAACGAATTACAAGGAAGCAACAGCTTGTTTTCATAAGGCTTTTGCACACTGGGCTGATACCGACATATACACGACACCGACATGAGACACAACTATTATCGAGTCGGCGCTGACACGATGTGAAAGCATCTAATAATACGAATAAAATGTGACTAAGAGAAAAAAAAATATCCTTGGACATTACACACAATGCCCTCTAGTCCCAAACTAATAGCGCGTGCACACTATATAGCCCCATGCCGGCAGCGGCATGGGCATAGTGTGCACGCGATATAATAAGCTTGTACTCTGGGAACTAGATTGCTGATAGTACTTATATACTTAATTTTTTTTTGTAAATACATACTCATATGGTACCTACATAATAATATAATATATATTATATAATAGGAAGACACTGAAGCACCTCGACATATCAGCAAAAGCTGCTCGTCTGAACAAATAAATTAATGTATTTATGAGATTAGCTCTCCGCCAACATAATCGTGTAGGTGTCGTGTAGGTGGCAGTGTAAGCAAAGCTTTATTGGGTAAACATTTTGTATCGTTCAGTTACGCTTCTGAGGATATTAATCACATAAATTGCAGTTACAGAGAAGGAAGAAATACTTACCTAATATCATAATTATAATGTATAGCGAGTGATGTCTTATCAATATAGGACTAGTCTTGGAAATAGCAACGCTATATTATATTTGATGAATCTAATACAGCATGTATCTACAATGGCGACAAAAATTGACACACGGGTAGAGCTACTTATTAGTATTCATAAAAAAATAATTAAAGTACAGTCAGCTGCACTAGAATGTGTACAATTAATATACAAAATTGTGTACAAAATATTAATTCATCCACGTAAACGAAGTTGCGTATTTTGCTTTCCTGTGACTTTTCAGCTGTGTATACGATCACTAGAACAATTTCAATTAACTGCCATCATTACAAAAATGAACTATACAATATGTACTTCTGTAAGCTTCTAAGATCTATGGCATAAGATCTATATTTAAATGTAAATAGTTCCGCGAAACCGTTGAGTTAATTATTATGCAAAGTAAACGCAGGTACTGAGAACATAAACAGAACTCCGAAACCACCTCCACAGAAATCTATTTGTCATTATCTATCCCTCATTTCCATAATAGAAGAAAACTTTAATTGAGTTTGAAACTGGAATACAATTCAAGTTAATAGTACTGCGTTATGCAAGAAGTTGGTTCTCTCAATTGAGTCTGCGAGTTCAAAGATGCTCTAGACTAGATTAGCGAATGCACTTTAAAGCTGGCGTACATGAGACTGATAGATATTTTAGAGGTCTTTGTTAAAGATATTAGTTCAGGAAGGTACACTACTACTACTACCATAGATCATATAATAGCTACTACTAAGATATGTTAGCTGTTTCAAAGGGTGCAATAAGACCTAAAACTTTTAATAATGACATGGATTTTTTTTAAATACAATATTGGCAACCGTTTGCCCACAATCTCACCTGATGTAAAGCAATAACGTGGTCGACGATGTAGCACGTTTACCTAGAAGATACCTATGCCATGCAATGTTTCTACTGAAGTATTTGTGAAACCAGTCATATTTGCGTCGCAGTAGCATCGTAGCATTGCGCATGCGCAAATCACATGACCAGCTTTATCAAAATTCATCCACTGGTAGGTAAGACTATCTGATTCCTAGCTCGTAGCACTTTGTTAAGTTCCGTAGCGTCTGTAGCAAATGCATTGTGCTATTTTGACGAAAGACTCAACGACATATTATAGACTTCCACACATTTCGTAGCTTTAATATGATCCTCGTTGTATATATTTTTATAAATACAGATTAAATAATAGTCAGCATCCTATGGCTGACTAAGCTGAGAGGATGGCATAGGTGCTGGTCAAGCCTACTCCATCAAAACATTGTCCCAGGCACTACAGTGTCCCGTTAAGTGTAGGCATAGGTTGCCGCCTGACGCTGTGTAAATCATCTTCAATAGATGTAAAGGCCTATTATTTATAATAGTCAATACGACCTACGAATCTGGTAATACATACTTATTTACGATTCGTAGCTCGTAGCACTCCGTAGAGCTTCGTAGCGTCTCATGTAGCAAATGCATTGTACCATTTGCTGTGACAACTCAATGGATTGCGAGAGGGTACACGATACGAAGGGTAAACATCTTAACTGAAATGTAGGTGAGTTTCGCTGAAACGTTAGTATGCGGGACTAAATTGAAAGGAACTGAATGGGAACGGAGATTTTGGAATTGAATTTATTTAAATAAAAGTATGTAGGTGGAAAACTACTATACATTTAAGTCACATTCAGTTGCAAATCATTCGTAAATAAATATGCTTATCATTATTCTACAAATGATATCAATAAAGTAAGTAAAATACACAAAAACTACTTTATCATAAGCTTACACATTATTGAATTATATATTCTGTAAATAACTAGAAAGCACACGCTAACTACTTTCTAACCAAAGCTTAAGTCATGATCAAAAACTACAAAACTAAATTCAATTATTCATTCAAAGCCACTAATAAAACAGAATCCCTCTAATTATACTCCGCAGATCTCAAACGCACTGACAACTAACTGTTATTAAGTTAAAACCATTAGCAAAGTCCCATGTAATTATGTTAGTAATAAATCTTACACCGACCTAAATTATCAGAGTTGGTGCAGGAAGGACCCGCGAGCAGGAAACCGACGAGTAGAACAAACGATCTACACATATTTACACTCTACGTTTGAATTTAGAATTATGGTGTCCGCGCGAACTGGCTGGCAACAGCGCGGAAAAAGATGAAAAGTATGTAAACAATACCACGTGACAGTGACGTGTCACGTGGCAACCGCGTGTCAAGCCGTATCCACGATTTACAGGCGTGTGGCCACAGTGAGTACGGTCGTGCAACTGGCGGAGCAAACGATACAAACTCGCGACTATTGGTCACGGCACACGGCGAGCCCATCTATTTCGCGTGACGTTCAAACGAGAAACCCTTCCTTCTTTCCCTAGAGAGAAATTAGGGTGCCCCTACCCGGGTATAATTAAAAAGCGGGTATCGATTACAGCCTTAATATTAGCTTATGGATACTTTATTGCTACCAAAATGTTGTCAATTTTTGTATAGTTATAAAAAGCCGTTTTGGTAAACTTTCAAATTTTTTTTTAGTTACTAGGTATTGAAGTTACTATTCAATAAATATTGCAACTGAATACAGCGGGTTTGGTGAATATCTTGCAGATATTTTATTTAAATTCAAAATGATAGCACCAAGCAGACGAAGGTAATTCCAAAAAATAAGTAAAAACAAACTCGCGTAACACAACACGACTGATGAAAGCCAAATACGCTTCGGATAAGCTTAGTGGTCTCAGAAAGACGATCTTGTTTTCTATTTTCAAGGTAGAAAATATTTACACGCTGTGCTACTTTTTTTACGTTCACTGGAGATTATCCAAAGATACCGTTTTAAAAAGTGGATTCATTGAGTACCTACTATTTCACGTTTTTGAGGTCTTTTTAGCTACTTACTTTCTATGCATTTTCACGACGGTTTAAATGGAATTTTTATGTTTGAACTCTTTGGTCTTGTTTTTAATTTTATATTATTTATACGTAACATGTATGTGACCTCAAGAACGGTATTTGTAACGCTCTAAAAGAAGAAAAACAGATAACCAGTGTCAAAGATCATATTTATTGATAACCTCGGCGAGCTAAGTTCAAAACTTCATATCTCCAAAACTTACTAGAACTCGGAAACAATTTTAGTTATAGTTCTAAGAAAACGCTTGTTTGTTAAACGAAATTCAGCTGTCAAAAGATATTAATTTGTTTTTTTTTGCTACAGGCTGTAATTTTTTTACAACCTTTTTTTTCATTTTTGCAAAGTTCTTTTGTTTGTGTGTTTGTTTCAGTCTAATCTTGCAAGTTAAAGACCCACTTTGAGACTTCAATTTAGTTGAAACTTAGCATAGTTTTTGATGACAATACAATAATATGGTTATAGCAAGCTAATCTGAAGACGGAGCCAAAAGGCGGCCATGGGAACTCTGACAAACGATGCAACCCAATCGAGATTGGGCTGGTTTGATTCGTCTTGACAAGGACACACTACTTAGTATCTATATCTAAGGTGATAAAATTATCTAGATACACTGCGACGCAAAAATCAAAGCTTGTTCTTAATAAAATAAAAAACTTTTTGGAAGTATACTTTCAAAAAGTTTTTATTTAATTTTTTATGTAACTGGCAGGTGTAAAGGTGTCACGTGGTTTTAGCACCGAGGAGTCCCGTGAGGTTTTAGTTGGTTTATGAGTCTGGCGTGACCTACCGGTTTTGTTGTGGAAGGTAAAACGATGGTTTTCATTGGAAAAAAAATGACGCAGGACACCGTTTTTGCGGTTCCGAAGTTCTACAAAGAGCTTTCATAGTTTCTATGCGTTCGTCTGTCAGTCTGTACTTACCAAAAACCGTTTTACTCACAGATACGTTCAAGTTGATATTTTGCGAAGTTATACATATATCGGGTACGTATATGTATAACTATACTTTGCCTATGATTTAGTCAAAACTCACTCCTCGTTTCTTTTTCAGAATCGGTTCTGCCCATCCCAAAGTTCCTCAAAAATCACTGTAAGCTATAAGACCACGCACTTTATTCCTTTTGTTAGTTTTTATTGACATTTTAAAACTTCACGTATATAGAAGAGTTTAATCTATCAAGCCAGATTGAGTTACACGTGGTCACCAATGATCTTCTATGTAATAAAAATCTTTAAGTTACACACAAAATAGCTATTAAAATAGAAAAAAAACAATAATTCAGTGTATTGTGACACACCGAGTCAAAAGAGATGGACTTGAATCGACTCAACGTGACAAAGGCATTTACGATACGATCTCAATTCAATAAACTTGCGTTTGCGGAAAAACTTAGTAGAACTAGGGTTGTCAGCTTTGTCTGGAAAAATAGTAGAGCTCGTAGTGAAAAAGCTCGTTAAGGCTCCTTTAGTTAAGGTCTAGTCTTTCATTAGATACTAGATACTTCACTCAATGGATTAAAAAATATTTCTATAAAATAAACTTCAGTTGATGAGTTACGAGTAGTGTCAACCCTAAATTCATCGAAAATATAGTGTGGGATCGAATGTGAATGTAGTGAGGGGTCAAATTGTTTCTTATAGGATGCTAAATCTCTTGGAACGGATTTTATCAGCACTTTCGAGCAATGCAAAGGGCCTGGGGCAAAACTGTATAGGACCCAGGTCCTAGCATTTTTTTTTAACTTGCAAAAATGAAACTTTATATAGTGCAATGCATTTACAATGCAGATTTGAAACAAGTAACAAGTTCATTAAAAAGCAGCGGGAATCATTCTTTATTTGATATTTCACTTGAAAAAAACTATCTTTAAACGTTCACTATTGTATTTACGACAAAAAAATTACTTCATTCTGCGTTATTATTGCTACTGCATAATTATATTTTGATAAAATCAGCAAATATTATAAATAAGAAAAATAATCAACCGCGATATAAAATATATGCAAGTAGACTAAACTTAAAATGCCCCAGAGTTTTTTTATTATTTACTTTTTTCTTGTTCAAATAGAATGAACTTATAATACTCCAAATAAAACATTTCAGCACAAAACAAGGTACAGGTGCAGTAAATTCTGAAATCTGCAAACACAAAAATGTCATTCATAAAACTATAGACAGCAACAAAACAAATATTGGTATTGATTTTCATGTTGCACACACTTTTATACGAGTGTTTCCAATACATTTTATTGAACCAAGTTTGGTAACACATATTGACAAGTTTCATGCGTATTCTGATGGAATACTAATAAAATAAATATTAATAATATAATAATAATAAATAGTTCATAAATATTCTTTTTTACATTAAAATTAAAAATTATTACTTTTTTAATAAAGTTTTAAGTATTTTATCATTATTTGTATTGTTCAAAGAATTTATAAAAGTCTAACTTATCCGATATTCAGAGTATATTTATATAGAGAGTATATAAGTATATTATAGGAGTATATACTCTCTATATATGTATGTATGTCACTCCTTGCACAGACTATATTGAGTGACATACACGTATCAGCTTTAAGCTGCCTGTGTATCAAATAATAATAATAATATTTATCAAAACATACATTGGGTTCATGCAACTAGGTAAGCTTTATGAATAATCTATATTGAACTTTGTTTAAAAAAGTTATAAGAATACTAGTACAACTTATGTCCATATCGTTTAGATTTAGATAATAACAATTATATTGGGTTCATTGTTAAAGTTTGAACTGATAGAATGCCTACCTATTCAGTAACAATTCGAACTTAACCCATTCTCGTTTAACTACAATTCCGAGTTATCTCGCGGTGTGTCAAACGTTTAATTCAACAATGAAGCTTTCTGTAATCTGACCCTTAATTATCAAGCTTTTATTGTTTTTCATAATTTTATCCAACAACTTTGGAAAACATGGCTTATAAAAAACTTTGGATAAAATAATAATTTAACACTTATAGATACCATTTTCTTTACTATTAAATGATAAAAGCAAGCAAGCTCGTATGAGTTAGTGGCCAAGTCTAGTGATGGAGTTTTTAGGCCACCTTAAGGCCTCCGCCACTGCTGGGACACAAAAAAAAGGATATTTTGATCGCCAGTATTCATTCACTGTAAAAGTATTTGGGGTAAAAATGCTAGCATACATTAAGTTGGCAACAATACACGCGAGCCAACGCCCGCTCACAAGAATTCCATTATTTAATATAATTTAACATGACATTAGTTCCCCCATTAGTTATGAGGTTATGCTATAGACATGCGATGTACAGGCACATTTTTATCGTAAACCGGTTTAGTACGTATATTGCACGTGAAATTGTTTTATATGATCTGTGGTTATATGTACATAGATTATGCATGCACCTAGGTAGGTACCTACTGGTTTATATGATCTGTGCTGTGACTTAGGTATATCACTAAATTTAAAAAAAATGGTCTTAACTTGGGTCTTAAATGGATCTTAACGGCTGCTGAGGACTTCTTCTTCTTTTATTTATGGTCTCTGTCCGTCATTTTGATAGACAATTTTGGACTATCATTGACAAAAATATCAATGACAGATAGTAAAGCCGCGCTGTAAAATGATACAGGCACGAAAAAGGGCAATTTTTGGCTTTCTTAGCCATTCAATTATTTTTTAAGGTTAGCCTCTTAAACCATGTCTATTTTAGCACACCATGCATAGAAATAATAAATAACTAATCAGTAGAATTTTAGGTACGTAACTTTGTTAGTTGGCCCTAACAATATTTTACTGTAGTATTTTTTTACTGAAAGTATTGACTGAAACCTGTATTATCCGTAAAAACGGCAGTGATAGTCTCGGTACACTTTAGGGGAAGTTTTAGCTGATAGATGGCCCACCCTCTTCGATTCTTATCGAAAGTTCAAATTCAATTTTACCAGTCTATTCGATGACTGAGCTGAGATAGCGTTACCTTTTGAGTTGGTAACTACCATGATAGAAAAACTCGGATTTTTTGTGAAGTGCGTTATTGACTCCAACAGATCTTTGCATTCGAATCTAGATGGTCTAAACAGATCACCCATAGTAGTCATCATAGTTGGCCTTATCCACAGACAGCTGCAGATCGCTATTGGGCGTTAAGGCCGCCCATTGTACATTTAATCCAACCTGTTTTGTTTTTATATTATAAGAATATGTTTCGGTGTTATTTATGTACAATAAAGCGTTTTCATTTATTAATTTATTCATATTTTTTTTACTCTCACTTGAATTTGATTATTGTAAACATTACAACTGCTATGAATAATTAATTTACAATAATCTATCAGGTACTATTTGACCACATTGAAAAATACCTATAGACTGTTAAAAACACAAAGGTTCATGCATTAAAAGTTAGCCCATTTTCACTACAATTTTAAAAGCGTTGTAAAATTTATACAAAGCGGGTACTGGGTAGGGTTTAATAACATACTGAAATTGCTTAAGCCAGGCTGAGCTTCTATTCATAACACGTTGGCGGAGTTTTGTAGTTAGTTTATTGCGAAAGTGACAGTTAATGTCAAAATGTTTTGTACATTTTGGTTTAGTACCCTCGAACATTACTACTGACTTTTGTCGATGACTATCACTCACTGAAAGTATTTCTGCAAGAGCTTTTCACCGTAGGATACACTAGGATTAATTAATAATTACTTAATGCTTAAATTCTTTGTTATTACCTCAAATAATCCTCGCCACGACTCGAATTTGGACAATAATAATCAACCAAAGCACGATTTCGAGGTAAAGTCGAGGTGACTAAAGCTTGTATAATAGATAAGGAACTAATTTAAAGTGATCAAATCAAGGTGGGGATTTCCTGAAAAATTGTTTTAATTTTTTTACAACAAAGTAGACAACCAAGCGTAGGGCCCGCCTGATGGCAAGCGGATACCGTAGCCTATGAACGCCTGCAACACCAGAGGTGCCACACGCGCGTTGCCGACCATTGAAGTGTTTTAAAACACCCTTCCAAAAAAATAACCACTAAGGATTTTTAGTGGATATTTCTGGAATATACCATGGTACAACATTCAATACCTGTCATTAGGTCAATGCGTGCAATCTTGTGCATTTCGCGTGGGATTGCGGATGCTGGCGCCGACGCCTGATATCCTCGACAAGTCCGCTTAAACAGCTTTTGTGACTTTTGTAGTACAGAAAATGGGAACGAGTGATTTCAAGCCCCCATACAGTAAGTTCTGAACTGCTTTCGCTGCCCAGCATTATGTCAAGCGATGTGGCTACAGATATACGAAAATAAGAATCTGTTGGGGCAAAGAACGCGCTGAAACGCGTTAATGGTATCGATTCGCTTTAACAGCACTAAAAATGTTGCCGTCCCTTTCTCATAAACTGAAACGACATGGACGGTTATAATTTTAGAGCTGTCAAATTAGATTAGTTTAGAAAAATGCAACTAGCGAATCGATACCAATGTCACTATTTAGTCACAGAATACCGATGATTTAGTATGAAAACAAGATTGCCGCCAAGGTCACGTTTTCTAAAATAAATATCTGACCAGTTTTAGGTTTGTGCTTACGTTAGTAAATCATCAGTCTAGGTCCAGCCTTCTACATACGCTGTCTCATCATCATTATCTGTGACAGGCGTCACTTTCTGCTTTCCGTGGTGAGGCTTGTGGGTTTGATCCCGACTCAACGTGCACCAGGTTTTTTTTTTATTAGCCTGTTTTTATCGTTTAATTATAACCAACTATTATTAGTACCTACTAATTAAAACTCCGGAATCATTGGTAAAGTTTTTTGCTTTGCCTGTACCTATATAACTTTAATAAAATGAACAGTAGTTATAACCTTTACTGCAATTGTAAACCAACATGTACACAGAGTAGATGTGAAATAAAAATAATTCACTGATTTCCATAATTATTTTACCAAATAAACTCATGTTTACAATAAGAACGTGTCTCATGAATACAGGCCGCAGTTTGACTATGGGGTCATCCTAAATAAACACATTGAACCCGTTAACGAACGGTATTGATTAAGGTTGGGTATATGTAGACGTGGCGTTTGAATTTGACATCAAACAAAAAACAAAATAGTCACATAAGTACCTATTTATCTTCTCATGGTTACATTAAACATTAGCTAAAAACTAAAGTATGCCTACTTATAATAAAATTATTCTATCAGCAATCTAGTTCCCACAACTACTAGTTCTAAGTTCTTTACGTCTCTGAGTGATGGACGCAGTGCATTGTCTTACAGGGCACGTCCTCATTGGGCTTGCTCTGTGAGGTAATGCATTGTTATAGGCAGAAGTTACCACTTAACATCAGGTGAGCTATCAGCTTGTTCCGTTACTTTTATCATAAAAAAAAAACTTTGCTCAGTTTTGGGACTAGAAGGCGTTGTGTAAAATGTCCGTGAATATGTATTTATTTCCATCTCTGCTTTTTTAAAACAACATAAGTGCAATAAACGATTTGAATTTGACTATCAAAAACAAATCAAAAGCAAAGATGGTTAAATAGGCCCTAGGACAATACAATCAAGATAAGATAAGTACCATAGCGAACGAAAAATACAAATGTTGCAGTATTTATGTTTAGTCTGTACGGGGGTGGCATGGTCAATGTGTGACAAAATCCCATATAATAAAAAAAGATTTGAAAAAAAAAAGCATTTACCTAAAACTTATAAATTGTTACTGCACGGCATTCGAAGCGTTACAGCTAGACTATTCTGTTTGACCGTTTGAACACGAACAGGCCTATTTTCCAGTTTACATTTAATCCTTGTATTTTGATTTAGTGTCAATTAGTTCATTTATTCAATAGAAATGATCCTATTCATACCATTTATTGGTATTCTGCGGTGGTTCACAAAATTAGAGGCAGTAAATTGGTTTGTGAATTAGCCATTAGAGCGTTTATCGTGTACACAAACTGGACTAATTTCATGTAAAGTTTCTAGCTGTTTTTTTTTTTTCATTTTAATTATGCAAAGAGGGACTTGATGATCCTTGATGAAAATATACGAACTTGTAAGTAAATTCAGTTACTGAAAAATAGTTATGTATTCATATAGCACTAGCCGTCGCCCGCGGCGTTGCTCGCGTTCTACCCTTTGGAGTGTGCCGTTTCAAAATTCCTTTCTTAGTGCACCCCTACACTATATAAGGATACTACCTTCCAAATTTCATACCTCTAGGACTTATATAGTTTAGGCTGTGCGTTGATTCTCTGTCAGCTTCAAAAGAGTTTTATATATATTGATTTATGATTTATTTTTTTGTGAGAATACGTAATCGAAGCCATCTAAAAAGATTTCATGCAACCTCAACCAATAATCAAAAATAGATTTCTACTGTATAATATTTTGTGAATTTTTTTGTCAAAATGTATTTTTGCCTCTGGAATTTCAAAAAATTCACAGTTCATCTAACCCTATCGGATGACAGTCAAAATTGCCCGACGACGCAAGACGTAGCAGGAAAAAATCCCATGTTTTTTCCCCTTTTACATCGATCATGGACCGGGGTATAAAGTAAGTATACAAGACAAATGATCTGTGAATTTCGGGGTACCCTTGCTATGTTTAGTGGTCCAGTGGTTCTGTCAATGGTTACCAGAAATACTGACTTCGAGTTTTTTTTATTTTATTTTGATCGACTTCTGCGGAACAAATCTCGGCTATCATAAATATGAATAACTAGCCGTCTCGCGTTAGAGTGTGACTTTTCAAAATTCCTTTCTTAGTGCGCCCCTACACTATATAAGGAACCTACCCTCCAAATTTCATACCTTTAGGACTTATAGTTTAGGCTGTGCGTTGATTCTCTGTCAGCTTCAAAAGAGTTTTATATAGGTATATATTGATGATGATGATGATGATGATGAAGCAATGAATATAATAGCAATATTTGTTGTGAACGTCGAATGTCTTGCCGAACGAGTTGGTCCAAAATAATGGAAACTTCAACACTACTGACACTAATGTTTACGAACACTAATGTTATTTTATTTTCCCTCTAGTTTGCGCAATGAGCCAGGGCGAGATAGGATGTCTAAAACTACATCTAGGGGGTATAATTTATCTCTTTCTGTTTGGGTTGTGAAACTTTAGCTTTAAACATAAAAATCTTTAGAAAACTTCACATCGTTTCGTAATTAGACCGGGGTAACTCGCCCTGGAAACAACTTTGGTATTGGTATTGGATATGATAATGATGAATAATTCTGTTTTTATTGTATGTTCTGTATAAATTCCTCATTCGGCTCCAGGCCTCTTTGGATGTGATATATCGCATATGACGTAGTGCCGGAAATCATGAGTTTGCGACTTACTATTTTTGCCGTCCGTCGCCAAGAATTGCAGCAGTTCACGGCTTTTCTTGTGGCGCGACTAGAGAAGAACAGTAACTAAGAAAAAGTATTTATTTTGTGAGCGTAGAGTAATGTGACAATTTTGAAAATATTTATTTTATTTGTATATTTACATAATGACAACATGGCAAATAAAAAAAACTGTACTCTGATCTGTGATCTGTATTACTCAGACGCATTTTCAGACGACAAACTCCGAAAATAAACACTTCACCAGCAGAAAGTAACATAAACTGCGAATGTTTTAAAAATCTCGTGCTCCACGAGCCTTGAAAAGTGTCCCTCCTCAACTCGACTATCTACACTACAGTTAGATGCTAGACCGACTTAGCTAAACCCTTAGTGCCACATCAACATCCACAATATATAATAGTGTTTGCAGGAATATTATTGTAGGAATCTTATTATTTACCATCTCTTGGATTGAATGAATTTCCTATGAGATTTCCTGAACAACTTTTATTCCATATCAATTTGTGGATGGATTCTGGTGCTTACCCAAAAGTTTCGTCTAGAATTATGATGTTATTTATTAGCTTTTTCTAACACAACAGTCACGAGTCCCTACGACTGTTGATTGCGAAAAGTCAATGGATATAGCAAACGTTTTTTTCTTTATCATTATAGTCGAGTAGACTACATTATGATGATGATGATTTGAGCTACATTATGCTTTTGACATTGTATTTAAATTGGTTTTTCTCATAAAAGGAAGGATATGTTTTTATTCGATATAAGTATATGATCTTTCTAAGTTTGATGAAACTGTCGTGTCATTATGACTTTCTGTGTTGATTTCAAACATAAACGAACAATGTATGAAACAGGGGTTTAAATTGGAATCACGTTTCATACGAAACGAGATTTTCAGTGTGTAATTTTGGTAGAATGGGAGTTCCGCTTCTTCTTACGTAGGAACTACGTATTACATATTCTTTGGATAACGCAACTAGAGAAAGATTTCGTCCATTTTTGCTTGAGTTGTATAACTTAACCCTTTTCCGTCTCGTTGAATACGTGATTAGCATGTAAATAGAGCTTATCCCACCTCTGACCCTGTACCTACCCTGTACTATCACTAGCAAAAATAGTAGCGGTTTATTAAAAATACCTTCACTATATTCTAGTTATTTACGACTGTGCTAAAGATATAAGTCAAAGTCAATTCAACTATTTTATGTATAACTGTAGCTTATCAGTGAAATTAGAATAAAAAGAAAGATAAATAAAAACAACTATCAAAAAAGTGATATATTTTTAACTTGACAATTTTATACGATTAGCAATCATTTAAGGTCGTCAGACTTTTATGCAACTAAAATGGCCTCTATACAAGCAACTTAACCGTAGAGAACATTTAAATTGTTAGAAAACTACGATGAACTTTAATTCGAAACATTTAAATGTTTAATGAAAAAAGCTGTTTTCAGTTTCAGTAGTGTAATTGATCGTTCCTGATTCACTCTAACAACTCTAAAAGCATTGACTGCACTTACAAAGTAAGGTTTTAGCACTTGAAGTTAATTCGCAACACTTTATTTGTAAAAAGAATACTTTTAGTTTCAAGTGTGGAATGTTTTGTTCATCGACCTACTTTTACAATATTTTAACGTGCTTGTAAATATCCTTGTGCCCGACCAAGTTGACATTTTACAGGTGCTAGGTGATGATGGGAAACTATGAAAATGATATAGGTACTTGACCAAAAACTGACCTTTCCAATTTTTTTTATGTGTTCTGTGCTTTGAACACGAATAAATGTGACAATCGCAAACGTATCGGAACGCTAGCGTATCCGAGATACACTGCGCGGTGACACTACAACGGTTGGCAGTCGAGCTGGCATTGACGCGCAATATAACTCGAATACGTTAACGCGGCGACTGTCAGATTTGTTCGTGATAGAGGTACTGTTATGCATTTGAAAACTTAGTTTTTTTAGATGTAATTTTCATCTAGTTGCTGTTATTATGGTCGCACAGCAACAATGCCTTTCCAAAAACTGAGACACTCAAGTACTTACTGAGCCGTATCGTGCATGTTAAATACAGTTGTGAGTTTTTTTTTATTTAGCACTTTTGGATGCGTCTGTAACTGTGTATCCCATACCTTGGCATTGCATAAGTAAATCTTAATTACGAACCTAGTTCCCGTCAATGTGATAATGTAGGTCTGTGCGAAACGAAGATTTATTCTCTGCGAGGACGCTGGTAAAATGTTCAGATTTACGTTTCACATTCGTTAGTGTGCGACGTGTGCGTCTTTTACCGAGTGCTTTGGAATCCTTGGGGCGGAAGAAATGGCTGTTTTTTACCCGACTATACGGCGAAGCAAAAAAGAGAGTTATGATTTTGACCTGTATGTATGTTCCCTCATATCTTCTTCTTCTTTTATTTATGACCTCTGTTCCTCATTTTGCCAAGCAATTTTGTCAGTCTCAAGAGAATTGGTTGAATAAGTATAATTATAACATTGACAAATCTAGAAACTCTAGAATTTTAAAAACTGATGCTAAAGTTTTAAGAAAAATATCCACCATTTTGCCTTCAAAACAAACGACAGCCGGCTTGACGATGACATGACTTGACTTATATTATTTCAAATTCATTTATACCTCGCAAAATTGTCTGTCGAAATGACGCACAAAGACCATAAATAAAAGAAGAAGAAGATGCTAAAGGTACAGTCGGGGACACCAAACAAGTCCTTCAACTGAAAAGCTTGTTATCTGAGTCTAATCAGAGGAGCTTACGGCTGAAACAACTTAAGCGCATTGTCTAGCAATCAGTATAAGTGGTACCTTATTCCATAAAGTATTAGGGAAACCTTTTCATCCCTACGTGGTAGATATCCCATATCTTCGCGCAAAGCGCTTTGCTTCCACCTTCATAATGCGAACTGCCAAGGAGTGGAACTCTCTGCCATCATCAGTATTTCCTGAAAGATATAACCTAGGAATTTTTAAGAAAAGAGTAAATAGGTGGATTGTAGCTAAGCGTGCTCCACCCTAGGCTGCAGCTACACTTACCACCAGGTGTGCTGGCAGCCAAATGCAAGCACCGCAACCCCAATAAATACTGAAGGAAAGAAATGCGTAGGTTCAATTGATTTTGATAAATCGATAAGAACTCTGTAATAGTTTGTACATAACTGTACATATCCAAATTTTACCAAGAATTTTATTTTAGATCATCATTTTTCTTCTCAAACCTAAATAGAAAAACTGCCAAATGAAAAAAACAAAAGCGCTTTTACTATTTTAAAAGTGTATTGTGTGTGTTGTCACCCAAACTTGTGCATTCGTGCGAATTCAGGGTAACTGGGCTCGACAAGTGACTATGTACATAGTTATTTACAATTTCAGCGATTTTGCAGTCGAATAACCCCGGAACGTGACTAAAAATGATTCCCGCGCACAATACAAAATTCATTGCTTACCCATAAACAATGACTCTATAAAAATAAAATAAATATTCACGGACACTTAACACAACGCCTTCTAGTCCCAAACTAAGCAAATCTTGTACGATGGAAACTAGATGACTGATAGAATACATACATACATTTTTTTGTTAAATACATACTTATAATACATAGAAACCCCCAGACACAGAACAAACACCTATGTTTACAACACACAAATGTTTGTTCTCGGTGGGGATCGAACCCACGACCCACAGCATGGAAGGCAGAGCTACTACCGACTGAGCCATGACGCCTGTCAAAATAAATTGTACTTTTCGGAACCTTTTCAAATATTCATCAGAGGCTAGTCTGTATCTGTGTCCATTTAAGCGCGTAAACGATGTATCCATGCCCTATTAACCAGTGCGTTAGGCCTCTTAATAGGGATAGAAGCTATAACTATGTTAATGGCGAATGAAATATATTCGAAAGTACAATATCACACCTTTGTAAGTGTTGGCTTTTTGTTTGAAGTGGGTAAGTCAAAAATTTTGATTTCTTGACGAGCACACTCGGTTTTTATCAAATAGAAGTATTATACACAGGCGCAAATATTATATTTGTGCCTTGTTACAAGCCGCGTGTAATTCTGCTAATGGTTCTGACTTCGTCAAATCATGCAATGGACTAGGACTATCTTGTTCTGATGAACCATCGGCTCATAAAAATCCTATCTAAAATAAAGTAGAAGTTCTTGAAACTTCCGCTGAAAGCTAGTGAAATAAAAAATCTTTGAGAATAAGCAAAGGGCCCGTAGGAATCTAATCAAAAATAACAGCTGTCTTGTATAAAAAGATCAAGAGACTGCCTTGAACAGAAATTGCTCTAGAAGTCTAGAGTAATGCATAATTTCACCAACAAGAGCTATTAAATTAGAACAAGGATATCCAAGAAAGGACTAGTCTCAAAGGCTTCCCGTGGTCTTGTCGGACAAGTTTTAAGTCCAGATGCTCTCCTAGTTGATCTATTACTCCGTGTTCGTTGCATTTGGCGTGGCTCCAACGTCGCTCCTGTGTGATGTAGTACTATAAAATGTGACTTACAAATAACCAAACTATACGCCGGAAATTATTTTTCCGTAAAATCCACAAAATATGATGAATGAAAACTAGTTGTTGTTTTTTTTTTCAAAATACTATTCTTATCTAAATAAATTAGTATCACAATAACGTAGAAACAATAGAGTCAGCGCTTAACATCAGGAGAGCTTTTCCATTACATACAAGAGTAATAATAAAAAACGTATTACTCTACATTGAACAAAATGGAAAGCGTCACAATTTGACTTAGCCACTTCTATTTGTTTGCCGCGGTCACGCCGCGTCGGCTAGAGCTAACATGTTTGCACAGAGCCCTAGCTTTGCTTAGGACAAGTTTCTGACTCAGTTTATTGTAACCGTGACAAACACGGGCCAAGCTGTGCGCATAAAGTTATCCTGTTATGGAGACGTGGACTGTAATGTGGCTAAATTGAAGAGTCAGATGAATTAATATTATCACCGGTTGAGTTTTTAGATTATCCTAAAGCTTGCATCATGACTTAGCGACTACTGGCGCTGGGCCGACAGCTTAACGTGCTTTCCGAAACACGAAAACGCTTAGGCTTTTAAATGAGAAGGCAGATGCTTTGCTTACACCAAAATATATCAAAATAGAGAGAGACGTAGAGCCTTCAGCTTAGAGCTTGGAGTCCTTCAGGGTAGGCAACGCACCGACAGTGTTCCTATGAACCAGAGCCCCGAGTCTGTGCATTTGTTTTGAATTTCGACTCGAGTGTAGTTCACGCAAACGCATTCGCAAAGCAAGAAATTTTGGATGAAAACCGGATAAGCGCCTCTAGCGGGAGATTTGGGAATTGTGCAATTCCCAACAAAACTTCTCGATTTGCGAATGAGTTTGCGTGTGCGATACTCGAGTCGAAGGCCAAAACAAATGCGCAGACTCGGGGCTCAGAAATCACTTTCTACCACGCAGAGAACCCTTGAGAGGCGCACGACAGGGCTTCAAACTATGTTCTTCGAAATGTATGATAAGCAATAAGCGATGACCAAGAGAGCCTATCCTCCCTTAGAGCTTAATCTAGTAGTCATAATGATTTTGTCTATTTTATCTAAGGTTTGGATTCACTGACGTATCAACCATTTTTATTACCAAGCATGGAAATGCAAAATCTTTTATTTACTTGTAAATTTATAAAAATAAATGAAAATTTACATCTAAATTTTCTCTACAGTAAAATGTGGTCAAACTCCTTTGTTACGTGGAGATCATGCCTAAGTATCGAGGTCACGAAAACAAACCCTTTTATTCAAAGTCCCAATAGCTCCCAATAAAGCTTGTGGTTACCTGAAACAAAGCTCACATGATACTTACCTTTACCGTTCTAAAGGGAGAAACCTATTCATAACAGACCCATAACTCACTCGAATACGTTTTGGTAAATGCCAATCTACTGAAATCTTCAATGATAGAATAACGTAGGATCAAAAAGTGGTAATTGCCACGCAGATTGCTTGCTGTACACAAGGGTAGTGCACTTACTACGGTGTGGAAGCTTAGTATTCTTCACTATGTAGCACTCATGTGGTAAAGCGCGGTATAAATAATACAAAATTCTATTTTGTCTCAAGATTCGTCTTTGATCAAACCGTTATATCACTCTCTTGTCTAAATTATCTTGTAAGCAAACACCTATTCTTGTTTAATATTAGTGGATTGTTTTGTTTGCAGACGCAGAGCAAGTCTATTTATCTTGTCCAAGTAAATATAGTGGTTACCTATACAGCCCTAAAACGCGAGTTCTACCCTAAGGTACAATATTACTGTGAATTTAGGGTCAGCGCTCTACGGGGAGGCTTTAGAGGATTTATTTCCAACACATTCGGTGTTTTCGCCTTAAATATTTTGAAGATTTGCAAAATAAATCGGCTTATTAAGGTTACCGGAAATATTTTGATGTGGAAAGGTTTGGTGGCGAGGGGTCCGAGGGCTGAAAAAATGCTGAAAGATGCAAATATTTAATCATACAATACAATGTGAAATGAGAACTTGATTATAACTAGCTGTTACCCGCGACTTCGTCCGCCTGTGTTTTGTGACAGTGAATTAAATAAATATTGTTTGCTCTATTTCGCCAAACCCCCAGATTTATGTTTTTTTCTGAGTGTAGGCAACTTTAACCTGTCTAGAAACCTTCCTTATGAGTAGGTATATCTAATATTCACGAATGACCTGGACCCATCACCACGGCGCCCTACAGCTCACGGCAGTAACCATCGGCTGTCACTTACTTTGAAGGCAATACCGTGGATTTTTCGACTGGCAAGCGGGTACGCCGTGACTTCAGCCGTGCCGTTCCGTGGTGACGTGTCCAGTAAACGTGAAACATACACACTCGGCATAAAAGATCGTTCTTAGTAGGAAATTGACTATACTCGCACTATATAATGAAGTATGCATATGGGGGTATGGGTATGGTAGGAGTAGCTTGTTGGCTAAAGTTATATAGAATTCATTGGCCAATGTTGCTCTCAATTCAACGTGTTGTGCTTTCACAAGGTATTCTAGGCTATAGGATAAATTGGACAAAGCTGATATTACCCCAACAAAAGCTGACAGTTGTATCTTGTTGTTGTAAGACAAAGAGGCACAGCACATGCAAACATAAAATAACTTGCAAGTAGGTCGCCATAGACGCAGCGACCAGCCTACTAGAATGTCGTTAAAAAATATTCTCTAATATACCAAATACTAGCCGTCGCCCGCGGCGTTGCTTGCGTTCTAGACCCTTTAGAGTGTGACTTTTCAAAACTTCTTTCTTAGTGCACCCCTACACTAAGTTAATAAGGATTCTACCCTCCAAATTTCATACCTCTAGGACTTATAGTATAGGCTGTGCGCTGATTCTCTGTCAGCTTCAAAAGAGTTTGATATATATTGATGATTGATGATATAATTCTCTTACGAAGAAAAAGACAAACCAACTGCCCGATTGTCAGATGTTATTGTGGATGTAGTTTGGGCAGCAGTGGAAGAGACTAACGAATAACCGAACAGATTCTTAACAGAGAGTGCATAAAGTTTTCTGTACTTTTAAATATTTTTTTATAGAAATGTCACGTTATTATTTTGAGTTTGATCTTAGTAAAATATGAGTAACAATTTAAAATACTGCAAATTTGAATAATGAAGAATTACAAGCACTTCGCAGTTACTTAATTCGAGAAATTACTCGTCAAATAACTCAACAGAAAATACAATTTCGTACGGAATCTCAAACCGTCGATACAGCCCGAATCGCGCTTACATTCCGAACATTACTTGAATTCGTCAAGAATTCCTATGAAAAGTTTGTAAAAGCGACCACAGATTTAATTTTCCAATGCTAATGAAGCAGGAATTCAACAGTTTAAAACCGCAATTTCAATCTCCGTTGGATAAAATGAATTTCAAAGAAGTTTTTTTAATTGCAATGAATGCAGGTAACTTTGTGGCGACGACAGTCGTAACGCGATTATTTTGCAGGGACTGTAAATGATGCTCTAATACTAACAATTCAAAGTGAATAATTACTTAGCATTATGTGATAAAACCTAGCTGTTCCATACAAAATGCATACTTACTTGGACAAAAATTTATGGTTCAGCAGATTTTGGTTTTCGCTATCATTTTGCTGGTCTCAATCCCAAATTCCAAAGAAAAGTTTATAGTTAAGTTGTTGTTAGTTGTTAGTTATACTTTAACCCTCGATGGCTAAATTGCTAGAAGCCTTATACACATATACACCCTGTATTGTAATTGTAATGTTTGATATAAAAATGTCCCCTAAAAAAGATTTCTTGATGGGGAAAATTAACTAATATTGTCGATCTTATGGATAACGAAGTGATAAAACATTTTTATGATCTCGACAACTTGTAGACACGTCTTTCTAACTGATTTATTGTTGGATTATCTAAAGGTTATTATTTGTAAGATATTTTCATTCACTGTCGTCAATATAACGTGAAATGAGAACCAACTGAATCTCTACTATAAGAAATTCACTGGTGCCTACTTAGAAAAAATACTAACCATTTGATCTTGGGAAACAAAAGCAACGAATTACAAAAGGTATCTAATCCTTGAAGACAAAGAAGGGTTAAAAGATATTATGAGAAGCGACTGAATAAATTTACTAAAACAATGCTTTTCTCGGATCGCTAAAATGATTATTTCACCACTGTGATCGTGACTTACTTTTATTTATTTATTTATTTTAATTTACCATACCCTTTAAACGGAGATCTTATAACATTAAGTGCTAATTTATTTTGTTTCATCTGAAAAGGAGCGTTTTCTCCCTGGCCGATACGCCGATACCAAGTGTCTATCTGTCCTCGCTTCTTCTATTAATATAATTAATTACACTATACTGACATGTAAAAATATCACCGGTAAGATGTGATAGTGCCTAGAAATTAGCTACTCACGATATCTTGTAGGTGTCGTGTCGGAGACAGTGTGTAAACGTCCATTGTCGGAATGGAACAAGCAGATGACCCACCTGTTGAGCGGTTGTTGCCTTTTCCTGAAATTCACTACAAAAATTCATTGAATCTCAAACCAATAGTCGATGATCAGCTACAGCAGTCGTCTAATGCGTGTGTGTGTACGCAAATTTTTCATGTAAATCAAGTTCATTCACACGAAGTACTCTGGCTACAACTTATAGACATACTCTTCTACCATTGTTTTTAAAAGGCGAGTGTTGGCCGCTATTGAAATCTATTTATGTCCAATGATCTTCGAGGTGTAAAATAAAGTGCTTTCATTCATTCATTCATTCATCGTCTTCGATCATCATAGCAGTCAGACGTGAATGGACTCCGCTTAAAATCAAAACTGAAAGGTAGGTAAATTCGAAAGCAATTGAGAATACCTAAGCAAAAGATAATAGAAACCTCTTTTTTCATGATTAGCTATGAAAGAATTGCCTTCGTGCAAGAGAATTAAGTATTTCGCTCTACACAGACTCATCTAGGTTATTTTGTACATTATGTTTTAATGTAGACGCAAACTGTAAATAGCACCAATATAAACCTAAGTGGTTGTAGATGCTGTTACTCTTATCTTGTATATATAAAAGTAGCTGCCAAGTTATCAGTACCCTTGGTTGAGAGTAAGTAGGTATAACTTCTCAATCGAGGTCCGCTATCGATAAACCACTATTCAAAGTGCATCTAACGTTTTCAATCAGCCAGGAAACTTGGAAGGTGAGGCATTCCGTGACCGTGGGCGGTTAAAACCCGAGTTGGTAGTCAAGGCAAGTTTGCCAAGCCAAGACAAACAGTGCAAACTCTAAAGGTAAATAAGGTGCGGCAGGATATATAGCGCAGGAGCCCACGGTGTATTTAATACTAATTAACGTAACAAACTTTCGTACGAAGTTTAATATTTGATAGGGCAATGGATTTGATGAAATTAATTTATTGAAATCCGCTGTTATTTAACTGGGTATTTTGTAGTACTTATAGGTATCCTATGTACCTATTTTAATTACCAAATAACCACTTATTGTTTCTACCACAAAGGGAACTGTTAGAGAGTCTTCGTAACCACAGATCATAAAATACTATACTAGTACCCAACCAACATAATGATAGTTAACAAAAGCTTCCATATTTTAGCTAGTTTACTTATTAATTTATCTTTGATATCTCAAATAATAGAACAAGAAAAAAACACTCTTACGGCATTTGATAGTATTTATCTGACCGCATAATTAAAACGAGATTAATTACGGTATTCTATAGATTGTTTTGGGCATTCACCAAAATGATCTATTGCAATATTGACCTAAAACTACTTTTCTCTGGTGCAAAAACTGTATCTCCTGGACTATCCAGGTCTAGTCCTAGGAACAACGTACTGGTTATTAAAGGTGTGGTCCACAAAACCATTAGGTGATTGTCCGTGATGGTAGGTACCAATTTGCAAATTGCCCGCTCATACATACAGCGCTCTGGAAATAGCTAGATTAGTTTTTGCGTAAAGTGCACTTTTTACTATAGGGATAAAGATAAACTAGTCTCACCCTACAGGACTTCAGTCGCATGTGCAGATCCCTCCTCTATGTTGTAGATGTCAGAAACTAGGTATAGAAAAAATATTCGGTAACTTTCATTTGTTCTATAGGACTGTTACGTCATAGAACTGTTAAAACTTTTTTATCCCTGTAGTTCAATGGTAGAACCATTAAACCGAAAATTGTGCCATTAGTCCCATAGAACTAACCGATCGAACTGTTAAGACATTTTTGACATACTTGTTGTACGCATGTGATATTTAGGTATGTCTGATCATGGATTACAAACTTGATATTCTTATTTATTTTTCAGTTGATGCATCTATGGAATGTTCTAGTGGTGCTATAATAGCCAATATTGCAGACGCCTGGGTTAAAATTATTTGCATGGCAATATTAGCTCTCAGCTAGCAAATGCTAATTTCCAAGAATGTGAACTCATTTTTAATTACACGCATGCAATTTCTGGCATTCCAGAAACAGTATGAGAAATCAAGATAACTGTTAAAACATTAAAATTATTTTACTAGAGCAAACATTGTATTTGTTTTCTACTACCAATTTTGAATTCTACTGTAAGAGTTTCCGGCCGAGATATAACCTCATCCTCATTAGAGTCAAATCCCTGCTCAAGTGAGTCTAAGTAATATTTTGCGAAATTTCTAACATGCAAGCTTTTCAACACTGAATTACAGAGTGCATTAGACGTAATTAAAAGGCGTAATAGGCCATATCAAACATTGTGTCTCCAAAAACGTAACACAATGGAAGTTGATTTTGGAAAAGCATAAATAAATGGGACATTAAAAACATCTAAAATAAAATGTATTGCTTCTGCTCACACGCGCAGAAAAATGCCCCCAAATTGTGAGCACCCGTCTCTCACCCATTGCGTATTGCGTTGAGTTATTGTGTATTGGAGTCGACATTCATTCAACACAGTGACAAGAAAATTCTAAGTGAATTGAATGAACTGACTGAATAAACAGGCTGTGATTTAAGGGACTGCGTTTCAATTTTATTCCTTTTCAGAGTATAGTGTACCTAACTGCAATGTCCAGAAAATGGAGTCATCATGTTCAAAAAAATGTCTAATGAACCATACTTATAAAAGTTGTATAGCTGGATAAGCTGAACCAAATAAATACCTAAGAAGTAAATGTACTTACCTGTGTATCTTGTTTTTATTTCTATTTTCTATGGGTTTTAGCAGGAGTGAGTTGTGACAAATCTCTCATTAACTCTCAAAAGAGTAAGAAGGCTTCTTAATTCGGCTGGTGGTTCCATTTTTCCACAGTTCATCAATCTCAGTGTCTACATGATAGAACCTCAATGGCACAGAAGCTACGTAAATCAGCCTCGACAGACGAATGTTTTGAAAAGGCACGCGATTTGTCAAACCAAATTATACAAACGCCTTGCCGCTACGCGTGTTGAAAAGGGTGTCTTTTTGGTGTGCTCCTAACCACACTACGATAGTACATTATGTGTATTATTTCTGACTTCGTTGAACAATTATCAAGAACGTATGGATAACTGTGAGAGTTGCTTATCAAAAACGTAGATAGAGTTGCTCTAGTTCATAACCTATTATATATCCAACTTACCAAATTTTAGAAAAAAAAAATTACATTTTACTAAACTTACTTAGGTACTAGAAGACGTTATTCTTTACAAACTTACATTATAGTTTACAGTTTCAGAACTTCAACACGAGCTTACATTTTACTAAAAACTAATAGACCAAAGACTAAGAAGAAAAAAGTAAGACGAATTCGACATTTAGTATTCAGAGTTCCTATTTTATAGTCAGGTTAAGAACAAACCGGCTTTTACAGAACGTGAAATAATTCTATAGAATCCGGCAATAATAATAAAATTGACTTTATTACAGAGTTCGTCAGTCTCCATTGTTAATGTTTTATTCGCTGCATTTGTACGTACAGATTTGTCGTTACAGATTGCTTATTTTATATGCAGCACAGAAACAAAATAAAGTCTGCTTTCGATAAAGGAAAAGCTTCAGCTTCAGGGGAGCTTCAGCTATTTAACTACAAGTAGAGCCACTTTAAAATTCTTTTTAGACGTTTCAATGTTTATATAGAGGACTATCGTAAAGTTTTGTAAGTAGATAGATAGATAGATAGAAAATACTTTATTGCACACCTTAACCTATAGGGATTACAAGAAAATAAAAAACAAAACTTAACTTAATTGTACAATGGGCGGTCTTATCGCTATGCAGCGATACCAAGTACTTCATTATGAGAGTATTCATGAGACTACGCAATAGAATATCAGTTGAAAATGGGACTAAAGACTTCGAAGAGACTCTACTCAATCAAGCTGCTTAGTAAGTAATGGGTTTATCATCAATATATATAAAACTCTTTTGAAGCTGACAGAGAATCAACGCACAGCCTAAACTATAGGTCCTAGAGATATGAAATTTGGAGGGTAGTATCCTTATATAGTGTAAGGGTGCACTAAGAAAGGAATTTTGAAACGTGACACTCTAAACGGTACAACGCGAGTTGTTTACATGTAATGTAAATCTTTGATTTTACTTTTATTCCAAGTTCGTTCCAGTCTGAATCAATTTCAAGTGCAGCTTGAGTCTCGATTCAAACGTATACGTACTTATTACATACCAACCAATGGTCTTACTCCTTACACCAAGGATCCTTGATACGTGCCATAGATTTCTAAGAGATCTGAGGTATTCAATATGCTAGTAGTCAGAAACACGTGCAATCATCAGTCATGAATTTCTGACGTCATTGAAATACGATACACGGTGATAAGGCAAGGCTAAGCGAGATCAAAGTCTAAGCCATCGAACCGTAAACCTTCACGTTTTTCCAACATTTTCCTCCGTAAACACGGAGCATCATAAGCCGACACTAACACTTTCCGTAACTCCAAATCCGAGGCAAAAAGTTGGGCATGGCGCGACGGAGACAAATCGCTAACAGTATTTACCACAACGGTTATTTTTACACGTTCACAACTTTGTTGGTAACTGTGTTAGTGGAACAGTGAGCGGCAAAATTAGATTATCAATTCTAAGTATTCTGTGCCATTTTCAAGCTTACGCTATAAACCAAAAGGAAACTTTAAAACGTAGGTAGGTAAACGGGTAAGATTAAAAGTCCACATCAAAAAAGTCTAAGCAACACCTATAAATTTTGAATATTTTTTATTTTATGAATTTATTTCAAATTCTTTCTTTACTTTTTAAATTAAATGATATTTTTGTGTTATATTTGCATATTAAACTCAATAAATTTCTTTAAAAAAATGATTTTTTACAAATAAAAGTTTGCTGTGAATCTGGGTACAAATTTGTAATGGTAAAAATAAACAAAAATATGACTTTCGCGTTAAATTTTAACCTTCTTCTGGGCATTAAAATTAAATCTAATACAGCGTGCTTCCTCCTCCGTTGTTTAAAACTTGTCGGTAACGATTCTGCATAGAGTAAATTAGGTTATTGATATCCTCCTAGGGTAATTGGTCTCAGTGGAACTTGAGCAGGTTTTTTAGCTGTTGTTCCATTAAAGCCCCATCCAGACCTTTCAGGACCCTTCTCTGGAGTATATCCCACACATGCTCAATGGGATTCAAGTCAGGCGATTGAGCTGGCCATCACAAAACGTGTACATTTTCGACCTGTAGCCATTCTTGAGTCCGTCTCGCTGTGTACGGACGAGCACTGTCGTGCATCAATGTAAACTCCGATCCCAATGTTTGTGAAAATGGACGCACATAGGGAGCTAGCACACGTTCCACATGATTCTCAGCATTCAGGTTGCCATTTGTAAAAACGAGATCGGTTTTGCGGTTCTTAGCTATTCCAGCCCAAACCATTACTATCGAACTGCTGTATGGGTGGACTTCCTGGACACATCTTAGACGTTCAGCATTTCCTGGGCGACGATATACCCTCATTCTTCCAGTATCCGGTTTGAAACCGAATCGAGATTCATCGCAGAATAAAATTTTGTCTCATCCTTGTTGCGGCCATAGCACGCGTGGTCTAAACCATTGAATAGGACGAGCTCGATTTCCGTGACGGATCTGTGGGCATCTGATTGGACGACGTGCACGTAGACCATACTCTCGCAGTCTGTTTCGCATAGTTTGGGGACAAACAGCGGGACCATCAGCATTTTATGGCCTTGATACGACCTCTTAGGCAGTCCGCTTTGGTTCACGTCTACATGTTACCTGGATGTATCGGTCTTGACGACGAGTGGTACTACGCCCTCGGCCTGGGTGCTGTTCAGACGGATCACCTGTGTCAGAATAACGACTCCAGAGTCGGTCAATTACGCTTCGATGAACACCGAAATGCCGGGCAACATAGGCTTTACTGTTTTCAATTTATACCATCCCTACAACCCTTTGCATCTTTTCCGTGGTAAAATGACGACGCCCCATGACACAGTAAAACCTCCAGGACTGTTATTTGCGACTCACAACTAATCATTACTGCGGTTACAAGTTTTTTTCGTTTAATGAGAAATAAGACCACATCTTTGAAATGCCGTTAAAAAGCACAAAAGAATGTTTTTATTGTTTAAAAACATAATTTACTAAAAAAAACTGCCAGTATTAATCTGTTTATCAAAGATGTTGAATATTTAAAGAAGGTTTGATATTCTATGAAAGTATAAAACGAAGTAAAAAAAAATTATACTAAAA
The DNA here is from genome assembly GCA_918843925.1 of Eulithis prunata. NCBI lineage: Eukaryota > Metazoa > Arthropoda > Insecta > Lepidoptera > Geometridae > Eulithis > Eulithis prunata. The sequence continues at coordinate 7,064,826 of OU974014.1, read as the reverse complement.
AAGTAGTGTTTTGCTTAGACTTTTTTGATGTGTGTAGATATAGCCAAACTCTCAGAAAAGTAATACAACCAATCATGTATGAAAATGACAGTTCTTAACGAGTCACGTGACTATTCTCTAGTAATTTTAAACGTTTTGGAATTTCAAGTGATTGTAAAATGGCAACATAAGTTAGGGGGCAGTGTTTTTATTTATTCTATGAATTCAGGGGCAGAAATGTTTACATAGATCAGTATTTTTAAAATATTCGCTGTAGAAAAAAGACGTGTAATATAAAGTTGGAATTTTACGTTGCTTTATTGCATTCTCTGAAAGTTTATACTGTTTTGTGAGAAGGTATTCATCATTTTTCACGCTAGTCCTGAGAAAATAATGTTATTTGAAACTCAGTTTTAATATAACTTTACTCTGACGAGTGAGAAAACTATCATTTACACTTAGATATCTCATAAATTCAGATATTAGCAAGCAAAAATGCTAGTTATTGACTATTTAATTTTAAAATGCATAATAAAAATTACGCTTCAAATCATTTTATACGAATATTTAGGCACACTGCGACTTTTTTTCTCTTTGAATCATCATCATCATCAATTTATATAAAACTCTTTTGAAGCTAACAGAGAATCAACGCACAGCCTAAACCATAAGTCCTAGAGGTATGAAATTTGGAGGGTAGTATCCTTATATAGTCTAGAGGTGCACTAAAGAAAGGAATTTTGAAACGTCACATTCTAAAGGGTAGGCCGCGGGCGACGGCTAGTTTTGTATATAACACACTGCGGCTATTTTTATTATTCTTTTTCAACCATACTTTCTTCACTACATACTTCCCCTGCCAAATGACAGCATTTCCTTTTAGCAGAAAAATACGAAGTAATACAAAAAATATTCCGATTCGGACGACGAAATGACGACACGGCACTTTTACTCCTAATTGAAGAACAAGATTGATTGAATATGGAGATGGGACGTCTTCGGTGGGTAGTCTTTTATTGACTTCATTTCAGGGCGAATTGAATTTTATATATGACTGTACTTAGTTTTTTATCGGATTTATGGGATGAGCGTTTAGAATTGGTGTGTTTTAGGCTATGTATATGTAGGTAGACAATATAATATATAGGTATACCTCTTTTATTAGTGAACATAACCACCAATTTATTTTGTGAAGAATACGGGGCATAATTTTTAGAATAATGTGGAGCCAAAACAAAGTATCTTTTTAAATTACGTAAACACACCTCGTGCGTGTATAATTTAAAAAATGGTATAATATTAGCAAGGTCATACATTTCCACAATTTTCATTACGGTTAAATGATTATTGTTGCAAAATAAAACTTGTCGCGAAGACTTTTTGACACAAATTCATTTCATTTTATACCAATTACTTATCACTACCGCACAGATAGTAATAGGCTATACTCAGGCTCGGTAGGCATTTTTCAGATCTATTTCAAGTATTTTCAAGTCAAGAACATCTAAGGGCATGTTCTTTGAAAAATATTTATCTATTATGTTATTATAGATGCATTTTTTTAAGTTTATTTAGTTATTCTGCATAATTGTAAAAGAACACCAAACATCTACCTATCTACATGACCATTGACTATGCATGCATACGTTTTAAAAATTCCTAATAAATAATGTTGGACGGTCTCCAAGGCACAAATCTGATTTATCTATAAAACAAACGTAATTTTTCAATTTATTCGTACGGTGCGGAAGAATTTTTGAATATTCATAATACTGAAGCAAGTATGGAATGAAAAATTGCTGTAAAATGTTGGTTGGCTAAATGGTAAAAATTAGGTCAGTTAGCGTATAAATTGTGCAAAAATAGTTTGTTTTTTTTTTTACTTTTTAAATATTTCTATACCTATATTTTTCAAGAGCGTACTTTATGGATAAGACACCAACAAACTAAGAGATTTTACAAATAATTATGATTAGTGTGATATAGTGTAACCGATCATTGACTGGGAGGCCTACTGTTGAGTTATTTTTATATCTTTTGCAACGGTTTGTAGATAGCTCAACAGCGGGCCTAAGATGCGCACGCGAGATATTTTGTCATGTCGTCTGTCAAAATGTAAGCATTTTGCACTAGTTTTTGAACTTTTACATTATCTGTGGTAATGTTGTCGACAAAACGCGCCTTGTTATTGTACACTTTTGACACTTCTTAGTCGTCGTATCACTCTGAGGACGAGATAATAGTCATGCAGAAATGTCAAAAGTTGAAGATTCAAGGCGCGTTTTGTCGACAATATTGCCACAGATAATGCAAAAATTCAAAAACTGGTACAAAATGCTTAAATTTTGACAGAACGACATGACAAATATCTCGCGTGCGCATCTTAGGCCCGCTGTTTCATGTCTTTTGTACTGCATGAGTCGTAACACTCTTTGTGAATAACCCTAATTAATAGTAAGTGTACCACATGTAGACGCAATAAACAACCAAGATTAACAAAGCTATCTGCAACAGATACAAGTTGTTCAAAGCAGCTCTGCCATCTTGAAACTGTTTACATAAATTCGACTGAGGAAACTACTTGGACGAATTATGAGCTAACTTAGCTCAAGTTACGCTGTGTTCGGCCACAATCAGAAAATCTTCAAAACGTATTGTTATTTTGTTAAAACTTCACAAGGAAGTGCAACGCCTCACAGAACATCCTCTTAGACGTGCTACCACTAAACATCAGGTGAAGTTAATTATTTTACACACGTTATTTGAATAATTATTCATATAAGTTTAAAAAAAGGAAGAGCCGAAATAATATCAAGCGTCATAATATCATGGTAGGTATCTGCCTGATAAATAATGATTAAAAACGTAAGCTTTTTATACAATCTTTTTCATAAAAGCAGCTTAAAAGTCGAATAACGTTGTAAACAATACAAACTCAATGCTTCAAAAGAACAAGGATTTTCCCCAATTTTTACCCAGCGGAATAGAAAGTCCAAAAATATGAATAAACGAATTACTTCGAGCAAAAGTTCAGAGTTTCATTACCAGTTAACAGGAAGGGTAGGCTGTCAGCAATACCATAGCTAAGATATATCTAGCTGTGTAAGTGTTATGCGTCAAATCATTCTACATATTTTCATAAGTAGACTATTACGAGTAGATGACTCTACAGAGAGTTACCGACCAGCCCCCAGTCAACCACAGCTAGAGAATTGAAAATGTCAAAATTGTAATGTATGTCAAATTGGCAGATGTTTTGTTGTGAAACTTCATTAGAAATAAACATGAACGATTTTGTCATTCAGTCATTCGGTCATTTGTAGTTCAGTTTCGCGGTTAGAACACTGTATCTTTACATTTGCTTTTTTCTTTCGTTCGATCGACCGTTAGAGACTTAAGATGCCCAATGTACACATTGGATATCACGAATAATCTACTTACTACTTCTTCTAGGGTTTCAGTATTGACCACAGAAATCTCAAAATATTTTAAAAACGTATTGTCTTATTTACACAATAACTTTGACAGTGGGTCCAAAGAATAGGAAACTATCACCATCATTATTATCAGTTTTATTTAACAAAAGTTACTCACTTTGTCTATTATTTTGACACGTGGATTCATATTGAAAAACAATATAGGTACTAGGTCTAGCGTAACTAAGCCAGAGCCTGTAGTCTGAGTTTTGTTTTGTTGATCGAAACGCATATCGAGAAGCGACTTGCGAGATATTTTGTATGAAAATCCGATAAGCGCCTTTAGTGGGAGATTTGCAAACTATTTTTCTCCATATAAAAACTGCGAGTTTCTCGATTCTCGCTTGTCGCAAATCAACATAACAAAACTCAGACTACGGGCTCAGCTGTCCTAACTAAGCTGTGATATTGCACAGTTGAGAAAGTCCAGTTTTATTGAGAAACTTCGGCTATGAGATGGGTTCGACGATATATCAACGCACCTTATTGAAACTTTGCCCAATTCCTCAGCATCGACGCTGGAAGAGCGATGGCGTGGGTGAGAATTAAAAAGAAAGTTTTTACTGGTTGGCAAAAAGACAGGCGTTTTTTCGAACGACTATTTCTGGTAGAGGTATTTTCTAAACACAGTTACTTATTTTTAAGTGCTGTTAAAATATGAGACGCACTCAAAAAACAATTACCGTCACCAATGGGGATATTCATGGTGCAGGTGACAACTGGGAATGACCCTTTGCCCGTTATCATTTATTTATATAAAAACTGTTTATTTTCACCAAACATCAATAATGTTTGTATAACTTTAATTTGATCATAATATTATCACATACCACAAACCCAATAAAACGACGGTGCATACTCAAAATTACTAAAGATATAAGCATTTCGAAATCTTACTGACAGAAGGAAGAGCGTCTTCACAAATTGAAAATTAATTTCAAATTAGGATGATACTAAAACGAAATCCGGGATAAACCGCACGGCGCCATCTGCCGATGAATGATTTAATTATCCTTGAAATGACAGATACGCATTTACCTACATACTGCAGGCTAAGTATAGAAAAATTACAACATTTGCATTCTCATGTGCTACAAGCGTATTTATTCCATTATTAAAGAGTATCTGAGCGCTTCAATACTAAGTGGTCAAAAGTGGAGAAGAGCTTGTGTGTTCTAATTACTAGCTATACAAGGGTGAAATGGCACATACCTGCATCGGGCACAGACGGGTGTTAAATGAAATTGCACCCGTTAGGTGCTATCAATGGCAATGTTCCCATACTGCAGTAATTATAGAGTGGCGCCGATGCCTTTGTTACCTATATTGTGTTAAAATGTACGCTATGCTCTCAAACGGTCAAGGAAAACGTCGTGAGGAAATCTATGGCTGGTGAGCTCTGCTATTGACATCGTCTTTCATGTGGATAAGGCCGACTATGCTGAGAAGATGGTATAGGTGCTGGGCAAGCCCACTCCATCTAAAAGGTCCTAAGCACTGCATCGTCCCGTTAATAGACATGGATAAAAAATTAATAATAATAATACTTTATTGAGAACAATGTACAGTATGCATTAGGTACAAACTGCAAAAGTTATAAAAACTGAGTGTTAGCCTCAACGCCCATCTCCAAATTATTCCTGACTGTATAAATCTTCTAGATTAGATGCAAAAGATCTCATTATTATTGTGTTACAGCCGAGGCTTGATGGCATCATAGTTCAGTTAATAGTTATCTATCTGTTTTCTGGTCGGTAGGTTCGATCCCCATCTCGAATCCTATTCTCCAAAACATACATTAGTGTATTAAAGCAAATAACCATCACTGTTAATTTTTTTTGTACAACAATACGACCGACTTTCTGTCTTATTTTTCTCACTTGACTAGCAAAATGATCTATCTAATTTCCAACGTGAAGTACGTTTAGCAATCCAGTTATTGATAATTATTCCCAGTTGTTTTACGATTATTATTCAGTTTAATTAGTTTCAGTTTCATTAAATTACCCAACTCATTATTTTTGTTCATAGTTTGGTGAAAAACGACACCCCGGCGCACTTCAGTCCCCTGACAGCGAGAACATGTAGAAAATTAAACTCTACATTACTATACTTAATTAACTGTTTGTGATGACTGATGAATGCGTTTTCCACTTATTTTCATTAAAACTTTCTGATATTCATTTAGTTTTATACAAGAAAAAAAATCACATCAGTTAGTACCTTTTTTTTTTTACGATGGGAAAATGCTTTTCGCATCCCCTGCAACCCGAGAAGAGCCGAAGGGGTATGTCGGACTCCTCACTCACTAACTAATGCTAATGAGACATTAGTTAGTGGCGTCCTACCGACTAAAAACCCATCGATCTTCCCTCAATCACCTCAGCGCTAAAACAAATGCCTTATTTTCAGTCTTTTTTTTTTATTTTTATCTCATTTGCCTATGTAATTGCTCTGGAACCCTATACCTTCAATGAAAACACGGTTTACACAGCAGAAATATGTATTAAACAATACATAGTTACACAATGAGCTGATACTATAGAACGTTTGTATGTAGTGTATTTTCTGTATTTTGGATTTTAGTACATACTTGTCTTATACTAAAGTTGTAAGAGTATTTACTGAAATCCAAAATATTCTATTACATAAATAAACTATACAATACACCCTAAACAGTTTCGAAGTACAAATACAAACAGACATTCAACAGTGCGCCAACTTAATAAACCTCGATTTGGTTTGTTTGGCATATTATTATTATGTTGGTACTTTGGTAAGTAATAACTATAACAAGTAAACACTCATTGGTGTGGATTCTATTGTTATATCTTTGTAACCTAATTTCACAGCGCTAAAATTACCTACCTTCTTACAGCCGTCTTTGTTTTTTATAAGGACCTCTTTTATCAATTTTGTTACAAAGTAAATTAAAAACCTAATAAAAAAATTATCGGTACAAAAACTAAAATAGTGAGGGTACATGTTGCATTGCAAACCAAAAGTTAGAATATACCTACGTACGTTTACGTCTCAGAGTGATGGACGCAGTGCATTGCCTTACAGGGCAGGTCCTCATTGGACTTGCTCTGTGAGGTAATGCATTGTTATAGGCAGAAGTTACTACTTAACATCAGGTGCGCTATCAGCTTGTTCCATTACTTTTATAATTAGTAAAAAAAAAAAAAAACTAGCAAGCAATAATGCCTTGAAATCTAAGCAAATCCAAACGCTATTGAGTTAGTATGCACTGACATTATTAACTGCAGTCAAATCTAGCTGACTATGTATTAGCTTTCCGACAGCGAAGTCGATTGGAACCGCTCATTGTTGGTGTGTTATTACGATATAGAACTGAAAGAATAACTGAGCCACTTTCAATACTACGTTTTAGTTAGTACGTATTATAACTCACCAATAGTGTATGACACTCATTTGCAAAGTGGGCTTCAATACTACGTATTAGTTAGTACGTATTATAACTTTAATTATAACTCACCAATAGTGTTTGACACTCATTTGCAAAGTGGGCTTCAATACTACGTATTAGTTAGTACGTATCATAACTTTAATTATAACTCACCAATAGTGTATGACACTCATTTGCAAAGTGGGCTTCAATACTACGTATTAGTTAGTACGTATTATAACTTTAATTATAACTCACCAATAGTGTTTGACACTCATTTGCAGAGTGGGCTTCAATACTACGTATTAGTTAGTACGTATCATAACTTTAATTATAACTCAAAAGTGTATGACACTCATTTGCAAGTTGGGTTTGTTGGTATTTTTTTTTCCATCGGCCCCACCAGTGGGCCAGCTCGATGGTAATAACCCAAATTGAAGAGAAAAAAGCATGAGTTTCGTTTATAATTGTTTGTATACTGAGACTTACTATTATTGGCAGTTTGCCTGCATTTTTCATGACTATTAACTATACTTTGCATAATTTTAATTTAGAATTAAGGTAATTAATTAAGAAGGTAAGTATTTTATGCCAAACTGTAATAATTCTAGATCTAAATAATAATAGAGAAATAATAATTTCTAGAATATACCACTTAAAAGTGATATATTCTAGAAATCCCCACTAAGAAATCCATACCAGTGGTTTTTTTTGGGAAATCCCCACAGCTTCGACGTTATTGAATAGTGAATTGAATTTTAATAACGAATGCAATCAAAACATTAGATGTGGCAAGAAATGTACAGTCGAGAGAAAATAATCCGAGTCATTTACAAAAACATGAATATCTTTGTTATGCAGACTGAAAAATGAAGTTTTTTTTTATATATTTAGGTAACCGTTTGACCACAATCTCACCTGATGTTGAGCGATGATGTAGTAATTGCTAAAGTAACAGAGCTATCCGTTCTATAAGCTGTGGCAGAGCTGCATAGATATAAATTAATTAAGCTGCTCATGTATGCGTAATTTTATTACACAAGCCATTCGGTTTGGTTTAACACAGCCCTGTCGATGATGATAAGCTCGTGGTTTGTAAACAGGGTTGTCACTTTGTACAACGCCATTGGGTCATTGATAATACCCTGTATGTTTGAAGTTAAGGTGAACCAAGTCAATCTTCAGATGTTGCTTAGTTCTTACCTAATACCTTACTTAAAGCACCTTACAGTAAGGACATAAGAAATATTACTGTCAAGTCCACGTCTTTGATTTCAATAAAATATAGCCTATGTATCCGCAAACAAGGCTCCTGAATGGTATAAGTTTCATTGAAATGGATCCAGTGGTTAAGGCGCGATCCGCGAACAAACATACAAACTCGATCGTTTATTTAGTATATCTGCATATTTGTTTTATCCATATCTTAAATTTTAGTGTTTGGCTTTTTTACAGTTTTATAATAGTATAGATAGGTAGATGAAAGACTCCTCCGCGGGTGTAATAAAAATAAACCCCCGAAAGCTTGTTCTTACAATGTAACTTTTGAGTTGAAATCAAGCGATAGCTCAACACTGTAAGCAAACATTTAAAACAGCGTTCTAATGCCTAGATTGTCCTTAAGATTTTACAGCTCAATAAAATAACGAGACTCCGTAGATGTTGAAATGAAGCCAGACTAGATGAATAATTAAACGATGTCTTTTGATAAATTAAACTCGCTCGGTAAGGATCTGAATAAACGTAGCTTCAAACTTGTTACTTCCGACACGGGATGCCATCACAGAGAAATTCTAAAAGTGTTATAAAGTTGATGCATAAGGATATAGATAACTTGTGTAATTTAGGCCTTTACATCTATTGAAGACAAGCCGTCTCCCGCGGCGTTGCTCGCGTTAGAGTGTGACTTTTCAAAATTCCTTTCTTAGTGCGCCCCTACACTATATAAGGAACCTACCCTCCAAATTTCATACCTCTAGGACTTATAGTTGGAGCTGTGCGTTGATTCTCTGTCAGCTTCAAAAGAGTTTTATATATATTGATTGATGATTGATGATGATGATTTATACAGCGTCAGGAGGCAACCTATGCCTACACTACTAGTATTATATGATCTGTGCCTACACCTAACGCGGGACACTAGTGTCGAGGACAATGTTTATCCTCCACTACACAGGATATAAATATAAGTATCCCAAAAGGTACACAAACACATAATAATAACCTGTTTTATATAAGAGGCGTTTTGCTTTTTAGACCATTTGCAAAGTAGACATTCTGCATGCAAGAGATTATATTATAGATCTTCTTTTATTCTTTTATTTTTATTTACTTACTTAATTTTATGTGATATGGGTCTGTGTACAATGTTTTGTTACCTACCGTGCCTGCAATAAACGAATTTTATTTATTATTTATTTATTTATAGCTGCAAACCTTGCTGCCAACGCACTTGGTGGGCATGCCATTCCACGGTGGACACTGTGGACAGCCCAGCAGGTCAAAATTTTCATTTTCCTTTCAAAGTTTTGGACAATGCTAACTTTAGGCCAAACGTCAGACAGCCAGAGGGATTCTGACAATTCTTATCTCCTGACGCTTGGCCGTGGTGGAATCCATCGTAGTAAGCTTGCAGCCCTTATCCGATGAATGAAGGATTATCTGATAGACGATGCTACAAATGCATATTTATAAAGGGACTGGATATAGGTACACGGAAACTGATTTTGATACGGTAAGGGTCAAGAATGTTAATAAACCGATCATTAGTTACAGATGTTAAAGATTATGTGATGTAGCGGTTTCTATGCGCCATGGAGCTTTTTGATCTAAACTGTTTTCGCACATAAAAATCAACGATTTGATTACCTAGATCCGCTTACCACAAAATACAGCTAGGGCAATCATTTTATAAAATATATTGAATCAAAAACAAGATAAAAAATTTGCGACCAATCAAAGCATAAATATTTCGCACTCTATTTTAAAGATCTTTTTAATTTATGTAGGTCCAATAAATAAATATCAAAAGCGTACATTTGTAAACAATACATAAAATATTAAATTCGCTCCATTGAGCATCCGTCCTCTTGTATTATTCAAACACCTTTGAAAAGGATCACTTTAACCATCGATCAATTATAAAATGTCACTCGAGTTCGTGTAAATGTGATGTAAATCGTTTGACGCTATCACAATGCAAAGTTATAATAATATGAAGTGTGGCAAAATTTGGCTGTAAAAGTGGGTCAACAAAGTAAAAGTTTAGCTAATATAGGACCTAAGAACTGCAGGACATGGATTTCCTCTTTATATTGCATTTTAACTGAAGCGACTGATATTAACTATTTTTTAACTGAACCGATAGGTCATAAAAAATAGAAACTTCGGAAGAAAGAAACCAGACTTATGTTAACTTAGTTCATAATATAGTCAATTATTTAATAAGTATTTGGGTCACCGAAGAGAGTACTAGATTTTATGTTCACAAAACTTTTCCGCCCGCTCAGCATTACCGTCGTAAGTGTCAGAACACATTCTTCGACAAAAACTTGTAAAGTATTCAACGACGCTGACAAATTACACCATGTTTTACAGACACGCCTTGAGATTTATTGCTCTAAGCTGTTGGTTTTCCGAAAAACGGTGACCATCAAATGACAATCCACTGTCGTATTTTTAACTACATTAAAAACAGTTTTCATCGGCACATGTAACCAAGTCTTTTTTGACAGCTGAAAGATTTGACATTTGAGGTTATTTTTCACAGAGTTGGCACTCTTTAAACTTAGAAAGTAGAGTATGATCAGATTAGTCCCTGCTACCATCTGCTACTAATCAAAGATTTATTTAATCAAAGATTCAGTTTAGTGTTAGAACTGTATAAGTGTAAGTGAAAAAATGTTGAATTAACATAGTTATTTTGTAGTCTGTAACAGCGGTTTCTGTTTATTAAAGAAGCTTCGTTTCACCCACATAGAGTTCGCCATAAATTCTGGGGTGTATCCTATGTTCGATGCAGGAAAAATGGCACGTTGTTTCCACTGTAGGTAGTATACAACATGTTCGGTGACTTTGTAATTTATCGAGTGCTTTTACCGGTTAGAAGTAAATAACTAGATTATGCCGTGCAACGCTTCAGTGCGGTCATCATTTCATTGATCACAAGAAGGTTACAATGTGCAACTTTGTAACAAATACCCGTGTACTTTGTATATTTGTTGTTATTTTTCGTGGCAAATAAAAGGTTTTCATAACTCTTTTATTTAGTGATCAATAAGAAAATAAGAGTTGTCTTTGGTTCCAGTTGTTGGGCCCAATTTGCTTGATATCCTTTGTCTATTTTTCAATACCAGTTCCTCTTCCGACGACGCGTGACTCGTGCAACACTCTCATTCACCAACCATCTTGGTGCCGCCTGACCTGACAAAAAACAACCAAGCAGAACCCGACGAATAAGCATTACCATAGTCATATCAAAACAAATTACGTAGACGAAGGCGGCAACAACCACATCCGTCCACAGCGAACCCACACTTAGCCTCCTAAACCCTTTATAGGGTTAATAGTTAACCTTTCTTCATGTTCCAGAAAAATATCCCAACACAAACATAACCCTTCGCTAGCAGTCGGGTAAACAGGGCCTTTCGACACCGGATGTGCCTGAATAATTTATTAAGAAAAATGCTCTGAACAAAGAGGCCGAGTGTTTTATGGCTACTGCATAATAGGATTATTATGATACATTTTGATGGTTTAAATTTTAAAAGCCACAAACCGGTTTTAATGGTTTTTGGGACAGTTTGTCACACAGCTGTTTTAGAATTTTCCCGTGACTTTATACAGAATACTTACGGTAAAAAGTATCCTGCAGAAGCAAGTTATTTTTGTGCCTTATTAATTCCGTGGGTTAACTATAAAAAATAATAAGCAGTGAAATTGCAAATAGAATAATCTTAGTAATAACAAAAACAGGATTCTAAAAGTAGGTTATTGCAAATGGCCTGTCCATTTGCAATAACCTGCTGTTGGAATCCTAGTCTAGCCTAGTTTTATTTTATATGAGGCACAGATCATATAAAGTATCTGAGGAAAACTGCTATTTCATTAACTTTAATTCTTCTTCTTTTAAACCTATATGGCCTGTGTCCGTCATTTCGACAGACAATTTTGCCAGTGTCAAGTGGTGAATTTTAAATAATATAAGTCAAGTCTTCGTCAAGTCGGCTGTCGTTGGTTTTGAAGAGAAAATGGTGGATTTTCTCTTCAAAACCTGAAACGATTTTTCCTATTCAGAAAAACAATAGCACAAGAAAAACTATTAAAATAAAAATGCTGTGTTGTTTCAAAAAATGTGAAAACTCGAATCATTAACTTTAATTAAAGAAATCCAATTATAATTTTAAAACTGTCAGCTTGCTGTTGTCACACAAAAACATTATGTCATTGTTAAACACAACTCAGCAGATGTCACTTTCGTTAAAACACCGAAATATTAATGAACAAAGTTTCAGTTTGTTGGCTCTCGCTGTCACTCAACCTATTATTTTTCTTTCGGTGCCTGAAAATGCTCCGTGCAAATTGTTTCACTTCAACGCCGACCAAAACCGAAGTACGAAATTGAAATGATTAATGGTATTATACTAGCTTCTGCCTGTGGGTTTATAGCGACCCAACTCTGATAAAAAAGGAAATTCATACTAGCTACTATTTTAATTCAATCAATATAACGGTCTCTGGACACATTATCACTACGGCATCAGCGAGGTATCGGCACCATGTCGAATCAATGGTACTCAATACTGAGGATCCTCTGAAAAAATTTGATGGCAAAGGCAAAAAGTAATAGTATTTGTAAAATGGAATTTATTCAATACTAGCCGTCGCCCGCGGCGTTGCTCGCGTTCTACCCATTAGAGTGTGACGTTTCGAAATTCCTTTCTTAGTGCACCCCTACACTATATAAGGATACTACCCTCCAAATTTCATACCTCTACGACTTATGGTTTAGGCTGTGCGTTGATTCTAAGTCAGCTTCAAAAGAGTTTTATATATATTGATTTTAGTCTCATAATCTCTCTGTCACTATTTTTGTAAACATTCGTATTTGTTTATGTAAACAAAACGAGATAGCACTATTTTAAACGATGGTTATAATGTTTCGACAGAAGTTAAGAGGCGATTCTAAGTAAGCCTATATTATTTTAATAAAACTACGCAGCAGTAAATATATTCTCACTGATCCCAATCCAAATTATCTTTAGCCCGAATCTACAGCTAAAAAAATACGTAAGTATTCCTTACTCTCGAGATATTTTCTTTCACAAGCTGTCTTACTGATTTAGCCTGTTTTTCTGTCTCAGTGCTGACTAGATAAATAAAATAAGGCTAAAGTAATCACTGAAAGGCGAGATAAGTAATTACTTTGGTCATTGGTGTGTATTTCTAGACTGTGAGCAGTGCGGAGCTTCAGATGACCAAAACGGCGGAGGACGAATAATTTTGACATTCTATAAGGTGGTAACAACAACGGTTAGTCGAGGAATCTAGGATCTAGCATTTTATTACAATTTATTTATTTAAATGATGTGCGTCCATTGCAGGCGAGTTGCTGCTCGAGGAGTGTCAGATTTTTTTGCTTGATTGATTTGTATGGGACTGCGTGCAATGTAGTGGCATTTTTGCGTCGGCAACCGAAATCCGCTCGCAGCGATTCGACTGCAATGCACGCACAGCTTCAATAATAAATTATGTGCTATGCCAAAGTTGCTGTATGACTTATCTATTCTTTTAGTTAATATTCAGGGTATATTCCATGCCGACGTATATAAAGATTGCGGCAAGGGTAACTTTTTACCCATTGCCATAATAGACACTGTAAGTAGTGCCTGGAAAAAGATTTTATGAAACTTGGTCTAAGCTATTACCGATTTATTTTCTTTTATAGCTAGTATTTATCAGAATCGTACGTACTAAGCAAGATTTACGGGATGGTATAAATTATTTTGTACAGATATTGCCACTTGCTCTCTGCTGAGCCTATTTGTGACGTGCAAATGTATGATAAGACGCGCATAGTGTTTGTATATGCTTGTTTCGTAGGACTATGATTCGTATTACCTTACGATTAAAGTATATTTTGTGTGGAAAATGTGTTGAGAGCAAACAAACAGTGATATACTACCAGTCGTAGCATGTGCGTAGAGGATCTACGACATCCGTAGACATCGTAGGTGCTCTACAACGTCTACGCACGTTTGTCATAGAAGTCAAAAACACAATACATCATCGCCATGCCAAGTGTGGTGAAAAAATCACAATCAAAATCTAAAGTCACAATAATTACCAATCTATTTTTCTGTACCATCAGATGAGTACAAAAGAACACTAAACATTATTATGCTCTACCATGGCGGCCGTGGAATACGACCCCGTACTTCTTGCGTCTCGAGTACTGTTACAAAAGAAAAGAGAGAAACACGAACCCTATTCAAAGTATAAAAACCCATTTTAACCTAATTTCTTTGGATACAGTTCCGAAGAACAATGAATACGAGGTCCGCTGATAATGTTTTAAAAATTAAACACTCATTTTGTGGGAGCTAAAAGCGACTCGACGCCGCGCCGCAGAACTCGGCGACAGCTGGACGCAGAACTAGGAAATTCACTGCTAACTAGAGATGAAAACGAATTAAGATGAGTACTTCAGTTGAATTGAACAGGTTTTTTACTTGACCAGATGAATACGAAATATTTTTACCAAGCCGGCATTATTCGTTATATATTTTTTTTACATTTTTTGTAGAATGTTATAGAAATGTAATATTTGAATAAACACAAACATGCTGACCGCTTCCAGTCTCTTCGTCCAGTGTTTTTTTAGTGTTGAACAAGATGTGTATAATGTGTATATGCTAGCAAGATGGAGCAGTGGATTTCAATTTCAGTCTAGTTTTGAACCCACACCTGCACGCACGAACAGGTAGGTATACTGGAAAGTACGTCATAAGAAAGAGGGTCGTGGTAAGTAAAATATAGATAAAATGAAAATTGTCTTAATTTTCATCAAGACGGTAGGCATCTTTATTCGAAGACTGCGCTAAACTTTTCTTTGCTCTCGTGCTAATCTTAATAATGCGATAAGAGTTTAATGAACTTAGCTATCTGGCACGACCTTGATAACGGCCTGTGTATTCTACTAATTCACAACGATTCTATTCTCTTCTGTTCCAACTTTGCTTCGATCGATCTGCAACTTAACTAAACTTATGTGCAGCTGGATCGTTGTTCAAAACGTCAGTATTCAGGTGCATCGTTGTGCAAAACTAGAATACAAAATTATCCAAAAACAGATGAAAAGCTACGGATTAGCTTCGTTTGAGGTGATAAGTGTTTCAGTAGAATGGAGGCCCAGATCACGGAAGGACAAATGCGGTATCAGGAGACTCATTAACTTATTGCGATTCACAAAAACCTTGAACTTCGTATTTTCTTCGCTTTAATAATTCTGTGTGATACTGATTTATGTTTGAATATTTTTTTTGTTTGGTAAGTTTTAAGCTTTTCTCAGCTTTAGCAAAGTTAAATTGAGTGTTTTACACTTAGCGAAGTTCCAACTGATTTTTAATCTTTTTTTCCTGAACTAGGCTGAGAAAATAGTACCATAAGGATAGGTTCTGGGCACTCTCCCTAAATCATGTCTTACAAACATTTGTGAATTCACTCAATGTAATAATTACTTCTACTTATTATAAAAGCTTTTGTAGTTTTCTGTGACTTACTAAAAAACTAAAATCGTTAAATTAATAGAAAAAACAGTTCCCCTCAATAAAAACAAAATACTATTTTATTTTATTTTTTGGCATAAAAAACACCCAGCTTTAATATATGGAGCTAATACCTTCACAAATTGAGATTAATTTAGTTAATATCTACTTAATGGAACATTGGGCACTTTAATTTAACAACGTAATTTACATGCACATCTCATCAATTTGAAGCACCAAACATAATTGAAATTAATTATTAAAAGCTGTAGGAACTTCTAAATACAGTCCATTTCAGTTCCATTGCCTCTGCTTTCCGTGCTGTAGGTTATGGGTTTGATACCCACTGAGAACAAACATTTGTATGTAACAAACATCTATAGATACATACAATATGTTACATACAAATGTTTGTTCTCAGTGGGTATCAAACATCTATAGATGTTTGTCTAAATGTAAGTTGTGTATTATAAGTATGTATTTACCAACATTTTAACAGCACTTTATAGTTTCCATATCACAAGCATTGCTTAGTTTGAGGATAGAGCGCGTTGTGTGAAATGTCCATGAATTTTTATTAATTTATTTAGATTTTTAGCTTAGAAAATAGCTTTTGTTCTTGTAGAGTACTCATAGAATACAGGTAACTAATTGTTTCAAAAAAAGCTCCTTGAAATTAGTTTTTATTTTATTTTATATGTTACGTGTTCAGTCAGAGACATTTTCTCTATTTATCTTAAAAATTTAGGTCGAAGAATCGCAAGGCAATTTATTTTTCAAGATTATTTATAAATCATACCATTGTATCGTCTGAAATCTAATTTGTTAATGAAAGATACAATTGCAATAAAATGGACCCAACTGGAACCAAAAGACAGTTCACTCCAAAAATAGTCTATCCCATAATTTCTCTCTGATTACGACCGTCCGTTTTGGAAGGTCGATCCTCAGATCTGTACCATTTCTCCCACTAATTATTACTAGCTCGGAGGCGGCGGCAAATGGCCGTAATAAGATCTTTTGTAATCTCATTTATTAATTTTCGTCTCTCATTATTCTCGCTCCCTTTACAGCGCCTGTAAAACCTAAACAAGATGGCGGTGTTCGGGCGGACGTAATTATATTTTAGTGGGAGTTTTGTTAAATCAAAGTTACAGAGGAAGTCGGTTTATTTATAAAATACATTAGAATTTTTCAGGTCAGTCAGAAAATGCATTTTTTAATCCACTACTGTATTTTTTTTGTCAATGTAGAATTCAGTTTCCGCATTTCTTGTACAGTCAATATCAGAAGTTGTTTAATCTCAAAACGACATGTTGGTTCTGTTTTAAAAACAATGTCAACAACTTTTAAGACACCTGTAAAAGGCGTGGGTGCTTTAATAAAAAAAAAATCTATAGTTTGGATATCGCTTACAGTTTCGTTGCCTACGAATTTTGTTTATGTTGGTTTGTTCATGTTTCGAACATGGATATATGTATTATGTCACCAAATTAACACTATGTGTCACTAAACACAACGTCTGTATCTATTTTGGTACTGACTGTACATCTGTGTTTTCAGCAATACGAAAATAAAATGTTGATATGTATGCAAATAATATTTTTGCATTATACAGTATGCGGCGACGGATTTATAAGAATTTTGTATGCAAGTCCAACGAAATAGAAAGAATTTTTAGAACACTGAAGAATATAATAAGTACCTATTCAGCTAGCATTAACCAACTGAATACGTATTATATGCTGCAGCTACTTTGTTTTCGAGAAACATTGATCTCTGACCTGCGTGCTAGCTGCAAAGTGTGTTTACAGCTTGCTCGATCACGTTCTCTGTAGACACACTGTGAAGTAATGCAATTGCAATAGGCAAAGGTTTTCTTATAAGAAAGAACGTTAGTCTTAATACATTTCTATATGAACCTGCCACACCGACCTTCTTTTACATCTACCAATTTCAAGGATTTCCCAAAATTCGTATGCTTATTTATTCACGCTCATGAGCAATTTGTGAAGCGTTTTCTGCGAAATGTTTGGTAATTGTCAAAGAAGATATTTTCCCTTTGCTCGATAGAACTTTACACATACACACGGTTGGGAGCAAAGAGCTTTACCGATCACATATTCTATGACGAAATCTTGTTTCAAAAAGATCGAGTTAATGAAGAGATCCATGACAAAAGAGTTCATGACATTATGGTAACATTCACGACACACGTTACCGTTTAAACGGGATAGCGTGCACGTAACATGCCTCCATACTTAACATAAATAATAGATTAGAAAACATTGATCCTTTTCAATGATATTCCGTTTCTGATTTCTTCCAATCTATATAACAAATCTTTGTTTGAATGTACAAGCCTTGAGACTATTGTTACAAATAAGGAAGTAAAAATACATAAGTATTATCGCATCATAACATCCTCAGAATAAAAATACAGGAACTTCTTATCTAGTTTCACAGCGAATCATTTGAAATTTCAATTGGTACGTCGCCAACGTTGTAAAGTTAGGGCTTCTGTAAAGGTGGGTACATAAGAGCAGACGGCAAGGTAACGAGGACCCATCTGCATATCGAGTCGGGCTCAAAATCAATTGCCGTCCGGTCGCCGGTGGTTGTGTGCACTAGCCATTACATTACTTTCAAACGTGACCTCGTATCCGCGAGAATTCCCTCTAAAATATGGTTTGGAATCGTTTCGAAAGGCTTTGATCCTTGATCGAATCAAAATGTAGCGTTTACATGTTTTGATGGTATTTTGAATACCACGAAATGTACAAAATAGCGAATTGGCTACCGCTCAAAAATACTCAACTGACTCAATGTCAAATAAAAAAGCAAAATGTAAAATATACAACATACTTACATTTTAATTAAGTTGGTAGATTTGAAAATGTAAGAGATTTTACGAACATTTTATAGTGTAAGAGCGTCTTCTTTGTTTCTATGATACCACGGAGGTTAAAATGCTTTAGACATTCCATTTTATCTCTATTTTTTAACCAATTTTCTGAAACGAGTAATATTATCCCATAATCTCAAGGTGACTTAAGCACAGTAATACAAAAACAAAACCGCTGACACAATAAAGGAGGAAGAGCTCTAGATAAACATTTTCAATGCTAGGTTCTCTAAAAATTTGAGTTGCGCCTTCGTAACAATACTAAATTTACCTACTTTTTTTTAAGCTGG
The DNA here is from genome assembly GCA_918843925.1 of Eulithis prunata. NCBI lineage: Eukaryota > Metazoa > Arthropoda > Insecta > Lepidoptera > Geometridae > Eulithis > Eulithis prunata. The sequence goes on along the minus strand of OU974014.1, from coordinate 7,046,002 downwards.
CATGCTTTAGGTAGGTACTACATAAAAAATAAAAAAATACAGGAAATCTAGTTCCCGTAGTACAAGCTTTGCTTAGTTTGGGACAAGAAGGCGTGAATATTTATTATTATTTATTTTCGAAACATCTGGCTTTGCTTTAACGCGGAGGCGTGGTGCTAGGTTATAGGTTAGCCGGACACTACAATCGACACGTATACGATATCAGCCGAGACATACTTTTGTTCTAGATATACTTTCGTTCTAGACGCTATCACATCGTTTCGGCGTCGACACCAATATTTTTGTTCGAGCACATATCACATAATACTATACTGTTCGAGCTGCAAGAAGGTATCGTGGAATCGACCAGTATGCAAACACCCAATGGGTGCTTAATGTGCTTATACAACATAATCAACACGAGCTGACCATCACAAAGTACGGTTCCATGCATTCACAAGTAGCTGAAGCCGAAATATAAATTGTTTAACGTAATTGGGAGATTAGATGTTCATATTTATGTTTACTTGCTATGAAAATTCGGTACAAGTCCTGGGGAAATGTAATGGACCCTCTGTCTGGTTTGTGGCTCAATTATATGCAGATTGGAGAAGTCTATAGCCTGCGTTTACGTAGAAAACCTGTTTTTTCATCTCAAGTGGAGACGAGGCAACGGAAAACGCAGCGTAAGACACAACAAAAAAGGCTTTTGATAAACCATTACAGCTACTGAAGATCGTTTTGGAAATGAATGGATAAAACTTATGCTGCGATGATGATGATGATGATAATAACTACAGCCCGTAGTCTGAGTTTTAATTCGTTGATTTTCTAAAAGTGACAATCGAGAAAATCGCACTTTTACACGAAGAAAACTAGTTTGCAAATCTCCAGGTTAGAGGCGCCTATCGAATTTTCGTACAAAATATCTCACAAGTCTCCTATCCCAATGTAAATGTAGTAAATGTAAATAGCCTAGATGTGTTCCTTACACAGGCCAAGCCGGTAGTTAATAGTGTAACCGGCTTCCTGTATAAATGCGGCTAGCTTCAACGACAGAGTTACCGGCTCGTTAGCCGCTCTTCATTCGCATATTGCACGGAAATAACAAGATATTGCTAACAGACTTTAAACTTGACACAAAGTCTGCACAATTATATTCCTAAGCAGTTTTTCACTTCGAAATATTATAAAAACTAGATACTCGGTACATTAATTCCATCTAAGTATTATAGGGTTTGAGTGCTCGTAAGATAAAACTTTTATAAGATGGCTGACTACCCATTAGTGCCCATTGTAATCCTTATTATTTATGTATAAAAAATCTAATTCTTATAGTTTTATTAGACACCCTCACACTTATTACACAACCCCTCCATTGCATTTTCTCAACCTTGTCGGCTTTTGAGTGTGCCGTTTTTATTTAGTGTATGTCGTCAGTCTATGATGTATTTATCTTATTGTTTTATTTTATGCACGAGTCTATTGATGTATCCAAACAAAACACATGGAATCATGATCAATACGCAGGAAAAAAACCCACTTGCCCGATCGGATTTGAACCCACGTCCTGCAGATCGAAAGGTGGGGTTGCCACTAGACCACGGAGTGCTTTCAGACATATCAACGCAGCCGTAAATTCAAGGAGATTGGATGTAAAGTTAGTCGTAAAACGACAGAACTCTTAATAATAAAATGAGCGCCATCTATCGAATAGGATATCAAAAGTTTTAAAAGGTAGATCCTCAAAATGAAAGGATTTTGATGTCTCATGAATAAAATTATTTAATTTCCACTGAGTAAGTTACATTTATTAAAAATATTGCAACATTCTGTGTATTGTATACCATAGTGTTTGCTTACATAGTAGTTAAAAGTATACCTATCTTCAAAATGTTTATATCTACTCAGCTAAGGACATTAGAAGGATATGGAATGACGCAACTCGATGTTACGTAGAAAATTTTCCAGTGAGACCGAGCATAGACAAAGACATATACCGAAGATAGCAAATAACCATTCTTAGAAAGATAACTAATGTATGTTAGTTTCAAGCCTTCACCATTCACTTTGTAGCTTGAAGGTTAGGTACACATAGGTGTTAATTCTATTGTTGCATTTTTCTAAACTAACCTAACTTGACAGCGCTAAAATTATAGCCATCTTTTTCGTTTCAGTTTATGAGAAAGAAACACTATTTTTAGTGCTGTCAAATTAGGTTAGAAAGTAACAAACGAAACGACACGATTATTTGAGTCTCTGAATAAAACGTATGTTAAAATTAAATAGACTAAGTAACACGTGAGGATCATTTTGAACATATAAAAATAACCACGCACGTTTTAATCAGCGTGAACGCGTAAGAATTTCAAATGAAACGTGAGCAAAATATCCGTGGAAATGGAATTGAACAATGGAAACTCACATTTTTATGGTTTCTTACAAGTGTGCCTTTTTAAGCCAAAATTAATTTAATTTTTCCTCCTGCCTTTGTAAAGGAAACGAACTTTGATGTCGTATTGATTACCACGTGAGTTCGTTTTTTAATTATATAAGCTTTTGCATCTATTGGTAGTATACTGTCAGGGGGTAGAGACGTGTTTACATCAGTAAGCTAACCTAGCACCTATACCGGAGCTGAATAAGTCAAGGATGTCTTCATAACTCAAAATCTATGGATTCGCTATGTTAAATTAGAATATCTCTGCTTCACCAAGTCAGCTCCTCGTTCTCCAATCATAGTAGCTGGCCCATTAGTATTTCCACTAGTTATGGTCGGCATAACACTAGCATCTATAACACGAAGATTCTTCACTCCATGTACTTCTAATCTACTATTCACCACTGATGTCTTCGGATCAGGACCCATCATACACGTACCTACAGGATGGTACAGCGTGAGCACCATGTTCAAGCACACACATTTCCAGTATTCTGTACTATCCAACTCCAACTCATCACAAGGAGGCCATGTCATCCTTCCAACAAAAGCGTTAATGGATTTGAAGTATTCCGTATTCACAATTTTGGTTAATGCCTTGATACCATACGCAGCAGCGTCCAAATCTCTAGGATCTTTGAAGTAGTTCGGATAAATCAATGGGTGGTCTTTTGGGTTATTCGTACTCAGCGATATGTTACCTTTTGAATGTGGGTGTAAGAGATTGAACAAGAAATCAAACAATATGTACTTCTTGTTTAACTCTACTACATTGTCAGCCACTGTCGCGTTGTATCTAAATTGATTTGAAAATGCATTTCGAGTGTTTGTAAAGTTTTTCCAAAATATCGAAAGATGGCTTTGATAGTCTGGGTACGTTGCACACTTGGAAGCTTTGTAAAATGTAAGAATATCTGAAAAACTGTTCTGGGCTAAATATCCTTGACGGTTGTAGAGATATCTAATCGCATCAAAGTTTCTTGTAGCGTTGTCAGGTTGGGTTGGTCCGTTTCCGTAAATCGTTACTGGGATATTGCAATGGTCTTGAAGATTCTGTCCTACCATAGGTGAGTCCACTTTGCAACTAATATTCTTTGATTCAAGGTGCTCTTTTGGTCCAACGCCTGATAACATAAGCAGCTGTGGTGAGTTTACAGTTCCAGCGCTTAATATAACTTCGTTCTTTGCTAGGAACGTTGTGATCTCTCCGTTTCTTTCAACTTTAACACCAACTGCTGTTTTAGTAATTGCATCGATGATGACTTCAGTGCAGAGAGTGTTTATAAGGACTTTTAAATTAGGTCTCTTTAGTACCGGCCTCAAGTATGCCACGTCGGAACTCTGCCGAATTCCATTTGCAGCTGTTACGGCAGCAATGCCTGATCCTATATTACCAGCTGCATTTAGATCAGGGACATTCTCCATGCCAATCTCACTCCAAGATTGGAGAACTTTTTCAGTGAGTTCCCTATAAGTGCTGTTGAATTGAGTAATGATCAACGGTCCTTCTTGTCCATATTCGCTACTGATTTCAGGTCTTTGAAGCAGTTTCTGATCCTGGTAATTCTCTGCTCGTTTATAATACTGCTGCACTAGGTCTGGATGCCAATCTCTGTTTCCAGCATCATACCACCTTTTATAGTCACAAGGATTTCCCTTTACGTATAGCATTGCATTTATGTTACTGGATCCGCCTAGCATTTTACCTCTAGGCCAAATTATGGAGCCGTTGATTTGCGCCTGGTTTGACCTTCCATCGTTAGTAGTTAGGTATTGCCAGTCATATTTTGTTTTGAACATAGCTTTATCTAAAGCTGGTATCTGCAAGGATTTTTTACATTAGACAGTTGTTTTGTCGTTTGAAATTGTGTTCAAGAAATTGTTTTTACATACTCTAGCTTCAACAGGCGGGCGGTCTCCAGCTTCGATAAGAAGAACAGTCGTATTTGCATCCTCACTAAGTCTGTTTGCCAACACGCAGCCTGATGTTCCTGCTCCAACTATGATGTAGTGGAACTTTTCACCATCTGCAAGACGGTTTGCACATCGTTCAGGATTTAATCAAGATCAAGATTTAATAAAATAAAAGACTTTCTCATTGATGCTTAGGTACATATACATACCGTATACTTCTGGATCGGGTGGCCCGTCAACAGAGAGGAGACACTGCGCTGCAGCAAAGAACTGAAGTGCTGATGTAAAAGTCTGAGGAGCGACACCAGTCGAAGGTGTCAGACAAGTGGTATTTTCAATGCTGAAAAAAAACATTATTACAGCGGTTGCACACTAGCCAATACCGACATGTCAGTAACTCAAACAAAAATATCGTTGTTGGCGGTTAATATCGGCGACGACACGGTGTGAAAACGTCTTCATAAAATTTTCACACATATCGTCTTAGTGTGAAAAGAACCATCAGCCCCTCCTTAGCTGTGTTCTAGCAGGTAGGTACCTATAATTAGGTAGGTACCTACTTAGGTAGTACTTTTCTAGCAGATTAATTTAAAACTTCATATGATTGTGTAAACGGACTATATGACAACGGGTAGGTAAATGGCGAGATGACGAGATTTTATGAGTCGTTTCAGTTACTTTAGCAAGTTCAAAATTATTCATACTCGTGCCGGGAATTGTAAAGGTGCTAAAACTCTACAAACTAAGTAGATGGATAGGCACTACTTCTACCTAAGCTGTTAAGTAAGCTTAAGAGGCCTTAAGGCTGCCTGAAAACTCCGTCACCAGAGTTGGCCACTAACTCATACGACCTTGCTTGCTTTACCTAAGCTGTAATGTTTTCCGTAATAAATTTTAACATAAAGAAAACAACACAAGCATTACAATACCACGCATCACGCAAAAAAGGTTCGTCTGTAGCCTAGTTGTGGAAACCAGTCCACACAAGTATCACACAAGTATCAAGCATTCGTATTATTAATTACAAAATAATTTACACCATAGCATGTTTGGTGTAAATTATTTTGTAACCAATTAATTTAGCAATGCAAGCCACATGAAATATTTATATTAAAATATTTTTTACTTACCAGGACATTATCAAATTGTAAGTGACCACTTTCCTTAGTAATACTTGATCAAATGCTAACTAATACTAACAGGTTTATCGTTTTCTATATAAATTACATGTAGTTTCGAAAACCCTTACACGTTTATTTTTAGTTACGGCACGCTACAGGAAGTAAAATCAAGGTGAAGGATGGATTCACGAACTTCTTATCTATTTCCTTGTTCTAAACATAATGAATTTATCTGAATAACTTCTTGATACAAGGTATTTGAGAGGTCCCACTGAAACTAATTCATTGCGTCCCTTTTTTTTATACAGTAGGATACCTAACACGGGTTTACACTATACATTTCAAGAGTGTTTTACTAAGAACTTCGGCAGAGTGTTCCCATAATTATAAAGTACCAATATATACCTTCTTATTAAAATCACGTGGTATTAGCACAATCACAGATCATATAATACTATACTGTATGTACCTACAGTGTATAAATAAAATAAGATATTACATTCTCAGCAGTTAAACTGAACAATCGAAAACCCTTATTGTAATAATCTTATTGAAATAATGTGTCATACTTACAAAAATTATTAGAGATCGTTGTAATAAAATAGTAAAGTATATAAAAACCTTTAAACGATCAGAAGATAAATATTCATAGATATTTCACTCAACGCCTTCTAGTAAACGAAGCAAGAAAATATAATCTTTTTACCCGAGTACGGCGAAGGAAAAGGAGGGATACTTAGGTACCTATATGATTTTGACTGGTATGTAAGTATGTATGTTCATCTGTTCTCTCATAACTCCAAAACTATCGAAATTTTACAAATGACTCGTTGTACGCGTCTTGATCGTCCGCTGGTTATGGGCTATGTGACGTAACAATTTCAGACGAGAGTATTTTCTAGTTTTACACTTTTTTGATCGCAGTCGGGTTTTTTATTCTTGATTACTCAGTGTGAAAAAGCCCTTTCAAGAACATGATAGTTCTTTTATTCGGAACACTACATACGTAAGTATTACTTGCACCTTGGCTAATTTATTTAATTACTCAGCTGTGTTAAGTCAGATGCTGATAATGTTAATTAAAATATTTATCCTTTAAGTAATTTACCTACTACACAAGTAAAGTAGTTACAATACAATGTTGACCTTTGAATTGACGTCACATAAATAGGTAGGTATACAGATAGTTATTAATTTTAAAAGATACTTAGACTTCAACAGGCTGATATGATGATGATGACAAAAAAAATTAACGTTGTTTTTACTATCACATTTTTATTTCACTTTAGCTATTTCTCCAAAAACTGACTTATATATTTTTGTCTTGGACGGTTCTAGGCCCTACATCCAAATGATCTAATTTTATACCATTACGGTCCAATTCTCATACGTCTGTAAAACATGATTAGATCCATAAAGGTAATTTCAATCTATAATCTTTACGGTCCAAATCATGTCCCAAAATATTTACTGTCGGGATTACCTGTCCGTAAAAAGTCTGTAGACAGTTTTATTGCTTCTTAGGTCTTCAGCCGGAGGGCCTGCGAAGCCGAAAGGTCCCAGAGGCCGCTAAAAAACCCGAAAGGCCGATGAAAGTGGATTTGAATGGCCCGTGTCAAGATGAAGTGATTATTGTGACAGCGGCAGTCGTTTCAGCAACCGACTAATGAGGTTGGCCTATTTCTTTTTCAACCATTTGTGTACCAACGACATATATACCAACAGACATCTTTCATTTATGAGTACACCTATATATTAGTGATACCTACCTAACGAAGTAGCTTGAGGTCTCAACACACAATGGTGTTGATTCTGTTCATGCATATTTCTAAACTAACCTTATTAACGTTAAAATCATAGCCATCTTTGTGGTTTCGGTTTTGAAAAAGGAACGGCAACATTTTTAGTCCTGTCAAGTTAGGTTAGTTTAGAAAAATGCAACGACAGAATTGAAACCAATGTAAACTAACATGCGTGTTGTGTTATCGAGACATCTAAAAATAATCCTTAGAGTTTCTTATCACTACGACCACAATCCTTTTTTTTCAATAAGCGAATTAACTTGGTTATATATTATTTTTAGGGTACAGAATAGATTATACCTAGTATACGAAACCTTCATGGTGTGAATTTGTCCGTCCGTCTATCACAACGCAAACCTTCTCAGCAAGTACTGAAACTATTGAGCTTTAGATCTTATTCGTCAGCATGTATAGAAAAAAGTTTTCTAGTTCTATTTGTCCTTGAAGAATACTAAGAAGTTAACTAAATAAAGTGTATCCGACAAGTAGAGAACAATAAATTCCAAATCCAGGTCACATGACTAAACGCAATTTAAATGGCTTCCTTCAGAATTCGAGAAGTACTGGCTGAAGACACTGTCTTCAACAGAAATAGATTAAACATTCCAAGCTTGCACTTGTCTGTGGCTCGTTTAGATAAGGCCAGTAGACGGAGGCTGTATCTAGATTCAGACTAATCTCCATCGCGGATATTTCCAAATTTTCCAAAATCTATAGATTATAAAGTAATATTGCACTTTGAATAAGTATACTTTGAATTATACTTATATCTTTGAAATTTATATTAAATTGAATCCTATCCAACTTACACTAGACCACAGAATAGATAAGTATTCTAACGAAGGAGTTACTCGCAGGCGTTTTTTGTCGACTAAAAAACTAAAGTGGTTCGATAAATAAATCTTTTAGTTTGTTTTTTAAATTAAGCTTGAAAATAAAGTTGAACCCACTACGCAATCTTCCTCGCGTGATGTTTGTGACAATATCGTAATATTTAAGAGCCTACCTACGTAAGTATTAGTATTAAGTATGTAGTAGTTATTAAGTAGGTATGCTATGTCGTGAGAGTAGGCTAGAGCCTCATTAACCCTTCCTATGTAAACAAAGCTTAAGATAGTCTTGTATACTCTTGCGGCTCTGATTTTAACATCAAATAGCTTTAATGAACGTACTTCTTGCTTTTATTTAGAAGTGTTTTCTGTCTTTTCTTAGTGTCACCTTCGTGTTTTCTTTTAAAACTCGGATATAATCAAAGATCTTCTTTACCTACCCGTTCCTATTTTTTCGCCTAATGAATATCTTTAAATGTAATCCTAAAACTGATTATGCTAAAGCTGATTATGTTAACTGACTTATCCTAGAAAAGAGTATGGTTGGAAAACACAAACACTGAGTGAGAGGAGACGAAAACCGGGTCAATGGAGAGACAAGAGGACCCATATAGCTTGATGATGATGATTATACTCACTTATCAAGGCCTAAATTATAGCCTCATTGTGTTGGTGAACTTTGCGATGAAATGTTACTAGGTACTAACTATACTGCCAACACACGATATACCAAGTTACATCAGATCCTCAAACATAAAAATGTCGTTTTTCGGTGCTGACATGGTGTGAAAGCATAGTGTTCTATCATATAAAAAGTTAGAGTAGACATTATGTCTTGTTTACCATACGTAATCAGGATATAATGTCTACTCTAACTTTTTATAAGATAGGGAGTACGTATACATGTATACATACTAAAAGTATGACATTAGCTTTCCGACAATATCGTGTAGGTGTCGTGCTGTTTCGTATTGTATCGTGTAGGTGTCGTGTCGTTAGCAGTGCGAAGACAGTCATTATCATGTGTTCGGAAAGTGTGATCTAGTTCATGACATACATTGAAGCTCTATTACTAACAAAGCCTGACTTCACCTGAAAACGGTTCACGTACCCGTAGTTTAGATAAGCAACTTCTCACTTGACCGAGCTTCCATTGTTAGAAGTTTGTGTATCGCACTCGTCATGTCAGTGTGTTCCTCTCAGACCCCACTTCTAATGCAAAATGAGCTCTACTATGGTAGCAGTAGAGCTTCTTGTGAAAGAACTCGTCTGTAGTACTACCACCTTACATCTGCCGCCGTGCAGTGATCGCATTGATGTGTCCAATTTGTGCCGATGCAATTACAGGCACATGTCTCATTGGCCCAGTATGTGCCCTAATGGGCACGTCTTCAGTGGACGTGCTTCTGTGAGACAGCGCATTGATATACGCAGAGGTTAGCACGGCCATCTACTTGTACCACCCCTTTTTTTATAGAAATATACTACTTAGTAAGTATAGTTTTTAAATTCAAGTCAGGACACCAGCAATACTGGTTTAGATACTGATTAAAAGTGAAGATTTTGATTTCGCGGAAGGACGGTTTAAGTCTCCGTTGGGATCTGTGGGAACGACCAATTTGACAATTCGTTGCAGTGGTAGGAAGTCGAATTTAGTTTCTAAACCAAGAAATCTGTCACAATTCTTTGATCATCACATTCATCACTTACCTCCCAGTACGTTTGCAATTCGATAGCGTCACGCTAAACTGAGAAGTACAAGAAATTGTCTATCATTAGCCCCATGATTTTCGAAGCATGTTCTGCAAACATTTTTTCTTTGAATCTTTCATAACTTCTTTTTCCGTCTCCGGCGTTTGTATATCTGATGGTCGGAGTACTAAGTGTTCACGTACCTACAGCGAAGCCCTTCAAAAGTATTTTGGAAGGTCTGAACCTCTTTCGACAATCACTATTATTCCATCTGTATCGTTAAATCCTGTGACCGTACACTAAGTTTACATTAACTTACCTACTTCGAAACTTTATCCTTAGTTTGGAAGGTAAACAGGTATCGTGTGTATACTAATTGTTTTGTTGTGATTCTCTTACGCAACCTTCCAGTCAAGGGCAAAGTACGCATTGGCTTTGTTGTTATAGGGGCGAGCTTTTCGTCGTATCACTAAATTCGGTACAGAAGTTTGTGTTTCGAGTATTCTAGGCGGTTAAGGGGTTATAACCTGACAGGTTTGAAATAGTCGATACTTCAAGTTTGCATTACTAACGGCCGAATACTCAAACGCTACTTATATAAAGTTCATTCTAAAATTATTGCCGTCTCTTACAAATGAGTAATGTCAAACAGAGGCAGAGCAATTTTAAGTGGTGTTTAAATTTGAGTGACGTTTCAGTATTCGGCCCTTCGAATACCTATGTCAGAATTTGAAAACCTGTAGGTACTTAAAAATACCGTCTAACCGTACCGCAAAGACGATTTTACAACCTATGAATAAGATACGCATAAAAGATACAATAACACCATGTATTTTGGGTTGTCCATTAATTTATTTCGTTTCATATTTTGCCTGGTACTGTGTAAAATGTTGACATAATTCCGAAAAGTCATCAACATAATTATGTGTTTCATGTTTCAGTTTGTAGTTCCTACGTTTCTAGCACTCACGCAGAGGATCACAACAGTCGTAACCCAACTGTTTTCGTTTATTTTACGAGCGTGCTAAAAGTCTCAAAAGTATTTAAATGTAGGTACAAACCCTGTGTACGACATTTGGTTTAATCATAAACTTCACGCGCTGTAAACTCGACTTCGTCCAAACTCTCAACAATGCAAATATTACTCCAGCAAAAGATACTTATAAATATTCAATTCCGCGTGAATTATCGCGGCAAAACATTTCCAGAATTCTTACAATTGTTTTCTAATTTAATTAGGGAAACCATAGAGTAAACACGGGCAAGTGAACTGAAACTTATTGTTATTTTTTTCTAATTTGTTTATGCTAAAGTGCTGTACCATTTTTTTTTATGGGATAGAAACTCCTTTGCCCACAATCTCCCTTGATAATAAGCGACGATGAAGCAGGAGACACCTATACACTCTTGCCTTTCAATTTGCCGTTCTTGTCGTTTTCGTTTCAACTCCCTCAGACCCATGCAGTTAGGTTAGAACTTCTTAATCTCCGTTTTAAGATTTTTGTCTCTGCTGGGACACACCTGAGTGTGGAGTTGATTCAGGAGGTCACAGTATACTATTATCCTACTACTGAGTAGGCCCTTCAAAGGCAGATTATTTTTACAGCTATTCACAACACTTTTTTCAACGATATTTATAAGTATCTAGCTAGTGTAGGTATTTACATAGTACTTTGGCACATTTGATAGCAAGTGACAATGAAGCCAACGTTGGAGCAAATTATAATCTAAGTAGCACCTACTAACGATAGACAATATTACTATCACAGCGACGTAACGTTTCTACGCGAACAATTTTATCACTTCTACACGAATATCGTCTGCAAGTATAACAGAACTAAGTTCTAAAGAAACATTTTACTTGCAAACGACGTTCATTTCATTTGTATCGTCGGCTATCAAATTAACCGTAACACAATTGAGATTTTATTTTTTCTTGAATGGATTTATTCTAATGTTTTCTTCCTAGCTAACTTTTATTACCCTGCTACTAAGCTAAGGATAATAAAATGTTTACGGCTGCATTTTACACGCATAACGGAGCAAGAAAAATGTACTTGAAAATTGTGCTGGAGCTTTGGCGACATGTGGGTAAAAAGTTGTATGGAGAAATCCCCTGAGAAAATTATGCTCATCCGGGAAAAATCCTATGTAAAAATTACACATTGATGTCAAACTTATGATCTAAATAGAAATACTGAGAACACTTTTATTTATTTTCCCGGACCTATATTTTATTTCTTTAATTTTCTGCGGTTCTGTATCATAGCATGCTGGCCAGGTCAACCATGGTGAAACAAGATTCCACAATTCGTTCCCTTGTTAGTTGGCCAGCGGATAACAATGACACGCAATGGTGAAGCAAGGAGCCAGAATTCGTTTCCTTGTTAGTAAGGACATTCCATTCCCCTAAAAGCGTAACTCCAAGGGGAAAACTTTTCCTTAGTAGGTAAAATTAGCGCAACAAAGTTCAAGCATAAACTTTGAAAATAATTGTAGAGACGTGAGCATTTCTGGGCTTAATTTACCTGATTAATTTAGACGGGCGGCCTTCTGAAGTTCGCGATATCTCCCGTTAACCCAGTGACTTGGGACCAGCTCATTGGATTAGCGAATTCACTAAGTCCCGTTATAATTAGGCCGCCCTTTTAGATATTAATTATGAAAACGCGACTGGGAATAGATTTCTCGAAAGTAACAAAAAGATCTGAAACCTGATGATAAAATTTTAAAACTCAAAAGCCCCATTTCAGAGTTTATGTTTAGCTAAAAACAGTGGACAAACTAAAGGGGAACTTTTGTAAAAGTGGTTGTGAATGGCTCAGAAAAAGATGAATATTCAATGAAAAAGAAGAAACGAAAAAACATACTGGCACTGTTTTGAAATGTGGAAAACGGGCGTGTGAAAAAGCGCTTCAAAAAGTCAATGGCTTATAAAACTCTCTTGCATTCATTTTGGTGACGGAACAATGACTAACCACTATGTTCTGAAACATTGTGAACGAATTTCACAATTCATTGTGAAGCGAATAAAAGATTGCAGCAACAACATCGAAGCTTTTGCAGTTTTTAGATTATCTTCGTATAAGATAACCCGATATTTACTTAGTCTATAAGTATGTTTCCAGCTAGGTAATGTGACGATCTGAGACATGTAGCTGGCAAACACTGGATGAGAAGAGCCGAAGACCGGGCTCAGTGCCGCGTCTTGGGAGAGACCTACGTCCAGTAGTGAGCCGATATAGGTTGATGATGATGATGATGAAGTATACCTAAAGAACCAACTGCTTTTCTTTCACTAAAGGTTTTTTTAATTTCAGAAAAATAGAACTAACCAAGCGTCTGTTAGGAAATGTAGTTTTCAAGAGAAAACATTTATTTCTGGACTTGATTTACTACTTCTTACATATTTAGAAATTTAAACTAGAAGTAATCAATTGTACGGATCCTTATTGAGTGCATTTATCTCTTTTGTAAACCGAAATTATTTACATAAAAAAATATTCCATCACTCCCAAAAATGTCATACAAAGCTGATGCTGACGTACGCTGACAGCGCGGCCACCGCCGCCGGTTCACGTCTAGAATTAATTTCCTGCCTTCACTTCACGAACCATACGAATATGAGCTACTAATTGAGGTATATTAATAGTCTTACCTGGGTAGGGAATAGGGAGGATCTAGTAATTATACCAAAAATTCATCGATAAAGATCAAAAGCACACCTCATACATAGGGCTTTTGCACACTGGCCGATACAGACGCCAAGACACACAATATTATGTTAGTACGTAAGTGGCTCGAACATGAGTGTTGATGACCGTGCCGCCGAAACGGCGTGAAACTAACGCTTAATTGGATTCAAAGTTTGACAGTTAGCTAATGTCAAAACTCGTTATAATGTTACCACATTCAGTCGGCTAGCGATGTTACGTGACAGATTTGTAATATGATCAGACTACTTGTCTTTCATTACCGATATCGTGTCGGCGGTAGTATTAAAACAGCCATTCCAAGAAACACCCACGCACTTAGTATGGCGTAAAACAACGGCTGTTAGGTACATCATAATAAATGAATTAGGTACGTTGATTTATATCACAAGTTTTTACGCATGCCCTTATTTTCAAGGAACGCGATGCCTGGAAAATAATTTAGGTGGAGTACCTTTCTCTCAGACTCGTCTACCTTATAGATAAAAGATACCATGGTATGTACCTACGTGTTGTAAGGTCCTATAAAACCGGATAATGTAGGAACGTGCCTAATTTTTTAAATTGAACTTCAACAGTTTTATGTCTCTCATAAAACAGGCGCGTTGTCTTACTCCATATAAATCACAGCACAGCAGCACACAAAGTTAAGAAACTGACAGATTCCTTCAACACTTTTTAACCTTCGAACAGAAAAACACTTTTAGAATGTACTTACGATTCACCTGCAGTTGGTAGAGTCAAGAAGTCACTATAACTTTAGGCTGCTCACAAAAACAGGGACCTCATGATCAGGTCGGTAGAGATTGTACTCTAATAGGGTGTCGTCATATCTCGACCGAAAGCTGACCGACTATAGTGAAACGCGTTTTTCACATCATCTGGACGTCATTATAGTAAAATCTCTATTGAAGTAGGTACTCATTTTACTAAATACTCATAAGACCCCAGAAGTAAACTAACTCGCGTTTGCGGCACGGAGATTGATCAAAAGATCTAAGTAAGATTCAAAGCTGATTTAGTAAGAGTTCAAGCTGAAACATGACACCAAGAGTGACGTGTTCCAGTACCAATATGACGGTGTTTTGTGTTTGTTTGTTCTGCGATAGTGTCCGTAATAAGGATCCTAAACCAACAGTGAGTTTACTGACGAGGACAACTCAAATCGTGTTGACCTTATTTTATCATTTTGACATCTTGTAGAGGCGTCGAACCTGAAATTTTTTAGGGTTTTTGGTAGTTGTATTTTACGTGTCAGTGAAGGTAGATTCTCGCACTCGAGATGTGTCAAACGTAATGTTTTCTGGTGACATTTATCGAACGTTTTAGAATAAGTGCACAAACTATTGAATAACTTATTACATTAGTGCAATTTTATTTCAAAAGTTTTTTTTTAACTAAATCTTTTGCATCGTTCACTTTCGCCCACTAAATTGGTCGTTATTTAATCATGTAGGTACCTATTAGAAGTGTACTAAATACTAACCTACCTACAGTAATTACAAGATGGAGCTGAAACCGCAAAAGCTCAACTAATGGTAATCAATTCACTAGATACAGAGTTTTTAATCTAACCACTATGATCATCAGTTTAACTAAATACCGGTTTTATTATAATTTTAAAGATTAATCTACCTTGCAAAAAAGAACTTATAGGTATAAGTGAATTGTATGGTTTATGGTCGACAGCTTCGTTAGGGTGAAGCTGTCCACCATGTTGCGGCTTACAGATCAAATGCTAAGCTAAGTTATGTTTTTCATACGTATGCAGACTGCAAACTGACCTACGGGGCCTGAAAAACTGCGTCAGCTATACGAGCTAAGCAAAACGAAAAAGCTTAGCTTTCACGCGGGTATAAATGCCTCACATTTTGCTGTAGAGAATACAATTTTGCTTTTAAACCGACTTCAAAAAAGAAGGAGGTTCTCAATTTGGTTGTATTTTTTTTAATGTTTTTTTTTTGTCTTATAAACCGATTTGAATAATTCTTTTTTTATCTGAAAGGGTATGCTTCCCAGATTGGTCCCATACAATTTTTATCAAAATCAATTCAGTGGTTTTGCAATTATATAAGAATAACTGGAAAAAACACGTCACACGTTTACACACGGACACGACATTGCGTATTTTGCTTTCCTGTGACGTTTCTGTGTAACTTACGATCAATAGAACAGTCTCAATGAACTGCTGTCATCATCATCACCATCATTTGATGATGAAGGCGTATCAAATTGAAGTCGGTTTTTCCAGTTTTTTTAAACTTATATACATATTATTAATCATCGACTTCAAAAAATATCCCATAGGTATACAACAATTTCTAGAGCTTCGAGTCGAACGGCGTCGACGTCCGTGGAGAGCACTCATACGTCCAAACAAATTGAGCGCCCTCGAGCGCACTTCAACTGATGGACAAACGACGAAAGGGCTTTCTGATATTACCTATCTATAGGTTTATCAGAAACCCTTTAGTATGTAAACGTATGTCAGGTTCCGATTATTTCGGATCAAAAATTATTTCTGTGAGAGTATTGTTTGGAAAGCCGGGATGAGTGGAAAGTTCGCTCTTGACTTTCTAAATTCTGAAGGTTTGCCCCAGCTCGGATATAAGTACATTATAATCAAAATATCGAATCTCCATTATCTATCGTAGTAAAGAAGTTTATTGGTCTAGGATTAAAAATCTTAGGATAATTATTATTATTACACATCTTATTCATCAGCACTAAAACAACACTGGACGAAGATGCTGGAAGCAGTCAGCATTTGGTACATGCGCTTCATGACCAGATCTTGTAGGTCAGAAACGCGCAACAAATCTTCGTGCAGCAGGTGTAGATTGTGATTGTAATTATAAAACTCTCTCGGTAATCTGAGCTCGAGATTTAAATATATTTGGAGAATGGTAGATACTTTTATGACTAGGTGCCAATTTAAATCACTAAAATTGTATTTTTATTATTCCACGAAGTGCACCAAGTTTTAGAGCACCAATGATTCGAATCGAATTCAAACTTTGCAACTTTAAAAAAAGTTGTCACATAAAAAGTTCTATTCGCTTTTAATGTATACTAAGTAGAGCATTACCAAAAAGCTACAAACAAAGTTACTCTATTAGAAAGTTATTGAAACTAGAAGTAACATTATTTCACTCCTGTCATAAATTGTTAAGTGATTGGGTATTGAGGTTCACTCGCTGAGACTCGGAAGCTATAGCTATGTTTTACTAACAAAGTCTGCTCATATTAAGTGGGTCTACCGTAGTAAAAGAGCGACGATCCTAGAACTGTTGGATCTATGGACGTGAATTTGAACCTTATGCATCAGAAAATACAGTACCTATACTAAAAACTATAAAGAAAGGATCAAACTAATCTTTACATTAGTAAACAAATCTTTGATAAATTAGTTTGATACAAGAAAATATCAGTAATCTTTGGCATTAGCAGGTGCTAAAAGTAAGACGTGGCCAGTTTTACTAGTTAGTCGATATTACTGATAACTCAGTGCTGAATGTGGAATAGTGCCGAGTTTGGAAGCTTTGGCACTAAAATCTAAGTTTTTGTATGTATTATCCTCAAAATCGTTGTGTTCCTATTCGGGTAGTACCCACTCCCGAATTTCGCATCTAGTGTTGATATTTCATCTACTTTCATATGGGACGCAAAATTTACGGCTAGTTTGACGTTCAGCGCTGCCTCATAATAAAATATTTAAGCTGTCTCGAGTGATTTCGAGAGGTACAAACACACATAGGTACAAACACTGAATTTCTGTATGTTATAAAGATGTATTTCGAGACATATTTAATTACTATGTTTTTTAGCACTCTAAAACTACTTAAACTACTTAGCCTTCTGTGTTCTGGTTTCTTAACCATAAAAAGGAATATTACAATCCTGCCGTAACAGTGGCCAAACCTTGTCTTTGCCTAATTTATATATTTAAAGGTCTGCTAGTATGTTTGTTCGTTTTAAAGTTTGAATATCGATTCCCAAATAGTAGAGCCAGAAAAAGTACGTTGTAAATCAACTATTCACATGTTTTTAAGATGTAAGTGAATCTTGAAGCTCATGAGCTAGAACAGCATACAAAGCTACTTTTTCCAAGTACCAGAAGAGTAAAACCGTGGGCAGAGGCTAGTTAAGCATAAAGATAACGATAACATTTATTTCTCATTCAAACGAGGACCCAGCCCTCCCAACATTTCTTAGGTATCACTTAACTTTTATTCCTGGTATAAAAATACGGGTATGCTCAGCTTTTTTCTAAAAATACAAGCAATGCATATGTAGGTAGACCCTCAGTTTATTTATATGTTTTCAATGCATTAACATTATGGGTAAGTACAAAAATAATATTTACGAGAATGTTTTTTTTTGAGTTCTATCAGTTTTATGAATTTAGTACGGTAGGGACACTTATTAAGACAACCCTTACAAATAAGGGTTTCTTGATTCTGTGTTTTTTCTATGTTTGTAAGTAATTACGTACTCAGTATACTAAGTATTCTTGAGTGACTGGTCTGTGGAAGTAACTCATCAGTTCGTGGCGTTACATGGTTGGATTGATCAGATGGGTGTGCGCTGAGCGCTAAAGTATTGTTAATGCAGCGCGGTTTAGTGTACCAAAACTGACTTTGATGTATCATTTTGCTAAATAAAATTACTCGTAGTATCATTGTTTGAAGGTTCATATGTCCGACATAATTACTATGCGGGTCTACCTAATTATTTAAACACACACAAGTGCGTCAAAGGTCAGTCACACGAGGTCCCACAGACTAATCAAAAGGACAGCATAATCCCACATACATAAGCCGAGTCCGACACGAAACAGAGAAAGCATTTTCCTGAAAATCACCAGACTTATTAAACCGTCCGGAAGACAAATCACTAGGCTTGGCTTGCTGGCTGAGTAAATGAATGGTAATACTTTGAATTTTCACTCTGATGAGATCAAATTCGAACTGGATTTGGTGGATCACCTAGATAATAGTACATTATGGTACTAGTGTGTAGCATTGGTGATTACCGCCGAGGTGCCATTGAGACCCGAGCCGTAGGCGAGGGACTTAAGAGAGCCGAGGACGGTAATCACCAATACACACGTGTATCATACGACGTTTTTCAACACACTTGTGAATAAAATAACTATAATTTCAACAGTGAAAACGAGTTGTGAAAAATGTTTCGCTATGGCGGGAAAAATTAATCAGTTTTCCTATGCGCGCGCATTGCGATCGGCCACAGACTAAAGGGATGAGGTTTTTTTTTTTATTTTCCGCGCATAGGGCTTGCGCCTATTCTGCCACGTACAAAATGGGGAATTTAAACTTTTCTTTTATTACAGAGAAAACAAAAGTTATATTTGAGTGAAAGTTGTATTTATTAAACACGTACGAGTTAAAATTATCTATTTAAATAAGAAGTTGCATGAAATGAGCAAGCAATAGGAACATTCATTTATTTGTTCTATTGAACACGATCTTTTTTTTTAATAAAAACTTTTTTAAGAACAAAGCAACTCAACCAAAAAAATTCAAAAAAAAAATCTATAACTCACTTGTGAGTTATAGCAATGAAAAAGTCACAGTTTGATTATGGGTGTCATTATGTGCCTAATTGCAGTGACCATAGAGCCACTTTATGAGCAAGTGTGTTGAAAAAATTTTTACTTCCTTTCTTTTTGTTTTAAAATTTTAATTGTCTTATTTAATTGATATAATAAATGAAACTGTTTGAGTATGTGCTATTGAAGTAATTGCAATAGTCGCAAAAGTCGCTCGGTCTTCGGCTCTTTTAATCCATTGTTTGCCATCTACATTTGGCAGATCGTTGCCCGACCTAGCCGACTATCCTACTAATCATTGTTTCTACTCGAGTATTATTACCTTGCTCCGACGATTGTCATTAAATTCAAAGACATTTGTAAAATTGATGCCTCATAACTTTTGGGATGAAAAAACAGCTACTTACACCAGACACAAGAAAAAGATGTGACAGTTAGAGTGCCTACTCTGAGCCTTCAGCGTTATTATATCATTGTGTCTCGTAATCCGTCGATATAAAGGCTATTTTACATTCAACACTTATTGGAAGTGCCAGAAAGGAACTGCCTGGCCCATTGCGGTCTCAACAATTAATTCACGGTGATTAGTCCATGTGTCCCCGACACTCGCCTAATTGCTTGTCAAGATCTGGGTATAGGTATACTACGCAAAACGGTTCCATTTGCTGTCGTTTTTCACTAGCGAATCTTCGCCTATAGTTTTTAGGAGTAGACGCTTTGTCAAATCTGGGAAGTGGTTATACTCGTATGTGAAATCTATCATCCTGGTTTGCTATAACTACTTACCTTAACACCTTAGTATTCTCAAATTAAACCTTGACAAAAATAGAGGGAGTGTTTATGGTACAAATGATAATATTGGATTGGTTATGTGGGAATCAATAAATATAGTCAGAATATACACTCTTCATTCAAGAGTTCATTTTTCACCCGCGCTCATTGACAGGCCGAGATTATTCAAATAACACTATTTCAAAGGAAGAAGTAAAAATTGGGTCTCTCACAAATTCCACCGACATTCCCCGAAGATCGCTCGCAATTACGAGCTTATCTTCTATGCGAATTTTCAGAGCGACTTTAAATAGCTATCATTTTCCCTTGTGACTTCGGAACCGCGGAATGTTGGGCTTAATCCTCGAGAATGGCACTCTTATAAGAGCCATTACTGTTATAGGTGTTTGCGCTTTTGTTATTCTGACATGCCATTAGATAGGTCGGCATTGTCGGCGGTTTATCCCATTTTTCAGGTCAAGTGAACGCCCACGATTTCTTGAAATTTCCTGTATACGGCCCGGGGTTATGGAATACATTTGAATTTTTTATGTTTATTATAGTTTACGTTCACATCTGCGCTCATTTATTATCCTTATGGGCATCAGAGCAAAAATTTGACTTAAAATTAGACTTTGACTTTCAAATATATAAATTTTGTTCATAAACTATCAAATAACAGCAGAAACCATCCAACTCGTAGAATATCCGTTGTACAGTAATGGAGTAGGTGCAAATAGATACATCTTCATTTCTTCGACACGTTTCCACTCTCTCCGAGCTGTGTTTACACTACAATTCTAAATTACAATACTAACATTTACGGCCACGCTCGGCGTTTTATAATAAAAAAAATTGACCCCTAGAGGAACAAACGTGGCCCTGTCGAGACCCGCATTACTTGCGCCTTCTGAGATCCTCGGCTGAATCTGCCACCACACCGGCCCTTACGGATGTTCTAATTCTCTCAAAGCAGTAGTAATTTAGTTTTTCAGCAACATTGATGGTTTGAAACTGCATTAAACAAGTTTAAGTTCAATATTAGTATGCATTTATTCAGCACTTTAAATTAATTAATTTTAAATTAAAATCAAAAAATCTTTGAGTCTTCCGAAGATGTAAAAAGTAAACTACATTAACAATTTGCAATATTGTGATTTGTGAATTTTATGATCTACTTGAGCACCTACTTAGGTTAGCAAAAATGAATGTTACCCTGGTTTACCCTGTGGATTAGTGGGGTAATGGATTTTTACGCCCCCGGCAAAAACCACTGAAATATTTAAATTCTCATTAAGCACCCCAAGTTAACAAGATAGGAGTTTATAAAATATTCCCTGTTTATAAACAGAATTATGTTATTTATGCTGTGCTTTGTGGTCTGTAGATTCGGGTCCAGAGATTGAAGGGTTATATTCTTAGCTCTGCGTTCTACTTGATTTTGTACGCACAATATCAAGCAGATCAAGCAGCGTATTAATTTATTTCGCCACACTATCACATTGTCATGTGACAAGGCACAAGTCATGCCAGTTCATTAGACCACTACTACTTATCAGTTTGGTAAAATCGTTAGGGGTAAGATTACCCTCTAGTACTTAGTACTCAACTAAGCAAAACTTTTACTATGGGAACTCGAAACCTAGCTTTCCTTTTTTTTCGTATATAACGCGAGCATTGTTGCGGGCGAAAGCTAGTGTCAGTAAAGTTGCTGTTTTTATTATTTGAATATTATGTAGTCACTTCATTACGAAACTTCGCCGGAACTGTGCACTTAATCCATATGCATAGAAATCTTTGAAACTTCAGAACTTTTGTTATTTAACGCTTCGTTTAGTGAAAGCAAAACTTTAATATGCAAGTCCATTCCGTTCTGGGTGTTGAACTTGCATAATCTTTGTATGTGCCAGGGCACTGGCCGTTAGTTGGATGCTACTAATATTCTTAACGCAAAAGTTGAACGTCACAGTGGACTGGCATTAAATTCATGACATTTATCTTTTTTTTATCTCGGGGGTTAAGGGGTAATTTTATATCCTCATCTAGATACAATAAAATTATCTACTTAAAAATACCTCCCAATCGTACCCACTCATATGCAATGTTTTCAACTTTTGCTACGGAATGCTACGCCGTAGAACGTACGTAGAAGTATCTACGGCAGCGTAGTGAACCAGAGCTACACCGCAACTTCCCAAATCTAAACCGGAGCGGTTCTCACCGTGAAACCAAAATGGGTAGTTTTTTTTACAATTTGTAGGGTATTCATGTATTTAACTACTTTAATATTGTTGATTGCGACTGAATTTCATCACATGCCAACAATTACATTGTTTTTAGTTGTATTTTTTTTAAGTCTGTTGCCGCAGAATTTATTGACAGATTGACCGAAAAAAAATATTAATAAGTATACTTCCAGATTAGTCCCATATTTTTTTTACGAAATCGGTTCAGCATATCAGCAATCTAGTTCCCATAGTAAAAATTCTGCTTAGTTTGGGACTAGAGGGCGTTGTGTGTAATGTCCAAGGATATTTAGGTTTTTTTTTTATTTATTCATTATCACCTTACATTCACCTTACATACTATGTAAGTTACTGAGTGGTTCAAACAGTTAGTACAAGCGAGAAAAGTCAAGTAACCCAGTTAGGAACTAGGTGTTAATGCGTTTCACCGAAGTCATAACGTTATTCTGCAGTTCTACTCAATGTTGGAACTAGTTGAACTGGGTTTCACGCGAACTTTATCTGCAGACAATGAAGGAACATTTAATTTCCTTCAAAGGAACAATTGTGTTAAACTTATTACCATTTTCTATTTTATGAAGCAGTTTAAAAAATACACTGAAATCATAGTTTTACCTTAGCTTACTAGATAAATATATTTTTCATAATTCATGCTCAGAAAGTACGTCATATAAGTAGCTATACGGTATAGAAAACGGAGAGTAGATGTTTTTTTAATAAATTAAGTTATTTCCTTAGTTTTATAAAGGGTCACCTACATTTTACAAAGAAACTTCTCTTTTTTCGGTAAGAAGCTAATTGATTTAGTGCCTCAGAGGTAAGTAACCATGTTTTTGTAGTCTCTGTGATGAAACCTTACGGAACAACAAACAAAAGTACAATAGAAAATCAAACACATTACTTTAAGTCTATTTAATTTAAACTGACCTTTTTTTCGTAACACAAAAAAACTGGTTTCGTCGCTCCCAGTTTTTTAATTTGAAAATCAAATAAAATAAAAACAAATCAAACACACTTCGTTCGAACTTTAAAATATAAAAAAAGTTTTGTAATTGGCCTAAGGCATATGAACGATAAACAAACTCCTTGGACCAATTTATAATTCGTCCATAGGACAGACACCGGCAATTTTTTTTTTTACTAATTTCACAGCACTAAAAATGTTGCCGTCCCTTTTTCATAAAGTGAAACTACAAACATGGCTTTAATAATCGTGTACGTAATGTGCATGACACTATTTTTAGTTAGTCGGATAGGTACTTATAGCGTTTCGGTTTTCCATATTTGGTCTGGACCCCCAAATCACTTTCCCCAAAAAATACAGCGTAGGTAAATACTGTCCACTAAGATTTGGTCACAGAATTTAATCAAGACCTATCGATTAGTATCGGAGGGCAATAAGGAAAATCAAGCTCGTCTATACAGGGTGCAGTAAAACCACACCCGAAAACTTGATGACTTGATGTGAAACTGCGAAAATGTGAACCACTTTTTCAATTGAACAGTACCTACCTATAAGTACGAAAAAAATATCAGCTGCTTCATACTTGGTAGAAATGTACGGAACAGCAGATTCACGTTCCGCGCTCACACTGTTGATTCCATAGAAAAAGTAACGCTACATACGAACTAAGAACTACGCCCGATAGATGGCACTGTCGCTAATCGATACAGAGATCTCCTAGATCACGAATTCGAACATATCTAAGTGTATCATCCATTGGTACATTGATTTTCCGACCTCGAGCCAAAGGTCGCTTGGCGTGGAAGATCTCTTTTCGTAGAAGAGCACACATCCAACCGTGTTCTCCTCAGGTACTTTAACTTCGAAGTTTTTTAGAAGTAGTCCTATTTACAGCCTGTATTGAAAGTTGGCTTGTTTATATATTCCGAGCGAGTGCTCCCGGAAATAAGTCTGGATGAAGTCGCCATTGCTTTCGGGACACAGATGTTGCGTACAGATAAGACATTCCATCTGAATTCATGATTTAAGAGCCTGACATTTGAATACCTACTGGTACTGTCTGCTAATGGAAAAAAGTACTTCTAAAGGCTAACTTCTGAAAGTGTGAGAATTGGTTAATTCTACTGACTCTGGTAATCGGCGTCAAAGCTCAGCTCAGTCGGTAATAGCTGTGCCTTCCGCGCTGTGGGTCGTGGGTTCGATCCCCATCAAGAACGAACATTTGTTTGTGGCAAGCATAGATGTTTGTTTTATGGAGTGCGGGTTAGGTAAGTCTAAGTATGCATTTACAAAAAAAAGTATGTAGGTAGGTAAGTAATCTATATATCTATATATCTATGTATATTAGCAATCTAGTTCCCATATTACAAACTTTGCTTATTTTGGGACAAGAAGGCGTAAGAAATGTCCATGAATAATTATGTATTTATTATATTAGGTACTTTATTATGCAAACGGTCTATGTATAAAAGTATGTTAATGCATGTAGGTAAATTAATGGAGGCTCTGTAATTTGCATACTCTATGTCCTCAAAAGCGGCGACGAAGATTAGTGTTTGCTAAGTCCCATGAGGCTGGATGGAGACCGCCTGTTAGACGCATTACTTAACTACGAAATCCCGTTTTTCAGCGCCTTGCCTGTGATTTCCCTGTCTCAGTGATTTTACTTTACTAAAGCAAAGCATGCTCGTATGAGTTAGTGGCCAACTCTGGTGATGCAGTTTTTAGGCCGCCTTGAGGCCTCCGTCATGGCTTAACGACTGCTTGAGCCGGGACCGACAGTTTAACGTGCCCTCCGAAGCTCGGAAGCGCTCAGTTGTAAATGTCACTAACAGTCCAAATTTTCATAATGACCGCACAGAACAGAAATAGAAATTATCTATTTATTTTACGCAAAAACACATACAAAGAAAATCTGTGATGACTGACTAAGCAAGCTACGTCACGAGCGCTTTATTTTAATGTATTTAAGTAGATCTTTAAAAAAAAATTATGTAGGTACGTATGGAAATGATTTTACCAAATTACTAACGCTATATCGTGGTTTGATGAACATTCTCTATCTGAAGCAAATACAGTAAGCTCATTGATACGGGATATTGGTATGTTATGCACAGTACGTACGAACGGGTAACCAGATATGAGTATACTATGTACCTACCACAGAGTAAGTACAGTCACGCTCATAACTGTTACCTCGCAGGTTTTTTGCACTCGCAGGTCTAATGTAAGTTTAATTTGGCTGCACAATGAACATTGCCGGTAGTGGTTCAAGCAAGCAGTAACGTTAGCAGGGTCAAGGAAGTAATCTTAAGAAAAAATATGCGCTTAACTACAACGGATAGTCGGATAAGGTTAATGAAGGCAACACCGTCGGGCCATGGAAGAGTGCGAAAGCGTGCCCACAGCCCCGGCAAGAGGTGTAAGAAGGACCCCCGTTGGGTTTTAGTCGGTAGGAGTCCGACATAACTCTTCTGTCGCTCACCACGGCAGAAGAGTATCAATGAGGATTTCCCAACGATAAAAAAAAAAAAAAAAAAGGATCATCAACCTTGAAATTATATACCTATCATACGTGACAGACAAAAAGAAACAAATGGAGACAGTATGCAAGTTTACTAAAGTTTGTAGACCAACTGAAACATATGATTAGATTTTCATTGACAAGTAACAAAAACCTATGCTTCAGTGCAGCCAAAAACTTTTATACAATACCTTCCCAAAACTGATTTAAAAATTTTAAAAGGTTTAAACATACAAATGTTAACATTACAAAAAAATACTTACGTACACGTATTGGGTATCATTTATGTACGCGACGGTACATGGCACCGTTTGTAATACCGCGTAATACTCTAAGATAATCTGAGTATGTGGTACGTTGGTACACCGCAGCCTCAGATTATCTACATCGTCGCTCTCTCCTTTTGTAAAATTGGAAATGTCGTACGTAAATCGAGATATATCACTTCCTATGCGGTACCGGGACATACACTATGCATGGCTCGCATATTGATAACTAGCCGTCTCCCGCGGCGTTGCTCGCGTTAGAGTGTGACTTTTCAAAATTCCTTTCTTAGTGCGCCCCTACACTATATAAGGAACCTACCCTCCAAATTTCATACCTCTAGGACTTATAGTTTAGGCTGTGCGTTGATTCTCTGTCAGCTTCAAAAGAGTTTTATATATATTGATGATGAATAGGTGTTTATAATAAATAATAATAAATATTCACGGACACTTAACACAACGCCTTCTAGTCCCAAACTAAGCAAAGCTTGTACGATGGGAACTAGATGGCTGATAGAAATAGAATACATTCATACATTTTTTTTGTAAATACATACATATAATACATAGAAACACCCAGACATAGAACAAACATTATGTTTATAACACACAAATGTTTGTTCTCGGTGGGGATCGAACCCATGACCCACAGCACGGAAGGCAGAGCTACTACCGACTGAGCCATGACGCCTGTCCATTATATCCCTCGTTAGTACTACCCATCTATTTTGAGCTCATTTTTCAGTGAGTAACTAGATAGATAGGTAGTTTATTTGACATACCCACGAAAATACAGAACGGACATAGAAAATATAGCAAACATAAAGATACGTACAAGAAACAAACAAATAGTATCTAATAACTAAGTAACAACTATAGGTAACCTGGGTACTACTTACCCTTTTATTCATATTCAACTGTCATTTAGCGCGGTTATAATATCATTGTCAATTGCATAACAACGAAAAGAGAATGACAACAGATTTAGCAGCCTGTTTAACTAGCGTAGCTTTAGAGGACCAATAGGAATATGACCAAAATGATGTTTTATAGGTAGGTACAACTAAATAATGGCACAAGCCGCTGGCCCACCTTCGTACAGACATTACCGACTGGTTATGTGTCAAGAGCGTCAACTTGACTACAAAAGTGTACTTATCTTCATCTCGCACTTGACTTATCCATTGAATTTACCTGATAGATTTATCAAAGTTTCAGACAGAACAAGTACCTTAGTACCTCTATCTAAGCACTACGTGGCACTACTAACTTTTCTATGCTCTATGACAATGAACGATGCTGCAAATGCGTTCTTAGAAAGAAGTTAAATTATCTTGTTATTTATTAACGTCATAACAATTCTTCAGCTGTCTGAATGGAGTGCTTCGCTTGAAGCAGAATTTTGCACGGTGTTGGAAAATTGATGGTGGAAATAAAAGAAGCGGAGGCAGATAGAGTCTATCTTTAGTAAATTAGACTTCGCAATTTAAAACAGATTAATTGTCTTAATATTATAATAAATAACGCTGTTTGTAACGTTCATCAATATTATTTGCAGGAAGTCAGTGAACGGGGTCAAAAACTTCGTTCAGGTGGGAGAGGCGTGTGTGCAGGAAGAAAGTTCAATCCCTTGACTGATAGTTGTTGAAATCTTGAGATCCTTACATAAAATCTGATTTATGATTATTGCAAGTAAGTACTTATAAATAATCTTTGATCATCGGTGGTCTATTAAAAGCGACTTGCGTATAACTAAAATGAGATATTAGGTAATTACCACTTTTTAAGTCTGAAATCTCTGAAAAGCGCATACACGCCAGTCTCTTTTCTGCATTAATATTATAAATTCAAAGCTGAATGTTAAAAGAATCAAGGGATTTTAATATTAATACCACTCGGCAGACGTTTCAATAAAATGTTTTGCGAGAGATGTAACAAAAATCGCAATCTGCAGACCATCCTTTGCGGACGGCTATCAGAGAAACTGCATTACTGTTGCAACGGAGTCTGTTTGAGGGGATTTCCATACTGAATTGGACGGAATGAATGCTGCATCTACGTTTCTTAGGGTTCAGCAGCTAATGGCTGAAACTGTTCCGTATACCACATGATTTATTACCTCGTTAAGGTACTGAATGATATTATAAGTAATATTATTTTGTATTATTTCATCGAATGCAATATGGCGAATAAGTTTTTTAGATAAATATTCCGGTTTCTAAATAAATAATAATAAATAGCCTTGGACATAACACACAACGCCCTCTAGTCCCAAACTAAGCAGAGCTTGTACTATGGGAATTAGATTGCTGATATAATAATACTTACATACATAGAGACTTTTCAATTTTGAAACAGACTCTCCTATTTAATTTATAGGTAATTGTGTATTACTTGTAGATATTACTATCAATTACTATGGGTATACTTATTAATTTTTTCGCTTCAATATTCGGAACCCGAACCCATGATCGTTGACACCTCTTGAATTTATTTGATAACTAGCTTTCTGCAAAGTGTTTTTTTATGCAGCTACCGCGCTGAGTTATAAAAAATATAAGCACAGAAATTGCAATAACTAGGTAAGAATAATAATGGATTAAGAAATCGAAAGTAAAGAAACACTGGAAGGTTAAAGTAGTATATTTTATATGTTATACCTATATTTTATATGTTATATCACAGGTTATATTTATATTACAAGATACGTAGCAATAGACATAAAAAATCCCTCTGTAAAACTCGTGCCAATTCGCCAAAGGTTTGTGAGTATCTCTGATTGGTCAGGCATGTCGACAGTCAATAAGCTTTGATTCCAAAGCTCTACCACGGTTCTACTACGCAAAACGGTGAACGAATATCCATACTATCGTTTTGAGTTACACTGAGTTACAACACGGCAGCGTTCGGTGCGGCTACTACAATGAACAAGGCGACCGCGCAGTGTATTTCAAACTTTGCTTATATGTTATCGGAGTATTGCCCTGTTTCCGATGAGCAAACGCAAAGGGCACGCGAACAGACTTTACATATTTAGTTGGCAAATAGACAAGATTCTAGTAGCTTCGATCGAGTTCAAAGTGGCCTTCATATCTTCCTGCATGCCCGTTTTTACATTCAAATACTAGTAGTGTGTTCTAGGGAGAATTTACATTTATATAGGTACCTTCTTGGGTATAAATAAAATTGAATACGTATCGACACAACGCTGAGGAGAGGTGAAGGATATTGGTAAACTTACGAGTTTCGAATACATTTGTCGGTTTAATATTACCTAGATTTATTTTTAACCTAATTTTTAAACTTCAAAAAAGGAGGATGTTTTCTCAATTCGGTTGTATTTTTTATTAGTCTTAGATGAATATTTCTTCTTCTTCTCTTCAATAATGGCCTGTGTCCGTCATTTCGACAGACAATTTTGCCAATGTCAAGTGTTAAAATTGTAATAAATAAGTCAAGTCAAGTCATTTGTCAAGTCGGCTGTCGTTTGTTTTGAAAAAAAAATGGTGGATTTTCTCTTCAAAACCTAACACGAATTTTTACATTCAGACAACCACTTTACACACATTTATTCCAATGGCTCACACTTTATGTTACGACCTAAGTATTATTGGTTAAAATTCCACCAAAATTAAACAACAATACTCACAATAACACAAGAAAAACTATTAAAATAAAAGTGCTAGTACAAAAGAATAATGTTTTACATTTTCTGCAATCGTCCGATTTCAGTTCATAGAGAGACACTTGTGGACAGAAAAGGTAGCGACAAAGGTTTATTGACGAAATTTAAGATTCTCATTAAAGAGTTTTGTAGTAAAGAGGTTAAGATAAGAATGTATCTAAAGTCGTTTAAAAAGATATGATTTATTCGTCCGATGATACTTTGAACTTTGAAACTTTACAGATTTATTGCTCGAGTACCTACTTAAATCCAGAAGTTGAATCTATTTGTTAGTGTAATTTGAGATATTATAAAATTACTTTTCAACTATATTATTGGTCTATTGGTCTTCTAAAGCTGCGCTAGCCAAGTAATTTCATTTTCTTAACATTTAAAAATAACTTATTTATTATTAAATAACTAAGGAGTAAACGAGAGTATATAACTTAGTTTCACTTAAATTTGGAAAGTCTACCGCTTAAAAGTCGGTTTAGTATCTAAAGTTTCAATTAATTATGGGTACCTACAATTTCAGTTTTGAAGCGAAATCTCTAAGGATTTACAACATTGTATAGACAACTTCTAGTATGCTAACTGGATAACTAATTTTAAAACGCCAACT
Organism: Eulithis prunata; assembly: GCA_918843925.1. Taxonomy (NCBI): domain Eukaryota; kingdom Metazoa; phylum Arthropoda; class Insecta; order Lepidoptera; family Geometridae; genus Eulithis; species Eulithis prunata. The sequence continues at coordinate 7,015,882 of OU974014.1, read as the reverse complement.
TTTTTCAAATCATTTTGCCTTGAAGAATGTTTAAGGTAGCAACATTATTCATATTCATTTATTTATTGCTTACATGTACATATAATATGATTTTTGGGTGTAATATAGCTCGAGTAAGATCATGCACACTGCGATATGTCATGCATTCTTGATAGACCTATCTATCAAGAATGCATGACATATCGCAGTGTGCAAATTTACCTAATTAAAATCCTAATTTTAATTAGGTAAATTCAATGTAAGATAGATTCGTTGTGAACCACAGATGAATTTGTAGGTACCTTGTCTGTGTTGTGAACATATTAGGTACACTCGCTGTATTGCAAAACGTAATTATGACAAGTACCTAACCATTTTATGATTGTTAGAAAAAGGATCGGAATTTTATGTATTTTCGTCTATCACCAATCAACAATCCACGATTTTAGTAGGTATATATTTTTCCTAACCGAAAACCTGGTCTATCGTTTGACTCCTTTTTATTTCGAGAAAGAATTTTTATCAGTCACGTTCGATAACGACAAGGATGTGAGACCACTCAAATTCATCTATATTACCTTACAAAGTAGCTATATGCGTATTAAATACCGGTAACAGTTCAAATCCTTAATCAAGTTATTACAGAAATCCATTAGTGACAATAAAGCTTATGGCCCATTACACGACAGTACACAATAACAAGCAGATATAATACCTATGACGATGTACCTACTCGTTACGTGCTTACCCAAATGAGAGTAAGTAGGTAATCTTGTAGCGAGTTAGGTTAGCAAAACCACAGATCATATACTAGGTATACTAGTAGCAAAACTAAGCATTACCTATGTTTATGAAAATGATATTCATTATAATGTATAAGTAAAAAAATTGACTTATATTGACTAACTTCCGGTTTCATCATCAGATGATGATAGGTAATAGCAGTTCATTGGGATTGTTCTAGTGACCGTAAACTCTTCATACCGCGTTCACACTATGCCATTGCCGCTGCCGGCATGAATGCCGCGATTAATTCCGGAATGATTGCCACAGCAACATCGCCAAGTTCATGCCCTAGCTCTTTGGTGAGAATAAAGGCGATGTTGCTGTGGCAATAATTCCGGAATTAATCGCGGCATTCATGCCGGGCATAGTGTGCACGCGCTATCAAACACCACTGAAAAGTCACAGGAATGCAAAATACGCAATATCGTGTAGTAGATTATAAATTTTACTCAAGTTATTTTTATTTTACCTACTGGCTTTTATTTTGCCAAACTACTGAACCAATATTGATGAAATTGTTATGGGACTAATCTGGATTTTATCCTTTCAGATAAAAAAAATAAAATGAATTAATAAATGACGGAGTTTTAGGGTGGCAAATATATAAAATTCTACTAAATAAATAATTATTGAGGTTTAATAATTATTTATTTAGTAGAATTAAAAAGGATCATAATCACAATATACCAGGTGACTCTAGGTACCAGTTACTAAGAGCTAAAAGAACGGGGAAGAAATTTATACTCGGTTCCAAACGATAAGTGATGGACGCAGTGCATTGCCTTACTGCATTGTTATAGGCAGAAGTTACTACTTAAGATCAGGTGAGCCATCAGATTGTTCCATTACCTTTATCATTAAAAAAAAAAAAAAAAAAAAAAAAGGCCATGGGTTTATATAGATTATGTAAAAAAAAATTTAAAAACTCCCCCACCAGAGTTGGCCTCACTTGTACATACTTTTCAAAATCCAAAGTGAAATAACTGCTCGCTGGAAGCTGGGACAGTGATATTGTACCTAAATACGTACCAATAAATGTTTACGTGCAAGCTTACGTTTGCAGTGCAGAGTAAATGTTTACCGATGGTTTAGCCGCGAGCAAACTGCAGACGCAACGTTATGTCACGCACGTACGGAAACTGCCGATTACCATTACGGTCTATTAAGTAACTAGACTAGATTGCAAGGGACAAACTAAGAACAGATGCGAATAGTGACTCATTTCTATGATATGGTGTGCAATGATGAAGCTTATATCAGTTGCAACCGCTGGCTGTACCGAAGACCTAAAAACTTGAATGAATGAATGAATGAATGAAAATACTTTATTGTACGTAGGTACACCTTACAAACTAATATGCGAGACAGACTAAATTACATTATATTACGTACAATGGGCGGTCTTATCGCTAGAGAGCGATTTCTTCCAGACAACCTTTGGATGGAGTGGAGCGTATAAATGGGAAGGTCGGCTAGGCTGCCGCGCAAATCATAATCACAGTAAGTCGGATTTTTCACTTTTGAGTAAACGGCGATCAAAGTTTTTTTTATACTTTTTGCCGCTACTCCCGATGTATGAGGAATTATCAAAATGTTTTTTGTTTGCCAAGTGCGATTAAATTTACTTTATCTTTTGTATACATTATTTTTAAATTAACTAAAATATTTATTGATATAAACCTTAAAAATGTGATTATGACTAGGAGTAAAATAATTCGAAAAATATGTTTACTATGCATAAATACAGTAAGTATGTGACTTACTGTGAATATGATTGGGGAGAGAGACTTACTGTGTTTATGCTAAGTGAGTAAGCTTAATATTAAGGAAGGGTGCAAAATTTACTTCATTTTCTTAGTGACTTACTGCATTCAAAATTAAAATACTATCAAAAAATCACATCATAAATTTGAAAGTTTATGAGTGTGGATTTATGTTTGTTTCTCTTTCACGTAAAAACTACTGGTCGGATTTTGATGAAACTTAGCAGTGACATAGCTTATGAATTATAAAAATACATAATCTATAAGTTATAATCTAATAGTCAAGTAGGGTAAAAAAAAATATTAAAAACATTTTTTACAATAAGCATATTAATACCTAAGGTGTTACCTCATCCTGAGGTTATGAAACAAAATGTCACAAAATAGAGATAACACTAAGTGTATTATTTTCTTTTTGATCAGAGCCACGAATTTTTGTCATCACTCTAGAGTACATTTTTTACAGAGTGCTTATGTAGTATATTTTTTGTGCATTTATGTATCAAAGTTTGATTTAAATTGAACCTGGTAGCGCTGCTAGGACCACCGAGAACAAGCATTTGTGTGGCAAATATAGACGTTTGTTCTGTGTCGGGTGTTGCTATGTATTATTAGTACCTATGTATTTACAAAAATATATGTATAAGTATTATATCAGCAATCTAGTTCGTATTACAAGCTTTGCTTAGTTTGGGACTTATTAATTAAAGTATTGTGTGCGTAAATGTAAGCCATACAGTAGAATACTAACTGCGTGCTCTACAAAGAGTTGCGTTTCTGTACTGACTGACGTTTACGTCCAGGTCTGCACCAGATAATGTATCTGGTCAACTGGCTATTAATCTACTGTGGTTACTTAAATTGATCAATTCTAATTCATGTTATTGCTTGCAAATTCTAGAAAAGATTTAGCTTTTTTTATTTATTACATCTTAAATAGCTATTAAAATTGTTTGCAAGAGTAAAAAAATAAAAGCGTCGATATATAGGCCAATATACGTTGATTATATCTAACGGAGTCTGAAAAGTAAATGATTGAAAATTTATTTTACTTGAAACTTTTTTTTTTTTATAATTTTGTGTTAGACTTTACCTTATTTAGAGACAAATAAAACAAATAATTATTACCGCACACGTTCTACTCCCCGACTGCCAGCGATTTGATTACTTCTTAGCACACCCCCACCCCGCTATTCAGTTTTCTTTAGCAATTATTGCATTTGCTCTAGGTAGAACTACGCAAAAGTTACGCATAAATACAGATGTGCGAAAAAGAAAATTTGTAATGCGACGATAAAAATCAAATTGTTCTTTAATATTACTTGCTATCTACTTTTTCCTTTGACTGTACTTTTCTGCCTTGGACAATAGATTTTTTCGATCATTTCGAGAGCGGTCCCTTTCGCCGGAAGAAAAATAATAAAATTAAAGCAATCCGGCGAAAGGGACCGCGGTCCCTATACCTACCGGTCCCAATCGACGGAAGCCTCCAATATCATGGCCTGGTAATTGCAAATAATTAATTCACGGCTCTAATAATAAGTACAGTAAGTACTATAATTATGCTATGTATTATTCAGATCATTTTTTAGGTGGCCCAAGGCATAAATACAGTAAGTCTGCTTACTGCCATTATGCTATATACTTTTTTTTAAATAAAATTCCTTTTACCAAACATATTAAAGGCAAGACGTGTTACTGCAGAAATGGTTGGGAAATAGTTTCAAATTATTGAAAATCCATGGTAAATTGAAACGTATGTCTACATCCTGTAATTATGACAAGTAAATCATTCTTCTAAACGGGACTTACTGTGATTATGCTTATTGAAACACGAGGTTCTAGGTCGAATTTCGATAATCTGAGTATACAGAAATGTAGATCTCGTTTCAAGGATTCCGAACATGTATCTAACTCAATACCGCCAAAAACCCGACTTACTGTGATTATGATTTGCGCGGCAGTAGGGTGTACCTACTATTGTATAAAAAAATGTTTTATATAATAACGAGATTAAAATAGATCCTTACTTGATCCTTAATAGCGAATAAAGTGCTCAATTCGTCTGCTCAGTACCTACTCAAGTGCTAAATTTAATAATTGTTGAACGCACCATACATAATGACTAAACTACTGTAAGTTCACCAAAGGACAGGTAAGTTTTTTATAAAGACCTTTGCTGAAGTGGTCCAAAAAGCCTAATTCGCCTTTAGCTTGGCTAAGCAAGACCTCTTATGTCATCTAGAAGAAAAAGAGACTTATCTTATTTTTTATTTATTTAATACTTTATTGCACAAAATTAAAAATTTGTTACAAAGGGTGGACTTAATGCTGAAAGCATTGTCTGCCAGCCAACCCAAACGTGGTGGTGTAATGAGGAGGTTGGCGTGCGACATTACAAAGAATAATTTCTTAAATAAAAAATCTTAAAAATAACTTAAATAAAAATTAAGAGCCCAATTCAATATATAAATATATATATATATAACATATCTTACCCATAGTTTCATACATATTCAGGATGCAAGAAGCATAAAAGCGTAATGAATCACCGAATTTCCGAACCAGCTGCGATGCTCTGCTTATTTTTGCGAGGAAATTGTCGGCGACTAATATTTTCCTTCCATATTAATACCCGCAAATCCAATTATCCTTAGCCGATACGCTCGCACAGAGGGACTTAGCTGTGTAAAGGCAAAACATGGTAAATCAATAGACGCTCCCTTCAGACATCACTTGTGTTGATTGGCTTAAAGGGATTATTTCAAACGCTAAAAGATTATAAAATCTGCTCTTCTGAACTACTTAATCTATATCAAATCAATGATTAGAATTACGTAACATGATAGATATAAAAAAAACAAAGCTGTACCACGCATTCTACTCAGTGACAAATCTCTACATTTTGTGGACGATATTTCTCAAATATTATGTAGCATATTTGAGAAGTATTTATCGGTCACTTCGTCATCCATTTTAGTTTAGTAAACCTCGAATATAAACTGGAGGAGTACCAACAGAAGCTACAAACTAACGAGAGATATGTTTCGACTCCCTCATAACTTTAATTTTAGAGATATATACGAGCGCCGCACGCTGTTTCACTTTAACTGATTTTATGAAAACAAAGATAAATAGTAACTAGGTACCTACGTTATCAAGTTATTGAACGTACGGTATTACGAATATTGTAATACTGTATTAGTTGTAATTTTCTTTGTGAATAAATTATTATTTTATTAAATTAATATAGGTACCTACGGTGTAATTAAGCTTTTCCATTTTATTTGTCTGTAACGGTGATAAAAATGAAGGTTACCTACCTACCAAATTCTAAACGCGCAGGTAGACCATATCTTTGGTTTTTTTGTATTGAAGCGAGATTAGATTAAAGCTGTCAGTAGAAGCTTGTCTCAAATCAATATGACCACGCTTTGTTTACCCAAGCAGTAATTAGTAAGCCGTCGATCAAACTTGGGATCTCATCGCATCGATTATGGGACGTCCCTACTCTACCCTATTATATGGGACATACGAGATGCTATAGAAACTAATCCTGAATATTGATAGGTATCTACTATTTTTACCAGACTATACTTATCACCCGACATCGTGTTGTTTTTAATTTTAGCTTATTATTTAAATGAATAATGTTTGTTTTTATGTTAGTCAGTATATTAAAATTAAAAACAAAAAGCAGTACCTACTTTGATTTTTATTGTTTTGACGTAAAAACCAAGTCTACAAGAGCTTAAACTTTTCGGTACGTAATCATAAAAAAATTAAATGTTGAATTATATTCGAACCTTGAGTGACGTAATCAATATTTTGAAAAGCAGCGGCTTATTAGATTCATAACAATATCCTTGGATATTACCTATCTGAATATTGTTTATTGATCCATAAAATAAATAAACCCCAGGTGTTAATTGTAGTGCAATTATAATAATCTAGTATAATAACAATCTGTATTGCATAGGTAGGTATATTAAATTTTATGGTCATAGAAGCTTCTGTAGTCTGCCTACGAGATTTCAGGTTACTTAAGCCATATTGTAATTTATTTGATGTCCCTTGAACCTGTATCTTGTTTCAATTTAATTAATTACACATTAATAAATTAAATTAAATATTAATCTAAGCTATCAAACTAAACGTACTACATATTTTTAGGTGTTCTTAGTTTCTAAAAAAAAGCTTTTCCGTCTCTTTTAGCTTTGAATTAATTTTGTTTTAATTAATAATTAACAACACAATTATGGCTCATCCGCTCGGAACACTATCTACTTATAGGTACAATTTTACTAGCACATTTATTTGCTAATATACTATTCCTTCTCAACCTCATTTAATTCTTTTAATTCTGTAAACTCTACATCAATACCACTGTTTTTCTTACTACTATTAAGATTAACACATGCATCGTCATCGTAGTCAACGCCTTGCAACTCCATCTGAATTTCTCTTAAGCTCTTTCCTTTCGTTTCAGGAACCACAAAATACGAAAAAATACCTCCTACAAACGATGACATAGCAAAGAACCAGAATACTCCACACAACCCAGACAGATCCTTGACTTCTTGGTAACCCTTGACCATAACAAAGGTAACACAACCACCGAAGATATTCAAAGCTGTCATTGCTATAGATTTGACATTGATAGGAAATATCTCGGCTGGTATGACGAAGACTAACGAATCAAAGCCCATGGTTGATACAACGTTGGCGCAGATTATACCAACTAGTGTGATATACCGAAGAGGGTTAGTGGATTCGTTCTCAATGCCTATCACTTCTTGGTAGTAGAAGTATACGCCGACAGTTGTGAGGAATACACCGGTGCCTATGTATGACGTTATTAGGAGGGGTCGTCGTCCTATCTTGTCGACAAGCAGCGATGAAACGATACCTGAAATATAAAAACAACAGTTAAATATTACAGTATTGAGATTATCAAAAACTACAAAAACCACTTTTAACACTTGTAATCTAGTTGATATGTAATTTAGTAGTATGTTATTTCTAAATGTATAAAACTCTTTTGAAGCTGACTGACAATCAACGCACAGCCTAAACTATAAGTCCTAGAGGTATGAAATTTGGAGGGTAGGTTCCTTATAGAGTAGGGGAATTTTGAAAAGTCGCACCTTAAAGGAATCAAAGATTTAAACCAAATGATGCGTATGCTGCTAATTGGTAATAAATAGGTAGTAGGTTTTTTTTTTACTTTTTAATGTTCACTTTTTTGGGTTTAACATTTTGTACACCACCGTCTTATGATTTCGTAATTCTTATCCATCCAAAAAGGGCGCCCATTGTAATGCCTGTTTTATGTTATTTCTTGTACGTATGTAATTTCTCTTTGTGCAATAAAGTGTTTATCTATCTATCAGCTATCTATCTAACACAGGATTGATTCGCAAAATACGTAAATGCGAATCACACCAAAGCGATAGGTTTTTTTAGCCGGAAAGACCTTCAGGCATTTTGCTAATGTAAAAGTTTGCTTTCTGAATACCTACAAGAGGAAAACATTTTTTTATTGTCATACGTGTGTAATTTGTACTCACCGACTATAAATCTCACGGCTCCAAATATAATCAATGCTGTGGACATTTCGATGTTAGTCTTGCTCTCCTGCACAATCCGACCAAGGTATTGAAGAATCGGGATCGATCCTGCCATTATCTGTGTCAGTTTTAGCCCTGGACATATAGATACCTATTTTATTGTAAATACTTTTTACTGGCAACAGTGTAGTTGCACTGGAAATGTACTTTTACCCGTAACACTACCAGTAGTGTCACGGAAAAGTAAAATTTTCCTTCTACTAGTAGTGCCTAGCGGTAGGGGCTAAGAAAATAAAGGAAAAAAGTGATAGTGAGAATAATTAAACGACTGATTGAACATTCAAACCTTATTTTGTTTTGAAGATAGGTGAAAATAATTACCGACGGATATAATAATAGCTCGTCTGTATTGTCGCCTGGTGAATAACTCCTTGGCGGAGCCTGAACGACGCATTTCCTTTTTCACATCCGATTGCATTACGGTGACTTGCTCTTCCAAAACCTGGAAATGGAGTAGGTCTCAGCTACTTTTAATTTTTAATTGCAAAATCTAAGCTTTTGGGTTTAATCGTTTTATTTTAAAGCATATACGATTTGGACCAATTAATGTCAATATCCATTTCTGTGATCAACGTTCTAAATAGTATAAGTAGGTAGTGTCTGGAAATGTACGTTTACCCGTAGCACTACCAGTAGTGTCACGGGAAAGTATAATTTCCCTTCACTCTACTAGTAGTGCCAAGCGGTAGTGCCTAAGAAAATAAATGAAAAAAATACTTTGATGACACAGATTTCTTTTTGAATATAAACCTTACCTTATCATTCTTATCTTTAAACCCTCGCAGCTTCATCAGCTCGTCTCTAGCAGCATCAACCTTCCCTTCCTTCAGCAAATAGTACGGCGTCTCAGGTATCCACCAGCAAGCAGCGAAGTACCCGATCGGTAGAGCCAGTAACATGTAGTTGAGGATTTGATAGGTCAGGAAGGGACCAATAGTCATGATCATAAAACTGCCGAAATTAAACATGAATCGGTTGCTGACAGAAATAGTTCCTCGTATGTCCTTGTCTGCTACTTCTACGAGGTAGATCGCTGAAGCCTGAAAAATAATAAGGATATTCAAACCAATTTCTTTAAATAAAAAAGTTGAAGTGCTATCTAAGTACATACCGTAACTAATAAGCCTACGCCACAGCCCCATGCAAATCGAGTGATATGGAGCATCCAAGGTTCGACAGCGCAAACCAAAAGAACCTGAAAAATATTGTCAAGTATCAAAAAAACTGTTCATTGCCGACGTGTCTACCAGAATGTGAAGGGTAATTTCATTGAGTTTCTGATGAAGAATTTCACAAACTCAAGCGTCCGTTGTCATAGCCGGGTCGTGAGCTTTGCATAATATACCTACTCTTCCAAATAAGGAACCAACGGTCACTTATCCCACCAGTGCAATTAAAGGCTCATTCCAGTTTTCTCCTGCGTCAGTCACCTGCGTGGGGGATTTCTGGAACTTTTGTCCAATAATCCCTTCAGCGAACCCAGCGACTGCCGGCAGTCCATTCACACCGTTTTCTTTTAAAAGTCAAATGTGCTGTAGGCAAAATTTCTTTTCGAATTATAGGTAGTGAATCTAGTTTAGTGTCTACCTATAAAATATGCTTACCGTTCCGATAAAAATAGGCAATGCGCTGCTTAGCACAGCGGGTCGTCTGCCGAATCTGTCTGCGATAAAACTGGTGACCAGGCTGCCTGTCATGATGCCGGGGGATGATATCGCCGCCATCCAGGACAGCTCTGTCTGGAGTAAGAATTTATAAAACTTGGACTAAAACCATAAATAATTTTGAGCATGTAAAAAACAATCAGTGGTAGGTATGCTTGGTGGAGAAGAATGCTTAGAGTATCGTGGACTGAATTTCGCACAAATCAGTCTCTACTTCCAGAACTCGGCATCAAGCAGCGTCTATCATCCATAGTGCAGTCACGCATTCTCGCGTTTTTTATATTCGGTTTCGCTGTGTCGCGTCGAGGGGAACGTGATACGACCAAGAAGAAGATTCTCGTTTAGGCCCCTCTGAATCACCATCATGTCGCTTGCAGAAGGCCACTGCTGGACTTAGGCATCTCTCAGATATATCCAAGATCAATGATTTTGGGTGTTCCCCACTGACTTGTTGCGACCTATCGGCTGAAGGGCCAACTATGCCCTATTTTCCGGTCCGTAGCCAATATTTGAAACCATTGTCTTTGACTACCCCCTTGGAAGTTTTGTATCAAGAGAACTGGCATGGTGGGGATTCGACGCAGTAGGCTTGATCCTATTTTTATCATAATCTTACGCAAGGCGCAGTTAAAAGGCTTTAGCTTTTTAAAGCCAAAATAATGGTGAAAACAGGAGGCTACATACCTCCCGTTTTCATTTAATATATGCACCTCACTTCTGTAATATTGATGCCAGTTTCATTATCGTGGAACTTCGGCAGCATAGGGGTGGTCCAGTAAATGGAGACGCCACAAGTCATTGACGCCATGGACACTGCAAAAGATAAAGTACGTTTGTTATGGCCATAGATAAGTATTAAAAGAAAAGAATGTAAGTTTGTCACCTCTGTCTGCTAGAGGCATACTCTGGTCTAGAATATAGAAACAAGATATGAGCGAAAATTCTTGTGACAAAACTGCACAGTAAATAGAAATATGGAAATAGACATTTTTGTCGCAAGAGTTTTCGCTCATATAATATCATGCTTCAAGATTATAGAGTATGCCTCTACCAGTGGTGAGGCCGTAGATAAGTATTGAAAGAAAAGAATGATATTGTCATTAAATACTTAGATCAGTATAATGAAAACCACTCACCAGCAAAGCACACTAAAAACTGCACTTTTCTGCTTTTACTTGCTTCTTCCATTTCACTTACAAATATGTAACCGATTTACTCGATAAATCTAGTTCATCACATCAAAATAGGCATAAGACTGAATAGCGTACTATATTTTTAGGCGTTTCATTTTGGTAAAATATTAGCGAGATATTGTGAAATCGTGCGACCTTAGTTTACATAATATTAGACAGCTATGTATGATACCTCCTTCATCTTCACTCTTACAAAATATTTGAAAATTTACTATTAATCGAGTACCTATAATGGTTTATTTCAAAAATTCTTGACCCTTACGAAGTATTTGAAAATGTACTATTTATCGAGTGCAATAGTTTAGTTTTCAAAAATTTACTGAATGATAAATAATATCCGAGTTACCACAAAATGTACTGTAGTAAGTACCTACATATACTATTGACCCAATTAAAAACAATTTGAGATGTCATAGTTTTATTAAAAAAATATAAGTACCTATGTACGTACAAAATTACATAATATTTTAAAATCACTTTGCAACTGAAAAAGTAGCCATCTTACTGTAGACTCCAATATTTTCATATTAGGAGGCAATGCCTACTTTTTTGGCGTAATTATTCCGAAGTCTCTGGTATATTAAGCAATGCTGAATAAAATAGAACCTTATCAAAGTAATCATTGAGTAAAAACACAAAGAAGTTAAAAAAAACATTGATTTACAAACTGTGATGTAAATATAGGAGTCATTATTTATCTTGTACGAATAAATGCGTATTGAGATCTATATCTTGTACGAATAAATGCGTATTGAGATCTAACAGAGTATTATAAAAATATGTCGAATAACTTAACGAGGACCATACTTATGAACGGTGAGAAATTCAGTCGTTTATGACAGTTTAATAAGTATGACCATGAATTCTTTTTACCAACTATTCCTTAAATTGTCAGGTAAATGAATGTATAACGAAGTTAATAAAACTACTCAAAGATACGTCAAAAAAGAGATCAACAAAATAAAAATAACAAGAATAATTTGTGGTCCCTAACTGCGTGTTTCGACTAAAAACATTCACAATAAAACCACAACACAATCCTTACAAACGATTTGTTTTAACAAACTAGAAAATCCTTATAACCATCTGCACAAGATTCAAAATGTCAAACATGCACAAGGCTTGGCGGTGGAAACGCAAATCGCAATTCACAGAGTTTTATTGTGAATGTTGTTAGGTGGAAACCTACGATAAGATTGAGTTTGTTTGAGGTAGTAACATAGGTACAACAAGCATACAATACTAACTTGAATACTCGTAAAACTATCTCACATAGATGAGCAGCTTGAGCTTATAAAAATATATATAAAAATTAAAACTAATCTTGGCTTATATAGGTTTACCTACGTACCTTTCATGTGGAAGTCACTTAAGATTATTTAAGTCTACTAAATAGTATACTTAATTTACCTAGGTGACTTAGCACTGGTGAATTAAGTCGACGGCACCGAATATTTTTAAGAACTTATATATTTCCTTGTCTTTTAGAAGAACTCGCTTATTATAATAAAGTTGTGATTAGCAATCCGAACTTCCATAAAAGTTTAAAAACTAACATTAGCTTCAAAAAGCTATGCTTACGTATTTATATTATTTGTTCTAAAATGACTAACATAATTAGAAATAATGTATTAGTAAAACTACATCGTAAAGCTTTCTTACATTGTTACAATAGCATAAAAATATGTGATGAGCGCTGTGAACTCGGATAAAAATATCAAAAACTAAAACTAACTTGCTACAATACGGTTGGTGGATCTTGGCAATCGTGAAGTCGGCCATTTATGATGCACAAAGACAATTAAGCTCAAAAAACTACATAACGGCTAACTTTACGATTGCTTCGATCCACTGACCGTACTACATAAGCCTCATGTTTCATGTGATACCTCACGTATAATTGTAAATACTCTAATCTTCTCTTTGTTCTGAGTCTTTGCGTTTCAATTCTTCCAACTCAGTGCCCTCATCTTTCCTCAAATCAATCTTCTCCAAACAGCTTTCATCATAAGCCTCACCCTGTAGCTCTCTCTGAATCTCATTCAAGTTCTTCCCTCTCGTTTCGGGCACTACGAAGTACGTGAAAATCACACCGCAAAATGCTACACCAGCAAAAACCCAGAACACACTATGCTGTCCTAACATATCCTTGACATCTTGATACCCCTTACCAACAGCAAAGCCAAGAATCCCTCCAAAAATGCTGAGTGACGTCATAGCAACAACTTTGATATTCAACGGGAATATCTCAGCTGGAACTACTACTGATAACGCAATGAAACCAAATGTTGAAATCACGTTGGATAGTACAATGCCTACAAATGGTACGACGCCGTAAACCGAGAGGGTGTCGTGGTTTAGTTGAACTACGTTGAGAAGGAAGAAGTATATTCCGACGGTTGTGAGAGATAGACCAGTGCCAAGGTATGAGCCAATGAGGAGGTGACGCCTGCCTACGCGGTCTACTAGTATCGACGATACTATGGCTGTAAAGAGAGAAATATAAAAATTGCGGTTTAAAAAAAAATACCTGGACTTTTCACACAACGACCTCTAGTCCCAAACTAAGCAGAGCTTGTACTATGGAAACTAGATGGCTGATATAAAACTTATATAATTATTTTTTTGTAAATATGTATAGGCGACCAAGAAATTGGTTTACCACTCTAAGGCTGAATATCATTTGCACGTACAAAACATCAAGGGCTATTTTCGCTTGACAGATCAATAACTGCTACGTCAGAATCTGTCATTCCTGTTTATTTTTTCCTTAGCGAATAATTATGTTACTGGGAGATGTCATCAAAAGTGGTAAACCAATTTCTTGGTCGCCTATACATACTTATTAATAATACATAGTAACACCCAGACGTAGAACAAAACATCTATGTTAGCCAGACACAAATGTTTGTTCTTGGTGGGGATCGAACCCCCGACGCACAGTACGGCAGACAGAGCTATTACGCCTATTACCAAAGCTGTGACACCTAATTATTCTCCCGTGTTTCTATTTCTACAAGTCTTGTGAATGCTCTGTGAAGTAATAGTTGACGATTGAAAAGCTCAATAGTTGCAATTATTACTTGCTACCGCGTAGAGGGTCTACGAAAAATCTATGTTTCTCTAGTAAAGTTCAGAACCCGTAGTCTGAGTTTTGTTTTGTTGATCGAAACGCATATCGAGAAGAGACTTGCGAGATATTTTGTATGAATATGCGATAAGCGCCTCTAACGGGAGATTAGCTAACTAATTATCTCCATACAAAAACTGCAGGTTTCTAGATTCTAGCTTGTCGCAAATCAACATAACAAAACTCAAGAGTATGGGCTCTTTTTTTCTTATCGCTGTAGACGATAATTAGGCAGATAACGGTTCGTAGATAGTGCTACTAACGCACGCTCGTACTCTAGGAACCGGGAATGATTATTTGGTTTTTGATGTTTGCCAGCTGATAATTTGTTGAAGCGAAAGTGATAAGCCACATTTAGAACTCACTTCTAAACTTTGAAATTTAAACTTATGTTTTCGAAGGATCGGAGCCATGAGTCTGTGCATTTGTTTTGACTTTCGACTCGAGTATAGCACACGCAAACGCATTCGCAAAGCGAGACATTTTGTTGGGAACTGCACAATTCCCAAATCTCCCGCTAGAGGCGCTTATCCGGTTTTCATAGATGTTCATCTCGAGTCGAGTCGACTTTCGAGTCGGGCTCAGTCGGGCTCAGTCCTTCGAAAATAACTAAGTTAACTCTTCTAACGCTACTGGCGGTCACCCCTCCATTATCTAGGTGGATATTGAATACAGTTCAAATATGATACTTACATACAAAGAAGCTGATTAAACCGAAGACCAGAAAGACTGTCTGTTCATCTTTTTTCTTCATTTGAGCCTCTTGCATGATGATGCCAAGGTAGTGTTTGATGGTGGTGCCACCTGTCATTATCTGCGTGAACTTTATACCTGGAATAATAAAAAAAAGCTAGTACACAATTAATAGTCCTATTATTAAAAAACTGGGTGTAACCTTGGAATAGTTACCTACACCGTGTTTTGACACTTTTAATCTGCTTGTCGATGCAAAAGACAAAACACGGAATAATTGGACTTGCTCTGTGAGGTAATGCATTGTTATAGGCAGAAGTTACCACTTAACATCAGGTGAGCTATCAGCTTGTTACATTACTTTTATCATTAAAAAAAAAACGACGACCTTCTGTGTTAGGATGGGTGACCACTAGTGGCATTTACATCTGAGCGCTTTCGTGCTTCGGAGGGCACGTTAAACTGTCGGTCCCGGCTCTAGCAGTCGTTAAGCCACGACGGAGGCCAAAAACTCCGTCACCAGAGTTGGCCACTAACTCATACGAGCTTGCTGGCTTACTTATTAACTGTCGTGAGCTTCATAACTGTACTTTATGAAGAATTCTTACCAGCTGCAACAATAATGGCACGCCTGTACTGTTTCCCTGAAAACAGCTCTTTGTACGAACTCGAGTGGCTCATTTGGTTTTTCACTCCGGCCTGTATCGTTACTAGTTCAGCTTCTAACATCTGAAAAATAAATACAAATATTACTGGATACTGGATTTTTCTGGTAAGACAAGACCAATTGTTCTTTTTGTTACTTTTTAGCTTTCGCCCGCGACTTCGTTCACTCACGTCCCGTTGGATCCCGTAGATTTTCCGGGATAAGAAGTAGCCTATGTGTTAATCCAGGTCACGGAAAATATATATATATATATATTCCAAGTTTCATCCAAATCGGATCCGTAGTTTTTGCGTGAAGGAGGAACAAACATACATACCTACATCCTTACAAACTTTCGCGTTTATAATATTAATAGGATAGGATTAGCCACTGTCTAATTAGGTACCTAGGTACTCCTCTCATCCTCTCTAACTTTTAAAACAGTGCAAACTAATGCAAAAAAGTTCAAATGTTTCATGTGTATTTTGTAAATATTGTAAATACTGTATTAGTTGTAATTTTCGTTGTGAATAAATTCAGATATTTTGTTGTGAATAACAAAAAAAAATTACCATTTCATCTTTGTAACCACGCAGCCTTGCAAGTTCCTTCCTCGCTTTCACCACATTTCCTTCCTTCAGCAAGAAATATGGTGTTTCTGGCATCCAATAGCACGCGGCGCAGTACACAAACGGCAAAGGTAGAAGTATGGAATTCAACATGGTGTAGGTGAGAAATGGGCCGACAGCCATTACTAGGAGGTTACCGAAGTTGAAGGCAAAACGAGTGCATACTGCTAGGGAACCGCGTATGTCCTTGTCAGATATTTCAGCTAAATATATTCCTATTACCTGAAAGTAGAGAAGATAACTTTAGCTTAGGTTTTTATAAGGAAAAGTGTCGGAACTGCTGGCTGATCTAATAACCCATTAAATAAATATCCTTCGACATTACCCACAACGCCCTCTAGTCCCAAACTAAGCAGAGCTTGTACTATAGGAACTAGATTGACTATAATATAAGTTTTTTTTTGTAAATAAGTACACATAGTAACACCCAGAGATAGAACAAACATTATGCCTATAATTAATGCATTGGTCAAGCTTTTTTTGTAAGTACATCTGTTAGGATCTTAACCTAAGACTTGAGTCAATACCTAAGTAAAGCAAGCTCGTATGAGTTAGTGGCCAACTCTGATGACGGAGTTTTTAGGCCACCTTAAGGCCTCCGTCATGGCTTAACGACTGTTAGAACCGGGACAGCACGGAAACGCACAGATGTAAATGCCACTAACGGTCACTCATCCAAATAGTGACCGAACAGAACATCGCTTTTAACATAGATAATCGGTGAAGATTGGCTAAGCAAGCTACGCCACGAGCGCTTTCTACCTAAGTACGGTTTATCGGTATAAGTAATAATAATAATAATAGGCCTTTACATCTATTGAAGATGATTTATACAGCGTGAGGAAGCAACCTATGCCTACACTTAACGGGACACTGTAGTGCCTGGGACAATGTTTAGATTTAATGTTTAGGTATAAGTAAGATCTTTATTAATCTCTTTAAGATTACAAACGAATCACTTACGATAACAAAAAATATTTTTAGGATATGAAATGGTTCCTAAGTAGAAGAATAGACATACTCACAGTGCTAACCATACTAGTTCCTGTACTCCACAAGAAGACCGAAATGCAAAGCAACCAGGCCTTCAAAGCAAATGCCACGATCACCTGTAAAACAAATACAATTTATAAGTTTCAAAACTTGAATAACCTCGACAATTTGATACAGCTTGATGGTACCTAGTTCTATTGACACCATTGAAAGGTCACAGGAAAGTAAAATGCGCAATGTCTTGGACGTGGATGACGTGTTTTTCACAATTGTTCCTATATTTAACTCCCAAACTACTGAACTGATTTTGATAAAACTTTATGTGATCAGTCTGGAAGAACCTATACCTACCCTCTCAGATAAAAAAAAATACAAATCGGTTCTTAAATGATGGAGTTATGAGGTAAAAAAAAACGAATTTAGAACCTCCTCCTTTTTTGAAGTTGGTTAAAAACGAGGCTACTTTTTATAAGGGAAATCAACGGGATCCAAAGGGACGCGAACGAAGTCGCAAGCGGAAGCTATAGTAATTTATAAGTTGACAAATTTAGGCATAATGAACTATTCATGAGCATAACAATGAACAGAACAGAATAGGTTCTAGGAAGATCTGACATGGTAGGAAGGAATGTATGTCACCACCAGTATCTACTCTATCGACCACCAAATACAGTCTATTATTCAATGATAGCGACGGTTCCCAGCACCCTCGTCACTCAAGAAACACTCACCAAAAGTGAACTATGAAGTGCCTAATAAATAGACTCATTTTATAACTCTTTGGTAGAGCAAACTAGAGGCACAGAAATAAGTAGTTAAGTACTATTCAAGTAATATTATTTGCATTTAGTGCCTACTCAACAAAGGTCAATCAATTTTTATTTTATTCAATAAATCGTTCAACGACTTCCAGTCTCGCAATGTTTATGTTTGGTGAATGCGTGGGTTTGCAGCCTAAACAAATGCTAGTATTTCTGCTACTGCTTAGCTACCCGGTACTAATTGTAATACTACACCATCTTAATACATAAAGCACTGATTACTACGAATTCCGGTCGTAATCGTGCGTAAGCCAAACTCTAGCGGCTTCATTATTACAAAACGAGATCTAATAGCGCGTGCACACTATGCCCATGCCGCTGCCGGCATGAATGCCGCGATTAATTCCGGAACTATTGCCACAGCAACATCGCCAAGTTCATGCCCTAGCTCTTTGGTGAGAATAAAGGCGATGTTGCTGTGGCAATAAGTCCGCGGCATGAATGCCGGCAGCGGCAATGGCATAGTGTGAACGCGGTATAAACTAGAGTCTAAACCCGGCGTACCTAGGCTTGGCCGATAGGGTTTTTCGACCATGCATTTATCGGCCGGCCATACATTTTTATTTAACTCTTTATTGCAGAAAATGAACAAAATAATGTACAAATAGATGGACTGTGTGAAAGAAGATATGAGTAAGAAAGGAGTGAACACCGAGATGACGGCTGATAGAGGAGTGTGGAAGACGAAGACATGTTGTACCGACCCCACTTAGCGTGGGACAAGAGTAGGATGATGATGATGAAATAGGTGGGCATTTTCTGCCTGCCAACCTTACAGGTCGAGAGAATGATTGGCATGCACGTATTTTCACCAACAAGGTTTTTTGAATGGAATAAGCACTTAGTTACTTTTATTCGCGCCTGCATGTTCCTATAGGAGGAATAATTTTCTTATAGGTACAATAATCTAGTCATAGTTATATTCTTACCGATCCAGTGGCAACGGGGAGAGCACTAAGGAGTATGGTAGCGCGTCTACCTAACTTGTCCGAAGTGTAGCGGGTCACAAAACTACCGAATATGAACCCTATGGGGTTCACTGCCACCATCCATGATACTCCATTCTAAAGAAAAAAAACATTTGTAGAGCAATCAATTTAGGTACCTCAGTAGGTACCTAATTTAAACACAAAAATACTAACTGTCATTTTAAGTCTTAGGTAAAATACTTCCCATTAATATACCCCTTAGGTATCTATAAACTTACGTCTGTTATGTCGACATTGGTTTCGTTGCGTTTAAACTTGGGTATCACAGGAGAAGGCCATGCTGAAAACGCTCCAAGAACGACAAAAGACAGAGAGACTGAAACATAAAACTCAAAATAATCTTTTAAAAATACCTCAATTCAGGTCTAGGTACCCACAAAACAAACGCAGTCCTGGATTTGTTAATAGGCCGTATAGGGGCGGCAGATTTCAAAGTACACTCACTCGATTCCAATTTCAGAGGATAAAAGTTAAACAAGTTTACTGGTTTTCTCATGATTTTTATACTAATAGGTACGTAAAATCCCTATAGAAACTTATTCCTATAGAAAATTAATCAATCCTAAGTACCTATTGTTATTGTACCTATTCTATCTATATTATTATTTTAATGAAAGGTAGGTAGGTATATGGGGCGACGCGGCGGAAGTAAAATGGCCTACTCATAAAAAATATAAATCCCGTACTGCACTAACGAAACTCAATACAAAGAACTTACCACAAAAAGTCGCCCAATATTGAACCTTTCGACTTCCATGTTCCACCATAGCGAATTCTATGTTCAAAAGTTACGGTATATAGATAATTCTACCAAAGTCCCGTCACGTGACCCCGGAGTCTGCGTACCGACTAGCTGGTTGTTTATGTACGAATCCCTTTTATAAGGTCCATGTTTCCGCCTAAAAGGCATACTTATTGGGGGAGTACCTGTGAACATTAACAGGTTCTTTACATACTTACTGATAAGGATTGCTCCTTCTAAGTTGCAGGGGAACTCTTTAGTCACCTCTACACTTGTCGGTTTTCGATTATTGCCTACTCTACCTAGGTAACCTTCTAATAGCTCGTTCACACTCACTCAGCCCATGCCGCTGCTGCGATTAATTCAGGACTTATTGCCACAGCAACATCGCCTTTATTCTTATCAGAGAGCAAGGGCATTAACTTGAGCCGGGAGCCAGTACAGAGGCATGATCGTGTTAACACTATGCTCATGCCCACTTCCCTGCCGACTGGCCGACTGCGGCTGAGTGTCAACGCACCGGCAATGTAGAGCAAGATTTACTAACTGAAGTAGGTAGGTACACAAGGACGAATTAGGTAGGTACAGTGTGTTACACTGCGCGTCAATGAACACTTTTCTGCGAATTGCTGCTGAGTTACCGCGTAGTGTAGGTAGGTAGGTACCTAGGTACCTAACTCTACCGGTGTCTTTCGCCATAGAGCTCGTACTCAGTCTGAGTTTTTATTTGTTGATAAGCGAACATGGGATCATTTAGTATTGGTAGGTAGGTACCTACCTAAGTATTATGAACGTGAGCTTATCAACATCACCCATTGAATTACTATTACTAGCGTAAATAGTACCTCAATGACATCACCACATTATTTTTTACTGCCCCACGCCTATTTGGTAGGCACACTAGCACTAGGTCACCGAACATCTACCTACACTAGGTACTGGTGGGACCAATCATCAACCTATCCCTATCATGCTAAAAGTAGTGCTTTCGAAACTGTCTAGACTAGACAGTCTATTGTTTGACTTTTCACGGAACGTCACAGTCACAAAACCATCACAACACAAAGCCTACATAACCTCACTGCACTGTGTACCTCTTTGCTGTACCTGTTACCTACCTACAGAGTACAGATTAGTAAGAGCATAGCTTATCTAAATAATCTATTTTAGGTCAGTAGGTAGGTAGGTAATGTACAGGGGATTGAGGATAATAATGCAACGTCGTGATTGTGATGTAGTGGCAATCACCGTGTGTAGATCTGGCTAGTAGGAGTAGGTAAACAAGTAGTCACACTTAACAGTTAGTTCTAGTGTGTTTCACTCTTTATTCAATAGATTAACTTACCTACCTACTTAGATACGAATGTTTACAAAGTTAAACAAGCACTGTTTTTGCTCCTACCTACTTCGTTAATCACTGCATTTTTAATTAAAATAGATTGAATTTTTTACTAGATTGACGACTGAAGTTTTTGAAATAAAAAATGTGAATTAAAATCTAGAAAACCTGCGTTGGTTCTCTAGAAAACCTTTCATTCTGTAACACAGACATGTGCAGACATGTGTTAGCATCCTAGTAATCATCTGTGACACAGACTGACTCGAGCAGGTCACTCAGTCAGTCTGTGTTCGTTTTCGGACGCCTCTGCGTGCCTCATAATAGGTATAAATGAAAATCAAAGAAAGCAGATGACAAGGCACATACTAGGATTAGCAAGCAGCTTTCCTGGTCAGCCCTATATATCAAGAAAAGTCAAGAATCTTGTTATCATATTTCGTAAAATAACATAGATTCTCTTTTTTCTCTATGGTTTTTCATGCAAAGAGTTTTTTTTTCTGTGCGCGACAAGAAGAAGAGGTGAAGGGAGAGGAAGGACGGCGGACGGCGTTTCTTTCTTGTCAATCAATTTTACGATTTGAAAGTGTCGTGGCATTCATTCATTTCATGTAATAAATTCAGGAAATCTTGTTAAAACTCTGGAATTCGTGATGTCAGAGCACGTATTACCGGCTGAAGAGCCGATTCGATTCGTGGCACCAGCCATTCAAGACAACCCGACGGGATGGGGTCCGTGCGAAATGCCGGAGCAATTCCGGGACATGCCCTACCAGCCGTTCAGCAAAGGAGACCGCTTGGGCAAGATTAGTGACTGGACAATGGTGCAGGACAAAAAATACCAGAGTACGTTTACTATGAGACAAGTTTTCGGTAAAACAATTTGGTGTTGGAGGTTATAGTGACGTTGGTGTAACTTGTGCAGCTGTTCGTAAGCTCTGTGCCAGTTTACTAAGATTATCTTAAAAACTGCTCATATTTAAAGAACTCTGCAGCGTTTGTGGTATATTATAAGCACTGATGAAAGTGCCTACTTTTTTCATTCAAAAGTTTAGTTGTATGAAATTACACCTATTATTCTTTTCAGATAAGTATGCATCCCAGTTTGGTGCGGGATCGTCCTACGCATACTTCCATGATGAAGATGAGAGCTCATTCCACTTGGTAGACACCACGCGAGACCAGAAGCCTCCGTACCAACGGGGTCGTGCTCGTGGCCAAAGGGGCCGAGGAGCGAGAGGTGCTCGCACTCCTGGTGGTATGACTACTCTGAACAAGGTATGGAGAAATAATCAGGTAAGATCAGCAAATAATGAAAAAATTCCATTCTGGATGGTGGTTCACTCAAATATTACTTTTATCAAGATACAAGATGTTAATTTGCATAGATAAGTGTCCAATAATGTGGGTTTGAAAAATTGTTTTCTGTTGTATTGTTTTGAAAATGCAATGTGTAGACATAGACATGTTTAATTTGGGTCAACCACCAAAAGTTTGAGTTATTTCAGGTGCTTAAAAAAGGTTCATAAACATAAACTAAAAACAAAACATAAACTGAGTGAAGAAAACAGTGATATAATAAGCTATTTTGTGTGTTTTTTCCTATGCAGTGGAATTCAGGCATACTGAAGGTTAGTTTCAACTTCCAGTGTGTCTAACTTCCACACAATAGAATATGATATAAATATGTAGTATAAACATGCAAAATGCAATAGAAAATATTGTGTCTTGTGTAGATCTGTGCTAAGGTCATTATCAATTGGCATTGACACAATAGAAGAATACATTTTACTGATTTATTTTCTGTCCCACAACAGCAACAGAGAGATCGCAAGCTTGGTAAGAGATGGGGACAGCGTGGTGCTCCTATGAAGATCCGGGATGCTTCTGTCACTGTTCGCCCCACTTGGTCAACTATCGAGGATATGGACTTCCCACGTCTTGCTAAGCTGTCTTTGCCTGGCATCAAGGAAGGTTTGTATATCTATCTATATATTTTGCAGCAAAATAAATTTGGAATGAAAAAGTTTGAGCAAGCCTAGATTACGAATTAGCTAAAAATCTCAAAAGAGGATTAGGTACCTAGTATAATGTTTCATATTATGTAGGATTGTAAAACTTTATTTTGGTTGCAACTTGGTTATGTAATTATAAGCTTAAGAAACCTGGGCCAGTACAAGTTGTTTGTTACTTAACAATCTTTTGAAAAAATGTACTAAATTTTTTAATTATTTACAGGTGAAGATATTGTGTGCTGCGGTACCCTTGAGTACTATGACAAGGCTTACGATCGTGTCAATGTGAAACACGAAAAGTCTTTGCAGCGTATTGACCGTATCTTCCATACGGTAAGATTCAAAACGTCATTATAATGTTAGTTTTAATATTATTGCAAGCGTAAGATGAAGGGCACTAAGTTTAGTCTCGTCCGTCCTACACTTCGCCTCAAAGACAATCATGTCTCAGGCATGGATGAGATATGCTGTGTTCTGATAAAAATGAAAAAAAGGTAAGGTGCCTTCTGGTAAGATCGGCGTAAATAGAAGTCCGGATGCCAAGCAATTCTGCGATATTTTTATATGATAATTGCTTAGTTACGTGATTTATCCGGACTTCCACTTCCGCCGATCTTACCAGAAGGCACTATACATCACATTAGTAATTAACAAAAATTTTAGAGGAGCACTAAAACCCATTTTTCAATACTTGCAGGTGACTACAACCGACGACCCCGTAGTCCGTCGCCTCAGTAAGACGACCGGCACGGTGTACGCCACAGACACCATCCTAGCCACCATTATGTGCTGCACACGCTCCAACTATTCTTGGGATATTGTTATTGAGAAGATTGGTAAAAAAATATTGTTTAGCCTAATAATGAACCAATGCTTAAGATAAGATAATTTATTACTCACTTACTTAGTACAGTGACTAGAGTTATATCACGCGGTATCTGTCTAGTTATTATGAATGGTTCATACTCTAGCCTAGCCTAGTAGCTCTTCTTTGCTGTGTTAGTTCAAGTTTTAATTAGGTCTAGTTGAAGCTATAAGGTATCTTACCATCAGGTGAAGTTCAAGTCAAAAGATGGTCTATTCAATATTTTAAAAAAAACTTGAGGCACTAGATACCAAGAGATCTGAGAGGAGGCCTATCGTGACTGGGAATAAAATCGTCACCCAACACCAAATTCCTAAGTTTCTTTTGTTTATGTAATCCCACAGGCGACAAATTGTTCCTGGACAAGCGCGATAACACGGAGTTTGACTTGCTGACTGTAAACGAGACATCTGTAGAGCCGCCTGCTGATGACGGCAACTCAATCAACTCGCCGCGAAACTTGGCTCTGGAAGCCACTTTTATCAACCATAACTTCAGCCAGCAGGTACCTAGTTTATACAAGAAAATAATAAAAAGCATCTCAATGCTGCGGTTTGTGGGAGCCATCCCCACCAAAAAGAGGAGCTTCGCCGACGGGTTGTGGCTTCGGGCAATTACCTTACTTTTCTCTTATCCATAGATGAAAGGCAATGCATCTTAACCTATTTATACATCTCTGGGTATTGTATGATGTTTGTTTTCAAGGTAAATGTTTGCAGGTTTTGAAATCGGGCGCCACTGAGCCTAAATACAAGTTCCCCGAGCCGAATCCTTTCGTTTCTGAGGATGAGGGAGAGATTGCTTCCGTCGGCTACCGCTACCGGAAGTGGAGCCTCAACAATGGCGTCGTGAGTAGTTATGTTACGAGCTGTAGTTTGACCGCAATTTCAGTACCTACTTAAAACAGTTTTCCTCCTGTGCATCATACCATTTGTTTGTAAGTAATTGTTCCTTCATGTCGTGGTGAAATATCTGATTAGCAGGATCAGTGAACAACAGGTAGTCTGACATAAAAAGCTACAGAAACTTGTTACATGAGATTTTGCTACATTTCTGTTCGCACAACATTTATATTCTTGTAACACTTTGAGTAGGTTGTTATATGTATTCATACCAAAGCGTTTGTCCTTTCCAGGTGTTGGTAGCGCGTTGCGAGCATGACGCTGTGATGCAGGGTCCTCAAGGAGAGACTCAATTCCTCACGATCAAGGCCCTCAACGAGTGGGACTCGAAACTGGCGAACGGAGTTGAGTGGCGGCAGAAACTCGACACGCAGCGGGGAGCTGTTCTTGCTAATGAGTTGAGAAATAACTCTTGCAAGCTTGCTAAGTGGACTGTTCAGGTAAAATAAATGAGTTGGAACAAGTTGCAGGATTCTCAAGGCTAAGTTCAATTCATCAAAGCAAAAAGTCATGCAAGACTACAAACCGGCTAACGATCCAACGGCTGCAGTTTCAGGCTGATTATTATAAAACTGTGTTTGTAACCTTCAGTTTACTGGACCTGTTCTGTACACTCCATGAATATATTTTTTTAATGTCTCTTGTCACTATGCAAGTAACATAAACTGATGGATTTGGTCCACAGGCCCTCCTAGCCGGCTCCGATCAAATCAAGTTCGGCTACGTATCCCGAACGCAGGTGCGCGATAACGCACGTCACGTGATTCTTGGAACTCAGCAGTTCAAACCGCACGAGTTTGCAGCTCAGATCAACCTGTCTATGGACAACGCGTGGGGCATCCTAAGGTGCATCATCGACATCTGTATGAAACAGAAAGACGGTAAGTGACTAAGCTCATTAGACGACTTTGACTTGTCTTGCATTTTATACAGGCCTCAGGCTCACTGTATTCTTTTGAATGTTGTTGGTGAATGCATGAGCGTGAATATTAAGCATGTGCTTTGTTATTTTCCTAATGTTTAAATATTTTTCCCCAGGCAAGTACTTGATCATGAAGGATCCGAACAAGCCATTGATTCGCCTGTACGATATCCCAGACAATACGTTCGAATCAGACGCGTCTGAAGAAAGCGGCGACGAGCAGGCCGACACACCCTTCGCACCTCTTTACTCGTACGGAAACACCAAGAGGATTTAACCATAACTGTGTCTAGGGGCTTGATTTAGTTATCAAGGCTAGCCCGTGCAAGTTATAGTCGTACGTAAGACTAGTAGCAACATTATTGTATAGTCGTAATCGAAATTACTTACAATTTTACAGTGGTATTTATCTGTATAATAATACAAGGTTTTCTGGTATGTATTGCATAATTTTATTCAACAGATTACAATTTTATAGAAACTTTTTCATTTTCTTTAAAACATCTCTGTCGCCCACACGAACAAAACTGCGGGGGCGTCGAAGCACGGGCGCAGTTCACTTACCAGTGATACTTACGTCTTATATATTAAAAAATACGCCATAAATATCAAAAACAACAAATGCAATTTATCACACGGCAGAATAATCATTATCCCATTAATCCAGATCTTACATGACCTAGCTAGATAAACCCCTACTACTACATAACCTTTGTAAAAACAATATAATTTTTTTTATTGAATTTGACTATGTCTACTTTGGCACTTTTGTACTTATCTCTGATACCTATATTTTTTACCTAATTTAACTTTCTCTTTTTTGATTTACATGATCAGTTCTCAAAGTCTCTTCTTCAGGGCTTTTACCTACATCTTGAACATTATCCAAAACTTCTTCCAAGGTCTTTCCTCTCGTTTCCGGCACAAAAAAGTAAATAAATAACACTCCTGTATAACCAACTAGAGCGAAACCCCAGAACACAGTGTAGTGCCCAAAAGTGTCCTTCACCGTTTGGTAACATTTAGTTACTGCAAAGCTTAGAACGCATGCTAGCATCGTTGCTAGACTTGAAGCTATGCCTTTCACATTTACTGGGAACAGCTCCGCTTGCATTACGTATGGCAAGTTCCCTATTCCGTTTGCGTAAAATACGTTGAATCCTAATATACCTATTAGGGGTAAAGCAGCAAGGGATGCTAGTGTTTCGGGACTAACTTTTACAGTGTCTTGCAAATAGAAATAAGTTCCAAGGATCGTCATAGATACCGAAACTCCTAGGCATGACGTGAACATGAGAATTCTTCGGCCGACATAGCGTGTGAGGAACGTGGCACATATACCTGCAAAAGGTTCAAATTTCATAATTTTATTCTGTGACCTAAGGTAGGTATGTATGTAGGTATTATTACATAATAACTACGTCAAATGAGCTCTCTAACTATCTCAGTAACAGAAAGGTTGCGATATTTACAGCGGAATCGTGTTTTATCAGATCAGTCTGTCTGTACCTACTACATTAATTACTGATAACAGTATTACTATCTTTGTGTATTTGAAAAGTAAACTGCACTAAACTACGATTAATAATAATAATAATAGGTCTATCTATAGAAGATGATTTATACAGTGTCAGGAGGCAACCTATGCCTACACTTAACGGGACACTGTACCTAGTGCCTGGGACAATGTTTAGATGGAGTAGGCTTGCCCAGCACCTATACCATCCTCTCGGCATAGTCAGCCATATCCACAGGAAAGAGAAGGTCAATACGTGCGGAGCTGACTAAGCCAAGGGTTTCCTCACGATGTTTTCCTTCACCGTTAAGCTCGTGTTAATGCGCATATAAATTTTCCGAAACGAAACGAAAAAATGTAGGAATTTTCAGACATTGAGTTTCAGATGAACTAAACGTTTCAAACTCTCGAGATTCCTCAAAACTGGTTTTCAGAGCTGATGAAATAAGTAGGTACTCAACTTGGAAACGGTTGCACCAATTTTCACCAAACATCTCAGATTAACCAGCTTTCTTCCAAAAAAACTCGCATTCGATTCGGAGATACGAAGGCACAGACACAACATCGTCAAACTTATAACCCCTTCCGTTTTTCGATCAGGGGTCAAATGCACAATATTCTATCATTTCTATCTCGAATAGAATATTATCAGTTGCTATCAGGAGTCAGTGAACTCACCGGCTGCCAATTGGACGAAGCCGTACACAATGCTGGCAAGCGGTCCAGACACTGAACTGCTTTGTCTGAAGATCACCTCCAAGTACGACTGGATGACAAGGATACCCGTCATGTATTGCAGCATTTTTAGGCCTGAAATTACACAAAAAATTAAATATTGATTATTAAATTATTAGGACATTGCAGACTGATTCAAACATTTTTAGAGTCAACTTTAAAATACTTATACGTAGACAAGTATAGTTTGGTAGGCAAGTACCCTAAGATAGTATAATAATTATCATCTGTGACCTAAGCTACTAAAATTTTTATAATGAATAAGAGGTAGGTCGTAAGCTATTATTACAAGTTAGGACAAAGGACAAACAATTTAGCATGAGTTTCCTTGTAGACTTATCACAAACATAAAGATAACTCTAACAATAAAATGCTGTTGATCATGAGCTGAGTCGAAAACAGAGAAAAAAATTCGCTCGTAAAAAACTTGATAAACACGACGACATCAATTTATTTGGTATTCTTTATGAAATTGCAACGATAGCATATAAAGTTTACACCACAGAGTTTACACATTGTGATGTAACGCCATAATAACCAAGTAGGGGGCGTTAGAATATTTATATTTATTTATTTAGGAAATTCGTCATTTTATCTAGGTTTTTGTTTACTCTTATTTATCAATACTTAGGCGCATTATTGTTGTACTTACGGTCCCTACAAATGCACCGATGAACGGTCAACATACCTCCAACAATGTAAAGTGCTTTCCTGTATTTCACATTGGTCAAGAGCTCTCTCATTGTGGTCTTGTTTTCCATACTTTCTATCACGTGGGCCCTTATTACCGTCATTTCATCATTGATCCACTGGAAAATGACATGGCCATTTGATTTCTCAGTTATTAATTTTGAACCGAAACCGTTTCAAGTTCAATTTGTCGCTCGCAAGTTGCTATCATTTATGATGGAACAAGTAGGTGCCCCACCTAATGTTATCGGTTACCTCTGATTAAAACAATGCTTGCTTATTCTAACAATACCTCACTCACAACGCACACCCACTGATGAGGTGCCCTGTCCTGTCATACATGCATCGCGTCCATCAGTCTGTGACGAAGGTTTCGTGCTAAGTAGGTACCATGCTGGTATCTATACTTATTACTATTTGGTATGTTGTATCTACCTTCTCATCATTAGTACATCTCAGCCGCTTAAACTCTTTCTTAGCCGCGTCCACCCTTCCATCCTTCAAGTGATAATAAGGTGACTCCGGTATCCACGTACAAAGCAACACATAAAATATCGGTATTGATAATATTATAGAATTCAACGCTGTGTATGAAACAAACGGACCTATACTGTAGATTGTCAGACTGCCTAGATTGTTCATTACTTGGACTATCATGCCAAGGGAGCCTCGTATTTCTTTATCGGATATTTCTGTCACGTATATCATTGTTACCTGAAAAACAAAGTTATGTTACAAATTACAAAGGATCATGATAGGGGTATGATGTCGTCTTAAGTATTCTGAATTCACGTCGACGTTGGTTTTTTGTAGCCGAACGAAGTGTTCGATTCTAATAGTGTCTTACCACTGCAGTGATTCCAGTGGCGAGCCCCATTAGAAATCTGCCGACGTACATCAGCTCAGGCATTTTTGTGAATATCATGAGACTCTGAAAATTAACAAGGAACATAGTCATCTATCTATTCTGCCAGAGCTTTCTACTAAAAATCAAACAGGAACTAACGTACCTACCGCACCTAATAACGCTGGAACAGACGAGCTGAATATAGTGCGTCGACGGCCAACCCTCTCGTTGAGGACTTGGCCACAGTAGCATCCCAGGAGTGCGCCCAGGCCATGGAGAGAAACCACCCATGATGTCTGCGTCTACAAAACAATTCTAGGTCATACTGCTGATTGTTGCTCCTAGCTACTTAGGTATAGTAGGTAGTACCTACCTATACGTCTATTGACACTGGTTAGAGGTTTCAATAATTGTGAATAATTAAGTAGGTATCTGTGCGCTGCTAAATATGTACAATCATAAAATGTATGCAGACAGTTCTCTAATTGAAATTAGTACCTTACTAACCGCAAGAGTTTAAGTATTGGTAGGTAACTACCTACTAATACTTAAACTCTTGCGGTAGGTACTTAGGTACCACAAAACTCTTGCGGAAGATAATTTTTTTTTTATTTCACAAAACATAGTTGTACAACGTTGCTGACTGTACCTACCTTCGAGGAGGTTATTATAATTGGAATAAACAGGTCGAATTTAACTTACGTCGGTAATTTCAAGATTCGCGTCTCCGTTTTTAAACTTTGGGATAGCTGGTGATGACCATGCTAGCGTGGCTCCAGTAAACACGAATGCTAGAGAAGCTAAAAATATATTATTATTAAGTATTAATATAGTACTAGGTACTACTTACCTACCTATTGTAAGAAATACTAAATAAGACATTAGGAATCGTACTAATAGCAGGTTTGAAGATGAAGACCCCTTGCTCAACCCGAGTAGAGGCATACTTACTTACCTTCCTACATCGGCTACTGTTATTTATTCTGTGTCCTAACTAAATAAACAAACCATTACCTACATAGGTTATTCCCAATGTCCCAAATCTTTGAACTACAAAACGTAAACAACATTTCTCACCACAAGCTCCAGCTAAATATTGCACTCTCCTGTTCATTTCTATAGGCATACTGCAATAATTTACACATAAAACCAAAGAACAGTTGTTATCGTGAATAAATAATAACGTAGCTGTTGGTAATTGGTATCACTACCACACACACGAGATTGGTTGCCGAGTCATGCGGCGCGACTATTTATATAGCAAGCAAGCACTAGGTAGGTACCTACATACCTGTTACCTACACTGAGTCGGGCGTTTATTAATCTAAGCCGCTATCCGTTCTATCTACGAGTATGCACGAATTAGAGCACCTAGGTAAGTCTACAGCGGACTTATTATTCAATAATCAACTTAATAGTTCACGGTTCCGCCAGAATATCTTGACAGCATTGGAACAAACAAAGATAAAATTACGATCGAGCGAAGCATAACGTCATCCACATCACACAGCGCGATCATCACCGTACGGTAGGTAGGTAAGTCTACTTCCTATGTCAGCTCAAAAGGTAAGCATAGAAGGTATATGGGTGGGTGCCATCTACCTACCTACTAATGTGTATCGCTTTTATAACGCGTTCTTTGTGTTAGGTGCAGGTACGCAAAGTATATAAAATAAGTAAGTATAATTTTGTTATATAACCCTGTGACCTTTATCACTAAGTCACAATAAAATTAGTATTGTAGGCAGGTAGGAAAAAAAAAACTTATTTATAAATAGTAAAGGTATACCTGAAAGTAGGTACATGGGTGTAACAACCTATTTACTAAAAATGCTGCATTATCTTATCACTTACAGTTATATTATGTACTTACAAAAAAGAATTGTATAATAATGTAAAACATAGGTACTATACCTATTAGAATTTTTTGGGTATTTTTTCTCCAGTTGTATTTCTTTGTAGTAAGAATCCAGGAAACAGATTTCTAAATGTCAAGTAAGTACCCAATTTTAACTAAGAAATGTCAAATCGACACAGAATGGAATTGGAAAACCCTACTAACAATAATATTGAGTTTGTTAGTGTTCGATTTACTTAGGTTGGTAATCAGCCGGCATTCTGGCTATAAGATTTCTGATTTCAATTGCTATTAGAGAATTTGTAGTACAAATATCCTTTTCTCCATATGGAGGTAGCAAAGTAATACCACCAAAAACTATTTTCTCTCCTTCCTCAGTCACTGGTATACAATTGTCTTTCAGCCATGCGAAAACTTTTTTCTTTGTAATTAGTAAGTCATCTTTGGGTAGTTCATGGGTTGGTTTACGTTTAGGTGGGATAATACTACTATCGCATGGAACCTCTTTGATATCCAGAACTGAAGTGCCAGGAATTATTACGGTCTGGTATGTTCCATCTTTATTGGGTACGGACAGGATGATACTGAAACAAAAAAATTATAAGATTACTGTAAATAACAAAAAAAATTACACAGCCTGGATTTTCCTATTCGTAATTACATTGTTGCTAAATAGTGAAGGAAAGGTATCTTCTATGATCAGCCCCAGCAAGGTAAGTAGGTACAGTAGTGGCAGCGATTCTTCGTCTCTCCAAAGTTAAGCACTACACCCCCCAATCCACATGTTCCTACAAACCGAGCCAAGCATAGGACCTGTGGAGCTACTTAGGGCTAAATTCAAACAGAGAGAGACATAGATTGAGTGTGACTGGTACCACTAATAAGTTCTGTTGATAATTACCTGTATGTGATTGGGTCAATTGAATGAATAAAGCCAACATAAGAGTAGCTCTTCTCAAGCATAACCATCATATACTTTTCTATGTATTGGACTAGATCTATTGGATCTTTATCTGTAAATTGGCACGAATTTTCTTCCTCAGGTTGTTCTGAATATTCGGCTTCATCAGTATTTTCTGCGGAATCTGCTTGATCGGGATCTTCACCAGACCCTTCTTGCAAACGTTTCCCTGTTGAGTTTTCAGAACCGCTCGTATCGTCAGAGTTCAGCACCGACGATTGGGGTTTCTCCTCGAGACTCATTGCCTCCGTCATCTCCTCCGCACTCATTTCACTGGAACTTTCTTCCATTGATTTACAATTTTACAAAGTGCGCTACCACTGACAACAACCAACAACAACAACAACAACAAAGAGAATACAAAAAAGACAACCAACAATCAACAAAACAAACAAATGGATGCGCGAGTGAATGAATGTTTCCACAGCTAAAATAATCTACTGATAGAATGAATAAATATAGACAATCAGATATTAAAGTCTGTGGTCTGAGGTGCAGTGCAGATACAGAGTAAAGCGTGGTCGTGAAACTCGTGAAAACAGGCGGGAGTTTCGAAGTTATAATAGTCAGGTAGGTACCTAATTATGATTCAGTTTATTTTACATTTTATGGACATATCTTCGATGTGTGTTCATGGAAAATAATATTCTCACATTAACTGGAATTTATATATTAGAAATATGCCTGTTTGTAAAAAACAACAAGAAATACTTTTTTGATGTAAAGTCCATCCGCATTGAAAACTTGCGAAACAAACACAAATATAACATTGTCATGCCACAAATCAACAATACTATGTTCCAAAAAAGCCCATATGTCTCTGCTATAAAAGTTTACAACCATTTACCTACAGATTTGAAACAATTGGAAGGGAACATATTTAAAAACCGGTTAAGAAAATGGTTAATCCAAAATGTGTATTATGACTTAAATGAATATTTTGATCTCAACAAGTAGGACCTACCAACTTAAGCTAAAGTTTATGTACGCTACCTAGTTACTACATACATAAGTGTTAGTTATTTTTATTAGTTTCTAACCATTTTTATTATTGTACATCCGAAACGGATAAACTGTTGGTTCAATTATAAGCTTGTAACACCTTTATGTACACAGTTATACAATAAACATAATCTTTATCTTTATCTACAAACATACATTTCTTTTCAAATATGAAAGCATTTAGGTAGCATAGACTCTTAGTGCACTGGCAGGCCATAATATTTTGTGCAACCATACCAGTGAAGGTAGGTACCTATGTACTAACCTACAATACCTACCTAAATAATGAAATTAATGAAGTTATGGAAGGCTTCGCTATGCATGTAAATAAAATACAACATGACTGTGGTTTTAGTTATTTATTTTTATCTTACAAACTAAATGTTCATTTCTTTGCCTTGGCTTCACGAGTGGCTCTCCTTTCCACTGCCTTTGCAACTTGCTTCTCTGTCTTCAGATTGCCCTTCTTACAAAACCTCTGGTTTTTCAGGAACTTAGGGTCCATCTGAAACATTATACATTTTAGTTTGGTACCAACCTAGACATTATCTACTGAATGTAAAGTAATTTTGCTTACACCTAGTGTAGATTCATGTCTGAACTTTGTGGGTTTTTTGATGCCATTCCTGTGGGCTTTGCGGCCTGTAAATACAAAATAGAGTCAGTCAGAAACTAGCTAGATGGATAGGTATGTAGGAAGCGTAGGTAGGTAAGTTTACGGAAGGTAATTGTTTACCGTGTTTACCTACCAATGTCACTACACAAACAATGTTATTGTAGCCAATTGTCGCCTATATTTTACATACAATTTTTGAATTTATTTCACAATTCGGTATATTCAATGGCTCAAAGTTATTTTGTTTTACTACATTTAGGTTTCGTTTACTTACTTTGGTTATGATTTGTGTGATTCTTTGACTTTGCCATTGTGTCAAAACTTGAGTCCTGAAAGTCAAAATATCTTTGTAAATCTTTAAGCTAACACAGCACCGGTTATACAATCACATTTAACTTTTGTATTTATGCACGATTTCTTTGATAATTTTAGATAAAAGACGAAAAACTAACCTACAGCAGCAAGTCAAATCAATGAAAGAAATCAAAGAAAGAAGTCCACAATTTTTGGCAATTTTGTGGACTGACAATAACAATTCCAAATTGTATGACAGTGACGTAAAAAAAGAGTCAGTTTGACATGACATCGACATAATGTGACATACAGACGATGACGTGACATTTATCCGTCTGTGTTTTCCATCGTGGTTCCACCCACTGCATTCTATTCTACTATCCATAGTTTTGCTTGGAACTTGGAACAATTTTGTCGTGTGTCTCATTTTCTCATGCAACTATTTGTATTTTGCTTCTTTTTTTAAGGAAAGAACGACAACGAGGAGTGGAACAAAACATTTTAATCTTTCTTGTTTTCGTCGTGTCGAAAATCTAATTTATACATTCTTGTACATAGCGAAATCTAAATAGAAAGAACTGAAATTAGACCTGGAGGAGTATCCATCATGGTAATACTTGAAGGCCAAGCTGGAGATGCTAATAAGGCCATAGCTGGCGAGGAAACTGAAAAAGACGAAGTGAAGACCGCTGTTCCCCTAGCACTAGAAAGTATCCTTTACATAATTTTACAGCTGGTGCCTTTGTGAGGCAAGAATGTATACGTCTTACTTAAGCTTGTTCCCTTCTTTCTTTTACCTACTGTGTTTAGTCACACTTACACAATTTCTTGTGCAATTACCTACTTTTAAGACAGCGATTTCGCGAAGTGAAAATGGCACTAAAGTTCAAAACTTTGTACATCATTTTTGCAACGTTTCTAATTTGATGAGTTAATTTAAAAGCTGACGATACTAACTATAGGTACCTTATTTAAGTTTTAAATGATTGGGGTTCTAAGTTGTTAGAATCATGTCCAAAATTCTAGATTCTGTTACCATTTTCACTTCGCCGTAGGGGTGCTGACCTCAGACCAATAATAATACGCCTTTACATCTATTGAAGATGATTTATACAGCGTCAGGAGGCAACCTATGCCTACACTTAACGGGACACTGTAGTGCCTGGGACAATGTTTTAGATGGAGTAAGCTTGCGCAGCACCTATACCATCCTCTCAGCCTAGTTAGACCAATAAACTTCTATGTAATATCTACAAACACTTACTATGTTCATATGACAAACAATTTCAAAGTGTCAGTTTATTAACAGGAGATCAGCAACAAAGTAAAGAAAGAAAGTAATTATTTATTTGCGACATAGAAACATACAAATACAAAATTAAATTAAAAAATAAACAGATGTCGCAAAACGGACTGTGCCTCAGCATGTGTCGGTTGGCATGCGACCGAGACTGGTCTTCCGACAGAGCTGTTTAGTGAGGCCACGGAATAAACCCACCCAATAGCACAAGACAAAAATTGGACATTAAAACTAAATTGTTCTTACATTGGTTGGGCCAGGGTTATAAAATATAAGAACTGACAAAATTATCCTTGACTCGTAGACAGTATTTCGTCTGACCAAAGACGCTCAGCAGCAGCATGGGTTGCGACACGCGGATTACCAACGGTACCGCGGCTTCTGTTCCCGTCGCCTTAGGAGGCTGCGTAAAGTGCTTAAAATACCCCAGGTTTGAATTTTTTTTAGCTCTGGTAGTTTTACAAATTAATTGACAATGATGCTGCCTTACTTGATTAAAAAAAGTGATTATTTTAGGATTGTCATTCATTAGTATTTATGCTAATAGAGGTTTTAAGTTGGCCACTAACTTATATTAGCTTGATTGCTTATACTAGTCTAAACTTTAATATAAACATATATAACTTTAAACTTTACATATTTTAAACTCTTAAGTTAGTTTCCGTTAGTAATAAAAAACCCATGTAAAACAGGGGCAGCAGGTACCGAGTCAAGAAGAAAAAGTTTAAATGGAACTGACATTCTGCAGTCTTCAAAGGTTATGATCTTAAGTTTATGAAACCCCCACAGGGCGATCGCCGCCATTACCGGCGACGCGACGTAACTGCCACCCACCTAACCAGCAGCAGCGCCGAGAACCGTCTGCTATGTGTCCCTTTGTTACAAGCTGAGCGGGCGTGGGCCCATGCAATGCAACTACGACAGGAGGCTAACACAGAGCCGCGGAAGAAGTTCCATTTGACGTCTAGGCTAAAGAAGGCGCATTCGCACGCCCAGACGCTGCTGCAGCTTTGTGAGGTAACTAGTGTTAGTGGACATTAAACACAGGGCCGAGCGGACTTAGGTGGGTACCGGATAGTGCTACACTAATTTTACTGCAAGCCAAGCAAACTGAATTAGACTAGAAGTAATATATATTTTTATAAGACCCACACATTGCTCTAATGCAGCGTTTCTTAACCTTTTTCAGTTTGCGGACTCCTAGAAAATCAACCACAATTATTTCAAGGACTGCCTTAAGTAATAAGAAACAGGAAAGGTCAATTTAATTTAGTTCTGAAGTTTAGTGACTGTTTGATGTATACGGCGGCGGACCCCCATACACATACTAGCGGACCCCCAGGGGTCCACGGACCACAGGTTAAGAAACACTGTTCTAATGGTATATTTTGTTACAGCAAAGTGGAGCCTGCGATGCCCGCACCCAACTAGAAGCGGGTGCTTATGCTGCGTGGCTAAACGGCATCCTATTGGTCGAACTACAGCAATGGCGCGCCGCAGCCGAAAGTCTTCAGCGAGCCCACTTGGTTCTGGACAAACTGTGCGCCGCTTTGCCTGAGGATGAGAGAACTGTCTACAAACAGAAGGTAACCTTAACACGTAGGGAACACAGTCCAGAATAGCATGGACATCCAATATTCTCTGCTACCTCAGTGAACCTCAACTCAAAGGATTCTGTCCTTTTTCCAGATAGAAGAGTTAAAGCCAAGCTTGCGTTACTGCGCTTACAACATCGGCGATGAGTCTGCAGCCGGCGACCTGGTCGCTATGCGTGGTCAGGGACTTATTGAAAATCTGGACTCTCTTATGGCGCAGGCCAAGTAAGCACACTTAACATACTAACAATTAAGTCCAGTTAACAGACTGAATTCATAATTTTAAAACCCATCACGGTAGCCTTTTTCACAATATACAACTGTTATGCTCAAACCTGTTGTAAAACTTTGAAGGGTGTAGTCAGGAGCACATCCAAAATGATTTATATCCTTACAGGGAATCCCGTTCGGGCGTAATGCACGAGGTAGAATGGCGCGGGCGCCGCGTCACTGTGCGTCCGGAAAAAGTTCGTCTATTCCTCGTCGCATTGCAAGACTTCGACAAATCCGTCGCTAACGCCACTGACGTCCAAGCCAAGATCGAAATCTTGGAGAACATTCTTATGGACTGCAAGGACGCAATATCCGCTATCAAGGATGAAATTAAAAACGATCCGAAGCTCAAAGCCGCTTCCGAAACGGCCGGACAAGCGACCGGTATCAACTATCTGCTGTCCTATCTGATGTATCTCCGTCTGGTACGCACCATCGAAAGGAACAACTTGCTCGTACAACAAGCGGAGGAAGCCCGCGCTAACAACGCTAACATCGACGGAAAGAAAGTCCGCCCGCACGATTTGACTCGCTTATACGAAATCATACTTCAGAACTTCACCGAGCTCCAACAGCTACCCGGATTTGAAACCGACGTGGCTTATCAGAAGGAAATTGAAATTCAAATGAAGGCGTACCGCGCTTTCCGATGCTACTACATAGCTCAAGTTCTGACCGGCCTGCGCCGCTTCAGAGAAGCCCTGGCTATGCTCGAAAGGGCTAGCAACTACGCTACCGAATCGATCAAGAGCAAGCTTGATGATACAAATCTAATGGATAAACTGCAAGTTCTAAAGAAGGATATCGAAAGCTGCAAGTTTGTGGTCCACGCGGATTCTGTCCTCGAAGACGACGAGGAAGAAGAGAGCAGCTATAAGGAGAGGAAGTACAAGGATAAGAAACCTTTGGTTGACCGGTTGGACGAGTACCGCGAGGATAGTCAAGTCCTTACTAAGAACCCGAATATCTTCAAGATGCCACCGTCGATGGAAGCGATCCCATGCAAGCCGTTGTTCTTCGACTTGGCCTGCAACTTTATTGAGTTTCCGAACCTTGATGACAAGACCGGCGCAGCTGATAATAAGAAGCAGGGCGCGGGACTTACCGGCCTTGTCAAAGGCTTCCTGGGCTGGGGCGGTGCTGCTAAGTAAAAGCATTTATTTACTCTGCCTAAATGGTTGTATATGGTTAAAATATATCTATGAATTTTATTGTTTTTGTTTTCAACTCAATTTCTGCACAGCGTAGTATGTAACCTTTAGGAATCTGCAATAATAACATAGTTGAGTTTATTTATTTGTATTACGTCATACAAAATTGTGTTTATTTAAAACAATTTAGCGTTAACAAAGAATATTTTACACAAACTATTTTTTTCAGTTTGAAGTAGGTACAAAAATAAAATATAAACAGAATATTTATACAATGTGTAACGATAATATTATAATTACAAATCACATTCAACTTATTAATTGCGATACTGTGAAGTGGATCAACGGCTTTTATAAATCGCGAAATGATTGGAGAATAATAGTCAAAAATCTACACTTATTACATATTATTATTCTAAGCACCTAGAAAGTTATCAACATTATCTATCCCACGGTCAACAGACACTGATGTAAGTATACAATAAATATGAAAACATACATAAATTATCTTTTAAAGTGTTTTTTGTTGACTATATTTACATGCTATTTATATTTTTATAGAAAGCGTAGTATCACGTGTACTGTGATGCAAATAAAATGAGTCTAGGACTACAGAGTTACAGCGATTATACAAATTAGTTTGGAATTTCTACAATAATCGAACCAAAAGCCGCCAACAAAGCGATTTTTTTTTCTAAACATCAAAACACGATCTTAAGTTCTACAGTTTATTTACCGTTTTTTACAGACTTGTACTCAATAGTTTTCTTAAATCCATACTTTAAATTCACAGTTAAGTGCAAATGAGCTCTTGGACGCCTGTTACCAGGAGGTATTTGTTTCAGACTATACAGATCTCGGCAAAATAATCTGTTACTCATAATAAGAATTCAATCATTTATTTATTAAAATGAGCACAGTGCAATTGAGTAGCAGTATCACAATTAAAAGTTTTTAAAGAACTAGCGAGGTGCTAGAGGCGGCCAGTGAGCAGAGTCATGAGCGATCCGATCGTTTGGAGCAACCACTTGCCCACAGGTAGGACAAATTTCCAGCTCCAAGTTTCTACCGACGACTAATTCTTGCTGCTTCGCGATGTCGGGCAGTAAAGCGACCAAGTCGGTGAACACGGAGTCTAGCTGCGGACCCATAGCGTTCTTGCAGTGTTCGTAGAACTCCGTGGCACTTATGATGCTATCGCGGAAAGCTCGCGAAGCCACCTTGAAGTTTTCGACCGCCGCAGCGCCCCCCAAAGCGAGCGCGAACTTTTTCACTAGCGAACGGTTTCTAGCTTCAAAGTCAGGCGGCGGGATGTAAGTGTGGACCGGAGCCGAGAAGGTCTGCCCAGCCGAGTTGGTGAACATCATCCCATCGCAAGCAGGCCGCGGTTTAAAGCCCGGCGGAGCGCTAGTCACGTTACCGTTCGGAATCTTTTTATTTTCTCTCGGGTATTCGATTTTTTGTGCGATCGGCTGATTCTTAGCTTTGGGATTGAGCGACGGGAACTCCTTCGCGGCGAGCGAGAAGTCGCCGTTCCCCGCGTTCCGGTTCTTTTCTGGGGCGGGCGCAGCCGAAACGGTTTCTATCGTCTTGATTTTCCTATCGACAACGTCGTTATTGTTGTTGAGATTCGCCTCGGTGAGTGATGGGTCACGCGCGTATTTTTTATCAAGTCCGTTCACCTGCACCAAGGGAGCGGTGGGCTCGGAGATGATGTTTTCCTTCTTGCTGATGTTTTTCTTCTTTTCCTTTTTCGGTTTAGCTTCAGTCACAGTAAACGGGTTCGGTGAGGTTTTGATCGGTTGAGCGAATGAATTTTTGATGGGTTGCGGGGTGGGTTGCTTCTTCGGCTTGGTTTTATTGACCGGCAGACCGGGGAAGTCTGCTACCGGGTTGAAGGTAGGATCTCGGGGCGGGGGCGCGTCAGGTTTGATTATCTTTTGTTTCTCCTTGGACTTGGAGACTGTGATCCATTGCGGCGGGTTGGCCGGCGCGGAGGTCGATGAGAGCGCGGGGAAGGCCTCCGAGGATGCGGTTTGAGGCTTCTTGCGCTGAGCCACCGCGGGGTTGCTTTTCATGGCTTGCATCTCTTCCTTGTTTATCATCGCGACCTGACAACCAAGATAAGATAAGATAATGTTTAAGGCTCGAGCAGACCGGATGCGTATACGTAGACGTAAGTGTAGACGTGCGCGTCATTACGCAAGCAGTGTGTCTTGTCTCATACAGTTTCATACATTACAGCTCAGTGCATTTGCACGTCTACGCTTACGTCTACGTATACGCATCCGGTCTACCCGAGCCTTTATTCCAAATAACATAGATCCACACAGTTACTATAATTATACAAATATAAACAAAGAGATTGATTTAACTGATTCTCAACTATTCGCAGTATACCTTAGGTGGCTGGGTAGATCTTGCACCCAGACTGGGATGATCATCTTTAGCCAGTGATGGGTAGTCATCGTCCATCGGCGAATAATCATCGTCGCTAAGAGGACGACGCGGCACTGATCGGTGTGCGCTCGTTTGCGTTAGGCGGAAGTTACTGGCACTGGCTGGCTGGCTGTGTAGCACTGACACTGGTTTGGCTGTAAGAAATAGCTCAAGTTTAACCTATATTGTGTTTTGTTTTCAACAACTATGATAAAGTAAAAAGCAAACGACTATGTAAAAGAGTATCTAAACGGCTTTTTTCAATTATATCTTGTTTTGGCTTCATTTTACGGGCTAAGAAATCAAATTTTTGTACCGAAATTTCACCTTCCTACATTATGTATTTGTATAATATCGAAGAAATCGCTTTCAGCGATAAAGCCGCCCATTGTACTATATAAAGTTAGTTTTAAGATTTTTACGTACCTAATCCTAAGCTATTATTTATCTATCTATCTATTATCTAATATGTATGTATGTATAATATGGTTATAATAGTTTTACACTATTAATTGAGCAACTAAAAATTATTCCGACAAATGAATACGTTATTGAAATTCCGATGAACTGGCTTCAGCGTAAGTAATGATACATACAGTTCCTGAGTACAGTGGCTGCGACGGAGGGCGCTGGGGAGGGTCTCGGCTGCGCGGGGCGGGAGGGGCCCGCCGCCGGCGCGCCCCCTAGTGTCGGGAAGTTACGGTCGTTGCGGGTCAGCTGGTCTCCGCCTGCAAATATTATTGTTATATTTTATCCTAGATTGTAGTAAAAGCAAGCAAGCTCGTATGAGTTAGTGGCCAACTCTGGTGACGGAGTTTTTAGGCCGTCGTGGCTTAACGACTGTAGTATTTTATCCTATTTGTAGTTATTGTTGTGCTTGTGTATGTTATGTTGTCAAACTAAATGTCTGTTGTTTCTTTATTACTAAACCAGTATTTTAAGTATGGTGATGATGGAAAATAGGTACCATACTCGAAGACTTGCAGGATCCCGTTTTCAATCGATTTCCAAAGAAATAGCTAAAAAAAGTTGTTTGTTTTTGCTAACAAGTTTAGACACAAGCGGTTGTGGGCGTTATTTTGTTCGCAGTTAATGTCGTTTTTGTAACGTGAAGGATTAAATGAAAGTGTAGGGAAAATAAATATTTTAACACAACAAATTGTTTTCTTTTGTAAATTAAGGTTAACCATTGTAGATCAATAAAATTATACCTTGTGTGTCCTGGGGTTAGCTTAACTTCTACTTACGCTCAAATACACTCAAAGGCTTGGCATCCATTGTGACTAAAATATCATTGGTAGTTTTGTGATGTTGTACATGAGTAGGATATACCTTTATAAACTTTAGAAGTGCCTCCTACAAGCAGGCTAGGCGCTGGCGGCGCGGTGGAGAGTCTTGGGAACAGCTCTTCGCTCCTCGTGTCAATTCGCTGCGGCGGTGGCGTCGGCGACGGACTGGGGGCTCGCTCCTGACGCTCGCGATGATCTCTTTCCCTGTTACGTAAATTATCTTCAAGATATCCAACTACCGTAACACGAGAAAAAAATTATTACAAGCGTGGTTGATTAGGCCAGTTCAAAAAGAAGAGTCTTCGCGCTCCCTATAACATTCGTAGATAATGTTTAAATTAATACTTTAACACGCAAAGAACCCTCTTTTTTAAACAATTAGGTACAGAGAAAGCGCGGATTTGAGGAAAGTAGGTACTGCACTGGAGTAGTCAGTGGTACATCCGCATAGAAAACAAAATTACCTTTGTTTCTAGTGTAAAGCAAGGTGCACTTACCTAGGAGTTCTCTGGGCGACAGGATGCGGCGTTATATTGAACTGTAGTTCCAACGTACGCGCCTGTCTAGCCGCGCCTTTGTTCATGCCGCGACCGTGCACCGTGGCTTTATGAGCTGTAAATCAATTACAATCACGTTTAAAGACAACTAGCGGACCGTCCGCTTCGCACGGGTATTTACAAGAATGAAAAAATTTTTGGGTAATTTTTTTACACCTTGTGTTATATTATTGGAGTTTTAGTAAGGATATCTATTTTTCCTAAATATTATAATAGCGTTTGTCACCCGGGGATAATGTAGCTTCCCAATGGTGACAG
Source organism: Eulithis prunata (assembly GCA_918843925.1). Lineage (NCBI taxonomy): Eukaryota > Metazoa > Arthropoda > Insecta > Lepidoptera > Geometridae > Eulithis > Eulithis prunata. Next base: position 6,972,803 of record OU974014.1, on the reverse strand, counting down.
AAGTATTCAAATCAGTCCAGTAGTTCGGAGCCTATTCAATGAAAATGAACAGTCTAAGAAACTATAGCCTGAATTCAAGACTAAGTATGTAAAAGTGAGCTATATTCTAATTACCTTTGAGATCAATCTCGCTTCTAAACACAGCCGTGAGATGTTGTCCCGCACACTCTCCTTCCTCACACAAGTAATGGTCGGTTCGGAAGTGGTGGGCTAACGCCGAGTGTGATGCATAGTACAAATTCCTTCCATCCGCGTCACACAGATGGCAGTAGAGATGCTCCTTGCGAAGATGTCGGTATAACTCGTCAGGGTCCATGAAGCGTTCTTCACAGAACTCGCATAGCGGGTGGCCCCTAGGGATATACTATCGAGGGTGATTATCAAACTAAAACAAATGCTCACTTGAAACACATTCAAATATTTTTTACTGGAAGATTTAGTGCAATTATGTGAATTTTTATTCAATACTAATATGTCCTAAGGCTAATTTAAAGATTATTTTATGATCTAGAATATATAAATCAAATTTAACAAAAGTATTTTTTTTATCTTTTGTTGAATTGAAGCACAAGTTTCCTTTTATCTATTCAAATATTATTATACAACTTTTTACTGCCAGTAATTTATCAACAACTAAGGTTTTTTATGTCTACAGAAGATCATGTCAAATACATATATAATCAAAATATAGTGTACCTATGTGATGTATCATCCAAGTCTCCTTTCCGCCTGTGATGGGCCAATTCCTGACGGGTGTAGCATTTCCTTTCACTAGTGAAGATCTAATTAAAAAAAAATAACATTATTATATTTTTAATAATAATGAATTTTAGATAGCAAATTATTATAAATTGTAGAAGTGCTGAGAAATTCAAAATAAAATAAACTGGTTTGATTTATTTCTGTGAGCTGTGCCCACAATGTTATTTGAATATAATAAACTTTATCTTTCTCTATAATACCTTTTATTATGCATGACTTTCTTCATTTTATTTAATAGTTTGTCTTCAACTGGTGTGACAGGCGTCACAGCTCAGTTGGTACTAACTCTGCCTTCTGTGCTGTGGATTATGGGTTTGATCCCCACCAACAAACATTTGTGTGTCAAACATAGATGTTTGTTGTGTCTGGGTGTTACTATGTATTATTAAAGTATGTATTTACAAAAAAAAAGTAGGTATTGTATCAGCATTCTAGTTTCCATAATACAAGCTCTGCTTAGTTTGGGACTAGAGGGTGTTGTGTGATTTGTCCAAGAATATTTATATAACTTACCCTCAGGTGCTTAACACAAAGATCACAGTAATGTCTCTCATGAACCTTCCTCATGTGATCACTAAGAGTGGTAAAGTTACGGAACGGTGGTAGTTTATCACAGATATTGCAGCGATTTTCCAAGAGGTGTTCATAGGCTTGTTTGATTTCGTCAGTACTGAATCCAATCTTGAATTGTCTCTCAAACTGCCTGTCCGTGAACACTCTGTTACGAAGCTCTTTGTAAGGCAGAACTGTGTCAGTGAAGACCACCTAGAAAATATAATTTAACCATTCAGATACTGATAAGGAAACAGTTATGGGAGGTTTGTTGAAACATTCAAAGTATTGACTCCCATAATTCAAACTTGAATGTTTTCAAACAATACAGAATTTATGTACCTACGTGTTATTGTGTCAGTATTAGATAATATTGCACAACCTAAATAAAAAATCACCTGTTTGGTGAACATTTAGCAGGTGTATGAATTTCATGTTACAGAACATACCCTGGCGAGGTCCTGGCGACATATAGGACACTCATTTTGGAGGCACAGCACCCGCATCCGAGTAGAGCACTCAAAACATACGGGATGGTCACATTCTCCTATCGAATAGAACTCAACGTTCTTGAAACACACCACGCAAGTGTTTTCCGTCGTATGGTCGGTCATACTTAACGATTGGCACAGGGATCTGGAAAATAAACTGATTGATGATAACCTCCAAGCTAATACGTGGAAGTTTGAAAAGAAGATATTATTTACGGCACCTGCTATGAAAAGAAAGGATGAAAATTTCGCAGAAAGAGATGGGTCAGGAAATGGGATTTTTTGACAGCAAAGCAAAAGCATTGAGCGAATGAATGGATTTGAATTTGACATACCTACCGAGCGAGTGAACGACTTTTTTAATGTTGCTATGTATGCTAGTTTAGTCCATTTGCCATAGGATATAGGTGTTCGGTGATTTGCCATGCTTCATAGAAAGGTGGAAGGACGTTCGGTTCGGAAGTTTGGAGTTTACTTCGAGGGGGTTTTTTTTTTTTTAGGTAACTGAAAACCAAAGACCTTAAACTTTACATTAGTAAAGACCTTTTACTTTAGTCTATGGTCTTTGCTGAAAACTGACTTGTATTTGTCTCATTGTCTATGCATCGCATGCATTGTGTTTATGTCAGTGTCATGTCAAAAGTAAAATTTGAAAATTGTCTATGAATGGGCAACGAAACGAACGGACGACGGTTTGTTTGAAAGTTATTGAATTGTTTGTTTTCACAATTTGAATTATTTGCGAAATATAATTCAACGAAGCGGTATAGATTTGTTTCTGTCGTTTGTGCGTCTAATAAAATAATCTAGAATGTTGTGATCCTCTTTAATTCGGACACACGAAAATGTTTTTCCAGGTATGTTTCATTCACCTTTTTTCTATATACAACCGTTTGGCAGTAAATTATACTTTTGTAACGTATTTATTCATTACTTTAGATAGAGAATACTCCAGAGCATATCAGGAAAGCTCGAAGGTCTGAAAAAGCTCCAAAGGAATCACCAAAAGAAGAATGCCCTCGTCTCATTTTGGGCCCTTTCTCCAGGCCCCCTCAAGTGGTCTTCGACGATGTCCTCATTGGATCTTCTTGTGAAAGAACCTTGGAACTCTTCAATCCTTCTCAACAAATACAACAGGTAGGTACCTACTAGGTACCTATGTACTTATCTATCTTTCTTCTGACATTTCTTTACATGTAAAATGTTTTGCATATTATACCTACCTACCTAAATGCAAAAATAAATGTAAAAACTGCAATAGTAGGTGCCTATTATAATTTTTCCTGACTATAAGTTACAGGCATAACTTAATTATTTTTAGCGTATGGTAAAGTACAGTCAGCTACATACATAACGACAAATAGTTTTTTTATAATCCAAGTCAATGTAGTTGCAAAAACGTTAAGCATTCTATCCTGAAAACTAGTATCAATCCATCGAAATTTTTGTAAAACTTGTAAAACAAATGTAACCTACCTCATAATTTTTTTTTGCCATAACAGAAACAATGCAGAAGTATATGAAGTTAGATAAAAATAATCTATGTAAACCGAGTATTTATCTTCCTATCAGATAACACTTGGGAAGTCTCTTCCTCCTGGGCTGGATATACAGCTGCCAGAAGAATGGCTAGAACTGGAACCGGAGACTTGCTACTGTGTGACACTGCGATGGACTCCTACTCAGCCAACGGCTATGCGTGAAACTATCCGCTTCACAAATAAGAATAGAGGCAGATATGATGTGATTGTGGTGTTGAAGTCTGTCATGGTAAACTTTATATTATAAGCAAACTATTTTTAACCGAAAAAAACCTCATCCACTTACACAACACTGTGTGTTCTGCTTTCCTGTTATCTTTCAATTGTGTTTATGATCAATAGAACAAACCCTATAAGCTACCATCATCATCATCATCATCTAATGATGAAGCTGTAGCAAATTGAAGTCGGTTTTTTCAACTTATAAATTATTTTAATACAAGCTGCAATTTTTTTCGTCTCACCAAAATGTAACATGGACCCATTAAACGACAGGGATTGCTTTTAAGAAATATATAAAACCACCTTTGAACTTTGATGAGTCAATACTTTGAGTCAATCTAGTGTTTACCTGTCCTAAGATTATTGCTGAACCTATCTGGCAATCTACCGCATAGTAAGGGTTTTGTTAGTGTTGAACCAAGTAGGTACCTAATGAAATATAATTTTATTGTTTTCAGCTCATAAAAGGCAAGAATCAGGCAAAAGGTTTCAAGACCTCCCCAGGTAAAATAAAGAAAAAAGTTGTTGCAAAAAAATCACCAGGTTCAATCTATAAAAAAAAAGCTGAAATAATATACAATACCACAACAAGAATCCAAAAAACTGTCAACATAGTCAAGTCAACCCATAAATTCTACCAAACAGCTAACAAAGAAAATATATCTAACATCAATGATTATTCCATTGATACTAACAAGTGCCCCTTTGACTCTCCTACAAGCAATGATATGAAGTTTGATACATCTGAGATTTTTTCAAACATGAGAAAAACAAACATCCTCCAAGAAACTTATGACAAATCTTATAATGTTACTCTCAACAGTAATGAAATCCCTCAAAATGTTTTAAAACCATCTACCAAACAAAATGAATCTGCATTGGACATTTTCGACAATCTTACATTCACACCTCTAAAAAGCTTGCCACTTAAAACCGAGAAACTGGACAAAGGTCCAAAAATAATTATGAGTGTGAACTCGGACAGCGACTTTGACGATAGTTTAGATTTAAAAAATTCTAACAAAGAAAACCAGACACACTCCATCATCAGTATAACGACATCACAGCCCGCCAACAAGTGGTTGACGGTGAACCATCAAACGCAAATTGACAATCAATTTGCTGAAACTCCAACTGTACAAAACAAAAAACATCCAAACACTTCCTCCCCCAAAGAGTTGAACAGCCCAAACTTTTCCATAAATACAGACTTCTCCCGCATCAGCGATCTTTCGTTCTTTCCACAAAGATTTTCAACTGAGCGGAAATGCTTTCCGAAAATCAACGAAACTCATGAAATGATCGACGATAAATTGAGTTCCGATACCTACACTAAAGAGTCTCCGAACACGCCCATGGAGCACAATGCCTATCAGACGATAGAAAGACCACCTCACTTTTTTACGAGAGAGCAGCCTAAGATGTGTCGCCAATCATTGTTTAGAGAGTACCATCAGCAAATGCAGCAACAAGCAGTCTTTGACAAAAACTACATGAATCCTTATGACCATAATGTTTGGCAATCTGAAATGCGCGCTGACGTAAGAGAAGGCAGATCTCCAGCGAGGTCAATAACGCCGCCTCTCCAATCGATCCCTGAAGAAAGCGTCCAGTGTTCCGAAACACAAGTTCTTGACAAAACCGACCAGCAAATGAGTACCTTCACAATAAACCGTACCTTTGATAAACAAGATAGGTCATCAATGAATACAACTTGTAGACAGACGTGGGCAAAGAAAGCGGTTAGGTGCGAGCCCGACCTTTGGAAAATGCCAGTTTCTGTAGCGAAGAAGTCAATGAAATCTAAAATTTCCGCCAAGCCTAAAGAATCTATTGGCTCTAAAATAAACACTACTTTCGAAAGCAATAAAACGATCAGCCAAAACCTAACGCTAAATCAATTCGGTAATGTTTATTCGCAATCGTTCACCGTGGATCCATTTCTATCTTCGACTTATTTTTACGACGAAGAAGCAGTGGATAAATTTGAAAATGAATTCAAGAGATGGCTGAACTGCATATTGACACCGCCTGCCGATCTCGACAGTAATGTTGAGCAGAAGATCGACGTCGGGAAAGCCTGGATCGAAAACAGAAATAAGGAAGTCCCACTCGCACCCACTAGAGAACACGTGTCTAACGTTTACCACAACAGCCATAGATTGGTTAGTCTCCGCAAATCTGCCAGAGCATTGCTTATGAGCCCCGAAATCGCTCCAGTCTTCCAGAAATTAAACGCGCAGATTGAAAAGAAACTAATAGCAATTAGAAATGATAGAAATCTCCACCTGGATGTTGGATTGCAGAAGATGATTATGGAACTGATATTGTCCTACAATCCGTTATGGCTTCGCATTGGTCTCGAAGCTATTTACGGCTTTGCTCTACCTCTAAAATCTAACAACGATATTGAAGGATTGACGACATTCGTGATTCAGCGAATGTTCAAAAATCCACATTTGAAGAATAAGCATTCCAAATCAAACGCACCTAATATTCTACTACCCGCGTATATGGAAGCGATCAAGAAGTTCACGCTGAAAAAGTTTTTCATGCTAGTTTTCTTCTTGGACCAAGCTAAGCAAAGAAAGCTTATTCAGCACGATCCTTGCTTGTTCTGTCGCAACGCAATTTGCAAGGAAAGTCGAGAAGTCATCATCCGATTCACTAGAGAGGTCATTGCCGGTATCGGCGATATCACGAAACATCTAAGGCCTCTCGGATACGTGGTCTGCCACAAGCAGTCTTATCTAGACGAGTATAAATACGCTGTGCACAATTTAGCATTGGACATCAAGGATGGAGTCAGACTGACAAAAGTAATGGAGATAATTATGATGAAGAATGGTTTATTGAATCAACTTCGAACGCCGGCGATTTCCCGTTTGCAGAAGATACATAACGTGCAAGTCGCACTTAACGCGTTAAAAGACGCCAACTTCACGATTGTTGGCGAAATCACAGCGGCTGATATAGCCGATGGCCACAGGGAAAAAACTCTGTCGTTGCTCTGGCAATTGATTCACGTTTTCCGCGCTCCACTGTTCGAAAAAGCAGCAAACGTTATACAGATTTGGTGGAGAAAGAAGTACGAAGTGATAGTGGAGAAGAGAAGGGAAGAAGAAAAGTCACGAATGAGACTGACCAACGCAGCTAGCATCATTCAATACTGGTGGCGTCAAGTCCAATACAATCGGCAGGTCGAGTGGCAAATGCAACGCGTGACTACCGCTACCATAATTGTACAAAAATACTGTCGAATGTGGCTGTGTCGCACGCGCCTCCGGAAAGTCAAGACCAGTGTGCTCAAGATTGAGACTTGGTATAGATCGATTAAGATGATGAGAGAAGCTAGAATGACCCTCGAAAAACTATGGTTAGAGCGACAAGAGCGGATGCGAAGGTCTGCTGTAGTAATTCAGAGTCATGTCAGGCGTTGGTTGTGCGTAAAACGATACAATATCACACGACGCAAAATCGTACACCTTCAAAGTGCGATCCGAAGGTTCCTTGTAAGAACACATTTCTTGCAACTGAAGAACTCTGTTATCGCTATCCAACAGAGGTACAGAGGTAAACTGCTTATGAAGTTTGAAATGCAAAAATTCGCTGAACAAAAACGCAGTGTGATTTTACTACAGACCAGCTATAAGATGATCAAACAGCGCAGAAATTTCTTGAACATCAAAAAGTCCGTCCACATCTTGGAAGATCGCTACATTGCTTTGCTGAAAATGCGAGAGCAACTGAAAAATTATTCAGAGCTAAAGAAAAACGTAATAAAGATTCAAGCTTTATACCGGAGCAAGAAATGCCAAAGAGATTACATACGGCAGAGGAGTGCTATCATAACTTTGCAGCGTAAATTCAGGGCAAATTCACTGATGAAAGTCCAAAGATTAAAATATTTACAAACTAAATATGCGGCTATCACTTTGCAAAAGTATACAAAATCATATCTGACAATGAAAAAGATACGAATGGAGTACACCACACTACGCCAATCAACAGTTTTGATCCAAGGTCACTTCCGTTCATACTTGCTAGCGAAGTCTCAGAGACACACCTACCTTCAACTACGAAATGCAACAATAACTTTACAGAAGAGATACAGAAGCTTGCTTTTGATGCGAAGAGAAAGATCATCATTCTTGACATTGAAAAAAGCTACAATCACTTTCCAAAGACAGTATAGAGCAGTAGTAGAAATGAGAAAATGCAAAGAGCGCTACAATAAGCTCCGCATTGCAACTTTATCTATCCAGCAAAAATATCGTGCTCTCATAAAAATGCGCGAGGAAAGATGCAAATACTTACAACTGAAATCGTCTTGTATTAAAGTTCAAAATGCTTTCCGAGCGTATTCGCTTGGAAAACGAGAAAGGGCAAACTACTTAAAACACAAAGATGCCGCGGTAAAAGTCCAAAACTGGTTCAGAAATTGCAAGAAAGGAAAAGAGTTAAAAGAACGTTTCCAGCAGACAAAACAGGCTTGCGTGACCATCCAAACATACTACAAAGCCTACATCACTGGCCGAAAAGTGAGACAGGAGTTCATAAGAATTAGAACTTCAGTGATATACATACAGAAATTCTTCAGATCGTACATTGTAACCAGAACTATCAGGCAACAGTTCATACAAATAAAAACATCTACAATAAAAATTCAGCTGTTCTATAAATCTCGCCTGGAAATGAAAAAGCAACGAGCAGCGTATTTGGAAATGAAGTCGGCAGTATCGCGTATAGAGACTTCCTACCAACAATACAGAGAATATCAAATTATTCGAAAACAGTATTTGGAACTGCGGAAAAAGACAATTTATCTCCAGAGGACATATCGCAGTATAACTGCTATGAGATTGCAGAAGGAGAAATATCTATCTCTGAAACATGCGACGATTGTAATGCAGCAAAGATATAGAGCATTGCTAACTATGAGAACGGAAAGAAAATCGTTTGTAAACTTACGTGCGGCTGCAGTCACCCTTCAAACACAGTTTAGGGCCCAACGACTCATGAAAGAAACGAGGAAAACATATCAAAAAACTGTAAAAGCATGTATATCAATCCAGAGGTTTTATAGAGCGTATATCACAGGCTCGAAGCAAAGGCAAGATTATTTGAAGCTGAAGCAATCAACTGTGAACTTGCAAAGACGTTACCGAGCCTTGATTGCCATGAAAAAGGAAAGGAACGTTTATGTTGCAAAATACAACGCTGCTGTTTGTATTCAAAAAAGATTCAGAGCTCAGACACTCATGTTGAAAACAAAGCAAGAGTACTCCAAAATATTATCTGCCACCAAAGTTCTACAGAGCAGATACAGGGCGTATCACGGAGGAAAATTACAAAAACAAGAATTCGTAAAGATGATAACTGCTACCATTCTTATCCAAACCAGGTATAGAATGTTGATGGAGACCAGAAGAATTCGATGCCAGTACCTCGTAATAAGAAGTGTTGCTATAATGATCCAACGACGATTCCGAGCGAACATTCTAGCACGTTTTATAAAACAGAATGCAGCAGCAACGAAAATACAAAATTGGTACAGATATGTACTAAAGCGCAACGCGTGCCGCCAAGAATACTTGCACACGAAAAAGTCGGTAATAAAAATACAATCTGTTATTCGAATGTTCCTCCACAGCAGCAGATTCCTTGAGCTAAAAAGTGCAACTTTGACAATACAGAGATACTACCGTTCTTATAGGAAGACCCAAAATGAAAGGCAAACGTACTTACAGGTCAGAAGATCTATTATTCAACTGCAAAGCCATGTAAGAAGTTTTATACACAGAAGGCGTTATTTGAGAATACGCTCGGCCGCATTAACTGTACAAACAGTTTACAGACTAAAACGGAAAAGAGCCTTAACTCGGAAAACTCAAGAATCTGCCGCAACATGCATACAGAAATACATTCGACGCTACCTAGTCCAAACTTGGTATAGAAAATACAAAGCAAGAGTGGTTAACATACAGCAGATTTGGAAGGGAAAACTCCTCACGAGACTGATACGTTATGAATACCAGCAGAGGAGGAAGTTCATTATAAGAATCCAGAGCGTCGCGAGGGGGTACTTGATGAGGAAACTGGTGCAGCTCAAAAAGGAGCACATTTTGAAGATGAGGGAAGAGAAGAGACAGTTTTGGGCAGCTTCGAAAATTCAAGTGAGTAACTAATCTATGTACTTACGAGTGTTTTTTGCAATCAGTACTTTCTTCGTGGCTTGCTTTTCATATTTTTCTATCCAACCGTTCTTAAGGTCTGCTTTCGCAGATTTGCAGAGCCTAGTTTGAACTTCAGTGAGCCTTCAGTGAGCTTTATCAACCGACATAATATTGTAAGGGTTTACTCGGTATAAATATTCCGGCGTATGTGAGTATCTACACAAACGTCTCAAGGTTTTTAAGGTGGAATAAACTATTTGTATCTAGTAATTATGTAGTTCTAAAATAAATAAACTTTAAAAAAACAAAAGGCTATCATGAAACCTACCTTACATTTGATTATTTTGTCTATTCAGGCGTTATTTCGCGGACACAAAGTTCGTGTGTCAATCGCGCACGACTTTCGCGTGGCGGAACTCCGTCGGCGATGGCGCGAGGGCGCTTTGAAATCGACGCAGGAGTCGCTCAAGGAGCGGAACGAGGAAGCTATGGAGGTTCTCAGAAACATGTCTGGTATTGAGATGGTTATCAATGCGTTTAGATCTCTTGGTAAGTGTGTTACTATTTTACAATAGTGGAAATATTGCATTATCTAATATAAATTTAATACCTACCTAGGTAAATGCTGATATAAAAATATTTTTTCGAAGTACCTATAATCAAAAGGAACTTATTTCAAGATCAAACAAAAGCCAAAATATCTATTTTTATACACAGCCAAGATCACAAAATACCTTAGTATAAAAGCATGGACGAATAATTGTCCTTGTTTAAAAGATGATTCAAGCTCGTTGGTAAAACATTATAATTGAGCGTTCAAGAGTTAATTGCGTTGAATAATATTAACACGCTTACATACCTGATTTTTTTTTTCTGTAGATAGAGATAGATAAATATTTATATGGCACACAACACAGGTACAACACAGTAAATAATTACACAATAAGAAACAATACAAAAAAAATATTAGGAAATAGTCAAGTAAGTAAGTACCTAGGATGTACATACAAGTACTGTAGGTATTATTAACTTTATTCAGACACTTCTGTATTGTTTTGTTTTAAAATTACATTAAATATCTGTCACTGCGCATTACATCTACCTACATTCAATGATAAATCTTTGTAATTTATGTTGGTAGTATTTATTTCTATTTAATTATTTGGGATTCCCCGAAAATTTTGCTAGAACATGCATATTTCGAATGTCGGGTAATCCCACAGTACCTAGTTATCTTCTCAAATCTTTATGATTTACATGCCATACAATAACAATAAGTTTTTCAATATCTGGAAATATACTCAATACTCACTATATTTATTAATATGACTAGTTATGGCCTAGCTAGAGTGTAATGCAGTCAGTATGTATTTGGTGGACGTGCCGTGCCTCTACGTACTCTACTCCTCACCGATTTGAGAGTGCCAAGAGATTTAGGGGATTTCTCCCATACGTAGGAAATACAGTTGTAGGTAGGTACTTTATGAAAATACACCTATTAATATTATATTTTTTTTAAATCTGAGCTCTTTTTGTATTCCAGAACTTCTGACCGAAGTATTCCCAATGATGTACAATCACAACGCGTCATCTATCGTGCGTCGCGTGTACGTCTACATGTCGGTTACGAATCGCTCCATTTCAAGCATCGAAGTGCTCAAGTCAGCCGCCGCTATACTTGTGAATCTCACTCGCTATAGGATTACGGGACCCAATATTTATGATGTAAGTCAATTTACATTACACCATGTATTTTTGTCATTTTGTAACAGAGACTTAAAATAGATGTAGAAAGAAATAATAAAGAAAAAAATAAATAAATAAAATAGATGTAAAATAAATGTAGAAAATGTCTAATAACTAATGATTCCCGCTGCTTTATAATGATACCGTTACATTTTTTTAAACTGCACTGTAAGTGTTTTGTAACAAACAAAGTTCGATCATTGCAAGTTTAAAAAAAATGTGGGATCAGGCTCCAGCTATTTCGCCCCAGATCTTTTTCGTATCCAGTGTCAATAAACCTATACATCTGTTTCAAATCTCATCCAAACATGTCTAGCAGCTGCTATGACATGATTTAGTCACAAACATCTTAACTTTGCATTTTTAGCTCGTTATTAAAAATTACTCCTTTCTTTTGCAGAGAGAACGTATTTCGCCAATTTTGAAGTTCATGTGGCGATTCAGCAATACCGAAATACAACTGTTTTGCATATTGTCGACATATCTATGGCTCTTCTCGAAATACGATGGCGTAAAAGAAGTTAGTAACATTTTTATTTCATTCGTATCTATGTACTACGTTCAGAAGAACTTTTATTTAAAAAAAAACCGTAAATTATGTTGGTTTTCAATTTGAGGATATCGTAACTCGTAGAAATTAGTTCTACCTACTAGATATTTCATGCATAGAGTAGACCTTATTCTGCAGTTATAATCTTATCACTCTTATTATAAATTATTATTGTAAAATTTTGCTTTTTGTTATAGGATTTGACAGAGTTCTTGCAAATGCCCGAAAATCACAAAATGCTCGGCACTATCAAGGGAAACGTCGAGAGAGTAAAACGAATGACCGAAAATACGTGCAGAAACAAATTCAACACTCCACAACCATCTAGGTTTATATCCCATACAAATTCTAGGAACGTTAGTATTTGTAGTAACTCAAGTAATAGTAGCATTCTACTACCCTCTGTTGAACCTGATTATGGAATCGTGAGAGAAGATAAACCGAGATACTTCGAAGACGCTCATCAGGCTATAAGTTGTCTCTTCCGTACATATAAGTTGTAGTGTAGTTTTTATGTGACTGACATTGAATTTTTTAATCGTGTGTATTTATGAATTATTTTTAGTTTAAATTGTTATAATCTTATTCTATTCTGTGTGTCCGTAGAGCACCGGTGGTGTAGTGGTAGGGACATTGTGCATCAGTCTCAGATTTGGGAATGGTTAACTTTTACGATAGTTTTGGTTGGTAGTGTTTCGTGTTACTTTTAAACTTATTTTTAGTTGTACTTCTAAAATAACTTTAGTTTATTAAATAATGGAGCTTATATTAACAGTTATGTACTGACTGGGTGTGCCTTGCCTAACAGTTAAGTTTAATAAAGTCTTTATGTAACAAGATTGTATTTACTTTATTTCACATTACCTAGTTCAAGACTAATTAACAAGTGCCTCTTTCAACAGAATGTACTGTAGTATATGCACAAGGGAATATTTTTAGGCCCCATGTTCAAGACATGCTGCACCGGACTTGCCTCTGCCTACTACTACCTGCTGCATGCCATATCGGTCAGCATTCCTAATACTTTTTTTTTATTTGCAGGGTTTTGTCGCTTATCGACTGTCTATGCTTATTTTACATTGTCACTTGGTTATCAGTTATGTCAAAACTCTACATCAAACTTTTTTCTCTATGCGTCAAGCAGAAATTACATGACATTGTGCATTTGACAGAAGTTTGTTTTTGTTATTGTGTCAATGTGTGGACAATTTTGTGATTTTCGTCTTGATTGCTCCTGATATTTTGTGTTCGTTTTATTATGATTATTAGAAATGGATGAATACGTGAACTACATTCTGCTGATATTAATAATACTCCCAGTGGTGCTATTTATTAACCTATGGGCTGGCATTGGGTGGGAGTTGTTTGTAAATAACTGAACAATCTCAATAATGAAGAATATTTCAAGGCTACAGATCAAGTAACTTACCTATATGATGTGGTGATCATCAGTGTTTACAGTTTAGTTCATTATATAGAAGATGCTAGAAAAACAACTGATCGTTATGGCTATGAAGCTCGGAACAATGAACCGAAGTCAAGTTCCATGAATGTGTTGCTCACATAAAACAATATGTTGGTTGTCAAGAGGAAATGGAAATTAAATACCAACATTAGATAAACTCTTTAATTATTTAACAATAAACTTAATAATCTACATAATATCACATGATGTCATATAAAAAGTAACCCTATGTTGTAAATAAATGTTTTTTTTTATCAATTAATTATTTAAACACCTACCTACCTACGTAAACTATGAGTAAGCAAATTTCAATGCATTAAGGTAGGTTCGCTTATAATACAATACCCATTACATTTTTTGGTTTCAAGTTAATAGTCATTTGCAAATACGCTGACAATACTTTTTTGATTAACCTAATTTTAATGTATTTATTCTACAAACATCAATGCAGATTAATCTAGTTAATATATAATATTGGATTAACTGTGCCCAACAGGATATGAATAGTTTCTGATTATGATGTAAAAAAAAATGTATGTATGTATTCTATCAGCCATCTAGTTTCCAACGTACAAGCTTTGCTTAGTTTGGGACCAGAAGGCGTTGTGTTAAGTGTCCGTGAATATTTATTTATTTATTTATAGGTATGTTGTAAGTACATACCTAATATTTTCATCAACCACTAATAGACCTATCACTCATATACTAAAACACTATTTACAGCCAGTGTACATAGAACTGGCTAAATATTCTAAAAAATAAAAACAAGAATATTTTTTTTACAAATTACCATTTACGCACTTCTTCTTTGCACGTATTTGCTGATGAAAAGTTGCATTACTTGAACCTATGTAAAATATTGCGTGTTTTAAATTTCACTAGATAGGATTAGTTCTTCCATGCCCATGTGACCGCGATGCCTCCATACTCGGTACCGGGCGATGTCCTTACGTGTCACCATGCCGACAACCTATAAATAGACACAGTTGAGTACTTACCTACTAATAATAGTTGGTAGGTAGGTTTACGTAAATGAATGAGGAAGTATGTAAATGTGAGATAAAAATACCCAATGTTGATTTGACTTGAACAGAAAATTGGGGATTATTCTGTTATCACATTTTGACTTTTGTCTGAAGTGGAAATCAAACCCACGATCATGTTAAGATGGTTCATGAACGGTCATTGGTTTTGAAGGAAACCTTATCTTTATGACTTCATTGCCAATTAAATTGTTCTTATTCAAAACTAGCTGATACCCGCGACTTCGTACGCGTGCGAAACTTTCCACCAAAATATCTGTCAACCAGCATACGATGAACTTCGTAGCAAATGGCTGCTTTTGGTTTAGAGTTCAAGCTGTATCTAATAATCCACGTCTATGATTGTAATAAAATACAGCGTATGTTTTTATCCGGAAAAAGGGCTTCCGAATGGTATAAGTTTCGTTGAAATTGGTCCAGTAGTTAAGGCGTGATCCACGAACAAACAAACATAAACAGACAAATTCGATTTTCGGAATCAGAATCGTTTATTTAGTTTATCCATTTTAGTTTTTGGCTTTTTTTACAGTTTTATAATAGTTCAAAATAAGAATTAACCTAAGGAAGCAGTCATTTCTACCCTTATTTACTGTGAACAGTGTCAGTGCGGGATTCATGAATGAATGTAGGTCTATTGTGTAACACTTCAACACTTATACACTAGTTAGTTAAATTATAAGTTATAACCTCATTCACGTCGTTGACAATGGGTAGGTGCCTTAATCCAAGTGCACGGAACAAACGGAACATTCGCGGCAGAGATGCCCGGTGAGGCAACGTGTATGGCGCCGGGTTCATGAATGGACGCAGATCTATTGTACATGTCTTCTCCCAGTCTGATAACTTCAACTGAAAATATGAATAAAAAAATAACAATAATTATGACAATCAAGTGAAAATATGAAAAGGAAAAGTCATCATCATCTCCTTGCCCTTTTCCCACTTTATGTAGGGTCGGCAAAGGAAAAGGAAAAGTATTTAGTTAAATGACATTATGGCGGGGCATAGATATTCTAGCCCGGCTCGTAGTTTATACTAGCTAAAAGTGCATATTTATATCTACTTTCATTTCATTATGAAAAAAAAACTTGTAGGAAAACTAGGTATAAGGGTGCCTTCTGGTAAGATCGGCCTAATATTAAGTCCGGATAAATCACGTAACTAAGCAATTATCATATAAAAATATCGCTGAATTGCTTGGCATCCGGACTTACTATTACGCCGATCTTACCAGAAGGCACTATACTTAGTTAAAACATTTTAAACGCCTATTAAATTAAGATAAGAGTGTAAAAGATACAGTTTGTGTTATTTATTATCCTCAATGGATTAGGTAATCACAATAATAGTAATATTACTTATTCATTTTTCAATCTATCAACGAACCTACTTAAAAAACTATGTTATAAAATGGGCGGTCTTAACCAGAGTTTTGCGTGAACATACCTGATCTATAGAAGGAAACCGAGGGTATTCCTTACGAAACATGTTCATATCGACGTTTGTGTTAGACCACGTTGTGTTAGCATTCTCGTTGTATATCTTATGTTGGAGAAGTACTATTAGTTGCGATCTCAGTATTATGCCGCGAAGACGCTTGTATATCGTTACTTCAGCCTGTATAGGAGCAAAATATGTTACATAACATTTATAGGGTTAATATATGTAGTTCTAGTTCAGTAATGGAGTTCTTCACGTCGATTTGATGATGGAACAAAATACTAGTTTCATATTTTTATTTTTTATTTAACCTATTGTGTCCCATTGCTGGGCAAAGGTCTCCCCCAAAGTTTTCCACTGGTCCCGGTCGTTGGCGTTGTTCCACCACTCTCCTATGTGAACGTCGAGATCGATAGTTTATATATCCTACTAATATTTTAAATTAATAAATAGTAGTGGGATGTCAAAGTTTAGATGTTTGGATTTTTGTGTTTCAATAACACTGCAATCACTGGTCCTATTTGGATGCAACTTGGAATATATATTGTTCGTTACCCGGATTAACACATAGGCTACTTTTTATCCCGGAAAATTAACAAGATCAAACTAGACGCAAATGAAGTCGCGGGCGGAAGCTGGTCCACAATATGGCCGACGTTCTCGATAGTTTGCAAAATGAACACTTTATTTGACATCAACTGTGAATACTCCTAACTATTGAAAGTGAAATTGTAGATACTTACATCATCAGCTAAAGGCGGATCTACAACCGGAAATCCGTTGTATGATACCAGTTTTAGAATCTCAACAATATGGCCGACGTTCTCGTTAGTTCGCAGAGTGAACACCGGATGTGACATCACCTCTGACGCGTAGATATTATGCGCTAACGGCGGAGGCTCCCAAGGGAGGAATGGGACAGCTGCTAGTTGGATGTGAATGTCGTAGATGCCCTGTTGGAGAAAAGGGAGCAAGTTACCAAAAAATACAATGCTATAATCAAGGAACTGCGTACATAAGTAGACAATAGAAAAAATTAGAGCCTGTTTGACCATCTAAGTAACGTTATACGTCATGTAGTCTTGGTTTTCGACATACTTCAAAAAAGGAGAAGGTTCTCAATTCGGGTTTTTTTCATGTTTGTTACCTCATAACTCCGTCTTTTATGAACCGATTAAAAAAAATTATCTCTCTGTACCTCCTCCTTTTTGAAGTCTGTTAAAACCCACTATTTGGGCCATAGTGGTGCTTAGTACTTACCTCATTGAAGAAATCGCCAACCCATTTAGCGACGACCAAAGTGACGATGATAGGTAGCGCGTTGGAGATCTGTCCAGTTGTTTCTATTATGATGACTGTGAGTGATATCGTCATTCGGACCACACCGCCTAGTTGTGCCGCCGCGCCGATTAATGCATATTTAGCTGGGTTTACTGTCTGAGAATAAGGAATTTGCATAAAATACCCAACACACTATAATATCCATGTTGGCTAAAACCGGTACTACTATATTATTTCTTGACTACGCTTTTTTACTAAAATATAGATACCTAGATAGACATTTATTCTAAACCACCACCAATTTAACAATGTAAAAGAAATAACAGCTTAAAAAGTAAACTTAAATCAAAAATAATAAGGTACCTACAAAAAGCAAACTAACTAATTGTAAGTACAGAAATAAGTTATGCTCTGTGTGGTAGTGAAACGGCCTCAGCTCAACTTAATCAGGTATTTGCACCGTTTACGGTATGAAGCGCTCGTGGCGTAGCTTGCTTAATCTTCACCGATTATCTAAGTTAAGCGAAGTTCTGCGCGGTCACTAATTGGATGGGTGACAGTTAGTCGCATTTTTATCTGAGCGCTTCCGTGCCTCGGAGGGCCCGTTAAACTGTCGATCCCGGCTCTAGCAGTCGTTAAGCCACGACGGAGGTCTTAAGGCGGCCTAAAAACTCCGTCACCAGAGTTGGCCACTAACTCATACGAACGAACGAACCGTTTACAACCGGAAACGGTTCGTTCGTTCGTATCTCATAGAACCCTATGAGATCATGATTGTCGAGACGTTTTGGCTTAGGCGTCGGGGTGGATTTATCCTGATTGTACAAAATGCTGGAACTTTTATAGTTCCATTATGCCTTATCATCCACTTACTCAAAACAGAGGTTTGACTAGGTACTCACATAAGAAGGAAGCATGTATTGGAATCCAATAGCAAGTAATCTCCCCCAAGCCGCTCCAGTCAACAAATTCGGTATAAAAAGTCCGCTTGAAACCGCCAATCCAAACGTCCATGTTGACAATAAGAAGTAGCAGACTACGAATAATAGGATAGATAGTGGTTTGTACGAGCCCATTGAGTCGTGGAGAAATGAACGGACGGACGCTTCAGGCGTTTGGAACCAGATGGCGGCTAAAGAGTTATATTCTCCATCGGCGCAGAATAACTGTGGAAAAATAAATATTACATAAGGTCTAATAAGAAATTGACATGAAGCAAGTAAGAATCTTTTGCGAGTGGATTCACAGTTTCCTCCACTGATTAGTATCCTCATCCCAGAAGCAAATCAGTAATCAGCTTTAGCAAATAAAATAAAATAAAATGCTGGGAAGATAAATAAGGTTTGTTCTAAAACCCCCAAATTCATAAACAGAGAACGCCTAGCGTCGCCTGAGCCCACCTCTAGAACAGGCTATACATCGTTTATAAATTCGAGGGTACCTTTATACCCCTCAAATCCATAAACGATTACACAAAAAAAATCTGAAAGAAATATCTTTGCCTGTTGACCACAGTAACGACAACCGCCAGTTAAGATAGTACCAAATCCTATTACATAAAAAAAAACCTTGTTTAAAATACAAATCAGACCTGTAAAGGTACTTTCGTAGGGTCTTCGCCCAATGGCCTGCAGTCATTCAGCAGGAACATCATCAGAAAGCCGCAAGTAGCACTGGAGGCTGCCACAAGACACGCTTCTACAACGCGAAGCCACGGCGATGATACGTGCCTATAAAAAATACAAGACAGTAAAATACATTTTGTCTAGTCCTCAGACACAAATTACATCCAAGTGGCACTTTTTGGATCAAATTCTAGAAACACGAGTCCACTAAGGCAATTGCTCTGTAAACAAAATCTTCGTTTAAATAAAACTTTAAGAATATCAATCGTTTTTGGTGACGGTCCAGTATAAATGAAATTGACCGAAACGTCAACTTATTTTGCACTGTGCATTTAATTAGAAACACATTATATTTTTTTTGGGTTGAAAACCTATTTTCCATTCACTAGGTAGTGTAGTTAGTAAAATAGACAAAATAACGCTTACAAATACATTACAAATCTGTCACGTAACATCACTAGACTGAATGTGGTAACATTATTACGAGTTTTGACATTAGCGCACTGTCAAAGATTGAATTTAATTAGAAGTTTGAGTATAGATAGGTTACCTTATTCTAAAAACCGCAAGTTTATAGTTGATATAATTCCACAGAGCGCCAAGCAATCCGCCAACAGCGCCGAAAAACATGAACACCGGCAGTTCGTAGAATTGAAACGGAAACGGTTCCATCTTTCCCAAGTTGAGAAGACCTGCAAGAATTAATTTAGTCAATGAAACAAAGAGAACTCTTTGAAACGATTAAAATCGACCATCCACTGGATGGATCTAAGCAAGTTCCACTCCACAGGGAGCGCTCGTGTCATAGCTTGCTTAGCCAATCTTCACCGATTATCTAAGTTAAGCAACGTTCTGTGCGGTCACTATTTGGATGGGTGACGGACGGCACGTTAAACTGTCGGTCCCCGCTCTAGCAGTCGTTAAGCCATGACGGAGGCCTTAAGGCGGCCTAAAAACTCCATCACCAGAGTTGGCCACTAACTCATACGAGCTTGCTTACTCCACCGGAATCTTATGGCTTAGTTCCCAAACTTTTTTCTTTCGGTTAGAATAACTCCCTATAGAAACCGTATGTATTAAACGTAAATACCTATTACTATTACTACTAGCCTATACTGGCCCATTGTTGAGCAAAGGCTTCCCCCCACTTCCGCCAGTCTCCACGTTCTTGAGCCCTAATTAGCCACGTAAATACCTACATATTCATTAATCAAATAATATATTCCGTACGTTACTTCGGCAGTGGAGATATTAATTTGCTTATCTAGTCAATATTTGCAAAGAGAAATACCTGGATAGCTCATTTCTCCAAGTCGCCCGTGGTACGCCGAAAGTGCAAAGTTCAGTGCAAACGTTGACACAACTGTACCGAAGAACGTTCGCCATGTCAGCGCTTGGTTCCAGAAGCTGGTGCCTTCTTCTAATGAGAATAGAACTCCACCTAAGAAACAAGATAGATAGATAGAAAACTCTTTATTGTACACCACTTTTACAGAAATTATAAAATGAACCCAGAGTTCATTATTCTTATGTGAAGTACAATGGGCGGCCTTATCGCTATGAGCGATCTCTTCCAGGATTTAAGATGAGTTACGTATCAGAGTAGGGTACATATATCATTAGTTTAAACTACGCAGTTATTATTTTCTTTCTTCTTGTCACAGCTCAGTCGGTAATAGCTGTGTGGTGCAAACATACTCGTAGATGTTTGTTCTATGTCTGGGTGTTAGGTACTATGTATTTACAAAAAAAATGTATAAAAGTATTCTATCAGCAATCTAGTTCCAATAATACAAGCTTTGCTTAGTTTGGGACTAGACAGCGTTGTGAGTAATGTCCAAGAATATTTATTTATTAATTTTTTTTCTGCCAAAGAGAAGACACTACATCGCATCCCTCTTGTTTGAAGAAACAGAAGCCATTTTAGCTATCCCCATTCCATCATCGGACAACCAGACGTACGGAAACGCAGGACCAATATTTATCATGCGGCCATAAAGGGGGACTCCTTGCCTGCGTCTGTGTTTCCGAATGCTTATAATTTGAATGTTTTCAAGAGGAGAGTGAATAGGTATCTTCTAGGCAAATGTGCTACACCGACCGCATCATCGCTTAACATCAAGTGAGATTGTGGTCAAACGTTTGTCTATAATACCTACGTAAAAAAAGTCTTCCTTACAAATCGCTGTTTATATTAAACAACCTGCAGCTTTCTTACCAATGGGAGCTCCAAAAGCTGCAGAAACACCAGCCGCTGCTCCCGCAGACACAAAGTCTCGCTTCTCATGATCCTCGCGGAAGTACTGGAATATCTTGAAGTCCTTGTTAAAGGTTGTGCTTTTGCCTTGTGATATACCGGCCGCGACTACCGCCCCGCTGTGGATCATGGGGCCTTCCTAACAAAGAATAATCTTATGAGCTATCGGGCCGTTATGGACCCAGGAATGAGAATGGGTTTGTTCATAGGTAAAACTCTTCTTCATAATGTTTCGCAATTTTGTTATTCGTAAGTTAGGTACTTACGTCATAACTTACGAGTATAAAGGGCGGCCCTAAAATCAAACAAATAATTACCGATTATAAATATTACACTTTGGAATTTTATCAGTAAGGAAGTGTCTTTTTTTTCTATGATATAAGTAATGGAACAAGCTGATAGCTCATCTGATGTTAAGTAGTAACTTCTGCCTATAACAATGCATTACCTCACAGAGCAAGTCCAATGAAGACGTGCCCTGTAAGGCAATGCACTGCGTCCATCACTCTAAGACGTAAAGATCTAGAAGTCTCATGTGCCTGTGATTACAATTAATTAATTAATTGTTAATTAATTAATTTGTAATTAATTGTGTCTATTGAAATACAAGGACAACAAAATATTTTTAATTAAGTAGAGGAATCTATTGGATGATATAATTCTACTCACAAAAGTAAACTCATTGATTATTATATGATGTAAACTACATTAGGCATTGTTCGTAATAATAATTTAGTCAATGCATGCACTAAGTGGAAACCAATGTAAATGGCAAACTACATGCATTAGCTTTACAGTTTTCGCACGCCATTTCTCAGTTTTAATTAAAATAGCATTTTTTTTATTACAATTTGTCACGAATGTCTGAAAATCGTCGATTTGAAAATGTTCTCCCTTTTGGCGTTGCTCTTATTTACAAGCACGCTCGTTGTAAAAGCGAGAGTGAACCCAGATGGACCAACAGTGGTGCTGGACTTTGTGAATTGCATCAACGAATTCATAAAAATAAACTTTAAAGATTCTGGAGTACTTATATTCGCAAATGCTGATAACTACAGCACATCAGTGTCGAAGATTCACTCGGAACTGTTGAAGAGGATTAACGATATGTCGAACTATGCAGTAGAAGTGATGAACCCTGAAGATGAAGACATTAATATTTGTGATAATTACGACGAAAAACTTGGTGTGTTGCATATCGATAACTTTGACGTGCGACCAATGCCAGCCTACTTTGTAATCATCATTGATAGTTATCAAGAGTTTCCATTTTTATTAGGAAGGTTGCTGCGATCACGAAGTTGGAACCCCAGTGCAAAGTTTATAATTTTACTGTTTAATTTTGCAAAGGACTCCATTAACATACAGTTCATAGAAAAAATGCTGACGTGTCTTTTTAGGTACAACGCTACTGAAGTTATAGTCATTGTGCCGCAAGCGAATAACATTCGCAAAGCGGTTATTTACGGTTGGAGGCCCTATGATCCTCCTAAATACTGCGGATATTTCAACGAGACAGCAAAAAATAGAGTGTACGTAAAAAACACGTGCGAAAAAGGTACCCTAAAATCTCACAGCATTTTCAGCCTAGGAATACCTACGGATATGAAGGGATGCATTTTAGACATAATTGCTTTAGAAAGACAACCATTCGTTAGCGGGGATGAAGAGGACTCGAATGTGGAAATGCTACTTATCGACGAAATGGTCAAAACTTTCAACATAAAAACCAAATATGATGTCGTGAATTCGTACAGAAGAGGTGTGAGAGAAAATGGGCAATGGGATGGAGCATTGCATCTACTAACTTTAAAGAAAGGACACGTGCTTTTGGGAGGAATATTTCCAGACTTTGATGTCCATGAAGACTTCGCGTACAGCTCGTCGTATCTATCTGATTCGTATACTTGGGTAGTACCTAGAGCTTACCACTCACCCCCCTGGGTAGCTCTATCGATAATCTTCAAAAGAGAAGTATGGTACTCTGTCATCGCAGCATTTATGATCTCAGTATTATCGTGGAGAATGTTGGGGCAACTTGGTCAGGATTCGGCATACAATAAGTCTTTGCGTCACAATTTTATGAATTCATGGGTTTGTTTTTTAGGTTTCTCATGCTACATCCGTCCAACTAGACAGAGTTTACGCATATTCTTCTCATTCTATAATATCTACTGTATCTTAGTGATAACAGCTTATCAGACCAAACTGATCGATGTCTTGAAGAACCCACGGTTTGATTATCAAATGCAAAATGTCGAGGAGCTAGTCGAGAGCGGCCTAAAATTCGGCGGGTTCGAAGAGCTGCGGGATTTGTTTCTAAACTCATCAGACAAATTCGACAGCATCATCTTCGAGCAATGGATAGTTGTCGATAACATAACAAAAGCCATGTTAGATGTAACTGTTCATAGAAACTTTTCCATACTTTGCAGTCGTCTTGAATTGGCGCACTTAACTGCTGTCACTCCTGACCTAAGCGACAGTTTTGGGGTTTACAAATACTATGCTTACGATACGAACATGTTTTCTGTTCCAGTAGAGATGTTAGCATTGAGGGGGTTTGCTTTTATGGAGATGTTTACGAATACAATAGGTATTTTCAAACAGATGGGGATAACTGCGTTTCTACGACGTAGATTTGCATGGTTCAACGGTAAACGTAGGGCAAAGTTATTACGCGCTATATTCATGGAGAAATCTGAAGTAAACTCGCTGTCGCTCGCACACCTTGAAGCCGGGTTTCTGGTGCTAGTTTTAGGATACGTGTGTGGATTTGTAGTGTTTGTATTAGAAATTTTAGCTAATACCAAATGGGTGAAGGACAAATATTCCCAAGTGATTTCGCAAAAGAAAAAAGTTGCACCTTCAATAAATTGAATTTTTAACACCCATTCACCCAGACGATCAAATATTTCTACATATTGAAGCCAGCAACTGGTAATAAAATATCTGGCAAGTTATGAATTACCTTCCCGCCAGCTAATCCTCCAACTACCGCGGTGATGACTCCAATGGCTTTAACCAAGAGAGTCTTGATGCGGACCACTCGAGGTACTTTCACTCCATTTAGGTAGCATTTCACTTGGGGGATGCCACTGCCGGCTGCTACAGGCTGTAAACAATACATTCATCAGATTTTGTCTTAAAAATAACAGTTGTTTTGCCTGTTTGTAACCCATTGGAAGTTTTAATTATCATAAGTAAGTTTTGCGTGTGTGATTCATTACAAACTTAATTCATGTGTTACTTAGCCATGCTATTGTGGTGTGAGTTGAGTACTATTAGCGTTACATATAAAAATATTATTTACTAGCCGTCGCCCGCGGCGTTGCTCGCGTTCTACCCTTTAGAGTGTGACGTTTCTAAATTCCTTTCTTAGTGCACCCCTACACTATATAAGGAAACTGCCCTCCAAATTTCATACCTCTAGGACTTATAGTTTAGGCTGTGCGTTGATTCTAAGTCAGCCTCAAAAGAGTTTTATATATATTGATGATGAAACTAATAAATAATTGTTAAATCTTATTTATTTAATTTATGATTACCACCTACTACTTCATATTAACAAAGTATTATGCAGCAATTTACTAATTATGAACAACACACTAGACAAGAAGTTTATCAAAGAATACCACACAATTTCTAGCATTTACTAGATATAACCAGTTCATACCTCTATATAGGCTACTAGGACAGAGCCGATGAAAACTATGCATATGTTCGATAACACCCACAGCAGATACGGAATGTACAGTCGGTCTTCTAGCACATACTTGTCCACAGCTGTATGTATATGTTTAGGAAGATATTATGTGAGTGTTGCTTAATTGCAGATCTGGATTAGTACTGAATTAATATAAACATTGTTTATGATGGTTAATACAGGGATGCTAGACACAGCTACTGTATCAATGTAAACCAACCCGACATTCATATTAAAATAAGTAACATGCATGCTAATTTTGTCTGTTTGATAATGTTATTTTGCTGAACAAATTTATAGTGGAGTAATGGTTATAGGCACTTACAAGTAATTGCTAGCTTACTTTCTATAAAAGAATTTTGCAAAGGATACATTTCTTCAACTCCCTGTACTTGATTTTTGAAAATTCTTCTATACAGATGTTTATGATGAATGCTATTAAAGCTGTGGTTACTCCGATGAGGAATATAATGAACCAACGCAGTATATCCTTCCATACTACAAAGGGGTATCCACGTTTTCTCTCTTCGTCTAAAAGTAGGTGGTTTTCACAAGTATCGTAATCTAAACTCTGTAAAATAAATAAAGATTTAAAAAGTTGTAAACCAGTACAGCAGTAACCATAAATAGTGTACTTACCTCATACTTAGCAGAAAGTATGTTCATAGATCCAGGTTCAATCTTCTGTACAGGATGTCGACGTCTGATTCCATGACTTCCATACTGTTCATCATCGGACTCCTAAAAGAAATAAGATACTTTCTTCTCTGACTCACTACCATTATGTATGTACACTTTTATTTTTCAGGCTTGTATTCAGAAAAAATGCTCAATCACTCAAACATAGACAGTGTTAACTGCTAAAATGTATGCTCAAGTCATGCTTGGTTTGTTTTGGAGGACATGAGCTTCAGTAATGGTCAGATCATGTAGGTAGTCTGGGAATTATGTTACTTTACCTAGATGAATGATGATTTACGACCAGTAATTAATTTATGATGATAGAGAATAAGTAGTACCTAATCTACTGATACAGATACTTACATGGGAGGAAACTGATCTATTGAGCTGTGCAACATTAGAAGTGCTAGCTTCTTCTTCATTGCTGACTAGTTGAGCAGTGTCTGACGTGAGGACATCACTGAAAGCCTCGTCTGCATTAGACGTGGATGAATCGTTCATTTCAGCTTCGATAAAATGAAAAGTAAGTGCATGAACAATGATTCACTGGAACTTATGGAAACTTATTTGAACTCATATTACAGATATTTATTAAGCACACCAAACCAGTAGAAGAAGCAGTATTTTATTTTAATAAGGCCTAAACCGGCTTAGACAAAAGAGAACTCCAACAAAACGAAAAATAAAGCATTTATGTATTTATTTTCCACAATCAACACAACACACACGCACGAACGAATACTAATACCACAGACAGGTTATCTTTCTGTGGCACCTATGTCTATTTTGTCTGCCACTGTCAACTTCATTTTTAATGGTATGTCAACGAAACAATAAAAGTATACAGAATTGTCTATGATTATAAAGGTTCTCGTGCACCTATGCTAAGCACCGGCACAGGCTGCACTAATCCCATCGTCCCCATTTAATCCCATATATGACCCTCGGCCATGTATTTGGACGCTGAATAAAAAAATAGTAGTTTTTCTTTGATTTCTTTAGTAGACTCCACATGCCATGCTAGTTCTGTGCATGCCAGGCAGGCAGCTAGGGAAAGAGGTTCTTGCGACATGCCAAGCCATAGGTACTATTCTGCAACGGAAGTTCTTCAATCTGTTGAATTTTCCAGATTTTTCACGTTGTTGTCTAAAGATATTAGTTGTTATGTCTTTTTCCGCATCCAAAAGTAATTTTAAATGTGCCTTCTAAAAGAAATTTCAATAAATATAATCAAATGGATGAAAATGATAATCAGTTTGATAAGCTATCGTTATCATTTTTATCAGCGTGCAAGCAAGAACAAACTTTTGACATACACATGCAGAGATTGACAGCGTTCTGTAAACAACAATAGAAAATGTAAATGTGTGTGTGGCTTGCTCGTTCGTTTGGTTGACAATCGCGATGTGATGTATTTCTACATCATCGCATGCTGAGTTATATTTTCATCAAAACCCTTTAGTTTTTAATTAAGTTACTGTGTTTATTTCTAAATGTTTTCAATCGTTGTGATATCTTTCCTCAGTTTTAATTTCTAAATATGTGTAATTTGCCGCCGAAGTTCCATTCAGTGTGTCGCCTTTGTTTATCATTCTGTGGCGATAATTGCAGTGATGTTAGACTTCCAATTTTCGACCGTGATAAGGATAAATCACGACTTTCCGAGATGATAATGGCACATTTATCACTAATGGTAATCATTTTGCAGTATTTTGGTCTAAATTCGCCAGGAAGGCGGAGTTTTCTCGTGTGAAAGTTTAGCGTAAGCGTATGAGATTGTGGATGCTGATAAGCGCCATTAACTTTCTCGCGGGTGTTGGGTATTTTCGCATTGTGATATCATGTTACGGCCCACGCGACGAGTGCCCGGAGGTATGACTAATGTCATTCGTGGAAATGATATGCGAGCGTGCGCCATGCGCCCAGTATCAGGAGAGCTGCGCGCGGGCCCTCCGCTGCTGATAACAAAGGATAGCGCCCATCGCCCGCCTCCTGCTGCGCCCTCGACCCTCGCCCCGCGCCCTACGTTACACAAATACACTGCCACTGCACGGTGCAGTGTGCTCATCCATTACACTGCATTGCTATTTTGAGAATTCAATATTTTCTAAAATTAGATTTACATTTTATGGGAATCAATCTGCTAGGGACTTATTCCCTTCCTGTCTTTGTTTAATCTAAAACATTGGTTTAAACAAGTTGATTTCCATAAATTCTTGTTATCAGACTGGAATGACTCATCATCTATGATTAGGCTTGTGAAAGGTCACTGGCCACATCATCTCACTTGATGACGATGTGGTGAAACTAAAGTAGTGAATTACATTTTTAGGTTTCCCCAGCAGACTTGTTACCTCAAGTTTTGTGTGGGAGTTGTGTGCGGAAACTTGAAGATTTCCACACCTTCAGAGAGTTGACACACAAGTCGGAAAGACTGTTGGAACAATTTCTACAGTATGCCAATTCACTGTCAGGGCCAAAAGAGGTGAGTAGCTTTCTAATTCTAATAAGTAGGTATATAGAGACATAATAATATCATAAAAACAATTCTTTGTAACTGTAATAGGTAGCTACTTTATTTACATTTATTTTATGACTAAGATAAGATTACATTATTTAACTAGTGGAATATTAAAGTAAATAGTTTGCCTGCAATACTAAAAATTAATAAAATTATAAGGAAAATATATTATGCAAATGTTACATCTGCATTGATGTTTCTGTAGCGAATGGGCTGAGTTCTTATCTTTTTATTGTAGAATGCTTTTACAGCTTTTACAAGGAGGCCAAGCAGCATTCCTATAGCCACAACTGTGGCTACACCCAGAATGCTCCACAGAACATGCTTAGGTTTCAAATCTGAAAGACTGAATCCTTTCTTAGAACTAAATGTAGAATCCAGTGTAGGGCAGAATGGCAGGGTAATGTTTGTGACATCTGCTCCAGCAAATCTCATTGGTGCTGTGCAACTGAAAATAACAAACCAGTAATAAAACATCTATAAATTCTACTTCTAAATAACATAAAGCTAACTTTTAATAGCCTGTTATAAAAAACAACCATAAGTTTTCTGACTTTTATTGCTCTACAGCCAAATATTTTTATTTATGTTGGAAACATATTGCACTTTTGAACCAAATTTTATCCAAACTATTGAAGTCAAGGGTATTTTACCTATTCATTGTATGAATATTCTATATACAGTCATGTTGATACACAATTTGGAAAGTTACCAAACATAAATAAATCCATAATAATGTCTGGTTTGTGAATTTAAGTAACTCAACATGTGTGTAATTTATTTACACATACACTTATTTTATATTATATTGTTTAATCTATAGCCTGAAAAAAAGAGTGCAACAGGTGACTAACCTGTGGCTCTCTAAACTTTATTTGGCAGAAAACATTGGTTCTTGCAACAATAATAACTTCTGAAACCCACATTTATTAAGCCATCCTTAAAACAATTTAGGTTGTCAGGCTGTCTACAATGTACATCCCATAGCCCGGCGGCGGCGGCCGAGCCTCTTCATTTGCCGCCAGCTTTTGCGGCGTATAGGCCTTTGCTTGTGACACAGCCGCCGGGCTATGGGGATGCACCATAAGTTTTAACTGAAACTACGACGGTACTTACAAAGGTATTTCACCAGTTTTGAACTTATCACCAGCTCCCTGTTTGGTCACAATACTGACTAGATCACAGTTGCACAGCCATTTGTTGCCAGTCATGCCGAGAACTTCGAGTTTACTCCACGGCATCAAATCTGTTGACAGCTCGCTCAGATTGTTATCATCTAGGTACACCTGCCAAACGAAAATACAACAGTAATGATATGCGTCTCGTAAAAATGACCACGTAATTGATCGTAAATGTAGCTGCTTTTGGATCGATGACTATCGACTTAACACAGCTTTTTACTGTAGCTTTCTTCATTTACCTACCTACCTTACCTACCATGTTCAGTAATACCTACTACAAGCACGTTCATCTGGGATACGGTTAAAATGAGGTTTAACTAATCATAGGCTCACTCTGGTAAATTCATTGCTGTAATTTCATCAGACTTCTTAAAATAATCTTTAAACATTGAAATCATTTATTTTTTAGTATAAACAAAACAAACCTAGTTAAGAGTCTTCTTCGCTCGAGGGTTTCGTAACTAAAGTAACGCCACTATAATTCCCGGTCGATAAATATACAGCCGGGAGTAAAACTATGAATTTCTACACAATCATCGTCCAACCGAGTAGTTAAGCACTCGTTCTCGTGTACGTACGTACGTACACATATTCAGTGAAATACAAAAAATCAGTTAGATTTATGCTTAAGCATAACATAGTTATACAACCGAATACAATGACATACATCATAATATTAGATAGGATTTATATAACATTGTAAAAACATAAATGTTTCTATCAGCACAGATATAACTAGAAATATCGTACGTATCTTAGCTATAAGATAGTTTGTATTCACATTACTGTGGCATACTTGAAAAAGCTATTATTTGTTTAGCACTTGCAGTAGGTACCCATGTTACGATCTTGCTTTGTTTGCGTATTTCAAGGAAACTATCATTCTAGTTTGGGATAAATTGCAATCAGTGATTGATTATCATAACATAATGAAGTGATTAATCAGCTGGCCCAGTTATCCGAGTGTCGTGTAAGCGGCACGATCTGGGCCAACCGAATTGCACATATAATGCGATATGATTATACCTACGAGTTTATTTAAAAACACAGTAAACGCGATGATAAGATGTTACTACGAGCTAATATTAGAATCACAGTTACAACACCCGCGGTGTCGTCATTCAGAATAATATACTTAAAAAAATACGTTTGACGTATTAGATCATCCGCTGAGATACGATTACCTACATTGTAGGTTTACAAAATGCACTGATATTATCAGTTTTGCTCGCAATAGTTGTATATAATTGCGAGGGTTTTTCCTTGTTTATCGCCTACGTCGGTTGTCATGTGGCACTCACCTCCTTCAAGGTCCATTTGTCTTTGATCCCTCTGAACGCGTTGTGGCTTATGTATCTCAGATTGGAATTGTGGCACAGATGCAACACCCTCAGGTTTTTGAGCGGAGTAAATGTACTGCGTTTCACTTCCTCCAAGAAGTCGTTTTCACCGACTTCTAATTCCTTCAATCGGTGTAAACCTGCAAACGTATGATTAGTGTTAGATAAAGATCCTCCGCGCATCGTAACGTAAACTTTTCGCATCCGACATTCACAGGTTTTTGTTATCTTTGTTTTCGCAAACATGGTATCTTTTGATATACACACTATTATAACTTACCCGATATCCAATAACATATTTGTCAATCTTAAATGCTCTTTGTGAATTGATCTAAACCTACTATAATGATATCTAGTTCTGTCACAAATAGATACTTTATCTTATCCATTTGATATCGTCAAATAATTTGTTATTATTACACTTTTTATCAGTTCCTAATATAATATTGTTTATCATACCCACGAAGCTGTCATCGTTAAGCTCCACTATAGGATTGTTATTGAAAGTGAGGTACTCCAGAGTGTTTCCTACTAGAGATAAGCTTTCTGGCACGGTGACAAAGCGGTTGTCTGACAAATCTATTTGCTGTAGTTGTACCAATCCCCTGAACGCGTCCAGTGGGATACTGTCGATGTCAGTTTTGGAAAGATCTAGAACCTACAAAAAAAATTATAGTACATTTATTTTGCGTCTATTGCACAATTTTCTAATAAAGCACAACAAGTTTCTATATCTCTAGAATTCAGCATAAAGTTGCTCTGATGTTGAATTCTTCATTCAAATACCTACAACTTAGGTTGTAGATTATCTGAAGTAACAGTGTGGCGTTTAGGATAACGTACCTGAAGATTAATAGCACTAGACAACGCCAACAATGTGACATGGTCAAGTATTTCAATCGGGTTATTGTTCAGATACAGTCTCGTCAAATTCGGGGTATGTTGGAATAGGTACTTGTCCAGGGAATGGATCTCATTGTAACCGAGATTGAGGGTCTCCAGCGCAATATCACTGTAAACGCCATCTTTGTATGGCCCTTGAAAGATCTCGCTTCTGAGAACTTCGCCTGAAATGACGTTAAAAAGATGCAATCTTCAAAAGCTGTTCTTGAGACTGACCTTCCTTACCACAGGACTTTTGTGTTCTTAGCATTGAAAAAAAAAAGAAATATGCTGCATGTAGATAGTTAGATAGTTTTATGCATATTGCATGGTACTATTATATCAGTTTTGTATATAACTCCATGATTCAGTTACGATATGATACCATCTATACTAATCAATATGCAAATATCTGACCTGTTGAATATTCATTCAAAATCAATAGCAAATTGCTATTTGACATATTATAATCGGTAGGTAGGTGTATGTCTTGTATATGCATGCAATAATATGCTTATCACGCAGTTTTCTCCGCGATAGGTAGGTACCTACCTATTTCACATGCATTATTCAAGAATAACATCTTAAATCTGATTTTTATGGCAATGTTCGCACACTAAAGTAAGCTAATGACCAAATTTAGTGGCATTTTAGGCGATTTAACATTTTTCTTCCATTTTGATTTGTTTTATGCACATTAGCAACTTTTAAAATAAAATATTTTAATTTTAATGATAATTACAAAATTATGGCGCAACGAGAAAAATGGTTTAAACATTTTAAACTACATATAATGTTATTTCATATGAAAGCTAGACTTATTTGTGTATGCATTAGTTGAATAACATTTTGTTAGGCAATAAATATCATAACTCGTCTCGCATATTTCTTTCTCAAGATCGAATGTATTTCAATACGAAATTCTACACCAACATTCATATTTCTACTTTTTGGCCGGTAATACTGATCATAATTTACAAGGAACATCCTTCTACGTCAAGATATACAACTAGTTATTTCAATAAATATCCTTGGACATTTCACACAACTTTTTTTTTTCATTTGATTTGGTGCATATCCTAAAGTAGGTGTAGACTTGATGACCCTGTTTAGTAGTTAGACACATTCATAAACACACCGATGATGTATAATCACGTTCATTATGTGCCCTCTAGCTTACAACAAGAGCAGGAAACGTAATCCACTTCGCTGTAAATCTGGCTATAAGCCAATTCGAGGATCGACTATCATAATAATGTATTTTGCATTCACCAGTACAAACTGAGATGATGTTCTTTGAGTGTGCCCACGGTGCCCTCATTTTATCGGAAGGAATATGACATTTCTTGTGGATCTATGTTTGCCTTTTGTGGCGCCTGTGAAAGTTGCGCGAACCCGAATCATCATAACTGAGTTTTTTTTATAAACTCTCTCCGTGTTGAACTCTTGCAACTATTTTATGCATTGATCAGACTTCTTTACCACAAGCTACTATTAGATTTTTATGCAAAACTAGTCGCCCGCGGCTTTGCTCGCGGTCTAGACCCTTTAGTTAGAGTTTGACTTTTTAAAATTCCTTTCTTAGTGCACCCCTACGCTATATTAGGATCAACCCTTCAAATTTCATACCTCTAGATCTTATAGTTTAGGCTGTGCGTTGATTGTCAGTCGGCTTCAAAAGAGTTTTATATATTTAAGAAAGATACCACCGTTTCAAATGGTATAGATGGGTAACTCTGTTCTGTCTCTAGTAAGTCCCTACTTGTTATTTATTATGCTGCGTGAATTTTCATTAATGAATTAATGCTCACCTGTAATATAATTGTTGCTCAGATCCAAATAGACCAGTCTGTCTAAGTTCCTGAACGCATCGTCCTCTATTTCGATAATCTCATTAGATTTGAAGCTGATCGCGATCCGCTTGCCCGGCAGCCGTGCTAGCTGACTCACGTTTGTTATGCTGTTGTTGAAGAATGTTATCAGGACGTGCCCATCTGAAAATAAACAAAAGAATTATCTACCGTTTTTCATGTGGTTTTTCCGCGAGGTTGACTAAAGTACCTAGAATCGTTATGTTTGATTTTGAGCAGATTTTAGGCTCATTCTATGTTATGTGTAGCCACCCTTGCCTTACTCCACCCCACACTCCACCTACTAAAAATAGTGGCAATATCGTAATAAATGGATTTTCGTGTTCTCTGCACATCCTTTTGAGAAACAGGCATTTGTGTTAATCATAGTAGTAGCCACAACTTTTGCTCATATTTCATTATCATAACTTCGGTTAAATATTTCTTATTTCATCCGTTAGTAATTTTAAGTAGGTTTATATTTTAAAGCTCTGAGTAGATAACTCGGATTATCTTGTGATAAAAATAATTCCGTATCAATGGCGCTTATCGTTCTTGGAATGCATTTTGTTCTGTGATTGTTTCTTTTAGGTGTCATGTCAATCTTCGTCTTAAAAATTACTTATGTACCTTTATACTAGCTATTTTCATTTTCTCGTCTTACATGTAGAGATTATCCAATGTTTGCTAAGCTCTAAAATATATTTCGCATGTTATAGAAACCGTGCATTAGTCATAAAGATGTCATCATTCAGTCGAAGGATTAGTTACAAAAGCAATCCCCACTCAATGTTATTCTGACATAAAACGTTATCTCTATAGGTATTATACCAGATACCACCGGTAAGATATTAGTTACGATAATTGTGATGCACTATATGAAGTCGAAGCAGCGACAGCCGATAAATGATTTTTACAAAACATGATAGTTTTCCATTGCGAAGATAAAAAGCGGCAAAACTTGATTGGAGCATACAGTCATTTGTTTTGCGTCATGTTTTCGCGTGATAGCATGGGTGATAAATAAACCTGTTCTTGATAATTTTTACCTTTTGAAAAGTCGTCGATCTGCTTTGGCCACTCCGGTATTTTGTCAATGTCTCGCCGCGAACAGTTCAATGTGAGAGATAAATTGTTTGAGTCTTGAATGAAGAGATCACAAGGAGCAGGCTCATCGGCCTTTTGCGCGCCACTCCACGAAACTAGGACGCACAATATCATTAACACCTACAACAAAGAAACACCGTAACTTATGTAACCTCGCGTAAACAAACGGTTCGATATTAGCTTCATTCACTATCTGACCACTCACTTTGCATACTTGGTACATTTTCCACAATTTCAATGAAGCTACTGCGAGCCCACCTGTTGATCTAGATTCGATTCTATCTTATCAGTTAGACGCGAGTGCTATCACGGTGACATAAAAACGAGCGAGCACCTCATTGGTCGCTTTATATTTGTCTTATCGCGTAACTTGTATCTATAGTCAATCGTGATCAAACAATGTTTTCTTTTTAGGAAGTCCTTAACGTTACGGCGGCAAAATTGGAAGAGATAATAAAGCCACTGAACGACAGCGAGTACGAGCCCGCTTCAAAAAATAGTTATGCAGAAGTTGGATCGCCAGATTCCACGGAGGAAATGAAAAATCTGGAGAGCCGGCAGGCCGCTGTCACGCTACTGCAAATAAAGAATTACGATCCCAGTAAATATGCAGTCAAACCCGACGAGGAACCGCACATAATGTACAACAGCGGACCGAGCTTACCGCCCGCGGACCGAGCGAGGGAGGTGATGCACTGCAATGCCGTCATCGATATTATAAGCAAGGCTGTCGCGGTCGCACAGAGAGAGAACGAGGAAACTCAGAAGTACCCTCCGAGCTACGACAGCGTCATAGACCGGTCGCACGCTCCCCCCAACACGCACACTGAAGCCAACTACCCTCCGGAATACCCCGAGGAGAGATACGCGTACGGAGCCACGCAGACCGCCACCAGCCCCTGCAGCAACGACGACCATGACAAGGAGATGGATCTCTCGCTATACAGCACCGTCAAGAACGAACCAAACGAACACACCGAACAAGACGAACAGAACGCGTACTTCCACAGAACTATGGCACAAAACAACACAAACTTTGCAGAGGAATACAAGCAGCACGTCTTCGGCAGAACCACAAGCAAATCGAAAATGAGTAAAGATTCTATTTACGAGGAGTGCAGTCAGAGCAGTAGCGGCTCCGATCCCGATAGATTGCAAATGGATATTTCTCAGATGTCGCAGGTAAGCGAATGCGGAAATAAAGACAAGGTTCGTTTCCATTGGCGCCATCTTGGATTTCGAGAACCGCTATAATTTTCCTCTACTCAATTGGTGTTTATACACATTTTCGTAGAACATCATTGTGGTGTAGCTCCACTCCTTCTGCCTTTTCGGGCATGTCAGTGAGTCAGTGAGTGGTAATGTAGCTTTATATAAGTATAATATAAAGTTGCTTTTTATACTGATCAAATGATTTTTCAGGACGACCCTGAGGAGACGCAGTCTGCGCGATCGAACCAGTCTTCGCCGCAG
This sequence comes from Eulithis prunata, assembly GCA_918843925.1. Taxonomy (NCBI): domain Eukaryota; kingdom Metazoa; phylum Arthropoda; class Insecta; order Lepidoptera; family Geometridae; genus Eulithis; species Eulithis prunata. The sequence goes on along the minus strand of OU974014.1, from coordinate 6,936,911 downwards.
CCGCAGCCGGACGAACACGAGACAAAGGAGTCCTTGTGGCAGGCTCTTCACAGAAATAATGGTGAGTATAGTTAAAACTAGCCCAAGGCTGTATCACTGTGATATCCATGAAAGATGGTCACAGGCTAATGCGAGCGAGTATTCATTTATTGCGGGATTTTCAGAACTCCAACAAGTAGTATTTTTTCCAATAATCGTAGGAATGTAATACACTGGTAAGAAGACTGAGTGATCTCTTATGCATAGTAGTATTTTAAGAACGAACGTTATCAAAATTATAATATATTTAACGTTATGTCATTAAAAATATAAATTTACATTTAGATGGTGGTATTAAAGTTTCATAACAATCACCATAAAAGTCAACAAGACATATGTTAGGCCGTAAATTTGCTACCATAATAAATTAAAATGATTTTTCATTCTACCACTATTGGTGGAAAGAACGTCCGGTCTATGCCGTTACAAATTGGTGGCATAATATTTTGGATTATTTTACCTAAATATGGTTTGAAATATACTTCATATTGATGTTATGTTTGATGATAATCACTTTAGCCTTATCTAGCTCATTTGACGTGCCTATAGTGCCTACCTAAAAATAATTAGGATCATCAACTAAATGACGACTTTTGCTGACGTCTGTTTACTTACATAATTAGCATATACACCGGCTCGTTTATGATCATCAACTACGCTCTAAGCGTGATATCCATTCGACCGGTAAGTCAATACAAATCTCTCCTTTGTATGACACTTTCCGATTTTGTCAACAGTTTTATCCATCATGTAGTATTTCGAAAGTTTGGTCAGTATATTAACCTACTGCTGGGCAATAAGCCTGTTCAGTAATTCTCATTGCTATTTTTAACCCCCGAAAAACGGAAGGGGTGTTATAAGTTTGACGGCGTTGTATGTCTCTTGTTCGGGTTTTTCTTTAGAGTCAGCTAGTTGACTTTAGTGATCTTGTCATTTTGAGTCTAGTTTTAATATGTATTGCAATATACAATATTGCTGAGCCACTAGTCTCCTTTTATACATAGTATACTACTTATTATTTAGTACATAGTTTCTAGTTTAGTAAGTATTATACTAGGTTTTTATTTCTGTGTTTTTGTTCTAGTACCTACCTAGTGTTGTAAACCAAATTATTCTTGTTATTCCTTGGCAATTGTAATAAATAAACAAATATATTTGTAGGTCGTAGCGGAGAAGCTACTCAATTACTCCGACGTTTGATAAACAGCAAGCATCTCGGGATGACGGTGTCGCCCTTACGTCCAGCCACGTCGCCTCTACCGGCGCCGACGCCGCCGCCGCCTAACGGATCTGTTTCACCCGTAAGTAAGCTACTTCATTGCCTGTGGTTTACCAGGTTATCTGCTCCGTGGTAATAAGAGTGTCATCATCATCTCCTTGCCCTTTTCCCACTTTATGTAGGGTCGGCACAACATGTGTTTCTCCTCCATGCTCTTCTATCAGCCGTCATCTCAGTTGTCACTCCTTTCTTACCCATATCATTTTTCACGCAGTCTATCCATCTTTTCTTTGGCCTACCTCTACTCTTATATCCATCTACATTCATATCTAATACTCTTCTTTTCACATGACATTCATCTCTTCGCATAACATGGCCATACCATGCTAACCTGCTGCTCATCATCTTTTCATTCACTGGCGCCACTTTCAAACTTCCTCTGATATACTCATTCCTGATCCGGGGTAATAAGAGTGTATGTTCACATTATTATACACCACTATATTGTAATTACGAAAAAAACCGTATTCGCAGTGTCTGTTACTGATTTATTTGTTTAAAAATTTCACACAAACAAGTAGTGCTAGGAGGACTTAATGCTAAGAGCATTGTCTACCAGTCTTCCTGGGCGTGCAAAAAGGTACGCATTTAGGTAGCAAAAATTCAAAATTCAAAATTAAAAAACATATTCCAAGAAAAGGATAGATATTATTATTATATTATTAGATAGGATTAGATGGAAAATATCTTGACAGTGCCAATAGCATTAGTAGCCTCTGCTGCAACTGTCCTTAATTTTTTTTTGCTAATTACAAAATGGTGGTGTATGTAATTTCAGTTTATGAGAAAGGGCGGCAACATTTTTAGTGTTGTCAAATAAGGTTAGTTTAGAAAAAATGCTACACAGAATCGACACCACTGACTGTCAGTCAGAACAATACTGATATTATTCTCTATCAAAAAAAAAATCTACCTTCGGTGAACTGATCACTGGTCCTTCTGAAGGAGTTGGCAGTGTGGTATTTTGACAAGCCACACCTATAAGTAAAGTTGGTATAGCACTAATAAGACAGTTTGGTCTAGCGAAGATTTTTAAATATAATGACCCCAGACAATAATACTAGTGTGCAGCGAAAACGAAATTAGACAATTATGCGGTTATTATTCTTTTATTGTGGTCATAAAACGACACTTACCAAGCGAAACTCCATACCTGAAGTGTAACTTCAAATGACTTATTATTACCACAAAAAACATGTATCGTTTTAGGAACCTCACTGATTTGGGTGATTCTCTTTTTAATACACAAAGCGTGAGTAAGCGACATTTGTATGCGATAAGCACGCGACTTTTTTGCTCCTTCGTGCCATTGAACCTTCAAATTATATAGACAGAACTCACATTAATGCGATAAAAAGTACTAACTTGGAAGTCCGCTCGGTAACACTTCGACATCACTTTATTCCACACGCTATATTTTTTCTAAATACTTTTATCACTGCAGTGGAGTAACCAATGTCAATCCTCAGTGAATACTATGTACAGGACTGAGGAACAGCATAAATTAGGTGCTTTATACAATACAAATGTTATGTTAATGAATTATGGAGGCTTAATACGAATATTTTTCCTTGAGAATAAGCGTGAGTCGATGGTTTTATGTACGGTCTTGAGAGGAATTATCCTTGTTTTTGTTTGACCTCAAAGTGTTTGTTGTTATTAAAAACGTTTGTTTATATTTTTTATCGGTTTTATGAGTAAATTGCCCACAACCTCACGTCGACGTCTATCTATCTGCTTCTTATTTCCGTTCATTGCCTAGCCGCTGAATCAATCTTGAAATTTACGTCATGTAATCAACTTGATAGCTTATATTTTGGAGAGGGTCATAGAGTACTTATTCATATAAAAATATATAACCATTTCGGAAAAGAAAAATAAATTCGTATATAATTTTTGTAGAACGGCAAATGGCAGTTGGTGGACCGCGGTGGTAACGTAGCAGGTACCGCGCGAAGGAAACAAAGCTTCCCGGCGCGAGCGCAGCCTGTCTCGGCGACCGAGCCCGCCGCTAATGCACCGTGGCCGCCTGTTAATGACAACGTGAGTATTTCATAAATAAATAAATATAAATATTCACGGACACTTAACACAACGCTTTCTAGTCCCAAACTAAGCAAAGCTTGTACGATGGAAACTAGATGGCTGATAGAATACATACTTTTTTTTTTGAGACAGAACTCAATTTCATACAAGACATACGTCAAGAGATATTATAGTATCGTAGTCGAGAAAATTTCATGAAGAAAACAGTTTGAAACATTGTAATTTACATCTGCATGCTTAGTGTGTTTGTTTTACGTATAACTGCAAAGTTCACGTAAACGATTTTTGTATAGAAATTGAACAGCGCCCTTAGTTTACAAAACTGATGATTCTCCATTCTAAGTTATAATTTACGTGTCTTTGTAGTAAACGTCATACGTACACACACGGCATGCGTCTACCTACAATGCAGGTCACCTCATACGTGGTGATCCGATGTCGATAAAGATGTAATTTGCATCAACTACAACTGAAGACAGAGCGTTTTCACGCAGAAATAAAATAATCAGATATTTTATAGTATGCTTTTAAAAGAAGTCTTCGTTTTATTACGTTTTTGAACTTGTCAATCAACAACTGAGACACATCAGTTGGGATTTTGTTATAGAAGCGTACACATTGCCCTTTGAAAGATTTACTAATTTTTGTGAGAACTTTTTAATACTTTGATGAAGACCATGGCCATTTCATTTGAATATGCTTTATCTTTTTCTACAGCAAGAGCCAACAGACCCAGCGTCAGCGACTAGCGGTCGCTCCGGCCCTCGAGTTGAGATCTCATGCACAAACTGCGGCACTCACACCACGACGATATGGCGGCGCGACGCAAGGGGAGAGATGGTCTGCAACGCATGTGGATTGTACTACAAGTTGCACGGAGTACCGCGACCCACGGCCATGCGCCGTGATACCATCCATACGAGACGTCGCCGGCCCAGGCATGACGGCAAGCATTCCCGGACTAGTAAGTATATAATCATAGCTTCCGACCGCGATAAAAAGATCTTCCAGACACATTTTCTGGGATGATCAGTAGCCTATGTGTTAATCCACGTTAAGAACTATATATATTGCAAGTTTAATCTAAATCGGACCAGCAGTTGCAGCGTGATTGGAACACAAATATTTAAAGATCTAAATTTTGACATTTATAATATTAGTGGAATGGGATATTAGAGATAAAACAGAGATGTGACGTGATACAATTCACAAATGGTCGGCCGAGATATGATGGCAAGAATTCCCAGACCAATGAGTATTTAACTTATTAATCAAGCGACCACATTACGAAACCAAAGGTATGGAACGGCTTCTTTGAGACGAACCGATAACGGCGTCTTAAGAAGCCGTATAAAGCACATAATAGTTGTTATCTCCTCTATTTCAAACGGTAAACGAAAACATCGTCAAGAAACCTACACCGTTTAACCTTGAATGATCTACCTCCACAGTTATCTGTAGACCCAATCTGGTTTTTTTTTCTTATAGAAAACCGCCGCAGTGCCGCGTGTCCTGAACCGAGCGAGGCGCCATCATCAGCCACTGGAAATGGGAATGTAGCTAGCGTGCAGCCCGCGTGCAGCGAGAACGCCGCGCCAGAGGAGGCCGTGTTAGCTGCGTTACGTAGGCAACTACAGCCGCACTTACTCGCCGCGTTACATGCCCACACTAGCCGCACTCATCGTCCGCAGGTTAGTGAGAATGTCGCGCCAAAAAGAGCATTCAAAGATTTATCCGTACTCGACAAGAGCGGTCACAGATTTCAAAATTGCCAATAAATATAAGACAGGCGTCATGGATCAGTCGGTAGTAGCTCTGCCTTCCGTGCTGTGGGTCGTGGGTGCAATCCCCACCGAGAACAAACATTTGTGTGAGGCAAACATAGATGTTTGTTCTGTGACTTTACTATGTAAAAAGTTTACTATATAATAAGTAGGTATGTATTTATAAAAAAACTATTTAAGTATTCTATCAGCAATCTAGTTCCCATATAAGCTTTGCTTAGTTTGAGACTAAAGAGCGTTGTGTTATGTCCAAGAATATTTATTTATTGATTATTATTTATATTAAAAATATTAAACGCCGATAAATTTAAATTCATGGTACAGTCAGCAAAAAAACCTTAATCTCTTCGATTTTTTTTGTGATTAAGTTATACTTCCATAAGATCAAAGTGACCATTAATTTTACAGGGAGGTGGCCTCAACGCCCCAGAATACGACGAGGCGCCACTTAACTTAGTGGCCAGTCACGTGGCTGCTGAAGAAACGCACTGACTATCGCACTGTGATACTGCGCCCACATCCGAATAACGCAAGAAAATCGCACGATTCTATCGATTAATCGCAGCTGTAAAGGTATCGATGTGAATAACTGCGCCTTTTTCGATCTCTCTATTGCCCAAGCAAGCAAGCTCGTATGAGTTAGTGGCCAACTCTGGTGACGGAGTTTTTAGTCCCTCGGGTTCAGAGGAATGGATGCGCCATGATATTGTTATTTTTGTTACATAAAAGTTCGATGTGCGTACACGTTTTTCGTCTTAATATACATGTGTCAATGAGAATGTTTTCTCAGCGTTGAAATAACTTGTATTTACATCTAGAGATACACTTTGATAAAATAGTCTCTTATACACATTTTTACATCTTCCAATTTCAAAGTAATAAAAGCAATATAAACTTAGTATAAAAATTAAAAGCAATAATAATATAAAGATTTTGAAAATAATTATACTTAAATAATTAAATAGTGATAGTAAGGCCAGTGTTTGAAGACAGAAATTAAATTTACATTTATTCAATCGTTATAGTACGATGAGATTATAATGTTTCTCCGTAGAGTTTTAATGTTCAATAGAATTAAGGGAATTAAAGAATTATGGTTCGTGTCAGTATACTTTTTAAAAAGTTGCAAAACAAGTATTAACTCTTATTTCGAGCATTACTCAAAATGACGAATAACGGGAAACAATAATATGTATTTTTTACCTATTTGCAAACTATAATTATGTTGCAGCTAAATTAGTATATTATTACAGCGTTCTATTTATTCTTCACGTGTGATATATTTGACATCAATATTCACTTATTCTTGTCCAACAAAATGTATACTACATTTTACGTCAAAGGTAATGAACCTCAGAATATTGGTAATTTGTGAAATGAACACCAAGGTGAGCAGTTCGACCCAATTTAATACAATTGATGTATCAAACACGAATATTGAATAATTGTAGAAAAGATGTGATGTTGAATCTCTTTTGTACCTAATAATATTGGTGTATGTTGGACCTTGCCTTATAATGCTCTCTCGATTAGTTTCGATTTTATATTTACGGTTACCTATTGCAGGAAGCAAAGTATTCGTTTAGATATAGGTATTATTGTAAATTTTATTATTTACTTACTTAGTAATAACATAGCGGTTAATTTGATACGTTATAAGTACCTATCTAATTTATTTCCCGTTGCGGTCAGTATTTAAATTGTAAGTATTTTTTTATTCTGTCGAGTATTTTTTCTATAAGATAAAGTGATGGTGTGGAATGAAAGCAATAATAATGTATAGTAAATACTAGCGTAATTTGATCAAAAACATGAGTTGTTTATATAATATACTTGAGAGAAAATTCGTTCTAGTGGAATATTATACGGTAAGAAAAATTACTGCTTAGCGCAAAGGAGCAGTTCGAATTTAGCCTTGAGCAATAATTTGTAGCCCTAACTTTTTAACCATACATTTTTCCGAATAGTATTTACGAACCGTTGCCTTTATAAATAACTTATATTAACTTTTGGCATTATTATAGTAATATAAATAATAAATAGATGAAAGATTTATTTTAAGATATAATATTTCGATCAATAACATAATTTATAATCGGGCATTTTGGTCATGCATTCTGCGTGGCCGGAACTGGAACGCTGTGGCATTATTTTGAGTATTTTTTTTACCGAAATCACCTCATGATGGTCAGTCTTTGTGTATATTGTAACAGAAAGCATTTACGTTACGTCTTATTTTCTTTAGCCTGGTTACGTTGCTTCCACGGAGATGTTTTTGCCGTCCCTACTTGACGTTCTACTTAATTAAGCATAAGTTCATTTATCTATACCCCAACGGGCCAGTAATGCAGTCTTTGAGACATTGTGATACTTACTCGTAGCTAGACGCGCGGTTTCTGGCACTCGAGACCTATATCCACTGATTGCTTTTACAAATAACGTGATTATTTTGCTCTCTCTCTCTCTATTCATAATTGTTTGATAACGTCCTTCGGTTATTACTATTTCTCCATTCGAGATATAAAATATATATATAATAACTATGTTACATAAATGTTATTTATGTCTTATCGCGACATTATCAAACGATTATGAATAAGGCATCTCTTAACGTCAAGCTTATTCGTATTCAAAAGCTTTAAAATTGAGATTATTTATTCATTTATAAGATAACTGCATTCGTATGCGTTGTTTAGTTTTACTTTATTTCTATTTTGTCTTAGCAGTTACAAGTTGTATGTATATTGTTAGAACACAGAACTCGTAATGGCTCTCTATTCATTTCTTGCTCTCTTTCGTATTCATTATTCATACATAAAACGCAAGTATGTGCTTATTTCTAGTAAAGATAGTATTAATAACTTATGTTCATGCAGTCCCGAGCAAAAACTCAAGATCATCTATAAAAACTTCAATATCGTGGAAATCATAAATACAAGCTTAGTGACATCATTTTTTTTTATGATAAAAGTAATGGAACAAGCTGATAGCTCACCTGATGTTAAGTAGTAACTTCTGCCTATAACAATGCATTACCTCACAGAGCAAGTCCAATGAGGACGTGCCCTGTAAGGCAATGCACTGCGTCGATCACTCTGAGACGTAAAGATCTTGAAGTGTCATGTGCATGTAATTACACCGGCGCCCTTACCCTTCAAACCGGAACACAGCAATGCGAGCATCGCTGCTTGGCGGCAGAAATAGGTACGGTGGTAGTACTTCCCCGGACGAGCTCTCACAAAGAGCTCTACTACTACTAAAAAATTGTGTTTGATACACAGTATATTACTCTAGTAATTGTACTATTAGCTTGTACGGTTTACACGATAATCAAGTTTTATTGATGGCCCGGAATTTTTGCTTTCGAGTGTATTTTTTATTTAAAAATTTTTTTTTTAATGTAAGTTGAATACTTCTGTGTATTTTTTCTTATGAAACCTGGCAGCTATTTATAAAATATATTTAGTAAGATATTGGTATAGATTCTGTTGTTGCATTTCTCTAAACTAACATATATTGTCAACGCTAAAATTATAGCCGATGTTTCAGTTAATAAGACGGGGACAGAAACATTTTTAGAGCCGTCAGATTAGGTTAGTTTAGAGAAATGCAACAGAATCGACCCCACTGGAAACCCAGATGATATACAGTTACTATAAATGTTACTATAAAAAGTCTCTTCTTTGCAACAAATTGATACATGAACAGTTTTCATGAATTTAATAACACCTGCTCGCAGTGCATAGTGGTACAGTATTATTTTATTCAACTTTGTATATTTGTGTTAGTTTTATTTTTTATATTTTGGTAGGTTTTACCTAGTTGACGTCCGATTTTTTTTTAAATATTTATAACATAGATAGCATTAGAGCAGAATCTCCATTTACAAATACGTAACTGTACTTCTGAATTTCGTGATCATTCGATTTCAATACACCATGACATTCTGATGAGAAAACAAATAGCTAAGTGTAATGAGATCTTCCAATTTGGTTATAATATTATTTTTAGGTTACGGATTTATATGATTAAGAGTTTGAAGAACAAAATGTATAGGTATTGTCGTGTAGTTACTAACAAACCGGTTGTGCTCTGTGTGCTTACGCTCTAACTAGCATGTGTTTGTTGTTTGTTATTTTTTATTTACTTGTCTGTTCACACAGACTGTACCAATTCTGTTGTGTTATTATAATTTATGCTGGAATGTAAGCTTATTTAAAATTCCATTTGTTTGAAATCATTTTTTGAATTCTTAAAGACTGACGCACGAACTAATTCGACGTCTTTTAATTGCATGCACGAGTCGTACGCGAATTCACTTCGAAAAATGATAAAAACTCTTAAAGTATTTTTAATGTGATAATTATGTATTTCGTTTGAGAATTTACTCGTAGTGTGTATCCGAAAAGCAATAACAATGTGATAAGTGGTGACGTGAATGGACTAATGAAAAGATTAATCTCGATTTATATATAGAGTATTGTCAATTATATTTACCGCGCTGTGTTTTTGAACTCAAAACTTGGAAATCATTAAGTTACACAGGTTACAACATAAGTACACAAGTTATTTTTTCATTCAATTTTGAAACTGCAGTTACCTAACATTCTGAGGTCGAACACACAGCGTGGACTCATCTAAAATTCTCAATTCAATTTTATACTCTCGTAGGTGGATTTAAATACTCCTTGTAAAGTTACTCGAAATATATACGTGTATTCTTAGTGTGAAAGCAATAATTTCCAATGTAGAAAGCTTATGGACCATTTGTTGTTTAATTGTTGTAAGTAAGGTTTCAGCATAAATTATCTGATTGAGATTGATTAATATCAGTGCGTCCAGTTTCACCTTTGTCATTTATAGTTTGTAAAAGTTACACTGGTATCATTCTGTTTTTGCATTTTTCTAAACTAACCTCATTTGACAGCACTAAAATTGTTGCCGCCCTTTCTCGTAAGACAAAGACGTCTTTAATTTTAGCGTTGACAAATTAAGTTAGTTTAAAAAAATGCAAAAAGAGAATCGACACCATTCTGTACTTAACTCTAAAGTATGTCACTGAAGTATATTTTTCAGTAATATGCTTCAAAATGAAAACTACGTAATTATACTCAAATGTTTCTCAAACCAGTTTAAATATATTTTGTGATCTGGAAGCACTGTAGATATGGACTCGTGGCTCGAATACTCATTTGTGAAACATTAGTTATTGTTGTATAGATGATAAATAATGTGACTTACGCAGGGATGGATACTTAAATTATTAAAGTTTTAACTGATATAATATTGGCTATGTAGTGAGTAGAATATTTTTTTACAAATAAATTATAGCAGCTATGTTGTGTTTCTTTTAAATAACCTTTGCCACAGATCATCAATATATATAAAACTCTTGAAGCTGACAGAGAATCAACGCACAGCCTAAACTATAAGTCCTAGAGGTATGAAATTTGGAGGGTATATATAGTGTAGGGGTGTACTAAGAAAGGAATTTTGAAAAGTCACACTCTTAAGGGTCTAGAACGCGAGCAACGCCGCGGGCGACGGCTAGTATACTATACTAGTACTGATACCCCATCTAATACAATGAAGCGCGATCGCCCTAACTCGGGCTACTCAGCTTGGCACAAGGAAAACGCTAGATAGCGTTAGTGACGGTTCTTTCAAACATGTTTCAAACTTTAATGTTTGCATAAAAATATACTAGATGGTTAGGTCAATAGTTGACAACACAGATAACCAGAAAATCGAAAAATTTAAAATTTCTAGTACAGTCAGCAGGATATCTATGACCTATTGGTTTAGGACCAACTGACTCGGGGTACGACGGCAGGCAACCTTCTCGAGCGCCTGATGAACTGTTGATCTCTCGGGATACTCGGGCGGGCGCTTCGGCGTCCTAGTGCCTTAGGGGCAACCTTGGTGGCTTATCCCGAGCGAGCGGCAGTTCAACAGGACGGTGTACCCTGTTACGTCCGAGACTAATCCGCAGATTGTCTATTAACCCACATAGTCAATTTGTGGATTACTCTCGGATAACCAATAGCCTGTCAGTGAGGAGGCTTCTCCGCGCGTCCCTTTGATGAGCAGAGGGCGCAGTGGATGAAGTGGGGCGTGCTCGGCGTGCACTCACACTGCCACCGAGTAGACACTGGAGATGGGATCTCCTTTGTCAGTGCCCAGAGCTCGGAAACCCGAGTGCTTAGGCATGCGGGACTGAGGGCCTTGGCTTAGCCACCCGGGCTGCGAGGAAGAAAACCTCTCTAAAAAATTACCCGCGGTGGAACACCGGGGGCGATGGGACGGTTGTTTTGTAGCCCTCAATGCATTACTCCGTCTCCGCAGCCCCCGTGTCACAGGAGAGCGATGGGGTGGTTGGTGCATAGGATGTACCTCCCGCCTCCGCAGCTCTTCAGAGGCCGCAGGGCGCTATCGGTGGGACTGATGCGCCCGGGATGGAGGCGGCGGGGGGTTGCTGTTTACAGTGGCCCTGCGCTGCCTGCCCCGAGAGGGGGCGAGTGGTAGCTCCTGCCATACAGGAGCCTTTTCGGGTCTGCGATCGGCCGGAGTTCGGGCTCCGGTCGGTCAGTATGCAGATCTCGGGAGGGCGGCGACACTTGGTGGCAGGTGTCGCCGTGAGCACGGGGGTGTCAATGGATGGCATTCCCGGGATGTGCTCAGGCAAACTGCGAGGGGGGCACCGGCGTTGGTCTTTAGAGGTCCCGGAGCCCCCTGACAGGCAGAGAGGCCGGCCACCGGGGTGGTTTAGTGGGTCGGTTCGCCATCCCCACACTACCTTGCCGCATCCCTGAAATGCGGTATTGGTGTCTGTGAGCAGATTCCCCCCGTCAACAAAAAAAAAAAAAAAAAAAAAAAAAAAAAGGACCGACTGACTCAGACGGTTTTTTACTGTTGGATGCGATGTAGAATATAAATAAAACGAAAGTGTGATAATATCTTATATTTATTCACGCTTAAGTAACAGTAACAATAGGTCTCTTGACCGCCTGTCGCGTGCGTCTACGCTTATCGCGCACCTGTCGCGCGACCGTCGCTTCGCGGAACAACTGTTCGTTTTCTGCCGTTTCGGCTTCGCGTCTCATCCATTGCAGTGCGTGGAGATTGTAGCCTACCATATCCTGAAACAAGTAGAATTGTGCTTATGTTTAGATCTTCTCTAAATTAATACGCGGAATAGGACACGCTCAATAGACAAGCTCACACTATGCAATTAGGTAATGTACTTTTATCAGTAACTGCAGAGCAACATAAGGTATAGAGTTTTGGCATTTTTCAATGGAAATCTGTCACAAATTGCTTGAGTCACGCTCGAGTGAGTTTATAAACCATACGAGCCTCTTATATGTCTTATCTTCTATCTGTGCTATATACAAACTATAAGAAGAGCACACAGATATAGTACGTTCGGATAAGATGTTTATGTCGGACCAAACTCGCACTTATTACTACGCTGCAGAATGGTCCAATCTTTACTATACCGAGCTATGCAGGTACGTACGTTAAAGTGTTACCATATTTAAGTCATAGCTTACCCGTAATTCAGCAAGTTTCAATGCCGCCTTAGCCTGAATCTGTATCATGTGTTTCAAGAGCGCCTGATTAGCAACTAAAGGCGCGTGGTGCACTTTCAAGAGGAATATCGACAGGCGACATAACAGCTCAGTGTTGTCACCACGTTCTAGTAGAGACGGCAGCATTTTGACAATCTCGCATGCTACGCTGAACGGAATTAGTAGGAGGGCCTCTTCTAGATCACTGAAACAAAAAATCAGAATAAATCAAACGTAAGGTTGAGATTGGTGGAAAAAAATGTGGATGTAAACCAAACTGGGATCTACTCGGAAAACGTTCGTGTAATCGTGAATTATCCTACTAATATTATAAACGCGACGTTTGTAAGGATGTATGTATGTATGGATGTTTGTTACTCTTTCACGCAAAAACTACTGATCTGATTTGGATGAAACTTGGAATATATATTGTCCGTGACTTGGACTAACACATAGGCTACTTTTTATCCCAGAAAATCAACGAATGCAACGGGACGCGAACTCTTCAGAAACGCCTAGAAGGTATCGCATAGCAAATTGCACTTCTACCGGCACCGGCTAGTACTATATACTATAACCTCTTCAAAAATTTGAAACTGAGTGAGTATTTTAGTCAATCTCACTGCTCAGTAAAGTTGGATTCATCTCTAACCTTTCGATTTGCTTGACACTCCAGAATTAGAATCGTCTCCTAACTTCTCATGCGACTCACCTAGAGCGTATCCTCCTAACAGTTTCAAGAAGAAAATCTTGTGGGGTAGAACAGTTGTATGCGGCCATCAGTGGCGGCGGCTGCACTGGCTGACCCCGAGCATCAGCCAATTCCCGAGCGTAATCCGAACCCACTTGTAAGGACTCTAGTATTGAATCGGCCTAGAATAAACAATTACTCTATATAGAGCATCAGTGGTCAAATAGAAGAGAAGTAATAATTTTTTTAATTTTTTTAAATGAATTGTACAAGCATTTTACTTACCGCTTTTTCAGCTCCAATGGTCTTCTTTGTCGGCATGTTTAATCCTGGCAGACCTGGGACAGGGGCCTGAAATACAATAAAGTATCAAACTTAAGGTAATGTGCAATAATATAGCGTGTTTTTACATTAAAAAAAAAGTGTATCACACCAACGCAAATATGGCAAACACAATGGCAACATCAATGGCCCAAAAAGAAATAGTTAAGATTAGCTGAAATACTCGCAACTCATTTTGGCATGTATAACTACCAAACGCGACTTTTGCCCGATATACCATCATATAGGTATAACAATAGTAGGTACCTAACAAAAATTGAATAAAACAAATGCGAGTGGAAAGGAAAGCTTTTAATTTACAATGAGAAAATAACGGTTGAGAAATAAATACAATTGATTACGCTTACATGTGTATCTCCCGTAGCTAGTCCTTCTTCCTGTTCGTCAGTATCGTTCAACACGATAGGTTCTTCAGTGCGTGTGTACAGCCGTAAGGCCGCGTCTCCGCCGCACGAGGCCGCGTGTAGGCCTCCTGCGCCCACGCATACACCCCAACATTCTCCTGCGTGACCCTAGAGATACTTGCAAGTAAATACATGCTTGACTCTAGATAAACCTTCCTATGTGACCTTAGATGCTCATACAATTAGATAAATATTCATACGTGACTCTAGATACACTTGCAGGTAAATAAATGTTCCTGCTCGATCCTAGATAAACTTTCCTACGTGACCTTAGATAGACTTGTAGCTAAATAAATATTCCTATGTGACTTAATATGGCACAAAACAATTAAAACATTCCCGACCCTGATGTGACGTGAACTTAGGATAAAGAAAGAGTGTGTGCCTTGCATTATTTAGAGTTAGTTACATGAGATTTCTAAGGAGAACATTTAAATTCTAAGGTGTGTAAGGTAGACAACAATAGAATTTATACCATTAGTTAAAAATTATACTCACATCTAAAGTAATAATATTGTCATAGGTATCACCATCCCATTGCTTGACCTTCCCATCTTTCGAAGCCGTAAAGAAGTAATGTGTGCTCGGTACAAATTGCAGCGCTGTTACAGAATCATTGTGAGCGAATATAGATTTATGACAGTCGCCGAAATCCATTCCCCAAAGTTTGACGTTCCGGTCGGCTGAGCCGGTTGCGATGATGTTCGAGTCGTAGCTTATATCCAAACAGAGGACGGGGAGTTTGTGCCCGTAGAGAGATAGGTAGAACTGTTAGACAAATATGAATATTAAAAAAATAATAATTAAAGAACATTCAATAGAAACCTGAGAATAACAACTAAAAACAACAAAAAAAGACATTGGTCAGTTAATATTTTACTCTTTGTTATTTTTTAATTGAAATCTAATATTTTTTTCATTTCAATATATACACAGTCCGATGCTGTTTCCTAACTGCGTGTTTCCACTAAAAACATTCGCAATAAAACCTTCACAACACAATCCTTACAAACGATTGGTTTTTACAATCAGGAGATAGTTCAAGCTCCATTGGTTATTACAAACTTTGTTTCAAAATTCGTGTATAAAAACCTACTCTAAAAAGTACCACACTTTCTTATCTATTCTTTCTTCCATTATTAGTACCATTGTACCTATACACCGTTCTTTGGATGAAATAAATTTATCTTTATCTTATCTTTATCATTACCTTGAAAGTATCCAAGAAGAATATCTTCACAGTAGAATCCATCAGTGCAACTGCTATAAACTTGTTGTTCGGACTGATTTTAACTACCAAAACTCCTTCTTCTAATTCTAATGTCCTTGTGTGAAGTATTGATAACACCTAAAAATGTTCATAATATTAATATTACCATTACCTGTGGTTGTTACATGGTCACCCTACATTTTTGGAAGAGACACTTTAAACCTAATTTCAAGCTCAATAAGCTCCATTGTCACAACGTATTAAGATTATAACTTACTTTGGCTTTAGAATCTCCAGTAGGGTCGGGTATGAGTTCAAATGACCAAAGTTTAACTGTCTTGTCGGCGCCGCCTGAGAAACAGCCACGCTGAAAGAAAATGTTACTCGTGACTTGAGCGAAGCGAGTCTGTACCTACTAGCAATGTAATACTAGGATCATAAATAAGTTACTAAACTTTAGCTACCTTTGTACGCTCCGAGGCGAAGGAAGGAATCATAAGACATGAACAGAAGACAAGAAAAATTATGTATGCGCGAGTCTTATCTGACATAAGAAAAAAATATCTTGTAGGTAATATGTACGGTTTCATATAAACAATCAAGCGACTGAATGTCTCATCGACATTTCTCATAAGACACAAGATAAAAATCTTATAATGTGCAAAAGGCCTAAGTTGGCTCACTATGGAGTTCGGTCGCTTTGAAAATCTATAGGGAAAGTGGTACCCTATCCAGCGGTGGACGTCCTATGACGAAGTAAACTCGCAGTGCGTGACGTCATCAGTGTGTATGTGTAGTGTGCACTCACCATATCCGGAGTGAGGCCTACAGTGGCGCAGGCGCCTTGGTGTGCTGGCACTTGTTCTAACACTCTACCGGCGCCGACATCTACTACAAGTAGTGATCCGTCGGAACACGCCACTAAAGCGTGTCTGTCGCCAGGCGCGAAGCAAATCGACGTGGGTCGGCCTGATGGTAGATCAATCGATCGGAGACACGTTTGGTTTGGCCTGAAAGGTGTAGAATTAAATATAGGTACAGTGATAATGAAAGTGGTCCTAAGCGATCTTTGTTACAACTATAATTGGTTGAAATGTAACAAGTAAAATACACATATATAATATGAAACATTTCACACAAATAATATAATATAGACATTTAAAGACATATTAGAGATCAGTAGGTAATACAGGAGCAGATCTTTGATCAAATGGTGAAATAACTGGGAATAAAAAAAACACGTGTAATTTATGAAAGTTGAAAATGTCTTACCGATTCCAGAGTTTGATAGAGTCAGCGGAGGCAGACAAAAGCGCAAGATTATCAGAACTGATAGCTAAGCATTTAGGGTCCTTCCGGTGTCCGTATAATGTTAGTTGTTTAAGGCATTGCACTGTAATATAACAGCAAATATATCAATTTAAATACGCAGACAAGTAAATTATCAGTCTAATTCTGCTTAAGGACGTCCACTGTTGAATAGAACGTCTACTGTTGGAAATTTGGACGAGACTGGATAATCAGATTTCCAAAATGACCGATCTTGTGCAATTATTATTAGGTTACATTTTCATCTAGTGAGGGGTGTATACTTTGTAGTTTTCGGGGTGTGGTCCCTTTCTGCCGTCGCGAGCGTGATCGATATTATTGCACAATATCATAAACAAAACCTTTATACGCAACTTGACTCACAAAACGCGCTATTAAAAATACTAAATACAATCGGCGTAAGTATGATTTTTTAGCAATTTTTTAAGTGTACCATTAAACTTTCATTATTCTTACCTTCATTGCTATCGTGTATCCTCATGCTATGTAATTCCACAGTATTATTTGCCAGTGACACTCCAACACGGAGCTCGCCAGTTGTGCCGAGCAATAGTGATGATGACTTGATTTTGGCGCCCAGCTTCATAGAAGTTAGCCGTTTCACTTCATCACTTAAAGTGAGGATTTCGGCAACGTCTGACGATTCAGGGGGCACTTCGCCAGATTCTTTTTGTTTTCTAGAAAAATGCAAGTTGAAAGGAGTGGTCATTACAGATGAACGGGAATCGAGAAAACTGAGAAGTGATTTTAAAAATTTAGGACGTCTTGCATTGGTCAAACTCGATGGTTGTAATTTTTAGTTGCCATTCTTCTTTGGAGCACCAATGGTCTAATGGTAGCAACTCCGTCTTTCGATTCTAAGATCGTGAGTTCAAACTTGGTCGTGTACCAATGGATTATCTATTCGAAAAATTTATGTGCGCAATGCTAGTGCTCTGAAACGGTAAAGGAAAATACCGTAAGGAAACCCGCGGCTTAGTCGGCTCCACATGTATTGTATAGTCTGAGAGGATGGTATAAAAGCATCGGTAAAAATGGCCTCTAATGCTGTAAAAATCAACTACATTAGATGCAAATGATCTGAATACTCACGCTAGTTTCTTTCTCTGCTTCTTTACTCGTTTATTCATCCGTTC
The DNA here is from genome assembly GCA_918843925.1 of Eulithis prunata. Classification (NCBI taxonomy): domain Eukaryota; kingdom Metazoa; phylum Arthropoda; class Insecta; order Lepidoptera; family Geometridae; genus Eulithis; species Eulithis prunata. The sequence goes on along the minus strand of OU974014.1, from coordinate 6,919,080 downwards.
CTTCGCCTCTTCATCTGAACAGAACTCAAACAGTTCCAGCAAAGAGTCAGTTCCATGACAGGCTAATACAGTCTGCCCTAGATCAGTTGTGAGGCCAACCACGCGGCCTTTGCCTCCTCGAACGAGTGTACCGACTTGATGGCATTGTAGAACCTAAGATTGTTAACAGATGGTGATCTTGCAGATCTGTTTGATGACAGATGTCATGGCTCAGTCGGTAGTAGCTCTGCCTTCCGTGCTGTGGGTCGTGGGTTCGATCCCCACTAAGAACAAACTTTTGTGTGTTGTAAACATACATGTTTGTTCTGTGTCTGGGTGTACTAGATTGCTGATTGTAAATACATACTTATGATACATATATCATAAGTATGTATTTACAATCAGCAATCTAGTACAAGCTTTGCTTAGTTTTCACAATCAAATATCAACAAATAAACTTACAGAACTATCTTCAAGGTCTGTCTCCTCAAGTTTGACAATCTCAAGCTGCCGAGACAGTTTCTCCTCATTCTTTACATCCTCCATCCAATTTAACTTCCAAACCCTCAGCTCTTGGTCCATACTACCTGTTACTAAGTATCTTTCTTCTTTTAGAAGCACTGCAGACCATACCTGCAAGCAATGACATTATTACTAAGGTGAGTTAGAGATTAGGGTAACTTTAATTTTTTTATAGGCATGTATTATTATTTTATTTTTTATTCGCCTTAGCGTCAACAGGGAATAATGAACAAAAAGTTCAGTAATCCCCGTTTACGGGGATTGCCAATGGGGATTAGTAGGAATAAGTCTAATTTTCATGTATTAAAGATGTGTGGAAGAGATCGCTTTTGGATAAGCCCACCGATTGTACTTTAGATTTGTATATTTTTTTTGTCCTGCAGCAAGATGGGCAGACGATATCGCTGTCATAGCAGGCAAAAATTGGATGAGACTGGCACGGGGTCGTAAGGAGTGGTACATCAAAAGAGAGGCCTATATCCAGCAGTGGGTGAAGTCAGGCTGTGGATGATGATGATGATGATTTTTTCTGTAGTAAATTAACCTATCTATTTATTTATTAAAAAGGAACACCAACATTGTAGTATACAGAAACATTCCCTAACATTATCCAAGTGGTCCAGTACTGGTACACACACCAATGACAGGTGAACACAACATTCAATTTTCAAACATTCAAAACCTATCAATAAACCTCTAAGAGAAATGTAACTTTATTTTACCAATACCTACCTCCATTTGGTGTCCACCTAAAGTTTTGAAGCAATGCTTTGTCTCAATATCCCAGAACTTGATAAATGTGTCTTTTGAAGAGCTAACTATGCAGTTCTTACTATTGAGGAACAGTGCACTGGTAATGGCACCCTTGTGGCCACTGAACCTGGCCTTGCCTGTTTCTGATACCACATCCCAGAGAATAACTTCTGTATCCTGAAAAATGAAATAAAATTATGATAACAAGTAACAAAACTTCATTTTTGGCAAAGTGAAAGTGTAACATAAAAGTAATATAACAATTCTTTTAACATTTTATCAGGTTTGAAATAGGCTCATCATTGCCACATATCAGATAAAATTGCGGTCAAATATTTGCCTATAACTTGTAAATAAGACTCTAAATTGAATGTGTGATAGGTATGTTACCATAATAGAAGTAAGTAACATTTCAATTCAAATTTCATGGCAGACATTGCCTAAGGTCTCAGATCCCTTGAGGATTTTTTGTACCTGAGTTGAGTGACCAATATTAAAATGGTTCTTTAGAATCAAACAAACCTTTGAGCCTGAAACCAATCTGTGACCTTGTTCATCATACTGCAGACATGATACAGCTGTCTTGTGACCAGCGAACACACATACTATTTCATTGTTTGACAGTTCAAATACATTTATATTGCCGTCCACATAGCCAACAGCTATATGGTTACCGGATGGGCTAGCTGCTATCTGAGACACCACTGTAGTTTCGCCAGGTAAGACTTGAGCCTGAAAAGTAGGGTTAAGTTTAGGGTCAACAACTCGTAAAAAACTATGTAAAATTTATGGGTAAAACTATACAGAGAATGTTGATATCCAATTAAACATAGTGTTACCTTTTCCCCGAGCCGCATATCCCAAATAAACACATGCTCACACGCTCCAACAGCGATGTATCTACCGCTGATTCCATTTAGCGAGACGTGAGCGCAGTTACAGTCCGCACTAGCTATCACATTAAAAGTTCCACTAGGCGCGTAGCGTAAGTACTGCTTAGTGAGACCCATTTCATATAAAACTTCGTTTTATTTCATTAGAATGTCGATAAAGAAAGGGTAAAAGCAAAATGCAAAATACAATACCCACGCACGCTTGTTTGTTATGACAGCTGTTTGTTTGGTTTGTTTGACAGTGAAAAAAATAATAATTCAGTGGTGTCAGTGTCAAGTCAACTTTTTTAGTTTTTTAGGGTCTTTTCACACGAGTATGGGCGAATGTCGACCGATTTCATCAGTCGGATACACGTTGGATGGTTGGGTTTGTGCGGGCCACACACTTACAAACCAACCATCTTGATTTTTATTTCTTGGCTTCTGTCGCTTCTTTTTTGTCTATGGTGTTTATTTATCTTTCTTTTCGTGTCGTTGGTTGATGGTGTTCTTGTGTTCTTGAGAAGTTGAGATTTGAGAATCTTCTCTTGTTCTTCTACCAAAATTAGTTTTACGAGCGTTTTGCATTACTATTCCTGAAATCAAAGGCGTTCCGTGGTGTAACTCAATGTAATTGTGGCTTTCTGAATAGCTATTTCTTTGTAGAACGAAACCGCCTTCAGGTTATTATGTTTCTCAACAAAACCAGGTTTTATTGTTTTTCTTCTTGATCCAACGTCATGCCCCTTTCCCAAATTTATTATTTTGTAGTAAGACGGGTTGTCGACTCGTTGAGTGAGTGTGAACTTTTATTTCAGGTTGGTGGGTTTCACCAACAGATCAAGGAAACGCAATATGGACAGTAACCCTACGTCTGATATTGTAATCTTGAGCGGTAACTCTCACCCCGAGCTCGCTGAATTGATTGCAAAGTAAGTATATTACAAGACAGGACTAAAAAACTTAATCCAGTTCATTTGCATATTTATAACCTCTCCATCTTTGTATGTAGGTGAGTATAGGTGTACATAAAGGTTAAGTGATTTGACCTAATTTCCTTGGAAGTTCTTTACTGTAGTAGTCTTGAAGGCCTCTGTTCAATGTGTTTTTAGCTTATGGTCTAGCACAATACACATTCTAATCAGTTAATAATCATGGTTCTTTGACAGCCGACTTGGAGTGAATAAAGGAGGATGCTCGGTGTACCACAAAACTAACCGAGAGACCATTGTTGAGATTGGAGACTCTATCCGAGGGAAAAATATTTACATAATACAAACTGGCACCAAGTAAGATACACCGTAAACCAATGTAATACATAATGTATACAAAGCTTGTACATGCATACCTGTTTAAGATATTGTACATTTCAAAGCATATCTCATTCTTATTTAAATTAAAACACATAAATAGCCATATTTTTTGCAATCAAATTTCAATTTTATGATCTTCAATTGATACACAAATTACACTTAAGCATGCTATTCTACCATCAATAAGTTTGTCAGTCGTAATGTTTATCTGATTTGTTCATTTTGCTTGCAGGGATGTGAATAATAATATAATGGAATTGCTAATAATGGCCTATGCTTGTAAGACTTCCTCTGCGAGGTCCATTGTTGGTGTAATCCCATACTTACCGTACAGCAAGCAATGCAAGATGCGCAAACGTGGTTGCATTGTCACAAAACTATTGGCCAAAATGATGTGCAAATCGGGCCTTACCCATATCATTACTATGGACCTCCATCAGAAGGAAATTCAAGGGTTTTACGAATGCCCAGTTGATAATCTCAGGGCTTCGCCTTTCTTGCTGCAGTACATTCAGGAAAGTGTAAGTTGCTATGGTTTTTGGTGGATATATTTGTAAATTCTGATATGATAGTAGCTTACCTACACCTATCATCATCATATTCATCATCAACCTATATCGGTCCATTGCTAGACATAGGTCTCTCCCAAGACATGCTATTGAGCCCAGTCTTCGACTCTTCTCATCCAGTGTTGGCCAGTACATTTCGCAGATGGTCACTCCACCTAGCAGAAAAGGGTGTCCTACACTACACTTACATAAACACACACCTTTAATAAATTGTCTGCAATTTTTCAGCTGCTTTTGTACCCAGCAGAACAAAGTCCTATCTGTAGTTGCATTAAAAGAATTGTAGATTTAATGGGAATCAATAGTACCTAAGTACCTACCTACCTACATGCCGAACATGTAAATTAGTTTGTTGAACAAGATGACCTTGAACTTGAAGACATTACATATGAATTGGTAGTTACAATAATATACACTGGCTTCATTACAATATAACCTTGAAACTGGTTCTCTCTGTGTTAACTTTTTCTTTGATACATTTCTGAAATTCTATGTTCTACAACAAAACTGCTAATAATGGCTGAACTGATTTGGGTGTAACTTGGAATATTATAATATTTTTGAATTATAGATCAAAATCAAATAGCATTTATTTGTTATCTAAGCATATGCGATAAGCCGCGAGCGTAAATTAGAATTTGAAAATTGTGTGGAATTCAAACATTTGATACTCTCCTCAGATCATCTGAGTAGGTATAACAAGACTTTTCTGAAAACTAAAATCCATGGATGTAACTATAAAAATGGGTAATTCTAGTCATTTCTGTAGTAGGAAGTTTATTTACTCACAAGTTTATCACTTCCCTCTTAATTTCGACACAGATCCCAGACTACCGCAACTCAGTGATAGTGGCTCGCAACCCTGGCTCAGCAAAGAAGGCCACATCTTATGCCGAGCGTCTGCGACTGGCCATCGCAGTTATACACGGCGAACAAAAGGAGGCTGAAAGTGATGAGGTTGATGGACGATATTCACCACCGTGCATACCAAGGTTTGTTGAAATCAGTTTTTTTAAGATATTTAGTTAAATAGGTAGGTACCTACATTACATGCTATAGCAAAGACATGGCAAATATAAGCATGGGTTGATTATACTTCAAAATATTTTTGTGATTTTAATGAGTCCAATCTAGGTAGGTCTACTTAATTTTATACAGACTAATATAAATGAAGTACTGACTGATAAATGCCTCCTAACCCTAAGGGCCTGTTTCATCATCTGAGTGTAACGCTATCCGCCAAATATAAATATTTCTATCTCTGTTTTTGACAGAGCTGGCAATATTTAACTGATGGTTAGCAGTAGATGATGAAATAGGCATTAATCTTTTTTATGTACTACCTAAAGGTTTCGCATGTGCATGTCTTTTGTCACAGAAACCGCAATACGTAAGTCAATACAACTGCTTGTCTGTCCACCGCCCCATATACCTTAGTAATTTGTATTTGTATGAATTTTCTTACAGTGCTCGGTCTCGCACCATTTCATACAGTGTTGACAGGTCTCGCACTATGGACGTGTCTGTCGGTGTGCCGTCGCACCCGGCCAAGGAGAAACCGCCGATCAACGTTGTCGGCGATGTCGGGGGAAGGATTGCTATCATGGTGGTTAGTGTTACTTCTCTAATTTATATGTATATCCTGCAATTTCGTCTGAGTTTATTCTGAATAACAGAGTTTTATCTGCATGTAGTTATGTCATCTGTCTCCTAGCATTGAATTAATATTACTAGCGTATGGAACAGACACCGCGAACAACAAGTTTGCGCCATGAGTTGTTGCCGACCGGCAACAACTCATTTAGTCGCTCGCCAACAACCATCGTGACCGCATGCGAATAAAAAGTAATTCAAAATGCCGTCTTGCGTTTTAAAAACGTGTAAAAACCAATCGACTGTGAAAAAAAGAGATAGTGGCGTGACTTATCATCGGTAAGTAAACAGAATATTAACTAGAACTAACCAAAATTAATTTTTGTAGATTATTTTCTATTGTACGGACATTTTGTTTGAAAATCATAGATTATGAAAAGTGCATCGTACAGATGGGATGTTTAGGATACCTACTAAGGGTTGGTGACTAAGGTTTAACTAATTATTTTGAACTCATATTACTCGGCCTATGCCGTCTGTCTGATCAGTAATATGTAGTAGGTACTGTAGCTATCTTTTGAAATCGTCATTATAAAGCTTTACTATACCTATATTTCTTTAATGCTATGGCAGAGTGAGATAAGGTGTGGGGTCTAGTTAGTGCAAATAGGTACCTATGTAGGTATGTACCTACTTTTTGTATAAAATACCATTTTTTTTTTAAACCAATGATTTTAAACGCTTAACAATTCATTTTAATTTACTGTACATTTTTTCACGTTTTGTAATATAATATTCATAGGTACTGCATTAAAATTCAGTTTTGTATGTACAAAAGCTGTCTGAAGTGTCCCTTCTGCGGTGAAAAAATCTATGAGAGCGACATGTTGTTACACTATGTTGAACGAAACGCGTAAGCGCCCCGAATTCACGGCGCTTACGACGTTTTGGTCGCGAGAAAACTATACTCTATTAGCGATCTAGCGCTGCATGTTTTGATAGTATGGTTAGACGACATCTAATCTTTTAGCGCTGCAGCAAATACTTGTCTTTGGGCGGGGCGCGCTCGCCTCAAGTTGCGACACGTTTTTGGTTTGGTATAGCTTCTCTATACGCTAGTAATATTTCCTCGATGTCTCCTAGCTCATCAAACAATTTGATTATTTTTATTTAATTCCAGGATGATATGATTGATGACGTTCAGTCATTCGTGGCAGCCGCGGAAGTTCTCAAGGAATGTGGCGCTTACAAAATATACGTTCTTGCGACCCACGGCCTTCTATCGTCGGACGCGCCGCGCCTCATCGAAGACTCGCCCATTGACGAAGTCGTCGTCACAAACACAGTGCCACACGAATTGCAGAAAATGCAGTGCAACAAAATTAAAACAATCGACATATCAGTTCTTCTCAGTGAAGCGATCCGGCGCATACATAATAAGGAGTCCATGTCGTACCTTTTCAAAAATGTCACACTCGAAGATTAAGCCTTTTCGTTTTCCACGGTATTTGTAATTATTCTTGCTAGAATTTTATAATCAACTGGCTTACTGTACAGAGAACCTATCAGGGGGAAAACTCTGAAACACAGCTGTTGATCCCTAGTTTTTCATCTATATGATGAGTATTTTGATCCAGCCCTACAGTAAGCAGTTAAGTTGCCATTCGATCAAACCATTCTTGGTAGAAGTTTAAAAAAGTCAACCATTATAAATTAGTGGAATTGGGCCCAGTAGTGAACTGTATCCACCACCGACTTAAGAATCATACAGTATACGGAAATTTTTATAGCACATCTTCAATTGCAACTGAATCCATCTAATCTACTTTGTTAGTTTTGTATTTTGGCCTATGTAAAATTGGCATAAAATATGTAGATAATTGGTTATAATAATCTAGAAAGACATAATAATATTATTTCCCATAACTGTATTATTCCTTAGTTTATTAATTTTTTAACTTCTATTCTATTTTAATTTAATTTTTTGGTTTATTGTGTAAAATTATGGTAAAAAGAACGACTTGGAAAGTTAGTAAAAAAAATAAGAACATTTGAGTTATATAAATAAACATACATTTATGTATAGATGCATTTGCCTTAGAGTTCGAGTTTTGTTGAGAGTTCATGTTTTCAGACTTTTTAACATGTTACTTCTAAAATCAAACTGAAAGTTATACCAAATTAGTAACTGTGAGAATGCTAAAAACTCTAGATAATGTACCTAGGCATGTACTCTTTCATGAAGGTATTTTGAGAGTGGGAACCATAACTTTTGTGATTGAAAGGTATTTAGTAAAGTTATTCAGAGTGAAAGTACTTTGAATGTGATAGCAATTAAGAAAACTTACATATTTATATATATATTTTGGTATCTTTATTCAAGTCCCCTTGGAAATAATAAACCCAATGTTTATTATATAAAATTTATAATAAGTACCTACCTAAAATTAGTTTATGTAACTATTGTATTAGTTAGTATATTAGGTATGTTAACAGCCCCTATGTATAATGTGAAATTATCAATAAATCGTATTGTGGCAAAAAATTGTCTTTTTTACTATGCTAGGTCTTAGATCTTCCCATTTGAAAATGAATTTACCTAATGGGTTGAGTGTTTTCAACACTCCATGAATAACAAAGTAGATTAATGTCGTCCATTCCGCGAAGGTTCAAATCCACTTACAGCGTGCATACAAATGAAAGTGAGGATATCGTAGGTAAAATTGAGTTCACCTACACAGAAAAAGAATAATGTTACCTTTTAGCTTTTAGGTCAAGATAACGTGTTACGCTACGCCGCTATAAAGGTACCTAGGTACCTAACCTTTCCTACCACTCTATACATACTTTATTTTATGTCATCCTCCGTATCCTCCTCCCTATCACTACCGATAGAACACTATTTAAATGCTGTTTATCATTCTTCCAAAGTAGAAGACCAAGTAACTACAAGTAAAGTACTGTACCTACTAACTCGTTTCTATTCTGTGGTCGAGACTTTGGATCAATCAATTAGTTGTCTACAACGCCATCTATTGCAGAGTGACAGACAACTACCTACGATCAGCTGTTTGATTGCCAGGCACTTGACAGGAGAGACAAATTCTCCTTCCAGTTTTTCACTCTTTTCAAAAGTAAACAAAAAGGATCAATCGATTTTTCGATTCCTGATTTTTTTCTTGTTGCTCGATTTTATTTCGTGTTATAAATATGTGGTTGTAGACTTTAGATAGGACTTTAGACTTTTTTGTAGGCCCGACTCAATGCTTTGAGGTTAACTTTGTGTACGCCGCTGTTTACTGCTAGCTGTAAAATGAATTTTATAAAACAAACATCAGGTTTTTCAAAGCCGTATTGGTCGTGGTTATCTAAGCGGCACCATGCCACCAGGAATATCCTCAAATTGAGTGATCGAGGAATGTACCAGGACTTGTTTCCAAACATTGCTGGGTATGAACTAAACCTATATAATAAACAATCTCTATAATATTATATCTAATGTAGATACTTGCGTTTTTTTATCCATTTAAATCAACTTTTTACATCTCTGTAATACTTATAAGTGTTTTCTTACAGAAATGAAATACTGAACCTGCTGAATAAGGGTCCACAATGTGTGTACGCTGGCTTTGACCCCACTGCGAATAGTCTTCATGTTGGCAATCTCCTAGTTATAATCAATTTGCTGCACTGGCAAAGAGGTGGTCACAACGTTATAGCTCTAGTAAGAAAAATATCATTCAAATTAATTTAATAATAATTAACTAATCAAGAATGAGAATTTGGATGTTATAGCTGCGCTAGTTAAAATAGCTGCTTATTCTGTTGTCATGCCAGGGACAATCACAAACTTATACCATTCGGCATTAAGCCCTTCTTCTGGATTCAAACATATTATGCTATATTTTATTGAAATTAAAGATGTGTTTTCTTAGATACAGCTTGAAGAACATTTTTAAAATCCCAATGTGAATAGTGGATGTAGATAGGTATCTATCTAATCCATCAGTAATGTGTGTCAGTCAAGAATGGGTATATGGGTATATTAAGATAATATGGTATATGTAAAAAATATAGGTGCATTCCTCTTATGAATTAATAAATAATTGCTTTTCCAGCTGGGAGGAGCCACGGGTCACATCGGAGATCCCAGTGGAAGGAGTACAGACAGAGTAGCACTAGACAATGAAACAATAGACAACAATATTAGCTGCATAAAGAAGAACTTAGAAACAGTATTTGATAACCATAAGAAATATATTTGGGATGGTGATGAGAGCAAGCTACAACCAATAAGGTATCTAGTAAGAGTAAGAATCACCACTTGTTTAAAACCATATAAATACCACTTTAACAATATCATGGCAACCCAAGCCACTAAACAAAAAAAATTCAGGCTTGAATAAAAAAAAAACAAAACTGCTTCTTTTGTTGCAGGGTTGTCAACAATGCATCATGGTACAAAGACATAAACTCAATACAATTTGTGAGCGACATTGGTCGTAACTTCAGAATGGGCACCATGTTACTGAAACAGACAGTTCAGACCAAGTTAAACTCTGAAGTTGGAATGAGTTTCACAGAGTTTACTTATCAGATATTCCAGTCATATGATTGGTTACATTTACTGAAGCAATATGATTGCAGATTTCAGGTAATATAATTACATAGTATAGTACCACTTGCCTGTAATCTTAAGTATGGTCAGCATAAAAGTGATAACTATTTCAGTCTTACTTAATTTCCTTATAACTAAATACTAAAGATTCTCTGTCACGATCTATACAAAATGAAATACCTCTATAAAAGGCGATTAAAAGGTGATTCATTTTGACAGAAGTTAGATGTGATTAATCCTTAGATGAATTAACACACCTTAATTTTTTGATGTGAAAACAAATAAAGAACAAAATTGTCATTTTCAGATAGGTGGAAGTGATCAGATGGGTAACATAACAGCAGGGCATGAATTGATAAGCAGAACTGCTAAGAAACCGGTTTATGGTATGTACAATATTTTTTTCAAAATGTAACCTGTCATATAGTTACCTATCATGTTTTAAAATATAAATTATTATTATTATTCGCGATTAAACGCTGTGACAGGCCATGCGCTCAGATGCGAGTCAAGCTCGTCTCGCCATCTCATTCTGGGTCGTCCATGCTAACCTGGACTAGATTCACTAGTTGACCAGAAAGAAAACCTCACAAAATAATTTCTAGCTAGAACCTTCACTATTGACCAGAAATAAAACCTTACAAAATAATTTCAGCATAAGTCATTGCTATTTTTTACAGGATTGACTCTACCCCTAGTAACAACAGAAGAAGGCGACAAATTCGGCAAATCCGCAGGCAACGCGCTCTGGCTGGACGCAGACAAAACCAGTCCATTCAGTCTCTACCAATTCTTCATCAGGACGAAAGACTCTGATATAGAAAGACTGCTAAAACTCTTCACATTTTACAGTCTCGGAGAGATACGGGATATCATGTACAAGCATAGTCACCATCCGGATCAGAGATACCCTCAAACGTGTTTGGCCGAACAGCTTACTAAATTGGTTCATGGAGGTAAACTATAAGCACATACCGTAGGCGTAACGTAAGCACGTCATTTATGCGTAATACATTTTATGCGCCATGGTAATCTTGGGAGATTTGAACGCGTCAGTACTTAACCAGAGAGTGACTTATATAGAGGGTGTTTAACCTAGAGCTGTTACAACATTCAGCTATGTAGGCACGTACATTATGAGCTGCTTTTAAATAGGGCACCAACGACTCTATACCCATCCTAATACTTGTGTTCTAAGCTCGTTAATGACTGGCCAAGGGGCACAACTTTCATAGGTTTAGTTTTTTTAAATAAAACTTCCCAAGTTACCACAACCAATATAGGCATTCACTCAGTCTTTCTATTTGAGTCACAACATGATACACCACGCGTCTAAAAAATTTTGTAAGTCGTGCGTTATTCGACCAATCACACTCTTTTATCTTACGGTGTGACACGAAAATTCGCGAGCTCTGAGACCCTACAACTAAAATTCCGAGGCCTTCGTGAAAAATACTTACTTGTTTCAGAGGAAGGTTTAACCCGCGCTCTGAAATCCACAAAAGCGATTTACAGCAAAGATGTAACAGCACTTGTGAGCCTCAGCCAAGCAGATATGGTGCAAGCCTTCGACGGAGCGCCCGTTGTAGATCTACTATTGTCACCCGGCATCACTGTTTTAGAGTTAGGAATGAAAGCCAAATGCTTCCCGACTGAAAGTAAGTATAGTGGTAGCTTATTGTTATCACATCATGGTAGCCTGAAGTCTACCCACTACTGGATATAAGCCTCATCCATAGATTTCTGGAACGATTTTGAGCCTTCTCTATCTAGTGACTTTCCCGCGAAGTCGATCATCGTATTAGCTATTAACTACAGTAAAATATAAATAAGGAGATGATGATACCACCACATTGATTCGCACTTTGCTTATTTAAATGTTGATTCTGTACCAAACGGTTCCAAAGTTAAAAAAGTTGCATATAGTAGGTACATTTTGATAATGTTTAACAAAAACAGTTGTTTTTTAAACCTTGTTTCAGATGACGCCATCAGAATCATAAAAGCAGGAGGATTCTACATAAACCAGCAAAGGATAAACAAAATAGACGAAGTGATCACACAATCAGCTCACATTCTACCTAATCTAGTATCATTACTTAGGGTCGGCAAACGCAATAACTACATTGTGAAGTGGCAGACGTAGAAATAAGAAAATAAAAAGTTTTTGACAACTTGTGTTTCTATTCCACTTTTCTCAAGTCATGTCCTAGTCTAGTGGATAAAAAAAAACTCTTTAACGACTAATGTATCGCCGTAGATAACCTTTTGGTTATATTGAATGTTTTTTTCTCATACTGTTTTTCTGTTTTTCAGTTGCTCTATATTAAACGGAAAGACTTGACTATATTTTGGGACATTATAATTACTTACAACAGAAGCTTTATTGTATACTTGTAGTATAATAAAAATGCATATCACATAAAACGTTATAAATACTACATAACATACTTAAGCCTAAAATAATATTCACTGATATAGCATAGCTAAACTACTAACGCATTGTCAAGTATAATTATGATAAAAATATGGCTAGTTGTAATGTTTTATGATATTTATTTTGTGCTTTCACTCAGCCCGGTCACTTGGCTACGTGATTATACATAATTTTTTTTTCTAATATCACAAACATCAATAATTGCAATATTTATATTGTACATTTCAATTTACTTTAGTTTTGTAAATATTTAGCCTAAAATTACAAGCCTATCAATCGGTGACGAACGGTGAAAGCGAAATTGACCAAGTTTAAAATGTCTTTTAGCGTGGACAGCTTTGATCTCTCATAATTAAAGCGAAAGCGTTAAATCCTTAGGTCGGTAATGATATCTATCACAAAATACCTTAGTAGCAAACATTTTTATAAAAATAAATACATAATACTCGGTCGACGCAAATAAAATATTTGATCGTTACTTTTACATAGCCGATCGGTTAATCGCTCTCATTAGTAAAGGGCAAATATCAGTCTCGTTACGATTTCAAATCGCGGGCGCGATGCGCGGACTCACGAGTTCGATCAGACCTCATCCGGGCCCACGGACTTGCTACGCGCCTACCCGGGTGCCCACGGGCACTTACGCATACCTGTAAGGGTTACTGTAAAACGCTCGATGGTTTCCGAGGTAGGTTATAGATCGGTGCTTTCGTGCTGAGCTAGAGGCGCGGGTGGCGCTAAAGGCGGCGGAGGCGGGGGCGCCGGCATCAAGGGGCGCGGGGGGCGTGCCGGCTGCGACCGCGGCGACGGCGCCTCCGTTATACTCCCCTCCGACTGCGACAACTGTCGACTCGCCACACTCAACCCCTTCGGCTCATCCAGCTCCGCGTCCTTCCCGCCCGAGCTGTGCGTCCGCTGCACCGTCACTCGCGGCCCCTCGTCTTCTACCTCGCAGTCCGGCGCTGCGCCCACTTGGATCATCGTCGGATGCTGCTTGTCGACGGTGTAGATGTGAGTACGCTCTAACACAGTCGGCGTCGGCTCCGAGCCGTCAGAGCCACGCGGCCCGCGGAAGCTTTGCGGGCGAAGGGTCGCGGGCCGCTCGGGAACTGCTGGCTTATTCCGGAGCTGGACTTCGCTGGCGTCCGGTTCGGCGGCCGCGGGGACTATGGTTCTGGGAGCGGCGACGGGTCTAGGCGGCGGCTGGCCGGCCGGCTTGCCGGTCGTCGGGAGCCGTTGGATCGCCGCCTTGTCGATCGGAACCGCGCCGAGCGACGCAGGTCCGTCGCCAACAACCTTCATTCTCCCGACGACCCCGCTCTGCGCTGTCACATTTTTCACGATAAGAGTGGTTTCCTTATCTTTATCAGCACCCTTTAGAACGTCGACCTTCTCCTTCTCAAGTTCGAGGCTCTGCCGGCGCGTGTCGGAGAGGTTGTCTCGACTGCCCATGCCCATCCGTGCGATTTCCTCCTTCAAGGCCTTGTTCTGTCTGTACGTAGATCGGTTTATAGTCTGAACTCCTGTTATTAGTTTTCCGCTGTCGGATATTACGGGTCGCGGCGGCTTGGCCGGCTTCTCGACTTCCACCTTGGCTGGCTCGCTGGACGTTTGCGTTTGACTTTCTACTTTTTTATTCTTGTCGGGGGTGAAGTTAGGGGGTACCGGCGCTAGGGGCTTGTTCTTTCGCCTGAGGATCGGTTTGGGACTGCCGTGCGGCGGACTAGATTGGTCGGACAGCGAGCTGTTCGATTGCGCCTTCTTCATTTCGTTCTCCAGTAGGATGAGGCTAGTGTCGTGACTGTTGCTTCGGGAATGGCGGCCGGGGCCATCAACTTTACAAACGGTCTGGTGGTTATAGTCGAACATCGACTTGCTCATGCTGCTATAATCTCCGTTTGACTGTTCTTGGTTCATCGCGGCCGTTTGGTATCCCTGAGCGAAGTTCGGTGAAAACCCGTAATCGCATTGATCCGGAAGGAGGTCCTCTTTGGTAAAAGTTATGAAAAAGTTTAGTTCGTCAGCAAAAAACCAGTCTGCGTGCTTTATCAGCAGTTCGACGACGCAGTTGACGGCGGTCGTGATGTTCATATCGAAAGTACTTTCATCAGCTGCCCACAGCAGATTAGGTGCGATGACTATAGCCAAGTTAGACGGTGTCATTTTGTTTGTACCTTGATTTTGCGTCAAAGTAGACAAGAACTTGATAAGGTATCTAAGGTTTTGGAAGTTAGCGTCGGGTAAGAGATGGATCGCCTCCCAGACTGCGTTCAGCCTTAGTTGTTCCGTAGGGCATCGGGATGCGTTCACGAAGTTTTCGTAGAGCCTGTAGGTTAGTAACGGTTCGGGTAGTTCTCGCAAGTAGCACTTGAGCACCGAGGCGACCACGTGCATGTCTCTGTACTCTCTGGGCACGGGAACGTTAAAGAGGCCTGCGTCTAGCGATAGTTTCATTCTACGGACTTTGGATGAACCTGGAACAAAACATAAAAAATAAATTATCCGTTTTTTTAAACTGATACCTACAGTAAAACTAAAAATAATAAACTATGACATTGTTGCATGTACGTTTGTATAATATGAATGCTCTGCTCAATATAAGGAAAATTACAGTCTCGCCGTATTCAGCGCGTAGTTGGTAAAGTTTGGCTTAGTTAGTGCAATAATTCAATATAGGAGGTGAAACACCTACCTACTTACAGCAACAGGAAAATAGATTTGAGGACGTAGTAAGTTACCTAGGACCGTTCAGTAGCACAGTCGTCGCAAGCTCTTGTCACTGCAAACTTTGTGCTTCAATTAAATTTAGATTTTTCGATTAACTGAGAACTGTCGATAAGTTGGAGATTCTTACGTAGTAATTCTTCGTGGCTGCTTCATCAAAAGTTTGAGAGGCAAACCTTGAAATGTAAATCCAATGTTTATACTTTTCTCAATATTTAGAATATGAAAAGGAGTTAAGTGTGTATATGTCATCAAGATGAATTGTGTATTGTAGTCAATATATGGTAAGACTTACGCCACAGATCTCGAAGAAACCATCATTTGAAGCCAGCTGGTGAAAGGTGGACCCTATTTTCGCGAAACGCGATCAGAACCTGATTGACCACCAACTGGATCCGGATTCTGTCAAAATCCGGATCTAGTTGGTGCTCAACAACAGTATCCCTACAGTTCATGAAAAGTGATAGAAGCGAAGCCCTATTCGGAAGAAAATGGATCTCTATGGTTTGGGACTAGGAGGTGTTGTGTTAAGTGTCCGTGAATATTTATTTATTTATTTATGGTTGTGTATCGCATAATCAGAAGCGTCTGTAATCGTACTAACCGCCTGCAATCCTGAAAAGACCTTCCTCATTCAAAGCCAGTTCGTGGAGAGTGCATACGCAAAGTTCTATTGGGAAGGCTATGGTCCGGCCGGCGACTCGAAGGTGCTCTTCTAGTGGAAATCCGAAGACTGGCTTCACTGAACTATCATCTGTAAACATTAAACATTTTAGCATAATACCTAATACTAGATTCTGACCATGCTAAGTTTGCATGGAAAATATGGCGAAAACCTTCAGTTGGAAGCACCGGCTGCACTGAAAAAACGATTAGACGAGACAACATTCGTGGTCAGACTATTCGCAGTAGAGTTTTTTGTTGTTATAAATAAAAGATGCATGTTTGTCTTAGTTTTATTTGAAAGGAAGCATTAAAACCTAAAATTGAAGTTTTTATGTTTCCTCTCGTATGGCTTCCTGATTTTTTATTCCGACCGTACCTAAAATGCCAACGCGGACCCTTGCAAAACCTCATCGTATATGTCTAGGCTACGATATAGGCGTTTTGTGTAGGGTTGTTGTAAGCATTGAGGAAGTATTACTAGCGTATAGAGAAGCTATACCAAACCAAAAACGTGTCGCAACTTGAGGCGAGCGCGCCCCGCCCAAAGACAAGTATTTGCTGCAGCGCTAAAAGATTAGATGTCGTCTAACCATACTATCAAAACATGCAGCGCTAGATCGCTAATAGAGTATAGTTTTCTCGCGACCAAAACGTCGTAAGCGCCGTGAATTTCGGGGCGCTTACGCGTTTCGTTCAACATAGTGTAACAACATGTCGCTCTCATAGATTTTTTCACCGCAGAAGGGACACTTCAGACAGCTTTTGTACATACAAAACTGAATTTTAATGCAGTACCTATGAATATTATATATCAAAACGTAAAAAAATTTACAGTAAATTAAAATGAATTGTTAAGCGTTTAAAATCATTGGTTTTAAAATAAATTGGTATGTTATACAAAAAGTAGGTACATACCTACATAGGTACCTATTTGCACTAACTAGACCCCACACCTTATCTCACTCTGCCATAGCATTAAAGAAATATAGGTATAGTAAAGCTTTATAATGACGATTTCAAAAGATAGCTACAGTACCTACTACATATTACTGATCAGACAGACGGCATAGGCCGAGTAATATGAGTTCAAAATAATTAGTTAAACCTTAGTCACCAACCCTTAGTAGGTATCCGAAACATCCCATCTGTACGATGCACTTTTCATAATCTATGATTTTCAAACAAAATGTCCGTACAATAGAAAATAATCTACAAAAATTAATTTTGGTTAGTTCTAGTTGATATTCTGTTTACTTACCGATGATAAGTCACGCCACTATCTTTTTTTTTCACAATCGATTGGTTTTTACACGTTTTTAAAACGCAAGACGGCATTTTGAATTACTTTTTATTCGCATGCGGTCACGATGGTTGTTGGCGAGCGACTAAATGAGTTGTTGCCGGTCGGCAACAACTCATGGCGCAAACTTGTTGTTCGCGGCGTCTGTTCCATACGCTAGTAATATTAATTCTATGGTTGTAAGCAACATTGTGCCAACCCCACGAAATGTGGAATAATGGTAGGAATATCTTCTACGCGGTTTTCAGTACATTCTAACAATAATAATTAGTGTAATTATTATTAGTAATCTGGAACAGGATGTAGGTATGTACGTCGTAGTTATACTTATTTTGTGATAGGTAAATAGGTACTTGGATATACATTTTTTTTTCACACTATTTAATTAGCCAGTGTAGGTAGGTTTAGGTATCTAACCTAATAGTATATTCTGATTTAGAGACTTTACACTCTCTACCTACCTACATAATAGCTCATAATATGAGCAAAATAAAACATATGAGCCTCATATTTTTCCATGTTTTATTTTGTTGTACTTTTTCCTGTGTTGTGTACCGAATGTTTATCTTCTCCCTCTTCATTAGTTTATAATATCCCTCGACTTATGAGTTCGTGCTTCATAAAATCTATTCTGGAACACTTGATTAGAATGCATTTGTGTTTTAATCTCAATTGGTAAATAAGTAAGTAATTTGTTTCTGAAAAATAAACCTACTGCTTAAAAGTAGAGCTTATTTTGGCATGGGCTATAAAACGATCATCATTGAATGGTTGGATTTGGTTGAATGAGCTATTAATTAGAACAGCGCTATTAATCCCGTGATTCTTGAGAATTTGTGAACATATCAATTGAATTTGCACACGTTAAAACAATCGACAACCCTGTAAGTGACCAGCTGAACTAGAAAATCAAAGACAATTATTAAATTCTACTAACAATGAAGGTAACAGTCTAGACTAGATATTATCTATTAATCTAACTAAATTAATTTTGATTGTAATAAAAAAAAGAAATATTTTATTAATAGGTGTTCCTTTTATTTTAAGTAGGTACCTTCCTTACCAATACTTATTCAAAATGAGATGAGTATTTATATACATAAGTAATCCTACCTATTAAGATTTTTGATAAATGTTTGTAGACCTACCTACTCAAATAAAATGTTTGATTAGCCAAACCATTGAATATTTGCATAGTGTGTTTGCATTGTCAATATCTGCATGGTAATACTGGAAATGTTATGTCTGCTTATTCAATTATGGATAAGCAGTGGAAGTCATAAGATGATGTTATCATTACTTCATATTTAATTTTAATTAATTCAATCTGTCACCAGAGTTAACCATTAACCTAACGAGCTTGCTTAACCATCATGAGTGGATATTAAATGGCTGACATAATTTTGAAACTGAATGTGAATGCAGATAAAATGTGAAGGGGCATGCCCTTTTAGGCACATAAGCTCAAACAAAGTTTGAACTCAAACATATTTTTGTAAAGTGTTCAAACATATAAATGCTTGAGTCCCAGTTGTGTTTGAGTATGTATTATATTGATGCATATTTATGTCCCTGTTTTGTGTATTAGATCCTGTCCATCAAAAGGTTGCCTCGAAGAGATTGCTTTTAGCAATTAGGCTGCCTATTGTACCTACCTCCTAAAACAAGGTATTTTGATGCTATTTTGATTAGGTACTTATAAGTGGTGTACCTAATATACAGAATATTATATCTATCTATGTTTTTGAGCATAAAAGACGTAGGCTCAGCTATATATAGTTAAACAATTCTCTTTAGTAACTTGTCATACTTACTTATGAACCTTTCCAATTCAGGCACTGTATCTTGTAATGAATGCAATGCAGACTCATGGTATGCCCTCTGTAGTTTGACATACTGTAACAGTGTGTGAGCTAACTGAGCTTCTTTGGCTACTAATGCAAACATGTCTGCGGCTAACAAGTCTCTTGCTGCTTCAACTTTGTTGCCGGCTTCTTCCAATTCCTCTCGAGCTGAGATGAACTTTGATGGATTCTCTTCTTTTTGTCTTTCTAAATGCTGTAAGTAAAGTAACATTAATTATCATCAGATTTCTGGTGTTGTTAGTAGCCAACTTGTAACTTATACCCTTGGAGACCAGTTTTTTTTTATAAATAAATATTCTTGGATATTGCACTCAACACTCTTTAGTCCCAAACTAAGCAAAGGTTTGTATTATGGGAACTAGATTGCTGATAGAATACTGATATACATTGTAACACCCAGACATAGAACAATCATCTATATCTATATCACATAAAATGTTTGTTCTCGGTGGGATCAAACCCACAACCCACAGCACGGATGGCAGAGCTATTACCGACTGAGCTGTGATCCCTGTCAACTGCTATAAAATGCTTAAATGTAAATGTTACTGCTATAAATATAGTGCCTTAACTTAATAAATGCATTTATCTAGTCAACAAAGTTTAGTTTAAGATAGTTGATTTGATAATTAGCTTTATTCATTAGCAGACAGGAGATAAATAACGTTATGGGTAAATAACATTTGTGGTCATTATTATAACATGTTTGTAATAGATATTTCTATTTATCTTTTCCCTAAAAACTAATTTGAACAACTTTGTACCTATTTGCCTGCAATAACATTTTGTTAATCATATTTAGCATAATAAAATTTAAACTATACCAATAAAGTAGGTAATTGAACATGTTTAAACTAACCAAGGATCTTTATCTGAATTTAAGAAAAGCATTTGTCATATTATGTTTGTGTAGATGTAGATAAAGCTATCTATATAGATAAGGTATACTTACATTATATCTGTTGGCCGCGGATTCTCTTTCACTAATCAATCTACTGAGATGTTTCTTTGCTTTCATAATCGCTGGCAGATCCTGATCATGGATGGTTGTCAATGGACTTACTACTAGTTGTTCTACTTTTAACTCATGTTCGGCTATTTCATTTGCTAGAAATTTTTCCGTTTTGCCTGCAAAATTAAGGACAGTAATAATAGGGAGGAAAATATGTCATACTAAATTGTAAAGTTAAAAATATAATAAAAAAAACTATTACCACACTCATATAAAATGTACTTTAGAATACTGTCATCATCATCAAAATTGCTAGCGTCACACATAGCAAGTCCAAGTATGTACTCGGGAAGTTTCTTTAGCCTCTTTTCTCTGGCAGCAGGGTCTTGCCCTTGAGTGCTTCCCGCGCCTGTAGTAATCCTTTTGCTGACTAGTTGCAATGCATTGCGAAGGTGTTCTACCTTCCTCTCGGCCGTTAGTAGTTCATCACTCAAAGTCTCTGCTTTACCAGACCTGAACATAAATACAACTTCTTTAGTAATATTTTCACCGTTGTTTGAGTAGGAGGTAAGTATGGATCGGTTCAAGAGGCATGGAGTAGGTTTCCGGCCAGCAAAACTCTTATCAGATAAAAAATAATGCATAGGTACCTGGAAAAAGTCTGGTCGGCGAGCTGTTTCACCCTATAGAATTGTTTCTTCATGTTGACGGAGAATCCTTGTAATTATTTCTAAAGCTACAAGGTCATTGGACTCTCGCAAAATATAAAACGACAATAAGATATTCAGATTGTAGGTAATGTCAGTACGTCAATGAGATCATCCTCAACAATAATGATGCACCAGACACTTAGAACTACAACACATAGTTATTCAACAAGGCACTACATTCCCAGCCATACACCATTTTGATAGTCCAAACAATACACAAAATAAGGCTAAATTAGAACAAAACACAATAAACCTCCAGTAAACCTACGAATTCAGAGATGAATCAGACAGAGAGAAAAGAAAAATAAAATAACCATAGACAATTGATTAGAAACTAGAAAGAATAGAGTGTGTCAGACAAGCACAGATCAAAATGAAATCTATGGATGGAGAAAATCCACCATTTTCGACAGCCGACTTGACGAATCACTTGACTTGACTTACATAATATTATTTCAAATACATCACTTGACACTGGCAAAATTGTCTGTCGAAATGACGGACAGAGGCCATAAAGAAGAAGAAGAATAGGGGACGTAGAGGAAGGATGGGCACTCTTTCACAATTTAATGCATAAAAAATCTGATTTTATAGATAATCAACATTTATTGCCAATTCTTATTGCACCACACATTTGGCTAGATATCTTAGAGAGAACTTTCTTAAAATTATAATCAGTCTCAACATTAGAGATAATTTCAGAAGTGCCCAATGCTCCTGATAGGGAGGTTTGGACATGGCCTATAAAACACGTTTTATCCATAATAGTATCCAAAAATAAAAGTCAGATAAGTTAGGTACCTATAACCCATAACCCATAGTTGTTGTTTTTATTTTTGATCCTTTTGATACCTCTTCTATGGCTCGTAATATCAAATCTTTAGGAATTTCCCGTCGCAAACCTTTCTTTCTTAATCTGAACGGCATCTTTCTGTAATTAAAAATAATTCAAATGGTTTAATTAAGAATTTTAAAAAATCCTCCTACACTCGACCTAAAGTTGGGTTGGCTGGCAGACAATGCTTTCAGCATTAAGTCCACCCTTTGTAACAAATTTATAATTTTGTGCAATAAAGTATTAAATAAATAAATAAATAAAAGAAGAGATGCCCAAACCTCCCGCACATCAGAATGCCCATTACTCCCACTGTATACATTTTCAACATAGGTAAGTTACCGGTATTTTTGGTTATTTAGGTATGTATGCGTGACTTTCAGTTTAATTTATAAGTTAGTAAATATACAATAGATATATATTAAAAAAATAGACATACCTTTCGTTAGTTGTCTGTTTAATACGATCCGAAACCACAACAAAATATTCACATTTACGAGCGCATAACCTTTAAACGTGTCTGTGTTTAACAACTGACAGAAATCACAGACAGTCTATGGATGAACAGTGTCTTGTCTTCAGTCGGTAAAGTAAACTACCAAATTACGAAAAAAATAAAATCTGTGACCGGATCCGAATAAAAGGGGGGTGCCCTGCCGCCCATGTCTCCCGACTGCCCGTCCCTCCCCTACCTCCCCTACAATACAACAGCAACAAAGTCGATTTCATTTTAGTCGAACGAATGTGAAAATAACGAAATGTTGAGGTTTATTGAGTTGGCTGAGTAATGAGCTGATGATAGATTCTTTCTTGTTTGGATCGGACGTCCTCTTCGTAGGGTCTTGCTGAACTGAAGTCGCGTCGTGTTCGCGTTTACCAAAACTGGTACTACTATACCTTGTGTGGAAGAATCATATCAGAAGGAGAGAGGGAATCCAATACAAAAATGTTATCATCAGTGCTAGAGAGCGTAAAATAAATATTGCGTGCTTGCTGCTTGCTGCAGTAGTGTGTCGTTTGTCGAAGGTCCACGACGTGTCATTTTGTCTTGAAAAATAAACAAAAAGTAAAATAATGGAGCGAAAGTTTATGAACGTTATCCTTTTGGGATTTGGATTTATGTTTGTTTTCACTGCTTTCCAAACGATGGGAAATATTGAGGTAAGTTGTTAAAATTTTACCAAAGATTAGGTATTTTGCTATTTTGTAATTCTAAAATTAACTGAACATCAACCAATAAATAAATAAATAATAAATATCAATAATAATTTCATTTGGATGCTGTCTAAAATTTAGACTATATCATTCAAAACAAGTTTTGGAGTCTTATAAGTTTACTATTAGGTAGGTACATACATACTATTAATGTGTTTTTATTAAGTACCTAAGTACCTACCTATATCGTTACGAGTTTTACATGATCAGATGTTTAAGTATTTGGTGCTACCATTACCTACACGAAACATTGATTTAAATCTTGCTTGATAAGAAAGGAAGGAAGCCCACTCTACTCTATTAAAAAAATATAGCTAATAGCTTAGCTAACTACTTATCGCAAAAATCGCAAACATAAAAAAACTTATTGCATTGTTCACACAAAAATGTGTCATCGACAGCCATTAAATATTTTATTTACGGTCCTGTCACAGTCTTGATACAATTTATTGTCCTGCATCAGAGTATGCTTGGGTCAGTCCATAACCAGTTTATTTGCAAAGTAACAGTTGCATAATGAGAGTTGAGATCATCGGCCGAGATGGACATCAGTATTATCTATCCACCTACAAAGTTACATAAGTTTAAGTGCCACCTAAATATCAGGCATTATTTTATAACTCAAATCTTGCAACATTATGAGAGGTGTCTGCACGTGACATGAAGATAGATAGATCATTGTTTTAATAGGAGAAACATATCTCAAGAAATCATGATTTACATAGTGATAAATTAAGAATATTACCTACTAGCTGGTGCCCGCGTCCTGTTGGATCCTGTTGTCTTTCCGGGATAAAAAGTAGCCTATCAACATGGAAAATCAACGTGAGCAAATAGGACGCGAACGAAGCCGCGGGCTGAAGCTAGTGAATAAATAAAACTCCACAGTCCTTTCCCTTCACATATAGCAATCTCGGGTTTATCCTTTCACAAAAAGGAACTAATTATGTTGAAGAGCAGAGCCTAAGAACAGTTTTTTTAAATAGTTACCTTTTGGCCCCATCCGGTATTTTTATTATATTTGTTCGTGATCCTGTCTATGACGCCTACCTACTCCCTATCTAGTTTAACTCTATGATAGGTACCTACCTACCTACTTTTCTATCTCTATGAAATACTAATGTCAAACTACGTCATTAAACGCAATGTCAGTTAAAACCTACACGCATCGTTTTAATTGAAATCCTCAAAAACGCAATAGAACCAGTAATTAGGCAGGCATACATGGTAGAAAGTATGACAAACTAGCTTCCGCCTGCGACTTCGTTCGCTTCGCGTCTCGTTGATAAGTAGCCTCTAAGTATTAATCCAGGTCACTGACAATATATATTCCAAGTTTCATCCAAATCGGATCAGTAGTTTATAAGGGCAGGGAAATCATGATGAATATTGGTAGGATGTAAGTGAGTACCTAGGTACCTGCCTACCTACTTAGAAAAGATTGTAGCACTTTTTTAAGAGTTCTTTGTATAGCTAAGGTTCTCCTCTGCAACGTGTGATAGCTATTGTACTGACGATGCGATGACGTCTGTAAAGCCGGGTTTAGATTCTATGTCGGTGTGTGTCGTAGCGCGAGAGAACGATAAATCTTTATAGGTAGGTACTTTCACAGAAATCCCCTCAAAGATGCGATAAATCCATGAGTTCGAGTGAGAACTTAGACATTGTCACAGATAATATTAAATTACAATGTTTAGGGTGTTTAGGTCCCGACACGATTTTATAGTTCTCGACCTTGAATGGAGGGGTAGTGGGAGGGTACTTTGCTTTGAACAATGAAAGAGATATAGTATAGAAATAAATACTAATATTCCTCTACACTTTCGCCAGGAAGAATAAAACCTTGTCTGGGCCTTTCTTTCGATATCATTTAGGCGACTAGTCGTACTCTCTACGACACAGAACACCTATATCGTAGCGCTCTACGACATACGCAATAGTGTGAATGCGGCTTAATACTCCTTTGTTTATTAAAACCGTTGTTGTGACATTTTTAACTCGTGTACTAGGTATATACCGTTTGTCTCCTATTCGATAAAGTCAAGGATTCTTTTACGTTCGATTTAGGTCAGGCAGATTTACCACTGAGATATTTTGTTTCAAGGGTTTTTTCAATGGCATTGCTATCAAGATCAACCTAATCAGTGATTACAAAATAACGCTTAGACCATTTTTACTACCAAAACTTAAATTTTACTGTATAAAAGCCAATATTTTAATGAGTAGGTATAGCACATCTCAAATGATAAAGTTAAATCTAGCTCATTATCGTCACAAACTTGACTTCACAATTTGCTTCACGAATTGCGTCCTCAATGGACTTAAAATCAGATGGGCCATCAGTTTGTTTTGTTCCATTACTTTTTCTCATAAAAAAAGATATGTGTGAGCGTATTATTTAATTACCTTTTAATATAATCTTGACCGACTCCCTTGAAGGGAGTAATAATATCCGTAATTTATGATTGAATTGTCACATAATTCATGTTTTTGTTGTATTCGAGATATAAGAAATCGAAAGCTACAGGTAGGTAGAATTCGCGTATTGTGTTGTGTTGCAACATCGTATTTGCCGATATTTTGTAACTTGAAATATCAACTTGGACATGAACATATTAAACATCCTACGATTCTTATTTATAATTTGCTAAAGAGATTGGTATGAAATATGCACGTTTCTATATGGTCGCAAAGATAAAAAAATTATAAATAGGACATCATTTTTGATGCCCATGTCCTCAACACGTCATAACTTCTAAAAGGCTTGAAACAATGTCACGCGTACAAATTTGCGAGGGTTCTGCCAGTATCTACCTAATCAATAACAGTTCGGGGTTATTTCCTTGATCTTAGAATACCAGATAACACGAAACTGTTCTAAGGTCTCAAGTCCCAACCTTGTCAATAATACGTACTCGTACATATCTATCTAATCTCGTGTTGTCTGCAGAAAACGATATTGGACAGCATAACGCAAGATGACAACACATTCTCAGGAGATGGGTATACTTCCTTGGCTATTATCTACGCTACCCTGGCGATATGTAACTGGATGGCGCCTTCCATAATCACCATAACTGGACCCAGGGGTGCTATGGTGATAGGAGGCCTGACTTACCTGTAAGTATAAAAAAATACTTTGGTTTTAAGTGATTGTACCTAGTTTTCATGGATGGTAGTCTGCAAAGTATGGTACAGAAGTATCACTTTTAGATGCATATAATAAGGTCGAAACCATAATTAAATAAATTATAGAAAGAAGACAAGATGGCGAGGTACATGTATCACTGAGATTTTCCCAAAAGATTGAATTCAAAAGTGATTTATTGGAGGAGAGGTAACGCCCACATCAGAAAATTATTGTAAATGATAGTTTCTGTTTAGTGAACTTTTTAGATCAATCGCTGAGGGGTTGGACTACTAATTTGTGTATTTTAACTGTAGTTTCAATAATTTTCCGCAGTAGCCAACCGCTTTCACTTTTGCAAATCTTGTAGTCTACGCTATTTGCTATGTTTCCTTCTAAAGTTCATGGCAAGAAAATACTTTCACTGCTCGTCACTTGAGCAATAAAAATGTTATTGTACAATATACTTGTACATAGGTAGGCGCTGAGTGTTACTGACACGAGCTAAATGTACGTTTCATAACTTCACTATTACCACTTTGCTATTAAGCCCAAATAAGTGATCTTTCTTCCTAGAATCGTGCACGTCTGAGCACTCAAGTTATCTTAATAAAAATGTTCCATGTAAATGATTTTTCAAGTATTTATCTACGCTATGAATTTGTAAAGTTTTTGGCAGTCTGGATAAAGTAAAAAAAAACATGACCTTTGTATTCAATGCACTTTAGAAAAAATATAGAACTGTAGTAGAGTCTGAGGGTAGAGCCAACAGTGATTTTTAAATATTTTTCTGTCCCTAATAGTTCAATTACATTCTATAGAATGTGACCGATGCAGGGCCCGTTATGTACGTGCTCTGCATTTATTGTACCTTCTCTTTTGTATTTAAAACGAAAACTAAGCGTGGGCGTTATGACTTTAACTAATTCTGAACGTTTCTATTTCATATATTAATGTAGTGTTGTTTAATTTAGTTGTTTAATTTGTAGTGTCTAGACGAGCCAAATGAGGCTCTCACCTTTTTGTGTAATTTTAGTTTAATTCTAATTTTAATTTTGTATGGACCTGTGTAGTCTGAAATAAAGAATTAATAATAATAATAATAATAAGCCCCTCAAAGCCCAACCCAACGTCCGTGCTAACCATCTATGCCACGTGAGGGGCGGACACTCGCAACGAAATAACTTAGCGGCCCATCGTTTGCGTGTCGCGCGGCGGACCTGCGACGAGCGTGGATTGTGTAGTCGTTGCTGTCGGACGTCACCCTGGTGGTGGAGTTTGGCGGTGATGAATGCGCAGTTGGCGCTTGTCGTGGGCTTGCCGCGGGATGCGTAATCGGGGGGCATGTGACAAAAAGGGCTATGGCAAACCCACCAAAATGGAGCCACGTAAAAATGTAGTAAATATATGGTCGCTTCCCGAGGGTGATCGTCGGGGCGCGTCTGGAGCCGATGCTGGGCGCTACAGCATGCAAGCCATCGGTGGCGAGGGTAATGGGCGGCCCTCTGCCGGGGAACCCGAACAATGCGAGTCCAACAGAAGGTACAACCTACGACCGCTAACTAGAAGCCGGTGCACATCTACCGGCTCTGCACGTCGCAGTAAGACCAGCAGAAATGACGCAGGAGCAACGCGGCTGGCCTCTCTTGAGGAAAGAGGCCTGACCCAAACAGACAGGGCTGAAAAGGAACAGGAAGCCCAGTCCACATCATCCTCACCAAAATCTCTCTTCTCTTCTACTCCTTCCTCTCCTCCTTCTTACCAGGATCAAATCTATGGTAGTCCTACTTCTTCTATTTCAACTCGGGCAACTTCTTGTCCACCAGCTGAGGATGTTGTGCAGGAGGCATGCGCCACTATTTCTGCACCCGCCAAAGCTTCTTCCCGTGCACGCAAGAAATGGTCGGAAGAAATGAATTCATTCATCTTGCGCACATACTTTACTCTTACTATTCTTGAAACTAACACGAAATCGTACTTACCTGAACTACACCAAAAATTTACTGAGAAATTCCCAGAAATGCAAGTAAGCCGCCAAAGAGTCGGAGACCAGCGACGAGCTATTATACTTAGAAAACTACTCCGTCTCGATAAGATCAACGAGCTACGTCAAGAAGCGCAAATGTATCTAAGTAACGCGAACACTGAACAGAATACTGCAACACTGGCACTTACTACACAGAACACTGGACAGAGAATGCGATGGTCAAATGAGATTAATGAAGCGATAATTCGACACTATTTAAGAATTACGAATATGGACACCAACAAAACAGCGTATAGGCTGCCTCTACACCGGGCGTTCACAACAGATTTTCCACACCTGTCGCACATATCTGAACAACGTGTATCGGACCAACGACGAATTATCATTAACAACAAATTAATTACAGACGAAAGGCTGCAACACATTCGAGACGAGGTTTCTATAGAACTAGGACAGACTTCTCCAGCAAAGAACTACGAACCTACCCGTGACACGTCTATGACCAACAATGAAGTGGGGAATCAGCCAACATATAACATCTTGGGATTACTTAATGATGCCCAAGATGAAAGTCCAGTAGTAACCCCGAGCGAATTAATTGACGAGGAACATAACACAACACAGCTTAACGGCACAGAGCAACATAGTATTGTAGAAACCGACAACGTTGCTTTCATCCCACAGCCAGATACATACGAACAAATAGAAGAACTTTTCATTAACACATTAGGCAATTTCACAAACACAAACCCGATTTCAAGGCCTTTCTTGCCAAAGCCAAAACCATCCAGAAAATTAACTGCTATTGTACAATGCATAAATTCTCAAATCCTACCCAAACACATCCCATTGGATGCAGATTTTGAAACAACACAAACAGCCATCTATTGCGCCGCGTACACAGCTATCACACACGCAGGGTTAAAGATACGAGAAAATACTATTGCCTGTAACAATTCTAGGAATCGAATCCCGCCATGGCAAAAACGACTTGAAGATAGGATCGCAGGCCTTAGAGTTAAAATAGGAAAACTGACCGAATTTATTAGAGGCAACACAAGTGCTAGATTAAAAAAGTTTGTAGACGATATAAAATCACAGTATAACATTCACTCCCAACACGAGCCAGAAAACACAGACTTATCCCATTTTCTAGACACACTCAAACAAAAGTTAAACGCACTTGCTAGTCGACTCCGGAGATACAAACTTACAACTAAACGGAAAACACAAAATAACACTTTTAACAATAATGAGAAGTTATTCTACAGATCACTGATGAATGATCACTCTGATGTATCTCGGTCTGATGCCCCTAATCCTGAAGAACTAAAGGAATTTTGGTCAGGCATTTGGTCCACTCCTGTCGAGCATAACATTGAAGCTGAATGGATTCAGCAAGACGCACACAAAATATTAGATATGCCTAGTATGGAACACGAAGAAGTTACTTTTGACACTCTCAAGAAAGTATTAGGGAAATTACACAACTGGAAGGCCACTGGCTCTGACAAACTTCACAACTACTGGTATAAAAAGCTCACTTACCTACATGTAGCGCTATTGAATCACATCAATTTGTTTATCACAACCCCCGATGCCATGCCACATTACATAACCCTAGGCACTACGTACATGCTACCAAAGGATAATACGGATCTTAAAAACCCAGCCAAATATAGGCCCATTACATGTTTACAAAACATTTACAAAATCATCACCTCTTGTATTACCGAATTAATCTACATGCATTCAGAAAACAACTGCTTACTAGCCGAACAGCAGAAAGGGTGCCGTAGACATAGCCAGGGATGTAAGGAGCAACTCACTATTGATGCGGTGGTGTCCAAACAGGCTTTTATCAAAAGACGTAACATCTTTACGATGTACATTGATTATAAAAAAGCGTTTGACTCTGTACCGCACAGCTGGCTTCTTTACATTCTGCAACACTATAAAATTCACCCAGCAATCGTTCATTTTCTAAGCCATTCTATGCAAAATTGGAAAACCGTGCTTAAGTTAAATACCTGTGATTCATCCTTCGAAACAGAACCAATACCAATACGAAGGGGTATATTCCAAGGAGACTCTTTAAGCCCCCTGTGGTTCTGTCTAGCTATCAACCCTCTATCTAATCTCCTCAATGATAGCAATAAAGGGTTTACACTTAAGTTCGGGAACAACAACAGCCATATTTTGTCCCATTTGATGTATATGGACGATATTAAGTTATATGGTAGCACGTTGGATGAATTGCACCATCTTGCTGATACCACACAGTCATTTTCATCAGACATACACATGCAATTCGGGATTGACAAGTGTAAAATACTTTCTGTGCGGAGAGGAAAAATAGAACATAACCCATTTCTACTAGATAATGGTGAACAAATAGACCCTTTAGAAATAGAGCCTGGTTATAAATACCTTGGATATCATCAGACACAACAGATTCATCAAAGAAAAACGAAACTTAATTTAGAGCAGAAGTTCAAGTCCCGGCTACACAAAATTTTAAATACTCACCTTAACGCAAGAAACACCACTAAAGCTATTAACACATTTGCCATCCCTATCCTCACGTACTCATTTGGAATAATTCACTGGTCGAAGTCGAGTTTGCAAAAACTTCAGCGCACAATCAACACTCACCTAACAAAATATAGAAAACACCACCCCCGAGCCTGCACTGAGCGACTTACACTACCAAAAACCGAAGGAGGACGTGCCATCATTGACATCAAAAACATGCACAATACACAAATAACTTCACTACGAAATTATTTCCATCAACACGCAGATAGATCCCAACTTCATGAAGCAATAACACAAGCAGATGTAAAATTAACCCCACTTAATCTAAACGATCAAAATACACAAAGTAATGAAACTACTACGACTCCAACACAAAAACTTAACTCCTGGTTACAAAAATCACTTCACGGCAGACATCGTCGTGATTTGATTGACCCAAATGTTGACAAAATTGCGTCAAACAAATGGCTCAAACAGGGTGAGTTGTTCCCGGAAACAGAAGGTTTTATGCTGGCTATACAAGATCAGATCATTGACACGCGTAATTACAGGAAATACATCATCCGAGATAGAACTCTTGAAACCGATCTCTGCCGGCACTGCCGTAGTAGCTCAGAAACCATACAACATATTACTGGCGCTTGCAAATCCATCGCACAAACAGACTATAAACACAGACATGACCAGGTAGCTTCCATTATACACCAATATCTAGCAATTAAATACAAACTGATCAAAGATAAAATAGCTTATTACAAATATACACCAGAAATAATTTTGGACTCAACTAACTACAAACTTTACTGGGACAGAACAATTTTAACAGATAAAACTATTCATTACAACAGACCGGACATCACTCTTCATGACAAAAGACACAAGGTAGTGTACTTAATAGATTTTGCTGTGCCCAACACCCATAATCTCGGAAAAACGCACACCGAAAAACTGGAAAAATATACAGACCTGGCAATAGAACTGAAGACCCAATGGAGAGTAGATACTGTTAAAACTATACCTATAATCATCTCATCAACTGGGGTAATCCCACATACCTTACATACCAGCTTAAAAACCCTTGACATTCACAAGCTAACTTACATACAACTCCAAAAAGCCGTCATACTAAACACTTGCCGCATTGTCCGCAAGTTTTTATCCCTCAATCAATAAAAAACCCCCAACGATTTTTCGTTTGGCCAAAAGCCCGCGAAAAAACGTAAACCCCTCGCCTAGCGAGAGAAAAAAAAAATATAAAAAACATAAATAATAATAATAATATATTATTATAGTCGTTGAATACATTAACACTTCGTTTGGTACATTCACTTGAATGAATGTTCTCAAGGTTGTCACAAATAGTTCTCGTTGCACCTAGGTACTATTATTTGTAACATACGCATTAATCATACCCTACATATTTTTTTAAAAAATCATGATAGATAGATAGATAGATAGATAATACTTTATTGTACACAAGGGTAAGGTACGTACAAATCTTAAAAATAACTTTGTATAGTACAATGGGCGGCCTTATCGCTGAAAGCGATTTCTTCCAGGCAACCGTAGCATGGAAAGCATCATGCACCTTGTTTTGGTTATTTTGTGTAAATCTATGATGTAACGTTTTTTAAAATCACAATACAAGTATTGGATACAAATAAAATAAATAAAACTCTTCAGACTCCAGGTACCTACTTGTAGCTGATTGTGGTACACTACTCTGTCCTGTTTATAAATGGAATATTACTTGTAATCATAACAATTAACATCGTTACCTGGTTTACTTTTAAATCTTTTAATATTGATTTGTTGTAGAGATGCGTCAGATTTTATAGTTTTTACTTATGACCGACTTTAGGCCTTAGTTGTCTGCTTGTTTGTCTATAGCTTCGAAACTTAAATTTCAAATCGATGTCAGCGCAGCCCGCAGCATGTTCCGATTGTACTCTAGTTTTGCAGGGATCTCAGACGTGCTTGCGATTGTTTTAGAAAGAGCATTCAATTCATATTCAATTGAAAGAATTTTAATCGATAATCCGGGTTAGTCTCAAAATCCCCTTTGAGCTGTCTCTTACAAAAATTTTAAAATCAAGAGGATTATGATACTGAAGAGTCTCAAAATCCCATTTAAGGCCAATTTACACCGTAGTAGCTATAACTAGCTATACCCACCGACCTCAAAAAATAATCCAGTGTCTAATGACTACAGTAGGATGGTGTCCAAAAGAATCTTTAAAAATTCAGGGTGATTTTTAAATTACACGATGCGATGGACGTTTTTATTTGATGTCCGACATAAATTAATTATGAAAACCAGCTTAAAAATTAATATTTTTACGAGTTTTTCTGTAAAACTAGTGTTATTGCAAGGTAGGTATAGTGGTAATCCCCATTTCTTTGGTAACATATTCAGCGCTCGACAATGTGTGCAAAGGATAAGCGTACAACTACCTTACCGAATGTCCTCGTTGGGTCCTCTTGACCTGCATATAAATATTTATTTACTTGAAGAACTGGTTTCGGATTTTTATTGATTTGAAAATGGTATTTTGACCGTATCCAGCTAAAGGTGGGCGTTTATAGCTGATTTGTATTAAAGTGGATAGTCATGTGTTTTGCAATAGCTTTCGCAGTTTCATAATCTGGTACATTCTTCAGTTTAGCTTTATTTGTTCTTTTTTATCACCCTCGCAGTAGTCAGACATCTTAAGATTTTTTCAAACAAGGAAATAAGATAATATATAATATCAAAAAGTGAAAGCGGCGCTATGGTTACATAAATAGTTAGGTACCTATACTAATTTAATATTATACCAAATAATAAAACTACATAGTAGGTATAACTATATACATATAACTTCATTTCGGATACTTAGGCAAGTCTCTGTAGGTAGTTTCTTTATTGCTAGTTAGTTATTTTGTGCCATTACTTACCTTCGATCATAAAAAAGTTGGTACTTTACTTACCTACTTACTAAGAATCGGTTGAGGCACTCAAAAATACCTGAGAAAGTAAACGAGCAAGGTACTTAAATAATCTTGTCGTTCTTTCTTTCACCCACAAGTTTCACCAGCTGTGTTAAGAAAATCATACCTACCTAAGGCCCTTTGTGTATTTAAGAAGTAGGTTATGCCCCTACTTCTTTTCTATACTTATAGTTCGCACTCTTTGAGTACCTAGCTATATTGTAGATTCCACATGTTGTTCAACTCTTTATGAATCATATTTTACTGATTTTACATCAACAATCAACAAACTTACGACTATTTAGTCCGCAGGCAATCCCCATACGGAAGACATTTCTTTAGATTACCCAGATCTTCTAGTGGTGTCTATGTTTACTGAATATATTCATATATTTTACGAACTTTCGTTAGGAAGCCCTACGTACCATGAGAGTTGCGACACATCCCGATGTTCTAAATAACTTCCAGATTCTTCATAATAACGTTCCTGTTCCCGCGGACATGGCTTTTGTACGTGGCGAGTGTAATGATCGGCGCTGGTGCAGCCGCGATATGGACCGGTCAAGGAAACTACCTGACGCTGAACAGCGATGCTGATACCATATCCAGGAATTCTGGAGTTTTCTGGGCTATGTTGCAGTGCAGGTTAGTATTTCTTTGTTTATTCTGTAGGATCAAAAATAGATTCAGCATGAAAAAATTGGAAACTAAAAAAAAGTAACTATGGTTTGGTTCATTCTTTTCATCAGTCATGTCGATAGTAACTAACTCACCCACCCTAGGGCCTTATGCTCAGTTCAGCAGCGATTTTACGCTTATAGGGATGGCGTTATATCTCTGCCAAACTGAGCATAAGACCCCAGCCTTTTATTTGCTAGGGTGAATCTTAAGGGTTAATCTATAAGGGTGAATCTTGCAGATTTTATATTTAGAGTAGTTAAACGTTAGAGTAGCTAATTAAGTAGGAAAACGGTTAAATATCCACTTTCTTCCACAGCATGTTCTTCGGCAATCTATTCGTGTTCATAAAGTTCCAAGGAAAGACGCACATCGACGTAGAAACCCGTAACGTTGTTTTTGGCGCCCTAACAGGGGTTTGTGTTGTGGGCATCGTATTTCTCATTCTTTTGAGGCCGATACGACGTGCGCCGGCTCTTGATGACACAGTCAAGGTAAACAAAACTTTGTTACATAGACTTTAAGTCCAGTTTCCAAAGTGTTGGCTGTGATTGGCGCCCAAACAGGAAACAAAGGTTACTGTAACAAAGCGCGTTAGAGTTCGTCAAACTAAAACGAACTCTGTTTTGTAGATGATAAGATACTGAATATACCCCAAAAAGTTAGAGATTGGCGCCCGAACAGGAAGAAATAATATTAGTAGAAGTAGATGAGCTTCAGACTTATTTGAGACAATTGTCTAAGATAAACAAGGTTGAAAGTTTTATCTACAGAAGTGTGGAATGAGAAACTTTTCAGGAGTGGTCTTGTTACAGCCGGTATAGAAATAAGTACTTCACTTACAATTAAAGCCAGAGAGCTAAAAGCATTTTTGCGAAATGAAAGTGAACTTTACCACGAGTTTATACCGTCTATATTGAATCTCATCGCATTCCTTGTTTACAGATTTTAATTCAAATGTAAACTGAACTAATACCTATATTTACCTATTTCGTTAATTTAAAATTAATCTGTAACGAATATTTGCTATATGAGCTGATATTAAAGTTATTTGTTTCTCAGATTGCGTAGGTAGGTGTATTTTATTGAGCTAGAAAGTAAATTGACAACATATAAGGTACCTTATAAGTTTTATGAATATTTGGCAAGGTGCCTTCTGGTAAGATCGGCGTATGTGGAAGTCCGGATGCCAAGCAATTCTGCGATATTTTTATATGATAATTGCTTAATTACGTGATTTATCCGGACTTCCATTTAAGCCGATCTTACCAGAAGGCACTATATGTTTTTTTGCATCTTCGTGTTTCTCTTGAGTTAATTGTGCGGGACTTTCTTGATACTAAGAATGTTTTATTAATATTTTATAAGAAAATTCGCTCAAAAAAGATACACAAAATTTATTAAATCTTTGATTTATATGATGTAGAAAATTTAAAAGAATCCGGTTTACAAATTTTGTTACAAAAATCTTTTAAAAAAATTTGATCTTTAGACATAGGTACCTACCTAGATTTAAGTTCCATAATACAATAACTTCCTTCTCCCAGGTGGAAACCCTCACATCAGATGCGGAAGGACCTTTAGCCGCGTTCAAAGGAGCCTTGAAGTTATTCTGCACCCGAGACATGCTACTACTAAGCGTCACATTTATTTACACCGGTGAGACACACCTCCATTATTCACCACAAACCATTCTCAACCCTATCACAAAGCTATAACAAACTAAATTGTGTGACTAGTATAATTGGCACTGATGAAACATACAATCTAATATCAATTTTATGCCCTTGGGTACGAGATTGAATTTTCTATAACGTTGCGTTGTTCTGAGATCGTTGGCATTTACGCCAGGTGAATGATAATGAGCAAGGCTGGGTGAGTGCTATTTCGCAATTTTTTGTTGTAAAATACAAGTAAATACTGAAAGGAATGCGAGACATTTAAGCACGTGTAATTTGAAATCTATTTGAGTATGGAACATTCTAATCAATATACAGCATGTATCTACAATGGCGACAAAAAATTCTCACACGGGTAGAGCTACTTTTTAGTATTCATAAAAAAATAATTAAAGTAGGTACAGTCAGCTGCACTAGAATGTGTACAATTCGTAATTGTTTGGTTATATGTTAGGTTTTGACGAGATTTGAACCACCCACAACATAATCCATAGCTATACTAACTGATAACAAAGCTATGAAACTAATCCAATCTAGTGTCTTCAATAATCCAGTTTGTATGTAACTTCCAGGCGTGGAGTTATCTTTCTTCAGTGGAGTGTATAGTCCGAGTATTGGATTCACTCTCGGCATGGGAGAGAACGCAAAGCAACTTGTCGGCCTTTCTGGAGTCTTCATCGGAATGGGAGAAGTCCTTGGTAAGTTATCTTAGGTTTATCAAACCAGCAGGCCTAGGATGCGCACGTGAGATATTTGTCATGTCGTTCTGTCAAAATGTAAGCATTTCGCACCAGTTTTTGAACTATTCCATTATCTGTGGTAATGTTGTCGAGAAACCGCGCCTTTGAATCTTCAACTTTTGACATTTCTGCATGACTATTATCTCGTCCTCAGAGAGGTACGACGAGTAAGAAGTGTCAAAATAGCAGAATAGCATCCAGTTTCCATAGTTATACACAAGTTCTGCTTAGTTTAGGACTAAAGGGCGTGGTGTGAAAATGTTCAAGGATATTTATTAATTATTACATAATTTAAAACGTAAAAATTCTGTACGATTTTTGAAATGGCTGTGCGGATTTCGACAAAAGAACGCAACTGTTTATTATTTATCAGATTTCTGAAAATTAAACACAATTGAGTGTGAAATTTTAGGCAGAAACAAACACTAGTGAGACATCCGGAATTTAAGACGGACAGAAAAAAGCTACGACAAATTTTGGCGTCAAAATTACCACATTTAAGTTTTTATTCGGGGGTTTTAAGTTAATCTTAATTTGACGAATTGCACTAGTTTACTAACCACGTAGGTAGGCTTGATCCCAAGCTACCAAATATATCAACTAGACCTAGAAAACTGACTATGCGGGCGAAGTCTGCATCTAGTTTAATTTAAAACGAGTATGTAAAATAATGTTCTAACCGTAGGTATATCGTAACACTCATGTTGCAACTAGCACATTAATTATCGATCGATCAAGAGTGTTTACCTATTGGTACTCGTAATTAGATCTAGTTCAGCTACCTATTTGTAAGTACATAGATTAGTGGCTATCACAACACACAAAGGCTTAGTACATTCAGCGACAAAAGTCAAAGAAATCGAGAATATGAGAAAATAGGAAAATTTTTGTAATCTTGCTATGCCCTCAGAATGCTCAGTGCTTATTAACTACTGAAAATATGTTAGATTAAGTCTAAGAGGGGTAATCAGAGGCACAAATAGAAGAATAGAATAAATATTCTTGGATATTTCGCACAACGCCCTCTAGTCCCAAACTAAGCAAAGTTTTTATTATGGGACTGCTGATTTTTTTTGTAAATACATTCTTATAAAATATAGCAACACCCAGACGCAGAACAAACATCCAGAACGTTTGTTCTCGGTGGGGATCGAACCCACCACGGCCGGATCAGCTATAAGTTATTGATGTTGACTGTACCTACATAAGTTTAACTACGTTATCATACTTATCATTAATCAATCGGCAATGGAATATTGCTATTACAAAATGCATTCTTGATAATGAAGTCATAACGATTACCTAATCATAAGTATCTCTCTAATCAAATGTTAATGACCCAGTTTCAAATCAATAATTAGAACTAGATTTAGGTAATTTACGGTTGTATTAAAAAAACATAATAATAGCAAAGGTTTTTTTCCAAAAACATTAGGAATGCTGCAAGTTTAATCCAGACTAAAGTATAAATTTTTCAGCACTTTTTATGAAAACCTCTCCTCAAATCTCGATTCTTACTCCAATATAATAACGCATTGCAAGTTCACGCCCTCCGGCTAGGTGGGGCGACGATCTGCGAAATGTAGCTGGCAAACACTGGATGAGAAGAGCCGAAGACCGGGCTCACTGGCGCGTCTTGGGAGAGAACTACGTCAGCAGTGGACCAATATAGGTTGATGATGATGATGACGCGTTCACAGGACTCGTCCTAGCGCGTGGCAATTATGGACCTACCCCCTAACTTATAAAAAGTTAGAGTAGACATTACCTATGTCCTGATTACGTATGTTAAACAAGACATAATGTCTACTCTAACTTTTTATAAGATATATAATAATCTCTAACTTATTATATAATCTTCATAGAATAACTACTAGTATTGTCGAAATTAATTAACTACATTTCTCCATATTTCAGGTGGAGCTCTCTTCGGTATCCTGGGCAACAAGACCACGCGCTACGGCCGCGATCCCATAGTCATAATGGGCTATGTCATCCACATAACATCATTCTTCCTCGTCTTCATAAACTTACCTAACGTCGCGCCTTTTGGGGACACCACAGAAGTATCATACATTACCCCGTCAGCTTACCTAGCTATGTTCTGCAGTTTCCTGCTTGGTTTCGGTGATGCGTGCTTCAATACGCAAATATATTCGATACTGGGAGGCAACTATTCGGACAACAGTACGTCGGCTTTCGCTCTGTTCAAGTTTACTCAGGTGAGTTGGTTTAAGTACTTAATAGATAATAATGATAGTTCATTGATTCAAGTGAAATTAATTTTCTAATAAATATTATGTTAAAAATCATAATTACATAATACATTATGTTAAGGTATATTGAAGTGTCATTTTATAGAAATTAATTTAACAAAAATAAGCATAAATAGGTAATACATTACATGCTGCTTATTGGTACATGAATAAAAAAATCATTTTCCAAATGATCTCTTCTAAATTACAGCTAAATTGATAGCTGTTAGTGATGCTAACAGCAGGTGTAGGCATAGGTTGCCTCCTGACGCTGTATAAATCATGTTCAATAGATGTAAAGACCTAAGAGTTAAAGTGATATTGTAATAAAAAAAATATAAATTACACCTACTGTTTTTAACGAGAAAACAATTCTAGTTTTCTGGAATTTAATACCTTTACTATCTTTTCAGTCAATGGCAGCTGCGGCGTGTTTCTTCTACTCATCCAAAGCGCTCCTCTCAGTGCAACTGATAATCCTGGGAGTACTTGCCACATTCGGCACTGCTACATTCTGTCGAGTAGAATGGGCGGGTAAGGCTCGGGCTAGAGCCGCCGCCTTAGCTGCAATAGACGACAAGTCACCCGCTTCCCACTCATTAGCTGATAATTTCCATTATGATTGAGGGTAGTGTTCCATTTAAGGATGGCTAATTGAAAGTTGGGAGAATTTGACTAATGGCAGAAGTTTTGAAATAATGTTTTATGCGTTACATGGATACCTATGTCAAAATTATAGTTATGTATTTATATCTCGGCAGACAGCTGAGTAGCTTTAGAATGGTGCATTCCATAAAAAAATATTAAAAGTAGTAATTCAATTCAGTTAAAGTATTTGGTATACTTGTTATATTTCACGAAGATTGTTTGGCTATGTTTGTGTGCGTAAGCTATGCAACACTATGACATATCGAGATAGAAAGAGAGGGAGCTGTTCTCTCTCTTGCTCCTGGGAGCAGGCAGTGTGTCTTCATTCTACATACACACCCACAAACATAGCTAAACATACTTTGTAAGCAACTGTTTTTCTGTTTTACTGTTAAAACATTGTAATAGTTTGATGTTCTTTTTGATTGCCTGAAGTTTAGTGGGGTTTAGTTTACAGGGTTATCAAAATTAATGCTTTTTCTTCATTAATTTTCAATAAGGTTTAGATTTGAAATAGATCTCTCGAATAAATAGTTTGATAACATTATTGTTTTGCACAATAAATTGTTTACAGTAGTTGACTAAGCTAAGTCCTGTACTGATTATGCTTTTTTGTAAATAGTTTTAAGTACTAATAAATGTTTTTGCTTCTTCTAAAATAATCTAAATATCAGATGCATAAGAGTTGATAGTTGATATCAGATATATGTTCAGAAGAACTGTAAAATAAAAAAATATTGAAAGTGTGAATGTTTTGTAATGAATGAGATCAAAACATTCCATATATTTTTGTATTTATTTAGCTATAAGTGAAATTGTAGGTTCCTAAGATGTAATTCTAAAGTTATTTTCCAAATTAAGTTAATCTATTTGCATTTTATCTTGTTCATTGTAATCAGAAGTGATTCCCTAGTCATAAATTCTGCTTTACATTTTTGTTTTATGAATTAATTAACTTTTATTTAAACTAACAGAAACATATTGAAAATAAATAACTTTAAAACATGTTACTTATTTGTTTAACTTTTTTTGTTATAAACCTTTTTAAAATTGTGTTAAAATAATGAAAAAAATGCTTATGCATTATAAACTAAAAAACAGTCTAGGCATCTATAAATATTATAATTAAATAACATAGCTAGGTACTACATAATAACAACTAAAACCATTAATTATTTTATTTATTTTCTTGGGGGTTACCCATTTTGAAGTCCAAGGGTTTGTCATATCCCATTATTTTTGCGTAGTGCATTGGGTCAGAGAAGAATCTAGCTTCAATAAAGAGAGGAATTCCTTTTACTTTCATAGTTGTGAACATTCCAGGAACATCGGGGACTTCCACATCATCCGATTTGAATTCATGCTGTAAAATTAATTTGTATTTTATTATAGAGACATTACTGTTAATTTATTAAAAGAATAACCAACATTCATGAACATACCTGTTTTCTGGCTAAGAAGAAAGTAATAGTAGTTGCTTTGTATGTAGCAGTTTCTGGGTTATAGTTTATTTCTGTCACATATTTCTTTGTGATTAAGTGCAGTAATATAGGTGTGACGAATGTGAAGAAACCAACTACTGAGCACATTGCTACAATAAGAGAAGTGCTGCCTATACTGGCTGCTTCTCGAATGATAATAGGTTGGGCTATTAGACCAGCTATACTCGAGCTCAGCGAAAATACTTTGACACCTTTGATCTGCGGTGTGAGAGGGCCATTATATATTGTTTCTAGTTTGCTATCAGTATCGTCAATTACTTTAATTGCATAATTCCTGGACAAAATGTTATTGCAAACACTGGTGCCCTTTACATGGGAGGTTATCTGTCGAAGAGCTGGATTCAGTTGAGTCTGTAAGCTGACACTTCTCACACACAAACGGAGCATGATGAATACACTATTTTGCGTGTTATTGTAACAATATTCGCGTAATTTATCTAAAGAATTCGGCAAAAATAAGCTCGGCTCATGACAAAACACAATATTGATGATACTGAATGACAACTGAATGGCGTGACGGGTCTGTCACTGTCACCGTCAGCCGGTCGCTATGTCATGTCAGCCAGTTTAATCATCGTTCAAAACGTATGCAGAAAGATTCGTTCAAAAAACTCATTAGCCTAAAAAATTACACCACAGAGCAGGTAGGTACATCAAGTAACATCACAAGTAACACATTTTTACATTTAGCTTTTATAATTTATTTTCATTAAATTATATCATACGGTTAATATTTTTTACGGTTCTGCATGCTTTGTTGGGCAGTTGTCTACTTCGTAGCAGTAACCAGTCTCCGTGTCAAGCACCATTGAGTCGGGGCAGTCGCACCGTGAAAAGCCACAGACGGTTCCAACCAGCATTTGCTCAGGGTGCTCGCAGGTTCTCTGAGCACTCCAATAGGTTTTTCTGCAGTCACTTTTTCTAATCACCATCCACTCTGGACATATTTCCACACCTGTAAATAATGTTTTAAATTGAACGATAGTGTACCTACCTATATTTGGAAAGAGGAAAAGTCTGTCATCATCACTTCATCTAGAATTGGTCTTGCCAGCGAACAACGACGGTTGAGCAGAGCCCCGAGTCTGTGTATTTGTTTTGTCTTTCGACTCGAGTATAGCACACGCAAACGTATTCGCAAAGCCGGAAATTTTGTTGGGAATTGCCAAATCTCCCGCTAGAGGCGCTTATCCGGTTTTCATACAAAATTTCTCGCTTTGCGAATGCGTTTGCATGTGCTATACTCGAGTCGAAAGTCAAAACAAATCGAAGTTACGCAGTGCATGCGAACTTTACGCGAAATGTGTGCTGCAATTTGGCTGCGTTTTCGTTCATTAGTTCACCTAGTTAGTAGATCTCTCATTTGTCCACGAGGCATGAACAAATTGGACTCAGCGTCCAGAGTTTAATTTGTTAACCTCTGTTTTTGAGTCATTAGTACTTACATGAGTTATTGTGCCACAAGCAATTAGAGACCGTAGATTTCTCGTAAGCGGCGCTTGCGCTTATCCAGAATATAATCGTCCACTTTATCATGATGATAGAAACATTTAAAACCTGTCTAGTTTGGTTTATGGATGATTTCTTTAGGTACCTACCTATGTATACTTTTCTCAACACTAAAAATAACGTGTTCTATGCAAAGATACTCGATCTAAACGAGCTGGATGTATGTCTAGCTAGAACTTTTATGCTAGCAGACAAGTATAACAATGATGTAACGGCGAATCCGATATGGCAGGCGGAATAATATTTTTGTCTTCGGATCAAAACATTAACCGTGTTATTGTTAACAGCACGACTAGGTGCTAGCAGTTAGGTACCTAGGTAAGCAAGTTGCATTTTGAAAACACTAGTCTTGTTACCTACGATATAAAAGTTAAACATACCGCTACCGGAAACAGTACCAGTGAAAATACTCTACTCCTAAAAATACTAAGTTTGAAAACATATTGCAAAACTTAATGTTCCATTTTGCTCTTAAAATAAAGTTTTGAAGTAAGTATCTGAATTTCCAACCTCAGTTCCCCAAACAAAAGACATAAACGCGCGCGTAAGTGGCGCGTAGGCCGTAGGCTATGCGTAGTAATTAGCTACGTCGCGTAGCTAATTAGTGCTACGCTGCGTAGCTTATTTGCGCGGCGCGCGGCGGCAGCGGGCGTAACTCATTACGCATTATTGAGTTTCCTCTAGTACGGGTACCAATATACTGGTTTTCTAGCATGTTGTAAGACTTGTAAGTTCCTCGTAAAATTTACCCTAATAAATTTAAAAAAAAAAACATTCGCTTTTGGTGTCAAAATTGATAGGTACTTGAACATTGTTTTTGTTAGAATCAAGTTGGAACAGGAATGTTTCGTTTAAGATAAGGGGCGAATCATCGTCCCTAAACAAGCAGTGAATGGGCACAAAGCGAGTTTATCGGACGACAAACACCGACTATTGGTACAGTTTATCTCGACGCAAACAACTCACGACACGTAGGATAAGATGCCCATTTCTATACAAAAGTTCTAGAAGACGGATAAAAATAATGTGCCTTGACTCAGTCAGTCACTATGTACGGTTCAATTCAATTCAATTCTTGTCTATGGCCTTTGCAAACACTATGTACGGTAATATTACCTCAGACCTCAGACCTCCTTAAAGACGTCAGGGGTAGTCACAGTCACAACGATGTCTAAATATGCGCACTAGAAGATAAATTAATGAGTTTTTTTTTTTTCAATTTCTGAGAAAATAAACAAAGACAATATTGTACGACCAAAAATTGAGAAGATTGTGTATTGTTAAAGCTAAGTTATTTTGAACATTATTGAACCAGCTGAACCCAGTCTAATCATAGGAGAATGTTTTGCTCAATAGGAAAATATATATAGCTTTTTTAGAGCCATCATAAATCAGGTCAAGTACCAAGTAGGTTAACCAAGAAAAACCTAGTGACATAGCGAAAAAAAAGAGATAAAAGATGGGTACATAGTGTGCAGATTTTAACTAAACAAAAACTACGGATCATCGTGAACACAGAAAAAACTAAAAGGGAATCGAGTGTGAGCAATTAAGTAATATATATTTGCCCCATATTGCCTTCCAAATCTGCCCATAGCCTGCAGTTTTTTGTGTAGTGTGCAGTTCTTATGAAATGCTTTCCTACATGTGCCAGCCGTTTGACGACTTCTTAACTCTGTGTTGCGGTGTGATTGAGATTGAGATGAGACGGTTTAAAAAGAGTAGGGTAGGTATAGCTATGGGTTTGATTTCGTGCTCACACACGGTTGCTCATATACGTTTGGCTCTCCACCTAAACTAAGTATGTTATCTTTAACTACATACATTTAAAAAAAAAAATCATCATTTATTCAATGAACTAGGTTAGGTAGGTACCTACCTGCTAAGTATTGAAAAACTCGGTTTGTTTTGTT
Organism: Eulithis prunata; assembly: GCA_918843925.1. Taxonomy (NCBI): domain Eukaryota; kingdom Metazoa; phylum Arthropoda; class Insecta; order Lepidoptera; family Geometridae; genus Eulithis; species Eulithis prunata. The sequence goes on along the minus strand of OU974014.1, from coordinate 6,874,611 downwards.
CAATACGTTAGTACCTACGCTAGTTTCAAAAAGTAATTTGTAAATTAGGTACTTTTTGAAACGTACACCGCCATCTCTATGTAATGAAAAAGCTACTTTTGTATCACTTCTGCAAGGCTACTAATCGCATTTCTGTGCTATAAAGTTAGATGACGGCCACAGTTTTTTAGAAAATTTAAGTGAAATCGACCATGAACGGTTTTTAAAATGGGTGATGGTGGTGTTCCTAATAGCTATTATTAAACAAATACACCATATCGATGCCTTACAGCCAAAAAGGGCTAAGCGACATTTTTTGCGAAATTGACTTATATATATCGTTGGAATCGTCTTTTTTTTCTGCGTCGTTTGGTCTAACTAAGATGGCTCTACGGCGCACTTTTTGTCGCTTACGCAATTTGAAAATGGTGGTTTTTGACCTTATTTCTTCGTCGTAAACGACAGAAATTTTGATTTTTTTATGGTTTTGGTGATTAGATTAAAATGGTATTTAGGAATGGAGACTTAAGTTATTTGGGCTTTTTGTAACTTTGTCTAGTTTGGACGTTAACCTGTTTCGGCTAAAAGTAGTCTTAGTACAGAGACACATTTATCCCATTTTGGATGTTTGCTTTTCTTTATTAAACTCCGGTTGAGACATTTTGCTGGATTCCTTGAAAAATAAAAATGTCATTTAATATAATTTTCGCCAAATTTTCTCCGACATTGTTTGTCGCTTAGTCAATTTTTACCTGTCGCTGTACCAATCATCTACAGAACTTAAGCCAAAATGTCTAAATAAACCTCATCTAACATTTGTCGCTAATCCTTTTTTTCCCTCCCGATATTCGATCGGGTGTGGTGGTTAGCTAGAAAAACACTAATTCCATGTTAGGAAATTTGTCGCTCACCTTAGTGCAAGAAAAACAAAAACGTCGGTTATCTATTTCTTTCGCTCAAAACAAACGTGATTGGGTGAAGATCACGAGTATTAATGTGATTTTTTGCTCCGGCGACCGCGGCACAAACAACACGCGTGCGCGCGAGCCATTTTGGCGAAGTTTGAGCTGCTGTTAAAAAGGTAAGTTTACTGAATAACTCTTAGAATGGTAGCCTAAATTATAAAGTTTTAGTGGATGGTGTTACATACCATAGCTAAGTTTGTTAGGGTTGTTTTGTTATATTTAATTTTAGAATTAGTTTTATTTTTTCAGGACGTCGTCGTGATGGCTCAAAAACAACGGGCATCTCATATAATTGGAGAAGCATTGAAAGTTTCGAAGATTAATTTCCAGGCTCGGAGAAAACTTAATTTCGACAACTCAGATTATGAGGTAAGACAAAAAGATAATTAATTATCCATTAATATAATCTAAGTTGGTTTAAACGGGCATGTATCTTCGGCAAACATGTCCAGTAAGGCTAGTAGAAGAATAGGCGCGTGCGAGCGAGTGTGTGCCGACGCCGCCACAGCCGCGCGTCGCGCTGCGGGGATGTGCCTTTGACGCTACCGACACCCGCGCAGTCTACGCCTTTGGCGGCATTTACAAAGAGTGCCGCCCAACCTGTGACTGTAACACTTCTGAAAACTTATTTTAGTGTATAGTATATGCGGAACCTATGCATTAGGCGAGTACCTACCTACCTACTTGTAACATAACACCTACACGACTACCGACTCATTCTACCTAGGTACCTACCTACCTATAGAATTAATTTCTACTTACCTATTTACTAACCTACTTGAAAAGAACAATCTACTAACCTACTTACCTTACTATTTCGTTATTTTCTGATGTAAGAGACATCCTGTCTATAAGAGAATAAAATGTCTATAAACCGAATTATATTTAATTTGGTTGACTTTAATAATGTCTATGTTAGAGTACGCCCTTCGTGGATCTAACTGGGTTTTTGTTACTAGTAGAAGTTGCGTTTAGGTTTAAGAAATATTTTTCTCAAAAAAAGCATTAGGTACAGTTACTTACTTACTTTAGAACAAGGTTGACAATGTCGTTCGTAACAGGGTAATTAGTAAGTAGGTAGGTACCTGGGCAATGGTACTAACTCTACACATTTATGTAAATCATCACCAAACTACGTCGACTACACGTCATCCTGTTTGATCGTATGTCGTTCCGTTTGTCTGTCAGTTCGTTTGTCTATCTGTAGGTAATTGTCTAATAATTTAAAACATCCTGATGTGCAATCATGTGTCTTTCGAGCTTAAGATGGATAAAATATGTCACAGATTTTAGATTCGCTAGAATTCATAAAAACAACAAAAATACTTACATTACATAGGTACCTACTTTATTTTTTGGTGTAATTAGGGTTATTGGCATGTGTCTGTTTTCTTTCCAGGAAATGAATAATACGCCAGGAAAACAATTCACCGTGCTCTACATTTGCTGAAATCGTCAAATTGTAAGAACACATTGATCTCCAATTTTAGAAGTAAGATACCTACTTAAACTGTGTGCCATTGAAATAAAGACTTATTGAACAGATAAAGCATTATTATTAATTTACTAGGGTTTTGAAACGTAACTACGCGAACTTTATTGATAATTTGAAGTACTTAATGGCACAGTGTTTCGTTTTTTACTAAAAGGCCGAATATTTTGTCAATAATTGTTAAATTAGTACAATTTCCGTGTCCCTCTCTTAAAATCCAATAGGCAGTTATACCATGTAGCCCTGACTTGATGTAACAAAAACACGCAGTCGTGCTATTTTGCTTCAATTTAAATAAAACGCAAGAAGCAGTTATATCATTTGGGCGGGCAGTGGATAATTAGAGGTTTGCATTTACGACGTTCTTCCTGTTTGTAAAATCAGGACCATTTGGGGGTAAACGACAGTAAATGGTGCAAGCAGGCTGATTTTTACTAAATTAATTATTCTATTTTGTAGAGTTATAGTTAAAACCTATATAGCTAAATTTTTAAGCTTTTGGAAGCATTAACCGAATTTATATGATTTTTTTTCGTTTATTTTGAACTTTAAACCACTCTCCTGTAAAATTTGTATAGTGTCGCTTACGCCCTTTTGGCTGTAAGGCATCGATATTAATAAAAAAGATTTATTTTATACAACATAATAAGTTTTTAGTAGGTAACCCAACCATCAATCCAGTAACTAGGTGATCGTAGGTAACTAGGTTATAAAAAAAATGTCTCACAAATAAATAGAATTAAGTGTTATTCTATTTATTTCTGAGACATTTTTTTTATTATCGATATCTTTGTATAGACTTCGAAACTTTGAAAAAAATATTTTTTTTCATATATTTGTACTTACAGTTTTATCGCTTGGCGATGCAACTAAAAGTTTAGGGTACTTACTTAAAAAATTGTTAATTCTCTGGATATAATAGTTAAAACAAAGTTGGTAAAAGCAAAAAAATCTTTTGCGTACGATTAACCTTTCCCGCCAATTTGAAAGCTCAGCAAGCTTCATTTCGTCAAAAACAAATGGATTTTATCTTTATTTCTACTAAAATACAGTTGAACTTAGCACGGTCCAAAACTGGCGTTACATTTTTTTTCAGTTACGTCTACGCAATGCTCTATCTCGTTTTAACCACAGAGTTTTAACGGCTATCTCGTTCGCGCTTTATTGAGATTGGTGTTGCTAGCATCTGTCTCTCTCAGCGAGCAAGTCAGTTCAGTTGTGTTTCAGAGTTGTTGAAAGAACGTAGCTTTTGACCCTCGTCGCGAGTTTGTTTACATTTTGTAAACACTGATAAACTATGAACCGGGCTTTTAAGAATACAATATCATGATGTGAGGAGGATTTTGGAAAGTTATTGTTTAAAGTTTTTGGATTTTTATCGTCAAGATGCTGTCTGATGGAGTGTTTTGGATACTTTTGGGAGTGATATGCCTTGCGGAGGCGGCTATGATGGGTGACCAGTGTGACTGGACTGGCAGGTATGTAGATGTTGAAAGTTCTATTATTCTTTGTGACATACTTTTTTAGTATAAAAAAAATAGAAGTAGTTAAATGTAATATTTTTGTGACAAAAATTTATGGTTTGCTCATTATAAGTGTTTTGTTTTGCCACTCAACACAGAAAATAGAAGTAGAATATTTTATAACGTACAGAATTATATAATATAGAAATAATACCATCCCAGGTTCGAAGATTTGAATTCCAAGTTTGCGTTATAACGATTGTAAATAGGTGCCCCGAGGCAGGATTCCTTTATCATCAGCTTCGAGAAGATTGCATATAAACTGCTATTTCCATAATATGCCATGATTGCGTGCCTCAAATTATTGGCATCCAATTCCAACTATTCAGATTTTGCATTCTATGAATTCCTTGATTGGTTTTGTGTAATTGGACTGATTTGAATAATTATGTGTCGTACTCCGTGACTAGTTGGATAGGTCGAGTAGGTAGGTGGGTGTAGTACAATTTTGATGTAGGTACGTACGTAAACATATAAGTCTATAACTAGGTATTGAAGTTATGATAAGGTACCTACCTACCTAATATGTAATATAATCACCAAGATATAAAGATACATAAATAAAATATAACTTTCTATTCGGCAAACGATACTAACCGGCGCGGCGTTATATTATGAAAAGCTCCATCTTGGGAGAATTTTGACAGACGTCACATCACAGCTCAGTCGGTTGGTATAGTTGGTTGGTCGTGGGTTCGATCGCCACTGAGAACAAACGTTTCTGTTTGGCAAACGTAGATGTTTGTTCTATGTTTAGCTGGATGTGACTATGTATTACTTAAGTATACAGATATGTAGGTATGTATTAAGTATAAGAAAATATAAGTATTTTAGTTTCCATGGTACAAGCTATTAGTTTGGAACTTTGAGGATGTTGTGTAAAATGTCTATTCAATCAAAAAGCGCTTACAGTGAAAAAGCTTTAGGTGGTTACAGGTTCTACTAGGTCATGAAACCATGTCTTGTCTAAACCTGAATGTCTCTTCGCCGTGCTTCCATCACAATTCAACTAAATACTTAACTACAGGTTGAAAAGGTTAGATATCTAGGTATTAGAGTATGATTAACTTTACTTTTCCCAACACTTCTAGTCACAAATGTCCTCTCAGTAATTCTCACGCATCAAAAAGTCAACAAGCTAATAAAAATTAAAAGAAATAATCATCATATCGTCCGGCCCGGAAATGATACCATAGGGCTCGATTACGGAACAGAATCAACAAGGGTTTCCCATCGGGGTGGCGTGGGAAAGCACTGTGGAAACTATTCTCGTCAACCCCCGTGGACTCGTGTGTGGACACGTGACCTTTCCGCCCCGAATTTAGGGGTAGGGCCTTAGGGCTATGCTCATTGACGAATCGCTTTGTTCTCGTGCAGTCAACAACAATAGTAAATGATTAATAGAATAAAGTTACTTGAAAAGTAGTAATTTTTGATATTTCTCTAACGAAATCATTTCACGAGGTACGTCCTCAATCAATGGATGTGCTCAGTTAGCCAATGCATCGTTATTGACAGTGTTGGGCCATCGGCTTCTTCCATCATTTAATTAGATGTAGCGTGTCAGGAGCAGAGCAGATGAAAAGTTATGATCAGAGCCAGTGATAAACAATTTTGAAATCTGAAAAGTATTCTGGCGCTGACAGTACCTACATAATATAATAACAACTATGGAGCGCTAGAATAACTACTATAGCTATATAGCTTTTGTAGGGGAGATAAAGCTTTATCTGAGCCATTATGATAATATTTGAAGTTGTTTTGCTAAGTACTTCCTGAGGAAATGGTTTAACATGTCATTAGTCAAGAGTCGGAGTTGGTAGGGTCAGGTGGACAATGAATGTTCTTAGATAAGAAACGCTTTTAAGTGCTTTGTTATAGCTTTGTAGGTTACTGTAAAAGCTTACCTACTGCAGTCATCAACTCTATTTGAACTTATCTACTTACTCGTACCTAATGTGCATTGAGCTGGTAAAAACTACAGCGCCTCGAGCTAACATTATCATGGTAAAAACAAGATAATCGCAAACGCGTCGAGAAAGTAAGATTACCCCGCGAAAGATATCAGCCGTAGTCGCGGCTGCAAAAAAACCAATTGAGTGTCAATGTACCAGCATCACTCGGGGCATTGTCGAGCATTCAAGTTCATACATTAATATTTATTAGGGAGGGAGGCATACGAGGGGACCGAGATCTGTTTATTATAATATCCTCCTCCATTATAACGCGTTCGCACGATATACGCTCTGATTGACAAAGTGCTTTGAAATTATATAAACCTTACACTTTACAATCGATGGAACAGCAAGCTGAAGAATACAGAAAGTTATACTTAGCCACACAGAAGAAGATACAGCAAGAAACTGTATTACTCCCTCCATTCTATTAATAATTGAATAGTAGATTGAATTGAACACGGTATTGTACAGAACGATGCGCCAAAACTGTGGATTGATTTAGGTCCAAATGATTGCTAAGATTAAAAATTGGAGACTTCCTGCCGTATTCTTTAGACTGCCTCCCCTTCGCTTAGACACTAGGTTGGATTAAATTGTAGTGACCTACAGTTGTTTGACCGTACTCGATTCAGAGTCTATTACTGTTACATAATCTAAGAACCTAGGATAGTAACGATATTATATTTCTCGAATACAAACACTAATTATACTATACTGAAGCGCTCGCGGCGTAGCTTACTTAGCCAATATTAACCGATAATCTAAGTTAAGCCACGTTCTGTGCGGTCACTATTTAGATGGGTGACCGTTAGTGGCATTTACATCTGAGCGCTTCCGTGCTTCGGAGGGCACGTTAAACTGTTGGTCTCGGCTCTAGCAGCCGTTAAGCCACGACGGAGACCTTAAGGCGGCCTAAAAACTCCGTCATCAGAGTTGGCCACTAACTCATACGAGCTTGCTTGTAGTGTGATCTATGGTGGACGCGTTTAGTAGTCACAGGATATGAATGTACAATCAGTTGCAATGCGCTACCCTGGTTTTATGACGTCAGTAATTAATTGTCTTATTAGATTGCCCCACGCAACTGCATGAGAACGACGGATGTGCGTAATGCCAACATGAATAAAAAAAACCTCAATACTTGCTATAAACAGGATACACTTCCTAAGCTACAGAATGCAGAAGTTTTAACCCTTGATCTCTATGAATTGTGAGAATTTCTAAAGAAAGGTAAGGTTTTTTGTATGCGCCTGGCGCCAAAGTGACAAAAGATTGCTTGGGTGCTGGGAGACAACAAAAGACATTGCAAAGGGTGCACTTGCACAGAATTACAGGTTGTATTGTTCACCTGATTTCTTTTTGACCAAAACGAATTCTTTTTAATAAAAAAAACATTCGTTTTGAGATAATCGCCCAAAAACTACTACTAACTAACTTATGGCGTAAGATAGAAGACTTTTATGGCAGAAAAAAGTAGGTAACAACACGGTTGATTGTAAGCACCATATGAGTAGAACTAAGGTTACAATATGTTTGATTGTAGGTACTTCCATATGAGTAGAACTAAGTATGAGCGGAAGCAAGTTATTCAATAACTCCACTGATGGTGTGAATGTTAATACTTAATGCAAAATCGCCATCACTGATGAGAAACGGATGTTCTAAGCATATTCCTCACACGAAGGCATTGAATACGATGACAAATTGCATTCCTTTAACTACATTACTTACAAGAAATTTTTGCAAAAAAAAACGAGGTGCAAAGCAAAAGTAATGGCGTATGTATTTGGTTGAAATGTCTAAAAACAGTGATACCATCGAAACTACAAACAGTGTGAACTATGTTTGCGGTTTTACTTCCTGAATTTGACCTATATCGAACAGCTACCGGTTGCGGATGTCGCTATCACATTAGTTGTGGTCACGATAAAACATCAGATGGCATTGCGCACGCAAGGAGTCTCACGCCTCCCATATGGTGAACACCGCACCATACTTCAGGACGTACTGTTCGTGCAAGCCAAGCCCAGTAACTTTAGTAGATCCCCTGGAAATAAGATTCTTTGCAACGGAAGCGCTTCAACGAACTTTAAAACTTGAGTCTTCAATTTACCACAGTCTAGATACAAGATGTCTATCTGCCAATCAAATCTGACCAAGCTGTTGATAGGTTGATTACTTTAAGATTTTCTAAGAAGCCCAGTCTAGTTTTTGCTACAAGTTAAATTCCGCACATCTGCTTGCACATTTCAAGGATACAGAGGACACATACGTTCAAGATCATTAGCAATTTAGGCGATTCAGCAGTGCGCTGGGATCGTTCAGCCTGGACATTTCACATGGCTTGTGGGAACTGGGAGCTCCACACTTCGTTACGCTAAGAGAAAACAACCGTCACATGTTGTGGATGAAATCACGGTTATTTTTGTGTGCTCGATTGTTTTTATTCGCTCGCCAATTGGGGGCAATCAACGACACGTGTTCCGTCCAAGATGCTCGAACGCAGCCATTGAGTTCGTTTAGTTTAGTAGATCACGTCTAGGCAAATAATGGCTGGAGCTGGCTTTGTTCAAGTTAGGTAATAAAATATTGCATGGCATGTGTCTGAGGACACTATTATAAGGCCGGACATTAAACATGAAAAAGATAGTAAGATTCCCATGGAACTCGACCGTTGCTCCCATGTCAAATCATATGTACCTACTCGCTAAGAAATATTTTTATGAACGCTCTCAAGCCCCAATTACAAGAGATAATGTGTCTGTTCGTTACTAGCTTAGGAGGGTAATTCAATGCCTCTGCCATGTGTCCACTTACACTATCTTTTGTCGTAAAGTAAGACCGTGTACTCACCTACCTACTCCCTTAGATAGTTTACACAGTTTTCGGCGTTGATTGTTGTAACGATTGTGACCTACTTCGGCGGAGCAAGTTGCAACAGAGCTGTCGTGCTTTATTTGAATTTATACCGTCTATACCGCAATGAATCTACTCTGGCTTTTCTAAGTGCTGGCCGAGGTTTGTTAGCACGAGATGTTGATTCCGAGAACATTCGAGCTAATTGTTTCATTTCATCGAACACGGCGTTCCTTGAATGAAGTGAACTCACTAATTAGCGGGGAATAGTAGGTCGGCATTGTATCGGCGCTTGGCGTGGCGGGTCAGATGAAGGCACTCTTTGTGTCGCTGTGTTTATTTTTTCAATTCTTTCTCGGAGTTCCTTCCACGCCAATTACGATGTGATAATTTCAACGCAAGCGGCGCCGCCCGCTCTAATCAATATCTATTTTACGATTTCTTTGGGTTTTTAATTACTTACATCCAACTTTATAGCCATAGTTTTTTCCTCAAATATTAATTTACTAGTATCTAGAGAACCTTTAATCTAATCTTTGTACTTCTTAGAACGTTTTACTTTATAAAAAATGAATTTATTTGTACCGTGAAATGAGTAGTATAAATAAGCCAAAAATATAGGAATTGGGATGATCGGGTCTCATGCATAATGCATGAGTCGATGCTGGTCCATCATTACGGCGGCGGGCGAGGCGCGGGCGCGGGCCCTCTCGTCGCACGAGCTGCATTCTAATGTGCCACAAATTGTTCGACACGATGTCAAATTACAATGTTTCATACCTATGTATTTCCGAAAGATATTGCTGAGATCTATGATTTGTATTGTCATAAACCATTGTCCTTCCGATTTAGACACATGCTTAGAATAATAAGTGATTCAGTTGAAGTTCCTTCTGGTGTGGAAACCAATTGTTTTTAAACGTAGGTCTTTTACCTCAGTGCGGTTAAAAGGAGTTCATAATATGGAAATACAATCTCGACAAGATGGGGCTTAAAATGTAAATTTAATGAAGCTTAACCGCTAATGAGGCGGCACGGGCCTTCGTAACCTGAGTCTCTGCTGCGATGGCTTGGCGGGACCCGCCTCGGCGCGACGTCCGGATAAGAGCACTGCAGGCCCATCAAATCAACCATACTGTGTCCACCCATCCATCAAAATATTCGCAGGAAGTAAGCCAATACCACGAGTAGCTGTATCAGAAAAAAAAGAGCATTTTTATTCAAATAAATGACTATTAGTATTACCACCATTGAATACATAATGGTGGTTGCATGAACATGTTTGTATCCCTGACTGTTTTGGACAACCATAGCTTATCTGGATCGCAAAAAGAGGAGAGTGGCGCGGCGACCAACCGATTATAATGTAAAAAGAGGTTCGCAGTCGTTCCATAACCGATTGCAAATGGCAACTGCCGCAGGCCTCGCCATTTATAGCGTCGCAATCTCGACTGCTAAAAAATAATCATGCAGCGATTTTCCTCTCCGGTCCATTCCTATCTATCGGTTTCGATACCTACCTACTACGAAACGAAAGGAGATAGGATGCTTCCAGACAGCGAGTGACAAAAAACGGTCAGACGGCGACGCGGTCCCTCTTCAAAATGCCTGCGCGTACGACTCTCTTTTTACTATTATCGATTTTAGGTAGACTGTTCGTATTTCTAAATTGATCGACAATGGATTCTAACAGATAATGGCATAGCTCTGGAATTTCATATCATCATGTTATGTGCGACACATAATTCCATATGATGATCTGAATTACGACCTGGCTTATGTCGCTTGCCGAGACAAGAATGCCATAAAAGAGCCTCGGGTCTCATATTATAACTCGTTTTGTTTACACCACGGCCCCAGCATGGAGTCCATAACCGAGTCGACACAACAATGGCTGCCTTACGGGTTTACTACGACGTTTGTTAAAGATTTTGCCGGATAAAGGCTAAATTGGCTTAACAGTATACCAGCTTAATAAGGTGTACTTGCCTTTATGTCGGTGACAATCGCTATATTCCGCGATTCTCGATTATATTCGCTCGCAATCTCTTAATTTATCGCTTTGTCCAGTTACAACTCGGATTTTACTACGTATAAAGATTTATGTCTAATAGGTAGTTCTTATTTACCTACTTCCTTTTTGGTTATATTTTAAATTGTTTAATTCCAGCCGACTGGGCATATGCTACGCTTGAAAAATATTGTAACTTTATCCGTAAACACGCAAATCGATACTCGATACGTTCGATGGATCGAGGCGACGGATTTCGATGCAGTGCTTCATAAATTGCTCATAAAAATAAGCCTCAATGGATTTAGTAACAGTAGGATACTCAACGGGAAACTTTAGCTTTATGATTAAAATTATGAGCGGATGATGACTTGAAAATCTCTGTTTCATTTTAACAGCCTCAGATCAAACTTTGTACCATCGACACGAAACAGCATCTTAATGGTCCAACCAATAACGTTCTTTCTCGTTTGCACCATTCACATTTCTCATTGTGAATCACCCTGTATTGTACAAAGTGCAAGATTACTGGCGACTGCCAAAGGATTTATGAGTGGGGTCCGGTAAGCGGCTTACCGGCTACCACAATAAGAGAGCCACGATCGAAGCTTTTCACACCTCGATATTTGGCCTGCGAGTTAGCTTCAACGCCTCTTGTGTGCCTACCTACCCTTAAAGTTCGCACCTCGCCGTACATAACACGTTCTCATTAGATATGTAAAGTTATGCGTGAGTTGATCTAGCCATGTCCTTATTCCTTCACATTCCAAATGAAATAAACCGATAGTGGCCGCAATGATAAGTTGCCGCTTTAGTTGGAAAAACTGATTTAAAAGTCGCGAAAAAACATGCTGCCTTTTTAAATGTATTCAATTTTAGTAAGGTACTTATCCACTCTAAATTATAAGTAATGTAAGTCAGATTCAAAAAATTCATGTTTACATAATATACTTTGTAAGTAAAGGTAAAGTATCCACTAACTGTGCAGTAGAGCTACGTTCAAATTGTAACAAAGTGACCTTTTCACCAAACATTCATCAATAAGACATAGTAGAATAAGTCTCGATAGGTACAGTCCCTGCGTGACTAGAGATCGTGTACTACGAGCTCTATTATCCAAGTGAAAGTCGGCTTACGATGGTCTTGCGTGTTACGAAAACGCTTTGCGACAGTTTATTATCTCGGATCTCGTGAGTGATGAGATTGAGATTGTGCGAATCGTTAGTCGATTGCAATGTTGTACCTCAAATAAATGAGTTTCAAGGAGTAGGTATATCAATTTGTCGAATTTTTGTATCGAATGTTGTACAAATCAATGCACAATTCTAAATTTTTAAGTATATCTTGTTTGATTTACACACAACAATCTGCTGCTTTCATTCAAAAAAGTATAATTGTAATTAATGAACTAAAGAAACAGGCTTATAAAAGATTGCCCGATAAGTAATGTCTACATTGTGTCCAATGTAATTGCGATCCAGCTTTTGTCAAAGTGCCGGAGTTAATCAAAATTGCATTACGCGTTTCGTCACGGGTTCTCGGTTCGACAATCGACAGGCTCTCCGCGCCGCTGGGGCAAAAACCTGTGCATTCAGTGCAAATGCCACACCTTCATATCGCGTCCTTTGATTGATGGAACAATTTATTGAGGCCGACATTGCCGTATGGAAAGGTGCACTTATCAGCTCACTCTTGAAAGTGGCAAATTCTTTACTTATCGCAGTTGTAAGTTATTGAACATTTTGACAAGTGTGAAAAGTTTCTTTGAACATAAAAAAATAACCACTTAAAGTTGCTTTAAAACAAGCACCAGTGGCCCCACCCCGTGGCCTTGTTCTTAAAAAACAAAATTGCTAATTCTAATACATATCTTCATACTGCTTGTAAATGAGAAAGGTTCCATACTAAACCACTAAGATCTTTCAAACCAATGACCAAATAAAGAACGTGTTTAAAAACCTTACATGAATTTTGAAGCAATGCTTCCGAATGTTATGATAATCCCCGACCGGTAAGTGCACCTGCACATAACAATGGAGCATCATTGAATGTTAATATATATTACCTACGTTAGTAGAATATATTCGAGAAGATAGGTACATCCAGGCGTAGGCGTAGCCGCGGCGTCTAACTAGTTATGTAAACATCGTTGACCACTACCGATACTGGCACAAGCTAAATACACAAGAGTGGAAATGTACACTTACTGTTGGGTTAGGTGATATTTCTAAGGTGGAATGCGTGACTTAGGTGGCGGAGTATGTCTGTGTTACTTCAGCAAATATGCCACAGTATGTATATTACAGAAAACCTAATATTCCTGATAAATCAAGCAAGTGGAAGATAAAAATGCGATGTTTGAACAGGACAGAGGCGTTGCGGTCAAAATATTTTATTTGCACGCGCCGCGGACAAAAGAACACAAAGAGCGATTGTGGTCGCCCATTGTTGAGGTTTAGTGGTTTCTAAACAACGTCCACGTACGAATAAACGTTTTCGAACTCGTGTTACCGCAAGGTAACATTTTAATGGAATAAAGAAAACAGTTGAAGATCAAAAACTATTTTAAGTTAGCTTTTATTCTTACCTAACTGAAGAGGTATCTAACATGATAGCTAGAACATAAAATAATGATTATCAACAATAAACACAATATTTATGCAGTCATTATCAATACGGCAGACCACTGCCATAAATATCTACCTAAAAAGAAATCAAGACCCGAGTTTTGAGATAAGAATAAAGCCGTCCAACCTTTAGAGAGGTTCAGAGAAATAATAAAGCTGTTATTTTAGCGCCATAAAGCTATAAACTCGACATTGACTTGTAATTACTGCCTATACGTATACATGTAAATATTATACAAGCCTCAAAATTCTTTGATGTTTTAGTATTCGTCCACTTGTGTTAGAATATTTTCAGCAATAACGAAGATTAATGTAAATTTTCAATAAAAAGAATCACATGTTTTGGTCAGCCTTGAACGTCAAAATGCGTCACCGCGCTTAATTTATGGACTTGGCTCATGTGCATGGTCCCTCACTAATTGGCTCCAGCTACCCAACTTCATATTTTAAATGCCCCTTATTTGAATAAAATTCCGATTGGCAACACAACCAATTTATTTTTTATACTTTTTGATTCTGATTGAGCTTACGGACGGACGTGTCTTCGGGGCATCATTTGTGCCGCGCGCGCTAAATGATTGTAATATTTTGTGCCGTACGGTATATACTTCTCCATAACATTGTGTTTAATGTCACCGGTTGAAAAATGTTTATAAATGGTTGTAAAATAGCAACATTTTAATAGAAGCATCAACTTATTTTATAGGCAGCAATTAACGTCCATGGAGTAGGTAGGTTTGTTTGGCTCGCGTGTTCGAGCGGTATCTATTCTACATAAGCGATTATACCCAACTATGAATAAATAACAGAAAGCTTACGGCACAATGTACATCATGCTAGCTATAACTTTTCTAGAAAAGCCTTTGTGATGTCAACGGCCGCCAGGCTCTCTCTGTAGAAATAAACCAGTCAGTCTTCACTTTGGCTTTGGACTTGGTTCCTTTCTAGACTTGTGGGCACTAATCTCAATTCGTGGGTGTAGCCGGCAATGTAAAGTTATTTTAAATGAGGTCCATAAATCTAATGAAACAGTAGGTAGTGGCGGGTATCGGGCGCAGCACGGCGCGTGCCACAAGGCCGGTCAACTGAAGGAGTCAGATATCCTAGCTAAGGTTCTCGCTCGCTCCGATTCGCTCGCTCTATATGGCGCAAGCATTACAATTATGCCTATACGTTCAGCAATCCGTGTTCGTCATTGCAGTTGGTTTGCAGCTTCGTTATTTCGCCATTTCGCATACGACACCGGACACCGCTAATACCTTATTCAAATTAATCACCAGATGAAAAAAGCACCACCACCAAATTTAGAATCTGCGATGTTGATTTCAATGACCGATTTGGTATCGTATCGGTTTTGGTGCTCATTTACCTACTTACAGTTTTTGTGCTGGGACATTTACATCGTATTCTTAATATGGTTTGTTGCATTAAAAAAATGTAGGTAAACCTTTTTCGCTCTTATACTTACTTAGTAAGTAATTCTCGTTTTAGCAGGATTGCATTTGCAGTGGCCGGGGGCGGTTTGTCCAAGTTTCTGAGGTCCACCGTTAAATAATAACAAGCGTACCTATAGCAGTCCATGGTTCCAGTGGGTTATAAATTGTCCGCTGCCGGCGGGCACGCGGCACGCAATCTCAATGCGGAAAATATACTCGAGCCAGAGAGCAGTGACTACTTTACCTAGGTACCTATATACCAGCTAGGTAAGTATAGACAAGGCTATACAATACAAGCCGCAAGAGCACGGGCTGCGGTGCCGGGGGCTATGCTCAGCCTAGCTTTATTTGAGCGCAATCCTCTCAAACCACTAGTCTGGGCGAATAAACAGTTTACGTAGGTACCTAATCAGCTATTTGAGTTTACAAAATTGCCGTTTTTGCTCCTAACCCCTTATGGTACTACGGGTAAATCTATTCTGTAATCTAAATCCACGTTTTATTACAGCCTCTATGATGAATTATTGTCTAGCCATTGAAGCCTCTATATTTCTTTACCAGTAAGGCTTCTTTTCTTACATCACACTTAACGCAATACAAGACACTAAAACCGCGTTTTTAAGAAAACGATGTAGTTTTATTACCTTCATCATGGGCTATTTAGTCCATGTCCTCATTTACCTATTCCATAGTAAGACGTAAGAAATTCTAAAACACACACACACCCTGACAGATCTATGTCTCATATCATCACCAATAACACCACGACCGTCTTTGGAAAAGTTCTTTACCGTATTGTTGCCGTAATAGAGACCACGCAAAAACTTTAATAGTTATTTTTCTTGCCGTCATTATAGCGGTAGCAGTTTTTTTTGGAAGTAAAGGCATAAGAAGCCAATCCGGGAGGTTTGCTTCCAGGCGGGCGAGCATTACGTTGCGCATTCCGGTGAATTGTCGCAACCGGCCAAGGTTGGATTAGGCAGCTTATTGATTCCGTTGTTTTTAAGAAGTCGTTCATTACTGAAGTAACGATGAAATGGCCGCAGCATGTTTTTAGTCATAAACTCGTAGTAAAATTGATAAATTTTTTGTTTCAAAGCTTTGATTTGATTAACTTTGCAGATTTTAATCGATAAGAAAACAAGGTTTCGTACGAAGGTTACCAAAATACCAGAAAAATTTCTAGTTTTTATTAAAATCTTTAAAAAAAGAACAATAAATGGGGCGCGCGTTTATGTCTTTTGTACTGAAACACTGAGTTATGTTTTAACCTAAACAGAGGAAATTTCACACGGTCTCTGCAGACACATGGCAGACATTCCCAAACAATGAACCTAGAAAAATAAATAAATAGGCCAATGAAACTGTAAGTGAATGGAGTTAGTATTCAGCTCAAACCACACGAGTGCTTCTCACGGCTCCTTGCTTATTCCTGCTGCGTGCTGCGTGAGAACTGCGCTCATGCGGGTCTTCGGGACTTAATCTTACGTAGATCTGCCCTGTTTAATATTCATTGCTTGCCCACCAAACCTAGATAAAATCCCCACCCAACGACAACAGCAATCTAATACTACGTAATAAAATCAGATTTTTACTACCAACTCATGTTTATTCATAAAGTCTCATTGCGATATTTCCGCGGACTATTTCAACATACCAGATCTGGATCAGTTTAGCGAAGTGTTTGCTATAAACATTCCTACTTTCCACTATTTACATAACGCAGTTGCAAATGCTACAATCGTTTCTATCATAATAAATTTGAAGGCTCTGTTTTTGAGTTACCTGTATTACCAGTTTCAAACGACTAACGCGTTTTTACGTTCTATAATTGCATTGAAAGTGCTTACTACCTATACATAATGGCTGTTTGATATTTATCTTTTTAATAGTGACAATATAAGCGATTATTATGGGTTATTTATTATTATAAACACGAGTGATTAATTTTAAAAATTTACAACACCCGTAATTTGTTACCAGTACCTACCTGACGATTCGAGAGATTCAACTATTAATTTTACGAGGTGATTGGCTGACTTATCAATCATAAGACGAGCCTATGGAAAGATTGTACGTAATTTATATTTATTCGAGTTCAATTTAACTTTTTTACGAATGAAAAACTATGACGCCCTCATCAAAATCACCTCTATCGATTTCTCATATCTGTTTATTCATATGACACGTCATAGACAAATATACATATAAGTGATATTGTTTATCACCGATAAGTCTCAGTGATCTGGTGTGAACCGCCTTTATCGGTGACATCTGATGGTTCTGAAGAGGAATGACCTAATTGCTATGGGAATCACATGGGGAAAAGTTCACATTGTCAGGTGTCAAATCGATATCATACATCATGGAGAAACATGTCGCCGTGATAAGATTTTTTACTGTGATAACTTGATAAGCCAGACTGAATCAAATAATAGGCACACAAGGTATACAAACTAGTAGGGTGTGTATGTGTAGTGTAATAATAATAAAATCACTCCCGAACTGTTCTGGGGGCTGCTATAATAGTATTCAACCCATATACTGGTTCCATAAAGAATACGTTCATACTTCAAGTTTGTGGGGGTGGTCTCATATCTCTGCGTGTTCGTTCCTATTACTTAACTCTGACTGTATCTTAGTAAGTTTTTGTGTTCGTAATTGAATTGCATTGATTTGATTAATGGTACAAAAAGTACCAAGGTGAGCGCTAGTTACAGCCATTTGGAAATATCTCTATTTACATTCACAATCGAAGGCTGTGTGAATAAAATTCTTATCATTTTACGACTGTTCAAGGGATAAAGATTGTCTGGTATTCCCACGCAGCAGTCTGACCGCCAAGTGCAGTGGTAATGGAGTTCAAAAACTTTGGTCGTAATTTTCACATTCCTCAAATCCTTCAAAACTGAAATAGGAGACGGTAATAAAAAATAGCAACAATTTTGTTTGATTTCCACTACCTATAATTACAGTTGGCGGTCAGACTGCAGGAGTTTACGTGAAAGTGCTCAGCGAAGTCTAAATTATTCCTTATCGATGCGTGTTTCCCGAAGATTGGTGTTCCCATGCTTTACATTCGTCAAATATTTGCATGTTTTATTTAGAATTTAATCTAAAGAACGTTTGTATCTCACGGTCAAGTGTATTTGGTTTAGATAAATTAATGACAATAACAAACAAACATTTTACTTTCACCATATATTTTATCTTGAGACGATGTAAAATATTACAAGTTTACAACTAAGTAAAAAACCACGAAAATACCAGTCTAGTTGATAATTTACATTGAACGTACATTATTTGTCCCATTTTGCGTTCATACAGCAAAAACCCTTGCGTGCTGGCACAGGACAATGATTATATTTAGATCAGACGTGACTATAAGGCTGGCATGCACTAGAAACAAAGCCCAATGTCGCCGCAGGCCTTCATAATTGCATACTTACGAAATTACAGGTAATTGAAGCGTTCCACGACTCGCTCGCCAGCTTTTGTCTCATAAACATCTCTGTTTTATTTATTTTCTTTCTAAAAACTGCATTAACATGTTCTAAAGTTTTGCAATTAGTGTAAAAGATAATAATGAACTCTAAAATACAAGAACACAATAAAAATTCCAAAAAATCGAACTTGTTTTTATGCCGTTACCTACATCAGAGATTTGCAAAGAAATGTTTTCACTTTACTATCCACTTCAAATTGACATTGCTAGTTTTTTCCCCAAAGGTCAGCAGCTCGGTAGTTTTGAATGGAGCGTATTATTTACAGTGTCTGTCAGCGTTTGGTAACATGTGCTGCGCTGGCGCCGTCACCGCTGACGTAGGCGGCTCGCATGTGCGCACTCAGCTTAATTCATGGCCCAAAATACTGTCATAAAACGAAATATTATTTTATATATCTGACGATTTATGGAGAGGCATTAGTCTTAGTAAATACATTTGGTTCAGTCCAACATAAACGGCGCAATAAAAAACTTAATAAATAAACAAAACTATATAGTAGGTACCTACCTCAAGTGTCTATCAAACAACTTATTTCTTTGTAATTTATCTGGCAGCAGTCTTTTATCGAACGCATAATTTTACACATAAGTCTAAGTAGGATATAATGCAAGACCTAATATCGACATATTATACGGCATAATCACCTATTTGTGCATACCGCAGGTGGACGATGGAACCTAACCTACTTGTAATAACTTAAAATGGTAGATAATAGGATGATGAAGCCTTCTGAACATATGGCTTAGTCATGGGACTGTCGTTGGTATGTAATTGTCATGCTTGTTTACGCAGCTAGTTAGCAGCGTCGTCTCAGCACTGATTGGGCACTTCAGAGAATGTTTGCAGATGTAGGTATACCTACTCTTTGTGTAACTACATGGGAGCCACATATCCAATATAGGAACCAGAGATTAATGATTTGTTACACATGTTAATATGAGCGCTTTTTAAAAATTATATACTTACATACTTTAGTGAAGAAGTTGATGTACTGAGTGGGTTTTTTGCGCAATTTAAAATATGGTTTAGGTTAGCAGCATTTATTTATTTCATACGACAGTTTTTTACGAAATGACAAAGAACTAAATATAAAATAATATTTTGTTTCTATCTAGTGTAACGATTTTGTTTTTTTTTGTGAAATTTACATGGCTTTCCTTCACAGCAATTTAGTTTGTATATACCTAATGTAGCTTATAGTATGAAAATAGTAAACTGGACTAAAGTGATACATTCTCATCAAGAGTTTGCTAGGCGTACTCACCTAATTAAATACATAGTTTCTATTTATACAATAGATTTTGGTATTTAGCTAAATATATTTTCGAATTGAAAGCTATATCGTGTGATCTGCGAGAAGTTCAGCGAAGTTATCAGCAACATACATCTCGTCATATGTACATTTTAAATTACATTGACAGCTCATAATACAAAAACATTATACAATGACCGTTCAGAGCCGTAATATAATGAAAAATGTGTATCACTGATGACAAACTGTAAAGATACGTGTTCACTGTTCACAAGGATACGAGGTGCTGAGTGACTCCATCATTATACAATCAGGAGGAATCAGCACATTATAAGCAACGATACAAGAACCACGGCTCTACGACTATAAAGACATAGCTTGCGCGCAATGCAGCTCAAGCCACTAGACATTATTTACAACTCGGAATTGAACCAACGATGGATACGCTACAAAACTATGCACTCGCAAATGTATATAACCTCTGCAATCTCGAGCAATGAACTATGAAAAGTGTAATAGCGCGCGAAACATTTCTCGTTGCATAAGCGAGGAATTAAACCAGCTCGGAATCCAGCCACCGATGTGCCAGAGGAGCAATAATCTACCCACTGCACATAGATTAGATCAACGAAATTCTTAGTACCTACTTCATAGGTCTGACTACGTCAATTAGAAAGAAAATACATTTATTTCGGACACACTATACATACATAACAGCACAACAAAAAGAAAACAACGTGGGTACTATGGGTAGGACATAAAACATAACTTAGGTACTAGTACTTAATTAAGTGCGAGGTAGGTATATGTATTATATACCTACCTATTAGGTAGGTACTTCATAATACAGTAGATTCAAACCACGACATCATGACGCTGAAATGGCTTCCGGCTTTGATGCAGCAATCTATAGGCACCTAATGGATTTATAGCGAACAGTTAGCTGACTAGTATAAATCAAAACTGAATGGAAATAAGTGGCAGCTAGTTTTCTATTTTATTAGATTACGGCCCTTTCAATAGTTTATTGATGGATCTTTCTATCTCAGAGGATTTATAGAGCGCACACCATAAAGAATAAAAAAAAAACATTTTGAGAATATTAATACTCATCAGGTTTAGGCAATGATACATACAAGATCTTTGGGTTTAGGTATAACTTTGAATTAATACAATCCAGATGGTGCTTTGGCATTGACATAAAATTGCTTACGAAATTGGTCCTGCTAATAATTTCAAGATCTAAACTTTGATCAGAATCATTTTTGTTATTTGCGGTTTAAAAATTTGAGAATCATAAATTAGTTTTTTTATAGCTCCGAGTCGGTAAATCCCAGTACCTCTTATTTTATTATATCTTATCTTATTGGTATGAATACAATGGGCACGCACGTGCGTCGCCCGCAGCGTCCGCTCGACCATTGTCCGACCAAGCCATTGTTTCACGGGAATCCTTCTACAATTTTGATTAAATACTCTATTAAGTACGATAACTCATTTTATTTGAACTTTCTTCCTTCTCACTATACTCTATCTGTAGAGTCACGGAAAATAATCTTTTCCTATGGCACTACTAGTTGTGCAGTCATCTAATTCACGTGTATTTACTTAGTTTGTTTTCGGAGCCTTCTTTTAATAGGTGCAGTACACGTTACATTTGCCACTGCATAAAAAAAATTCTTAACAAGTTACTACAACTTTTCCTATTTATTTACACGTTCGGCACCACTACCTAGCAAGATAGTTTTGGAAGACAAAACAGACAGACCAGAATCTATAATTACAGAGCCAAGCCTGCCAATTTGTACCAACAACTATCAAGACAATACAAGGTTCGCCAGTCACGTACCCACTGTACCCAGCTTAACATTACCGATTAGATTCCTGTTTGTTTTACAAACTGGTCAGACGAAGTAGATCACGGAACTTAGATCCTATTATCTAAAGACACGAGTTCGAAACTGACCTAGAAACGAAAAAACGAACCGAGAACCGCCTTTGTGCGCTTATAGGATCGAGAGCTGTGTGGGTGAGCTTGAAAGCTTATAAATCTTGGTTGTGCTTGTGTGAGTGTTTGACAAGAGCAAGAGCAGAGCAACTTGATAGCGACACAATGCCTTGAGCGCGTTTTCATTCCTTATTGGAGCTTAGAACGAAAGCTGTATTAGGAGAAAGTCGGGTCTGGGACAAAGAAAATGCAAATCTTTTTTGATTTTATTGTGTAATTTTTGATGTTAATTTGAATCTTTAAAATATTAAAATGGAATAAATTAGGAGCTTTCAGATTTTTGACTAAGTTTTAATTAATTTACAGAAACATCAAACTTCCGTAGATCGTAGAACCACTACGCAAATCTTCTCGAATTAGACATTATTCACGTTCCATAAATTATTTAACATAAAACCATGATAATTTATATGAATGTAAAACCAAAGACAATGAACAATGACCGGTCTGAAATGTAAATGGACAAAAACGCGTTATGACAATACATGCGCGTGGGCAAGCTGGCTTTCGTTCATGTAGCACAGGGCTGGCTGTAAATCATAAAGCTTTCTATGTATGCTGCACTCTTGTAAATGTGTATAACTACTTTCAATGGCCTAGTCAAGACTATTAAATGGTCTAGTAAATAATAAGTTAGAAGTACAGATGCAACACGATACATTCTTTGCATTTGGTAGATTTTTGCATAATTTAATATCATACATCGTAATAGATTGAAAAATTAAAAAATTCCCTTCGAATGGGGATTTTCAATAGGGCTTCCATATCTCAAAATTATTGTGATAATAAAAATATTTCAAATTGAAACGAGAACAAAAGCAAAATACAAGACAAGCGTTGTCATCTTGTCAGAGGTCTACGAAGACAACCCTGAAATACCAACAAATGATAAAGATGCCGAATGCGCAACGCACGCGACATTGTTATCTGGAGAAGTTTGGAGAAAACATTTCTTTCGTGGAAACATATCTATTTTATTATGTTGATGATGCTCTTATCGCGATAGCGCTTTATGGGACCTGTATCTTGCACTTCTAAGCAACACTGGATTTTTTTTTTTCCTTTTCGAGAATTTTGATTGTGAAAAATTCCATTATGATAAAAAGAACAGGTATTTTTGTCTAATTTGTGGTGATTAGAAACGTTTAGATTTAAATGCTATAATAGATACCATTAAAATCCAAATGTTATTAGCATAACCTGCCTGTATTTATGATTTTTCTAGAAAGAATCCTAATAGAACAGTAATGTCCATATAGTCCACTCAGAGTATTAGCATATATACGTTAAAATTTAAAATTTATTGCACGATATTTATGTTCTAAACACAACAATAAAAAGACTATTAAGTTTATTCTTTGATGTTTGAAGCTAGGTATCATAAAAGTTTTAGGTCGTCTTCCCATCTTGTTTGCTGACGGCCTCTATTGCGCTTACCATCCCTGGGGTACCAAAACCTAAAACTTACAGCTGGACAACACTGGAGAAGGGTAGCACAAGATCGAACCCAATGGAAAGCGTTAGAGGAGGCCTATGCCGAGAGGCACGCCAAATTGCGGGACATTATATAAACTTGATATAAACATGATAACCAGAACTATGTAAACCCAATGTTTGGAATAAAAGGCTATTATTATTATTTATTATTATTATTATTATCATAAAAGTTGTGGCGGAGAGCTGTATTGTATATTTATTCTTTAGTTAGATACCTGCCTCTATACGATTGAAACCGCAAATTGCTTTGCGTCCTAGGTATTTCTTGTTGAACAACAAAAGCAAAAACGTTCGGTCCTAATTGGGTAGCGCGCGTGACAGCATTTTAGCGGTGATTCTTCAAATTCGTCGAAGAGAGGCAAAATATAGTTCGTATAGGTGTGTGATAGAGTGCGGAGATATGTCGAAGGGTGACTCCGGGTACATTAGCGGCTTTTAGTATCGGACCGCGTCATTTCTCGTATCGTAATGGTCGGGATTGCCTCAATTTGAATCTGCCGATGATAATCTTTGGGACGCTGTGTTCTTAATGGATCACGATTTCTCGAGCTTTTATGATGTTTTACCAAAACAGTGACACGGTGCATTTTGAAAAACTGCACGATATTGGTAGCATAAAGACGCTTTCAGTTATTTTTCTAACTATAATAGTAACCAACAATCAACAGTTTTTTGTGTTAAAATTACTCACCTAGATACTGCATAAAATATTGATAATGGGCATAGTAACAAATTAAAATCCTGTAAGCTATTTTACGAAACTAATTAATTTCCACAAAAAAAATTAACTAGGGAATGTAAAAAATAGATAAAACATTGCCACCATGAAAACAAAACGCTACAACTCGTTACAGTTAACACCCTGTATTTTTTGTTTAAAATCTATGTTTGGAAACAAAAACTATGCGGTTTTTATAGGTGACAGTTTTTGTGTGTTTGCCTTGGCGCGCGTTGATGTCTTTTCCTTGCACCGTAGTGACTCCACTATACCTACTGTTGTTTATTCTGCGCCCTAAAGCATGTGTTTGCAACATTTTTATGAAGAAGAGTAGGTAAAGGTAAGGATGAAAAATATTACTAACCCTCTTTCACCTCTCTACCCTGGTACCTATATATACGAGTAGAGTAGAATCGTTTTCGAAGAACTATCACAAAAGTAAATTGAAAACTTGCCACCAAAGAAATAAAATATCTTAAACCCGAAAACACTATTTCAAATAGCTTAAGTAAATAAGTGTGAATATGGTATTTTTTTTCTTAACACCAAGCGAAATAGAGGCGTCTCTTATGAAACCAACAAATCCGTCAGGTAGATTAACCCTCTGAAGAAGGTTGTTCACCCCACAAGGGTAGTCCACGTGCACCACAAGCCCACAAACTCGTACTTATGGAACCCACACTTGTTCCATTAGCTCGTAATTTACTGCGTTAACATATTTCAACATCACCATTAATAGAGATTAGGGGATTCCTCAATCACTATAGGATGTGACGTGACTGAATTCCTGGCTTAGGAAACTGACTTTACCTATTCATTATCAACATAACATTTTGTTCTGGCTCTGTTTGATTAATGATATTTAAAGAAAATCATGTACCTATAATCGGTCACTGCTGTTTATAAAATTGTATACGTAAGAGGAGAAAGGCTTTATTATTATAAACGTCTAATAAAACCTACACAAAAGTTGTTTGGAAATTGAAATTATGAGTCAAAACTTGTTTCTTCGCTTGGACTTTGTTGTGGTCATTGTTTCTTATGGCTAGCTTAAAAATAATCTCGGCGTTCCATCAGGGAGATGACGGTCTTAGCTAGTCCAAAAACACTTAAATTTAACGTCACCTCGCTCGTCAAGCCAGTGGGTACAGCGTGATATGAACGGAGACGAGACGAGACAAGGTCGTCGTCGCTCGGAGCGGTTGATAAAAGGCGTCAGGCGCGGCCACACATACAATACGTTTTAACATAAAAGCCTCGCCTTCGGTTTATTGCTACGGCTTTAGGCCCTGTAAAATCTCAACGTGGCATCTTTTATAGTGGTATGTGTCGTATATTTTAGCTTTATGCCGTGTGTTTCTGTCTCGTCGTGGGCTGGCGTGGGCGCTACTCCAGAATCGCGGCCCACGTGCCGTTGATCGCAGATACAATTGTCCGCTCTCGGCTTGTTTATGGGTGCACTCCAAGATATCACGGAAAATGACACCTCCAGCTCGTGCCGTAATTTCATGTGCGCTAAGGAGCATCGGTCATTTTACATCGCATTTTTACACGTTACTCTATAAAAGCGGAGAATCACATGTTATGTTCGTAAAAACCGTTTATTCGAACGTACCTACAACAACCGAACAATAAAACGACTGATACAAAAGTGGTCCTATAAACGCGTATTGACTCGTGAGCAGTAGCAATTTGAAAATATTTTTATTGGAGCCGGTTACACAGTGTCGCAGCGGGCACCGAATACAAAATGAGCTTTCTTCTCTAATTAATGGCTCCGGTAGTATCGGGAGCCAATCGCGAGGCAATCAAATTGTTCAAATATAATATTGTCACGGTGCGATATTAATTAAAACCTCTGCATGCTTGATCAAACTCGTATTACAAGAGAGCCTGTATGGTAAAAGTAACGATACGAATACCAAAAAAAATTATTGTCCAATTCAGATCACCGACATAGCATCTAACTGTTTTCTTTCCTTATATTACAGTGGTCTATCTTCCAACGCGGAACGAGGCGTGACCCCGGTGTACCTGCGATGCCGAGAAGGCAGCGTCTCCTGGCTCTACCCCCGAGGAGCCCTAAGACTCCTCTTCGGCCCGCCCCTGCCAGCCGATGAGAAAGACTTCAAAGTGTGCATACGAGTCATCAGAAGACCAGACCCGCCCGATCTGTTCCATACGCTGCGGTTAAATGACTCAGGTAATAGAGACAATTGGAATAAATTGGCCTGTCAAGGATTTAATGATACCTTTCGTGTGCATTATTATTTCATAATTGTACCAACTAGGTACATAAGTGCTTTTATTTTTCTTCAAGAACAATGAACAAGAATATATTTCTTTTAGATGCCGCAGAGCGCTTTCCCGCTCGCATCTTCGTGGAAGGAGCGAAGAGATTGGTGCCATTGTACGCCCCTAACGATGGCGACCCTCGCGAGCTTCGCTGCTTTCGAAGCAGACACGGTCGCGCTGCGTTGTACGTCGAAGCTGAGCCCGAAGAGGGGCCGAAGAGACGAGTGGCGAGATTCAAATATGAAGCGAAGCCGTTGCAAAGGAGACACTACGATCCCAGCACGGCAGACTGTCGGCCATGCACCGAGTCTGAGCTGGAACTCGCATTTTGCACGAGCGACCTCGGTAAGTCCTTGATACCTATACTGAAATGTTATTAGACCGCCCGCCATTACACTAATAAGTAAGTAGAAAACGAGAAGCGGCGTCCCTGAATGTTAATAGACGCCGAGACAGCCGACCGCACGGTAATTTGTCGCCATAATCGAGATTCCTCGCGCCTGAAATTAAAATAAACCTCCATTTTACCGGAATAAACCTAATTAACTTCAGCGTAAACACAAAGTATTCGCGCAACCGCAACGATTTATCATTCCGAGAACCTCTTATGCGAGTATTTCGAAATGGGCAAAAAATAAAAATGTTATCTGCTAATTGTTGCTATTGTCCGCCCGTGCCTTTGGTGGCATACCGCTAAGTGGTCGCCAGATAAGAGCTAAGATAATAAGATTGCAATTTCATTCCGATCATGACTCACGGAAGCTCGTACGAGATGGACGGACCATGGTTGTTTAGATTCAATTTACGGGCATGACGAGTGAGCTGACGGCCGATACTATACCGGACGGACAAGTATGGGGACGGCACGCGACGCGGCGGGGAGCTAATGTTCCAAGTTTTTCTTTGATAAATTATAATAGTCGAGAAGTTATGTCACTGCAGCGACGGTACCTTCTACGCCCCGCGGAGCCGTGGGCGGCCCGTATTAGCCCTGCGTTATTAGCCGCCTCTACCGCGCTCATGGAAATTTTTGTTTGTCATGCCATATAATAATTCATCGATATTCGTGGTGCTAGTAAGACCCGAAACTTTTTATAAAAAATCGAACAAGAATGAGATTTAGAATACTATCCATAGTAAAAAATATATACTAAAATTAAACAAAGTCGACGTAATTTGATATTGACCTATCAAGCCCCATAAAACGATATCCAAATAAATTTCAATAGACCCCATTCTTTTAATTACCTCTCGTATTGGTGCTAACGAAATTAACAGTTCTCTAGGGCTCGGAACCAAATACAGCCGCGGTGCCTCGTTAGTCAAATCTTCTCTATAATTATCGGCGTTCTGAGCCAGGTTGATGACCGTTTACCGAAGCCTTCACTATTCACTTATCTATCTCAAACAAAAGACTGCCGGAAAAAATATGGTTACATTTTGCGCTTACTCACGAACCGGACAAAAAGCTTCGCAGTAACAAAGGCGACATGGTGATTAATATCTAATCTACATAAGAAATAAATGCTTTTGATATTGTCACGACGCTGCGGATCTAAGAAATAATGGCTCTATATTTTTTACCGAACGACCTATTGTTTTGGCAGTAGGTATATCAATGCAGATGATAAACTGTTTGAAATAACGCGTCGGCGGCGGCGGTTACAAATGATGGAGCCAAATTCCCAGTTTATAGGTTGTACATTGGGAAATAACTACGTTCAATTTATAGACCTTTCTTTGCGTATTTTATCCCAATATTCAAAATTTCACGGTAGAATCAAATCTAATTACCTAGACCTCTGAAGGACGATAACAGGAAGCAACTTCGTATGCGACTGTGCGTTAGTGGCCAACTCTGGTCACGGAGTTTTTAGGCCGCCTTAAGGCCTCCATCAAGGTTTAACGACTGCTAGAGCCGGGACTGACGTTTAACTTGCTCTTCGGGCCTCCGAAACACAAAAGCGCTCAGATGTAAATACAACTAACGGTCACCCATCCAAATATTGAGCGCGCAGAACGTCGCTTAACTTAGACAATCGGTGAAGATTGACTAAGCAAGCGAGCGCTTTTATTTTGACGTTGAAAGCTAAATATGATGCATAACCAAATAAATATTCATAGAAATTTCTCACGTCATCTTAAACCCCAACTAAGCGAAGCTTACCAATATATTTTTCTATTTTAGTATCCCGAGGCGAGTTCGTTGGCATCGAGAACCGCGAAGACTTGGACTCCACACAGCTCACTCTTCGTCTGACGAAGCTGATCCGAGCTACCAATGAAGCGGACTCTAGGGAGACGCCCGATTTAGAAGATAGTCAATATTATAGGTAAGTCAACTTTTGCTGCTGTAACTAATTAATTTGTTTCGTTTTATTCAACGATGTAGTTACGAGTAGGTAAATAATCTACAATACCGCGGGGCGTAGAAGGTACTGTTAATACCTACCAAGTTACCAACTCATCTCAGCTAGACCGTAAACAAAAAAATTCTGTGAAGAGCTAAAATCACAGAAACGATCTATCTCAAGTTTTCCTTGTTTTTGAGACGCTTTGATAATATCTAGTCGTCAATTTGGACTTTAGATGGACTGGTGCCTGTTTACAGCGGTCAAGAAAGATAGCAAACTGGTTTCGACTCTACATCATTGTTATCACAAAGCATGATCACAAAAATCTTTTTTGGCACGACACATAACCACTCTTACTGTACCTAGCTTTGTAATGACCGTTACAAAAAGCAGACATGGGTTATAGTCATATTGGTAGGTAGATAATTATTTTATTGGCATAGTTTTTCCTCACGATTGACTAATTATCGGCCTTCGATATGGTGACACATTGGCAGGCTGCCCTGACTAGGAATGCAAAAGTGTGTTATGTGTGCTCATCGCCTGTCTTCTATGTATTACCTAGTAATCAAAGCTGTAATATAATATTACAAGCTGTCGCTAGTTATGGCTCACTTATTACATCAACCTTAAAACGCGCAATGGAATTTTATCAAAGTTAAGTTTTTTATTCGAAGTGATCAATGCTGGTCGTATGACGACTCCTACATCGCTACCGAGAACTATTTTGCTAAGTTCTTATGATAGTTTTATTTTAAAGTTATGCTCTATAACGTTTGAAGATCAACTTCGTACCTATATAATTCTCCCAGGTACAAGTCACATCACGGTTTAATAGCGCTCGGCGAAAGTAAAGCATTTCGTAGCCAAACATCGTATAAAATTGGACTTCTGCTCATTCAAGGTCAGCACTATAAAGCCGGGCCGGTATAACGTGGACAACACAGAACGTTTCTAACTTAGTTTTTTCCCCCCAGGTATGACGTAGACAACACATTAGAACGTACCTCCCACCGTAGTCACAAGCGACGAAAGCCGCGAAGCCTCCACGCACACATCCACGTATCTTCAGTCTGTGGAGCGTCAGCCGGCGCTGGCGAGTTCCTCGTCATGGCAAGAAGGAGGTTAGGGAGATACTCCTTGGTTTGTGCACCGAGGATAGAGGATTGGGTGCAGTTGGTTGAGAGGAGAAACGCTGATGGGACCGCACATTGCTTGTTGCAACACTGATGGAAATATCTCACGCTGCAATTTTCATTCGAGACTCAAACATAGCATTTTAGGTCTTTAGTGACAAAAAATTTATGCTCGACTCACGCTCGGTGAAGACATTGCTTGCTGCAACATATGGAAACAGCATCCATTTTCATTCGAGACTCAAACAGCATTTTTAGGTTTATAGTGGCAAAAATCTATGCTCGCTTGAGGAGTATTTGAGTCATTATTTGTATTCGCTTAGCCAATAGCGTGGAGCTCGAGCCGCGCGTTGTTAAAATGCACTGTAATACGACGGAGTATGTATTCGAATCCTTCAATCGGGAATGATACAGTTTGATGTTGTGAATCACACTAGTATAACGACTATCTTCTGGTGTTGAGATAGTCTCATTTTTAAGATGAGAAAGGCATATGAGAATGTTATAAGAATTATTCTTTGAATATTGAGATGAACAGACCAGTAATAGACACTTTTGTTGATGTAGAGACCAAGATATCACTACTAAAACTTCTGACTATACATTTGTTATCAATAGCTTTTAGCAAGGCTTTTGAAGTGTATCCTATTTAGAACCTATTTGCTTTATAACTGAAAAAATAATGAATATATCAAAATATGACCAAGATCCATCCATTTTTCAAGAAAATATGAAATCCTGTATCTAGCTTGCCATAAATATTAGATATAATATATTTGTAATGTAAATAGAGTAAATGTAAATAGTAAAGTATGAAACGAGGAATGTGGACCAGAGTGCCAAAATCGATAAGATCTTCATAGTTATAAGGTTGATCTCAACTCTGTACATATTACTTTTAAGAAAATGAATTAGGTACCTACTATAGCCGTAGGACCATCAATGTAAATTTTAGATGGAGTGCTATTAGCAAACCTATTTCGATAGGTGTCAAAGCTAATTTCAAATTATGTTTTCTATTTTTACGAGTAACAGTTTTTGAATGAACATTTTCGTGTATGTTTCTACAACGTGTACCTATAAAGACCCCTACTGAAAACTTGGGAAGTTAAAACACCTATCAATACGTTTACTTTTTTCTAACGAACAAGAATTTATATCTTGGCAAAAAAATTTGGAACAGCCGATTTTTTTCTATGAATAAACTTGTTCATATTACCTACTAATGGGTCATATTAACTTTACCCTTCCAAAGCTTTCGGGAAAAGACATAAACTTGGTACCTATAAAGATTTTGTATGAAATATCGATTTAGGATGAATATTTTAGAAGTTTTTTTAAATGGTGCTTAGAATCAGCTTATACGGTCTTCCAGTAACAATAGTAAAAATCATATTATATTAATATAAAACAATGCAGATGTTATGTAGATTGTAAATAAATATAAAAAGACATTTACCTACCATAGTATATTAAAAATGTGAATGCTTAGTAATATATTGTAAAAATACTATATTAGTTAGTTGTCAATGTGATATAGTCTACAGCGAGATGATATATTGAAGTGCCTTAAAAATATTGTACATTATGAATATAAATATAGTCGCGGTTCATACATATGAGTGTTTATAAACATTTTATTTTGGATAAGAACAAAACTTGAATAAAATACTTTACAAATTATTATTTTTGTTTCTTTCAAACCTACGCCTGTTTTGTAATGTTAAATAGGAAGAATGGAATTTAGGTAGATATAAAAACAGTTCTTATTATAGCCATTCATTTATTTGAAAAATCACAACTGATACCACATAGAAAAACTACTCGGCACGGTTTAACTCTTAACTATACATAATATCACATAAAAACACCTCATAATTTAATAAACTATATACAAAAGACATTTGTTATTTTGGTACACCTTGTGAGCTAACAATCACTAAGTGATAGTATAAAATAAAATTGGAAAATAAAACATTCTTCAAATAAAATCAAACATAAAATTATAACAAATAAAAAAGGCTAAACTATACATTGAAACTAAATTGCTTATTATTATTATGACAGTTTTTTTTTACAAAATTCGTTAAGATGAAATAAGACAGAATTGTCGAATTTTAATAATATGAATGCTTTATACATTTCATATTTCATATTGTCTTTAGAAAGTCCCAAAACAAAGGGTGTAGAGTAGACGATATGAAAATACTATACTTCTTTATGTGAAAACTATGTCTAAGGTACAAAT
This sequence comes from Eulithis prunata, assembly GCA_918843925.1. NCBI lineage: Eukaryota > Metazoa > Arthropoda > Insecta > Lepidoptera > Geometridae > Eulithis > Eulithis prunata. The sequence continues at coordinate 6,842,750 of OU974014.1, read as the reverse complement.
TGTTATAACAATGATAGATCAGAAACAGGTACTTATGTATTTTAATTCATACACTGATATGTAGTGCTTATGGACAACCAAATCAAATGTTCTACCAGATCTTAATGTGCACAAAATAATGCAGTACAAGATATTCAGATGAAGCAAACCAATAAAAACTATGCAACGAAAAGCTAAAAAACATATTACCTTCTACATAATAGTACAACCATTTCCGCTCTAATATCATTACTTCTAAATTCGTCAGGGCTAAAGTCGAAACCAGACAATTGCAAAAGCACATAAAATAATCCACTCACACACAGCTCCGTTCGACCACATATCATACCGCGTTCACACTATGCCCATGCCGCTGCCGGCATTATTGCCACAGCAAAATCGACTTTATTCGCATTAGAGAGCAAGGGCATGAACTTGGGCCGGGAGCCAGGACAGAGGCATGATCGTGTTAACACTAAGCCCTTGCCCACTTCCCTGCCTAAGTCCCTGCCGACACATGCGGCATAGTGTGAATGCAATATTAAGCTTTGGTCTGGCGATCGTAACGCACAACGCTGCGGTATGCGGCACAACGCAGTGTACCTCTTCTGCTCTTCGCCGCTGACGCATACTGCGACGGAACAAGAGACCATTCTAAACGTTTTCCATACGATTATGTGTCCGGCACCGCATGTCGCAGCGTTGTGTGTTATGATCGCGAGACCAAAGGTTTATATTCCTTTTGTGAGTAGTATACCTATCAGAAACTACAAGGTATGAAAACTATCATAATCAGAAATTACTATCAATTATTTTTGGGATCTCTTTAGAACCGTTGCATTTTTCTAAACAACCCAATTCGACAGCGCTAAAATTATAGTCGTCTTTGTCGTTTCAATTTATGAGCAAAAGACGGCAACGTTTTTTGTACTCACAAATTAGGTTACTTTAGTTAAAAACCAACAATAGAATCGACACTATTAACGCAACTAAGTAGTAGGTGGACGAAGAGATCAGTATATAACTTGCCTGTTAATTTGTTTTAAATTCAACTTCTTGGTTTATGGCTTTTGCAATAAACCAAGAAGTTTAAGTTAAAAGAAGTCCAAAGAGGTATATTATGACAGTCGCAAGTCTGGTCTCGACTACGAACAAGCTTACAGCATCATTCCAATAACTCCATACATGAGCAACTTGTAGAAACCACAACTATCATTTCAAACTGAACAGTTGTAACTTATTTTGGTAAGAATCTTCTTCTTAAATATATAAAACTCTTTTGAAGCTGACTGACAATCAACGCACAGCATGAACTATAAGTCCTAGAGGTATGAAATTTGGAAGGTAGTATCCTTATATAGTGTAGGGGTACACTAAGAAAGGAATTTTGAAAAGTCACACTTGAAGAGTAGAGACTAGTTCAGTTTTAGTAATCTAAAATCCGCCGCACGTTCTCTATAGAAACCGCTTTTATTGTGTCAGTTATAGAGTTGAAATTTGAATGTAACCTGTTGAAATGATAGTGTGTGTGTACAATCACCCTTTTCACACAAATCAGCCTTCATTGTTACAACGTTGACACACCAATTACAAGAAACTTTTTGCCATAAAAAATAGGTGTTTATATTCACCAACAAATACATTATACATAGTTTGTTATACAATTCCTCCCGAATCTATGGTTTTATTTTTCTAAACTAACCTAATTTGAAAGCGCTAAAATTATAGACGTCTTTGGTCGGAATACTGAAACGTCACTCAAATTTCAGCACCACTTAAAATTGCCCTGCCTCTGATTGAAATTACTCGTTGGTAAGAGTTAAGTTAAGCATGAACTTAAATTATATGTAGCTTAATATAAGCAGCGTTTGAGTGAGAAACATTTTTAGTGCTGTCTCTGGTTAGTTTAGAAAAATGCAACAACAGAATCGACGTCGATACAGTCGTATTTATATGATACAAAGACACCAAGGACGAATAAATAAAACTAATATATAATTCATAAGAATAATATGTGATGCTTAGCCAATAAATTGTGCGACATATAAAAAAAATTGATAATAGTATTACGCGAAACGAAGAATTTAGTTAAGTGGTAAATCATTAGAAAGTTTACCGATTTTAAAAATACTTTTACTACCTACTATATTATCATCAATAGGTCAAGGGTATATTTTAAAAATAGTAATTTCAACGATATTATTTACATTTTTTATAAAATTTTCTAATGTATTTGTGTGTAACAATGTTTTATGAAGGTATTATTGTCTAGAACGATAATAGTGAAGCAACTAAATTGCAGCCTCAGCGTTCATAAAAGTATCGACAACGTAAATATTGTTTCTAAAAATGTCATGGTTGACTTTCAGTGACCAACCATCGATAAACGATCGATAATTTAGTTCTCGATAAGCGATCAAGAATAGCGGTTTTCCAGCTACTATAATGTCTCATATCGTACAAATGATCGAATAGATAACATATTTTTTTTTAGTCTGACGGGTATAGGTGATGTAAGGGCCACAATTTAGCAGCTAGCACTAATTTATGATATTATGAAGCTCATTATAAATATGTACCGAAATTACTTTGAATATTTGTTTATATTTTGTATTCATAAGTTGTATAACAGGATTGTTTAGGTTTTATGACTTTTGTCTACTTCTAAACGTTTGTGGAATAAATAATAATATTAATTAATAAACATGAATAAAATCTATTAAATATTTCTTGAATAATTCAATTGCATCTCTTACTTGATGAAGTATTAAAATAATAGGAAATACTATACAATTCAATGTACTCAAATAAAACCATTAAAAAGCACGAATTAACTTCACAGCACAGTAATACATAGTAAATACAATATTAACAAAATCACTTTGCGCAATTTATTCTACAATATATTAAGTTAATTCAATTAAAACCCACAGTAAATATATTTGAACATAAACTACTTATTCTAAGGGCACTGATTTTGTTTAATCAATACTCTAATACTATTCTATAGTTAACTATCTCATTGTAAATACTTTTATTTGTTTTTTTTTTATACCATTGATAGATACAATTTAATTATAAAAAAATAAAATTAGTAACTCCAACGATAAAATAATAAACATAAGCATTTGTTCCATTTCGACGTACAAATTCTAAAATCTTATTCAATTCTTATATAACATATTTAAATAGTGATTTCTTTATCCACAATCTCTTAAACATGGCTTATCCACAGAGCAGATAATTTGTAGACAGATCATGCCATCAAAAGGTTAACTTACTGTAGGATTTAGTGGGACTTACCATCTATCGCGGGTAGGCAGGCTCGGGCTGTAGGAATATCTTGAGTTTTTGTTCCTTTTCTTAATTTTTGATAATTTGCGCACACGACCGGTGGGAGTATTTCGAAGAGTGAATGAATTGAGGGGTACGAATGAATGGAAGGAACGTAAGGATAAGGATGGGACACGATATTAGTGATGTCCTTTCAATCAAACATAAACTGGCGAGTCGGTCATTCGTGAATACTTAACATGGCCCCCCACAAAAAGGGGTTACCCTTTTTAGAATTAGAAAATTTAACCTATGATAAAAGTTACAATGTTTATACGTATGATACTGCTTTACACTAGTTGTTGATGTCAAATTAGCGAATGGACTGTATACTTAATTTTGAAAAAAACTAACCTAAGAATAACAATTAAGATGAATGAAGAATGATAAACTGATTATTTAGTCTTGATTACAAGGTAGAGGAACTAACTTGGCTAACGATCGGGTAAAGTATCCTTTAGCGGTCTTCAGTTCTACTACACGAACGATTGAGTCCTGTCCGGGAAATAGTTTGGTCACTCTACCGCGAGACCAGTGAAGTGGAGGAATTCCGTCCTCTTTAATCAAGACCAAATCTCCTATCTTAACGTTGTATTGAGTTATGTGCCATTTGGCGCGTTGTTGTAACGTATGGAGATAATCATGATTCCAACGCTTCCACACATTCGCGACCATTTGTCTAAGGAGCTGCCATCTAGCTAGTTGGTTGATACGTGTGGTTTCTACAGGAGGTGTCTCGGGAATCGAGACCAGCGGAGAACCAACTAGGAAGTGGCCCGGAGTTAGTACGGAAAGATCACTCGGATCATTAGATAAAGGGCATAAGGGCCTTGAATTTAAAATAGCCTCTATCTGAACAAAGATTGTCGTCAACTCCTCGAATGTTAGAGGTCGATCACCTATGACACGCTTTAAATGTGATTTACTAGATTTAACAGCTGCTTCTGCCAACCCGTTGAAGGCAGGACTAAGCGGTGGCGAGAAGCGCCATTGAATGTAATGCTCTGAATAAAAGTGATTTAAGTCGGGGTCTTTGATAATGTCTTGTTTAAATTTTGCTAAAAGGTTGCACGCGCCTTTGAAATTAGAACCGGAATCGGACCAAATTTCTCTGGGTAATCCGCGTCTAGCAACGAATCGTTTGAGAGCCGCCAAAAATGCATCGGTAGTTAAGTCGCTGACTACTTCCAAATGGACGGATTTGGTCGTGAAACAGACGAATACGCACAGGTAAGACTTAACTATTTTGGCATTCCGCAATGAACTAGCCTTGGTTTGAAATGGGCCCGCATAGTCGATCGCTACGGAAACGAATGGCCGTTGAGATTCCGTGACGCGACCAGCTGGTAAGTCACCCATCTTGATCTGAGGTGGTTGACACCTTAATCGAAAACAGCTGATGCATTTGAAAATTCTACTGCGTATAACGCGTCGTGCGGAAAGTATCCAGTATTGTTCGCGGAGGAGAGACATTAAAGCGTTAGGACCCGCGTGTAAATACTTGATGTGATGATAATCCACTAGAAGATTTGTGAAGTGATGCGAGTGAGGTAACACGATAGGGTGCTTAGACGAGTAGCTAAGAGCAGAGTTTACTAACCTACCTCCTACCCTCAGTAAGCCGTGGTCGTCTAAGAACGGCTGCAAGCGTAACATCCCGGTGCTACATGGCTTATTAACCTTCAGGTTCTGTATATCGTTGCTAAAAGACTGGGATTGCACGCATTTAACGAGAGCGCGTGTGCTTCGTTGGAGTTCCTCACTAGATAAGGGTCCACAGATTGGCCCTGTTCGTTTTGATTTCAAAGCGTTGTGTACGAATCGAAGGCACCATGAAGTGATCCGCACGAGTTTACTAAACGAACTGAAATTTTGAATGAAATGAGGCGATTCTGCTTCGTTAGTGACGGCAGTTACTACCTGAGTAGGTTTCTTAAATCCGCAAGCCGAGTTACGTTCGAGCTGCTGACATGGCGGTGGCCATGATTCCGAATTGAGAGTGAGCCAAGCTGGTCCCCACCAATGTTCGTGGTTAACTAATTCCTGCGGCGTAATACCTCTCGAGGCAGGATCAGCTGGGTTCAAGTTTGTTGGAACGTAACGCCAATTTTCCGGGGAGATCAACGATTGAATTTGACTAACACGATTTGATTCAAACACCTTCAGTAGGTGTGGTTGTGTACGTAACCAACATAGGACTATAGAGGAGTCACTCCAAGCGTAAGTGTTTCGATGTAGATTCGTTCTCAATTTTAGACAGTCGGAAACACGTACTAAAAGACGAGCTAACAGGTGAGCGCCGGAAAGTTCCAGTTTAGGAACGGTGAGTTTCTGCTTGATCGGAGCTACCCGTGTCTTGGAAATGAGCAAATGTATGGTTACCCTACCATCTAAGTGGACACATCGAATGTAAACGCAAGCTGCGTAAGCGGACTCAGATGCGTCGCTAAAACCGTGCAAGTCAAAATGCTGAACCGTTTGGGATAAAACTTTGCGTTCTATAGAAATATTTTGTAAGTGATGTACATCCTTACAGAAACGCTGCCAGTCATCGATTATATCGGGAGGGGGTGATTCGTCCCAATCTAACCCCAATGTCCATAGACGCTGCATCATTATTTTTGCAAATATAACGCAGGGTGCTAACCACCCGTTGGGATCGTAGATGGAACTAACCCTCGACAAGATGATACGTTTAGTGCACTCATTACTATCCAAGGACACTTGATACGAGAAAGTGTCCGTTTTCGGCCTATACTTAAATCCAAGTATCTTAAGAGACATATCCGCGTCCTCGGTGAAGTTCAGTTCACAGTGATCGGTGGGTAAGCCCGTCAGTAACTGCGGCTCGTTACTTATCCATTTGCGTAGTTCGAATTCGCCTTTATTTAAGAGGTCAACCAACTCATATTTAATGTCTTGAGCCTCGTTTAATGAACTCGCGCCTGTCACTATATCATCGACGAAAATGTCTTGGAGAAGAATTTGAGATGCACGCGGATGTGTCTCTTGGTGTTGATAGGCTAACTCATGCAAGCAACGCATCGCGAGAAACGCCGCTGTAGTAACACCGTAACTTAAAGTGTTGAGCTGAAATTGTTGAATTTCAGGCTGAATGTGATCATTACACTGAGTGTTGTCACCCTGAACGCGATAGGTGCCCTGCTCTTTAACGTGATCGCGCCATACGATCAGCTGATATTGACGGTCTAGGGGGTGCAGTAAAATCTGGCGATACATCATACGAATGTCTGCGGAGAAAACTATCTCATGTAATCTAAAGTGGAGTATGATGTCTACTATATCCTGCTGCAATTTGGGTCCAGCTAATAACTCATCATTTAACGACTTCCCACCCGGGCCTTTGGAAGAAGCGTTGAATACGCACCTAATTTTTTCCGTACCCTTTTTATATACCCCGTGGTGAGGTATGAAGTATTTTGGGAAGCGTTGTGCAATCGAAGGTTCGATTGGCTGCATGTGGCCCAACTGAATATATTCCCGCATGAAATCTTTATACCGTGCTTCTAGAATTTTATCGCGTTTGAATTTGTTTTCTAATGATAAAAGCCGACGGATAGCTATGCGCAAGGTGTCCCCGAAATTTTGGCCAACATCATGGTCACCCTGGCGAAATGGTAAACGCACGATGAAGCGCCCCGTTTGAGTACGCGAATGCGTCTGCTTAAAATGTTCCTCGCACATAACATCGCATGGATCGGACTGCTTAGTTTTACTTTCTACCTCCTCTACCTCCCAGAATTTTTTCAATGTCTCATCTATAGATGTCACGCAATGTAATGATTGGATTTTGTTTTGACGTCCGGTGACGTCTCCCATTAAAACCCAACCGAAAATTGTTTCGAACGCAGTTGGCAACCCCTCCCCTACCTCGACTTTAGGCCCATTGAAAATCTTAGCGCATGCCCCCGCGCCTAGAAGCATGTCAATTTTTTGACTTTCGTAAAATCGCGGGTCAGCTAACTGAATGTGGCTATACTTGGCTAAAATAGCGCAGTCGATGTTTGAGGTAGGAAGTGGCGCAGTGATCTTAGGAAGAACTAGCAACTCTACGTCTATCGGATCGCCTACTTTGTTATTTAGGTACGCGTGAATTTCACCCTTAGGATATACTAGATTAGATTCACCGACACCCGAAATCGAAATATTAGTTTTGTTGTAGCGCATCCCTATTTGTTTCATACATGACGACGTTATAAAATTCGCCATACTTCCCGGGTCTAGTAACGCTCGGACCGAATGATACTCATCGTTCTTGGAACACGAAACCTCGACGATAGCCGTAGCAAGCAATGAATGACTCGCTCGAATTTCGTCGCCGCTGCTCGATGTGTGCGAGTGCGAAAGAGACAGAAGATGCGCGTTCGGCGCGGACTCGACTGCAGCGGACGACGCGTTTGACCTTGTACTCGTGCAATGAGCGACTTGTTTGTCGTCGTGCGACGGTTGCGTTTGGTTGCTAAGCGTATCTACGTTTGGTTGCGGTTGTAACTGACCGTCCGAACATAACAAAGTATGATGTTTGCGTGAGCAGTTTTGACATCGAAATCTTGAATGACATTGATACACCCTGTGTGGGCGCATGCAATTGAAGCAGAGGTTGTTTGATTTTACCAACTCCTGCCGAGCCTTCACGTTCATTGTTGTGAACTTGGCACACTTGCTCATTAGGTGTTCACCCCTACAAACCTTGCATAATGGTTTTGACTCTTCGAAACTTAAACTGGGTTGCTTGGCTTGGTCGGCGGCGGATACCACACTGGACGCAGCATAAGCCTGTTTGCATTTGACCGGCACAGTGCTAGTCGACTTGCCGCTTACTACGCCTGTGGTTTCTAACGTTTTACAGTAGCTGCTGAGGAATGTTAGTAGGTTTTCGAATGTAGGTATTTTCACTTCTTGGTTAGCTAGCTCGAATCTAGATCGCAATTCAGTATCTAGTTTTCTCGTGAAGATGTGCAGTAGGATGAGTGACCACTCCTTTACCGGGAATCCTAGACTAGTTAGACCGCTTGTGTTTTCTTGCAAAACGTTCACGAAATTACGCAGCTGTGAAGCGTTTTTGATAGAGACTGTAGGTAGCGCTAGTATCGCCGCGATGTGAGCGTCCGCGATCAAACGTTTGTCGTCGTACCTATCTAGAAGCAACTTCCGAGCCACTTCGTAGTTGTCAGGGATGCTCGAAAGATGTTTTATCAGGTTAGCAGGTTCACCAGACAGACAGCTCATCAGATAATGCTTTTTCTGAACAAGACTCAATCGCTCGTTGTTGTGAACTAGCGCGTCAAACATGTTTAGGAAACTAGGGAAATCGGGGTAGCTACCCGAAAACCGCGGTAAACCTATGTCCGGTAATTTGTACTTTATGTCACTACGTTTGCTCGAAGAACAGTAGTCAGGTAGGTCTTTGTGTATTGCTTCTTTGAAATCGACATTTTCCTGGGACTCGCATATGGTTTTGTAAATGTACTTAACCTCCAAGCACTGCTCTTCGAACAAATCGAACTTCTTTTTGTAAGATACTAACGCGTCATCATCCTTCAAGGTGGATTGAAGAGTTAGAAAACATTCCAGAAACTCAGAACGTGACGCGTCGAGTTCTGCACATCGTATTTTGAACTTAGCTATTTCACTCTTGACACCAACATTCAGCGCAGTAGCAGTATTATACAGCGAATTGATCTTTTCGCACAAAAACTCGAATTTAAGTGAATTTAATTGACTTCTAGACATTTTGATCACTGATTTTGCACAAAGAAGAAAATTATTTTCCTACCTAATGGCCGCCGCCACCCGGCGTCGGTTCTGATTTTGGTGAAAAGTGGGTTAATATCCGACTCGGAGGACCAATTTATGTAGGATTTAGTGGGACTTACCATCTATCGCGGGTAGGCAGGCTCGGGCTGTAGGAATATCTTGAGTTTTTGTTCCTTTTCTTAATTTTTGATAATTTGCGCACACGACCGGTGGGAGTATTTCGAAGAGTGAATGAATTGAGGGGTACGAATGAATGGAAGGAACGTAAGGATAAGGATGGGACACGATATTAGTGATGTCCTTTCAATCAAACATAAACTGGCGAGTCGGTCATTCGTGAATACTTAACACTTACCTACTTCCCTTAATAGGGAATACTATTTAAAAAATGCTACGCCATATTTAGGAAGAATATCTAACAAGCACGGTACAAAAATAACAAGAATCGGCTGCTTATCCAAAACGTAGAGTAAAAATGCTAACATCTCAATAAATACGTTTAAAATAGAATACTACAGCGACTTGGTCAGGGTTGTGGATTAAAATGACTATTTGTGATGACTGTAGTGGATTTACCTAATTATATTATGCCATACATACTTGCAGGTATAAAGCAGGTTTCCTACCACACCCATACTATCTTATGCCACTAATTATAAATGTCAAAGTTTAGATGTTTGTATTTCAATCACGATGCAACTGCTGGTCCGACTTAGATGAAATCTCACTTCCTTTTCAGTCAATCTTCACTGATTATCTAAGTTAAGCGACGTTCTGCGCGGTCACTATTTGGATGGGTGATCGTTAGTAGCATTTATATCTGAGCGTGCTTCCGAGGTCACGTTAAACTGTCGGTCCCGGCTCTAGCAGTCGTTAAGCCACGACGGAGGCCTTAAGGCGGCCTAAAAACTCCGCCACTAGTTGGCAACTAACTCATACGAGCTTGCTTGCTTAGTTTTGGGTTATAAGGTTGACATTACCTGACTCTATTCAAAATGCACCGGCGTGGGCGTCATCACATCAATAATGATGTCTTCCATATTAGGCAGTACTAGAACCTTTTCGAATTCCTTGCTGAGTTTCTGCTCGATCCAGTTGGAGATGTGAGCGAAGCGAAGTGTTCTCGCGCCGACCGCGGGTCGGGCTTTTAGCACCAGCTGCGGGTTCGTTCTGAATCTGGGAGGATAATAATATTTGAAGATCGAGTACGATTCAACACTTGATACCACAGTCGAACAATGGTTAATGAGATTGCAATGATTGTAAAACAAGCAGTACAGAAACAGCAGTGGATTGCGAACTTTGAAACGCACGCTTCTGAGATAATAATAGTAAAAAGTGCGACCTAAATAATGTAAAAATCGGTTTATACATATACTAGCCGTCGCCCGCGGCGTTGCTTGCGTTCTACCCTTTAGAGTGTGACGTTTCAAAATTCCTTTCTTAGTGCACCCCTACACTATATAAGGATACTACCCTCCAAATTTCATACCTCTAGGACTTATAATTTAGGCTGTGCGTTGATTCTCTGTCAGCTTCAAAAGAGTTTTATATATATTGATGACGGAGTTCTAAGGTAATAAACATTTATTAAAAACCTGTTACCGAATTGAGAACTTCCTCTATTTTTGAAGTCGGTTAAAATAGTAAAATAATAATAAATATATGACGCAATAAAACTCACCCGATCCAAACTCGATCGTGCGGCGGCGGCGGCAGATTCAAAGCAAGCCGCCCTTCCAGTCCGTGTATTTCTAAATGCAGTTTTATATCTGTGTTGGAGAGCCCCTCCATGGCACGTTTCACGTACTTATAGTCCGTTACCTGAAGTTACACAACATTATTGCCGTGTCTACCGAGACCTAAAACTTTGCTATCCAGTCTGTCGTACCTACGAGTCGTCGTAGGTAGGTCATTAAAATTACCTATGTAGGTAGGTAGGTTTTTATACAATAATGGCTTTATTGCTTTTTTTTCTTTAACTTTTAACTGACATGACATGTTTTTCTACTACTTTTAAATAGTTTCGATCTGTACCTACCTTGACAAGACAGAGTGTAACGAGCTTTATAATTTATTTATTAATTTATTTTTTTATAATTTAACCAATGTAAAACCCTGACATCTCCTATCCACCCATATTGGCAATAAATGAATTATGAATTTATAAGAACTATGTATTGTACCTACATTTTCGCAAACAAAGATTATGGTTATGATATGCACGCGATCCGCCATCTTGGTTGCCACAATCAATATAAAATGGCGGACGTTAAAAAATTCTTTGGGATAAATTTTATATATGTATATAGTGCCCTCTGGTAAGATCGACGTAATAGTAAGTTCGGATGCCAAGCAATTCTGCAATATTTTTATATGATAATTGCTTAGTTACGTGATTTATCCGGACTTAATATTAGGCCGATCTTACCAGAAGGCACCTTACTCGTATTTTTAACTAAAACTATCTATAAATAATCTATCTTACGAAACTAAACCTCGTATTCATAAACTAGATGTAAGTTTGGAGTAGTTACACTGTGTTTTGTCTTTTGCATTGAAAAACACATTCAAATTCGATCGAAAGAGACAAAACCCGCTGTAACTGTTTCAAGCTTACATAGTTTATTAACAGGGTGATCGTTTAATTTGTAGATTATTAGGTAACCAGCTTCCGCTCGCGACTTCATTCGCGTCCCCTTGATTTTCCGACATAAAAAGTAGCCTATGTGTTTAGCCAGGTTACGGACAATATAATAATATATTCCAAGTATCATCCAAATGATCAGTAGTTTTTGCGTGAAAGAGTAACAAACATTCATACATACAAACTTTCGCGTTTGTAATATCACAGTAGGATACTATATTGATAATGTAAAGTTTAGCCATACATTACCTGTTGGAAATATTTGTTTGTTGCTATCTTATCGACCATTCTCAGGAACTTTTTCTTAGACGATCCGCCTTCGGTTGTTGTTGATCTGAAATAAGCTTGTATTTTGAATACGCGGAATAGGGTAACTTAGGTTGAATAAATCATAATGATAGGTTGAATATTAATATATAATTCGACAGGCGTCATGGCTCAGTCGGTAGTAGCTCTGCCTTCCGTGCTGTGGGTCGTGGGTTCGATCCCCACCGAGAACAAACATTTGTGTGTTGTAAACATAAATGTTTGTTCTGTGTCTGGGTGTTTCTATGTATTATAAGTATGTATTTACAAAAAAAAATTATGTATGTATTCTATCAGCCATCTAGTTTCCATCGTACAAGCTTTGCTTAGTTTGGGACTAGAAGGCGTTGTGTTAAGTCTCCGTGAATATTTATTTATTTATTTATTCATTTAATATAGGGTAATCTCACACATTTTCGTACACAGAGAAATTTTGTCACAAGTATCGGACTCTTCTAAGTCGTATATCGCAACTTCTAGAAATTATGCTGATTAGGTAACTCAGGTTGGAGTGGGAACTTAAGTTTAAATGGTAACTTAGGTTAAAATGGTAACTTAAATTGAAATGGTAACATATGTTGAAATGGTAATTTACGTTGAAATGGTAACCTATGCAGAATAGAGTACCTAGATTAGAGTATACTCACGCTACTTCTTGTAAGGGAATGTTTTCGGCGCTATCAACAGGTTGAACGGGAGGACTTTCGTCATCACTACTAGATTCAGCGGAGTCTTCGACATCTGAGTCGTATATCGCTGGCTTTTTCTTCTGCAAATAAATTAATTGATAATTCTCACTAAAAATATGTTGTTTTTACAGAAATTTAATATCTCCCGTGCATATGTCTTCTTAGATTCTCTTCATCATCAGACCTTAGAGAATGGACGCCAGTTCATCAAATCTGGGTATATTTAGATTAACTAAATGTTTCTACACTCCGAAAACCTCAGTGAACGTGCTCAGTGAGGCAATGCAACGTTGCATTCTTGTATTGTGGTTATCATTTAACATCGGCTTGTTCCATCATTTAGTTAGAATTTAAACCATTTTCTCCATACTTTATACAAAAGTAATAGTAAAAAAAACTGAAAATCGACGATATCAGTTTTTTTTATTCACTGAAAGTTGCGTTAAAATATGCGTCTGGTATTTGATAATAATTGTTTCTTACCTTGCAAATTCTGTCTGCTAAGAAGGTGCTTACTGTAGGTGATCCACTCACTTCGTTTTCAACTACATTCTCATTCGTAACAAGCAGTTGATCTTCTAATGTTATATCTAAAGAAAAAAATATAAACACTTATGAAACTGTTTTATGGGTACAGATTAGGTGCGAGTTTGTAAGCATAAATGGAAGATTTTTTGGTAAGATCTTGATAAATCCCATCTCACTAATATTATAAATGAAGATTAGCCCCCTGTCTTATAAAAAGTTAGAGTAGACATTATGTCCTGATTACGTATGTTAAACAAGACATAATGTCTACTCTATCTTTTTATAAGATAGACCATAGATGTTTGTGTTTCAGTTACGCTGCAACTACCAGTCCAATTTAGATGAAACTTTGAATATGTATAGTTAATAATCTTGATTAACACATAGGCTACTTTTATCCCGGAAAATCAACAGGATCAAACGGTACGCGGATGAAGTCGTAGGCTGAAGCTAGTACTTAAATAATGTAAATAATGTAGCATGAAACAACTCTTCCTACTAGAACGCAATACATTACTGGTTACTCACTCTTTTCCTTCAGCTTCATTAGATTGATTTGTGTAGATAGAGCGATGTATGCGCCTCCATCGTATCTCAGATCTGCGTCGAGCCAAACGCCCCTCGCATCACATGAAACTGGTAATACTCGTTCTACTAGAGGACAGGCACCGGCTAGCGATAGTTCTGTGACCACCAGTGGCGACATGAATGAAGGCAGCTGTAAATGTCAAAGCTTAGATGTATAAAAGAAAAAAAATGTTATTAACACTTGTAAATAGGAAGGTATAGGTACATTTAGGTAGGTACTTAGGTATAGCACACGTTGTAACTCAATCACGTTGTAACTATTGGTTTAATTTGGATGAAACTTGGAATATATAATAGTAGGTACGTAACCTCGTTTGACAGGATCAAACAGGACGCGGACGAAGTCGCGGGCGGAAACTAATATAAATATTCATGGAAATTTTACATAACGCCCTCTAGTGACCAACTAAGCAAAGATTGCTGATATAATACTTATGTAAATTTTTTTGTAAATACATACTAGAAAACAAATCGTATGTCCATACACACTTAAGTTAGTATGTTTCCTGTATGTTTAGTTTTTAGTTATGGTGTGCAATTAAGTATTTTCTACCCATACTTAGAACAAACATCTATGTTTGCTACACACAAATGTTTGTTCTCAGTGGAGATCGAACCCACGACCGACAGCACGGAAGGCAGAGCTATACCGACTGACCTGTGACGCATGATATCTAGCTTCTGCCACCGACTTTACCTTGAGTGTGTTGAGTTTCCTTTGGATCCGGTGTTGGACGCGAGTTATCATAGCCGGGTCGCGAGTGACGTCATACATGAGTCGCGCGAGCGCTGTATTCACCCACGTCACTTCCGCCGGAAGTAGCCGGCAATCGCATTCGGGAGATGGAGATTTATTCTGTAAAATAACATAAATTGATCAAAGGGCAAGGTTAACTTGCTTATGGAGTTTTCTGGATGTAAATAATATTTTGTAAAAAAAAAAAAAAAGTATTGGATTTTTGTCTCTACTTCTCTTTTGTCATATCTGACTGGATCTAAAGGACCTAGCAGTATATAAAATGGTACAATGGAAAATAGTATGGAAATTAGACCAATTATTTATGAAACACAAACTAATACGGTATTTACACGTTAGGTTGTTAGGAAATATATTAATGGAAAAAGATAATTTCAACTTTACTATAAATATGTAACTATAACTACTAGTAACTAGAGGGCGTTGTGTGTAATATGTCCAAGAATATTTATTTATTAGTACCTAACTAACTTTACAAATCCATATCTACCCGGGAGCACTAAAACGACGTAAATATACATCTCACTTTTCATGTTCAACTAAAAGTCTATCAGACCCAAACCTCACAGGATTGATAAGTACATTGGTGTCTATCCTGTAGTTGCATTTTTCTAAACTAACCTAATTTGACAGGACAGAAGTCCTTTTCTCATAAACTGAAAGATAAATAGATGGCTATAATTTTAGCTCTGTCAGATTAAGCCGTGCTCACTTTGGATACGATTTCATCCGAATTTGATTCGTACGACTACGCACGAATGACCCCGACCTTCCAAGGACTATGGGAGCGCTCACACGGCATGCGATCAGTCGTACGTATACGTACGTATACTTACGACGTCCGAATACAATCCGAACTTGTTGGGATTTATCACGCAGTCGTACTATTTGACGGAGAAAAACGTATTCAGTGTGAGCACTCAATTCGTACGAACATTACTCGTACGTTTACGTACGAACAAATTCGTGTCCAAAGTGAGATTCGGCCTTAAGATAGTTTAGAAAAATTCCACAACAAAATCGACATCCAGTGGCACCAACTCATCTGTTCAATATAAGTATACAAAAAATCAATGATGGGATTTCTTTTATAATTTTTGAATGAACAAATAAGTTAACGGTTAAACTAGACTACATAGAACTTTAGAGAACGAACATCACATTTTCTCTTCTTCTTGTGCTTAGAGCGATCGTGCGGCGTCGGCTCTATCTGACACATCACGCCGACCTCTGCTGTGTGCTTCGTAAACGTCATCTCATGAGTCTGTTACGTTCAAAATCAGCTTAAACGATTGAGAATTTGCCAATTTAGTCTACGGGTCAAATCTCAGAAAGATAATACGTTAAAGTCAGTGAAAAAATACTCTTTTCCTCCGAAAAAGCGGGTCAATACCCCACCACGTCACTTTGATCGCAAATAATATAAATTAAATCTAAACGCACACCAAAAACTTGAATAAGAATTTGAACAAGAATAATGAAAGAATAAGAATTTGTTTATTTGACTAGCCTAACAAAGAAAAAAAGAAAGACATAATAAAAAGTGAGCAATTAACAGATAACAAGAACAAACACAATAAGAAAGTAGGTAGGAAACATTACAACACAAAAAGAGGAGTCTTTCCCTGTGAAAGTGCTGTCAAATATGTCTAGTCTCAGCGTAATGCCATCCCCGAACGGAGGTAAGGAAGCAGCGCTGGTTTTCAGACAAGACCTAAATCAATAAGGTCCAATTAGGATAATCAATAAGGTTCAAAATTACCTGAATAATTTTGAACAGGTACGGCCAGAAGTTCTTCTCGTACGATTCAGAGTTATGCGGCAGTGGTTGTGATAGCGAAGTAATGGTCACACCTTCCGATATTAAATCTTCCGTTTTACTCTGAAATTATAATTATCTTTTTATACTAAGCTGTCTTCGCGTATAATAAAAGCAAAGCAAGCTCGTATGAGTTAGTGGCCAACTCTCGTGGAGTTTTTAGGACGCCTTAAGGCCTCCGTCGTGGCTAAACGACTGCTAGACCGGACCGACAGTTTAACGTGCCCTCCAAAGCTCGGAAGTGCTCAGATATAAATGCCTATAATTGCAGTGGCATATGATTTGACACCCTTTTAACTATCCCCTTTTAGTTGTAACAATGTACATTACGTTGGTGATCAATAAATAAATATTTTTACCGCAGTTTCCTCTGCTACGCGTGATGCCTAGATAAACAGGAAAATGTTTCCAAATTTACATTACTAGCTTCCGCAAACGACTTCGTCCGCGTCCCGTTTGACTCTGTCGATTTTTCGGGATAAAAAGTAGCCTATAATTATGTTAATCCATGTTACGAATTACGTATTTTCAAGTTACAATCAAAAAAGTATATACTTTTTTTATAATACATACTACGTTGTGTGAAATGACCATGAATATTTATACTCAATATATATATTGCTTTTACATGGTTTAAATGAATTTTACATTGGTCACGGATATAAATAGATGTCTCATGGACCCTGCACAGGGTATAGCAATATGGAGGCAGACCGAAGTCCATAAATAGGTAGTAGATCGCTAATAATACTACATGGTAGTAGGTTTTGTTATAGGTTTTATTTATTTAATACTCACAGTATTCTTAGCAAATGCAACCGTGTCCTTCTCCGATAGTTTGTACACAGCGAGTTCAATATTGTCCTTATTATCTCCCGGTGTTTCCGCGCCAGACTTTTCTTCGGACGTGGAAGATTCGGCGGAGACCGCGTTAGCTTCTGATACCGCCGTCACAAGCCGCCGGAACCTGAATTTGTTTGTTTAAAAGATTTTTATTTATCTTTATAAATATATAACTAAACACAGTTTAGTACACTACAAACTCAGTAAGTATATGCATAGCTAGCCGTCGCCCGCGGCGTTGCTCGCGTTCTATCTTTTAGAGTGTGACGTTTCAACATTCCTTTCTTAGTGCACCCCTACACTATATAAGGATACTACCCTCAAAATTTCATACCTCTAGGACTTATAGTTTAGGCTGTGCGTTGATTCTCTGTCAGCTTCAAAAGAGTTTTATATATATTGATGATTGATTCGACAGGCTATAGATGACCCCTCTTAAAAGTTTTTTAACAAAATTATTATTTTATGACCTATTGACTACTTGGTAAATCTTAAATATTGTACCATTTAGTTTAGGTTTACGTTGATATGAACACTTTGTTTAGTGCGCATTTTAAAATAAAACCTGAATTGAAACCTGAATTAAAAACGGTCAAGTATAATAAATCCTACCTCAAAAATACTTGGCATAATTTATAAGTTTGAAAACTTGAAAAACCGACTTCAATTTGATACGCCTTCATCATCAAATGATGATGATGGCAGCTCATTGATCGTAAACACCACATAAAAGTCACATTCACAAAATACGCAATGTCGTGTACGTGAATGAAATATTTTTCCAGTTATTCTTATTTAACTGCCAAATTACTAAACCCATTTTGGCAAAAAATTATGAGACCAATTTAGAAGACCCTTTAAGATAAAAAATATTTTTTTAATCGGTTCATAAATGTCGGAATTTGAGTTAACGAATAGTAATCGTTGAGTGTACCTTAATTACCAATTTATCATTTGAACTAAAACGTTTCATCATTTTAGTTTTACAGAAGGAAAACAAACTTATTTTTGGATAGTGATCTAAATTCGTTTATGTTGCAAAGTATTATAGGAGGAAAACCTACAGATTCAAGGATTAATTATTCGTTTATCGTAGTAATATCTATTAAATGGTTATAAAATCAACCAGGACTTCATTCTACTGTACCATTTCGAGTGGTAAAGAAGTACCCAGTAATTTTATGCTGAATTGTTACCGTCCAGAAAAGTACTTCTTGGAAAAGATGGGTAACAATGATCTCGAACCGATGGCTATGGTGGGAATGTTCATAATTTTATTCATCTTCTCTTGTGTTTGTGTTCTATTACGCCAGATGCTAATAAGATTTCTTTGCAATACCGTATGTACTGATTCGGAAGACATCTAATTAGAAGCGTGTGTTTTGATCAGTTTTGATTGCAATGTGCGAAGTGGAAAACTGCAAAGTGTGATCCAGTGAATTTTATTCTGAACTTTTTCATTATAATTGATACAGTGACTATTTTTTTTTATTTGTTAAATAAAACAAATCCTTCAGTCAAATACAGAATATTTATTGCAATATTCAAAATTACAAAGCGCAAACAAGTGTATTAAATGTAGTCACATTTATTTGTTTAATAATAATAATATGTAAATCTTAAAAAAGTGTAATTTATTTGTTTACTAGCTGATACCCGCGACTTCGTACGCGTGCGAAACTTTCCACCAAAATATCTGTCAACCAGTATACGATGAACCTCGTGCCAAAGGCTGCTTTTGGTTTAGAGAGTTGCAGCTGTATCTAAGAATCCACGTCTTTGATTTCAATAAAATATAGCCTATGTTTCAATCCGGAAAATGGGCTTCTGAATGGTATAAGTTTCATTGAAATTGGTCCAGTAGTTTAGGCGTGATCCGCGAACAAACAAACAAACAGACAAACTCTATTTTCGGAATCACAATCGTTTATTTAGTAGATCTGCATATTTCGTTTATCCATATCTTTAATTTTAGTTTTTGGCTTTTTTACAGTTTTATAATAGTATAATATAGTATAGATAGATAATTTAAGGTTCACAGTTTTCTCATGATATATTTATTTATTTGACACTGTTCATTTTTAGTTTGTAATGAATTAACTCACTATGCCGACTCATAAGATTTAGGACTTGGATTTTTTCCAGGCTTAACATGAGCGCCTTAAGCAACGTGTACGGAAAAGTAGACTGAAACTACATCAGTCTTTGTTGCCGTCAATAAAAGAGTAGGACGAGTATGATTTGTTATAGAATAGGAGTATGGTTTGCTATAGAATAGGACGAGTATAATTTGTTATAGAGTAGAACGAGTATGTTTTGCTATAGAATGGGACAAGTATGATTTGTTATAGGACAGGACGAGTATGGTTTGCTATAGAATAGGACGAGTATGATTTACTATAGAATAGAACGAGTATGGTTTGCTATAGAATGGGACAAGTATGATTTGTTATGGAATAAGACGAGTATGATTTGTAATAGGACAGGACGAGTATGGTTTGCTATGGAATAGGAAGAGTATGTTTTGCTATAGTATAGGACGAGTATGATTTGTTATCTCTTCGGTAGAAAGAAACTTTGTCTAGGTTACTGATACACTCTGTATTTATATTATGTACAATAAAATATAGCTTACCATTCATGTTTATCCCTGCCGGTCCTGGCGAATAAGTAGAGATGGGAATGTTTATCTCTGGATTGCTTCACATGTACACTCCATTCGCCTTCCACTGTGCCATCTGCGCTCATATCCAGCTCCTGCAATAAAAAGGTTTATTCCTCACAGCACTCTGTAATTTACAAACATCTTGGCACAAATACCACAAAGCTTCAAGACGAAAGACATGCGCGTGCTACCAGATTTAATCCCAATAGTATTTATACTGTTATTATTCCTGGATGGGGATAAAGTCGTGGCCAATATTAACTTTTCAATATAATAAGCATTAACTTGGGGAGGCCTATGCCCAGCAGTGGGTAAGGTCGGGCTGTGGATGATGATGATGATGATGAAGCATTGTTTATAAGGTAGCTACTTACAGCCTCTTCCAAAAACTCCTTTATCCTAGACATTTCGTTGTCATCAAAGTCTTCATCGTCCTCCTTATTGCTCGTAGTTGATTTCGTGGTGAGTTCCATCTCGTCGGGAAAGGCTTCCTCTAACTTATCGCTTCGCTTATCGTCCTGACCGTGCGTTTCTGACACTGGCTCAGTACATGTAGACACGCTGTCTGTCTTCTTATCTGGGAATATAAGCAGCTAGTTATATCTACGGTAAGTACCGTAGTTTCATGGCCATTCCTCTTGGCTCTGATCGCGAGGAATGGGCACTGATTACCATCTGGGTATGAGACTATTTTAAATGATTCTTGTGAATTGTGTTCAAATTACGGTTTAATTTTTTTTTTATGATAAATGTAATGGAACAAGCTGATAGCTCACCTGATGTTAAGTGGTAACTTCTGCCAATAACAATGCATTACCTCACAGAGCAAGTCCAATGAGGACGTTCCCTGTAAGGCAATGCATTGCGTCCATCACACTGAGACGTAAAGATCTTGAAGATTTTAAATACTCACCTCTGTGCATTTTTCGAACTAATCTATGCCTGAGCCCTTCCCTTCCCGTCTCGCCGTCCGAGTGTGATACACTAAAAATATATAAATAAAACATTTAACAATTTCTTGTATTAGAACCGATATTTTTATGACCAGTGGCGATTAGTTTTACTGAGCGGTAACCCAGTAGCTGTTGTACCTACATTTCTGCCTTATTATTTCGATTACGATAAAGCCAGCTGAGGTCTACTTTGCAAAACGATACACAATGGTTCACGTGACATTTGAGTTACACTGTTCGTTGCTGTGTGTCATGCAGTGTAACTCAACTCCAACTTTTTGGTTTATAGTGCAGTGTAACTGAAAATGTAATTATCAAACCCTCAGAAACAAACGACAGCCGACTTGACGAATGACTTCACTGATATTATTTCAAACCCCGCACTTGACATTGGCAAAATTGTTTGTTGAAATGACGGACAGAGGCCATAATTGAAGAAGAAGAAGAAGAAGACCTAGACAAAAGCAGACCGAAAGCAATATTTAACCCTTGGTAAACATTAGGTAACAATCTGCGTCATAATTTTTTTAATAAAAATAACCTATGTTGCTATAGTAATTAGTGGAAAAACTAAAGATGGCCATTGCATCCATTGACCATAAGCTGAGAACAGATATCTACCTCTTTTCTCTTCTTCTCCAAACAAATTTCTTCTTTTTCTCAGGACTGGTATTAGTCTCGGTACTTTCTGTCTCGTGTTGTTGATCCCGTTTCTTTTCAACAATAGCCTCGGATATCTTCCTCTCAGCCTGAGCTGCGTTTTCTTTCTCCAGCACTTGGATTTTTTCTTTTTCGTTTAGGATAACGCAGATGGGGTATTTTTTGCTCCATTGCCTGTAAAAAATATAGGCTGAAATGAAATCGAGACTCAAGCTGCAATCGAGATACTATTCGGTAAAAATCTCTACCCAAATCGATACTAGTCTCTTAAAACTTGAGTATTTTTTTGAGCATACGCAAGCCTTGTTTATAATATTGTACTGGGGTACCTTATAAACCCCGCGCATTTTGATCCGCAAATCTCTAAGAACTGCCACACGAAAATTGGTCACTGCGATAATTATATCGATCTTATTTCTATTGACACGCAAAAGTGTACCTATATTTCAAGAAGTATAATTTAGATCGATGTTTTGCATCCGTATTATCGTTATACAATCGAGTTAAATAATAAGCTAATGTGCAGACGCCTTCTAATCGGAGTTATAAATAGAAAATGAATAAAATTAAACGGATAAACATCATCATCAATATTATAGAACTCTTTTGAAGCTGACTTAGAATCAACGCACAGCCTAAACTATAAGTCCTAGAGGTATGAAATTTGGAGGGTAGTATCCTATTAGATCGATAGATTAAATTATGTATCATGCTGGTGACATTAGGTCTTATCGAATTAAAATGTGCTTCAACTGTGATCCCGAGCACTACGATATTTAAGGATTTTCATTTTTCAAATACCAATAAATACGTATATTTATTGGTATTTGAGTATCACGGTACCTCTAGGTATTTAGATAGTATTGGTCTTCAAATGGATATGCTCATTAGTATGCTAGCATTTAGTTCAAACGCGGTCATTGCCCTACATTTTTTCTTCAAGACGAAGGCTACAGTATTCGGATAAAGCCAGCTAAACCACACTGTTCTTTTGTCTAACGACCTTAGTTTATTTTACGTTTACTTTGTGACGCGGATATACCAACTAACAGTACTGTCGACATACTAAGAAAGGCCGATCTTAGTCAAAGTTGATTTCGAGATAATCGAAGTTTTGTCCAAAATGACGACCGGCGGTTTACTAAATGTTTTTTGTTATTGAACTTTATTTTATAATACGTTAAAAAGAATTGCTTTTTTTTTAATCTCGTTTTGATTTTTAGATTCGTTCACTTCCATCTTCTGTAGGTAGTTATAAGATCTAATAAAGTGCCCGTATTTTTGCGTGGTGATATACTATGTTTAAAAAATTATCCCTAAGAGCTCGTAAATGGGGTATCTGATCTGATAATGGCGAACAATGTTTGTTCAACGACTTTAGAAACTTTAATCTTTTATTTATACTTTAAGTAAGCTGATGCCCAGCAGTAGGTCACCACTAGCTATGATGATGATGATGATTTATAAAAAGTTACGTACTTACCTGAAATAAAATATATTGTATGGGAGTTTATTCTGTGTATTCAAACCTTAATTAGAAAAAAGGATGATTTTAGTTTGTATGTACTTACCTCCTTTTAACAAGTCCTTTTGGCAATAATATAACACGCGCTCCCGCCAAATTGTACAATCTATGTTGATAAAATATTACTTTATCTATTTTCTCATCCCATAATGCCCTTTTCGCAACTTTCGCTCTCGTGTATGAAATCCTTAAATTGCAACCTGAAATTATATTTAATCATACTGCATTTATTTGACATTAGTTTCCACCCGCGACTTCGTTCGCGTCCCGTTGGATCCCGTTGATTTTCCGGGATAAAAAGTAGCTTATGTGTTAATCCAGATCACTGACAATATAATTATATGTATTTCAAGTCCAATCAATACTTTTTGCGGGAAAGAGGAGCATATATACATACATACATACCTACATCCTCACAAACTTTCGCGTTTTTAATATTAATAGGATTTTATATTGAAAATGAGAAGATATATTTCGTACATAGACCAACAGAATAATAAAGTAAAAGTACGCTAAAGTGATGATATAAGTAGGTATTCTAGAAATTAATAGGTCATTGACGCAAAGTGCAAACAAAGGTGTGAAAATGAGTAATAGATAGACCACGTTATCAGTGCGATAAACAAAGTATTACCTTCGAGTTTCATGAATGCTGTTGTAGTTTTGTTGATGTGATAACTGTATGGATCGTAATCGGGAAATCTGAAGTGGTTAATCCATCCCTAAAATAGAATAAACCATATAATCTGAGGGCCTGGTACGAGTTTTGGTGTGTAAATCTAGTGTAAAACGTCTGACGCCCAGCATGCCAGTGGGCGCTGATTTGTATGGAGACACTAAGCGCATTCTTTAAGAAGCTTGGTCTACACCAAGCCCGTACTCGCATGTCGAGCTTCTCAAAGAATCCGCTCAGTGTCTCCATACAAATCAGCGCCCACTGGTGTGCTGGGCGTCAGACATTTCACACCCACACCACGCTATACACTGAAAACTCGTACTAGGCTCTCAGTATCAAATTTTTATGTGTTTGTATAGCTACATATTTTTATCCTGGTGCTAACGGGAAAATAAATTAAATTAAAATACTAGCTGGTGCCCGTGACTTCGTCAACGCTGGATTAGAAGTGCAATTTGCTATGCGAAATCATCTAGGCGCTTCTGAAGAGTTGCGGTCCGTTGGGCCCCGATGATTTTCCGGGATAAAAAGTAGCCTATGTGTTCAAGTCAGGGACAATATATATTACGAGTTTCATCCAAATCAGAGTAGTTTTTGCGAGAAAGAGGAACAAACATACATACTAAACTTTCACGTTTATAATATTAGTCGGATCCTAAAAGTTACATACCGCGTAATCATTCCCATTTTCAAGACGGATATGTATTTTTTTATACAACTGATAGAACTAGCCGAACGAGCCGATGGCCAACCTGATGTTAAGTGATAACCACTGCCTATAACCATGCATTGCCACACTGATCACATCCGCTGGAAACGCGCCCTGTGATGCATTGCTGTGATGCATTGCTGTGAGACATAAAGGTGATGTCTCACAGCAATACATGGGTTCGATTTCTAGAAGCTTTTAGGATTGTTATTTTTATATGTAGGTAAGTCATATGAGTCAAACAAAGCTTACCTCATATTTCTTCAAAGGTTGATGCTCTTTGACAGAAGGTATTGTGTAAGTAGCGGGCATAGCGCTACTTCGTTTCAACTGAAAGATACTGCCTTTCTGCGGTTCCCAGTGACTAAAGTAATTATCCAACAGCCAATGTTTCAAATTACTCGCTAGAGTAAAACACCAGATACCCAATAAAAACCCATTCCATACATTAGAATTCGGAAACAGTACATAGTTAATAATGAGGAAAACCGTTAAAAAATACATTGTAAAGTTTAAGAAATACTTTTTGGACTCTAGTGCCTTGCTCTTTAGGTTTGATTTGCTTGGAGGAAGGCCGAAGTTTGTTTGTGTGGGTGGGGTTGGATGCAAAGGGCTGTCTGAAGGCTTGTTCTGAAAACTTGGGGGGATGTTGTTGACATCTCCGAAGCCCTCCATTGTATCTTCTAATGCCTCGATTCCTGACTCAATGTCTAGGAGGCTGTCGGTAAGATCATCCTTCACATCAGCCATTTCGCTATGAGCTGTAGGAAAAAAGTAACTATAAATTTAACACCCAAACTAATACCACATCCTCGATTTTTCCTCAAAAAAAACATGACCTCACACTAGGATAACTTTTGTTGAAGGTCAGTATATTATCAGAAACTATGGGCTGTAGTGCTATATTACATACATTTGGAGCCAATATTTGTAGATTGTGCAAACATTTTGTTCCGACGCGCGATGTCATAATCGTGGGATTAAAATTTGGTCGTCAACGACCGAGACAATGCAATTTAAACCTAACTGCTAATATTTTAGAGGCAATTATCACTTACTCAAATTCTTATGTGTATCATCACTGGAATCCGAATGATTTTTCTCTATTGGAAGACTTAGTTCGCGTTCGGTAGCTTGAGCTGTGATTGGCTGAGTCAGTTCTGATAGATTTTGAATACTGCTGTCTAGTGAAGAAACCTATCAAAGAAAAAATGTTTTGAATATTTTTTTCTTGCCATCTGGCCTTGAAAGTTTATTTGCATAGAAACTTAACTGGTTCTATGCATTAAATTAACTTTTTTATCAGCAGTATCATAAAAATAAAATAGAAATGAGTTTAAACTCATAATTTAATAAAAAAAAGTTAGATTAAAGTGGTCTTTGAATAGATACATTTTAGAACATTTGATAAAAAACATGGACTATTTGACTAAGATTACCTGATTATCTGTATCTCCAATACTCTGCTGATCAATATCTTTGATAGCTGAGTTCTCCTCAGAGTCTGACGTTGAATTCTCGCGGGGCAGTGACTTCTTTTCTTCTTTTGTTTCTATTCAGTAATAAAGAAATTGAAGTCAAAAGCCTGATATGAGGAGCACGAACAAATCTACTCGCATTACGTAAACCTAACGTATTCGAATCGTATTGCGCGTCAACGACAAGTCGACAGCCAAACGTTATAGCGTAAGAATCCACGTCTTTGATTTCAGTAAAATACCCTATGTATTAAAATGGGCTTCTAAATGCTATAAGTTTCATTGAAATTGGTCCAGTAGTTAAGGCGTGATCCGCGAACAAACAAGCAGACAAATTCGATTTTCGGAATCAGAATCGTTTATTTAGTAGATCCTGCATATTTAGTTTATCAATATATTTTATGTTTTTTGCTTTTGTACAGTTTTATAATAGTATAGATCATAAATGAAGATAAAAATTATTACCTTCCAAGGACTTAGTTTTCATGTCCTCCACAGCCTGAGCTATTTTAAACTTGAAATCATGGAATATCTTCCACGTCTCATTGCTACCTTCCTTCACTTCAGGATTCACCTCTGGAGTACTTCTTTTCCCGAGCCGGTTCAAATACTCTTTCATTGGAGATGATGTTATTTCCTTTGGTGTACTTGATCGGCTGTCTTCTTTATCCTTACTTTCTGAGGTTTTGACATCTTCTGGTTTATCTTTATCGGTGGATTTATCAGAACGCATAGACTTGAAGTACTTGTCTATGATTGAAGGTGTCCGGTCACCTCTTTTAGGGCTGGCATTCTCACTCGGGACAGCGGGAGGATCACATTGAGGGGTGGGAGGATCATCCTCACATGCATTGAATAGTTCCTCTAACTCCTCATTGTTGGCATTGTACCTAAAGGATAATGTTGTGTTTGGAGATTTCCCTGAAAGATAAATAGATTTAGCACCTCTGAGGAATTGAAGATACGCATGGAGAAGCTCAAAGATGCAGCATACATTTTTATTCACAGTTCTATATACAAAACTGTAATATTGAAACAGCCGGTACAAACAGCTCTAACATTTCTTTTTAATCTTTGGACATTTCACACAACACTCTCTAGTTCCAAACTAAGCTTGAGTAAATAACATAACATAGTAAGTGTACATTGAGTAAGTAATGTAAGTATACTGCTCTACAAGCAACTGTTTTGGTGAGCTCAACTACCACTGGCAGCAAATCAGTGCGAAGATTATAATATGTAAGCGCCGCACTCTAGTTTCACTGGCGCGTAGTGCGTTCTATCTCATATAAACAATAATAATTACTACATGCGCCATGCGCCGCTCACTCAGTGGGGAACCTTTCGAATATTTTTATGACACACTGAAGAAGGGAATTCTCCTACAACCTGTGAATTTCGCTGTCAGTAGTAGATATGTACCTATGTCTTTGTTGTGAGAATATCTAACCAATTGAATTGAAGTTTATTCAATGACGAATTAGCTGCTGATCAAAGGAAGGCGTAGTGCTTTAACCTGTGGTGCAATGGATGTGTACCTACTTCAGTAAATATTTTTTTTAAAGATATTATTTAAGTACTTAGGGTTACTATTGTGCTTGAATAGTAAATAATGATAAATGTACAGACCCGAGCCGGAGACCTCCATTGTAGCAAACAAATTAGGTGCTTCTCATTACTGTAACAAATAATAGGTTGTAACTTTCTGGTTTATTTTTAGCCGCTTAGATTTAGCCAGCTTAATTGAAAACATTAAGAATTATCGCACGCACGAATTGTATTCGGTAGGTAGGTAAAAACTACCTTCTTCACGAACAAACACCAAACACGAAACACAAAATGAAAATAAATTGACGATGAATAAACAATGACAAGATAGATGACATGACGGCTGACAGCAAGCTACCGACAGTGACAATAATGACAAACACAGAAATAAAACATGCGATTAGTGCTGCCAACAACTGTTCGTTTATCGCTTTAACTAGCAGCTTTATTTTACCAAATAATTTGACGAATTTTCCGAGACCACCTTCTTTGTGGCCGGCCGGCGGCGGCGTCGCCGCCTCAATTTTAATTTAGTTAGATAAGAATAACATTACAGAAAAGTTTCCAGGGCGTTATTCTACTTTAGTAATTACAATATTATTACTTTATTCATGCAGACGTTATTGCTACGCAGTGCGTCGTCGTGAGTGTTTGATTGAATCAGCCATAAAAAAAATTGTGCGTGGAGTCCCTCCGCGCGGAAGAAGTTATACTTCGAGTGCCACGCATTCACTCTCACTCTGTGTTTAATGTGCCACTAATTTATTATATATTTTGATGTACCTAACCAATATAATATATGCAGTACCTACTTATTTAGTTAGAAAAGGTTCTATGCTCATGTTGCCTAAATCAGAACTAGATGTTTGGTCAGATCCTACAACGCGCTATCGAAGTGTTTTGCGTTTTGTGGGGGTCTCCATATGTGATCTCTCTCTCTGTCTCTTTCTATTCTACGCATTCACTCTCGCTCTGTCTCTGTAACCTAACCTAACCTAACCTATATCATCTGCTTTACTATTCTTCTAAGCCACTACAATAAGTAGAATGGGAAAATTACTGTTTTTAATGGCTGTTGCTATTTTTCATTTCAATTATATTATCTTACTTATTATTACTAAACTACAAAAACTACTGATACGATTTGGGTGAAACTTGGAATACATATTATCCATGACCTGGATTAACACATAGGCTACTTTTTATCCGGGAATATTTCGCATAACAAGTTGCACTTCTAATTCTGCGTTTACAAAGTCGCGGGCACCAGCTAGTGTATGTAAGATGGATCGATTTTTTAGATTGAAAGATCTACCCCTGGTTGGAATTGGCCTTTTTTGGATTCACTCGCTGGCAGCACTGTCAGTTACTGTCAATCAGTCAAAGGAAAAGGCTGAACTTGAAACCGAAAAGAAGAAAAAGAAAAGGGACTTTGTTGTTTTGCTTGTATATTTTGATTTTGTGCTAATTGTGTTGTGTTTCATGACTATTGGGATGTAAACCCGTTTTATTTTGGTGAAAAATCAAGTGCACATTGAACATGATACCGAAATTAGCGGTAATATTATTATTTTGTGCGTGTGGCCTCGGTTCCAATGTGGACAAAGATGAAAAGGTATATAAGACGATTGCGGTGCATTTATTTTTAAAACGAATAAAATATTCACTAGGCAAATGTTAGAACTAAATATATTATTTTATTTGTTTGTATAGAAAAGTACAGAATTGGTTCGTGCCTTGGACGAACGGCCTCTGCTCTTTGCCACGTTAGGAGGCGGCATGGTGGCTGTTGATCCTCTAGCAGGAAATATTATTTGGAAACTGAAAGATGGTGAGTTAGCATTTCTTTCAATAAATAAAGTATGCTTGATCATAAACTGTGTCATCAGATTTCATCATACACACTATTTAGATAGGTATATACTTACTTACAAAACAAATGATTCATCAAGAGAAAGAAACTTGAATATATGCTATCAATGAACTCTGGTGTCTGAGTAAATCTAATAGGTTGTTAAAGGGCAGGGTGTTTGGCTTTACAAGTGCTACGGCTGAGGCCTGAGTCGCATAAGCGCTTACAAATTTGAAAACTTTTGTTGTTTAGAAGAACAAATACTTATATTATAGTAAACTTATGCCATATATCCTAAACTTATGCCATGCCTGGCATGGCGCATTGAATCACGGGACAAATTTTTATTTTATACTGTGTCGATATACCTAATCTGTGTCACTGGAGAGAAGAAAAAAGTGCATGTGCATCGATTTGACTTTAAAATAATTTTTATTTCACTGTATCCTGTAACAACAGTAAAGTTATAATAAATCAAAGAAGCTTTTCATTGAAGAGGCGACCCATCATCAACATTTGTACTTGAGTAGGTAAAAGTAAGTAAAGTAAAAATCCTTTATATGCAAAAAACTATTGCTGGTACACTTAAAAGCACATTAAGTTTTGGATATAATGGTAACAAGTAAGTACCGTTTAGTGACTCTGTTCTGTGACACTAGGACAAAAAGCCTGTAAAGCGGGGTCACAGGGAATCTTTGCGGACTCTCTCATTAAATGAAGTATGAAATGGACATGTAATAAGTAAAAATATAAAATCAAGGTGATGAAAGATCAACCCATACTGAATCAATACAATTAATTTTATAAATTATCTCTTAATGAGTTGGTATTTATCATATAGTTATAATACAGAGATAACATACTAGCCTCAATAAACAGTTGTCTTGGTCTTCCAGTTACCTTTACAACTAATCTGATAAAAGGATTTAGATATGTTTTAATAGTAAACAAACTGTAAATATTAAAGTTTGTTCTGGAAAAGTATCATCATCATATCAGCCTATAGAAAGTCCACTGCCTCACAAAGTATATCACATTAATTTGATTGGCTTACAATCTTTTTGTGTCCATTTACCTTTCTTACAACTCTCTTGAAAGAGAATCCCTTAACTCTTTTAATATTTTTTAAAACCAAATACCGCGTTCACACTATGCCCATGCCTCTGCCGGCATTATTGCCGCGGACTTATTGCCACAGCAACATCGCCTTTGTTCTCATTAGAAAGCAAGGGCATGAATTTGGGCCGGGAGCCGGGTACAGATGCATTATCGTGTTCACACTATGCTCGTGCCCACTTCCCTGCCCAAGTCCCTGCCGACTGCGGCATAGTGTGAACACAACATTATATTAGACATTTATTCATTTCATACCACATGTAATTAAAATAATAGAATTGATTAGTAATTTCATTACACCTGGTATAGGTCTCATCACAGTTTAATAGTGCTCGGACTAATGTGAAGTGAAGTGGGGGGCACTGCTCAGCCAAATGGATAATTATAAATTTCGACTTCTTATTGATCTTGAATGCGCTTAAGGGCAGTTCTATGAAACCGTGCCAGTACATAATGTACATGTACATAATAAAAAATAAAAAATATTTTTTTACTCAATCTATTCTACTATAACAGATAAGTTTCTATAGTAGATAACAAGTTTAATTATGATAAAAATGAAGCCATGTGTTAAACATGTGGTTCAAATATAAGTCTTTCCCATTATTATTGACATTCATTCGGTTTTTACTGTGACATTTTATTATTTTAATATGTAGGTAATCTATACTAATATTGCTGCACCCTCACAGGGCATATGACTATTCTTTTAAGATCTGCATCCATTGCAGGCGAATCACTGTGCGAGCAGTAGCAGAATTTTTTGCTTTGTATTTATTTCATTTCATTTATTGATTGCATATGGTGTTTATATAAATAATTTTATTAGAATAAGTTTAATATAAATAGCTAAAAGAACAGTCATGTAGCAATAGTAATATAGCAGATAGCAATCATAAAGTAATATAGATTGTTATATTATGTTATTTGTATGGGACTGTGTGAACTGCAGCAGCATTTTATGCTTTCATTTTTGCCTCCGCGCTCTGTGATTCCGACGCAGTCGACGCGCAGCTTTAGCTGTCCTAAGCTAGTCATATAAACCATGTATGCAATCAATAAATGAAATGAAAGCAAATTTTTACCTCCTTACCTACTTTTATCATCAATTATTCGAATGGTCATCTACATTTATTGGAACTATCTAGAATGCAAATTATAAAACACAGCAATACTTATTTACCTAACAACAACAATGATGTTATCACACTTGTGTGACCTTTGATGGTTATCTACCTTTATTGTGTACCATTATTTATTTTCATTATTAAAGTAAAATTGAAAGAATTTTTTTGCTGCTGTTAATATCCCAGGTACTTACATACTACAGATTGCATGACCTTGAATTGAGGCTTCGTAATGGCCGATTCACAAACTTCTATCGCATGTTAAGTGACAGGTTAAGGTGAGTTACACTGCGCGACATGCAGCAGCGACTGGGGCATGCAGTACCGGTACCATTCTTAGTAAAAGTACCGGGAATTACCGGTACCGGTAATGCATGCCCTAGCAGCGACTTTGCCGTACAATGTAGCTTTACTTCGCTATGTGTTCTTAGAAGAGTGTAACACCAAAGTATATCCTAAGACATCATAAGTTGCACCAGTTCCTATACGTCTTTTGCCCATTGCTAATCATCATTTAAAACCAATGATCATCAATCATCATCAATATATATAAAACTCTTTTGAAGCTGACATAGAATCAACGCACAGCCTAAACTATAAGTCCTAGAGGTATGAAATTTGCAGGGTAGTATCCTTATATAGTGTAGGGGCGCACTAAGAAAGGAACTTTGAAAAGTCACACTTTAACGCGAGCAACGCCGCGGGAGACGGCTAGTGTTTACATATAATACGTTTAAGGCAGTTTGTCCACCAACGCCGGAACCGGCACGGCACCGGTAATGCACTAACAGGACAATACAAAACAAGTACACACCGCGCCGTTCACGTGTTTTTTATTGCATTACCGGTGCCGTCGTTGGTGGACAAACGGCCTAAAACATTAGACGCAAACATTCTAGAACCAGCTGTCAAAGTCCCAGGCAACCAACAAGAGAATTTGATGCCGCAATTCCTCCCGGACCCGCGTCATGGCTTCCTCTACATGTATGGTCCTCGAGGAGACCAGCAAAGGCTAAAAAAGCTACCGTTTACGATACCGGAACTAGTGGCTAATGCACCTTGTCGGTCCACCGATGGGATACTTTATACGGGGAAGAAAAGTGACACATGGTTTATGCTTGACCCCTTGACTGGGTCTCGGGAACACGTATCAGGTATGAATTGGTCGAGAATTGGTATCAGTCGAGAATTGGGTATCTAGGTATAGTTCCATTTTATGACTTGTGTAATGCTCAATCAATATGCATTTCCGATTAGCGTAAATCATAAAATCACGTCGCCTTATGACGTGGGGATTCCATTAATAAAATCGAAACGTATTTTTTCAGGGTTCGACAAGTCGAAAATATTCCAAAGCGATGATAACACCTGCGAACCTGATAAGAAGAGAGGGATCTACATAGCTCGAACCGAGTACAATATTCTGATGCACGATTCTAAGAACTACAACCATAAGTGGAATGTGACGTTCTTTGATTACACATCTCATGCTATGGGAAAGGAGTTGCTGAACGATTATGGTATGTATTTGTTGAAGTGAAAACATCTTTAGATGTGTTTTGCGTAAAGAGTGAACGATAGTGCATCATGACGCTCGGGTCGTTGATGCTGAAGCGGGTTTATTCGGTTCTACTCGACATCAAGCTAGATATAATAATGGTAACCCAGAAAACTACTGTCGATCCTAAACGATCATATAAAAGTCTGTGGTCATTGTCATCATCATCATTATCAATCTAAAGAAGTCCACGCTTGGACTACCCCATAAAATATCAGAGTAAATGTGGGTTCCAGACTAGTTCGGATTATTTTTTTGTTTTAGCTTTTGGCATGGTATCATTAAAAAAATTAACAGGCGACTTATTTAACATACAAAAAAATCAAATATCGTAAATCTTTTCGGTCTTGAGTTTGGTATTTTCAGCAAAGATAATTCAAAACTATTTGTGAAACCTGAAACAGTCATTCATAATGACTAATTAGTCTCATAATGAAAAACTCATCGCATTTCTCTATCAGTAACATCTGTTCCGGCAATTAATTATAGGGCGTCAACGTTAATCGGTGATTGGATCGTATCGATCGATTTGTCGTTCTACTAGGTATACAGATTACAGCTTGGACTGTTTTAATCTTTATTTATTTTGTATTTTTAAAATCAGCCTGATAGATTTCTAGAGAGAAGCATTTTTTAAAGCCTTGTCTATTCATCAACTCTAACAAAGTCGTCAGTCTATCATCGCCTATTTAAAATTTTTCTGTCAAGCCAATTTTGACCAATTTTTCGCTGAAGCTCGATGATTGAAAAAATATAGATAGATCATTCTTTATTGTACACAAAGAATATATGACAGAATTATGAAACACTAGCTTCCATCTGCGACTTCGCCCGCGTCCTGTTTGTTCTTGTTGATTTTCCGAGACAAAAAGTAGCCTATGTGTTAATTCAGGTTACGAACCAAGATTCATTCAAATTGGACTCTGACTCTCGGATAGGTGGGATCGGGCAAGGGATATAATATCTATAGTTTTACCTACGTACCTTACGTAGGTAAGGTAGATATCAACATTGACTCGTATTATTTACCTCATTAGTATTAATTAGTTTAATCAACCGTGCATACCTATTATTTGAATTCGTTACCTTGTTAGTGAATCTACTGAAATAACTATCATTTTTTTATACGATCATTGTGAAATTATGATAAACGAAGTTTCGTATTTACATTTAGCGTTACATTGCGTGATAACTCGAATGCAGAGCATTATAAATCAAAGTTTCACTTTGGGTACATACCGAATATTATTTTATCTATATTTTGTTTACAGGTGTTATTCATTTTACTTCAACATCCAACGGTCGGGTGATGTCCTTCGACCGCAAAACTGGTGACCTCGTTTGGTCTCACAATTTCGAAACTCCAGTGGTGGCCGCTTACTTGCTAGACAGAGACGGCTTGATATCTGTACCTTTCAGCTCGATTGGGGATGATACCCTTGACCATATTATGGAGGATGCCACTACCCTCAGTAATGGACAGGGGATCAAGAATTCTAATATCGAACTATAGTAAGTAACTAGCATTAAAAAATAAATTAGTTTCACGGACATTTTCACACTTACCTCTAGTCGCAAACTTAGCAAGGCTTGTACTACTATGAAAAGTAACGGATGTAAGTAATTACTGATACTTATAGCATTTTTTTTTGTAATTACCAAAATGACATATTTTTTTTATGATAAAAGTAATGGAACAACCTGATAGCTCACCTGATGTTAAGTGGTAACTTCTGCCTATAACAATGCATTACCTCACAGAGCAAGTCCAATGAGGACGTGCCCTGTAAGGCAATGCACTGCGTCCATCACTCTGAGACGTAAAGATCTTGAAGTCTCATGTGCCTGACATAGTCTACAATCTACATATCAAGTCCTTTTATTTAATAAAATGTTACTGATCGCGACCACTTTGAATCGTCATTTCAGGTTTTGTAATTATTTTTAGATATATGTACATATTTTCATTAAGTGTAACACCCAAACATAGAACAAACATCCATCTTTGTCACACACAAATGTATGTACTCAATGGGGATCGAACCCACGACCCACAGCACGGAAGGCAGAAAGAACTACGACAGATTACCAACAGACCAATGACGCTTGTCGAGCATTGGAAAGTTTATAGCACTCAAAATGCACTCAAATGTCTAAACTTATCGGTTACCGGTTCATTGAAATTAGGTACAGCTTACAATACACTAAAAAAGAAAACTAATGTTATGCGGGTGATCATATTGCAGAAGTACGCGATTTTCTAAAGCTTACTACATAGTTTGTATCAACTAACTAAAATCTATTGGTGTTACTGTTTATCTCCATCAATACATATTAAGGGGCCCATCATCTTTTCAAACCATAAAAAAAACTTAAACACGCGTCATTGCTCAGTTGGTTTGGTAATGGGTAGTAGCTCTGCCTTCCTTGCTGTGGGTCGTGGATTCGATCTCCACTGTGAATAAACATTTATAATTACAGTGTAAACTCTATATAGCGACACTGAAGGGACTGTGCATTTTATGGCGTTATAGAGAGTTGTCGTTAAATGGAGAGAAGAAACATCAGAATTAGAAAAAGAAAAAGTTTATTTCCGACTATTGTTAGTAGTTATGTGCATAAAAAAGAATGTTATTTGAACGCTATTGCGTTCAAAATATGATAAGGTATAGATAATCCATGACTCCTACTTATGAGTCATGGTCAACAACAGTCTACACGTACAAACAATCCCAATTTGTAAACAAAAGAACGAATTTCTTAGAAAGTTCGGTATGCATGATGCCGACAGTCGAGTTTATTGCGGGCTGGGATGATAAAGCGACAATAGATCGTACACAGCTGCGCAGTTTTTACTAATTTTAGCAACTTAAAAGGTACTTTTTATTACTCAATTGTTGTCGTTATTGAGAGTGGGTGTAATGCTATGTAGAGTGAAACATTGTATGAAAGACAAGCTAAACCAACCAAAGCCAATTGATTTCGACGCTTAAGGGAGTTTGTCGTTAAATAGAGTGACGTTACATGGAGTTTACACTGTATGTGGAAAACAGATGTGTGTTCTATGCCTGGGTGTTACTATGTATTTACAAAAAAAGTATAAAGTATTTTATCAGCAATCTTGTGCTAGAGGGCGTTGTGCGAAATATCCATGTATATTATATTTATTTAGATATGGATGCGCACATGTGCGTTGATTCATAACTCTACCCAATAAAAAACCAATCAATCAATTTTAATTCCAGCCCAACGTTATACGTCGGCGAGCATAATCACGGACTCTACGCGTTATCGTCTCTTGTTGATAAGAACACAATAACTATATCCACGGGCCACACCAAACCGTTACTTCTTGAAGGCCCCACAGAAGTTATAACCAACGAAAATAAATATGAGCCTTTCAAAAACGTACACTACAAACTGAATGATCTTAATATCCACGTGTCAGCGCCGTATCTATTACTAGGACACTATAAAGTACCAGAGCTCACTACATCTTGGATGCCAAAGCTACCAAATACAGAAGTCATAAACCGTGAAACGCAGAGTATAAAACTGATAAATGGTGAAGTACACACAGGAACAGAGAATGACGTTGAGAACGAAACGAATCTAAAATCAAACTCGATCTCTGTGTCGGTTCAAACTGAAGATCTCTTCGAAGGGCTCAGTATAAGGCCGGATTTGTGGTACAAGAATGCACACAATTGGTTCCACCAGCAAGAGAATGAAGTACTGAAGGTCGCGTTGATTATATTGGTCGGATTGGTTATCAGCATGTTCTGGTACTTGAGATATCAGGTAATTATTTTAGGAGCTAATTATTAACGCTTGTTTTTTCCCTACCCACGCCAGAAATAATTTTGGATCTTTCCGTGAACTATATTCCTTTATTTTTGGTGTGAAATGACGTCAGCATTTGTCAGAGCATAGTAAACTCGAGGATAGGACGATGACCCTAAAAAGTTACTACTTATCTAGTTCAGAGTGGCTTGAATTGTTTTGACAAAACTGCATTATAGTATGCTCAAGTACCTACTTGGTTGTATTTTTTATTGGGGCGTGTAGATCTGCTTATATGGAACTAGCTGGTGCCCGCGACTCCGTGCAAAGTGCAATTTGCTATGCGAAATCTTCTATGCGTTTCTGAAGAGTTCGCGTCCCGTTCGATTCCGTTGATTTTCCGGGATAAAAAGTAGCCTATGTGTTAATCCAGGTCACGGACAATATGTATTCCAAGTTTCATCCAAATCGGATCAGTCGTTTTTGCGTGAAAGAGTAACAAACATACATACATCCTTACAAACTTTCGCGTTTATGATATTAGTAGGATTACAAATATTATGCATTGCCGATTGGATACCACAAGTCACACGCTATAAAGAGGCTGTCTAACATTATGAAAATACAATCTTTTCTGTATAAGTAGGCACTTTGTAAATTAGTAGGTAAGCAAATATGTACCTAACTGCTTACCTACTTGGAAAACTGCCTAAGTAACTAAGTAATATAAATGAAATGTTCAAACACCTCGACAAAAGCACGCCCGTTTACACGTGACTGGCGGGCTGGGTAAATAACTTTATAATAAGCTATCGATTGAATTTTTTGATCTCGATTATTACCGATCATTGCCTAAACAACCTTACGCTGCATGTGATGAAGTTGTGTTTCAGTTGAATCTGTTTGTAGGGCAATGCGTTTTGTTTGTTTGAAATCCATGCGTCTCGTTGTAAAAGCGATTTGCGTCGGCTTGTTTGCATAGCTGGGATTTTATAGTATGACATGAATTATGTTTATTTCACACTTTTAATGCAAAAATGTTCTTTGTTCTCTCCTTTTGTAGTGGTTTCAAGGTTTTTCGTAACACACCCAGTATTTTGTCAATATGTAAGGGCGGCTATACACGAGCAGCTTGAAACAACTGCAGTAGAACTGCTTCAGATTCCTAGAAGAAGCTAGAAGTGTATAGTAAATTACAATGTTCTATTCATTGCAATATAGACGCAGCGCTCGTTGCGTAGCTTGCTTAGTCAATCTTCACCGATTATCTAAGCGACGATCTGCGCGGTCACTATTTGCTTCCTTCCGTGCTTCGGAAGGCACGTTAGACTGTCGGTCCCGACTCTAGCAGTCGTTAAGCCATGACGGAGGCCTTAAAACGCCCGTCAGCAGAGTTGGCCACTAACTCATTCGAGCTTGCTTGATTGCTATTTCATAGATATAGAGAATTGTAGTTCGCAACTTGGAGCAGCTGCAGTCGTCTGCTCTGTGTTGCTCGTGAATAGCCAGTAACCACCTGTAAGAGCTTATTTAGGGTGGTTAAACCTCCTACAGCTAGCAGGTCTCTGCTACAGACCGTTAGTTCCTAGCTACAAGTATGTAATTCAATTACCTATCTGACGTCTCACCAAAAAGTTTTTATTTAAATTTGGTTTTTCTTCTTCTCTTCTTCTTCTTCTTCTCTTCAGTAATGGCCTGTGTGCGTCATTTCGACAGACAATTTTGCCAATGTCAAGTGTTAAAATTGTAATAAATAAGTCAAGTCAAGTCATTTGTCAAGTCGGCTGTCGTTTGTTTTGAAAAGAAAATGGTGGATTTTCTCTTCAAAAACTAACACGAGTTTTCACATTCAAAAAAACCACTTTACACACATTTATTCCAATGGCTCACACTTTATGTTACGATCTAAGTATTATTGGTTAAAATTCCACCAAAATTAAACAACAATACTCACAATAACATAAGAAAAACTATTAAAATAAAAGTGCTGTGTCGTTTCAAAAAATTTCAAAACTCGTGTCTTAAATTTGGTTTGAATAATCACGATGATAACATTGACGTGACTAATCTCTGTCGTGTTTCTACACTTTGCGTCCTGTGAATTAGTTAGCATATTCTTCAAGGTTTCATTGTTCGGGTCAATGGCCAAATTAAGTTATATTGCCTAAGTGATAACGCCGTACAATAAAATGCATAATTAATTTTACGACTGTTTTACTAATAGGACGTTAGGGGTACATTTTAGTTTTACAGTTACGTCAAGAGAATGTTGAGGGCGAAGGATTTATGAAGGGTCGGATACCCTCAAGAAAAACATCTTGAGGGTTTGTGGTATTTTCTTAGAAGCCTATACTTTACAGCAACCCTAGGCAATAGAGGTTATTATGTAAATTTTTATTTACATATTAGCCTCTAACCTCATTCATGCAAATGTAGGTCGTATGCATTTTTGCTGACTACCTAGGTATTACATTTTGTATGGAATAGCTGATTTGTTTTTGCGCTCACACTGTTCCATAAAAAAAGAAGTTACTCTGACCCTCCCAAAGTTTTCGTGAGTAATCTTATTCCACTCTCTACAAGTCTAAGTTTCATTTCTCAGGCTCGCGAGTTCCAACAGCTTTCACAAGGCGGGTCGCGCACTTCAAACACATCCACATCATCGCACGGTGAAGTGACCGGACAACTGATGGACATAGGCGACGGAGAGGTCAAAATCGGCAGGATTAGCTTCTTCACAGACCAAGTGTTGGGCAAGGGGTGTGAAGGAACCTTTGTTTACAAGTAAGTAAACTAGGATGGCTGATGACTGGATGACAAGCGCGCGACAAAGAATTACGTGGAGGGGTTTAGGGGAGGGCTATATGCCGCTGAGGCGACTTATTAATCCTACTAATATTAGAAACGCGAAAGTTTGTAAGGATGTATATTTTTTCATCTTTCACGAAAAAACTACTGATCCGATTTGGATGAAATTAGGAATATATATTGTCCGCGACCTGAATTAACGCATAGGCTACTTTTTAGAAAATCAACGGGATCCAACGGGACGCGAGCAAAGTCGCGGGCGGAAGCTAGTTAGTTCATATAATTACCTTAATTTTCTGCATAGATTTCTTGCTATGCAGTAACACTGTTATACGTGAGAACCTCTAATTGGCTCTCTAAAGTAAAATCAGTGCATTCTTCATTTATGTAAAAGCTGTTGGTTCTCCAATAAATATATAGGTATAGTTTGCCGGACTGTCGTTTATGAATTCGAATGTTAATCGCTTACTATATTTTACTGCAATGTAATAATTCTATTCCATTTTTTTTTCAGAGGTGCATTCGATAAACGCGACGTAGCAGTGAAGCGATTGCTGCCTGAATGTTTTACGTTCGCCGACCGCGAGGTGACGCTACTGCGCGAATCCGACGCGCACGCGCATGTAGTACGGTACTATTGTACGGAGCGGGATAAACAATTCAGGTATCTATATTACTTACTAGCTTCCGGTCGCGACTTCGTTAACGTCCCGTTGTATCCCCTTGATTTGCCGAGATAAAAAGTAGCCTATGTGTTAATCCAGGTCACGGACAATATATATTCCAAGTTACAAGAGCCAATTCGTTACAAACATACTTACATACAAATCTTTCCTCTTTATAATATTAGTATAGATCACCAGGGGCGTATTTAGCCTAGGGCCATCTGGGGCCTGATCCCCGGGGCTGACCTTGGCCAATGACTTTTTTTGCAAAAAATGTAGTGTAAAATGCAAAAAAGTTACTAAAAATAATTGACATTTTGTATTTTTTTATTTAACCCTCTAAAGAAACTCTGAGCATAGCGAGCTGCCTTCGCTGAGCTTGTTTAGTCTAACTAAATACACCCTAAGAAGTCTAATAAAAATAGTTGTATATTTTTCAGGTATATAGCCTTAGAGCTATGCTCGGCTACGTTACAAGATTATGTGGAAAAGAAACTGAACTTTGAATGTAAGATCGACGCAGTCGAAGTACTGAGGCAAGCCACTATGGGACTTTCACATTTGCATTCAATGGATATCGGTAAGTTTTATCGGTAAAGAAGCGCTCGTGGCGTACGTTGCTTTGTCAATCTTCACTGATTGTTTAAGTTAAGCGACGTGCGCGGTCACTATTTGGATGGGTGACCTTTAGTGGCATTTACATCTGAGCGCTTCCGAGGGCACGTTAAACTGTCGGTCCCGGCTCTAGCAGTCGTTAAGCCACGACGGAGGCTTTAAAACTACGTCACCAGAATTGGCCACTAATTCATACGAGCTTGCTTTCGAAAGAAAAAAAACTAAAAATCCCTTTGTAATATAAAGAAAGTATGTATAGATTTAAAACTACCGAATACGCAAAAAGAGGGTTATGAGTTTAACAGTCTACGTAT
This sequence comes from Eulithis prunata, assembly GCA_918843925.1. NCBI lineage: Eukaryota > Metazoa > Arthropoda > Insecta > Lepidoptera > Geometridae > Eulithis > Eulithis prunata. Next base: position 6,801,431 of record OU974014.1, on the reverse strand, counting down.
TTACTTACAGTACATCGAGATATCAAACCCCACAACGTGCTACTATCAATGCCGACCGGCACAGGGGAAGTAAGAGCCATGATATCTGACTTCGGGCTATCGAAGAAGTTGAATATCGGGCGAGTGAGCTTCTCACGACGGTCGGGAGTTACCGGCACCGACGGATGGATCGCACCGGAGATGATCAACGGTGAACGGACGGTAGGTGCACAATAAACAAACAAATATTCTTGGACATATCACTCAACGCTCTTTAGCCTCAAACTATGCAAAGCTTGTACTATGTACTTTTTGATTATATTTATACTTAAATTAATTTTATTTCAATTATTCAAATTATTTTTATGTACGCCCCGTCCGTGTTTTGTGTATTAGATCCTGTCCATCCAAAGGTTGCCTGGAAGAGATTGCTTTAAGCAATAAGGTCGCCCATTGTACTTACCACCTAAAACTTGATCGTATTACCAATTATGGTGTTTTTGTTTGTTATTTTGTTTACATATAAGTGGTGTACAATAAAGAATATTCTATCTATCTATCTATGGGAACTAAATTGCTGATAAAATACTTATATACATTTTTTTTTGTAAATACATACTTATAGTGACACCCAGACACAGAACAAACATCTATGTTTGTACTACACACAAATGTTTGTCTTCGGTGGGGATCGAACCCACGACCCACAGCACGGAAGGTAGAGCTACTACCGACTGAGCCATGACGCCTGTGACAATATGCACATACAAAGTTTAAAAAAATCTAATACAGGCCCCGACACGGTTTTATCGCTCCCGACGAAAGTGGTAATATCGACGCTAACACTCATATGCTATCCTAATTATAAACGTGAAAGTTTGTAAGGATGTATGTTTGTTACTCCTTCACGCAAAAACTACTGATCCGATTTGGATGCAACTTGGAATTTGTCCGTGACCCGGATATTTGTTACATAGGCCGTTTGTCGAACAACGCCGGCACCGATAATGCAATGATAGGGAAAAAACACTATGGAGTTCCCCTATAATTCGTAAAACAAAATAATTTGTTACAGACAACATCGGTGGACATCTTTTCTCTGGGCTGCGTGTTTTACTACGTCCTTTCGAAAGGACAACATCCATTTGGTGACGTTTTACGACGACAAGCCAACATACTCACTGGAGAATATAATTTAGAACAAATTGAGTGAGTATTTGTTCTAATTTTTAAACGCCGTTGACCGAAGAAGTAATGGATGTTATAAGTCTGATGCTGTTCTGTCTGTGGCCTCTGCCAGCTCCGAAAGTAGTGGTCCGATATCAATTCGGCTTTTCTTTTGTACCTCACAAAATTCATTATTTTCTTGTTATTTTCGGATGACTTTTAGTTTGGTAAGCATCGGTGAAGCAATTACTAAGTCAAGAGGTTATTTATCTTTTGATACCATCAAAATCTCAAAAATTACGTTGGTAACCAAATGGTTCTTCAGCGAATCAGACGCTGGTAAACTGACATTTTAATTGTAATTTGTCAGATTCTGATGGTATCGAGACATAGACAATCAGGGGGCAGATCAGAGTCCCAGTTTTGAAGATATTGTAACATTATTTCTTTGTTACAGCAAAGTGTTACCTGAAGACGAGGTCCTTATAACCAAGATCTTGATCCGAGCGATGATATCATCCCGGCCTCAAACACGGCCGCCTTGCGAGACTGTTCTCAAGTACCCCATGTTCTGGGGCAAGCAATCTATTCTCAACTTTATACAGGCAAGTTCTATAATCAACTTTATCAAGAAAGTTCTACTCGCAATATAGCAGGAAGGCGTCATAAATAAATAAAACTCTTGATAGAAAGCCGGTATTTTATAGGGCATGTTTTAATTACATTTGAAACATTGTTAGTAACAAGTTACCTCTAGTAAAATTAGTTTAGCCCCCTGTAGTTACGATGTTTTTCGATCAATGTTTTTTTTATCGTAGGACGTAAGCGACCAAGTGGAAAGCTGCACGGCGCCAGAAACAGAGCATCCGCTGGAAAAAGGCGCGCGACCCGTTATAAAAGGCGACTGGCGCGCGCATGTTTGCACCCAAGTCGCTGGCGACCTACGCACGCGACGAACTTATAGAGGCGACCGACTCACACACTTACTAAGAGCAATCAGAAATAAGAAACACCACTATAGAGAATTAGAAACGGACGTCCGAAACAGCCTTGGGAAACTACCGGACGGTTTCGTCACCTACTGGTTAAGGCGATTCCCACTACTCCTACCCCACGTCTGGCTGCAGATGCAGCAATACAGACAAGAAGATATCTTACAAGCTTACTATCCACACACGTTCACATTCAACCGAGATGACGTCACAGAACTAAACGACGATAAGGATTACCAAGACATACCTTCAGAAATGTGCGATCCAGACAGAAACGAACTATTCGTCAAAAGCAGAGTATTCTACGACGAAAGTAATCAAGAAGTGAGAAATAGAAAAGAAGGATCGCCACGGAAGTTCAACAACTGGAGGACAGAGGGAGCCGACTATAGATTAAAGCAGGATGACGTCAGGATGAGGGATCGCCATTACAAGAAGAAGGAAAGGAAACGGGAAGAGATTCCGGTCTGGACGTTGCCCCCGCAGTGAGAGCACAAAGGCTAAGCACTGGTTTTTTATAGCACCTTGACTGAAATCTTGCATCCCAAAAATCACGCTTTGTTTTATGGGATGTTAGTACTAAAGCATAATAAGTGGAGCATTTATTTATTATCTACTTCCTACATTTGGTTACATCGTATGAAACGAACAGTTCAACGAAATGAATGTAAATGATGTTGTTTAGAAACCGGTATACAATTGACATTTAAATGCGACTAACAAGTTTTAATTTGATGGTATGTGTTAAGGATATTGCACAAGTTATTCGATAGTTATTTAAATGAAGTTATCGTTAAACATAAAATAATATATTGACATTAGGTGTAAGTATGAGCTATGAAATAGTATTATTTTAAAATGTAAATAGATTTAGGTAAACCAGTGACATTAGTATTTAAGGTTTAATACTTTTATTTTAGGTATTTTATTTTATTTGGGACCAACCAGTTTTCAGAATTTTGTATTTGAAAAATAAGACATCTCATTTTTATAGCGAATGCACAAAACGTTATACTTTTTTTTTATTTAATAGTTGTCTGTTGCATATTTCGCTCTAGCTTTTTATAACCTGTATCAGTTGACTAGGTTTGCTACTTCCGAGCATACCTACAAGGATTCGTTAAAGTAGGTAGTGTTATTTGCATTCATTTGTATAAAAAAAGTCGCACTAAGCCGCACCTGCTGTGTGCGGCTAGAATTGGCTTTTTTCGTACCAATCACGCCAAAAACACTGTCTACCTTGTGGAGAAACTTCAATACATTCCGTTCTTTCATTCAATTTATATAGGGCCACATGGGGTAGTATAGATTTTTTATAGTTCCTTCTTGGGTCCTTTGCTTATATAGGATTTGCCTATCACTTTTGGCAGATCAACAAATAATTGCAGTCTGTACTTTGTATAATATCTTCTGTTCAACATAAAATTGCAGATTGTTTGAGAATATTAGTGTGACCGTGTGACTTTATTAAGTATTACCCAACCTAATAAACCAGTATATTTTTTCTTAGCCATTTTATAAATGCAATAATGTTGGATGGTGAGCAAACCATTTTTATAAATAACAAGAGGCTGTGTTTTAGAGTATTTTTTCACAGGTATATGATGGCCTAGAAGGTCAGCGATTGGTAGGTTAGGTACATTTCTAGAGTCAACCGGTTTATAATGCAGTAGGTAGGTAATATCATTGGCTGTAGGTATATTATTTGAGAACTTGTAATTTAATCAAGGTTTTGTTTGAGGTTTAGGTGATAACCTCAACCTCCTTAACCCAATAAAACTATGTACTTATTGTACTATCCGATTATTGGCCTATTGTGTTTATTTATATTTCGGAAATGAACTATTTATGTCGTATAATGGCCCACAATATTTTTATTGGGTCTGATTCTGTTGGTAAGTTTTTTCTAAACTAATTTGACAGCGTCAAAATGATTGTTGCCTTTGTCGTTTTAGTTCATGAGAAACGGATGGCAACTATTTAAGTGATTAGGCTTTAGGTTTGTTTAGGAAAGTGAAACAACAGAATCGTTTGTATTTATTAGTCCCTACCTTGTTTTGGTACGTTATGAAGTTTTATTTTAATGTTATTGGGTCCTGATGCATGTTTTTTAATGATGCAGGTACTTTATGAATGTTGTTGGAAATCATGAAATTTATTAACAGCGTTTTACCTACCAATAAAACGCATATTAAGCGAAATACCTTATTCGAAGAATATTTTATTATTTGAGAGAGATGGCAACCCTGTTTTTCCCTACGCGAGTCGTAGTTCTGGCTTCTGATTGGTCAAATATCCCACTCCTTTGTTTCTTCTTTCTACCACCAGGTGGCGCGCGAGTCAACTTAGCGCGCCATGCAGTTTTTACTGTCATTGGATCTCAAATGATGTACGATGATACCCGATGTCAAGCCACTCACTTTTTCGAAATGTAACAATAAACTGTTCCTTGGTGATGGAGAACAGCTAGTTTTCAAAGTATGTAATATGTATGTAATGCATGCAGATTTTTGGAACGAAACATCTGCTTGATAGGTTTTATTAGGAAAGAAAAAGTAGACTACTGTTTGTTTATGCTTCTTTTCTAAATAAAAAATAAAAAAGTGAGTGAGTCCCAGGTATGTCACAGGCATAGTCTGTGAAAAGAGTGAATGAAATATCACATCTGTGATCACAAAGATATCGATCATCGTAATGTTGTAAACAAAAAGTTTTTATTCTAGAACAGGTAAACCAGGCAGAAATAAAATGTATTCTTCGAATAAGGTATTTCGCTTAATATGCGTTTTATTGGTAGGTAAAACGCTGTTATTAAGCTTCTTAGCCTTATTCGAAGAATATTTTATTATTTGAGATAATGTTTGTTATCGCCTGGTGGTAGAAACGCCAATGTGATGTAGAACCTATATCGGATTTATATTACCTAAGATCTAGGTTATCTAAATGATAGAAAAAACATAATATTCTATTGTTTCGTCTATCCATCTGGTAAGTTTTGAAAATTACCTAATATTCTAACTATAAATTCATCTATCCATCAGGTAAGCTTGAAAATTATTGTTATTGCATCAATAAAGAAATAAGATTGGAGAAAAAGTATTTTATTCCAAAAACAAAACAAACCCTAACCCCATCATAATCAAGAACAGTAGGTTCTAGGCTGAATACTATACAAAAATACGTAGGTAATTTAACTACTACAATCAAATCTATGTTATAACTACTAGATTAGGTAGGTTACACAACTTGTGAACAATAATTATTAGATAAACAATAGGTAGGTACCTAATTTCATGATTACAATCACATTTATATTTTGAGAATTTTCAAACTATAAATATATTTTATATATTTTTCAAACAAAATTTCAAACTATAAATATACCTAGTTATTACATACACTAGGATCTAACCATGAATTGGAACAAAACAGTTACTTGTACTTGAAAGAGGATCTCTAGGTTTGATGACCCGACAGTAATATTTCCTGAAGGTGTTTAGTGATCTCCAATTACCACGAGCTAGGATATCTTCGAGGGGACACTCTTGGACCCAGTTCTTGGACGCTACAGCTGGGCGAATACTTCCAGGGCTAGCTTTGATTCCTGCGTCCATCAAGACTTTCTTCACCCAGTTTGCAATGATGGTTGGAGTGGCTGCCTTAGGTGGTCCACAAGCTGTTAAGAATAAATTATTTGATTTACATATGTTGCGTCTTTCAGTTGATAAAGATATAACCTTCTTAAGCCAAAAAGTAGGATCCAAAGCTTTACTTTCTTTATTTACCAAAAGCCTCCAGCCAGTTTGGCGGTGAGTGGAGGAATCTGTTTTAGATCCAAATTCAGGCCAAAAAGTTATAGAGTTCTCAGAGACAAAACAATTGTTCGAATCAATTCTTAGTAAGGACAAATCATGAACACGTCTACCTGAGCACAGTAAAAGCAATGTTGCAGCTCTTTTTGAACATTCAAACAGGCTATTTTCATTAACGGGGGTGTTAAGTAATGACGCTCTTAGGCAATCAGTATCCCATATAGGAGCTTTATCTACTCTAGGATTTTTGTTCCTGATAGCTTTTAGTGCATGCTTGACAAGGACATGGGAACTTAGTCTGTTGTCGGAACTAGGGTCACAAAGTGTGGAAATTGCTGATTTGTAAACTAAAATAGTAGAATAAGAGAGATTTTGATCTTGATATAAATCTATTAAGAATCTAGCTAAGTCAGAACCTGATGGTTTGAAGGTATTGATGGAGTTACCTCTGGACCATGCAGTCCACTTCTCCCACGCTGGTTTATAGGTTTTCAGTGAGGATGTCCTCCAACTGGAGAAAAGAAAATCTCTTTGTTCCTGAGACCAGTGTTCTAGACTTTCCGACCACCCCCACATTTCCAAACTTCCAGCGTCATGTCCTGGACTTGTGGTGGAGGTTGGCCTGTTACCGTGTCTATCAAGACTTCCCTGAGATTGTGGATCGTGAATGGAGCGGCCAGCGCGCGATTCCGTAGGTCGGGTCTCCAAAACACTTTCGGCCACCGAGGGGCTACCAGCAAGTAAATCCCTGTGGCTGTATTGAGATGGGTCAGTACCCGTGGTATTAGGTATGGCGGTGGAAACAGCCACGCCAGACTGAAATTCCAAGTTTTGCTGAATGAGTCGTGTAGATGAGCTTTTGAGTCTGTCACATCCAGAGATGCGTAAGTCGGAACCACGTGTGCTGTCGCTGATGCAAATAGATCGATCTGTGGTGTTCCCCACTTGTGGAATACTTTCTTTGTCAGCGCAGGCAGCAGGTGCCATTCCGGTAGAGGAGATAATCGAGACAAATGATCTGCTTCGGGGTTGAATCGTCCTGGCAGGTAGTGAGTCTCTATATGAATATTGTGAAGGTCCAATATTTGAAAAATCTTGTAACATATGTTCAATAGCGGAAGCGATCTCGTGCCTCCTTCGTTTCTCAAAAATGCCACTACAGTCTTGTTGTCGCTCTGAATCAGGAGTGTCGAATTTGCTAGGTAAAGACAGCGATCTTTTAGGGCGTATAACACAGCCAGTAATTCTCGTTGATTTGAGTGAAGAGCAGATTGGTTTCGGTGCCACTGTCCCCAGACATTCATATTGTCGACTTGCGCCCCCCATGCTAACTCTGATGCATCTGTTACCAGGTAATGTGACACGGGCGGGTAGTGTATTAGAGACTTGTTCGAAATGTTTATTCGCCACCAGTTTAGCTCGTCGAGGGCCCCTTGGGGAATTAAAAACTGTAGATTCGGATGATGATGGAGGAGATTTTGACAGTGTCTTAGAAGAGTTCGATGATTGAGTCGGCCCCGTGATACTGGAAAACTGGCAAAATTCAGGGAACCTACTATGCTCTGAACCTGCTTTAGGTTTGCTTTCTTTCTCAATAACAACTTTTTTATTTTCTGATCTATATCTTTGCATTTTTCGACCGGTAGAAATTTTCTGTTGGCATGCGGGTCCCAGCCTATTCCCAGAAACTCTAATACTTTTTGTGGGATCAAAATTGATTTTTTGAAATTCACTTGCCACCCTAATTGCTGTAACAGCTGAATGGCTTCGGAACTTTGATTTTGTAAAAGAATGGGGTCCTGATTGACAATACAAAAGTCGTCCAGATAGACTACAACACGGAAACCTCTGTCCCTCATTACTTGTGCTACCCAGTTGGAGAGAGAGGCGAACACTTTTGGGGCACAAGCAATCCCGAAAGGAAGGCAGGTCATTTGAAAGACTTGGTCCTTGAAGATTAAGCGTAGAAAGCGCCTGTGCGTCTTTGCGATTGGTACATGGAAGTAAGCATTTGACAGATCTATCTTTATTAGCCAATCGTATGGTTGCAGGAAAGCTGGAATTTTCTGTACATTTATTAGACGAAATTTTGAAACTAATAGGTACTTGTTTAATCTTTTTAAATTGAAAATCGGCCGAGTTGAACCGTCTTTCTTTGGGGTCAGAAACATTGGAGACGTGAAGCCGGGGCCCGGATCCGCGGGTTCCAAAACATTCATTTCTAACAAGGATTGTATTGCTAAATCCATATCTTTTGAAAAAGGTGTTTGAAATTTTAGATTCGGGACACCAAGCGGTGGTTTTCTGAAAAATGGTATTCGGAGGCCCTGAATTATTTTTACAATGGTAGGGGGGGCATGCAGCGCCTGCCATTGGTTCACATACATTGCCAGACAGCCTGCTTGAAAATTCATATAGTCATGGTTTTCTTTTCTGATTTTGATAATATTCCCTGCGCGGGTAGTTTTGTCCAGAGGTTTTGCTTTGGCCTCGTGCATTATTTTGACGGGTGTCGTCTGAAAATTGAGCACGTGTTCCTCTCTGTCGAGGAGGATAGGCTTGAAAATTTTTCTGCCTTAATGGAGGGCGATGCATGTCACCACGCCACCTCAGAGGGTTCAAATATGGATGATTACCTTGCGCAGGCAAACTCATCCTAGGCATATTTTGATAAAAATTCATGGGCTCAAAGATACCTTGCGCAGGTATTTTATAATTATTTTGACTTGATCCTGCTTGCGCAGCAGGTTTGTTTTGGTATGGTTGGCGTACAGGCCAAAAAGTTTTGGAACTACCCCCGTTCTTCTCAACTGCAGAGGAAAAAATTTCTTTTTTGAACAGACATTCTGAACTCGGAGGAATCTTACGGAGATTCGCCTTGAAGTACTTGTCTTTTACGGAACGAAGTATGCTATCTCTACGTTGTTGAATAAGATCAGCGCGGTGCCCACAAGCAAGCTGTAGGACATCATTCGAGATTTTTTGAAAATCTCCATCGACAAACAGTTCTTTAATTTTATCAACAAGTGATTGGGGGGATAAATCTGTTGATGCCTCTGACCACGCAATCAAAGAATCGAAAGCATTTTGGGCAGCCTCTTGCTGCTTGATCAGCGCTTGTGTGATTGCTGCGAATCCTCGTTCCGTAAGACTTAAATTCGTGAATTTATCATAGGGTTTTACCTCCTCGTTGGTTTCGAGTTCCACAAATCCTGGACGAGAACAGTAATTCTTCTGGACTTCTGCATACCTTAGACCAGCCCAATCTTCGGAATCAAAATGCTGAATAGCCTGAATAGCATCGATGTGAGCTTGCGTAGATCTAGGAACTGAGGGTTCTTTCAAAACTGTGTTAAGCGATAGTTTAGGAGCACCAGGGGGCTCTGTAAGAGCTGTAGGTTCTCTATCCTGCTCCGAATACATTTCACGACTCACATCAGCATTTAACTCATCCCCAAACTCACTCGAGTGATAAATGGGCTGGCAAAAATTGCCGAGAAAATTGGTTATCTCACTGACCTTATCAGCAAGTTGCTGTATTGCAACGCTAGTTCGCTGCCGCTTTTGGCTGGGTTCACTAGCAGGCATAGCAGACTTTCGCTTTGCAGACTTACGGGGTGGCTGCGGCGACGGCGATGGTGGCTGCGGCAGCGGTGATGGTGGAGTGGAATGTCTACCCTCATCATTATCGGAGGACGAGCGTGAGCTCGAATCCGCCATATTCTGGAAATAAAAAACGATTAAAGCATCCGAACGGAAAACTCCGTTAAAATTTTTAAATATATTATAAACCAGAACAAGATGTGCCCAAAAGATTTTCTGTAAAATCTTTCCGCACATCCGAACGCGACGAAAAACAAAACGCCAATGACAGTAAAAACTGCATGGCGCGCTAAGTTGACTCGCGCGCCACCTGGTGGTAGAAAGAAGAAACAAAGGAGTGGGATATTTGACCAATCAGAAGCCAGAACTACGACTCGCGTAGGGAAAAACAGGGTTGCCATCTCTCTCAAATAATAAAATATTCTTCGAATAAGGCTAAGAAGCTTAATACATACATTTTATAATACGCGGTAAAACTATTTTTTAATTCTTGAGAATGCCGAAAGGGGGCGTGAGTCGTAGGTGGTTGGTTCCGAATTAGTTTCCTTCAATAATTTTACTCGTTTTTATTACATAATCCTACGTATCTACTTGCATACCTTATTCAATTAGATGTAGCATAAGCACACGCATAAAATTAGAATTTATGAATGAAGTGATATTTTAAAATCAATTTATTACAGAAAACTAAAAGAGTATGTACTTAATACAGTAGGTACACTATGTAGTGTGGAAGTACGAATAGTAGTCATAGTGGGTTTATAAATCGTAAAGCTCAAACTGTTTGTACATTTATATATAAATAAGTAAATAATGATTTTCTTGAAATAAAACCTGAATCGATTTCATAATAATTTTTTTATTCGAATTAGGTCAAAAATTATACTGTGTCTCGACCGCTAGCGGAGACGACTCAGCTTAGGTTTACTAGCACTTAACATGGTGTACTAGTAAACCTAGGCTATGTAATGAAAAGTAGGCGTGTCTGTCGGTCCGACAGCGGTCGAGATAAAACATGATTGTTAAACATTAGATAACATCATATTAATAGATAGTTAGATAACATCATAATATAATAGTAGCAACTGAATTGTCACTATGGTGACAATTCAGTTTTTAGAACTGTGTTTTTAGAACTGAATTATATGAAATTGCAACAGCAGATATAGGTACTAATAAGTAAATTGTGCTTATACATACGGTGCATAGTACAATATAGTAGGTACAAAAGTAAAAAATAATAACATGTTCAATAATAATACATTCAGTCTTAAAAAGATGTTTTGTATCGTGAAACATAACATTACATACGTAAAACAATATAGGTACTATAAAAAACATGGCACATTTCTACGTAGTTTACTTTTATTACGATTTTTGCAAATAAAAACTAAACCCACAACAGAAAGTTAAATCCTATTTAGGTTAATTACTAAAGTATAATTATACTCTAACTATCTCATTATTGGAATGCATAGTTCAACGTAATATATGTTTGATTTATTATTTGAGTAAGTTAATTAAATAAATGATTTCTATTTTACATCTTCGGTGTAATGCTTAGAAGGCAGTGATAAAATAATATTGGCTTAAAACTAATGAGTATTACAAAATAATAACAAAACATCACATTATAACTTACTGGCATAGTTTTCTATCAAATCTATAATAGTTAAATGTACTTTATCTTTGGCCAGTCCTAAAGCTGTTTTGTCTGAACCATTTAGCATTGTTATATCAGGTTTATAGCTAATTAGTATTTTAATAGCGCCTATGTTGCCCATTTCGCTGGCGTCATGTAATGGGGTATTCCCCGCTGAATCTATAGCGTTTATATTGGCGCCATTGTCTAGCAAGACATGCAAAACCAAAGTTTTGTTGTTCAAAGCTGCTAGGTGAAGAGGAGTTTGCCCTTTCTTATTAGCACTATTCACTTCAACTTTATGACAAACCAATATATCGCACAGTTCATCCAACCCGTATCGTGCAGCGTAATGCAATGCAGTGAAACCGTTGCTATCAGCAAAGTTTACATCATAACTGGAAGAGTGTGAATCTTCCTTCTTTTTGCTTAGTTGGCATTTACAAAGTGGATGGCATCCGACACTTTTAGCATTGCCATTTGTTTCTAAATAAGCAGCGTAGTCAATGTTCATGTAAAAACACGCAAGTTTAACATCACCATAGGAAATGGCTTTTAGAATTCTATCTATCAATTTTAAGTTCTCAACTGTCTTGGATGCATTGTTTGTGTCATGTTTCATGGTCTGTAGTTTCATAGTTACAGGGTTTTCAGTTTTACAATTGATTGTTTGAACATCAGAACTTGTTATGTGAATATATTCATACAAATTTGGACTGCTAGATTTTAGAACTTGTAATATTCTCAAATTATGAGCATTATCAAAAGCAGTTTGATTTTGTTTATTCTGTAAGGAGGGCTCCGCTCCATTCTCAATCAAAAGCTTGGCTATGCCTTCATATCCCCATTTAGAAGCTAAATGCAATGGTGTGTTACCACTCTCATTTATGCAATTAATCTTTATTTTCCACCTGCTATGCTCTGCAAAGTATATCAAGGCTTTTACGCAGCTCAAATGGCCGTTGTTGACAGACATGTGCAATGGAGTGTTCTTATCTATGTTTGCTCGATTAATATCTGCACCTGAATGTAGCAGTAATAGCAATGCATTTTGATGTCCTCTTGAAGCTGCATAGTGTAAAGGCGTGCATTCATTGAGATCAGTGACATTGACATCGGCACTCATGTCTATGAGGAATTCAACAATGTTTGTTTTTCCATGTATGCAGGCTACATGCAGCGCTGTGAGTCCATGGCTGTCTCTCGACGCTACTGTAGGAGAGGTTCTAAGTAAATTCTTTGATATTTTGGAGCAGCACTTTTTACAACTGCAAAGGGGGTGGCAAAGCTTTTGGTATATCTCCAAGTTTTGTTCTTCATCTTCATTAGATGAATCGTCATCCACAGTTATCTTGAGAATGTTATCATTCTGAATGCTTTGAAGTTGCTTTAGATTCTTTTGCAGAATACTCTGCACTTGCTCAGAATGATTTGCTTTGATCAAATCGAAAATGTATTCTAAAGTCTCTTCCCTCCCACTGGTGTCAGATGTTGAAACGGACTCAGTAAGACTGTTTTTTCTATGTATCCTACTCAAATTGTCTTCTGTAAGGTTGCTTTCGTAGTAGTAAGATTCGGGATCAGGAGGTCCTGCCAGAGCTCCCGACTGAATATGCTCTATAACAGCTTCTAGAGTTGTTATAAGAAATGCACTTTCATCACCATCACCCTTACCGATACCGCTGAACCTAAACTCTTTCATATAAGTCAACTGACTGTACCAGTTTGGCAATCCAGATTTTATGACTAGAAATACAAAAACTGGCAGCAAATCATCGGCAGTCAATAACACAACATTGTCATACTCATCCTTCTTGTTAATAGCATTTAGTGCCTGTTTGATACACAAGACCTTTTCTAAAACTGTGTGAAAAGTATCTATTTTTGAAAGTATTTGTTTCGCTTTAGGGACCGCATGATAAAGGTCCTTCTTGATATCTAGATCTCTCAGTTGAATGTCACACATGTTTCTGATCTTTTTGTTGAGGTGAGCATCTTCATATGCACAAGAGGTGCAAATTGGTTTGAATAAATAATCAAACAATAGGTGCTGCATGTAACTTTCAACAGCTAGCTTAACATTCTCAAGGATTTGCTTACAAGATTTTGATTTGTCTCGCAGTCTTCTGTTTTGGAGTGCTATTTGAAGGCAGTGAGTGTAGAGCTCCCCGACTGTGTCACGAAGTGATGCAATAGCTATCGGCAGCGATGAATGTTTCTTTACAAACAGTTTTACAGAATGCTCGATTTGATCTAACACCTGCCTTCCCGCTGCTTGTGTCCAGAGGAGATCTATGCAGTCATTTATACAAGAAAGGTATTCTTTGGAGATAGCATTGTCTTCAGCTGTTGCAGAAGGTTCTAATGGAGTTTCAATGCACCATACCTTGTACTTGATAAAATCTTCTGTATAAAAAGTTTCCTCAAACAATATGTGGCTTTGTAGTGGCAAACCTTTCGTAACTTCTAGTGTGATTACTTTATTTGTGACGGTTACTTGTTTTTCCGTGAGAGTACTATAGTGAGTTTCTGGTAATTCATCACTTGGTACTAGTATGTGAGCACAAAAGTCCTCCACCGTAAATACTCGCGTATTTAGACTACCAATCCGTGGCACACAAATAATCCAAGATTGTGTTAGGCAATGTTGAAAGAGATTTGAATATTCATTTTTCAGTTCAACAAAAAATGGATTTTCTGAAATGATTTCGTCGTACGACCCGTCCATTGCTGCAAACAAAAAAGGAAATAATTGCTAATGCTATGCTACATAACTACTTATTGAAAAGGTTTTTTAGATTATTAGATTGCTAAAAGTAAAAATTATAAGCGTACAGTAGGTACCTCCCTATGTACATACCACTGGTATCACTCACAGAATAATAATATCCTAGCGGGTGGGTATCACTATACTACCACGCACTCACAGCACCAGCACCAGCATGGACTGTTGAAGGACCAATGAAATAGAGGTGTCAAAATCGGTTAATTTTTTTTATTAGTTAATGTTATAACGATAAAAAAATATATCGTTATTTTTAATGATTAATTTTATTTGAATAAATATTCGATAAACTCGCTTAGATAAATTTATTTATACGCATGAGTGAATGATTGATATTAGCAGAGAGCGAGCACAGACAATTTTTCATAGACAAAAACATTCACCGTTCACACGAACGGTCCACAGATAAGAAATATAAGGGCATCCTACACAGGTTTACTTTTCATATTTCAATAAAATAAAAACTTTTTCTTGCAGTATTTGCAGGTAGCCAACTTTGCGACGCCACCGCCGCCGCGCCTGTACATTAGAATAGAATAGAATAGAATAATTTTTATTGCCAAAAATTATTCTATTCTATTCTATTCTTATGTACCGGCGCATCGGCGCGCACATTGATCGAAATGGTTCCATATATCCGAACTTATTCTCGGCATTTTTCACATAATACGACTTCGAAACAAACACTTTCTTCCATCTAACGATGGCGCAAAAATGCAAATCGCAAGTCTAAATAAATTTTCGTCTCTTAGGTCTCATTCATTCAATCATTGTCATTCATTCAATTTGCCAAAAATAACAATTGTATTCATGATCCTTGGATAAAAATTATATTGTGTTTTATTTTAACCAACTTAAAGCATACAATTGAATGCAGATCAATGTTGTTAAATATACACTAAACGACTTAATTATCGTAAGTAGTGGTTCATTCTATATTGAACTTTATCTCATAGATAATAGAGTACACAGTCAAAAATGCAGATGAAGCCGGAAATGAAATTAAACGGCCGCTTCCCGGCACATAGCACTACCTTCAGGCCGGTCACTCTAATGAAAATATGAAAATTACTCATTATATCTAGGAAGCGTAGGTTCAAATTTCAATGCATTAAAATGAAAGAATACCTTCAGGCCGGTCACTCTAATGAAAATATGAAAATTACTCATTATATCTAGGAAGCGTAGGTTCAAATTTCAATGCATTAAAATGAAAGAATAATTTTCGTGGTGAGTTATAAAATTATTCATTATATCTAGCAAGCGTAGGTTCAAATTTCAATGCAGTAAAGAAAGTGAATAATAAAAATATTACCTACATACGTTCACCTTGTGTTGAAGTGAAATAACATGTGTTATTAAAAATATTCGAACACCGCCATTTTTTTTAACGAATGTTATTGTTATTTTTTTTTATTCGTTTTTTTCATTAGTTGAAAGAAATATTAAACACCTATACAATGAAAGACTAGGATCGCTGGAGGGCGGAGGTTCGGAAGACCAGAAGACTGTTATAAACAAGCTTGGCCTTGCTCTTTGGCCTTTCTGTTTTTTTTTTTCGCTCCTATTTGATTTTTTCAACGACTTCAACTTCTTTTTGTTCAACTTCTTAGTTTATGGTTTTGTGGCTAGTTGTCACCATTTTAATTCTGCCAGTGTCGGTCGTCATCGTGATTACAGATAAACAAGATTCCTTAGTAAGGAATCCTTTTTTGTCTGTAGTTGTGGATGCACCACAGAGAAAAATATGTGAGTGATGCACAGCCAAAGACCATAAACATGCACATGCACAGCACGATCGTTTTGACATTTGTCAGACAGACAGAACACGGGCCCGTTGGGCCCGTTCTGTTGGTGCATTTGGTGCATTTTGGTGCATTTTTCATTTCACCATTCAGAAACCGGAATGGTGCCGGAAGCCCGGAATGCGAATGGCTTCTCACAAGTTGCTATCTGCAGTCCAGAATGCCTACCTACTTACTACCTACTTAATAAGCTTGTGTGGACAAAATGCGGAAATGCGGATGGCTAATCACAAATAGCTACTAATTTACTTTTTATACTCTTTCTTTACTTTTTATTTATTTATTACCTACGTGCTGTGGGTCGTGGGTTCGATCCCCACCAAGAACAAACATTTGTGTGTTGCAAACATAGATGTTTGTTCTGTGTCTGGGTGTTACTATGTATTTAAGCAAAGCAAGCTCGTATTAGTTAGTAGCAAACTCGGTGACGGAGTTTTTAGGCCACCTCTCTGTCGTGGCGTACTATGTATTATAAGTAGGTATGTACCTAGGTATTTACAAAAAAAAAGTATCTAAGTATCTATCAGCAATCTAGTTTCCATAGTACAAGCTTTGCTTAGTTTGGGACTAGAAAGCGTTGTGTTAAATGTCCGTGAATATTTATTATTTATTCATTATTATTTGTGTTATGTCAAACGGATAGCTTTGTGATTGGCATCCGCATTCCGGATGCCATGTAGTCCCACCCAGACTTAAATCTTAGGTTTTTGCATAGGGTAAGTTTGTTCGAGTTACCTACCGCCCGGGAATACCCTCAACGTGTTTCATGTAAAGCATAAATCTCTTGATGTTACATTGCAATTTCAACCTTATCTTAACGTATCAAGTGTAAAAATATTAGTGCCGCTATAAGGTAGCACCAATTATTGCAAAATGCAGCATGTATGAAGTGAGTAGTACTGTGGTAGTAGGTACGTCAATTTGTAGGGTTATCCGTATGTAGGTACCAAAGAGAATGCAAAAAGTAGGTACCAACACTGCCAACCTACGTACCTACCTATTGTATTCTCTTGGTGCTATATAAATCGTATCGTATTCTCTCCGCACAAAATACGTCGTCCTCCACTCAGTGCACTGAAGATTCGAAAAAAGCTAGTTGTCGCTCGTTTTGGAACCTAGGAAGAAGGTACGTACGTACTTTCGTTCGGGAAGGTAGTACCTACCTACTTATTGTGTTGTGTGTGTAATCTGTCTTCTGAGCTCAGTAAAAGGTTAAATGTGTTCTGTGGTAAAAGTGCCGTGCATTGCATACCTACGTGCATAACCTGTAGGTAAGTTCAAAAGCTATTAGCTAATAGGTACCTGCCTAATTTGTTATCGGTTATCGGGCCTTACGCCTGCTAGGGTAGGTTTTAGGTATTTTATTTGCAAGTTAGTTACGTACCTACCTGACATCTACCTAGCGCACCTACAAAGAACCGTGCAATGAAGGTTCACACGTCTCGCCCTAAACATAGTTTTGTAATATTGTGCTTCTCCAATTTCAGATTGTGGTCACATCAACTCCTTCTAAGAACTATTCTATTCTAGAGCCAGTATCATGGCTTCGGCGAAGGCGAACAAAAAGTAAGTGCTAAAAACAACATTCAGTAGACTTTTTTTGAGTGAGTTTGGTTATCAGACTCACTCAAGAAAGAAATCTTACGTACCTACATGAATACAATTAGAACGTTTAGGTATAGGGTCATAGAGTCTCTTTCACTATCATCGTTATAAATTTTCGTGCATAGACTTGTCAATTTAAACAAAAGATGAATACCTATATACCTGGTACCTATATATTTATCTGACGGATAGCGTTGTTCAATAAAAGTTTACAAATACTGCATTTAGCGACGATGCTAGGCTAGTGTAAAAATTAGCTATTGCTGTACCTTCTTACTATAGTGTACCACCACGTACCTACCTAGGTAGGTACCTGGTCTACGAACAATCTTCATTACAAGCTTGATTATAGGGCGTCAGCGGTAGCAGTGAACCTGCCAGAATGTCCCGTATGCCTGGAGACGATGACTGCACCGATCTTCCAATGCCAATCAGGGCACAGCCTCTGCAACACTTGCACCTCGAGTCTGATGCCACCGGTGTGCCCGATCTGCCGACTGGCTATGACGCAGATGAGGAACTGGCAGCTTGAGGATATAGCGCAGAAGGTAAGTTATCTTAGTGGTAGTAATCAACACCACCAACAATTCAGTAGGTAACAATAACTTGCTTTCCTCATATACAGGTTAGGTAATGGTGCGTGCACACTCGGCTCATGCCGCTGCCGGCATAATTGCCGCGATTAATTCCGGAATTATTGCCACAGCAACATCGCCTTTATTATTATCAAGGGAGCAAAGGCATGAACATGGCCACAAGCCGGGACACAGGCATGATCGTGTTTAGACTATGCTCATGCCCACTTCCCTGCTCAGTTCCCTGCCGACTGCAGCAGAGTGTTCACGCAGCATTAGATCAGGCGGCAGTGGGCATGAGCTGAGTGTAATCGCGATCATGCCTTTGTCCCGGCTCGTGCCCAAGCTGTTCATGCCCTTGCTCCCCTAATAATAATAAAGGCGATGTTGCTGTGGCAATAATTCCGGAATTAATCGCGACAATAATGCCTGAGACGGCATGAGCTGAGTGTGAATGTGGTATGAAATTAGGTACCTAGTCGCTTGTACCTATTCCTAAACCTGCCTAAACGTAGTTCTCAACATGAGACTAAAAAAGGGAAATCCCCATTTAGTAGGTAGGTAATAAGTTTACATTAGGTGTTTTGTGATAATAATCATAAACATTCAACCCTGGACGTAATAATTGCTTTTTCATTCAGTCCTTGATTTTTAGATTATATCAATGTAGAAATTGGTAGGTGTACCTGCGAAACTTTGCTTGTGAACTCGTGTGTGTTTGTATTCCAGGCGAAAGTGCCGTGTACTAACAAAGCTAACGGCTGCGTATATGTTATGCTTGCAATGGAAGTGGACGACCACATGAAGGAGTGCATCTTCCGTGTGATGGAATGTCCTCTCGGTGCCGTGTTTGGTCGATGCTCTTGGCAAGGTAAGCGTAGCGTTTGTGTTGATCGAAGAATGCTAGACAAACACGTGAATTCTATATATCCGTTGAGCACAACCATACCTAGACTAGATCATTCTAATGTAGGTATTCACTGTTTTCACCATCGTAAATTCCTACTGTATGTTTTACAAGCTCCTAAAATTGCAACGTAAAAATACTTCGTTTTATGTCTAAGTATACGTAAGGGGTCTAAAATGACTATTTTGATCGCCACTTTTGTAAGCCCTGTTCAGGGCGTCCATAGTTCACCTAGCATCTGTTAGAAACTTAACCATTTTCTTAGATGTGAGTTTACGTCATTATTTAATAATTCTAGTTTCAATATTTACAGGAAAGCTGAAGGAGATGATGGAACATTTCAAGGACCGTCACGCCGAGCATTGCGACGTCAATTCAGACGTCGATGTCGTCCTCAAAAACATTAGCATCACAACCGACGACCGTCACTTCTTCCTCGTGTCTCAAGGCAAGATGCTCTTCATCATCACCATGAAGATTGACACTTTGCAGAAAATGGCTTATTGGACCGTCCAACACATTGGAAGCAAAAAGGTGGCCAGGCAGCACATCTACGAGATCCACGTAACTAGTAATTTAGACGCCAGGCGTAAAGTTATCTTCATGGAACATTGCTTCAATGACGCTATAAAAGCCGATGAAGTGTTCCGCCGAGGTGAATGCGCAGTTCTACCTCTTGAGGTCTTAACCCACTTTATCAAGGACAAGATGTTAACTTTCCGTTTCTTTATCAAAAGGATCACGCCTCAGCCGAAAGGTCCTAAAAATGCCGGGGATGATGGGAATGATAATAAGTCGCCAAACCAGGGGCCTAAGGGTCCTAATCCGAAGGGCCCGGGTCCTAAGCCTAAAGGTCCAAATGGTCCGCAGAATAACCAGCAGGGCGGTCCTGGTAAAGCTCAGAAACAGAAGAAAGCTCAATCTTAAATTCTGACCATTTAGAAGGGTTTGGAAGCTTGATTTTAGCTTGAACCTTTTCTATACTTTTTACAATCATACGTAATCTTTAGAATACTAAGATTTGATTTTATCATTTGCATCAAATTATCGGCTTTGATAATGTGTTGTTTAGTCCAAGTTGAATTACAGATGCGATTTTTATTATAACGCGGTTCGTACAGCCACTTCTTACTGTGATATTTCCAGAAGTTGTGCGCAAGTTTTTTGTTTTTCAGCGAAATATTCGCTGGTTCAAGACTTGCTGCCTTCTGTAAATGCCAGTTGAGGGTTGGAAAGATATACTGAGTAAATTCCTCGGGCGAATTGGTCCAAGGTTATTTCAAAAAACAAAATTTTGTGATAAAATGATCTTTATTCCATTCCAATTAGGTACAAATTATCTACCTAACATAGATGAATATAAAGAAAACGTCACTGAGTTTTCGGTTTTCAGAACATCTTTCCACGCTCTTATCCCTAGTTTTTCTGGGGTCTGTTCCTAATATTTTACATCGAAATAGTTCAGTGTCGGCTTGAGCGAAAGCTTTTCACTAATATCACATAGGTACGTACCTAGGTAGGTACCTACTTAGCAAAACAATCAAGGGTTTTTTCGATAAATCGCTGGCTCTAGTCAAAAAAGACATAAGTCGAGTTATGCCCTTTTGTTTTTATTGCACCATTGTAATCTACGTGTTCTGTGGAATAACGATCAAAATATTGTGATAATGTTTCATCTGTTTTCGTCACGCTTTCGTTTGAAGTGAGTCATCTTATCCAGCGAGTTTTCTCGTACGTTTTCAAGCTCCTTAGTTTTTTGTAGTTTCGTGTAGGCAGGCTAAGGACCTAATTGATTATTTACTAAGTATTTCAAAATAACCAGAGGCTCTATTTACCTCCGTGAATCTAGTGGTTGGGTTAGTATAGTCGATAGTAGGTATAGTCTGACCGCGCTAAGTTTGCAATGGTCAAATAAACGATCAAGCACAGAATTATGTTCACGAGATAAATGTTATTTTGAAACTCTGCTATATTTTAACCGCGTGGTTTGACTACAATACTTACCACACTTTTTGCCTCACTATAGACCGGATAAAAGCAAACAATGGGTGCTTTATGCTTATTGACATTATGGCACTCAACACCCACGCTATACGTGCAAAGTGCATCCTGTCACCTATTCGAAATAAAAATTACCTACACCGTTCATCTAATCGTGGTCTCACTTAAAATCACCTAAGATTCTTCTTGTCACTAACTAAACAAAACGGGAAGGCACTAATTTAGAAGGCGATTAACTTTTTACAGAGTTCTAAGGCGATTCTATGTGTGCTTTTCCACCAGAGATGAGCTAAGCTACGTTGCTAAGGATATGTTTGACATCCACCAATAGGAATCTTTTAATATAAAAAGAAACGATCTCTATTGGTGAAATTCAAACGCATTCTTAGCAAACGTAGCTTTGCTTAGCCGCTTAGCTCTGGGGAAAGAGCACCCTAATAACCCTTAGTTAACTAGTTAATTAATAACCCCTAGTTTAACGACATAGTAGGTAATGTAGAATGACCTTCTTCTCTTTACTTGCCCTTTGTTATGCCACAATTTTTCGATCTTCTATGTTTTCAGTTCTTTTATCTTCAATATTTTCAGAAACTTTTTATTTTTGGAAATTATTCCACTCTTTTTAACGGTGAATTAAAATAGGTATCTCGAGATCTGCAAAGTTTTTCTTTTAATAGGCCCTTGGTTGAACGTGACTTGTGTATTATTATTAGTGGCCGACAGTTGAAAACTGTTCGACTACGTGTCATGTTCACGATAGTATGACTGATGAGAAATTCTTTGAGTTCGTACATTCTTATCAGGCATAGCTATAAATATTATAAGGAACAGATAGGTATAACAGAAGAAGTCGTTGATACGACGAGTGGAAAATAAAAGTACAATTTGTAATCATGAGCTTGGACAGTATACATATACAACACACAAGAAAATTTAGTTTTTTATGTATAATTAATTACCTATTTAGATTAGGTAAGTACACATGTAGTTACTTTCTAATTACATTTTAAAAGGTTGTTGTTTTAGTAGCAGGCAGTAGCTACCTTTCAATCCTCAGATCGTGGGTTCAAATCCGTACACGAATGTTTTTTTTCTACTGAAACATTAATGAGCCAACGTGCCTCAAACGGTGAAGGAAAACTCATGAGAACGCGGCCTAGTTAGCTCCACACGTATTGAACCTGTCTTACTTGTGGAGTGTGGGTTTGGTAGACTAGGCTGTGAGTATATGTTGCTCGGCAAGCCTGCTTACTAAAACAGAAGACTGTATAACACCTAAATCTTTTTCATATGAGTAGAATAGTTGTAGAGGGTAACTGGGTTAAAGTTGCCCTCTATCAGCGCCATCACCGCTAAGCGAATGGTGTGTTGACATCTCTTAACAATGAGTAATAACGCTAATTTCAAGTAATATACTTATATGCTCTTAGTGCGGTAGTTAGGTACTCTTGCTTTCATAACTAATGTACGGTCGTCATTAAAGCCTTCCTAAATAATCGGTCGCCTTACTGAATATTTTAGTTAATTTTTCACATGAACACCTGTGAGCATCAATATTTATCTGCAATGCAAAGTGTACCAACTGGATACTACAAGAGTATCAAATCATACTATCTAAGTATTGATTGTAATTTTCAAACATGAGAATGAGACTATGGCAAGTAGACGCAAACAAGAAACAGATTTAAAAAAAATTACTAACTACCTACGTACATTTATCCATCCGTGTTACCTAGCTATTAAGTAGATAAGTTATACCGCGTGCACACTATGCCCATGCCGCTGCCGGAATGTATGGCGGCATTCATGCCGCGGACTAATTGCCACAGCAACATCGCCTTTATTCTCACTAAGCGGCATTAACGCCAGCAGCGGCATGGGCATAGTGTGCACGCGGTATAAGATGTATTTAAGTGGTTTTGGATATTACCAATAAAACGAATTAATTCAATACATTTCTCTTTATTATTTTTCTTTATATAAAAATGTAGATGGATGGCCCACCTGGGGTTAATTTGTTATCAATCAATCAATTCATTTATTTGCAAAAAAATATGGTAAATTATGTACAAGGATGGCAAAGTATAAAATAGTTACATATTTGCAAAAAAATTAATTAATTAACTTTGCCTTGAGCAATGCATCACCATACAGAGCAAGTCCATTGAGAACGTGCAATGGGAGGCAATGCACTGCGTCTATCACTCGTAAATTAACAAGAGAGCTACATAAACTCACAATACAGTTGGTAACTATGAAGTTATTCATTTGAGATGCGTAGAAACAATTTTTGTTCGAAAATTCTTTATTGCGAAATGACAACGCTTAACTTCACGATCGTAGAGATCAGCAATAAAATAATTTTGAACTAAAATATTTTTAAAATTACATGAATCCATTAATCCCAATACCGTTTGAAGATATTCATTATAATCGTTATTTAGTTTACCCCCTCCCACCTCGACCACCGCCAAATCCACCACCGCGGCCGCCGAATCCTCTGCCGCCTCCGAATCCTCTGCCTCCGAATCCTCTCCCTCCGAATCCTCTCTCTCCGAATCCTCTGGCATAGCCTCCGCCATAGCCGCCAAACCCTCCTACATATATAGGCAGGCGTCGGTAGTAGTAGGGGTAGTATCCTGAAAAATAAAATAGGTAAGTAAGATTTATTTACATATGAAATATAATATAAGGTTAGCTGGTAGAGAATGCTATTTTAGCATTAAGTTCGCCTGTATACACTACTTTAAGTTGTGCAATAAAGAATTTTCTATCTATCTATCTAAATGGTGTAAAATACTTCTCTCGAAAACTTTTGGGCGGCTGTTTCATACAAAATGCAAAAGTACCTACCTAGGTACTTGGCAAAAATGTTTGAATGAGTTATCAATCAGTTATTTTCTGTGCATTTCTAGTATCAATATTTGTATTGTTTACCTAACAGTAAACGGTACTTACACTTACCCCTAACCAAAGATACTTTACTTGCATAGTTGAACCGTTTCAGATGACATGGGTACCTAAAGTAGGTAGTAATATTTCAGCTTTCGACATTTTACAATTGCTCAAATAGTAAAATTCAATGTTTCGGGCATCTGTTGCTACACGATCTCTTAAATTCTTTATTGCACACGGAAACATATAAACAAGCAAGTTAAAACTAAAGATATGTACAAAGGCGAGCTTAACCCTAATAAGAGTTTTCTTCCAGCAAACCTTTGAGGCATAGGAGAGGATTAAAATAGAGAGATTGTATTGATCTCTATACCTAATTACCCTTTATCTTATAAAAAGTTAAGTAGAAATGATGTCCTGATCACGTATGTTAAACAAAACATAATATCTACTCTAACTTTTTATAAGATAGATACTTACCTAATTAAATAGGGCATTTTTCGAAATAATTATAGACTAAATATTAGGCTGTACTCACCGTAGCCGTATTGCCTTTTCACTCTTGATGCAGGTTGGTCCTTCAGTCCATTTTGATTTGTATTCAAAATCAAGTCCTCCAGAGGGTTGAAAGGTGGTCTGGTAGCTCCTTCAGCATGATTTTCTTCGGCCTTTAACACTTGAATTGATAGTGTTAATGCGAGGAAAACAAAAAATAAGTTCTGAAAAAATAAATTTTAAATTTATAAACAATTGGTTCTAGATTAGGTAGAAATTAGATGACTACCTATTTAGTTCAAAATAATATATTATAATGTACCTATAACTCTGTCCACCAGACGCTGACCAACCAGACTTGAACGAAGTTTATTCGTCCAAAAACTACTACACCCGCAACATGTCATGAATCCTCACTTGTATTTTTCTTACCATTTATTTACGCCCATGAATATTATTCTTACATAAATCAGTTTAATTACATAAACAATAAACATAGATGTTCGAAATGCGCTGCTAGAGTCACAACTCAAATAAACGCGGAAATCTAGCTAAATCTATTTCTAAAAATATATTTAAAAACTCACAGTAATTTCCATAGCAGGTATCCTTTTCCATGTATTTCCCTATGGTTATCGTTTCGCAACTGATTGAAATCGCCGCAAACTTGTTATAAATATGAACCTTTTCAGCACTTGCTAATTGGTGACTAAGTAAATCAGACTGTGGTCATCAGAGTCCGCATTACTTTGCATGTGTAGAGGACGTTGAGTTATTAGGTATTTCCCATTCGCTGACCATTCGTATAGAACATTGTGTACCACAGTGATGTTTGTTATCGGAGCTACGTAACCTGATCTCAGAGGAGTGTTTATACAGATAGAATGATAGGTAAGTACATATAAATAGTAGGTACCTACTCTCGTCTCTCGATATCATTTTTCGTCGATATACCTATTAGCAGCCAGTGGGGATCCCGGATTTCGGTTTGGTAGAGGCTTGATCCAGGATTTTGGTTTGCGGACATGTGACTTTGGGGCTTCCCACAGCTATAGGGTTTTTCCTGACAAACGAAGATTTTTGAAGGGGGAGGTGGGACCTTGTGCCCCCTCACCCTAGGATAGGAATGATATCAAAATGACACCGAAAACTCTTCGAAATAATTTTTCGCCCGAGATAATTAATTAGGTACGTCATCGCTAAAAGAGTGAAATATCTGCTGAACTGAACATAAGGCCTCCGAGGGGGTGTGCTTTGCTTTGGGATGATAAAATTAGTTGTTAGGTAGTTTGTTTTGATTTTATTCTGAAGGCATAAAAGAAAAAACTAATAAACAGTACCTACCTAGGTAAGTTAAAATATTCTGCGTTTATGTAAATAATTACCTATGTAAAAAGTGTACCTACCTGCTACTGGAAAATACTCGTTCGGTCGACATTGTTTTTGCTTTAGAAAAAAGTTGGGACTGGTTTACCCTGGTCCCTGGTCATTGACCCAAACACATTAGATAGGTAGGTATAGTCTGTCCTATCCTATGGCAATGTCATACCGAGGGCGTTTTTTTTCTGGGGAAAAACGTTGAAATCTCGGGGCGCGGGGGCAAGAGATAAAGTCTTACCCTTGGGAGAAACAAAACGAAACCCCATCCAGAACCAGAATTTCGATTACCAAGCGACTTCTGCTACCGACGCGAAGTTGTGAGGTCTCCAACTCAAAATGTAGCCTCCAGAGTACAGCAGAGCTCTGCAAACGCCACTGAGAGACAAAAGTGTCAGTTGTGGCCACTCCACTCGGGAGAGCTTCCCGAAGTTGAAGCCAGAGATAAGAGCGTAAGCTCGTTTCTTACCCGCATCTCTTTAAACCAAGACTGTAGACGTAGAGTCTCCTATGGGTAGAGTCGAGACTACAAGTGAGACCCAATGATGATGGGGAAAAATGCTTGACGCATCCCTCTTACTCGAGGATAGTAAGAATCCAACATCCCCGGACTGTTTCGGCTGGTAACACTCTGCCCAGTAGCAGGTTGTATCCGATATATTGACATCCCTGAAATAACTAAATATTATTTTTATGTAGGTGTGGTGTGATATTGAAGCCGGTTACACAAGGGCACATATTATAACAGAACAGGAAATACGTGAGATAAAAATAATGTCAATGCTTCTTAGATTAGATACTATTGGCTGGTTAAAAACGGCGTAAAAGAAACAGGCACAGGTTCTCAACTCGCTAAACATAATAAGAAATGTGTCATGAAGGATGATCTTCCGCCGTTTAACCCTAATTTGATTAAACGCGAATCCCCCACAAGCTTATAAATTATTGTATCAATATACAGGTTGATGTGTGTGTTGCCCTGCGGTTGTATAAATATTTCATAGCACGCGAGCCGGAATATGAAATGGTTAATTTAAATTCTGGCAGTCTGCGTGCCGGCTGAACACCCCACGTATCATGAGATTCACGTGATACAGTCACTGGAACAACTCGTAGGACAATTTGAATGATGGGACACCTTATTTTCTTTATGTTTGGTATATAATGTTCCCTTTAATCTAAACTAGGCCAGGGGCACAATCGCGCTAATTTGTAGCGGCTCAACCGTTTCCGAGCCTCATACGTTATGGCCGATTTTCACCGATTTCGTATCGCCATAATTTTCTGACAGTACCCTCGCTGCTTCTACGTTACGGATATCAGATTAGCGATGAATAACGTACCTATATGAAAAAGTTCATCGCTAGGTAATTTTAGTGAACCGAAGCTGAGACGTTACAGTGTTTTGGTGTCATTTCATATCATATTATACTCGAATTCAAAATGAGCATATGTCGATATTGTCGATATTTTCGAAATTGGCGACTTCTGCTGACTTTACAGGATGTACACAACAAGATTGCAACAGTTCCCCCTTCCATTCCTCGATACCTTTCTTCCGCTAAGACTAGGAGACAAGAAGAGCCCGTTAAACTCATTGAGTCTAATGGCACATATAGATGCCAATATGGTCAATTGACTATAAAAAAGCAGGGTTCCCATTTCTCTAATCAACGCAAAGAGGCAAAAATCATCTCTCTTATAAAAAGTTAGAGTAGACATTATGTCTTGTTTACCATACGTAATCAGGACATAATGTCTAACTTTTTATAAGATAGACCGTCTGTATCTCTAGCCAGTCTCTGAAAATCGATCCAACAGGAGACACTGGCGTTAAATTAACCCCAGACCATGAACAAATACGTAGCTTTCCCATTCAAACGACGGGAGAGAGAAACTGAGACGTTCACGTTCACGTTACGTGTGCGAACCGCTACCGTTGGTAGTGCTACACAATACAATACAATGCAATAGTGAAAATTACAACTATTTAAACACCTATATTATCCAGTGAGACGAGAAAGAAACTACCATACCGACGATAGTGTACGGGTTTACTTTCCTTAGTCTAACCAGCTACTGAAGAAAAGCTCGTAATATTACACATTTCATATATTCAGCGTTTCGAATTACATACCTAAGTGCTTTTCCTACTATTCAGTTTCTATAGTCTAGCCCCCTATCTTATAAAAAGTTAGGGTAGACATTACGTCCTGATTACGTATGGTAAACAAGACATAATGTCTACTCTAACTTTTTATAAGATAGACCATAAGTATTCGATGTATTGTATACCTAATACCTACGCAGTAACTCCGTTCCAGCAGCAACAGTATCAGTGTAAAACCCGGCATATTTTGCGTTTTTTCACCCCAATTCCTTTCAAAATGTACAAGTGGACGCCGCTTTTATTACTGAAGTTTGAGCGAAACGAAACAGAAATAATTTCCCGCGCCCCCTGATACCCCGAGGTCATTTATTCATGAACGTATGATTTTGTTTGTTCACAGTTAAATAGGTGTTGAAAATGAGAGGATTGGTGAGTCAGAAGTTATTTTGCGGTTGACCAATAGGATACAAATTGACACTTATTATATATCTACCTACCTACTCACAAGTAGGTACCTAGTACTATTTTGAATATTGATACTCTATTCTTGGTAATTTGAGCACAAGTAATGAGGCGCTTCGGTTTTACAATACGGCTTTAGTACAATACTATTAAGGCAAACCTTTATAAAACCTTTGTGCCAATCAGTGATGCATTGCTGTGTACTGGTTTGAAGAGTACCATGGTTTCCGGTGCAATACGGGCCCATGATCGTGATGTTACTTAACGAATTATTACGTCTCAGGGTACGTTTGCTGTAACCTACTTATTTACCAGAAGAACTTGTAAGTTTAGTTTTATTTATGAACATTGGCAGTCATAGGCCGGAATACTCAAACGCCACTCAAATTATTGCCATCTCTTACAAATGAGTAATGTCAAACGTAATGTCAAACAGAGGCAGAGCAATTTTAAGTGGTGCTCAAATTTGAGTGACGTTTCAGTATTACGGCCATAAATTGGTAAAAAAAATATGATTAAAATGCACTGCTACAACACTTGAATAGGTGTAAGGGAAGTCAACAAAGAACAAAGGCTCATCATGGCAGTTTGTAACGAGCAATTCTTCATGCGTCAGTTTTCAGGCGCTTTGTGGAAAAAGGTTTGTACATTTCCTATGCGGCGGCGGTGGTTGCTCTGTGGCATTGTTCGAGAATGTTTCCGTCCGCAAAAAAAATATTGATGTAGATTTTTTATTAATAATAATAATAGGCCTTTACATCTATTGAAGATGATTTATACAGCGTCAGGAGGCAACCTATGCCTACACTTAACGGGACACTGTAGTGCCTGGGACAATGTTTATTAGTCCACCAATATGGTTGCCGCGCCGATGCAATACAGTCTCATTACGCTTTTTATGTCTCGAGAGTGATGATCGTAGTGCAATGCATTACTAAGCACGGCCGCAGTGGACGTGCTTAGTAAAGCAATGCATAGATTTAGGTAGTGGTTATCAATTAACAACAGGTGAGCCATCGGTTTGACGTAAATATACCTAGTTGTACTTAGTACAAGAAAAAATAATGTGTATGAACTATTCAAATAAAAAAGGATTTTAATAAAAAATCTAGGTCGTACAAAATTCTGTTTTCGATTACTGCTGAGACAAGCAGTAATCGAAAACAGAAAAAAGACGGACAATACAAAAGAAGCTCGTATATAAAATGAAGGAAGCTTATACTATACCTGCCTAGGTATATCCTATACGCAGTAGTGGGTGATACTGAGGAAAGATGATCAATATAATCACAACGATTTAGCTGACAGATGACTCACGTGATAAGTGTTCTGCCTACAATACGTTTTACGTTACCATTTAAAAAAAGGCTTTTCTTACTGATAGATTTTCAGTTTTTTATCATTATATTATGATCAAAGAGCCCTCTCTTCCTAGAAATAGACTGTTAAAGCTCTAATAAGCCTTTTGCGTTGCGAGGTCCCCAGTCAATATCTCAAGATATTCAGCAGATTTACCCGGGGCGCGCGCCATGTTGTGGCGCTTGAACATTGAGGACGAGCTACTCTGAAACTAACATTTACGTCGTAATAATATTACAGAGATTAATTGGAGCCCGTCTTTCCTATGGCCTAGCACTAAAACGCGAAACGCACAGAGATCGGGTGCAGCACCCTTTTCGGGAAGTGAAACTGGTAAGATTTTATAGAGTCAGACCAAATGCATACTGCTCGTCCCTCATCTAGAAGAGTGAAGGAAAAGTCTTTTGAGGAATCTTTATAGAATGTTCTGGGACAAAAACATACTGCTGCTGAATCACTTGCATCTGAGTATGACAAGCTTGATTTAAAAATGCAAATTAAATGTATTTAAAAATAAATGTACCCCACAACCACAACTGCGCAATGTACGTAAAGTAAATCAGAAAGTTATGTCCCGTCCCAACGTACTTTCTAAATAAATCCCTTGGATTTTCTTTAGAGACACCATCTATGGCCATACAAGGCTCATCTCCTATGGAGCATGATGGGCCTTAAGATTGGCTGCAGCCATTATTACCGAATAATGCTACTACCGAGTCCACTCAGAGTTATCATCACTCTAATCTCTGTATGGATTCCAATGATTCAGAATGAAATGGATTTTTTCAAAATTTATCAACACAACATCCATGTTATCTATTTAAGTCTAAACTCTCTTATCTACATTTAAAATTAGATTAAGATTAGATTTGGTTGTTCCAGTTAATGCTTCGACTTATTACGATCAGTGAATGCTTTTGTATTTTGGGTCGTTAAAACGAAAACAGCGTATGAAGAAAAACATTATAACGAAAACATCTTTTGACAGCATGCTTTTTAAAAAACTATGTATTTTCATGTCACTATGGACACGACAACGACGTCTTGTTGTCAGGTGTGCGCCAGCGCATTGCTTATGGTTTTTTAGAAACTGACGAATGTTGGTGAGTTTCTGAGTAGTGCAGCCGAGACTTGCGGTTGCGATGCATACGGCGCGGCCCTAATGGCCCCATTCACGCGCCGAGTGACACTTGGGGAAAACGCCACACTGTTGCCTGTGTAACTTGCACACACATGCATAGACGCTTAGACGGCAAAATTTTACTGCCGCACTCAGAGAACATAATCAACACATAACTTTTCTTATTTATATTCTCCTGTCATTTTATAGCGGCTCTGTAAAAATGATCTTTCATTGTTATCAATTTATTATGCTTATTATTGTTAGACTTACCGTAGGTCGCTCCGGGTTGGAAGTGAATACAGAAGTGTTTTATATGACGGATAGCGTTAGACGCCAGTGAGGAAATGTCTGAACTTAGCAGAGCATCTTCCAGCAGATCAAAATTAAATGAGAGTTCTATTCGCATGCAGAGGAGTTCTATAGTTCCTGATACTTTTTAGAAATAGTTCTGGCGTTTTACCTGAAAAAAAATTATTTGAAAAAATGATCTGCTAACTTTCGGTAGCAGATCATTTTTCAGCAAATCGAAAAAAAAATTGATTTTCGTAAAGATAGATCTAAGGTCTATAGTTCCTGATACTTTTAAGAAATAGTTCTGGGGTTCTAACATGAAAAAAAATATTAATGAAAAATAAAATGAAAATTCGAAAAAAAAAAATTTATCGTTTTAAACATCTAACATCAACGCTTGCTACAATAGCGACTTTGCAAAAAGGTTTAAAAGGTATCTCCCTTCCATACTCAGCTCTGTGGACAGCAATTATGGTGCCTGTATTTGGTAGAGGCTCAGTGATCTCCACCTCCGCTGCAGTGGAATCTGAATTTTCAGATTTAAAACGCCGTGAATTTAGGGGCAAAATTACGATGCGAATTGACAGATTTGTCACACAACATATTGAACGAATAAACGATAAAATAAAAGAGCGCTCCAAGGTATCAGACGTTTCACTACAAAACGGAGGCGCCTTAGAATTCAAAGTCTCAGATAACACTAACCTCAATGACTCGTCGGGAGCTCAATTTGTATCTAAGGTTGAAGAGCTCCTAAATACCACAGAAGCCGACGACGTTCAGTACATAGCGCTTGAGTCTGAACAAAAGTCATTTGATGTAAAAGAAAATGTATCTTCTTTCGAGCCAAAAGTACCACCACTTGAATCTGCTGCGATAGTGACGAAAAGTTTTAAACTGTTTCCGATTTGTCAACAGCTACAGAAAAATCAAAATGCACAAAAGGTCAGTGGTCGGGGAATGAAAATATTGCTGATAACGATTGGAACATTTGCGAAAATTGGAGAGGCTTACATAAAAATGTAAAACGGAAGGATGACAATCAAGACGCGCAGATCAAAAAACGTGTGAAGCCAACATGTTTGGATGACTGTCCTGAATGGGATTTCATCAAACATTCAAAGACTGCCAACGCACCGGTACTTTTAAACAGAAACATCGCAGAATCTGTTCGCTTAAAAAATGAGTATTTGAATCTTACGTCTACTTGTGCTTTCGATTTGATTTTTCAGGACGTCATTCTTAGCGGGCTGTTGGCAAATAAAATTTACTCCGAAAATTTAAAATCATCTGAGTGTCCTATAGTTCATCTGGCACAGAGTGTTAGTGATAAAAAAAAAAGTATTGCGAGAACACTATGTTCAACGTGCAAAAATATTGAGTGTAGCGCGCCATACTAGACACTCAACGACCCAACCGGATCTAGGAGATGTGGGTGTACCATGCGACGGAAATGACGTTTCTATTAATTTTCAAAAGCGTTTCGAAAACGCCGAAGCGCCTAGCGCCATCTGCCGCCAGGCGCAAGAAACAAGACGACCCGCGCGCTACCGCGAGTAGAACATTGTCGCGCGCGCAAACGTGAAAAATCTAGTGTTATCCATGTTTTCCATTGTATTTCTTTCTTGTTATTATCTTGCTTGTGTTTAAACGTGACATTATATATTTTAAAGTGTGTGAATCGTTTATTCTTTCTCCGAACCCCCTGAGAACTCAGTTGCCAGCCGGGCATCGTTAAAACAGGCATTCCAATTTTCCAAGGCACGATCTATACGAAGAACATAAACCGCTTAGATGTGGAATGCAATGCTGCCCATTTAGCGCAGTATCTCTTGGAGAAAGAACCAAGCTATATGTCTAGCGTAGATTGTTATTGCGGATATAAAAACCATCAAAAACATACATTTATAAGTGTCAATGTAGACATAATTCTATGTCGCGGTCATCATCTCCTTCAGGATGCAATCGAAGATTGCATGATCGATGAAAGATCTTGCTATAACTGCAAAAAGAAAATACCTTGCGTAAACGCGTATGGGTTGCACTTGGTCATCGATACTATAGTTATAAGCGATCCCGGTTATCCGAATAAGGACAATATCGTTGTTCAAAAATTAGACTCGATAAAAAAAATCTTTGAAGTTGCTGGTAAAACTTATATGATAGCTGCTGTAGTTGACTTCACCAGCGAAAAAAAGCATTACGTAACGTATGGAATAACGGGCCAATATTGGTATAAATATGACAGCCTCATAAAAAAACGTTTACCAGCAACTTCAAGAAATATAATAACTCCGCATCTGATAGTATACGCTATATGCCGTAACCAGTAGGAGGAAAATAAGTTTAAAAAAAAACCATAAAACAAATAAAAAAAATCTATAAAAAGCCTAATAATAGGGACATAGTGAGCAATGGCAGAGAAGGGAGTTTTACGTAGCAGTGTCTACGACGTAGCAGCTTCGTAGGTTTCTTAAACTTTGCCATACACAAGACTTGTTGTTCATAGCTCGCAGGACTGACAGCTAACACTGATGGTTCCATAGGAAAGTAGTTCATATTGATGGGTACCTACACCCGCCGTATACCTACTTAAACCTTCCGAAGTTTTCTGAAGTGGTCATAATACCTTACACATATATGTATTATAAGTGTTTATATATGTATTATGTGTTTCTATGTATTATAAGTATGTATTTACAAAAAAAAAATGTATGTATGTATTCTATCAGCCATCTAGTTTCCATCGTACAAGCTTTGCTTAGTTTGGGACAAGAACGCGTTGTGTTAAGTGTCCGTGAATATTTATTATTATTATTATATCTTTATGTTAACTGTTCTCTGTGTATACGTGTTGTGTAGTTATATATAATTCATTCATTCTATCAACAAGTATCGAAGCGAGCATTTGTGATAATACCACTTGAAAATCTAAATACTTACCTTGAATATTTGAGCCAGCACTTACCAACTCTGAGAACATAAAAGCTCAGTAAGTAAGCCTTTTCGTTGTCCATTTCTATTCAATATTCCCTCAACTTCTCTTTGATAAAGATGAAAGTGATGACTGATGGATTACTTTCGTACTTACTACAAAAACAAATATTGAAAATATTTTTAATATTTTTCGACATCAAGTAAACCAATTTTTTTCCCGAGTTTTTAGTATTCACATTTTTAGATGCAATAGTTGAGCTGCAAGCGCACTTGTGGTTATGGCTACTGTAGCGAGCAGGCTTACAAAATCACTATAGCAATAGTTAGTTGTCATAAAATTATTAATCAAAATATATGGATAAATAGGGTATCATAAAGTTTTTTGACCATTAATGTCTATCGATAGTTGAATCCCGTTGAATATATAAACCGGTCATTAATTGCACCGCTATTTGCTACCACTTTAGGATTCATTTTAAAATGCTCTCTCAAGTTGTTTGTTCTAATCGAGAAAAAGCCTCTTCGTGGCAAAATAAGGTTAAAAAGTATATCATGGTTTGGGAGCTTTCTATTCCAACCACACGTTCGCTGCAGCTGCATTCCCATCATCCTCTGAGACTGCAACTATTTGTGGATGTATGGAATCGTATTTAAAGTGCTAGTCGCGTATAATATGAGCAACGCCGCCGGCCTCAATATCTCTATCTTTTGTTTTGTTACCATCAGAATCTGACAAATTACAATTAAAATGACAGTTCACCGATCACTAAACTGTCATTTTAATTTTAATTTGTTTGATCGTTACCATCAACGAAAGATAGAAATCAGCCGCAGGTAAAATATGGCTAATGAGGTAATAAACAAAAAGAATACAACCGAATTGAGAACCTCCTCCTTTTTTGAAGTTGATTAAAAATATGGTAGAATTTGAAACCTCCAGTTGGAAACACCGTGTGTACTGGGAAAAACATTTGACAACTGAAGATACTATGGTTAGATGATACGTAGTACATTTTTTCAGGGTCGCCCATTAACACTATAGTTCAGAAGGATTATTGTGGTTAGACTATTTATAGCATATTTTTAAATAATCGTCAGCGATGATAGAATGTATCCATGAGAACAATCAGAGCTGTTTTATTTATACTCCTACAACTACAGAGCTGTCTTCGTTAGAAGCCTTAAAACTACCAAAAAGGCTTACAAAATTTTCAATCCCACTTTAGAAATGGGTTGACATTGCATACGGTCGCGTGCAAAACGTTCAAGAGTGTAAAATGCAAATGCCATTTCATGCTAGTGAAATGTGCATTTTACGGTAAAAGGCGATTGTATGCGGGCGTACAGCGTCGAAACCTAAAAGCGTATTCATGTCTATCTAAAGTTTGCGCGATGCGCAGTAATCTATTAAGCTATTTTGCTCTACTTTTTACGCTTCGCCTAAATAGGCTCCTGGGTATTGGGTTTTCTTGAATTCTAATTAAAAACAAACCGGATTTATTATTTACTTGAAATCGTATGGGCTGTTTGTCTATCTCTAATAATAGATAGAGACCCAACCCAAGTGCTAACCAGCAAACCAATTTCAACTCGAACCACCTAGAACCGAAAGTTCACGTCATCAAAGTATCTATACCATACCTATACAGTGTGTAAAGGACTACATATTACCACAAAACGCATGCAAGACTCCTATTTTCACACTGTTTTTTTTTTTTTTTTATCATTTATTAATCATGGCTGGTAGGTTTTCCGTGATATCACCGTACGGCCCTGGCGGAAGACCAGCGTTGGTTGCCAGCCATCCAACATATGCTGAGCCAGGGTACGTTTTACGGCACACTGGACTACCTTATACCTAGTTTACTTGTTTTATGTAGTACTTAGTTTTTAGTTTAGTTAGCATTTAATTAGTTTGTATTTGTTTCTGTTTTAGTATGTGTCGTATGTGTCGTAGTCTAGTATGTGTCGTAAATAAAAAGTATTCTATTCTATTCTATTCTATTTGAATTGTGGTCCAATTTTTTCAACGAAACAGATAGGTACGCTGTCATGCAAGATTTATCCGGACAAAGGGAAAAAATCCGGATTTCCGGCAGGTCTACCAGGCCATGGGATGTGGGTAACCCGGTGTGCGTTAAAATTTTCAGCTGAGTGCAGTACGTCACGGTTTCCTGAAGAAGACGGTCGTTATAATGTATTTATTATAAATACTTAGTACAGCGCAATCCAATCAGAGCCAAGAAAAAATCAAAGAATAAGTCGCGAGTGACTATTGTAGGTACTGTAGGTACTTAGATTAAAATGTCTTTACTCGGGTATGGGTATCAGAAATTACGTCCACCCAACCACAGTACACGACCCAAAAATCAAGAAAAATACACATATAATTTTTTTTATATACTTACAAAATATGCGCAGTATAAGTAATTAAAATTGTCTATTTTACTTGCCTAATACTGCGCACACTGTTTTTTATGTCAAGCCTACCGAGCCATAGGCTAGCTGGGTTTTATTTGTTTGCTCAAATCAAAATGACCCGTATTTCTATCAGCGAGAATGTAACCTTTGCCGTAACACAGTTCCGAACTAGCACGGAAAGGATGGGTTTTACTACTATTTGTATACCTACCCACAAAGTTTAAGTAATATATTATCTTTGATTTTATTTGAATAAATCATTATTATTATTATTTTTAATGATGCAAATTGACGGTGGCAAGTTTTAGCAAACTGTAGTAATCTGCGCTAGTAAAATACTTACTTTTATTCTGTAGTACTGCTCTAGGTAGCAGGAATTTAATTAGCACAGTCCTCAACTAATCCGAAGTTGCGACTGAAAAAAATATGTAACGAACTGTAATTTTATATTTAACAAGCCGTCGCCCGCCGCGTTGCTCGCGTTCTACCCTTTAGAGTGTGACGTTTCAAAATTTCTTCTTAGTGCACCCCTACACTATATAAGGATACTACCCTCCAAATTTCATACCTCTAGGACTTATAGTTTAGGCTGTGCGTTGATTCTAATTAAGCTTCAAAAGAGTTTTATATATATATTGATGATTTTAAATCCGTTTTTAGTTTAATTATTTTATTATACTTTTGGTGGGCAAGAAATAGTCAAGGAATTTAGTTCTTGAGACAATCTGGGGATAGACGTTACTACTGAAAAATCACTGAAAAAAAACATTTCATATTTCTTGTTTTGACACTACCATCAACACGACTCGAACCCGTTTACTCGAACTCCTTTATGAAATTCGGGAATTATTTGTAGTCCAGTATAAGTTTTTGTCTACTATTTAGCCACCTAGCGGCTAATATTGTTTGTGCCCTATCAGGGTTCATATTGGAAGCTATCACCCAACTTATTTAAGATCCTTTTTGTACAATATAGTCGTACAATAAAGCAATAAGGAACTTGAACTTGAATATGCAGAGTATTTTGAAAAATACCATGTCCCAACAAAACGAAGTCAAAAGTCGTTTTTTAGAAATCAAAATATAAAACTGATTGAACACAAATACAGGCAGAAACGATTAGTCTCTCAATCAATATTAAAATGTATAATCAGAAAACTGCAACTGCCGAACTCTCTTAGTATGAAAACTCGTAGCATTCACTGGAAAGGAAATAACTTTCTATTGGTCGACTCACATTGCTCAACGTTTAAAATTCAGAAAACAATACATTTCGTATTTCTGGGACGCCTTTTTTTACATTCAAATTTCTTTTATGCAGTCACATTGGCACGGCATTCAATGTAAATCCCGATTAATATTGTACTTACTCACTCATATCGCGACTCATCATCATTATAACCCTGATTGTCATCAAAATATCGGCATTGCTATTTGGGTTGCGTACATCAGTTACTCATCACATCAGTGTAATTGCTACGACTCACGTTGCATAATATGCCTTGAAATTGTGACTGTTTTACACTGCCACCTACACGACATCTTAACGATATCGGCGGAGAACTAATGACGTAGTCAATGTGAACAGGCAATTTAGTGAAAGCCTAAAGTTTACTTGATCACTTTCCTCATCATCATAAACCTATACAAGTGCATTGCAGGACGTGATCTCTCTGAAGACGCACCACTGAGTCCAGCCTTCGACTCTTCTCATCCATTGTTTGCCAACTACATTTAGCAGATCGTCGCCCACCTTCGAGCGAAGTAATATCTAGTAGATATAATTCCCTCCATTCTCTCTTAACATGAATTTTTTGGCCGTTCCAGTTGGGACGGGATTATGCATGGAGTTTTTTTACCTTATTGCATTGTTTTACTTGTTCTTGTAAAATACCGAACAGAGTCATTTACCGCTTATTGGCCTACTCGACCAGTTTTGAACGCATTTTTGCTAACTGAGCGGTATAGGTGACGGGTGCAGATCCATCTCTTATTTTTATCTAGTTTTAGTGATCATTTTAGCACCATGCTTTATCCAACATCGTTTCACATAATATTCAAACGCATGTTCCATAACTTAATTATGAGCTAGGAAAAGCTAAACATTCAATAAAAGCCTCTACGCCTCTAACGTCACCTTGAGGATGCGGAAGATGATGATTTTCATGACGCGGAAGATGACGCTGACGCTGTTCTGCTAGAAGATCGGAACTCCTTTTATTGGGAGCCAATGGAGTCATTCCGTTCGAAAAAAAGATAAAAACATCCA
The DNA here is from genome assembly GCA_918843925.1 of Eulithis prunata. Taxonomy (NCBI): domain Eukaryota; kingdom Metazoa; phylum Arthropoda; class Insecta; order Lepidoptera; family Geometridae; genus Eulithis; species Eulithis prunata. The sequence continues at coordinate 6,762,819 of OU974014.1, read as the reverse complement.
CAGAAGTGTGAACCAAAAGTTATAGCATGAAATAATTCAAATATCAATTCAATTTAAGTACTAGGTACCGGATAATGGTAATTAATAATTGAGAACATGACAGGCATAGATAGCGGACCGGAAAGCCGGAAGCAGAGGAAGGTGTCACAGCCGGAAGTGACGTTCCACTGCGTTATCATCGTCGTCCGGCGAATGTTCCATCGGCGGAGCTTCTCGTACGAACTTTATGTAAAGTCCGATCGAATAAGGGCCCATTTAAACTGATAGTTTTGTCTCGTAGATGCGATTGTCGTAAGAATACAAGAACTTGCCTCTTGTAAACTAAGAGTTTAGTTCTTTTAACAAAGACTATTTTCAACCAACTTAAAAAAGAAGAAGGTTCTAATAATTCGGGTACTATATTTTTACTTAAATTTCCAAGTACGGCTTAGGTGATGAGAGTTAATCGCCTTATATGCAAGCATTTGCATGTAAAAAGTACGCACGCTAAATTATATTTAATTTTGATTTTCTATGCACTTAGCACTCCTAGGAAGGATCTTCCCAGCAGCGCACAGCTCCGTGTTAAACTAGAATGGGAAACCCTTTTATAATTTGCAATTTGCGAAATGTCAGGTTAAATTACAATTTCGTCCAAAATGCAGCTTCAAAATATGGAATTACAATTTCAGTTATTCCTGGGTCGTTGGTGCCTCGTTTTGCGCTGCATTTTCGCACCAGAATTATTGAGGTTCATTAAAATTTACCCCTTTGCTTAATATTCAGTTATGTTGCGGGCTTATCCGCTCGCGTTCGACACTAATTACAGGTTAATGCGGTAACCTACATTGCGCTAACTCATTTTGTTTGATTGCCATTTGGAGCATTGTCATTAGTTTGGAAATTACAATAAAACAAAGAAGGGAAAGTCGTTATTGCAGATAGTATCTAGGTAGTTACAATTTTACGGGAAGTTCGTTTTGATTTAATATTTATGATGTCTGTAACTACTTTGTATTATTATGCCAATAATGCTAATAAATTATGACGTTTCTGATGGTTTTACTCTGTTAACACAGTATCGACGGACAGAGGCAATAAATATAAGAAGAAGAAGTGTATATGGCTATGGAATCGTTGGTTAGTTTGTAAAACCTAGTAATCCGGCTCTAACCGGCACTGCATTCACAGGAAGCGCAGTAATCGGCTATCGCTTATTATCCCCCTTGTCGCGTTTCCGAGTGCACCGGACCGCCCAGCGGAATCGGACGTTCCGGCCGTTATCCGCGCGCCACTTCCGGCGACTCGCGCTACTTCCGGCCGGCTATCGTGCACCACACGTAAAGCCCGCACACACGACAGATAATGTACATTACATGTATTATCGAACTATGAAAGTAAAGGTATTTATAACCAAATTATACCCACAGCACGTACAAGCATCACGTACAAGTACAGCCATACCAAATTTTACACTGAAAACCTTCTAGAAATAGAATTATAAATAAAACCGTTCAGCGAAAACCTACAAAAAGTAGCTTTTTAATTTGCACCTCAACTTTGACGTTAGATTTGGCATAATCGGAATTTAAACCAGTTCATCAGAGTGGTGACTAGGAAATCGTACCACGTGACCGTTCTTTTGAGGGCAAAAAACGCGCTGAAACGCGTTAATGTCACTATTTAGTCACAGAATACCTATGATTTAGTATGAAAACCGTTCAGAAAACCTGGCAGGTTTTTGGAGTAAAAAATCAGGCCCCTGTTCTAAAAGGAAACGCTACAAATTTCCAAATCTCTGCTGTTTTCCAAACCAAATAACAGTCCCTCTGCGCAGCACTTCAAAATATCTGTCTTTTACGAATACCTCGGGGTGTTTATTCTAAAAACATAATTCCACAAAACAAGCTGTCAAGAGTCAAGTTGACAAAGACGGGCAGGAACAATAGGTAGGGTCGCCCCTTCCTCGGCAATCAGCTAAAACGGAGGGTCGACATAAACACCTCTTTACACCTCGCTCTCACGCTGTTATTCACATTTTCAAGCAAATATTGGTCTGGGAATATTAGGCGGGCTATTTTTTTGCTTTTGTTTAGATCCGGATCGAAATGTGTTCAAGATAGTATGTTTCTTCTTTTTTATTCATACTCAGATAGTATGTTTCTTCTTTTTTATTCATACCCTCAGGTACTCCATACAAAACTATCATCCACAAAAGTGTAGTGCCAACTCAGGGGTAGAAAACACAGGATCGATAGGTTTCCTGCAAGTGGCCATGAGGAGTCCTCGTGGTGTGACTCGTCGAGAGCCCTCTACCGTCCTCCATTGGAGGGCTCCACTGCACTCATGACATGTCATGTTTTGCACCATCGCAAGTTTATAGGAGTTCGTGTTTCAACAAGAGGTTATCTATGAGAATTAGGTGCTTTACAGTGCCGTTTGTTACAATTTCGTACGGCGCTGTCTTACCTTAAACTAAGTTTGTATAACGCCCAGACAATTGGTGACCTCGCGGGGCAGAGTCACGTGGTCCCGAGAGAGACCACGGATATATAATATATAGGCATCTCCACTTTAAAATTTTACCTTTTTTGCTTCGGGGCGAACTAAGTAGGTAAATAATGACATACCACAGATGGTTTTAACATAACGGTCTCTGATGATTAAATGATTAAAATTCACTCATAAAACCTAGGTTTTGCTAGTTTATTAAGTAGTTAATTACTTATACCAGTTGTGCATTCATCTCTACAGTAATAACATGTATGGTACTTGGCCCACTCTTATGTTTCACTTCAAGCCCACTTCTCCTAATAACTCCACGAGCCCAGCTGCATATTACTCGTAATTTTGCATATTTTCGCGGCAAATGTTCTTGTTATAATTTATGCGCATTCGTTATGAGCAAAGAATCGGAAACGCTGAATGGCTGGAAATCCCTTCGAAAGGAGGTTCTCTGAATGGAGTACTAAACATGTGGGGTGAAGTGGTTCACTATTTTTATGGTTCGCTTTTTACACAAGTCGTTTCGCTCATTTTCATGAAATCAAAGCGTAGTCATAGAATTTACTCAGCAGCTTTTGTTTATAGGTAAAACAAATAGGCACTGAGCAAATAATGTTGATTGTAAGTAATATGCCGTCGAGTTTCTCCACGACTATACAAATGTTTACTTACTTTCTCTGATATTCTCATTCGTGAATCAAGAACACTAAGAATGTCCTTGACTGAGTGGAGTGAGTTCTTAATAAAATTAACAGAATCAAAATAAACAATGAAACATTCTCATGACATTTTTCTGTTCAAAATACCATGCTATTTTGCGAGTTCTTTGTTTATTGATTGCCCAATTTGTAAAGCCCAATCGACTGTTTCGAGACTTTCGAGTTCTCAACAAGAGCTTTCGATGTAGATAGGGCACGGCACCCACTGGCTCGACGACAGTCGCAAGCGGTACAAGCAATGTACTCCAGTTTTAACAGGAAACATTTTAATATACTATTTAATTTAAATAGGATTCAGGTCAGTTATGCAAGAGGTTCATTTCGCTTTTTAATTATGTCAGCCCTCAGTTTCATATTACCCGGTCAACAAGAACAACTCGCAATTTAAATATCCATTAAATTACCCGTCACTGTGTTGGTAAACATTATAAATAATTAAATATTCATGGACATTTCACACAACGCACTCTAAAACACGCTACAAACTAAGCAAAGCTTTTACTCTATGGGAACTATATTGCTAATAAAATATACATTTGAAATACATACTTACTATGCTTACACAATATACCTACATAGTAAATCCCAGACATAGAACAAACATCCATGTTTGTCATCACACAAATGTTTGTTCTTGTTGGGATCGATATTTATTACTCCCTCAGTGTAATTGTGGAAAAGCTTATTACAAACTGGAACAATTTCTACACCAATTTACACTGAACCACATAATTGTTGCCGCCGATTCAGCTATCCGAACAAAATTAATATGTGGGAATTGGCACCGCAGCCATCGTTGCGTTGTTATAACACCTTAGGGCGTTTGCACACTGGTAATACCGACACGTACACGGTACCGACATATCAGATCCCCGAGTCTGTGCATTTGCTTTGACTTTCGACTCGAATATAGCACACGCAAACGCATTCGCAAAGCGAGAAATTTTGTTGGGAATAGCACTATTCCCAAATCTCCCGCTAGAGGCGCTTGTCCGTTTCATACAAAATTTCTTGCTATGCAAATGCGTTTGCGTGTGCTATACTCGAGTCGAAAGTCAAAACAAATGCACAGACTCGGGGCTGCCTTATTCACGAATAAATGTGACAATCGCAAACGTATCGTAACGCTAGCGTATCCGAGATACACTGCGCGGTGACACTACAACGGTTGGCAGTCGAGCTGTCATTGACGCGCAATATAATTCGAATACGCGGGCGATTGTCAGATTTGTTCGTGAATATCTTCGAGGTGTCGTGTGGGATTATGAAAACAGTCATACGTGAGAGTATAATAATTGGCACTCCTATTATAAGTATCGTAGTGAGCATCCTATGAAATCTCTATTGTATTGTTATCCACAGAATAGAGCTTGCAGAGTAACAACTGAAGTTCTAAACATGACTAGCTAATGAAGTTGCATGCAGCGTCGCATCATGACCTATATATGCAGTACTTGCACCACAGGGCACCTGATACTTCTTCGTATACCTATGTTGAGATCTTGAGACTCTCTTTTATTTGCGCTATTAATTTTGGACATAAACGAAATCAATCTGTTAATCTGTCTGTTGTTTCTCTTTTTATTGTTCTTGCATGATAGTATTTCATACATCAAATATCTTTGTAAAACATCAAGGCATAAGATACGTTTTAGAAACTATATTCATTACAAACTCGGTCTTTCTTGGGTGCAGCTCTCTAGTCGTAGGTAATACGAACTTGTACTGATTGATCAGATCTATGTACAGTCAACGTCTCAGTAAACAACGAGCTGGTCAGTGCAAAAATACATTGATGTCAAGAATAAATAAATCGGTCACAATTCCCGTCAAGTACCAACCGCAAGAATTAAATGAATAGGCATATCGGGAATCTTACCGACCCAGTAGTACGATTGTTATTCGAGATAAAATCTCATTGACTAGGAGGATGCGATAAGGCATTTCCAATTAGCACAACAGTCAGCCGTCAGGTAGACGAAGGATGGAGGTTTGCCTTTGAGATAGAATTGTGGAGTAGGGCTTCCTATTTACTAAGTGGTTTTGGCAATTGATTATTGAGGTTTGACCTCTAAGGTGTCTTGTTTCTTGTAATAATTGGACCAAAAATTTTTTTCTTACTTAATACATTTTTCTTAATGAATACGGAACTTTTTACCATGACTAGCGGTTTCTACTGTGAATAAAGATTTTGTAAACTGTTGAATTTTTATATTCAGTTGATTTTTTCTGAGTTTGATGCCCTGTGACGTCACTATATCCGATAGCGCGCCCGTATTCTGCGTGTCTGATTTAACGATCCAATCAGTTAGGATATTGTTTTCAAGGGTTTGTCTGGTTCGATTCGTTCAGACAAAATCTCAACTACCTTCCTAGCTTTATAAAGTAGGTACCTTAACTACGTGGAAAGCCAGTTTTTAAAACCGAGTTCAATTAATCATTTTAGTGCTCCAGTAGTACCAATATTATTAACAAAATTATAAACCAAATTCCGCTCCTTAAACTTATAGCTTCATCAAACTCTAGGTTATTAAGTTTACGACTGTTTTAAGAAGGTTCGACGATAATTTTATATTTACAAGCTCTACAGTTTTGGCAGTGCTTAAGTTCGTAAAAAAACAGCTATGTAGGTTTTATACTAAGTTTTAATAAAATAAGAACAAAAACTTGAAATGAGAAATGAGAATGAAAATAAAAAAGTTATTCGCAATTACTTTTACTCAATTAACATCGCCAGCTTATCTTATGTATGTATATGTATAGTCCATATTATTATACCTGCTAGATAAAAGCCAGCCTGTATAATTTAGCTGTACCTACTAATGTTTACCTTCTCACGTATTGCAAAAAAATATTGTAAATACCGTGAGTAATAATATTATGGTTAAAATTAAACTAATTGTGTGCTCCTTTCGTGGTAAGCGATTTTGAAAGCTATTCCAGATTATTCCGAACTTTTTGAAAGTACCCATTCCCCATCAGCATTCAAATGTCCTCATTGTGGCTCCAACTCCTTACGATACGTCCCACTACCGGCGAGAGTGAAGGAACCCTAATCCACCACGTGCGACTGCCGGGTCCAGTTCATTGCCATAAAACAGCAAACGAGCTAGTATTACGAGTCCAAATACTATCCAGCTACAACGTAAAACCCCTTCGAGACGGCTCTTTACGGCCGCAGCCCAGTCTCCTTAATAGCGGTTATACACGTATGATAGCGGACGTATTTTTTTAATTCGAGACAATGACATGTCGATGTTCTGTCTTCAATTCCAACTTCTTGGTTTATGACTTTTGCAACTTGTAACAAGTGTCTGTTTACTCTAGTGTCACAAACGGGATGGAGGGTAGGGCAAAATATGATGTCCTAGAATGTGACATGTAGCATTGCATTGTGTCCATCAATATCCATTACTCTGAGACCTTAAATATCTAAAACCTCGTCGGTCTTATTACAGAACGAATACTAAAGAAAGTCAAGGTTTAAACGTACGTCAACGTAAAGGTTTATGTCAATGTAAACCTTGACTTTCTTTAGTCCCCGCTCTGGAATAAGACCGTGTGTGTCTTGTAATTGCACTGGCACCCATACCTTTCACATCTTTGAATCTCAAGACCTGTCTGTTTCTATCAGTGCGCTTGTCAAATGAATTAACCCTAATGATGGTCACCGTTTGTTAGAAAACCACCTTACCCGGACTAAGGCATTTTACCGTCCAGTTAAAATGGGATAGGTATAAGAATAATACCGGTTCTTCATATCACCGACGTAACTTTAAACGACCTGACCCTTAACTCGAGGCTTGTTCCCTCCCATACTTCAAGACGTAAAAAGAGCTGAAAGTGCCTGGAGTCAGTGCTCAAACTTCAATGGCTGGGACAAAGGTTCTGGAGAGTACTGGTTAACTTCAGCGGTTCGGCGTAAATTATACACTTGTTGCAAAGGGTTAGACCAATTAGCTGGCTATGCATGTTGATGGGCAAAAAGGACGAAAATGTTCAAGTCCTTTTTGCTCTGTGACGGTGTCAAAGGCTTTTGAGAAACAGGTAATTCCTCAATTCGGTCTGAAAGAGTTTATTATATTACACAGAGGTTTACAAGTCGTAAGCAAAATGGAGGACACGCGAACCTTGGCTTTTGCCTTTTATTCTGATTACCTTTAGCGCTGATTTGGCGCTGAATTGGATAAAAAATGTACACGTTGACTACAAGGAAGAGCATAATTAAATTATCCAAGCGTAAAAATCTATTGGAAGCTTTCCCAGATCCAATGCACGACTCGTTAGAGTAGTGTGCCACAGAAGCGAGTAGGCGAGCGCTCGGAGCGATGCATTCGAATCATTCGGACGATTGAATCGATTAATCGGATGGTGTCGGCAAACAACGACGCTATACGCATGGCCACCTCGACGGAGCTGCCGATTCAGAGCTTATTTACTTTCCGGGGACGGCTAAATGCACAGAACGCAATAAAAAAGCCTGGTGTATAACGTGCTAAGAGAATCGATCTCTAATCTCTATAGTACTTTTTGGTCAGTCTGTAGTTCATTTGTCGAAAATTTTGTTGAATCCTCGATTTTTAATTCGATACTAAATACCGAATAAAAATTAAGGGGCATACTTTTTGTATGGTAAAACATTGTTTTGGGGAGGAGTCTAGTTACGTGGATGATAATCGATTGAAATACATTTTACATCTGTATCATCACGTGTTATTAGAGATCTAACGAGGCATACCCACTTGTATGCATTAACAATATGTAGAGCCGTAATATGGGCCTGAAATATGAATGCGAAGTATACAGCATTGACCTAGATAAATTTAAAAATGTCAAGAATTTAAATACTTGTTTGCACAAGTTTCTAGAAAGCTAGAGAGCTACGAGACCGATATTTTTCACGCTTGACAGATAGAACTAGGTAACTGCAATTTCATTATTGCAGCGAGCGAGTCATAAAACGGATATTAATCAAGGAAATGGATAATGTCGCGGTGTTATTTCTTATTCCTTTTGCGCTCTATCGTTGCTTCTGTTTGTATGAATTTCGCTATCGACACGATATCGGCAAAGAGCTAATTCTATACGTTACAAAATATCCTAAAGAATTTTTTTCAAAACATGTATAGTATCCCGAAAGAACTGTAGTGCATCAACAAACTAGTCTAGTGCCATCTTGAAAATGAAAGTCTTAACACTGTCAACAATACGACACAAACACTATGTTGTTGGAGAGCTAATCTCATATAAGTATCTGCCGCTTTCACAATGTGTGGACACCAACAACGGTATTTTTGTAATAATAATAATATAATATAAACTTTATTTCAGGCAACCTAAGAACTATACAGAATGTAAAAAATGTACAATATACAAGATGTAACCTTAGAGACTAACATACATTATTAAAAACTTATTTATTTATTTGCAACGTAATAACGTTTTTATTCGAGCCACTGACGTCGATATCGTGTCCGTGTCGGGTAGTGTGAAAACTCCTGTTAGGCACCTACTGAAGATAATCTCAAGCTTATTCAAAATATGTGGTCCTTGTGGAGCAGTGATATGGGCCAGGAATGCATGAATAGCTAAGAATGCTTAGAGTTGGGCGAAACGACTCATTTGTAATTCATAACTGCGGTGCGGATGTACGGCCGCCAAATGGACCTGTGAAACGAACGAAATTCAACTTTTCAAATTACGTTTGAATATTATATACGCCGAGTATTTTAGTTGGGTATATGTTTTCAACCCTTAATTTGAGTAAACGAAAAATCGTATTCTAACTTCACTTTTCGTCTTTACGTAAATGGCTTGCAAATTACAAATGTTGGAGGATAACATTGTAAGGTGAGTAGAAATGATAGCTGCAGCCATTGCAGCTGTTGCCATTCGCAAGGGAATTCAACGTCACAGTGAACAATTTTAACCGAATATACAGTTTTATCTCATGGGTTATCTCATAAGAAATCTGACGGATAACCATCCACAAGTCCATCTACTATCCAAAGGATAGTAACAACAAGAAGCTAAACTTATAGAAACCGGGAATTAGAGAGAGCTCTCCGACGATATCGAATAAGTGTCATGTGGCGTAAAAACGCCTACTAAAAAGTGAGAAAATATAACAGAATTTCTACCTATGCAATTGAATTACTCCAATAGCATAACCACCAAGAGTATAATTCGATTTTGGACAATAGTTAAAAGTATCGATTCATAATGTATCGAATAACTTACTGCAATATACGCAGAACACCTAGTAAGTATAGTAATCATAGTTATTAAGCCTCGCGTTCAATTATAGAGTCCATTCAACCATTACCACCTACACGGAGAGAAAAAAGCTACTTACATGACCCGATTTTGTAATGTGTGTGCAACTTACTACTTAATAACGGTGTTACCTACTTAACAATGGTTCCGGCTACTTCTTAATGTTGAATCCTACGTACACGTTTATAGGCAGGGCCATTACGCATAATGGTATTACAGAAAAGTACTTATAATGGTGTCGCCTACGTATGTAACGGGGTTTCATACTTAAACAAAAGGATTAGCTGATAGCTACGTATTTTAAGTAGCCGACTCATTTAGTTAAGTACGAGGTATTTATACAACATGAAACATAGTCTGCCTACTTGTTGCATAATGTTGAAAGCTACGTATTATAAGTAACCGACTGCATTATATCAGTATGCCGCACTCATTCGGCATTTGGCTACACTCAGTCTTTACCTTACGTATTGCGCTTACTTACATAAGGTTGATGGATAAATTGTCTAAGTAGCCGATGACATGGTATCTAAATAACTTTAAAACCTATATAGCTGCCTAAGTACAATAAGAATAAGGTTGAAAGCTACGTGTCGTAAATAGCAGAGTAGGTAAGGTACATTAACAGTATAATAAGTACCTACAACAGCCATTACCTGCGTACAATATGGAAACAGTAACTAACCATCCTAAGCTACTAAAAACATACTATTACATGGTATACAGATACTTAGGTACATGAATGATCTTAGTGCCTTCGTACAGTAAGGTTGACAGCTACGTATTGTAAGTAGCTTGCTACATTATAATTACCGATGTAAGTAATCCGCCTACTTACGTACGCATGCAGCATACGTACAGTAATGGCTCCGACTACTTACAGCACGGTGTTTCCTACTTACGTACGGGTTCAGCCTACGTACAGTAATGTCTCCGACTACTTACAACACGGTGTTTCCTACTTACGTACGCATGCAGCATACGTACAGTAATGGCTCCGACTACTTACAGCACGGTGTTTCCTACTTACGTACGGGTTCAGCCTACGTACAGTAATGGCTCCGACTACTTACAGCACGGTGTTTCCTACTTACGTACGGGTTCAGCCTACGTACAGTAATGGCTCCGACTACTTACAGCACGGTGTTTCCTACTTACGTACGGGTTCAGCGAGTAATGTCTCCGACTACTTACAACACGGTGTTTCCTACTTACGTACGCATGCAGCATACGTACAGTAATGGCTCCGACTACTTACAGCACGGTGTTTCCTACTTACGTACGGGTTCAGCCTACGTACAGTAATGTCTCCGACTACTTACAACACGGTGTTTCCTACTTACGTACGCATGCAGCATACGTACAGTAATGGCTCCGACTACTTACAGCACGGTGTTTCCTACTTACGTACGGGTTCAGCCTACGTACAGTAATGTCTCCGACTACTTACAGCACGGTGTTTCCTACTTACGTACGGGTTCAGCCTACGTACAGTAATGGCTCCGACTACTTACAGCACGGTGTTTCCTACTTACGTACGGGTTCAGCGAGTAATGTCTCCGACTACTTACAACACGGTGTTTCCTACTTACGTACGCATGCAGCATACGTACAGTAATGGCTCCGACTACTTACAGCACGGTGTTTCCTACTTACGTACGGGTTCAGCCTACGTACAGTAATGGCTCCGACTACTTACAGCACGGTGTTTCCTACTTACGTACGGGTTCAGCCTACGTACAGTAATGGCTCCGACTACTTACAGCACGGTGTTTCCTACTTACGTACGGGTTCAGCGAGTAATGTCTCCGACTACTTACAACACGGTGTTTCCTACTTACGTACGCATGCAGCATACGTACAGTAATGGCTCCGACTACTTACAGCACGGTGTTTCCTACTTACGTACGGGTTCAGCCTACGTACAGTAATGTCTCCGACTACTTACAACACGGTGTTTCCTACTTACGTACGCATGCAGCATACGTACAGTAATGGCTCCGACTACTTACAGCACGGTGTTTCCTACTTACGTACGGGTTCAGCCTACGTACAGTAATGTCTCCGACTACTTACAACACGGTGTTTCCTACTTACGTACGCATGCAGCATACGTACAGTAATGGCTCCGACTACTTACAAATGATAAACAAGGTCCATTTTCAGTGTAGGTAGGTAGTTGGTATAGATATGGAATACCTAACTACCTACGTTACGTAGTTATAGTACAAAGATCACGAATAAATGTGATGACCCCCCCCTCAGTTGTCGTAATAAAATTGTTTTATACTTACTACCTAGGTACCTAGGCAAAATAACAGTTCCGATGGAACCTATCTCAGAAAACGTCAAATAATGTCACAAAAAGCTAAGTAGTATATTCGTAGTAAGTATCTCACCTACCAAGTATACCTAGTGTACCTACCTACCTTTGCTTACCTTTTCTCTGTCCTAGGTCCTGTCCTAGGTTCTCTTAGGTACTAGGTAGGTACCTAACCTACTAGGTATCAGGTCATACCATGATGATTGGGTATCAGTCCGATGACTTAGGTAGGTAAGGTACCTATTACCAGGTACCATTTTTATTACATCGATGATAGATACGTGACCTATCTATAGGTAGGTCGTAGGTAGGTAGGTCGTAGGTAGGTAGGTAGTGAAGGTAGGTACCTAGATGCGTTTTTTACGCATCCAGTAATTACAACCATGTTATTAACACGGAAGATACCTTTAGCATGATGTTAACAAAAACTGGTTAACCTACCTACAAGTAAACACATAGGTGCCTATATATACTACCAACATCGTGTATCACGACAACGAAAGAGAGATATTACGCAGAAAACTTTGGAAGTATTTATGTAGGTTACCTACCTACAAATACAGCTCGACCCTGCGTCTAGACATCGGACATGCACTTGCATGGTAGGTACACACGTTTGTACTTGCTCGAGATCGACCAAAATCATCGAACATGTACGTACCACCTACGTGTGTACCCCCACCAGAATATTTTATCTATCTATATACATAAAACTGTAAAAAAAGCCAAAAACTAAAATTAAAGATATAGGTAGATAAACTAAATATTATGCAGATCTACTAAATAAACGATTCTGATTCCGAAAACGAGTTTGTCTGTTCGCGGATCACGCCTAAACTACTGGACCAATCTCAATGAAACTTATACCATTCAGAAGCCCTTTTTGCGGATTGAAACATAGACTATATTTTATTGAAATTAAAGACGTGGGTTCTTAGATACAGCTTGATTGAACTCTCTAAACCAAAAGCTGCCATTTGCTACGAGGTTCATCGTATGCTGGTTGACAGATATTTTGATGGAAAGATTCGAACGCGTACGAAGTCGCGGGTATCAGCTAGTAGCTACTTAATATAGGTGAAGTAATTTATTTTTATTGTTTACGTATGTACCTATCTAGGTACTCATAATTTTTAGGCTATACCTAAGTACCTACCTACCTAAATGTGGGTACCTGTACCTTCCTATTTTTAAGTGTGGCCAATAAAAAGTTTTTCTTTCTTCTTTTCTTTCTAAGTATTTATTTAGTACCCATACCTAGGTACCTAGGTACTAAGTAGGTGCTAACTGTGGATAATCTACCAAAGTACTTAGGTATACGCAGATGATCGATTCGCAGGCGAAAGTTGAAATCTCTTTCGACCGAATGCTCAAACGCCACTTAAATTAAGTTCACGCTTAAATTATTGCCATCTCTTACAAATGACTAATGTCAAACAGAGGCAGAGCAATTTTAAGTGGTGCTTAAATTTGAGTGACGTTTCAGAATTCCGGATTTTGTCTGTTATTGCGTCACTTAGCGTCATTGCTTCCCAATCACAATACCTGATCTCTGATTGGCTGAAACAAGCTAGGTACGTATTTTAATGTATACGCTTACTATTGTAAGTAGCAAGCCGCGGACGACAAAAGAGTCAGTGTTGCCAATGCTACGGCGGCAGTCCCAGATTCATTTATGATTATCAAATAAAGAAGACTCCATTCAGTCGAATAAACGAAACTCGCTTCCTTCTTCTATTTTCAGTAAAACTTACCTCTTTTAATATAATTATTATTGAATAAAAAAAATAATTTGAAAAAACATTACAATACTAAAGATCAACAGACTACAACTAATTAAAACAAACTACCAAACTAAATTTGTGTATATTTTTTGCTCATGTTATATCTACTCGTGTTTCTTCATTTTCTCCTTTTATCTCCTTAAGTTTACTTAGGTACCTACCTACCTAAGTAAGAGAGTCGAAAAAGGTAGCCAAACCAGACTACCTGGATGGCAAATTTGGCTATGTTACTTTAAAAAAAAATATTTGGCGACTTAAGGCTATGTAGATTGCAGCTGTGGCATAGATTTAATCCATGAGCTGTAGGTACCTATAGTCAGTTTTGCGACTTTAATCCGGTTAGACTGTTAGATTTGGCAACACTAAGCGTCGCTCGGTCCGGTCTCGGCGGACGCCGTGACGCCATTTTCGTACCTAGCCGTTGTTGCACATGCACATTTTGATGCACATCTTTCAATATTTTGTAACTTGAGTCCACGGAGTACCTACTTTTTCTTGAGTCAGTGTAACAAACAGACGCAAGTTTTGACTACAAAAACAACAGGTACCTATACCTACATAGGAAAATGGAAGACAAAACAGATCTTGAGTTTCTATCAGATGTAAAATGACAGTACTTGGAAGATGTTTTTCGTGGTAAGTGTAATGAATCTATTGTTTCCTCGGTTCCCTTACATACAAGTCGTACGTTCCTACGTAGGTACCTAGGTAATTATCGTCGTCGTATCGCGTCGTCGTAGTAGGGTTGTAGGTTGTAGGTAGGCGCCTCACGCATGTTTCACTGGTAAGCTACGTTATTTTATACCTACTGTGCTGTGACTGTGAAAAGAGCTTGTCTTACTGCTCTGTAGTAAAATTATATACCTTCCTATCTACTTCCATGAAAAGAACCTGGTGGCTTCTCTAGAAGAGTCAGTAGTGAGATCATCATATCAGCCTGTTGAAATTCACTGTTGGACATAGGTCACTCCATAGATTTCTAGAAAGAGCTATTTTAAGCCTTCTACATCTATCAACTTAACACACAGTTGTATGAATGTATTCGATCCTTCGGGTGATGGGCCATCCTACATTTGTGGTTTGTGGGTGCCGAAAAGTGTGAGCTTTATGATGTTGAACCTAGTCTAGGTGGAATCTGTTTGGGTAACTACCTACTAGTTCCTGGCCTCAATAATAGTAAACTGCATTTACCTAATTTAAATTAAAACTTTCAGAAAATAACATCAATTGGGAAATATTAACTCTTCTGAGTGCTGAAGAACTGAAAGAACTTATCCCCAAAATAGGGGATCGAATAAAAGTTAGAAATTTTATTGAAAAGAAATCTACTGAAAAGCTTATGTTTGCAGTAAGTACCTACCTAATAATTTTTATGCTTTATAACTTTATTTAATAAAAAAATATCACATTGATCCAAACAAGTTTTCCAACCAAAAAACTTATACCAATGCGATAAATTAAAGTGCACATTTTTTGGTTAGAAAACTTGTTTGGATCAATGTGATATTTTTATTGAACCTTTGCATTGTTATTCTCTCGACCCTGAAGCTCTGCAATTTCACATAATTACATTTAGTTAGGTATATTATATCTTCAAAATTGTTGAAATGTGCGAGCGAGCGGGTTGTCTGCCTTTTACTTTACCCTACCTAAACAAAACATATCAGGGTTTTAGAAACAGACATGAAAGAAAAAAATAACGGATTTATACCTTCACATCAGCACTTACTTGGATTTTTGCTAAAACTACTCTTTAAATATTTCAGATTGTTGACCCAGATA
Organism: Eulithis prunata; assembly: GCA_918843925.1. Lineage (NCBI taxonomy): Eukaryota > Metazoa > Arthropoda > Insecta > Lepidoptera > Geometridae > Eulithis > Eulithis prunata. Next base: position 6,747,451 of record OU974014.1, on the reverse strand, counting down.
AAATTTCATTCCATACAGATCTGGATATATTATCGCAACCAAGCTCGTCAACCATTGGATCTAGTGTAAGTTATTTTTATAACTACATTATTAGCTGCTTCTTACCTATTCTAACCTTAATATCTATATAAATGTGAAAGTAACTCTGTCTGTCTGTCTGTCTGTTTGTCGCGCTTTCACACCAAAACTACTGAACCGATTTAAATGTAATTTGATACACAGATAGTCTATAGCCTGAGAAAGGAAGTAAGCTACTTTTTAATGTGAAATATAGGTTGTATGGGGGTGAAAAGTTGTATGGAAGTATCGTCATTTTTATAGTTAGAAGCTTGAAACTTATTTTTACCCTCAAGGGTGTAAAATAACAATAGGGAATAAGGGATGAAAGTTTGTGTGAAAATATGTAAGGTTTATGTGAATGTTTTATGAGTTTGCGACAAGAGACAAAATATTAGAGCTATTTTGATATAACATTTACAGAGTCATTAGGTACACCTAAATAATTAAAAATGCTACCCAAAGGCAATATTCCAAGCGGATGTAGTTTTTGTATTTGAACATTTGGCTGATTGTGATATTTAAAATGTGTTTGTTTTTAGTACTTTGATCCAGTTATGGAAATAGTGAAATAAAAATATTACTATTCTTTTTGATAACAATTTATTTTTGTGCTTTCAGAGAATGACCCAGAGACACAAAAAAATGTGTGTTTGAAAATTTTGTTGGTTCCAATCAACTGGGGCATGTTACCCTGAAGAATGTGCAGAGGTATGGTTCTTTCTCCAATTGGGATTCTTCGACATAAAGACAAAGTTTGTCAAAAACTCACAGACAGTCAATTCACTGGTTGACTCACCTAGGACTTAACAATTCTGAGAATTAAAATGTTTACTTGCTACTACTGTAAAAAAAAGTTGCGTTAAAACCATCTTTGTTAGTCACTCACATAATAAACTAATAATAATTTTGTCATTTTAAATAAGTGTTATATTTCCGATCTTGGGAAAGTTGTTTTATATTGTTTAGAATAATGTAACGTAGGTTACCTGCTTATGTAACTTCTATTTCCTGTCATGGGAATAAGTTGCTTGACATTTTTTAGAATAATGCTATCATATTAATTAATTGTTATATTTCTGATCTTGGGAATAAGTTGTTTGATATTGCTTAGAATAATGTAACGTTACATATGTTATGTAAATGTTCCTGCTTATGTAGTTTTGAGCCTATTCCCAGTCATGGTCATAAGTTGTTTAACATTGTTTAAATAATGTAATTGTTTAAAACAATGTAACGTTTGAATACATGAGTATATTAGTTTTTTTTAATAAAGTAGGTCAGCCTATAGGTTGTTAGTATAATGCTATAGAGGTATAAAATAGTAGATATTCCATCGGAAAATTGTAATTTTATGTTTTGAATACAACGTTAAAGAATAAAATGTATAATTTCATTAAAATTATATTAGTTATTATTTTTATTACATATGTACTTACTGTACTGGCTCTGACCGCGTACAGTACGGTGTTTACTGTTAACGTATAGAGTGTAGTGTACGTAATGTAGGGCTCCGACTGCTTATATTACTGTGTATATTGTTTACGTACAGGTTTTAGTATACGTAATTTACGGGTTCTGACTGCTTACAGCACGGTGTTTACTGTTAACGTATAGAGTGTAGTGTACGTAATATAGGGCTCCGACTGCTTACATCACGGTGTTTCCTACTTACGTACGGGTTCAGCATACGTACTTACAGTGCTGTCCGTATGCTGAACCCGTACGTAAGTAGAAAACACCGTGATGTAAGTAGTCTGAGCCATTACTGTACGTATGCTGCATGCGTACGTAAGTAGGAAACACCGTGATGTAAGTAGTCGGAACCATAACTATACGTATGCTGAACCCGTACGTAAGTAGGAAACACCGTGTTGTAAGTAGTCGGAGCCATTACTGTACGTATGCTGCATGCGTACGTAAGTAGTAAACACCGTGATGTAAGTAGTCGGAACCATAACTATACGTATGCTGAACCCGTACGTAAGTAGGAAACACCGTGTTGTAAGTAGTCGGAGCCATTACTGTACGTATGCTGCATGCGTACGTAAGTAGGAAACACCGTGCTGTAAGTAGTCGGAGCCCATACTTTACGTATGCTGAACCCGTACGTAAGTAGGAAACACCGTGTTGTAAGTAGTTGGAGACATTACTGTACGTAGGCTGAACCCGTACGTAAGTAGGAAACACCGTGTTGTAAGTAGTCGGAGACATTACTGTACGTAGGCTGAACCCGTACGTAAGTAGGAAACACCGTGCTGTAAGTAGTCGGAGCCATTACTGTACGTAGGCTGAACCCGTACGTAAGTAGGAAACACCGTGCTGTAAGTAGTCGGAGCCATTACTGTACGTGTGCTGCATGCGTACGTAAGTAGGAAACACCGTGTTGTAAGTAGTCGGAGTCATTACTGTACGTAGGCTGAACCCGTACGTAAGTAGGAAACACCGTGCTGTAAGTAGTCGGAGCCATTACTGTACGTAGGCTGAACCCGTACGTAAGTAGGAAACACCGTGCTGTAAGTAGTCGGAGCCATTACTGTACGTGTGCTGCATGCGTACGTAAGTAGGAAACACCGTGTTGTAAGTAGTCGGAGTCATTACTGTACGTAGGCTGAACCCGTACGTAAGTAGGAAACACCGTGCTGTAAGTAGTCGGAGCTATTACTGTACGTATGCTGCATGCGTACGTAAGTAGGAAACACCGTGCTGTAAGTAGTCGGAGCTATTACTGTACGTATGCTGCATGCGTACGGAAGTAGGAAACACCGTGCTGTAAGTAGTCGGAGTCATTACTGTACGTAGGCTGAACCCGTACGTAAGTAGAAAACACCGTGATTTAAAAGTCGGAGCCATTACTGTACGTATGCTGCATGCGTACGTAAGTAGGAAACACCGTGTAGTAAGTAGTCGAAGCCATTACTATACGTATGCTGCATGCGTACGTAAGTAGGAAACACCGTGTTGTAAGTAGTCGAAGCCATTACTGTACGTATGCTGCATGCGTACGTAAGTAGGAAACACCTTGTTGTAAGTAGTCGGAGCCATTACTGTACGTAGGCTGAACACGTACGTAAGTAGGAAACACCGTGACGTAAGTAGTCCACACCTTTACGTAAGTAGGACTCACCATGCTTTATGTAGTCTGAACAAGTACAGTACGTATACAATGAAGGGCAGGTGAAGACTGCATGCTACGTATATAAGTAGCAAAAGAACCCAGCAGGAAATTACGTAGCCCGGTCCATGACAAATTCCTGGTGCGGCCTACTTACAGCATACTACTTACGCGACATGGTGCTGCCTACTGACGTCATGCTGGGTCGTTTTGCTACTTAGATTACGTAGCCGGGCTACGTAATTTTTTCTCAGTGTAGTACTTAACACCAAAGCACTTGAGCGTGCATTGGCCTAAATACTGTACAATGTAATTCATATCATCATCATCGTCATGTCTGTTCAAGTTCACTGCTGGTTCATAGACCTCTTTCATAGTTTTCCAGGATTTTTACGCCAGTATAGCACGCTTATACCTATATACCTACCTGTACTTTACGGGAAAAACTAGGTACATTTTCGCAAGCATAAAGGTTTATCTAGGAGGTAGAACACCAAAGATCTATCTCCTAGCTTAGCTGAAAATAGCTCCATTTTTCAGCATTTTCGTTTACCCCACTATTAGTCCTCGAGATATCTCCGAGCCGGTTGCTCTCTACAAATAAAGATTTCCGATCCTTGGAAACTTTTGATTAGAATTGAAAACGAATCATAAGATTTATTAGACAAGGATCTCCTGTTCTGTTTACTCAGGTTTCTTTACTTTTTTAATTTTGTTAATTTCTTTTCATTTCGATATAATAATGTAGTTTTAACTTAAGTTTTTTAAATTAACTCTTGAAAGAGTAACATAAACTTGAAAATTATTAAAACCGAATCTATAGTTAGTATCAATTTTCTTGTTTGGAATACTTTTAACTTTTATGAACCTGAAAAATTATGTCGCTATCGCTGCCAGGAACTATGTGTCTAACTATCAAACATTTTAAATCAAAATGCCGCATCGTAGGGAGTGTATCTTACAGTAGGAATCGAATGGCTTTATTTACATAAAACAGTCGTATTCTCGATTATGCGTAATCGAATGTTTTGATCGTGGAATCTGGATAGAGCCCGAATAAACCGATATAGATCGGTATGGATCGGTATAAATCTCGCTTTGAGCTCGGCCGGCATTCCTGGCAAGTTACCGAACAACAGTAATGAAGGTTTAATCCGCTAAATTCCTGCAAAATCCGCTGGGATCTGCTCGAGACTTGACTTAGCTCTCGTTTCTGTAATTATAGGCATATGACGATAAACTGTAATCATGTAGTATTGCGTAGCTTGCTTGCTGTGTAATGCTTTGAATAGTCCGATATTAAAGGGTTGTGTGTATCATCGTCGTCTTACATCGCAGTCGATATTTTTAAAAAAATTGGCGTGCAGCTGTTTCCGATGTTACTCAGGAAGGCAGCAGGGGGACAATGCACAATACACCAAAACGCGGGACATCAGTGCAGATTTTATGCCCCCACGACAATTTTGAATTAGAATTAGCGGGAAACAGATGCAAATCATTAATCATCAGCATTGTTAAAAGGATTTTTACGAGTTAAAATTCCAGGCAGCATTAATACCTTTCATTCTCCTCCATTATTCGGCGGGAATTTGCAAAAGATGTCATAAAATTTTAATTTTTCATAGCGCCCATTACGTTTTGCTGAAACGACATCGCATTACAGGGTGGCTAAAAGCACAATTTAAAATGCCCGCTGAGTTATTCCTTCATGGTTGTGTTAACAAGAGAGATGGAAATTACTTGAGTTTTTTCAGAATTTTGGTATTTCCATCAGCAGAAAATAATTGGTAGATCTTAAAGAAATTAATTGTTTAAAAGTTCATTTTAGAACTTTTAATACAAGCCCTGAATTATTCCGATTTGTCAAATTCATTTTATTAAAAATGAATTTGACACACACTGTTTTAAATGACATCATAATCCCTGAGGATCTACTCCGAAAAATGAAACGACAAAATTAGTATTGATACGCCAACAACGTACAACAACTCGATAGCGCAGTGCGCTGTCCAACTCGATACGAACTCTGTATACCGACTACTAGACCCTTGCCGCGCAGTTCGTAAATCTGCGTCGACACCTAGGGAGACTCGCATTTAGATAATTGCGGGTAGCGGTGGAACTTTGCTGGCGCGCTTTTGTAGTGGTCTCAGTTCGCGCTCTTTGAAGTGCATAATGGCAGTCCGCGTCGCGACCACATTGTTCCATGATGGCGCTTTGTGTGATACGCATGTTTGATGACGCCTTGTCAGCTCCTATTCCTGTGTTCATTAGAATAATGAGTTTGATATCGCTTTTGATAGACCTGCACGGAAGGACTTTTCACAGAACCTTTTAAAATCATTTCGTGGTTTTCTAATGATGCTGAAATAACTATACCACGACGCCAGCACAGCATCTACTTCAAACGGTCTCGTCACCCCTGTTTTGTCACTGTAAAAGTTTGCAGAAGTCGAAGTGTCGACCATGTAGCACCTCAAATGCTGAGGATTAAATGTTCTCGAATGGCGGCTGCGAACCGAAAGACGCAATGCAATGATCGGTAGAAGTCGATGGATAGAGAAGGCTCAAAATTGTTATTCTTCGTTATTGTTATTATATATGGAGGCCTATTTTCCAGGCAACATCGAATGTAGATACATATTCAAAACGCTAACTCTCAATACCACCGCAGACAAATTAATATTAGGAGCTCGTCTAGGTACTTATCTATTCTGTCAAAGCATTTGATGACAGTACAACAGAATAAACACAGTAAACAGAGCTCTATCACGTCCATTAAAATAATGAGTGTGATCGCTTTGGATTAACGCCACAATGCGTCCACATTGGCGTTCTATTTGCGCTCTTTGCGCAAATTGGATTTTATTGGATAGTGTTTGCAGTTTGTTTTCAGTATCTACAATCGTAAAAAATATAGGCGTAGGCAACTCCAAATAAAACCTGAATCATTTTAGTGATAGCATATTTGTAATATGTGCTATAAAACGCGAATGAACAAAATCAGTTGTATAACTACAACTCTAGCTCTAAATTCCCGAATTTATTGAAAACTAACTAGATACAGGTAGTTATAAAAAAATGATACGAACTTTAAACTTAGCGAGTCTCAGTAATCATAGGCATTGTATGCCGAAAACTGAAGTGTTATGCGTATTGTTGCTGATGTTACAACCTAGTCTCTATTTTTTATGTTACATTTTTTTCTCATGCTACATGTCGGGTGCTGTTTGTGCTTGAAGAGTAGAACCTGGTGATCTGTAACAGATTCTTCTGGCACCAATTTCTCACAAGGTTAGTGTTTAACATTATGTTGTACTTGTTTGTATTAGAGTTAATTTTAATTGCTTTATGGGATAAAATAAATATATTGTTTTTTTCTATAGATAAACTTTTGATAATAAGCCAGTCAAGTTATGTTGGTAGGGATTATGTCACACTACAACTTGTACAAGAGACGTTTACAGTAATCCGACAAGTTTAACAGCTCAAAGAGCAGTGCCTATATCGATTAAACTAGAATGGCATTTGCAAGTGTGAATGGAACAATACACATGTTCCGCGCAGTTGGGTGCATTGAATCGATGAGTGGACTGATTTCTCGCCCATTGAGCCCGCCGTGTATCCATAAATAAAAATTTATACAGTATGTAAGGTTTAGTGTCTGATAATGTTGCGCTGGGACTACTGACTGGGACGATTCATTACGTCAGATTTGTGCGTCAACCGAATGAAAATTGATGGTAAAATTCTGATGGTTGGGTCAGAAATTTATGCTCTTTTCGACGCTGATAGCAAAGCTTAAAAAACGCTATCAGCTTTTAGTGAAAACGAATTACGCTCGAGCGGTCAGTACTTGTAAGAGTTTCTACGAGATATGCACGTCTCTTCATTTGGCAATGTGTTGGTTGGTTGTTACTAACCAGCACATTGCTAAATGAATCTGTATTGGATGTTGTATAGATAGGTAGACTTGCAGAATAATTGGAAATCAGATTACGTCTGTGTATCCCGCTGATGTTTACCTTCATCAACTGCTAGCAGACAATCGTGTTAACCGTGTTTTTAATAGGTACATTCTGCAATAAACCGTTTTATTGCGTTAAACGTTTTACATTTTGTTTTTTACATTAACCGGCTCTAAAAATATTCTGTCATCGTCAGTGGCATGTTAATAAAAAAGATATTATTGATAAAAGATAAAATAAAAGACCTTCGCAGAAACATCTCCTAGAAACATATGTGCTTAAGCTGTCGGTGTTCTATTTTTGACTCCATTACAGAGCGATAAAAGCTATATTTGAGGCACATTTGTGGTGTGACGTTCCGTTTCACTGAAAACGTTGAGTAAATTTTGTCTTTTGAGAGTTTCTTGGGTTAATTGGTATTATTTTAATTTTTTTTTATTTACTTGCAATATTGTGATAAAATTGCTTACCAAAAACCATATCCCTTTCAGTTAATGTCTGAACAAACAAATTATTCGCTAAACAAAACCCAAACTATCAATTGCAGAGACGTAAGACGCTATCGAATGAGATACTAATAAATGGTCTACAATATCTCTCCGAAAAGAAAATTCCCGCAACCATTTCCCATCGGATAGGTTAGATACCTTACTTGCATAAAAACGTGATTAATACAGAATTTTATCAATCTCAATTATGAATGTGGTTTGAAAACTCTAAATTCTGTATTTAAAATTACGAGGGCGATGATACATCATACAGATTGATTGCGGTTTTATTAATTCATAATAGTCCAGCTTAACTTTAGGCATGCCTTTGTTACCGCGAGCAACACGAAACAATGCGACTGAAATTGAATTCCTGGATTAGGGATATTGGGTTCACGGCCTGGAGGTATTCATCATTCCCGAATATGGGCTCCAATTGTTTCAAATTGCCAGAAATGCAGTGATAAGTGAATTGTAGTGAGTGAGTATTGTCAACCATCCACCGGTTTCCCACGAACTTGAATAATAATAATTTATAAGTTTAAAAAAAACTGGAAAAACCGACTTCAATTTGATACGCCTTCATCATCAAATGCTGATGATGATGGTAGTTCATTGTGACTGTTCTATTGATCGTAAACACCAGAGAAAAGCAAAATACGCAATGTCGTGTTTTTTCCAGTTACTCTTATTTAACTGCTAAACTACTGAAAAGAAATATAACCGAATTGAGAATCTCCTCCTTTTTTATAGTCGGTTAAAAATCCTAAGCATTATGTACGTATAGTGCTAAGCAGTAGTGTCACGGAGGATACTTTAATTTTATAAATTTTTATCAATGTTACGAGGGGTAAAAACAAGGTGGCAGCCCAAGCATTCAATTTGAAGGCAGCTCTTAAGCGCTGTATAGGTTCCTAGGCGTCCGTCAGGAATCGGATTTGCGGAGTGGGCCCAGTTCTACTGCGGTAATGGAAAACGGATTACGCGAACTCTCTAACTAAAGCCGTGTACCGTCAGCTATCGGGAGTATTTGCATTGTTATTTATTTAGAGTAATTTATTTTCAATCTTTTAAAACAGGATTCTGCTAAAGAAATGGTTACTCAAGCATATTATATGATCTGTGCTCAAGCATAGATTTGAGTACAGATTTTCATACGTCCGGAAATCTCTGTGTTCTCTGTTTTCTGAATTTTAGACGTTTTTTTAATGGTAATTGTCGTTGTCGTTTTGTCTTTGAAAGCATCCACACATGGCAGTTGCACGAAATCGCGCGATAATCAGTTATAATTTTATTACCAACTAGCTGATACCCGCGACTTCGTACGTGTGCGAAACATTCCACCAAAATATCTGTCAACCAGTATACGATGAACCTCGTGCCAAAGGTTGCTTTTGGTTCAAGCTGTATCTTCGAATCCAAGTCTTAGATTTCAATAAAATATAGCCTATGTTTTAATCCGGGAAAAGGGCTTCCGAATGGTATAAGTTTCGTGGAAATTGGTCCGCGAACAAACAAACAGATAAACAGACAAACTCGATTTTCAGAATCAGAATCGTTTATTTAGTAGATCTGCATATTTAGTATATCTGTATCTTTAATTTTAGTTTTTGACTTTTTTACAGTTTTATAATAGTATAGACGACATTTTACAATGGACTTGCATTGGATTAGGAATTCTGTAGGAGGATTGGCAACTCAATACATTTACTACCAACCAATAGAATACTGCATTCGATGTAGCCATATTACTTGTAAAGCTCACATGATATCTGCATTCACCGTTTCACACACACAGCAACAAAGTCGAAAAGCGAGTAAACTTTTAACTCCATACAATATACATAGCGGTGGTTAATAAATCGTGTAATGGGCAGCAAGCAAGCAAGTTGCCAAATAATTCACACGCAAAGTGCCATAATGGCCTGTAGCAGCGCACGTAAACAATATACCACGTAAAAATACAAAGGGAAAGTGATTTTATCGTAACTCCCACGCCATTATGTACTGTTTTTTAGACTTTTAGAGGGGTTGTTCAAAACTCAACCGCGCTAAAACATGTTTTGTTGGACATTAAAACTGGTTATCAGTTTTGTTTTTGGTCGTAAAGAAAATAATGATTTTAATTGTATGAGTACTTCCTGAGGTATTTCTGTTTTCATTATAAATTATTTTCAAACACTAATAGGTATTGTTTGGTCATGAATCAAAAATGAAAATACACTTACATTATAAATTTTGTGTTTAAATAAACCAAAGCTAAAATAATATGAATAAATCTTCACCAGTTCTTGAAAAGCGCAAGAAAAAACCAAAGTTGGCGGTTTTCTTAGCGTTGAAATGTCGACGCGTCTCTTAGCGGATTATAAAGATTTACTGTGGCTTTTTGAGATTATCTCTTAAAATATATAACATCAAGAGTCTCTGAAAATAAAACTATGTTTTTTTGCTCAGAATAAAATAAAACAAGGGAACAAAAAGTTCTCACAGCAGTAACTTAGTATGCAAGTGAGGCGCTCGAAAAATTATTCTCATTAGCTTATCGCAGGGAAATTCGGATTTACCTTATCTCACTTGGAGCTAAACACCGCTACGAGCTCTACGAGGCTACGTCGTAGCAGATATCAGCTACGGCGTAGCAATTCTACGAGAAGTGGTAAAACGGGTACGTGCTTCCTTACCGAACATGACTCAAATAGAGAGTTTAGTACGGTAGTATTTTAATCAATTGAAACGTTATCAATTGCAAATTGTATTTGAATTTAGAATAGGGTTTATACAATTAAACGACGCATATATTTACTACAGTATATTTTTGCCCATTGACCCCTGTCATTATACCTAATAAACCTTTTTTGGTAAACTTGAAATTTTTGGATTTTGTGAAAGACTTGGCGAGTCAATTGTTTTAGTGCGCACAGAACCAGCTGCATTTAATTTTCCATATTTTAGTAGTTTGATGCATATACATACGTACTATTTATAGTTTTCCGACTAATGTGTCGTCGTAAGTGTTCGAGCGATAAATTCGATCATAACCTAATTAGCATTTCCATAACGCTTGCAGTAATGACTGCCTCATCAGCCCACACCACGGAGCAATTAAGTAGGACACAGAGAGAGAGCCCTCTTTCTCTGTCTATCTTCTAAGACAGACATGATTTCTTGTCCATCTCGTGCACGATATTTCTGCATTACATAAATTGTACGTGTTTTCGGAGTGTTCGTTTTCTTGCATTAGGTAATTTGTTGGTTTACAAAGGATTCGATCGGACCAGCATCAGAAAACCCAATCTGACTAAATAAATACTCTATAGCTAAATATCTTTTTTGTAAACGGCCCAAGCAATGAAAACACAACTATACACTACAAGTATATGAAAGAAAGAAAATTATAGAGAAAATATAAATCGTACACAGGAAAAGTGTGTTATGGAAAAATGAAAAACAGATTATGCAGAGTCATTCGAAAAGGCGTCAGATCAAATATTACATTTTATGTCGAAATTCTTTCTTCTCTTATACACAAAACTTTCCATTTACAATTTCACTCTGTACGACATGGCTACCGAGCAAGGATTGTGTTGTGTGGGATGAGTGTTACAAAAATTGATTACGAATTCCGTCAACATTTATTGTTCTGCTGTTTTGCAATGAAAGACTAAAGTCTTCAGGCTGATAACTGAAATAGCAGCCCCAGCATTTATTGGCCACTAAGTATTTTTATTTTGTAAGTTTCTTTTATTTCTTACCGTGAGGGTAAGAAGTAAAAGAAACCTACAAAAACTTATTTTCAGCGCATCCACTTAAGGCTGATAACTGAAATAGCAGCCCCAGCATTTATTGGCCACTAAGCATTTCCCTGTATGTTTCCGGCACGCGTTTACGTAGTGCTAGATCGTATCTGTGGCGGCACTTTACCGCTTCGATAAAAACCTCCTTTCACCCCGAGCACGTTAGGTTTCGACCCGATGTTTCCGCACGCGTACTATCAGAGTAATTTTAGTCAAAGTCAAAGTCAAAATGCTTTTATTCAATAAAATCTCACTGATCACTTTGAATCGTCATTACGTTTTGTATGATTAGGTATGATTACAATTTTTTTTTTTATTGGATGAGTTGGAGCTAGTTCGTCCCAAGCTTGTTTGTCTTCTAAATAATCTGATATTTTATAGTATGCTTTTGAAATAAGTCTTTGTTTATTATTATGTTTATTTGTCTTTTTTTTTTATTACGTTTTTGAACTTGCCAATCGACAATTATTATTGAGACACATCACTTGGGATTCTGGTCAAGAAGCGTACACATTGCCGTTTGAAAGATTTTGGGTAAATATTCAATTCCTTATTTGTACTCATTCATTTTGATAGCTAAATGTAATTTTGGTATCGTTTCATAAGTGCTCAGTTCCTTACTTTACTTGAATAAAGATATTGTTATTGTTAAAAATTTTGGTATCGTTTGTGTAGGTAACTAGTTAAAACTAGTAGTTCGCCCCGAACTGAAATCTCGTGATGGTCGGAGGTTAATACAACCCAAACAATTTTTATTGACCAATGGTTGTAATAAACTTTGCAAATCGCTTCGAAATCGCCGTTTAGCTATGTACCAGTCTTACTTGAACTACAAAATCATTGAAACTTCAAGAAATGGTAGCTCACGTTATACTGGGTTTGCCAATTTTATAATTTTTACAGCAACTCAAAAACTATTAGACCTAGAATCAAAATAAAAACGGTTTTGGAATGTCTAAACAAAACCCTATCATATGACACCCCACTTGATATTATTGTACGACTTTTTTTTTTACTCCCTTTGGACCCTCACAACTTCACGACCCCTTGACCGATTTAGGTACGCTTCGCTCACTTGATCAATTACCTATTATAGTTAACATTTTATAATGAAAAAAAACTAATGAAATAAACTTCAGGCCCACCTAATGGTAAACGGTTACCTCCGCCTATAACAATGCTAAAAAATTATTTATCATTTATTCACAAAGAAAAATAGAACTAATAAGAAATACATATTTACAAAATACACACAAAACAGTTGATCGAGCTATGTAAAAATCGTTGGCAACGATCTACAGATAGCTCGATTAATCCAAATCAGTACCAATGGGAAGCAAAAGAATTAAATGCAGATTTAATCCTAGCTTACTGTGTAGTTCATGTTCTGGAGTGGCAACTAAGAAAAATAATGCATGCGGGTACATAGGATCAGTGCCTTCAACGCCAATGGGCGTACGAGAAATGAATTTCCGACGTGTCGGTTCGTTCTGGGAGGTTTCTCGCGCTTTGTTTGTGATACAACCTGTCAATATAATACTAGAGGTTCTTATCGTTTGGTCTTTTCACGATAGTTCGTATAAATATTGTTGTGTGCAGTGTTTTTTTAATATTATAAGTTACTTAGCTTTTGGTCTTTTCACAGTAGTTCGCAATCATAGGATGGAATGCAGAGGTAATTTCAAATTTTATAAGAACAAATAAGCATGTATTGAACTGATCTAGAATCAATTATCGCGAGCAGTATTCGCATTCGATTGTATTGAAACGCACACTCAGGCTAAATTAAAACATTAATGAACACATTACAACGTGATACTTTTACAATGTTATTTTTATTAAGATAATATTGAACATTGCCTGAAATGTAAAACTAGTATCGAAAATAAAATGCATTGTATTGAACTTTGGCAAATACGGAAATACGGCAAGACTTGGAATCAAGCGAGATGGGCAGACGATGTTGCGAACATCGCGGGCAGGACGTGGATGAGATCGGCACAGGACCGTGAGGAGTGGCACAAACAAAGGGAGGCCTATACTCAGCAGTGGGTGAAGTCGGGCTGCGGATGATGATGATGATGATTGGAATCAAAAATCTAAAATGACGACGTCTTTGACCATATTTCAGTGATTATTTCTTCGGCAACGCTATTTCAGCAATGTATACGCTAAAAACACGTGACCAATTGGATCTCTAAGCACCAAAGTGCTTTCTCTACTACTTCGAGTGAAACTTTCCAGATCCCAGATTATTATTGTATAGTTGTAACCTACTTAGCAGCATTCATCGTGTGTCAGACTCTGTTTGTGGCCAACGGCTGACGATAAAAGGTTCTTTGTGTCGACCCTCGGTACTCTATGGACGGAGTAACTCTTTCAATGCAAGATTGCAAGCGTGGGGGGATGCGGAGATTTTGAATAATATATTCTTTTAGTGAAATAGAGGAACAGGGTTTTCTTTAGAAGGGAAAATACTAAATAAGCGCAATAATAGCCGATTTACAGACATAAAAGTATAGTAGCGAGATAACTAGCGGTAAAGTTACACATTCTAGCCCGTCCAAAAAAAACTGTCGCGACGATCTGGTAGTAAAGAAAAAATAATAAAATAAAATAGTATTTATCAGAAGAAGCTCCGCTTCAACAAGGCAAATATGTGCCGCATCATCGAATTGACCTAATCTGCAGCTATCAGAAAGGTATCGGGGTCGACATGAAATTTAAGAAGACTGCACTGCACACCATAAAATGCACAGACAATCTTATAAAAACTTGATTTAAATGAAAGTTTATTCGTTTTATTTTCGAAGGAATAGAAATAAACCTAAATTATCTTTATTGTCATAATCCCACTAGCCATGATATTGGGGCAAACGCATTTTTTTTGAAAATTGTGATAATCCCCACTGGTGGGGACAACTTAGTGGGGATTATTACAATAAACTGAATAAGTTCAGAAGAAGTTCATAAAAAAAATAAAAAAATATCATTATTAATAACTGTTATAAATAAATGAACTATGAACCAACAGTAATTTCAGGATCTAGCTAAGTCGACATTCTTCAAATGCTAGAGAAAATGTCAACTCGGCTAGGGCAGTACTTTGCCTAGAACATAACCCTGCGTTTCAATCTCCCTGCAAAGTAAAACACGTCCGAATACTTTTATGTGGCGGAACTAAAAAGCTGCTTAGTTAAGTGCGGCGTGTAGCGATGATAAATGCTAGGAGCGCCGCCGCCACGAAACATGGATAGGCTTTTAGCGTTGTCCACCTGTGACCTGGTTCTGCGGATCGGCGAGTTTCGTAAAACTTCAACTGCATCCAGTTTTTGAACTACATAAAATACTTTTCAAAAGTATTTCGCAAAATTTTTAATAGAATTTTATATTTATTTATTATATTGAATACTCTTTTAGTTCTTTTTCTATGTAAATTTCCTATGTATCTTCTACTACGGACATCGTTTTTCACTAAACATTGTACAACAGTTGTTTGAAATGCTTTGGAGCATTAAGTTTGTCTTTATTAATATTTTTATACATGAAACTGGTATTATTTTTTAACGAAATTTGAAATCAATTACAATGTAATTTTTAACGTATAATTTACTTAATTCAGTACATTGAATTGGCTCGATAACTGTGGGTTCACTCCAATTCTAAGCTAATTCTAATAAAAGTAACTGAAATGTCAATGGAAATGATATCCTAAGTGTACTAACTAAGATAAAATGCTATAAAATTTGGCGAGCCAAGTTCTAAGCTCCCTAAAGGTAATTGTGTAAAAGCAAAGTTCAACCATTACAGAAACGGGAGTTTTGAGCACTTCTTGCCGTTAGAATTATTATTTTAAATTGAAATGCATTGGCTACTTCCCTTATTTCCCACTGGCTTTCCTTTGGAATATAATAAATGGAATAAAAGCATTGGATACCTTCAATACTCGAGCGGTTAACCTTACAGCATGTTTTGATATGCAATCATTTCTAGAAAATCTGCATAGAAATCTTGGCGACTTTTTTCCAAAAAAAAAAAATGTCTGAAAGAACAACGATTTTATTCCGATGAAGGATCAATAAACGCATATTCAAATAAACACAATTTTATAAAGTACCTACAGTTGTACCAAAACCGGAGTAGGTATTCAAACCAAGAACACGAAATTTTACCAAAATTCAAACGTTCAAACTAATGCGAGAATTTATTCAGAAGTTATTCCAGAAACCCCGCGCGGAGGACGTAGATAGAGGGAAGCCATTAGGTCATACATTTTTATTTAACTAGCTCACATATAACTGCATTTTTACTTGAGCACAAACAAAGCTTAGGAATCGCTGGCATGTAACGCATTGTTTTGCAAGAGCGTACTTTGTAAAATACCATATTTTCAGAAACGTGTAAGTGGTTTTAATATTCAACTTATTTCCATTATGTTGCAGTATTGGATGTAAGCAAAGCCGTAGAAGTTTACTAAGAATCTTATCTAAATTCTAATAAGGTTTAAAAACCTACATTTACTACTATTATTCAAATATTTTTAATTGGCGGTTTTTCTAAATATTTTCAAATCTACAAAACCAGCCAGTCTTTCCTATTACACAAGTGCAAAACGAAACGTCAACACCAGTGAATGTGCAGATTAGCACCAAAGGTTCTAGCAAAAGGACTACTCAGGAAATGAAGTTTGTCTGCGCGGAGCTCCATTTCCGGCCGGTCCGGCCCGGAAGCTCAGTCGCTAAACAGTAGTACGGTTAGTACGAAGAAATACGACAATCGCAATCGTGTCATAACGGCAGCGTTTCCCGAGTTACATTGCGTGGTGACGCTGCAATATTCAACAGCTAAACTGTGATCAAGACGCAGTGTGAATCAAAAACGTTAGGTTTACGTATCGTGTCTATTTTTTTGGTGACCCCACAGGGCTCTATTATCGCCAGCGCTGCCATCTGCGATGCTCTTTCACATCTCGCATCTATTGTCAAGTATGCTTTTGTCTATGCTTCCCCTCTCTATAGGTTGAGCTCTAGTGTTGGTTAATTTTCTCACAACAAAATATATCTAGTTTTGTAGACATTTGTTATTTTGCTTTGAACATTTTGTCTTAAATCTGTCTGTCACATCATCTACGAAGTGGTCAAAACAAGTACCAAAAATACCGGCGAGAACGAAAGTAGGCATTATGCGACCATTATCGTCTATTTAGAATAATGTATGCCCAAACGCAATTTTCGATACATTCCGATCACTTGTATGGAAATTTCAAATTATTGTCCTTGTGCTACATACTGCAAGAAAAAATAAAAAAATAAACTAAGTGCGATAGAAGGCACAAAAAAAAATGTTATAAGAAGCCACATTAACAACACTTGTTTTATGAACAGTGTTATGCAATGTCTATCAAACACTCGGCCATTGCTTGAATACGTCGTCGCAGACAAACATGTTGGCGATACTAACACTACGCTGTTTTGGTATGGGTCATTTTTGACCCGTGTGGGTCATTTTTGACCTTATGACAGTTTGAGTTGTTTAAATACTCTGTTAGTAAGTTTAACTCCCTATATCTTGGTGTGGGTCATAATTTTGAGTTGTTGAAATACTCATAGGTAATTTTTTACACCACAAAATTGAGAGTAATTCCAAACCTAATTATAATAATAATTTATGACCCATGTCTTTGTGTGGGTCTTTTTTTTTTCCCCGTCCCTCTAACTTAATTAGAGCTGTTTTTTACGTTTTTCCTTTTCTCTGCTATAAAAATTGTTAACTTAATGGTATTATAGTGTTTCTACTAACTAATTTCTATTGGACCTTGTGACGTTTTAAGTTTTGTAAATACTCTATATGTAGGTAAGTAACATATAATAACATCGGTTCAGTAGTTTTGGCGTATAAGCGAGACAGACAGACAAGAGTTACATTCGCATTAATAATATTAGTATGGAAGTATGGATATGGATTGTCCGAAGATTAAAGAAAATAAACAAAACTGCGATGCCAGTATTTTTTTGCTATCGGTCCACCCATGTCACAGGTCTATGAAGTGTCGGAGTGAAACGGATACAAGGGCAGCTTATCGTTCCGGACGGATATAAGGCATCGCACGCGGTCGATTCAGCCTTCGGCGATACTTATTGGACACGTCTTTTGTACGTCCTTGTGACGTTTAATCGGGGATTAGGGATAGATTCGCTTTTGTGGTATTGTATAGAAAATAGTCGAAGGTATGGAATACCTTGGAAAGATCGAGTTGAGTCAACTCGAGTTGCGATTCGACTCAACAAACAGTTCAATTCGAATACGAAAAAACTCGTCACATCACTAAGATAGCAAAAATATGTGTTAATACTGTTTTCTTTCTAATGATGTCTCAATAAACAAACATAAGTACTTGAATTACATTGGAAAACAATTCAAGTGCTCAGAGCATTTATCTACTAATGCCGAGATCGCTCGCAGCATCGCGTTCTCTCATTACATGAAAACCCGTTTGATCTCTTTGTTTTATTAAAACTTACTGAAGCTGTACGAGTGTACCTAGTCAGTCGACACTAAGGTTACATGCGCATTAGGAGGCAAAATATCCGAATATAGCAGGAAATCCTACTGCGTCATAAGGGTCATATTTTGGTTTTCGATTTTAATTAGGGCTAAGCAATGCTGAATGCTTGGCCTTTAGTAGAGGTCTGAGTCAATTCCTATAACCGTAAACTCACAGTACGTCTAAGCACTTACAGATGTTCCACGCACAGAGCTGGCATCTGGTCAGACATTATTGGATCGCTAGTAATACCATAAGCCTCTGTTTTACGTGGGTGTGCACAAATGTTTATTTTTTTATTAAGTTTTCCAGATGCGTACCATAGCACGCAATCGAAGTTAAAGGTCAGCAAACGCAAATTCGGATCCTATCGACAAAGAGGTAAGATAGACGAAAATCATTTGTACGAAATCGTTTTGTGTGAAGTGAAGAATATCTCATTCCATAAAACCTTCTTTTATACAATGAGCTATTTTGTCTCTTCGCCCAAACCACATAAAGTGATGCATAAGGACCTAATTTAAACTCCTTTGCGATTTTGAGACAGTCTGCACTGTGGCACTCGACTGAACAACGGTGGTGATACTTGCCCAAAGTTACTGACAGCAGCAGCCAAGTGGCCTGCTCTCTAACTAAAAGACTCTACAGACGACCCCACTAGACGTTACACCACACCCAATTTGTACAGCAATCTCGCTATATTTTTACATATTTTTGTAGATCTACTTTATTTATTACATATTTTTATTATATTTTCGATGAGCATGTATGAGAATGGTCTTTGTTTACCCTTTGCCATCCTTAAAAAAAAGGAAAAAGAGGATTTAATTCAAAAGGCAGCTAGTCCATAAAATATGAGAATAGTATAAGTGCTTCTTTTTTTCGACGATCTTTGTCGGTCACCATTTTAACATTGGTTTTAGTTAAAAATATAAAATAAATTTATATAATATTTTAAATTCTTGACAAAAGTGGCCCGTCTATAATTTCTCCTTCCATTGCGGTGCCGAAAGGCTATACGTCGAAGCATTTGAAATTCGAACGTTTGGTGCATGTCTGTATGAAGCCTGTTGGGAGTTATTGTGGCGGATTTGGGGCTTTCTCCGCACATTTCCAGTCAAAGCATTTCAATGTGAAATATCTTACAGGTAAACGTGAAAGTTTCTTTTACACACTCAAAACATCGAATTTCTTTATTTTATTAAATAGATTTCGTGACCATCGCCTGTAGTAACTACTAATGATCACGTAATCATAGGTGACCATTTTCATGCCTACAAATATAAACCGCGTTGCAGTGTGAAAAAGCTCTCTTGCATTCTCTCTTTACTTCTTAGCCATTAAACCAAAGGCTAACAAATAAAGAGGGAATGAACTCCGCTACGTAAAGTACGTACGCTCCAGAGTGGGGCGGAGATGGTGGTGATGGAGTTGGTAATGGTGACTCGATAACACATCCTGAGCCACCCAATATAGTTCAGCGCTTCTCATTTACTGAATAATCTTAGATCGGAAGATAAGAAGGTCATAGATAAATGCCTACTTAAGCTGATTGCCTTATGATTGTCATCCGTTTACAATGAATTTGTGCATGCTCTAAATCCAGTCTATGTCTTACCAAGCAGAGCTACCATTTCCGCGTCGCTGCTGCATGCATACGAAGGACAAAGGCAATATTTCCAAGACTACGTGAAAGAAAATGCGGAGTGTGTCTAACAGTTGACTGTTGTTTATCAAGAAGGCTACGTAAACCTAATGTACCTAGGCGTATTATATACACTTCAGTAAACTTTATGCACCTGTTCAGCTGTTCATTAAACAAAACACATTAGAAGACACAAGAAATTATGTACAATTATATATTTTTTAGCACATTTTTTTTTCAAAATACTTTGAAATGAAAACTGTCTCACTAAAATGCAAAAAACTCGATGGAACCCAACACCAAAATGTCCAACAGCAATAAAGTTGAAATTAGAAATTTTAAAAAATAACCAATAAGACCCCATTACACCCCATCTGACTTTCAGTGAATGCTGTTACGTATTTTAGATATTCGGGAAGGATTTCTTCGAACACATTCAGAAGAGGACTACTGCATTATCATCGGGAAAAACTCTTCCACAAATAAATGGTGCGCTCTCTTCAATATTCGAGGAACTTCATGAAAAACTAAGAAAAGGCAAGGGTGTACTAGACATGGGCACAGTCATCTGGAAACAAACATCAGATTTGGACCTCAACAAACCTGGTTCTGATGTTACTTTGATGGTCCAAGGAGATTGTCGTTACTTCATGGGAAAGCCTACGTGATGGGTTCATTGATTTCACGCATTTAATTTTGAGTTGATTGTGAAATAATGTATAGGAGAAGATAAATTCATTATATCCATTATATATTATTGTATTATTTTCATGTGTATTGGGGTTTCAAGATAAAGGTTATTATTTTTACCATAATATAAGTAAACTTTATGCCAAGAATACGTAACTTAAACTTAAAGTTTATTGGTTAACATTCAAATGCTTGTCAGCACGAATCATCAACAAATGCAATAAGGAAAGTAGGTACAAGTTGTAACAGAAATCGTCTACCACCTCATACTAACTAGGACACATTAGATACAAAGTTCCTAAAAGTGGAACTTCGAAATTTAAATGGAACATGATTGCAGCTGAAGTTGGCAAACTGCTTCCATACGGAAAGAACTTCACTCTAACTAGACTCGCTCTTGACGTGAATTCACACGCGTTCAAAATATCTTGGAAGTTCAGTAACGTATATGAGAAACTTTTAATGGAATGTTGCCCTTTGATTTTAGCGTAGTTTGTACTACCTCTTTCGACATCTTGCATTAGACCGTAGTGCAAATAAAAACATACAGAGTTCTTAATTTATAGTTGCCAGAAAAAAAAAACATTACCTTCTGTCGTCAAGTAAAAACGAAATTATAGCGTACTAGCCGTCGCCCGCGGCGTTGCTCGCGTTCTACCCTTTAGAGTGTGACGTTTCAAAATTTCTTTCTTGGTGCACCCCTACACTATATAAGGATACTACCCTCCAAATTTCATACCTCTAGGAAGTATACTTTAGGCTGTGCGTTGATTCTAAGTCAGCTTCAAAAGAGTTTTATATATATTGATTGATGATTGATGATGATTTATTAATGTATTAAGTTTCGTTCTCTTAGTTTTCACTTTGAAGGTAAAATGTTGTGCGCCACCCTGTATAACTACGATAGATTAAATAAACCAGCTACATCCATACTACATTCTATAGGTAAGGTCGTTACGTCACAGTAATGTAGTGGATGGGATGGTGCAATGTGGTCGCTGACACGGCTCGTTTGACGCAGCAAATGTGAGGCTGGAATTCGCTTCGCCCGTAGGTACAATGTAAATGGTTGCATACAAGTATCCATATCCTGCAAAAGCAGCCTCTATTCAGATAGAGGCTGCTTTTGCAGGATGGATACGTAAACCTAATAATACTGTAATTGGAAAAATTTATTCAGATCAATTTTTCTAATTACAGTTTATGTTACCTGCTTTGTTCATCATCATCATCATCATTATCCACAGCCCGACTTCACCCACTGCTGAGTATAGGCCTCCCTTTGTTACGAAATACCTGGTTTGTTACGAGAATAAAAAAACTTTAAAGTGATATTTAAGCCGTAACGTTTCAAAGAATTTTTCGTAATTATACCAAATGAGGGTAGATAACTTTCTTCATTATTTGTGAACTCGTGTACTTGTCGAGTCGTACTACCAGTTGATTTTGACTAAAATGGTGAAATACCCCATTTTATGGGATGTTGATTACCCCCATTATAGTGCCCATAAAACTAAGGAGATGCTTAGCTTATTGGAAGAAATTAACTCCTCGCGTCGTCCCTCTCTAACTTTAGCAAATATGAAACTGATGCTTATAGACGCTACCGCCGCTCCTTGAAATCATCAAAGGCAAGTTTCTTCTTTAATTTACTTTTGTATCATGTACCTACCTATCTATTTATTCTAAAAAGACTGAAATAATCACTGATTTCCATTTTGTAATAGCAAAGAACTACTGCCGGGGCCGTTGTGGTAGTAACAACTGAAGCTACCCCAATGCCGTCGAATGCGCAAACCAACCCACCTCAGCCTTCAGACAGTGATCTGAGTGTATCACAATATGAAGATAAGTTTCGCTTCTACAAAAAAGTCACATTTACACCATTAGGTCCTTTGCTAGTTATGGCACAACACATAAGTACTGCAATATTAAGGCTCATTAACTCGAAGCTAGGTAGTTTGCATGAAATCTCTTTCGCCGACGGATTCCCGAGAGAAGTTGACAGTGCGTCTAATGAGACATGTGATTACCAAGAGTATTCTATTGTAAGGCACAGTGTTATACGAATAGCTAGCACCCTCCCATAGGCCCTTGAGCCATAATACCTACTAAATAAATCTGTTGCTGGCCACTAAGGGATTCAAAACGAAACAAAGTGTAAAAGACTACTTGTTTTGTCTCCAGCATTTTTTATGTCTATCACATTTTGATTCGCACAGGGTTAGGTGTTGAAGTAAAGAAGATTATGTACCACCAGGATGATGTATGGGATCCGTGCGGGTTGCACTGATTGTGCGACTTGTACGATTCATACAGGTCGTACACACGTACACTTTGTACTTTTGTGCATTTTGTACAAATTGTACCATAGTACATATTGTGTTACCTTCATGTAGAATTTTTGCCAGCCGGACATTTGATTTATTCAGACGTTTTATAGTCTAGCTAGACGATAGTAAATGATTAGATTCGATTATCTAACCTTTACCTGTTTGGCTGTTAGAAAATTTTAATATTGTAGGTATTTGTTCCTTGTTACCCAGCCCAGCTATTCTTATTTTACAATACAGTTCTACGCCTCGTTACAACGTTAAATGAGCTTTACAACTTCGGAACACGGTATAAAATTACTTTTGACATACTTGATGAACTGTAGAGGTTTCTGACTTCAATACACTGTTGTAACAATAAAGTTTTGTAACTGAAATTAGGCTCATGTACAAAGCTCTATATTATGTGCGCTGCGAATTTTGATTGATGTCTTTGATGTCAAATTGTACGAAGTTTAGTAGTTACGAGACTTACGAGATTCGAGATTCGGGGCGCGTATGACAAAGGCGTTATTAGTATAAAGTACCTATCTACCTACCTTCCTGTCTATTGTATCAAACAAGAATTAACTTTGAAGCTTATGATGAGCGATTACATTCATACATCACATCAAAGACTGCGGGAACAGACAGAATTAAAATCAAATTTTGGTAGACCTTCGAGATTGAGGCGAAGCTTTTTTTACTATGCACGTAATACGTAGTTTCCAAAGAAATTACACTACGATATGAAGATGTGTGACCCAATATTAATCCGTCATAGGCATACAGTGAAATGTATGTGTTCACAATCACACAATATAAACTAGCAACACGACCAAACATGTGTATGTTCTGGAATTTCGTATAAATATACGTTGATAAAAGAGACAGATAAGTACGTAGATACTATTATGTAGCGGCCCATTAGGTACAACATAGCAATATAAACGCATTCACCATTCATGCGGTAAAACGAAGTGCGTCCGGTAAGCACCGGTATTAGGTCATTACATTGCAACTGCGCAGTTTTCAATTAAATACTTCTATTTCAATAGAACCACGGAATAAGACTAGCCAGCCATCCATTGTTACAATGGTTTCTATTCAAAGGCTTTTAAGCACCGTGTTTACCAGGGCCGAACTCCAGAAGGGATCGAAATGGAAATTGTCACAAAAACCCTTTTAAGTTACTTGGACAGGTATTTCCGGACACGACCGCAGAATAAACCGCGGGCAGACTGTAGAGCGAATCAATTAATCTGAACTCAACGCTTCAAGTCTTATTCTACTTTGCAAGCTGAGTCGATAGGTGATCATTATTTTTTGTTGGAAATATTAGTGTTATGGTTATTTTTTTACTTTTAAAACAGCACAGTAAATCTCGATGGGAATCAGATCTACAACCGCAGAAGTCAAAGTTGCTACTAACAGAGTTGTAAAGCGTTTGCAAAAATTGAACTTGTCTCTTTTGTCCAGCTCTGTGTTCTCTATAGAAAGCTTTTTAGACACAGTATTACTTTACTGCGGTGAAAATGGCTTTTCGATATTGTTTTCTTTGTTGGTTCACCGAGCTGGTTTGAAACTTCCACCCACTCCTTACAAAGTTTTCAGTAAGGAAACAAATTATTTGAAATAATGACCAACAGGACATAATCATTACCTATGTAGATGTTCAAGTTAGTACTTCGGTTCTCTAACCACTCTAACGGTTATTCAACAACACAACACTTACTCAAAGTACATAATATTATCTTATCTTCTTACATAATATTATCTTACATGGAAGCTTTACCTATCTAAGTAGTTTTCGCTTTGTGTAAACTTTATAAAACTTTCGTCGGTAAACACCTAAACTCACCCAGACCAAACGTGCCGTTGCATACCGTTAAAGAGAACGTATCCTAAGCTGTAACCTAGCGGTCAACCTCAATGGACCCAACCAGCTCATAAAATCCAACATAAGTTGCTATTATGTTAAGCGAATAGCCTATCAGGAATACGGAATAGGGATGTTGAGATCTCAGTCTGCGCGAAACCCCCAACCGGGTAACACGTATCCACCCTTACCCAGCTTTGGAGGGAAAACTTCGAACGATCATCTTTAATTTACAAAGTAGTGTTTTGGACTTGCAGTGTGAAAATGTGGTTAATGAGTGAAACAAAAGCGTATGAAAGACTGGTAGAAGTACGAGTATAGTAAAGTGATTGGAGTCAAAAATGAAAGGTACGTTTATTGATATAGATAATTACGATTCTGATGGTTTGAAAAATATGAGCGCGAAAGAGAGATGATTAGATTATGAAATACTCGTAAATTGAGTAATAAATATCGGTAATTGGGTACAAAAAACAGAGTTTCAGAAAACAATAATACGCACAAAACATTTAATCTCTAATAGGAATGGGTATTAAAAGAGGTCGTATATTTATTTAATACTAAAATGATTTTTGTACAAAAATTCGTAATAATTTACGAATCCGAATTTTTGCCTTTCAGAGATATAACTACCTATTATGTACGTACGGAAGCTTCAAGATGCAAGAAACATCTTATAAACATAATAAAATATATTTTTGGAAAATTTTCATCCATACCAGTTAAATTATGTGACCATACTCTATAAGACCTGTAAACATCTCTTTACAAATAATTACTTATCAAATATCACTCACTGTTTGTAAATAATTGTATAAAAATAAAAGTTTTTCAAGTGCTTGCTTTTATTGCAAGACATACACTTACATATTATAGAATTAGATAGTCTTATAAAAGAAAACTCAAAATATTCCAGTAGAGCGACGTAGAGCTAAGACATATCGAGTTTTGATTTGAAAACACGTACTTATACCAAGAAAAACTACATAAAAAAATTAAAACCTATAATTCATTTGTACCTACTTACTCCGCCAGCTGTATTTTTGTGTGCAATTATGTTTGGTTTTTATGTTACTGATTAAAAGTTACAAAGGGTTTTGTATCAATGACTTTTTTAAACCAGATTCCAAAAGAGATTCTTTAAAATATAACGAATTTTGATAACTAACTCCATATAACTTCATAAACAAAAGGCAAAAGTGCAATATTTGCAATTACTGCAATTTTGTAGCTGCTCTAAAACCACGCTGCATAAATAATTAGTAACGACGACGTCGCGATGTAACTTTTAATGAAATGCGCATAATTGCATCAAACTAATTTAAATTTCATAGTGTTACTCGTACGTTTGAAAATTTACTTTTTTTAAAGTACAAGGCTTTGACTGTTCGTTCGTTCAGCAAGTGGGTCGCCAGCAGTCAGTAATAAATAAAGCTGGCAGTCCAGTCCAGCAGTAAATAAGCCGGCAGCGAGACGATAGACGTTGTGCACTGATTTATGTTATGGTCCACTATGAACGACATCGCAATAAATCTTAAAAATTAACTACAACAGTAAACACGATAAAATGTTTTTATGCGAGAGAACGTTGGAAGTTGGAACGTTCATTTTTTCGCAGAGAGTATCAATTTTTGCTGGGTGGCTCTAAAAAATTTAAAATTCTCTCCGCTGGGTGGATAAATAAATAGGTCAGTGGAAGTGTGGTTCATGAGTTAAATAGGTATGGATGAACAACTACTGCAAAATACGGGAATGTGCTAAATATTATATTTGGAAATGACTATGCCTACGTTAGACATTTCCAAGGATATTTGTGACTACAGTATTTAAACACCCGTAAAAATTTGAACATTTCAGTATGACTGTAAAATATCTTGTATTTCTATCCCAGGATTATTACAATGCATCCTAGCGACTCTCGTGTGCGTGAACGCGAGCGACAAGCGACCACACTTCGCGGTAGAGCCCCCCTCTCGATTGCTTTGGCCGGCGACTCGCGGCGCCTACGCGTCGTGTCGTGCGAACGGTCATCCTACCCCGGATATACACTGGGTCACTAATGAAGGACAGCTATTTACAACCATACCTGGGTTAAGGTAAGGATATAAAACCTGTGGAGCTGAATTTTATTTTTAAGTAAAATCTTTTTTAGCCGCGTTATTCGTGAACACTGAATGAAAGAAAACCGTCACGCTCGGGTTTGTGAGGCTAAATTGGGTTCTTGACTTCACTTGACATCAAGCGGCCCTAGCTCAGTAACTACTGAACTAAAAGTAAGGTTAATAAGTTAAAAATATAAATTTTTGATGACAGAAGTTTTTATTTCTATCATACACCTATTTAACTATGATTAATTAGTTAAAAGTTAACGTTGCGTTAAGCACCGTTCTAAAAAATAAATCAGTATTTTATGTTTTATATTCAATATTTTAACATTATTCTACTAATGTATTCAGCCTGAAGTTCCATCAATATTCCAATTCTTATGGCAACAGGACGACATCAATATCACATCAAAAGTTTGTTACTTTCCCATTCGTTATTTCCTGAAACGCACCCTCTTTTCCCTTCCCTTCACAAAACATCGAAAGATCCATTTCAAGATTCGCTCTGAATGGGGTGCTAGTGAACTTCGGGAGAAAGTCGACGACGGTTCCATTAAATAAACTACCAACTTCACCTATATTTTACAAGAAAGCGATACGGGAAGTTAATATTTACTGCCAACACTCTACAACTTATTATAAAGCTTGAATATGAGAGTGTATAGCTAGGATTACGGCTTTGACATTAATTTGAAAAGTTGGTAAAGCAAGCGTGCTTCCGCTGCGATGAATATGGCTTTTTCTACTATATTATATTACTTTTATGGCTCTGTCTTACGATTTAACACTAAAAACGAGTGTATTTTAAAAACATAGTTTGTTTCAGAAAGTTTTACAGAATTATACAGCAACGACATTTTTAATACTAATTTTGAAACTTCTAAAATATTTACGTTGTTTCCAGAGAATTCTTACAAAAAGAGGCGGATTCCGTGGAATTTTACTTTACAGATAAATATTCAACTAAAATGAATCTTGTTTTAAATGAAGCTGTTTTAAACTTTTCGATGGCACATGGATTCCCTTTTTTCGCAGAAATCTCAGAGACAAAGTTGAATAATTAATTTCGGCTTAACTGTTTACGGAAAAATGTAGGTAACATTAAAGCAAGCGCCGGGTGTTGAGAAGCTTTTGTGCTTGGAGTTTCTGAGTGAGTCTAATGACCGACAGCAGGGACTGCGAGTTTTGTATTTTTAATAAGTTCTTGTATTAGCGTATCCAAACTTCTGCAATATCTTTACGATGCAAACGTCGCCTTGTTTTTTAAGTTAAAAAGGACATTTGGTTAATGACACTCGAGCATAGTAACGGTCAAATCTCACAAAAGGTGAACTACTACATAGTTTCAATACCTACCTACTACGTACTGTAAATATCTTGAAAAGCCAACCTAAGATATTCAATGACTCACGACACAACTACGAAAACCTTGTTTTTATACTTCTTAACAAATTGGCAGGATATCCGATCTGAGTTCGCTGCAAAGTTCTCAAACGAGACCGTGTCAGGTCGATGTAGCTATGTGCTGAAAGGAACTTCAGGGATCTTCGATCACAGATAGCTCCGGGGTGCAATTACTGTGGTCCGATGTACACTTGGTTCGTAATGGTGTTGTCAATTTTGTTTCTAGTTCAAACTAAAAAGAAAACCTGTGTTAATTCCGAATGTAGGGAAAGCCTATAAAAGCAAGGCAGGGGTTGTTCAATTTATAACCCCTAGGACCATCAAGTTCACGATTCAATCTGGGCAGTACTTAAACTTAAAATATCTGGAAAAACTTGATATGGGTAACAAAGTTTGGAAGACCCTACTGAATTCAGATCTGAAGGAACTAAATGATGCATTGGATGATACATCTTATTGTTTATACAGCTTCAATGACATGTCTCCTGAAGAAAAACTGAAATGCATCACCACCATTCAAGACACAATACCTTCATTGTCAAATCAATGGGTTGAAATAGATTAGATACCATCAAACGCAAACCGGGGGCAGAGGAAGAAACCCACCTAGAATACATCACTTTTGGCTAAATTCCAACCTTGACGGTCCAGATCCATTCATGACTCTCAAGAACACAACCCAAAATGTAATCCACTTAACCATTTCCCGCACCATACAACAAGAGAAATTGTTATGCCATATATTATATTATATTATATTGTATTGTATATTAAAAGAAATGTTCTAGTATACGCTACTAGCTTGTTTTCAAACTCTTTCAGGCATCGGTCAAGACATAGAGACCTCGTAAACATTATTTAGTGGAAAATCAGCCATTTCTTACAAATAAATATTAATAAGTACATTTTATCACCAGCCATAAACTTGGTAAGTTGCCTGGCTGATAAAAATATCAAATAAAATCTCCAAATCTGTATTTATTATCTCAGAAAGCCAATAAAGTTAAATCTAGAAAAGTAAATATCTTCCAAAGTGATCAATTAAAAAATCCTGCATATAAATAAAATAAAGCTGTTTCTATACTTTAGTTTATACTAAAAGCGTCTGCGTGGTGAAGTAATAAATTATTCCGTGCTGAAACCAGTTTCCGCAGATTTGTACATTGACATGTGCGACGATACGAGCTCGCTGCGAGACTTACGAGTGAAACTTTACCCATTCACAGCTCCGCGAAACACCCAAAAGAGTATTGAATAAAACGACTTAGCAATGTGCTGCCCATTTTAACTTTTTAAATTGAATTGTTGGAAGATTTGGTTTCACATCTCGTTTTTAAAAGCTTTTCGAAAAGTTTTGAACATTTTGAAGCTTTTTGAGGATTTTTTAAAAAATCATACCGACTTAAAATTGATAAGAATTTTCTAAGGTACCTCTCTACCTAGGTTTAGTCATTGTTTTTCAAGGAAAATCATTACTAAGACACCGCGCAGCATAATAAAACCAACAAATAAATTCATCTAATGGAGTTTCTTATTCATGAGCATCTTAGCAACCCTTTGAAGTAGGTTACAGCCGACCCTTTAGTGGGTCTACTAAAGAAAACAGCAGAGTGGGCACGAAACAAACGATTATTGTGAAGGCTGACTTACGGCGTGTGAAAGCTCGTAAATAAAGCCACGTTCTGCTACTACTAGTAGTAGGTTACGACTTTGTTATCCATGGTAATACTTAAATTGTATGTTACTTGTTTGTTTTTGTCGAAAATTTATATTTGATGGCAAGGTCCAATATGCATTGATTTATCAGTAGTAAATCAACAGTGTCGCGAGTAAAACCGAAGCAGAAACTATATAGTAATAAGTATTGCGATCGAAATGATAGTGGGCAGACAAGCAGAGTGGGGCCCGTTTAACGTGACTCGACATTCCATTATCGAGGTGATTGCGCTGGTTCTCCAACCATCCGGGGATTTGTTTCGCGAACCAAAGGGCTTGCTGAGATGTTTATCTTAGATTGGTATAATTTGAACTGAAGACAATATTGTGGGGAGCAACAATAATAGTGCTGTGTAATAACAGGTATTGTGGTCGGAATGGAACAGAATAATGGTTACAAACTTCTTGCCTTTCAATTTTTGACGAAATAGGTAGCTCATGCTAGAGTAAACAACACAAAAGGTGATAAATCTTGGAATTTTCCAACTGAACTCGAAAACTATTTTCAAAGGATAGAGTTTTATCAAATGTACCAAAACTATTTGTATCAACAAACACCGTCCGGGATAGTCTTCAGTAACACCTTGTCTTGCTAAAGTTTTCGCATACAGGAGCTCTGAAAACAACTCCCCAGCGCTGCATTATTTACAACTCTATGACAAAGACATAAAAGCCATCTTAGTACTTTATAAAATAAACATGGCTGCGGTATCACGTTCGTCCCGTCAGCACAAACACACCTTTGTTTACTTACAGGCGACAAATCTCGGACATACTTGTATCAAAGAGAACATACACTATGAAGTTTTTTTTTCTATCGTTTACCAATATTTCACTATAATTAATAAAATTGCTCCAAGAAAATACATTCAACGATCATAAGAAAGTAAACCCAAAAAGCTTTTATGAAAGTTGAAAATCATGAGAAAGATGCTTCGTACAGAACAATAAAATTATACTAGGTATTTTCTAGTCCAACTCATCTTTCTTCAGCGTAGGTACATAATTTGAATGCTATCGTATTTGGAAAAACGTTGAGGCGGAAAATTACATTTCCATAGCTATAAGTACAACATGGGCCTCGATATTAATGTTTATGTCAGCGGAAAATTGGCAATGATCGAGCATCGAAAATCTTCGATGAATGGATGGAACAAGAGTGTTCTCGTTACCTATACGTAGTGTAGGTATATTCTCCAATACTCGTTCTACCCTTACTACCTACTTACCTTTTACAAATAATCTGAAAGATGCGTTATTTGGTACACAGAGCGTATAATTTACCTAATCTTTCAAGTAACTTGTAGCCTCCGCGGACAAAGTTTGTAGTACAAGAACATAAGTTTTAAAGTCCTAGAAATAAAGCCTATTGCGTCAATGAAATAATTGTGGCATTACTGAAGTTTTTTGTATTGAAGTTCCGCGTTTCGCGCTATCGAAAGCCTAGCCGTAAAAGTATGTTAAGTGTGTTAAGATGTACCTTCATCTTATCTGCTTCTATCTATCACTCACAAAAACTACATGTGATGGCTATTATAATTTTCTTTGCTAGACACGTGCTAAGCGACGGTAGACTGGTGGTGGGTGCAAGAAGATCGTTATTGGACGTAGGAGGTGGCGGCAGCCAAGCAGTTCTTCGCTGTAAGGCTTCGAATCGAGCTGGAACAGTGCTGTCAAGGCCAATGCTGCTGCATCCAGGTATTGTAGTGAAGTCTTTGCATCTGTTTTCTAAGTTTAAATGATTTTTCTAGCTTATAAGACGTTTTGGTTTAGACTAAGATTTTAGACGCCTGTATTGAATGAATAAAACGTATACATTAATTCCTATCCGGTCTCTATCGTTGGTATTACTTTACCTATCAGTAGGTTATAATTTAATCAAAAGAAAGATTGAGAGATTGTAAAAAAAAAACATTTATTTTATTTCATGGTAAAAAGTAGGTAGTTGTTATACTAAAGATATGGAAAGTTTTACTTTGTATATGCAAAAGCTTTAAAAAACAGCTGGTCAAAGCTAGGAATGTAGCCACAAATGCGAAAATATAGCACGCACCATTTTAGTAGGTATATTATTAAAACACCTAGCTAGGTACATGTTTCCTCGTCGAAAATGTTTTGTACCTTCACCTGGCTAAAACTGTAGTAAACTTGAGACACAATTTCTAAAAGCTTGATTAAGATACTTATAACTTAGCAAGTTGCACCTTTTAGACACTACTCTCATAAAATAATTCCCTACGGAGATCGTTAAGTAATTTTATAAAAGCCGTAAATTCCATAATAATTTACAAAGTCTGCAGGTACTGAGTGCCAAGCCATTTACCTAATGGATAATGCTCTGCAAACATTTTAAAGTAACGGGCAAAACCAGCGTACCTGAAGAATGAGGTTGGGTTATACATATAGTGTACCTAGTGCAGTGTGCGCTAAGTACTTATTTAATTTAATATTCTGCAAAATGTCGAGAATATCACAGACTCTGAACTTTGTCTGCTAAGCAACATTAAAATTTACAGATAAAGATAAAGTTTGATTTTTTAAGGCGCTTCATTATTCTTATTCAGCAAAAATGGGCTATGGTGACGCCATTTTAGAAGAGTACCTACACATCAGTGGAAGTTCTATTATAAGAAAACATGCAAATGTAAGCGTGTCCGAATTCCTTGCGAATATCGCAAACAAAGGGAAGCCCACCTTGTTGCAAACCCGCTCTAATGTCATTTTTAATCCCTTAATTAAAAGTTTTCCGTGTAAAAACTCGGGCCGTGGGCGTGCGCTGTTTTTCATTTTATTCCATATTTCCCTCGCTGTAACGGAAAGTTAATTGGTCCAACTCGGTCCAAAGTTGTAATTTGTTTTGCTCTCTTCTTTACATCTGTTTATTGCACAAGTCTGTTACGTTGTTTACACTTTTTTTTAAATTTAATTTCCATTCCATTAAGGCCGTGGTCTAATTATTGAACTGTCAAAAAGTTCCGACTGGTTGACCTAAGCGAAAACAATATTGAGTTCCTAATTAAGTAGATTGTTCATTATTTTGAGTTAATACCCCGAGACCAAACGTAATTTAATAGGTAGCAATGTTTTTTTAGATTTTTTTTCTTATTTATGGAAACCTAATTTAATTCAAACCAAAGCTTCCAAGTGTATATACTACGTGGACAAGATAATTAAGAGTTTCCTTTATGTGCAATAATAAATGAATAATTATAACTTGATTTAGAATTCCAAGCACGTTCCTTTGTTATTTTTGTAAAATTAATGGCCTCTCAATTAAAATATATTCAAACGAAGATTATAAACGGTTATAGACAAGCAAAAATTAATTATCTATTTTTAATTAAATTAATATTCTGAAAACTTACTCGGGTTCATTTATACAAAGCTAACTTTACACAGCTAGTTTACTAAAAACTACATTATAAATACATATTTACGTTTTAGGTATAAAAGTGTTTATAAAAGTTTTCCATAAATTGCGGAACAGAAAGTATGATGTACACGTTGACTTGCGTCAAACGACTTCTCGCTCGCTTTCAGCATTTCTGAAGATATAAAATCACTGAAATTATTTATCAAAAATCGCAAACTACAATGTTGTGTGCAATAACGTTAGACAAAGTTTAGCATAAATATAGTTTAATCCAAACATGTTTTCCGACCAAACACGATACGTTTGTATATATTGTTGAGCTCGATAACACTGGAGTAAACTTTCAACGGAAATCAAATTAAGTGAACCAGCGGCATTCAGAAGCACTGCTTAAGCTAAAATAAAGTTAATATTAGATATTTGTAAAGATGAATTTCTGTCCAATTACTTTTTCCATCGTCTTCCGCGGCCGAAGAAAGTTTTAATTAAAGATTGAGGGACATTTTGTCTTCCATCTTTGAAAAATAGCCTTATTAAGGCGGGCGGCGTGTCTTTATTGTTGAAAACATTTACATTAAGAATACAGCTTCTACGAGTATTTAGCCTCAAGAAGTATTTTCATTCGTTCATTACTGCGAAATTGAGACAGAAATCCTTGTTAGTCTTCTGCTCAAACTAACATTTCGCTCGTGGGATCAAGTGACATTTTTCAATTTTAGAAAAAATGCCTTACTTTATACCTTTTTTTATTTCCAACAATAAAAAAAATGTGTAAGTAAATTTATTCCAAAAGTTTTAAAGAACAATAGCCAGTTAGTGTCAGAACCGTTGTCGAAGATAAACAAACAAGACACTCGTTTGTGTCGAAGAAAATACATATATTTTCCGTCTTATTGTTCTTTATCTTGCTTTCCTTTATATTTCAAGAAAGATTAGTCAATTATATCTGACAGGGGAATCCCCTCTGAAATCATACGACGACGGTTTCGATATCAATAAGACGAAACATAGTCCCATATCAAAGACGATGTTAAAAAAATTATAAAATGTGTTTCATTCTTGCGTGTATCCGGCAAGCCACAAAATTAAATCTTGTCAAAAAAATGTATTCTTGCCATTTTACACATTGTAGGTCGAAGTCCCCTAATTATAAACCAATATTCACATGAGTAAAATATTTTGTGAATTAACTATTGTGGATCTAACTCGTATAGCTTCCCTGTTTATGGAATAGATAATGGCTTGCCGCGGGAATGGAAACCGCACAAGACTGTACCTAAAAATTGATTTACGAATTCTGCCCCTGTATCGCAAGCTCTTCTTTTTCTTCTCTTCAATAATGGCCTCTGTCCGTCATAATGTCACTATTTAGTCACAGAATACCAATGATTTCAGTCGGACTACTAAATGGATATGCTGCATGAAGCGTCAAACTTCAATACCTATAAGTTAACGAGCTTCATTATAAAGTTCCTAGAGGCTGTCCCTGAATGAAGTTCAAACAACTAGCGTTCAAGTTACTTTACTTATCATATTTTAATATTTTCCGCTACAATGAAGCAGGCACAAAAGGAAAATTGAAAGGCAACAAATGGGGCACAGTAGCTTATTCTCATTCAAATGAGCTCCGAAGAAAGTATTCGACACTTTGATGTTGAACATTGGACGCGCCTCATAACTTCTGAAGAGTTATCATTAGATAAGCTCTCAAGAATAACAGATGGTGTTGTGAAACAATTCCAAAGTGATTCTGAACTTAAACCATTTTATTCACTGAAACAAAAACAGTTAATTTGAGTGGGCTTTACTAAAAGATATTGTACTTACAATGTCTTTTTTTATTTTTCTTTAGTCGAAGTCAAATAACGGAATCGTAAAGAAGTAATTACTTTTTTATTCAATGTCGGAGTTAATAATTACGATGGATTCAAAGTCGTAAGCAGAGTATGAAATATCTCTAATTTATTTTATTTATTATGCTGTGTAGGTAATTTTCGTAGTTTATTTCTTTTTGTATTGGAGCTACGCATTATTATAATGAACGGGGATCTCGGAATTTGATGAATTAGTTTCCTTAGACGCAACTGTTCCACGGCCAACGAGCGTTGTAATCTTCTTAATATTATTTTACTATAAAGCCCTCCCACGCCTATGGCAATTACTTAAGGTATTCAAAATACAAAGTTACGTAGTTTTACCTACTTTGTTTTCATAACTTTCCATAACAGTTGCATAACAAATACTTTATTGACAAAGAATATAAGAACTAATACAGTATTTACAATATTCATAATATTTACAAAATGCATATGAAACAGTTGAGCTATCTACAAACCGTTGCAAACGATTGAAAGATATATTTAGTCGCATAATAAAACATTGTCCTATCTTGGCGTGTTGTTGATAGGTACTTCATTTTACTACCAGGATTCGTGATACCTTTATAAACTAGCAGAGTAAGGTGTCAAACAAATTTGATTATACTGATGCTAACGGTACCTTTCGTACACAGTTGATGACAGTGCAATATCACATACTGTACGGCAACTCAGCCCAGCGAAGCTAGGAGGATCTGTCGTGCTGAGATGTGAGGTGTCTCCGCAAGTCGGTCTGACAGACATCACGTGGCTTCAAGACAGTCTACCACTCTCTTCTGGGTATCTTAGCAGTGGTAAGAAATATTATATTATTTTTTTTGCTACCAATATTGCAGGGTGGTAGGATTTGTTTTCAAGTATTTAACAATTTATTTATTAATTTTGTCCAAGAGACCCAAGAGACCCAAGAGACCCGAAAGCGTAGAGACGTTGAGTGAGATGACACAAAGTGTTAAACACAGATGTACCAGTTGCTTTGACGAAAATTCTCTTGGGATCAGCCCTTATCGAAGTAAAAATGTCTCTGTATGGGATGCCGGAAAACAGATTAAGTGCTAGAAAATCTTGTAGATTGAATTTGTTTTGTAGCGTT
Source organism: Eulithis prunata (assembly GCA_918843925.1). Lineage (NCBI taxonomy): Eukaryota > Metazoa > Arthropoda > Insecta > Lepidoptera > Geometridae > Eulithis > Eulithis prunata. The sequence goes on along the minus strand of OU974014.1, from coordinate 6,711,391 downwards.
TCTTTTACAAAAAATTATGATCAGACTACAGAAAACTGAAATTTCAAGCATTTTTAATCATCAGATACATACTCGTAGCTACGTAACTTACGTACTTTACTATCCGTCCGTGAACCAGCCGCAACGAGAAAAAAATATCCCAGGTACCTCAAGGGAAACTTTTCTTGATGGGTTTACTAACTAGCAGAACTACATACCGACCGCGAAAGAAATCCCATAAAAGCTTCCATAAATTGTGTGGTTTATGGTATTGGCAGGACATGAATTCGTACTTTTATCCTCAGATTCCCGTTGGATATCAGGTGCGGGAGGTTTGTTGCTCGGCTCAGATTTAACGCAGGCAGATATACAAGCGGAATACTCCTGCATGGCGCTAGATTTTCCGAGCTCTCCCTTGAAACTGACCACTGACGGTCAGTATGCAAGATATTATATCAAAAATTTGGAAAACTTTGTACTTATTTAATCTTCAATTCATCCTTCTCATTATTTAATTAAGCTAAATGTTATTTTCATTATGTTAGGTCCGTATGCTCATTTATTGCTTAATTACTGATCCAGACTCAAGCATAGATTTTTGTATGAAAATCTGTACTCAAAATCTATGCTCGAGTAACAATTTCCTTATCAGCATTGTCAGTTTATGTCCTTATCATTTTGTGTGAGTTTGAGAATTTCTTTAGTAACGACATCACATCCACTAAATTTTTCTTGTGGATATGAAAATTATTATAACCAATCCTGAAAATTATTTGGTCAATTCTTACCGTCCATCTCGTTTTTAAATGTACAGGTAACAACATAATCGCGTTTCCAGAATTCATTGCATCTGAATCCATTTCAGACAGCAGTTGGCTAGAAAACATTGAGTTGAACACACTAGAAGCTAAAGCCGGAAACACAGTGATCCTGCCTTGTATCCTGCGCCACGTCAGCGGCCACGCAGTTACGTAAGTTATTTAGCTGCAGCATTTCATACTAAATGTTACGGCCTGCCGAATTAATTGCCCAACCCAAATCCAATAATCTGAGATTTGGAAGTCGTTTAACTTTTGCGAACGATGAATTTTGTTAATTAAAAGTATCAGAAATGTTGCGAAGGTTTAGGTAACGTGTGAAAGTTCATCCCACATCTGATTACAGAACTGTAATTTTCTGTAGCATGCGGTCTTTGCATTAGTTGTAAAATTAATCGGATTGGATCGGATCGTTATATACTGGAAGAGATCCTTCGAATCATATACTTTTTACGTAGCGCTTTACGTTTACGCCGATTTTTGGAAGCAGTTGCTTCTAACTGCTTTCGCCATTTTCATTCGAAAAAGATTTGATTTTGACGCCTGGTTCGAATCGAACGTCTTTACCGCTTTTGGCGCGTTAATCTCTACATCCATTGTTCGAGGCATTAATCTGTCTATAGTAAGTATATCTAAACCCAACTAGGTGGCAACGTCAAGACCCAGCCGGATCTTGGACATCTGCAACCGAAGGCACAGTTCGTAGTGGAGCTCTAATCCTACCTAATGCGAGGGCACATTACACGTCCAGATACGCGTGCTCTGCAGGCCCTGAGACTTCACCCAGAGTGCTCATTCGACTTGTTGTGTTTGAACCACTGACTGTCTTAGTATCACCTAATCCTTTGGTATGTTTACAATATTGATCCTAGATCACCATTCATTAATCACAGCTAAAACTAAAGATTGTCTGTTGTTTGAAACAAAAGAGCATCGCACAAAACAAAAGAACATCTTTAACACAATAGTTAGCCATGATGAAAACCATATTACACCACACTGAACACTTTTAACTCTAACTTTGGGTATCACTAATTTTCAGCACTAGAGCAGTGACATCGGCTTGATTGTAAAACAAAAGAGCATCACATAAATCAAAACAGTTTTCTGAGCATACTTCACCGTAGTCACAGTTTTATCAGCACTCACTTTGATTCTCAGCACTACTTTACCAGCTTATTTTATAGCTTGATAAATGTAAAAGAATAGTGACCGCTTTGCTTGATATAACCTTCATCATTATAGATGATAGGCACAGGCGGTACCGGTCACCTCAACTGTTCAGTGCACGGTGGTAGGGGCGGTGGTATCACAATAAGTTGGGTTCACGAAGGCAGGCCTCTTCACGCACCACAACCAAGACTATCGCTTGGTCCTGTCAGGGCTCACCACAGAGGGTTGTACCAATGCACTGCACATGATACTACTGAATCAGCCGTAGCGGGGGCGGAGGTTATTATTGCTGGTAAGAATTTTAATTTTATCTTCTGTAGTTTTCAAGAATAAAAAGTTCTTGAAAAATCAATGTGAATATTGTTCTACGTTGTTCGACGTCGACTAACTAATTGCGATCACAACATTCGAATTTTGTTTTCTAAATAAATTGAATAATGTCAAAACTTGAGAAATGTGTTTTATTCTGACAACGAGACGGGGTTTCAGACAGACCGCCAAGACTGGAGTCGACATTTAGCGAAGCTATCGCCAGGATAGGACAAAGCATAGCTTTGCGGTGCGCCGCCACTGGCCTTCCTTCTCCAAGAATACTTTGGACATTAGATGACAGACCTTTGCCAGCTGCTCCAGACAAGTAAGTAGAAACTATTAAAAGCTCATTATCATTAACATCCCTTTTTTTTTTTTTTTTTTGCGCTGGGAAAATGCATGACGCATCCCCCCTCCACTAGAGAGCATGAAGGGGGGTATGTGGGACTCCCCGGCCCCCTCACAAGGCCGGTATACCCACTAAAAACCCAGCGGCGCTCCTGCGTCGTCTTAGTGGGGGGGGACTGGGAAACCGGCAGAGCCTTTACGTCCAGTCCCCCGCCGACGAAGCCCGCCATTACAGCGGGGCCCGCACGCCCCTCCCCTTGCAGGGTGGGGCCTGGGAACGGCAAGCGGCTCGGCCGTTCCCGTCCGCTGGTGGCGAATGTCTGCTATGCGGGGCCGGTGCTCTACTGCGGTCCCGCCATTCGCCACCATGCGTCGCGCGCGGGACAGTTCCGCGTCGTCCCACGCGCTCTCCCCCGCTCGGGGGCCTAAGGCCCCCGTCGTCCGGGCCACCAAACAAGGAGGCCCGGACCCACCTGGGTAGACCGAAGTCTACCCAGCCTCATCACGCAGTGCCCTCTGCTTATCAGAGGGACACGCGGAGAGGCCCACCGTGCCGGGTTACTGGCCACCATGAAACACGTCCACAGGACTCTGCGGGCGTGTTTCATGGTGTTTCCAGGGTGCACCGCGTGGAGGTTACCCGGCCTAGCACCCCATCATTAACATCCCTATATCAACCTAAAGAAGTCCACTGATGGAGATCAGCAGTAAATCTCTTCAGTTCGATTCTGAATCTTCTTCATCCATCTACTTCTCGGCAGAGGTTTAACGCAACGAGGTTAAAAATGAATGAGGTAGTTTTGGTAAAATACGTCTCATAAAAAGCTCTTGTTAAGATGAGTCCAGCAAAGTTTTCTATTAAAGGTACACAGTGAACACAAGAGCGGAGCCTATTCCCGGCGCAGAAGAAGGTGCGATAGTTTCCACTTTGAGTGTAACTATAAGAACAGCTGATGAAGGTGGCAGATATGGTTGCAATGCTACCAATTCTCAAGGGTCACATTCTCATCAAGCACGACTGAATGTTTATGGTAACTATGGAAACGTAAATTGAGCAGAGAATTCAAATAAAAGCAAAAATACGAGTATATACTAATTTATGTCGTGTTTTAGGTCCACCAAATATTAGATATTTATCGGCATTACATGTCAAGACTGATACAGATGTTATTTTATACTGCCCTTACTCTGGGTACCCAATAAAGTGAGTATCATCATTTTTTTAAATAAATTGAAATACAGTAGCTAAAATCATGGCTAAAATATTGACCTGAGCTACTTTTTGTAGAGAAGTAGTATGGCGTCGTGAAGACGGTAGCCTCGTTGAAGGTAACGCAGAGCCTGGCGATGAGAGAGGAATACTAAGACTGAACACAATCAGAAGCACATCAGCGGGAAGCTATACTTGTGAAGTCAGAGCGGAAAGTGGGGAACTGGCTCGAAGAACTGTTCGCATCGATGTTCACAGTAAGTTTTCTCCATAAACAAAACACCGGACGAAAATAACAGAAGGAATCTTAAATAGGTTCTTTTTTCTGCCAATAACGTATTATTTTTTTCGACAGAACCACCAAAAATAGCAGCATTTCAATTCCCCGAAGAACTGGAAGTTGGTGGTAGCACGCAAGCTTCATGCAGTTTAGTTTCTGGAGACAAACCTATTCAATTTAGCTGGTTGAAAGATAATCTTCCCGTACCATCAGGGCTGAAGGTATTTACGAGATAAAAATCTTTTAGAATTTATATTTTTAACGAAGTCTTTAACCGAATTGAGCATTTTGGACAGGTGGAGCAGAAGAATATGGACTTCTTTACAATCTTGATCATTCAAGATCTGACATCAGCACATAGCGGAGAATACACATGCAAAGCTACTAATGACTTTGGAACAGTCAGCCACAGTGCCTCGCTTATTGTCAAAGGTACTATTGAACTTTACTTTGCACTCCAGTAGACTAGTGCGTCAATCTGCATTTGGTTTGGAAATAGCATAACATATAAAACAGTTTCATCATCTAGAGGTTCCGACGTGGGTATGGCGCGCACAGAATACTTCGGTGTCTGCTGGAGCGGCTTTACTCTTGCCGTGCTCTGCTAAAGGACAACCTACTCCAAGGATATCTTGGGAATATTCTACAGGTAGTATTTTTTTATTTTAATTATCAGCTATATCTGCATTGTTATGACCCTTTGCGAACTACAGATAGGCGAAGGCTTCCTCCTATTCTTTTCACCTACTGCTATTTTGGGTTGTTTTTTAAAGAAACGGTCAAGCTCGTTCATCTATCTCTATGTTTATTAAATTAATATTTTCATATCTCGTTCACAATCTCATATCGCAGATGGTGACAATTGGCGCCACGTGCTCTGGGGCCAGTCAGAAGCCACAGACGTCAGTGGAGGAACAGTGCTATCAGATGGCACGGTTTGGCTCAGAGCAGCTACGCCGGAACATGAAGGGTGGTACAGGTGCACTGCCCGAGTGCAACACTCTTTTCTACATCATTCATTTTACCTTGATGTACGAGGTAAGAAAACTTTTTTGTAAATTGACGTAAAAACCCGATAAGTATCGTGATCGTTTTAGTTTTTAGGCTTGGATGTTCAAAAAATGGTATTGTATGATAGAACCTCCAAGGCTGACAAGGACGGGAGGTGGTGGTGAAACTCGATGGGTAGTGCGAGGTACAACAGCGAGACTGGCTTGCACTGTGCGAGGGGAGCCTGAGATCCACGTCCATTGGACCCACGATTCAAGACCTCTGGCTTTGCAGTAAGTTGCTTCATTTGTTAGTTAGATGTCACGAGTTTTCATTGCGTATCCTGTCTGTTAGGTTTCTAAGTTTAGTCAAATAGAATGTTAAATGTTATTATAAATCCAAGCCAAGCCATTCCCACTGGAAAAACAATATTTTTTTACAACAAACCCATATTAATATGTTTTCATTTGATGAGTTTTTGCTATCGAAAAAGTTTAATGTTTTTACAACCAGTTAATCATACAAATTTAAAAAAAAACAATGTGCTCATATTTTGAGAATAATAATCCTAAACCTTGATATAATAAAATTAAGAGTGCCGGCCGAGCTCACTAGAATCCATATTGATGACGAGCTACCGAAAGATAACACAACGTTTTCACTTGTATTTTTCTGATAACCTTTGTGTAAGAAAATAAACATATTATATTACTTAGGTATATATTTTGAAATGATATGTTCATTGCGTAACACTCTAATAAGGCAGGGACACGCCGGTCCCACATGTAATTTGAAAACCAAGTCTCCGCCTTTATAAAATCTTTATATTTTGAAATATTGCGACGTGAAATATTCTACCTGATCCTAGTGGTGGCGGTGTAGAAGCAAGAGACTCGAGCAATGGATTGAGCACTTCTGAAGTGACTATACCGCATGCAGGGCCAGAGCACGCCGGGGAATACAAATGCCTTGCAAGAAATTTGTATGGCAGTGATGAATTGCTTTTCCGTCTCTTTGTTAAAGGTAAGAAAAATGTTAATGTTTCAACTGTGAGACGCATAAATCGCGACTATTACCTAAATTTCAAGAAAATTAAATATCTACTCGTATATCAAATAGCAAAAGTTCATTGTTAAAATGCTAATAACGATAAAGTAGCACTACAAAATTAAATAGAAAAAATACTCTAATAAAAAAATACTGACTAAAACTAGTCACATTGATTTTCGGTATACTATTGAGGTAATCAACAATAACAATTCATAGGAAGCAAACGGAAAAAACAAACGTAACTTTTGTAACAGAAAGACCAAACATCGCTGAAGAAGTTCGCATATCAGAGGTTTGGTCTCGGCGAGCGCGGGTCACGTGGCGAATAGCCAGAGGTGCGCTAGTCTCACACTACTCGCTACAATACCGCGCCTTGACGAGAGATCTCGCAAATGCTCCGCTAGACTCTCCGCTACCCGCTCTGCTCGACACTTGGGACACGCCCGAAGTACTCAACATAACGCTGGCTAACTCGGATTTGCTTCATGTTGCGTAAGTTCTATTGTCTGTTTGGCTTATTACACTTGTAGCATTATATTAGTAGAGTTATGTGGTTTGTGAATGTGTGGTTTTAGAACTATGCTTGAACTACGACTTTATGTCTCCCTAATTGCAGTAATAACACTAACCTAAATGTTAGTACAAATATTATTCAAAATCAAGGAGGACTTGACTTGTAATAAGAATACTTTATCAGATTGAGTTTGATCCTGGCTTTACGTCATAAAAGTCATTTTTGTACGGTTTCTGCCTCGCGTCTTGTTGAATTAACCATTCGAAACTAGTTATAATAGCTAATATCCCATATTATCGTACTTACTGCTAATGAAGGTTGGATTAGTGTAGGTTAGTTGGAAGCTCTCCCAACTTTGGCAACTAGTTACCTAAGTAGTCCTATCTATATTGGCCAAGTTGCCTCGAATGGTTCATTACCAAAGTCGGTTAGGTCAAAGGAGCAAGGCTTTTGTGCTCGCTACAAAAGATGGAAAGTTAGCCTCAAATAACAAGGTATTGGAAAGTACTTTTCAAAACTTATTTTGAAGCGAACAAAAGAGCTCGATCTATTTTCCAAAAAAGTTTTGTTGATAAAGTTGAAGATGTGAAACAGGCTGATGTTTGTTACTTTTTTAGGGTAAAAATGAAACGATAAAATTTATTAAATCTGTCATAAGTTATTCATGACTACCATGTCACTGTTTCACTATAACGTTCTATTTTATTGTGTTAATTGATATGAGTAAGTGTGCTTTGAATATTTCTTGTTGTTGAAATTATATGTAGCCCTGTGACTCTATATTTCTAGACTAGCCGTGTGACACCTTATTCATAAATATACAGGTGATACATAAATGATACTTTCTAAAACACAAAGGACCAATAATGCTTAGTGTAATTGTATTTTAGGTCAGAAGGACCAGGGCGAGCCGGCGCGTCGATTTCAGGCCTGTCCCCGGACACACGATACGCACTTAGAATGGCGGCGCACAACGACGTCGGCGCGTCACCCTACACCACACCATTACACTTCACCACCAGAGAGGAGGGTAAGATGATACTGCCTAATTAGTACCGTTTCTGTCCTTATTTATTTTTTCTTATTGGACTATGCTGTTGATGTTCATACAATCATTGTAAATAATGCAAAAAGCACGTGACAAAGCGTTTCACAAAAAGGAAAAGAAAAGGTTAAGAAATAGAGGTTTAGTATTTTTAAATATGATTTCGCAACATTGGCATGCCTTGGCAACTTTGAAGTGAAAGTTTTAAGCTGAAACTATTTGATGCAGCGCCCGGCGGAGCGCCGCGTGACATCACAGTGCGGGGTATGAGAGCAAGGGAACTGCATGTCACTTGGCAAGTAAGTTAAGACAGGCTTGAAAACATCTCCACTGCCATTAATCAATAACTTAGATGTACTACAAGTATTAAACTAGCAAAACTTTAAGTCTCATCATCATACCTATTAATTATACTGTTGCAATTATCTTAAGACTTGCACTGTTGTGTATAAAGTGTTGTCCAAAATAAATGTATTTGATTTTTTTCTTTAATCAATGAATTTCGAGCACAAATAACAACACAAACATTTTAAGCCACCTCCAAGAGAAACATGGCACGGAACCCTGCTAGGCTACACGATTCGCTGGTGGGAGGTGTCCGAAGAGAAGGGAGCCATCAGCGACAGCCCCGGCTCAGAAAGCGGAGCCAGTGCTGACGCAACTAGCACTACCCTTAGAGGATTGAAGGCAGCTACTAGATATGGAGTAACTGTGAGAGCATACAATGCAGCAGGAACTGGGCCATTATCACCACCGCACTATCGACACACGTTGGAATCGCGTTAGTATTTTTACGTTTTACATGGCACGATTATGTTTTCCGTTTCTAGTTCTGTTGATCAAGTACCTTTTTACCCGACTACGGCGAAGCAAAAGAGGGTTATGATTTTGACCGGCATGTACGCAGATCGGCATAATTTTTATCATTAAAAGTAAGGTGTTCAGGTTGGTAACACATTTTCTTGAAAGAGTATATTAAACCCACATAAATTAATAAAACAATAACCAACTTATGCAAAGAAACATAAACTTTAGTTATGCACTGGCACTGGTTTGTTGCAATAACACAAAACTACTAACAAAGTTACTATAAAACTGCTTCATAAACCTGAAAATTAATGCACAAAACTTATTGCTCTCGCAACAACAAGTAATTTAAAACAGCTACTACGAAGTTCAAGTTTGAACTTCAACAAGCCGGGCGTAAGTTCCATCAAAGTGTCGCGTAAATAAATCTGCAACGGTCCGCTATCGACGTGAAGCGACGATCGTAAATTTTCCCATCAAAATGCAAAATGGCTTAATTGGGACTGTGGCCTTTGGATCTAGGCCAGGCGATTCAGAACAAATTGATGACTCTTTTGTGAGGTTGTTTCATTTTTGTGCAATAAATATGCATATTTGTGTAGCGCCGACCGGCGGGCCCGAGAGTGTATCGTGCATTTCAAGCGGGTCTACCTCGCTGAGGGTTTCATGGCGCCCTCCCGCCGTAGATGCAAGGGGAGGTCTGATCACACACTACACGCTGCAATATACGAGACGTGATGTCGATCCTTTACTGCCCACTCAGGACGCGTATCTTCGAGTTCAGGTCAGCAACAAACTTTCAACACGTTATTATTCGATTTTTCGTTGCCCAATTGAACTGTGTAACTTTGTACTCACAGGGAGAAGACGCAACAGTTTCAAGACTCACATCATACGCTGAATACGAAATACGAGTGAGAGCACACACCGCTGCAGGCGATGGACCTCTATCAGTACCAGAACTTTGCAGAACTGATGAAGATGGTAATAAGCTCGCCTTCAAATAATCTTAATAAAGCATCGTACACTGTGGTTTGAGTTTTTCTTTGTTTTAGTGCCAAGTGCTCCCGGTGGTATGAAGCTGATTGCTCTCGGTGAAAGATCTTTAAGAGCTTCATGGCTGCCTCCACCAGAACCAAACGGGAAACTCACTCATTACACTCTTTATGTAAAAGATCTTTCAGGGTAAGTCACCCGAATCGCGTCTTCTTTTCCAAACCATACTAAAACTAGCTTTTGTTTTTCTACATAAATTAAATGAAACAAAAATTGCCACTGATTTATTTTCTGCAGGTCTCAAGAACCAAACGTAACGAGAATAAACGTATGTACGGAAGCTGATGGTAGCGTATCAGAATGTATGAGGTCCCTTAGAGGCCTTCGAGCTGGTAGAACGTATGAGGCATGGGTACGCGCCGCTACTTCAGTCGGAGAAGGCCCACCTTCAACTGCTGTCGCTTGTCAAACCAGTTCTTTAGGTAAGACTTTTTTACACCCAGTTGCTTTGAACTGAGAACTGTATGCTCATTAATTTGCGGTTGCGGTAAAGTCTCTGATCAAGTCAGAGGAAAGTTAGCCGCTCCATAGTGCCATTTCGAGATGGACGTGGGTAAAGAAAAAAGGCAAAAAGAATAAAAAAAAGGTGCGGTGTTAAAAATGGATATAATTTCGAAAACATTAATAGAAGAATCCACATTCTAATGAGATATTTAAGAGATGCAAGTAACCCGTACAACATTGACACGGTTGATTTACTTACATCTTCATTCGTCCAGCTCCAGCCAGGATCTCATCCTTTGGAGGAATAGCGATGGGAGCAGCCAGTGGAGCGTTATCGATACGCTGTGTTGTCGGAGGTGCTCCACCGCCGGCCAAGCGCTGGCTTCGAGCCGGAAACCCATTGCACCCTCGACCGCCGTTCCATCTAGATGGGGATGCATTATTAATCAGAGGTACTGCTTTACTTTAGCAAGATGATTCTATTTGTTTGGTTACTAGGCCACCTAGGTTACGAGACCTTTAATTGACTCATCAGATACATCATTTCAATTAGTTTAGACGGTCAAAAATCTTTTTTCCCTTGGTTTTTTTTTAATAGGACTGGAACTATCACATGCTGATAATTACACGTGTGTGGCTGAAAACCCTCACGGATCAGACTCTGCCACGTGGCGGGTTATAGTGCTTCGACCACCAGCAGCACCAGGCTTAGCGTTATTGGAGGCCAGGTCTAGAGAGTTAGAACTGGAACTGAGACCAGCACCACGTGCTCCTGGCCATGCAATACCGAAATCTTACACTTTGCACTGGAGACTTGCATCACCTGAGGTAAATCTAAACTGACTTCGTATTGAAATAAACAAATAACACCTAACATAAATGAAATTGTAATCAACGAAGTTATTGTCAAAAATAAAAATGTTGAATAAGGAATCGGAATAATACATTTTCTGTATGTACTAGGTAGGTACCCCGAACACGGAAATCACTGCAGACTTAGCGTGGTCAAAAGTCCTATCGGTTGAACATCAAAACTAGCGTAATTAACCGTATAACCGACCTGAGCAAAGCCGTTTTCTACAGGGGGAATGGCGTATCCAATCTGCCACTCCTGGAGCTGTCACTCTCACCAGTCTTCGTTGCGGTTCCCCTTACCGAGCGTACAGCTCAGCCGGGGGAGCACCAGGGGCTGAACTAGCTGTGCGAACATCTGGGGGTCCTCCAGCAGCCCCTACTGATTCAAGATGGATCAGAGCGAACGCGACACACGCTAGGTTTGACACAAGTGTGTGGAGCGATGGTGGGTGTGGTCCAGTGGCACTGAAATTGGAGTGGGCGGGTTCTGGCATCGCTGGTGCTAGGGATGTGCCTGTTGGTGGGGAAGTTATACTTGGTGGTGAGTTGAACTTGACTGTGGAAAAAGTTATGATCATTTCATTGTTCTTAGCGGAAACACTTTACTACATCCGTGTATCGGCGGTGAAGTATTTCGGTTTCATACTTATAAAACGTACTTATATAACGTAGGTCTATCTCCTGGCTCAAGATACCGCGTGGCAGCTCGCGCGTCAAACGAAGCGGGCTGGACGCGAGAGGTGTATGAATTTACCACGATGCCATCTGAAGGAGGTTTCGCTGAAGAAGTGGATGCACCATTTCCAGCTACTGCTGGGGAGCTGGCGTTGTTGCTAGCCCTATGTGCTGCGTTGTCGTTGGCAGCACTAACAATATTAGCTATATTGCTGAGGAGAAAGCGGTAAAAATCAACATATTTACTAAATTACCTGTTATTTCGTTAAAATAAGATCACAGCTTGGTTTTCGTTACATGAAAGTTTTTTTTCTGTTTTGATTATGTTAAATCTTTAAAACATTTAAAAAAATTCAGTATTTTGAAAACCTAGGTAGTTCCAGTATAAAATCACTTTCCCAACCAATTCTAATTAAAATTGAACACCGATAGGAAAAAAACCCCTTCAGCTCAGCGAAAGAATACGAGTGAAATAAAACTCCGGGTTCGTTAGCAGTGCGAATGACATGGCTGACACAAGCACTCTTCGACAATCGACATAATACACGATGTTATGTACATCGACCCTTTTCAATCGTCAGCGTTTCAGACATGTGATCCCAGCTGTCTATGTGTCGTAGAAAAATAGTATTCAACGCTTAAAATGTGATTTGATTTACCATCGATTTCATCTTTAAATAAAAACTGGACTATGTGTAATGCAAACAGAATTCATCATATCTAAATACTATAAATAGATAAGACAAATCATTACATAAGTTACCTCTTAAAGAATGTGCCCTATAAAATTATAATTTAGCCGTAATGTGGGCTAAATGGTAATGAGTAATTTAGCTAAATTCTTAACATAGCTTATTTTCAGATGTTTATTAATATCTTTCTTAATGCCTCTTTTTAACGCTACGACACGATGTGAGCTACAACAGTAATAAACAGAGCTTTAGTGTATTAATCATAGTATTTCCATAATAATTCGTATTTCCACATCCACACTTATTTTTTATTGTTTTCGACTGACACGTCTCGCTGCCCTCGCTCGTCGTGTCATCCATGGGTCTTCCATTTTCAAACACTGCCAGTCAGTGCGAACCAATACTCTTTATAACTCAAAGAGGTTGGTTCTACGCTGCATTGCTAACAGTGCCAAATTAATTAATTCTGTCATCGTTACTTTCTCAAGGTAATTGAAATACTTGTTCATGGACACGAGTTTTGACATTTTTTGAAACGACACATAGCACTTTTATTTTAATAGTTTTTCTTGTGTTATTGTGAGTATTGTTGTTTAATTTTGGTGGAATTTTAACCAGTAATACTTAGGTCGTAACATAAAGTGTGAGCCATTGGAATAAACGTGTGTAAAGTGGTTTTTGTGAAAGTGAAAATTCGTGTTAGGTTTTGAAGAGAAAATCCACCATTTTCTTTTCAAAACAAACGACAGCCGACTTGACAAATGACTTGACTTGACTTATTTAATACAATTTTAACACTTGACATTGGCAAAATTGTCTGTCGAAATGACGGACACAGGCCATTATTGAAGAGAAGAAGAATACTTGTTCATGTTTTTAGAGTCTCCCTTCTTCACCGGTCATTTTTCTTAACCTACCTACTAAGATCTCCGCCTTTTGTTAAAAGATTAGTAAACCAGTAAACGTCAAAAAACACTGACATTGGCAAATTCGTGGCAGCCCTAGCCACCGAACAGCCATAGCAACAAAAGAAGAAGAAGTACTTGTTCATGTTTTTGTAACTAATAGGTCAGACGCCGCCGTGGCTCGTGTATCCACGAGCGCGGAAAAGCCAGCCTGTGGCACTTACAGGGCACCACCGCACCAGACACCGAAACTACCACCAGACCCACCCGGTAAGCCACGTACAAGTACAGAAGGCCGATTCTTTAAAAATGTTATTTTTTTTAACCAAGGCCTTAGTGCTATAGTATTTTTAAAATGGGACTTTAATAAACATCTAAAATGGTATGTTAATTTTGTTTAACAGAATCTTTAAGAACATGCAATTCTTTATTCACAAAATACGTGTAGCTAAGTGGCGAAGCTTGCAAAGCTTTATTGGCAATGTAGCGACTAAATTGAATTACAAAAGCTTTATATTTAAGTAGGTATAATAATGGTTACAACGAAAACCTTTTATTGCTTCTTAAAAGTATTTGCTTATGGGATTTAACTAATATCAAAGTCTTTTACACCGGAGAAAACTTAGTGTTTTCTTTTTTTTCAAGTTTGTGGAATAAAATTAGTCCTTGCTAAGTTCGCTCTGGACCCCAATTTTGAAGGGACCTGCGACACAGGTTAGACCCAGTGCGAGGACCATTAGTAATTTTAGTCAAATATGTAAACTGTTTTGTCAATCAGATGTGTATGAAATAAGTCCATACGCAACATTCGCTGGTGCGGGAGGCACGGCGGGGAGCGGTTCGCGCGCCTACACATTACAACTGCGAGCGCTCGCGAGACACGACGACGACGCCGCGCCGCCTGCACTGCCCGCCTGCTGTGATGGTAAGCCAACTTGATACCACTGCCGTTACAATACAGCTCAATTTTGTCAATCAAATGTTTGACTTAAGTTTATACACCATGGTACGCGATCGCGAGCTCTAGTAGACTAGTGAAATAAGGCCCCAGAGAAAATAAGCATTTCAGAGCTCGCTAAAAAAGTGCTGTAAAACTTGTGAACATAGCATAATCTTTTTTCAGTCATAATTAACGATGATTGAGACTGACGCTTTAATTCACAGAAGAAACGTGCGTAGACGCATGTGACGCGCAACGGCGACGGAGACGCCGACGACATTACTGCCCAGACCACGGTAATATTACGAACAATTTATCACTAAAATAAATCAATATTGATGAACTTTTCACACAACGCCATTTAGCCGCTAAGCTATGAAAACTTGTAAAATGAAAATAACTGATAGAAAACTAGTTATGACCATTTTTTGTAATTTCCCACTTATATTAAAACGTACAAATAATTGTTTTAGTCGAGAATCGAACCCGCAGGAGCAAAAGTTATACCAAGCTTTAAGACTACAATTTGTGTACGAAATAATCATTTTATCTTAATTGTTTTTTTTTCTACAGGTTGCTCACAAGACTCAGGGAGTTGAGAGAAGAAATTGCCAAATCATTTAGCAAAAAATATCTAGTCAGTGTAATTAGGAAATTCCGTTATACATATTAATAATGTGTACAAAACTTTATACAATAATATTGTTTATTTATATTATTCTGTGTTTATTTACATTCCACCCCATAACTTTATTTATTAAATAAACTTGAAAGCTTCATAAACTTAAGCAAGAATTTACATACAAACCCTTTGAGAGGAAATAAAACGAAAGTAAGATTGTCTATGAATGGGCGCGGCTGAATTCGGAGGGTGTATTCATAAAATGTTGTACAAAATTCAACGATAAAGTGCTTCATAAGCTGCTTGGCATACTAGAAGTTTGAAAATAGATATCAAATAGTCTATCACGTTTTGCAGATTTAGAAACTCTTTATGTAGTATGTTCTATCAAGTTCTATCTATTGTGTACTTTGGACAATAAGTCTTGTTGAACTCCAGTAATGGACATCAGGCTCCATAGATATTCAGAAAGAACTATTTTGGGCAAATGTTCTATTGTTCCTCTCGGTTGCACGTTCAGCGAGTTGTATGGTCTGATCACTGCCACTTCAACTCACTAACTCTGAGTAATGTCGGTGCCTGCGAATTTGATCACTACAATAAAAGTAATACCTACAAAATAAATATTAGTCATTCTACAAAGCCGGTGTTTGAAATACAAAGAAACACAGCGCTATCGTGATTGATTTTCTATTCTACAAATGGCAGATTACTTGTTCCTGGCTGAATGAATAACTAATCAATTAGTTCGTGATCCGATTACATGTCAGTGAGGCTGAAAGCTGCTTACACGTTATTTTAGGATTTACAAACGAGCCAGTATCGATACTGAGAAACAGCAATATATTTATTCGAGCTGTAATAGTTTTTTATTAAATATAATAAACAGTTCTAAGAAAGAGACGACTTAACAAATAAGTATATAGAAAAAAGTTGCAAAACTAGTACTAGGCCCCCTACTTTGAATTTTCAGACACTATTAAACAAATTCTTTTGGATATAGTGTAATTAGCTCAAGATTAATTTAGAAGGAAACAGTCGATCTTAAGCAAACAGAATAAAGTTCTAGCAGACTTTGCCTCAGCATAATGATAATGCAGTTCATAGTGTAGACCATTAAAACAAACGACCAACTTCACATACCTAATCTGTACTAACATAATACGGTGGGTAGAGAAGTTTCTGCTGAAATTATACCGCATCGTGGTCCAGCCCCACAAAGGGTTCTGCAGTAACAATTAAGACCACACTATGTGGGTATGCTGGCAACATATGGTGCGGCAACAAAAATGTAAGTAAATTGCCCTCCGCCCACACTAGCTTGTATGAGGATAATTTTGTGGCCAAATGCTTTTTATTTTATTCCCAGTGCTGATGTGTTATTATTATTAGAGGCATCGCACTGAACAAACACAAATACATTCTAAAACTACTAAATAAAATCTACATCCATGATGTATTTGATGCACTAAAATGAACCATATTAACTAGCCAAGCCATACATTCACACGGTCAGTATGTAAATATTTCATCATTTTGTTTACTCTACCAAAATATTAAAATCTCTACAAACATCAGCATTATAAACGATAAACAAACATTTATCGTGAAACTCAAAGTTCTGATATAGTTCCGAGCGGGTTCCTCTTTATTACCGCATCTAACACGTTTGTATGCTAATTTTATTCCCTGAAACCAGTCTGATGGAAACGGGTCCCAGAAGGAGGTACTATCGGCGCAGTCGGGGCAAATGGCATACTTTTGGGTCACCACGATAACACAGCCCTGAAATCACTGTACCTAATACCGCGTGCACACTATGCCCATGCCGCTGCCGGCATGTTATGCCGCTTAGTGAGAATAAAGGCGATGTTGCTGTGGCATTAATGCCGCGGACTTATTGCCACAGCAACATCGCCTTTATTCTCACTAAGCGGCATACATGCCGGCAGCGGCATGGGCATAGTGTGCACGTGGTATTATCGTGCGAATGAGAAAATCCGATTTACAATTAGCATAATATTTACAGTTTATTTTGTACTTGTATGTTTTTAAAACAAAACTTTAAAAATGTGGAATAACTTTAGTAAATAGTAGCACATGTGGCTTTACGTAGCTTCTTATAACCTGAAATATTTATTTTATCCTATAATATTAAGGAAACTTGATCAGCTGCTCCTTGCAATAAATCATCGGATTTGAAATTTAAACCTCTCCAGCTACCTGGCGCTAAATATTATTTTGGATTTAGTATGAAAAGGTCGACGGCGACGTTGCGTAACTATATCTTTATCCAAATAGAATTACGTTATCGTAATTTGGGATTTTGATAAATGTACGGTCTGGAAAATATTCTCTCGCATTCGTTCTTGTTCCAGAACAGTCGCCATTAAGAGAACAAGGGCGTCAAAACTGTAATATCCTTTTATTTTATGACCCTCACTTTAGAAGAGGACTCGTATAAATAAATCTGGAGCAATTCATGCGTTTCCCAGCAAAGGCACTTGAAGCAAACTATAAATATATCTACTGAGTCAAATCCTTCCTCTATAGCGGATTTCGAGATGATTTATTCAAGTAGTGGTGAAAGCGGACCGTGGTCATAAATACAGCTGAAGGGAAACCAAATATTGTGAACTGAATGGCTCTTTTCATTGCCGCAACATTAAATATAAAAGGTCCGCGGCAAATGTCCAGCCACATTTTGTACAGGACATTGATGCTAAAAAAGCGTTTTTATTTTCGTCACTATTGAAAAAGTTACTAGCGTATAATATTCTTAGAACTTTTTATAGTACTTCTTCACATAATAAATTCGTTGCTTGGATACTAAAGAACTGTTATTTTGTAAAATACGTACGTAAATGATTTATACAGGACATTTTTCACGATAAAATCTTTGTTGACAAAACCGACGCGGAATTACTTAGTAGTCACAAAAGAAGTAACCAGTTTTAGCTATAGCATAGAAAGTATTTAAAGCTGTAGGGTAGAGCAGTTGCCGCACTAGCGCAACTAGAATTAAACTAGCTGGAGTAATACTATTTCACTCTATTTTCGGTCTTAAAAAAGTATAGTTAGGTCAGTAAAATAGTGCTATCTCGTTATGTTTACATAGTGATAAAATAGTGACAGGGAGATTAAATGTATTTAACTATAGCTAAGAAAGTTGGGTAGGTATAAAATAATTTTATTAGTTATTCTTAATGCAACTCAGCAGATCTTCTCCAGCGATAGGTTATCTGGAAGAAATTGGGAACCATGGGGTAAGATCGCACATTGTTGAAGTAATTTTTCACATAAAAATCTAGAAACTAAGTTACGAGATCAATAATTTACCCAGAAACGATTTCTCTATAGGTGTCGCAATGTCCCTCGACCGAGATGCGAGTGTTATTAGATCGACACAGCGCGGACGCCTCGCCTCGTCTCTCAATCAATTTGCCATCAATTTGTCGCCTTTTATCCGACCACTACGTCACTTTGCCTAGCTTCATTATTTTATAAAATTGTATAGAAGAAAATGTAAATTTATTTAGGAGCTTTCATAGAGCTTCTGAGGTGTGTTCTAAGAGCCAGTGGAAGTACTCATAGACTAAGCAAGGCAAGCCGATGGCAAAGGCGTACTCGATCGGAGGTGGATGTGGAATGGATGATTGGAGCCAGTTCAGTTAGATCCGAAAGCACTTTACTACAAATTTGAAAAATACGTTGACATCATCAGAACATTTTCAAGAAATGGGTACACGTCAATCAACCTTCTGAATCAAATATAACGTTATCTAACGACTTCATTGCCTCTGAGATCTTTACTTTCAAACCGCAACACAGAAATGCGAGTAGGAGTGAATCGCCCGTACGGCCGCTATCACAAAAAGCTCTACTAACCGTTATCTCAGTAGGTAGTAGGTACACCTAAACTTTCATCCGGTAGTACTGACATAAAGAGGTGTGGTAACTTAAGGTAAGTGCATACTAGACAGTAAGTACTTACCACTAACAGTTACGAGTCTTTGCTAAGTGTCGGCCATGTATTATGCATGGAAGTGAAAAATACCTTTTCCAAATGTTTGCAAACTTCAGGACTGGCTCGTGCCTAAAATAGACCTACTAGTGCCATGAAATATGATTAGGTTTTTCTTCTTTAATTTTTTATATGCAAACATAATAATACTGACATTAAACCCGTTGTATTGTATTCTCTTGTGAATCATTCGCTGCGACACAAGAGATAGGTTAACCACTAAGTTGAAAAAAGTAAGAAAAACGCAGAAGGAAATTTCAATCAATATGGGCTGGAAAAACTATTTTAATTGAATACGAAGCTGAGGGCAGAAGTAAGTCAAAACATAAAATCTACTTCCCGATTCGCGCCTGTGTCACTTCACCGGGAAAGTCTGGAAAGATTAATTACAAGATCGACAGTTTTAATTAGTTTCGTAATTAACAGCCGCATAGTCCGCCTCCGAGGCAAACTAAAATAAATTACCTTTTAATACAATCAGTGACTGGATTAAAACGGTTACAGTGTTGCCGGTCCACTGAAATTCCTCAAATTGTCAACCCAAGAGTACGCAAAGCTTATAGCGTTTTATTTACTAGTGTACAAAGAGCCCACGTTATAAATACCTTATGAAATATTCTAATTTGTCACTCGGATTCCTCAAAGGGAATCGCTAATTTCTATTCCATTTAATCAGAAAGAGATGCGCTACAGAACGCTGTTCGTAATTCGTCACAATCGGAATTGTGACAATTCCCTCGGGAAAGCTTTGAGAAAAATTGTCGCTAACGAGCTTGTTCCCTCCCGCAACCCTCCTACTTTTAATCCACACCAACCCCCTCCTCTTTACCCATAGCACTTTAAAACCCTTTTTGCGATTTTCCGCGCGGAGGTATTATCAAGAAAAAGCGAAAGGAACATTTCATTGTCTACCGTTTTTAATTATTCGACAGTAATACGAAATTGAAAATTTACCCGATGAGTAAAATTCAGAATTTACTTTAAATAACTCTTTATTGTGTTGTATGGAATAAATTTGAATGAAATTGTTTATATATTTTATGCATCTTCAATTAATCATTAGGTGTGCGTTTTTGTTCATAAATAGAAATAGCTAGATTGTTTCATCGATCCGTTTAGCCGCGAAAAAGAATAAAATAATTTGAAATAATTCACGTAAGAAATCTCGATCAGTGTCTCTCTTTGAGTAGTAATCGCTCTCATTAGCGATTTTCCAACAGAGTGATTTGTGAAAGATGATAAAAGTGTTGAGAGCTCCCACAATTACCCCGGTACTCTATGCCCTCATTTTAAATAATATTGGTAATATTCGATGATTTCGATCGATATTTATTTATGCAAACTCCATGAAATGAAATATATCTAACAAAAACTGCAATTCCCGTCCCACCTATATCTGTGGTTTTCCCTTACCTGTTAGCAATTTTGTTTATTTGTCAAAAAAATGCCAGACTCTGTATAAAACCGCAGCGTTGCTATGGTAACAACATCGCCAACTAATTAATACTTAATTATATTGACAGGTCGCTTCAGTGCCTGTATAAAGTAATAAAATAAACCCCTTTACAGTACAACCGCTAGAGCAGTAAATAAAGTGAATGAAAACGTGAGTTTTAACGGTTCGACCCGTTGATGTCATAAAAGCTCAACTTTCCACTCAGTAGCTCGTAATTGTAACCGGCCACTTTCCCTCCATTAGTGCGGAGTAAAGATGGGTTAACCATGAAATTAAGAAAAAACGAGGAAGAGCCATTATTTATGTTGAATATATTATTTTACAAATCAGTTGACAATCAAGTACACCCCGTCTAAAGGATAGTGATTATTACAGTACGTAAATCCTGAAAACCTAAGCAATTCAAACAAGCATTACCGAATCTTTAAAAACGTTAAGTCATAAGCGTGCCTTAGGAAAAAAAATCACAGTGGCACCTCCATTTTTGGGAGCTCCGCGTTGGGTGATACCCGCCCAACCACTTTGAGCCGAATACCCTAGTCATGGCCCACAGGCCTCTGTCAATATTGTACTAATGTTCGGCGGATGCATGTTACGAGCAACCAGGATTATCTTTCAGCTGATATTAAAGGTCTAAGTCTACTGCTTCACGATATGAAAGGGCATTCCTTTCATATGTCTTTTACTTTTGGATAGAATATTAGAAACTGTTTTATTGATTTGAATATTGCTATTTCAAAGACGAAAGTTGATTGGATGGCTTATTATTTGAACAAAAATAGAACATAAATACATTTAGTAATTACATTCAAGTATAAAACAGTAGTATACCTATTACAGGTATACATACAGTTAGAGGATGATGCCAAACGGAGCATAATGAGACTGCGTGACTAATGTTTCATTCGTAGACCCACCGTAGAGGATGCTACGCCTCGTAGCGTGAGCGTAGTTTTAATCGAAGGGCTGGGTGAGTACTAACTTTTCTACCTCAAAATAATACAATAAGGTTAATAAAGAGTGCCTACACGGTTTTTACTGCGTTAAAATAGTTTTTTGTTGGTTAATGATAGTTTCAAAATTCTGTATAAAAACTTCAATAAACATCTCCATCTGACTTACCAAAAGAATAAGAGTAAACAGGGAAAATAGGAATTTAGGAATGCATTTTTCAATGCAAAATCAACTATTTTTAGTAAACTTAATTTCGTTGTTCACTATTCAAATTTTTTTACTCGAGTATATTTTTCAAAGGAAATCAAGTTGGTAGTTTTTTATTGGTAACAAAAACTGTGAGCTCTCAGCCACTTCAATATCCATTACCGCGTGACAGCCAGTGCAGTGCTGCGCAAACAGCGGCGACAGCGCCGTCAGCAGGCTGCGCGGCGCAAAGCACAGGCGTCATCATGCTCGTCTCCGATAACTAGAATTTTTATGACTATCACCAAAAAATACAAGAATATCTAATCGTTTGCAACGGTTTGTAGATGGCTCAACTGTTTCATGTGTATTTTGTAAATATTGTGAATATTATAAATACTGTATTAGTTGTAATTTTCTTTGTGAATAAAATTTATCATCATTTAGAATATCTAATAAGAAACCTATTTTTGATTTAAAATTTAGTTTTTACGTCTTCTACAACCAGTAAAGGAAACTGTGTTAGAATTGGCGATGTTTTAAAAATTCTCTAAAAATGCTTAAACGCGTTTTCTTTGCATTTTTTGTGTGACCTAAGGACTTTATTATTGAGTACAAACTAGAACAAACTTGCACAATGTTGACAACGAGTAAAAACTGAGTACTGAGTTGAGTCAGGAGTAAAAAAATTATTAACATTTTCATTATCTAGAACTGAATTCCTGTGCTACTGAGATAGTGTATTATGGTAATTAGTAGTAGAGCTTTTTGTGAAAAAACTTATCCGGGGAAGTACTACCACTGTACCAATCAACTACTAGACTGATAATACCAATTATAAGCTCTCTACGGAAAATATGTCCAATAGCCGTAATTACGTCAGTAATTTAAATAAATATTCAGTTTACTAGTTCATTTGGACCACAACCTAAATTCTGATGAGCTCCGCAACCGACTTTCATAAAATAATTAATGTCTCAATCATTGCGTTATTTTTTGCAGATTAAAGTTAAGTATTTTCGTTTACAAAAATAATATATTTTCATAAACAAAACAATGAACTGTGTGTATTGTATACCTACTACATTTCTAGCGGCTATACGATTTTTATAATTAAAGCTTTTAAAGTTTATAATATTATTACAACAAATACATCTGTAAACGCCACCCTGTAGAAGAAGTAAGTAATAACGTAGGCACTACTTAACGTAATTTGTACCAACCAAATTGATTTACTTAGCGCATTCGTTTTCTCTTCCAGCTAAGGAAGTGTTTTAATCATGCTTTTCCTCGAAATTATATCTCTGGTCGAAAATATACTCGGAATGTACAGAAATCATGTATCATTTAAAAAAAATACTCGAATACTTATATATTTGAGAATAATATTCGAAATATTTTTAATAATTGTAAATGCGGTTAATTACGCCCTCTATAACGGAAATGAAATCAACTTTTCGATATTCTTCTTCTTGAATGCTACGAACTCTATCACAGTATTGTTATTCGCACTTTATCAATCCGTTTCGTTTGAAAAACTTGTATTTTATTTTAAAACCTTTGCTTCGTATTTCCCACTCCAAACATATCAAGCAGAAAAAACTGAAACCTCACAAAAAGTGTTACTGCTAACGTTTCTCAGCTACTGCTTCCTTAAGCTGTTATTTTACCTATGTTACTTGCTGTGGCCAGTCAGTTTTACTGCCAGTTATTTTTTTTCACACTTGGTATTACCAATCAATTTGTACGTCTGTGAAGTTCGCTTTTTATGTGAGTTCCATGTTATATGCTATAGCATCAATGCTGTCGCCGATGAGCTTGCTGTTTTGAAGGAAGCAATTGAGATGGAATCAGGAAGGGTCATTTCTGTATGTGAGCACGCTACCGTCAGCATATCGCAAGATTGTATAAAACGACTCGAGCAGGTCCACAAGTGGGCGACAGCTTATGCAGCTATTAGAAAGTGTTCTGAATTATTTAACAGTATTTTCGGGTTCCAGGTAATACTCGTATCGTCCAAAATACTTTATAATAATTCAATTTTATTATTATTGTCATTTTTACACACCAATAGCAAAGTATTAAATATTGTGCTGTAATAATTATTAAAAATATTTCAGATATTTGTAATGATTTCCACTGTCACGGTGTACTACATCATACTACTTTATTCAATAACTACTATGAGTATTCAGGTGAAGTAATGGCACGTAACATAAGTAGCATGCATGCGTACTATAGGCAGCTACGCAAATTGACTAGCCACTTAGTGCGTCCATGCTTTTCCTAAAGTGCGCTTTCTATCGGCTGTTCCATGTCGTATTGGTGAGATTGATGTTTAGTCGATTGTATAGTTTAAAGTCCGCTTTACTTCCAGGGCCATTTTCTGCCGATTCTTCAGTGCATCATGGGTCTGTTCGAGTACATGCTAGCTCTCTATATTCTATCTCACGCTGCACAGCAGGTGCACAACAAAGCAGAATCACTGAAACAAAGGCTAGCAGCTGTCATAGTTCTTGATTCACTTGAGTGTAAGTACCAATCCCACTAGCTAAGCCAATACAATTCTACAATCTCTAGATAACAGAATACGTCACAAAATGAGATTCACTACAATTTATCAAAAAATAACTAAGTATACCCAAAAAAGTTTGTAGTTTCTACATACGGTATACCCATACTACCCATATGAAGGAAACTAGAAACTTTTTTGTTATCTCCAGCTGCGTATCAGAATTCGTCGATGAATATGAAAAAAATCCTCTTATCCTATTTAAACTTATTTTATTAGGTGAGAAACAGTACAAAGTGACGCGAGACCTACTGCGGCAGGTGTCCACCCAGCCGATCCGCACCAAGGCATACGGTTCCATCACGGTCGACATGAGCCTGCTGCCGACCTGCATCGCCTTCAGCACTTCCTACGCTGTTATAGCGCTACAGTTCAATCATATACTTTGAATATACTGTTAATTTACACTCGTATAAATAAACTTCGTTGACCCCGTATTTTGATTTTTGTTTTCGTGAATTGAAAAGCGCTCTGTATACATATTTTTATTGTTTTGTTTGTATGCTTTAAATGATTATCAGTTTTGGTAGATACCCCATCTTAAGCTATGACTAATAATGTTAATGTCTTAATATTATGAAGGTGCTTTCGGCCAGTCGATTTTATTAGATAAAATGGTATTCCAAAGTAATTACTTGAGTTTAGTAATGACGATAGTTCATAGCGCATTCGATTTTACAACAAGTACCACGCAGGCATCATGATCAGACAACTAATAAAATTAATTCTTATTTATGAAAACATTACTGGGTACTACAGAAATTTTTCGTTATTCGGAAGACTGCAAAAAAGTGTAATTATTCTTCGAACGGTCTTAGAAATATCATTGATTTTATCAAGTTTTTATTATTATGAAGGTTTCTCAAATCTTTCTCTAGAATCCGATACGTTTTATTATATTTCAACTGCTATTAATTCCATGATTATGTTGATTGTAACCATTTATCATTCGAAAAACTTTAAAAAGATGTTGTTACACTTCAATTTATTTATGTCCTATTTCCCCACGGATCAGTTTTGCTTTGTAAAAACTAACCGTACCGAGAAGAAACTAATGATATTTTTCATATTTTACAACGCATTTTCCGTATCTATAGATATGACTTACTACTGTATTTATGGTAAAGATATAAAGAATTCTGCCCTCACATTTTGGATGTATGAATTTATTCTGTACATTGGTTTTGCGCGGTTTCTTTGCGAGTTTTCAGTAGTTTACTGTTTTCTATCGTTGATATCTGAAGAAATCGATTGTATTATTAGATCAGTTAACTGCGAAATCGAACTAAGAACAACTCTTCGCACAGTAGTAGACAGAAGCTCCTGCTTTCAATCGAAACTACAATTGATTGATAAGTGGTCGGCAGCTTATGCTACGGTTACCAAGATTTCAAAACTATTCAACCTCATTTTTGGTTTTCAGGTAACTATTTATTATTACTTTATTACTTTTATCATTAAAAAAAACTACCTATGTACATTACATAAATACCTATCAATATATAGATCAATATTCCGTTACTTCGTCACCCAAACAATATTTCGTTTCAGTTAACATTAATGATCGCCGTTATAACGTTTTTCTACATAGCAATGATATATGTACTGACTGCACACGGTATTAAGGTAAGAAATGTGTAATTAAAATTAGAAGTACTTCGAATATAAAGCCCTATCATATGACACCCCATTTTATATTTTAGTACGAAATTTTTTTCCGTTTGGACACTCGTATTTTTACAACCTCTTGACCGACCACGAGATTTCAGTTCGGGGCGAACTACTAGTTTATTTAGCACACTAAGCATAAATATGTTGTACTAGCCGTCGCCCGCGGCGTTACTCGCGTTCAAGACCCTTCAGGGTGCGACTTTTCATAATTACTTTCTTAGTGCACCTCTACACTATATAAGGATAATACCCTCCAAATTTCATACCTCTAGGACTTATGGTTTAGGTCGTGCGTTGATTCTCTGTCAGCTTCAAAAGAGTTTTATATATATTGATTTTCAGGATATGTTCGCATCTGCTTTGGCGGTGATGTCTTGGTGCCAGTTTGTGATTTGTCTCTACCTTGTATCAAATGCTGCGCAGGCGGCGCAGAATAGTGCAGAAATACTACGACGCAGGCTGGCCTCACTTCTTTTACATACATTCGAATGTAAGTAGATATTCTGGGAATATTCGGATTTTCTCTCAAAGATAAAATCCGAAACGAAGGTATCCGATATAGAACCAAGGTACATCGTTCAACAAAATTTGTAAAGTGAAGTGGCAGGGAACCGACAATCGTTGGAGCAAACGAGTACTCGAGTGGAGTTTATGTTTAGGCACTTGACTACCGTTTAGACTAAAAACAAGATTCGAATAAGAGCGAATATTCCACTGTGTACCCACTGGTAGGCCCAAATCTAAAACTGAACTAAAAACGTTCAAACTTCGGAACCGCTGGAACATTGCGCGATCGACTTAGTGACGATTCGGACAAAATATACGGACAAAATTGTCCCAATTGTCACTTTTGATTTTAATCATTTTTGTTGTGACGATTCGGACAACATTAAAAACAGCTGCATTGTACAGTCAGGTAAACAAATGTTAAGCAAAAATTATATAGCCATTTAAATTGCTTTGAGAGCGTGTGGTTACATTAAGGTGGTTCGATTTCCATACTAATTTATTTTACCAATTCGGGGGAAAATATATTATTATACCTAACAAGCAATTTTTATTTCATTCTTGAATCATAGAAGTTAAAATCAAGATCTAATTTTTTGATGACAGCTGTCAAACTTCAAACGCCCATATCTCGGAAACTACACGCCCATATCTCGGAAACTACTCACCCAGAGTTCTCGTTCCAAAACCAAATGAGAGATGTGATCAAGATCTATTTTTTTGATGACAGCTGTCAAACTTTAAACGCCCATATCTCGGAAACTACTCACCCTAGAGTTCTCGTTCAGATCTAATTTTTTGATGACAGCTGTCAAACTTCAAACGCCCATATCTCGGAAACTACTCACCCTAGAGTTCTCGTTCCAAAACCAAGTGAAAGGTGTGGTAAAGATCTATTTTTTTGATGACAGCTGTCAAACTTCAAACGCCCATATCTCGGAAACTACTCACCCTAGAGTTCTCGTTCCAAAACCAAGTGAAAGGTGTGATCAAGATCTAATTTTTTGATGACAGCTGTCAAACTTCAAACGCCCATATATCGGAAACTACTCGCCCTAGAGTTCTCGTTCCAAAACCAAGTGAAAGGTGTGATCAAGATCTAATTTTTTGATGACAGCTGTCAAACTTCAAACGCCCATATCTCGGAAACTACTCACTTCAGAGGCCATTAATAAAAAAAAAAAAAAAAAAACTACTCACTCTAGAATTCTCGTTAGATTTTCTTATATCTTATCTTTTTTTTTTGAAGTTTGACAGCTGTCATCAAAAAATTAGATCTTGATAACACCTTTCATTTGGTTTTGGAACAAGAACTCTAGGGTGAGTAGTTTCCGAGATATGGGCGTTTGAAGTTTGACAGCTGTCATCAAAAAATTAGATCTTTATCACACCTTTCACTTGGTTTTGGAACGAGAACTCTAGGGCGAGTAGTTTCCGATATATGGGCGTTTGAAGTTTGACAGCTGTCATCAAAAAAATAGATCTTGATTTTAAGTTCTATGATTCAAGAAAGAAATAAAAATTTAATATAATTTCCCCCAAATTGGTAAAATAAATTAGTATGGAAATCGAACCACCTTAATGTAACCACACGCTTGCAAAGCAATTTAAATAGCTATATCATATTTTGCTTAACATTTTTTTACCTGACTGTACTCAATGGCTTCCTTAATTTGATGTTGTCCGAATCGTCACAACAAAAATGATTAAAATCAAAAGTGACAATTGGGACAATTTTGTCCGTATATTTTGTCCGAATCGTCACTAAGTCGCGCGATCAGCCTCCAGCCGATTGAGATAAATCAGGAATAAAAACGGAGAGAGAAACGAAACTTATTATATTCTCACCAATAACAAGCTGATGATGATGAATTAAAACTTTTTAAGATAAGCGATTGATATTAATGTTGCCTGTATTTAAATGTAGTAACAAAATCGCCGAAATAAAAGTCACCTATTTTCACAAAATGATTTCAGGTGAAGAAGAATACAAAGCGACGCGCGACCTCCTCCGGCAGGTGTCCATGAATCCGATACAGACCACAGGTTTTGGATCCATCACGCTGGACATGACCTTGCTGCCGGCTTGGATAACTTTCTGCACCTCTTACACTGTCGTAGCTTTACAGTTTAATAATGTTATTTAGTAAGCCTAAATTTTTAAAAACGTACGGTCGCCTGTCTATCAGCTAACATAATAAGTTTATTTATCTTATTGTTGAGAGTTATTGAAAAAAAAAAAACATATTTTTACTTTAATATATCCCCTTAGTGGTGTAGATATACAGGGTGTTACCAGACTACTTCCGAAAACTTGGAGGTTCCAATCAGACCATGATACTGAAAACATTAAGCGAAAAAAATCGCGAAAAAAAAAATTTACTTGACTATCTCTTTTTAATTTTTTTTCTAGTTACATACACACAGTTACAACATAATAAGACATATCTACCTAATTATCTCATTTAAAAAAGCAAAAAAATAAATAAAGCAGCAATGTACACGCAGCACGCAGATTACGTCTACTACAGCATGAACAGCAGAGAGTTCATCGCGGGTCATTCAAGTACGCGACGTGCGAGCGACCTACGTTAGTACCTACCTACGTTAGTAGGCACTTACGACACAGAATAAATAATAGTACTACGCCTCGACCTTACCTACGTGAATGCGTACATTGCGGGCTGGCGAAATAAATACAAATCTTTAAACATTTTTTTCTCCGGCTATAATTATTTTTCAGGATAACTGATTTTTTTTTGGTTGGGTTTTGGTGTGCTGTAGCTCCCCCTTTCGTTTTCGGAAGTGGTCTGGTAACACCCTGTATACGTAACGTACATTACGTTAGTTAATTAGTACTTGCTTCCCACAGCATCCATTATTCCCAATGAATGCCATCCTAAAGACAAAAGAAAACAAGAGAAACCAAGCGTAGAATGTATGGTAGATGTTTGAATCGCAACAAAGTTATTTTAATTTTTTAATGGTACAGTTGCGATAAGGCATCGTAATTATATTAATGTTACTTGTAATCATCAATCATAACTACTCAATATTAATTTTATTGTTATAAGCAATTTCAAACAAGAATGTATGTAGTAGTAATCAACCCAAATGGAAAACTAGGAATAAACCAAGTGAATATTGAAATTAGTTAATAAATTATTTCATGCTACGTACAAATAATAAATTTGGGACAAAAGGGGGTGTCGACAATTATCACGTTATGCTTTTTCCGTCGGAAATATCGTTTAATTGAGAGAAAACTAGGTTAAATGAAGTAAAATTGTTTCTCCACTAAAATAATGTTTGTATCACTGGGCATGACATTCAAATTAAAGGGTATAGAGCGAAGTCAAGCACGGCGCACCCGCAAAATAAATGCTGATGGTTGCTGCCGTGAGCCAGCGGCGCCGCGCCGTGGGAATGTGTCCAGGCCCTTAGCATCTAATCATATTAATAGACTTTCATCAATAAACCTAAATACACAACGACATAACACATTCGACTATAAAAGAGTGCACACATTTTAGAGCCGCAATGATCACTGAAGCGATAAAATTAATTCTCATTCTAGAAAATCTTAGGGGCCTGTATAGAAATTATGTGATGTTTGGAAAAACGCATCGAAGACTGATTATTGCCCGAACAATTGTAGAGGTTGCGTTCACTTTGGCAACGATATTTTTTTATGGCAGGTTGTATAGGATTTCATGGTTAGACTGTCAAATGATGTACTGCTACATAACGAATATTCACTCACTCCTTCTTTTCGTTTCACCGTTATATTTTTCAGAGAAATTTGAAAAGATGCTAATGCATTTGAGCTTGTTCACATCGTATATGCCTCCAGATCAGATTTATGCTAAAAAAACGGATCGCATTACAAAAACCTTTAAACGTGTGGTGGCCCTTCATCTCGTTTGTGAACTATTTATCTACATATGGCTTTATACTTCGGAAGAATCGCATTTCGCTATCGAAAATATTACGGATTTTATCATCTTTATGTGTGATTTTAATATAAAATTTAGTTATGTGTGGTTTTATTGCGAGTTCGTCGTCTTTTACTATTTTCTGAGTTTGTTAGCTGAGCAGATCGACTGTATAGTAAGATCAGTTGACGTAGAAATGATAAAAAATAGAGCGCAGCACTGCAATATGGATGGACGACTTTGTACTGATACTCAACTACAGATTTTTGATAAGTGGTCGGTAGCCTACGCTACAACTTACAAAACTTCAACACTATGCAATTTAGTTTTCGGTTTGGAGGTACACAGTGCTTTCTTATAATGTGATAAAGCCAGTTTATCATTACATTCAAAGCTTATTTCAACGTTAATTAATTGTTTCAGATAACAGGATTACTGAGCGTTGAGTTTACTTATGTGATTTTATTGATGTATACAATGAGTATTCAATTTTCTGGTGTGGTAAGACATTTTTTAAACTATTGCGAAATAACTTCCGCCCGCGACTTAGTCCGCATTCCGTTTGATTCTGTTGATTTTCCGGGATAAAAAGTAACCTATGTGTTAATCCAGGTAACGAACTACATATATATTTCAAGTTTCATCCAAATTGGACCAGTAGTTGCAGCGTGATTGAAACACAAAGATGCGAACATCTAAACTTTGACATTTATAATATTAGTGGCATGGCATATAATAAACGGAAGGAATAAATAAATTATTAGTTAATAAATATTTACTCACAAAGAAAATTACAACTAATACAGTATTTACAATATTCACAATATTTACAAAATACACATGAAACAGTTGAGCCATCTACAAACCGTTGCAAACGATTTATAGATAGCTCAACTGGTCCAAATCAGTACCAATTAGTTAATTATTATCAGGATAAAATTCAAATTTACTTCAGAAAATCATTTTACGATTTATTTATTTGTCTTTATTTTTCAGAGTGGTCTCTCGATATTATTGCAGTTAATGTATTTCATATCTCTATCAGACATTCCGATAGGTCTCTGGCTCCTGTCACACTCAGCACAGCGTGCGTGCAATAGTGCAGAATCACTACGATGCAAATTGGTCGTACTATTGAACGAATCAATTATATGTAAGTTTTATAAAGTGCATCATACAAAGTGAATGGATATCATTCCATTACTTTCACATCTGCTTCTAACTAACTAGAATAATCTAACTAGACTATAGGAATAGATAAAGAAATTGTCACGATTCTCATCCATTTCGCGACTTCGACTTCGTCTTCGTCTCCCGTTTAATCCTGTTGATTTTACAGAATAAAAAGTAAGCTGTGTGTTAATCTAGATTAAGAACGATATAATATATTCAGAGTTATTATATCGTTCATTATATGAACTTATTGTTTCCGATTCCAGGTGAGAAACACTACAAAGCGACGCGAGACCTTCTCCGCCAGGTGTCCATGCAACCGATCATAACGTACGCGTACGGCTCAATCACGGTGAACATGACTCTGCTGCCGACCTGCCTAGCTTTCTGCACTAACTACACCGTCGTAGTGTTACAGTTTAATAATATACTATAAGCTCACTTTACACTGTACCTACTATTGAACACGAATTAGAGAAAGTAACAGAAAAAGGCTTACTCGTAAGTAGAGTCTGCTATTAATTTATTTTTTTAAATGTACGAGTCATTGTTTGAATTTTGGATATTTTTGAATCACGCGGTAACGACTGAACCAACTAAAATGATATCGATCAACAAAGTAGGTAATTTAATTAGGAATAGTATAACCGGGCCTTACACTGAACATCTGTACAATTTTTTATTTGGTTGTGATTAACCGCCACTAGTAATTCTGTTATATACAATTATTTTCATACCATCAACTGTCTGTCGTATCGATTTATGTACCAGAAAAGTTGAAAACAAAGCACGTCAAAAGCCAATCATTGTATCATTAGCTATGACGAAGTCGATTATTTTACTTCGTTACCATCAATTAGAAGCCTTCTAATTTCCGGGTACGAGGAAATTTTTCAGCAGATTACGTCGATCGGTTCGACGAATCAGTAATTTATATATATATATTTAAATTATATTTGACAATAGAGAAAGCGTCACGTCTTTTAAGCATCATGATCACACAACCGATTCGATACATCTTGATGGTTGAAAACATTTTAGGCATTTACAGAAATTATTTGTTATTCAGAAAAATGTTTCAAAAGCTGATTATATTTCGAACAATCGCCGAAGTTGCGTTCTTATTCGGAAGTTTTTATTTTCGCCATTGTTTTGCTGAAACATATTCTGTAGGCCCCGAGATCTGGTATTACAGCGTTTTAAATATATTTTCCTTCAACGTATTAATTTTACCAATGTACCATGCTAATAATTTCAAGAAAATGTTAGTGCAAATAAACGTATTCATGACATATTTTCCTAGCGATAATATTTACTCAAAGAAGATAACCTACAAAAAGAATGTCCTTCAGTGTTTTTTTATTATTTACAATATTATAAAAGTTTTGGGAGATCTGTTGTATTACATATATGATACGAAACTTGACTTGGAACCAGTATATGTTTACGTTTACTATTTATTTGAAGCTAATACATTTATTTGTTACCAGCGTATTATGAACCAATTTGCCGTCGTTTATTGTTATTTATTTTTGATCGCTGAGCAAATCGATTGCATAGTTAGATCCGCTAGCGAAAATATAGAACGAAGTGAATTGGAACCAAGACAGTACCGCAATATTGAACCACAGTTGTTTGAGAAATGGTCAGCAGCATATGCCACGGTTGAAAAGATATCTAAACTGTGCAATGTAATTTTTGGTTTCCAGGTACATTAATTCATTTGTTTAATAATAAAATTAAATAAAAAAGTAAATTAAAATGACTTGTACTTTTAGGTCACGATACTTATCGCCATAGTAATATTATTTTACGTCGTACTGATGACTTCATTTATAGGGCGAATTCAAGAGGTATGTTATTGAATACATAAAGCATAAATAATTTGAACTATTAGTATCTGTACATATCAATGTGTTTTTTATTTCAGGGTACTTTCGGCGCGTCAAATTTTCTCATGTACATTCTTTTTATGGGAGAGTTCATCCTTGCTTTGTACGCAGTAGCGAATGCCGCGCAGAAGGCAAGCAAACGTGCAGAAAAACTAAGACAAATATTAGCCACGCTTCTAATTCACTCTGTAGAATGTAAGTTCAGAAACATTTTAGTGGAAATAAGTGGTAGTACTATGTAGTACAGTAGTGGTAGCACAGCACACAGAAATAAATCTGTGAGTGGTAGATAAAAAAATGAGTCAAAGATAGTATAGGAATAAGAATCAGAGCAGATTTTATTTGTATGCCTTTCAAACTGGACATTTTTTTTCAAACGCTTATCTGAAATATCATTATTTCTTTATCGATGGCCAGTAGATATTGTTTTGATTCCAGTAAAAAAGCAATACCATTCAACTAGGGATCTGTTACGACTGGTCATCACCCACCCCATACAGTTGCAAGCCTTTGGTTCAATGGCCGTGGACATGTCTCTGATGCCAAAGTGTGTTTCCATCTGCACTTCGTATACGATCACCGTGCTGCAGTTCCAAAATATTATTTAGATTTGTGGTTTCAAAATTATTGTTTAAGACAACTCCCGAAATCTCCAGTGTCTTAAAGTTCCTATTGCGACACAGTTTAATACTTCTGCAGATATCATCGTTTCACCTACTGTTTGTATACTCGATTTGTTTCCTGAATGAAAATTATTTTATTAATATGAACAACATTTTCTAAGTATATATTACTACCTATAATTTTGTTATTATAATAATGTTTAATTTTTTTAATAAAATTCCATTTTTACGTGTGAGTTATTTACAATTCTCAACAATCTCCCATCGTCGCTCAAAGACCTCCAACAAAAAAAACGCTCTACGTTGAAACATTAAATTGAATACTTTTACATATACCAGTACGCAAAGCTGGAAAAATTCACGCCAAGTAAAAGGTTTGTTCCTCAGTTTAAAAGAGCATTGCAAAAATGGTCACTGTCTGCAAGTTCGTTGACGATGGGTGCGGCGTCAGCTACCCCTATCAGTTTCTCTCAGCCCTTCTAGTTTGAGCTCCATTTCCATGTAGATTTTTCATAGTGAGCTTGGATATACCTTTTAGTGGCATTCGGAACGGGCTTGCGATCAAGTAAAATTGTAAAATCCTACTTTGGTTTATTGAAAAAGAACAGCTTTAAAGTTCAAGTAAACTATTTGAGAGTGCTCTTATTATAACCCTTTAAAACAATGCCCTGTATTTTTAGTACATACTGAAAATATAGTATTTATAATCTGGTAATCTTTAACACCAGGCAATAGTTGTAATTTATTACATGGATAGGTTTAGTTTTTGTGATGACTTTAAGTAATCAAAAACTATATTTGATTACTTATTTTTCTAACCTAACATAATTTAAAGTATATTTCTATTCAGTTTTCTCACTAATTAAAAAGAGCGCTCTCTACGCGCGACAAAAAGAATTTACACAGACGCGTTTTCTCCATTTGAATATTACAAAATGAGATACTTGCCTTATGACAGTCTTGCAAAAAAAAACTGTAAATAGTAGCAGAGAGCGGCGGCGATAAAATGAAAATGAGGGGAGGGGGCTCGTTAGCCAGCAGTCTTCTCACTGCTCCACACCAATTGTCGCAAGCTCAATATTTACAATCAACCATTAACAAAACCAACCTTACCTAGCTTGCGTTATGGTCTAAAGTACCTCAGCATATCGCCCGCATTTAAAAATGCCGTCGGAACAAAGAACGCATAAAACTCTGCAATACGAAGGATTTTCAGAAATGTAACAGACTTAATATCTAATTAGATGATTCGTTTCTCGCTCTCCAAAGTGGTTTGTAAAGCTGCAGCAATGATTTAAAACAAAAAATAATACATCAAAATGTCGGAGAATGAACCAAGAATACGTGTACAGGAATGCGTATATAGTTGATTCACAAGTACCTATGTTAATTACAGAAACATTCTTAAACATGAGATATTTCTTTCAAAGTATTTTAAGTAATTATATGTACCCTTACTCGTCGCGCCACGCATTTGACTTATCCTCTGTGTAGCGAAAGCGCAATTTAATCTCGCGAGTTCGCTATCTGTATGCCATCTGTGTGTGAGCCGGTATGAATAGGGTCTACAAACAAGCGCTATAGTGTCCCATCTCTAGTCAGGTGTCGTATCGCGCACACAGCCCGCTAAGCATGTCATAACTCAACACTGAACTGCGAATATAATGATAAGGCATCGAAGAAGGTGATAAAACTACCTTTTTCTGTCTTCTTCCTAAATATTTATTCTAAGTTAAAATAAAACTGATTAGCAGTTTTTAGTTATGATTAATTTAACAACAGTTTAACAAGCTTTTAGAAAAAAATGGGCACTAAGAAAACTCAGAAAATCCAACCAGTCATTGTTAGGCTAAGGACATATCTATCCCACGTACGCAACGTATGCAATGCGACGTGTGAGAGCTTATGTACAAACCTGTCCCATGCTATGCAATGTGTATTGGCATCAGACGCTGTTGTAAGCTCTCCAGGTGCACTCATGTACAATGTTTTCCGATTCTGAGAGTGAATTTGAAGATAATTTAGCTTTGTTATTTTTAGATTGAGATGGATGGATGGATATAGATGGATAGAAAACTCTTTATTGTACACCGCTTTTACAGAAATTATAAGCTAATAGTTTATTTGAAGCCCTACATTTTAGATTAATAACTAGACAAGTTATTTTCGTGTCCCTTCATATTATAAGAAAAATATTGTAGCATGTGATTACCAGTCTTGCCATGCAGTTTTGCTATCTTCTCCCATGCCACATTGCGTAATATAGTATCGCGATATTGCTTAACCTTAATATTTATTATATACGGCTTCATATTTCCTAACCAATTCGATGAGTTGTTCATCCCCCATGACGTTTGCGCAGCGCGAGCGTAGTTTGTTGTCTGATGCGCTAGAAACGTAAGATCTAGAAACACACTTGTCGTGCGCGTGGGAAAGCGTGTGATCATCCCCTCCACCTTCACACGCAGATCTGGCGCGACAGATCGGACGTTGCATGGAACGCGTGGGATAGCATTGCGTATGACAAGTATGTTTCTAACCATACAAATATCAGGGTCCAGATTTCATAATGCGTTGCGTACGTGGGACAGATATGTTCTTAGCCTTAAGAAAGCTTTTATGTAGAAGTCATAAATATTAATCAAAACTAGTGCTACACGGGTACAAAATATTATATAAGTAGGCATCAAAAGAGGCAACCAAATAAGAAAGTTTATAGCTGTTTTTTAATAGCTAATTTATAACCGCCTGTTTGTCTACTACTTACATAATAAAAAAGGCAAAATGGGTACAAACGGATCGTCAAAAAAAAAAGATTCTCAGATTAATATTTTTTCGTAGTTGTAGCATCTCACCCACACCATCACATGCACACGCCGGTCTACAGAAAGAGCTCTCTCGGGGCAAACGTCGGACCTTTAATGGTAACTGCCAGCTCCGTGTTTGAATGAAAAATATGAGCGAAAGAAATGAAAATAGTCCAGCAGAACAGCGCACAGAATGCGATGATTTTAAGCAGTGAATGGTATACGAGCTCACGTACAAATGTGCATTAAAAAGAGCATATTTTTATCTGGTTTGGTACAGACGGTTCCTTATAGAATTTTTTTTTTTTTACTTTTTGCACAAAAATGGGTTGCCATACAAATAAGAAAACTTCACAGGTGTGAAGAAAAAAACTCTATTTGCTAAGCTACACAACAAGGAGAGCTGAAACAAGATGTTAAACTTTAATAAAGTAACATATAATTGTACGTTTTTATTGTACAGCAAGCGAAAAAGCAAGTCCCATCTCTAGCCAACGTAAAACTAAAGCAAATATACCTTTGAGAAATAGTTCCAAGACCACATCCTTTTATATTATTTTACTGTCAGGAAATGTAGGTCGTACTGCTCCATTTTATGAACCTTAGCCTTAATTAACGTTTTCAGGCATGAAGGATCATAAGTGGTTTTCCACGTTATGATAACGCTACAGGAACTGAAAGTCTTGACGAAGGTAAAGTAGTTTTTATGCATGTGAAACCACCTCCAGGTCTTCCTTCTCAGCAGGTTTATTATGGTCTACAATCTATACTTCTATACTAATATTATAAAGAGGAAAGATTTGTATGTAAGTATGTTTGTAACGAATTGGCTCAAAAAGTACTGATCCGATTTGGATGAAACTTGGAATATATATTTTCCGTGACCTGGATTAACACATCGGGACGCGAACGAAGTCGCGAGCGGAAGCTAGTGTTTACATAATTTAATAAGAGAAGTTTGGTCGACTTTAATTTTAAGTTAAAAGACTAGTTACTTCCTTTTTATTTTCAGTAATAATAAAATAGTGCTGATTACGAACAACTTGCGCGGTTCAAATAATATTTCTCGGGCGCTACCACACGTTTCGTAGACGCTCGTAGCAATGTGCTACGCCACGTACAAAATGCAACTTTACAACTCGCCTCGAATTTTAACATCACCGTTTTAAATGAAAGTCATATTTACTGGAAAATTCCACTAATTGACAATAAATAAAGACTACATTTTGTTAGCCCGTTTTTCCATTTGGTTCAGTTCAGCCGTCAATACAAATTAGGTTATCTGCCATGGCGGTGTGAACGCGTTATGCAAATCGAGTTATGTGTTCCGGCGTCCAGTTAATTCAGTTCTTTCCTTTACTCTTCGCTGCACGTAATTGTCCTGTTTTGCATTTTGATGGATAATTTCGTCAGCAACTAACATGATTCAGAGTGACGTTCAAACTAGTGATTATTTAAATACAATTCGCCTATATTTATATGCCACAAGGTTCATTTTGAAACGTTCCATAAACTGGTCATTTTGTCAGTCAGTTCTACGTGACTGTATAAAATAAGCAAATAATAAACGAGCCTTTGAAATCAAGTTGATTTACACAACGTCGAAAATACTAAAAAATATTAACGAGTTGTAGTTAAAAAAATATAAATAAATAAAATAAATAAATATTCTTGGATATTACACACAAGGCCCTCTAGTCCCAAACTAAGCAGAGCTTGTACTATGGAAACTAGATGGCTGATAGAATACTTATATACTTTTTTTTGTAAATACATACTTATAATACATAGTAACACCCAGACACAGAACAAACATCTATGTTTGCCACACACAAATGTTTGTTCTCATATTAATATATTTAGGTCCTTAATATGAATGTAGCGTATTGCCTGAGCCAACAACCAAAGACAGTTGTCATAGCGCACAAAGGTGCACGACCCCGACAAAGTAGAATAGGTGAACGTAAAATGCAATACTTCAAAAAAATTTAAAACTTAATATACCAGTAATACTATTAAAAATAACTGTTATTTATCGTGTAACGAGTGCGCCACATTACAACCATAAAGCTAGCCGTAAAGCCTTCGGACCGTGGCGGGTGGAGGCCGTTATTCCCACAGATGTTATCACGACATAAAATTCCGAAATTAAAACCTATAAAATATCGCGCCCAAACATGATTTATCTCGACAAATTATTTCCCGCTTCGATATTGGATGTCGTAAAGAGGATTGCTGTTTTATAGCAGGAACAGGTGATTGGGATTAAAGTTGGAACGGCAATAGGTCACGCGATATAAGAAAACTCAATCTTTACACGACATAGAAGTTTATAAGGCGAAACTGTACTAAGACGAAGTAGGTTAACTATGTCTGACTGTATATAATCTAGATATTTCCGGCTGGGTACGTTTATTTGAGTTATTAAAATAAATCATGAAATATTTTCAACAATTAAACAAACTCACATTTCACCTCATGCTTGTTTCCCGACAGGATCATAGCCCGCGTACAATTCACCATGACCTTGTGCGAATCGTCTGTCAAGAACGGCCGGCACGAGTTACTGAACACAAAAGCAGTGGCTACGTTCACGATTGTCATCGCTATAGGCAGAAACTTCAGCAGGACAACGACAGGATTCACTCGCATTATGTCGCTCTCCCAGTATGAAAAAGCTCCAGTTACTCTTGCCACCTAAACAAAAGCTTGTCTTTTCATTTCGCCTTTGTCGACCGCCGCCTACACGGCACATGACGAATGAATGTTTTCTTACTCGGTTTATAAGAAACAAATACATTGAAAGAATATTACTAAATCCCTTTTAATCTGTTCAGTGATTTATGAAAAGGCATTCAATCTCTTCAAGGGACACTTCAAGAACTTTGAAAATTGAACTTTTTGAACGCCATTGATTTACCGCAAGACGTTGTCCATATACATGTTTAAAGAGCTTTGATGAGCTTATTGTGAATCACTCAATCCTTTCACAACAGCACAGACACGATTGAATGGGGATTGTCTTTGGCGGCACGCGCTTTGTTCTTTTGTTCTCCTAGCGGTTGTGGCCTAGTGGAAGTCACACTGATCGAAATTTGCAAAAAAGTACCAAAGGGATATTCAAGCCATACAGCATAATGAAAAATACCTACTAGATCTTGTGAAGAATCAAACTACTATTGTTGAAATTGAGAACGAAATTATGAAGAAACATGAAACGAACATTCGAAAGCAATTCAAAATCATGAACAAGTATATGAATGATACAGAATTAAAATTATCTAAACTTGAATCGAAAGTTGGAACTGTTATGGCTACTAACTACTTCAGCTCGGTGTCACTGCAAGCACTTACTGTTATCTAACTTGAAAAATGTCCAAGAGACGTTATTCAACGCACTTGTGGATGTCTACAAAGGCCGGATAGATGTGCACCTTCTCACTCCGGTGATCCTAATCAAACAACTAAATGAGATCGCTGGAAAACTGCCAAAAACTTTAAGTTTTCCCGTGGAAAATATTCAAGAAGAAATAAAAGATGTGTACAAATTACTCTATGTAAAAGCTCGAGTAACAAACAGCTACTTTATGTTACTATGTATTATAAGTATGTATTTATATACAAAAAAAAATTGTATAAGTATTGTATTAGCAATCTAGTTCCCATAGTACAAGTTCTGCCTAGTTTGGGACTAGAGGGCATTGTGTGTAATGTCCAAGAATATTTATTTATGTTCGAGATACACATACCACTGACTAGCGACGAAGACTTCACATTATATGGGTTATACGGTTATACGGTTATACCTCTGCCTTTGATAACGAGACGAGAACGAGCCCAGATCACGAGGTATGTCTCTGTATCATCTAAATACATCGCTGTCAATTTGAGAAAAAATACTTACATCGGTTTGAATGAAGAGAAAATGAAAGGATTTTCTGAATGTGAAAATGCGTGTTAGGTTTTGAAGAGAAAATCCACCATTTTCTTTTCAAAACAAACGACAGCCGACTTGGCAAATGACTTGACTTGACTTATTTATTACAATTTTAACACTTGACATTGGCAAAATTATCTGTCGAAATGACGGACACAGGCCATTATTGAAGAGAAGAAGAAGAAAGGATGCATTCAAGATAGCACCGACCACTTGTGCAGCTTAAACTTGCCAATTAGAAATATCGACAGCACAGATGCACCTTGTGAGGCCAAGGTATTAAGTCACCAAAAGACTCCGCCGTGCGTAACGAAGATAACAGAATGTGAAGCCGCATGGATCGAGTTACATTCTACGAACACATGGCTGGCGGTGTGTTGTGATTCGTGCCTACTACGAGCTGTCTGTGATGGTGACGTATCATCTCATCAGATTAATACATCCGGGCTCATAACTTTGAACCAAGGATGTGTGATGCAGAACAAGGACTTAAGTATTTACGCGCACAATCGATACCATAATGATGCGACAATAAACTTATACTTAGAAAGGTAATATAAACTCTAAAAGTCCATCAACAACATAATAAAACAGCGTACACCACAACTCGAAATACTACCTGAAAACGCAGACTCAGAAAGCGAAATACAGACTGCCGACTGGGATTTAACTTCGAGACTTCGTAAAAACTTGATGAGTCGTCCAAGACCGCATAGAATCCATTACTTAAATAAGCGGTGGCGTTCAAACTGCTAATTTCACTAAGTGGACCAAAAGCAGCGCCGAGCTAGGCATTTCTACGTTGCGACATAGAAATGCCATACATAGATATGTTCGTTCAGTTTTTATAATTTTATTTATAAAATAAGTGGCAGTGTTTATTTTGCATTTTCGTAAAAAAAAATTTTGCCAACACTGAAATTATAGATAGTTTTTTTTAACAATTGATTAAATAAAACGATATAGTGCTGTGAATTAAGTTACTTTAGGAAAATAAAAAACACAGGCGGACGCCATTTTAATGAGTTCAAATACTCGCATTCTAGAACCGTGTGATATTTTTTAATCAGCGCGGCGGCGGTATTATTTGTAAGGACGGCGTTTTTTTTCTTCTAGCGAAATCAGTTCGTTTCCTGTCAATTTGTAATTTGCATTTTATCATGACAAAACGCCTCTGAAGTGCGTTTACGTGCAATTTTCTCCCACGCACACTCACATCTTTATACAATGTATTATGAAAATTCACACTGATTTGAATAAATATGAGCGTAGCACGCTCAGCCTAACATAGTTGATATTATTAAGAATTCATAGCTTTGTAATGATCATGCATAAAGCTAAGCGTTGTACTGTGCAGTATTTATCCATACTTACAATATTATTTGCATACTTATAGTGTACTTATATTGCAACATTGATGTAGGTTTTAAAGTTCTATTTATTGATTTAGGAATAGGTACCAATTCTACTCGTATTTGCAAAATCTGTTAGCACATTTGTGACGTATAAATCTGTCATTGTGTCACTGTCTAAGTGTGATTTATTACAATGATATGTTTAAACTTTTTGCTGGTAAAAAAACCTTGTCTTATTTTAACAAACAGACAACAAAAGATTTATCAACCCTTCTTCACAGAGTAACATAGTAGACGCCTTAAAAGTTAAGTGTGGACCTAAGATATGCTTGACATTACTCTAAGCTATATTTTATGACTGGCCTGTTGAGATTGCGTGCCAAGTGGCATTGGCAGATATGAGTATTACGTACGGCGTTTATGTAAATGTTCCCTGCAGTAGTATCATAAGCATATTATTTAACTGAGCAGTTTTCATTCTCAAATTCAGCTATCGAAGCTGCTAGAGGAGAAACATTAGTATCAAAAGATCCAAGTTGTGATTTCATTATGTTCTGAGATAGCCCGTTAGTCCTAAATGGTTTTTTTAATGAAAATCAGTGCTGGAACAAGCAGTAACTGGACCTATTGCAATATTTACTTTAAAATTCAGCAGACCAAATTACCTACAACATGAAGACACGTGAGGCAAACTCATCTCAGCGTAGAGTGAATTCGCAAGTAGATTAGCAACTTAGTGCCGCGGTGGCGCCGAAACTGCCCGACTCCGCTCTAGATCGGACATTGTGGCTTTAAACCATTTCCCTTTGAGCACATTCTGATACGAATAATACTGTTTACCTTATGTATGGTTTAGTAGTAGATGTACTTATCAAAATGGATATAAATAGGTAGTTTTTTTTTTTTTTAATGATAATAGTAATGGAACAAGCTGATAGCTCACCTGATGTACCAAGAAATAGACAACAATTCTTTTAAAACTTTGACTCAGTTATAAAACTTATTTTTAACTTGCAGATAACAATGGACATAGTAATACGAATATAATTATTTCGTACCAAAAACATCCCAATCCAAGTACCAACCAAGTATTAAAAGTGCCAAACAAAGTAAACCAAAATTACGGTATAGGTATCAGATTTTCTAGAGAGGTTAAAGCTAACGAGGTCAAATCCCAATTCAGATTCAACTGATTAAAAACTAATAACAATGTGTGCTGAAAGTTGGGAGTTAACGAACATAACGAGCAGTTCCAACATAACGTGCGACAAACAAGACTATTCCAAAATAGTTACGAAGTAGCATGATCTAGACTAATGAGATTACAGAGTAAACTCTCTGCATACTCTCCAACGGAAATCAATGCGAGAACTGTTGGAACTTCGGCCGGGAGGGACGACCGCTCAATCAACTCCGTTGAACGTTGAAGTTGCCGAATATGACTACATTAGGTGAAGACTTGCAGGGTAATTCTGATTCATTCAAAAAACCTTTTCGGATCGATATCGGAAATTTCCGATAGCGATTTCGAAGACGCTACTTTAGATTTCTCAATGGAAAGATGACTGACTATTCGACAACTGCTTTAAGTTTTATTTATAGAAACAGTGAACTAACAACAGAATATAAAAACAACTAAAACAAGATATGTACACCGAAATTCTTCGTAAGTAGATGCACATAATTAATTAATTAATTATGTTAGTCAGAGCTCAGTAAAGACAACAAAGGAATGAAACTCCACAACACTTCACGATATTGTGCAATTAGCGATGTATCAAATTCATTAAACGATCAAATTTTCAGCACGCTCCAATATAGGTTGAATAAAGACAAACTAAGCCTTCCGAATTGTTGAGGATGT
This sequence comes from Eulithis prunata, assembly GCA_918843925.1. Lineage (NCBI taxonomy): Eukaryota > Metazoa > Arthropoda > Insecta > Lepidoptera > Geometridae > Eulithis > Eulithis prunata. The sequence continues at coordinate 6,667,720 of OU974014.1, read as the reverse complement.
AAAGTCAAAGCACTGCACAAGCTACTGCAACACCAGATTTAGAGTTAAAAGTTACCTAGAATATTTATTTTCTAACCAAAGAAATATTTTTGGAGCAAATTGTTTTCGAGCAACTTAGAATAATCGACTTGTTCCTTTGGGAATAATCGACGCAAATTACAAACAAAATAGAAAACTGTTTAACAACTAAACCTACTACTGTAATTTTCAACGAAAGGACATTTTAACCAATTAAAATTTTAGAATTATGTAAAATCCTAAAGGTGGTCCGCAACGTGCAGATTTTACTTTTACCCTGTTTCCATTTTATTTTATTTCCTTTTTAGTGGACTTCGTCGGCCCTGTAATGCGGGCTCCTGTTGTAATTAAGAATCCTCCCTAGGTCAGCAAACAGAAGTTTTTATCAGTCCAAAGATTGTATTTAGACAATTCTTTACGTAAAAATTCATGCAGCTTGATATTCACTAGCTTTTTTAAATTAAAACATTTACCTAAACTTGAAATAACCTCAAACAGGGTGCCGTTTCTTTTCACTGATTCTAACAAAAACACAAACCAAAAATATTGTATGAGAAGTATTTTTTTGTTGAATACTGACATTTCTACAAGAGTTATTTTGTGCTTCTTCACGGTTGTATATACAAATTAAATATAAATCGTTGTCACAAATCATAATAACAACGAACCGTTTCATCCTTCAATATATTTTATCAGGAAAACCTGAATAGTGTTCAGCAGATTTAAGCGATATTTTATTTCCCATAAAAGCCTACAGGTTACTACGTTGCTAGTCCTTTATCGACATGTTTCAGGCAGGTTTTCTCCGAAGCGTGCCTGTATCAAGTTGAGCTTATTTTCTTCCACATTTTATCCTGACAACTATGCTTTATCTTTCAACATGTTATCGTATAAAATAGGATAGTAATAGTTTCATTTTAGTGTTTTGTATTAGTTTCAGAAATTTCATCTCGATTTCTATGAAAATACTTTGATATTTTAAGCGAAACTCGGTTTTTACAATAAAGGTGAATCGCAAAGAAGGTTCAATCATCGCTTTAACAAGAAATATCCGACAAAGTTCGAAACTCAGGCGATTTTTCATCGTCAGTTCGGCCATATTTCAATCAGGACCTTATTTAATTCCGCTCTGGTGATTTTTATCGAAGATGGGAACGTAAATACAGCAATAAGTCTCCGAAATTTCTTATCATGTTCAATTTAATGCTTACCGCCCATGAGGCTTTTAATATCGTTTCTTTTTAAATCATTTTTAACTTCCGTATATCATTAAGATAAGTACATCAATTTCTTTACCCATCACAATTCTCAGCATAATTTCTCAACCGAGCAATGTAATGACCAGCGATTCCTATGAGCCACTTGAATGAACGTCGATTTAATTTTACCAGAGAGCGGACCGTCGTCGCTCGGGTTTGATATAATGCTCAACTAAATAACGCGGACATCTACACCCCTACCCCCTCGGCCTCCTCTGGAGCGTCGCCTGTGTTCCGCGCTCCCAGATTAATCTTCCACATGCCTCAAAGTCATCTACCGTTGCAAATGACGCAAAAAATAATGATAAACATGAGGAAACGTGGAGCTCGATGCAGCATGAATAACTCGGTCCTATTCTTTCAGTTTCTTTGTTTCTTGAAATGCGCGAATAATTTATCTTTTGTATCGTGCTTACAAAATACAGAGTACTGGATGAATAGCGTCAGTTATTCTCTTGGTAGAATTAAGCGGCTCGATTCACCTCACAGGTCGACATGCGCATCGATTTGAATCTACGCCAGACCAATATTCAGCGGAGCGACAAATCAGCACTTCGATATTGCCTCCATTTGGGTACCACCTCAATATATGGAAAATCAGATTTTTCATTGCCACCGTCGAACGACACATGCGGCCTTCCCCCGCCGCCGCAAAACGATTTAATATTTACACAGCCCCTTCTGCTTTTAAATCACGCAAATTATAGGTGTTCAATTAAATGAACACTTTGAACTTTATAATAGGCCATTTAAGGTCTTATCGGCTGAGCGAATTGGCGATTAAATAACATTGTAAATTAAAGTTCAGGCGCCGTAATTAACGATTCATTTTTGTTAATATACTACCCAAATTTATTTCATGAAAGTACTTTTTATTAGTTTAAGAAAACATTTTATCTTAGTAGGAAGGTTACTCTCAGGTGTAGGACATTTTTATTAAAACTCATGTACATTTCCTGGTAGGACCTAAGTAGATACGGAAGCAATACATTGAGACATGTGGATAGGCAGTGTATCTACAACGAGCATCGTCGTGACTTTATTAGTTTGTTACCTTATCTAGCCCCGCACTTACTCTGTTTTGGTCATGATTAGGTGCGCCTCGGATTTCGTAGACATTTGCCACACAAGGAAACTCACGTAACTAACTAAACCTTCTGAAAATGACCGTTTTATTAACTATTTAGTTGTAAAATTATACTAGACTGCAAAATTCTAAAGAAAATATAATATTTCTGAAGTCTCATAAACTAACATGACAAGGCCAATCAGAAACCATAAAAATCTAAAGATGTAACCACGAAATGGTAACCGGTGATAGAGAAACGAAAAAAAAACTGAGGTAGGTACCCACAGCACAATGAAAGCTTTTATGCAATAATGTACGTAAATTGCCCATGATAATGATGCTGATGGTACAGTAATCTTGCCTGTGAATTCCATCAGTAGAAATCAAAATAGTAAGGCAGGTTATCTCTCAAAGGCACTCCCAGCTTAGGATATAAGATGATAATTACACATTCTCTGTGTCTGAAGCAATATTGCTTCCGTCGAGAGTATCAAAATCTACCCACTAGGAATGTAGGTATGTTATAATCGAAAGATACTTGGAATAATTTGGAGACATCTCAAGAAACCTGTAGGTACTTGTAGAAGATATCACCAATTAGTATGACTAGGGGATAATATAACTCGCAATGACTTTCTTGCTTTCTAATCGTAAATACAAGTAATAATATACCAAAAATAAAAACAGGTACAGAAAATTCCTTACAATCCCGAGGTCTGCCCTAAGCCAGAAACGCAATAAAGAAATATTTTTTCGATAAAAAAAATCACAAAGTTAGATGAACCAGTTACCTCTAACTTTCTGAGTTTGGATCTAGATTTTTAAGACAAACTATTAGGTTCAAAATAAGATAAATACAGTACCATCAATTGTTTGAGGTACACACGTCCTAAGCTGTTTTTCTAAGTTATCTTCAAAAACTGTTAATTCACACATTTTGAATGGCGCAGTGGTCGCAAGTGCCACGATGAAGCGCGTACAGTATCGAACCTTATTCCAACGATCTTATGACCGCAGTTTAAAATTACACTAGTTTTTAGAATGGCGCTGCAATAAGCCTTATTAGTTGATAACATTGTATTTATCACACTTTAAAAAAGCTCTTTTTAAAGAACCCTCTAAAGTAGTATCTGTAGAGAAAACTCAGCACGTCTGATTTTACCACATCCTTAAGATCATGCCTCTGACATGTTGAAGAACCCGTCATAAACAAGAACCCCCCAGCTATAGGGTTGGTACAGTTACAGCGTTCCGTATCTGTTGAGATTTAATTATATTCACTATAATTCAATTCCGGGACCAGGAATATAGTAGCTTAGCCAATTTAGTCTCTGACGACAGTTTGTGAGAGCCTCATTGGCTTAGAGGCTAAATTCCTATAGGAAATAACCTGTTGGCGGGGATCCGAGTAAAGGCCAAACGTTTAATGGCTATCCTAAGTCTTTGGTCTTTATAACTACCATCATGATTATCTATCAAGATAATCAAACTATCAAGTTATAACAATTATTCGATGAAATCAAAATTCAAAACTTAACATTAATTTAGGTTTCTGTATAGGTAGAGCCAGCAAAAAAAGTCGAATAACAAATTGAGCTTTTAAAACCTAAGTAAATGCAGTCGTAAAACTTAGTAAAGGCAAAAAAAAAACAGCTTCATAATACGGTTATTATTATAATTGTGCAAACAAAACTTCAGATCTGTTTGTGATCATCGTCTTTGCTTCAGGAAAGAATGGTAGGATGTTTATCCAGGAATCCAGACTCAGTGTCAATATGCTTACCTGAAATAAAGTTATACAAGAAATCATATTTCTTTTATCTCAAGTGGATGTTTACGACGCCTATTTGTTTAACAACTTCGAGATACCAAAGGTATTTATTTTTCTGAGTAAGATGTTTACCGTTTCAGGGGAACACAGTGTTTAATTTTATTGGCCATAAATAAAACCAGCGCTGCGCGTAATCGTTCTTCTTGGAAATAGTGAGGCGTATGGTCAAGCAGTAAACTTTTTCGGGGTGAAACTATTATTATGAACAAATCTTGTCCTGATGTAATTGGTGATTAGTTTTTTAAGTTATTGCTTATATAGATTGTAATAACACTGTTTTCCGAACAAAATACACTTTGGAGTGCCAAGTCTGAGTTTTGCTTTCAAAATCTAATCGAAAATCGAGGTTCGAACACTCATAAGGTTTCAAATAAAATCACGGTAGCGGGTGATTCGAAAACTAATTTTCTCGACACAAAAACTCCGAACGCAATCCTTAATTTTTAAGTAAAAAACTCACGACTCTGGTATAAATAAATACTCACTTTAGTCTCTGCTCTATATGAAAAGCAATGCGTGATGCCCCGGTTCAGTCCTTGCAGGATCCCGAACACGTCTCCAGGGCCTAGCAGTTCGTGTGTAGTCTCTGTGAGATCCACTCGCACTGACACCACGGACACAGATCCCGATGCTATCCAGTACATGCGGGTTTCGCTGTCCCCGGCCACTACTATGTAGTTACCTATAAATGGCCATCGAAGTTCAAAATACTCTTTTTTAGCTCTTAACATAATACAAGAAGAAAAGCTCGAGTCCTTAGTTTAATCTGAGTTAGTCTCTGTGAGATCAACTTGCACTGACACCACAGACACAGATCCTAAGGCTGTCCATTACATGCGAGCTTCATTGTATGCCACTAATATGTAGTTATCTATAAATGTGCATCGAAGTTTAGTACTCTCGGCTCTATACGAGAAGAAATGTGCGATTCTTCAGTTTACTGTAAATAGTCTGTGAGATTCAACTCGCACTGACACCGCAAATAACGAGTCTGAGGCTATCTAGTAACCTCTACAAGCGAGCTTCGCTGGTTCCTGCCACAACTAATGAAGCAGTTACATAAAAATTTTGCGAAGTGATGCAATAACTAACTTAAGGTGCTTCTAAACGGGCTACACTTTTCTGCAATTTGTGGCTGCACTATTGGCAACTAACTGCCCGGCCATTACAAAAATATTGCTCGGACACTAATGTCCGAGCAATCTATGGCCGGGCCATGTGTTGCAATATTGTCGGCTATAGGGTGGCTCATGATGCAGACTCTTAAACGGGCTACACAAATCGGCAACAATGGCTGACGAAATCACACTTGTCGCAGCGGCTTACATTATTTTAAGATCAAAAAAAAAAAAAGAGAGATTGTAGATTCGACCTTACCTAAATAGGCGTGAAAATTATTAATAAGCCTCGATAAAAAATTATTTACAAACCTTACTAGAATTTCGAAGGGTAACTTCAAGTTTCTTTTAAACGAAATTGGACCGAAAATAAAAAGAAACTCATAAGGAACTTCATGTCGATAGAAAAAGATGCACCATGCCATTACAATAGGGAGCGATTGAAACAACAACAGAACTGGCTGGGCAATATTGCAGTTAAATCGATCGGTCAGCGATCGCCCGGCAATCTATCAAATACTATCGGCCATACATGGCCACACCTAAAATGTTTGGCAATTATTGCCGGGCCAGTACTGCAATATTCCATAGTCTGGCTAGTATTGCCAGCAATGTTGCCGGCCATTGTATTGCAGAAAAATATTGCCCGTTTAGAAGCGCCTATATACCTACAAGCTTGAAAAATTGCTGAACAAACTACATGAGTAACTTGAACAAGTTTAGTAAAAAACATCTTTTGCGAAATTTTCTCTTGAGTAACGTTACCTACGTTACTAAAGAGAAAATTTCGCAAATAACATGTTTGTAACAAAAATTGAACTTCTGATAATTATTGTTTTTAACGGTGTGTTTCAATGTTTTTACCTTGAAAGTAGACAGTATACTCCAAGACTGCAGTCACTTGTCGAAGAAACGGTTCACCGGTGTCAGCGAATAGGTAACAGTTTCTAAGGTGCTGACCGAACATTGCCGACATGAGATCACATCTCTTGACATACGGTGTTTGTTCTAGCAATGCTGGTAGCTGTAAAAACAAATCGTGTGTTAATTCGTTTGTTCCTTCCTTATCATTAGCAAAGTTTACTGCTTTTTCATTGATAAATTTTCAGGAATAATGATGTTAGGCCGTCGCTATGACTTTAATATCTACGATCTTTAAATGATCTACTTGCAGATTGTTTCCACTATCTTGCTAGAAATTATTACTTTTATTATTATTACTAAGCAAGCTACGACATATCAAATAGTCCTCATGCCATATGTATTGATTTTGAACAATAATACAATTTGTATGTCTAGATGGCGAAATAGCTCTCACTCGATACAAAGTGTAGATAGGTGTGTAATGTTATATATTTTATGAAGAGTACATACCTGTCGACCCCGCTCAGTCACCCAAAGTTGGTGCACGTATACCCACAGCTTTTTCAGTTGATATCCTTAGGCAAAATAAATACAATTCTAGGAGCCATCAGGTTTTGAATTGTTCAGTTTCATCCTCTTGCGTTATTTTATAAAGTTATCGATACTTACCCATAAAAGAAAATACTGCAGATTGCTAAAAAAAATTTGCTACAAAAAGTAGGTTTATTCTTTTATGAAAAGCAAAACATAGTTTAGTAGGTAGTTAGGTACCCACTACTATTTAGCCCGTAGATTTTGCGCCTTACAAGACACCCGCGCGCTCGCATATTCGTGTCTTTTGTCCATTGCCATTAGTACCTAGACTTCAGTGATCTTTCTATCATAGACATTAGACAAATACCCACAATCCCAAATCCGCCTCCAGAACCTATGGTTAGTTGCACAATAAAGAGCCCTACTAAAATTCCCGTACACCATAAGTAAACCATAAAGAGTTCAGCTCAAATTATTTTAACTTACTTGATAGTCCTTGATTCTTCAAAAAGTCAATAAGAACTCCGGTATTTTTTTCATAACAGGTCAGCGCATGTTTTGTGGCGTAGGCTACCTGTATGGCTGTGGCGACCACCAAGGCTGCCAGCATTTTGCCACAGATCAGAATGATAGCTAGAATCAGCATCGGCAATAAATCTTCTATAACAAACTCGTCACCTCCTGTCATGGTCAGTTCGGAGACTACGACGTAGAACGAAGTGGTATAGTCCCATTTGCGTTGAGGTGTTACTCTGTCGAAAAAGGTGACCCAAATAAACATTGATAAAATTTTGTAGGGTCTTACATTACATTTTATGCCCTTGACGTATAGGGCAACGTAACTTTTCGGAGTCATAGCTTGATGCTTCGTGTAGAACCTTTTCAAACTAATGAGTCATAACGTGATGCTTCAATCTTGACCCATTTTTTCGTAGTGTGCGAATATTGTTTAATTTGCAAATTGCTTTAATTTGAAAAGGTTTTATATCATCATCATCAATCATCAATATATATAAAACTTTTTTGAAGCTGACAGAGAATCACCGCACAGCCTAAACCATAAGTCCTATTGGTATGAAATTTGGAGGGTAGTATCCTTATATAGTGTAGAGGTGCACTAAGAAAAGAATTTTGAAAAGTCGCACCCTAAAATGTAGAACGCGAGCAACGCCACGGGCGACGGCTAGTTTTATATATATTTTAGATGGTTGAGTCAATAGTCCTTACTATTGGAAAAATTCTAGTTCTACCCGTTGTTTTCACAGAAAAATTATCAAAATATAACGTTCAGTAAAATTGTTAAAAAACTTCGGTTACAGTAGCAGATCGTTAGCAACGACAGAAGAGGACTTGAAAAGCTTTCCGTCAAGTTAAATTGCAACAAGTTGTTTTCTGGATGTTATTGCTGTATAAATTTGTTTGTATTATATTTCAAAATACAACTTCAAAAATTAAGCTAATAAAAAATACAACTTTCAAAATTAGCACTTCTAAAATACCATCTACCTTGCGTATATTTTCGAAGTGCTTATTTCGTATATTAGTTGCTTCATAAAAAAAATATTAAACAATATTTTTATTTTTAAAACAATTTCAATGTACAAGTAGAATAAATCTCGTATTTTGTATTTTCTCCTTGCATAAAGGTGCATAAACTTAAGCTCATACTCGTAACATAAATCTTTAAAATCCACGAATGTATTTCCCGCAATGGGAATTTCATTTGAATAAAAAAATACAGTTTTACGAATGCGATTTGCAATGTGCAGATATTTCCGATATAACGAATGGAGTGCCATCGCTGTGCCAGTGGAGGCGCTCGCCGTTTCCGACACAATAAATCGTGGAGTGATTAATTTGCGACTATTTTCATTGGAGCGGCATCGGCAGGGACATTTGAATAACGCTCCAATGTTCCATTTTAAAATAAAGAACAATTTATAATAAACGCGAACTACGGAACTACACCTTGCAAAGTTGATTATGAGATTAAAAACACAATTATTCCACATTTTTTAAACATAAACAAAAAAATAATGCAGTAAACCTCTTTGTGAAAGAGTTCTAGTACCTACCACTGACTTTCTGTTACCAAGCATTGATCTTTCATGTTCTGATTTATAGGGTTTGAATACCGTTATTTTGCAAGAACACGAATTTTTTTGAACACTGCAAAGGCCATTCAGTCAAGAATTGAACTTCATTACTTACTCATCAATGAGATGCATCTTCAGTGGCCGTATAAAGCTTATAGGCGATGTTGGTATGAGAGTCAGCAGCCACATACACGTGAATGTGTGGATCAGGAGGATTACCACGATGACTGTCATCACCAACTGTAAGTCAATTGAGGTGTTACTCGAATAGAAATGATGTTATAGACAAGGTTCTAAACCATTAATTTTTTGCCAAACAGTACCTCTATCACGAACAGTCGCCGCGTAAGCGTATTCGAGTTATATTGCGCGTCAATGCCCGCTCGACTGCCAACCGTTGTAGTGTCACCGCGCAGTGTATCTCGGATACGCTAGCGTTACGATATGTTTGCGACTGTCACATTTATTCGTGATCAAGCCACAGGTAGGTATTGCATGTTAAATAAATAAATATTTTTGGACATTTCACACAATGCCCTCTCGACTCAAACTAAGCAAAGCTATGGGAACTAGATTGCTGATTGCAATTTTTTCACAAAGAAAATTACAACTTATACAGTATTTACATACAATATTCACAGTATTTACAAAATACACATGAAAGAGTTGAACTAATTTTTTTGTACATACATATTGATATATATTATTTTTTTTTTTTTTTTTTTTTTTTTTTATTAACCTATATCGTCCCACTGCTGGGCAAAGGTCTCCCCCATAGACTTCCAAAGTTCTCTGTCCCGAGCCTCCTCCCACCATCCTCTCTCGAAGGCATCCAGTTCGTCGCGCCAACGCTTTCTTGGCCGACCCCGATATCGCCGACCGTCAGGGACCCAAGGTGTGGAGATGTTCGCCCACCTATCGGGAGGCATCCGGCTGACGTGCCCCGCCCAGTCCCATTTGAGCCTAGCGCTTTTGTTTCCCACATCGGCAATTCCCGTCATGGAACGTAACACAGTGTTACGCACTCGGTCTATCCGCTTCAGTCCGAGGATGCTGCGCTCCATGGCTCTCTGACAAATCTTGAGTTTGGACTTCTGAAGCTCTGTTAGAGACCATGTCTGTGCACCGTAGGTTAGGACGGGCAATATACACATGTCGATGAGTTTGCGTTTAAGTGTAAGAGGGAGGTTACCCTTCATATGCTCCTTCATGGACCAGTAGCTCTTCCAGGCGTTCTCGATGCGGCGATCGATTTCTTTGTCGTGCCTGTTTTCGAAGCTCGCTAACTGGCCCAGGTAAATATACTCATCGACATAATGTATTTGTTGCCCGTCTACCTCAACCCTACGTTTCGTGCTGTTAGACATGCACTGGGTCTTTGACCGGTTCATTTGAAGTCCAACCTCAAGACTTGCCGTACTCAGCTCTTGGAGCATTTGTTGGAGTTCATGCGCTGTTGAGGCAAACAGGATAATATCGTCCGCAAAACGTAGATTTGTCAGACGTTTGCCACCGACGTCTATGCCCTTATTTGCCCATGGTATTGCCAGCTCTTTGAATACCTCTTGTAGGGTGCTCGTGAAGAGTATGGGAGAGAGCGGATCTCCTTGCTTGACGCCCTTTTGAATCTGAAAAGCTGGGCCCGTGGTGTTTAATTTAATGGATGCTGTGCTATTATTGTAAATCAATTTGATAAGGTCAATGTAGGTTTTTTCAATATTTTGTGACTCTAGAGTTGCGAATAACGCGGAGTGCTTCACGCTATCGAAAGCTTTTGTATAGTCCACAAAGGCCAGATAGAGTGGTTTGTGGAGCTCTGTGTATTTTTCAATTACTTGGTTAAGAGTGTGCAAGTGGTCTGTGGTAGAATATATAATATATTAATACATATTAATATTATATTAATACATATTAATATTATAACCGTAACACAGACCCACGACCTACAGAATGGAAGGCTATATTGTATAGAACAGCTGTTTTTTTCACGTTGGTTTTATATTGATAAGTAATTTAACCCCCAAATTTTCGGGAGTGATACACTTAATGGACCTAATAATACACCTTGTATATCCTGTCATTGAGCTAGACAAGGGTTTGATAAAACTTGTAGTGCATGAAACTAGTCTTAGTCAAGCCCAGAAAAGTTTTGATAAAGCTAGAAACCAACCTGTAGGAATGTCAAATTGTTCGTAAGCTCCGCTGAAGTCTGGTGGTAGAACTCGAACAAATACTTTACTCTGAACAACTTGTTAGCGCGTAAGTAATGCATCAACCTTAGAGGCCTCCTAAAAAGTTCATTTTCTTTGAAACGTCTTGGCATACTAATATAAAACTTTTCCAAGTAAAATTTAAAAACTTTCGTCCAGAATGACGGAGCAAAATATCAATAGGTTTGTTTATTGGAATGTATAGAACCAATTGTGAAACTTACTTGAACCAATAAGGGTTCTTTTTCTTTACACGAAATACATTATCGGACGAAATCAGTTTTTAACTCATCGACCAATTAATTACATTTTACAAACATATTTTTGCTTTCACCGTAATGAGGTCACTAACTAAATGCGGGATATATAAAAATCGACAAACAAGTGAACGCAGTATTTATGTATCAAAAAACTTACGCAAAAAACAACGCGAATAGTTCCAGCGGTACGTTAACCAGAAAATCAGTCCAAACCAACATCTTATGCTTGAAGTAACGTCTTCGGCATCTCACGCCGTCCATAACGAAGTCACCGTGTTTGTTGACGTAACCCTAGAGAAATTTAAATATTATAATGTCGCATACGTTTAGAAAAAAATAATGGAGATTGAAATAAATTTGATTCAATGTGATTACTAAAATAAAAAATTTAGTATCCGGCTACAAATAATGCGTTTTATAAATATGAGAAAAGCAATCATAGATATTATACAAAACGAAAGTTTTAAATAATATCTATGAAGAAGAGAAAACCACATGCTGCTTCAGTCATGCTCGAAAAATTTTATCTCCTGATTTGTACCGACCGATATTGGCTCGATTTATAGTAGAAATATATGCAGGTATGACTCATTTTTACCGACTTGATACAACGAAGCGGATAAGTAGGTGTATAGGATTTTTTTACCTGATGCATAGTGAGGAAGGTCTTCAAATAGAAGAAAATATCAAAGAACGCCGCCAGCCAGAACACCACAGAACAATCGTTCAACGTCACGATCTCGTAAAGAGTTGCAACGTAATTGCCCGTTGCCATAATAGAGGTTATGTAGCCGAAAGTCTGGAAATACGTAGCTATTTTAAAGGGTTTACAATAAAGGTAGCCAAACATACTGTTAAAAACAGTATTATACTTTATTTTGCTCCAAGAATAAAGTATACTAAATACTGTTTTCACACGACACCGTCCACTCGACACCACACCCAGCACAAAAATAATAACAAGAATGGAAAAGTTTTTTGCTACTGGTAAGTAAAAATACATTTAAGTAGGTGAAATATAATACTGTTTGTTTGGTACAAATACTGTTAATTTTCCTGTTGGCCTCAAATTTATTTTTGTAACAAAAAGTTGGCAACCAAATATAGAGGCCTGATACAAGTAATCAACTATCTATAACAAACTATAAATCGTTTAGACTAAGACTACGTGTCATATTTAATGCCTCAGCAAAAACAACAACGGGTCTTAGTCTAAACGATCTCATGTTCAGCGGCCCAAACTTACAAACAGACTTATTGTGTCTTATCTTGAAGTGGAGACTATACAAGATTGCCATCACGGCTGATATAGAAAAAGCATCCCAAATAGTGTTTCATGGAGTATTTGGCACTTTTAAAGAATATGTAGGTGTGCTAGCCTCCATAACTGACTGTGCAAGGTGGTTTACCAGAGAAGAACTAGGGAATTGCTTTTGTAAACAAGGAACATCAGAGATGGTGACCAAATTTAAGTTACCAGTAGTAAAATACTATTCAAAAATGTCGTGCGCAAACAAAACGGGATTGCTCTCTGGAGTGTACAATCAGGTGGCAACAGTTCCTTGCTTCAGTGGTCAGAGAACACATATTTTTGACGCGGATTTCTTCAACCATATAGAGAAACGAAGAATAATAGGGACAACGGGCAAAACTATGACCCAAATTATGGGAGTACTAACAACAGTCTTAGAAGAGCTGCATGACAAATTGCGCAAAGAAAATGGAAAATTGTCGATGAGCACAACATCCTGGTATGACATGGGGTCTCTAGACATCAATCAGCCAGGAAACCAGATCGACGTCATAGTGAGGGGAACAGGGGAAAAGTTCTTGGGAAGGAGAGAATAATTCTTTTTGTTTGTTGTAAGTTGTAGGGTCTGTATCCTACAATCTTATAAGTTGAGTTATTGTTGAGTAGTAAAAACTTAAAATGTTCTAAGTTCTTTATTGTTAAGTAATGTAAGTAAAGTTAAAGTTATGTTTAGTTATGATCGCAGACGTGCTGTCGATCTGAGTGATAGTTATCAACTGGAGTGTGAGTTGGTCACGACAGCACGTCTGAATGTATAAAATGCTGACCCGCGGGAACATGTAACACTGTACTGTTTATATAAACCGTACACATGGTATGCTACGAAAGCCTAAAAATAATTTATCTAAGACTTCAGGAATATAAGAACAATGACAAATTATTTGGTGGAGTTCATATAGCTCTGTAGTGACATTTTTTTGCAGTAATATAAGAAAATGGTGAATGGAATTTGTGTTTCGTGCAGCTGTCTTGGTTCTCAGCGGAATCTTCTAATGAAATTCTATGGGACATTTCAACATCTGTTTTAACTTAAGTATCGAATATTATAGTGAAAATGCCAATGTAGAAAGGACCGATTTATCGCAAATTACTATTAAACCACAAATAGGTACCTTCGTTTACATAAATACAATACCTCTCAGTATATTTAACGTCCATGTTGCTGTTATTATCGCCCGATGGCCTACGAATGCATTCACATTTTAATCAACGCCCTATAATTACCCAATCTCCATTAATCAACTGAGTGCGTACCACTACGCCCGTAGTAACTATTGTTTGAACTGCGGTGTCTACCTCGACAAAAACAATCAGCAACCAAATATAGAGGCCTGATACAAGTAATCAACTATCTATAACAAACAGTTCAAAACCTAAGTCGATAATAACATTGTCGCAACCACTTGCCTGGGTCGTTAGAGAAAATTTACAATATCATTATGATTAAACCAATCTCTCCCCCATTCAGGTTCTGGCTACTTAGAATCACCTCTCAACAGCTGTCAAAAATTAATCACTGTTAAAATAGTACAATCTCTTTTGGTTTAGAAAATGACAAGGGGGATCTAAACAGTGTTCAAAGGCGATTCTAAGACAGTAAATCTTCTGCCTATATCTACATCTACGATAGGTTTACCTGATACATGAGCGAACCGGGCCGTATTAAATTAGCTGGGCCTATATGGCTTTGATACGTCATCGTGCTCGTCCCAGACTTGGCTTGGCTAACGTTTGATTGCGACTGCGAGCTTCGGACCGTCATCTGTGCTGCAACGTGATAACTTGATCACAGAGCTGAGACGAACCAATCGTCGCCCAACAACCGTTGCAAAGTTGCAGAACTAGCGGACTTGTTTAAGTTAGTCAGTTGATAGGCAGACTTTGTAAAACGAGTAATTAAAAAAAAAATAACTGCATTAACAATCAACAGGATATACCTTTAATACTGTGCTAAATTAGAAAGTGCGCGGAGTGTATAAATACTTCTTAGTGTTTTAGTCAAAGATAACAGAATCTAACATTGTCATGCATAACACAATTTTGAATTCGATTAAACCATATTTTTGGTTAGTAATTAGTAATACAACAATAAAATCGATCGAGTAACCGTTTTGTGAACTACAAACTAAAACCTAGTTCTTATAAAGCAAATCGCCAATATGCTGTGACGCCAAACGGGAGGTAGATTGGGTAGGTATATTTCAAAAACATCGTTTCAGTTAACGATATTTGATTACATACTCGGAGCTTCAGATCGACTTGTATCACTTTTGGAATCCACTGCGGAGTCCAATGATATCAACTCCACCTCAGAATCCTCTGAAAAAGTACAATTTGTGAGCAAACCGCTTTTAATATAAATTCTACTATTAGTTTCCAATATTACAACTCTCGTCACCAGGATGACCACTAACAACTTAAAAAAGACGTATTTACCCGAAGAGCTACCTTCGCCCACGTCCATAGTTATAGGCAAAATGTAATTTCTCGACATTTCGAAGGCCTTGTTCAGGGGCTCTTGCATCTTCGGATAATACTTGACTAAGCTGAAGAACGTCTGGCTCGGGATCATAAGTAAATCGAGACTTCGACTTGCGTACACTGTTACTTCGGAGCAAGAAATTGGTTGCTGGAATATATGCAGTATTTTTTGACTCAAGCATAGATTTTTCTATGAAAATCTCTACTCAAATCTATACTTGAGTAATGATTTCTTTTTATTGTCATAGTGGTCATTCATACCACAATTTGAATCTGAGCCTGATGAGAAGAGTTTGAGGATATTTTAGAAGTGATCCAGGATTTTATCCCTGAAACACCTATACGACTCTCGACTAGAGAAAGAAGAGCTCTTATTCGCCTGCAAGAAACTAGATATAATGATATGATACTGAAGAACAAATAAAAAAGATCAGGAGTAATAAAATTTGTGTTAAAAAAAACCAGAAAGAAACTTACACCCGTGAAGTTCCCAAACATGCCGCCAGGGCCCATACAAGTTATCATTTCGCTGTATGATGTGAGCACGTCTACCTGTAAAGTTAGTCAAGTTATCCAACCAACCAATACTATATTTTTTTATATGGATACTAAAGTCCCAAATAGGCAATAACACATCTCTAGACAGTATAAAACAATCTTTTTTTGGATGGGTTCTTGGTTACCGGACCACTCGTTATAAAAAACAGTTGGCACATTCTTAGTATTTCAGCGACATACCTTTCCTTTATAAATTATATAGATGCTCGACTGCACATCCCTAAACTGTATCACAGTGTCTCCTTTCAAGAAGTACATCTCTTTCAAATGCTGCGTGATGACCCTGATAAAGGACCTTTCCACTTTGCCAAAGAGTGGTACTTCGCGAAGAGCTCGCTCGTACATGAAGACTAGAGTATCTTCCATCAGGGCTGAGTTCAGACGACGACAGATTTGCTGTAAGTACAATAAACTGTAAACCCCCGAACTTATGAATAAACAAACAGTCCGCCAGAGCATTCGCTTAGCGAAGCGTCTTAACTTATGAATTCGAAGATTCCGAGTGTAAAAGAACTACAGCATTACCACTAAATCCGACGTAAGTTTGGAATAGTTAAAACAAAACACGGTATAACTATTCAGAGCTTACGCCTTGTCTATTTGCAAATAAAATTCAGATTTTCTATTTCATTTTTACCATTCCCTATTAAAATCAACGCTAGAACTCTCGAGAATACGTAATAAAAAAAAAAACTTTAAAAGCAAAAATATATGAAACTAACTTGCGGATTGCTGCCATTAGTTCTCTTCCACACATATTCGAAATATTTCAGAGTTTTCGCAGTTAGCATCGGATCCACATTCTCTTGGTACAGAAAGTTCGCCAGGTCTCTTGTTTTTTCCTATGAACATACGAACTCGTTAAAACTAAATAATTAGGGACCGCACCTTTATCACGAAAAAATTCGTGAGCGAGTAGAAGCCCCGCGAACTACAAACATTCGAGTTACTTACTAATATTTTGTCGATAGGTAGGTCTTAACTAGTTCTAAACTAACCTATTTTGACAGCACATAATAGAAAGAAAAAATAGCATAAGCTGCTGAACAATATGGTCCTATTTGATGGCCGCTGGCGGCATCTTTATTCTTCTTTACCCTATATGGCCTGTGTCCGTCATTTCGACAGACAATTTTGCCAGTGTTAAGTGATGAATTTGAAGTAAAATAATACAAGTCAAGTCAAGTCGGCTGTCGTTTGTTTTGAAGAGAAAATGGTGGATTTTCCCTTCAAAACTTGAAACGAATTTTCACATTCAGAGAAACCACTTTACACAAATTTATTCCAATGGCTCACACTTTATGTTACTGCATAAGTATTATTGGTTAAAATTCGACCAAAATTAAACAATAACAAGAAAAACTATTAAAATAAAAATGCTATGTGTTGTTCCAAAAATTGTGAAAACTCGAATCAATGTCAAAACTCGAATCCCGGCGGCATCTTTACTCTGACATCATGCAAGTAACAATGACAGGGGATTTTAAATAATACCAGTAAAAACAAACTGACCGTCTAAAAGTATCCTTAGCAGGCTCATCTGATATCGTTTATAGTCAGCTCCGTCCAGTTCTTTATGAAGGTTTTATTTAGACAACAAACATACAACTCCATAGCCATATTTACCCGTATCAGTACAACACTATGACGTGGTATTAAAATGATTTAGGTTCGGTACAGTAGGCGTAATGTAATAGAGTATCTAATTAAATAATAGCTAAGAGGGATTTGAACTTGCTTGCACTACACAGTTTTTCGTAACTATCTCTTAAAACACTGGACTCTATAAAATTTACAAGTTTATATGTGACAGAATTTTAAAATACTTTGGCCACATTGCTCGCAGAAATACCGATAACATCGAGAGACCAATCGTAACAGGCAAACTAGAGGGCAAAAGACCGAGAGGGCGCAGTCCTAACCGCTGGGCGGACCAAGTATCGGAACAACTAGAAATGCCAGTGCACCGGGCATTTCATCAGGCCACCGACCGCTCCGAATGGAGAGCCGCTATCCACAGGACCTTGGCAGGGAGTCACGATCCTCAACAATGAGGGACCGATTATGGAGGAGGATGTGACAAAATGTGCAAGCGCACTTAAATCAAATCGTAAGTTTTTTGTATGCAAGTAAATATAATCTTTGCCCGATAATAGGCCATCAAATTCTCATTACATCTAAATTGAATGAATATTTCACTGGACATGTAAGTAACAAATTTATTTATTATTTAATTTTGTGCAATAAAGTATTAAATAAAATAACTTAGCTAGTATCAGCTTTTGATACCAGTCAAAATAGAGGTCTGGACTATGAAGGAAAAAACTCAAAACGTTTAAACAGCTGGAGACCGCCGTCAACGTCGCTGTCCATCAAGCCATAGAGTGTAGCCGAATGAAGCAATCTATTAAGGATCCTTCTAAGGGGAAGGATGAAGTTTCTAGTTATAACATAATGATTAAAAGATAAATATCGACTTGATTTGTCTCTTACAGTATGGTCTAGCAGAGCGTGTGCAGCAGCCGAACGCGTGGACGCAACGTATCCAAACATAAACGCAAAGTACAGAAGCCCAGTCAACTGAAGCGTTGACATCAACCACACGTTCACTAAGCCAGACACCATCACTGGAGTGCATCCTACACCTGGAAATATATGGAAATGCATTGAAATATTACAGAGTAAAAATATTTTGTGGTATGAGGATATGTTCTAAAAGTACGAGATATTTGGCAAACCTTGTACGAGGAAAAACTTTTAACATCTGGCAACCCTGTATCTCGATCAAACGAAAAGAAAAAAAAAGAAAACAATATGAACGAAAAATAATGTACGCCTTTGAGGAAGTTTAAGGTCCGCTTAATTAATTTTTAAACGATGCATTTCATGTTAAATATAAATACTCCCGAGTATTTAACATGAAGGTAAAACGTGAAATGTAAATCATCGACAAATACGATTTTCTGAACAACATTCCAAAATACCTTCATGCGCCAGGATTTAACCGATTACAGCCTACTTAAAACCCATAAGCCTTGGCAACCGCCTTCAGCAGGTATATAATAATTTAATACCATTTCAAAACGATTATAACTTCCACACGAGTAAGGTAAATTAAGCAAAACTCAGCAATAAAACCTCTGCTGAGCTAATTTTGAGAAGCTGGCTTTTACGAGTATATTTAAAGTTTCTTAGAGCTCGTTTAAAGCCTCTGAGATCGCAACGACCACCCCTACTACACTGATCTCGTCATAAAATAATGAACCAAACAAATACTGACTCTCCCATCACGAGTGAGTGATGAAAAGCATAAAGATTTCGTTTCTTACCGACGAATATTTCGAACACCCAGTAGAAGGTATAAACGTATTCTGTCAATGCATCTGTAACCAAAAATTTTTTGACGTTTAGAATATTACGATACAAGAAGTATTTTTTAAATGTATATTTATAACATCACGTCGACTCGTGGGCTAAACCTGGTGAGGGGTGCTTGAGTGTTTCGTCACTTAAGTCTCTGCGGTTTGGACAAAGCCTGCCTCGGCCACTGGCAATCCACCTCGCGTGGAGAATCAGCAAAGCAATGTTAAAGGCCTTAAGGGCGACGGGAGTCATTAATTATCGTCGGCTAGACACAAACAACAAGTTATCCCAAGGAGGTTTGACGTTTTGACGTCAGGCAGGCGGCCGGTCATAAAACATCATACCAAATCTTTATTAACATGGTGGTAGGAATAAATTGAATACGCGATAATGTTAGGCCGTTCCCCCAAGGCGACGCGCTGGCGCAGCACACGACCGACGGCTGATAGAAGACTACGAAATGATACTAAAACATCAATTAACCAAACTCACATTTCACCTCATACTTGTTTCCCGACAGGATCATAGCCCGCGTACAATTCACCATGACGTTGTGCGAATCGTCTGTCAAGAATGGCCGGCACGAGTTACTGAACACAAAAGCAGTAGCTACGTTCACGATTGTCATCGCTATAGGCAGAAACTTCAGCAGGACAACGACAGGATTCACTCGCATTATATCGCTCTCCCAGTATGAAAAAGCTCCAATTACTCTTGCCACCTAAACAAAGGCTTGTCTTTTCATTTCGCCTTTGTCGACCGCCGCCTACACGGCACATGACGAATGAATGTTTTCTTACTCGGTTTATAACAAACAAATACATTGAAAGAATATTACTAAATCCCTTTTAATCTGTTCAGTGATTTATGAAAAGGCATTCAATCTCTTCAAGGGACACTAGAGAACTTTGAAAATTAAACTTTTTGAACGCCATTGATTTACCGCTAAGACGTTGTCCATATACATGTTTAAAGAGCTTTGATTAGATTAGATTAGATTAGATTAGAAAATTCTTTATTGCACTTTAAAAATCGTACAGAGGCGAGTTTAATGCGCTTATTGTGAATCACTCAATCCTTTCACAACAGAACAGACACGATTGAATGGGGATTGTCTTTGGCGGCACGCGCTTTGTTCTTTTGTTCTCCTAGCGGTTGTGGCCTAGTGGAAGTCACACTGATATCTGATACCCAGGTCGTGGATTTAATTTAAACTCTGGTTTAGTTTCTAGGCATACCGATAAATACCGAAGAATCGCGGGTTCAAACCCAAGTTATGGTTCATGATCCAAAAGTCAGATTAATCGATGTTAAAGTCACACCAATATCTGATTTACAAGCACTTTGTTAGTTTAAATTTTGGTTCACCCAAAGATTCACGATTCAAGCAAAAGTCGTATAATATCAATAGATACTTCAACATCCGCTAAATTTCCCATGAAACCATAGCACAAAATGGATATAGAGTTTTTGTCAGCACTCTCGGCGGAGTGAGAAAGTTTGGGAAACATTTGATTGCTTCGGATAACTACATTGCGAAGTGTATATAGCCGTTATCTGTTGTCTTTTGAGTAAATAAAAAATAATAGGTTAAAAATGATCTACTATTATGAAGAAGACCCATACCTTCGGAAATGATAAATCGTTTCGATAGTAACAATCAATATATAATTACCGTGTTTAATAAAAGCTTAAAATACAACAATGAATCCGATTCATCTTCTTATGTCAGATGTTAAATGATTAATAATGTATACAGGCGTCATGGCTCAGTCGGTAGCAACTCTGCCTTCCGTGCTGTCGGTCGTGGGTTCGATCCCCACCGAGAACAAACATTTGTGTGTTGTAAACATAGATGTTTGTTCTGTGTCTGGGTGTTTCTATGTATTTATAAGTATGTATTTACAAAAAAAAAATGTATGTGTGTATTCTATCAGCCATCTAGTTTCCATCGTACAAGCTTTGCTTAGTTTGGGACTAGAAGGCGTTGTGTTAAGTGTCCGTGAATATTTATTTATTTATTTATTATACCTACTATTTGATCTACGAAACATATTTGTTACCCACGTGAATCTGAACGTTGTTTTCTTACCAGCAAAATCCTATTCATCCTGTAAATATCCAGATCGGTACTGTCGTTCACGATCCTTACCTAGAAAAAAATACTCTTTGAACATCAAGCTTGGTTTTAATTCCACAAAGAGCGTATCGATATCTTCTCTATAGATACGCCAGGTACGTTCAAAGGGCTTAGACTAGAGCTTAAACGTGTTTGTCTAAAGGTGGACACACAGTGTGTAAACCGCACCGCGTGAAGTGGTTGCAGTACGGAACTGGTAAAGACGGAAAACCGGTTACTTTTGTCTATTAACATATATATTATATATTATATGTATATTGACAGGCGTCATGGCTCAGTCGGTAGTAGCTCTGCCTTCCGTGCTGTGGGTCGTGGGTTCGATCCCCACCGAGAACAAACATTTGTGTGTTGTAAACATAGATGTTTGTTCTGTGTCTGGGTGTTTCTACGTATTATAAGTATGTATTTACAAAAAAAAATATGTATGTATGTAGTCTATCAGCCATCTAGTTTCCATCGTACAAGCTTTGCTTAGTTTGGGACTAGAAGGCGTTGTGTTAAATGTCCGTGAATATTTATATATTTATTTATTTATTTATTTATTTATTACTTTTATTGCTAAGTAGTCCAATGTACCATAAGTCCAATGTATGTCAAGTTGCACTCCCATTTCTTACATCAACACCTTATTGAGATAATTCGGAGCTATAAAGTCAAGACTAGTATATATAAACAAAAGCTCACAACATTGCAAATGCGAAAACAAACGGCGAACTTTTTGGGTTGCCTTTATGGATTTCATTAATGTAAGTTTCTCAGAATTCACAAATCCAGACCTTTAAATCCATTTCAATTACCGATTCAAAGCACCTCATAAAACTCCTGCTTCGACTGTAACCGTTGTAAGTAAGTTGTTAAGCTGTTAATTTTCGGGTAAATAAATAAACAGCAAAATGATACCGCACCGCGAATCTCTGGTGACAAGCCTGGGTTTGTCAAGTTTATTTGAAGGTGTGTGGCCACCATTAGAGTTATCTATGTATGGACAGCCAGCGTCATCCGCTTACCTCACTATTGTTTACTATCTAAGGCGAGCAGAGTAGCAGTTCACACATAGGCATCAATAAACAACCAACCCTACTATCATATAGACTTATATTTCAAATTCAAACGAAGCTATAATCATAAAGAAGTTTTTTACCAAAGATGTTTACAAAAATGTACAATGCTACAGAATTATAGATACGGTGCATAGTGTTTAGAGCTTTTTATGAAAGACTTCGTCCGGGAAAGTACTACCACAAAGTTCCGGGACAGCACTATCAATTTCTGCTTCCAAGCAGTGCTAAAGACAAGACAATATTTATTCTGTTATTTATATAGGCTTTTCCTCATCAAAATTTTAATAAATAGTATATACTAAAACTTATAAAAACTTGTTGGGGTGTTTATTAAATAATACATGGGACTCACCAGTTGTTCAAACGGAAAAATGCTGATGATGTCCAAAATAAAGCCATGCTTCAAATACCGGGTCACGATCAGTAACGGATGGGTCACAAGCAAAGACTTCTCGTTGTAAAATGCCACGTACGACATAACAATAATGTCGGTGTATAGAAACAAATCCGACCAGTTGTAGATCGCGAAGTGCTTGTGTTGTTTTGTCTGGTAGGGAAAACGATGCATTTTTATGGTCAAGTATGAGTAGTAATAGCGAGTAAGTAGGCGCAAGCACGCGACTGTACTTGTACCCGCCACTCGAAACATTATACAAGAGAAAGAATTCAAAAACCAACAATTTTACTGAGTAGTAGCAGCGAGTGGGTGGAATTGAGAAGGAACATTTTACCAGCATCAAATTTTGGCAAAGTGATAAACGAGAAATGATATATGCTGCGGAAACCTAGTTAAAAATTTGCTCTATAAAAATACTCTAGACAACGAAGAGTCTATAAGACATGGAAAAAATATGAATAATGAAAAAAATGCTTTAAATCAATTAGCAAAACAAGAGAATGTTGAGATAAAGACTTTTGGTTTATTTATCGATGAAAATATTCCATACCTTGGGGCCACACCGGATGGTGCCATTGATAAAAAAACAATAGTCGAAGTGAAATGTACCATTACTGCTATAAAACTTGGATTCGAAGGAGCAGTAAAGAAAAAAATACCTTTTTCTAATAGAAAAGTAACTAGAAATTAACAAGAACCATGACTGGTACTACCAAGTGCAAGGTCAGTTAAAGCATTTTACGATAATTTTTTACAGCTCTAAGCTTACACGAGCTTAAACTTAAACTTGATAGCGTAGTCAGCACACGACTTGGTATGCTTCAAGTTGTTTAAGTTTATATTGCATCTAAATCTTAAAACTTGTACGCTATTTTCATAATACACTTGCAGGTACGGTTCTGAAATGCACAACTTATTTATAAGACTTTAGCGAAATAAGTTTACTCGAAGTAAGCTTAAAAACTAAGGGGTATATTCATATTGGTCTTCTAAAGCTGAGCTAACTAAAATGATTGTTAAATCTTTTGTCATCTCCTTTCGTTGTCATGCAAGTTACAATGATGGACCATTTTTTAAAGCAGCTCTAAAATGACCGTTGAATATGAATAAAGGTGTGAATAAGTTTAAAAAATATAGCGGCACTCGACCTATTTTCCTACAGGGTGTAAACGATAAATACACTTTATACAGGTGTTCAAAAAAAACCGGAAACTTGTCAAAGTTTCAGACCTTGTTTTTGATAAACACTTACAAGGATTAAAAAACTGCATACTTGTTTAATGGGTGACCCTAGTAAAACTAATATAGAAATACACTTACAGCAATGTCGTAAGGCACCACCATTATGTAAAACAATGCCACTAGGAGTCGCATAGCGCACCAGAACTTCAGGAAAATGCCATGAGGAGTGATACATCCTGGCAGAAATATGTATTTCAGATGCCTGTAAATAAAATAAAGAGGGTTTCAGTGTTTTTTATCTTTGATTTAGATGATTTATACAGCGTCAGGAGGAGGCAACCTATGCCTACACTTAACGAGACACTGTAGTTCCTGGGACAATGTTTAGATGGAGTAGGCTTGCCCAGCAACTATTCTTGTCCGATGCTCAGGGTTCCCCATAGTGTTTATGAATGGCTACACATTCTGCGCAATGTGTAATCTTTAGTTCATAAGCGTTCAGTTTAATTACTTTACTTGAATAAAGAATACATTATTACATTATAGTATAGGTAATATAATATAGCTGACTAGGCTGAGTATAGAACCTATACCATCCTCTCAGCCTAGTCAGCTATATAAACAGGAAAGACAAGGTCAATACTTTTTTATATTTAAGCACTGAAATACACATTGAAAATGTTATACCTAAGATGGGGCACATGATGTGGAACGGTTACTTTAGCTTATTAAATTGAATACTACCACACCACATGCGACACGATCACGGAATATGTGCGGTGTGTCGCATCGAACGGCTCTCACTATGAAAATGATGAATGGTGAAATTAAAAGATGTGAATCCCATGGCCCCTCTCCGGCCATTTTAGCACCAGAAAAAAATACGGTGGTAGTAAGTACTTCCTCGGACCAACAAAGTGCTGTAAGAGCTCTATTACTTCCATATGTTTACTACCATCCCATTACCCTCGCACAAAAGCGATATCTCGGAAAGTAATCGAACTATTTTCTAAGTAGGATCCCAATTACCGGGGAATGTTGAAACGAGAAAACTGCTAACTTTCTTTTCGAACAAGAAAGATTAAGGATATCTCTTTTCCAACAAACTCCAACTATCACCAATTAATCCCCTACAAAAGTATGACTCTTTTAGTTACGGTAACCGTTAACAATTTTTTGTCATAATAATATGCGGCGAAAACGACGGTTTTAGCAAAAATATGGAAGAAACTTAGAATCAACAGAAAGAGAGGAAAAAGAAGACCTCGGATAATGATTGGCTGAATAAAAAAATAAATAACTTTTCAAAAAAAAAATAAAGGGACAAAAGACCTTTGATTTATTATTTACTTAAAAATTTCACACAAGCAAGTAGTGCTAGGTCCTCCTAGAGCATTAATGCTAAGAGCATTGTCTACCAGTCTTCCTGGGCGTGCAAAAAGGTGGTGTGGCGTGTTTTTACCTTTGATGAAATGCAACAGGCAACGAGATACGTATCGTTAATTAATCGAGATCTTTTCAGGTCGATTTACATAATCATAAGTACAGTGGCGAGTATAGTAGCAGTAGAGTTAGGCTGCTTTTCCACCAGAGATGTGCGAGGATGCGTAGCGAGGGATGTGTTTGTAAAGAACCAATACTATCGCTTCATTTACCTCGCCTCGGTCAGCACAGCTCTGGTGGAAACGGCTCAGCGGAGCTAGATTTTTGCGCATACAAGATGTGTGCGGGGGGGATGTGTGCGAGGGATGGGTTTGTGAGTGTAAATCAGCTCTTACCTCATGACGCCGAGTCTATCGAAAGTCTGCGCGTATTGGCCTCGCTCATCGCGTCCGTTCAACACTACGAAGCTTTCTTTTAGCTCTCGCTGCAAAACAAGTTCAATCAACGATATATTTGAAACTACTGTTTTTGTATTAGGAGGGAACAGAATGGCTGCAGTGAGACTGCTTTATTTTGTTTACTCATTTTTCTCTACCAGTCATTAAAAAACAATAAAAGTTAAAATAATATTTTTTTTGAAAACATTGTTATTTACCGCAATTCTGTTTATTTTGACATCAAATCTCCCGGTCAGCGGTTTTGCTTCCTCGAAGCTTTTTGTTATCGAGCGGAGTTCAGGGTCACACATAACCTTTGAAAGAAAACAAAATTATAAATTGTTTTTTATATTGGTAACTAGAATATGAACAGAAAATATTTGTAGAAAAAAAAGATTGGACGGAAGTAACAAGGCAACTAAAACGGCCAGAAGATCTTTGATAAATTTCGATTCCATACGGTGGCGAATCCGTTCTTGTAGCAAACTAACAAAAATTGTATAAAAATATGGTCTTATTATGTTTAAACTAAGGTCCAAATTAGCATACCACCTCAACAGAAATCTAACTGGCAATTTTAAAATTAGAATTTTTCTGTTCATCTGTCAGTACTTTTATGTTAAATTAATGGACACCAATTTTGGTGCTGCACTAACTTATTGATTGAAATTTGACGTTGTTTGATAAAAAATATATTATTGTAGGCTTCGCACTCATGAGCATTTATAGCTGCTATATTGAATGTTAGTCATATTTGCATTTGAAATACTTTTAGTTCGTGCCAAACAATAAAATCGACACCAAAACGTCTGTTTCCTTTATATATACCAACATATACATACATATTTATGCAAAATAGATTTGCTATTATGCGTAGATATTCAAATTTATAGTTAAAGCATGGACATAATTTTAATTACGAATGCAATTACTTAGCGCACATTGCAATTGGAGCTCATTTCCGTCACCACAAAGCGCTGGGGTTAGAACATTCGTCGCACAATGCTAGTGTTGCGACCTCAACAATATTGTAGTTTAAAATATAATGGGTATTCTGGATTCCAGTTCGTTACCAAACTTAAACCACGTAGTCTGTGTTGATCAGACATCAAAGAAAGCACATTTTCTCGGAATGCTAAATATTATAATAAGCAGTTTAAGGGATCCTGATTGCAGTCTCACTAAGAACGTGTGCTCCGATTGATACGGCAACTACCGTAATATACGGTAAGAAAATTAAAAGTATAGAAAAATATTCATAATATAGAATAGAGAGTCAAGTTTTTAAGGCAAAATACCTTAATTATACTTCTCGGTAACAAACACAATCTTACGGAAGCTAGCTCTAATACGCCAAGGAAATCTGGATTCTCTTTTTAGGGCAAATAATGTACATAATTATACTTTTCGATAAAATCCGAAATTACGGTAAAAATAAGTTTTAGGCGTACTAATTCTGCTAGTTTATAAGATTGTTATTTACCAGCCAAGCTAGCCGTCAAACCCCCTTTTTTAAATGTTTATTAAAACAAATAAGTATCTTTAGGAATTTTTATTACGTATGTTGGACGTCTAATATAACGTGTGGTCGTGTGTACCAGCTTCAGTAATTCAGACTGTGTCAACAATATTAAATGCATGAATCACCGTTATAATAGGATGACTAATGTCAGGGAATGTTCCCCAGCACTGCACCAGGGCGGTGTATTCCACGTGAAGCAATATGCAGTTTGTCGACGTCAGAGCCGTGTATACCTGTAAATTAAACCTTTTGTGATTCCAAAAGGAATATGAATAGAACGCTTCTGCGCTTTTTACTTTAAGATGCTAGTTTTATTACTTTGCTACGTAATAGAGGCATAAAGCTCTCGCAAAACGAGGGATGTCAACAACAGAATTAAATTAAAATTCGCGCTTCGTAATTTACTAACTTATGTTTCCAAATCGAAAACCTTATTGCAAATAGGCCTTCCTTGAACAATTAACTTTGAAGTAAATTATGATTACTATTAAGTAAATCCGTGGTTGGCCATAAGATCAGCTAACCTCTGTTGTTACCTCTGCTATCACTCACAGAGCACAATGACGTGCTCTGTTAAAAGGCCAACACAGTCGAGATACCCGTAATAGCGCGTGCACACTATGCCCATGCCACTGCCGGCATGAATGCCGCGATTAATTCCGGAATTATTGCCACAGCAACATCGCCTTTATTCTTATACCGCTTTCACACATGCCCATGCCGCTGCCGTAATTATTGCCGCGATTAATTCCGGAATCATTGCCACAGCAACATCGCCAAGTTCATGCCCTAGCTCCTAGGTGAGAACAAAGGCGATGTTGCTGTGGCAATAAGTCCGCTTCATGAATGTCGGCAGCGGCAATATGGCATAGTGTGAACGCGGTATAATAACAAAATCGAGAGGTAGTCTTACTTCTTAAAATAATAAGAATTTGGTAATGATATTACCTTTGGCAGTCCAAACAACATTTCCACAGCACCGAAATCACTCCCCGGGCCTATAGACTTCACAACTTTTCCCAAGTGGTTTAGCAAGTTGCAATGACCCTGAAACATACATTATTTACCGACATATACATATAAACACCTATAAAATTTCAGTCGACTTCTAGAGGTCTACTTTGCAAAGCAATAAACGAAAGTCAGCTTTTGACATTTGAATATCCTGCAGCATAGACCTGAAGTTTGAGGTGTAAAAACGTAAAAAAAGGCGTAAGTCTCGTAACACTAGCCCATAAAAAAACGATCTCTATTTATCTTTACTCTACACGTAATAAAAAAGCTCATTGGCACGGAATAGCTCGTTTTAAAAACATTGCAACCAATCGCGCGAGTGTCTCAGACGGTGCCAATATTTTCTTCCCCTTGGCATTTAAACGCATTGTAAGAACAAGCAATAAACAAGGATAACAAGACTGTTACAAAAAAAACATGTGTGCAATTCACACGTGGTAGAAGTGAAACCTTCAAAGAATACTTAACCAATATGCAGTAGTACTAAGTTTCACCTCAAAATAAAAAATAAAAAGTTT
This sequence comes from Eulithis prunata, assembly GCA_918843925.1. NCBI lineage: Eukaryota > Metazoa > Arthropoda > Insecta > Lepidoptera > Geometridae > Eulithis > Eulithis prunata. The sequence goes on along the minus strand of OU974014.1, from coordinate 6,639,093 downwards.
ATTAATGTCACATTGGATTTGAACTTGCTCCCGTTGTCGCGGTCTGACCGCAGTTCAACGTATCACTGTTTGGCCAACAGTAGCTCTGGTGCTATGGTTGAAATTACGGCTGTCTCTTTTTGTTTGCGCTCTTTTCTTTTCGCAAAATGTAAGTGTAATAGTAACTAGTAGCTCATCTGTAATCTGTTACCGTTTTCGTTTCATCGAATTCCAAATCACAACGACGCTAAAAAAGTTTTCACTTCAAAACAAAGAAAAGTTGTGTCATACAAAAAAGTTTTCACTTCAAAACAAAGAAAAGTTGTGTCATACAATAATACACCACTGGAGTGGCAGACTTTTCTCAAAAACGTTAAATAAATTAGGGAACGAAGTGTCAGACCACGCACACAAAACGCATCTGAAATCACATTTGATCGGTATTTATATGACAATTAACTTGAAATTTGTGCAATTGAGACGAATTATAATCAATATAAAAAACTAAATATAAAATTCTGATACCCCGCTCCATCATAATATTTCGAGTACAATGGGTACTGGTTGTAGGTACTCAATTATCAGATGGATATAATCAGACTTTGTTACCCTCAAAATGGAAATATAAGTTCATAATCACTTTTTGCAGAATATACATATCCCGTCCTATATCCGCCGCGTGTTGCACGATCTCGTTGTCAGGCAAAACTATTGTCCTCGTACTCGCTGCGACTGTTTGGAGGAAATCCCGATTGCATTCCTGCGAAACAGTTTTAAAACGTTTCTAGTGAGCGAAGTATACAAGCGACGTATTTAGTGTTCAAAGGCAGAAGGAACAATAGTCAGTCGTGCTGTTATTTCACTTCGAAGCTACCGGTTTCCATTTACAGTTCCTGATTTACCCAAGTCTGGATAAAGACTTCTCAGAACCAATGATAACCTGTCAAAAAATATTTAGCTTCGAGTTAACTTATAGAGTTATGAGTCGAATAGACTTCATACTCGCGGATCCCGCTCGGCTTATCACTTTTGGTATACTATTATCTTTATGTTTTTTCCTCGTGCAGGTAGCACATCATCATCATCGTCATCTCAGCCCGGTATCACCCACTGCTGGGTATAGGCCTCCTTCATGTTATGCCAGCCTCCTCTGTCCTGTGCGTGCCGCAACCAGGTGTTTCCTGCGACCTTTACGATGTCGTCGACCCATCGCGCTTTCGGACGACCCAGATTCCTTCGGCCTGATTTCGGCCACCATTCCGTCAAGGCTTCACTCCACCGGCCATCACCACGTCTAGCCAGGTGCCCAACTCTACTTGAGGTTTACCGCCCTATCACCGACGTCGTATACTTTCGTACGGCGACGGATTTCGGTGTTGCGAACTCGATCTAACAGTGTTATGCCGATACATTAGAATTTACCAATTTTTACCTGGAATAGCGGGCAGAACAGCAAAGACTCAACCATCTCGATAGAGAGCACTTCTTGTTGTATATTCGCGGACATATCTTTGAACAGCTCATGTGTTGAGACGGCATTATTGTAGTACCTGACGTTAAACGGACATTTTGAATTAATACGTAAAAGGACAATTTTAAACAGTTCTAGAACAAATCGAACTGGCGAGCTTACAATAAGTGCTGCAAAGGATTTTTTTTTAAAGGCATAACTGTTTATTTGAAGAAGCGTCCACATCCACGTCTGTGACAACGAATCCTAATAAACAAACGAAAACTATATGATTCGGGTTAGTGTACGCGCTATTGATACGTTTTGTAAAGTTTGCCCTTCATGTAAACTGATATGAAATTCCTTAAATTTTCAGAAGCGACAATTGTGTCTCATTTTTATACAACAAGATTGTTGTTGGATAAAACTGAGACACAGTTAAAAAGATAAAATACAGTCGAATGAGAGTGGTAAACTGAGGGGTATTTTTGCTGGTACTACGGGAGGTCCGATTAAACAATTGAGATTCACCTGTACCGATTTGAGTGGGCACTATGACGTACTTATTGATCTTGAAGAGAACATTCAATCTCAAACGATCCGATAGTTCAATAATTTTTAGGATGCTCTGAAGCAATGATTTGAAGCTGGAAATTTCTGATTAAACATGATATTGTAGAAAAATGGCAAGGGAACACTCATGATTCTAGGATATTCATTAAATGTAAAAGCAATTCTAATGAATCCACAGGAGGTTGTAGGATTGCAGACCGAGCAAATGTGCTGGATGGCGAGGGAACGCCAAGGCAGGAATTAAGAAAGAGGTTGCTTGGGAACTCTGAGCTAGAGCCATAACTGATTACGCATGTAATCAAACCCACCCCAGAAACCCAGATTGCCACTAGAAACACAGTGGAGCGTTGCTTTAGGGTTCTAGTGGGAGTGGTTGCAAAATTAGTAAATTCGAAGCCAAACATTGTGGCGCTTCTTCACGCCTGTACCTTTGCATGGAGGGAGGTGGAAGAGGAACGGGCTCGTAAACTACGGGAAATGCGAGCCAGTCTCCGTGACTCATTTAATGCAATTGATGATCTACCTGACACGGAAGTTAAATAAAGGTATCGGCTGTCAAAGGATTCCCAGCAGGTTCTCACTGCCCTTCTATTTTATGCAACTGGATCATATCAGCGGCCAACCAGAGTGGCCTAATAAAGGTAGGTAACTTTTTACTTAATTAATTTTAATATCCTAAGTCTCCGATGACCTAACAGAAATCGCTGAACGTAGGTGGATTGCCACTGCCCAGAACAGGGACAAATGGAGACATCTGGAGGAGACTTTTATCTTCAAGGGATCCACATCCCTCACTAACAAATTGGCTAAGATAAATATACTAACACCTAATCCTAACATCTCCCAATCTGAAAACATGGTCAATTAAGTACGCCCTTCATGCGCGACAGCGTAGTGTTAGTATCGCAGACATGTTTGTCTGCGACGACGTATTCAAGCAATGGCCGAGTGTTTGATAGACATTGCATAACACTGTTCATAAAACAAGTGTTGTTAATGTTAAGTACACCGTTCAGTCAGACCACTCGTTTGACTGGAATTCTCGGACCTGGTTTCGCGCGCTTCTGTAAGAGGCTCCCGCTCAGTGCTTCGCCGCAGCGCCGCAGTATGGAGAGCAATCATTTTGAGGACAGTTATCGCAAGCAAATTCCCAGAGCAAACTATGTACCAAGTGAATATACATTCATCTGATGACTGTTCCATACCAGCTCTTAGATCGAGTCTGGACAAAGTTATCACTGCCATGGAAAGGTCTGGATTAGACAGTGATACAAGAACCGCCGATAACCTTTCTTCAGCAACAACCGAGGCACTGCAGGTTAGTATTGATCAAGATAACCGAAGAAATACCTAGAAAAAAAAAGGCAGCAATTTCAAACAAAATAAAGAACCACAAAATAAAAGACCTAAACGCCAGTGTATCTTTTGTGTTAGGTTTAACCATGTCAGTTCAGAATGCAAGACGGTCAAGATCATTGAGAAACTGAAAAACAAGTGCTTCAAATGTGTGAAAAAGGGTCATAAATCTAAAGATTGCAGGAACCGGATATCATGCTTTAACTGTAAAGGGAATCACCTAAAATTACTGTGTTCAAAACCCGTAGGTGAGAATTATAATGTACCTACCCAAGCTCAGAGCCCGTAGTCTGTGCATTTGTTTTGATTTTCGACTCGAGTGTAGCACACGCAAACGCATTCGCAAAGCGAGTCATTTTGTTGGGAATTACACGATTCCCAAATCTCCCGCTTGAGGCGCTTATCCGGATTTCATACAAAGTTTCTCGCTTTGCGAATGCGTTTGCGTGTGCTATACTCGAGTCGAAAGTAAAACAAATACACAGACTACGGGCTCAGGTACCCACTAACTGTAGTGGGTACCTGAACTAACGCATCTAACAGATACACCATTTGCAGACCGCAGTAGCAACAATTATATAAGTGATATCCTTAATCGGGGGCAAGACTGGTTTCTGGATAGGTACATTGAAGGTCTTTGCTTTGCTCTACTCGGTAACTCAAGAGATGAAGGGTACTTTGGTCACCTGAGAAAACTATTCATGGTACTCTTTACGTGGAGAGTAGGAAAGTCAAGTTTCGTTTTTTTTTTATACAATATAGGCACTGGGAACGGGTGTCTCGTTTCCGTACGCCTAGTAGTCCGGTGATGGAATGGGGAAGGGGGAACTAGCTCAAACAGTTCCAAGGCACACTCTCCAAAATGTATCTTGTAAAATACCGACAGGCTAGCTATTTTCCGACGATGCTCGAGGCTCAGGAGGTTAGCCTCGATATAGCCACATTTTGCAATTAAACAAATGAATGCCTGATAGATAACCCTGTTTCTATGCATTTCCACAAGACTTATATAATAGGTATAAGTTTCATTGAAATTGGTCCAGTAGTTTAGGCGTGAATGAATGAATGAATGAAAATACTTTATTGTACGTAGGTACACCTTACAAACTAATATGCGAGACAGACTAAATTACATTACATTACGTACAATGGGCGGTCTTATCCTTAGGGAGCAAACAAACAGACGAACAAACAAACAGACAAACTCGATTTTAAGAATCAGAATCGTTTATTTAGTAGATCTGCATAGTTAGTTTATCCATATCTTTAATTTTAGTTTTTGGCTTTTTTACAGTTTTATAATAGTATAGACTAGTAATAGTATAGATATGGGGCAAATTGGATGGAGCCCAGGTCCCACATTTTTTTTAAGCTTGCAATGATAGAACTTTGTTTGTTGCAACTTACAATACACTTACAATGCAGTTTTTAAAAATGTAACAATTGCATTATATAGCAGCGGGAATCATTAGTTATTAGATATTTTACTTCGAAAAATGCGTCTTTTTCAATGTTGTTTATCGTATTTACAGGTGTTTACGTCGAAATAGTTACATTATTTTGCGTTTTCGTGACTGCTACTGCATAATAGATTATGATAAAACCAACAAAAGTTATAAATAACAAAATTAATCTAAAAATTATTTAAATGTATGCAAATCGGGACCTGAAATGCCCCAACGCCTTTGAGATTTTACTGAATAGCCCAAACAAAATGATTATGTCACCACCTAGTAAATAGAGCCCGGTCAACTACCTACTTATAACTACACTGTTCTAGACATTATATTTATCTACACTGTATGAATTTAACAATATAAGAAAGCTTAAACCAAATATACTTATTGAAATTTTCTTACCACTGTACACAGAAAAACTTTTTCACCCTCGCCTTGATTTTGCTGCTGACGTGATTAACAGACAGGAAATAAAAGAGCTCTCTCATCGATTCCTGCGAGAGAAAATCTATAACGAAGTTACATGGAGTTTTCTGTCACAGAAACATACCGCTGTGAAAAAGTCATGATATATTATTTTTATTTGTAGATAGTTCAACTGTGTCATGTGTATTTTGTAAAAATTGTGAATATTGTAAATACTGTATTAGTTGTAATTTTCTTGGTGAATAAAGTTTTTTACTTATATTTTATTATCGAATATCTACAAAGGGTATTCTTTTGATTTCTAAAAACAAGTCATTATTTATGTTATAATTTGACATGCGACTAGCAAACATTCCAAAAATGGTTAGTGGCAGTGCTCATTATCTTGTGCAAAAACACCGCGTGATTCTTTACATCATTTATTTTTTTGACGATAATGATTCAAATCAAAATGCAGAGCTTTAAGAATAAATGGAATCCTCAATGTGTTTAACGCTAGCTTATTCCACACGCATCGGATAACTCCAGCATTAATTAAAAAGCTAAGGTAACAAAGCTTATGTGTAAAGTAGCGCAGCAGACTTTTCAGCATACCTTGAATTTCTGCTTCCTTTGTGTCAAAAGCAGGTAAATGCTGCACATTTTCGCAGTGTAAAAGCAACACAGGTACGCTCCTAAAACAAAAATGAACGCCACCTGCAAACAAGTAAACAACCACGAGTACACGTCTATTTCTCATCTATCACCGCTTGTGATAGATTGCGGTTAAACTTGACAGTTTGATGTTTATTTGAAATATTTTATGTTTCTCTCCGTGACTGTATCTATCTGGAATAATATTACCTGTAGAATAGAATAGAAATACAACCTATTAAGGCTGGAAAATTATGACATGCTATACGTAGTAACACATAAGCGTGCTAGTTCGAGCAGTTAGTATTAGTATTTAGTAGCATCCAATCAGCATCTGCATACGAAAACCGAATGCTATGTACGCACTCTGAAAACATGCAGTAAATTTGCTGCTGGTATTATATATCCCAGGAATAACATAAAACTCAGGCTCCGCTCAGCGCAGTGGGTGATCCTGCTTGCTGTCACGCTAACCGGGGGACAATAGGAAGGTTCACTACCGAGGGCACGCTACAGACTAGATACGACCAAACTCTATGAATAAAATTATGACCCAAAAATGCCGACTCTCAAAAACATATCAAAGCTCTTTTATGCCGAAAAAATAAATTAAGTACGTACTTAGGATATAGTGAAGGTTCAGAAGTTTACAAACAATGAATAAACTGTAGGCTTTATTATGATGATGCCAGATATGTATTTAGGATAGAATAAAGAGCGCATTGCTTTCGTGGGGATATGGTAATACATGGAACTTTGGAAAAGACTACCCAGAGAAACCGATTTGTTGTACCTGATATGGCAACACTGTTCACAACATAATAATAATACAAATTCTCTCTGGGTACGGCCCTGCCAAGCATTTTACTGCTTCTACGGAGTAAACGGTTTTACTGACTTTACTACGAAACTACGAGAAATATTATTTTTCATTTCGTTATTGCAGTTTTCGCTTGAATGCCAGCGAGTCGGACCAAATTATGATTTTAAATACGTGATTATTCTTTGCATTACTGCGGGGTTGCACACAAAAGTCATCTATCATTCTATCATTTCAATAGCTCGTTGAGTATCTTCTGCACTAAAAATTCGACTCAACCCGTTACCCTACCGACCGACAACAAAATATTAATCGTAATATATTTAAAAATAAATGCCATTCATAGGACAATAATCCTTACCAATAATTGGTCGTTGAATCCAGGAGCGATGTCCGACATTCCCGAGTTGGTAAAAACTGCTGAGCCAAAAGAGAAAGAGGACATCGTCGGCCGCTCGTGCTTCGCTTCATTCGTCATAAACACTTTGGTCTCCCAGTATATCAGTTGAGACATCCATGTGTTCTGCAAGAATAGCGAATTCATTGAAGGTACGAAAGTTGTACGCAAAATATCTCAAAACAACAAAAACTGAATAGGGGATTGCATTTTGGTTATTAACAAAAACAGATATGTGTTCTGATGGTAGGAGTAGGTATAGTGACGATTTGCAAAGATATCTTTAGAATAGTCGAATATTAGGAACAAAAACCGTATAGAAAAGAAAAAACTATTGAAAAATATTATTTTCAATAAATAGGTATCCATTGAAACGTGTAATTACCTCCCGGCAGAGTTTCCTCGGACATGCAAAAAGATAAAGAAAGCATCCAGACCAATAGCAGAAGACCAAGAAAATTATGCTGTATTTCAATAGGCTCAGGAACTGCAACATACAATAATTTAGTTTTACATTTCTAAGTTGAGCTATTTGCAAACGATGGGTAAAGAGAACCCACATTTAATACGAACTTAGTCGGGTCAGTTTATACATACGAGGGGAGGTCAAAAAGTCCGCGGAACGGAAGGGTTAGAAAGGGGTGGGGGGAACTTTTACTACTACCTACCAAGTACTCTCCAGGTACTCAATACAGGCATAAATACCAAACTTTAGACAAAGCGGGTCATTAACATTTTAGTTATTACTATATTAGCAATTCAATCGGGAAAAAGCGCCAAACATGGATAAAATTGAGTTTCGGGCCGTTATAAAGTTCCTCACTAAGCAAGGAAAAACACCTCGAAATATTTTAGAAGAAATGTCATCTGTTTGTAGGGACTTTTGCCCTGAAAAAAAATATTATTATGGCTTAGAGAGACACCAAAACCGAGGAGACTTAATACACCAGTGATACCATACTAAAACGTAATTCAGTAACATGAATCTACCTTTAAATTGGCATCAAAATTGCTCTCCCATTTGCCGATGTAGTCCCAGACATGCCAAACTTGCAGTGCGGGTAACAGCTTGGCGATCTGACCGTACACCGATTCGCCCGAGGGGTCCAAGGTGTCAGAGAATATGTACGCAGGAAACACTGAGATTATATCTACGTAAAATCCGGGTGACGACATTTTGACTTCGGCTATTTCTTTTACGGTGACTTTCTTTGTATTCTGAAATGTTAATGAGATCATATAACATTTTCAAAATTCCTTCACTTTAATAATCACTTTTAATTAATCTTTTCTAAGTTAGCATTTGTAATAATATACATTTGACTACTGTAGTCAGTGGTATCGATTTTTAAACTTAAAGTAGTAGATTTAAATTAAATAAGAATTTATAATTTAATAAAACACTTCTATAAATAAAAATAAATTAATAAAAACTAGGTGGGTAACATAATTACATTTATATTTTTTAGTTAGTTATCAGACTGGGGATTTTAGATGTTAAAATATTTCTATAGTTTACCCTGATACATATATCGAAAGTAAGTCACCAAACGAATCTAAATAATGTAAAGATGTTATGAATCAAACATCTTCCAAACTCCAAACGCCAATAATCTTTTCGTTCGTCGTCGTTGGAACAGAGAAAAAGAAATTGCGTGCAAACATTTCGTATGAAAATTTTGTAAGTAGCTTCAATACTTTTCCGAGAAATATTTTTCTCGTCAATCATCAGTTGATGGAATTGTCGAGGGCTACATTCAATATTTTACGTAATTAAAGTTATAAGTGATATTGGAAATGCGGAGGCAGTCTCTGGGGGCCACCCCTACTTTTCGTAATAAAATACTTACCTAGATGCGACACCTTGATATATTTTGCTAACAATGTTTTATTTTGAGTAACGATATTTTAATTATATTGGATTTTTCGTCTGCGTCGCAGTAAAGGTAAGGTAAGTTAAGTAAAGTGGCTTTTAATTTATATTTTACGTATCTTGATTATTGAATTAAGAGTCAGATACGCCACAGTATTGCAACTACAATTTAAGAGTGTATGTCATAAGTCCATTGAATAAAAATTTCATTGGTAACACTAACCTTCTCAATTATAGCAGTAGTCAGCTGAATGTAAATATTGAGCAGTATTCCAGCCATTACAACAGTACTTATAACTTTCTCCGCGTCGGTTTGGTAGTTCTGAATTGCGACGTGAGGTGACATCACACACACATACAGGACCATAGCGAAATGGGCCAAGTCGAACATATGGATCTACAAATAAGTAAAAAACAAATGATGAGCGAAATCTTACCGCTTCGTAATCTATTTTTTCTTGGTCACCAACGTGAAAATAATTTCATCGACACAAAAGGTTCGATCAAAATCTATTTTTCCATTAAAGATCTGAACAGCGTATTTAAGTAGAAAGACAAAAATAAAACCAAACGCGTGTAACATTCAGACACAATAATAATGATAGTTTGTTTTCCTCCCGCAAACAGCTAAGCATTATACCAGTATGTTCAATTGCCTAGTAAAACTATAGCGATTGTTATAGCAAGATACCAGCATTCGTGATGTGAGAAACATTGCACGCTAAACATTTTTACTATGATTGGGTTTCATAGATAAAATGTTCCGGTACTAAAATTTTATCACTACTGAGTTGCCAAGAAAAGTTTCATCGACTGCAGCTACTATTGAAAGCGTATTCGTTTATTCAAGTAATAAAATTAATATAAATCCCTTCAGTATGAGATTTTTAAGAATTAGGAAATTTTCTTTCGTTTTATAATAATTGAAGCACGTCGAAACTTCTCGAGAAACGAAACTTGAAGGCAATTTGAAATTAAACTTACAAAGTCTGTATTAGGCTCCAAGATCCAAGGGAAAGTAGACCTCAGGCAGATCCGAGGCGCGTCAATAGTCGTTATATTATTCGTCATTTGATACAGCTCCAAAAACTCCGGAGTGAACTTTGGCTGTCGGACATTATTCTCATCTGGAAAATTAAATATCTACACCAAAATTCTCCGATGCAGAACGCCAACCTATATTGAGCTCTGTTACCTTTATAATACATGTGAGAATCGTCTACGAAAGTGGGGTCTTCGTCCTCGACGCCTGCCAAATTATCTTTGAGCACTTTCATGGGTCGGTACCGAGTTCGAATTAGTCTCGAATCGTCTTTATCGTATTTCATTATTGCCTCCTAAAGTGAATATTGATAAGTAAACAGAGGGGACGGTTTCTCTAGAAAGAGCCATCTAATGTAGATATATTTTTAGAACTTAATGGAAATGCTCAAACTACGTGGAAAATTTCAAAGAGACTTTAGTATGGAAATACACATACAGTTTACCTACGTAATTTAATTGAAATCAATTTCGCCATATTATGTATGCGATACATACACAATTTGATGGCATGTATAACTTATCTAAGTTGTAAAAAACCCACACTAGTGCCGAACGAAGTTTGTTTAAACTTAATGTGCACATTAGAAAACACATTGGCAAAACATTTCTGCATGTTCTTTAATTTCGTGTCCTCTAGACTGGAGTTTCCTTTTACCTGTCTCAGTCGCGCATTTATAAGCCTGCTTTTTATTTTCCCTCGTATACGCTCGAGCATAAAAGGATGTTCAGATATCACTCTCATGAAATCCGTTCTTCGTAATACCTGAAAGTGGTATTCAATCAAGGTAGTAATAGCTTTTCTATAAAACTTTTGGTACTCAAGATCCCGATAAGCAGCTGGTTCATCGCTACTATTCCTTAATAATATTTTTTGTGAGAGGAATCACTTAGTATTTAATTTAAAATGCTTTTTGTGATTTTACTGAAGAAGAGATCTTTAACTTTACTGTTTTATAACACTGGTGCCTAAAAACGAGTGCTTTATTGAAAATTCTGTAAAATCTATATCTATATACCTATATAAAACAAAGTCTGATTAGTTACACCATTTTTAACTCGAAAACGGCCGGACAAATTTTTATGAATTTTGTGTTGTTGGAATTGTCTTTGTCCGGAATAGGATAATAAGTATTAAATTTGCATAATTTTACGTGATATTATAGTATTTTTTATTTACCTGCACTTCGACATAAGTAGCCGCTCTCACCGTTACTTTTGATGGAATTGAATAGAACAAACTCAATTCACCCAGCACCTTAGAGTACAATAGTATTTGAAAAACGAGTGTAGTATATTATATTACACTAGCCGTCGCCCGCGGCGTTGCTCGCGTTCTACCCTTTAGAGTGTGACGTTTCAAAATTCCTTTCTTAGTGCACCTCTACACTATATAAGGATACTTACCCTCCAAATTTCATACCTCTAGGACTTATAGTTTAGGCTGTGCGTTGATTCTAAGTCAGCTTCAAAAGAGTTTTATGTATATTGATGATTTTAAGTTATGTTAGTAGCAAATACAAATTAATAAAGTTAAGTTAAATCATCAGTTTAAAAACTAACGAAAAATTGGGCACAGAAGATAATCAATGTATGATATTTTTGGTAATGTATACCTACTCACAGGAAAATCCGTAGAAAAATCTTTTTTACACCTCTGGGCACGTATGAAAATAATATTGAAAGTTACTTTCTGTGCGTGAAGCTCAATTTATGTAAACAAAGCTGTTTAAACCAAGGTCAAAATCATTGTTTGAAAATTCAAAAGAAAAGGAAAACTAACGAAAACATAAGCCTTATCTAAGACGAATTGGCTTTAATACAGATAATGTTATGTTCAATAATATGACTGTTTCTATTTGGGTCCTAGTTGTGTGGAAACAGTTTATTTACAGAGTAGTTGTTTTGGCATGGTTACAACATAGAAATGACTATAGGATAACTGAAAACAAAAGTTTATTTAAAAAAAAAATCTTGCTTAGCTCATATCGGAATTGGGAAAAATACTTGTTTCTAGTCGTTTTATTTTTATTAGAAACGTGGTTAGCGCCTCTTGCTTATGTTTTCAGGCAAGTCTATACCCTGTATAAGATTACAGGGGCTTTATGCTCATTGAAATCTCTGCCGAATTCAGCATAAGACCCCAAGTATAATTTGGATACAAATAGCATATTGGGACTAAAGTTGGAACGGTAATGCCTATTTTCCAATGTAAGATAAAACTTACAGTTCCCTCCTTAAAAGCTATCATCGGGCTTTCATCATCTTCATCAGACAGCATCTCCACCACCCCTTGCTTGATGCAGATAATGCCGCTTTTTACCACGCCCTGACTCCATATGTATTGGCCACTTAGGAATAGCTGATGTGTCATTAGTAACGAGATTTGGCGCATGAATGCTTCGTCTGTAAAGACGTTTTACTTTAGTCATGCGAAGGTCAAAATAGAAGCAATAAAACCATGGCGATATTAAATTACCAATTTCTATCTTCTTTTTATAGTTATATAACTTCTTGATACCAAGGCATACATACATGCGAAAGAGAGAAGCGAAACTCGCTGCCGGTTTTGATTTGCAAAAGGTACTAAACATTCCACACGGTAAACATTCCACACGGTAAACATTCCACACGGCAAGTGTGTTGGACAAAAAAGGTGTCGAAAATTGCCTTAATTGAAAATTCATGTGGAAGACAAAACAAAACAGCATCCAGATTAACCTATTAACAGGACTTAATACTGCTAAAGCGCGATGCGAACTCATTAGTATAAAATGTCTTAGGTATTTTTAAAAGTGACAGATGACAAAAAACAGTGTGTGAAAAAAGTGCGAAAAATCTTTATACCTTCAATGGCAAAATAAGTTCAAAATTGTATGTCGAAATGACGGACAGAGGCCATAAATAGAAGAAGAAGAAGACAACCATACCTTCAAGTCTTACACCCAGAACTGACCCTAATTCCTTCTAAAGGGACTTTTTTTCAAAATGTTTTTACTATTTTATCTTGTTTTCTACTCTTCTACTACCTATTGTTTTTTTATGTTTTGTTCAAAGCAGTTTTACCTGTATCTCGGAATATCAGCGTGCTATGAAAATGTCCGATGTTAATATCAAAAATGAGTTCCATTTGCAAGGGTAGCGGCAGTTTCTGTAGTTCGCGAGTGGTTAGTATACCGTTTTTCATGTGCCAAAGCCGTTGCTTGTACTGTATGGCTTGTTGTACCAGCCAGGCTGGAGCACCGCGGTGTTTTAAGTAGGTTATCATATGGTGATACTGTAGTACAAAATCATAGTAAGAATCCAGCAGAATAATCTCCCTATTGTACAACCGCTAAATACCAATAATAATGAATGAAAATTACATACCTAAAAGAAACGTTAGTCACGTAACTTTTCCCAAACATTTTCTATTTTGTAATACTTATGATTATGCAATGTCAATTTGAATTTAAAAATGAATAAATAGCTGTTGGATACAGGCAGATTGTTTTAGTTTCTACAACATCTTATCGGCAAAATTCCAAGAAACCAAGGTTAATTAGTATATTTCGACACCAACTCAAAATAGATATATTTTGAGTTGGTGTCGAAATATATTACTAATTAATTTTAATCATATTACATACGTTTTTAAGCAACACAAAAAATTCACGCATAAACTCTTTCAAAAATATATGTTCGAGTCACATCTACGGCCTCAAAATTATAATATAACCCGTTTTAATCGGGGTTAAAATACTTACACGATCCACAAAGTTGCACATTCTGCTATCGAAGAGTACGAGCTCCCAGGCGATGTTGCCAACAAACTTGTATCGGAAGAATACGTAACCGATTAGCATTAATCCAGATGATAACCATTTATCCATGTCCCGCTGCAAAATTGACCGAAGTACTATTTAATGTTTGTATTAGTAGTCTGAATCAGTTAGAAAACAAGACTTTTTTTTGTTACGCGTAATGACAAGTTTCCTTTTCTAATTCTTCAAATAGATAGGATTGTGATTATCAGGGCGAAAAGCGTAGCTACATGCTACGAGCGTAGGCCTTTGCGTAGCACGTCTACGCACAAAGCTTAGCTTGATCGGAAATGTGAAGTAAGGGTTGACAGCAAAGGGGCCCATGTTCCAAAACAATGGTCAAGCAAGGATTGAAACTCGGTAGATTATAATCAGGAACGTTAAAAAGTTCCATGTTTATTTTAGAAAAAGCTTACCAAAGGAAAAGAATCACCAAATATAACATTGAAAAATCGACAAGTGCAGTAGTACCAACATGACGAATAACTGAAAAGAAAATACCGATAATTTAACATCCAAATCATTTATGTAAGGGGTCGCGTTTATAGAACCTGCTTGGTTAAAAGTATTCGACCTAAGGTTATCGCTGTAGAATGATATATTTTGTTTGATGATGAAAAGAATGTTGAACGAATTGGTTTTTTTTTTAATACAACAAAATAATGGGAACAAGAAGATGGCCCCTGATGTTAACTGGCAATGATGCATTGCCTCACTGAGCACATCCACTGAGCATTCTCCACAGCCAGCCCGAACCTTAGCAAGTTTAAATTCTTTTATGTCCATCAGCTTTCTAGGATTGAAACTAATCTAGGATATTCAAAAATTACCTATCAAACTTCATCCTTCTAGTATCCACATGTTCTGGAAACCCTAGATGAGGCCACGCCTCTGCGGTTTTTTTGTTAAACTGCATGTTATACCATATGCAGGTGCTGGCGTGAAGGATCAGCGTGACGGAGACCAAATGTTCCAGGAGGTACAGCATCATACGCGAAGTTCGCATCTGAAGAATACCTATACGTCTCAGATTGATGGATTTGCCCTGTGGTAATGCGCTTACTTTGTCGCGCAGTAGAGCTCAAGATGTCAATACGAGCCTTAAGAAATTCGTATGGACACGAAAATTTAATACACTCAAAGCTTTTTCCTAAGTAGGCCACCACTGACGTGTCCATTCGTAGACTTCAGCTATAATAAACTTACATTTTCATTTATTTCTCTAAAAAAACTGAAGAGTCTGTATATGCGTCCTATTCCCAACCATCGTCCTGCAATTACAACGTTTTCATACCCTCTGTGATATTGAACTGGAAAAGAAAAGTTTTATTCGTCATATTTCAATAAAAAAAAATATCAGATAATCTCGCCACCCTGAACTTAGAAGGCGATATGGCGACGATTGTAAAATTATATACCGCGTTCACACTATGCCATTGCCGCTGCCGGCATTCATGCCGCGGATCTATTGCCACAGCAACATCGCCTTTATTCTCACCAAGGAGCTAGGGCATGAACTTGGCGATGTTGCTGTGGCAATAATTCCGGAATTAATCGCGGCAATAATTCCGGCAGCGGCATGGGCATGTGTGAACGCGGTATAAGAATAAAGGCGATGTTGCTGTGGCAATAATTCCGGAATTAATCGCGGCATTCATGCCGGTAGCGGCATGGGCATAGTATGCACGCGCTAATAGGAAGTACGTGGATAGGGCTCGAAATTATTTAAAATTATAAACAAAAATATATGAATAGTATCGTGTTAAATATTTAGAAAGAACTTACAAGCGTAAGTAAAAGGAAAGAGTGTGATGACGTCATAGATCAAAAACGCCAGGTTTCGTCTGTACACTCTCATATGCATACGCACAAGCGGCCAGAACGCATGTAGGAGATGGATGATCAGATCGCATCCGTACACTAATTCTCCAATAATAGTGGTCACGTCCAGGAAAAATACATGCTCTCTGAAATAGTAGGCCTTCAGAAAATGCGCTATGTACTTGTATACCACGCTTATTAAGACCAGCCCCTGAAATAAAACAACACAGCCTAAGAAACGTCTGAGAAGATTTGTTTTCTTGATGCACAGATTTCATTGATATGTGAGTGCCACTATCCGCTAAAGTAAAAATAGTCTAGTGTACCAGTTGTGGAGTGAGTCGAATGAAACGTGAGTTCAACAGATAAAAATACTAGATTCAAACTATTCAGGATTTTATTTATATTTTATGTTTGTCCAGTTATAAAACAAGTTGTAAAAACTACTTACTTTCATCCAAACGTTCCATGGCTCTGACAGAATTAACAGAGTAACTTTTTCTAAACGACCTTCGAAAAAAAAAGCGCCTCTCAAACGCTTTGTTATACTTTGTTTCTCATGCAATGTTAGACCGATGTTACTGGCGCGACTTGCAGCTGTTGCTATCGTGCTGGAAACAAATATGGAAACCCGATATAATTCGATATATACCTATGTGCTTACACAGGACGGGTTCCCAGATAAAACTGTACAAGTCAGAACTGCAAGACCGGACTCTCCGTGCGGGTAGAATGGACATATAACATCATAGGCAGAAAGTTCTTCAGTCTTCAAAATGTTTCACAGATATTGTGCCGGAAACTAATTATTTTTCTACTGTGTTACAAAACTCTACAAAACCGAATCCATTAGCAGTTAGCAGGTAATTAATAAGAATCTAACTTAACGTACATTACAAATCCATTAACAGGTAATAAATATCTCACCCAGTGATAGTCCCTAAGGAAGGCTCGCTCACGCTTCTGTGCATTTATTATTTCTCTAAATGCTTTTTGTTTATTTTGAGTGAACCGGTATCGACAAAGTTTTAAGCCAACTCGATTTGAAACGTGATGTTTATTCATTAGCCAGGCTTCCAACAATATTCAAACTATAGTCGCAACTCATTTACGGTTACCTAAGCAGTTCACACAACTGAAACCCTACCTCGTTTCTAGAAAGGACTCAAACATTGTATAAATGCTCAAAAGCTTAGCGAGAATTTCAACATGAGTAATGAAACGAAACGTTTTCTCATTCAACATGATTTATTCCCGGAACATACAACCACCTATGCTCCTTTTAATACTGATAGGTATAATTCAGGAAGAAGCTCCGCCCTCGCAATTCTATTAAGTACATAAATAATTAGAATGAAAGCCATTACATTTTTACGTTCCTTTTTGGCATTTCAGCAAGCAGCCCAAATGAAATGTCATATTTTGGCGGATATTGTAATTTTACTGCGGGCTGTCTCGAGCTCGACGATAGTCGTAAAGCAGCTGAGCGGAGGCAAGGACGGGTGGTGATAAACCGAGAACGAGCTAAAAGCGAGAAAGTATTCAGAGATGGATTTGTAATAAAACCTTACACCGACCCGTACTCCGACGGAAATTGCTTAAAAATACAGCCTCTTGGTAAGCTTGAGTGATGACTGCTGAAAAAATGGAACAGGAATCGAACAAAAAAAGCACCGTAGTTCCGCAAAAACGCTAACCCAGTGAAATGGGCACGTACGGTGTGGCAGGCGCTCATATAAAATGTAAATATGCGTCCAAGCTGTAGCTTCGAAAGAATAATTCATATTCACGAGGTGCGGGGCGGGCGACCATCCATTTCGCATGGCTATTTTGGTGAAATCCCTACATATCCTGCTCTCATGTAATTAAGAGATTAAAAGATCAGCGAGCGCGTGGAGCAAATTCAGCGAAGCGAGATTTTATGAAAAAGTTTTTCATCGCAATATCCAAACACTACACCAGCATTATTAAGTTCATGTTTATGGCTTAGCTCTACTTTGTTTGGTCTGTAAGGCCGTAGTGTGCTTTAATGTCGTAGAGAAAGTCAGGCAACGAGATTTTGCATGGAAGGACCACTATGTTGTCAAATTCAGGTCATTGTCAAGAGTGACTAGGAATTTGTGTATGAAAATGATAGACGAGCAGGTGAGGAATATACATTACATTTGCTTCATATACTGCTTTACAAATAGAGACCCACAGAGTGTTCCAATAGGTCCATAGACTTTCAATTTGTCAGATGGCACAATTATTGATCTTGCTGCTGACAGGGGAATATTTGTGTACAACAGCGAAACCAAAAGTTACATGTTATACGGGATGAAAGTGGCCAGAGAGTAAAACACATGAGCAGGTCTGAACTAATGACAGGGATCTTAGAAGGATACAGAATAATACACCCGGCAAAAGAAGGACTGAGAATAACCAGCGTTCGAATGCTAGAGGTTGATTTGTCCACCATGCAAGAAGGGGAGATGAGAAATGTATACATAGGGGGAATACTATATACTGCAATAAAAGACTCCTAGATCCACAATTACTAGACAATTAGACGATGTAATCAGACGCATTGAAAAACAAGGAAAAAGTGTCGTGTTGGGGAAGAGATGGCTTGATCATGAGACCTTGGATATGATAGGTTTTGTCGACAATAAAAAGAGAAGAATGGAGAACGAGGATGAGGAGAATGAATATAACTCAGAAATAGTCACTTTTGCAACAGCAGATATTGACGATTTCGAGGAGGATGATGAAAATCAGGATGACTAGTGTGATGTTTATTTTGTGCTCAAAGTATTATTTAATGGAACGCTTATGTAGTCAACCTATAGTATAGTAGGTATTACACTGAATAGCCACGTTGCTTCTTTACTAAAAATAACCTGCCGAAACTATAGTTTTTTTTTATCGTGGATATCAATAATTACGAGAGCCGTGTTACCATGCATGTTCGTTAGAGATGACCTCTATGTGGCACAACTATGCCTTTTAGAGACTAGCTATGACACCTACAATCTTACTTACCCCGTAATTTTCTTAAAATTTATACAGTATAAAATATATACAACTTATACAGTATTTATACAATATTCATAATATTTACAAAATACACATGAAACAGTTGAGCTATCTACAAACCGTTGCAAACGATTTATAGATAGCTCAACTGGTCCAAATCAGTACCAATCGGAAGCGTGCCTAAGACACTGGTTGCATTGCCGCGCTGATGAAAATGCTGATGAAAACCCGAATCGAGTAATTCCGTAGAAGATCTAGATTTTATCGACATATTTTTATTTTAGTTTTTTTATTATACCCTGACTACTCATACCTAAATAAAATGTTATTTATTGACTCACACCACACCACTACCATCATTCGCTATCTACTATTTTTTTTTTATTATAACTTAAATTAAAACTACGTTACAAGTACATTGTAAGAAAGATAGTTTCATTAAATGTACCTAAGTTAAAACAAAATCTAGGACCTGGGACTCTTTACATTTTTGGCCCAGATTCTTTAGTTACAAATATACTTTTTCGTAGTACCGTGGTTTTAAGAATTTCTCACCTCCGCGGTACTGCGATACTTGTTCGTTTATTTCACTATGGCTTAATCTCGGCAAAGGAAATGGACGTCCCCAGTCGCCTGTGTCGCCTCTGTAACGCAATACCGTCCACAGAATAAAAGAGCTAATGTGGCAACCGACCATTTGTAGGAATCATCTTACTAAGTTACGAACCTGAGTACCAACTACGAGTAGCTACTTGGCTGTTATAACGTTGTGGCATGTTATACCACTATGGAATGTTGATTATGTATGTATTAGTATAGAGATATTACAAAAGCGCAACATTGAAGTTCGATGAGAAAAATTCCGAACACTCCACTAGAAAGCTTTGTCTTAAAATTTTATTTACCAGTGTGCAAAAGGTAATACCTAAGTTTTAAATTTCAAATCAATTAACTTTGGATAGAAGTCATTACTACCCTAGAGAGGTAACTTCTACTGTAGAATTAGTCCCAACTAAATCCAGGACAAAGTTACAAACCATTTAACGTTGAGAGCCAAACTTTCGTTTGAACCAAGTCAATTAGAATACTGTTGAACTTCGCTACACCGCGGATCGTTACTTATCCAACAGTTTTAGGCTAAACTTCTAGCTAATCCTAGACCTTCAGAAATACGCCTTTGTCAATATGTTAGTTAGGTTATAAAACGTATTTCCTCTGTGACTGCCAAAACGCATTTTCACAGGTCGAAGTTTTTTGTCGAAGTTTTTTTCAAATCTCTTATTCGATTCATTTTGTCTGACAAAATATTCACCAATTTATTTCCATGCTCTGATGAAAAAATAGAAAAAAAAATGGACGAGTATGGAAGCTGTAGGTAGGTGGTCCATCAACATCACTAGTTCAACCACAACAAGACCATACCGAATAAGTCATTGACAAAGCAAAAAAGCTGTTTAACAAACTATCTATTTACATCCGACCCACCTGGGGTCCTCACCCTGATAATGCAAAAATCCTTTACCTACAGGTCATTCAACCAATTATAAACTATGCCGCCAGTGTCTGGGCCGGGGCGCTTAAATACAAATACATCAACAACCGTTTACTTTCTCTTCAGCACCTTTTTGCCATCAAAATGATCCAAGGTTTCCGCACTAACAGTACTGCAGCGTCAATAACCCTTGCTCAACTTACGCCACTCACTAGTAACATTCTCCTTGTAGCTGATATTGAAAAAACTAAACTTAGAGGAATATCTAGATTTCTGCCAGACCACATCCCGATTGAACTGCCTGCTATACCCTCACCACTATTACACCCCTCCCTCAGAACAGCAATAAAATTCACCTCCGTATCTACACTCGAAGAATTTGACTCTATGGCTACTGAATTGGATGGAGCTTGGCAAATATATACAGACGGGAGCAAACATATAACACAACGCATATAAAACTTATTTAATTTTTTCTCATGTAAGTGACTAATGTCTTAGTGAGAATAAAGATCTTTAAACCGAACATGATGAGCAGGTGGGAGCAGCTTTTGTTTCTGCCAACCCCTTGGGCCAGTGCACAGTAAAAAAATTCAAACTTCATAATTGCTGCTCCGTATTCCAGGCAGAAATGCTCGCGATACAGGAATCTTGTAAATGGATACTACAAAATAATATTAACAAAGCATTCGTCCTCACCGACTGCAAATCCGGCTTGGAGGAGCTCTCCAACCCTTGCAGTCACAATCAATTCGCTGTTACAATCCATAATACAATTCATCAGGCTCGGCTTGCTAATATCAACATACAGTTTATGTGGGTTAGGAGTCACATAGGTATTGGAGGGAATGAATGGGCTGACCAAGCGGCCAAGAAAGCCGCCTGTCTACATAAAACTCCAGACTTCCTCCATGCTCCCATCAGTCACATCAAACGCATCCTTCATGATGAGTCCCTTGAACATTCAAAACAACTATTTCTCTCCACCACATACACCAAAAACCTCTTCTCCTCTTTCGAAAACCTTAACAACTATCTCTTCCTAGTCAGACCATATTTTGCAGTCACACAGTCACTGACCAACCACGGATATCATAAAGAATACTTATATAGATTTAAAATCACCCCCGACGACAAATGCCCATGCGACAATGTTAGTATCCAATCACTCACTCACAAACCAGCATCTTAAAACAGTTGCAAATTGTAAATGTGAAATCAAACACTCAATGAAAACTAGCTTCGTTTTCCTGCCGAAGGTAAATACATAGGTAGAACTATGTAGTTCCACAAGTATGACTAACCTATGCTATGATACGTCAAAAGATTCGAACTTGATCTAAAAAGTGAGACAACCTGTGCAAAAACAAATATTAGCCAACTAAAAACAACTAATGTCGCTGGATTTGTCAAGAGAACTGTTATTTCTGCAATTATTGAGCTTTCAGTGATCCCTCTAAAGGTCATTACGACTCTGACTAACCGCTGATGTCATAGTGAGTCAGGCCGGACCTGCATAGCCTTTGTTGGACTTGGACCAACATTGCCCACGATTTGCTTCCACTCGCCACAACCATATCATATGCTCCGCACATCTCACCAACCCATTCGACCTCATAGAAATAATTGACCACACAGATACAGTCGAATCATAGGTACCACTCTCGTGTTTATCACATTATTAAAAACCTAAAAACCTTCAACTCCTAAATCATACATAATACATACACACACACATTTTTCACCTACCCTCTACCCCCCTTAATTTTGGTTTCACCTTAATTACCCACTTAGTACTCAATACAATACGGACGCATCGCGTTCACACACCGCTTAAGGCGGTTCATTTTTGCTTTCATTTTCGATGCTTCATCGATGAAGCATCGAAAATGACATGTCTAAATAGGACCTTTCATCGTTCATTATCGATGCGCCTTTTTGATGAAAGTCTTTCATCGGTCTTTCATCGCTTTCATCGGCATCGGCCTTTCATCGGTCATCGTTCATCGAAAATGAACAACAAGTGACCCGTGTAAACAGCGGCGCTCATTTGTTTCACAGCAGAGTAGCGACAGGTGGTTAATTGTTGTGATAAATTTATTAGTAATTGTCTTGAAGCATGGGGTTTAAATGGCGGGATGAGCACATGACTATATTTTAGACCATTTTAAGAGCCACAAATGTCTGTGGAACCACAAATTGCCTATTTATAATCAATTCCAACAATTCCAAATTCGTCAGACCACGTAGGTTCAAAACTGTACTAAAAAAATTTCTAATAAAAAACTGCTTTTATTCTCTGCAAGAGTGTTTTGAAGAAAATAAACCAAATGTTAATAAAACATGATAGTAATTTGTTTTAAGTACAATTTTATTAATTAAAGATAGTAGGTAGGTAGTAAGTATATTATGTATTAGGTAGGTAGGTAGGTACAGTATATTAATACTGTTAATTTAAGCCTGATCTATTAGTATAAGTATAGTATTTAAGTATGATACAGTATAAATAATTAGGTAGGTAATACTTCTATTTATCCACCTAGCGATAGATAAAATATTGTCGTGCCCTGTCAGGGTTCATATTGAAAGCAATTAAGTTTCAACTTCCTGTACGCACAATATGAATGCAATAAAGAACTTGAACTTGAACAATACGGACGACTTCTCTCCGCGACATCGTGAGAAAATGAATGAAAAATGCTTCACTTTGTATTCACTGTACAAACTGCATGTAAACAGAAAAATGCGTTCATTCTCGATGCTTCATCGATGAAGCATCGGAAATGAAAGCAACTAGTGAACCGTCTAATACCGCCTTTACTACTCGCTACTAGCGCCCACCTCTTGACTACTTCTCGCCCACTCGACACTTTAACCAGAAGTACAACCACGACTACTAGCCTATCTCTCGTCGAGTGCTGCGTTCACCGACCTACTACCCTACTATTCTAAAAAAAGTTCAAAATATCAGTGAATAGTGCCTTAAATAGTGGATTGTGGATAGCGGATTAGCGTCTCTACTGAAGTACTAACTGCTCCTCCTTCTTTTGTCTCTTCAAATGCTATGCGGTGAATATTGGTAACCTACCTAACTGCTCGCCTACTACTCACCTACCCGCCTACTCGCCTACTTGTCGCCTAACTAGAATTGCCATCGCTACTGCAACCGGACTATTTCTCTGCAGCATACCTACCTACCTACCTCTCATTCGAGCTAGAGAATTTGATTAGTGACTAGAAGTACCATTTGATTACCCATTTGATTAGATGTAATAGTTATAATGTTTAATGTGATTAAATTTAAATAATAATAGACAATGTAAACTTATTATAGGGGTGAGGGAAGATGAATACCATTAGCGTCGACCTTCACCCCTAACGAAACATACACGAACAAACCATACAAACCTATTCAACTCATAACAATAATTTTAAAAAAAACCACAGCAAGACAAACTTGACGGACATGACGATGATGGTTCACAAATATTGTTCATACTGAGTATTAAATTAATTTATAACGACCTAAATGTTCTTTAGTAATTTTTCCTGTTCTACTTATTCTACAAACATTATAAATGCGACAGATTGTGTGTATGACGTGTATGTGTAGGTATACCTACCATTCAGCGCTAAAACGGCAACACTGATTTAACTTGAAAAAGTGTACAATGTATGACATCATAATGACGTCACGGTATAGTACCGGCTCTCGAATAACTAATTTCGATCACCACGTACAGAGACTCGTTAGCTCAGCGGTGAGAGCGCCCATTTTAATGTTAATAGTGGTGGTCGAGGGTTCAAATCCCTCACGAGTTGGCTTTTTATTTGTTTTTTGTTGTCATGCTATATTTTATTGAAATGAAAGACGTGGATTCTTAGATACAGCTCGACCTCTCTAAACCAAAAGCCGCCTTTGGCACGAGGTTCATCGTATGCTGGTTGACAGATATTTTGGTGGAAAGTTTCGCACGCGTACGAAGTCGCGGGTATCAGCTAGTTTAATAATAAAAGCGTATGACATCATAGTGTAGATATCATGGTACAGTCATACTCACCATGACACTTGAATAGCCAATTTATACATCCAGTGATAAAGATTCGTTAGCTCAGCGGTGAGAGCGCCCATTTAAAGCACAAATTTAGTGGTGGTCGGGGGTTCAAATCCCTCACGAGTCTAAGTTTAGTTTTGTTTTTTTTTTTTTCATATTATCTGGTTCATGCAGTGCCTCGTCAACAACTCTGATTATATAAAATTATCACCGAAAAGAAGAAAAAATAAAATGGTGGCAAACCCAATTAGTGCCAGCATTTGCTGGGAAATCGAAAAATAACTTTTACAGAAATCTTCTGCCATCAGATCGGCCAATTGCAATAAATGAGCGAGTCTGATTGGAATCCGATGGGATGAGATTTTTTGCTCCATTCCTGCTCCACAGCTACCACTGAAAAGCTGGTTTAAATAGTACCTAAAAAACTGATTCATTAAGATAATTAAATGTTATCAAATAACTTCGAGTCCTTGACTTGACAGGATAACTTCCTCCATTAATATTTTAATGAGAATTCAATATACGGAATAAGTCACAGTTGAAGACAATTTAATAAATATGAAATAAAATAAATACTTTACAACATTGATATTTACATTATATTTTTAACGGAACTCTTCATTATGTATTTTCTTGACCTATAATTGGCTAAATCCATTGTAAAAATACGAAATAATTATGTGTTAACGATTGATGTAGTTGTTCTGTATCAGCTGTTTCTGGGCTTGTCAATCCCCAAGCATCCGAGATATCGCCGAGCCAATTTCCCAGTTCCATTTATCAAAAAACCATTATTGTGTTATGTTGTATTGCTCTTGGTGCGCCTCAATTCATTATAATAGTTGTGGTTATCTTTGATTGGGTAAAGTTTGACCCGTTTTGTTGGTACGACCTATTTACGGTAGAATAAGTTTATGGATGGTTTACGACTATTGGACGCTTTGCAGGAGGTGTTGAGTTGTTGTATTAAAACTATATGGTACGATTCACACTTGATGTGGGGTTCGACAGGTGAATAAAGCGACGACGTACGGATTGGCGTGGTTTACCTAGGAAGTGGAAAGAAGTAAATCATGTTGCATGAAAATGTGCAGATGAAAAGATATGATAATACTAAAATGACCTAAGAAGCGAATGAAATACACTTATCGCAATAAAGGCATGGGGATGATAATAGCTTGTACGTATGCATTTGTTACGTACTTATATTATGAATTTACATTGTCAATTTATTACGGTTTGCATATTGGAACGCGTCAGGATATTATACCGCATTTTACAATGTAATAAATAAAATAAGGAAATGATGTTGAAATGAACTAACATGTGCGGTCGGTTCCCGATTGCTACTAAGTACATAAACTCCAGCGCTGTAACATAATAATTTCCGAAGTGAGTTGACATAATAATCGCAGATTATCTTAATTTTTTCATGAAGTACGTACTTCCAGTTACTTCGAGTGCTTTCCAGTTACCGTTAAATAAACTCCATTAATCTAAAATAAAAGAAGTCTGGATCGAAAGAAACTAACCACGGTGTGACTATTCTAAGCTTTATTAATAATAGGGTGAGATTGACGTAGGTACCAAACCTTTCTGAGAACATGGTCAGTGTTTTGTAAATTTCTATAGCTCTGAAAAACATAACATGATCGTAGAGTTTATCTCACGGTCGATACCTATCGATTTCATAGATTTTCATGTATTTTCAATTCCAGTTGATATCCATTACCAAATAAAGGAAAATATAAATTTAGCACAAAGCCAGAACACTACGCTTAAGAATTAATGGCAAAAGCAGAGAAGCCCAATAAAAACTCGAACGTGAAATATATTTTTCAGACAATCGCGGAGCTGCGGGAATCCAATTCGCCATTAGTGTGCGCCGATTAACTCCATTAGTGTTAATGGAAACAACTAATCTCCCGTTACGAATCATTATTACGTACATGACGATAATTGATAGAAACCACACGTTAAAACTAAATCAATATATATAAAACTCTTTTGAAGCTGACTGATAATCAACGCACAGCCTAAACCATAAGTCCTAGAGGTATGAAATTAGGTATCCTTATATAGTGTAGGGGTGCACTTAGAAAGGAATTTTTAAAAGTCACACTCCAAGGGGTCTATTTAGAACGCGAGTAACGCCGCGGGTGACGGCTAGTACAATATATACGAGTAGGTACATACAATGTAGCTAGAGTTTCGTGGGCGCCTTTTAGGAAATTAATATATTCTATTTCTACTAAACTTTATACTAATGCACAGGACACTGTGTCTCGTGCACTTTTACATTTGACTTTATCTAGAGTAATCTACAGCAAACCTAATAAAATAAACCCATCAACAATCGGATTTTCTTCTATCAAAACCAAGGGCCCGTGCCTAAACGTTTTCTTCACTAATGAATCGTCTCTTGGGGCATCAATCAACTTGATCAAACTGCTTGTTAGGAGAGACTTAAAAAATACCCTTAATTAAATATCTACCAAGATTCGTGAAACACAAACCTTTTCAGTGGTCACAAACCTTTTCAGTGTGACCTCTATCTATAGGTACACACTGTCTGAAAATAGTTTATTTTCGAAAACCGTCAAAAATCTAGACGTGTATTCAAACAACTGTCATAAATTTGGAGATTTTTGCTATGCGAAATTTATGTGGTAATAAAAGAAAAAGCAGCATTGAAAAATTTTGTTCAAAGTTATGAGCGCCCTATACCTCAACTGTATGCTGAGACTATCGACGGGTTAATGGACAAAGGATTGAATTTTCTAACTGAAATGCCGGAATTCAAAAATATGAAACATTTTTTATACGATGCCAGAAAGAAAGCTGTAGGTGCTTATAACACCATTCGAGGATTTAAAAGAAGTGGAAATAATAGAAAAATTTAAAGTGTTTCTCATGGCTGACTACAACGATGGCGGAGATAGAATTTTGATCTTCTGTTCACCTGAATTAAGACTGCGACTATGTAACGTTAAGGAGTACTTTATTGATGCAACATTTAAAAGCTGCCCGAAACCCTTCACTCAGTTGCTATCTATTCATGGTGACTTTGGGACTATTGGGACTACACAAGAGACAGTAAATGTAAAATCACTGGTGTTTGCACTAATGCCAAATAAGAAGCAAGCAACTTACGAAAGGATATTCCATCTTCTACATTCACAGATTGCACAAATTACTGAAGACGACAGCTGTAAATGGACCATATCAAAAGCGCATTGCGATTTCGAAGTTGCTATAATAAACACTGTTGCTAAGTTTTTTCCAAAAGCTGCGATTCGTGATTGTTACTACCATTGGATCGAAAACGCCACACGCTAAAGGCGGAAAGACGAACTGTTGGCCTAACCGCTGCTTTACCGTTGTTGCCAAAACAAAGAGTATTGGAAGGCTGGCAATATATCAAGGAGGAAGTCAAAATTCATGTCTGTTCTGTCCGTATTTGGTGAGCGTCACAGAACAAATAACTACTTAGAAGCGTTTATAACCTGTTCGGTTGAGTAGTAGTTCATGTGTATTTTGTAAATATTGTAAATACTGTATTAGTTATAATTTTCTGTGTGAAGTAAACTGTATTATACATACACCCTTATAACAAAAAAGACCTCTACGTAAAATTACATATTATAACCTTATTACTTATATCTGTGTTACTCTCAGCGGACTAACCTCGCGCAGGACCATGGGCCTCCACCGGCCGCAAACAGTTTTGTCAGTTGTTTTGATCGTGAGCAAAGTCCTTCCTGTTTTTTCACGCCTAAATTTTGTCTGATACCCAAAGACATTGTAATCCACCGTCGACATAAATGGTCCGTCCTACCCCACCGGGCGGTACAAACGATCCTCTATAAATCAAGGTAGATAGGACAGATTTTTCGCTAAGGCCGTTTTAACAGAAATAGTTGAGCTCCGCTTCGAGGGGGGCAATTACTCGTCTCGTCGACGTAATCCTAGCGAAGAAAAACTCCCATAATTAATAGTGCTGCAGCCTCCGTTTTAATTAGCGGGCTTCCGGACGAGACGCTCATTATTTGAAGTTCATTAGTTATTTCTTGACTGAGTAACAAGTAAGCTCAAAGCTTCAGAAAGCTATATGGATAATGGATATACTTACCTTGGAAAAAAATCGATTAAAAAACTTGAGCTCTACTCTACCTTTAAGCCATTCAAGCGTAAAGTAAAGCTCTGCTAAATTGATATATTATGAAAGTAATATTGACACGTGCGTCTGTTTACTCAGCACGCGAATAATAAGAAAATCAAACGTTTAGTTAGATACACTATATTTACAGGTTCAACGAATTGAAACATCGAAAGTTTTAGTTTTCGAGATGTGTACAATAAAAAATAGGCACCTATTTTAGTGCTAAATTGTAAATAATGTTGCGAAATAAACATAATTTCCATCAAAAACCAAAGGAAAAAAAACAGGAAGAGAATATTTTCCTTAAAACAGCCAATAAGAAACGAGACGCAGCTGTCGTAAGCATTCCAAAGATCGCGATGAACGAATGGAGCCGTCAGGGACAATTACCTGCTACGCGGAAGAGCAGTTAGGTCAGGACCTAAGCAGATGTAGGTCGGTTTTGGTATAAACAGATATTACCAATAGGTATAAAAAAAATATTTTTTCGTTCCCTGAGGATGATAATTTTTATGGTGTAGGTAGGTTTACCATAAAAACACAACCTACTGGAATGTAATAAAAGCACATTTTGGTGGACTATAAGATGAACATATTCAGGAGTTCAGGAATATTTACAATATTACAACGCTGATCCACTTTATTTCAGTCCTGAAAATGTTTATTCCTTCCGCATCGCTTGAGGCACTTGTACTTTGTGTTGAACCTGTTGTCATTACCACCACAGCCTCCGTAGATGTACTTCTTACAAGTTCCCATGTTGATGTCATAGTAGTACCTTCAAAGTACCGAATATTTTAATTTCCTATATCTTTTTGGATGAATCAAGAATTTATGTTTTCTTTTGTTAACGATGAATTGGGCTTTTACTATGGCTATACCTTTTCGTACCTGAAGTAAGCAGCTTGGGATTACCAATGGCACGCAAACAGCTTACTACAGGTGCTACTGTAAAATAAAGAGACACCACAGCCCGAGCCGAAGTTCACATTGGAAAATGGTGCATTACTGTAGTTTAATTCTTACTTAGTGAAAGTAGCCACGCACAGTCCAGCATTCGGCTGCAAGGCACACAAAGCTGATTGTTTATTTTCTTTCACTTCCATGAACGCCGCCCCTTAAATGTTAATCAGGCTGAGTGAGTAGATTTGGCATTTTATGGGATTAGGAGAAGTCGGTAGAGTGGTTGGTTACCTTCACAATGTCGTTCACATTCCACCAAAGTATCAAAATTGTTTTTATTTCCTTCGCAACCTCGGTATGTAAACTTTACACATTGATCCAACTGAGCGTCGTAATAGAATCTAGAAAATACCGAAACCGAAAAGTTATCAGTTCTTGACTATAAAATTGTTTTTCTATGAATTGAGCGATAAATAAAAACAAAGTGGAGTGAGCTGTACTATAGATCCGAAGTAGAATTGAATAGGATGTCCAATTTCAATGGATAAAATTTTCATTACCGATGAAATCGAATGCTTCTTTTAATGTTCACCGAAACGAGACATCCCGGAAAATAGGAAAAAAATCCAATGGACGGAAGACCCAATTGGTAAACTTTCCTTTGATAATAAAAAACAAACGAAGGATTTACTTCTCTAGTTTTTCGGAACAGTTGCCCATTTTCGGTTGCAATTGGCACCAGTAATGCCATTTCCATATTTCAGAACGACCTAAAACCAATATAAGATTTGTACTTATACACTAGATCTGTTCGTATACATATGTTAAATAACGTAGAAGCACTAACTTCTCAGATTGTGGTCCCTAGCTCGAAAAAAGTTTGGAGGAGTATTTTGTTTATCTTTAACGCTATGATTCTCATGTATTCTTCTATGCAAAGATGTAGGTTTCAAACAATCACTGTCACACACAGTGGCCGTAGTAAAAGTCACTTGGCTCTCTCCATTCACAAAAAGGATAACACTCGATAATATATTCGAAGCGAGCAAGTATTTCATTTTAATAGACGAGATTTATTTTTTGTATTGTAACGATAATGTAGCTAGCGAAAAGCCATAACACCAATGTGAGGAACTTTATATTGCGCATAAAACATTATCGCCTTCGCAAATGGTCCACAGCGCGGACGGATCGATTCTATCTAGAAGGTTTCATGTTGCATACCAAAGTATCCACTTCACCTAGTTTCAATATTTCAATAATCTGAATAACATTTATAAAAATGCAAATCCCTCCCGTTCTACCGAGCTATAAGCAGAACTTCAAACGCTGGTAAATAGAAATAGAATGACGTTCTGATACCAACGTTACAACTAACGAAGCGGTCTCAATGGATTCGCTAACGAATAATTATTTCTCGGTAGCCGGAAAACAATGCAACGTTTGATAGGGCAGCTGAATGTTTGTCGATCTAATGGCATTTTCAATTTGCATTCAAATTCCTGAGCTCGCATTGCAGAGCGTGGATGGGGCCGGTGGCTGAATGCCGAGTCCGACCGGGCACTCCGATTCCCCAATACCCGAATCGGATTAACACTAACGACGCACCATTCTGTCCGGTACCGCAGCTGGCCGCATTCTAGCTGCGTGTCCTACAGACACTGATAAACGGTACTGACCATAGAATGGCAGCAAACACCTGCATGTTATGGTCATACGTTTGGGATGGCTCCACTCAATACGAAAAGTATTGTTCTCTGAATTTTAAACTTCATTCATTGAGTCCCAATCAATGCAAAACAAAAAGTATAAAGTTATTTCCTTCCCAGTGAATCCCACGAATTTTCGGCAGGTACAGTTAACGCAAGTCGAAGTCTAAACTTTTTCATGTGTATATGTATATTGTAAATAGTTTTAGATCTAAAAGTAGTCATTTCTTCTTTCTTTGTATCTAATCCCATATTATCAACTAATAATTAAATCTAATACACATTTATAGTCCACTAACTTGACAAAAGGTAATTATTTGTACATAACAGTTTTCTCAGTATACATTTTTATATTGATTGAGAGCATCAACAATAGTCATCGTTTTCTGTCTGTATTTGTGTTCAATCAGTTTTATTCTGATCTCTAATAATCGACTTTTGACTTCATTTTGTTGGGACATGGTATTTTTCAAAATACTCTGCATGTTCACGAATTTTATAAAGGAATTCAAGTAACCGGAATTCTTTTTTATCTGACCATTAAATTTTTTGTGCTAAGCTTCAACTAAGTTAGATGTTCAGTGCCTTTGAGGCGGCTTTATCCTTTGATAAATCAAACTGAATTTACTTAGAGCATTCAATTCACAAGATTGGATGCTTTAAATAAATTTTGCGGATACAATTGAAGTGGTTTTATAAACACATATACAGCAAAAAAAAATGCGGAGACCTGATTTGGAAAGTATTCGAAGTATTCGAAAGATAAATGCAAGGAACAAGTTCATAGTGGAATAATGAGGATCTTCAACCAAAACGAGTACCTAATTCGTTATATTTCAAACCAAAAACCAACAGTAGGGCTTTTTCGACAAATCAACTTTAGCGCGCTAATTTTAGCGTCCCATTGGAATGCCAGTAACGAGAAATGTAATTTCAAAGTAGTTGTCGCAAAGCTTTTTAAATGCAAGTACAATTCCAAGCTGCAGGATCTAGGATTAATTACCGTAGTTTTTCATCGTGTCTGGACCCCTTCCCTCCTCGTTTATGTCGCGACTTCCTGGTCATAGTGTAGGTAAACACAGTAAGCGAGATAAATTCGTAAATATAAAATCACCACAATGTCACAATCCCACATCAATAGAGTTTTGTATGAATAAGTGGGGCAAAGCAAACGTTGAAAAAAATAAAGTGTACTCTACCCAGCTTATCTGGATTGGAAAGAACCAAGGCTCTTATTTTTTAGAAATAAAGTCATAGATTTTTTGGCATGTTCTTTTAAGATACGGTCACAAAATCGACTTCGAATCGTGCTTGAGCACTGTTTTAGCAAACCACACCAATTCAGCCGTTACATCAGTAGCCGTATTTTTCCCATTTTCAAGTTAACAACACAAATAAAATACATAAGGACCTAAAAGCTTTAGGATTTTAAACGAGTTGTTTCACAATACATTTTTGGACAATTGGTTTATGCTATAAACCTACTGTTGATAAACTGCACTGTGGCTGGACAAAGGATTACGGGTGGATTCCACCGTCGACGGTAAATAATTGATTGTCATTACGGTTATGGCTCCAGAGCCAATTGCCTCCTCGGATTACCCTGGAATTATTGCTTCTTATGGGCTTTATGACCGATGGAGCAGTTATCGGTGCTCGCTTACAGATAACGACACTTCCAAAAACCAAGCTTGAGAATTTTCAATTCCCTCTTTGTTATTACACTAAAATAGCGAAATTAAACCAAAGAGGAGGGCCTTTTTTGAAGTCTGTTTAAGTATTGAAATAGAAACGAAAGACAGAACTGACATTCCTATTTAAGAACTTAGATAGTTTTTGAAAAAGAAAATGAAAAAGAAAATGGAAAAAAAAGAGCAACAAAATGGGCCAAACCATAATTTAACAGCTTTAGTATTGGTGATAACATTTAACGCGTTCATCACGACACAAACAGTGCAGCCACGTTTGAGACCACGACGTTTATATAGGAAACGATAGAGAGTAGTCAAAAAATACGAGCAATAAACAAAAGTGGAAGCGATTTCTCGTGACCGCGTAAAAAATTCAATCATTCCAAGAGCTCTGCCAAGCTGTAGGTAGGTCTGTCTCCAGCGGGGATTTAAATGTAATTACGTCATTGTTTTTCGCAAGAACTGCGAGTTGGAAGACTGTAAAATATGAGCGCAAGAAAATGCGAAGTTTGTTTTTTCAAAAAACGAAGATTACAACGGATCACAGTAGATCTAGCAACCCTTTGTGACTACCCTTTGTCATATAAATTTCAATTTGTTTATACCAATACTCAAACATAACATTAAATAATTTAATGAGTAACCTGTAAGATAAAAAAGCGTACGACACACCTGATAGAAAGCGGTCACCGCAGCTAATGAACAAAAATCACACTACTAGCTGTGTATAATTTTAATTCAGGCAAAGTAAATCATCATCATCATCATCAATCATCATCATCATCAATATATATAAAACTCTTTTGAAGCTGACATAGAATCAACGCACAGCCTAAACTACAAGTCCTAGAGGTATGAAATTTGGAGGGTAGGTTCCTTATATAGTGTAGGGGCGCACTAAGAAAGGAATTTTGAAAAGTCGCACTCTAAAGGGTCTAGAACGCGAGCAACGCCGCGGGCGACGGCTAGTACATTATAAACGGATAAACTGAGCCTGGGAAAGGTAACCAAGTGATGATAACGAAGTAGATTGCCAGCAAAGTCGGCCCACATAGACAGAAAAGTCGTACCACAGTGGATAAGAATAACACATTCTAGGATTGGAGTATGTGACGTTGCAGGCCAACCTTGGCCGCGGTGGAAGGCTGCTTCTGTGAAATAGTAGATTTTAAAAGGATGTTCACTGAGCCACTGGGCCTAAGAGATCTTTCTCACGTTATTCGCTTCAAATCTCCGATCAGACTGACGCCCGTGTCAATCCAAATTTTGACCGTCCACTCCACCGAACACCTATATGGTCCACTCAAGGTTCCATTTTTGTTCAATTTAAAATTTTGCCTGCCATCTTGTGAAAGGAGTATTTACTTCATGTAGCACTTCAACCTATTTGAAACAGAAAATTTTGTAATTACATACACGGCCAAAAGAATCTAAAAATAATAAAAAATACAATTAGTAAAATATTACAATACCTCATCGTAACTAACGAGCTAAATAAAGTATGATAAAAATGATATAAAGTACCTATAGTAGGCGACGTCTTAAAACAAACCAAAATAAACAAATATAGGATTATATTCAGCGAAACATTAAAATCCAACATGTCTACGGAATACCCGTTCGTAGCCTTCACTTCACAAGAATAATCATTGCCTAGATGTTTATACAGTTAAACACTATATAATCCATTTGCCAGAATACCATCGGCACGTACTTTAAGCCACTATTTATTCTATCCTCATAAATACCGCAAACCGTGTTAATGTTAATAGCGTAATCAACACACAATGTAAGAAAAAACGGATTGTAAGTAACGTAGTACACCGAGTGAGCGGCATCACCCTACTTTACCATAACGTGAATAAGTTAAGTTATCAAACTAAGGGATACACATTTCGAAATACTTACTCTAAAACAATGCTCAAGCACGAATCAAAATCCAAGCACAGATGTTACAGTTTTGCATAGTGTTTTCTATGTTCGAGTCTCGATTCAGACTTGAGTCATAATTCTGTAATAAGAGCTTAAGGCCTCTCTCACAACCCATAGATAAGTGAAAGTAACCTAGCTAGAGACGAAATAACAGAATATTTACCAAAACATCTGTCAAGTCAGCCAACTATGTTAGCACAATCGCCTACCCGATGATGATATACGAGAGCCTAACGTCTTACAACTTCTAAGGCAACTTTACGAAAACTTATTGAATTTTTATCTTAATTTATTACATCATTATATACATAATTTTCACGTATTTACTTTAAATAACGTAACATTCTCCGGCAGGTCGTGTAAAAAACTAAATATTACAATTTTCACATGCTCGAGTGTTGGTTGAGTGGCTTTCAGCCAGAATTAACATAATGTTCTTGTAATAATTAACCTATGTGCCAGTGAATACCGGTGTGCACTTGAAGCTATTAACGCATCACGTTACTCGTAAATTAATTTAATAAAACAAGTTAAAAACTCCCCAAATGCACGGCAGAATTTTGGTAATTCGACATCGATTGAAACATTTCTTTTAAATTATTGTATAATTTCCATAAAACACAGGTTACTCTCAATTTTCTGCATAAGCTAGCCTTTCTCGATAGAAAACTTCATAAATAATTCAATCTATACATGATTTCGATAATGAAATAATAAGTGCAGCAACGGCTGTAGCTATTTACAAGCTCCGCTAATATTATTACCTTTACTATCACAATACCATCAAAATAAATTACATTCTCCAACGCAAAATAATTCGTTACGATCCATATGAAAATTACGAAAATATTACATTTTAATATTGAGTAGGTATTGTTAGTGAGAAATTTAGCTACAACAGTATTATACTAATAGAAATAAATTTATAGCGATACCGTAAGTACTTTTACAACACAGCCCTACACACACAACGCTACGCCTCAGCAAATTGCCTTTCTGCACTTATTGAATTACGCAAATTTTTAATGATTTTCTTGCATGTATAGGTAATAACAATTGTACATGTTTTCAGTTACGTTTATGTATAAGCACAATCAATGGCCGTAATCTCGAAAAAGTTCAATAAATATAACTGATTATATTGATTAATAAATCAGTTAAGTACCGAATATCGCGTGGAATCAATTTATTTAAGACTGCTGTCTATGATCTAATTTTGATGAATAATATTGTGAGTTTCTTGAGGTTGGTTAAAACACAGTGAAGTCATGGGAACCTAATGACTTTGTCGAAGATTTCAGAGCTTGATTCCCACTTGACAAAACATACTGCGAGATACTTTATTTGCAGATAGAGAAAGAAGTCTTAAAACCTTTTTTCCACGGCCTTCGTGGTGTAGGTATCATTTTTTCAATAATTCAATTTGTAGAGCATTTGGTCCATACAGGTTCTTCTTTTGAACGTTTACACGTAACAATAAAATACATAATGATCAACAAACATCAAGGTATTGCTTCATATTGATATCAAATCCTAAGGACGATTTCACAATCACAATGAAATTAACCTAGAATATTTAAAGCAAACCATTTGGATAGAATATTCAAACAGCTTATAGAAATAGAATACAACACCTATAGAATAATGTAACTGATTGAGAGGCTAGGTCTAAGCTAGATCTAAAAAAACATTGTAGAATATTTTATTTCCATTCGCTTCGCTCACTCGATCAATTATTTTGCAGTGACAACCACTATTTAGGTTAAATAACAATACTTTCTTAGACGAATAACACCCCTGGCTATAATGAAATAAATAAATAAAAACAATTATTTGAAAATGTTTAACAACGCCGAATCACCAAAAGTTAAATAAACTGAAGCATGCAGCACAACTGATGATATTGGCACAGCCTTACCGTAGCTACCTAAATATTCTATATAATCAATGAATTCTGTAAGTGACTTTTAGATTTTATCAAGTCGACTCAATAGTAACTAAATAATTATTAATTTGGACTCAATCCAATCATTAAACTACCAACGAACTAGACTACAATGCTGTTATAAAATACTTAGAGATGCCTTATTATCAGCGAGCGAACAACATGACCGGCTTCCGCCTGAATAGTGTGAATAGTGTAAATCAAACTTAGAAACTGCGATTTTAAATCAACAAAAACAGTCTTACTCGTATGCCCAAAGATAACCTTAGCGTATACTCTTACGATCGATGGGTAATATAAATCCTAAGGCCTATCACATACGTTCCATAAACACAGGTAAACCGAACTGTTGCGCCAAGCTCGAGAAATTGTGGCAATTGTATCGTATGAGTTACATTGCGCGGCAATTGCAGCCCGACTGCTGTGTCGTTGGGTCACCGCGCAGTATATCTCGGATACGTTTATGATTGTGTCACATATTTTCGTGCTTGGCCCCCCTGGCTTTTTACCCGAAAGAGTCGCGTAAATAAAAGTACCTATGTATAAGCGACAGTTAAGGTTTATATTACTAGCCAAACTACCTAAGGCTGCTTTACAAAACATCGAATAAGTGCAAGAAAGGAACATCTAAAGGCGCATCGAATATCATTCGCCGCATCATTTGAGCGGTATGATGTCAAATATTAGAGTTTGCGATGTAATTACAATATATTGCGAGATAAGGCTAGTGTTGCGTGTCCTTGCTATCGTAACATAACGAGATATCTAAAACTGGACACATACCATCATTGAATTCCACCAGAAACCATAAAAAATTATCTTATTGTTCATGGAATTTACGAGCGAACCAAATTCCACGATTTAATTCATTGAAATCCAAAATGTGATAACCGTACGCCCAGACAACCATGTAACGCGTTTCAAAGAACACAAAAACATAAATAATCGCGATATAGTGATACAGTCAATCACTTATCATTTGGTACAAGGCAGTGATAGTATGTGTCTAGCTTTAGAAACGCGTCCTGCATAAGCTATACTTTACTTGAGGTCTGATGCAGAGAGGCGACGATGGTCTTCAAACTATTTTCAGTACTAACTTCATTTAGAAATTACTACGAAATAATAAGAGTTCTTAGCAGTTTTGTATTCGACGACGAACCCGCTACTAGACCACCGGCGTCGCTCCTATCGACGAGCATCAAGCGTAGAAATAGCATCGCGACCATGTTGACTAAAACCTTCACCAGCGGGACTAGGATGCGTACGCGAGGTATAGAACGTGTAGCGTTCTGCCAAAATGTAAGCTTTTTGCACCAGTTTTTAAACCTATGCATTATCAGTGGTAATGTTGTCGACAAAACGCACCTTTGAATCTTCAAGACACTTCTGCCGGACTATTATCTCGTCCTCAGAGAGGTACGACTAGTAACAAGTGTCAAAAGTGTACATTAAGGCGCGTTTTATCGACAAGACTACCACAGATAGCGCAGTAGTTCCAAAAAATGGTGCAAAATGCTGACATTTTGACAGAACGACGTGACAAATATCTCGCGTGTGCATCCTAGCCCCGCTAGAAGAGTAAAGGTGCCTGGTTTCAAGTTAACTTGGCGTTGCAATACAAGATTTCGTTTATTACTATAGCAGGGATTTATTATGTTGCCCCTCAGCACAACCAATGTTATGAGCTCAGAGCATATTGACACTCAGTTGTAGATCTTGATCGCTTTTTCCAGGTAGTTGACACGGGATCTCTTGGGAGTTTTGTTGATGTGCTCGAGGCCTAGCCATGGCCGGCCCGTAGGGTCTGGAAGGGACGTGTCTATATTACATTTTAGCACCAATTCTGATAAGGAACTGGACTGTGAAACAGAGGACAACACAAGTTCTATTGGCTGGTAATGTTTGTTTTCTATAAACATAAATTTTGTTTATCGCAAAATCTCGCTTTGACTCTACCGTCAAGGTTTGGCGATAATCAGATTATCTGAGTTCAACACTTTAATCAAGAACTTACGAGAGACGTTAAGCCTACTTCATTTAAACATTGTCCCAGGCAGTGTCCCGTTAAAGTGTAGGCATAGGTTTGGCTGCTGACGCTGTATAGATCATCTTCAATAGATGTAAAGGCCTATTATTATTACGAGAAACGTTGAGATGAAAATGGCACGGTCACAAGCAAGTTCTATTACGAACTACTTATAGAAAAAATAATTATATATTTTTTAATTTTTTTTATACAATATAGGCAACCGTTTGCCCACAATCTCACCTGATGTTAAGCAATGACGTGGTCGACGATGTAGCACGGTTACCTAGAAGATACCTATTCACTCTACTCTTGAAAACTTCCAAATTATAGTCATTCGGGAACACAGACGCCGGCCAAGAGTTCCACTCTTTGGCTGTCCAATATATTTATATATTTTTTGTGTTGCCAATAGGTAGCTAAACACAGACCCGGTCATTATGTTTCCAGATTTATCTTGGATTTTTCGGGGGTTTAGACCCGGCCTAGATAGGCTCAGCCTAAAGTTAGGCTCGAGATAAAACTGAGACTTTCAACGAAGTTTTAGAAAAACCCGTTCTATTGTGACATTATTCATTCATTCACTCAAAACTGATCAGTAAATGAAGTCAAAAAAGAATTTAGCGGCAAAACAAGGGGTAGATTTTACCAATGTAAATGTCAATGTCGAATATATTTTTGAAAAAACAGTACGTAGTAAATAATATAAAATAATTGAGAAAAAACAGTCACCAAATTGATTTTCATGACAGATGTGAAGTTAGACCCGAGTAAAACCTGGTGTGGGGTCGTTTTAGCGAAAGTCTATAGTTAGACCTCGGTGAAGGTGCTAAATATGTTACGTAATATGAAAAAACCTAGTTAAGTCCAAAACACGAATTAGAGACGCAGGTTTTTTGTTAGATCCAAGATAAATCTGACAACATAATGACAGGGAGAGAGGATATGATGTAATAAAATACTCACTTGTATTACTACTAGCTCTGAAGTCGTAAATGTTCACGTTCGCTCCTTCACTAATGTAATTAGGCCTGCCGTTCGTTACAACAGCAAAATTGTACTGGAACAAAGAGTAATGTTATGCCAACTCTTATAAAATGCAACAAACCCGTCTTGGAACTGTATGCACTTGTATGCACTGTTCTTTGGCGTTTTTATTTTTAAATCAGAAAACGGCGGCTGACTTTAGAGAAAATTTAAAGCGGCTCCTGTCATCTGCTAAGATCGAGACTTCAGTTCGTGGAATCTGATTCTAATACTCGAGACTGCAACTACGTGTCGTGTGCCAAATTACTTCAAGTTCGCAGCTGAGGAATATCACAAACACATGGAAACGGTACTGATTTCAATCAAGAGACCATAAAATTACACGCTATCTTACATAGAAAACAAAAATAGAGTTATTCGTTTTGGATCTACGAGGCCACAGACCAAGAAATAAATCATTTTAGCCTCAAAATTCTACGGCATCAAACTCCCACTACTGTTTCCGCTCCAGGGTTAAAAATATGAAAGTTTTTGCAGACAGGCTTCATAGCCCAGTTGGTAGTAGATCTGCCTTCCGTGCTGCGCAAACATAGATGTTTGTTCTATCTCTGGGTGTTACTATGTATTATAAGTACGTATTTACAAAAAAAAAAGTATCTAAGTATTCTATCAG
This sequence comes from Eulithis prunata, assembly GCA_918843925.1. Lineage (NCBI taxonomy): Eukaryota > Metazoa > Arthropoda > Insecta > Lepidoptera > Geometridae > Eulithis > Eulithis prunata. The sequence goes on along the minus strand of OU974014.1, from coordinate 6,598,868 downwards.
CAATCTAGTTTCCATGGTGCAAGCTTTGCTTAGTTTGGGACTAGAAAGCGTGGTGTTAAATGTCCATGAATATTTATTTATTTACCTTTTCCCATTCTTTATCAGGTATGTCCAGTTTCCTCTGCAGTCTGTCCTTGACCGCTTGGAAAGGCTCGTTGTGTTTGATGCGCGTGAAAAATGGTATTCCGAACGTCGAGTAAACTTGCTTGTGGTAATGCGCGCATGGGACCACTATTTCATCCTCCTGCAAATATTTATTTGAGATTTTACTCTTCAAACCGAAACTCCTGCGAGCATCACAACTGGCGGAAAGATAGGTACGCCATCATACAGGTAGGTACTAGTGTGGGGTAGTGGTACTATGATTCTGCAATCATAATTAGCATTTCATGATTAGCTAAGAATTATTGGCGTTTTGTTTTTTTTATGTTTGTTTCTTAAATTGATAGGCGTCATGGCTCAGTCGGTAGTAGCTCAGTCTTCCGTGCTGCGAGTCGTGGGTTCGATTCCCACCGAGAACAAACATTTGTGTTTGGCAAACATGGATGTTTGTTCTATGTCTGGGTGTTACTATCTTATTAATTAAGTATACATTATCCTAAACTCTGATGACGGAGTTTTTAGGCTGGCTTAAGGCCTCCGTCGTGCCTTAACTATTGCTAGATCGGAGATCGACAGTTTAACATGCCCTCCAAAACGCGGAAACGCTCAGATGTAAATGCCACATGTAATGATTTAACGGTCACCTATCCAAATAGTGACCGGGCAGAACGTCGCTTAACTTAGATAATCGATGAAGATAGACTAAGCAAGCTACGCCACGAGAGCTTCACCTGTAAGTGTACAGTTACCTGTAAGTGTAGCTCATCTCTCGGAATCTCTTCTATTCTGTACAATCTCGGAGGTGATATGATAACTTGGTCCAACGTGAGTTCTGAATCGGGGCCGGCTATTACTTTGTGACACGACACTTCGACAATCCTTAACCTGAAACGGATCACTTTTACTATAAACTAGCGGCCTGTCCCGGCTTCGCACGGGTATTTAACCAAAAATTTCTTAGGTAAGGAATTTTTTTACACCTTGGGTTACATTATAGGAGATTTAGTAAGGATTCCCATTTTTTGAAAATATAATATAGCTATGTAACCCTGGGAAAGAATTTTCAAATCGGTCCAATAGTTTCAGTGCCTATTCAATGCCAACAAACAATCAAATCTTATTACCTCTTTATAATATTAGTAGACTAGCTTTTGCCCGCGACTTCGTCCGCGTCTCGTTTGATCCTGCTATTTTATTTTTTTTGAACGACTCTGCGCTTGGAGTTTTAGATTGGCCGGGTTCGACCAACTTCGAATAACGCTATGACAGAAATATTTTAAAAATATTCAATTCGAGAAGTACCTACACTAAACTGTGCTACTTGACTTACCTGCCAGAGCCTTCTGGCGACAATTCAACAACTTTCGCTGCCTCTTCCAGAATGTCTGCCACTTTACCATCTTTGTTTGGATATAAAATTAGTTCCTTATCTTCTTTATAATTAGGGCCAACCTAAAAACAAATAATAATGAACTTATAGAACCACTAGCTTCCGCCCGCGACTTCATCCGCGTCCCGTTAGATCCCGTTGGTTTTGCGGGATAAAAAGTAGCCGATGTGTTAATCCAGGTCACGGAGAATATATATTCCAAGTTTCATCCAAATCGGATCAGTAGTTTTTGCGTGAAAGAGTAACAAACATCCATACATTCTTACCATTCGCGTTTATAATATTAGTAGGACAATACCGTGATTAAGAAATAGATGTTTGACAAAAACAAAAATAAAAAATAGGTAATTATGAAAAGTATTAGAAATAGTGCTTGTACTATTTGTAATTGTCGGTCCCGGCTCTAGCAGTCGTTAAGCCACGACGGAGGCCTTAAAGCGGCCTAATAACTCCGTCACCAGAGTTGGCAACTAGCTCATACGAGCTTGCTTGCTTGTACTATTTGAACTGATCGAAAAGAAAAATTGACTTGAATTTTGTATGAAAAAGAAAAAGGCAGTAGTGTTTTAAATAAACGATGGTAGAACTTACCCATAAACATTTAAACTGTTTTTTGTTGTCCAATTCGTTTACTTTGATAGATAATATTTGATAGAACAGTTTCTTCGGACACTTTGGTTTACAGTACACTAGCAAATCCTTCAGAATCCCGTCGTAGGAGTACCTTAGAGGCAATCCTGGTGTATCTTTGTAGCTGAAAAAGAAAAGCAATACATTATTATAAAGTGCATAGATTACGCTTAGGTAAAGCAACTGCTTAGGCCTAAGCACAGGGTACCTATCCCTTTTTTCTCTAATGCTAATATCCATTTTTTATCTCTGTCCTACCCTTAAAAACTCACAAAGAATTTGCGAAGGCCGTGAATAACGGTAAATAAACACTTTTTTTTGAGTAAAACAAATTATCAAAGTTTTTGTAGGTCCGCCTTGACTCTATTACCTAATAATAAGCTAATTGGTAAATTCCGAGAGTTATAGCAGAAAAATGAGGATATTTTTTCAAGTTATTTAAAATTAGTCAGAAAAGTTAATTTACCATACAAGTGTATAGTTAAATGAGGTCAAAAGTTGATGGTCATGGCTGGAATTAATGTTCACTTACTTTTGACACTTGAAGAACTGTATTAGATAAGGATCCACATTGAGTCTTTGACCGACGGCGCGAGCCATCTGGTCGTACCTCATTTGCATTGACAACTCCATTGTGAATCTGTAAGAAAATATGCATAAGTGTTAGTGCAATGGAAAACTACATTTATATCATCAATATATATAAAACTCTTTTGAAGCTGACAGAGAATCAACGCACAGCCTAAACCATAAGTCCTAGAGGTATGAAATTTGGAGGGTAGTATCCTTATATAGTGTAGGGGTGCACTAAGAAAGGAATTTTGAAAAGTCGCACTCTAAAGGGTCTAGAACGCGAGCAACGCCGCGGGCGACGGCTAGTTTAATTATATAAATTAAACTTATGAACAAAGTACTGGCAGGTAAGAAGCTCAAGATACCTACCACATTAAGTTTTCATCACGTGATCTACAAGCTATCACATTGGTCGCACATCACGTCATAGCTCATACACTGCGATCATTAACAGTCGACAAAGCTCCACGACCTCGCCAGCTTGTACATGAGATACGTCATCTACAAGCGTTTGTATTGGCCAACACGTCTTTTCACTCCCTAACGATCATCAGTCGGTTTGTGGCCAAGGCGCTGATACTGTGACGAGGCGAATCACGTGACCTACATGCAATCCTATTGGTAGTTCAAGCACATCACGTCATCACACTCACCCGGGGTCATTTGGCAGAGTCTTGTCGACGAACTGCACCTCGACCTTGTAGAAGATGTACTTGAAGTAGTCCTGGCAGGTAGGCAGCTCCAAGTCCTCGTGCCGCAGATCGGCGCGTTCGAAAACGATGATGTCACCATCCATAAGCTCGTCCAGTACCTGACACGTGCACACGACTCAATCCAAGAGAAGGTAGGGGTAAGCGCAAAGGCGATGGACAACGCCCCTATGTGAATCGAATACTACTGAGTTTACGTCGCGCTAATAATGAACTTAGCTGTTCAATCGGCTCCACACTTTGTCTTTCCTGTGGATAGGGCCGTCTAGGTTGAGAGGTAATAGCTTCTGGACAAGCCTACTGTATCTAAACTATGTCCAAGGCACATACATAGCAAGAGTAAAAAGTGACTCCTGACGCTGTATAAATCATCTAAATTAGATGCGCCTGATTATTATAACGTTCTATTTGTATAATAAATGATTGATAACAAAACGCCCATGACATAAATATTAAGATAGACAACAGTGTTATCCTTATAAATAAATTACATAATACTACTTATAATATAAACACACAAAGCTAATGGATGAATGAATAACCAAACACGTCCACAAAAACTACAAAATAGAGAAAAAAACCGGTTTTTTTTTCACCTTTCTCGAATTACCATTTCAACTTACCTTGAAACCGCGTTGACACGATACGAGTAGCGTCCGAGTAGACATCGGAGTGCACTCGGTCATAGCAGACTCTAATCGTGTAAACGCGGCTTTAGAACGCGATCATCATTATTATTTAGTTAGTGGAATCAATAATAGGGAACTAACTACATGAATGAAATTAATCACCAAATGAAATAATACATCTACATAAATATCTAGAAATAATAAAATAATTAAAAGTAAAGTATGAGGTGTAAGAGCAGCAAACCACAATGTGGTAGTTTTGGACAAAACTAGTTGATTTTACCTTTTCGAGTGGCTCGTTGAAATTGGCAATCTTCTCAACGAAATCTGGTTTGATTTCCTCGTACAAGTTGAGCGGAGTATCGGGCGGGAATCCTGCGAAGATTGCAAATTCAAAGTCAATAAAAGCTATTTATTTTTTAATTACAATGACTTTGAACCATGTTGTATGGTGTAAGTAAAATGAGATATTACCTGCCCGCTTGTTCAAAATCGGTATCAAATCCGTGGGCTTGCTTGCAATAGGCAAGTAATGATGCCCGCAGTAGTGAATGCGCTTCTGTTTTGGATCATACAACTTGAAAAACAGGACAACATCAGTCTCCTTGTCGAAGTTAGGCAGAGTGCTGAAGCCAGAATCAGGATGGAGCATTTCAAGGAATATGCTCCATGGATTCATGTTTTCTGAGATGTCTGAGACAGTTTTGTGCTGATCACTGTTGATGTCTAGGCATGTTGGTCTGCATGTCTGTAACGGTTTCAAATGTTTTTGTTTTTTAAGCTTTCTCGAACTCTCTCTGGGTCCCAGAAGGAATCATCGGTAGACTAAAGAGTCTGGGGCAATTTGGATGGAGCCTAGATCTCACATTTTTTTAAACTTGCAATGATTGGACTTTGTTACAAAACACTTACAATGCAGTGTTTAAAAATGTAACAATGTCATTATAAAGAAACGGGAATCATTAGTTATTAGACATTTTACTTCGAAAAATGCGTCTTTTTCAATGTTGTGTATCGTATATACAGGTGTTTATGTCAAAATAATTACTTTATTTTGCGTTTTTATGACTGCTACTGCATAATAGATTATGATAAAACCAACATAAGTTGATAGGCACTTGATAAATGAATGATACCATTGGTTGATTTTTTCTCGCACATCTTTGATTAAAAAAAACAGCATTAATGCCTTTGATGACTAGAACTTTTGCACTAACACTAACCTGATTCGAACGCGCGCTAAAAGGCCAAGGCCGCAACTGCTTCAGTGGAAACTTGAAGTTCTCCGCCAACATTTCCATCAATTCAGACACAGGCGCTTGTTTCCTGACGCGGAACACACGGAAGTGAGCTCGCTCTGGATCGTAGAGGTCATTGCCCTGATGGCCGTCGAAAGCCTCCTCCAAAACCACGTTTACGTTCATGTAGAGGTGGGCTTCGTTGCGCTCTTTACGGCGAATCTGTGGATATAATTTTTATGGGTTCATATGAGGTAGCGAATCTGGTGGCGCTGTTTTTGATGGTCCAAAAAATCTCGCGTCAAAAAGTTGGGACTGACCAATTCTAACCACGCGAAGCACGGAAGCGATTTAAAGATTCAGCAAGAATTTTGACAATATGAAAGCCAAGGTCAGAGTATGAAGTAAACTACGCAACAACGGCAGCGCGATTGCGAAGAGTAACTTAGATCATATAGGAAAACAAAACCGTTATGAACTAGAAGGGCATAGGCCATGGAATGGAATAGGCCATTGTTAGTTTAAAAAGTATGCTTACAGTTTCAATTCTCTTTTCCTCAGCGAGTCGCTCGCTCAGTTCACTCGGGATGTCGACTTGCGCCACTTCTTGTAGGACATTCTTTAGCTGCGAATCTCTGAAACATATAACCCACTGATGTACGGAACAGGGAGATTACGTACATAACTTAACTTCTGCGTACGATCGCAATACTCCACAGAGCACCTCCATCAATCACACAGAGATGTAAAGGTGTTGTAGTTTCTAGTGCCTGTAATTGCCCTTTTCGTACGAGAGCTTCCAATCACATCACTGCTTCACAGTAGAAATCTTCTTTTTGTGTTGTAATGTTTCCTACCTACTTCCTTATTATGTTTGTTCTTGTTATTGTTAATTGTTTACTTCTCTATTGTGTCTTCTATTTTTCTGTGTTACGTTAGTCAAATAACCAAATTCTTATCCTTATTCTTAGAAATAGGTACCATGGTAATACTTCCCCACACAAGCCCTTTAACACAGCAGCTGTACTATTACTAAGCACCTCGACTCACCTAATATAAACCAACATGTAAGCATTGGTGCAATGACGAACAGTCAATGCCATGTCTTCATCGTGGCCACCGTAGTTATACTCGATCGCTTCTTGTTTCGTGCATCGAGATACAACGTCATCATCGAATTTACACCACTGCTTTGGACAAAACACAGTTGATCAATAAGAGAGAGAGCTCAACTGAAAGCACAACAGTACTACTGTATGTTTGTCAATACAGAAAGCAGAACTAATTTATCATTAAATAAAATAAGAAAAAGACGAAATGACGCATTTCACTAACAGAAGTAACAACTATCTATGTATAACAGTATGATTTCGACAAACCACGCGTCAAAATGTGTATACTATACACAGCTATGCTGGAACTACTAGAAATTTTCTCAATAATTTCTCCACACACATTGACCCCAGAGTAATTCCTAGGTATCCTAAAATAAGAGACATATACATCAATAAATATAATAAGTATAGTACCTTTCCATCGCCCTTAGGGTTGATGAACACCACATAATGCCCTCCGTGATTGTCCCCTGAGTGCACTAAAACAGCGTGCAATGTATAATCCGCGGGTGTTTCAGGTTTCTCTTGAAGATACTGATCCAGATTTATGTGCTCGTAGAACTCGAATCTAGAACAGAAGTCAACTTTTTGAAAATAGAAAACGTATAATAAATTCATGTTAGTCACACTAGTGTGACAATCCGGTGTGACCACGAGTCCGCTGTCTGTTGCGTTTACGCTCAGCTGCAGTGGGCAGGGAACTGGGCAGGGAAGTAGGAATGAGCCTAATCTAAACACGATCATGCCTGTGTCCCGGCTTGCGCCCAAGTTCAGGCCCATGCATAATATACTTAAATAAAAGAAATAATAAAGACGATGTTGTTGTGGCAATAAGTCCGGAATTAATCGCGACAATAATGCCGGCAGCGGCATGAGCAGAGTGTGAATGCGGTACTAACGAAAGAGGATTTATTTGTCCCATCTTTATAGTACACGGTGGCGCCGTGGTGATCCAGGCCCTTATTAGTAATAACTAACCTGTCATTAAACTTGACGGAGCTATCCGTAATAGGGTCGTATTGGAACCTCATCAGATGCAGATGCAGTACTGGTGGAAATGACGCGAATATAACTCCTTTCTCTGCTTCTTGTAAGCCGTGTTCACCGGCGTCGTACTTATTCTCACCGTCCAGGGTTTCAGTACTGATGTAGTCCTTGAATGACTCCTCAACTGTGGTGAATAATGCATTGGTTTACAACTGGGGAAAAATCTCAACTGTGTGATCGTAAACACCAGTGATAAGTCACAGGAAAGAAAAATACGCAATGTCGTGTTCGTGGATTACGTGTCTTTTCAAGTTATTTTCATTTAACTGACAAACTATTGAACCGATTTTGATGAAACTTTTATGAAACGATGAATCCAGATTCACCGTCATCAATTTGAAAGTATATACTTCCAGAAGTATATGCTTTCAAATTGGTTTTTTTTTTCAAATCAGTTCTTATACGACTGAATTCGGAGGTAACAAACATTAAAAAAATAAAACCGAATTGAGAACCTCCTCTTCTTTTGAAGTTGGTTAAAAGAAGTAAGTAAGAACAGAAAGAGAAAGAGGAAAACTTGTTCAACTCCCCCTAGCGTGGGATATGGTTAGGACGATACTTCGCCAACTTACTGTTCTTCTTCCCTTTGATATTGAGCTGGATATCATAGAAGGTCTCAACACGGGTGCTGGACACATTGACGTTCTTGCATTTGATGTATGACGTCATCTTCCCTTCGAACAGCCGCGGCACTGTGCCTTCCACGCATGTGCCCTTCATTTTACTCTCCAATTTGTCCAGGAGAACCTACAACAATACTTTAACTAAGAACACCGTATCAAATAAACCAGTTGAAGCATCAACAGAGAGGTCATAATACCTCTTAGAACCAGCAACTGATGGAGAATAAGATACATAAATAGTCACGTACATTTCACACAACATCCACTAGTCTCAAGTTAAGCCAAGCTTGTACTATGAGAACTATATTGCTGATAGAATACTTACATATTTTTTTTTTGTAAATACATAGGTACGTATAAATGTTCTCAAAGGGCAAACCAATCTGTCATAGTTACCATTCAAGTAAAATACATTATTACCCTCAAGAACTCCTGTACATCATGTTGCATGAACGAATCCAAGGTTTCCCATCCAAAGCTTTTTGTAAGTTTCTTAGTGCCGACTGGTTTATCCGAGAATTGTAGTTCATAGAAAACTCTTTGCAATGCCAATGCAACCGACCTGGAATAAATTATTAAATAAACATCCATCAGGTGCATACATACTCTTTGTAAAACAGCTTCCACCACAAGCTTCAATACATAAGTAATAAATATGTAATAATAAATAAATATTCACAGACACTTAACACTACGCCTTCTAGTCCCAAACTAAGCAAAGCTTGTACGATGGAAACTAGAAAGCTGATAGAATACATACATACATTTTTTTTTTGTAAATACATACTTATAAAACATAGAAACACCCAGACACAGAACAAACTTCTATGTTTTACAACACGCAAAATGTTTGTTCTAGGTGGGGATCGAACCCACGACTCACAGCACGGAAGGCAGAGCTACTACCGACTGAGCCATGACGCCTGTCAAAAGAACTTAACTTAACTTAAGAACTTACTTAGTACTATCGTCAGATTCTGTAGGCATTTTGTAGACAGCCTTTCTCAGTTCGTTTGTGAAGTAGAGGGTCTGCAGTAGAGAGTTCATGTAACATGTTGCGCCTTGGTTTTTCAATCCTGAAAGGAGGATACAAAGCCTTATTTATAACCTGTAATTACGCATGACTTCGCGTCGCTTCTCTACATAGTATCAATGAGGAATGAAAATACATACAAGTGTTTTATTGCATGACTAAATATAATTTGTCTGAAACCTTAGATTTGTATGAAAGAAAGAAAGAAAATACATTTATATCGGACACACTATACATACATACATAACAGCACAAAATATAGGTAGAACTTAATACTTAAACAAGTGCGAGGTAGGTATATGTATTATATACCTACCTGTCTAGGCGCAAATCCGATGTCGTGCTGGTGTATGCGTGAGCCAAAACGGGTCACAGCTCAGCCTGATCAGTATGGTAAATAAGTCTATGAAAGTGTCAAGTTAGTTACAGATTATGATCAAACTTTAGGCATAAAATGTCAAGAATATATAAAGGTTACCACCAGGCCTCGTAAAAATAGATCGAAGAAGCCTTATAAGGATAACCTTACAACTTTATGAGTATAGGGTTTATTTTGGCGTGAGACCGTTACTGGCTCTATTACTGGTTCATTGCTTTTAGATACCCAGTGACATCGATGGCCTACTTTTCCACACATTGTGAATAAAGCACGTACAGCCGAAAGGAAACAAACAAAATAATGTTATGCTCTGCCATGTATCATATTTTTTGGTTCGGCAAATAAAAGCAACGTTACAGGAAGGTAATAATTGCCGGATAATAATCACTGGAGGTGCTGAGCTAGGTTGATAAGACCGCCGATTAAACAGGTTGGTAATTGCTTCGCCCTCCATTTAAATGAATGTGCCCATTTTTTATACCGTTCAGTGAGAAAAAATTGTAATGTCATAAGGACCCAATAAGACTAATTGTGGATCATAATTATGGATGGGATGTGAAATGACCCAGAAAAGATCAGGATCGAACTTACCAACAAATGCATCACTTCTTTGATTCAATCCATGGATGACGTGTATTTGGCCCTTAAATAAAGCTAGTAGGTACTAGCTTCGCTTCCCTGAGAGATGATCTCATTGGACTTACCAACAAATCCCGTGTGTTTCTTGGAATCCCACGATACACCATGAGGTGCCTCGGCAGTCACGTGGACCTCCAGGGTGATAGCATCATCCTTCACGTAACCCTTGTCGGGATCTAGTACATCGCCCCACGACATGAAGTGAGAGAAACCCCAATCGTTCTCCTTGCTGCAAATACCATTATTGATTTTAGAAAACCATTTCAGAAAAGAGTAAAAACATAATTCAAATTACGATAGTCACAGAATAAAGTACCTAGTCATAAAGCAGAAATTCTTAAAATTAGTCAATAAAATAGTTAAATAATATGTCAGTGAGACTTTGTTGATTTTTTAGAAGGTTTTTGATTTCTTCTTGTTTTCAGACTGTTCGGCCTGGAAATGTCAGAAATCGCAAAAAAACTTTTCCGATACATTTGTACGGATATACAGGGCGCATATGATAATTACAGTTTTTGTCAAGCTGGCCTCATGGCTTACTGTACCTAGAGGCAAAAGCGCCTACCTAAGTAGAAAATCATCATAGTTGTAATTCTTCAATAGGTTTGTAATTACCTTTCTTGATGGTACTTGTCGCAATGGATACTTATTCGCGTACCTCACCAATGCAGATTCCGTGTTCCTATTATTTACAAAATACGCTTCAATTAAGTCTAAACGTTTGCGATTTAAAGACATTTTTTTAACAAGAATTATATAAATTACAACTTTCAATCTAGAATTTTCTCAGCACAAACATAAGAATGACCTGAAATAACCCAAGAATTCGAATCGAATTCGAAGTTTGAAATTTAAAACTTTTTTTACTTACCTACTTTTTCACCCAGTCTTCTTAATAGCGGATTATAGCGGATCTACCCATAGCAAAAAGTTTGGCTAATTTAGAGGTTTGACTCTTTTACCGAAATGTATGGGAAAAGTTTTTCGCGATTTCTGATATTTCTAGTACTCAAACCTTAGTCAGTCCAATAGAGACTTTTGTTCCTTATAAGAAACAGGATCGATTGGCATCAAAAAAAGTGTTTGTGTAAAATGACTATTTTCTTGCTGACTGTATATTTTTTTCAAAATCTATATATGCAGTTCAGAATACCTTAAAAATTGATGGATAATCTCCTAAAAGCGTTTTCTTGTAACTATAACGAATAAGGTACCTGCCCTTACGGTCCCGTCTCAAAAATTCACCCTATATTCCTATTTAACATGTTTCCTTCCATAGAAGACCAAACTAACCTGTAGAATAGATGCTGGATCTTCCTCGAAAACGACTCTGTATCAAGCTTGTGAGAGATGAGTCTCAGCTCAGCCATGGCATAGCACGACCAGCTTGAAGATTCACTCTCCCCATTACACTGAAGAAAGAAGCCTAGAGACTTCTGCTGCTGCCTGTCCGGAGACGGGGCTTGACGAGGCATCACCATAATCTTCCATGGTAGGTTTCGGACAAAGCAAGGAGGCGATAGTACAGAGTCCTTGAGTGTTTTGAAGTTGTGAACGACGTAGCGGAAGGTAGCCTCTGAACGCGCTTCGTCGTCCTCCATTTCGGCGTCGAGACATGCCATCTGGAAGGTATTCTTACTGAATGACGAATGGCGAATGTGGTACATATTCTGATCCGTTTTTGATTAGACTTGCTCAGAGTGCCTTGGAGCTTACGCAAACAAACAGCCGAATAAACTTCGTGGAAAATAAAACAACTGTACCACCCAAGTAATTAAAAAAAAATGCGCAAAGTAGTAGCGGGCTAGCTTACCCGTCACGGCAACGGTCTAATTTAAAAGAGCAGGCTTAGGTCAGTGACCGGTATTGAGAATCCCTAGTAAAGGGACCTAATATGTGTCTTAGGTTCTTGCCACAAAATGATATTCTCTACAGGACACAGTGACGGCATCATTTAATCTAAACACAGCTGGCAGGATTTATACCATGCGTTTTAACGAGATGCGTGGGCAACGCTGAAAATGCACGTAAATGTAGTTACTGTTGTTACTTCGCACATCTAATTTTGTTGTCACACTGAAAATGTAACACCTAGAAACGTCTACCTATTTGAATTGATAATTATGTTTGTACGTTTAAATGTTTGAGAATAAGCACCGCGTTTTGCGTATGATTTACGCTTCACACTAGACGTGTTTATCGTCTGCAATAAATTGTGGAACAGATGTTTCAATTACCTTCACCTATATCTACATACTATCAAATACAGCAAAGAAGTAACGAATCTTTTAGGTTTCTAAGTTAGGTACCTGTAAATCGTCTTACCTAATCCAGGCTCAACGCAATCGGGATTATTCGGGATGCTTTAGAAATCAGCCTCTGATTAAGTACGAGTACATTGATGTCACATGCCTCTTAAAAAAATATTTCTCAAAATGATGCCAGTCAAACGAGATAATGTTTGAGGATGTTGATTAAGTGCACTGGGTTCCTTTTTCATAATAAAATGAAGTTTGAGGATCACTTACAGGCATGTCCGAAGATGTTGTTTCCTGGTTCTTTGTCAGATCAGCCATGACAACTTCACCATTAGGCCCCTTCATTATGTCGTCGACCCAAGTTTTTTCTGTAGCGGATTCGACAGTCTCCACTAAAACAATACATAAAAGTAAAACTTTTTAGCAGACCGTTCTGAAGATAGTAATGTTTGGGTATTTATTTGTTGGATAGTTGGTATTCCATCAGCAAATGACTAATGACAGGCAAGATAAGTTTTCAGTACAATGATAAGTTTCTGCAGATAAGTCAATATTATTCTGAGCAGCAGAATTAAGTAACTATATACTAAAAAAACTAAGCAAAAAACATAAAATGTCTAAAAAAGTCTCGATTTGGTAAAAGTACATGTGAGATTAACATAAAAACACTAATACAGCAATATCCTCAACCTCAATTTTCTGTGGGTACAAAAACTATCAAATTTTCACCTGTGCTAGCTTAAAATATTTTTAAAACAAGATTCACAGTTTTTGATTCAAAATTGATCATCCATTTTTTTTCTTGTGACAATTTTGCTTATTTTGACACATGACAACTATCATAAACTGAAACAGCATAGCATAGCCTGCCAGTTATTTTCATAGTATTACCTCTTTTGTCATACTGATGAGGCACTCAAGTTCACTCAACCAACATAATCAATACCTCCATTTTTATATATTGTTGTGTTTTGAGTATATTATTGCAAATATTTTTAGAACACAATACATAGGATAACTAGCCGTCGCCCGCGGCGTTGCTCGCGTTCTAGACCTTTAGAGTGTGACTTTTCAAAATTCCTTTCTTAGTGCACCCCTACACTATAGATTCTAAGTCAGCTTCAAGAGTTTTATATAATACTAGCCGTTTCCCGTAGCGTTGCTCGCGTTTGTGTGACTTTTCAAAATTCCTTTCTTAGTGCACCCCTACACTATATAAGGAACCTACCCTCCAAATTTCATACCTCTAGGACTTGTAGTTTAGGCTGTGCGCTGATTCTATGTCAGCTTCAAAAGAGTTTTATATATATTGATGATGATTGATGATTGATTTAGATGTATAAAAATTTTTGTTTTTCTCTTACTGCTTTAACAAAGTTATGACGGCTGTTTGGAACAAACTCAGGCATGGAAATAATTTTAGCATAATTCTAGAAACGTAGCATCTACAAGTATGTTTCAATCTAGGCTTATTTTAATCTAAACTGCTTTACTATGCAAACGAAGATAGCTCAACAGTTTCATGTGTATTTTGTAAATATTGTGAATATTGTAAATACTTTATTAGTTGTAATTTTCTTTGTAAATAAACTCATCTTTACCATTAAAGTATAATATCTCAATGAACTTTTTGTAAACCTTATAAAAGTTAAAAGTAAATTGTAAAAATTAAGGTTTGATGATATGTTCAACAAAACTACCTTCCAATCAAGATTTTTATGATGGAACTTCTGTATGTTTCATATATTATATAATTTCCTATTTCTATATTTTCTATCAAGCTTCTATATCACCTACCTAACAAATACATAGATAATACCACCCTACAATCTATTATTGATCTGTTTGTAAAACCTCAACCTGCCCCTAAGTTGCTATCCCCTACCCAGGGTCAATGAGATACCTACTTACGCCAAAACCTATGTAAAATTTCATGTAAACCATGTGAAAGCAATAAATGTATTGAGTATTAAGCTAAGAGCTCAGTTAGAATCATCATAACTTCATTCCAGTATTAGTTTATCTATGACTGATCCAGTATTAGTTTATCTATGGGTAATGATGACCTTAATTTTTGAACCTTCTATATGTTTCCTATGAACTTTATAGTGTTGTCAACACATTATGCGTCATTGAACCCCTAGTCCCTGACATAATATATAATATAGAGAAATCATCCATGCATGGAGTCTATCTTCAGCACCTTAAATATCCATTAGTGAGTAACAATGCTCAGTTTAATCTCACTAGTGTGAAGTGAGCAGAGATATTTAGGTACAGAAGTAGATACATAGCGCCAAGGGTTATTGGCACTATGTATTTTATTGAATATGTAGATTCAGTTTTATTTATTTTATAAGAATGTATCAAATTGATACAGCTCAGAAATCTTTCTGTCAAGATTACTAGCTACAACTTTCATGTTTAGTACCTATACTGTTTAGTGAATGGAAAAATTATAACCAGATGTTTGAAATATTCTTGTTTTAGTATGCTGTGTCAATATGTGAACTAAAAAGGACAAAAACCAAGACATTGAACTTGAACAGAAGAATGTAAGAGGTCATATAGGTAAATCTGGTACTGACTGTAGGTAGGTAGGTACATTCAGATTTTCTAGCAGGTATGAGATATACCTAAGTCAAGAAAACACTTACAATATCTCATTATAATCACAAATAATGCAGCAAAGTAGGTACACACCTATTTATAGAACTGTATTTGAGTGTAACAACTTGCACTTTTCAGACAAAGAACTGAATGCACTCAATTATCTAAGCTCAGTGCATTCAATATGTATGATGCTGAACTTTTACGAAGCGTTTAGTTGTGCCGTGTGGGACAATAGGACGCAAATAATCGGCGTCAGCAAAAACACAAAGTCATATAACATTTGAGGTTATTGACAACAATCAACTTTTATGTGGTACTTAGCTCAGTACATTATCATTTGTTAGCACTTTTATAGGTCACAAACACGAAAACTACAGTCGAATATGTTATTTAATTGGCCAGATATCGAGTAGATCACCGATGATGTCGCGACTGTCAATAACACGATTACATGAGTGTTGCAAGGAAGTAAATAGAGTAAATGGCAGGTACTGACCGTCTTGTGTCTCCATCTCCTCGACTTGATTCACATTAGATTCGTTGTGCGGCCTGTCTGGTGCAGGCGTGTGGTTCATGTTAGCCGGACGCGCCACTGGGGTCTCTCGCCCGCTTCCCTTCGTTATATCCTAAACAAACAGTCCACTACTGTTAAACCACATCACCAATTAAATTCCACTATCCTCATCATCTCCCAGGCTCTAGAAGGTACCTTTATCGGTAAGGGATTGCTCCCTTTGCACTTGCTAAAAATCCGTTGGACGAACTTCAACGAAGTTTTCTCATCGATTCGGTTACCCTGCGTACTTGAGTTCTTAATTTTCTTCGAGGATACGGTGCTAATTTTCAGAGAATGTTTACTTGCGGCGCGGCCGATGTCTGCAATTTTCAACACACGAGCTCAAGTACAGATGCAGCTAGATACGCTAATGGCACATTCCTGGATCCTAGAAGACTATTGCCGGATTTGCTGCAGCAATATTTCGTAGGACAGGCAGATAGATTGTATCGGAAGATATTATTTGAGTTATATTCGCGAAAATAAACAAAATGGTGGATGTTAATATAATT
This sequence comes from Eulithis prunata, assembly GCA_918843925.1. Classification (NCBI taxonomy): domain Eukaryota; kingdom Metazoa; phylum Arthropoda; class Insecta; order Lepidoptera; family Geometridae; genus Eulithis; species Eulithis prunata. The sequence continues at coordinate 6,582,821 of OU974014.1, read as the reverse complement.
TAGCTTCGAATGTGCGATGTGGTCCGGTTTTTTGATTCTTTCTTCATTCTTTTTTTTTTCTTTTTCAAAATCCATTCAGAAATTAGTGCTGCACGTAACGCAATCTAATCATTCATCATTCGTTCTATTTAAATACGAATGAAACGCAAGCACAAAATATTACATATGATTATAAATAAAATGTTAGTAGATGTACCAAAAGTTTCAAAAAATTCTAAAATTTGTCACCCTTATACAGATGTAATGCAATGCACCTTATGCATCACGTAGAAGCAATGTTGATTATTGTTAATACCAGATCGACTATTCTTATTTATTGAGGATTGCCAACAAAAAATACACAAAATAACAATAGTCTTCTTGACCTTTGTGGCCACATCCGTCAAGCAACAAAAGCACAGTTAGGAGTGAGTGGTAGGTCCTTGAGAAAACCACAAACATCCAGCCACATGGGGAAAAAAACAACACTGTATTGATACATTTTACATGACCGTTAAGTATTTTAGTTTATTTTTTTAACTTTTTTTGGTATTTAAATATTTACGTAATCTGAACAATGCATCGCCATATCAACTTGGAGATCATTTGCCAAAGAAATCTTTTTAAGAAGTGAACGATCTGGCTGGGTTGGAGCGGTCGTTCTCGACCAACGTGCGTCGTCTTCAAGGAATGTGCAAAAGTAGTCATTCCATCTAGGCATCACTTCACTATCTTTATGTTTTCTTGAAAACAAAAAAAAACAAAGTTGTCTATGACAAAATGGCACCACACTTAATATTGCCATGCATAAAATTCTGAATGGCCTTTGCAGTGCTGCCCGGAATTTCATCAATAATGTCACGTTTTGTTAATCCTTAACACGAAAGCGAAAAAAACCACTATCACCATTACATAAGGACCGTGACACTCAGGTCACAATACAAAGAAATGAAGAAAAAGAACAAACGACAGCCGACTTGACGAACGACTTGACATGACTTATATTATTTCAAACGTTTGTCGAAATGACGGACAGTGGCCTCAAATAAAAAAAAAAGAAAAGGGATGTTACACTTACGAGTTGAATTTTTTTGAACTCGAGTTTAGCTGTCTATTCTATGGAGTCAATTTTACTCAAATCATCGGTCCGTCGTCGTCCTTCCGTGTGCGACGTAGGTATGTGGTAAGAGAAATAACGTGTATATGTATAACTTTGTCTAATTTTCGTTTGATTATTCGATTCGAATTGAACTCAACTCAACTCAACCCTCAACCTTAGGATAGATCGTGGCCGAGAAAAGCAGCGGGCGCGTGCCGCGTGGATTAAGTAAACTCAAAATACAGAAAAGTCAAGTCTATATAATAACATGGGTTGACTTTACTCATCGTCTCGACTAAGGATAAAGGTGTTCCTTGATCTCGACTCGAGTCTCGGACATCACTAGTAGATACAACTCAAACAAGCAAAAAAAAAAGGACTTGTTTGTTTTTTTTTGTGGTTTTATGTTCTCATTCAGATGTGTATCAGTAACTGATACGATTTCTACATAAAAGAATATTTACGAAAGACAAACACATAAACAAACTAACTTAAGGGAAAAAAAACAACGTAAGACTAGGCGGTATGGTTTTAAAACTATAGCCAACTCTAAGGAAGGAGCGAACAAAAAAAAAAAATTGTGGTTTTATTTTACTGATATCAACTGATATTTTCCAAAAAGCATGGTTAGGAATTTGGGATAAATGAATGGCTAGAGATCATGTATTCCACGAATCATAAAACTATATTTGTGTTAGATCATACACCTTATTTCGGCCTATCTTCAGACAATCCAATCGATTTAGATTTTTCAAAAAGCCGGGGCCCAAGTTACGTGCCTCTTCCACCTATCTGCAAGTCTTTGTGGACATGCAGCGTAGAGGCAGCTGTTGAATATTGTAGAATTGTATGGGATTTGTTTCCCGAAGGAAAATTGGTAAGGAACAAAAATAAGATAGGTATTTGTTTAAATTTATTTGATCTCATGCCGGTTACAGCAAATGTTATAAATCTGTTTTTGTTGCTTATAATAGCTTTCTAATAAAACGCTTTTACTGTGTAAATGTGTGATGTGATATGCCTAAATATTTGTTTTAGGTGCGGTTTATTGTAAGTGATGCATCGGCCCACATATTGAACACTTGGGTTCTATCGCAACAAAATTTAGCTCATGTAAGTGGTACAGATTCATGTATATAAGGCTTATAACTTAGGTAGGTACCTATCTCTGTACCAATGTCACACCAAAGTAGGGTTTGCTCAAATGTCCATTTAGAGGCAGCTGTGGAGGATTCTCTATAAAAGTTTTAATCAAAAATCTGCTAATAATTACTTCTAGCACATTGTTAATTCCAATTCAAGAGATAAAATCTGCACAGTTACGCAATATCTCTTTCCTAACTTTCCCAGCCAACTCTGTGAAGTAAAAGAAACAGGCTTTATTTTGAATCCAGTCCAGCACTGTCCTAGCATTACCCATTAAATTGTCAAACCTTAATTTTGTTAAGATAACAAATGGACTCTGCCTTGTTGGACCAGTTCGTCGAGGAGCGGGGGGTGACGTAGTAGGCCTGTGTGCTGCCATAGAGTCCCTCGGAGAACCTTCACCTCAGCAAATTGACAACCCTGATGCAGATAGACAAGTTCAAAACAGGTATGTTCTTACAGCTTTTTCGGTTACTGCACCTTATAATCCAAAAATTACTGAATATTTAATTAATTTTTTTATTACCAAATGATTTAAATTAATTTGTATTAAAAATTTATTACCTGGCAAACAGAAAACTATTGTACATTGGTGTTTAGCTATAGCTGCGTATTGACTATGAATGTTTATAAAAAATGCAGCAATGATTTCCCTCAATAATTGAAACATCATACATTTTCTCATATTTGCATGTAGAATGTAATTTTTTTTACAATAAATTGAAGAATCACATAAACATTTTATTATTTATTTTAGATTAGATAGATTACTTTTGTTTCAGAGGCCGCATAATCTGCATCACAAGTGCCAGAGATGATGATTCAATTAGAAGTTTAGCTGAAATAGCTATGAACACACTTTTGCAGCAAAACAAGAAAGCTTCTATGGCTCAAAGCCAGCCCAGCCAATCAGGTGGCGAGGGTACTTCACAGACTGAAGAGTAAGCCATAAAATAAGTAAATTATTCATATCTAATGTAGAATTGGTATCAAATCAAATAAAAAATATCATTGCACAAACTCAATATGCTTATTATCATGTCTTATCATAAAATTTGGCCTTCTGCAGATATTGGCATAATAATAATAAGCCTTTACATCTATTGAAGATGATTTATACATTGTCAGGAGGCAACCTATGACAGGACACTGTAGAGCTTGGGACAATGTTTAGATGAAGTAGGCTTGCCCAGCACCTATACCATCCTCTCATCCTAGTCAGCCATATCCACAGGAAAGACATTGTCAATATGTGCGGAGCTGACTAAGCCGTTGTTCCTTAAACATATTAGCATAGTATCACTTCTAACTTATATTTTTTATTACAGGTGCTTGCAAATACATTATTGTCATCTGGTTATAATAAATGTGACACCGGAAAAAGCTGAAACAATGGTCAACAGCCAGCCAGTTACAGAGGTATCTCCATCTAGCATAGTTTAATATGATTTAGTCCTGACTTGCGAAAATTGCCGCATTATATAAAACTGTTTGTTTTAGATGGGAGCTGGGATAATGGGTGTGGAAGTGATTGTAACTCGAGCAAGTAATCTGGCTACACTTCTGGGACGACTTGTATTGCCGCATTATAACCTAGCAGTGACCACCGTAACCGGTATACCTATGAAGGTAAATTAATTATCTTTAGATTGACAACAAAGTAGAAAAGTTTGGATCCTTAGGCCGGTTTTAAAGCTCGACCGACCGTCGTCGGTGCATACCATGGGATCCTGACGATACGCTGCAGTTCGTAGCAATATACGCGTGCGTACGGTCGGTCGAGCTCTGTAACGACTTGTGAATTTACCGACGTACGCACCGACGACGGTCGGTCGAGCTCTGAAACCGGCCTTAGATATTTTGGCTCAATCAAGGTGAACCAATTTGAGTTTAGACAGAGATCTGGAATCTAGAGTAAGCGCAAGCTAGTACATCTTACTTAGGTATTTTGTATTTGTTGCCTATGACATCCCGTTAGTAATAAATTTACGAATTTACGATTGTATTTTACTACAATGCAAGGAGTGGTTACAAAAACCTGGAACTTATTTTATTTGCTTACTAAAACTTGTTCACAGGAAGAACAAAATGCCAGCTCAAGCGCCAACTACGACGTAGAAATCATACATTCTGCAGAAGCACACGCTGGACTGAGAGCGGCACAATCGGCGGCCGAAGCTTTAGAATCCGTAAGTAACATTATCTATCTATACTACCTATTATAAAACTGTAAAAAAGCCAAAAACTAAAATTAAAGATATGGATAAACTATTATATTATGCAGATCTACTAAATAAACGATTCTGATTCCGAAAATCGATTTTGTCTGTTTATCTGTTTGTTTGTTCGCGGATCACGCCTAAACTACTGGACCAATTTCAATGAAACTTATACCATTCAGAAGCCCTTTTTCCGGATTGACACATAGGCTATATTTTATTGAAATTAAAGACGTGGAATCTTAGATACTGCTTGACCTCTCTAAACCAAAAGCAGCCTTTGGCATGAGGTTCATCATAATAATATACTGGTTGACAGATATTTTTGTGGAAAGTTTCGCACGCGTACAAAGTCGCGGGTATCAGCTAGTATTTAAATATACTTATTCAAAATAATTGATACTGCATTACTGGATTTCTTAGCCTTAATTATTATTCCCACTGTGCCGTTATTTCGATAACTGGTATTTTACTAAAATGCCCTTCATACAACTCATTAGGTATCCTAACTACTCAAAACATAGTACCTAGGTAGTTATGCTATGAGTCGAGTGGTATACGAACTTTTGTTTTTGACTGCAACAACTACGCTTCGTGAAAAAATTGAGAATGTTGTTTAGGTTAGGTACACTCTAATTCTGTAGTTTTATCAAAACAAAAGCATTTCATGAACAAGCAACTAACCCACTCAGTTAGGTACATACAACCATATTTTATACTTTACTAATTCGTTTGAAACTTTCTGCCACTTTTGAGTGAGTGCTATAGATAAACATTGATATGTTTAAAATTATAACATTAGCATAGTATTTGGACGAATATTGTCTTGGTAATTTCACTTTTTGCCTCCTTTAAATCCAAACACATTTATTTTCAAAAGGTCGTACTCCGTTGGTGGACGCCTAGAGGCGCTGAGGGCGGTGCAGGCGGTTGCAATGGCCCACTATGGCGAGTTACACCTTCTGACGTCGCATCTCGCCCCTCGGCCTGTTTAGTCAACTTTTTACTCAATGGACGGTCTGTCACACTCGAAGTACCCAGGTAAATGTAGGTTGTATTGTAATGATAGTGATGTGTCACGCCTTCTGAAATCGTGTCTCACCCCTCCACCTCATTTAGAATTTCAATAGTCCCGTCTTCATTCAACTGATAGCCAAGTACCTACTAATAAATGCCTCAAAAGTTTTGTGGCATTTGTTTAGCTGTCGGTTATAACAGCTGATGACAAGGTTGACACTAATGCGTTCTTCTATTCCCCAATTTAACAAAACCTTTTTAGATATTCTTTAGGATCATACGCAGCATACCCAAGGATCTGATATCTGAAGGAATATGGTATGTAGTTTGTTCATCTTTACCTAATTAATATAATGGGTACTTATTTACTTAATTATGGTGTTTCAGGAAAGGAGGGGGTAGATCAGCGTCTCACATCCTAGCGGCGCAAGGCGGCGAGTTGTGGATCGGCGCTCTCGGTGGACGGACGCCTTACGACGACCCGCCCGCGCTTTCAGAAGGCGCTGGGGGCCGGGTCACTGACTATAGGTTCAATACATTATTTTAGATAAAATACTTTGATGATGAGACCACATCCCCATGGGAGTTTTTCATCAGTTTTAATATTTTTGAGAAACAAAGTCAAACCTTCTTGGGGGTAGGTTTATTTAAAAGTGGTCGCACATTTGTAACGTGCGAGGATGTTGATACTTCTTGGCGACAGAAATATATACCTCATTATAATGAAGTGAAGCTCCCATTTTGCGGTGTGAAAGGTAAATCAACGTCTGCTTGTGATATTTTCAGGATAAAAGAGTTAGGTGCGCTAATGCATCAGAACAAACTTCATCCTCTTCGCGGCTCAGGAAGTAATGCAAAAGCGCGAGCGAAGTTACAGCGGCACACAACTTACTGGCCGCTTACAATATCCTCTACGCTCATATTCAATTTAGGATCGGTAAGTTCAGCCTTCCTTAGAGAAACACCACGACACTCATCAACAAAACAACAAAAAATATGCACAGAGAGCTCTTCATTATAAGTAACTAAATAGATAACTTCAAAAACAAACTCGACAACTGGCTACGAATAAGTAAAGAAAAGTGACTAAAAGAAAATACATTTCAATACTGTGTGACGTAGAAATAACAGCGAAAGCTGCTTGTCTATAAACTAATAAATAAATAACATATTCCAAGTCCAGTCAGAAACATACCTCTAATTTCCCAGTATTTTACCTAGTTTTCGAAAGTGATGCAAACTGTTCTACTACAGGTAATAGAACCTCTGACCAGACTAGTGGTTCAAGAGACGCTGAACGATGAAGAAATGGAGACGTGTCGGAATGTGTTACTTTCTCTGCTAGGGATGGAGTCCAGGCACGAGTTCCCAGCTAATCCACTGTCTACTAATATAAGGTAAAATACCTCTTGATTTACCAGATTTTGTCTTCGCGAGTTGAGTCTTATGTATAACTAGCCGTCGCCCGCGGCGTTGCTTGCGTTCTACCCTTTAGAGTGTGACGTTTCAAAATTCCTTTCTTAGTGCACCCCTACACTATATAAGGATACTACCCTCCAAATTTCATACCTCTAGGACTTATAGTTTAGGCTGTGCGTTGATTCTCTTCTCTGTCAGCTTCAAAAGAGTTTTATATATTTACTGATGATGATGATGATGATTATTCTGTGATACCTAAGTATAATTATGTATTTTTAGCACGCATTGAAAAAGTAACTCTATACTAAATCATTTCATAAAATTAGATTATTACTGCTACCATGCGCGCAACATGTGGTCGACAGATTGAAGTTTAAAAACGTTCATTCAACCTGTTTGAATACCTACATACATCCAAATCGCTTATTTACTAGAACCTATGGTAAATCCGGTTTTCAGAGCCCGCCGAAGTCCACTGCTGGACATAAGATTTCAATAAATTAATAGGTGGAACGGTTTTAGTCCTTACCATCCGACAACTTCTCACAACCTAGTCGTATTGAGATGCTATACAATAAATAATTCCTTCTCATCTCTTGTAGGATAAAGTCGAGCGCTCGTCGCGAAGAGCAATGGCGTCAAGCATGGACGGAATTAGAGGCGTTAATCCGAGCGCACTCCGCGTCGAGCGCGCACCGCACTCTACTGCGAGTGCTGCTCGAGTGCCGCGCGCACAATCACAGCGATGGTAACTCTAGTTTGTAGTTACAACAATAATCTGAACATATCTGCGCATTTCGCTGTTTGTGAATGAGTTCATTCGGGAAGGTATATTGCCACTAAGAGCCTGTCCAGATAGGGCGTTTCAATTTATTCTATGAGGAAACGCGCGGCAGGTTCTGGACGCGATATAATATGTAGTGCTCTAGTATCTCGAGAACGCGCGAGTGTCTACGCCGCGCGTAAAACGCGTTATCTGGACCTGTCCAGATAACGCGTTCCCTGGTAGACCCTGGTCTAAGCAGTGCTATATCTGCCGCCAAGTGATGCTTGCATTACTGTGTTGTCTTCTGGTTTCAAGGGATTGCGATGTACCTTTAAGTCTAAGTGATGGATATAATGTACTAAAAAACATCGCATGATCTCAGTTCAAACTGGACTACAGTTATTACGGGTCTTAAATGTAGGTACTCTTTTTAAATCAACATTCCAACTTCCAGGTGAGTCCCGAGCTACAGTGATCCGAGCCACCACCGACTCTCCACTGTCTCCTGTCGGCTCCGGAAATGGCAGCAGCAGCGATGTATGGGCACCTAGAAATGTACTAGACGCATTACTAGGCGCGCCCAGGCCTTCGAGACGACCTGACTTCGCGGGACGACTTACCGCAGGAACTCGTATCGCTAATCTGTATCCACAGCTGAATCAGGATATTGAGGCTCAACATTAGAAAATAGTGTCGGTGAAGGGCTAAAGAACTGAACCTAAAAAATTCCTAGAATGACGTACCTAGTGCAATGTGAATATCTAAGTGATACAGTGATGTTGTTGACGCTGATAAACTCTATGGTGAAAACATAGACTTTGAAGATCTGCTGCTAGGTAGTATTTAATTGCATGGATAACAAGGTTTGTATTTTTTTATACATGTTTGAAACCAGATTATAGTAGTATTCCTGGCATTGATAGGAATTCAAAACGGTGCTCTAAAAAGTTACTCTGATAGCAAAGTATATTTATGTCTAGTGCCTCTTCTCTGGTATTAGTCATCAAATGATTCAGCCCCTTTGAATTTATGTAAATAAATACTTGTAAAGAAAGTTTATTTTGATTACAAATTATTTCCTAAAATGGTAGGTACCTTACCTACACCACATAACCACTTCATTGCAGCGTTGTTATTTCTCAACATTTTCGAAACCTATTTAGGCGATAACAGTCATTCAAATAAAAAACGCCACATTATAAAATTAATATCTTATATTTGTTCCATAAAAACTACATTGTGGGCCGGTGTGCCCGGTGGCCGGGTAACACGACCTTTGTATTATCTTGTATCATTAAACTCTGCGGGCAGACTGTGTCATATCATAAGGCATTGGTGAGTGACGGCCGTACGGCCTCGTCAAGGCATCTGGTCCGGAACTATGCGGCGGATGGCATCTGGCATCCCTTCCCCACGCCTCGCCGCTAAATGTTTACAATTATTGGAATGTCTCGCGGGATGCGAACCTTCAAACATTAAAAAACTTAAACAAACCTAAACAGGCCCGATGGCCACCCAAAACACACTGAATTGTACAATCTCAAGTTCGCGCGTCGAGTCCATGCATCCAAAATATTAATACCCTATAAAACTTACAAAACCGATTGGTATACTTAAACTTAATGCTAAGTTAAAATTAAACGGAATTGAAAAATAAATTACCTAGGTACAATATTTTAGTCTAGAAAGCTATTTATAGGCGCTCGAGGGTTGGTGCGGGTGCGCGGATGTCAGTGGGTCGCTTCTCGCAGCTTTTTAGGCGCAGGCGCATCGGACGAGTCGCCTAGAGAGTTCTCTTCTGCTGAACTCGCTTCTTCTATTTGCCTGCAACAACAAAAAGTTTCCATAAAGTGGGTGCAAGTACTTTGGTATAGCAATAAAGTTACATACTTGAAATTATTTCATCATGGCTATGCCATAAATTATTTATCAGGAACAAATTTAGTTCCCAATAAAAAAACAAATTAACACGTTCAATGTGAGCCGCCTAAAGCCATTCCCCATGTACTTGTTAGTTTCAACACAAAGAACTTAAACTTGCGAAAGATTCATCAAGTTTGATCGATCAGTCAAGCGGTACTTTTTTGAAGGCACCGCCATCGATAATGGTTCGTTGGGTTCTTTTGTCTGATCTCTAGACGTTTTAAATAATTGTCTCATGGCCTTTGGTGTCGGGGCTACATTTACATAAAGTTTCAATTTAAACCAGCAGCGGTTTGGTCAAAAAAGAAGGATCCGTTGAACAAAAAGTGAGTTCATAATAAAGGGTTCCAGATAGTTCTCAGAAAAAAGCGAAAATGTAGCGATCTAGGCTAAAAAGTTGAACTGACGACATACAAGTCTTACATTTGTGAATTTTATTCTCTATCATTGTGGTTATCTCTGTTTGACTCCACACTCGTCGCTTTTAATCTAATCTGAAAACCATCCACAGATTCCACAGGTTTTGTTCGTCTGTAGAACACAATTTAATCATTCAGCACCATACTTCTTGCAAATTAAGGTACACACATTGCATAAACCATACCACAAGATAGTTGATAGGCCACCTACCTACACTTATTTCTTCGGGGAAATTCAAGGAATCCAGTATTATTATGACTTGAAGCAGTCTTGGGAGTACAAATAACTTACCGTTTAGCTCTCGGTGTACTAAGCGCTGAATCTGAGTTATCTGAGGGTGAGAGGGGCGTCGCTGGGGTGGCGGGTGACGTCGCCTTGGCGTCCATCGAGTCTTCGGTACATGACGTCGTCGTGTCCTCGTTTATTGAGTCTACGGTTATTTTGCCTGCCACAATAAAAAAAAACTTTCTTTTCTCGTTTTTTCATAACGCTTTACTGTCGAATTTTCGTAAGCTGCAAACGGAAGTTGTGGGAGAGAGAAACTGGAGTAGATTAACCTAGTTTATAAAACGATTTATAAGTTAAAGCCGGATATTGGTTCCGCGATCCGCGACAGCGTTGTTGAATCGAATCGGAAGTCGACAGGAAGGCGCAGCGTATTATGGGCAAACCCGAAGCATATTTCAATCAACAAGTTAATATTTTCCAACCTCAACTGAATCTAATAAGCAACTAATGTATTCACATTCCAAGTTCCGGCAATAAAAATAATAATGATATTGATGAAATCTTTGTAGAGTCGCTTTGAACAAGTATGGATTTTGAGTTAGGATTTGAAAGAATAACTTTCCTGATCGTGACCTAGCCTAGGGCGATCAAGAGTTTACTCATCTCGTATAATATGATAAAGTGCTCATTGTCGTACCATTTCCATTCGTGGGCGGTTCTAAATTGCTCTCGTCACTCGGTAGTGGTGATCCTCCGTTGGATTGTGGCGCAGCTCTTTGAAGGGGCTCTTTCCCTAGCAGTTGCGGTGACAAGTCTGAGAGGATGTTGTGTGTCCATATCGCAAGCTCGACGTTGTGCGGTAACCACTTCTTGGCGCAGCCGTTTTGGTCCTGAAACGACAGATGAAATTAGAAACAATAAAATTCATTTTATTGTAACAAATCTTGGGAAAAGCTACTCTTCTATACTTGACTTCTAATACACATCACACTCGTAAACCTTATCAGAAAGAATACAAACCACAACTTGATAACGAGTATAGTTTAACATTTGATATGATATCCCAACGAAGCAAAAATCAAAATGCTTACTGTTTTCTGGCACAAGAAAAGCTATGTGGCAGCGTGTGTTCATTTAAGCAAAATAAATTAGGGTTGCATATGTAAATTATTATCTAAACATGAACTAATAACAGCAGGCGGACTTTATATGAAGTTACTAAAAATAAGTTGATGTATACTTTAGAAGTTACGACTAATTCGGTTCTCACTTCATATAGAATTTTAATATTGACTATGTCATGGTCATCGTGACATAGGGCGTCATAGTGTGGGATCAGGTTATTATGTAGATTTGCGGCTGTTACATTCATACATATTTTATGCCTTTCTCACCTAGGTACCTTGCAGCAGGAACTTTTGTATGGTATCGTATAAGTACGGTCTATTTAAAATGTATTATTAAGTCGAGATCTATTTTATAAGTCAGTCTAGATCAGATGGACCAGGCAAGGAACTGTAGTCAAATAGAAAACACAATGGGCGGTGTACGAAAAATTTTCCGAATTTTATATCGCTCATATTTGAAGTTCTTCCTGACCCCTGTGTCCATCTCACCCCAATTGACTCCATCCATTTACAAAACTTACCTTATTTCCATTTAACCTATCACAGACTTTGTTTATATGGTTTACAAAATTGAGGTATTCCTTGGTAGTGAAATCGCTTCCTTCCATCTCTGGAATCGCTTGGACGCACTCGTCAGCCATGAAGGGTGCTATTTCAGGTCTCGCCGCGGCCAGTAGAGCCGACGCCGTGGCTGTGCCTACTCCCTTCAGGTTACTTAGCGCGGCCATTGCTAATTCTATATTAGGCAGCTTTTTGAAAGCTTTTTTCGTCTCTGCCATTACTGCTCGTGGTGTGTTCACTTTTATGAGGTAGGATAGTTGTGGGTATGACTTCCCTCTCTGTAAAGAAAATGTTCAATATTGAGATTCCGTTTCACACTAAGTTTTTTTTTCTGAACTAAATCAGATACGGACACCTTTGGTCTGATTAGTCTCAAACAAAATGCCATTACACGTCATGACATTACTTTCAAAACCGCAATCAAGGGCACGCACGACGATGATGACGACGTAAGAAGGGGGGGGGGGGGGGTTCTTTGCCAAGACAAACAGATATAAAATTGTACTTCTGCTCATTCAAAGTCAGCGCTATTAAACGGCGCCGCTACCTGTAAAGAGCAACTGCCTGAAAATGCGTCCAATTTTGCTTTGTAACACCCCGATCGAGGGATTCTATAAAACTTCTACCTTATGTTTAGCGTTTGATCGATTTTCCACATCAGCTGGCTAGGCGTATGAAACGATGCGCTGGACAAACCTGTCCTGCAGGTAAAGTTGAGTAGGTGGGCTTGAGGACCACCCAGATGACGGAATTCACAGACCACCGAAGTCCCCCAATGACCGCGAAGCCTAATGGTAATGGATTAACTGGAAATACTTCGGTATTCTATCCAATATTTCAGTGTTAAATTATGATGTTCATCCATTAAACTTCGCGATAGAGATGCAGTTGGCTATAGTTTACTAAAAACATTATAATGACAATTACCAATTGTTTCCATTTCATGAGTTGTACCAACTCCTCGTGTACCATGTGTGCATCTTTGCCCCGCGATTTGATCTTCTTTGGTAGTTCATTCTGGTACCTAGAACAAATATTTAACATTATTCAATATTTAATCCTATTAATAATATACTAACCAAAGATACCGATTTCCAACGTCTGGTCTTTAAATAGGTACCTAGGTAGGTACAGTCACCATAAGAAGTTTTTTTTAATTTAATTTTTAGATGTAGGTAGCCCTACTTAGGTTGAAGAGTTGTTGAAAATGAAGTAGTTAATTTTGAGTATTTTCAAACGTTTCTGAAGCCTTGTCTCATCGTTGTTTACTGTACTTAATATAGTTGAGGTAGGTACAGCCAGTGTCAGCTGTGGAGATGACGATGTGATAAAACATTACATTGTTTTATTTTGTTTTCTAAAATAAATCAGTTGCTACCATTATCAAAACAAAATAGAAACAAGTAGGTACCTACCTACGCAATAGTAGTACTATATGTACCTACTATGTATACGTACGTTTATGGTAATACCTACCTTACCCTTAGGTATAGTACCTACCTGTCGACTGGTGTAATCAAAAGTTAATAAGTTAGGTATACCTACTCATAATTACAAAAGTAAATAATACTTTAACAGAATAACGCCTATTTGTATTTCAATAAAATAAAAATACCTACCTAGGTAGTTAGTTACAATAGGCACTGAAAAGCAAAATTTCAGAAATGTTACCTTTTAAAATAATATCTAACGAGTTTTTATACTATATTATTATACCTATAGATACCTATTATTTTAACAAGTTATTTAAACGAGTGCAAAATAAGTAGACCTGGTACCAGTACCATCAGACCTCATTCATTTATTCTGCCGCTTAATGGAAGGACGTAACCAACAAAACATATGATTTGAGATAATTTTATTTTTTTAAATATTTTTTTATGGTAGGTAGTAGGTCCCTAGGTACTAAGCCTAGGTTAGGTATATTAAACAACAACATTTATAAATAGGTACCAAAATAATGAATTGTTATATTAAAATGTTCTACCTATTAGGTAATATCAATACCTACTATTTTTTAATAATTTTAGTTACCTACCAAATTAATTAATTCCTTGGTTATTCCTGGGTAGTTTTTTAAATAAATAAGTTAACTAGGTATTATTGATAAAAAAGTAGGCAATTTATGCTATTAAATTGCATAGCATTAATTGACTAGGTACCTAGGTTCTAAAAAGATTTTGGATAGATAGGTACACGGTACCTATTAGTGTACCTACCTATTTGTACGAAGCCTACCTCTAGATAATCGACTGCCTCTGCTTGGCAGTAAAATATTAAATTTTCATGACTTAAGTTGCCTACGTACCTACCTAGGTACCTAATCTTTATATTAAATCAATAACAATAACAAATAAACTAAACACAAAACTGTAAAAAATATTGTATGGTATGAATGAAGACTTGAAGTGAAGTCACCATTTTGAACGGATGTGACTTGTACTCAACAAAGCATTGTGTTATTCACTGTAAAATAGCAGTTATTTATGTATGTGACACTTGAATACACTACACGGCTGTTATTTAGATAAGGCATAACTTGGATTATGCGCCCTAAAGCTCAAAACACCGAAGTAAATTCATTAAAAACGAGTCATTCGTAAAGGACAGCCACCATTTTATAACGCCTCAGCGCGCTGCGATATTTTCCCTCAGAGGCTTTAGGAAAATGATCGTGTCAATTTGACATCGATCCCACGTGACGCAGTGATTTTAATGAGCCGACCGCGGACTAGAGATGCAGTCCGCGAGGGAGGTAAGGTAGCTTAGCTATCAAATCAGTTTGCACGGATACACACACAATACAAGTTCATTGACACGCCACGGCCGCATTTTCTCCTTTCAAAGGCGTTTGTACTCACCAAGTGTCCAATTTTAGGAGCTCATCGGGTTTCTTGATTTTCTGTTCAGATTTAATTTTAATAGCGTCTGGATATAACTTCAAAACACTGTCAAAATCGTCCGCATTTGCCTCAAGGAAGAAAGTAGACGTGTCTTTCGCGGTAGCCATTGTGAACGTTCTAAATGTACAACACTGCGTAGTTTAGCTATAGCGCCGAACTCAACGCGGCGGCAGCACCTGGCCAACTGGGCGCGCTCTCCCCACTAGCGGCCATCTTGTGTCGATTGAACCTCGTTGTGACGTTCGATATTATTATTTAAACTTAAATTACAGCTTATTCTTTGCTTATTTAAGCAAATTTTGCTTCTTTATTTAGATATAATGCTGATAAAATAACGTATACCACTTAAAAGCTCTTTAGGAAGGCATTTTACCTCTAGAAAGTCGCTATCTAGAACAAAAAATGTACTCACTCGACATCACAAGGTTACATCGGGCATACGGTGACTCGACCGCCCGACATTTGTCTGGCCTCCACCCACAGGGAGAAGTGGGATAAGACAAAATAAATTCCATTTTGTGGTTTAATCACTGCACCGATTGAACATTTAGATAGAAAATTTATAAAATCAGCAATAATTGAACACAATAACGATAATGCTGGTCACGCCGACCTCGGTTCTCTATCAATTTCCTCAACGTGACGCAACACACGACGCCGTTCTACCGAAACGACTTTGGTAAACACGCATATTTTCCGTTGCATTGCAGTACACACTGAGCTCGGAGTAGTCATGAAGTAGTAACTAGCGGTGTACATAAGGCATTTAGGTAGTAGGACGTACATATCACCGGGGTTGGAACGTCACACCAATCGGCTTTGTTGTTTTGATAGATAGATCGCCATTTCGCCATGTAGCATTCATTGATCCCTCTAATTGGGCGTGTTATTGTTTGAAGATTAGATTGTAATCAGTTAGTTTACTGCTCTTTATTTTTGAGACGTTTTTAGTTTATAAATAAATAACTACTTTTCTAAATCTATAAGGATTCATAGATCCCTAATATCCCTATGGAACATTTTGCTCTCTAAGCGTTCTGATTTACACTTTCTAACATCTAACAGCAGTGTTAAATTTTAATAGCTTGCGTTATTTATTTACTTATGGCTACCTAGGCAGTTAATTTTATAGATCTTCCCAACGAAACCTTTATTATTAGACAGCTTATCGTATGATACATTCAATACAGTCCACTTGATTAGTAAATGTACCCTAACTAAACAAAATGTTTGTTTGACTTTATTGTTACTTAGGTAGATATTTCGTAATTTTTTATTACCATTACCAATACCAATGTATCTAGAACTATCTCGAGTCTACACCGATTTTTTTAATTAAACTAAGCATGTTATCTACTTCATAACTGTAGAAAAGAACCCAACCGAAGGTGTTTCGAGTTGAGCATCTAACATAAACAATAGATGCTGACTTACGTATATTGTACCAAACAATTGCAAGAGAACGTCTGTACTAAGTACATAATGAACGATATTTTATTTTTTAAATTAGGTACCTATGTGAAATCGAAACATTATTCTTAATAAAAAAAAAAAAATCGACAACCTTAGCGTAGTGTAGCGTCAATGAACAGAAAACCAGCGTTTAGCTGTAATACTTAGGTAGGGTACCTAGGTATATATTATATTTTTAAATAAAATTATAAAGTAATAGTATGTATTGCAAAACTTATTATTTAAATAAGTTTAATAATAATAATGCGGAGTTAAATTAAAAATATTTTTAAAAAAAGGGTGGAATTTTTTGTATTAAAAAATTTGGTAACCCAAATAGCGCGTATATATTTTGTTCAGCGCGCATACGAAACTGCGATAACCGTAAGCCGAACGACGGTTTTACAACATGATAATGAACAGAATATTTTATAACAGATACATTATCTACGGCTTCAAACTTCAATGCCGCTCCGCGTTCAATACGCAGAACGCGTGAATGCAGGGCCAGGCGGGTCCCGGCGGCCCCCAACCCAACATAAAATCGTTTCGAGGGTTCGGTCGGCTGGCACAAAAAGTGAGAAGGGAGTCGAGCGGTTTGAAAAGGTTTATTTTTTATACCGATACGGTGGTAAGCGTTAGGGAACTGACTGCCTGCCATCCGAATAAAAATGCATCGAGATACGCAAAATTGATGTTTATTTTTGTATGTTATCTGGCGACTAAAGCTAGAAAATATACTTTAGTATTTAATTGTTCTGCCGCGCACGACTAATAACATTACTTACTTTTAGTAGGGTGTTATTCTCGTTGATAACAGATTGTTTTAATAATATTATGCTGTAACTTTTTTGTGTTATTAATAGGGTCACTGATAATTTCTTACATAGGTAATAGTTACTTTTAAAAATACGCTTTCTAATAGTATTGCTTACCTACTTAGGTGTTTTTTATTTTTACAGCACTTCGCCAGTTTTATCAATAATTCAACGATATAGGTAGGTAATTTAGTTACGTAAGTATTAATAAATATTTACTGGGTATATTCGAACTACACAAGGAAAATAATAAATGTAGGTATGCATCGTACTGACATTTATAACTCGTAACCATCGAGACTCGTAACGCTTAACATGAAGTAGGGTAGGTAGGTACCTACTTAATTGAATTAGTTGACTTATATTTAAATTCTCAGAATTTACTTAAACTGGGTAGTAACTACTAGAGGTCATAGATGACCTAGTGTAAAATATATCAAACGATTCTATTTAAATTAAATGCCAGGGGCTTTCATTTATATTATTCTTAGCTAATTTGAATTGAACATTTCGCAAACTGCCCGCGGTGTTATGTACCTACGTGGAACCTTTTAATTCTACCGTTGCATAAACCCATCGGTTATGGCTCGTGCTTATTTACAGTGCCTAAGGCCGGAATACTGAAAGGTCACTCAAATTTAAGCACTACTTAAAATTGCTCTGCCTCTGTTTGACATTACTCATTTGTAAGAGATGGTAATAATCTAAGTGGCGTTTAAGTATTCTGCCCCTAAAATTACTGTCCAATAGTTCATTAATTTATAATGGCGCTAAGTATCCTGTTCAACTGGTCTTTATCACAGATTATATAATCTTTACTATCTGTTAACTCGTAATCCTACAGCTATAATAGAATCCAAGGATGGAATTCTATGAAACAAGTCTCCTTGTTGAATTACAGTCATTTACGGTAAATAAAGCCTGTGCGACTGTGCGTCATACAATGCCTTGTTCACTTCTTGGAAGCTGCTTATAATGCCAGTGAGTTGAGTGGCTTGGCTGTTCTAGTTTTTGGCACATTCAGCCTGATATTTACACCAAAAGTAATGTGCGGGGCTACAAGTAAAAACTAAACTTAATATTTTGCTACCTCTAAAACATGAAATGTTACGAAATAAAATCTTCAAAGCACGGACCATTGTTGACTACGTGACGTGCCTCAGTAAGAGCATTCAATTTAAAATACAAGTTAGTTACTTGAATTTACGCACGTATTTTGTGCCAACACCGCAGGATACACTAAATAAATAGTAGCACTTCCTTTGTAAAATAATTTGACAACTCTTGTTACAGAAACTCTTTTTTTAAGAACCCGTTCAAAGGTTTTCTCCACGCTCCTGACCGGTTTTTAAGCCGTGTTCACACTATGCCTATGCCGTTGCCGGCATTATTGCCGCGGACTTATTGCCACAGCAACATCGCCTTTATTCTCACCAGGAAGCTAGGGCATGATTTTGCGCCGGGAGACGGGATAGAGGCATGTTCGTGTTCACACTATGTTCGTGCCCACTTCCCTGCCCAAGTCCTTGCCGATTGTGGCATAGTGTGAACGCAACATTTCTTGCCATGCATCATGCATCATTCGAGCCAGGATTACTACCGTACCGTTACCTACAGAGCTTGTAATAAATGTCGTAAGTACCTACTAAGTAGGTCTGATAGTCGTAGTGCAAAACAATACCTTATTAATATTTTGAAGAACCCCAACGTAAAAAGAGTGGTATTAGCGTCTATAACGTCGGACATAGGTAATAATAAGCTTTTAAATAAATAGTAATATAATAGATCATAATTTACTAGAGAATAGCCCAGAGATTTTTAAGATTTTGAAATTATATGTAAGTATATACCTAAGGAAATACCTATCTAGGTACTACACCAAATCCTAGACTAGTTAAACTAATATAGGTACTAAAGTTCTATAATCAAAGTATTTTTTTCGTAACACAAGCTATAAGTTCTAAGAATAAGTCTTGCTTCTTATTAGTATTCTCGGGTAGAAAAACACCGCAGATGGAATTAAAATTGTTTCTGCTTTTTGCCCCAAGGTCAGTGAGTTGAGTTGTGACTTGTGATTATCACAACGCAACGTGCGCTCGCTCGGGCTGGGTCGGCCGCGATACGGTGAAACAAGATATTTATAAAACCACATACCGCGCGCGATAGATACAACGTTACTGCTATCAGCGCCATCTCGTAGAGTTTTGAAGAACTATGTTTCTGATGATAATGTTCAAATAATATTATAGGTGGGAGGTTTGGTTTTTATTACGTGGTTTTGACTTAGCATTTTTATGTTCAAACGGCAGATCGTAATCGTAAGGTTAGTTCGTTATTTAGGGTAAATTGGGTCAGAACTTTTTGATTTAGGTGCCTACCTACTTATAGGTAAACATACCTATCTAAATAAACGTAGATAACAACCAAAACAGATTGTTTTTGAACCGTTTGATAACTTTTATGTAGGTAGGTAATTATTTTAACAACTAGGTAGGTACCTAAGTAGGTGTACACATTACATATTATAACTAGGTACCTACCTTCCTACCTAACTCAGAATCTATTGGATGAAATTTTTATCCTCTTTCATCTCTTAAAGCGGTATTACGCTTTTATGTGCCAGCCAGTTCCTCGCGGTAGACCATCACGTCACGCACTATCAGCATTTATCGCTCACCACAGTCAGTGGTGTTGAATGTTGATTCATTTTTATCAGAAGACAAAAGACTGCTATAGGTAGGGGTAATTTTAGGGCTCTCAAATTTAGGTTAGTTTATAAAAATGCAAAGATTCGGCACCAGTGTCGTTTTTCAAGAAATAGTAGGTACTTACCTACCTACCTACCTACCTACTGTACATGTACAAATTGTTCAAGCCACCATAACTGCAGACAGAATTTTTTTTCTATGATTCATCTGTAATACCTATCTAGGTATTGTTAGCATTTTTTCTAAATTGTTTAAATAAAGCAGTCTATTCGATTTTATCCGGGAATTTTTAAAATCCTGTAGGTCAGGTATACACTCTATGAAACTGACCGCAGAGGATAAGTGCGTAAATGCAGAATGCATTTTTTTGAAAATGACTTTTAAACCATGGACTTGCATCGCATCGGTGGCATTACGAAACACAGTAAAACTTATAAAGGGGTAGGTTAGGTACTTAGTGCACTGCACAATTTATGTAGGTACTTACTTATCATACTGTGTAACTATGTTGAGTGAGGTCCTAGTTTGAAAGTAAAATCACAACAAATGACGAAATACGATCAAATTCATTGAAGTTTTCGTAAATGTTTATGAATGAAGTGACGTCACTTACACTTACGCTGTGGGTACGTATACCTTCTACCATCAGCTGTGCACGTTGATATACAAGTAGATAGGTGAGCTAGGCATCTACTGTGCGGATGTATCTACGTAGTAAGTGGATCATTGTGCTCTTTCTTTCTTACGTCAGCTGATCGCAGGGATATTCTGCGATAGCGACAACGCACTACGAGGTGCGCCCAAACTTATTAATTACCTATAGTAGAGGAGCCCACGAGGCTAAATGGGGATTTACTCGAGCGTCGTAGAGACCTATTGGGATGCAAAGCTTAGATGATAAGAAGAAAAAAATGTTATATGATATATACCTTTACATCGGTGGGGGAAGCGGCTATAGATTTTTAAATATGTAAAAAAAAACTGTTGCATGGACATCCTCGAGCGCGTCAGATATTGATAGCATCAATGTCCTACGTATTTTTAATAATGTACGTATGATAATCTGATCGTTTGCATGATGGGGGTGGTTGTATTTAAGGGTTGAAAATGAAAAAAAAAAAAAATTAATCGAGCGCGTCAGATTTTCTAAGGGAGTGTTAAGTGCACCAAAAAAAAGCTCTCATTCACTAATCTGACGATTTCGATGGGACGCAAACACGCGGCCATTTTCATAATGTGCAAAAAAAATTCGCCATTTTGAAATACTCAAGCGCGTCAGATTAAGATATATATGGTTCATCTTTATGTTCTAAACGTACTGTCTCATAATCTGACGATTATCTAGAGGGATTTGCCTGATCTGACAAAAAAAAATTAGAAAAACGGTTCACCTTAAAGGCCATCCCTGCAACTTCCCGCTAATTCCATTCCTGGGTGCTTAAAATTGTACTTATGACATTTTTGAGCTCAAAATATAATTTATGTGATATTTTGAGCTCGCTGAGTTCAAAGAAATAATATTTCTATGCATTTGAGCTCTCCCAGCTCGAAAGTATGATAGAAGTTTCATAGAACACTATTTTTGGAATTTTCAAACCGCAATAACTTTTGAATGGATCAAGCAATTTTCACAAAAATAATTAATTCACACAAATAATATTAAAATAGCAAAAAAAGCCAAAACGTTGGAAACACGTTGTAAACAGTATGCCACAAACGAGTCTTTATGATCAGCTGTGATGGCGTCATGGCAACAGAAACCAGAGTGGGGACGGAGTGAGAGAGTAATAGATAGAGAAAGAGTGAGAGAGGAATAGAAACGCGGAGAAGGAAATGTAGGCATCACGCAGCTGCACGCATTTAACTTTATCGACGAATTTTTGTTATTTCGGCTTGCGGAAATCGTCAGATTATATATTTTTCATTATTCTTGAATTATTTCCTTCAAAATAAAAAAAAATTTAGCTACGCTCGAGAATGTCGAGATGACGTTTTTTTTTTACAACTTTGTTGCCCTCCCCTTTTTTTACGTCACTCATAAATTGTCAGATTAGTGGAATATACACTTTTTAGGATGTAATTAACTCACCCTACCTTAATCTGACGCGCTCGAGAATTTCTGATGGTCAATTTTTTTTTACTAATCTGATCCTGTATCCTTCACGGGCGGCCTTATATATGGGCCTCATGTTTTGTGGAGGTACTTAACCGGGTACAAGGTATCCCCCTGTATATTAATCTGCCGCGCTTTAGTAAATCCCGAAATCCCCGCTTGGGCTCCCCTACTACTACAAAACTCCATGTCTTATTCATTTTAAAAACCTGATTAAAGAGTGACATAATAATAAGGTTCCCAATTTTATTAGTGCGATACCAAGTCATAGTTGTAGGTAGGTACCTACTATACCTATGCGCTAAGTACTACCTAGATCGTTCTTCAGCTACTGTCATTGCGATAAACCTATTTCTTATTACTTAGGTTGCTATGCCGACCAACGCCGACGACAATGATGAGTGATGACATTCAAATCGAAGTTGTGATGGGGATTGGGGATTGCTACGACGAGAAATAGTGGTGTAACTGTTGTCATACCACGAATGATTGTACCATGTAAGTTACACTGAGTATCTGTATTTATAATATTGTTTTATAGGTAGATACCTAGGTATCTATCTACATATTTACGTAATAAATATATTTAAATACTTATAAATTATAGTTACTTACTAAATGCTTAATTTATGTACTTACTATAGGTTCAATATATTTATTATCAGTATCGTTATCAAGTAATAATTACTTATATAAATATTATGGCACGTTAATTTTATAACGAGATGAGAATATCCCTCCTATTTTATCGCTTGAGTAAAACAGTCACAACTTCAGGAGTAAGTAGTCAGTCGGTAGCGATGTGAGGCGCTCGCTACACCCTCGTTTGCCTCGCTTCGCGCTCTTTCGCGCCGCGATTTGGGCCACGCTTATAAATCTCTCCTCTTTCACGCACTCAGTTAAAACTCTGGCTGTCCCTCTCGCGATTATTTATGTAACAAGTTCAATGTTTACATTCGGTCGACTATCAGGTGATGATTCGAAAAAATATAACGTATTGCAGAAAACTGATAAGTCACCCATCCAATCGTTAAATTTTAGGTTGGTATTTATTTTTATTGATATTTTTGTGTTAAATACCTAGAGTGTTTACTAAGTAGCCAATATTCTCTAGTAAAATTAATAGATTTTGTCAATATTTTACATACATACATACATAAGCAAGCATGTGTAGATAGATACCCATCTCCTGCAGATACCTAAATAACCAATAAATTTTCCACTAGGTAGTAGAATATGTGTTTATTTTGGTAACAATTCAATGTTAAAATTGAAATTGACCGTGCGAGCGAGCCAAGCATTATACATTTGACCGTGAAAATAAAAAAATACTTTGATCGTTAAAGTGGTTCTAATGACATACCTAGGTAATACCTAATTATGTCATATTTGGTACTTAGTTCAATATTACTTAAGTATCTACAGTAATTTATGGTAAATAAAAAGTCATAACTATATACAATTCACATCCAAAAAACCTAGATCCTACTTTCAAACCCTAAAAGTA
This sequence comes from Eulithis prunata, assembly GCA_918843925.1. NCBI lineage: Eukaryota > Metazoa > Arthropoda > Insecta > Lepidoptera > Geometridae > Eulithis > Eulithis prunata. The sequence goes on along the minus strand of OU974014.1, from coordinate 6,559,416 downwards.
GAATCTTGCGAGCCGAGGGCATTCCATTTCTCCCAAGGCCACTCAGGGCGTCACTAGGTCGCCAAAATTAGGTCACCTTTATGGTAAGTTGGTAGTGTATCTAAATTACGATTCATATTTAGCACTCATTTGACAGCAAGAACTACAAGGCAACTGTTGCATTTCCAACACAGGCGATGTTGATAAAATTAAAGTATTTTCATAACAGAAGTCGTTAACAATCGATTGAAATACGATTGTAATATTCCGTTCGAATAACAGACTTTGTAAGCAAAGGTCAGTGTTTGAATCTCCGTGCTTTGACTAGGTGAGGTAGGTAAGTAACGACACCTAATTAATTTAGATGTATATATTATATCTCTTTTTCAACATTAGGTAGGTACTTATGTATTAGGCATAAGAGTTTTTTGTTTATAAACTTACATAATATATAGGACCTATCTATAAAATATTTGTGAGGTGGAAAAGCCCGAGTCGATCGATGTAAATAAATAATGAAGTCTTAAATGTTATAAAATGTGAAACAAACGTTTAGGTACCTATAATGTATGGAATAAAATTTATTACTAGGTAGCATCATTTTATATGTATACCTATATAATTATACTTTTGAGTAGGTGTAGGTCATCTTATTGCTCGGCAGTATGAAATATGCTAACATTGCTTATCAATCAATAAAATAATGCGATAGCACATTTACGCTGTTCGTGTCACCGAGATAAAGTTGGTTGCCTTATGCTATGTGAATTATACGAGTAAAAGGCGTTTTAGGTCTAAATAATTTACTCTTATCTACTAATTATTCAATTATTCAGTTAAAAGTAACGCGTTTGATAAAAAATAAATTCTGTCCTAACTTTAGTTGTTTCAGTTTTAAATTTTGAAGTGAAAAATGTGGTAGTAAAATCAAGGCAGTAGGTATCACAAATATCGTTCTCACATATTTGTTTTCTGATTATTAATTTCCCTTTTTAGGTATACCATACCTAAACTAAAATGACCAATCACATCTAAAATAATATGCTGTTTCATGGCATGAAATATCAATTTGCGAGAGTAAAATGCATGCTAGTATGAGTACCTAGTAGGTATCTACCTATTTATTTAGCTTTGTATAGCGCGGGACTGTCTTGCAAATCAGTTGTGTTTGTCCTTCTTCTGAGTTAGCACATAAATAAGTAGTTGCTCGAAATAAACGTACCTATCTGTGTAAAATTGACTGTAAATATTACACTATCCATCTTTACATGAAGGTAATACTTAGGTACCTATGTTTTTTATGTCACGTAAGTATTTTATTGGATGTCCTGAATTAAGCACTAGCAAATTATATGTAGGTAGTGGTTGTAAATTAACATATTTTATTATATTGACTTTGCATAGGTTAATGCTTTGTAGGATTATTATTTGCGTCTTAACATGCAAAAATTCAAAAATGCATTTGTGACGTTATTTATTCATCTTGTACGTCAAAAAATACCAGTAATTTAGTTACTAGAGTGAATTAATATGAGTACGTACCTCAAATATACCTTAATTATTTTCTACCTAGTGAAACAATTTGAAGATAGGTATAAAAAGTTATTTTTTTTAATTAAAATTAAAGTTAATTACCTATTTAAATAATTTTCAACACACTTGCTCATAAAGTGGCTCTATGGTCACCGCAATTAGGCACATAATGACACCCATAATCAAACTGTGACTTTTTCATTGCTATAACTCACTAGTGAGTTATAGCAATGAAAAAGTCACAGTAGATTTTTTTTTAAATTTTATTGGTTGAGTAGCTTTGTTACTAAAAAAGTTTTTATTCAAAAAAAAGATCGTGTTCAATAGAACAAATAAATGAATGTTCCTATTGCTTGCTCATTTCATGCAACTTCTTATTTAAATAGATAATTTTAACTCGTACGTGTTTAATAAATAAAACTTTCACTCAAATATAACTTTTGTTTTCTCTGCAATAAAAGAAAACTTTAAATTCCCCATTTTTTTACGTGGCAGAATAGGCGCAAACCCTAAGCGCGGAAAATAAATAAAAAAAAACCTCATCCCTTTAGTCTGTGGCCGATCGCAATGCGCGCGCATAGGAAAACTGATTATTTTTTCCCGCCATAGCGAAACATTTTTCACAACGCGTTTTCACTGTTGAAATTATAGTTATTTTATTGTTATTTTATTCACAAGTGTGTTGAAAAACGTCGTATGATACACGTGTGTATTGATGATTACCGTTCTCGGCTTTCTTAAGACCCTCGCCTACGGCTCGGGTCTCAATGGCACCTCGGCGGTAATCACCAATGTACCACACTAGTACCATAATGTACTATTCTTTCTCTCGAAGAGAAAGAAGTTTCTAAGCAACTGACATAGTGATTGTATTGTTACCACTTACCACATTATTGCCAACCTGAAACAAGGGTTGCTCCCATCCTTACCACCAGCTTAGTCTCACTAGTGGGGCGGGTGAGATTTTTTTTAAACTTTTTGGCGTTCTCCCCACTGCGCAAATTCGATTCGACTGCTAGTATTTTTATCGTCATACTTTTTTCCTACTCCTACTTTTTTCTAACCTGTTTCTACTTTTCTGTACTTTTCTGTCCCACTACTGGGCAAAGGTCTACCCCAAGTTGTAAGTATGATATGTTTTTCCTTCCTGCCTAAGTAATTGAATTTGGCAGGTATTATGGGAGCAGCAGTCACAAACTGGAGGTGACTAAGCCACAATGCCGGTGCTCCGCAACGCTGACCATCCTGCCTCGCAGGCGACAGACTCTGTCGCTGCTAGATACACCGTCGCCGTATTAGGCGCTTGGGCTGCTGAAGGAGGTAATTACCTTAGCTACCTCTTATGTATCGAGTGATCGTAATAACATTACCTACCATTATCTACAAAAAATTAATAAATTATGGTTTACCTGAAAGTCTCAAAACATATTATTATTTACGCAAAGCCAGTTAAAAAACATCGATTTTGACAAATTTTGACGATGTGGTTGAATTTATATTTTTAAAACACATGAATTTAGAATTACGTCACTTTCGTTCTTACCGTGCGTTAAGGCAATAGAGTCCGGAACTAGGAAACCTTTAGAAAAACCAAGGTCTCAGAATTAGCCAGTTGAAGCGGCAATAGGTTAGCCGAAAGATTTTGAAGTGAAAACTTCTTTAGCACCGTTGTGATTTGAAATTCGATGAAACGAAAACGGTAACAGATTACAGACGAGCTACTAGTTACTGATGTAAAAGGTGGAATTTTAACTTTCGATCCAGGAAGTAACTGTTTCTTCTGCTGTAGGTGTTAATCGTCGCGGATATTGATTGCGGAAAATTGACTTAGCTAATTACGCCGCATCCCGATAACACCGTACACTTGTAGTACTTGTACGTAGGTACTACTAATATTCTGTGGTACCTAATTATCACAAATTGGATAGGTAGTTCTTAGTACCTAACCTACTAAGCAGTTTAGAAGTAGATAGATCTAACTAAGCACTGCGCTCACAGTTATCCCCGAGTATGTGAGTTGTAACTTAGATCAAAAAGCCGATCGGCGGCCTTTAAAGCCTTATCAGTACAGTACCTACCTATATGTATACAATCGCCAATGTGAAACGCTCCAGATATACCTGAGTTTTTTGATTTCAGCAACCTATCCATTCGACTTGACGAAGACGAGGCTGCAAATCCAATCGGAAGTGGCCGCGGCTAAACATGGGTACAAGGTACGGACATTGAATCATTTCATTATCATCGTTTCAGCCCGTTTGCACTCACTGCTGGGTACATGCATTGAATTAATATTACTAGTGTATGGAACAGACGCCGCGAACAACAAGTTTGCGCCATGAGTTGTTGCCGACCGGCAACAACTCATTTAGTCGCTCGCCAACAACCATCGTGACCGCATGCGAATAAAAAGTAATTCAAAATGCCGTCTTGCGTTTTAAAAACGTGTAAAAACCAATAGACTGTGAAAAAAAAAGATTGTGGCGTGACTTATCATCGGTAAGTAAACAGAATATTAACTAGAACTAACCAAAATTAATTTTTGTAGATTATTTTCTATTGTACGGACATTTTGTTTGAAAATCATAGATTATGAAAAGTGCATCGTACAGATGGGATGTTTAGGATACCTACTAAGGGTTGGTGACTAAGGTTTAACTAATTATTTTGAACTCATATTACTCGGCCTATGCCGTCTGTCTGATCAGTAATATGTAGTAGGTACTGTAGCTATATTTTGAAATCGTCGTTATACAGGGTGTTACCAGACCACTTCCGAAAACTTGGAGGTTCCAATCAGACCATGATACTGAAAACATTAAGCGAAAAAAATCGCGAAAAAATAAATTGACTTGACTATCTCCTTTTAATTTTTTTTCTAGTTACATACACACAGTACAACATAATAAGACATATCTACCTAATTATCTCATTTTAAAAAGCAAAAAAACAAATAAAATAAATAAAGCAGCAATATACACGCAGCACGCAGATTACGCCCACTCTACTACAGCATGAACAGCTGAGAGTTCACCGCGGGTCATTCAAGTACGCGACGTGCGAGCGAGACAAGAGACGCCCGTCTTTATCGCGCGGTCGCGTCACGCAAGCATAGAAAATAATAAGCGCGACTACAAACGGTAGGTATTATACCTACCTAGTGCCCGCGTCTGCGTCTACTTAGGTAGCCTACCTAGGCAGCCAGCCTGCTTTATTTCTACATACTACAGAATCTTAGATACCGCAAAAACACAAAGTTGAAACAAATTGCAAGTACCTACCTAATCTAGGCAGGTACATAATGGAAAGAACTTATGCACCAATAGGTTGTTTAGGCTCTACCTGGATGAAGCGTGCATCTGAGTAAACACATACGCAAACACTTTACTAAGTATTTACAATCGAAGAGAATCGAAATCGTAGCTTTGTAATAATTTCATGATTTCATAATAAAAACAACCCACTTCTTATAAAGGGTACTTACCTACCACCTTTAGTAGTACCTACTACCTTTTTTTCTCTACGTTTATAGGTTGATGTATAAGAATTGGAATAGAAAACTGATATTGTTACTTTTCGTCTTTGCACATAGAAATACATCGTCGGAACTTTGCTACCTTGCCGGCGCGCGCGCGAGCGACCGTTCCGCTCAGAGACTGTTTTGACACTAGTGGGGCGCCCCGCAAATGGCGTGAGCCAGGCTTTCAGCTACCCGCGCGGAGGGACGGCAGCGTAGAGGGGATGGAGGAGCAGAGGGGCAACACTAGGCGCTATACGTTATTAATTACTTAAGTAGGTACCTATTAAAGTACTTAGGTACTTTGGTTTTGGGAAGGACTTAGATGACAGAGCACTAAATCATTGTGTCATAAACATAAATAATCGTAAACATTACATCAGATACCTAATACCTACTTAGTTTACTTACTTACCTACTTTCATTAAATAATTAGTAGGTAGGTACCTATCTACAAATAGGCAGGTCGGCACTTAGTCAAAAGAAAATGTAGCGAAATAGAAGTCTGAACCTTAAAATTACTCATTTAGAACACAAAACAGATTGATGACCGAGCTTGCGCTGGCGCTTATTTTTTCTCTGTCGGCATCTTTCAAAGGGCTGTTTTGGCGCAATTTACCTACTCTCTATCATTTTGCTTATTTTTGATTTATTTTTACCTAGTTCGTGTTTGATATTCGTACTGGACACTTGTGCGCGGTGCATACAAATTGCATACCTTTCGTGAAAGAGTTGTTTTTTTATGTTTTATTTTATTAATTACCTACTTAAGTTAATTAGGTACTTAGTTCGTTTGAGTGTGTGTTTTTTTATTAATTTATGTGTTAATTTAGAGTTACTTTTAGAGTAGGTGGATACTTTTGTTAAGATTTTAGATAGAACAGTGAGTGTTAGTTACTATGTTTCGTGCGAGGGAATATGGGTGCGATACGGCTGAAGAAATGAGAAGCCGTATTAGATTAGTATTCTCAGACCTTAATGCGAGAAGTGCCGAGGATCCTTTATTCCTGGATCGCGTTCATCAGGCAACAATCAGGCGAGCTCAACTGTGCCATGAACGAGGAGGAGCTCAGTTAGAGCCATTTCTAGTTTGACCGAGGCTACAGCGTAATTAGGTAAGTAGGTACTATTCCAATTAGGTATAAATAAACATAGTAGGTACCTACCTACGTTAGTAGGCACTTACGACACAGAATAAATAATAGTACTACGCCTCGACCTTACCTACGTGAATGCGTACATTGCGGGCTGGCGAAATAAATACAAATCTTTAAACATTGTTTTCTCCGGCTATAATTATTTTTCAGGATAACTGTTTTTTTTTTGGTTGGGTTTTGGTGTGCTGTAGCTCCCCCTTTCGTTTTCGGAAGTGGTCTGGTAACACCCTGTATAAAGCTTTACTATACCTATATTTCTTTAATGCTATGGCAGAGTGAGATAAGGTGTGGGGTCTAGTTAGTGCAAATAGGTACCTATATAGGTATGTACCTACTTTTTGTATAAAATACCAATTTATTTTAAAACCAATGATTTTAAACGCTTAACAATTCATTTTAATTTACTGTACATTTTTTCACGTTTTGAAATATAATATTCATAGGTACTGCATTAAAATTCAGTTTTGTATGTACAAAAGCTGTCTGAAGTGTCCCTTCTGCGGTGAAAAAATCTATGAGAGCGACATTTTGTTACACTATGTTGAACGAAACGCGTAAGCGCCCCAAAATTCATGGCGCTTACGACGTTTTGGTCGCGAGAAAACTATACTCTATTAGCGATCTAGCGCTGCATGTTTTGATAGTATGGTTAGACGACATCTAATCTTTTAGCGCTGCAGCAAATACTTGTTTTTGGGCGGGGCGCGCTCGCCTCAAGTTGCGACACGTTTTTGGTTTGGTATAGCTTCTCTATACGCTAGTAATACTTCCTCAATGGGTACATGTCTCTTTTTTTAACGCCAATCTTTCCGGTCCCTTGCGAAGCCATTGACTCCCAGCTCGTTCCATGATGTCATTTGACTATCAGGCGGGTGGTCGGCATCGTGGTCTACGAGCAGTTTACGAGTAGATAGCATAGAATTAAGTCTACAAATTTTAATAAAATAAAATATGCAATCCATCTACATTACAAGATAGGTCTAGATCTAGACTCTAAGTAGATATAATATCGAGCTATCGAAGCGCTATCGCATTGGTCGAATTGCGCTTTGTCGAAATTCAAGTCGTGAGTTTTGTTTTGTTGATCGAAACGAATATTGAAAATCGACTTGCGAGATATTTTGTATGAAAACCCGTTATGTGCCTCTAGCGAGAGATTTGCAAACGATTTTTCTTCATACAAAAACAGTGAGTTTCTCGATTCTCACGTTTTGAAAATTAATCATATACCTAGGTAAAACAGAGACTACGAACTCAGAAGATATAGGTAGTAGGTAGGTATAGCTGTATACACAGCTCATTTCAAAAAGGTAAAAAAAATCTGTGTACGATTACTAGGTACGTTATGATTAGGTATGACTGCAATTATTTTGAAGGTGACGGTTAGACACAGCGATTAGAAGGTACAATCAATACCATCACTCACTTAGCATGAATTGTTCGTCACACGCAACAAAAAGTCGAGCTATTGCAATCAATGTTATAAATGATTGCATTCCAGCAACTCTACAATAAAACCATAGTAATATGCATGCGGCCGCGGCCCTTGGACCCCTCGCACGCAACCGTAAACAAAGGTCGGGTATGGTATCACCTACCTACTTCCTGTTGGTACCTATAGGAAGGTAGTGTGGGTTAGAAAATATCCCCATACGGCTACGTCAGTCTGATGAAATATAAAATTATGATCAGGTTTGTAATTATAAAAACATGACACTGAATGACTGTAGGTATACTCGTACAAATTGTAAGTCTGGTAGGTACCTACCTATTGTATTTTATATATAGCTTGCAAGTTGGTAACTATTGTTAATTGCCTGCATGTGGTTAGCTACAGGTCATTGACGGGAACCCGTACCTAGAGTACCTACCTATTATGTTGTGTCGTGTATTATAGTAGTAATAATTTTGAATACCAACTGAATTCATGGTAGGTATTTGCGTTTCGCAATTGGGAGATATCTAACTACCTAGGATGTTAAAATAAATTAGGACAAGTGATGTTAATCATTAATTTCCCTTGTAAAGTAATTTAGAGCCCGAAGTTGCTATAGTAGGTTGGTCTGTGGCTATGTGTGTCTCTCTCTCTACACAGTCTACACTGTCTGCCAAACTCATCGGTACTAAGTCAATATTCAAAGTTCTCCGAGACTATGGTTTCATCAGTTAGTAAGAAGTTAGGTTAGTATAGTCACAGAATAAACAACAGTACGTAGGTACCTTCTACGTGATAAAATAGTCTACCACGTTACTTATATTCCACTGGGAAATAAATACTACGTAATAACTTAATCAAGTTGACTCTTTCGTCTATTCATTGCTTTACTGAGCTTGCCTTCTCATTTTTGCATATACCTACACCTACCTAGTGGAGATTTTTTGAAATACTCGTGACAGTTTTTGGTAGGTTAGTAGTCGTAAGTAGTCAACTAACCTCTTTTAAAATCCTATAGTTAGAAAACCATGGCATGCTGAAGACGTTAGCCGGAATAGCGAAGCAGGAAGGCGTGCTCAAGCTATGGACTGGCTTGATGCCGATGTTTCAACGCCACGCCATCTACTCCGGCTGTCGGCTGATATTCTACGAGCAGTTCCGCAATGCCTTCAAAGATGACAACGGGAAGGTGTCACTGGGCGTCGCTTCATTGGGTGAGTTGTATGATCCTGTAAAAGGACAGTGTAGGTGTACCCATAGATCACGAAAAGGGAATTTTTCTCCGTAATTTTTTCATTTTTGTAGTTTAGTGTTGATCTTAGCTTACAGCAGAAGTGTGTCTTCTCAGGTAATTTCCATGTTCAAGCAGGTATAAGTACAAGTGCTATATTATGTAACTGCTAGATCCCGCTCGCGACTTTATCCGCATTCCTTTCGACCTCTCTTCCATGTTGAAACTATGAAGTAGGTATATTGATCTTGTTTTTTATGTCTCCTTATAGGTACTAATACGTATTCCAAGTTTCATCCAAATTGGTCCTCTCTTTGAGACGTTATTGAGGAACAAACATCACAACATTATATCTTAGATCGAACGCTCTGTGGAACTCAAATGCTCAAAAGGCTTCATAATTACCATAAAGTATACTCTTCTATATGACTGAAAGAACCAGTCTAGTGAAATGATGTATCTCTATCGCACGATTTCCTTTCAAGCACGATTGAACTTCAAAGGAGACTTGTTCGGCGGGAACGTTCGTTGGTTCAAAAGGTTACTAAGACTTCATGATCAATGTTCACCGGTCGGTATTCATATTCAGTACTTTATTAGGGTTCTGACGCATAATGATGACCAATCATTGAAATGCTGGAACTAATTTTGTCTTCGGATCATTATTCGTTCGGGAGACCAAATAGTCTATTCTACTTCTCATTTTGTCAAGATTGAATTACTGTGATCCAGAAAGTTATACTGTTTTAACGGTTTTATGGAGGAAACTGCTCATTTTTGCTGTCCCATTTGTAGTGGAAGTTCCAAACACTATTTGTGTATTCTCACGGCCTTGATAAATGGCAGCTTTATGGCCTACTTAAACCAATTTTATGACCAAAAATAGAGGTCACTAAGAAAATTACATACAAAGAAATTATTTTTGGCTCGCAACCAAATAGGAATATATAAATGTAGGAGAACAATGTTATTAGATTTTGCGACGCGATACAACTTTCGACGCCCTGCGTAAGGAATTGCCTTAAATTTGAAGTCCTTACAAAGAAGTATCTCCATTTAGAGCAAGGTCTAAGTGGAAATGAATAAATGAATAGCCCAAGGCGAGTCTCAGTCTCAGACTCCGAACACAATTTCTTCATAGAAAACTGAGTATTTTTCTGCGCTGGTCGTTTTCTTCAACTCGTATTGACTATCTTAGGATATAATATAGTAATAGATATAGTAAAGATAATCTGTGCCTGTGCCTAAAGGCCTAAACAAAGCAGAAGCTAGCAACTTCTTTGAAAAATTGTTCACATGCGAAAGACACTCCAAACATCATTAGTCTAAATTAATATAGTCCTTCGCTCGTGAATGATACCCATAAATGCCACCTCTACCTGTATTAGGCCCACTGCTAATGTTAGGTTTCTTTTCAACATTATCCAATGGTTATAGATTGCTTTTAGCAACAAGACCGCCCATTGTACGTATCTCCTAAAAATTGTTTTTATTACCAATTACATAGGTATTTTCACGCTATAGGTACTTGTCTTCAGTTCCATCACTATTAATGCCATAAAATGCCAGATTTATATTAAACTACGCATCAATCTAACGTAATGTCGAAGTCCTCAGGTGGGCTAGCTGCGGGATCCCTGGCTCAGCTCATCGCTTCTCCTACTGATCTGGTGAAGGTTCAAATGCAGACTGAAGGCAGACGTGTTCTGCAGGGGAAGAAACCAAGGTTCACTAACTGTCGTCAAGCTTACGCTATGTTGTATAAAGAAAGCGGGATCAAAGGGTTTTGGAGAGGTGAGTAACCTTTGGCAGATTTACGTAGTAACTTAGGTACATTAGCGAGTTAAGTAGGTAGTTGTAGAATTGCTTGGTAACGCGGCAACGCTCTTAATGCTCGAGTTATAGCCGCGCAGTGTATTATACACTGTGTATACCTACATAATTATATTGCTATTGTTACATAGCGTTACTTCAATGAGTGGCGTCACTAAATCGGCCATTAATAATCGTGAAGTTATTATTTATATAAACAAGTGTCCCTAGATTCAAAAGTTAAAAAAACAAATGGAAACAGAATATTACGGCAGAGGAGAGGATGAAAGTGATAAAACCAAAGTTTACCAGGTATACACACAACAGGCGAGTTCTAAAGTGGTGCGAACGAACTCTATATCAGCTGAGCGAGTTACCAACTAAGCTACCTACTCGTGAGAGTGCTATTAACAAAACTTATACGATAGTGCAGAATAAAATACCACGGAACAAAAGAAGAATTAATTAGTAAACTTGATAGACAGTTTGCGGTGCAGAAAATATTGACGTCATTCCCACATTGACATACTTACCTATAGTTTTACTCTGCCAAAAATTTCATCATTTTTGTATAGTTTCTATCCATAAACCTTTTTCCAGGGGCGATACCAAACGTACAACGAGCAGCTCTAGTCAACATGGGAGATCTAGCAGCGTACGATTACACCAAGCAGTTCCTAAAACGAGAGTTTGGAATGGCCGACAATGCTATTGTTCACGCGATAGCTGCTTTTGCAGCGGGATTCGTTGCAGCCGTGCTGGGGACACCTGCTGACGTTATGAAGACTAGGCTGATGAATCAGCCGGTTGGTCCTGATGGAAGGTAAGTAAAGTAACTATACCTGCCTGATTATATTTTCAATAGTTTCAGAACGTACGTCGTACCTACAGCTAGACTGTGGAAATGATATTCTATAACAAACTAATGAGTCTAAACATTGCAAGTCTAAAACTAGATGACTAAAACGAGGCTAGATTTTTTAGATCACAAAGCATTCAGATTTGACAGTACGGAACAGAATGGGAGTTCATACTCTCCGGCCTTATGCCCAGTTCGGCAAAGACGTCAAAATGACGTCGGAAACTGTGCTTTTGGGAATGTGTGTAAAGTGGTTTTTCTGAATGTGAAAAATCGTTTCAGGTTTTGAAGATAAAATCCACCATTTTTTCTTCAAAACAAACGACAGCCGACTTGACAAATGACTTGACTTGACTTATTTATTACAATTTTAACACTTGATATTGGCAAAATTGTCTGTCGAAATGACGGACACAGGCCATTATTGAAGAGAAGAAGAAGAAGAGTTTTCGGCCGAGATATGATTAAAATCCTTACCGAACTCGACATAAGACTCATGACCTCAGATTACCAAGATATTCTATATTCTGAGACTAATAACGATCGGTCTATTAGGAGAATCTGTGGAGATTTTCGAATATTAATAATTTGTAAAATTAATTCTCTTACGAGTACTAATAACACACAAAATCCAAGGACGGGGTATTAAAATAAAGTAAATTTAATTTGCTTCGTCGTAGTCTAACTGTCCAATCATTTAATACAAACGAAACCAATGTCGGAACGGAACAGTAAGGATTCCTTTGATTAGTTTTTCCTTTGGGAAAATAGGTAAGCTACTCGTACCTACGACATGAACTTGAGAACTAAAATAAAAGGAATGAAAGCAACTAAATTAAACAAAAACTTATGCAATTAAAGGAAATGGAAATCAGAAACAATTAGTAGGTACCTACCTAAAGTAGAATGAAGTAACTAGCTAGATACACCTAGAACAATGTAACCTAGCACTAAACTGCGAGAGAATCAATAATGAAGGTCAAAAATGTACCTATACAGAATTTGATGTATCTACTAGAGAGAGCTAAAGTTTAATGGTGCTAGTAGTACCTAGGTAGCTACTTACATAAACCTATTTACCTATAATCCGAATAGATACGGTCGAGGTTAAAGGAACGGGGTCAAAGTCGTTGCTGCGTAGGACAAACCCGATAATAACAAACCCGTACGCCCTACCCTTTCTAATTTTATGGAAACGAAAGAGATGTTGTTCTGCTCCCAATATAAAGTGAAAGTTATTCACTTACAGTTACGAACAAGCACATTCGAAAACCTACTTTATTGCAATCAGATAAAGTTGATAGTTGGTGAAACGTCTGTAGTCTTTTGTGAACGTGCTTACATTATAACCCCATGGGGACTCACATGTTGCGACATTTTGTATGGAATAAGTACCTATATTTGCGCAAATTCACATCTGCCTTTGAAGAAAATAAGCTCCTGAACGTGTTTCGTCTCTACTCAGTATGATACAAATGCTCTACTATATTGTTTTTAATTGTTATTTTGAACTGTATATTGCTGTGTTATAAGGCTCAAATAAGGTTGTTAAACTCACAATTTAGTCTGGTAGGGGAGATACCATAATAGATTGTTACATGCAACGACTTTTTATACATTTTTGTGTTGTAGTTCAATGGTTACATGGGTAAATGTGTAGGTAGGTAAGTATAGTATACTACAAAAAATTGTTGTTACTACAACATACGTACCTACCTACCTACCTTTGACCTTCATTAGTAGAAAATCTTTTTGGATAAAAAACCGAAATCAATCATCTAATTTTTAAAAACACTGTCTCAGCACTGTTTTCGACACATTCTGCTTAGTTTGGAACTAGGGAGCGGTGTGTGTAATTGCCAAGAATATTTATTTATTTGTTCACAAAAGATATAGGTACCTTCCTACCTACCTATCTACGAGTACCTAAGTAAGATAAGCACGATGACGAATCTCGGAGAGAAATGAAAGCTAAAACCTCAACCGATATAACCACATACCTAACAATGAATAAGGGTATATAGGAAAACAACACATTGACATCAATAGGAGTCACCGCTCAGTCGGTAATAGCTCTACCTTCCATACTGTGAGGTCGTGGGTTCGTCCCCACCAAGAACAAACATTTGTGTGGCAAATATAGATCTTTGTTTTTTGTAAAGTATTTATGTTTGGGACTAGAGAGCGTTGTGTGATATGTCCAAGAATATTTATTTATTGGTTCTTTCTTTTCAGAGGAACATTATACAAAGGAATGATAGACTGTTTGCAGCAATCCGTGAAGAATGAAGGAATTCTATCACTGTACAAGGGTTTCCTGCCATTGTGGATGCGGTTGGGACCATGGGCGCTCATCAACTGGATAGCTTTTGAAAATATCATGCTTGCTATAGGAGGAAAAACGTTTTAGATAGTCTTTGGTAAATAGGTAATGTAACTGTTCTTTTTTACAAACTGCGTTTATTGCGATTACTATTGATCATGTCCGTCTGAAGACCACTACTAGATATTTGGCCATGGGCCTTATGCTGACTTCGGTAGATTTGACTCAAATAGGGATCTCGGAAGAAAACATGTTTCACCCACTTGTGAATCGAGTTTTCGACGTTATTTTGACGTCAACCGTCAATATTAGATTTCAATCTCTGTCGAAGAGAACATAGGCCACTGCATTGTTAAACTACGTTGTTAAAGGCAGAGGTAATTAGTAATTATTACTGGGTACTCAACATCTACTAAAGAAAGTCAGCGAGAAGTTGGACTCGAACCAGAAATACTTCCTATTGAAATAGAAAAAGCTATATTTAGTCAGAAGATGGAAAAGGCCCCAGGCCCAGACAAAGTTACGAACGAACTTCTCAAAGGCACTCTTGAGGAAATACTACCCATACTTACTGAAATATTTAATGAAATACTTGTGACTGGTTTAATCCCCACACAGTGGAAAACATCACACATTATCCTTATATTCAAAAAAGGACAGAAAGAAGACATAGGAAACTATAGACCCATTAGTTTGATGTCAAATATATATAAGGTATTCTCCAAAGTTATCCTGGGAAGAATAAGCAAAAAACTAGACGAAAACCAACCACAAGAACAAGCAGGCTTTAGACAAAAATACTCCACCCTGGATCACATACACACGGTGAAACAAGTATTGGAAAAATATACAGAGTATAACAAGAACCTCTACATGGCATTTATCGATTATTCGAAAGCCTTTGACAGCATAAGCCACAAGGCCATATGGGAGAGTCTGGAACAACAAGGAGTGCCCTCAAACTACACTAACATTATTAAGAACATCTACTCGAACAGTGAAGCGAGGGTCCAACTAGAAACTATAGGGAACAAGTTTAAGATCGAGAAGGGAGTGAGACAAGGAGATCCCCTATCACCGAAATTGTTTTCAGCGGCCCTAGAAGGCATCTTCCGCAAACTAGAATGGAACAACTTCGGCCTCAACGTGCAAGGTATAAAACTGAACCACCTAAGATTTGCGGACGACATAGTCCTGTTTGAAGAAAACCCGGAAAACTTAAAGACGATGATAAAATCACTGAAGGAAGAAAGCAACAAAGTAGGTCTCTCCATGAACAAAGATAAAACAAAATTACTTACAAATTCTGAACCAGTAACCATGGATATTGACAATCAGCCACTCGAATATGTGACAGAATACATCTACCTAGGACAGATAATCTCTCACAAAGACCAAACCACCAAAGAAATTGATAGGAGAACTGCAAATGGATGGAAGAGGTACTGGTCCTTAAAAGAAGTTCTAAAATCAAACGAGTTAAGCATGCAAATAAAAAGGAGAGTCTTCGACACATGTATACTCCCAGTCATCACCTACGGATGCGAAACTTGGTCACTCACCAAACATCACAGCGAAAAGTTGAAACGCTGCCAGAGAGCCATGGAGAGAAGCCTAACAGGAATAAAAAAGCTAGACAGAGTGAGAAGTAGCATAATAAGGGAAAAAACTAAAGTTGCAGATATAATTACCCGAATAGACCAACAGAAGTGGAGATGGACAGGCCACATGATCCGAGACCCTCAGGATAAATGGTGTAAAAGGGTCACTGATTGGTACCCCAGGGATGGTAAGCGCAATAGAGGCCGTCAGCAAACAAGATGGGAAGATGACCTAAAACTTACAGCTGGACAACACTGGAGAAGGGTAGCACAAGATCGAACCCAATGGAAAGCGTTAGAGGAGGCCTATGCCGAGAGGCACACCAAATTGCGGGACATTATTTAAACTCGATACAAACATGTTAACCAGAACCTATGTAAACCCAATGTTTGGAATAAAAGGCTATTATTATTACTCAACATCAGGTGGGCAAAATATTCTCAAAAGAGATTCTAGTAGCTTCTATGATCAAAATGATAATCATTAAAATGAATTATAAAGAAATATACCTATTATGGAACTAAGTAGGCATCTAAAATAAAACCAAAAATAGTTTGGTACTAGAGTAAAATTATACTAAAAAATGCTGTGTATGAAGTTTATTATGGTCGTGCGCGTTAATATAATTCTGTGACTGGATTTAGTTATTGTATTTGATCTGGACTCCATCGCTTGTATCAATATCTTTTGTACTATCATCAATATATATAAAACTCTTTTGAAGCTGACAGAGAATCAATGCACTTGCACAGCCTAAAACGAAGTCCTAGAGGTATGAAATTTGGAGGGTAGTATCCTCATATAGTGAAGAGGTGCACTAAGAAAGGAATTATGAAAAGTCGCACCCTAAAGGTCTAGAACGCGAGCAACCCCGCGGGCGACGGCTAGTATACCTATATTTGTAACACTGCTTTATTACTTTTTTATATCATTATCAGTTGTACCAAAACTGTGCATGTTTCTTTATATTATGACTCAAAATAAACATATTCTATTCTATTGTAATACCTAACGTTAGAAAGACATTATTTTTATTCAATGACCAAATTATTGTATAGTAAGTAGTTCTAAGAATGAGTAGGTATCTATAATTTAGTATCAATTAGTGCAATAAATTGTGTTCCTAGGAGTCTACAAATGGGTTTTAAATTAATTGAGACACTGTTAAAATATAGAAATCTGTAGTAAATAAGCACAACTTAGTACTTACCATAGATTTTTTGTTTTATACTATGTTTAAACAATTTACGATGTAGGTTATAACGATTTTTATGTCTACTTGTTTTATTCGAAACGCAGCAGTGTTTTACTATTGAGCGTATTTTATGTTTTTTTGTAATGTCCTTTATACGTGCTATATAAACCAGCTATTAAAGGTGCTAAGTATTTGCATATTTATAGATAAAAATCATATATTTTCTCACTATAGACAGATTTTAATTTTTTTTCTGAACATTATGTAGTCACATTTGTAGAATTAGATTCAACCATTGTTAAGCATAAAGTGTTATTTATTTTAATCATAAATAAAATATATTGAACTGTTTGATATTGTTTAATTTACAAAAAATACGTAGGTACAAATAAAACGCCCAGATACAATATTAAATTTATTAGTAAAAAATATCATACATCTTCCACAATATTGGAGAATCGTAACTTAAATTATTTAAATATTTGAATATTATAATGATTATAGCACTTTTCATTTCTGATTACTCGCTTGCCGTCATGCATTACTTGTCACTACAGCGAGAAGCACAAATATATGGACAATATTTATTTATTTATTGGTATTATAACGTTCACAACATGCTTCATACGGATGTACCATATCTTACTCTATATTACACACACTTTTAAATGCTTTGCAGAAAGTTAATTCCATTGACACCATAAACGAAAGTTTAAAATAACTCCATCGACACATCAATCAGATTTTGTTGTCAAAAATTAAAATACTATCAATTACTTTTTGATTCATAAAATAGTAATTTTGGGCACAATACAATAACAAAAATAAATATCTACATTGGGTCAACGAGTACTCAATTTATTAATTTCAAGTCTTGACTAATTGTTTAACTCTAAGTACAATGACGCGTTCGGGTGCCATGACACGATCGTCGCACGAGTCCTAACTGGCAACGTTTGTACGGCCATCGGGTGCTTGCTCACAAACTTCCAATGAACACAAGAAGCTTTCAATAGTTGTGTATACAGTCTGACTTCACTGAGGCTTACGCAGCCCATCCATGCCCGTAATAGGACCGGGGAAACGCCTACGATGTTGGTCGGTGACGAATCGGTCTAGTAGTTTTTGTTAGTCGTAGTCTTTCCGGTTCTATTGCGGTCATGCGATAGTGGTGTCAGGCCTTAGTGGTAATAAACGAAAGATCGAACGAACAACCAATCAGGACATCGTCTCAGTTAGTTATCGTAGTCAACACTACGCCCGTCACTAACATAAATTCCAATATCTTTACGTTATACAGACATCTTAGGTCAATCTTAACTGCTGATGTAACTAAACCGCTTTGTAGTTTGCTGATTACAGCCAAACTCGGCAAACTTCAGAGTGGTCAAGATAAATCGCGCGTACTGTATTACGGTTTACACAACGGATTATCTAAGCATCAATTAAAACACGTCAAAAGCGATTAAAAGCAAATACAAAATACTTCACTGTACATACAAATTTTATAAAACTTATCATAGTAAAAGTAGGTAGTTAATAAAATACGAAACGGGCATTTTAAATTGTGCGTAACACAAACTCCCCAAGCTGAGCGTACGTCTAGCCTAACAGCTTACCTCGAAGGATGCTACAATCCGTGACTATGGTAGCTGATAAATCATACCAATTTGTTTAAACTATCATCAAAAAATTACGTCAAACCTATAATATTTTCCTAAACTTAAAATGGTATATATTTTTAAAATGAGCATTTAAAACTATTACAGCTGGAGCTCACCAACACACGGCTATTTCTATTTAACCAACTATTTTCGACAACTTTTGATATAACAACCGTTTATGTTAACCTACTCGCCTATCTGTTGGTGAACTACTAGCTAGACGGGTAAATAAAATGTTCATACTTTTAAAATCACATCAAAAAAACCTACATGATCAGCGTTGAAGCCAGGAAGTCAATGGCAAACTGGGTTGATCCCTTCACACTTTATTATTAATATTTCGAACTATAACAGAGCCGTGTATTAGGAATATACAAATGTCACGAGTCTATTACGTAGCTATAACTAGCGGAAGTACCTATAGGCATACCTATGTAGGTATGTGGTATCCTTCAATTGAAGGAAAACATCGATTTTGGGTCCATTATCTTGTTATTTTAGTTTTTCTCGTGTTACCTTCGTTGGTTGTCTTATAATAAAATAAAATGATATTTCTGTAAAAGTTAGCTCCGCTTTTGATAAAAAAATTGTATGGAGTAAAGTTACACCAAAAAAGGTCAAGACAAAATAACGACTCATGACATTTACCATATAATACGAGGCCTATATCATAAATTCTGGCACGTTATAAAGGATAAAACAACTACTATCCCATTCAACAATCTAAAAGTAAGTAAGTTTACTAATTAACTTAATTTTAAATTGAGAATGGATGATGGGACAATAAATTCGTTATAGAACATCGAAGCGGCAAAAAATCCATATCATTAGTTTTTTGTACTACCGAATAACATCCTTAGGGTTGAGCCGCATATACGAACACGCTTCAGCAACGTGCGGCTGTCGTAAATGAAATGGATTGATTTGCGAAGTATGGTAATAATGTAGATACAGTACCCACATTGTTCCTAATAATAGGCTATATTATATGTTTAAGTGTCACATACTTCGTCGGAGACCGTCATGCAAAAATTTTGACTACATTAAAATTTGTGATTAATATAATAAAGAAAACTATTAGATTAGATGTTTGTAAAAATATTAGTGAATGATGTAAAAAAATGTTTTGTACGGATGACATCCGGACACGTTTACACACGGTGCTCGAAGCATTCCACACAAAACTCTTAGTTGAAGGTTAAACAACAGTGCTGAAACGTGCCCTGTGATGCAGCAAACCAAGTATTGCAAAAAAAATTAGGCAGTAACTATGACGCATCCATTACATTACTACAAAATTATGATTAAAATATTTGTAATCAGACAGCTGTAGGTAAATAAAGCACCTTATTACTCTTCGGACATAATAATAAGAGTTCACTTGACGCACGCTAAGCGAGCACGTACAAATCCGTTGCAATACCTTTGTATGTTTTTTTTAAACTAAATAGCAGCTTATGAAGAATGAATAGATTTAATTAAACATTGATAAAAAATAAATGAAACGAGTTAAAACCAGATTTTTGTAACGAATAACAGAAATGGTTCTGTGCATCATACATAATCATACAAAATTTTATGACGATTTAATGAAAGCGATCAGTGAGATTTTATTAAATACTAGCGGTCCGTTTTGGCTTTGCACGAGTATTTAACAAAAGTTTGAATTTTTTTAAGGTATTTTTTTACACCTTAGGTTACATTATTGGAGTTTTAGTAAGGATCCCTAATTTTTTTGAAAATATAATATAGCCTATGTCGCCCGGGGATAGTGTAGCTTCCCAACGGTGAAAGAATTTTTCAAATCGGTCCAGTACTTTGGAGCGTATTCAACGCAAACAAACAGTCAAATCTTTCCTCTTTATAATATGAGTATAGAAAAGCATATTGACTTTTGACTATGTTGCCAACTGATCTGGCGTTTATCCATATAAATAGCATATGAACCGGCTTTGTACGAACTCGCCTATAAGCGTCAATAACTCGTAGATTAACATTAGATCTCGTCCACAGTAGACACTATTCCATGTAGTTCTATTTATATTGCTGAACCCCGCCTAGACCAGGCCTCACTAACGCACCGAGCGTAACTTAGAAAACTATAACGTTTTCGACGTCAATTCCACTTAATTATTCGATGTCAACTGTAAACGAGTTATTGGTGTGATGATTTATATAGATCTCAACCATACATGCCACCATCACTTTTAGTATCGAGAAACGCATTATGATTATTTGGTTGATTTTTTACTGATTTCGCAACTACTAAAAACTATCCATAATGTAAGTTACATTGCGCCAAATTCCATCTAAATCAGTACAGTCACAAGATACGGACGCATTATCAGTACCACGCGAGAAGCCGCGGGCAGAAGCTATGTTCTATAAGCTTTTTAGAATGATTACGGTGTCTAGAATTACCTACGCGTATCCGATGACTAATAGTGAAGCAAATGGCATGTATGATACTTTTGTCAACGGGCTAATTGGGTTACAATTTCTAGATGCAATTATACAGCTTTCCCGCTTCGTCCTTTGCGTGAGCGGGACAGCTATATAACTGCTGCAACTAGCCCGTTTACAAGCTACTTTCGGCAGATCTGTGTTGTCCGTCGAGCAGAGCAGACGTGTCGAGGCAAGGCGCGACCACTATGAGTGGTAGGCGGTGACGTAAGACGACGGGAACAGGCCGCGTCGATGTGCTATCTCACCCTGAAAGTATATAAATAATCGTTGTACTCAAAGTAATAGATTATTGTATGAGTAATAAAATGGACTCGTAATAAAGGAACATGACCCGGCATGGGGGATCCCCCTGCAATGCGCGGGCTGAATTAATCAAACAGTATTCCATACTGTCCGTTTGCCGAACTCACTCATTACCAAATTGTGATCTCAACATTTTTACACATTTTAAGTGAAATTTTGGACGAAGGAAGGAATACAAATAAACTTTCGCGCGGATTTCCATTTTAAGCAGGCCTTTGCATTATTCTAAATGATTTGTACAGCGCATGAGACCACTTATACCCTAATCCGCGCCTTTCCTCGCGATGTTTTCCTTCACCGTTTGAGAGGCATTGCACACATCTTCTCTAAATAGAAAATCATTCACCACACGTGGTCGTGGCATAGCTTGCTACCGATTATCTAAGTTAAGCGACGTTCTGCGCGGTCACTATTTGGATGTGACCGTTAGTGGCATTTACTGAGCGCTTTCGTGCTTCGGAGGGCACGTCCCGGCTCTAGCAGTCGTTGGGCCATGACGGAGGGTTTAACGCGGACTAAAGACTCCGCTACCAGAGTTGGCTACTAACTCATACGAGCTTGCATGCTTACTATAAGTGGCTAGTTAACTTACCTGCCACCAATGTTGATCGGAGCGGTCTAGAACGGTGAGAATGTCACCGCGCCGAAACTCCAGCTCGCCTGCCTCTTGTGGTGTGAAGTCATACAGCGCTTGTACAAGCACCTGGAATTAAACAAGGAATTCATAGACAACAACTCAAGGCTTCTAAGCTATAGACCATACAACAAAGTGATATCCAAAAGTGATTCCACCTATTGGTGGAATCCTCACACCGCAAATCTCTGGTGGATACGCCTTAAAAGCCAGCATGCATAGCATGACAAGATATAATATCCTACTTTGGGTTTCTACCAAAAAACCTGTGTGAATTGTATGTAAAGATCTAAAGATTTGTTGTGCTTTGCGCTTCCACACCTTGTAAGTGTTGCGAGATTTGTACAACACAATTCATACAAAAAATCTGCACAAGATTCTGAAATGTCAAACATGCACAAGGGTTGGCGGTGGAAACGCAAATTGATACATTCACAGAGTTGTGCATGTTTTGTGTAGACATCTTCTTGGTGGAAACCCATAGCTAGACAACGATACGGCAGAGAAGAACACTAGGAACCGAAAAGTAACGAAGACATTTCTCTATGGTAAAAAGAAACCCTTATTATGAGTGCTAAGGAAAATAAGACCATAATAAGACCAGACAATAAAGTAAGAATTTGAATAAAAGACGTCACTAGGTAGTTGAGTATTGTACTGTACTCGTATTGTGACGATGTGCATGACAATACTGTGAATTTAAATCGATTTGAAGCAAGACCACAATGTTCCGGTCTCAATATATTGCGTTACTAAAAATAAATACCTACTTCAAAGGAGTAGTTTTCTTTTAATAGAAGTAGTATGCAGTAGACCGTGGGGCGCATACGCACTACATCAGGGCATTGAGATATTACTCTAATAAACATAGATCTTTGTTCTGTGTCTGGGTGTTACTATGTATTAAAAGTATGTATGTATTTACAAAAAAATAAATTATGTATACGTATTCTATCAGCCATCTAGTTCCCATAATACAAGCTTTGCTTAGTTTGAGACTAGAAGGCGTTGTGTTAAATATCTGTGAATATTTATTTATTTAATAAGGGATGACATCATATCTAATAATAACAAATAATAAACAAATATTTACAGACACTTAACACAACGCCTTCTAGTCCCAGACATCTAGACAGAACATTCGTTTAACACACTGATGAATCGAGTTTTCAACGTCATGTTGACGTCATCTCTGTTAGAATAAAACCTCTACCGAGGGCCCCCAGTCTTTATATAAATATATAGGGAAGTCATGCAGTTACTATGACGATTGTACATATTATATTTTAAGCAAGTATTTTATGACCAATTTAGTATTTGCGACAGGTGCAAACTAATCGTCGGAGTACTTCGTCAAAGTCAAATTAATCATTGACCTTCTTGGCTGGATTGTAATTTTATATAGGTGCACTATAAATGAATGAATAATGTCCACTAGGAATGATAAAACCCTAGTTGAACCTTTTTATGATTAATTAATTTTACCGAAATTGTTCTTTGAAATTAAAATAGCTGGAAGGAATAGGGCAGAATAATAAGGTCGAGAAAGGACGATAGTAGATACGGAAAGGCGAATAGAATTTATTATAATTAATACACTAGCGGGGTCAATGATATTTAAAGATGCGAGTTCAAAATCCGGCTGTCCTAAATCAATAAATCTTAGTTACTGAAATTACACAGATGGTTACTAAAATTACAATGCTCGTTCATAATTTCTATTATTTTGGGCATGGGCTATACTAGTAATATTCTTCTAGAGTGGGTGTACCAACCCTCGCAACACAGAGCTGAACAGCCCTTATCCAGTATTCGCCTGAATCCGCCTCTAGATTCTTTGATTCAAGAGTTCAAAATCAAAAAATGTTTATTTGGAACAAAAATACAATGAAGACAATAACAAAGTTGAGGGGATTAGTGCGTCTGTGAACCAACCAGACAAGGCGGTGTGCGGCCAAACCTGCGCTAATAACTCCTACAGTCATAAGACGGATCGACGGATTGCACGGATTCTCCGAATAAAACGGTAACAGAAACTTAAGAATTCTATATTTTCTGAAAACTGGGACCGAAAACAAATTTTGAAACGAAACAGTAATAGAAATATAAAAAAAAATTAAGGCTATTGTTTCGTCCCAGTGCGACGAGATACCGGTAGTCCGAAACTGGAATAACTAAATATTTTTTTAACCAAGTATTTGAGTATTTGCGCACTCATAGCGTCAGCAATTGCGTGAAAACCATGTTGAATGAAAAAAAAATATATGAGACTACACGTAAGGATTAGAGCGATTTTGATGAAACTTGAAACCAAAATAGTAGGAACCTAAATACCAGTTATTTTGTATAGGGCACCGTACAAGCATATCTCAGATAGAAGTATACTTAACTAGCCGGACCAATTAAAGTGTGACGTTTCAAAATTCCTTTCTTAGTGCACCTCTACACTATATGTAAGGATACTACCCTCCAAATTTCATACCTCTAGGACTTATAGTTTAGGCTGTGCGTTGATTCTCAGTCAGCTTCAAAAGAGTTTTATATACTTAGATAGAAGAAGAAGAAATCTCCACAAAACGAACGCAAAATACGCTGCGTTTTACACGCTCAGTGTAACGTAGCACTTACAGTATTTGCTCTGCAACTATAGATTATAGGAACAACACCGGGTTATTTTGGTTAGTTTATCAGGGTCACGCCCGTACTATTTACACAGACATATCGGTTAGCCGTGCGGTTTTCGTACTATTTAACGTTCCTCAGCTAATGGAAATTGAATGTGATGAAATATTTTATTTAGAAATGTTCACGCCTTCTTATTACATTATTATTATTTTTCACAATATGAGTAGTAGTATATTAGAACGCTTTCAGTATGTTAGTAATGAACGTGCCTGTAAAAACGGTGTTACCTCACAGAGTACGTCCACTGATGAGGTGCTCTGTGCCACTGCATCCATGACTTACACTTATGTAATGAGTATGAATATAATGGTAATTGAGTTAAGAGTAAAGTGTACCTTTGAATACCGCGAAACCCATTAGATTATAATAACTATTATCAATAATACCTACTATTTTCTCTGATGCTGGCAAGACCTGCAGCAATACAAAGAATAGGTAAGTTACTATTATCAGATGATACAAAAGTTAGAAAATATTTCATTGACACATGGCATAAATAACAAGAAATAAAAATAAGTAGGTATTATTTCGACCATATGGAACCGACCGATATTGGGTTTTGCATCCCAGTATTTGCAGAGGTCAACATTAAACTAGCCAAGAATAATGTTTGCTATATCCCCGTGGCTATAATTTTATCTAGGAACTAAAATGAGGATTTCTGTTAAGACTCTGTAGGTACCTCTGAATTTTCGTCACAATGACAAAATAAATCTGATTTATTTACCCTCAGTGCCATCAGAATAAACATTTGATTGTGGCAAACATAGATGTTTGTTCCATGTCTGGGTGTAGCATTGTATTATAAGTAAGTATTTATTTACAAAAAAATGTATAAAAGTATTCTATCAGCAATCTAGTTCCCATAGCTTTGGTTTGGAACTAGCGGGCGCAGTGTCAAATGTCCAATGATATTTATTTATTTACTACCATTATGGTCATTTTGACAGCTTTCTAGAGACCCCCTTTTTCATTTATTTGTAGTTATTCACCCCTTTTCTTAATCTAACAGATGAACTGGCTCACTATAAAAATTAGGCTCGTATGTTCAAAAAGTAATCAAGACTAGCATAGATTTTATTGAATTGAAAATCAGTTCAATATGTATGTATGATTTAGTTTTGAGCAATGTTTCAGCATACGAGCCATAGTTTTTTTTGGCAAGACTGCTCTAGTTGAAATCTTTTAGAGATTTACTGGAGTCATAAAAAATATAAGGCCCGCATTCTTCCTACGCTAACTTCGGTCGTGGACGTCGATCGTGAGCGTCGGTCAAGCGTACGAATGAACAGTTCTAATGCACCGCACTACGAAACTGAAGACAGTGGCGGATTAATTGTCGGTCACATCGGGTGTGGAGTCTCATAGAACATAAGGGCTTATTAGACCACGCGTTCTGCAGTCTACATGTCCCGGTGGCCGTGCAGCTGGTTTTCGCAACCAAGACATATGAAAAAGCACTATGACTATCTGCAGAAAGCGCGTGTAATAAGCCCCATAGATAAATTATTACTACGCCGATGTCAACATAGATAATAAATATAGTATTCATTCATAAGCTCGACCGACGTCAGCGTAGGAAGTATTTAGGCCTAATGTGTTAGTAGAACTCACCTCTTCAGGCACAACATCCTTGAGTTTGACATCTTGTAGGCGGCTGACTGACGCGGTACGATGGTAGTCTACCAGTTCGTTCAACGAGTTAAACTTCACAACCCATAGGAAGAACTTGCTTGACGCGTCTCTTAGTACCTTGAAATGTTGCACGCCATCTGGACATCTGAGAATAGACAAAGATTCATACCATAGAGGACATTTGGGCAACTGTGGTCTAGTCTAAGGAGAGAACCTTTTGATACGGTCGATACGGTTGTGCACTAATAGGTGCCCTAGATAAAATGGTCCGACGGATCACCGTACTGTGTAGAACTCCTACACATTGAACTTCACTATTAAAAAATGTGAGTAGGAAATCACTGCATCTCCGCAATTTATTTCTTATATAAATTCAATACGCATTTATTCAGAAAATCACAAGGATAACTCTGGCATTGACTTGAGACTTTTCTTGCGGCTGATTATGCTGTAAGAATGGTGGTGGTAAGCCTACCTCATAAGTAAAACCATGTATGACATGTCTGATATGACGTACCTACCAGGTGCTATATAGTATCACGTAAATAGCGCTATGTGTAAAGCTGTTTTTGACGCCGCATAAATCATTCAGAATATAAATTAATGTGAACTTTCCTATGCGTAACGTACCATCCGCATTATAGACCTTTTTAAATGTTTCGCTAAGCCATTCTATTAAATAAAGCAGTCGGAGAAACCGGTGATTGAACTTTGTTCATTTAGTTGTAGGTACATTCATTTTAGAAAACATCGACGCTAAGAAATTACCCGACACCTGATAACGAATACTACGAAAATATTTAGTGTCCAATCATCTTGTCCTATGATTCAGCCGCGGCCCCTCTCACTAAAAACCAGTTATATACAACCGACGACGACATGAATCACAAAATATAGTTTACGTGACAAGCAACTGGTTTAAGGTATAGAAAAATTATATAAATGAGAACAAACTCATAATTTTATCAGTCTACTGTAGGTGTAATAAGATAACCGGTATTTTAATAACCAGAGATAATTTCATTTTTAATTGTAAAACAATCCATGCTTTGTAGGACGCAAGTCTAATATGGACCGACGTATGTATGAGTCATTATGGTTAAACTTTTTCTACCAATCTAAAGTGTATTAGTCAGTTCTGCACGTATCGACTACGTCCTTTTCACTTATGAATAGGTAGACCAGATTGATAGGGCGGTTCTGAGCATTCATCATCATCGACCGATGAGGAGGTTATTTTTAAAATACATTTAGTAACAAGCGTACTGCCCGCAACACGCACGCATTATATAATAATGGATATTGCCTTCCTAGAGTGTCGAACCGAACTATCTTCAGGACTTTCTGAGATCTTTTGAATGCCGTAGGCAGCCAGCTCAGGCCGTCAAGCGTACTCAGTACTAAGTCTCAATCCAAACTGGGATACTAGATACGTCCCACCCAAGTAGAGGCCTATGAAACATTGTATTATCTAGAATAGATGTAAAATACAGATTTTTTTTTGAGCACATGGTAGTCAGTGGTTTATGTCTGCTCAAATGGGCCACAATGCTGTTGATTGGTATTTTACACAGTTCCCACGAGGAAATATTGTATTGTGTCGTTCGTTACAGCTGAGTCACTCTGCAAACTCAAGCCTCGACATCAATCAATGAACTTGAGTGTCATATTTGCCAATTTGTTGGCGTTATTGGACAATTGGGGTTATTGGATCCTTAGTAGGTAGGCTCTTTAGAGTTAATTCTCTACGTTACATCGTCACCATTCTACATAGATACGCATGTTCCACACTCATTAATGACAATAATAAAATAATCAATATACATTTTGTAATCAAACAACGTAAAATTGTAATCAATTAAAAAAATATCAAAATAAGTGGTATGCTAATTTGGACCTTATTTGTAGCTTAAACATAATAACCATTTTTACGTAATTTTAGTTAGTTTTCTGTACGAACGTAATCGCAACTGTCATGCGAGTAGGATTCAGAAGTTTTAAATCAGAACCGCAATGCGTAATGCTGCTCACCCGCGGGCACTTGTTACGCTGTATTATAACAAATAACATCGTACCTACTCCACCACAACGAGACGAAATCCTAAGTACCTACTCCTAGGTAACTCCTCCAAGTCTGCGAAGCCCTCAGGAAGCATCTGTGCATGTGTGGCTTCATTCTTAGCAAGATCACTCCTAACGTAATCTTGAGTCTAAATGCGGAAGCGGGAGTCCAACCAATACCACCACATTTAAAACACAACCGCGTGCGTGCGTGCCTTAAAGACGTAAAGTAAGAATATGGGATAAGTTAAAGTTGAACTCTCGAGTCATACAGTAAACTTAATTTAGAGGATTATTGATACGGTGTACGAC
Organism: Eulithis prunata; assembly: GCA_918843925.1. Taxonomy (NCBI): domain Eukaryota; kingdom Metazoa; phylum Arthropoda; class Insecta; order Lepidoptera; family Geometridae; genus Eulithis; species Eulithis prunata. The sequence goes on along the minus strand of OU974014.1, from coordinate 6,531,013 downwards.
AATAAACTGAAATCACTACACACGGGAAAAACATTACGCAACCGCGGCTGTACACCAATGATTTACGCAATGACTTAGTGTTGATAATAATTGGCTCTTTCCTAAATTATTCATGGATATTTGATGTGTAAGTATGAGTTTGAGGTAAAAGTGTGGAATATGTAGAGGTAGACTCTAATTAGGTATCATACTAATATACAGAAGATTTTTTTAGAACAACTGATTTAGCAGGAAAATCATTTAGAAGCAGTGGCGTGGCGGTGAGCTTGAGCGAATTAAAAACCTCCTCCTTTTTGAAGTCGTTTAAAAATACCACAGAACATTTTTGTATAAAAATCTCTACTCAAATCTTTGTTTGAGTGTGGCTTGAGTAACGTATTCTTTATCAACATACAGGTCTTAGACATCTTCTTTTAAAACCTAGAGTAGGTACTAATTATGTATCAAAACTTGTGTGTGTCAAGTTTGGAGATTCGAGAGTATGTCTACCGTGTTTGGGATTACAGTCATGAGAACATGCCTATCATATAATTAAATTATTCTAGTAGGTAGATACTGGATAATATTGGTGATAAATTCTCTCTAGACTATAATAAACCCAAATTACAACACAAGGGACATTATTACCAATGTTTATGTGTATGACAAGGGCGTTGGAGCTAAGGGGCTTAGTCTTGTGACATTATATTATTATATTTTAGTCTGTTTATGATAGTGATAGATTTTTCTCAAAAACTTTTCTCGCGCGACCTCATTTTGGAATAAACTGGGTACCTAGATGCACCTTATAACTTTTGAAACTATAATGGTTATCAACTTAATTTTCACAAAAAAATTCGACAAATGATTGTTAAAACTTCTGTAAACACCCAAGTGTCTTTTGGTGCCAAAGTCAGGCAAACAGCTTACTTTAGAAAAATGCACCAACAGAATCGGGCCCAATATCTACAATTTGTTCTAAATAAACTGCATATTAGTTGTGTAAATAACAAAAGAAGTTTTTCCTGAAGTAAAAAGTAAAAACCAAACATGTCACTGATAATACTAATAATAGCGTTAAACTGATAACACAATACCAGGAATTGTTTATGACTAGTGATGGAAAAAAGTACTCACTTTACAGATAAGGAGAAGTCGCCAGGACTTGATTCACTGATCCTAATTAGAAAACCTCCTTCTGGCTTACTCATTAACAATTTCTCTGCATCTGCTCTTGTGATTCTTCCGTAATACCAACTGAAAACAAATATATTGCTCACTAGCTGTCGCCCGCGGCTTTGCTCGCGTGATAGCAGCATACGCATTATTTGGTTAAAATCTTTGATCCTAATTTTAGACCCTTTAGAGTGTGACTTTTCAAAATTCCTTTCTTAGTGCACCCCTGCACTATATAAGGATACTACCCTCCAAATTTCATAACTCTAGGACTTATTGTTTAGGCTGTGCGTTGATTCTAAGTCAGCTTCAAAAGAGTTTTATATATATTGATATTCTTACTTAAAGCCCTTACTTCATCTCACTAATATTATAAACTAGCTGATACCCGCGACTTCGTAGACATACGAAACTTTCCACCAAAATATCTGTCAACCAGTATACGATGAACCTCATGCCAAAGGCTGTTTTTGGTTTAGAGAGGTCAAGCTGTATCTAAGAATCCACGTGATTGATTTCAATAAAATATAGCCTATGTTTCAATCCGGAAAAAGGGCTTCTGAATGATATAAGTTTCATTGAAATTGGTCCAGTAGTTTAGGCGTGATCCGCGAACAAACAAACAGACAAACAAATAAACAGACAAAGACAAAAATAAATAGTAAGGGTTGCTTTCAGTAGCAATCTTCATAAAAGGAATTGCAGAAATTCACTGCTTAACAGTAACTCAGAGGTTAATAATATTCATTAATCACATCACAATGTTTAGTTATGATTATAAAGTAGCCAATAAGAACTGTTCCTAATAAAATGCAAGCAGGATAAACTGAAATAGCAACTTTTTTCTAATTTGTTTCATTACTGAAAACCCAACATGGTATCCACATTTTGTTGTATGAGCTTTCCATTATCGAATTTGTTAGTTAGCTTACAAATTGTTCATTTAGTAATGGGTAAAGTGAGGGGTTACAAAAGTAACAGAATGAAATAGGTCAAAGAGTGTTCATGGAATGTTCGTGTAAACAAAACTAATAGATGATTGATAGTTTGTTGACACAAATAGAACAAAATGTTAGAGATGGAATTGTTCAAATCTCTGCAAAGATCTATTTAGGAACTCGTAATGTGTCAAGAATATTAACCATCTAAAAATATAAAACTTTCTTCAAGCTGACTGACAATCAATGCACAGCCTAAACTATAAGTCCTAGTGTTATGAAATTTCAAGGGTTGTATCCTTATACAGGGTGTTACCAGACCACTTCCGAAAACTTGGAGGTTCCAATCAGACCATGATACTGAAAACATTAAGCGAAAAAAATCGCGAAAAAAAAAATTGACTTGACTATCTCTTTTTAATTTTTTTTCTAGTTACATACACACAGTACAACATAATAAGACATATCTACCTAATTATCTCATTTAAAAAAGCAAAAAAACAAATAAAATAAATAAAGCAGCAATGTACACGCAGCACGCAGATTACGTCTACTACAGCATGAACAGCTGAGAGTTCATCGCGGGTCATTCAAGTACGCGACGTGCGAGCGACCTACGTTAGTACCTACCTACGTTAGTAGGCACTTACGACACAGAATAAATAATAGTACTACGCCTCGACCTTACCTACGTGAATGCGTACATTGCGGGCTGGCGAAATAAATACAAATCTTTAAACATTGTTTTCTCCGGCTATAATTATTTTTCAGGATAACTGATTTTTTTTTGGTATGGTTTTGGTGTGCTGTAGCTCCCCCTTTCGTTTTCGGAAGTGGTCTGGTAACACCCTGTATATAGTGTAGGGGTGTACTAAGAAAGGAATTTTGAAAAGTCGCACTTACCTAAAACTAGGATCAAACATTTAAACCAAATAATGCATATGCTGCTACCATACGAGCAAAGCCTCGGGCGACAGCTAGTTCCAATATAATTCTAGACTTTGCTGATCCTTTACAATGTTAATAAATGTAAAAGAGAACTAGGTAACTAAATCGTTATATATACCTAGGTAATTAATAAACCAAGATAAACATGAGAAACAAAGTTCAGTGTAAGTACCTACAGTAATTGCTATCTATTATGAGATAATTCAATTCTGCAAATAAAAGTAGAAGCTATTATCATACCAACTAAAGTGTAGATGGGAAAACGAAATAGATGGAAAAAAACCTCTTTGAAATGAAAGCAAACTGGGTTAGAAGAGAAAAACAATTCCGGACATGAGCCAGATAGAGCTCCAAAAAAATCGAATTTCAAACATAGCTCCATGAACAAGATTTATGATAAGACAGCTGGTTCTACTTGTTCTAAAGATAGTTCTTCATACACTTTTTATAAGGTACTAATATTATTTATGTAGAAGTGTTTAGAGCTGTATGTACTAGTCCAGAACCATACCTGTGACTTTTCATTTGTATGTAGTTACTAGGTATGAGTCCTTCTTTGCCTTCCAATTCAGCTCTGTACCAGTTCATATCATCCTCCATATTTAGTATCTGCAATAACAATTTTTTTAGAAACGATTTGGTACCAATTAAACTATCTCTGAATTTCACGGGAAAAAAGGTTTGAAGACATACCTTTAGAACTTGGTTCTTCTTGAAACTGAGCTCATCATCAGCAGTTGCAGTAAAATCGTGTTTTGCTATAGCCTCCATTGTAGGCACTTCACAGGAATGTCACCGAATTCCAAAATAACTCACAAAGTATAAACTATATACGCAACGGTAGAGGTCAGGGATATAATGTAATCATAATGCATGTATTTTATCACAAATTCAATAAAACCAACGCTTTGCTGGGTAATTTTAGAGAAAAACCGATCACAGGACACACATCACATCAGCCCGTCGCAGATGAAAGCATAGACAACTGACTGAATGAAATGAACACTATCTTTAGACTCATTCGTTTCTTTAACTCAGTGTTTCCAGCTAAAAGTGAAATATTTATATTTCATGGGATGGAAGTACACATTATATTATGCATATTTCATGCAAATGTTTCAAATATAATAATAAGTATGTACCTACGTAATGAATGATGATAATGATGATGACCTACTCAACATCTTTTTTTTAATAATGGTGCTCAACTGGGTTCAGCTCACGACCTTGCATAATATTATGAATTAGCATCGAAAAACAAAAACCAAAAATATATCCCCAAAATCCTGTGCTTGATAAGCCAGGAGAGATTTTAGGAGTTTTGTTTTCTTTGAATATTATCAAATCAACCATGTACATACAAATTGTACAAACTAGGGGAAAATAACAGTGTTCGCGCTGTTATCTACTATCTGTTGCAATCTGTCTTCCAGTACCTCTATTACGAACAAATCTGACAGTCGCCGCGTTATCGTATTCGAGCTAAATAATTATTGCGCGTCAATGCCAGCTCGACTGCCAACCGTTGTTGTAGTGTGATACGCTAGCGTTACGATACGTTTGCGATTGTCACATTTATTCTTATCAAAGCACAGATTGCCTCTGGATATTGGTGTAGTCCTACCATAACCAATCATTTCTGCGACGCCAATAACAAAAAAAAAACACTCATTTTTTAAGCCTACGTTCCATTCCATAGTTTTCTTTATCCTAAGATTCAAAAATAGACATTAAAAAAAAAATTGACACTGACTCATGAAAAATATATGACCTTGATAGAAAATATATTTGAAGTTTGTATAGAGCAGTACGTCAAAATTAATGACATTTTGTATACAAATTTTTTGACAGCTCTTTTTACGTCCAATCGCCTTCCCAGTGGCATTATACGCGTAAGAATTTTTAAATCTTTATTTATTCCTGCCATCCTTATTTTCTATAATAAACTGAAAACCAATACCCGCTATGTGGTAAATTTGAATAATAAGTTTGTGTTTATTTATGTTGCTCAGTGTTGAAATAAACATAAAGATTTGCCGGTGTGTGATGTTTCAGGTTTAGTCGTAACTCTAATAAACGCAACGATGTCGGGAGGATTAGACATACTCGCCCTCAACGAGGAGGATGTCACCAAGATGTTGGCAGCGACGACCCACCTTGGGTCCGAGAATGTCCACTTCCAGGCAAGTTTCATGTGGTCCTATAACCTTACTTTGTTGACATACGTTTACATGATGATATTGAATCCGTTCCATTTTAATAAGCTGATTACTATTGACGATCGATTCTCCCAACTGATGTTCTCTACAGTAAATCCAATACCTTCCTCAGAAAGTCAGTTTCTTACCTCTTACATGTACTTTTAGATGGAAACGTATGTTTACAAGCGCCGCCCTGATGGAACTCACGTGATCAACCTGCGCCGTACTTGGGAGAAGCTGGTTTTGGCTGCCCGAGCTGTGGTCGCTATTGAGAACCCAGCTGATGTGTTTGTCATCTCGTCCCGTGCATTTGGCCAGCGCGCTGTGCTGAAGTTTGCTGCACACACTGGTGCTACACCCATCGCTGGACGTTTCACTCCTGGTGCTTTCACTAACCAGGTACTTAACATAACAAAACATTATAATTAAAACTGTAAATTTTTGAACATTAGAGATGTTTTTTAGTTTGTTTTGTTGACATTACTAAATTAATGAAACATCACTCCTGACTACAATCACATGGACAGTTTCATTTATTTTCTAACAGAAAAGCCAAAGTTTTTTGTGTGGAAGAAAAGGTGGGATATTACGAAAAAATTATGAAACTATAGTGTTCTGTGATGACAAACAAACTAAGGAACCACTGACTGCTAAGCAGAATTGATTACAAACTTTTCTGATTTCTTCAAATATCTATCAGCTTTTGATCATCTAGTTCTGTACTAAAACATAAGATTTTGTCTTAGATCCAAGCGGCTTTCCGTGAACCTCGTCTGCTGATTGTTCTGGACCCTGCTCAGGATCACCAGCCCATCACTGAGGCTTCATACGTCAACATTCCTGTCATTGCCCTGTGCAACACTGACTCGCCTCTCAGATTCGTCGACATTGCTATCCCATGCAACACTAAGGTATGTTACTATTCTGGTATTACTAGCATCCAGGTTTTTAAGTTTTTTCTTATGTTATTAATCTCTGGTTTTCTGTGCTGAAAGTACCATGTAATTATCTTATTTTGTAAAAAAAAACTAGCTACCTGAGGGTTTAATTGGGTTTGGCTGTTAAACAGCAAATTTTCTATCCAATCCTGAAACTGTTAACTAATTCCTTCCAGTCATCTCACTCCATTGGTCTGATGTGGTGGCTGCTCGCCCGTGAGGTGCTTCGTCTCCGTGGAGTCCTTGCTCGTGACCAGAAATGGGATGTGGTTGTTGACCTGTTCTTCTACAGGGACCCTGAAGAGAGTGAGAAAGAAGAACAACAGGCTAAGGAACAGGTAAATAAATACTATTTCTATTCAAGTGTTTAGGTACATTAGATATTCTGTGGTTCAAAACTAAAATAGACTCAAAATGAGAGTACTCATATTGATCTGCCTCACTGCATGTATTTGTTGATAAATAATGACAGGCCCCTCCCCTAACATACACAGATCAGGGATTCCACCACACTCTAGGATCATAATATAATGTGGTTGGGTGGGTATCAAAAACTAGTAGGAACTGAGTACCGCTGCACCATAACATCTAAATAATCGAATATTTCACCTTCTGCAGAAATCCAAGTTTCAATAAGATAGTTGCTCACCGCACAACATTTAAACCCAATATTCTCTTTCAGCAAGCTGTAGTAGCACCTAAAGCGGAAGCACCCGCACCAGTTCACGAGGACCTGTACGATGCTACTGTGGAACCCGTGGCTTCTTGGGCCGAAGACAGCGCTGCGCCGCCGCCAGCTGCCGCCTTTGGGGCTCCGCCCGCGCAAGAGGACTGGGCTGCTCAGGTATATATCATGCTGCAGAATACTTCACTTCTTAGTTTAAAGGCCTTGCTGCCTCAAGATTTTCTAAACATCAAACTAAAACATAATTCTATCCTATTCTATATTTTCCTATATTTGTATGTTATTCCTGATTGACTATTTGTATTGTCTGTGGGGAAGGGTAGGTTATGTTTTTTTCAACACACTTGCTCATAAAGTGGCTCTATGGTGACCGCAATTAGGCACATAATGATACCCATAATCAAACTGTGACTTTTTCATTGCTAATTGGCACCTCGGCGGTAATCACCAATGTACCACACTTGTACCATAATGTACTATTGTTTCATTGTATTTGTTTTATTATGTGTATCTGTGTTGTGTGGTTGGATAAGAATTAATTCATTCATATCATACAATCTTCCAATGATGATATAGAATCCGTTCCAAAAATCTACTGATTATCACTGACGATCGATTCTCCCAACTGATATCTTTTGACAAACTCTCCTATAGACTTCTCAGGGCATGTTTGAACTGTGTATTTTCTCCCAGGTTCAAGACGAATGGAGCACACCTGCGCCCGCCGCCGCCGCAGCTCCAGCTGGTGCGCCTGCCCCCGCTGCTCCTGCTGCTACCCCCTCATGGGGAGGCTCCGCTCAGGACTGGAGTTCTGCGTAAACTACGTTTCGTTGGTTAATATAAGCTGAAACTTCCTTATTTGTTTCTATTATTACATGTCCGATCTCGATTGATATGATTTGCATCAATGGAGATGTCAAAAGACCTTTACCAAGCAGTAGGGTCCAGACACTAAACATAGGCTATATTTTATTAAAATCCAATACGTGGATTCTTAGATACAGCTGGAACTCTCTTAACTAAACCAACAGCAGCCATTTGCTACGAGGTTCATCTTATGCTGGTGACAGATATTTTGATGGAAAGTTTCGCACGCGTACGTAGTCGTGAGTAGTAGCTAGTCATAAATAGAAAGGTTAAATTTGAGAGTTCCTACATAACTTCTGGATTTAGTGTTAATTAAAATGAGTATAGGTGTCGACGGTTTTGAAAGACGCAGGCTGCTGAAGTGCTGAGGTGCGTAATTTGATAAATATTTATCAATATTTTTTACCGTGAAAACTAATAATAAATAGATCATTTTAATTAAGCTAAAAATATATATTGTTATCAAATGAAACAACGTTAAAATTACACGTACAATTTTATAGATAAAACATAACTGGTATCAAAATTACATCCCACCAAGAAACCTATAAAACGTCCCTCCCTTTACCATACAAGTGTATTCTATAAATACACGTGTATTTTACATTACCGTGGTTCGAGAGTACCCTAATGATAATGCTGTTCATTGCTGCGTTTGTACCGAGTGGGTAGTATTGCTTTGCCGGTCCATTTCGACAGTATTGGTTGTCCATTACCTTCACCAGAGTATTGTTCGCGAGCATACCCTGTTGATTAGAAAGCAAAATTCATGAGTTGCGATTTTACTATCCAATAAATATTGCGATTTATTTGTATGAATGCGACGTAAGTTAGTTACAACTAAAGGTCTGAAGCATGAAATGTTTCAAGTTTTCTTACGTAAATAGTGAAAAGCTTCGGTGCACTTTTTGCCGTGTCTGGTCGGACATGTTCGACGCTAAGGCTCGATACTATTTGGGTCTTCGGCAATTGAATGATCAGCTCGCCGGAAGAGCCACTGAAAATGAATGGAACCAATGGTTTAGGTACCCACTTAGTAGTTTATACCTACACATAATCCTATCTAAATAATTCGTAACTCTCGCATTGTCAATGGCCATAATATTTAACTTGACGGCATTATGCCAACCGTAACTGAATCTACAGAATATTGAGCAGATTTTGATACTATTATTTATTTCAATCTTGTAGAAGTATTACACCTACAGTGTACGACGTGTACGTACGTACAGCTTTTTCTGATCAAACTGTCATCATCTCCTCAGCATAGGTATACTGCCGCGCAAATCATAATCACAGTAAGTCGGATTTTTCACTTTTGAGTAAACGGCGATCAAAGTTTTTTTTATACTTTTTGCCGCTACTCCCGGTGTATGAGGAATTATCAAAATGTTTTTTGTTTGCCAAGTGCGATTAAATTTACTTTATCTTTTGTATACATTATTTTTAAATTAACTATAATATTTATTGATATAAACCTTAAAAATGTGATTATGACTAGGAGTAAAATAATTCGAAAAATATGTTTACTTAGCATAAATACAGTAAGTATGTGACTTACTGTGAATATGATTGGGGAGAGAGACTTACTGTGATTATGCTAAGTGAGTAAGCTTAATATTAAGGAAGGGTGCAAAATTTACTTCATTTTCTTAGTGACTTACTGCATTCAAAATTAAAATACTATCAAAAAATCACATCATAAATGTGAAAGTTTATGAGTGTGGATTTATGTTTGTTTCTCTTTCACGTAAAAACTACTGGTCGGATTTTGATGAAACTTAGCAGTGACATAGCTTATGTATTATAAAAATACATAATCTATAAGTTATAATCTAATAGTCAAGTAGGGTAAAAAAAATATTAAAAACATTTTTTACAATAAGCATATTAATACCTAAGGTGTTACCTCATCCTGAGGTTATGAAACAAAATGTCACAAAATAGAGATAACACTAAGTGTATAATTTTTTTTTATAATTAATCGACTTCAAAAAAGGATTCTGAGGATTCTTCTCGGAGGTACTTAAGTCATGCATGCTTTTAGGTGTTTTCTTTACCCATTGACTTCTGTCGATCTTTCAACGCCTTTTCTTCCGGTTTGTGTGAATGTTCTGTTAATTATCTACCTTATTCCCATATAATTCTTTTTGATCAGAGCCACGAATTTTTGTCATCACTCTAGAGTACATTTTTTACAGAGTGCTTATGTAGTATATTTTTTGTGCATTTATGTATCAAAGTTTAATTTAAATTGAACCTGGTAGCGCTGCTAGGACCACCGAGAGCAAGCATTTGTGTGGCAAATATTGACGTTTGTTCTGTGTCGGGTGTTGCTATGTATTATTAGTACCTATGTATTTACAAAAAATATATGTATAAGTATTATATCAGCAATCTAGTTCGTATTACAAGCTTTGCTTAGTTTGGGACTTATTAATTAAAGTATTGTGTGCGTAAATGTAAGCCATACAGTAGAATACTAACTGCGTGCTCTACAAAGAGTTGCGTTTCTGTACTGACTGACGTTTACGTCCAGGTCTGCACCAGATAATATATCTGGTCAACTGGCTATTAATCTACTGTGGTTACTTAAATTGATCAATTCTAATTCATGTTATTGCTTGCAAATTCTAGAAAAGATTTAGCTTTTTTTATTTATTACATCTTAAATAGCTATTAAAATTGTTTGCAAGAGTAAAAAAATAAAAGCATCGATATATAGGCCAATATACGTTGATTATATCTAACGGAGTCTGAAAAGTAAATGATTGAAAATTTATTTTTTGAAACTTTTTTTTTAATAATTTTGTGTTAGACTTTACCTTATTTAGAGACAAATAAAACAAATAATTATTACCGAACACGTTCTACTCCCCGACTGCCAGCGATTTGATTACTTCTTAGTACACCCCCTCCCCGCTATTCAGTTTTCTTTAGCAATTATTGCATTTGCTCTAGGTAGAACTACGCAAAAGTTACGCATAAATACAGTAAGTTGTTATACGGTGACAATACCATGGCCAGGTAATTGCAAATAATTAATTCACGGCTCTAATAATAAGTACAGTAAGTATACCTACTATAATTATGCTATGTATTATTCAGATCATTTTTTAGGTGGCCCAAGGCATAAATACAGTAAGTCTGCTTACTGCCATTATGCTATATATTTTTTTTTAAATAAAATTCCTTTTACCAAACATATTAAAGGCAAGACGTGTTACTGCAGAAATGGTTGGGAAATAGTTTCAAATTATTGAAAATCCATGGTAAATTGAAACGTATGTCTACATCCTGTAATTATGACAAGTAAATCATTCTTCTAAACGGGACTTACTGTGATTATGCTTATTGAAACACGAGGTTCTGGGTCGAATTTCGATAATCTGAGTATACAGAAATGTAGATCTCGTTTCAAGGATTCCGAACATGTATCTAACTCAATACCGCCAAAAACCCGACTTACTGTGATTATGATTTGCGCGGCAGTATAATAGGCGTACCCTTATCTCTATATTTTATTTATGAAACAAATCAACAGCTCTTAGAAATAATGCATACAAAACTTATAAGCTAAACCTAAAACCAATTACAGGATTTACATTTTATGAGTAGGTACATATGAATCCTACTATCCTACTTCGTACTAATAAACGCGAAAGTTTGTAAGTATGGATGGATGGATGTTTGTTACATATTCAGGTAAAAACTACTGATCCGATTTGGATGAAACTTGGAATATACATAGTACGTGACCTGGATTAACACATAGGCTACTTTTTATCCCGAAAAATCATCGTGATCCAACGGGCGCGAACGAAGTCGCGGCCGGTAGATAGTACAGTTATAAAGTCTAGCATTTCCCCCCACAATCAGATCACTCACCTAAAAGGCCAACAATCCGCAGGTGTAGGCGTTCTCAAAGAGAGCACAGTATCAGGTGGTGGTGCTGCCTTCCACAGCGGTATTACACCCCACAAGGCGACTCGACCGCCCCATTCTATGGTGTCACTGCTCTTTGAGGCAATCACACCTGTTATGTATCGCCTGTCTTTTGATTCTGTAACTGAAGAGGGATTGGTATTTGGACATAGAAATCTAGGATTAATAAAAGCTGAAGTGACTACTCCTAGGAAGGTGAAAAGTAAGATGGCCGAAGGATCAAAGAAATTGAAAACATCGTAGAATGTTGTTGGATAAATAAGAATTAGTGGAGTAATATGTCCTGCAGTGTATTTCAGGCTGATTATGATGAATCTTAGTAGGTAATAAAATACCTGTGACGAGTGAAGCAGTAAACTTAACACTCTGTTTGTTTAAGCGTAACAGCTTCGCCAATAAAACGAGGAATTTGGCGCATTATAAGGAAATATAAATGAAATACGATCTAATTGAATCGTACCTGGGTAGATTCGGGTTATACGCCGTAGCCGAAGCGTACTCCTGTAATATAAATACAGTTTAGTTTACTATACTTAGTACTTGTTTTAAATACCTATCTAAAACTGTTCTACTTTAGCGCACCAAGCTTAGAATCGATTGGTGCGCTTATGTGGAATCGCTTAGGTGCGGAATTCCTTGGTGCGCAAAAGTGGAATGCTTAATTCGGTAGAGTTGTATTGGTACCGAGTTTGTATAATCCAAAACTACGCGTTCCAACACTACCTACTCATTCAAAATGTTCAAGGATCGTTTTAAAACGTTCGGCTGTCATATCACGTGAACAAAACTGGGAGGGCGTAAATTTTTAACTACTCAGGGGAAATTTTGATTTTACATTTTGACGGATGCAATCGCGGATACTACTGAAATACTACATCAGCACTGCAAACCGTGGAAATGTGGGATGTGCCTTTAAATACTCCCTTAGATATTTGAGTGACTATTTGACTACTGTTACGGAAATACGGTCGCGAGAAAAATATGTTCGTAAATGTTTTAGGTATTTAGTACTTGACAGCTTGTGCGACGAGGTTTTAGGTAAAGGACTAGGTGCTATGCTAGTTTTGGACATGTAAAATACGATTAAACTTTTTAAGCTACGAACTTTATAATACCTAGTTACTTCATGAAAACGTTTGTACGACAGCATACCGGTAGAGCGTTTATCGAGGCAAAGTTTTAGTACCAAATATAACGTTAAGTTTAGTACGATACGGGCGAAGTCACAAGCGAAGGCTAGTGTAACATAAAAGTGTGGTGTGACTGGACATTAAAGGCAGTTTTGGACCAAGCTGGTGTTTTAGTAAAGTTGCGAGTAGGTACATTGTTTTATCTGTCCAGATAATATAGTGCGCTTTATGTTTAGAAAACGAGCAGTAGAGTTAAAAATACATTTGCACAGTAAAATTAAAAGGGTCATAATTATATTATGTATTTGAAATCGAAGTGCGTCATCAGTTTAACGAAACCAAGCCTAAACTACATCTTTCGACCGAGCAGTGGGACTATGTTTGAAGAAAACTGGTGGATCAAATTTAGTTTTCGTAATCTAAAACCACAAACTACTTTCCATAAGACCGATAGGCGGAGACGCGGGCTATAGTGCTATAAAAAACTTTTCCTACAAAAACGTGATTATTATTTATGCCGCCGGTCAATCGGATAATTGAGAGCAAGGCCATACTAAAACCGACTCCTGATATTTTATTCCGTAACATTGTTTTTGTGTAAGCAAAAAAGCAAAACATGAATTTCCGTCGACGATAAAACAAAATGTAGCGTTTAAAATTGTGTTATTTTTGAACTGTGTAATCCACGCGACTTGACTCTCGTAACTTTGTACAAAAGTCACTTCATGAATTTTTGAATTTCCTTCGGTTCTTGCACCCGATAAACTGACGACTGACATCTGAAAGTGACATCTGAATAGATAGATTATATTTACTGATCTATGAGGGAGGCATAGTATGAAACAGTTTATAAATGCTTCTTAGGTTCGGGTTTAGGTATTGCTTTGTCAGTCACTCAGATCACAGTTTAACTATTAACGTAGGTATAGGTAGGTACATTTAATATTAAAAAGCTGAATCAATACGAACGTGTTGAGGGGTATTGTATGTTAGCGTTATGCATGTCAAGGGCAGTGCATTTGATTAACGTTGGTTTTTTTGTACCTACCTAAATACTTAGAACGTTTCTCATCAAATCTTCTCGGACAAAAATATATATCACCCATTTTACCATGGTATTTAATTTCTGTTAAATTATCTTCTGTTATAATATTATAAAGAGGAAAGATTTTATTGTTTGTTTGCATTGAATAAGTTCCGAAACTACTCGACCGATTTGAAATTTTTTTTCGTCGTTGGGAAGCTACACTATCCCCGAGTGATATAGGCTATAATTATATTTAAAACAAAAATTAGGGACTCAAATAATAACCTGAGGTGTAAAAAAATTACCCAAAGAAATGTTTGTTAAATACCCGTGCAAAGCCGGGACGGACCGCTAGTTTGGAATAATCTACTTACAGAATTTCACTTTGCATAGAAGATTACCTACGAGTAGCTTCGATGTGACAATGGTTTTAGGCATTTTATTTCTAAAATGACACATAGATTTTTTTATCTAAAGCAGTCGAGCGAGGCTCTACAAGTTACCTTCTTTTGTAAAATTTTTAGTCTTACCTAAGATTATGTTCAGCTCTAGAAAGTTCCAACGCCAGATATCTCATCTTATGACAGCATTCTTCGTTCACTGATGGTTTCCAGTCTACTAAAATAATAGCATAAAGTTAGACCGCATTTACATAAAAAGCAGGCAAGTAACAAACCAACGCTTTCAGACAAGCTTATGCACAAAAGAAAAGTTGGACATGACTTGATAAAGCTAACGCGGATGATTTGACGCTATAGGTGCTAGTTCGATCCCCACAGAAGGGCAATGATTGCATGTTCTGTAAATATGTATTCTGTGTTAGGTGTAATGATATTCGCAGTTTTCTGATACCCACACACATGGAATCCTAGTGTGGAAACGAAATGAAACGTCATGGAAGTCTGTACTATAAATAAATAAATACTCTTAGATTGAGAGACGTTAGTTGCTATTTAGGTAAGTATTTGTTTGGGAGCTTTCTCGGTAATGTAGAGATAAGCGCCGGCAGCCCGCTATATGCATAAATGTACCATAACAAAAGAAATTTCATGTTTTTCGTAAAATACGGCCGAGAAAAGTTAGTACGGGCTTTTTCAGTTCTTCATTATGTTGGGGATTCTAGTAGATTACCTATTACGAGAGCGCTTTTTGCATAGGTATACTTAGGTACCTATCTAGTTGAGGGTCATGCCTTTATTTTCGGCTGTACAGGGTGTCCCAAAATACTAATGACACACAGAAAACGTTTTTAAAATTTGAAGCATTTGGTAACTATAGTGAGAAAGGGAAACGGCCACGAAAGATGGAAAATTTATTGCGTCTAGAACACTGGTAATTTAAGCGTTTCTTTACAATCCGTGTTCAAAGCTTTGGTTTACGTTATCTATTAGTACCTATAAGTGGGATTAGTATAGAGTTGTCAAACAACTAAGTCCGTAATGTAAAATGATGTCTGGAAGAAATAGTGTGGCTGAAGACAGTGGTAGGAGATTTTTGGTACAGCCTGTAGAAATAAGAGTAGGTAGATATACTCTTTTGAAGCTCTTGTTTCACATATTAGATGCTTTTAGTTTTTAGGTGTGGGACCTATCTAGGTAAACAGTTTTTGGTTAAAAAACTTTAATTTTATTTCGTGCCAATACAATACCTAGTTATATATTGCGTTTGTCTGAAATTGACTAAATTCAACTAGTTTTAAAACAATTTAAAGTGATGCTTGTGCCTTTATTGAATATCGTCTCTAGAATGCAATTTGTCACCGAACTTCAGCGATATGATATCGACACTAAACGACAGCCGTTAAAACGGAGATAGATACCTAACAAACAGACAGGCACAATTTGCAGAATTTGCAATCTAAATTGGATCTACAAATATGATAAAAACCCGATTAAAAGTCTAGTCTAGGTCTTACCAAATGATAATTTCGTTCGTGAGATCAGTTTGTCCATCAAATTCAGCGCGCTTGGCACAGAGTTAATCCTCCAGAGATACGCTGAAAATAATTAAAAAGCTATTAAAATTTCAGCTGGGAGGTTTAATTCGGATTATTCTTTTTTAACACAAAAAAGTTTGAAATTGATTCTTATAATCTTTTTGACTTAAAGTTTCGATCCAAATTAGGGTCGAACACATTTTCATCATCATCATTTTTCAGGAATGCTCACTGCTAAAGAAACATGCTCATATACCTATATTATGTGTAACTTTTCGTCGTCTGTCCAACTATTGGGCATGTTCTACGCAACGTTGCGCTTTCCGGTACGTGGTCTCCACTTAACCTTTCTGGGGCCTTATGCTCAGTTCGATAGAGCTTTTATTGTAATAGAGATGATGTCATATGTCAGCGGAAAACTGGTTTCACGTTATTTTGACGCTTTAAGCTCAACAGCCGTCTGACTTGGACGAATCCGTCTGATCTCCCAGTTGTACCCCGGCCACTGCCATTTCAACTCGCTAATCCTTACTCATAATCCTCTTTTACTTGAGTAGATACCTAAGCTCGTTAGATTGAAGTTATTTTAACTAAACACCTCTGAAAGATCGAAGTGAAACTTTTGGTTTGAACTTACTTTATTCAATATCTTTAGAGCCGATTTGTAGATCTACTCTGTGTGGCAAGTACAGCTTGACTGCTGCAGAAGCGCTTCGCTGTTGGATGCAGCGTAGTGCACGCTACGCTACTGTACTTATAAGTGTGTGAATCGGTCATTAACAGCAGTATTTAGCGACAATATAGATGGTAATAAAATATTTACCCATAAACTACGATTCCCTAGCATCACGTTTTTAACCGACTTCAGAAAAAGATTCTCAATTCAGTTGTTTTTTTTCACAATCTATAGTAGTAGCTTTCTAAGTATGTCAAAATACAAACCAAATCCAGCGATCAGCAACACAAACATTATTCCGACCAACTTCGATGTACCTCTCCTCTGTGCACACACTTTCCTACGCCTTTTACCGCTCTTAAAGTTTTCACCGCCGCGCAGGTACTCCCAGATGTTTTCTCTCAAAGGATATGAGGATTGTATTTCGCACTTCGGCACGAGTTTTCTCCGGAAAACTTTTCCTGGAAGAAAAACTGGCTATAGAAGTGAAATTACCACGCAGCATGGCTGGCATTATCTATCTCATTCTGGTCATGGGCCATGGCTCAATGTATAGTGCGGAAAGTAGGTGGAAGGAAAAGGCCCAGAATCGTCCTACAAGGCAGGCTTATTTCCAGCAGTAGATTAAGTATGATGATTGAATGTTCTAGATAAGAGAAAACTATGTGTCAGACTAGTCGATAGATGGAAAAAGCTGTCTTTTTGTTATGACCAATGTAAGTAACAGAGCCACAAAGAGAGTTTTGCTGACAGCGTCAGTGTCAATCTGACACTGACATTGCAAGCAGGTATGGTGCCGTTTCTTCCAAGTAGTGCCTAGATTCGCATCTCTGCACTAAAATGATGCTTATGGAAGCGAGTAAATGGACGGCTACCTGAGCAGTGTAATTTGCTGGCGTGTAACGAGATTGCACTAATTAATGATGTACAACCGGGGATTGCATGGTAATGTTGGTTATTCGGACATGCTACGGTTTGGTTTTAGCTTTCTACGTAATTCTACGGAGAAGTTT
The DNA here is from genome assembly GCA_918843925.1 of Eulithis prunata. Classification (NCBI taxonomy): domain Eukaryota; kingdom Metazoa; phylum Arthropoda; class Insecta; order Lepidoptera; family Geometridae; genus Eulithis; species Eulithis prunata. The sequence continues at coordinate 6,513,554 of OU974014.1, read as the reverse complement.
TACCTAGATTGGCATATTTTTGGTTTAACTGACTAACAATACACCTACTATACCCAAACTTTATTTGTTTTACCAAAATACCCTTATTTTGGTAAAACAAATAAGTATTTTTTGTTACGGAGATCATTTTGCGTAACTAACGATCTAGCGATACGTCATCGACAAAGCTATTTTGTTTAGTAGTAGGTACCTAGGTATTTATAAAAATGCTTATGATTTATTTATTTTATTTCTCACAACTGGTTTAATATGATGTGCGAAGCTAACTAAAATTGTAAAATGCCTTGGCGAAAATTCATATTGTTATTTAAACTACGCAGAAGTAAAATAGTGGGAATTTATGTTAAAACAGCACATCATCGTACCGTACGTAATGGCTAGCTAAAAACTTCACACTTTCCCTGGTATTTTAATGAAACAACCTAAAATACTGACGCAAACATTTTAAAGCTAGTACTCATACGTAGACGCCTAGGTAATTATTTTCCATGAAAATGGGACTGGCCTAAATGACCTACACAAAGTTTTCCGGGCGAACAAAGCACTGAAACCATAGGTAATACTATGTTTTGATTAATGATGATTGGTTGAACTAGAGACCTGTAATTTTGAAATCTGTTAGTCACAAATGCTCTATTAATTTAATAGGAATACAAATTATAGCAATTAATGTAGGATTTCAACTGTAAAGTGTGCTTTAGTTATTTAGCGATTATTACCAAACTGCCTTTGAAGCTTTACGAGCTAATAACTAATTTAAGTATTTGAAATTCCTAACATTTGATTCTCGTAGAGCGCAACCTCAGAATTTGAGTGCAAGTAATTAAGTACTAAAATGTGCTTTTTTGATAGACTATAGAATAGACTCTTAGTTTGATCCAACGCTAATTTATAAGATTGCCATATTTTTTTGGATTTCGATGTTGAGAGACAAGAAATCCTTGTGTATGGTCAAATGTGGTTCCTCTAGAGTTGCGTTCACACTATGCCGCAGTCGGCAGGGACTTGGCCAGGGAAGTGGGCACGAGCATAGTGTGAACACGATCATGCCTCTGTCCGGCAATAATGCCGGCAGCCGCATGGGCATAGTGTGAACGCGGTATATGATAAACAAATTTAGAACCTGCCTGCACCTGTGTACGTACATGCCTACGAGATGAAAACCTACGAGGTCTTATATATGTATGTATAAAAACAATAATTGAACGGATTAATCCCAAACTAGGCTATTTAAAATGAGGCTGATCTCAATTAGTCAGTTAATAGAGTTCGTTTGATATTTGTGCAGCGGTCGAGAGCCATTATTCACGGCATGGCCAGGTGGTAGCACGCTCCAATTGCATTATGCAAGCTGTTCAGACGCGCCAAATCTGTTTTTGGGTCGGACTGCCAGATTATAGTATTAATATCGCAGCTTGAGGAGCATAGCTAGCGCATTTTCGTATGTAATCATCATCATTCTTATAACTTATTTAATCCTGAAGAAATCTATTGTTGGACTAATGTCCTAAAAGCTTCGATTTCCGGAAGGAATGATTTTAGGTTCCATTCATAAATAGTCTATCAGGACTTTATTCTACCGTGGTTTCTTTACACCAGGCAAAATTATCTAAAATTCTTCTGCCTCTCGCATGCTACTCAAATTATATCTAAAAGTGATATTGCCCTTCATCTCAGAACTCTTTATGTAGCTGTGAAATGAGTGAGCATAAAAAGATGCCGGTGAGAAAACCTACAACTTTTTTATGCTCGTTTAAAATAGAACTCAAAATCTAGACGTCGACCTATATCATGCTAGATTATGAAATATTTATGACCCAGTTTTTAAGCTCTAGCTGTTGTGAAGTTTGGAAATGAAACGCGCCTCATTAAGTTAGCTTTCTAGTTAAATCAGTTAATCTAAACTGAGTTCACAGCTCGTGGCCTAGATGTAGGAACCTAGGTGAACTTCGTCTAAGCGGATGATTGTTTTATAGCCATTAAGCTAGAGTTTAGGTGATTTACTGGTATAAATTATCTTGGCTTCATTTCACCTAAAAGCTCCGATAACCGATTTTGTTTCACTTTATTACTGTCCTGCGATTCAACATGGTCTCAAATTTTATATCAGCGTCCATCATCATCATTATTATCATCGTTTTCTTACCCGTGTCTCACGCTAGGTAGAGTCGGTACAACATGTTTATCGCTTCCATCTCTGTGTTTCCTCGTTTTTTACTCACACGTTGTTTCACCCAATCTCTTTAGTCACTTTATCGTCTATAGTTTTATTGATGTCGCCTACAGCTTTGAAATGTCTAACGTACCTGGACTAGTATTTTGACTCTAGTTTATTACATTTCAATTTCTCAAATAACCGCAATGATTTTTCTTCACGTCCAATAGCTTTACAACAGTCATCTCATTATACCGATCCACTTACCCCCCTTTCATGACTTGTTAAATTCCCAACTTCAGCGTTCAGTTGAAGCTGTAGTTGAGTATTCTCAGTTTGTTGTTTAACGGTAATATAAACAAGGTCAGTCAGGTCACGCTGACCATGCGGACGCTTGAGAATAACTTACGTTGCAACTCTACCTAAATACCTATAGGTAATGTGGAATGCAGTTTGTTTTGCTACTGTTTACCAACACAGACAAACTAGCCAGCTATGTAACGCATTCTGTATGTTAATGCTGTCAGCTGTTTCGGGCTAAGTATCATAATTGACCCATGATCACCATAATGAGGCCTACCTATTGTTTATTGAATTGATACCTGACCTGAGATTACCTTTGTTGTGTATGTTGGAATCAATCAAAACAAATTAGAACCTACCTCAAATACCTACTCTACTTTTGCCTGGGTAATTTGCATTCTATTTTGGTAATTGAACTTAGTGAATTCTGATTTCTAATCTAGATCATAGCTTCAAATTTTGTTAGACTTGCCTCGTCTCAGATATAAACTGAATGAATAGTTGTACTAAGGGTGCTAGGCATCCAAGTTAATATTAAGTAGGTACTCTTCAGTACTTGATTGACACCTCATTTTCAAGCGGTAAAATGAGGTCTAAATGTAAATTCGTCTTCAATTATTGTTTCAATATTATTTCTTAGTTTCATGATCCTATAGAGCCATAGGTACCTAGATATAGAGAAAACATGGGTACGTGCCTACGTACCTACAGCTTGTATGAATTTAATATTGATGTAAGTGGGTGTGAAATAACACTAATTTATAGCGTAAATTGACTTAAATTCTATGCATAAATTATCAAACTAAAATAGTTATTTCGTCCTTTCGTAGGTCTTTCAACTTTGCTAGACAAGTTCATGTGTTAATTAGCGACCGCTAACAAAGAGTTGACAGTATTTAAAAAAACTCGCCTACGTTCGTCGACGTTGCGTTTTGGCGTGTGATAAATGTAGGTACATTTTGTAGTGGGTGGGTGCAGCAATCTTACATAGGTCAACTATGTACTTATTATAAGTAGGTACTTACAAAAATGTATAGGTAAGTATTTATACTACCTACGGGTTTGTACGTACACCTACGCAAGACGCCTATATTTTGCATTAACTTTTTCTCGAGTAAAAGCCGGCAAATATTTGTTAACTGTAAAAGCTTTAGTCGGTTCTCTCCTTTTTAGGTTTCATTTCATCAAGTTATTTAAGAGATAATTTTGTCAATTTTGCGACATTAACTTTTCGTTTATTAAAATAATTGAGCTGAGCTCTACATTGTTGCGAGCAACTCGAGTTGTTTGATTTTCTATTATTCCGAATTTACCCGTGATATTCAATCTAAATTTTGTTCAACATTGAAATTAATTTAGCCCAGTAGGTAGGTAAAGGTAGCTTCTAGATACAACATTTTGTGGGTTTAGGGTTTAGGTAAGTATGTTTACAAAAAGGTTTCGTTCGTATCAAATTGCTTAGTAATTTTTGTAGACTTACCTGAAGAACACCATGGAGGGATATTCGTATCGGATTTATTACTATTAAAGCTTTCCCAGGTTTTTCTGTTTGTATTTCTCATTTTCTGTATTTCTGTGTTGTATTCGCAACAAAATGTATAAACTTCTGCAAAAAAACAAAAAAAGATATGTCAAACTTTTGCCGCCTATTTTTTTTTTTTCCATTTGTGGTAAAAGTGGTAATGCACCAATTTCGCATTCTACCAATTTCTTCATTGCTAGTTTTGTGTTTGTACAGTCAAAATTATAAGTAAATATGAATTTCAATAATCTTTTATTAATTTAAAAAATAAATTTAACTAAAAAAATTCGATTTCATTTTATAAATAAAATAATTTTGAAAATCCGACAAAAGTGATCAATTTTTCATGCGAACTATGAATCACGGTAGAGTTATGTAGAGTTATGAGTTGTTGGCTAGGTAGGAACGAAATCTCTTTTACGTAGGTATCGAAAATAAATACCTATATCTCTCTATGAAAACTTTTGTTCCCAACATCCTACTAACCATGTAAAAAAAAATACTTTCATTTGAAAGGTCTCGTTCTCAGAATCAAATGACCTGACCCTTGTACCGTTGTTCTAAATTACACCAGAGATAATTATTTGATCTCGCGCATTATAACTTGAAATTAAAATTTCATGGGGGAGGTATTAAAAGGAATGGAATATTTCAAGTGGAACAGTTCGTGCACTATGTTCGTGGCCCTCGCTTTACTTGTCGCGGCGTTGAAGACCAGTGCTCAAGAGCAGTTTCCGTCTCAGCAGTCACTGAGCACAGTGCCTCCGCAGCACGCACCATCGCCGTTTCTGGATTTGTTCACCAGTGCATCGAACTACTTCTCCGAGCCCATTCGTAAATCATACTCGGATTCCGATCATTATGTGTCATGCCCAAAGACGGATTCTCTGTCATCCTTCGCTAATGTTTTAGGGAGCGCCGCTAAGATCATGATATCTGCAGCCGTCATTTTGGTCCTGAAAGTGTTGGTGGGAAAACTTCTGTTCATGCCGATTGTTTTCGTGGTGCTCGTAAAATTGGGATTAAAAGCGTTCCTCTTATGGCCAATGATAACAAAGATGTTGAAATATTTCAAGAAGAAGAAGAAAAAAGGTTATAAATCTAGGATTATCACCGATTGTTCGCCGAGGATAGCGTGCGTCATACAAAGGGCGACTCACGGGGGGTGGAGAAGCAACTTGGGAGCAGCGGCTACTTTCTCACTAATCGACGATATCGAAGAGGACAATTTGTTCGCTAAAAGTATGTTGACGATTTTAGCTGGAGATAAAGTTGCAGAGTGCATGTCGCTCGAGTGTACTTCCGGAATCGATATTAGCTGACAGTTTAATGTTTACCAACATACGAGTATGTGGGACAATGCGGTTTAGATCCGCGACCCAGATATTTTGCCAAACTGTCATAAAAATGCTAGGTTGCATTGTGATTTAACTTTATAAATATCACATGAGGGATTCTGCAGTTCATACACAGTCGCCATGGACCGTGCTCACGTTTTTATCGCATTCGTGCTGAACCTGGTTTCAGTCCAGGTGACGTTTTGTGGGACAGGAGAACACATGATGTATTACGCACCTTCAAGTTTTGAGGCGCGTTCGATAAGCGCACAGCCACTTATACAAGCACAGTATCATCCTGCCAGTGGAACTATACAACAAGGAATCATGTTACCACAAGAACATCTGGTGCCGCTGGAGCGAGTTCCGGAAGAGCTTTACTACCAGGAGCGCATAGTGCCACAGGGGAGCGTGATGCATCAAGAGCGTATGCTACCCTCAGAGCGTATGGCGCCTCAAGAGAATTTACAACAGGAAACTTGGGTGTCTCGTAATAGTAACACCGTGCCGCACGAACCAATGGTGTCATCACCTCAGGGGACTATGGTCCCAACACCTCAAGACCATATGGTGCCTCAAGCAAACGTGCAGAAAATAGTCCACACTAATCCAACCAATCCACATTCAGCACAAAAAGAACAGATCACCAACGACCTTTTGGACGCGCACAATAACCTACGTGCAGAGGAAGACCGTGCGGTGAAAAGCGGGTACGAGTACTCGCACCAACAGGCGTATCATCCGGCTCCGTCGTCGTATGGATACAGCTCACCGACCTCTAGCTACACCCCTGCATCAACAGCACCATCGTATACCCCATCATCGGCATCATATTCCCCACATGCTGTCCACTCCGACCCAACGACCAAGTTCCTTCTAAAGCCTGACCTCACTGAACTTATCACACCAGTTACGGGAAAAATGGCGGGGAAACTGAATGGCTTAGCTGGATTAGCACTGTCTCTGCTCGGATCGGGAAAAGGATTGGAGCTGACTGGTATTAAAGATATTTTGATTGATGGGATACTGAAGCCGCTTTTGGTAGCGAAGGGTGGCCTGAAGGCGTTGATAAGCAAGCTGTCCATACCGGTTATTGCGTTGATTCTGATCAATGTGGAGGTTCTGATCACTGTGTGGTGGCTGTGGGAGGACTGTCCAGAAGTGAAGCATGAAGTTGAGTATGCCAAGCCGTCATACCCTGCAGCCAATAGCTATAATAACAACTACAGATAGTTTTGATAGGTTAGTTTAAACCCAGTTTTATTTGTACTTAGGTAGGATTTTGAGACTGAAATTAAGTGACGTTGTGTAAAAATATGATTAAATATAAAAATAAATTATTTTTTGGTATAAGTAATTGTTTTTTTCTGTCCTAAGTAGGAATTATTGCAGTAGAGAAACATTTAAACATTTATTTGGCACACAACACAGGTACAACACAGTAAAATAATAATTAAACAATAAAAAAAAACAAAATTAGGTGCTTAGAAATTATAAAAATAAAAGAATAAAATAAAAATAAAAATTGAACAGATCAGCACAGAATACATAATATTAACTGTTATAATGCTATATGTTTGTGGTTAGTAGGTGCTGTAGGAAAACCTGAAAAAAAAACACTAGGTATCTAGGTAAGAAGATTATAATATCTAATGCTGTAGTTTGTTATTGTTATTACCCTAACAAAGCCCTGACGTCAAGAGCGAAACTAATAAGATTATTTCGCTCAATTTCTTTACCTACCTACTACTAGTATATCAGTTGACAGGTGTCTGCATTCGTTACGTCAAACCACCCTATTACAGCTAATTGGGTAAGCTAAGGACTGCCAGACACTGGCGAGCGTCGGGATGCCCAAGAATATGGGACGTCACGACTTTCACGACCTTATTCAATAGGGGTACCTGCTCGTGTAGATTGGGAGATATATGGTTTTTTGATATCATGTAATGAAAGAGTAGTGACGAGGGATGCGAGAGAAACCTTGGTAGACCGACAGTCATGGCCGCATAGGATAATACCTTGGTACCCAAAACCGACGGCGTGATGGAGTGTAGTCCCGAGATAACAAGTAGTCCTTCAAAGGAGACCACCAAGAGACAGCCATATCAGTGTTCAATAAGTTATGTGCTCTACTTTTATACAGACCGTCTTCTGAACTTTATCATCTGACTATGAAGCAATAAAATATTCGCTAGCTCTTTGGCTACACCGTCCTTTATCTCACAAAGTATTATTAGCCCTAAAGGCCGATTGATCCCAGTTGTTTCCTAAAATGTCTATGTTGTAAACCGTTCGTTATTATGTGTGTAGTTTGCTCCTCAATATTTGGGATATTAAATCCTTCCGTACTCTCAGAAATAAAGGGAGGTGAAAGATGGATAGATGGTGTGAAAATACTATGGGTAAGACGGGACCTTGCTAATTCTGAGAGCTACGAGTATGTCAGTTTATTCTGACTGCAGAAGTCTACTGTCGGCTTCTCCTTTAGGTAGAATTCCAAGAGATTTTATAACTTATTTTATTTATTTGGAGCATCTAACAGTAAAATCATGAGACTAAGGAGTCAGTACTTTATATTCCTCAACAAGACGCTTTGAAACTCGAAGCATAACTCTTTTTGAAAGCAGAACTTGAGCTCACAATTCCACATGCATTTAAAAATCTACTTATAGTTTTTAATCAAGTTAAAATCACAGGCCGCTGGCTCCCACCTCGTTACCCGAAGCGCCTACGTTCATTAACTTTATCTAATTGTTGGACGTCTGACCGAGGTGTTCGTTAGCAACGGCAGTCACTGAATTATTGTTTTGGTGCCAACAAACACTTTTGACCAGAATTTGAGGATAAACTTCCGAATGGGCGCCACAACGATTTTTTTCTAATAAAATATGGGTCAAACCAGTGCTTTCAAACTGCCATGGAAAATACTAGAGCAAAGAAAGCAGTAGGCCCCGTGAATAAGCTTGCAATTTGTCATGTATGGGTGTCAAATACGTACTGCTAGAATAGAACGCTGAATTGAGATTTTCTGCCGATAGGGCAGGTGAATTATGGCGTGGGCGTGCAACTTTAATGCAACGTGGAAGAAAAAGTAGTAAGTAGTCTGATTTCTGAGTCAAACTTTTTACACTCTGGTATCAAATATTAATTCAAAATAAAAAATCATCTCTATAAAAATATGTTTTCAGCATTATAACGTTCTATGAAGCGAAAGCATCAATAAATTACAATTAGTGCGGACAAATGATGTCAAATGGTTGTTTAGACTTGCTTCAAAAAACTGTGTGTCCATTCAGATTAAGTTTTTTTCTGCTCTGTTTAATAAGTGGAGAAGAATTAGTGAAAACTTTATTTCTCATTTTGTCACACAAATCATTCATGTTTCATTACAATTGTAATAATATGGAGCGCATTTTATAGAAATCTAATAAGTATTCAAGTTTCTAAAACAGCATCTAGTATTTAATAAAGATTCTGAGAAAAAACGTATTCAGTTTGGTCTCATAAAACGGTTTTATTGCTGGATTTTATTAAACGTACGTATTTACCTGCACTAGTAAGAAATTATGTGCAGTTCCAACAATTAATTAAACTAGGTCAACAGAAATAATGACGCTCGTTTCTTTTCTAAAACTCGAGCATACAAACTGCACACTAAAAAGAGCTAAGTGGGAGTTTTACATGAATTTAATAATGTAGATGTATGCTCGATACGTGGTTTATTGCTGTCTTATCCTATATCAAAAGCTGTAACTACCTAATAAGTTAGGAACTTTAAGAAAGCCAGTGGCGTAATTTTGTAACACTTATTTCATTACATATCTCGATGGAAAATCAGCAGATATAAGTTACGTACAAAAAGAAACAGTTTTTAATGTAAAATATGACATTCTGATGTAACACGATACCTCTCATAACTCGTACTATAGGCCTTCAGGTCGTCCCAGTTACCCATATCTGCGAAACGTGATAACTAGGACTGCTTTTAGTCTACAGAGGGCTTAGCACGGATACATGTGACAATCGTAAACGTACCGTAAGGGTAGCGTATCCGAGATACACTGCGCGGTGACGTTACGACGTTCGAAAGTCGAGCTGGCGGTGACGAGCAACATGACTCGAATACGCTAAGTTTATGTAGTGCGGCTACTATTCGATTTTTTCGTGCTTACCCCTTCACGTTTCCACACAGACACAGATTTCAAAAATAATGTTTTCAACTGACTAATTTACTAGGACTTTCAGAACTTTACTGGTTCAAATACTGTCTAAGTAAATACTTTAAAGACTTCTTAGAACGATGGCAGAACTTAAATCGAAACTTTGCAGTTGAAACTTCTGATCCTCAAAAAGCTTAGTTTATTACATTTTAGAATAAGAGGTGAGAAGAACTGCGAAAAATTCCAGTAAATAGGTATAGTAAATGTGAAAGTTTGTGGAAGTGTGTGTTGAACACTGAAACGTCAGTGTAGGCCTCCGTCGTTGGATTTCGGTGCTGATTGGACACCAACCTGTGCCTTTCCATGTACGTGTAACTTCTATCAAATCGTCGTTCCATTTTTTCCTCCAAGACAGATACTATTTTGGATTTGACACTGGCGAAATTGTCGTAAATAAAAGAAGAAGAAGAGGTACTATTTTGAATTGACGGTAGATAACCACATTCGAAATTTAAAATTAGCTATAGTTAGGGGTTCAAAGTGTCACCCACACCATAGGTATTAAAAAAAACCTAACGCCAGTCTCCGATGCATGTAAATTAAAAATACTATAGCGCAGAGAGTTCCGAAAAACGCGCTCTGTGGAAGTCACTCCCTATATATTCCGGTCCGTAATAGTAGCTTACCACAGCGTGTTTTTATCTTTATCCGAAGCACTAAACTGCAAAGCCTAAGGCCTAAATAAAGTCCATAATAAAATACGCTTTTGATTTTCAAAGAATCCTCTCAAAGCTTTTGCAGTTTATTCGGATTTCACAGTAAATGATCAGACGATTTGGCAGAAAACAGGGATTTATCTGAAACCTTCAGTAATAGGGCCGTGAAATTTTGCATGTTAGGTACAGACGCTATCAAATGTAAGCAACTGCCACACTCAGATCAGACGATAAAAATAATCAACGCTTATTCTATTGGCATTTCTTACCAATGAGTAATGAATGACGAACAAAGACGCTGCTAATTTTAAGCATTGCTTATTTTCAAGTGACGCTTCTGAAAGGGCAGTTTTATAATGCAGCTATAACTATTCAATAAACATAGGTCATCTATTCGTACTATTTGCAATGTATAATGTTTACTATCCAAGGTAATTTACAAGGTCGCTACAAGCATTTTTGAATTATCATAACGTTGCATTTTTTTACTACATTGAGAACTGTGATGATGAATGATATTTGACTAGTAACTTCCGTCAAACTTTGAAAATTAGTTAATAAATGTCTAAAAATATTAATGATAATAATGTACAGTCAATAAAAAATGTAGAGCACTGTATTTAGTATTTTTGTCATCTGGTTTGCTGAATATAAAATATCTTTGTTGCTGATACATACATTTTGACTAATACGTGCCCACTTCGTATGGTTTGTTGATATTTTATGTTTGCTGTAGTAACAGAACATTTACGACCACATCTTATGTCAGTTCGGACTAACTACCTAGGTAATAAAAAAGAAATCCAGTTTTACCTTGGACAGTTTTACGAGTTACCTATGTTCCGTTGGATTATTTTCTCTGATGGGGCGGTTTTAGTACTTTCGTGATGATATGAAAATATAATTAAAATATAGATGACGTGCTCTAGAAACCTAAATACTTGGACTTATTATCAATGCTGTATGAGATCTGTGTCAAACTAATAGGATAGGCGCCTTCATTTTTACGATTCGTAGACTATAGACCAAATCATAGATCTTTTACAAAAAAAATCTTACATTTATTAGACCCTATTTTGACTTCAATCTCACCTGATATGGTACTCGTAAGTGACAATGAAGTCGACCGTATAATCTTAATAGGGGTGTTCATTTGTTCATACTAAATTGTTGATTGTAACCACCAGATTATCAGATTGCCACATAAGCCTACCATGATCTCGTCTAGTCATTAGATACGATAGAAAAATTCTAAATTCGAACGAAATCAGAATCAAACACTCGTGCATTTCATTCTTTTTAAAACGGTTGGTAGAGTATGCTAATCTGCTACCTATTTATAGTCAAAGGAGGTTCTATAAAATGTATTTAAAACCTTATTTTTCAAAGAACTGTGCAACTGTCCCTTCTTTTATTTCATAGATTGCATTTTTGTTTAATTGGATCCTTTTACAGACTACTTTGAATGTTAATCAAGCCGCCATAGTATTCATAGCGACGATTGTGACCGGGGCAAAGGTTCACAGAGCTATGTAAATTCAAACCCAGCCAAAGGAGAAGTCATACAATTCCACAGTATATAAGTAACGTAGCGCGTAGTCAAAGATACGGCATGTTGCAGTCAAACACGAGGTATAATAAACAGCTAAAACTTAATCCGCTTAAATTTTTCTGACAGTTATTCATTCAAAACTTTAGCTGGTGAGCAAAGCATGACATTCAACCAGCATGAAAGTAATAGTAAATGGTAAATGAATCGTAACTTTAAGCTTAGTTCACGTCAAAACAAAAGTAAACGAATTACGTTTTATGACTTCTTTCCTTTATCCATTACGCTATTTGTTGGTTTGACTTTAAATATTTGGTAGTACATTGTTCATTATTTTTCGTATATTCGTTTCATAACATCAGTCCAGTGTTTTTTCTTTGCCATGAGAGCCAGATAGGCCACTTATTTTTGCGATATTTCTATTTTTATGTCCAATCAAAAAACGGAAGGGGCGTTGCATAAGTTTGACGGCGTTGTGTGTTTGAATGCTCCGAATTGAATTCGGTTTTTTGTAAGAAAGTTAATTGATCTGAAATAGTTTTCAGCTGTGTTTCGTGAAGCCGTTTCCAAGTTATGAGGACAGTCATCAGCTCTGAAAACCAAGTTTAGTGGAATCTCGACATAATTAAGATTTGATGAACTGAAGTACATACTCCAAGGTCTGGTATGATTAACCAGTACTCAGCAATGTTGAAGGGTGGTTTAATTCTTTTTTAAATTAACTTGTCTAGAACTATTTGCAAAATACTTGTTTTGTTAACAACATGCAACATGTCTATTGTGTCAAATTCAGTTCCGAGTTCCGTGTGACATCGCTCGGCTATGAAGGGTTCTGAACCCATGGGAATAGAATCTATTGGTTGTCTATCAACGGTAAATTCCCTTACGTTTCAAAATGAATATTGGTGCACTTACGCAATGAGTTTTGGCGTTACATCAATACCCAAAAGCTATTTCTAGCTACTACGGAGCTATTGTTTGTTGTTACTTAAACTTAGGTTTCAGTATTCTGGGTTGTAGGTACCTAGAGTTGTTCTAACTGGAAATATTGCAAGTCAGTGAAAGTATATGCAAGCATTTATGTGGGGTTCAACGATAGACCTCATGTTTATTTTCTTTCTTCGTATATCCGTGGATGGAGACGGCCAAAAATCTTTATTTATAGTAAGTTATTAATTTGTAGATTCATAGATCAGTCGGTAATAGTTATGTCTTCCGTGCAGGTCGTGGGTTCGATGACATAACAAATATTGTGTGTGTGGCAAACAGATGTTTGCTCCATGTTGGGGTGTTATTGTACCTAAATTTAACAAAAAAAATGATACGAATTAACAATTTTAGTTCCCATAGTACAAGCTCTGCTTAGTTTGGGACTGTTTGACGTTAGTCGTCGCCTTAAAGGAGGCTGTGGTACATGAGTTATTTACAAGATGGATTGCTAAAAGTCACGTGACCTCATTACGTTTGAATTACCCTTGAAATGACCTTGTTACGTTACCACCGAAGAATTCTGAGGTAGAAGATTATCGGATATTTTTAAATAATTTGAAGTAAAGTAAGGCTTAGGACGGGCTTAAGTAAGACTTAAATTATATTTACTAAGTATAATAATATATTTGAGCCTTACTTTAAATAATAGACTTTGCCTTTATATCGGTATCTTTAAGCAATCTAGGTGTTTAACAAATTAACCTTTTATCGAGTTACTAATTTAGCGAATTAGTAGTTTCTATAGACTGCTAACCATTTTCCCAATCGGGTATTTGCCGTCTATACGTACACTCAAGATCAAAATTTCAACAACCAATCAAATTCTGTTGTAAACAGTACCGCACACGAACAGAAGACTATTGCTAGTAACTAGTGTATAATCGAGTTGTTATTACTTACCGCATCAATCGTGCGTAACTTAGTTCAAAATGACTTCCCTCGGTGAGTATACATAACTGCGTATCTCATATTTTGCAAATGTCAATACAAGATGCGTGTTATCTCCTCATGATGAATAATACATACATGTTTGCATGATAAGTGAAGCTCGCCTTTCCTGGCAAATGAACGTATGTAGGTGTACAATATGATGAAAATGTTTGGTAGGGATATCTGGAAAAGGAATTCCAGAAATCCCAACTGCTATACCGTAGCAGACTACTACGTTGTTGGTGGAGATTTCTGGTAGAAAATAAATTTTCTTTGTCCAGTAGTGATTTCTAAATCACATCCGTAATATTGGCAACCCAGTGCAAAAACTGTGAGAACCCCCTACGTAGTACGTACGAGTTTCTTTTAAACCCCACTGAACATATATAGGTTTACAATATGATCAAAATGTATGGTGGGGATATCTGGAAAAATAATTCCAGAAATCCCAACTGCTGCACTGTAGCTGGCTACTACGTTGTTGGTAAAGATTTCTGGTAGAAAGAAATTTTCTTTGTCTAGTAGTGGTTTCTAAATCACATCCGTAATATTGGCAATCGAGTGAAAAAACTGAGAAAGTACGTGTGTGTGTGTACGTCTAGTGCTACGGCGTAGCACATTAGCATTAGCTACATAAAATTTTAGGTAATTTTATTTCATCGAAACGCACTCATTCGTTACAAAAGCTTAGCCACATTCAGATTTCACTAAAATAAAAGATTTCAGCTAAAAAAAATGACGACTATTTTAGTATTGAACGAATGATACAGCCTACAGGGCACGTCCTTATTGGACTTGCTCTGTGAGGTAATGCATTGTTATAGGCAGAAGTTACTACTTAACATTAGGTGAGCTATAAGCTTGTTCCATTACTTTTATACATAAAAAAAAAGATTAATTTGTCGGTTTGTGATTATTTTCTGTGATCATGATGAATCAACATGATCAGAATTCTTACAATTTTGTTTTGACTTTTGGGGCTATTTTTACTGCGTAAGATCTTATTCATCATAAAGAAGACTACATCATAAAGAGGTGGCGTGGTAGGTGTACCAGATTGTAATTTGCAAGTTTAATAAGGTCTTCAACAAAGTGAAGCTGATTAATTGAACAACAAGATAAATTGTAATCCCACTGAAGGGAAGAAAAAATAGGTCAGTATTTAGGAGGAAAAGAGAGAACGCAAAAACTTTATCCTAAAAATCTGTTGCTACGTAATACGTTTTTAATCAATTTTGTGTTTGTTAATCTTAGTTTAATTTTACCTTAGAGACCTAGAGCAGGCCTCAAACGCAAGAAAATAGTCTGGTAGTCTAGGGCACATAAATAATTTCTAGACTTTTTCAGAATCTTTGCAAAATAAACTGAAAATGAAAAACATGGGCTTGGTTCTAGAAACCCATTTTATTCAATTATACCTAAGGGAAGAATGGCTTTATTTCATACTCCATCTAGGTATGAGCTATGCGTATTCTTGTAGTTGAACACTTTTTCTCAACCTGTATTTTCGTTTTCCAGACATACCTATTTATTACTCAACTTAATAATTAGCAAAATCATAAATTGCCCTCTTACTTCTTGTAAAGGGAATTCCTTTTACGAAAATGGAATCAGTGTAAACTGGGAATCGAGGTTATTCAATAAAATCCGATACAATTTAGGTTTAGACGGGATACCTACTGAGAATAAAAGTAGGCTATGTGTGATGGTCGTTTCGCAGTGTAGTGTTTGTGTCCGTGCGGCGTGAAGCGAGGAGCGGACCCGTCAGCGCAGTGGAAAGCGCGCAGCTCGTGGAGTCGATCCGCGCATCGGCCTGACGTCGGCGCGGGCCGGCGCACTCCGCACTCCGTCGCGAGCCTCGCCAGCCTCGCACCTCGCACATCCGCTGGTGCGCCGACCGCTGCCATCGATACCACCGCGACGCGACACCTTCAGTGATCATCGGTGACTGTTTATTGTGATATACAAGGAGACCTATCCTCCTAGTGGTGAACCATCGACAGTTCCATATCCCGGCCGTGTGAAAACAAACACATCGCAGAGCATTAGCGCAGGCGCGACGTCCACGAACACCATGATAGCGGCCATCTTGGTCGAGGACGCACTTTCGCCTCGCCCTAGCCTCGGAGCCTGATCCGAGACCTCGTTAACGAACGCCGAGGGCTCCGCGATGCGTCGAGGACGAGGCTCCGCGTCGAGCGCCCAGTGAGGTGGCTATCGATCCGGTGGCGTCAGCATCATGGCGGTCGCGGAGTGAATGCGGACATCGGGAGCGCGCCGCAGCCTCGGCTCGCCGAGTCCGGCCGCAGCGGCCAGCGACAGCGTCGGAGCGGTCGCACGGCATGTGAGGGGGAGCGCGCTTGTGGTCGGCAGGGCGCGCGGCTGGCGGCGGGTCGGCTCCACGGCGCGCCATGACCGAGGAGTACGCGCGCTCCCCGTGCGAGCGCTTCCCCACGGCGGGCGCGTTCAGCGTGGCGCCGCCGGAGCGGCTCAGCCCGCCGCCGCCCGCGCCGCTGCCGGACCGCTTCGGAGCGTCGCCGCGTCGCGTGCGCCGCTGCGCCGAAGCAGAGCGCGCGCGCCGGCCGCGCTACGTGCCGCCGGCTGCGCACGTTCCTGTCGAGCGGTACGTGCCGCGCCCGCCGGCACCGACGCCGCATCGCCCGCCACCGCCCGGCTACTGCCCGCTGCAGTGCAGGCCTCCGCCAGCACGCAAGTGCTGCGGCCCGCAGTGCCGCGAGGATATCGTTGCGTCGCCGCCGCCCTCGCGCTACGTGGAGTACGTGGGAGCTGCGGCCGCGCGCCGGCTCGCCTGCACGCCTCCGCCACCGCCACCGCCACAGCTGCAGCTGCCGTGCGAGCAGCAGGAACCGCCTTGCTGCGTGCAAGCTCGCAGGCGACCTCAGCCACCGCATGATTGGTGAGTGCTGCTTATAGGGCTTAGGGGCACTGAAAAATAAAACAAGATTAGGTACCAATACATAGACCACTTGATCAAAAGCTTTAACTAATATCCTGCTAAACGTTATTTATATATACCTTCTTGACTTTAACTTAAAAGTATTCTCGAGGTCGACTTTCTCGAGTAGATCTACTTTGCGCAAAGTGGAAAGGGCTCATATTTTTCTCATCTATTTTCCAACACTCTCCATAATGCCTACTTGACATGAAAACGCTGCTGACTTGAGTGAGCGAAAACGTATCGAGAAAATATTATAAAATTCATACCGAACGGTAGACTTTTCTCAGAATAATAATATCGAGAAACATTGAGGTTCTGCAGACACGACGTAATAAGCTAGCAGAAAAAATGTTTATGCTGAATCTTGGTCACCTAAGTATTACCCATTGAATAATTTGACAGCGAATTTTGAAAGAATTTAATAATTCATGATGATGGTGGGGGCTTCCATTATAATTGGTTAATATTTCGTGGATAGAATTGATAACGTGTGATTGATGACGGTGTAACGATCGCGGCGCACATTCGCAAAACGACTGACATTTAAGAACTGATTGCTTTTTCCTTACCCTCGCTGGAG
Source organism: Eulithis prunata (assembly GCA_918843925.1). Classification (NCBI taxonomy): domain Eukaryota; kingdom Metazoa; phylum Arthropoda; class Insecta; order Lepidoptera; family Geometridae; genus Eulithis; species Eulithis prunata. The sequence goes on along the minus strand of OU974014.1, from coordinate 6,496,350 downwards.
TTATCCTGTTTCGGATTTTGGTGAAATCTTTCCCGAAGATGTTGAGCTTCGTGTCGTATTATTTGTTGATGTATTAAATACCTAGAAATACTTACTATGAATTACTTTCTTTATGAGTCCTTTCAAAACTCAGCTTTCACGTACCTAGGTTATTATGTTTTAGTAATATTCAATGTAAGGAAAAGTATCGCTGTAAAAATTTTATTATAAATGTTTTATCTCAATAGCCAACTCATAATCCAAGTGAAATTTATCACTTCATTAGTAGTCCTATGAGATTTACCGCCATATTACGGAGCTTAGTGTATCCCAACGAGTAAAGTAATAAGTAGTACTAGATGGTAAAAAGTATGGATGTAAAATGCATACCTAAAGGTAGGAGATAGATCAAAGGTAGATTGAATAAATGATGATTTATGATTTAAAGAAAATGTGGATGGATTGTATAAGTAAGATGACATGATTAAAGGAACGAATACTGTTATGACGGCTGAAGACGAAAATGAATGAGGAAAACCACGACATGTGATGTTATGCCTATGAGCATGAAGATTGTTTTTGCAAAACATAGACATAGACAGGCATTTATTTGCTTATAAAGTAACACACAAAATACACCTACAGAACTAAACTAACAACACTACAAAGAAACAAAAATTAGACAGAAAAAAAATAAGATGAGTGGATTGAGTAGGTAGCTAGGTAAGTTGGCAAGTATTTGTGTGCGACAGCAGCAAAAGGGTTTCGACTCAGCGTATGCCTCACCACCCAAAGGTAGTTAGGCGCTGTTATTCTGTCGAAACCATCAGCCAATAGACCCTGTTAAAAACCATTGTGTAGTGTTCATAAATGTATAATGTCATGATATAAAGCTACGTAACATTAGATAGGCCATTGGCGTGATCCATTAGTTCAATCAAAAATCTTTCGGTTACCATGACAATGTTAAACATTTACAGTAAGGGAAAATTAGCCATAATAATAATCATAGAAACAGGGCCAGTCCCATCTGGCAACCCTACTTGGAGGCATTAAAACATTTGTTCGCTAAAATAAAGGTTAAGCCAATAGCGTACAGTGCAGCATAAAAATATTATGGCAAGTGTAAGCATTTGGAAATGTACCAACAACCCAACGTCCTACATGGCTTTGTTTTATATTGTTGTTCGTAAATTCAAATATCTAACTATCCGTTTTATTACTTTGTATTGAGATGCTGCTTTGTCGATTTGCCAGAATTTTGTAAATAGTCCTTTCTTCCTGTGTTTCTTCACGAAATATTACAATTGGAAGATGTTTGTTTTTAATATTTGACCAACGAAATTCATGTGGATCTCTCCAGCTTGATGCCTACTGAAAAGATTTGTTAATGTATGTATCGTATTGGTGAACGGAACGTAGTGTGTTTTATTTTGTTGGTTCGTAGTTTGTGTACCTATAGGAAAAAAATCGTTTTTGATTTAGTGGCTAATTTTATTAAAGTAACACTCAGAATTCAGACTACATACGGGCAGACTGATCACATAGCAGTAGCTACTCGTTGTTTATAGTTTGCTTTCTTTGATCTACCATTTTGCAGAATCAAAAGAATATCTTTAAAAAAAGGAAATCGGTCAAATTTTATTAACATGACGTTGTAAATAGGGTTGCTAAAGACATAGAAAATGAATAGAAAGTGTGTATTTATGAACACACGTATTGACCTTGTCTTTCCTGTGGATATGGCTAACTAGGCTGAGAGGATGGTATAAGCCTACTCCATCTAAACATTGTCCCAGGCACTACAGTGTCCCGTTAAGTGTAGGCATAGGTTGCCTCCTGACGCTGTATAAATCATCTTCAATAGATGTAAAGGCCTATTATATATATTTATGAACAACAAAGATTTTTTCTGCGGTACAACCACTATGAAGAATATAATCTATGAAATCGAAACTTCAAACAAATTCAAATATCGAACTGTTTTTGCAGGGCATGTGAGCAAGCTCGCATAGCCTTCAGTTCTGGGATCATTATACGCTTGACCTACTTACACTCACAGGTTTATCTACTTCGTCTGTGTCGATGGTACCCGTTTCAGTCATTATGAAAACTGTACTTGTTGAGATAAGGCTTTGAGCCTTGGGCTCATACGCCTGATATTATTCCATACATTTGAAGTGACTCTTTGCTTGGCTGGCTTTTTTATTTTTCTGTGAATTTCGGGCATGTGCTCACGTGTATTAAATGTATCCATATAATTATTTGTCTTTAGTCTTTTTACAAAAAGCCTTAATCACATGAATGATGCCTCCGTTTACTCAAAGATCTAATAAATCACACAAGAAACATTTTAGTTGGCACAAACTTAATATGATTACTAGACAAAGCACTTTCTGAACTCATAATTCAATTTCTCAGAAAATATGGTAATTATTCGCGTTAATTATTACCAGTTTGCTTTTGTGTTAAAAAGTCGAGTTACTTTAGAATTTTCTTATCAAAGTGCTTTATAAAAACTTTAGTTTCAAACAATCTACAGAGTGGGTTTTCAAACAGCGCTTTTATTTCAAAGAAGAAAAAACAATTAGGGCTTATTCTACTAGCAGTGAAAACGTATGGAATACGCGAACCAAAGACGTGACTCTAACTAACTAAATTCTATCATCCGCAGGGACTTTATTATCTAGTGATCTGAGTATGACTGGTATTGTTAATCAGGATTATCTTCGGTTTTGACTATTCTCATTATTCGGTAGCGGTATAAGGGCCGCCAGCATAAACCTACCACTAGCATATTCGAAAAAAAATAATGTCTAATTAGATACTATAATTTCTTCTTCTTCTTTTATTTACGGCCTCTGTCCGTCATTTTGACAGATAAATTTACCAGTGTTAAATATAATTGGATTGCATTTAGCTCGCATGTGGTGTCATGTGTCAGATTAGATCTTGATATGTGACGTATGTGACTGCAGTTAAACAAAGACCGAAGAGTCCTATATTATGTTTTCCGTGTCCATATTACGGGTACATATTACCCAGCTGCAAGATCACTTCCTGAAAATGATGTCCCTATATTTTCTTGAAGATCTTGTTCACGGTTCACTATCAACGAACCACTGATTACCAACAGTGTGAATAGAAGGATAGATATTTTCACGAACATTGTTTTCTTATCAGTATAACTATAATCGTGATAAGAAGTGGGTGTAGCTATGCGTGTCATTCTAGTTGAACACTGATGGAGTTCTGTCAACATTTTGTGTAGTTATTCGAATTTTGAACTGTGTTACGTTATCTGTGTGTTATTGTCAAGGACTCGAATATCCAGGTTGAACAGGAAATGGATGAAAAGTAAGTCTTTTTCTGAATAAACAACGTGCTGAGCACATTCTTTGTTGAGTTTGTCTGAGTCATTAATGCTAACTGAGACAAGTACTTCATAGTTTTTAGTTAGGGTTAGGTACAAACATAATAATAAATACATCAATCATGCAGGGTTCAATAATGCATTATGCAAATGTCCTACACCCTGTATACCCTGACCTCGAAACTTTATTCTCCGTTTCGAAGGTGTCAATAAATTCTGCCACAATGCCCAAACCACTTTTATTAACTTTTGTCAGAATTTGAGAGGCCATTCTAAATAAACTTCAGTAATTTAATTTAGTATTTTAGATCTATTTTTACACCTTCGGAACTCCAAAGTGTATATTTAGATTTTTCATAATATTTTTCAGAACAACTATATCTAACTGTTGTATAATTTTTTTATTTAGGTAATAATATATTAAGTAAAAAGTAATAAATATTATTAACAAATCCGAAAATTATGTTAATTAAGTATCAATCTATTTTTTAAATTAAAAATTAAGTCTAGTCATAAAACTCTGGTTATGTTTTGATGCAAGTACGAGAATCTCCCATATTATATAAAAGTATCATAAGAAACGATTGCAATAAATATGAGAATATAATACCTCATTGGTTCATATAGTAAAGAAATATATTCGCATTCTCAACACAAAAACTCATAGTGACAAGTGGACTAATTGACTCGCAAATACTAGACTCGTGAACAAAGACTTGTGATATCCTCTAGTCTATAGAAATAAAACATTTTTATCGCAACTATATTTTACGTAGATCGGGAAAACACCACCCGAACTGTGTTTCTGTAAATCTTGGATGTGACATTATCATAATCGAAGTGAAATAGGCCAGTGTTTTTTTTTCTAAGCCTCAAAAACGACGGTCAGATAAGACAATAATTTTTTTGTGTAAATTATGGGATGATATAGGTAATAATGTATATCATCGAATAATTTAAACAAAAAATAGTACATTATGGTACTAGTGTGGTACATTGGTGATTACCGCCGAGGTGCCATTGAGACCCGAGCCGTAGGCGAGGGTCTTAAGAAAGCCGAGAACGGTAATCACCAATACACACGTGTATCATACGACGTTTTTCAACACACTTGTGAATAAAATAACTATAATTTCAACAGTGAAAACGAGTTGTGAAAAATGTTTCGCTATGGCGGGAAAAATTAATCAGTTTTCCTATGCGCGCGCATTGCGATCGACCACAGACTAAAGGGATGAGGTTTTTTTTTTATTTATTTTCCGCGCTTAAGGCTTGCGACTATTCTGCCACGTAAACTTAAAAAAAAAATCTATAACTTGAGTTGCTTTGTTCTTAAAAAAGTTTTTATTCAAAAAAAAGATCGTGTTCAATAGAACAAATAAATTAATGTTCCTATTGTTTGCTCATTTCATGCAACTTCTTATTTTAATAGATAATTTTAACTCGTACGTGTTTAATAAATAAAACTTTCACTCAAATATAACTTTTGTTTTCTCTGTAATAAAAGAAAACTTTAAATTCCCCATTTTGTACGTGGCAGAATAGGCGCAAACCCTATGCGCGGAAAATAAAAAAAAAACCTCGTCCCTTTAGTCTGTGGCCGATCGCAATGCGCGCGCATAGGAAAACTGATTAATTTTTCCCGCCATAGCGAAACATTTTTCACAACTCGTTTTCACTGTTGAAATTATAGTTATTTTATTCACAAGTGTGTTGAAAAACGTCGTATGATACACGTGTGTATTGATGATTACCGTCCTCGGCTCTCTTAAGACCCTCGCCTACGGCTCGGGTCTCAATGGCACCTCGGCGGTAATCACCAATGTACCACACTAGTACCATAATGTACTATAATTACCACTATTACTACTAGCCCATACTGTCCCATTGTTTTGGGCAAAGGCCACCCCCACTTCCGCCAGTCTCCACGTTCTTGAGCCCTAATTCGACAGTGCCTCTTATATTAAAAAATAATAAAAATATTTTGATGATGGGATTATCTTCAGAACTACTGGATCGATTTTAAAATAGATTACTACTACCAGCTATATAGTAAAAGTATAAAAATCACTTAGTTTTCAAACGCAACACCTTTATTGTAATCTATCTATTTATTTTCTAGTTACTTTAAAGATGTAGATCAAAAAAGGAGCACGTTTTCGAATATATTTAATTTTCATTAATATTCTTTTGACAAAAAATATTTTACTTGCGAATTTGCGATCCTTGTTTTGTGTCGAAAGAATTGAGGATCATCATTATTTGCAGACGTTTCGTAATTGCTTTTTCTTGCGTAGGTAGATAGGCACCAGACGCGGAAATATAGATCAGGAGGTCACGAACCTACTTTCATAGAGTTATTTTATGATTTTGTAAGTTTTTGTAATACTTACCTCAAATCTCGCTTCTAATAGTTAAAAATAAAAAGCATTCCACTTTTGCGCACCAAAAAGAGGAGCACCAAGAACTTCCGCACTTACGCTATTCCACTCTTGTGCACCAATCGATCACTTACTGTTACTAGGTACAGTTTGCCTCAACGTTGTCGATATGTAGCATACGGATGCAAGGTGACGTGACACGCGTGTTAAAACGGCAAGCAGCAAATGCAGGCAAAGGGGAAACTCTACCTAGAGTTCATTTCATCTTAACTTAAGAACTTGGACAAATTAACTTAATAGTAGGTATCTACTAGCGGCGACAGCAAGATTGCTTGCTTACCTAGGTAGCTACGTCATTTTATACGTACTACTGCGAAACAATGAAAGCTACTGTGTATTTACAAAAACTAAAATGATATTTTATCGGCAATCTAGTACCCATAGTACAAGCTTTGCTTAGTTTGGGACTAGAAGGCGTTGTGTGAAATGTCCAAGAATATTTGTCTATTTATTTTACTTATTCGTTTTTATTACCTCATGAAAACAACAACGGTTTTGAACAAGAAAATGGAGTCTTCGTTCGTTTAGCTGACTGTACCACACGTAAAGTAGATCTGCGTGGAGAGATCGCAACGTAAAACTCCTCGCCGTCAATAAGCGCGATGTGGTATGAAATCGACCAACCGGTAACAATTCTTCTAAAGTCAACAACCTCTGATGCTGACTGTTCCACAACTTGATCTGAGAATTTGAATTCAGCAAGATACTTGATATTGAGACGGCTAACTTACCCCTTGAGCGGTCCAGCTCTAATGCAATCAGGTACAATTGTCTACAATCTAGATACAATAGCGACGTTGGTGGCATTGCAATGCAGCGCCATCGTGTCGCTCTTAAGGTGGTTATCCGATAAAGCAGTCAGTAAAACCAATTTCAGACGCAGAGAGAAAAAGAAACTACAATTCCACTAATCTCACCACATCCTACTAATATTATAAATGTTAAAGTTTAGATGTTTTGATGTTTGTGTTTCAATCACATTTCAACTGCTGGTCCGATTTGGACGAAACTTAGAATGTAGCTCGGATTAATACATAGGCTACTTTTATCCCGGAAAACCAACAGGATCAAAGAGAAAGCGGACGAAGTCGCGGGCGGAATCTAATGACCTATAAAGTTGATCATGCGACTCGTAGTATAAACGATCAGGTGGCTGTGTCATGATTTTATGAAAACCTCTAACTCAATCTATTTACTTAGAAACGGCTCTCAACTCCTGTTAAAAACTAATCGTTGTTTAAAATAGGCCATCAAATGACGGAGGCCATAAATAAAAGAAGAAGAAGAAATAGTGCCATCTCGTTATTTTCGGTGAATCTCCTATGCAGTGTGTTTCTAAGTAGAGGGGTAACATGCCTCCTGAAATCTCACTTATTTTACATAAAAACCCTATAACATAAGAATCTGGAGTTCTTTTTTAATCCAAAATGTATAAAACAACATGCTCTAGTTCAATGATCCCGAATGTCCTAGAAAGAACCACCTTTACGTCTAGCAAATATCTAGGTTCCTACATGCAGGTTATCGCTCCGCGTATGAAAGCATTTACCCTTGCATTGCGATCGATGGAGCGAACATAATCTGTTATACGACATGAGCTTAGCAGCTGATGCGCAACCCGCTCGATTATACGGCTAATGGTGCTGTGTAAACATGTTTACTGTTTTGAACGGGTGTTACAACGATGATGGTTACCTAAGCATGGCTTTGGAAAGCAGGAATTTTCAACGTACACAATCAAAAATATTTACGTATGGCACACTTCCCCTTTGTTCCACCGCACCGTATGTAGATATAACTGGTTATAGAGAGGTAACGTTCGTCCTCCGTGACACAACTGTTTAGTTCAACCAGTAGTGCAATAGGAAAGTATTATTTTCCGTGACAATATCGATAGTGTCACGGGTAAATCAGCTTCTCCCGGGACATTACTACGAGGCAAAATATACGCTCAAAGTATAAAAATTTAAACTGATTTTACTAGGGAGCTATTTGATGCAATGGAGTGCGCTAGCTTTTCTAATACGATTACCTAGACAAACCAAAGAATTTCGACAGATTTTCATACAAAACTGTCAAAAGTTAGTGGAAGAAGGTAGACAATAAGAAAGAGCTACGAAGCTGTATAACATGACGAAAGTAAAAGATCCGCAAGCTTCAGAATATACTCGCACCGAACGGAATTATATTACTCTTAGAATATTTCACACGATTTTTTTATTAACTGCCTAATTTTCATGTGCTAAAGCCTGAAACTTAAGGCCTAACGTAGTGTATTAATTAAGGGCAGTATAATCGAGTAGTGGGTTAAGTGGATGTCATTATTAAGTGGCGGTTAGACGGCTGCCAAGGGCACGAGGCGATTTGGGAGAAAGCCAACGCAACGTCTAGTCTAGAAGCTTCGAAGCGCCTTAAGATATACCTATAAGATGTTTCAAAATTACTTATAACAAAAAAAAAACTGGCTTACAAACAATAAAATACTTATGTATGTAACTGTAAATAAGGGTACTGTATAGTATGAGCTAAAACTTTTCCTTTGATAATTAGGTAAGCCTATCTAAAAACGGAATTTCTACAAAACATCTTATGATAATTTTTTTTACAAAAGAAACCTTACCTAAAGAAATTGGAGTTTCTGTTTCTCATTATAACTCCCCTCGTTTTTATGCCTTCTTTCTCCTTGTCAGGTATTCCACGAAAAACACTGCTTATTGAGGTTTACATCAGCATTAAATAACTTGGGTAAAAACACTTAGTTCTAGTGATCTGTAATAGTACATTATGGTACTAGTGTGGTACATTGGTGATTACCGCCGAGGTGCCATTGAGACCCTAGCCGTAGGCGAGGGTCTTAAGAAAGGCGAGAACGGTAATCACCAATACACACGTGTATCATACGACGTTTTTCAACACACTTGTGAATAAAATAACAATAAAATAACTAAAATTTCAACAGTGAAAACGCGTTGTGAAAAATGTTTCGCTATGGCGGGAAAAATTAATCAGTTTTCCTATGCGCGCGCATTGCGATCGGCCACAGACTAAAGGGATGAGGTTTTTTTTTAATTTATTTTCCGCGCTTAGGGTTTGCGCCTATTCTGCCACGTAAAAAATGGGGAATTTAAAGTTTTCTTTTATTACAGAGAAAACAAAAGTTATATTTGAGTGAAAGTTTTATTTATTAAACACGTACGAGTTAAAATTATCTATTTAAATAAGAAGTTGCATGAAATGAGCAAGCAATAGGAACATTCATTTATTTGTTCTATTGAACACGATCTTTTTTTAGAATAAAAACTTTTTTAGTAACAAAGCTACTCAACTAATAAAATTTTTTAAAAAAATCTATACCTCACTAGTGAGTTATAGCAATGAAAAAGTCACAGTTTTATTATGGGTGTCATTATGTGCCTAATTGCGGTGACCATAGAGCCACTTTATGAGCAAGTGTGTTGAAAAAAATATTAGTCTCAAGCGTCTATCTGGCAATTAAAGCCTTTTTATTTTCTACTAGCCGTCGCCCGTGGCGTTGCTCCCTTAAGAGTGTGACGTTAGAAAATTCCTTTCTTAGTGCACCCCTACACTATATAAGGATACTAGCCTTCAAATTTCATACCTCTAGGACTTGTAGTTTAGGCTGTGCGTTGATTCTCTGTCAGCTTCAAAAGAGTTTTATATATATTGATGATGATCTGGTAGAAGCATGAAGTCAAAAAATACTGCTAGTGGCCTTTTTTGGCTGCAAGCTACTCGTCGCATAAACCTAAAACTACCTATGTTTTTCTATTGGATTCTTCCGTGATCTGGCTTCTGCAAAACGGATGGCATCACCGTTCGTTCTGCAGGTACCTACTTAATAAATAATTTCTATTCTTTTTTATAATAAGGTCCGACAAAGGTCACGACCTTCAACTGTGAGGAGGACCTGTGTTTCTAAATTATGTCAGTGTGCTTTGAGATTTCATTAGATAAGTACCTACTGAAGAACGATCTCACGGCAGAGCATTGACCTTAATCAGATTTTTATCCGGTCTTTTTCCTAAGCACATTTAATTTAACGATTCGAGCGCGGCGCCAGCACGTGGAGCGATTTTGAAGTCTGCTTAACGTAATTAATTAAATTTAAAATTGGAAGTTCATCGTTACTGCCCGAATATCGTTAGCTTTTATGATTTTAATCTAACGAGACGAGACACTATTTTAGGTGACGTTTTATACAAGCGAATGCATTGTACGTGGACGAATTTTGATTGTATTTCGGTTATATACTAATTAGTGGTTTTTGTACGGAATTTTAAAGTTCATTCTTCTTGAGGAGAGTAACTCTACCATGAACCACTTACTGTACTTTGGAATCATTCATAGCTAGAGTTGGACCGTGCTATGTCTGCAATTAAATAAATAGCAGCCCCATCAGGTAGTGACTTTTGTGGTCGTTGCCAAATCGTTTTCGCAATTCAGTTAGAGCTTCCAATAATTAGTTATTAAAATTTTGCCATATTTTAAGTAGGTACTGCAGATTCAGCGTGGTCAGACTTTATTGTAATGAAGTTACATAAATTCTACGTTCTTTCTCTTTCTAACCCCATACGTCTGAGTAAGCCGACGTTCACACAAACAACTATAGCAAAACGGTCTTTGTGAAGCGAACAACTGTACCGTATTTCTATCAAAACAAATTCTAATTTTGCGTAACAAATACGACAATCAGTCTATCACAAAGTTTTCAACTTTCTCCGCTGCGATTAACCTGAAACTATGTCTTTATAACATGGCGTTCTACTAAACTTTATTATTTATTTACACAAAAATAATAATGTAAAGTTTTGTCGGCGTTGCGTGGAACTCGTGATTAATTTTCTTTGGAAAGACAAAATGGGGGTCATGCTATGACACAGTCTTTGTTGATATTATAAAAAAAAACGAAATAAGAACAATGAACATGTCTACTATGATTCGAGTTCTGTTATTTTTAGGGGAAACATCGTGTCTTTTATTTTAATGGTTTTTCTTGTGTTACAGTGAGTATTGTTGTTTAATTTGGGTGGAATTTTAACGAATAATATTTGTGGTCGTGACATAAAGTATGAGCCATTGGAATAAAAGTGTTTAAGGTGATTTCCTTGAAATTATAGATTTCGTTTTCAAGTTTTGAAGGGAAAACTCCACCAATTTCCCTTCAAAACTAACGACAGCCGACTTGACGATGTCTTGACTTGACTGATAATGTTTCAAATATTCCACTTGACGCTGGCAAAATTGACGGAAATGACGGACAGAGATCTTAATAGAAGAGAAGAAGAAAACATGTCTACTATAATTATTTACTTTCGGTTTAGAGGTTATGGGCGCCGATCTTTACTTCTCAGAGTGATTGACTAGGGCGTATATTCATATTGGTCTTTTAAAGCTGAACTAACTAAAATCATTGCTAAATATGTGGTCATCTTTTTTCGTTGTTATGCAAGTGACAATGATAGAGCATTTTTTAAAGCAGCGCTAAAATGACAATTGAATATGAGTAAAGGGCTATGTAATGTATATCGAGATTTATAGAAAATACGACTACATAATGACTGGCTTCAAAGTCAATAGTATAAACAACATAAAAAATAATGACTTGTGGTTTAACGGCCCAATAAATAATGTTAAAGACACTTGGAAAAATTGGCTAATCTTAATAAAAAGTATTAGAAACGAGAAAGTTTTTATTGCTCGATCAAATATTTTTTATGAAAAGCTTTCAATAATTTATTGCGGACGCTTTGCAATGTTATGATCATAATCTAAAGGTATCTTTGACATGCTTCATTGATTTTGAGTAAATACAGTTAGCAACATAATATTAGAATACTAATTAAACTTGAATTTCAAAAATCCAAAGAAACGGTATACTTAATAATACAGTATCGCAAAATGTTTGATCATTGAAATAAAAAAAATAACTAAAAACCAATCCAAACTTTTGCAAAAGTTACGCAACATTATACCCAAAAGCTTTTGAATTTTGTATTATTTATCAACTAATGTTAATTAATGATTGAACGTGCCTAAGCACCTTATGACGTTGTGCTTGTGGCCTATTAATGATACCACTCTTGATCTCTTTGCTATCATCATCATCCACAAATATTGGTCCACTGCTGGACGTAGGTCTCTCTCAAGGCACGCCACTGAGCCCGGTCTTTGGCTCTTCTCATCCAGTATTATCCTGCTACAATTCGCAGATTGTAGAAATGTTTCTTTTATTCTGTTGTAATTACTTTATCAGACTATTTACAAAAGCATTCCTATCTTTAGATCGCAGTCTCACTTAAAATGGTAACTTTAATTAGAAATCAGCATTTAACTTCAATAAAACCGATTCCTTTTACTTCTCTGCGATTTGCTTTGTATCAATCAGGTGAACTATGTCTTTCGAAAACAATTGGGATTTGCTCAACTATCTTCTGTTTTATAAAGGCAATAGATCAACAGGTTTGTGCTCACATCTTATACGTACAATTCTGAACATTTATATAACTTTCCCTTCTTCTTCTTCCTGCCTTTACCCCTCTAGGTGGGGTCGGCACAACATGTTCTTTTCTTCCATTCTCCCCTATCATTCGTCATCTCAGTGTTCACTCCTCTCCTATGCATATCATCTTTTACACAATCCATCCACTATTATTATTATTATTTATTTATATACCTCTCCCATAAGTCAAACATCTTTTATTTGGTAAACTCAGAAGGATAACTTAGAATCGTCTTATAAACTAGGTGATTCTAGGTGCCAGATCCTCGCGATCAGGGCCTAGAAGAACGAGCAAGAATCTATGGCCTCCATGGTTTCTACCGCTTTTTTGTATGATCCTTCTGTACCTATAAGTCTGTACGAGTATAGGTGCTGGGCAAGCTTACTCCACCTAAACATTATCCCAGGCACTACAGTATCCCGTTAGGTGTAGGCATAGGTTGCCTCCTGATGCTGCATAAATCATTTTTAATAGGTGTAAGGCCTATTATGATTATTTGTATGATCCTTCATCATTTTTTTCAGCAACTGATTTTGGGGGTCTGAATCCGACGACTCTCATCTCTACTAGATCGTTTTTACATTTCATACTTGCTGTTCTTTCTTTTCATCGCTTTCATATTTTGTTTTCTTCTTCTTTTGGGCCAGCTCTTCTTGTCTTCATTTGCCATACTGACTGTGGTTTTCCATCACATAAAAAGACCAAGGATTATTCCAAACCAGATAGTTGGTAGTGAACTTGATTTTTAGCATTCAAAAGTACTGATAGGGCAATAACTAAAATTCGAGTCTGGTTTTTGATTGCTCGGTGTTAAAACCAAACGAAATAATTGAAACAAAGTCACAACTTAAATAACGCTTAGGCTTAGGTAACTGTTAGTAGATTAATTAACATTTCTCATTAGATCTATGTCTATAATTGTGAGCAAAATGTAATTAGAATTTGTTCAAATTAATAAAATTCTGCCGTTTAATTAGGTTTAAAAATAAAATGAACATTTTCAAAGTGAAATGTTTTTCGTTAATCTCTGGAAAATAAAGGCATGTGTCAACTGTAATATTTGGATGTGCCTTTGACTACCTCTCAAAGATTTTGAGGACTTCCATAGAAGAGGATCTACAATGTTTGATTTGGGATGATGAGAAATGTTGAATGATGATGTTTAAATTTAGTTTTTGGCTTTTTTACGGTTTTATAATAGTATAGATAGACCTAGTTTCGTACAAGTACAAGAAAATGGAAAATGTAAAGCCTTAACATTTATTTTACCATGCATTTATTTATTCAAATAGCACTACAGTGAACATCTCTCAAAGAAAGACGTCCAGGTGGCACTCCACAAAGAGCTATATTGGCTTTTGGGAATCTCCAAGTATTTACAGCGAGCGTCACAATGTTTGCAAGCGGGGAACGGTGCACATTGTTGAAATTTTATTGGATGACTGTAGCCACTTGCGTGTTTTCTACGGAGCTCTTCTTATGAGGTCACTTTACGAACTCGCCTGTTTGCCATTCTACGCTTATTTGAAACTTTTATGGGTTTTGTATTTATGCTATTTTTTTCTTGTTTTGGTTTCATATACTGAAGTAGACAGTTTATTATTTTTCAATCTTTAAATATTTTTCTCGAAAAACGTTTTCTGAATTTTTTTTTCTGAATTTTCAGATTTTTCTTATCATTGTCTTGATAATAGTAGATGACTCTCATGACTGGTAAGCCTAAATAAGTAAATTAAACGTAAGTATACTTACAAATCCTAATAGTATAATATCTAAGCTGCATACTAAAAGCTCCAGTTGCACATTCTAAAGACAGATACGACAAGACGAATCTATCGACTGGTTTGAATCCTTATCTTGACAAACGAGGTACCGCGAACACTTAGCTCGCTGCATCTGCATTTGCTAGTGTAATGCTATTCAAGTTTTACTGCAGTTATCTGACTGATTGTTAAGATTTGTGCTACAACTTATCTCTGGAGATTTGTCGAAAATGGTTTCGAAACTCTGTATTTTGACTAAGTATACACTTGGGATTCCGAATTAATAGTTGAAATATTGACACACTGTTAATAGTGACTGGTATAACGTGTAAGCTAAATATAAATAAGGTACGTAATATTGTAATTGGTTGTTAAAACAAGAGCATATACTCGTAATTCATATACCTACCTACACACTGACAATTAGATTATTGTTCGAAGAACAGATGGGTCGAACGCAGACAGACAGCTTCATATAATACTGCAAGTTCTGTACCAAAATAGATTATCTGGTTTGTAAATGTATTAGGACCTATTGGCCTACATTTAGAGACATTGTGTTTTGGTTAGTAACTGGTTTGCTATTTTGACCCAAGAGAACTTAGCTTTCAGTTTCGGTGTCAATAAAATCATTTTCTAGGCAAAAGAGTAGGTAGTATACACTTTTTAGTTATCCATTAGGTACTGTTTGACCACAGCATTACGTATAGTGCACGTCCGTTAAAAACTAGCTTAAGACGTCATCTTCTAGTTTTAAATCTAATAGCGAGTCTGAAAATAATTTTCATTTGATATAAAACCAAATGTTATGTAATAAAAAATGTGGTACTACCTATATGAATGAGTTTTAATTAGGGTATTAAGGTAATATAGTTTTACACAGTGTTTATTTTCCATTTTTATGGTGGTATGAGATCATCCAACAACAATTCACTTTCTTTTGAATAAAGAATCTAATTGACGTAATTTCAACAATACCAAAATGAAAAGAATTGACTTTGCTGTCTTAGTAAATTCACAAAGGCCAGACAGAAAAAAAAACTAAAAGGTTTGGCTCTTTGCAGTCTGAAAACATTCAGTTAGCGTTCGGCAAATGGATCCGCTCAAAATGAAAGTAGTTCATTTATCTTCCTTATTCGCTTGTTTTGCCAACGCTACACAGCGTTATCAATAAATCAAGATGTGCTTCCTTGCCTTACGAAGTAGATGGATAATTCTTTTACCTGTGTGTACTGCTTACTGTTCAAAAAAGCTACTTCTTTTTTGCGACGCATTAGTTGAGCGTACTTTAATATGAAGATGTACGAAACTACTGTAAATACTGTAGGTAATTATGTTGTCTGTGGTGATAGGAGCAGAGAGGAACGGGAATTGTAAACAAAGCGAAGGGTGTCGTGTTTTTTTCTAGTAATCAAACATTTTACCCAAATAATTCGTATGCTGCTACCACGCGAGCAAAGCCGCGGGAAACAGTTATTATTATTATTTATTATTATTATTAAGAGCCCGTAGTGTCCCACTGCAGGGCAAAGGCCTCCCTTCCTTCTCGCCAGTCTTCTCTGTTTTGGGCAACTGTGGACCAGTCCTTGAGGTAGGCATCAAGCTCGTCCCTCCATCTTCGCCGTGGTCTGCCGCGAGGTCGTTTTCCGTTTTGGGGCATCCATTCTGTAGTGGATTTAGCCCATAACGCATCCGACATGCGGCAGACGTGGCCTGCCCAGTCCCATTTCAACTTACCCACATGTTGACCGACATCTGCGATTTGCGTTTTGGAGCGCAGTATACTGTTGCGAACGCGGTCTGTTAGTTTGATTCCCAGAATACTGCGCTCCATGGCTCGCTGGCAAACCCCAAGTCGGGACTTTTGCTGATCAGTCAAGGACCAGGTCTGTGAGCCGTAGGTAAGGATGGGGAGAATACATACGTCCATGAGTCTCCTCTTTAGTGATAGTGGGAGTGTACCTTTCATTAGGTGTTTCATGGCCCAGTATCCCTTCCAGGCGTTCTCGGTTCGTCTAGCAATTTCGAGGTCTTGTCGTCCCTGGAAGGATACTAATTGACCTAGGTACAAATAGTCATCGACGTAGTCCATCTCCCCACCCCCCACCCTCAGCTTATGTTGAGTGCTGTTTGTCATCAGCTTGGTCTTAGATCTGTTCATGCTAAGTCCCACCTCGAGGCTAGCCGTGTTAAGGTCGTTCAGCATCGTTTCAAGTTCTGAGGCTGATGAGGAGAAAAGCACGATATCATCGGCAAATCGGAGGTTAGTTAACCTCTTTTCACCAACAATAACGCCCCTTTCCGTCCAGCTTGGTTCTTGAAAACCTCTTGTAGTGATGAATTGAATAGTTTTGGGGATAGTGTTGGGGTCGCCTTGTTTGACGCCTTTTTGAATATGAAAGGATGGCCCTACAGTATCATTTTTTATTGCTGCGGTGCTATTGAGGTAAACTTGTTTTAAAAGATTGATGTAGGTGCTGTGGATTTCTTGATTGCTAAGTGATTCGAAAATGGCAGAGTGCTTAATGCTGTCAAAAGCTTTGGAGTAATCGACGAAGGCTAGATAGAGTGGAAGCTTGAATTCTTGATGTTTCTCAATTATTTGATTAAGAGAATGTAGGTGGTCCGTGGTAGAGAGACCGCGACGAAATCCTGCTTGTTCTGGCGGTTGGTGTTGTTCTAGTTGGTCCGAAATACGGTTCTCTATTGTTTTAATGAAGGCCTTATATACGTGGGACACCAAGCTTATGGGTCGGTAATTTCCTATTTCAGCTTTGTCGCCTTTTTTGTGCAGCACAATGATGTTGGAGTGGCAAAAGTTTTTAGGAAATATACCGGTCATTAGTATGGAGTTAAACAAGTTAGTAAGGTATGGAAGAAGCATAGATTCTCCAATTTTTAATGCTTCTGTTCTGATGCCATCTTCTCCTGGGCTTTTTCCATATTTCATACTCGAAAGTGCGCGATGTACTTCAGGCCCAGAGAATGGCGTGATTTCCGCGGAGTACACGTAGGTGTCCGAGTTGTTTTGATTAGACAGAGGGTCGGAATATAAGCTCTTATAAAACTGTGTACATATTTCAAGTATTTTGCCCTTATCGCCGTGCTTTTTACCATTACTGTCTTTCATGCTTGTTATAGATGTTTTTCCCGACTGTAATCCTCTCATGGCTATTTTAAGTGATGTATTTTTTTCTAAAGCTATGTTTACTGATTCTACGTTTGCATTCCTAATATCTTTACGAATACTACGCTTGACTTCTTTGTCTTTTGATTTATATTCTGAGGTATATATTTTAAGTTTAAGTCTTTCTTCTATTAGCTGTTTGCTGTTATTACTCAATTTTTGAATTTTACTTTTGTCTAGTTTAATATTTCGGCTGGCAATTTTTACGCTTTTCAGAATGTGATTATATTGAGTTTGGGGATCTTCGTAAGATATTGTGTTTAGGATATCGAAACTATTTTTTAAGTCTAAGCAAAATTGTTCCTTGTTTCTAATAAGTGTTGATTTATCTAGTTGTTTAATAGTATGTTTAATCAATTGTAGCCTATGAATTTTGAGATTGAATTGTACAGTAGTCCTTAAAGGACGGTGATCTGACGAAAACTTAATTTTATTAATGATTTCAACGTTTTTTATTATTTGTTTACTAGACGATAGACAGTAATCTATGCGGGAAACAGTTAGTCCAGTATATAAACTAAACCGTAGAGCAGCTTGTATTTTGATATGAATTATCATAGCATTATGTAAACGAAGGTGCCGGGTAAAAGCAACTTTGCACATTAGACGTATTCCTTCCTGTATAGCCGTGAATATTGAAGTGAATTGCGGAACTTTCTATAGACGAACTTAGAACTGATATAACGGAAACTACAGTGATTGTGTTAAGTAGAATACCATCTTATTTGAAACTTTTGTATGCGGTGGCTGAGAGCTTTTGCCTTTTATCTCCAGTGCGTGTTGAAAGTTTTTATTGAGGTTTTATTAAATACTCCTGCATTTTGCAGCGCTCCATTATTCTCATATTCACAAAACGCTCAGTCGAAACGTGCCATATCATAAATAAACTAAACTAATGCATGCGGGTTTTTGGAATAAAATGTCCATGAACGAAAATACATTTCAGGGAAGTGACATATTTAATATCCCAAACACCTCTGCCCGTGTCACATCCGTGTCCTGTACTTCCTTCTGTTCCAGATGACTTTTCAACGCTCCAGAACGGAATAGTTGACGTGAACTAGAATAGGAGCGAGTTTCGGGTCGAGTGGGGCGACCGACCCAGTTGTGGGCCGAGCTGAGTACGTCGATATGCTGTCACAGCAGCGCTGCCACCGCTTTACGTCTCACCTCTTATAAATCCACCTTAGCGCTTTGACGTAAAGCACAAAATGGCTCAGCAATCCATTCAGCGGGTGTCGCTGCAGTTTCGGTATAGTTGCGTGCTCGGTTTGAAGTTAATTTGACGCTCATGTTGCATTTTATTTATTTGACACGATACTCGCGTGTGTAAATTGCAGCGGCAGCTGTGCCGCGTGACCTTTGTACTTACCTACTTTTTAAAACATTATGCGACAAAGTTACCAACGAGTTAGGATATTGTTATAAAATTTTGAATTTAAAGTTTCGCGATACTGGTAGTAAAAATACACGTTTATTCGAGAGTCAAAAACGTCTCCTTTCTTGTTCTTGCCTCCATAATACCAGATAATACGTTCTTTTTATAAAATTCTGTAGAATCCAAATAATACCTACAAAACTGTCTTGAAATGCGATATCAATGCACGAATCCCAACAAAGACCCAATATCTAAACAAACCCACTTATCACAAACGTCATCAGCATCCTATAAAATTGTGCTCGAATGTTCTGGTAAAGTCGGTTCAGCTCTGCGCATTTGGCTTGCAACCAGGCACAGCTTAGAGTATCAACAGCTCGATCACTTATGTACTCAACCGAATTAGATCACTACTCTAATCCGGTTGTGTATAATTTGTAGCAGCATCTCGAAATTTTGTATGTAGTACGTAGTATCATGTAACAAACGAAATAAATCATTTTAGAGACATGGGACAGAATAATAAAATACATATCCTGCACTGAAAAAGGATCTAGTAATATAGGATCAAGTTTAAACTAACATAGTTATAAGTTCTCTTACCTGTGGTCTAAGTCCGCTGGGCGGCGGCCAACCTAGCTGAACGGGGCCTATCGTGATCTCGCAGATAGCACGCCTCTACACCCTTGAGTGATTTTAAATTAACCCCTACTTGCATTTTTATCACAATGCCAGGTGTATATAGACTCCTCTTTAAAAAGTATCTTCATAGAGTATGTGGTAAAGCAGAAAGGGGGAGGAGCGCGTTGTCTGCAATTAATAGCCTCTGTCCGTCATTTCAACAGACAATAACTAGATCGATTTTTGGTTGATTCTTCTTCTTCTCTTCAATAATGACCTGTGTCCGTCATTTCGACAGACAATTTTGCCAATGTCAAGTGTTAAAATTGTATTAAATAAGTCAAGTCAAGTCATTTTTCAAGTCGGCTGTCGTTTGTTTTGAAAAGAAAATGGTGGATTTTCTCTTCAAAACCTAACACGAATTTTCACATTCAGAAAAACCACTTTACACACATTTATTCCAATGGCTCACACTTTATGTTACGACCTAAGTATTATTGGTTAAAATTCCACCAAAATTAAACAACAATACTAACAATAACACAAGAAAACTATTAAAATAAAAGTGCTATGTGTCGTTTCAAAAAATGTCAAAACTCGTGTCTTTTGGTTGATTGACTGTTTGACATTTCCTAATCATAATTTTGACGTACATTTAAATAAGATGGTATAGATAACTTGACGGACACGAGTTTTGACATTTTGAAACGACACATAGCACTTTTACTTTAATAGTTTTTCTTGTGTTATTATGAGTATTGTTGTTTAATTTTGGTGGAATTTTAACCAATAATACTTAGGTCGTAACACAAAGTGTGAGCCATTGGAATAAATGTGTGTTAAGTGGTTTTTCTGAATGTGAAAATTCGTGTTAGGTTTTGAAGAGAAAATCCACCATTTTCTTTTCAAAACAAACGACAGCCGACTTGACAAATAACTTGACTTGACTTATTTATTACAATTATATCACTTGACATTGGCAAAATTGTGTGTCGAAATGACGGACAGAGGCCATTATTGAAGAGAAGAAGAAGAAGATAACTTGACCAGTGACCTTATGAAACCGAAGTTTCTCATCAGGCTTCATTCGATGATTACGTATTTAAATTAAAATCGAATGAACCAAGCGATCCACGTGCCGTCACCAACGGTTACGTTAGCGCGACCCTCGTTTTAGCTTAATCAAAACTCAATTAGGAATCTTTAGTAGGCGTTTGATTTGAAAACAAACCCCTTTTGGGTGAACTTTTGCCACCGTACCATAAGACACCAGTTCACTTTTCTAGCGCATTCGTCTGCGAGCTTTGTAAAACCCGGATAAAAATCTTCTAAATATATAAATTTCTTTTGAAGTTGACTGACAATCAACGCACAGCCTAGACTATAAGTCCTAGAGGTATGAAATTTGGAGGGTAGTATCCTTATGGGGTGCACTAAGAAAGGAATTTTGAAAAGTCACACTCTAAAGGGTCTAGAACGCGACCAATGCCGCGGGCGACGGCTTGTCCAAAATATTTGTCTATATGACCTCGTAGCTTTGAAACTGATGTTTGCTACATTTTAAATGGTTTAATCATAAGAAGCTTAGTCTAGGATTGTTTTAAGATATTCATGGTTGAAATCAGTGCAATAGTTTCCATGTTCTGATGGTGTTCATCAACTTAACTGCTATTTTAAAGGGTAGGCGACTGATAATGATGAAGATAATCTGGGTGGTTTTTTGGGGTAGATATTTTTAAGAATTTTTAATTAACTTGTATTTTTCAATCAACCGACGTAGTTACCTAAACCACTTAAACTATTAAAAATGATGATGATGTCTTCCTGGCCAGGTCCGGCTACGACGACATTGTTGCTAATTCATGCCTATGATGGGGTCTAAGGTGACTTGAATAGCCAACTATTAAAAATAACTATCTACGTATTTCTACCTGATCTATAACTAGGTGTTACTGGACTAACTGATTACTGTTACTGGATAAACTGGACTACAGTCACAGAGCTAAATGCTATTTCAACCGTTTCACCAAATACATGTCTTGGGAAGGTTGTCTTCATGATTAATTATCAGTTGGGGATTGTAGCGGCCGGCGCGGCGGCGTCCGGAGAAATTGTACAACTTTTGACGGGAAGCTTTTAATTAAGTTTAAAGATGAAGCTTTCGTGGCCTCGTTTTTAGCAAATCAAAGAGACTCAGCGCTTGTAAGGTTATGACACGTGACCGCGAACTCACAGAACGTGATAAAGGTTAGAGGTTTGAAATAGGGATTGAAAGGGGGTTGAATCACAGAGGAAATTCTAGTTAATATTTTAGATAGATAGATAGATAGAATATTCTTTATTGTACACCACAAGTAAAGAAAATAACAACAAAATATCATAATTGGTAATACGATAAAGTTTTAGGAGGTAGGTACAATGGGCGGCCTTATTGCTTAAAGCAATCTCTTCCAGACAACCTTTGGATGGACAGGATACACAAAACACGGACGGGGCGTACACAAAAATAATCTGAATTATTAAAATAAAATTAATAATTTTAGTGTAAGATGAGTTGTAGTGTTCGTTATATTTTAACCAATAAGGCCCGTGTGCTCATTTGCTAAAGCACTGATCCGGACTCAGATTAGCTAAGAACAGATTCAGACGTAAATCGAGACTCAAGTCACGTTCTCATTCCGAAAATACAACAAAACATCTACTCAAGCTTTTTCTTTAGAAATACGACGGAATAAATCTATGCTTAACCGCAGATTTAGGCCCGTATACTGGACTTAGTGACGATTCGGACAAAATATACGGACAAAATTGTCCCAATTGTCACTTTGTATACTGATACAGAAATCGTTACTCAAGCTACAGATCATACAACTCAAGAATAGATTTCAGTAGATGTTTTCAACAAAAATCTATACTTGAGTCCGGTCCGGTCCTTAGATGCTTGAGTGTTGTTTTAAACTTAGCTGAACTTTACTTTTTCTTCTTCCTCTTCTTGCGTGTCAATGGTTTGGACAACAACTTTAAAATAGAGTCGAATAATTCTTCCACTTTTATCCCAGCAGAACTTCACTTAAATATTCGATACTCTAGCAACGTTTTGGAATCAAAGCTCGACTCAGACATAAGTAATTATTGAGACTACGGCCCTAAGTCTCAGTATGTATGGCTGGCAGCAAATTATAGTGTAGGCAGTAGTTTTAGGGAAAAATACTTTTTGTGCTAAAACTATTCGTGTGCACTACTTTCATAATAACTTACTCGATTATGGGACATGTTACTTCTTACCGTTTCACCATAAGCTTCCTGCCCCACAAAGTATGACCCACATTCTTTGTTGTGTCAATGCGAGTGAAAATAACATCTCTGTTAGGACAACGACCTGACCTATAACCAAGCATGCGAGAGTGGGTACTTTAACACTACAGCCAGACTATTGACTACCCTCATTCCGAATTGGTAATCTAGATAAAGAGATAATATTGCCTTCCTTAGTAGCAATTACTTGCTTATCTACGTAACTTATCAATAGACAATCGAGTAGAAATTCTATATATATAACTATGAACAATTATGACAGTCATGATGCCGCAACTGACGACTAACCAGTTACAAGGGGCGCGGGTTTGATTCCCGCTAAGAATAAATGTTTGTGTGATGACTAACATGGATATTTGTTTGGTGTATGGGTGTAATTATAAAAAAGTATGTAAGTATGAGAAACCTAGTTCTCATAGTGCAAGCTCTGCTTGATTTGGGACTAGAGGGCGTTGTGTGAAATGCTCATGAATATTTATTTATTTATATTTATAAAATAAACTTGAAACAGGTATCCGTGACCTCAATAAATAGGTCAGGAAGGCACCGTTTTGACATTTTTAAATGCGAGAGCAAGAACGGTACTCTTTATGTAGGTTAACTCTTAAATGAACGCGACTCATCGATTTACGAAACAGATTTTGAACATTTAACCCTTGAGTTCAGATATTTCGGGGCACTGTTACAAGTTACGAAGGAAACTTTTGTAAGGCGTGGTTCCCTAGGCTACATTTTCTCTGTAATCACGATACAATTTAATTTTTGAATGCCCGAGGCTCGTGGGGTGCATGCTAAACCTAATCATGTTCCTGATTTCATTGAATTTTTTTCGGTTTAAATAGGATTAAATTCGAACTGGTAACTTTGAAAGAGGATTATTATCGCTGAGGGGGTTCACTTACAGCTTATTTTTTAACTGCAGAGAACTCATTTAACTAATTGGTGCGCATTTTTGTGTCCATCCAACCATTTTGACACGCTATTTGCCTTTTGGAACCTTTTTAAATAGTAAAGCTGTGTTCGGATATTGCGCAAACCCTGTAAAATTGCTCATTCGTAAGTGCTCCCTCTCACTAAACTTATTTTATCGCTTCAGACCAGTGGAACTTGAAATAAAACAAAGGATTAGGTACACACATCTGTGCTAACTTGTTACAGTATTACTCACAACTAAACTTTCCGTCACGTATTGCAAAGTCCGTTCGCATAAAACTCGATGACCGGGTTCTAAATCTCGAAAACGCTGCGAACGATAAAGCACCGTATCTTCTACCTGTAAAGTTTCTTTTTTCCTGCCATATAACTGTGATTTCTTCGTTCTTTTCAGAAGTTTTATTTCAGTTTCTACTCTGAATAAAGTGTTATATTGATTAAAATTTACGCTTTGGTTGTGGTCGCTTACCTAGACGTCCGTTGGGATTTACAGTCGGGTTGAACTACATAATAATGAACAAAGTATATTTCATCATTGTACGATTGTGCGGAAATAAGTTTGTATCGTGACGCACTCGTAATATTACACGCGGTTTAGGCCTCTAGCACGCTTACTCTTACGCTCAAAACTACAATCGCGCGCTAAAGTGCTTCGAAACTTGTGAACTTCTAAAGAAAACTGTTGTTGAAGTGGAGGACAAAAATACGCTTATCAAACAAGTAATGTTAAACTTACTAAATGTGAGTTACTTTGTCTACAACACAAACTTCGTTATCATTGGAGCAATAGCTACTAGAGTATTACTGTAGACATAAGATAGCTTCGTAGAAAATTCTGGTTGTCTTGATCTTCCGTTTTTTCTCGAACAATAGGGCCCCAATTACCGGGTAAAAGAGCTATATTTATTTTGTAAACTGATCTATTTTTTTAGTGTGACGCGATGCTGAACCATGCCATTCTGTACGATTTAACCCCTTGGCTATGTCTTATTCACAATTTGTTTTCAGCGAAAATGCATTTTTAGAAGTACTCCCCAAAACTCATAACACCACCGTAAAAATGTTTACAGTGTCTGAAACTAGAGGTACCTATTTGCATAATATAACGCTTGAGGGTTCAAGGCTCTTCTAACTTTTCAGACTTTGTTTCAAACATCTTGTAGAAGCAGTTTACCAGAGATAACGCAATTCATCATCATCAATCCGAAGCAGTCACTCAAGTAAGACTCAATTATAGATCGATAATTACAGACGACTCGATTCTATCGACATTAACTATCGATACCAAAGCCCGTAGTTTGTTTTGTTGATCAAAACGCATATCGAGAAGCGACTTGCGAGATATTTTATATGAAACCCGATAAGCGCCTATAGCGGGATATTTGCAAAGACTGCGAGTTTCTCGATTCTCGCTTATCGCAAATCAACATAGCAAAACTCAGACTGCGGGCTCAGCTTCTGAATATAAATATTTTTAGAAAAAAAAACATGATGGTGGCTGAGTAGCGTTCATTCTCCGTAACCGCACCGCGCCACTAATTGTGCTCTGCAGAAAGGAAATACTGCAATCAATGCGAGCCGAGCTATCTTATCAAACTAGCACATGTTTGTGGTTTCTCTTTGCAGTCTATGCTGGATTACGAGTAATTTATGCTGTAACATCAGCTAATTGGTAGAATAAGCAGAATTCTTCGCACCTTCTCGTATTGGTCGTAAAAATAACCTATGATTTATACCTTAACAGAGGTATCCTAAGTAAAATTGGTTCCGTCACCCTTTTTACCCGTTTTGATATTTAAACAGCTATTTAAAGTTATCTAATCCCAGGTACTTCCTACTAATATTATAAACGCGAAAGTTTGTGAGTATGGATGGATGTTTGTTACTCTTTCACGTAAAAACTACTGATCCGATTTAGATGAAACTTGGAATATATATTATCCGAGACCTGGATTAACACATAGGCTACTTTTTATCCCGAAAAATTAACGGGATCCAACGGGACGCGAACGAAGTCGCGGGCGGTACCTAGTGATTTATAAGTAGGTATTCCGACCCTGCTATCAAACTCGATGTAAGCTTGGAGTAGTTACACCGTGTTTTGTGTCTTTCGATCGAATTTGAATCTGATTGTCAATGCAAAAGACAAAACACATCCTAAAAACAAGACGTTTTTGTTTGTGCTGGGATTACAATAGTCAGTTACCTATATAATGATATGTATTTTCCAACGTTACATTGCGATCTGTTTCCCACCTAATGGGTCAGATGGTCCCTACTCGCAAGATCTGCGGTAAGCTAACAGCAAAGTGAGAATTCTCTCGCAGCTGTCAGCGCGGCTCAGGCTGCGGGTACTGCGACGTACTCAACCCCTCGCTAGGTGAAAGTAGGTCGAGCCGACCCTCCCCCTCTTGTCGCTTTCACTCGGGATTGGGGATTGAGCCTAATTTTATTGCGTTCGATCGTCTCTTACCCGTTTGATATGAATGAAACTAATAACCTGATTTCACGCGCAATTTCACACCGATCACAGTGTATTAGGTGGCCAATCTTCCGCAATTTTCTTTGCACACATTGTAATTGCGTGTGGCGTTCACTTCGCACGTTTTCAGGGGGTGTGAGCTTTACAAAGGATAATTTATTTAGGAAAAATTTGAATGAATCAAACGTAACTCACGAAACTCGCTTGTTCGTGAAAATCTATAGCTAGGTCTTCATAATATCATTTGACTGAAAAACGTCAAACACCGTATTATCTGTTTTGTAGATCTGAATACTGATCTTGGTTTGATCGTAAAAAGTCGTGGTTACGTTTAAAAACACATGCAGTAAAATAAAGCGCTGGTCAATTCGTGTCAGCCGTACATTAAGCTTAGGGTATTACAACAGTAAACTACACCATAAACTTAAAGAGGTAAATGAAGGCATACGCTTAAGTTTTCCTGGAAAATTATACCTTCCAGTGAAGGTTTCTTTAAAATGTCACAGTTACCTACACTCATGAATCATTCGCACGACATTTTGAAATGTTCGTTCTGAACTTTCTACGTGTTCTGGTTCTTTTATCTTGGTACGAAAAGACGAGTTTGCATTTCGTAAGTTTGAAATTGGAAAAATTTAGCTACTGGTAATTTAAAAATCTGAACAAATGTCTGTAGATACTCAAGAGTTCTTTAGGTACTCAAAGTTCTTGAGGATATTGAGGCAATCAAAGACTTATTTTTTCAATTATGAGTCAGTGTAAATATAACAATATTTTGGATATTCATCATCATCATCATCATCCACAGCCCGACTTTACCCACTGCTGGGCATAGGCCTCCCAAAGTTTGTGCCATCCATTGCGGTCCTGAGCTAGTCTCTCCCATTTGCGGCCTGCGATTTTGACGATGTCGTCTGCCCGTCTCGCTGCCGGATTTGGATATTAGTTGATAATTATTATACTCGATTTTAGATAGTACAAATCTTGCTAAGCTGAGCCAACTCTCACATTGGATAACTGAATTTCACAATTAAATTACCAAAGAGAACTTAAACTCGTTCCAGTTTGAAGGAACAGTTTCGAGGTACAAAATGGTGTTCAAAGTTTTGTGCACATTACCTTAATTATCCAGACGTTGTCACGTTAAAGAAGTTGCTACAGGCGTCCTCTTTTTTTATGAGAAGAGGTGACAAAACAAATAGCAAGGCCGCCCATTGTACTTCACATAAGAAAAATGAACTCTGTGTTTATTTTAGAATTTCTGTAAAAGTGGTGTACAATAAAGAGTTTTCTATCTATCTATCTATCAAGCCAGATGACCCAATTAATGTTAAGCGTAATCTGTAATCTCTACTAGATATAACACTGTCATAAGGGTGTTTTTCCTCCAGTGCTAAGCTAAGCTACGTTGTTAAAGATGTGTTTGACATCCACCAATAGGAATCGTTTAATACGAAAACAAACGATCTCTATTGAAGCCGGGCATACACAAGTTAGAGTAAAAAATAGAGTCAACTGCTTTACTATTCTTCCAGCTCCAAGAACTATACCAGTTTTTCTGCCTAGTACTCGAACTAATGTTTTCTACATTGGTATGAATAGTTAGTACTATGGTGTAATAACTACTACGCTTGATATGTAAAGGTGCTTTTTTTTAAATTAGTTTTTTGCGGCTGTGATATCACTGCGGCCTGAAAGGCCTATTGTGATCGCCACTTGTGTAGAGGTCGCCCCTGTTCGGGGCGTTCACAGTTCACCACTAAACCCTGCAGCTGTTAGGGAATGAAGGATTCTCTTAGGAGTGAGGTTTCTTAGCTCATCTGCGCTCACAATATGTAAAGGTGCTTACTGGCAAACCGGAACACAGCAATGCGAGCACCACTGCTTGACGGCAGGAACACGATGGTATCTACTTAGTACATGCCCGGACGAACTCTTTTACAAAGATCCGTACTACTAATTCGATTCCGATCTGCAACACGATATCGATTGTTGCAGATTGGATTGAATAGATAAGATCAAATGAGGCGTAAGACGAGGAACCAAGCTTCGTTTCATTTCTATAAAAGGTAGATACAATCGAACAAGATGTTGATTAACAAAATTAGGAATTTAAATACAATATACAGTCAAGGGCGAAAATTCCGGGTCATTTAAAAAACATAAATATCTTAGAAACCATGCCTGCTAGCCTTGGACGAATATTATAATTCGTCCAAGCTGCTAGCTAAATGAAATTATGTTTGATAGACAGTATATTAATCCTTAATTAAATTAAAGTAATTATTACCTTACTTAATTTTCTAAGCTAGCTAATTTATGGTTTCCAAGATATTCAAGTTTTTATAGATGACCCGGAATGTTTGCTCTCTACTGTACCTATATTGTAATACAACAATATTTATAGGTTGTCAGGAAGAAATCGCTCCCTAGCGATAAGACCGCCCATTGTACGTAATTGTATCTTATTTTCTGTGTAATCTGATATTAGATATTTCATTTATTAACCAGCTTGTTACATAATATAATTTTGGCATGTCCAATCTGTCTCGCATATTAGTTTGTAAGGTGTATCTACGTACAATCAAGTATTTTCATTCATTCATTCATTCATAGTTAGATAGAATATATCAAGTGGGAATCACATAAAAGCAATTGTTTTTGTCGGTTTAAAAAAGCTTTCGAATGGTATCCAAATGCGAATCAGGTTAACAAAGTATTTGTGTCACGTATTGCGGCTTTTAACCCTTATTACCTCCATGAAAAAGAACAGCACCTACATAAAACAGTGTTGCGTCGTTAAAAATGAAATGTGTTCCCTTCAACATGGCTGCAAAGTGCTATCAAATTTATATGAGACAGCTTCGGTGTAATATGTAACGACTTCCTTTGATGTTATAGTTGCATAACGCTATCTTGCAGTTGTAAGACTTTTACAGTTGTAATTTCAAATTATCAAGTTGAAGAGCTGCTAGATAATTAACTTTAGATTCTAAAAAATATCGAGCAACTTCATGTAGTCAGAAATTTCAAAGAGAGCTGTACTTTGACTTCATAAATTCTTTTTTTTCTTTAATAAAGTGATCGATTCGGAGTTCTGCGATATTATAAAGATCCTCATAAAAGTTAGGTCTTTTCTTGTTTTCATACCAGGACCAACTAAAACCACAGATGAACAGGTTTTGACGCAGCGAAAACCTTCATAATTTCTACAGAAGCGTTAGTCAAATGATCAAGCATGTAGGCTAGAGCCATGTCAACAGAGGTCATAAAACACGATGTACCCAACCGTACTGAAACAACTCATTTAATATTATACCAGTCTGTTACTTTCAGGACACCCTACTCCAATGTGTTACCCTATTTCTCTTATTTACCTAATGGCTTGTGTTGTGTATCTTTGATTATAGCTTAAAAGTGAGGAGTTTTATATTAACTTTCAATTCATCAATTCCGCAATAATAATTTTATATTGCACTAGCCGTCGCCCGCGGCGTTGCTTGCGTTCAAAATTCCTTTCTTAGTGCACCCCTACACTATATGTGGATACTACCCTCCAAATTTCATACCTCTAGGACTTATAGTTTAGGCTGCACGTTGATTGTCAGTCAGCTTCAAAAGAGTTTTTAGAAGATAAGATAGATATACAGAAAAATATGTGAATTCATTCGTGTGCCACGGATTTAAACATAAACATTTATGCAGCTAATTGCATATTTTGCGAGACTGAATAGCAGCTGGCCGTTTGTATAAGAATAATCGTAAAATACGCGCACTTTTTAACCCTTAATTTACGTGCGTATGATCCTTTTAACCCTCGGAATGCAGTTGTTTTTGCATGCCACAAAATGTTTACTCGCAAAAATTATACGGCTCATCGGGCCTGAAGTCGAGGGGTAATTCTGACGTAAGCCACCGCGCCTACCATTTAAATCAGGCGTCATTCACTCTCATTTTGACGTGTAATTATTTTCATTTCACCCAGTTTTCGAACGTGGCCAGTCAGGGCTACCAGAGGTTGAGCGGATAGGCGACATTTTTTGTCACTTACCAACCCTATGTTGTTTTTCGTCGCTAATAAATTTCGGGTTCCCTCAGATGCGAATAATGAGGTCAATTTATTGTGCGGGCGTTGTGTGTAGCAGCAAAGTGATCTACTTAACTAGCTTTTACCCGCGCTTTTGCATGCTTATCCAGATTAATATGGAGGCATAATAAAATAAGATCACAATTTTAATCTACTGAACTTTGGCAATTAAATCGGATTACTTAACAAACAAATATCGGTACTAAGTAAACACTGGCTAAGTAATACGCATAAGTAGGATAACTCAGGGCAAAAACGGCACTTATTTTTCCTTATTTCTTACACATGCATCCACTCATGCGCCAAGATATAACTGTGGGTAAGTAAGCATGTCACTTTTTCGCAGCAAAAAAAGCGCATCTTTTATATGTGGGTTTGTTAAAGCATAAAAACTGGTTTACTTGGGCTTTGAAGCGGGTTTTCATTAGGTTTTATCTCTCTAAAATGAAGTGCTTAGCATTTATTCCAACCACATGTTCAACCTCATATTTTAAAATGACTTTTAAAAGTAATTTTACGTGCATATTTTTTAAATTTAAAGGTAATTGGATTTTTTTAGTTTTTTTATGTAAAGCTTTTAAAATTACATGACTACATTTAAATATACTGCGTAGGTCTTATTTCAGTGGTTTCGTACTAATACTTACACTCTAATCCTGGTTATGAATAAACTCGCCGTAAGCTTGCAACAGTTACACCGTGTTTTGCGTCTTTTGATCGAATTCGAATCTGTTCGTCCTCGTAAAAGACAAAACACATCGAATTTATTCAAACCAGACCAGCAGGCCTAGGATGCGCACATTGCGCACGCGAGTTATTGACATGACAAATAACTCGCGTGCGCATCCTAGGCCCGCAGGTAGAGTTGTTACTTTTTTTTAGACGAACCATGAAAAGAGTAGAGTTATATAGCTCATATTGAAACTATGTCAATTAACATAAAACGACCTATGTCCGTTCGCGTCATTGTTCAACCCTACCCTGCCCATACCATTATTTTACTCTAGTTTATGGTAACAATAAATCGTTTCACGCCCCCTTTACCGTGATATACCTCGTGCATGCCTGAGTGGGTCCTTAAAGGTGACCGCGCACTTGACCGTGACGTACAAACGACGAGAATGATTCAAACTTTATAATTATTTATATTAAGTTCTATGTTAAGTTCTTCAAAACCGCCCACACTATGCTCCAAACAAACCAAGCGAGCCTGATTTACAAAATAACTTTATTAGGGCAGTATTTCCAGCCGTTAGATCTTTAAAGGCTTCAAAGGTTTTAGTTTCGACACTACGATGTTACATGGTATTTGTTTGTAAGATTTCCAATTTTGAAACAATCACACTTTGCCTGAAAATTCCAAGCATTATTCCTAGAAACGTATTATTTACATAACATAATTACTCAAACATTTTTGAGATAAATACTTTTTTGCCTGTAAAACTCCAGGCTAACTGCAGGAACTCTGAATCCAGACAAAATTGCGAGTGAGACTAATAACCAAAGATCCTTATGCGTTGTTTGACCCGCACATGACCGGTTATTCTATCTATTACGCGATTCGCCGTAGTTCTAAGTTAGATTACGCGTCACCGCAGCTACTTTGCAAGAGATCACGCATAACGCAAAACGCAGCCGGGCAATGTAACTGAAATGTTGCTATCGAATCTACGTTTATAGTTTTTCGTAGTACTTTATTTATTTGCTCGACGATTGTTTTGTAACAATAGTATTTTCTATAGTGCTTGGACTTACACATACACAACCTTGCTGGATTGTTCTTCGTACAATTTTGTTTTTAAATCCCTTCATTTCTTACGATCTGCCTGTTAGGTATTTAGCGTACAATACAGTGTTGGAAACATTTTAATTCATAGAATTGTTAATAACATGTTCTCTAAGGCCTACTGTGTCATAAAGTTTTTTTTTAATTTCTGGAGCTTTTTAGGATTTTTAGCTAGATCTTTATTTATGAAAATGTACTATTTAGAATCTATTTTTGGATAAAGAATTTGACAAGAAGTAAATATAAGACGCGCATATTTGTATTACTTTTTGTACCATAAGGTTATAAAAATAAGTTACGCATACTTTATGTCACCTCTGTATTAGGGAAGGAAATGACCTAATTTTTCCTTGAACGCGACGATCTTTATGTTAACCTGTAGGTAGGTTTATATAGGCTTCATGGAACCAGGAATAATAAAATATTCTATTAGAATCCGAGATAAAGCAATAGAGTTTTTTCATACATTGGTCTCTTACATCAAGTACCATATTTAAACTTAAGCCGTAACGTCAAGCTACCTCCTCTTTTTTGAACTCGGTTAAAAATTCAGGTCAGCGGGAAGAAACGTGATGACGTAGGCTCTACGCCGTAGACCCAAACTGCCGTAGAGCTACGGCGTAGACCCTTTGCCAATAAGTTGAAAGCCGTGAATGGTGGGTTCAGTAATGATATGACAAACAATGCTGTTCTATTTGTTTCTTTGTGTTTGTGAAAAAAAGGGTGTTTCTATTTCAATTTATGGTCAGATCTTCTTCGAGTACAATATTACACTTGGTTATTGATCACGAAATGTTTTTAGTACGAAATAGTTAAAACTAGACTAAGTAAAGAAGTGTAGGAAAGTTCAAAGTCCTATCTAACACTCTGTAAGTAATTTCGGTCAGAAAACAACTAGGTTTTTTAACCTAACTTTGCTAATCAACTTATGTAGCTGACTGTACAGTCGGCATCAAAAGAGACTTCAACTTCCTTCATGTACATAAATTAGCCAAGTAAGATGGGCTGAGAGAACCCGTAGAAAATCGGCGGATGAAAAATCCCCATATCACCCTGCAGATGCAGAAGTTTCTCATAGATTTAAAAATGAACAAAAAGAAACGAATATCTCCCTTCTCAATGTTCTGACTTGGCAATTGGCAAATTCAAAATTAAACTTTGCCATAACACAAATTATACTTTAATTAAACTGTTGGATGTTGATAGATCCTGAAAATTCTTAGATCTGTATATGTACCTACCATGTCTCACAAAATCATCAACTGTAAATGCTGACTGTACGTACAGTATATGAAGTCTGTTCTTCCTTAGCGACAACATTGCCGGTGAAATAGCTACCTACGCTTTTGTGGGGAAGTTTGTGCCTACCTACTTAGCGCAGAATGTTTGTGATCACACTAATGAGCGCCCCGCGACTCTTCACAGGAAAGTTGACTCTGTTTCTCAAACTTTACTCTGTGGTTTGCGGAAAGTTTGCATGTAGTACATATTACTTCCTCGATGTTCAGGATTTTTGGGTTTTAAAAAGTTTGAAAGGTATAAAGACTTACTACTAGGTACATTTTGTATGAAAAGCGGATAAGCGCCTCTAGCGGGAGATTTGGGAATTGTCCAATTCCCAAATTTGCTACCGTCTGTCTGTTTGCGCAATGCACTTTTGATGTCACCCCTACATTGACCTGCAGGCCAAGCATGCACTACTCCATGTAGCTCTCAAAAAACAATTCAGTTTACGCGTTAACAATACAACGCTATGAATTTTTTGACATTAGAAATCTTGCACATCGACGCGATTCTATCCCACTAACGACCTATCGATCACTCATTCTATGTTGACCTACCACCTGTACAAGGGTGATCTTATAAATGCCACCGACGAAGGAGTAAAAATTCTATTCGAACCAAAATAAATGTATTTTCTTTCTTTCTTCTAGTTTAGTTGTACAGCCATTGACACGCAAGAAGAAGATAATTCTCTATTATTATAAAACTCGATGTAAGCTTGGAATAGTAACACCGTGTTTTGTCTTTTGCATTGACATTCTAAGCTTACATCGAGTTTATTCATAAGGGTTCGTCTATATAGAATACAATAAAAAAATATTTATAAGTCTAAAAAACTGGAGAAACCGGCTTAAATTTTATACGCCTTCATCATCAAATGAAGATGATGATGATGATAGCAGTTCATTGGGACGGTTGTATTGATCGTAAACACCACAGAAAAGCAAAATACGCAATAATACGTGTGCGTGGATGACGTATTTTTTCTAGTTACACTTATTTAACTGCCAAACTACTGCAAAAAAAAACGAATTGACAACCCCCTCCTACTTTGAAGTCGGTAAAAAAATATGCAGACGTCTTAAAACACATCACTAGTCTGGAGTAATTTGACAATATAAAGAGTTCCTTGAACCTAAAATGATGAAAAAGTAATTTACAAATTGAATTCTTGCCACAAGATCCACACAATAAACTGAAACAGAATGTATTTGTTCAACTGAATATTCGTTCACTTACGTTCTGTTCCCTCAAAGGCACCCTTGTGTTATGAAATGCACACAACCCTCCATGCTACACTGCGAAAGTGCTTTCGAATGAGAATATACAGGGTGTACCGGAACGTGTACGTTAAGCTTAACAGGGTGATTTAGACTTTTTAGATTATGAAAATGTACAGCTTGAAGTGTAAAATATCAAATTAAATTGACAAGCCTAGAGATATCTCTATAGTAATTGTAGGGGCTCACTGGTGGGCCAGATGGGAAAAAAAATCCCATCGAGCCCACTCATTTGAATGGGATCGTTTGGATTTTTTTCCCATCCCCACCTGTGGGCCGGCCGGTGGGCTGGATGTTAATAACCCTAATTTTTCAACAATATGTGTGTAAATATGTATAAATATCAATATTTTCTATTTCTATTCTAATTTTATACTGTGTCAGAGCACGTCCTTTGCTTAGTCTGTAACTTAAAAAAATATAAACAAAAAAATGGATTTAAAGTCACTTTTGGATCATATTTTGAAGATGCCCTGAAGGTATACACGTCGAAATCACGAGCTAGCGTTTGTCAGTTGTTTTTCTGTCGAACTCCTGCTTTCTCTAGTCTAGAACCTCTCGAGTGTAAAGCTTCAACCGTATATTTGCGCATGCTTTCTCCTTTTAAACTTAAACATTTTTTCTTAATAAATGAATCGCTTCAAGAAAAATGTCCTTAAAGTTCTTCAGGGTAGGCAACGCATCGATAGAGCTGCCAGTGTTGTCAGTGTTTCTAGGCGATGGAGACTGCTTACCATCAGGTAGGCCGTATGCCAGTTTGTCTACTACTTACATATAAAAAAGAAAAAAAACAATTAAAGATCGCAGTAATCATACAACTTACAGTACCGTTTCTTAGTATTTTCTGTGCCTTCCAATAACTTCAAAGTCAATGAAACTGAAGGTGTAAAGTCTTCTTTTATAAAATTCTTCTTCTATACTCTTTTGCAGTTTCAAATACACATAGCTAGTATTTTTTGTTTCATCTATTACATATTGAAAGTATTTTTGTGTTCTTTTTACCACATATCCAAGTAATAGCTCGTATGAAAACGTTCATGTTTGTCACTGCAAACAAAAAGAAAGCCATCTGCACGTAGGGTCAAAGCCTCAGTGCAGAGTGCGTTGACCTGCCACTGCTCTTATTCTGTGTCGGGAAGGGCTCCTCTCGAAAGATATTCTGGAAAGTTTCGCAATACGGTTTTTTCTCGATTACTGCTTTTGTGTGTTATCGTGTTGTTTCGCGACTATATTATGCAAGCTGGCAGGTTGAATGCTTTGTGAGTTATTCAGAAGTGTAGTTTAGGGTTTATAATCTCGAAAAAAACACCGTTTTGTTTTCATTCAGCGTCATAAATACGATAAAATAAATAGGTACTTATTTAAATAAATATTCTTGAACATTCTACAACGAGCTCTCGAGTCGAGTCCCAAACTAAGTAGAGCTTGTACTATGTAAACTAGATTGCTGATAGAATACTTATGTAGGTACATTTTTTTCTGTAAATACATACTTATAAATACATAGTAACACCTACACATATTTGCCATGACACTAATGTTGTTCTTGGTCGGGATCGAACCCACGACCCACAGCAAGGAAGGTCTATACAGACTGAGCTGTAACAGCATAGTATAGTAACTTACTATAATATTATAATAAAATAATCTACAGAGATTTTGTACATGTTTCCAAACATGTAAAATATGTACATAGAAAAAAACTGATAACTAACTTTATTGTTTTGAACCTTTATCAAATTTCCCTTCCTATACTTTGATGCCTACACTACATGTAAGCTTTTTATGTAAATTTATATAAAACCTTCGGTACAGGATCAAACACGTAAAATATTCAATCTGTAGAAGGCGAGGATAATGAAAAAATAATAATGAACCGTGAAACGTAATTCAAGAAGCAACGGCGCGATAGCCTCTGCCCGACCGTAAAAAGAATTAAAAAAAATCCAAACATACATTTCCCTAATCCACGGATTAGGTTCAGCATTTCTGAGAGCCCTCCACTTTCTGGGTTAATGAGTCGTTTGAATGTAACGGTGGTTACACGATACTAGTGGAGGACGGGGGGTTTCGAGTTCTGAACGTTGTTGGTTCAGTAGGAACCTCTGTTTTTAATCAGGATAACTTGATACGGAACCCTGAACACAAATGATATTTCTTTTCTATTATTTATTTTCATTTACACTATTTACGTCTCAGTGTGACGTGCTCAGTGAGTCAATACATTGTTAGGCAGATGTTACCACTTAACACCAGGTGGATCATCTGCTTCTTTGTGAGTAAAAGTTATGAAACAAGCAGATTGCCGACTTTATTTATGTTACAGTATCACTATATTTGCCTGGAATATGTGTTCTTTAGCATATAAAAGCTATAGTAAATATATCGTGATGTGAAAGATAAAAGGAAAATACGTATTTTACTGTTCCCAGGGAATTCTTTTTCCTTCCGTCGCCCACATAGTCGTCTTCTCTGACAATTCCAAAAACTTCGCGTAGACTATTTTTATCACCAATTTCAATAAAAAAAATCCTTAGAGTTCTTCAAGGTACCTAAGCAAGGCACCGACAGTGCCCCCTAGTGTTGTTGGTGTTTCTAGGCGACGGTGACCGCTTACCTACCTACTTACAGGTGGAAGCCTAAGCCTGTTTGTCTACTAAAAAAATTGCGTTTTTTGTTACGTTTTGTAAGTAAAATACCAAGCCTCGTTCAAACTAAGTAATTTCGTTCGAGATTTGAAGTCACACAAAGCCATGGCATGTTGCATGCATAGAATTCATGTTACGACGACCTTGGGACATAATTTACACCTACAAAACTGACCTTGTCCCACAAGTACATTAATTACTTAACCCATACTGATTTTGTCCGAATCGACAGCAAGTCTTTCTTTTTAGATTTGTATATTACAAAACATCAAATCTATTCTTGGCAGTGAATTTTCAACTGACTTAACCTGTGCTGCCTGAATTCAAGACGCAATAAAACTTATAATATTACTAGCTTCCGCCCGCGACTTCGTTCCCGTCCCATTGGATCCGGTTAGTTTTCCGGGATAAAAAGTATCCTATGTTACTTCTAATACCTCCAAGAATATGTGTACAATGTTTCATGATGATCGGTTTTGTAGTTTTTGCGTGAAAGCGTAACAAACAAACTTACATTCACATTTATAATATTAGTAGGAAGTAGGATGAAATTGAAAGAATATCTATTATATAATTAATTTAATAAAAAAAGATTCAATATCTATAGAAATATTCACATTAATATTTTTAATAATGTCGAATAACATAATTTTGTTATTGGAATTTCAATTGTAAAAATTTTAGTGATGATAATTTACGTAGTTTATTATGAATATAATTTTTAGTCTGCTGGCTGTATTGTTATACAGTAAAGAACAAAAACTTCTAGTCATCTAGGTAGGTATAAAAAATTGAATATTATGGAAACTGTAAATGCTAGCTTTAATACTATTATTAGCTTTCATAATTTCACTATAATATACCTACCTACTTACTCAAGTTTTTAAAGATCACCCAGATTTTTTTCCAATTTATTTCGATTATCGATTGTCAATTTTTACTCACGCAAGTTTGCACCGTATTTTTGACAAAACCTGAACTTTTGTCTTCAAACACAAATAGATTTAGGTACCTACTTATTATATTAGGCGTTCTACGCCTTGCGTGTAGGTATATTTTATATAATATTAATATGTATAAGGTTACTAGTTCCTTCTATTGTTGAGAACGCCCGCGCCTACGTGTTTCTCACGTCAAAAGAAACACAAAGAAAGTACGCACCTACTTGATTATTTATGAAACTCCTGACCTAGAACTTTCTACTTTCCTAAGGGTCTACTATTGTCCAAATTACGTAATTGTGATTACGCGTTGACTCCATTTCACTAATTTGATGACCTCTATTCCATTGTAATACGAACCATTTAATGGTCTATCTTGACCATTTTATCAACGCTGAACACGTTGTTTTAAAATACTATTTGGAATTAAATAATAGAATGGCATTTGTATAAGAAAAAAATTAAGCAAATAATGAAGCGTGGGCGAACTCTGTATCAAATAAATTTCACGTGGCCGTACATTATAGAAAATTATGTAATACAAGTAAAGGTTTTGTCCGAACCTTTGTTCGACTAGTTTGTTTGAGTAAGCTCGCAATTCTTGGACTTAGTACTAAGCCTTAATGGTCCATAATTTATCAGTTTTACCATTTTCATCTTTTGTTGCTAACCTAAAACTAATCTTGCGTATCTTATCTATTGTGTTTCTAATCGTCTGACTATTGACCTGTAACCGTTGACCTCTCATTGATAGAGAAACTATTAGATGCTAGAGAGCGTAATGATGAACGAAGTTAGACTAACGCTTAATTCTAAAAGTTTTGGGTTGACTGTATTGATGGTAAAATGGTCGGAGGGGTCATCACGAACATATATCTAACAGTTGCCGCGTTACGTAACAACGTATTCGAATCATGCTGCGCGTCAACGACAGCTCAACTGCCAAATGTTGTAGCGTAACCGCGCAGTGTATTTCGCATACGCTAGCGTTACATTACGACACGTTTCACGTTTATTCATGATCAAGACAGCACTGTAAAATGACAAACGAAAGTTACATTGTAATTTTGACAACCCCTCGAATGACTGTTCATTCGAGGGGTTGTCAAAATTACTGTTACCGTAACGTAAAGTAAAATTTCGATATGAACTTTCGTGTATTGTTTGTAGAGCAAACGAAGACTGAAAAAATATTGAGAAGAGTATAAAACTAGACTCAGTGATCATACATTGACGGCTAGTTAGTTAGCATCATTTTTGATACATCTTTTTTTAATGTTTCCAACACAAACCTCTTATAAATCACGTCGTATCAGTTTGTAACATACTATACGTTCTAAAACCTTGAGAACTATAAAGCGACCCTTCGAAATTCTTCAACCACGCAAACTTCTTTATGAAAATTCTCATTGTTAATTAATATTGGCAAGAACTATTCGTTCCGCAGATGCCGGTGAACGGGAAAGTATAACAATACAAGTTTGACTCTTTGAGATGACTTTCAGAGATGAGCTCCTAATTACGTAAATACTAGTAGCTTCTTGTTTACATAACTACGGTTTCTGTGCATTCAAGTTTGTGTGCAATCTGGAATATTTGGGATTTCGTGGAATTGTCGGCATCATTCGGAATGTCATTTTCATTGAGAATGGATGTTTTGATGAGATAGCTTTATCATAGTTTAACTGGGAAACAAGCTGTTGAATATAAAGGTGTGCTTGAATAAACTTTTGGGAGTAATCTAATTTTGATAAAAACTCAAAAGTAACCGCTAAGCTTTTATCTTATAATAATCTTCTGTGTAATGAAATTCCGTTGAATTTATTTTGTATCTTCTATGATAATACACGAAGGGATAATATTCAAAAATTGAGCCATAGAGGGCGTTAGGTTTCATTTCACTTTGAATAAAACTATTTATAAAGATAACAAGGCAGAAGTATCTACATAAAATTCTTGCTAAACTCTACATTTTATAAGTTCGTAAAATTCAAAGCCTATCTGATTATATCGTACTTTCTCATGTGTGGTTATAGCTATTTCGGCCATAAGCTGTTTTCCGGACCGTTAACCAATTAGGTCTCAAATAAAAGGCCGAATTTACGCCTTAAGTCCTTAAGCCCACGCTTACCTTAAGTTAAAGGTCATTCCCATGACTCAAAGTCAGTTGGGACGTGATTTAATTTGCGTATTTATTTAACAAAAATGTATTATTTTTGTTATTTAAATGGTGAAATTATTGAAATATCGGCCCCCATATCGCAAGCTCTGAACTGCTTTCGCTGCCCAGCTTAATGTCAAGCGATGTCGCTACAGATTACGAAAATAAGAAGATTATGACGGCAAAAAACGCGCTGAAACGCGCTAATGTCACTGTTTAGTCACAGAATACCTATGATTTAGTATGAAAATAGTTCAGAAAACATGCCAGGCAGGTTTGTAAGAGACAACGATTGCCCCCTCGTAATAATACCGTGTATATCTACTATTTAATTTAAATGTTTATTTCTTTAGACTATTAATTAATTGATGCACGATTGGATTCGAACCCAAGACCAAGACGTAAAAATATATTTCGTATGAGCTTTCTGAATCACTTTTGCCACTCCATTTAAATCAAGTCCCAATCCTATTGAAATGTACAATCAGCAACAAAAAGTATAACCATTTCAGTTTTTCAAAGATATTTTTGTTAGCTGCGCACAAAAACATTTGAATTTGACAAGCTATAATTTTTATCTATTGTTGTCGCTGTCTGTACGTTGAAAGATTAGATGGAGGTAATCGAGCGATCCATCTTGCAGCGACAGTCGCCAGTGTAATTGCTAAACTTTTATCGATAGCACGAGAAGGATTGACAACGAGTTCTGACGATTTTTTTCGTAGATGAGATCGTGACTCAGCTTGTCACGTGACCAAAATATCGATAAAATAATAGAATTACAACCTATAGCCTCTGGCGCAGCGGGGAAGCAGCCGGTTAGGACGCTAAAGGTACAGGTTCGATTTTAGGGTACAAATATTTGGTTTTGGGTTATAATCTTTTTATATACTC
Organism: Eulithis prunata; assembly: GCA_918843925.1. Taxonomy (NCBI): domain Eukaryota; kingdom Metazoa; phylum Arthropoda; class Insecta; order Lepidoptera; family Geometridae; genus Eulithis; species Eulithis prunata. Next base: position 6,455,276 of record OU974014.1, on the reverse strand, counting down.
CTTAGTTTCTGATACAAGAAGTTTTAAAGTCAAGCTTTAGTAATATACTAAAGTGAATAATAATGTACCTAGACGTTTAATTTTATAACTTCAAATCGGGTAAGAGAATAGTTAAAAACATTTACCCTTGTGTTCGTTACCCTCATCAAAACAGTAAGTCAGTGGCATCGTAAAGTTCAATCGTAAAACCCAAATAATTCGTTTACAAAACTTGGACAGTAAATCTCGGTATTTTTGTGGTAATAGCTCTTTTTGATTTTAGCGGTAACTTATAGTTTGTATCGTAAAAAATGGCGCTTTTGTATTGGATTTGTAAAGATTTTGTATCTATCCGACTGATACAATAATAGATTTATTTACAGAAAAATGTTGGTAACATTTTTGCTAAAAATCAATTTAGATTTTTTTATGCTAGTGAGATGAAAGATAATACTGTCTTTTAAATATAAGAACCGGGCATCAGAAGACAGTCGCCTTATAGCACACGAAGAAACACTGTAGTGTCACCTCTTATTTGAAAGCCAAAAACAAAGCAATTCTTTGTTGAGGCCACAGATTCTCTCACAGTCACACAACATATTGAACTAGATATTCAAAAACAATGGTAGCGGACGTGAAATTCCATTCCCTGCGCTTCCACAGAGCTGTGTTTACTGGCTCGATGTCAAAAGTTCCTGTTTTCAAGCATGTGTAATTGGTGTTATTTATTTGCCTTTTAGCTATGTTTTCTGAGGCGGTCATTGCAGTGAACGTCATGCCCGTATTAGGTACGAGGTATACCTATTAGGTACTACAGAACTGTTATTCAGGACCAGTTGTTGGTGTAATAGTTATGCATATAATTTGAACTTTAAACATAGAGGTCGTCAGCCAGCTTGAGGTTGAAGTCAATAAGGATATTTAGAAAAGTAACTATTAAAATAAGTCATATTGATACGTGCTCTGTAAAAAAACTAAATATTTGTCTGTTTTTATGTACCTACTTACAATATTTACAAAATACACATTCAACGCCTTAGCTATCTACAAACCGTTGCAAACGATTTATAGATGTACTTAAGTAATAAAATCAAAATGTGCGTGATTTCATTAGGCTAAGTTTGAAAAATCTTTATTTAGTACCTAAAATGTGGATCTATTGAGTATATCTTTTTGTTTCAGGTATGTATCTTTATTCTTACAAAAAACTGAAGTTCATCATGGTATGTATCATTACTAAGCAAGCCGGAAATTGTAATTCCTCATGATTTGAGTAATTCCTCAAGATGAAATGAAATTAATAAGATTTATACCTAATGCAACGCGGCGATAAAAAAAAAGTCGCATAAATAAGGACCCAAAAACCTTACAGAGTGAAAGAAAGATGCTGCATTTTTGAGTGAGATGAATATTTGATGTATCATTTCGCAGTCCCGGCGAATTCATCTCCACTTGAAAGATTTATATCGGACGAAATCTCGAGTTTACGGTACACTTAAGCACAGCTGAGATTAATGCGGCTGGTGAAGTCTTAAAAGAGTGGGTCTACTTGTAAAAGTAAATAGAGGAAAGCCAGTAGCAAAGTAATAAAGGCAATCTTTTATTTCATGGTAGACAAATATTATGGCAATGATATTATAACCGTTTGATGTTTAATCTATTGCGTACTTAAGTACTATCCACCTCCTAATAAAGGTATCTAAGCCGTTATTGCCACAGCAACATCGCCTTTATTCTCATTAGGGACCTAGGGCATGAACTTGGGCCGGGAGCCGGGACAGAGGCATGATCGTGTTCACACTATGCTCGTGCCCACTTACCTGCCTAAGTCCCTGCCGACTGCGGTGTGTGAACGCAACATTAAACGTACCAGCTGCGCTAGTATGAACTGTGTTCCGTTCCTAGATATATTTGAATAAAATGTAGAAATACGTTGCAATTTACCGTCGAGTGCATACTGCGGTGCCCACTCCGCGTCCAATGAATCGACACGCGCCGATACCGACAGCCATTCCACTATTTTACGTTTCTATTTTATTTTGTTTGTGTCTGTCGAAATATTTATGGTTTTTCATTCTTTCGCGCCAATTCAGTTATTCTGACATAAAAGTTTTGATGTATTACGTCTTTTTCCGGGAAACTTACTTTTGTAAAATGCAAAAAAACTTTGCTTCAGAATTCAATCCTACTAATATTATAAACGCGAAAGTTTGTAAGTATGGATGGATGTTTGTTACTTTCACGTAAAAACTGCTGATCCGATTTGGATGAAACTTGGAATATATATTATCCGTGACCTGGATTAACACATAGGCTACTTTTATCCCGAAAAATTAACGGGATCCTAAAAATACACCTAGTATGTGTATTTTTTTTATGAACACAGTTTTGGAGAGTATACTCGTAGGTAAATCTGAAAGCAATATAATTATGAGTGTTACTTATTCTGAATAATATTTGCAATGATATACCCACCGCTTTTATACATTTTTCTATACCTAGAGAAAGTATAATTACAATGGCCAAATTCTTTGCAATCACGTTCAACATTAGCATTTTTATATTTTACACAAATTTCGGAGTGGGCATCTACTTTGAAATTCAATGTGCATTCAGGAGAAGAAATTGAGGTGCGGATTTTTAAAGTACTTTTTCCGTTTGGGAAAAGTAGACTTTAACTTCGAAGTACCAAAGTTTAAAACAAATTTTAACGTTTTGAGTTTTAATTCCAGTTTTCGTAACTAGTGCGGAAACTTTTACGTTCTATTTTGACTTTTTGAAGGCCGTTCGAGACATCAATACTTTGACATAGGTGGACATAAATATTTCATTTAGTCAGAGGCATTTTATCTATACACCACCGACTCAATAACAATTTTATATAACATTCAAAATTTATATTTAATAATACTTCTTGTAAGAATCGCATAATTTTTTAAATGCCTAGTTTGTTTTTTTTCCATTTTCATAACATGCAACATACACTAACAATAAAAAAAATACGTAGTACGCACTTCATGAGCACAACAAAACTCACAGTTCAATATTTCAGCAAAGCCGTGTGGTTCGTTTCTATCCGTTATGTTGCTTGCAATAACAACAAACAAGGTACAGGGTGTAAAAATATTGAATTTGCGGCTCAGTTGGTACAAGGCTTTCAGCGCTTGAGGTTGTCGCGTTACTTAGAACCAACATTTATTTATGCGTACATGCTGTAAATATATTCTCTTTCTCTGTCTCTCTTTCTGTCTTAAGATCTAAATCTGAATTAAGACTCAAGCATAGATTTCAAATTTTTTATGAAAATCTCTACCTACTCAAATCTATGCTGGAATATGACCCATAGTGTTTGTTCAGTTTTTAAGACAACTTGGTTAAGGAAGACAGGCTGAAGTTTTACGTATAAGGGAGTATTCGTTTGGTACCCTGTATACAAAAGCTGGCTTGTACCCTACAGAATGTTCTGTACTATTTCTGATATGTTTACTAGCTTCCTATAACACTTGCATGTGTATTATGTATGTGTAGAACATCTATCGCACACCAGAGCGCCGACTTGTGGAATAATTGGATTGTGTGGAATTTTAATTATGAAGTAATAAATTGCTGTTTCGAGTTTGCTCGAGTGTTTTGTGTTGTTTCGTTAGCAAAATGACTGATGAAAAAAACATTCATCTATGCACACTCAATACTTTTTCCTAGAAAACTATTGATAAATTTCGGAGAATTCACTCATCCAAGGCCAAAATTACTAAAGCTCTGAGTGAAATACTCTGTTTTTCACCATTTCTACGAGGACAATAAAAATAAGTGGAGTAGTCATGCGGGTGGCGGTTACCTTTTCTGAAGGGCACAAGATGCTGAGTAGGTATATTCCTAGAAGCTAGTGTAGTATTACATAATCTGTGCTAGAAGGTACTCATAGATCAGAATACTGATACATAATCTTTTTCTCTCCTTTCAGTTTGCTAAAAATCGTAGGCATGTAAGGTTGGTCGTCTAACTACCCCCTTGGATATCTAATTCTGCAAGAGGTAAAAATCAGAAAAGATATCTGCTGGTGATGCCCGTGACATGAGCTTATTTAATTTAATTACAAACTTCGAACGTTCGAAACGGGGGTTCCCTCAAAGTATGCAATGGATGTCGGTGGATGTAGAGTCTACATCCACCGACATTGTAGAGGGCTCACAAATTTATAATAATTGAACTATTTTGAACTTTGCCCAAACTACCCAACTCAGAACAAATATCTAAATATTGAAATAGACGCTTGAAAAAGTTTCCTGGATCATTTTGAAATATGCAGCATTGCAACAAAAGTTGCCGGCAAGAATTTTACACACAATGACATTTTTATTGCTCACGAGGTAGCTAGTTTTAAAACACGTAGGTATCGTTTTGGAAACTCGTAATAAGATCGCATGGTTTTAACGATATTCAAATTTTTATTGATGACCCGGAAGTTTTGTTCTCGACTGTATTATTGACCAAACAAACTCAAGCTAAGATGATTTCCGAATCGAAAATATAATTTTATTTGGGCGTAATTGGGATTCTGTCGCAGAACGACTTAGCGGGAAGCTTCTAAAATCATTCTTAATGGCATTATAAGCGGTTTTCTCAAGGTAGGTATCCAATTTATTTCGGCAAGATAACTCGTTGTTCTCGAAATTAAACGAAAATATTGAAAAGAGGGACGCTGGGCTCAAGAAATTGTATATATTTTTTTTTTTTCATGTTTACTTTAGTTATTAGATGGAGGCAGTACCATCACTTGTCGCTTTACCTTTAAACAACAGCAAAACATAAAAATACATATGCGCTTTACATAGATCAATTAAAAAAGAATTAAAGTAAAAAGATCAAACAAAAAAAAGATCGATTTTATTCCAAGGGAACGCTTATACATAGGAATAGAGTAGAATTTTTTTTAATACAGTATAGGCAACCGTTTGACCACAGTCTCACCTGATGTTAAGCAATGACGTGGTCGACGAAGTAGCACGGTTACCTAGAAGATACCTATTCACTTGATAAGATACCTATAACATATTGGAAAAACCTGGTATTTACGAGAAATAAGGACAACATAATAAAATAACTCAAGATTCTGAGTTTGTTACCAGTCTAGAAGAACTCTTCTAGACTTGTTCGGGTGGAACTAACTCAGAGATTCACTTATTTTTCAGGACTACAAAGTGATCCCCATTTATTTTACTGAATAAAACTTTCATCTTTGCCTTTGACTAGGTTCCAAACAGTTGCCTAGACTATAACGAACTAGGTAGACTCTATACAAATTGAATTCGATCCAGAATAGGAGCGATGTTTTCCTCACTTTATCGACACTTTGAAAGTTATTTTGTCTTTCATACGTGTTTTCCTTTTATTGATATTGAGTTTGATATTTTTTGTAGTGAATGTGTTTTAAAAAGTTTTTTTTAAATAATATCTCTTTAAAAATTACATTTTGTTTTACAGTATCCAAATTATGAATATGATGAATACGTGCATTTTGGTTTTTTGTAACTAATAGTTGAACCGATTTCGATGCATATTGTAGTTGGAAAGTATACAATAAAATAGTGTACATGTGAACTGAAATAAAATATCGTCGCGCTCCGGTATAATGAGCGTAAATCTATTTTACGTACTTTTAGCAATAGCTGAGAAAAGAAACAAAAAAAGTCCTCAATAGTTTCTTGGTTTTTTTAACTTTTATCAGAGCACCACGAGAGTAAAACCGTAGACAGAAGCCACTAGCTAATAATCTCATACTGGGTTGCGTAAATATTTCCATCATATTTATGAACGTTTTCTAATATTACCTAACGGATCATTAAAACGAGTTTGGTTGAGCTAAAAGCCCCAACATTATTTATTCTATTACTAATTTAATTGTACACACAGTAATGATCTATCAACATTGCTAAATAAATATAAGTTAAATATGAATGAAAGTGCGCAAATAATTGAATCAATATTATACTATATAAAGCTAGACTGTATTTTTATATGAATTTGAATCTGAGAAAGCGTCTGAGAGCAACAAGCGACCCAAAAAATCGTAAAAGTAAGAAATACAATCGTAAGCAAATTGCATAAGTACTAAAATGAAAATACTTCGCCAAAGTTTCCTATGCGCGCAATACAACTCGTCTGTGAGAGTATAAAACATCACATATACTCAAAGGTAGGTAGTAAAACACGTCTGTAATCATCACATCTCATCGTTAATGCTTCTGCATTATGCCTCGCAAATTACAAAGTGCGCAAGTAAGCTTAAAAGCATACAGAGATTGTTATGATTCAAAGGAACGTCGTGGGTCTGCGGCGTTGAGACAGGTATCGATTTTCCGCAGTCGGGGAGGGGAGCTCAGCTGAGAGCTGCCCTCCTCCCGCTTCCCCACCCTGGGGAGGGGGGTACCCCTGTAAACATAAACACGAGCCCAGTCTCCAGTCTCCACAGGATCGACATCCGTCGAGGTGAAATAACGACACTGAATATTTATGAAGACCCGTATCAGGGATTAAGATTCGACTTTTCTAGGTCATCAATTCGCAACGATGAACCGCGGACGATACCAACAGTATTTGAATGAAATTTTTCAGAATATAAATTGGTGTTTAGTGGCGGTTATTGGGTTTAAACATTGGGTTTAGCGACAGGAAAACTTCGATGATGAAGCGAGCGTTAATGGAAATAAACCCTCAGCAAATCTTATTATCATATAGTATTTAAGTATTATTTAAGTATATAAGTATTATATCAGCAATAAAGTTTCCGTTGTACAAGCTCTGCTTAGTTTGGGACTAGAGGGCGTTGTGTGTAATGTCCAAGAATATTTATTATTATAATTTTTATTGAAATAGAGTCTATGTAATATGCAATGCAATCTTTCGGGGGAGCAAATATGCGAATTTAGTAAAAAAAAAAATACGTTTCTGATAAAAGTAGGCCTACTATACGTGCCTTTCAATTTCACCTAAGTTTTTTGTAAAAAGCGCAATAATTCAAGTGGAAGGTTTTACAAAATAATTTCTAGTTCCTACGCTTTGACTTTTCAAACCGGTTGTAAGCGTGCTGCAGTGGCCTCCCATAAATTATATCAGGCGAGGCACTATGATCCATAGCGGTTGTGGTTGAAATCTCTGCCATTTGAAAATAGAATGGTTCATTCAAACGACGCACTGTAATCATATCTTACAACATTGCATTGAGTTGACATTTTTTTTATTTGAATATTTAAATCGAAATGTAAAAGCTAATTATTTTGAGTCTTCAAAAAGCGATGAAAATGTAAAAGAGCGCTGAGATAATGTCAGTCTGTCTAGGGGTATAAAATTATATTATGTTCCCTAGACCAACTTAGCGTTATCTATCTGAACAGAACAGCGTACTGTAAGTTTACTAAAAATTTATTTTGAACATTTTTTTGTTCGTTTTTGAGATTTACGTCGCTGAAGAAGAAAATATGTCCATTGGCACCTAACGCGTCGAAATCGTTGCAGCGTGATACCGCAGCGAACTGTGTGGTGTGACCTGGCTTTAGGTCTGTAGAGTGCCGATTTGGCTTCACGAAGAATCACAGACAGTCTGCAGTATGAAGCTGCTATGATTTCTGGGAGCGTTCCAACGATAGTTTTTCACAAATAGTTTACCTACTGTGCTCTACGTTCAGGCTTTTATAAGCGGTTTCGAATAACCCATTTAAATTTAGGATTGGTTACTGTCTTTCTAGGTTTATCAAATTTTTAAAATGAACAATATTTTTCGAGTTCATCGCAACGTAACTGATATTTTGATACGAAAAAATATGAATAACGGAAAATGAGGGCAATTTAAGGATTTTAAACAAGGATTGGTTTTACCTTTATTTTATACTAAAGTTAATTTCGTTTTAACACCACAAAAAGGCTGTTCTGAAAGTTAAACTACTGTGGGCTTTGGAATCGTGGCGTATCTCTACAAATTTAATACGTAATATTTCACGCAAAGTGCCGCGCGCTGCGTGTAAAAAACACGGCGGAGTCGGGTTCAAATAATTTATAAGTTATTTTAAAGCACTAGTGCGGTAGTAGCGGTATAGCTAATCCTATGGAACGTGGGTTCAAATCCGGTCGTCTAGGGCTTTTTAAATAATTATTTTTTCGCAAATTGTAGGTATAAAGAAAGTGTTTCAGCAGTGGTATTCGCAATGCATGAAATACTAACTGCAATAAGATAATTTAAGGACGTCTTTTTGACTAACCTCTTAAAAAACCGAGAGAGCTGAAGTCCCTATTTAAGTTTTAATTTTGCACAAAAAAGCTTGTGATGCTACGTAAAAACGGTTGAGACAAATTAAAATAATTTATAATCCTAATTTGTCAAGTTCGTTCTGGAATTTGAAAGAATATAAACTTAGTACCTACTCATGCCTGTCTTTGCAGGCTTCACAGTATCGGCTGCTTTGTAAATTATTTTCTTCGATTATGAGAAATGATGCAGTAAGACAGGAACACCGAGAAAAATAATATGTTATAAAGTATGCTTCAAGCAGGAAGAATAATGATGTTGAATTAACTTCGTAATACCTTTTTGAATGAGTTTGGTTTCACAAGAGTCCACTCAATTTTAGGTTGATGAGCAAAATTAATTCTGACCGCATTTGGGCAGTATATTTTGGTCTGAAAGGAAATAGTGGCGCTGCGGTAAGTTTGTTACAATTAATTGATTTGACGTTTATTTAAAGTACAATTTTCATTGGTTAGTTATTTAAATTAACGCTATCCTTGTCAAGAGAATAAAACAACGATACAAGAGAATAAAATAACGATACAAGAGAATAAAACAACGATCGAATTTCTATCTGCTTGTCAAAGTAACTTGTCATCAATGTAATTGTCTTGTCAATGTTTTGTTCAATGTGTCGATTCTAATCAATATAATTGTCTGGTCAATGTCTTTTTGTCAATGTAAAAGAGAAAACACGGTGCAACAGTTCTAAGCTACATCGATTGCGTAAACACTCGTTGCTTCGGGTACCTATCAGAATACCCATGTAGCAAAAAGACATTATTAACAAAATGCCAATATCTCAAGGGTCAATAGAATAACACAACGATCGAATTTGAATCATAACACTATCTTTGCCAAGATAATGAAACAACGATACAAGGGAATAAAACAACGGTTCAAAAGAATAGATAGATCGATAGATAATACTTTATTGTACACAAGGGTAAGGTACGTACAAATCTTAAAAATAACTTTGTAAAGTACAATGGGCGGCCTTATCGCTGAAAGCGATTTCTTCCAGGCAACCGTAGCATGGAAAGTAACGAGCGGAGCGGTAACGGAAGGCGGTGCACAAACAATGTAACGCTAAAAACTACATTATTACGCAATAAAATATACTACATAAAACTTACATAAATAAAAAATAGAATATACTAATAATATAAAACGACAAGAGAATTTAAATCTGATTCCCAATGCAAAAGACAAAACTAACTAACTAAGTATTCGAAGCTCACACGAGTTTATTAATAGCAGTTAGGTATTATATAAATCAATCTGCATATAAGGCAATCAACTCTGTCAGTATTGCAATCTGAAATTAATATGGCTCCAAGCCATTGAGGGATTATGGTCCAACTACATACTAGTGCATGATTTATTCTTCGTATCGGAAGTTAGAATTAATATATAAATAATAATAAATATTGTGAAAATACTCTTTTAGGGTACAGCTCGCCTTTGTACATGCCCGCTTTTTCTGTATTTATCTATTAAGTTTACAAAAACTTGATTTAAATGAAAGTTTATTCGTTTTACTTTAGATGGAGTGATAATATAAAATAAACCTAATTTTTTTTACTGTCATTATCCCCACCAGCCAGGATAGTGGGGAAAACGCCAACATTTTTTTGAAGATTCTCTTAGTGGGGATTATTACAATAAACTAGTTTATTGTGTACAATAAAGAATTAAGAATTGTTCTTGGGAATTTCACACAAGGCCTTCTAGCTTCATTATTACAAAATGTTTTAGTTTTGCGCAATGCTGAAACATGGCCTGATATATGTAACCGTTATTCATCACCGTTAGTAGGTATTAAGACCACTATAATTGATAATGCGATCAGTCATCTATGATAATTACTATCCTAGAGTTATATGTATAGAAGCAAAGCCAGCAACAGCCATTTCTACTAACAAGTTTAATTTACAAAAATGTGAAAGCTTTGAAAATATCCTTAGATCCTCTTCATCTTTGCTGGTCATTAGATCTTCGAGTTCATCATATCATCACATCATAATGAATACATTCGGATGAACTAAACGTTTCAAGTTACAATAATGCCATAAATATACTTCTTGTCCATAGTTTACTTATATTTATAAACCGCGTATAAAATCTAGTTATCTTACACTAAATTCTAGTTTGCATACGCAATGCGGTTTTCATTGTCAGTGTTGTTATCAAAATAATGCGGTTTGCGTCTAAATATTGTGTTCAAAATGCACTAATCGGTTCAGTGTGCGGCGTCATCATAGGGTTAAATTAAGCAACCACGTGTTCGTGCCGACTGTTATTGATTTTTACTCTGTTGGGATATGGTTCAATATTGTTTATCTCCATATTAATAGTAGGTGTTTACTAGTTTGTTACAAACTGGACTTTCGCATTAATGCTATTTATGTTAATGTTATTTATAATGTTTGTCAAATAATAAGCTACTTAGGTGCCTGTTTTGGAAGACCTAATAATCATTTTCTATTCTATTTACCGTTAGCACTTAGCCTTTAACTCAAATTTTACAAATAGCTTAAATTATATTAACCACTGTCTAAAAAACCCTTTGAAAATCTTTAAAATGTTTTATGAAACATACTTCATGCCCATATTTTGTGGTACTAAATGTGGTTGATATTATCTAAAGTCTAGATTTTATCTAGACACATAAAAATTGATATAGTGGAGTGAGTTTCAATCTACATTATAACTCACAAGTTGATTTCGTTTAGATAAAGGTGTTTTTTGGGCAATAAGTAAAATAATATTCTCAAGAGGGTACTTTACAACGTGTTTTTCAGCGATATTTTATCAGCGTTTACTTATGGCTAAGTGCCTAATGCCTCAGCCACGCATACTCGTACCGTCACATGTGTCTGTGGTTGCGATCGAGTGAGTCACACTACGGGCCGTATCCTGAAACAATGCCTGAATCAATACTTTTTTGACATAGATATATTAAATATATAAATATTCTTAAACATTTTATAATTTTTTTTTCTTAAAGTACCGATGTTTTGGCATGCCTACGTTAAGTGACGCTTGAGTCGTAGTTTTTTTGAGTTACAAATATAAAAAATAGTGTAAAAAAACTAAAAAAAACACGCTTTATATAGAAAACCAAACTAATAAATTTGAATTAAGAATAGTGTAAATAAAATAAAAATGTATTTTATTTAATAAAAAGCGTGGGGCGAGTAGACGGATTATCATTTCGATAATATCTTAAAAAGCACCCGCACTTAATTTAGCTCTCACATGTGACGTTGTTTTTTTAGGTCACATAGCTTTTTATAGTTAGCAGTCTTCGCATAAGTATGAAAAACTGCGTCAGCTGTGCAAAGCAAAGCTATAGTAAGCTTAGTTTTGGCCGGGAACCAGCATAAGGACACGAGTCGACCATACAGTCTATAGGACTAGTATAGCTCTTTTTAAAAACACACTTACCCAATATTTTGATGCTTCTGTAAAGTAGTTATTCTCTTGATATTTTCTTCGATTTAGTTCTTTCATATCTTGTGGTCCCGTGCGACATGGATTGCCTTGTGGAGTTGCGTGTCGAGTTTAAAAGTATTGAAGCTGTGGCTTTAGCGAGAATGCGCGTTCCACAGCTCCAGGGTATAATAAAACGCGTTTTATTGTATATGCCATCAGGGCGTAATGATTCTTTCAACTGTACCTTGAGCTCCACTTTCTAAAGTTCACTGTTACAGCCCGTAACGCTGTTCAGTCTCCACTAAACTACCGTCCACTATAAAAAATGTAAGCTCATCTAACGTGTTATATTCCTAGAACTCAATTTAGAGTTGTTTGAAGGCGTTGGATGTGTGCAGATTATTGGATACATACTTACTCTGTTACGAACGACAACTGTACTATAATGTTAACCCTGTTCTCAAGTAAGTGTCTGTACTTATTGTCTTTTTTGAGAATAAATTTATTTAATCCGTCACATTTTGCCCATCTTTCTCTCTTCTATTAAGCTTGCAAGAGTCAGAGAAGATTTTAACTAAAAATATTCTATAGTAAAAAAATGTAGTGGTGTAGATATGATTTCAACAGCGTGAGCTATAATATAGTGGTGTTATAAAGCGAGCTAAAAAGCTTGTGGTAATAAAAAGTTACTGACATTAACCTTTCTATTGTTAGTTCGGGAGTGTTGATGCTTAAATCTCTTGGGCGTTTCGTTTATACAATCAAGTTATTACAAAGTTTTATTCTAAAAAGCCGAATAATACTTATAATTACAGTGATAAGACTTTAATACCAAACAAACTAAAAATAAGCCAAAACTTGTTGGTTTTTTTTTTTTGCTAAAATCATACATTCTGAAGGTTGCTGCGAGGTGACAAAGCGGTATCTTATGTGGCCGCTCTTGTATAGTGAGCAAGCAGTAAATATCGGCAATTTATCGTGCTAATATTTATTCCCCATAAAAGTAAATAAATTAAAACTATAGTCTCGATTATGAGTCTTTTGTTATGCATGGTTGTTTATGGCTCTATAACGGCCAAGGGTTGGTTATGTTATGAGTTTCTCTCTTCAGTATATTTTTGCAATAAAATCTGGGATTGTGAGAGTGCCAACATAACAATAAAATTACCAACTAGAGTAAAATGTGGTTTAGTTCGTGATCCATATCTTCTTTGTTATTCGAGAATCCAAAATCGAGATGCCAAAATGGTGACATATTTTCTTGAAAAAGGTACGGAGGATACATTAAAACAATAAGTTCTAGATTTGAGGTTTTTATAAAAAAAAAAAATGAAAATAAAAAAATTAGTATCTTTCTAAATATACGGCAGGGCTCATGTTTTAAAAATATTTCCAACAAATAAACGAACAAAATCAGATTCTACAAAATAATCATTTTGTAACCGAAACTTTTACAATTTTGCATTTTTATTTCACAACGAATTTTTCCCAGTTCAAATTTTTCAAAGAGAAAAATATTTTTCAGCTCTTCCACATTTTATAACAATAGCAATTCAAATCCGATTTCTTATTTCAGCAGTACAGCTACAATAAAATAAGATTTACGGCAAAATGATCCGAATCAGTAGGTTTCGAGGCTCGTTAGATATTTACGACAGGACCAATACTTACCTTCCTATATTTATATTTAGACCAATTTGATACGAAGACATTCTCCCGATCTTGATAATAAAATCAGTTTTTATTAGTGGTAATCTACTTAAAATAAGAATTGAAAAGGCTCTAAGTTGTCCTCGTTATTTGTAGAGTTCCATTTTTTCCTGACATGAATCGAAAGATAAAAGAAAGTACTCGCTTTTTCATTCCGGCTTTGATACTTTGTCAAAGGAATCTTGCAAGAAAAGAAATGGATAGCTCATGTATATTCCATTCCGGTGCCGCTATTTAGCTCGTAACCGCTCAAGTTGATTCCAAGGGCCCAGAAAATGTTTGGTCTTAACTTAACTAGATTTGTTCTGTTCACACCATATTTAAGTAGCTTTTTTGACGTTTCATTCATTTCAAGTCTTTATCCAGAAATAATTTTTATTTTTACTAAGCATTGCATAAATAACACTATAATTGCACACCACATAAAAATTTTACAATTGAAAAAACATAAAAACTACCCTGGGATACAGACAGCCTCAACACTAAAAGCGATTTCTTCCTGGCAAAGGGAGGAGTCAATAAGAATAAACAACGTAAGGTATATCTATACTATTATAAAACTGTAAAAAAGCCAAAAAGTTAAATTAAGGATATGGATAAACGAAATATGCAAATTTACTAAATAAACGATTCTGATTCCGAAAATCAAGTTTGTCTGTTTGGTTGTTCGCGGATCACGCCTTAACTACTGGACCAATTTTGACGAAATTTATACCATTTGGAAGCCCTTTTCCGGGATTGAAACATAAATGCTATATTTTATTGAAACCAAAGACGTGGATTCTTAGATACAGCTTGACCTCTCTAAACCAATAGCAGCCTTTGACACGAGGTTCATCGTATGCTGGTTGACAGATATTTTTAGGTGGAAAGTTTCGCACGCGTACGGAGCCGCGGGTATCAGCCAGTTCAATTATATTATCATTAAGTTAATAGCCAGTTCTGTATTTTCATAATTTGTTTACAGATTTCAATTAAACTGAGGTGTGATATCTCCTTTAATTAAAATTTCTTAATTTCAAGCATCGGCGGCGCGGTGGAATTGAAAAAAACTCGGCTTATTTATTTGCCGTCCGCGGCCACAGGGTAGGCAAAGAAAACGGGGTCACTCCATACAAACGATTCTTTTTAACATTTCTACGTATGTTGCCTGCATTTATTATTACTTTGTGTTGTGCTGTTTACGTGTGGTCAAAATAAAATGTGTTTTACTTATTGTGCTCTAGATTTGTAAGGTCTATAGTATCTTGCGCCAAGACAAACTTTTGGCGAATTATAATTATTTTTAGAATAACAATAATGTTAGGTACCTATACGACTGACTTTTGGATGTATTTCAAACCTTTTGTAATTTGAATTGTTAAAACGCGTACAGGTACACATCATTGGTGTCTATATCGATTGACTACCAGAATAGCAGAGTTGTTTATTGATTTTGGGTCAAAATATAAAGTTTTTAGGTCAGATTCTGTAGGCATCGACATGTGGGACTACGCCGTCTCCACCGGTTCATGAAACATGACTGTGCTAACCAACTTACTAATTTGAGCTGTATCATTGTACAATTGAAATTGAAAAGACAGTCGGCCAAATTGTTTCCCGCTGAAAAGCAATGTCGGAATGATTGTAAAACGAATTGGTGGACAAACCCGAACTGCTATTAGAAGGCTCGTTTTATCCACTCCCTAATATTTTGAGTAGGTAATTTCGATGAGATTGTTGTGTTTGTATTGAGGTAATAAACAATTTTCCTTTGCGATTCTTATTATTCGCTTATACTTTTTGCTGATTAAAATATGTCGTATAGCATCTCTCTAATAGGAACTCTTCCAATAATAAAAAAAAAGTTGAAATGAATCAGAAAAGAGTCTTTTTAGGTCGACAATAATCCTTTGTTTCAAAATGTTAAAATTGGTACAAAACAGTCATATCTCTTCATTTTGTGGTCGGTGTGCTTCGGAGGGGCCATTTAGCTTTTTAAAGACCAGCATTTCTAAAGTCAAGATAGAACTAAAGAGCATTTGTCTCACGGTTTCTAGGTCGTCTGATAAAACAATAGGTACAAGATACGAGATAAATAGCCTGCCAGAAGACTTTACCAGTGAACTTCAATTAAGGTTTTCCGATACTGAAAATTCTCTCGATTCAATTGCTGAATCTAGATAAAAGAATGCGAATCAGACCTTTAAGTCTCGGTTTAGCGCAAGGGGTTAGTTTTAAGCGTTTATCTAAACGAAAAGGATGTCCAAAAAACTTTTTTATTTTGATTAGGTATTATCTATACAAAACATTTGCAGTATGTATTTTATTACGTCGGTAGGTAGCCTATTTACTACAAGATAGATAGATAACATATTATTGTACACACGAATAATGTTTTAGAAACTAACTTATATATACACGATAAAGTAGAATGAGCGGCCTTGTCGCTCAAAGCGATTTCTACCAGTCGAGATTACCAGTATTATTATATTGAGTAAAATCTGAACTTTATTTTACTTTATTTGATAAATACAAACTTTTTATAACAAGTAGTAGGTTTTCGGTAATAATCTATAAAATATCTGGCAAGTTTTCAGTAAACAGCGCTTTTGTTTAAAGTTGGAAGGAAGTCGTTCATACGCGGCCATTCCAGAAACAGTCGGGAGATTCTTACATATTCAGATTTAACGGGCCAACTTTGTCCTGCACTGTGTTAGGCTGAGTGTACAAAATAGCAATGTTCATGTTCACATTGAATAAAAGAAAGATATTGTTCTATAAAAAACAATTGAAAAATTGACGGCTGTTGGTTTGCTGTTTGTCGTTAATATGACATGTGTTTGTTATGCAAGTTTACCTACTATATTAATATGTTGTTATCTGACTGTACAAACTCTCTAGTGGTGAGAAACACAGACGAATTTTGGGTAGAAACGCCGCCAAAATATTTTTTATTTTGATATGGGTTGAAACGCTGACATTTTTTGGTATGAAACAGCGAAAAATAATTTGTGATGAGAACCTGTGTGTGGTGGAAAACAGCGCTACACCAATAAAGTATTTTCTATCAGCTATCTCCTTAGTATAAAGCGTTTATGAAGTCGATGTTTGTGTGCGCGTCTTTACGCTAGGGAAAAAACCTTGCACACTTTTCTATTTGTTTTTTTATGTCGCAAAAACGATCCATCCGATCATCCGATTGACATAGAACTTTTGCAATCACATTACTCTTTGTACGGTGTATTGGATGAGGATATCAAATCGTGGATTATATTTTATGGAAATGGATTTTGACTGGCATTGAGCGTTGTCGAAGTTTGGTTGGGCTATCAACACAATTATTTTAAAACCTTATTTACATGAATTTCCGAGAAAAAGATTTTGTTCAAATCCGTCGTAGGATTTATTAGACTGATTAATACAGATAACAATAAAGAGCTTTTTTTTTTTTTTTTTTTAATTCTTGGACATTACACACAGTGCCCTCTATAGTCCCAAACTAAGCAGAACTTGTACTTGGGAACTAGATTGCTAATACAATACTTATATAATTTTTTTTGTAAAGACATACTTATCTAATACGTAGACACAGAACAAACATCTATGTTTGCCACACACAAATGCTTGTTCTTGGTGGGGATCGAACCCACGACTCAAAGCACGGAAGGCAGAGCTACTACCGACTGAGCCATGACGCCTGTTTAAATTAAAGCAAATTAAAAAGAAAAATAACCAAGACAATGTACTTTAAAAGTCATGAAGAATTAGGTTTTCATAAAGTAACGCTATCTTAGAAGTTCTCCTCTTAAAGGAGGCAGCGGAGAAAGCGAGAGAGAGGTTCTCGCTTGACCCAATTCGACGTGGACGGCGTGAGCGTAGTAGAAGAGCATGCGGTGCTTTTCTGCGCCCATAGCGGGTTACTCGGCAGAGTAACAGTGCAGGGGCCATTATAGTCAACACGGCTGGGATCGCGGAAGAATGCTAACGCGCACTCGCGTCCCCGGTAAAAGTGCCCGACGGACCGTGAGGTTTTAGTCAGTACAGTCTGACATAACCTACTGCTCTAACAAGCAATAGGTATCCATGATGGATTTCCTCACGTTAAAAACAAAAAAATAAAAAAAAAAAAAGGTCACCAAAATATGCTTGTTCGGCTTTCCACCTTAAAAAAAATCCAAAAAATAACGTCGAATAAGCGCTAAAAACTTAACAATCTAACCTAATCAAAATGACCGGTATAAATGGTTTGCAGTATAGACAATCCAAGTTTAACTACGGTCCTTCTGCGGAGGTTCAAGTTTTAACTAGAAGAGTTTCGGTTGATAACGAAGCAAGTTGCGCCTTGAGTTAGAAAACCTAAGCGAGTAACAAAGTGCTTAAATTGTGTATTTTTCATCTTCACGTCTTCGACAGACTTAGACTTGAAAGTTTGTCGGTTTGTCGCTGGTGTTTTCTTTGTTATTCTTAACTTGCTGTGCTACAAAGTAGACAAGCGTAGTACTGAAAGAGTACCTTTATGTGTCACGCGTGATGGGAAGTGCGTTGCATCACAAGGCAAGTTTACAGTTAACGTGCTCAGTGAACCAATGCAATTGTTTTGTTAAAAAAACGTATACTTAGGTTTTACAAATCATTTGAATGAGATAATAACAATCCACACTATGGCTCACTATGATGTGAATTTGCATAAATATTAATCAAAGTTCAAGCATACACTTTCGAGTTTTCACAGTAAAATGTCACAAAATTTTTCGCTCTTGATTCAAACATTGGCTTATGATCCTGATTTGTTTTGTTTTAAAAGGTTTTAAATATAAAAGTAACATAACTAAACACAGTACAGTTGTTTTATCTACAGTTGGGCAATCTATTAATAACGAGAAGGTTAGATTCAAAATTAGGTGATTGTTTTTATTTACCAGCGTGTTTTTGTCTGCTATAAATTATTTTATTTTAATCGTTCGTCTGATACCTAGCTTATTTTCTTCAAGGTCAAACGTCCTACTTAGTATTCCCTGTAAGAAAGCAGTATGTCAATTTCTGAAAGAAAGGTCTTAGCGAGCTTTGCCAAGTTTTTTATACGCCGTTTTGCGGGCACTATGTACTTAACGAGAAAGGGCATTTATTTAAGTTTAAGGTTTAGTCAATAAACTGCGACCTTTGGGTTAATTGTTAAATAGGAATGCCTTTTAAAATACGGTAGACGGTAATCAACTCAATGTACCGTAATTTTTTTTTTGTTTTAGTCATTTTTGGTGGTTATCTGACGATTCTTTCATCGTTCCCGGTTAAAGAACCCACTCGAAAAAAAACATATTTTTTTAAATCAAAAGCAGTAAGTAAAATAATTTTTATATTCTTTGCGCAGAGAAGTAAGTGACAGTTTTCAGAACTACAACTTAACAGTCCTATTACGCACCACGAATTTACTTGAATCTTATAAAAAAACTAGCCGTCGCCCGCGGCGTTGCTCGCGTTCTAGATCCTTTAGAGTGTGACTTTTCAAAATTCCTTTCTTAGTGCACCCCTGCACTATATAAGGATCCTACCCTCCAAATTTCATACCTCTAGGACTTATAGTTTAGGCTGTGCGTTGATTCTGAGTGAGCTTCAAAAGAGTTTTATATATTTAGAAGAAGATAACATAACCTATCCTTCCTCACACAGTTAGGAAAAAATGACTCCAGAAAGGGCTATTCCACTCGCACCTCCGTCCAGTAATCTGACTAAAAGGCAGGCATCTTACGTCACAGAGTTCGTTCGCACCGTTTCTATGTAAATTGCACTCGTATTTTGTACCGCTTTGTTTTGGCTTAGAAAAATGTTGAGGGTAAACCACCATTAATGTATGTAACGAGTGTAACCGGGTTAATAAGTAAAGAGGGATTGAAATGGCGATGGTTGTTGAAGTTAATGTTTATTTTTGTACAGTGAATACTCGGAGTGAAAGCTTTTTATTTACAACAGCGCTTTTGAAAAATTTCCGTATATTTTGTAAACAATGCTATGAACAAGACTTTACACTGTATCAATTGTAGTAGCGTTTATTATTATTATTTTTATTATATTCAGCCCTTTGTGTCCCACTGCTAAGCAAAGGCCTCCCCCCATTCCTTCCAAACACTCCGATCTATTTATTAGCGTTTAGTTTGTATAATTATATTGATATCTTAAAATAGGTATTGAAAGTTAATTTAGGGCTTCTTTACTTTAGTTCTCTTTCAAGGGCTGATTTAAATCTTCAACAATTATGACTCACCGACTCCAACATTGATTTTGTACCATTTTTCAATTACACCTGACAGCCCTTGTTCAAGTTCAATTTAGCTCAAGAGTAGCGCTTGAACTTTAGTTACAGAATATCCTATAGTATTATAATAGGTCTTGAAACAGCTGGGTTTCTTTCTACTCCGTTCGTTTGTGATACAATGCGCAACCGCCTAGTGCGATGACGCGGGCTCTTGCGAAATGACAACGTCACTACGCAGTGTAACACAAACGTCACTATCGAATCTTCGTCAATGTTCTTAGTAGAGGCACTAAGTCTTGTAAAATCATCAGACGGCCACCGACCACGTTACCCGTCCACATAGTAAACAATAAACAAACCGCACTGAGCGTACACAAGTTGCACCACTTCTCAGATAGTCAAATACCTACCATGTTTGCAAGTTAGGAAATAAGTTCCGCAACACTCGAGACAAAGCCCCGGGACATGGCTTATGACGGGTCATATAAATGGAAATAGTCACGATTAAAGTTTCTCGTATACTGTATTGCTGGGGTGGAGCTGTGCCTCGCTCAAATGTTTGCTTGATTTATTTCTATTCAACTGAATAATTTTGTGACGAAACTTTTGCTGTTGGTATCTCATTCATAGACTTGCGTTGCTAAATCGGTAATGTGTGTTGGGCTCATAAAGCGTTCTAACATCGAAAAACGTAGGTAATAATAATGTGAGTTTTGTTGTTGCATTCTTCTAATGGTGAGTACAGACTAACCGAACGAAAGTGCGAAGTCTAGCGACGGGCTTTGCCGATGGGAGATAGGATAGGGCTGATAACTGATGATGATGACAGCGGTGAAATTAGTCTGCACTCACCTTATGCACCAAAAATTTGGTCATCCATCAAAGTAAAAAAAAACCAAAGATAATAATTAAAAATGCTGTCAAATTGAGTTGATTATAAATAGCACCATATTGCAAATTACAACAAAGTCAAACTATGTTGTTTTTTAAATATTGTTTCTAAACACTCATAATACCTTATCTATGGTTGCATTAAAAATGTCAAGCCACGCTTTATTTTATTTTACAGAACATAATATACTTACCTAAACCACAGATCATATAACACTATACCCTAAACTAAAATTATTCCGCTTTGTCGTAGCTGAGCACCACAGCAAACTTATATCCATCTGCTTTTGTCAATCAAAATGTCAAACACAGTGATGAACTCATGATGGCTTGTAGTTTAACTTATCCCAAGCATCCCCAAACTTATGTTAAAGTAGTATTACCGAAGCGCAAAAACCAGTCATAAAATCCAAGTAAACTGTACATTCTTCGTACGTTTTAAAGTTTTATAAGATAAAGTTTTGCTATGAAACTTGCAGCTTTGAGTGTACCCTCCGACGCCCTTGATGTTGGTACTCTTGAGTAGTTTGTGCTAAGTCAAGTATTTTAAAATATCGCCTTTGTGGAAGAAACGATGCACAGCGAGTTTGCATGAACTCTCAGGTGGATGCACTTCAAATTAGATAAAAATAATGAAAAGTTTTAAATATTTACTTACCAAGCTTTGCTTAGTTTGGGACTAGAAAAGCGTTGGCCATGAATATTTATTTATTTATGTTCTTTTCCTCAGGAACTATTTACTTAATAAAGTACTTATTTAAAAGTGTGTGATACACCGAAAATAAAAACATTTATAGAAAATTAATTATAGCTTCGGGGACTCTCCTAATCTAGAAACAAATATGTGAATATGAAGAGTCATAAAACATTAAAACAACATTTCAAATACTAAGTATAACTTCCTTCCTGCACTAGTAATTGAGCAAACTACCAAACTAAACACACACCATCATATTTTGTTTATCAATATTGCCTAAAGAGTACACTGGTCTATGTATTTAGTATCATGTTGTTTAAACTATTGTAGTTTCAAAATCAAATGCAAATAAAGCTGAAGTTGGTTTTCGAAACTCTAAACAGGAGTTTGTTTAGAATAACAATGGAAGGAACGAACCAGCTATAACCCCAACATATAACATCATTCAGAAACGTGCCAGGGGAACCATTAATCTATTTTGCTGATTGCAATTACTTAGTTGATTGCATTCTATAGAAACATGAATAATGGGTTGAGATAATCATCATGGGTTGCGTTATATGCACAATTATTTTCATCTAGAAAACAAACGTCACTTATCTGCGATTCATAAATTCAGAAAATTAACTATCGCGATTAAAAAAAAAATGTTCGACGAAAAAGTTGATCATATAAAAAAATTGTAACACACTACAAAACAGACTCAATGTTTTGTTATTGTTGTTTTATTCACAGTGACATTCGTATTAACTGCAAATGAGTTGTGTAGCCTCACAGACAAACAAAGCGAGGCCCCACTGCATGAATTAGTTTTCGCTTAATTAAGGCGAAGACAAAAAGCGGTAGTTTTTAACAATGAAGGAGATAAATTCGCAGCAGCCGTACTCATTTACATTGAGAACAGTTTATGCTCGGACTGTGAGACCCTCGCATTTGCATTCCATAGCAATTAGTTTTACAAGTTCTGTTTGGAAAGATTTTAATGGGAAACAGGCAGTTAGGAGAGCCGGAATGGTAGTGCAATGCGTCTCGTCCCTATTATCCTTATAAAAGTTGAAACAATTGGCTTTAGGTATCTAGAAAAATTAAAACGCCGAGGTTGTACGTTCCTCCATCGGCCAGACGATCGTGCGAGAGAGAACATCCCATTTCTCTCTCCATGACTGAGCAACTACAAGCAAGCAAGCTCGTATGAGTCAGTGGTCAACTCTGGTGGCGGAGTTTTTAGGCCGCCTTAAGGCCTCCGTCATGGCTTAACGACTGCTAGAGCCGGTAACTAAAAAGTTTAAAGACACGCATGCTAATTTCGAACAAGGTCTGAATGGAGAAGTCTTGTGAAGCGTAATATCTACACCTTTGAAGATGGACGAAGGCGCGATCTAGATCTTAAGCGCGACCAACTAAAAGCTAAACCGCCTTCAAACACCAACTATATTTACGTTAATGGCGCTCTTACTTGCACATTGTGTGCAAGAACCTTCAAATCCAAAATTGGCTATTCAAGTCACCTTAGAGCCCATCATAGGCATCAAGCAGCAACAATGTCGCCGTAGCCGGAACCGGCCAGGAAGACATCATCATCACCACGATTAGTACAAGAGTGAAAAGAGTGTGCTATGTACTGTATGGACATTCGGACAGCACTGAAAATGAAGCATTCCACTTTTGCGCACCAAAAGAGGCACACCAAGAACTTCCCCACCTACGATAATCAGCACACTACCTAAAATAGCAAACAAGACGTGTTGGTATTTAAAGCATGTGTTTGTGTATTCAGGCCTAATATATATCTACATAAGTTGTTTCAATACGTACCTAATTATGACTACAATGAAATGACTTAAGTTTTTTGAAGTTAGGTACCTATTACGATTGCTGCCTCCCACAGGTCTTATAAGCCTCTAATTCAATTTACTTTTTGCGACTTTGAAACTTTTAGGACTTTGGGTTCCTAACTAACTAGCCTAAGTTCTTAGGTTTGTGAGCTGTGACCTCCGTTGCAGAGGCCACTAGACTAAATATTGCCACGTATTACTGAACAATCTTAAGCCTATAACTGATTTTACCAATATAATGCGTATGACTTACCTACTTTTTGAACTTCGCCTCGTATTCGATGTGATCGATGTCGAAACTTTAGGCCGGTTTTCAGAGCTCGACCGACCGTTGTCGGTGCGTACGCCGCGCGCCGGCCGCGCTTGACATTTGTACGAAAATTCACAAGTCGTTACAGGAGCTCGACCGACCGTACGCACGCGTATGTTGCTACTATCGTCAGGAACCCGATGGTACGCACCGACGCGACGGTCGGTCGAGCTCTAAAACCGGCCTTAGGGTTAAGACTTCAGGACTGATTTGTTTGACGATTGCTTGTATTTACTAAGATTTCTTATACCCTACATTTATTTAAAACTATTACACATATTATTCACCAGCACAATATTATCTTCATTGATTCATTCATTTATCTCCATTTATCTTCCATAGTTGTGTCGTATGTAAGTACAACCGTGTTGAAATAAATCCATAAAGGTTAACGCGTCGTCTATCTGCTTGTATAACCTATGGTAGGTAATCAATCTTCTTCAAGCATTATACCAGTGTACGCGTAAAGTAAATTCAGGCGTATGTTCCAGAAATAAACACGATCAGTTTCAATGAAACCTTCTATGAGACCTTTCTATTAGGTACCTTAGATACTCAAATAACATAAATACAAAACAAAATTATAACACAATGAGCATAATTGCTAATGAACAATCTCTACCACACAACGTTTAAATGAAATTAACTTCTATGTATTACACATACTTTTTTTTTTAAAGATTTCTTCTCGCCAGTTATAGCGCCAGACCAGAACCTTCAGATGAAATAAAGTTTAAGGTTTATGCATGATGCATTGCCTGCACATCCACGAAGGACGTGTCTTGTGACGCATTGCACTGCGCCCACCACTCTGAGACATAATTAAAGGAGTTAAATCTCGTGAAAGCTGTATGTAAATCAAACGTCTAATAAGCATCTATGGTAAAATTGGGCTTGAACCAAAAAAAATAAAAAAAATATTTTTAATTTTTAGTTTTTGGTAAATATTTGTATGTTTAATTACAAACAATTACAGATGAAAAAATCAATAGATTTCTAAGTAGGTACTTACTTCTGTGTTTAAACAACTATCTAATATTGTAACATTTTTAGAGGAAGTTTATCTATAAAGAGCTTTAGCAGATTAACCCCAGCCTGCTTAAAGAGGGGCTTAAGCCGCCAACTGTATAAATAATCTCTATACACTGTGCTATGTAGATGGCAATAAACTCTGAATTTATTTAGGTCGCTACCTGGCGATAGACAAAGGATAGTGGAGCGTGCCACAGAACAGAAGCACCAGCTAGTTCATACATTATACGTTTTTGTTTATCGTGAAGGAATCCATCATGGATACCTACTTTAGTTAGAGCTTTAGATTATTTTTGACTGACTAAAAACTCACGGTCTGTTGGGCACTTGAAACATAATTAGTTTCACAAACTTATAATTTTTGAGGTTGGCGAATTCCATAGAGAAGGTGCCTAAAGTAAAATACTCTATGCTATACGATCTATTTATTTCTATCGAAGCCAATATGAGGCCTTGAAGTGCCTTTAACATACTAATAGCAATCATGCGCCCTATGATTTTTTTAGTTACTTACTAATTAAATTCCTTACCAAAAAATTAATGACACTGCATTGAGTCTAAGCGGAAATGATCTTGTTCTTGTCCCAAAAAAGATCTAAGGATTGAAGTCACAGGAAATAATTATATAGTGCGTGATATTTATGACGTTATTTTTGTTATAGTGGCCTAGCTGTTCACGTTGGTTGCAACCCGTCGAATGGTTGGGTTAATTCGCTTAAACTGTCGAAAGTTCTTGGTTCGACGACTAAAAAAAGTTACCGTTGCTTACATAGTTTGTATATTCTGTGGTTTATTTAAATATTTATTTGAAGATGGGTAACTTTTAAAAGTTGTCTGAAAAATTAATGGCACTAATAAAAAGGAGGCCTATACCCAATAGTAGGTGACGTCGGGCTGTGGGTGATGAAGATGATAATGATGATGGTATAAAAAATACCTTTTCCAAAAACTTTAGTTTTGATGTTCTAGCAAGCAAGCTTGTATGAGTTTGTGGCCAACTCTGTTGACGGAGTTTTTAGGCCGCCTTAAGACCTCCGTCATGGCTTAACAACTGCTAGAGCCGGGACTGACTGTTTGATGTTCTAGCAGCTGTGTTTGTATTATTAAAATCTATTTGTATTAGTAAAACTAAACGTGTTCTAGCTAACAAAACTTGTAAAGAAAAGTAGTTAAAACAAAATCGTGGTAGGCATTCGATCGTGCACTTGAGGTAAGCACAAACAAATCTGTCAGTCGCCGTGTTATTAAACGTTACGTATTTGAGTCCTATTGCGCGTCAACGCCAGCTCGACTATGGGACGTTGTAGCGTTACCGCGTAGTGTACCTATCATACGCGTCCGTTACGATACGTCTGCAATTGTCATATTTATTTGTGCTGAAGCCTCACTTATGGACTTATGGAAAAGTCGACACATATTAAGTACCTACTTATAATATGCTCTTAATAAGTTTGATGAAGGTGACACGACACTTTCAGCCAAAGCTTGCTAAAAGCTTTGGTAGAGTTTGTCCATACTTGTCTCAAAATAATTTCTGCTAGCACATTAGGTTAGGTATACGTTAAATACTCTAGGTGTTGTCGGTTTTACAAAAATATATTTTTCGTTTATAAGAAATCACCTACTAAGTACCTACTTATAGTTTTATGGTTCACACTCTGTTTACTTCACAGCGTACGTCAATAAAGATTTGAAATATTATATCAGTCAAGTCATGCTATTCTTCAAGTCGGCTGTCGTTTGTTTTGAAGAGAAAATGGTGGAATTTTACCTTGAAATCTTGACGCTTTTATTCCAATGGCTCACACTTTATACCACGACCACAAGTATTGTTGGTTAAAATTCCACCAAAATTAAACAACAATACTCACTATAACACAAGAAAAATCATTAAAATAAAAAAGACGATGTTTCCCTAAAAATGCCAGAACTCGAACAGTTTCAAGTTTCAACTGATAGTTTTTATCCGACGGAAAGCATTATTCCGAGTTGAAAAAATCCAGCCTAATATAATCGCTAGAGATGAAATAATTTTTAAATGATGAATCGCTGAATAATCTAATTTTTGATGTTTTCTATTCTCCAGCGACTGTAGAATATTATCTTAGGCTGCCCCTTTTAAAATAATATCTCATTATATTTTACTTTAGCTATCTAAAGTATTTGAAAAGATAATTTAGTGCGTAGGATATAATTTTAACATATTCCTAGAAGAGCAAAGTTATAAGTTGCTACTAACACTGTATTAAATCATCCTAAATTAGATGAAAACGCTTGTTTTTACAACACTAAATCATGTTCTTAAATGTAGGCATGGTTTTGACGTTGTATAAATGATCTAGAATGCCTAGATGGAAAGGATTCTGATAAAGGGTATGGAAATATCTTTACGTAGTCCACCTTCAGTAGGTACTGGTTCTAATATTTTCTACGCCTTACTTACACACTTTTTTAATTAAAAATAAAATAAATAAACATCATTGGACATTTCACACAACGTCCTATAGTCCCGAACTAAGCGGAGCTAATGGGGACTAGATTGCTGATAGTATACTAATATTCCTTTTTGTTTGTTAACACATACTACATAACATACGTATGTCTTTAGTAAAACCCAAACATAGAACAAAAATCTATGTTTGATCCACACAAATTTTTGTTCTATCGAACCCACGACCCACAGCATGGAAGGCAGAGCTATACCAATTGAGATGTGACTAGTCAAAACAAGTCATGTAGCAATGTCATGTTTGTGCAACAATTAACAGTTCGGTCAGAAACTTTCTCATCAACTCGTGTTCAAAAGATATTATTGAAAAACTTTGGTCGTATGAAGGTGTTGTCTCTAGGTCAGCGGATCTTCGGTGAGGACGCATTTACACAACTAACTTTACAGCATCATTATTGGACTGAAGAAATTCGTTCGGAGCTTAGAAGGGAGATGCGCATCTCTTCTAGGTTAAGTTTACAGGAAGAGCAATGAATTTTGTAGAGCCGTAGATTTTGCAGGTTCGTGTATACCTAAAAAAAATACATAGTTTATAATTTTTTGCCGGACAAAGGTACTTATGAAATTTTAGTATCAAAGTTTTTATATACCTACCCCAGCGATCACATTGCGTAGGCTCATTCCAGTTTTCCCCTGCATGAGTCCCCTGCGTGGGGGATTTCTGAAACTTTAGTCCAATTAATCCCCTTAGCGACCCTTCGACTCCCGACAGGGGCATAATAACTCATAAGATAAACCAGTATAAACTATCAGCATTCTGTGTAAATGCGGCCTAAGTTTCAGAATGACAAACTTCGCCTTTGTGATTTAGATCGGTTCTTCCCCGCCTTTTAAACGTGAATGTCTTCGGTAAATGCGTTTAAGAGAATAGTTCACCGAGCTTTATCTAACGTTACAAGATTGATGTAGTCTCTACAAACTTTGTTCTATCTAGTACTTTCATTATAAAGAATTTAATTGGTTTTTACTTTAGTTTTAACCTGCATTCAGGCGTTTAGCAATACTAGTTACTACTAGTTTATTCTGACAATGAAGCTAGTAAAGTAGGCTAAAAACCTATGGAGCTAGCCTAAACCAGACTATTGAAAACAATTTCTTCAGACGAATCATGAATCGAACTAAAATATTCTGAAAAAGTTGCCAAAGCACCGCGTATCAAGCATTATGGTCAAAGTAAGGTAAAAGTAAGTCTTTTCACAGTACATGGGGCTAAAAGCCCCTCTTTTATTGTGACATAAAATCACGTGACACGCTGGTAGGTAGGTGTAAACCAAAAAAATGTAAAACAAACAATGTGGTGAAGTCCCTAGTTTAACATACTCTAAAAGTAAATTTCCAGCACGCCAAAACTGCTCCATCTCTCATTTATCGTTTTAAGACAAAGTTTAAAGACAGATTTAATTGCTTCTGACCTATGAACAGATAGACGCCATTGTTTGGTCGAGATCGGGATGATAGCAATTATATTCTTATCTGTTACAACGAACGGAATTGTTATTAATCTAATAAAATTTTATCTGCTGGTTGTTGGTAAATACGAGTATTACGGTCGAGAATTCAATAGCAATGTGGTTTTTAAAAACGTTAAATGCGTATTGCGTATGTATTAGGTCTCTCTGTGAAAGAACTAGTCTGGAAAAGTACCTACCAACGTATCTATTTCCAACGCTATGTAGTAAAGCTCGCATTTCTGTATTCTAGTTTGAAGGGTAACAAGCTCATCAGACTTATCAGAAACATGATGATATTTTGTACATATTTCTAACTATTAAAAACATAAAGTGGAATGTAAAATGTATAGTACAAACAGCCTGCGCGCAGTGCATTGTCTCACAGGGCACGTCCTCAATGGACTTATTCTGTGAAGTAATGCATTGGTATAGTTGAGTGCATGTGGCAAATAAATAAAAGTACGCAATACTTTGTCCTATATAACTTTGAAGGTGAAACAAGTTAGAAATATCTTATTTAGGAATATTTCAGAATACTTCATTCATAAAATAAGAGAACAATAAGACACAGAAACAGGAAAAACGCGCGTGAAATATAAATAAATGCTTTTAGAGTTGTAACTCCCTGAGGTACACTCGTCTCCGGGGTCGCGATTATGACGGTATTTTCGTCGCTTTACAAAACTTTCTCTATAGGTTTGAATATGACATGAACACTGTCGACAGGCGTCATAACTCAGTTGGTATCAGCTCTGCCTTCCGTCCTGGAGGTCGTGGGTTCGATCCCCACCGAGAACAAACATTTGTGCATGGTAAATAAACATAGATGTTTGTCATGTGTCTGGGGGTTACAAAAAATAAAAAAGTTTATGTATTCTATCAGCAATCTAGTTCCCATAGTATAAGCTATGCTTAGTTTGGGACTAGAAGGCGTTGTATTAAATGTCCATGAATATAAAAATAATATTATTATAATATATATATACAATCAGCGGCAATCGATCGCATGACTACAAAACCTATATAAAGCGGAGCGCGCGCTTGACTCGTCCACATTAGTAGTCCGGTAACGCTGTCAGCAATCGTCAGACGATTACAACAGCGTTTTAGTCCGTTCGAAAAAAAAAAAAAAGTCTCGTCCACTTGCGTTTCAGACTTCGAGGAGTTCACACCTCTCAAATATTGTTGAAATAGTCTGTCACTCTACCCAAATGAATTTAATTATCCTGACTGATGTTTTTAGTTATGAATTAATTTAGTAATAATTACAAAAAATTGTAGTTGTTATAACTTTCTTGATCTTTTTTTAGTGGTTTTAGATAGAAACTGTTCATTATACATAATAATAGTACATTATGGTACTAGTGTGGTACATTGGTGATTACCGCCGAGGTGTCATTGAGACCCGAGCCGTAGGCGAGGGTCTTAAGAAAGCCGAGAACGGTAATCACCAATACACACGTGTATCATACGACGTTTTTCAACACACTTGTGAATAAAATAACAATAAAATAACTATAATTTCAACAGTGGAAACGCGTTGTGAAAAATGTTTCACTATGGCGGGAAAAATTAATCAGTTTTCCTATGCGCGTGCATTGCGATCGGCCACAGACTAAAGGGATGAGGTTTTTTTTATTTATTTTCCGCGCTTAGGGCTTGCGCGTAGTCTGCCACGTAAAAAATGGGGAATTTAAAGTTTTCTTTTATTACAGAGAAAACAAAAGTTATATTTGAGTGAAAGTTTTATTTATTAAACACGTACGAGTTAAAATTATCTATTTAAATAAGAAGTTGCATGAAATGAGCAAGCAATAGGAACATTCATTTATTTGTTCTATTGAACACGATCTTTTTTTTGAATAAAAACTTTTTTAGTAACAAAGCTACTCAACCAATAAAATTTTAAAAAAAATCTATAACTCACTAGTGAGTTATAGCAATGAAAAAGTCACAGTTTGATTATGGGTATCATTATGTGCCTAATTGCGGTGACCATAGAGCCACTTTATGAGCAAATGTGTTGAAAAGAATATTATTGAACATGAAGCTTACAAAAATCAAACACTGTAAAATGCATTGATGTTGGAGCTTGAGTATCAGTGTGTAATGACTGTAAAATATTTACACTACATACACAAATTTGAGTAAAGAAAGAGAGAATAGACGAAGTAGGAGATTGAAAGAAAGAGTCGGCTGTACGAGTTGAATTGCAGATTAAACATATAATAGATATATTGAATTTTCAATATAATATGGATTTAAAATAACAGCATCTCTAGTTTTAGGTTAGGGTTAATTAAAATATTAAATAAAGTCACAAATGGTAATCCCCAGGCACAGAATATATCATTATAATGTTGACATGATTGCGTTGGCCTAGCTAGGACTTTATTACCCAAGGGATTAAATAGTTACTTTATGAAGGCTGATAGTCATTTAAGAACATGTACGCATCATCTACATAAAAAATTGTTCATACAGGGTGGTAATGTATATACGACATTTAATGGAAACATGGGTAAGACGATAATCGTATAAAATTGAAAAATTGTAGAATTTAAACTCAATTTATAAATATCACGCCATGAACACAATAAATCGTTTTTATTGCATGTTTGGTGAAGTCTGCGATCACTCTCGTTAGGACAACGTCTGTCGGGTCAGCTAGTAGTAGGCTTCGAGTTTTGACATTTTTTGAAACAACACATAGCATTTTTATTTTAACAGTTTTTCTTGTGTTATTGTGAGTATTGTTGTTTAATTTTGGTGGAATTTTAACCAATAATACTTAGGTCGTAACATAAAATGTGAGCCATTGGAATAAATGTGTGTAAAGTGGTTTTTCTGAATGTGAAAAATCGTTTCAGGTTTTGAAGAGAAAATCCACCATTTTCTCTTCAAAACAAACGACAGCCGACTTGACAAAGACTTGACTTGATTTATATTATTAAAAATTCACCACTTGACACTGGCAAAATTGTCTGTCGAAATGACGGACACAGGCCATATAGGGTAAAGAAGAAGAAGAAGAAGCTAGTAGTATATAGATAGATAGATAAAAATCTCT
The DNA here is from genome assembly GCA_918843925.1 of Eulithis prunata. Taxonomy (NCBI): domain Eukaryota; kingdom Metazoa; phylum Arthropoda; class Insecta; order Lepidoptera; family Geometridae; genus Eulithis; species Eulithis prunata. The sequence continues at coordinate 6,423,841 of OU974014.1, read as the reverse complement.
TCGTGTAACATGAGCATATAGAGCTGACAGAAGAGCTAATATTCAGAGGTGACAAGAGAACTGACTGGATTTTATGACGTCTGGTAGGTATGATCTCGCTTGTCGTCACAATATGGTGACCCCATAAATAATGTCGCTCTTCTATATGAAAAGCTGAATTTTTTCGGGTTAATAAAAACATTTTGACTGAACAACACGTTGCTTTTAGAACAGCTGTCAAGAAGCCTTATTTAATATGATACCTTATGTTTATTAAAAAATAATACAAGTTGGAGAAACCTAGTCTAACGCTTGAAAACTAAAAAAAAAAAAAATGTACCTACATGATATTTCATAAATGAAAAAGGCAATTTACTCCGTAATAACGAACACCAAAATGCTGATGTTTACTTATTACATTACTAAAAGCACTTTATTTATTGATAAAAAACTCTTTCATTACATATTTATTTGCATTTAATTAATTTTAATGACCACATTTAAATTTCATTTAGGTCGTATAATTTTTTTGGATCATAAGCTAGGGAGTTAAAAACTTCTGAACTTCTATACATGGCGTATTTCTGTTTCAACCGAACAAAAAAAGAAAAAATTGCAAAAGTAAATAACTTAAAAAAAAAACTTTTAAAATAAACTGTCGATAGATTCAACATTAAAACTTGAGTGAAAACTAGTTAGATTAGTTTTTTTATTATAATTAGGTATTCTTTTAACTACGTTTTGGTTTCATTTATTTATTAAAAGAATTTATTCACAAAGAAAATTACAACTAATACAGTATTTACAATATTCACAATATTTACAAAATACACATGAAACAGTTGAGCCATCTACAAACCGTTGCTTTTATTTATTTATTATTTATGTCTTATGTTTTAGTTTAGTCTACCTACTTATGCTACCTACTTATGTATAATTTTTCTTGTGTTGCAAATAAATTATTTTCTTATTTTTCTAACTATATCAATCTATAGCACAAATTAAACCGTGTCAAGTAGCGCCTGTGGCATAATTGTGGTGACCCAGCTCCATCCACATTATGACAAGAGGATTGTGAGATAAAGGGACCAGACGTCCCCGTTTAGAGTGCCGTTTTTACAGGAAACGACCTTAGCTCAGGGTTGTCAAGAGTTCTGTTAGTCCGGCTTTTTATAAATTAACCGGATAAACGGCAAGTTAGTTAAATAAATTCGACGTCTTTTATTCCCACGCAATGCCATGATGGTGAGGTTAAATTATTTTAATATTTAATATTTTTAGTAGTAGTAGAGCTCTTTGTGAGAGCTCGTCTGGGGAAGTACTACCACCGTACCTATTTCTGCCGCCAAGCAGTGATGCTCGCATTGCTGTGTTCCGGTTGGAAGGGTAAGGGCGCCGGTGTAATTACAGGCACATGAGACTTCAAGATCTTTACGTCTCAGAGTGATGGACGCAGTGCACTGCCTTACAGGGCTAGTCCTCATTGGACTTGCTCTGTGACGTAATGCATTATTATAGGCAGAAGTTACTACTTAACATCAGGTGGGCTATCAGCTTGTTCCATTACTTTTATCATTAAAAAAAAAAAAAATTGGAGAAAAAAAAATGCACGGAGATGTTATTCTTAAATTTCTTAGTACTGATCTTCTAAATTCCGGTAATCCACGTACTCAAGGAAGAATATCGTATAACAGCTTAAAAAATCAGGATGTACCTAATGTTAGTTTTCCGTCTTTTTCAATTTTCATATTTTACTCTGCGCTGGTGACTGTCGGCATAATGTCGCTCTTTGTACGCGCGGGAATGAAAAAACAAATAAGTAGGTACTTTAGGTAGAACCCTACCTACTATTGTCACAGAATAAAGAACGAGCTATTGTTAGAAGCTTCTGTTAAAATTTAAATGAGCTGTGATTAATTGTTTTTATTACTACTAATGTTTTATATATCATTTTTGAATGATGCAGCAATACTTTACTGATGTCATTCTTATCATGAGTTCAGTGACCTTTTAGATAATGGATGTGTTTTAAATCCACCAATACGGATCGTCTATTTTCATATTAAAAGATTTCTATTGGCCGATTTGAAACAAATCCTTAGCAACGTAGCTTAGATTAGCTCTTGTGAAAAAGGACCCTTAACATTCGAATTGTAGAATTCTTGTCATTGTCAGTATTCTTATCAATAAAAGAGTTGGTGTTAGTGGTCTATCACACTGGCGATTGGCGTGTGAGTTCAAAGCGAGCAAGGCGAAGCGAAAATGCAGAGACTTACGTTTATTAATCCGCCTTTTAGGTAAGTTTGAACTAAGCATATTGTGGAAACTGTACGTCAGTTGCAGAAGCCAAGTTACTTAGTTATGTAATATCATTTTGAGTCACTTGCGATGGGATCATAACTAAAATGATATTCTAAGTTAACTTAGAAGTGTTTATAGACTGTCTTACGGCACTTATATGTATATCTTTGCGTCTCATCATCATCATCATCATCATCAACCTATATCGGTCCACTGCTGGACGTGGGTCTCTCCCAAGACGCGCCACTAAGCCCGGTCTTCGGTTCTTCTCATCCAGTGTTTGCCAGCTACATGTCTCAGATCATCACCCCACCTAGCCGGAGGGTGTCCTACACTACGCTTGCTTAAACGCGGTCTCCACTCGAGTATTAGTTTGCTCCAACGATTGTCGGTTCTGCGGCAAACATGGCCGGCCCACTGCCATTTCAGCTTACTAGTCCTCTGAGCTATGTCGACCACCTTGGTTCTCTGTCGGATAACATCGTTCCTTTGCGTCTCAGTCATGTCAAAACAGTAAAAAGCGGGGACGGGCCTTACTTATGACAGACGAATAGTTAAACAGTTGAATCAAAGTCTAGCTCTGTCACTGTTTGACATTACCGCATTAGTAGGTGACAGCAATAATTGAAACAGCTGAATAAAGTTATGCAGCGATCGCAAGTGAGGGGGTAAATGTTGGTTTTCTATAAGAACGTTTGAAAACCTTTAATTTATTTACACGCTGACGTTGATGGTAACCCTGTAGTAGATTTACAGGGTTGCGAGGCGTTTGGTATCGTTTTTGAGTCACACAAAGCTTCTCAAGTTGATGCGTACCTTCACATGTCAAAAGGCTCTGTTTTACGAAATGACAATAACTCATAGCGAAGCACCAAGGTAAATAAAACGTAGTGAACAAAAAAGTGGCAACAAAGAGTGAAAACCAAAAAAGACTTGGCAAAAATACAAGCCTCCAGTGCCATAACAATATTAAAAAAAAAAAAAAAGTCTATGAGGTCTATCCACACACTATACGAGATGCCACCATGAAAAGGAATCTTTGCCAAAGCATTGATGAAGCTGTGAACCAACCAAAATAGAAACACTTAGAACTAAGGTTTATTTACACAGCTGCAGCACTTAATTAATTAATCAATTTCTGTCGTTGACGCAAAGTAATTAAAGTAAACGTATTTACCAGAATCGGATCTTTTCTGTACAACTAGTTTCTAGCGACTTTGCTCGATGTAAAAAGCATATGAATAAGTAACATTTGCGATACACTGCAAGACAACGTGTCTATACGTTTACATTTCGCAGTTGAGTTATTCTGGGAGATAGTTTGCTTTCGGGAGATGGATATGAGATAATTTTGATTGCGTGAAGATAGTTAGTTACCTAAGAAGTTATTTACTCTGTGGGGAGCAAAGTCACGCACTGGCAAACTGGGGTAAAGCCTTTATCCGCACCTATAAAAGCAGTTGAAGACCTGATTGATGGGAAAAAGTTAGTTGATAGCTTGATAATTAGGTTTGACGGTTCTTTTGACAGGCGTCATAGCTCAGTTGGTAGTGGCTCTGCCTTCCGTGCTGTGGGTCGTGAGTTCGATCCCCACCAAGAACAAACATTTGTGTGTGGCAAACATAGATGTTTTTTCTGTGTCTGGGTGTTACTATGTATTAAAAGTATGTATTTACAAAAAAAAAGTATCTAAGTATTCTATCAGCAATCTAGTTCCCATAGTACAAGCGATGCTTAGTTTGGGACTAGAAAGCGTTGTGTTAAATCTCCATGATTTTTTTTTCTATCAGTAGTAAGAAAAAAACACTGAAATGAATTTCATGTTTACAAACCAGATGTGGCAGTTAAAAGTGAAGCTTCAAATAAATGGAAACTCTGTCACAAGTGCGCGCCCAAAAATGGACGCATGAAATATGACTGTAATCAAATGAGTTTTGTCGCGTCGAGGTCCCGACCTCGGTACTTTAACCTATTCTGTGACTTTTCGCTCATTCAACCTTTAATTTAATACTATTTTTAGATGTAATATTTGAGTCTTGTACCTTAATAATGTTGACTGGGTTATTTTTCTGGATAAGAATAACAGACGCGTGTCACTGACGTAGTCGGTCTTGGTTGTGATGGGCAAAATAATGTCCTAGTGGATGCGATCTTGAGCCTGCGGATGGGTGACAAAAATAGTTATACGCGATTGGTCATGACTTATAATAATAGTTTGTTTCCAACAATAGCTTCGAATTACTACATCGACACATATATACTTTTGCCATAGTTTTTGGATCCAATTTTAGAAAAAATATAACGCACCTCATCATCAGATCAAAACTTAGGGTAGGTCATTGTAACATAGATATTCAAGAGTACCTGCATCACGTGATCAAATAGTAATATCATTTTCACGTAATCACATGGGACGTAATCAAAACTATGATCTGATAAGGCAGAACCCAAAAGTTAGTTGCAGTTCTTATGATAAGAGGTTGCTATTGCTACTAACTAGTATATTCTTTAAATATATCTGAACATTTATAAATCTCTCTAAATTATATACTTCTCTCTCACTTTCGCAACTTAAAATTATAATGACCTGAGTAGACACCTTTGCGAATAAAGTGGGTTACTTCCATAATCACATTTTCTTTCACTGAGAGTTCTTTTAGGGTTGCTTCAAAGAGCATTCAAGATACAAAGGCTTTTCAAGTTAATTAATTGCAATTAGTGACCTTATATCCATGGAGCTAGAATAGTTTTTCAGGTGGTATGTTTAATTAGTCTCAGCTTTTCTATTCCGTTTGAGAAAAGGGACAAGAATCTCTGTTAAATAAACTGAAGAAGTTTTTTTTCTGTTATAGTTCTTTAGTTTTTTGCGTGCTTTGTATAAAGAAAATTATTGCTCATATTTAATATTGTTATGGCCTAGACTGATTATCATCAAGAATAATAAATATATTCTCAGTTTTGTCCATGATCTGAAAATAGTGAAACGATGTTATTGTGAAGGTAGCATAAAGAGGAAGATGGCCAAAGATATGTACTGACCTGTGATCAGCAGTGCACCAGACAAAATCTGGCTCTTTCACTCGAGCAAATATCAAGTTTTTACAGATACCTAGAAGTTGTGATTTTTTTTAATTATGTGTAGGTAAATGCTGTTTCTGTTTCATATCGCTTTAGGTCTTTTCACCACGAATATTTTATTTAGGTTTCTACCGAGAAAGTTAAAAACATATCAAAACGATAGCAAAGTCGCGAATTTTCCACTAGTTATTAATATTATTAGTAGTCGGGTCGAAATGGGCGTCTGTCTGCGTTTTGTTGGCATAGTGCCCGCACAATCGCAGCCTCGAAATCTTACCGAGTCACCAGTAATTGTTGGATTCTAGACTGTAAGCTCAATGTTAATTAATTTACAATTTTCACGCCAACTTTTCACTCAATTCCCGAAAGTAGTTTCCACTTTGGTGTAATTTGGTACAAAGTTACTTAGCTAGATTGGTGTAAATAAAAGTTGTGTAATTTTACTTGACATTTACGTCAGGCGTGACTTTTACCAAGTTAATAAAACTTGGTTCAAAAGACGATGTATTGAGTGACCATGCCCACATGACTGCATGTGGTTCAAATTGTTGTAAGAAAGTGGTTGGTAGTCGATTCGAAAGAAAAAAAAGGCTAATAAGAACAAAATGGCACAGTCTAGTGGTTAACATTCCTTTCTGTATCAAGACATGTCAAATCGCTTTATTTCAACATCATGGTCAGTCTACATGAACTCCGCGGATTTTGTGATAAAAATGGTCACTTTTAGCAGACGAAAAAAACACAGAGTGCCTCAGAAAGAATCAGAATTACATTAAAGAGCTGTTGCTCTACATAGACACTAATCAGTTTTTTAAATAATGGCTTTTGTTTATTTTTTAATAATTAATATTTAATGAGGGCACCACTAGCTATAAAATAACGTTTTAAGAACGTTTCTTGCATTTTTCAATCCATCTACTTCCCGCTCTGGACGGTTGGAACCCTTCACTGGGGTTTCCCTCAACTTTGGGTTGGTTACTCATAACCATTACAAAACAATTGAACACAGCTCATAGGTTCAGTCCAGGATATCAGTTGGAAATGCAAATGCCTCATAGTTCATGTCACTATAAGCTAGCCGTAACTAAACAGTTTATTGGGTCGGTCGATACTAGGGCGGACTCTATGAATTATTACAGTCATGCGAAGTTGAAGCATGCTTTTGAAGGAAAACACTGTTCAAGTAAGTTCAATCTGCTATTATAGTAATTTTAAGTTAATCTTGGTGATCGTGGTGAATTGCATAATCCAGCTTAAATAGTACGATTATTCGATTTTTAAAGCCGATATAAGTACCTACATTAATCATAATTTATGTTAAGGTTTAGATATTTATTTAAAAGCCTTTACTAATTATGGATACAACTTAGCTCCTAAACGTTTTAAGGAGTATAAATTAATAAATGAAATGAAATGAATTGACTACGAGCGTTTCCGCTTTCCTATATACGCAATGTAGTTCTTCTGCTATGTAACTTGCTGTCCTTATTAGTGTGTACATCGGCTTTTAGCAGCATCATTATTTAAAGCAACTTTAAGGACCAAATATACCCAAAAACACTATCATAATTATGGAAAATTTTATCAATTTCCTAACAATTTATAAAATGCAAACCATTAAAACGCCATTTCACATAAATTAAATAGAGTGGCCACTGTTAGACATTTCAAAGTAATAAAGTAATTTCCATTTTAGCAAGGCTTTACCAAAATGGTTGACGTATTTACAAATTATCATTTATAGCAGCATAAACCGTGAAAATTGTAATATCTTATAGCTAATCATAATTGGTAAGTAGGTACAGGATTTATGGGGCAATATGGGGTCCTTTAATGCTCGAGCCATAAGTCAAGAAGTTACGATGGGGACTCACGAAATTGCAGAACAACTTTATTGATATTAACCGTGTGACGTAAACTAATGTACAGATGTAATGCTACGAGTGTAATTACTCGTATTCACTAAAAACAATCTCACGTTATACAAAAATGTCTATAAAAACAAAATTTTGAGGCCGCTTCCACAAACCGATAAGTCACTTCGAGATGTTGAGAGATGGACCTGCGTACCTGGTCAGCCATTAAGGCCTACGTAAACCGGGACGGCATGACAAGGTATTTAAATTTTTTACCAATGGACAATCAAACGTATTGATATAGAAATACGACATGAATTGTTATGCTTTAAAATGCGTTTTAAATGCCGTGGCATCCCTTTCGATGCCACGGCATCAATTAACCGGACCCGTAGGCCCTTAACCTGAGAGCTGTCCCAAATAACATCGTCACTCATGGTTCTATATTAGCAACGTTCGAGATACAGCATTAGGAGAGATGACGTCATTTCGACGAATATACCACCACTCGATACATACACGTACAAACAATACCACTCTTGTCCTTAGTTATCTTAGATAATGAGCTATCGGTCGTTTATTGTCATATATATTCGTATTATGTATGCAGTTCCACCGTCAACAGCTTACACATTGGAGCGAAAATGTATAGTTTTTTACTCACATTTATTGCCCTGTAAAGGTCGGTGTAGTCTGAACACAATACCAAAGTGTGGTTTGATAGAGTAATCGCACAAATGCTTGTCACAAATCATCTACCAAGATAAACCAAATAGCTTTGCTGACTGTCACCGACAACGACGCGGAAATCACCTGTTTTCATCTGATATTTGACGTAATTATCCCATTGACATTTATCGAAGGCTTCCGGGCATAAGTCCCTGTTACTCGTAGCTTGCTAATGACAGCTCGTCACGTTGTGGAAATAACATAAGCACCTGGAATTCGGTTTGTTCGAACTTTTAGAAGATTGCGTTGAACTTTTGATGAAAAACTCTTTCTTTACTTATTCAGAGAAATTAGTCTCTAGAGTTACAAATAAAGAATTTAAATAAGCCTAAAAAAATGGTTTTGGTGTTATTCGTAAGAGACGAGGAGTAACTACTGGAACTTCACTAATAGCTCTGACACTACTTTACTTGCTCTACATACTTTTATAACATCTAAGATGAGTTGATTTCTTTTGTGAGACAAAAATATTTAGGTGATCTATAAATTGTAAGCTTTTATAATTATAAGCCTACATTAGATTAGAGATTAAGATTATTGGGTTCATATTGAACTTTAATATAGCAACTATACTGATCACAACTCAATATCCCCATGCAGTAAGCACACAAACAGTGAAAATGTATTTGAACACAAAATTACAATACCTATTTTAGCATTGATTGGAAAGCGAAATACCTACCTACATCGAATGCATTAGCTGTGAGTTATAGCTATACAGATATAGGTACTGTTTGATGCAAATCGAGGGTAATGAGCCTATGGAATACATTAGCCATTTAATGACTCACTTTACATGTTCAATTCATGACAATTTTTCAACTAAAAGCAGTTTTATTATAACAAGTGCTTATCACATACAGTTTATATTGCAGAAAGATTTTGGGACCGCGTGTCGCTGAGCCCAAACACTACTCATGTTTGTCACTTGCTGGACCCTTACTGGAAGTAGGTATCTCTTAAGACCCGCGGCTCTGTGTGCAGAGCCCTGAGTCTGTGTCGGTGTTGTGTTTTCTTGCTATTTTTGGCATTCGGAAACGGATTCGCAAAGTGAAAAATTTTGTATGAAAACCGGATAAGCGCCTCTAGCAGGAGATTTGGGAACTGTTTCTGCGAGTCTATTTGAATCCGAATGTTACTTTGCGGTGCTCCCCGTCGAGTGCGGTCACGTAATCAACGGTTTTGCAAAAATACGCGAGTCTGTGTGCTAGGGTTTGCTATTTCCGAAGGCAATTTTTCGACTTGCGATGCGTTGCTACTCTCACTTGGGTCTAAGGTAGTGAAATAGCAAGGATTCGATAGAACACTACTCGCGCATCAGTTTTTGTAACACATTTTGGATTGTTTATATAAGTTTTTGTGATAAATAGTAAGTGTTTCTGCAAGATAATAAAGTGCATGGAGGATGGTGAAAGACGAATGGGCTCGTAAACTACATGAAATGCGAGCCAGTCTCCGTGAAGTGATTTTTTTATCAAAAGAAGACTTCCCGGAAACCCGCTGACCAAGGATATCTTCTCATTCCTATGAGAAGAGTTGGCCATCAATGCCCAAGCTTGTTGTGCCTTCTAAGACCTCCCACACAACCCTACGTACCTAATAAATGGATAGCCATTGATGAAGAAATGAACTCATAAACAATGAAGGTATTTTTATAATTAGGTATACCTAGTCTTATTCAATAGAATCACAAGAATCATATTTTAGAATCGACTTAAATACTAGCACATACCTACCTACTAGGTGATTCTAGATGCTATGACTTATACCTACCTTACCGATTCCTATTGTCTAGTAGTATTTTGTAGGTGCCCAACATTAGTTCATACCTTCAAGCATAATGCCCATCTTCACACAGTAGTGTAAAAACTATTAGAAAAGCAAAGACATCACAGGACCTACTTTAGTAATGTCTCTTATGACTGGATGCAATAGGTAAATGCCCTACATATTAGCAACAGCGTCTAATCTTTCTGTATTTTACAGGTTACTGCAATATTTGTGTCTAAGAAAAATAAAAGGACAAAATATTGGATATTTATCAGAATCTTCAAACACAACACTGCATAGATAGATAGCCATTTTTGGGAAAAGGAAACACAACCATATAACAATTAAAGAAAGGTAAGCATTTATGTATCAAATTGGTTGTCAAAGTCATAAATATTTTATTCAATAAAACCACAAGAATCATTGGTACTTTTGCACACTAAAAGGTTCTAGGTGCCACGACTTACCTATACTAATTCCTATTGTCTAGTCTTTGTGTGTAGGTATCTACCCTACTGTGTGTAGCTGTGGATTATGGTTGAAAGTTTATAGGTACCTTCAATCACAGCTTCACACAGTACAGAAAGCAAATAAGACCTCACAAGACCTATAATATATTAGCAACAGTATCTAATGTTTCTGTATTTTACAGATTAATGCAACATTTGTGCCTAACAACCTACACAACCAAGCAGCATTCCCCTTGATCAGTCATACCTACATGAAACTTGACCAGAATTGAATAGCAACAACGGTAAACTCTATGTAAACATGATTTAAGAACTATCTAGGATCTAGATTGATTAGTAAAGGTCCTTTTACAATAACCCATTTACAGCGGGGATGTTTTTAAACTTTTTGTAAAATAATTAACTAAGCTTTTGTCTTGAACATACCTACTTTTTTGAGATAAATGGTACCCTAGTTATAGAAAGTCAATAAAGAATTATGTAGTAAAATCTTAATATTTTCTTTTTACAGAACAATGAACTGCAGTCACAGAACAAAGCAGCAAAAGTTTCAAATGCTTGTGCATCCAACTCATCACCATCAAGAAGTCTAAAAGTTGGCGAATGATGATGGTCAAAGTTGTCAGCTGTACCTATGCTTAGCTACAAGAATGAAACTTCTGAAGAAAGAACTTGTATTTCTATCTATCTTGGCATTTTACTGTAGCATCTTCTATGATATATGTTTCTTTAGGTACCTACCTACTAACCTTATATACTCAGTTATTTTATTTTAATAGGTAGGTAGGTAATAAAATCTCATCGGAGAATAAGACACACTTTGGATCACTGGGGCAGCGCAGCAAGACCTTTTGATTTATTTTATTTTAATAGGTAGGTAGGTAATAAAATCTCATCGGAGAATAAGACACACTTTGGATCACTGGGGCAGCGGAGCAAGACCTTTTGATTTATTTTATTTTAATAGGTAGGTAGGTAATAAAATCTCATCGGAGAATAAGACACACTTTGGATCACTGGGGCAGCGCAGCAAGACCTTTTGATTTATTTTATTTTAATAGGTAGGTAGGTAATAAAATCTCATCGGAGAATAAGACACACTTTGGATCACTGGGGCAGCGCAGCAAGACCTTTTGATTTATTTTATTTTAATAGGTAGGTAGGTAATAAAATCTCATCGGAGAATAAGACACACTTTGGATCACTGGGGCAGCGCAGCAAGACCTTTTGATTTATTTTATTTTAATAGGTAGGTAGGTAATAAAATCTCATCGAAGAACATGACATACTTTGGATCACTGGGGCAGCGGAGCAAGACCTTTTGAAAGTGACTGTGGTAGGTACATTATTATGGAGCATCAAGCAACATAATATCCAGCTTCTATCCTTGCATCCATCATTTAACCTTCACAATAGTAAGCCGCTTACCTATAACAAAATAATAAAGTTTAGGTCAGTGAGTACCTATAAATAACAAAAGCAAATAATTAATATTATAATAAAACATTGTTTTTAATTCAATTTTGTAGGTAGTCTTGTACAGCAATTGTGTTCAATGAATGCACATGAATTCTATAACCATGTACGTACCTAGGTTGAGGCTTGATTTTACTAGGATCAAGCCAAGAGGACTAGGAAGGTACTTTTACTTATTGTTTTTTACAGTAAATACAAGCACATTGGGTCGGTCGCTATAACCTATACATACAACCAAAACATACTGAATGGCACTTACGTGTATCTTAGTAATTTGTAATTGAATTAGGTAGTACATCCAAAGCAATAATAACATCGGCTACTTGGGCGGTACAAAACTACATTTAGTTTTGTATTGAGACGGGCTTGTTGATTTGCTGAATTCACAATTGAGAAATAGATACCACTAGATGTAACTTCTTAATTATTTATCTCATAATACAGCTTTTGAATCTATCAATTTACTTGAGTAACTTGTGAACTTGAGTTTGCACTTACAGAACACGACACAACACCACAACAAACTAGTGATTGAATGATCGATATTTATAAAAACTTTGTATCGATTTAAATTTTTCAATTTCAATTTACAGGGCAGATATCACAGTAGATTGGTGTTTTTTAATTATCATAATACTTTCGAGGGATCCTTATTTATTCGTTTAAGAAATAGTTAGGGTAACAATACGGACAATTGCACTTCTAGTCCAGCCAAATTAGTCAAAATTAGGTAGGTAAGAATCTCGGAATTTGAGATACCCAGCTATAAACTTGTATCTTGACATCCTAAAAGTTGTCTCAAAACCTACTTAAATGGTAGGGTGGCCGCGTCCATTAAAATCTCAATGTGAAAGGTCACTAAATCGACCTTTGCAAATATCTCGTTTCCTATGAGTTTTTGGCTACTTCAAGGCTACTTGTATGTATGGTCAATATTGTAGAGGATTAACTTGCCTACAACTTTTGTTTCAATAAAAATTTCATACGTTGTATCGTTTTCGAGATATATGGCGGAGAGCGCGTTTTATTATATTTGACTGGGCTATTCAGATATATCCTTACGTAGGATAAGTTGAAATGAGTGACAGAATCGACACAGAGCACCCCGACTCCGCTAAGTACCCAAGAGTCAAAATAATGTACACATCATACATGTGTGGCGTAACTAGCTATGTAAGTGAGAATTTCTGTAATCGCCTTCTGCCTAATCACGTATATTAAAGTAAACAAATGTCCAAGGGTGATTTTAATCAAATACCTTGATTCAATAAAACAAAATTATTTACAGAGATTATAAATTATTTTTTTATTATAAATTCGATATTTGAAAAAATATCGATGTTTTTGTCTTCAACATCGACCATCCCTACAAAAAAAATAACAATAACAAAACAATGGAACCAACCAATCAGAGATCAAACAATAGTTCGTCAACCAATAGGAGAGTGGGCGGACCGAACTCACAGTGACTTTGACAAGCTAACGTGGGATTTGACTGACACTGACAGATTCAAAAGCCGATTCCATAGACAAATGAATGAACAATACATGATAAAAATGATAGAATAAGATGGAAGATACGCGAAAGATAGAGATAGACGATGTTTTTAAAAACCAAGTCGGCAATCATACAAAACTGTCTAGCGACTTCCGTTCGATACGTAGTTACGAGCATTCGATTTTTATTTATATAGGGATTAGACTCCGGTGACCTATGCGAACCTACGAGCTCGATCTTTAGCACACGACTATTCGTTAGGCATTGCTCGCTAGGCAAACTGTTTTCTTGCAATTCCACAGACTCAGGGCTCAGAGCCCGTAGTCTGTGCATTTGTTTTACTTTCGACTCGATTATAGCACACGCAAACGCATTCGAAAAGCGAGAAATTTTGTTGGGAATTGCATAATTCCAAAATCTTCCGCTAGAGGCGCTTATCCGGGTTTCATACAAAATTTCTCGCTTTGCAATCGGTTTGCGTGTGCTATAATCGAGTCGAAAGTAAAACAAATGCACAGACTACGGGCTCTGGTTACATTTTACAGATCGTGGCCTAGTGTTCACATCAGAACACCTTTTGCTATAGTAGAATGCTCTACTATTACGAAGCTTAACTTGACATAAAATACACTACTGTTTATCTGAGTACCATACGAGTGAAACGGCAATCATAGCAAGAAATTAATTACAGTTTTCAGCTTAGACCATAAATTCTAATACCAACGAAACATAACCGTAAATTCTCTCTAATTCAGTCATTCTATCAGTTATCTTGTCAAAGCTGCGCTTTGGTAGATCGACCAGCTTAGGCTGCAAACACACTATTATGGTAGCCAGAGTTTGTTTTCCTTCAAAACGTCACAATGTTCAGTATTTACTGGTCGTTGATTTGCAGAGCTGTCATTTTGATTGAATTTGTCGGATTTTGATGGTATTGATGGATTTTGATTGTATTTTGATGGACCAACAATCGGAGGCTGCCCACCTGACTTAGGGCCAGTTTTTTGATCCCTAGTTAACTCAACTAATTGTCAAATTTGGATCAACGAAACCGGCCCTTATCGATCGTGCTGGCTAAAAATGTATCTGAATACTTTGGCCGCTTGGCCACGGCGACTGATAAAAAAGATATTAATCTGGCTGCCGAGTCAGCCTCCGCGACTTGGCCGCCAAGTGTGTTTGCAGCCTATAATGCAAAATTCCATGCGTGATCAGTTAATGAGGTTGATCAGAATTTAGATTGGAGCCATTGCGGAAATGGTGACGTGAAATGGAAATCTAAATTGGCCATTTAGGGGGAATATCTGAACAAATTGTGTTAGGGCTTCACAATCCTGTAACATTACATAACACGAGAGTTTTACTGCAGAATAAAAAGTAAAGAATAACGATTTCCTGTGTATTAAACTGCAGTCGTATAATATTGTACCAACCAACGCCTACACTCAGAACTACATAATTATTGATTTTATAGTTTTTTCTGCAGCTTTAGGTTATCAAAATGATCATCACCATCAGCCTAAAAAATCTACACTTCACTGCATAAATCTGAAAGATGCTATTTGGGGCTTGTGATGTCCTTCGCCTTGTGTACGTTGTGATTTTTACAATAGAGTGAGCGTTAGTTATCCTAAATCTTCTGATTTGTGGTCGCCAGCAGTCAATTCTATATTTCCCAGCGGTTGTTGTCTACAGAATGTGTCTGCAAAATAAGATGTCTAAATAAAGAATTTTCAAAATACACCCGCAATATCTAGTAGGTACATAAACTTGCTTACAAGTTATACTTTCTTGCGAACGTGCCGATGTCGCAAAGTATCATGTCTGCACAGAGAGCACATTAATAATTCAGTAGGTAGAAAAATAAATAATAAATCTAGCGAATAGAAATGAAACTCGTACAAATCCTTGTACCTAGCCGATATTCCTCCGAGCGCGAAATGAATTCGCTTTTCTACTTGATGTTGCTCTTCACTCTGATTCCAAGGCATGAATTTTCACTGAACTTTTACAGAAAACATCTTGATTTTGTCTGGATTTATGTGAATGTAGGTAAACCTGCGGATATTTTGTGAAGAGAAAAAGTGTATTCGGCATTCCTTCTGCAGACGCAAGCTTTTTGCAAGTACTTTGTATTTCTAGAGAGTTTTGTTTCTGTACGTTAACTTTATTATTTATTTTACGGAAACCTACCGCCATTAAGATTCGTTTTCACGTGACATTAGAAAAAAATGTAGTTCCTTGGAGAGAGGTTTTCTTAAGAAACAATGTTTCTAGGTTTTGTAATTTAATTCTGTAGTGGCTCGTTCAATTGTTGTTTCTTAGAAACTGAAAAATGAGTATTTGATTTATATTTAAACTGGGATTTATAAGAGCATAAAAGCTACCTTTTATCCAGCTGACTCACGAGTGAAATTGGAAACGGGTGTAAATTAGTTAGTTGTATGTAAAAATACTTATTACTATTAGCGCATATTGTCCCATTGTTGGGCAAAGGACTCCCCCCCCCCCCTTCCGCCAGTCTCCACGATCTTGAACCCCAATTCACCATTCCCTCTAATAGGCATCCAGCCATAAAATAGTAGAATAACTGATCAAACTTAAACCATTACTGATTTTAGTTACTCTAGAAACTCACGAATAGAGCTTCGAAAGCGGTTTGAAAAGCTCATAATTTTTAACTCAGAAATTCATCAAAAACATTCTTAAACTGTTGATAGCCCCGAACAAAGCCACTTATTCAGGAGACCACGATGTTTGTATAACTCGGTACAATCCGTACAACTTACTGACACATAACTCTTTCAGAGTGCATAACAGCAGCAAACTTGGACAGTTTTTAGAAGTTTCGAACAACATTTCAGTCAGGCAGCCAACGAAATAACCTCTATAATGCATTTCCTACAGGAACTTTGTACTCCCGATGCGCACATGGCATGATGTACATTGCACTGCACAGTGCACAGTGCATACCCAGCTTACGAATCGAAACGGCAACCTTTAACTCTACAACAGGGGCCTATATGACTATCGTTCAGAAGGCCAGTTCTCATAACAGAATCTAGTAAAAATATAATTTGGATTTTGTTGGGATATAAAGCCACAAAGGCTACTATTTCGTGACTTTTATGATATTCTAACAAAGACTCCATGATATTTTGATACTCTGTTAGTTTAGCTTTTCTGGTATACCTACTCAAAATCTGTGTTGGTTTATTTTATTGAAAAAATATATTTTGAGTTCTCGAAACTAGAGTCAACGGAAAATTTAAATGTATTTTTTAAAGTTTTCCATATAAATGAACGTTTGTTGATCGGTTTCAAAGTTCTGAGAGTAAGTCGCTTTGCATGAATGATATGATGCTGAGCCCTTCAATATATTTACCCGCTACGATTACTTTAGAAGCTTATTTGAATTTCTGAATCACTTTAGATTCAGCTCTTGATTTTATGGATTGAAATGTTTATGGAATACTGATGGGCTTCAAAAATAAAATCTACGTAAATAAAAACACCTACTCGTAACAAAAAATATTACCTGAATAATTAGGTAGGTATTTTAAGAGTATTTCATTCAAACCAGATGAGTATTTCTTGTAAGAAAATCTAGTTAAATTATTATTTTGGTTTGAATAGGATGTCATAAAATACAATTAGCGGTGGCATCTTGTAACTCTTATGATATTTCAGGAATCTAAAAAAACTTCCAATGAGATTCTTACTAGATTTTATAAAGTAGCACTCTGTTATATTAAAAAACAGTGGCAGATCCAGGATATTAGTTTGAGCAGGACTTTACGCAGGATCTATCTTCAAACTTCATTTAAAACAGTTTATTTTTTATATTGTATTGCGATGCACTAAAAGTTGAAAGGCCTAATTCAGGTGCTTACCTCGTTTTATTTTTGTTAGTAAACACGGGACAGTAGTAAACAGTGGGTAGTTGCGGAAGAGATACCGTCGATAAGCATGGCCCTTTATCCTTTGTTATTATTGCTTTGAAACACGCGAAGAAGAAAGAGTTCAGCCTTTTGTCCGCAGGAGTTTTATTGAAATGACCAGCTATGTAGTTGTACAGTATAGCAAATAAAGGCAGATATACAGACCTACTTGTAATTGTACGTATATATTTATGTTCTTTTAAACTTTGATTGGGAGGAACCGGGCTAGAATAACTTAATGTAAGATTTTAAATAATACTTGTGATTTTACAGAATTAATGATTATTGTTTTTGAACATTATATTATAGGATAAATTTTTAACCTAAAATTTTTTATCATCATCATCATCAATATCAATATATATAAAACTCTTTTGAAGCTGACAGAGAATCAACGCACAGCCTAAACTATAAGTCCTAGAGGTTTGAAATTTGGAGGGTAGTATCCTTATATAGTGTAGGGGTGCACTAAGAAAGGAATTTTGAAACGTCACACTCTAAAGGGTAGAACGCGAGCAACGCTGCGGGCGACGGCTAGTCTTGTATATTAACACAAGCAGTTTTGTACTATTTATTATTGGGTAATCAATTACACTGACGAGTGGACCAACTTAGATACAAACATAATAATATAATTTCGTAAACAACGAGTATACTTTTTATATTTGATATAAGTATTCGTAATAACACAAATTAAAAGGAGATCCTCTCTCGCAGTCAAAGAGAGTTGAAAGACCCACTAACAGTACCCTTCTTTTATTACATCACGCACGGCCACGGTATTACAAATAACTTACTATGGGTATAGACTGCGATGTTGGTTTGTGAGAAAAAAGCTACACGCGAACAAACCCACCAGCGTGTCACTACTTAGTCCTACATACTCAAATACTCAATAATGTGGAAGTAACGAAGGCTTTGCATGCGAGCCAGTATTTTTCTTCTTGTGAAAAACGGGAGAAATGTCACGTAGCACATTCCTTCTATCGCGTGTAGGTGAATTCAATTTTATTGCTACCTACATTGCAAATTTTTAACGCTTGAAAACTTAAGCGGGTCATTTAGACCATGGTTTTTGATTAATTTATACTATTTTTATTACGTCTACTGCAAAGAAATTAGATAGGCTTGAGAAAATATTTTAGTAAGCTAGGGTACTTAGTATTGGAAGCGTCAACTTTACACTGTTTTTAACCCAAACGGAGCTTGTAATTAATTAAAAAAAACTTTTTAATTTAAAATGTCTGCCGGCGGGCGGTAAGTTATCGTAATAAATAATGGCAGAGATATGCTGAAAATAAATTATGAAAACACGAGTCTCGTGCCGAGTGTAAATAATTTACATTCTGTAGAAACGCTTCAAGCATAAGTATTATTTGGTAATGACTTCCGCCCACTGCTTCACTCACTTGATACCCAAATACGAAGTATCAAGAGCTCTATGAAAGTTTGTAATATTATAAAACATCAAAGTTTAGATGTTTGTATATTACGATGCAACACCACCTATATTTATTATGATCAAACTTGAAATGACTTTAGCTTAAAAAGTGCTCCAGTTAAAAAAGTCGACTTTTTGAAAATTTTTGGAATAAATCACATAACTTTTTGACCTTTGTTCCACCATGCACAATTTGCGCCAGCGAAGCCACCAAAGCTAGAATAAAATACAACTATGCTGACCAAAATAGCCTGTGATGCTGTAGCGAAAAGATCTAGCTCAGCTTAATGTTACTCCGCCGAGGCGTAGCAGCGCTGGTTTTCAGTTAGAAACTGAAATGAACGAGTTACTTCAATCCTAGTTTTATTTTACCAACCGTTATACTGTAAATGCAGTTTGGATTGGCAGTGTGTGGCTTAAAAATGTGTGACAAAATAGGCATTTTAATTCTAAATAATTAATTCAGCGTCAAGAAAATTTACACCTGTTTTGAAGAAGGTACCTGGGTTATTTTCATGCAGTAGGCTCAGTACTATCTATATCATTCTTTTAGCTTAGAAAGTAGTTAGAATACTTCAAGAAAAGTTATCAGTCCCACTGGGCTTCGTCTCACTGGTGAGACGAATGGGAATAAACAAAATAAATCTCATTTAATTCTCGTTTGTCCCACTGAGTTGGTTGGTGGGACAAATGGCAAGTTTTTTTACTCTTAAAGACACCATGGTGATTTCAATCTCAATAAGAATGAATATGAATTTTGGTCAAGAGAAATATCAGCAAGAGCAAGAAAAAAAGGCGACTACTATAACGGTTCGTATTTTATAGAAGCTTTGGTCTCAATTCGATCGCACAAAGAAAATAAATATGTTTACTTTGTGATCGATGTCCTCGGCAATGATTGCTCACTAAGCTTACTTTGTCCCTATATTTAACTTTGCCCAGAAAGCGCCCAAGGTCAAGATCTTGTTTATTTAGGCTTTGAAATTGCAAAATTATCTTGTACTAAGAAACTTCAATGTTAGTTTGTTGTAAATAACGCTAGTAACAAGGCTTTGATGAGTTCATCGAAATATCTTTTGCTATTTTATCTACAGTACATAAATACCATTTTGGTAGCTTTGTAAAAGTAGTCACATAATGCACGAAGGTATATCTTGGAATTGGAATTGTTCATCCTGGAAAGCTGTCGATCATTGAGTTTACTGTTCGACAGAAGAGGTAATGATAAAATTATATTCATAAAAGCAGGTTAAACCGCGGTGTAGATTTTCTATGAACATTTCCTATGAATATTATCTAGATTGTATTTTATTAGTTAGTTGTCTTCTGTTAGCATCCACTATCCACGAGATAACTACAGTTGTTGGAGAAATTGTTATTAGGCTGGAAACTAATGGCATAATTCACAGCAGTTTTCCTCTCAAACTATCAGCGGTAGATATAAAGTTAAATGTTCGGAAAAGTTGTTAAAATTTATGTCCCTGTTAAATTGACAAATAAGCTACAAAAGGACTTAAATAAGTTCATATTGTTTTGGCAATTTATTATTTTTGTCAAAAAGAGTAAAAATGAAAATGCACAAAATTGTAGAGTGCACTTTATAATGAAAACAGTGGCATTGTGAAACACGAAACCTGCCATTTTGACTCATCCTGCAAAAATAACATACAAACCACGGCTCCAATGTAAAAGTTTATTCGGTGAATACCAATGAATGAAATAATACATTTGTAGTCGTAGTTTCAATGCTCATTCTGGGTATTCAGTGGCGTTCGGAAGGTTCATAATGATAAGCAAGCTAAGGCATTATGGCAAGTTGCAAATGCTGCAATATTAATTACTCTAGCCTCCTCTTAATATATCCTTGCTTCGAGTCGACGGCGACTTGAGTTATTGCGTTCGTGTACTGAGTTACAAATTACCCGTTTTTCGTATATACCGCTTCTTACGGTAAATAGTGAAACACTTTTTAATCTACCACTTGCAGTTACCGTTCCAGTGATATTCAACTGCGATACGCTAAGTGAGTTGATACCTCGTTTTTATGTGGACTCTTTTGTATATTGTTTATTTTTATGAGTGAAGCTAGGGCCCTTTCAAGTTTTGTTATTGTTCATGCGAAAATTCAATAAACGTCGGATCTCATGAATTTTAGAACGATAGTACAGGTGTGTTTAGTTAAGCCTGGGGGTGTGCTGGGAACTAGATTGCCTTTTACCCTGTATTTGAAAATAGGGTTGGACATAGAAGAAAATAATAATTTTGTTTATTAAATTCATAGCTTTTACCTACAGCTTACACAAGTTTTTAACGAATTCTAAGAATGAGTAGAAAAAGAAATCAAAACCGTGAGAAGTTAAACATTAATCAAAGCTGAGGTAAATAAATCCCTCATACACCAAAATCACGGTCCAATTCACAAATTCGCCGAAAAAGTTTTAACCCAAAATATAGGTTAGCCGAAAAATAAAAGGAATTTGCTTTAATTCCAATAGGATCAGAAAAGGAGAGATTTGTGTTGATAAAACCGTGAACTTGGTCTGCAACGAGATTACAGCAGAAAAATACGAGATAAAACGAGCACCTAGCCGGCTAAAGACTTTGCCGGACAACTTTCATTGTATTAGGTATAAGAAAATAAAATACAACCTGCAACTACAATGAGTTTAAAGGCGGTAAATAAATGTAAAAGAATAAAAATAGCTTTAAGTGTACACACATAATTATTTTTATAGCAATAAAATCAAACAACACTTTTATTACCTTGTGTAACATTTTGCACAACGCAGGTGATTTGAAAAGATTAAAAAAAAAATTCAGCGTAGAATACTACTAGCACTAGTCATGAGACCTCGTCAACAGGTAGGTAGGTACTAGGTACACTGATTATTGGCTCTTTGAAATAAGGAGCGTGTGCAGCAATACACTCTACACGTCGTCGTCGGTCATAAGTTTCGATCCCCACCGAGATCAAATATTTGTGTGTGGGCAAACACAGGTGTCCTATGTCTGAGTGTTACCATTATAAGTAGGTATTTACAAAAAAAAGTGTAATATGTGTATATCGTTAGTAGTGTATTCAGTAGTAGTAGTAGTAGTGTGTATTCTATCAGAAATGTAGTTTTCATAGTACAAGCTTTGCTTAGTTTGGGACTAGAGGGCGTTGTGTTAAATGTTTAAGAATATTTATTTATTTATAATACTAGCATGATTCCAACCAGTCGCTCGTGTGGGTGGACGCAGAGAAAACGTTACGCAGTATTTCACTTAGCTAAATGTACCTTGAATAATAAAAGTGTTATTTATGGCATCCATTTCCAAAACAGTCTCAATTACTTAATCTTGTTCTAGTTGAAAAAATAGTTTGAGGAAGTTTGTTCTAAAGATCTGCCAATCTTTAGTAGCTACTTTAATTTTAAGTAGGTATTTTGCTGCCTGTGAACTTATTGGTTCTAGAAGACAGGTCGTAATTGATATACTTCCTCACTTCGTCCTCACCTTCTCTCCTCTTTCTTCTTTTTTAATTTATTTGTTATGTTCTCCAACCAAGGTGTTTCAGACAATGTTTGCCTGGTAAATGTTATTTATAAGAAATGTATGACTGCCGACACTTTACTTTCCAAATATGTAACTGTATTTAAATTTATTGCTTGAGACTGTACTGGATAGCTCGCTTTAGCACCACAACGCATAAAACTTTTTATTTATTTATTTTACCTACCTATACTGTTTTACTTTGGACTGTTCAATTGATTATTTAAACACACACGCACACACACACGTAGTACCATTTTATCTATTTATAAATATGTTTATGCATTTTATTTATATTCACTTGTGACGTCACCCTATTTTTTGGCCCTGCCTGAAAACCAGCGCTGTTCAGCAGGGTAGAACCATCTGCCCTGTTGACACGTCTTAATATGCCAACGTTCAAACCTTCTCAATCCTTAGAACTACGGGAGAGATGGGAGTCTGGGTTACATAAAATAAAACAAAGCGGTACTCACGTTTACCCATACCTTTTATTCAGGAGGTAACTTATTCACACTAACTTTTCACAATGACTTCACTTATTAGAAAAGGTCTTAATCCTTCGATAATCGCAACTAGACTGACGGAGCTGTGCTCCGTTTGCCGTGATACCCCCTCTCCAATCACAACCGGCTAACGCCATCTATGTTGTGACTGGTCGAGTCAAAAGCACAACAACGGTCGTTTAGCAACTGAAGTCAAATGCTGCTTTCATCTCAATAAAGCAGCGTTTGCATTCAGTAATTTGTGAATTAATTATTGCAAAATTATTAAATAATTACCATCAAAATAATCTAATACCTTAACAATTTACAACAGTCGGCCATCCAAAACCAAGAGCATGGCCTCATGCTCTATTCACAGTAAAATAAGATGATCACTTTATATCAATGAAATACCTTCTTTGCGTTTAATTTATTAAGATTTTATTGAATGTTTGACCATATTGTTTACTTGATGAGTTATTCCATTTAATTTTAATTTTTAATCTTTACAGTGCCTCTTTACAGCGTATTCTGTGGTAGATATTTAAGTTAATATTTTAATCACTTTAGATTACAGTTGGTTTATTAATTAAGAATTATTATTATTATTTTTATGTATTATCAATGAAATCCTATGTACCTAATGAATGTTTTTACATTGTTATGTACTCATCCGAAAAGTCAAGGCTTGTTACACAAAACTTATTAGGTATCTACTATCAACTAATAGAAAACTGTAAAAAGCTAAAATCCAAAATAAAATATATGGATAAACTAAATGCAAATGCACTAAGTAAATGGTTCTGATTCTGAAAATCGGGTTTGTCCGTTTATCTTTTTGTCCATTCGTTTACTCGCGTATCACGCCTTAACTACTAGACCGACCCTAACAAAACTTATATATCATATAGGCTTCATTGAAGTCAAAGACGTGGATTCCTAAACACAGCCTGAACTATCCAAACAAAAAGCAGCCATTTGCCACGCGGTTCATCGTATGTTGGTGACAGACACTTTGGTGGAAAGCTTAGCACGTGTAACAAGTTGCAGGCATCAACTTGTTACTATATAATATTAATAATATACCCGTTTTACCCCCGAAGGGTATAAAACGGTTATTTAGGTTTCAGCCGAAAGGCTTGACCCAATGAGATTACCCTCTTGTACATCAGCGCCATCTAGTAGTTATTAGTGTCCAACTCTATGGAACTGTCATAATACTTCCTACGTCATCGGTCGATGTTGGTATGTTGGTGGCAGCGCGGCGGGCGGCGCCATCTTTATTCAGTACGTGATTGAGGCGAGGCTGAAAAGCCGGCAAGATGTTATGTATGGGTCAAGCCTTTCGGCTGAAACCTAAATAACCGTTTTATACCCTTCGGGGGTAAAACGGGTATATTTAGGTGTCGAGCCTTCAGGCTTGACCCAATGAGATGTTTGATATCTGCCGGTGCTGACACCTAGGCGTACTGTGATATTATTCCTGTAGGTAGGTATAAGACTAGTCTTGGGTTCTCGGTAGACCGAAAAAATAAAGACAAGTACATCGGTAGATACTTAATCAACTGTTTATTGTTCCAATGCTCTTCAACATTTCTAATCAGCTATTTATATTTACACAATTTTTGATTGAAATTAAGTAAGTAAGTAGGTACTTAAATTGCAGTAAAATGATCTGCCATTGAAAATCCAGAATCAGTACTTCTAGGTTCGATTTCCTTGAAGTAGTGTTTTAAGAAAGTTGAAGAACTAAGCCAGTTACCTTTGCGCAATACTTCATCTAAATTTAAGTTCTTTTTGGACCAGTTATTAGTCGCAACTGCCGACCTAAAACTACCTGGTGAACATTTGATATTGGCATCCTTAAATGTATGTCGCAACCATCCAGCTATTATTGATCGTGACGCAGCTTTCACTTTTCCTCTGGTTGTAATAAACATATTTGTCAGGGTTGGATCGGCACCTCTTCTTAACTTTGTTGCTTCTATCAGTGCGGGTATCCAGTAACACAGGTCAAGTTTTAGATTGTCATTTTTGGATAGGCACCACCCCGACTGTCGATATTTGGCGTTGTCGGTTTTTGATCCAAAAGCAGGCCAAATAATAACTTTATCTCTTGTGATATGGCAACGATTAGAGTCAATATGCAGAAGCGTTAGATCATGAATACGTCGCCCTGTTGCCAAGAGTAATAATGTTGATACATGTTGAGACACTTGAAATAAATTGGATATTTCGACCTTCCTTTCTAACACCCACTTTAGAAGATCAGCAACATCCCATGTGATGAGCCTGTGACTTGGAGGATTCTTTAACATGATCGCTTTAATAATTTTCTTCACTATAGGGTGACTGCTGAGAGAATCCTTCGAAGGGTTCGTGAAGGTAGCTACAACCGATTTGTGGACAAGGATGGTTCTAGGGGCTAATTTCCGTACCTCGTGTAGGTAAATTAGGTATCTAGCCAGATCTTTTGGGCCTGGTGTTGACGGTGAAATGTCAGCGTTCTTGGCCCAATGGAGCCAGCTTTCCCAGGCTGGTTTGTATGTTCTCAGTGTAGATGGTCTCCAGGCTGATTGTAATATACTGCGTTCCGTCTCATTCCAATCTATCACTTCAGTAGCCCAGCCCGTACCTTCCAAACTTCCAAACGGAGGTTCTGTATGTCTCGAGGTGGAAGGTTTGTTTGGAGGTCCCGGAGGTGGGCTTTGAGGTTTTTGATGCGAAGGGGGGG
The DNA here is from genome assembly GCA_918843925.1 of Eulithis prunata. Taxonomy (NCBI): domain Eukaryota; kingdom Metazoa; phylum Arthropoda; class Insecta; order Lepidoptera; family Geometridae; genus Eulithis; species Eulithis prunata. The sequence continues at coordinate 6,398,549 of OU974014.1, read as the reverse complement.
ACACAGCGCTCGTTTTTTTACGACTGGTTTCCAATGAGCTTTCTCCCAATTCGGTACTATCAGTAAATAGTGGCCGCTGGAGATGTTCATATGTTGGAGAACTTGCGGGATCAGAGCTGGTGGTGGAAAAATCCAACCCAGTTTGTATTCCCATGGTCGACTGAAAGCGTCCGTGTATTCGCTGGTGGTGTCCTTTAGGTCCTCGCTTACGTACCTCGGGACTACGGCAGAGGCTTTCGACGCGAATAGGTCTATGTCTGGAGTTCCCATTTTTTGAAAAATCAGGGTCTGCGTCTGAACATCGAGGTGCCATTCTTGCTGCGTTTTTAGTCTGGATAGACTGTCTGCAAGGCCATTGTACTTGCCTGGTAGGTACTTCGGTACAACGTTGATGTCTAACGAGCGAGCCAGATTCAGAATTTTTGCAGCCATATTGAGTAGTTTCCGAGACTTTGTTCCTCCTTGCCTTCTTATGTAGGCAGCCGCCGTGCGGTTGTCGGTTTGGAATATGACGGTCTTTCCATGAAGTTGAATGCATTCTCTTTGTAATACTTCGAAAAAGACCCATAATTCTTTTTGATTGGAATGCCAATGATCTTGATAAGTGTTCCAGTGACCTGATAGTTTTTTGCCGTTTACTATTGCTCCCCAGCCGATGCCTGAAGCATCTGTTGCCACGAATGCGGAGGGTGCCGCGATTTGGAGGGTCGACGATTTGTTTACGTTTTGAAACCACCAGGATAGCTCTTCCTTCACTGTGTTCGGTAACTGGAACACTTTGTTTCTTTGTGAGTCTGGGAGTTGTTTTGCTGCGATTTGTATGGATCTGCAATGAAGAGCCCCCAAGGGTACTGTGTTAGAAGCAAAATTAAGCTTACCTAACAGCTGTTTTGCGCTTAGCCAACTCCACGAGTTTTTGCATAATGTTAATGTTATTATGTCTCTTATGTTCGATACCTTTGAGTCTGGTAAGCTCTTTTTATTTTCTGTGGAATCCCAATAGAGCCCTAGGTATTCTATTTTTGGTGTGGGAGTCAAGTTAGTTTTACTTAAATTTATATGCCAGCCTAAATTTTGTAAAAACTCGACCGTCCATTGAGCTTGTTGCGCCAATAAATTAGCATCTTTATTTAGAAGTAAGAAATCATCCAAATACACGATAGTTCTGATTCCTTCTTCTCGTAGCTGTGATGCCACCCAGTTAGAGATCTTGCTAAAGACAGATGGAGCGCTAGAAAGTCCAAACGGTAAACAGTTCATATTGTAAATATTATTGCCGAAAGCAAAAGAAAGATATCTTCTGTGTGAGTCCCACACTGGGATGTGATAATAGGCGTTGGAGATGTCAATTTTGACCATATAGTCTCCTTTTTGTATTGTTTGGGATACCTTGCGCAAACTTACTAGTCGAAACTTAGGGGTATCGACATAGAAATTCAAGTTTTTTAGATTTAGAATCAATCTGTGAGAACCGTTTGATTTTTCTCTCAAAAATATTGGTGACAGATAGCCACGATTAAATTTATTTACCGAAATTGCTCCCATTTCCAGTAAGTTGGATATTTGCTGTGACATAGTTTTTGAAGGATCAAGTATTTTATTCTTAGCTTGGGATAATTTGGTCAAAGGTGGCTTTCGAACGAAAGGTATTCTGTAACCGTTTAAAATGTTAGTGATCGTAGTTGACGCCCTGAACGAGTTCCACAGATTAATTTTGTTTTTTAATTGACCAGCGTGAAAAGGACTGACCTTAGGATTTCTTTCCTCCACCTTGGGGAGTCCTATTTTTGTTGGTGGAATCGTGTTGCTGTGGTTTGTTCGTAGATCGAAAATTCTTTGAGCCTTGAAATGGTTTTCTAAATTTCGATGTTTCGCGAGTTGCTGGAGTTTTTGTTGTTCTCGCCGGAAAGGTCTTCTTCCCGTTGGGCTTATTGTTTTTCTTGGGAAAAAATTTATGTGCCCCTCCTTGGTCTTTTATTGCTTCAGCTATTTTCTCTTCCGAGAAGAGGTGTGTGTCCGATGGAGGGATTTCATGGAGTATATCATTGAGGACTTTATTGACTGGTTTGTAAGTCTCTCGCCGATTTTGTATGACTTCAGCCCTTCTGCCACATGTATATTGAAGCAGTCCATCTGAGATTTTCCTGAATGAACAGTCTGCTGCCAAGAATTTGCTCTGAATCTCCTGTCGGATTTTGGGATCTAAGTTTTTACAGGCCTCTTGAAATGCTTTTCGTTGGAGCAGTAGGCCATGGGTTATTGCACCTAAGGTTAAGTCTGCCTTCTCTAATTGTCCTAATGATGCCCATGACGGGGTATTTGTCGCAAGGACACTGTTGACTTTCAGGGCTCCAAAGACCGGGGTAGCATGGAAAGTTTTTTGCACATCTGCATATCTTACATTTTTCCAACCTTCATCTCCCAGTCGTTGGCATTTACGGCCTTGTTCAGCTATTTGAGGGTCGGCCTTTGCTAATTTAGGTTCTGCTTCAGCGGTGTTTGGTGAAAAGTCACAGTCTGATGGTTCCTTATTTGCGCTCGTAATCTCTGTCAGCTTCCTTTGAGCTTCGGCTATTTGAGCTTTTAAAGCATCCGCATCGGGGCAATCTACTGAACTGTTATTCAGTACCGTTGATGTCGACATGGCACAAAGTAGTGGTGGTTGAAAACCTTCATCATACTGAGCGCCCTCATCAGTTGATTCGAAAGACTCATTGAAGTCTGGTTGAGCTTCTTCACGGTCTAGCGTCAAAGACGTGACTTTTGCCGAAACGTTTTCAATAGCTTGGGTTTGGCTCTTAATTACTTCCATCATTTTTTCGAATAGGGTACATTGCATTTCCTCACTCAGGGTATCAGTGCGTGGCGTTTTTGCAGAGAGTGTACTTTCGCGAGATGTGGATCTCCGTTTTCTACTGCCCGAGGCTATGTCTCTTGATGTCAGAGTGGGTTTTAGGACCTTTACGGTGGCCATGAACTGATCATATGATTTTCTGTGCAGCGTTTCAACCACTTTATGTGGTGCATATAGAACTGCACGACCCAAAGGCCATTCTAACAGTTTCCTTTTAATAACCCTATATTTCTTTTCAGAAAGATACGGGTCTTCTGGTGAGAAAGCTCTCGCCAATTCCACCGTCGGGATCGCAAACCTCAGTTTCGCTTCAGTTTTTGGTGATATAGACGGCCCAAATAAGTCGGTATAGGAAAATTCTTCGACTTCCCAGGATCTCCAATCTTTTGGGTAATGATCGTCCAATATATCGATTACTCTTTGGTAAAATTCTTTGTCCTCTTGGGGGACCAACTGGGAACATAGGCTGTTCATTACGGTTGGAGCCATGGCCTGTAACAGTAGAGAGACAATTGATAATTTTTAGTCCGCTAGGGGAGCATAATATTTTGTGCAATTGATGCGTCACTTGAATATATTCATGCGTCCGGTCGAATCGGTTGATGCGACTTGAGCCGAATGTTCGGCTGATCGAATCGATTGATACGACGTGGGTCAAAAGTTTGACAGGACTGGTCGTACTGATTGATACGACACGCATGAAATCGTTCATACGACGTGCCATCGCTCGTCGCATCGATTCATACGACTTGCATCGAGCGCATGTCTAATGATTTTGCATGGCTACGCGGGTGCCTGCATTCCTTAGAGGCAGCTAGCCTTAATAAAGGCTAGCTTGGGTTGTCTGTCATTCGTTGCGAGATGACACTGATGAGGTAGCGTCACTAGGTTTAGTGACGCGGATCCCCAGTCCCGTATGCCAAAGGAAACGTGAAAGCACCATTTGTTGCAAACCCTTTCCCTATCAACCTAGGGAGATTTGCAATTTTTAGTTTAGTAAAAGTAAACTTTTACCTTTAATTTTTACACTTTTTTTTTTTTTTTTTTTTTTTAACTACTGACGACGCCGAAATTCAAAAGCGTACTGAATAAAGATGGCGCCGCCCGCCGCGCTGCCACCAACATACCAACATCGACCGATGACGTAGGAAGTATTATGACAGTTCCATAGAGTTGGACACTAATAACTACTAGATGGCGCTGATGTACAAGAGGGTAATCTCATTGGGTCAAGCCTGAAGGCTCGACACCTAAATATTTATCAACTTTGTAAACATATTATTCTGCTTCTGATTCTGAATCTATACGAACAGACAATATTATTATTCCCACCTTAGAAGCACATAATATAAAGTTAACTCAATATGATTTCGGCACAGTACCTACACTTAACATGTAAGGGAATTGTTCGATTAAGGGTTCGACGTATGTAAAACGATGTCGGTTATTTATTTTTATTTTACTATATATAATTATTATTATTATTGTTGTCTAGATGTTCATCAGCTCGACTCGCTAGAGTCGGAAAATAAATGATGCACACGGGCCTAAGCCAAGTGTACATCAGTTGATATTTGTTGAAATATTTGGATTATTATAATTTTTTTTCTTAACCTTGCGTAGCCAAGCGTATGCGATACGCAAAGGTCAAACGAATTTGATATGATACGTCCTCGACCTACGAGGGCCCGGCGCGGAACGACAGCTACTTGCAGCGCTGCGCCGCATATTCTATAATATTATGTGATTCCATTTTTTTTTTTTTTTTATAAAAATAATAAAAGCTTGAACACTAATTTTCTTTTGGTTGCAAACACAAAGCCTGAAGTTTAATATACTATGTGTATACCAGTCGTAAACGTCTTAGGTACTCACTTAGAACCAACCGTTGGCTTGAAGAGCAAATTGCAGTGTTTTCAAAAATTTACTTCTCCAATATATTGTATGAACACACTGCAATTTTCCTTAAGGATACAAATCAAGACAAACTGAATATTAATATAAAGTTTTGAAACATCTCTCGAAACTATTTTTATGGGTTAAATCAAAGCCGAAAGCTTACTTATTTTACTCATCTTACAAAGACGCGTATTACAAACCAATTCTCTTATAAGATGTCTTATTCAAAAATCTTCCTACATATATTATTATATACATACATTTATTTTGTTTGTAGCGCCATCTAGCTACTGTGTTCTCCTCAAAATCAAACTTATATTCCTACAAAATATAGGTACGTCAGGCAATAGTCTAGATCCGGGATTCCCAAAGTGGGTTCCCCGGAAACTAGGGGTTCCGTAGAATACTCTGCAGGGTTCTGCCAAACTTATCTATTGGTTGGTGTTAGAAGTGAACACCCTCAAATAGCCAAAAAGGCTGTCTTGACATTACTCCCATTATTCACAACGTATCGTTGGGAAACAGGCTTCCCAGCCTAAGCTTGTACAAAAAAAAACAAGTATAGGTCAAGATTGGATGCTGTCCCAGCTATAGGTACGTATACAATAAAATTGTCGGACATAATACTCTACCACAAAACAATTAGATAGGTATTATTAATAAAACAGTAAAACAGTTTCATTCGTCACATTAAACCTTTGTGTTTCAGATTATAATACATATTTCTTTAAATAAATTGCTTTATATAAATATTAGTGTTGATCATCTAATACGGGGTCCATAAAATGAAAGGTGTTCCGTAATCCTTAAAGTTTAAGAAGTCCTGGTCTAGAGGGCATTCTTACAAAAATTATACCAACACCAGACACTCTAGTCCAGGGGGCATTACAAATTTATACCAACGCCAGACATACTCGTCTAGAGGGCATTCTTACAAAAATATACCAACGCCAGACACTAGTCCAGGGGGTATTACAGAAATATACCAACGCGAGACATACTCGTCTCGAGGGTATGCTTAACCACAATATACCAACGCCAGACACTAGTCCAGAGGGTATTACAGAAATATACCAACGCGAGACATACTCGTCTCGAGGGTATGCTTAACCACAATATACCAACGCCAGACACTAGTCCAGAGGGTATTACAACGATATACCAACGCCAGACACACTCGTCTAGAGGGTATGCTTAACTAATAATATACCAACGCCGAACACTAGTCCAGAGGGTATTTATGTATGCACTGAAATTCATACTTACACTAAATTAAATTCTGTTGTAAATGGCTCGTGCAGTGTTACTCGTAAATTCATATATCGAGACTAATATAATTATTAAGCTTTCACTTGCACTGCGGATTAAAGAGTCCCAATATGGTCGTCACAGAATGTAAAAGGTATAAAAAGTAAGAGTTAAACACGCATCGTGACACAATCAGAAATAACCTGGAATGTAAATAGGCTTTGTATATGCCTGAGGACGGTGTAATAATGTCCTAAGCTGGAGCCAGACTATGCCCAGTATGCATCCCTTACATTACGTCATCAGTACTTAAAAACCTTAGGTTAGAAACTGGAAACACTCCGGTTTCTGTAAAACGAAACAAAACAAAAGACCAACCAATGAAATTTTATACAATGGACTTTGCATTGGTGCTCTAAAACTCGACTGATACAATCGTGCTCAGGCGAGGACATGATCGCTCTCCTTAGTTATTCATCAACCACCTAAATACGGTAGATTGACGATCTACAATGTATAAAAATGAATCAGCGTAAAACATCACATTTCAAAAGTGTCAACATTTTTGCCCTTTTGGTATTGAGGAAATGATGGTTACTGCTGTATTGTAGTTCAATCGTACTGATACTACGAAGAGTGTATGTACGCCTACTTCGCTTCTGACCTGACGATACTAAAATACTTAATCAAGCTGTGAGATCTCACTGTTTCTGGTTCTCTGCAAGGCTACATGCTGCTGCTGGGTAAACGTCTGCATAACCAATAAAGAAACATATGAAGTCACCAAGGACACTCAGCGAAACCAGGTGTGCCACAATTCTACGAGTAATCTTTTGAACAAGACGTTACTTTAAACGTGTTACACTTGCTACCAAACCAAACCCTAGTTAAATATCTATTGAAGACTGCGGAAGGTCTGATTAGATTAGGAATGACCACCACGTCGCTAAAGTTAAAACGCGAACGGTTAAAAGTGGTGGTGTGCATCACTCTCGTTCCATCACGACGAGCTACTACCAAACGTGATCCCTTTCGCCAGATTGGAGTGACAGTGACCTCTGTCGCGCGCGGCTGTTTCATTAGAAAGGGCCGTTAGAACATGTACTATTGCAATCTACTAATCCAACATTCTGATCCACTGGCGATGCTAGAACGCTTCCAGCGCTACGTACCCTGTCTTCATATGTAAGTAATAGCACTTGGCCCTTAAATTTATAAATTGTTTTGTCATGTTGGTGATCAATGAAATAAAAAATAAAACAACACTACCGTCATTAATAAAAGTCCTTATCATCCATTATTTACAGAGTTAGGCTGGCCGCGGTGAGGAGTTGTCAAGACTCAGGAGGCAACACACGTTGAATAATACACCTCAACGCGAGAGGAGCGCAGCTCTTATTTCCCCACCTTGAATTAGACAGCGTTCTCGTTCGTTGGGTCTTTACAAAATACTGCTAAACTACGTGAGCGTTAGTTAGCAATCCTACTGCACAGAGAACATTTTCGCTACAAGTTCTATGCATTGAACCTGAACTAAAAAAAGAGAAGAAACCTAGAGAAATTCATTAATGAGGGTTTCCTGTTATATCACAAGTATTACCTACATGAAAACGACAAAATATCTATTTGCGCGGCTTCAGCACCCAGCATAACAGACCGATCATCAATACTATGCAAGATGCAATATTGTACGTCGATTGACAAAAACTAACCTTTATAATACCTAGTAGGTATTCCCCTAGCGACTAGGTAAAGCAGGTTCACTCGATCCACATATCACACAACATTCGACCGTAATTTTCTCTTGGACATTACAAAAACAAAAACCTTGTCTTGCCATTCTACCAAGTTGAACGACAGATGAAAAACCATCGATGATAAGCCCCTCTCAGCAAAATAATTTTGTTTTCCATCCATAGATCTGGTGAATAGTCAAAGTTAAAAACTTTCATTCACCAAAATAACAATAACCACTTAGGATCATCGGTGCTCGTTTCTTGTAACCAGAGCCTAGAAGAACGGGCAAGAAACTACAGCCTTGTTCCTAGCGTTTTTCCTACAAAGAAATATTTATATAATAATATAATTTAAGTATACTTAGATAATGGAGTTCCAGTGTGGTGACATCCACATAGTTATATCAAATTTAGAAGAGGTTTCTATTTTTTTGACTGTAATCTACCCTAGCTGTTACTGAGCATACATTGCCATAAATTATGTACTACTTATCACAATACGGTTTTGTGTGACAGCGTCAAACACTTTGAAAGGTAATTTCTGGTCTCCTTCAGGTCTATTTACGCATGATGATGCAATCAACTGACGAGAACTACATTCGTCTAAATGTTTTCAGAGCCAACTCAGTAGATTTGTTGTTCCTTGGGCAATTAGGATAAAACTACGTGCAATGTGCGAAATGTATGACAGCGCACCATTATCTTTGTGTACCTACCTATACCCTGGCCACCCCTGGCAAATCTAAACGTGGTAGCGGTGCTGATACAACAAAGGATTGGACGTGCCCTAGATGCCTGGAGGATACTCCTTTAGGCCGCTAAAAGTGACAGTACCTCAGTTCGTCAGGGCCAGGCAACCAGCACCGCTGTGCGCCCCACAAAGCGGCCAGCATTATCTTTTCCTCCTGTTTTTGAGTTGGCTGGTAATACGTAAGGGCACGCGGACTACGGCAACTGGCGGCTCGTAGACCATTGAGGCTGATAGCACGCAGAATGTCGTGGCTAGTAGTACCTGGACTGCTGCGGCTGGTGATATGCAGTAGCGCGCGAACTGCGGCAACTGGCGGCTCGTAGACCATTGAGGCTGATAGCACGCAGACTGTCGTGGCACGTAGCATACGGACTGCGGCGGCTGGTGCGGTGACACGCGGCACGCAGCCTGTGGCAGCTGGTGACGCGCGGCTGTGGCACGTGATGATGTGCGAGCTGGTGTGTTGAACGGGTGAGCAGTGGACTGGATTGGCAGCGTGAGCCCAGACTAGTGCTACCACCTGACTGTACCTTCGTATTACGCCTTTGTACCCTGATCCCAGTAGTTTCGGGCTCATTGGTGGCATGTGTACTACACGTTCTGACAAGTTCTTCGTGAAGTTGGGCTGTAAAATCAGTTAAGGCCACGCACAAGTAATTTGTCGACGCAATAATGGTATATTAATTAATATTCTTTTATTTTTTTATTTTTCTTGTAATTCATGCTGGAATAAACTAGGTCGAGAACCTTTAATTTAAGGTTGCCTAAGCGGTTAAACACGGGGCTCAGTTACTTATCTAAAGTTTGAGGGTAGGGAAAAAAAAAAAATATGTTGAACGATAGTCTCGGTAATTTCTATGAGTTCATCCCACTTCTGATCTGTTGACACGTCTTAATATGCCAACGTTCAAACCTTCTCAATCCTTAGAACTACGGGAGAGATGGGAGTCTGGGTTACATAAAATAAAACAAAGCGGTACTCACGTTTACCCATACCTTTTATTCAGGAGGTAACTTATTCACACTAACTTTTCACAATGACTTCACTTATTAGAAAAGGTCTTAATCCTTCGATAATCGCAACTAGACTGACGGAGCTGTGCTCCGTTTGCCGTGATACTCCCTCTCCAATCACAACCGGCTAACGCCATCTATGTTGTGACTGGTCGAGTCAAAAGCACAACAACGGTCGTTTAGCAACTGAAGTCAAATGCTGCTTTCATCTCAATAAAGCAGCGTTTGCATTCAGTAATTTGTGAATTAATTATTGCAAAATTATTAAATAATTACCATCAAAATAATCTAATACCTTAACAATTTACAACAGCCCTGTTAGACAGCAATAAGCTGAGTCGGGACCGATTTGGCTGCATACAGCGCGGAACGAGACTGGCTAGTACCCACTTATTATTATGTTAGGTTACCTATAGCTGTTGCTTAGCTATTACTATTTGTTTGTTTCTTGTACGTATCTATAAGTTTCCTATATTTTCTATGTCCGTTCTGTATTCTCTGTGTGTATGTCAAATAAACGATCTATCTATCTATCTATATATTTTTTATACTATCATGGTTGTGAAGATTGTTTTTACTAAAAACGGGATATTTTTCACGATCTGTGAGTTTGATTATTTTCCGATATTTCGGTATAGTTGCATGCGTCACTGGTTGCCTGTGCTAGAACGGCTATAGCATTTCCAGCACAAAAGTACGACCAATAACCGCAAAACCCATTATGCGTGGTTTTATAAGTATTTCTATTCCTTCAATAATATTTTGAGGTAATTGACAATGAACTGTCCAATAAAACAATACATAATAGAAAAAAAACTACAGTCTAATTACTCTGAGAGAATAAAGTAAATACAATTGGATTGATTTAGTCACAAAGGAATAAGCTAGCACAATAAATAAAATGAATTTATTCAAACTTTCATATCGTTTTCGATTCTCTCGAGAGGCATGAATCGAATGCAATAATATTTGCTCAGCAATTTATTTAAAGGCTGTGTTTCATTCAAATATTGCATTTTGTCTGAAATTTTATTTTGATCAGAAATGACGCGTGTTTCAGCAATAAAATAAAATAATTCATGGATCATTTAAAAACCTAAATACCTATATTGGTATGTGTAAATTGTGGCTGTATTGAAATATTCTACCGTTAACTTGGATATTTAGTTTATCTGATTTCTAGTTTAGATCCTATAATTATCTATATTACCATTTAAAAGTTGGTTATAATTATAAAGATCACCAGCATTGCAATTCTCGTAAACAATAATTTAAATTCAAAGTAACATTTTAACTGTAAGATCTATGCCAAGCCAACGTGGTCCTCAAAATGGTTGCGCAATATCGGCTGAAATTGGACAAGCGGTAAGAATAGCAATCAGATGGGTACATGGACGGAGCCAGTGAAGGCTAGCACCAGTTCAAACTGCCACAGTGAGAACGAAAGAGTTTTAAACTGTAACACTATCACAAAATGCTTTCTTGAAAGAAAGAAAAATCGTTTATTGCCTTATACATAAATTAGTAAGCTACTTAGACAGCTAGGTATAGGTAGGTACATAATGTGCATGCGAAACATAAATGTACCCAGCTAGAATGAATAACATTTCAATTTGGGTGCACTCGTATCGCACCCTAACCAATTCTTATAAAGTCAATCAAAGACGGTTGCAATTTCTGACGGCGCTATCTTCACAAAAATAAGAAGCGTCCAAAATAAAGGACCAATATTGTGGGCGGATGCACAAGTTTACTGTTCAATATTTGACACGACAGGTTATAGACTCGTCAAAAACTAGTGCTGAAACTTAGGATGGGTACACTGCCCGAGTATCTGCATTATTGCTTCGATGACGTGAGGCGGGTACCGATAGCTAAGACAGATCGGAAGCAAGTAATGAAAAAATAGTTTTAAATACCAGGAGAAAAATGAACATAGACGTTTGAGTCATAGGTTTTATCTAATGAGTTTTAAATCACATGTAAACTCAAGTATTTTGGCTGTTACCCAAAAAATGTTTCGATCACACCCTGCATAAACTGCACACCGTATAAAACTAACTCAGATTTGATATAACTTTTAAAAGAAAAGCGAACAACAATCGTATTTACCTGTTTCAAATAGCAGCTTGAAAGAAAGTACATAATTGCCCCACTGTTTATGATACCCACTGTTGATATAATATTATTATTAAGTAAGTTTTGCGTGGCTTTCGATTTGTTTGTCAGCTTTGATTTCCAATCTAGGTTCTTATTAGTTTCTACCAAAGTTCTAAGCCAACTTGCAAATTATAGGTTCACCTCACGTCAGGCATGTTTGTGAAACGCGAGATTACACGTCGAACCCTGTGCTCTTATTACGTAAACAAAAGCATTACAATCCTTTATTCCAGCAACCATGTGCTTAATACGGCACAATAATAAGGTGTATTTATCAAAGACGTTGCTTACCTTAAGCACAAATCTCGGATATCGATCTGGCATACATTTTACAAGAGAGATATTCTTGCAACTCTATCTCTAGAAGCCTCTGCTACTGCCCCCGCAATAATTTTTATGCAATTTTTTTTATCATTATAATGATTTCAGCTTTTCGAATACAAAATTTAGTTTTTCAAGCAAAAATAAAACTAGGGATATGACAAAGAAGAATACACAGGAACTTAAAAAACTAAACTATACCAATTTTATAATTATTATTTTGTTTTAATTTGCATGCGAAAGAGGATGTGCCATACCAAGAACAGCTAAGTACAGCGTATCTTGATTTACGTGTGCCGTTTACGCTGCGTGCAAATTATTGCCGTGTGGGGCGCACCTGCGACTCAAGACTACGCTAATACACTGAAACGATTCCTATATAGAGCCTATAGACGCATTAATAATAGGGATTGCTATTGAATACGTAATAAGGCAGATTTAAACACGCTATTGGAGTGAATCTGTGATTTGATTTCAAATTTATAACGTCTTGTAAATCAAGAATAGGTTCTTTTTTGTGATGTCATTGTTTGTGATCCTGAAGTTGTAGATTTATTCTACAACTCTTTGGAGGTTTTGTATATTAAAAAAAACCCTTAGAATTTGTTTATCCGAATGAAAACGTTAGTCTCAATCTCAACCTCTTGTAGTTTTTTTTTAACCAACCAATTGATGTAATGTCAAGTGGTAACTGATAACCACTGCCTATAACGACCGAAAATTTCCACTTGAATTGTGTTAAAACCTAGTTGGTCATAGCCATAGCTAGTGGTCTCCATTCCAACTAGGTTAGTAGTACTACTATAAGATCACCTCATTTATTCCAACCCGTTCTTTGAATTCATCTACTAAATACGATGTTCTTGTTCCAGGAGATCAAGTGCAGGCCTGCTGGCGCCGCAGCTGACCTGCCAGTCATCTCCAGCAAGCGCTCCTCCACCGCCCACCTCCCCGCAGCGAGCCTCCGCGCCGCCCGCGCCACCAGACCCGGTCCCGCAGCCCGAGCAGGAAGATGGCGTGCGGTTACGAAGGTAATTGTACCATGATAGAACTACAGAGCAAAAAAGAGTTGGCTACGTTAACAGGTTTGAAGAGACAATTCAGAAGAGAAGATACAAATACAAAAAAGTTTATTACCAAACAATATGTACTTGAAGAGGTAGGTGCGAGCATTAGGTGGGTACATAAAAAATTACAAATGCACGCAGGACTGGTTTTTAGTTCACCCCGGTGTATTAGAAAATATAAAAACGATGAATATACGTACAAAACAATTAGGGGCCTTACCTATGACAGACGAATCAAAGTCTAGCTCTGTCACTGTTTGACATTACCTGTTAGTAGGTGACAGCAATAATTTAAACAGCTGATTAAAGTTATGCAGCAATCGTAAGTAAGGGGGTAGGGAATTTTAGTAATCACCATTTCTTAGTCGGCTCGGCCACAAGACATTTACTTTTAAATAAGAAAATACGCTGCAACATAAATTACTTGATTGTCAGAGATTTCTGTTTTTCAGTACTTGGTTTAAAAGGCTTATGTTTACAGAGTTCACACCGTCGCTGTCCGAGACTACCTCAAAAGAGAGACGCAAACATTCTTCGGAGTGCAACGTGACAATGAGCGGGAGCAGCGGAGGTTGTGGTACGAGCGGCGGCGGAGGCACGCAGTGCGGGCGATGGGTGACCTCCGGACTGACTTGCCGCCCGACCATCATCCGGATGATGATGATATTAGGTAAGTTAAGTATTTAGTCATTTTGTTACGAAACTTTTTTTTCTTCACCTTATGGCTGTAAAAATTATGAGGGCGGACTCGTGGTCACACCAGATTGTTACACTAGTGTGAGTAACTGGAATTTATTTTACTTGTAATCACACTACATTGCAAAGGATTGCACTTGACCGAATTGGCCGTATGGCTCACCTACTGTAAAAATTATTAACTACTGTAAAATTATATCACATTTACATTAGGTAGAGCAGGGCATCCTTATTGAATTTAAATAACACATTTCATGTAAGTAAAGTTCGCGAATGAATTGAAATACCCCGCTTGCATGTAAACGTCAGAACTGAACGAAACGGATACAAAATTCAATTTCCGCTGTTCGTTTCGTTGTTTTCTCAACACTCAGCTTGTTTAACGTGTTACTAGATAATTGGTGCAAATGTTAAAGAGAAACATCGCGAGGAAACCTGTTTGTATTTTAGTAACGTTGTCCGTTGTATGTGCTACCTGTGGAAAAAGGTGGACTGAATGTACTATTGCTCTGTTAACCCGCTTCTCATTCCAATTATATTCATTAAGGCTTGTATTCTAATAAAAAAGCGTTACTCAAGCAAAGATTTGAGTATAGATTCTGATACAAAAATCTATGGTTAAGTCCGGATCAGGCTTGCAGAGCAGTAAAACGGAATACGGGCTTTAAATAGACTTACCTTCTTTTAGCCTATTACATTCGCTAGAAACCAGTTATTTCTCAGCTGTCATTTGAATTATATAGCCTATCCACGATATGGAAATGAGTGCTTTCTAGACCTAAGTCTAGAAATATACCGCAACCGACAAGGCATGATATTTCGTGCGCTTAAAATAAGAATATTTCACCGCTATGCCTCAGTCAATGGGCGTTTGTACACTGTCCGATACCGATACCTACCACGAAACCGACGTTTCTGGCTCGAATGTATCGATGTCAGCGCCGCCGACACTGTGAAATAGTCTCGTACTATGTCGTATAATTGTCGTGTCGGTAGCAGTGTGGAACCAGTCGTTAGCTAACTTTGCTGATATAATCCTAGTTTCGGTAGGAATGTTTGCCAATAGCGCTCTTGGTATTTATTTAGCTGACTATAATAACAGCAATGTCTCGATCTCGAATGGTCGGGCAAATGCCTCGGTGATTATTTGTGAAATTCATTTTAATTATATTTTAAGACTGTGAATTCGCAAAGCGAGTATTTTGATACTTGAGTACTTTTGGAAAAACTGAAAATGATTGTTTTTAGCTTAATCTTTTGGGGACTGTATTGGATCTTGCATTATGCCGAGTGTACGTTTGACGTTTACTGCAAAGTCACGTAAAATATAATTTAGAGAATCATCAGTTTTGTTGACTTTCCGCTAGGCGCGCTGCTAAATACCTATATAAAAATATAGTTTACGTCAACTTTGTGAGTACATAAAACGAACATATTGTAAAAGCATGCTGGTAAAACATCATAAAAATAGTGACGCTTTTTTTTATATCTTTTGTTTTGTAAGGACTTTGACTCGCTTAGGGACTATGTCAGCCCTGTTATAACTTACACTAGTGTAAAACGAGTCTTACTCGTAGCTGCTTCGCACAGTGGGACCGAAAGAATAGTGACGCTACTCGCAAAACCCGTATCCGATTATTAGGAGTAGGGTCTCTGAGAGGCCCTGTTTCCACTCTATGATGTTATTTGTATTCTGTCTGGAGTAGTATTCGACGGCGAAGTTCCTAGTCAGGAATTAACAAGGACATTAATAAGCTTGCGGTAGTCTCGACAGAAATCTCTAGTGGGCAAACAACTATTTGAACCGCTGCTAGCAAGAGTTTGAACAAACCTACTTGACGTTTGGTGAAAGAGAACTAACTATAACTATACTCTATAGTTTGAAATCACTAAAAATCTTGCTGTCCCTTTCTCATAAACTGAACTCAAAAAGACAAAGACGGCTTTAATTTTTGAGCTGTCAAATTAGTTTAGTTTAGACAAATGCAACACTAAAGTCGACACCATTGGTTAGTCCTATTAAATTCTTGTTTTTCACTATCATATTCAGTAAGATGTACGCCGCAAAATGTTGCCAGTCAGTATCGGAAAACAAAGACAAGATTCATTAATTATTAATGAAAAGTCTCAGTAAATTCTTCGAATACATAATTTTTGCTGTAACAAAAAAGGGTTTGATATTTGACTTTTAAAATAGAATTGATTATACATGTTTTTTTGGAATAATTTATTAAATGAGAACTGAATATACTTCGTTGCTTAGTAAAATTAAATGGAAATTTGGGTAGATAAGAAAAGTGATAGTCAAAAAAATGTATATCTTTAGGTCATCAATAAGCGCTCACATTGTACTAACCACAAAATTAAAATCATGATTTAAAAATGTATCTGTCGAGTTTACCTCTTAATTTCTTGTGTGGTTGTCTATTTTTAAAACACCCTGAAAATCTTGAGCAGCTTTAAAAATATAACGCCTGTAAGATTTAAAACGAAACATAAGCACCTCGTTCCAAAAAGTCAAAGTAAATGGTATTTCAAGCAAAAGGAGCAGTATATTTCACCGTTCTTATTTACAGAAGTCGTAAAATGTTGTTTGTTTTTACGAGTGCCTTCTGTAACCGTCTTTGATGTCGCCACGTTTTAAATTCAAGATGAGTGGGTAGTGGGTAGCTGTTGGAAAACTTATCGGTATTATATTTATTTTATTTTCCAATAGATGCGAGATGTGAGCTTATAGAGTAATACTTATTTACAAACCTATTCAATGTATTTTTTTTACAAACCCAATACAATAAATACTAATAAAATAGGTGGTAGTATGCAAGGTGTCTTAATAAATAATTTTGATGGGTGGTGTTATGTTATACGCTGTAATTATTTATACATCGTTGGTCTGTAAGTTATGAAAGCTTGTTTATGGGAACTAGATTGCTGATAGAATCATACTAATATTATAAACGCAAACGTGAAAGTTTGTAAGGATGTATGGATGAATGTTTGTTACGCAAAAACAACTGATCCGATTTGGATGAAACTTGGAAGCTACTTTTTATCCCGAAAAATCAACGGGATCCAACGGGACGCGAACGAAGTCGTGGGCGGAAGCTAGTACTTAATAGAACAAATAAGATATTAAATTTATTTTTATTCTTTCAAATCGTAACATTAGTGCTCTCTTCCAGTATGTATGGAGCATCAGGCGCGGCACCCAGGGAGGCGCGGGGGAGGGTGCGGGAGCGGCCCGACGTGCTACCTGCGCCGGCGTCGCTCGAGGACCCTCCCTTACCCCCCTTGCCGCGGCCGGGGAAGGACAGCGTGGCTCGGCTCACGCTCACCGGCCTCTCTTATGTTGTTACTGTAAGTGTATTTACTACCTTTTATGTGTAATCGGGGGGAAATCTGCGCACAGACACCTTACCACATTTAAGGGTGCGGCATGGTAGTGTGAGGATGGCGAACACTCACCGACCATCGACTGAAACCACCCCGGCAGGGGTCTCTCTGCTAGTATACTTGCTACCTGCGCGAGCGTCGCTCGAGGACCCCGCACAGCCCTCACTACCGCTGCCGGGGAAGAACAGCGTGGCACGGCTGTTTTTTATTGTTACTGTGAGTAACATCGTATTTCTATGTTATTTAATTGAAAAAGAAAAAGTAGATATTTACAAATGACTTACAAATAAAGTGGTAACCTCATTTTAGAAAATTCAAAATGAATAAATTAGATCCATCTTCCACAAATATGTTTACGTTCAAATGCAATTTATTTACTGAAATATACGACAAAAGGGCGGGGCACAGTGTAATAAATTTCAGCAGTATCGACATTCTATGAAACCGAGAAGATACATGAGCTGAAATCATGTTTCGTATAAATTGAACCATGCATAGCTACAAAATGTTTGAATTTACAGCTCGTTGCGTGCTAGCCATGCACGCCAAAAGCTTGACAACAAAGAAACTGCACAACGGAAATAAAACTTATAAAATTAACAACGGTTTTATTTATAGTTGAAAATCATTTGGGTTGAAGTTCAACGGACTACATTTTAACATACTGTTAGCTACACAAGTTTACACAAACTGTGAATTTGGCCAGTGACAATTCCCCCACGTAAAAATAAATAAAATTATGTTGTAGGTTGTAGTCGATATCAGATGTAGAATGCATATGACGTCCATTGTTGGACATGAATCTCCCTTACTTAGGTCAATCTTGAACGTACGGTTTGCACCCAATGGCTCTCAGCATATTCATAGTTCCATCTAGAAAGTTCATTGTTTTTCTAGTGCGTGGTCTTGTCACAAAAATCTTTCTTTCCTTTTTCTACCCAAATAAGAAAATACAAATAGGGCCTTATGTGTTATTCGACAGGTTTTTTTTTTTTTTTTTTTAATGATAAAAGTAATGTTACAAGCTGATAGCTTACCTGATGTTAAGTAGTAACTTCTGCCTATAACAATGCATTACCTCACAGAGCAAGTCCAATGAGGACGTGCCCTGTAAGGCAATGCACTGCGTCCATCACTCTGAGGACGTAATAGGGATAATAACTCAAACGCAATAGACTCTAATAAGGATGACGTAATTTTGATGTAACCTTGACGTAATTTTGACGTAAGTTTGACGTCATCCCATCCATTAGAATAAAACGTCCAAATGACGTCATCCCTACCCACTGGTGAGTAGGGATGACGTCATAGGAGTTTCACCAGTACCTACTAGTGGAAAGGGTTTTTGGCCGAGATAAAACCTCTGGCCTTATGCATAAGGCCAGAGTTGCATAGGGTGTTTCGCTAAAGCAACTAACGATGAAATACGTAGCTAAATCTGTTCTGACTAGTTATCCTTTCCAAGATTAGTTATGCAACTATGCTAATCTAGGTCCTAAGCTGTGTTTAGTCCAGTCCATCCATTATACGAGACTCAATTTGTCCAGAACGCTCGGGTCCAAGAAATATGTCTCTAGGTAATACCAGGCTTGCATAGTTGCTAGAAGCTAATGCTCTGTCTACCTAGAATAACTAACTAGTATTTTGATCGTGAACTACCTACAATACTTTTCATTAAAGTACTACCTATTATTTTTTTATTTTCTGAGGATGTTGTTTTTGCAAAGTTACAGAATTAACATTACTTCTCGTAAGCTGAGTCCACACACCCTTTCATCTTCAACTTTGATCTTCGTCAGTCTTTCTACCCAACTTAAAATTGGCGCATTCAAATTTTTTTTTTTTAATATTCTTGGTCACATTACACGCTCTCTAATCCAGAACTAAGCAAAGCTTGTACTATGGGAACTAGATTGCTGATAGAATACTTACTATATGCATTTTTTTGTTGTAAATACATACTTATGATACATAGTAACACCCAGACACAGAACAAACATCTGTATTTGCCACACAGAAATGTTTGTCCTCGGTGGAGTTCAAACCCACGACCCACAGCACGGAAGGCAGAGCTACTACCGACTGAGCTATGACGCCTGTCTCATGAGTCTATGTTGATGGTTTTTAGCTATTTGAACTAAACAAGCCCAATTCATCAAAAATCTAACAAGACATAGACGTTTCACTATTCTGTAGACCTAGGTACGTAACAGCTGCCTCCGACGTCGCAAAAGATAATTTAGAAAAGGCTTACGAACTTTGTAAAAGCTAAGCCTTTGGACTTACTCAACGAAGGCTGTCCTGTCTGTTCATCCATAGCACAATGAGGACAGTGCGGTTAATGGAAAAGGAACTTTATTGTATCGTCTTAAATACCTACTAAATTATGTAATACTTTGAACATACACACATACATTTACATTACGACCAAGGATCGCACAACTAAGCCTTATTTGTGAATAAATTTTCTTTTAAGTAGATTCAATGAAAATTATTTTGAAAAGTAGTGGTATGCTAGTCACAATTTAATGCATTCATGCACTAAAGACTCCATGCATAATGCATAATAAATATTTTGGGCATGTATGCGCTAGATTCTAGCGCATACATGTTCAGTGTTCGTCTAGCGCAGTACTTTGATCTACCTCCAAACGAGTTTGTATATCGTTTATAAATTCAAGGTTAATCCTCGTTGCTTAACCATATAGGTTTCTGTCCAACGTTTTATGCCTATCTTAAACAAAAATAAATAATTTAGGCATGTATGCGCTAGATTCTAGCGCATACATGCCTAAATTATTTGAGGTAGATCAGAGTACTGCGCTAGACGAACACTGGATACAAATCTGTTTATACATAGATTCTTATACTTACAAGTACAATTTTCACTATAGCTTAATAGCTACGTATTGTACTCGTAGGTATATTATCCCCCTTGGGTGTTTATTATTATTAATCAGCACTTACATTTAGAGTTTTCCCTATCCACTATTAGACAAGTACGTTTCGGGAGGATAAATGTATTGCGTATTTTGTTTTACTTATTTGTAGATTTACAAGGTGTCACGGAACTAGTATGTTAAGTCTGAACAGGGTGATTCAGGAAAATTTACATATTTAAATGTTCATATTCTATTTTTTTTTGTTTTAATTAAATAACTACCTAAGTTAATATGGCAATCCAAATTTTTCAACATGCACCATGCAAGGTTGTCTGAAAGAAATCGCTTATAGCGATAAGACCGCCCGTTGTGCTTCATATTTGTTTTTCATTATATCATTGTATCTTATTTTTTCTTTTATTTTGGTGTACAATAAAGATATAATCTATCTATCTTTTCTACCAACATAATATATATAGTTTCGTACAATTCGCAATTTGAAGAAATGTGAAACAAACTTTGCTGCTCATTTTATAAATGTCTGCCTCTCAAATTATTTAAGAGGGAGCTGCACAGAATTTTATATGATGAGAAAGGGCGATTCTCTATTGTTTTTCTAAGTGTATTTCGTTGTTTATTCTTCTTTGTCGCGTAATTTCCGGTATTTGCCTTGTTCGTGGTAATTATGAACGTCCCACAAGGCCACAGGTGGCATAGTTAGCTGTTAACCTAGTTTCAACCCATTTAAAAGTTAGGTAAACATCCGACGAAGTTGGTAGATATTTTAACTAGTACACTAAAAGCATTTGACGTCGTCGTGGGGAGTCCTAGACCAAGACCGAACTAGACTTAGTTAGGTTTACTAGAGAAAAATCTAATTTTTATCATGAGGTTCAAACTTTAATTGTCATAAAATTAGGAAATTTTAAACAAGTTTTACACTTTGTAATATTTTATAAAAAAAAAATCCAACGGACTAAACTGCTATTGTTATCGTCTAACGATTTCTGACAGCGTTACCGGACTACTGAGTGCTAAAGGCTCTCAATGAGTTTAAGAACGAGAATGAGAATCATCATTAAAAAAACCAAATCTCCGCCTCTAATCGCATTCGTCATATCTAAGGATCGTGACCACCTCCACTCAATAACCTCTTCCGGACTATGGTATGCCATTTTTTTCTATCCCTAGCTACAAGGCAGTGTAGATAGATGGACAAAATATCACAGCCTAATTGAATAAGCCTTGATGGCTTGAAACAAAGTTACTCATTATTATTATTTTTATTATTATTCAGCCGCTACTGTCCCATCACCGCAGTCCAAAGGCCTCCCTTCCCTCTTCGCGATTCAACGCCGCGACAGGCCATGCGCTCAGGTGCGAGTCAAGCTCGTCCTTAAGTTACTCATACTTGAGTATGTATATTTTTTTGTATTATTATAATATGAAACAGAAATTTCATTTTGATAGTTATCAAAATTAATATAAATTTATGTTCAATTCGTACATTTCACATGACTTACAAATATTATGTTAAAAAAGGACCTCTAGTAGTAGATGCCTGCCACATAAAAGTTTTAAAGATCCTTGTAAATCACGTAATTGAAGAGGCGGCCCTTTTAATTTGAAATGTTTAATTTTGTTTCTTCCATAAACAAATCATGGCAGCCAAAAGTATTGTGAATTTATTCATGTATATTTTGAATACGAGAAAATGTTGAATAATCAACGTTTACAATAAGTATAAGGACTTCTAAGGTGTTGTAGTTGATACATACCACAAAGTTAAATTAAATTAAGCTATTTTTAAGAACAGAAAAAATTTTAACACTAGAAACAAAGACAAACTCGCTGTTCCCACCACTAGGCTCTCAAAAATTAGTAAATCTTTCAAAGGGCAATGTGTACGTTTCTTTAACAAAATCCCAAGTGATGTGTCTCAATTGTCGATTGGCAAGTTCAAAAACGTAATAAAACAAAGACTTATTTCAAAAGCATACTATAAAATATCAGATTATTTAGAAGACAAACAAGCTTGGGACGAACTAGCTCCAACTCATCCAATAAAAAAAAAAAAAAATTGTAATCATACCTAATCATACAAAACGTAATGACGATTCAAAGTGATCAGTGAGATTTTATTGAATAAAAGCTTTTTGACTTTGACTTTGACTTTGACTTTGTCATTTTGCAAATATTTTCAAAACATCTTCACTTTTGCATTGATAAATAATTTTCTTCGAAATAGAAAGAATTTAACCAAGCTGACCAACGAAAAAGCAGTGATCCAAAAAACAAAAGAACCTTCAACTGGGACGTAATTTGATTATCGCGAGGATAAAATATAACCCCAGTAATAATCACGTATCCGAAAGTCGGGAAGCGAAACATCGTAGCTTCGTAGCTCCGTAGCTCCGTAGAGCCCTCGTAGCACTCGTAGCAACGTCGGAAGTTAGTTCATAAGTAACAAGATTATGATTGTATATTGTAGCATAAACTGTGGAAGTCGTGCGAGGAATAATATTAATGCTGTATGCGAAATATTACAGAATCAGGAAATGAGGATTTTGCTAACAAAAGCGAATGCTGGCTTTACATCAATATTTTTCAATCATCGAGCAGTCGCAATTGTATAAAAATACTTATATTACTTCTGAAAATTAAATAGCGTTTCATATATTTAGGTACCTGTTGTTAATATCCAAAGATAAGATTTTTTCATACAAAGAACAGTGTTTCAGTACAACAAAGGCCGACACGTGCCCAATTCTTTCATTCGTACTTTTAAATAGACGTGTCTTGTGAAATATGTGTCCTGTAAATGTTTAACCACTTCTACTGGTTCCAATTTTGCATAAAATAATTAGGATTACTTTGTCTTAAAAGTCTGTATGATAGCTAATAGGTTATGTTAGTATTCCTGCCATCTAAAAATCCGGAGCCTTTTTATTTAACAACAAGGACAAGTAGGTATACTTGTCCTTGTTGTCCAATAAAAAGGTTCCAACAAAATTAGAATGTCATTCGCTAGCGTATCGACTACACGTTTTATGTCAGGGACTCTTAACCCAAGAAATTTTTACTATAATATACGAGGGACGAATTAGGCTAAGATATTTCCATGCGATAAATTATAAAAACGATGTCTTTCGGGATCGACGCGACCGTTATGACGTCATAAATAACCGTAGCGTTTTGTGGTGTAACTGGAGAAGAGCAACCATGTCATAGGGTTTTTGCATATTGGCCAATATAAGTACCTAAGTGCTGAAACAAAAAATACCGGTATTTTTTTATTTTTTTTATACAATATATGCAACCGTTTGACCACAATCTCACCTGATGTTAAGCAATGACGTGGTCGACGATACCTATTCACTCTACTCTTGAAAACTTCCAAATTATAGTCATTCGGGAACACAGACGCCGGCAACGAGTTCCACTCTTTGTATTTTTAGCGACACGGTGTGAATGTGTCCGTTTATCCCCCGTGACACAACTGCTTGACATAACTAGTTGTTCTAAGACTAATCTTATCCCATCCCACTTCCAACTAATATTCTAGATGCCAAAGTTGAGAAGTTTGGATGTTTGTGTTTCAATCACGTTGCAACTGCTGTTCCGATTTGGATGAAACTTGAAATATAATAGGCTACTTTTTACCATACATATATATATTAACAAAATCAAACGCGGACGAAGTCACGAGCAGAAGCTAGTAAAATTATATTTCCGTAGATATCGCGTATTAGGAGTCGTGTTGATAAAAGTGTGAAAAGGTCTTAAAATCTACCTTGATTTGGATCTTATATCAGCTAAATAGAGCTCAAAATATATTGTCAAATAACGTTGAGCCACAGAGCACTGCGGATTTCGTGGGAATTGAACCCATTTCTTTGCGAAATCGGTAAATATTTATTCCGGACTTGGATGTATATGTATGTATACTATGGCACTTGTAGCTTAGATATATGTATGTATGTATGCAGGATATAACTGAATGTGGGGGTAGAACGAACGTGCATTTACACTGCACAGACCATAATATCAAGACAACATAGCAATAATAGTAATAGACCTTCTTGTGAAAGATTTTGTCCGGGGAACGATTGAAGTGAGCCAGTTTTTCTTATAGCACTGTGTCATCGAGTTCCGCTAAAGCTGTCCGAGGAAGGAACTAGCCACGACGTCAAAATACTATTGCTTCCGTAAGGAGAAAACCTATCGTGTTTTTTCAAATGATATCGAGAAGAGTTATGTTGCTATTGGCGCTGGTTCTGACGATTGTATTGAACTTTATTTAACCCTAAATTGAGAGGTGGTATAAGTTTGATGTCTTTGTGTATCAAATCAAATCATTTTATATCAGGCACTTATTATAAATTCAAAGTATAAATAAAAGACCCATTGGCATATACTTTATACAGAGTAATATACACATTTCATTATTTCATTTATTTATCTAGCACGTAGTGTATGCGGCGTATCAACATGTTTGCAAATAAATATGACAACAAAGCTTATGCTGTTATCCCTTAGGCACGAAAGTTTGTATTTTTTCTCTCTCTCTGGTACATTTAATTTTAGTGACACGTAAAAAGAGAACCGACAGAAATAAAAGTGCACTATTGCAAAATTTCGTCGCATAGACTAAAACGCCCCAAACGTTCTTTTAACAAGGCGTGAAGTACACTGCTCCATTCCTAGTTTTCACAATTCGTCAATACAAAATAGAGAGGCACTAGCATTTCTGTGAGGCCTTTATTTTGTCTTTATTTTTTCTGTGATTTTCAATAAATTTTTATTTTATTTTCTTTGGGAAACAAACAGTACAATATACTTTTAAATTACAAACTATGTGCGATAATATATAAATCAGTGAAGTTTCCTCCATTACATAGCGTAATTTTACCTACTTTGAACAGAATTAAAATTAAAACCTATACAAAAAATATAAATAATAAAAATAAAATTTTACTGGTTATTGTTTTTTCCCAGGCGGTGACAAGAAAGTCGCGGCAATCCACCTCGGCGCAGTGGTCGCGATCATTCCGCGGTAGTGCGTCAACACCTCAGGACGACGTCGAAGTTGACGACGTGTTCTTTTCACCACCGACGTCGACGTCGCTGCTTACGCATCAGGACGAGGGGGACGTCACTGATGGAGCGAAAGGGTAAGGAATGCATTTTTTCGAAAGGTAACCGTACCAAGAAATAATAGTAATAATAATATGCCTTTACATCTATTGAAGATGATTTATACAGCGTCAGGAGGCAGCGTATGCCTACACTTAACGCGACACTGTAGTGCCTGGGACAATGTTTAGATGGAGTAGGCTTGCCGAGCACCTATACCATCCTCTCAGCCTAGTAAGCCATATCCATAGGAAAGACAAGGTCAATACGTGCGGAGCTGACTAAGCCGCGGGTTTCCTCACGATGTTTTCCTTCACCGTAAAGCTCGTGTTAATGCGCCTATAAATTTTCCGAACGAAAAATCCATTGATGCACGGCCGGGATTTGAACCCACGACCTTCGGATCGAAAGTCGAGGTACAATCCCACTCGGCCAACACGGCTTTTACCAAGAAAAGCCCAAAAAAACCCCGGTGGGTCTTGACAGTCGTCGCAATCATTCCTCGGTATATAGTGCGTTGATATCTCAAGGCGTCTAGGACAACGAAGTCAATTTTCAAGCAAAAGATATGCCTGATTTTTTGCGTACAGCTACTAAACAAAAAATTTACCTCTTAGCGTATATTTTTTGTTTAACCTAACTCGTCCTACTACTGGGCAAAGGTCTCCCAAAGATTTCCAAGATTTTCTGTCCCGAGTTTCCTCGCACCATTCTCTATCGAATGCGTCAAGTTCGTCCCGTTTCTCGACCGACTTCGAAACCGTCAGGGACTCAAGGCGTGGAGATGATCCCCCACCTATCAGGAGGCATCCGGCTGACGTATTAGTTATATCAGAAAAAGACTTAAACTATGGAGCAATGAGCACATTGAGCACATCTGTTTAGATTTAAGTTACAAAATAATCCCTAATGCATTGACTGTTACGTCGGATTTAATTTTAGTCGTCTAATAATCATATGGATTTCATGTTGGGATCGAAATCTTGTGGAAATAGAGCTATGACGTCACTTGAGCTTTGAATGTCGGCAAACTGAGTCTTCATTATTTATGCGAATAAAAGTATAATTAATTTTAACGAACTTCGCAGAGATGTTTTTTTTTCAAACGATCTTTTAATTAGAGATATTCTTTTGATGTCTTTTTTAAATCTTGCGTAATTTTACGAGCTGAAAGTTGTGTTTAACGTTGGATCATACTCCTTGGTACCGATCTGAACCACACTGTGGACGTGGTTTGCGAGTTTTCATAGAACACGTGCGAGAATAATAAAGATAATTTACGTTTTTCTACCAATTTGGCTTTACGTTTACCAAAAAGTACCTTGATTATTGGTTAGTAGTTAGTCTATATATTTTAGATCCGCCGATTCTGACAGTTCGTTCGTTCTTTGATATGAAATTATAGAACAGTTATATTAAGATATTATTGTTAGAATATTCTAGGTTTGTTTTAGCCTACAGTGGGTTTGGTAGTATTACACCTACTCGTAGAATGTTTTAATCTAAATCTTTATAATGAATAAACGCTTCAAAGTTGAGTATTAAAGTTCAACGCAATTAACATTCTTTTTCCTGAACAGAAAGTATGGTCCAACCCTAAATGAGTAAAAACTTTGCTCGAGGGCAAAACCCATGTTTATGCCTCCCTCAAACATTCAAGCAAATAGTTGAGTTCAAAAAGTTCAGCGGTATTGGGAAATGTACGTGTGTTGTTCAGCTCACCTGTGTGTTTTATTCATGCGTATTTTGCTAACAATAGAACGTTGGAAGTGTTTACGTAGTTTGTTTGCTTTGAAGGCCACATTGTACATGAACAAAAAAAAGGTTGCACTGCATGAAATAATCAATGACTTCTCTTTGTCTCAGATCACTATAATGCTTACAGAGATCATGCTGTAGATGAGTGTAGATGCCTAAGGAAGTTATACCTATGCACCATTTATTAGAAAAATCCAATTACTTAGGAGATACAGACTCAAATCACGACTTACCACTTGAGTTCTAGTTACTAACTCAATGTAACTCAGCCTTAACTGTTCGTAAAGTCGAGTTTCCAAAAACTCTAACTATGTCTTTTGTTATTTCTGAGGTTACGTAAAAAAATACACTGAATGTAACAATCCTGTGCTGTTTTTCAGTGATAAAAATAATGAGATGCTAAGAATACAAGCTTCTGCGAGTGGTTTTGCTCACGTCATCAGAACCCGTGGTCTGAATTTTGTTCATATACAAAAAGAGGTTAGAGAAAAGCAGGTCAAACAAAAACTATATTTAATAAAACTATATATCCATACAAAAAAATTCGAATCACTTATCGCATATCCACAATATAAAATATAGACTGCGGTCTCTACCATCATATACCTAGCTAACTTAGTTTTCTGAGATCAAGGAGCAAAGTTAGGTTAATTATCTTCATAGAGCACTCCAACGTTAGTTCGAAATGACAGATTAATTAGCCTAGTAGGTACTTAGTTACTTGTTAAAAAATGTTTAATGTTTGGCTACATAGGTTTAGGTAAAACGTATCGATTGTTCTTGTGAATTTACTTTAGTGTCAATTTACAGTATTACAGTATAACGATGTTCAAACTTCTCGAAATTGTGTTTTTTTTGTGTTGAAAAGCAAATTCATTACTTGTATGTAATAAATAAATAATATTGTATGATGTGAGCCAATACCAATAATAAATTCTGGCGAGAGTGTAGGTAGGTAAATACATAAAACTCAACAAAAACCCTTGAAACGTCTCATAAACGAGTAAATCCAAGAACCCAGTCTACGTGACCTAGACAAGAACGAAGCCTAGTCAGATTTCTCTAAAGATATCTAGGTATCTGTCTGAGATATCACGGCGCCCAAATCCTGACACGGGTATCCGGTATCGAGGACTCAGCTATCTCGATAACCTATTCCGTATCGATATTCCACCATAGGTCGGTAGTTACTATACATCCAGTCTAGTAAAATGTCTATCGTAGATAGATAGAAAATACTTTATTGCACACCTTAACCTAGGAATTACAATAAAATAAAAACAAAACTTAAATGAATTGTACAATGGGCGGTCTTATCGCTATGCAGCAATCTCTTCCAGACAACCTTGGACGGAAAGGACTTTAAGATATAAAACAAGGGGTGCTGCATAAAAATAAAGAGATTGGAAGAAAAAAATATTTTATCGTATCCTTAGATTATAATATAGTAGTCCTATTAGTCCTCTTATATAAATACCAAAAATACTTACCGCTTTCGTTGCCTGGCCGAGATTGATCTCAGCGATAAGGCCGCCCATTGTCTTACCTATTTTTTAAGTTGTGTGTTTTCTGTACTGTTACTGTTGTGAATATAAAGAGTTATATATCTATCTATCTAAACAACTAACAAACCTTGATACACTAGGCTTCCCTAATTCATATTTGACAGGCGTCATGGCTCAGTCGGTAGTAGCTCTGCCTTCCGTGCTGTGGGTCGTGGGTTCGATCCCCACTGAGAACAAACATTTGTGTGTTGTGATGTTTGTTCTGTGTCTGGGTGTTTCTATGTATTATAAGTATGTATTTACAAAAAAAATATGTATGTGTGTATTCTATCAGCCATCTAGTTCCCATAGTACAAGCTTTGCTTAGTTTGGGACTAGAAGGCGTTGTGTTAAGTGTCCGTGAATATTTATTTATTTATTTATTTATATAATGTAATTTATGTATGATATGTCCAATTTTTTTTTTTAATTCGTCCCATTACGACATTCAAAAGTGAATTTGAACCAACGACTTTGGGATCAAAAAGCGGGGTTAACACTAGACCACCTTTAATTGTCTACGTTTCAATCCCATGTTTTGCAGAATTGAAGTTCAAAGAACGCGCAAGTGGTGGTCAATTATTATTTTGTGAGAAAAATCACCTTTAAATTATACTTCACAAGGTCAATTCACGTTAGATGATACTTGAATCACGGCCAGGGCAAGTGACAACAGACTTATAATACTGTCAGTAGATTTTGGCAATCGTGAAGTTAGCCATTTCAATGCGCAATGGCAGTTTTCGAGCAAAATTTTATTATGTTAACATAAATAATTTCTGAGTTCACGGTGGCTAAGATCCGGCGACCATACTGTTTATTATTAATATTATTGAACATCTAGTAGTCGCAAAGTTGGCCTAACACAACGTGCTTGAATACATACCTACTACAAAGCTTGTTATTTTATTGAACACCGGAAACACCGTTTAGTGGTTACTACAGAACGAATGCCTCTATGAAACTTTCCCAATATCGATACCTCCTCTTACAATCTATTTTCATTTAATTAGATAACTTGTTTGGGTAAAATTTTCTGGGCGTCTTCCGGGTATTCTATTCTATTGTCTCATAGTATACAGGTTGTTCCAATAAATAGTGTTGATTGGAAGTCTGAAGGTAGAGCACCTCAACGAGCACGACCCACGACGAGCGGTACAAGTAACGTCCATGTATACCTATAAATAGGCCTTTACATCTATTGAAGATGATTTATACAGCGTCAGGAGGCAACCTATGTCTACACTTTAACGTGACACTGTAATATTGCCTAGGACAATGTTTAGATGGAGTAGGCTTGCCCAGCACCTATACCATCCTCTCAGCCTACTAATGTATACCTATGGTTAAGACATGATTGAGGCCTTAAGGCGGCCTAAAAACTCCATCACCAGAGTTGGCCACTAACTCATACGAGTTTGCTTGCTTACTTAGGGTCGTATATTTTTGGAAAGGTTATAATATATCTTTAAGACTTCGTCGAAACTTTCATGCCTAAATTATTCCAAAAACTCTTATATGTTTTTTTTAAATTACGAAATAACTTTTTACAACTAAATCCCAGAACACACCGGATATACCGCAAACTTCGGCTTGACACTATTTTATTAAGGCACCCTGTATAACATAATAGCTGTGTGCGTCCATCAATGTGTACAAATAAGACAATAGGACCCTTTGCAAAGCGCCCTTAATTATTTCACCGTACGGGTTCACAAGAGAACCTTTCTGGGGTCATCATTACTTAGCGTAAAGCGTAAGCAAGTATAGTGACCCAAAAAAGTTTTGGTGTTGTCCGAACATTGCACGTAGGTACTCTATACAAAGAACTACAATAAAGTACTAACAGTATACTTTATTGTCAATTTACCTTACCTTGTTTATTCTTTAACAGTGTTTTTTTACGCTTTGCCAAATCTAGACTGAATTATGATTGGACTAAAAGTTGGAATTCTGCTCTGTCATTGAAATCGAATCTTTGGTTCCCCTTACATTGTTTTTCTTAGTACAATACTAATAAACCACGATGGAGGCCTCAAAGCGGCTCCATTTAGTGAGTAGTAGGTAGCTAAACCTAGTTGTTAGTAACATATGAAAAACAAATTAAATACTTACTTAAATATAATTTTTAAAAAACTTTGCACAATACCTTCAACTTTTGATCTCGTTACAATAGTACTTTGATAGTATCATACAGTATGTCAACTATAGTTATTGTAAGCATACTGGTTGTTTATATTCTGGGTGTTTTATTACAGGGCGAGGTCACCTATCGGTGTAGTGGAGTATCGAAGGCCAGAGCGGAGTGTGTCCTGGGGCGCGGGGGGCGCCAGGATTCACACTCCGATGCTGGAACCTTTGGCTGACAACTCTAATCGAAGGCAGTTCGGGATGGGCGTTGTGGGGAGGTTTTTTCGGTAAGATTACTTCGCTATTTTTGTATTTATTTTTTCGCAAACTCATGTCAATAGAACTTTACGGTTGGGAAGTTACAAATAGAAATAAATAAATACAAATTTATTTATTTCATAATAAACATATTCGAAATCAAGGAAGAACCCTGTCTTCTGTGTTAGTTTTCCATTGTCCATTTAAAACCATTTCCGGGCACTGCAGAATCTCGTTTCTAGAAGCAAAAAGTGGCTCTGACGCGTATACATCAACTAGCCGTCGCCCGCGGAGTTGCTCGATTTCTACCCTTTAGAGTGTGACGTTTCCAAATTCCTTTCTTAGCGCATCCCTACACTATATAAGGATACTACCCTCCACATTTCATACCTCTAGGACTTATAGTTTAGGCTGTGCGTTGATTCTAAGTCAGCTTCAAAAGAGTTTTATATATATTGCTGATGATGATGATTAGATTAGGTGCAAGGGCCTGATTATCACTATAGTGAGAAGTCATCGGTTATCTATAACTTTCAAGTCTATAAACCTTCGTTAGCCAGCAAAATCTCCAGGGGTTGTAAACCTTTGGTTCTATGAGGTTATTGACCGCATGGATACCGTTTATTATTACTTCAAAAGCCTCTCCCGTTTATAAAGTTCAAAGCCTTTCGGGTCAACGAATCCGTCACGAAACTAAAATGTTATCTATAGGCCCTATTCATATACTGGTTGTACATAACATAAAGTAGCCTAATAGCTACCGACATGTTGTCACATGTCACTTACAATTACATGACAAAAAAGGACTCATAGCTTATTCCATCACTTTTTTCATAAAATGTAAGTTGTTTTAGTGCAGTAAGTGGGAATAAGGTCAAAATAATGGATTAAAGAAAATGGATGATTAAAAAAAATGTCTGTTAAGAAAAAAAAATTTTGAAAAACTTGAAGACGTTCCGTTGGGTGAAGCTCTTACTAATTTATCAGAGAAGTAGAAATCTTCAATAGGTGTCTACCTATTGAAGAAAAGAGTCATAACGATGAGCGTAGCGAGCTGCCAAATTTGAGATTTTTACTATAAGTGGGAGGGTAAATATTACTGTAAAAAGCCGAGAGCATTAAGCGCTACTGTATAACATCCATAAAACATTATCATTTGCGAAGATAAGCGCCTACAAACCAGGAAATTAACGAGAGGAAAATTAATAAAGGACAGATTCATAATTAGGGTCAAACTCGATAGGTCATTATGCGCACTGATGACTTGGTGGATTAACAAATCTTCTAAGTTTCAAATTGATTACTATTCGCAGTAAACTTTTACTATTGACTTTGTTTTATTACGATTTTACCCACGGATTGTATTTAACTATTGAGTTGAATATTAATTTTATTTTGAAAATGACCCGCTCTTAGTCTCTTTTTAGACAAGTACAATTAAATAAATCGTTTGTGTCAAATAATGTAAGTTTGCTACCCCGAGAGTAATTGAATTTAGATTATTTACAATAAAAAATTTGAAACTGATAGCAACAAAATTGTGATTACTTCCTTGATTTTGACACCCAAACTTTAATAAAGATCATGCTAACATCTTGTCTCGCTACGGAATCGAACCCAGCTTTTGTATTCTGACTTGTTAGTCACACTGCAACATATTAATAACAGTTCTTAGTTTTCTATAGAAAATTGATGCTCACAAATTATAGCTGGAAGTGTATAATTTACTGCTTCTTGATAGTGAATAATGAGTCAATTTGCTTCCTCAAAGAGCTTGTGAGCGAACACAGTTGTTCAATAACTTGAAAATTACTTGGTTCACTTCTGGTTTCCTGAACTAAACTAAGGCATAAGTTGAGCCTTCATGAAAAGACATGACAGGCATGACAGGCGTCTTGGCTCAGTTGGTAGTAGCTCTGCCTCCCGTGCTGTGGGTCGTGGGTTCGATCCCCACCGAGAACAAACATTTGTGTGTGGTAAACATAGATGTTTGTTCTGTGTCTGGGTGTTACTAAGTATTATAAGTATGTATTTACAGAAAAAAATGTATATATGTATTCTATCAGCCATCTAGTTCCCATAGTACAAACTCTGCTTAGTTTGGGACTAGAGGGCGTTGTGTGTAATAACCAAGGATATTTATTTATTTATTACCTAATGTGTTAGTTAGATATAGGTAAGTACATGGAATGTTTTTAATGCCTACTATTTTGAAAACTCAAATAAAACTTTTACTTTATTATATTTTATGTAAAGCATAGACATAAAGAGCAATGCAATTATTATCTTGCTTTTATAAACTTAAATGCTAAAGTGTTATACTACATAACGCATTACCTCGGGATAATTACTCACCAGCTCTTTACTCGTTATTATGCTTTTATAAATAAATAAATAAATATTCACGGACACTTAACACAACGCCTTCTAGTCCCAAACTAAGCAAAGCTTGTACGATGGAAACCAGATGGCTGATAGAATACATACATACATTTTTTTTTTTGTAAATACATACTTATAATACATAGAAACACCCAGACACAGAAAATTACGTAACTGTCGAGAAATAAGTAAAATTGGCAATTACGCTTTATTAACTCGTTTAAAATTGTTTGAGAAGAATTTCTGATAAAATTGCAGCAATTTTATGATATAAATATTTTTGTTAATAAAATTTTATAATTAAACTAGCCGTCTCCCGCGGCGTTGCTCGCATTAGAATGTGACTTTTCAAAATTCCTTTCTTAGTGCACCTCTACACTATATAAGGATACTACCCTCCAAATTTCATACCTGTAGGACTTCTGGTTTAGGCTGTGCGTTGATTCTATGTCAGCTTCAAAAGAGTTTTATATATATTGATATTTTTTATCAATACGGAAATATTAAGTTTATCAACAATGTTCTACGTAAATGCATTAACTATATAGGTATTGTAGATGCAAGACAAAAAATGAAAATGGCAGCGTTGTTATGTATTTCAAAACAGCCTTCCAATTGCACTGTTTTAATGGCTGTAAAAACAGCTTAAAATGGCTATCAATTTGACATTTTGATACTCGTATAAGTCACTTTCCATCCACACTACGGTGCCCAATAACGTAAGCTATCGGATTAATTAATCATTACTATAGCCATTGTAATATCCATTTGTTATGGAGGAATAAATGCAATCAATCACCTCCTTCTTCTTCTTTTTCAGTCCAGTTTTGGAAAAACGGAACACTTATTTTATTTATGGCCTTCATTTGACCGTCAATTTCAACCGACAACTTTGCCAGTGTCATTTAAATTATTTGAAATAGTATGTAGTTAATATCATTCGTCCAGTCGATTGTCGTTTGTTTTGAAGGCAAAATGGTGGATTTTCCCTTCAGAAATTGCGTGCATGCGTTCTGTAACCAGCGGGCCTAAGATGCGTACGCGAGATATTTGTCATGTCGATCTGTCAAAATGTAAGCATTTTGCACCAGTTTTGTCGACAAAATTACCACAAATGCTGCAAATTTTCACAAACTGGTGCAAAATGCTAACATCTTAGGCCGGCAGGTGGTCAATTTCTTATTGCAAACTGTCAAGAAATAAGACCACTGCCGGTCATTGACTGGTATCGACCCACCTCAGTAATAATTAAACCGCGCGAAGTGCTCGCAAGTCCGCACGATAAACGTTTTTATTTTATTACCCTATTCAGCTTACCGGTTCTATTCTGCTTACCGATTTACTTATTCAAACGTACGCGGAAGTGCAAAACGAAATTCTGCGAAAGCTCTTTTATTCACGTCTGTGACGACTTCAACCGTGGGGTATGCTCGGCAGTATCAGTGGTGCGGAATCGCTTTCGCGGTAGCAATAATATGTTTGAATATCTTTAAAAAAAACTGTTTCTCGTTTGGGTACCGATACTAGGTAAGTATCGGTTTTTCTTTTTGATGCCCTCTGGTTGGTTATCCACTGCTCGGTGCTCATTTATTTAGTGAGGTAGGTTTTTATTTTGTTACTTCTATTTTCCACGATTATTTTGACAATAATTTTTATCACACACAACTAAACTTAATTATTTCAAAGAATGGGCGAGAAATAAGCTCCAAAAAATTATTTATTTTTATAAATATAGAATTATCTACGTATCTGAAAATAATTATTTCTTTCTTAGATGTTGTTGAGCGAATTGATGAAAAAATTAAAGTATGTTAGACTAGAGTTTGTCCACATTAAGTCCGCATTACCTAATGGGCAGCTGGCACTGGTACCACTTTAGAGTTCTCACTTTAGTGCTAGCTATGGGTACATAATCTGTCAAATCAAATCGTTTTCGCAGTAGAAACGATGCCGCACGTATGTTCCAACTAGGCACAGATATTAAAATTCTGCCAAATGTTAAGTGCAGATTTAGCGTGCTCAGACTGTACATTTCGTCTGTCGTATCAGAATTACTAGCAATAACTTTCATAAGCAAATTAATTAGTTAATTGCCTAAATATGTGACTATATTTGGAAAGCTTTTAGTTTCCCTGTGATTAACATGCAGCGTATTTTGTTGTTTTAATTGAAACAAATTACGGTTAATTTAACGGTATCTATTTGGATTTCTGATAATAGGTACTCGTGCAGTTGTGATAATTCAGTCAACCTATAGTTAACTATAAGTTATATAAGTTTAATAATAATTTGGTTGCATGATTAATCATGCAACCAAATTATTATTAAACTTATATTTACTACTAGCCGTCGCCCGCGGCGTTGCTCGCGTTCGAGACCCTTTAGAGTGCGACTTTTCAAAATTCCTTTCTTAGTGCACCTCTACACTACATAAGGATACTACCTTCCAAATTTCATACCTCTAGGACTTATGGTTTAAGGCTGTGCATTGATTCTCTGTCAGATATATATTGATGATATATTGATGATAGTGAAAATTATGTATAATTACTATGTACTATAATTTTATAAATTTTAAGAGATGTCACTGAAGGTTAGTCTCAAAATTCCCTATAACATGCTCAACTTATGCTCCGAGGAAAGAAAAGAAAAAAGCATAAATAGAAACAGGAAAGTAGAACTGATTTGATATTTACGTGTTCTTTAATTATATCTAAGTTAGAAGCACCATCGATAAATGATATCGACTAGCTTTTCTAGTGCGTGTACTGTACGTACATTACACTCAATAATATCCCTTGTTATCCCTTATTGATTTCTTATTCTTTGTTCTGGTCAATAATTAACAATGCAGTATAATAATGTGTTTTTTTTTTCTTATTTCAAACATCGAATGTCAAAAACGAATTAACTTATAATCAGTCCCTGACAGGCAGGCTGTTAGAGATTAGGTTATCCCAAGGGTTGCTCTGCAATGTTTTGTTGTTTGAATTTTGAAGTCACATTGTAATTGCTACTGAAATATTAAAGTAGATAAATAATTTCAGCGGCATTCGAGTAGTTCGTAATTCGAATAGCAATTTAATCGAATTGCTCTTTCAATTACCAAATTGCTTACATAATCGAACATCAATTTGCTTAATAAAGTTAAATTTATAAAACTTTCATTAAATTGTAATTTTCTTATTGTTTTAAACATAGACATCTTTATAAAAACCAAGCCTTTTTGTTTGATATAAATCAAATAACTATAATCAAACTTCGACATGTTTTTTTCGTTTATGTATTGTTTTTTAATCATCATAATAATAATAATAATAATCATCAATATATATAAAACTCTTTTGAAGCTGACATAGAATCAACGCACAGCCTAAACTACAAGTCCTAGAGGTATGAAATTTGGAGGGTAGTATCCTTATATAGTGTAGGGGTGCACTACGAAAGGAATTTTGAAAAGTCACACTCTAACGCGAGCAACGCCGCGGGAGACGGCTAGTGAGATATAAAATCACTGAAATCACCGTCCAACAATTTCTTCCTCACATATTTCAACATTTTGAATAAAATATAAAAGTGCTGAAATTATTTATGAAAACTGGAATGTTGTATGCACAAGGTAAAAATGCAGCATAAACATCATTTTGATTCAAACTAGTTTTCTGAACGAAAAGTAGAAAATAAGTTAATAAAAAAAAAAAAAAACTTTTTGGTCTAAAAACGGTTCACCGAGGTCTATCTTTTTTTATACGAGATAATAGTCCTCTGGCCACAATTGCACATCTCACCGAATAGTCCAGTCATTTTAGTAAGATTCTTACCTAATTTTGACTAAGACTGGATTAGAATGACAACATCTCACCGCTGCACCAGCACCTGACGAGACACTTTCCAAATCTAAACACATCAATACAGCTTGGTGACAAAAAAACGGATATTGATATTAATTCCCTGCGCTAAATCTTTGACAAAGAGCTAATACTAATACAAAGCTCTAGCTTACAACCCTACCTGTGGTAAATATAACGTATACGCAAACTTCGTTTAAAAGTTTATGTAATGGGTTTTGAATGAAAGCCCTGGAAATGACATGGGTCGTTATTTATGGTATGATACGCTATTGCCTCCTCCGGACATCCTGTATCCTCGGGGTTTGTACAATATCAATGGTATTG
The DNA here is from genome assembly GCA_918843925.1 of Eulithis prunata. Lineage (NCBI taxonomy): Eukaryota > Metazoa > Arthropoda > Insecta > Lepidoptera > Geometridae > Eulithis > Eulithis prunata. The sequence continues at coordinate 6,361,145 of OU974014.1, read as the reverse complement.
CCATCACAAATCATTATCCTTTCTTGTTATTGTTGATTCAAGTTTCTGCGTAGAACGATTAGGATTTCAGTGGTTTACGTAATTTAATGACCTTTTTCTCTTCTAACTTAAGAGCTCAGCTCTTGTCGGTGTAACAATGCAGCTCTCGCCATTTGTCCCTTTCCAGTGCAGCTACATGACAGCGATCTTTTCTTTCAGTTGACTCATATAGTCTTCCCCTTTCTCTCTTTCCTTCTATGATATTTTGAATTAAGCTGTCATAATGACCTCATCGTATTTTTAATCTACTTTGCTTAATTACTATGAATTTTTTTTACTTATTTCTCAGTTGGGGACTCGTTGGATAGCCTCCTATTGGGCGATTATTTTTGTCGTTATGCGATAAATCGTCCATCGTCTGTCGGACTTCTTCAGATAACTCTGGTTTAGTTCTACGTTATATCGTGGTTCATGGACGTGGTTCATGCTATATGCTATATTGTGGTTCATGGACATTCATGGGCGTTTTACACTACGCAGAACTTATACATGGAACCAGATTGTCGATAGACTTTTTTTAAGTAACATACTAATAATCCAATAACTCACAGCGTGGCAGGAAGAGTTAAACTATACTAACTGAACTATAACGCATGTCAAATTGTTTTTATCGATTCCTTAGAAACTATTAAATATTCCAGGCGATCTCTACGAAAATCAGTGACACGGCAGGAAGAAGTAGCAAGGCAGCTGGACGAGCTCACCGACTACCGACCATACTTCACGTGGTGGGTGAGCACCGTGCAGACACTGGTCCTTTTACTGTCACTGCTGTGCTATGGGTTCGGGCCAGTCGGTTTTGGCAGGCACACGCACTCGGGGCAAGTTTTAGTGAAGAGTTTGAGTTTACAACAGGTGAGTCACAGATTAAATAGTAACAGAAAATCCTGTAGAGCCTCCACTCCAAGTTGATATTCTACTAATGAAATGTTTGACATTTTTAAACGACAAGTTACCTGACTATTCCGATGTATTTTTGATAATTTTTATTCTCTAGCAAGTCTAGCAACTGTAAAATAACAACTTGGCTAAAAGGTCTTACGTCAAAGTTCGTCAAACGTCCCCTTTTTCACATGTTTGATATAAAATAAAAGACTGAGCCACCCCTGATGGACAATCTCACACATTTATTTAATCTTTTGTTGGAAAAACATAATTTTTTTATTCAATTTGTTCACTCATTCGACTTGCTCTGTGAGGTAATGCATTGTTATAGGCAGAAGTTACTACTTAACATCAGGTGAGCTATCAGCTTGTTCCATTACTATTATCATAAAAAAAACACTCTATGTTTTATCCAAATATGACAAATCCAAGTTATAGTTATTTTTATATTCAGCTAAATAAGTGATGTGACCAACCAGAATTCATCTCTGTCTTGTATTTGTATAGGTTTTATCTTTTTAATAAAAACACGATCTTCAGACCACGAAAAGTCTCGTAAACAAGCTATACAGACCCAGAGATAGACGCTTCGCACGAGCACCATTTAATATTGAGCCACAAACCGTACGTCGACCTCAAATAAATTATAGACGGGCAGCCGGTCATTTGTTCCAAAAGCACTGTTTACATGATGCTAGTTACTTGTATTGAAACTTGAATGTAGAGTCATAGAGCGCATTTCAAAAATGTCATTCGAATAATTTATGAAAAAAGTGATTAGTGGTGGTATGGATTGTCATAAACGTCTCGGTTTTCAACTCTATTAGATTTAAAGACATAAAAGGTCTTAATTATTTTATATCTTTCATTGAAGGTAATAACATAGTTACGATGAGTTAGCTACCAACACAGGCGTATTCAATATAATAAATAGATTGACTATTTTAATTTATTTGTTTTGTTAGTCACCAAAACAAAAATTGATTTCTCGCATGTTGGATTTCTTTAGAGTATGTAAAAGTCCAATATCGATATGACTGGTTAGATAAAAGACTTTTTGCAGAAGTCCATTGTTTTCATTCCATGTAACAGACAAGAATCCAAGTCGTCACGCTACTAGTACTATACTTGTATGATGCAAACGAGTCTTAAGAGATGGCTCATCACGAAAGACTGCGCTAAGCGGCATAAACTACACAAAAGAGAGGTTTCACAAAGCTTGTGCGACCTACATTTCAGAGCTTGCTAATACTCTTACTTTGTGTCGCACAGAACCCTTTTGGGATTGATCAACTTTTCAATGCAGAGTAATAGGGATGGTGAATAACTGTTTCTGAGTGGTTCAATTATAAAACTTAGTAAAACCAGTTGAACTATGCTTCAATACACACAAGAAAAACGTGGAATCTGTAGAAGAACCAAGGTCACCCACATAATTTTGCATACTTATTTGTACAATTTAATTTTGTAGCTTGGTTAATTATAGAAGTCAAGATTAAAGAATTTATTCTGTGAGTGCTTATTTGAAAGAATATCATGCCGTCACGTGAGGTTTTTTGAAAGAATAACTTATTGTTGAAAGTCACGAGCGTTGACTTTGTAAATCTCTGGTGTTAGTCAGTAAATATTGTGGATTGTTGTCTGAGGTTCTCAGACATTTCAGACATTAAATCTGGCGTACCGTGTTTTGTCTAAAAGCTTTGCTTCATTAAGCCTAGTTAAGTAGCTGAAGAAACGAAAGTTTTCGTTTTTGCGGTCCCCAAACGCAAATCAAGCCTGTCTCTTAAATTAGCTCAAAAAACTCCGTAAAAACGCAAGATTTATCTCATAGTCCTTAAAAATAGCTTTCATATTTTTTGAAGCAAATGAGGCAAGAGAAAATAATTTTAGGGGTCTAAAGGGGTCTGAAACCCGTAAAATTTTATGAGTTTAACGTGGCAAGTTTATTCATGTGCAAATAAAATAAGTGTTATCAAATTATTCATGATTTAGTTTAAATTTTTATGACAAGTTGTAAATTATTATGGTCTGGTCTTTTAAATCTGGTCTAGTTTTTTAATACTGGCTGTAATGGTGATGGTCGACTTATTTTGCATTTAATTTTAATCCTCAGCTATTTTACAGGGGTTATATAAAAAACACTATAGGCAATTTTACCTTGTAACATATTGATCACTAGGGGCTCCCCCCAGTGGTTATTATGTTTCAAACCATGTTTTCTTATGGATTAGACCGATGAGTTCAGAAAGTATAGGTATATGTGCTGAGCGGGCATACCTACTCCATCTAAGCACAACGCCAAGTTGGAGCTCTTGCTCAGTACCTAGTAGTACCTATACGTAGTATAGTATTATATGATCTGTGCCTATACCATCCCAGGCACCAGTGAATCGTAAATAGAGTAGAAAAGTACCTATAGCCTCTGACGATTATAATTCAGAATAAAGAAAGGTCTGTTTTAATCATCATCTATATTTTTTCAAGGTGGAGTGGGAAGAACCAGCGTCATTCTGGCTGGGGCCTAGGGCGGCGGATCTGATTCATTTGGGGGCCAAGTTCGCGCCTTGTATGAGGCGAGACGTGAGGATAGCTCGGGCGATAGCTGCGTCCGCGCGGCGGGAACGGGATACAGCGTGCTGCATACGGAACGATGATTCTGGATGTGTGCAATCTTCAAAGGCTGATTGTTCTGTAAGATTCAACAATATAAACCTCTTTTTTTGACAAGCACTCGAGCAAGTTTAAGAATCCAAGATTCACTATACGTGTTGGTACAAATTAAAAAAAACTATCTAAATGTAGTTGTATAACAAACTTCGAAAAGGAAGAGGTTCTCAATTAGGTTGTATTTTTTTATGTTTGTTACCTCATAACTGGAAAAAACACTTCATTCACGTACACGACATTGCGTATTTTGCTTGTAAAAGTAAGCAACGAACAGATAAAGTAGTTAAGAAACATTACAATACAAAAAAAGAGTATTTCCTTATGAAATTGCTGTAGTGCTACGCGGTGTCTACGAGCGTAGACACCGCGTAGCACTTTGCTATGCACTATGAAAAAGATATACGTTGTGACTTTTTTGTGTTATGCATAACTTTATGGCTATGCCTAAGTAGGATTAAAATAATTGTTACCTACATCAAATAATATTACACCATAGTTATATTATTCGCTTGTTTAGGAAGGCGTATGATGTCCAAAAAAGCTGTACCCTTTATCGATGGTTTGTCTTCTGGCAGAATGATTACAAGCACGTAATGAAATTAGGTCATCCCAAGCTATTTGAACCTGACCTTGGTTTCAATCTAAGATTTGCGAAAGTAATTATGTAAAATTTCTCGCCTGAATTTTATATAAGTTATACTTAACAAAGTATTTAGAAAGCTAAAAAAAACAAATATTTATTTCATAATTCGTGTAATTATACTTTTGTAATAGTAATTAATTTAAAATATGAATTTTGCGCACGCCAACCAACAGATAAGAGGATTAATACCGAAGGTAAGCCGGATTATGAGTTATTGTGACCGACATTTTTGTAATTTTATTTTATTAATTTACAAATTTACTTTTATGCAGATATAAACCCCATTATGAATTTAAGCATGCAAATAACTCGCTTTTCTGCATAAAAGTATCAATAAATAACTAGTAAAAAAGGATTTTCGTACAAATGTATTATGTAAAGCTGCTAGAGTTTTTCTAAAAAAAAGATTTTTGTTGTAAACATGGCACCAATACTGAATTATCATTGAGTAATGATATTACATTATTATTTTAAATATTTCAGAACACAATATCGACGTGGAAAAAGTGGTCTTCCGGTGAATCGGGTCCGGGGGGTCGGATATCAGGGTCAGTTTGTGGATTAGATCCAAAGTAAGTATCCATATTTACTACTATATTCTACTTGTCGTGACTGTCGACCGTAATCACTAATCATCGCAAGGAGGTAGGTGTAATTCATAACCATTGAAAGAGGTTACTATTGGACAATCTGGACATGGGTCTCCCAATAATGGTGAGCTTTTTTCGTCCATCGATTATTTAGATTATCTAGAACAACCGACAAGGTCTTTTTATTGTTTCGGTACAGTTTTGGAAAAACTGAACACTTATAGTCTCACCCCGGTGTCTGCCTGTCACATCCACCTCATCTGAACGGTAGAAGCTAGAGAGTTGAGGAATAGTAATAGTTGCAAAATATTAGTTGTAATACCCACACAAACCTTTCGTGGTTTATAGGGTACTAGCGGACCGTTCCGGCTTCGCACGGGTATTTAACAAAAATTCTAATTATTTTAGGTCATTCTGACACCTTCGGTTACATTATTAGAGTTTTAGTAAGGATCTCTATTTTTTTGAAAATATAATATAGCCTATGTCAGTCAGGGATAATATAGCTTCCCAACGGGGAAAGAATTTTTCAAATCGGTCCTGTAGTTTCGGAGCCTATTCAATGCAAACAAACAAACAGACAATCAAATCTTTCCTCTTTATAATATTATATAGGCAGTATAGATTAGTATAGATATAGACAACATCTATAATGTCTTATTGCTGTGTCGAAAAGAAAATAATTAAAAATCCTACTAATGTGAGCTCGTGTTACATTGAACTTGTCTCGGAACACTACTCGCGCAAGAACTTGCGCTTTGTCCAATTTATTTTTATTCGCATTGTAATCTTTCAGATTTTGCGAGGCGCCCCGCTCAATAGCGCCGCACGAGTGGCCAGATGACATAACAAAATGGCCGATCTGCCGGAAGAACGTTCTAGATGGTTCTGCCGCGGTCGGCCGGGCGGGGCATGCAGCAGAACACATGGCGTGTGAGGTTATCGGCCATCCGTGCTGTATAGGAGTTCATGGGCAATGTGTCATCACCACAAGAGAACACTGCGACTTTGTAAAGGGCCATTTTCATGAAGAGGCGTCGTTGTGCTCACAGGTGAGTATAGTGTTCCAAAAAGAGTTTATACCATTCCCCCTCTAAAAAGCTTATTTTATCTTATTTGTACCTAAAAGGCTAGCAATTTTGAGCTGGACTGGTCAGTTACGCTATTTGACCTGTTACGCTTATTGAAGATTCTTCAACCTTCAATAAGCGTCTTCTGGGCAATATAACGCAAACTAATACATCTAGCCTTCACATCTATTGAAGATGATTTTATACAGCGTCAAGAGGCAACCTTTGCCTACACCAGCAGCGGCGGCGTTTGGAAGGAAATTTGTCTAAAGGCTGTGGCAAATCACAACTAAAGATAGCTGACTGAAACCTGTCCAGAAGTATAAACAGTTCAAAATGTGTGTAAAATTGGTTTCTGATTCCAGGTGTCCTGTCTAGACGACGTCTGTGGCATGCTTCCATTCATGCGACGCCGTCGACCAGATCAGCTCTACCGCGCGTGGACATCACTATTCGTTCACGCTGGTCTCCTACATCTGGCTATGACGTTAGCCTTACAATGGCTATTTATGAGAGACCTGGAGAAGATGGCCGGCCCTGTGAGAATAGCGGTTGTGTATTTAGGAAGTGGGGTCATTGGGAACATGGCGTCGGCCATCTTCGAGCCTTATCGAGCAGAGGTGAGTGTCTTAGATCATATATTTTTGCAGCAGTCTGGCGTTTCGTACCCTCTGTTTTTCTATCCAGTTTACGGAGTACAGAGTGTTGGTTAGTTGTATCACTAAAATAATATTTGTTTCAATTCCAGGTGGGACCAGCAGGATCACAATTCGGCCTCCTAGCGTGCCTCATGGTGGAAGTGATCGGTGCCTGGCATCTCCTAAAACAACCGTTTTGGGCGATGTACAAGCTAGTCGGTGTTGCGCTTACTCTGTTCACTCTAGGCCTCCTCCCATGGATAGACAACTTTGCCCACTTCTTTGGGTTTGTGTTCGGTTTTCTGTTATCATACGCGCTGATGCCGTTCATAACTTTCGGGCCGTACGAGAGGCGGAGGAAGATTGTGCTGGTGTGGGTGTGTATGGTGTCCGCGGGGGCGATGACCTGCGCGCTGGTCGCGTTGTTCTACGTCGCTCCGGCGTATGAGTGTGAGTCGTGTCAGCTGTTTACGTGTTTGCCTTTTGCGCCGGACATGTGTGCGTCGCAGGACGTGAGAGTGAGACAGATGGATGGGGTATGACGGCGCGCGGCCCGGGCGCCCCCGCCGCCGTCGCCCCCTCGCCCCCTTGTGCGCCCCCCGCGCCCCCAATGCCCCCAGCGCCCCTCGAGCCCCCACAATTCAAAGTGCCCAGTGCTCCGCCGAGCCGCATAACTCCACTATACATACACAGCTATGATTGACATTCAGTAACAAAACTGTCGATATCTTATAACTAGTATGTAAGCATTGGTTTGGTGTGTACGTCCTCCGCATGCTGGCATGTTTGAGTCGCATTACGCAGAGATATGTGCTGCAGTGCAAGCGGGCATTGACAATGCTTTTATGAAAATGTGCCTGTATACCTTCAATCTTGAAATCAAGAATGGGAATATTCATAGCTGTGTTTTTTGTACTGTGACGTCTTTGAAACATTTCGTAGATGTGAGTGCGCGCTCGAAGTCACGCGTTATTTTAACATTTGTAATAGAACTTGTAAAAGTGTAACAGTATGTTTTATCGATTTGTTTAACGAATAGGATCCAACGTTGCGTGTTATTTTTAAACGTTATCTGGACTTTAATGGGTGCTGTGTTGAAGGGTCGAATTTATTTCTGCTACCGTTTCAAATCTCAGGTATTTTCTATGTGTAAAAAAACCATCATAATTTCTTGATAAATGATCACAATATTCTTACTCTGAGCAAATGGAACCCTCTGAAAGAATTTCAATATAAAAACCCCTTCAATAACTATTTATCAGGCGTAAATTTCTTATAAAAATAGAAGATACTTATCCCTGCATTTTTTGTGAAAGTACCTAACTGAAAACAGTGAGTATTTACTTAATAAAATGCTGTTAGTGTTACAAGGTACAAAAATAAATTCGACCCAACGGACTCAATGAAAACAAAAACGTGAAATGTGCTAAATCTACGGGTAAATCATCTCGAGGACACAGTAAAGTTAATTGTAAATATTCTGTAATATACTTATGATACTTAAGATGTTTGCGTATGATTTTTTTTTCTCTACATTTTACGGGAAGTAAATGACTCCATTTACTTTTAAAGTATTATTTTACGAATTGTGTATCAGCGTTTTCCCGTAATTGTGTCAAAATAATACATAATTTAGTATATTACTAAATAATGTAAATATCACCTCGTTTAATATAAATTAATATTATTTCCACTGTAAGTTACTAATTCCTATCTATAAGTCTCACATATTTATTTTGTCAATTTATTATATAGCTGCTATCAAGTCTGCGTAGGCTTTTACATGCATTTAATTATATTATTTTAGAAAACTATGCTAGTGATAATACAACATAATAATAATAATTTAAACATATTTAGGCGTAATATAATTTACTTTAATACAATTTTTAGTTTTCAGGCTGTATTTTGTCTGTCGTTACATAATTATCATGATTTAATACGAATTTAAAATTATTTAGAGTTAATTAAGTAGGTCATTTATTATTACTATCGAGTATTTTATTTCCCAACGCAATGTAAATACGAATCAAGATTGAATACTTAACAGTTATTTTGTTAATAATTTAAGAGAATATTAATCGAGATACAGAGATAACATAACAAAACTAGATCTTGCATTAAACCAATAAAAAATAATAGTTACACTTTTTGCTTCTTTTGTACTGAATAAACTACTTAAGTTAGAGTAGTAGGTATGTACCTACTGTATTCTTTTTAGTTGACCAATAAAATATCATTACCTAACCAATCTAAGTTATTTAAAAAAAATCAACGTTTTTGGCAACAATTTAAAACAATATTACAGCCATAATTGTAGTAAGTTTTTCATAAGGTGCTCCTTGAAGTTTAGTGTTGAACGATGAAGCAATAAATAGCTATAAATAAACGAAAACACACTTACGCTTACGTTTTGAGCACAATTTTACTACTCCATACAACAGGGGCTTTATGCGCTTATTGGCAGAGATGTTGACGTCATATCTCAGCCGAAGACTCATTCTCGACGTCATTTTGACGTCATCCTTAAGAGTAAAACCTCTGCCGAACTGTGCATGAGGTCCCTGTACGCCGATACTAATTCTTTTTTTTTTCATTGTTCTTATTTATACTTAGGTCCAATAGGTGCTTATTGCCTGTCACTGCCAATTTAATTCCGTGTGTGTGAAATATTAATTAAGCTAATAATATCAATAATAAATTATTCTAAAGGTATGTTATCAAGAATGGAAAATGAGAGAGAGCTCAGAATTGTGACGTAAAAATACAATAAGAGAGGGTAATATTGAATTTCTTATTATATTTTTATTACTACGACGTGATTATTTTATATTTTTGCAGTAGGTATTTTTAACTACAAAACTTAGCAAAGATAATAAATAATGAAGTATGTTTGTTTATTATCAAATTTTAAGTTTTTGCAATAGTAAATGCTGTGCAAAACTTAACAAATACAAAACCTAATATGATTTGGAAATCTTGGAAATGACTGCAATGATTTCGGATTTTCCAAAACATTTAAATTTATCAGTTTTCTTACAAAAACTCGCATGGAAATCGGAACTTCCTTTTTGGAGATGAATGTCAGAAACAAGAGGTAGTAAATCCAGGCGGACGGATGGAACAAGTCAAGGTTGTGATTCTCTGACTCATGTTAACAATTTGAAGGTTTACAGATAGACCTATTTGATACATCTTTGGTGAGCAAATTGGAGAGAAATGGTATGTCTTCAAACTTGACAGATATGACGCAAAAAGCGAAGATAAAACAGGAGATATTTCCGGTGCGTAGCATTTTAGATTTGATTAATAACAATAACTTTTATTCAACTGAAGCTTCAACGAATATTAATGAATAATTCCTGATTTTCTTCAGTTATTTAGGAAAGGTCTTTGTTGCTCTGTATATATAAAAATGGTTTAGCATTAACCATTAATATTATACGATTTATATTTTTTGATAAAAACTGCTGTGCAGTATGTTATTGGTTGAGTGGTAGGGCGTCTATTCTTAATACCTCGGCGTAGAGCAATAAATAAAATTATTATAATTATTCTTAAATATTGTTAATATTGGTGTCATCATTATTTTTGATTATGGAATAATTCGATTTACTCTGCTTTTATCTTATTTAGGCTGGAATACTGAAAGATCACTCAAATATGAGCACCACTTAAAATTGCTCTGCCTCTATTTGACATTACTCATTTGTAAGAGATGGCAATAATTCAAACGTGGACTTAATTTGAGTGGCGTTTGTGTGGCGTTTGAGTATTCGACCATTAGGCTCTTAATTCGAAAGCGTTCGACAAAATGACATAAGCCTGTCACACCGGCGGCGGCGGGGACATTTGCATAGTGGGCTCGATGGGATTTTGTTTCCAATTCGGCCCCCCAGTGAGCCGGCCGGTGGGCTCGATGGGAATAACCCCTCCTAAGTGCCCATAACTTTTTATTGAGCATTTGCAAACTATATCATACAAATGTCTTTCATTGTAAAATTTTTAGCAAACCATGCACAAGTTAATTTGGAAGTGTAAAATGTATCTATTGTACAAATGTATTATTATGACTCTGTAAAATAATTCTCGATTGATTTCCCTATTATAATATTATGCTGAGTACAAACAAAGTGAACGAATGAAAGTTAAAATTAGCAAACGAACGATAGACGTGTGAGTGAGGTTCGATTCAACTAATGGTTACAAAGGTTGATGTTCTTTTCAGTTCCAACTATGGTTAGATCGAGCTTCAGCTTAGCTGAAACGTCACTGGTACGGCTGGATCAAAATAATCTATGAAGGAAGCTATCGTTCGGACACGAGGTTTGACATTTTTTGAAACGACACATAGCACTTTTATTTTAATAGTTTTTCTTGTGTTATTGTGAGTATTGTTGTTTAATTTTGGTGGAATTTTAACCAATAATACTTAGGTCGTAACATAAAGTGTGAGCCATTGGAATAAATGTGTGTAAAGTGGTTTTTCTGAATGTGAAAATTCGTGTTAGGTTTTGAAGAGAAAATCCACCATTTTCTTTTCAAAACAAACGACAGCCGACTTGACTTGACTTATTTATTACAATTATATCACTTGACATTGGCAAAATTGTCTGTCGAAATGACGGACACAGGCCATTATTGAAGAGAAGAAGAAGAAGAAGCTATCGTTCGTTTGGTTTGCATTTGGCATTGACAGAAGTTAACTCGAAGTGCCCTTTTGCCTTTGGCTAGAAGGACTGTTTTGAAACATAATTATAAGACAAACTTACATAAATTGTACATTGTGAACATACACTAATATTACTGTAATTGTAAGAAATAACGTAATCTTATTGTAATTAGTAATAATCGAAAATGAAACCTTATTATCATAATATTTTTGTTTTATTTAGACCACTGTATACTGATGAGTCTGAAACTAAATTAAATGAGATTGTCATCATTATGACGACTCTAGAAATCTTTTTGACACGCCTGCGCCGTTAGTCATTCGAAGGGTTAATTCTTTTTAATAATATTACCTACATATTTACACAGGTCCTTTATAAGAAACCACAAAAAATACTTCTTTCTAACGTTTTTAATTGAGCCATTCCATATTTTAAGTTTGATATGGAACTTTTAGTGCGAGAGTCCTACTTGCACTTTACTCAAAAAATCGAGCTAACCCTGCACGATCAGTGACATCTATCGCCTAGGCGATGAACAATAGAGAATAAAAGAACCTGAACGTACTAGGTATCCTAACATAGGTTAACTCAGTCCGATGTTACTGAAAGAGATGGCGTTCGTGTTGCAAAGTCATAGATAAACTCAATTATTAAAAACGCGAAGGTTTTTAAGGATGTACAGATTGTACAGTACAATGTACATGGATGTTTGTTACTCTTTCACGCAAAAACTATTGATCCGATTTGGACGATACTTGGAATATATATTGTCCGTGATCTTGATTAACATAGGCTACTTTTTATCCCAGAAAATCAACAGGATCTAACGGGAAGCGAACGAAGTCGCGGGCGGAAGCTAGTGTACTATATTTTATGATTATCTTCATAGAAATCAGAAGTAATAGCAAGCAAAAACGTAACCAAACTTTCAGGATTAGATAAAATGGACCTTATGCACCCACTATCTGGTTCAGTCAGTCTTAAGTAACACTACTATTATAGTATTATTATGATCTGTGGTAACAGTAAGCTTAGCGGTACTTATAATAATCTGGGCTGATAATAACCTGTGTTTTTTGTCAACGTATGCCCATTTTATTCTCCTAGCCAGCAGCGCCAGGACTTCAATGGAATGTTTTTTGTGTACGCTTGTATTTTTAATCATGATTATTCAATAGAACTCTTTATCGATGGAAAGGTAAGGTATATCTTGACAGCGATCTCGACTGAATTGTGACGGAAAACCTAAAAACTTTTCGAGTATGCATCAGTAAGTACTTGAAATGAGATAGCAGATCTATATCGTACGCTGGTTATCTAGCACGTGAAATATATCTTTACCTAAATTAACTACTCTAAGCCCGCATGAGCTCAGAAACTTCACCCCATAAAAATCCTTCACAGGCTTCACTTCACAGCTCAGTCGGTTATGGCTTTGCCTTTCGCACTGTGAGTCGTGGGTTCGATCCCCACTCAGAACAATCATTTATGTGTGGCAAACAAAGATGTTTATTCTACGTAGCAAGCAAAGATCTTTTAATAATAATAATTACTATAATATCAGCAATCTATTTTAAATAGATATTTGCTTAGTTTGGGACTAGATGGCGTTGTGTAAAATGACCAAGAATATTTATTTCTTTAACCTTCAGTTTCTGATAGCTGCAGGATATACCGAGTGGTGAACTATGAACGCCTTTTGCGCCCCGAATAAGGGTGACCCTTATTCGGGGCGCAAAAGTTGTGATCACAATATATGCCATCTACGCCGCAGTGATATCATCATCAATCATCAATCAATATATATAAAACTCTTTTGAAGCTGACTTAGAATCAACGCACAGCCTAAATCATAAGTCCTAGAGGTATGAAATTTGGAAGGTAGTATCCTTATATAGTGTAAGGGTGCACTAAGAAAGGAATTTTGAAAAGTCGCATCCTATAGGGTAGAACGCGAGCAACGCCGCGGGCAACGGCTTAATATAGGCATAAAACACTAATATTAGTTGCAGCTCTTCCGGCCACAAGACAGAGACCAAGTGGCAAGTGCTTCAAAAGTACTATCTGATGGAGCATCGTGTAGTGACCTAAATACCTGTGCTACAGGATGATGTTAATTTAAAGTAATGTCCGAGAGAACATCACACTTGCGGTTAATATGCCACGATGCGGTTACTGATCTAGAGCTAGATTGACTAAGAGTCTATCTAAGCTCGCAGTCTGAGTTTTGTGATTTGCGAAAAGTGAGTCGTAATTTTGGTATTGAAAAGAATAGCTTTCGTTTCACCAAACGATTATATTGCCAAAACTAACAAAATAAAACTCTACTGGCTTTGATATTTTACATTCGCCAGGTTAAATAAAATTCTACTAATTTACAAAGGCTAATGTTCAGTTGTAATGGCTATTGTTCGATTAATCCTCAGTTTCAGTTGAAACGTCACTGTAGAATATGAAATAGAAAACAGATGAAAGCTACAGTTCAGCTGCGTTTTAGCGATTGTTTAAACTGACAAGTTTTTTTTATTTAAACAGAATTGAGCCCCAGAAACCGACTAGATGACTATGCGACTATATTTATTATGCGGACAGCCAAAGCGTGGAACTCGTTGCCGGCGTCTGTGTTCCCGAATGACTATAATTTGGAAGTTTTCAAGAGTAGAGTGAATAGGTATCTTCTAGGTAACCTTGCTACATCGTCGACCACGTCATTGCTTAACATCAGGTGAGATTGTGGTCAAACGGTTGCCTATATTGTATATAAAAAAAAACTAAGGCTTCGAAACATCATATTAATTTAGATAATGATTCTTAGGTGAGTTTAGAACACCGACTTGGCTGTATAGGTGCTAATCTTTATCTTAAGATCAAGCAACTTATACCGAGGTATAATTGAGGGGGTAGTCAGAAAACGTACTTACTGGCTTAGAATTTTCCTTTAAGATAAGTTTAGTTATCTGTAGGTACTTTAGCATACTGATAGTGTCAATCACTTGTGCCAGCCCTGACATGATCTAATATCGATGTGATCAACAATTTCTTATGGTTACGTGGTTACGACAGTGTGTCTTATGTATTGTGAAGTTAGTGATATAAGAATATTGTAAATTGAAAATAGGTAAGTTTTCTGGCGTTTCTTACGTCTCTAATTTTCAGTGTAACATAGAGTACAGAGTACAAAGTTAAGATAACTACGAATATGTGATTGTAAATTAGGGCATAAATTTAATTTTGGAATAAGCCTTATATTGCTAGATCTCAATATAAGGAGGTAAAATGTGTTGTTGAAAACATAGTATTTTGGTAGATTTAGAGAGGAACATTGGAGGTAGAGAAACATTTAAATTATGTTACTTAAGTTTTTTTTTTTTTTTTAAATGATAAAAGTAATGGAACAAGCTAATAGCTCACCTGATGTTAAGTGGTAACTTCTGCCTATAACAATGCATTACCTCACAGGGCAAGTCCAATGAGGACGTGCCCTGTAAGGCAATGCACTGCGTCCATCACTCTGAGACGTAAAGATCTTGAAGTCTCATGTGCCTGTAATTACACCGGCGCCCTTACCCTTCAAACCGGAACACAGCAATGCGAGCATCGCTGCTTGGCTGCAGAAATAGGTACGGTGGTAGTACTTCTCCGGACGAGCTCTCACAAAGAGCTCTACTACTACCCTACTACTATTGTGAATACGATAACATAGCTCAACCGATCATCAACAGTTATATAGGGACATACCTATAAATTTTATGGTAATTATAGCTACTACTACATAGAAGGTCCCTAGAAGATATTTCCTGGGATAGGAAGATGCATGGGCTTAATAATTTGCTACAGCCAAATACTGTCAAGAATAATTAATTTTGTAGTTTCTCTGTCCTTCTACAGAAGAACCCATGTTAGCTAGTCATATAAAATATGAACTACATGATATCTTCACAGCATAACTTTCTTATCCAATTGTATAACATGGGATTGGCAAAAAACCTTAGTGGTATTATTTCCAAGGCCACCATTTAAATATTTTACAAAAATTTAAAGAAGGAAACGATAAGATTAATTCCACTCCTTGTTCAAATGAAAAATGTAATATTTGCGGATGCTAAGCTATGCTAAGTCAATGTTTTTTACAAAGTGACACTAAAATCATGATTCTATAAATGTTGAAGTACCTAACTTTGACCGCAAATAGGTAGGTGTACCTGCTTGTGTATGTATAACTCGACCAATGAACCATCGAAATAATTTTGTTGGTGTTTTGATTTTGCTATATCAATACCTACTTTTCTTAAATTTGAGGGTATGAGGTACCTAAGAATCTAAGCCCTTTTTATGTGTTATGGAAAAATATACAAGTCTTTTTCTTTCTTTTACAAACAATAGGCACAGCGAAAATATTTTTCAAAAAGTAAAAATTGTTTTTTCTTGCTATAGATCTAGAGCATGGTCTAAGCCGGATCGTGTAGAAGTGTTTACACTTTGTATCATTTATGATCATAATCTAAACAAAATGCCATTTATTTGATTAAAAAACAGATAGTAAGGAAAGCCTTCTTGGAGGTCAACGCAAAATGGAGAAGTTCATCATAGGCCAACCGGTATGCGCAGCGCAATAAGTTGTATTACTAGAGATAAATTATACAATATCCTTCCTCTTAGCAAAAATATAATAAAACTAATCAAATAACGATACCGGAAACATGAAACAACGCAAGGGACATATTCTCAAGTATTTTCGTGATTTTCTATACCAAAGTAATCAAAATCTATAACAATGATTCAATGATAAGGTAATCTGCCGTTAGATGTAGGATAACTAGAAAATAAATTAGGTATTGTTTCCAATCTTTACTCTATGCCGAACTTAGCCTGATGACTAGAAGGAGACGCAATAGCCGTGATGTTGATTCTCGCGGTCACATCATCAATATATATAAAACTCTTTTGAAGCTGACAGAGAATCAACGCACAGCCTAAACTATAAGTCCTAGAGGTATGAAATTTGGAGGGTAGTATCTTTATAGTGTAGGGGTACACTAAGAAAGGAATTTTGAAAAGTCACACTCTAAAGGGGGGTAGAACGCGAGCAACGCCGCGGGCGACGGCTAGTAGGTATATAAATATATGCTAGAGTACGTGAAATCAGCGACAAATATAATTATAATATGATAAAATAGTATGTATTTGTATCTATAAAAGTATTTTTTTAAATATTACGGTTCTGAATAAATTTTTTGGGTAAAAACGTACCTACACTAGAACAAATCATTTTCAACTCACATCTTATGGTTCAACATACCAGTAAAAGGTATAAAAAATACAGTACGTATAAACTCAATATTTTTTACACAAGAAACATTGAATGATTAACCATTTTATCATGTTCGGTCAATATCGTGTAATTTCTTCGTTTTATTGGTTTGCTAATAATTTTCTGGCGAATACTTAATAAAATATCTAGGTTTCATGATTGGTATCGGCACACCTAGGCCAATCAGTTTTATAGGAAACTGACTTTCATAGAATAGGTAACTTTATTTTATTAGTCACAATAAGTGAAGCGCTCGTGGCGTAGCTTCTTCACAGATTATCTAAGTTAAGTAACGTTCTGTGCGGTTACTATTTGGATGGGTGACCGTTAGTGGCATTTACATCTGAGCGCTTCGGAGGGCACGTTAAACTGTCGATCCCGTCTCTAGCAGTCGTTAAGCCACGACGGAGGCCTTAAGGCGGCCTTAAAACCCTGTCACCAGAGTTGGCCACTAACTCATACGAGCTTGCTTATTATAGTCACAATTTGTGATTATGGTTCTGAAAGGGCCTTACGTATGTATCGGAGGAGTCCCAATTATTTTTTATTATTTATTTATTACTTATTACAACTAAGTAGCTATTACTTTAATAGTATTACGTAAAAACAGGTACTAACGACGGTAAAAAGCAGTGAAACAGACAATGAAGGATAGTCGCTGAAGAGATTGTAAAAAAATTGTACGATGACGACGCCTGTAACTTTAAAATACGATCGTAATACCGTTGGAATACGGCTCAAAGTAGTAATCGTCAGTTAGTGACGTTAAAGTGTATAAGAATCCGCTCAGTCATAAAAATAAATAGCTCATAATATTTGGATCAACACCCAAAAAGATCGGATCAATGAACCAAACATGTGCAATATTATGCAAAGTGAACCTTAAAACCAGAATACATTCTTTGACAATGATTTGAAGACCTTGCTCGCTCGGTCAATATAATAATTATAATGTTATCCACCCTAGAAGGCTAATATCTATGGTAGGCACCATAGATAGTGGGTAATCTGAAAGGCCAGTAGAAACGTTTTCATGATTTTTTTTCATGAATGTTTGGCCAAAATATCTCCAATTTTTTGATAATTATCTTTATTCTCCCGAGTAATATCACCGTTAAAAATATATCTTTGCGATATACGAGTTTGAATTTAGAAAACACCAAAATCATAATTTTAAACGCGTCAAACCGAGTTGTCAACTTTTTGGGCTCCACTGCTATGATTTTTTTATATATGGCTAAGTATATTTGGTTGCTAGTACAAGCCGCAGCCTAAAGTAGAGCACGCTTAGCAATAATGCACCTTTTTACTCTTTGCTTGAAAATTTCTAGTTTATAACCCGTATAGAGGCATGCCGAAATCGGTTGTCGCTCTAATAACACAATCCTGAGGTCTGTGTCTGACTATCTGACCAATCATTATTCAGGCACTGGACCTCTGTCCATATAGACAAAACACAAAAAATTACTGACTAGACTTCTACGAGTGCTATTAAGTATTTATGACTAGGTGTTTTTATTTAAAAAAATGTGATATGGGTCTGCGTAAAATGTTTTGTTATCTACCGTGGCTGCAATAAACGAATTTCATTTATTATTACATCGTTCGGGTAATTGAAGATGTCAGAGTTTACACAAGGTTTACACTATGGTTCTTCTTCTTCTCTTCATTAATGGCCTCGGTCCGTCATTTCGACAGACAATTTTGCCAATGTGAAGTGATATAATTGTAATAATATAAATCAAGTCAAGTCATTTAATTTTGTCAAGTCGGCTGTCGTTTGTTTTGAAAAGAAAATGGTGGATTTTCTCTTCAAAACGTAACACGAATTTTCACATTCAGAAAAACCACTTTACACACATTTATTCCAATGGCTCTTGAAGCGTTACTTTAAGTGTAGCACAGCTTATTGTCGCATTTGTCAGTGTCAATGGTGCAACCTGAAGATGTCCCTGCCCTTGACTGTAATCCGGTAGTACGATTTCAATAAAACACCTTACTCAAGAGTTACGAACCGTTTTCCTGATTACACTCTGTATTGTCGGGTCGTGTCTACCGCGCGCAAATGTGAATCACAAGAAACGTGGGTTTGAACAAGTGTTCTTTTGTTTTTAGGTTTGAAGTGGAATCATGCTGACAGGATGGAGACTTGTTTTGTCAAAATGTAAGTAAACATTCCTTATTCTTTTCAATTCAGAAATTTTTTTGACTTCGACAGAGCAACATTTTGGCCTATCTATGAGAGAGCGGCAAGGTTTTTTTATACAATTTTATTTAAATATGCAAAGTTATGTAGAGAGAAGCTACTCTAAGCTACTAAGCTACTAGATATGTAATAAAAATTGAAATTTAAAGTTAAAATAATCTAGGTTACGTACCTAGGTAAAATGATAACAGTTACCTAAATAAAATAGGTGTATCAAGTAGATAAATAATATATTTAAAATTAAATTAATACCAGGTTCTGGTACCTTCTTTAATAATCTGTAGCTGAAATAAATCTATTGTTTGGGATACTGAATAGAATAGAGTTTAAAAATACCTAGTGAATGCTCAAACAAAACCAAAGTATGTAAACTTTGAACTTGTATTTTGTTATACAATAATCTAAATATATTTAACTCTTTTGAAGCTGACTGACAATCAACGCACAGCCTAAACTATAAGTCAGAGGTATGAAATTTAGGGGGTAGTAGTATCCTTATATAGTGTAGAGGTGCACTAAGAAAGGATTTTCAAAAGTCGCACCCTAAATTGTCTAAAATTAAGATCTAAGATTTAAACCAAATAATACGTTTCTTTTATATACTATACATAGAAGACCCTTAAAAATTTGAACATAGATCCTTAAATAAATTGACACCACACGTGTTTCAGGATATAAAAAAAAACAAAACTGTTTGTATGCTGCTACCACGCGACCAAAGCCGCGGGTGACAGCTAGTTAAACCATAATTTTATCAGTATTCTGTGTTTCACTGCTATTTGACTATAGTTTGATAAATTAAACTGTCTAAAATGTTCTATAGTTGGTACCACAAACGCAATACTTTGTTGTTTATCTTTTGTAGAGCGACTTAAGTAGGTACAGTTGGAACGAGAAGTAATGGGCTCTATAATTATTAGTTTTCATCCTTATGATAGAGTTTTTATTTCATAACCAGGATTGGTTATAAAACAAAAATGTTTAGATTTTAGTCATGTTTTTTTTAAACTTACTCTCATCATCATTAAACGCTGTTGTTGATTGTACTTTACGCAAATAATAGTTGATACTTAACAGAATTCGCGTTGAACTGATAATGTAGGTACCTACTTAATTCAAAATAGCATTATTATTGGCAAATTAGATAGAGTCAAGTAACAAAAAAGTAGTACAACTTACTTTTCACACTGTTGAAATGTATAATCTGTCGTATGTTCTATAATTTTTGAGTAAAAGTGCAGGTAAACCCTAGTCATCGACTAGCTACTGAAGTAAGACGGACGTTTCATTTTGTTAACCCCATTTCCAACGAAAATGGAAATGGGGAGTTGGAGTCCTTGGGCTACAAATTTATCAAAACCAAGCCAGACAATAAGCGCCTCTAGCGGGTGAATCAAAAACCTTTATACAAATGCGAACTCGATCTTAAATTTTCAAGAATAAAACTCAGACTAGCGTCTGTTATTGGCAATAGCATTTTTTTTTAAATCGTATGTTATTGACCGCGAGCATAGATAATAGAGTCCGTTCCGGTAGAAGTCGTGACACAAAGCTAATTCCCTGTAATTACTGAAACATGCAACTATCAAATACTGACCTATGAGAAAAGTGAAGGTAGGCAAGTATAGAGAGAGCCTCATTACCTCTTATCTTAAAAACAAAGTATTCTCATTAGAGTTTAGCTATTAAACTGGGGTTATTTGCTCGATCAAGCACGTCGAACTTGATGACGTAGATGTACGCAAATAATGGCCGATAGACTTATAAAATCAGAGCTCTACTATACAGATAAACTTATCTTTCTTTCTATCTATGACGTACTGCGCGAAACACAATATCAAGTGTTTTATCAAGTTAGACATGAACTTAGAAGGTGCCATAGTTTTGGACACCGTCACTGTTTCAGCTGTGGACCATTCACTTTGGTACGCTCACACAGGCTCCTATTTTCCAAAGCCATTGGTCTTGATAGGCTTGCAATCAACTGTTTGTTTTAAAAGGTCTTTATTTATCTTTATCAACGGTTTGTAGATGGCTCAACTGTTTCATGTGTATTTTGTAAATATTGTGAATATTGTAAATACTGTATTAGTTATAATTTTCTTTATCTTAATAAAATATAAAAGTAACATAGCTAAACACAGTTTAGTACACTACAAACCTAGTATTTAAGCATAACTCGACAGGCTATAGTGCCTCGAAAAGTTTTATAACAAAAATGTCTGATTGACAACTTGGTAAATCTTAAATTTTGAAAAAGTTGGTATCTACTCAGGTTTAAGTTTTATGAACACTTTGTTAAGTGCGCATTTTTAAATAAAGGGGGATTTGCTCAAGCTTTTTGCAATCAACTGATACTCCTAAAAACCTAGGTCACTATATATTTTTTCTTTTTAGTGTTGTAAATTGTAAACCGCGATTGACTCACATTTGAACCAAACGCAAACTCGTGCTCGCCACGAAACCGTTCAAACAATCAATTCTCCATCTCCAAAATAATATTTTGATATTCACAAAGGAATATTTGATTTCAGTGTTTATAATACTCGTAGTTCAGAATTTGTTATGGCTTTAGCTAAGGCAATTTTAATTACGAAGTGATTGGTTAATGTGATTGGTGAATGTTGCCGTAGACAAAACTAGGTCTAATATATTTTACACTATCACACCGTATTTGAAGAGCCTGTTGTTTAATCAACTAGCTGATACCCGCGACTTCATACGCGTGCGAAACTTTTAACCAAAATATCTGTCACCAGCGATGAACCTCACAGCAAAATGCCTGCGATGAACCTCGTAGCAAAATGCCTGCTTTTGGTTTAGAAAGTGCAAGCTTTATCTAAGAATCCACGTATTTAATTGCAATAAAATAATAGCCTACGTTTCAATCCAAAAACAGGGCTTTTGAATGGTATAAGTTTCATTGAAATTGGTCAGTAGTCAAGACGGTCTAGTAGTTAAGTTTGGCACGAGAAATAATAATTACTTATTTAAACTAAAACATGTTATTGAAAAACTCGTCAATGGAATAATGAGCTTATTCTTATAATAATTTCGACAGTGCTTGATTAAATGCAACCATAATAATAATAATAGTAATAAATATTCACGGACACTTAACACAACGCCTTCTAGTCCCAAACTAAGCAAAGCTTGTACGATGGAAACTAGATGGCTGATAGAATACATACATAAAGTTTTTTTTGTAAATACTTACTTATAATACATAGAAACACCCAGACACAGAACAAACATCTATGTTTACAACACACAAATGTTTGTTCTCGGTGGGGATCGAACCCACGACCCACAGCACGGAAGGCAGAGCTACTACCGACTGAGACATGACGCCTGTCATGCCGAAAACAAAAAACAAAGTTTTTCCGGTTCGTGTTAATGATGTAAGAAGCTACATAAATAGTTTTTTTTTTCAGTGTTTATAATACCACAGCGGTATGTCCTAGCTATAATGGGCCTGCTGGCCATAGCTAACGCCTACACCATGCGAGTATGTCTGAACTTAGCGATCACACAGATGGTGAAGAAGACCGTATTAGTGGAAGGTGATGAGCACTTCGACCCCTTAGCATGTGACGATCTCAGTCTATTAGGAACCAGTTCAGTTTCAACTAATTCATCGACTGTTGTAGCGGATGAGGTGAGATTTATTGATCGAGCACGAATTGGAATTGTAATTTTGTATGTATATTTGACTTTCGAACCGCTTATTCGCTGCAAAAATTACGGGTCATCTATTATTAATTCGAATATGAATGCTAACTATTGCTATCCTAGTGAAATTGTTCAATGAAAAAACTACTGATATTTTACTAAAAAGTATTAAACTGCTTATTAGCCAAAAAATGCTCTCAACTTTAGCTGGCACCTCTACCTACGAAAACAAGATTCAGTCAGTTAGTATTTTTTTTTTAAAACTAATCATTTTCAACAATGTTGAATTTAAAAGGGTTGTGGTTGCAAGTCTTCAGTTAAAACTATACTTTATGGATCAAGTATCACTAGATAGTCCAATAAAAACGTGCATAGCATACCTATTTGAAAATTAATATTATACTATTTTATTTTACCGTGCTACATCGTCGACCACGTCATTGCTTTACATCAGGTGAGATTGTGGTCAAACGGTTGCCTTTTTGTATAAAAAAAAAAGCACGAAGTTATAAAAAAACTCGTCTCCAAATAAAGTTATCTGAACCTACCTTCATGTAACATCCGTAAGTATACACACCCTTTTCTGAAACGTGGTTTACAAAAAGCATTAATCTAATCGAAATATGTGTTTGTAATCGTTCCAAAAATGAAATACGGAAATCTTTTTGTGTTCCTAAATATACACAATTCCATTCGTGCTAGCAAAAAATCCTAAATTACACCACCAAATTTAAAAATAACTACGTTTATGCAAACCAATGAGTAAATGATGTTTTACAAGATATTGTTTTGATCTTCAGACTATGCTTTACGAATGGAGCGAAGTGACCCAAGGTGTCCTTCTTGGATCGTTCTACTACGGCTACATCCTCACTCACATTCCCGGTGGAATGCTAGCTGAGAGGTTTGGGGGTAAATGGGTCCTCGGACTCGGACTCCTGTCGACTGCTATTTGCACGATAATCACGCCGATTACTGTTAAGCTTGGTGGCGCCACTGGCCTCTTCATTTTACGAGTTATCGAAGGTCTTGGGGAGGTAAGTCGATAGTTGCACTTGAAACTCGATAAGTACGTGCAGATAAGCAACAAAAATATTATGAAAAGGTAAAACGGCTAAAACTGCTTTAAACCTTTGTGATAAAATAATATGGAATATAAAAATTCACCGACGAGTTGTAGTTGGAGAATAGACCAAAGTGAGCTAAATTGCTTCAGTCAAAGTGATATTACACCAATAGGTAAAATGGCGTACTTTTTGAAGAGAACTCATTTAGAAAAATTGTTTTTAAAGATCTATACTTAGTTATTTTATCCGATCCTTTTTACTAAACCAAATATTCAAAGATACTTAGCCGATTGCAAAGTTATTCAAACAAGAAATTGTATGGACAAAAATGATGTATATGTTTTTATATAATAGGCACATCATTTTTGTCCATACAGATTTTAAGTTTTGAGTAAAATACACTTTTGTGAATTTTACTCAAAACTCCCGAGTTTATATTTTGATACCCCTTTGCACCGAAGTAACTACTGAGGTAGCCTAACATAAGAAGCCACATTGGTATGATTATTGGTTCGCAGACCACTTCCCATACAGATATGAACAGTCTTCTTAGAAATACGACGTAGAGTAGAACAATGTAGAAAGAGGTATTACTAGGCAAAATCAAACGCAAAATGCTGTACAACCTATGCATTATCTATAGTAATTTTTTTCTAGGGTCCAACTATGCCTGGCCTAATGGCAATGCTATCGAAGTGGGCTCCCAAAGCAGAGAGAGCCAGAATGGGAGCGATTGTTTTTGGTGGTGCTCAGATCGGGAACATAGCCGGTTCCGTCTTCTCTGGTCTGATCATGCATGAAGGAAGCTGGGAGAATGTGTTTTATATGTTTGGAGGCCTTGGCATTATCTGGTTTCTGCTATGGGTAAGGTTTATTCGTAGAATAATGTTTTATTTAAGGTTCGGTTAGATTAATTAACCATGTGCAATGTTATTGCACACAACTTTACTTTGTTGCTTGCTATTTTTCATAATTCAATTTCAGTGATTTTATATCTTCAGAAATGTTGAAGTGTTGAGAAGTTGATCATAGGAGGTTATTTACAAACAATGATCAAAGACATGGTTACAAAGGATAAATGATTCACCCTTGATCCACCTAAAAATGGCTGATTTTATTGCTTAATTTTCTTTAAAGATGTCATCTGTATGTTGTACCTATAGCCCATTAGATAGACATTAGAACCCAAAAGAGTGATGGTTATGGTCGACTTAACTGAGAATTAGGCTGCTTTCACACTGACTGCGACACGACACCTCCACCACGACAATTATGTGTCGTTCGGATCACTCAAGCCAATTCCTTAAGACATTTTTTTTTCAGACTGTCCTCTGCTTTAGCACGCCAAACACCCATCCGTACATATCAGACGCTGAAAAAGAATTCTTGAACCAGAGCGTTGATGCGCTCCTCCACAGCAAGAAACAGGCTTTAGATCCAACACCTTGGAAGGCCTTGCTGCGCTCAGTGCCTCTGTGGGCTCTTATAATTGCTGGTGTAAGTTCATAGGCTTATGGAGCTTATGTTTTTTTTTTTTTTTTTTTTTATTTATTTATTGTTTTAAAAATACATTATAACTTATTTTGTACTATAGCACTAGGGAAACCACAAGGTTTATATGAATAATGCTATATTATGAGTCTTGGCGTCGATAGCCTTACATTAGGTAGGTAGTTACTAGATTAGATAGATAGGTAGGTAGGTAGCTAGCAAAGTGCATTCCATTTATTTAGGTAGCTTGTTTTAGTTAGGTAGTTAGGTATGTGTGTGCAGACTTGTGACTGAATCTAGTAAAGTACAGAAAGGCCTACTCTGAACGATTGCTTGTAGAAGTTGGAATAGGTACTCACCCCAAAGTGAGACACATCGAATCCTAAATAAGGTATCATCACTTACAAAACTAGATGATACAGCCTGGGCAAGCGAGACTATTTGGTATTTAATAAGACGCCAGAAGGCACTAGAGTTTCGTTAATTTGTTCAGACATTAGTGTCGATCTTGTTGCATTTTTTAAACTACATTTTAATTTAAAAAAAATACTTTTTTAGTTTGATAACGCTAAAAATGTTGCCTTTCTCATAAAACTGATAAAGACAGCTATTATTTTAGGTTAGTTTCGAAAAATGCAACAACGTAATCGACAACATTGTCAAGGCATATCATATTTAATGCCTCTAACACGTGTATCTTTGCTTTGTAGGCGAAATCAGTGACTTATCTATCTTTAACAGATTGGCCACGATTGGGGCTACTTTACAATGGTCACCGACCTGCCTAAGTACATGACAGACGTATTGAAGTTCAACATCAAATCTACTGGCACGCTATCAGCACTACCGTACATCTCTATGTGGATAGCTTCCTTCTTCTTCGGGCTACTTTGCGATTTCTGTATCAAGAGAAAGTGGCATAGTATAACGACAGCAAGAAAGATTTACACTACCATTGGTGAGATTCTTTTGATAAGTACCTACTTTAGTTTTGCATTAGAATCCGTGCAATAAAAAAGTATTAACCGACAAATATTGGCAGAAGCAAAAACAATCAACATAAATAAATCCTCAAATACTATAAAATTGTTATCAGTTCATTGCGCGTGAGAGATTGCACCAAAGTAGGTACTGCTACTTCTTCATATTCCGCATATCGAGACCAAATCATTGTTATCTATAAAGAGGTTTCTATATTATTCGAAGCGTAGGACGGCAAAGTCCCCCTATCAAAGTCTCACGATATGGAAGCCGGTGGATGGAAAAGACTAAGAATCATATCTTCTGGAAATTGATTTCCAGGTCCAACAGTAGACTTCTACATACATCTGATAATGATGGTGACATTTTATGCATGGTCAGCTAACACCTGCTTGTTCAGCAGTCTGAGTACTGTGGTACTTTAGCACGTTGATACCCACATTGCAGGGGGGATATCGTGGCATTATAATACAAATGTGCTAAAGACGTGAGAGGCATAGGAAAGACAGAAAACCTCTGCTAAACACATCCCGTAGTACAATAACCGTACCTATATCTACCGCCAAACAGTGCTGCTTCCATTGCCGCGTTCCGGTTTCAAGGGTATAATTACAGCGACTTTTGCGTCTCAGAGTTCTGGACGCAGTGCATTGCTACAGAGCACGTCCTCAATGGACATACTCTGTAAGTTAATGCATTGTTATAGATAGAGGTAAACGTTTAACATCAGGTAGGAATTCAGGTTGTTCAATTACTTTTTATCTTAATATAATCATCATGCACATTCTCTGTTTTCCAGCTGCAACGGGCCCGGGTATCTGCATCCTCCTAGCCTCATACTCCGGCTGTGACACCACCCTCGCAGTGTTCTGGTTCGTCTTTGCCATGACTCTTATGGGAGCTTACTATAGTGGCATGAAGATCAACCCGTTGGACATCACACCAAACTATGCGGGGACCACAACAGCCATGGTGAACGGAATCGCAGCCATCTCGGGGATCATATCGCCATATTTGATCGGCTTTTTGACACCTGATGTAAGATTTTTATAGCATTTATAGCATTTATGG
This sequence comes from Eulithis prunata, assembly GCA_918843925.1. NCBI lineage: Eukaryota > Metazoa > Arthropoda > Insecta > Lepidoptera > Geometridae > Eulithis > Eulithis prunata. The sequence goes on along the minus strand of OU974014.1, from coordinate 6,334,141 downwards.
CATTCTAGTCAGTTCTAGTTTATTTGAAACAAAAAATTGTAAAACATATTTATTAAAATTTTTGACTTTCTTTTCAGTCTACTCTCAGGCAATGGCGAGTGGCGTTCTGGGTGTGCCTTGGAGTGCTTGTCATCACAAACATAATCTACGTATTATTCGCGCAAGGTGAACAAGTCTGGTGGGACGACATCAAGAAACACGGCTACCCCCCAGGATGGAAACACGGACCTCTAACAACGAAAACTCAAGACTCTGAAGAACCAACCAAAGAGGAAAAAGAAAATAAATGACACTGTGCTGACTGAATTAGAGTTTGAAAATAAAAATACTTATTTATTAAATTAAATTATTAACTTTCTAAAGCTGAATCAACTTCACTCAACCTAGTCTTATCACATAGTACGAGTATCTATAGTTATAAAGTAGATTTCACTTACTTTTATTGGTATAGTAGAACCCTGCCTTCTAATTCTGAGATCGTTGTAAGATATCTAACATATAGAATTTTATGAGCCAATCTCGCGGTAGCAGTCCGTGCAATTTAGCTAAAACTACATAAAATTACTTTTATCTACGCTTATTACTAGCTTCCGCCCATGGATAAACCATGGGCGGAAGCTAGTTTAAAGTAATTAAATGAAACGTTACACGATTTGTGTATCTTATAACTGTTGCTCGTGACATGAAAAATAGGTAGGTACCCAAAAGAACTACGATATTTTTGTAAATAGACGCTTTATACGCTTGCACGAAAAAATGCCGCAAATATTTCCTACAGTTTGCAAAAAAGGGAATATAAATTACCTACTAGATAACGCCTTCATTTATGTTGCTAGACAAAGATAGATACACACTCGTATAATAGTATAATTATTTGTAGTGAGGTGCAGCGTCACTGCTTGGCCGCGACTAAAGAAGTCTGCTTACCTTACTTGTCTGATATCATTTATAGGTCGCGAATAAGGCATCTAACCCTTTAAAAATATCTTAGCATAACGAGAATTTTACATCAAGAGATAATGCTAGTTTTCATTCGTTCTAACGTAGATGTGTTTCAAAATGGCCCCGGTATTTGTGGTTCCGTGAATAAATTATTTCTAAATTGTATTTGCGAGTGCTTGTCCGATTAATTTAAATTAATCTACAATATAAATGAAATAACAGTTACATTAGAGAATACATAGAGTATTATTTTTGTTTTATGATGACCATAGTAACAAATCCATTATGTTGTTGTTACAGATAGAAAAAAAACAATTGAAAATAGAATAAACAAATGAATACGAAAGCGACAAGCGAAAAAAAAACTAAAATATAACAAAACAAGATCAATATTTTTATATCAAAAGATTTACTCGTATACCAGTTGATATGAAACCCATTTCAAATTCTCGCCTGACAATCTTGATAGAAGTGTGTCAATTTATCACAACCAGTATAAATGTTGGAGAGCATCAGTTTCTTATCAGATCTAGGAGATAACATCAAAATTTAAAAAACAATTCAGAGGCTGTTTAGAACTTATGACATAATCATGCAGCTCCGGTGAATTGTTCGTAGTTTAAGATATTAAAAATGGTGCTAAAAGGATGGAGGCTGTTCTTGAACAGGGGTAAGTTAACAAATTGCTATTGAAACTAACAAATAGCTAACAAATAGTTATATCTATTTACTTTGAGTCTGCATTGTTCTCATATAAGTGACTGTAAATTTGTCTTTTTTGAGAATAAAGTATCTTAAACCAGTATTGAAACTAAATAACTTAAGCGACGCGTGACCCGAGGGCTGGTGATTATCTAGGCCAGCGTATCAGCATTGCTATTCAGCGCGGCAATGTAGCCAGTGTCTTAGGCACGCTTCTGATTGGTACTGATTTCGACCAGTTGAGCTATCTATAAATCGTTTGTAACGGTTTGTAGATAGCTCAACTATTTCATGTGTATTTTGTAAATATTGTGAATATTGTAAATACTGTACTAGTTGTAATTTTATTTGTGAATAAATTAAATCTGGAAAAAAAAACTTAGCCTTTAATTCATAAACGATGTAGGGTCTTCTATATAGATGCACATTAAGATACTTTCTTGGCGAATGCTGGTTGAAACAATTTAGGCTGTTCAAGTGTCCCCCTGATCCCCTGCGACTGCCGGCAGGGGAAAATTTGGTAGTTTGTAGCTGACTTTAATTTACTTGTTGAATAATGGTAGCTTGTGGCAGACTGAGATGTCGTGGCTTATATTATTACCTATTTAATAATTATTTACAAAAAAAATAGTGTTCTGTTAGTGGTTTGATGGTCTGGCTTACTTAAGATAAACTTCTTCAATCGCAACGATATCTAATCTAATCTGAATTCATTTCAAGTAGAGACAGAGTAACTTCTTTTAGCAGTTTTTAAGCTCTGATTATCGTACGAACCCCCTTAGGCAAAACTCTTTGCAGAAAACTTTAAGAAGTATTCCACTTCTTGATGAATCAACATGCATACAGAAAAAATGCAATTCCATAAGAATTATGAGAGAAAAAATATCGATCAAACAAACCATATTAGAATTCAAAGGCCACCTAGCTGTTGGTCTATTTCGTGACCTATATGACTCTCGCGAGGCCACCACTTGGTCACTGCCCCTATCCATTTTTCGTCGTTCCGCCTAGCCAAGTGTGAAATTGTACTCATCGTCATCATCCATAACCTCACTTTTCCCTGCTGGGCTTATATAGACCTTCCCAAGTTTGTCCATTCACTTCGATCCTGATCTCTCCCATTTACGGTTTGCGATTTGGACGATGTCGTCTGCCAATCTCACTGCCGGACGTCTCACGTTTCTGTATCTAATAATCTAATTCTGTATCTATAATCTTGCCTTCCATTCAGGGGCCGCCTTACTCCAACTATTATCACTAATTTTAGTAAAATAAAATTATCATCCCATTTTACAGTGTTTATAATACCCCAGAGGTATATCCTGGGTCTTCTGGGACTATTCGCGTTGGCAAACTCGTTCACCATGCGAGTATGTCTCAGTATGACGATTACTCAGATGGTGCTGCATACAGAATCGTCGGAGCATATTGTGGGAGAAACATGCCCTGATATGAATGTTGCACAAAGCAACAGCTCAGGTTTGCTGAATACTACTGCTGTGTTTGAGGTGAGCATTATTACAAGAAACACCGTTGCTTTATGGCAAGCCCTTTTAGTTAAACGAGACCTGCGCTATCACTACGCTCAGGTAATTTATTTCTGGAAGTGGTAAAATTTAATTTTGGTGTGATTCGGGTGCTTTCAAGTTCACATAATATTATGCTATTATTTAGCAAAGGATTGTTAGTAAAAGCGCAGAGTTTACGAGAATAGGGGTCTTGATGTTAGAAGTAAGAAGTAGAAAGAAAGTAAAAAGAACATAGGAATCGGTAAAAAGAAAGCTATAACTAATAGGACATTCTATTAGCTCTGTTTCCACTTTACAGGGTCGAGAACGCTACGACTGGAATGAAGCTACTCAGGGATTTCTCTTAAGTGCATTTTACTATGGTTACGTCCTAACCCACTTGCCTGGTGGACTACTAGCAGAGAAGTTTGGAGGGAAGTGGACTATCGGGATAGGTCTACTAGTTACGTCAGTTGCCACGACTTTGACGCCTTTGGCGGTACATTATGGAGGAGCTACGGGGTTGTTCATTATAAGAGTAATTGAAGGATTTGGTGAGGTAAGACACAATCTCTAAAATTTTAGCGTTTTAAGCTATTTCGTTTTATGGAAGTAAGTATGTGAAACTATTGTATAACACTGCTGAGTTAAAATAGCGTAATTATAAACTAATTTGCAACCAGAAACATATTTAAAGTTTTAAAAAAAATGTGACCGACAACTAGTTTCACCAATTGTACCATCATATTACAGGGTCCAATTACACCTGCTTTTGTCCTACTGATGGCTAGATGGGTTCCTCCATCAGAGCGGTCGAGGTTCGGTGCCATGATCTTCGGTGGAGCACAGATAGGGAACATATTTGGCCCCTACATCTCCGGACTGATTCTGCACGATGGAGGGGACTGGGCTAATGTTTTCTACTTTTTTGGAGGACTGGGAGTCATTTGGTTCTTTTTCTGGGTAAATATAAGTAACTTTTCTTATTCAGACTAAAGCTTGGACAATTTATTCCACCAAGGACTAAAGAGATCATTTAATATGGAATGGAAAGACAATTACCAACAACCAAAATGCTGGTGGCACAATAAGGACAATGCCTTACTTACATCATCAACAGGACTAGTGATAATTAGCTCAAGATTGAGAGAAAAAAAATTAATGGAATGCCCAGCAGTGGAAAAGTATAAAGCTGGATGGTATACCAATAATAATACTCGCAGAAGGGTTAACACCAAAGAAAAATGATGCTCATTTTAGATGTCCACTACCAATTTGCTTGGCTTATTCCAGTTTTCCTCTACGTGAGTCCCCTGCGTAGGGGATTTCTGGAACTTTTGTCCAATAATCCCCTCAGCAATCCCTACGGCTGCCGGCTGGGGAAGATTACCTACCCAAGATAAGGATTGTTCTTTTTCACTCAATATTTCAGGTACTACTCTGCTACAGTACTCCGAACCTCCATCCCTTCATATCAGATGAAGAGAAAGACTTTCTCAACAGTAACGTGATTGCATCAGGACTCCACAAGAAACTGGATCCTGTACCATTCAAAGCAATTCTGAGATCTCCTGCGTTATGGGTCCTCATTTTAGCTGCAGTGAGTACCAAACAGTTTAGGCCAGTTTATTTTTCTCGAGTGGAGACCGCGTTTAGGTAAGCGTAGTGTCGGACGATCTGCGAAATGTAGCTGGCAAGCACTGGATGAGAAGAGCCGAAGACCGGGCTCAGTGGCGCGTCTTGGGAGAGACTGATATAGGTTGATGATGATTTTTTTTAGCCAGCTACATTTATATGACTACCGCTTGGCACTACTAGTAGAGTGAAGGGAAATTTTACTTTCCCGTGACACAACTGTTAAAGCTACGGGTAAAAGTACATTTCCAGTGAAACTACTCTGTTGCCAGTAGTCTACCTATGAGAGTTTTTCATAATAGTTGTTTTCTTAGATGTATATTCATTCATCCTATAATTGTATTGTTTAGATCATGACTCTATGACAATAGAGACAATATCACGCTTATTAGAATAGTCATTGAGTTGCAAAATAGCGAACAACTTTGTTGTTTTCCTGATTTTATGATCGATTTGAGGAAAGCAGTAAAGTTATATTGCTACATAGAATTACGAGGAGCATAAAAATTTAAATAGAATTTAAATGCTGCACTTGAATAATAAGTGTTTTGTTTTTCATAACCCGCTATCACATCTGGGGCCTACTGACTTCGGCAGAGATGTTACTCTAGTAGGGATGAGGTCGAAGAGTTTTGGCTGAGATATGTCAGCCCTATTAGGGAAAAATATCTGCCCCAAATACTGAAACGCCACTCGAACGCTGAACATCACCTATCATCAAAGTAGCGTTTCAGTATTCGGAACTCCAATTTATATCATAATAATTAAACAGTCATCAGTATTTTTCTTTATTTAACTTTCTTTATTTTTTATTTTTATTTTAAATAACTTTTTTATTTTCATTCCTATTGTTTATTTACCCAGCAACATCGAAACAAATAGGGTGATGATTTGGACCGGTATATATGCATTTATAAATAACTAGCTGTCGCCCGCGGCCTTAGGGTGCGAATTTTAAAATTCCTTTAGTGCACCTTAACACTAAATAAAGATACTACCCTCCAAATTTCATACTTCTAGAACCTTTAGGTTAGGCTGTGCGATGATTGTCAGTCAGCTTCAAAGGCGTTTTATATAGGTATTTAGATTGTTTACATTTTTTTTTCAGGTTGGTCACGATTGGGGTTACTTCACTATGATAACGGACTTACCCAAATACTTTTCCGATGTGCTGAAATTTAATATCAAAGAAACTGGCTTGATGTCCGCACTTCCGTATATAGCCATGTATATTTGCTCGTTTATATTTGCGGCTATATGCGATATGTGTATAAAGATGAAATGGCACAGCATTACTACTGGTAGAAAAATATATACCACGATATGTAAGAGCTTTTTTAATACCTTACCAACTCTTTCTTGATCTAAATACATACATAAATAGGTAATTGGTAAAGAATCCAGATAATTGTAAATCTATCATAAGTTCAGATAAAGTTATTAAAACAAATACAAATGCTCAGCATGAGACATACAAAGCGTTGGTTCTGAATACGAAGTGGAGCCACTTCCAAAATTTTGCAACAAGGAAGAGGAAATCAATTAGGCATTACAAATCCGGAAAAATCTTTTCCAACTCCCCTCAACCCATTTCCTTAAGCTGTCGTATTTTGATCAACAACCGCCTAGCAATACGATCGATTATTGAACTCGATCACGAATGGTTCACGGCTAAGGTCGTTTTTTTTTCCAGCGTCTTCCGTGCCTGCAGTTTTTATTATTCTGGCCTCGTATTCTGGCTGTGATCGGATCGAAGCTGTTAGCTTGTTCATAGCTTCCATGGCTTTCATGGGAGGCTTCTACAGCAGCGTGAAGATAAATGCTATGGACATAGCTCCGAATTATGCAGGCACCTGTTCGGCTTTTGTGAACGGGATCGCAGCGATATCAGGGATGATCACACCTTATTTGATTGGATTGCTTACACCAGATGTAAGTATTTACCATCAAACTGTTCGATCGGTTGCGTTTCATTTTATTTTTTATCTATAAACGCATTGATCTACAAAATCTATTGATATAATATGAACGCAAATACAAACGTCATCTCTGATCTGACTATTAGGCAGCTAAATTTCTAGTAGATAGAATATTTGCGCGAACCTATTATTATCAACTACCTACTTGCAAAACTCAAGAGCATGTTTTTAGCGCTACCTACCTATTGCAAAAGTAAACTTGAAACAAAAATTTACATGGCAATGGCATAGTGTGAACGCGGTATTACATGCGGGTTGCACTTATAGTGCAGAACCGTGGCGAGTGCCACAAACAAAGAGAGGCCTAATGGCCAGCAATGGGTTATAGACAGAGTTTACTTACCACTATTTTTATATATTTTTGTATCAGCATGCTAACTGATCACTATCACGAAAGTAAGGCAGGCGAAACATACTTATTTTTATTATTTTTTTAGCAAACCATCGAGCAGTGGCGCATCGCATTTTGGCTTACATTTGCTGTGCTCGTAGGGACTAATGTCCTGTACGTCATTTGGGGCTCAGGGGAGCAGCAATGGTGGGACGACGTTGACAAGTACGGCTACCCTTCTGGATGGAAACATGGACCACTAAAGAGAAGACAGGAAAATGCTGACAAAAAAGTTGTTCACCCAGTGCACGATCATTCTCCGGTTTCGATCGATTGATACTTACAATTATTTATAGGTGAATAAAAACTAATTATCTTGTTGTTTTAATGAATTTATTATTTTCAATAAAATTGTTTTTTATTAAAACAGTACGTTCAGTACCTACCTATAAGCTTCTCAATTTTTTAGTGTAACTCAATTTAATCAATAATTAGGTACACCTTATTCAATATTCAGACAGAGGCTTGCTCATAGTCGGCTCACAACTTATACAATACCCCTTATCACTTGTAATATATACTTACATAAAACAAGATCGGTATTTTGGCTCATATTTATGGTGCCCGTTGGGACTAATGCTCTGTTTGACGCAGTTGAAGGGCGATTATAAGTAAACCTTTAAGTTCCTATCTACCATTGGCTCTTAGTAGGTTCTTTTATTGAAGTTATCTAAGGGTTAGATAGAGGCTTAAACGCCACATTTATTGCTATTATTGATTTTCGGAGTAAATATGTAGGTAGTTATAATAGCAATCGAATAAGTTTGCTTGAATGTTTATGTAGGAGTATTGGATCGAATCGAGACTAGCTCGTAGTGCGTGGGTTCAAGTCTCGAGCAAACTCGTTCACTTTTTGCAACTTTTTTGAAGTGAAAACTTCTTTAGCATCGTTGTGATTTGAAAGTCTTTTTGAAGGTTTCACTTCTACCACGTGTGAATGACACACATGTTTTCTTTCTTTCTGTAGGTTAACTACCAGTGGCATATTGAATAGTGTTTTATTGTAGCTTAGTGCTGAGACCAGATTAAATGGTTCTCTATTGTAAGAACAATTGATAAAATTTAAAATAAGCTAGTCAAGATGTAGACCGCAATTTATGGAATATTTATGAATAGAATTTTATAGGTACCTAAGAAAAAAAAAAATATCAAAGAAGAAAACAAATTGCTCTGAATATTGTATACATTAGTTAGATGTATACAGTAATTTTAAGATCGTAGATAACATTGTTACTGCTTTATTTACCCATTCTAAGAATGTACAAAAAACAACCCATAAAATTAGATATCAAAGTCAAGTATCTTTTATTCAGTAATATCACAGAGATCATTTAGAATAGTCTTATTAACTAGGTGATTGTATGATTTGTTTTTATGTTTTAGGCACTATAGCATCTCGTTCTTATCTATACCTATACTCACACACAACACAACACTCCCTCACCCACTCGCTCTAACATAACACAATCTGAATCATTTCACTCTGATAAATTCCCAATATAGTAAATAGCATCTTTAGTTTTAAAAACATAATTTTTATTTTTATTTTTTTGTTTGTTTAACTTCTACATTTGTTTATTATACTTTATTTTTATGTAAAAATTCCCCTGTCATAAGGGAACATCTTTGCCTATGTCAAGGAGGTGGGCGTTGGTAGCTGCGACACAGTTTTCTATAACTACTGCAGCTATCATCGTTACCAACTGGTTTTTGTTTCCTGTGCTTTTTTGTTCCGAAATAAACGATTTTGATTTTTTTTTTTTTTTGACCTATATGCTGCGTTAAAAAGCGCCTGATGCTATCTCTTCTTAATTTCAAACAAAAGGATTGTATTATAGTATGGGGGTTAATGTTTTTCAATCACACAACCATCAAACAAAGTATCAACAATCAACAATAGACATTGTACTTTGAATAAAAAAACACAACTGATTACGTCACATCTCACAAGCCAACGACACTTCAATCGGAAATAAATAGACCGTAAAAGTATCGGAGTGTCTACTCCGAAAAACGGAAAGCGAATATTCGCTACCTACTAACTAGTAAATGAAATACTACGCGGCAACTTTGTGCTCACGGCTGGACTCTCGAGAAACAAATATTTTTATCAACGTCTTATTCTAGAAAGGTCAACTACAACCGCGTTGTGGTATATTATGCATTGTAGCCCTGATTATCTCATCCCGGCTTAGTTCATATAGTAACAAAGTAATGGAGAAAGACTTTGGGTTGATTAAATAATAGGTATCTATATAGCATCTCCGATGATATACAAGAACAGCCCCCCAAGTACCGTTCTTGTCGATCGCATAATTTGACATTTAAAATCGTCAAAATTAGTTTTATTGACAGTTGCGGGTAGGTTACCAACTTAGTCGATCGGTAGACAAATTCGTTAAATTTTAACGAATTGGCCATGGTGTATCTTTACTATGTTTTGATTCTGACAAACGAAAGTGAACCTTATTTTGACGATCGTTAAAATTTGTCGACAAAAGATCCGTACTCGCATGGAACGATACGATTCGATACGTTTATCGACTTTAGCGATCGACAACCAAGCGATCGATAAGAACGGTACTTGCACTGCAGATCAGGTCCGAAGCCCTGTTTTGAACAAGCACTAATATTTTGATTTACACTGTGTGGCAATCTTACGACTTGCGTGACCGCTCACAAGGCCGTTCGCGCAGTATTTCAAATGTCAAGCTTCGTTTTTCATTTTGCGGAGTAAGCCCCTGGTATAGGAGGTAATCAATCAAACAGTATCTTTTAGTTCGAATATTCGACTAGGTTGTAACGAATAGTCGATTGTATTTGTAACCTACTTTCATGAACGCACCAAGTTTATTTTATTGCTGATTAAATAAGGTATTTGCTATATTATATATTATATTTATTATACTAAAACCTACCTTCGTATTATGGATAACAATGCATCATTTTAGCATGCTTCGAGTAGGCCAAACAGACTTAAACGTAATAACTCAATAAAATATTAATTAAAAGCCATCGCTATATCTGCTAAGGCAATACATAATGACGGTCAAGATATAGAGACGGTTGCGCGCGCGCAGTTCGAGCCTTTGCCGTTCACCAGTCACTCGCTTCTGTGTCACCTTGCAAATAAGTGCCATAAAAAACGTGAATGGGAAATAAAAAATATATAACAGTTGTAAGAAGAAATACAAAAATTAGAATTAAAACTGTAAGTAATTTTTCATATATTTTTTTATTATAATATATCGTACATCATTTAAGCACAATGCGCATAATAATATATGATGTGTATTGTGAAACAGCAAAATATTATTATCACTAATAACGAATTTCTGCTAACAAAACAATATACCTAATTTGAAGATAATAAGGTGAAGTCTAATCTTGAGGACCATTGAAGGAACCTTTTTGTATGCATTTTATTTAAGAACTAGCTGTAGCCCGCGACTTTATTCGTCCTTCCAAAATGATCTCTCACTGAGAAAGGAAAAGATCCCGAAACAGTCGTTAATAAAGTTGCAAGGAAGACACAAGTACCGATAGACTAAAACCAGAATAATAGTTTCCCGTACCTATTTAGTAGGGGAGGTCAAAAGACGAAGAAGAAAAGCCTCTGATCGAATGTGGTCCAGTCGATTTTACGTGACCGTCGAACAAACAAACAAACAAATTTACATATTAATTATGCAAGTATTTTTGGTTTAAAATTATATAAAACCAATTTCAAGCATTTTGCAAAACCATTTTTGATGAAAAGAAAGGTTTGTATTTGCGGCATATCAAAGAGTTGATTTTATGCTTGGTATTTTAACATACCTACTATGACTAACTGTATTTCAAAATACAGATATGAACAATTGGAAGTCTATACAGGGTGGAGATGCATCTAGGACAGTCCAGAGATGATCATAAAATTGACAAATTTAAAATATATCTAAATATTTTTTTTTATTTTAATTAAACAAGTGATACCTCTTGGTTTGTAATTTTATACGTTCACCAATAAAAACGTATTTTTAATTTTTAGATGTTGATAAATATTGATGATGTAAAAGTCAGCGATAACATTTTAAAATGTTAACACATGTGTTTTAAGAGTCGTACGTACAAGTACATGCTTCCTCATCCTGTATTGTAATAAGTAGGCAGGTATTTTGATTTGATACGCATCTGGCGCGCGTGTGAACATTTTGGTGTACCTCGCATTGTTGTATTCATCTTAGTTGTTGCTTCAGATAATTGCAAAAAGTAATCTAAGTCTACGGGACAAATTAGAATTTTGTGTTTCATAAATATCACGGACACTATCCCAATATTAAACACTAAAAAAAAAAATGTTTCAAGTCAGCCATATCCACAGGAAAGACATCGTCAATATGTAATGTGAGAGCACTCCATCTAAACATTGTCCCAGGCACTACAGTGTCCCATAGGTTGCCTCTTGGCGCTGTATAAATCATCTTCCATAGATGTAAGGCCTAAGTAGTACTAAATACTGAAATGTTACTCTATCGAGAGTTGTAAATATCGATAAAAAAATTATTTATAATGTAACTATGTATAAAAATTCTATGAAATACAGAGATAATGAAGCCAGCTAATACAGAAATTAGCGGGTAACTGAATATGATTGACCTATGGGACAAAGTATAAGTACTTCAACTATGTCCACCAGACGTAACTGACAGTTGGATAGGATTGGTTCAGGATGTGAAAGAATGGTGGGAAAGAAGTAAAAATAGACAGTTTTTTATACCAAAAGTGTAAAAACATAACACTGTTTTTTATGATTTAAATACCAGCCTTCACAGGTTTATGGCCTTTATAATTCTAATCATAAACAGTACAAGTCATTTCTTATCTAAATATTGTTCAAATAAGTTAGTTTAAATGAAGGATCACAATGAACAATCACACAGTGTACAAATTACAAGTACTATTGTGGTAGAATTCTCATAATAAGTCGAAAAATACCATTCGGGTTTTGTTCTTTTTCTTCTCTTAAATAATGGCCTCTGTCCATAATTTCGACAGACAATTTTGCCAGTGTCAAGTGATTTATTTGAAATAATATGAGTCAAGTCATTCGTCAAGTCGGCTGTCGTTTATACTTCTTCTCTTCAGTAATGGCCTGTGTCCGTCATTTCGACAGACAATTTTGCCAATGTCAAGTGTTAAAATTGTAATAAATAAGTCAAGTCAAGTCATTTGTCAAGTCGGCTGTCGTTTGTTTTGAAAAGAAAATGGTGGATTTTCTCTTCAAAACGTAACACGAATTTTCACATGTAGAAAAACCACTTTACACACATTTATTCCAATGGCTCACACTTTATGTTACGACCTAAGTATTATTGGTTAAAATTCCACCAAAATTAAACAACAATACTCACAATAACACAAGAAAAACTATTAAAATAAAAGTGCTATGTGTCGTTTCAAAAAATGTCAAAACTCGTGTTCCCTGTCGTTTATAGTAGGTAGGTATAATATAATGTCATGAAAGTCACAATATGGCAGCCGAAGTGAATATGTCATAGCTCTAACAAAATCCTGACTTGAAGAATGACTCGACTTGGACACGAGTTTTGACATTTTTTGAAACGACACATACCTAGCACTTTTATTTTAATAATTTTTCTTGTGTTATTGTGAGTATTGTTGTTTAATTTTGGTGGAATTTTAAGCAATAATACTTAGGTCGTAACAATTGAAATTGAAATAAAGTGTGAGCCATTGGAATAAATGTGTGTAAAGTGGTTTTTCTGAATGTGAAAATTCGTGTTAGGTTTTGAAGAGAAAATCCACCATTTTCTTTTCAAAACAAACGACAGCCGACTTGACAAATGACTTGACTTATATTATTACAATTATATCACTTGACATTGCCAAAATTGTCGGTCGAAATGACGGACAGAGGCCATTAATGAAGAGAAGAAGAAGAAGAATGACTCTACTTGTATAATACTATTTCAAATAATTCACTTGACATTGGCGAAATTGTCTGTCGAAATGACGGGCAGAGGTCTTTTTATAGGAAAAAAAAGAAGAAGAAAATCCGTATTATATTTTTAGTCGAATTTATTAGAATAATTACCCTCAAGAGTATGGTCATAATTGAAAATGTGAACTAGTCTTTGAGCCTAGTTTTTATTACTGGATCCAGTAAAAGTTAAGGTGAAGGAATATTTATAATTAATTCTGAAACTACTACAAATCATTTTGTGACTTCCTCAAAGCATACCTACCTAATGGTTAAGTTATGAGAAAAATAAAACAATCAAATCATAACAAATGCTCATCTTTGACGTTCTTTATCAGAAAAACTGAAACTCTTCGACAATTTCAACTTATTGTATGATAAAGAATAGTTATTAGTAAAGTTTATAGCGACCTCATTTTTAAAATTGTAACAATTGATAAATTATAGTGATGATGATTTGCGGTTCAAAACTCGGTGTAAGCTTAGAATAGTTACACCGTAAAAAACACTGTTTACTAATAACAGACTATTGGTGTTTAGGATCTTCAAAAACTACGCCATTAATATTCCATACAAATCTTCGTGATCGCCGAATAATATTAATTACAAAGCATATTCGCTGAATAAAATTTTTATTTACAATTAAAAATCACCATAATTTAGCCATTTAGTGCTTTAGTACGATCCGACTCTAAATACCACGCTTTGGGTCAAGTTGAACAAGTCAGTTGTGCAAATTCGAAACACCACGTGGTTTCAGGTTAGTTACAAAGATAAAAAGATACTACCAGAGATGACATTGACATGCTAACATTGTTCCAAACGGGTCCAAAATGTATGACAAAGTAGAAATGACATCACATCATCATCATCATCTTCCTATCCTTGTCCCACGCTAAGTGAGGTCGGTACAACATGTCTTCGTCTTCCCACTCTCCTCTATCAGCCGTCATCTCGGTTTTCACTCACTCCTTTCTTACTCATATCTTCTTTCACACAGTCCATCCATCTTTTCTTTGGCCTACCTCTACTTCTACATCCGTCCACATTCATATCTAGCACTCTTCTCGTTATATGGCTTTCTTCCCTCCGCATGACATGCCCATACCAAGCTAACCTATTACTCCTGTCCGTTATTGGCGCTACTTTCAAACTTCTTCTTATATACATTCCTTATTTTATCCATTATTGTCACTCCACACATCCATCTCAACATTCGCATCTCTGCTGCATACACTCTTCTCTCATCCGTCCCTTTCATTGCCCAACATTCTGATCCAAATGACATCACATTTCACTATTTAAAAAGTACATGCATTATAAACAAATTGGTGCATCCGATGGAATACCTATGTTAGATGCTGAAACTATTTTAAAGGCGTATAGGGACAGCATAACTATTTAAAAACTAATATTTATTTAGTCCACTTATATCATAAAAAAACATAGTTTGACCTACAAAATACCAGTATAATATTTCCCCAACAGCTGTGTATTGCAAGCAACTTAAATTTTATCCTTATATGCCAGCCTTCTTTGTATTCAAAGGACGAGACAGGAAACCTATTAAAGCGTCTGTCATGATAATATGACCTCTTTTTATCACTAAAAAGGAGTGGAAGAAAACCAAACTCCCGGTTTTCAAGCATTTATAATAATTTATATAGTCAAACGAATTTGCATTGTGAGAACCAAAAGGGCGAAAAATTTTTGGCACTATAATGTGCAAAAAAGGTTCCGTCTAGGGAGAAGATAACTAAAGACAAGAAATTTTTTTTATGGTGCGTGTCTTATACGACATAAGAAAAAATATGTTTGTAATATTATGTATTCTATGTATTAGGTATGTATTATGATTGTCTCATATAAACAATCAAGCGACTGAATGTCTTATAAGACATTTCTCATAAGACACAGTCACGGAAAATATCTTATAATGTGCAAAGGACCTTATGATGATTCTCTAGCGATGTGTCTCCATCGATCTCTATTGGTGGCATTATGAGAGCATTCGGTCATGGTGGAGTCTGTGATCGATTTGATATGGACTATTCTCATAATGAGACAGACCACCTGGCCGATGGTCCGATGATATTGTGGCTGTAGTTGGGTGGCAGTGGAGAAGACTCGCGCAGGACCGGAGTGACCGGCGTGCTAAAGTGTAGGCCTGTACCCAGCAGTGGATGCATGCAGGCTAAAGATTAATTCTCGTAAAAATACCATTGAGAGGATTTTGTGCCATTTTTGAACCCTCAGACTCAGAATATTGAACCCCTGAGCACTCAGATAATAAAATAAAGAGGGCCGCAATGAATGGGGAGAACAGATAGAGGCCTTACATCGAGTTTACTAATAACAGGGTCAGTGTTTAACTTTGCAACGTTAATAATACTTGGTTTTGCGTGATCTATCTATTAAAATATTGAGTACGTAGCTAATTATTGCACCAACAATAGATTCTTAATCAACATTAAATCCAGGTGTTTTCTTAGATAACTTATACGTTGTACTGGTTATTAAAACAAATTGAATAAAATAAAAAATATAACGTTCAAAATCGGTACTTATATAACTTTTTTTTACTATATCTCAGGAAGTGCCTTATAGGAAAATTGCGTTAGCGGTAAAAAAAAAAACTATGATTTAAATTTCTATATACCGTTTTAGCGTGCGAAAAGTTAGCGTTGATGAATACATTAACTTCCAAATTTTTCAGGAATAATCTTATTGCATCCGGTAAATGTATGATTCTTAAAATAGCAATGTCCTCGAAGTTAGAACTTTCAAATTCTTAACATTCACAACTCTCCGTGCGTTGATTAGTGTTACAGCCGTGAAGTTAACGAAGGTAGCATTTTAATTGAGAGATTGGTCAAGGGAATTAGACATTATGTAGGTAGGTACATAATTAGTAGGTAAGTAAGCAAGCACCTTAGAGGAGAAAAATTTGCTCTGCCAACTCTGCCTTCCTAGTCATATTGATATTTGAAAATTGATAGAAAATAGCAAAAAAAATTATAGAAATATAAATTAATTATATAAATGATAAAGTGACTTAGGTACATGACTACTCATAATATTCGCACATTTGCTTGTTTTCTAGCAACTGTAGAAGTAAACTTGGATAGATGGACTGTTATGTGAAAAAAGCCAATGCGTGTTTTGGCTGCAACTTAAAAATATACCCGTTTTACCCCCGAAGGGTATAAAACGGTTATTTAGGTTTCAGCCGAAAGGCTTGACCCAATGAGATTACCCTCTTGTACATCAGCGCCATCTAGTAGTTATTAGTGTCCAACTCTATGGAACTGTCATAATACTTCCTACGTCATCGGTCGATGTTGGTATGTTGGTGGCAGCGCGGCGGGCGGCGCCATCTTTATTCAGTACGTGTTTAATTGAGGCGAGGCTGAAAAGCCGGCAAGATGTTATGTATGGGTGAAGCCTTTCGGCTGAAACCTAAATAACCGTTTTATACCCTTCGGGGGTAAAACGGGTATATTTAGGTGTCGAGCCTTCAGGCTTGACCCAATGAGATGTTTGATATCTGCCGGTGCTGACACCTAGGCGTACTGTGATATTATTCCTGTAGGTAGGTATAAGACTAGTCTTGGGTTCTCGGTAGACCGAAAAAATAAAGACAAGTACATCGGTAGATACTTAATCAACTGTTTATTGTTCCAATGCTCTTCAACGTTTTGGCTTAATACTAATCAGCTATTTATATTTACACAATTTTTGATTGAAATTAAGTAAGTAAGTAGGTACTTAAATTGCAGTAAAATGATCTGCCATTGAAAATCCAGAATCAGTACTTCTAAGTTCGATTTCCTTGAAGTAGTGTTTTAAGAAAGTTGAAGAACTAAGCCAGTTGCCTTTGCGCAATACTTCATCTAAATTTAAGTTCTTTTTGGACCAGTTATTAGTCGCAACTGCCGACCTAAAACTACCTGGTGAACATTTGATATTGGCATCCTTAAATGTATGTCGCAACCATCCAGCTATTATTGATCGTGACGCAGCTTTCACTTTTCCTCTGGTTGTAATAAACATATTTGTCAGGGTTGGATCGGCACCTCTTCTTAACTTTGTTGCTTCTATCAGTGCGGGTATCCAGTAACACAGGTCAAGTTTTAGATTGTCATTTTTGGATAGGCACCACCCCGACTGTCGATATTTGGCGTTGTCGGTTTTTGATCCAAAAGCAGGCCAAATAATAATTTTATCTCTTGTGATATGGCAACGATTAGAGTCAATATGCAGAAGCGTTAGATCATGAATACGTCGCCCTGTTGCCAAGAGTAATAATGTTGATACATGTTGAGACACTTGAAATAAATTGGATATTTCGACCTTCCTTTCTAACACCCACTTTAGAAGATCAGCAACATCCCATGTGATGAGCCTGTGACTTGGAGGATTCTTTAACATGATCGCTTTAATAATTTTCTTCACTATAGGGTGACTGCTGAGAGAATCCTTCGAAGGGTTCGTGAAGGTAGCTACAACCGATTTGTGGACAAGGATGGTTCTAGGGGCTAATTTCCGTACCTCGTGTAGGTAAATTAGGTATCTAGCCAGATCTTTTGGGCCTGGTGTTGAGGGTGAAATGTCAGCGTTCTTGGCCCAATGGAGCCAGCTTTCCCAGGCTGGTTTGTATGTTCTCAGTGTAGATGGTCTCCAGGCTGATTGTAATATACTGCGTTCCGTCTCATTCCAATCTATCACTTCAGTAGCCCAGCCCGTACCTTCCAAACTTCCAAACGGAGGTTCTGTATGTCTCGAGGTGGAAGGTTTGTTTGAAGGTCCCGGAGGTGGGCTTTGAGGTTTTTGATGCGAAGGGGGGGACACAGCGCTCGTTTTTTTACGACTGGTTTCCAATGAGCTTTCTCCCAATTCGGTACTATCAGTAAATAGTGGCCGCTGGAGATGTTCATATGTTGGAGAACTTGCGGGATCAGAGCTGGTGGTGGAAAAATCCAACCCAGTTTGTATTCCCATGGTCGACTGAAAGCGTCCGTGTATTCGCTGGTGGTGTCCTTTAGGTCCTCGCTTACGTACCTCGGGACTACGGCAGAGGCTTTCGACGCGAATAGGTCTATGTCTGGAGTTCCCATTTTTTGAAAAATCAGGGTCTGCGTCTGGACATCGAGGTGCCATTCTTGCTGCGTTTTTAGTCTGGATAGACTGTCTGCAAGGCCATTGTACTTGCCTGGTAGGTACTTCGGTACAACGTTGATGTCTAACGAGCGAGCCAGATTCAGAATTTTTGCAGCCATATTGAGTAGTTTCCGAGACTTTGTTCCTCCTTGCCTTCTTATGTAGGCAGCCGCCGTGCGGTTGTCGGTTTGGAATATGACGGTCTTTCCATGAAGTTGAATGCATTCTCTTTGTAATACTTCGAAAAAGACCCATAATTCTTTTTGATTGGAATGCCAATGATCTTGATAAGTGTTCCAGTGACCTGATAGTTTTTTGCCGTTTACTATTGCTCCCCAGCCGATGCCTGAAGCATCTGTTGCCACGAATGCGGAGGGTGCCGCGATTTGGAGGGTCGACGATTTGTTTGCGTTTTGAAACCACCAGGATAGCTCTTCCTTCACTGTGTTCGGTAACTGGAACACTTTGTTTCTTTGTGAGTCTGGGAGTTGTTTTGCTGCGATTTGTATGGATCTGCAATGAAGAGCCCCCAAGGGTACTGTGTTAGAAGCAAAGTTAAGCTTACCTAACAGCTGTTTTGCGCTTAGCCAACTCCACGAGTTTTTGCATAATGTTAATGTTATTATGTCTCTTATGTTCGATACCTTTGAGTCTGGTAAGCTCTTTTTATTTTCTGTGGAATCCCAATAGAGCCCTAGGTATTCTATTTTTGGTGTGGGAGTCAAGTTAGTTTTACTTAAATTTATATGCCAGCCTAAATTTTGTAAAAACTCGACCGTCCATTGAGCTTGTTGCGCCAATAAATTAGCATCTTTATTTAGAAGTAAGAAATCATCCAAATACACGATAGTTCTGATTCCTTCTTCTCGTAGCTGTGATGCCACCCAGTTAGAGATCTTGCTAAAGACAGATGGAGCGCTAGACAGTCCAAACGGTAAACAGTTCATATTGTAAATATTATTGTCGAAAGCAAAAGAAAGATATCTTCTGTGTGAGTCCCACACTGGGATGTGATAATAGGCGTTGGAGATGTCAATTTTGACCATATAGTCTCCTTTTTGTATTGTTTGGGATACCTTGCGCAAACTTACTAGTCGAAACTTAGGGGTATCGACATAGAAATTCAAGTTTTTTAGATTTAGAATCAATCTGTGAGAACCGTTTGATTTTTCTCTCAAAAATATTGGTGACAGATAGCCACGATTAAATTTATTTACCGAAATTGCTCCCATTTCCAGTAAGTTGGATATTTGCTGTGACATAGTTTTTGAAGGATCAAGTATTTTATTCTTAGCTTGGGATAATTTGGTCAAAGGTGGCTTTCGAACGAAAGGTATTCTGTAACCGTTTAAAATGTTAGTGATCGTAGTTGACGCCCTGAACGAGTTCCACAGATTAATTTTGTTTTTTAATTGACCAGCGTGAAAAGGACTGACCTTAGGATTTCTTTCCTCCACCTTGGGGAGTCCTATTTTTGTTGGTGGAATCGTGTTGCTGTGGTTTGTTCGCAGATCGAAAATTCTTTGAGCCTTGAAATGGTTTTCTAAATTTCGATGTTTCGCGAGTTGCTGGAGTTTTTGTTGTTCTCGCCGGAAAGGTCTTCTTCCCGTTGGGCTTATTGTTTTTCTTGGGAAAAAATTTATGTGCCCCTCCTTGGTCTTTTATTGCTTCAGCTATTTTCTCTTCCGAGAAGAGGTGTGTGTCCGATGGAGGGATTTCATGGAGTATATCATTGAGGACTTTATTGACTGGTTTGTAAGTCTCTCGCCGATTTTGTATGACTTCAGCCCTTCTGCCACATGTATATTGAAGCAGTCCATCTGAGATTTTCCTGAATGAACAGTCTGCTGCCAAGAATTTGCTCTGAATCTCCTGTCGGATTTTGGGATCTAAGTTTTTACAGACCTCTTGAAATGCTTTTCGTTGGAGCAGTAGGCCATGGGTTATTGCACCTAAGGTTAAGTCTGCCTTCTCTAATTGTCCTAATGAGGCCCATGACGGGGTATTTGTCGCAAGGACACTGTTGACTTTCAGGGCTCCAAAGACCGGGGTAGCATGGAAAGTTTTTTGCACATCTGCATATCTTACATTTTTCCAACCTTCATCTCCCAGTCGTTGGCATTTACGGCCTTGTTCAGCTATTTGAGGGTCAGCCTTTGCTAATTTAGGTTCTGCTTCAGCGGTGTTTGGTGAAAAGTCACAGTCTGATGGTTCCTTATTTGCGCTCGTAATCTCTGTCAGCTTCCTTTGAGCTTCGGCTATTTGAGCTTTTAAAGCATCCGCATCGGGGCAATCTACTGAACTGTTATTCAGTACCGTTGATGTTGACATGGCACAAAGTGGTGGTGGTTGAAAACCTTCATCATACTGAGCGCCCTCATCAGTTGATTCGAAAGACTCATTGAAGTCTGGTTGAGCTTCTTCACGGTCTAGCGTCAAAGACGTGACTTTTGCCGAAACGTTTTCAATAGCTTGGGTTTGGCTCTTAATTACTTCCATCATTTTTTCGAATAGGGTACATTGCATTTCCTCACTCAGGGTATCAGTGCGTGGCGTTTTTGCAGAGAGTGTACTTTCGCGAGATGTGGATCTCCGTTTTCTGCTGCCCGAGGCTATGTCTCTTGATGTCAGAGTGGGTTTTAGGACCTTTACGGTGGCCATGAACTAATCATATGATTTTCTGTGCAGTGTTTCAACCACTTTATGTGGTGCATATAGAACTGCACGACCCAAAGGCCATTCTAACAGTTTCCTTTTAATAACCCTATATTTCTTTTCAGAAAGATAGGGGTCTTCTGGTGAGAAAGCTCTCGCCAATTCCACCGTCGGGATCGCAAACCTCAGTTTCGCTTCAGTTTTTGGAGATATAGACGGCCCAAATAAGTCGGTATAGGAAAATTCTTCGACTTCCCAGGATCTCCAATCTTTTGGGTAATGATCGTCCAATATATCGATTACTCTTTGGTAAAATTCTTTGTCCTCTTGGGGGACCAACTGGGAACATAGGCTGTTCATTACGGTTGGAGCCATGGCCTGTAACAGTAGAGAGACAATTGATAATTTGTAGTCCGCTAGGGGAGCATAATATTTTGTGCAATTGATGCGTCACTTGAATATATTCATGCGTCCGGTCGAATCGGTTGATGCGACTTGAGCCGAATGTTCGGCTGATCGAATCGATTGATACGACGTGGGTCAAAAGTTTGACAGGACTGGTCGTACTGATTGATACGACACGCATGAAATCGTTCATACGACGTGCCATCGCTCGTCGCATCGATTCATACGACTTGCATCGAGCGCATGTCTAATGATTTTGCATGGCTACGCGGGTGCCTGCATTCCTTAGAGGCAGCTAGCCTTAATAAAGGCTAGCTTGGGTTGTCTGTCATTCGTTGCGAGATGACACTGATGAGGTAGCGTCACTAGGTTTAGTGACGCGGATCCCCAATCCCGTATGCCAAAGGAAACGTGAAAGCACCATTTGTTGCAAACCCTTTCCCTATCAACCTAGGGAGATTTTCAATTTTTAGTTTAGTAAAAGTAAACTTTTACCTTTAATTTTTACACTTTTTTTATTTTTTTTTATTTTATACTACTGACGACGCCGAAATTCAAAAGCGTACTGAATAAAGATGGCGCCGCCCGCCGCGCTGCCACCAACATACCAACATCGACCGATGACGTAGGAAGTATTATGACAGTTCCATAGAGTTGGACACTAATAACTACTAGATGGCGCTGATGTACAAGAGGGTAATCTCATTGGGTCAAGCCTGAAGGCTCGACACCTAAATATAACTACAAAAATAGGCAAAAATGTTTATATTTTTTTTACTCTAACAGGCAGGCTGTTGAACCGTAAAACCGTTCAGATTGTGCAAGCGACCTCGACATATCACCGTTGATAATGACCTTAATATTACGTTTTTTATTCAACTTGTTCACTAAGTTTTGTCTTCAATTTAATTCACATTCTCTTGACTGACTAAAGTATTTTTAGCAGTGAAAAATTATTGTACAGAGATTGAATTTCAAAAACATAAATTAAATCTCTGTACAATAATTTTATCCGAGTCGTATTAAAAGAATACAAATAGAGAAACAGATTTTTTTTGCATTCATAAATACACAACATTTTGTCTTTATTATGGTTCTTCTAAAGCTACGCTAGCTAAAATATAAATATTCTTGGACATATTACACAACGCTCTCTAGTCCCAAACTAAGCAAAATTTGTCCTATGACAACTAGATTGCTAAAATGGCTGCTAAATCTGCTGTCATCTCTTTTCGTTGTCTGCAAGTAAAAATGATAGAGTTAAGACTGCGGTCAAATAACAGCAGATTATGAAAGGGGTAATGGTTAAATTTGGTTTTATCCGGTTAAAACCGATTCACCAGCATCAGAGATAACTTTTACGCAATACTCTGCCAAAATTTCTGCAACACCATTGCTGGTTTTTTTGTAAGAGCTCTTGCAACAAGAACTGAGCAATTATTGACAAGCATCACAACTCTGTTGGTATTTCTACCTTCTGCGTTGTAAGTCGTGGGGTTCGTTTCCTATCGAGATCAAACATTTTCTGTTGATAAAATATGTTAGATGTTTTACAAAGAAAATGAGCATAATAAGTATTTTATTAATATCGGTTTCCATAGTACAACTTAATTTGCTTAGTTTGACTCTAGATAGTGTCGTGAAATGTCCATAAATATTTTTATTTATTTATTTACCTTTTGAGTGGTAAACCAGTTAGTCACGATTCTTTAAATAAATCAGGATCATAGTATATTTGAACGTGTTTTTTTATTAAGGAAGTAAAGAGAAACAACAGATTATAAAATTAGTTAAGTAACTTTTAGTCTTATTTTAGTTACTTTATATACTTATTTTCGTAAAAAAATAGTAACACCCAGACACAAAACATTATATATAGAAGTCTATGTTCGCTATCAACACAGTATCATAAAAATGTTTGCTCTTGGTCTCTCTATCAAACCCACAACATACAGGGCAGAAGACAAAGCTATATCTAGTATAGTATTATAATATGATCTGTGACTTATACCCACTGAGGTGTCTGGCCCTGTCAGCTAAGTAGTCATGAAATTAAAATTGAAATAATTCTTTCACCACTTTTCCTGTACAAGTTATTATCCTCAACAAGGTATAATCACTTTATCTACAGTCAACAGCGTATATGAACACCGATTTGCAACAAATGCACGTATCTTTATAAATAGAGCATCTTGAGTGGTTGTTTTTGTCAAGTAGTATAGATAGTAAATGTAACAAATAACGGATAATCTAACTGAAATTGTAAGCACTCAAGTTACATAAGTGACAGGCGTCATGGCTCAGTCGGTAGTAGCTCTGCATGTTCTGTGGGTCGTGAGTTCGATCCCCACCGACGATGAACATTTGTATGTGGCAAACATAGATTTTTGTTCTGTGTCTGGGTTGTTATTATGTATCATAAGTATGTATACCCATACAAAAGAATATGTATATAAGTGTTCTGTCAGCGATCTAGTTCCCATAGTACAAGCATTGCTTAGTTTGGGACTAAAGAGCGTTTCCAGAAATACCCCACGCAGGGGACTGACGCAGGGGAAAACTGGAATGAGCCTGTATGATATGTCCAAGACTATTTATCAATATATTGTCATCAATATATATAAAACTCTTTTGAAGCTGACAGAGAATCAACGCAAAGCCTAAACTATAAGTCCTAGAGGTATGAAATTTGGAGGGTAGCATCCTTATATAGTGTAGGGGTGCAATAAGAAAATAATTTTGAAACCTCACACTTTAAATGGTAGAACGCGAGCAATGCCGCGGGAGACGGCTAGTTTATTTATAAGTAGGTACTTACTTTTTTTGTTTAAGTATAAATTATTTCTTTGGGATCCGAGTCTCTACCTAAAGTACCTACTTTACCTGCTGGTATTTTTTGTGAGAATTAGTAATTAATTCAGCATATGGCTTACCTGATGCTAAGTGGTAACCTATAACAATGCATGTCCACAAAGGCATTGCTCAGCGTACATCACTCTAAGTATCATGTGTCTGTGATTAAATCGGCACCCATACCCTTCAAGCTAGAACACATCAATGCAAACGTCACTGCTTGGCTGTTGAAACAGGTTCAGTGCCAGGACTTTCCCGGACGAGGTGTTTTACCAGAAGCTCTACTAGGTACATCAGTCCATAAATCACTATGAAGTGTCATTTTGTTTTTACTTTATTTGTACTTGATTTGTTCAGTAGCTAGGGTTTTCCCGATGTTAGTGATTACTAGACTGTAAAATTTAATAGGTATACCTACACTTGTCATGGAAATGTGCTTATTCTGTTATGCTCAACTATCAAAGTCAACTTCCTGTACATTTTGACAGTTTGATTACGGACTAGGTTTACGACTGTTGTATGATCAAATGTTAATAATTAATTATTGGTATTCATAAGTCTGCTTTTTTTTCCCAGGTAATAAAGTAGCAAAACGTCCTTGCAATGATACCGAGATGGAGGAAAACACTGTCAAAACGTGAGTACCTGCCAATAAGAATTATGGTTGCTTAAGTTTCCGATATAAGTTATCCTTTTACAAGGTGTAACATAATTACCCTATAAGCCCGAAGGGGGCGTAATCAGATCGACCACCTGAGTGCTTGGACATGTGCAAAGGGTCAATAAACCGTAATTGAAAATTTTATACAAAATGTGAGTACAACAAAAGTACAACTTCTATTATTTTAGAAATTTGCGACAACCCTGTTTGTTTACTATTTGCGTAAACCCGTACACACGCATGCACACGTAGGTACCCTCCTATGGCGTCGCACGCACACGCATGCTGTATGTACGTACATTTTAAGTAAAAGTTACGAGCGCATTGCATGAATGAAAAACTTCGAAATTTCAAAAGTCGTAGAACAAACACTGTTCGCCATGACCTGTAAAATACCCCCCTTTCGGACTTTTAGGCAATTATTTTACACCGTGTATAGTTAGTATGTAGGTACCCACTTTTATCCTTTTTGATAAAACCACAGACTGAAATAAATCTGAGAATATCCTAAGAAAGTGATCTAACCCGATATGCTCAACCTGGCAATGACTAGATTATGTTCTCATTGTCTTTTATGACTTTAATATTCATTCATATAAATTAGGTGAATATAAGTGATTTGCGAACATCAGTAAATAAAGATGAACCTTTATGTCACCGCAAGTTTCTACATCACACATCTTTAAATAATAGTGTGCATGTATGAGATAATAATGGCATACGTCATTCGTTATTGCCTTTTCATAGACTAGATTCCGCCCGCGACTTCGTTCGCGTCCCGTTGGATCACGTTGATTTCCTGGAATGAAAAGTAACCTATGTGTTAATCCAGGTCACGGACAATACAAGTTTCATCCATATTAGATTAGTAATTTTTGCGTGAAAAAGTAACAAACATCTATACATCCTTACAAATTTTCGCGTTTATAATTATTAGTAGGATAGGTACAGTCAATGTCAATCCGATGTCTACAAATCAAAGCAGATGACCTGTATTACAAGTTTACTCACCAAAACCTATTACAGGCATTAGTTTCTCGTAGAACAAGTGAACATCGCTTTCCTCTGATGTTACCTTAATTTGGTTGAGAAAAAAATAAACTTTTTTTTCTATATTTCACGGTTCTCAGAGAGTTCCCCAAAACCAATTCATACCGTTGACACAGCAAGTTGACTGGTTACATTAGAGCTTTTATCTTGATACATTTTGATTAGTAGTAGTATTGTAGAGTACATCTAACTGACGTTTACTGTACCTAGTAGTGTTGAGTGACAGCCATGGTGATTAGTGGAGCATGCAGTTCTAATTGTAGATTCAATGCTTGAAATTAGAGCGTCTATTTAATCTGGAGAAGCATAAAACAAAGCTATTACAAATTCAAAGAAAATAATTGAGTAGGTGTGTGGGATTATTTAAATAATAATTTTCAATATTTGTTCCAAAATATTTTGTCCGAAACGTCAGCAAGTCCTTATAACAGGAAAAATAATTGCAAAACATAAAATTTCAACAGTATACCTATACATATAGGTACTGTTTAATGTTTTTCTTTTATGTACCTACCTCCTAAGACATTTTTTTAATTAATTGTACGGTACTTCATACATTATTGGCCATGGTTCTTTTATTTAGAATTGTATCGTCTTTTTAACTTTAACATTGATAAAATAAATGTTCTTTAATACGGCTTTGAACTCACTATATAAGGAAGTTAACAATAAAAAAACATTGCAGATAACATCATCTTCCTGTCCTTACTCCTCGCAATTTTACATCGTATGACGATTCATTCAGCGTTACCGAATAATCTTTCTTCATATCACGTTTCCCCATTTATTTCCTTCCTATTAAAAAATACAATGCAAATTAAACTGTAAATAAATAATGATACGGTCCACTTTCTCCAGTGTTCATAATTCCCCAGCGGTACGTCCTGGGCATCATGGGCCTTCTGGCGGTATGCAACGCGTACACGATGCGGGTTTGTTTGAACCTCGCTGTAACTCAAATGGTGTATGACAACAAGAACTCAGACTCGCACTACGACGATCCGAACGCATGCCCTGACGACAGCGAGATTCTGGTGAACGGAACTGTCAGTTTGAAGCCGGTAAGTGAACAAGTACACCATATAGTATAGGGACCATAAGTAGTGTCACGGGAAAGTGAAATTTCCGTTCACTTTAATAGTAGTGCGAAGCGGTAGTGCCTAAGAAAATAAAGGCCCTGATAGCCACACAATCAGGCTCGGTATTGTACAACGAAGTGCGTCAGTGTGGTCACAAAAAACTGAAGAGGTGGTTTTAAAAAAAAATACTTGATAAGGAAAAGTCAAAAGAAACAAATTCAAACTATAATATAAATTATTGAAATCATCAAGAAACAAGGTTGCTTGCAGTGTTCGTTTCTTTACAAATAGAAGTTGATATTGAAATATTGTTATACTTCATCAATAGATCAGAAAATCTATTTATATTAAGACGATATGCTCTGTTAAACTGTTCATTATATACTTGCCAGTAAAAACGTTATACAGCCTTGATGAAACTGAAATAGTATAAATATGAATAATAGGATATTAGCAAATATTTAAAACTCTTTTAGCATAGGCATAGATCAGATATATAATATGAATTTCATAATTATATTATGTCAGTTGGGTATAAAAACAAAAAACCATAATGGTACTTGTATTATTAATAAATCTTTTTTTTACAATTTAAATAACATGGTAGGCTTACTATTTATAATAAATAATAATGAATATCATTACGTAGGTTACAAAATGATTGCAATATAAAATTTAATAAATACCTGCAAAATTATGTAATAATAACACGTGTTCTACATAACTGAGAAATAACTACATACATAGGTGACGGAAAAGGAAAGACACGAATTATTTTATGGATAACTACCTCCTCGTGTACATACTCAGGCTCTTTTGTCAAAAGCACAGATCATATAATAAAAGTAACTGTCAAAAGTAACCGATATTCATTATATTAAACAAATGTGTAAGGTTAACTTCATATTGTAAGGATAACACCTGCCAATTATTGACAAAAACAATGTACTTATAGTACACATAGGTATTAATTTACTATGGAATATTACCAAGTACGACTACCTGCTCTGAACTGTGATGTTTTAAATTGAAACCCATGTGTGAGTGCGCGCGTAGTGTGGTAATCTCAGGCCATGAATAAATAATTTTGATGGAATTCGCAACACTTATAAAGTGATAAAATAAGCGTTTTACATTACACGATGTTTCGACAGTTCAGTGAAAAAAATATATATTTGTAACTTTATTTGAGAAGGGACAATGTTGATTGCTCAAAGTGATACTATTTTTGGATTATTGATGAGATAAGGCTTATCTGGAAGTTTTTCAGACGAGAGCGGTAACCGAACCCCAAACTTTCTACAAGATAAATTTATTATTATTAATAACAATCAATCTTACTCATTATGACCAATATTCACAACAAAAATGTTGGGTTCCTGTGTACCTACCTAACTGCAAAATCTACAAAATTATTTTATACTTTCCAGCACGCAATATTCGACTGGTCGGAATCGACTCAGGGACTGATCCTAAGTGGATTCTACTACGGGTATGCAATAACTCACATCCCAGGAGGGTACCTTGCTGAGAGGTACGGAGGAAAATGGACCTTGGGCATCGGACTACTGAGCACGGCCATCTTCACGCTTCTGACTCCTGTAGTCGTGAAGGCTGGCGGTGCGACATGGCTGTTCATACTACGAGTGCTGCAAGGAATGGGCGAGGTATGACATTACATTGTTCTTACACTTGTGTAAATTCCAACGTCACATAATCAAGTGTGACTAGATCGCTTTCAATCTTTACAGACGTGCAAAATTTTATTTATTCACGATTTTACCTACCTTGTGTATACTTAGGTATAGTATAGGTAAACGCGATAGTGTTCTAGCATTGGGTACTGCAAACAAAACCGCATATCGTTGCTTTTACAAGTCTTCATTACCTACGCCACTTGTTGATCTCATGACTTAGGAGTACAAAAATAAAACGTATATTATTATGATGACTGCCTTTTGTTTGATATCGTTTAGGAACATTGTGGTTAAAAACACCATGATGTCTTTCAATTTTTAAACTCTTGACTCTAGATCTAAATAACTCTAGCGCGTTAGGTCTGAACTGGCTTTTAGTTCTCTTGTTTTATCAATGCAGTAATCAGTCAAAATTAAAGACCTTTGTTCAAAAATTTAATTTTTATTATTTAGATTTAATTTATTTCTATCCAATAATGTAATAGTTAGTAGGAATAAAAGGCTTTTTTTTATTAAAAAATTGCGTTTACGCTGAAGCTCATTTAGCAATAATTTGCATTCAGTTTTTACGAACAATTTCCTGCAACGCAATGATAATTTGTCACATTACCAAGCAATATTTACGAGTAAAAAGTAGAACAGTAATCGGTGATGCAATATAGACCGATTTACTATCTAATTTTAAAGAGCTGTCAGAGAGCAATTTACCAAACAGGTAGAGTAAAAAGAAAAACCGAATCATTACATATTATGCAGCACATTTGGTAAATTAGATAAATCTACTGAAGTTGTTCCTTTCACTTCCTATTGCAGAGCTTCTTACCTTATTAAAACAATTCTGCAGGCGGGCTTTCAACAGTTTTTTTTTATAATACCTGGTAACTTGATGATGATCTAAGAAAATAAAAGGTTTATCAGAAACTAGAGAGATTTTCCATTTAAGTTATAACATTTAAGTTACTAGTATAGTATGAAATGAAATGAAATTTATTGAAATAATAACAGACATTAATAATACATTTTCAATATTGTAAGTTGGTTTACAGTGTTGTTTTTACTGGTTGGACAAATGGACAACATTGATACCCAAACTAGGATTAACCTGTGTTAGGGCATATCAATGTATTATATGTATGTACTATATACATATATGTATTATATGTATATAGTATCATTTTAGTTATAAAATAAAACCTAACATAGGTACTGTATAATGAAAAGTAAAGTAACGTTGTATGATGCATGTCAGACCAAGCCAGTTCTTTCAACAGGAAAACACTAAGGCAGTTGAAATAGGTATTAGCTTATTAGGCTTCGATCTTGACGTTGTAAGGTAGGTAGTTTTTATGCACCCAATTGAGTGGAATATACGTTTTAGGTAAGTTTATCTTTTATCTGCTTGTATCTCAGTATTTTCCATCTTTTATCTTCGAGTGCAAAATGAGGATAACCGACAGCACTTGAGAAAAATACGCTATTTAC
The DNA here is from genome assembly GCA_918843925.1 of Eulithis prunata. Taxonomy (NCBI): domain Eukaryota; kingdom Metazoa; phylum Arthropoda; class Insecta; order Lepidoptera; family Geometridae; genus Eulithis; species Eulithis prunata. The sequence continues at coordinate 6,303,959 of OU974014.1, read as the reverse complement.
TATGATGAAATATCTACAAGGTAGAACGGACCTGTACTTTACCAAGACGAATGGCAAAAGTGATCGATAGAACCTTCGCATATTAATTGGCTTCATTATAAAGTTGATTGCTCTAGGTATACATTTGTGGGTAAAATAAGTTTTGGTAAAAGCAAACCGGAGTAATAAGGATTCCATAAGACTCAAGGGTGAATACGGCTATTTTCCATATCGACCAGTAGTTTTTTTTTTTTTATACTACTAAGTAGGCAAACAAGCGTACGGCCCGCCTGATGGGAAGCGGTTACCGTAGCCTATGGACGCCTGCAACACCAGAGGCATCACATGCGCGTTGCCGACCCTTGAAGAATTTTAAAACACCCTTTTTGAAGTGCCCCATATTGTAGTCACTAGGGAAAGCCTCGACAGGCAGATACAGGCAGATTGTGGTTAAATAAGACGAGGCGAATGAGAATTGAGGCGATATAAAGTGATAAACTTCCACAGTGAAAAAGATAGTGATAGAATATAAATAAAGATAATAAAAACTGGAATCACTGCAAAATAAAATAAAAAACTACAATAAAAAGCAATCTAATGACCTAACTATACTACCTAATGTAGTTACCTCTGCTTATAATAGGTACCTTACCACAAAAAGTCAATTGAGGACGTCCTTGTGAGGTGATACACTGCACCAGGATATCAGTTTAAAATTAAAACTGAGTAAAACCATAATTGTAAGCATTTTTTTTTAAATTGTTCTCAATATATTTGCAGGGTCCAACGATGCCAGCACTGATGATAGTCCTGGCTCGCTGGGTTCCACCACACGAGCGTTCTCGCCAAGGCGCCTTGGTCTTCGGAGGAGCACAGATAGGAAACATCTTTGGTTCATTTATGTCTGGTTTCCTGATGGCTGGCGACGGAGACTGGGCGAATGTGTTCTACTTCTTTGGCTGCTTTGGAATCCTGTGGTTCTTAGCTTGGGTAAGTTTGGGTGATTCAAAATTCTTGATTTCTTTTTGGGGTACTGCGTCTGCTGCCTATACCTACCTAGGTAATGCTATAAGCAATAGATATACAGCACAGCAAAATACTGAAAATTATCTGTCTGAAGAATCAGTATTGTAAAGAACACCTAGATAGTTTAATAGGATACCCATTAAGTAGATTTTTCCTGGTAAGATTTACGATTACCAGTTATGACTTGTTCTAACACTGTATATTTTTTACAGAGCATTCTTTGCTTCAGTACACCGAACACACACCCGTACATATCAGAAGAAGAGCTGAAGTACTTGAATGAGACGGTCACCAGCGCTGATACGAAGCGGGTCAGGGATCCCGTGCCATGGAAAGCCATTGTCAGATCTGTGCCTGTCTGGGCCTTGCTGTTTGCTGCTGTAAGTACTCCTAAAGCTAGAAACAGTCTAGATTGAAATGTCGAAAGCTACACTGGCCTGCAAAAATAAATATCACACTTTTAAAATCGCAATAATAAATTGCAATAAGTACACAAGAAATACTTTCGAAACAAAAAGGACTCGAAAAAGAGTTTAATTCAGGTACTATAGTTTCAAAGAAAGCTGATAAAAATTGCTATAAAACGTTATTTTATTTTAAATCTTTTAACTTCTATAGTTTAGATTTTTTTTTTTTTTATCTAGTACTTATTTCTGCAGGCCAGTGTATGTTGATTTTTGAACACAGGTAGATTCACTCTCAGTCTTACCAGACTCACCATACGGATCTTGCCCGATTGGTGTAACATAAACCACTAGGTTATGTAATTATGCATACCTCACCAATTTGTTCAGTTTGTTTAAGCAAGCAATTTACCTGCAATCAGTAAAACAGTTGGTGTTATGAAAGTGAATCACTTATTAGAAGATACCTAAGTAAAAGCTGTAAAATGTTGTGATGAATCGATAAGAGGTAGAATTATCTCTAAGTAAATCATTACAAAGGCAAATCCCTAGAAGTATCGACATGAAGTTCTTAGACATGTAGGAACTATATAATTATATCTACGGCCTCTGTTAATGGGAAACAGGCGTGACAAATTATGTCCGCAATGTATATAGATAGTGAATCAATACAAACTTTCGTAATCGTTCCGTTTACGTCTAAGTACTTGTTTATTTTCCTTTGAAATTTCAAGTGGAGCTTATCTGTAGGTAACCACTTCACGACTAAGTATCAAACTGTTGACCTCCAGGATATCATAAAATAAAACTCATAAAATTTCGCAATCAAAATCTGTAAGACAGAAACAGTTTTAAGCCTTTAAAGTTATGGTTTATGTAAACTCTGACTACTGTAAACTAAGAAGCGTGATTAAGAATCTACGGTTGCAAAGATTGCTCATCGCAGCAACCAATATTACGACAGTAATTTTCTGTCATCTTCTGATGCATTCATAGATCCGTAATTAGCCTTGATCAAGTTCTGACCAAGGGAGAACTCCAAAGGCATGGAGCAAGAGTGTGGTTGTGCTGTTTTTCAAGAAAGGCAACAAAGCTTTATTGAAAAACTATAGACCAATCTCACTCTTGAGCCATGTCTACAAACTGTTTTCCAGGGTTATTTCGAATCGTCTTGCGCGAAGACTGGACGAGTTTCAAACACCGGAGCAGGCTGGGTTTCGCAGCGGATTTGGCACCATAGACCACATTCACACGATGCGGCAGATCATACAAAAATCGGAAGAGTATAATCAGCCCTTGTGCTTAGCATTTGTGGACTATGAGAAGGCCTTTGACTCTGTTGAAACCTGGGCTGTTCTACAGTCCTTGCAACGATGCCAGGTGGATTGGCGATACATCGAAGTGCTGAGATGCTTATACAATGATGCCACTATGTCTGTCCAAGTCCAGAACCAGCAGTCTAAACCTATCCAGCTGCGCCGCGGCGTAAGACAAGGAGATGTCATATCTCCCAAATTGTTCACGAGCGCGCTGGAAGATATGTTTAAGACGCTGAGTTGGAATGGAATGGGCATTAACATCAACGGCAAATACATCTCACACTTACGATTTGCTGATGATATCGTCATATTGGCGGAATCGATGCAAGACCTACAACAGATGCTGAACAACCTAGCTGATGCTTCACGAGAGATTGGCCTGGGTATGAACTTGGATAAAACGAAAGTTATGATAAACGATCGTATTACCCCAGAGCCGATCTCTGTCGCCGGAATGCCTCTTGAAGTTGTGCAGGAGTATGTCTACCTCGGGCAGACCTTGCGTTTGGGTAGGCACAACTGAGAAAGAGCTAAACCGGCGAATTCAGCTAGGTTGGGCAGCGTTTGGGAAACTCCGACAGGTCTTCTCGTCACCCATACCTCAATGTCTGAAGACGAAAGTCTTCAACCAATGCGTCCTACCTGTCATGACCTATGCTGCCGAAACGTGGACACTGACAGTAGGGTTGGTCCACAAGCTCAAAGTCGCTCAGCGAGCTATGGAGAGAGCTATGCTCGGAATTTCTCTGAAGGATAGAATCCGGAACGAGGTTATCCGACAGAGAACCAAGGTGGTCGACATAGCTCAGAGGATTAGTAAGCTGAAGTGGCAGTGGGCATGTTTGCCGCAGAACCGACAATCGTTGGAGCAAACTAATACTCGAGTGGAGACCGCGTTTAGGCAAGCGTAGTGTAGGACGCCCTCCGGCTAGGTGGGGTGACGATCTGAGACATGTAGCTGGCAAACACTGGATGAGAAGAGCCGAAGACCGGGCTCAGTGGCGCGTCTTGGGAGAGACCTACGTCCAGCAGTGGACCAATATAGGTTGATGATGATGATGATGATGATGATGATGAAGTTCTGACTGCCTAACATACTGTATATAAGTATTCTATCATGCAGCAATCTAGTTCACATAGTACAAGCTCTGCTTAGTTTGGGACTAGAAGGCGTTGTGTGTTATGTCCAAGGATAATTTATTTATTTACTCAATTTTACTCGTACCTTCTTTCCAATCACCACCCTTTGCAAATTGTATAATCTTACCTTCTATTTTCTTCTAGGTTGGCCACGATTGGGGCTACTATACAATGGTGACAGATCTGCCCAAGTACATGACAGATGTACTAAAGTTCAACATAGCTACCACGGGAACGCTCACTGCTATTCCATACCTGGCGATGTGGATAAGCTCATTCATATTCGGCTGGGCTTGCGACTTCTGCGTGAAGAGAAAGTGGCATTCTATAAAGACTGGAAGGATCATTCATACCACGATAGGTAATGTATCTTATGACATCTCGAATAGAGTTAGAAATGGTTCATCTTTTCATCAGTATAAGTTACACCTCCGTGAATATACTTGTCATATATTTTCTGTATAGAAATATTATTCGACGTCCCTCTGGAACCATTTCCATATTGGATCCATCAAATATCTCACAGAGAACATTTGCCAACGCGGGTCTTTCAAATTCGAATAAATTGCATTCCCTAATCGACAATCGCTGTTCAGCTCTTTAGAAAATGCCTTCCTCAATTTGGATTTTGTCGTATCTACCCATCATTATGTAGTTTTAAAGGCGTTGTTCTTTCTTTTTAAAGTTTTACATTAGAAGCACTACCATCATCTCCACACTACACCCAGGTTAGTTGGTAGATAATGCTAAATAGCATTAAACTCGCCTCTGTACGATTTTTAAAGTGCAATAAAGAATTTTCTAATCTAATCTAATCTAATCATTATTCTGTGAATGCGTTGAAATCACGAATGATTGTTTACTGATTCCTTTCATTCCGGGACCAGAACATAAAAATAACGGTTATACAAAATCCCACTACATTTTTTGCTCTAATGGTTGCTCTTGTGTATTATTAGGCTAAAAACCATTGCTATTTTTAATTATCTGATGTAAGTATACAGATTATCGTGAGGAAAACTGCGGCTTAGTCAGCTCCGCACGTATAGACCTTGTCTTTCCTGTGGATAGGGCTGAGTAGGCTGAGAGGGTGGTATAGATGCTGGGCAAGCCTACTCCATCTAAACATTGTCGCATGCACTACAGTGTCCCGTTAAGTGTAGGCATAGGTTGCCTCCTGGCGCTGTTTAAATCATCTTCAATACCTACATGTAAGGCCTAAGTAAAGTATAAAGTTTTTCAACACCTTAGGACCTGCACTTATTTATCCTGTATTATTTTGTTTCAGCTGCGACTGGTCCAGCTATTTGCATCATCCTGGCATCGTATTCAGGCTGTGACCGCTTCGCTGCGGTTGCTTATTTCATCGCGTCTATGGCTCTCATGGGAGGCTTCTATAGCGGGATGAAGGTAAAATACTTATCTTTTCCCTTTGGAATTTCTCAATGAGCAAATTCAAAGGTATGAGTGTAATCCTTGTAATCAATATATATAAAACTCTTTTGAAGCTGACTTAGAATCAACGCACAGCCTAAACTATAAGTCCTAGAGGTATGAAATTTGGAGGGTAGTATCCTTATATAGTGTAGGGGTGCACTAAGAAAGGAATTTTGAAACGTCACACTCTAAAGGGTAGAACGCAAGCAACGCCGCGGGCGACGGCTAGTTTTTTATATATTTTGGAAACTCATATTCTACTTACCTTCACCATTATTGATTTGTTTAGTGCTTTTTGCATGAAACATGGTAGATTATCTTACTTATAGAGGAAGTGCCTGTAAGATTTATTTTAAAATAAGCCAAACTTAAGAACTTTACGCTGAACTATTACTTAGACATATTACATTTTATTGTAAGTTTACTAAGTCTTACAATCACATGATGCAATTTTACCAATTTTCCTATATTTGTTTGTACAGTGGAAAAATGTTCAGTAAACATTGAATTTCAGGTGAACGCATTGGACTTGGCGCCTAACTACGCCGGTTCACTAACAGCAATGATCAATGGAACATCAACTATATCCGGCATCATCACACCGTACCTTATAGGACTGTTGACTCCAGATGTAAGTTTTTTTTTTTATACAATATAGGCAACCGTTTGACCACAATCTCAGTTAAGCAATTATGTGGTCGACGATGTAGAAGATACCTATTCAATCTACTCTAGAAAACTTCCAAATTATAGTCATTCGGGATAAGGTACACTCAATTAAGTAATTTTTATTGAACTCTATTTTTATTTTATTTTTCGTTTATGCTCTTTTTATTTTATATATAATACCAACAATTTTTAAATAGCGTAATTTCAGTTACCTACCTTTGCTGTTTTTTATACCTACTTCAAACCAGTGTATTTATCTACTTTTGATTAAATGCCTAGTTTTGTAATACGACCTGGTACAATGATCTTTGGTAATAAAACGCTTTCAAGTCGTTATCAAGGCCTTTCAAGTTTGCGGTTCAGTCAGTATCTTTCAAGCTTGTTTTTGTTTATGTTTTAACAAGAGGTATCAACATTAATAATGAATATTCAAGAGGCTTCAAGTTCTTCAAAGCCTGTGTTTTTAATACTACAAGGCTCAAAATTGAATACGCTATGCCAATTTCGAAAATGTTGAAGAAATATTTATCTCAGTAAAACACATTTTTTATCTCAGTCTCTACTTAACATAGATAGGTATATTTTTATTTGACGGATAGCGTTACTCGAGATGGAGAAATAGGCCCTTACAGTTTTACTTCTAGTTTCTCATTACGGTTAGGTATATAGATTATAACTTAGATGTCTTTCTATTTCATCTGAGGTTGGGGTTATTGTGACTCAGACCACAAATCGTTTGTTGTTTCTCACTATGCCATGGTTGTCTAAGAAACTATTAATCAAACGTGCTAGTAATTGACATTTTTACACTCACACGCAGTTAATTTAAAATTAAGTAGTATTAAACGATCTAGCTGGCATACTTACCAATTGACACTGTTAATTTTGGTCAATTGCTGGGTTAATGTGTTAGTTAGCGTTTGCGAAGAAGGAAATAACCACATGACTGACCCAATTTAGAATTAAAAATAGTTTTTTGAACTTTTTTCATATTTATTCAGGCGGAAATTTGGTAATCTAATAACATAGTTAAGATTGCAGGAAATTGAACGATGTAGAAAGCTCAGAGTTCAAAGCCCTAGGTAGAGGCCTAGATAATAGATAGGTATATTATTATGTTTAAGACTTCTACCAGCTAATAATGACGATGATAATGACAAGTAACAGCTTAAGAAATTATGAGGTGTGATTCTACAAAAACAGATTTACAACTTTTAAGACTAATAAATATAAATTTGCTTTCCGTCTATTTGTCTGCCAGAATTTTTTTTAATCCTAGAGCAATAATGAAGGCCGTTTTTTACTGCAATAATTGATCATATTTTATTTTGTTTGCCAAAATCTTTACCTACTAGTTAAGAAAAAATACCGATATAAATAAAACTGCAGGTAAAATGATATTAATTTCATTTTCCTTTTGTTCCAGTCAACACTAGCTCAGTGGAGAGTAGCATTTTGGGTGTGCTTCGCGGTATTAGTAGGCACCAACGTGATATACATCTTCTGGGCCGACGGCAAGAGACAGTGGTGGGATGATGTCAGACAATACGGATACCCAGAAAACTGGAAACATGGACCACTAAGTATGGCTAGCGAGGACAAAGAGAAAAACAAACAGGCTGAAGCTGAAACTAAATGATTCACAGAAGAAATTATACGAAAGTGAAATGTAATTTTAAATGATACTAGAGGCAAAGAAGGTAATCCACTGGAAATTAAGATTGAATTTGTTGTATAAATAAAACAAATGAATCAAAAATGAATCAAATTCTCAATTCCAGTTATTTACTGATTATCAATAGTATACAATTAGGGTGCTACAATATTTTATTTTAACTTTTAATGTTATTTAATTTATGAAAGTAATAAGTAACTCGTATCGAATTAATGACTAACGATTTAGTGATTATTACAAAATTGTAAACGTGAGTAATTAATAACAATTGTGCAAGTTTTTATAAATAATTTTTGAATGATTTATTTATTACCAAGAGTAAGCGGTTACTTTAGCAATAATAGTGAGTTTAAAAAAAAAAAAAATCATACACAGCTTTGTTGATCCGTTATGTATGATGCCACTAATTATATTTAAATTATCTCTTAATTATCTAATTTTGTGAATTTTCTAGCACATAATATTTTCAAAATATTACAATATTTATTTAATAAGTACTGAGGTACTTGTTTATGGATATGCCATACCACAGATCATATATGTATAATACTATACGACATAACACTAAAACACTTTCCATATTCAAGACTAAAATAGTATTTTTCCTAAACAATTTTAAGTTCAATAGCAAACCAAAAAAGATCTTTCTTTATAAACACGTTCGTATTTAGCTCAAAAAATATTTTATCTAATATTTTTTATCAAAATAATTTTAATTAATTTTAATCAACAAATTTTTTTATCCGGAGAGCACTGAAAAACTTTGAAAGGTTTGTTTCAGTCTAAATGTCTAATGTAATATCTACTTTGTATAGTAGAAGAGGCCTAATTACATTTAGTATTATAATTTATAATCTTTTACGACCATTATTTCCTACACTCGAGAACAAAACTTCTGGGTCATCTATAAAAACTTGAATATCTTGGAATCCAAAAATGTGTTACATTAAATTATGCAAACTGAAAATGCAATAAATCAATTACTTTTATTCTACTTAGAAGTATAAAACTGTCTATCAAACACAATTTATTTCACTAAGCTAGCATTAATGGTTTCCACGGTATTTAAATTTAAGTATTTAAACTTAGCTCATACATACTATTTGGTAATCTACATCGGGGACAAGCAAGCATGGGGTCAATCAATTCTAACCCTAAGTTTTTATAGGTGACTCGATATTTTTAATCTCGACTGTATATACCATGATTGTGAAGTAATAAGTTATTATTTATAGCTAATAATTTGTGATACATATTAAATTAATTTAAAATCAAAACTAGTGACGTACCTAGTTTAAGCAATAAAACAACAAACTTGTTAGTGATTATAAATCTAGTTACCAAGTAAAATTAGAAGTTGATTTTAGTTACGTTAAGCAATAAAAATATGCTTATTATTGCTTATCCAGTTTTTTTATTCATTTATTGCCTCTATGTCCTCCAAAACTAATTAGGTAGGTATTAAAAATTAAAATAAATATGTTAGTCGTTTTAAAATGGTTCAATGTAATTATCTTTTATGTATGTACATACTACTCACTTTTTGCTAAGCTATTGCTTAGTTGATGCTAGGCTCCGCCTGCGGCTTTACTTACGTACAAGCATAAAAGATGCCGTGTTTTTTTCTCAGGCTACGATTTGAAATCAATATTGTATTATATTATATATATTTATATTTTTATATTATATATATATAAAACTCTTTTGAAGCTGACAGAGAATCAACGCACAGCCTAAACTATAAGTCATAGAGGTATGAAATTTGGTGGGTAGCATTTATATAGTGTAGGGGTGCACTAAGAAAGGAATTTTGGAACGTCACACTCTAAAGGGTAGAACGCGAGCAACGCCGCGGGCGCGGGTAGTTGTTTATATTTTCTTATAAGGTCAAACTACATGATATAACACAGCAACTAGGCACAGCAGTAAATAAAGTCGTATCTAGGTAAAGTACTCGTAGCTATATCAAAACAAAATAATTAAAATTTCACTTTTTCTGCATAAAGAAACTCCGGTCGCATATTTAGGTACGTTTGTATCGGACCTAATGCGAGTTTGCTATCACAAAACAACAAGGAATGTGTTACATCAAATTCGAGTCGAGAAACGTCGAGTCACAACACGACAAGGAATGTGTTTCATCAAACTTGCGTCTAGTTCTAAGAGTGTGTTTGCATCTTTAATCACAATGTAGGCATATCGCGTATTCAAATTGATTGATTCGTATCGTATCGCGCCTAGAGCAATCTACTCAACATGTATAGAATATCAAACAGTCTACTTAACCTTAGCGTTGGTCTCTATGCAAATCTAATACATTGTTTGTTGGCAGTAGTTTTATATGATTTGCACTTAAATGAAGTGTACGACGGTGTCTACAATCGCGCTGTTGCGTCATCCTAAGGTGGTTTAGGTAACTATTTTTGGTTGCCTGGAAGAGATCGCTCTCAGCGATAAGGCAGCTCATTGTCTTACCTATTTTTTTGAAGTTATGTTTTTTCTGTATTGTTACTGTGGTGAACAATAAAGAGTTATCTAGGTATATATCTATTTTTGTTACGCATTTTGAATGCTCTTAAAATTATAAATAAGATGTCAGGTTAAAGTGAATAAATATCTAATATATTATGCAAAAAACAAGAACAAAAAGAAAGAAAAAGCGGAAATAATAACAGCACTCAGAAATCAATCTTATGATTAGTAGATACCGATTAAAGACTATTAATGGTAGACTTAACGTCTATTTTAGTCGGCTTATGTTCAAAATTGTTATTTTCGAAGTTTCCACATTGAATTAAGACGAACCGACGTTCAACCCATTTCAAAGTTTAGCGGTTTCGCCACAACTTTCAGTTTTATAGAAACTTTGACAGCATAAAGGATTATTCAAGGACTTTTGAACGGAAAGCCGTTGGCCATTAGCCATGACATCACTTACCTACTTAGAATCTTGTTTTGTGAGATTTCCGATTGTATTTTGGAGAATTAGAATCACAGAAATGTTCTACAAGAACTAGTAACATTTTTGTTTTTTATTTTTTTACTATATGTACTTATTTACATATTTAATATAGGTACATATAGGTACGTGATTTATTTAAATATTAAAGCAATAAAATTTTATTCAAAATAACCCTTTGACTGTATTATACGACATAAGAAATGATTTGAAATAAAAAAAAAATATCGTTGTTATCCCTCCGTACATTATATAATTATCAAATCTATGATTAACTATATAAATTGCAGACCTATCACATGATTCGTGGGAAGCGATACGCTCTGTTTACTTTAGAAGTCATGACACTGCAAGGTCTGCAGAATAAAATGATATGTTAGTCAAATGGAGCATAATATGAGGGGTTAATAGACGATACAGATACATGGTTGTATTGTCAGCGTGATAAGAAGGTCAGCGAAAAAAGGAAAAAAACTTGACTTGTAAGAATTACTAAACTATTCAACTTTTACAAATTATACGAACATTGACTCATCATAGCAATATCAGAGTAAAATTTTGTGCGCAAGGTTTATTAGGAACACCATTACAAATGAAACTTCGCTACCAACAAAGAGGCCCTATGTGGCTCTGGCATTTATGGCTGAGCGACTAGGCGTTCTTATGGCTATAAATAAACTACAAAAGCAAAAAATGCCTTCTATGCATACTGGCCCAAAACGAAGGCTTTAGTTTCAAGGCCATGACTAAATAGCCATCCCAATCTTCCGCCGGATAGTTCGGCTAATTTGAAGTGATGCTTACGGCTATTAGCGATATATTTTTGTCAATAGTAAAAACTGATATTTGAAAAATACCATTATAATATTCCTTATCCTTTGTATCAACGGAAAACCACTAATAACATTTAATAAGAAGCTATCTGAATTTAAGACTAATAATAGATAAAAGGTAAAGGCGTTTTGGTAAGGTTTTGGAGAGTTTCAAATCTTCGAGAATAACGAGTTCGTCAGAGCAAATTCAATGTTTGAAGATAAAACAGTAATTTATCTGATGATGATTTGTATCTTTGTAAGCTTTGCTTGTAAGCGAGTTATTTAGTCAGCGAAACTGATTTGAATAGGTTAATGTTATTGTATATTAACCTACTTGATAAGATATCAGATAACATGTATGACTTGCCTTCCACTGCAGAATAAAATAATATTACTTGTCAAAAGAATGCATAATAATCATCAATCATCAATCAATCATCATCAATATATATAAAACTCTTTTGAATATAAGTCCTAGAGGTTTGAAATTTGGAGGGTAGCATCCTTATACAGGGTGTTACCAGACCACTTCCGAAAACTTGGAGGTTCCAATCAGACCATGATACTGAAAACATTAAGCGAAAAAAATCGCGAAAAAAAAAATTGACTTGACTATCTCTTTTTAATTTTTTTTCTAGTTACATACACACAGTACAACATAATAAGACATATCTACCTAATTATCTCATTTAAAGAAGCAAAAAAACAAATAAAATAAATAAAGCAGCAATGTACACGCAGCACGCAGAATACGTCTACTACAGCATGAACAGCTGAGAGTTCATCGCGGGTCATTCAAGTACGCGACGTGCGAGCGACCTACGTTAGTACCTACCTACGTTAGTAGGCACTTACGACACAGAATAAATAATAGTACTACGCCTTGACCTTACCTACGTGAATGCGTACATTGCGGGCTGGCGAAATAAATACAAATCTTTAAACATTGTTTTCTCCGGCTATAATTATTTTTCAGGATAACTGATTTTTTTTTGGTTGGGTTTTGGTGTGCTGTAGCTCCCCCTTTCGTTTTCGGAAGTGGTCTGGTAACACCCTGTATAGTGTAGGGGTGCACTAAGAAAGGAATTTTGAACGTCACACTCTAAAGGGTAGAACGCGAGCAACGCCGCGGGCGACGGTTAGTAATGTATATTTGTAAGAATTTTTGCGTTTGGAAAGTGTTACCCGCGCGTTCATATATTCATACTACAGTGGAGGGTTGTGTTGTGACTTGTGGCTAGTTTATACATCTGATAGAGAGAAATGAATTCTTCATTCGAGTTATTCATGCCATTTCAAATGGTTGATTGATTGACTCTTTCGTCATGTTCGTGTATTATCAAGGACTTGAATTTTGTATAAATTCCTAGGACTGGCGCACCACGACTCTCCTTGTCACAATAATGTGATAGTCCGAGTAAAACTTACGTTCTAGAGACTTATTTTAGTCTGACATGAGTACCTCTTTTATCTTCAGTAGCAATCTACTGGCATATCTTGTAGTGGTTACAAGTTGAAAACCGGTTCAGTCATATAGCAGCTGGCTTGTAATCTATCCGTATTACATATTTCTTTGGTTCCGTTGATGTCGATCAAATCGGTAAATATAGTTTTTTTTATCTGCAACGTCTTTTTTTAAACAAATTGAAGTTCTTGGAAGTTTGTTTTATTTTGCAAAGGATAAATGATTATGTTGAAGAAGTTTTAATACATAGGTATATTTTATGAGACAATAAAAATACTAGGTAGGTACTCATAGAGAAGCTCCGGCTTAAAGGCATCTACACGTATGTCCTAGATACCAAAGAGTTATTCCTAAGCACGAAGTGGATAGCATAGCACCGCCTAGGCATCTAAGTTAATGCATTATTTGAATTCACTCGACAAATACCACAAGCACTGAGTTGAAAATATCTTTAAAGCCGGTCTTTCATGCAAATACTGATAAAGATTGTTGCAAAAAGATGCAGTCAACTACGCAACAAGTCAAGTGCAGAGAGGATAGTATTCATATTATTTGTTCAAATAGTACCTATTTCGTCTGTCACTCTGTCACATATTATTCTAAGAACTTTAGAACAAAATACAGCTGTTGAATGTTACGTTTTGAGAACACCAGTTTGTGAACTTTGTGATCATCGTTTCATAAATTGTAGGTAAAAATTAAACAATCTAAATATAAATTAATAATTAATATTTTTGGACATTTTACACCACGCCCTATAAACTAGGCTTTGTTTAATTTGGGAACTAAATGAACTAGAAGAACTAGATTGCAGATCTGTTATCATTATTATTATTGTTATATACGATAAAATACATATTTTTGTAAATACATACTAAGTAACAACCCAGAAATCCACAGTGAATTTATACGAACTAAAAATTTTTTTTTTCTGGTGTTTTTTTTGCGAAAGATAATCGAACTAGAACAGTTCGCATTTTGATATAAGTACCTAATATATAATAGTAATATATACCTAGTAATACACAACAACTGACCCCCACACACAACAGGTAACGCCGTCGCGCCGGTCCGCATAAGCATGTATAAAATCATGTGCTAGTGCTACTCAAGGCCGACAACCTTAGCTGCCACACTTGCCACTTCTGTAAACGGGCTTGAGCCTCAGATGACAATATTCGCCATATACCGGCGCGGGAGCACGCTAATGCTCGTCTATCCACAATCTAACATTGATAAAATATTATAACTTATGTCACTACACGCGGTTGTTGCGCGCGAAGTGGTCGGTGAATTTTAGCGGTGTTGATTTAAATTTTTTGGCTATGTGCAAATAGTGTTCTATCAGTTTTCTGTTGGAATATATTAAAGGTATTGCTATTTATTTTTAACTAACTTCAAAAAAGGAGGACGTTCTCAATTTGGTTGTATATATATATTTTTTATTTATATTTTAATAAATCCTAGTTAAATTCCTAGTTGACTAGGAATTTAGTCGGGTTTTCCTGATCAAAAACGTTAGCATTCTCTAAAAGTAATCAGTTTTTTCACAAACATAGTTTTAATTTTTTTTGTTAAAAATATTATTGGTACTTTTTGAATAAAATACTTGAGTATTGTACACAATCATTGTGCGAATTCATAAAATTTATATATCTAATTACGATTTGACCTCAGAAGTAACTAAAGGTCTAGTTTAAGGGTTATCAGTTATTCAATTGATAAGAGTTACTAAGTTATTATATAAAATCAAATCACTTGGACAATAATAGTTCTTAGCATAAAATATATCATAAAAATACATATAAGACATAGTTACAGACCTAATAAATATATAAACTAAGTTGTTTGATTTTGTAAGACTCGAAGCAAATTCAAAGTGTCAAATGAATAATGCACAAAAAACCTGTCGCGTATGGAATATTTATTACTGCATTATTTAAATGTAATCATTTAACTAAATGTACTTTAAATATTTAAAAGCACATATGAGTACCGCTCTTATAATAATATCAGATTTGAATGGATCTCTATCGTGGTTTATACTAAGAATACAGATTATGAACTTAATTTTTTCTCCACTTTGTATGTGTGTAGGTGATATGTAAGGGTCTTACTTGTATGCAACACACACATACACAAAGATTTTTATTATGTTAAATAATCACATATTAAGTAGTCAAATCAGCACTTAGATTAATGTATAACCGTTAAACTGTATTCTGTATACACTGTTTAGTATTCAAAGTTTAAATCTAACGTAATTTTTTTATGGTATACGATTAGTCATCGCTTAGCTATTTTTAGTATCGAATTGTGACCAATTTGCGACTGGCAACTAACTGACTAAAAATTACTTATATAGGTATTACAATCTAAAAAGTATTATTTTTGTAAAATTATATTTAAAACGTTGGTACTAGGCTACGCATTACTCAAGTCTCCTGCATTGTGACAACATTAATATAATTACTACAAAATTGTCAAATTTTAGAAATTGCCATTATAATTATATTTAATCATTTTTTTTTCACAAAATATAATATATGTTTTTGTAGGTGTCTTATATTCAGTTTCACTGAAAAAAATATAAACAATACACAAACATGGAAGATAATGATGGGGTGCCTGCGCAGGCGCACAAACTACTCGGTCAGAAGACCGAAACCCCTCGAAAATACGACAATGCATTGACCAGGACTCTACGATCATGTAAGTACCTATCATACAAATCAAAAACATAAATATTGCTAAGATTTTTTTTTTTTTAAAGTTAAAACATAGCTTAATCTTATATAACTCGAGTTAAATTATGTCCATATAAACACAGTCACCATGGCCGAAGTCGGCTAGGACAACATCATCATCATCATTGACGTAAACCACTGAACTCATTTAGATGATTCTTTGGATGACATTTTGTTCAACAAGCATGCAAAACTGTTATTTATACGTGTTACTAAATACCATAAATTGTAAAACACAAAATCACATAATATATTAATAACTACATACGAGTACCTACCTACGTAACTTCAAACGTAGAACATAAGTAACCAAAATAAGATAAAACTGTTCTCTAAAATTTTCAGTTGTTATCTAAATAAAGTAAAACAAAAAAAACCAATAACAAGTCTGCTGTAATACCCATAGTAAATCATATAATTTACAATTCTACTTAATGCAACATACATAGGTAGATATAGCATAAAAACGCCACAGTGTTTCATTTACACAAATGTTAGGTATTCTTTGTATTATTCATTCAATCAAACAGGGTCACTATGTAAATAACGTCTATGTGTTTCTGCGACGATAACAGAACAATGTAATAGTTATAGCAAAATGTTGTTTTTAAAGATATTATTTATTTTGAGAAAAATTTGACGATACAGCTTTTAGCTAAGAGCGAAAATAAAAAGGTAGAGTCGAAGAAAGTAGGTAGGTAGGTACATAGATTTCCTTTAAAGAATGTTACAAAATAAATAAATAAATATCCTTGGGATACATAACGCTCTCTAGTCCCAAACTAAGCAGAGCTTGTACTATGGGAACTAGATTGCTGATAATTAATACTTGTATGCTTACATTATTTATTAAAACAGCGGAATAATCTTAGAATAGTTAAGCAATAGATAGCTCAACAGGATCCTATCTCTACTAACTGACAGCGTATCCAATAGGTATGTACCTAAGACAACCAAATCCTTGGACCAAGACTACGCAAAAAAAAATGTATTCTGTCAATCATATTTCGTTTCCAACCTCGTGACTGATGCGTTTTCATCAAATACCTGTTCGACAATTTTTCTATTTTATTTTGAAAAGTAGAACATAGTAATATACTAATGCACAATGCACAGTAGTGCACAGTCCACTTGTACCTACAAACTTTTTTTTTTTTTTTTTAATTGGCGTCGCACTGTACCTACAAACCTTAGATTCGTGAGCTATCGTAAGCTATTCTACATATATATATACCACAGTGGTAATGCAGTAGAAAGTTTGCGTGGGAAGTTGATTGTTACTGGTTATGGAGCTAAAATTATCTGTCATATCGGACGCGACTTTAGACTACAATATAAACATTTATTAATATTAGCCGTTTATAAAATATTTCACTGCTTTGCCTGAAAATGGAAACCTGTCTATTTTATCGGACGCGTCTTTAGACTAGAATATAAATATTTTATTTTTAATTTATCAAGAATGTTAATTAATTGCAATAAAAAGTTGTTGCTGAACGACTTTGGTATAATTTTATGGATTACATTTAATTTGATAAAATCTATAATAATTATGATTTCCTTTGTAATGTACCTCAAAAAAAAGTTATTGTTCGTATCAAAAAAAAAAAAAGCGCGACCAAAAGTCGCGTCTTACTTTTAGAAACGCATTCAATCGCACGCAAGCTGGTAAGTAACTGTTAACCTGATCTAGACCTAAACCACAGTAAGTGTTGGTTGAGCTCGATTTCTCTATCAGCTTTATGTAGGCAGACCAACCAATGTTATTGTCGATAGTGGTAAGGTAACCTTATTTTTTTTTAAATTTATTTATTGTTTTAAAAATACATAATAACTTTTTTTGTACTATAGCACTAAGGAAACCACAAGGTTTATAGGAATAATGCTACATGAGTCTTAGCGTCGATTGCCTAGTCGATAGATTAGATAGGTAGGTAGGTAGCTATAAGTAGGATCTAGCAAAGTGCATTCCATTTACTTAGGTAGCTTGTTTTAGTTATAAATTTGTTTACTTGCTAGTTAGTTAGGTAAATAAGTAGGTAGGTTGATTAGCTTTTTTAAATAGTAGGTAGGTATTATTGGAACTTTTCAATATTAGCTAGAAAGTATTATTAGCTAACTCTTCCTTTATCGCGCAACCTTCTAGTGAGTACCTATTATACCTAATTTGCATTAAATCAGAGCAGCTGTAGCTGTGATGTCATCCACTCTCAGGTTCTGACTGAAAACCAGCGCCGCTTTGCTTCTGCAGAGCTGCATTAAGCTGAGGCAGGACCCTTTTGGTGCATATCAGCACTGGTCAGCACCCACTAACATATAACAGTTAATATTATGTATTCTGTGCATAATATTAACTGTTATATGATCTGTTCAATTTTTATTTTATTTTTATTCTTTTATTATTGTTTTCTTATTGTGTACCTAATTATTATTTTACTGTGTTGTACCTGTGTTGTGTGCCAAATAAATGTTTATCTATCTATCTATCTAAAGTAGGATTTTAATTTAAGTTTAATGTTCTTAGCACGTTCTGAATGAATGAATGAAAAACTTCGAAATCGTACAACAAATATTGTTCGCCATAACCTGTTAAATACTCCCATTTCAGGCTTATAGGGTAATGAAGTTAGACCGTGTATAAACAACATAATAAAATGAATAATAATGACAAAATTTTCATAAGTATGAAAACACTTTATAAAGATTAGGTTAAACTAGCGTGCCAAGAACCGGGAAAATTAACTTTTCATCCCACCATCTCGGAAAGAGTATTTTTAATCTTCAATATCTGAGTGGAAAAGCCGTTTTTATTCTCTAGAGGATAAAGTAAATTGAATTTAGAACATCTTGTGCACTAAGTTTGTGAATTAAAAAAAACATTAAACCTATTTACTGCTACCTCTATGGTGCCGAATATATCATACAACTTTTTTTTAATTTGTTAAAAACTCAGACTCGGAACCTTCTTGGTGTTCTTTTTTCAATTTGCTTTTTTTGCATTTAGTCATTTCCTCGCTGAGGTGGAATGAAAAGTTACGTGTTGCACTCGAGTGCAAAGATTTTTTCATCCCACCATCTCGGAAAGAGTATTTTTAATCTTCAATATCTGAGTGGAAAAGCCGTTTTTATTCTCTAGAGGATAAAGTAAATTGAATTTAGAACATCGTGTGCACTAAGTTTGTGAATTAAAAAAAACATTAAACCTATTTACTGCTACCTCTATGGTGCCGAATATATCATACAACTTTTTTTTAATTTGTTAAAAACTCAGACTCGGAACCTTCTTGGTGTTCTTTTTTCAATTTGCTTTGTACGCGGTTCTTTACGCGGCATTTTTTCACGTCGTTGTTAAACCTTATATTAAAAACAAGAAACTTGAAAACAAGTGAAAAAACTAAAATTAGTGATTCTAGCGACGAGGAAGTTTGTTTGACGCCAACAGAATTGACTGAAACTGTTAATAATGCGCAAATTAGTCATTTCCTCGCTGAGGTGGAATGAAAAGTTACGTGTTGCACTCGAGTGCAAAGATTTTTCACCTCGTGCTCTTTTGATTCCCTCGCTAACGCTCAGGATTCTAATTTTGAATCACTCGCTGCGCTCGTGATTCAATTTTAGAATCCTTCGATTGCTCGGTCATCAAAATTGAACACGCGGTTAAAAAGCAACTTTGCACTCTTGTATAACAAATAACTATTCACCTCGTGCTCTTTTAATTTCAATTTTAGAATCCTTCGATTGCTCGGTCATCAAAATTGAACACGCGGTTAAAAAGCAACTTTGCACTCTTGTATAACAAATAACTATTACATGAAAGAAATGTATAAAACAAAAGATAGCGAAAATGCTAGCCTTATTATTATTCCCTTGTAATTTCATACGGATATCAATCATCATCATCATCAATCATCAATATATATAAAACTCTTTTGAAGCTGACAGAGAATCAACGCACAGACTAAACTATAAGTCCTAGAGGTATGAAATTTGGAGGGTAGTATCCATATATAGTGTAGGGGTGCACTAAGAAAGGAATTTTGAAACGTCACACTCTAAAGGGTACAACGCGAGCAACGCCGCGGGCGACGGCTAGTAATAATATATTATTCCTCTGAAAATGGAAATTATAGGCTGCCCAAAGAGTACATAGAGCATCCGTCTACAAGAACTGCTAGAGCTACGATCATATTTGCATGGACTTGAAAGCAATTCTTATTTCAGGTTGCGTGATTCCTCAGCGGTACATCTTAGGTGTAATGGGTCTTCTCGGTGTCTGCAATGCCTACACCATGCGAGTGTGTTTGAACCTCGCCATTACACAAATGGTCGTTAGAAATAAGACAGGTGGATCACATTATATAGACCCCGACGCGTGTCCAAGTGACGAAGTCGTAGGCAATGTAACTAGTAGCGTGTCAGTACAACCGGTGAGTTATTTTAGATTCAAATGTTATAGGCTTTAAAAACTAAAAAAAAACTACTTTATATTAGTGTTATATCTCTAAAGAGATTTCTACCTTGTGTCTACCATGCTTGAAGATATTACTAAGATAAAATCATAAGATAAAATTTGTCAGGCGTCATGGCTCAGTCGGTAGTAGCTCTGCCTTCCGTGCTGTGGGTCGTAGGTTCGATCCCCACCTAGAACAAACATTTGTGTGTTGTAAACATAGATGTTTGTTCTGTGTCTGGGTATTTCTATGTATTATAAGTATGTATTTACAAAAAAAAATGTATGTATGTATTCTATCAGCCATCTAGTTTCCATCGTACAAATTTGCTTAGTTTGGGACTAGATGGCGTTGTGTTAAGTGTCCGTGAATATTTATTTATTAAAATGTGGGTTTCTTTATATTGATCTGTAACAAATTCAGAACAACAGACTCTGATCTGAAGTTACGTCATGAAACCAAGTCATAAGGTGATTTATTAGTTAGGACGAGTACTCAGGAAATAAAATAAAATGAGTTTACTTCTCCGTAAATAGAGTTCAATTATAATATGAAGTATCTATTGTACCTACATACCTAGTTCTTCGATATAGGTCTGCACATTGATGATTCTAATCATGAGTAACCAACCTTGACTAATTTACTTTGCTGTGCTGTTGACTTCCGTTAGTTTTATTTATAGCCTAAGACTATGCAGATAGATAGAAGGCATTTGTTTATAAAAACAATTAAAAGTACTTAAATACACGATAGGTGATTATAATAGGTAGTGCTCTCTGGAAACACCTGGTTGCGAGATGCACAAGACAGAGGAGGCTGGCATAATATGAAGGAGGCCTATACCCAGCAATGGGTGATACCGGGCTGAGATGATGATGAGTGCTCTCTGTGCCAGGACGGTCTATGTACACAACTATTGAAAATAACAATAGTGAAGACTTTAGCGCCGACAGCTTCATAATTAAAAGTTTACAGGCCACCGCTTGCTCATGTAAGATAATACATAACAAAATACATGACTTTAATTATTTAGTTGACTTCTTGATTACAATTGACATAAACACGCCGACATCTGCTAAATGATGTCACTGCGCCAGTGCTGTAAAAGATAAACATAGCAAGGTCTCAGGTTGAGGCTACGTGAATATGAATGGATGGTACAAAGTGACTGCCTTATCCAACCATGGCATGGTGCATGAGGCTTGATAGGTTCGTTTACTCCCACCTGTTCTGTTGAGTATTTACAGTAATTCAAATTGGTCTGTTACGTTCAAATTTTATGTTACTATTATTTGAATCATAGACTGATATAAATATAAATAAATATTCACGGACACTTAACACAACGCCTTCTAGTCCCAAACTAAGCAAAGCTTGTACGATGGAAACTAGATGGCTGATAGAATACACACATAATTTTTTATTTTTTTTGTCAATGCATACTTATAATACATAGAAACACCCAGACACACAACAAACATCTATGTTTACAACACACAAATTTTTGTTCTCGGTGGGGATCGAACCCACGACCTACAGCACGGAAGGCAGAGCTACTACCGACTGAGCCATGACGCCTGTCATATATGTGTAAATATGCCTACGACCTACGGAGTTGTCAATCCTATCTCCGTTCTGACCTACCTGACAATAATGACCTACACATCCCTAAAAAATCATGATCTGCAGCAAAATCTACTAGGTAAATGCCAAGAGATCAGAGGATCTTTTTTTTAAATACGTTTTAATTTCCAGCACGAAATGTTTGACTGGGACGAGAAAACCCAAGGCCTTATCCTGAGTGGCTTTTACTACGGGTACGCGGCAACTCAAGTCCCTGGTGGATACCTGGCTGAGAAGTTTGGAGGGAAATGGACGTTGGGAGTTGGACTCCTTAGTACCGCTCTTTTCACTTTCCTCACGCCATTTGTGATCGGTATCGGAGGAGCACCTGGATTGTTCATCTTGCGAGTTTTGCAAGGGATGGGTGAAGTAAGTTTTAGCAAAATTAAGATTGTAGATCGTCCTTTTTTTAAAACATTGCCTTTACAATCTTAAAAATTGATGAGTCAACTTGAATACATGAGACTGACAACCACAATTATTAGCAAATATTATTGTAGTTAAATAGACAAAAGCTATATTTGGAGTTGTGAATGGATATTTGTTTTGTAGGGCAAAGATAAATCAATAGATTGTACTCGTACTGCAAGAGTTGCTAGTATAATACCGTGCTAGTTTGAAATGAAAGGATAATCTTAAGGCACGATTCTTTTAAAATCTGTGTTCTTATGTATCTGCTTCTTTTACTTTAAGGGTCCAACAATGCCAGCTTTGATGATAATGCTGGCGCGATGGGTTCCACCCCACGAGCGGTCATTCCAAGGCGCGTTGGTGTTCGGAGGGGCACAGATCGGCAACATCTTTGGATCCTTCATGTCGGGCATCTTACTCGCTGATGGGAGAGACTGGGCGTATGTGTTCTACTTCTTTGGAGGATTTGGGATCTTATGGTTCGTTATGTGGGTAAGTAATAGTTGTGATGGCTTCTTGGGTGGTGTTTTTTTTTGTGGTGCATGCAAAATCATATATGTTTTATAAACAACAACATTTTTCATTCAAACAACCTATAATTTATCACCCAAAGATGCATTTACTAAAATGTATTCTTAGTGGAAATGTTATTTAAATATTACTTTATCAGATTCTATTAATGTAAAGGTAAACATTGTTTGGTATTGGTTGTAAGTAGCTAAGAACCTTCATACTAGTTAGATTAGATTACACCATATTCTTAGGTATACTTGTATATTTTATAACTAATGTAAATAGATGGGTCAAAAACGGAAATGATACTTAGAGTTAGTTCATACCACAGATCATAATATAATACTATACGTTCATACAAATTCGGAAAGCAGGGTACACAAAGACCACAGAACTCACAATTTACCAAACAATGATTAAATTTAAAAATATATCTTCTACGCTTGGTTTCAGAGTCTCTTCTGCTACAGCACTCCGAACACCCACCCATTTATAACAAAGAAGGAACTGAGTTATCTGAACAAGAATGTAACAACTGCTGATGTGAAGTGTAAGAAAGATCCTGTGCCTTGGAAGGGGATATTGAGGTCGGCACCTGCTTGGGCTCTCGTTATGGCAGCGGTAAGTTAAGTAATAGTAAACATATATTAATGTAGGTAAAATACTTTGTCCAGGAAAGTAAAACCACCCATCTACATATTTCTGCCACCAAGCTGTAATGCCCGTATTGCTGCGTGCCGGTTTGAAGGAAATGGGAGTCTCTTCGTGAACTTGCTCTGTAAATTAATATAGATACAGATATAAAGAAGTGCCACAAGGCATTTAATATTAATTCAAAGCGTGTGTGTAGTTTTCAATTTTACAAAACCACAAAGATGAAACACTAACACAATGAATTCATGCTTAAACCACAAAACGTGTTAGGTATGAATGAATAATACAGTACCTACCTATATTGAATCTCAAAATGAACTTTGATCTTTGTTCGTCATGTTTGTTTACGTCTTAGAAGACGTGTAAATAACCATAACGTAAAATTGGCATAAAAAACATACAAAAATATACAGAAAATAACATAAAAATTTTCAAATGACGTAACTTCAGGGCACGTCCTCATTGGACTTGCTCTGTGAGGTAATGCATTGTTATAGGCAGAAGTTACCACTTAACATCAGGTGAGCAGCTATCAGCTTGTTCCGTTACTGTTATCATTAATAAAAAAATTAAAAAAAAAAAAATTGTAATGTAATTTTTTTTACATTTCAGAAATTGTATACCTTGACAATTTTCAGTTACAAGAGCTTTACCTTTAGTACTTTAAAATTGTATTGTGTCCAGGTGGGTCACGATTGGGGCTACTACACAATGGTAACAGATCTACCAAAGTACTCTCACGACGTCCTGAAGTTCAACATAGCGACCACTGGAACACTAACAGCTCTGCCATACATAGCTATGTGGTTCTGCTCCTTCCTGTTTGGCTTTATCTGTGATTTGTGTATCAAGAAAAAGTGGCACTCGATCAAAACTGGAAGAATTATTCACACGACTATTGGTTAGTTTCACCTAGACAGTGAATTTAATAGTTATTAATAATAAAATTTTATTTTACCATAAATTTTACTCAAAACGTTCGGCATTCTCACGTTCACATTTTTTTCGCTACATGAAGTCAATACAAACATTATTGTTGCGGTATGGGGTAGGTGCTCGTATTATTGGGCTTTATACGCAATGCTTGGGTTTACATTTTACTTTTCTTTTAGACATTTTCAAGACTTGATTGGGGTTGACTTACGTAGAATGAATTTTCGCTGCAGAAGGCATTTTTTCGACATTAAAGTATTTATTTTTATTTTATTTTTTAGCTGCTACTGGTCCAGCAATCTGCATCATCTTAGCGTCATACTCTGGGTGTGACCGTACTGCTGCAATGGTCTACTTTGTGCTTTCTATGGCCCTAATGGGAGGATTCTACCCTGGTATGAAAGTAAGTACTGTCTTCCTCCTTGTTATAACATTAAACAGCGATGAAGGACAGGGACAATTTGAAGCTGTGTTTAAGTTTATAGCGTTTCTTACTAGAAAGCTCTTACACTGTTACTCGTTATTCACTCGTGCAGTCAATTTACAAAGCATCCATGGTCTTTATTCCATTCCTATTTCAATGTTTTCAATTAAAATTTGGTTGTTTTCCGACATTTTTCAATATAATATTTTTTCTTTCACCATCTTTGCTCAATTTCAAAGTTAATTGGAATGTAACGACCTAACTAGATCACAAAATACTTCAAAGAAATGTGTGGATGTAAAAAATCTAATAAGCATTTGGAAAACCTTTTCTGACATCCTCTTGTGTGCCTTTTGTCTGACCTTATCAGAAATCATGATGCTCTGGAATGGCTTTACCGACCCGTATATTAAGATTTGTTGGTGGGAAAATGAAATGAAAACGAAAGAGCCTTGTAAATTGCAAAAAATATTCCCAAGGGCTGCTTGCTACAAGTTCAAAGGATATAAAAAACAAATTAGGAGCCACACCATTACATTTTGTTTCGTACAAGGAAAATATTTTAATATTCCATGAATAAGTGAAATTATTCTGTTTTCTTTTAGAATCAGCTTGCATAATTGAAAAAAATATATAAACAACATACATTTTATGAAATATAAAATAAGCTATCACAGATTATACTCAGGACAAACCAAACACTTCACAAATATTTTTTTTATAATAGTGTTATAGTAATTGAACATGTTTGTAGGCCTAGATAGATATCTCCCTGTTTGACAGAGGTCATAACTTTTTTACAGGTGAACGCATTGGATTTGGCTCCAAACTACGCGGGATCGCTGACTTCTCTCGTCAACACAACATCCACATTCGCGGGCATCATCACACCATACCTTATCGGGTTGTTGACCCCTGATGTAAGTGATATACTTACCTTCTTGCCTAGGAATACTTATTATAGATTTTATTTTTGTTCTTTAGTTATGCCTATGTTTTTAAAACACTTGTCTTATCATAATAAAAAGTGCCTTCTAGACACTGTTTTTGTAGACGACATGATTATCTTATCATTGCTTACATATCTACCTATCTAAATATCTATTTGTGAAATGTTTGTAGCAGTTTTTAGATGTCGCCGAATTAAAATAGCGGAATATTCTAGAGTATTCATATTTTTTTCATATACATACATGTACTTATTTGTAATAGCGTTTGATGACTCTCAAGTGTTACCTATAATAACCTGCCAATAATAATTGTAGAAGACTCTCAGTTACATCATAACAGTACACAAAGTTTTTATTTGGATCTAGGTGTCTAAAAAGCGTTCATCTCGCTAAGACCATTTCAATTAGGTATTAAATTTAGTTTGTAATCTTTGTCAACGATTACTTCAACCTCCGACGATCTATCATTCAGTTGACTTGTAGCTAAAATTCTTCTGCTTTTTCAGTCAACGCTAGCCCAGTGGCGAATAGCCTTCTGGGTATGCTTCGTAGTGTTGGTCGGCACTAACATAATCTACATCATCTGGGCGGATGGCAAGCAGCAATGGTGGGATGACGTCAGACAGTACGGTTATCCTGATGGTTGGAAGCACGGAACACTCGTCGACGAGACCAATGCAGAACAACCAGAAAGCGTGGTTCTATCAGACCACAAGAAGCTGGAGGAACTAAACTGATCTATGCCTTTTTGAACATGAATGTGACCACTGGAGAAACAGTGTTCAATATAAAACCAGTGCAACTAGTCAGTGTGGAAATAATCTTGTGTACAAAAAAATCTAGGTTTAGTGCATATCACATAGAGCTCTTGCTTTGTAGACCGAATTCAAAATTGCTAAGTTGTTAGTGTGAGGAATGAGTTATATGTGATAATGTAAAACAAAATAATGACAGCATTTTTTTTACAAGATTTATTTTTTAAATTTATGTTGTGCATGTGCAGTCTGTTTTTGAGAATATTTCATGTTCTTTCAATTTATTGTGCATATTGTACAATATGATTGTTTAGTAGTATATTTTGTACTAAAACTACCTTATTGTTTTATTTTCATACATTTTGAAACAAGTAGCAGTTCTAGTGATCGATGTGATATTTTTTCATACCACGTTTAATTTTTGATTTCTATTTTGTGAGACATCAGAAAATACGATTGTTTCAATAAAATACAATTCAAGCAACGGCATTAGATGATGGGCGGAAATTAAGTTCCGCTCTGTGACAACTGTAATGAGATGACTTACTAACTGATGTAGCTCGATCATAAAATGATATCAAAGAATCGATTGAAATTCTATTCGAAAATAAAACTAGTTCAAAATAAATGATCCTTGCAAAAGCAGTTAGGTACCCGTAACTGAAATATTGATGACATACCCTTATTTTAGGAGTAGTAAAGATAAGTTAGCGTTCACGACACGGCTTAATAGCTCTTGGCGAAAGTTGAGGGGGAAATCTTTTATCTCTTTCTATCCTAATATTTCTTTCGATAAACGAAGCAGCCTCCCACTTTTTTCCTTTCAAGATCAAGGCTATGAAACCGTGTCGGGACCTATTAGTCACGATTACTCGAAAATAATATACGTTTATTTTTGGATAAAATATAATCACCACTCATAACAATTACTGAACTCTAATGTATATTTTTAAAAACTATAGGTAAATTTCTAGCTTCAAAATTTTGTATTTAGTAATTATCACATATTGGAGGGTCTTTGTGTAGGAGTTCGTTGAATTTGCATGCGCCTACGCGCCTCACGCAATTCTTTTGTAGTTTTGGTTATTTGAGCTTCTAAACACGTCTTTTTCTCACGAAGTTTTATTACCTTTGTAAAATGAAAAATTACTTTTTAAAGTATTATGTAATGTTAATTGAAAGTCTCCTCAGTGAATCTATTCCGCAAGGAATATCAATACAAATCCAGAGTTATACTAATGCATGCCAAACCCATTTAGATGACTTATTTAGAAAGTAAAACCACACACGTATACACGGGAGCAATCGAGGCATTTATCACAATCTCAACTTCTCTCATCTTAGCTCCCGTATTTGAAAATAGGGAGCTATCGAGGCAATAGTGCTTACTGTAGTCACTAAAACCCTTACCTCGTCAGTGCCGTCTTGAAAATCACGCAACAAATCTTTTCTAGTGAGCAGTCCTGCTTTCAGTCTTTCAGCTTCCAATGACCACCGCAGTTTGTCTCGGCGATTCTGTATCCCAACAATAAATTTCGATTACCAGTTTCGTAGAACAATACAGGATTGAATATAGAAGTAAGAAAAGTATAAACCGAGGAAATAGTCATCAAGAAGGCCTTAGAATATGAAAGGAATGAGAAAATGACAAGAAAAACTATTTAGAAAATGAAATAAGCAAACTCAAGAACTTTAAAGAAATTAAAGTCTGTGATCAGATCTCCAAAAGCATGGGAGCGTTCAATTAAAACGTCACTAGCGGTCACCCAAAATTACTTCTTTTGGGATTTTCATAATTTTCATAATAATAGACGTATATAGTGCCTTTACAAAGAAAGTGTGTCTCTATGGAACAACACTTTTAATTAAACGGGTACTGGGGGTATCTGGTTCACTATATTTCAGTAGCTGAATTGATTTATTGAATTTCGCTGAACTAGGAATAAATGTGAACAAGGCTTTATACATCCACTACTCAACTTCTATTTTACTTTGCGTTACGTGAAGTCTAAGCAAAGAAACAACACAACAAAACTTACTTTAACATGTCCAAGTTCTTCTCTAACCCTCAAGAAGTCCATCTCAGCGTCCCCAAGGTCACACTCGGTGATGTCAATGACCTCGTCAGTGTGATGCATTTTCTCTCTGATGTGAGCTAGGATCTGATTATGTTCGGTGCATTTAGCTCGGTTCTTGATTAGTTCGTCTTCGCGCTCTAACGAGTCGAGACAAAAGTTTGTTCATTAAAAGTATTTGCGAACATTGTTACTGCCTGTAACAGTAGTCACACATGCACGCTTACAAAATAGAAGTTAGTACTGCCAATTAGTATTGAATTTAACGGACCGGTTATGTGGAAAGACTCGAAAAACTTGGTAAACTACCTGAAATTTTTGATTAGGTACCTAACCTAACGCTTTGGTAATAACTAAATTACTTAGGTAGCAGACATACTCTTATATGAATGCATTATAGCTTAAACAATTTTTACAAGACGAAGCGCCTCATAAAATAGTTGTCATTCCACATTGCTCTTGCAATTTAATAAACAAAAGCAGTTGAGTAGTGCTAACAGGCGTACGAGATTATACTCTTGAGCGAGTAGAAGAACCATCGTATAAATACTTATATTCTAAGTAAGTCAATTTACCTTCAATCTTAGTCATATAGTTCTGATTGTCAATGTTCAGCTGTTCAAAATGAGCCACATACAACCCTGGTCCAAGCATCTCCAGTTTTCTGGTGATAGTGTCCAGCTCTGTTACGGCATTCCTGGCTCTGACGTAGCGAAGGCACAGCGCAGAGGATTGCTCTTGTTTGCGTCTTTGAAGAGTCAAGAATCTTTGTACTGTCTGTAAATAATACAAGTAAGCTTTTCATGTGAATAAAATGACTCAACCCTGAAAAACATTAAATCAGATCCTTTTCTTGAACCGGTCATCATGCATCAGGTACAAGGGTCTGAGAAAATCTTTTGACGTTTTCGAGTAGCGACTGCAATTACTAAACCAATTGTATTTTTTATGGGTTGAACGGCATACAAAGAATTTTGCAAAAGGTGCTCACTTTATCTGCGATAGGTTTTCCTTTAGCCGAGTAAATGAGGCCTGTGCCGGTATTTTTTTCTAGAGCCTGAAGTCCGTCGAACTTCTCCTCAGCATGCGCTAGACGATCAGCATACGTCACTTCTACGGCTTGGACTTTTGTCTTTATCTGAAAGGAGTTTTTAAGCTTATTATGAACACCCAGGCAGTTTGTTATTGAAGTCAAAATCCATTTCTGTCTTTATATCTTTAAGAGTGAAAGTGTCACTGTTAAAGCAAACTTACATCAGCAATCTCTCTTTCTTCTTTTTCTTTCAACTCCTCATAGGAAAACAACTTCTGCTGATACTTCTCCTCCAAATCCATGGAATTTTCCAGTGGCTTCAAAACATGATCTAATTTACGTTTCCTGCAAATTGAGACTTCAGCTTTGAACGTTTGGTAGGAATAAAAATGGCAGTAAAGAGACGTTTTATTGTTCAACGTAAAACGCAGCACTTAGTGACGGGACAATAAATAGTTGAATTAAACTCTTGGGAATTTAACGGTTTGTGCTAATCGATAAAATAGTTATGAAGATCAACGACACTGTAAAGGTCATTTTGTAATTAATTAGTCTAGTCTAGCATATTAGTCTATTCCATTAGACACGTATGCCATGTTCGTGCCATTTTTATAATTAAAGTTTTATAAAGTTTTGCATAATTCAAAAAAACTATACGGTTATAAAAGATACGAGTCGATGATCCTTGAAAAATACACTACATTACTCAAAACAGTGTTAAGATTGTGAATCATAGCTTCAATCTTTGCAATTTTTTGTGCATTGTTTGCTACAGAAGAACAGTTACTTACGTAAGGGCACTGTTTATTTTTTAGTCCATCACATAATAGAGGTCATACACCTATTATATACCACCCTTGATGAATTGTGATGTAGCATTGAAAATGAACACTTAAACTATTAAAACTTTTATCTATTCATAAAATCTCCGTTATCTACCTTTAAAACTAGAATAGTTTTTTCTTACGAGTCGGAGCCACATGTTAAAATCATTCGAATATTTACTTTAAACCCGCCACGATAATAGCAAGCGCGCCGTATATTTTTCTTCGATGCAGAGCAAAGCTCACGGTATTTTCTTTCATTACAACCGAGCAATGCCGTTTGCCAAGCATGTTGACACAGCGCTGGCAGATAAATAAATACTGCATCGTTCAATTTTATACTCAAGCTTGATTGAACTGTTTGGTGAAACAGCATAAACAGTAATTTTTATTGAATTTTATTTATGAAACACTGATTATACACAGAGAACTTCTGTAAATTCCGCAGTGGGTTAAATCTACCCGTAGCCTTCCGAGCTATCAGAAAAAATAGACCTGCCTCTGTGGCCACGCTAAGGTGAGCCCAAGCTCTTAGGGTTCCATTTTAACAGCGGATATTGATATTGAATGGGTAAGCATTGAAATTAATAGGGTCACGACTTTATCCCTAGGCACCGTAGACATCCTCTCGGACCGATTGGTACTTCTTACCTTCTCATTGAGTATGGTAATACTATAGTTATTTCATCTGACCTTAAATCAAAAAGGTTCGTAAATGCGATATTATAATTACCATACAAATCTACACTAGTTCAGAAGTGGACGATAATACTGGACATAAACCTGATGAGGTTGACCGCAGATAATAATGAGGTTGAATTTTTTTACACGCATAAACTGAGTCCACCACTTAGTCTTGCTTTCCATTAGACACAGAAATCAGTAGAGTACACACTTGTAATACTCAGCCAGTCTACGATGCAGTATGTTGTTCTTCATTTGTAATTGGTTCCGATCAAAAGTCAGGTCCCTGTGTGCTTGCAAGTACTCATCTCGATCCACTGTTAAAGCGGCAGTTCCTACGCCGCGACCGATTTGTCCAGCACCGGGCTCTTCAAAGTCTTCTTGACCACTTACTGTCGGGTACACGTGTGATTTTAGATTGATATTAAGTTATAGATGACTTAGATGTTTTTAAGGTTCAGGAAGGAAAAATAGAGCTAGAGAAAATCCTTCAGAATAAGGTTAGAGAAAAAAAATTGAGAGCTGATACGTTTTGGCTGACTTACAAGAAACACACAGACCACACCTGGTTTGAAAAACAAGGTAAAGCCAAATAATGCCAACCAAGGAATTTTAGAAAATAATTAATCATTATGCAAGTAAATAAGCAAATTCTACGACAACTAGCATAGATAAGTAGATTCACTTATTGTTTCACGTTGGTTAGGTACATAGATAAATTTTAGGTGTTAATTATATGTATGTGCCAAACATAACCAATAACCATGTGCAACTATAATATTATTATGCTTTGTCTATATTATCTGAGACCGTCTCAACCACCTAGAAATTATAATATAGTACGTCATGAGTTTTCTCACTATGTTTTTTGTTTATTTCATATCAAAGTCATACATACCGCTGGAACCGCTAGAGCTATCCTCATCCGCAGTCTCACTCGGTGCTTTGCTTCCCTTCTTTCCTTTTTTTGTTTTTGTACCTTTGCTGGAAGCCTATAAATTAAACATTAAAACTGTGTCACTTTATAACTTTTTAATAGTAAAACGCTTGTTTTTTAGTTTTACATACTGTTTTACTTTAGTGCTGGAGAAGTGAAAGGTAGGTATACTTATCTATCTAGCTACCTCAAACTTTGGCAAACCTAGGAAACACTACTATACTAGTTCTATTGTGTGCCCTTATCAATATACATAAAACTCTTTTGAAACTGACTTAGAATCAACGCACAGCGTAAAGTATAAGTCCTAGAGGTATGAAATTTGGAAGGTAGTATCCTTAAATAGTGTAGGGGTGCACTAAGAAAGGAATTTTGAAACGTCACACTCTAAAGGGTAGTATGCGAGTAACGCCGCGGGCAACGGCTAGTGTGCTTTTAAAATATCTTTCATCGTAAGATGAAGATTTAGGATGAAAGGCCTTTTCACAGAAATGGCGGTAGGTAACTACCTACTTATAGTTTTACAAGAAGTTAGGTCTGTTATCACTATTGCACGCAACTAGTCAAAACATTACGAAAGTCAGTAGGTAGGTAATCATTTATTGTTGTCGCTGAAATTCTTTGCAATTCCACCAAAGGGTTCGGGTACAAAGGCTGACGGGGCTGACGTAAGCATCGCATGTCAAGTAAACCACATTAATTAAACTGAAAGGGACAGGCCTTACCTTAGATTCCGCCATATCGCGTGCTTTCCTTGAATCACAGAGTTTATTGATCTGGTTAGGGTTACAGCCGAAATTATTTTATTCCATTATCCCAATGACAACGTCATGCAAGACTAAACGGAAGGTTGCTATGGTGACGCGTCAACAGATATCGAGCGGTGCTAGACAGTGAGAACTACTTGAGTTGAAACCGATGAGTTTTTAGCTTTGTTTGTCGTTAGGTAAATGTGGTCTGTTAAAGGATAAATGTGGGTTTGATTCTCGTCGCATAATGGCAGACATAATTTATAATTATGACTGGTACTGATTTGAATCAGATGAGCTACCTATAATACCTTTAAAATATTTTTTGGGTTGCTCAATTTCCGCACTGATCGCATAAAACCTTCAGCATGGCCACTATTTCATCCACACCAGCCTCGTAATTCAGCTTGTCCAGTTTATTTATCACCATCATCCGTAGATTATCTATCAAGTGTGAAAAATATAAAATATTTATAGGCCCAAATACCTATTTAAGAAGGATGAGTAAGTACTGTGCCGTTCTTTTGCAACTTACGCAGGTGGCAGGTTATTTTATTTTCTGGAAGCTCTGCGAAGATTCAAAGACACCGAACTATGTACGTACGTACACACCAGTTATTATAAGTAGTTAGGCACCTAATTTGACATTAGGTAGATACTTTTTTTCACAATGTGCCTACGTAAACTGTAAGCGGCTTCAATGTGTGCTTCAACGAGCGCAGGAAAGTTTTGATATGCCTCCTAAACTACTTAAACGGGTAATTTGCTACGATCCTGTCTGCATATTTTTATGTCTGCTTGCAAAATTAAAGATACGGAACCTTAGGCTATAAAGATCTGCTTCTATCTTGCAAAAGGTCTATGGCACGGAACCTTCTTCAACAACCCGCGTGAGCTCGGAATAGTTTCACCCTCAGGTTTTATCGTGTTTTGTTTCTTTCTATGAAACTGTGTACAAGCAAGAGCTCATTTTAGAAATCGCTTGCGAGTTCCTCCTGCGAAGGTGGTTTCTGGAGTTTTTGGGTTTCGTCGGCGCTTTATCTGTATAAGTTTTTTTAAAATTTATTTACAGGTTTCGATCGCTGAGTGATGTTATTACCCTACTATATACAACCTAACTTATCAGCTAAAAACAACTTATATACACAAAATAAAACAAAACTTAATCCCTAACTAAACCTACCTGTGCTAACCTTTATAGCATATTGGCTTCGTCCGAAAACGGACTAGCCAAGATGCTATTTACTATGCCCGAACGCATTTATCCTAAAGCGGTTGTTCCAAACAACCGTTTTAAGATAAGTTATCTGTATAGTATAAGTTATAACGTACACGTCCAAGGCTAAAATTGTGTCCCTTTCGATGTGGTTGGCAGTTTATTAGTACCATCGGCCTTTTCCTTCGACAATTTTTTTAGGACACTAACCTCTATTGACGCTGGCAGTGTCACATCTCGCTGCTTGGGTCTCTGCCAGAATTTATACAATGCTCTTCCTAAAATAGAACCGCCGAAAAGTATATGACAATTTTTCAGCTGTATAAATGTTAAAGCTCGCAATACGAGAATATTAGTTCCGGCTTCTTTGATTCTCTTTCCAGATAATGTTTATATCAAATTCTGGTTTTTATGTTTATTCATAACGATGTCACCTCCGGTCGTTATAAATGAATATTTAGTAAGCAAGGTTGATACATTTTTAGTTGATATTTTTATTATGTTACGTTGTTTTATTTCGTTACCGCTTGTTTCATTGGCAACACAGTTAATGACATTAATGATACTGTTACAAAGCTTTTCCATGGTGTTTTCTTCACCAGAAAAGAGGCAAACTGTGTCAGGCACCTACTAATATCAATCAGAGTCTTTTCTGTGTACGTGTCTACTGAGGTCTATAAAATAGGTGTAATAGGTTTGTCCAACCATTTATACTAGCTAGATACGTCAAATTAATTTGAGAATAGCGATTTAAATAATAAAATGTGTAAAGTTCATAGAGTTTATTCAATAAAAAAGAATTATATAAATAGAAAGAACGCACTTATCATCAAATACCTGCGCATGATAATGCAAAATGGAATAAACAATACCACTCAGATACATTCCGTAAGATCTAGCTGTCTTTGAAATTCAAACTCTAATCCTATAGCAATACTTTACAGTTTTGAAGTGTCCAACATCAATCAGAACAGTGAACATTCATACTTATCTCAAGATGCTGTTTGCAAACGTTATTTGACACATTTCCAACGTCCTATTGGTCCCATAATCTATTGTTACGTACTCCCATCACAGTACAGCACTTTGAATATTTACTCGGTTGTCCAGCAAATGCTTACAGCACAGGTATTCCTCTTATTTTATACAAATGAACCTAGCTATGTGTAGTAACAGAGTCCACTGTCAATGGCTGTGGAAATACCGTCAAAATAGTTATTTGATATCCTTTTACGTAACACTGATACACAAAGACGTTATCCATTGGATTACTGAATCACGCTAAAAGAATTGGCGTGGGGCTGATCTCACAAGTAGTTGAGCTAATATTTCCTTAGGCACTTACTAGGTAGACAGTGCTAAATATGCGTAACTATTATGAAAATAATACAGTGAGTGTAGCATGCCTTATAGCGTGACCCATGGTTAGTTCCCCTGTGTGTATTTAAAGCCGACAATTTTATTTACTAGGCAAAAATAGTTCCACGACATGAAACGCGTCCTCGTCGTGTATTACTTTTGTTTATTTACGTTACCAAAGATAATATTTCTTCCTTCAGTTTTGTGATGCAATATCTCTTTTGTATCAAATGTTGCGTGAATCTAATACCGGGTTAAAATAGTCTGTGCTGTGTCAGTCAAAGCTTGCAATTATGTAGTCATTCCAATGTGTACCATTTTCTTTGGATTAGGTTGGATTTCTATATTTTTCCATTCAAAAATTTTAGGGACGCTATTTTTAATGATTGCATCTTTAGTTGTTTATATTAAAATTTCAAGAGCTATAAGAAAAGTTTGTGATATTTCATTTTATATTTACCTACGGAAGTACACACATTACGCATTCAAATACAATTATGACTAGAATTAAGTCGCATGTTCTTATGGCAGCTTAGAATAAAACAAAGTATATGTAGGTATAACAACGAGGGAATATACAGACGAATAAACAGCGTGTCAGCGTAACCATTTTGGTAATATGTCTGAGGCAAAAGTTAAATACGTCGCGCATAAAACATTGCAAGACGGTAATAAAAAATGTCGCTATAAAGATATTTTACCGATGCTAAAAAAATTAACAATAATAAAACGTAAAAGGAGGCACTGACATGCAGCAAGCACGTAGATTGATAAAAATTGACAAATAAAATGTGCAATTTTCATCCACTAGCAGCCAAAGAACCAATTGAAATTAGCTAATAAGTAGAGAAATAATTTGGAACACAATGCTTACATTCCAAATGAGCTAAAAGAATGAATATTCAGCCACAATGCACTAGGATTTATTTTTAGAATTCAAATGTAACAGCTACAGATAGAAATGGTTTCAAACGATTGTGGATTCATCAACTTGTTTACTCTTGCAACATTCGGAAGCTCTCCTTCAGTCAATCTCTGGCTTTACGTCAAACATTCGCGATGAAATGGTAACAGAATCAGTCAGCCGTCTAGAGTCGAAACAGACGAGGCGGCTGCTAACGCGATGGAAGACATGAGTACAGCTATTGGTCATTTGAGCACTGTTCAGTAAAGAATTGAGGAAGCGATCCAGCAACGATAGTTGCTTGGAAGCAGTTGGGTAGAGACGTCATCGGCCGATTATAGTAGGCTCGTCGGCCATTGCAAGCTCGTCGGTCGCGGCTTTGTCGCCTTTCCTCTTGCGGGAGTACCAGAGGAAGGATGCTGATGCGTACAGGTTCACGAGAACCACGAACCAAGCCATGTAGAAACTGATGTGGTAACTGTTTAAAAAAAAACACTAAATTTAGTTATCTGTTACATAGAGAAGAATACTTTTTGATAGATGCACTCGACCAATATATTATATAGACACACAGATCTGATGTAATAACGATAAGAAAAATTAACTGTTGTGACTTTAAAAACTCACTGAAAAATACTTTAAAATAAATGAACAGGAAACTCAACTATCTTCAATAATTATATTCCATGATGATAACGATAACTGGAGATCCCAATCAAAGCTCTTTTTCTGGCATATAAAATAGACACTTTAACATAATGAGCCAGACAGGTGCTAAACTCACATGCGGAACATCTGCCAATCTGATGTGGCTCATTATACTCAACCGAATACAAAGACTAATTGAGTTAGTACGTAAAGGTAGAGTTTGTTGCAACGCGACCAAAACAAGCAAGTTTCCTTAGTGCTATAGTACAAAATAAGTTAAATGTTTTTTAAAACGATAAATAAATTAAAAAAAACAGCGACAGCAACGTTAAACGTGAGATAAATAAACAAGCAATAAACCATGGACATATTCATTGCTATAGCATTCCCAATAGCATCCAGCTTACTAAACAAAAGAAATTTATAAATGTATTTTTACTCCATCGTGTTTGCACGAAATTTTACTTTTAGTTTCAGTCGCGTTCTCTAATGTCTGCAACATTACGAACTCATGCCAAATTACCCGTGTTCAAATGTCACACACATGGTTATCGATGAGAGCTTGTGTTGAGACGTTATCAAACTAGACTGGTTGTAAATGACTTACGATTGTAAGATCCTTAGGGCGTCAGGAGGCAACCTATGCCTACACTTAACGGGACACTGTAGTGCCTGGGACAGTTTTTAGATGGAGTAGGCTTGCCCTATACCATCCTCTCAGCCTAGTCTGCCATATCCACAGGAAAGACAAGGTCAATACGTGCGAAGCTGACTAAGCCGCGGGTTTCCAGGGTAGTAATCGTACATAATCATGTGAGGATGACTAAATTTATGAAGAGTCAAATGCCCGTCTAAGCATACATTTCCTACAAGTATGCAGGAGTAATAATGACAAGCAAGACTATCGTCACACTAGATCCAGTGCTAAATACCACCACCAATAATCCGTATGTTCTATGCGTAGATATTATTATGGCATATAAATAGAAATAGACTTACTAATGGGAGGCTTTAGCTGGGTAGATAAACTTCACATTCTTCTGCATATGGTCCACGGAAGTCATCATGACCTGCACCACCACGAATGTACATGAAGCTGGAAGAAAAATAATTTGAGAGCAGATCTTATCGAAATTAAAAATAATGACATGTAGATAGATGGATAGATGATATTTATTTTCCACCACAAAAAATTACAATGCAAACTTAAAATTAAAAGTAGGGAATAAAAACAAAATCAAAAAAATAATTAAAATAAGTCATTAAAAATAATGTATATAGACCACCAGCCAGGTGACGGATGATATCGTGAAAGTGGCAGCAGCACACTAGATTCGACTGGCGCAGGATCGGAAAGAATGGCGTGACAAAGAGGAGGACTATACCCAACAGTGGGTGAGCATAGGCTGATTAGATAGATAGACATGGTAAGGTAACATCAAGGGTATTAAACTAAGTTTCCAGGAATACTAATTAATCTTTTTGTTTAAAACTCTTTCATAAATCTCTGTATTCGCTACTACCAAATAACTGTAATTACGGTGTAATTACAGGCACATGAGACTTAAAGATCTTTACGTCTCAGAGTGATGGACGCAGTGCATTGCCTTACAGGGCACGTCCTCATTGGACTTGCTCTGTGAGGTAATGCCTTGTTATAGGCAGAAGTTACCACTTAACATCAGGTGAGATCAGGTAGCTTGTTCCATTACTTTTATCAAAAAAAAAAACTGTCCCAAATTCATCAGCAGTTTAGCAAGGCACAAGTAAGTGTGTGATAAAGTACAAAATAGTGTGACTTACTGCTTATAAAATGTATTCCAGCAGCGAGTCGCTTGAACATGTAGCGCGGGTTTTGGAAGGTATACACGGAAAATCCGCAGCCCATTGCCATCACAAATAGACTTATGATACCGAAGGAGATCATGGTGCGGACGTAATCTGAAAGAAGGCTTACAGTTAACTACTAAAATTGTGACACACAACAGTGAATATTCCACTTTTACAAAAAAAAACTACGCAATAAAATTATATGGAATATAAGTCATGTGTTTTTTTGGTTTGGTATCAAACCGATTAGTTTAACTTATCACAATAATATTTGTTTATTGATCGAATCCATAATCTATAGCGCGAAAAGCTGAGCTATAACCCTGAGCTATGAAGCTAGTCAATGATGTATTACTTACTTGCTATATTAACTTCATAGGCAGGATCTATTGGCCTGCCGTGCTCCATGAGAGGCTGCGTTAAGTAGTTTGTACATTCTGAAACAAAATATTTAATCTTACATCACCTATTTTATTTTAAGCATTATTTTATACGCTATAGAAGATTATGGTCAACAATGGAATTCAAATGACGAGTCATCATGATAGTCCGGGTGATAATCTAGTATAATTATTATGAAATCAAGTACCTACCAAGTGATGTAAAACCATCCCAATTCACTCAAGGTTGACCCTAAGTATTAATCATTCGATGAAGCAATATCTGGTAAGAGCACAACCATGTTCAAAAGTTTCTTACACGGTTTTCATTATAACTTGCACTGCGCTTATGAAAGAAAAGTTCTATGTATAGAACCACCTTCGTTCAGCAGAGTAACTTTCTACAACGATTTTCTATTAAAGTGTACGAGGTTGTTACTACACTGGAACATAGAATGGTTTACTTTATGTTAGACGTAGCTTGGGTTTCCTCGCCAACGTCCGCCCTGAGCTTATCTAGTGCTTTGTATTCTTTTGCAGGATGTCGTTAAGCTTCCATTTTCAAATAAAAATGAGCATAAAATGTCTGGTAATATTGCTAACATTGTATTGTACTTTTAGCTTATCAAAAAGTATTTGTTCAAAATGTGGCTAGAAAGAAGAATTATTCTGCAAAGAATCTCAAAATAATAATAGGTACATAAAATAAAATACAGGTAGGTACCATTTTGAGGCCACATTGATATTTTCACTTCGGACTCACCATACCCCTGGCCCTGAGGGTAGGGTGGGACGAAACCATACCACTAGTAGTAGTGTTGGAAATAGAAAATTTTTAGGTTTATATTCAAATTTATTATTTTGGTTTTTTGTCTTTCCTTTCCTGTCATTAAAAAAGATTTCTTTTACTTATATTTCACTAGGTTTTTGGACATTTACTTAATTAATCTTTCCTTTTGTATGTACTGCTTCTTTTCTCCCCGTATTTACCTCACTGTTGTTTTGGTCCTCCTCACGTCCGAGGCTTAACGTAATAATGACTTTGTTATCCACCTGTTCTCTTTGTACAGAGAATAACATTTTGTTCGTGGAATTTGCGCTTGCCAACGTGTCTAATAGTGCTTTGTGGTGTAATCTTTGATTAAAGCTCTTTTGACGCTTGGTTTTTAATGTTGGTTTTTTTATGAACATAATTAGAATAATTAACTATGTCTCGTTCACGTTCAACCTGCACTATTGATATAGTTTTCTAAAATTTCCACTCATTACCCGTTTTACAAACCGCGGAATATTTTGCTTAGGCCGGTCAACGAAAGTACAGAAAGTTGATGAAATATTTTCATCCATAGGTACATCATAAAACTATGCTTCGGCAGTCCGTCATCGACATTATTGTAATGACGTCACAGATTACAAAACAGACGTACATGCATGTTTATTTACAAACGAGGTTTTGGATAGAGTGAATTGGATTCCTAACCGCACTGAAAAATTTAATGATGTAAACTATAAAACTGTGTTTTTTTATATATATTATAATGTATTATAGAAATATCCAAATCATTTATTGTACGTTGTATTTTTAATTGATTTTTCATTTAATTTTAAACAACTATTAAAGTGCAAATTGTTCTTAAAACTATTAAAATTATAGTTCTTGTTAGGTAGTACATCCTGCTTCGGCTGATAGAAGAAAATAGAGGCATTGTGACGATCCCACATAAAGTGAAACTCGTACATAATGGTTATGTTAGGAATAAACATTTCAGTCGGTTGACGACACAAAAAACCAACGCGGTATTTTTACAGAGCAGTATAAATCTTTTTGTGTGGGCAGACTCACTGTTTATTCATTGTTGGAAAAATGTTGACGGTTCCCGTAACACACCTCTTGATTTTCACGTGATTTCGAGCTTAACC
Source organism: Eulithis prunata (assembly GCA_918843925.1). Classification (NCBI taxonomy): domain Eukaryota; kingdom Metazoa; phylum Arthropoda; class Insecta; order Lepidoptera; family Geometridae; genus Eulithis; species Eulithis prunata. The sequence goes on along the minus strand of OU974014.1, from coordinate 6,263,051 downwards.
AAATAAATAACGAACAAAACATGTGGAGGTTTTGCAAACATTATTCGTACCTAAATCATGTTAGTTATCGCTCACTAGTCTAGTCGGTAATGATTTAATGAACCAACGTGCTAGCATCTCTTTTACTGGAATAGATAAGTACGTACCGAACGCAAAAAAGAAGCATAATAAATATGTAGAAGCTTTACAAACTTCAATCAATGTTCAGTCAGTTGCACGCTTTTGACCTTATTTATGCATAGAAGTCAAATAAGTGCCAGATTTTCTGTTGTTACCGATAAGTTGAAGATTGGAAGCTTCGACTAGCGTTATAATCAAACAAAAAACCTAAATACGCATCACAAAATCTATGACTGTTAGGTTTTTTGAGATTTTTCGATACTTTTTTCATCAAAAATAATCCAACGTCGTGTTTATCTGTCAACGGTACATTCCACTCGCAACGTGTCGCCGCTTCACGCGGTGCTGTATTACTGTAGAGTTGTATTTAGTCTGTGGTATTACCACAAAAAGATTTCAGGATTGGCACCGCTCGACATGAACCAGGAAAGCTATTAGAGCAGTCTTGTCACTTTTTATAATGGACTGACATACAAGGCCACGAAAGGGTTTAATGTTTGCAAGACTTTGTTTTGTTCCGCATCTGAGTGTTTCTTCAATGGTAGATACTTCTGCTTGTGTGTGGGTCTATTACGACATAATACCTATACATAATTTAGTTCGTAATTTTTGATACCCGTGGGTGGTATTGAATATTTTTGTATGGAGTTGAGATCCTCCATGAGAGCCAGCGAGGAGTGAAGCTGCGCGGCTTTGTGGACAGTTGCGCTAATCCATTACGCGCAAAAACCTATCTACCTTGTTGCGGAAACCCGTCCACTCAAAAGCGTATAGACTTGCAAGAGGTAAAAATGTTGGTATTAGTTTATATTTATTTTATCCTCGTCATTTCTATTTTGGCTATAAAATTAATGCATTTTGTCTACCCGAGGAAAATCCCATGTGATAAATTGCATAGGTGCACTTCTACATGTTTTTTTGTATACAATTTATGTATTGTGCCTTGCTATCTATATTTTTAGTCTCCCGTAGAGAATGATATATAGTGGAATTATCTTATAAAAATAAACACAGTAAGTCAACATTTCGGTACAAGTTTGCTATGGACCTAGACAAAAATGCGGTTGGTTTTCATTATTAAAATGTCTAGAGAAAATATTTTCTAATATAATAAGGCAAGTGACGTGCCTATCATACTCGCAATATTGGGTCGGGACGTGTCCTGGTTATTTGATGGATACACGTGCGTCGAATTCTGTTTGTAGAGGGAAATAAATGGCCTTTCAACGAAATTGCAAAGAAATATCATTTTCAAAGGTACTTTTATAAAAAAAACACTCAAGACCCTTTGGTAATTTTACAGTAGGTAAGCTTGGTAGGAATTTGAAGATACTCGCTTTTCATCAGACTACTTTTTTTACTACTTAGTATGTTTGGTTTTATTTGAAGGGGATGACTTATTCTCAACGTACTCACCAACCGGCTCACTGGAGTCCACTGGCTGTAAAATTGCATTTTCATTGTAGGTAAAGATGAAATCAATGTCACGTGTTGCACATCAAATGTGGCCGGGTAAATAAGCTCCGACTACTTTTTCGACACATAAAGGCGCTCCTAAACGGGCTACACTTTTCTGCGATATGTGGCTGCACTATTGGCAACTAATTGCCCGGCCATTACAAAAATATTGCTCGGACACTAATGTCCGAGCAATCTCTGGCCGGGCCACGTGTTGCAATATTGTCGGCTATAGGGTGGCTCATGATGCAGACTCTTAAACGGGCTACACAAATCGGCAACAATGGCTGACGAAATCACACGTGTCGCAGCGGCTTACATTATTCTAAAATCAAAAAAGAAAAAAGAGAGATTGTGGATTCGACCTTACCTAAATAGGCGTGAAACTTTAGACAATAAGTCTGAAAATAAGCCTCGACGAAAAATTATTTACAAACTTTACTAGAATGTCGAAGGGTGACTTGAATGACGTGAATAAAAAAAAATGATACAATGAATGAAAAAGATTCACTATGCCATTACAATAGAGAGTGACTGAAAGAACAATAGAACTGGCCGGGCCATATTGCAGATAAATCGATCGGTCAACGATCGCCCGGCCATCTATCCAGCATACCTAGGTACACGGCAACCTAAAATGTTTGGCAATTATTGCCGGGCCACTACTGCAATATTGCAGGCAACATGGCTGGTATTGCCAGCAATGTTGCCGGCCATTATATTGCAGCCACATCGCACTCCTAGAACAACACGGAATTATCTCGAAATTTCTGAAAATCGACTTTATTGCATATTCGAATTCGCAAAATTTTACCGCGTATACCACCAAGACAGGCTTATTTATATTTGGACAGACGCGGAAGAGATGGCGCTGTACGTCACTCTTAGTGAAAAGTCATACCACGAACACGAGCTTATGTCCAGTTACAACATGGCCGCCGTCATAAAAAACCGTATTGCGCTTACGCAAGAGCAAATTATTTAGGAATAATCTGGTGTTGTTGAAGTTATTGAGACCATTTCTGTGAGTTATTTAGTGATAATCCCGTGTTGGAGAATTTTCCCGGTTGGCGTATTTGAAGTATTCCAAAATACGGCGGTATTATTGACGAAGGTATGTTAGTTTTTTTTTATTATTCCAAAATAGTTCCGTATTGTTTGAAATAAGTGAAAATTTCTTAAATAATGCCCTATTGATGGCACATTTAAATTAGGCCACAATTTATTCAAAAATCATTTTAAATGAATTTTGAATACTTAGAATTCTTACTTTAGTAGTATATTATAAGAAAAGTATTTTTAAGGAGTATTTTTCTCAATATAATAGGACAAATAAAACAAGTTTTTAGATAATGCTCTATTTTTGAATTAATTTAGTTTCTTCTCATTTTATGACAGATAATGAAGGTTTGCGGTTATTGATGCTCAAAAAGGCAATTGGAGCAACCGTGGAAGACCAGTCAACTGTCCAAGAAGTCAATATGGAAAATAATGCTGAACTTTCTACTGTGGCGGCATCTACGTAACGGATTTTGATGTGTTTTTTAAATAGATAGAAATAAAAGACTGGTTATCGTAGGTTACCAACATAGTACAAATAGTAAAGTATTCTTATTACCTCATAGTATTACATTGTACACATTCAGTAGTATGTAGTAACTACATATCGTATGGTAAAACTTGTGATACCTAGTGGTTCCCGCTCTTAGTTGATCGAGTGAGCGAAGCGAACGAGATCTTAGTGACAACTTGGACAAAAATACTTTGTATGTTTGTATGTTTGTTCGACGAGATCTGTTAAACCGCACCACCGATCTTCATAAAATTTAGTAGGTATACGGATAGTACTTTTAAGTTTTACTGGTTTGTTAAATGAAGTAAATCGGTCAAGGGGTCGTGAAGTTATGAGGGTCCAAAAGGAGTAAAAAAAAAGTCGTACAATAAGATCAAGTGGGGTGTCATGATAGGGTTTGGTTTAGACATTCCAACCCCGTTTTTATTTTGATTCTAAGTGTAATAGTTTTGAATTGTTGTAAAAATTATAAAATTGGCAAACCCAGTATAACGTAAGCTACCATTTCTTGGTGTTTCAATGATTTTGTAGTTCAAGTAAGACTGGTACATAGCTAGACGGCGATTTAGAAGCGATTTGCAAAGTTTATTACAACCATTGGTCAAAAATTGTTTGGGTTTTATTAACCTCCGACCATCACGAGATCTCAGTTCGAGGTGAACTACTAGTTATGTTAACTCTGTTTTACTTTTCTAGATTGTATTTTATTAATTTCGTTGTTTCATGTGTAATTAATCACTATGCCCAAAACTACACTGTGGTTTTTGGATGATGATGATGTTGATTATGTTATTTTTGATATAAAAATGCTGATTTTCATAATTTTTTCGTCTTTTGTTATACTAACAACAGGATAATTACCGAAAACAAATCAAATATGTCCTTATTGTATATTTACTTTTACCCAATAGATGGTAAAATAATAGAGCGCTATTTCAGTTTCATTCAACAAAGAGGACGTATTTCGAAATAGTTAATTTTTATTTCATGAAACAATTAGACAATAGAGAATTAAAACCAAAAATGCATATTATCCCTTGCTCGAAGTTTATTTAGGGGAATCAACGATATTATATTGATTTACATTGGATATGTTACATGAATCATTGAAGACTTTTGCAATAACATAGATACAAAAGCAGATAACGGTTTTTCGTCGATACTGAAAAAAGTAGTTTTTCGAGTTAGCGCTGTCTTGTTCTAGGCGTGCGACATATTGCAGGAAAGTATAGCCCGTTTAGGAGCGCCTTTACATAAATTTAAACAAGTGACTGTTGACAAACCGCTTAGCGCAAAGCTAGACATGACAGGCGCTTAGCGCAACATAATAACTAATAACTATACTATGATATTATTTTAGTTAAGCCGTAAATAATAAAATACGTACTTTTTCTCGTTCCTTTTATTCATTTTGGCTTTTTCAGAGAATTTTTATTTTACAACCTGATTCTGTAACAGTAACACACTGTGTTTATAGTAATAGTACTTACCTACAAAGCACGTTAATAGGTATTTAACCACGACTCAAAGGCGTTCTCTACAATGTACGCGTTTGTTTGACGCTAACGTGTACGGACACGTAAATTACAAGACAATGGGCGTTAGAACGGCAAATTATAAATAGGTTTCACGCCAGAAACTTCGTATAACACGCGAAAATAACGGGATGTGAAAATAAATTGTAATTTTATGTACCAGAGTTATACTAATAGAATTAAGTTTTTCATTGACTAAACTGGAACTGGGTAAACCTAATGGTTTCCTCAGGATGTTTTCCCCCACTATTTGATATAGAAAAATCGTTTCCAGTACCTGCCAGGTAATTATCAGTATTTATTAGGCTCAAACTAGTTAAAGAAAACAAGGAGATGGTATAAAACTCGAGAGTTAATGGACAAACTGAGTGAGCGAAAACAGAAGGTGCCACAAAAAATATACCGTTGAACTGTTTCACGTGATCTAAACTAAATAACGAGCACTAGTTTTTAACGTAAACGAAAATAAGTGGCTAAAATCTCTCAAATTAGATGAAGTAGATTATAGACCAAGCGATTCTCCATCACACAAAAATATAATTTTCTAACGGATGAAACATTAAATAATGTAGAAAACAAAGTAGAAAGAATGTAAAAAACTCAAAAGATAAAGATAAAAAAAATATTTCCATACAGATTGAGTTAAAAAATATTGAAAAACGAACAAAAATTTTATTTAAATCCAACACGATGTTTTTGTAGAGTAAATAACTTCTCTATGTATTTGATTGAATAACTTATTTGTTTTATGTGTGTACTTACCAAACCAGATTTTTTTCATTACGTTAAAAGGGGCAACTTATTCCACAAGTTATTTCTAACCCTGATTATTTTGAAAAATTTAATTTGTGATATAATTATATCTATACCAAAATAACGGTGTTTGTTCATATAATTTACTCGCATGTTACAAAATATTTTCGAGGTAAAATAATATTTTAAAAACTCAGTATCGGCAATATAATAAGCAATTAATTTTAGTAACTGGTGCTAGGGATATCCGTTCTTGTGTTGTATTCTCAGAATATATTTCTCTCGCTATTCATGATCGCTTCTAATGTAATTGTTGTACCTGTTATAATCTGGCTGGTTATACATCATCATCATCATCATTTTTGACAACAAACAATTGTGTGTTGTAAACATAGATGTTTGTTCTGTGTCTGGGTGTTTCTATGTATTATAGGTAAGTATGTATTTATAAAAAAAAAAAATGTATGTATGTATTCTATCAGCCATCTAGTTTCCATCGTACAAGCTTTGCTTAGTTTGGGGCTAGAAGGCGTTGTGTTAAGTGTCCGTGAATATTTATTATTATATTATTATTATTATTTTTATCACTTAAAGAATGTACCTATTTACATAATATATACAGTACCGTTTTCAAACTTTTGTAAAAGCTTCAAGGTGTGTATTCTTTTTGTTCTGTTTTCTTTTAAATCTTACAATTTTGTTGTAGACATAATTATGTGGTGTCGACTGTACTTACATAGTTTTTACATTTTCACAGTAAGTCGGTGTAATGAGCACTACACTGGTTTTGTTACTCGGTGAAGACAGGCCCGTCAAATCTTATACAAATTATAAATAAATAAATATTCACGGACACTTAACACAACGCCTTCTAGTCCCAAACTAAGCAAAGCTTGTACGATGGAAGCTAGATGGCTGATAGAATACATACATACATTTTTTTTTGTAAATACATACTTATAATACATAGAAACACCCAGACACAGAACAAACATCTATGTTTACAACACACAAATGTTTGTTCTCGGTGGGGATCGAACCCACGACCCACAGCACGGAAGGCAGAGCTACTACCGACTGAGCCAAGACGCCTGTCATTGACAGTCAATTGACAGTGTGATGTGCATCTGCGTGGCAAGGCCATTATTTCAAACATGTTTTGGTGTTAGGTATACTAACATACTAAAGCTTTTAGTAACAGAATCAGTGCACCAACCCTAGAAAGTCCAACATGATGTACCAACCCTAGAAAGTCGTCAACGTCTATGAACGTACGTAATAGCACGTAGTATCTAAATGAGCATTATATTTTCCTTGCACAATCTACTTACTTGTAAAATATTGTCCCGTCAACTCGATAGGATCGGGCCTCGGTGTCGTTGTAGCGTTCTTGTCCGTTACTGATGACGTCACATTTGATGACATCACATTTGATGACGTCACATTTGGCTGGAACACGTACCGACAGATCTCCCAGACGCCTGAATCACTGTACATGAGGTACCGTCCCTTCACGGGTAGGTAGATACCTGCAACAATTTGAAAAACGTTTCTCAACGTGACTCTACCTACGGGTTATTTTAATGGTTTTAAAGACGTATGTTACGTCCTACGACGTTTATGCTTGATTTATGAAGATTTTGTTTCACAGTTTCAGTATTAGTCATAAGTTATTTAAAAGCTTCAATATAATTCCTGGTGTCATCCAAATCATTGATTTTTTATTCATCACTGATGGATGAGAACATTATTAAAAGTGTAGAAAAATTAAAAATATATAAAAATTGTGTAAAATAAAATGTGGTGATATGTATCAAAGATAAATCTTGAGTAGTAAGAAAAAAGGGATGTATTTTACCGTGCCTGAGAATAACGAGCTCCAGTCAATATGAATTATATTTTATAGATTGTTTAGTTATAATTAACCAAAACAAACATTTTGTACGCCTCTTCATTTGCATATCTTATCTATATTCTAAATGCAAACGTAGTGTCGGACCGGTGATGACGTTGGGCGCCAAAATATTTATCGTATTTTAGATAACACAAAAATACTTCATTTTAAACGAATCCACCTGGAGCTTGGCACGCAAGCCGAAATATTCATAGTCTTACTGTGAAAGTGAAACGAACATGAGAACCATTCAAATTGTTTACATCTTTTAATTATAAGTGAATCCATTAGCTCAAGGCCGGATTTGACCAATTTTAAAAAACACTATTCGTCAGATAAAATACTTACCGTCTCTAAAATAAAAACAAAAATATTTAATCTAAAGAATAACGTTATTCGGAGTTGGTCAAACTCGGCCTAAGACATTTTTTTTAACTTGCTTATTTCCTCTACAATCTCTACATATATGTCACGTGACATCTTTGACATTTTCTATCGTTTTTTTTTTTTTTTTTTTTTTTTTAATGTTATAACTAGCAGACGAGCAGTTTACGTACATTATTATAAATAGTGCTTCTACGTTACGTTTTAAATCAAAATGTTTGTATAATTTTATTTAGTCTGTCTGTCAAATTGTAAAAGTTATCGCCAATCAGTCTATTTCTATTTTGGTTTTGCGGTAAGAGCGCTTGAATATTAATTACAGTCTGTACTATTTGGCACGCGGCCAGAAATGGTCATTGGTCATTACGAAGTCATTAACACTGTCAAATTGTTTCCAGGTATTGTAGGTGCGACCTAAAATTGAGGCTTTTGAACAACACGTGGGTTTGTTTGGCCCAAACCACGCGGTGGCGGGTTATTACTACGACGTTTATCACCTACATATCTTTGGATTATTTCTAGTATGAAGCAGTCTCTGCACACTGAATGTTTTGTACATAGCTTAATTGTTATTACCGAAAAAATGAAAATGCTTACATTTACTTATTTACTATTGATATACAAAAGATGAGGCTAATGTAAAGTATTATAGAAATCAAATAAAAGTTTTTTTTTGAAAAAAAGTTTAGCAGGACTTTACAACGTGCTAAGAAAACGAATGAAAGTGTTAATTAATAATTTTTTTGTAGGAACCTTTTTAGAACTTTGTCTAATGCAGTACACGCTATGCACGCCACACGAGTATTAATAATTACAACTGCATGGCATCCAGCCTCTTTATTCACGAACGCCGATATGATAATAATCAGTTAAATCACCGCAGAATAAATGCTAGGATATAAACCGTCACTGTGACAATAATCCGACATTAGATAAATTTATGAGATGAAACAATACCAGACAGACAGAAACGGAAATTCAAATTAAAAAAGCGCGCATAGAAATAAAATATTTCTACTTCGTATGAAAAATTAATGAGTCGCATCGGCCATTTAAAACTTGTGATATTACAGGGATCCTGGAGCGACTTCTTACTGAATAAGGCCTCAGGTCGTTGGCCGGTCGTCTATTTCTGTGCATCGCATGGCCATCTATATACGGTAATCAATATTTAGATACCATGTGCGTTCATTTGAACTATTGTAGATTGGTTCAAAGCGAAATTGGTACGAGCATGAACTAAACTGCAATATGTATTTATTCTGTTGGTGTGGTACTGAATCTGCCTTTCTATCCGTCTATCAAATCGTCAAGGCAGCCCCAACAGCTACCCGCAACAACGGGAAGGCTCGACACTGACTGCCACTTTATGGAGCTCTGGGACGAGGGAGCAGATCTTCTACAGTGAATAATGATTACCGAAGATTCGGTAGTGACGTTTGTGCTACACTGCGCAGTAACGCTGTGACTTTGAAAGCCTGGACCATCGCTCGAGGCGACCGCGCAGTATAACACAAATGTCACTACCGAATATTCGTTAATCAATTTTCGGAGTAGAGGCCCATGTCCTAGTTGTCATGGGAGCATTTACGTATTTGTAGTTTTTATTTTTATTTTATGTTTTATTTTATTTCCTAATCTAAACTATGGACTCTGTATTATATTATGCGTAATATTTTGTGGTCTGAACTAAAAATTATTAAATTGAATTGAAAATCAAAGTAATGTATGTATGCAAAGTATGTTTCTATTTGATAGTTCTATGAAAGAGTATGTAGCAACTTTCATCAGGAATACTATCAAGTCTATAAGAATTGTTTATTTATCCAACGTTCCAACTTTTCACGGTTAATTTAACTTGAAAATTAAGTCGACGACTGAAGACAAAGTCATTAGAACGCGTTTAAACCTAGACGTGATGTTGGCAGCGTCTAGGCACCTAGTGAATATCGCTGAACGGCTGAACTGTATTATCAGAGCACAGCTCAAAGTTGTTATAAGATTTTTGACCATCATCATTGTTATCAACTTATCAGTAGATATATCAGTTCACTCCTGAGCCCGTAGTCGGAGTTTTATTTTGTTGATCGAAACGCATATCGAGAAGCGACTTGCGAGATATTTTGTATGAAAATCCGATAAGCACCTCTAGCGGGATATTTGCAGACTATTTTTCTCTATACAAAAACTGCGAGTTTCTCGATTCTCGCTTGTCGCAAATAAACATAACAAAACTCAGACTACGTGCTCTGAGCCCCGAATCTGTGCATTTGTTGTGACTTTCGACTCGAGTGTAACACGCTACAGCATTCGCAAATCGAGACATTTTGTTGGGAATCGCACAATTCCCAAATCTCCCGGTAGAAGCGCTTATCCGGTTTCCTTAAAAAAAATTCTCGCTTTGCGAATGCGTTGGCGTGTGCTATACTCGAGTCGAAAGATAAAACAAATGAACAGACTCCGGTCTCTGGACTGGTAGTTCTCTCGTTTTATGGATGTTCCTAAAAAAACGTTACTGTGCGTACGTATGTTGCTTGTACTCTCAAACGGTAAAGGAAAACATCCTGAGGAAGCCCGTATCAGCTAGTCAGATACGCATGTATTGATCATGTCTTTCCTGTGAATTAGGCCGGATAGACACTACAGCGTTCTATAAATAAATAATTAAAGGCATGAGTGCCTTTGGTGCTGTTTTGAATTGATTAAATGGTGTTGGTCATTATCATGACTCCCATGACTCTTACAACACTACCAAACTATGGTGTAAACGGCACTCAACTAGTAACCTACCTAGACCACAGATCATATAATACTTTACTAGTACCTAGAGTAAGCGTGGTAGGCCAAAAACCTACATTATAGTAGAGCAAAAGCAGGAGGATCGCTTCCACCAGACTTCAGCGCCTTTTGTCAGTACATATCAAATACCGCGTAATATGCCAGTACTATGCCCATGCCGCTGCCGGCATTATAGCCGCGGACTTATTGCCACAGCAAGATCGCCTTTATTCTCATTAGAGAGCAAGGGCATGAACTTGGGCCGGGAGCGTTCACACTATGCTCGTGCCCACTTCCCTGCCCAAGTCCTTGCGGCATGGTGTGAACGCAAAAAAAAAAACTCACCCGCGCCTCCTTCTATATGCACCCATTTTTTCGTGCAAACCGCAGTGAGCCACACAAAGCAGGAAAGTCCGACGAGGATTGTGCAAGCGAAAAGTGTTCGCCTCTCGATGACCAAGGCTTGCATCAAGGGCCGACGCTCTGCCGTACCCACCGATGAAGCCGTTGACATTTTGTCCGTCTCCATTTTTCCTACAAAAAAAAAAAAAAAACTCTTCTCCTTATCAAGAAAAACACAAAAATATTATATTCTGGTAACCTATAGAACTCAGACTAATGCATTACCCTGCAAGATCAAATGCTATCCAAAAAACGTAGATTTGAAACTTTTTTAGAGATTTTCCATTCGAACATTAAAATTTATTATTCTATACATAGAAATGGAAGAAAATATATTTTATACTTTCCAGTCATCTTAAACCTAGCGGAGGATTATTTTCACGTCAACGTTTTTCGATATCTCCGTCGATATTTATAAGAGCTTCGCAAACCACGACGTGACCAATCTAAGATCAGTGGCTTGCTTTAGCTACAGTTTATAGCCTCTGAAGTAGTCTACGATATTACTAAGCTTTTACTTTACATCATTATCATCATAGCCCGAAGCATGCTAAACATACAAGTTAGGCCTCACTTATATATTTCTAGTAATAAGAGTTTTCCATTTATTAAATTCTCGTGATTGTAAAAATTTCATCGGTCTATCGGGTAGGATTCTATACTTCTTATATTCTATAATACGTAAATAGCATACTATTTACTTTATTAAATGTGAATTCTGCCAATCCTACATAACAAAGTTCACCTAGTTTTACCAGGGGATTTTTTTCTTCCCGTGGACCACCTCAAGATCCTACGGCATCCTAATAGTCATCCGAAGTTATTTGTATTGACATTATAGTATGGTATACAAGAATCAACAATATTCAAATAACAACAAGCATTGCTATTCAGCAAGGTAATGCAGCCAGTGTCTTGGATACGCTTCCGATTGGTACTGATTTGAACAAGTTGAGCTATCTATAAACCGTTTGCAAAGGTTTGTAGATAGCTCAACTGTTTCATGTGTATTTTGTAAATATTGTGAATATTGTAAATACGGTATTAGTTGTTATTTTCTTTGTGAATAAAAAGTTTTTATTTAAAAACAATATTATGATAATTATTATGTATAAATAGCGCTCTAGTATTAGGCCATTCGGTCATAAAGACCGGAAGGCCTACTTTGCGTATTCTGAGAGATAATGTATGCGACGCCACTCTGTTTACGAGTGTACTAATAGGCATTCCAACATCGTTCTATTTTAATTTCTTTGAGTGATGGCATCACATCATACTGTTCTCTGGATGGTATACCTACCTACTCGTTGTCACCGGATGAATTGTGAATTCTTCTATACTATTATAAAACTGTAAAAAATACATAAACTAAAAATAAATATGTATGGTTAAACTAAATAATGCAGATCTACTAAATAAACGATTCTGATTCCGAAAATCGAGTTTTTCTATGTATCTGTTTGTTTGTTCACGGATCACACCTTAACTACTGGACCAGTTTCAATGAAACTTATTCCGTTCAGAAGCCCTTTTTCGGGATTGAAAAATAGGCTATATTTTATTTAAATCAAAGACGTGTGATTTCTATATGTGGATTCTTAGATACAGCTTGAACTTTCTAAACCAAAAGCAGCCATTTGCTACGAGGTTCATCGTATGCTGGTGACAGATATTTTGGTGGAAGGAAAGTTTCGCGGGTATCGGCTAGTTTACTATAATGAGCAAGCCAGGTAAATGTAAAGTATACAAATTTTATTCGTCTAGATAATTATTATAAATTAAGTGGCGAATCTTTGTTTTATTTAGTTGAATCTAAAAAAAATATTTGAAAATCGAGTATCGAAAATTTGAAATATTAGTCCGCTATTTTTTTTTATATTTGTAAGAATATTATGTTTCCGTGATCCAGTTATAAATTTTAAAATTTCGCTTACGCAAAAAAATATTTTATTGAATGTCTCTATTTTAATAAAAAAAAATCTTACTCTACATACACTGTTGAAAAAGCACTAATAAATGTCAGACCGAAAACTTCAAGAGAAATAGAAACAATAAAGTTTTGATTTCCTGAGCTTATAAAGGTATTGATAAGAGATATTTTTTTTTGTCGAGAGGGATAAGAAAGCTAAAATCCTAATTCTAACCTTTTATTTAGTGAAAACACTCTTAGAAAAGTGCTTGATGCAAACGTGGTCATACGCTAGAGCCATTGTCTTTGTTATGGAAAGGACGCCAGGCGTCCTGACGCCCCAAGATCTCAATTACGCATCGCTTATCTTCTCTTTGTTCCGGTTTTGGTAGGGTATACAATACAACCTTTCATAATATAATCACAAAGTAATGCAAATGACATCGATGTTCCAAGAACTTACTTAAAATAAGAGTTATTTACATGTTTATGAAATAAAAATAGAAATAGAAAAAGAAAAATAATTTATTTACAATACAACACAAGAAAAATTAAACATAAGTTAAGTAGGTAGACTAAACTAAAACATGACATAAATAATAAATAAATAAAAGAAACCAAAACCTAGTTAAAATAATACGTAATTACTTATAATAACAAAACTAAACATAGTGCTGCAAAATGGATGCTATTATATTATATTATGCTAGTTTCATGGGTATGTGGCCTATGTGGCTATATGTAATTTTAATGTTCACCAGACATATTCTTGTTAGATTGTCTTGTGAGACTTTTCTTACCATTTTTCTTACCATAGACACAAAATGCAATAAATAAATTAATTATCATGATTTTGAGACACAATACGACTCGAAGTCGTGGACGCTAGCCAAATAAACTGTGAAAATGTGCGATAGAAAGCAAAATTACACGTGCTCGTTCGTGTCTTGACATCTTCGTTAACATCGTAGTGTGATGAGTAATACGTTGAGTAGTTACCTACTGATAATCGCTCTGTTACTAAACGTTCGTGGAGAATGTGTTATCCACTCGATCAAATGCATAAATCTAAATCAATATATATAAAACTCTTTTGAAGCTGACAGAGAATCAACGCACAGCCTAAACTATAAGTCCTAGAGGTATGAAATTTGGAGGGTAGGTTCCTTATATAGTGTAGGGGCGCACTAAGAAATAAATTTTGAAAAGTCGCATTCTAAAGGGTCTAGAACGCGAGCAACGCCGTGGGCGACGGCTAGTTGTTGTTGTTGTATATAAAACTCTTTTGAAGCTGACTTAGAATCAACGCACAGCTTAAACTATAAGTCCTAGAGGTATGAAATTTGGGGGGTAGGATCCTTATATAGTGTAGGGGCACACTAAGAAAGGAATTTTGAAAAGTCGCACTCTACAGGGTCTAGAACGCGATCAACGCCGCGGGCGACGGCTAGTAATCGATAGAAGCGCTCGTTTTTTTTTTTGTCTGAAGAAATAAGGACGCATTATTTTAATATTATTAATAAGTATCGTAAAATAAAATAAAGACCATTACAGGTATAGTTTAGTTACGAGTGGCGTATCAAGTGTAACCGTAAAATCACTTGTCGGAGTATGATAGGGTGTATTGATACGATATCTCGATATGAGTAATCCACTTCATATCGGTGGATTCGAAGCGATTGATTGTAGGTTTTAGTGCACCCTGCCCAATATCGTTTGAGTACTGTTTGTGTTTACAAAGCAAACTGCTTTATGTCAAGTGATTTTGATCAATGACTGAATGTTTTTTTTGAGAATAGTATCATTTAAATGGAGTATGCTTGCCTAGTACTTATACCACCCTCTTAGCCTAGTCGGTCTAATCCAGGAAAACCTAGATCAATAAGTACGTGCGGAGCTGGCTACACTCCGTTTTCTGTTTAATTTGACTTTAAAAGAAAACGGCGTATAAATGAACCCCTAAAGAGATTTCTGGAATTTTTGTCTAGTTTTCCCCTGCCGGCAGTCGCAGGGGTCGCTAAGGAGATTATTGGACAAAAGTTCCGGAAGTCACCCACGCAGGGGTAAACTGGAATCAGCCTGGAATTAAATAACTATACATTTTCGTACAGTACAGTGCGACACGTTTGTTATACAAGTGTCGTCTTTTTTTTTGGCAATGCCACATTGGACACGTCCTCGTGTGATGTGAACTGCGGGTTAAAACATTTTTATAGCTATTAAACAACCTATCAAGCTATAAAACGGCGAATTCGATACATAACATAAAATCTAAAGCCCCTTCAATAAAATAGGTCAGTCGTAAGACAAACATTGGATCTATCGGGCAAAGCAAACACTTGGATGGTATCGGCAACCCTCATCATCAGTGTCTACAAACTAAGCTGAAACTAATGCTTTAATTTATTTTTTGCTACTAAGATTAGAAAAGGCAAGAGAGCAAAAAAGTATAAACCGCAGAAAAAATCACATTCATTTAGTGCGGATTATCTTGAATATTTTAGTTAAACATCCTGTGGTAAAAATGACAATTATTATTTTTAATTGACAACTAGCAATACCTGCGACTTCATATTATGCATGCGAAACTTTCCACCAAAGTATCTGTCAACCAGCATACGATGAATCTCGTAACAAATGGCTGCTTTTAGTTTAGAGAGTTCAAGCTGTATCTAAGAATCTACGTCTTTGATTTCAATAAAATAATATAGCCTATGTTTCAATCCGTAAAAAAGACTTTCGAATGGTATAAGTTTCATTGAAATTGATCCAGTTATTTAGGTGTGATCCGCGAACAAACAAACAGACAAACTCGATTTTCGGAATCAGAGTAGTTTATTTAGTAGATCTGTATATTTAGTTTATCCATATCTTTAATTTTAGTTTTTGTCTTTTTTACAGTTTTATAATAGTACCTATAGATAGATAGATTATTATTATGTCATTATTATTTAAAAAAAAAATGAATTTGTACCGATTTTTGTACAAATGTAGTTTCACCCACTGCACTGGTCAATCGAGTTTGTGATACAGTTTTGACGTCATCCCCACACTGCCGAACCGAGCAGACCCTACATTTTTACTGTATAGCTATTTACATAAAAAAACAGAGTAGTTATTATTTCTGATGAATATACAACTATTTTCTAATTATTCTTCATTACGATAATCCCTTTGTAATTACAAGCCTTATAATTAATTTACATTCAACGGTTTATCGGCCCTTCAGACTCTTGAGAAGGGATCCCTGCATTATCTACGAAGCCTTTCATAAGATTTTGATGGAAGTTTGCAATTTACTCTCCATAGTTAAAAGGTACTTAACAATGCCTTCCTACCTGCAGAATTGTTATATAGATTGTACGGTTTATGCTTTGTTACGATAAAAATCATCATCATCATCATCATCATCAACCTATATCGGTCCACTGCTGGACGCAGGTCTCTCCCTAGACGCGCCACTGAGCCCGGTCTTCGGCTCATCTCATCCAGTTTTTGCCAGCTACATGTCTCAGATCGTCACCCCACCTAGCCGGAGGGCGTAATACACTACGATAAAAATACATAGGTACAATAGAGTACCTAATTGTAAGTATTGTACTTTGTACAAGGCACGAAGATTATAATAGTGTTAGGTACATGATTCTTAATTTCTTTAATTGTGTTTAAGTGTGTTTTTGCGTAAAATAAATGGTTTCTATTCTATTCTATTCTATTCTTAGGATTGGCAATTTGAAATGTGGGCGGGCCATTTGGTTGAACAAACAAAAAATAAAAAAGAGACTAATAAAAGAAGACCATGAACCAGAATGTCAAGCGTAGAGAGCCCTAACGTAAAGTAAGATAACGTGAGACCTAATTATAACGGGAATTCATGATTGAAAATGGTTCTTCCTAAAAATCTATGGAGGAGAATGATAATGATGATATTTGTTCATTAAGGAACAAATTGGTCGGTGCTATGGAACTTTTGTAAAAATTGGTACCCATTTGCATTTTGAGCTTCTGATAATTTTTAGGCTTAAAATATCTACTTCAAATATACACTTTTATAAGTAGGTAGGTACATAGCGCATTAACACGAGCTTTAACGGTGAAGGAAAACATCGTGAGGAAACCCTTGGCTTAGTCAGCTCCGCACGTACTGACGATGTCTTTCCTGTGGATATGGCTGACTAGGCCGAGAGGATGGTATAGGTGCTGGGCAAGCCTACTCCATCTAAACATTGTCCCAGGCACTACAGTGCCCCGTTAAGTGTAGGCATAGGTTGCCTCCTGACGCTGTATAAATCATCTTCAATAGATGTAAAGTATTGTAAAGGCCTATTATTATATAGGTAGGTACATAAAACAGCTGTAACGGATCCAAAAAACATTAAGAGCGGAAACTCATAGTGAATCGACTATTGAAAAATTCTGACCTGTTGAAGAGTGCCGACCAAACACAGAATCATGAATATTTCACTTGGAGCATTTTTCACGCCGATTATGCTAAACACGTTTCACGAACCATTAACATTTTTTTTTATCACTAACGATCGTAGTTTCGTATCGAGTTGGGAGCGCGATTATGACGTCCGAACTCCGGAGCGGCGAGGTTGCAACTGAAATAAAATTAGAAAGTGTTCGCGTGAAGCCGACTGTGTGACTGGTCGGGCAACAGGCCTGGCCGGGCTAGAAGCTTCAGTCCACCAATAAAAGCTCAGTACGTCACCTGTGAAACTTTTGAAATGAAATCTCGCGGTGAACTTTAGTGAGGTCATGAAACATGCCGTGAACGTGGTCCTTCCCACGTAACACTCACTGCACTCTACCGTAGTTTTTATACCGTGACGAGTTTTTACTGGTTTACTAAAATTTTAATAATACCTAGGAAGTGCGGGTTTATGCCACTGCCTTTGACATCGTCAATAATCGTAAGGGTACATTATGTGCCTATACTATTTACAATGATCTTGTATCTAGAGATATCGGATACACGACACTGCACTACAGTGTAGCTGGTAGATAATTATAACAGACGTTGATAATTTTAATGTATTATGTACATTGTACACTGCATAATAGTTTGGTAACGTAAGTAAGTTTATGAATACCTTCCTAGTATACTTTTTGTTGCCTCTTTATAAAACTCTATTATAAATTTCCTTCCTAGTAGTTTTTTTTTTTGAAGAAGAAAAATATTTTGAATTTGGAATCTAATACTGTCATTGTTGTCAAAGAATTTTTTTATGCGTTGACAGAATCGGAAGAACTAAGAGGAAAAGTGCGCCCGTGCTGATGTTTTTGGTATAAGTATTAGTTTTTTTCAGAACAGAAGTGATTTGTTTCCGCAAAGATGCTGTAAGTTTTTATTGTATTACAATAGCTCTACGCACATTTTTAGCAATAAAGCGGCTATAGACTAATTAACAAATTTACCACAAATGCATCATAATTACCACGCTAATAAGCTGTTATACAGAGCTGTTACAACAACTTTGTAAATAAATATAATTTATAAAACTAGCTACTAAGTAGCTACCTATCTACCTATTGTAAGAACAGCACGTACACGACGTAACAGACGTTTGGTTCTTAATAAAAAAAATCATTTCAATAAAGCGTCGTAGAAATTTCTAGGTTGGTGGACATCAGCCTACGTCATCAATAAAGCTTAGATACTTTCTTATTGAAAACTCGAAACCTATTTGTATAAAGGTTGTTGACATTACAGGGGCAGAAAAGAAGAACCAGACATGGACTTCAAGACCAGAGGAAAGCTCTTCATGGCAGCACACTGGCGAGGGGTGCTATGCGTCATCACCCCACTGATTCTGATAGGACTACTGGTTCCATTCCCAGCTGAGGTATTTATCTAATCGTGAAACCAAAAACATTCACAACGCAATCCTTACAAATGATTTTTTTTGGTGGGTTAGTGTTTCTACTAAAGAATCTGTGTGAATTGTATGTAGAGATCTGAAGATATATCGGTGCTAGCGTTTCCACCAAAATACATTGTGTGGATTGTAGGTAGGGATCTAACGATTTGATGCGCTTCGCGGTTCTACACCTTCTAAGTGCTGCGAGATTTGCGCAACACAATCCATACAAGAAAATCCTTAGAATCTGCTCAAGATTCTGAAATGTCAAACATGCACAAGGGTTGGCGGTGGAAATGCAATGCAATTTCTTCACAGAGTTGTACATGTTTTGTGTAAACATCTTCTTGGTGGAACCCACAGTTAGAATAGAAAACTTGAGGTAATCTAAGATATTTTTTAAACAAATAAATATATACAAAATAATAAAATAATGATCTTTATCTTTAAACTTTTTTTATCAACGTCAAACTAAAGGCCAAACTAGAATAAAAGCTTAGTTTGAAACTATGGCGTTGTGTAAAATGTCCACTTGTAGCCGTTATTGTTTGTTTTTGTTAGGCGTCATGGCTCAGTCGGTAGTAGCTCTGCCTTCCGTGCTGTGGGTTCGATCCCCACCGAGAACAAGCATTTGTGTGTTGTAAAACATAGATGTTTGTTCTGTGTCTGGGTGTTTCTACGTATTATAAGTATGTATTTACAAAAAAAAATATGTATGTGTGTATTCTATCAGCCATATAGTTTCCATCGTACAAGCTTTGCTTAGTTTGGGACTAGAAAGCGTTGTGTTAAGTGTCCGTCTAAAAAATATTTATATTTATATTATATTTATATTTTTTGTATAGGTAACTTACTAAATAATGAAAATAAAACTCTACTGAAGTTATTAGGTAGGTAGGTACACTAATTTAGGATACATAATGTAAATTCTCTTAGCCGTTTGTTTAAGTTTTCGTATGAGATCTGTGTCGTGTGACGTGTGACCTATCATAACCAGAATCAGAGTGGCGCCACAGTCAGTTAGGAACTCCTTCTGTCTCTCTCTCTCTCTCTCTCTCATTTCAATTCGTCAATTACACGTTACAGAAATGGCAGTGGTGCGCGTACACCTTGATTCTGATGGCTGTCTTCTGGGTGTCAGAGTGTATCCCTCTTGCAGTCACCTCGTTCTTTCCCGTGGTCATATTCCCCTTGACAGGCGTGATGAGCACTTCGCAAACTTGCAAGTGTTACATTAATGTAAGTACTTAGGTACATACCTATACATACCTTTTAGCTGATACCCGCGACTTGGTACGCGTGCGAAATTTTTCACCAAAATATCTGTCAACCAGTATAAGATGAACCTCGTCTCAAAGGCGGCTTTTGGTTTAGAGAGGTCAAGCTGTATCTAAAAATCCACGTCTTTGATTTCAATAAAATATAGCCTATGTTTCAATACGAAAAAAAGGCTTCTAAATGGTATAAGTTTAATTGAAATTGGTCCAGTAGTTAAGGCGTGATACGCGAACAAACAAACAGACAAACTCGATTTACAAAATGAGAATCGTTTATTTAGTAGATCTGTATATTTATTTAGCTTATCCATATCTTTAATTGAAGTATTTGGCTCGTTTACAGTTTTATTAATAGTATAGATTTTAAGTAAATAGATTTGGTATGCTTGTCAGCACAATTACTTACTATGATAGTTTTATTCCTTGCTACTCATTATTTTGTTATCAGGATTCCATTATGATGTTCTTGGGGAGTTTGATGCTGGCATACTCTGTAGAACAGTCTGGTCTGCACAAGCGGTTGGCATACTGCGCTATCAAGGCAATTGGATATTCACACTACAAGTAAGTTACGGCGTTACAGTAACCGGAAGCTCTATTTTTTCTACGATATTTAATCTATTTGAGAATTCTTTTAATTTTTATGTTATCACTGGTCTTAGAGTTGTAAGTAGGTATTACAAAGTAAATGTCAAAGTTTAAATGTATAAACATTTTTATCAGACAATAAATAAACACAAATCGTTGACGTCACTCAAAAAGCTGCTAGACTGAAATGGAATTGGTCTGGGCATATCTGCCGCATGCCGGACGATCTCTGGGCAAAAACCACAACAGAATGGGCCCCCTATGGTGGTAAACGTCAACGCGGCAGACCCAGATTAAGATGGCGAGACGAATTAGACGCATTTTTGAAGGATTGGCCCGCAGCTGCACTAGATCGTGAGAGGTGGAAGGGGGATAGGAAGGCCTTTGCCCTGCAGTGCGATGAAACTGGCTAATAATAAAATAAAATAATAATAAATATTGCGCTTTGGTTTTACCAATAAATACTTGAATATTTGCATACACTTTAGTTTTTGTTTTATATTTATAGGCTGTTGTTGGCAATGTGTACCGTGACAACATTCGTATCTATGTGGATTACTAATACTGCAGCCGTCACTATGATGGTTCCCATCAACTTTGCTGTACTGAAGGTTTTTGAAGACGTAAGTGATTAAAATTTATATTATGTATCTTGCAATTCGTTACTTTGGATCCACTCACTGTAACTTTTTTTACAAATCTTCTACGGTATTTTTTTGTAAAGACAGAGAAAGAAAGAAGGACAGCTGTTTGTCAATTAATTTTTTAGGTACCTATCTCCCTAAAGTTTTTTCCGTCCGCGCAAAGTAGGTATCTATAGAAAGAGTAACCTAAAATGTCCTTATGTACCTATATACTTTGTAAAAAACAGTTAAATTACTCATTAGCCTATATTTCGGTTAGATCGTAATAATATTAGGGTAAATTTCTAAGTATCTACAGCAATGTACGTCTTACTAAATAACTAAACATTTAATAAACTAATATATAACTGGTTTTTTTTCTTTCAGCAAGGAATATTGAAGATTTATGAAAAGGGAAGTGATGGAGAGAAACAAGCCAGTGATATTACTAGTTGCTACTTCTGTGCTGCTACTTATTCTGCTACCATTGGTAAACTACACGCTATTATACTTGTCAATAAAGTGTAAATTCTATTGTACTAGTTATCGGTAATCCTACTAATATTATAAAATGGGTGGATGTTTGTTACTCTTTCACGTAAAAAAAGTAGTTTTTACGTGAAAGAGTAACAAACATCCATCCATCCATACTTACAAACTTTCGCGTGTTCCATAATAATAGGATTTGAAAGCTACTTTAGATTAACCTCTAATAGATGACCAATCACTGTGCTCTGATTGTTCCTATTTGTTTGCAGGAGGGATTGGAACTCTTGTGGGCACTGCCACCAATTTAGTGTTCAAAGGACTTTTTGTTAGGTATGTTTTATTATTCCGAAGCTTTAAGCCACATTTTTGGCAGTTGTGTAAACCTGCTAAGTTATTAATGGAACTTGAATATATGCTCGCTCTCAAATGATAAATTACATTGAGCACAACATACTTACTCACAGTCGTAGTATCCAAACTTTTTTCATATATCTATACCTAAATGCGGTCTTCGCAAGATACCTATCCTCAGTTCGGGGAGAACCACTAAAAAAATGAGTGAGCGATGTAAATCTAACATTCCAAAAATCGGACATCTCATGTTTTTATTTGGTAAATTTTAGAATTCTGAATTATTGGTCATTATGCTGCGTCAGAACAAAACCTTTTCCGTCTCATTAAGTTACCGGATTTATCTTGGATTTATCAAAAAACCCTGTCTCTAGCTCGTGTTTTGGGCTTAACTAGGGTTTTTCATATTACGAAACATGTTTTAGCACCTTCATCAAGGTCTAACTATAGACTTTCGCTAAACCAACCCCGCCTGAACTTCACGTTAACCATGGAAATCAATTTGGTGACTGTTTTTTCTGCATTATTTTATATTATTTACTACGTACTTACTGTTTTTTCGACAATATATTTACGTTGAAAAAATCATTGACCTATCCCTTGTTTTGGCTTGTTTTGTCGCCAATTTCTTTTTTGACTTCATTTACTGTCAGTTTTGAATGAATAATTTCACAAAAGAACGGGTATAGAAAAACTTCATTGAAAGTCTTTCATATCATTACATACATACATAATCACGTCTCAGATTTAACTCGACCCTAACTTTAGGCCGAGCCTAGCTAGGCCGGGTCTAAACCCTCGATAAATCCAAGATAAATCGAGCAACGTAATGAGACCGTTTATGGTTATATATTAGAACCTAAGGAATAATTAGCATAAGCTGTTTGTATGTTTGCAGTGCATACCCGGAAGCTCCTGAATACCTGTCGTTCCCGAAATTCTCTGCGTTTGCTTTTCCGTACATGCTCATTATCGAAGCTCTACTTTACTTATATTTGTGCATCGTCTACTTCGGATTGTTTAGGTAAGATCTAACTATCGGATGTAATAACAGTTCCTCTGAAAACTTCGAAGGGTTTGCATATTCTTCAAGTACCTATGTATTGCATTTTGTATAAAACAGCAGATTTTTTTTTCACACTAAAATTGAGGGTTTCTTAGGAAATGTTGTGGTCTTTTAACATCCTGTATAAATCTTGATACTATTATTTCACATTTATTGTTGGTGCCAAGTTCCAGAAATCCCCCACGCAGGGGATTTAGTCAGGGGAAAAGTGGAATGAGCCCCCAAAACAGTACCATGTGGTACTCGCATTTATTATTCTCGAAAAAACAGATGTTTAAATAAATTTGACTTGGTACCGACGTACTAAATTTTGATGAAGTGTCGCCAGTGTATGGAGTGATGAGAAGAGTAGTAGATTAGCATGTTCCATCTTATGCAGAGGCTTATAACAAGAAGAGCGTTGGATGGGTATAACAGTAGGTAGATAAAGGTACACGAAAGATGGCTGCCAGTTGACAGATGATTATTATGGGGTAAAAAATAGAGTAACGACTGAGACGGCTGTAAAATTAGATTAGATTAGATCCCACAAAAATTAAGAAAAGACCGATAAAGTTCTACAATTTTCACTTAAAAATTCAGAGCTGGCAGCGATGCAGCTAAATCATCAGTAATAAGTGAAGCAGGCAAAGAAGCGGCCAGAAAGACTATTAACGATGACTGGAAGAAAATGGGATCACTTACGTTTTGGGAAATAGTTAGTTGACTTCATGATACGTTTGTAGATAGTCGAGTAAAGGGTATTTTCATCACGGCGCAATGAAAAAAAAATTAAATCATTTACATTCAAAAGCATTTGAATTAATAATACATTATGTAGTTAGTAGCTAAATTTTGTCTCTGAAACTAAGCATTAATTTATCTTTTATCGTATGTAGAATAGAATAGAATAGAATACTTTTTGTATGTCTCTAAAGTGTTTAGTTTTCAAAACTAAATAGTAAAGCTTTTATTTCTAAATATCTACCAAAGTTCCCGTATACTGATTTACTGCTCATGCACTCAAGCATAGATTTTTTGTACAAAAATCTCTACTCCAAATCTTCGCTTGAGTAACGAATCCTGTATAGGTATCGGCTTACGGGCCTCATTGCTTAGATATTTTACCTATGTACAATAAGTAGACCTGGACCAGAGAACGTAGACGGTTCTTAATACCAAATGGTGTCGTTCGCTGGAGTCTCACCAGAACATCCAATATCAAGAACCAATCTGATTATGGCTAAGTAGCCGATTGCAGATTAATTAGAGAAAAAAAAAATGTACAATAAATTGCAATGCCATTAATATGCCAGAGAAAAAAATATATACTCATACTAGCCGGCGAACACCTGTCGAGCATAATCCAGGGGTATACTGAAAATCAGAGCTATACGGAGATGATGTCCGCATAGCATTTATGCTGAGCATACCCCTTTGCCTTAACGAATTGGTTAGGGTGCGCTACGAGTGCACCCAAATTTGAAATGTCATTAATTCTAGCTGGTACATTTTATGTTTCGCATGCACATTATGTACCTACCTACCTATACCTAGCTGTTTATGTAGCTTACTAATTTATGTATAAGGCAATAAACTATTTTTCTTTCTTTCTTTCAATGTTTTTTTTATTTAATTACAGATGGTGATCATACTGTTCGGCGGAGCAATGATCGCATTCTTCTGTCGCTCGCCCCAAATATTTTCAGGCTGGGGTGACATGATTTCTGAACATTTTGAAATTACGGATATGAAATTGTGAGTTTTTGATAGCCATTTAGATTTGAAGTTCTTCTTGTTAAAATATAATATGTGTAATCTATTTCTCAGAATTTTACGAATATGAGAGCTTAAAAATAGAATCTTCTTTGTTTTATCAATAAATTTTTTCCTCATATTTAATTATTTCAGCGTCCGAGACTCTGCTCTTGCAATGCTTGTTGCGTTTTTAATGTTTCTTCTTCCGTCAAGCCTGGATATTATAAAAAATTGCAAAGCTAAGTGTAAGTTTAGTATATTTTGTCTCTTATCTTAATTAATCTTATTTTAATCCTAAACTAAAAAGAAACTCTTGGAAAAAGTTTATGTAATGCACTCATTTCCTCTCCATCCAAAGGTAGCCTGGAAGAGATCGTTATTGAGCGAGAAGGCTGCCAATTGTACATTTAATGCAACTTGTTTTGTTTTATTTCATAAGTTTCGGTGTTTTTATGTACAGTAAAGCGTTTTCATTCATTTATTTATCTAGTTACTACTTGATATGCATTCATGAGTCTCAAGTTACTCAGAATATTATAATTGCACTTTTAATTTTTTTTCCTTTCCCTAAAATGGCACTGGCTGTGCATTTTACTGGCTAACTATGTTATTTGTTTTTTCAGTTCATGAAGAATTGCCAAAGGGTACGATACCATCAGTTCTGCTTTGGAAACCAATGAATGCCAACATGCCGTTCGCTTTTATGTTTTTGTTGGGTATGTGCTGTTACTAAAGAATTTAAACGCATATGGAAGCAGGCACGAAGATTTATTTCTTTGAAGCGTTCATCCTGACATTGACCTTACTTGATCTTTTTTCTCAAACTTAATTGTATTTTTAGGTGGTGGGTTTGCTCTTTCTGAGGCTGCAAAGCATTCTGGACTAAACGCAAAGATTGGGGAGTACCTACAGGCTTTGAAGGGGATGCCCAACATTCTGGTTTTGTTCCTCATTATACTTTTCACTTGCTTCGTCACTAACTTTGCGTCCAACGTCGCTGTGTGCAATGTATTTGCACCTATTGCTATGCAACTGGTTTGTACTGTTTAATACTTTTTTAATAAACCGTTCCATATAATTATCAGAGTGTAGTAAAGTTATTAGAGGGCGTGCTATGATTCTATCTTTGGAGAAAACATTTTGTTTTTCAGGCTAAGGAGATCAACCAAAATCCGTTGTGGTATAACATAGCAGCTGGATTCACTGCTTCTTACTGCTTTATGATTCCTGTGGGCACGCCGGGCAATCTCATCGTGCAAAGTGCAGCTAGTGTTCCCACTAGTAAAATGGTCAGTATTTTCATTCGTCCTCCTCAATACAAATCAATACAAATCATAGATGCCGTTTTTTAACCATGTATTGACATCGAAACCAATGGACCACAATTATTATCCCATCCTACTACTTATATAATATTATGAATGTCAAAGTTTAGATGTTGGTGTTTCAATCATGCTGAAACTACTGGTACGTTTTATATAGACGATAAAACTTGGAATATAATATATGTAGCACCAAGGATTAATTCATAGGCTTATTTTTGTCCCGTAAATCAACAGGGTCAAACGGGACGCAAACGAAGTCGCGGGCGAAAATATAAATAACGCACAACGCTGCGGTATGCAGCTCAACACAGCGTACCGCGTTTGCTTTTTGCCGCTGACGCATACTGCCACGGAACAAGAGACCATTCTAGACGTTTTCCGTACGATTGTGTCCGACACTGCATGTCGCATACCGCAGCGTTGTGCGTTACGATCGCGACACCAAAGAATTAGGTACCGTAGGTACATAACTTTTCTCAACGCTATAACGCCACCATAAAGCAAAGTTTATAAACTTACAGGTGAAAGCGGGTGCTGGGCCCACGGTCACCACAATCCTTGTCACCTGGTTGGCCATATACTTTTATGCGCCAATCATTTGGCCAGATCTTTTGGAGATGCCCGACTGGGTGACCACCGGCTCATAGATCTATTCATGCAATGATACTACTACTTTTATGATTGGACTCCTTATCATTTACTTATTTTGCATCGGTGAAGTGCAAGGGCGTAAAGTTAATAATTACACGTAGCGTCTTTATTTAGCCATAAGATAGAAAATTCTAAAATGAGAGCCCTAATGTATGACGGGTTGCCTAATTATTGTCATTCACGCCTAAGGCCGTTTGTCCACTGACGCCGGTGCCAGCACGGCACCGATATCGGCGCTGTGGACGAACGATTGCCGGCAACGTCAAGCTGGACC
Source organism: Eulithis prunata (assembly GCA_918843925.1). NCBI lineage: Eukaryota > Metazoa > Arthropoda > Insecta > Lepidoptera > Geometridae > Eulithis > Eulithis prunata. The sequence continues at coordinate 6,236,000 of OU974014.1, read as the reverse complement.
AAAATAATCTCATAGGTGCCGGCGTTGGTGGACAAACGGCCTAACTCTCTAGTGTTTATAATTTAGGTTTTTATAATTGTGGTTAGCCAATTTTTTTATTGAAGAAAAATTTTTAATACAGCCATTATTTATGTTTAGGGGAGGTGGTGGTTAGCTGTAATTAACAGTTTAAATAAACCTAAAATTTTACACTTTTTTTATTTTAGTGATAAAAATAGGATTTGGTTTTACGGCCGAATACGCAAACGCTACTTACATTTAGTTCATGCTTAAACTATCTCTTACAAATTACTAATGTCAAACGGAGACCGCAAGTTTTAAGTTGTGTTTAAATTTGAGTAACGTTTCAGTATTCGGCCCCATAGAGCAATAATGCCGTTGTTGATCGATAGAGAAAAAAGTAGGTAAAGTAACACAATCTCGATGCTATGCTCATTCAATAAGTGTGACATGTCATTACCAACTAGATAAAAGATAGGTACGAGTAGGCAGTTGTTATAACATGAAATAAGTTTTGAAAATGGCTGAAGAAGCTGCTGATGAAGTTGCTGAACGAACACTTGATCCTCTGGAACCAGAACGAGATGCATTTGGGTTCCGGTAAATACTTACGTATCTACATAATGATGTAGTACCTACTACATCATAACACTTTTGATAGTTCACATTTGTCAGTCTTTTGTCAGGTCTTGTTGGAGAAACCTGTACCAGCTGTATCTCCCGACGTACCTTTTCTATTGAGTTTTTTTCCACATTGAAAAAGAAGGGACAATAATATGAAAAAAATAGGTATATCTAAAACCAATCACGCAATCTAACGTGCTACGACTAAGGTCTCATCTAATTGGTTATTTCAGCGGAGACGAATCACCAGTGACTATAAAAGAAAAAGCCATCCTGTTTTTTCAAGCACATTGGGCTGGCGTTGTTTGCATTGTTGCACCAATCGTGCTGATTTGCATACTCATACCGTTTCCACCCCAGGTAATTTAAACATGGAGGTAGATTAGATAGCTCTAGGGTCTGTTTATATCTCTTCTTCTTCTTCTCTTCAATAATGGCCTGTGTCCGTCATTTCGACAGACAATTTTGCCAATGTCAAGTGTTAAAATTGTAATAAATAAGTCAAGTCATCTGTCAAGTCGGCTGTCGTTTGTTTTGAAAAGAAAATGGACACGAGTTTTGACATTTTTTGAAACGACACATAGCACTTTTATTTTAATAGTTTTTCTTGTGTTATTGTGAGTATTGTTGTTTAATTTTGGTGGAATTTTAACCAATAATACTTAGGTCGTAACATAAAGTGTGAGCCATTGGAATAAATGTGTGTAAAGTGGTTTTTCTGAATGTGAAAATTCGTGTTAGGTTTTGAAGAGAAAATCCACCATTTTCTTTTCAAAACAAACGACAGCCGACTTGACAACTGACTTGACTTGACTTATTTATTACAATTTTAACACTTGACATTGGCAAAATTGTCTGTCGAAATGACGGACACAGGCCATTATTGAAGAGAAGAAGAAGAAAAGAAAATGGTGGATTTTCTCTTCAAAACCTAACACGAATTTTCACATTCAGAAAAACCACTTTACACACATTTATTCCAATGGCTCACACTTTATGTTACGACCTAAGTATTATTGGTTAAAATTCCACCAAAATTAAACAACAATACTCACAATAACACAAGAAAAACTATTAAAATAAAAGTGCTATGTGTCGTTTCAAAAAATGTCAAAACTCGTGTCATAGCTCTAGGGTCTGTTTATATCTCTAGCAATTCATATATCAGCTGTCGTGAACTGAAAGGTAGAGACAAGATGGAACGAACTTTGGATAATAGTTATTTCAGGAAATCTATATTATAGCGTAAAGTATAATATTCCCACCGATTTTTTTATCATTTCAATTCGTAGCCTCAGTTCGTCATATCCTGATGGTAGGAGATTTTATAATACGGTGTGACGAGTTTTAAACAAAAATATGTTTATTGTATTTTTAAGCGCCTAGTATTTTCCTTTCCAACAGTACATTTTGTAAAATAGTGGTCCTGCGTAACTTTATGTCAGGTAATTTTGAACCGTGGTCCAGCGAAACCGTGCAATGGTCGTGCGGGATGAAGCCATTATTTCCACGTAATTGAGCAGTGACCTACGCAGTTGTAATTCTGCAGGCTGACAGTGTGATATATACTGTTCATTTGTGTGCTATTGACCACTAAGTGTGTTTTTAATTTGTCATAATAAAAATCATAGTAACAAACTCTTGTGACCTAGAGCAAAGCGGGACTCGTGCATAGCGGAACTAACCCGTAAGGTTGGTCTAATCATAGCTTTATGCATGTCAGTGTTTTAAAGCATAAACCTAATTTACAGAAATACCAATGGTGTGCGTATACACTGATACTGATGGCCGTGTTCTGGGTGACAGAGTGTATTCCTCTGCCCATTACTTCTTTTCTGCCAGTCTTTATATTTCCAATGACTGGTGTAATGAATACCAGCCAAACTTGCAACTGTTATATGAATGTACGTATGGAAAATATTTTATAAAATTCCCACTGAAATTAGAGACTTACAACTAGGTTATTTACAAGAAATCTAAAATTATGGTTTATTGACAAAACCTTCTGTTGATTCTAAACATAGTGTTGATGATTTTTATGTATGGAACAGTTAAATGAAAGGTTCGATCAACAATTGTTGATCGAAGCATTTCAAAACATTTGTAGGACCGCAGTGCAGTGCTCAGGACCGCAGTGGATGGCATACACTTGGGGAGGCCTATGCCCAGCAGTGGGTAAAGTCGGGCTGATGATGATTATTGCATGACATTTTATTATTCGTTTTTCGATAATTATCATAAAAAACATAATTTGCATGCACAACACACCTACTTATATCAATAAACCATTTAATTTCAAAAGGTTGCGTGCAAAATGCATATATTCTGCAGCTTTGCATGTAGAATTTTTAGAGCCCAGTGGTCCAAGCATAGCTGTGACATAGCAATGAGGCTCATTGAGAGAATCACTGTGCTTGGTTGAAAGATAAAAATTGAAATAAAATAATGTAAGGTTGTTTAACAGGATACAATAGTAATGTTTTTGGGGAGTTTAATTCTTGCGTACGCTGTGGAGCAGTCTGGACTTCACAAGAGACTGGCACTTTGCGTTATCAGAGCTATTGGGTATTCGCATTATAGGTAACTGAAAACCTTTTGATACCATAAAAAACTGACAATTAAATATTCACGGACACTTAACACAACGCCTTCTAGTCCCAAACTATGCACAGCTTATACGATGGAAACTAGATGGCTGATAGAATACACACATACATTTTTTTTTGTAAATACATACTTATAATACATAGAATAGAAACACCCAGGCACAGAACAAACATCAAAACAATACAATCAAAACTCTGATTACCAAAACTGGTTTCTAGTTAATGATCCCGGGAGCTGAAATTCGGGATGGCATGCCCAACTAGCCCATTGCCCACGTTGCCCAAAACCTATACAGCATGTATCTACAATGGCGACAAAAAATTGACACACGGGTAGAGCTTCTTATTAGTATTCATAAAAAAATAATTAAAGTACAGTCAGCTGCACTAGAATGTGTACAATTCGTAATTTTCAATGTAGGGCCGCAGCATTGTTATGGACTTTGACGGTCCCAATACTAAATAAATAAGTAAAATTATCAACTGTGTTCATAATTTTTTAGTTTTTATCCTGTAAATGTCTATTGCAATACGGTGACACTAGTTTGAAAGTTACGAATCGTACACATTTTAGTGCAGCTGACTGTACTTTAATTATTTTTTTATGAATAATAATAAGTAGCTCTACCCGTGTGTCATTTTTTTGTCGCCATTGTAGATACATGCTGTATATACCTCGAGAGGTTCCCAGGAATAAAGTCCTGACATTTTCAGGTTACTATTCGCCATGTCATTCACTACAATGTTCATATCAATGTGGATAACCAACACAGCGGCGACTACGATGATGGTCCCAATAACCTTTGCTATACTGAAAGTGTTTGAACAAGTAAGTCAATTTGATCAACCATAGCTTATGCAAATGCTAGATTTGTTATGCGGTATAATTATACTAGGTGCCGCACGAGACTTCGTTCGCGTCCCGTTGGATCCCGTTGATTTTTCGGAATAAAAAGTAGCCTATATGTTAATCCAGATCACGGACAATATATATTCCAAGTTTCATCCAGATCGGATCAGTAGTTTTTACGTGAAAGAGTAACAAACATCCATACTTACAAACTTTCGCGTTTATAATATTAGCAGGAATTATTTTAAACTTATTTGTTTGCAGCAAAACCTACTCAGTATTTATGAAACGGACAGTAATGGGAATACAGTAGCATCGGATATAGCCACATGCTACTTTTGTTCAGCTTCATTTTCAGCTACAATAGGTAAAGTACCGGCAGTGACGTCAGTGATCCATGATATACACGTTATATTGCTTGGCTCCAAGTTCTAGCCAAAAACCACTCGAGAGATAAAGTTTACAATCTTGAATCATGAATTCTATAAGTGTACATATAGAATTTAAGATATAGATAGATAGAAAACTCTTTATTGTACACCACTTTTACAGAAATTATTAAATAAACACAGTTCATTATTCTTATGTGAAGTACAATGAGCGGCCTTATCGCTATGAGCGATCTCTTCCAGGCAACCTTTGGATGGACTGGATTTTATATGAACGAAAGTGACGGTGTAATAAAAGACTACATTTAATTAATTTCACCAACTATGTGCATAAATTAAAATATATATAGGTAAACTACATAATATGTAAATAGTAATACTTACAACATAAAAAATTTCCTAGTAATATTACATAAATACATTATAATAACCATACCTATACTATGTATAGGTGGTACGTGACGAGTTGTAAGCCCAGATTTTAACAAACTTACAGGTGGAGTCGGTACAATTGTGGGAACAGCAACTAATTTAGTGTTTAAAGGACTTTTTATCAGGTATTGAATAATTCATTATCGCTCTCGTTATGAAAACACTTAGACACTAGCTAGGCTCGGCCTAAAGTTAGGCTCGAGTTAAAACTGAGACGTAGAAAGACTGTTTCATTGAAGTTTTTCTATACCCGTTCTTTTGTGAAATTATTCATTCATTCTATAAAAACTGACAGTAAATGAAGTCAATAAAGAAATTAGCGGCAAAAAATGCCAAAACAAGGGATAGGTAGGTACCTACGGTCAATGATTTTGTCAATGTAAATGTCAAGGTCGAATATACAGTCGAAATAAGTTCGAATATAAGTTCGTAGTAAATATCAAATTATGGAGAAAAAAACAGTCATCAAATTTATGTTCATGACAAGTGAAGTAAGACCCGAGTTAAACCTGGTTTGGTTTAGCCAAAGTCTATAGTTAGACCTCGGTGAAGGTGGTAAAACATGTTTCGTAATATGAAAAAACCTTAGTTTGGCCCAAAACACGAGCTAGAGACAGGGTTTTTCGATAAATCCGAGATAAATCCGGTGACGTATTGACGTGTTAGTACCCAAACACATACCGTGTTTGTATTGACAATACCACTCCCAAAAAAACTTTGGTCCCCAATAATAAGAACAATATTTTATGGGACCAGTAGTGACAGCCTGATCATAAAAGTGGTTCATTATTGGGTACTAAGAATTTTAACCATCCAAGTTGTTCGGGATTGCTCATATATCATACCCTGTATTACCTAGTACTATAACAGATAAGCGTGGTTTGTAAAAAAAATTGCTCAACGACTTTATGTAAATTTTTATTTCAGAGCATATCCGGATGCGCCAGAATACTTATCATTTCCCAATTTTTCTGCGTTTGCAATACCGTACATGCTTGCTATGGAAGGATGTCTCTATTTGGCTATGTTGATTATGTACTTGGGATTTTTGAGGTAAGCTAATACAAACAATATTAGCACGACACAAAAGTAATGGAACAAATAGGTGGTCGCGGTAACCTCTTGTAGACATGCTACGTCGTAGCAGTGGGGATTACTGGAATATATCCCTATAACAATGCATTGCCTCATCGAGCATGTCCACATTGTCTACTATGTTCATTGCTCTGGGCCAAAAAGATAAATTTAATCATCACTGCCACCGCCACAGTGTATCGGGGGCGTAGATCTACAAATTTTTTTGGTTGTATCTTTAGCTAACCGAATCTAGGCGTATATTATATAGCTTTCAATACACAGGGCGTCCCACGGCTATGCCACATGGAGGGAAAGTGTCTTAAATAATGTAGATAGAACATTTTACTGAAAGAAGACTTTATTTTGATTTTAATGTAAAATTGTGTACACTATTTAGGTATTTCAAAAAATTCTATAAGTAAGTATGCTAGCAATCTAGTTTTAATAGTACAAGTTTCGCTTAGACTGCCTGTCTGAGCAGAGATTTTATGCAGGTTATTATTTCTGTTTCTCCGCTCCGTAGCCTCGCTCCGCTTCAGTGCACAAGCAGCTTTAGTTTGGAACTAGAGAATGTTGTGTGAAATAGTCAAGAGTAATATTTGTTTTTATAATTACTTCCATTTCAGACCAAACAGTGATTTAGCAAGGAGTGCAAAAATTTCAAAAGAAGGAATGGAAGCCGCTGAAGCAGCGGTTGAGGAAGACTGGAAAAAACTTGGGAAAATAACGTTTTGGGAAATCGTAAGTTGAATAAAATTATTATGTAGTTTTCGCTATTTTTGCAAACCAGTCTAGGGCCGGCTTAACTTACCACTACATAAATATATAATTGTTTGGTACATAAATATTATAATAGTCTGCTCAATTTGTATACCTACTCTAATCTATGTTTTAATGTGGTTTTGATTCCAGATGGTAATAGTTTTGTTCTGCGGTGCAATGATATTGTTTTTCTGTCGTTCACCTCAAATATTTGTCGGATGGGGTGATCGAATCGAGTCTCATTTCAATGTGTCGAATAAGTTGTAAGCTCGATTTATTATTTCTATACATTTTATAGTTTTGAGGGTTTTTGACTAGTATAATATTGGTTTTGTAACTTTTTCAAAGTTTATATAAATCTCTAGATATTGCTTAATGGATTTTATAGGCGCCAACCTACCTAAATTTTAAAAATAATATAGTACTTATCATCTATGTACTTATAATAATAACACTTTGTTTCCAGTGTTCGAGATTCGGCTGCTGCAATGCTTGTAGGATTCCTTATGTTTCTTCTTCCGTCCACATTGGAGTTCTTTAAAAACTTTACAGAAGGTAGCCTTGTTAAGTTATTCATTTCTAAAATATGCAGACTGCAATGGCACATGCTAAGAATCGAAATGAGTGTAGTTTCTTCTTCAAATGTTATTTATTTATTTATTTATTGCTTACTTACAGCTCTTAAAAACATAATAGAAAAACACTTATAAACAAAAGGCTAACAACAAGTTTTCACTGAAAGTTATATCAAAACTCCGTTATTTGTTACACTGTCGACCGCATCATCATTTACCATCAGGTGAGATTGTGGTCGTGAGAGAATTTTCATCAAAATCGGATCAGTAGTTTACTTTTTATAATAATAATAATAAAATAAAAAAAACTGTAAAAAAGCCAAAAACAAAAACTAAAGATATGGATAATTAAATGCAGATCTACTAAATAAACGATTCTGATTCCGACAATCGAGTTTGTCTGTTTGTTTGTTCGCGGATCACGCCTTAACTACTAGACCAATTTCAATGAAACTTATACCATTCGGGAGTCCTTTCCTAAAGGTGTCATTTGTTACGAGGTTTATCGTATGCTTATAATATTTTGGTGGAAAGTTTCGCACGCGTATGTACGAAGTCGAAGCGTACGAAGTATCAGCTGGTTATAATTATTATTATAAGTTCATATGACATACAAGTAAACGAAATTACGTATTTTGCTTTCCTCTGACTTTACAATTTTTTTTATAAATTTTACAGAAGTTGGCGATTTACCGGATAAGCCAGTTAGATCAATACTTGACTGGAAAATAATGAACGATGTGATGCCTTACAGCTTCATGTTTCTTTTGGGTAGGTAAAGAGTAGGTACAGATACAGAGTAATTTTACAAAAAAATACAAACCACCTTTTCAGAGAAATAGGTGACAGAGCCCGCAGTTGATTTGAGAAAAGCTAGAATTGATACACTCACAGGTTCTTAAAGAGGAAATCCGTTTGGAAATCTCTCGCTAGAGCGCGCTTATCGATGGTTTATATAAAATATCTCTATAATCGATTTTTAATATTCGTTTCCTTTTCTAAATTCAGCATAATAAAACCTAATTATAGAAAGGTCTGTCAGTTCGTAGGATAAAAAATGTAGATCACTAGCAAACAAACTATATGGGTAAAAAAATTGTGTGTGGAGTCCCTCCGCGCGGAAGAAGTAATACTTCGAGTGCCACGCATTCACTCTCGCTCTGTGTTTAATGTGAAATTAATTTAGTATTTATTTTTATGTACATAACCAATATGCAGTACTTATTTAGTTAGAAAAGGTTCTATGCTCATGTTGCCTAAATCAGAACTAGATGGCGCTGCTAAGTTGGTCGGATCCTAGAACGCGCTATCGAAGTGTTTTGCGTTTTGTGGGGGTCTCCGTATGTGATCACTTTCTCTGTCTCTTTCTATTCCACTCATTCACTCTCGCTCTGCCTCTTTCTATTCCATTATATTTTGCGTTAAACGTGTTGCGCAACCTTGTTGGAAGTCGCATTAGAAGTATAACTTCAAAAAAAATATACTCCGTCGAAGTAGGAAGACAGGTGATTTGTCGGTTGGTAATGGACGGGCTCTATCATGGAACCAATGGGAATAATGTACATTTAAGTATCTTGAATGTTTTTATGTAGGTGTACTCGTACTTTAGAGTACAGTGATGTGATCTAATAGGTAATTATGTTCTTAGGTGGAGGGTTCGCGTTATCAGAAGCTGCTAAAGCTGAATACTCTGACTTAAATGGAAAGATTGGCGACTTACTGAAAGCCTTAAGCAGCATGCCAAACTACTTTATTATCCTTTTGGTTATAATATTCACGGTCTTCATAACCAACTTTGCTTCAAACGTTGCTGTTTGCAACGTATTGACGCCCATAGTGATGCAATTGGTAAGATAATGCCTCGGTACGTACTAGGTACAACAGGTGCATAGGTACTACATACCTACCTACCTGCGCATTGTAACACAGAAACCTAGTTCCAAGATGTACCTTACCTTCACTTTGGATTTATATTATTTAATTTTAGGCTAAAGAAATAAATACAAACCCATTGTGGTTTAACATAGCGACTGGATTCTCAGCATCTCACTGTTTCTGCTTACCTGTGGGAACACCGGGGAATCTCATTGTACAAGGAGCTGCTAGTATTCCTACCGGGAAAATGGTAAAGTTTTTATATGAAAGTAGGTAGCATACACTGAGAATCTGAAATAACGTTTATCTAACACTGAAGGCACATTACTTTTACATTAATGTGCCACTGAGGCCCACTTTGCAATAGTGTTTTCGTTTCTGTGCAAGAAGCAGCAAGACTGGTATAATCTATATACTATTTTAAAACTGTAAAAAGCCAAAAACTAAAATTAAAAGCTTGGATGAACTAAATAAATATGCAGATCTACTAAATAAACAATTATGATTGCAAAAATCAAGTTTCTCTGCTTTGTCCGTATATTTTGTCCGAATCGTCACTAAGTCGCTTGTTTGTTCGCGGATTACGCCTAAACTACCTACTGGACCAATTTCAATGAAACTTATACCATTCGGAAGCTCTTTTTCCGGATTGAAACATAGGCTATATTTTATTGAAATCATCGACTGGGGTTATTAGATACAGCTTGAACTCTCTAAACCAAAAGCAGCCATTTGCTACGAGGTTTATCGTATGCTGGTTGACAGATATTTTGGTGGAAAGTTTCGCACGCGTACGAAGTCGCAGGTATCACCTAGTAGACAATAATAGTACATTATGGTACAAGTGTGGTACATTGGTGATTACCGCCGAGGTGCCATTGAGACCCGAGCCGTAGGCGAGGGTCTTAAGAAAGCCGAGAACGGTAATCACCAATACACACGTGTATCATACGACGTTTTTCAACACACTTGTGAATAAAATAACAATAATTTCAACAGTGAAAACGCGTTGTGAAAAATGTTTCGCTATGGCGGGAAAAAATAATCAGTTTTCCTATGCGCGCGCATTGCGATCGGCCACAGACTAAAGGGATGAGGTTTTTTTTTTATTTATTTTCCGCGCTTAGGGTTTGCGCCTATTCTGCCACGTAAAAATGGGAAATTTAAAGTTTTCTTTTATTACAGAGAAAACAAAAGTTATATTTGAGTGAAAGTTTTATTTATTAAACACGTACGAGTTAAAATTATCTATTTAAATAAGAAGTTGCATGAAATGAGCAAGCAATACGAACATTCATTTATTTGTTCTATTGAACACGATCTTTTTTTTGAATAAAAACTTTTTTAGTAACAAAGCTACTCAACCAACAAAATTTTAAAAAAAAATCTATAACTCACTTGTGAGTTATAGCAATGAAAAAGTCACAGTTTGATTATGGGTGTCATTATGTGCCTAATTGCGGTGACCATAGAGCCACTTTATGAGCAAGTGTGTTGAAAAGTTGATTATATTTTCATAGCTCCATTCTTCATATAGGAAGTATATTAATTTTACTAAGTAGTAAAACTGCGTATTGCACGGTTACCGTATCCCTGTAAAGCTGAAGCTGAAGCTGAAGCTGAATTATAGCATTATCAGCTCTGTCGTAGTTATTAGGTAATAAAGTTGGTTCTGATGAACAAGTCTCGCGTCTACTAAAAGGGTCTTATAAACTACTACTAAAAGGGGCCTAGTTTGCCTAAATATAATTTTATTTGGGACTCGCAAACGGTACTGAATTTCATTTCTGGCTGGTATCCAAATGATGTTTTACCACTAGATCAGATAACTAAAAAAATAGCGATGCTACTTGCGTTATGTACCTGTCACCGTGTACAAATAATTTCGGTTATAAAACTAACTGATTTTGTATTTTCCCCAAATCAAATTACCATTACCATATCAGATCTTATAAAAACATCAAACGCAGGTCGTGATCAACCGACCCTAATATTACGTTTTTTCAGTGACAAACCTAATATTTGTCCCGAAAAATGTTTATTGGATTATTTATCTGTGACAAAAGATATTCGTAATGAGATTAATTACCTATTTATAATCCATAAACGTCCACATAAACAGGCCACGACACAATTCATAAGTCGATGGATTAATGATGTGTTAGCGGCGAGCGGCATCGACGTGGCCACGTTCAGCGCGCACAGCACGCGGCACGCTGCCACGTCGAGCGCGCGCGCTGCCGGCCTCTCTGTGGACGCTATCCGCAAGGCGGCCGGGTGGACTACGAACTCGCAGGCATTTGCAAAATTCTATAACAGACCGATTGTCACAGAAAACTTTGCAAGATCGGTCATAGAATAAGATTCACAATTATAAATAAAATCTAGTGATTTTTACGTTTTAGGTTTTAGTTGCTACTATACCTAGAATGCTATGCTATTCACCTACTGACTTATATTAATCCTAAATAACTAGTAGTTCGCCCCGAACTGAGATCTCGTGATGGTCGCAGGTTAATAAAACCCAAACAATTTTTATTAACCAATGGTTGTAATAAACTTTGCAAATCGCTTCGAAATCGCCGTCTAGCTATGTCCAGTCTTACTTGAACTACAAAATCACTGAAACTCCAAGAAATGGTAGCTCACATTGTCATTATATAATTTTTATTATTGCCAATTATATAATTTTTACAATAACTCAAAAACTACTAGACCTAGAATCAAAATAAAAACGGTTTTGGAATGTTTAAACAAAACCCTATCAATGACACCCCACTTAATATTATTGTACGACTTTTTTTTTACTTTCTTTGGACCCTCATAACTTCACGACCCCTTGACCGATTTACTTCATTTAACAATCCAGTAAAACTTAAGAGTACTATTCGTATACCTACCAAATTTTATGAAGATCGGATGAGCGGTTTAAAAGATCTCATCGAACAATATTACTACGCATTGCTGTGTTCCGGTTTGAAGGGTAAGGGCGCCGGTGTAATTACAGGCACACGAGACTTCAAGATATTTACGTCTCAGAGTGATGGACGCAGTGCATTGCCTTACAGGGCACGTCCTCATTGGACTTGCTCTGTGAGGTAATGCATTGTTATAGGCAGAAGTTACTACTTAACATCAGGTGAGCTATCAGCTTGTTCCATTACTTTTATCATTAAAAAAAAGCATTATTGCCCAAGTTGTCACTAAGATCTTCGTTCGCTTCGCTACTCGATCAAAAATGTGATTTATTAGTAAATAAACAAAAGTTTTATTTATTTTCAACCCTTGGTCTTAAGAAATGTACTTACCAAAAACTTTGTAAGTACACGGATAAGTAGTACTCTAAACATCTACTTAGTAAAACTAAACTACTTCCTATATATTATGAAGAATGGAGCTATGAAAATATAATACCTTTATGATTAAACGAACTTCACAAGTGAAATTCAATCATTATTATATGAATAGCTCCATTCGAATATATAGGAACCCATCCCTCCACAACCCAAATTAAAGTTTTTGGGATAAACTCTAAAAGAATGAGGAGATTCTAGACCAGCTGTAGTGACGTGACTCCGTTGGTTTGGTTGTATCGATTGTTGAATCGATTTAGTGTTGCACATCGATTTCATCATTCTAAAAGCGTGCACGCTTTTAGATCGATGAAATCGATCACTTCGAGATCGATAAGTGACTACTTAGTAAAATTAATTAACTTCCTATATATTCGAATGGAGCTATTCATATAATAATGATTGAATTTCACTTGTGAAGTTCGTTTAATCATATATTATGTATGCTACCCTTGTTGCAGATAAAAGCTGGAATACTTCCTACAATCTCTTCAATTTTCTTGACTTGGTTATGTATTTGCTTTTGGGCACCTGTAGTTTGGCCCGATCTTCACACTTTGCCTACCTGGATTCCAATATAAGCTAGTAAAAGTAAGTTGTAGTAAATATCAAGTAGCAAAAGTAACTTACTCTTATTGTTTCTTCTTAGTTATTTTTTATAGTTAAAGTATTCAAAATAAATATACCTATGTATTTATTTTAGTTGTGGTTATATGTTTTTTACCATAAAATCATATACTTACAATAAATGATTCTTATCTATTCTTATACAAATTAATGAGAAATAATTATTTTTATACGTCAGTGATAATTTTAGTAGGTAGAAAGAACTTCATCCAGAAATTTTTCTTCATTTTAATAATAAACATTTGTACATTTTACACTAAGCCAATCTTGTATTTTGAAAACTGCATTGCTAATAGAAAACATTTTTTTTCTTATTCTTCTAAATATAAATACCTTTATACTGACCAAGTTTCATGATTGTGCGCCTAGTAGTTTCGGAGATAGCAAAACGTTACTCCAGCAAAAAGTGGAATAACTCTGAAGCCCTAGGAGGCACAAATTCAGGAATTGGGGCACTAATTGGCACAAATTTTAACCCCCTTTTAAGCTAACATTCATTTGGCTAGCTCAACCAGGAACGAAAATGGACCCAGCAAAAAACGTTACCCCAGCAAAAAGTGAATTTCTTGAATAACTCTAAAACGGCTATAGGCACAAATTTATAACTTGGGGCACAATTACGGGGCAATAAGCTCTAATTATCTGCATTTTTAGAATTTTCAGATTCAACACTTTTTGCTGGAGTAACGCACACAATGTGACTAGCTGCGCGGTTAGCCGCCCCCGCGGTTAACCGCTAGTGTGTTTGAGGCCATATAGGAAGCACGGACACCTGAAAAAAAGCTTCATGGCCCCACATTGGACCTGGACCTGGACACCTGGACACGGAACGTGTTAAATTTATACTGTGGTATTATTTGTTTCTGTATAAAATACCTACATAGGGTTTTTTTGTGCTTATTACCGTTCTTATATCTGTACGTATTTTTGATTTGGAATTGTGTTCTAGATATCCTGAAATGAAATAAATGTATACGTACATAAGAATAATGTTTTAATGTGACTTTTTCGTAGGTATCTATTATACTACGAGACAACTCAACATAATTAAATAAAAACAACTTCTGGTCTTTCCTTAGAAGTACAAACTATAGAATAAGTAATGTAGCGACACATTTGTGCCTTGATCACGAATAAATGTGACAATCGTAAACGTATCCGAGATAAACTATGTGGTGAAGCTACAATGTTTGGTAGTCAAGCTGGCGTTGACGCGCAATACGGCTCAAATACGTTTGGTTTACGTAACGTGGCAACTGTCAGATTTGTTCATGATCACCCCTCTGAAAGTATACGTACAGCACCGAAAATTCGATTTCGTTCACATCCGTCAGATTCCGCATTCTGACTGATTCTGCCGGATGTGGTCTACGACACATCAGCCAAGAGCTATAACGTGGTGTTTGAGACTATACCTAAATATTACGACCGATAATTCAGTCGCCGAAGTGTCGGTGCTGCGCCTTCAGCAGGCCTAGAACTAAGTAAGTTGAAGAATACAATAATTATTAAATAAACATTGAAAAATATTTGGTGCATCCCCAAAACTTGTCGATTTGCCAGCAAATTATAATCAATCATTTGAAAGGTACTTACCCATTATCAAGAATATCAAACAAGAGAGTTAAATGTACGTTACAAACCTTACATTCGATATTTATAATGTGCTGGCTATAAGAAAACAACAAGCTTTTAATGTGATTAAGTTTTTAACGGCCCTCAGGGGGGGGCTCCGTTGTTGCGTCACCACCTCCGTCGCCTTCCGTTGTTGTCGTCGTCGTCGCACCCGCCAAAGCAGGTGCTGCCACCCATTCGATGCCAGCGCCATTGGGGTCCCACACAAAAGGCGCCCAGAGGCACAGCGAAAGCCACAGAATGATCAGACAGATTATTGCACTGCCCAAGCCATATCTTGCCTATAAAATTAAATAGCTTTTAGTAAGTAATTCTTAGGGAGTCCATCCTTAAGGTGCTTTTCCACCACAGCTAAGCCACGTTGCTGAGGATGTGTTTGAAATCGTTTAAAATTGTGAAAAAGCGCCACATTACATCACTAGTCCCCTCCGCACCCTTCGCTTACCTCTGATTTGACCCAAAAATCGGTTCTGCGCAGCTAATTCAGAGGGACTAAGATCCGCTATGACTATAGTATGTTGAATTCCTCTTACCATTCGTCTCTTTGGCACTTTCCCCGTGTAATGGCAGAAGTAGGCCGGGGTGTACAGAAATGGGAACATAAAGCCAAGAGAGGAGCCAACGCCTACACCAAGTGCGCCCAAGTATGTATTGGTTTGCCAGTTAGCCGGTGCGTCCGGAGCTAAACTCTGAAACAAAATTAAACGTACATAAACCACGGCTGTCAAGCCAAGCACAGTATATTCCTCTCTGTACTCTTGGTAACCACTATTCTAGCAGTAATTTTTGAGTATCAAGCTCAAAATGATTTGACTGATACCACATTAGGATTTAAGTACCAAGTAAGTATCACCTACTATTTTAACCTAACTTTTGCTGGCTACAGATGTGTGAATTGACAAGAAAAGATTATCTTTGGAACACCGGCTTTCTGACATAGGTCTAGTTACTCACAAAATAAGCATGCCAGTTACTGGTAAGAACGAGCTACTGGCATGTATGTGTTGTGTATCAAGATTCTACCTGTAGCTCATGTGTCTGTACAAAGCACGCCAGGAGATCGGATTTGTTTTAATGTTGTCAAATTGGTCAATAAGAATTGTTTGGGTTTTATTAACCTCCGACCATCACGAGATCTCAGTTCGGGGCGAACTATTAGTTAATAATTAGTGATAAATTAATATTACAAGCAAAAACTTTTACTTTGTATGCAAAACTCACCATATTCAATATAAAAGGTAACCAAATTGCGCATGCCGCCACGCCAGACATTATGTTCGCAAAAATAACCGCAAAAAGACAGACGAGAAATATCGAGGCATTCCAAGTGTGGTCTGAGATGTGCTTGCCTAGGTTCGCAGAAAGATGTTCTCCGAGGCCGCTATCTCGAGCTGAACATGTAATAGCTACTCCGCATCCTGGAATAATTGATCGAATGAGCGAAGCGAACGAAGACCTTAGTGACAACTTGGGCAAAAATGACTTGTATGTTTGTTCGACGAGATCTTTTGAACCGATGATCCAATCTTCACAGAATTTGGTATGTCTACGGAGAGTACTCTTAGGTTTACTTGTTTGAAAAATGAAGTAAATCGGTCGAGGTGTTGTAAAATTATGAAGGTCCAAAGGGAGTAAAAAAATAAAGTCGTACAAAAATATCAAGTGGGGTGTCATATGATATAGTCTAGATATAGTCCACCAGAAATGTGCGAAGCAGATGCAGTGCGCACGTGCACACCACTCTTCCGCACACGGCTCTGATGGTAAATATTTGTTTAGTAGTAGAGTTTTTTCAGAGTTTCTTTAGGGGAAGTACTAACACAGTACCTATTTTTACCGCCAAGCAATGATGCTCGCATTGCTGCGTTTCGGTTGGAAGCGTCGCCGTGAATGAACTTGTAGGTGGGTTCTACTAATGTAGGTATTATTCTGAGACTAACCAAGCATGAAAATGTAGCCGTAGTTCATATTCTTGTCTACAAAACGCCAAAATAGAATTGCGGATTCTGGTTTCACCGGCGGCAATTGACTTTTTTCTAAAACACAAATAATAAGTAAATATTTTACATAATATAAAAGAAAGTTTAAAAACGATAACCCGACTACTTACAAAAAGTATGAAATAAGAAAATATTCTCTTCGGGTTCAGAAGGAAGTAAAAAAAATAAAGTAGTGTTAGCTATTACTATTTGTTTGTTTGTTTCTTGTACGTATCTATAAGTTTCCTATATTTTCTATGTCCGTTCTGTATGTTCTGTGTGTATGTCAAATAAACGATCTATCTATCTATCTAGTGATTGCTACTAAATCTTACTACTAGCACAGATAACAAATCCTATGCTATACATTAGTGTTATACTAGTACAGAGGGCCTAGTACGAGTTTTGCTGCAAAAATCTGGTGTAAAACGTCTGGCGCTCAGCACACCGGTGTGCGCTGATTTGTATGGAGATACTGAGCGGATTTCTTGAGAAGCTTGGTCTATACCGTTCGCTTGCAGATTTACACACCAAAACTCGTACTAGGCCCTCTGGTCGATATAAATGTTAAACTCAATACAATCCTATAAATATATAAGGTTAAAGAAATATCAAATCGAAATTTCTATACACGTACGTACGTATACTTTAGAATACTAATACTAACTAACTATAAAACTGTAAAGAAGCCAAAAAATCCCACCGTTGCAAAATAACTAAATATTACTCTAGGTATGGTATGTAGCTCTTTTTTACCATTAACAGTAGGCAAAAATTATTAATAGCTACCAAAATCATGTGTCATCTTACTTTCCGCGTCGAAAAATTTACAAAATCCAAATCCTTTGGGTAACGTGTGAAGTGCTATAACAAACATTGCGGCTACCGTAGCATCTTTTAACCTTAAATAATACATTGAATTAGTAAAGCGTTGCATCTATACTATAATAAAATGGTAAAAAAAAGCCAAAAACTAAAATTAAAGATACGTATGGACAAACGAAATATGCAGATCTACTAAATAAACGATTCTGATTCTGAAAATCGAGTTTGTCTGTTTATCTGTTTGTTTGTTCGTGGATCACGCCTTAACTACTGGACCAATTTCAACGAAAGTTATACCACTCGGAAGCCTTTTTTCCGGATTGAAACAGACTATATTTTATAGAAATCAAAGACGTGAATTCTCAGATACAGCTTTAACTCTCTAAACCAAGCGCAGCCATTCGATACGAGGTACATCGTATGCCGAGTGTCAGATATTTTCGTGGAAAGTTTCGCACGCGTACGAAATCGCGGGTATCAGCTAGTTTATTCATAAAAATGTAATTCTATCACGTTCCAACTACTGGTCCGGTTTGGATGAAACTTGGTTATACTTATAATATAATTATGGATCTAATTATCTTATAATATTATGTAACCTGGATTAACAACACATAATATCTAGGCTACTTTTTATCCCGAAAACAACTTGGTACATCAACAACGAGACGAAGAAGAGGTCGCGGTGAAAACTTTTTAATATAATAATATACTAATATTTTAACGAGGAAAGATTTGTATGTATGTTTGAAACGAATTGGCTCAAAAAATACTGATCCGATTTGGATGAAACTTGGAATATATAATTGTATTGTCCGTGACCTGGATTAACACATAGGCTACTTTTTATCCTGAAAAATTAGCGGGCAACCAACGGGACGCGAACGAAGTCGCGGGCGGCACCTAGATATAAATAATGTTGGTACCCAGGTATTTCAGGGGAGGTTTCTTCAGCTCTGAAATCACCCCAACCCTTGTCCAAATATTTGCTCCAGCGTAGGAAAAACATGAGCAGGTAGAAAATAGTAAACAGAATTGAAAGCTGGAATAAGAAAAAGAGCTATTACACCACACAATATTAAGTCACACTAATAACTAATAGTGATGTGACGTGACGAGTCGATTTCTTTCAAAAGAGTAATTCGAGTTGATCTGTCTATTGATTCGAGTAGCAACTGAGTTGAATCAGTTTGTGTGACTAAATTATCTTGTAGTGGAGTATGACCAAAAGTTATAAAAGCATTCTATGCAAAGTCAAAATCAAAATGGGCTTATTCAAATGACGTAGACCAGGGTTGCTCAAACTTATAGTGTCGGCGATCTATTAGAAAATATTTTGAAAGCCAAGGATCGACTAAACTAACATGTAGGTACTCGTACTAGGTAGGTAATAAGTTATTTTCTTTTAAATCTTGTTTTACTGCACTTTGCAATTGAATCTGTATGTACAAATTAAAGGAATCGCAACGTAACTTGCGAATTACAAATTCTGTCGTGATGATGATGCATGGCACTGCATATTATCCGCGCATTTTTCATGATGGTACGTAGTTACTGAGTCCCAATCGCAAGCATGTCAAGTATGGCGTCATGGCTCAGTCGGTAGTAGCTCTGCCTTCCGTGCTGTTGGTCGTGGGTTCGATCCCCACCGAGAACAAACATTTGCGTGTTGTAAACATAGATGTTTGTTCTGTGTCTGGGTGTTTCTATATATTATAAGTATGTATTTACAAAAAAAAAATGTATGTATGTATTCTATCAGTCATCTAGTTTCCATCGTACAAGCTTTGGTTAGTTTGGGACTAGAAGGCGTTGTGTTAAGTGTCCGTGAATATTTATTTATTTATTTATTTTATTCTTCAGTGAGTCGATTGCGATATTAAGATTTGAAAATTTTTATATCTGAAAATGCAGATTCGCACAAAGTCGAGTCGATGCAAACAATTCTGTTAACTGAATTCTTTCAAACATGGGTGCTTTCAACTATCAAGGACCAGAAATTGCCATCAGTTGCTCTGGACTTTAGATGTAAGTCAGAAACCATTTGCAATACCTCATTCTCCATAGACCTATTATAATAATTATATTGCTGGCGATCGACCGTTTGAGAACCCCTGGCGTAGAGTTTTGAACTCTTATGTATATGCATAATAAAAGCCAAAATACCTTTTCATGAAGAGTAACTCGTTTTGGCAGGCCTTGTTTGTGTTTCAATAGATCCGATCTTAGTTGGGTCATGCTGCCACTACTCATTGCCTTTCCTACAAAACTGAAAGAAACATTCAAAAGAGTTTTTTAACAACACACACACATGTAAAAAAAAAAATGTATGTATTCTATCAGCCATCTAGTTTCCATCGTACAAGCTTTGCTTAGTTTGGGACTAGAAGGCGTTGTGTTAAGTGTCCGTGAATATTTATATTTATTTATTTATTTTTAACTCAAAAATTATTATTAACTTACTTACCAATTAATTAAAATCATGTGATAGGCAAAGTTTAGGATGTGCATCAAAAAAGCGACTGGAAACGCATAAACACAGTACTGGAAATAGTTGAAAATGTCCGGATACTCCTTCCCTGCTGGCGGGCTCCTGTTAAAAGGAAACATCCTATACTAGCTGAGGCCAGCCGTGCGTCACTTCAATTTGATACTTCAATACAGTCATTATCATTAATGACTTTGCCTCAGAGTGGTGAGCGCAGTGCAATGCATCACAGGGCACGTGCTCAGTGAGTCAATGCGTCGTTATAGGCAGTGGTTACCACTTAACATCAGGTGGGCCATCGGTTTGTTGCATCATTTAGTTGTATAATATTATTTCTGATTCAATCATTAAAAACTCAATCCAAACATAAAAAACTCGTAATATACAAGGTGTAACATAATTGCCCTATAAGCCCAAAGGGGGCATAATCAGACCAACCCCCTGAGTGCTTGGACAAGTGCAAACGGTCAATAAATCGTAATTGAAATTTCCATATAAAAGTACAACTTTTATTATTTTAGAAATTTGCGACTACTTTAAGTAATTGTTTACTATATATTTGCGTAAATCCGTACACACACATGCACACGTAGGTACTCTCCTACCGCGTCGCAAGCATGCGCATACTGTGTGTGTGTATGTACATTTTAAGTAAAAGTTACGAGCGCATTTCATGAATGAAAATCTCAAAAGTCGTAAAACAAACACTGTTCATTACCTGTAAAATACCCCGCTTTCGGACTTATAGGGTAATTATGTTACACCGTGTAATTGCAACGTATTTGACTTACTCATAGAACATAGCTCGAAAAGCTAGTGTGGCAAACGCCGCATGAGGTATCGCGATACTGCCTGGAATAAAGAATCTTTTATTTGTATGAGAATTAAAAAAAAATCCTAAGTGACTTAACCCTTGCCTAGTGGAATGGAACTCAAGTGGAGCTAGGCAGGGCATATGGCAAGGCGCAGTGACGATAGGTGGAGTAGCGAGTAGTAACAGAATGGAGACCAAGGACAGGAAGAGAAGTGTTGGTCGCCCAGCGGTGGGCTGACGACATTGCTATTTTCTTCTCGAAATGGTTTGCTTTTTAGAAAAAGTAAGATCACTTACCAATAGCCGATGCTGTTTGTATAGATTGGCAGATAATGTACCGCATCTCATTGTAGTTAGGCTCGGCTTTGTTTTTAGCATGTGCGGTCTGAAAAATCAACAAGAACGTGTCAAATAATTACATGGTCAATTTAGCGTGGTACGCATTTTACCTTCGCAATAGCAGCGCTCCGCAGTCAAATAGCCACTATACTGCCACTGAAGTACCTACTTGTATAATATTACTGTGTGTAAAAACTGTCTCAGCCATTTAATATTTTTACACTACGTTTTTATTTTGTCTTCGGACGTAAGTTCCGTAAGCAATGCTTTTAGGTATAGGTTACAAAATTTCTCTTTTAACTAACCTGCAAAGCCATCAGCGGAGGCGTCACAAATTGTGTCAAAGTGGATGCTACAATTAACCTGCTGCTGAACATCGACAGGAAGAAAGCCGCTGTAGTGCATTTAAACACCAACCTGCAATCATTATTATTAAAGATAAAGATAATTTATTTGCAAAAACATGTGTAAATAAGGATGTTGTAGGTAATTTGGTGACACAACATGTCTTACCGATTTTGGTGTGCAAATAGAAATGGCATGCTACAACTCAAAATGTCGAAGTAATCGGAAAAGAGAAATACATATTATAACTACCTACCTATATCTTAATCAACAGTTAAATTACAAATTAACATACTCAAATAAAAAAATATTCTATTTAATTTATCGTTTAGCAACTCGTCAATATGGTAATATGGTATTAATTGAGACAACTCTTCTGTTCCTCGACCTTGCATACATGGCGTATGGAGTGCTATAATCGCGTGTGAGATCCTAAACTACGGTTATTAAATCATCAAAACAACGTTTGTACAAAACAGCTGCTGCCCGTGGTGCTTATCCTTAAAGTTACGCCACGAGCGCTCCGGTGCGCAGATAGCTATTAGCGGTGTAAATTAGCCTCAAAGAGGATTATGAGACTAAGCCGTGGAGCGTACTTCACTGAACCAAATCTTCCACAGAGCTCCACTACTGCATTAAGCTGCTTTAGTAAGTTTTACTTAGTGATTATGTAAGTTACTAACGTGACAAGTGTAAAGCAGGCTTAGACTACTTAGAACTTTTCTAATAATATATTGAAGACCAACCTCTTTGCAGCAAACTGACAATTATCTCCTGAGCAGAGCAGCCAGAGCGCTATCCGACGATCCGAACCAGAGTTGTTGAGCAACAATATTAGCATTCCACTCAGTATGAACAGTATCACGTTGTCCTGAAATATTAAAAAAAAACTTACAGGACAGCAAGCCGAGGCAGCCTCGACAGATTTTTAGTTACACGAGGAGGCTGCCACGCTCGACAAGCATCTTCTCTTAGTCCTCGATTACTATATTCGGGACGTTGCGCATCCCAAAGTCGTCTATATTCACCATACATTTGTATTAATTTAGGCAGGCGTCATGGCTCAGTCGGTAGTAGCTCTGCCTTCCGTGCTGTGGGTCGTGGGTTCGATCCCCACCGAGAACAAACATTTGTGTGTTGTAAAACATAGATGTTTGTTCTGTGTCTGAGTGTTTCTATGTATTATAAGTATGTATTTACAAAAAAAATGTATGTATGTATTCTATCAGCCATCTAGTTTCCATCGTACAAGCTATGCTTAGTTTGGGACTAGAAGGCGTTGTGTTAAGTGTCCGTGAATATTTATTTATTTTATTATTTAATTTAAGACACTGTCTTTATCCTTGACGCGAGCGAGCAACGAACGAGCGAGGCAAAACACAACAGTCTTGATCATATTACAAACTAGCTGATACCCGCGACAGTATACGATGAACCTCGTGCCAAGGGCTGCTTTTGATTTAGAGAGTGCAAACTGTATCTAAGAATCCACGTCTTTGATTTCAATAAAATATAGCCTATGTTTCAATCCGGAAAATGGGATTCTGAATGGTATAAGTTTCATTGAAATTGGTCCAGTAGTTTAGGCGTGATCCGCGAACAAACAAACAGATAAACAGACATACTCGATTTTTGGAATCAGAATCGTTTATTTAGTAGATCTGCATATTTAGTTTATCCATAATTTTTAATTTTGGTTTTTGGGTTTTTTGTAGTTTTATAATAGTAATAGAATAGATTTGTCACGTAACATCACTAGCATGGATGTGGTAACATTATTACGAGTTTTGACATTATTGCACTGTCAAGGATTGAATTAAATTAGAAGTTTGAGTATAGGTCTCCGGATTCTCCGTCAAACACAAATTGGCTTACGCACATTCATATAGCATTTGCAGGTATTCACGCTGCTCATGACGCCCGCCATCGGCAGGATGAAGAGAGGAATAAGCCCGGTGACGGGCACGTTTACTGGTTGGAATAAGAAGAACCAAAACATCATCATCCACATACATTGCACCGTAAGATGATGCTGAAACAGAAAAAAGTATTTGGTTAGATACAATACAAGCATGCTCAAACAACGTTAATTTCTAGTATTGTTATGGCTTCGAACTTACTTTCCTACATCTTGATTCATAAAATCTCATTATGCCTTACAATTAAATCGTTCATGGTTGTCATTGGTAAACCTTTGTCATTACCAGCGCTTTGTCACTTTTTAAACTTGTTAATTCTGAGGATAATCTGAATATGTAACTATCTTACCACTCCTTTTTCCCCTTGCCAAGTCAGTAGGCAAAGAGGCACAAGAAAGCCTATTAGGCCTCTGTAATTGTTTATAGCCACATTCTTAATCCTAGGAAAGACACCTTTCACTGGAGTACGTGGGTCTTTGCGGCGGCTGAAACGTAAGAAATATGCTACGGCCGAAATACTGAAACGTCACTCAAATTTAAGCACCACTTAAAATTGCTCTACCTTTGTTTGACATTACTCATTTGTAAGAGATGGCAATAATTTAAGCGTGAGTTTAATTTAAGTGGCGTTTGAGTATTCGGCCAGTAGTTATATATTCTTATAAACTTTGTTTACGAGTTTACGCCATTTGATAACACATTCCAAGAGTATAAAAACATCATAGATCTGGACTAGTCCAACATGCAAAAATTATAAGTTTAGGCAGAGCTCAGTTAAATCGGCGCCACACAAAAAGCTCTAAGGCAAGCCACTGCTTATTATAAATGTGGTGTTTTTCCAGTTTCAGTAAGTATAACCTCTAATGACTTTAGTGAAACTATCTATTACTAGTACTTCACCCCAAACTCGTGATGCTCCCGATAAATACTACCCAAGTCATTATCAGACCTTATCGCGAGGACCACCTTATCTAATTTTAAACTTTGAGATGAATTAAATGCAAGTTCAGTTTTATGTCTAAAATTCCTCAAAATTGGTTTTCAAAGTTGATGAATATCCTCATAAATTGGAAACGGCTTCACCAATTCTCACAAAACATGGCTAAAACAATCTAAAACATGATCCGATATAAATCATCTTTCTTACGACCGCAGTCAAACTTGTAACTCCTCTTCTGTTTTTCGGTCAGAGGTTAATATAACCCCGAGTTTTTTTTTAAATGGTTGCATTATACTTTGCAAATCGCATCGATACCGCCATAGCTCATTACCAGTTTTACCTGAACTACAAAATCAACGAAACTTTAAGAAATGGTACGTTACGTTATACTGGTTTTGCCAATTTTATAATTTTTACAACAACTCAAAAAATATTTAACCTAGAATAAAAATAAAATAAGTTTTGGAATGTCTAAATAAAGCCCTACTATATGACACCCCAGTTGATATTTTCGTACGACTTTATTTTGTATTTTACCCCTTTGGACCCTCATAACTTTACATCCCTGTGACCGTTTTACTTCATTTTTCAAACCAGTTAAACTAAGAGTACTATCCGTATACCTACTAAATTCTGTGAACATTTGACAAGCGATTCAAAAGATTTCGTCGAACAAACATATAAAGCATTTTTGTCTAAGTTGTCACTAAGATCTTCGTTCGCTTCGCTCACTCGATCAATAATATTATGCAAACTACAGCAAAGAAAATGCGTTATACTTACAAAAGTCCAAAAAATCTGGAAGGGAGCCTGAAAGTGAACAAAAAGTTAGTATATACGGTCAAAATATCAGACTTTCAACAATTTGTAAATTAAATACAGCTTAAATTAAAAGTCGCTACTTACCCTCCCATGTTGATACAGTTTTTTTATTTTATATTATATTTATATTTTCACCATAAATATTTATTCAGAACAAGACATGACAGTTGAATGTTCTAGTGTTCTAGTAAAACTGAAAAAACAACGTACCTACATGCAGTCTATTTTCAAATTTGAAAACTCTAAAATTGGACCAATAAGTTTTGGTATTTATGACCAAAAAGATTTTGCTATCACAATTTTTTTATAAACACACGTTGTTTTTATGACTATTCTGGTTTATCTGCGAGCTATTCTGTGTCATTCCTTTATACTGTAATACATAGTACTTTGAGCGTATTTAGCCTGCATCTTCTGGATCGTTTACTGTTTCTAGATCTACCTTCCCGGTCAGTTGTTTGAGGAGGAAAATATTTTGGGAGAGAAACACTGTGTGTTAATTTCTCCAAGGAAACACATTACTAATGTGGTCACTCTTTCGTGAAATTCAAAGAGTTGTTCTCTATCCTACGCTTGGGCGTCTGCCTTTACTTTCTCAGTTAAAGACTGACTACCCTAAGTCTGTATCTTCAATAGTGGTCACGAATTGGATCGCGTTCATGCCTCATGATGACACCTCTACGATTGCTTCCTTATGGGAGTCATTGAGAATCACTTTGCCCCCCAAGGCTCCCACAAGACCGTGGTACCCTCGCTCTATGAACGTAGTTCGCCCCGAACTAAGATCTTGCAATGGTCTCTAGTCATCATCATCATCATCATCATCATCAATATATATAAAACTCTTTTGAAGCTGACAGAGAATCAACGCACAGCCTAAACTATAAGTCCTAGAGGTTTGAAATTTGGAGGGTAGTATCCTTATATAGTGTAGGGGTGCACTAAGAAAGGAAATTTGAAACGTCACACTCTAAAGGGTAGAACGCGAGCAACGCCGCGGGCGACGGCTAGTAAAAAATATAATCCAAACAAGTTTTTCAAACAAAAAGTTCAAAATAAGTTTAAAGAATATCAAAGGCTACCTACTTACTTACCTAACTTATACCTTACCTATACAGACAAAAAGTCTGGTCAAGTGCGAATGGACTCGCCCACCGAGGCTTCCGATCCGAACCAAAACTCACGTAAAAACTAACGTTTCAAATGCGTGCTCCGTCCAGCCACGTACACGGTACGCCCCGGACACGGTGCCGGGTTGCAAAACCCTACGGGATCTTAACCCTAAAATAGTGATGTACTCAGTAAGCAATGCATCAGTCAGGTATGGTTGGTACCTTATTCATTTAAGGCTCTTATTCTAATGAAGAAATCATTACTCGTTACAGATGAACCAGTGCCGAATAAAGTGTTACTTACTTATTTTTTCAATTAGCAACAGGCCGTGTGGTGTGACATCACTGACGGTACATCAATAACTGTGAAGCCTGAAAAAATAGTACATTATGGTACTAGTGTGTAACATTGGTGATTACCGCCGAAGTGCCATTGAGACCCGAGCCGTAGGCGAGGGTCTTAAGAGAGCCGAGAACGGTAATCATCAATACACACGTGTATTATACGACGTTTTTCAACACACTTGTGAATAAAATAACAATAAAAAAACTATAATTTCAACAGTGAAAACGAGCGCGTATACGCGCAGTAGAAGCGCGTTTCACAATCGCCTTGTGTGCTTAGGTTGCATGTACGTTTCACGTTTACTACAAAGACACGTAAACTACCTATAATTTTGTATGGAGAATCATCCGTTTTGTAAACCAGGGGCGCTGCTCAATCTCTATACAGAAATATAGTTAGCGTGAATTTTGTAGTAGGTATACGTAAAGCGAACACACGAAGCCTGCAGGCAGGCCACTGATTCGCTGAACTAATACTTTGGTATAGATAGTACAAGCTTTGATTTCCTGCATAATTTGAAAGTTACCTCTTGCCTAGTATTATTTATTATTTATTTTGTGTTTTAGGTTAACCTATTTACCTAGAAGTCAGGTTATTTTTTCATGACATAATTTATAAGTTTAATAAACTGGAAAAACGGACTTCAACTTGATACGCATTCATCATCAAATGATGATGATGATGATAGCAGTTCATTGGGACTATCGTAAGCACTACAGAAACGTCACAGGTATAAGCAAATACGCAGTGTCGTGTACGCGTTAGCGTTCGAGTTATATTGCGCGTCAATGCCAGCTCGAGTACCAACCGTTGTAATGTCACCGCGCAGTGTATCTCGGATACGCTAGCGTTACGATACGTTTGAGATTGTCACATTTATTCGTGATCAAGGCCGTTTACTCCCACCTGTTCTGTTGAGTAGTTCTGTTGACAGAGCTACTGGGATTTTTTTTACCATTAGTTCTGTCCACAAAACAAATGGGAATACAATTCTCACTTGTCCTGTTGAGTAGTACTGTTGGGATTCAAACTATTTACTTCTCTATGCAATCAATTATCAAGTACTGGCAACTGAGATAATTTATTTTTCAGTTATTATGATTCCTGATGAAAACGTCACGATTACTAATTTTTATTTCAAGCTTTTCAAAAGTGCCTTGAAGAGGGAAATAGTTTATTGAAGAGGGAAACCAGCCCAGCGACTATTATTCCTGAAAAACATAGAAGAAGATGCATCGTTTTCATCTGTTAAAGCGTGCCAACTGAAATCAGTTAAACGAAGGACAAATAAACAGATTGAATACGATGCTATTATCAGAGTGTACCAAATGCAATTGGTTAACGGTAGCATAGACAGACATACCTTTGTTTTCAGAGAAACTAAGGTAAAGTCCTTCTATTGCGAGTTACCAAAATGTACATGGGTTTTTTTAGTTAAAAAGAAAACGCTCTTTGTATTTTGTTAGGAATGTTGGTAAAATACCTATATTTCTCAGTTCAAACAGGATTGTTTTATTTGATTTTATTTATTTACTGTCACTATGTACCTACATAGGTTAGTAAATTTTTTGAAACCACACAACTAATAATGCAGTAGTTCAGTCAATAAATTACCAGTAGTTCAGTCAACAGAATTATACTCAACAGAACAGGTGGGAAAAGTAGAGATAAGTCAGATGTAAAGCATAGTCTTTTAAGTCACAGAACTAATGGGAAAAAAATCCCAGTAGCTCTGTCAACAGAACTACTCAACAGAACAGGTGGGAGTAAACGATCAAGGCACAGGGCTTGAGTTAGCAAATGCGAATGCGGCCTGTACCTGAACTGATAAAATGTTCTCAGAATACCTATACTGAGGTTTCAAAGTTACTCAAATGAAATTAAAACAAACATGAAGATTAAATGTTTTTACTGTGACTTTTCGTACCTAAGTTACAAAGACATCTCAACAAAAATAGGTAAAAACAAATCTAAGACGATTTTTAAGTACAAAATAAAGAAAAATAAATTAAAATAGCAATGCACAAGTAAAAATTACAAATAAAATAAAGTTTAATTATATTAATGTTTTGCTAGAAAATTATCAGTAAAAATTACCATTAGTGTGCGTTTTTACACTACATTATAAATTCGGTATGGAGACGAATACAAAACAATCGGATTATGTATTGGTAACAAACTCTGAATATTTTTAAGACGACATGTTGACATTGCTGACGATCAGTGAAACCGTCTTGACCAGAAACAGACATTTAAAAAAGTTTTCAAAATATTATTACCAGCGGCTTAGGTCGAGCATTTAGTCAGTCAGGTCTTTGCTTTCTATACACATCTAAATACCGCAAATAAATATCTAATTATCAGAAGCTCCATGAAAACTCTTTTGCAGATCCACTTTTCACCCTTGTAGCAATGCACCCTTTATAAATAAAAAATTATCAACCTACATAACATCACAGTACCTAGTAGGTAAGTACACTATGGTTTGTGTGAGCCCAGCACCACACGTTAGGTTTCCTGATTCCAAACGACTCATCGTTAACTTTTGTTCGGAATAGGAGCTATAGTCTTAGTAGTTATGGAACATTTTATAGCGACTTAAGAGGCAGCAGCTGGAGCAAGAGTTGCAGCAGGAGTTGCAGCAACAGTTGCAGCAATAGTTGCACCAGCAGGAGCACTTGTAGTATTAACATGTATTATTGTGGTATGTACTACATTTACCCATGTGATGCCAACATCATTCGGATCAAATACAAAGGGCGCCCAGAACATTAGCGATATCGCCAAAATTATCATGCAGATGACAGCACTGCCTAAGCCATAGGATACCTGAAATATAAAAAATATGATGCATAATATGCTGTTAGACACATTACGAAAAACTCATGCTAAAGGTAGGTACTGTCGTGAAACATTTGTTTGAATATATATTTTTTTATATGCACTTCAATGGTTCTTTCCCTCGGAACACTACCTACGTAAGTTTTAATTACGCCTCGCTTAATTTATTTATAACTAGCGACCCACCCCGGCTTTGCACGGGTATTTAACAAAAATTACAAACCCCTAAAAACCCTACTAACCCCTAAAACCCCTACGAACCCCTAAAAACCCCAAAAGCTGGGTGCACGTTTTTTAAACGCTTGTAAAAATTTCACCTTTGTAAAATGTTACTCGAAAACAAAAAACAACATGACGTGTGAAATTCACACGTGGGTAAAGTGAAACCTTCAAAATAAAAAGTTGCAAAAAGTTCATACTGTCGCCTTGGATTTGAACTTGCGTCGGTCTGACCGTAGTCCAATGGTACTACCATTTGGCCAATTGAGCTCTGTTACAATGGTTGAAATTACGGTTTTCATTCATTTGCGCTCAAATTTTCAAATTTTCAAACATTACGTTTAGCTGTCAGTTGTGTTTTGTTATTCCATGTCAGTACAAATTTTTTACACCTTGGGTTACATTATTGTAGTTTTAGTAAGGATCCCTAATTTTATTGAAAATATAATATAGCCTATGTTCACCGTGGATAGTGTAGCTTCCCAACGGTGAAAGTATTTTTCAAATCAGTCCAGTAGTTTCGGAGCCTATTCAATGCAAACAAACCAACAAACAATCAAATCTTTCCTCTAAGCGCAAAAATATTCAAGACTTTAGAAAGGCCATCCGGTCTGTATTTGAACTGTCACTGTCGGGTGTCAGGACTCAGGACTGACCGCCATCACTGATTTTGTTCTATATGATAGCCGTACGGACATAAGTTAAAATATACTATATATATATAGTATATTATTATAGTATAGACAACTACATTACATATTATGTAGCTGGAAGAGCCTGGACCCATCACCAAGCCGATGGCGGTGCGTCGCCAGCTCACTTACTCGCCAGATGGAAAACAACCTCACAAAATTAGTTTCAGTGTAATAACGTGTTTAGCGCCACACCACATGTGTATAATAATAGTAGTAATTCCTCTTACCATTCGTCTTTTTGGCACTTTTCCCGTGTAGTGGCAGTAGTAAGCAGGAGTGTACAGAAACGGAACCATAAAGCCGAGAGAAGACCCAACTCCTACACCGAGCGCGCCCAAGTATGCCCTGGTTTGCCAGACAGCCGGTGCGTTCGGGGCTAAACTCTGGAACATCAGTAGACATCTTGTCAGATCTTTTGGAATTTACCTAATAATTTTTATACACAGAAATTAATTCATTCTATAGTAATAACGTTATTTCTATACATTTGAATGTACCAAATTATATTATATAGGGCAATAGATTTTTTTTGTAAATTACTTTTTTTTTATACAATATAGGCAACCGTTCGAACACAATCTCACCTGATGTTAAGCAATGATGTGGTCGACGAAGTAGCACGGTTACCTAGAAGATACCTATTCACTCTACTCTTGAAAACTTCCAAATTATAGTCATTCGGGAACACATACCTTTAATTAAAAATCAAGTTGGTATGATAGTTATTGAAAACCACATTTCGTTGTTTTTAGGGTAACAATCCCGTAGGGTTTTGAAACCTAAGGGTTTCAAAACCCTAAACCAATACTATCGCTTCATTTACCTCGCCTCGAATAATGAAGCGATAGTATTGGTTCTTTACAAAAACATCCTTCGCTACGCATCCTCGCACATCTCTGGTGGAAACGCAGCCTAATGGTGCGACTTTGTCCGTCTGTCTGTCACAAACCGTATTATCTCAAAAGCGACTAGTAGTTCGCCCCGAACTGAGATCTCGCGATCGGTCAAGAGGTTGTAAAGACATGACGGTCCAAACGGAATAAACCCTTGCCCGATTTACTATATATTTGAAACCAGTAAAACTTAACCTTATCCGTACACCTACGAAATTCTGTGAAGATCAGATAAGCGGTACAAAAGATCTCGACGAACAAACATACAAAGCATTTTTGCCTAAGTTGTCACTAAAGATCTTCATTCCCTTCGCTCACTCGATCAATTAGAGCTATTGACTTGAAATTTATAATAGTAATAGATCTTATTTGCCAGCATGAACATGAGAAATATAATTTTTTTCATTATCAAAATGTTAAAAATGGAGGGGGTATAAAATACAAAGTGGTACCACCGGATTGAATTATATATAATTTGAAAGGTGTTGTTTTGTAGATTTTAAAACAACTTTTTATTTTTTCTATTATGCATAATCTATGATGAAAAAAGTTCTAAAAATTACCCTTATCTCCGAAGGTTTTGAGCAAACAATTGAGATCTCAGTTCGGGGCGAACTACTAGTTTATAAATAATGTTTGTTTTACACTGTTTCCATATTATTGAACTGAAAAACAATGTACCCAAACCTCCCGGTTTAACGTGAGAGCTATTTACTGTTGAAGAAAACTTTGTGTCAAATCACTCACCATATTCAATATGAAAGGTAGCCACACGGCGCATGCTGCAACGCCAGTCATTATGTTCGCCAAGATAACAGTTACCAAGCAAACGATAAATATTGAGATGTTCCATGGGTAGTCGGAGACTTTTTTGCCAAAGTTCGCCGAGAGCTGTTGTCCTAGGCCACTATCTCGAACCGCACATGTGATAGCTACTCCGCATCCTGAGAAAATACACTCGATTAAGGAGGTGGTATGGCTAGTGGCGCCTTAACATTCCACACAAAACTTTGAATACTTACAAGCTTTAATTTAACTACACGCTACTATACTCGTTATACTACCGAAAACTGAACCAGTGCACTCAAACCTCAAGTCAATACTAGAAATATAAGAGAAAAATTATAAAATATTGACTTTCAAGTCAGTGTTTTTGTATGAGACTGTCTCTTAATTTTATTTTTATCGGCGTTTTTTTTCGGGTTCAGAATCACGGTTGGATTGCCTTTGTCAACTTCGAGAATAGTAGTTTTATTATTTTGTGGTATATAAGGAGAATACCTACAACATTTTTGTTGTTTTAAGACCCACCGAGCATAAAAATATAGCCGTAGTTCATATTTTTGTCCACAAATCGCCAAAATAGGATCCCAGACTCGGGTTTCACTGGCGCCAATTCACTTTTATCTGAAAAAAAATATATCTTAGATCCAAATCCTACGTAAGAAATTCACTACAAACATGTTCTAAGGGTACAAGTATAAGGCCACTTCTGAAAATATTGAGGTTAAGGAACTTTTGATGGCATCAATAAGAACAAAATTTTGTGGTGATTTTCGGCACTTCTTTCTTACATATTAACGGCAAATGTTTGACCACAATCTCACCATAACATTACTTATTAATATAAGCCATAAGCACCCATTAGTAACTATTTTATTCGCTAGTATAAACCTTCATCTGTTACATTTAGCCGATGCTATGAACTCTAGAGTCTAGAGTCAATCACGTCATTGCCCACGTCATTGCTTAATATCAGGTGAGATTGTGGTCAGACGATTGCCTATATTGTATAAAAAAAAAAATGAATGCGTAAAAACGGAAACTCTTCAAAGAATTACTTTCTTACTTCTAAAAAATCGCAAAAACCCAAATCCTTTGGGCAACGTGTGGAGGATTATGACGAAAATTGCTGCTACCGTAGCATCTTTTAGTCTGAAATAATAAATAATTTATTCTACAAACATAATTAGGTAAAGTACAGTACAATCAGGGGCCGTCTTAAACTAGGCTGGGGCCCGTGGGCACACAAGAATTTAGGGCCCTTTTGGTAAGTAAAAAAAGTTATAATAACATTTTTTTACTAAGTATGACCATTTATTATACTTAAGAGTACATTTTGTGAAAACAAAAGAGCGCAAACAAAAAGAGACATGGCCGTAATTTCAACCATCGCAGCAGAGCTGACTTTATTAGGTTATGTTAGGTTGAGATATGTATTTAAATCCGCTGATTTCTGTGCTATGTTTTTTAAATATTGGCTTAAATGAAAATATTCTGTTTTGAGCTCATCTGCATTAATGTCTTCATGAAAATTCTGCAAATTCTTAGCATTTTTTGCTAAGAAACCTATGCTGCTGAACGTTTTTTTAAATGTGCATACATTTAATGTGTCAATTATGGGAATGAAAGTATCTACACGAAACTTTTCCTTGCCTCTCAACCTCAACTGTGCAGTCTCTGATGATCCTTCAAAAAAAGTGTACCTAATGTGCCCGACAAAAATGTTTTGATAACAAATGTGTGAGAGAAATTGTCGGTCCTTCGGGGCCCCCTGAGAATGGGGGCCTTGGACACGGGCCCCGTGTGCCCTTAAGGTAAAGACGGTATTGATACAATAAAGTACAGTACATTGAGTTTCAAATCCAAGTAAATAAAGTCTCAAAATGTTTTAAGCGATTCTATAATTTAAATCAGAACAAATTCATAAAGATCTATGACGTTACAAAACAAAAGATAGTCAAAAGCTCACAAAATATAGTTGGACAATCTTAAATTACTAATCAAGTTTTGTTGCTGACTGTATTAGTCATTCACGCAAAACGTTGCGCAACTAATGAATGGAAGATTATTCCTTGTATTTATCTAGTAAAAAATCTATCGTACCCAGGTATTTCGGGGGAGGTTTGTTCTGCCCTGAAATTACCCCAACCCTTGTCCAAAAATCTGCTCCAGCGTAGGAAAAATACCAGCAGGTAGATAATAACAAACGCGATTGAAACCTGAAATAAAAAACACTTATAGGATATCAAACGCCAGAAAACAATACAAGTTCTTGTTACATAAGAAAAAACACTCATCCGCCAACACTCAATATTCAACCATCAACACTCATCCGCCAACACTCAATATTCAACCATCAACACTCACACACACACACCCTCTCACACACTGCCTGTGTAAGATTATGAATTTTTTCTATCAAACCGAGGTCAAGGCCACTTTTTCTTTTTAAGTATACAGAAAGGCTCAAAATCGCTCGCAGAATAAGAATCTTTGGTCCAGTCAAACCGAGGACCCTCGAAAAAGTCCTCGCTTTGAAAAGGTCCTCGGTCGTGCCTTGTGTATTCATACGCACGTCCTCGGATAGTACTTAAAACAAACACAACCGAAACACACGTGTTAAGGCTGGCTTTTGCCGGTCGACCTGAACATGGGCCAGTTTAATTTCATTCGTCTGGTCAACTGGATCTTTTTACTTTTTCCTGGTCCAGACAGGTAGCGTGCTATCAGGCACTAAACAATACCTTTTCATGAACAGTCATTCGACTTGGTAGCTCTTCTTTGTGTTTTATCATATCCGATTTTAACTGAGACATGGTGCCACTGCTCATTGCTTTTCCCCCATAACTGAAAAAATATCGCCAAGTTACGGGAGGACTTCAGAAGTTCCGTATAAGCAAAACCACTAGCGTCAAAGAGTTGTAAATAAACTTTGTGTATAAATAGGTACCTACTTACCGACTGACTAAAAGCATGTGGTAAGCAAAGTTCAGGATGTTCATAATGAGAGCGACAGGAAACGCATAAACAAAGTACTGGAAAAAGTTGAAAATGTCCGGATACTCTTTCCCTGCCGGCGCGCTCCTGCAAAAAAAAATTATAGCCGCCTATATCGTTCCAGTTTAAGAGAAAGGGATGGCAGAATTTGTAGTGCTGTCAAATTGCTGCTTTCAAACCAAAAAATTCCGAACTCTACTAAGTAAACAAAAACTTACTCATAGAACATAGCTCGAAAAGCAAGTGTAGCTAGCGCCGTATGAGGCAGCGCAATACTACCTGAAAAAACATATTCCCTCTCATCACGTTACTAGATTTGTCTTGGATTTATCAAAAAACCCTGTCTCCAACTCGTATTTTGGACTTAACTAGGGTTTTTCATATTACGATACATGTTTAGCACCTTCACCGAGGTCTAACTATAGACTTTCGCTAAACCAAACCCACCCCAGGTTTAACTCGGGTCTAACTTCACATTTGTCATGAAAATCTATTTGGTCACTTTTTTTCCCCATTATTTTATATTATTTACTACTAGTGGCTCGCCCTGGCTTCGCACGGGTATTCAACAAACCCTACAAACCCCTGAAAACCCCTGAAAACCCCTAAAAACCCTTACAAACCCCTACAAACCACTAATTCCCTAATTAAAAAAATATATATATATAGCCTATGTCACCCGGGGATAGTGTTCCTTCCCAATGGTGAAAGAATTTTTCAAATCGGTCCAGTAGTTTCGGAGCCTATTCAATGCAAACAAACAAACAATCAAATCTTTCCTCTTTATAATATTAGTATAGACACACTGTTTTATTGACATTTACATTGCCAAAATCATTGACCGTAGGTACCTACTCCTTGTTTTGCCGCTAAATTCTTTTTTGACTCAATTTACTGATCAGTTTTGAGTGAATGAATGAATAATGTCACAAAAGAACGGGGTTTTCTAAAACTTCGTTGAGTCTTTCATAATTACGTCTTAGTTTAACTTGACTCTAACTTTAGGCCAAGCGTAGCTAGGCCGGGTCTAAACTCTCGAAAAATCCAAGATAAATCCGATAGCATAATGAGAGGATTTTAGATGAAAATTATAAAATAGGTCTCTTTATAATAGACTAAAATGTTTAAATATTGTAATTGTTGTGATATAGATAATACAAACATTTTTATCATCCCATAACATACTTCGGGATTACTTCAAGATGTTATAAAAAAATTGAATAACTAACCAATAGCCGATGCAGTTTGAATTGATTGACAGATGATGTATCGTAGCTCGTCAAAGTTTGCCTCGGCCTTGTTACCAGAATTTGCAGCCTGAAATAATATAATATTCAGTCACTGTTTTTCAAATTGGTAAATAAAACAAAAAAAAAAGATTTTTAAGAGACAACAGCACAGAAGGACTGCAAAGACAGGGCGTCTCATTAGACCACATTAGAGTAGAGGACGCGAGTGGAATCGCTTGCGAATCACTAGTGTGACAAAGCTCTTAGGTGTGCCTGAGTAGGTCAAAGAGCTTGTTTTAATTTTATATAGCTCCATCGAATTAATGTGATGGTAATGGAACTAATTTCAATTCGATGAAACAAGGTGTTAAACTTACCTATTCACGTCCTCTACGGTGTGGGCTTCCGTTGAGTGAAGATTTGCCAGAGTAAGTACCTATGTTATTTGTATTGACCGGTTAAGTATAATGTTCTGTAACTGCACCCATACAAATATGCATACCTGCAAAGCCATGAGCGGTGTCGTCATGTATTGTATCAGAGTGGATGCCACAATTAACCTGCTGCTGAACATTGATAGGAAGAAAGCCGCTGTAGTACATTTCAGCACCATTCTGAAACCATAATTCAGAAAATCCAGTCTGGAAAACGGCACTATTTCACGTTTGACTATACACCACTATTTTGATACTACCAAAATATTTAGGACAGTTTAGGCAGAGGCAGTCAACAGGCTGGTTTGAAAAAAACTAGTATTTAAAAAAAAAAAATTTAAAACAGCCTTGATCCTGGTTTAGCTACTTAAAATTAAGTGTCTGATGGGTCAACTAGAGGTCCTCACCAATGGAAACAAAACGCGAAAGCAAAAGAGACTTACTACCTTACATAAAGTACGTAAGTACGTAGTAAGATTTTACGTACCTGTTCCCGGAAAACTGACAGTCTTTTCCCGCGCAGAGCAGCCAGAGCGCTATCCGACGATCCGCGCCGGAGTTGTTGAGCAACAATATAAGCATTCCAGTCAATATGAACAGTATCATGCCTTCCTAAAATAGGTATATTAACTTTTATCAAATTCCTTTTCATATACAATGTTGAGCAATAAATAACGCTGGTTTATGCATCTATGAACACTCTGCAAATACTAGCTCGCAATTTTGTCAGAATTTCTTCCGACGTGATCGTGCATTGTACTTTTTACGACATTACTGGACTACTTGAGAGCCATGTCGCCTTTGTAAACGACCACAGAGGTACTAATCCAGTGGTAACGGAGACAATTAATATACGGACGTGATTAACTAATATTGTTATTTATAAGCATTAAAAATAAAGATTTATAGAAATTTTGTAGTCTATTAATGAAATAATTCTTGGTAGTTTCACTGAATTTCAATTCTAAATAAATTTGCCGTCATTACATACGCCCATATAGCATCTGCAGGTCGCCACGCTGCTCATGACGCCCGCCATTGGTAGGATGAAGATTGGAATAAGCGCTGTGACCGGCACGTTTACTGGTTGCCATAAGAAGAACCAAAACATCAACATCCACATACATTGCACTGTGATATGATGCTGAAACAAGCAATAGTAGATTATTAACTTAGGGGCCAAAGCACTGTCTTATGTCAAGTGGGCTCTTGAATCCCGAAGTCACGGAGGATGCTAGTTTACACCCGAGCGGAGCGAGGAGTTTTTATTTTGATCCGTAGTGACAGAGTGATTCAAGGTCGCCCGAGACTAAGACAGCTTTGCCCCGAGGATAATACTCTACTTTTCACACAAACTGCAAGACAACAAAAAGTAGTGCAAATTGGTCGTGTATGTAAGACGTAGGTTGTTATTCAGAAATGTCTGGATATCGATCTAATCACTACACCACCACTATACTATACCACAGATTATAATACTATCTACGGAGTACCTTAACTAATACTATCTACTGACTAAAATTTTTATAAGGTTGCCCGCACATACACAATGAGTTACAAATGTATAAGCGTTATATAAGTAGCCACCTTCACCTTGTCAATTCCTAGGATACAATCTTACCGCTCCTTTTTTTCCTTGCCAGCTCAGTACGAAAAGAGGCACAAAAAAGCCAATTAAGCCTCTGTAGTTGTTAAGCGCCACATTCTTAATCCTAGGAAAGATCCCTTTCACTGGAGCACTTGGATCACTTGGGCGACTAAAATATTATAAAAAAAAATCTAAAATGCTCTATATTTATATCGTTATGTATAACGTTGAGCGAGTCGAATATAATTATAGGAGTCAATTTACAAAGCCACGAAATAGCAGCAAAATCCTTTGAAACTTTGACGCTTGAAGCGAATTCGCGAATTAAAAGAGGGTCGTCCACACGAGCTGGAGTCGATGCAGCGTCGAGGCGCAGGCGCCTAAGCGGCGCGCCGCATCTACGTTTTCCTAAGGAATAAATGGTAGTGCGCTCACATGCTAGAGTCGCGGCACGGGCGAGGTGCGGCGGTGCGGCGGAGGCGCCGTGGCCGACCGCGTCGCGATTCTGCCGCCATTTTGTCATTCCGTCTCGTGCGTAGCACCAGGGCTCTGAGTCTATCTCGGTGTTGTGTTTTCTTGCTATTTTTGGCATTCGGAAACGGATTCGCAAAGTGAAAAATTTTGTATGAAAACCGGATAAGCGCCTCTAGCAGGAGATTTGGGAACTGTTTCTGCGAGTCTATAGACGTCAGATAGACTCGCAGAAACAGTTCCCAAATCTCCTGCTAGAGGCGCTTATCCGGTTTTCATACAAAATTTTTCACTTTGCGAATCCGTTTCCGAATGCCAAAAATAGCAAGAAAACACAACACCGAGATAGACTCAGGGCTCTGTTTAGACGAGTACGGAAGCATAGCCGCCTGCGCCTCGACTCTACATAGAGACAACGCCTCGACCGTGTCGCAACGCCGCCGCAACCTCGCCTCGACTTACCAGTGAGCAACGCGCCTTAGGTGCGTAAATACTTACAAAAACTTAGCGCATTTAGACTCCCGTCTGAAAGAAATAAGAAATGTTATTTATTATTTTCTTATCAATGTTACTGTGTGTTAAGTTTCGAGAAAATATTATGTAACGGGTAACACTAGTATCTACAAGTAGGTACCTAGAACTTCTTTTATAGGACAATATTAAGATGTGGATGAAATACAGTAAGTACACTTACCCTCCCATCTTGCCACAAGTTTTTATATAATTTTATACTTTCTGCATTATTTGGTTACAATCGGTCTAATTATTTATGACAGTTCAATGTTCTGCAAGAGTAGAAAAACCAACTTTCACGCTGTCTACGCTGTCTATTTTTAAATTTGAAATCAAGGTACAAAACTGAACCAAAAAGGTTTAATATGAAGACCCGAAAAGATTTTTCTTTTACAGCAGTTTTATAGTTTTGTCTATCGTGTATGTACTTTGTAGATCACTGTCATTTTGTTCAATGTAATCGTTTGGCTTTGATTGAATTCAAAATATATCTATCTTCGTTAGAATTATAAGCATATTATTAATCTAGAAGATACAATGATACATTTTCATATTTCAATCTACCAAGTAAACTATCGAAGACTTTGTAAATATTTTGAATTCTATTATAATGAAAGTAACTATATTTTATTAATTTGTAGTATTATCCATATCCATGCAAGTAGGTATCCGTTATTTTCATAAATAATACATAGGTAAGGTAGGTACTTGTTTATCAAAGTGTTGCAAATAAAAATAGAATAGACAAATGGCAGTGTTTATTAAAGGAATTAGTAACAATTTAAAATTTCATAACGCAAGGTCACCGTACTTTCATAAATTCGAAAGACACTTATCTTTAACTGTCTACGTACATTATAACTAAGTACACAGCACATGAATTCACAGCGTCACTTATCACTTGTAGATATGCTTTAACGGGGGTGGAGACCCGAGGATGTGGATCAGACGGGTGTTGTTCTACGGTAGGGGTCTGTGCCAACGGCTCGGTCGTGGCGAGTATGCTCCTCGTGGATCGCAGCTCGTGTTCCGACACCAAATGTCACGAGCTCTTCTTCTCTTGACGGCGGTGGTTCCACTGCAGAGGTATCTAAGAACCTCCCACTAGCCACGGAAGCCTGCGACTGGAATATCGACGCACTTCTCAACCCGCTCAAAGTGTTTGCGCTCTGAGGCACTTCTTTAAACTCATCAAAGTAGTTTTCACATGCCGTCGGCCGAGGCGCAGGTGGGAATCCGTACAACGTTGAAGAAGATAAATCTTTCAGTGATGCTGAACTTAGATTGACTCTCTTATTTTTGGCATGGATAGAACAGTGAGGTATATCGTCACCGTCGAATATAAACCGCCGCCGTTCTCGAGGGGTGGCTGCGGATGAACCAGTGGGAGGATAAGTATCTCGTTTCATCATCCTTCTCTCCAGTAATGTAGAGTCTCTTTCTCGGAACTCTGAAAAGGCGTATTCTCTATCCCACGCTCGACAGTCCGCCTTAGCTTTCTCAGATAGCTCTGTTATCCAGTCTTTTTGGTACCATTGTAGGAACAAAAATATTGCTGATGTCCCTGCTAGTTCACACGCAAGGAACCCGCCAAGGTACAGTCCGAAAGAGTATCCGTAGCTGTATGACATTCTTGGCGTGTCAAAGACTAGCATGTAGCGAAGTTTGTGCCCCAGCTGTGATTTGAATACCGATATGTACATGACGATTCCAGTCAGCATGATAAGACCTAAAATACAAAAAATAAATAAGTATTATTCTTACAAAGTTATCTACGAGTACGAGTAACAGTAAGAAGAATCCACTACCTATCTACTGTATTATTTTTAGCTGTAAGTATGTTTAGCGATACCTATAGCATGTTCACGAAGGACTTGACCTGTGGTATTGCACTGTGGCCACAAATTCTTAGGACAATTTCTTTAGCAGAGATCGCCAATTTATAAGTATAGGTCCCGCTAAGCGGAAGAACTTACCAGAGATAATAAACATGACTCCAGCGATGAATGTGCAGACCCGTCTCCCCTTCACACAGTGTCCGAGCACGCAGCACAATGCACCAACGCACTGTGTGAATACGGCCAGGAGCAAAGGAGCCGCTGATTGGGTCACCACGTCTAGAAATGTTTACAAACAAGTTTTACAAAGATTTTGCAAACCAACCTTGAAAGACTAGGTATAGATCCTTTTAATCATTAGGTATGCTGGTGAACAGTTCGAAAAATTAGGATGCTTCGAGGATAAATATTTCAAGCTGCAATTATTTCTGAAATATCTGAAAACTGGATTTTACAGCTTAAGAATAGCATCACCAATTTGACAATTTGACCTATTTTAGTTGATTTGATCATTGATTTGGAATCGAAGCCCTACTTTCAGAGGTTACATAATATAGATGTTTAAGTTTTTAATAACGTAGGTACTGTGGTTTCTCACTTATAACACTCGCTGTTTGCAAGTTTACGTGATGAGATAAAGTAGTTTTTATTAATTTGTCTCACTAGATGGCGTTAGAAGGTACGTTTGTACGTTAAAACTTTTTGAGCTTTTCAACTTAGCAACAAGAATAAAAGCAGGTAGGTAAGCTTATTAAAAAATGGTAAAACTTACATGGTATGGCATTAGTGGAGTCATGTA
This sequence comes from Eulithis prunata, assembly GCA_918843925.1. NCBI lineage: Eukaryota > Metazoa > Arthropoda > Insecta > Lepidoptera > Geometridae > Eulithis > Eulithis prunata. Next base: position 6,193,966 of record OU974014.1, on the reverse strand, counting down.
GATCTGGTGTGTACTGTGACAGTGGAAAGTATGGAATGTCCAAACACTTGAACACGGTGCCTCCAGCTGAAAAACAAATAAATTGTGGTTTATTATAACGCAAAGGACACCACAACCAACCATTTTTTTATAAATAACAGTTTATTGAGTGCTGGAGACCCAGCACCGGAAATTGTATTGTACCAGCTTGCAAATAGGAAATAAAAAAGACCGTTTGAGTGCAGATTGTCTACATACTCCTAATATTCATTTATGTAGTTGAGTAGAACATTTGGAATGACTAGCCATAAGCACAGGGATAACTAGACCACGTCGGATGCAAAATGCAGCGTCATATCTATTGTTTTGTAAAATTGCTATACCTACACCATTCTAGCTACTGTGTCCAGTAGTTTTTTTAACGAAACTTATTTTACGTCGTCTCACAAAAAACGATCGTGGTAGTAATAATAGAAAATATTTGCAAACCAACGAATATAATATTGTGCGCAAAGTCAGTGCTTTAAAACGGTGAAGGAAAACATTGTAAAGCCCTCACTAGGTTTACCTTGCTAATCTTTATCCATATCCATAATTATCCATCCACGTTCTAAATACTGATCAATAATACATATTAGTCGGTTGGCATTTTGGTAAATATATATGAAAATTTCCAATTATTACATGCGTCAGAACCAGAATAACCAGTACTTATTCAAACCGTTTGATAAGTACCTTTTGAAATAAAATCAATGCCTTTCGGCGTGTCAATGTCCTTTCACTCCCAGTATCACGACATAATAAAATGAAAGTGGGCCGAGTGAGCTGGCAGTACAATGCGTTTCCCGCAGCGCGGCGCCGGAAGCAGCAATGTATTGTACGCGGCGACACACGCGGAAGTTTCGTCCCCATTGTGTACCTACTGGGTTACGCTAGCAATACCATTGATAATGTGAAATAGCTTTTTATGGACATGACGGTGTTACTGGGAATTCGACAGTGTTTTGCAAAAACGACACATGAAAGAGTAAAAAAGTTGAAAGCACACTTCAATTAATATTGTACAACTCTTTGTAATAAAATATTAACGTAGAAAAGAGTGTAAAAAACTGTAAATATCTCTCGCGCTCTACGTATTGGGTAGACGCGTAGAGAACGTTCGTAGACTGCTTAGCTCCGTAGCATTTGCATAGCTACGCCGTAGCAGCACGCTACGACGTATAGACAGTGAGAATTTCTGGAGATTCCTTTGAAGAGATTCCTTTGGTGGAGATTTCTTGAATATAGGCTGGTTCAAGTTTGAATTGAGAAAGAGTTGATATTTTGATAGTTTTTCACTTAGAAATGTCAAAAAAGCTACAAACTTTTACAAGCTGATGTCTCTCTTATAGAAATCCAGTCATTGTTGTGAAAGTTCTCCTGTTTTTGTGTTTGGTCACAAGTTGTGACTCACAACACAAACATTTTACTTATCACGCTGCCGCCAGTCGTAATGGTTAGACAAACTTGAACAAAACATTCTGAATAGCAACTAAGATAGTTGAGAGAGCTGTGACGCTTGTCACAAATACTTTTCTATCATAAAAAAAAATTTACTTACGATCCGTGTGGCATATCCTCCACAGTCCAGAAACCGTCTGCCTAGCCACCACCCCGTGCTTCCCCGTGCCGTTGTACGCAGGATTCATCATGTTCTCTTCAGTGTGGAGCCAGTTGTTGGTGGACACTGCTATCAGCACTGCTGCTACTGCTGTGCCAGCGGAAAGAGGCGTCAGGATCCAAAGGTACGCGACGGAGGAGTCTATTTTAGCAACCAAGTCGGGCGATGGAGGGGTTGGCCTGGAAATTACAATTTTGCTAGTCAATTTTCTTATATTTATGAACAAGTCCGGTCAAGTGTGAATGGACTCGCCCACCGAGACTCTCGATCCGAACCAAAAATGTATATCTTTTTTTACCTTGTTGCAAAAGATATTCAAATTAGAAACTTCGCTTTACTTTTGGTGTAAAATTCAGGCATTTCGTTAAAACATAATATAATTATTAAAAAAAAATCTCTCAATAAACTTCGGAGATAAAAAAAGGGAAACGTATTTTTTAGGACTTTTACATCGTACGTCAAAAACTAGGCACAACAAAAAAAAATCAACAAAACAACACCTTTCAAATGATATATAACTCAATCCAGTAATACCACTTTGAATTTTTTACCCCCTCTATTTATGTCATTTTGATAATAAAAAAATAAAAAATTATATTTCTCACGTTCTATACGCTGACAAATAAGATCTATTACTATTCCAAATTCCAAGTCAATAGCTCTAATAGTTTTTAAGATAATACGGTTTGTGACAGACGGACGGACGGACAAAGTCGCACCATAAGGATTTCGAAACCCGACGGTATCGTAACCCTAAAAATGACAAATATTCAAAAAATCATGTAACTTTTTATAATTTTGGTGTATATTTAATAAAATAATTCATTATTCAAGGTTGGCCGGCTCATGATTGCAATTGCAATCCAACTCTGTTATAGATGGACATTATATGTAGGCAATGCAATTGTTATAGGCAGAGGTATCCAAATCTCTTTATTTCATCATAGTAGGACAAAGAAGTTTGACTCTTAGGACAGCAGATACCGAAGACCTACTGCTGAGACCATGGATGGATCATGTGCTCGGCTGTTTTTTAAACTAGATTTCGAACTAGCACTTTGGGATAGCAGCTTCTTGAACGGCATCATTAGTAAAATCTTCAATCTTCATTTCCTCAGCGCACAAACTTATTTTCTCTACGTTGGCTTTGATAGTGATTTTCAGATTTTATTCTCATCGTAAGATTTTTCCCCTGAGACTAAAATCCCGACCATTACTGAAATCAGAGGCATTTCCCTATTCAGAGTAAACTCGTAAAAGCGCAACTCCTTCGAAGATAGGAGTATAAATCTGCACCTTACTCAACCTACTTATTTAAAACTGGGTATAGGGTTGAATAAATTTGTCATAAAGACTGTTTAGGGGTCGAATTTTTTATAGCCCCGTCTATAAATCTGGAGTTGGGAAGTAAAATTGTTTATTCACGCAAAATGACGTCGTCTCACCGCCAAAGTAAACGATGCAGCGGTGTTCTCCATTCTTTTGTTTTAGTTTGACTTTTTTAGTATTTTATATAGGCTGTATGCGCATTATGCAGTCAAATAAAGCAGCCAACGGCCCGATGAGGTGCTATCTTGCAGCGCCTGCCGGTATTGGTGACAACTATGGAGTCCTTCTCTTTATTTAAAAAATCTTAACTATTTTAAACTTACGTCACACCTTTAAGTAGAAGACCAGATTAGTGACCACGGTTATAATTACTATTTTACCAATAGTTATAGATAGAAAATGCTATTAGATTTCAGGACTATTGATAATAGGTAAGTAATACAGAGACATTCCGATCTGTCTCTTTATCACTTACCATTTACCTACCTATGCACTGCACTGCAAAATAAAGTCTTACATCTAACCGTGGCTAGAGGGTTAAGAATAATGATCAGTAAAACTTCAAGCAGTGACGCTCACGTTTTGTGTTTGGTTTGAAGAGTTTGAATGCCCACTGCTCGTGCAATTATACAGGAGTCAACGTTTTTACAGCGATAAAGGGTATATTTCATGAGTATTTATTTACTAGTAGTAAAAAGTGAGGCAACAAGATGTAGTGACCGCGCCAATACAGTGTCTTGAAATTGCAGCCTCTAATTTTCATATTTCAGTCAAAATAAATCTTTGTTCACGCACTCAGCGTCAGCGTCAGCGCGTCAATTTTATAAACACAGAGTCAAAACGACAAGATGTTGTCTTTTACGGTCACTACTTTTTGACTATATTTCTAATTAAAAAAAAACTATACCTGGGTGGTCGTCTAGCAGAGATGGCGCCACTGAGCGTTGGGGCGGGTTGCGAATGCGCGCCGCGCGGCAGCGAGCCGTGCACGCACTGCGCACCCCCACCCCACATACCTCCCTTCGGTTTTACTGTAACAAACAAAAACTGCTGTTAAATACATTGATGCATTGTGTATTTTAAAACAAATTAATATCAAAAACTAAGGGAGAAATGGTTTTTGCCCTGCAGAGACCACTAAATAAAATAACTTTCAAAAAGTCCCAGTAAAGCTTGTGACTTTTAAGAAAAAGAAGAAGAGATAGTCAATATAATATAATAATATCTCAATATAATGAGCAGAAGGCTGGACACGAGTTTTGACATTTTTTGAAACGACACAGCACATTTTTTTTAATAGTTTTTCTTGTGTTATTGTGAGTATTGTTGTTTAATTTTGGTTGAATTTTAACCAATACAACTTAGGTCGTAACATAAAGTGTGAGCCATTGGAATAAATGTGTGTAAAGTGGTTTTTCTGAATGAGAAAATTCGTGTTAGGTTTTGAAGAGAAAATCCACCATTTTCTTTTCAAAACAAACGACAGCCGACTTGACAAATGACTTGACTTATTTATTACAATTATATCACTTGACATTGGCAAAATTGTCTGTCGAAATGACGGACACAGGCCATTATTGCCAGGCTAGGCTTTGAATGCCGTTATATTGTCACCGCGCGGTGTATCTCGGATACGCTAACGTTACGATACGTTAGCACTGTAACATTTATTCGTGATCAAGGCACTGGGCACTGTTCTACACTCGTATTCAAAGTAGGGGTCCTAACCAAACAACCGTTACATATATACATATCGCTATGAAATAGCAAAACTCAATAGATCAATAAAATCAAAAGGACACCGATATAGTTTATAATATAATCAAGGTTCTGTGTGGGTTACTTCTACTAGAAAGGTAATTCAGTTAATAAAATAAGAATATCATTGGGATTTGATTAAAATGTCATAAAACACAACATGGCAACCAAAGTGACTTTTATTTATGATATCTCAAACTGCAATGCTATTCAACTAAGATTGTGTTGAAAGAACTACCCGCAGCCTAAAAAGAATACTTCTATAAATATCTAACAAGGAATAAATTTACTTACGCCAATCCCTAAATTTGTTTTCAAAAGAAAATAAAATAATAGATACAATTTTATGCAAAAAAAAACACACGACCAACGCAGCAAGCAACGAACAAGCAAGGCAACATCATGATAGAAAATAACACTGAATTAAGATAGAGATGAGTAACGGCTTAAAATACGGCGAATATGGCAGGTAAATTCTATGAGGAAATTAAAATGTCTCATTCGTTTCTGTAGACAAGACAAATGGTACATGGTCCCTTGAGATTTGAAGGTCGGCTGCCCTGAACCCAACTCACCCTTACGATGTTTTTTCAGTACATTGACTGAATTGGACTGGTTTTATATTCTGTCTTATATTTGTTTCAGAGATTATATAAAGTACATTTTATTTTTTATCCAACGGGGTATGAATATCCATTTTAAAAGGTTTAAAAAGCATTTCAACGTTGGTAGTAAACCCATACCTACACACACATATTTATAAACTCTAATTAGCAAAACCACAAACTCCGTATTCTATCAACAGTTTACTATGTAAGTTTGGTGTTCTAACAAAGGGCATAGAAAGAGGAGCTTGTTATTCAAAACCCCATTAAAAATGTTCACGAAGCATAACAAACAATTATCCATGGATAGTCCGGTATCCGAGCAACGGAATAAAAGAATTTAAAACTGCATTAGTCCCACAAAAGGATTACCATAACAAAGCAAAGCTCAAAAAAACAAGGCATGACTCCGGCTAAAACAATGCCGGTTCACGAAAAGGTCTAATAACCTCGAGAAATTAGCATCAAAATGTTGGAATAAAAACAGATGGAACGTAATGCAACATCGGAACAATTTACTGGAGGCGCAATCGCTTTGTTTACTGTGTAATCAAACCAGTCAGCTCTTGTATACCATTCGTAAACTGTTGCTAATTTTATGGAGCAATACACTTTTAATTGCTACGTTTTTGCCGCTCCCCGAATCAAAGTACTTTGTTCATTTTGTTCATTATATATCGCGCGATCACCTTTTTACAAGCATTCAGGCCTGGGTATGATATTGATATGCGCACGATCTCATATCGACTTCGAAGAACGTAGATCGCATAAAATCAATAAGAAACGGCTGAGGCAAAACAATCGACTAGTTGGTGTGAAAACGCTTCGGAATTTGGAACATGCATAAGGGTGAATCCGCAACCTTTTGTAGCAGCTCCTCTAAGAATTCCATTTCGTCGCAGGTGGACATTGGTATTCAACTATCGTGTCTTACGCTTCTTTTGGAGAATTCAGCGTCAGCTTTCCTTCCGTCGTACTCGCCATTTCTCAACCCAAAACCCGCAATGTAATAATGTTAAGGACGTCCATAGTAAAATTCAATTATTTTCTCTTTCTTTGTCCAGTTTTTGTTGTATTCCGATCAGATGTTTTTTTTCCTATAACAGCTAAGGTTTTTTGTTATACTTTCAACTAATTTATTTAATACTCCTTTGAGTACCTTGGGATTAGTTGGGATACGAATACATTGGTTATATTTTTGATCTTATTCCTTATTTGGGCAAGGTCGATAGATGAGGATGTTATTTTAGCTTCGTAGGATAAAATGTCACATTCGTAAAGCTTCCACATAAAATAGAATTATGTAACACAATATTATGAAAATATTAGGTTTGAAATTTTTATAAATAAAAATATCAATCAAAAATAAATTCTATATTATCAAACCCACATTTTCTGCATCTCAAAAATAAGTTATTGTTTATTTCCAAATAGAAATGAGGCAGCAGCTGGCGGCGTTTTCGCTCAATAATTAAAATAAAAACAATTTACCAATTGCAATGTAATTGGAGATAAAACCTCCCCTTAAACTGCGTTTATTGTAGCTCTCGAGCCTTTTAGCTTTAGCTATAAGATTATAATTTTATTTTATCATGATCTATTGTATTTTACTCTTTCACACTTATAAAAATAGATTTGCAAATTAAAAAAATATACACACCCCAAATCACACATAGAGTGTCGGTGCGGGTCGGATGCTGTCTGCCGTGGGAGTTTGTATGGAAAGCACCTGTGTTTTGACCACATAATGGATGGGTATAATTGGAAGCATGTTCAATTTAGTAACCTCTAAAATATTTGTTACCGATGATACGAGGTTAAAAATATGATTACTGGAAAAATTGGACAATCAAATTTAAAGAGCGTCGTTTCAGCGGTTCGCGCTTGACGAATACAAAGTTTCTAATTGTAACGACGTCGATAAACGCCCCCATTATACATAATTACGTTTTGGGACGTCCCAGTGAAGCTGGGAAAGTCGTATCATGGTAGACGCTTAAAAAAGTTACCAAACTCATTTTGGACGAGCAGCGGTTCGAAAACCGAGTTTTAGTATTCGGCGGTGTTTTTTATCGAAAATCTCTGTATAATATCAATGCGGAGGCGTGACCTGCTGACCGGCTCAAGCCCGAAGTGAAAACTTTTTAAATCAACTTTGTACTTCCTTTTGAAATCAAATCATGCGCGAGGAAAATGTTTTACACATCGATTGTTTGTTCGCCTTCACTAAATCATTTTCAATGACGTCATCTATTCGCTATTTTATGGTAAAGTATGCTGGTGTGACTGCATGAAATTATCACCATGGCGAAGTCGATTAGATTAGATTAGAAAATTCTTTATTGCACTTTATAAATCGTACAGAGGCGAGTTTAAGTCGATCGCAAGGATGGTAACATTTTAATTTACGTATACCATCAATATAATATTATTACAATAAAACTAACATATTATTTTATTTCCATCTAAAAAGTTGTCTAATTTTTCAGTAATGTATGAGCTTGAATTCATTAAAAGCCTTTTAAGCTTCGAACACCCTGTCAAGACAATTCACGTGACGCAAAAGTGTTGGTACAAAGGCACGTAATATTCATAAGTAGGTCCCCATTCTAAGCTGGCGAGCAAACCTCGGGTGTAGTTAGCAGGCGCCGCAGATGTCGTGGCGAGCGGTATTCCCGTGCAATTTATTTAATGTGGCCCCGCCTACGTTTTACGACGTTTTTTCACGATGATGATACCGTCTCATCTTATTGAGCCGTTTGCTTCACTTCCCTAGGGAGATCTTTTATTAAGTGACGATGCTTTACGGCCTCAGTGCACCGTTTATTTTGCGTGCCCCATGTATTTTTCAGTTGCGTCTCTGTCAATAAACGTATAAGATTTTTATGATGTAGAGAGGTGTGACACGATATAAATATTTTTTGCTTTGACGCGAGTTTATTTCAACATGCGTCTGTTATATATATTTTACTAGGGTTCCGGACTCACTGAAAATAGTGCGTGGGTTGTAAAAGGTTTTAGATTACGATTTTACGAGCACGCGGCGTGAGTTGAGTTTTAATATAGGAATATGCTACATTCAGTTTACTTTTCTGTCATGTATGTGTCAAAAAGACATATTATACATATTTTTATTACTGACTAGCTGATACCCTCGTGCGAAACTTTCCGCACCAAAATAACTGTCACCACTTCACCAGCATACGTTGAACCGTAGCAGCGTCAGACAAGCGTCAAACAGTTGAATCTTTTCATCATTCAATTCGTTGTTGAGCATTATTTGATGCTAATGAAATTTAAAATAATAATTCGTTTATTTTAATCATCTCTATCAAAACATGAATATACCTTCAATCTAACCTATACATTAACAGCAGTGTCGCAGTAGCGTCTACGTTATTTACAACATCAGAAGTAAACGCTATCAATATTGAATTAGCATAGTCATAAAGTTAAGAGCCTACTGCCCGGTATTTGCATTATTCTATAGACGCATTTAGAAATAAAACAGGTCAGTTGCTGGCTGGCATCACAGCTCAGTCAGTTTAGCCTAGTACCTATAGTATCATATGATTATGTATTTTTGTGATATGATTGGTATAGCTCTGCCTTACGCGGAGTGGGTTGTGGGTTAAATCTTCACTAAGAACAATGGTGTGATGGTTTTTAGATACCAGCCAACTTATTGCTAGGACAATGTGCAATGATAACTGACACCGAAATATCCATCAATTTAGAATCTGTATTTTTTTTCTTGTTTTCTATTAGTTTAACAAAAAACAAGCAACTGTTTTTTTATTCTGAAAAAGAGCGGGTTCGATTTCCGAGGTGTTTAAATTTTTTTCTAAATAATTTTAATGCAGTTTTTTTTTTGCAATCTTTCACCATTTGATCCATTTACCTGTATAATAACTTCTGACAATGTTACTGAGCATAAAACCATTTTATACTACAAGTACAGTTTATAAGGTGAACGCTTTTCTGCAAACTTACTTGTTTTCTATGTGACTTCAGTCTATGTAAATCGAAACGGACGTTATTATTCGAGATAATCTGTGATGTAATATTTATGGTCCCAGGAACACTTGATCAGGCCATTTAACTGATTGAACTGCTTGCTTCTAAGTAATAGTGTAGATTATTCGAGTTTCATAGAACAATCTCTTGAACATTGTATACGTAAATAAAAACTAGAGTAATATCTAACCCGTAGTAATAAAGAATACTATGAACGCTTTCCGTCGTTCTAGCCGAGTTTTTAAACATAAAATGTGTTTTGCTTTTACAAAAAGGAAACTCATTTTAATATTTTTGGGGTCACTTGATAATGTAGCCTAAAAAAATATGATGAACGTTGGCCGGTCATGTTTTGCAAAAACGAAAACATTTTCAAGATTAAGAATCATGCACGTATAAGTGATAATTTGGTAACTTTTTAACCAAACGTCGATGGGTCGAATATTCCCAGTAAGCCTGCAAAAGCTACTGGTTTATTACAATCATAAACAAGCAATTTTAGATTTTATACCGTCGAAATAGAGTTCGAAAGTAATAAAACATCGGTATCTACGACTGCAGAAGAAATATGTTTTCATATTGTTGAGTGCCGCAAAGTTTCCCTTAGCCTCGGTTATTGTTGTTTGTTCAGCTAGAAAAATTACATTTTCTTCGGTGTTTACCTTCTTGAGATTTTGCACAGCATCATAGGAAAATGAACATTCTCTCAACAATACCTAGCCATGATCACTTAGTAGTAAAGAGTGCTTCAAAAACTACGCTGAAATTCTTTACAAAAAACTAGCAAAACCTAAAAAAAAAATTAATTACAAAATGAGCAAATATCATTACAGAATTAGCAAAATTAAAATGTTTAAAATTCCAACAGTATAAAGTGTCGTCTGACTTTTATATGAAACCATTTTATTCTACTTACTTCATTAATACTCGAGTATAAATTATTCAAAGCTTGATTCACTCTGTTTGGTAGTCTGCGTTCTGGTTGTGGGACCAGTGTATTTGATGTACATATACCTATGTTGATTCTGTCTCCGGGTATTTTATTGGTATTATTTAATGATATTCTAAATGGTTTGTCCATATTGATTTTCAAATGACTGCAAAATCTGCTGTCATCTCTTTTCGTTGTCATACAACAATGACAAAGCAATTTTTAAAGCCGTTGACAGCAGATTATGAATATAGGGGTTAGTAAGTATTCATGAAGTGGAAAGTACTTATAAAAGTGTAGGTATAAAAAAGTATTCTCTCAATTTATTTACTCGTAGTTCACTTAAACAAGCTTTGATCGGTATTGGGCTACAATATTTTTTTTGTTTTGTATGAAATTATTTTGAAAAAGAAAAAATGATTTTCCAAGCGTTTTACTATATTCACGCTTTATTATTTAAAATTTAATAAGTTATCATAGAAACGTGTACGATCATTACAAAAATACGATTATCGGCACTCAAGCGAATAAATTCCATAGGCCATTACAAAACGACACTAATGTTATAGTAAAATAATTAAATAAATAAAAAGCTTTATTTTTTTACACGCTATCTTATAACACGTAATGAGGAGAGATGAAAGTCATATAACGAAGAGAGTTATGAATATGAGTGTGGCTGGGTATGCAAGTAGAGGAAGACCGAAGAAGAAGTGGTTTGATTGTGTGAAAGAGGATATGAATGTGAGAGGAGTAGATTCAGAGTTGACGAATGATAGGAGTGAATGGAAGAAGAAAACATGTTGTGCCGACCCCCTTAGCGTGGGATAAGGGCAGGGAAATGATGATGACGCTATCTTATAACAATTGTTCTTAATCTACTCTTAATTTGTTGTTATACTACTGTTTTATATTACGTGTTCTCTTCTACATCGGTGTAAAGACCGCCTAGGGTGGTAAAAGCCTCCTCCATTTGCTGCCATCTCGACCTGTCTCTAGCTACTCTACTCCATGTGAAGCCTGCTATTTTGGCGATGTCGTCGCTCCATCGTTTATATGGACTACCAGGTCTTCGTTTTTTATCAAGGGGTTACCAATTCGTTGCTGTTTTGGACCACCTGTCATCTGCCACTCTTTGGATATGCCCAGCCCACTTCCATTTTAAGTGAAGAACCATTTTGACGGCGTCTTTTGCTTTGGATATAAGGAAGAAAATTCCTTATAACGCTATTCTTGATCATGTCCTTTAGTTTGTGGCCTATGTAACTTCTCTCCAGTCCTCTTTGGCACAGTTTTATTTTATCTAGAGTCTTCTGGGTAAGTGTCCAAGTCTGGCATGCGTATGTTAGGCAAGGAAGCAAACACTTTTCCATAGCTTTTGTTTTGAGTTTAATAGTTAGTTTACTTTTAAAAATGTCTTTTATTGCCCAGTACTTGCTCCATGTGTTTTTGGTTCAGCGTCTTTTTTTCGTACACGCTTTGAATGTGATGAGGTGCCCTAGATAGATGTAATCTTCGACGTACTCGAGATTTGAAGATTGTATAGTCATAAGAATCTTTTGTCTGTTTGTCATGATTTTTGTCTTTTCCTGGTTGACTTCTAGTCCTACCTTTCTATTTTCTTCGCACAGTGTTTCTAGCATCGTTTGTAATTCTTGTGGATCCTCTGAAAGCAAAACAATATCGTCGGCAAAGCGTAAATGTTATAGGTAATTTCCGTGTAAGGTTAGGCCCGTATTTTAACAGTCTAATTTTTTGAAGACTTCTTATAGTACACAGAGAATTACTTTTTGAGTAACGCTCAATCATGCCCCGTCTATTATCACGCAATCCTACATAAGCTGGGATTAAATATTACAAGCTCAGGAGAAAATGGCAGTCCCTGATCAGCATAGGGGCATGGAGTAGACTTTGATCGATGATTCCGAAGCTCAAGTATAAGTAGCTACACGTGTAACAGACGAGCTAGAAAACAGAAAATAATGTTGATGTAGCACCCATTATTGTATAGCTAGTTACTTTCTTTTCTTTATATTCAGGCACAGGCTTTTTGTTAGATTGCCTAATAATAATCCTACAGTAAGTCAGAACAACAAAAAATATGGAGAACAATAAAATAATGAGATTTTTAAACCGAGTTATCTTAATTTAGTGTAGGTCAACAAAGTTATGCCTGGATATATTATTTGCCGCAGTATGCTTAGATAATTTTATTTCAGGAGATCTATTGGCTTATACCATCATTAAGTTGTATAAAAAAATATGCAAGTAACGACGAAAAGTACTCGTCTACTACAATAACAGTTTTGACGTGCCATTAAGGCAAGATCGAAAGTTTTTTACCAAAGGTTGCAAAATTGCTTTGTAAAAACAAAAAACTCAGATTAGCTTCAATTATTGCAATTCCCAAATAAATATCTTTCCGCGTCCTCAAGCAGAACAAAGGTAGCACCAACTAAATCAATGTGAAATTCCAGGATCGCATTCAATAAACCGTTACGGGCTTGGCCCACGGCTTTTCCGTCGTAAAAACTTCCATCCCAAAAAGGGGTCGAAAAACATTTGATTTCATTTCGAGTTTCTGTTTTAAATCTAACACCACGACAAGGGAGAACATGCCACTCAATATTAAAGGGGTTTACAGGGTGTATAACCAGAACGGAGGCCTTAAGGCGGCCAAAAAACTCCGTCATCAGAGTTGGCCACTAACTCATACGAGCTTGCTTGTTTTAACATAGTAATGTATCTAGTACCTACCCTCTATTCTATAAAAACCCTACTTTGTTTTAAAAAATGTAGGTTCTTAGTTTAATTAAAACATTATTCCTATAATAATAACTAACTCTTCATTTAAACTAGACCTTCAGAGATATACCGAAAAAAAATGTGGAAGTCAATTCCAATGGCATTAATATAATTTTATAAGTTTACCAATAGAACCTGATTAAGTGCGGTAGAATAAATGGACAAACCCAGAGAGATACAAGTAGGTACTTATCCAACACTGTCACAGCTTGTAAAGTCACTGAATTTTATTATTGTAGATTAGTATAGATTAGTTAGATTAGTTATAGATTAGTGTAGATTAGTATAAGTAAGCATTAGTACAAAACCCAAAAAAGCTAATTTCGTTCGGAAAATGCAAGGATATTATCTTTTCCCACAAGAGCTCTTGTAAAAATGGATAGTATAGACAGCATTCAGACAATCAATCAAGGAAGCCTCAGGCGCCTTTCGTTAAGAGTGCTTGGATTGATCATTACCCTAAAATGAGTATTTTATTATCTCTTTTTGATGTTGGTTTTTTTGCGTTTAAAGCAAAATATTTAAGTTATAATCATACATCATTTTACTTTTGTAAAGCAAAACATATTATTTTCTAATCGAAAGTATAAATAATACGTAAATCATCAATATATATAAAACTCTTTTGAAGCTGACATAGAATCAACGCACAGCCTAAACCATAAGTCCTAGAGGTATGAAATTTGGAGGTTAGGTTCCTTATATAGTGTAGGGGCGCACTAAGAAAGGAATTTTGAAACCTCACACTCTAAATGGTAGAACGCGAGCAACGCCGCGGGCGACGGCTAGTAGCAACTAAAATTTGTTTTGCTTTCTGTTTTAAATTTTTATTACAAATACCCTTCTTTAACTTTTAAACAACAATGCAGCAGTATGTCGTGGCATAGTTTGTGACATTATTGGTTTATTTAGTAGCATACATAACATAAAGTTTGGTTTTTATCCAATCTTTGTATGTATTCTTCATAATTATAATGTCTTCGTTTGTAAAACTTACTGGTCATTCAAAATTACTCTATGATTTTTAGGTGATAAGTTTAATAACCTAAATGATACAGTAATAACACAAAAGTATTTTTAAACCATACCAAGAGCCAGTAATAAAATCCATCTCAAAATGTGATTTTGATGTTCACAAAACAAACATAAATTGTTTAAAATCCACCATAAAAGTCTTCGGATCTACCTTCATTTTCCTGACAGTAATAGCCCAAAAGATTAACTTCTCGGTAACTTTTACGGAAGATAAACTCTGCCTCTTTAGATTAAATTATTTTATAACTTCTAAGGTAACCAATAAAGGTTTTCAGAAGTGCAAATTGATAGTTTGTTGTTATAATTGTTGACCGTAAAGATAGACTTTAGTAAGTATTTAGATAGCCAGCTTCGTGGAAAAGGTATAAAAGAAAATTCAAAACATTTGACAGGCGTCATGGCTCAGTCGGTAGTAGCTCTGCCTTCCGTGCTGTGGGTCGTGGGTTCGATCCTCACCGAGAACAAACATTTGTGTGTTGTAAACATAGATGTTTGTTCTGTGTCTGGGTGTTTCTACGGATTATAAGTATGTATTTAAAAAAAAAATTATGTATGTATTCTATCAGCCATCTAGTTTCCATCGTACAAGCTTTTCTTAGTTTGGGACTAGAAGGCGTTGTGTTAAGTGTCCGTGAATATTTATTTATTATTTATTATTTATTTACAGAAGCCTTGATCTTGAAATAAAGCGTGTAAAAAAGCCTAGTGGACTGAATTGACCTCTAGGTATTTTTGACTGAAATGTCTAAAAGAATGTGTGAAATTCGTTGGATGCCTTCCGCGCTTGTCATTGTTCACTACCGCTGAATTCATAAACTGCCCAAGCACAATGCGCCGTTTTTCCTATAGCATTAAGTTAGCGAAGCGTCTGAATCCGCCTTCAGAGGAGCCTCTACATGTTTATAAGTTTAGGTGTAGGTAAGAGAAAACCACTGGCACATTAATTTGCTTTAGCAAATCAATAGTTTTTATGTTAATTATCATTTTTACCTCGGTATTCTTCTCGAACTTTGGAATCGATATCATAAGTACTTACTAATATAACCTTTGTAACTAAATTAATATCTTCACTCAGCGAATATTGTTTTAAGGCTTTGAAACCTACACCTATAGAGATAAAGATCTATTAGATAGCTACTACCTACACAAAATCCATTAATATTAATACAGGATGTAAAAATATACAAATACTTATTAACAAAACAAAAAATATTTTATGAGAAGTTATAGGATAAGCAAAGACCCTCGGATTACCAAATAGAACATGTTTACCGAGGCCGTGCTCTTTGTGACATTGCAATAATTAGTCTGAGGTGTAAAAATGTTAACTCTTGTACATGTAGTTGCACTGACATACATAGGTACTCCCCTAATTGGAATACACTCTAGCATAGTCCAATGTGAAGGGTATGTGTGCCGGTGAACCACTATCTAGAGTTAAGTTACTGCTTGACGGCAGAAACAAATGCAGTACGAATACTTCTCTCAACAAATTCTTTCACAATTACTACTGAGATGATTACTATGTATGCGCCGAATACTAGCTACTAATTAAGAGGGTAAGGACTGTTGGGGCTCTGAGTCTATTCCACCCTGTGTTTGACCACTGGGCGTATCTAATTTCTAAAAGTGTTTTGCTAACATCGCACGGCTGGCTGTAAGTGGACACTTAACCCTGTCTGCAGCACGAGTGAATGGTCACTCAATTGAACGGTCAAAGGAACGACGCATGCGAGAGAACAACGAAGTTTTAAAATAAACAAATATTTTTGGGTTAAAAAGCTATTTTGTTAAATGGTTGCGTACGTTATTGGGCTGACCTAGTGCTTGACTATATTTTCAAACTTCGGATATTAAAACTAAGTGCTTCTTTAAAAGTTGAAGTAGAATTTACTTGTTATATATTTAAGAATTTACTTGTTATGGCTATAGTTTTATAAAAAGCCAATTTTTTAAAACTATAGCCAATGACAGCTTCAAAGTTCTTGTACATACGATTTTTGCGAGTGTGATGGTGAAAACAAATCGTAACATGCCAAGTTTAGTGTTTATGAATCAATGCAGTTTTTCTGCCTCATAACCAATCCCACACATAAAACTTACAGTAGCAAACACGCACTGGCACCAAAACTATCCGTGTTATACTACCAACATAAACTGACCCGTGCAGGCAGCCTATTTCACAAGATTTTACGCTGTTTTACGCATTAGCAATAAAACCCACCATAAATATGGCTAGATATCGGTCATGCTGCCACGTGCACGCGACATAAGGTCCTTTAACAACTTGACCATGTTTTTCTTCAGAGCTCGTAGGTAGAAGTTTTGCAAATAGAATCCAAACTGTTCCAGTGTCCCATAGAACAGTAAATAATCTATGTTTGAATCTCGGTTGTTATAGGATTGATCAATGTTCTAAAATTGACATAGCGCACAGAATTTTTTTTGTGAATACGCTATCTACAGGAAAAAAAAATCAGTAGCTATCAATGTACGCTGACTTTTTTGAGACTTTCTCTGACGCAAAACATTTTTCTACTCTTTAAAGCCTTGACGCAAAAATTCAGGTCACTGGGATTTAAACTTTGACATAGCTACTAAAAATTTAGATGTAGCGCCTTCGTAGAGCTTTCGTAGCTCCCTTCGTAGAACTTCGTAGACCCTAGTTTAAATAATTTTATCACATTTTTCAGTCTTAATTTTTAGCAATTAATGTTTTACTATTTTTAGTGACATTTTTAAACATGATAATAATATATTTATGCTAAGAAATATCATGAAAACCACTGCAAATCTCTATGTGTAAAAAGTGCTCAGAATATTGAAACCTCCAAAAGTGTTACTGTTCGGACACGGCTTTGATAATAAAGATTAGTTTCATTATTAATAATTTTCCGAATCTGATCCCAATTAATATGGACGAAAATACAAGCAGCTTTATCTTACCGATTAATTTCCCTACCTTTTCTCATTATAAATCACCGTTGTATTTTACAAGGTACACAAAAATCCGGCAATCCACTAGCTACGCTTTGCTGCGTTGATTCATGACATACTTGGGCCAAGAGGGCGCCACTCTCATTGGCGACATAAAAATCGCAGTAATCCTCACCCAATTGCTTGATTATAGCTGTTAATCTCCCGCCAAGATAGCAGTTTACGCATGACTTTTTGAACAGCTGGTACAGTCGATTTTCTCACAGAACGAATGTATCTCCAAAGACACATTTTATCGCTTTGGTATTTAGCATGGAATGGGCGAAATAAACTAAGTATTTGCTTTGCAACCGGATGCTAATGCTAAACATTAGGAATAACCGTATTAATTCGGCAGTATATCTTTTATCTGTTTAGACACAGCCACCTTACCACCAAGCGTAAGGATCTGTTCAAAATATTCAAACCGGGCCCAACCGTTGTCTTATAAAAACATCGTTTTTCTGAACTGTTTTCATACTAAATCATACGTATTCTGTGACTAAATAGTGACATTAGCTCGTTTCAGCGCGTTTTTTTCCGTCAAAAGCTTTTCATTTTCGTATATCTGTAGCCACATCGCTTGACATTATGCTGGGCAGCGAAAGCATTTCAGAGCTTACTATACGGAGGCTGGAGTTGACTAGCTGTTCACTCCTTGGTCTGTGGCTAAGACCTCATCAGCCCCTTTTTTAACGCTCTTGTTTATTCCCACGCACAAAATCGTCGACATTCGCGACTACTTAAGAAAATTGAAACGGGATAATACCTACCTACATTACGCAATATGTCTCTGTCTCAACTAAAAGTCCATTTAATGACCCTTGGAGGAATATACAGGGTGTATAATACCACTCGCGAAAACTTCTGGAGAAAGTTTAGCGAGTGCCATAAAACAGAAAGAATAACAATTTATTCAGTTAACACAGAAATACTTAGCAGGAAACAGTATATAACTACAAGAAACGAAACACAACATAAAAATATATCTAATAAGGGTCCGTTCACAGAGACCGGATCGTATACGCTTGGAGTTGGTCGGAGCGGAGCCGCCTACTATTTCACATAGACCGGCTGGAAGCGATCTGAAAGCGGATGCGCTCGGAAACGGCTGCGCGGACGAGAAAAAGTACGCGATCGGAGCCTGTCAGCTCCTCTTATTATTTCACACCAAGCGCGTTCAAGCATTCTTAATGACAAAAGCAGTGCACATGCAAAAATAAACCTTACAAATACTTAAAACTCTGTTTTCAACGTGATAAGAATCTGCTCTCCTCTCCAAGCCGCTCTGTGTGTACGGACCCTAATAAATACAAAACACAAAAACATACTATGTATGTAAGTACCTTACACTGTTATTAATATCATCGAAGTAAGCTTGGAATATTTACACAATGATTCAGCTTTTGCAATTAAAGTAAATAATATACTACGTGATAGTATACGATAAGGTACAAGCGCAGTTTTTATAGTTATTTAGCTGCTTTTTTTTTATGATAAAAGTAATGGAACAAGCTGATAGCTCACCTGATGGTAAGTAGTAACTTCTGCCTATAACAATGCATTACCTCACAGAGCAAGTCCAATGTGGACGTGCCCTGTAAGGCAATGCACTACGTCCATCACTCTGAGACGTAAAGATCTTGAAGTCTCATGTGCCTGTAATTACACCGGCGCCCTTACCCTTCAAACCGGAACACAGCAATGTGCTTTTGCTTGCTCTATGTTATTTCATTTTATTTTTCGTGGCGACACTGACGCCAATTGATAAGATATAATATAGGTACATAATTATATTATTCGTACGCGTGCGAAACATTCCACCAAAATATCTGTCAACCAGCATACGATGAACCTCATGTCAAAGGTGGCTTTTGGTTTAGAGAGGTCAAGCTGTATCTAAGAAACCACGACTTTGTTTTCAATAAAATATAGCCTATGTTTCAATCCGGAAAAAGGGCTTTTGATTGGTATAAGTTTCATTGAAATTGGTCTAGTAGTTTAGTCGTGATCCGCGAACAAACAAACAGACAAACTCGATTTTTGAAATCAGAATGGTTTATTTAGTAGAACTGCATAATATTTAGTTTTCCCATATCTTTAATTTTAGTTTTTGGCTTTTTTACAGTTTTATAATAGTATAGATAGATGTACTTAATATATTAAATTGTATATTAATTGTTTGTAATTTTTTTTGTTCATGTTTTTCTTATGAACTGAATAAACTTTATCTTATAAATTTTTCGGTTATTTTAACAATATGTATAAAAACTGTCGAGCGTCACTTCTAGTCGCCGAGTTGTCGCAATACAAGACGCTGTGTTTGTACAGACGCTAATGGCCTTACACGAATACCTACCACATAGCGAAAATTAGGTTTATTTTCTTGTTGTTACTTGTCATGTGCCTTCTTTTTTATTATTTATTATTTGATCAATAAAATTTATTTCTTTTCTTTTTCTAAGTCTTTGTTATGGTTTATTTTATTACTGTGACAAGATTTTGTATATTGTTTTGTTTGCCTCGGTGAATTTAATAATCAATGTTAACCAATAAATTAGAAAATGATTTCGTTCAGTTTTCTAAAATCTCAAAGAAAATATAAATAAACTAGCCGTCGCCCGCAGCGTTGCTCGCGTTCTACTCTTTAGAGTGTGACGTTTCAAAATTCCTTTCTTAGTGCACCCACTATATAAGGATACTACTCTCCAAATTTCATACCTCTAGGACTTATAGTTTAGGCTGTGCGTTGATTCTCTGTCAGCTTCAAAAGAGTTTTCTATATATTGATTAAATTGATTAAATTAAATTGAATAATGTTCATAAACTTGTACTAAGATCGATCCCATTGAACCCACTCATTTGCATAGTGGGTTCGTTGGGATTTTTTACCCATCGGCCCCACTAGTGGGCCAGCCGGTGGGCTCGATGGGAATAACCCATTTTTATTATTCCATTCATTGCATTACGATATTGGCCAAGAGATATTGTCAATACACTCGCATTATTTCACTCGCATTCTCTAACATCAAAGTGAATTTAGAGGAAAAGCGCCAAGAGAATTATTATCCTTAAATCGTCCGGTACATCCTTATTACACCGAAGAGCCGCAAAATATGTGGCCTCGTCAAAATTTCCTACAAGATAATAAAAAAACCGTCGTAATAAAGTGAAGGTTTTTACTTACAAAATAAATTTGGCTAAGTGCGAGTCAGGGCACGGGGCTTCGTGGCTAGATTATAATACCCTGGAGATATGTTTTATTTTACATGAACAATTTTAACGTGAAACGTGAATAACGAAGATTATAATCTTGTGTTTTTGCTCTTTGCGATTTCATTTTAGACCTCTTTACGGATCTCAAGGAAAGGGTAAAACACCCAAAGCAGAGAACGGGAGCGCACGTCTATTTTTTTTAATTTATATGAACGGCACTACTCAAAATAAGTGCGTTGGTCATTGGTCATATGCGTGGTTCGGGTGGTTTCCATACTTTATCCACCCGATCCACGCTTGACCCGCACCCGTCTTCTGTGTGTCATATATTTATATTCACAACAACTCAATATAACGAAGAATCGAACTCGACAAAGATTTTTAGTAAATATTCTTGGAAATATCACACAACGCTCTCTAGTCCCAAACTAAGCAAAGCTTGTTCTATGGAAACTAAATTGCTGATAGAATACTTACTTATGATACATAGTAACACCCAGACATAGAACAAACATCTATCTTTGCCACACACAAATGTTGGTTTTCAGTGGGGATCGAACCCACGACCCACAGCACGGAAGGAATATGTATCTGGCCTGTCGTACAACCGGCTTAACAACTGGTTGTAGGTGAAAAAAATAATATTTCCGTTAGTGCAACTGATCAAAGAGTAAAAAACGTTTCCATTGGTACAACTGGTTTTAAAATATATATTACTTGTATTCTAAATTCAAGAAACTCTTAAATAGAGCAATTTCTACTAACTGAAAGTTCTTGTTTGCACGATTAACGAAATAAGTAAACTGTTTGTCTACTTAGTATTCATGGCACTTCACTCATTGCTATTCTAGTGGCGGATTGAAATGAAATATGGTGAATTCAGCGTGAATTTTGAACACTAGTTGACTTGGCAATACTCGGGTTAAATAACGAGTTACTTTATTTGTACAACCTATTTACCTACTAGACAATATTGTGGGTCGATCGCGCTTTTTGTCAATGCTATCGTTAGAACAAAACGGAAATTGCTAACCGTTTGCGAAATATTATTTTGATACATCTTTTTGCTAATTTATTATTGAAAACACTTAGAACTTAAGATTCTCTTCTTCTCTCTTATTTGTCACTATATAAACAAAACGAGAGAGCACTATTATGAGCAGTGATTAACTTTTGACAGAAGTTGAGAGAGGATTATAAGTAGGCCTATAAAGTTGTAAATTTTCGTGTGACGAAATAACCCTTGAAATAAATTATTATTTAATTTTTTTTTTCTTTTTTAAATACCTGAAAATTGTTTCAATATTAACTTTTATTTCAAATTACAGAAGCAGAAACGTTATATTACAACTGAGTAGAATTTACTACTTTTAGACAATTTTGTACTTACACTTAAAATAGGTATGCAAAAAAATATGGTAAAGAGTTTTTTT
Organism: Eulithis prunata; assembly: GCA_918843925.1. Lineage (NCBI taxonomy): Eukaryota > Metazoa > Arthropoda > Insecta > Lepidoptera > Geometridae > Eulithis > Eulithis prunata. The sequence goes on along the minus strand of OU974014.1, from coordinate 6,172,222 downwards.
ATAACTTTTCTGAGCGTGCCTGAGCTGACGTGCGCATGCTATAGAACGCTCTACAAACTGAGCTTTACCTACCTATTTTAGAAACTGCATGGTTTGACAGCTAGGCCACTTCACCGTTCGAAAATATCATGAAAAATACATTACACGACTAGGCTGAAAACTTCCAAAAGAATACATTTCTACCCCATTGCTGGTTTCATTCCGCACGAACACAATGAACTTAGGGAAATTCTGTTTCTTTCATCGAAGGTAAAAAAATAGTCAGCATGATAACTGTCGCCTTTATTAGTCTCGGAATAAGGTTCAGTTTCTTGGGAGTAAAATGCGGTTAGAAAACAATGTTTTGCTATAACTCGATTGGAGTACTGCTTTCTGAATCTTCTTTTCTCCAAATGGATACCTAACCATTGTTTTCCTCCGCAAAAAGCATCCACGAAGATTGTTTTCACATGATAATGCAAGAGTTGCGATATGCCACTGGTGTGGAATATTAATAAGGTTCAATCTACTGTAGCAAATACTCTAAAAGGTGAAAAACTCTGATTCTTAGAATTCGATACTCTTCTTACCTATACCTATGTTTTGTTGATTTGAACAAGGGCATTATGCTTAGTTTTTCAATGACGTCATCCCTATTAGACTAAAATTACTGCCGAAGAGAGCAAGTTTACCATCTAAAGTACATTTTAAATAAGCAAATATTTCTAGAGAGTTTTTATAACTCAGTTCTATAGTATTGCTATTATCAAATTAACTTTTCTCGAAGTTTTTTTTTATTACGGAAGTATATAAGAAGTAAAGCAATAATATAATGATTAAAAATTGTAAATTTTACTACTTAATCACTGCTAATAATGTTAACTAGAGTTTATAGACTAATCATGTGATTTGATAGTATTGAATCACTGCTAATTTCAGCTACGTGACGCAATTTCGCGGCATCGTATACAAGAGCCGTAGGGATGAGAATACAAAACGTAGCACTCAGTTTCTCCTCAGCCGAGCGAGAATACGATGTGTCTCCATCACATTTACATCTTGAAGTCGACGTGGATAGATACGTATTCAACGGTGATGCGTGACGATGGAATTTCATTTTTGCTGGCTCTTTGTGTTTCTGAATTTTTATTTAATTCTTGGGTTTTGTCTCAGAAATACTGAGGTTAATGAAAGAATTTTTTAACCAGATAAGCAATAAAGGTTTTGACTACGACTCTCATTTGAAAACTAAACATTTTTATTTTTTATGTCCATATCTTTTATTTTTATTTACTTACTTAATTTTATGTGATATGGGTCTGTGTACAATGTTTTGTTACTTACCGTGCCTGCAATAAACGAATTTTATTTTATTTTTATTTATTAAACAAGGCCTTTTTTACTAACTAAAGACAATTAATTACTTTTATCATAAAAAAAAACACTTCCTAAGTTGACTGTAGTTTTTTCTCATTTAGTATTGTAAAGAAACATCACTTCCTTTACCTCCTTTTATACTTTTCAAAAGACATAAGTTTGTGTTTAAAATAAACTTCCCTCAGACGTGAAAAAATATCCTGAAGAGTAAAATGTTCAGTTCTCATTACGGCGAGGTTAAACCCACAAGTTATATAAATACAAGTTTTTCAACAAAACGTGAGACAAAATTAAAAGTTGAAGTGGCAGGAGCGAAGTAACTCCTAGTTGATGACGTCATCCGCTCAAGTGGCAATTTGGGCGACGCAGCGGAAACCGTACTCGTAGTCCTCACCACCGTAAAATTAGAAAAAAAAACCCACCTTAGTAGATACAGTGTATGCAAGCAAGCTTTATCTAAAGCTATATTCACGCAGCAGTGTTATTTTGATGCATCTGGGGTTTTGCAATGTATTTTATTTGTATGGTCGTTTGGTTCTTTGTCAAAACGTATTTGAGAGACTTCATTTTTTGAACTAAAAATTGGTCAACTATTAAATTGACTGGCACTGCACCACTGAGTTTGCTTTTACCGAGCAGTAATCATGGGAGCTAGTGTTTTTATAAGAACACGAATCACGCATACCTACATTTTGATGTGCACTGGCGGTTAATTTCACTAACAAATTTGTATATTGAATTGGTCCTAAACAGTAGTTTTATGTCTGAAAGAAAGAAAGAAAGAAAGAAAGAAAGAAAGAAAGAAAGAAAGAAAGAAAGAAAGAAAGAAAGAAAGAAAGAAAGAAAGAAAGGAAGAAAGAAAGAAAGAAAGAAAGAAAGAAAATAAATTTATTTGCAAACACTTACAATAAACTATAATACATTAGCAGTACAATAAAGCCTAGTGTTGCAAACCGGACCTGTGTTTAGCTATTTTGTTCAAGCTACCCAGTGACGTTCCAGACCGATCCAATCATTTTTGATATTGAATGGAACATCCATCATTAAAAAATTGTAGAATTAGGTCCCTGATCTCGTGTTTTGTAATAAAAAAATACTAGGTATAGGCTAGTATTGAAACTCTCACATTAATCAAATTTTAACTTTTAATATCAAAGACATGTAAGATCGTTATTCGAGACCTCATTTTGATCGATGAAAAGCGATTCGTAACTTGATTGATGTGACAAGATTTCCGGATTTTTCTCGAGCGTCTATATGAGTCTTTATTTTAACATAATATTATATTATTATTTTATTTAACTAGCTGTCAAATATTGGCATTATAATTGGGTGTCAAATGGGTGCCTGACTGCCCCTACCAGGTACTAAGATCTCTGATTATTAAGAAATGAATTGGAACCAAGGAGGTTCAGATCCACGGAGCAAGGTGTTAGAGATTATATCCGATAGAAAGTAAAGATAAAGAATGAAGCAAAGGCAAAGTGTATCATCATGAACCTTCAGGACAACTTGGATCTGTCAAATTAAAATATTTACAGCTCTATGTAATTCGTTTCCAAGTTTTGAAAGGAAAATCTACCATTTTGCCTTCAAACAAACGACAGCCGGCCGACTCGAAGAATGACTCGACTTGACTTAGAACTACTATTTCAAATAATTCACTTGACACTGGCTAAATTGTGGTAGAAACGGATAGAGACTGATAGAGGTATGTAGAAATGACAGATAGAGACCATAAATAAAATAAAAAGAAGAACTGTCGCACACAGTGCCGTTATAAGATAGTCAAGTTTATTAACATCTCTTATACCAATGAGCAAAGACGAACAGAGACACCGTTAGTTTTAAGTACTTATGTTTAAGCGTCTCTGAGTGCGTCAATAAGACTTCATCGAGCCATGTCGCTAAGCCTAGTGCTAGTAAGCTAAATTATTAACTAAGCACAAGGCAACAGACAAAACGAGGCTTATAACCGTGAGGGTAAACATCCCCCTTGATCTAGATCAGTTGAGAACTAATAATCTCTGCGATTCGTGTAATATTTTTTCCTGAGCCCGCAGTCTGAGTTTTGTTTTGTTGATCGAAACGCATATCGAGAAGCGACTTGCGAGATATTTCTATGAAAACCCGATAAGCGCCTCTAGCGGGAGATTTGCAAACTATTTTTCTCCATACAAAAACTGCGAGCTTCTCGATTCTCGCTTGTCGCAAATCAATATAACAAAACTCGGACTACAGGCTCTGTCATTTCTGTGCTGCCTCTATTCTATATTTTTGTCTACGAGTAAACGTTACAAATTAATCCTTTTAATTTGAATAAGAAACGCCATTTTTGTAGTGATAACAATTCAAGCCATTCCCCAAACTTTTCCCACTAAACAACAATGACACGTAAATGTGTGAATTATACACGAGCGGGTGGAAACGGCGATGTAAGACACATAATGCGATTTTTGCCGAGGTTTTTCTCCCCTTTTATTGGCCAAGTTCCATTTTTTCTCTGTCTCTTTGTATTTCACTTGTTTAGAGAAAATAACGTGTTGGGTAAACTTTTGCTCTTGTATAGTAGAAAGGCATTTTTTGATGATTTACAGTACAAATGCGTAAAAATTTCTCAGACTATTTGTATGTAACATAGTGTGAAAAATTTAGCAGTAAATATAATGATAGAAACTCTTTTTAATCTAGGTCGCGAATATCAGTAGCTATGGATTTTCGCTGCAAAAATATATACCATTTCTCTCAAATGGTACTTAAAAAGCATTTAAAAGTAGATGAACTGACGTGTCTGAAAAGATGGAGTTGATTAGACCAGCTTACCCTTACTTACCAGCTTAAAAAATATGATATCCCGTACCAAACACCAAGTAAAAATCACAGAATAGCTAATGTACTAGCGGTAGGTACAAGTCAAGATAAACAATAGGTATCAACTCAACTTCCCTACTTTCATTGTTGATAGCATTAACTTCAAAAGCAATTAATTAAGCGTAGGATAATTTACTTTAGACATGAAAAGTTTTTGCGAGGCTATTATTCTGGAACTTGAGAAATATTAGGACACTGTGACTAAGTAGCAACCTCATCTTAGAACACCGTGGTGTGTATGTTTTAGACGAGATTTTAGTGATCATCATCATCATCATCAACCTATATCGGTCCACTGCTGGACGTAGGTCTCTCCCAAGACGCGACACTGATTTTAGTGATATGAGATGTCAACACTGTCTACCGAAAGAGCTTTTCATAATTAACCAATTAAAAAAAAAAAGTTGTCTTTTCCGGGAACCGGTTTGAAAAAATCTTTTTTATCTGAAAGGATATACTTCCATCGGTCCCATAAAATCTTATCAAAATCGGTTCAGTAGTTTCGCAGTTAAATAGGATAACTAGAAAACAACCTACAAGACATTGAGTATTTGCTTTTGCGTAAATTTTCCGTGGTGTTTACGATCAATAGAATAATCCCAATGAAGTGGCATTATCATCATCAGAAGAATTTATAATTCTGGAGAATTTTGCGGCCATCAACATGAGTTCTCAAACCTATGACTGTACACCTATATTAGCCGCACAAACAAAAAAATGCAGTTAAAGTGTTCACATAAACACTTTTAAAATTACGAAGTGACAAAGCGGATACAGTCTGGAAAGCAAACTTTATTTCAGAATTTCATACGTTAAAAATTCAAATAACATGCATTTTATTATTTTTACGTTTTGGAAACCGCACTTGGATATTTCAGAGCACTTTGAGTGGTGGCCACATACATTCGAATAAGTGTAGTGCGAACGGGAACTCTCTTTGGAAGCGCAGTTTTAAAAAGTTCCTACGTATATTCAATTAAATATTTTATTACACGAAATAATTTGGCTATCTATAGTTTTTAAGATCTAAAAATACCATATGAGCTACCAAATCCTCTAAAAAAGATAACTCAGCTAATGATCAAAGACGCAGACTGTAACCGCGCTTAAGGTATGAATGGTAAAATTGCTTATTTTGTTACAGGAGCCGACAGTCAAAACTATATGTATATAATTATATAACGCTATGTGATACCTACAAGCATGTTTAGGCAAATTGTCTTGAAATGGAAAAGGTTCCGTAACTTTCTGTCAAGAATTCGTCCATTCATTTTACCTACCTACGTAGTTTACCTACTATTCTTCGATTATAGAATGTAAACAGAAAATTAGCCCTTATGCCACGCGTCGCTTCCACTAGACCCCTTAAAAGAAATTCTAAATGCCCAGAGCACTTCGTAATTACTTTTTCAAAGTTTTATCTGAGACCTAGGTCGCCCACGCCTGTCATATTCGAAGCCTCTTTAGCTTGGCTTGGCTAACATTTTTAAAGAATAATTTGCTGCTGAATCCACTGTTCCTATTTTCTATCAACTAGGTGTATGGTTTCATTTGATTAGTCACCGAACTTAATGGAAAACTACCAAGGCTGGCTTGTTTTATGTAAGATGTAAAAATTGCAGAGATACGGCAGCTCTAAGTCCATCTGGGATCACGCGGCCGCGCGGGCATCGTAAAGAACGTTCTTTATTGTACACACAAATTATAAACACAGTTTTTACATGGAGGTCTTATAGGCGAGTTTATAAGGGCGTCAGAAAAAAAAAGTTTCATATCAATATTATTTTCCAATATTTTCTACGTAATTTTCTACATTCAAGGATTCTCAGTCAAAAGGATGTAATTAAAATGTTATTTCCGATTACCAACTTAATAATCTACCCTAATGTTGTTTGCTCAAATATCTGCTTACAAACGTTCAACGCAAAACAAGACAAAGATATGAGAAAGTAGCCAGGAGATGATTATTGTATTTCAAGACACTTCTCGAACCATTTTCTCATTTGAAACATTTTCATTTTCAAGACAAAGGACCTTGTAAAGTTGAATATAAGGTTTATTATTTTGTCAATAACCTTGACTCCTGACCTGTTCCGCCATCCGATACGCCTCTGAGTATGAGTAAAAGCCTACTTTTGTAATGGTTTTGAATTACTTTTAGTGGTTTGGTTTCAGCGTATCCTGAGTTATTGGTTATATTCGGTACTTTTGTTAGAACCCGTATTTCTTTATTATTGAGAATTTTGATAAAGAGCAATAATCCAATTTACCAATTATTAGGGCTTCTTTGCTCCAAAACCTCAAGCTGATTCAAGACTCAAGCCTCGTTTTGTTTAATTTCATTCAAAAACGTCAATAAATCTTCAAGAATACCGTTTGAGCCTCGATTCACAATTTTTAATAGTACAGGTTATTAATAATGATGGTTTTGAAAAAAAGAAAAGATATCATAGCCCAGCGTTGCAAACTATGTATTATAAATGTTATCTTCGATTTCTGCTGCAAAAAAGCAGTTCGTATATTTCATTCCAACAGACTCCAGAATATGCCCCTAGGGTGTGTAATATCCATGAAATATGCGTTTTTCCGAACACAAAGCAACAGGGCGCGCCGTTTCGCACTAAGGTATTTCATTATAGCAAGCAAACTAAGAAAAAATGCTGACCTAGGTATTGCACGCTGGAAAACAATGTACTAAAATAAGACCACATTAATTTCTTCGGCTAGCTACGGTGTTTGTACATAATGTTGCGTTCACACTATGCCGCAGTCGACAGGGAAGTGGGCACGAGTATAGTGTTAACACGAACATGCCTTTGTCCCGGCTCCAGGCCTAAATTCCTGCCCTAGCTTCCTAGTGAGAATAAAGGCGATGTTGCTGTGGCAATAAGACCGCGGCAATAATGACGGCAGCAGCATGGGCAATGGGCATAGTGTGAACGCGGTATAACACTGGTTTGAACAGGCAGTGCTTAGACTTCTGGACTCTCATCTTTTATGGGCAGAATACCTATATAACCTGATGGTTATCAAAGTATTCGTATATTGCGTAATAAGGTTCTCGTCACAACTATCATCAAAGACGCTACATTCACTAAATTTCATTATATCCGCTTCTACTTTACTCTATGCTACTGTGCGCTATTTTCCCAGAAAGATAACCTCAAATGTAATACAAAACAGAATCCAAATAGCCTTAGCTTATAAGATGTTGAAAAAAAAAACTAATCCTAATGCACTATACTTACCAGATGAGTGTGGTTAAATAAAACCCTGACTCAGTATCTCCTGCACTGTGACCCATTTACGTGAGTAATAGTGCCACACTGGTATTCTGCCAGATTTAGAAAATACCTACTTTATACTCTTCTTCTTCTTTTATTTATGTCCGTCATTTCGATAGACAATTTTGCCAGTGTCAGTGTCAAGTGAGATATTTATAATATCAGTCAAGTCATTCGTCAAGTCGGCTGTCGTTTGTTTTAAAGAGAAATTTTTCACATTTTTTGATACAACACAGCATTTTTATTTTAATAGTTTTTCTTGTTTTATTGTGAGTATTATTGTTTAATTTTGGGGGAATTTTAACTAATAATACTTACATTACATTATTAATATTACATTTACATTATTAATTCACCACTTGACACAGGCAAAATTGTCTGTCGAAATGACGGACACAGGCCATATAGATTTAAAAGAAGAAGAAGAAGAAATTGATGAATTTCCCTTCAAAACTTGAAAACGAATTGTATCATTCAGGGAAATCTCTTTACACACATTTATACAATGGCTCACATTTTATGTTACGACTGCAAGTATTATTGGTTAAAATTTTATCGAAATTAAACAACAATATTCAAAATAACACAACTATTTACATGAAACTGTTTATGTTGCTTCAAAAACTGACAGAACTCGCATCTTACTTATACTCTACTTCTATACTATTATAAAACTGTAAAAAAGCTAAAAAGTTAAATTATAGATATGGATAAACTAAATATGCAGATCTACTAAATAAACGATTCTGATTCCGTAAATCGAGTTTGTATGTTTATTTGTTTGTCTGTTGGTTTGTTCGCGGATCACGCCTAAACTACTAAACCAATTTCAATGAAACTTATACCATTCGGAAGCCCTTTTTCCGGGTTTTAACATAGGCTATATTTTATTGAAGTCAAAGACGTGGATTCTTAGATACAGCTTGAACTCTCTTAACCAAAAGCTACCATTTCCTACTAGGTTCATCGTATGCTGGTTGACAGATATTTTGGTGGAAAATTTCGCACGCGTACGAAGTCGCGGGTATCAGCTAGTTCTATTATGACACTAGACGGTAAGTCACGTTGATATTATCTACGAAAGTAAAATGTTTACGCTGTCATGTCTCTATTAGGTCACATAATATAATAGGTTTCGACGAGGAACGAAAACCTTTTACCTGGCCATTCTCGCCTGTTTTATGTTCAAAGTTGACGTAAAAATGTTGGGTGCACTACATTGCAGCATCATATAAGCTGACATTAGAGTAGTTGCAGGCTTACACAATCCTGTAGATCTATATTTAACATTCTACATTACATAGTTATTACGTTAAAGTATAACGCAGTTTATAAAACGATAGCGAAACCATCAGAGATGTTTTAAATAAAATTTTGCGAACGATATTTTTTCTGTTGCCCATAGTGTGGCCACGAGCCCACTATGCAAATGAGTGGGCTCGATGGGATTTTTTTTCCCATCTGGCCCACTATAGTGGGCTGGCCGGTGGGCTCGATGGGAATAGCCCATTTAATATGAAAAAGAATGATTTGAAACGTTCTTTATGATGAACTTAAGAGTACACCTAAAACGGAACCGGACCAAATAGCAACATCGAATAAAATCCTTGTCTTTGCTTGAGGAGGAGATGGCCAGAAGCACAATTTTTTTTTAAACGCCTAACCTAACTTAACAAAATTCAATCCGCACGCCGAAAACAGCTCAAGGAATTATCGCGTTGTGTTGCACTTTATACTAGTGTATACCCACACGCCTTCGTACTGTAAACTTGCAAAGATAAAGCAAGTTTCAGAACGGCTCCAGCATTGAGTTACGGTTTAATAACGCGCTGGCTGGCTGTAATTAGCTACCTATGTACGTACGGCTTTAATTATCTCGGGACAAAGAGATGTTGGATACCCAGGTGCAGTAAGAATAATAATTTGGATAATTTGGAGTAACTTTGGAGCGCTGATCTAGCGATAGCAACCGGTAAGTCTTGAGGTCGTTGGTTTGAATCCGATTATGCACCTATAGAATAATCTATCTATACCATTGTAACACTATAAGAAAGCCAAAAACTAAAATTAAAGATATGGATAAACTAAATATGCAGATCTACTAAATAAACGATTCTGATTCTGAAAATCGAGTTTGTCTATTTGTCTGTTTATCTGTTTGTTTCTTCGACTGGACCAATTTCAACAAAACTTATACCATTCGGAAGTCCTTTTTTCGGATTAAAACATAGGCTTTATTTTATTGAAATCAAAGACGTGGATTCTTCGATACAACTTGAGCTCTCTAAACCAAAAGCAGCCAGGTTCATCGTATGCTGGTGACAGATATTTTTGTTGAAAGTTTAGCACGCGTACAAAGTCGCAAGTATTAGCTGGTTATCTTTATATTTATGTAGAAATGTCTCTGATGTTTTCGGATTACTAGGTAATATATTTGAAAGGAACTTACTCTCACATCTTCACACGCTAGTTTCAGAACCCAGGTTAAAATACAAACTGAAATTCACTAATTCATTTGAAGATGCATACGTCAAAGATCTTCAGAGTAATGGAATGTAAACTGTTTTGGTTAAATAAACTACAGACTGCTTTTGCAAGTCAAGCGAGTGGCTGATGGCAAATAAATAGAATTCAAATCTATCTTCAAATAAATAGAATTCAAATATATTTTGAAGAGTAAAGCCCTCGTCTTGGTTCTTTGTAGTTTGAGAGGAAATACCGATGGGGAAGTATTCTTATGCAAAACTATATATTGATGCTATAAAGGTACTACAAGTAGTTTTATTTATAGAATGTAGTGATAAGTAGACATCTTAAAATTGTCTATCTAAATTCGTACTAATATTATAAACGCGACAGTTTGTAAGTATGGATGGATGCATGGATGGATGGATGTTTGTTACTCTTTCAAGTAAAAACTACTGATCCGATTTGGATGAAACTTGGAATATATATTGTCCGTGACCTGGATTAACACATAGGCTACTTTTAATCCCGAAAAATCAACGGGATCCAACGGGACGAGAACGAAGTCGCGGGCGGCACCTAGTAGGTATTAAAAGTTCTAAAAAAAAGATATGAACACAACTGAAACAAACTTACCTTGTAACGTTTGATAATAATTCGCTTTTCGTGCTTGGTGCCGTGTCTAATTGGTCCAAGTAGATACTACGAAACGAAGTAAATGATTATATATATTTTTTTTTATTATTCACCTCTTCGTCTACAAGGTGGAGAATAATTAGTCTTATTATTTTTATGATCATTTCAATATGTTATACCAGGTAGCATGAGTAGAAATTGTATATTAGGTATTTCTGCATACACGTCGAATTCAACGTTCATGTATGTACTAATAATGGACGGGCCTAGGAATGTTCTACGGTACATCGGCTATATCTTGCCTAGAATGCTCTCTAGCGAATATTGGGAATATTGTGGGGTTAGGCAATATATGGGAGCTCTATTTGTAAATTATATCAGTTAAAAAAAAAAAAATCTAGTAACGGTGGGTGGCAAAAGTAAATATAAAATTTAGTTTACAAAGTAGAAATACCGACTTCATTTCGATTACGTTACAGCTTCATCGACGGATGATGGTGATGATGCTAACAGCTCATTGTAATTGCTCTATTGATCATAAGCACCACTGAGAAGTCACAGGAAAGTAAAATATGCAATGTCGTGTGCTTTTTTCAGTTATTCTTATTTAACTGTCAAACTACTGAATCAATTTTGATAAAATTTATATGGACCACCTCCGAAGTATGATCTACAAAAAAAAAAGAATTACTAAAATTGATTCATAATTGGCGAAATAATCGCGTAACATAGGTACATACAAAAAACATACAGTTGAATTGAGAACCTCCTCCTCTTTTGAAGTCGATTAAAAACAAATATTCATGAAAATTTTACACAAAACATGTACATAAGCTTCTCAAATTTTTATACCTAACGAGATAGCAGTGAAAAAATAAGTTAGTCTGTCGTGATAGTAACTTTTCAGAAACTCCTGGAAAATTAAATTGGTTCACAACTGCTAATTCTCAGCCCAATATCCTCTCAAATCATCGATGTCATTATTCAAAGGTTATTGTAATGGAAACAGACGTTATGGTTCAGTTGGTAGTAGCTCTGCCTTCCGTGCTGTGGGTCGTGGGTTCGATCCCCACCGAGAACAAACATTTGTGTGTGGCAAACATAGATGTTTGTTCGGTTTCTGGGTGTTACTAAGTTATGAGTAAATGTGTTTGCAAAAAAAATGTATAATATATGTATGTATCCTATCAGCCATATAGTTCCCATGGTAAAAGCTTTGCTTCGTTTGAGACTAGAAAGCGTTGTGTTAAATGCCCGTGAATATTTATTTATTTAATTATTTTCTTTACCAACGTATTTATTTCAAATGTGACGAGTTCATTGCTACTATTATTATTATTTATTATTATTTCATTGCTATTATTATTATTTAGCAAAAAAAAGTATTGTTGTTTAAAAATTTACAGTGCGCTGTTTTAAAGCAACTTTTACAGTAGCTAGTTTCTGCGTACTTAATTAACGCGAACCCGATACCTGGCATAATCAAATTTTAATTAAATCTATAGTATTTTGATTATACTAAGCTTAATTATCCTTTTGAGCTGTCTAAACTGGGAAAATACAGGATATTACAAAAATACCCCAATTTAAATAAGTTATTTAAAATATATTTACTTTTGTATTTGTATTTGTAAATACTTACGTTCACTAAATATTACACAAAGAAGATTGTCTAACACAAAAACTCATAGACACAAATTAGACACAAAAATAGACACTGTAAATTTATTTGTGGGTGGGAAATGAACCACAACCTACAACGTAGAGCTACGTTTGTCTTCAAGCCAGCCTATACATACTTACATACCTTAAACAGGTGTTTAAATATAAAATATAGGTATATTTTATATGAAAAACAGCTATCTACGAGGAATGATGAACACAGTAATTTTCTTTATTTCTTTTACAATTTATATTTATCCAATATGTCACTTATACAAAATCTTCATACACACCATTCTGTAAGTCTACTTACTTACACTATCACAACTTTTTATCATCTCGTATGCGATTTGATAAATTCTACGAGTTTTTACCCGTTCCAAAGGGACGCTTGTGAGTTTGGTTTGACTGATAAAAAAATGATTTGATTTCTTGGGAATTTGGGACATAGGGCATATTGATAGTTTTTCCTACTGTTCTGAATAAAAAATATAACGGTATCAACCAAAGTTCGGATTCTTTTTCCCAATATTAGATTGGAAACAGATCAAAGGAAAACGATGAGTTATTGCTTTTTGGAACTTTGTAACGCCAGGCAATACATATGCAAGAGGTGCTAGTTTGATTCTTGCTTCAAGACACCGTTGACCTTTTCTACTTTAGATCAAAGTTATGATCAAAATTATTTTTATTCAGTATTGTTACAAGGATCAGTGTCTTGTAAACCCAGTTCTGCGTGATCAATCAGGCTTAGATGAAGATCAATAAAGATTTTAGCGATGAAGATTAGTCAGAGGCACGTCCATACAATGCATTTGGCTCGCGCTAGCTGTTAGTATTCCATAGCGCCAGGTTGAGAGCCAAAAGCTGTTTCAGATCTGATATTTCATCTTTACGATAAATGAAAATAATAAGTTTAAATAATCTGCGTATAATGAAGCGAAAGATTGTTTCAAAATCTTCTGATGCCGTAAATCCCTGATACGTCAATCGAAGTAAAAATGCGAAAAATACGGGCATTTATTCGTCAAAGGCCTGTAGGTTTTACTCGGAGAAGCGAAAATGGAATAGCACACGCCACGAAAAAGAAATAAGTGTCCTGTCAAATGTCAACCCGAACTTAACAAGCGTCTCACACCACTGCACAATATTGTGATCATTCGGAAAATAAGGGCACAAATTGTATGTGGAATAACAAAACGATAAACGCTGTTAAGAATTTTGATAGCCCGAAATTAATTTTATAATTTTCAATAAAATTTAAGTACAGCGTTTAATTAAATTTAACAACGCACTGAAAAGCTGAAAAGGCTCAGTTTGTACTTACCATAAAACGACTGTAACAACCAATTCAATCGGGAAGTTATCCTTGAACTGTTTAATTCACCATATTATTATCCTCACTCAATTTCCACATACATAATTCACCAAAGTTAGTTATCCACTTCACGCTACGAGATTCGTAGACGTACGATCCAACGGTGCTACGGATACGTCACACGTGCGGCTCTCGTAGCAGCGTAGACCCACTGTAGTACAGTCGCCGCGAACGGTACTTCCGAAGTTTACCGATCATGGCCGAGCGCAACCGAGACTTGTAAGCTGTGATTGATATCAAATGAAATGTGAGGAATGAGTAGTTGGAGATCTCTTTGTTTTAAGGATTACATTTTTTGCGCCATGATCGTGAATCTCTAGACGAGGAAAAGCTATGCCACAACTGCAGACTCTTGATAAAAATCCTCATTTTTTTCAGCAATTGCTATTCCCCAAAGCTATTGTTTAATGACGCGAATAACTAACCGGCTTTTTCCTGATATCTTTGACCACGCTTGAAGCATTTCGTTTTATTTTGCGAAGCGTTCAGCTGGAACTATGTTTTGGTCAGTGGGCTTTTCATAACTAGGCAATTAAAGCTTAATTAAGTGCATGAAACATTTTCTCGTTTAAATATAATAATAATAATCATCATCAATATAAATAAAACTCTTTTGAAGCTGACAGAGAATCAACGCACAGCCTAAACTATAAGTTTTAGAGGTATGAAATTTGGAGGGTAGTATCCTTATATAGTGTAGGGGTGCACTAAGAAAGGAATTTTGAAACGTCACACTCTAAAGGGTAGAACGCGAGCAACGCCGCGGGAGACGGCTAGTAATGTATATTAAACGACTGCTTTCGAGTTGAATGTAGTTTGTTTGGATTTCGAACAAACTTTAATATAATCACTGCATAAATCATTTTGCGAGTAACTGTACCGTAATAATATTAATGAAACTCTGATGTCAATCAACTAGGTAAATATTTTGGCAAATTTTCCATGTCATTGATTCGCCATTAACTTCTGTCGGGTGGGGGTCTTATTGACCTCATATTCTCTCGATGGATACAATACGCCATCATGCTAAATTGTATTATCCCCGAAGCCCATGATTTGCGGATATTGAATTTATTATCATTACGGACCCGAACGAAAGGGTTAGGTGATTAAACCATCCCTAGATAATGCTTATCCACTTAGACATTGCTTTTCTAGGAAGTGGTGAACGGATTTAACTTTCTACATGTTTTGAACCAGTGACTTTTTTGTGCATGAATCTGTTTGTAAGCTCAAATTTTACTGGTTAATATTACTTTTAACTTTTATGCCCAATATGGAACAACAAGGTTAATAATGATATAGTGATTATTGTAAATTGTATTAAGAGCTAAAGATCAAGATGTTGTAGATCTTTATAATTTGGCTTAGTTTGAGGATAGATACCGTGCGTGAAACTAAAACCAATACCTATTTTTATAAGTTAAAGTAAATACTAACTTACAAGTTTGTTATGTCATATAACGCTCACTTTATTTCCCAAACCAAGTCTCTAGGTAATTTGAGACATTCCAAGGTTGTCGCCAGTCGAGAAACCTACTGAAAGTTTGCGAGATATCAATAGCTGTGGTCACACTGCCGGCGATACGACATCACAACATTGACGCAGAACTTATCTCATATTAAGTTCAGTTAGCATCAGAAGTAGATAATCTTTTTCAGAATTTCAACATTTATTTTTGGTACTAATCATACTATTTTAATGGTCTTTTAAGAGTCTTATCACACTGGCCGTTTCACTCACGACATTTTGGATAGCGCTAATAGCGCTATACGTCATCGCCAGTCAAAGTAAAAGTCAAAAAGCTTTTTATTCAATAAAATCTCACTGATCACTTTGAATCGTCATTACGTTTTGTATGATTAGGTATGACGACAATATTTTTAATAGGATGAGTTGGAGCTAGGCTCTAAAATTGAGTATTTAGCTGTTAACTACAGCCGAAAAAGATCAAAATTTAGTTATAAAACTCTATTGAAACTTTGTTTAATCATCAAGATGATGACTAGATTTTTTTGAACCGTGTTAGCGCTGACACCGATATTTTTGTCGTATGTAAGTGTATCGGCCAGCGTGCAAACGTCCAATGGCGAATCGGATGACGGTACTCTGTGAATAATGGAATATTACGCTACGTAATGGTAAGTAGTTGTACCTACGTTACACTTTCACTTGACACTTGGTGCTTATACTTTATGAACTTGTACTCCAAGAAGGTTTACTCTGGAAAATGGTAATGTTTGCTATTGACATTTACAGTTACACCCACTGCGCATATTTTCCAGGATTTTCCCATCATCCCCACCAGGTTTGCCTAACTAATGGGGATAATGGGAAAAATAAAAAGTTATAGTTCAGTAATAGTCTAACAAAACAGCTCCTATTCCAAACTTACTGCTGTGGAGCATAGAGGTTAAACTTACTACACTGTAAAATAAAAGACAATAGGTAGGTATATAAAACTCTTTTGAAGGTGACTGACAATAAACGCACAGCCTAAACTGAGGTATGAAATTTGGAGGGTATTATCCTTATAGTGTAGAGGTGCACTAAGAAAGGAATTTTAAAAAGTCGCATCCTAAAATTAGGATCAAAAATTTTAACCAAATAATGCGTATGCTGCCACCACGCGAGCAAAGCCGCGAGCTACAGCTAGTATTTCTATAAAACTTTGTTTTTTGAAACATATCAGGGTAAAACCGTTTATAATTACCAAAGCAATAGTTATAAGAGCAACAGGAACCTTAACCTTAAGGACTCATTTCGCTTATGTCTCATTAAGCAGTGAAATTATCTAATTTGCTAACTCCAAGTGTTACGCACGTAAGTTTATTTTGGTGATTAGGGAGAACTGGCGAAGTTAACGCTTATAAACTTACATAATTATTAACGCTATAAATCTGTGATTTCGATTACTTTGAGAGTTCGTAGCGCGTGTTAAATTGATTCTTGTACTTTTAGCACGACGTTTTGACGCTTTCGATTCGCTGCAGCATTTTTTCATTGAAAATGGTAATCAATTTCAAAAATATTAAACTTTATATGGTGGACCATGAAATGAAAAAAAAATCGTGGTTTATCTTGAAGTGGACAACGGGAAGAAAAAGTTGCTTCTGGTACAGCCAGGTGTACTATGTTGGTATACCACGGTCAGGACCCACTCTGAATCTGTGGAAGATTCCGCGTGTATCAATAATAATTATTTTATCTCTAGATTAAGTCCACCAAGCTTTATGAATGGTGTACTGAGAAAATTAATTCCATCTAAAATAATCCCAGCGGGGTTTCATAAAAGACTCTTGATGCTATAGAAGATTACCTTAAACATTAGTGAACGCGTCACAACTCCATATTGTATCACTTTTGCTATATAAAAGATAATACTACCGATTGAGAGTGCGCGAGGAGGACGAGTACTACCCTCCGAGATACAGTTTTTTTTAACTAGTTCGGAGTGTATTGCAAATCTGATTCGGCCACTAACTAATCTGCTATATTTTGCTTTAGACACAAATAAAAATGTACCTACCCGTACAGGTACCTACTACCAAATAACAATACTTATAAAAGTACGGGAATAGTAATAGGACTAAGTACCTACCTGTAGGTCTCTCTTAAAACTACGTATCTGTACCTACATAGTTGTAAGTGGTCTCATCTCAGTTTTTTCGGAAATAAAGAATTTGAAAGATTTGAATATTTATTATACTAAGCTTTTATTGAAAGCCACAAACTGCTGAAATGTAGCAAACAGAAGTTCAAACTAAACCCGGCTATCGATGGACACCAAATACGAAACCACTGGTATTGAAAATCATAATTCCCAAAACAATTGCAGGTGCTTTGAACTATCCCGTAAAGCCAGAACGTCTGCCATGTGAATGGCAAAGATTACAAGCGGAGATAAGGCAAGTCGTGGAGCGGTAAAAATTTGGTTAGGTTACCAACTTTGTTTTTTGATGTGTTCTTGAAATAAAAGTCAAAGTAAGAAACGAAACATTTAGATAAACGCAAAATCATTTTGATTCAAATTCAGATTTTTTTTGATATCGTTGGAAAAATCACAACATTTACTGTATTTTAATAAACTTCTACTAAGATGAAAAAAAAAGGTTAAAAAGACGCATCAAATTTTCCATTCATCAAAGAACCATTTGCCAAAAATACGCAGTTAGTGGCCTGAAATTTAAATTAATACTAATTTGTGACACTGTCTGGACCATCTGTGCATAATCTTTGAACGCAGTTAAACGTACAATACCATTTTCAGAGCCGTTCCGCTCGACCATAGCCGTTACCATTAGTGGACACTAACTAATGAACACAAACGATCCTCGTCCTTCTGCCCGGAATTTAGGATTATACTTTTACTTATGTTTTTTGAACATATAAATACATTGCTTGGTCTATTATATTGTCTATTGTCACATAGCTTAGTCTTCCTATCATATATTACTTGGTGTAAAGTTATTGTTTTTTTTATTTTATTATTAATCCGATTAAGTTCTCAAAGTTACATACGAACCCGCTTCTACTCGTAGAGTCACCTCTCCTCAAAGGTTTGCTGAAAGAAAACTTTTTTAGTGTACATGTCCACTTTTTCTGTTTTTTATTCATTAAGTTTATTAAGAATCAGAATACATAGTAACACCCAAGGGACGAGCCTAGATTTTGCAGGAATAAATAACACTAGGTGCTTTGTTCATCGCCACTAATGTGTGTACTAAATTGGTTTCGTGATGATAAATAAATAAATATAATATATAAATATTCACGGACACTTAACACAACGCCTTCTAGTCCCAAACTAAGCAAAGCTTGTACTATGGGAACTAGATGGCTGATAGAATACACACATACATTTTTTTTTTGTAAATACATACTTATAATACATAGAAACACCCAGACACAGAACAAACATCTATGTTTACAACACACAAATGTTTGTTCTCAGTGGGGATCGAACCCACGACCCACAGCACGGAAGGCAGAGCTACTACCGACTGAGCCATGACGCCTGTCAATGTAAATTATGTTTATCTACTATTTTAGATAGTAAGTACAATAAAGTACGTAAGGTAAAATTAAATGACATGCAGTGTAAATAACAACACATTTCCATTTTTATAAAGAAAACCCGCGGAAGTTGATTTGATATGCAAAGTGGCCTGACCCTTTGTGTGGCGACAGAAAAAAGGTGCATCCATACTTTAATGGAGAATTCTCACTCTGGGATATATTTAACGAGTAAAAAACTTGCCGATACTACCTTTATTGATGGAATGAAAAAAAAAACCAAAGCTTTGCATAGTGTTGCTGAAAAATGAGGCATGGGTTTGATTCTTTGAACTAAACAAACTTTTGTCTTTGCGTATGACGTGTTAATAGCTAAGACGATGCAGCTTTTTGGCTACAAAAACACCACAGGTATATCACTCGTTTTATTGCATCCAATTTTATTTTATGTTCAGTGCTTTGATCACGAATAAATGTGACAATCGCAAACGTATCGTAACGCTAGTATATCCGAGATACACTGCGCGGTGACACTACAACGGTTGGCAGTCGAGCTAGCATTGACGCGCAATGTAACTCGAATACGTTAGCGCAGCGACTGTCAGATTTGTTCGCGATAGAGGTACAGCTCACATTCGTTCGAATTGATCTCAAATGCATCAAAATCTTTTGACGACGTGTTATTTGAGTTTGGAAGTGATGAAGGTTTCTAGGTCGTTTACTTTATTCCTCGCTTATTGTTAACACACATCATAATGTTATAATGTGATAAGGGTCGAGCCTCGGAGTTGAAATTCCGATAAGTCTTTTAAAAAAATATGTAACGAACGTAGGTTTCTGGGGTTTTTATTTAATACATTTTCTACTCGTTGGACGTGCCTTGAGCACATCATAATACCCAGAAAATATATAAAATGAAGACTTAGATATAATCTTACTAACAAGTGTTCTAGGCTCTCAAGTTTAGACAACTTTAACCAAAATGAAAATTAATGGCTTTTTCCATTGACCTTCATACAGTGACAATATAATGTATGAAAGTTAGATCAGAGAATTGATGAAATTACGACGCCGATTTTGGCACGACTTTACCAAGATCAGAATACATAATATTATATTATAAATACATAACTGAAATGTACTCAAAAAAAATATGGGCAAGAAACTCTAGTTGACTGGCATGAAGCTATAATCATTGCATATGATAAAAGTAAAGTAATACTCAAATATCCACGTTGACTTTAGCACGGGTCTTAAACAAATCACAAACTTCGCTTTCCACATCTTCACTTCAAATTGTTCAAACACTCAAACAAAAGGCTCCCGCAATTCTTTCCTTAATTTGAAAGGGTCGCAATCTGCGTGAGATAGAGCCTCTGAAAGAACTCTTGCTTACTATCTGCCAAGCAAATTGCAATAACAGGCACACCTTACTTCGCTGGCGATAAATCTTAGAGCTGCAAGTGACGAGCTTTTGTCTTATTTATGCTCTCATTTTGGATTCATAGTGTTTTGGACAGTTAGGTTTATGTAGGAAAATAAAATAGAACGAAAATGCTTTCAAATTTTTTACACTAATATTTAGGTACACAAGAGGGTTAGTCAGAAATTCGTCTGGAACGCGGCTGGAGTTTTTTGTTTCATGAGTATTATAGGGCTTGTCGCTATTAAACAGAGTTGGCACGCAACACAAAACAACGGTAAACACCACAAGCCGCGAAAGCCGTATATTTGAATGCCTTGCAAATTATTGCAACTCCTTCGTAATAAACAGCATTGAATAAAGGGTGAGCAGGTTTTAAGATAAGATTTTATTCCACAGGCTCAAAGCAACAGCCTTTCAACCCACTTGTAATATTAAAACGAATGGCGTTATTAAAATAAACAGTAACTTTATCCCGCCGTCTTAAAAACTTTTTCATAAAAGTCTGCTTTGTTTTAATTCATGAGATAAAGTTGATGTCCTGAGATAAGAAATAAAAAGACCTACTTTTTGTGAAACTGTTTCAGAAAAGGTAAAACGCAATCTCCAACATCAACACCGATCGAAACCGCTTGGGGACTTCAAATTATGTTTTTGTTGGTTCCAATTGTTTCACTTTGATTCCAACTTTTCTTTTGTTTTTATAGGTACCTATACAAATTCTGTTTTTTTTTCCTCATCAGTAGGTAAGGTACTCACTAGTTATTTAGACTATCTGTCTTTGTTTTGTGTACACTATGCTTTGAAACAAACTCGTTAAAACGCAGACGCTGATGAACAAACGATATTACTCCTTAATTAGATTTCTCATTAAAAGGAAAAAGAAAACATTAGAGCTTCTTTACAGCAGTTTTCTTTATGCAGGCGGCGTGCACGACCGTTTAGAATGCAAATATAACCGACTCTGGTGCCAATTACTTGCAAATTCATGACATTGAAACCCGCAGAAATCATTTAAAATGAATCTACACCTTGCATACGAATTGATAGTTCAAGGGAAGATATTTTAGCCACGTCTAAGTTGGTAGTGTGGGGGGAGGTATTTCTACAACTCAGTTGAGTTAACTAGGGTACTTACAAACGATTTATTTTTAAATTTGCACATTAGACTATTTAGCCTACTAAGTAGGTACTCATCACAAAATATCACAAAAAAAAAAATTGTATAATGATACTTTGATGGGTATTTTAATAAAACCGCGATAGATTTCTAATTGAGGTAAAAACAAAATAATAAAATTAAAGCATTTCATCTGAAACCACATTGTTTTTTTATCCAAAAAAATATAACCTTCAAAAAGGTATTGTTATTTTGTGATCTTTAGAGCCTGTTTTAGGTAAAGTGGTTACCAAAATACAAAATAGTAGAAATAAAAACTATTCTAAGCTTTTTCATAAGCTCTTTATTTGCCATGTACCTACTTGTAGGTAAACTAAAAATAATAAAATCTTAGAAAAGGCACGCTAAGGAACAAGCCATTGCTTTGTTCTTATAAATAGCGTTTACAATGTGTCTTTTCACATCTTTTATCTTCATCCAAAATATTTTGGTTACATAAACATAACTCAATTTATTTCTAATTCAAAATAAAAGCAATAACTCCCAGTTTTAGCTTTAAAATACTTCTAAATTCCAGCTTAAAAGTTATGCACTCTGTTGCCTTTGTTCGAAAATTTTCACTACCTATTTTCAAACATTCTCGCAAACGTTATTATAATGCATGATACAGGGTGAGTTTAAGTTAACATCATTAAAAATGAAATCTAAAATCGAGTTCCTATCGAGTTGAAGCGATTTTATCGAGAATCCTGTTGTTATTCAATAACTTCAAACTCGATTTCTATAAAGTCCGGAATTGTGAAATGACGATAAGCGCATGAGTTGAAAACCGTTTTGTTTCACAGAGAAGTCCTAAACACGATATTGATTCGATTTCAGGAGTGAAACTCAAACCCAGCCCTACACTAACTATGGTAATCGAAAATTCCCTTGTTATTTTCATGTGCCCACAATGGCATGAGCTGAGCACAGCGTGCATAAATTGGTAGTATATTGCGCGGGCAGTTTAAAGAAGCATTTTCTCTCTACAAAGGAATGCAGCAATGGGTTGTGTAGGGTTGATAAGAACTCGAACGCATTAAGCGGACATAAAAAGGCTAACTAACTAGAGCCCCAATAACAATAGTGTTTTATTATTAGTGCGTATGTCATTAATATTACGAGGTAAAATACGGACTATTACACAGCTCATGTTTTTTACCTCGCAATATTCCGTACGGAAAATTGCATTTAAGTGGGATTTCATAATTAGAAGATTTTAAGCTACCGAGACTAAACCGCCTCGTAATGCATACGAGCTCTACCGCTAAAACAACGCACCAAAATTTAATAACACCCAAACCGATATTTTCTCCTGAATTCATAGCGAAACTAAAAAGAAAGTTATGCAGGAAAGTTTAACGTTGAATAAACCAATTATGCGCTGAAACTCAACATTTGAGATTCAAATAGATTGA
Organism: Eulithis prunata; assembly: GCA_918843925.1. Taxonomy (NCBI): domain Eukaryota; kingdom Metazoa; phylum Arthropoda; class Insecta; order Lepidoptera; family Geometridae; genus Eulithis; species Eulithis prunata. The sequence goes on along the minus strand of OU974014.1, from coordinate 6,149,552 downwards.
ACTTCAAGCTGGAAGGTCTAACACGAGATTATGTAAGTTCTGGATCATGCTGAAGTGTTTGTTTTCTTTGTTTGCAATTCCAACGCGGAAACTCTACTTTTTGGGAGCAAATTTTTCTTAAATAAACTAGAAAAATATAATGCAACTAACAATCTAAGTTTTAAGGATTTATCTCTTTATTTCAATGTCGAGTAATAACTTTTTTAGTTTTTTAGGCACCCAAAATTTCCAAACACACTAGCAATTTCGTAGCTGAAACGACTACATTTGCTTACAACAGGGTCGGTTAAAGTGGTTCGTATTGGAGGTATACTTTTCGATTCCGATGAGTTTTAGATGCGTTTTTATGGTTATTACACCGATCCCAATCTTCCTAACAACTTTACTGATTTATTTTACGGTGTATCAGTAATGGTTGTGTATCGGTGAAATACGGTGTTTTTCCCTCATGTGGCGATAGCCTCTTAATACACTGTTCTATAGTATATAGGTATGTATAATTGTATAATGTATGTCCCAGGTAAAGTTTATTCAAAAAGAAAAACTACAACTGATACAGTATTTACAATATTTAAAATACACAAGAGCATGAAACAGAGTCTCTTCGGTAAACTGCCTATTAGAAAGCATTGCTTCACTAAGCACGTAAACTGAAAACGTGTCTTGTTATTCACATGCAGAAGTTTTTAATACAAGAATCGACTAACGCCTGAGCTTGCGTGTGGTGTGAATGTTACGAAACCGTTACCGCACGTGTGCATGCATCTGGTCGGTTTTTATATCTCTTCTGTAACATCTAAAAATGTGACTACCAAAACTGCGTCGTATAACTGATATAAAAGTCGGGTGTTTTTCCAACAAAGGTAACCTAAGCTATATGTTGCTAAGAATGTGTTTAATATCTACCAATACGGATCGTATATTATCATAGCTTTGCTTAGCACTAGTGGAGACGGGTTGAAGAAAGATGCATGCTAAAAATGGCAGTTACAGATGAGTGCTATGTATATGTATATTATGTATGCTTTCATCCTCGCATAGATAACCCACGCAGTTTCATAGCACATTTTACTCGCTTTGCTTAGCTTTAGTGAAAACTGTCACATAGGCCAGTATGCCGATACATAAATCGTGACTCAAGTATACATTTGAGTAGAGATTTGCATGCAAAAGTCTATGCTTGAGTCCGGATCAGTGCTTTAGCAGTAGATCAGCATACGGACCATGCGGTAATTTTTTGTTTATTAGTTTATTTCTCCTCGCACGCTGTGACGCCCTATATAATTATGGGAACACTATATTATGTTACCATTAGACTAATTCTTTGTTTATTATGTGTAAACCCGTGTTGGGTGTCCTATTTTATAAAATAAAAAAATAAATTGTTTCGAAGTTGAGTATTTGACCTCGCTCACCGCTTAGCATAGCGCATCTCCAGTCAAAAAGCAGCGTCTATTGGTAGATATCAAACACATCCATAGCCTTGTCTAGCTCTGGTGGAAAAACACCCTTAAAGTGGTCGAAAACGTACGGTATGAAGAATCTTAAAGCATTACCTCTTATCACGCAATAATAATTCACCGTAACCCCAAACATGTGGCCACAGCATCTTGGCTACTTATTTCATTATTTACCCAATAATCACACGCAATTACGTAGGTAATGTACTGAGATTGATGTGTTTGGCAGCTGTTTATGTATTTCCGTGGCTCATCCGATTGATCAGCTATTTTGAGTGCGTCAAGACTATCAGCTATGTAATCTGCGTATATTTATTTGACACACTTTCGATAACATTCAACCTCAATTACTTTGGTATTTGCAACAGATTTTTACACAAAGAAGTTTTTTTTAATATTTATAATATTTTCTCTTGTTTAAAAGGCAAATGTTTCAATGCCACCGATACGCTATAACAGGAGATTTTACTCTAGAGGGATGACGTCATAATATATCTTTGCCAAAAACTCGTTTCACTTACTGGTTTTCGATATAATTTTTATTAATATTTTTTTAATTATTCTATCAAGAAAGTTGTGCTTTATAAGAAACTCTTGTCACTGTCATCAAAAAGAGACGGTAAGTATTTTGCTTCAACTTTTAGCCAAGGAGTGGAACTCTTTGCCGGCGTCTGTTTCCGAATTAGTAATCATCTTGATGTTTTCAGGAGTCGAGTGAATACCTACGTATCTTCTAGGTAAGCATCCTGCATCGTCACTTCACGCCGAGATTGCGGTCAAACGCTAGCCTATAGTTTGTAAAAAAAATTACCATTTCCAATGCATAACCTTTAAATCTTGAAGAAGTAGAAGAAGTATATTATGTTGTGTATGAAGCATCTTGCTTAATCCACTGCAGTCTAAACTTTGGCTAGATTTTCTCCATGAGTGCCGGCGCCAGAGAATTATCAGCCAAGCAAGAAATTAAAGTAGCCGTGAACGGCATAAAATTAACTTAGTCTCAAAACGCAGGGTCGAACTCAGGACAAGGAATATTCATCGGGGAAAAATAAAATGTTTCTGAAAAGTGGCGGCGTGATTTATTCAGTCTCTGAAATTCTGAAGCAGTCTCCAAGGAGCTTGAGGAATATTCTAGAGGGGGAAATAAAATGTTTTAAAATTGGCGCGGTGATTTATCTATCGGTGCCTAGTAGGGTTTATGGAGCTTGTAATCCCCTTTAATAGCACTTTATTTTTACAGAGTATTTTACTGGTGATTCCTGATTGCCTGAAAACAACATCTAAATATTTATTTGATACTTTATTGCAGCAAACACAGAGTTTTTACAACAGGAGAGCTTAATGCTAAAGCATTTTCAACCAGCCATTACTGATAGGTGAAGAACAAAGGACCTAATGTATGACTTCATAGGTCATATTGTCAGGGTACATACGTGGTAAGATTTGGCTTAATTTATTTATTCAATTTAAAAAAAAATCAAACCGTCTCATGTCATCGCTTTGCCCACATTCATTCAGTTTTAGAAATCAAGCTATATTTTAGTGCGTATGTACAAATGAATAAATGAATATGAATATGCAAATTGGCATAAAAAGCGTTCAGCAATTTTTCTGTACAGACAGATAGGCACAGCGGGTATAGCTTTACTGTGAAGGAAGACTAAAAGGCACAGTAATTCATCAAAGTATTTGAGTATAGACCTTTGAATACCTCCCCTTCATCCAGTCTGTATAGGTCTTAAGGTGCCGACGGATGTCCTCGTCTTTCACCCGCCTCTTCCGTTCCATGCATTTGGATTTGCACGCCTAATTAAATTAAACTTTATTAATTTAACACCTATTATTTATGAAGCACGGACGAAGGCGGTGTTTCGAAAGAGCGATTCTTAAAGGGGCTTACACACTGGTCACTTACGATAGACATTTGTGGCTAGTTTCAACAGTTACTTTTGAAAGTTACTGTATCTTCTTCTCTTCTTTTTTAAATATATAAAACTCTTTTGAAGCTGACTAACAATCAACGCACAGCCTAAACTATAAGTCCTAGAGGTATGAAATTTGGAGGGTAGTATCCTTATATAGTGTAGGGGTGCACCAAGAAAGGAATTTTGAAAATCGCTCCCTAAAGGGTCGAAAACTAGGATCAAAGATTTTAACCAAATAATGCGTATGCTGCTAACACGCGAGCAAAGCCGCGGGCGACAGCTAGTCTTGCATAAATAGTCAGTACAACGGTGACGTTGCTACTTCATCATCATCATCATATCAGCCTATATAATATGTATTATGAAAGTATTGTTATTGCAATGGTATGAAAAATAGTTACCACTTACTGCTGACCACTAGTGGATGTAAAATAAAACCTGTACCTATATAATAGTAGCTGATACCCGCGTCGTATGCGTGCGAAACTTTCCACAAAAACACACAAGTTTCGTTGAAATTGGTGATCCGCGAACAAGCAAACAGACAAACTAGATTTTTAAATCAGAATCTTTTATTTAGTAGATTTGCATATATAGATTTTCCACTTCTTTAATTTTAGTGTTTGACTTTTTTTACAGTTTTATAATAGTATAGATAGATAGATAGATATAAACTCTACTGTAATAGCTTCCTGTAGAAAAACTGGGCACTCTTTGTCATTGCAAAAGAAAATAAAAATAGGCTTACGACTGTAATCCCTAGGCACGATAAACTTTTCCTTAGAGCTCTCGGTCCTCAAAATCCTTGAAGATCTCATTATTTGTAGGGTAATAAAATTACTACATAAAGGGCCTCGGAAACTGTAAAAAATCTCACTGTGTGTGATGAAACATCCCAGTCAAACAAATGAACCACAAAAAATAATTCTGGCTGTTGGTGATTTTGCGATTTAAGAGAACGAGATGCATAGAACGCTCACCCGATCGGTCCCAATCCCAACACCGAAAATTGTAACAGTGTAAACCGAAAACCAAATAATCCTGTCGCTTTTCGGTTAAGTGAGCAACGCGGTTAAAAACGACGGTAGGTACTATGGGGGTCAGCACGAAAAAATATGATAACCACAATTGTATTGCAACGGTAGCATATTCGAGCTATATTGCGCTTCAAAGACAGTCTGCTTGGCGAACGTTTTAGCTTCACCGCGCAGTGTATCTCGAATACGGTACTGTTTCGTCACAGTACCGTATTCGAGCGTATTCGTGCCTACCTCTTTGTGACGGTAGAAGATCGGATGTGGATTGAAGTGCGTTCACTTGTCCGGAACAGGGAGCCGAATTCATTTCGTCCGGATCGAAACGGTTTTTAAAAGTACCTACCTCGGTTTTACTTTTTGGTTTGATTTAATTGAACCAGTCAAGCGAGTGTTGTGTAATGGGCTTATGAACAGAAACCGAAGGATAAAACAGCATAAGAAAATAAGTTTTTTTAGAGCACTAAAGCATTCTAAAAGGGTCTGGGGCTGATTGGATGGAGCCGTCCCACATTTTTTACAACTTGCAATGATGGAACTTTGTTTGTTACAATACACATAAAATGCAGTTTTAAAAAATTTTACAATGTCATTATAAAGCAGCGGGAATCATTAGTTATTAGACATTTTACAACGACAAATGCATCTTTTTCAATGTTGTTTATCGTATTTACAGGTCAAAATAATTACTTTATTTTACGTTTTCGTGACTGCTACTGCATAATAAATTATGATAAAAACAACAAAGTTATAAATATCAAAATTAATCTAAAAATTTACTAGATTGTATGCAAATAGGGACCTGAAAGGCCCCAGCGCCTATTTGAGCCCAAAATATAAACCTTCTACTAGCACAATCTCTAGAGAACGGAAAACTAATCATGTCTGAATGATATGATGTCACGTGACATTTTCTTTTTGACGTTTCCTTGAATGTCAACTTAGTTAGAAGATAGGGCTTGTTCCCAAACTAAACTTAACTGTAAAAACTGTTCACTAGAGAGCTTATAATTAAGAGATTTTGATTGAGGTATGATTCCGTAGCTCACTACAGACAGCAACACTGCAACAGCCAGACGACGTGTCAAAACAACATTACTGATTTCTATGTATTCCTATGGAATACCTTACGTGGCCAGCGACATGTCGCATGGGTTACGGGCCGAGCAGCAACATGACGCGGCGACACGTTGCCTGCTGCTGTAGCTTATACCGCGTGCACACTATGCCCATGCTGCTGCCGGCATTAATGCCGCTTAGTGAGAATAAAGGCGATGTTGCTGTGGCAATAAGTCCGCGGCATTAATGCCACCATACTTGGCGATGGTATCATGTATAATTACCCTCCTTAAAAATATTCGTGTAAACGCCTTAGCTTTTAAAGTAAATAGAATCAGCAATTCAAATTAAGCTCAATGAATACTCAGAAAATATTTGCCTACCAACGCCGGACTGGACTAGAAATGCTTCTCATAATTAATTTAGGTACCTATTGACTGGTATTGGATCGAACCCTTCGGTTCTCGCCATTAAGCCTTAGGTTCCTAATAAACGAAGCGGCATAATGACGGCTGTAAGTTAGCGTAGTTTCACACTATGACAAGCGCGAAGTGAACTTTTAAAGATTTCATTGCAACATAAAATGCTATAAATTAAGCGCATTATGCTTAGCATTTTAGGCTTAGTGATTTTAATTTATTTACAGACACATAGGTACATTACTATTTAAATACGATTAGATAAGGAACCTTAACTAACGTAACTGAATATTAAAATTAACTCTTATTTCTAGCCGTATAAAGTTACAGAAAACAGATACAAAACATAATTCAAATCACCTATTGTTATTGTTACTCTTTTTTAAAAAGCGCGTCGAGTCGCGTTTCTTTGAGCCGACTCACAAACGTGTCTTGGTTTTGTTATGTTACGTTCAGAGTATTCCACCTCAGTATTACGGGTACCGTTTCTTAAAGAACCGTAATTTTAGCCATTCGAAAGGTAAAATACGCAGATGTCTGAATAGGAAACTCAATTAGGAAATACCTATCCTTGCCGCTGAGGAGTTATTTCAATAATATCTGCTGTTTATAATTAACTACGCTCTCAACGTTTCAACATTGATAAATATTCAAATGTTTTGTTTCTTGAAGTCATTTTACAGGAGTTTTATAGCCATTGGAAAATGCTTGCAGATATCTCTTCTGGATCTAAATTTGAAATTAAATAGCACTGAACTCCTTCTGCATTATTTCTCCATCTTTGCCGACCTAATGTTGCGTTCACACTATGCCGCAATCGGCAGAGACTTGGGCAGAGAAGTGGGCACGAGCATAGCGTGAACACGATCATGCCTCTGTCCCGGCTCCCGGCCCAAATTCATGCCCTTGCTCCCTGATGAGAATAAAGGCGATGTTGCTGTGGCAATAAGTCCGCGGCAATAATGCCGACAGCGGCATCGGCATAGTGTGAACGCGGTATAAAAATACTGACGATGGTAAAGTTTCACTTTTTGACAGTTAGCACTGTGTAAATGGAAGCAACAACCGAATGATGTGCGTTTTGAAACCCAAAGAATATCTTGCTGTAACAGCATTTATGTTGATTAATACTACTGTTACAGATACACTGTGCCAGCGTTTATTACCCACACTGTTGCCGCAAATGTTCTCGATGGTACCAATAGCGTAATCCGATTTTAATTGAACTCGCCTTTGCTTGTTTAGATGAGTTCGAATGGGTACTGTAATGGAAGTTCGTTTAGGGCCCGTTCAAACTGTGGTTTATTAGATAACACCAGGTATACGAGCGCAGTTACACATTGTGAGTTTCATTAGCGAAGTAAACGCTTTGGTCGAATGTGCGACTACTTACTTATTGGCGTATGTTTCGATTCAACATCGCGATTGTATCAATAAACGTGTGTTTTTTGCATGTGAATTCATAAATATGGAGACTATTAATCGCGACTGTATTTATTGTGCGCTCGACCGAATTGTGAAAACGCGCGTTTGCTTCGCTGCAAAAAGTCGCCATGTGTGAAACCTCATCCTTTACCCAACCCACCAATTAGTTTACATGTTTAGATATTTAAATTCACGTAAAATGGCAAATGCACAAACAGTGCGACGCCAATCAAAATATATATATATATATATTTAAATGTTTGTGTTTCAATCACGCTGCAACTGCTTTGGATGAAACTTGGCATATATATATAATGTATAGTTCGCAACCTGGATAACTACTTAATGCTACTTTTATCCCGAAAAATCAACAGGAACAAACGGGGCGCGGGCAAAGTCGCGGGCGGAAGCTAGTTCTAAATGTTTTACACCTCATCCAACTTATGAAGCTTTCAACCAAAAAGCCAATAATCATTCACGGTTATATTTTGAAAACCAAACCAATTCAGCCGTAAAAGTACCTAGTCAATTGAATTGTGGTCTCAGCGGATACAATCATTGATTCGTGTAATTTCGCTTCGAAAGAACAAACGAGTTTACATGAAATTATTTCGTGCGTATTAACTTAATGAGTAATACATGCAATTACGAATGTTTACTTAATGAATATTGGATAATCCGTGTTTTATAGGCTTTTTGTAATTTTTATTTTTTCATGCGTTTGTTTTGTGTATACCTACTAGTATAGTATTTTAAGATCTGTGGTATAGGTATACAGTAAGATGTTATTATGGAATGTTTTAACGAATAGAAAACTTGAAAACGTATGGAAATGGTCACGTGAATGTTCGGTAATATCAGTTTTTATACATCTATAGAGATTGCAAAGTTTTGCATCAATATAAAAATTTAGCGTCGCATTTGTTATTTGCTTACAAAATGTTTATTCAAAGAAAGCTGCCTTTATGTACTTACACTTGGGATAGTTTGTTTCGCGCATATCCCTGTAAGTTGACCTGCATGGCACGTTGTATGAACTGCTTGTATGATTGAACATGACGTCACTGTTCTTACAACACTATATCAGTAACTTCATCAAGTTTAGTTTAATACTATTAAACCATGACGTTCAAATTGATATCACAATACTTTAACACACCTACATTATCACAGTAGTAAGTTCCGGGACAGTCTGTATGTATACGGTGGGGTTTCAGTCGTGCGTGAGTGTATTACATTTGCTTTTCTGCATATATTGGAATCATAGAACCAAAACAAGCCAACAACGATCTAACTCGAACAAATTTTATAAGGACTTAAAGCCCTCTATTGTTCGTTCAATTCCGGAACTTTTTCTTATTACTTCGCACTAAAAACCCACACTGTGCACTGATATCCATTCATTCGCGCGTCGTATATGCGTTGAATCGAGACTGGCGAACGTTCCGGATACCACTGTTATTTTTGTTACACGCTGTGTTTATCCAAAGTATTTTCGCATCTCGACATTTTGCAGCTGCTGTAAAAAGTTTTAAACTTTTTTTTATTTATTTTTATGATAAAAATAATGGAACAAGCTGATAGCTCACCTGATGTTAAGTTGTAACTTCTGCCTATAACAATGCATTACCTCTCAGAGCAAGTCCAATGAGGACGTGCCCTGTAAGGCAATGCACTGCGTCCATCACTCTAAGACGTAAAGATCTTGAAGTCTCATGTGCCTGTAATTACACCGGCGCCCTTACCCTTCAAACCGGAACACAGCAATGCGAGCATCGCTGCTTGGCGGCAGAAATAGGTACGGTGGTAGTACTTCCCCGGACGAGCTCTCACAAAGAGCTCTACTACTACTTAACTATAATTAGACTGTTAATTTCTCACTGTTCAGACAATTTTGAAACTGTAGAAATAATCCTGTTTTAACTTCGAATCGGAAAACGAAAAGGGCGTTATAAGATTGACGGCGTTGTGTGTCTGTCTATCTGTTCGTTTGTCTGTGCCCTCGTAGCTAAGTAGTCTAAAAAGATTAGTCATGGCCATTTTTCTAAAATTAACTTGTTCAAAATAGGATAACGTAATAATTTTCTACAAGCTGTCAAGTTAACTCAAAGTAAGTTAGCCACAGAATAAGACTTCGAAAGATGAGGTACGGGACTTGAGCCTACTTAATGCTGTCTAATTGATTTTAATTATTGTTTGTTATTGTTTCCAAGTTAAGTATTTGAGACTGCGATCCAATTTATTTACTCTGCGTTTGTTAAATAGAGAGGTGGAAATTTACTAGAATTAAGTGTTAATTCATTTTATTGAGGTCAAACTTGGAGAAATAGGCCAATAAGCTTTGGTACAGATATATTTAATTTTATTAAATCAAAAGTGTTTTGAAAATGCTCTATTTTAATGAAGTTTATTTAAGTATTTTTGCTCCTTATGGAATTTTTACAAGAACTCAAATTATTGACTTAGTGACGATTCGGACAAAATATACGGACAAAATTGTCCCAATTGTCACTTTTGATTCTTCTTCTTCTCTTCATTAATGGCCTCTGTCCGTCATTTCGACAGACAATTTTGCCAATGTCAAGTGATATAATTGTAATAAATAAGTCAAGTCAAGTCATTTGTCAAGTCGGCTGTCGTTTGTTTTGAAAAGAAAATGGTGGATTTTCTCTTTAAAACCTAACACGAATTTTCACATTCAGAAAAACCACTTTACACACATTTATTCCAATGGCTCACACTTTATGTTACGACCTAAGTATTATTGGTTAAAATTCCACCAAAATTAAACAACAATACTCACAATAACACAAGAAAAACTATTAAAATAAAAGTGCTATGTGTCGTTTAAAAAAATGTCAAAACTCGTGTCCTCACTTTTGATTTTAATCATTTTTGTTGTGACGATTCGGACGACATCAAAAAAAATTGACGCTGATAACTTCACTAGAACGTTATCCTTGTACGATATTTCATCACAACCAGTGTAACTAGAGATAAATCGTAGAGTAATAATAGAAATCAAACTGAATGCATGCGTTTAGCGCCGGTTTTGAACTCGTAATTTATGTCCGATACGATTTTGATCAAGACAATGTTTCAAATTGAAAATGCAATAGTTTTAGACACTAATGTAAATGAATTTGGAAAATGAGTTTGAAAAATAAGTGTTATGTTTGGACTTGAACTATTGATGGAGTTCAATATTATGTAGGTATTCCAAATGATGTTCATACTCTATATTAAACAGAGAGGTAAGTCTCTTAATACATTCTAAAAATAATGTCATTGGAATATAGTTGGGAAAGTCACTAAACGTTATTATGATCCTGTGGTTATACTTTTATGACATCCCAAAAAAATTGCAATGATTTTTTTACTAAATCTTATTATATAAATGACCCTCCTGATTATAACTCTCGTGTAATTGTTTATTTCTGTACGCTTTGGCAACATTTTTAACGATTGCACAAATAAATAGCAAGGTAATAAAGAACGTTGGAAAATAAAACGACGCAATGTAACGAAAGATAACTGCGTGCTCTAGATTTAAAACTTCTATAATGTTCTGTGTAATTGAATATTGAGGTTATTATAATAGCTGTTTTCACACTGCTAACGACACGACATTTTAACCTACTTCAAATAAGGAGGAGGTTCTCAATTCGGTTGTATTTTTTTTTATGTTTGTTACCTCAGAACTTCATCATTTATGAACCGATTTGATTTCTTTTTTTATCTGAAAGGATAGGTATACTTCCAAATTGTTTCCATAAATTTTTTATCAAAATCAGTTCAGCAGTTTGGAAGTTCAATAAGAATAACTCGAAAAAACACGTCATACACGTACGTCAAAAATCATTACGCATTTTGCTTTCCTGTGACGTTTCTGTGGTGCTTACGATCAATAGAACAGTCCCAATGAACTGTCATCATCATCATCATTTAACGATGAGGGCGTATCAAATTGAAATCGGTTTTTCCAGATTTTTAAACTTATACATTATCTGTGAACCGTCTAATCGTCACACTCGTCTTGCAAAGCAGAATGCGGTTATGCCAAGGAAAAGACTTTGAAAAGTGTTGAATGCAATTTGCTGGAAACCCATCCATAGAAATGGTAGTGTAGATGCCAACTGAAATCAATATTAATAATGATCAAGCCGTCCCGACAAACTTCGATCACATGTGAAGTTCATTAGTTCAGTCTCAGTATAACCAGACGGTCCCTTCTATATCGAATTTAAACTTTACCGGTAAGACATCGCTGGATTTGCTTTGAGTAAGTCCTTGGCTATTGAAGAAGTTTATTGTTGATCGCCCCTTGTACATTATACTTCGTCAAGTTATATTAGAATGTGATCCTTTGAACAAACTTAATGCCTATCGATTATTTTTATGGTTATTTTTTGAGTGAAAAAACTTGGAAATAATGTGACGGAAAGGTTTGGGTTACAAAACAACGTAGAAACTTTTTATTTATTTAATACTTTATTGCACAAAATTATAAATTTGTTACAAAGGGTGGACTTAATGCTGAAAGCATTGTCTGCCAGCCAACCCAAACGTGGTGGTGTAATGAGGAAGTTGGCGTGCGACATTACAGAGAATAATATCTTATATATCTAAGTATTGGAGGAAGCCGATGGTCCGCATGATGTTGAGTGGTAACCACTGCATATAACGATGAATTGCCTCTCTGATATAAAAAAATCTAATCGGTGTATAAATGACGAAGTTCTGAGGTAAAAAAAAACAATCGTATAGTAAAATAATTATTATTAATAAAAGTTAATATATTATTACCTCCTCGTTGTTTTAAAGTTGGTTAAAAATAATTTGAAACGCGCTTCGAGCCGCATAATCAGTTCAAGTAGCTAAAGATATCCACTATTATTTAAGCTGGCTGAGCAAAGCAGAGGCTAGGGGCGCGAAAGAGGTCACCACAGTCCGACGACCATAATTTTTCATCTCATTAACTTGGCTCACGTGTCCTGAATGAGCATGGAGCTCATTAGCCGTACTCGATTTACTCATCGACCCTGCTTCTGCATCTATTTCAGGGTATTGTTATTTTAAACTCCAAGGATCTCGAGTGGAATGATAAAAACGAAATCTTCAGGAAGGTTCTAAAGTTGAATGATGAAAACGGAAAAGGAATAACGAGGCCTAAAAAGATTTCTGAGATTCATGTTTTGATAATTAATCTACGGCCGCCGTATAAAAACACCAGCTACTTATTGAATACTATAGCTTCCACCCGCGACTTCGTCCGCGTCCCGTTCGATCCTATTGATTTTCCGGGATAAAAAGTAGCCTATGTGTTAATCCAGGTGGGTACCTATCAGAACACCTAAATAGCAAAAAGACCATTTAGTAAAACTTACTAAGATGCGAAAGTGACCTTGTAGCAAAACGTCTGGAAATGAAAATAGTCTGTATGTCTAAAACGACAAGTACAGTCAGTCTAGTATAAATAAAAAAATACTTTTCAGTTTTTGAAACGTACCTAATTTGCCCACTAATGCGTAAATGATCTCTCATAAAATGTTTTAGATATCAAATGAGTGCCAATAATGCATCGCAAACGAAGTTGTTAGATATCCGAAATGTTTAGGTAAAAGTTGGCAATATGCCAGAACACCATCAGCACAAATACGCTACCAAATCGACAGTACTTTTTATGAAGGTGAATAAATGTTGGCTATTGATGATTATCATTTACAAATACATTTCAAATAACTTAATTCTTTTATTTCAATTGTTAAGTGCATACTTAATTCTTGGTGGCCATAGAAACACCTGTCTCATACACCACACTACCTCGAAATAATCCAGTAAAATATATGGATAATCTTCAGCTAAAAGTTAGAAAAAAGCTGACTGTAATGCAAATTTGCCTACAACAAAGTCGCAGCCACTACCTGTCCACATAATAATCGGGGAAACAGGTACTAAAGTTATTCACAACTTTTCTTGGCAAGCCGACGCAAAATGACAAATCGCAAAACACAAACCATTGCCGGTCTTCACAACCTACGACATCTACACGATATAGGAGAGCGACTCTCATACCGCGTGCACACTATGCCCATGCCGCTGCCGGCATTAATGTTGCTGTGGCAATAAATCCGCGGCATGAATGCCGCCATACATTCCGGCAGCGGCATGGGCATAGTGTGCACGCGGTTTCAGAGATTAGGATTTCGTTTCCACACCCCATGTCAGCGCCGGCCGCCGACAGGAATATTTTTGTTTGTTCCGACGATTTCCGATACCAGACTACAAGTTTTTTGTTCAAGCGATATCGGCCAGTGTGCTAACGCCCACTGAGCACAGAAAATAACACCCAGAAGTCCAACTCCACAGAACTTACCGCGCAGAAATGCTAAGAGTTTCATTTTTGTGTATTTAGCACCAGTTCAGACGGATTGGACAAACAGAGTCGATATGCGTAATCAAAGTTTTGACTGCGATATTTGAACTAGCTGAATTTTTCGTTTGAGGTTTCAAACTAAATTAAAAAAACTTACAAGCACCTATATTTCTTGTAATGATTTTTGTAATACTTAGCTTGAAAAATAGAGGTACATGCGCGCTTTGGGTCTATACTTTCATGTAGTAACTTTTCACTATAGGTACTTTGACTTATCGAAGCCAATATTTAGGGCGTCTAAAAAAATAACATCTGCAGGCTTTGTAGCTAATTTAAATATTATGATTTCATTTGAAATAAAGTTATTTAACTGATTGTGCCTAATATAATGTATGTATGTAATATTGGCATCGGCAAAGCACTTTTTCAAGCAAAGCACGATACTACATTACTGGTGAATTCGTTTGAGGATTCGATAGCAATTTAATATCGTCAGTAACTGGTGCTTACCTTCTGTAATTTTGTGGATAATGGTGACCACGGAGCACAAGGTGTAACGCTCCCCCCCAACTTAACTTAAATTAACCTAACTAACTATTATTAAACCTATAACGAAACTTATAACTATTTACCCTACCTACCTAACTATGTATGTTGTCTATGTTGTTGTTGCATTACTTTGATCTTATGACTTATAACTAACTTATTCTAATGGCCTTGTGATCGTATAGTGGTTGTGATTAGGACGCCTACTATTATGAACCGATAGTAACTCAGATACTTTAAGAGAATTATGTTGAGACTTCTTATTTAACGTACGAAACTACTTAATACTAAATTAATGTTTCCTATTGATCCTAATTCTATTAACTATCTGAACGTTGCTAATTGTAAATAACCGTAAGTAGATGTCAACCTAGTCGTGAGAGTTATACGAGCTATTGTAGCCTAGTAAGGAAAATGTAATAGATTATAATTAAAAGTACATATTATGTAGATCCTAAATTACTAGAAGTGATAGAAGATAGCCTAAGTAAGTACGAATCGTTATTAACGTGATCCTATCATGATGGAAACCTTTCATGAATTTTATATAGAACTGAAGAATTAAACGTCATTTGTTTTATCAAGTATAAGCTTAGTTAGAAGTATGTTGAAATATAATGTAATAATAAGCTACATTTCCTACTGAAGAAACTACTTGTAAGAATTAATATTCAGTATAATATAAATGATTCTAAAGTTTCATAGAATATAAATGTATATAACTTTGTTACTAGGAAGATACTAGATTGTGTACTATGAAGCTAACGTGTTTCGTTAGGGAAGACGCACCACCATCCGCGCCTGCCAGTGATTCTCGACACCAGACTTATGTATATATGTTATGCACATATAACCATAATAAAACCTCCTCTTCACAGTACACTATTCTTTTCCGGATGTATGAATAAGAATAAAGAAACAAGTAATTTCTATTTACTGTTCCATTAATCTATATTCTACATCAGTGCTACTATGGATTACAAAGGGTTATGGAACTAAATTCACTTTGAATAACTTATGTTACACAAAGCCAAGACAGTCCATGGAATCACATACAAGTGTGATTTAATATGCCGCAATTAAAGAAGCAGCCGTTAGAAAACCACCTCTAACATAATATAGTGAATCTAATATTAAATAACCTTCTTAGTTCATGGTTCCTTCAAACTAGTCTTTCTGGATAGCCTAAATCAAAGTTACAAAGTCAATGAAGTAGGTAAGGTCATATCGTAGCTATATAAAGTTACCCTAGCTTGAATCAGCCTAGAATACTTTGACATCGGAAGTGTCTAGCTAGACCGAACATACGTCATGATAATGACTAGGTATCAGACTAGGTAGAATAGATCTTTATAACTCTCTGATGGCAGTTATCATCCCTTTTCCATAAGTTCAGAATAACTACGAGACACGCGCTCTAGAGTAAGATCAACTATATCAAGTACGGACCTTAATAGAAGAACAAACTTATCTTTATAACTATTCCTTTAAGCACATAGGTTGAAGAAACCACTCAGACAGGTCAACAAAAGACAAAGGTTGAAGCTAAATGTCACTATCAAACAAATAGTCAATGCAAGACTTCAAAACTAGTAGGAATAATAATTGTTCTTTTAAATTTAATATTTACTTTATTGAATTGAAAGATATAAGAGAGAGCTATTAAAGCTGTCTCAATATGTTACTATTAAGTGACTTCACTATAATTTAATTCTAGGTTGAACAATAAAAATCATTTGATAAAATTAATATGTTATGATAGCTAAGAGTATCTATTCTATAGCGTAGGTAACTGTTCAATCCAGGCCTAATATCCAAAGTTGTTCGTAATATAAATTGATCACACACACTATGAGAAATAAACAAGTAATAAGAAACACTAAAAGATGGCACACAATATCTCAAGTAAATCAAATAAAGAAGTACACACATGCACACAGTAAAAGGACACAATACAGAATGCAGGTAGTTAAAAATATAAAATCTCTCGAAGAAAACCACGTTCAATCTTCATCTTACAGCGGTCCTAGAAAGGAATACCTAGTACCTAAAATCTAGCTCACTAAAAATAGTTGTGTAGATAAAAGTACCTAAATTATCTTAAGTGAAGGTTATCTATCGAATAAACATAACACTTGAATCGAACAAGGTTAACGTTATCCCAGAAATCTTGTGCCTATTTATTACTTGCGGCCAGTACAAGATATCTACCTAGAACACGTACCGAGCTAGTCTGTACATTAGACCTACCGTTTATCGAATAAACATAACACTTGGTTCGAACAAGGTTAAAGTTATTCTAGAAAACCTCTGCCTACTTATTACATACATACAGCCTGTACTAGATATCTGCCTAAAACATGTGCCGAGCTAGTCTGTACACTGGACCTACCGTTTATCGAATAAAGATAACACTTGGTTCGAACAAGGTTAAAGTTATCCTAGAAATCTTGTGCCTATTTATTACTTGCGGCCTGTACTAGATATCTACCTAGAACACGTACCGAGCTAGTCTGTACACTAGACCTACAGTGGCAGGTAAAAAGCAAAGCTATTTAGGTTATAGTTTGAGAAGATACCTAACAGAGATTCTGAATAGAACACACAGTTATAACTTAAAGACTTACCCTGATCTCCCACATCTCATCTATGCCCCCTGGCTCCTTGTTAGCCCTACCTTTAATCCTCCGGTCTGACCTGTACGTGTTGCTCATCCTTGTCCTCGTTCTTGATGCTCATCCTTGTCTTACACTTGACACTCCCTATCTCCTAAGTTCACTTCCACTATGGCATCTGCCTGACTCACTCATGAATGCAAAGTATCAATCAGTCAGTCTCCACACAATAATTAGCAACCCTCATTTGCTACAAGACATGTGCAATGGACCTAAGTCCAACCAAGACCGTTCGTCTGATACTTGCTCACTCCTTTAGCATCTGCTTGACTTCAATAAGTGAACTCCTACCACTTTGATAATCTAAAACTTAATCTTACTACTTTACAATTAGAAATCCGCACAAGCAAAGAGCTACTTATTACGACTACGCACGTTGAATTCCGGACTAGAAAAGAGAGCCTTCCTACTACCCGCGCTCCGTTTTATACTCGGGTACCAAATGGTCACCGCCGCCACATCCACTTAACAGTTAGTATCGTCGTCTCCACATGGTAGGGTTCCAAATGGTATCCAAACAACCATCTGGTGACCTCCACATGGTAGGGTTCCAAATGGTATCAAAACAACCATCTGGTGACCTCCACATGGTAGGGTTCCAAATGGTATCAAAACAACCATCTGGTGCCCTCCACATGGTAGGCTTTCATATTGTTAGCATGTACCTCAAAGTAAAGATACCTAGTTAGTTCATAGGTATAATTATTCTTGCGCTGATGTTGTAATTTCCTTGCATGTTACTTTAGATTCTAGACTTCTCTTAGGATTTAGAACGATGTCTAGAGGTATTAATAACCTGCATCTACTTCCCTTGAGTATACCTACATTCTAAGATTCGTTTCCATATAGTATTTATCTTAAATACCCTACTACGTCCCAATGAAGAAGCCAATCTAGATGAAACTCAAAACATAGATAGTTTAAATCATCTACTACCATATTATTCAATTTCCAACTCTCAGGAGTATCTAGATTTACTAATGTAATAGAATATTTCTTGAGGAAAAACGCCTGATATTTTTATGAGAGCAACCACCAAACGCTATTGTAATTCAATCCGTAAGGTGAATTACTGCTAAATAATGAACGTCAGTGAGTACAGATCACCTACTACAAATATACTTACATCTAAATGTAAAAGCTTTCTACTGACATAAGTTACCTACACTTGGTTCCTGAAACTGTATTTTCCTTTAACATTACCTAATCTTTGAACATCGATGTTTTCTATTTTAATGAACCTTTCCAGGTTAATTCGCTTAGTTATTATTATTCATACTAATTACTATGAAGTCATCGAATGCTTCAGATGCTGTTTGGCTGAGATATCGGTTGCTGAAGATTAACCGAATCTGGCTAAATCAAGGTTAAATTAACTAAATAATTTGTGGGATAACCGAAGAACGTGTGCAGACCTTCTGGACCGTTACAAAGGGTCGCAAGGCCAAAGTGCATTACAGATTACGTTCATTTGTTCTACTGCAGGAGCACTGCCAAAATTTCTCCACGAAACGAATTAGTCTCGTAATTTCTGGTTTTACCTGCACTATTGCAATTAAGATAATTTCAGCGAGGTCCTTTTGTACTGAAAGCTGCAACTTTCACAGTCTATAAGCTACTAACTTTAAGTAGTTTTTTTATTGCGTCAGTTAGTGTTACTAAATAGACCAAGTATGTGCCGAAGCAGGAGCTTTCTAGAGTGGGCCTCTATAGTTAATTCTTACAGTTTCTGGAAAATAGGTAATATCATATTGAAATAAGGTATTTAGACGGTAACCCAAAGACCATGAAAGATTAATTGTTGAAGTTTTTTATTCCCTTTTCTAGTGTTTGTAGAATGTTAATATAGCTACGATATGAACGTACCTTCCTATTCTGTAAGTTAAAGTATTGCAATACACAGTCTATCACAAAGTATTTTGTCTTCCTGTACGAACGTATTGCAAACTAACGCCAGCCGCGCGGAAAATTAGAAACGTCGATATCTTCAATACCGTTCCGGAACCCTTTGAGATTTTGATGTGAAATATTATTTTGGTTCCATAATAAGTCTTTATTCTAAAAATCGAACTGTTGAGGTAAATATTCCATATTTAATATAGAATAAGTTTTTTGCATCTAAAGCATTGGTAAACACTTACCTATATTATATGTCAGCAGATTATTATCATTGTTTTCAATAAAAATCATCGTTTGGTTCATTAAATTGCTTTCGGTATGTTTTTATAATATACCTAATCTAAAGAGATATTTTAGAATACCTTACTTACTTACAATAAAACTAAAAGATCCACAGGCTTCTAAATCCACATAATTGTTCCCCTGCTGCTCCAAGATCTTACATTTCCGACCGAATTATTTCCCTTCCAAAATTTTACATAAAGTTACTCGCTTGAAGTAGCGAAATTCCATGTTAAATGAGGCACAATAAAATTGGCTGTTCATTACGACGTGTTGTTTCTCACACGTCGGAGATATTGGCTATAGGCGGTGAAGTAGGGGCCATAGAAGGGAGGTGGAAGAATTATTCATGTGAAAATGGGTTCTTTGGGAGCCCTAGAGATGTGAGTTTTCGTATTTTTAAAGAGAGCGGTGGATTTTGATGAACGCGTTATGGAGAATAAAATGTTACGTAATGAATATCTTAGGTAGGGGTGGAGATACGAGGTTACTTATTTTTGTTAACATCTCAGTTTAAGGTACTTTATCGTTTGAATTTATTATGGCTAAAATGAAGTATAATAAAAAAAACACAATAGAATTGACAATCTCCACGTTGTTTGAACGTGAAGAATCTCAATTCAGTCTGTTAATAAAAGTCAAAGTTTTAGTTTGAAGAGAAGGGTACCCACTGATACTTTTATATTTAAAATTGTGTGGGAATGTAATTTTGGTCTATTTTAGATAAGAAATTGCATGAATTTGATGAACCGAAGACAATGGCAGAGAACCTGTGCCTATGTCCGTCCGGATAAGTAATTCTACTATTTATTCTATAATTTATTATTATTTATTTATTATTTTGCCAATAAACTTATACTTACAAAAAAAGTTAATCTCGAACTTTATTACAATAAGTGGTGTAGCATCAATAGCTTCAATAGCATAAAAAAACTCGTTACCTACGAAGTTTGTAAGTGCTTTTAGCTTACTTTGCTTATTAATCAACTAATGTACCAAAATAGGCAAAACCACACACTTGTCAATACTTCTTCTTCTTTTGTTGCTATGGCTGTTCGGTGGCGGGGGTTGCCACGAATTTGCCAATGTCAGTGTTTTTTGGCGTTTACTGGTTTACTAATCTTTTAACAAAAGGCGGAGATCTGAGTAGGTAGGTTAAGAAAAATGACCGGTGAAGAAGGGAGACTCTACACTTGTCAATAAATAGCAAACAATTTTTGAAGCACGCAGAATATTCTTGTAATTTCCATGCTTCATTCAAATATTCCAAAGTGACAAAAAAGCAAGTGCCAAACTGTATGGAGCACCGCGGCCATTTCTTTAATAGCTATATACATTGTAACTACTGCCTCGTATAGCTATGAACTGCTTTCGCTGCCCAGCATAATGTCAAGCGATGTGCCACAGATATACGAAAACAAGAAGCTTTTGACGGCAAAAGATGCGCTAAAACGCGCTATTGTCACTATTTAGTCACAGAATACCTACGATTTAGTATGAAAACAGTTCCCAGGTTTAAGCCTGGCAGGTTATACGTTTTTATGAGATATTGATTGCCCCCCTGGCTATGATGTATCTCTCCAATACTTTCAAGTTGAAATAGACCATTGACAAAGGGTATTTAGTATGTAGGTACACTTTTACAAAATAAATAACGACAAGGAAGTAAAACATTTTGTCGGCGTAAAGTTTATTCTTTTTCGGTACTACAATGCCAGCTATGCCGGCATCAATAAACCCAATAGCTGAAGTTACTGCCGATGAAATTCCTTACGAATGCCTAGATCACTTTTATCGACAAAAGACATTTTACAACGAATATTTCACAAAATACTATTGAAAAAAAAATTTTTTAGAAAAATGGTTGGTTCAGTTGTATTTTTTTTTGAGTCAATGTAGGGAAAACTAGTATGAGAAAACGGGGAAAAAGGTTAGGCAAGTTAGGTTTACACCGAAAGTTGGCCTTGACCATGAATTTTTGTATAATAATGGAAGCTGGAGGTAGCGGACATTCTCAGTCAAAGGTCATTTAAGGTCAAAGGTCAAAACCTAAAGAGTTATGATCTACTTTGTAAGGATTCATCTGTTCCAGGACCCCGATGCTAAAATGAAAAAAGGTGAAAATTTTTGTTAGGAAACCGGGTCGCAAAAATTTTGTACGTTTGGTTAGAGGAATTGTGTTCATTTCAGCCTCAGGGCCGAGTAATCACACCCACTCCACAGCTTATTGGATTCCCTCAGAAGCACAATGCACCAGCCCCAACATTTTTACAGATAGCACTGTCGTAAAACAAAACCAGAAACACTTCCAATAATAGGTTTTGCTAGCAACATAACTTCCGAATTGGATGGAATTACCCGGTTTTGCATCACTGGGACTCGCAATGGCTCCGGAATGGGCTGGGGTTTGATTGGGTACGGGGATAAATATTGGCGTAGTGCAGGCTATGTGTCATTGATTTGCCACTGAATATTGCCGAAGATTGATATGGCTGCTACGTCAAAGGATTTAGAAAGTGTTTGGAGCAAAATTTGTAACAACAAATTTCATCTACATATTAATAGATTCAGTCTTACATTACCAAATAGCAAAATTCTGTATTAGCAGTAGTAAAATTCAGTATTCTGAGAATCCACATCTACTTCCGTTTGAAGTAACGTTCACCTAGTGCAGCTCCTGAATCCACCCCTAGAGGAGCCTTAGTTACCTATTTTTTTTTATGGTAAAAGTAATGGAACAAGCTGATATCTCACCTGATGTTACGTAGTAACTTCTGTCTATAACAATGCATTACCTCACAGAGCAAATCCAATGAGGACGTGCCTTGTAAGGCAATGCACTGCGTCCATCACACTGAGACGTTAAAATCTTGAAGTCTCATGTGCCTGTAATTACACCGGCGCCCTTAGGTACCCTTCAAACCGGAACTAATAATAATTATTATATTATTATAATTGCTGTATAATTTGTATCAGCACATTAGCCCTTTTAGCCAAGTCAAGTTGACATTCAATTACCGATTTATCTTGTACTAATAAAAATAAAACGTGACTCATACACATTTGTACTTTTCTCTGTTTTTACCCATGGAACTTTGGTTTTTTACTGTAGAATGTCAACTTGGCTAGATAGAAGGGTTGGAATTGCAAGTTTTGTTAGCACAAACCCGCACGTTAGTTGCACCGTATCGTTGATACTGTTTGCATAATGCTAGGTACACCTTTAAGTAAGTTAAAGAAATTGTTGAACACGACCTAAGTCTTGTAATCGGAATAAGTAGGAATTGCTGATTTAACTTAAACATTTTTGCATTTTTGCCATTTTTGTCAGGATAAATCATAAACTGGGTTATGTTTACTGGCGTTTCGAAAAACATTACAGCATTCTAAGTAAATAATTTTTATAATTTTTAAACAAGGAGATACCTACTTAATAAAAAAACAAATTTAAGTAATATATTTTAATCATAAAAACTCTTGTAAAGTTGAAAATTTTCCTGATGGTAAAAAAGTTTTGTTAAAATAACTTTTGACTGAATGTTATCGAGCTTCAAGAAAAAGACATAAAAAGAAACATGTTTTCTCCAAAATGATCCGTATAAACAAACTGAATAAAAACTGTTTTCACTTCAAGGAGGTAAAAAGTAAACCTATCATAAACCCATCATTCCAAAAGTACTCAGCACTCGTAAACAAAAACTCTCTGTATACATAAAAGGCAACGAGTGAAAAGAGTAATTTTCTCCTCCATAAAAACAGTTACGCAGTTATTTATGTTGATACCGCAATCTATACAAGGGATTTGGCCTGTGGCAGAGTATTAACGATTATCCAGGATTTTCCTACAAAGAAATATTACTTTGACAAGTAAATTCTGTGTAGGTATTCCCTTTCATATTTTCTTTGCAATTATAAAGAGGTATTAAAAGGAGTTTAAGGATAAAGAGTTTTTACTTATCGCGTGGTAATATAGGCATTACGTGCGATGAACGATATTCAAAAAATAAATTATAAATACATACTGTACGCTATTTTCCAGACGGGCTAGGAATGCTGGTATTAATCGTCTAAGGATTACCGACAGCCTTACTGGACTAAGCAAGCAAACTCGTATGAGTTAGTATGGTCAACTCTGTCGGAGTTTTTAAGTCGCCTTAAGGACTCCGTCATGGCTTAACGACTGCTAGAGCCAGGACCCACAGTTTAACGTTCCTTCCGAAGCACGGAAGCACTTATATGTAAATGCCACTAGCAGTCACCCATCCAAATGGTGACCGCGCAGAACGTCGCTTAACTTAGATAACCGGTGAAGATTGACTAAGTCAGCCTAGCCACGAGCGCTTCACTGGACTGGACTTCACTGGACTAAATATTAATCATCATTTCCCAGCCTTTATCCCACGCCTATAGGTGGGGTCGGCGCAACATGTTTTCTTCTTCCACTCCTATCGTTTGTCAACTCTGAATCTACTCCTCTCAAATTCATATCCTCTGCCACACAATCTAAACTAACCACTTAACTTTTTTTTCACAGGACTAAATATTGTGCTACTTAATAATTCCCTACTCTGTTATTAGATTTTCCACTAGATACAAATTCATATTACAAGTTCCTAATAATTGCTTTATAACTAGATTTTCTACTGGGTACAAATTCCTATTACGATTTTATGAGAAAAAGTATTGGATCAATCTGATGGCCAACCTTAATATTATGTTATTCCTGGAGGAGCTCCACTTTCTGCACCAAAACTTTACGCACCAAGATTTCACGCACTTCTGCCTTTGCCTCTGCCTCTCTCTGCATTGTACTTATTTACCTCACAGAGCAAGTCCATTAAGGACGTGACACAATGCACTGCGTCCATCACTAGTCCGTTCACACAGACCGGCTCTTAGAGGAGAGCAGATTCTTATCACGTTGAAAACAGAGTTTTTAGTATCTGTAGTAAGGTATATTTTTGCATGTGCACTGCTTTTGTCATTAAGAATGCTTGAACGCGCTTGGTGTGAAATAATAAGAGGAGCTGACAGGCTCCGATCGCGTACTTTTTCTCGTCCGCGCAGCCGTTTCCGAGCGCATCCGCTTTCAGATCGCTTCCAGTCGGTCTATGTGAAATAGTTGGCGGCTCCGCTCCGACCAACTCCAAGCGTATACGATCCGGTCTGTGTGAACGGACCCTTAGTCTTACATTACCGAAATAAACTAATAAAATAAATAAATAAATAAATAAATATTTTTGGACATTACACACAACGCCCTCTAGTCCCAAACTAAGCAAAGCTTGTACTATGGGAACTAGATTGCTGATATAATACTTATATACATTTTTTTTTGTAAATACATACTTATAATACATAGTAACACCCATACTAATAATTGTTACATACAAAATTATATCCTCAATATTAATTTTCAACCAAAATTTATGAAGTTACTATCTTTCTTTTCTTATCTTCAAACTGTTGCCAGCTTCGGTAATTAGTCCAGACTGGGCCCTTAACAAATATAACAAAGAAATTAAATAGTTGAAACACCAGTGTTGGAAGTACAAACAAATGCATACTCTAAACTGCCAGTTAAGGGTAAATGCAAAAATCCCGCCAAAGTGTAAGGAGAGCTAAATGTTAACAATCTGTATGCAAATCTCACGACGGTTCTCACGCGCACGATAATGTCACGCGTTTTTAACGCCACTGCTTGCTTTTTAAGGTAAGTGTAAGCTAGACCTCAATTTATTTCAAGTAAAAGAGTAGTGTTGGTATCGTGTGTGTGTTGAACCAGTTTTTCATCTAAATATAAAAAAAAATGAGAATAAAGCTCATATTTTATTCGTTACCTCGAATAATTCTTGCCTTGACTCGACCAAGAATTCGTGCTATGGTTACTTTAGTTGTCAACAAATACTACCATAGCACGATTTCCAGGTTGAGTCGAGGCGATGATTATTCGAGGTAGAACCAAGAGTACGGTCATGAGTGTTGGAACAAGCGTAAGGCTGACCTGGTTTTAAGTGGGAACATCTGCCATTAAAATGCATTGTCTCTGAGCACTGAGCTGTAGCTATATCAGCAGAAACTTATGATAAAACAATGATATCTCACTACAGAGAGATCGTTTTGGTGAAAGAAGTAGCATAGAATACGTACTTCGACGCTACAGTGACTGCCAGCCTTCACACGCAAATTGTTGCCAACTACGACGTTGTTCTTTTGTTCAAATCGTCTCCCGGTTAGCATATTTCGGGAGCTCACTTCGCGAAAGAGTACCTTTATTCCTCATACCTTCTTTTCTTGTATTATATGTGAAACTTTGTAGTACGCCATGAAATACATGGAGTATTGAATATTTATAAATAAAGTTATAAACAATAGTGCTTTGATTTTGCTAAACAAATTACTATAGAATGCCTCTACAATCCTATTCTATTAATATTATAAATTTATATGAAACTAATAAGTTTCGTATAAGTAAAAATGCTTATTTCCTTTTTTTCTAAACAACATAGTAAACTATGTGGTTTTTATTGTAAAATAAAAGAGTTTTTAAAATTTTACTCCTGGTAGCAAGTAGGGAGTTACCGGCTGATAGAAAATACAAAACAAATGAAGTTGCGAGCATAGTGAAACATAGATACATATCCCTCTCGTTCCTTATTTAAGGGTTACTTTGTCTCGCATCTAATTCCCAGATCCATTTCTTCGGAAATTCGCATCCGCACGATGACGAGGCAACCCTACGATTGGACAATAGACACTGATTAGGAGTTTTATTTACCCTAATCTTGTTACAATTTATCACACCCAATTCGGTGTTTATCTAAATACATTGGTCTTTGACCCCTTTTTTATAGTCCAGTAGTCGTAGGTAACTAGATAAACCTCTAGTTTGATTTGAGGCCGAGTATCAGTGAAGCTATCACCGATGTGTTGTAATCAGTCAGTGACATACTTTCAGTTGGGTTCCTATATTTACTGCCTGATTGCTCAAGGCTCAATCAAGCAAGACTCAAGCGTTACTTTTCTTAACAGTTAAAATTTCTTAAAAGATTTATTACCCACTTACTTATTATAAAATATATTTCCTTGTCAATAAAACTCATCGATATATAAATGAAACTGATAATGATGGTTTTGTCATTTATTTATTTATATTTTACCTATTCAATTATTATTATTATATTATAAAATATATTTCCTTGTCAATAAAACTCATCGATATAAATAAAACTGATAATGTCGGTTTTGTCATACAAACTTTTCGACAGATTCTTTTTTTGTCCAAACAAACACTAAATAACTGAGGGCTTTTATTTCTCACAACTTATTATTTGTCACAACATCTGAAAAGTATGATCAAAATAATTCTAGGAACTAAACTACCTGGAAATTGGCCTAGGAGGTATGCAACTCTGTTTCATATTTAATTTAGTTGTATTCTGTAAAAACTTAAAACTTACCTACGTACTCCTTCATGAAGTGCTTCACGAGTAACAATTTGGAAAGGTTTTTCTCACAATCGAGAACACTGCCGGCAATCGAGTACCTCATTTAGATTCTATTCACAACAGTACTCGTCGGAAAGCACGATGTGCTAAATAAACTAGACCAGCTGCATTATACCTATCTATAAATAAAATGTACAAATTCAAACCCTAACAATAAAATTGTACATCAAACCCTTGGACGAATTAAGATCAAAACCTTTTTTCTACTGTTTTTTTTTTCAGGGCAGCCTCGTAAGTTTTGAGGACAGGAGTTTTTATTTTTTGTAAATTTACTTGCATTCGGAATTATATTTTGTATAAAACTTTGTGCTATTACTAAAAGATTGTGAGGCAGTGACCGCGCCGCACAGAATGCACATTTCGCGTAAACGCCCCATTACGGCGGCAGTAATTTTGGATTTGTTGCAAAACTTGTACACTAAAATACGTTTTGGCTTTACAATTTACTTTGTTGTTTCTAATTACTGTTTTACGGCGAATTAGTAGTAGACTCTTATTTTGCGGTAAATAATGTGTTGTATAGAAAATTACTATTAATACAATATTTACAATATTAGGTACACAAAATACACAATGAAACAGTTGAGCTATCTACAAACCGTTGCAAACGATTGATAGATAGCTCAACTGGTCCGAATCAGTAAATCAGTTGTATAGATAGATGTTTAGTCTAGAAATCTCTTTTGGGGTTTTTCCTATGATATTTTGTTTTCCTTATTACCTAGTTTTTTTTGTTATCAATGAAGCTAGGTCACGAAAACAAATTTAAATAAAACATAAATATTTAATCTAACTAAATTGAATAAATTATTTTACCATAATTTTATTATTATTATATATTAAAGGTACCTTATATTTTACATTAGGTATTCCAAGTTTCATTAAAATTTGCAGGTGTTGCAGTGTGATTGAAATACAAACATCCAAACCAACTTTTACATTACTTTTAGTAGGAGACATAATATATACTACGTTTGGTAACAGAAAACTAGGTAACTTGGAATAGTTATTTTATTTAATTTACCTTATAGGTTTATACAGGGTAGATACATTTACTAAATCCCTATTGAATTTCGAAACAAAGAGGGGCGAGTCTCGCATTGTCTGCAAAACTTAAATTGCATTATCAAGTTAAGGTCTAAGTTCCAAGAAATTCCAGAGAATTTTATAAAGTAGGTGCTGATAAAATGTCCAAAAGTTGAGTTCATTTTGCGCTGCTTAATTTTGTGAATTAATTAGTGGATGCGCTGAATAATCTGTTTGTTTATGGATGCAGATAGGAGAATTTTTTATGAGCATTTATTATCTTACTATAGTTTGTTTTTTGTATTTGAAAGTACCGGCTGCTGCAAAATATACAAAAAAAATATAAATAACTCTTTGGACCAGTTGAGCTATTTATAAATCATTTGCAACGGTTTGTAGATAGCTTGACTGATTCAGGTGTATTTTTTATATATTGTAAATACACGCATGAATCCGTCAAGCTATCTACAAACCGTCGTAATTTTTTTTGTGAATGCAAATCTTAAGTCGTTTAATCAGTATAATAACATACGTTTCTATATCATCCAATTATGTAGATTACTATATGTACGTTAGCAACATTGTTACGTGTCAGAATGATTTGTTATAGTAATCTGTTTGGAATGGTCAATAGTAGACCAATGTATACAGTGAACTATAGTTTTATTTATTAAAGAAAATTAGGTAAGTGTTCCTTAGTTTTTACCAATTCTAATGCGTGTAATATGTTTATAAAAACTTCACCGCCTAAGTCAATTTGTTACCTTAGTAGGTATACGATACATTTTAAGAAATTCTCATTTTCCATTCGCAATCCTACCAGCACAGCAGGCCCGTTCAAATCTGCGCTCGGAATAAACCGCTTAGCCTGCGCTATATAAGCATCGGAGTTCGGAGTAATCAATGGAAAACCACACATTCCGACAGACTAGTGATTGATTGTGCGAATGCGAAGGAACAACGGAAGAAGGGAGTTACACCCTATTGCTCCACAATTTTGTTTTTATAATTCCTTGGTACAGGATGACGTTTGAGCACCTCTAATAGTCAAGGTATTTCTTCAGTTAGGTACGTCTTTTCATTTTAGTTGCCACTGGAGATGTTGCAGGTGACAACAATTACAGTTTTTATAATAGTACCTATAATAGATTTTGCGAGCTTTTTTGAAGGTTACTTCATATGCAGGTTTCACATTTAAAAGAAAGATACCAGGAGAGCAGAACTCATAAAGTAGGGTATTGCAATTAGGTAAAAACAGCTTTGGCAAGTAAAAACGTTTGCGGTCTGTATTTCTCTCTCACGAGAAAACCACAACCTCGTCATAGTCGTCATCCTGCTCCAAGCTCGGCTTTATGGCAAACTTGTAACCTTCGGTCGTTACTTGGTTCGTCCCACTGAGTTTCGTCCCACTGGTGGGACGAACGGGAATTAACAGGCAAGTGACATCTCTATCCAACATACTGCAAAGCGCCATTGTTCAGTGCTATAGTCATGGGATTGGGTCCCATGACTGGAGCACTGATCAATTGCGTAGGGTGCGGGACAAAAGAAATTCCAATATGACGCCGCGAAGCTTAGGACAATCAGAAGCACAGTTGTGGTTTAATCGATCCATCGTTATTAGAATGCCTGTTTTTGCACTGCCACTGTCACGACGCCTACACGATATCGTTTGAGAGCTAATTTGTGGTAGGCATCATATTGTATATATATATAGGAACCTTACACCAATTTACGTTTTATATTTTACGTTTATATTTTTATTTAGATTTTAATATATTTTTTTTATTCACAAACAAAATTACAACTAATACAGTATTTACAATATTTACAAAATACACATGAAACAGTTGAGCCATCTACAAACCGTTGCAAACGATTTATAGATAGCTCAACTGGTCCAAATCAGTACCAATCGAAAGCGTGCCCAGTGCCCAAGACACTGGCTGCAATGCTGATACGCTGGCCTAGATTAATAATAATGATAATATACATATATATTTTAATTTACTGTTTCAGTTATTTTTATTGTTTAATTTGTACCTATCTATATGTTTTGTATGTTGTGTGCCAAGTAGTAAATAAATGAATGTCTATGCCTATGTCTATGTCTAATCTCATTGCATTTATGGCCTTGCAGTCGCCGCATACAATACGAGATGGCACTATTTCAACGGTGCTTAATTTTTAATAGAAGTTAAGAGCTGGTTCTATGTAAATCCCTTAGTAGGTATGGCTTGTAATTTTTACAGTGTCGGCGGCGACACCGATATTATTATTTGAGCTACTGAAATGTGTTCATCGCCCTGTGTGCTAACGCTCGTATCCTTGTTTGAATCTGCCTTTGGCAATTTCAATACTGCAATGCGTTTGTACGTGCTTGACGATCGCCTTTTTTTCTTTGAATAAATTGAAACGTTTGTGAATGTGGTCATAATTTGTGTCTTTGATATCTTCTATTCACGCAATCGGCATAGCGACAATAACTTTTATTTAGTTAAACTTTTGTAAATAAAGTTAGAATATTAAAGTAAGAGTTATCATATAAAACAAAAACTAAGCACAAAGATGTTTTATTTGCCCACATTAAGCCTGATTTTTTGCTATGCCCTTCTACATAACACTTTATTTGTGTTACAATACAGTTTTATTAAAAACCCCCCAACTAACCTAAATAAGGTCGCATGTTTGGCCAATCAACACAAAACAAAAATAAAATTAAGGGGTCTAGTCGTCGAGAGTTGGATTTCTACTAACAAATTATTTAATTCATGTTGAAAAATCCATCGCCTATCAATCGGGATTACCCGAAAAAAGGAGTGAACATTTATAAAGCGACAGATGGTAATAATTTAAATGTAAAAGTCCGAATTCCGAGAGAGGTACAGACGGGTTGCCAATTAACGTGCAGATTAATACTGTATCACATATTAAAAATTTAACAGACTGGACATTTTTTCGACAGTTTTTAATAGAAAATTAATCGTTTTTGTAGGTATCAGGTATGGACTATTCTAAAACGTTCTTCTCATTTGTCTGTGGTACTGATAGATCTAACACAAAGAATACCGCATTTTCCTGTATATACTTAGTTTTCGAAATGAACTGAATATCACAGCAGCGGCATCTGAGTCACAAACGGAATAATTATAGTTTAGTCAAACTGCTCTAAAACCTACTTAAATGTACTAATTTGAAATTTAGCTGTACGTTTTAAAGATCAGAGTTTTGTAGATCAAAACACAGTAGTTCATACAAAGTTTTGAACTCGCAAAACATCGCATAGCGATAAACAAGTAGGTGCCTCGTAGATATGTTCGCAGTTTATGTTCGGTAAGGCGGATTTTATTGCAATGTAACGAAGCAAAAACTGCCAGTGAGTTGGATTATTTCCAAGCATCTACCCTCATTTGGAGTTGCACTTTATTTATTGCTTACCATCGCTGTGTGGATTGAATCTAAATTACAAAAAAAATGCTCTAGATTTCCTTGCATAGCGGCGATATAATGCCGTCTAATAAGAGTTTTCTGCCTTCGCTCGTTAAGGCTCATCAAGGCTAGACGCTGTACGTATATAGCTGACTGGTACTTAGTTCGTTGAAATGCATAAATCATGGCACTTCACAGTAGAATTGCAGTTCAAAAATATATGACACCATCAAAATTGAAATACGCATTTTGGTCCGATGTTCGTGAAATGCTAAAAATCTAGTTATCAATTTGCCTGCACCGTCATAAATCTACATGGGATGTGCGTCGGTTTTCACCCCGCAGCCGCCAAACGCCAGCCCAAACCAATTTTTCGCCAACTATCGAGTTATCAACCATATTCACTATAGGCGCGAACTATTTCTGTTAAACTGATTCCTCTAGTTAATATTTTCCTCGCGATAAAAAATATATGCTCTATATTCCCTTGTAGGTTTTCAGGTGAAAATATGGCACGGCGACCGATCGCGCTCGCTATTGAACCCCTTCTGACCCATATCAAAGGTTCGGAACAGTTTGACAGTAACATTATTAACACGTGGCATGAGGTACGAACCGTACAACATACCTGGGTAATGTTCGTTGTAATAACCTTTAAAAATCCCTTTTTTCCGTTTTTCCTTGACCCTACTTTTATTACACCGCGGTTTTCCTTCATAAGGTTTAACGTAGGTAAGTCAGAAGTAGTGCAAAATAAAATAAGGTGGTAGCATACCTATACTGATTTCATAAACAATACAAGCCATCATTATTATCAGCCTGTTGAAGTCTACTATGGTCTCCGCTGTTATTAGATTTTCAGGAAGAACTATTTCGAACCTTTTTATCCCTTGACTGAAAAAGTCAGTTCCAGATCAAATAAATCAGTCAGCGGACAGCAATCTGCTTGCAGTGTGAAAATAATAAAACGATGAGGCTTCATTTTCATCTCAATCGCACAGCAAAATCCATTCTCACCCTAAAACACGAACTCCGTTTGCTCAGCACAAGCAGAAGCGCCTAATGCAAGCAAATTCCTTTGAGCTTTTCTGCACCAATCAAAAATTTTAAGATATTCGCTTGGCGACGTCGTCGAACGAAAGAAAATTATTGGTCGCGTCGTGAATCGCGGCTGATGCGACCAGCCATTTGGCAAACGGCCAAGTGCTCACTCCCGATCTTGTAATTTACTCATGTGGAATGAGATTAACACGACATCTGGACCTGCATTTAGTGAATTTACACATCGTAAAATGAATAAGGCTGGACATTCTGTGAAACGCGAACTAGAGACAAATCTAGTAGACTTTACGTACGTGCGTAATTTCGATGTGCTCGTATTATTACGTCACTTTATTCACGTAGATTTGCTAAATTGTCTGAAGCATTCCACTTTTGCGTACCAAAAAATTCGCACCAAGGACTTCTGCACCTACGCTATTCCACTTATGCACCAATCGATTTTAAGCTTGTGGTATCATCACGCAAGCCAGTCACAATAGTAGGTATATCGTATGTTACGCTTTCGATATAGTAGAGAAGAATTTTATTTTGGAATTGAATTGAACCAAGCAACTAAGTCTCCTGCGGCGCGCCGCGCCATGCGGTGTACCGGAAGCCACGTTCCAGCGTCATTTATTTGCTTAAAACCTACTTAGTATGATGCCCGTTTAATCGAGAAATGCTTGGCAAAATGTCACCAGCTTGAGATGGATACACTCATGTCTCGTGTGAGCACCTAATTTCCTTGAAACGGAAGTTTGAATTCTTGGCAGATTCTCGGAATACCAAATAAGTGTAAAGGCTCTCTTAGTTTTGCTATTTGTTCTACAATCTACTCATTTCCTTGAGCGTCTGTTTCCTTATAATAGGTGACTAAATATAAACGTAAAAATGTTGTAAGTTCAATTCCGGCAGAGTTACGAATAATAGACATTCTATTCAGATTATTACGTTGAGAAAAGGATCCTTCATTTTATGCATACGTAGCTAACGACAAAGTTACTCCATTAAATACTTAACTAATCCACTGAATAGTTGAGAGAACTCATCATTAAGGGTAAACTAAGTTCTACCAAGACCACGAACTTATCGAATGTTCACATGCTTTCGAGGTGCCTATTATAAGGTTACGGATACCTACGAAGTTCAGGAACGTTATTTATGTCTACGTGTAGATAAATTACGCAATATACACGCACGAAAACTCTAGAGATTGTGTATCGGTGTGTAAATTAATAAGTAGGGAACTTTTAAACTCACAGCCTAATTTTGATTGATTTCAGAAAAATATTAAGGAAACATAATTAGACACAAAACTGTGAAATGTAACATGGATTTAGCATGCATATAAATTTGGATTAACACCAATCACTCAAAATTGTGCATAAATATTTTGAAGGGCTAATTAAGTTATCAGTCCAGTTTAGCTGATCTGAAATAAAAGTAATAAAAATTTAATTGGAGGTTTATAGAGTTCCGCTTCTAAACGGCCGTCATATCTATTTCAGAAATATTTCAAACAGCTCTCATCTTTGAAACTTTCTCAAAAGCTCTCGATCATCACAATAAAATCCATCCATTTCCGCAATACTGACACAAACATGCATCAGATAACCATCAAAAAGAATACAAGAGAAGCGAATTCTTACACAAAGTGGCTGAAAATGTTTGAAACGCTTATCATTTCCGAGCCATTGAGCCCGTTCCGGACTTGGCTCTCACCATAATAAGAAATCATTCGTCGATAGAAAATGATTCGATTGTCAAGTTTGTGATATATCGTTGTGGACGGACGCAATACGAATTATTTCGATTCACGTATTGTATTCACATCGTACAAGTGGATGTACAAATTGGACAAGGATCAACTATTTCTGTAGTACTGTACCTCTCAAACTATTTTTATTAAAAACTGTAATTAATTGTTAATTTTGAACTCCCAGGTATTTGATTGAATGTGTGTGGAATTTTTTTTTTTTTTACCTAACTAACAATAATGATGATACTTTACCTTTTATAACATTCTATATCACCTCAGAGATTATACAAAAAAAAACCTTAAACTATAAGGCAGAAATAAAATTTTGAAAATTACACAGACAAAAGAGAAAAGTAAAATGCACTCGCTATCAAGTGCAGCAACTTTAGGAATGCGAATGTCCGCTAAGAATTTGGTCTGGTGCCCTGAACAAACGTACATAGCTGACGAGCCTCGGACCCAAACGGCATAGCATAGCACCAAAATGCCGAAATTCGCACAACTTCTACCATAAATTCTTGTTTAAAGTATTTTGCAACAGAAATCATAAGAATCGTGCTACATGAAAAAAAGAATATGATCACCCCAATTTGCTTTTCTGACTACACACCAGTTCGTCGTTGTTTTTACTTCGAAACGCTAATGTATTCTAAGCTGCACCATAATTCTTTAGACTATGGCATTTTTGTAAACCCCAGACTGATAGCACACAAAGACCGTCAACGGTACCCACCAGTGATCTATTCACAAGTATTTAGTACTTAACAAGTGAGTCGACTAATTAGAGATCATTCCGAAAGAGATAAAAAGTAAATGAAGCCTTTTATGGCCACTTGGGGTAGTAAATGGAGACAAATTAACGATATAAATACAGAAGCGATACGACGTAATCTTTCACGTAAAGTATTCTTGTTTCAGCAAATATATACGAGTTGCTATAACATTTTTATGTTTATGACTATGTTATATGCAGTTGAATATTAAAATAAACACTTTGTCCTAATTTTTGCTCGGAAAATCCAGCTCCAGGTGGGCTAGTTTCACTCAATTAGACCAGTCGTTATAATTTATCTAATGAAGCTAGCTGGCGCTGACTGCAATCTGGCCAGCTGAATTTATTCACACCAAAAAATCGGGCAAACCCGAGAGCCGCGAGAAAAAAGTATTTAATTGCTCCCAAGGAACGAAGAGAATGGTGAAAATTCGGGTAGCGAATTTATAGGAGCTATTTGGATGCAAATGATGAGCTCGGAGCGCCCCCGCCAGTCACGGCATAACCCCAAAAGAATAAGTGAGAAACGTCTTACGAGAAAAAAGGCTCGTGAATACTGCTTCTCTATTTATTCGCGAAGGATCTCGGCTCAGAGTCGAGTAATAGAATAATGTGGGATGCTTTTGATTTATCTCGATGTATAGTGGACGCTATGCATTATTCATTGTGCTTCTCGTTTTGAAGGTCAAACTGCGACTGTTACAGATGTACGAGTTTCTGTTTGTTTAATACCGATGTAGAGGCTCTTTGCTGTTTTTTTATGCAAATCGAGGAATAGCTGGCGGCATGTTCACCGATGTTACTACGAGTAAGTATTTGCATATCGCACAGGCATTCTCCCAACTTTTACGTCTAAACTAAACGTTTGTTTTAGTTTTCTTTGTAAACTTGTTTTTATCTGTCGTGAATAGTTCTAATGGTAACTGCTTACAAGTCGATTTCTATGAATTATTATAACTAAGTACACAGTTTATTAGATACTCATTATTTTTAACATGATTGTATTTACTATTACAAGAATTTAATACATAATATCGTGTACCTATGCCTTTTTTTTCCAATCTTTCACTGTAACTCAAAAACTCTTTGTGACTTATTCGTATGACCGCAGTACGATGTTATACCTACTTTATACGTAGAAGTGTCGGAAAATGCACTCCAGCTCAGCCTTTTGTTTGGCAAAGTTGCGGTAAACAAGTTCGACATTCAATCCTTTGTGGGATACTTTGAAAGTTCGAAGGAGGCCGAGACTTAACGCAAGACGCAAGTGACGGGACCCACTTCCGATGCCACGACGCGAGCCAACAAAGCGAAGATGAACATTTTTATTTTTGCAAAATATAAAAACCCGGAACATGTATTGAGATAACTTTGCGGGCTAATCTTGCTGCGGATGTTGGATAAGGAAAGAAACTACAGAACAAATCCGACAATAAAACGATAGGGCTCTTTTGTGTGATATAATAACGACACGTGGTGTTACGTTTTACTACCCGTATCTACAAAGTCTAGGCGCAGGTGTTTAGGAAGTAATGTTTATTATGAACGGATTAAGACACATAAATTTGTTATCTAGAAAACATTACATTTTGTTTGAATGAAATCACCCCAATCTCGGCTCATGAGCAATGAGCTATCTCAGCACGTTTCTTTAGATCAGTAAGTTTATTTATAAAATAGCTCAACTGATTTAAATCATTGCTGAACGAAAGCATTCCCAAGACGAGGGCTGTATTGCCACGCTGAATGGCGATGTCTGATACACTAGAAGAGAAAACACTAAAGAAAACTATATAGGTACTAGTTCAATAACGTAGTTTGGTTTAGAAAAGCTGACCTGATTGATACTAAGCGGTTATGCGTGATTGAAGCACGCCAGCTTCAATTCAAATCACACTCGATCTTCTAAGAAATTAAAAAAAAAATGGATTCAACAAAGAGTTACAACGTGGTTTACTTCGATATTTGGAGTAATTTAGCAAACAAATTGGCCCTATTTCACGCTCCTATGAAAATGTACTTCCGCGAAATATATTGGTTTTAACAGCACTCATTTACCTTCGGTTCAAAGGCTTTAGGTTGTTTAGTCCAATAGATTAATTGCCGACCAAAATAATTAGGGTTGGTGGTTGGAAACCGCCTTGTGAAATAACGTTTTGACATTTACGAGCTCCACAACACGATGTGAATTTGCGTTTGGTGAACGCATTAAAATGTAAATTCATCCTGTAGTAAATAAATACCACTGCTAAAATTTTATAATATTATATACTATGTGTAGGCTCTTTGTTTTTTATAAATTTGGAAATGCAGTCTTCACATAGAAATGCATGGGCGCTTATCTTCAAGCCTATAAGAATGTTTTGACGTCTCTACCTTGACTCTATCTACCATACTGTGTTCTGTGTCAGGGTGTTTCTATGTAATATAAGTATGTATTTACAAAAAAAAATATGTATGTATGTATTCTATCAGCCATCTAGTTTCCATCGTACAAGCTTTGCTTATAGTTTGGGACTAGAAGGCGTTGTGTTAAGTGTCCGTGAATATATTTATCATCATCAATATATATAAAACTCTTTTGAAGCTGACAGAGAATCAACGCACAGCCTAAACTATAAGTCCTAGAGGTATGAAATTCGGAGGGTAGGTTCCTTATATAGTGTAGGGGCGCACTAAGAAAGGAATTTTGAAAAGTCACACTCTAACGCGAGCAACGCCGCGGGAGACGGCTAGTTTATTATATTTATACATCAGTAAGTACCCAATATCTTGAATTACATAGATAATAGAAAGGTACTTGTATTTAGGATCCTCTTATAAAAAAACGAGCAGGGATAGTTCGTAAGCATAAGTGGCTATAAAAAGCGATAGCCGTGCGATTTCAATGGCCTGGCTCTATTCTTATTTTTACATGTTTAGTAATAAAAAGGGCAATTTCTCATTATGAGATAAAAATAACTAAGGTATGTAATAAACCTTCTAGAACTGCCTTTCCAGCCATGTTGGCATTTCTACTATCCCTAAAGAAGAAACAGCGTCAAAACTGCATTGATATGACAATTATCTAAGGGACAAGTCACGACTATTATTCCCGTCGAACGTTTTTTTTTTCTCCTTTTTATATCCTATTTAAATACTCCAGCCCATGTAGTAGAAGATGTAGTATAGAAAGAGCGTCCAGTTTACTAGAGAGGGCACTCATAACGCCAATTACTGGTGCCCTTTATTTAGAAACTTGAAGGCACAAAGTATGACAACACAAAAAACACAAGTAATATATAATATAGGTAAGAATAGTCATTGTGTTAATTAACCTTAATTTATCACGGAACTCAATACATATTATGTGCAGAAAACTTCGATTTCCTACAAACGCTATCGCACCTAAGTGCTTCTATTGCGAACCTTACAGAAATAAGACATGACACGATAAAAGGCTGAGCGGACCGCCTTCCGGCACTTCGGTCAGGAGATGGGCTATTCATCTCGTATCGATGTGTTAGCTTGCTTTGCAGAGCGTGCTAGCTGCAGTCTATCGACTTCAGTCGGTTAGACGAATGGTAGTGGAAAAAATTTATTGTAAATCTTCTTTTTCAGTCTATTGCTACCCGATGCGGAATAGCTCATTCGCTGCAGGTTTTTTGTTTAAGAGGTTTGCATTCTTTTCTCATAGTATTTTGACTAGGTCATTACCTACTTAACATAATAAAAAAATGTTACGGCGCACCCTTAGTAATGAGGAATTGACCGAGTAAAAGAGAGAAAAATCTTTACGTACATTTTTTTATTTTAAATAAAAAACAATGGATCTGTAAAAATATAGGTTCATGTAAATTAAATCAGATATGGTTTTTGGAAACAAAGATTACAGCTAGGGTACGAAAAAAGTATTCATATTTTAGTCTGCAAATAATAAATAATACAAAATATAAATTATGAAATATCAGACAGTTTCCAAAGAGCTAACTTGCATTTTATACCACCAACAATTAAAACAGCTCGGAATCGTCACCGGAAGCGGTCTAATTTTGATGACGTTTTAAACGACATCGTTAACTTATCCAAAATATTGTCGAAACTCAACAATTTAAATACCAAATTTATTTAGATTCCAACGCAAAAGTGGCCTCTCGGAGATTTGAAAAAATTAAATGGATTCATTTATCAATATGGCGTGATTTATGATTTGAACTCTTTCAGTAAATACAAATGAGAGGGAAGTAACGTTGGGTCACTGCCAAAGTGAAGCCTGATTAATGATTTTTGAGGCACACGGAATGTTTCGTGGGAAATAAATTTCTAAAAGTTGCCGGCACTCGGGTATTTCGTACCATATGTGCTTATCGTTATTCATCTTTTGACCTTCGACTTTGTTTACTTGTTCCTAAAATTATAAGAATTAATTGTTATGATAATTAAGGCTGGACCGCATATGAGCAGCGCCGCGTAAATGCGGTCCTACTATTAGTAGTATCCTTATTATTCCACTAAGTAAATTGAATTAGGCGCTAACCGCATCTCAACTCATTTGAAAACAACCCGCTGATTAATATTGATATTGATCAGTTTTCTAGTAAATTTAATGTCATTTCTATCACAACCCCTATATTAGTTTTGACGCTACTTTTAAGCGAGGAAAATGTTACCATTCCAATAGTAAAATGTGTATTTTTAGCGATACCAGACCGGCTCCAAAGAGTTTGTACCAAAGAAAATGGGTAAAATGTAATTGCATAAACTATGTAGAAACATTCATGAAAAGGGAAACCTTTCATGCTCTCCTCCCACCTCTCATAAGTACGTCTATTGGAAAGTAGGACCATAGTGAGCATACTGTACTACCACAGTATGAATAAAAACAGTAGCTTTACTATTTGTAATGGAAATTAAAAAAAGTAACTAATTAAGAAATAAAAAGGCGTTATTTTAGTTTTGATTTAGTTACTAACTTTTTGGATTATAATCCAATGACAATGTCATCACATAAGGATTTTCTTGGTATCTTTGGACAAACGTAATAAATAAAAAAAAACATACATAAATAAAGATTCAAGATCTAGAGCTATCTTTAAAACAATTATTATTGACCCCTAAAGAGCGCGGTCAAAGCTATGCTTGACTAACTATGATTTTTTCCTTAGTTTTTATCTCGAATAATCCCCCCTCGACTCGAACTCGAAATCGTATTTTGTTTATAGGAATAAAGTTTTGACAACTAAAACAACCCCAAGCACGATTTCGAGGCAAGGTTTATTAAAGGTACTATGAACCTAAGATTACGTTCTAAATGACTCTACTTGTACCACTGAATATGTACATGAATTTAATATAATGTATATAAATATATATATATGTAATATGAATATGTACTCGTATTATGCACACAAGTATGTGCATAATACGAGTGTTTATTATTATTTCTACTGCGTTGTATAATCTGTGGCAGCACTCTTCCAGCGGACTGTTTCACGAAAAGTTGAACAAGTTGCCAGTGGTCCGAGCGTTTCAGTTTGTTAACTCTAATTCTATCGGAGAGGTCGCTCTCAGTTTTTGTAGCTACGAGTACAACTTGGAAACACTCGTTCAATCGGGACTGCTAATCCTTTGTTTTTAAAGCCGATTGCAATATTGAAGGCTTTATTTTATTACCTACTGGCAGTAGACTCACGGGTTTTGTTAATAAAGTGTAGATTATGTACATTCTTGAAGCGCTCGTGGCGTAGCTTGCTTAGTCAATTTTCACCGATTATCTAAGTTACGTTCTGCGCGGTCGGTATTTGGATGGATGACCGTTAGTGGCAATTACATCTGAGCGCTTCCGTGCTTCGGAGGGTAATTTAAACAGTCGGTCCCGGCTCTAGCAGTCGTTGAGCCATGACGGAGGCCTTAAGGCGGCCTAAAAACGCCGTCACTAAAGTTGGCCACTTACTCATACGAGCTTGCTTGCTAGCGACGACTGTAAAAATGACAACTTGTCTGAAGAAACATTTATTTGATGAGTTTTTATATTTTGTAGGGACTGTTGAATATCAACTTGATTAGAGGGGTTGTTGTGTTTTGCTGAGCATTGACCCGGTGAGCTTTAATTCGGCTGTTTAATATCCCTAAAAGCCTCCCCATACCACTAATAATTGAATGAGCTTCCAGCGATACACTGGCACTGTTTGAATTAATCCATAATTTGTATTCACTCGTGGCGTCCACAAGGGGTTATTGCATGGAAAATAATTAATCATTTGACTACCGAATTGTAACCAATACCCTTGGCATTTGAAGGGTAAGAGGGAAAGAATCATAGTAATTTTTTCCAAGTTTCAGATAAATATCTACACATATTTTTTTTAAATGGAACGGCAAAGGAAGGTGTAAAAGTGTAGGTAGGTACTCTTGCTTATTATGTTTCGGACTAAGTAGTTTTTTTTTATTTGATACAGAAATCGTTCCTAAAGTAAGTATAGATTTGAGTGGAGATTTTTATACAAAAATCTATGTTTGAGTCCGAATTAGTTGAGTGTATCAGCACACGAGCCTTACTCACTGATATGGTTTATTTTACCAAATTATTGCTTCTGAGAACCAGTTTCAGTCTTTATTAGAACTGAAATGAAGACGCTCTTATTCAGGGCTAATTACCATCGAACCACATGTAGGTACCGATCTAAACGCGCCTCAAATTACAAGCAAGAGCAACAAAGTTATAGAAGACAGATGATTTATACTCGTTGGGGTAACCCGCAGGGCGTTCGAGTAATATTTGGGGTACGTGTGTAGTATAGGTTCTCCTATATACCTGATACTGGGTAATACCGATATTGCGTGATACCACAGTCTTTTTGACAAAGCTGGTTTTAACACTATCCAAAGAAACATTTTTGAACGACGCTAAACTTTCGAATAAAAGCTGGAAAACAAATGATTTCTTTTTTAAAATTATATTTCTTTGTTTTTCATAGATGTCAGTATGCATTTGTTGGAAAGTGGCTGTTAGCTGTGACTCCAAATTCCCCGTTTTCTGGACACCAGCTGTGTTTTACGGCTAAGTTAATGCTGTGACAAGCATACGCGTACGTATTGCGTACGTGTGCCACCCGTCGTCGTAGCGCATTGAATCGTCCAAGCATTCAGTCAGAGCGATTGTAGCTTGGGCCTATTTTGACGCTTAAAAATTACGAAATACAGTCTCACGACTCCAAAACCACGTTATTTCTTCACACATTAGAAATGACAAAGCAAATTTATCAAATCTAAATCAATGTATATTTTTTTTAAAGTGTGTAATAATTTCCCCAATCTTTCTGAGCCAGTGAAAACTTATGGGCCGCACAAGCAATCAATCCCATGGCTGTGGCCCCTTGCAACGGTACTAATAGTAATAAAAGATTAATTAACTGACTTTCGTACTGATTTGGACCAGTTGAGCTATCTATAAATCGTTTGCAACGGTTTGTAGATAGCTCAATTGTATTGTGTGTATTTTGTAAATATTGTAAATACTGTATTAGTTGTAATTTTCTTTGTGAATAAAGTTTTTTCATCTTTAAATAAAGTTTACTGACACAAGAGAAGAAGTGATCCAGTTATCGTTCTTGTGCTATAATGAAGTGTCAACTTGAGTCAATATAGGTAGATTGCCTCCTGGGAAATAGTTTAAGTTGCTTGGTTTAATTTAGAGGTATTGATTCAGTATCTAGCACGCCACGTAACGCGGTTGCTCACTTGCTCCAAATACTCAAGTCAATATTCTTGGCTAAAAATCTAATGAAATTAAAAATAAAGTAGGGTCCCGAATAGTACCTCTTTATCCCCAGCACTGTAGTAAACATTCTATGAAAATCATATAACGTAAATACCCACGTCACCAAACTTTTTGACCTTAGATTGGTAACATTTTGCTCTAGTTATGGCTAACTTAACTAGGCTGAAAGGATGATAAATACGATATCATGTTTGGGCATGGCCATGTTTTTTGTTTGTCAAATGTCCATGTTTGGTTCATATACAAACAGGCTGTTGCAGGCCACCGGTGGCTGTGGTTGGCTGTGGTCTCTTGTCTTCAGTCTAAGACGGCTGTCATCTCATGAATTTCGTAAAACGCTCTGAATTCCGTGGTGGTTGGTAAAAAATATTTGTGCCAATTATTTATTGTCAGTGAGTATTCAGTACCTTCTACGAGAATATTTTGTACAGATCTAGTTGTTGTTTTTCTGCGCTCCGTAGCAGGGGATGTTTATACAGGGTGTTATGAGACTACCCCTTAAAACTTCAGGGGGTTAAGCCCATCACTATCCATAACTATTTCTATGGAACCAACGTGATGTGAGTGAAAAAGAAGATCCCTTTGTTGCATACAAAATGCCTTTTGGCAAAAATGGTTAGAGCAGAGCATTAGATTTTTCACTTACACTGTTTTTATATAACAAGTTGTTAATATTGGTGGGGACTCAGCTTTTTCTAAATGTTTACGAGTAGACTTATAACACCCTGTATACAGCGTTGGTACAGAGTCGCTTTAACTTCCGCCCACGTCACATAAGTCAGATGAAAACTAAATATCTCGGAACAACATTCGATAGGGAAAACGTGACGGAAACTGAATCAGAGGTAAGTTTAGAACCGGTTACTATATTACCACACAAACATCGAAATCATTGTATTCATAAACTAGCTGATACCCGCGACTTCGTACGCGTGCGAAACTTTCCACCAAAATATCTGTCAACCAGCATACGATGAACATCGTAGCAAAGGGCTGCTTTTGGTTTAGAGAGTTCAAGCTGTATCTAAAAATCCACGTCTTTGATTTCAATAAAAATTAAAAGCCTGAAAAGTTGACGCGGGGCAGTGCATCGTAGGGCACGTTTCTATCGTGCATGACTACGATGCAATGTTTTGCTATAGGTGATGGTTACCGCTTAACATCAGGTGGGCCACCTGCTTGTTTCATCAGCTAGTAGTATAAAAAAAAAGCCTGTTTCAATCCGGAAAAAGGTCTTTCGAATGGTATAAGTTTCGTTGAAATTGGTCACTAAACCTTGACTACCTTGACACTAAACTAACCTGGCAGGTTTTTATGAGATAACGATTGCCACTAATGTCTAATAATCATTTTTATTTCAATTTTCATTTACCTATTTATTCAATAAAAATTATATACAATCGTATTTAACATTAAGTAGGTACACAAGATAAGGCTGAGTATAAAGTTAAAGTTGATTTGATATAATAATAACAATTGTATTATATGAAAATTAGATAAAATAAAATCAAATTAATAAATAGAATTAAAATAACATTATGATATTTATGAATACATTAATGAAAAGTGCTTGTCAAAAAATCCTCTGTGGAGTAAAAGACTCCTTGGAGCAACAATTTCTTAATTTTATTTCTAAATTGAAGGGGATTCTGCACAGTTTTCAATTCCGTAGGCAGTGAGTTGAAAAGTTTAATACTTGATACCTGGAGCCATGCTTAGCTTTAATACAAAAATATATAACCTACTAATCGAGTCACAAATCTTCGATATCGAGTAATTTAACATGGTCGTATATAATAATAACCTTTTACGCCAGTTCCAAGCTAACGATTCCTTTTCACGCCTTAATTCAGTACTGATTCAAGTTTTACTGTCAGCATTCATCAGAATGCTACAGAGCTGGGGGTAGAGATAAAAAACTTAGCGATCGTAATCCTGCCATGTCCTAGTTACATTGCGCGGTGAAACTGCAACGTTCTACGTCGAGCTGTGGTTGACGCGCAATGTAAGTCGGATACGTCAGGTTTACGAGGCGCAACGATTGTCACATTTATTCATGCTGTAGGTGGTAAATTACGTTCGCTGTCGGCAGATTCGTCATGACGTGTGCAATACTTCACACCGACAAGTTTACGTTGCAATTCGACTGCGAAATCTGCTTGTTCGTAATACCTCAGTCAATATAGTATTTATATCAAACTGGATTGGGGGAGAAATG
Organism: Eulithis prunata; assembly: GCA_918843925.1. Classification (NCBI taxonomy): domain Eukaryota; kingdom Metazoa; phylum Arthropoda; class Insecta; order Lepidoptera; family Geometridae; genus Eulithis; species Eulithis prunata. Next base: position 6,104,940 of record OU974014.1, on the reverse strand, counting down.
CCTTGAAATTATGCATATTTTGGAGTCAAATCTGAATTTATATTCTTACATGATGACATGATGTCCGATGCTTTTTTTGATGTTTAAAACAAGTCAGATTAAAAAACTAAGTAAGTATGTAAAAAAAAGGTCTTAACTTTCAAGAATTTCAAACATTCAGGTTTGCACATCGGTGTAAAACAAGTCTTGGCCCATATTCGTAGTTGTTACCTAAAATAATTCTCGCCTCGATTTGACTTCTGATTTCGAGGTTGAGTCGAGGCGAGGATTATTCGTAACAACTCAGAATATGGGCATAATACTTTTAAAAAAACCTCTGCAATGCCTTATTTGTTTACAAAAGTAAACTACGTATATTGAATCCTTTGATACTTTCAACAGATTTTTAATTAATCGCGTTTGAAAGGCCAAGAGCTCAAAGCAAAGGGTATTGAAACAATGTCGAAATTTCGGTGTTCGTACTAAAAAGGAAAAAGCAATGGCTGTGATTCGCGCATCCATTTTACACACTGATGAATTCCATGATGCAATTTCCAGTACTATAGATTACACGTTAGTTCACTTTTTACCAGGGTTTAATAAAATAAAAAATATTTTTATAAACATCAGTTTTTTAATAATTGTTGTGTTTTTAATAATGTTTATGATTAATGAGTATTTTGAAAGCTGCTAGATAAGTATCTAGCAGCTTTCAAAATACATCAGAAACATCTCAATTTTAATGTCGTTGCTATTGTTATGTCTAGTATTATCAATATATATAAAACTCTTTTGAAGCTGACAGAGAATCAACGCACAGCCTAAACCATAAGTCCTAGAGGTATGAAATTCGGAGGGTAGTATCCTTATATAGTGTAGGGGTGCACTAAGAAAGGAATTTTGAAACGTCACACTCTAAAGGGTAGAACGCGAGCAACGCCGCGGGCGACGGCTAGTAGTAGTATATGATCTGTGGTCATGTTTAGTTTTATACTCTCGAGCAATTGTAAAAAGCAATCGAAAGGACGATTTTAATAAAAGAATGACCCTCATTTTGAATAAACAAAACTTAAAAAGTCTGCTATGCATAATAAATAAAAACAATTAGCAAAAAAGCTTGTGCAAGTTTTATGAAGATGCTTACAAAGATGCAAAGTACTGTTTCTTTCGCAGTGAAGTTAATTAATTCCTTTGATCATTTTTTTTGGTATCTGTAATAAATAAAAGCTTGAACACAGTGTTTCAGAGAAAAAGTAGGGTGTTTCTTGTTAATGTTAATATCAATAATAGATTTGGTATTAATATTATGTACTTACATTTAAATAATTATTTCTCTAATTGCAATACTAACTGGTAATATAGAACTTTTTAATTTCTACAAACTTTTTAAGATTTTGTAGAGGCAGGACTTCAGGCCTGCAAATTGGGTTAATAACTAAGCACTTTATTTACATTTAAATGCAAATATTTAAATTGACGATCTTTGAATATAAAAGACATTTCGATTGCTAGAAATGATTACTTCTCTCCTTCGGGGATCGACAAGTGGATACTACGTGACAACCATAGAATAATCTTTTTTTCCAGTCTCTCATAGAAATGCCTTAAAAAGGTAGTGCTCGTCTAGTGGCGCCCTCAATAAAAAATACGAACTATTTAAAATAAAATTAAGGTTTAATTTAGCTAAAATCTAGCGCGGTGTCTTTAAGTAAGTCATTACTACTGTTAGTGGGCACTTTTCATAGGGCACTTTTATTTTTTGGTTTTCAAAAGTCGTTAAAATCTTTTTCTTTTACAAAATCTCAGACGAACGAGCACACTAGGCAAGTTCACATCTATAAAGGTGCCGCAAAAACATTCTTTACGCGATGGTGACATCGGCAAATTGTAAAATTGTTATTCCAACCATGCTGAAGAACCCGTCCGGAATTACAAAAATAGTACCTATCATAGATAAAAATATATCCGCAGTTGTCAACCAAGGGAGTTATAATATTTGTTTTCTATGTGCTTGTAGGTTTTAGGCTGCAAACGCACTCGGGCGGCAAAGTTAACTTTGTCACTTCCTCATAAATTATCCTCTCCCATTAATTTGGTAGTTCAAACACCGCTATCTTTAGTTATTTACTGTTGTTGTTCAACTGCCTATATATGTAGTACAAAATATGTTTTATATCTCATACTTGTAATCGTGTGCCACTTTTTGAAAAACCTAGGCTTAAACTTACATGAATTACACAACAAGCTTGTAATGAATGTTACATGAGCATTATGGTTGTCGGCCGAGAAAATGAGTAGGCTTCAAAACCCTGTTCAGCTTGTTGGAATTAATTGGCAAACTCCACAGTGTAAATGTGAGGTACGAGACTTTACTGGGTTTTTACAAGGTTTTCAAAGGCGGGTTATTACACGGAGCCGCTAACTACGACGAAAACATCGCTCTACGTTTTGTAGAGGCCACTCAAGCTAGCTGTGAAAAGGATACCGCTTTGTTTCTTTTCGACCATGTGTATAACAAGCTAGTAAAATTATCTCATCGATTGAAGTTTTCAAGTTGAGATGAAGGGTGATGAATAATGTCGAGTTTTACCTGCATTGCAAAGGCGGATTGGTTGTGCCAAATGCAATGATGCGATTATCTACCAAATTGAGCGTTACATCACAATAAACGGTGCCGTGTCGTGTATTAAACGCCTTAATTTACTTTTAATGCTTGTATAGGAACATGATGTACATTTTGAATACAAACAAACAACTCAATTTTGGTATTTTGTGCTGTATTTTTGTAAAAACGTTACTTACAAGTTGTTTCACTTTTTATTTTCCTTCTACTCTATTCATTTGTGAAATTAGATGATAGTGCCAGCCGTTTGAAGGCACCACTTAAACTTTAAACTGTTAAAATATGCTCTACCACAGTAATTATAGTCTTTGGTAAGTATGTTCAAAAGCTTTGCTGGCCACGTCGGTAAATATTATGAAAGTTGGTGACTACCGCCGGCGTGGACTCAGCAGATAGTGCAAATTAGGGAGTTTCCACGATTTTAATTCAGCATTTACTGTATTTAAACCAACTTAGTGTAGAAAACTGGAACCCCAGCACTTATCTTGGATGACTTCAAGCATAAAACGTATAAACTTTAGTGTCCCAGTATAGACAAAGAAGCCATAAGTAACCAAATCACCTCTGAGGGAGCTCGCACGCGTTTGTCCCTTTATGGATACGATGGACAAAAACGACTCACCTACTATTACTATTTATATCTATTATAAACCCGACCTTTTCTTGGATGTATACTAGAATTCATAATAGTCTTTCCAAAAGAGTCACACGCACAGATTATATCAATTAACTGTGTTGTATCAGAAGCAAGAACGCAGCGCGCTCGTCGCGTGCTCGCAGCGAGCGCGTGGCAAAGACGCCGCGGGTGCACAGCGTGTTTGCTTCCTATGCCACTCGCGGCGTCTTATACTATACCGCGTGCACACTATGCCAATGCCGTTGCCGGCATGTATGCCGCTTAGTGAGAATAAAGGCGATGTTGCTGTGGCATTAATGCCGCGGACTTATTGCCACAGCAACATCGCCTTTATTCTCACTAAGCGGCATACATGCTGGCAGTAGCATGGGCATAGTGTGCACGCGGTATTATCTGCGCACTCGCTGCGAACACGCTTCACCTTGAACTGACCCCCAAATTGCCAGTGTGATAGAGCACTTTCAATGAGTTTATTTTGCAATCTAATTTATCGGTTTCTGTGTAAATGCTAATAGAAAGGACCCTGTAATATTTATACCTAACTTATCTGAACATGCTACAGATGCTAGCTTTATTTAATTAGTGCACTGGCAAAAAGAGAGCAGAAAAGTGTATGCCTTTCATTGCAAAAAGAATTTACTAAACAGTTATGTTCCCGTTCTGTAAATATTGTCCACATTTTGCCGTGAATTTTATGAATTGAAGTGAAATCTTACTTTCATTTTTGAAAAGATGCATAAGTATTTTTATATCACTCTGTAAAACTATACTAAATCGGCGATACTAAAATGGAAAAATATCTATAAAGTTAATAACATTTTGGATGTAAAAATTAAGATAATGGTGAAGTCAATTTTTTTGTTGGTCATCTAAAATTAAATTTTGGTTCAAAAAAAATGTTATATTAAACGACCGGTTTATACATCGGGTACAGGCAAGAACGGGGTGATGCAATTCCAACCCGCATTAAATGTCGATGTTTCTTACCTATGTTTAATTCTGGTTCAAAACGGCCTTATTTATGTATTTAGACATCGGATACAGGCAATAACGGGGTGAGGAAATCCTAGACGTTGCTTAACGCTTTTGTTTATATTATTTAACTTCTTGTATCTTGACATTACTTTTATTAAGTTCTATTTAGAATTGTAATAGAAAAAAAATCTTTATAGACCATTAAATACACCTTCGTGAATAACTCGCTCGAAGTGGCAACAGGCTACCATTCTCAAGTTCACAAAATGGTTGGAAACTTAGCTAACCCACACCCAATACTAAGCACGGCCCTCTCAAATGACCACATAATCAACTTTGCAACTTTCTACAAAGTCACTGAGGGCAAGTTTGGGACATTGTCAGATCGTTCCACTTGGGTTTTACATTGAAATAGTTTGAATTTGTTTGAGACCGTAGTGTTCTGTTTCAATTTAGTAGTCTACCTAAACCCCAAACATATAGACTTTAAAAATGGCCGACCTTTTTTGAAAATCCTAACCTAGCAAACAGTTCGGCAAACATTCGGCTGCAAATGTCATATTCAGTAAATACATAAACTTTCCATGTAAATTATTTACATAGAAAGTCTATAGCGCTACTGAAGATAATTGCCAACTATGTAATTACCTACATAGTCATAGTTGGCAACCACTAGCCGCATCACTACTGAATATCTTTCCTGATATTCAGTAGTGATGCGGCTAGCGTTGTAAGTCTACAAGGTTCTTCACCTTCAAACTTTAGTTGTTGAGAAAACTATTTGTTACCTTTTAGTGAAGATTTTAACTATTATTCTGTGCCATACTAGGTATACATACAACAATTAAGGTTTTCTGTAATATCAAGTAAGTTCGTATGAGTTAGTCGCCCACTTTGGAGACGGAGTTTTTTGGGGCCTCCGTCGTGGCTTCTAGAGCCGGGGCTTCTCCACGGAAGCGCTCGGATGTAGCTACTAACGGTCACCCATCCAAATAATGACCGCGCATAAGTTTCTTAACTTCTATAAACGGTGAACATTGACAAAGCAACTTACGCTACGATGTATGATGCGATGTACTCTACTATTACTTTACAGAAAAAATATTGCTGACTCAATATGCCACGATCAGATCCTTTAGAAGATTTGCTTGGTCCCCTCCAGCCCCCAACTAAAACTATTCAATTGATCGACATCGTAAACCCCAATCGCACAACTTTTCATGTCATTACAAGGTGACAAGTCGCAACTTGTCGTCGGCAGCCCTTTGAAGGGTGCTGACAAGAGCAATATAGCTGATTTCTGGCTGTCTTTATGGCCCCTAAATCACTTACTTGACCCAAAAGCTATCGGAACATTAAAGGGTTTGATTTATATAAGAACTTGGAACATTCGCCATCTGTTGGTAAGTACACTAAAATAGTTTATTGGTAAGGTGAATTGGAACTGGTTGTGCTTGATGTAGCATTTTTATAATTAACTGGCTGTGGAAGTAAAATAAAATTACATGAATGTGGCTGAACAGTAACCTTTTTTTGATAGCTCTTTGTTTAAATCACGTATCTACCTACTACGAGTACAGAATAAAAAGACACTAATTGTCTAATTTGTATAACATTGCCCCCGGTTCTGCTGTTTCATTTTCCTAACCTAATTTGACAGCACTAAAATTGTTGTCATCCCTGTCTCATGAACTGAAAACAGACGGTTATCATTTTAGCTCTGGCAAATTAGTTTAGTTTAGAAAAATACACCCACAGAATTGGGTCCATTGTTTTACATACAGATAAAACAAAGTCAATAAGGTACACAACTTGTTCTCTCTAGTTCTATTTCCATAATATATTTAGAAATAGACAAACTTTTTAAAGGCACTTATTTTTAAGTTTGCAACAGCTCCGTGAAGGCAGTGCATGCATTATTGATTAGCTAGGAGCATGACACTATAGGTTTTGCTTGTCCTCTAGAAAACAAGGCAAAGTTACTCGTTTCTCGCATAAAGTGAAGTCAAAGTTTAAGAAGCTGCACGACACTGCCAGCATTGTTTCTATATTAGCTTTGCAACTTGAAATGCAAGACCACCCTTCTCTAGAGTCTCTAGAAAGTAAGATGAGACGCCAAAACTTGTAAATTAAAATGAGAACTCGAATATGGCTTTATTGTTTCTACTTTTAGAATCATGGATATGAAGAATCTTTTGTTTTATGCCAGCAAATCAGTAATTTATCACTGCTTATAATGTGGTATGCAAGCAGGTACATGCCACGAACGGTGCACTCTAATGTGGTAGCAAAAACAATTTATTAAACAAATTATTGTTTAGTTTTAGGTATGGAAAGTTGAATAGAATATAGCAGTTAGTATCTTGACTGTCGTAAAAAATGGAAATAAGATGAAATCCAGCTAAATAAAAATTATTATTTTTTTACTGCAATTAGTTGCTAATGTTTTTTTATTAATTAGTTGCCAACCTTTGCCTAATAGTGGGACACAGTATGTTGGCCACTAACTCATACAAACAGCTGCTGCTGGTAGGTTGCAAGAATAAAACTAGGGACGGAAAGTAAATTGTAAAAGAATATAAATAAAAATACCCTTCTCATTACCAACTCGTAAAACTTAAAGCTCTAAGAAGGATGCGCCCGGTCAAGTTGTAAGCTGCTTAGCTTGATCCGCTATCCCAGGCGCGAACAGTCGCAACAAGTTTTGATTTTAAACAACCCTCGCTGGTAGTTTCGGGTATTTGGCGACGTGAAATTTACATTAATACATATAATTATTTGATCTAAGAAAAATTTTAGGAATTTTTTGTCGAAGCCGCAGATTAATGGAGACAGTGCAGCGTCACGCAACTACGTTTTCGGCAACCATCTTGGAAGGTTCCAAGAGATGGAGTTCTGTCATTTTTTGAAACAACATAATATAGCACTTTTATTTTAATAGTTTTTCTTGTGTTGTGAGTATTGTTGTTTAATTTTGGTAGAAACTTTAAACAATAATCTTAGGTCATAACTTAATGTGTGAGCCATTGGAATAAACGTGTTTATAGTGGTTTTTCTGAATGTGAAAAATCGTTTCAGGTTTTGAAAAGAAAATCCACCATTTTCTCTTCAAAACAAACGACAGCCGACTTGACGAAGACTTGACTTGACTTATCTTTATATTATTTCAAATTCATCTCTTGACACTGGCAAAATTGTGTGTCGAAATGACGGACACATAGGCCATATAGATTTAAAAGAAGAAGAAGAAGGTTCCAAGGTAACCATGCATGTCAATTGTCAGGTTATGATAATAAAGAGGGTTTGAGTCAGAATTAATTATTTTGCGTAATATAAAAAGAAAAAAAATATCTTTTGTAACAATTTGCAGATAATATAACTGTTTCATAATGTATTCTATAAATATTGTTATAAAGAAATCACAATCATTAAAAAACTAATATTATGCTACAGTAAAATTAATAAATTAATAAATCCTTATATAAACCTTAATTTGGTTATCAAAATTAACCTTCAATGAAAAAGCTAATAGCCACGCTTACGTTTATTCTTGTCCAAATAGACGACTTTGTTGGCTAGGATTGGTTAGGGTTATTTTTCTAATTTATTTCAAGATGAAAATTCAGAGAATTATCTAATGAAACGCTATTTATTTCTTTTTAAATAATACCTAAATCAAAGTTTTAAAAACTGAGAAAGTATAATGATACATTAATTAACATAATATTTTGAGTCTAGTTCAAATTACTTCTTCAGAATATAACCACTACTTTGAATATTTTCCTGTCAAAATCAAAGCGTAGAAAGGCATAGAAAGGTCACCAAAAACTTAAGCAGTCAGATTTACAAGAGCACAATAAAATAACAAAGACTCCAAGCCCTAATGCTATGAATCATTCATAGAATAATATTTCTTAAAACAAAATGTCCCCTTGTTTCATAATCGAAATTCTGTAGGAAAAAGCAATAAGAGTTGGCCAAAGTTTCCTGTACGGCTATATAGGTAATTCTCTGAGGGTCCTTTCAGTTCGTTTACTTAGTATTAGGTAAGTTTGCTTAGGAACGGCCACTACACAAGATAATAGCGAAATATAAATATTCCACCGATAAATGAAAATCGATGAATGACGAAAACGTATTGACTCTTAGAACTATCTTTTGACGACGCTGAGAATGATCTAGTATCGGATCATTCTCTAAAATTGAGGATTGAGTTAGTTAAATCCCCACTGGTGGGAATTTCTTAGTCGGGATTTGTGGAATATATCGAAGCTACGATAAATGACCCTGTGGGCGAACGAGATGAAGATAATTTCTTTTATTTTAGATTAGATTTTTAAGACTGAAACTCTGCGCTACGTTTTACTAACTACTTTTTTTAGTAGTGGGTTTTTTTTAATTCCAGCTAATTTTTCATTTATTATATCCGATTTTTTTTATACTATTGGTCAAGTAATTATTTAATCAAGTTAAACTTTTCAGACATCATTTTAGTCTGGAAGTTATACGAATACAATATGGCTGTAAATTAGTTTTAGACAAACAGAAACAGGCGTTTTAATTAGTTACTAGTAACTTATTTGATTTATAAATGCTAACAGATTTCGGTAACGCTTAAATAATGTACTCACTAAATTCTAGAGAGCTAATTTATCTGTAGATTAGTCAGTGTTGATCTAGATTCAGCTAAAGTATCTAATTTATCGATAGTTTGTAGTAGGTACGTTTAGAAACAAAAACGATCCGCCCGCTATGCTATTTAAAAACTTGAAGGCGAAGACACTTGTTTTATTTTGACTTATTTCATCCTTGAAATATCATCGTCATTTTGAGCCAGTCTATTTACTGGTTTGCGTAGTGTGGACTCTTTACACACACTACAAAATTCACGTAATTAATTTTTTCTATGGAGAATCATTAGTTATGTAAACTTGCTTCCACCCTGTCTCGTGTAAAACGTAAAACTTTTTTTAAATCGATACAGTAACTTTTCGGATACAACACTACAGTACAATATTTACCCTCACCGAGAAACTTAGGATGAGCTGCATCGCTCCAATGTTTAATTTCCGCTAAAAATCCATTATTGGCGAATGCTGAAATTGCGAAACTTTCCACCATCAAAGCTTACGTGAGTTCAGCTTGATTTATAGTCTTTAATAAAACGTGATTCATTTTGGCGACTTTTGAAACTGACAACACCCCGAGGCTAAATACTACAGAGCTTTTGTGGTACAAATTCATCATAAATTAATTTTATTTCAATAAAAAAATTTAGTATGAAAGTTAAGCTTTTTGTTGAGACTTGTTTTTGAGAGATATATTTATTTGGGTAGAGTATTCGATTTTATATTAAAATGTAGTATTAGATTAGTACTGAATCCAGCTTTACAAAGTAACCGACAAAATGCTCCATCATCTACGATTATTTTAATTCAAATAATTACTGACAAAGATTTTTATTGTGATGTGCTTACACATACACACCCGCATATTAAGTTTCTTCTTCTTATTTTATTTAGAGCCTCTGTCCGTAATTTTGACAGACATTTTGCCAGTGTCATAAGTTATTAAGTTTCAACTTCAATTTCTCGGTTATTCACATATTTTCTGACGAAATGACGGACAGAGGCCATTAATTAAGAGAAGAAGAAGAAGTTCATAATAATAAATGTCAGTTTAACACGAGTTTTTCTTCTTCTTCTATTTATGGCCTCTATCCGTCATTTCGGCAGACAATTTTGCCAGTGGCAAGTTCAAAATGAGAGAAAAATACTTGATATAAAATGAACTGTTGAAATGACGGACAGAGGCCCTAAATAAAAGAAGAAGATGAAGAAAAGGTTAATGATTTCACAAACTTCTGTTGCCAAAGAAATACAAACCTTACAACTTTTTGAACACTTTATTAAATTTTTCAATGACGAAATCTTTGGAAGCGGAATCAAGTGGAAGCCAAAACAAAGGAATAAAAACTTTTATTATAGAAGAAATTCATCAACTCTAAATTAACTTGAAAATTTGAATTGGTAATTTTATTTGGCGCACCTCTTGCCCTAATTATGGTGACACCATTTGGCTACAGAAATGTCTATTGGTAACCCGAGCTGTGACTTGAATTTTTTCATTCCCTCAAGGCGTTGTGTTGTTTTGAAATAATTTTGTTTAGATAAAATAATATTGTATAAAATTGTTGTCACAAAAGGCTTTTAATATCCCACTTTATGACGTAGTTGGAAATACCCTAGAGGTTTTTGGTTTACGATATTTTAGAGATAGAGTTAGAAACTTATTCACAAAGAAAATTACAACTAATACAGTATTTACAATATTCACAATATTTACAAAATACATATGAAACAGTTGAGCTATCTACAAACCGTTGCAAATGATTTATAGATAGCTCAACTGGTAGTCAGTTAGAAACTGTTGTTTCTGCGACATTTCAAACTCCCACACAAGCTTGACTAATTTTGAGAATACATTGCCAGTAATACTCGTAGATGCACATAGAAATAAGCCAGTAAAAGTCAAACAACACAACCTTTTTCGGAGCTTTCATTTTGTTTATCAGTTATGTCATGGTATGTCACCAGTTATGTCATGTTGTTATTTCCTAATTAGAATAAACAAAAGATATTCTATGAAATTTGAGTAACTTTAAAGTACTGTGATTTCCTCAAGTAAAAATTGTATAATAATTAAATTATTGTACAATCTACTTTTATTGCAAGTTATTATACAACTAGAACCGTTTTTGAGCACTGATAGCAAAGTACTTAAATTACTAATGCACCAAGTAAGCACTCAGCTCAATGCAAACGCTGGTATGTAACAAGTTCCTCAAGTTAAGTTTGATGAACTCGAATTTAAATTTCAAATCATTCGGAATAAATTTGCAACCTATAACCTTTTGAGTATGATACTTGATTTGCATGAAAGATTTCGCTAAAGTGAAAATGATTCGGAACGGTACGGTTCATTAGCGGTATATTTTTTTCTCAATACTTTATACATTTGCTTTTTTTTGCATATTAAGTATAGGTAAAAAATGATATGGTCGATGGTGTAGCACATTTGCCTAGAAGAAACCTATTCAATTAACTCTTTCTTTGGTATCCTCAAACTAAGTGCTGAGATTAACAGTAGTTTTTTATAACACTGTCTTGTCCAATGGCTCCATTTTTAAAATAAATAAAAATACTATTTCCTGTCCCATAGGTATAAGAAGTCATACAGTCGTCAAAGAGTAGAAACGTAAAAAATGCATCAAAAATGGTCACGTTACCATTTTCGTTCGTTTCGATTAGTACAAATTCTACTCTCTAACTGGCTGTAGAATACCAACTTAGTTAAGGCCTTTTAAAAAAAATGTCATTGGATGTAACTGATAGAGACAAAGCTCCCCTCATTGCATTTGATATTGATTGCCCACATACTAACACCGGTGTGATACCGAGGGAGCCTCTGTCAAAGGCTTTGATATATTATCGAGACGGGTCGCGTCAAGGTATCACAGCGTTGAGCCTATTAATTGTACAAGAACGAGGTTCTAACTTGACAGATACGTGAGCGATTCTTTTTGATTTTTGGTAGTCAAAGTAAACTCTTAAGAAGGAAAAACAAATATTGTAAGTTCCTAGTTCACCAGCCAAACGGAATTTAGTTCTAGTAATAAACCATTTGACAAAGCTCTACTAAAAGACGCATTTCAAGGTTGGAAGCCCGTGTCATATTTTAGAGTTCATTTAGTTAGAGACTTTTGTCGAGCTGCCTTTATCACAGACTAGCCGTCTCCCGCGGCGTTGCTCGCGTTAGAGTGTGACTTTTCAAAATTCCTTTCTTAGTGCGCCCCTACACTATATAAGGAACGTACCCTCCAAATTTCATACCTCTAGGACTTATAGTTTAGGCTGTGCGTTGATTCTCTGTCAGCTTCAAAAGAGTTTTATATATATTGATGATGATGATGATTGATGATTGATGATAATTTTATGATTTTATTTAGTAAGAACTGTTTTGAATCCTTTTTATTCATTTTCAGTAATCTTTACAATGTTCTCGGTCTTCTACGTATTGTCGAGAGACAATAATAATCATTATTAGTAGCAAATCCGTGGTGCAATGTCTGAGTGGTATTGCAATGTCTGTGGCACTGCAATGTCTAAGTGGTACACAACACCTACTTAAATTGCAGCTACGTGACGAGCCGTACATGACATCGTACCTAGAGGCTGGTAATATTATAGAATCTAGAATGTATCTAGTTATATAGTATATACCTAGCCTATTCGATGGGTATCACACACCACACCGCAACACGAACCTACTGAACTAAATTGAACCAGAATATCAAGTAGTGACAGACTATTATTAGTTCTAAGTGATCAGATTTAATGTAGACTAATTGAACTCGTGTAAACCACACCTAATCTAACTTTGAAGTAATTAAACCATGATTGTATACAACATTCTTATATTTGGAAGCGAAGTTCTGAAGAATTAAGCAAGTAGTCCTCTCTGTTCTGTGGGACGATATTTTACAAAATATTTAGATAGACTAGACTAGAGACTAAAGTCTTAACTGGACTATTCATATTTAGGTAAGTAAATTATCTCTACATAATATTACGCTCATAAATATTTAGCCCTCAAACCTTTAGAGGTGGATTCAAGCGCTACGCTAGACGAATGCTGGTTGAAACAGTTTAGCGGACTCTTCAGCCTCTTTATAAATTTGGGGTAAGAACCAAGTTAAAAACGATTATTATTACGTGCACGTTCAGCTCTTTATGCCTTTAGAATTTTACTGACAGCTCCAATTTCAACCCACAAAAGCCGTTCCCGACCGAATATTCCTGGAAATATGTAAGAGGAGATTGTGTTGCGGTCGCTTGCCTTCAGTGCCTGGAGATAGAATTGTACAATATTGCCCTAAATATGAAAGGGTAATTTTGACAAAGTTGATAGGTCTGACAGGCGTCATAGCTCAGTCGGTAGTAACTCAGCTTTCTATGCTATGGGTCGTGGGTTCGATCCCCACTGTGAACAAACGTTTGTGTTTGGTCAAAATAGATTTCTTGGAACTAGAGGGCGTTGTGTCAAATGACTATTTACTACACATATATTCTGATTAAGAATTGTATTACATAATAATATCAAAAGATAATAACTAAAGAAATATATAAAAGTGGATAAAGAGCAAGTAAATGCATTACTCCTACGATGAACTGTTTGTACAAAACATGACTGGATAAATAGCAATCATTTCAGCTGACCACGTTGCCTTCTGAACATGAGCTTCCTCCAACAGCTCCCAACGTCTTACTCCACTCTTGTACGTAATTCCAAATTCTATTGAATTACTGGAATAGTACATACCTTAAAACCAAAAGGTACATGATATTAATAGCACTTGATGTAATTATCGGAGGTCCCGAATTAAATAATGGAACCATTAGCGCTTCGCTCTTGAGAAATTATTTCAGAAATGTCACCCTAAAAGCTCTATTATTGATGGAAAATTCAATAGAAAATTATAATAATGATCTTTAACTATGTTACGTTCTTGCCTGTTCTTTTAGGCTCTGGTTGCAAGCAACTTACATCTAGAATCACATAGCATAGAGGACGATTCAAAATGAACCTTTTAAAATTTTACGGTTTACGGAAAATTTTACGGTCTTACTACGAGAAAAAACGTTGAACATTATTTATAGCCACCACTCAACTGAATAACTCTCAAAGACGTCTAATTACTGTTCTTCTTTGTTAGGTATTGGCAGAAAGTTGAGTCGTGTTTATCGGTGATTTGCTAATACGTCTCTTAACTTTTGAGAGACGTTTGAGAGGCAGTTTTATATAAGACCGTAAATGAATAACTGATTTTCTAATTCTGATACCACAATTGACGGTCTGTCAGTTCAGAATATAGGCTATGTTTTCTTATTATGAAGCTGTTTACCGTACTTAATCTCAAGACTGTATACTTTTCTGCGCATGATATAAACAAGCAGGTAATTATATTTTTCCGGGTGAGCTGCCACAAAAGTTCTTCCAATACCGGTCATAAATTATTACTCAACAACTTTGTTTCGCGCACTTTATTCAACTCTATGATCGATCGACCACACCTGAGCTCTTTGGATTGTGAATCATTTTTATATAATACTAGACGTCGCCCGCGGCGTTGCTCGCGTTCTAGACCCTTTAGAGTGCGACTTTTCAAAATTCCTTTCTTAGTGCGCGCTTACATTATATAAGGAACCTACCCTCCAAATTTCATACCTCTAGGACTTATAGTTTAGGCTGTGCGTTGATTCTCTGTCAGCTTCAAAAGAGTTTTATATATATTGACTAGCCGTCTCCCGCGGCGTTGCTCGCGTTAGGGTACGACTTTTCAAAATTCCTTTCTTAGTGCGCCCCTACACTATATAAGGAACCTACCCTCCAAATTTCATACCTCTAGGACTTGTAGTTTAGGCTGTGCGTTGATTCTATGTCAGCTTCAAAAGAGTTTTATATATATTGATATATTGATTGATATTGATTGATGATGACGATGATGATGATGACACATCGTTTTATTTATTGTGATTATAGCGGCTGGTAGATTAATATTAAAAATTTCTTTGTATATCTATTATTTTGTGTGTTTGATTATGTCCTCGATTGTGTACGTTGAAATGGGTTTTTGTTGTTTTGTTCGGGTGCGTTGTTTTATGACATCGATGAGATTATAGAAATATACCACTGAAAATTGCATTGCCCCTTTCTTACCATATCCATTAGAAGATCCATCAATAATTTAAGCATGAACTTAATCAAAGTAGCGTTTCTTCTGACGGTGTCCGTGATCTTATTGCAACCAGCAAGTAGGAGCAATAAAACTCAATAAATCTTGTTCCCGTCCTTGTCCACATAAAAAATAATAGCATTACATAGTTGCACACATCAAACATTAATATTATAATTGAATAACATTTCCATAAAGCATCGACCTAGAAAACAATACTCAACAATATCGCCCGCATTGTAAGTTAATTCAATAAAACCAGTAATTTCGGAGCCCCACTGTAAGTAATTGAGGTTATTACTTTACTGTGAGCGTAAGGCATATTGAATTATTCCCTCCGTCTTCCAGTACGTGGGACTAAGAGCATAGTAGAACTTAACCAGTGCGTAATAGGGTTTAAAATCCAGTCTTCATAAACACGCGTATGTCCGCACCCTGAGGCAAACGTGAACTCTGAAAAACTGTATCAATTCGCACTGTGTTTATAATTATAGATCCATTGTGTGCTTTAATTGTCGTAAGTCTACAAGTGCCAAAACTTGTGCCAATTCCCGGTGCAAAGAATTAAGTCCCAAGGCAAGTAGAAGGACCTTTAGTGGAACAAAATGCGTGATCATGGATTTCAACATATTTCATTCACATTGAGCTTACTCTACTGTTCCATGTAGCTACGAAGCATTTATTTGTATTTTTTTAAAGCATTCATTTCACTTTACCTTTTATGCCCATTTATGCCCCCAAAAAATTCCCATCGAGTCCACTTATTTGCATAGTGGGCTCGTTGGGTTTTTTCTCATCTGGCCCACCATTGAGCCCGCCGGTGGGCTTGATGGGAATAACCCCTTCTTACACAATATTAAAATTGTTACCAAAACTATTAATCGAATAAACTCATCGATGTTGTAGTCAATTTTTAGCTAAAAGTAGTTTACCGTACACCTAGACTAGTTGAACAATATACATGAAAATGAATCACTGCCTTAAACACTCTGTTCTAAAAGGAGACAGGTCTACTTAGCGATTAATTTATTAAAGCAGCCCCATGATTCAATTTGCGAGACAAAGGCCGTTCGCATGAAGTGCCGACTTAGTCCTAGCTACTGAACAGGTTAATAGAGCGTTGTGAATTGGGATTACTCTTGTAAGACATTTTTTCGAGCAAATCTGACAAGATCACATGTATTAAAAACTCACGTGTTTTTAATCAAATACTTAGTGCATTGTGGTTAAGTTTTCCGGTGTATTATGAAGATGTACTAGTTCATTATTATAACATCGCATTTGTACGCTTTGGAAGGTTTGGAGACACGCATGGTTGGATCTATGCAAAGGTAACGTTACGCTGTTCGCGCGTATAAATTGCCACGTGTATATGTGCCTTTTGACACATGCTTTTGTAACAAATGCAAATAATTTTCTAAGCTATACTTTCAGAAAGAAAATCACTTTGGTTATGCTTCGGTTTGGTCAATATTCTAAGAATATGTAAGTAACGGCCGGAATAAAATATGATCTTTGGATGATCAATTTAAAATTTCAGCGTAATCATTTTGAACCTACCCCGAAGCGATGTTTGTGAATTTATAAACCAATTGGAATTGAATATCCGCAGAGCATTTGCAATTTGTTCATGACAACATAACTCTATTTTGCTTTCAATGATAATTAGCTGAAATACCGCACTGTATAAATGGAAAAATAAAAATAAAGATACAATTATTTTTATTGAAAATTACCTATATGGCCACATGGCCCGTCCACTGTAATTTCAACTTGCTAGTTTTTGGGAAACGTAGAGCGGCTCGCCACCCGTTGGACCGACAACATAGAATCGCTGAAAGTAAGTACAGCTGCAGCCTGTGAAGCATGTTTCGCCATATTTTACCTGCTCGCTCTCTTTTTGAAAATTCCTATATTATAATTATTATCCTTTTTTCTGGGAAACTAAGGGAGAGGTATATTTCCAGCAGTGAACTTCGCAGGTTAATTTTATGATGTTGAAAGTGCATTTGCTTGTGTGGAATATCCAGTATTATTTTACATTCATTCACTCAAGTTAGCCCTAGAAACTGAGTAATATTTACACTGGTTTTTTTCTCTAAAGCTGAACTGCTCGCTTCTACGGAGAGCTAAAGTCTCCGGCTATTATGCTAATTGCGGGACACTTCCTACTGTTAGTGGTTCCGAAAGCGTGTAGTTTGGTACAGTCAGTATCAAACTACACGCAAACGTGTGTATTATATTTGTACGTTGTTTTATGTCCAGCAACTTTTGTCATGGTGTCCATCGAGTTATGTAACTATCGAAGGACGCCTATAGAACGGTTTAGTGTATGTTTTTGTAAGTTTAAATGACATTTATTTTCTTCTTCTTCTTCTTCTTCTTTTAAACCTATATGGCCTCTTGCCCTCCATCCCGTTTGTGACAGAGTAAACAGACACTGGCAGAATTGTAACAATAAGTTGCAAAAGCCATAAACCAAGAAGTTGAAGTTGACATGTATTTTTTTTTCTATGCTGAAAGTCTGAAAAAGACTTGCATCTACTGACCAGTCTCGCTGAAATGCCATGTACGAGATCTTTGAATTAACTTTGTTTTAGCCGAGTTCTGATAAAGTTATCAGCTTTTGGCGCTGACTGTACCCATGACGATTGACAACCACAGTCAGTTTATCGTACAAAATCAAATACAGGGTTAGTTTTCGTTTGTGAAACTCCAGTATTTTGGTATTAATACTCTGCGGTTGGTAGTATAGTGCTTGTTTGATTAATCCTCAATAATCAACGGATTGCCGTGTCGTTTGTAGATACCTAATTAATTGAGATTGGCTGTATGAAATCTACGGTATGGCTGGATTTGATTTTGTCTTACTATTGTTGTGGTTTGTGAATAAAACGACTGTTTTGTGATAGCGTTGTGTTTAGTACAGGACAAGTAGGATAGTATTATCCTAAGGAATATTTTTTATGAGACCAACACAATTTGGCGGAGGCCTGACGCGACGGATGTAAAAAGTATTTAGCGTTTGGCAGAGATTTGATTGCTTAGAGGTAATTTGACGTTTATCTTTAAAAAAATGCTAGAATCGTACCTCTCAGACAGACTTTTCAGAGTAAGAGAAGTAGACAGCTACTCTAAACTGCATGAAATCAAGGCAGGGGTACCCCAAGGCTCCGTTCTTGGTCCTGTACTGTACACCATCTATACAGCAGACATTCCACAAGCACCAGACATAACGGTAGCCACGTTTGCGGATGACACCGCGATTCTGTCAAGCGACAAAAACCCTCATGTTGCCTCGAATAACCTGCAAGTGGCACTAGACCAAGTATCACAATGGCTAGACAAATGGAGAGTGACTGCAAGTGCCTCAAAATCAACACACATAACATTCACCTTGAGACAAGGGAACTGTCCACCAGTAAAACTAGGAAACACCGACCTACCACATAAGGACTCCGTCAAGTATCTTGGGATGCACCTAGACAGGAAACTTTTGGGGAAAACACACATCAAAACAAAAAGAGACGAAGCCAATCACCGGTCTAGAAGCTTGAACTGGCTAATAGGAAGAGCATCTAAACTATCCTTGGAAAACAAGCTCCTAATATACAAGGCTGTAATCAAGCCCATATGGACATACGGAATACAACTCTGGGGTACCGCTGCTAACTCAAACATAAGCATCATTCAGCGCCTACAGAACTCCATTCTGAAGTCAATGTCAAATGCACCATGGTTCATGACAACTGAAGAGCTTCATGAGAACCTAAAAATCACCACAGTCAAGGAAGAAACACAGCTCCTGGAAAGGTCATACAGGGCCAGACTGACAAGGCACCCCAATCCGTTGGCTGTGGAACTGCTGGAGCCAAGTACTCAGAAAAGACTGAAGCGCCGGAGTGTACTGGAACCAAATGTACCTACAAGCTGAATAAAAATAGGGATAAACTCACTGGAGTACAGCCCTGCACGCCATTAATTATCCCTTACAAGATCTGCTTATAGCCAGCAGGCTGATCGCAGATGTGCAAACGAAAACAAAAAAAAAAAAAAAAAAAACTTAAAAAAAAAACAATTCACTTATTTATTTTAATACAAGGTTATGCAAATTAACGTCAACGTTAATAATTACTTTTTCAACTTCCAAATCCTTGCCGCCATTCCTCTCCGTTAAAAATGTTTTACGGCCTCTAAGTGTATTTATTCAAGTTGAATTGTATTTCTTGAGAGTTGTAAGGCATATCGACACTCCCTACGTATCTTTGCCTAAGTGCCAGATACACACTTATACGTTTTATGCATTTTTGGCATCTACGCATGTCAATCTATCATAATAAAATTTAAAAAAAATAAAAAGTCTACTCTAAGTACCTTTTTCTTAATCGTATAACTGTCCAACTTCATAATTTGCCCGATAGACAATGTTCTATCTGCCTCATACACACTTTGACGCGGGGAGGATGAGGTGCGGGTGGCGGGTAATTGCCTCTTCCACAGTTCTTGCGCGGACAGCGAGTAGAATGCGTGTGCGATTCGAAAATATTTTATTGTCTCAACTATGACCAGTGAACATATATTTTTAATAAGTTCATATTTTATTTTGATTATCTACGTACAAATATGTAACTACGCACTTACATATTTATACATCGGGATTCAGTATGATCATAAAGTGTATATAGGCACTTACACAGTTATGCTTCGAAAAGATGTTAAATCATAATTCGGTAACTTACTTTTACATTATTTTACATCGGAAAGATATTCAATTAAATTTGTAGACACCCATGCACTTACATAGTTCTGCGTTTGTTTCTTCATGTTATTTTAGTAAAATAAACAACTACTTTATTACTTTTTCAGACTAGTTGATATCCACGACTTCGTCCGCATTCGAACTTTCTACCAAAATATCTGTCACCAGCATAATATGATGAACTTTTTTTTGCATAGTATAGGCAAACGTTTGACCACAATATCACCTGGTGTTAAGCGATGATGCGGTCGACGGTGTAGCACATTTGCCGAGAAGATTCAAGATGCTACTCACTCTCCTCTTGAAAACATTCAAATTATATATAAGTATTCGGAAACACAGACGCTGCGCTGGCAAGAAGTTCCACTCCTTGGCGATCCTCAAGATGAAAGTTGAGGCAAAGCGCTTAATGCGGAGGTGGCATGTCAACCATGTAGATATGAGTGCCGCGTTTCCGTACGCCTGATGGTCTGATGATGGCGGAACTAGCTCATAGAGCTCCATCGCACACTCTCCAAAATGTATCCGGTAGAAAACCGAAAGACTGGCAACTTTTTGCCGATGCTCGAGGCTCAGGAGCTTAGCCTTTACCAGCGCATCATTACTTATGAGCCTCGTCTGTCTATGGTCCTCAAGGCCTCAAGCTGGTATTTAGCAGAGCCATCCCAAAGGTGAGAGCAGTACTCCATACACGATCGGACTTGCGCTTGGTACAAAATAAGAAGCTGTCCCCGTGTGAAGAACTTCCTCACCTTTGACAAGATGGCTAGCTTTTTTGCAGCTATCTTGGCCTTTAGACTCAATGAACGAGCCAAAATTTAGCTTAGGTGTGAGCGAGAAACCTTTAAAGCTCAAGCTGGTTGGAGACCGGCACGGATACACCTTGGAAAGTAGGAGTTAGTTGAAGTTGACTCTTCTTTGCGGTGAACAGACCCGCCTGGGTTTTTGAAGCATTTAACTTTTCAAGGTTGGCATCGCCCCAATCGTCAACGGCTTTTAGGGTTAAGTTCAATAGATCCACCATGGCCTCTCTGTGTGACTGGATTTGTGATTCACTGGATCCTGCCGCGGGTATGTATCTCTCAACATCTGGGCAATCATCTGCGTACTCAATGATACCGGGCCTATGGAGATCATTAATGTGTAGCAGGAAAATGTGTTGCTGAGAGAACTGACCCCTGGTGAACTCCAGCATTAATTGCCAAGTGATCAGACGAGCAGCCGTCAACTACGTTCTTTCCTGCTGGTGTCACCGGCCACCGCGACGAAACACGACAAAGTCGTTTGGCGTTACGTCTTTGACAGGTGGGTGGTCACTAACCACGGCCACAGCCTTCCACCATTGTGTCATCTTCTTTGCACCACCCAGGGGCCAAGTGTAGGGTTTCATAGGATATTCTCCTACGGACGCGGACGACTAGACGCCCAAAATATAACAACTCAAAAACTATTTGACCTAGAACAAAAATAAAAACTCTTTTGGAATGTCTAAACAAAGCCCAATCATATGACACCCCACATGATATTTTTGTATGCCTTTAATTTTTTTACTCCCTTAGGACCCTCATAACTTTACAACCCCTTAACCGATTTACTTTATTTAACAAACCAACATTTAAGAGCCAAAAATAAGCTTAATTTCGTAAGCAAGTGAGGGAATTAGGGCCTGGTGACCTGTAATACAGGTCACCTGGCCCTAATTGTCGAAAATGTAGAAGTATATTACCTATAAGATTATATGTTTTCAACGTTTAAAACATGTAAATACCAATTAAACAGAATAGATCTACGAAGTATATCCGTGTAACAGGCAGTTACGATATTGCCGTTCTATTAAGCTCCCACGAAAAAGTATGTATGTGCCACATACGACGTTCTAAGTACCACGTAAAAATATGTACGTGTAATTAAATCTAAACCAGTAAATATTAAAATAAAACTTAGTATCCATCTTAAACTTGATCTACAGTAAGAGCCTCTCACCAATTTTCACAGCAATATCTCAAAAAGGGCTAAAGTTATATCAATTTCAACGTTTTCAAATCTTTAAAACGCTCTCCTGTAAAATTTGTGTTTTGCAGATACACAACTGTACGTAGGGAGTGTCGATATAATTTGAAGTTCTTTTGACTGAATTCACACCAAAGACAAATACAATACTAAAAAGTTACGCTACCTATATACAGGGTGTTACCAGACCACTTCCGAAAACGAAAGGGGGAGCTACAGCACACCAAAACCCAACCAAAAAAAAATCAGTTATCCTGAAAAATAATTATAGCCGGAGAAAACAATGTTTAAAGATTTGTATTTATTTCGCCAGCCCGCAATGTACGCATTCACGTAGGTAAGGTCGAGGCGTAGTACTATTATTTATTCTGTGTCGTAAGTGCCTACTAACGTAGGTAGGTACTAACGTAGGTCGCTCGCACGTCGCGTACTTGAATGACCCGCGATGAACTCTCAGCTGTTCATGCTGTAGTAGACGTAATCTGCGTGCTGCGTGTACATTGCTGCTTTATTTATTTTATTTGTTTTTTTGCTTTTTTAAATGAGATAATTAGGTAGATATGTCTTATTATGTTGTACTGTGTGTATGTAACTAGAAAAAAAATTAAAAAGAGATAGTCAAGTCAATTTTTTTTTTCGCGATTTTTTTCGCTTAATGTTTTCAGTATCATGGTCTGATTAGAACCTCCAAGTTTTCGGAAGTGGTCTGGTAACACCCTGTATATATACTTGTGTAGTATAATATCTTCAATATTAGTTCTTATCCAGTTTATAAAATACCGGTATTTAAAGTGTTGTCCAAAAAATTTTTAAGACACCTTTGCCTTTGACTTTTTTCTATTTGCAAAATTCCAGTTTTAGGTAGATTTGCTAAGTAGTTTATTTATGAATAAATACGGCATATGACTGAGTGTGCATGTACAAAAGTTAATAAAATAACACAATATTGCTTACCATTGCATATTTGCGTTAGTGTGCACTGAGGAAATTATCAACCAACTTTATTTATAACTTGCAGAGATGCTTACTCGTATATAAATCAAATACACCTTTTATACCTTTTTTTTTGGGTTTTCAAAATTCTTTCAGGGCGTCTAGTCGAAGTGACGCGTAACCCGAGGGCTGATGATTATCTAGGCCAGCGTATCAGCATTGCTATTCAGCGCGGCAATGCAGCCAATGTCTTGGGCACGCTTCCGATTGGTACTGATTTGGACCAGTTGAGCTATCTATAAATCGTTTGCAACGGTTTGTAGATGGCTCAACTGTTTCATGTGTATTTTGTAAATATTGTGAATATTGTAAATACTGTATTAGTTATAATTGTCATAATAAATGTTTACTTGCTCCTTTTATACAGTTTCAAAAATTCGTACATCAAAAAAGATTTTATAGCATCTAATAACCACTAAGGTTAGAGTCTACGTCAAAGTAAGGTATTCAAAATAACAAGTAGTAGAAAAAATAATGCAAAGAAGTATATTAGAAGTACTGCAGAGCATGGTGTGACTGAGACCCGTGAAATCAACGTTTACGGATGTAAAACTTTTGCGACGTCGAAAATTGTTGCAGGAACAGTTTTATTCTCATTCGACGATGTGGACTCAAGATGAATTTTACAGTCCATTTACCAAGTTTCCTACAGTTTAAATGAACCCTAACTACCCACTGTATTATCATGAAACTTGCGTACACCAAACTTTCCTGCTAAGTTTTTGTAATCTGTAGAACTTTTACCTGTATATACCCATGCTATCGTAATACATCATGATTAATATTAATTATGTATTTATTTATTTATAAAATATTACACATATCATAAACTAAATAGTGCCTTAAAGCCTAGGTAAGGTTTGTCAATAAAGATTGTGTATTTTGTGAATATTGTAAAATAAATACTGTTTAAAAAAACATGATATTTTTGCATAAAATAGAGTTCAAATAAAAACAATAGAACTGAAAACTACCACTTTATTTTTATATCCTGAAATACAGACTCTTTGAGCCGTGTAGCTTAATAATGAAACTCACTTGCTGCTAAATGGATCCTCAGGGAGTTAAATTAAAAGTAAAACTAAAATTTTTACTTGCAAGCCCTTTATGGCTATAAAATATTGTTCACATCTTTTTATATTTAAATATTTTTGTGTTGTATTACATATATTTGTCGCTATAGAACTAATAACAGCAACCTAACTTAATTTGCTATTTATAGCTGCTTTCATTAATGTTTCGCGGCAGAAATAGGTATTAGCACTTTTTTGGACATACTCTTACGTACAGCGTAGTGTTATCACGGAGAAACAAAGAGCTCTATCAACGAGTGCCAAAAACTTGACGGATTACCTACGGCGCTGTGCAAATCTGGATCCACGGTGCCGTAAATACACCGAGCTGTCAGCCAGCAGTATTGGCTGAACCACTGCTGGTTTAGTAAGGAAGGCTCCATTATTGTTACTAGAGTACGGGCCAGTGAATGCATTTAAATTGCCTCTTATATTGTTGTTTGCGATCGATTGGAAAGGACCAATTTTCTGCAATCAGTTGTTTTTCATTATTCTTGTGATATTGATAACTTCAAGTTATTATTCAGCAAGATTGATTGATTGATAAAACTCTTTTGAAGCTGACTTAGAATCAACGCACAGGCTAAACTATAAGTCCTAGAGGTATGAAATTTGGAGGGTAGTATCCTTATATAATGTAGGGGTGCATTAAGAAAGGAATTTTGAAACGTCACACTCCAAAAGGTAGAACGCGAGCAACGCCGCGGGTGACGGCTAGTACATAATAAGTTGAAGAATGGGTTTCAAATTCAGATATTTACTGCTTTTGAGATAGTTGCAAAAAGAAAGTCCTTGGTTTTACTTTAATGGAGGTATTATCATAACTTGTTATCTAAATAAGACTCCACAACAAACGCGTATGTAATCGTAAAGAATCTCAATTACAAAAGAATACCACTTGCATTGTTTCGAAAGTATTTCACTATTTTAATTATAATGGGAATAATAAAAACATTTTTCAACACACTTGCTCATAAAGTGGCTCTATGGTCACCG
Organism: Eulithis prunata; assembly: GCA_918843925.1. Taxonomy (NCBI): domain Eukaryota; kingdom Metazoa; phylum Arthropoda; class Insecta; order Lepidoptera; family Geometridae; genus Eulithis; species Eulithis prunata. The sequence goes on along the minus strand of OU974014.1, from coordinate 6,080,100 downwards.
CAATTAGGCACATAATGACACCCATAATCAAACTGTGACTTTTTCATTGCTATAACTCACAAGTGAGTTATAGATTTTTTTTTTAAATTTTATTGGTTGAGTAGCTTTGTTACTAAAAAAGTTTTTATTCAAAAAAAAGATCGTGTTCAATAGAACAAATAAATGAATGTTCCTATTGCTTGCTCATTTCATGCAACTTCTTATTTAAATAGATAATTTTAACTCGTACGTGTTTAATAAATAAAACTTTCACTCAAATATAACTTTTGTTTTCTCTGTAATAAAAGAAAACTTTAAATTCCCCATTTTTACGTGGCAGAATAGGCGCAAACCCTAAGCGCGGAAAATAAATAAAAAAAAAACCTCATCCCTTTAGTCTGTGGCCGATCGCAATGCGCGCGCATAGGAAAACTGATTATTTTTTCCCGCCATAGCGAAACATTTTTCACAACGCGTTTTCACTGTTGAAATTATTGTTATTTTATTCACAAGTGTGTTGAAAAACGTCGTATGATACACGTGTGTATTGGTGATTACCGTTCTCGGCTTTCTTAAGACCCTCGCCTACGGCTCGGGTCTCAATGGCACCTCGGCGGTAATCACCAATGTACCACACTTGTACCATAATGTACTATTACAACAACGGTGCTGACAACTGGTACCATTTAAACAAACAAAATTATGAATTATTCATAAAATGGTAATGTCTCCGTGTCCTCATATGAATTTATTTTAGAAACGTTATTACAACCAACCTCCTACGAAAAAGGTCAGAAAAAATGCAAGTTGTTAAGAAAAATTTTGTGATTCAGCGCAGTAAGCCAAACGTATTTTAGTCAGTTATATTACTCGTTAGAAAATTTATTTTTCAAAAATAAGCAAGCACTCTTTTGTTGTACTAAATATTATAAATATTATGCACATTCTTACTTTATGATCTTGAGGTAGATAGCTCTACGCTGAGTCTACGGCGTAGAGGGTCTACATAGTCGTCTATCTACGTCATACATGGCTAGCCGCTACGAAACTAGGCCATTACTCATGGGTACTTCTAAACCAATACCTATCAGTATGCATAGAAATAGCTTTACGCCGTACATTTCTAAACTCATATGACCAACCACTGATTCTAGTGTACCTACTACATATATTTTGTTTCCAAATTATTTGCCCTAGTAATATACTATCAACTGCACCTTTTTGTTTGCTTCCATACTTCCATATATCAAAACCCTGCCCCAAAATATATAAGTTTTATTTTTATAATCTGTTCCGTTTCTTCGCCACCAATAGATCATGCGACACTTTATGTGGATCGAAGTTAGAGACAGAATATTATACAGAACAATATTTTTTTAATAGTTAGTTTTATACTTTATTCATAAAGAAAATTACAACAATACCTACAGTATTTACAATATTTACAAAATACACATGAAACAATAAATTCGAAACAAAACATGTACTATTTAAATATTTATAAAATATATGTTAACGCCAACTTCATGCCAATGACCTGCTGCTATGATCCGAGCGCAGGCCGTGGTCTTCAGCTCGGTGGCGCCCTCTCAGCAGCCATCTTGCACACACAACAACCACCGCGCTAGACGCACGGCCCTACCAATCATTTTTATATTTTCTAAATTTTAAATACCTAATGTAAATCAAGCTATTAAACGCATGTACCTAACCTCTCGAGTTATCATTTATCAACAATTTGGTCCAATCGAGCCAGATTCGCAAATGATTACTACAACTCAAGAGGGTTATAATCAACGGACTGAGGCAAGCTCCATACAACTTGCCAGGTGGACAATCAAGAAAAAGTGAAGTGATATCCTAGGAAGGGTAACAAAAGTCGTGAGTTCGTTCCATATACCTAACTTTAGCTATCTTCAGACAATGTGAAAGCAATTGTTTGAAAGGTGATGTAGGTCAAGTGTCTCCAATCACTTTATTTTTCTTTGTGGTATGAAATCCAGTTTAATGCACAATGGAACAAGCTGCTCAAACACTTTGCTACATTGAACACATACCCATATTTGTCTTAACTACTACAAAATATAGACCAATGGACCATTGCAGAAACCATCGTACCGCTAAAAAAATAAAACGCCACTCAAAATATGTATCCACCATTTTGCCTTCAAAACAAACGACAGCCGACTTGACGGACAGGGACCATATTAATATAGGTATAGAAGAAGAAGAAGAATATGTCACTATTTTTTGTCACTTATTAATAAAAGATGACGATAGTGTATGTTGGTTCTAAGCAGCGTGTATTTAAGCGTTGTACACCTCATTATTACTTCAAGAATGGAATAGTTTTTTTCTGTTGACATAAATCGTTCCCTATGGGAGTGGGAAGCGTTCCGGAAACGCTCGAGAGGAGGCTCTCACGCTAGTATAATTTATGTATCTGTATGCAATACTGTATGATGAAGTACACGATAGTGTAAATAGATGTAAATGTCAGGTTTCGAGATTGATGGATCGAAGCGAGTGAGAAAAATTTGGATACGAACTTGGAATACATAACACTTGTATTTCTCATAAATAAGTGAGTTGTATTCTTTTTTGAGAAATAAATGTCTGAGACCTTTGATTCGCATGTTGTATGGATTTATCAGATTTTGAAAAAGACCTTGCTATGTAGTCCAGTCTATGCAATGGTAATTAGTCTGATAGAATTTTGTACTTGTAAAAAGAGAAAATTCCAAATAGGCAAAACAAAAGCGTACATATAAACCATTTTTTACATCTAACTTCCCGTGATTTTTTTTCCCGTTTTACTAGAGACGAAGTTTATATTTTCCGGAAATTCACTTGAAGCTTCGTGGTTTTCCATCTCAAAGTTTGTAATCACGGACCCGGTTTAAAATTAAATATTCACCAACTATGAATACCATCTAAATTATTTAACCAATTAACACCTACACTGTTTTTGAGTTTAATAAGAAATCTCTACAACGATTTTCACCAAAATTTTAATAAGTAGAATGGTTTAATCTAGTCCCGCGTATACTTTGTGTAAGGGAGAAATTTATTTTCTAAAAACATTTTCCTAACATCACCGCGTAAACAAAATTTTGGCGAAACATAAATTCGGCGAGCCTTATTCCTGAAAACACTCCCTGTTGTAGGTAACACACAAGTTTTATATCGATTTTATAACGAAAACACGAAAGCATCTTTCGAGGCAAGTCGCAGGGTACAGAGCCACAACTAGGATACATGAGTATAGTATAAAATATAATGAGATTTATGTCAGAGCTTGTTAAAATATATTATCAACAAAATATGTGGTGTATTTCTAACTTAATTCAGTTTTCTGCTTCACAATTACTGGAAATGTATTACAGTAGTAGGTACATTAGGTATTCTGTGATATTATAATTTATATTTTAGAGTTGCAAGTTCAATGACATATTTCGACCTGCGATTTGCTCAAATATGACAGGGCCAAGTCACACGCAATTCACTTTGTCTAGTCTAGTGTTAGTGTCTTCTAGACAGTCCCTTGTCGGCCTCATCGTCAGTAACCATCAGGTAAGATTGTGGCTTAGGGACATTTTGATCTCATAAAAAAAAGAAAATAACATTGAATACGATACCAACTCAAGTTACAGATTTTTGTGGACTTGGTAAAAATTGTATTATATTTTGCTTACTCGACTCCTAGAAAGAACATTCCTTTATGTCTTTTAGACGGTGGTTCCAAGAAAGTGTGCTCCTCTAACCCCATTATGAGCTCTGTGTACGGCCCTGACAGGTAGGTGTATGTATCACCCTCGGGACAATACATCTAACGTTTTCCCGCGATAAGTAGCTCATACAAGATATACTGATTTATATGGGGCGAAAAAGTATTGCCGCCGATATAGAAATCAGAGGTCGTAATACTCGGGGCGTGAATGAATTGAAAAATGTATCTAGTCTAGCGATAGGGGCTTATACTTGTTTATTTATTTATACGATGAATCTCGTGATCTCGTATCGAGGTAGTGAAAGAGTTTGGTTTGTTTCTTTTATTCAGTATATCAAGTAAAGCAGCTTTTCTCATTTATTTATAATGAACGTACGTATAAATAAATGAAGATAGCTGATGTTTTAAGTAATCGCGTCTATACAATAAGCTTAGCGTAGATAGATAAAAACATTACACACAAAAGACAAATTACATAAGTACAACGGGCGGCCTTATCGCTTAAAGCGATTTCTTTCAGACAACCTTTGGATGGATAGGAATTCATTAGACTGCGGTGTACAGAATTAAACCTATAAAAATTAAAGACTACTTTATATTGCAATGTTTTAGTAACTGAACAATTTTGTTATAAGCGTAGTTTTTGCTTAAAACCCCACTTTGTATTTATAAATCTCTCTGATTCTACCTTCAAATATGGAAAGGATATTTTTTACAAACTTAGCAATAAAAAAAAATTCAGCGTCATAATATTTGAAACGATAAATAAATTTTTAGGTGGGTACCTATATTTTTGTGTTATGTAAAAACATGGCTGTAATAGCAAGACTTGATACAATTCGGTAGATTACAGCAACCGTGTATTATAACTCACATTATGCCTGCTATATATTATTACTACCCCGAACACTGGCCAGTCGTTTAATCACTGCTACTGTAGCTAATGTGCTACATTATTTCGGAGGAAGAAAGCAAGAAATATAGGATGTGAACTAATACAAAATATTATAGCTACTATTAGTTTTAGTAAGTCAGCGGACGGTGAGTGTGATACGCTAACACCACAATTTGTTTTATTAGACAGCCGAGAGGAAAATAGAAGAGATTTTGTGTTACTAGTAAAACAGGAAATATTATTCTTAAATGTGTATTAATTAGTAGGTGTATGCTCTTTTGTTCATAAATCTCAGAGCGAAGCATACAGAATTTTTAAGAAGTAGCTTTAGTTATAACAAGATCTATTTTAACAACATGAGCCAACTTGTCTCGTCACTTTATATCAAGCAATACTTAAAAGATAATGTTTCTGCCTTATGCCAAAGTACGCAAACAATTATAATGTTGCGGTAAATTCTTATTTAATTCTTACTTTATTAGTTCTTATTTATTGACTTATTAAAATGATGTTTTCTAAGACCAACCTAGTTCCCATAGTACAAGATTTGCTTATTTTGGGACTGTGAGAATGTCCATGAATATTTTATTTAATGTCTGTCATTGCATTGGCAGTAGTTTGTCTACAATTTCAACTACAAAGGAGCTATGCAGATTCAATCTACAAAGCGTAAATCAATGTTTATGAAAACCTCGGAGATATCGGCTGGCCATGCCAAAGCCGGTTCGTTGTTCGTTTGCACATTAATTACGTCACAGGGAGCTGCCCCGTGAAATATGAACCTGCACCGATACCCCATTGCATTGATGCTTTTGAATTATTTATGAACACATAACTGTAGCAAAGGAACGAGCGAATTCTTGGGTTCATTATGTTGCACATTATTCAACATTTCAGATGTTTTGTAAGCGCGGGAATGCATAGCCAGCATTGATCGGCGGTAAACAAACTTAAGCCTATAAATCCACAAACACGGATGACGGTATAGGTACGAAAGTCAGTTCTATTATTTTAGAATGCATCAACGAACATAATCATTAGTACATCCCCACCCTTTAAAGTAGTTTAGCTGTTAGTAAAATAAAGTTGTGTAATGATGGCACTTTCATTAGTAAAACCATTACATGATCTGTGGTAAAACCAATCAAATAAGCTTCAGATGCAATTTCGAAGTGACTGACATAATGTTAACAAATCATGTGTAAGTATATTGATGTCGACCATGCCTAGGGATCAAAGTAGAGCAATATTGTGTACAATTTATAACCAAAACTGTAGTTCACAGACACGTTCCACTTTGTACAAAATGATGATACATCGGGGCCAGCACTGCACATCATATTTCCATATTTAATACACAAAACGCCATGAAATGTTGTTCCAATCAAACTTTATCGACTTGTTTTGGGGAAATACGACCGATAAAAAAATGAATGTTTCATTAACCCTGCTGATACACGACGTAATGGTCCCTCCATAAAGTAAAAAGTTTTGGAGTTATTTCTGATTAGCGACCCGCCCGGTTCCCTGCATCATATTGATAACTTATCGAAGATTATGATAAAAAATACTGGCTTGTGTGGCAATGCAGTCTGCGTCATGGGAACGCTTTAGATTGGCAGTGTTTTAGATCAAAGCTTCAAATGTATAAGATAAAGTTCGTGGGGGAGATATTCATTCAAAAAAAACATTCTGACCCTGTTAAAAAAGGGTCAAAACCAAACGATGATAAGTTTGATAGTGTGTAATAAGAATATTATTGCACAATAAGGTAAATCATCATAATTTTGTGTTTTTTCTTTTGTTGAACCAACAGTGAAACAGACCTCGTAAAACAGACAATCCCTATAAATCTGTACAGATTAAATCAAGCCTACAGTTTCATTATCAAAGTATGCGAAATCTCACCTAATAATTAACGGACCCATCAAAAGAGAAAATCTTATAAGGATTACCGTTGCCTTAGTGCACAGCACAAACAGGTTAGCTCTATCACTCTTTCATAAAAACATATTTAGAAAAAAACTAGTTTTGCAAATTTCTTTTTACAGAAAAGAGATTAACTATTGTTGAAAAGGTCGAAATTCGGATGGAATTTCACCTCAAATTATTTTAGGTTTAGGGTCAACGATGACCTTAACCAACCACATCTTAACTACCTAAGCTGACTAGAGGTAATCCTTAGGTGACCAGGTCATCATCATCTTTAGGAGCTGAGATTACACAGATTTATGAAAATAAGACTAAGTATTTTTTATGGAGATTGTATTACCTACAAGTATACCATTCAAAATACAATAAAAAATCTGAGTAGTTAAGTATTAGTAGGTACTCATACATATACAGGGTGTTACCAGACCACTTCCGAAAACGAAAGGGGGAGCTACAGCACATAAAAACCCAACCAAAAAAAAATCAGTTATCCTGAAAAATAATTATAGCCGGAGAAAACAATGTTTAAAGATTTGTATTTATTTCGCCAGCCCGCAATGTACGCATTCACGTAGGTAAGGTCGAGGCGTAGTACTATTATTTATTCTGTGTCGTAAGTGCCTACTAACGTAGGTAGGTACTAACGTAGGTCGCTCGCACGTCGCGTACTTGAATGACCCGCGATGAACTCTCAGCTGTCCATGCTGTAGTAGACGTAATCTGCGTGCTGCGTGTACATTGCTGCTTTATTTATTTTTTTGCTTTTTAAAATGAGATAATTAGGTAGATATGTCTTATTATGTTGTACTGTGTGTATGTAACTAGAAAAAAAATTAAAAAGAGATAGTCAAGTCAATTTTTTTTTTCGCGATTTTTTTCGCTTAATGTTTTCAGTATCATGGTCTGATTGGAACCTCCAAGTTTTCGGAAGTGGTCTGGTAACACCCTGTATATGCATAAGATCCCGGTGTCGATTAATAATCGAAACCGGCGACAGTTTGAAAAGTATTTAAAATAGAAGTAAGACGGTAACTTCATTTATTTATTTTTTTGCACGTAAAACTAGCTGTTTCCTCTGGCACTATGAGTCTGATACCGGCTCAAACAAGTCTCGCAACTCCAGGAGCAGAGATTAACGGAATAGAGTTGGCCACGATTAAGGAGAGGATCAGCAAAGTATCGAAACTTTGAACTTTAACACGTGGTACCACGGCTCACGTTCGCGATGCGAAGTTCGATGCCGCGGGCGTTATTAGCTAAGAAGTCTAACATAGACATGTCTTATAAAATCTTTGGTAAAGCATTGGCTTCTTGGAAAATGGTTGTACGGCCACGATAGCGGATATACACGTCAGATATCCCGCTGTAATTTTGATATAAATGTATATACCTAGATACCTTTTTAAAGGACCAAAATTGTATTTATCCATTATAGTGTTCTAAAACAGTAAAAAATATTGTAAGCAAACTAGTAGGGGCAATTATGAGAATAAATATCTTCTTAAAGAATTATACAAAAATGTATAGAACTATAGTGTTCTAGAACAGTAAATAAGTAAATATTGTAACCAAAGTGGCTATTAAAAGAAATGTTTACCGTGCTAAGTAGTCGAGATTGGAAGATTAGTCTAACCTTTTTAGTTTATTTTATATCAGCCATCTAGTTTCCTTCGTACAAGCTTTGCTTAGTTTGGAACGTTGTGTTAAGTGTCCGTGAATATTTATATATTTATTTATATTTTATATGTTTTCTCATTTATTGAGACATCATCATAAAAGTTAAACGCCGCCATAATACCGCAGTTTTGTTCAGGCACGGCACTTTGTAAAGTGTAGCAAAGCTTCCTCTAGCCATTCCAGTTACTAACATAATAAAATCTCTACTATCACAGCCTTAAGTGGAATGTACTGGGCTTTTTGCAGCAACGCGACGCGTAATGGGCGTTCTGCTATAATGTTTTCAATCTCGGTGTAAGTGAATTTCTGTCAAAAACGAAAACTCGTTTACAGACCTTTTTCAGTCAGCTACCATGTTTGGATGTTCGTGTATCGAATAACAAAATAAGATTTTATCTGTAGCAATAGAATTCATTAGTATATGTATTTATTATTTCGTAATTAGAGTTTACGAATTTTACTAAAATATTTATTCAATTCTCTTTAGATGTATCACAGTATGAAATCGCATAAATTTAGTGTCAGCGAATAACTATTCTATTTTGTGACCAAAAACAAATTAATGCTTGTTGAAATGTTTGGAAGTTTTTTTTTGTGCGGAATGGGGCGGTATTTTTATGGCTGATTGTAATAATCGATAGCACAAAATGCACTCTATAATCGATGTTGTTGGCTACTACATACTTGAGTACTTGGCAGAATACATTATATCTACATATATCTATTTATATAGGCCTTTACATCTATTGATGATGATTTATACAGCGTCAGGAGGCAACCTATGCCTACACTTAACGGGACACTGTAGTGCCTGGGACAATGTTTAGATGGAGTAGGCTTGCCCAGCACCTATACCATCCTCTTAGCCTAGTCAGCCATACCCACAGGAAAGACAAGGTCAATACGTGCGGAGCTAACTAAGCTGCGGGTTTCCTCACGATGTTTTCCTTCACCGTAAAGCTCGTGTTATTGCGCATATCAATTTTTCGAACGAAAAATTCATTGATGCACGCGGCCGGGATTTGAACCCACGACCTTCGGATCGAAAGTCGAGGTACAATCCCACTCGGCCAACACGGCTTTATACATAATATCTAGTTTATATCTACCTATACGATGCACAATAAGGAAAAACAAGAAAGGTTTCATTAAAGCATATTATTTTAAAAACTTGTTTTCCGAGCAGGAACAAAACTTTCCGTTTACACAAACACCTAATTTACCAATAAGTGTTTCGGAAGGAAAGTTGGAAATTTTTGCCATTTATATCTGCGCAAAAGTTCCCGGGGCATTTTCATTAGGTGAAGTTGTAAAACGTATATAAATTTTAATGATTTCAACAACTTTAGGGAGTAATGAGTTTTCGGATCGGTTCCATGCCCCTTCCAGGCTCATGAACGATGTGAAAACTCGACGAAGTTTGGAGTGACGAATTACCCAAACCCATAAATATTGGGTGCGATAATGACTTTGTAAAAATGTATTACCATTAATAACACTGCACCAATAATTATAATCCATTAAATTAATTTAATATTCAAATTTATTGTATTTATAACTCTGTAACTGTGTATATTTTTACAAAATCATTGCTTCATTGCAGACCTCTAAATCAAACAGTATGACAAAATTGTCCCACATCGTAAAATATGTAAACTAAACAATTCAACGAGGCAGAAGCAATAAAATATTTTCCGTATTTTCTAAACGGGCCACTGTGTTTGTTGTACCGCAGAAAAATATATCACTGCGTCCCTCTGAGCGTCGCTTGGCTTCAGGAACCAGCTATATAACATTTCATTAGCGGTCAGCCGAGACGTTCCGGTTACACAGACAATAAATTTTCATTTTTGCGAGAGGACAAGTGAAAGAAAAAGATAAATAGCTAAGCCTTAGAGGAGAAGTACTGTTACAGATCACATGCTAGCTTAGAGGCCGTAAGAAGGGCTCTTTCATTTTGTCAAGACCGAACCCTTTTTGTCGTGCAGTTTGTATTGTAATAGAGCTGCACTACTGCAAGATATATTATGTTCCTGTAATTTTCTGTAACCGTTTTATCTATCTGTATATGTTATATGTATGTGGTTATAGGTATGCGTACTGTTTTATTTTTATCTCAATAAGGGCTTGTGCCTCGGGCTCACATAACTATTCGTAGCACACGCCGACCAAACGCGACCTCTGCAAGGACGAAATATTTGATTAAAAAGAATATGAAAGACGAACCGTCAATGTTCGGAATATTGTATTGAACCTATTCAATTGATTGTTGAGTTGGCTAAACAATTTGTCTTTATTGCTTTTGATTTTGATTGATAAAACAAATATTTTTTTAAGAAAAATGCAATGATCAACAGCATTCTTATAGTACGAAAAAAAACTATTTGTCGTTTTGCATTTATTTTTGATTCAATAAGGTGAAATTGGCTACATAACTGTAAATGTATGCAATATGCATGCAGTTGACATTTCGGTACAAAGCCTTTTGACCCTAAAATAAAGTTCAACTTATAACTAACCCAATCAATTGAAGCCTTGTCAGTTGTCACGGCCACAATCCGCCTTATTGCGTCACATTTCTGAACCCTCACACATCCATTCGAGTAACAGGAAAACCTCTAATTACATCGAAGTTTAATTATATTTCATCTCGGATACCGCAGAGCCTTTGAATGAAAAGTTAGCCGCAGACTAAGTTTTATGACGTTATGTACTACCCGAGGGCAGATGAAGGATTACCCGACAACTTGCAACCATCTGAGATTACCTTCCACCTCTGCTGACTGCCTTAATACCCAAAGCGATAAATTGGCGTCTACTATGTAGGTAATAAGTGCTAACTTGTAATAGTTTGTTATCGTTTATTTTCACAATTTACGAGTTTATTCCATGTTGGGAATTGAACTCTAACGCCTACGGAATAAGGGACTGTAGCGAAATGGCAATTTACCAGCGACGTTTGTGGCTATAGAATCCGGATCGTGAAACATTTAAACCTTGCAGGAATTGGTCTGCAGCCAATAATAATCGTCGGAGAAAGAATCATTCATGCAAGTGAAGGACATTATTATTTGAGAGTATTCGACCGCAGTCAACATTTATTTGTTTAGTAAAGTTAGTTTTGCGTGATACTCATAGGGGTAGTAAAAACAGTGACAAAGTATTTGGAATGAGTACAAGAATCTACATTTTAATAACTTTATAAAGTTCATTTCTGCGGAGCTCTAGAGCCATAACGGTCCCTGAAGTCGTTCAAGTTTTATTGCTGCGTGTCATCAAAGAGATAGCGGGTGGCCAATCCTCTTAGGATTTACATCCCTGACAACCTATCGGCTTTAAGGTATCAAGTTGGGCAACTGTAGATAGTAGGTACAAAAGATGAAAGCTACTTTTAAGATTATTTGTATTATAATAATACACAAAGACCACGTCATAATTAGGGAAGGTACAACAGTTTTTTTGTAAAAAATATGTCAGAAAAATATAGTATACCCAGCAGTGGGCTTATTACGGTTATACTAATCACGTGAATCAAAATAAATTATTATTAAAAATCAAATTAACTTTTCGTCATACCCGTAATTTCGATTAGTGTTCTATTATTATGAGCCCGTAGTGTCCCACTGCAGGGCAAAGGCCTCCCTTCCTTCTCGCCATAGTCTTCTCTGTTTTGGGCAACTGTGGACCAGTCCTTGAGGTAGGCGTCAATGTTGTCCCTCCATCTTCGCCGTGGTCTGCCGCGAGGTCGGTTTCCATTCGTCTTCTAGCTTGGAGTTAAGTCCAAGTCTTCTCGGGACTCGTGCATAGCGGAACTAACCCCTTCTAGCGATTATTAAATGTCAAATTCTTTGAGGGGACTGGATTTTTTTTTTTTTTTTTACACAATATAGGCTACCGTTTGACCACAATCTCACCTGATGTTAAGCAATGACGTGGTCGACGATGTAGCACGGTTACCTAGAAGTACTCTTTGGCTGTCCGCATAATAAATGTATTAAATATAAAAAATGTAATAAATGTATTATGAATTAGTCTATTTCTTACTAACAAACACCACCAACTAACTAATATCACTCACCTATGCGGAACCCCTCGTTCCACAGTGGTCAGAACCCTTTTCAAGGCCGTGCCTTAATGGTTACCGCTGACATTTTAGAAAAGGGTCACTAATTTATCTAAACAGAGTTGGTTACAGTTCCCTTAATTATAGTTTAACTTATTTGTGGCGCAGCTGCCCCCATTCACTCATTACTCAGAGTAGTAGTTAAACAAGTATGAAGCTAATTTTAGTGGCGGTACGTAAAGTTTGTACTAGTTCGCAGAGCGCTGATACTCTACTCGTAGAGGACACGTTTTAATCCTGAAAAATCCGAAGGTTAGGTTTGTATTCGGTCGAGCGTGGGATTGGCTGGCGACAAAAAAATTTGGTTTTCATTTCAACACGTCTTTTTAAATAATTTTATAATGGACTAGCCGTCGCCCGCGGCGTTGCTCACGTTCTACCCTTTAGAGTGTGACGTTTCAAAATTCCTTTCTTAGTGCACTCCTACACTATATAAGGATACTAACCTCCAAATTTCAAACCTCTAGGACTTATGGTTTAGGCTGTGCGTTGATTCTCTGTCAGCTTCAAAAGAGTTTTATATATATTGATTGATGATTAAAAGTTTATAGTGACAGAATACATACATACGGAAATAGTGGCATTTTGAAAAGTGAGTCAAATTTTTTCCAGCTCGTGGTAAACGTGCTGCATTGCGAGGTCCAACGCGCATCTTTTCAATGATGTTGAGGTTCATTTGTTTTTTGTGATACATGGGAATATCTGTTCATACTCACTTATCTTGCATGAACTCGCAGGTAGCTATGTAGAGTCGCTATACTAATTTCTTACTCTAAGCATCGTCCACTCTAGGGTAATTACGTAGATGTTAACAATATAAACAATAGTTGGATGGATGGCAAAACTGTTCAGTTTCTAATTGGGCTCCATGGGTCTGATTTCAGATCGTTAGTTGACTTGAATAGGTACGTTTTTCAATGAGATAAAAGGATTAAGCTCGTTAGAACCAGACACAACTCTAGGAAAAATGCTTCAATTGCTTTTTGAACTTTAAGAAAATCCGCTGGCCGCAAAGCTAGCTTAACCTTGTTAGTAAGTTATTTTTGGTTATACTTTTAGCTATATTATGGTTGAAGTAATAACTAGCAGCTCTTGCTAGTCTTTCACTAAAATAATTTGAAGGGTCTTAGAAATCACTAACGAGCCCACTCATTTGCATAGTGGGCTAATTTTTTTTCCCATCCAGCCCACCAGTGGGCCGGCCGGTGGGCTCGATGGGAATAAGCCAATTTTATTCGTAGAATTTATAGTAACTACCTGAGTACTACCAAACTAATGATTATCACTAAACCAACATTAAGAGATCTTGCCTTACGTTTGGGTTCAGTCGAGCACCAACAAAATATCGAGACTTTTTCACGTACAAATTCACGGTCGTTTTATTTTAAATACGGCTGAAAATCACGGATATTTTGTACCCAGCTCTCACCGTGAAATCGTAATAATACATCAGCATACAAATTTCCCTGGAAATAGGCCGATACAAATTTCCCCTGAAGCAACAATTCCGAAGCATTTGTACCTTTATACATGCCATCTGGAGCTGTTTATTCCTGATTACGGAACAGGACGAAAAAATAATAGAATTGCGTATCACAAAATGAAATCTTTCCGCGATATAATTTTGCATTTTACTTTCAAAAAGTGTTTCGTTACTCGTGGGGTTCAAATTCTTGGACACTCTTTTGGGTTCTTCAACCAGAAGGCTCCACTGACTTCTTTGCTGTCATAAATCATGGGACCCTATTGACCATGGGCCTATTCCTGAACCAATGTCGGAACCATGACTTCTGGTCTGCTGCTTTCTTTGAGTAGTTGCTTTTTTTTAGGGTATAGGTTAGGCACTTCCAAAAACTCAACTTTTCCTGTAACAAAAAATACACAATGCTTGGCCAAAATTAATGAAACAGCTGATTTCCTCTCAGACTGTTAGTTCAGAATACTTAAACTTCCTTGCCTATTGATTATTTTCACTTAGCTTAAGTAATACATGCGGACAAAAACTTTCCAAGAATCAATAATGTGATAGGCGCAAATCAATTGCCTCTACGAAAGTGCTATCTGATTTAGTTCAGTGGAACAAGCATTTGGCGCTAACGTGGTTGAAAGGTAAGAGCCTTGCAGTAAATGCGGGATAAAACCACGGTCGAAAGGGTTAACGCAGCGAACATCGCAAACAATCGGCCTCTAGGGGCGGACGAAGCGAGGCGTCAAGTTTCACCTTTCCAAAAAGTCTTCGCCGTCAAATACTACCGCTTTAATAGTACATTACTGCAGCGGCCCGCAACAGAGGCAATAAGGGAAGTAAGTGTAAATATGGGCCGAGTCGAAGACGAGGCACACATACGTGAGTCCCTCATTGCTTAGTTCTGGCCAAGGCTTGTATAGTACTTTTCTCAAATAATGCGCGGAAATTAAAACTAAGTACCTAGGCAAAACCTAGTTTTTTTTTCAATAATCAGCTTTCTATTTGAAAGCCTGTTCGAAATTTGAATAAAACCTTTGATAAGTTACCTCCTTGGTTGCCATGTTATGGAGTAAAAAATCGTTCCATTTTTAAATTACACGACATATAATATGATATACAGTTTTTGTATGTAATTTATTTGGCCGCTAAACACGCCAGCAATGGATTTTCATAGATTTTGATCTGGCCGCTGCTCGCATGTATTTGGCTAGTACTGCATTTTTTATTTATCTCGAAGAAGGTTGTCAAATAATGCTCTAATTTCCAAGCATGTTTGAGAAGAAAAATACTTTCATTCCCGTGCTAAAGGAATTCCTTACAATTTCAGTTAGTTGTGGTAGTCAATACCTGCTAAAAAAGTTATTGGAACCTTTGTAATTATAAGAGAAACAAATACATTTATGTAGGTTGTACAATGTCAGTGGCGCGTCTTGGGAGAGACCTACGTTCAGCATTGGACCGTTATAGGTTGATGATGAGGTTGTACAATACTTATACACGAAAGCACAAAAATAAGCGGCTTGATGTTCTAAACTCGAGTGTTCCTAACTACCTAATAAATTACACTGAATATTTTTTTTTTCTGAACTAGTGAGAACTATGCAGACTACTGTGTCGAACTTTGTTGATTTCACATAGCGGTGAGTAATTTTTGGAAACCTGGGTTTAACGGGAACCTAATCCAATATTTTACACGTTGCCGAGAGCCTTTAATGTCGTTGGGAAATCGGAGACGCAGTCGGGGAGATATTTAAACCTACTTTGATAATAATAGTTTAAAATACCGACAATCAACGACAAAAAATAACTCGGTACTAACTGTAAACTCGAGCTTTTTACTAACGAACTAAAATAGCTAGAAGCGTAGCGTTCTGAATTTGAAATATTATATAAGGTCAAATTTTTTTTAACTTTAGCGAACGCGTACTTACAAAATGCTTACAGAGGCCTCAGAACAAAAAAAACCGGTGTGTGGAGTCCCTCCGCGCGGAAGAAGTTATACTTCGAGTGCCACGCATCCACTCTCGCTCTGTGTTTAATGTGAAATTAATGTATTATTTATTTTGATGTACTTAACCAATATGCAGTACTTATTTAGTTAGAAAAGAATATATGCTCATGTCGGTCAACTGGTCGGTCGACTAGTCGGTCAACTGGTCGGTACACTAGTCGGTCAACTGGTCGGTTGACTAGTTAGTCAACTGGTCGGTCGACTAGTTGGTAGACCGGTCGGTCGACTGGTCGGTAAACTGGTCGGTAGACTAGTCGGTCAACTGGTCGGTCGACTAGTCGGTCAACTGGTTGGTAGACTAGTCGGTCAACTGGTCAATGGACTAGTCGGCAGACTAGTCGGTAAACTGATCGGTCGACTAGTCGGTCAACTGGTCGGTCAACTGGTCGGTGGACTAGTCGGTCGACTAGTCGGTTGACTAGTCGGTCAACTGGTCGGTAGACTAGTCGGTCAACTGGTCGGTCGACTAGTCGGTCAACTGATAGGTCGACTAGTCGGCAGATTAGTCGGTCAACTAGTCGGTCGACTGGTCGGTCAACTGGTCGGTCAACTGCTCGGCAGACTATTCGGTCAACTGGTCGGTAGACTAGTCGGTCAACTGGTCGGTCAACTGGTCGGCAGACCAGTCGGTCAACTGGTTGGTAGACTAGTCGGGCAACTGGTTGGTAGACTAGTCGGTCAACTGGTTGGTCGACTAGTCGGTCAACTGGTCGGTCGACTAGTTGGTAGACTCGTTGGTCGACTAGTCGGTCAACTGGTTGGTCGACTAGTCGGTCAACTGGTCGGTCAACTAGTCGGTCGACTAGTCGGTCAACAGGTTGGTAGACTAGTCGGTCAACTGGTCGGTCGACTAGTCGGTCAACTGGTTGGTCGACTAGTCGGTCAACTGGTCGGTCGACTAGTCGGTCGACTAGTCGGTCAACTGCTTGGTAGACTAGTCGGTCAACTGGTTGGTCAACTGGTTGGTCGACTAGTCGGTAGACTGGTTGGTCGACTGGTCGGTCAACTGGTCGGTAGACTAGTCGGTCAACTGGTTGGTCAACTGGTTAGTCGACTAGTCGGTCAACTGGTTAGTCCATTAGTCGGTCAACTGGTCGGTCGACTAGTTGGTCAACTGGTCGGTCGACTAGTCGGTCAAATGATCGGTCGACTAGTCGGCAGATTAGTCGGTCAACAAGTCGGTCGACTGGTCGGTCAACTGGTCGGTCAACTGGTCGGCAGACTATTCGGTCAACTGGTCGGCAGACCAGTCTGTCAACTGGACGGTGGACTAGCCGGTAGAGTGGTTAATCGACTGGTCGGTCAACTGGTCGGTAGACTAGTCGGGCAACTGGTTGGTAGACTAGTTGGGCAACTGGTTGGTAGACTAGTCGGTAGACTGGTTGGTCGACTGGTCGGTCAACTGGTCGGCCGACTATTCGGTCAACTGGTCGGTAGACTAGTCGGCAGACTAGTCGGTCAACTGGTCGGTCATCTGGTCGGCAGACTATTCGGTCAACTGGTCAGTAGACTAGTCGGCAGACTAGTCGGTCAACTGGTTAGTCCATTAGTCGGTCAACTGGTCGGTCGACTAGTTGGTCAACTGGTCGCTCGATTAGTCGGTCAAATGGTTGGTAGACTAGTCGGTCAACTGGTCAATGGACTAGTCGGCAGACTAGTCGGTAAACTGATCGGTCGACTAGTCGGTCAACTGGTCGGTCAACTGGTCGGTGGACTAGTCGGTCGACTAGTCGGTTGACTAGTCGGTCAACTGGTCGGTAGACTAGTCGGTCAACTGGTCGGTCGACTAGTCGGTCAACTGATAGGTCGACTAGTCGGCAGATTAGTCGGTCAACTAGTCGGTCGACTGGTCGGTCAACTGGTCGGTCAACTGCTCGGCAGACTATTCGGTCAACTGGTCGGTAGACTAGTCGGTCAACTGGTCGGTCAACTGGTCGGCAGACCAGTCGGTCAACTGGTTGGTAGACTAGTCGGGCAACTGGTTGGTAGACTAGTCGGTCAACTGGTTGGTCGACTAGTCGGTCAACTGGTCGGTCGACTAGTCGGTCAACTGGTTGGTCGACTAGTCGGTCAACTGGTCGGTCGACTAGTCGGTCGACTAGTCGGTCAACTGCTTGGTAGACTAGTCGGTCAACTGGTTGGTCAACTGGTTGGTCGACTAGTCGGTAGACTGGTTGGTCGACTGGTCGGTCAACTGGTCGGTAGACTAGTCGGTCAACTGGTTGGTCAACTGGTTAGTCGACTAGTCGGTCAACTGGTTAGTCCATTAGTCGGTCAACTGGTCGGTCGACTAGTTGGTCAACTGGTCGGTCGACTAGTCGGTCAAATGATCGGTCGACTAGTCGGCAGATTAGTCGGTCAACAAGTCGGTCGACTGGTCGGTCAACTGGTCGGTCAACTGGTCGGCAGACTATTCGGTCAACTGGTCGGCAGACCAGTCTGTCAACTGGACGGTGGACTAGCCGGTAGAGTGGTTAATCGACTGGTCGGTCAACTGGTCGGTAGACTAGTCGGGCAACTGGTTGGTAGACTAGTTGGGCAACTGGTTGGTAGACTAGTCGGTAGACTGGTTGGTCGACTGGTCGGTCAACTGGTCGGCCGACTATTCGGTCAACTGGTCGGTAGACTAGTCGGCAGACTAGTCGGTCAACTGGTCGGTCATCTGGTCGGCAGACTATTCGGTCAACTGGTCAGTAGACTAGTCGGCAGACTAGTCGGTCAACTGGTTAGTCCATTAGTCGGTCAACTGGTCGGTCGACTAGTTGGTCAACTGGTCGCTCGATTAGTCGGTCAAATGATCGGTCGACTAGTCGGCAGATTAGTCGGTCAACAAGTCGGTCGACTGGTCGGTCAACTGGTCGGTCAACTGGTCGGCAGACTATTCGGTCAACTGGTCGGTAGACTAGTCGGTCAACTGGTCGGTCAACTGGTCGGCAGACCAGTCGGTCAACTGGACGGTGGACTAGTCGGTAGAGTGGTTAATCGACTGGTCGGTCAACTGGTCGGTAGACTAGTCGGGCAACTGGTTGGTAGACAAGTCGGGCAACTGGTTGGTAGACTAGTCGGTCAACTGGTTGGTCGACTAGTCGGTCGACTAGTCGGTCAACTGGTTGGTAGACTAGTCGGTCAACTGGTTGGTCGACTAGTCGGTCAACTGGTCGGTCGACTAGTCGGTAGACTCGTTGGTCGACTAGTCGGTCAACTGGTTGGTCGACTAGTCGGTCAACTGGTCGGTCGACTAGGCGGTCGACTAGTTGGTCAACTGGTTGGTAGACTAGTCGGTCAACTGGTTGGTCGACTAGTCGGTCAACTGGTCGGCAGACTAGTCGGTCAACTGGTTGGTCAACTGGTTGGTCGACTAGTCGGTCAACTGGTCGGTCGACTAGTCGGTCGACTAGTTGGTCAACTGGTTGGTAGACTAGTCGGTCAACTGGTTGGTCGACTAGTCGGTCAACTGGTCGGCAGACTAGTCGGTCAACTGGTTGGTCAACTGGTTGGTCGACTAGTCGGTCAACTGGTCAGTCCACTAGTCGGTCAACTGATGGTCGACTAGTCGGCAGATTATCGGTCAACTAGTTGGTCGACTGGTCGGTAGACTAGTCGGCAGACCAGTCGGTCAACTGGTCGGTCAACTGGTCGGCAGACTATTCGGTCAACTGGTCGGTAGACTAGTCGGCAGACTAGTCGGTCAACTGGTCGGTCAACTGGTCGGCAGACTATTCGTTCAACTGGTCAGTAGACTAGTCGGCAGACTAGTCGGTCAACTGGTCGGTCGACTAGTCGGTAGACTGGTTGGTCGACTAGTCGGTCAACTGGTTGGTCGACTAGTCGGTAGACTGGTTGGTCGACTGGTCGGTCAACTGGTCGGCCAACTATCCGGTCAACTGGTCGGTAGACTAGTCGGCAGACTAGTCGGTCAACTGGTCGGTCATCTGGTCGGCAGACTATTCGGTCAACTGGTCAGTAGACTAGTCGGCAGACTAGTCGGTCAACTGGTCGGTCGACTAGTCGGTAGACTGGTTGGTCGACTAGTCGGTCAACTGGTTGGTCGACTAGTCGGTAGACTGGTTGGTCGACTGGTCGGTCAACTGGTCGGTAGACTAGTCGGTCAACTGGTTGGTCAACTGGTTGGTCGACTAGTCGGTCAACTGGTTAGTCCATTAGTCGGTCAACTGGTCGGTCGACTAGTTGGTCAACTGGTCGGTCGACTGGTCGGTCAACTGGTCGGCAGACTATTCGGTCAACTGGTCGGTAGACTAGTCAGTCAACTGGTTGGTCAACTGGTCGGCAGACCAGTCGGTCAACTGGTCGGTGGACTAGTCGGTAGAGTGGTTTGTCGACTGGTCGATCAACTGGTCGGTAGACTAGTCGGGACACTAGTCAGTCAACTGGTTGGTCGTCTAGTCGGTAGACTGGTTTGTCGACGGGTTCGGTCAACTGGTCGGTAGACTAGTCGGGCAACTGGTTGGTAGACTAGTCGGGCAACTGGTTGGTAGACTAGTCGGTCAACTGGTTGGTCGACTAGTCGGTTGACTAGTCGGTCAACTGGTTGGTAGACTAGTCGGTCAACTGGTTGGTCGACTAGTCGGTCAACTGGTCGGTCGACTAGTCGGTAGACTGTCGGTAGACTGTGTAGATGATATTCATCCCTAAGTTTCATCATTGTCTTTACTGTGTCTGTAATCCATGGGTGTGGTGGACCCTTAAACTTAATTGTTTTGACTGGAGCGTGCAGGTCAAATATTGTTAAGAACATATAAGTCAGGGCGTCTACCAATAGATTTACATCGAGAGGTTGCTGGAAAAAATCCCAATCAATTGCATCAAGGTCTGCTGTAAAGACATCTAGCATAATGCTGTTGATAGGCCTGTAGGTAACTAGGCGTGGCTGAATTTTTTCCCTTTTTATACAAAATTCAGCAACCAGCATGGCATGATGCCCAAGATCTGGGGTGTGTTTAATGTTAATTTTCCGTACCCGAGTATCTGTGCAGATTACATCAATTAAAGTTTGACTGTGATTTGTGAAGTGAGTAGGCTCGGAGACTATTTGATTTAAGTCCATGCTTTGCAAGAATTGCTGGAATAAAGGAAGTTTGTTGTTTTGCAGGTCAAGCATGTCTATATTGAAATCCCCTAGTAAGATGAGGTTATCACACTTTGGGATCGAGGCTATTGTGTCAGTTACAGCGTCAAAAAACGATGTGACATCTTGCCAGGGTGCTCGATACGCAGTGCCTATCATCACACTTCTACCAAGCACGTTCAAACGTAGCCACATTTGTTCGATTGCAGACACTGCAGGGTGGGGATAGACACGTGCATTTATACCTTTCCGTACATAAAAACCAACACCTCCGCCTCGCCCCCCCTTAACATTCTTAGGTCTAGGCATGTGCATCATGCGATAACCTGTAATCTTTGGCGCCTTTTCCTCCTCCCCTGCCTTTATCCAGGTTTCGTTTATTGCCATTATATCCGGATAGAGTTCCTCTATTGCTACAATGAATTCGTCCTGCCCTGTATTAAGTGAACCCGGATTAAAGAGACCAACTTTCAAGTTACTTAAATTAACCATCGGACCAAGTTAAAAATTGTTTTATCACTGGACCAGGACATATTTGTTTTCGCATAAGAATGATTATATAAGGAGTTCATGTAGGGTGACATAGCCTCTGCCTTCAGAACTTGTGCAGTAAACCGTAGCCCGTATGAAAAAAACACAGTATTGCATAGCAATAACAATATTATAACAAGGACTTCATACTTTATACTGTATTGTATAGAATAAGTAAAGAATTTTTTGGTGTTGCAAGATACAAATACATGGAATATATAAATAAACTTACCAAATAATAATTCATGGTTACTGGTCGGTCGACTAGTCGGTAGACTGGTTGGTCGACTAGTCGGTCAACTGGTTGGTCGACTAGTCGGTAGACTGGTTGGTCGACTGGTCGGTCAACTGGTCGGTAGACTAGTCGGTCAACTGGTTGGTCAACTAGTTGGTCGACTAGTCGGTCAACTGGTTAGTCCATTAGTCGGTCAACTGGTCGGTCGCCTAGTTGGTCAACTGGTCGGTCGACTGGGTGGTCAACTGGTCGGCAGACTATTCGGTCAACTGGTCGGTAGACTAGTCAGTCAACTGGTCGGTAGACTAGTCAGTCAACTGGTCGGTAGACTAGTCGAGCAACTGGTTGGTAGACTAGTCGGGCAACTGGTTGGTAGACTAGTCGGTCAACTGGTTGGTCGACTAGTCGGTCAACTGGTCGGTCGCCTAGTTGGTAGACTCGTTGGTCGACTAGTCGGTCTACTGGTTGGTCGACTAGTCGGTCAACTGGTCGGTCGACTAGTCGGTCGACTAGTCGGTCGACTAGTCGGTCAACTGGTTGGTAGACTAGTCGGTCGACTAGTCGGTCAACTGGTTGGTAGACTAGTCGGTCAACTGGTTGGTCGACTAGTCGGTCAACTGGTCGGTCGACTAGTCGGTAGACTGGTTGGTCGACTGGTCGGTGAACTGGTCGGTAGACTAGTCGGTCAACTGGTTTGTAGACTAGTCGGTCAACTGGTTGGTCGACTAGTCGGTCAACTGGTCGGTCGACTAGTCGGTAGACTCGTTGGTCGACTAGTCGGTCAACTGGTTTGTAGACTAGTCGGTCAACTGGTTGGTCGACTAGTCGGTCAACTGGTCGGTCGACTAGTCGGTAGACTCGTTGGTTGACTAGTCGGTCAACTGGTTTGTCGACTAGTCGGTCAACTGGTCGGTCGACTAGTCGGTCGACTGGTCGGTAGACTAGTCGAGCAACTGGTTGGTAGACTAGTCGGGCAACTGGTTGGTAGACTAGTCGGTCAACTGGTTGGTCGACTAGTCGGTCAACTGGTCGGTCGCCTAGTTGGTAGACTCGTTAGTCGACTAGTCGGTCTACTGGTTGGTCGACTAGTCGGTCAACTGGTCGGTCGAATAGTCGGTCGACTAGTCGGTCGACTAGTCGGTCAACTGGTTGGTAGACTAGTCGGTCGACTAGTCGGTCAACTGGTTGGTCAACTAGTTGGTCGACTAGTCGGTCAACTGGTTAGTCCATTAGTCGGTCAACTGGTCGGTCGCCTAGTTGGTCAACTGGTCGGTCGACTGGGTGGTCAACTGGTCGGCAGACTATTCGGTCAACTGGTCGGTAGACTAGTCAGTCAACTGGTCGGTCAACTGGTCGGCAGACCAGTCGGTCAACTGGTCGGTGGACTAGTCGGTAGAGTGGTTTGTCGACTGGTCGGTCAACTGGTCGGTAGACTAGTCGGCAGACTAGTCGGTCAACTGGTTGGTCGTCTAGTCTGTAGACTGGTTGGTCGACTGGTCGGTCAACTGGTCGGTAGACTAGTCGAGCAACTGGTTGGTAGACTAGTCGGGCAACTGGTTGGTAGACTAGTCGGTCAACTGGTTGGTCGACTAGTCGGTCAACTGGTCGGTCGCCTAGTTGGTAGACTCGTTAGTCGACTAGTCGGTCTACTGGTTGGTCGACTAGTCGGTCAACTGGTCGGTCGAATAGTCGGTCGACTAGTCGGTCGACTAGTCGGTCAACTGGTTGGTAGACTAGTCGGTCGACTAGTCGGTCAACTGGTTGGTAGACTAGTCGGTCAACTGGTTGGTCGACTAGTCGGTCAACTGGTCGGTCGACTAGTCGGTAGACTGGTTGGTCGACTGGTCGGTGAACTGGTCGGTAGACTAGTCGGTCAACTGGTTTGTAGACTAGTCGGTCAACTGGTTGGTCGACTAGTCGGTCAACTGGTCGGTCGACTAGTCGGTAGACTCGTTGGTCGACTAGTCGGTCAACTGGTTTGTAGACTAGTCGGTCAACTGGTTGGTCGACTAGTCGGTCAACTGGTCGGTCGACTAGTCGGTAGACTCGTTGGTCGACTAGTCGGTCAACTGGTTGGTCGACTAGTCGGTCAACTGGTCGGTCGACTAGTCGGTCGACTAGTCGGTCAACAGGTTGGTAGACTAGTCGGTCAACTGGTTGGTCGACTAGTCGGTCGACTAGTCGGTCAACTGGTTGGTAGACTAGTCGGTCAACTGGTTGGTCGACTAGTCGGTCGACTAGTCGGTCAACAGGTTGGTAGACTAGTCGGTCAACTGGTTGGTCGACTAGTCGGTCGACTAGTCGGTCAACTGGTTGGTAGACTAGTCGGTCAACTGGTTGGTCGACTAGTCGGTCAACTGGTCGGTCGATCAGTCGGTCAACTGGTTGGTCGACTAGTCGGTCGACTAGTCGGTCAACTGGTTGGTAGACTAGTCGGTCAACTGGTTGGTCGACTAGTCGGTCAACTGGTCGGTCGACTAGTCGGTCGACTAGTCGGTCAACTGCTTGGTAGACTAGTCGGTCAACTGGTTGGTGAACTGGTCGGTAGACTAGTCGGTCAACTGGTCGGTATACTATTGTTTGCATTGATTTCAAACATTTTTGGGTTTTTTTGGGTAATGACTTAGAGATTGATAAATTAAAAAACGAAATAGGTTCCATAATATTTATATTTATTAAAATGAACCCTATTGAATTGACTGTATCAATGTTTCACGAAGAAAATTTACGTTTCAGATACCACCATAGCATTAGCCTTGAGGTACGTTCTTTGTTACAGATTACTTATCCGCTCCCAAACGATGAAGAAACTTCCCAGAATCGAAATTAAATTGCTAATTTTGGTAGTAAACCACAGAAGAAGTAGTAGTATGAATAAACCCCAGAAAGTTATCGATCCCTTCTCTAGAAAGTTCTACTCAATTCTCAGTGAAAGTAGAATTAATTTGAATTTGTCCGAACATTTTACGTAACGGTTATTTTTATTCGACTCTTGAAAAGGAGCGCTGTATCAACGTAAAATCCATCGTTAGCCTTTTCAATGGATTAATTTATTTTGGTAGGAGTAAGCAGGAGTTTTATAAGCGCATTTTAAGGCAGAATTCGACGTTCGGAGGCTTTCTAAGACCGGATAATAACTCTGCATAATGTAATTTTGTTTGAAAAACTCCGGTTCGTATCGGCTTATAATATCGGAAAGTTTGAACGGTTGAATTCCAAATCCAATATAAACTGTCTACTGGCTGGCACCCCGAAACTTTGTCGTATGTACTTATCTGGGAAGTTTTTGGCAGTGCCGCGTCATGATCCACTTTAGATCATGTAATCACACATTGGCAATCTGTAGCGGCGACTAACGCACTGAAACGGTGGGTTTGATTTTCACACGGAACATTTACAATAACTATGAGTTTGAACAGTAGCATTTTATAATAAATACGTAATACATACGTCTGATTAAGCAACATTCTGATCAATGGCATTTGTACATCATTAACAATATTTAACCTAACGATTATTTAATTAATTTTGTATATACGGAAATTTGTATGTTGGTTGGGTTAGGACTAAGTAGCTATAAAACTTTCTAATTCTGTATGTTATGTTTAATGAAAAAAAATGTATCACGTACGACAAAAACCCTAACATTTAGCTTAGAAAAAACAGACACAATGTGTGTCTCAGGGTGAGGTAAACTTTAGGGATGTTTCAGTCACAAGCTCCGTGTCGGGCACGTGACATGACTTACGAGGTCAAGAGATGTCATTACACGCAACACGTCATGTAAGAAGCGTAGGCTACAATGTCTTCTACCATGCCTTCCAAAAAAGTTTCATTTCATAATTATCCCAAAATCTATCATATATATCAAAACACTGATGATACTTGTAGTTCTACTTATATCTATTTGAGTAGAGGCAAACCATCATCATCTAACAAACATCATCCAAATGCATCAATGACATCGTAAACGCAGTAGGACAGTGAATCCGGCTGGTGGCGTGACCGTCAGAAATATATCTACAGAAAAAGCTATGAACCGGTATTGGATTGGACCCCCAAACGGCCTTTAAATAAGAAAATATATAAGTCAGCTCCAACATTGTCTTGTACTTAATTGTTTGTAAATCACACATAGTTCTTATGGACTTTGTTTCATAGGACCATCGAAACAAGGTCATTCCTAATACTACTAGTATAGTATCATGATCTGTGCTAATACTAAGCTAGTAGTATACAATTCTTAGTAGATGACGTGATTCTGGGTAAGATCGATACAACTAAAGCCACTGAGTAATCCGATGAAACTGGGTCCTGTATCCAGTTATCTATAAGAAAAGTTTTGTATACGTTGACCATTGTTCCACTTAATTTGTTATTGACGTCTCGTTCGCACCAAAATAATGTGTAGCAGGTAATTGACAGGCGTCATGGCTCAGTCGGTAGTAGCTCTGCCTTCCATGCTGTGGGTCGTGGGTTCGATCCCCACCGAGAACAAACATTTGTGTGTTGTAAACATAGATGTTTGTTCTGTGTTTGGGTGTTTCTATGTATTTATAAGTATGTATTTACAAAAAAAAAAAACAAAAAAAAAAATTATTATGTATGTATTCTATCTATCAGCCATCTAGTTTCCATCGTACAAGCTTTGCTTAGTTTGGGACTAGAAGGCGTTGTGTTAAGTGTCCGTGAATATATATTTTATTTATTTATAATTACAGGTACATAATATATTTGCTAAAACTAAGAATTAATTACAGGCGTTGCATGAAGTAACTCAAGGCACTCTTCAGGCTCCTATAACTTCGTTACTGAAGCCAAAGCAAGTGCCCCATCTGTACCATGGAGAATTCAATTAGTTTGCCATAACGGCAAATGCCCATGGTCCGTGCTACATAAGTGAAAAATGGTGTGCTGATTCAATCAGAGAATCAAAGATTCCTTGGTCGTCCGCTGGCCTAATTTTTGTACTATGTCAACGTGAAATATATCCCGACTCTACAATACTCTACATGATTGAAAACATGTTTTGGTTATGAAGAATGAGTGATTTAATCAGCGATGTAATTACATCTACTTACAACAATACATTATTTTACAGAGCCCTTCCACTGAGGCGTAGGTAAAAATAATTATGCTTTAACAAAAATCACGGATTTTAACCTGCTATTGCTTACTTGATTAATACGCGACGCAACGCAACGCTCTATGGGCCTCACTCTTAAGTTCTGTTTGTATTGTATGCTATTTTATTATTAAATCAAATTCTATTATGATAATTACACCTTTTTATTTCGTTTTACAAAATCCACGTTAGTTAGTAAGGCTTCCATCTTTCTTTTCTACACAGTGTTGCCCCTTCTCTCTTAGGTACTATAAATATCATTATGATAAAATAGTAGGAACTAAATTGTTAACAACAACTGTTACTCGTAGTTCCTACTATTTTTGTATTCTCTCTAATATAAAGACCATTACAAAATGTTACGCGATTTATGATACAGGGGCCAACGTAACGTAGTTTCAGCGGATAACGTGTCGCCATTAGGCGCGTGTCGTTGAGATGGGTCAGCGGTCCCTGAAGGGCTCAGCGCAAGGGAACACTCACTTCATCGTCTTTTGAACTGTGTCTTTGTTGGATTTTGCAGGCATTTGATAGGTTCACGAAATTTTATGCTGTCTTATTATAGGCTAATTTAATTTTATGATCATGAAGTTGTAGTACAAGGTGAAAGTAGCACCAATGGACTGAAGCCCGTAGAATCCGTAGATAGGTAAGGCCCAAAATAGTTTTTTTTTATATATAGGGGAGGTATATGTCCAGTAGTAGAGCTCTACATGCCAATATAATAATGATAAGACAGACTATTTACAATTTTATAACAAACCTTCGTAAAAATAATAACGATACGGCACGATATACATAACAAAATCGAATTATAATTGTTCTGATTACTGCTAACGTAAAATACAACAACATTTTGAGACAACTATTTCACTCCAACCAAAAGACATGTAAAATATGCTTAACTTAAATAGAATATTCTTTTAAATAACGTCAGTTGTATAGTTGGGTGTTTACCCGTTAATCCTCATTCACACAAAGCATCAGAAGCCTGACGGAATAGTAAATGTTAATTCAGTAAGTCATCTACATACCGCCAGACCAACATCTTACCAACACATTGATGTGTTATAATCTACTAGGTGGTACCCATTTTCTTTACTATTGTGAAACCGAGACCGGTCTTTTTTAAGGCATTAAATAAAATAAATAAATATTCACGGACACTTAACACAACGCCTTCTAGTCCCAAACTAAGCAAAGCTTGTACTATGGAAACCAGATGGCTGATAGAATACATACATACATTTTTTTTTGTAAATACATACTTATAATACATAGAAACACCCAGACACAGAACAAACATCTATGTTTACAACACACAAATGTTTGTTCTCGGTGGGGATCGAACCCACGACCCACAGCACGGAAGGCAGAGGTACTACCGACTGAGCCATGACGCCTGTCGCCATTGTAATTGTTATAAGAATATCATAGTGACGTCCTAATTTTCTCGTAAACCCATTGAAATTATATGTCAACAATGAAATCCTCCTTTCCAGTGAGAGATCCCTTGGGTTGAGTATCAAGAAGCTACCTGTTGTACGCATTCAGGTAAACCTTACACTAGACTTTTTTATTTAAATATTATCATCATCATCATCAATATATTTAAAACTCTTTTAAAGCTGACAGAGAATCAACGCACAGCCTAAACTATAAGTCCTAGAGGTATGAAATTTAGAAGGTAGTATGCTTATAGTGTAGGAGTGCACTAAGAAAGGAATTTTGAAACGTCACACTCTAAAGGGTAGAACGCGAGCAGCAACGCCGCGGGAGACGGCTAGTTTTTGTATACAAACTTAGTAATTTATTAATTGCGATACTATTTACGTTAGTCCATTGTTATAAGCGTAGCACGCGACATAATCACCAACGCTTTACTCAGAATACATTAATTGATAGCGCTGGTTCGCGATGAGCGCCATAACTCACTAAAAACACTCATATTTCATCGCCGGAGAAGTTTCATTAAACGCGGTTACAAAGCACAGGTTAATTTTGCATTTTGTCGCGTGTACCGTGAGCAAACTCTAATTCACAGCTCATTGTGAGTAAGCTTACTCCTTTACGTGTTAAAGAATTTTCATTCATATATCATGTGTTAGGCAATTGCGCGTTCGATTCATTCATCATCGTCGAAGAATACATGGGCTTAGGCCTCCATTCTCAATCAGACGTCAGTTTTAGGCCTTTTGCATGTAGTTCTTTGTCATCACTTCATTCCTATCGAGTAAGTAAGTTCGTATGAGTTAGTGGCCTCTGGTGGCGGAATTTTTAGGCCACCGCCTCCGTCGTGGTTGCAACTATGCGATCCCACTAATGTCAAAAAGACAAAAAAAATCTGTTGTTCGCAAACAAAAAAAAAAAAGCAAAGCATGCACGCAACTCTGAACCAACGGTTCTCTTGCTCCTGTGTCTGTGTGCTTTTCATAGAATATGTTTACTCGAAATATGTTTTAATCCTATACCTGCTTCTTGTTTACTGCGCGTAATTTTAGGTTCATAACTACAGAACGACACGACGCGACGCTGTGAATATCAAGCGTTATTTAGTTCAACCAATTAAGACTCTGGCTTAAATAACAGTTATTAATTACGGATACATTGATTTAGAGCGCCAGTAAATTGTTTTGATCGGGATTTCAGATTGTGTTGTAATTAAATTTAAGTACACAAGCCATGTTAGACTGGCTTATTTTAATACTGGGAGTTCTCAACTAAAACATATTTTTAGTTTGTAGAAATTTTTATTAGTAGGTACCTGGTTTACTTACGTTTATATGTCATTTTTTCAGTTTTCATTAGGTAGGTACGTTCTACAACTCGAGAAACATTTTCATAGTCAAGAATGTCGTCTGCTACTTTATTTTCTTATATATCGACTGTAGAGCAATCTTTGATCTAAAGTGAATAAACAAAGAAATCATTATTTATTTACTTGCGCTGCATGAGTTGCGTTTTGTTCATAAATAAACAAAGACTGTATTGTGACAAAATACCCGCCACAGTAGATTGGGTGCGAAACGGCACGAAAGATCAACACCTAACTCTTAAGGCCTTTTCTTATAAAGCAGCGTTCACACACTCAAGTTGCACATAAAGAATCACAAAAGCTCAAGTCGGCTGCTCGTGAGTCACAAAGTTAGTCAAATTTCTAAGCAAGTGGCATGTTTACATCGTGAAAAGTAGATACTCACGGGGAAACCCTTCAAAGGCTCTACCCTTCACTGACGTGTGTACACGCCCCAACACTTCACCACAGATTAAATAATAACCACTACGTAATCTTACTGTGTGTGAAGTGAACCCAAATATAGCAGCGGGCTTAATATTCTCAAACATTTCCTATCATTTCCGAGACCCAACCCTTCTTAGCGTTGTTATGAAGGAAGTTTAATGAAATTAATTGTAATTATTATTAGATCCAGGCTCTTACTAATTTTAGGAAGATTGACTGGTACTTTTGGTTTTGTTTATGCTCGCTTTGTGTTTAATTAAACTTGTTACTATCCAGTAAGTACCTACTATAAATAAATAGGGTTTACAAGATCTTTATACAGCCCACTTATTCATCGTTTTCAATTAACCTGCCTCATAGATATAATAAATATTATTAGAAGATAGCTCGAGGCGGAGGCGGCGACGTGACATGACACTTCTGACAGCCCCAAAAGAACTATGAACTAACTAATGAACGGTTTTGAAGAGAAAATCGGGACACGAGTTTTGACATTTTTTGAAACGACACATAGCACTTTTATTTTAATAGTTTTTCTTGTGTTATTGTGAGTATTGTTGTTTAATTTTGGCGGAATTTTAACCAATAATACTTAGGTCGTAACATAAAGTGTGAGCCATTGGAATAAAAGTGTGTAAAGTGGTTTTTCTGCATGTGAAAATTCGTGTTAGGTTTTGAAGAGAAAATCCACCATTTTCTTTTCAAAACAAACGACAGCCGACTTGACAACTGACTTGACTTGACTTATTTATTACAATTTTAACACTTGACATTGGCAAAATTGTCTGTCGAAATGACGGACACAGGCCATTACTGAAGAGAAGAAGAAGAGAAAATCCACCATTTTCTTTTCAAAACAAACGACAGCCGACTTGACAAATGACTTTACTTGACTTATTTATTACAATTTTAACACTTGACATTGGCAAAATTGTCTGTCGAAATGACGGACACAGGCCATTGCTGAAGAGAAGAAGAAGAGAAAATCCACCATTTTCTTTTCAAAACAAACGACAGCCGACTTGACAAATGACTTGACTTGACTTATTTATTACAATTTTAACACTTGACATTGGCAAAATTGTCTGTCGAAATGACGGACACAGGCCATTACTGAAGAGAAGAAGAAGAGAAAATCCACCATTTTCTTTTCAAAACAAACGACAGCCGACTTGACAACTGACTTGACTTGACTTATTTATTACAATTTTAACACTTGACATTGGCAAAATTGTCTGTCGAAATGACGGACACAGGCCATTACTGAAGAGAAGAAGAAGAGAAAATCCACCATTTTCTTTTCAAAACAAACGACAGCCGACTTGACAAATGACTTGACTTGACTTATTTATTACAATTTTAACACTTGACATTGGCAAAATTGTCTGTCGAAATGACGGACACAGGCCATTACTGAAGAGAAGAAGAAGAGAAAATCCACCATTTTTTTTTCAAAACAAACGACAGCCGACTTGACAAATGACTTGACTTGACTTATTTATTACAATTTTAACACTTGACATTGGCAAAATTGTCTGTCGAAATGACGGACACAGGCCATTACTGAAGAGAAGAAGAAGAAGAAGAACTACCATCAGAATTTGACAAAATTGACCGGTAAAGGGTCATTAGCAACTGCAAATTGATATTTTGTTGTAATTTTCCAGATTCTGATAATATCAAAAGATAGACTGAAACGCAGCTAAATCGTAGCTTTTTATCTGGTTTAGGTTCTTTCGGTTTTTCTAAACTGATGATCGATCGAACCAGAGTTGGAACAGAACGTCAACCGTTGTAAATTAGTAAAATTAAACCCCTGAACGGCGTCAGTAACAAAGGTGATTGTTGTTTGACACTTCAAACCAATAGGGCTCAGCAGAGAAGTCATCCTCAAAACAAACAAACGTAGTTTCTATCCTCTATCAAACGAACAGTCTATTTTCTTTACTAAATTGATCTGTGGCTAGTAAATTCCTTTGCCTATTTTTCTTGCTTCATCGATTCCTTATAATTACACAAGTGTAGAGTTTTCGAAGGTATATACTTATAACGTTAAAAATGCCATCCTTTAATATACATCTCTATATTCCCTTCTCTATTTACTTTTAATCTACAGTGCTTTATTTAAGTCTCAATTTCCTCTGAAATCATACCTTTTATGAGAGAATTTGCTTTATCTTTGATACATCTTTTTGACTTAATAAAAATCTGTGTATTTTAAAAGAATGTTGGAGAGCAATCAATATACTGTTTACATAGCGCCATCTAGTTTCAAGCAAAGCTTGTACTATGGGAATCACATAGCTGATTTTTTTCTTTGTGAATATTTGTACTTTTTACTTGTTACGGGTAACTGGAACATTATTTTACGGTTAAAAAAGAAAGTTAAACCATAGTAAAGTTAAGCTCGTTTGATTAAAATGACGCTTTATTTTACTTATTTTCTGAAAGTAGTATTTTAATTTGATTAATTCATGGAAATTGCGACTTCCTTATTCGTAAAAATTCAACTTACCAAGTCTTATATTGTACGAGTTCGGTCGGTAGATTCTGTCGAAATTAATAAACTTTCTTACTTCAAATTGAAGAAATTGTAATACTTATTTGAATTAGATGAAATATTTTGGTTGAATAAATGAAAAACACTTTGTACACCAAAATAAAACAAAATTTGAAAAAAGCTTAAAAGCTTAGCCTAAAATTTACGTACAATGGGCGGCCTTATCGTTTTAGTAGTTACAAAAGCCAACTGTGTTGTATAGAACGCATTGTGTCCGGCTATTTTGTAAATCTGACCGGTAACACAATTGCGTCATTAATGTCGATAACAAAGATACTAATGGCCGATGTATCGATTCAACAGCGCGATTTTATCGATGGAATTCGCCCTTTTACCCTCGAATTTATAAACGATGTAGTGGCTCCTGTAGAGGCGGATTTAGACGCTGGTTATGGAAAGAGATGTCTGCAAAAACTGCAAAGTGATGCCTGTATTTGATGGTACCGTAACATTCGGAATCTAAATAACGTAAATTTAAGTTTAAGTTTATGCGTTTTCGCTCGTCAGTAACCATTGTGTAGAGGTTCTAAAAAATATGAACTAGTCGACTGTGTACCTATAAAACAATAGTCAGTGTCTAAGAGATAAGAACTCGTACACATAACAATAACCATTAAGCTACAACTATCCTCGAAAACCCCACATTTTCAACTTTAAATCCAACCCGAGCGTCCCCAGCTTAAAATATAAACAACTATAATCAGGTCACAGGGAAAAATACCACTGGCTTTGTTTTTGCTGCTTCATCACGCCATGTGGTGTCTCTATCTAAATGAAGGCCAAAAACTCCGTCACCAGAGTTGGCCACTAACTCATACGAGCTTGCTTTCTATCTAAATGGATCCACAAAGTAATTTCTAATTCTATTTGTATGTTTGATCATTATAATAAAAGTGTTCTAAGTTTACCAAAAATAAAACTCGAACGGGTCATCCATTAAAAAAAAA
This sequence comes from Eulithis prunata, assembly GCA_918843925.1. NCBI lineage: Eukaryota > Metazoa > Arthropoda > Insecta > Lepidoptera > Geometridae > Eulithis > Eulithis prunata. The sequence continues at coordinate 6,046,560 of OU974014.1, read as the reverse complement.
ATATCTAGGAATACCATGAACGCTAGCTTAGTGAAATTATGCAAGCTACGAAATAATTTAAAAAACTTTTTAAAAAACTTTTTTAAATCTACAAAAGTATACCAACCAGCCTCTAAGCTAACTGTAAGCTGTAACCAGGACAGCGAGTGTTCAAAGTAAATTGGATCTAGGTGCCGATAGTCGGAAGTCCCTCATTTCCGTGCATTTGTTGTCACCCTGGCTGGTACGCATTAAATTTTCTTCAGCGTCCCATCGTACTGCCGTTTCCGGTATGGTGTCCGGTTGAACCTGGTTCACAAAAGTGAATTAAGTTTGTACCCTTTCCATTGACCTTTACAGTCTCGTTATAGAAAATCGATAAAACTAGTTACCGGCAATTGAACGGGCGCGCACGAAAAGATTCGCTACAATCACATTTAATACCATTTTCCTTAGTTTACTCCATTTTACGCTTCTCTTTCCAACCCCCTCCCCCTCAACTAAGTTGACATTCATTTCTACAAACGCTAGAGAAATACGAAAAATGTATGAGGACGGTCACGTGACTGTTAGTTTAGAAATTACTTTTCCTATATTGATTAGTTATATTCACTAGGAGTTATGAGCCCCGTGGGGCGCCGGATCGATCCCCATTGCGAACAAATATTTATTTTGTGCTTGGCACGTATTAACAAAAATTATGTAGGTGTACCATATAAAAGCTTTACACAACGCCATTTTGTCCAAACTAAGAGACAAAATGGCGTTTGAAATGTCCATAGATATTTATTTATTTACGTATTCCCAGTGCAAGGGATTACAGATGGAGTCTGTTTTTAGCTGCCATAGCATCTAGCCATTTTATCGTCAGAAGTTACTCTATGGTGTAAGTACGTAATACAAGAAGATATATTTCTCAGCGGGCGTCTCATACTCGCCTCGTTATTACGAATCTTGTGACAGGGTTGCGACAAGTGTAGACCACGGAATCTCTGTACAACGCAAATTAGGTATCGAATGGCAGTTTACTTCCGGTCGCTCAATTGGAGTACTAAAATCTGAATTTCTACTACCAGCACCTTGTACTCTCACTCAGCATCGACGTCAAACAAGTGAGCGATAGACAGTTTACCGTAATACGATTTTTTTTCAAGGATGCTTCTTATCTCGCTAATGCTATCGCTGTCGCTAAGTACTGCTATATTTTACGTAATCAGGAGTGAGATCTTCATCCTCCTACGTTGGCGGTCCGCAGTTAGTATTACTAGTGTGACGACCTGCGGAACTGCTGCTACCTTGATGATACATATCTAGAATTTGTGTCCACACATGTAAAAGCGCAGCTTCGTCTTAACACCATGTAGCACGGAACAATTACTCAATTTTCTGCTTCCGTTCATAACTGACTAGTTATCTTTAAAAATCATTTGAGGGTTTACCTTAATAATTAGTACCTTCAAGACTCTTGAAACATTACGTAGGTACTCGTGTTAGGTGGGTCTTAGGTGAACCATGATAAAAGTACACTGAAGTGCAAATTTATTTAATAAGAGTATGTCCAACTACCAAGAAGTGGAATTCTCTAACCATTGATCAGTATTGCCCGAGCGATATGCCCTGGGAATTTTCAAGAAAAGAGTGAAGTAGAGGATTATGGCTAGGCGTGCTCTGCCCTAGACTGCAGCTACACTTACCATCAAGTGTGCTAGTAGCCACAGCTTAGCTATAACTTCATAAAAAAACATAGTTAACTACAAAATATTTTCGTATAGTCGCACCCTTAATGCTTACAAAAGAAAAGATTCCGAATCCACTCATGATTCAAAAAGGAATCACAGAACTAATTCAGGTGTTCGAAGTATCCGATAGCCATCCCAAGTTGCCAATAACTGAAGGACATCGAACTAGGCCCAGGGGATGATGATAACGATGAAAACGGTTTATAACGCCCTTAAATAAAGTTAATAGCGGCCGGGAAGTTTTCGCCGGTACCCCTTAGAACCATTACGCAGTGTAACGGTACGATTTATTCTAAGTTTGTAGTATTAGGGAGGTTTGCTTGTGAATGGAATAGCGGAAACTGAAAGAATCTTCACTAATATTGCACACACGTGAAGTTTCCTGTAAAGAAAAATACGTGTTTTCTCGTAACTGGTATCATACGTGGACGAATTATGTTTAGTTCGTAACTGTTTACGAAGCCACGGTTCCGCAGACGGCCGAAGGGAAATACTGTCTGTCTGTTTGTTACTTCAACGATTTTGGGTACGAAAGTATCTGATAGAAAGTTTACCATGCGTAAGACGCAGTCTTGAATCTATTTATTAACTCTACTGTAGCGCCATCTATCTCGCTACATGAGAACTATCCTATATCGCGCAAACAAAGTTATCACGGAGTTTGAACATAAGTAATACTACCGAATACCATCCATTGGTCCTCGGACCCCGAGCCAAAGGTCGCTCGGCGTGGAAGATCTTCCCTTCAATGTTCTCCTCACTACTGCCCATAAATAGAGCGTATAATTAATTTCGACTGTGTCTAGCTTTCCGTCTGAGCATTTGATTTCAGACTAATAAAAAATAGCAACATCTTAGCTCTATCTTGTTAAGTTTGTAAATACGTACGTACAATTCACGATGAATAGTTATTAATGTGGCCCAGAGATTGCATTCAGACGACAAGCATAGGGCTATCACCATCAGACCTTTCCGGCTTTAAATTGACTACAAACTTCTAAAATCGCTCCAGCTATTACCATAATCACACCCCTTAAATGGCCAAGGATCTCGCCTTATAGTATTTAGGTGTCAAATGGAGTTGTACGAGGTCGATTTAGAAGCGAGATAAGAGAGCCGTGGTAGGTGATTTTACTGGGTTTTTCTTTGATATGGTTTAAGTATTTAGATACTGGTTTAGTGGTTGGTTTTATTATATTAGGCGCACTAGTCTTTTGTTTTTATCTGTTCTTTTTTTAAATAAAATTATACATTACTTGCTGTCTTGTGCTGTTTATTGGAGACTGACGCAGGGGAAAACTGGAATGAGCCGTGTATACATGTTCAAACCGACTTCACGGGTAGTTGTTATAACAGGAATGGTAGTACCATAGAAAATAATAGTGTCCTATTGTACTGCTTAAACCAAGCAGTTGTGTCACGAGGTATAAAGCAAATAGTTTTAAGCTGCTATCTAAAGTTTTATTTATCTGTAATATTATATTATTGTGAAGCGTAAATGAATCGGGCAGTCTTAAAATCCCCTTTGAGCTGGCGATTTTGAGCAAAAAGCTAAATAAAGATAAAACGTTGGACCTTAGAGCACTTACAATCACATTATCATGTCCATAGGTGTCAATCTTAATGTGATCTCAGGTGGATTAGAATATCAATGTCATGGAATTACGCTAACTAATTGGACACCACAGTTCTGTCACACATGATGCGTTATTAATTAATAGATACATATTATGCCACATCTACCCAACTGCAACTTACTGCGAATACAATTTGGGAGTGGACATAAACATGTTTCATATCTTGAAAAATAGAAATAAGAATTAAGTAGTTTGAAATCTACTACGTATCAAAGTTCTACCATATTTTTTTTTATCCAGTGCCATTTATATTTTGACGTAGGTGGTCGTACCTACTGAGCTAGGTGATCGAATAGTAGCGATCCTGTCATAGGGGTTCATTAAAAATGTACCACGTACCAAACAAAAATATCTATAAACGCTGGATATTTTAAACGATTTTAAAGTGTAGCGATAATTAGGTACCTAACTATTCCTATAGTTCTCTTCTACTATCGTGAATTCGTAATACAGGTGTCCTCCAATAATAAACAACACCCCAAAGTTCTAAGATTAACTTCACTCACCTATTAAATATTAAAACCCTATTGAAAATCCATTTCCTATCAATCATCGCCTTAACAAACCGTAACATCATCATCTATTTACACCCTTATAACTTTCCGAATCCTGTGTCTGTAACACAGGCACTTTATAACACCTGCCAGTTGATAATGAGCTCTATCTACTAGTTATAAGGTCTATATGGGTATGAAAAATATTCGTTTCAGCCTTTTCAAACGCACTTAAGCCGGACTATGACGTCATTGTAGTGAAGTTACGTTCAACGCAAGGCAAGTTTTAGTTAATTTAGTCTACGTGTCATGATAAACGACAAAACATAAACCGTTCAACTAAATAACTAAACTATCGTTATTTACAGTGAAAATTCCAGCCCTAATAACTATAGTTTCTTCTGTGGCTGTATCTCTGATATATTAAGGGTCTATACACACGTGATCATCAGCCGGTCGTTAGTTGAGTGCGGATAAGGGTATGCTTAGGGATGCGTAGATTTGAGTTCCATTCATGTGGTCACGCGAAATCACGGGGCCTTATATGATATATTTTTTAAAAGATTCAACTACATTCAGTTACATAAAGCAAAGATTAGTTTAATTATAATTATGATTACTCAAAAAAAATTATCTTGTGTTTCTTCTTGTATTTCGACTAAAAGAGGTGGCTCAAATTAGTGCGATTTTATGTGACTTAAACCCACATACAGATATAATATCAACCACTTTATTGTGTAAAGCTATGTGTATTTTTCTTGCGAGAACCAGGGTGCAGAGTATAGTGAAGTGCTGAAAGGTGCGTTAGAAGTACACCTGAGGGTGCACAAGCAATTTGCCGTCTTTGGCAGACGGGCCAAGAAGCTATTTCCTGCATTACCTGCTGCAGGTTAATCGACAGAATTACACGTAAATTGAGTCCCTGTAGAGAAAATTTCAACCATAATAAATAGTATTCAAGATCAAAAAATTTCAAAATTCTTTCAGGGCGTCTAGTCGAAGCGGCGCGTGACCCGAGGGCTGGTGATTATCTATGCCAGCGTATCAGCATTGCTATTCAGCGCGGCAATGCAGCCAGTGTCTTGGGCACGCTTCCGATTGGTACTGATTTGGACCAGTTGAGCTATCTATAAATCGTTTGCAACGGTTTGTAGATGGCTCAACTGTTCTATGTGTATTTTGTAAATATTGTAAATATTGTACATACTGTATTAGTTGTAATTTTCTTTGTGAATAAAGTAAGATCAAAAAAGCTTCATGACAAAATTAACAACTTTTCAATCTGACTTTATAACAGTATTATTTCTATGCATTTTGAACATGACATTTCCATGAGTCAACTGTAATATCTGGACGTGTTTCAGAGTACCCTTTTGTGAGTAGAGGTAGAGGTACATGGAAGTGGAATTAGGAAGTTATGAACTTGACTCATGACTGTACAAAAATAAAAAGTTGAACAAACTCAGAAAACACAAAACAGCAATTCATAAGAATCTTTCTAAACCGAAAGTGCTGGCCACAAAATATGCCCCATTAGTTAAATGGAACTTTTGATTTACACCAGAAAGTCCATCCCAATCGGAGTATGAGAAATGGGCTGACAAAGGCTCTTACGAATGCGAGTGTCGACTCCGAAAAAACCGTCGACTTACAACTTCAACGATTTCGTTACGAGCTCTCTAAAACTTCGAACTTTTGATGACTCCAGCCATGTTTTTAGAAGTAGATTGATGTTAAATTTAGCATGAGTAATAAATATTTATTAGGCCAATCAAAAAACAGACAGCGTCAATATGATCTGGGGAGTTTCGGTTCATGGTGGGCGATAAATCAAGTGGCGGTAAAGATTGAACTAAATTAGTTGACACGTGACTTACGATAGCGATCGCGAAGAAAAAGGGCAATAGCGGACATCGGCGATTTTTAATCGGCTCAAGTATATTGTATATCCTACTTGTACCTAGTGCAGTGGGTAATTTGCATAAAAGCTTTGCACAACATTTAGACGTTTTAGTTTACCAGTAGTAATGTAAACTTGATAGTCATATTCCCCAAACCCCTCACATAAACTATATACCAAAATGATTTCAGAGTATCTAACACGCTGGTCGCTTATCGGAACCCGCCATTTCAATCCACCCCTACTCCATTGCTATTCTGGTGGTCAGCATCCTTAGACCTGAATGTACGAGCGCATTTATCATGACGTCACCTGGTCTGTACGTGAGCCGACTCGGAAAAAATATGTTGTCCAATTAATAAGGCACTTTGAATGGATTCCCGCTTCTGAAGGCGCATTTACACCAAACGACCCAATGCTCATATTATTCTCCTCTCCGTCCAATTCTCTTAGTGTAAACAGAGACAGCAATCTCTTGTCGTTTCTTTCGCGGAAGTTCTGAAAAATATTTCAAGAACGCTCGCTCGCTTCGTGTTAGCAGCGTACAAGCGTTCTAGGAAACGCCTATAGATCGTTATTTTGTGTTCAGACAACAAACCATTTAATTTTGATATAGTCGAGAGCCTTCAGCACTCACCAGTAGTCCGGTAACGCTGTCAGCAATCGTTAGACGATTACAACAGCATTGTTAATTATGGGGAAGAGAAGGTGGCCAAGAAAAATTAAATTGAAAATTATTTTAAAAACCAAAATCTATTTTTTTCTCCTCTGTCACACAACTCAAAAACCATCTAAATCTTTTCTACACCGACATCCGTCACACGCCTACCAAAAGAGGTTTGCATCGTATACAAGCATTTTAGTCCATTCGAAAAAAAAAATTGTGTTCAGACTACATCGGACGCGCTCGCTCCAAGGAGCGGTTTTTTCAAAGCGTTATTGTGTTCTAGCAAAAGTTCTTGTATTAGTTTGACGTTTGGTCTAAATGCCTGCACTACGTGCAACAATTCTAGTTCTTGCTTGGTATTCTTGTAGTGTAAACGCTAAAAGGAATTTTAATATACACTAAAAGTTAAAACGCTCTTGTTTCGGCCTTAGTACTTTCTTCGTTTGGTCTAAATGCGCCTTTATGGGATGGAGAATTAGCCGGGCTGGATTGATTGTATGGGAATGGCGATTAGGCTTTCACGTGCGGGAAAAATTGCACATCTTGATTGTTTTTTTTTTGGGCATTTTTTGTGTGTATCCTTTAATATAGAAGACGCGCAAGTTACACGTTTGAATTTCTAATAAAAAAACTTATATCTTGTAGTTTTCAAACTAGAAAAGCTATAATATAATTATGATCACGTTAGCTATTGGTGTCATTATTATTTTCTAGGATTATCTTGTACGTAAGTCTTAAGAATTTCAATCTTTTTGTCCCGCTTTAGGGCATTATCCTCTCATTCTGTTAAAGAGGCCATCTGATTCAACGTAAAACGGGCATACCAACTCCTTAAAGTCACATTAACATCTGCATACATCTCAGCGATATTGCGGTATAAGCATTTCACAACTTTGCAGGGCACTTATCCACTTGGTAAAGGATGATTCACGTTACACCGTGCCCGGATCGAGACGTGACCGAGGCGTCAGTTAAAATTAAACTTTGTCTGTACCAAAATACGGATTAATATCGGTATTCGATAAACAAATTTAGTTACCGTGCTTGAAGCGGAGCCGGACCGTCGCTGATGTTTGACGAATTCCAATTTCAAGCTGTATCGTCGTACGAATAAAGCTCCAAATTCAACTGACGAATCGTACACGGCTCAGCTCGGGTGTAACGAATTATTCTAAAGTTGAAACGTGACTGTTGACAACTCGAGTCGGCAAACTTATATCTCGCGGCAATCCATTTTTTGTCCAACATTAGGGAAATCCTCACAAGCCCTATTTAGGAAATTGCCTACTTTTATCGCGCTTGTGGCGCAGGCTCGACCTCCATTTTTGTAGGCCCTTTTTAACCGTCAAAGTTTAGTGACCGTTTACGAGCCCACTTGTTTAGGTTACTAAGAAATGTTAGCTAGAGAATTATCTTGCACAGAAGATGCCAAACGTTTATTTTTGTAGTTAAATAAGAAAATCTTTTTCCTTCAACGACCCACCATAAATATGAATACCTAGAACCTTAAACCGGTCTAATGAGAATGATCGATTACGCAAAATATTTTATGAATATTTAATACAGTCTGCCAGTTAATTTAAACTCTGCCAACGTACTTATTCCAATTGTCCTGATTACTTTCGGCTGCCTACGCATAATATTAAAATCAGTTATTACCACCTCTTAAATTTCGAAATCAATTTTCATTGCAAAATTAGTGCTACGATTCGCAGAAAAGCTTATAAAGGAATCAATACATACAATTAAACTGAGTAGACCTAAAAGTTCTGTACATCGAAAACATATCACGATTGAAAAGCTTTTTTGGTCTGTTTGTTCGCAATTCACACACAAAACTACGGAATACATTTTAATGAAGGGTCAATATTTTCTTTCTATTTCGCTGTTTGAATAGTTCATAGCTGAGTATTATCTCTGGGGCGAATCGAGCTATTTTAGTTTAGGTATAAGCAAAATTATGCACGCTCCATGCGCTGGAAAGGGCAGTGTAAAACGGTCACTAGATGGAGAGCTGATGTAAAGGTTACTGGGTTTTGTGCTGCCAAAGTAAAGCCACGTGACCACTGTATATTTTTGACGTTTTCTAACTCTAAAGTTTAGCGACTGAAGAAAATAGGCTAGGGTTCCTGTGCCTTGGTGACGAATATATATTATGTGACAATCTGTTACGACTGTCTGTTCCCTTTTTGGTTGTATTTTAATTCGAAGTTTTGTTCTTAGCACGACTTTTTCTTGTGCAAGTAAAACCGAAAACCTTTGTTAGTTATGGAATAATTCAATGAAATAATAATTAGTGAATGCAAGCGATGGCGTAAAAACAATTTATGGCTATTTGGTCCGCACTCAGCGTATTTTGTTTTCTGAAATGTATAGCCGGCTTACTTGCTATTGATGAATGGCTGCTATTGTTTTGTCTGAATAGTTGTTTAATTTATATTTAGTGCACTTTTATTTATTTTGTATTTATGAAGTTGGAAAAAATACGGTACCTACTATACGCACATATTTTCGTGTTTATCGATATAAACTACGTGCACTTAGGCGGTCAAACCAAGAGGTCAGTATACCCATACGAGGGGTTGATGACCAATATGAGTACTGAGCGATAAAATTTTACATTGGACTCTTAAGTTTTTTAGTGATTGACATTCATTTCTATAAAATATACAACGTAAAAAAATTAAAATTGGTATACGTTTTAGTTCGTTTTATTTAAAAAAAAATTATAAGGGCGGACTGACTCTAGACTGAATAAATTTGATTATTAGGTATACTCATGGAAAAGCGTTTTAGTGTCTGATTGTATTACAGACTTATAGTAAAAGTTGGGAAAAAAACTGAATGACGATGAATGACTATAAATTTCAGAACAAAACATCGCAATACAAATATTATTTATATTTCAGTCATATTTATTGTCCCCGCTTCAAACGACGTCGACCTATATTGATCACACACTAGGTTTTGCCCGTGGTTACGCTCAAATATTAATCGGTTAGGTAAATAAGATCAATCAAGAACGAGTAAATAGTCGTTATGTACCCAGTCTAGGTCCCTACATATTCCTATTGCATTAAAATTAAGTTAATGAATGTAAATTTTATAAAAATAAAGTATTTTAATATACTTAGTACATATTATGACCAAAAACCCAAAAAAGAATTATCTATTAGTTTCAACAGTTTGGTTCAGTTATTACGGTGATCCGTTATTGAGTTACAGAATCTTTTTACAGAATAAAACTCCTCTGCGGAATCCGCCTATACAAAACAAAATCGGTCAAAACTCCGGCATGATGTATAGCTATGTAAGTTTCCTTAGAAAAGGTTTGAGCCCAACGCATTACGTGCCGACCTAAATCTCAAATCGCACAATCTAATCTACAGGACAAAATATATCGAGATTCGACTGAAAGATTTTCTAGAAAATATATTTTCACCCGACCGGCCCACAGACAAATATAATTAGAGGAGAATTTGTCCGATAGCATTGTGTGAAGTATTGCGATGTGAGAAAAAGAAAGTTATCGCGGGATTCCATATTTTTTTATTATAACAATCCCGTTATATGAAATCCGTGGCATATAAAGTTACTAGACCTTAGAAAACTCATGTTTTTTTAAAAGAAATGAATATATTTGATCACAGAAAACGTAGAATAGCTTTATAAAAACACCTATATTTGTCTAAAGCAAGGCGTTTGCCTCTAACACCTCGGAACCCTAAAACAAAATGTATCTTTTGTAGGGTTCCGTCTACTATATCGCGGGGGGCACGTTCAATTGGATTGAAACGTTGGCAAGCGGAGTGCTCTTAGGCAAAGGGTCCGTAATAGCATTTTTGTAGTGAAGCCCAGAAGCAGAGAAAAAATGAAGAGCTGGGTTGAGCGACAAATTTTGATGACGTCAGACGATAAAAAACTATTTCAGATATTTACCTAAACTACGAAAAGTCTCTATCATATTATATAAACACAAATGTTGGTATGTAGATTTAGGTGTCACTCTTATTTAGATACAAGTTTTCAAATAAAGTCCATATTATTTATTAATGTTTTCTTACAAACAATCCTGGCTAATTTAACTCAAAAATAATGTATACAACAAGCTTAATAATTAGCTATCTACCTCATTTAAAACAAATTGCAATTTAACCGTTATGAACGTAGAAAGAACTATGCCCATTTTTCCTAGATATATAGGTACTTACAATCGCCATATCTTTTCAGAATTGCATGAAATCATGAAGGGCCGCGGAAAAAATATTTTTCCCGAGCGAAAGCTATTTATCTACGATTACTATTTTGTATTGATTAAATGAATCGAGGAATGCGATTGATAAATTCCTCTCTGGCGCGAAGCGAGGATAGCGGGAATACTAGGGCATTCGTTTGAAATTCTATCGATAGCGGTCTTAAATTTTATATCAAATTAACAGTTTATAGCGAGAAAGGGTTGCTTTGTATTCAATGATTTAAAGTATTTTAAAGAAGACTTTCTTTAATATACTCAAAATTCTGTCTGAAGTCCTAGAAATTAAAAGAATGAATGTTTGTAAATAGTAGAAATAAGGCACAGGGGGGCAATCGGTGTCTCATTAAATTTCTCATTTTTCATTCTCTCATTTTTCTGAACTGTTTTGATACTAAATCATAGGTATTCTGTGACTAAATAGTGACATTAGCGCATTTCAGCGCGTTTTTTGCCGTCAAAAGCTTCTATTCTAGTTTTCGTATATCTGTATTAAGGTCGTCGCTTGACATTATACTGGGCAGCGAAAGCAGTTCAGAGCTTGCGATATGGGGGCAGGCTTGTGAGGTTATTAGCACTGTTTCTAAGGCAGATAACACCTAAATCATGGTAAAATTTCAACTCTTTTCAGTAGCAAACAGAGCTTACTGAACGTAGGTAAGTACCATGTAGTAAACCGGGTGTAACCCGGTAGCATAACATAACTTTAAGTTCACTAGATGCTCTAAGAATTATATTCTTACCGCGTTCACCACAGATAATACTGGAAATTAAGATTTACATAACCAAAAACTTGTGAAAACACAATTACAGAAGTTTTAACATGGAGCCTGTAAGCGTAGGTAATCACATTTGTCGGAGCTCCAAGGAGAAAATTGTCTTCGCTCGTAACAAGGTTGGGCCCCGACCCTCACCACTTTCCTAGGTTTATTCCCAACATTACCCTATTTTTACCCTAGACTTGCGTTGAGTTGAGAAATAAAATGTTTCATCTATGTGCTGCCGTTTCTGAATGCATTTATAATGTTTTCTATGTAACTAAAAAACCAAAATTCAGTTTTGGTCAACATTAGATTTTTGTTCTTTAAATAATGGGTGGAGTTAAGAGTAAACCTCTTTACTAGTACTAATTGGAAGACGAGACCGTCTGAATGCTGTGAATTCTTTGTCTTCTAACTGCACTTTGAACTGAGAAAAGAAATTATTCCTTTAATTCCAAGTAATATAAGTTAATGAAGTTAATGAACAATGGCGAAGCAACTACATATTACTGTCGCTTTTTGATTGTTACAAAGTTTTGAACTTCAATTTCAAAATCTTTAGGTATATCTATTCTAAATTTCAAACAAATAATGGCAACTCCTGTCGTCAAAGTACTTGCACTATTTACACTTATTGCAAACCTATCGCATATAACATAGCCCCACCGGTCGTAGCACTGGGAACATTTTCTACTCCATAAAATATACATCCACGCAAAATAGTCGTACAAAGTCGTGAGGAAATTGGCAAGTCCTTGAACCAAATCCAAACGAAGCGATGTGATAATAAAGCCTTCAGGATTGCACTGAATCCTTCCTCTCTGTGCTAAATTAATAATGAGGCTCGGAAATTATTAGTCAATATAATAGACCCATACCTCGCTAATAGATTTTCCCCTCAATATAGGTAATTAAAAACCGCTAGGTAACACCGCCTTTGTTAAGATCCCGTCCTAAAATCTGACGATGTCACGACATGAAAAGTACAAACTGAAACTTGAGTTAGAACAACACCGGTTTATATACCAAAATATAAAGTGCAAAAGCCTTGTGTAAAACAAACATTGAGTGTATTTTTTTGTATACTAAAATCACACAAAATTACTTTGTTTAACGTTTACGGGGTAATTAGCCTTGAAGTGCGTTGCTGTGTTTGCTTCGGCGGTATCGTAGCAAACCGAAGATTTAATTAACTATAATAAAATATGGAATGAGTGAGATAAAATTGCCATTTCATTGCCTGCCACTTTGTTGATGATTCAATTGTCATTGAGTATAGTATTATATGATCTGTGTCATTGATAACCTATAATCATTCAGATGTATTACTAATCATTAACGCGCGAGCAATGCAGTGATGAACTAAATCAGAACCGGATCTCTGTGGGAATGGAACAGGAGATATCCTAATCTTGGTTTCAGAGTGAACCAACCATTCTTACTGAACCTGTGCCGCCAGTCTGTCTCGAATACTTTGACACCCCCGACTCGTGAACGCTTTAGCAATTAGGTACCCACTCATGCAGCCAGGCTGCCTACAACACGGCTAATAGCAAAATAATAGGCGTACACACGCAGACAGTATTTGATTGAGCATCAACGTGAAAATGGTGGCCAGATAAATCAAGTGAGGTTAGCACTGGTCGCACGAATAAAATGGTAGTGAGTGTACTTACTAAAAATTGTAAAACTATATCGAGTGAAACGGGATAGTTTGCAAGCACGAATCGTTTTAAATCATTTGACAAAGAACTTTGCTACTGAAGAATGCCTAACTAGTTAGCTTAGAGTGTAGTACACCTTTGTACGCAAGCGAAAAGAAAATCCACATTTTCCTATTGGGCTTGCACTGCCTAGTAAACGAATAACGTAGCTCACTGTATTCTCTAAGAATATTATAGGTACTTACTCTCTTTGATAATACTTACTTACTCTCTTTGATAATCTAACGCCCGAATACAAAAACATTACTCAAAATTTAAAAACCACTTAAAATTTACTTGTTTTATTTTTACTTTACCTATCACTAAGAGATGACATAATTTAAACATGAACCTAATCCAACTAGCGTTACAAAATCAATACAAATGACATACTTTGCAAAAGCAAGCTTATTTCGCTTAGAATGTAGCAAAATTACTTAGTAATTTTACTTGCTTCAGCCACTTATAAAAACTAGCTCGTAGAGGTAGTAAGAACCGATACCCAAGTTTTATTAGGAAAATAAAATTCTGTAAGCACTAATATTGTCAGTAGGTATCAGTGCAGTAACTCCGTGGCTCGCATGCCAATAACGACGTTCTCAAGTTACATTTACATAGAAACCTGATTCTTTTCTCGTCATTAAACATACGATAGAGATTTTATTCCACCCCTGTATAATTCTACAAGCGTTTGTAGTTTTTTTAGATATTTTTACAGTCAGATGAGAGCCTCTAAGTTACCTATCACCTAAAATACAATAATTATATTCGAAAATTAAAAATATATATTCACGGACATTTAACACAACGCCTTCTAGTCCCAAACTAAGCAAAGTTTGTATTATGGGAACTAGAGCCATCTACGCCTATCGCGGGCGACGGCTAGTAATATATTATATTACTAGCCGTCGCCCGCGGCGTTGCTCTCGTTCTAGACCCTTTAGACTGTGATTTTTCAAAATTCCTTTCTTAGTGCACCCCTGCACTATATAAGGATACTACCCTCCAAATTTCATACCTATATGACTTATGGTTTAGGCTGTGCGTTGATTCTCTGTCAGCTTCAAAAGAGATATTGATATACATATGTATTTTGTAAATACATAAGTACTTATAATACATAGTAACACCAAAAAAAAATCTTGATCGTATTATGTGCACTCTGCGTTGCATTTTAGTAACAGCTATGAAATAATGATTATCTTGTATTCATTACCAGTTTGCGCCGACTGAAACCGGCTAGAACTGCAAAGGCGCCTTTACACCAGTAATATTAGATTATACGCGGTACGAATCATAACGAGCAGTCTCTAACTGGATTATGCTGATGAGAATGTATCGTTTTCTGAGCCGTGTAAGAACTTGCGTTTTGTCTGAATTATTTTTAGACATTAGACTCGGTATTTTGTTGCCTTTGTGGCTAAAGTGACATTTTACAGTCGCTAGAGAATAGCCAAACATTCTATGTTATGAATTTATTGACATGACTCATCGTTTTGATATGTATTTATGTCATTCCCATACATTTTCAACTGGGGTTCTGTGACTTGGTGATCAAAGCTGATAGCTCCTTTCTTTTTCTAATCTATAAGCTAAGGGTGTAGTATTATATGATCTGTGGCTAAAGTGAGAATGTAGAGCAGGTGGGTTACTCTCGACCACAGTTCCAATCCGGATCCATAGATTTTGACAGAAGTTTTGTCATTTTTAGTACAAAATGACATGAAATCTGTCAAAATTTAGATCAAAATTGGAACGGGGGTGGTCGAGAGTAGCCCTACAGGTTTTTGGTAGTAAAACGAGTTTTTTTTAAAGCATCTAACTAAATATTGTGTCAAAATTTTCTGGTCGCCCAAAATACTCAAGAGGTAGTCGTAATTATTTATTTCACTTCGTACTCCAATCTCAAAACAAAGAAACATTTGATTGCAGAGAATAGTGTGCGAAGAACTCAAAACTTCTCAGGAGATTTCTCTAAAATGCTATGAATAATGCATTCACCTTATGAATTTCAGTTTCAGTGAAGCAAAGTTACCTAAGCCATTCTCACGTCGCTCTGTCTTGTTTGAGTGAAACCTCTGCTCGTAACTTAGTTAAAACAGGTTGAAAATTTGATGGAAATTTTGCTAAAATTTAATGAGGTGTTACAAAATGTTATGACGTTTAAGACCAAGTACATGGTGAGTATTTATTTTAACTACACAGCACTTCAAAACTATGGTCACAGATCATATAATACTATAGGAACTACATCTCTAAACGCACTAGAGTATTATGATCTGTGACATTAGGTAGTGTACTTATAATGTCCCTGACATGACTGAAATTTTATAATTCACCTCCATTGAAGCGTCACTAAGTTGAAATAGCAATAATGGTACTTCAACATTTAAGTAGGTATATTTTTTTGAAAGAAGGATCATACAAAAAGCATCTGATATATTCCAGAAATCGCCACTAAGAAATCCCTACCAGTGGGGATTGAATCTAAATGATTCTTGGGATTTTTTGAATACAAGACTTTTGACTTAGATATGTCTACTAAGCTAGAAAGATAGGTTGCATATAAATCTAGAAAATAAGTGTGTACGTTACTACATTGGTGAAGCAAATTCAAGTGAAGATTCTTGCCAAGCCTGCCTCTACGGAAAACACGCGAGAGTTTATGCACTCGTTTGTATTTGTAAGCCGGTAGCCAATAAAACTATACAATCAGAAACCGTTTTCAAAAATACGGTGGTACCAACCGTAACATAGCAAAAACCACTGAGATAAAACTTCTGAGGCAAAGACAAATTCTATTGTTTTTGTTGACAAGATTGAAACGCACGAACCGTGACCAAAAGCAGCTGTAGAATGGATTAAAAGTTCAGATGACGGAAAGTTCTGCCGTCGCGACGAATATTTATTATGCTAGGCAACCAATAGCCAAGATGAGATTCTACAATCGCTAGAAAATAAAAAAATGACATATAGAAATAACGTATTCACTAAACAAAGTAAAAATTTATAAATGGGCGTTTTCCATCCTCTAATGACTGGTTAGAACGGTTCATCTACTTTAAAAGGCGTAAGTGATAAAAATGAGGGTTATAATTTCTTCTTGTTATTTTAAGGTGCTAGTGTGTTACGACCGTCAAAAGATGATGGTCGCTTATTTAAAAAACCCGCTTATTTTAACATGTTTACATTTGTTATTGAAATCGGTCGGGGAGATTCTCTTGCCAAATGCTAGGTTTCGAATGTATCCCTGAACCCTAAAGTAACAAGAAATTATAACCTTCTTTTATTAGCCGGGTAAATACTGAGTCCTGGAAAGTCGTTTAAATGCTAGTACATAATTGAACTGAATATTTAATAGAAAATGTACTGTCTCAAACCTCCACAAAATGAGTGTTGGTTTTAACTCAGTAAAGCTTCAGTCGTGATCATAAGTAGTTATGACAATGTGTTTTGTGGGTACGCGTGTTTGAACTATCGATGTCGGCTAAACAAAAACAGATTGCCTTTAGATCCATCAAATTCTGGAAACCAATAAAACAACGATAGCACTGCCTACGTACACAGTAAACTCATTCACAGTACAAAAGTATCGTCTGCGGTAGCGTTTTGACAAACACGTGAGGCTATAAAATCAGTATTTTATGTTTGTTATTTTTATGACAATAAAATGATAATATTTGGATAGCACCTCTGAATATATTTTTGGGCAGTCTCAAACATCACAATTGCTTACATAAATGCCTAAAAATTTCAACGGTTGACTTCTATATATAACACAACGATAAAGATATATTCGTTCATATTACTTAAATAAATAGTATTTAAAAATATTTGTTAATCATCCTTACTTGTAAAAAAGCATGTCCAGTGACCATCTTCTACATAATTTTAGCTGAATCGATGGCGTATATCTTCTGAATTAAAACTGTAAGATGTGTACTTCGTTAGACTTGATTTACGCTGTAGAGGGTTATACCTCGTACAGACGAGCACAAACATTTATTATTGGATCCGCGAACACTTCGAACACGATATTGGATTGAGATGGAAAGATTGCAGTGATGTGGGGTGACGTGATATGATGGATGATGCCAATCCTTTCTAGATTCATCTCGCTGATGCCGTTCGTACAGCGTATCCAAACGCCAGGAATATTAATATTTTAATCGAAGTTTCGGGAAAAAATATCAGAAATTTTCGAATATCATTGAGAAATTGCTCTATACCACAGATCATATAATACTATACTAGTATCTATACTAAACTATGTTATTTTAGTACAAGTATAAAGTACTACTCGCATTATAGTAATAGAGCTCTTTGTGAGAGCTCGTCCGGGGAAGTACTACCACCGTACCTATTTCTGCCGCCAAGCAGCGATGCTCGCATTGCTGTGTTCCGGTTTGAAGGGTAAGGGCGCCGGTGTAATTACAGGCACATGAGACTTGAACATCTTTACGTCTCAGAGTGATGGACGCAGTGCATTGCCTTACAGGGCACGTCCTCATTGGACTTGCTCTGTGAGGTAATGCATTGTTATAGGCAGAAGTTACCACTTAACATCAGGTGAGCTATCAGCTTGTTACATTACTTTTACCATAAAAAAAAAAAAAATCTGCACTACAAATGAGATTGGTTTGGTTCCTCATATTTGGGTCACTGTATTTATGTCTACAACTTTATAATACTGAAACTCGTACACACGGGACCAACAAGCCTAAACAAATAAAATGGTAGAGTCGTAGTAGAGTGCAACTTTGTTACTGTCTTACCTACTTGAAAAGCCCTTGTACTTACTTAAAATAACGCTAAAATAGCTCTCAACCTCTCAGTTTGCAGGGTACTTAGTCAAAGCTCATTCTAGACGCAGCAGCTAGTAATATCCTCGCCTTTACGAGAGATTCACCTTTCATTGCCTGCAGCGAAGACGACGCTAGTGTCGAATCACAGACTGTGGCGCTTTCACACTTCGTCGGAAACGAGACGAGACTATGTAGCTTGTGATGTAAACAGACCGATCTACTATGTAACTCGGTTTATTGATATATTACTTTACTTGTTACAAAAGTTATGGAACCGTGACTGATTTATAACGAAGCGCTCGTGGCGTAGCTTGCTTAGCCAATCTTCAATGATTATCTAAGTTCTGTGCGATCACTATTTGGATGGGTGACCGTTAGTGGCATTTACATCTGAGCGCTTCCGTGCTTCGGAGGGCACGTTAAACTGTTGGCCCCGGCTCTAGCAGTCGTTAAGCCACGACGGAGGCCTTAAAGCGGCCTAAAAACTCCGTCTCCAGAGTTTGTCACTAACTTATACGAGCTTGCTTGCTTGCTTAACGAAAACTAAGAGGAAAATTATTTTTTCTCTCGCTCTTTGCGGGCATTTTAATCGGAATATTTATATTGTTTAACCGTTCTTAATATGAAATGCTTAAAAAACCAACACTCTTCTGAAAACATAATATTCTCAGCTCCTAGCAACCGCATGAAAAAATGTGCGCGGCGGCCATACGCGGCCCTAAACAAATATTTCTCGACGGGTGGAAACCCCGCTTTATGTTTCACTACTCCTGTGCCATTCTTAATTAACTGCCAATTGAAACTGAGCTTTATTATACCAGTTCAAGGTATAATAACGCTCTTAGGTGAGACAATCTTGGCGGTTCAGTTATTAACAAGTGGTATTTTTCTAAGTTGCGACTGCAATTTTTTCTGTGGTTATGGAACAACGTTGAGCTTCAAGTAGGCTTCTATATTGTGGGTTAATTTAATTGTGTAAGCCAAAAGGTAAGTAGCTTGCCTTTTTGAGTTAGGTATTATAAATTAATAAATAAAGACCTGGTAGTCACAAACATGGCCGAAAATTACTCGTAATATCTTCGTGTTGTGCATACATTTTTGTCCCACTTTGTCCCAATGCGCCGATTTAGTCATAGACAAAAATAATAATGAAAAGTATTATGATATTTCAGCTATAAGGCTGTTCGTTCCACTTCATGTGCAAGTAGCGACTGTATTTGTATTTGTTTTCTAAAGTTGATTTTCTAGTAAAAAAATGTCACAGAATCAGAATAGAAAATAGACAAAAATACATTGATTGGCCGCATTCGTGCTCATATTAAAAAGAAATTGTATTAAAAAGTCCAAAACGGGTTCGCACGTACCGGCTGTTCGTTTGTGACGCATCGTGATTTTTTCGGTCTGTCGCCGACGGATGTAATTTTTTTTGTAAATCATATAGGACTATACAAATAAAACAATAGAATGGTGAGATAGGAAAATATAGAAAAGAGTTTCAGGGCAAGGAAAACTTTGACTGGCCCTGTATAGAGTGAATCTTGTTCGAATCGAACATTTTGGTTGGCTTCGAATATTTGTCTTGAGACTTGCATGGTACATACGTTCGTACTTGCTCGAGATCGACCAAAATCATGGACCATGTACGTACGTGTGTACTTATCATTCAACTACAATTTCAAATTCAATAAAACAAGATTAGGTACGACTTTTTTTTATTGATCAACTTATTTTTTTTCTGTTGTTGTATCGAATTTGCAATGCACGTCCCGTGCAAGTTTTCAGGCGTGAAGTGTAAAACTAACTACCTATATTTCCTTAAAAAATACCGGTTTTTACCACTGTATACACAGTACCCAGCCAACACATAAGTTAACTGCAGTAATTCCACAAAGGGCCAGCAGGGGGTCAGCGCGAATAAGTCAGACAGTCGTCGCGCTACGTAAAATAATTCGAATTACACTGCTTGCCAACGGCAGTTGAACTGCCAAACGTTGCAGTATCATCGCGTAGTATATCTCGAATTTGCTGCCGTTACGGTACTATTGCGGCTGTAAGATTTATTCACGGTAACCCCTTGGAGAACAACATTCACTCAAGTGTTTGCGTAGGCAATACAGTGTGTTTACCTTTGCGGTGAGCGGGAAAGATGAATGGTATGCTCTTTTATAAGCTTTCAGTGGCTTTTTAATTTACTTAGCTGTATCAGTATGTGGTGTTTTATAAAGGAAATCATTTTATTAACTGAGTAGGTTGTTGGCCTTTAATTAAATTCTCAGTTCCTCTCACGTTATTATTCTTCTTCTTTTCTTCAATAATGGCCTGTGTCCGTCATTTCGACAGACAATTTTGCCAATGTCAAGTGTTAAAATTGTAATAATAAGTCAAGTCAAGTCATTTGTCAAGTCGGCTGTCGTTTGTTTTGAAAAGAAAATGGTGGATTTTCTCTTCAAAACCTAACACGAATTTTCACATTCAGAAAAACCACTTTACACACATTTATTCCAATGGCTCACACTTTATGTTACGACCTAAGTATTATTGGTTAAAATTCCACCAAAAATAAACAACAATACTCACAATAACACAAGAAAAACTATTAAAATAAAAATGCTATGTGTCGTTTCAAAAAATTTCAAAACTCGTGTCCCACGTTATTATTATAATATTCGCTTACAATTTTACGTAGGCACGTCAAACGTAAAAATCGTGCCGAAATGACAGAGGCCATAAATAAAAGAAGAAGACACAAAAAGCATCTGAGGGGGTGAGGGGTGATCACGACCAAATCTGACAGTTACGTTACGTATTTAAGAATCATTACGCGCCGACGCCAGCTCGACTGTCAAAAGGCCGATTACAATCATGTCTTCGTAGGAATATACAAAGATAGTAAGTACATACGGCAAATGAAAATATATTATGCAGACCGCAATGGATAAAACATTATGAAAATATTTTTGATGTAGATAGGTATCATTTTTGATCCTTTTGATATTGGTAGTGCGTAGACTTGCGTAGCACAGAGCTACGTGTGTAGCGGTGAAGCTACGTGCGTAGCATTCAAAATTATATGGAAATAACTAGCCAAAGGGCGTTTCTGTAATCAGTACGTCTGTCCTCTTTTATGTATTGTCCTTAATCTGATATTTGTTATTGAAGGGTTTTATACACACAAATCTATTATTTTCATCCTCGTTTTATTGATAGCAAAAAAACAATGTGAATTAAAAGATACGTGGAATATGAGTAGAGGCAAAAATATAGAATATCTCAATAAAGGTTTACATCGAAAATGTATCGTAAAATATTTATTATTGACTACCCTCATTTAGGGTAATACCGTACAACCGAGGGTTGTCAATGATAAATATTTTGATAGAAATAACGTTAGTGAGTAAAATCATCAATGTCTTAGGCCCGCTTTCGATTGGTACTGATTTGGATCAGTTAAACTATAGATCGTCTGTTTCGTGCGTATTTTGTTTTTCTATAATACTGCATTAGAGGTAATTTTCTTTATGAATAAATACCTTACCTACTAAAATCATCATAAGATATCAAGAACTTTATTTCAAACATCTTAACGCACTCATTTGTTACTTTTATTTACACAAAATTGTTTTTTTCAATAGTAGTCTGACCACATGCAATTTCCTACACTCCGCCTCTCGCTGAGAACGTTGAAAAGCGCTGTTACAATTTCCCTGCAACCGTGGGCAAAACCTTGTTATGAATATAGCCTTCCGTATCTTTGAACTAGCAATTTCTGCAGCCAAAAGATACTTAGACGAGATTAGTTTAATGAAACGCCTTCAGATGCGGATGTGGTCGGATGCAGGCTGCGAGTGGCACTTGGATTAGCATGCAATTTTCCATATTTTGAACACATTTAATCCGATAGTCCTGCCGGGAGTTCCCAATTTCTGAGCGGCGGCGGTTGTTGTGCTCTGTAATTGTATGATCTGGGGTGGATTTTATAGTTTTACAAGATGGATCAAGTCACTATATTTTTATTTACTCATGTTCTTCGCATGTTATTATGTCTTTAGTCTTATTTGATCAATTTCATCATGAACATTATTTCAATCCCATAGTATAAGATCCTGTCCAAAGGTTGCCTAGAAGAGATTGCTTTTAGCGGTAAGACCATCCATTGTATTTACTGACCTCCTAAAACTTGTTTATTACCGATTTTTGG
Source organism: Eulithis prunata (assembly GCA_918843925.1). Lineage (NCBI taxonomy): Eukaryota > Metazoa > Arthropoda > Insecta > Lepidoptera > Geometridae > Eulithis > Eulithis prunata. The sequence continues at coordinate 6,024,425 of OU974014.1, read as the reverse complement.
TATTCTGATGTTATTCCATATGTAGTGTACAAAAAATAATATTTTTATCTGTCTATCTATCTACAATCTCTGCTTAGTTTGGGAGTAGAGGGCATTGTGTGTAATATCCAAGAATATTTATTATTAATTAACAAAGATTTTAGACTGCTAATTTGTTCCTGCAAATGATAAATGAAATGCTTTTTAAAGTAAAATTATAAATGACCAAGATTTTTGAAGTAAACAGCCATTTTCAAAAAGTTGAAGCAGAAAAGGCACTCCATACTCCACTAATTAAAATAAATCGGGTCGTATTTCACGCCGAGTCAAACCGAGGACGGTTGCCGTGTTTTTCTAAAATGGCACCCGTTCAATTAAAGTCAAGGGTCACTAGACGACACGCTGGCTTATGGACTACTTAAAGCTTAGCCTTCGCATGAGCTAAGCGATCAGAAGAACGAATCTCAAATACAAAATTTTGAGTTAAAAACTTAGCACTCGCTTGTGTACATGGTGTCTACCAATCGCCGATTTACACATTAATTGCGTAGTGTGTGTCATGTTAGGTATGGCGTGGAGGTTCATTACGCGTAATGCATGAATCATGAAACTTTGTGCACATATTCTTGGAGGTATTAAAAGTAACATAGGATACTTTTTATCCCGGAAAATTAACGGGATCCAATGGGACGCGAACGAAGTCGCGGGCGGAAGCTAGTATTTTATATTTACCTTTTAGACCGAGGACAATAAGCAGAATTTTTCCTCTCACGCTTCGCTCTAGCTCAAATTCCGCTTTCATCCCACAACTATTTCACCCAATTACCTACTACCTACCATACAATAGCAAGGGCTAGCAAACCGATTATCGACTTGATGGCAGGACAATACCTACGATAATTATTCAATTTGTTGCCCTTACTCCAGATAAAATGTCATCCCTTTAACTTAGCCCCTTTTCGACCCTTTGATTATTGCCATCGTTCAACCTTTGTGAAATTGGTTGAGGTGAAATGATTAAGTAAATTACCTTTTGCATAAGTTATTTTAAGTCAAGGCTCTGTTGATAGGCTGAAATTGTTTGAACAAACGAATTTTCACTAAAGAACAATATTTAAGGCGACGGATAAGATATTTTGAAGATATAATAACTTAGATTTTGCTTGATACTAAATGTAATTAAGCAAAATCTAAGTACTAAGGTAAAGTAAGTATTTAGTTATCATCTCGTCACTTAGATTGTATGCAAAACATAAGTGAGAATGTAAATAAAAAGTAAGGTTAGATGGTAACACCTTTAGCGTTGTAGTTATAAACAGAGCTCACCGTTAATTCCTATCCACGAGGCCTCAAACGCCGTATTGTTTTGGCTAATGAATGTAAGACGACTTACACTTGAGTTTGAGGTTCCTAATTATGAGTTTCATAAGTCTACGCATCTACATCCTGTCTCAAAGGATATTGTATACAGAAAGCTTAAAAGGCGGTGTATATCAGTGTTAAATTCATCATTTACATTATTAGACGGGTAGACCCTCGGTTGGGCTGGCATGTTACAATAAAATACCTCTGTCTACGCACAGACCCCTCGTCAAGCAGCCAACTCTAATGAAACTATATTTTGTGCTCAATAGCAACTCTACAAAGCTAAATAATGTGAATTAATTTTCTAATCAGATGTTTCTGGAAATTCGTGAATAGGGTTTTAGTAAATAAATCATAATTTGGATGAGGGAGATCAGATTTCATATTCAAGAAATATACATAAACATAAATTACTTCTAAGCAACGCTCGCTACATAAATTATGTTTAACACTGATATTATACTTTAAATAGTTGGTACTCGTAAGTATATCGTTGTTTTCGTTTTATATCTAAATCTGAAATCTAGAAAATACTTCCACTTTTCTTTTGCAAGTTTTACTTTCTTACAAAAAAAATAGCTCCGAATTTACTTACTGGGATAGAAACGCGAAAAATTCCGCTTGAAGCAATTCGTTTACTTAACTGGCGTTTACGGAACCCTATAGCCACTCCAAGCGTTTTCCGATGTGAAACGCATCTACCTAATTGTGGAAAGCCAAGACATAGAGGGCCATCATTATCCGTCAGGGTAACAAATCGTCTGACACGCACCCATCAATTCTGTCGCGACGATATTATAACAATAGCATCTAGTAGGCGTAGGCAGGATGTGGTCAGTGGGGGGAGAGTTTTATATTTGAGGGGTTACAGGGGTTTCATATTAGACACGCTGGAAATGCCTATCCTATCCAACTAATACTATAACTATGAAAGTTTAGATGTTTGTGTTTTAATCACACTACATCTACATCCGATTTGGATGAAACTTGGAATGACCTGTATGTATAATGGTTCGTACACTGGATTAACCGAAAAAAGAAATAGGAAGACTGGGTCGCGGACCAAGTCGCGAGTGGAAGTTAGTAAATAATAAAACGCTAAAAACTTGGAAGTTGTAAATACTTTATTTACACTGGTTATTTTTGTAAAGAACTTGTAAATATAGAACATTTTTGCATAGATTGATAGACTTATTAAAACACTCATATTTTTAACCTCATGACGGGCGTATAAGCGGCACCAGGTACATGGTGATTTGAACTTTAACATAACAGTATTATGTCAGAGATTTGTAGAACATAAGTACACTTTGATATTATAATTTTGGGAGTTTCTGTGCCTTACGGCTAAGGATAAATCTGGTGAACAATTCTCGGGTATTTTTCCCGGCCATTTTGTTCACCCAAAAACAGGACATTTTTAACTTGTCACGATGAGACGAATTCCACGCGTGACCTCAGACGCTTTTCCCCTCAGATTTGTCCCTAGCTTTACCTAATCCTGGTTATGTGTTGTGGAACTATAGTATCGGTTCTGACGCTTACGGTATAGGGAATCATGTATCCTAGTGCATGAGATCAGGTGTACGGTTTATAACCAGGGTAATCTTAAATGCCTATGTGTTTGAATCAGCCCATATTGTTTTTAATTGAAGAATATTATCTTATCAGCGTAATCATTATGTTTATGTAAATGGTTAGCGCAAACGTTTTTTAGCGTTGTTGATAAAACGCAGTAATGCATTTTGATATTTGAAACCGGAAACTGGCCGAACCATGACAGGCCCTTAAATAAGATTTTTCTCTCCATATTTATGGGTTGTCCCTTGATACGCCCTCATGACCTTACACAAACAAATAAAAGGCAAGACTGAAATCATGACAAATGTTCCAGACAAATGTAGGCGCCGTGAAAAAGTGAAGCCACAAGAGATTGATGAAACGCAATAAGGAAGCTTGCGTTTGCATTTCATTACGATTTCATCTTTTTCTCGTCGTCACAGAAACTTATACATTACGTCACTGATATTATGGAACAAACAGCATAAATACAGAGCCTGAGACATCTGCTTGGTTCAGATATTATAAAAAGTTACTTACATAAAAACACAATATTTTATGAGGTACTTTTCATATCATGATTTTATATCAAACTCTATTATACATATTTTTGAAGTCAAGCAACAAGAATATAGTCGTATGCAACGGTTTTTACTTGCACTTAGCGGCACGTTTTTAGTAATGCCTTCTTGTTAGCATCCTTCCAGAGGGTGATAAACTCTGATGTTTTTGACTGCAGTGTTTTAAAACACACTCTACGAGGGAAGAATTTTTATCATGTGTTGAGAGCTAAAAATGTTGCTCACTAAAATACATTCATAGAATAAATAAGAAAACCCCAAATGGGGAAAAATATTTTAGTACGTAGTTTCATTCATACACAAGGACTTAATTTTTTTATTTTTTAAATTAATTAGCGAACGTATTTCTTGTTTTTTTCTGTAATTTAAGAAGCGTAGTTAGAAATCTAAAGAAGGAAGGAAGGAAAGTCCCAGCAGAAGTTTTATTTACATCTAGATAAACAAGAATACAGCAGTAACACCACGATACGTGCTCAACAGTCGCATCTGTGAACATTTGGCACACATCAAAGGGAAACATTGTATACATTACCACCTCAATTTGCGTATGTATGAAATTCGAGCATACACGATCATTGTATTCGAGTAATGAATTATGAATTCGATACCTATTGGTGCACTTTCTGAACTAAGTTTTGTAATCAACGTTGAGTATTTTACTGTTTCACAGGGCTAGAAAACATCAATATAGTGCGATCTTTACTTTTACACTTTCGTATGAAAGGCGCAAGAACGTACTTGGAGTACTCAATATATGACTATTAAATAATCGAGCCCCGAAAATATGTATAACTAATTATTCCCGTGTGTATTCAGTATTTCTTAGCTGGCATAAAACATAGCGTATTAAGAAGGCGTAAAAGGTAAAATTCACTAGCAAAAAGATTTCAAAATACGTCTGATCGCTTTTCTAGCCGACTAGTGCATAATTTACTATGTTTTTCCAGTGGCTAAACAATGAATACTAAGATAACTCTATGACATATTTTTACCTCAGAACTTGTATTCATTTTAAATTATGCTTTCAATTCCAGAAGATTTATATCTATGAAACCCGAACGAATCTGATTTGCACTAAGTCGGTTTGTATCTTCACGTAGACACATGGACGAGCGCTTGTTAGTAGAGCGAGTATTTGATTTTTGTTACCGCTCTCCGGAGCCGCTGATCTATCAAACACAGCTGCACGTAAGTCTAAGATTGGGAGCTTTGAAAGCTTTAACACACACGTTTGTTACTATACTAGATTTTGGATAGCTTATTCATAGTTTTGTAACAAATTTTCCTGTGTAACGGAATTTTTCTTGGCATTTTCTCTAGTATAGATGCAATGATTGAGCACTACAAAAAGGACTCACCGTTCCAATAAGCTAGACAGAGAACGGGCATATCGTGCAGCGCACTGCTATTCATCTGGTGACCGACTCCATTTTATACAAACCCAGAAATTTACAAGCTTCTACCGCGGTGATTTCTCAACAAGTTTCAGACAGATTTACATAGAGCACAATCAGTCAGTACTTCGGAACAAAGCCTTATAAAAAGGCAACGAAAGTTGGAGTCCTTGTTGGAAAGTTAATAATAAAATATTTTGACCAATCTTTCATAGCCTTTGCAACTTTGAAGAAAACCATAATGAAAATTTTTTTGGCCGTGTTTCACACCAGTCTTCTCTGTTTAGCCTGTCCATTTAAAAAGTAAAGAAAGCTCCCAGTTTTTATATAATTGGTCGTTATTTCCAATTCAGTGGAAGAGTCCATTCAGTCCAAGCCTTACTATTATGCATTGTGATAGCGAGGGAGCAGATGGCATCTCTCTTTATGTGCACTCACTTGGACACTTGGACTTTTATTGAACATGTGGAAATACGGACACATTTTTATTAGAACGATCTCTGAACTCTAAGATCACGGTATTAAAAATGGTGTGGTAGTAAATTTTGTAGGGTTAAATGGAGATGCCAGGCGGAAAAGAACTCGTATAGAGTGATGCTCGTGTTTTATGAAAATAACTAAGTTTACGAGAATTAATAAACTATAGTAATGCTCACCTGGTTATATTTCAAAAAAACATGTATTCACATTTGTATTTTTTGAATAAAAATGTTTACCTTGTAATAACTACATCTTAAATGTGTGTACGCTAATGAGCAGGATCTAGAGATTCCCTTTTCTTTACTTACCACCTTTATTGTACCTACCTAGATTCACAAACAATAAAATGATTTATGATTTATTTATGTTTAATGAAGTGTGAAGTGTATAATGAGTGAAGATATACACGATATATAAACGTAGAAGTCAAATTTAAGAACCAAACATTGGTTCACTATCTGAGTGAGTATTAAAATTACCAGTTTCCAGAAAACAATAAGCAGCTCAAAATTCAGCCACCCTTCGCAACTTATCAAAGAAGTTCAAATATAATAAAGACGCAACAAATTCCCACCTCTTCAACAAAAGGTCAAGGTTATAAAAATAACTTCACTACCGGCAAATCATATAAAAAGCTTTCGGTCAAATGTAAAAGGTCCCTTTGAAATTAGATTTTGCAGGCCCACTTACATTCCAGAAAATTGGGCTATCCATCACAGGAAATCTAGTTCTATGAGAACAAAGCACGTATAAATATATCAGCTATTGCTCGCGAATTTGTGTGTGTGAAGTTCCTAGGATTACCAATCGCTTTTCGCGATGTAGCCCTATTATGCGCAAAATACTTTTTGACGATATAGGTAACTCTATGCGCTAAATATCAGCTAGCAGATGCTGCCCCCATATCGCAAGCGCTGAACTGCTTTCGCTGCCCAGCATAATGTCAAGCGACGTGGCTACAGATATACGAAAACAAGAAGCTTTTGACGGCAAAAAACCCGCTGAAACGCACTAATGTCACTATTTAGTCACAGAATACTTGTGATTTAGTATGAAAACAGTTCAGAAAATCTGCCAGGCTTAAACCTGGCAGGTTTTTATGAGACAACGATTGCCCTGTCCTAATGAAATGGGATTTAAGATAAAATTTACTGGATTTCAAATATACAAAGATCGATTTTTGGTCACTTTCTTAATTAACACTGTAAAATACAATTCCCGTAGCCTTTCAACTGCGGCATTGTAAATTGAGACAAAACTTGTCTGTATACAAACATCTTAAACTCCGTTCACGTACCAGCTGGTACTGCAACTTGCAAGGAGATCGAACAGTGATCTGGAGATGCGCTAAGGTTTTTCCTGGCGCAGCTGCGAGCACTTCGCAACTATGATCAACGTAGCTTTAAGTTTATAAAGTCTTCTCAGACAGGCTGGAAGTAAACGAAGAGCTTTCTTATTCGGATGGTACTTTAGGGTTTTGCGGTGCTTATTCAATAAGTAATATGCTTTATTATTTATTTAATAACTATGGCATTGTTCCAATGATATAAAAAACGGTTATGGCTGAAGACAAACAGACAGATAGACGGATAGAGCGAAACTATAGGGGTTCATTGTAGATATTTGGAATAATAAAAATTAGGAATCTTAACAAAAAAATTAAATAAAAGATCCATAGAAGTATACTGCAGCACGATTATTTTTACTGAGTAGGTTCTAACTTTGCCCATCATTATCAGCTATAGATTGTCCACTGGAAATATTTTACAAACCTACTGTGTCATATCTCATCCAAGTTTTACCAAGCATGAGTTAAACTTCTAAAATAACTAAGCCGTAACTAAATCCGTGCTACACCAATCTGCTCTTTATTACAGTGTCCGTTATGAACGCTATGCAATAAACTTAGAGACATAGTAACTTCTGGCCAAGTTTTTGCAATGACATAAGTGAGCAGCCTTAAAAGGATTTCTACTTCTACATGATATTCTTCACGTCATTCTACATAGATTGTCAAATCATTTACTAGGTATAGGTAATAGGTTTTTTTTAAATTCTGCGATATTCTAAGCGCTGTAAACTTAGCGTACTCCTGCACATTTTATAGAATTATTAATTAAAATATGAACCAAAAAAAACATGACCACATAACTAAAGAGCCACCATACCATAAGAGAGAAAATAAAAGCTTCATTATCAAGCCTTTCTCACTGCTTCTTTAGCTAAGCCGCAACGTGCGGATGTAGACTATGTATAATGTTAGTACTTGAGATTGTATGTGGTACATTTAGATCAGCCCGCACACGATATAACATGCATTAAAATGCACATGTGATAATAACATTGATGCATAGCAATGAAGCTTGGGTTCATGAATCACTACTTAGTGCATGCCAAACAATTTACACATAAACTAAAAATTGTAAAGTTTCAACCGATGAATTTTGGATTTTTTAATTTACCTATGTATGTAAAAACGAATGTAGAGTAAAACACTTTAGAGACAAGTGCATGAAAATAATTTATTCTCTTTGCTTGCGCCTTTCATCATTGTGGTTTGTTCCTTTCTTTACTAACCTGCCTCTCCTATTTTAAAATCACGCAAGCTGAGCAAAACATGGAACCAGTAGAATAAACAAACCAACCGCAGCGCAGTACAGAATGATGGTTCAAAACAGAAGGTTTTGAAGAAAGGTGACATTAGGCGCTGATTAAATATTTATTCATACCATTGTTTATTCGTGGCCCTCATCGAATTAAGGGAAGTTCGCGAGAAATTACATTAAGAACAAAGAGGTCGAGAAGCGTTTTAACTTAATGGCCGAGGCCAGACATGTCCCTAGCCGTCACTTAGCAAGCGACGGGCGATAAAAGAAATTGTGGGCATGCTGCTGGATTATGAGCCAAACGGGTATTTGGAAATAAGCCTGACTTCAAACTGCCCGTTGAAAACCCCTCAAGGGACTGTGATCACCGCTCTACAACTCGTAAAGTCCCACGGGAGCGAACTAGTTCATGTCAGACTCAGTTTAGGTACTTACTTTGCAGTCTATACGTTCTCGTGACTCCTATCGCGAATTGAACCATATCATTGTTTTCCTCACACATACTAATTCCAGGCATCTGGCTTGTTTCTATCCTTTGCTTGTTCAATGTTCATGTTCTCCTGGTACATATTACTTACTTACGTAATTTCCAGGTAGAAATTTGGGGTTTTAAACGTAATATTATATTTTGCTAGAACCATCTTCAAATTCCCGTTTTAGTAGTGAAGTTGTGTCATACCTAATGCACTCTACACTGGATGCTACTTCGGTACTATTTTGCAACGAATAAAACTGAGGTTTGAAACTTGCAAGCAGCTAACAGCTTTGGCGTAGATGTATATAATTAAAATCTTTGAAAATAGTCTCTTAGAAACTTTTACAAAGTATCATAAAGTCTCAAATAAATACATTAATATATCATAATAGAGTAAAAACTGAGGTTTGAAAAATGCAAGCTAACAGTCTTAGCGTAGATGTACCTCTTAAAATCTTTGTAAATAGTCCTTTAGAAAAGTATTCACAAAGTACGAGTGACAAAATATAAATAAAGTTGCATGGAGTACGATCATGATGAAACTGAGCAGAATTTACAACCCACCCCACAGTACCTACAATATGCTACAATGCACCAAGTCAATAGTCAATCAAATAGCAAAACGCCGATAACCACCGATGAAAACAATAACAGACCAGTTTTGGAACACGATTACCGTTGGGTAGTGGAATATTCACAGTCCTCAGATGAACTAAAAAGGAGATGGGTTACCTTCACATTAATATCGTCACATTACACCGATTTTATTCACACTCGTGTAAATAAAGTTTATTGCTACTAGGTCCACGCCTGAAAGTTTTGCAGGCGTGGAACTCACTGGTGTTTTTATTGACAGCTTCCGACCTTGGTTATCAATCCCGGAAATATTTCTGTCGGGATGACATGGACCTACCAGTCAAGCTGTAGGTTACCTATAATAACCTACTGCCAAGTTAGGTCTGTTATGTTAACAAAATTAGTTTCAGAACACACCCACAAAGATTAAGAAATTCACGACTCTACAATCAAAAAATATTAGAGGTCAAATTGACTTTTTTGTTTGTTGACAAATTGACAAACGTGGGCAATGACAATTCCAGCTCTATAAAAATGAAGAATCACAGGTACCGCGTGAATATTCATTGTCCAGATGTTCGCGTCCGGATGGAGTTGCAACGATACGCCCAATTGAGCTGTACGAGTCTCGTGAGGGCGTTCTGTACACAAGTTCCGTCAATCGTATAGACCACACGATCATCGCATGAACTGCGATGTAATGGGCGACAATAAAAAACAAAATGTAGCTGCCTTTAAAAACTTTACAGTCTTTACATTATTATGTTGAAGCGTATCGTGTGTGATGCTTCAGTAGTAATCGATTCTGCGTATCTGCGAATCGAATTGCGTATTTTTTTAGTACAAAAAGTTACGTCCGTTAGCGGTGATTGCTTATCTAGGCTTGTTGCGAACTAGTAGTGAAATACGCAATCAGAGTGGCGAGTTTGTGTTTTTCTCTCGATTTTCAAATCGATTTTTGAGAGTGAAACCAAATAAAACTAAAACCAAATCCATACATAAGACTAATGAGTTAATTTGTGAGTCGTTCAAGACTTTAGAGAGGCTTTTTAAGGTGAAGGTAAGGGTTGCTATTTATTTATTTATTTAGTTGCTCGACAGAAGGACGCAGAATTGATAGTGATTTCATAAAAATAACTAACACTGTAACTTCGATCATAGAGTATGAATATGGATAGTATTCCCAAGTTCCATCTAGTCTCAGCTTAAGGATTGAGTTTCGTCAGGGGATCGATCGTACGGTACTTAATATAGATTACCATTCGATGTACTTTGATGTTGGGTTATGCATAATTGCATATTTCCTGAGAAACTGTTTCTGTACCATAATCAAAGACATCAATTCGGGATGGAGTATCCTTTGGTATATTCTGAACCTGGTTTTCAGTTCTAAGTACCCTCTCAGATAGAAATCTTTTGATACTATTTCTAGAGTCACATTCCGTTTTGTTCAATGTTTCAGTTATCATCATCATCATCATCATCAATATATATAAAACTCTTTTGAAGCTGACAGAGAATCAACGCACAGCCTAAACTATAAGTCCTAGAGGTATGAAATTTGGAGGGTAGGATCCTTATACAGTGTAGGGACGCACTAAGAAAGGAATTTTGAAAAGTCGCACTCTAAAGAGTCTAGAACGCGAGCAACGCCGCGGGCGACGGCTAGTCCCCAATAAATACTTTACACATCTATCTACTACAACATATTCTATTTTTTACGTAAAAAAGGAAACTAAAACTTATTTACCTAAAAATACTTATATAGCTTATCACATGCCTTATAGTTTGAACGCTTTTATTCCAAAAATTAATATTACAGTTTCAAAGGTATTTTGTAACCAAGTTCCCTTTACAATGTTCGAACAGCTACAGCCGTCCGGTCACTTCATAATAGCTTGCATTTTGCCCGTAAATCCTAACATGCTCTCAACTCAACATTGGACGGTACGCAGAAATGGTACACAGTCGACATGCGCCTTCACGAAGTTATCGATGCATAACCCTCTTCGCCTAGATTAAATACAACCTCTGGTAAGCCCTGAAACCAGATACGCAAATATGCTTAGCCATATGTGTTCTGCAAAGGAATAACGGTCTCATAGAGTTGTTACTATCAGTTATTTACATACCTGTAATATAAAAACTAAAATAAAAATTGCATTGTTTGTGTAACATGTACTTTTATAATTTATTCTCGTAGGGAAACAAATATTTTTAAATGGCCACTATGAAGTAGATGGCAACACCACCGTCAAACGGCGGTTTAGTTAGCGGATTGAGAAAACTAAATTCGTTATTTTAGGAAAACTATACTACCTACAATATCAAATCACATTTATAAGCATTGTATTATTATTGAAGGCTGTAAAGCCAACATGTAGCTTATTTCTCCTACCCATATTACCCGACCATAAAATAATGCAGGTCGCCTTGATAAAACCAGGCATACGAGTTCAGAGTTTTACAATAATCGAATGGAAGCGAATCTTCCGTAAAAACAAGAATTTATAGAAATCGAATCTCGGTGAAGCCTCGGTTGGTCTACATTTGTGATAGTCAGGAACTGCATTTGAAGATAGAATACGTGACTTAAAACGATTTATGAGCCTCTGCAGACCGGCGGCTCTAATTCTCGCAGTTTTCATACTGCCACCGGGTCTTTGATAGCGAGCTGTTACTGTAACGGAGCTTTGACGTTACTGTTTTAATAACAAATCTAATTACATTTAATTTTGTTACTGTTTAGCATATAGGAAAGGGACAGCTGGCTGTCTTGAGCCTTCTCGTGAACTTCCTTAATCCCAGTTTCCACCAAAGCGGTGAGGAGAGGAGACGAGAGGAGATGTGTTTGAATAAACCAATCCCATTTCGTTATTTCCACATCTCTTCTGGTAACTGGTGGAAACTGGGCCTAACCCCCGAATTCATAAACAAATGACACTCAAACCGTTACCGTTTTTATTTAATTAGTGTACGTCGGATTTGGCCGCAAATTATTTTGAAACCCAAGTATCAGGCAATTAATCTTTATTAAAAAAAAACTGCTTCTTGCAGCCAGTATGGAAACCCAGCTTAAATGAACAGTTAAAATATGAGATCGGCAAACAGATCTCATTAGATAGTGCATAACGTGGAAGTAAAGAATACGTACGAGATAAAAAAAAATTGCGGTATTAGCTTTCTGTAGAGCGAAACACTAATCTTGACTGTGTATGTATACCATAAAAAATCTGCAGAACTTTTTTTAAATTGTAAATGGGCAATTTTTTTATGGTCTTGGTTTAGTTTCAGAGTGTGGTCTTTTTACAAATAAACATGACGACATTCCGCTCAGCGCCTTTTAGCTCCAAACTGAGTAAAACTTCTATGATATCTACTTTAAAAATTATAAGAATGATATACTTAGCTAGCCGCTATATAGTTGCTGACCAAGTTTGCTAAAAACTTCCGTAAAGAGAACTAAGCTGGAAGTATAAAAGTGATCCCGACTTCGTTTTCCAATCTTTGGAAAATTCATGTTATGTTATGATCGAGTCGTGCTAAAACTCCGTCGGAGGCGCTTATAGGACACTCACTCGATTTTGTTTACAGCAGCGCGCAATATTATCTGCTAAATCTGTTACGCCATGCTACGCCATAGCTACGTCGTAGCGACTTGCTACGTCGTAGTGACTTGCTACGTAAAGTCTACGTCCGCTTCAAATCTACAGACTCGCAGCTATACAAAAACTTCGCAATATAAAAAGAATTCTGACGAAATGGTCAACAAACTTCAACTACTTTCAGAATGTAAAAGAAAGAAAATGTTATTACACCCCGGTGAAAAGTTATCTTGCCTATAAATTAAGTTTGCACGTAATAAAAACTTCCATTCTCACTCTAGACACTTATCTACCTACTTTAATAACATTTTTTCTTGGCGGAGTTCATGGAAAACTACAAAAGTTGTAGGCACGCTATAAAAAGACTTTACTCAGGTAATAAGGTCTAGCAACTAGTTGGAATAATGAATCTGTACCGCGTTGCTGGTTTTGTTACGACAATAGAGCCTTCCTACACACGGAGCTATAAAAATTTACGGTAGGAAAAAGTTTTATTTATTTTCCTCAGAGTTTTATATGTTTAAGGGGCCCACTGTAATTGGTTTCTGAGACCGTACGTAGTGCGTATAAATTTTACATAATATAAAAAATCTTTGTTCAAAATGTGAAGGAAAATGTTACGTATTCTCTTCACCATGCTTTTGTATGTTTTTTGATAATCATTGGTTAAGGTAACCAAAAAGAAAGATTTAAACGGTCGGTTCTTTGGTGAACTGCGGTGTAACTTGTTTATGTAATAAGGGCTTCATCTGGGTTCTCTGTGAGTCTTATTTACTGTTTGTTGGCTATTTCGTCTGTATCCTTGACCTCTAGACAATTAACTACGCTTAGTCTGACTATTTCTTAGATTTTTTAGAATATCGTAAAAATTCCTGACTCTAGGGTCCTGAAACTCGAGTAAGTACGGTCAGCGACAATAAGATGTAAAAAGGTTATAATTTTCAAAAATAGGTCAAGATTTTATATTACTGAGATTTTACAACGGATTGCTCGACAAAAATATTTCATAAAATTTACACAGCAAAAGTACTTGAGCCTTCCATCTGGATACATTTTTTAGGAAAACATGTGCATCTTTAAAAATTAAGTATTATAATTTGTATAAAAACATCTTATTGTAGCTGATTGTACAGATCTTTTGACACTTCTCAGTAAAAACCGACTAGGCTGAGCCTTATTTCTAATGCGGACCATGAGAGTTGAATATAGAGTAAATTTTCATAAATTATAATAATAAATACTATGATTATACTATACCTATTCAAAGTCAATCAAATCTTGTCCTCATGGCATTAGTTAGTAGGGTGGGCAGTAATATAAATAAGTAGTTACTTAGTTACTCATTTGTTTTTCTGAATCCGTCGTATATTGAGTGGGACAACTTTCGTGGGACGTATGGTGGGAGTAGGTAAGCCTACAGAATCATTACGTTTTATGCATTTTATCAATCAAGAGAAATGTCTGATAAAATGATAGGACGGTAAAAACTGATAAATTCCATCATCGTCGATGACATTTTCATAGTTTTTGACATTGTAGTTTCTCCGAGCTTAGACTATACTTGTATAGTTCTAAGTAGGTACCTTCAACAATTTAACGAAATAGCTAAAGTTCTACAACTAATTTGAATAAAAGCCGTACAAATAAACATAAGCTGAGTAAATATTTTTCTCCGAGTTCAAGTAACAAATTGTTTCTCTCTACACTAATTGGTGACAGCTAATTGGTAGTCGCTTCAGAAAAATTACTTTCATCAACGGACGAAGAGTTCCATAATTATAGCAATTAAGGCTCGTTTCGTTTTGTTGGGCTATAAAAGAACGTGTCACGTTTACAAATAAATATGTAATGTTTGCAGGACAGCCTTTTGTCACAATTATTACGACTTTGCTCAGATTTTCAAACTTTACGTGTTTGTTGTGTGGGCTTTTTAAACTTTGAACTCCAGCGGTCCTACTTTTAATCGCCTGTAAAATTTTTACTGTTAAGATCACTGTATGTCAATTGTCAGTGCCAAAAAAAACTAGATGCACTATTTTAGCGGTGTTAATTTTTGAGAGTCTTTTGCTTGGTTATATTGACTTTTGCTATCACTATGTTTGTTTTTGGTTGAATTACAACATACAGTACGAAACGCACGGAAGGCAGAAATAAATACGCATCCGGTCTGCTCCAGCCTTAAAGCGAGTGACGCCTGTCTAAAATCAGAATAGGTAGTTTCTGAATTTGGTGTAGCGTTGTTTCGCACCAAATTATACTTATTCTTATTCTATTCAAATTTTTCGCACCACAAGCTAAAAGTAATAACTGCTTCATTACTCACCGGCTGTTTTTAAAATTTTCGTTTCAACCCACAAATATATAAAAGAGCCTAAAGTCAACTAAAAGTATGGAAAGGTACAGTCAGAGATTCTTCGACTGGTATTAATTCTTATCAAAATAAATTACTTCACATTCAAGTATGCTTCAACACCTTTATACCTATAACTTTTATATTATTCGATTCAGTCATTTTTAACAAACTTTTCTTCGATAAAGAGACTAACATTAGATACGAACACGTACCTTTTATTGTGCCAAGGTAATGTAAATACAGGAAGGTATATTCTCTCCGTAAAATGATAATGTCGATTTTCCGTACACTCAACTTTCGGCACTCGACATCTGCAAACACTTACGGAAGAAAGCCCTTTTCTTTCATCTCATATCCCTTTGCAGCCCAGTCTGCCTTTTGTGCTTTAGGTTTTGGGTTCGATTTCTACTCAGACAAAGATTTTGTTAAGTTAAAATAGAGGCTTGTTCTGAATTTGGGTGTTATAATAAGCATGGTATTCTATTAGTTAGCTTGCTCCAGTGTACGGGAATTTCAGTAGGGCTGTTAGGGCGCAACTAACCTGCTCTTATCGATCTCACGGACCCAAGGGGTCGCGTCCCTGCTTGCACCGAGAATTGACACCGCACTTCAAGGTCCATAGGTTTGAGAGGCTGGTTCTGCAGATTATGGGTCTTCGTCTAGGATGGAATGACACTGAAGCCTAGGTACTAGGCACTGTGCGAAAACACAAAAAGATGCGCACGCGCGCGGCTGTCCCGTAGGGCGCAGGACAATTACAATGCTAGGTGTCGCGTCTCGTCACCGATTCGAAAAACAGAGAGGCATCACACCCGTAACAGCCAATAGAAACAGTCTAAAGATTTTGATCTACCCTCTAGATTGTGTGTGCTTCTATCAATGCTATCCAGAGTACCCACAAATGAACAATAAAAATTCAACGAAATAATATTCGACAATTTCGGTACGAAACATTTAGTTTTATTTCCATACAAACTTGTTCCTCCTTTTTTTTTGATCTTCCATAGTCAAGAAAACATTTTCAGTATCTTGAGTCTAGACTTCTCATTTTCATATCTCATCTAAAAACAGATAAACCACAATAAACCAACAATGTAGGAAGAAAAATAGTAAATGAAGGATTTTCATGAAAGCAGTGACCATTTTATTGCTGCCGTTTTTTTTACATTTTTATAATCGTAAGATTACAGTCCTTATTTAGACTTGTGACTTGAATAATCTGTCATGTGGTCAACACGACCACAGAATATTCTGTGGTTTTGATGTTATTATGGTCTGTGACCATGTCAATCAGAGCCATGTGGATTTTTAAAACATCTTTTAACTGTCAACAGTTTTTTAAATAGCTGAAAAATCGGGCAAAAGCAATTTGATGTTAGTGGTGACCCCGAACCGCGAACAAAGACGTCACTTAAAGTTAGCTACGGACGTGTATGATGAAAGGATAAATGCGAGGGCCTCGCTACATCCCCCGCGTATATACGAGAGAGACAAACAGGAATGTCTGGTGCAGTCTGGGCGCATTTTGAGAGCAGTTACGTACTTTTCCCAAAATGAGAAAAAATAGTAATATATAATTGGTAGATAATGATACATTATCTACCATCATGTGCCATTACCAGTGTCTTATTTACGTCTTCAAGATTGCATCTGAAATTCACTAATAATTCACAGATCTAACCCATATCCGCTTAGATTACGAACTTTTGGTTGCGATACAGCTTCTACGGAAATCGATTTTATAGTGTTAAATGCATTTGAATTTACTGCGTCATAAATAGAAAATAACTTGAACCTTCGCACCCAAAAACATTACCTATTCAAAGCCGTGTGATCGCTTTACGTCTTCACTCATTTTGAGTTAACCACGAAGAATGACGTCATGAAATATGGAGAGGCACGCTGAATAATAAATAAGTCTCATATTGGATCCTGTGTGTCATCATCCTGGTCTCATAGTGTCCTACTAGAATACAAAAGGGAGAGCCTACCGTAATGGTTTTTAAAGCCTTATTTCCATTCAGTTTCCATTCCCCTTTTTGTGATCGATTACTCTGAACCCTTTGGAAGTTTAAGGGATTGGCAAGTTGATTTTTAATCGGGGAAAATTTACGCCGCGTTTGATCTTGGTAAGCTGGTATTGTTATCGGCCGTTCAAAAATTGTGACTGGATTATGAATATTTTTAAAAGGGGAATGCAAAGAAATGGTGGCTTAGGTCAACAATAAATGAATTAAATAACTTTTGTAAATCCGATAAAAGTTAATCTTTGATAGACTCTTACCAAAATATTTCCGGCGAAAATATCTCTACCGCAAACAAAAATACAATTCACTCAGCATAGTTGCAGAAAAAGGTTGCTATATTTCTTCCATTTTGGAACATACTCCATATCTGCCGGACGAAGCTGAAAGCAAATGGATTAGCGGCTTTTAACCGACAGCCAGACAAGAACCACAGGAAATATGGAACGCGAGTGCTGTTTATCATTCGACTTATCATTTTAAATCAAAACCCAAACATTTTCATATGTGAAAGCAATTGCTCAGAGTGGAGACGGTTTTAGGCCTCGTTCATTTTAACTAGATGTTTAGTTGTAGGTAAGTATTAATTAGCTTGGCTTTTTTATGTCTGTTATAGACAAGTAACCTGATGGTAAGCGGTCACTTAGATATATCTACAGAAACCCCCTAGAAACATTATGTACTAAGAAAAATTTCTTCATAATTTGAATAATTTAATGTAAGCAAGTTTCTACACATTTTACACCACTTTAAAAAACTGAAAGTATTTTCTACGACTAGAGCCATGGTTTGAACGTTGACAAAAAAAGTATTGCTAAACCTACGCAACGGCAGGAGGTAATCCCGCGTAACTATAGTCAAATACGTGAAAGTAAAACCAGGTAAGCTCCTCTGTCACAGCAAAGTAAAATCCAAAGAAATTCCAATATCCAAAAGAGCGAATCAGCTTTTGTAACGAGAATCCTGACAGAGCTGCCATCCATATAAGGGTTCCTAATAAACAGCCCTTTTCGACTATCTGGGTCAAAGTTTATTTTTCACTCAATTTGAGATCTGGATTGCCGTACGCTACTCTTTCCTCTCTGATCTAATAAAAAGATGGAACGAACTTATACCGTAGTAGGTAGGTACTGGTAGTACAATATAAAAACTGGTAAAGTCAATAGAGTTTTATTCAGTAAAATCATGCTGCTTTATCGAACATCATAACGCGGACAAATCTCAGCTAAGTATTTCCAAACCAGATCATAACCAGTAGACATGGATGGATATGTCATGCCTTCAGCGAACATGACTAATGATGAAAAGGGTGAATACGTGATGTTTTCCAAACATGAAGCTAGCAAAGTACCTACGTAGACCCCTCGACGAGGCTCTACGCCGAAGCGGCAAAAATGTCTGTTAACTACATGCGAATTATCATTCTCTCTAAGATTTACTCAAGATTTGTTATATGACTAAAGATACTAGTTCAGATTTCGTAACATTTTGTCATACTTCTTACAGCCAGCCTCCATAGGAACAAATTTGAACAGAAATACAAACTCTCTAACCAAATGGCTGAAGTTATTTTGAATTTACTTGTAGTGGCTACACTATAATCTACTCGGTGCTATAAACGTTGAAATTAAGAGAGATGAGCTATGCAGAACATTTCGGGACACTACGATCCGAGCTCGGGCCAACTATAATGGAAACTAAAACTAACTTACTACATGCAGCGGAGCTAAACATAACGTAAATGCTTTTCAGATGGCTAAGGCTACAACTCTATAAGGTTTGTCTTGATTTTAAAAGCTCAATACGTAAAATAAACTAAGAATCCAATAAAGTAAAGATACTGTCTTCTTAAGAATACAAGAAAAGCGAGATACAATATTACATTCTTGTGTAATAAACTCACAGCATTTCAGCGTCTTCAATCATAACAGAGAGAAAACTCATCGGGCGGTTTGTTTTGTTTAGAAACTACTTGAAGCTGCACTGCTATTTCGCATTGCCCTGAGTGTGTTTGTATCTAGACATCTATCCACAATATTTATAGGTGCTTGCAATCAGTCTAGAAGCGTGGCGCACTGCCACAATTTGCGATGTTGTGGATGCATAAAAGCAACTGTTCCACCCCTTCTGAAGACGACGCAGACAAGTTTCCTACGAACACGAAGCTAACTAGCCCTGCAGTGTAACTGTAGATAATGTACCCAATTCGTCTTGTATTCAAGCCCAACTCAAAGCGAAGCCTCGGTTAATGCTCGAAATAAACTAAGTAAATTTAAGTCCATTGTTTATTTACAATTGTTCGTTCTAAGTGCGCGATACATTATTCAGTTCCTTCACCCAATCTTGAGAATTAATTTACAAACGGTTGGGAACTATCAAAGACTTGGCTAAACAAAAAGTCGAGCTATATAGTGCGCGGCACTGAACGGCTGCTATTACAGTGAGTTAGTGGAGCCTTCGTTCTCAAAGCCAACTCTAGGTAGAGGTAAGTAAAGTCTATCCGTCGATAGATATTATTTCCTTCGCCGTCGGTGGCTGCGGAATGCGGAGTACTACACCGTTTGGCGAGCAAACTGAATTAGGAACGTTTTTCACCATTTTATATCTCTCGCCCTCTACGAAGTGTTGAATTATTGGACTTACTTTATTTTATAAAACGATTTCACTGGGGATTTTTGTTTACTTTGCCGCGAAGTGTCTCAAGAGTCTCTTTCGTATTCTATTGATGCGAAATTCAACGATAAGCCATCTCCAGTCTCCTTTTAAAATTAATTTAACTTAATTCGTAACTTCATAATGTAATTTGATATGATTTTGTTTACTGGATTAATGTCCACGTGTTTGAGAATGGTATCTTCTCAGAGACAAGGTCGTCTTTTGTTTGGCTTTTTTAATTATTTTCCGATTTAATTAGTTTTACAATGGGGTAGTCTACGTCTTTGCGTCTACGCTTCGTAGCAGCTAGGCAATGGCCTCTACGGCGTAGCTATCAACAAACAACTACAAATTGTCAAAGTAAGCCATTTTTACCTGCATGCATAACTAGACGACAGTTTTAATTCTTGGTAAGGTTAAGTCCTGGCGAGCAAGGAGCTTAATTCTAAACAGGCGCTCCGGCACCCAACGCGCATCCGGGTGGTTTCCGGCAGCGCCCATTCACAGCCGGTACTTGGGATTTTTTTCTTACATGACGTACCTACCTAACCCGACATTTTCAGCGGGTGTTTTCTTTTCATTAAGTTGCCACGCACAATATTGCTGGCTGGTCGTAAACTCGGACCGAGGAGATCGTTACATAGAGACGCGAGTTGCCCAACGGGTGTAGCTCGCTCCAAGTAAGTAATAAGACTTCAGGAAAAATTATAGGTATGTTTAATGAAATGAGAGGAACTTCACTTTCATTTACCCTACGGTTGCGGAAAACGAATTAGATGCCCGCAATTACATTCAATTTGCTAGACAAGTTACGTACCTCAAAGAGGAGAAGTCTACCTCATCTGATTAGCAGGAATTGATAGCACAGCGCTAACCCACTTACCCTGATTTGATTAGGATTCCCTGCGAAATACAGCTGTGATAAAGATAATCAGTTCCGATCGTTATTTTGCATCCAACATCACAGACAGGAAGTGAAAATACAAAAATGAGCAAACAAGACGCGACGTCTATTTCAAAAAGTATACCCCATCCCGGTTCGAATAACTCCGGAAAATTACTCTTTACACCCCATATCTCAGTTTTATTTTGCAGTTGAGCGCAATAGCGATGTTTTAGCGCATTTTTATAACGAGTAAGAGGAATAACGGAGCCAGGAGCCTCACAGGGTGGCGAGTGAATTAAAACTAATGGAACGGTTAATTTCTCATGAGGATAAAGCAGCGTCCGTGGCAAGTTTTCCTTCTGATTTTGCTGCTATTTTACAGTTTATTTTTCGTGGAAAATATTGATCACTCGCCTGTAATAACGCTGCGATCACGGGGTATGCGAATCGTTCATAACAATAAATTGTAGAGCTTACTACGGTCGTTGGGTACGGTACCTACGGATAGTTGGTAGGTAGGCAGGTGAATACCGTACATCGGTGCTACTGTACTGTTACCAACGTAACCGATATGAAAGGAGGTGCCTATAGGTAGGCAACTTTTTTTTTTTTATATATGTATATATATATATACTCGGGAAATGCGTTACGCATACCCCCCCCCCCCCCAGTGGGGATGGGGAGGGTTATGTTAGTACAACCTCGCTTCACACAAAAGCAAAGTAGCATACCTTGCCTACCTAGTTAGGTAACAAGAAATCAGTACTACCTAGAACAGAACGTATTTTTTTTGTTTTTTCTTTCATCAAATTAGGTATATACCTACTCTACTTTTGTAGAGTACTCTACTTATACTTAAATATGCCACCTAGTGCATATGTACACCTCAACAAATTGCTGTGCCCTAACAGGGTTTATGTTTGGTTCACTAACTTTTGTACAACATCTTTAAAACAACATAAGTGCAATAAACGATTTGAATTGAATTTGAATTTGAATTATGAGGTTGTAATCAGCGATATCAGAGCTGTGACGTAAGTACCTACCTTCCTATATATTGCACTTAGAGGAACATAGGTACTTGCATAGGTGCGCCACCAATCCACCTACCTACCTACCTACATATCTGATACCTGAACCTACTTTAGTAAAACTTCAGCACGCCCTCCACGCTTCCTTTGAAGTAGGTAAACAAGTTAGTTGGAACATCCAAGTCTTGTGTCCAGTGGAGCGCAGAATAGAAAATGTAGGTAGAGCGGCATCGAACTTTCTTAGCAACTGTTTATTTGTAGGTAGGAACGTAGGTACACACTAGCAGCCTGTGTCAGAGCCTAGGCCATATACGTAGGTCCTGTGATCTAGGTAGGCTCTGCCTTGCCTTGCTGTTAGCGAGTAGGTACCTACCTCTTAACAAGCTTGGGATGGTCGTAGAATCGTTTAAGCCCCGTGACGCTACTGCCTGGTAATTTAATTTTCATACCCTGACACAACCGCATGCCTAGTAGTAGATACGTTTACGTAAACTTATAACTGATAGGTACCACATGAACGTGAGAAAGAGAAAGATTAAGACTACTGATCAGTCTGCCGACTAGTCAGCCGACAAGTCTGCCGGCTAGTCTGCCGATTACTCTAGCGACCAGTCTGCCAACCGGTCT
This sequence comes from Eulithis prunata, assembly GCA_918843925.1. Taxonomy (NCBI): domain Eukaryota; kingdom Metazoa; phylum Arthropoda; class Insecta; order Lepidoptera; family Geometridae; genus Eulithis; species Eulithis prunata. The sequence goes on along the minus strand of OU974014.1, from coordinate 6,002,228 downwards.
ACCAACCAGTCTGCCGACTAGTCTACCAACCAGTGTACCGACCAGTCTACCAACCAGTCTGCCGACAAGTCTAGCGACCAGTCTGCAGACTAATCAAGCGACCAGTCTGCCAACCAGACTAGCAACAAGTCTACTGACCAGTTTGCCGATATATCTAGTGACCAGTCTGCCAACCAGTCTACCGACCAGTCTGCTGATTTGTCTAGCGACCAGTCTGCCGACTAATCTAGCGACCAGTCTGCCAACCAGTCTACCGACCAGGCTGCCGACTAATCTAGCGACCAGTCTGCTAACAAGTCTAGCGACTGGTTTACCGACCAGTCTACCGATTAATCTAGCGAGCAGTCTGCCAACCAGTCTACCGACCAGTCTGCCGATTACTCTAGCGACCAGTCAGACAACCAGTCTAGCGGTCTAGCGACCAGTCTGCTGACTAGTCTAGCGACCGGTCTTCAGACTAATTCAGCGACCAGTCTGCCGACTAGTATACCAACCAGTTGCCGATTAATCTAGCGACCAGTCTGCCGACCAGTCTAGCGACCAGTCTACCGGCCAGTCTAACGACCGATATGCCCACCAGACTACCTCATTCCCATCTCACATGAATATTTTTGTATGGGTTGGGTAATCATCAGTTATATTTAGTAGGTAGGTACCTATACTAAAATTTTCCTACTGGTAGTGACACTATTGCCTGGTACGGTGTTTAAACGGGTTTCTACTAGGTGGTTTTAGTATATAGCTTCTTAACTAATACTTGTTTGATGTAATACGTTTCATAATTTAAGAAATAAATAAGAAATAACATTATGTTTCATAAATAAGGCTGTGCGTAGATATTGAACGCACTTTATCTGACTCCTTTCCGTACGTCACATAAAAATGTGAAAATTCAGCACACAATGACATTGACATTGTACATTGTTTTGCTCACGCAGTTCGCTAATTTAGTTTGTGGTGCCAACTTTATAGACTTTTCATCAATGTAGGCACTTTTCACCAACATTAACTACCTATAGGTAGGTACTTTAGTTGTCCTTAGGTTTTAGATATTACTTACCTTGTTTACACAGTTTAGTACTTGTTAGTTATGTTACAAGTGCAGTGTTTGTACACTGTTTATTTGTTTAATATGAGGAATTATTTACATACTACCTACCTTTCTTCTAGAAATACAAAATACAGGAGCTGATTTTAGCATAATATATATTACGGTTAAACTTACATAAAAAGAACATTCTTTGGTTATGGCTTGATGGAAATATTTTTTACTTCTAGGGAGTTTTTAAATTGACCTGCGGCAGCATCACCACCAACCATTCTGTCAATGTCAGGTCAGGTACTTATGTCATTATCAGTTTTGAACAGAAAATGGCGACAGCCGACTTGACGAAGATTTGACTTGACATAAATTATTTAAAATTCTCCACTTGACACTGGCAAAATTGTCTGTCGAAATGACGGACACAGGCCAACGAAGAAGAAGTATTTGTTAGGATTTTTGTATCGGATCATCTGATTTTCCTTTCCTTGCTGCTAGCAAAATAAAGTTCTAATGAATTAGTGCTTGACCTTGCAAATAAATAAGTGCGAAAGTTTCTCACTGTAGGGATCTACGCAAGAGGTAAGTGCTCTTTGTTAATTATTCTCCTTTTTCTATGTAGCGTGAAAAGCAAACCACTTTGCACTCAAAGAATATAGGTATACCCACCCAGGTAAGGACTTCCTACTGGTATCAAAGTGTACTTAGGTATATGGTAGGTAAGATTAACCTAATTGCCATCTATCAAGGCGTATTCCTTTTGTCATGAATGAGTAACTTGTATGTAGTTAAGTATGGTACCTAAGTAGGTAGGTATGGTAATAGCCAAATTTATAGCCTAGGAATACATAGCTAGCTGATAGTAGCTAGGATACCAGACTGGTTTATTCATTGATTTATTGTAAGAGGTACTCAACTAATTTTTGCCTGGTTCATACAAGGTTTATTTGACCTTTTGTTATCTAAGTACTTATCAAATGAACTGGTTATTCCGTAGCACTATGCTGCTTTATTTATAATCATCTACTAGTTAGTACCTACATAATATATGGCTTATCTCAAATTGTGGACAGTTGGAATCACTGTGTATGTTTGTGCAGTCTTCTAATCAACAAAATAGGTTGGTGGAAAGAAGTACTTAGTAAGTTTTGATGAAAAAAAATCCGTTCTAGGTATTTATTGATGAGTCTTTATGAGATAATAGACATTAGCATCCGATTTACACTCTTTTCAAGTAAAGTTTAACCGGACAATAATTAGCAATGTAATACCACAGTTGAATGTAGCTATGTAACATATTATACCTATACCTACAATATATAGGGTCCCATATATTTTTTTATAATACCGTTTCTAAGTACTTACCTACCTATATTTTTTCTTGAAACTGAATATCGCCTGCCTGACAGGCAAAATCCTACTATCCTATCCTACTAATATTATTAGTATGTATGGATGTTTGTTACTCTTTCACGTAAAAATTACTGATCCGATTTGGATGAAACTTGGAATATATATTGTCCGTGACCTGGATTAACACATAGGCTACTTTTTATCCCGAAAAATCAACGGGATCCATCGGGACGCGAACGAAGTCGCGGGCGGCACCTAGTGTCAAATAAAACCCTGATAATATGCTGGTGTAATGTCAGATTGAGCCATAATAAAAAGTTTCACCAAGCATTACTTCTCACAACCAGCCATTCTCCTTCAAAACATGACATTCGCGAAATTGTGGGCAAAGGTCATTAAAACAAGAATGGTTTTGAAGAGGTTTTTTTTTTGGAATAAGCTACTTTAAAGTCATTACAATAAAAACAAGGTTATTCTTAAAATAACAGCAGCTGTTGCGTTTAAAGGGATCTCGAGTAACAAATTGAAACATCCTGTGGTTTTCTGATTTAACAATCTAGATTCTACTCGTAATTACTCGTACTGACAGTACTGATCCCCACCGAGAACAAACATTTGTGTGTTGTAAACATAGATGTTTGTTCTGTGTCTGGGTGTTTCTATGTATTTATAAGTATGTATTTACAAAAAAAAAATGTATGTATGTATTCTATCAGCCATCTAGTTTCCATCGTACAAGCTTTGCTTAGTTTGGGACTAGAAGGCGTTGTGTTAAGTGTCTGTGAATATTTATTTATTTATTTAATTGGTTTCGATGTGTTGGTCTGCTGTTTTTATTGTTTCACTAACATTTCATTTCATGGTTGCAATGCAATCCAGTGTTACAGCAAAACTTTGTCCGTTTCATGAACACATCAATTTTGTTAAGGAACACTTCGACTTCTCTGAGGCCCAGTGGTCCCAACCGCCATTATGGCTTTATGCCAACAGCTTCCTAATATCCGTGCAGAATAGTATGTGCATAAGTCACGTTCTATCAGGATGTAGAAAATCCCATCCAATATACTTGTACATACTAGATGATTGCCCGCGATTTCGTTCGCTTTCTTAAAATATGCATCTAAGGAGCTCAATATCGGGAGATATCTCCTTTTTTGTGGCACCCTTTGGTGAGAAACCTACCCTTAAACTCGAAAGCAAGGCCCGTAGTTTAGTTTTGGTGGAGTCATCATTGTGACAGTAAAAACGGATTTTCATAGCACTTGACCGTTTAAAAACGTAGCGTGTACACTACGGAGCGTGTATGAGAATGATTGAAACAAGAGGTACCAGGATCATCGTAGTAAAGACCCTACCCTTTTTGCCTACCCTTATAACTTCAGCAGCCACAACACCTATGTTGTGATGATCGACAGTCAGTCACTTAAAAATTGTATATACGTTAGGTTTGGGTATAGATTGGTACCTACATAAGTAGAAATTGAAACGATTGCTGTGGGACGGACGACAGACGCGAAAGTCTGTACTTTACGACGGGAACGTTTGAATCGTGTCTTTTTACAACTCGTTTCTGTATCATGATCGGAATTGTTGAGTAGTTCCTGCTTGTATTACGATACGGTTGGTATAAGATTGTTCTGAAGTTTCATTTTTACACCATTTAGGCTTGGAAAGCGAGTAAGCGACTCAGTTTACAAACTATTAGGTATGTAGTTCTGAAAAAAAAACACAAGTAGTACAAAAAGGTGTCATACACCTGCTTTGTATAGGTAAACATGAGAATAATGTAGGAAAGGTCAGGTAAAGCACTTAGGTATGTTTGCAAGATAATCATTAATATCTATAGAGTAGAGCAGAACTTCCTAGTTCCTACTCAATGTAGAGTAGGAAGTTTTAGCTTCAATTAATGCAGATACACGACCATAGCCTTATCGTATGTAGATCTTGGACCGTAGAGAGGTACCTAATAAGTTTACATACCTTATAGTTTGAGCAAGCAGCGTAGCGTGACATAGTTAGAATAATTTGTATCTAAAAAAAATTCTCACTGCAGCACTGTGGAAATTAAATTCGCTGCATTCTTACGGTCTAATCCGGTTTCTCTAAAGATAAAACTACCTACCTAGTGACTACATAAAATATATGCAGAAAGGTAGGTAGGTATAGGTTTACGCTACAGCGAACCTAACATGTAGGTACTAGGTAATTGATTTGATCCATTGTTTACCAAGTAGACTATATTTTTACTCTTCACGGAAATCGCAGACGTTCATTCACGTGGATGCGTGTTGCGTAGGCAATCGAGGCTCGAGGGCTATTTTCTGGGCTGGTGACGGAGCTGGCAAATGGCCCGCCAGAGGCCTGCCCTACTATCTATGTGGGCGATTTTTACGTGATCCAGATTCAATTAAAATAACGCCTGGCGCTGTCTGCACCGAGTTTCCGTGGTAAATGTAAACAATATGCATACCAAATTTCTTATTACGAGATTGCTGTTTGTCTGTTGCGTTTTTATAGCAAAACCGCTGAACTGGTATGCCACAGAAATAACTTGCATTTTGGAGACAAACTAAGGCTTTCAGGGTAACTTATCTCAATCCCTCGAGAAACCCTACTCCCCCTTACTCGATCACAAGGAACTCCACACAGATATACGCAGTTACTTACCTAGTTTTGTATAAAATAAATGGTCGCCCCCGTATGCTGATAACAACTATAATTCCTTGTAAGTAATGTCCGCCTAGGTCCTAGAACGTACCTCTACGTAACAATGCACGTAAATTGTACACGTACCACAATACCACATACATCCTCTTAACCCTAGTGACCCTCGTAAATTTTGTACAATTTCTAGATGAGTTTCGTACGACCTATCACGATAATTTTAATTTAGTGGTTTACACGATCTGCAAATACTTTTACAGTGTCGGCATTGTGATACCCATCATCACAATATAGATTGTCTTGACTAGAGTCCAGTCTATGGCTTGTATGAGGAAACAATGGTCAAATCTAAGACGATTTATTAGCAGATTTTTATTGCGAAAGGCCAAAAAATTTATGCTCGAGTTGCGCTTGAGTCGGGTTTGTTTGGAGCATACGAGACTGTTGTGTGTATTAATTATTTTATAGCTAACACAGCTTCATCGGCAAATTATGAGAGGCACTCGCGTAAATGTGTGTGATGAAACTAAAATTGTTTACAAACTACATTGATGGAACCTTTGAGCAAAAAGCCAGTGTTTTAGATCAATGCATGGGATACAATCGGGTTTTTATCTCGGTGTTGAATGTTGATATGACTGATTTCAAGGATGTTTACATCATCGTACTAAACAACCGGTTATTCTCACGTTCTCGGAAAATAGTGAACCAATTATTATGAACTAAAGATTCACACTGACTACGAGTGAGTCGGTCGGTATACGCCCTAAGGGTTCCGCTTCTTGCACAGCCACACAATATGAAAACTGAGAGTTTTGATGTGGCCTATTGATTTTTGATTAGTGGCCAATATTAGAGGCTATGTATTGGGATCCCATTAGGACTTACTGGAAATACTTTATAGTCTAAAAAAGTACTAAGTACATGATCAATTGCTTGCTTAAAATCATATTTGTAAGTTTCTTATTTTTCGACGATAATCACCTAAGTTTTGATATACATTATAAATTAAGCAGGTAAAGCTTATACCCGGCTTATTACTAAACCGGGTGGTTTAGTACGGATTCAATTATACTCAAAAACCTTCTCCGAAAATCAAACTCATTAGTAAATCAAGTAAAATCCGTTCAATATCTACTTTTAGAGATTAGCGTACTGACAAAGGAGATATCTATGACGTAGGTAAAGAATATCAAGCCGCCGCCGACTGCTCCAAGTAGAGAGCCTTTAAGCACAAGATTTTGGGAAGAAGTTTGGGAACAGTGAAGGACCGACGAAAAAGGAGGAGGATATAATAGGTAGATACATTTTCAAATTATCTTTATTCATGAATTAGTTTTGTAACATGCCTTACGATGAATATAAAGCGCCTTCCTGGCCAACATTAGCACCTCAACGCGTGCAATTTTCATTAGACACAGTATCGTTGCTAAATTCTGAAATTGTATCACTCGTGTTGTTATGTTGTCGATAATACAAATGCGATAAGATTTCTAAATTCCGATATCGTCTCACTTGATGTGTTTATAATGGAGAAGCTGTTAAAATTGTACAGCATAATGCCACTGCTCTGGAATCTTTGTTCTATGAGAATCTCCTATGCTGCAAATGCAGGACTCTTAAACACTTTGAGAATAAGTCCCCAAAAATCTATAATTGCCGCTTGAGTTTCTTTCTAGAATACTTATTCAAACAATTCCCTTGGCCTGTACCGGAATAAGCTTCACAATTCACTAGACCTTGACAAATTAAAAGGCTGCTCCCCAATTTTGTAAAACATTTTCATAGATTCATCTGACTTGCTTATCCAGCGTAATCTTAATTCCGCTGGATTCCGTAATCAGTAATCACAGATTTAACCTGAGTAAAAGGGGCTTAACGTGGCTTATTCTACGTAACATGCCCGTGAGGAGACAGATCATTAATTTGCTATTTGGCGAATTTCGTCTTTGTTAGTAATCTGTTCGTCTAGTAGAGTATAGACTTCCATTAATTTGCTATATTGAATTATTATTGCTTTTTAAATAGGTGTGTGCTTAACGTGGAAATACCTACTCGTAAACTCTTAAATATGTGAGGACAGTTAGCTAAAAACTTAAGGTGTATTCTAAGTGCTAAGACCATTGTTACTTTAAAGTAACCTTTATGAGGCGCAGTTTTTTTCAATTCAGTTACAGAAGTGGTCGTTTCAAAAGCAAGGCGACATAGACCCGATTATAAAATAAACTAGTGAAATGGCAGAACAAATTATTTTTATTGCACAATGTCCCGCAGGGATAAAACAAACCAAGTCCTCATTTCTTGAGTCTCGGGTCACGCTCCTGACGACGCGCCTTAGATGTCGTATGTCGTCTTAACTAAAGTTCTAAGAACATAATCTGAATAGGTCAAACGTTGATTATTTGTAGTTTGTAAAACATCACGAAAGTAGCTCCAACGTCAATAATGTTATCAATGTTTTTTGGCTTATGCCCACCTAAAACACCATCTCAAAACATTTATACGTTTTATTTTCCGTAATTTCTTATTCTTCGTTTTGTTTATTATTTATGTTAACTCTCCGCCCCAGGTTTCTCAAACTTTTGTACTTTCGATAATTTTCACCGGTTTACTGGATATTCGTTCGTGTAGAATGATTTCGATGGGTAAAGTTTCGACAGTAATTACGATACTCCCATCGACGGTACAATACATTTACCTGTGATTTACCTACACAAATACGGAACAAGTGCCTCTCACGAGCTATCGTTTGTTATGAAAGCGCGGTCAGCCTCAGAGGAGGACAATAAATAAAAAAAGCAATATTACATTATATTGTTCTCAAAATTCCGCATTGAGTGTGATTTACTAGCTTAATAATAAAGTATGATCTCATTACAAAATTACCAAGCGTTATCACTGTGGGTAATGCTTCGGCTACATATAAACACATGAAGCCTCACTTGTTGTACATGTTCTGTGGATTTAAAAGTGTATGAAGTCAATATAATACTAGAATCGCTTCTGACTTCGATAGATCTAACACACAATGGTGTGTAGAACGAAGGTAAGGAACCAGATATGTTTTTACAGAGTTTACTCGCTCTTGTGCGTATCTTATCTCTGTTATTGTCTTTGCTTGTACGTCTGCATGCAAAACTAAGAGATGACCGGCTTAAAAGTTGAATGAATGTGGCCATAGGGGGTCGAAGCTTAGACCACAGAACAGAGACAGTAGCAAGTAAAATTTTGTTATCACTAGACAAGTTAGCGCGCAATACTGTAATAGGCTTTGATTTAAACTGTTGTGTTGTGTGTCGTTTTGCTGTGATTAGTAGAAATAAAGGTTGGTAAATATAGAGCAAACAAACAATTGACTAATTTACCGCGTAAGTTTCAAGAAAATACGTCACGTATGTTTGTATTTCAGTGACTCATAAAGTTGTAGCTTGTCTGTCGTATTAAGCTTTAAATTCAGAGCTCGTTCCGTCGGTTGCATAAGTCGATTTGTCGCCTGCGAGCTTTAGTTGTTGGTGGAGAAAATCCGCGCAGACCGTACACCATCTTGCCAGGCGTTTTCACGCGGTGTTCGCGAGCACGAAGTGTGAACACGCCGGAGATTTCCGCCGATATAAATCCAGGTACCTAGGTATGCGACACCAAGCTTTGCGCCCGTCGCATGCCTGAATTTGTGGAGTGGAAAGGAAACCATGGGGAGCCTTGGTTGCATTACGATTTGCGCCTGAGGTTCGAACGCGCCAAATCTTGCGAAGTTTCATCCAACAAACTACAGGCGACGCGACTCCTCACGTACATTTTATACGGCTTGACACTGCGTTGTCACGTTCACTTTGTTTGTGACCGGATATACTGTATTTTGTACCTGCATGCTTCAGTTTCCTTTATTCCATTTTCGCATTTGTAGAATAACGTGGTTGGTGTGTTAGCCGAACATCGATTGAATTTGACTAGAATTACAATGTCTGATTTTCATAATATGTTTCGTTCCTCGGGAGGTCAACTTAAACTGGACTAGATAGATTAGAGAGAGTCGTTTAATAGGAAAAATATAGTGGGAGACATCGTGGACGCTGGTTGACATTGACAGCGCGGAGGTGACACTCAGTGAGGCCGTTAGCGCGGCCGTTACATGCTCAAGTGATATATGGGCTGCGAAGTGGCTGGGTGCCGCTGTCACTTCGCGTTTCGCGTTCGCGCCGCAAAAAGATAAAAAGGATTCCGAAATACGATTCACAAGTGGCCTGCCGGAAATGGGTAGAAAGTTACCGACCTCGGCTTTATGTCTGGCAATATATCTCTCGTATCGCTATCCAATTTCTGCTCTATGGCATGTAATGTCCCTCCGGGGATCCTTTTAATTTGGACTCTTTTTAATCAGCACCATTAATTCCTTACATGATTACGGGCTCTGGGGAACTGTGATAAGTTCTTACACTATCTTTGCGATTTATGAGTTTTTCACACTCGGATCGTGCGTTTGTCTTAAAAATGGTTCCCATAGGAACGACTCGATTTCCCAAATGCGAATGAAATACCTACACTTTAGCAAATTGTGTAATTTTATCTGCAACTAATTCGTATGCTCTATATAGAGTTCAGATTCATGAATAAATCAATGATAGCATAGTTTAAGAACTGCCCTAAAGTTGCGTGACTGCTCGGCCTTTACCGTTCGACCTTCATTGACCCTCGCCCCGGGTTGGCACCTTCGAACCATCACTTCACTCAGACTTCATTTCCATTCGTTCTAGCGGTGAAAAACTCAATCTCCTCTACTTATATTAGTTTCGCAGCAGGGGACATTTTTTGTCTTCTAGGTTCCTAGTTTCTTGTTTTTATTTCAATTCTTTTGAAGATGTCCGTATAATCACTGTAAATAACCGTTCTTGACCTTTGAATATATTCAGAGTGGGAATTGCCAATCTCAGTTTCCGTATCAATGCTGACGTCACAACGGTAATTGCAATGAATGGGAACATGCTCAACGTCCTGCGAAGATCTAAACCATTTGATTGCTCTCGAACTCATGCTATTGTGGTCGGTACTAGTGCGTCGTATTTCTGTACTATTGTGTAGTTATTGGCGCTGGGTTGTCGTGAAAATTGACCGCCCGTGAATTCAGTCTAGCCTCGCTCGGGAGCGTGCCCTCTTTGTAATCAGAACCGTGAATGCTAGTGATTTTCTGAGAAGTTCTTGTTTGTGAAACGTTACCTAGACTGCACCAAATAAACGTGTATTGGCACGAGGAATATTTAAAACGCTAATTTTAGAAATCGTGAGTACCTATTGCTATCCGGTATTTGTTAGTCGATAAAAATTCTTAGCCGATGCCTACACAAAATTTATTGGCTGCGTTAGTAAATAAAAGACTTAACATATCGTAAAACTCTTACTGGCGATGCATAGAATATATCATAACTAGAACATCGGAGACAGTTCTCCCGTTTTCAATAAAGAGAAACAACTTGTGTCGTATCCGCAAACGTTTACTTACATAGTGGCAGAGCAGTAGTTGGTAACGAGGTTATACGAAACAGTTTCGGGCGAAATTGCTCGGGGAATGTAGCTAGTGTCATAAAGTTTGAGCAAAGCTGTTGGACAGACGTGTGCAGCTTTAGAATACACGTGTTGGCGACCAAACATTTCATCTCGCGTGCACTTCACGCGAAACTTTGTTGGTCTTTGCAGTCTGCACATTGTTACCGAGCAGGGTTCATATGAGCAGTCATAAACGTCCTTCGTCTACTAGCTTTGTACACTGGTATTGCCACTTCTCGCGTAGACAAAGTAGAAGCTAAGCCAAATTGAAACTGAGCAGTGCAATATCTAGGTGTAACAGTAGTAATTTCGAATTGTCTTTTTCAGATTCGTCATGGACTGGAGAACGGCTTTGATAACGCTCGCCTTAGCGTTTTACGCTGATGGATTCTCGAGTAAGCTTTCAAATGTTTATTCTACTCTTAGCTCTTCTGAGGTAGCATTTTCCCGCAAAGATGAGAGAGGAAGCTCGTGCTACTTTGTCTTTTTACTGCGAATAATGTAGTTCAAACATAGAGCTGCATTTACTATGCTTTGCTTTGGCTATAGATCAACATCAGGGGCATATATCGTACGCGGCCCACCCTCAAACTGCCAAGAGATATGGCGCGAATCCATTACCTAATGCTCGCATAAAATGAACATCACGCCTTCAGAGTAACAAAACAACGAGTTATGATCCGACCTCATATTATGATGCTCTTTTTATTTGTTTTTATGGCCACTAAAATCGCACTTGCCGCATTCGCAAATTCTTTGTCACCTAAGAATTTGACGGGACTTTGGTTAAAGTGATCTCGGTTTATGTTTCCCCTATTGTTGGATAAGTTTTTATTGCTTTTGTCTGCTCTCTATGTACGTTAAAATATGTCTAGGTAGATATATAAGATTATGTTATAGTTTTTGTGTAGGTTATTACATCCCGGGAAATCAATTTGACTTATTATATTTTCTCAGCGCCAGATCACCAATATGTGAACTTTTCAAGTTCAACAAGCACGAATGAAAGACATTCAAAAAACTTATAGTATCTGTGATGATTACGATTCGACACATTCGAATGGTTCTGCCTCTTAAATAATTCATTTTTACCATGTCGTTGGTCCAATTCCATCAAGTCACTATATTTGAAGAAGATTTTCCTGTTTGCGGTTTTGCTACTTGACATCATGTACTTCTTTAGTTTCAATCATTTCCTCAAATTATGTTTATTTATAATAATGAGGCTGTCCTACACCTATGGCCAGTTCTCCAGTGAAGGAAAACATTGTGAAGTAACTTGTCTTTGGTATTCCAGCAACAACGATGCCTTTGCAATTGGAAGCGGTCTACGAACTCAAAAATTAACATGTGCCAATTAACATCATGGTTTCAATGTTCTTTTATTGTCCTTTGGTATAAGTACTCTACTATTTTAAGAGCTTCACATAGTTAACATATAATACGTACAGTAGCATAGGAGGTACATTAAAAACATTAAAATATTTGCATCCTCTTCAAAATTTCACCCTCTGCTCCAGCAACTCTACATCAATCTTAAAACAAAGTTCCATTTAAGTTCGCGTATTGTAGTTGAAAATTTATCGACTTGTCTCTCGGGCACAGCTTCGCCGAATGTATTGTAATAACAATTGTACTGTGAATTATTAAGACGTAAAGTGCTGAGCTGGCTTTACAACAACCGTTTAAATATATCATTATTTCACTGTTGGATAGCTTTATTGCCGTTCCTGCACCTCAGCATTGCTTTCCACTTATTGGTTATATTAGTTTCGAATTCAACATAGAAAATTACCTTGAATTTCTAGTCTTGTCTCATTGTTGAAATATTAACTTTAATCTGGGAGAACGGACAATCTGAGATCAATTAATGTAACAGATGGATACGTGACATCATTGACGTAGTTATAGGAAAAGCCCTGAATCGAAACTCCAACACCATGAGTGGATTTGAGAGAAGAGACTTATTTTTTTTTATGCCCAGCAATGGATCAATACAAGTTGCCTATATGATGACGAATTGATGATTTTGATGTACAAAATTACAAGAATCGAATCTCAGGGTGAATTTGCTTTGTGTATTTAACAAGCTCAAACCATGAGATATTAGCAAGCCATTTCATCAAGCAATCAATACATTAGGTAAATCATAAATTTTGTACAGATTCTAGAGGTACATGATCATTTTCGTATTCTTTTGTGGGCAAAGGTGTAAACTTTCTGAATGGAAAAGTTACCCACCGTTCCCCAATAAATATAAAAAAACTTACCTGTTCGCGAAACCTATTACAAAGGGGGTATTATGATAGATAAGCGCACGAACTCTATGTAGTGGAAAACAATTCTGCGGAAAAAAGTTTTTCGCTTCGGTAGGCCTTTATTACGTGTGATATTGACTCTCGAGCGAGACCCGCCGCGGGAATCCCAATCTAAGTATATAATCTTGTATATGCAAATGATCCCTATTCCCTTACAGCCAAATTCTTCTCGGTCACGGCGTGCGGGTTATAAAAGGGTAAAATTCTCGAAGACACAGCGGAATAAAATATATTCATATTATGACTTTTTTTTTTCATTTTGAAACACGTTTTAGCCACTCAAATCCCTTTTATTATTCCGGCGGAACGGCCACGAAACGATTGTTGCGCTTGTGGTGTCTGCAGATAATACCTCTATCTAAGTATCCGAAAATGATTTATGCCGCTGCTAAATTGTGCCGCTTCCGCCTCACGAATTTCAATGGGAGAAGCGGGCCTTTGATTTTCAACCTTTTGCTCTTGTTTTGTGGGTTTCGGTCCGCGACTTCGAGCGGTTTTAGGGTTTTTTACTTTATTTTCTTGGCAAGTTGCAAACGGTCACTGTTTCCTAGCGCAATGGAGTGATATCTTGCCTACCCATACCCTACTTGTGCGCAGGAATCATAATTTTCTTATCGTCTACAAAGGGTCTAACTATTTTATGTTCCGGGATTTTGTTATGTCTAGAACCATTAGCATTACTGCAACCATTTATTTCTATTCTGTGATGCGGCTTTCATTTTAAGCAAATTAGTTAAAGTTGTGACGCTGTTTCAGAATATGGTCGTACTTGCAAGGACATTGGGTGCTTAAACAGTCAGGTGTGCGTGCTAGCCGAAGACCCTTGCAGTTTCGGGCACACCCGTGATTGCGGGACTTATCCCACGTGTAAGAAGAGGTCAGATGTACAAGGTACGACGAACTTCACAGCCTTGATTTTTCATTTTAGACCCAGATACATATATAAGAGCCTATAAATAGAGAGGACACATCCAGAGAGCTCTAAGTAACTTGGAATTTACTAGTTATTCATAAAAGAATTAAGAGGAGATATGCGTACGATGAGATAGATAGAGAATAATTTTATTTACTTAGACTTGATTCTCTCAAAAAAATCATTAGGTTCATCTCTAGATTACAATAATTTGTGACGTCCTGCTCTCAAAAAATCAATGATTACAAAAATTAAAAATACTTAACAGTAACTTTTTGTTAAATTCCAGGTTCCGAGGCTGAACCATCTGCTCCCAAACCAGCGCCTGCGAAGCCACAAACCCACAACTCCGACAGCCCTCCCAGTTACAACCCACCGGCTCCTCCAGCTGGTGGAAACTCGCCTTACGGTGGTAGCTCATCTTATGGTGGCAGCTCGCACGGCGGGAGCTCACCTTACGGGGGCAGTTCGCCCTACGGTGGAAGTAATGGTGGTGGCTCGCCTTATGGAGGCAGCTCTCCTTATGGTGGCAGCTCACCTTACGGAGGCAGCTCACCCTACGGTGGACATTCAAGTGGAGGTTCTGCGTATGGAGGCGGTTCACCGTACGGCGGCAGCGGTGGATACAACAACCCAAGCTCAGGAGGAAACTCACCTTACGGCGGCAGTTCACCTTACGGAGGTTCCGGTGGCCATTCGTCGTACGGCGGCGGATCAAGCACGGGCGGGTTCGGCAGCACAGGCGGCAAGAGCCCACTCGATACAATCTTGAACACCCTAACCAAATACGCGAGCGGCGGCGGCGGCGGCGGCGGACAAGGAGGCTCGGGCGGCAGCGGACTGTCCAACATCTTCGGTAATGTCCTTGGAAACCTCTCCAAGAACGGACTCGGCAACTTATTCACAAACACGCGCCCGATACAAGAGAACCCGAATTATTCCTCCTACAGTTCCAACTCTAGGAGTTCTAATACCCAATATTATCCATCAGGGTATACGCAGAATCAGGCGCCTAACCAGAACAAGAAGTATGCACAGACGCACGCGAGTCATAGCGGTGCCACGACACTTAAGCCTTACAAGAGCTACGGCTGGAACGTTAGGTAACTTTAACTGTACAAAGTTATGATAGAGTTGGTGTTGGCACTCAAAACTAGCTTACATAGGCACGCCTGATTTCTTTGCGTATCATTTCTTCTTATATGTGCACTAATTATTCTTGGCCGGGCCAAAATGAGGGCTCAAATTATATGGATTACCTATTTAATAAAAATTAATCATCTTACAACTTAAATTGCTAGGTTTTGTAATCTAAGAATTGTATTTTTTTAAATCTAAATTAAAACATTACTAACTTAACTACCTACTATTAATACTAACAGGTGAAGTTATAAAAGCTTTTAAAATACTCATTGGAAAACCTACCATAGGTAGGTACTGCTCGTTCCAACCGGACTCAGAAACCAAAAACATTCATCTGCTTTTATTCTGTTACAGTGCCTTCTGGTAAGATCGGCGTAATAGTAAGTCCGGATGCTAAGCAATTCGGCGATATTTTTAAATGATAATTGCTTAGTTACGTGATTTATCCGGACTTAATATTACTCCGATCTTACCAGAAGGCACCCTATACAAAACGTAGAGGTAACGCTTACCTACTTGAGTTCTGTATTATACTTACTTGTACGTAAAGTACAGCTTTACATTATTTAACTAGACTTATGAACATTCCATTGCAAATACTCATAGTTGTATGTTGTAAAAAATATGTTGTAACAAACATCAGCGCAAGGTATCTTCTCAATGATTATTTTACACAGTTCAAGAAATAAAACTACGAAGTGATGTCACGATAGAATGTTCTATAAAATTCTATGCTTAGAAAGGCCGTAGAAGGGTCACTTCGATTCATCCATAAAATATTATGCGTACCACTTGCATTAGCATCAAACCGCCTTACAGAATGCTTAGCGGTCACACTTCCACTAATTTGTTATGGTGAATACCAGGCTACCAGCTTACATTATGTTAAAAGATTTCAGATCTGAGCTATGAATCTTCAATGTAATTTTTTTGCATGCATTTCTACTCATCTGTATATTAAGGGTTGTTTTTATTTAGCTAAAAATGACAGCGTTTTGGTTTGTAATTATGGCTTTGGCTGTTGAGATTTTAAAACAATTTTGAGATTAATTTCAGGAGTGTATTTAATACATTGAGTTGCGACGCAATATGCTTGTATGAACTATCCTGCACAATTTAGTTAGTATTGCGTGAAATGCGCAAGCGGCGCGTTCGAAGCGAGACAATAAATTATGAATGGGACGTGGGTCAGTAGACTCAGTAGTAGGCAAGGCACGTACGGTTAACGAGTAATTATTGTCCTTTTTTGGGATATTTTTTTTTATTCATAATTTTGAGGTTTTGCTACCTAAATGTGATCATACAGTTTTGAACAGTAACTGAGCATACAGTTTTTTTTTGTAATTATAAAATAGTGGTGTATTGCATTTGCCTTCGTAATTTTTTATAATACTCTTTTGTTTTATTGTTTTGTAATAACCCGAGTGCCATTTTATTAATACTATTTTAATATATTTTTATTTCAGCGTGACAATTATCATGACGTACTTCATACACCGATATGCGAAGAATGTGATACATACATAAACTATTTATGTCTAATACTTTATAAGATATTTTAAGATCTTGATAACAATACTAACTGGTGGTTACCTCTTAGCTGTAAGATAAATGTTGGTAAAACCATTAAAAAAGTATTTAGTTTGTAATTGTTTGTTGTCTATTATTTTATGTTACATACCTACATTAACTAACTAAAAAATAAATATGCAGGTAATTGGTAAATGGATTTATTTTTTCAGTGTTCAAAAGTAAAAGACGATTAAATGATAAGAATCTCTAAATATTTCAAATCTTCAATTTTCACCAGTTAAGACTAAATAATCGACGTTTGTTACTTCGTAGGCTAAGTTTTACCGAGGTCGGTCAAAGCTTTGATATTGGACTGTTTACAAAGTTCATACCAATTAGCTATTTTTTAAATAAAAATCTAGTAAATAAGCAACAAAAATATAAAAATAACTCCAGAAATGCTTTACAATTTTTAAATTACTTATAGCAATGAGATTTGCAGCGGTACTTCTATATTGTATAAGAGTAAGTGCTCATTCGCAATTTCTCATGTCATGATAAGAACAAAACCGGAGTAAACTATGCCTACTTCTCAGAATAAAGTTAAACTAAAAGTTTGAACCGTGACCGGAATCAAACCCGCACATGTCGATCTACAACACTACTTTAAACAACTAATAATATCATCACATGTCTAGCTTTACCTACTAATTATATAATTTAGTTAATGTACTATCAAGTTTTAGCGTCTATTTAAAATTACATTGACATCAACCCTTGGCCCCATCACCAATAAGCCTATGCCAACATTTAGTATATAACCCATTCCAAAAATGTTTGAAAAAAAAATCTTTGACAATTAATAAAAAAAATCTTGTTTCTTGTTTGAAAAAGACAGTTTTCGTGGAAGAGAGTTCTCTAAAGTGCCCCTTTTCAGGTAGTGTAAGTATTATAAGTTCAGAATTAAAATGACTATCACATCATAAGGAAAAAATATTAGTCTTGTATTTTAATAGGTAACCTACTTCCTACATTTCAGTGATTCTTTCATAAACCTAATGAAGATTCAAAGATCTCTTCTATTTAAAACTTTTTCCTAGTTCATTATCATTACCTACTACCTAAACCATAGCACTATATTTTGTCATAATTTATAATCAAAATCTTTGTGAGAGCACAAGCACACACCACACATTAATTTTTTTCTAAACAAATGTCAATATTCTGAAACAACGCTTTAGTACGAGTCGAGACTCAAGCTGCGTCCAAGTATTTGAGAAGTAGGTACCTGGATCAATGCTCGAATACGACTGATCATTTTTATTCAGTACGCCGCATTTATAGGATATAGATAACCAGAGTGAAGAGATTCGATTTTGTATTTTTTTTAAATGAAAGCTCATCATCATCATGAATCATGATGGTACACACTGGCTTCATGTCATGTAATTCATTTTCATGGAACCTTTCAAACGAGCAATGTAAACATTCCACATCTGTATTGAGCTGCTTAGGTTTTAGCATTGTTTCAGAATAAGCCTAGAAGTATACTAATAGGTACCTACTTACGAGTTGCTTTGCACCTCTTTCTTATTTGAATCACTAAAGTCTTTTGCCCTAGGCTTGCTACGTCTCTGAACTTGGTTCAACACGAGCCCAAGAATAAGGAATGTGAGCCAAACTCCGTACCAATAGTGGTACACGGATGAATAGTAGATCCAAATGCGATCAAATGTTAGCAGTAGAAAAGCTGCAGCCTGATATGATTCTGAGTGGGAACGAAGGAACCACATTACGAATCCTACGACCTTCTTTTTCTGAAAATAAAAATGCACTTATTAAATAGCAGTGTTAGGTTTGCTAGTCGAGATGGCTAACAAATTTCCGGCAGAAATTGATTCTGCACCTCTGTGTTTAGTTGGATAAGCTCGCCAAAGAAGTTTTTTGTTGTTTGTTTTTTTTTATTGATCTATTACGTACAATTTTAACATCACACAACACGTCATAATCGAATTTTGTTGGTCGGAAAATCTTTTATGAAACCAATGACACAAGCAAATGGCCCCTGACGTTAAGCGGTAACTTCCGCTTATAACAACGCAATGCCTCACCGAGCATGTCCACTGAGGGCGTGCCCTGTGTAGCATGACACTGGGTCCATTAAAGATGTTTCATGTGCCTGTTATTACACCACCGACAGTGACCGGCACCCCCGGAGCACAGCAATACGAAATAGCTTTGGTCTTCTATTCAAAAACTTATTTTGCATTGATAAAAAAACAAATTAGCTTACCATTCCCGTAGCGTCTTTGTAGTACAACTTGTAGTAAATATCCTCAGCCATCAAGTAAAATGGACACGCATAAATGCAGAAGAAGTAACCGGCGTGGTAACCGTGCCATATTACTGACACGAAAAGAGCTGCGTGTATCCTGAAATAAATGAAAAACTGTTAGTAGGACAATTTTTTTTGTAGCGTTTGGCGTTTGTGTACGGCTGAAAACGACTCAAACGCCATCTATTGTGGCGTTGTGTACATCACAATTATACTGCGTCTATTTTTTTCAAGTTGCGTAGTTAGATACAGTCGGCACCGAAAGTTGATCATTTATTTTATTAGAATAACGTACTCGCTATTACCCACATAAATGCTCGGCTCATGTAGAAGGCTCAAAGTCGTTCTTTCTGGTCATCTACGGACTTCTACAGGCTGATAATGATGATAACCTATGAAATTAAATTAAACTCATAGCCCGCGTTATAGTCGTATAGTCGGGTAAAAATGATACTAACTTCAATGGCTTGATTGGGAATCGTTTATACACGACCATAGCCACCCAGTACTGCACGGCTTTGTTCCACACTTTCATCGAGTCTCGCAGAGTCACCACTGACTCGCATCCCCACACGTCCATAGACTCCACTGTGTTGAAATCGTATTGAACGACCTTCGCTTCGTCTTCACTCCTGAAAAAAAAATCCGGTAAGTATCAACTCATACTAGCGCAGAGTCGAAGCCCATCGAAGAAACTTAACAGCAAACTCTCGATCAGCAACAGCTCCAAATCTCTCGAATGCGCGTGAATTCGCGGGTCTTTTCTTTATCTAAGAAACAAATGTGCATTACGTTGTGGAGATAAGGGTGAATTTGCTATGTTAAATTTCTTCGATGCGCTCCTGCACTCTAAGTTGACCCTAACAACAGTAGGTACAATTGACAGGATGTCGATGAATATTTTTGATTTGTGAAACTAAAGCTGTTATAACAGAATAGGCCTGAATGATTTGTCTTAATCTTGTGTGAAAGGTAAAGACATGAAAGCATTTAAATTCAATATGGTGACCACCAGACGCGAGTCGGGGATTTCTCATTCAAGAAAGCAAGCAAGCTCGTATGAGTTAGTAGCCAACTCTGGTGACGGAGTTTTTAGGCCGCCTTAAAACTTCCATCGTGGCTTAACGACTACTAGAGCCGGGACCGACAGTTTAACGTGCCCTCCGAAGCACTGAAGCGTTCAGATGTAAATGCCACTAGCGGTCACTCATCCAAATAGTGACCGCGCAGAACGTCGCTTCACTTGGATAATTAATGAAGATTGACTAGCAAGCTACGCCACGAGTGCTTCATTTTTAATTTATAAAATAATCTTGTTGATATCAGTTACTTACATTCCCTTTAATTTCGAGTACTGCACAGTAGGTCCATGCCCGGTTCTGTTCTTGCCATCTACAGGGTAGGCCCCCAAACCAGCCGAGGTGCAAACACTCTCCGCTAATGTCATGCCGGCGTAGATCCGTTGACGGAACGCGGCGAATATCGCCCATGGATACATCATCCTGTATACGAAGTTCCTGTTGTTGTGGTCTTCTGACAGAATGTACTGGAATTTAAAAAAAAAAAAACAATTTCGTGTGAGTACACGTCTTTGCGTCTAATAAATGCGGGCGGTGTGGAAGTTGTACAATTTCATATCTGCATTTTGTAGGTCTTAAATAAGACCTAAATAAATATAAGGTACCAAGGTGGTCGACATAGCTCAGAGGATTAGTAAGCTGAAGTTGCAGTGGGCCGGCCATGTTTGCCGCAGAACCGACAATGGTTGGAGCAAACTAATACTCGAGTGGAGACCGCGTTTAGGCAAGCGTAGTGTAGGACGCCCTCCGGCTAGACGTAGGTCTCTCCCAAGACGCGCCACTGAGCCCGGTCTTCGGCTCTTCTCATCCAGTGTTTGCCAGCTACATTTCTCAGATCGTCGCCCCACCTCGCCGGAGCGCGTCCTATCCTACAGCAACTCTAAGGTAGTATTGAAGAAATTTAATTAGGTATGACTGCCGCACTCAGAGCCGCACATACCAATGAATAATGACGAACATAGACACTGTTTATGTTCAAGTGATCTTGTGTGATCTGAG
Organism: Eulithis prunata; assembly: GCA_918843925.1. Lineage (NCBI taxonomy): Eukaryota > Metazoa > Arthropoda > Insecta > Lepidoptera > Geometridae > Eulithis > Eulithis prunata. The sequence goes on along the minus strand of OU974014.1, from coordinate 5,981,332 downwards.
TGGCGTCTCTGAGTGTGGCAGTCAGTGGATAAAACTTACATCAAGCGGCCAAACATTGGAGAAGGCCAAATACAGAGATATGTATAACGGCACCATCCTCAAGGTGTTTATTGTGAAACCAAGGCAGTCTACATATTTACTGTACGGCAAGAAGAAGTAGTCATTGAAGGTTCTGTATCTGTAGTACGGACCTGGAATAATATTTAACATGGAAATTACTGTAGAGTAAACAAGAGATAAAATATTGCTCGCAGTGCATTGCCTTACAGGGCACGTACTCATTGGACTTGCTCTGTGAGGTAATACATTGTTATAGGTAGAAGTTACTACTTAACATCAGGTGGGCTATCAGCTTGTTCCATTACTACTATCATTATAAAAAAAAAAAAAACTTGTTCAAGTGCAAAATGCACCTATTTCTAAAACAATTCCATTAAAACTGCTTAGTTAGATTATTCTCTCTTTTAAAGAAATACCTACGATTTACTGATCAAGCACTGATCGGGACTCAATAGATTTTTGTATGAAAATCTCTACTCAAATTTATGATCGAGTAACAATTTCTTTGTCGGCAATCAGCATTCTTGGATTCCATCAAAAACAACTTCATACCAGAATTGGATTGTTAAAATTTTATGATTTGATTAATCAGATGCCTTGCAAGATTAAATACTTCAGGTAATTACTAAATAACCTTCAGCAACCAATTAAAATTATTATGAATCGGTAATAAAATATTATAAGTATTTAGAAATGAGAATCTATAGCCATGGTAGGTAAGTAATATTCTGTTAAGTATTCAAATTGTTACAGAATAGGGATTTGAATAGAAAGTGTTTATATGCAAATGAAGTTTAATGTTTTTACAGGTGATCTGTATTTTTTTTTTTCAAAGAAAATGTTGGAACAAGCAATTGGCCCACCTGCTAATAAGCCTATAACCATGCACACTTTTTTATTTTTATTTATTAGGGTAAACAAACAGTTACACAGTACACAGATAATTAAATATATTGTGAGGTGCATGGCTAACTGTGGCTCCAACACCGCTTACCACGGATAGTGTAGAATAGAAACATAATAAGGTACCTACTAGGGAATCAGTTCACAGAGCAAGTTCATTGAGGCATGCTCTGTTGGGCAATACTCTTCCACCACTCTGAGACAAAGGCATGCTGGTAATATTTGACTTACCCGTCAACAAGCCAATATAACAGTAAGTATAGTGGAACAAATCCATAAAACTAGGGTTTATAATCTCTGTAAAATCAGGGTCTTTGTCTTTCTTCACTTCTGATGGTTTGTCATCTTTCTTAGCTTTTGCAATTGCCAACCATGAGCCGTTGATTTCAAAGGCGATGCCAACGACTCTGAGAACTAGTATCATCTCAATGAGATTTGTTTGGCCTGAAGGCAGTGAAAGGCCAAACTTATCAGCCAGACGGAAGAAGAATAAGTATCCAAACATAAAAAGGAATGTTACAATGTGGCAGTATCTGAAAAAAGTGTAAATGTAAGTACATTTTAGTAACATTTCATAGTGAGTATTCTTTGAAACAATAGGCATATGTGTACTGCATATTTTTTCAGAGAATACCTACATAATTTTATAATTAGGTAGGTATGTGGATAAAACAACACTAGAGCAAATGTAGGTATAACAACTAAGGTGAGATGCTTTCTAGATAGACATAGTAGGTTATCATTGCTAGCGATAGACCTATGTGATACAGCTCTAACAACATTATTGATCTATGTAAGTGGCAAATAAGTAGGTTACTTCTTTGGTATTCAACACTGCTAAACTAATTGGTTATAAATCATTATGTTGTCTTACCTGACCGAAGCTACTTTTATTGTGATTATACCAAGGAAAGCTGATAAAATAGGGTGAAACGCATTAGATCCAGACACAATCACAATTAGTAAAAGCCCGAACAAAGAGCCAGTCCATTTTTTGAAGTTCACATCACTTAGTTTTCTGTAATACGGCCCGACTGCTACACTAAGCAGTAGCAATAACAAATAAATAATATCATTTTTATTTTTAGCGATAAATGAAAGCATTTTCGGCGTGCATATATTTATGTAAACAGCAGAAATAAATTAAAATATTGTAAATATCCGCAACATCAAAACCACACTTATTCGACTCCGTCCGTCTGAACCAGTGCTGCCAGCGCGTTTCGTCAAAAGCTCTTCTCATGTCAAAATCCTTTTTTTTTCCATGGTCAAAAATTACCTGACTAGACCTGAAAGAGTACAGACTACATAGGATGTAAAAGAGCAACCTTTTTAAAAGTATGCGTGCGATCAGTCGTTCGTGTACGTACGTTTACTTAAGACGTTCGAATACAATCCGAACTTGTTGGGATTTATCACGCAGTCGTACGTTCAGTTTTACATAAAAATAGACACAATGGATGTAGAAAAGTTAATTAACTTGATTTACGGACATAAATGTTTATGGGATCAAAGCGATACTAGTTATTACTTACGTGACCTTCAGCGTAGGTCATGGCTGGAAATATCCGAAGAAATGAAAATTGAATGCACTGCCTATTTGATGGAGAAAAACGTATTCAGTGTGAGCACTCAATTTGTACGAACAGTACTCGTACGTTTACGTACGAGTACAAATTCGTGTCCAAAGTGAGCACGGCCTAATGAGGATTCGCACTCTCCTCGCCAATGGGGGATCTCTGATTGTTGGCAGCACCGGAAATGATAACTTTTGACCTTGTCATGTCACTGTCAAATGTGTAATCGCGTGTCAATGTCAATGCATCACACTGATAGGTGGTTTTTTTAGTCTGTGTTTGTCACTGAACATTTGTTTTAAACATGAAGAGCATAGCCTGGTAAACTATAACCAAGATTGCACAACCCGGGAATTCGTGTACAAAATGTGCATACCTCTGTACCTTACAACCAATAATATGTAACTTTTTCACTCGGCATTTTCAAATACCTACCATTTACTTCATGCGTCTAAACGTGGACTATTTGTACTGGCTCCACGCCACGTCGCACCCGAAAACAAGGTCCCGCCAGTGCACTGGTGCTCTAAATTATAATAAATAATAGCACGATGCGTTGTCAATCATGTGGAGAGTTACTGAAAGATTACCGAAAAAGACGGCAACACTAAGTGTTGTAAATTGTAAAAGACTTATCTAAAAGTCTTTTAGTTCTGTCAAATTAGGTTAGTTTATGTTGCGTGTACAGTACACCCTGCTGCAGTCGGCAGAGAAGAGTAGGGAAGTGGGCATGAGCTGAATGTAAACACGACCATGCCTCTGTCCCGGCTCGTGCCCAATGTTCGTTCATGCTCTTGCTCCCCTAATAAGCATAAAGGTGATGTTGCCGTGGCAATTTATAAGGCCGGAATTAATCGTGGTATGTAATAATGCCGGCACGGCAGCGGCATGAGCTGAGTGTCAACGCGGTATTAGTAAAGTGCAACAAGAGAATCGATGCCATTGTACCGCAAACAAAACATGTTTTGGGTTACTTGTTGCGTATTATCATTTGTCGTGGTGGACTAGGACTAGACATTATTGTGGTGCGAATTATCATGCTGCGTAGGTACGTGGTAGGTATTTGGACTTTGCAAAGAGAATGCATGGGACTCGGTTTCAGTTTGTTTTGTTGTGTTCTTGTCTGGTTTTTGTGTTCTAACTACACCTGGCTTTAGTATTTTTCTATGATAAAATGAGTGAATTAGATTTGGATGAGGACACGAAAAAGAAAATCGCCAGCGAAATAAATCTAAGAATTGGCAATGATATCAATGACCTATCCAGCGTTGAAGATCTATCACAGGAATGGCTACGTAAAAAACATCAAATCAAAATCTGTGTGAGTTATCACATCACAGTGGTTCACTATATTTATCCACTTTCTTTCGTAGCGCTCGTTAAAATTACCTCTATACTTACACTACATTGCATGGCATAGCATAATGTTTCCACAATCTTCAATGTTAGGAAATGGATAAACAGCTGTTTTTTTCTCTACTACTAATACTATACCTACCTATGATTGTTTGCTGTTGTGTATACCTACTTAACGAATTATCCGACATACCATACAGCAATACCTACTTTTAAAGCAGGTTTGAAAATATATAAATATTTTCATTTCTTATTACCTAAGACTAGACAAACTAACACAACTACTGTAAGGCACCCCTAATTTTGGGCCTAATTTATGTTGCAGCTAGATCGAGCTCAACTTGAAGTCCCCAAGCTAATATCAACAGCCATCAAGAAGGCGGAAGTGAACTCTCATCAAATAACCAGTCTCAAAGAAAGGAGTGAACATTTGAAGGGTAAAGTGGAGATATTCCTTGTGAAAACAAAACCTCTGAGTGAAGGATTAGAAAAGCGATTTCATGCCATCAATAAACTTGAGCATGTCCTCCAGTACTTGAAGTCTTTTGAAAAGATAGATGAACTAAGGTAAATCAACATTCTATAGAGTTATGCATGTATAAATCTGACAGTTGCTTCATTATGTAAACTTAACATATTCATGTCATCAACACCGTCGGTGTTGTGACTCAGTCGGTAGTAGCTCGGCCTTCCGTGGCACAGGTTGTGGGTTCGATCCCCACTGAGAAAAAACATTTGTGTATGGCAAACATAGATGTTTGTTCTATCATCATCATCATCATCATCATCAACCTATATCGGTCCATGCTGGACGTAGGTCTCTCCTTAGACACACCACTGAGCCCGGTCTTCGGCTCTTCTCATCCAGTGTTTGCCAGCTACATGTCAGCTACATGTTTGTTCTATGTCTGGGTGTAGCTAGGTATAATAAGTAAGTATTTAAAAAAAAAACATAGTCCATCAGCAATCTAGTTCCCATAGTACAAGATTTGCTAAGTTTGGGACTAGAAGGTGTTTGTGTGAAATATCCATGAATATTTATTTATTATTATGTAAACATAATGTAATGAACTTACTTGGTACATCAAAACTGAAGATATGAGGTAGTTGTTGATAGTATCTTCTCCAGGTACCCACATGTGTACAACTAATTAATGTCAGTGCACTGTCATTATTTTACACTCAAGATACCTACAGATATGCAATACACCACACATAACATATTATTCCAAAATTAGTAATTGAGTGTCCAGCTTGACTGCTGAATATTGTAGTGTCACATTTATTAGTGCCGAGGCTTCTGTTAGTATCTGCTTACATTTTAGAATGTAGACAACTGTGTGTTTATTTCAGTCGACAAATGAAACAGAGTAATGATGATGAGCAGCTAGTATTATGGTACGAAGAATTGAGACTCCTTTGCAAAGAATATCAGAGTGGCCATCGTGGGACATACCTCAGAGAAAACACACACTACTGGCATAATGTACTCAAGGATAAAATAACTAAGTATGTCCTATTTTATTATGCTACATTCAAACAGAGGCTCTGTATTCACAGGACTGTTGTTATCAATATTTTTTTTTTAATTTATATTTTTTACTGGATTGGGAATGAATGAGAGCTCTGCACACCACACAATATCTTCCAAAAGATCTTCTTACCAGCATGCTGATGAGAAGCAAACAAAAAATAACTTTAAATGTGTGACAAGCAAGAGTCTTGTTTGATGGCATGCAATATTCTTTACAGACATTATGAGGAAGTCCTCAAACAACTAAAGTGGCCCTTAACACTACCAGCAGAACCTGTGCCCAAAGAAGTGATAGCAAAGTTTTGCAATCTTACCCGTTATCTATTCCTAATTCAAGAACCAGAAGATTTTATTAATAGCACTACTGCTTCGGAGGACTCAGGTAATATGAAAGGCTCATATACTTTGCAAAGTACGTGAATTTATTCATTTGACTAAGAAAAATGTTCATTCACATTCTTCGTTTTAAGAAAGTATACCTACATAATATTATTCTTAACTAACCAGCAGATGTTCTTCTGCTTGGCATCTACTTGGTACTACGCATTTTGTTTTATTTATGACTAGTCAGAACAGACCAGATTCGCACAGATATTTAATAAAAAAAAATCTTAGGTAACGAATTTTTTACGTAATTTTTTGCCACCTTCTGTTACATTATTGGAGTTTTAGTAAGGATATTTTTTGAAAATATTATACATATAGCATATGTCACCTGGGGTTATAGTATTATATGATCTGTGCATGGGGATAGTGTAGCTTCCCAACGGTGAAAGATTTTTTCAAATCAGTTCAGTAGCTTCAGAGCCTATTCACTGCAAACATTGTAGTGTCTAAAAATACTTTAAAAGGATATAAAATGTTGTGTTAAATGACAAGTAAAGAATTATTTGATGGTTTTCCAGACCAAGAACCATGTCTACCAATCAAAATCCTCCTACGACCATTGAAAAAGCGATTCGCATTTCATTTCACCGGTTCGCGTCAAACTGCACGCATCGACCGGCCGGAGTGGTTCCTCACACAAACTCTCACCTGGATCAAGGTTCATCAGGAGTTTATAAGAAAGCATGTTCAGTCTGTGGCTAATAAGCTAGAGCTGAAGAATGTTCGAGCTGTGGTAAGTTTAGAATCATCGTGAATTTATTATTATTGCTTAATACACAGGCAGGTTAGCTGATTGTGTATGTCACTCAATATAGTCTGTGCACTTGGTTTATCTAGTCTGTATTTAAGTTTTAACTGTTGGAGCACTGATTACTATATCTGGCAGCCTACTCCGAGACCTCATGGTGACCAGCATGATAAAGGGGAGATTGTCCTGGTTTTTAGATTGTTGTAAATTTTTGTAGGACGAAATCAACGCCGGTCTAATAGTACTAGCAGCGGAACGCCTCCACACAGTACTAGCGACCTACCACTCCCAAAGCTTCAAAGGCGAGATCGTCGACGTAGATGCAGCGTTCGCCCACGCGGTTGATGAAACACTAGGGTTCAATAGAGAACTCACGTTAGTCACAGGGAAGGAGGTCAATAGTGTGCTTTCGGTCCTCACTCGAGCTGAGACAATGCTGCGATGGTTGTATGTTGAGAAGAAATGTAAGTTTAACATAATGTACCTAAATCCTATCCTATTAATATTATAATCGCGAAAGTTGGTGAGGAGGTTTTTATGTTAGTTACTCTTTCACGCAAAAACTACTGATCTACCGAGAAGATATCAATCAAACAATTTTTATTTTAGATGCTCTCGCAAAAATGGATGAAACGCTCCAAAGCGAGTATTGGAGCGAGCCGGTGGCTGGTGGCGCTAATTCAGCTGTCGGAGCTTTGCTGTGGGTTCCTCGAAGCGCTGATTGGTTTATTACACTACTAAAAACCATTGAAGAGCGGTATGCGATGTTGCCGCAACCTGGACATAGGTATTTCCTTTTGTTTTACCGATCCTATAGGTCAAGGCATATAGACTTCAATTCAAAACGTCCAAAAATCCAAAAACTGGTATAGCATATTGGCCCCTATTTCAACTACATAAGCACGAATTTAGTATGCATTGATTACGATACGATTTATTATTATTTCCTTGCTTATTTCTCTGTTTTGGTATATGAGAGTTTGATGTTTGTATTTTGGTGATTTTATTCGCTGCGTTGTTAGTACTTAACTATTGGACCGATTGGGATGATACACGTGTAGAGTACTACCGCAGGTCAAACCGCGGGCAGAAGCTATTTCTACTTGAACTTGAATTCTTCTTATTTCTACATATGCGTTTCAGAATAAAGTGTTTATTTGTACATTTAACTGATGTAAGTTTGTATCTTACAGACTACAGTTCCTAGATTTACAACTGGAAATGATTGAAGAATGGCGGATCCGCCTAACTCAATTACTCAGCGCTGCTACGGAATCGTTAACGGTGGACTCGTTTATGAATATGGGGTTGAGTTCCACCCCTCATCCTCTAATCGCAGTTGTGAATGCGGCACATCACACGCACACTGTACTTTTGCAGTGGGCGCATTCACTTGTAAGTGTAGTTTTTAATTAAAGCTGAGATTTCATTTGAATAAATAAATAAATATTCACGGACATTTAACACAAAAAATAATGTAAATGTATCTGATCTACAAGACAGCCCCACCTAGTCGTATACGATGACTGGTAATATAGCTTCATTCTACTATCATAAATGGGTGCCAACTCCGTTCGTTTACCAAAGATTGTTTGATCCATATAACCTCATGCATGAGTGAAATAACCTTAAAATCGGGCTATGTCATAATATATTTCCGCTCTTGATATTGAATTCTTAGTTTTCGGATTGGGGCCTTATGCTCAGATCGGCGGAGATTTTACTCCAATAAGGTGATGTCACAATGACGTCAAAAACTCGTATTCGCCCGAGATATGACGTCATCTCTATAACGACTTTTTCCTAACTACCAACGACGTCTAAACTATTATTTCGATGAATTAACATCATAAAGTCATTTTCATTGTACAAAGAGAACATTTTATCAGTATTTTCTATTTATATACGTACTTATATTTTTTGCAGCATTACCTACAGCTACATTACTACAAACGCCAGTTCCAACATTACACACATTTGCAACATCGCGACGAAGAAGAAGAATCCACTTCTTCTAGTTCCTCGTCTTCCACTGAAGAGACTGATAGTGATATGAAAGCTGCGCCTGGTAAGTCATTGCTGATTTTGTACTGCATACGTAAAGTGTATTATAAGTAAACAAGCTGATATTCTCCACCAAAATATCGATCACCAGCATACGATAAACCTCGTACCAAATGGCTACTTTTGGTTTAGAAAGCTCAAGCTATATTTAAGAATCCACTTCTTGGATTTTAATGAAATATAGCCTATATTTCAATCCGGAAAAAGAGCTTCTGAATGGTATATGTTTCGGTGAAATTGGTCCAGTACTTGAGGCGTGATCCGCGAACAAACAAACTGGATTTTCGGAATCAGACTCGTTTGTTGATTTGCAATTTAGTTTATCCATAATTATCTTTAATTTTAGTTTTTGGCTTTATTACAGTTTTGTAATAGTACTTATAGGTGCAATAAAAACCGTAAAATCAAGAAAACGTTTACACGTGACTTGTGAGCCTTACAATTTTTATTATGTTTCAGTGTATGAAATAGCAGAAGGCATTTCTTTGGACGAAATAAATCTAGAGTCCAAAAAGCAAGCAGAAACGGAGATTGCTCGGAGATCTATCTCTTTCCTCGACATTGTGAGTTATATATTTTTACTAGCTTCCACCCGAGACTTTGTTCGCGTCCCGCTGGATCACCTTGATTTTCCGGGATAAAAAGTAGCCTATGTGTTAATCCAGGTCGCGGACAATTTATATTCCAAGATTCATCCAAATCCAATCAGTAGTTTTTGCGTAAAAGAGGAACAAACATACATACACCCTTACATACATACATCCATGCATACATCCTCACAAACTTTCGCGTTTATAATATTAATGCGAAGTAGGATAGTATGATGCTTAGTTTATGTCCAGTAGCAAACATTTTCATTTGATATCTCTGATGAGGTAAAAAACGGTGCTGTCGACTTAATTAAGTGAATACTTTGAATTAAGTCGATGGCACCTAAAAAACCTTTAATATGATGAGAAAGGAACATCCACCCGTTTTTGCAGTAGCAATTTATTGTTAAAATGACGTTTGTTATTTCAGACCAGGCCCATAGCAAACCTAGCGGTAGCGGAACATTTAGACGGCGACCAAGACGCTGAAGATGCGGGTGTGTTCTTAGACGCACCCGCATTACTCGCACATTTACGGGACTCCGGCCTGACGTCACTCGCAGACCACATTGTGCTAGAGTTCAAAGCTGGACTAAGGGATTATAAGAGGCAAAAGTTAGTATGACTACTAATCTGACTATAGAAGAACGTCTGAATATATTATTGATAGAGATTGAATGGTAAAGTACCCAATTATTGGCACCACTATGTACTCTAATCATGAAAAAAACTGACATAAGTTATGTAAAAAAAGTTGTTAAAGTGATAGAATAATAGTTAAAGTTTTTAAAACATACCCTACTTGAACATCACGAACTTTTTCTAAGTAAATAGGATAAATCAGAGAAGTGCCATTAGTTGGTGGGGTGCCAAAATAATTTACCATACTTTATGTAGTTTCGAAGTGAGTCAAAATTGTATTGTATTCCCAAGAATAATTTAAAACGGTTCTTCGCTACATCATCTATATATAAAACTCTTTTGAAGCTGACTGATAATACCATAAGTCCTAGAGGTATGAAATTTTGAAGGTAGTATCCTTATAGTGTAGGGGTGCACTAAGAAAGGAATTTTGAAAAGTCACACCCTAAAGGGTCTAGAACGCGAGCAACACCGCGGGCGACGGCTAGTAATATTATATTTAGACACTTACAGGTGAGACAAAAATGTCACACAATAATATTGAGTTACCGTCATATATTGACGTCGAATGTATGAATCATGATGATAAAAACCTTTGCATTCCAGATGGCACGCAATGCCATTGGTCGCGGAAAAAGAGGTGTGTGTATCCCCCGCACTTTGTGCTCCATTATCGGGAATGTGCACTCGACTCAACACCGCCTCCACTCGACTCGCACCGCCCCTCGCCGCGCACTTGAGGACGCAACTAGCTGGTATCATCGACGAACACATTTTCCAGGCGAGTTACATTTCACTTAATAGTCATTATGAACGTTCGGGTCAATACCGCCTCAATACCGCCTCAACTCGCCTCGCACCGCCTGACTTTATTCTAATTAATTAGGTGAACTACCTGTGTGTGGTGTTTTTGTACCCTTCGTACTAAAACGCCGCATAGTCGGTACAAAGTGCCCACAAAAAGAAACAATAAGTAAGCAACGTGTTTGCGAGTGCATTATTAGGTACACTATAATATTTAATATTGAACTATTTTCTAACTAAACATGATTTTTTATGAAGTTTTTTTCTAGATCACCTTTCTGTCAGATTCTGATGTCAATTTGATGAAGAGCCTACAAAGAAGTTTATATTAAACTAGCTTCCGCCCGCCACTTCGTTCGCGTCCTGTTGGATCCCGTTCATTTTTCGGAATAAAAAGTACCCTATGTGTTAATCCAGGTCACGGACAATATATATTTCAAGTTTCATCTAAATCCATATCCATACATACACCCATACATCCTTTCAAATTTTTACGTTTATAATATGAATAATATGATGTTTTAAACCAACAGGAGGTGGTAGTTGAAAGCTGGTTCAATCTGGGCGGTACACTGCAGTTAACTCACGATGTTAAGAGAAACCTGGTGCCTGCTTTTACAACTCCTAACAAACTGGCCTGCCAAATAAAGCAGTTGCCCAAGTAAGTACCTACCTAATTTACATATCCATTATAATGTATAGTTCATTACTAATTTAGCTCGTGTTTTTTTTTTGTGTTTTCTCAAAATTCACTACTTTTAAGTTTTATTTTTCGTTCTATTACGTTACGGTCAATCCAACACAAATCCAATGTCATCATCATCTTCCTACCCTTGTCCCACGCTAAGTGGGGTCGGTACAACATGTCTTCGCCTTCCACTCTCCTCTATCAGCCGTCATCTCGGTGTTCAAACCTTTCTTACTCATATCTTCTTTCACACAGTCCATCCATCTTTTCTTTGGCCTACCTCTCAAATCCAATGTACTTAAAAAAAACATTTTAATTGTAATTATAACAAAGTGACGTACAAACCTAAAACGAATTGAAAAATAAACGACCCTGATTGTAGTAGGTAAGTACTTGTTTATATTCTCATCAAATTATCGCTACTCAATGCAGCGTTTTATTGCTGAAATGTTATCTCTACAAAACCAGCGGTTTATGTCCGGTGAGGTGCAGTGAGGCTTATGTCCAGCAGTGGACTTCTACAGGCTGATATGATGATGAAAACATTGTGTATCAATTATATAGATTTATGATTTTTTGTTATTTCTACATAATTTTTTCTCAACCAGACTCCTTCAATCGTGCAAACTTCTAAATCTGGACTACGAAGACGCTCGTCGCCTCAGATCCTACATGATAAAAAACCCAACCGCAGCTGAAGAAAGCCTTCGAAACATTGACATTACTCACATTCCACCCAAAACTGCCCTACTTATCCTTAGCCATCGAAACGACCTCTGTGAGACCCCTAGTCCGTCGTCAGTATTGGAACTTTTCTGAGGGTTCCAAGGCCCTGTAGTTGAGCGGGGCTACTACCAATAATATGGATTACTATGGTTTACAAACAGTGAATGGCAGAGAAGAATAGTCCTATTGGAGTTACTTATAGATTGATGGCAGTCGTTGGATACTGATATTTGTATAGCATCGAACAACACAATATCTTACCTTATTTTACTAGGAACAAGTGCGTTATTCGCCTGCATTTTCAAACGATAAAAGTTGGGAGTCGATAATATTCACGTTCTCTGTTTCTATCGCGTGAAGAAGTATAATCTTGTCTTCGCAATACGAATAGTTTCAGAGTTCCGAGTGAGGTGTATTTTTGGAGGTGAAAAATCAGTGAAAGTTATATATACGTTATTGATCTGTGAAGTGAACCTAGATTTCCGTAAATAATCTAAAGACTTTCTATTCTTACAGGACTTTATAATATTGAATATTTTGTTGGTTGCTCTTCACTATATAAAAGTGTATTAAGCATTAGTTTATAATAGTAATTGGAGTTTTGTGGACAATAGCACAAATAGTGTTAATTAGGTCTATTTATTTATTTATGAGTATAAATATATTGGAAATTATGATATTCCTAGTTAATAAGTTAAACTGATCACTGATGTGATTCTGTAATGGATTGAGTCATTCGTTTTTAAATAATTTTATAAAAATTATATATTTTTGTTATGTATTTTTTATTATTTTTGAAGCAGGTATCTTTTGGAATACAATAACATTGTAATTATTTTTATACTAAAACAAACAAGTTGATTTTCGATGTTTTATTTCAACAAAATATAGGTACAAGATCATTGTACAAACTCTTAAAACTACTTAGCATGACTACGATTAATATATAAACTATATTATCCGTCTAAATACGAAAAATCTAATACATTATAAATAACGTACAGTATGCGTCATGTAACTATGCACAAATCTGCTAAATCTCAAGAACTCTCGTGAAAATTCGTGACAATATTTAGAGAAATTGTACGCAACATAGTTACGAAACGCAAACTTTACAGACAGATCTTAAATGGCACCTCATTAGCACCCTGATATGTTAACCTGAAGCTTAAATACAGTTTGTTCACAGCCTCCCTTGTTTCATTTGATTCTACGTTTTACAGTCCTTCCAACTCACGAAGTCCGTTCGGCTATGTTTGTGTGCGTAAGCTCCGAATCAAACAAACGTAGATTGAGTGTAATTTGTTTGGACATAGCCAAGCAGTCTTCGTGGTATCGATGACAGTTGAAAACAAAACACTAATAAAATTGATGGCGTCACGTGGTGCATGTTTACCAAAAATATAAGCTGACTATGTACTCAAGCTTTCACTTAGCATTGATAGAAATACACGACGTTTCATAATTTACAGAAAAGAGCATTTTTACTGAAATAAATGGCGCCCAACCAACAACATGTATTTACATAAAACCTACAAGTAATTACATGGCAAAAATCTACTTTATTTAGCAGATTCATGTGATTTAGAGTTCAAACTAGGAAGATAACGATTATTATTCATAAGGAATCCCGTAAAATGAGACTTCGACAGTCTAGTTCCTCTTGTTTAGCAAGTTTCCTAAACAATTCAGTGGACGGCAAATAACCTTGAAGTATAATGTCGGTGAAAACGAATCTAAAAACTAAATAACTTACTATCACATAACACTGGCTCTACAATCTCCATAATGAGAATCGCCATCATAAAGGAATACTATTTGTACTTAAAGTTAATACGAAGTTTAATGAATTATTGGCTAAGCATAACTATTTACAACTTTCTAAACGTCAACAGGTTGAGTAATGAGTTGTAAAGTCTACTATTTATGTACTCAAGAATACGCTTTTGTATTGGATTACAATTGCACAATGAATTGTGTGGATCTTGACTTCCAAAGATTTGCTAGGGTTCATTTACATTGATATAGTATTAGTTGTATCCAGTTGCAACGCTGGATCAGCACTGTAGCGCCCGTATCAGTAGTAAATGTACCTAAATCAGTACATCGGTACAAATTTCCTTGAGTCAAAATAACGTGATAATGAAATGGTTCCAAAAGTATGTAGCCACAAGAGTAGTGTGGAACTTAAAAAAATGCCTCAATTTATTCAGGAACTAACAAATATTCCAAACGGTCCAGGAACACAGAGAATACCATCAGTTGCAAGCAGCATTAAATTAAAACCTATAGCTGCCTTCAGAAATAACCAGTACAAAACACAACCATTCCTAAACATACTCTACAGCAAAAGCTGTACCTTATCCTAATCAAGATCTACAAAATATTTACAAGTTCTTGGACAGGAAAATGCGCAAAGCCTCCATCACGGATGTTTCCCCAAAAGATCACTATCAGATTTTGACCTCAGCATTGACCGAGCGGTTTGCTTCCACTTCTTGGTCCTTTGCTTGTTTTCTGGGGTCTGTTGAAGTGTGGTTCCACCATTGCTCGTCGCCCGAAGCCCAAGCGACGAACACCAAGTTGGTCACGATGAATACTGCCAGCGTTATCCAGAATACTAGACGCCATTGCACTAGCGTGCTCTGAAATCACAAAAAAGTTTTATTGTTTGTTTCCAATACCTACGAAATCCGTAGGTTTTTTATTGCAATAAAATGCGGATCAAGGTCAAATTGACTTGCGACTTTCCGAAAGTTTCGGTGCAATTATTTTGATAATTTGTTTAAATTACCTCGTGATATACAAGTTATTTAGGACAATGCTGTTGTTATTGCAGAATTTATCGTCATGTTTATTTTTTTTTGGAAGTTAAAGACTGGATTACGTCACGCATTGACTGTTTGGTTTGGATTCAGTACCTACGTTGTACAACTTCAAATTAAACAAGTTAATTAGTTCTTAGAAGATCGATCATGCGTGCATTGCATCATTTGGCTCCTGTTGATAAATTCATTAGTTACGCCAGAGAGACCGATATAAATATGCATGCAATTTTCTATTTTGTCCATGTCATTTGTCAAAGGACAAGTAGACGTGACCGGCTGACCTGTACTGAATGAGCATTGAATTTGCAAAACTGCAGCCTCGCTTGTCATTCCTTAGTCTGAGTTCCATTACGACATCGGAACTAGTGTGCTACTTCATATTGGTACCTCTGTTCAATCTACTCAGTAGAGTCCTATGTATCTTATCTTGTTATTTTCTACTATTTCGATTCCTTCTTTTTAACAATAAGACATTTTACTGTGACTTCCCAGAGGGTGTAATCATATCTCTTCGGAATTGGTTACAACTATCATTATGTTGGACAGATTCATATAAACGAATATCTCAAGTTTGTTTATAAAAACCGTTTCCTCTACATGTATTGTTTATTTCCTCTAAAGCCTCATTTCATATCATAAATCCTTTCCGTGCATTTGAATGCCACCTGCTAACTGGTGTTTCTATTCTATCTGCATCTTAAATGAATTAAATAAAATGTTTAAGATACTTTGGTAGGTAGGTACTTACATCAGGGGTTAACAGTCCCACTAAGTAAGGCGCAATGATTCCAGTTATCGCTCCGATTCCATTCACAATAGCCATTATAGTCCCAGCATAGTTTCCACTAAGGTCCAACGCGTTGACTTTCATTCCAGGATAGAAAGCACCCATGAGACCCATTGATGCAGTAAATAATATGACCACAGTTTGCGTGTCGCAGCCCGAATAGGACGCTAGGATCATGCATATCCCTGGTCCAACAGACGCTGAAAAAAAAGATTGATTTATCCAGTGCTGAATTACATTCGAGACCATAAATTGCGAGTTATCTATAAAAACTTCAATATCTTGTAAACATGAATGCTAGCCTCTAAAATGATTTGTAGGTTAGTTCTGTTCAATCTTCAGTCTGGTTTGTATCCTGTTTGGATCCATAATAAATTTGTACACGTTTAATTTATACTTTTAACCAGTTTATCCACTCACCTATGGTAGTAAAGGTCTTTCTAGCGTTTGTGACCGTCATCCAATTCATCTTGACAATTTGATCGCACAGCCAGCCGAATAAGATAGAGCTGATCCACATAACTGCATAAGGCAGTGCTGCTAGGGTTCCTGTTCTGTGTATGTCGAATTTCAGAACACCAGTCATATACTTTGGAAGGTCAGTCACCATCGTAAAGTAACCGTAGTCGTGACCAATCTGTAACATAAATTAAACGTAATACGAATCTGACTAAAAAGTTTTTTTATAGGAAACCTTAGCTGTGGAGATGGTTATTCTTTGGGTGATTGCGCTCAAAAACATGATTTGGTTTGCCACTACATGACTTTAGTTGTTTTTTATTTATGCAGGTTGGTACCACTAATATTAGCGCTACCTACAGAATTACTCGTTACCCAATTGTTAATCTCTATTTGATTGTTAGCACCAATTGACAAGTAAATCTAGTTTATCCGAAAATTACTTATGACCAACATGCGACCAGCCATATTTAATTGGTCGTGCGTGTTATAATATTTAGAGGATACATGTTATAAAAGCAACAACATAAATCATGACTTATTCATTTGATAATCCATGAATGGAATCTACCACAGTTTACGAGCCCAGTTTTTCTCACATTAGCAATGTAGTTAGGTATGCCAATTCTATTAGGATTGGATTTTTTATGTGAAATACTGATATCACTATTGTAAATGACTTATTTATCGCAGTTATGTTTGTGCTTGCATCGTACGAGTACATTAAAGGTGACAAAACCACCCTTTTCATTGTTCGTAGGTAATTAACCTAGGTACCTATCTCCAATAGGTATTTGGATAACTCTCAAAAGACTGTCTCTATAATTACCTGTGCGCACACCAAAGCCCACAGTGGCACAGACATGAAGATGCCTTTCCAAGGTATGGCAGAAGGCTGGCTGGTGGTGTGTCTTCCGAGAGCTTCTTCCAAATACTTCTTCTCCTCGTCCGATATGTATGGATGAGATTCTGGGTCATTGTAGCAGAGGATTGCCTAAAAAATAAATAACTAATTACCTAATGAATTCCGTCGATACAGATCATTCAAAATATTTGATGCTCTTCCAAACACAATCCAAATTGATTCTATTCTATTTGCATAATCTGGCTATATAAATCTAAGTACCTACATTTCCTGATATATTTTTCAAGGAAACTGCGCTAATCGCCAAAGTAAAATTACTTACCCATAAAATGAACCACAAAATGCCGACAGCTCCGAATAAGTAAAACACTGATTTCCAGTCGCCAGATTCCTTCATAATCAACCCGGAGACATAGGTCCCGGCGATGTTGCCAATCTGGGATCCACCGAAGACTAGAGAACCCATTCTGCCTCGTTCTGAGATCGGTGCCCATCTGGCTAACATGGCGTTTAGAGCTGGAAATGTTGTTCCCTATAAACAAAGACAATCGTTTCATAAGTCTACGGAAAATAAAAGAAAAAGTTAAGCAACTAGGTACGTCACTCTGCAACTTTGATGACATCGTAAATCACAAGGTTGACAATCTTACCTCTCCAAGTCCTTCCAACACCCTCAGTATAATCAACCCTGTAGCACCACCAACATGTACAGCCCATGGTGTCATCAAAGTAAACACAGCTGTGCTCAGTACTCCAAAGCCAAGAGAGTACTTTCCCCCGAACCTCTCAGCTAACATACCCCCGGGCAAATGCGTGACTATGTAGCCATAGTAGAACGCGCTGAGGATAATGCCTTGCGTCTCTTCGTCCCAGTCGAATCCTGTTAACTCCTGAAAAAAATACCAAAAATTGCAAAAAACAGAAAGTACTATCGGAACAAAAGAATAAAGAATAAGCACTGGGTCATCTAGTTTGTCCGGATATGAAGAACATACCGTAGGGTCAGACACGTCCTCTGCAGTATCTCCAGCTGGACAGGATCCGCTGTCGAGCGGTGAAGCAGCTTTCCGCCTAACCATCTGTGTGATCGCTATATTGAGGCACACTCTCATTGTGTATGCATTCGCCACCGCCAGGAATCCCATGATTGCCATCACCCATCTTTGCGGTATGAAAAATACTGTAACAAAATATTGAGGTGAAAGTGCGATGACAGCAAATTGAGGTCGTTGACTACGATTCCAAACGGTATAATTACATCATAAATTAGAGAGCAACCATGCAGATTAATAATTGCATTGGAATTTAGCAATAAATCGAAATTTTGTAACAAATTCTTGGCTGCATGGAATTTTATGGGTGAACAGAAATAAACATTAGAAGTAATAAATGAAGAATTTCACTACTGGAAAACATTAATTTATTTACATAGCTAATAGCACTAATAGACAGACAACTATTTATCTAAGTACCTAGGTACCTACATATCAGTTAGTAACACTACAATTTTATTGTATATATTGCTAGGAAAACAATTATGTACGGTAAGAATTTTAATTGTTGCTATCGCAAGTATCGCAACTGAAAGAAATTGTTTGCAAGTGTTTTACAGAATATTTATCTTCATTTGACCATGTGTTTAGATCATAATTTCTAGGTACCTATTTACCTTATTCAATGTATTGATTATGAAATAGATTGTTTTCATCTCTACATACATGTTATCTATGTACATGTTATTCATATGGAAATAGCATAGACGAGTTATTTCATGCTAAGTAATAATTACTTTGCTACGGCGATGAATGCAATGAATTTCAATGGAATGCAAGTAGGTAGCTATTATTATATTACCTACTATAATGTTTCAAGTAGAAAAAGAAGAATTATTAGTAACACATGATACATAATAGAATTTAAAACACAATCGCTTGTCGTGAATTTTAATCAAATAGTTCAGTTGACCACATCGTAGTTCGCTACCTATCCAATCTAACCAATATCTATAAAAAAATATAGTGCTACTGTATTGTATTCTACATCAGGCAGACGCTATTGTATGGGCATCGCATTCGTGAGACACTGAACCACAGAATAAAGAAGACCACCCGCTTGGCTCTGTAAAAATCCAGCTGGAATCGAAACCTTAGTAGGTATACCTACCAACATTATCTTCGCTACCAAACGCTCCAACAAGCACACCATTACAAATGAATTCTGCAGAATATTTTTACACTTTGTGTGTTCCTGTTCACCCAGTATAACTTACGTTCATAACTAAATTTACATGTCTCTTTTCCTTGGTATCAGCTCCTACCTAATTCCACACAAATGCTTCCCAATCCTGAGTACCTACCTAACATGCACATTGCACACCATCGATCTGATATCCCCTTTCACGTCCAGTTCTCATTTTGCAATTCGGTCAATCTCATATTTGCCCACATTTCTGTGGCCAGTCCTACGTCCCACGTCCCTCCAGAACATTTCTACCCCATCCGGCGTCCAATCAACGGCATATTGCAACCTGCATATTGCCTTTCAATTTCCATCATGCTATATAGACAAGTGTACTTAAAATTCCAACTAGCCAATCTACGTGAATTAGTCACGTTGGTAATAAATAGAATCCAATAGACAGGAAACAATACCTACCATTCTTTCAGGCCGATTATAAAAGCATACGCTGAGATGTCAAAGATAATTACATACATTCAGCGTGACTGCTTGGACAATAGGCATGACATGGTATCAAGTAGATATAGCTAAAAATACACATACAATAATAACGCGTACAACATACTAGCATGCCAGAACGACTAGCCCCAAACAAAAAACAGCCACAAGTTCTTGAACCCTTAAAAATATTACTTGTGTCACTAACTATGAGGACCAAGGTATCACAACATTTTCAGATATTAGCGATTGCAAAAATCGTCTGTTCGTTTGCGCACAAATTGAAAGAAAGAAAGAAAGAAAATTCGTTTATTATGCCTTCTTCGTTTATTGCAAATTCTGTTTGACATGGCAGTTACTTCTACACCCTCTTCGATGTACGTAAAATTTGTAGGTAAATATAGCAGGTAACATAAATACACAATATCTACAGTAGGTAAACATTTTTGATTGTCCTCTTTGTTATGTTCTCTTATGTGGATGCATCGAAGCGGAACCTGGGAGTGTAGACTGAACGTAATGGAATTTGAATAAAATGAGAGCCTACTTTATTCAGGGTTGTTCCTCGCATTATTTAATTGATAGAACTACCTATCAGAAATTTGTGATCTTTTCAGTACCTAATGAAATTATTTGTCTAACCGAATGTTGTTTTTCTCAAAATCATCACACATCTTTATGTAGATGTTTGTGTCCTGCTTCTTGGTTATATTTGTTCTTCACAGCGTTTGTTTATCACAAAGATAGATAGTTTCTATCGGTCAAGTTGTTACAACACGCAATAACTCTACTTACGACTCTACTTTGTCAGTGAAGTCTTCGTAAGATAATTTTATCTTTTCAATGTTCCTTTACAAATTGAATGCTGATTGGAAATGTAATAAAGGGGTAACGAATCTCGAGATAAATAAAAGAGATTCCGCACGCACGATTTTTTCCAAGGTTACGTGATATACGTTAATATTGCAAGATAGTTTATCTATAGAGCTCTGAAAGATTACATGCATCTTCGTATCTCTTCTGCTTCTGGAAAATTTAACTTCAACCATTGCAGGATTATCCGTACCGTAGTTTCAAACTTGAATTTAAAACGGTGGACGTCTTATTGTTCTATTTAGTTCCAGCTATGGTTCAATCGATGAAACATCACTTTGCAGAATAGCATAAAAAAATTGGTGAAAAACTACGGTTCCACTGACTAGTTCGTTAGTGGAATTGCCCTCAGTTTCTAGTGCGCACTGACCACGCGACATGCGCTTCTTTAGTCTTTTGCAATTATCAAGCTATCATAATCAACAATCTTCATTCTCCATTCAATGTAAACAAACAGTAAGTGTGAGCGATTACGCCGTCAGCTAAACGGGTTTCTATTGACACACTAATTGTTAATTGCCGCTAAGCGACGCGCTTTGAGAATGCGAGGACATGCGCTTTTCACCTGCGGTCATTAGATGCTCATTACAATTTCTAAGGTGTTTTCATTTAGGGATTTTACTTTCTGATTTTTTACCGATGACGTCTACTGTCGCGTTTGTTCATCTGTTATCATAATAGCCTCTTGGTCGAATACTCAAACGCCACTCAAACCCCACTCAATTTAAGTCACGCTTATATTATTGCCATCTCTTACAAACGAGTAGTGTCAAACAGAGGCAGAGCAATTTTAAGTGGTGCTCAAATTTGAATGACGTTTCAGTATTTCAGCCTCTATCTGCTCTACCTTTCTAACAAATAAAGGGTCTTGTTTAGGTGAAGAGAACATCCGGAAAACCGCCAAGATGACAGCCGGGTTGGGAGTCCTATTTCATTTTTAAATGCATTCTTTCCTATCGGTTAGGAACTTAGGTAGTTTCTAAACACTTCAAGGAAGGATATCATGCTATTATCGTTACACTTAGGTATTTTATTATAACACTTAGCCACAAACTTCCGCTAAAAATAAACAAGACTAGTTAAAGTAGGCACCAAGTCGAGGCTACGATAAGAAGTACTTGTGGTTTAAACAATTAGCTTTCAAATTAGAGGTTCATGAGACAAGTAACAAGATAATAGAAACGAGTAAATGTGAGAATTCTCAGAACATCTCTGAAGTTCCTCCCATTACAATGATTAGATAGTTGACTTTTATAGATTTGTTGAAAATGCGGTTAGTATTTATGTACCCTTGCGTATCTTGACTACGTTCTTAGTAACAAACGTAACAGGCTTTTAATAGTGTAAAAACGGCATAACTTGGACAATGGTCGATAAAGGCGAACCCACGTCGCAGGCATTTTAATTTAGTTTGCCTAAAATGGTTCATTGATCGTGATTTTTTTATTGTTTCCGGTTCTCTTCCATTGTTTGAATTCAGATCAGAGTATGCCCGTTACAATTGCCTCTGGCGACAATAAACTAACAGAAGCTTTAAATGCTCAACAGTTATACACCAGTAGAAAGAAACTACAGAGTCTCAACCTGAGTAAAGAATTTGATGACCAAAACATCGTCCGTCGGTCGTTGAACAAGTTTGGGAAAAAATGCATACCTCTTGCAAAGATTGCAGTTCCCTTTGGATTCCCAGAAATAATCATTACAAAATTCTCGTGGGCAAAGTCAGATTGCATTATAAAGAGGCCTGGCTGCGTTCTCGTCAAGTTGCCCAACTTGGCATTGGAATTGAGAAACTCGTTAGAAGTTACTTTTTGCATCGGTCAGATTTCTATCGAACGGGACGAATTGCATTCCACAGCCGATGTCGTACGATCCTCGGAGCCAATAGCTGTCTTGGCAGACAGACTGGCAGCGTACATTTCACATCAAAAGTAGATGATTGATTTTTTTTATACCTAATTTCCCTATTCTTGTCTACATCCAGCCAGACTGAAAATAAAGACAGGCGTCATGGCTCAGTCGGTAACTCGGTAGTAGCTCTGCCTTCCGTGCTGTGGGTCGTGGGTTCGATCCCCACCGAAAACAAACATTTGTGTGTTGTAAAACATAGATGTTTGTTCTGTGTCTGGGTGTTTCTATGTATTATAAGTATGTATTTACAAAAAAAATAATGTATGTATGTATTCTATCAGCCATCTAGTTTCCATCGTACAAGCTTTGCTTAGTTTGGGACTAGAAGGCGTTGTGTTAAGTGTCCGTGGATATTTATATTTATTTATTTATTAAAAGAACTACGTGGATACTAGTAGATTAATTCTATCAAACAGGACAGCGAAAACTAACATTAAAAGAAAAAAAAAACTCTCTGAAAGTTCCATACTCTATATACCAAGGCTCTAATCTACCCGAATAATAAACGTATCTAATAGGAAATGCTTCCTTTACTCGATGTAAAGTTTACGGTTTCGTTATTCGTATCCATTACTAAAACTTGATTTTGAGAAAAGTTTGCAATTAATCTGCTCAAAATTCTACCAGATACCTACTTACAGTAAAAAAAAAAAGTTCATGGACTAGTCAAAGACTTGCTCATAGGCATACATCTACAAAGAGTAACAAATAGCTGAGCCCGTAGTCTGTGCATTTGTTTTACTTTTAGAAATTTTGTAGGGAATTGCATAATTCCAAAATCTTCCGCTAGAGGCGCTTATCCGGGTTTCATACAAAATTTCTCGCTTTGCGAATGCGTTTGCGTGTTCTATAATCGAGTCGAAAGTAAAACAAATGCACAGACTACGGGCTCTGGTACCATATTGATTGGAATGGATTAATAATGCGGTAGATTAGTATCACTATTTTGCATTATACCTACAGGCATTAATTATTAAGTAAATATACGGTTAAATGTTCGTGTTCCAGCCACTTCCAGCTTAACGATAACAGCTGAGTGACTCTATCACGTGATGAAGTAAAATGGGGTTTCAAATAATAATTTAAAAAAAAACTTGTTGTAGACTCAGAACCTACTTGTGTTTTGTCTTTTGCATTGATAAGAAAATTCTAATTGGGTCGAAAGAGACATAACGCGGTGTTACTATTTCAAGCTTATCGAGTTAATACAAGGTTGTAGTATTTTCTCAAATGAGTGCTATCTAAAGACATGCCTTCAACTGACATCAACGCCCAATTACCTAGACCTAATTTTTTATCGCGATATTTTTACAAAATGCGCTTATTATTATTATTCTCCTCTCGCTACTCAGAGAAAAAGCTAAAAGTATCCTACCTGATTGACGACAGAAGCATACGATTTCATTTAATCGCACCTATGTATACGACAACCCGAGCACTTCGCTACTTGCTTACGATTGCAGTCATGTAGTGAACCAGCTGTTCTATTTTATATGTGTGCACGTGCTTCAACACGTTTGTAGAGACACGTGTCCACTCATTGCCCATCAGTGGGCAATTAAACAGCCGATTACCAATTCACGGCATTGCATAATGGCGAACTCGAGATCTGCTAATAAAGACGCAACTTACTTCCGTTACCTAATTAATTAATTTCCAGTTTTTATGGATTGAAATGTCAATCGATCGCTTTGGTGCGCAAAAGTGGAATGCTTCGTTTTTATAATGTAAACAGAATATTATTTTTTATTTTTAGAAAAATAGCAACGTGCTCTTTATCGTCTGTATAATTTCAGTTAATTAAATTCTAGATTGTTTGGAGGTTAAAATACTGCTGGCATACCTACGGTATTGAAAAATTGAATTTTTTTTTTTGTTTTACAGCAAACTTTCAGAAAACTGAATGTGGTATTTGCCAAGACCAGGTATTTAGTTACTAAATAGGACAAGTACGCAAAAAGTGTCCCTTTTTTTCAAAACTAGACCGGAACACTATACAGCATACCTACTCTTTAAGAATCGAACTACTAGTAATAAGATGGAATAAACCCTTTTCAGTGAAATTTAACAAAACCCTTGAACTATGTAGTTCAAACATGTCACTCTAGGCACTCTAGCGATAAAAATTGCTGGAGTGACTTTGGGTACATTTTCACAGAAGTTTTTGCCACTTTTCATACTCACCATGCAAGCGTAGGGTTCAAGAAAACTTTTGCCAAGAAAACTGAAAGACGATCTCAAGAGTTTTCGACGTTCCAAGAGGATTATTTTCAAATTACTTTTAAAAATACGATTTTTGTTTATATGTAGCACTAGCCGTCGCCCGCGGCGTTGTTTGCGTTCCCTTTAGAGTGTGACCTTTCAAAATTTCTTCCTTAGTGCACCCCTACCCTCCAAATTTCATACCTCTAGGACTCATGGTTTAGGCTGTGCGTTAATTATCAGTCAGTTACAAAAGATTTATATAGGTATATTGATGATTTATGTACAAAAAATACATATACCTAGTAGATGATATTATTATGCTTATTCTCTCCTGGCGTGGAGGAGATACGCAGCAAGATCATTGCATAAGAAGACACTCAATAAGTAAGGTCAAGTTCAGAACTTGTAAATTAGGTGAGCGTAAGTCAACGGATGCAGTAATTATTACCTAAAGTATGCATTTGATGAAACTTCCTCGAATAATCCGACTTGGGACGATAACTGACTTTGTGTTCATTATTTTTATAACACTTCCGTTTGACATAAAATATCTACCTGCTTATTTTATTAGGTGAATGTTATTAGTTTTTTTAACACTTTTTAGTTTTTGGCAAACGCAAATTTTGTAGGATCCTGTTTGGAGACGTTTTTAAATAAGATTTATCGATCGTAAGGTGAGAGGTCTCCTAAAATAAGGATATCGATGCGAGGAATCAAATTACACACCTATTAACATCGCAATAAAGTTCAAAAAACACGCTCTCTTCTTACATTACACGTGCTAATGCCAAAATTTACAATAGTTAGGTACCTTCTTATTTAATTTTATTCCTCGTTGCTGTTGTGTCTATTGAGGTTTTTGAACCGATTGACACTATAGTAGAAGCCTATTTGACTTACCTACTCAATAGACAGTCATAAAAAAAATGCGGGTTTACTCAAAAGAACTCCATGTTTGTTTAGTGAAAAAAAAATTCTAAATCTAATCTGACTGAACAAATTTTACTCATGAGTTAGATATTCATAACCGGTATAAATAAATAACTTGATTTACACAGAAGTTTTGAGTGCTGGTGTTAAACTAAGTCAAATTAAAACATGTTTGTTGCTGATATATTAGGTAATTCTGTTAGTCATAAAAATGATTTAATATTAAAATTTTTACGCATTACGATAATAATGCAATTTGAATGCATAACTTACGGTTAAAATTCGATACGGGTAAGTAGAACCAAATCGAAATTGTTTGTAAGTATGTATGATATATCTACTTATTGCGAGTAGCTAATCGAATGACAAGGTGTGTGACGTCACGAAAAAATCTTCGATTCTTCGGAAACTTGAGCGAATATTTAAAAAAAATCTGCAATATCGATTATCGTCTAAGAATCTTTGCTAGGTATTTTTATCCTAAATAAATAGGTGTTGCTGTCTATTTCAGAAGATTTCAAAACCTAACTTTTTCATATTATACCTAATATGAAAGTCGGTGCAAAGTATTCATATTTCTTTAAAAAGTACTTACACTTTGATAAAATCAACTGCCAACCAGACAACATCTTGTATTCGTTAAAATCACCATCAACACTTAAAACTTTTTTGTCCCAACTTTTTCTCACAAAAATCACTTTCAAGTCTTGAAAAAAATTCGCTCTATTTTATTTATTTTTTCCTCTTTTTCTTGAAGTTCAAATACGATTTAGAGTTTGAAAGGTGCGGTTTCGCACGAATGATATCCCTTGCGGTTTGTGTCATGCGCGCATTGGAATACAACCTACAATAGGCGCTCGCGCAGCCATCCCGCCTCTATATACCTCGGCGATCCATAGCATTTGAGAGCTGTGGCCTAGCGGGAAGAACCCTGCCTCCTAATTCCAAGATAGGAGGTTCGAATTTAGGATTTTTATCGGGGTGCTATTTTTTTCTTCATAGACCTACTCGTAGAGTAAGCGATTGTAGAGCTATACTGTAGCATAGTAGGTTATTACATTGTTTGATACGTGAACTTGGGGTGTAGGGATGTAATTGAGTTGTTAACCTGTACCACAGATTATATGCCTGTACACTGTCGCTTTACAAAACAAAACAGCGAGAGCTTCTGAAAAATATGAAACGCTTAAGATTGTAGGTTATCTTTGCATGCCTGGTCCACGAAGATCCTTGGGAAAGTCTTTGCAGGATCCAGAGCTCCCTATAAATTTGCCATTTAAAAACTCACTGAGAACTCTAGCCAAGCTACCAATGATTCTTATCGTTGCAAAACCACCAACTCAATAGCTCCTATTAGTTTCCGGCTTACTTATAGCACCAAATTCTGAATATGAAACCGGTTTTCGTAATCGGTCAAGTTCAATGCGAATGCCAGACCAGACTATATAAATAAAATCAAGTGGTCAAATCTGGACCCGCAAAACTTTATTCTGGTGGTTAAAATAAGGGCTCAAATTACCATTTTTCCATAATTACCTGCCAGGGGAGTAATTAAGACTAGAGGTAAAGTTACAGGTAGGTAAGTAGGCACGTAAGGTAAAGAGAGAATACTCATACTCGGATCATAGGTACATCTACTCGTAGGTATACCTATAATTTCCTCTCTCATCAATAAATTCTGGTCAGGTTCATGTAAAGAGTCAGAAGCATCTCTAACCTAGGTACGTCGGCAATATTGTCGATTGGGATGGACGGATGGATTTGGCTGAGCAATTAGCAGGTGCTTAGCTCACTTTCCTGCCACGTGCCATTGAATAAACATTGTACGTACAGTAGGGAAATTATACACGCGCTAAATACATTGACGCACTTACAGAATCTCCATCTTGTGTTCGCTAACATAGGCTTTTCCCAAGAAGCTGTGACCATTTATATCTGCTCTAATGCGTCGAAAAAATTGCGAATTCCATAAAACAAATTGCGTCATATTTTATGTCCTTTTTTGCTTTGTTCGAGGATGTTTTTCTATTACATTCTTATAAGCCATTTTCATACTGAGCTTTCCTTTAAGAGAGCATTAAGTATTTTTTATTTATCTCCGTCTTCGGGATTTTTGTTTAAAGTGATTAGATTAGTCTCCAAATATATTTTTCCATTAAGTACCTTACTTACAAAGGTAAATATTTGAGTTCACATCACGTTTACCTACGCCACGCTTCAATTTCGTGTTTTCGCTCTTTACCACGGCTATTTTCCCTGACCGAACCTAACGTTATTTATTATGCAAACAAATCTACTGTGATACCTACGGATATATTATTATTTTCATTTAATGCATCTACGTAGACAATGTTTTCCTATCATACGAATTGTCTAACGTATGAAATTTTGCATCAGAGCAACAGAGCCTGCAGTCTGTGTGGTTTTGTTAATTTGTGAAAAGTGATTACTAATTTTGGCTATCAATTTTTGATCCATATACCGCGTTCACACTTACTGCCGGAGTTAAATCTGGACTTATTGCCACAGCAACATCGCCTTTATTCTTTACGGAGCAAGGACATGAACATACCGGGACAGGGCATGATCGTGTTTGGACTATGCTCATGCCCACTTCCCTGGCCAACTGCAGCTGAGTGTGAACTCTTTTAGCAAATCAACAAAATAAAACTTAGGCTACGTGTTCAGTTGACTATAAAAGTGTTTTGTAGAAAGCGTTCAATACCAGGGACAATAAAAATATAGCCACAGGCGGAAGCTATAGTAGCTCTATAATTATAGACGTCTTTAGCATAATGTTGTAAATAAATACAATTGCGGCAATCAATCTGTTGTTTCTATGGTGTGCCAATGTTTGGCATTGAGTTCTGATGATCATGATTAATGATTTTGCGTCAAAGGAGGCTCGTCAATGAAAAATAATGCTTAGTTTCCTGGAGCAAACAGCCAAACCTAGTAGCACTCGGTAGTAAGACTAGACAATGTTTTCCAACGTGTAGAAAAGTTTTGCAAACAAATATCAACGGTTGCATATTACGAATAAATAAAACTCTTTTAAAGCTGACTGATAATCAACGCACAGCCTAAACCATAAGTCTTAGAGGTATGAAATTTGGAGGGTAGTATCCTTATATGGGGTGCACTAAGAAAGGAATTTTGAAAAGTCACTCTAAACTTCTAAAGGGTCTAGAACGCGAGCAACGCCGCGGGCGACGGCTGTTACGTATAAATTCATTAAGCGAGACCTTACGTAGATAAGCGCTCAGTTTACCACAATACTCTGATGAAGATAAGCGTGATCTTCTGGGAAATGTCATGTTCACTTCTGGAGCCAACTATTAATCAGTTCTGATTTGAACAATGAATTGCTCCAATTTATTTTTGCGTCAGCAAAAAGAGGCGCGTCAATTTAGAGTCATAAAATAATCTACGCAGATCTTGAATAAGGAAGTAGTAGGTTTGGTAGAGATTATCAGATTCTTTTTGCCCGAATCGTCCACTACCGTCGTCGTGCCGAAAGTTAAAAGCCATAATAATTATGATCATTGCAGAAATTCCTAACATTTTGTGGTTGAAGTGTTATATTAAATAATCTTTCAATGAGATCACCTTCTTTACTTGTATTGTTAATCAAATAGATACTGATTTGTGTGTTTAGGATTACTGTATGTTTAGTAGAGATTCTGCGAAAAAACTCATTTCTAGGAATTAATAGTTAGTATTTTATTCGATTATAACTTTATGTATGTACACGGACCTACCTCTATAGTCACCTCTCTCTAGCCTCAAAGGTTTGCTGTAAGAAAACTCTTCTTATGGTTAAGCTCGCCTTTGTACATGTTATCTATTTCTGTCTTCTGTTTATGTGTTATTTTAGTGTATAATAAAGAATTAATAAAATATTATGTAGCTACCACATTTAGAGCTATTTGGGACATCTGAGACGGTCAAGGATTAGCAATACTGGATGTACCTTTTAGCTACTTTGGAGTAGAAAATGAATGCAGTAGTCGATCGAATAAACCGTTTAACAACCTACGTCGTAGGTACATACACGACCATTTTGCACTGCTCTTTGTTGTACTTATTGCAGTTTGTGTGAAAAGTTGAGTATTATCCTCAGGGACAAAGCTGTCTTAGTTTCGGGCAACCTTGAATCCCTCTGTCACTATGGATCCTAGTCAACACCCTCGCGTAAACGCTCGGGTGCATGTAATCATTAGCATCTTCCGTGACTTTGCGATTCAAGAGCCCATTCGACATAATTATGACGGTGCTTTGTCCCCTTCCCCTAGGTTAATAATCTAGTATTCACTGCTTATCAAACACCATGCTAGCATTAATGGTTTTCACGATATTCAAGTTTTAATATATGACCCGTAACTTTCGACTGTATTAAAAAAAAAATTACGGATGCTCCATTTTTTGCAAGAACTGAAAAGGATGTGTTGATGATGACACACCTCTTCAAACAAGTCGTTATTTAAAGCCCCTTTAGGTTTTATTTAGTGCTAATGACCGATAATTATATATAATAATACCTATCTACAGCCATAAACAATACAATCTGAAGTAGAGTGCTTGCAAAATAAAGGTAAAGTAAATCTAAAGAAGGATGACAAAGAGATACCTATATTTAGATCACTGATGCATAGCAGACTCGTGATTGTATTTAGGTACTAAAGATAGAATATTAGGTACCCCACCAAACATCGCGGTACCTAGTACATTCGTAATCAAAACAGTCAGAATCTCATCGGATCTTAGTTCTAAGATTTCTTTTTGATCAGACCTCAGGAGGATTTTATTAGTATAAGAATGTGTACTAAATTGCATTACTTATGCATTTTTTTCATTGGCTAAGTAAAGTAGTATTCTAATAGGTATTAGATTCAACCAGGGCCACAACCTCGCACTCTGAAAGGAAATCTCAGACAATTCGTGCCTATTGTGACACTCTTTCCTCATAAATCGACAATGATCTCTCTGGTACAGAATATTGTTGTTTACAGTTTATGCAATTATTATGACTGCCATGACGAAAGATTATGAAAAACTATAGTTCTTATATCAGTATAAAAATATTTTAGGTAGTTAAATATTCATTTACGAAAGTTTCGAATTTGTGACGAAGGATTACCAATGGTTGGACCACAGAGTTGTACGATGTCGCCCGTATTTTGACAAGACTATTTTGTATGGATAGTTACGTTAGATATAGGAACAATATTACCTATACCTCAGGAACTGAGACAGTAGGGCGTGATCCTGAGGTTATCTTATTACCTATATTAAGTAGGTACTTATCTATACCCTGCAGTGGGTCAATGTGGACTGATATGCATGTGGTAATGGAACGTTAAGATTCTGGGTGCAAGGGAACGCAAGGACCGAGTGAGCGGAGAGAGTGAAATCGATGAATGAGTGGAAAAGAACGGAGTGAATGGGCATTATGGAAGCGGTGATCGAATGGAGAGGTGTAGGATTTTGATGTACTTTCTGGGATTAGCAAAAGAAGAATAAAAGTGTATCTTGGAGCTACCCCTGGATTTCTGTTCTATCATCCCCCGTCCTACATGCATTATTATTTAAAACTCCGGATCATCTTCAAAGTCTTGATTATTGGAATCCATGGTTGTAGTTTTACCAAGTTTATTTTCAAATCTCAATGCTCTTTCAACCTCAAACTATGAATTACCAATTTTACAAGTGTAGGTACGTGAGTTTTTGTTAAAATTTGCGTTGTTACCTAGGCCCACTTTCTAGGTAATTATGCGAGTTATTGAATCTATTTTATTGGGCTATCAACCTACTTTTATTACACAAACCTCTAACTATTCGTTTAGAAGTTGAACATAACCCTAATTGGCTTTGTTAATGCCCTTTTCACTGTGTCTAACAATAAAAGCACCGCCACTTCGACTTTGGAAGTTCTACGACATGTGCTTTTTGTCCGAGTCTACGACTATTATAGGTGTAGCTACCTACAAAAATACCTAACCGACCTACAATTTTCCTTAACCCAGTCTACATCCTGTTACCTAGGTGTAGTATGCCTACTGATAGTTATCTAGGCATGTCTCTGTCTTAGCGACAATCTATTACCTACCTTCTAAACGCATATTTACCGTATGTCTTTCCTCAAGCAAATTCAGCGTTCATATTCCATATCACAGACCGTTTGTAAATCCTTGATCCTGATAAGGGGAAGTCCAAGTTTCAGGTTATTTACCAGTGATTTTCCTCCACGTATTATTACCTATATTAGGTGAAGTTCTTATTTACCTAAGTGCAAGTTTGTCACGTGATGCACTTGGAACATTTGCAACTTTATAAGTACCTAACCTACTTACCTTATTTCTCTCACAGGCTCCTATTCTGATAAAGAACTCAAGCATAAGTAGATTTGTGTCGAAATTCCCATACAAAACAGTCTAAAAATCTTTACTTGAGTCCGATCAGAGCTTGAGAGGTACAGTCACGTTTTCCTGCAAACGTACGTATTGGCACTCTATAAGATCCCCAAAATTTGTTGTCCATCGTACATGCGGATTGCATCCTTAGTCTTAACTTTTTTTATATTATGTCCTTCAAGTCTTTCCAGGTACCTATCAATTATAAAAGGATTTGCATTTGCAATAAGTTTCTTAATATGTATTTATTCAATTGTGTGTTTGCATTAGGTTCTTATCTTTGCTCTGGATTCAGAAATCGCAGTTTTTATAAATATTTAGATCCCACGCAAGTTAATTTTCTCATCAGTTTTCCCCATAATTTTTCCCGACGCTCAATGATTAACAGCTTCCAGTTAGCTTGTAGCAATTTACTCGGCAGGTTTACTGTAATTGAAGGGTTCTCTACCGGTGCCGTAATGACTGTAGGCGCGGCAGACTGCATGGCTACCCACCCAAGTACCCGCATAACTAGCCTAGCCACACATCAATCAGAAATACGCATGTTGGTACACTCGACGAAAGTCTATTAGGTACGTTTAGATTTTCTACTTCTACTAGGTGCTACAGCGAACTAAATTGCCGACTTGGTCTGACTACGGATTTGTTTCTAGCGAGTTTTATAGTTAGGTACCCATTTGCTACAACAAGACTCTGACCTAGATGAATTAATTTTCAGTATGAATTTTTCAATCGGTTTTTTATAAAAAAAGCTTGTTTGCCTAATGATGGCTTACATGATATTAAGACATCTGACTGCTATACCTCCCTTTACTACATTTACTTATGGTACGTGGCTGATAATGATCCAGTCTCTTATAGGAAACCAATGTTTTGACCAAAAAAAAAAAAACAAGGAAGAAGTATTTAGGTATCACTACTTTTGCAGTCGACAGTATGTGAGTGCCAACAAACTCTAGTAACTAGTTATATGAGATAAAGCGGTATTCGGAACGTATTAGCATTTTTTTGTGACAGTGAGCCAAAATATGTAATATATTGAGCACATTTATACGCACCATTTACTTACCTAGTCAGTTTTTTTTTAAGTGGTTCGAAGTAAATTTTATTATAAACCTAAGGTTGCGATTTTGTGACCATATAAGTGCCACCAACTTATATGGTCACAAAATCGCAACCTTAGGTACCTTTGCTTTAAAAAATAAACGAGAAAAGTAAAATTCTGAATGTATTCTCCGTCTGGCAAAAGATCTCACCCATTGCACGTTTTCAAACAGAAATTGCATCTGAGTAGACACATTTCATCTAAAATAGGAAAATAAAGAATTTTTTATTATGATAATGAAACGAGTTGAAGCAAAAAGTAACTTCCTCATTCTAAACATAGATCGTCACGCTAGAAGCGATATCGAGACTGAAAAACAAAGGTTGAGTTTGCTAAGAATCATCCCAGATAAATCACATTTTTCTCAAGAAACCGCAATTTAATAGAGCTACGAGGGCATAGACAGACATGCAGACACACAACGTCGTCAATCTTATAGCTCCCTTTATCGTTTCTTAGTCGGAATTTATCATCAAGTTATCATCGTTAAAAAAATATTACTCATAAAGAGCCTGTATGTAGGTATTAGGTAGTCTGAATTTTATTTTGTTGATTTGTGAAAAGATTAATTGTTTTTTTTTGTGTAGAAAAGTAGTTTTCGTTTCACCAAACAATTTTTCTAATTCCATACAAAAATATCGAATCACCTTTCGCAAAAAGAAGAAACGAAATAGGTAGTTAGTTAGTTACAATGTTTGTGTTTACATTGAAACAGTGCAAACCTCTCTGTTCGTCTTTGACGAGATGAAAGTTCATTAACATTTACTTATTTACTTAGGTACTTGCCTACACTGCATAGAAACTCGATCATGTAGGTACTTACTTATAACTACCTACTTTAATATGGGTACGATGCATATATTCAACCTCCGACCGAAAAACGGAAGGACTGCTATTAGTGGATCTAAGGAGATTTTCAAAGTCGGGGGTCCTAAATTTCTGTAAAATTTATTTGTAATAGGTAAGTGCACAGGTGATAAGATAATAGAAGTATAGGCATAATTTGATTATACCTACCTTTTGACCTTTACTGCTTTTACTTAGATCAGTCGGTCAGCCACGTAGCTCTAATATTTTTTTGTCTAGCGACAGGACTTTCCACAAGCTCTTTCCTAAACAAAAATACTATTTAGTACCAGCTAATCGTTATCCCTAAAACCCATCAGAATATCACTTGTCTTATCGATCACTAATCTCTAGAAAATTTTCCTATTGAATTTTCCAAGTTCTACCATACGTCAAGTCAGTGAGAGCAGGCTCTAACTAAACTCATGGAATTTTTCGCGTGTCCCACTTCCAGTCGACTGCGCGCATCGCCGTTTAAGTCCGCACTGCCGTAGATTAAACCATAGTTGGTATGCAATATAGTAACAGATGAAGTATCTATCGAGATGTTATTATAATGTATTTAGATGCACCTAAAGCACTAGTTAAAATGGCATCTGTAAATTAAGAGAAACAACACTACCTTCTTTATGGACCTAGAATAAATTAGGTAGGATATACAGGGTGGGTATTCTACTAACCTTGATCAGATAGCTCTGTAGGCTTCTGCAACAGCGGTGTCCATTCCGAACCTTTCCGCTTGCCAATCGATACTGAATCGAATGCACTATTTAGCAATGCTTTTTCAAGTAGAGTCTTCACCATTATAACTTCACTGATAAACAATTTTTTTTTAAAATTTTACTGAACCACGAAGTAAAATAAAAAATCTTGAACCGTCGGTTATGAGGTCTTGGAACTGTCTGTGGTCAGTTCAGTAATTATTTATTTAAATTGTTCACTGATAAGAGAAAGGTTACAGGAGAATGGGGTTATTCTCATATGAAATGTTGGCCACGCGCGACTGCAAGTTATTCTTCGGTTGTAGGGTAGTTTATCAAAATGGCGTATTTTTCCATAACAATAATAATAATTGATCTCGCTTTACTTACCTACTTACCTTAGATATCCGCAATCTTACATAGTTTTATAATAGCTTGGTAAACAACATTTTCTAATATTGTTGGATATAGTTTTCCATGCTAAAACTATTTTTTATGTTAATGTCCACTGAAAACGGAAAACTTTTAAATTGAAAACAAAAAACAACAATATCGCTCGTATTCATAAATTAAAATAATAGAATCCCAGTAGCTCATCAATAATGTATTATACTCCAATGATTAAAACACTCGCATGAAATCTACGCACTTCATGAATAACCCAACGACATTGCGAGTTGCTACTACCTATAAGTATAACCTATAGGTAGCTGTCATGGAAAATCACTCGCACTCCTATTATCTAATAGGCACTCACTAAGCCACTAACTAATAGATAGGTAATATAAACAATATAAACATAAACTTTAAAGATAATGTCCCATTAGGTACAACTCATTAGGAAGTCGGGTCGGAATATCATTGTTCAGAGCAACTTTCTGATAAATTCACATCTTTTACATCTTCGATACCACAGCCCAGTCATTTAGTCGGAGGAAAGAGCTAAGACAAAAATGTATTCAAAATGTAGTTCCTATCATCAACAATATAAAAATTTCTGACACTAAAATAACGAGCTCCACTCCACCCTAGTTTGCGCTTCAAAAATTTATAAGCCGATTTCAGGTAGTATCAAACCCATCGATTTCGAAATTGATCAAATTAGAGTTGGCTATACAATTTTCTGAACAAACAATGCAAAAATATAAATCGGTGTGTCTGCGATTTGCGAATCATTTTCATAAGGAGCTTCAAAGTTTTTCCTGAAATATGAGGAGAATATTGTTTCTTAAATTCATAATTGCTGTCATAAATGCAGAAGTTTATTATGATACGATTATGATTGGTGATGTAATCCGGTCTATGCAGAAGCCATCATGTGTGATATCGACGGTTTGCTGGCCGTTTAGTAAGTACCTAACGATTTTAGAAGACTACAACTTAAAGATGGTGAAAGCTGAGACTTGCTGATAGATGTACATGATTGATTATGGATAAAATTTAGCATCTATTCTTATTTTACAGCAAAAAGGGTAAAACTTTACACAACTGTCGCCGGTGAACACGTGGCTCAAATAAGCATGATGCAGTTCCTAAGCTCCAACATGACTCCTAATTTCCAAAGTCAAGAGCAAAGCGTGGTGTTTTTAACTGATCTTGGCTGCCCGCACGTTGTTAATTATTTAGAAGAGGTATGTATATGTATAATGTAAGCAAACTTAAACTGTATTCTTTCAAATTGTAAAGTTTTTGGCAACCATTTGCCATTGACTAAGAAACCAGATTTCACCACAATTTCTATATTTTTTGATGATATTTTTTTAACCTAGAGCAGCTCAAGAAATCTATTTCGATCACCGTTCCGATGGATCCTGCTCGGAGACTCCGCCAACGACTCCCAAACCAGCATTATACCTGATGCAATGTCCCATATCGAAATCTTTCCTGATGCTGAAGTGGTTCTGGCACGACAGATAGATGATTTTTTTGATTTGCATTTCAGTAAGTAATTTAATTGATTTCGCTAATTTGTTTTTATAAAATTAACCAAGACAAAGAAAGTACCTATAACTCCTTAAACTGGAAGCTAAAGTTAAGTAAGAGTTTATTTTCTAGTTTATAAAGTCAGTCCGGAAAGTGAATGGAAAACAGAGTATTACGGGCATTGGGACGAGAAGGACCGATTCAAAGAAGTTGAGAACTTGACTGATTCTACTGCCTTGAGGAGACTGAACCTAGATGGCTATCAGATAAAGGTCTGCTATGTGCTTACTGATAATGATAGCATCAACCATTTGACTGATGAAGTGTAAGTTACCTTGCGGTGTTTTTCATCTTACTCAAACTGTACCTATAACTGTTCGTTCTAGTTTGATTAAGTCTGTGATTAGGCATAAAGAGGTAGGTAATTTAGGTACCTAGGTACTTATTTATTTTGGTAAGTTTTGAAAAGTCTGTAGATACTGTAATCCTTTACACTGATGTTTACACTCAAGAACTGATTGCATGATTCACATAATATACTTGCTCCTTTCTTCCTCCATAGTAAATGCATGTAAACTAAAAGGACAAACGGGTTTTATCCTACACCCCTTAAACTCCTGAGTCATTTGAACACTGTGCTTTCCAGAAACGACCACATAGACACGATCACCAAAGTGAATTTCCCAACTACGAATCATCTGCTTGATTTCCTCAACGCAGATAGAAAATATGTTTTTGCTAACACTTGGGGTTACAAAGTCAACGGAACTTGGAATGGCATGACTGGGTATTTGGTGAGGAAAGAGGTTGAAATCGGAGGTACTATTAATTATTTTGTTAGGTATTCAAATTGTGTATGTAATGTGTGAACATGTACGAAGAAAACGTAATGGAGGTGTCAAAATTTACTCGAAATGGTTCGTGTAATTTACATACGGGGTGGGTGCGTCACTCCTAGCTTTTCCGAACCGCACTTTCGTTTAGATAGATACCAATACCAAAAAAATATTTAAATGTTATTTTATATGCTTATTCACGCTATTAGGTATGAGCTATTACTTCTAATTGTTGTCTATTTAGTCCTATCTCTCTTTCAGGCTCTCCAATGTTCTTCACCTCAGAACGAATATCGATAGTAGAGTATATAGCGAGCCCAACACCGACTCGGTCCAAATTCGTGTTCCAGCAACCTAAGCTGTCATATGAAAACAACCTGTTCCTGCTCTCATTCAGATGGACCGTCTGGTACAGCACGGTTGCACTAGTGTTTTTATTGTTTTTGGCGTTACTCATAGTGGCGATGTGGGAGTGGAGGAAATCTGCCGAAGAAAGACACCTGGTACGAGCATCTATGCTTTCTGTAATATTAACACTTATTACCTTCAAGTTCCCTTTAGTTTCCGTCCCTTCTATTTCAATAACATTATTTTGGGTAAGGTTAATTGGAGATTTGTGGTAACCTACCGTGAAATAATGGTTTCAGAAACAAAATGATTCGGGTGTTTTGAAAGCTAACATAGCAGATGTTATCATATTGATATTAGGAGCTGCTTGCCAACAAGGAAGTCCGGTTGAACTCAAAGGTTCGTTTCCATTTTATGGTTCGTTTTTTTTTTCGGTTATTTGCACTTTGGTAACATGCTTTATTTAGCATTTTCAAAACTGCTTTTTTACACTGGTTTTTCGGCTTACCTTTGAATCTCTTTCTCTATTTTTTATGTTTTTATGAGTTCTTTGAGAAAAGAAGGCAATTAGTACATAAGTTGATTATCTGTTTCGTAACTCTCCCTTTATGTAAACCATCAAACAGTTAGGTATATTTCCAGGTTCTTTAGGCCGGATAGTCATGCTAGTCTTATTCCTGGCTCTTATGTTCCTCTATACCTCGTACTCAGCCAATATTGTAGCTTTGCTGCAGTCCAGCTCATCACAAATCAAGACACTCGATGACCTCCTGCATTCCAGGATCGGCTTTGGAGTACATGACACTGTTTTCAATCGGTATTACTTTTCGGTTAGTATCTTGTAAACTTTGTAGCCTGTAGTCATAGAATTCGGTATTTCTCCACCAAACCCACCAAAGATGTATACCCTGACTACCCCTATAAGAATATGTTGGTAGGTATTAAATTTGAACGTCTTGGAGCTAGTAAATCTAAGAGTTTTAGTTTTTGTAGACTGCAATAGAGCCAGTAAGGAAGGCAATTTACGAGAAGAAAATAGCACCATCTGGAGTAGAACCTCGCTTTATGACGATGGAAGAGGGTGTCAAGAATATACGGAAGGTAAAAATATGAAGGTTTACTTTACGAATTTAGATCGTAACTTAGAAATCAATTCCAATGTTTGGTAATAAGTTCCTTTGCCTTAATAGGGTTTGTTTGCATTCCACATGGAGACTGGAGTGGGGTACAAATTCGTTGGAAAATTCTTTGAAGAAGGAGAGAAATGTGGTTTGAAAGAGATACAGTATTTACAAGTTATAGACCCCTGGTTAGCGGTGAGAAAGAACACTCCGTACAAGGAGATGTTCAAAATTGGGTAAGTCTGACAGCGTTGGCATAAAAAAAAAGTAGCAGTGCATTACTTATATTTAATATTAAATATTTAAATGTTTCCAGAATGAAGCGTATTCAGGAGCATGGACTCCAAGGCAGGGAGAATAGATTGCTCTACGAAAAGCGTCCGAAATGCTCGGGAAGAGAGTCTAATTTTGTATCAGTCAGCATGGTGGATTGCTATCCCGCTTTTCTTGTCCTGTCCTACGGAGCGCTTGCAGCTTTATGCATCGCTGTTTTGGAAAATCTTTCATTTCGAAGACATGAGCTCAAACAGAAGATCAGTTGCATTAAAGACGGTACTTTATACTGAGAAGAATATTAGATTAATAATATTTTTTTATTACCTACTACCTAGGTAGGTACTAGCTAATTGTGTGCCATATCAAGTCAGTCAGTAGTAGCGCGTAGTTGTAAGTACCTAGTTCTGTACAGTATAAAATTACCTGGGTTGCTTATCTGCCCATGCTGGCATAGGAAAATAGGAAGTTTGAGTGGTAAAATTATAAATCAAACATTTCATCATAGGTATAGGCAATAAAAAACACTGTACAAACGAATTCAGTTTCATATCTTAAAGATCTATGTTCATTGACGCAAACTCCAGTAGCCATGTAGTCTCCAGCACAGACTTGTGGAACCGGTATTGTAAATTACAGGAATCGATTACTTGCGCCACCCAACACGCAGGTAGGAGGGCACGGGCACTGGCCAGTAAAATAGCAATTACCTACATACTCCGAGAAATTACTAAATTAGGCGTTTGCTCACTGGCCGACACGATACCGATATATCTCAGTTGCTCGAAGAAAAACGTCGTTGTCTAGGCCTACCACACTGTATGTGCCTACCTAGTACTATTTATTGATTTATTGAATACTTTATTGCACAAAATTATAAATTTGTTAAAAAGCTGAAAGCATTGTCTACCAACCAGTAGGTACCTACTAGACGCTTCAACACTGTCATCGCCGGTTATGATGTAAAATAATGTCGTGTCGATGCATTGACACCTCAATGTGTCCATGGCAGATTTTGAAATGATGGCAGTAGGTAGGTACTGATATTAAACAGCCATTCCCTAAGGGCAATTAAGATAGATAACTGGTGCAAGTCGGCCTAAAACTTGCCGGTTTCGGTAAACATCAGTTCTAATGAGGACGGGTAATGGAACCCTCGTCATGGAAAAATTTACTGTACTTATGATAATTACCTACGTACCTAGGGAATTTTTGAAACGTGTGCTTGCAGCTTTGGCTTATTCTGATAAAATTCCTGGATTATGTAGGTACCTACTCTATTTCTAGGAACATTAGTGGAATAAGGCGTACAAAAGATATAGTACTTAAGTATCTAGGTAGATAGGTTCTAGCTAGTCTTATGTAAAAACTAACTCCGAAATTCAAAATACGGTGTGTGCTTTGCGGCATAATGATCACTTAGGTACGTATCTGTGATTTTAATTCAAAGATAAGATAATAGCCACAATAATATTGAAATGAAACTGATAATGATGTTATTATCTAAATGCATATTCACAAGGAAGTATACCTACATAAGTGACTATCTAGGTAAAAATTTGTTTGCGAATTTATACTGGAA
This sequence comes from Eulithis prunata, assembly GCA_918843925.1. NCBI lineage: Eukaryota > Metazoa > Arthropoda > Insecta > Lepidoptera > Geometridae > Eulithis > Eulithis prunata. The sequence continues at coordinate 5,940,571 of OU974014.1, read as the reverse complement.
AGTGCTTTGTTTGTGAAATATGGATGGGAAAATAGTTTTGTTTTTAGTGTGTGCTTTTATGGGGAAATGTGCTGGTAAGTACCTACTGCTCTACTGCTCAGAATCTGTCGTAAATAGCAATCGTATGATTCTACTTGTGATAGGTAAGGTACCTACCTTCTACTACTAGGTATCCTAATAGGTACCTGGGTACCTAACTCTCAATCTTGTGTAGTTTACTTGTCAGTAATAAATCCTCGCAGCTTCTGATGAAGCAATTAATCACAAGTTACGATAGAAAGTCTTCTTATTTCCACCTCAGAAAACGTAGTAGAGAATCCTCTATAATTACCTACTTAGGTGATACCTATTGGTATTAGAAAGTATCTAGAGAGGTACCTTAAGTACCTACCTAGGTACTGGTAGATTACTAGACATCAGTTCTAGAACTAAGGACCTTTGCATGAAATCACGAATACTTCCTACCTACAGTCAAATCCAAATAAAAGTTTTGTAAAAAATATCCACATTACCTATCTATATTAGGTAAGTATACAAAGAGATCTCAAGGAATTTCTTAGTGCATAAAAAATGTGGATACAATTTTTGTGACATATTTTTTTTATGAAACAGCCCAGCAGTTTCGATGCTACGCCTGCAGTTTTTCATCCTCGGACTCTGACCAGTCCTGCCTGACCATCACTGATACCACCAACATTGTGGAATGTCCGTTCACCTATTGCACGATATTCAGACAGGAGTTTTTGGTAAGAACCTTTTTAAATAGGTACCTATACCTACCTATGTACCCATTTTTCAAACAGTTTAGGTACCCACTTAATAATAAAATTTACCTACTCTTCCTTACGTGCGTACCTAATAGACCAATGAGACCAACTATCCGACACAATAGACAGCCGCAATCTTTAGACTTTCGAAGACTTCGGACTGGGCGGTATTCTAGTGAGAAACTGGTGGTGGTAACAAACTGCTTGTGTTCCATTTTTCAGGATCCCCGAGGCGTTGTAGCTAGTTTCACGCGAGGCTGCGAGAGTGCACCTGACTTCCTCAACCACGAGATCACAGACACCACGTTCAGAACCTTCTACAGGGCCTGTACCAACGACCTTTGTAATATTGGTAAGTTCATATAAGGTAGGTAAATATGTACTACCGTAAATCTAAAATTTTGTTGAGTAAAAAACAGTCACCGAGTGACTTTTAATTTCAGGTAACGGCATAGAATCAATATCTGGCGGCAGTCTGTCACCGACTCCGGAATACAATGGACTAAACTTGCTGGTCCCTGGCACGGGCGGCGGTGCTGCCTACATTACGATTAACATGTTTCTGATTATTGTAAGCGTGGCTGTGGGTCTTTTGTAAAATGTCTAAATATTTTTCGTGGTTTCTTTCAAGCTGTACCTACACCCAAGAAAACGGTAAAGTCAGTTTGGTTAATATTGGCCTTGGCCTTGCCATGGTATGTTTTGAAATAAGTGATCCTAGAAATCCTAGAATAGATATTAGATATGTATAATAGCTACCTATATCGATATTCAATTTATTATTATTATTACTCGCATGTTCCTAAACTTCCCTGCCCACATTAGGTAGGTGAAGTAATCTACATAGACGTATAGCCATTTACCACGAATTGGCCTTCGGTGGAGGAAGAAAAGTTTCTTGTTTCTATGTAATGTTGAGATATCTTGTTGTCATGGTAATAAAATGCATTACAATAAGGTGTAATTTGCATCACTATTGTGAGCTTATTTGTAGGTATTGCGAAATAAATGACATCATTTTTATCATTGCTGAAGACTGAAACGCTATCTGAGAAAAATAAAATTTTCCGAACGCAATTCTTCTGAAACTTTTGACAGTACGCTTTCGTAAGTCGCAGAATCGCAAAATGTCAAATCCGTTCTGTGTTATTGAGGTTAGGATTACTTTAGAATAATAAAAATGTGATAAAATAACATAAATCATCAGTTTAACTGGTTTACAACCAACCATGACCACATCCCCTACCAAAACCAAGCAGAAGCTATCGCTTCGGAAGAGGCTATTCGTCAAAAAGTCTCCAAAAGTGGGGTGCTATGTCGACACTGATTCCAACGATGAATTTAACCAGTCTTCATCGCGTCCGATATCTCCTGCGGATCCTTTCTTGGCCCATAGTGCTCACTACTCTGACGTCAACGCTGAAGTAGGTGATAGTCCTCGAAACTGCAGCGCTGAACCCATTTATAACAACGCAAGTCACAGCGCGGACCACACACTAAACGACGACGAAAACAATCCTAAATGCTGCCGAACCTTCTTCAGGCGATCTCGCCCTAAGAGCTTAGTTGACAACCACCCCGCCAAAGAAGAAACACACTCCAGAGACTGTAGCCCATGCAATAATTCAAACAGTTTGAGCGACCAAACCATATCTTGTTCACAGTCGAAATCCGAAGAGATACCGAAGGCTACAATCAAATTCCCTAAAAACGATGATCCTAGAAAGTGTTTTGAACACTCAGGTTCATTTGAAGGTATTAAACCTAAAAATAAACTGTTTGTAAAACGTTTATCAGCTGATCACTTGATATCAACTGAAAGCAAGCCTTTATACCGCTCATCTTCTCCTGAAAGTGATAGAAGCAGTTCTCTAGATCGTAAAAGAAGGTAAGTTTTTATTGTGCTAGTTATCATATTGGTGTATATGTAAATTGTTTGTTATAACATGGTGATGTCTGCTTGTTAGGACTAAGTCTACAATAGCACGGTCATCATCACGTGCTGGGAGCACCGACAGCTTGGCGCGCAACTCTCTGCTTGCTGCTCAGGTCTTGAGACTCATACCCACGCAGGAGGCTCGGGAAAGGTGATTGTTATTGTCTTAAGAACTGCTTTTATGTTTTTAACACTTATAGCTTGTTTTGGTGATAATTTAATAAGAATCCAGTATATAATATAACTAAATCATAACAATAAAAATATGGATTTGCTTGCACATGCTCCAATGGCACCACTTTGACCAAAAATGTAGAAAAGTATTACTACATCCTCATACATACATCCACACTTATTTATATACACTTGCACGCTGCTTCTAGATATCTTAAAGACATCTTAGTAATTTCTGTGAAATCTACAGGGATGACTACCATGCCTAAAAATAATAAGAAATATGTAATATATGAAGTTATATCATGGTAATCAAATGAAAAGTCAGAAAAAAATTGCACCAAAAAAACCTTTCAAATAGATATTATTTTAAGTAAAACTGCTTAACAAAACATTGGGCTTGTTCTAGCATTAAATAAATAAATATTCATGGACACTTTACACTGCGACTTCTAGTCCTAAACTAAGCAAAAATATTAAAAACTAATTAAACATTATTCACATAATATATTGATGACTGAATCTTGACCAAAACAAATGGTTGTTTACTTTACAGAAACTACCTCTATGGAAGACTAGCATCCCATTCATTACTCGGAGCAGCGGAGTTAGAGCATGTGTTCCCTGATAGGGAAGTTAAAGTATTTGTTGGCACTTGGAATATGAATGGACAGGCCCCGCCAAAGTAAGATTCACAAATTATCAATATATATAAAACTCTTTTGAAGCTGACAGAGAATCAACGCACAGCCTAAACCATAAGTCCTAGAGGTATGAAATTTGGAGGGTAGTATCCTTATATAGTGTACAGGTGCACTAAGAAAGGAATTTTGAAACGTCACACTCTAAAGCTAGTAGATAGATAGGCTAGATAGATAGGCTAGTAGATAATAAAAATGAACTAAGAAATTCACAAAAGACATTTTTGCATAATTTCACCACTTTGTAGGTAACAGTTTTGACCAAGCTTTAGAAGAATAAGAAAGGCAAGAAGGTACTAGGTCTACATACTTACTTGGGACAGTTGGGACCTATGTTTGATGTAGGTACAGTCAGCATCATTGGTAAATGATGAATGAGGCAAAAGTTTTTTTTTGATTGTTGATTGAAAACAATCTTTCCATTTTCTTTTTCCTGCTTAGAAAGTACAAATTAGTATTTAGACAAGAAAATATGATTAGAGCCAACAGGAGGTACACAATTTTGTCATTCTAAAGAGGTGATCTACTTCTGATGCTGACTGCACCTAACCTACCTAATAGTCAACCTATTTGGGACCTACCTTAGATGTCGGTACCTAATCATTGTTTTGTTATCAACAGAGAGCTAGCAGATTTTATATTCCCGAATCAAGTGCAGCATGTGCCAGATATATTTGCAATCGGAACACAGGAGTCTTTTTCTGAACGAACCGAATGGGAGATTACTATTCAAGAAGTTTTGGGACCATCACATCTTTTACTACATTCTTATTACTTAGGTAAGTTTTCTTTAATGAGTCTAGGCTAGGCTTGCTTAGTCAATCTTCACCGATTATCTAAGTTAAGCGACGTTCTGCGCGACCACTATTTGGATGGGTGACCGTTAGTGGTATTTACAAGTGAGCGCTTCCGTGCTTCGGAGGGCACGTTAAACTGTCGGTCCCGGCTTTAGCACTCATTAAGCCATGACAGAGTTCTTAAGGCGGCCTAAAAACTCCGTCACCAGAGTTTGCCACTAACTCATACAAGCTTGCTTTAAATAAGTGCTTTTTAATAATTCGTAAACTGACTAATTAAAATTGTACATTGATGCTAGTTGGTGGTAGTGGTTTACTAGTTTTTTTTAATTCAAGTTTCAGTAGGTATTTGTTTCAAAATTCAAATGCAGCAAATGAGGCAAAGTAGAATGTAATTTAAATTAAAATATAAATGTAATTTCTTGGTTCTTAATGGTAGAAAAAAACCTTTCCTAGCAATTCGGAGTAGAAATATTGAAAATATACTGTTGATTTCAGGCACAATTCACCTCGTAGTATTCATCCGAAGAGATCTCATATGGTTCTGTTCTCTCCCTGAAGACGCATCCTTATCTGTTCGACCCGGTACCGCATTCCGGACCAAAGGCGCCGTGGCGATATCATTTGCACTATTCGGCTCCACATTTCTATTCGTGACTGCACATCTCACTGCTCATCAGGAAAAGGTCAAAGAAAGAGTTTCGGATATCAAAAGGATTATCAGATCTATAGATCTGCCGAAGAACTTGCCTTGCCGGCACAAAAGTAAAGGTATTTCAATTGTATTATTTTTCATGTTCTTACCATAATTGTGTAACCCATAACTACTAAGCATAACTAATTTGACAGTACTAAAACTATCTATAGCCGTCTTTGTCGTTTCAGTTCATGTGAAAGGAATGGCAATAATTTGAGTGCTGTCAAATTAGGTTAGCATAATTATGAAAATGAATCGAGGGCATTGTTGCATAAATATTTGTAAACTAATTTCAGATGTAACTAGTAATTTTGACTATGTATTCTGGTGCGGAGACTTGAACTTTAGACTTGGTGAACCAAGAGCGGCTGTGATGCGATGGATTGAGCAAACAAAGGTGAATAAAATACACTAAGGCCCGTATGCTGATTCACTGCTCAAGCACTGATCCGGGCTCAAGCATAGATTTTTGTATGAAAATCTCTACTCAAATCTATGCTTGAGTAATAATTTCTTTATCAGCTGGGCCTAACACTATAAAATTCATACAAAATCCATAAAAAGTATATCAAAAATCACAGTAGTATTGGTTTTATTTGGGTGTGGCATAAATTGCTTGATACTAAACAAAGCTCCTATAGCTAATACATGGATAATAATGAACTCTTTCTTTTATGTTTATGTCATGTGAACAAAACATGCTATTATTTCCAGTTTCCTCTACCCCACAACTTACCTCACGGCCTCCTTCACGCGGATCAGTTGACCGCGGTGTTAGAAGATGGTGCTGCCTTCAGGGACTTCAGAGAAGCTCCTATTACCTTCCCCCCTACTTATAAGGTAAGAGAATACGCGCAAATTATTAAATTATTAAAAAAAAACCACAACTGTCTTTTACAAAGTAGGAGAACATGTCTGTAACTCGCAGAATAGCCCACTAGGAGACAGATTCTAGAATGGAGACCACAAATCGAAAAGCGAGCGTAGGACGGGTCCTACCCGATTTACTTACGAAATTGTTATGATTTCAAGAAGTCTGTAGATGTAGAGCGTCGCTTTTGGTCCTTTCTGGGGAAACCTAGAAAAATTACAAAAAAATCTATATATCCAGTAGAGCCTCCTATAGGCTCATATGGTAATGCTGAAGGAATTATACCTACAAGTTATTTTGTTATGCATTTCCCAATAGAACTCTATAGTCGGGTTGAAGAACTGTTTTCAATAGCTAAAAACTAAGATTACCGATGCATATCTTATGCTAGACTGATCAAAATAAAGGTTTTTTTTGTCGCAGTATGATCCCGGTAGCCAACAGTTTGATACATCAAGCAAGCAGAGAGCGCCCGCGTATACAGACCGAATACTTTTTAAAGCGAAATGTATGTCTGGAAACTCATCGGCTTTTGCTGGTAAGTTCAACTTAGAATTCAATCGGAATCATACCTAATTGTTTGGTAAGTTCAACTTAGAATTCAATCAGAATCACACCTAATTGTTTGGTAAGTTCAACTTAGAATTCAATTGGAATCATACTTAATTATTTTTCATGGTTTACTTTATATTGCCCTCGTTATAAATGGCCAAGGATCGAACTCACGACGTTCTTTGGAACATCTTTTGCGTATTTACCTTTTAGAGTGATAAATGTAGTTCAATGCCACATAGGGAGCGTCCTCAGTGTAAGTAATGTGACCGCTCAACATCAGCTGGCCCAGACGAACCCAGATGGGCCATCTGATGTAGAAACATTGTTTTCTTATGACACACTTCAGTTACTGTAAAAACTGTTCTACCGCCTTGAGATAAAGTTTATAATTGCAGGATTGCGTCGAATCAGCTCCGTGCCAATAGCGACTGGCGTGAAATGCCTCGCGTACAATTCGGTACAATCGATATGTACAAGCGATCACAAACCGGTTTGGGCACTTTTCTCTACGACCTTACGGCCAGGGACTGATGTGTGAGTAAACCCTCTTACTACATGGGTCGTACATTCAGCATCCGAAGATGATCAGCCGACAGGCGTCACAGCTCATTCGGTAATAGCTCTGCCTTCCGTGTGGGTCGTGGGTTCCATCCCCACTGAGAACAAATATTTGTGTCTGGCACACAGATGTTTCTTCTATGTCTTGGTGTTATATTAAGTATGTATTTACAAAAAAAAGGTATATAACTATTATATCAGCAATCTAGTTCAAAGCTCTGCTTAGTTTGGGACTAGAGGGTGTCGTGTGAAATGTCCAAGAACATTTATTTATTTATTTTAGCTTCAATTTATTTGCTTAGTTTGGGACTAGAGGGCGTTGTATGAAATGTTCAAGAATATTGATTTATTTCAGTGTGCCGTTAGCAGCCGGTTTGTTCAATCGTGAGGTGTACCTCGAAGGCATCAAGCGAAGACACGCGTTGCTCGACCACGCTCCTGGCACTTCAGCGGTATGCACACTACAATAATATTCTAAAGAATTACATCTTCCCTTGTTACCAATAAATCCAGCTTAATAACGCGTGCACACTCAGCCGACAAGGAAGTGGATCATGCCTCTGTCTCGGCATGTTCATGTCCTAGCTCATTAAAGAATAAAAGCGATGTTGCTGTGGCAAAAGTCCGGAATTCATGGCGACAATAATGCCGGCAGCGGCATGGGCTGAGTGTGCACGCACCAAAAAGAGAGCACGCTCACGACTGACTTAGTTGCCCAGAAACTTTTTGTCTTTGTCAATTTCTATCGTTGGAAACTCTGATATGACAGAGAGATTAGTTGCGGAGACAATAGTTGCTCGTGCGCGGCCTCCCTTATGCTCGGAATAGGAACTTGGTAAATATAAAATATGGTATACATTCAGAGCTTAGTGTGGTTTATTGGAAACAAGGCTAGAGTTATAAGCCGGCTACACATTGCTTTGTCGGGATCTCTAGCCAAATGTATGAATTGACGCGCCAAAACACCGTTAACTTACATTTAGAAACAAAACAGAGTAAGACTTACATATTCGTAGCAAACTTGTCTGGAAACGCAAAACTGGGTTGTTAACACAAGTCACCTATTTTGTGCTATAGATTCATTTTGGTGACGATAGTCCCTGACACAGTAATGTGTAACCGGTTAAGTTTCTGAATGTAAACTACTTATATTTATGGTCATACAGACCATTAGAATAACAATTTAGCATGAATCAGAACATCAGGGCCATTTTCTGTCTACTTCTCATACAACATACTACTTTCATATTTGGATGTGCATGGTTTTTTCATTGAAGTCTTATTCAGAAGGATCAAAAATCAGTTCTAAAACTATAACAAGGATTTCAAGATTCATTTTATAGTGTTTTGCTTTTTAGTCTCATGTTTTCTTTGTGTTGTGAATTTTTGTTATTACTTTGTTTCATATTTAGCTATTTATTGTTGTAGTTGTGATATTTGTGTTATATTTATGTTGTATTCAAATAATAAGTGATGACTAAACTACCTATTAAAATTAAATTTCGATGATTCATATTTTTTATAAATTATGAGACAGTACTTCTGTTCATTTTGCAGTAGTTTAGCCTGTTACTTATTATAATATACCGTTTATTATGTTTATGTCTGTCCAAAGATTAGATTTACGTTGCTTATATTTTTTAAATACCTATATTTTTTTATTACAGAGCGCATTGAGAAAACTTCTCAAGTGACGTGATATATTTGCTTACTTTAAAAAGCATAGAAAAGACAAAAAAAAGTTCCATAGCTTTTTGGCATAAGTATTAATTTATTTTGTTGATATATTTATTTTTGTGTACACATACTTATTTAGTTGTATAATTTGCTCATTGTGTTACAAAGACAGTTCTAGTCAATAACAACAAATATAAATAACTAATAGAAAATTTAAATAATTAATTTTACAGCGGATATTATAGTTTATTTAATTTTATTAACTTTAAATTACTGTATTAATCATTGTTGCCGCCATATTTAAGCTTGGTAACTTCGTGTTAGTTATCATGAGTTTATTGCTTGCGGTTTTCTTGTTTTTCTAATACATTTGAAAGCAAAAAAGTCTGATAAACTAATAGGTCGTTATGAAGCGATAAGAATAAAAGGCGGTTAGTATTACGCGTTTTTTAGTGCAACAGGTTTGTGATGTTTTGCTTTATTATAGCGTTGGGACTTGTCTTTGACTACCCTCATACATCCCCAAAACATCTTAGCTACTAGTAAAGTATCAAGAGATCTAAAAGATGTCTACCGTGGGGGTTATTTTCATTATTAATTCAAAAAAATATGTTCATTGTTTGAAATCATTTGTAGAAAATTATGCTTGTCACCTTAGGTTTTATTATGAAAGTGCACAATTCAAAGATGTAGTTGGTCGAGCTTTTACTTTAAATAATATTTCATACTCTGTTCTTACATAATACGAATATCAGTTAGAAAATTTCGTCCTTCGAATGATTATACTTATCATTATATGAGAGATTATCCGATTGACGACAGCCCACTGGTGGGCCAGATGGGATAAAAATCCCATCGAGCCCACACATTTGAATAGTGGGCTCGATGGAATTTTTTTCCCATCGGCCCCACCTGTGGGCCAGCCGGTGGGCTCGGTGGGAATAACCCACTACTAACGGACACTTATATAGGAACAAGGCAAATTAAGGTGCATAAAGTAGCCGACAAATAAGTTTAAATCTATGAAATTACTCACCTGCTTCACAGTCCATACTTAATTTACAAAATATAATTTATCGAGATATAAAAGTTTTACAAGTACGGAATTAAACTTATTTGCCAGCCAATGTTCGAAAATAATTCATCTCATTCATTCAATAAATCAACTGTCCTTATGGCGTCCTACTTCAACGTCAGTATACGTTTTACCAGTTTTATAATAAATCTGGTCGCAGGCTAAGTTATTTCGACCATGAATAATCTGTCTTGATGTTTGAAAAACAGTGAATAGAAATACTAGGTGAATGTTATAAACATTAGAAATATAACTTTAACCGCTGTGATTTTATATCATTCTAGTCTGAAGACCATTCCATTGATTTGAAAATCATGCGCAGTGACATGGAAATCGCATAATTTAATTAGGTTTTTTCCCAAAGATGTATTATAGTAAGAAAATAATTCGTCCATTTAGTGTTTCATGAATTTTTTTATGTTTTGAAGTTTTTTTTTGTTTGAAGAATTGATAAAAGTTGATTCGAACGTGTTAAACCCTGAAAAATTTCGGTTCTAAACCTGCCCCAAATAAAAGTAAGAACTTTGGGCAAAAATAATAAAAAAAGCTTACTTATCTAAGAAATAACAATAACTATGAATACTAGGCACAAAACACTGCCGTCAAAACTAACGCTTTATTCAACGTAGTTCGCCTAATATATTTGTGTAGTAATTAGTTCTAACGTTTGTCCAAGAAATTATACTTATCGATATTAATCATAATTTAATCGCGGCACATATTTATACGATTTTGATGTACCTAACCTTCATAATGTGGTATTTCGGTTTATAAAAAGTTATTTAAGTTGGTTAAATTACTTATGAATTAGTTGTGTGTTTTCACTATTTATAGGCTTTCATAATAACTGTGATTATAACAGGGCAATTCTTTACTTTGCGACTTTTTCGCAACCGAAAAGAAATGAGTCGGTTTCTATTCTTTTCTACTTATACATACAAATAGTGGGTGCTCATGTTTAGCGTGCAATTTCACCTATTGAGCTTACTTAAAATCGCCAATTAACTTCGGTCAAAATTTAATCAACGTTGATGATGCCATCTCGTTTTCTTAAGCAATTTAAAGCAGTGTTTAAACAATGTAGGTATCTATAACTTAAGAGGCGATTGTAAGTAAGCCCTATAATAATAATAATAATAATAGGCCTTTACATCTATTGAAGATGATTTATACAGCGTCAGGAGGCAACCTATGCCTACACTTAATGGGACACTGTAGTGCCTGGGACAATGTTTAGATGGAGTAGGCTTGCCTAGCACCTATACCATCCTCTCAGCCTAGTCAGCCATATCCATAGGAAAGATAAGGTCAATACGTGCGGATATATGGTTTGGTTATTATATCAAAAATATTGTCAAAATAAAATAAGATAATCTTAAATTGTTCCACAGTTATACGTCAATTATAATTGTAGAGACTTCAAACTATCGAGTAATCGATGATTCAGACTAAAAAATATAACACATCACTAGTCAATAGAATTGTCTTGTGTTCATTTGGAAATAACTAGAGTAGAACTACGAAATACTAACACATGTCTTCCATTCTAAATAATGAAAACTTGTAAATACTAGTAGATCTAGCGAGGCGACCTCACTTATTAATTTTAATAGTGGGTATGTATGTACCTTGGAAGGTTACTAGTACAGTATTATATTATCTGTTCCACTCCACAGTACTGGGTACACTATTCTGTCTACCAATTTAGACATCTTCCAGGGTCTTGATGACCAACAATTTCTTAGATCTGAGGAGATGTTTATTGCGGCTGGGTTGCTCTCGTCCTGAGCCTGTTTCACCTACACTCTAGTTCTCTAGATCACATAGCTGTAAATAACACATGTTAACACTAATCCATGAATGTCCAATTTGATTTCTTATTTTTGTCAGATACTGAAGAAACTTATCCCGCTCTGGTTGCAAGGAACACCTACAGAATATTTCTCATAGTACAGTATGTATTGTAATTGCGGGCAAACCGCGAAACTTAAGAAATACAACATCGTAGTGATACAAAAATCATATTTTTTAAAACTTTAATATCAATTTTGGATCACCACTCACAAACTCACAGCTGCACGTAACTAAACTACTTGGCATATGATCTCACCTGTAACTTCCCTTATTTTGTAAAGTATTTTGAACCCATGCTAGTTGCCTATGCTATTAACTTCATAGTCGCCCGCAGTTATGAAACATACTGTATTATTTTGCTAGTCATTTTTACCCTGCGTCATTTTTGAATGGATGCATTGTTACTCCCACTTGTTCCTTGATACCAACGGATATGCTGATTTGTTTGAACTAAAATTGTGCACATTGCGCTCGCCTCGCTAGACTTTTAATCAACCACCAACTTTTATTTTCTTTTCTTTTACTTTAATCATTCTGTTCAACCAAATTGAATCCACCATTTTTATAGCTTTGTAATAACCGTCTGAAGTTGAAATTCCAAGTCCATAAACTGAATTTACAAAAAGTGTTGTCTGGTTAGAAAAACAGTAAGTATGTAGCTAAAACCAAAATTATTATTAACTAAGGCTGCTTTAATTCATCTGAATTATAATCATAAAAATATTTATTACTTTGGCTTCCATGTTTTATATTTAGCTTTCAATCCTAAAAAGCGTTCATCTTTAAAAACGTTTCTTCAATTTTGGTATAAATATTTGCCAAAATTAATTTAGCGTAGTAGGTTAATTGTTATTAAAGGTACTTAATTGTGTTTTTCTTTTTAATATCCTAAATTATTCTGCGTGCTTCATGCATAATATTATTCCTTCTTACGGCTTTGTTTGCTTACTATCAGCAGTAAAAGTAGTTTAAAATCGCACAATTAATGTAATCCATCTTATATTTTCAAATATTACTGTACATAATCAAATATTTACACTGTTGTATTGTTTAGGAACTTTAAGTACTTGTGTACTGATATAGTTGAGGCTGCTAAAGAAACTTTAAACTTTTGAAAGTACAATTTATAGGTAACTTGTCTGGTGCGGTGGTATCACCCATAATCTCTACCTGTTATGAACATTGATGTTAGTTCCCAAAAAATGGGTAGTTATCACAATTTTTGGGACTTATATTCACTGTTAAAGATGCCAAAAATATTTAACTTAATCAGCATCATTTATAAAAAAAAACATTTATGTACATTTATTGGTAAAATCATAGTAAATAATGATTTACAGGATCGTGCACCTGAAATGTGCATAACAGTTTTGAGGCAATGAGTGACACAAGGGTTAAACTATTTCTTGGTTATTTTGGTAATAAAGATAAGCTTGTTATCAATCGGGTTCGATAAAATCACAAGATAACTGCATACTTAAATGATTAGTAATACCTACCGGTTTATTTCGTAAAAACTATGTTCAAGTTGTAATTACCTATGCGATATAATTGATGATGATAACTTATATAAAAGAACCCGCGCACGAGCGACATAGTTGCCTAGAAATGTCGATTTCTGTCGGGTCGCACTTTCATGCAAACCCGTAGACTTGATGTGAGAGACAAATTGCGGAGACAAAAACTGATCGTCCGCGGGCTCTTTATGATATCACGAAATCAAATATTATTTTTAAAAGTTCCATTATAATGTAACGACTTAGATATGATTTGACGAAACTGTACATACGGATTTATTTTGCCATATAGTTTTAAAGTTGAATGTCCCTACTATCAATATAAAAGCTTTCCTTTCTATGAAATAGGAAAGCACTCCTTACAAATGTCAAACTTTTTAGTTTTACTACAAAGAGTTTTTATTTTGACTGTACCATACGTATTTAGGTCTCTCTGATAACAGTGGATGCCAACAAAGGGCTAGATAGAGACAGATAGATATATTTTTCTACTGCGATAACAAATTGCTAACTCAGAGATACCTAGATGAAAGGCAGTTGTGATAAAGGAATAGTTCACCAGGGATTGTCAACGCGAAAGTATTTTTCCTAGTCCATGTTTATAGAATAAGTTGAACAGATGTTATGCTAAATATAGTTAACTTTCCTCTCAAACTTGTTTTATTTACACATTTCCCGTGGAAGGTATATTTTAGGGTTTTTATGCTTGAAAATGTGATTTTACCTTAGTTTAAGCCACCGTAGAGTATCTGCGCTTGAGATTCATATGTGCGTGTGCACTAAATAAAAAAAAAGTCAAGTATTATGAAGTATTTTATTCTTTATTGTACACAAAAAGTAATGACTAACGGGAACTTAAAGATAGGTCATGTACAAAGGTGAGCTTAACCCTAAAAAGAGTACCAGCAAATATTTTAACCCAATTTTAACATAATTTATTCAAACTAAGTTCTACGGAAATAAATTAACATTTAAATCTCACAAGCATTACACCACAAATTCCCTGACACCCATCAGAAAACTAGGTAGGTACCTACTTAATCTAAATACGTATAGTAGGTATACGCGCAAATCTTAAGCCTCGCGTGAGCGTTGTGTTTCCCGACTTACTATACTACTACTACGCAGCCATACGCATCTTTCAGACTTCAAAAAGGCGCGTATTACAAGAAACATTTTGCAGTAATTTTTACCTGAGCCAGCCACGTTAGTTCGAAGCTTGCACATTATTGTACTGCCACTCAACACAAGCTTTCCCCTTGACACCATTTACGACGACATTCGACCAACGCTCGTAGAACTTGGATTCCCTGCCTTTGCCGATGTAAAATGACTCTTCGTCTTCAACTTGCACCCCGACTGTGAAGTATTCACCTCCTGAAATGAACGTGCATAGTTTATTTCCAGACTCGAAGCTATTTATGATTTCCGAATGCTTTTAATAATTGCGTGTTTCGACTAAAAACATTAACAATAAAACCTTCACAATACAATCCTTATAAACGATTTGTTTTTACAATCAAGAAAATCCTTAAAACCATCTGCTTAAGATTCAAAATGTCAAACATGCACAAGGTTTGGCGGTGGAAACGCAAATCGATATCTTCACAGAGTTGTGCATGTTTTATTGTGAATGTTCTGCAGTGGAATCTTACGGTTAAATGGTACAGTAGAAGATAAAAACTGCCACCCAGTAGGTACAACAAAATGCTAACATCATTTTCTGTAAGGATTGAACACCAGTAGGTAACTACAGAAATCATGAAATTTTGGTTAGTTATTTAGCGTTTTGTTGATGAGGTTACACTTACCAGCTCTGAACGAGAACGCGTAGTCCTTCGGCATTATTTGATTCTCTCCGTGCTGGTACAGGTGGAAGTCGCAGCCGTCTACTGGAATCACTGTGGCATGATCTGATTGCCGACACAAGTAGCCGATTGTAATACTGTAGAAAATAATACCTAAGTTCAATAGATGCGGCTACAGGAACGTAGGACGTCCGGCAGCGAGATATGCCGACGACATCGTCAAAATCGCAGGCCGTAAATGGGAGAGACTAGCTCAGGACCGCAGTGGATGGCACACAAACTTAGGGAGGCCTATTCCCAGCAGTGGGTAATGTCGGGCTGTGGATGATGATGATGATGAATTACGTTTTCGGGCAAATGATAATTGAGTAGGTACAGTTTTGTGGAGGTGCCAAAGACAACATGAAAATTGGCCTCATTTGTAACTAAGCTACCAATATGTAAGTACTTACTGTGACATGATGACAGGTTGTGAAACCGAGCCTACAGCCATGCAATCTCCATTCTCAAGGAAAATGAAATGGAGTACATAGCGGTGGAAGTTACGCCAATCTCTGTATTTTCCTGAAAACAATGGATTTATAACAAAATTACCTATGAGAAAAGGCAGAAAAATTTGTTCTGAAATTAATTATGTATTAGGTAGGTAGGCATCCGTAGATGGTCTGCTTTAAAACCCAGACAATAAAATCTATTACAACGTATTTGAGTTAGTCTGCGCGTCGACGACAGTTTGACTGCCAAACTTTGCAGCGCCACCGCGCAGTGTAAATCAGGTAAGTTACCGTTACGATATGATTGTGATTGTCATTTATTTGTGCTTAACCCCCCATATTTGTCTTGTAAAGTTCATTTAATACCTTATCTAAAAGCTAACTTACCGAAACTATGATCTCTGACGCAAGGCATCTTCACATTGTGTTCTTTGCCCTCAACCGTGACTGTTCCTTTTAGTGATCCCATTTGCTCGTAATGACTTTGGTGGAACCTAAAAGTTAAATTGACTTATGTACATATGAATTGACGTTCATAAGCTTGTTCCAATAAGCGAGGGCTTAAAAGGCTGCATTTCCACGTAACGTCGGCATAGCCTTCCGTGCTGTGAGTCGTGGGTTCGATCCCCACTGAGAACAAACATTTTTGTGTGGTGGCAAACATAGATGTTTGTGTTATGTCTGGGTGATACTGTGTAACCTATGTACACAAGTAGGTAATCAGCAATGAAGTTCCCATATTACAAGCGAATATTTCTTTTAACTTTGATTCATCGAACCCATAGAACTGTCCTCCAGATTTTTTGGGACAGAATTGTAAGGAAACATTTTATTATCTATAATTACTTCTTTTGTAGCTTGAAGAAATCCCTCGACCAGTTTTCGCGCGCCAGATCCTTAGCCAAGCAGTGTGGTGACATCTGATAGTCATAATTGAACGGAGACCAAAGCGCACTCCAGATTAAATCCGCTTCTACCTTTACTGTCTTTCCAGGATTTCTTCGGGATCTAAGTACGTAAAGTATAGATTAGGTTTAAATTACACAGCCAATCATTTATACACACGGCACTTTTGAATGGGTAGATAATTTACATCGTTAATGAATTCGGGAGTAATTGAACAAGAGGAAACAAAGGGAGAACCAGAAAGAAAGTTAGATTCCGTTATGATTCCTCCAGCGGAACAAATAATTCCATAATAAAGTTCCTGTTTGATGTTAGATATACCTAAGGTATAACCTCGTGCATAGCTCTCGAAAGCACGTTGACAGACTTTCATCTTGTGAATCCTACGATTGTCTTTACGGTATCAGCATAATGCCATGACTTGGTTATATCAAACTAAGGTTATGTTTAAGTATTTCTTACTTCATCTCCCCGTTATAAGTGACTTTCCAAGCCCGCATAGGCATGAAGTTGTCAATCCGTAAGCCTTGGACGTTGTACTCTCCAATCTCGCTGTTTACTTGCACCAAATTTGTGTCTGGTAAGTTTGGGGCTAGGTAAAGATCATCTCCGCTGAGCTGTAATCGAAGGAAGGATGTTTTGAGGACGTCCAGAGGTAGTCTAGGCACGTCCTACATTCGACATGGAGTCGCTGTGCTAACCTTAATGAAGATAAACGCGTCAACAGTTTGTTTCGGTCTGCGAGCCAGCCCGCAGATAACAGCGGTCCCATCTGTCGATATACCATTGTAGTAAACTGCATCGACGCCCTGAAAGCATGAGAAAGTCAAAGTTTTTATTGAATAACTCATAATAGGTATGTACCTACTTCTTACTGTAATGGCTCTTTGCGAAAGAGTTTGTTGAGAAAGCAGTGCTGTGTTCCGGTTTTGGTATCATATCCTCGGTGGAATGGGTTATAGGCTTAGGTAACCGCTCAACATCAGATGGACCTAAATAAACTTATTTTTTTAAGAAGCCAAGTCATTGTAACAAGAATTCAACTAACATGAGGGTGGTCTCCGAAATAGAACTTTTTTTCCATAAGAGCGTCTTCTTCGTGTATGTGAATGGTACCATCGTCGCTCCTTCCAATATCAACAGCGTAAGCTCTTCTGGCTCTTGTGGCCCACTACAACAGTGTTCAAATTGTATTAAAAAACATCGATTCTTCTTCATATTCTGAATGTGAAAGCTCAGACAAATTCCGGCTCAATATTCATTCTCAATAGATCGCGATAATAGCATACTGACATAAGTTATGAAAAATTTTACAACTTACCTTTCTCACAGATAAAACCAGATACATGAACACATACTTGAACCAATAATACTTATTCTTCTGTTGATAAATTCCAAAAATAGGTGGTTTGTGAGACCTATTTATAAATCTAAACACTAGAACTAAACTAAGCGGGATTATAACAGAAATAAGTAAGGTTAACATTATTTTTATATTTGAATATACTGATTAAAGCGACTGACTGACCAAAGAACAAATTTACGAATATAGGTACACCTGTTATAAAGATAGCTTATCAATGAAAACATTGATATAGGTAGTCTGCCAGTGATTATAGGTTTAATTGATTTTACTATTAATCTCTAGCCCTGTTATAAATAAACTCTGCATCAGACTAACCTTCAATTAACTATCGATTTGTGTAAACCAAAAACCATAAATAACGTCAACCTTAGAAGATAAAGATTTATTTTTATTTTAGTTATGTTTTCGTTGATTTTTGCTCTAGTAAATACGACGTTAAATAAGCATTTTAAATGAGGAATTTGAAGATAAAGCCTCACTGAATCATAGACTTTTTAGCTACTTTCCACTTGCTTTAGCTATCGAGAGTAGGTATACATAGGGCTTTACATAGGGGAAAAAATTGCTTAACACGTAATTGGCTCGCTGAACCGCCGAAGTGAATGCAGTGCAAGCTTTAGGTCTCTTTTTATCGAGTAGGATTAATTAGATCACGATTTTTAAAACACTGAAAATCTTATCGAAGTATTTTTTTTTATTTAGAATCAGTTTGTTATAATTCATTAGTAGCTAAGATTCCGTTCTGATTCAAGTTAGTCTACGTAAACTTTTACAATCTTAAGTAATTATGCTTTGCCAGCCGAACTGTGGGCAATTTGTAGAACTAACTTTACATAACTGCATGATAAAGTGGTTTTAACTAAAAGAAGCTTGGACTTATTTCTCACAAGTTAGAACGAGATATAAACCACTATAAAAATCCTAGTTATTTTAGGGGGTAAAATATATAAAATAATTTAGGCCTCCGCCTTTGCTAGCAAATGTTTGTGTACGCATTCCTCTTTGTTGATGAGATGTGTGGTTTTGTTCACAAGCTGCATCAAAGTGTTGAGGTTATCGGACCATTCGTTGAGTCGATCTGACGCGTCCATGTTCAAACTGTAAAAATATGATACCTAGTTAGGTATAACTGAAAACTTTATGGACATAACAAAAGAGCATCGGGACATGATTATTAATATTAATATCGAGAAAACCAATGTAGGACATAGGTGATAACCATACGACACCAACCGTCAAACAGTATATCTCCTACAGATTTTTAAAAAGAACGATTTTGAGCCCACTGGGTTCGACCCACCAGTAGGACGACCCAGTAGGACGAACGAGAATAAACGGTTAAGTGAACTAGTGACATTTTCCATTTATCTAAAAGACTCCGTTCTGTAGCCAAGAAGAAAAGGTGAACGGCGCGCATTTAAAATCCGCGCCGAGCGAGTTGAACGAATGGAATACTGTTATGACCTGAAATGGCAAAGTTAGACCAACAAATAAACGGTCAAATGTGCCTTCAGCAATAATATCTAACAGTTTTACATGGTTTTACTATATTTGTTATCCAAAGCTTACCTAAAGTGAACAACGCCTGCTGGCCTGTCGATCTTGGCTCGTACGACGCTGCTTACAACGAGCGCGCTCAGAGCATCTTCCGTCTCGGTCTCGCTCAAGCCAAGAAGCTCGCTCATTCGCTTCACCGTGATCCGCGTGTAGTACATTGACATTATGCGGATATTCTGGAAGATATAACATTTGTTAGAACTCTACAGTACTTGTCTTAGTACGATTAAGTTAGGGCATCGCAAGTTTTCGGGCTGCTAAATTAGGCCCTTTAACCGAGGCCTCATCAGTCGCTCAGTATTTGAAAGTGTACAGAGTTGACTCATTTCATAGCAGCATGTTTAGTTTACGTAGGTAGGTACATTTTACCGAAGATACATAGACAAAGTGGCTAGGTGGGGTGACGATCTGCGAAATGTAGCTGGCAAACACTGTATGAGAAGAGCCTAGGATGATGATGATGATGACATAGACAAAAATTGCAAAGACATATAAGTAAAAGTAAACTCGTAGTATTTATATTAGTGTAAAAAAGGAACTAGCAACTCCATTGCACAGGACGACCACAGTTTGTGTAATAGTATTTTATTCAATGCTAAAACAAATGCTAAAATACCCACATGTTCCACCACCCGATTCTTCAAATCATTCCAGCGCTCCACGCCTTTCTCTTCAGAGGGGTTGAAGTATGGAGTGTTACGAAGCATCTTCTCATATGTGGAACAGAGGATGTTCCATCTGATGATCTCCGGATTGATGAAAAGTCCCAGCAACTGTCTGAAAATGCACTAAACAATAAGAAACTATTTAAGCACACATTTTTTCGAGTTTTGTTTTATTCTCTTTTTTTACACTACTCGATCGTTGACCACAGTGGGCAAGTCACTTTTATAACTATTGAGACCGCTCCTTCCCGATATCTACAGGTTTTGGACTTTTACACAAAATTGTTAGGTAATGCACAATGTTGTGGAAAATGACAGTGTGTGTTTACTTTGTTTTAAATGACATACTATGGCATAGTGACCATTACGACGAGTGCTAACATGTTCCGCTTTACCTGCCCATATCAGCTGTAGTAGTCACAAATCCTGACAAAGACGACTGCTAAAAGCCATGTATACAAAGTTGATAACAGCTACTTGTAAACTTACTTATATTCAGGGAGTTTTTCCAACTCTTTATCTAAATTAACTCTGTGGGTGAGGTCAGACTGCTCGTTGTCGTATGGAGCCAGTATCAGGAATACAATACTGCCCACAAGCGCGTCAGTTCCCGCATCTTGGCCTAAAGCGCGGAAGTGACGGCATACGGATAGATAGGCGCTGTTGTGTTGGTCCACAGCTATCATTAGACGGTAGAACTTTTCTTTTAGCTCCTGAAAAGTAAGGTTTATCATAAAATCGTAAATCTTTTTTGTAAGAGTAATTTATTTTAAAGTGTTCTATGAAGAACTGACCTTAGTATTCTCATCCTCAAAGAACTTAGTATTGATCTTTTTTGATATAATCTGAGTGCGAACATAATCCTTGATCGCCAGACATAGCCTCATTTGCTCCAAGATCAGTTCAACTTTCTCACGCTTGTCCATTGACCCATAAGTTTCCACTTGCAGTTCTTGAATAATCTTTGCGGCTTCTGCTACATTATTTTCATCCTCCCTCATCTTAGCTAAGATATGGGTCAATCTTGCCCTCTCAACTTCAACATAGATTTTTCCTTCAGTGATTGTTCTAAGAGTTTCAATAAGCTTGATCTTAGTTTCTTTGTCAGGTGTTTTATCAACATAAGTGTAGCATTCTTGCACCATTTTAACAACTGCTTGTTTGAGTTGGGACCTGTAGGTAAAGAAAACTTCAAGTACCTACTAAAGGTAGACCCTTTTTATACCACATGTTTGATCATTAATTAATCATACACAAGTTATTTAATTTCCATTATGAATAATTTGTCTCATTTATAGATAATAAATGAGAGAAAACTAGACAAATTATTCATAATTGTATCCTCTTCTAATTTTACCATCCTCAGTATTATCCACACAGCCTGACTTTGTCCATAGGCCTCCCGAGAATGTGCAATCAGTTTAAACAATAACTTTTCTAAGAATTTCTCACCTTCTTTTGGCCAACAGCACAATATGGTCATTCAAAGCCGACCAGTTTTTAGCTTCATAGAATATCTGCACAATTGCAACTAAAATTCTAGCAGTCGAAACCATGTCTGCTCCCTGAAATACAAAAACTTACTACATTACACAACTAGGTACGAAAGCTTATATTTTTTGCCCAGTGGGAATGGAGTAAAGAAATGACAAGCTTGTCAGCTTTTGTGACTACTCAAGGTGTGTCATGACTTGAAACACTGAGTATGTGATAAATCACATCCCATTGAATAATGAAATTACTTGTTTGATGCATGAGCATTAGGTTGCTTACTGTTCTGGTTTGTTTTTCGAGTGCCAGCATCTGGTCAATAGCTTCTTGAATTCTTCCTTCTGATGCCCATGACTTCCACATAGGAATCTTCTCATCACAAGTGGTACTGTAGTCCACCTAAAATAAGAAATACAAATTAACCTCTATTGCTAATCCCACCAAGTATGCTTAGGATTTGTTTAGCTGAATCATTCCTTAGAATCTCTATGGTAAAAATAGAGAACTGGTGGTTTAGTGCTGAACTTCAATTAAGTGAGAGGAAGGTAGGTAGATACCTACCTAATGAAAGGAATTAGATGGAATAATGAAGTGGACTTCAAGGCTCGGCCTTCGCACTCCCTATGAATCTGTGAACTACTGTGAAGTCATTCGAAATGGGTCTTGTGACAGAGTGCATGCAAACAATGGTAAACAGCTCGTACTTACTTCCATTTTGACGATTTTCCCACTGGAATCCAGGCTACCGATATCGCCGTTCGTCGTCATTTTCCTAAATGAATACCACTTAATGAGTTGCAGTAAGTTGAATTAGGAAGTTATAATGTAAATAGATACATTTACTTATTAGAGTTCTACTTACCTACCGACTCTTTATTCTTTACTTTGATGAAAACAAAACAATTTCAAATTTCTTAAAAATTTTGCAAAATCACTCTCTTTTCTCTGGTGACCTAAATAAAAAAAAAAAGCTCTCTGCTCAGGCTAGTGATGTAAAAGTTCCATATCGAATAACTCGAGTTAGATAGCAGATGAGACAACTCGAGTTGACTCATTTGCTATACCTATCTAACTATCCTAACCATTCGTGTGCTTTCGTTTCCACCACTGCAAACTATATTTCACAGTAGTTAAGCATCAACAACTTGTACATAGGTATTGCACAATTTTTTTATATGCCAAACATGCACAAGGAGAGGAAGGGTTGTCGGTGGCAAGGCGGTTCGATATAAGCACGGCTTACTAAAGGCCTTTTACATCTATTGAAGATGATTTATACAGCGTCAGGTCAGGAGGCAACCTATGCCTACACTTATCGGGACACTGTAGTGTCTGGGACAACGTTTAGATGGATCGGCTTGCCCAGCATATAAACCATCCTCTCAGCCTAGTCAGCCATATCCACAGGAAAGACAAGGTCAATACGTGCGGAGCTGAATATGCCGCGGGGTTTCCACACGATGTTTTCCTTCATCGTAAAGCTCGTGTTAATGAGCATATAAATTTTCCAAACGAAAAATCCATTGATGCACGGCCATGATTTGAACCCACGACCTTCGGATCGAAAGTCGAGGTGCAATCCCACTCGGCCAACACGGCTTCACAAGCACAGCATAGACAAAGTATAAATAAAATACTAAATCTATGATGCACAGAGTAGTGCATGTTTTTTTATACAGGCGTCTATGATAAGTTTTATAATCTGTTAAATTAGAGTAAATGAGTGAGTACCAGTTGACATAATCCAACTCACTTGAAGTGAGTAATGTGCCGAATGTGCCTCTCTTTTCGCTCACCTCACTCGTGTCATTTTTCTTTTCAATCTGTTCTGTTTCTTTTCTTTTGTGTGTTTGTGTGAGTGAAGTGCAAATATGGCGTAGTTGTGTCGTTTAGTTTATTTTTACATTTTTGTAATGTAAATTCTGTTACTTTGACGCTAATCTCATGAGATTTCAGCTTATAAGTTAATGTTACTTTAGTTTTACATTTGGTTTGGTGTGACGCGCAGTGATAACACAACACTGCTAGCCCATTTTCCTTTGTTATTTTCTCCAACATATGTTGGACTACTTTCTTTTTGTATAAAATTTGCTCGTTATCGCTAGAAGAATGAGCTCTTCGAGGAATTTCGATGATGTAGAGATAATTCGCTGTAGGGGAACAAGAAGTCATTCAGCCCAAGGTCTTGCGCCCACTGTATCGAGCCCTGCAATGAAAATACCACTTCCTCCTCGGATGTGGATTACGGGTAAATATTTGCATTTTTGTTATCATTATCACTCGACTTCGTGGTCATTCAGTTCTCTCACACGTAGAATGACCTGATTTTTATTAGCTAGGCACCTACTACATGTGTGTGCTACATATAGGTAGGTAGGTACCTACTTAGAACCGAGGCCGTTAGTAGGTATAGGTAGGTACCTACTTCTTGTTCATGAATTAGTTATTTGTTAGGTTAGCTAATGTTTTAAAAAATAGAATCTTGTCCTTTTCCATTGGAAAACAGCTATGTTTTTCCAAACTTTCCATTTACTCATATCCTGGACTGAAATTGCACATTGACATGCATCACAGCTCAGTTGGTATAAGCTTTGCCTTCCGTGCTGTGGGTTGTGAGTTCGATCCCCTCTATGAACAAACATTTGTTTATGGCAAAAATAGATGTTTGTTCTATGTCTGTTTACTGCAAAAAAATGTAACCTTTATAAGTATTCTATCAGCTATCTAGTCAGCGCCGGATTAAGTCAGCGCAGGGCCGCAGCAACTTCTATCAAGGGGCCCTTGGATTGCTTGAGCTTTACCGAAAATTGAGATTTTACAGTACATTGTTGTCTTCGAGTAAAAAGACAAATACATACTCATCGGCGAGCGAAGCGAACGGCAATTTTTTTTAAATTTTAGAGCAATATGATTTGAAAAAGTTATAGATTTTACGTGTTACGGTCAGAAAGCGTTGGTGCGCGGGGCCCTCAAGTGCACGGGGCCCGTAGCATTTGCTACACCGCTACATGGCTAATCAGCAACTGTATCTAGTTCCCATAGTACAAGCTCTGCTTAGTTTGGGACTAGAGGGTGTTGTGTCACATGTCCAAGGATATTTATTTATTAAATTTTTTAGTCAACCCATTTGCAATATATTTATTAACATATTTAATTTGATATAAAATAGTTTTCATCTATTGACCAGCTCGGTCAAGGTCTTTGTATACTGGGATCCTATACTATGAGTACTTTCACACTTTAGAGTGGGATTTTTCAATAGTCAAGTTTTATTTTTGAACTCTTTATTTTCTATAATCTCTCTCATAATTCAGTGTTCATCATTTGATTCATATTGTATCATTTGTAGATGTTGAGGATGAATCATCAGATGAAGTTAGCGGTAGTGTAAATGATGAAGGAGTTATGCATGAGCGACCCAGAGTAAGATCACGTTTCCGACACCACAAGCAAAGGTCCAGCAGTGTGCCTATTGGTATATTCTGGGACATAGAGAATTGTCAGGTAAGAAAAAACTACCTATACCTACCATGATTTTTTTTTGTTCATTCTTTTTATTAATAGGTTGTGTACAATATAGGTAGATAAGTTGATTGACAGTCAATATTTCAGATCCTTCTGCAGCAATTTTATTTATCTCAAAAATAAATCAGCCTTACATCAATGATGTGATAATCTGTAGCTCTTCTATTAGCAAGCTCATGCAGCCAGATTACAGGATTAGGGTACATCAGGGGATAGTAGATTTGGCTTCTTTGTAATGTAAATATTTTCATGAATCATCTGAGCTGGGAATGTGTTTTGCAGGTGCCACGAGGTTGTTCAGCCATAGATGTAGTAGCAGCTATCCGTGCCAAATTCTTACCTGGACGCAGGGAGGCAGATTTTGTGGTTGTGTGCGATGTAAGGAAGGAGGTTGCTTATAGACTTCAGGAATTAAATGATGCTCAAGTAAGTAAAAAAAATAATCAGTTTTTTTTCCAATGTTTAAAAGAAAGCATTGATTAAAACATTAAGCATTGTTGTAGGTCTCTGGTGACAGTGTCATATTATGTAATTGTTGTACCTATACCTATACCTACTCATATAAATAAACAATATTATCTGGTAACAGTACCAACCAATACATTGTAGTATTGTATGTTAATAATGATATCAATTTGTTTATTTTTTTGGATGTTAGCACAAATCTGCAATCTTCTCCATATCTTAGTAATACCTGGAAACACTTTACCATTCCTCTTTAATTGTAATAATCATTTTGTATTGACTTCTATCTAGGTATTGTAGGTACATGAGATTATTCTTGCAAAATAAATAGGTATGTAACTTATGTGTAGTATACTATTATGTATTGGTGTGTTTTTGTTTTATTTCTGTTCTTACTGAATGTTTTCCGACAGGTAAGTCTGATACATGTGTGTGGAACTCAAAAGAATGCTGCTGACGAAAAACTGAGACAGTGTATGCGAAGATTTGGCGAATTGCATACTGCCCCAGCCGCCTTACTACTGATCTCAGGCGATATTAACTTTGCCGCTGACCTCAGTGACTTTAGACATAGGTATTGATTCTTTAATACATTATTCATTTCTATCCTTGAAGATATACACTTCAGACAGCTTTGTATGCATGGTAAGCCTTTGATAGCAACTTGATATTCACAACAGTTTGTTGTTTAGTATAACAAACTACAGTAAGTATAAAATTTTACAGAAAAATGGTTATTTTAGTTACCATGTTCAAAAACGTTACGAGACTGTTAAAGCGTTACTTTATAATTGAAAGGTACTTAAAATAGTAATTATGAACACTTAATTTATGTCCTAAAACTTATGTTTATTCACTAGGAAAAATATGGAAGTTATATTGGTGCATAAACAGAACACATCATCCGCCCTAATCGCGTGTGCAAGTTCGCATTACTCTTACAACCAACTGACGGCTTCACTCCCAAGGAATCCAAAGGTATACATCTACATCTCTCTGACTACAAAGCTTTGATTACTCTTAAGTTAATGCCTAAGAGCTTCAAGATACACGTTAGAACTATTTCTTCGAAACGTATGTCTAAGGCTGAGGCCAAACGAGCGTATTTTTTTGAGTTGTAATTACTGCTGCATTTGTTTTCATAGAAAAGTCCTGTTTGATTCACACGGCGACGCAAAATGAGTTGTCTGCCCACACGCGTTATCTCCGACCGAAATGTTTAGCGGGGGTAAGGGGTGAGGGGGGGCGAGGAAAGCGTCAGTCAGGTACAGATTGTGTGAGAGTCGACAACTGAATAAATTACGCCCGTCTGGCAGCCTGACAGATTTTCTGCTGGACCGACCGAAATTACGCGACTCACAACTCAGAAAATTACGCTCGTTTAGCCTCAGCCTTACAGCTCTTTCTTGCTACGTTCGAAGTACTTGAAGATGGTAACGCTTAGTGTACTGTCAACTTTCCAACTGAGAAAAAAGAAGTTAATATTATCAGAACAGAACACGCACTTGTTTATACAGAAATGTTTGTAAACGAGGTCAGATTTTCAGGTGACGTTTACGCAAACTAAGTGCCGATGTCATACATTGTTATCGATCTTGATAATAGCAATATCTGTAGACATAAACCTGGCTATTGTGTTACGATACATTCACAATGATCAGATTGCGTACAAACGATACCATGTGACTTCTGATTATGATATTTGGTTACTGCAAACACAATAAATATTATTTGCAACATCACCTGCGCATACATAAACTGTTTTGAAATGTAAACAGAATCTTATTTACATATCAGTATTATTCTTTTCCTTTGCTTTTCAATGCTTAGTTTTAAAATGTTGAATTTTAAGTCGTATCTGTACTTTATCATTATCATTGTTTTCAAAGACGTGATCATGTAGTCAATAACATGCCTTAATCGAAGTCTTGATTGGATTGAGATCCTAGATTGAACCTATCGCTAATAATATTGATAGATAAATAATTAGATAATCTACAGCCTCTAGGTCAAAACACGCACACATTTTTAACCCCAGACTGAAAACAGAAGGGGTGTTATAAGATTAACAGCGTTGTCTATATCTGTTTGTTTGTTTGTGCCTCGTAGCTCCGATTCAAATGCAGTTTTTGTAAGATAGGTGTGTTACCTATGATTGGTCTTGGCAATGTTTGGTGAAAATTGGTGAATCTGTTTCCAAGTTATAAAGATACTAGCATCATCAGACCTTGGACTCCCAAGGTCTGATGATGACCTGCAATGATGAAATGCATATTTTTCAACAGTCTCTTAGTCAGTCAAACGATGATGATGAAGAGCCCTCTTGCGAGATGGAAGTTATGAATTTACCATTCAACCAGCCGTCGGAAAAAATTAAAATACGATTGAAAAGACTCGCTGATAACTGTGGAGGGAAGGTGCTTCGGATCGTAGCTAATAAGGCGACGCTACGGTTTCCGACGCCAGACCATGCTTCTAGGTAATAATTATTTTTTTGTAATAAAAATAGTTTACGTCGTCGGATGAATCTGGTGAGTAATTTTATAAGGATACTTTTTCGCCATAGTAAAATAAATTATAGGACGAAACACTGCAAGTCTGAATCAAGAACCAATCATAGATTTATTGATAGATTATTTTGTAATGTGTCACAATACAATCTAAAATTTTAAATCAAACCTTGGTAAATGTTTTTAGAATATGTGCATAGAATTGCCACTATTGCATGTCATAACCTCTAGCTAGGACAATAGTAGTCAAGTAGTCTGACACAGAAACTACTAGGACAACAAAACAATTAGGTAGGTATGGTTGGGAGCATATACTACCTATATACCTAATTATTTTTATTCGTGAACAAACACTGCGAGTAAGGACCCCGCGCTTATTTCTCGGATCGTGCTCCTAAACGGATTCCAGACCATATTCCACAATTTATTTATCAATAATTTTCCTGATAATGTATCTTCTTTATGTACCTAATTTAGCTTAGTACTTCGATAGTCTATCAATCAATACAATCGCGTTCACACTACGACAATCAAACTGTCAGCCTATTCTTTGACCTAGATTAGGAAGGGTCATCAATATTAATCGTAAATCGTGATAGTCTTCTAGTTACAGCAAAACTGCGTTGAATGAGTATGCTTTTCGCTATGAACATTAATATGAAATCAACTTTCAAATAAAAACAATTACCTCGACGAAAAGTTTTTCATTGTTTTTCTAGTTTTTGTGTTTTGCCATGATTTCTGAACGAAATAATGTTAATGATGAACGCGCCCTTGAAAAAAACATACTAAACGAGGGTAGTTGGTGAAACTGAACCAGTTGAATGAACTCTGCTTCTGGTCCATCTTTTGAACCATAGTTTTTGTAGTTTTTCACTTGATTCGTTCATTTACAAGTTCAAACGGCCATTGCACACCCAGGCACAAGCAAGGACACAGTGATTTTCATTTTATCAAAAGTGTAACGGTTTTTTTTACTTTGCACTGTGAAATTCTTCAAACAATTAATGGGAGTTTGGGAATTTGGGAGTGATAACTTAGTTCAAAATGTTACTAGCGAGGTGAGAATCTATCGTATTTTGGCAATTTAGCTGCATTTCTATACTTTTATTTCATCACTGTTCATGATAATCATCAATTCTTGATATATATGACATTATTACGCTATTTCGATTAAAAATACATTTGTAATCGTAGCGTTTCGTAAATCGAGTATCTACTAAACTCGATACGAGAAATCGGGTCATCGCAACTGCGCACTTACTTCACTTATCATACCTACTTATTCTTTCGATAGCATGTTAACCAAACCAAAACTGTATTAATTTAGCGTAAATAATCTTATTTGTTCTTTAAAGTACGCTCCATATTGTTTTGGACACGCAGAAAGTCGTTATTCTAGCAATCAGCTGTTCTGACAAACCGAACAGCTGATCGATTGTTTTCTACCCTATTATGAAAAAAAACATCCGTTTATAACGGTAAAGTCGTATATTCCTTGTAGTAAAAATTGCGCTGGTTATTCAATACGAAGCGATCGTATCGTAAAATCAAGTATTTCATCATTACGTTTATTTTGCACGATATAAAAAAGAAAGCTGAAATTACAAACCAGAAAATAGCATGAAAAATTCAAATAAGTACTTCTTTGTAACGGGTCTCGGGATGAATCATCTTTGACGGTTATGTAGCTGACGACGAAGTTTTCGATTTGAACTTTCTTTCAGCAATTTTGTTTTAGCTTTTATTTTATTCCATGCTTTGACTTGCGTTGAACCACATTTGTTACTCAAAAATTACTGTGGATATTTTTAATGTTTCACGTAATTAATTTCATGATTATTTTGGTCGGCATTGACTTTATTTTCCACGGAATTGATGTCTTTCTAGATAAAAAGTAGGACTAATTTATCCGTACCACATCCGTACCGAATTACGTAGTAGGTAGGTAGGTAGGTATTTATTTCTTCTGTGTGACTAATTGCAATCTATCTCGTACAAAGCATGGAGATCTGCTCAGCGGTTTAAACCTAAAATGAAACACTATTAATTAAATCGTGATTGTGGTTAGGCTAGAGATAAAACGTTCAACAGCTGTTTAGCGTTGCATCCGATGGATAGTTTGCATCACTCAAACAGCTGTCTAGATGGATACGAGAAACTGTCTTCCGTTACGTTTAGTGAGTTTCACACAGGTTTATGGGAAGACATCGTTTTCTTACAATAAAACGATTCATAGAGTTTAAAAAGAAGTTTAGAAAGGTTAGAAAATATTTTTTGTAGGTTTGAGTTTTTATAACTCCTATTTCCTTTAGGGCTATGAAACGTATGGATGGAGAGGATGTTTTTGGACGTAAAATAAGCACGCGGTACGCTAGAGGCATTCAACCGACTTACTCTAGCGACGAGGGGTACAGCACCGCGCCTCCTACAATCCCACCGAGGCCGAACTTCATGCAGCTTCCTGCAGTACATCAGGTACTACCTACAGCTTAGAAGAGTATTATAATTCCTACTAAATATTAAGTTTTTATTCGTTAATTGTATAAATCTACCTCACTATAAAAATAGCAAGTCTTATTTTTTTTATCCTATTCTTGATTGAGTACCGAAATTATGATTATCGAAATATTGAAATAAATAGGAGATATCGTTTTAGAGATGCATGAAATTGTAATAAAATAAATGTTTTAGGCACCTGAAGTGCCATTATCTGAGTGCGTCAATAATTCCGCTCAGGAATGGGCGCTGGCGTTACAGCAACTGCCAACTTGTACCCCACCGCCGCTTGAATTCTGCCCGCCGCCCGCGCCTAAGCCTAGGAAGATCAGGGGCACCCATGGTAAGTCTTACTCTCTAGCATGCTCTCTAGCTAGTTGAACTGCCAATGGAGTGCGCCAGAAAAAGCGCTCAGGAGTGGGCCCTAGCGTTTCTTTTTTGTGTTTTTTCTGTTCTGTATACCATAATTATCATTATTATATCTGTCTAGATGTCCAATGCTGGGCATAGGTCTGTCCTATGTATTTCCAGACAAACCCTCCGATTCTGAGAGCGACGTCGTTGACCTTGGTTTTTATGCGGATTTCCTTGTTTCGAATGCGCTGTACGGTGACCAATGGACAAAACCAGAGCCCACTAGCCATTAACTAATTGTATTTTTTGTTGGCAGGCTCTGTGAATTTAGATCAATCGGGCTGCTCATCAAGCAACAGCGGCGACGACAGCCGCCTTCGCGCAGTCTCGCCGTGGAACTCGTCTGCGAGTTTCAGCGAGCAGAGTGAAGGCGACGAATCTACTGCAGAGCTCACCGTCGGTAATCTGCCGCCTTTTGAACCGGCTGTTCTACAGGTAAAATCTCTACAGCAAATACATAGCTTAACGTCAAACGAATGCAGGAAAAGTGACAAGTGTTCAAAAATACCAAATGGTGGCATAAAGTTCTGGAATCGATTTCATAGTTCAATAATTCATGCATGAATTAGAACTGTTTTATCGATTCGACCGAGGGCCGACATTATATGTATATAAACTTACTATATTCACAAAACTAATAAAAATCTATGATGTACTCATTGTATTTGTCTTTTCAGGAAATGCTAACGAATCTATTCAACCAATACGTACCAGTAATCCGTGTGTCAGTATGGGCTGCTAACGATGGCCCTCTCGCCACTGTTGTACTTCGCGCCGAGTGGGACGCAAGACTAGCGATCGCACGCGTGCACAAGAGACGACTAGACCACACCTGGGCAGGTATGTGACGTCACAACTGTGCAGCACTATGATTTTCTTCTTTAAATAAATAAATAATATTCTTGGAAATATAACACAACGCTCTCTAGTCCCAAAGAAAGCAAAGCTTGTACTATGGGAACTAGATTGCTGATAGAATACTTATATAATTACCAGCTTCCACCCGCGACTTCGTTCGCGTCCCGTTGTATCCCATTGATTTTCCGGGATAAAAAGTATCCTATGTTATTTCTAATACCTCCAAGAATATGTGTACAAAGTTTCATGATGATCGGTTAAGTAACAAACAAAGCGTAACAAACAAACTTCCATTCACTATGTATATGATGATTTTTTAGACTAGGGGGCGCTGTGTAAAATGTCTATCAATATCTTTTTTTTTATTTTATATTTTGTTGAGTACATGCTCGCTCATATGAAATGAATCATGGACAAAACAAATAAAATCTATTGTATCTTTATAATCAGGTCGCAGGCTAGAGCTATCCCTCGGCCGTCCATCTCCAGCTCCGAATCTAGACGTACTCCGCGCTCGGCTTCGTGCCATCCTTCTAGACCAGAAGGGTTATACGTTGCCCCTACTGCGCCTGCGCGACGCCTACGCCAGCCGCCATTGCTGCGCGCTGACCACATCTGATATCGCCAAAGTAAAGGACACTGTGATAATACAGGAAGGTAATTCAGATCTAGGTTAGAGTGGTTTGAAAGTACTGAAGAACTTATGTAGTTACTTTAATACTTTATCGCTTTTATCTGTGCTTTGAGCAGCTTTGTGATCGTTTTGTTCTGTAATTGTGTCTTCAGCCTGCTTTTTCAGTTGAGACACAATTTTTTCTAGCTCGCAGTCACTCGCCATACAGTACGAGACCTTCTCCTTTACTTTAAGGAGTCGGGCTGGCTGGGGTGAGGTCAGCAGGAGGACAATGCACAATACAACCCAACGCGGGACGTCAGTGCAGATCTCATTCCCCACGACGAATTAGAATTAGATGCTTTAGAATGGTAGCAGACCACGGATAAGGTTTTTTCTACAAACCACAGTGATTTAAACTTGATTTTGTCTTCAGGTTTCGGTCGCATGGTCCAATTGGTCGACCTAACCCCAGTTTCCAGCTCTGAGATGGAAGAGGCTCCGTGGAAGTGTCACATGCACACATCATTGGCTATGGGCCAGGAAGACGGCAGTCGTATCCTACAGCCAGTGTTCATGGAAGTTGCGGTGTTGGCACATAACACTAATATACTGCTCGAGAACCATGGGGGAATCCTGCCACTGCTAAGGTGAGTTTAGTTCATAAAATAAATAACTAATGAGGGTCCTGAAGGTAAGTGTTGTCTAACATTGTATGCCGGATAGATATAAATAAATGAATGAATGATATCGTAGTTATCGGCTGGTCAGTAGTTGTATGGAGAAATCATAGGGCATGTTCTCAGTGGACATGTTCAGTTAGTCAATGCTGTGCTAGAGGCAGTGATTATTCCATCACATAGGAAGTAGTTTATAAAGAAATAAAATTGCCAAGGTGAGCTAGGTTTTATAAGCTAAGTGAGTTTTGTAATTTTTTACTTAATATTAACACTTTGATATTTGTCCGTAGTTTCGTCGAATGCTACGAAGCTACCTTCCCGCCGTTATTCCCGGATCCGAGGCGCGGCGTACCCATTGAACTATTGTTACGAAACGCAACTAATATCGAGGTCAAAGATTTACCGTCAAGGCATCTCACTTGGCGTACGGAAAACAACGAATCACCACCGTCTTGTAGTCAGAGTAAGTTACTTTTACACATCGTAACTGAATAATTATTTAGTTTTCATTCAAACTGACTGACAGAAAAATAAAGCACGCAAAGCACATCTACCGAAGACATACACTTGCACTGAGTGGGACGCTGTTACAACTAACATGGGCTTGTAATTGCATCAATACTCATACCCGAAATTGAATAAACTTTAGGACCAGTATATATTCATACTCATATTGACTTCTATTCATGAACATGAACCATCCATAGTTCAGTTGATTGCAGTGGATATCGATTCGATGCTCGCGACCGTTCCACGTCAGCTTACTAAACTATTCAAAAGCTGTTTGAAGGCTGAATAACTAAGTATGTATGTACCTATACACTTGCATTCAAAGGAAAAGCGAACTACTTAGCAACCGTAATATTATTTGTTTGTTCTTCAATGGGTACCGTTATGTGGCTTTTGTTAGTAAAATACTTATTTTCAGTCAATCTTGGACAAAAGCTTCCCCACTACTTTTTTCCCTTGCTAAATAAGGCCAGTCTGGGAGATGTAAAAGAAAAACAAACTAACTTGTTTTCTAGGTGAAAGTTCGAGAACCAGTGGCGACCGTGAAAGGCCACGCACTGCGCCCGCCTTGGAGCCAATGCTAGCTTTATTCGAACGGGAACTAATTGATTTATTACGCACAGCGCCTAAATGCTCCATACCTTTCAGCAAGTAAGTGTGAACTGCTACTACAATTCGCGACAAACAGTCGTTCTCTGTAAGTGTTATCATAAAGCTAACTTTAAAAGTATTCTACGTCGTGCAGCCTCCAACACCAGTTGGTCGTAGACAACTTTTTTAGCAACAACGAACCAATAATCTGTATTCTCATGGGTTGAACAAGCAAATCTAAACTTTTATCAACTGTACACCTAGCAATTACTCTTCGAACATGACGTGAGTGAGTTACTAATGGTATCTCGCTTGTATGTTTTTTGCAGACTGATCCCAGCTTTTCATCATCACTTCGGTCGTCAATGCCGAGTCGCCGATTACGGTTTCACCAAGCTACCTGATCTCCTCGCTGCTTTGGGCAATACTATTGTTGTAAGTGCTTTTATACAAAACCTCAAACCAATAAACATCAATGTATGCCGGTCTACTATAGGTCTTTACCAAGAGCTTGGTATTGAGATTTTATCATCTAGTGTTTGCCAGCTACACTGCAAAGACAGTCGGATATTATATGATCTGTGCCCTCGGCAAGGCCTGCCGAAGGAAATCTGATTGTATAGACCATTGGGAAAGCCGGACTCAGTCAGCAGCCGTGTTGAAATTTTTCAGTTATCTAAGAACTTACAGATTGGATGGAAATAGACGCATTTGTCAGTTACTAAGCTGATTATTCACAAAAACTAGTACAAGATAAATTATTCACAAAAAATTATTCCCAGGTTCTTGGCTCGGGCTCATCGCGAGTCATAACAATATCCAGCGCTGCCCAAAGCCGTCGTTGGACGTCCGATCTAGTCAAACTGCTAAAGGCCCAGCCCGGCCGGTCTATTCTACCTCATGATATACCTCCGCTCTACCAAGCTACGTTCGGCCGAATGTTCTCGCCTGTGGATTACGGCGTGTGTACGTTATCCGAGCTGATGGAAAGGGTGACCCCGCAGGCGATTACTATGGCTGGTGATGGCACGATTTCTCTGCCGCGGCGTGAGCCTACGGCGGAAGAAAGGGCACGGACTGTCCAGTTTGCTATGGAGGTTTGTGTTTACTAACTGACTGCCAAAGATGGCAGTTCAACATTGTTTCAGTTCTAGACGACTGCTGAAAGTAGGCATTACCCATAGATTTCCAGACCCAATGATATTGTCTGGTTCTTACCAGACTACGGCGAAGCAAAAAGGAGTGTTGTATGCCACCTATCCTAATACAAACAATTAACACTAGTAGTAGGTATGTTTCAGGGCGATGTGGCATATTATGACCACAGCTATCTTCTAAACATCACTATGTGTACATAACAATTTCAGATGAGAATATTTTCTTGTTTCATACGTTTTAGAGTGTGATTTTTCAGTAGTCAGGTTTTAGTTTCAGAACTTATTTTTTACTACACCCAACAACGGTTCATAGCCAACTTTGCTTTTAGGGGGGTTCCTACTCTGTGCTTATTAGGTCTTTTGTGTTAGATGTATTTAAGTATGTATCATCATTGCAAAAATAAACTTGGCGTAGGCTTGATAGCTGATTTTGCGGGGACTTTGAAGCACGTAGCTAATATAACTTGACTTTTTTATCAACAAAAAAAAAACATTCACAGACTGTAGAACTCCTCTGCTACGCGCCAAACCTTCGCATGGAATTCTCTCGCTTCGTGCCCGCATACCACGCTCACTTCGGTCGACAACTACGTGTCGCGCACTACGGCTGCGTTAAACTTGTCGATCTATTCGAGCTGATTCCCGACGCTGTCTCCATTTGCGCCGAGCTTTGTGGAGAGAGAAGCGTGAAGTTGACAACTAAGATGGCGAGGCCGGTGGTCGCTCAGCGTCTGCGAGCGCTGGGTTCAACTCTGCTCCAAGCGCTGCCCATGCAATACGCGAGGCAGTTCGGTGCTCCACCACAGGTACTCTTGACTTCAAACCTGGTCACTTGTGTCATGATCAGAGACTACTGCCAGACATGGAACGAATAATATCGAATGCTAACAAACATGAAAACGTTGTGCACGATTCGTGCCATTGCAGTAATCGAGTTCTATCACTTCGCAGTTTGCTCACCCCATCAAATAAACCGACGACCGTAAGATTGATTTTTCTAATTTCTGTAATCTTTCCAGCCGGACATGCTCGAAGTTTCAACCCTAGAGGAGCTAATCTACGCAGTAGGCGGTTACATTGAAGGCGGGATGGTCATAGCGCCGGGCAACGCGTGGCGCTGGGCCGGAGCCGCGCTGAGCGCATGCGCCGCGTTGTGTGGCGATCGTAGCGTCGCGCGCGGCTCTACCAGCGAATACTTCACTGCTGCTTACCGCCGGTTCACGTCGAACTTACCCGATCTCCCGCAACTTATAGGTACCTAGCTATTTATTATAGCGGTCGTGGGTACGAATCTGGCCATGCACCTATATTTTTCTATTCGAAAAGTATGTTCCCATTTACAGTGCTCTCAAACAGTGAAGCAAACAACCGGCGGCTTAGTCAATATCGCACGTATTGAGCATGTCTTTCGTGTCCGCCAATATTTATTTTATTGATATTTTCTTACAGTGGCGGGGATCATTCGCATTGAAGACACGAGGGTGATTCTAACCCCGGCTTGGCGCACGGTTTGGCGGCTCGCGCAAATATTCGCCGATAGCAGTTTGCCGCTCTCACCAATGGAGGTCTACCTGGAGTATACGAACCGATTTGAACCGGTCTTCCCAGGAACTGAGACTGGTACGAAAATTAGTTAAACATTCGGAAGTAAGTCTTTACTGTTATATACATATTTTGCAGCTATTGTTTGTTACACAGGCTTAGACGGAGTTTCTGATTTTCTGCGTCAGTACAGCGAGATATTCTCTGACGCTGGCAGCGGCAGGTTCGCTCTATGCAGCGGTGTCGTGGTTCCGAGGGTGAGAGACATCCCCACAGTTCACGAAGACTACTCTGTGCACGACACTCCGCCCGGACAGAAGGTAACAAACAAAAAATACTTCGGTGCGACTTCTGATTTGCGAAAAGTGTATTGCTTTTTTATACTGTACCTACGTAACACGTATACTTTATCCTGTTTATTCTCTGGTTTTAGGGTTCTCGTGTGTTTGAATCTCCAAAGCATAGCATTTGGTGCTCTCCACCGGCCAGCGCTTTACCTGCTCCCAACGCATTGCTGACTCTGGAGAAACGTAAGTTACCCTTATTTTATTAACATTTCTGAAAAGATGGTAAGTATATTTTTATGAGAATAAAATGATACTTACTATCTTTAAATTTTACTTAAATCTGGCTAGGGCAGTTTTGTTTAAATGATCAGTTCATATATAAACATTGTTGTTATTCCAATAGGTCGCACTCGCTTAGCGGCGCAGTTCGATGCACCGTAACGATCCCACCTGTGCCACAACGAAAGCATTCCTCTTATATTTAGACTGCGTGCGTGTGATTTATGCTGACCAAAACCATCTAAGGATTTAACCCAGGGTCGCAACGAATTTTAGACTAAAAGTGTCCTAAATATTGTGATGTATGTAACAATAATGTTTTAGATCGTGTATATTTTTGTGTGTTTTATTTAGGTCTAAGGTGTTCTCAGCATTCGATACATGTTATTGTGTATTTCAAACATAATTTTTCAACCACGTTGTTAGAGTTTTCATCTCGTGTATACGATACAAATACATCGACGTCAAATAATTGATGTTTTACAACTTGACAAGTTAAATTTCTTTATTAGCCTATATGTAGTTTAAGTACAGCACTTAATGTTATTTTCTCATACATGGAAATGCTTGATTAGAGTGAATGTAGTTACATCAAATCTAATTAATCGTTATTTTATTTTTACTTTTGACATATTTATGTATAATTATATTTAACTAGTATATACAGTGATGAAGGACTGGTGAAAACCTCATGATGTCAATAAAATTCTAAGAATGTTTTGTATCTATGATCCAAACCGTCTCTTTTGGTATGTATTTTATCAAATCATAAGTAGGTAAACTTTTATACATTCTTAGAATTACTTACATTAAGGCGTACATATCATAACTATGGCTGGAGCTCAAAGTTGTTAGGGAGTAGCGTATAAGTTTAATAAACCCCTATAAAAGTTTGTTAATACCTCTAACATGTTTCGAATGCCAACATAAAGTACAATAATAAAATGTGTTGATTTGTGTCTTGAAAGTTTATCCTCTGATATTGTGATCTCATTTTGTAATGCATGGAAATAAGGCCGTGTTTTCATCATAAAAATTATGTAATTGTTACTGTACAGCTGCTATTACTTTGTCGATCATAATTATCACTTTCGAATTTATGTACATATTTTAGATAACATTTACGTACAAAATCTATTTCTTAGAAACTGGATTTTCTGATGTATGTGCTAACTGGCCCTTTGATTATAATCACGAAAACGTTGAGTCAATTATAACACGTTCAAATATTTTATTATTGTTGAATCAAAATAAATGGACTAATTGTTTGTTAGGATATGCTTGTGCCTCTTGTGCAATAACTTTTATGTATCCAAACTGGAGTTCCACATTAATAATAATAAATTGGTTTATTGTATTTTTTTAAGCTAAGAAGATTTTAAAACTTAATTAAGAGAACTAAGAACTTGAGATTGGCTTGTCTGAAATATGTTTAAAAGACAGCCAGTTTACATAATTATAGTTACTATAATGTATAGTTGAAGATGTAAAAACTTAATGAAAGCACAATAAACAGTCTAAGTTATGTTTATAGAAATATGGATTTAGATAATAATTTTATGATTGTAAAATGTATTGTCGACCAATACAGTGTCTAATCAGTTTTCAACTACTATGCTTTAAACTCAATAGCAAGCGCTCGTGGCGTAGCTTGCTTAGCCAATCTTCACCGATGATCTAAGTTAAGCAACGTTCTGTGCGGTCACCATTTGGATGAGTGACCGTTAGTGGCATTTACATCTGAGCGCTTCCGTGCTTCGGAGGGCACGTTAAACTGTCAGTCCCGGCTCTAGCAGTCGTAAACCACGACGGAGGCCTAAAAACTCCGTCATCAGAGTTGGCCACTAGCTCATTCAAACTTGCTTGCTTTTTAATAGCAAGTGGTTCAAAAATGGTTACCCACTATGTACTTAGAATACATGAGCTAATTATGAAAGGCATTCTAGCTGTGATACTTCCGTACCAATAACATAATGCCGTAAGACGTTCGTTATTTCTTATGATCTGTAAATTATCCAATATTGTTAACTCTATTGTAAACAAGTATGTATGTACTGTACATAAAATCTCGTAAATATTGGTACAAAATGCATATTACCTATTGTTGCCTAATCTAGTATCTAATCTACTAACGTTAGGTACCTATTATCTTAAAAGTTAAATTAATGTGGAACTCTAGTTTTTTTTGTAATAATCATTATTGGTTTATTTATATTATTTTTCTCATAAAATTGTAAGCAGGCCCTTGCATATTTTGTGTTGAAATTGTTTGTGTTGTTTTATATTTTATAAACACTGCCAATCAGCATTTATCCAAATTGGCGATCACATTAGTATCCCCTTGTGTTGGATTCCCTCTGATTGATTTTATATTTTGACCATTACAAGTTAATATTTAATGCTGATTTTGAAAGCAGCAATATTCAAGATTAGCATAAAGCTCTGTCCATTCAATGTATAAGTTAAGTTTTTAAAAATTGGATTCTCTAAGACTGTAGCAGATACATTTAAGTAATTTTTAAGTTATTTTACTTATATGTGACCAATAATTTTATTACCATAAGATAGAAGTAAGTATCTTTGCAAAGAAAGTACAGTAAGTGAAGATGTCTAAGATTAGTATTATTTTTTCTACATCTTCGTAATTCTGTGATCATTTATTTCTTGTTGTAGTTCTTTCAATCAATATAAGTATGGAAGTAGTATCTTGTCAGTATTGCATGGAAAATGAATGTAGTGTTCCAGAATTAAATGTTATTTTTTTGAATAAATCTCATGTATTTTTTATCTTATCAATACCTAGGGGTTTGAGAGTAGTTATTATTAGAAGAAATTAGCTTTCTCGAACATAAAATATTGACCAAGCTGTAAGGTATTTAGGCACCCAGTTCACTGTTATGAGTTAACTGGACAATAACTAAACTTGACATGTAGGTTGCTTGACATTTAGCAGAAAAGAAATGTTTTGCATGGAAAGAAACTTCCTAGGTAGGTATGTAGGTTTTTTGCATAAAGTACATCACCAGGACATGATCAGCCCAGTCTACTTATTGCTAGATCCGGGCTGCTTAGGCACCTTGTTTTATTGGAGAAATAAGCACAAGTTAGGTATGTACCTACTTATTGTGCAAGGTGTGGGCAGAAAAAGATTTAAATAAAACAAATATAAATAATTTATTGAATATATGTATTGCAATGGCATTTTTAATATCTACTTAATTGAGGAAACAAAGGCTAGCTGACAACAATCATTCCTTAGTCTGGTCCGAGAGGGCACCATGACGCCTCTCCCAAATCATGCGATGTTTCTGTTTCATGTAAGCCTTCCTAGCATCGGCATAACCACCAAGATCACCATCTGATAGAAAGAAAAATAAAAACAATTGCATTATAAAACTATACATAGTAGACATGACTTTGTTGCTATAAATAAAATGTTGTTCAAAGATCAGCTAACAATGATCTTATAGGGATCAAACATGAGAAATAGTATTAGTACTTACACTTTATAAACCAAGCTTCCTCAGCGGCTTTATATTTATCCATGAGAGGTTTGCAAGCAGTCATATGATCAGGACTCTCATACATCACACAATCTTCAAAGCGCTGACGCAGGATATTCAGAATTTCATTGTCTACAAGCCTGAAACAAAAAGTTAAAATAGGAGACCATTCTCGGTGAAAGCATACCTATGTGATCAGAACAAATAAGTTCTAATTCTAACCTATCGCGTTTGAACTGGCTGTTGGCTTCGAAGTCACAGACGACATCATCAGAATAGCATTGATCGATAGTCGGTACCCGGCGGAACTTTTGGTGGTACCACGGATATTTCTTCTGGTTCGGTTCAACCACCTTCTCTGGAGTGCAAAAATTACGATTAGATTTTTGCTTACATAACAATACGCAGCTGAAACTAGGTTTTAGTACCTACCTCGAAACCAAGTTACTGGGGCATCAACTGTGCTATACAAAGCCCGGGCAAAAGCCCGCAGCAAGTTTGTATCAGGTGGACAATCATCTTCTTGAACCATTTTTACTTCGAGTGAAGTAGGTAAACACACCGCGTTCGACGAAATAAAAATCAAATAGTTTTGTTTGATCGAAATAAAACTTGTGGTCTTCTTCTTCTCTTCAATAATGGCCTGTGTCCGTCATTTCGACAGACAATTTTGCCAATGTCAAGTGTTAAAATTGTAATAAATAAGTCAAGTCAAGTCATTTTTCAAAAAATGTGGAACGCTTCACGATTTTGCGTGTCATGTCATCCTTGCGCAGGGGCCATGATAAAACTTGTGGTAATATGCTTCTTCTTATTCAACTTCAACTTCTTGGTTTGTGGCTTTTGTGGCTAGTTGTCACAATTCTGCCAATGTCGAGTTCGCTAATTGCTTAATAAGTTACGGTGACGTTTGACAATGACACTGACAGAGAAGACCAATTCCACAGTTGACAAAGACAAAATTACCTCAACCGCACTCATTACCACCACTCGGTAAAAGAAAATTCGTGTTAGGTTTTGAAGAGAAAATCCACCATTTTCTTTTCTTCTTCTCTTCAATAATGGCCTGTGTCCGTCATTTCGACAGACAATTTTGCCAATGTCAAGTGTTAAAATTGTAATAAATAAGTCAAGTCAAGTCATTTGTCAAGTCGGCTGTCGTTTGTTTTGAAAAGAAAATGGTGGATTTTCTCTTCAAAACCTAACACGAATTTTCACATTCAGAAAAACCACTTTACACACATTTATTCCAATGGC
The DNA here is from genome assembly GCA_918843925.1 of Eulithis prunata. Classification (NCBI taxonomy): domain Eukaryota; kingdom Metazoa; phylum Arthropoda; class Insecta; order Lepidoptera; family Geometridae; genus Eulithis; species Eulithis prunata. Next base: position 5,898,415 of record OU974014.1, on the reverse strand, counting down.
TCACACTTTATGTTACGACCTAAGTATTATTGGTTAAAATTCCACCAAAATTAAACAACAATACTCACAATAACACAAGAAAAACTATTAAAATAAAAGTGCTATGTGTCGTTTCAAAAAATGTCAAAACTCGTGTCCAACCATTTTCTTTTCAAAACAAACGACAGCCGACTTGACAAATGACTTGACTTGACTTATTTATTACAATTTTAACACTTGACATTGGCAAAATTGTCTGTCGAAATGACGGACACAGGCCATTATTGAAGAGACGAAGAAGAAGACTCAAGGACACGAGTTTTGACATTTTTTGAAACGACACAGCACTTTTATTTTAATAGTTTTTCTTGTGTTATTGTGAGTATTGTTGTTTAATTTTGGTGGAATTTTAACCAATAATACTTAGGTCGTAACATAAAGTGTGGGCCATTGGAATAAATGTGTGTAAAGTGGTTTTTCTGAATGTGAAAATTCGTGTTAGGTTTTGGAGAGAAAATCCACCATTTTCTTTTCAAAACAAACGACAGCCGACTTGACAACTGACTTGACTTGACTTATTTATTACAATTTTAACACTTGACATTGGCAAAATTGTCTGTCGAAATGACGGACACAGGCCATTATTGAAGAGAAGAAGAAGAAGACTCAAAGCTAGTTATAACCATGGACCAATAAATAGGTCTATTGTTAGACTAAAATCAGCTAATAAAGCTGATGAGAAAAATAAAAATAGATGGCGTAAGTAGGTGATTGATTAGGGTGCCGTCATTTCACAACCATGGAAAGCACAACCCCGGAATGTACAGTCAGGAATTGATGTATATTTTGGCAGCCAATTCCATGGTTGTGCAATCTCGGGACGTGTTTTCCAGGCCGTACAATGTTGTGCACAGGGTGGGAATACACAGCCATGGAATTGGCTGCCAAAATATACATCAATTCCTGACTGTACATTCCTGACTGTGTTTTCCATGGCTGTGAAAGCTCAGCACGTGTCGGGAATGTCCATCCACGGAATGTACAACCTGGGAATTGGATGCCAAAATACGTCATCACCTATGCTTTGTTTACACTTACTTGCCTGACTATGTGAACGATTGAACGATTGAAAGGGAACGTAAACAGAACAAAATATTTATATTTTTACATAATTATTTTTTGTTTACTGCTATCTAAGCGAATTATTCGTAAGAATTTTATGGGTGAACTCTTGATCAGCCACCCTATTAGTCAATATGAGACTTTAGTGCTTGATTTGAGTCTACAAAGACACATGAAGCGATGCAATATTGAGCCATCTGGATGGGAGGACACCGCAGCGCAGCGTTCCGAGTGGAGGCAGCGAATCCACCTACAGGTTAACGAGTTTGAAGAACAACGCAGACTCGATCTAGATAGAAAGCGAGATGAACTCAAAGCCAGACCACCTACGGCCCTCTCCTATAACTACGTCAGTGGAGTACTGACCTGCCCCAAATGCGAGCGTACATTTACCAACAAAATCGGGTACGCAAGTCACACTAGAGCGCATCAACGGGCAGAACAACAAAGCCCTAGTAACCAGAGTTTAAATATGCCTGTCCAGAAAAAACGCAGTCGCCATGGCCGAAATCGGCTAGGAGGACATCAATCATCATCAGAGTCAATATGACTATAAAGTGTTTGTAACTTCTGCACAACTGAAGGAATTCTTTAGAAAAAGTCTTTGAAAAGCGAAAAGATGCTCTACCATTATTGGTATAATATATTTGGTGTGAATGCCGTAAATTAGGAAAGGAATTCTAAGACATTTCACCCACTTTACCTATATGAACACTATAGGACTTACACATACATGTAAGATCCTAAAACCTACTTTTGAGTAAGTACCTACCGGATACTTGATGCACAAATATCTACATAATCTTTGTAAAGTTTTCCTGTATTTGTATAAGACAACAATTTATAAAAACCAGTGTTCTCAAAATATAGTGAAGGAAAACATTCAGGAAACATGGTATTTAGTTAGCTCCATACATGTTGACCATGTTTTTCCTGTGTACACCAAAGGCCGACTAAACTGTGGGAAAAAGTGATTGGCAATCATTACTCCATCTAACTAAACTATTTCTCAGACACTTCATTGTCCTGTAAGTGTTTGAGAGTTCCTTACGATGCTAATCCTCAATCGTAAGGCATTTTTAATAAATATTTTACTGTTATTTTTATTCTTTCAGCAGTTGTAACAATGTTTTCCTAACCAAAATACCAAAGAAGGTACCATACCTATCTGAATCCATGCATGGGTTAAAATTGAAGATCAACAGTGAAACAGAATTTTATTAGACAGATATTAATACAGGACAGAAGCCGTTACAATCACTTCAACATCTTGGCAGTTGCATCATTATTTCTGCCTTGCAAGTATAATTATTATTATGGTTAAAAATGCATTAAATTTTGAAACTTACAGTCACACTCAAAGATGTACATAATGTTAAAAGATAATCAAACAATATATTGACATAATATCTTACCAATGAGTAATGATAAATAGAGACTTTGTAAACTTCAGTAATAGGTCCTCATTTTGTGGTATGATCTTTACTTCTTAATTATGTCATAAACTTGTCTATCTAGACTCTAGATATAGACACTAAGACTTGTAGGTATGAATTTGCCTACATTAACATTGGGCCTAATCACCAAACATGTACAAATTAAACAGACTAAAATGATTTATAATATTTATATCTCATGGGTACTATGTAAACTATATAAGCAAAGTAAATAAAAAAATCATTTTTCCAGGTACCTTATACATTCATCGGATCTACAACAAAGTCCAGCGGTGAACACTTTCTAATAAGCCGCAACTACCTCCTCTACTCCAGTACCTAGAAATCACATATTCCAGTGGGAGGCTTTGGTACGCCTTATCACAGGTTTTCCTAGTTTGGGTACCAATGTTGTCCAATCTGAATTAGCATAAAATAAAACCCTTTGTATTTTTTATGTAGGCACCAACCTGCTTATTTTATTTGTAGGTGCATTTATGAATTAGTAATAGTGATGACTATGCTAAGATTTGTGCAAGTAGCTACCGTGTAAAAGGATGAACGACTTTAACAAGCCTACATAACTAGACTAAGATAAGAGTTAAGTAGGTACCTACATAGAATAATAGCAACTGTATAGCATTATAATAATAGCATTCCTAAGAAGGTAGGCACAATAAAACAAATGTCTTTAAGTATGTATGTATACAGTTTTTATTATTTAAAGTTTTTATTAAATTATAAATAAATTAAATAGTTTACGCCAAAAAATATAACTTTTATTTTTACAACAATCGTACATTATTTAGCGAGTTACGAACAGTAAGTCGTGGGTTTGAATCCAGACAGGCCGCATTACTTTGTGTAATTTATTTCATCACCATTGCTCTCAAAACGGCGAAGGAAAACATCATGAGGAAACCGGCATGTCTTAGAACCATAAAAAAAATTAAAGACTTGTTTTAACGCCATCTAGTGTCGAGGACTTGTTTTTTTTTCATTCACGCCATCTAGTGTCGAGTTTTGTAGGTACTCACGTCTGTGTGTGTAAACGACGCTATATTGAATGACAGATGTTAAAATGGAGCTTTATGTCGAATTGAGTGGATTTTGTGGCAATGATATGATCCAGTTCGATAGAGCGTAATGTCCGATAACCGCGAACTCTACTTTTACGACTTAATAATTTTCCAATTACACAAAAACTCAATTAAACTAAAAATGTTGAGTTTAACGCCATCTCTCGGGAAAATGGCTGGGAGCAGCCTGTATGTTTCACAGCAAATACATATTCCTAAACGTAACTATTAATCATAGGTATAGTAATTAGAAATTATTTATTTTACATAGGTAAACATATCATTTAGGTAGTACATAAACAAAAAATGTCAGGTTATTGCAGTTAATAAATAACTTTATCAAATCTATCTGCTAAAATAAAGTTCTACTGCAGTCACGCATGACAGACAGGGTGACCTGCAATGCAACCAGCTAAATATAAATAATATACCTACATAAAATATCTAACAAATCAATAATCAACATCAACCATTAATGAGGATTTGAACAGATAGTATCGATAGAGTCAGATGGTTTTGAACATAATTAATGTACCTATCCATCAATAATAATCTAGTTAGCAAAGAAAATAATGACTAATACAGTACTTACAAAATACACATGAAGCAGTTAGCTATCTTTGAACCGTTGTAAACTATTTCTAGACAGCTCAACTCAAATCAGTGCCAATCAGAAGCGTGCCTAAGACACTGGCTGCATTGCCGAGCTTATTAGAAATATTGAGACGATTAATATTGTTAGGTACTAAATAATAGATAACATAATGTGTGCTGAAATCATAGAATTAATATTACTAGCGTATGGAACAGACGCCGCGAACAACAAGTTTGCGCCATGAGTTGTTGCCGACCGGCAACAACTCATTTAGTCCTTCGCCAACAACCATCGTGACCGCATGCGAATAAAAAGTAATTCAAAATGCCGTCTTGCGTTTTAAAAACGTGTAAAAACCAATCGACTGTGAAAAAAAAAAGATAGTGGCGTGACTTATCATCGGTAAATAAACAGAATATCAACTAGAACTAACCAAAATTAATTTTTGTAGATTATTTTCTATTGTACGGACATTTTGTTTGAAAATCATAGATTATGAAAGTGCATCGTACAGATGGGATGTTTCGGATACCTACTAAGGGTTGGTGACTAAGGTTTAACTAATTATTTTGAACTCATATTACTCGGCCTATGCCGTCTGTCTGATCAGGGGGTCAATCGCGCTAAATTGACACGGCCGACCAACAGACGCTGCACAGGGCACGTCACAGGTACATCCCAGCTACGCACCTATCCATAATTTCCAGTTATCGGTATTGCGACAGCCCATAACAGCTGGCGGTCGCTGGCCGGTTGCCGTGGTCCAGCGGCCGTTCAGCCGTTAAATATGTAATTCTTTTTCTTTACAATTTCGCAAAACCGGTCAATCCATTCCATCATTTTGCAGTGTCCAACCCTAGTTTTGACGGCTGACAGTGACAATAGTAAGAAAATGTCGAATGTGTACGTAGAACATAATGCGTATTCTGTGGTAATGTATGTTTCGTCTCGATTTTGTAAACAAACAATTTCATCAAACTCTTTTTCTATTTCTACATAACTTTAGGAGGTGGTTTGTAAAACTTGATGATGTCCTATTAGAACCAGAAAAGAAAAAGCCTGTGTAACGTTATTACCTACATATTTTAACAATATAAATTGTTTTGTGAAATGCTACCCATCTAACAAATTGTTTTTCTCTACAGGAATGTAACTACCACTAAATACTCTTGTGTCAGTGCAAATTTGGTGGTATAGGTTATCTACCGTACATGCTAAATAGAAATAGGTAGCAAGAAATAGCACCCAACATCCTAACCTAACTGATGGAAATAAATACACAAAAACAATGTTGGAAGGTGTACCTCTCCCTATCTCCAGCTGAGACAGGACAAACTTGACTATGACGATGTAAGTATACAAAGCATCTACCTATATTTCTTAGTAGTTAGGCACTAGAACATTTCAATGTTTTTTGCAAATCGTTCGGGTGTAAAAACAGTTTTGAATTTTTCTATTTTCTACAGACAAATCAATCCCTTTTTATATTAGTAATAATATAGAGTTATTATGAATGAAATATAGCTAGGTACAACAAGATCATATTCAAGAAAACTTACCTATAATATTATTTTGTTTCAGTACCACCATCGGCTAAGAGTTTTCAAACAAGTGATGTGACTAGTACTTACACAAACTTTGCTAGTTTTTTCACATTTTTGTTAACCGTCTAGTAAAGTAAGCTTAGCTATAGGTTTTATAACTGAATTAAACAACATTGATTATTATTTAATATTTTATTTCAAGAGTTTTAGTCTTACTACCCCGGTCACAAACATTGAATAGATACATTGTATGTATTGCTAGTATATATTAGCTCACAGTGGTAGCTTGCCTTGCAAAATGGATGGGCATCACTTTATACTCTGTAGTAAGTGTAATTCACAACCTCAAGCATGTTAGGTTACGTGTCTAAGATGGGTGTCTTCAATCTGCATCCAAAGAAGCTGAAATAAATAAAATTCATTTATCATAAACTTACATAACAAAATTATAGTAGGATATACTGGTAATATAATAATATATGGAATATGTAGCCCTTCAGAAATATCATACCATGAGGTATGGGTATAGTTAGTTTGAACTCGGTTTGATCGGTGAATAGCTTAATACAATTTTTAAACGGAGTAAGTTGTAAAGATAGGTAACTGTCTAATTTGGTTGATTAGTAGTAAGGAAGTATTTAATATTATTAATTCTGTAAGTACCTGGATGTCTATAACTTCCTCAAGGTTTTCTTCTGTTCACTCTTCTATGAGTTGATTCATTTCATCATGAGCTCACCCAAAAGGATTGGCACTGCTTTATTCCTATAGGATGTAGGTCTGTATACTTCTGCATCTCAAGCTTGTTATTGCCCGTCGACATGAATGTCTTATTTATACATTACAAGACCTGAAATAAAGAAAAGTTTAATCAGCAGGAAATACTTATACAACATTGAGCTTATCACCTATTTACCCATAGTTTATTGTAGAACGATAGATGGATAATTCTATATCTTATAAAATAGTTTTTAAATGAAGGTGGGTAAGTATCTATAGGATTCCCTCTCATCATGCTGTAATGGAAAAGTCAATAGTGGCCGTTTTGAACATGGCCATTGCAACTTTGACTAAAAATATTGTCTAGGCAAGTAAACTCAAGGTTACCTAGGTAGATGTAAAATCTCAGAAATTATAGTTATTTATGTACCTAGATACTTTAGACTTATCTACTGTCTACTTGTGGAGTATGGAGTGGAACCAAACGGTAAATCGTCTAGCCTAGAGTGAGAGTTTTGCTGACTTCACAGATGAGAATTTTCATAGGTTAAACACAACATTCTTACCTTTGCAGCCTTGTTTGAAGTATCAACATGTGATGTGGTACGATTGGCAAGTGAGGAGTAAACTTTGTAAACATTTGATGAGGCAAGTAGTCCTAAATGGTCCAATACAGTGTAGGTATCTTCTCGACAAATTGCTGATCACTCCGCACTTTAGATAGGTATGTATCTTGCATTCTTGGCTTGGACAACACATCCAATTCATTTGCCCTCGCTAGTAAATCCATGCAAGTGCATTTTTAAATTATTTCCAAGGCATTTCAGTCACAAATAATTCTAAAACACTGCTAACGTAGCAGCGACGGCTCTCAAAAAGCACCGCCCGGTGTACTTTTTCCAAGCACGCTAGTCAAACGATAATCCGCCATCTTAAGCGTAGAAACAACGAGCGTCTAACCGATCAATTGCGGTCAGAAAATTAGGGAAATACAATATCCTGTGAAAATCGGCCGTAGCGTAAGAGCAACCGAAGCCGCTGGCGGTTACAACTTAGCGCGATTGACCCCCAGTAATATGTAGTAGGTACTGTAGCAATCTTTTGAAATCGTCATTATAAAGCTTTACTATACCTATATTTCTTTAATGCTATGGCAGAGTGAGATAAGGTGTGGGGTCTAGTTAGTGCAAATAGGTACCTATGTAGGTATGTACCTACTTTTTGTATAAAATACCAATTTATTTTAAATCCAATGATTTTAAACGCTTAACAATTCATTTTAATTTACTGTAAATTTTTTCACGTTTTGAAATATAATATTCATAGGTACTGCATTAAAATTCAGTTTTGTATGTACAAAAGCTGTCTGAAGTGTCCCTTCTGCGGTGAAAAAATCTATGAGAGCGACATGTTGTTACACTATGTTGAACGAAACGCGTAAGCGCCCCGAAATTCACGGCGCTTACGACGTTTTGGTCGCGAGAAAACTATACTCTATTAGCGATCTAGCGCTGCATGTTTTGATAGTATGGTTAGACGACATCTAATCTTTTAGCGCTGCAGCAAATACTTGTCTTTGGGCGGGGCGCGCTCGCCTCAAGTTGCGACACGTTTTTGGTTTGGTATAGCTTCTCTATACGCTAGTAATACTTCCTCAATGGCTGAAATAATGTATCATAGCGCCTTCCTCCTTTGACGGGCTGAAGACCGACACATTTAATGCTAGTAGTAGCCAAGCAATTACTTTTAAAAAGTGCTGTAGGTATGTACGTACCTAGTAATTAATGTTAAACATCAACATTGCAAGACCCAAAGAGTAGCTGAGGGTCTTGTAAGGTCTACGAGTTTGTATAAGCATATTTTATGAGCTACTACTAGTGTTCACCAGGTAAAGTTTAATGTGGCGGAGTTACGCTGGAAAACATTAGGATTATGTGGGCACACAATACGTAGAAAGATAAATATCTACCTACCTAGCTATCTACCTACAGTACCTACCTACTTGTGGGTTCGATCCTCATCTACAAGTAGAAGCGCATGGCTTCTATGATAAATGATCTGCAAAAAGGGCAGTCATTAACGCGTTCTCGACAGTACGAACACAGAAGGTGTCCACACGGTCGGAGAATCATCGTTGGTGGTCTTTCAGTGCAGATGTTGCAGATAACTACTACTGGCCCTGGTCTCTGAACCACTTCTGGTTCCGGTACCGGAAGTTGTTCCGGAGCCAGGTCAAGAACAACTTCTGGTTCCACTACCGGAAGTGGCACAGCTGGAATAGCCGGAATAGCTGGTTCCTCTAGAGCCCCGCCATCCGCGCCAGGACTACTTCCTCGGCAACGTCAGGCACATCGTCAATGACGATACCAATGTTGTCAACAACGCCTACACGCAACAGTCTACTCGTTGCAAGTAGGTACTCTCTTTGAATGTTTGAGAACTGGTTTACCTACATAAAAATTACCAATCATAACCCAACGTACCTAATCATAATCAGATTATTCAGAATACTTAGGTACCTAGGTATCTACCTAGTTAGGTAGATACTTACCTACTTTATTCACGTCGATACCTACTTATATGTATACCTGCCTATCTACCTAGTTGGTAAGTAAGGTAGGTAGGTAATTATTATGGTCTAGTAGGTACCTACCTAGTTTTTCACAAAAAGTAGAGGTAACTTTGTGATTTTCTTCTATCGAGAAAATTTTTCTCTATCGTGTTTCGAGAATAGGACGGCCTTACGAATTAGGTAGGTATAATGAATTTTCTGTACCTACATATTTTTATTCTTGGTTTACTACTTGTATTTACGGAAAACAATCAACACGAAGCTTGCGATTTTTACCCAGTGCTGTGCACTGGGTAAATCACTTCGATATAGCTTTTATTTATTACTAGCTTCCGCCCGCAACTTCGTTCGCGTCCCGTTGGATCCAGTTTATTTTCCGGGATGAACTTGTCGTAGGTGCCAATTCAGAAACCTTCGTGGGCTCATGCACAATACTTTGCTGAAGATCATCACATGATCAAATGCATAGTTTACGATTCTATAAAGGACATACAGACAAACATTCATTTATATATATATAGAATAAACTCTTTATATTGCAGTGGATTGAGCATTCGAAATAGGTATTGAGTAGGTACCTAGGTAATATTTCTTTGGCAGAGGGGAAACTACGAACTATCCGTATAATTCTGAAACCATCTAAAAGTCGATTTTATTACACTCTGACGGAAGGCTTACATTTCTTTTTCGATCGTAATAACCCCTGACACACATGACATGACCAATATAAATATTGGTCATGTCTTGTGTCTCTATAATGATTAGGTATAGGTAATCATTAGTTTCGCTGATCTAATTTTTGAAACATGTAGGTAGGTACCTACCTACCTACCTACCTACCTAGCTCGTAATTACCTCATAAAACCAGAGTGGTTCTCAATATTGTGGCCTGAGTATTTAGGAATAAGGGTAGGTACCTATGGAATAATAGTAGTTTATGCAACGGTCATATAACAGGGGTTATTAAAACACGAGTGTGAGTTTATCATACTAGGTATGTACCTACTAGGTACCTACTATTTTTTCCGTGGCTGAGAGTTTGGAATAAAACTTTTATTTTATTTTAACCTGTATGAGTGAATATAAAGTAGGTAGTGTATGCAACGGCATATACGCAGCATATAGGTACCTACGTAACGCTCGTGTGATACTATTATCACACTCGCGTTTTAATAGGTAACCCCTGTTAAATGACCGTTGCATAAACTACTATTCCATACCAATCAGTGAACATAATAGGTAGGTACTATGTTCATGAAATAGTCTAAAAGATTCCGCGTAACCTATACCTACCTATACCTGTGCCTATACGTAGATACCTACCTACCCTGTCGCATGTTAGTGATAGCTAAAAATGCTGTTTATATTTTTAGCTCCAATGTTTTTAATGTTAGATAATTAATTTGTAAGTAACGTTCTTCCAACTAGTTAGTGTTGTATTTAGAGGTTGATTTTTATTTGTATTAAAAAAAGGCGGTTTTGTATTTGAGATGCACATTATTATGACCTCTTTTACACTTTCTAAACAAGGTTAAAAAGTAATATTTAGTTACAACTTTATTTTGTGTGCGTTACTCCAGCAAAAAAGTGTTGAATCTGAAAATTCTAAAAATGCAGATAATTAGAGCCCACTGCCCTGTAATTGTGCCCCAAGTTATAAATTAGTGCCTATAGCCGTTTTGGAGTTATTCAAGAAATTCACTTTTTGCTGGATTAACGTTTTTTGCTGGGTCGATTTTCGTTCCTGGTTAAGCTAGCCGAATGAATGTTAGCTTAAAAGGGGGCTAGAATTTGTGCCAATTAGTGCCCCCATTCCTGAATTTGTGCCTCCTAGGGCTTCAGAGTTATTCCAGTTTTTGCTTGAGTAACGTTTTGCTATCTCCGAAACTACTGGGCGCACAATCATGAAACTTGGTCAGTATAAAGGTATTTATATTTAAAAATTTGTGCCAGCTCTTGTTTTCCAATAAAAGGCTTCATTCACGACTTATAAGGCTTTTATTAAAAATCTAAAACCCGCTCCTAGCTCGCTAACCATTACACTGAGGAACCTATTGAAAGTGTCATTCTGTACCTCTTATTACGCTGCAACTGCTGACGAAGTTTCTTATATCTATTTTTAGTGGTTTACGAGAAATAACGATTTTAAAATTGACCAGAGATGTCATTACTTTGACCCCGAAATACACCCATTTCCTCTAAAGCTGTCGTACTGATTCTTTGCTAGGAATTAGAGCCTATACTCAAATATATGCACACGAAATTTCAGCTTATGCTATGCTATAATTATAAAGATATCGATAAATAACCTACAAGAATCATTTTCTAACCCATATTGGTGGTTAACCGGCTAAATTCAAATGACTGTTAAAAAGCGAACGTCCGATACATGGCGCCTACCTCTTGCAGTTGACGGTGTTGTATTTTAGTAATAGTTGGTACAGATACAACCAAAATGAATTCAGATTTTTTTGCTTCTATGTACTAGGAGTTGGGTTGCCAGATGCGAAGAACGTTCACTAGGTAGTTCGTTAGTAGGTAAACTGAGATTTCGTAAAGTTCCCGATAAATAATACCCAATCATGAGTCTCCTTAGATCATTTTTATACTTAATTGCTGGTCATCATCAGACCTAAGAGTATGGACTCCAGTTTATATAATTTTAAAAGTTTGAGATGAATTAAATGCTTCAAACTAGTTTTTGATATGTGTAATATTTTATAAGTAATAAATAAATAAATAAAATATATAAATAAATAACTGCAATTACTTATGCCTGAAAACTATTTACTATTTATTGTTTAACTTTTTTCAGATATACAATAGTTGATACTAATTATGTTGGGTACCTAGGTAAGATACATAGGTGGGTACCTAACCTAAATAAGTTGAAAAAGTATTTTTAAAGCCAGCTACCTAGGTAAATAGGTAAGCAAGGTACTTATGCCTAAGCTTGTTAGTAGGTACGTAGGCTACCTACCTAAAATTTACCTATGTACGTAGGTAGGTACTCTGTGGGTATAGCAGCGCCGATACACTTTTGCACAAGACTATACAGAAACCAATAATGCTATGGTATAAATTTAAGAATGTAGGCGCCATGTATATGACGTTCGCTTTTTAACAGTCATTTGAATTTAGCCGGTTAACCACCAATATGGTTAACAAAAATTAGAGTACCAGTTAATTCTTGTAGGTTATTTATCGATATCTTTATAATTATAGCATGGATTAAGCTGAAATTTCGTGTGCATATATTTTAATATAGGCTCTAATTCCTTGCAAAGAATCAGTACGACAGCTTTAGAGGAAATGGGTGTATTTTGGGGTCAAAGTAATGACATCTCTGGACCATTTTAAAATCTTTATTTCTCGTAAACCACTAAAAATAGATATAAGAAACTTCGTCAGCAGTTGCAGCGTAATAAGAGGCACAGAATGCCACTTTCAATAGGTTCCTCAGTGTAATGGTTAGCGAGCTAGGAGCGGTTTTAGATTTTTAATAAAAGCCTTATAATTCGCGAATGAAGCCTTTTTTAGGAATACAAGAGCTGGCACAAATTTCTAAATAAAAATACTTTTATACTGACCAAGTTTCATGATTGTGCGCCCAGTAGTTTCGGAGATAGCAAAACGTTACTCCAGCAAAAACTGGAATAACTCTGAAGCCCTAGGAGGCACAAATTCAGGAATAGGGGCACTAATTGGCACAAATTCTAGCCCCTTTTAAGCTAACATTCATTCGGCTAGCTCAACCAGGAACGAAAATCAACCCAGCAAAAACGTTACACTAGCAAAAAGTGAATTTCTTGAATAACTCCAAAACGGCTATAGGTACTAATTTAAAACTTGAGGCACAATTACAGGGCAGTAGGCTCTAATTATCTGCATTTTTAGAATTTTCAGATTCAACACTTTTTTGCTGGAGTAACGCACACGTTTATTTACCTAAGTACCTATATTGTTCTTTTTGTAAGCGCAAGAGTGTGTAGAAAAAAAACGCGCTTTTCGCTTTTTTAGTTTCTTTCGTTGAGTCTCGTTCGTTTTTTCCTCTGACTACCCTCTTTGGCATACAAAAAGAGCTATCGAGAAACAAAGTTCACCATGACTCAGCGAAAAACTAATCTAGTCTTTTTATAATATTTCATGCGTTAGGAGGCTTACCTATAATTAAGATTTATGACGTATGGTATTCGAAACACCTAATTAAATGTAAGTTTTACTTACACAATATGACCAGTTTATTTGGTAGGTAAGTAGGTGGGATTCGCTACGAACCTGCCTATCTACCCATCTTGGGTACCTTCCGTAGGTATATCTTCTGTTTGAAAATAGTTCTACCTACCTTAATGTTACCCATAAAATGGTACCTACATAAAACTCTAGGTAATGTAGATTTTTGTCACGAAAATTAATTGTAATTGATATGAATTTATTCGCATACTTACATTTTAACTAGGTACTTAACCTACGCATATTATTTTATTTTTCTCTAAAATAAATTTTCAAAGTTTGACCGAGTTTTTCTAATAATAAATACCTAAGTACAGGTACTAGGTAGGTAGTAGGTACCTATTACTTATCAAACCTCTATTGTTGGTAAGTACTTTTAGGTAGGTACCTACCTACATTACTAGGACCCACCTCCCTCCCTACGTCTAATCAGTACTAGCATGGACTAAATATGTATATTAGTTCATGGTACTAGGTACCTACCAACTTAGTTGTAGTTTTGGACTCATTGTTGTAGTCTAGTATATTAGGTACCTATAGGCTATAGAAGAGCTATTAAGTTCCTAGGTAAAAGGTATCTTAGGTACAAAACGAAAACCTAGAAGAGTTATTATTATTTTAAACTAGCATTTATGTTATCTACTTTTTAAAAAGTGTCAAAAGTGGTGGTGCTTTGTTTGTTACATTGATAAAAAAGTTATTGAATGCTTGAGCATGTGGGTCCGCGAGAAGCTGACCATCAAGAATGATTTGACTGATTGTATCACAAGATTGAGTAGTATCAACTTTATCCTTGATAATTTGCCAAGACGCTTTACATTTATTCTTAGATTTTGACATAAGTTTATGGTTCATGTTGGCTCTCGATGTATCAACGCACCTTCTTAGAAGATCACTGTATTTTTTATATTTTAATTTCAATTCAGATGACTTATGTTTATAGTATCGGTATCGTAGCCCTCGTTTGTGCTTACTACCTTTTCTTATACCTTTTGTTACAATACAAAACGAGCAGTACCTACCTACCTAGGTATATTTTTTGTTAGACTTGTGAGTCCTGAAGTAGGTAAGTAGGTAGCTGCTATCAAATAAAATGTAATATGTACGCAAAGATGTACATAATTAGGTATTACATGCGTAATATGTATGATAAATTATCATTATTTGGATTTAAAGTAGTCCATTCATGGGATTTATTCCGCCTGATACCACATCATCCCCGCTTCAAAAAAATAAAAACCCGCTACTTGCTAAGCTGTCATGCGTCGGTTATGTCACTGTCATCTTGGCTTGGCAGTGACTGCTGCACTACTTGTAAAAATACAAACTGTAAAACTGGCAACTCTTTATAAAATATAACAATTCAGTGGCCCGCCGCTAAAGTAAATTTGTCGCCAGGTTCAGCTTTTCTTCGCTAATATAAGTACTATGATCGTACTGTTTTATTAGTAATAATATGTTAAAATAAGGATCAGAGGTCGATGTAATTAAACATTATTCTTGTTAGATGTAGTTTTATTGTATTGCGAGTCACACGCGTTTTTGGAAAAGTGAAAAAGTAATGGAGGCAAAATTGATATTAGAAGTAACATGACATTTATAAAGTTTTGACAGTTCCACAGATAATAGCAGACGAATATAAAAGTTTAACACTGCCCCTCGATTGAGAATCTTCAGATCTACAATCGTCACATTTACATAGATATAAACATGAATGACAAATTACTTACTAATGTACTTTACACAATATTTAATATATTTTTCATAATATCAAGTTTTTCACCAGACAAAGCTTTGGTGAATAAATCTGCTACATTACTGTGTGTTGAAACATATTCAACATTGATTAATTTTTTAGAAATTATATCTTTGATAAAATGACATTTTATATCGATGTGCTTGGCACGTTTACTATTTTCATATGATGTAGCTATTTGAATAGCACCCCTATTGTCCATATAATAATATACATGTCACATCACTTTTGTTTGCATTCATATCACTGTAAAGTCCTTTAATGTAAAGTAAGTCACACACACTGGTCGCTGCTGCTATGTACTCAGCTTCTACAGTTGACAATGAAACGCAGGCTTGCTTTCTAGAGAACCAGGCAACAGGACATCCGTTGTATAAAGTCACAGATCCAGATACACTTTTTCTGTCTGTGTGTGAACCGGCCCAGTCAGCATCAGAGTATGTCTCTATAGATGTCAAATCTTCAGATTTTTTATAGTATAGTCCAGCATCTTGTGTTCCTTTCAGATATCTCAAGACCCTCTTGGCTTGTATCCACAGACTCTTTGTAGGTTTGTCTAAATATTGACTTAGGTAAGAGGTTGCATAGGTGATCAGGTTGTCAAATTGTAGAAAATGGTCTTGGAGGCTTTGACCACTAGAACACTTCATGGCGATAAGCTTCTTTCTTAGGAACAGCTTGTTAAATACACTTTTTCTCTCAAAAACTTCTTCTAGAGATATGAGCATTTCCGCCGCTGTTTTGCACTTTTTTATAATATTCAAATATCGATCAGTAACACACTGTACGATAATCGACCGAGCTTTTGCATCACTTTCTACGTTTTCTTTGTTTCCCTTGTCATACTTGTCTAGGATGCTTGCAAGGCTTCTTTCTTCCAACAAAATCTTTACTCGAAACTTCCAGTTGGAGAACGATATGTTGTCGTTGAGTTTTGGGAAGTTACACGTTCCCGACGACGTCATTTTATACTTTCTTTTGATCAACCACGCTCTGCTGTTAAAATAAGGATCAGAGGTCGATGTAATTAAACATTATTCTTGTTAGATGTAGTTTTATTGTATTGCGAGTCACACGCGTTTTTGGAAAAGTGAAAAAGTAATGGAGGCAAAATTGATATTAGAAGTAACATGACATTTATAAAGTTTTGACAGTTCCACAGATAATAGCAGACGAATATAAAAGTTTAACATAATATTCTTGATTACCTAAATCAATTAAAAAATAAGGACTATGTTCTTAGCTATTAAAAAATTAAGCATTCGAAAGATTTCGTTGAATTTTTTTGTTATAAAAACAAATAAAAATGATAAAATGTTTATTACCCATTAATGTACACGCATAAAAGTTTATGCGTGTTATTTATTACAAAAACAGAATTGAAGGAAACAGAAAATAATACCTTTGAAATGAAACCTGTGAAATCTGGCATATTTTTTAGTCTAACTAAAATAATATTCCGGTAGCGGCAACACTTTAACCAATGTTTACAGTGTTTAATATTTTTTTTTTTAAATTTATTTGCAGGGTTTTGTCGCTTAGCGACTATATAACCCTATTATAAACATCATCTTAATATAACAACTACTATACATGACACAGAACACTAAATAAAAACAGTTATAGTGATGCATGTAAACATTATGTGGCGCCCATGGATGTAACGTGGCGCCCTCATTCATTTATTTTCTACTCCTTATGCTCGAACATAAATAACTTAAAGAAAAAAACACATTGTTCAAATAATTCATTTATATTTATTATTTATTTTCCTATTCTATTCAGACTTAGGTACAACTTTGTTGTTTTTCTCTATGCTTTTCAATCGTTCTATTTCTAATCTGTTTAATACCTTTGATAGCCTGTGCTTTACTAATCACTAAATTCACACTAGTACCATTTTTACTCTGTAGTTACATCTGAACGAAGCATAGAATGAATCGACCAATCAGGAGCAAGTACATCAATTCCATGGTTTTTTTTTTTTTTTTTTTTTTTTTTTTTTTTTTTTTTTTGGCGTCGCACTGTGTTTGTGCATTTGCCATTATACGTGGAAAATTAGGGAAACAATAAATAATAAAAAAGCGCGGGATCTGGCATGCGGGTTAGGAAGGATCAGTAGGGTTAGGGATACAAAAAAAATAAAATATAAACAAAGGTAGAAAATATATACAAAAGGGAAATATGTACAAAATTAAATTTCTAAGTTATTCATATAGATAAAAGATGATAAACAATGATATATACAAGGGTCAAGGGTAGCTAAAAGGGTATTAACACTAGTAGGAAGGGGAATACGACATGCAACGAGATCTTGAAGGAGTTTTCTGTGATTGTATTGGGAACAAGCAAAAAATATATGATTAGCGTCACCGAAATCATCTCCACAAACGCAGGATGGGTCAGGCTTCACTTTTATTCGTGCAAGGTGTGCTGGGGTACACAAGTGCCCCAGGCGCATTCTTATCAAAATTGTGGTAGCACGTTTACCGAGTTTAATCTTAAAAAACCAAGGTTTTACGGGTATTGCGTGTTGTAACAGTCTGAAATGTTTACCTTTAGAACTACTAGAACGGTCCCAGTCTTCACCCCAAGAATCCCTGAGGTAAATCTTAGAAAGAGCAATGAGATCATGCGTATAATTTTTGTACGGGAATATGTCTCCACATTCCACAGCCTCATTAGCCAATTTGTCTGCCCGTATGTTTCCTAAAATACCACAGTGGCTAGGTATCCACGCAAAATTAACTGTTAAACCAATGGATTTACATTGGAATACCTTTGATCTAACTTCCATAACAAGAGGATATGCATTTTTTGAACGAAAAGGGTACTTTGCAAGTGATTGTAAAGAGCTTAATGAGTCAGTAAAAATAACCGATTTTTTAAGTTTCATTAATAAAACGTAGTCAAGAGCTTTGACAATACCAAAACACTCACCCGTAAATACTGATGTTTCTGGAGGTAATTTAACTTTTTGTACAATATTATACTGTTTGTGAAACACGCCTATACCAACATAACCAGTCTGTGAATGCTTGGAAGCATCAGTAAATATCTGATGCCAACCTGACCATCGGTCATCGACAATGGATTTGAAATAAACATTAGCATGCGCTTCATTACGATCAATATTTAGGTTAAGATATGTATCAAGGGGCTGTATTAAAGCTTTAAAGTTACATTGGAAAATAGGCAAAAGAGGCGATTTATGTGTTTGAGCTGACAATGTTTGATATTTACGAAGGCTATTAATTAAAAGAGGGGGTGATTTATGGCTCCAGTATGAAGAAGAGCAAATAAGTTCTGAAAGATGTTGAATTTTAGAATGAAGCTGGTGATTCTGAAACTGCAGCGTACGGAAGAAAAATCTACTACACAAAAACTGGCGTCTTAAATATAAAGGTGGTTCGCCACATTCAACTTGCAATGCGTTAATTGGACTAGACTTCATAGCTCCCATAATAATACGCATAGCGCGAGCCTGCAAAGAATCTAACTTTTTAAAAAACATTATGCTACCAGGTTCCAACAAATAGGTACCATAATCTAATGTGCTCCTAATTAACGCATTATAAACTAGTTTTAGAGAAAAGGGATGAGCACCCCACCAAACACCGGTCAGGCATCTTAATAAATTAATATGTCTTTCACACTTTTCTACAATATATTCACAATGAGCACCTCCGTTGAGTTTAGAGTCTAATAATACACCTAAAAATTTGGCTTGACTTTTTATCGGAATAGATATGCCATCATAAATAACATTAATGGGTGGTACACTATTTTTACGTGTGAAGGGAACCACAATGCTTTTAGTAGGAGACAACTCCAAACCATGTTTGTCCAACCATAATTTTAAAAAATGAAGAGCAAAATTAATATTTTGGGCAGCTAAATCAATATAAATGCTTGTGGAATATAGCAGTAAATCATCTGCATACTGCAAGATACTAACTGTATCACTCACAGATGCTTCCAAATCATAAGTATATATGTTATAAAGAAGTGGGCTAAGAACAGAGCCTTGAGGCAAACCCTTCCACGCCACTCTAGAGAGATCTGTGTTGGTTAAAAATATTATTCTACCAGCTAACATATTTTGGATGAAATTTGTTAGCAAATGCGGAATTCTCAATACATGTAGTTTCCTTATTAGTAATTCAATAAGAACGTTATCGTAAGCAGATTTAATATCTAAGAATGTCGCTACCACAGATTTATTTTGTGAAAAGGCTATGCGAATATCCGTAGTAAATACACTTAAGCTGTCCATCGAACTTCTACCTTTCCTAAAACCATATTGGCTGTTAGGTAAGATGTTTTGATTTTCAATAAACCATTCTATTCTATTTTTAACTAAATGTTCCGCAATTTTAATTATGACTGGGGATAAAGCAATGGGTCGATAGGACATAGAATCAGCCGGGTTTTTAGAGGGTTTTAAAAATGGCAACACTATTTGCATTTTCCATGTTGAAGGAATGACACCTGTCAACATGACAGAGTTGATAAGATCAAGAAAATATTGCATGGCGTTATCACCAAGATGTGAATAAAATGAGTATGGAATACCATCTTTACCTGGAGCTGTATCATGAACGTCTGATAACACACCTTTCAGCTCATCTATAGAGAAAGGAGCATCGAGGCCATAAGGGCAGGTAGGGAAAGAAACATGAATAGGGGAAAACAACTCCATAGGCGGAACTGTTGGCGGAGCCAAACGATCTAAGAAACTATTATAGAGATTAGGTGGCATATTTGTAAAAGTTCCAGTACTAACTCCATTCCTATAGCGTCTTATATTCTTCCAGACTTCTGAAGGTTTTGTGTTAGGAGATATAGTTGAACAAAAACCCCTCCAACCCTGGAGTTTCTTTTCTTTCAATAACTTTTTAGTTTGAGCTATTGTGTCTACTAAATTATCAAAATTTTCCTCAGACATGTCAGAATTATAAGTCAGTTCTGCCTGCTTTCTCTGAGCAACAGCTACACTACACTCTGTATCCCACCATGGTGGAGAAGACAATTTGCCAGAAGCACTATTTTTCAAAGGGAAAGTTAAATCAGCAGCTTCTATCAAACTTTTAGTAAATCCATCTGCTCGAACAGAAATTTCTTCAGAAGAATGAGGCAAAGAGTTAACATTATTTTCAATATACTTTTTAAAATCACACCATTTGTTATTAATTATTCTATACCTCATTCTGGGGAGAGCTCTAGGTATTTCATTTAATTTGAATTGGGTAAACTTTATTATAATAGGAAAATGATCACTGCCATGTGTTGAAGGTTGTGTTTGCCATATAACTGAAGATGCTAAACTAGGTGATACTATTGTTAGATCTACTGCACTATTATTTTCAGTAGGCTTTGTTCGACGAGTTTCAGATCCATCATTTAGGATACATAGATTTTGATTATCAATTATTTCCAAAAGATCTCTGCCATAGCTATTAGAGATAGAGCTACCCCATGTCCTATGATGTGCATTAAAATCACCCATGACTACACATGGCTTAGGAATAAGAGATAACAGATTGTCAATTTCAGTGTTAATTTGGGAGGAAGGATGCGGTATATAAATAGAAACAAAACATACATTATTAATAATGCATGCAACAGCAGAAAAACTATTACTATTATGGGGAGGGAGAGAAAATATTGTAAAAGAAAAAGAATTATTTACAAGAAGAACGGCTCCTCCATACCCATCAGGTCTATCATCCCTGATGCAGGAGAAGCCGCTCAATTTGAACACAGAGCCTGGCTTAAGCCAAGACTCTGTGATGGCGATAATAAAAGGGTTGTATACATTAATTAAATAGATAATTTCACTTTTTTTGGAGACTACACTCCTGCAGTTCCATTGAACTGCGGATGGGGCGTGATCCATTGTGGTTGTGAGTGTAGTATGCTAATGATGTCAATTATCTTGGCAGCGTTGGACGGTTCTATGGTATTAGACTGTATTAGAGAGTTTAAAAGGGCAATTACATCAGATATATTAAGTTGCCTATCCTTAGATGTGCCCTCTGTCAGAGCGCAACCGTTAGATAAGGCTGAGGTTGGAGTGCTAATTAAATTATGATGTTCTTTTTGATCATAACCTTTAGTTAATGTGGGAGGTGAACGTGGTTTTAAAAAGACAGTTTTTCTGTAAGACGAAGGAGAAGAGGGCTGGTTTAGTCTGAGGGAGCTTGTAGATTGTGGATTTTGATCTTTTGCTGTGGCTACCATTTCAGCATAAGACCGCGATAGAGGAGGATGGATTCTAGATGCTTCTACGTAGGAAATACACTGCTCTGCCATTGAAAATTTGATCTTTTGTTGCCTTGTATATTCCGGACATGACTTACTAGTAGCAAAGTGTATTCCCCCGCATGAGCAGCAAGAAATACACTCCTCATCAACATCACATGTATCACCAGAGTGTTCCCTACCACATTTAAAGCAGCGAGGCTTGGACCTACACTGCAACTTTGTGTGTCCAAAACGGCAACAGTTGTAGCATTGAATGGTTGGGTATGTATATAATTGAACAATCAAAGCAGTATAGCACATGTAAATACGTTCAGGTAACACCTGACCATCAAACGTCACAACCACTGTCTGAGTGGGCTTCCAAACTGGAGCTCCATTGACTATTTCTTTGAAATTAATACGTCTTAGTTTTAAAATCTTCCCACAACCATTGGGAACCGTGGTGCATTCCATCATCTCCTCTGGAGAGAGGTCTACGGGCACTCCGCGGATAACACCCATGCGTGAGACATTGTAGGTAGGTATAAATGCTTTGAGATTGTTGCTATTGAGACTATTGTGGTTAATAAATGCGTTAGCATCAATGTGGTTATTAAAACCAATAGAAACTCTGTTTCTACCTATTCTTTTAACACTACCATTAATAACGTTGTAGATCGCATTTCTCTTCAAAAACTTGCCAAAGATAATGGGGTGAAGAGTAGAACTATCATTTGGAGACTCTGTGACACGTTGGACATGAACAATATAAGGTGCATTATCTGTTGATTCATACTGAGTTCTTGTAACCGGCACCGGCGGCGGCGCAGGTAGAGATGAAATCGGTGACGAAGAAGGTGCTGAGGTTGATGGCATCGGAACATCGGAAACTACCGGTTCAGCACTTGATGGGATAATAGTAATATTGTTGTCAGATTTATCAGAATTAATAGAAGATTCTTCACAGAAGCATCCTTTAGTCTCGCTAGAACCATGTCGCTTCCGTTTATTACAATGCTTGCATATTTTATGCAAACGACTGCGTTTACGTTTCTTTCCT
Organism: Eulithis prunata; assembly: GCA_918843925.1. NCBI lineage: Eukaryota > Metazoa > Arthropoda > Insecta > Lepidoptera > Geometridae > Eulithis > Eulithis prunata. Next base: position 5,876,073 of record OU974014.1, on the reverse strand, counting down.
ACAGAAGTGTCGGTATCCACTGCCGACTCGTTAGATTGCAACTTATCGAAGCTATTAGAAAGGGTTACATAGCAACCAACCGGCGGGACTATGCCCCCGCCGGGATCAGGCGGCTCCTCCATCAGAAAAATCACGAAAAAACTTACCAGATACTTTTATATATACACTAAACTACTTTAAATACAATAAATAATGAAATTAATGCTAAATCGTAACTCTACTGATCAATCTTTCGTATAAAATTAAATTTTAAAAAAATTAGGTGGAAAAAATCGCGGCTTCCCTGTTCGATGTTTCCCGCCTTTTTCAATTCCATGGTTGTGCTTTCCACGGGCGTGCATTCCCTACACGTCCCGGGAATGCACAACCATGGAATTGATGTATCAGTTTTTTTTTTTTTTTTATACATGAATTCCATGGTTGTGCTTTACCGGGCTGTGCAAAATCGGGCTGTACAAACTCAGCACGTGTCAGGAATGCACGACCGTGGAATTCACGTATATTATACATGAATTCCACGGTCGTGCATTCCTGACTGCGCTTTCCACGGCTGTGTTTTGACAGGCTGTACATTCCATGGTTGTACAATAACCGGACCCGATTGATTATAGTAGGTGTACTTACCTTGTGGGTTTGATTCTCACTGTTATGACATTTGGGATAAACATCAGTTAATATAGGTACCTTAAGATGTCGCCCGCGGTTTTGTTCGCGTGGTAGCAGCGTACAAACAGTAAAACTTTATTTAAACTTTTAAACACGTGTTATGTCAATTTTTATAAAGGAATCTATGTAGGTACCTTTTTTTAAGGGTATATTAAAGAAACGCATTATTTATTTTAAATCTTTGAGCCTAATTTTGTTTTTTCTATTGACCCTTCGATCAACAATCGAAGTATTGACCGATTCGTTAGGTATCTACCGAGTTCTTCGGTTCCATAGGTTCTATATTAAAATAACGAAAGACACGTGTTTCCTTCTTTTCTAACTTTACATGTGTACCTTGCTTGATGCTATCATATAATTTTGTATGTACCTACCTACAGTACAGTCAGCATCAAAGACAAAAGGTCTAGGTATCTTATAAAAAGTTAGAGTAGACATTTTGTCTTGATTACCATACGTATGTCTAACCTAAGGCCTCAAACGCACTAGCGGTTAACCGCGGGGGCGGCTAACCGCTCATTTCCAGTTTAAGCAACCGCAACCGCTGTACGCAGCGGTTGCAAATCGGTTGCAAAGCGGTTGCATATTAAAACTGGAAATGCGGCTAACCGCGCGGTTAGCTGCCCCCGCGGTAAACCGCTAGTGCGTTTGAGGCCTAACTTTTTATAAGATAGGGGGAAAGTTTAAAAATATTTTGTGACCGAAAACTAAGAACTATCAACTCTACCCAAAAAAATAGTAGGTAGGTAGGTACGGTATTGATTCGCTTGTTGCATTTTTCTACAATAAACTTATTTGACAGCTCTAAAATTATAGCCGCCCTCGTTGTTTCAGTTTATGAGAAAGGGACGGCAACATAGTGCTGTCAAATTAAGGTTAGTTTAGAAAAATGCAACAAGCGAATCGAAACCACTTACCTTGTATGTATCTATTTAAATAAAAAATTATACATAGGTAATTAGAGGCAACAGTGAACAATTTTGAAATTCTGAATGGAGATCTGCTTCTGATGCTGACTGTAACATACAACAGCTGATTGAATTTTATCAATCATGTTTGTCTTCTAACAATGAGCTTATAGGAGGGTTATACAAAAACGGTCATTGAGCGAAGGGCGGAGGGCGGGCGGCGGCGGCAGCGGGAGCCCATGGGCGGGGGCACGCATGCGCCATTGAATGAGCTACATTCGGGTTGCTAGTCACAACAAAGAGGAATCTGAGGATTACGTTATTGTATAATGTTTCATTGGAATTTTGTGATATAGGTAGGCAAACTAATCGGACTGTGTCGGAAAACATTGCCAGTCCACTTGTAGCAGGAGCTTTGCGGTCAAAGCTTTCTCTACCGCTGTCGATTTAAGTTTGAGTTAAATAATCCGATTAGGTATTAACTCAGTCGCAGTAATCCAACAGTCCTACTGAGAAAGTTCGCTACGAGCTTGCAACCCAGATGTTCATGTCAACTTGCGGTTTTTGTAGTCAGTGTGTGAGGAAACGGTGTTGTGATCCGCGGCGCGGCGGCGGCGGAGTGCGGCGTAATGGTGCTTCGGGCTTCTGAGTCAGTAGCGAGGCACGCGTGCTAGCGGCCTGTCTGTTCGTGCCCATGCGAGTGCTCTGCCGGCAGGATGAAGTGGCGCGCGCGCGGCTCCTCTCGCGCGAAGGACCGCGCAAACATGAGCTTCTTCATCTTCATCATATTCTTCGTGGTGTTCGGTGTGATAGTTCTTACTGAGTTGGTGCTCCTGGAGCGACCTGTGGTTCCTGGATCCGCGAGGCGCTACGGTGACGAGCTTCAGGTGAATAGAAAGAATATTAATAAACAACGCTTCCTTTGTTGGTAAGGTACCTATACCTACTACCTACATGTCATTATTGGTTGCGTTGAATAATTTGAGCTTTTGATGACAATGCCTCTGAGCTATATTTATCTTATTGCACTAATGAAACCAACTTTTTCAGTATGTAGGTACCTATGTACTGGTGATAGCTTCATAATTAAAACTATTCGTGTGATAATAAAATTAATTGCCTACTGTTTGTTGCATTATTATCGAAAGTTCATACAGTACAGTAGCTGCTCTACATTAGGTAGGTAAGTACCCATCTACTCTACTACTACACAACTAGGTAGGTACAAACTTCTATTTTAAAATCTTTGTGGGGGAGCACGAGGGGTATAACTCTACATCATCATAATAATATCATCATCAATTTTTTTTTTTTTTTTATCAATCATCAAGTGTTTTGAAGTCCTTTATCGGCCAGACGCTAGTAACAATGTCCCCCTTGCAAATTCCGTGGATGGCTCATTCGCAACGTCTGAATAACGTCATGAAACCGGTATAAACGACCTTGACTCCGCCAGTTGTTCCCGTGCTCCTTTTATTTTTCGTTTCTATACCGCGTTCACTTTATGCCATTGCCGCTGCCGGCATTCATGCCGCGGACTTATTGCCGCAGCAACATCGCCTTTATTCTCACCAAGGAACTAGGGCATGAACTTGGCGATGTTGCTGTGGCAATATTCCGGAATCAAACGCGGCATTCATGCCGAGAGCGGCATGGGCATAGTGTGCACGCGCTATAAGAAGTGTAATGGGTTTGTGACCGTAAGATCGTCGTAGTTGTAAGATTTTTTAAGATAATAAAATAAACAAGAAGCATTAAATAGTTTACATTCAAACCTTTTTTCCATCACCTCTTTCTAACCACAATTAGCCATGTACAACTTTTATTTAAAAAAAATAACAGTTTAATATTATCTTGGAAGATTCAGGAGTAGGTAGGTACCTTACCTATTACCCTTAGATTAATAACACTATTATTCTAAGCTATTTACCTATAATAATTTTATTATGATCTGTGGTCCCGCTATATTTCTTTGCTAGGATTGCTTGCTAGAGATCTGATAGAACTTGAAAAGTGCACGCAAAGCTGTTTACTTTTTGTTTTACTCTGCTTTTCTGTATTTTTCACCAATAAAAATTATGAAAGTATGATAATTGATTCGTCGTTGGCGGATACGCTCATAGGAGGACATCATCATATTATATCAATTTAATATCTATCCCAAATATTGGAAGTACCTAGATAAAGTAGGTATTATCTACCGGCCATGAAGCGGTCATTAATCTTCATTGCTGTCCTCTTTATAGCTACGTTTATTATAAAACTGCAAAAGTTGTTTAAGTTAGGTACAACATAAAAGAGCAACCTTCGTGAATCGTTATCAAAACTTTACAATAAAATATTAGAAAGCTTATAAAACTTATAAGTATTCCTACCTGAATTGAACTTAATCGAGATGCATAACCAAGAGACAGCCTTACTTAGTTTTGAATACCGAACTCGTATGTTTGTCAAAGATTTTTTTAAGCCATTGTGCAAGCCTTTATCCTCGAAATTATAAGTATCTAAATATTATCTAAATTGTGCCTTTATTTGCAGAACTGGGAAGGCAGAACAGAAACGGGGGGTGGCGATAACGGCGAACCCCCGCCGCCTGCGCACGCGCCACTAGATGCAGTCTGGCAGCCAGTGGCCGGCACCAAGTAAGTACCTACTTAGATAATTTATTACGAATACACTATTTACACTAAAACATCTATTTTTTTCTAAAACTGAAAAAATCTTTTGCTAGTTGATATCCTGCAACTTGTCACGTGAGTGTGTAACATAGTTTGAAAAAATTGGAGTGCCTAAATATCTAAAAGTGACTTTTTGAGCGACCACACAAAAATGTTCCACGGCATTTGTCTCGGGGACCTTCCACGTATTTGTTGAGGACATGTCCTACAGCATGTTGCTCTATTTGTCCCCTAGTGTGTTTGCGTAGCTTTAGTTGGTCTCTGCCTTTTTGCTCTACCGTCGCCGCGTCGGCTGCATCCCGGACGACCACGGTTTCGGAGGACCACCGTTTAAAATCTATAGAGCATCACATTCTTCCCAGATAAACAAATATCCGTGGACATTCCACGCAACGCAAAGATTATGAAGATGTTAGACAGCGTACTAGTTTCTTTACATTTTTATACCTGCATATTTGGTTTTATTTTGGAGTTAGATGTGCACTACTAGACGAAACAGTCAAAAACTAGTTCGAAAAGTTGGGTGTTAATTTATTTCGGTAAACATCAAGTTTGTGAGTTTATTAAACTCGACAAATTCAAGGTTTCTCGAAGTTTACGTAGTATTAGGAGGTAACTAATTATACAAATTACTATTTTGTTTATATACGTACTAAGTAGAGCTCAAGGTCTAGCAATCAGCCTTTTTACCATTGTTTTTTATGCATTCGCTGTCACCTTGACCGAAGAATGTTAGGTAATATTTTGATGAACATCTGCGTTAGGTATATATTTATGTATATAATTATGTTTTCGTCTATTTATATTTTCATAAAATAATACAAAGATGTAGAACTCTATCAACCCGCATGTGCTGTATAAGCTATATTCGCGGCGTTTTTGGAACCACTCAACGCCTAGACCCACTCTAAACCTATCAGGTGGGCCATCGGCTTGTTCCATCATTTAGTTGTATAAAAAAACTTCTAGACAACGGTTTAATAGCGTATTTGGATAAAATGTTTTATTTGATTTACCAATCATAAAATAACATTTTATTTACATCATTTTAATAAAACATGGCCTTCGTAAACATCACGTACCTTAATATGTACAAATATCGTGAAAATTGAAATTTTGAACCGTAAAATTAAAACAATTTTTATTTATTTTGGGCTTGAAATCAGTTGGTTCTACTTGTAGTAGGTACTTCGGATAATATGAAGATATATTATTATTTTTATATACAAACTTAACTATTTCCAGCGTAGAGTAGGTACATCGTCAAACTGGTAATTTGACCACAAAAAAGAAAAAAAATGGAAAGTTCCTACCTACATAGTTTTCAGTAATAAAACATTTTTGAAATTTAGTCTCATCATCATCTACGATTCCGACTGTACTGAAAAAAAGGGAATGGTATGTTTGAAGTTTTACCCTCTTTAAGCCGAATTTTAAAGGGTTCGGAGAAGACAAGAATTTGGGCTCCCTCGCTAAGGTTAAAGTTTACAAAGAAATAAACTTCCCACTAGCATGGAAACAACAACCGCGGTATTCCACTACAGTAGATAAATTAATGGATAAAACAGCTAGCTAGAATCACGTGCTACATATACACGATAGCTACCATAGTAATTAATAAACCATTAGACTATTTCCCATTGTTTGTTGGCTCTCAACGTACCTATTATATTTTACATTGTATGAACAGACGCTGTATCTATTGCAATAAAAACAAAGTAAAACTATGATAGGACACAACAAGGAGCTCCTTACTTTAGGTAAGTATTAGACCCGCGCTGCCGCGTACCATATGGGATAGTTCTGGACACTTGCCAGGAAGTTGCAGACTTTTTATGAGTCCAAACATAATATTGGTCAAAATATATTGGCATAGTGATAGGAATAGAACTCTTTATATAGCTATAGGTAATCTCAAAAGTGACTTGTTCTGAAAATAAATTCTGTATTTCATCAAAGCGCTGACAGATACGGATGGTTGAAAATACTCGGAAAACCTATCCTCAAACTTTCTAATATCATATTGCTCAGGAAATGTCTCAAACTTTGTGGAATATGGATACAATAAATAAGAACAAAGTTTTGAATAAAACATCCCTAGTTTAACCCTAAAATTGCTTTTCGTTTGAGACACATTTCGCTTATTCTCAGACTGACATGTTTGCGAGCCCCATGTAAGAGACGGGTTGCGAATAAATAGCTGCTACATGCCCGAGTTCATTTTTTTGCCGACTTTGAATAGCGAAAATGATTCCCGATTCAGTGAGCCCTCAGGAATAGTTGGTCCGACTTCGATAAGGTTTCATTGCTTTGTGGAGGACAAGTGGAGGATAATCCCTAGGTATCTAAGAACATATTAATAATAATAATACCTATGTATCGGATAGGTAGTTTTTGTACTCATATTAGATGGTTACAGTGTGCACTACCTGCCTATTTGATGAAATCCACGTCGTGACGGTCGATAGACATTGATTTGTTGAGTCGGTAACTAACTACAATTTAATATTCAGTCGATCAATGTCAACTGAACGCGATGTAGGTTGATTAGGTTGTAGATGTGGGTCAAGTAGATGGGATTACAGACAAAACGAGTCTTACCTATATATATATTTTTTTTAATGTTATAACTAGCAGACGAGCAGGCGGGCCGCCTGATGGAAAGTAGTCACCGCCGCCCATGGACACCTGCAACACCAGAGGTGATGCTAGTGCGCTGCCGGCCTTTTAGGAGGAGATAAACCCGCCTTTTGAAGGACCCCATCTCGAAGCTCCGTGGGAAACCGCAGAGATATACATTTGTGACCGTTTTGATTTAACCGCAAATGCGTATTTACTGCTCTTTTTACAATAAAAACTCCTGGCGCACCCGCATATTATTTATCTAGTATTATCTAACAGTAGTTCATGTAGGTATACATAAATTATTGATAAAGTACCTACAGCGATACGATGACGGCGGATACAGATAAAAAAAATATGTAATTAAAAACAAAACTGTGCAAGTAACTCACGTTTTGCCTTGTTATATTTTTATGCGGAAAAATATAAGTTTTCATACAATTTGTATTCAGGTTTTGCCCTATTTTACCTATATACAAAGTTAGAACACTTACATAGAAAAAAAAAAACAATCAGAGGTAATATTTCAGACCGATACGCTAAGTTACGCAAACGAAGAAAAATTATGTTAGGAAGTCGTTTATTTTGGCGTGCTGAAAACTCGTCACTAGATTTGACTTCTAATATAATTTGCCTCACAAATTAATATTCAAGTCATACCAAACATTTCCATATTATTTCGAGCCGATCTTCGTGGGCCATGACAATCAAGGGCAGTGCCGAATTAACAATGTAATTCTTATTCCTTAAATACGCTGGAGCTAGAGGCGTACTGAATCAAATCGATAAAACTAGCTCCCAAGGGCTTTCCACAATTTATAGGCTTTTTGTACAGTCAGCGATAATAAGAAATCATAATTACAAAAATATGTTGCGGTACAAGATTTTAGAAATGTATGCAGCCAGAGTGCCTATCCCACCATCTCATGATTACGCTATCCGTCATCTATAAATATCTCTCTACTTTAGGCTTCTTTTTCTCCTCTCCTTTTATTTATAGTTTTATTTATAGTCCGTCATGTCGACTTCCAGTTTTGACAGTATCAAATGAATATTTGAAATAGTTAAGGAACTTTAACCTACTTACTCAGATCTCCGCCTTTTGTTAAAAGATTAGTAAACCAGTAAACGCCAATAAACATTGACATTGGCAAATTCGTGGCAGCCCTAGCCACCGAACAGCCATAACAACAAAAGAAGAAGAAGTAGTTAAGTCATTCGTCGAGTCTGCTGTCGTTTGTTTTGAAGGTACAATGGTGGATTTTCCCTTCAAGACTTGAAAACGAATTCCAAAAGAAACCTCTTATTACACTTTTATTCCAATCACACGCCTTGAGTATTACGGCTAGAGCTTGAATTCATACAAGGGCTAGAGCTTGGACGAAATTCGTCCAAAGACTAAAGTCACGCAGTCTACTAAAAGATTAAAATACAAATGAAAAGGCTTTTTGTTAGTGCTAGCACGTGAAATACAAGAGAAAAGAGGAAGGCATTCTCTCGACAAGCACTCACACATCACTAGGGCTCGTATGCGCGTATGCACGAACAATGCTCAAGTCTAAATTGAGACCATACGTATACCTAGATTCTTCTAATAGATTTACGCTAGTGGGTGTGATGTGAGTTAGTTAAACAAAAAATTATTATTCATCAATCAATATAGAGTCGTTAAGAAATAAGATAAGGTTAGTTCCATGACAAAAACACATAGAAGAAATTACTATAGCATATTATTAAAAGACAATCACAATAGTTAAAAAAGAATATGGATATGGATAATTAACAACTTATTGCAAAATAATCTAATCATACTCAAACCGTGTATCACGGACGAAGCAGCCAAAATTATCGACGATCTAGATAGTAATATTAGGAAGATTACGAAATCATATTATGTTGATGAAGGCAAAACTATTCAAATGAAAGTTCGATTTGAAAAAAAAACCCATCATAATCTCACTCCGGTGTCTGATGTCCATATGGTCATACCTCGAACAAAAAAATACTTTTCTTCACCAATAGTTCATGGTAAGACCGAAGTCAAGTACCCTCTAGTACACTAATAGGTATAGTATTATCTGAGCCCTGAGTCTGTGGAATTGCAAGAAAACAGTTTGCCTAGCGAGCAATGCCTAACGAATAGTCGTGTGCTAAAGATCGAGCTCGTAGGTTTGCATAGGTCACCGGAGTCTAATCCCTATAATATAAATAAAAATCGAATGCTCGTAACTACGTATCGAACGGAAGTCGCTAGACAGTTTTGTATGATTGCCGACTTGGTTTTTAAAAACATCGTCTATCTCTATCTTTCGCGTATCTTCCATCTTATTCTATCATTTTTTTTTTTTTTTTTTTTTTTTTTTTTTTTTTAATTGGCGTCGCACTGTGTTTGTGCATTTGCCATTTTACGTAGAAAATTAGGGAAACAATATTATATAATAAAAAAGCGCGGGATCTGGCATGCGGGTTAGGAAGGATCAGTAGGGTTAGGGATACAAAAAAAAAAAAAAAAATATACACAAAGGTGGAAAATATATACAAAAGGGAAATATGTACAAAATTAAATTTCTAAGTTATTCATATAGATAAAAGATGATAAGCAATGATATATACAAGGGTCAAGGGTAGCTAAAAGGATATTAACACTAGTAGGAAGGGGAATACGACATGCAACGAGATCTTGAAGGAGTTTTCTGTGATTATATTGGGAACAAGCAAAAAATATATGATTAGCGTCACCGAATTCATCTCCACAAACGCAGGATGGGTCAGGCTTCACTTTTATTCGTGCAAGGTGTGCTGGGGTACACAAGTGCCCCAGGCGCATTCTTATCAAAATTGTGGTAGCACGTTTACCGAGTTTAATCTTAAAAAACCAAGGTTTTACGGGTATTGCGTGTTGTAACAGTCTGAAATGTTTACCTTTAGAACTACTAGAACGGTCCCAGTCTTCACCCCAAGAATCCCTGAGGTAAATCTTAGAAAGAGCAATGAGATCATGCGTATAATTTTTGTACGGGAATATGTCTCCACATTCCACAGCCTCATTAGCCAATTTGTCTGCCCGTATGTTTCCTAAAATACCACAGTGGCTAGGTATCCACGCAAAATTAACTGTTAAACCAATGGATTTACATTGGAATACCTTTGATCTAACTTCCATAACAAGAGGATATGCATTTTTTGAACGAAAAGGGTACTTTGCAAGTGATTGTAAAGAGCTTAATGAGTCAGTAAAAATAACCGATTTTTTAAGTTTCATTAATAAAACGTAGTCAAGAGCTTTGACAATACCAAAACACTCACCCGTAAATACTGATGTTTCTGGAGGTAATTTAACTTTTTGTACAATATTATACTGTTTGTGAAACACGCCTATACCAACATAACCAGTCTGTGAATGCTTGGAAGCATCAGTAAATATCTGATGCCAACCTGACCATCGGTCATCGACAATGGATTTGAAATAAACATTAGCATGCGCTTCATTACGATCAATATTTAGGTTAAGATATGTATCAAGGGGCTGTATTAAAGCTTTAAAGTTACATTGGAAAATAGGCAAAAGAGACGATTTATGTGTTTGAGCTGACAAAGTTTGATATTTACGAAGGCTATTAATTAAAAGAGGGGGTGATTTATGGCTCCAGTATGAAGAAGAGCAAATAAGTTCTGAAAGATGTTGAATTTTAGAATCTATCATTTTTATCATGTATTGTTCATTCATTTGTCTATGGAATCGGCTTTTGAATCTGTCAGTGTCAGTCAAATCCCACGTTAGCTTGTCAAAGTCACTGTGAGTTCGGTCCGCCCACTCTCCTATTGGTTGACGAACTATTGTTTGATCTCTGATTGGTTGGTTCCATTGTTTTGTTATTTTTATTTTTTTTGTAGGGATGGTCGATGTTGAAGACAAAAACATCGATATTTTTTCAAATATCGAATTTATAATAAAAAAATAATTTATAATCTCTGTAAATAATTTTGTTTTATTGAATCAAGGTATTTGATTAAAATCACCCTTGGACATTTGTTTACTTTAATATACGTGATTAGGCAGAAGGCGATTACAGAAATTCTCACTTACATAGCTAGTTACGCCACACATGTATGATGTGTACATTATTTTGACTCTTGGGTACTTAGCGGAGTCGGGGTGCTTTGTGTCGATTCTGTCACTCATTTCAACTTATGCTACGTAAGGATATATCTGAATAGCCCAGTCAAATATAATAAAACGCGCTCTCCGCCATATATCTCGAAAACGATTCAACGTATAAAATTTTTATTGAAACAAAAGTTGTAGGGAAGTTAATCCTCTACAATATTGACCATACATACAAGTAGCCAAAAACTCATAGGAAACGAGATATTTGCAAAGGTCGATTTAGTGACCTTTCACATTGAGATTTTAATGGACGCGGACACCCTACCATTTAAGTAGGTTTTGAGACAACTTTTAGGATGTCAAGATACAAGTTTATGCAAGTTTATAGCTGGGTATCTCAAATTCCGAGATTCTTACTTTGGCTTGACTAGTAGTGCAATTGTCCGTATTGTTACCCTAACTATTTCTTAAACAAATAAATAAGGATCCTTCGAAAGTATTATGATAATTAAAAAACACCAATCTACTGTGATATCTGCCCTGTAAATTGAAATTGAAAAATTTAAATCGATACAAAGTTTTTATAAATATCGATCATTCAATCACTAGTTTGTTGTGGTGTTGTGTCGTGTTCTGGAAGTGCAAACTCAAGTTCACAAGTTACTCAAGTAAATTGATAGATTCAAAAGCTGTATTATGAGATGAATAATTAAGAAGTTACATCTAGTGGTATCTATTTCTCAATTGTGAATTCAGCAAATCAACAAGCCCGTCTGAATACAAAACTAAATGTAGTTTTGTACCGCCCAAGTAGCCGATGTTATTATTGCTTTGGATGTACTACACGTAAGTGCCATTCAGTATGTTTTGGTTGTATGTATAGGTTATAGCGACCGACCCAATGTGCTTGTATTTACTGTAAAAAACAATAAGTAAAAGTACCTTCCTACTCGTAGATATAGTAAAATCAAGCCTCAACCTAGGTACGTACATGGTTATAGAATTCATGTGCATTCGTTGAACACAATTGTTGTACAAGACTACCTACAAAATTGAATTAAAAACAATGTTTTATTATAATATGAATTATTTGCTTTTGTTATTTATAGGTACTCACTGACCTAAACTTTATTGTTTTGTTATAGGTAAGCGGCTTAGTATTGTGAAGGTTAAATGATGGATGCAAGGATAGAAGCTGGATACTATGTTGCTTGATGCTCCATAATAATGTACCTACCACAGTCACTTTCAAAAGGTCTTGCTCCGCTGCCCCAGTGATCCAAAGTGTGTCATGTTCTCCGATGAGATTTTATTACCTACCTACCTATTAAAATAAAATATATCAAAAGGTCTTGCTCCGCTGCCCCAGTGATCCAAAGTGTGTCTTATTCTCCGATGAGATTTTATTACCTACCTACCTATTAAAATAAAATAAATTAATTGCATTTTATAACAAGTTTTATTATAGGTAAAAAAAACACAAATCACTGAGTATATAAGGTTAGTAGGTAGGTACCTAAAGAAACATATATCATAGAAGATGCTACAGTAAAATGCCAAGATAGATAGAAATACAAGTTCTTTCTTCAGAAGTTTCATTCTTGTAGCTAAGCATAGGTACAGCTGACAACTTTGACCATCATCATTCACCAACTTTTAGACTTCTTGATGGTGATGAGTTGGATGCACAAGCATTTGAAACTTTTGCTGCTTTGTCCTGTGACTGCAGTTCATTGTTCTGTAAAAAGAAAATATTAAGATTTTACTACATAATTCTTTATTGACTTTCTATAACTAGGGTACCATTTATCTCAAAAAAGTAGGTAGGTTCAAGACAAAAGCTTAGTTAATTATTTTACAAAAAGTTTAAAAACATCCCCGCTGTAAATGGGTTATTGTAAAAGGACCTTTACTAATCAATCTAGATCCTAGATAGTTCTTAAATCATGTTTACATAGAGTTTACCGTTGTTGCTATTCAATTCTGGTCAAGTTTCATGTAGGTGTGACTGATCAAGGGGAATGCTGCTTGGTTGTGTAGGTATATATCCAGTACCTATTTGTCTTTTTTCTCTTCTTAGGCACAAATGTTGCATTAATCTGTAAAATACAGAAACATTAGATGCTGTTGCTAATATATAGGTCTTGTGAGGTCTTATTTGCTTTCTGTACTGTGTGAAGCTGTGATTGAAGGTACCTATAAACTTTCAACCATAATCCACAGCTACACACAGTAGGGTAGATACCTACACACAAAGACTAGACAATAGGAATTAGTATAGGTAAGTCGTGGCACCTAGAACCTTTTAGTGTGCAAAAGTACCAATGATTCTTGTGGTTTTATTGAATAAAATATTTATGACTTTGACAACCAATTTGATACATAAATGCTTACCTTTCTTTAATTGTTATATGGTTGTGTTTCCTTTTCCCAAAAATGGCTATCTATCTATGCAGTGTTGTGTGGGAAGATTCTGATAAATATCCAATATTTTGTCCTTTTATTTTTCTTAGACACAAATATTGCAGTAACCTGTAAAATACAGAAAGATTAGACGCTGTTGCTAATATGTAGGGCCTTTACCTATTGCATCCAGTCATAAGAGACATTACTAAAGTAGGTCCTGTGATGTCTTTGCTTTTCTAATAGTTTTTACACTACTGTGTGAAGATGGGCATTATGCTTGAAGGTATGAACTAATGTTGGGCACCTACAAAATACTACTAGACAATAGGAATCGGTAAGGTAGGTATAAGTCATAGCATCTAGAATCACCTAGTAGGTAGGTACCTATGTGCTAGTATTTAGTAAGTCGATTCTAAAATATGATTCTTGTGATTCTATTGAATAAGACTAGGTATACCTAATTATAAAAATACCTTCATTGTTTATGAGTTCATTTCTTCATCAATGGCTATCCATTTATTAAGTACGTAGGGTTGTGTGGGAGGTCTTAGAAGGCACAAAAAGCTTGGGCATTGATGGCCAACTCTTCTCATAGGAATGAGAAGATATCCTTGGTCAGCGGGTTTCCGGGAAGTCTTCTTTTGATAAAAAAAATCACTTCACGGAGACTGGCTCGCATTTCATGTAGTTTACGAGCCCATTCGTCTTTCACCATCCTCCATGCACTTTATTATCTTGCAGAAACACTTACTATTTATCACAAAAACTTATATAAACAATCCAAAATGTGTTACAAAAACTGATGCGCGAGTAGTGTTCTATCGAATCCTTGCTATTTCACTACCTTAGACCCAAGTGAGAGTAGCAACGCATCGCAAGTCGAAAAATTGCCTTCGGAAATAGCAAACACTAGCACACAGACTCGCGTATTTTTGCAAAACCGTTGATTACGTGACCGCACTCGACGGGGAGCACCGCAAAGTAACATTCGGATTCAGACAGACTCGCAGAAACAGTTCCCAAATCTCCTGCTAGAGGCGCTTATCCGGTTTTCATACAAAATTTTTCACTTTGCGAATCCGTTTCCGAATGCCAAAAATAGCAAGAAAACACAACACCGACACAGACTCAGGGCTCTGTGCTAATAGTAACCATTGACATAAATGTCGCAGGTCGCATCCACACCGAGAACAAACATTTATTTTGTGTGATGGTTAACATAGATGTTTGTTACTATAAGTTTAAAAAAAAATGTATCTACGTATTCTATATCAGCAATCTAGTTACCATAGTAACAAGCTTTGCTTAATTGGGGTCTAGAGAGTGTTGTGTGTCCAAAAATATTTATTTATTTAACCATGGATTGGGTTTCCAAAGTAATTTACTATACCTTAAGATATGATAGCGCCATCAAGAGGCAAAATAACATTTACCTATTTTTATGTCACTGTAAAATAATTATTATGTTTTTATGAGAAGAAAACAAAAAATATCTGCAATCAAAATATATCTTTGTAGCACTCTTTTAATTCGTAGCATGCTACGTCGTAGCACTTTCAGCACCTTTGTACATATTTGGTAGAGAATGTTTTTGTGTTGAGTTGAAGGGAACTTATCGCACCCGAGTGTAATGGGTTCGATGAGGGTTGTTCACACGATGAAGAGCACTCGCGTCCACGCCACTCGTGGCTGTCGTGTGTGATGTCAACGAGGAAATTTATTCAACCAAACCCCTTTACTTATGAAAACTGCTAGAAAAAAACAGTCAGTTATCGACAGATGTGCGCTGACACTAAAAAATATTTGGCATAAAAATCATCTTTAGAATATTAAACCTCATCTGAGCGAGCTTTATGATGAACTCGTATACGAATTTCTTAGAAAAAAATTTTTAACGTAGGTATTTTCTTATGACTTGACTGATTTTTCGTCTATCATCGGTGTTGCCAAGTCAGATGTGTGTAGATATTTTCCGATAACGTTCTTCCTCAGTACCTATTATAAGTTTATCAGATGGGATGTCAGCCAGCTTACGAGTAGCATCGTCACGTAAGCCACGTTAGGGCGAGACTAGCGACCACCCGGGCTTGGTACACCTTCATAATAGATATACTTGATTTTAACAACCCGCTAGACATGAAACACTAAATCACTGTATTAAAAACTCTTAAAAGGCCGGCAGCGCACTAGCATCACCTCTGGTGTTGCAGGTGTCCATGGGCGGCGGTGACTACTTTCCATCAGGGTGGCCCGTCTGCTCGTCTGCCAGTTATTACATAAAAATAATAAAAAATTACGAGTGTTATTCACCTAAAATTTTACAGGAAAAAAAACCAGAAATACCCACAGCTACGCCGTAGCAAACTACGGCGTAGCTAATAAGGATTGCGGAAAACAAACTGCAAATACCCATAGGTACCTACATATTATTTTGGAAACGAATCACTTATAAATACGATTTAGTTTTTTTGTTGAACGCCAGTAATCTTCACAGCAGTTATTAGGTTGAAAAAGGTATTGATATTAGGGAGAGATTACCAAACAGTATTGTACCTAATACTCGTGCCTGTTAGGTATAAGACAAGAGACTTTCGAGGGCTGCATATTAGATGAGTGTGAAGAAAACCAAATAATAAAAACACGTAAAGAAAAAGCGAAAAACCTCTGTATGGAGCTTATAAATAATGGCTCTCCCGTCAGCTGCCTTCAGAACACTCATTCATATTTTATTCAAATGATCTTTATTAGTACGTAACAAGAAGACAAGAAACAGATATATTTTCCAATTACGAATGTCAGAAGGTACAATGAAGCACACACGGTTTTTCTGTTGTTAAAAGTAGTATCCCACTTTAGTCAGTGGGCAGCTGCATCACAGAAGTAGAGGGGTGGACTCAGGCTGAACACATCTAAGACTTTTGAAACTTTTCTTCAGAATATTTTTTTTACAGAAATGTAGAGCCGTATGCTGAATAGTGAATTTTTTGACACTTCTTAATAAAGTGCTTGAATTTCGATTCCCGCAAACCAACTCCGATTTGAACCAAAATAGACTCAAAAAGACTTACAATAATCTGTTCATTATTGTACCTTAAACTATACGATCTAAGCTAAAATAAAACTTCTTTTCACATATATACCACGTCCTCTCATGTTAACAACATTCTATATTCACTCTATATTTAATCCTGAAAAGCCATCATACGCCGACAAAGTTTCGTCGCTGTAAGTAGTTTTAAATTAAAAAGATTCAACCGCTCGCAGTTGGCTGGAATTTAATTAGTGTCTCGGAATGTGAATTAAACTCCTTGATGGAGGTTCCTTCTTATGTTAGGCCAGGCCTGGCGCACTCCAGCTGGCTTTGCGTCGTCGTGGACCGCGTGTGTTGCACGCAACGCGTCACGCTCACGACGAGGGTTTAAACCATTTGGTACATCTTATGCAAATAATGTATTTTAATTTTGATTTTAGCTCGTCTAGTCCTAAAACTAAAAGTTCAGGGTTACGCGATAAAAGAGATGCACTTTGTAGTTAAATATTACCATGTATTATTTTTTTATTAGCTTTTTTGCCGCTATATAATATCACTGCGGCCCAGATGGCCTAATTATGATCGCCACTTGTCGTCCCTACTTAGAGCGTACATAGTTCACCACTAAACCCTACAGGTGCTAGGAACTGAAGGATTTTCTTAGGGGTGAAGTTTCTTAGCTCATCTAAGGTACAAAATTTAACTAGTTAACTCTAAGCATTTGAGCGAGAGTACATGTATCACAAAGTGAGCCTACTGTATTTGTACTATTATTTATTCTGTGGTTAGGCTATGACAAGAAATTACTTTGCCTGCTCCGCGGCTGCCGCACAAATTAATGTTCTGGAATAAACTTTCTTGCAGCTATTAAATTTTGTTTACTTACTTATTCATTTCATTGCTTTTGTTTGCATTGACTTTGGTAAGCGTGATGAAATAGCAAATACTTAACTAAACAAACGGTCGGTTTGTAACTTCCTTTTATCTTTTTAGAAGAATGTACCTTCTTTAGTGGAACTACGGTTGCTTGATAGGTATTATCAGTAGGATAATATAACAAATAAGTTATGTTGGTACTTTTTTATTTATACGTCGGTGTAAACTTATGTGAAGCTGCCAAGGTTTTGATTTTATTGAAAAAAAAAGAGAGCAACGGAAAAGAAAAGTAGTGGAATAGTTCTCACTCAGCGACTTCTTTTACCATTTACCATACATACTACCGTAAATCAAAGAAACGGTATTTTTGGTAAAATGTCTGAGTTTTGAAATACAACTAGATCCTCTGGTACATCGGCTTCTCTCGCAGAACGTCTTCCCACTTAGTGGAACAACGTTCAATTCTCTGGGGACACTGTTCGTTGCACAGTTCCTGCGTGTGGAAACTGGAAATACTGATGATCCCATCCGACCTTACTAATAATAAATAGAATAAATAAAAAACTGATGGGAAAACTTTGCGCATTAGTATTATGAACTAGGTAAGTATTAAGTAAGTATATTTTATTAATCACTTATATTTTAATTTATATTTCATGTTTTTTTTTTTTTTTTGACAGGTGTCATGGCTCAGTCGGTAGTAGCTCTGCCTTCCGTGCTGTGGGTCGTGGGTTCGATCCCCACCGAGAACAAACATTTGTGTGTTGTAAACATAGATGTTTGTTCTGTGTCTGGGTGTTTCTATGTATTATAAGTATGTATTTACAAAAAAAAAAAAAATTGATGTATGTATTCTATCAGCCATCTAGTTCCCATCGTACAAGCTTTGCTTAGTTTGGGAGTAGAAGGCGTTGTGTTAAGTGTCCGTGAATATTTATTATTATTATTATTTATTAATCTAAACTTGTAGGTACGGGGTACAGGTATCAAAAAATGTAGGGCATGCCTGTAAACCATGAGTATTGGGTACCCAATAACTAAAGAAGAATAAAACGAACAAAATAACTTCTCGGATCTACTGTCGAACGAACATTAGATTCGAACTTTTGCAGTGATCTTTCACAACAGCTACGATATTGGTATCGTCAACAATTTGGTATACCGATTTGGTAATTACGTTCGTTTCTTTTATCCGAAAATATCTACAAAACTAGCCTAATCCTTGACCCGGCTCCAGGAGTTTCACTAATAATCATAATATCGAGAATTGTACTGAAAAAAGGCTCCCAACGCTGGGACATTAGAGTCGGTGAAGCGTTGAAACAACATCAGTGTTGTTATTTTTGTGTGAGATTGGTTTTTACTTTGAACCGGTAAGGTTTCTTGACGTCCACAAAATGTAAAATAAGCCGAGCTATAAGAAGTATCAAGTTAGGAGGTATTACGTGGTATTACGTAATAAACTGTACAAAAAATTTACGTACAAACTTGTGTGGTAAGTTTACTTAGATGGAAAATATCTAGCAATATGCGAGTGTGCAGGATGAACTTTTTAACTAAACAAGTTAGAAACATTTGATCGTTGTATGAGGTAACTTAGCAAAATAATGGCAATATTATAGGCAAAAATACAGGTGGCGGAGTAAGTACCTAGGCATAAATAATAGACAAGTAGGCAGGTACCAAACTAAACCATATAGTTCAAGACGGGGTGCAAACATGTCGTCGTCTTGGTGGTGTGTCCATGAACCAAAAGCCTGTACTTTTCACGTCTGTTCCTTTATTAACCGCAATATCATATTATACATTAGTCTAGACTAGGATATTTCACTTCAGGTTTCTCGATGAGTTTATAACTAGAATACTTTACCTAACAATTACTTTAAAATTCAGAAAGTTATATTCTCCCTACAGAACTTTTTAGCCGGACGAAACTTACATAGTTATTTATTCTGCTTCAATGGGTCAACTTACGCAAAGCTTCAAGGTTTATTCACAGATTTTGACCTAATTTTTCTTCTTACGCACATGCCTACCAAACTAAGTAACTAATGATACCGGTGGTACAAATGTACTTCTTTTTTCTAGATTATTTAGCAAATATATTCATCTTGCATAAAATATTCTCCATTGCAGTTACCTACAAGTGTCAGCTGCAACAGTAATATACAGAGCTTTAGTTTATTTATGTATCTTCCATAGTAACTCATATTTCCACATCCACGCATATTTTGCACTTGTTTTCGACTCGTCGTGTCATCCACGGTCTTCCATTTTCAAAACCCTGCCGGCCAGCGCGAACCAATACTCTTTATAACTCAAAGAGGTTGGTTCTACATTGCATTGCTAACACAAGTGAGTCATGTGAACTTATATACACATATAAATTAATATTCTTCTCGCAATAAGTAACGTAACACGACATAGTAGGTAACATCCGTTCCTATATTTTCCTAAACCATATCCACGCGGTTTAATATCTATGCGAGTAGTTCTACTTCAGAAACAAATAGACTTGAAACTTTTTGTTTGATAGTACCTACTGCCACTGAATAAAGAATGTAACTTACTTTACTAACTGTATTCTGCTTTCAAGATTTTAAAGTAGGAAAGGAAAGGACAGAGTTAGTTGCGCTTGTTCCAAGACGTCAAGCTGAAACCCATTTGGTACATGCACCTGCAACTCAGCGCTACCTAATTTAGGTTATCCTATATACTGTGCTGACAAATTTCGCACCTTGAAACCTAGCATTAAGAATCATATTGCGCTAGCAAAATATTTATTCCCACTCGACACTCGTGGAAATCTAAAACTGTGGTTCATGCTCCACATCTTATGGCTTTAGTTTCTCAATTGCTTGTGTTCTATTTTTCAAGAATCCCCTGAATATTATTTTTTCTTTTTGTTATTTTCAAAATCGGCAGTAAGCATCAATTTATCTAGCCTATATAAGGATGTTTTATACACTAAGTATCAGAAGTGTTTTAGGTAGGTATGTAAGTAATCCTGGTTCATAATATAAATAAGGTTCATATACTTAGGTACGTAATTGTTATTCCTGTAGCGTAATAAACCGGTAAATGGCACTGCTAATTTGGCATCCACCATATTCAAAACATATTCACAAAATATAACTAAGTAATTGATAAAATGCAAATATTATTTGAAAACCAGTGACCAAAAATATCATGTTAAATACTTACAACGAGTAGCTGAGAGATAAAAGCTGGGCTATATAGAATATATTATATAGAATATAGAATAAATATAAGTATATTTACGCAAAAACACATACAAAGACACTATAAAGTGCCTTTGTGCTTTCAATGATACGAAACGAGAAACTAAGTCAGTCATTATGACTACGTTAAAAACAATTATTTCCTATTATCGATGACGAGGCATTTGAATTAAAATTGTGATAAGTACTTGGACAATATAATCTTTAAATGTGTTAGATTGTAACAGATTATAGTTTGGATGAGTGACCGCTAGTAACAATGACCCTGCTATCCTAATTTTCCTGTGACATAATTAGCCCTTTGGTATAAATGAAGCAGTTTGTCCGCGATTTTTTTAAATTCATACTCTGAAAATGCTAATCCCGGATCATTTACCTACATAATTTTGTATTTGACGCTAGTACGTGTGATTGTGGTAATAATAAATAATAATAATATTAATAATTCTTTATTGCAGACTTGGTCCATAGGGTTACATTATAACAAAATGTCTCACAAATGTAATGTCTCACAACAGCGTCAAGAAAGAGTATTGTCATTCAGAAAAACAGACAAACACGTCTGGACTGGAGAAATATGATTATTGATGGCACACTTGTTCAAATATTGCTTTAATGACAAAGCCACCTTTGCATGTTATAGGTGGGGTAAGTGCAGCCAGATGTTTTCATTTTTGAAGTTCCAACGGCGTTGCATTGAAAGTGAACCTTTAAACGTACCTTCTTTCGCTGTAATGGGTTGGATAATTTACCACGTAAACACTATGATAAAGAAAAACATTTTACATTCTGTTCAAAAATTTAATGGCACCAGCAGACGTGGTCGCGGTGGCGGTCATGATGGTGTGGTTGGCAATCACTTTAAAAGTATCGCTGGGACATAAAATATGCATATCTTTGAAATATTCGAAGAAACCGAGAAGGAATTTCAGCGACGCATCTCAGAGGTAAGGCAGTAACGCTGTGTTACTTTTAAAGATTTTTGCAAACGTGATATTGCGTTCTACAAACAAAGCAAACATTTGAAATCATATTTTCTCTCCCGTATATAGTATAATAGGATTTGAGGGAATTTCTCTCACCTTGAGTAGGTGTATAGGTACCTGAAACATGAATAATTTTCAAATAGAGTACCTTGCATCCACTGTATCATCAATCATCATCATCAATATATATAAAACTCTTTTGAAGCTGACAGAGAATCAACGCACAGCCTAAACCATAAGTCCTAGAGGTATGAAATTTGGAGGGTAGTATCCTTATATATAGTGTAGGAGTGCACTAAGAAAAGAATTTTGAAACGTCGCACTCTAGGGTCTTATACCTACCTACATTTAAGTTTACCCAAAACATCGTAGCTTTATGATTGTGTATGAACAACGGTAACGCGATAAAAACTAATAAGCATGTCGTGTACGAGTATGTTTATCTTTAACCTAAAAAATATTCATATAGATAGGTATTTTGTGCTGAATATTTCGCCGTACCTAGACCGTTCTCATGCTGGTTTTTCAAATAGAAGAGAATGCCAAGAGCTTTGTTTTCTTTCCAAAAAACAGAACAACTACATCCAGTCGTCACAATCGGTTTAAAGGAACAGGCAATGCTTGTTTTCCCTCCTGTCTCTTACCATAGGTTTCCACTGTAAAACATTCACAATAAAACATGCACAAATCTGTAAAGATATCGATTTGCGTTTCCACCGCCAAACTTTGTGGTTGTTTGACATTTTGAATCTTATGCAGATGGTTTTAAGGATTTTCTTGATTGTAAAAACAAATCGTTTTTAAGAATTGCTTGTGAAGGTTTCATTGTGAATGTTTTTAGTCGAAACACGCAGTTAGGAAACGTCACGCCCGTAGTTTTCGTATTTGAATACACATTTTCAAATGGAATGTGTTTTTTTGCATGGAGTTGGCCTCAAATTCATGCAAAGTTGCTCCAAGTACCTCCTTGTTGTAGCCAAGTTTGTAGATCGGTCCTGAAAATTTTGTACTGAACTATGACGTCGACAGTTTCATGAAAAACAAAGCGTAGGAATACGTCAAACGAACAATTTCCGCCCCGGCTTCAGCTGAAAACGAAGTGTTTTCCATTTCCCTGTTTCTATTCTGTCCTGTCGTCACTAGCCTCATATCCTGAATCCTGCAGCCTCATATCCTGTGTCTGCCCTGAATGCGCGTCGAGCGTGAAATCACCTACTTTATCTGATAGACAAGATTGTACAATCTTATAGATTATAAATACAGGATTATCAGATAACCCTGTATTTATAATCTAATTTGACTTATTTTATCATATCCTATAAAATTTCCCTTTGAGTAACCCAAAAGTTAAACAAATACTAGTTACTGTTTATAGTTTTTGTGGTTTTCAACAACTCAAGTGGCGATTACTATAGGCCATCTAGGTCGCAGTGATATCATAGCCGCAAACAGAAAAAAAATACACTCATTCATGATGCTTGATATCAAAAGATTCAATGACCTTTACGTATAGTATTATTATAATCTGTGCCTTTACTCAACATCTATAAATAAACAGTTGAACCGATCCCAGATGACAACATCCTTATATAAAAAAAAAACACTTTATAGTTCGGCATCCAAATACACCACACATCGATCATTGTAAAATGTATCGTGTAGGTAGTGTATCAGAGTTTCATTGCGCGGCAACACAGCAGATCTACTGCGGAGCGTTGCTGTGTCACCGGCAATGTAACTCGGACATTATTATGATGATTGGATGGGACTGCTATTATTTTCGTCTCCCCTCGATGTTATAATTCTCATAAGATAATTTAGGTATATTTTGCTATATTGTCGATCGTCCTTGGAAAACTGTGAGACTTGACATTGCCTACTTGATTGGTTGGTAACCGTTCCTTGAAAGCTTTATATGCTCTAAAGTCTTCCAACTCCCTGTTAGTATTCAAAAATCATCACATCAACTAAGTCTTAACTAAGTTATGTTCTAGTATTTTATTAACTTTCATTCAAGTACCTATAAATTCAGCTCTCGAGCGCCGGACGGTATCTTCAAACGATATTTTTCAATATCGGTGTCCACTTATCGCAGTTTTAGATAAAGCTCTCAAAATGTACTAGGTTGGTTTGGTATGTACCTGCAAAAATACAGTAGGCGTTGAATCCACAGACGTGTGCGGATATAAACACTAGTATTTGCATAACAATAGTCTGTGCGACGACGTGGCAATAACCCGAATACCTAAATAGGTCAATCTAATCGTCTCGTCCCGTGCATTGCAAATATAGCGATAGCTATCGGCACTGACCGGATATTCTCATACATCTTTGTTTCTATTGCGTGGGAGAAAGATCTCATCTTGATTTTGCAATACAATGCCGTCTTTATGCTAGGATTTTATCATCTTGAGTAGGTACTAGGTATATGTAGTAGTCATGTACGTCATGTTATGCGAATAGAGCGGTGTTATTGCATAAAATAGGATAATTTTTGAAATATTTAAAGCGGCGACCTTTTCTGAATAGCATACACCGCATTGATAATTGCTATATTTTAATTTTAGACCGTGAATTGACCTAGTACAGTGCCCTACTACTGTTTTCAATTGGCATAATTAGCTCATCCTACCATTCTTTCACGATGATGATATACATACAATTTACGAGCGTTTTCTCTAAATAAAACAATTTTAGAGTTTTACGACTCTTCGTATATTTTTTGTTGTTTATTGCTTTCTAACCAAACCTTCCAAGCTTTCCTGACTTTTTATTGCGTTTGATGAAATACTTTGCCTGTGTTTGAATAAAAATTTTACAGCCATTACAGTTTAAAAGAAAACCTTGCGTAAACATTTAAAAAGAAGATTAAAGGTATTTTTATAGCAGAGAATTCGTCTAAAGACCTCTAAGGCTTGTAAATACTTAAGTCTGTTTGATCTACCTCGACCAAAATTACCTAAAAGTGTTTATTTATTCTGTTTCAGGTTCCGTTTTTACGTGTACTCCGCATACGTAGAGCGCCGCACGGTATCCGCAGTTAGAGTAATAGCAGCGACGAAGACCCGAGGGTCGGACCCCGTCGTATGTCGCCTGTGGTTGCCTGACAACCGCACCCTCACGCTCAAAGCCAGAGTCAAGGTAATCCTTGCTTCCCTAATACTGTTATTATAAACGGGATTAGTTTGTAGGTACATCTGGAACGGCTGATTGCCGCAATAGAGTCACAGAGCAATCACCACAGAACAAAACGTACTCCGCACGCAGTAGATGAGGCGAATGTCATTTGTTGGTTATGAAAATGCTGAATTGATATTTCACTACCTTCATTAATTTCATGTTATTCATTATTCATAATGTAAAATACTACAAAATGGGAAATTGCTACCAGCCGAGCTCGTCATTGTCACGAGTTCGGCTAGTTTGGTTGATTATATAGGTGAGTTTATGGGATTTCCATTCATTATAGGATAGGTACCTATATGCTCAGTGCAACCAACCAATCATCATTTGAGATAGCAGTTCGACCGGGCAAAGTGATTGGTTGCATCCAGACAGTGAGTTACTTATAGAGCGTGGTAGAGTCATCCGATACTTTGAACATTTATACAGGGCGGGCGTTTGTAGGACATTTAATCTTAAGAAGCCCCTGCAATAAAATTAAGGGTAAAGTTCTGAGATACATGATTTTTAGTCTAAAATCAATGCCAGCGCTTTGGTGGATCATTTTAGAACTTTTAATTTGTAAAAAAAAATGTAAGTAACTACAGATTTACCAAAAAAATAAGAAATACATTTTTGTGACATTAACAAATATAGCATGCAGCAAAACTAACCCCAATTAGCCCGAACAATTCCCTACTCGGCCTTAAAATCGATAAAAAGTTAGTTTGCTATGCTATGCACCTATTACTTTCCCATATTTGCTAGGTACTACAAGTTTTGTCGGTCTACAATAATCTACATAATCGTATCGCATAAAAACCCGAGTATATTTCGAATGCATTGTTTTGATGATACTATTTAATCGTTTCCGAGTATCCTAGCGTTCTAGATTTTCAGAAACTACCTATATATACATAATTATCTGTAATATATCTGTTCTCTGTAATTATCTGTTATCTGGTAATAAAAATAAACTTCTTGGGTAGCGTGAGTTTTTGAAACTCTACGTTTACTCAAAACCAACACAATGCTACCTTTTATCTTAACTTTTCCTTAGCCTCAGGGGTTTTCTGGAAGAAAACTCTTTTTAGGGTTAAGCTCGCCTTTGTTCATAACTTAAGTAATTTCATTCTGTATTATTGTTTTTTGTGTACAATAAAGAATTTAAGAAACAACAGATTAACTATGAGAAGGATTTTTATTGTGAGTGATTTTGTGCACTGAACAACGTAGGTATGAAAAACATCTACGCTAAAACTGTACATAAATTAGCAACTCTTCCATAGAAAGATACGTCCGGTATGTAGGTCATTCCCGTACGGCTAGGCCACGCTGTGAACTCAGGCAGAATAATTCCGGTTCGTGGAAACCGCTGAGCACGTGCCTATAAGGATTGGGCGTTTGCATTTGCACACTGGCCGATACCAATACCTACACGATATTAATATTAGTATGTCAATGGCTCGAAAATGTAAGTATATCGGTTACGCATGTTCTATAATTCTCTTGCATTAAAGCGTTACTAAGTTGAAATGGCTTCCCATCGGGCCGTACGCATGTTTGCCTACTTAGTAGTATATAAAAAACAACAACTTTTTTGTAAGAAAGATCATACAAAATTATAGGAACCAGGCCATAGTTCCAGGCTCGTTCTTCTAGGCTCTGGTCACGAGGATCTGCCTATGACCTAACATATATGACGTAGCTAGTGTATAAGATAATTCTAAACGATCCTTGTAATTAATTGACTAAAACTTAGGTGTCGCCGGGATTAGATCTCTGTCAATATCGTGTCTTGTCAGTGAAAGTGTGAAAATAACCATTGGATTGGCTCTTTAGTGAAATACCTGCCTGTATTCGGTTGAATGATCAAATAAGCTTATGTATACTAAGCTTGTTCGACGTTTCCGTAGACCTTGAGTCACCTGTTGAATTTTCTTTTGCTGTAACAGCTGTTATTTTTGCCATCTTTTTCGATTTTATTTCACGCTGCCTCCTTATTATCTTGTTAAGTTTGTAGGTATTCTATTTCTTAATCAATTAGGCCTTCCTATCTAATCTAGATGATTTATACAGCATCAAGAGGTCACTTTCCCCAATTAACGGGACACTATATGCAGTGCCTGGAACGAACATAGTTTTACATGGCCCAACTCCTATACCTCTCAGCCTAGTCGGCCTCGTCCACAGGAAATACAGGGTCAATACACTGTCTAGTACACATACTAATAAGCTGCTCATGACATCCATATCATGTTGCTCTGGTAGGATTTACTTTCTAGCTGCGTGCTATGCTCATCCTATACATGTTTGCTACTAAAATTATGTGAATCAATTAACAAAAGGTTCGGAATGGTATTTTTTTAACGTCACATAACATTCCTAAAATAAAATTAAAATAAAATTCGTGAATGCTAGTTTGCTTTAAGCTAATTATTTTGTATCAGCTTCAACTCTGTATAGACGACAACGCGACGGTGTGATAAGTATAATATAATACTGAATAACATAAACAGGACAATGTTTATTTATATAAAGGTATTAATGTACCTCTTGTTTATCGAAATAAATAATATTAACCTAGATATTTATTGGTCCATGAAGCATTTGTAACGTTGAGTTAATACTCAACGTTACAAATGCTTCAATAATTACAATTTTGATTTTGACTGGCACCGGCCCATTCCTTGAATCTCTCTTACAACCAATTTTATTTTATTCTAGGCGATCCGAGAGAACTGGAACCTAAAATACAGTGCCACATACGTGCTATGCCTTCTCCGCGACTCCGGAGTGAAACCCCAGGAGACAGTGGGCGCATCGGTGTCGGTGCTCGCCGCCGCCTCCGTGGGGAAACCATCCTCCAACCTCCTTACAGTGCTGGACACTGAACCTAAAACAGGAATTGAAGTAAGATATACTTTTATTTAGTAAACTTGTTTTATCACTAATCAATTGTCTTGATTGGGTTAGTCTCAAATATCTTTTGAGTTACATCTTTTATAATTATGCTTATTGGACTTGATTTTATTTATTTAGTTATAGGAAAACCGACAGTACATAACATAGATTAGGTACAAAAATGGAAACATTTTGATTTTGATAGAACTACCCCAAAAAGTTTAGAACGATGTTTTTTTTCTATTGTAGCACTGTAAAGTGTAAACCCATTTTAGGCGATGTTGATTACCGTAAGGTCGACGAACAAGCGCAGATAACATCTACCAATAAATTAATATTTCATTGCTCCAGCATATTCCGGGCGCTCGACTTTAGGGCCTCGTTAGCGTCGTTTACACACCACCGGTTTTATTGTTGCGACTATTTGCATACCTACTTGTACCCTTTGTGCGCAAATGGTAGGTAGGTACCGGTTGTAATACCCGGTGTATACTTTTTGCAACCCGACGATTCTTTGTTGGCAAACGATGCCACTTTTCTTTTTGTAACAAGCAAAGGTACTCTGCATGTATAGATGTGACATTAGGATTCTGTTTCTTGTATTTGTTTATCTGGGCATCTTTGTGAAGGTTATGTTCTTTTATGTTTTTGAATAATATTTGAGAATCCATAAAAGAGTTATTCTCAAATATTACGATGTAAGAATATAGCTTTTATCAAATGTAGCGTTTCATAAAAAGTAAATAAATAAATCTGGAAATATAATATTGGAAAAAATCCTGCCGTTGGAGAGTTTGATTCTGAAAAGAACTGTAATAAATAATATCAACACATGTCATTTCCAGTTGATTTTGTGAGCCTGTTTGTGTATAATATAGTAATGTTATCAGCGTGAGACGACTTCCTTGAGGCTCGTATAACCAAATGATAATTGAATAAAAACAGTGTTGTATTATGTAGAGCCATCCGTGCCTTGATCACGAATAAATGTGATAATCGAATAAATGTAACGCTAGCGTATCCGAGATACACTGCGAGGTAACGCTAAAACGTACGGGGAGTGGCGGGCGGATTCAAATACGTCACATTTCCATAGCGCGGTGACGGTCAGATTTGATCGTGATCACACCTCTGATCAAAGTCAAAGTCAAAAAGCTTTTATTCAAGAAAATCTCACTGATCACTTTGAATCGGCATTACGTTTTGTATGATTAGGTATGATTACAATTTTTTTTATTGAATTAGTTTTAGCTAGTTCGTCCCAAGCTTGCTTCTATGATGCGATTCTTGATTATACCACATATTTTGTTTCTTAATTTTCAGGATACTCTGCACGTCTGCGTGAAGCCTTTCCACTTCTCATACTCCCGTAGCGATTGGCTGATAGAGTGGTTCGAATTGAATCGACTACTCGGTGTGAGCCATTTCTACATGTACAATCAATCGCTCAGTGCCCCAGTGGGTTGCCTTTTAGACTACTATATGAAACAAGGCCTTATCACACTGCTGCCTTGGAAACTGCCTATCGTGTCGAAATTGGAAATTAGGTAAGATCTTATTGTAAGGTAGTGAAATAAGGTTCATTTATATTCACTACTTGCCTGATACTTCTACGTTTGAAAATAAAAAAAAAACACAGAAAACTTGTGGCTTAGCACGTATTCTCCTAGTCTTTCCTGTGGATAAAGCCTACTAGGCTGAGAGGATAGTACAGATGCTGGTAAGCTTACTCCGTTAATTATTTATTTATTAGTGGTGTGGTAAGATAAAAACTGTTTTATAGACCAGAAGCGAAATTTAATAAAAAAAATACAAAACTGCACAAAAACTAGAACTCTTATAACTTTAACGAAATAAAAATCAACAGGTAAGTATCTACAACTCAGAATAGCTTAAGGCTGCCTAATACGTCCACACTCTCCGACCGTCCGAGCAAAAGTGTCAGGCGATGCGCCCCGCTGCAAACCCGTCACGTCACGCCAGCCGTCAGCCGGTGGCGCGGGGACAGGCCACGCCCCTTTTGCTATGGTTTTCTGTTACACGGCCTCTCCTGACGAGCGGTCGACCTCGTCCGCTGCCATGGGATGCTCGTGACTGGTCCTCAGCTGTCGAGATTATCAGTCTCGTCAGCTAAAATCAGCAGGAAAATTGGACACAATAGAACTCATCACTTAAAATTTCCATCTAACGCCATACTTCTTTCTACAAATACAAATACAAATACAAAAACATTTATTCACACAAAAGTGTACATGGCCGGAGTAAGATATTGAATAGGTAAGTAGGTAGGTACATTATTATAAGACAAAAAAATATATAACATTCACTGCTATTAATTACCAGAAGGTAAGTATAACGTACCTACGCAATGGGAGTGGAACGCTGCCATGTACAGGCCTGTATGAAAAGCTCTGTGCTCAGCATGTGCTGAGAACGAGTCTCAGCGCTGGTTTTCAGCACAAGGCTTCGGTGACGCACGAACTTTTAAATTATAAACTAAAATATAATAAAAATAGAAATGTAGGTAGGAAGTACAAAAGTAATCCTAAAAAAGTATGTTGAAATATCTAGATAGTAAAAAGAAATAAATAAATAAAAAATATAACAGAGAGAAAATAAGTAAACAACTATAATAAATAATACCTGATAATAAACCCTCCAGGGAGCTTAGATCTGTGAGCGTGTTTGGGTGTGTGTGTGCCTAAGTGATGAGCAGGGGATGAATGGGTGTGTGTTTGGGGGCTCCTGCTACTACCAGTCTCTTAAGAGTCTGGGCATCACAGGAGTGCCCCGCTGAACTTCAACCGTTCTAAAACTTCATTCAAAATTATCCATTCATCACCAATCGTTATTCACACTATCAATCTCAATGTATCCATGTTCATACTCGTATAGGACACCTATAACATTCATACATATCAATCTCATTCGAGGGCCCCCATTCACTCACACAACCTGGCCAGTTAGGAAGACGTTAGCAGTGCCTGACAGTAATTTTCAGAGCTACTGCCCTGCCGTGGTAGAGTATTGCACTCGATACCAACGTGAACCGGTAGAGAATCACACTCGATACCGTGAAAAACCGTGGCAGAGAATCGCACTCAATACCAACGTGAACCGGCAGAGAATCACACTCAATACCGTGAAAAACCGTGGCAGAGAATCGCACTCAATACCAACGTGAACCGGCAGAGAATCACACTCAATACCGTGAAAAACCGTGGCAGAGAATCGCACTCAATACCAACGTGAACCGGCAGAGAATCACACTCAATACCGTGAAAAACCGTGGCAGAGAATCGCACTCAATACCAACGTGAACCGGTAGAGAATCACACTCGATACCGTGACAAACCGTGGCAGAGAATCGCACTCAATACCAACGTGAACCTGTAAAGAATCACATGAAGGTACCTGATACCAGAAAATGTGTCATCCACTTGAAACACACGAGGAGGTAGCCCTTTTACCATAAACATCAGCAACAAACCGTTCGGCCTTCCTCAATCAGGACTAGGCTTTAACATAAGAGGGTTGTGCTGTAGCACAAAATTTATAAGAGCAGAGTTCATCAGTTGCGTACGTGTTTACAAACTTGTAGCCCGGATACGATGGCAAGAACTAGAACTACGATACCGTGTTTTTCTCGTCGTGGTGTATGCGCTCGTAACCTGCTGCGTTCACGGTGAGCGCTGGTACTAAAACCATGGCTAGATTGTCACGTGTGTTGCCGCGGAGTGTACCCTCGCGACAAACTGCGCGACCGCCGGTCTCGCGAATGCCTGCTTCGCGAACGCCGACCCCGCGGGCACCGCGAGCGGTGCTCACGCGACCTGGATCGAGGCCTTCTATCCATTTCTTCTAGCTTCTTCTAAAAACACAATCGCAAAACACAATAAACACTGATTAGTAGAACCTCGTAATGAGGGTAGGCAGATAATTTTCGACACGTACACTGCGGAGTGCGGACGTTTTACCAAAGCAAAAGAAAAGGGGAAAAAGTAACCGAAAAACAACCGATTTTAATGTGTGGGTGAGATCTATCCTTGGTTAACGCTCAACGTTTCAATGAGGCGTTCAGTGACGTCCAACGACGGCACAGCACTTTCAAAAAGAGACTCACACGTTGTGCTAGCATCGCAAGCTGGCACCGAAACTCTGGGGTCGCGAACTCTGCAACTGGCACTTGCACTGCTAGGGGCAGTGCACGCAGGCGTGACTGCGGCATGTAGACATGATGATCGAGCTGGCAGCCACAATGGCACGCACATCTGTTGCCATCACCTCCGATAGTGAAACATAGATGACACTTCACGCGACCTGTTCTAACTCACTTGGGAATGGATCGAATAATCCATTTCTAAACAACATTAGTGAACAGCCAAAGCGTTTGACATCCATAAAACGCTATGAAAACCATAAAATTGAGGATTTCTCTTCACAATCTTACTGCGGGTACATAAAAATAAAATTAATTTGACCATATGGGCTTGAGAGCAATCCCACTTCTGATTTTATAGACCAGAAGCGAAATTTAATAAAAAAAATACAAAACTGCACAAAAACTAGAACTCTTATAACTTTAACGAAATAAAAATCAACAGGTAAGTATCTACAACTCAGAATAGCTTAAGGCTGCCTAATACGTCCACACTCTCCGACCGTCCGAGCAAAAGTGTCAGGCGATGCGCCCCGCTGCAAACCCGTCACGTCACGCCAGCCGTCAGCCGGTGGCGCGGGGACAGGCCACGCCCCTTTTGCTATGGTTTTCTGTTACAACTGTTTATTTTATTTTATTTCACTAAAATCTAAAGCACTATCAGAAACAAGGACGATGATATGGCATATATACCGGCATATTAAATGTTGAAATAATTGATCGAGTGAGCGAAGCGAACGAAGATCTTAGTGACAACTTGGCCAAAAATGCTTATGTATGTTTGTTCGTCGAGATCTTTTGAACCGCTTATCCGATCTTGACAGAATTTGGTAGGTATACGGATAGTACTTTTAAGTTTTACTGGTTTGAAAAATAAAGTAAATCGGTCTAGGGGTTTGAAAGTTATGAGGTTCCAAAAATAGTTAAAAATAAAAGTCGTACTAAAATATCAAGTAGGGTGTCATATGATAGGGCGTTGCTTAGACATTCCAAAACCGGTCCTATTTATATTCTATGTTAAATAGTTTTTGAGTTGTTGTAAATTTTTTTATTTATCGGCCTATCCAGTTCAAAGACTCAATATGACCTCCAGTCGTACCGATTCATCTGTATAAATTGAGCTTGTGTAGGATTAACGAACCACTACCTACGCATCCATATAGCCTAATATAAAGAATGACCCTGTTCTATGAAAGACAACAATAAAACCGGACAGCGTAATGTGACGTGTGTGGTCTCGCTCGGCACTCTAACCCACACAATATTATTATGGCTATAAAAAACACGTCAGCAATATTTGATATTCTCTACCTTTACATACATGAATATTATGACCATCCGCGAAGATACTTGTAATCTAAAGAATTATCTACTGTTGTGGTTTGCATGATCTTTGGTCTAAAAACCGATGCCGTCTGAGTTACTTTTCTAGTTTTTATTTTTACTTATTCAATAACTTGTTGGATCCCGTTTATCAAATAGTATCCAGGGCACGGACAATATATATTCCAAGTTTCATACAAATCGGAAGAATAACCCACATCCATACAAAATAAATAAAATATATAAATAAACGGTGAGATAAATATATTTTGTACATTATCTTTTCAGGACTGAAGGTCAATTTGCAGCCTTCAACGACTGCCTATACCGGTCGATGCGAAACGCTGGCTGGCTGCTTGTCATAGATGTAGACGAGGTGGTCCTGCCGAGGAAGGAACGAGCTATTCCTGCCATGCTGACAGCTCTGCGTGCGTCCTACAGCCCGCCTTCTAAAGCACCGTCTGCATTTTTGTTTAGAAACGCATTCTTCTATTTACCATGGGAGGTAAGCTTTCCTCGTCAACCAGGACCCTTAGCGCTACCAGGACCCGAAGCGCTCGTGGCGTACTTTCCTTAGTCAATCTTCACCGATTATCTAAGTTATGCGAAGTTCTGCGCGGTCACTATTTGGATGGGTGACCGTTAGTGGCACTTACATCTGAGTGCTTTCGTGCTTCGGGGGCACGTTAAACTGTCGGTCCTGGCTCTAGCACTCGTTAAGCCATGACGGAGGGCTTAAGGCAGCCTAAAAACTCTGTCACCAGAGTTGGCCACTAACTCATAAGAGCTTGCTTGCTTAGACCCTTAGGAAAAATTAACTTAGAATTTATTCTAGTAACTTTATTTCTTAACTTTCCTAACTGTGATCTGTAGTATCACTCGTATATGAGACTCGAAACATGTGAACAGAAAAAGGTTACTCTTGGCAGTTCACAAAAACTCTCAGGAATTGGGTTAAAGAGTTCCGGTAGGCACAGATTTTTATCCATCGATTGTTAGGCTTGTTTGTCTTGCAGTGGGATGAAAAAGGCAGATATAATAATAGTTGTTATTCATAGGATGACACAGAAGTGAGCGCACCGCTGACGACAGCGCGGAAAACGCGTCGATGGGCGACTCCCCACGCGCTCAAGAATCGCAGTAAATACGCGCTGCGGCCGCGGGACGCGGTCGAGCTCGGCAACCACTTCATCTGGGAACTAGCACCCGGCGCTAGTTCTGTGGGAGTGCCGACAGACCGAGCCTTGTTACATCACTATAGGGTACGTATTCAATACGCACAGGAATCGCACTAATTACAAGCTGCATAATCCTATTAATATTATGAATACAAAAGTTTGTGATGATGTATGTATGTTTGTTCCTCTTTCACGCAAAAACTACTGATCCGATTTGGATGAAACTTGGAATATATATTGTCCGTGACCTGGATTAACATATAGGCTACTTTTTATCCCGGAAAATTTACGGGATCCAACGGAACGCGAACGAAGTCATGGGCGGAAGCTAGTGACTAATAAAGCAACGCAAACGCCAAACACGCACTGCACACGCTCAAACGCTCCGCTCGCGTGGTGTGACTTTGTCAAATGATTGTCTGGGAGTAGTTATTCTTGAGCCAAGGTAAAAGCAGCAAACACTGTCTTTTTAACAATTACCTAATCATTTATAAGTTTAAAACTCCAAAAAACTACTTCAATGTGACTACGTTCCGGCTTCATCATCAGATGATGATAATGATGATGATGGTAGTTCATTGGGATTATTCTATTGATCGTAAACACCACTGAAAAGTCAAAGGAAAGCAAAATACCCATTGTTATTCTTATTTGAAAGCCAATCTACTGAACCGATTTTGTTAATACTTTTATGGCGAACAATCTGGAAATATATAAAAGAATTTTGAAAATCGGTTCTGAGGTAACAAACATTAGTAAAGATAAATTTAAAAAAACATACAACCGAATTGAGAACCTCCGGTTTTATTGAAGTTGGTTAAAAATTAATAAAATTGTATTAGTAGGTACCTGTATTAGTACCTAGTTTTATGTGTATTTATATTTAGTTGTATTTTTCCAGATTGCGTGTGAATACGGTGGTATGAACTGTTTAACAGTGCCATCAACAGTGGACAGGACTGCTCACAGGTGGTCGGACGCGTTGTTGAAACGCGTTGACAAAGAAAAGAAAATACTAGACGCGGCGTGCCTAACGTAAACATCTTACTTCATAGGATTTTGTAAGCTTTTTCATATACTAAGTACATGCAGGAAAAACTACACCAAATATGAATAGATGATAAAAAGTATTTAAAATCATAGTAGGTACATATAAGCAGAGACAATTTATTGATTATTCTCAAAGGTCTTGAGTTCTTGGAAATGCCTCAATTTATATTAGTCTGACTGACAACAGTGTGAAGGTTAGGAAAAGATTTTCTTATCCATAACATGAATGTTAACCTTTACACTGGAAAGAGCAGTAAACGGGTTGGTCGGCCGCGAAAAATAGAAACACGAATGTATGAAGAAGAAACTAACAGAAGGTTTTGTAAAACCGAAACCTATTTGCCAAAACTAAGAAATTCTCATGGCGAATAATCATAGTCATGCTGCGTAATAAAAATATTTTAAAATGTAAAAAAAAATTTGGTAATAGGTATTTTTGTACATCAAAACTATACTATTTGAATTAAAGATCATATTATTAGCATCTTATTAAAATAAATATTAAATTTAAAAAAAACACCAACTTCTGATATGCCAATTTGGCGTTATTACACTGATTGGTCACAATATTGCAAAACCATACGAATGTAGTTTTAAATAGATAGGTAGGTACGTACATGCCAGATACCTAAACACGTGCCTCTTTGAAAATGAATCGAACGTTAAAAGTTTTGTTGTTGACAGGCTTTTGTTCGACCCATTTCTCAGATGACTAGAGATTTGAAATTCGGTGCCGTCGACTTAATTCACCCGGGCTATGTTACCTAGGTGAATTAAGTATACTATTTAGTAGATGTCGATTAGTGAAAATCACCGTTTCAGAAACCGGGCGATTTCTTAGTGATAGGACCTTTGAAATGCTATTACTTTACTACGGTATAACAATAATCGGCTTCTGTATTATTATTTTACTCGTATAAGTTGTGACAACTACTGTGGTTGAAGATTACAATTTCAAATCGTGTTTGCTGACACTTAGTGTTGACGGACGGTTACCAGAGGGCCTAGTACGAGTTTTGGTGTGTAAATCTGGTGTGAAACGTCTGACGCCCAGCACACCAGTGGGCGCTGATTTGTATGGATACACTGAGCGGATTTTTCAGATAGATCTCCACGTGGTCACTGAGGTGTAGCAACTGCTATGAGTAAACCGGTGTATTACTGACAATATCTAGATGTGTTTTGTTTGTTACATTATTGTTTTTTTTTTTACTAACATAAAAGTTACTACAGAAGTTGCACATTGCACAGTCTATTTTTATTATTTTTGTACAAATAAGTATCTTCGTGTTGTCAATTTTTTTTTATATTTGGTGTTTTACTTTAAGAGTTTGCATTTATTGTAAAAATAGTTGATAGTACATTATAAGTAAGTACATAAAATGTATAAAGATAGCAAGTTTTACTCCAGAGTAAGTATGGACACGTCAAATAAAGTCACCGACACAAACCAGTTTTCACAAATCTATACTAATTTATTAACAAAAAATTGTTGATGCCCCAATAATAACTAAATAATATCATCTAACTTATATTAAATCAAAAGGACCACCTATTTACTAAGTTGTTTTAGTTTTAAAATCACATGAGTACAGTTATGAAGGTATTGAATTAGATTAGTACACTTTTGTGCAAAAAGGACGCATGCGACAAGTACAACCTATATGAATGAATGTGCCTCTGATAAGCAGTTGTGACGTAAGCATTAATGTGCCATTTTATGTGTTGATGTCTTAATTTGCTCAATAAATTGGATTAAATGGAATAAATTGGAAAACTGCCAGTATTAAACTCGTGTGTAATCATTTAATTAAGTGATCATAATTTTTCAATGCAGTAATATTTTACAAGATATTTCAATTAAAACATCCATAAATAGGATCATGTAAAAAACATAATTCACAAAATTTTTCTTTAATGAAAAAAAATTCAATTATTAAAACTATGGTATAAGTTTATAAAAAGTAGTGAACTATTGAAAATTTTCATACTTTTAGTAATAATAATGAACTCAATAGCAGAATAGCTCAAAAATGTTTTTACGTAATATTTGTATCATGCACCTTACATAAAGTATAAAATTTTATGCTATTATCGGTTATTGTCTAAGAATCTGACTGTACATAAATTACGTAGAATAAGAGACGCTATGTAAATAGAGTTCACAATGAGCTTGGGTAATTTTCAAAGCAAAAACAGATAAAGTTAAATCTTTTAAAAACTTCTGGTTGGTTATTTTTTCATAAATGAAATACATATCATTGCTAGGCTTTGCTCTACCGTTTTTAGAAAACTGCTTCCAATAATATGCCTTTTGTTAAAGCCAGGCGTATTTTTGACATGTTAGCCATAATGGTCTATTGCTAACAATAAATCCACTGTGTCAACTTTTTATTTTCAAAAGTCAAAATAGTATACGCATACAAATGTTTACTTAGAATAGAAGTATACTTAGAGGCAACCAGCACATTTTCAAATTATTATTTCGCACCGATGTTCAGAAGCAGTGCTTCTAACAAGTTACGATTCAAGCAGAGATTTTGTAGCTGACTTTTACTGAGAATATGTCATTGTAAAAAATATGTATGTGTCTCGATTGAGATTTAAGCATTCTTTCCGAATGTGGAAATTTGCATTTACTGCGCAAACAACTATAAATTTTTTGACCGAGGTTACCGAATCAGGCTTTTGTGTGTGTGCTGATCGATGAGCTCATAATATTTTTTTTCTGCAGAGTAAGATTCACCTATAAAATGTAAGTACCTACGCTTATGACTATTTTATAAGTAACATATAATAAGGTACTGTACTTGCATAATTTGACAATGCAAGGTATAATTAAAAGATTAGGTAGGTAATTAAAGTGTGTATTTCGATCCGCCATCCGGCCAATTTGTGACTGAAATGGAACTTTTTTATCAATCTAGCTATGAAACAGTTGTATTTGTAAATTTGTTCCGCTTAGCACTGTTAATGAAAGGAAATTGTGTGGCTGGTGGTCGAGCCATGAAACCAATATCTATATACAAACTTCAAAATACGTTTCACAGCACGTTTTACGTCTAGTAGAGCCAGATTTTCCATGACGTTGGGTACAAAATGGCCCACAAAAATTGACAATGCACACTTGTAAACCACTCCTGTCCGTGGAGATTTTACACATTTTTCCTTGGTTATGCCTGAATCGTCAGGAATCTTTCCAAACTGCATTTATTTCAATTGAAATTGGTAAATTACACCTTCGTAACGCAAACCTAGAAAACTGTGTAAAAGAGATTTTATAGTCGGAAATGTATCATTTCAACAGCCTACCTATTTCGGGCGTACCGGGATATTTATGACAGACAAAAGGTTAATGAATATTCACTCTAGCAAAGCATAGGGCTGTTTGAAATCAAATCAGGATAATAAATGGGCTAATGCACTTATTTTGCTAATAGTAGATAATATTACTATATACAAAATTACTCTTACAATACTGGCAAACATTTTAGTGACAAAAGAATATTTTGTGTCTATATTTTATCTGTGATGACTATTTTAGAAAGTTGTATTTGTTCGATGAATAAATGATTTGTTAGTCGAATGTTATTTAATCTTTTTTAAATAAAAAGACATTGACTCATAAAACTCTTTCATTCATTTATAAGCACCTAGGTACTTCTTTCTATCCGTCTTCCTACCAAACAACCCTACTCTATAAACTTGTGTAAGCTTGAAAGTGTTAGACTGTGTTTTGTTTTTTACATTGTCAAGCAAACATAAATTCAATCGAAAGAGACGAAACACGGTGTATTTTTATCGAGCATGCATCGACACTACTAGACAGATTACTTGAGGAATAAACTTCGGGGAAATCAGTTATAAGGTAACCTACCATAGTCCACATCATAAATAAATAATAGCAAGAAAAAGTTTAGATTTTTATGACAGAGAACTAATAGCTGTTCGTTTTCAAAATGATAATTTGATTAGAGCCAATGATGTACTATTTTGTTATTGTCAATTCATGCAATACTCAAATCTGTAAATAGCAGGTAAGTAGGTACATACTTACTCCCTAACCTAATTTGCAGTAACTTTGAAAATTAGGACTTGAATATTAATTGAAGCGACTACCTTACTTCAGAGAAGAGGGCTTGTTCTGGTTCCTCTGGGATATGAAAATCTAAACTTGGTTTTCGTGACTTGGCCTACTCATATTTTCATTACCTATTCATTACTTTTAAAGGAGTGTCTACCGTGCTGGGAATTACAGTCATAAGCCTATTTCGATGCGTTTTTTAACTAATTTAATTACTTATACATGTAACATAAAATAAAAGGCAGAGTTTTATAATACTATAGCATCCGCATACAGGCGAGCTGAATCAAAGGAACCCCCTATACAATAGGTACACGCATACACGGCCTCCGAGACCTCTACACGGGCTCTACGAAGATTGTTTCGTAGACACCGCTACGTCTCTACAGACTAGCGGCTGTGAAAGTTCTATCAGCTTCATATTTTTGCCGCTAGATGGCAGGAGCTGTTAAAAATACCAGAAATTACAGAATATTACACGGAAATAAGTTTCCTATAGAGATTGATTGCAAATTCTTGAAGCCATTCGGATTCAATTAAAACTATAAGGTAGGTTACCGTCTTACAGAAAAACTTTATTCTTTGTACTTGGTTTTTGAATAATAGAACCTTGGTGATAAAATAGTAATTTGGATCCTCATGTAGGTACTCATGTAGGTTAGATACCTACCTATTAGGAGTATTTATATACCCAAAGCACATGTCTTAATGTTCTCAAGAAAGTCAGACTTCAAGTTTTGCAAGAGATTTCTCCCATACGTGGAGATTACAGCCATGAACGTATTTCATTTCTTTTTTTTATAAGCAAGCAAGCTTTTCGTTTTCCTTATCATAATATAACTTTATATGACTTCGTTTGGCTGTCGCTTACCCTTTTAACGGCGAATAAATACAGGTGCTTTGTTGTTTTAACCTATAATTCCTGGTAGGTTTATAATTTATATTTCGGCGGCGTCACAAATCACGGTAGATAAGAGCCGCCACTGCGCAACGACCCGACGTATGACTAATGTGCTCAATTAACTCGAGGAACCGTCGGACCCCATCCCTGTTTACTTTTTCACCAACTTAGATGGTACGCAAATATTTGTCGTCCACTGGTAATTTGTCCCGTATCACAGAAGTTAAGGACGCGGCTGTTTCACCATTTAGTATCTGTTAAACCTTTTTGTGTGCCTAAAGGATTTAACAAGAAACAGTTACCTATCTAACATGACCACTGTAGAATAACTTTGTTAGGTACCTACTTGAGTTTATGCAAAAGTATCAAGAATTCAGCAATACGAAGCCAACAAATCTTCCGTTGAATTGCGTAAGAATAACTTGAAGATTGTTTCGAAACGTTTTACCTATTCAACAATAAAAACATAATAAAAGCTTTTATAGTCACTTTGTGTATCTGAAGAAACTTTTCTATCGAATATTTGCTCATTTTATTTTAGCTTAGAGCAACTAGGTATTACAAATGAGTTTCCAAAACGTAGCTATGGTGATTTGATTGTTTCCGAAAGCAGATATTGTCTAGATTGAGTAGGTACCGCATGAAATCGACGGCATGAATAACGTTAATTATTAAATTAATTATTGGAAGGTCCATTTACCTAGTAGAAAGCAGTAGGTAAGTATTTTCGAGGGTTTCAAAAGTAAAGTAGAAAATCTACTGTCACCTCGATTCATCTAAATGTTTGATCACACAACTCTATCTCAGACATTCCAGAGCAAGTATTTCGTTTTCGAGTCACTATAAATAACTGAAACTACGGCAAGTGCCGTTTAAAACTACTCCTAGCTGCTGAAGAGCTTACTTCCGTTTTCTGAAGTAGCTATAATAAATACGGCCTGTGATTTTACTTCGCTGTGCGCGAACGAAGAAATTTACATAAATCTTATTTCACAACTTCTTTTCCTTTGAAGGCGTTTGTTTATTTGCAAATAAACTGATTTGCAATACGGTACAACTACCTACTTAGTTATTGAAAAGGAAAATAGAGACGTTGCATTTTCAGACGAAATAAATTAAACCTAAAAGTTTTAATGGACACATGCTATTAATCTAGGTTTACCTGCTAAAAAGTTAGGTCAGTGTGGAATTACTCGCTAACCTACCGTGTCGCTAAATAAATAGGTAACAACCCTGGGCGAATGTATTACGGGAATACCAAAATTACAGGAATACCACGGATGATATATCTATGATACGTCCTACCTTAGGTAAAAACCGCGGAGCAGAAAAACCAAACAAAATGAAACAACGTAGGTACAAACATCGAACTGCCGTGCGATTTTGCTAAAGTATTGGCAAACAAGAACAATAAAATAATGTTCAAAATAAACATTGCTTTGACATCTTTTCAATCCCATGTCAGCTTGTATCAGGCTGCAGAAAAAGATTTGTAAAACTCCTATTTACTGAACCCATTTTGCTTCTTGATCAAAGCCATTCAAAATCACGGTTCGCTAGTTGTGACAGCCAAATGCCGCTTCAGGTGGCTAATCCTTTGAGCTATGCCATGCACTTTTGGTTCTTTGCCAGATAACTTTTTTAATTCTTTACTATACCTACGTCTAGATTAGTTTAAGCTCTAAAGCGTCTTACTCGTATTTCTCAGTAGTATGGATACAAATTAGCTGCTGCTAAGCTAATTTTAATTTGTATAAGTAAAAATTCTTTAATTATGTGAAGAAAATAAGCTGTTCTAAAAAAATGGAAGAATCCTTTGACATCGTTGAAAATATTTTAGCATTTAAATCGTGCATCGATGTTAGTCTATATTACGACTAAACGTTTTCTTTTTAGAATACCAATATCCAAGACCAACGAATTTTATTAGAATTACATCGATTTATCTAGGACAGTAATCTTACATCATAACGGGTGTAAAAATATGTAAAGGCGTCGATGCTGTAAAAGATTTATGTTGGCAGCCGCTCAAAACCTACGAGAATACACATCTACTGCCAATTCTGCGATTGGCCGGAGTGCCTGAGGACAGACGGGCAGATCCCAGTATAGCGATGTTTTACTGACCCTAATCCGAAAACTGAGCACGTTATTATTTTGTGTCATTGTATATTAGTGGCTTTTTCCTCCTCACGTTGCACTCCTTCTGCCGTTGTTACACTTTATTTTCCTTGACAGCCACTGATAAAGGAACTATTCATTCGTCTAAACTTGCAAAGTTTTCTACTTATCGTTGCAAAAAAAATATCTGCTTATGTCGACCCGTGAAGGAGTCTTATGGCATGACAATGGTAATTGACATGGCTATACTTATCTATACTTATAGGTATAAAGTTACGTAACTCGAGCATACAAATGAATGAAATATTTATTTCCAAAAAATTTTAAGCAAACCTAACATTTCAGTTCGTTTAGGCTCACACAGCGCAAAGAGAAAAATATATAAGCGTGAAAATACATTCAGCTAGCAGGAAAGCTAATATTATTTCACCTGCGCCCAGTTTGTGCTAGTTAACAAACCATTTGGGACATTTTTGCGACCATCATTCGAAAAACCTATACCTAATTATGAGACTTTGTCTTTTATTTGTCAGCTTTCATAATAAGGTAAACTAATATTTTGACAATAAGATGAAGTATAAAAAAACTGTTTGAGTGAGCTGATGTTTCGAAGTTTCTTTCAACCCCTCCGTAGCTATCATATTGAGTAAGAACTACTTTCGTATTGAGTTTAATTTTGGAGAGTCTTTTGAAACTTGGTAAGTAAACCTAATTTAATATTTTATTTAAAGATATTCCTTATTTTGAAATAACAATTACAGGTTATTTCAATGTGATAAAAGTTTAACATTTTTATCGTATCTCAATACGGTTCTCATTCCGCCACTAATTGGGTACTAGAATATTACCATGACAATCTTAACTGGAGAACTTGGCATGTTCGATTCATAAAAACAAAGGAAGGAGACGTAACGAGACCAGCGCCACCAGCGAGAGCAATAAGCGGCCAACTCGCTGAGGCCGTGCTCATGAAACTTTGACCATAACGGAGGCCTTATGCGATTAAAGTAATATCCACAGGACAAGTTCCCTGCACCCGCACCGCACGTTAGTAATGTGTACTACATTCCTCTGAACTACTTGCTTAAGCGTCGCTTGCGAAGAATTCTTACTAAGATTGCATTTTGTTGGATGTTCGGATCGCGTGGTATGCGAAAAGATTTGCAGTAGAACATTTTATTCATAGCCGACGTTTCTTTCCAAGTAGGTAGTTTATAAGAACAAAGCACTAGGAAACATTTATTTCATATTTTCCATAAATAACATATTTGAAACCTAATTGTAATTGGTATTGTATAAAGTACCTTATCGTTTTGACTGCTATTAGGTACTGTTGTACAAAACAAGTTGACCCGAACCCAAAAATAAAATCGGGCATATGAGCTCCGCTCCCGAATCTCAGTTTGAAACATTCGGGTCCGCCGCAGCGTACTAAAAAGATCCCTTTACGGCATTCCTAAGTAGATTGGCTTGTGATTGAATGAAGGTTATACAGGTACCTGCTAAAATATCAGCGCAATTTGACAACGCAACCCGTTTCAGTCAAACGCTCCACAATGCGGAACGAGTGAAATGTTGCCAATAAAAAAAGGTCAAACGAATGGCCTTAGGCTCGGTAAGGCTCGGTTTTCAATATCTCACGGCTCT
The DNA here is from genome assembly GCA_918843925.1 of Eulithis prunata. Classification (NCBI taxonomy): domain Eukaryota; kingdom Metazoa; phylum Arthropoda; class Insecta; order Lepidoptera; family Geometridae; genus Eulithis; species Eulithis prunata. Next base: position 5,832,021 of record OU974014.1, on the reverse strand, counting down.
CGGCGGCAGGTAGTGGGTAACCTGTCGAATACATCCTCATTTCACCCGTCAATCGCGATTTTAGGATCTAGGCACAAGTTCAAAACAATAACCTTTGTACTGCTCTGCCCGTAGCTTAATCTACCAAGTATAATTAAAACAAGAACGGGATTGTTTGGAAGCGGGTACGAGCACAATGTACCGTTTTCACACAGAAACAGTGCTCGTTTCAATCTCTTAGGTATCGAGATACCTATATAGTAGGTGCCTATATAACATCAGATAAATTAAAGCAATGTAAGAAGAGCGAGTACCGAGATCACGATAGTACTTCTATTGAATTAGTTGAGTTTATCTTCATTTGTTTCTCGACTTTTAGCTGCATTATTATTTTCTGTCATATTTTTTTTGACTAGTAATTTTATCTCCATTTGTTTTAGCTACGTTGTAAAACTGTGCTCTAACACATTAAGCAGGAACCAAATGTTAGCTAGGAAGATAAATTAATTCCCATTTGTGGTAGGAACATCTCCACAAAGGGTTTGTAAATCAATGATGTGTCCTAATTTAGATGTATCGGTTATGGCGCAACTTGCAACGGACACATCGGACTGACAAGGCAGAAGGTTCCCTTTCCAATGAAACATTGCCAAGCCATAATACTCACATGTTATACATTCTTGAAAATATAGCAATAGGCGATCAGTGATCAGTCTCCGGTCTGTCTTATGGTACTAATTAATGTAAAACCTGGGAAGTAAATGTAATGTTTGGACGTGAAGGCTTTAGATGCTTTAGGGTTTCAAGCACTAAAAGATGATTTTACTATGGCTCTTTGCCGTACCAGTCGTGAGACTATCTTGTTTGTTTACTGTATTTTTTAATTTTAACAAAACTGGCAACTTTCAGAAACCCCTTACTTACAGTGAAAAACCAAAACAATAGTTAAACGAAATTTTCTAATTGCATAGCAGTTCTTTGAAAACGCTGAATGTTGTCAAATAAAATACCAAACCAAACAGAAGAATTTAATTAAAATAGTGTACACACATACCTACGAAAATGTTTAGTTTTCCAATTTAAAAAGTACTACATCACACACATAGTATACGGTGGTATAATTGGTGCTTCCAGCTATTCTGTGTTTGCCGGGATTTTCACACATACCTATTAACATTACTATATAAGCATAGACAAATTAAATAGTACACTGGCATGATACTGATGTGTCAGTTGCTCAAACAATGAACAATAATACCGTTACCGACGACGACATGGAGTGAAAGGGTTTGGTACATACTAAATGTATGAGATTATATGATATCGAGCAGGTGTCGTGTCGTTTTATTTGTAAAATCGTCCATTCTGTGATATTATAAAATACCTAGTTAAACTTGGTGGATTGCATGCTGCCTGTTACAAACAGCATACAATCCTAACTGCTTGACTATGAGCTAAAGACGAACGCTGAATAGAGAGAAGCATTCGGGTTATCCGATTCGATTTGCAATAGCTCTCGGGACTAATCCATTTGAACGGCTCCAGTAGGAATCTGTGTATCGAAGTCCGTCAGATTCATCCAAATCGACTTGCTATACGAGAATCGCTACGAGAATAGGCACTCTCAAGCATTGCATCTTCTGTAAGCAATATCGACAATTCAATACTCAGCCAACTAGGCATATCTCTCTCTACAGAACACACATCAAAATTTCACCTCCGGAAATGCCGATGTAATAATGTTTTCAAGGGTATTTGCACAAGAAAACATAAATACCAGACGCTACAAAGGAAAGATACTCTCTATGGGATAAATGGAGACGCCTAGATATGTATACGAAAACCCTCTTTACACATATGAATAACACTCTCGTTTACCTGCAAAACGATATTGAAAATCGGGAGAGGCGATCCGTTTTACCTTTTTTTTTTATTATTGATACGTTTCACTTGTTCCGCATTATTGACTACTATAGCGGCCTTTCCCGGCTTCGCATGGGTATTTAACAATAGTTTAAAAAGAACTAATTGTGACATAATAATATGTCACCCGGGGATAGTGGTAGCTTCCCAACGGCTTGAAAGAATTTTTCAAATCGGTCCATGTTTCGGAGCCTATTCAATTCAATGCAAACAAACAATCAAATCTTTCTTCCTTATAATGTAGTACTTATAGATTAGATATAGATAGAAAATACACAAAAAATATTGAAGCGATTTTTCAGGATCAGCGTACTCAACTCTCCTAATGGACATGCGAACATGCGATGATGATCGTATTTTTGTGCAAAGTGACAAAAGAGATAGCTATACCACAGATCATAATAATACTTTACTTAGGCTATACCATACCACGCCGCGGGATTGTATTAATAACCACCATCATTTGGGTAATCAGTGCACGTGTCTCGCGTGAGTAACGTGATTCATCTGAATAACGTTAATTTGGTTGGGATTTGCCGCGCTCGGTGACTTTCTTCAACATAAAGACCGAACACAAAGATTCAGCTTACTATCAACGGAATATAAAAGCAGATGCGTAAGGGTTTTCCAGTAAAATTTTGTGTCTGGAACGTAAAGAGCAGGTATTCTCTAATAAACACAGCTCCGACCTCTGTTTTACTGTCATGGAAATTGCCAGCTCTTTTCCCTTCCGTTTTTAATAACTTCGCAAATATTGATTCTGGATGGACGGAACTTCAGACCCAGAAAGACCTGCCACTGACCTACTCAATATTTCACATAGCGGGACGAGTACCACGGACTACGAATGTAATTTATCCGCATATGACACGATGTGATGATAAATGACCTAGATTTTCATAGATTCAACACTGAATTCATGCTCTTCATGACAATGCATATTTATGAAATTTTATTGGAAAAGTCACATAGCATACTTACTTTAGTCTATACAGTTTTAATGAATATAAACGACTTTTATGATGTTGCAAAATATACTGGACTCGAGTTGACTGGGCTTGTAAATGAATGAAAAAATAGTCAGCTCAAATGTGTGTTCAAGTAAGCGAGCTAAACGAGCCCACCGTATTTAGAGGAGGTCGGTGTAGTACCGACAGGCTGTAGGTGGTAGTAATTGCGCCGGTGGATGGCGGTGCACCGGAGTGCGACATCAGTAATTGCTCGGCGGGGGACAGTGACAGTCGCCTGATGAATGGAACCAGTGGAAAATTCACTAGCGGAAAAACTCCGAGACATTTCTGTAAATTAAAACCGGAGCTGAAACCTGATCTTGTTGCCTATCTCCTCTTCTAAAAAGCACTCTGGCCTGAAGTTAAGTAATTAGGTAACTCAATGTAAATCTTTGTACTATCATGTTTTTCTAAAACCTAATTAACAATGAGTAAAGACTCACTTGGAACTTGGTTTCTTAGAACGGAAGGAATACGCTCTTGGAAAGAGGTTATATACATTTTCTATACATATACTCGTAACATGTCTCATGACCGTATGCGTATAGAAAATGTATACATTTTCTGTATCCGTTTTTTTCACAAAAATGATAGTATCTGCACTTTGGTCTTATTGCAGACTCTAAAAACTTATCCAATGGATGGATCCATCAACATGCATGAGTAGATTCTGCAGAAGCACTCACTCTACCAGAACCGGTTACTAAAAGTATTGATATTCAAAGCCTCGATGTTCAGTATGATTGCAAAAATAAGATAATCTCTTGAGAGCTTGCATCCTCACATCCCCAGGCTAACGTACCGGCCCGGCAGCGTTTGGGGTCAGACTTGGTAGTTTATTTGTGAAAATCGAATAATGCTCTATATACCCGATACATTACCTACGAGCGCCGAGCTTAACCACGCGAAGGGTCCATGAGTAATAATTTATTAGTGGCTTGGCTCTCATGGATGTATCTCTTGGAGCTTGAAACGCGAGTATTTATACGTTGTTCGGGCCTGTTATCAGGAAACCGAAACGAGGTTTAATTTTCACTCAAATTTTGTATTCTGGCTTTGTTGAATTGAATGTTTGTGGTATGCACGTGCCTTATATAATCGGAATCGGTATTTACTCTTATGTACCTGCAAACAATCCTGTTTGCAATATTGAATTAGTGCAATAAAACTAATATATTGTTATTCGCTTTTGTGTGATGTAGCGAAATAGTTTTTTTTCTTAAAACTCCCGGTGGAATTTTAAGATACCAAAAAGTTTCCGACAAAGCCTTTGAGACTACTTAGCTATATTTCTCACAGCAACAGTTTCTGTTAAATGGTTCTCTACCAAGAGTACATCTATCTAACTACACTCATTTGTTATGCGAACAAGAAATTGTATCGTTCATATTATTCTTGCTATAGTTATTCATTCTAGCTGGGTACATTTATGTTACGCATGCACATTATGTACCTATACCTAGCTGTCTAAGTACCTTACAAATGTATGTTTATGGCAATAAACGATTTTTCTTTCTTTCTTTCTTTCTATAGACAAACTTCTCAAGAGCTTTATTTTGTGTTCTTTATATTTTTATTTTAAATTATAACCAGAAACATTACATCGTCACTAAACAAAAAATTGGAAGATTTGATTAAAGCAACAGTTTTTTTTGTTTTTTATGATTAAAGTAGTGGAACAAGCTGATAGCTCACCTGATGTTAAGTAAGTAACTTCTGCCTATAACAATGCATTACATCACAGAGCAAGTCCAATGAGGACGTTACCTTTAAGCCTACTAATGATAAATGCAAAAGATAAAATATAAAGTAACACATAATACTTTTTTTTATTATTAACAATAGGTCAAATATTATCAGTGACACACGAGCATTCACTACGAGTAAGTTCGGACTTCGGATCGCATCGGATCACACTTCAGATCGTTTACCTACTTTATCTCTGCTGTAGGAAGTAGAGATATACATTCCACATACACATTCACATATAGTCGGCTAAAACATTTGAAAGAAATGGACGTATCCGTGTGCTGGGCTCACTTCCTATTGTTTGTTTCACTCAACCATGCCCTGGTAAGAATTTAATCACGTTTTTGTTCAGTGCCAACACCGAGCTCTATAGCAGAAATGATTGCGTTCCCTTTTACGATGTCTCCACTTTATTGGTTTTTCATTCATTTCTTCGACGTAATTTTGTACCTGGAAACAAAGCGTCCATTATTAGAATCGCAGTAGTGTACTTGCTTTGCTGTAGTGTCAGCCAATCTGGTTGAGGCAAAAAAAGTTTATCCTTTAATTACAATCAGTGCTACATTAGTACTGTTTTTAGTTTTTTTATTTTGTCCATAATATCGAGTTTAGACTTGTTGAACTTTACAGGTGGATGGTTCGGGGTCATCTTATAAATTATTAGATGGCAATGAAATACCTGCTATTGCTCTTGGAACCAGTTTGGGACATCTTTCTGACGTATGTATTCTATTAAACTTTATTAAAAACACTCTATATTTGACGAGAATCGAGGGCTATATTCGACTGTAAAAGCGCGACTCAAGCATAGATTTGAGTACATAAAAACATAAACGCTCGAGTATTTTGTTATAGGTAATTTGTACTTCAAGAATTTGGTCCCATTTAGGTACTCTTGTTTACAAGATATTTGTACACTAGCGTACACTTTCATTTCATTTATGTATTCAAAATCGCTTTTTTACAAAGTTTGATGTTAGTTTTTCACTAATCAAATCTCATAAAATTACCTATATCCTTGTTTTTATGATAAACATACTAGTAAATAAATATTGCTCGTAGCACGAGCCCATACAAAACTTTGTGAAAACCTCACTGAGCATTGAAATAAAAATAGTATCTAGGAGGCAGTCTAAACATATCATGACATAAACTGAACACTTGTACCTGACATGTAGGGTACAAGACTGCTCTCAGTGAACCACTCGGTGGCCCGCGCCGTACAATGGGCGCTGGAGGCCGGCTACAGGCACATCGACACTGCGTCCTTATACCGAGTGGAAGACGAGGTCGGGCTGGGCATCAGAAACTACCTCGCGACACAAGACACGAGAAACAACGTTTACGTCACCACTAAGGTAACGTAGCATACGCTAGCATTAGTTATTTTAGATCTCTTATGCGAAATATATACGAAATAAATAATAAAAGTATGAAAATAACGCTAAGTAAATCGTATCTTCTCAAGAATCTCTGGTTGAAAGAGAATTTGTTTCAAGCGTTGGTCTTTTGACTCGGAATCGGCAGAATACAAACAGTTCCGACAAAGGTATAGGTCGCGTCAAGTAAAAAGAACGCTGGACGGAGGAGGAGGGGGGGTGATGGCGCGAGTGTTTTGTATGCGCAAACACATCCCCTCCACTGTTTTCCAGCGTTCTTTTTAAATGACGCGACCTCTACCTGCATTTTTAGAGGTCTGAAATATTTGTTGTAGACCACAGTTCATCTAATACTATTCTAAACTGATGCTAGCTGATGGCGCTGATCTATCGTGTCGATAAAACGACGCATTTGCCAGTTTAGTCAGTCTGGACGGAACAGCTTACCAGCTGACGGAAGCCGGGGCTTTGAACGGAATGGAAATTAATATGAAAGTTTCATCGCGTGGTGTGGTCGATCACGGGTGTTTAATTATTTATTTGAAACGTTATTCTACAATGAATGTTTTATAACGATTTACCAAGTCATTTATACGGCATCCGTCGATTATTTTACCAACCAATATATTTATAAAACTATACTAGTCTAGTAATATAAGTACAGTTATGTACGGAGCAATAATAACTGAGTATTTAGGTAAATAGTTTAGTGAGTAGGTATGTACGTGTAGGTTTCTATTGCCCATTATAGGGATAGGCAGAAACCAATAACTACCACATGCGGCTGTTCTTGACAGCTGAAAAAACGTAATTTGATAAAACTCACGTTCGACGCGCTCTGATAAGCTAGAGTATTTTTTTTATATTATTATATTAAAAAAATGATTAATTTTTTTCAAGTTGTGGATTGAGTACTACGACCGATGTGAGGTTCCAAAGGCGTTGAGAAGATCACTGGAGGAAATGCAGCTTCAATATGTGGATCTTTACTTGATGCACTATCCTTTCGCATATAATGTAAGTTTACTTACAGTTCTAAGTAAGGACTATTAATATGGAATCCAAAACAATCATAGCATGGATTTTTTATTTGTGAGTCAGGAGATCAAAACTTTTGAGTCCTTCTATTTAATCGATAGTCATTTTTAAAAACGGCCCTAAAAAATACACTCGATAACAAAATTCCGGGACATCTATAAAAACTTGAATGTCTTTAAAACCATGAACGCCATCATATCCTCACATCTTTCTAGATTTTGATAGGGCATCACAATGTACAAAGATGTAGGAAATACGACTTTATTGTTTGTAGAAAGATGGTTCCGTGAGTCTGACGGATTATCTCACGACTTGGAAAGGAATGGAAGATGCCAAAGAGTTGAACCTGACTCGATCCATAGGCGTATCAAACTTTAACTTAACCCAGATGAAAAGGCTTTGGAATAACTCGAAAATAAAGCCTGCGGTTCTGCAAATTGAGGTTAGTAGTTTTCAAGTAGAGACAGCCAGTAACTCGCATCATATTATGTCACAGGTATGTACTTAGGTTGATATAAAGTGTATTACAGAGGGCTAAATTTTCGGTGTATAGTGTGGGTGTGAAACGTCTGACGCCCAGCACACCAGTGGGCGCTGATTTGTATGGAGACACTGAAAACTCGTACTAAGCCCTCAGTACACACTGACGACGGTATTCAGAGAATAATGTATTTATTATCTTGTAAATCTCGCTTTAACCCGGTTATAAAATATTTCCCGGCGCCAACAGGAAAATGCCCGCAGTACAATTTTATTGATGCGTCTTTATTTTAATTGGAGAGGACGAATTACCGTATCTGTGAGTTTTGTATTTTTTATCGCAATTACTATTAATTGTGAAAGTGATTTTTTTATTACAATGGAACATTTTTATCCACTTCATGAAGAATAGTATATTATGCAACTAGTGAATAAAAGACGGACTTAAAGCGAGGGCCATAAATGAATTCACGAGCAAGTGAAGGATTCTAACGACTGAATCACGAACGTAGGGAGTCAATCCTGAACGACGTGAGTGGTTCATGGCCCTCGGTATAAATCCGTTTTATTCAAGAGTTGCATAGGTACTATACTTTATACCATGACTACGAGAAAAAGAAAGCGCAAAAACAATAATTAGATGGAGGTTAAATATATTAGTGTGTTCTAAATTCAACCACAAAAACAGTGAATAAAATAAGCTTTTTAGAGGGGGAATGGTATAATAAATATTTTTTTAATTCATTTGCAAGGATAGATAGGTATGTATTTTGTTATATAAAAACCTCGTTACAGCAGTAGTAAATGCCTTGTTAAGATAAGGCTAAACATACTCGTTAGATCTCCCAGATATATAATTTCAAGAAGAATATTCTCCATCTCAGTCATTTACCCGTCGTCGCCTTTTGAGGCCTATAAAATATAGTACAAATTGTAGTTATCATTTGGTGATATCACAATTTCTTACAGGTAAATCCAACGATAACTGAAAATGATTTGGTAAACTGGTGCCAGGAAAAAGGCATTGTGGTTATGGCTTACACACCTTTTGGAGCAATTCTTGGCCGTAAAAGTGATGCACCACCTCCCAGAGCCGACGATCCTCTTCTGCAGTGCTTGGCTAGCAAGTACAAGAAAAGCGTACCACAGATACTACTAAGATATCTGGTATGTATCTATGATATCCAGTTGATGGTAATGGCAGACTGGCGAAACTCTCAAACTAGACTCGTGCTTTCGAAAAAGGAGCAATGTATGAAACGGGGATCAAAATTTGAATCACGTTTCACAAATTTTCAACACCATTTAAAATTTCTCTGCCTCTGTTTGATATTACTCATTTGTACGAAATGGCAATAATTTAAGCATGAACTTAATATAAATAGCGTTTGAGTATTCGGCCGTAAGTCGTTTATTCAGTAATTTAGCCGAACTCAGTGGTATGGAATCCGGAACCTATCTGTATACGATAATATTTGCAAAAACCAACACCATTATAACATTTAATAACTTGGAATAATGGCGAAGTGAACCGTTATCATGGTAATGAAATGAATAATAAAAGCGAGCATTGTTTTATAAAACAGAAAATTAACAAGGTATCAATACCCTTTGTTTCAGCTGGATCGCAACTTGATACCAATAGCACGGTCCATGAATAAAGAACGCATAGAACAGAATACAGATGTCTTCGATTTCAGTCTCACGGCTGAGGAAGTACAGCAGATCTCACAGTTCAACAAGAACTATAGACTGCGAACAAATACTTACGTCAAGTTTTATAGGCATCCGAACTTCCCGTTTGAGAAGAAGGATGTGACAGATGCAGAGATCCAGCAAACTATTGACAGTATTGTAGAGAATTAAAAATATAAAAAACTTGTACTAAAAAAAAACAAATTGGTACTTACATGTACCTATGTATTAATTTTTTTGATGAAATGTTGTTTTGTAAAAATGCGATTCAATATACATATATTTGTGTTTTTATAGATGACCCGGAATGTTTGTTTTTGACTGAAAAAATATACACCGCTATATTCTACCGGTAAATTTTAACAAAGTAAGTACCTAATGGTTATTTTCAGTTTATATACTTTTTAAATTAATATCATAATACGCTAAAAATTTTTTTTTTAAATTTGCTGTTTCTTTAAAGCACTAGTCCAAAATGTGTAAACATTTCCGAGTCTGAAAATCAAATTGAAGTAAAAAATTTGCATTTCGACTTTAGGAATCAAACAAATATGTAATATTGGTTTAGCTGTGTAAACTGAATTTATATTCAGAGAACTGAACTTTTTATATAGTTCGACGAGTAAGTTTCAACACGACGACGCAGTGCTACTGGTTTTTAATGCACTTACGCTGTTGTATATTATACGATCGAGTGAACACGCGAATAGCTTATTGGACCGAGGCATGGAAGTGACGTCATAATCTACTTAGCAAAAAACACTGCCTTGCCATTAACTTTTGATGTGGAACCTGAAAATAAACAAAAACAGTTTTTTTTTAATTTACTTATTTCGATGTAGGTACAGACCTACGTTGGATCACTGATTTTATATGTTTCTGTACGCTCTATATAGTGTCATGGATCTTTTAGTTGTGATAACTGTCTGCAGTAATGTTACATAACTTGAAATTGTACAAAAAAACTTTGCATTTAGAAAAAAAACTAAATTCTTTAAAAATGACTTCTTCAGTAGGTACCTACTTATATTTATTGGTCTAGATAGTTCAATATCAAGTCACAATTTGAAGAAACGTCTAAAAACTTGATTTAAATTTTCAAGTGTAGAATTTTCTAGATAGTTCAATATCAAGTCACAATTTGAAGAAACGTCTAAAAACTTGATTTAAATTTTCAAGTGTAGAATTTTTACATCCTGTATTCTTACTGTATTTTTACATCCACGCATAAAAGCATCGTTTATCTCAATTCAACTTGTTGGATTTCCGTAAGTACACTGATTTTATTGAAATTAATTTGCTTCCACCCAAGCTTGGAGCTTCAAATCAACCGAATGAAGCGAGCGTTTCCAATAATTAAATAGCAACCTAGCCTATCTCAAAGGAGTTGTGTTAGCCGTTTTAATCTCCTTAGTATTATGTAATTGAATTCTTTTAACCGCGGGTATAAAGGGAACGCCGCGTCTTTTATCTAAGCCTCGAGGATTTCGGATCACCTAATTGATTCGAGCCAGGCTTTGTTGCTCCTTACAGTATAAGCCGATACCTCAATTTGTATATACGGTGGTTCCGGCACACTAAGTTGAGCGCTCTTTGTATTTTGAAATAATTTTGGTTGGAAATTAATGAATTTTCTAATGTTAGTCATAAAAGATTAAATAGATACAGTATAATAGAATTTTAAAACGTCGCATTAGAAATCATTAAATAACGAAGCGTAGCTTTAAGTGCCATTAAATGAAACTGTCCTAAAATTATTGCCACTTAGCGCAAAGCCATTCTACGAGCCAGTATTTTTATTTCAGAAAAAACAAGCAGGAAGCTTTTTTTATATCGCACAAAGGATCCTATTTACATATTAAATTTAAATGAATACCACATTCCAACTAGCTATATCCCGCCAATGCATACAATTTCGCGCCGAGCCTAGAATAGATGGAATGAATATTTAGTTTCTATGGATAAGGTTATGTTTTTGCGGTGTGAAAATGTCCAATTTCAGCGGGTTATTTGAGGCACTATGAAATATTATGACTCGGCGGCGGTCTGGCGGTCGATCGTCAAAACAATGAGTTCGTGGTACTCGCTCTGTATCGGGCACTAGTTGTGAAGCTGCCTAATTATTCCGGCTTTACTTTCGAACGCATCGTTATTTAGTTTTTTGTGAATTGTTTATTTATGAGAAAAGTTAAGGGGTGGTTCGGTCGGTCCTAACATAAATTAAGTGCGGTGACACGGACTAATTGGCGTCATTATGCGAGGATGGGCCGGCCGGCGGCGGCGTCGTCGACACTGGCAGCCCCGCCTGCGCCTAGCACTGCTCTTTTCAGTATCGTTGCTTAATTAAACAAAGGTGAATTCATTTATCATCCTCTAATTACAAAAGGCGTATGATTAGCCGATTATTAGTTGAGTTCAAGATAATTCGCCTGTCGCGAATTCTGTGCGCGTAATTTAGTCGTTGTGCCTTTTTGGTGGGGATTAATTAGCGTTCTTGTGAACGGCGGGGTAGTTAGGAGCGATCAGATTTTCTCAGGTAAATAAATGGTGCGGTGAGCAATGGCAACGGGGTGAGGGTGGATAAGGGGAGGAGGTAATGGGCCACACGGGTGTGTGTATAAATGTGCGAGATCAGCGCGCGACCGCGACCGCCGGCGCCGCTAAACAGATATGTAGCGCGGTTCTCGTCGACTAATTACGGCTTCTACATAATCTGAACCTTTGGATAAAAATCTTGTACAATGATCTACTGCTCATAAACACATAACCTTTGCAGGCCGCCATTTATTGTAAAATACAATGTAGAATTACTTACTTTTATCTAAATACCCGTGCCGTAGCTCTAGGAGCTTTTAAACTGAGAAGCAGTTTTGAAACTTCATAATTATATTATCGACTTAAATGTAACCAGGGAATCCTGAGTTACTTTGTTACCTACACTGTAAATAGTGTTTCATACAGCGTCCACTTTATTTAAAGCAATCTGGTCCGTTAAATTAAACAGAATGAAAGTCAAAACCAAATTACTTTTGTATTATCAAGATGCCCGGAGTTTTAATCACAAAAGAGACACTATTACTTTTATGATGGCAAAGGGTCGTTTGCCGCTGCTTTGGTATGTCAACTACTCAAAATTCAGGAAGCCTTTTGTTGTCGAGGCTTCTATTCAAGATTCGCAAGACTGTGGATCCCGGTGATGTCAGTTGGAATATTAACAAGGGACGAGACGGCGGACGGCGGCGCCCCTTGACAATCCTTTAAGCACAACACTATGTAGGTACTGTACCTACCTACTGTACAGGACTTAGCCTTCCGACGGGAACAATGACGGAGATGTCAATAATACCACCTGCGATAAAATCTTGTGTTTACAGCGGGTATTGGAGATAGGATATCTTCCTTTTGTAAATGAAGAAGGTACCTTGCTAATTAATTTAATCTTCAGAAACCTATGCATAATTAATGTTACGTTTTGCTGTTGAACAATTGATTCCGTAGAGTTCTATATCTTTTTTAAGTAAAGTAAGGTATCTGGACTCTGGTAGTGATAAGTTACCCGCAGTTGACCCTTGTCCTAAAACGAAGAACATCTGTCTCACTGCGAGTGCCTGAAAATGGCACCTAGGTACACTCGACCCAAATTGAATTACTTGTTCAGACCGGAAATCCAGACCAGAAGCAAATTGTGGGCGCTAAACTCGAGACATTTTATATCTGGTTTGTTCAATGTTTCGCAGTCCCAAAACGCTTAAACAATTATAAAACACATCAGATAACTTTAGAAACTTTATTAATACCCTAAGGGTCAAATACATAGAGTACCTACCTACCTACTTAGCTAATATTGGTACAAAGTGAAATGTTTTTGTTTTAAATTCTTTATTGCTTCAATGAATTTTGAATAAAATAAAAAGCCAACCAGCACGCAATACGCCTTTTATGTAAAATAGAATTATTGTGGAGGCACAGACACAACAGGCTTATGCGCCCTCATGAATTTATAACATACGTCTTCTTACACTAAGAAGATACAAAAGCACGTAAAGTACATCTCTGTATGCAATGTACGTAGGTATGTGTGTAGAAACTTGTAAATAAAGTTGGTTCTCTTGAGCCCAAAAGCTAGGATTGTAACATAAATCCATCCTTTTAAGTTAGATCACGTTCAACAAATGTTTGCCAATCGAACACACGAGACCTAATAGAAAGACAAACGTATCGAGGCTTCGACTTTCATTATTAATTTCATAAGATTATATTTACGTGGTAAATTAGTTTACCTGGTAAATAATGTATGACATAGTATTGCTCATTGAATCAATGGCAAATAGTATTAGCCTTTTTTCTCACAGACGAGCTCTTGAAATTTTCACACTTTGAAGTGTGCATTAAACAAGTTCTTTACTGCAGAACCATCTACATTACAAAATGCAAGTGGAAATAGTTTGACGCGTGTCTTCTCGGAGTAAGGTAGCTAACAGTGAGAATAAAGCTATTCGGGAAACAGAATAAATCTTGTTTCTCTAAATAGAGTTCCGTGATAGGTAGCGAGGCGTGCGATGCGATTCGCGGATGGTAAGTTGATAACGAAAACTGGGAATTTATGCGACCAACTTTGTTTGAGCTATGATTGAAAACATTCCGTAGCCGAATGGCGGTCATGCTATTATATATTTTTTTATGGTCTTTTAAACAATGTGATGTAATAGTGAACACAACAAAACTCAAATGATTATTACTTTTCTTCGTAAGCAACTAGGCTTATCATAATTATCTACACATAAGTCTTTGAAAATTAAGAATAGTTAGAATTCTCACCGCATTAATTTTGATCACAGTTAATAAATAATTTTTTATTAGGTAGGTGTAACTACTGTTATTATTAATTTGTAACATGATAAAAACAATAATATTATGTAAAAACCTTTTTTTCTACGAGAGAGTGGTATTTGATATACAATCTATGTCAGAAGTCGGAACATAAAGTGGGTAGAGCTGCTTTGAATCGCGAAATAAATCTTGTGTCGTGTAAATAAAGTCCCGCTGCGAGAAGCGAGGCGTGCAATGTGCATCGAATAGCGTCAATCGGCGCATTCGGCGCTGACTGCGTCGATTTGCGCGCGTGTGGGAAACCAGTCTTTGTATTCCGAGCGCTTCTATCTATTCTGTGATTCTATGGTTAAATTGTTAGTTTGCTACCGTTCGGAAACTTGTGTGTTGCAATTTAATTCAAATGGAGTGCATGAAATGCAACATGCTGTGGCATGCTTCTAGAATTTTAATTTTTGTCATTGGTATTATAATGCTTGGAAAGCAATGAAGGACTGCTAGGAAATATAGCTAGTATTATTATATTTATCAGAAATAAACATTCTGGAATAGTACGTATAAATTTATTTCTGATGATACTTAGTTATTTTGGTCAACATAATTCATTATTAGCATCCAAAGGAGTTACGGCCAAAACTGAAAATAAACAAACATATTCACTTTCAAATCAAACGTTGGGCTCTCCCATAACATTAATGAAATATATTTGACTTCCTTTCCTTTTAGAAATTGGCTAATTAAAGCTTCCATTGGTATTTACATATTCACAAAACATTGCTGCTTTATACAAAAAGACAGAAATGGCAATAAAATCAGTATGATATCGCGCTACGCTTAGTTTCACTAGCTCTACCACCGGCGATCATTTTGATATTTTATGCTGCCAATATTCAACCTAGCATTTTGGGTTGAAATTGGTAAAATACATCTGCTTAGAAGTAAATGACGGTAGGTAGGTCTACAGAATAGGTAGGAATTGTACTTAGTAAGCATTTTAGTTTTGACTTTCTTTCGTAGGTATGTAAATAATATTGCGCAATGCTATGTGCCGGAAAATCAATGCTCCAGCGAATCCACCAAACCAATTTGTCTAAAATCAGTTGACCATTGCATTCTGCAAAACGTTAACACGAAAAGCTTTAAACCCAGATTCACGCGGGAAATAAAAAATACTTCACAAAATTCCATGTTTATTCATTTGCATCGGCACTTGGTTTTTTTTGAAGTTGTAACTTTGTTGCGAACACAATGCGCTGCCTATTTATTCTTGTCTAAAATGCATGTAAACGGTCGGCAGTACGTTTCAAAGCGTTGGCATTGGCAATAGCGTTTTATTGGACTACAGGGCTGCACTCAAGCAGAGCCTTGCGGGACTGGGCTTAATGACTCGATACGATAATGGAAGAAAATTTATTTTTTTAAAACAACTCACTGAGACCCAGTTCAACTCAACAAGTTTGGAACAATTCAACCTAAAGTGATTAGCAGTAAGTATACTAATTCCAAAACATATACAAAATAGAGCGTTGCTCTACTATGACTCCATTTCGTAAAAAAAATGTTTCGTGTATAAAAAGTAAAATTTAATAAAATTACTCACTGCAACAAGTATTGTTTTTTCTTTCACATTAGAAATTTTATTTAATTGAAACTGTCCCGAAACTCTTAGTGCGTCTCTGTTCAGGGCCGCTCGTCTTACCGCCCTACTGACTCGCGACACGCTCTGAAGTGCAGAACTGTGCCAGAATCCGAGCACTACATGCATTCTTCACGATTGACAGACTTTTCGCTTTAGCTCTCACAATAAATTTGTTTTTAGCTGACAGTCAAATATTCCCCTCAAGCTCCAGCAAAAATTGAGAGGATGGTATAACTCGGCAGTCTTTTTATTTAACCGGTAATTATGAAAGTGGAACACGGTATTTTCGCAATCATAGCGCTGTATCGCAAGTGGAGCGCAGCTTGCGTTCGATTTAAATCCAATTACGTGC
The DNA here is from genome assembly GCA_918843925.1 of Eulithis prunata. Taxonomy (NCBI): domain Eukaryota; kingdom Metazoa; phylum Arthropoda; class Insecta; order Lepidoptera; family Geometridae; genus Eulithis; species Eulithis prunata. The sequence goes on along the minus strand of OU974014.1, from coordinate 5,815,947 downwards.
AAGAGTCGATTTAAGCTGAATTAGCAATTTGCATAAAAGAAGCGAAAATTCCGATCTCATTCGGGCAATGTGAAACAAAAGCGACTTAGATACAACTAGCATATAGCCGGAGGAAAACTCCTTGTGGCATTGTCTTCGCAAATCTTGTTTGGCTCGTAATTGTTTCAATACGACAAAGTGTTTTTGCCTTTCAAAGAGATTTAAATAAAATAAAAAATATAGCCTTCTTTGTTGTTCCTTATTAGGCATAAGTATTACATTTTTTAAAGTGCTACTGGTTAGGTAGCCTAAATTCACTGTCAATATTACGAGAGGACAATATTTAATATGGCATTTTATAATTAAAATGGTTGCTAAACCGACAAAAGAGGATTAGCCGCTGTGAGTTTAGACCGTACCTACAACTATTCAATATTCATGGAGCGACAACGGGGTGGTCGTTAAGCTCAACCGACCTCACAACTAAATGTACTCGAAATCAACTCGGCGCAAGTAATTTGCACACATTTTCGAGAACAGGTTTGCAGAATTTTAAAGTGTTTATCTTGGTTTGGGTAGTGTTCGGAATAGTTAATTGGAAAATGTATGTTATTCTTGACTTTTCAATTGTTTTAGATTGTATTTTATAAATGTAGCTGAAGCTCTGAAAGAAGCTCTCTCTGCGTAAAATTCTCATGTAGTGTTTATGTAGGGTTCAAATCTTACATTTTTCATCGGTTCCTATTATTACTATTAATATATTTTTTGCTATTACTATTTGTTTGTTTCTTGTACGTATCTATAAGTTTCCTATATTTTATATGTCCGTTCTGTATTTTCTGTGTGTATGTCAAATAAACGATCTATCTATCTATCTATTCTTACCTTAGCATTCAATTTAGGTAAGATCATCTAAATGGATCCGTCTTTGACATTTTCGTAAAAACTAACATAGGCTTATTCAGAACCACATAATATTATTTTCTTTCAGAGTTAAAATAAATATAGCATATTGAAGCAATGCCAGACCGACGACTGTGCGATAGTTCTCAAAGTGAACTACGCTATGCTAATGCGCTCACTGTGTGAAATCATCTGGAAATACTACGATATGCTACGAACACGCTCTTCTCAAAACCAGTTACGAATAACCGGAGTATAAGTTTTTTATACATACGGTTATATTATTTTAAGTATGGCATAAGCTTGTTTCCAGATGAGCTCAAAATAACGTGAAAAAGCATGGGGCTAAATATTTGCGAACTAAGTTTTTCATTGAAATTCGTAGTAGTAAAAGTTAAAAGCACTCCGTAGGACCACTATATGCTATAAAAGCAGTTCTTGCGCTATAGTACAGCGATTGCCTGATAATAGCCCGCCGACGCCCGTTCCCGGCACACGTGACTAACACAGTCTAATGGTGAATCTATTAGAAAGCTATTTTGTGAAGTGCTAATTTCTGAACAATAGTAATTTCTCGACCACCAGATTATACATAGTAAATTATACGTTTATCATTTTGTTCACGTGTGGCTACTTTTTCCATTTCACAATTTTTTCATCTTAATAATTTATTAGCTAAGCAAACTCAGGCGTTGGTTTTTTTATGTACGTAAGCCTCTGCCCTGCCCGTTTCAAGCTTCATCGTCCGTCGCCCACTCGGTCCTTCCATTAATTAATGTTTGCTTCAATTATAACGCTCGGAAACATAAAAGTATCCTTGTTTAACAAAGTTTACTCGTAAAAAGAAACTTTAACGAGTTCTCGTGAGATTCGACGTGTTCGTCAGAGCACCTCTCAGCTGCAGAACTGCAGAAGCTACGAAAATCAATAGCGAGTCAACAAAAACTCTTCCAGGGCTGTTTTATTCCTGTGGGCTTTTCACTTTAAAACTTTGTTACAAATTCTTTAGCGCTGTTCTAAGTAAAAAGTTAGTTTCCTATATTTTTTGTGGATCTGCGAGAACAACAAGTTTTGTATAAGGTGGCGCATTGATAGTGTACCTCACGCTTGTTTCAATAATGCATTTTCAATTACTTAGCATGCCGCTGTTCGGGTGCTACGCTACAATATTTCTTGTTACAATAATACCAAGTACTTTGGTAAAATTATTGGAAAGGTTTTAAATTTCTATTACAATCACATTCACAACAAATCTTACATTATGTAATAAGTATGTTAAAATGATTTTAACATAGGTATCCAATTTGTAGAAAGAAAATTAAATGAATTTCAAAATGACTAGCTAGACAAATGGAATGTCGCTTGTTTCAAAGACACAAGGGGCTTGCCACCCTGTAATGAGCGGAATTCTATGTACCTACTAGGCAAAAGGTGAGGATGTGCTAACCACATTGTTTGGCCTCTAATTACCTCTGACTGAGTAGGGTGTTCTTCACTATGACGTATATTACTAACTACTATTAATTAAACTGCTTCTTGAATATAAAAAATGAAAATTACGTTGAACTATTTAAGTCTAAAAATAATAATTTGGTAGTGGGAAGTTTTCAAAATTTTCAGTTAAGGTTTTTAGTTTAAGTACCTTTTAGTAAATTTTTTACTCGTTTATTTCAAAGCCAGTAAAGTATTCTCGCGCAGACTCTTGTAAATCAAAAGATTCAAACTCATTTTCTGTTCTTTTTTAGTTGCAGTGAGGTGTAGGTTGTAATTGCCGGTGCTTGTGGGAAGGCTGTGCCGCAACAGTAATTACTAGAGCCCATTGTATGTCCAGTACAACACGACACATAAGCTTCAACTTCTGTGAAATATACGACTAGAGACGTAAACTTATGACCCGGATCAAATGCACTATTAGCAAATGGTTTTGAGGATCAAGGAAATTTTCGACATATATTTTAGTTTAGCCATTGGTCTAGCAGCACGTAAAATTAAAATCGAAAAAAACTTTCCTAAGGAATGGAAACGTGCCCGACGTGTTGTTGCTGTTTTAGCATAATAGACTGATAATAGACAGATTATAGATTATAGCGCAATTAATGAGCGCTATAATAATGTCACAGAATAAAATGTAGAGTCACAAAATAATGTCACAGAATAAAATGTAGAGTCAAAAAAACAAGGTGTATCCACGGTACTAATTTTTATACTTATTCATCTTTATTTTCTGTGGTATCTCGATATATTCCAGAAATCCCCACCAAGAAATCCCTAGCAGTGGGGATTTCAGTTTTTTTCCACAGAATCCCACTAAGTATGTGGTCATATTAAAAGCCTTTCTTTATCCATTGAAATATCTGTAACCATTTTTATAGGTACCGATAGTTCGTTGTGCGTTAGGTATCAATTTTAGTCTTTATACAGTCGTGTTTTAAGGATGTGACTTACTGTGCTCACATCACTGTTAGATTACAGAACCTCTGAATTGTGTAGCATTGTGATAGAACCCATTGTTAGTATGTACACCCTCTAATTGCTACACACATCGGAAACACTGATGGAGGTCGTTTATCCTAAGCTTCGTATCTATGCACTTTTTATTGACTAACAAGGATTTGAAATTGCTTGAACTAGATTTACGTAGCGTTCGGGGTTGATTGAGCTTTTACGTAACTACCTGAATACGTGTTTTTGTGAGATCAGGGATTGAAATAGGGTGCACGGATTTTGTTAAACTCAAACAACTTTAGTGCACCTAGGTACGTTGTAGGTACTATTATTTATTCTATGCCTAGATCCAGAGATCTAATTTTTCTAAATATAATATTTATGGTATCGGTCTAATGGAAAATGTTAATCTATGTTTTGTACTACACAAAAGTTGGGTCCACACTCACAGATAAAGAGATAGCGCTTTATGGTGGACCAAACAAAGTATTATCTAATCGCGTACAATACAATAGCTAACCCAAAAGTAGTTCCAGCCCTTTCACTCGACCTTCTGTTCGCTGGACGTGGTTATTTACATATTTTAGAAACCTACCTAATTTGAAATAAGAAATGTCTTTACTGTAACTTGATCGGCGTATACGCTATGAATATCTGACGCACTCGAGTATTAACATGACTGTTTTTTTTATTATTTGAATTTTTTATTTTACAACTACAGTCGAGAGCAAAAGTTGTGGGTCATTTATAAAACCTTGAATATCCTGAAAATCATAAATGCTAGCTCAGTGAAATATATTGTTTGATAGACAGTTTATTACTCCTTAGTTATACAAAAGTAATTGTTTAATTTAGCATTATTAGCTTGTATAATTTCACTAAAGTTTTTATAGATGACCCTGTGCTCACGACACGAGTGTATAAAGGCAACCACAAAGCGATACTTAACGTTGTCATGTGAAGCCAGGGACGAGATCAAACTGAAATTTGGATTAAGATAAACAAAGACGACAGAGTTCGTGTTCGGTTGAAAGATAAAACGATAACAACCGACTTGTTATCCTTTGACCACAATGTCAAAATGTCGATACGAGTGGAAAGGTACGCAACTAAAACATTGATTGATGTTCGTCCATTAATTTCGGTTTTAATAGGGCGTTTGTACACTACCCGACATCAACCCTTACACGATATTATAATATGTCAGTGGTTCGAACCAAATACCGTTCACACCGACACGGTGGGTGTAAAGGCATCTATCTATGATAATGTATGACATTTCCGACAATATCGTGACGTTGAGAAAACAGACATGTAGGTACCTTATACAAACCTTCTAACAAGCTATACAGTACTAAGCCGAACCACTTTTGCGGAATGATTGATTGTCAATGTTATTTACTGTATTAGAACTAACGTTTGGTGCCGAGACATGTTCTCACAGATAATCTCATCAAAATACCATTTTCGAAGTAATGTGTAACGCATTATGTAGGTTTCATTGTTACGCATGTTATTCGTATAATATTGGCCTTGTTTTAATATTCTACTACAGAATAAATCCAAGGAGAATAATAAACTACGCTTGAACGTTAGTAAATACAGATTGTACCTATGCATGCTAAATTGAAATCCATTTTCTTTGAACATCCAGAATTTTGTTTTCACAGTTTGATTAAAAGACTGTAGATTTCTTCTTATAGGTACATTTCAGAGCATCTAAGCTAATAAGTGGTTAAGTCAGAATTTCGTATCACAAGCCAATTAAATTTGTTATCGATCCGTAAAGAGCTCTACAGCATTGTGAGGTTGAAAAACATGATCACCATCATTATAAATCTCAAGAAGTATAGTTAGTGCTTACTCTAGGCTTCTATGCTACCACGAGCTTCTCTTAATGCCTCTACTACTCATTAAATTCGGTTTTAATTTTTCCATCTACTGCACAGCGCATATTTTTGAGTAATATAATGTTCGAACTTTTATGGGTAGATCAAAATACAACATTATGTAGCTGGTTACTTTCCTTCATACAAAGTATTTTACGGCAATCTCAAGCATTTTCAATTATGGACCAATATTATTAAATTTCATACGACAAGTTGAGCATTTCCAATGTTACAATACATTGCTCTGAATGGTTCGACAAACAATCGCCTTGAAACAGGCTCTGCTGATTGCAAATTGTGCTTACAATCGAATACAGATTTAAGCGAATTCGCTCCTAAGTTAATACACGAACGAGAAATTGACCTTAACAGACATTTTTTTTTAATTTATAGCTCTTTGAATAAAAAGTAAGAAGACAAAGAGGAAAAACTGGTAACTTGTAATTAACGAGCTCGAAATTAAAAATTACAATTGATTAGCAAAGTAAAATAAATATGAAAACACTAGATTATCTGATAGTTATACCTAGTTTTTTTGTTACATTTAAGTAGGTAAGTATAATAGGTTTCTACTCTACTTTGTTTGTATAATTGCGTCGAAATACTAGTAACCATAGTATGTAGTAGGTATGTATATTTAAAGTCACAAATAATGAAGCAGTCTGCTTTAAAATTGAATGCTTAGAAAATATTGTCCACGGCACAGTCAAATCAATGCTTTCTTGTTACAGTATACACTAGTGAGTCGATCTGAGTTCAGAATGCTTGAAAGAAATTCAATCGCACCACAACTGTGCAGAAATAGATGTGGAATACTGTAGATAACATAATAATTATGTTATCTATACAGTATTCCACATCTATTTCTATCTAATATATTATATTTATGCTGAGTATAAACCCGGTATATAGTGTAGGTAGGTTAGGTAGGTTATCTTAAGTGGTTCCGGAACATAAAAAAACTTGACGCTATCGAATAATAGCCTAAAATTTAGACTATTCTTTCTTCAATAATTTGATCATTTGAACTCATCATTGATCTAAATGATCTGAACTATTTTTTCCTCTGACTGTACTTGGTTATGCAAAGTGATATCTATGGAACAATGGTAGCATATGAACATGAATAGCAATGCTTGCATTGACAGAAATGATGTTTGATTGCACGCCGGTCTTCGTGATCGCATGCAACTATGTATTAGCCTATTACAAATACACCGAGAGATCTAAATTGAGACGTAACCTAGTGGTACCAAGCAATAATTTGGTACCACTGGAACCATACGTTACGTAAAGTCATGTAATAGTACATTTTCCATGTTTAGACCCCTTACAAACACTCGAAAGCTATTTTTGTTTGTATTTAAGTAATTATATTTAAGGAAAAAGTACTTCCAGATTCCCGGCTCGTAAAATTTGAAAATTGTCGAAAACGTAAAAGTGAATGGGCATAATCTCAAGCTCTGGCGTAAAGCCGTCTATTGATTAGTCAACAAATGGTACCGTCAGAATATTGTGGTAATGTTAGGCTGCAGTTCCACTAAGCTAGTCACCTAGTTAACTCTGAGCTGCGAATTGAAGTCAGTTTGCTGTAAATCTGTTGCTGACTGAATAAGCCGCCACCTCAAACTGCGTACTAAATTATATGGGGAAGTAAACAGTCAGCCGCGTACTATTCGCCTAATCAGACCGCAGCCTAATGTGGCAGCAGTCTAGTGGAAAAGCGCGATCGTCGACTGCCTTCAATATTCATGAGCCGGCTCAGACGACGGAGCCCTCAACCCGAAGTAAGTGGCCCTGAAGGCCGAAAACAGGGAAATTAAACGTTATCTTAGTATACGTATCTATTTATTTTTAAACCCTCGTTGGGATGAGACTGGCCTACGTACTTATAAACATTGGGTTCTCTTACAGATTATAAAAAAGTATATTTTTTTATGTCATTTACAATGGCCTCAATTCTGTTGTCAGCGCTTCAAATTAGGTTAATTTGGAATAACGGAACAACAAATCGGCATTGGCACCAATGTTTTTGTGAAGCTATGTATAGACATCAACAGAGATGACTGTCTGTGAGTTCAATTCTCAAGGCATGTGGTACTTGTATCAGCTTACAATGGTTGGCAAGCTATAATACCAATATAATCTCCGAATACCTAATCTATAGCGATATTGCTAAAGGAATTCCAATCCATCTGACTGAATAATTCGTTTCAATCGAATCAATCTCAGCGTAATTAATTTGGTGGTCAACCATTAGATATTGAGCTACCTATACCTTAAGATATATTATTATTATCTACCTACGTTCTCGGCCTCTTCGGCCTTATCCATAGGAAAGACGCATTTATTTTTTTCGAATAGAAAAACTAAGTGCGTAAAATAATGATCTTAAAAATTCTTTGCCGTAAAAATACTAGGATCGGGAGATGGAGCGGGGGTTGCTACACTTGACTGCTCTCTAATAATCCGAGCTAAAATTACGTTACATTATTAATAACTTTGCTCTTCCCACAACACTCAGTATGTAATCGATTCCCAAGGAAACTCGAATTTCGTCAAAACATCTCATTTATCAATAGACAGTGCGCGTACTTCATCAGGATCCAATTTGTGTCGTTCGCATTCCCCTAATTAATTTCACCTTCCACACGTGTAGATATTATTGAGATTTTGTGAAAACATTTTCACAATTACATACCTTATCGACACAGCGTTTAGGTCGACATTCATATATTATTCACTAACTTTATATGCCATCTTATTCCAATAGACGATTAAACAAGATGTAGGTAATTATTTTTTCCAATAAGATAACAAATACAAGTCAGACGAGAGAGGAACATTCTCAAGAACATTTAACAGGTTCAGATAAATAACAGAAAATGGAAACTGTTATGCCTGTGTGTAATTACAATTTGGCAAATAGAAATTCAACGACCCGAATCTCTGTTTTATTTACAAAATACCAAGATTAATTATGTTCAAAGATAGGCACGATTGTAGTAGGTACTTACAGATAATCGACTACAAAGGGGTTTATTTCTAGGGACTACGCTTATGTATCTATGGAGCTTTGACTTCCAAAGCTTGTCGACAGCGGCATGACCGAGACTGTGTGATACGCACGAACAGTATTGTGTCTAGCTCTTCAGAAATAATGAAGTCGCGAAATCTCGAGGCAGAGGCTATTTTCACACTGCCATCGACTTGACACGTACACGTTATCGACGGAGAGGTATACTTATAATCTCATACATTTTGAACAAAACGTTTTTACACCGTGGCGACACCGATACTGATTAATACTGGTTATCCTGGAGCTAGTATGTTAAGCCTGAACCAGAACAGGGTGATTCAGACCATGAAAATAGCTTACTTTTAATTTTTATGACTCTTAATTTTTAAATAAATTTAAAAAAATTAATCCTAATTTGTCAATACGTACTTAGGTTTTATATGTACAGAAATGTTCCCTATTTTACGTACCTATACAACACTTATAAAAAATAGAACAAACATTGCTGCACATTTTTCTTCAATGAAAATCATTGAATTCACAAAAGTCTTATAACATTGTGGTTCCCAAGGTGTCGATAATCACCTACCTTCGGGATAACATACTAGTTCCGGGACACCCAGTGTTTGCTCGAGTCACCTGACATGTTGTTATCGTGTAGGTGTCGGTATCGTATCGGACGGTATACAAAAGCTCAAAGATGCATGAAACATGGCGAATGAACACTACGGAGGTTCTCTGAGTAATTACTCCCACCTCCAATTACCCACCCCAAACCTCGTGAAACAACCACGCGATTTAACAATGAACTATACGGAAACTTCACCAAGTGCCTACCTGCATTAATTTAACTTGTAACAACTTTGCAGTTTTATCTAGACACAGATAAAATTGTGGGAACTTGTGTAATTAAAATTATTTCTTCTTGCCTAGTATGTACTAGTATATACTAGTATCTACGAGAAGGTAATTAATCATAAGTTAATGTATGGAAATATACCTAATACCATTTATTATTCTTGTAGTATCAATTCAAGATTATTTCATCTTCAACAAGATGTTTTAATAGACAATACTCATTCTGAACTAAAACCTAGTAAATTATAAGCGCCTTATAAGGTTCATGAACTTTCTGAAAGCAAGTCTAGACCTAAGCTAAGCCTATAAGGACTAGGTATGTATTATTATTTGTGTTTCTGTAGTAGTTACAATTGGTTTTTCGCCTTTATCTAGAACGTATTGGTTTTATTTCTTTCTATTCCATTACTGGATTGAATATAAGTTAGGTTAACACTCTTGGGACGCAGCGCAATCTCCTCGGCTTGTCACAAGCAATTCAATTGCAAATGCAGTGCACCAATGTTGGACATAGGAAACCTATGCCGCACAACTTTGCACACCACAATTCTATATTCTAGAAAGAAAAACTATTTCTGATTTGATTTTTGGAGGTTTTTAAAACTGATCGACCATGGCACCAATATTATAAGTTTTGCAGATTGTGATTGTGATTTTTCTAGCTAGGATAGTTGGAAAAATCACAAGGATCATTTGGGTGTCTCTAAATGCTCGTATTTTTTTGCGACCAAAGCCTAGAAGAACTAGATGAAGGCTTAGTAACCTAGGTAAAGCCTTAAATCTCCAGTATGATGCCATTTCAACCCAGTAATGCAAGCGAGTTCACCAGGGACTGTCATGTCTGGCTACCGGATGATGTTGCATGAAATAGGGACTGTTTTATTTAGACTTTTATTTCTAATATAATTTATTAGTAGTTTATGGTTTACGTACATTTATAATATTCGACTCTATAAAATTACATGTTCAGATAATACAAGTAAACTTCTCAGAACTCGGTGTTTGATCAGGTTTTTCTTGACAGGTAATCATTTTATCCATATCCGGTATCACTAGTCACTGCCATACACATTTAGGTGAGATTTCGTTGCACATATTTTCACTAGGAAATATCAAAGAACATAAAAAGTGCTTGAAACAAAGTCTTTGTTCCGAATAGTTTTTTAGTGTTTGAAAAACCACAAAAGCATGTGCGAAAAATCTATTCAGCTCCCATTGTACAGCGTTCGTTCAAAGCTGTTTGCACGTGAATTCTCGTCGATATGACCACGGTTTAGTCCAGTCTAGGACGAGTATATACGTATAGGTATGTATAGGTATAAGTATAGGGATGTGAAACTATGAACTTCATAAAATGAATCGAAAAGTTTTGGATTGACTTTGGAGGGTGAATAAAGCCTGTGTTTGAATTTTAGTAAATATTTAAGCTGTAAATGTGCGGAAATATTTATCAGATTTAAAAAAAATAACACTAACGAACATTTTCGGATAACGGATTTTTTCATTTTCGGATTTTTAGATAACGAACATTTGGGTGCGTATTACCTATACCCTGAAGAAGGACTCAAGGATTTTATTAAAGCGATTCATGCTATAACTGTTTATTATTTAATGTTATTTTGTACACTAAGAAATCTGTCGATGAACGCATCACAAAACTGTTTCATCCCTATTACGAGTAAAATCACATTTTCTTTTGTTCGCTTTGTCCGATTGACTTGGAACCGGGCTACCTTCCAAACATACATATCTAACGTTCCATAAGTTCTATTCACGTAGGGGTGAAAGGTGAAGCGTAATGCCTGGGCGCGGGCAACCGGGCAACCGCACTGATTACCGCAACTGTGTCGTGACCACTGCTTACCAACCTCGCTGGCACGCGCCAACGTTTTATTGCGATGCAGACAATACCCTCGGATTCACAATAAATGTGATTTGTCAAATTGTCCTCGATTGTTAAGATGATTTTGTAACTTTGTTGAAAGGATTAAGTAAATCTGCTTGCTGCCTGTGCAAATGTCTTACGTTTCTATAGACTGCGATGTTTTGCTCAAATCAATATGATTTGTTTTTTGCTACGTGGTGCCCTATCTATTTTTTATAACCTTTAGGATTCTTTTTGATAATCACCGGGGATTTATCGTCGTTAGCATAAAAGATATTATTTTTATAGTGTATCGGCATGATGTGGTCTTATAATCCCGTAAACTTGGGTGCTTTATCGGGGTCAAATGGCTTCACCTATTAATATTTCACCTATTTATGCACACAAATATGATTTTGTCGAACAAGCATTCCACAATACTCGTGACTAAGCCCGCAATTTTCAATTATACACCGGCTTACGTGAGGCCAAAACTAATTGTTTAAAGGTGATAGAGGAGCAGACACGAGAATGTGTTTAGGCGTTATTGTCCCAGTAACAGGTTTCGCAAATTAATCGGATTTCCCACATATATCACGTCTTTCCGGAGGAAGGCTCCGCTGCAATCTCAGGTTACTGTTTACACCTCAATAGCCGGCATTGTACGTGACGTGATCGGAGATTAATTACTACAATACCTGTTAAATGTTGCTAATTATGTATCCTGCTCAGTACGCACAGTCCGTCGCATCGGGTTTGCGTATCACGATGACCAAGAGAATATCAATGGATTGCCAGGGTCGCATCTCATTATGCACTGCACACATAGTCCTACCGAGACATGCCCTTCGAATGATGCGGTGTAAATTAGTACTAGTGGTCACTCACCCAAATGATAACAAACACAAATATATTGTTTTTGTAATCATTTTATGTAGATATGTGTAATATAGCTGTGGGATACCATAAGTAGGTATCTACTTACTGTAACACGCCAAAGGTTCTCGATGATGATTCCTGTACAGTGTACACTCTACATCTATTCATGAAACAGCAATACACACTTCACACCTCTATAAAACCATCGTGTAAAACTGTCGCAATAGTACGCAAAAAATTCCGTAAAAGCTCGCACCGTTCCTATTGATTCCGGTGCTGGCAATTCGTTAGAGGCAGTTTTTGGGTCCAATAAGTTTGGTAAGACGGAACCCGGATCTATAACAATACAATAAATTGTTTGTATTGGCGGCCGCCGGCTGCGTGTAATGTGCGTTAGACCGCTGAGTTTATTTCGACACTCGATCGCGCGAGGTGAGAAACGTCCCACTCCCAACGAAAGTATAGTGGAACCACGTAATATTGAAATAAAGTAACGCAATTATACTTTTTTTATCAATGCGCTTTGATATCTTTCTGTGATGAGGTTCTATAAAAGTTTGTAAGAGTACAAGTACCTACACTGGCACTGAATTATGAAAGCTTATGAAAGTAGTTCAACGCTAAAAAAGGGTTATAACTTTGACGTCAACGCAGTCACGTTATCTGGCAGGCAGCATATTCAAAGTGTCGCATGATCACCTGTCTGCGTGTTTGTCAAAGAGACGTTGGTAGGGAGATGGAGCACTGTATTAAGCACATTGTTGAAAGGCAATAAGCAGCACGTCGTAAAAACCCTGTCTCGTACGTACGTACACGCCTCGGGCCCGCTCACTCTGTCCCTTTGAAGACGTTCGTGTTGTTTTTAAAACTGTTTCATTACGCTTTTTACTTGCGTTGCTCGCGTTCTGAATGTACTCGTAATGGATTTAATCTTATTGTTTTTAAGTAAGTATAACTTTTTTATCTCTTTAAGTTTTTGTAGAAATTCAATAAGTAAGCACATAACCATGTCTGCAACAGTGTTCACTTTTATAAGTTTAAAATATAAAACGTTCTCTGAAATGGTTTTTCGTTATGACATAAGCTTTATTCTCCTTTGCATTATTTACCGAGTACGTTTGTCATCTTTACCACTTTGTAATAAGTAGCTTTCTAAACATTTGCAGAGCGCGACTACGGCACCACAAAAACGATACAATATGCCAATATATCACTCGAACACACCTGAACTGTAATAACGAAGAATAATAGCAATTGTTTTGCGCCAGTTTTTATGGCCTCTTCATTCAATTACACCGTTCCATATATTACATTTGTACGGTTACATTCAATAGATACTTTACTTACTTACTGCAGTTTGATTCATTTGTTCGAAGCCCAGAATACATTATTTGGTAATCCGCGGAACCGATAGAAATTAATTACAAGGTGTTCATTAATTAAGCAAAAGTGAAATTTTCCTCAGTCGACAAACGATGTTATCGGGTTTCATTTTCTTTTTGAAGAACATTTGTGAAATAATTAAAAGTGGAAACTTTGTCAAGTAAGACAGAAACGTGACGCTGAGCAAGATGTTGACGTCAGTAGGTATATACGTTTAACTGTTTCAATTTCAACAACCTATTGAAATGAAACTTTTCAACATTTGTACACCTTCTGTTGCTTGGTTTTTCTTACGTTTTGTAAAATTATTTACCCAAAAAATTTCACAATGCAATAACATTTTGGAAACGAAGCCCATATACAACTAATAAAAGATTTTTGTGCGATTTTCTATTTCAAAACATAGTTTTTTTATTCGTTTATAAACTGGCTGGGAATCACTGGACAAGACTCGCAAGGGACCGAAAAGAATGGCGTAATAAAAAGGAGGCCTACACTCAGCAGTGGGTGCAAACGGCCTGAAATGATGATGATGATGATGATTATATTAATCTATTGTATGATACTGTGACCTACTGAAACAATACTTTTTATTTGTCATTTCTTTTTATCTTTATTACCACGCGATCAGAGATGTGCAAAAGCGGAAAATAAAGTAAAAGACTTACCTAAACTACGTTCTCCAACAAAGAAATGTTTACTTATAGAAAAAGGGAATCATCACTGACCAACTGTCTGTAAACTTACAACACAAATGGATGACAAAGAGGCGTCACAAACATACGACAAAAGGTACTCCTGAATACTTACATGACGTCATAATGAAATAAACCAGCCATGTGTCTCGGATCAAACACTATTTCGCCACGAATTGTACCCAAGCGGTCAACTGTCCGTCGGGTCCACGTCGGGTCGGTTCCCATGTCATGGGGACAGGTCGGCAGGCCAGCCCGGACATTTTATTGTTTGCCACGCATCCCTTCGTTTCAATTTACTTCAGAATCTCGTAGTCGTGCTGATAAAGCGCTTTGTACATTACTTCTTGTTCTGTCGCAATATTTTAAATCTATATTTTAAATGTAGTGAAATGACCCATAAGTAAGTTTTACAACTTCAATGTACTTAATAGTTATATATTTATTTGTATTTAAAATACATATTTATATATACTTCAATGTATTTTATTATCAAAAAAAACTTCATATACGCATCATTATCATAATTTATTATTTTAAGTACGGAGTGGCCTAAGTGTTTAATTTTTTTACGTACCTACAAAAAGGTATCTACAATACCAAAGATACATCACTTATATTATCCCATTTATGAAACACTCGTGTTTGACTCTCGATTTTCCATTCAAATTCACGTCCATCAGCGCTGTACGAAGATATGTCCCATTCACCGGAGCCGAACACCGAGAAAATTGTTCCTTTACGCATTTAACAAGCCGAAATCATCCACTCGCAATTCTGATAAAGGAAATTTTGAACGTGGAAGCTTTGTTCGCTAAAATTATTTTCAATTTACGAAGGATCAATATCGTGATACCTTTGCAAAATGCTTACCTACTCTAGTGAAGGAAAACAGAAATGTGATTTTCTACTCGGAAGATAAAATTTGATTTGATTGGTGGGTCACTTCCGTGATTTCATTTATCTTTAAATAAATTTGGACTAAATAAATTATTTGATTTCTAGAAAATTTCTGAACATTGGATGAGTTCCTTAACATTATATTTTTTAAAATAAATACGAACATGAGTAAATAACAAAAGGAAACAAACAAATTCCAGCTCAGTAAAGTTAATGAAATCCCGAAGGAGCGCGGTGCCTGCATTGCTTTTGATAACAGACCCATCACACAAATTTTATTCGCTATGTGAGTCAAAAACTCATTTATAATTTAAAATCTTATCATGCTATCAAACAAACCCTCGCAATAAGCGCAATTTATTCATTTACATTCAAAAATAAAGACAGATGGCGATGGTAATTTCATGGAAAATATCTGACAAAATGTAAATCTGGCTTGTTACATTCATTATGCTTTTTTGCGTATACTTATGAATAAACCGTTTTTAAAACTTAAGTATAAGTAAGTACCCAACCATACCTAGAAGTATAGCTTTTTTAACATGTATTTACCATTCTAAGCGATGACAAAATAAGCATTACTAACTGGTAAACCAACAGGTTTATAGGGCTAGAGAGACAATGCTAGAGTGTAAAAATCGATTATCGTTTTCATTGTTATCGTGGGTATTTGCAAGGCCACAAAACAGTTTCGCAAGCACTAGATCCCGGGTTTATAAGACGACTTGTATAAGTCCTATTTTAGGATGCAGTCACAAAACTGGGAATCGACGCAATGCGAATTCGAGGTTTCAATATTCTGAGGCGAATTATTTGTATCGCGATAAGCTGCGCAGTTTAATGCGATTTCATGCGGCAATATGTCTCTCGTCCACGGTTCGGGTGTTCTACCAGAGCCCTGAGTCTGTGCATTTGTTTTGACTTTCGACTCGAGTATATCCCACGCAAACGCATTCGCAAAGCGAGAAATTTTGTATGAAAACCGGATAAGCGCCTCTACGGGGAGATTTGGGAATTGTGCAATTCCCAACAAAATCTCTCGCTTTGCGAATGCTTTTGCGTGTGCTATACTCGAGTCGAAGTCAAAACAAATACACATGACTCGGGGCTCAGTTCTTGCGATGCTTCATTCGAGCTCGTATATTTCTACGATGCGACGTCGTATCGTAGTTGTGTGCTTGGACTCATACTTATAATATATTCACTGAGTTGTGATGGAGTAGATTTTACGAACGACAGTTCATGTGTATATTTTCAGTAGCATTTAGATAACGCCTATTAACTTTGAAGTTTGAACCTACGTTTGAAATAATGGCCTCGGGCTTAGTGAAGAAGACTTCCCACTCACTAGTCTAATAATACCTACTGACATAAAGGTAAAATATGATAACTATCTCATCATCATCACATACTCATTATCAACCTATATTGGTCCACTGCTGGACGTAGGTCTTTCCCAAGACGCGCCACTGAGCCCGGTCTTCGGCTCTTCTCATCCAGTGTTTGCCAAATTATTGTAGGTATGGGTACGGATTACTTTTTGTAATTTGTATCTTGTGTTCGGTTAGTTTGTCAGTCGTCAGCCCCACTAGCAAAATTGTCATTTAACAATCGACTTAGGAATAGAAAACCCAAGAATGATAGAATGCGTTTTCAAGTTTTAAAAGGAAAATCCACCATTTTTTCTTCAAAACAAACGACAGCCGATTAATGACTTGACTGATATGATATTTCAACTGACTTGACACTGGCAAAATTGTCTGTCAAAATGACAGCGGCCACACATAAAACAAGAAGAAGAATAATAGGAAACCAATCCAATATTTGACGGTTCCAAATGAATCACGTGACTATACCTCTAGCGATTGTTTTAAGACAACTTAGCGCCGAGCGTTTTTGTTGATAACTTTCTTATAAACATGAAAGTCAATTCGTCGTAAGCCGTCCCTCAGTCTCGCAGATAATTTTCATAATAAAACATCCCTTCTCTGGGGTACTTTGCTGTAAATCAAGTTTTCCGGCCACCCTTTCAATTTCCTGACCGCAACGCAACTCTGTATGAACTGTTTGCTAAGCTGCGGTTCCGTTCAAACGAGATTTTCATTAGACGTTCAAACAACCTTCAGGGGTTATATTTATATTGGAACGATTAGATTCAACCATAACTGAATTTATGTATTATAATACCTATTTATAAATATAATATTATCTAATAAAAAATTACAAAACGAAAGCTTCATATTGTACTGCCAATAACTCAGACGAGAAAAAAAAACAAACATTTTACCCATACCACAGATCATATAATACTAGCCCATACCCAGTTTAGCTCTTTTAATCCGCCTCTTTTTGCCGATATCCTCATCAAATTTTCATTTGACCACGCCATTAGTAGGTCCTACATTTTCATTCGAATAAAAATACAAGCACGTTTCAAAAAATTAAATTAAATGTAAACTCTAGTAAAGCTTACATTTTTATTTTATGAAGACATTTAGTTAGTCTGGACCTAATTTAGTCTCGCTTCGTCTGCCCTAGTTAAATTTTATATCTGAGCTCGCTAATTGGTAGTCCAATAGATTTAAAACACCTGTTATATATATGGAATAGGCACTATACGGTTTTCAATGCTTTAGCTTTGGCCATTTTTATATTGAATTATTGGCAAGGTCAGTTTTGTATCTCTTCGGCCATTATGTGTATCCAAATATGTTATACGTAGAATTTACAAAGACGTCGACTATTGCAAGTATACAGGGTGTCCCAATAAATAGTTTCAAGTGGAAGTCTGAAGGTACAGGTCATCGAGAGGCATCCGAATCAGTGTTAATGTTATGTTCTGCGATATTTGGTTGTCCAAAGATGTTTTGTCTTGAGTTACTTCTTCAGACCAAAATGTTACACACAGTTTATTCGACGATGCATGTCAAATTATTGTCATTTTAATATACAACAGGCAATAAAATTATAAAACTTTCTCCTGCCGGCAGTCGCAGGGGTCTATAGGGGATTATTGGACCAAAAGTTCCAAAAATCACCCACCCAGGGGACTCACGCAGGGGAAAACTATGCCCTAATGAATAAATAGAGCTTAAATCTAAATATCTAGTTATTATAACTATGGCTCAATGTGACTTAAATGACTAATTACTGGCAATTTGAATTTGAAATTTAAAGCAGGATCAGTGAAATCGATGGTTTATGCGATTGCTGGTTTGTAACTAGTAATTTTAGTTATAATTCGAAACTACTTATAAAATAATAATATGGAATCGTACTTACATAATTTAATTGTTAATTTGATTGTTTAGGTGTTTATGAGTACGAGTAGGTATGTATTTACAAAAAAATATGTATGTATGTATTCTACCAGCCATCTAGTTTCCATCGTACAAGCTTTGCTTAGTTTGGGACTAGAAGGCGTTGTGTTAAGTATCCGTGAATATTTATTTATTTATTATTATTAATTATTCCGTTTAAAAAACATTACTTTTTTGTTAGAAACTGCTGTATAAATTGAACCAAAGCATGTATATAATTATGTAGGTATTTATGTCAGATTATATCATCTGAATAATAAAACTCCCTTCAAAAACTATCGTGATTTGCAGACAGTTTTTTGCAGTAGCGTAATACAGTCCTTTTGAAAAATAAAATTGAACTTGAAGTTGTGGAAGTGTACAGACCTACATCAAACGCGCGTGGTTAGTAAATTCTAATTGACAAGTAAGCTTCTAGATGCTCCAAAGAGCTTACGAACTTACTCGGATAGTATTTCAGAAAGTACCTAGAGGAAACTGGCTGGTTAATTCAGGAGATTATGAATAAACTTAACCAAGCTTTTAATAGAAAGAATAAAATATATTTAAAATAAAACCAGTGCGTGGAGTCCCTCCGCGCGGAAGAAGTTATACTAGAACGCGCTATCGAAGTGTTTTGCGTTTTGTGGGGGTCTCCGTATGTGATCACTCTCGCTCTGTCTCTTTCTATTCCTCCTCCCCAGGAGCGTTAAACGCTGTGTCTTTCTATTCCTCCTTCGTTTAACGTTTAACTTTTAACGTTTAACGCTGTCAGTTGGAGGTCGCATTAGAAGTATAACTTTAAAAACTTGATTCAACATTGTGCAATAAAATAATGATTTATAAAATATGTTTAGTATATAAATAATTTCTCAAACTATTTTGTAGGTAGTACATAAATAAATATCAGACATTTCAATGCCCTCTAGTCCCAAACTAAGAAGAGCTTGTACTATGGGAACTAAATTGCTGATATAATACTTATACTCGTATACATTTTTTGTACAAATACATACTTACATTACATAGAACAAACTCCCATGTTTGCCAAACACAAAGGTTTGTTCTTAGTGGGGATCGAACCCACGACCCAGAGTACGGAAGGTAGAGCTAATAACAACTGAGCTGTGACGCGTATCATATTATTAGCATTACGTTTGGTCCATTATGTGCCTCATATTTGTGTACATGAATTTGCAAAATAATGTTGTATAACCTAATGAGTTTACAAAACCATATAAAGTGTATCGGGCAGTAGTGACACTTTTATTAGGAAACATAAAAGGGCCTACACCGAGGTGGCGACGGGCCATTACGTCCACTCGCCCGACTGAGTGCTTAATGCAGGATAATGGACTCTCTCACTATTAATTTTGCCGTTTTTGTTTGGGAAAAAACATAAACAAGTATCTGTTAGCCATTTTGCCGTATGGAAATTGGAATATTTCTGGTGGTTAGGTGCTTTTATGTACGTATTTTTTTATACCACTATAATAGATGGGACTAGCCGATGGCTCATCTGCTTTTAAGTACCAACTAGTATCATTAACGTTGTGTTGCCTCGCTGAACACGTCCACTACGGTTTGTAACCGAAATAATTTCAAAATATTTATTGAAATACATTTACGCCGGCAGCTAGGTACGAGTAAGTAATTTAGTTATTGTATTCATTTGATTTGAAAATTGACGGGAATTTTCAAATCCCATTGCTGCTCTTTTATCAGTTCTGTCAGTATAGATTTGCAAGCAAATAAAATATCAAGTACAGTCAGAATCAGAAGTAAATTTATTTTCTTGAATTTCAAAATTGTTGGCTATAACCATGTGTTTTTACCTAAATGCCGTTGACTGTATTAAGCCTAATTTATTGCCTTGGCAAAGTTTTAAGGATGCTATACCAAATAGGAAAACTAAAATATATAATATATATACCGACATTGCAGCAAAATTGATTTTCGAACAATTTGAAACAACCGTTTATTTTTCTAGTTGGATTTGGTTAAAGCAATAGTCGTAAACTAAATTGCTTTATGAACACGCGCGCACTCAAATATTGGTGGAACGTGGTCTCATTGATACTACACGAGATTTACTCCGTTGTATTAGAAATATGGATTAACAAACTTTATTCGTAGGTACCCCTAATGTAGGTACTTTCCAATCTTTGAAATAAGGTGCTTTTAATCACTTCGAAATAATAACGAGTCAATATTCAAAAGCAAATTGATCTTAAACAACTTCAACAGGTCTCAAGGAAGGGACGGCAATAATGATTTCCTTGAACGTTTCCTAGTACGCTTCCGATGGTGGGAGAGTCCATTAATTCATCGAAAACATTGACGATGATCGTTCATATTGAGTGCGATTAGACTTTACGATTGAAGGAGATAAATCGTCTGAAATACACGAAGCGTGGCGCGACGGATCAACAAATTATTATCGTCGTGGGAGCACGAAATATCGGCCGGCACGTCGCCGGCCGCGACCTACCAGATATACCTACGTACGAGTATATGCTTGGATGGAGCGTGGGCATGCCAAACGAATATCGCGCCGTTCGCCCTGAAAACGGGACCATGCTTCATGACTACGATATTTCTCAAAGCTGATCTAGTATAGGTACGGTGTGTCGCCTGGAATTTAGATACGATAATGCTCGTATAGTGTGAAAAGTTGCTGATATTATTCTTTGTGAATTGTTCACGGTTCTATTCCTTCTTTTTGTTACAATTGAGGGTGAAAATATTCATATCTGAGGACGGTTCAATGACAAAGAAATATCACTGAGCCTCATTGATATTCTCATTTCTCAGTTATGACATCTGTCAAATTCACGCATAATATTGTTGAGCCCTTGACCGTCGTTAACTTCCTCAGTCAGCGAACATTATTCAAAGCGGGTCGCGTTTTAATGGCTCCTTGCTTTTATTGATTTCGACAACATTTTTCTTTGGAAGAACGGAATTGTTCATGTCATTGGAAAAATTGCGCTGAAATTACTCAGAAAAGAGTCTACCTTTTAAAAGCTGTACGTATTCAAATGTCACAGTACGGAAAAAAAACACCGTAAAAAAGGTAAGTCTATTTGAACGCGCTAATGTCACGGACTGGTACTGCGAATTTAGCCAAGCTACGAGTAAGCTTTGTTTTTATGTCGATATTTTCTTTCAGGTTGGTTTCAGGTTTCATTTGCAATAGAAAACCTATCAACCAGCCCATTAATGATACGTCGTTGCTCGATCATAAAGATCATTTTATTCGAATACTGTTTCTAATGTAATGACTCTCAGTAGATCTCATAGTTAATTCTCTTGTTGGAATGTTCGTGTGCAATTCAATTAGCGTCGTTCTCTGTCAGAAGGAATATTGGTGTATAAATGGCGAAGGCTGGCATTGTCACCGCCGCGGTATATCATCGGTGTGCGGAAATTCAAAGGGCGCTCGGAAGTACTTGATTTATGAGAGCGACCGCATGTATGGCCGAGTATTAAAAATTTCATAAAAATATTCTTTATGAATTACGCGCATTGTGTCGGATGCTAAATTACGAATTCATTTCTCAAACAACGCTCATCGCTGGGTGCTTACATACATAAAAATACGTAGCAGAACGTAAGCTCGTTAAAAATTCTCAGAAACCTGATCCAATTATCTGCACATCGTTTAGGCTGAGATAAATTACTTTATTAAATTGCGTTGGCTACTTAAATTGCTTAGTGAAGTACGTTGTGCGAGATAAGATTCTTGGTAATAAAGCTAATTTTCAGAGGGCGTCTGGAGTGAAGTTCACTTCATTCGTTAAACATTTTGTTGATATAGTAACTACCCTCCTTTGGTCAGTCCAGCGTGCTTACACTCGCATTCTACGTCGGTACTTTGTGAATAATTTGGACAGAGCGCGGGCTGCGCGGGTGGGGACAGCGTAGGATTTAGGTACACTTCCGAGCAACTCGATAGTACGCATCACTGGCGATCGTCATTGCGACCCAAATATATCATCTACACGATCATGTATACGAATTCAATAGTAATGAGTATAGGGAATATAAACTCATAGACAAAGGAAAACTGTATCTGGGTGGAGTTTGATATTGCACCGGCATCAACCCAAAAGCGGAACACCGTAATGCGAGTATCTTTGCTTGGTGGTAGAAACGTAAACGGTGATGGTAGTACTTTCCCAAACACAAAAAGCTAGAAAAGCGTACAACTTTTCTTCCCAAGAAATCTTGCTATGCTAGCAACGTATTGTTCTATATCCAGTGTAAGTCTTAAAGTTTCATTAAAAACCGGGGTCCGAGGCCGATATCACGCGATAGAGCCGCGGGTCAGTGCCACTATAACATTGCTCGTGAGTGTACCTGAAAGCGAATAGGGGAGTTTCTAGGATTTAATGGTGAACGTGAACATGCCTGGTCGATAGAGATATTCACATTCCGTGCATAACTTCTGCCTTGATTAGCTTTTGAATAATAATTAGTGTATTAGAAATTATTGAAAATCCTTCCACAAAACAATGACATGGCATTGATATCGGTTACCCTGAGGTCCAATCGCCTTAGTCGTTTGATCGAGTTTCTTTTATTTTTTATAAACTTTATAACCCAGTATGCAGAAACACACAAATTGATGTTGATACAATATCTACGGTGCCTAAACCTACTAATATCGTATTTATGTAATGTCATGTTTATTTTATCTCAAATTCTAACTCGAAATACGTGTGTTTTTGTATTTGTTGAAGCAAAATATTAATTTACACAGTTGAGAATTGAGGTATCAACATAACATGAATTATCTTGGTTATGAATTACTAGCTCTCATCCGTGACTTCGTCTGTGTCCCGTTTAATCCTGTTGATTTGTAAGGATATTAAGTAGCCTATGTGTTATTCCAGGTCACGGACAATATAATATGTTCCAAGTTTTATCCAAAAAAGTTTTTACGTGAAAGAGTAACAAACATCCATCCATCCATACTCACAAACTTTCGCGTTTATAATATTAGTAGTATACGATGTAATACAATAAGTAGGATTAGCGGGATGGAATCATACTTCAGTTCAAAAACAATCAAATTGTAGGTGCACACTTACTTTAACATTTATTGAAACTGGTGCAGGGTAAAGAAAACTTCTGTAGGTACTTATAAAACCTTTTTCGTAACAAAAAAATTATTTTCATAACTGAAATACATTTCTCAGAATTCCATTCTAGCATTGAATTTATTCCTCAAAAGAGACGCTAAAGTGTAACATTGTTATTGTAGATGTCACATTAATCAAATTGTATACATTCATTACTACTATACCTACTATAACATCAGTTGAATCACATTAAAATCAAATTGATTTTAATAACGTTGTTCAGGCTTTCCCTTTTTTTTTTTTTAATCTTCATTTATTAGTGAGGGTTTAATCAACATGATTATGCCACCCTCGACAAGGCACATAAAACTACTAACTACAAACTTATCTACGATTGATTCCCAGTTTAACAATTTTAATCAAATCCTTGGCTTTTCCTGTTAGAGGAAAAGTCAAAACAGCATTCCAGCTACCAACGAAAAACAACTCATGACTAAATTTAATAACAAAAGCTCTTCTCTCTGCTTCGTTCCGGACACACTCCGCGACGATGTGATATACTCCTTCGATCACATTGCATTCCGTGCAGTTTGGAGATGTTACTTTACCCATGAGGTGGCCAAAGCTATTCAGCGGAATGTGTCCTGATCGGAGCCTCATCATAGTGACAATGTCAGACCTGACCATACTAGATCCTTCAAACCATGGTGATCTAGATAAGCCTGGTTGTATTGTTCTATACCAAATGCCCTTGGTCAGAGACCTCTCATCGAAATACTCTTTCCAGTTATTCCTACATTTTTCTTTTACTAAGGTCAAAAGGTCACTGTGATATGGTAAAAAATCCATGGTGATCCCATCCACAAGCGCTTCTCCGGCAAGACGATCAGCTTCGTCATTACCGGACAAGCCCACGTGAGACGGTACCCATTGAAGCGAGACATGTTTGCCCCTAGCCGAAAGACTATCAATCGATTCCAAAATGCTGTACGCAATCGGTGTGCCACGCACCCTCGTGGTGCACCGAGCGATATGTTGAATGGCGCTTTTGGAATCCGACAGAACAACATAATATCCCGCCTCAAAGGAATCTATATAAGATATTGCCTCTGCAATTGCAATTAGCTCGGTGCACATAATAGAAATCTTAGTTTTAATTTTCACTTTTATAGCACTGTTTGTTTGTGGATCAAATATGGCCAGACCGGACATGTCATTAACTTTCGATCCATCTGTATATATTCTATAATAGTTTTTATATTCGCTAGACAAGTATTCTTCACATCGATTTTTCAGTTGGTCTGCATTATAGCTACGCTTAGGTTTATTAACAAAATCAATATTAAACTTAATATTAGAAATATCCACACTGCTCACCCATTGATCTAAAGAAAACATTTCATTTTTATGACTCGAGTGAATGGGTATGTCCTTATAATGGTTGTGAATCATGACTAATAACGGTTTTGCCCTGCGTCTCCATAAAGCATTTTCACTAAGACTATTTAATGCATCTAATAAGTGAATTATTTCGCTTCCCGCGTATGACCTTCTTCTTAGCCAGTATTTACCGGCTAGATAATACCTACGCACACTCAAAGGTTGGAGATATAGTTCACATTCCATGACATGTATAGCAGTACTCCGTATGAATCCACCTATAACGCGCATACACTGGTTTTGTGTTCGATCTAACTTACCTAAATGTGTCTTACAGCTGTTTCCGTAGATAAAGCTTGCATAATCTAACCTACTACGTATGCTAGCTATGTATAGACGCCTCAAATGACGAGGATGCATTCCCCAACCTGATCCAGCTAGAACTTTAAAGATGTTTATAAATTTCGAAGCCTTTTCTTTTATTTCATTGATGTGTTTCGCCCAACGCAATGACCTATCTAGCCATAGGCCCAAATACTTATAATTATCAACTATCTGTAGCGATGAATCATTTATTGTAAGATTGATGGGATCTCTAAAAATACTGTTCTTAAAAACACACACCCTACTTTTATCTGGTGAAATGCTTAGACCTACGTTTTTGAGAATGATTGTTAATTTATTTACAGCTGATTGTAACTTCAAGACCCCATTATTTGTATCATTGCAACTAACGTACAAGACGAAATCATCTGCATATTGTGAAATGTTTACGTTTTTAATTTCCTTACACACATAGACGGTCACAATATTAAATAGAAGGGGGGAAAACGGGTCCCCTTGAGCCAAACCACGACAAGTACTTCGGCAAAGAAAAGTGTTTTCAAATCTGATTTTTAAATTTCTTTCTTTTAAAAAATTCCATATATATCGGCACATTTGAGTACCTACACCAATTTTATCCATAGTGTCCAATAAGCCCTTTACGTCAACATTATTATAAGCGTTGTCGATATCTATGAAACAAGCTATTGTAGACTTCCTCTGTAAAAAACCTGCTTGTATGCGTGTTACTAAACTAGTAATGTTGTCTAAAGTCGAGCATCCTTTTCTGAAGCCGATTGTGTTAGGAGACAAAATATCATTTTTCTCAACAAACCACTCTAATCTACTGATTAGTATGTTGTGAAATATCTTACAAAGACAGGAAATCATAGATATTGGACGTAAAGCTGAGATGGATTGGATGTCTCTTCCTGGCTTAGGTATAGGGACAATAACAATATCGCGCCACTGTACCGGAACAAAACCGGTTTTATAAAACTCGTTACATAATTTTGTCAAAATAATTTTACCATTATCCGGAAGATTAGCTATCATCGAGTATGATATATTATCACACCCTGGAGAAGTATCTTTACGTCGCATGCAGTGTTCTACCTCCTGCTTCAAGATAGGGATTCCTAGTTTATAATTACGAGATGCGAAAATAGGATCTGGTGGGCGAGCGTAATCGGGTGTTAAGCTTTGCAGTAATTGGTTCGCCTTATCCTTATCAATGTGAGATCGTGGCGCATTATACCCTTTAAACCACTTTAGTTTACGCCATAATTCGCTTTGAGACGTAGAAGCGTCTATTGAAGAACAATAATCGTGCCACGCTTTATCTTTGGCTTTGCGAATTATTAATTGGGCTTCACTAACTTTTTTTTGTAAGCATGTCAAGTTATTTGGAGTGGGATTTCTTCGAAACTTAGATAGTGCGAGACGCCGTTCTGCGACAATTTTAGATATAGAAACATTCCAATAGGGCTTGGGGGCAAATTTACTTTCGGGATTAGGGTTTATTTTAATATAGGGAATATGGGAGTCAGCAGCTATATTGAGGCAGTCTACAAACCGGTTATAAGTTAGTTGAAGGTCATTAGTCATGACAAAATTGGTAAAAGAAGATTCTAATGTTTCCTTATAAGCAGACCAATCAGCTTGTTTGAAGTTTCTTTTTTTTGTTATATCTGTAGAAGAATTAAAACATGATGTAATTTTTATAATTAAGTGGTCACTACCCAGAGTTTCACTTAAGGTAACCCAATTCAATCTTAGCGCGATATCAGAAGATGAGAGGGATAAATCGGGAGAAGATTTCTGTAAAACATTATTCACCAATTTGAGTCGTGTATACTGTCCATTATTTAACGTAATATAAGAGCTGTCAATCAGTGCGTCAAAAATTTGTGAGCCTCTTTGATCAGTTTTGTACGACCAATTCGTATGATGCCCATTAAAATCACCAAGTATTAATGTTTTAGATTTTAAAGTCGAGAGTAAGTGGTCCCAGTCGCGTTGGGTAGTTCGAAGTGGCAGTGGAGCGCAATATAATGAAATTAAATTTTGAATTTGGTCACAGTTGTGAAGTCTTATACCTAACATTTCTATACCAGAGTTGATGCTATCTATATTAAATTCGACAGCTTTAATGGATTTATGAACCAATATCGCCACTCCACCCCATCCGCCATCTCTGTCTTTCCTATATATGTTGTACCCATTTACCTTAATAGAGATGTCAGGTGTCAACCAGGTTTCACTAAGGGCAGCAATGTGGATTTTTTCCTGAGACAAAAATTGTTCAAATGCAATTAATTTAGACCGCAAACTTTGAGCGTTCCATTGGATGATGTTTAGCTTTATAACTTTTGAACGTGTGTTATCCATCTTGACAGAAAAAGTCAAAGATGGTCTGCAGTATTGGCCAGTCTGGAATAAAGTCAACGAACATAAACACTAAACACTCTACACAACACTTAATTCCCATCTTCACTTTAGATTGTATTGTTGCACCTCTTAAAAATAAAATATCTTTCAGTCTCCTCAGTAGTTCCCGAATGTTACTAAATCTCTCCGAGTTGGTTTCATCGTTTGGAGGATGTTTGGCGTCTCTAACATTATCAGCTGTCTCCTCTTCAGGCTCTTCTGTCCAATTCCACGGTGAAGAGGGTCTACGTTGCTGCTTCTTTTTATGTTGGTGAAAACTTTGCTTCTTTCTTTCTTCCTGTGCGGGATGCTTAGTTTTTGTCACATCTGCAAATGTTGATGTCGAGGGTTGGCAATATTCTGGGAACAAGTCTTTTAGGTACTCGGAGCTCGGTTCCATTTCTTTATATGGTTTCTTTTCGGGGAGTTGTTCTTCCTGGCGAGGGGGGGAGACATACATCGTCAATGCTCTTCTGTAGGTGCAGTTGAACTCAGCCATAATATCCCTCAGCTTTTTCTCTTTCAGGAACGCAGGACATGATTTCGCCATAGCCATATGCTTGCCATTACAATTCACACATCTGTAGGATTTAGTCTCACAGTTCTCGTGGTCACGCGCACATTTTGGGCAGGTAACTTTACTAGACGGGCACTTTTTGGTAGCATGACCAAGTTTCCAGCATCTGGCGCACTGTGAAACTGGAAAAATATAAGGGTCCACCTTAATGCGCATTCCATCTACCATGACGTGATTAGGAAGAAATGATCCTTTAAAACACAGACGTACTGATTCGCATACTTTCCACCCATCTCCATCAGTACAGCGTCGCCTGAGACGGTAAATAGATAATAGTTCTGCATTTTGAGGACTCGTTATGCTGTTTAATATTTCCTCATCTTCCATATCAATGTCTACATTTTTGATCACTCCAAAAGAAAGATTTTTCTCCATAGCACGGTTAATTCTCCATCCTTTATTTAATAGTTCCTGGCAAGTTTCTAATTTAGCGGCGCATTCTTCACGACTGACATCAATTCGGACCTTAAAAGGATTAACAAATTTAACTTTTACAATATCAGTCAGACACTGTGTTTTAAATATTTTTGCTAATGCAAACAGCTTAGGCATCTTCTCACTTGACGAAATATACATTTCTATATCATCATGATTAAACTTCTTTTCTTTTGGTTTTATTTCTGTCCATTCCAGCTCATCCATTTCTATAGGTCTTTTTGTTCCAGCTCTTCCCATACTAGCCGGTCTGCGCGAATCAATTTCTGGTGCCTCCATCTCAACCACAGCTTCTTCTATGTTTTGTAATTCACTCTCATTTTCTATAATTTCTTCTTCACAACTGTCGCTACGTAATAATATAGCAAACCTATTTTCATGTTCAATCTCTGCCATTATGAGTAATTATTGATGCACTAGGGTTAGGTGCATCGTTATCAGCTGCCCGGCTGCCAGGTAGTCACCCGACGCACACAGGCGAACCGAAAGACAATAGAAAGACGGCGCGCTCAATACCCGCTGCAGTTACACGACCACCTCGTTCGAATGCCGAAACGAGACTGAGGCTTTCCCTTTACTCGGAAATCTATGCCTCTGCTTTATAACTACTCTGTGACTGCAGCATATTTTAGTATTATAAAATATGTAAAATCGTTTTGACGCTAGCCTTGTGGAAGGTGGGGTTGCTAAATCTCTATTCTATAAATATTCAGTTTATGAACACTCAAGCTTGAGAAGGCACTGATTTGCACTAAACGGGAACGGTTCAGACATTTCTTAATGAGAATTCTACTCTTTTTGGAATTTCTTAAATAAACTAAAGTCAAAGATCTATTTACATGAGGACAGTTTCTTGCACATTTTCTGAAAAGGAAAAATAGATACTTACAGAACAATTCATTCAAGTGGTGCACCTCTATCTAGATCACTGACTGACCACGTGTAATCATCCCTCATGAAATTATAAGTTTTTAGTTCATAAAGTTTCACTAGCCAATAAAGTTAAGTTTGATGTGTCAACACTTACCACTTACCCACGGTCCTAATATAAACTATGGTACCTAGCACATACATGTTTGGATAGTTGAGGGTTCTCGCTCTAAACATGCTTCGTTACGTCCATTATGTTCACGACAAACTCATAACTTCACATACTGCTTACATATTTATGACCCGTGTAGTGAAAATATTTATGTAACATACACACAGATAACAGTTTGAAAAGATCTTGCCAAGTGTTTGTTGGATACGCGCACAGGTCAGCGACGTAAGTAGATTAACAATTTTACTATTTTGTCTATGTTTTTTAAGCTTGTAAAGAAAGAAGAAACTTTTTATTGCGTTTTTATTATCATTAGAAAATATAGTTAGTGTATTGAAAGATACAGTGATATTCAAACACGGACAAGGACAATCCCCACTGATGGGGATTTTTTAGTGGGAATTTCTGGAATATATCAGACGGATGTGTAGATAGATTGCGGCGTGGCATTGTGGGCCCAAATAGCATCCCAACGGAACCCTGATAAAAACAAAAAAAGGAAAAGTAAACCTTGCGCAATGAGATTATCATTGTGATTTTAAACAAATTCGTCCTACAATACACGTATTACATTTTTAAAACGCACATAAATGTATGAAAATTTTGGTAGGAATAAGGTAGAAACATTAATGTGTACTGTAGGTACGGATATGTAAATACTCTTATAGTATTCTAGCAGCAAGGATGGGTTTGAACACTTTGAACCAAAGTACTTTATCTAACGACATTACAGATGACATTTATCTAAAATTATATCCATGAAGATCTTTACATTTGCATTCATTTACCTGTTAAAGTTTTGAATTCAATTTAAACTACGAACCAGTAATAATAGGGCGGTACTGCATAGTAATTGTACCTTATGTTACGCTCCTTCGTATAATGAGATCCCGTACACAGGTAAATAGGACTCAGATTTGTATCTCGATTTGCATAGTTTAAGGGCAAAACATACAGGGGCTACATAGTTACACAGCATACTAAAGTTTGTCCTATAACTCTCAGCCAATGTCGACGAGCAAATAAGTAACTTCCAAGTTTGAGGCAAACACTATTAACTGTTTAGTAGTTTAAGAAACGGTCTCAATTTACCCTTAGCATAATCTAGTTTACGCTTAATCAAAATTCCGGGTCGAGCTCAATATGGATAAGAGGACTATGCAGTATAATGGGCTTGTACCTTGGTAGGTTCACACCTACGTATAAATTATTAAGTACCTACTATATCCACATGTCTACCTACACAAATTATACTCACACAGGTATGGAATATTTAATATTATACGACTTGTACGTGAACATACGCGCAAGGGATCTCTGAAGTTGGCTCGTCTATACTCCGCTTATGTTGGGGCTTGAATAAATATTCAACTCAATAACGTAGTGCCAAACATGCGATTGCGTAGCGAGTTTGCGTTGAGTGAACCTAATTTTACCGCTGGAAAGCTGGACAACAGTTAATTCGTTTCAAATTAGTTGTGAACTGTAAATGCGAATGCCAGACAAACGCGAATAGCTTAATCTGGTTTTAATTACTCGATTCAACAGATTATATTATTCATTTGGCAGAGCAATAATGTTTGCGAGTAAGTTAAAATAAACTGGAAAATCAAATACTGCATGAAACTGGATTGGATCGATACTCAAAAAGCCAAGATATGTGAGTGAAGTGTCAAAAATGTAGCACTTGGAGAGAGGCAGCGCAGCGCGGTGGCGCTTAAAATTTCAAGAGCTGGGCGCGGGCACCTCCACTGGAGTATCACGAGTTCATAAATTAGTTACTTTACGAGGGAAAGGTCGCGCCCGAAAGCGTTGGTCCCGTGTATAATTTTCATTTAAACACACGCAGGCATAGGTAGGTCCTCGCAGTAAATCAGGTCCTCTGTCCACCGCCCTTCGGTCGCACGGTGACGCGCGCGCCGCAGTGCCATCCACCTCGCAACAATGTAAAGACATTTCCATTGTACCGTAATAGGGCATTGTTTGTGACGTAAATTTTACTGCTGAATATGCAAATTTCATTTTGCGTCGACCTCCAGGAAGAAATATTGCAAAAGTTTTTGCGAAAAATTAAAATCACGAATCGTGGACAAGTTTTAATAACGATCGTTACTGCTTCGGAATATTTTTATTGCTTTGCTCAAACGAGTTGTAGTACACAGTTATTTTAAGACGGCTCTGATATATTATGCAAACACTTAGTTTCCGTTTGCACTGCCTGCTTATTGTACTGCGTACGATATCTACCTAAAATGTCTAATATTAAATCCACTGTTGTCTTGTTATGTAAATGATAATTAGTTGATGTTTGTACCCTCTACGCTTACGATACCAACACTAACGAATACTTTATTTGAATAATTTGGCTTTGTCATAAATATTCATAGAAAGGAGTGTCAGCGCACATTGTGTTGTAACGGTGACAGTTTGATATTTAAACAACTCATTCACATTTGAGAACAAAGATCTAGAGAACCTAAATAATTTTTCTGGACAATTCCTTTGATATAAATAAAGGAGATGCAAAAACTTACGCACATTTATTTGATAGATTCAAAGCTCTAGAAATATATTGTATCATTGAATAGTTTCGGCACTTGAAAAGATAGACAACACTGTAGTTGAAAAGAGTTGAAGACTGGGGCGTGTCTTGAGAACTATTGAACGAACATCTAGCAAGGTCTAGCAATGGACTGGCAATTGGTTGATGATGACTCATTTCTCATTAGTTTTTATCTAAGATTAGATACCAAACTCTATACCTTATCTAATGTTTTTATAATGGTGCAGTAGCAATTGACCATACGTGACTGCATTCAACATTCTCGGTCGATCATTTTGTAGTTGGACAGTTGTTTTGTAGGTACAAAATAGTACAAATAAACAAGCTAAACTTGTAAAGGAACTGCTATATGTATAATGGATATTGTTGAGTTTTTTTGCTAAGTTTCAATATACTTACTCCCTTCAGTTATCGTGCAACTAAATAGTATTTTTGTCGAGCAAATAACGACATAATAAAACACGACGAAGGAAATTAAACCTTGTAGCAGGAATAATATATTAATCATCGTTCTATCCACTTTGGAAAAATATATTTTTTATCCATAAGTACTTAATCCTCTCAAGAGTCAACCAATTACGATTAATTACGAGATAGGATCTCGCAAAAAAGATAATAAGTAATAATGTACCTATATTATTGCAATCTTGATCTTATTTGTTATTTAAATTCCGTGTTTGTACTCTACATACAACATACAAAATTAAATAACAGGTTAAAGAAAGCACCGCAACTCATAATAAATTCTTCCCTCATCTATTAGTCCAATAAACCACTACGTGAAACTCATTAACTCAGAATAAGATATATCTCATTACACAGAGTGTCTACTATAAAAAAACTATGATCAAAGATACGCTACTGACATTCAAGTTACACTGCGTGGTCATCATGTGTATCTGTGCGCGGCCTTTTGCAGAGTTGCTACATACAAGGCAGTGTAAATTAAAAAGGAAAGATGAACGTTCGTTTACCATTTTGAGTAATAGAGCCCCAGAAGCAGTGCCCGATCTCGTTACCTACAAATAAAAAGCTTTTTCAGGAGCCGGCCTCGAGCGTTAATATTTGAAGCATGGCGGGAGATGCCTAATGTGCTATTAGCCCCGGAACCACGAGACTTCTCACCGGAAGATTCGGTTACATGGAACACCGATCACAAATTCAGATGGTAATTACTTCTAGCTTTAGTATTGTAAGTACTTATAGCTCGTCATAAAAGTGTTCCCTCAGAGGAGATATACTCCGATATCCTTCACAATTTGCATATAACTCTACAAAGACAGATGTTGGTGTCAATTCTGTTGTTGCATTTTTTAAACTAAGCTAATGTGACAGCGCTAAAATTACACTCTCATCTGTAGGTACTTTCAGTTCAGGAGCAAAGCCCGAGAACATTGTTAGTGCTGTCAAACTAGGTTATTTAAAAAAAATAAAACAACAGAATCTGGGGCTTTGCTGATCAATGTTTTATGTTTTAACGTAATAGAGTCGCATATTCTTTGATTTATAAATAACATGGTTTTGAACGTTATGATTACACCAAGGACCATGAAAAATAGATAAATATCTACAGATCATGCAGAAAGCTTGCCACGATCTATATCTCAGTGGTGCCAAACGAAAATAGTTTACGTTCTATAAAAACGTAAATACTTCCATGATCGGTTAAAAATGGCATCGCTGCCTTTGGACTAATCGTTCAGGTGCAGTACATTGAGACCGGGCGCCTCCAATGCGAGCACAAAAATAAACCTATTTCCCAAGGCATGCGGGTGCTACACAGCTTATTATTGAAATACAGCTGGATAACTAAATACAAAACTTCCGTCATCTATACAAAGTTTGTATAGATGATCCGAAAGTTTGTATTGATGTCCCGAAAGTTTGTATAGATAACCCGAAAGTTTGTATAGATGATCTGAAAGTTTGTATAGATGACCCGAATTCGTGGTTTTCATAATATTGAAGTTTGTAAACTTAAACTTAATTATCTTGGAAACCACAAATGCAAGTTTAGTTAAATTATGCAATTAAACTGTTAGTTTTATTTAATTTAGACGTACTAAAAAGGGGGGCCTTACCACTAACATCGATCTCTACCATTTCTTTCTATATACCGACTATTTATTGATCCATTCACATAATAATTATGTATTTTGCAAGTCATATTGAATGTTCTACAGTCGTCTACGCAAACATCTACGGGCGTAGCAGTTGTCTACGGCGTAGGCGTTTCGTAGCGCACGACTCAGTTATCCTACTTCAGCTGTTGTTTCGTCCTCAAAGTGAGCCAGATGTGTTTTTCGCGCTGTGCGGCGGCTGCAGCGGATATGCACGTGACATTTATTACTTCCCGCAAATGTTGCAGCCGCATTAAGTTTTCGCAGCGTACTTAGTTTTTATGCTGTGGTTACCGCATAAAAAGTAAGTACGCTCTAAGTTCCGTATACAAATGCGCTAGGCGAGGTCTACAAAGAAGTCCAGAGTTTATTTCTTATCTGTCAGGAGTGCAGTATGCAGAGTTGGTTTTGGTATATGTTTCTATGGTCAAGTCAGTGGCTTTTGTTGTACAATTACTGGTACTAGAAAAGTCACAGTGAAACTTAGCGTAGAGACAGGACTTTGTGATGGCACGGAGACCTCTTTTTGGTTCTAATATTACAATAATTTCTTAATTTGACTCAACGATGCTATGTGGAATACCCACAAAATGAATATTTGTGAACAATGTTATTTATTGAGAGAGTAACAGAATAAGCAGATAGCTCACCTGATGTTAAATGATTACCCAATACATATAGGTACCTCATATGCACGTCCATAAAATCATCTTGATTAAAATATCAAATATCTATTTACTTTACCTACAAATTAACAACAGCCGAATAGTTTTAAGGCAATAGTGTAACCGTGGACGAAATAACACACAGTGTAACACAGTGTGCGACTAAGTAAACACGAGTATTTACATAACCAACGCACAGCTATTATTGTAGGTAGGCGTCCGCATTGAATAGATATTATTGTGGTCACGTTTTACTAATATTTGACTGTCCCTAAATCGCATCGACGCCTATAACCGTATTTATAGATCTTTGTTTATTCTTTGCGTATTCAGCGAACATGTTTTTGAAATAAGTTTGCTAAACTTGTTTGTTAAATCAATAGGTCAACGTGCTTTGTTGAAATACTATGCCTATTTGAATAGGATTCTCTGTTCTAATGTTTGTTTTAATAAAGCACTTAATTTTGGGATTTTACTGAGTTAAATATAAAAAGAGTTTATTAAAACCTCACTTTCAATAACTTTTAAAACCATTTTAAAATGTATTAAGTAATTAATTTCATCTTTTTAAATAAACTTTCAAGCCTACAGTTAATATAAGCTGATACACACACAGCAAAAAAAGAAGACACAAAACGTGTTCGTGAGCATTGTTGTATTGGTACTTGCAATAAACGAACAAGAAAGAAAGACGACGAGACGTGTGAACATTTTTTTACTAGCACCTGCTTTATTTTTTCTTTTAATATGGTACATTTCTTTGCAAAACGATGTTACCTCATTACCTATCTATGTTACGATCTCAAGTAATAAACCCACTTATCAAAAAGTTTCCCTGAGTCATAAAACAAAGTTAATTTAAGTTTTGATCGTTAAGTTTAGTGAGGCATAGAACTATGAAAGTGCTTAAGTGAGGTGGCCAAACAGGAGTCGGTAAAGCCTTTACCTAATTGTGAGATTATTTGGCTCACGCAGGTTACTTATCGTATTTACCGCGGCCTCAGTCTACTCTGCAAAATTATAAACGGAATTTCATGTTCACATTTTGAGTTACACTGCGCAGGAATACCGCAGCACATTGAGAGGAGTGGTCGTTGCTCGCGTACTGTAAATCGAAGTGTCAATTGGAATTTTTGCTTATTATCTTGTTGAGTAGATTACTCGGGACGAAATAAAACACATTCAAAACAAGGACATTGTAAAAGATAAGCTTATGTAGTTCCTAAATAAAATATAAAAATCAGTGTTATGCGATAGATACCTCAATAAAATTTTAGATTCTTAATCATAAGAATAAAAATAAGAAGTTCTTTAAATTTTGTAAATGATTGGTAGATAATGCTAAATAGCATTAAACTCGCCTCTGTACGATTTTTAAAGTGCAATAAAGAATTTTCTAATCTAATCTAATGATAATACCTTCATTATTTTGTAAATTCAACAGCATTACCATTCAATAAACACGTGACGACAGCACTGATTCGTCGGTGAAACGTAATTTTAATCTATTTCTATACTTTTTGAAATTCCTGTTACACATCTAATTCCGGCCTTTTACATTTTTATTACGAACACAAAGCTCATTTCGCATATTTCACTAAAGTTATTTCATGAATAATTCTTCGGCTTTTAAAATGTACCAAAATATACGAAATTTGAATGTTGATTGTCGGACAATTTACGCTACCAAGTTTAAAATGGACGTTCAAAAGAAATATACTGGGCAAAGTGCGAGAGCTAGTTTAGCATTACCAAAAATCTGTTATTTATACAGGGTGTTACCAGACCACTTCCGAAAACTTGGAGGTTCCAATCAGACCATGATACTGAAAACATTAAGCGAAAAAAATCGCGAAAAAAAAAATTGACTTGACTATCTCTTTTTAATTTTTTTTCTAGTTACATACACACAGTACAACATAATAAGACATATCTACCTAATTATCTCATTTAAAAAAGCAAAAAAACAAATAAAATAAATAAAGCAGCAATGTACACGCAGCACGCAGATTACGTCTACTACAGCATGAACAGCTGAGAGTTCATCGCGGGTCATTCAAGTACGCGACGTGCGAGCGACCTACGTTAGTACCTACCTACGTTAGTAGGCACTTACGACACAGAATAAATAATAGTACTACGCCTCGACCTTACCTACATGAATGCGTACATTGCGGGCTGGCGAAATAAATACAAATCTTTAAACATTGTTTTCTCCGGCTATAATTATTTTTCAGGATAACTGATTTTTTTTTTGGTTGGGTTTTGGTGTGCTGTAGCTCCCCCTTTCGTTTTCGGATGTGGTCTGGTAACACCCTGTATAAGACAACGAAATATCTAATAGACATCGCTGTCTGAGGGACCATTCCCTAGTAAAAATATTATTGCAATTTTGTTGGGATATCATGCCATTTAGTGACTTTCATAACATTCCAACAACATCCCTATGATAATTATATATACTAAATAGATTTTCTCCGTTGGATAGTTTTTGATTGAAATCTGATTGTTTTATGTTTAACCCTGCTAGTGGAATATTATATAAAAATAATGTATGAATTAACAAATAAAATTACAACTAATACAGTATTTACAAAATACTTTATACCTATATTTTTTTTTTATTAAAGTAATAATGCAAAAAGACAATGTTTCGTTTTCACTTACCTACAACTTCCGCCATTCATTGTAATTCTATCCGAATGTTTACAAGTAAAACGGCATTTAGTACCGATTTTCTATTCCGCTTACCTTGAAACGACGGCTTTGTGTTTTAATCTAATTTATAAGGAGAGGATTTATGAGGCCTTAGAGAAAGGAAAATAGCCTCACGCAACACGTCTGCGCCGGCTCTATTGGATACGTGCTCGTGATACATCGAACGGCGATCCGCAACACGTATCCTGCCGATTTATCCTGGGACGACTCTCTGACAAAACCTGCCTCTCTGTACGCGCCACTTGTTTACATCTAATAAAATAAATAATACCTTCTGCAGCCGCTCTTGTCTCGCTCACAGAGATCGAACCACTCGCTCGTATTACACACCTCTGTGACTTCCAACGAAATGTTCGCGTTTGTAACCCAAGTGAACGTGCTTGTATTTTTTTACTAGTAGGTACTATTTCTACATCGCATAATTTTGCTACATTTTTGCGGAGTTTTTTATCTATTTGAGCACGAGCGTAGATGAAAATTATTAATTGACATAAAAGTCGCTGGTGCTTGCTAGTCGACCGAGGCGTACATATTTAATATTCAAGCCCAGAATAAAAAGTAGGTTTTACGGGACGAATTTTCTATTTGTAATGATTTCATTATTATGTATGGAACTTTACTATGACAATTTTACTACAATTATAAAGTACCTAATTACGTAGACCCCAATCCCAAGCACTATAAAGTAAGAGTGGAATAAGACTTTTACCACTAGTAGGTATCTGAAAACTTTACGACGGTTGTAAGGTTTTTGGCACTTTGTCACATAATTCTGAAATATAAAACTATGTTACCATATTGTTAACAGTTGAACGTAATACTTCTTACGTAGCTACTTCATAAATCCTTAGCGAATTTAGGAATAAATTTATGTTTTGTAACTGCAACACTAAATATCATACTACATATTTTGTGTTGAAAAGACACCAACACATTGATTAAACGACGCGCGTTCTCCGTTTTGACGACAGATGAAACAAAATACACGTTCATTAGTGCAGACCCAGAAATCATATTACACAGTCGGCACTTGATTATGAAATCGCCGTACCTCGTGCTGGCTCGAGTGATGGATCTACTTACACAAAGTAACTAGATCTGGTTTTGAATCTCCGGTGACGAGTAGGTACGTAGTTCCATGTATTGTATATACGCTTAGCGTATACCTAGCTGGTCTGTATTTGTTTTAAAAATTTAGCGTTACATACTTCTATCAGTTTTTATGATGGTCGTAAACGAACGAACTTTGAAGCGCGTACTGCAGTATGCAGTATTTTGTGAAGGATGTGTCATGTTCTCACGTAAATTATAGGGCATGCATACACTACAATTAGTGCACAGCAGAGGTTTAGTAAGATGAAAGCGGCTTTGTGGTGCAAGCTCGTATGCCTCGCGAAAACCAAGCTAAGCAAAGTTATTACTTTGCTTTGAATCCAGCTCTCTCTACTCAAACTTATTAATTCAATGGATTTTGCTAAGCTTCATGATTTTCCGAGGCACCGTGCGTACGAAGGATCATTATTTTAAAATTGCCTCCTTCACTCGGTTAATAAGTGGCGTGCAACATTAGTGTCGGAGCTGGCGACATGATACAGAATCTGTGCAATGCATGCCGACTTAATCCCAGGTAATGGGCCGTAATAAAATGTAAGAGGCTAGAGGTTACGACAGACGTGCGCGCGTGACCTGTTATCTCCAGCTTTTAGTCTGCTTAAGAGAACACAAATTCG
Source organism: Eulithis prunata (assembly GCA_918843925.1). Lineage (NCBI taxonomy): Eukaryota > Metazoa > Arthropoda > Insecta > Lepidoptera > Geometridae > Eulithis > Eulithis prunata. The sequence goes on along the minus strand of OU974014.1, from coordinate 5,776,763 downwards.
GGTTTGGTCAGGAACGATTAAAAAGTATTGAAGCAGCGTATTTTGATCAGAATGTGTGGTGGGAAAGGGTCAGTATTCATTCGATCGATTGCTCGGTGCTCGGTGTGTTAAGTGATTTGACGGATATGTGAGTTTTCTAACTTTTTTTATGACGTCAGGTTTTGACAAATTAACACGTCAGCGCGAGATACGGCGCGCGCTCGCAAGCCGGGCCATCAATATCGATGCGACCACCATTACTCAATATCACTCAAGTGGAACTGCCCAATTTACAGCTACATTTAACTGATTTGATTGAATCCACCGAAAGTTATCACCCCGGGGATCTTTCCTCGTACGGTCATGCGTTTTATTTTAAATCTTCTGAGGTTGAAGGATCTTTTCATTTATCTAGATGTTTGATAGATGTTTCTATAGATGTTTGTTCTGTGTCTGGGTGTTTCTATGTATTATAAGTATGTATTTACAAAAAAATATGTATGTATGTATTCTATCAGCCATCTAGTTTCCATCGTACAAGCTGTGCTTAGTTTGGGACTAGAAGGCTTTGTGTAAATTGTCCGTGAATATTTATTATTATTATTATTATCTCGTAACATTTTCTTAGTTTTTCGTGTCTTCTGACTGTTCGTTTTTTATTTTTACTGCAAAATTGCAATTTAGCACCTACTACTCTATTTTAATCAGCTGTTGTTGGACAAACAAGCTTCACATTGTGTTTTCTCTTACTATGAAAATTATGTATTTTATGTAAGCGTATACGTAACTGCATAAAGACCAAGTTAATGGCAATACAATAATAATGTTACAAATATAATTATCACGAAAAGTAGGCGCTATTAGTTTACGAGCAGAACAAGAAGGTACGGCTCTTAAACTAATAGCGCCTACTTTATTATTATTATTATTATTATTATTATTATCTTAAGTCGGGTGTGTAATCGGTTCATAAAAGCTCTATATTATACTAGCTCTATACTCAATACTAAATTAATTCGTTCTCGTAATCAGAGAAGTTGGCGTGAACTGAACTTTCAATAGCTAAACCTGTACTACTAACTTTGGATCGGAAGTCTTTGACTTTGCTTGGTCCACAATATTCTCTTGTATTTATTTAAAGTTCTAAGATAAAAATTCTAACAAAATATTATTGTAGCATCTTTAAACTTTCCAAACTAAACTACAAATATTTTAAAGTATGGCTTAATATCCAAGAGCAAGATAATATTAGCAAGCATTTGCATAACCTCACATTTAAAGTCAAAGATAATACCTTCGGACTCTGTATAAATACCACTGAAAGGCCGCACTCTACGACTGGGCTTTATTAAAGCTACTCGGAAATTGTGGATTGTTTTTATTGTAAACCAAACCATCCCTTGTGGTAAATATTCCCTAAACCCAGTTTGAGCTCATTCCGTTTCCTCTTCATATTTGCTATAATATTTTCTATCATATTCATTCCATTTCGCGTCTTTATTTGTTATTATAACATAGTTTATTTAAGCATTATCGTCGGTCGTTTCCTGGCTAGAGAAAGTATGAAGTGGTTGTGCATGAAAGTCGACACGACTTTGATGTATCGTGGAGCGTCGGTAGTTGGACCCTGAATATTTACGAGCTGGAAGTTGGGACGAGGCCGAGGTGCACCTCTTACCCAAGGACGGGTACACATTATTCATGAATGCCTATGTACGAGTATAATGTAATTCAACATACAACTGACATAACATACACTTAACGGACGGAATGCTTAGCATTTTCCTCACATTCTTAACCTTTTTGTTGTTTACCTTATTTGTTTGCGATTGGAAGTTGAAAATAAATGGAGTTTCGGGCATCAATTTATTGTTTCTAATAAAACGGTTGCGCCTACGTAAAGTACCCATAAATTGATTCCTCAAGTGCCCAATCGCGCGTATTGTTACAAAATTGTTTTTGAGGAGTTAACTAAGTTATGTACGCATATAAATTATATAGCGTTTACTCTAGCAAGTAAACAGTGTTATAACTGAAACTTATGCAAAATAGATGAATACTATGAACTATGAACTGAACGGCGCTGCGCCGCGCCGCCGCCGCCGCCGCCGCCTCAAGTCACGGCGCACCCTTCAGTTCAGTTGTACAAACCACCATATTGCCTTCAAAATAAATGACAGCCGTTAGGGCCCTTACTTGAACTCAGTATCTTTGATGTTGTGGATGGAACCATGGATGTGGAACATAAGTTCAAACAAAGCAAAATATCAAAAGAACAAAAATCTGTAACAGTACACAGTATTTAAGGAAGGAATTAAACTTAACGCTAGAGAAAAGAAGATGCAAAGAAATAAGGAACAGAAGTAAATTACAGAGACCACAATAATTTCTCTTGTGGACATTTTGTTTTCCTTTATTGGTCATATTTATCAATGCGAACGCCCGGGGCGGAGAATAAATCGCTCGCTTATTTCAAGTGATTCTGCTATTTCTCTGCAGACGCTACTTACTTTTAAATGATGTGAAAATTAAAGTCATTTGCGAGGCTTTAAAATAAATGCAGTGTGAAAACGGCGGGCCTGAATGTGAGCCCACCAGCGCTCGTTTGAGCTCAGTCACATGTCACAGGAACCACTCGCCGCGTTTTGTGAACCTGTGCTTATAAAAAGCATCAAATTAAAATTAAGAGGGCGTTGACATCAAAGGATTACTACCGCTTCTTTTTAGCAGTACTCAACTGTTTATTTAGCCCAAAAAAATCTGGTCCTGAAAAAATAACATAATTTTGTAAAAATGGAATCTAGATACACATCTTAGCTTCAAGATAATAATTTCATAAACTGTTTTATGCTAATATCTTCATCCAGTCCTGTGTAAGTAGATCTTTTTTAGAAAGTTCTACGCCTGCCTATATACTCAAAAAATCGATATTCTAAAAAAACACGCCTTATTTGATTTTCAGTAAAACTAGCATCGTCAATGTATTTGAAAACACCAAAAACATTATCTTGACCTTCTTACGCCTTTTCATCTACGCCTCACCGAGCAATCGTCGAGACATCCACGTATAGAAGGCTGAAAGATGTGGCGGGTATAATAACCGGAACCGGTAGCATAACGTCATCCCAGCCTGATTTACAAGCCTGTCTAAATAGATTGGACGTTATGAAAACCCTTTTCCCTAAACCTTGGCGTGTCAATAATTTTATCGGATAGAGGCTTCGGGAAGGTAACGTGGCGTTTTTCGTCTGAAATTTGCCAGCTATTTTTATCGCCATCTAAAAGTATATTGTAATACTATAGAGATGTGGGGTTGACGCATACTTTGTCTTATGTTTACTTTGTACAGTCGACAGGTGATACGATATCGAATAAGTATATTTATCGAGAACTGTAAGTAGGCCCTTGAGTTTACTTTTGTTCTATGAGCGATAAACATTACAGTATAAAAGTGTATGAAAACATGGTAAAGTAAATAACCTTTTTTTTGTTTAAGAATGCAAAATGTAATTGTACTCGTAGTAGCATAATAACACCATTTATATCGATCTATGATTCTGTGGTGAATGGCCCCAAAAGTATAAGTGAGTTTACAACTTTGATCGTTCAACCCGCGCTTAACGGGGTTGACGTTTGGTGTGTTGACAGCTGTCACCGTGTAAATGAGGCTTTTGGGTTTGGAAACAAGGTGCAAGTGTGGCAAATGGCAGACTCCCTCCTAGGGATCGAATTATGAGCCAAATCGCTCTCGGCAGCACCCACGGGGAGCTGAGCCGGTAAATAGGGAATATAAATTTATCTTAAACAAATTCTTCCCGTGTGATGGGAGCACACCGAAGAGGAAAATTACGTATCGTGCAGCGTATCGCACGTCTTGATTTTAATAGAGACTTAATGGAAAATTAATTTGTCAGCTTATCATAGTGGAGATAGTTACATCTCACGTCAGATCCCTACAGCATCAAAGTGATGTACACGACGACGTGTGCGTTACTAACATTATTAGTAATTTGAATCTGATAAAATCCGATTTTATATAATATTATTTTATAAATATGTCATATCGCCACATTTTCGCTGAAAAATTTATGGCATATTATGGCATCGAAGAACATTGTTTACTTAGTGTACCCTAGCGACACCCACTCTTTACTTTTGATATTTATAATCCCATTGATAATATCTGAGAACGGTAAACTCTTAACTAGGTCACATTAGAAGTAACACAAAGTATTGTTCTGTACCGGGAAGGTATTCAAAAGATGTTCCACAACAAACAAAGCTCCAAGAAAACTTAACGATAAGATTTGGCAGTCATAACATTCGCGCAAATTATTATTTGTTGTACTAAATCAAATTTCGATTTACCTACAACAAACAAACTTGCTTGAAAGTGAGCTCGGTTTAATTTACCCACGTTGTATTGCGCTCGCGAGTATGTTTACCGGAGTGTCCGCTCAGTTTGCGACACACGGAAGGAACTCGCTCACCTTTCACAAGCTTGCTAGTACAAGTAGCCAAGTCAAATTTCGAAACACGAAAAAGTTAGTGTAACAACAGTGTGCGCCGGCGGTCTTCCCCGAGGACTCGACCACAACAAATTACTGGCAAACAACTTCGAAATAAATTAACTCTCAACTTTCAAGCGTTTTACTTTTTGTAAGACGAAAACAATTTCCTTTGTGTTAGTTTACGAACGTACAGTCGTAGCAAGAAGTACGCTTGAGTGCCTGTCAATTTTGACATCATTTTATCGTTCAAGGTTCCGCGAGTACAATTTTTTTCGTAGTATAAAGGAATCCTGCACACTTGACGGAAATTCCGTCGCGGACGACGGCATTTCCGTCAAGTGTGCAGGAGGCCTAAGAGTCAAAAAGTAATCTATCTGTATCCGTATACTGTATTTCGTATGCTGGAAATAAAAGCTGTCGACAAATGGGGTTATACTAAATTGTATCGCCCAGTTGAGCAACATAATGTGCTAGAACAACTTTACTTACCCCTACATGTACCTGGAAATTGGTGGTAATATTATTATAATTTGTAAAATATCTTGTACTTGCAGAAATGTCAAAGCACGATATCAAAATACTAAGCAACGGCTAGTCGGTTTTGTTAAGAGTATAAACGAGGCGTTTTTGTAGAAACCGTACCTGTTACGAAAATTTATTTTTTAAGTACCTTCGAATCAAAGTAAAGCTGAAATGACTTTATAAGCGAAGCTTACCAAACATACCTGGGAGATAATAATATTCTGCCTACTTTTATTCGACATTGTTATTCACTTCCGCATCTGTATAGCGTGACGCATATCTTAGAAGTTGTTTTTATAATACGCGGTTGAATATTGTGAGTGCCTGTACCTTATTCTGAAGTGTTTGTTGTGTATGGAGAGTGTTTCTGAGCATTTGTAAACAGCTTTTAATTTCCCAACTTGTTCGCTAAGCGTGATGCCGTGCTAAGGAGTCCAAAACTACGTTAATGTTCAAGGTTTAAACCCTCGTGCCTGAGATTGTTCCGGTTTTCAGTGCGCAGACCCACCGCTAAGTTTATACGTTAATTTCTACATAAGGTAAGTAGAGATTTGACAAGGTATTCAAATAGTTGTTTATTAAGTTATTCCTTGTGGACGTTTTTAGGTTATCTTAGAAAAGCGTTTTAGATTTCTTGAAAGAACAATAATATTAATTTCTGAAGTGGTGCTTATTAACGCCAACTGGCTCTTGGCTCCCAGCCCAGATCAAAAAACTTTGTTCTAATAACATGCTATTCAAAGATAATAAGGCAGTTTTCGTAGATTCCGCTTTGCTGTGTTCTTTGCTCCGTTTTCATAACGCAATTTGTACGGTAGAAAATCGGAAGTATAAGCATCCAAATATTTTTCAGGATATTAGTTACTGAATCGAATACATACCTAATAATGACAATAATTTATTTGGAAAATGGTAAAATCTGGTTAACAATGGAAAATACCGAGCTATTTCCAGTTCGCAGTCAGTTAAGAGAATCGACAGCCGCAACGACGTCGAATATCTATTGCGGCGATACAGATTGACATTAAACTGCGGTACAATATCCCTTTATCTCGCGTAATTAGACATTCAAAACTCAATTCTCGGCCAAGAGCCCAATTTTGAGTGCAATTTACGGCTAATTAGACTCTTAAGTACAGAGGCGCTAGAGTCGCAAGGAGTTCCAGAGGAAGTTGGGAATGGCCGCGTTAATGTCTGGCAGCGCCAGGCCGGGTGACGGGGTACTCCACGCTTACTGTAATGTGCTATAACAACCACTGTATTCCTCTCACTGACTCAACTCGTCACGACCCCTTGTCTTCAAACAATAACAGTGAATGGGATGCCGCCCGTTTAGGCTTTATCACGCTATCTTGAAACTTGAGAAATGTGGCGGTCAATGCTGCGGGTTTTGTTCGCGGCTTTTATCTACTTTGTACCTACTTCTCACGGAATAGTCACGGTGAATGCCATATTATTTTCATAAGCACTTGCCAAAAACCTTTACTGATCATTTGATCATTTTTATTTATTCTGCTAATGAGACAAGTTTGGACTTTGAACGAGTTATTCCCACGAATGCCACAACATAAAAAGGTTTTTATCTTGTTTCCATATGTAGGTTGTGTGTGGATGTTTATATAAATACATTGTACATGTATATCAAAATAAACATTTCTCTACAGAGTAAGTACCTAATTAGTGTATGAAAAGCCGAAATGGTGAAAAACGCTCGTGAATTTAGTTAGAAACATGTAAAAAAAGTAAGAAAACACGGTAAAAACTCACGTAATTCTATAAGCGTGTTGCGAAAAGACATGAAGCTACCTACACATTCCACGTTTTAGCGGTCTTGCTATTGCTGATTGCATGAAGACAAGTCATTTCATTTTAACTTTTAAACATAAATTTTTTTTTTTTAAAAACCGATAGTACAAGCTCTGCTTAGTTTGGGACTAGAAAGTGTGAAATGTTTAGATTGATTTATGTATTATTATTTTCATATATTTTCAGCTTTAAAACCATCGTATATATACTTAGGTACTTCATTGTCTGATCAATCTCAACATCAACGTGAACGTGGCATGTTTACTTGTCAAACGAAATGCGCAACTCACTGTAGATATGTTAAGCAATCTTGAAGCAAACACCGTAATGCAATTAATTCTGTTATAAGCCACAATCAAACCTCTCTAAATTAGATTTTTGGTTAAAGTCTTTTGAGATTGATTCAACAATTTCAAAGCCACTCTTTACTCATTCAAATATCCGCAATTATCAAAACTGAGTAATATTTTCTCAAAATACAAGACAAAGTTATTTCTCCCCAAAATTCACTTTAGCAACATTGAAGCTAAAAGCATTCCAGGGCTTCTTAATCAACGGTCGACGAATATTAATTTAATTAGCTAAAAGTTTTTATAACAAGTAAAAGGTGGGAACAAAAAATGGTAGTCTTAGAAGAAACTTGATATTTAAATCAAACAAGCGTGTTCTTATTTTTACAATTATGCGGAGATGTTTTTATGTATAATGGGCAAGATAATTGTACATTAAATATAATCTACTTGGAAATAAGAGTGTAAATGTCTAAAATGTATATTCATAAAGCGTCGAGCTAGATATATTGCCGGTGAGTCTCAGCGGCGCCCTGACAAATGTGTATCTACCTACCTACATCATGCTAGCCTAGCGTCCTACTCTAGTGCAAGACATATTGAGATCGTAAAATACAGTTTGTGTGTTTTATGTTAAATTTCTCAGGTCCATAAGAGAAATCGTCTCTTTTTAAAGTGATCCTTTCGAGTTACAAAGTCTGACAAGAAATCTTTACAGTTTAAAACACACCTGCTTTTATTTTTGTCATGCCTATAATCTGTTTATTAGTTTCAATACAAAAACCTGAAGCAGTCATTTACGTCAGTCACAATTTGCCTTAAAAATGTCCATGCGCCAGAAGTCCACAAATAAAGCTGATCAGATACGTAAATACTTTTTGTTTTTAATAAAGTAAGTTGATCTAGCCTCTGCGCCTCAGTTAGTGTTAAGGTAGGGTGAGTTAACAGTGTTAATTTAACATTTACAGAAAGCGTATATGTCTCAAATCGATTATATTTGTAGTTATAAATAGTAATTTACGTATTTTGAGATACGGTACATTTTTCAACAACTTCTAATGAAATACGAGTATATTTTTAATTTAATTACTTAGGCCAAATTACTAAACCACCGGTGGACCAAACTCAAAAGAATCTTCAAAGACAATTGTTATTCACTCCTCAACATTTACTTGCTTGATTAGAATCGAGCGAATAATAAAAAAGCAGAGTGCTTTCTTTTATAACACATTTAGCGAGTTCTTAAATAATTACCAAAGTTCAGCGTATCTTCTAAGTAAATCCGAACATTTTGCCTTCACCTTTTCCTCGGCACGAACATACAAGATTACATTAGAATATTCGTGAAATATTTTGAACGCAAACTTTTTCATTCCACAGCCTAAGAAAGAGTAAATATAATCAGCCGCACTTCCAAGTATGCAAAGTGTCGTGAGTTCAACTGTAGCCGTACACTCGATTTTGGGTAAATAAAATGTTTGCCTCCATACCTCAGAGAATACCATTGGTAGCGCCCTACTTTCCTATTTGAATACGCAATGAACAGTTGAACGGCCTTTTCGGTAATTAAAAAGGACTATAAAGTGAAATTAATTAACGTTCTAGAAAACGCATCTAGATATGCAAAAAATGTTTTTGTAACAGCAAAGAACACACCGAGACTGTCTCCATACTGCATGGCAGATAAAACGGTGTAAATGAAATTGGAAGTTAGATAATCGGTACAAGCACAAATGCTACGGCGTAGCGGTGCTACGAGAGCTACGAACAACGCGTAGCTGCGCTACAAATAGATTGCAGGCTATTGTCACTCAATGATTCATGTTTGGATGCTGTAATTTGCATTTCATTTGCTAAAACCAACGGCAAAACGATTGAATACTAACCTACTTAGGTACGATTTGGTTTAGGTTTTGTTCAAATATAGGTAGGTAAATACTTGCATTTGACTGTAGTGCCCATATTCGTAAACAATTTTTTTACATTAAAAATATGATACGAAATCAGGTCTTACAATGAAGAAAAAAAGCTTATTAGAAGAATATTAAAGCCTATGGTGAAAGTAGGAGAATACAATAAAAAATAATCATGAGTTAAAATTAAATACGAACGAAAATAATAAATAAATAAATATTCACGGATACTTAACACAACGCCTTCTAGTCCCAAACTAAGCAAAGCTTGTACGATGGAAACTAGATGGCTGATAGAATACATATATACATTTTATTTTGTAAATACATACTTATAATACATAGAAACACCCAGACACAGAACAAACATCTATGTTTTACAACACACAAATGTTTGTTCTCGGTGGAGATCGAACCCACGACCCACTGCACGAAAGGCAGAGCTACTACCGACTGAGCCATGACGCCTGTCTATTACCAAATAATACATATTTGGTAATAATTTCTTTATTTTAATATTTTCATGGACGCTTAAATCCGACATGCTGCTGAATAAATTAGTAATATAATTTAGTTGTAATTAGATTGTATTGTCCAAACTTTCTGCGGCGAACACGCTTTGACCATGTTACTAGCTGAAAGAATTATTCGTATGCATATTTAATAGAATCCAAACAATTTGATCCTCGTAAATGTGTTATACATACAACATAATTGGACAATTAGCGCAAACCCGCGGTCGCGTATATTGTACGACATTCTGTACTAAAAGTGGTAATTATCGTCGTCACGCAAACGACAAAGGGCGTTTGTACACTACACGATACTGACATAAATAAATAAATATTCAGAGACATTGAAACATTTTCTACTCTCAAACTAAGCAAAGCTTGCACTATGAGAACTAGGTTACTAATAGAATACTTATTTTTTTTTTTGTAAATACGTACTTATAGTACATAGTAACACCCAGACACAAAACAAACATTCATGTTCGCCACACGTAAATGTTTGTTCTTAGTAGGGATCGAACCCATGACCCACGGAAGGCAAAGCTATTACCGCCTGAGCTGTGACACCTCCCGTGTCAGAGGCTCGAACAAAAATATATCAGTGTCGCCGTCGATATGGTGTGAAAGTGTCTAGTTCTCAACCTGTTCATCGATATCGTGTAGATATCGTATCGCAGGCAGTGTAAAAACAGCTTAATCCAACCATTACAATGTATACGCACACGTTCTTCAAATAAAACCACTGTCATTTGTTAACCTTGATTTTAACTCGTAATACTAAAAATGTGTATTAATTCTGAATAAATATAAATTAGATGAATAACATATTGTTGTGGCGAGAAACCAAAAACTTTTTTAAATTTGTAAAGAAGAAATTGTTATACTTTTATAAGTTACAAAGCATTGCGCGAAACTCACGCCAGACTACCATATGGAACGAAACAGTAATTTACTTAGGGAGCCCAGCTATGACAAAATCGGCACGAATATACACATATTCGTTTGTTTATTAATGTTCAACAGAGTTCAAAACAAAAGCTATTCGCGTTATTAACCGTAAAAGGGACTTATCAAAGCTATTAGGTAGGTTTTGTATTGCTACGCCTTTTTTGTTACTTTATATAAACGTATTTTGTCATTATGCTGCTACAAATGTTTAATGTAGTAATGGCTACGTTATTGTGTTGTTCCAGAGGTCAGGAATGCCGGTACTAAACATTTGATTCCAAAATAAGATTCTCGGTTTTATTAATGCTCTATTTACAGTCAGTTTATAAGAGTAATAAAAGATTCTACGGAATGGGGCACTTTGATTTGATTTTGATTACACAAACATAATATAAGGTTTGATGACCTGATGTTATCATGCTTTCACAAGTATTTACCAAAACTAATTTTCAGTAGCTACTTTCGCAAATCGCAGTAGTTATCATGCTAAGCATCTACAGACACGTAAGCATTAAAACTTTTGCAGAACTTAAATTTAAATTAGTAAAGCCAAAAACTTATCTGTTTGCCATTCAAGTCATTCAGTTCGCAACACTCCATGAGCGCGCCATTATTAAGAAGATACAGTCTTTTCATAGTTAAACTTGAGCACAAACTTATTCCGCTTCACGGAGGCCCCGCTACGAAATGCAGTGCACTTCGACTCGACTTATAAATTATTCAAGTAGTGAGACACTTCAAATATAGCACACTGGCTGCGCGATATTTTGAGAACAACTGCTCTGCCATCGAGCGTTCGGCCTGGCTTCGATGCGGCCTGCCGCTTGACCCCGTTATAAACTTAGATTCTGATACCACAGGCCTTTTTTATCTCGCTTACAATACCACCACAATCGACGCCGGGCAGAAACTTGTAGGAGAACGAAGCGGATCCCTGAAATAGACGTACGTTTCTATGTATAGAACTAACTTGGAAACTTCATATCCGAGATGGAAATAATTTTGAAGCACAGTTTTATAGTTCGCATTGTAATTGAGATAGTTACTGTAGTTGTAGTGAGTGTCAGGATGGTTCAAGAGAGCCATCTGTTAGCTCTACACTAATTTCCATAATATTGTAAGAGTGACTCCTGAGTTTCCAAAGTAATTTTACAAATGGAAAACTTGACATGAAATCGATCGTTCGAAGCCAAATGCAATTTAAAGCAGTAACATAATTTATTGGAGCACTAAAATAATACGCTTTATCGAATTTTACGACCGTTTGTGAGTACGACGACCATTCCATCTTTAAATATAGCTGGCTCTGTTTCGAAATTATATCAGACAGCAAATGCATTGAATTCTATAAATGGTAACTTTGTGCCAAATCCACAGTTGCACAGCTAAAGCAGACTATCACGGTTTGATGTCACGTTCAGAAACTACAACTTTTTATGTAACTTAAAGATAATAATAGTTCACATCCCAACAAAGTTCTGCTTAAACGTGACCAATGGTAAATCAAAGTACTTAGTTTGAGCGACCATCAAGTGCCAAACAAACCAAACAAACATCTACCAGCCTCTCGATGTACCCAATTTACACAGTAAAATTATTATTGGTAATTAATGTGACGACTTTAAAATGCACGTCGTGAACTTTAGACACTTTGATATTAGAATATTTCAATGAAACAACTTATATTTTTATAATAATTAAAAGTAAATTCCTGACTAAGGTGTTAATACCCTCAGCATCACTTTTCCCAGATAAATATGAGGCTTCCGCCTACATGTGGGTAATTAACTCCTTTCCTCAAAGCTCCATTAACACGCTAAGCCACAACCTTAATTTTTCACAACAATGAAGGACAAAGATTTCGGAAGTATAAACTTGATACTTTAATCCGATCCAGGGAAAAGGGTTCTTCAGATAAACAGACGGCCAACGAAGTGATCCTACAAGGGTACGATTATTCTTTTATCATAAAAATAACACGAACCCATAAAAGCTTTTGTAAGTTGACTACAAAGTAGTCCACGACACATTACTTTCAATGGAAGATAGTAGTGACTCTAATTTATACCATCATCTGGCTTTTAGTAGAAACTTCTGCAAATAGTACTGAAGTGTGGTGTCACTCTATCTACATGCATATTCATACCGAGTAACATCGTCAAAGTAACTCATTTACACAATATCTAAGATAAAGGAAACACTGAAGCCAAATTGCAGGCGATACAGACGGCACCGCTGGTCGTGCAGAAGAGATAGATCCCACACCGCAGCTCTATGCAAAGAAGGGACTTGACGGATATCTATAAAACAGTGCCAAATTTTCCAAATGATCCACTGCCCGTGATAAGCGGAGCCGTGTATTATCCGCCTTAGCTATGCCGTAGCGAGGCGGCGCGGTCGGCAGCGGTGTCACAGAATAATGACGCAAAGGCTTTATTTTAAGAACAGCTATTATCTTTCCGCTGCACGAGTTCACGCTCCGGGCTAAATTAAAATATCTCGCTAGAGCACGAACTTTTGGTAAAGAAAAGTAAGGTTCGTGAAACTCGCACTAGATGTGTAACAAAGTGCAAAAGTTTGTTTCCAAGCGCAAAGGTTTCGGTTTCAATTACTCAAATATGGTTTTAACGAGATTTTTCGCTAATGATTCAAAGTTGCATGTAGACTGCAAAATTATCTCGAAATTCAGCGCAGAACCTCAGGGATTTGTCTGGGACTAATACGGGCGGTAGTGTTTCCTGTGCGCTAACAGAAATAATGTTATTGCCATAATTAGGAGCACGTTGAGTTCCAATTAGATTTACAATTGTTCTAGAAGCGCAGATAATACTCTGACTGTACGTAAAAGCAAGTTCAAATAAAGTGTCTCACTACAGAGAAGTTCATAAAAGTTTCATGTTTAGCACGTCTTAACCTTTTTAGAGTTTTGCAATTTGCAGGTCGGGAAGTGTTGCGGCCCCGCAGGATTCGAGAGAAGGACAAAAGAAAGCTAAAACACGAATGATGCTTGTGAAAAGCCAAGTTACATTTTTCTCAAAGAGCTCGAAGTTGGAAGTTTAAGATTCTTCAGTTTTGGACCGTTTTACGTAGCTATATGACAAAGTAGGGCAAAGTTAAGCTTGTGCGATTTATTTTATTAGTTTGTTTTTGGAGCTTCGTACCCAACGGATGCCAAGGCGACCCTAATACGCTGGCCATCCGTTTGTATGTACGTATGTATTTTCTTGGACCTCCTGCGGGTGAAACTGTAATTTTTTTTATTTTTTGTTGTATCTGCTCAATTTTGCTTTTAGCGCACATAGTGGTACTTGTAATGGACGAGTCAAACTCACACTCACTTATCTGATTTTCCTTTAATATTGTCAAATCTTTACAGGTAGGTTAATTACGTTTGCTTTTAATTATTCATTAAATACAGATTTTCTGAAAATCTCTGTTTATTTAGCTGTTTGGTGAAAAAATACTTCACTTTGTTTTATGTTCTTTAAAAGTGTTATAGGTCTACATAAAAAGTTACTTAAATTTTACTTTCCTCATCTACCTACATACTTTCATTCTCAAAGTACATAGTTACATAGCCAAAGGGCAAGTTGCTTTACCCTTTTTACAACTCTGAAAACCAGACAGATTTGAAATTCTTATATACATACATTCACGTTTGTTGTCTATAAAGATCATAAATATCCAAATTAGGAAAATTTTAAGCTATACTTGCATCGAACAATAACTGTGATCACGAACTCCAATAATGGTGTCCTTAATTTTTTCAACATGAGTTCAACACAACTAGTAAAATGAAAAGCTATAATTAAATTGTGATTACGTTCATAAACTAAAAAGCATTCGAATACCGAAATTCTAAAGCTGAAGTATATCTTAAGGGGACTTATTATAACTTCACTCCCACAGCTCCAAAGACTCCAAACTTCACTCAAATCAAGTCAAAAGCGCGAGCATGCGTTATTATTAGTATGCTAGCACAAAACTGTACTGCTTTCTTGGTAAAACCTTGCGATATTTTAAAAATCTATTTATTATTAACTTCTGACAATATCATAAGAATATGTACGTAAATTCAATATACGTAAATAGGAAATGCTCCAGAAACGTTGAATCAATATCTATACGTTACCATAACTCAACATGAGAAAATACATAGGTATCTTTTAATGCGCGATGGTACTCGTACTATGTATGTGTAAATAACTATGTAGTTGATACTGATAGAATATTTTTTCAATAGACTACACACCAATGCTACAGCTTACTGCTACAGCTTACTGCTACAGCTTATGCTGAGTGACGACCTATTTTGTTGTAATATATTAGATTTTAATTTTTATTGTGATTTCTTTGTTGTAACTGTGCATGTTTCTTTATATGACTCAAAATAAACATTTTCTATTCTATTCTATTCAATGTTTAATCCAACATTTATTTTCAATTAAAAATTTAACGCTCTACCTATAAAGTAGAAGGCAGAGATACCAAGCTGTGAGGTCAGAAAATCATTGCAAATGAGTTCTTTTAATGTATTTTCCTGTGTATCTACAACCTGTGTCGTGCATAAGGCATGTTAAAGTCCGTTGCTTGGGTAACGTTGATAAGGCGGACGGACAAACGCAAGTATTTTACGAATGTACACACACCTTTTTCGTGCTTAACGCCTGGCATTAGCTTTACAAGCAAAAATAACCTTTTTCTTTGTAAAATGTCTACGTATTTATATTTTACGTTTTCAGTATACCTTTGAATAAAGTTACTGGTGTTATTTGAGTTAAGTAAAAGCTTCTAATTAAAGTTGAAAGAGTAATTATTTTAGATTAGAATAACTTGTATTTTATTAAAAGCGCAAGACTTTATTCTGATTTTCATCAAATAGGTATCTATTTATTGTTCAATATAAAATATAAATATATTTATTCCATTCCCCCTCTAAAAAGCTTATTTTATTCACTGAAAACAGGGAATAAAAAGCCCTTTTACTCACTGTTTTGGTGTTTGAATTTAGAACACACTAATATATTTGACCTCCATCTAATTACCATGAACCACTCACGTCGTTCAGGATTCTATACGGTCGTGATTCAGTCGTTAGAATCCTTCACTTGCTCGTGAATTCATTTATGACCCTCGCTTTAAATCCTTCTTTTATTCACTAGTTGCATAATATACTATTTTACACGGTTATAATTGAGCGTTTTACTAATCAACTCTAGTGCTCGGTGAGATTTATTTTCAATCTCAACGTATTTTACATAATTTTAATTAAACATGAATATTGATAATTAACTTTGAATGTTTACGTTACAATTAAGGATAATTAATTTAGCTTTTTGTAGCTAATTATGAAAGCGTAACAAACCGTAGTCGTACCTAGCTCATATTCTGAAATTATGTTATGCCTAGGTAAGTACTATGAGAATATTTTATTTCATTTTGTAATATTAATATTAGTTATTTATTTTCTGATACTTATGATACATAATTAAAACATTAATAGAAATTAAACTCAGTGGTATGTATGAATGAAGAAAAAACAGGGAAGGATTGATATAAAAACTTAACTAGGTCTTTATATTGTAGCAAACCCTGAGAGAAAAACATACACAGCACACACAAACACATGGTAATTTGGGTACCTAATAACATGTTTATTTTACATGCATAATTACATATACTTTAGGTATACAATGCGATCTTCAGAATGTAGGTGGTAAACACTGTATGAAAAGAACCGAAGATGGCTCAATAGCGCGTCTTGGTAGAGACCGAGACGCTCCAGCAGTGGACCAATATAGGTGGATGATGATAATGGAATGCAAGAATCGTGCTATACAACTAAAAATACCTACGTATATGCAAAAATAAGGAACAACTTCTTCCTGCTTGCTACCTGTATATAATTTAAATACATATCACATTCGTCGCCGACCTAAATTCAAGTTCTGAAACGCGCATAAAATATAGCAGATGCCGCCTCAACTATTCATAATATTCTATTCAAATTAAAAATATGTACGGAATGCAGGCCGCTAAGAATCCGCATATAAAGCTTATGAATACATGCAAGTGAGTGAGGTAGGTTCTTCAGCGACCACGGAGGACGGCTCTTGGCGCGAACTCAAGACTCTCCATCCCCCTATGTCTAGCCGGTAAATAATTGCAACTGTACCGCGCACCACTCACCTTGACAATTATGTGCACTTTATTTGAAGGTGCTTCGCGCTTGGTACGCGTTGCAGCAATTTTGTCGAGCATTGTACTTACGTAGTCAGCAAGGTGCGGGTATAATTGTATACATAAGTATTTTTAGTTCACCCGTAGACATAAAAATGTTGGCTACACCGTGTTAGTATCATAGAGTTTTATATTGCAATTGATTTCACGGAATATTATAATCAAAAGGTACAAAAAAAATGTAGACAATTCATAGTTTTATTAAAATTATGTTTAGCCTTTTCCAACCAGAAAATTTTCCTGTGCATGCATTGCGCCAGCATGCTGAGTTTCGAGATCAAACTTTACCTGTTAAAAACACAAAAAGCATTTGAGAACCGAAAGTTTTACCCCGAAAACCTGCAACTATTCTTCACTTACTCGTATTTATTAGTTTTCAACTCCACGTAAGCCGTGTTTTTGAATGTCCCAAAAGATACAAATCAAAGGATTCAAACTCACAACTATCCGTTACACAAGCCTCTTAAATTAAGGTAGGTAGACACTTTTTTTTTATGATAAAAGTCATGGAACAGGCTGATAGCTCACCTGATGTTAAGTAGTGACTTCTGCCTATAACAATGCATTACCTCACAGAGCAAGTCCAATGAAGACGTGCCCTGTAAGGCAATGCACTGCGTCCATCACTCTGAGACGTAAAGATCTTATTAAATATATACTTATCAAATATATATTATATATAAAATCAACATCTTAAAGTAAATTACGATAAGGAAAATTATTTGAGACTCCATTTCAACTTAACAGAAATTAGCTTAAAATAACATTGTAGGTAAAATTTATGTATATTATTACACAGTTCCGTTACTGACTGACTGGCGTTCAAACTTCAGTCAAACCATAAATCCTCAAACCCAAAACGAAGGTATTTCGTGGTTTAAGACTGCACTAAAGCGGATTCTTAAGTTGAGAGCGGAAGTTAGTTTGTAACAAAATAAACTCGCACGAACAAAGTCGTAGGCGTTCTATTACTCTTAGACAAAGTTTCGAAGTTTTAAGCTTATCAAAATTGATTACCTGACGTAATAGCGATAACATTTTTGGAACCGTGCTTAAAGTCCTACGCCCACAGTGAAAGTGTACTTAAATTTTACAAGTAATTAGTACCTCTTCTTATACCGTTATAAGTTGGACTGTCAATTTACGCACAATACGCTCCCCTCAAACTATGCGACACAGCTATGCATAGAAAGCAATAAAAAATCGATGCTTGAGGTATGATTCAAACTTGATCAAAATTGTTACAGAATAGATAACAGAATACTAACCTTTAAATTGCACAATGCAAAAAAAAAATGCGGGCACTCCAATAGCTAATCTCAAAACTAGCTCTACAACTGTTGGTAGCTACATAGTAATTTGTAGTAACGTTGATTTTGCGTGTGTCATTTCATGTCACATACATGAACGTTAAACGGCAATTGATGACAATGACATGATGGATGCTAATGTCTGTTGTTTTAACATAATTTCCTTTACGTGCCCGCAGTGGGCACGGCAAGTCTAAAAAAATACAGTTGAAGGTCTTCGTAAGACAGATGAACCACTATTGTGCTACGCCGGCATACGTACTTACCTCGTGGACGTGCTCTGTAATCTCTGTTATTAAGAGGTAACTGCGCGACGTCAACTGGGCCATCTTTCCACTGATTCCGTCAATTATTTTCATGACAAAATGCTGTGAAAGTGGTTTCAACAAACATCATCATCATCAATATATATAAAACTCTTTTGAAGCTGACAGAGAATCAACGCACAGCCTAAACTATAAGCATTGAGGAACTATTACCAGCGTACGCTAGTAATATTAATTCAATGACTATAAGTCCTAAAGGTATGAAATTTAGAGGGTAGTATCCTTATATAGTGTAGGGGTGCACTAAGAAAGGAATTTTGAAACGTCACACTCTAAAGGAGAACGCGAGCAACGCCGCGGGCGACGCCAGTCATAAGTAAGTATTTGATTAATTACGTGTACTTCGCGTAATAAAACATATTTTACTTAGTTTCTATGAATATTACGATCCGGGAAATTGTCCAGAAGTGGAAAATCGCTGGCACTGACTTAGTAAGGTAGCTGTAAAATACAATGTCGGAGGTTAAGATCTCTTCAGTTATAAAGAAAAGGTATAAATGCCACTAAAAAGTTAATGGTGGTGGAGCTCATTAACATGAATTCAGGTGGAGCCTTGCTTGCTTCACATTGTGCGTAAATAGAACATTTGCAATAAAGTTTTCTTTAAAACACTGGCTGTTATATCACAACCGTGTATCGGGGTGTACCAGACGTCAATACAGGGTATATTCATATTGCTGCGCTTGCCAAAATAGCTGCTAAATCTGTTGTAATCTCCATTAAGTGTCATGTAATCTTCTTTGTGGCTGCGCTAATATGACAGGTGAATATAAATAAAGTGGTAAAACTAAATAAAAAAATTTTCCAATTTTCTTATTTCACACAATACAGAGTTGAAAATAGAGGTTACTCTTGCTTGGCACATTAAAATGTTTTGCGGAATTTAATGACGAACATCTCCAGGCGCTGTAAAATAAACCCTGCATATAATTTATGGTCTTAGTAAAAAGGAGCGACACCCATCCCGTGATGTTAAGGTGGTTTTACATGGGTCGATTCGGGCGGCGGTAAAAATCGAATAATTCTAGCAGTTTTACAAGACTTATGGCCGTCTATCCTTTGTGAGGAGATTTGTGTCGTTGATTGAAATTGTGTAAACGAGTTTAAGGGTTTTACAAAGTGTGTGAGAGAACCCCAACTCCGCCAGTACCGCATTTAAGTACAGACCTCACAATATCTCCCGCACTTCATTACTCGCAGCAAAACAATCGTTTTATTCGACTGAGTTTGCGGTACTCGTACTCCCCTCACTTGTAAAACACAATATCGTCTAGACGCATTCAGAATCCCGGGGAACAATCATCGCGGGAACAATTTACTGAATGTAACTAGCGTACTAGTTTTATGATTCCACCATTAGTGCCAGCGCCGGCAGTAATACAAAAATGTAGCCTGATACGCCGCAATCATACTCCACACAACTCCGTGTCCCAAGAGTCTCATCCGTATTTTAATGTTTGCTTCTCATCCTTTGGGTTATTAAGCGTGAAACTAAATTGCCTATTCCAGATGGGACAACCGCCTTCCAAATAGAAAAAAAACTGATCGAAATCGGTTCACTGGATCAAATACACACATTTACTTAGCGAAGTCACGGGATGTTGTCCTTCCTTAGTGGAAAAAAGGGTCACATATTTACGAAAAGGCAATATTGTCTTTCCATAATAACTATACTATTTGATGGTTTAATCAACTAAAGGGATTTAGAGGAAGCCGAGCTCAACGCGAAGTAAGCTCATGCTCGACCGGGTTTTTTATTGAGTCTAAAAATCAAAGGGATCCGTGGACAAAGGAAACTTCAAAACCCAAATCCGGGAAGCTCGGTTCAAATATCAATTAATATCCTTATGGTTTTATATTTAGCTATCTGATCAATTAAGGTAAGAAACCATCTGCACGGTCATCTTTTTGATGCCAGCTATAATGCTTTGCGCTTTGCGTTAGACTTTGGCTCTAGCTGTCTAGGGCCGAAGCCTACCCTGAGTTAAGCCACGATTCTGGCCATAAAGCCGTCCAAAAACTAAAAATTCTCTGATCGAATGAGCTAGTGACCAACTCTTATGACAGTTATATGCAGTCATCGCAGTAAATTCGTCCAGATAAGTCTAATAATCTCAGAAGTAGTAAATTCTATAAAACTATGTCATAAAAGTTTTATGATTGAAGACGGTCATGTGGCATTAATATCTCAATGCTCTCATCGATTTGTGTGACCTCTTCAAATAGCGTGCAAATATCATTTAAGATTTTCAACTAAAAATTTTAGGTACTGCACCTATTGTTCCTGGGCTGAAATACAATTGGGAACGTAACATAGTTGAGCCCGCCTTAGAAGCATAAGCACAAAGGCCAAGGCAACCGTCGAGATACATACACGAATTAGTTGATGATATGATAAAGCTGAGGTCCTCATACCTGTGAGGTAGCGCCTCCCGCCCGGCTCGCAGCCTTGGCACTCAGTCCAAAGTCAGCCGCCGCCGAGAACAGGCGCGTCACGAATCTCTGCGCAACCCACTTGGACCATCCACTTCGAAGAGTGAACTTTAAAATGTCACTGAAAATTTCGATCCTCGTCCACAGTGAATTTAACACCTAAAAGTGTCAGATGAAGCTTCGAAAGTTAACACTTTAAGCAAACTTTGGATTTGAGTGGTGATTTTGCGATGTGATTTATTGTACTACCAACTATTCGTAAGTAAAGTTCTGTGAGTTTTTTGTAATTGGACGCCATAATTCGATGGATAACTCGTAAGTGCTTTGTTTTATTCCTTACTGATTGTAAAGTGGTTGCGCTTATTATTTGAATTCTTTGAGAAGTGCCAACATCAAAAGGGTAAAGCAATATTGCGCGGCATAAAAATATATAACAAGCGCTGAGTAAGAATTGTACATTATATTTTGAGACATTTAACTTTGAGATGGTATTTAAAAGCTTTGATGGTCGGTACAAGCATTATTATGTTAAAGTAAGGATTTGAAGTCTTATTTATTATTTGGTCTTTGTTTCTTATTACATGCTAGAAGCCAACAAAGCTCGAGAAACGCTCTAGACTTTAAAGATTTACAATCAGGTTCTTAGGGAAGCACACGTATGCGTTTACTTATAATATAAAATTATCAAAGAAATATTGTGCTTTCCGGCGTGAAGCTTTCCTCGGATATCAAACACGTTATTTTATATTACTGCAACTGAATTTTATTACTATTATTATTATTATTATTATTAGTTGGACTCCCGTTTCCGCATTTAGACTCAAAGTTGGTCCATTATACGTGGGGGGGTGAACTGGCTAAACATGCAGCCGGCCTAACTCCTCCCAGAAGCACAGAAGCTTCCTGGGGGCTTCGCAGGCTTGGAGAAGTGACCTAGGGGTACTTAGGATTTCTTGTCGTTGCGTTGCTATATATTATTTGCGTTATAATTTTATTACTAAAATGGTGTTTTAGGAAAATATAAAGCCCTCCAATCAGGTTCTATAGAAAATTTATAGGTTTTTACATTGTTTTCGTGCACTATTCAAACACGAACACCAAAGAACCACCATTAGTATTCTAGCAACGTCGATGGGCTTACAACTTGTCACGTACCTATGAAATGAGAGCTACTTTGGCTATGGTTTAATACAATGTTTGCACGTAGATATCTCTGACTAACCCATTTCGAGGATAAACCCCCTCAAGAATCTTGAGTACCTGCGTAAAGATCTAAGGGATTTTCTACCATGCATGAGGATTAAAAGCTTTTGGTGTACGCTTAAAAATAAAGATTTATCTTTGTACTTGGTTGACGTAACAGCATACTAGAGAAGGTAACACACTTCATCGCTGTCACATTCAAATGAAGTGCTTTCACAGCATTTTACTCGTAACATAGAAGCGCTCGTCGCACTGATTATCTAAGTTAAGCGACGTACTGCGCGGTCACTACTTGGATGGATGACCGTTAGTGGCATTTACATCTGAGCAGCACTAGTGTCGTTAAGCCACGACGGAGACCTTAAGGCGGCCTAAAAACTTCATCACCAGAGTTGGCCACTAACTCATACGAGCTTGCTTACTAGTAACATGTCGCATCTAGTCTACATTCATATTTCTACCGTATTGAATATATTTTGAGCTCTAGTACGTCATGCTCCACAAGGAGAGCGTAAAAAGTAGGAGAATAGTAGTAAAAAGATGATGCGACATTTTACAAGTGAAGTGTTGTGCAAGCACTACAACTAAATTGGAGAATCACTCACATCGGAGGGCGTGTTGTTAGCTTTTGTAATATAGGTACGTATACCTAGTACACATTTTTTCTACGTTTTTCATGTACGTAATACTCAGCGAAGGATTACGTACATTGCAATTTAATGGGGAATACATTTTTTTTTTCATATTGTAGCAAGCAGTAATTTTTGGAATAAGCCTTAGACATTCTCAAAGCCCTTGAGTACTAAAAGATCTGAAGTACCAAAAGATCTTCATTGTGTTGATTTTAATCGAGCCAAAAATTTTTTTTACATTATGGTATGTTATATATAATTATACCATGGTCTGGCCACACTCGTAAAAGATCTTAGTAACTATTCTGCCTAAACATGTACTAAGCGGCCAATCGACGATTGATTGGTCGTGTATAGTGGCCGTGGGTTAAGGGAAGTGTAAATTTTTCGTTTGAATAATTCGATGGATTTTATGCTTGATCCAGTCTATATATTAATTGCTATCAACATATTGCTCTATGATTGATAGAGTAACGGTCCCGGTAGTCATGATCGCTTAATGCGCGTGACCACTTAAAATAGGATTTCAATTCTATTCGGATAAACCATTACCGTTTTACGAGCAGTATCGAATAGGACGAAGGTACGATAAATCTCGTACATATTGCAGTGAAGCTATTAGAGCTCTCCTGACTACAGATTTTTGATCGGCCGCCGCCGGTTAAATCGGTAGCTTAATTACCGTGAAGATATATGTAAGTGGTGAAGGAAAACACCGTTAGGAAATTCGTTGGTATTCAAGCAGCGGCAATGGGCTTGGAATCTGATACGTATGGAATACTAACTACTGAAAAATGTAGGTATGGGGGTTGTAAAGTTTGGACGTACTCTTTACTACCTTCCACGGACTACTTTATTATATAGAAAAACTCTAGTGTAGTTAGTTAATTGTTCAGAGTAATGTCTAAGCTTCTTTTACCAGATTATTTCTACAAGGATAAAATTGAAAAGAAAACCTACAATAATTTAAATCTATCGTAGCCGTGCTACGCCGTAGCCGAAGCTTCGTAGCGCTGGCTACGGCGTAGTCTGTGTAATCAGGACTTAATTCAGCAGCTTTCAATTTGATTCCCGCCAGCTTTTATAACCAATATTTGCTTAAAATCTAAGTACCTAGTTAATTATTCCAGAAATCGCTATTCAGCTATATAACATTGTTTTGTATAATACAGACTGTTATTTGTTTAATCACTGCATACAAAAAAGCGTTTTCGAGGATGATTTGTGGATATTTTGAAAGAAATAGATAGAGGCACGTCCAAAAATCAGCAGACATTCATTTTAATGATTCTTTGAAATGAAAGCAGGTTTTTACATATTTTTTTTTATTTTAAAATTATTTTTACACACTACTACTTATTCAATAATATGTCACAGGCAAGACCACCCCTAACGCTAATATCATTCAGTATCTCCGCACAAGTTTCCTAATCCCCAAGACAACTACTAGTTTATTCATTTTGCATCAGTGATTCTCTTTACGCTGAGTTGATGCATGTTATAATCAAATTACTGATATTACTCGCCGTCGTCCGCGGCTCTTAGCAAAAGACGAATATGAGACGAATATTTGTTGGTGGTAAAACAGATCGATTTTACAGATGTCAAAATCAAACTTCTTACATACTTTTATTCAATAAAATCTCACTGTTCACTTTGAATCGTCATAAGACTTTGTATGGTTAGGTATGGTAACAACTTTTATTGAATAATAATGTTGTATAGAGTATTTTACATGTGTGAACTGTGAATTACCGGTGCATATTAGATATTACCTAGGATCATCTAGATATAATAACTCTTTTGAAGCTGACTGACAATCAACGCACAGCCTAAACTATAAGTCCTAGAGGTATGAAATTTGGAGGGTTGTGTCCTTAAAGAGTGCACTAAGAAAGGAATTTTTAAAAATCACACCCTATAGGGTTTAAAATTAGGATCAAAGATTTTGTATGCTGCTACCATGCGAGCAAAGCCGCGGGCAACAGGTAGTCATCTATAACTGCCAAAAAATTATCTTATAAAGCCAGTATACTATGATAGAGAATGTTAATAAGGACTTAAATATTTTTACAATAAAAAAAACCAAGAGCAAGAAAGGAAAAAGTAACCGCGCTAAAGGATGCTTTATATCCATGGGGAACGAGTAGGCAAATTACCATGAACGTTTTTTTTTACGTTTATTTAGGAGGCTTTGCGAGCGTTTCGCTCATTATCCTTTGCTAATAAATTAAAAATAAAATATATTTTTTGTTTATATACTTATTTGAAAGAAAGAAAAATAAATTTATTTGCGACACACAAACGGGATTTTTATGTAATTATTTTTTGTCACAAAATCCATAATTACCATTTGAGACCAAAGATAATTGATTTGAGCAACCTGTAAAGTCTGTGTATAGAAAATAAAATTTATAGAAATTACTAGATAAGTGAATGAGCTCTAGTCTGCATATTCAGTTTCAGGCTTACTAATATAAGGCTCTTTATCTACGTACAAGTTTCCCGGCGAACTGACTTTGTAAGGGAGCCAAACCTGCTCGTTCCTAGAATATGTCAAAATATTATACTGTAAACTTGGTTTTGCTTGTATAAAAATTACTACAGTTTATCTAGAACTAGCCGTCTCCCGCGGCGTTGCTCGCGTTCTACCCTTTAGAGTGTGACGTATCAAACTTCCTTTCTTAGTGCACGCCTACACTATATAAGGATACTACCCTCCTAATTTCATACCTCTAGGACTTATAGTTAAGGCTGTGCGTTGATTCTCTGTCAGCTTCAAAAGAGTTTTATATTATTGACTAGCCGTCGCCCGCGGCGTTGCTCCCGTTCTACCCTTTAGAGTGTGACGTTTAAAAATTCCTTTCTTAGTGCACGCCTACACTATATAAGGATACTATCCTCCAAATTTCATACCTCTAGGACTTATAGTTAAGGCTGTGCGTTGATTCTCTGTCAGCTTCAAAAGAGTTTTATATTATTGATGATGATGATTTGATTAATTATTTCCACTAATAAGCATTATTCTACACTCAGCGTGTAAGTGAACGTTTGAAGAACTAAACCTACTTTCTTTTATACATGTATAAGTATATCCTCTACAGTAGTTTAGTAAAAAACTTCGAGTCGAGCCATGAGGTTCGAGCTAACTATTGTTCGCAGTTGTACTTCGAAGGCTCGCTTGTGTGAGATTCAATGTACGTAATTATGGAGCATTACATTTATATACACTTTGAAACATGTGCCACAGTGCACTATTATAATGTATGCAAGAACATGAAATGCAAATTAAAACCCATGGGTTTTTCTACAATTTTCTTTTTCAACTCAACTCATTTCTGTAGTACGACTATAGTTTATCGTCTACTAAATAAATGTATTAAAATTCTCAAGATTTTTCTTTCATAAAATTATAATTTAGCATCGTATTTGAGCATGTAAAAGTATTTTAGCCAGTTAAAGTTGGACGGACTTTATCGGGTTAAATATCTGGGACAACAAGGAGTACGAGTAACTTTCCCACCAGCAGGAAATCCAACGCTTGCAAAAAACAACTTTGACTCGGAGAGTTCGAGATATGAATTTTTTCCTCGTGTTAGTTTTTAAAATGTTGTGCGCGTGTAAGTTGGTTACAATATAGGCAAAACAAACTTTACATAAAGACTTCTTAGTTACCGCGATTATAAAACGTAGCGGTTTCCACCAAGCTTGGAAATCTTATACCATCATTAAAACAAACGATTAAATCTGATATTCATTACTCAATTTCTAAATTATTCATTATCGAGGTTGATATAAGAATATTAATGGCTTCTTGCTCGTTACCGCGGAACAGACAAAATGACTGATGGAGAGATGGCGAAGATTTACTTTCACTGTGAATAATTCCAAAGATTTTCCAAATACACTTAAGATGGTGTCTAATCCGATTACCGCACTTGGAAATTTTCCCAGATTACCATTAACGTGGAAATCTCCGCAAGAACTTTCGCTACTTATTGTCAATTCAGATTCTTTAAAATAATTTCATACTTTTCTTTGGGATCTCTTTCATCTCTTAAATCGTTTTAGCCGACGTTGGTAAAGAAAATTAAAAATCAAAAAACTTTACCTCCTTCCTTATTTGTAAGACCCAACGATCTTTTGCTATATTTACTATGTATCATAAGTATGTATTTACAAAAAAAAATGCATAGGTATATGTACTCTATCAGCCATCTAGTTTCCATCGTACAAGCTTTGCTTAGTTTGGCATTGCGTTAAGTGTCCGTGAATATTTATTTATTTTACGTTAGCCCTATTTACTTATATTTCCTTACTATGTGTTTTAAGTAAACCATTATCAATTGAATTAAGTTTAGGATATTACTCTAGCTAGGGCTACTTACTCAGGTATTATTCATGTAAATGCTTCTATGTCTATCGTATAGTTTATGTTTAGTAGCGAATCTCTTAATGTCTTTTAGATGAGCACTATTTTATAACCAAGACAATAAAAATGTTCAGTGAAATCCTGATTTGGCACTGAGATAATAAAATCTATGTATGAAATGGAAATCCAATAGACATTTCAATAAAAACATGACTACTGTTCTTAATATTAATTACTATTTCCGAAAACAAATTGATTTTTAATTATATCAATCCTTTTTGGATGTGTTTTAGAACATAGTTTATGGCTTTATAATGAAAACAGTCCAAACAACGACCTCCCCTTACTGTCTATAGTTTGTGTACCGAAAAAATTTATATAAATTTAACACGGTAAATAAATTCGCTTTCTTGCCTTTACTTGCATAGTTAAAAAAACACATACATATTACAGTTTTGGTTCGGTTCAGAAGTCTCGGTGGGCGAGTCCATCAGCACTTGACCGGCCTTGTTTTCTTTCTAATTTAGAAATCACACGCACTGCCCCAGTGTGCATATTAAAACTACCTACGCTTTGAAAGCTAGTGTACGAGTATACATATAGTTAGCTACATACTCGTACTACAAAGTGACCCGTAAAGTATTAGAAAATTACCTTTTTCCGAAAACTTATCAGCAAAACGTGATAGTTTTACTTTACTAGGAATATTCGCGAAATTCACCACACACATGTCACATGCTCGCTTTTAGCGTCACTTACGTGAGAAAAGCTATGTGGCTTTTTATGAAGGTAGGTTCACTTCAAAAAGATCATATAATAATAATAATAGACGAACCGGATGGAAGAGTTATGTGTGCTAGTTTTAAAGTTACTACCCATTACCCTAAAGTTACTGTTGCAAGGTTATAATGTTTTTAATAGCAATGCTTGCGCGAAAACATCATATCGTCAGTAGTGGAATTAAAGAAAAAAATAATTTAAATGCAAGCACGAGGGTATTACAAGAGTATATAACCCCGTATGCCGCAATAGCCCTTTATCTGCAATCTCATTTGAAATCCTACTAAAATGTATGTATTCTCTCGACCTCTGGCGTCCTGGCGCAACTCCAATCTTTATTTCCTCGAGTACCATAAAGCACCATCGCGCAGCATAAATAACTTACAACACACACAGATGCAATAGAAGCCGCTGGATCACAACGCCAGGAAATCGCAATCATAGTAATTATCTTTCTTGAGTAACATAATACAGTACAACTTAGTGAAAATAGAAGTGCGTGGTCGGGTAAAGCCAAGATAAGCCCCATAACGTGACGCTCCCCAAACGCTACAATCATGTCCCTACAGCCTGATTGTTACCTCTACACACGTACAGCTAGAACCAACTTCTATAGCAACCGCACTTAAGGTGATCTAACCTTCCGATTATACGTTGTGCCGTTTGTCGAACATTTTCCCTTTGAGAATTCGTGTGTGAAAAATCAAATTACTCTTTTATTTTGAATGAACACTCAAATTCTTTTAGTGAAACTTTTAAATGAAATCATTGTTTGGGCCGAGTTGTTGAAATTCGTTTCATCACGCAGGAAATTCAATGAACGAGCTGACCTTTGACCAAGCACGAGGAAAATGTATAAAAAATTCTTTTGCCCTATTTTGTTTATCATAAAATCGATAGAATTGAGAAAGGGAATAAGAAAGCCTTTTACTTACGTTGAGCTTCTTGTACAAGTATTGTCCTAAGGCAACCAAATGTAATAATAAAAATTGTGGGAAAAATAACACGGAAGTCACCTTTTTGATTTAAGCTCGATATTGATAAAAATCGATATTGAGGCATAAAAGTTGCCATGGCTTTGAGTAGGAGGTTCTGAAGTATACTTGTAACGTTTATCCCACCCACCCAAATGTAGCACGAAATAGGTTGTTCCAAAACGGGGCTTTTGTTTAGTTTATTTTAAGTAAAGAGTGCCAGCCCTTTAATTACTTGTTGGTAATTAATTTAATATTATACAGCTAGCTGGTAGTTCAGCCAAACACTTTGTACTAGGTATGTATAATTACTCTGTCCTTTTGTCTAAAGTCAAGTAGGTACTGTTAAAACTAGATTTTTTCATGAGAAAACCTTAAAATAAGAAAACGTACCCTGTAAGGTTTTGCTCTGCATAATTTACCTCTTACTTTTGGTCTATAGAACAAAATAAATATGAAATAAATAATATTTAACACGATAACCGGTGTAGTATAATTTACAAATAGGTACATGATTTAATTTTGTCAAATGTATTCGGGCTAAACGAGGAGTCTACGATGAATACATCCATCGACATAACGATTTGAGCTAAAATGAGAATAGTGATATGAATACATAATTCAGTCTATTTTGAATTCGGTAAGCTAAAATAGATGAAACTTTTGAAGCGAATACGACGAGAAATATTTCGAATAACACAATAATAAATGTTTTTAAAACATGTTTTTAACTTATTTCCTATTATTCGTTTGGATCTTGTACAATGTTATTGCGCACAACATCTCTTCTTCAAAAATGTTGTAATGTGCGAGCGAGAAGTTGTTTGACGCTTGTCAGCGTCTTGTAGAAGTGGTAATAAGAATGCAAATGTTCCAGTGATGGTGCTTGGCGATGGCTGGTCGACTCGGACGTGGCAGCGGGCGGCGCTGGTCGCTTGCCTGCTCGTGGGCGCGCTGGCGCCGGAAAAACTAGAAGCGTGCGCGCGCAGCCCGCTCTGTTCCTGCCGAGCCAAGCACATGTCATGCATCGCCGTACCTATGCACAGGTTTCCAGGTAAATTATTGACAAGCTATATTCTTTGAAGGATCGAAGGGACCGGTAAATGTTGCGTATTTAAAACAGTTTGATGTAGGTAAGGTCAAAACGGTTTATAAAAATATATAAATATTTTTCACTAACTCGCAGAGCATTATTTAGGTATAATTTTCCACTCTTTAATTGAACGACTAAAGAGGCCCCGCGTAAATAACCCTTATATTATAAACTTGGCGGCCCTTGCTATCCCATTGAATAATAAACTGAATAGGTAATAAATATTTTCTTCAATTATCATGATCATTTCTATTCTTATTGCGTTCTTGTTTCGCTCCTGGTATTCTGATTAAAATCAGTCGAAATTTAACTTATCTACTAACTGAAAATACTCATGGAAATGTATTTTGAATTTTCATCATCACCGCAATGGCGTATTTCAAACCCGTGATTGTAGAATCGTAGTAATGGGCACGGCATGCTACCACATATCTAGAGATTTACTGGGCCATAAATCGATTGGCCCTCCCTATTTATCAGATTCTAGTAGGTACTGCATGCTAATTAATGTGTATCTAAAGCCTTTGTAATTGCAGACTATGTAGGTGTCTGTTGCTTGCATAGAGTATGGACTCTCTGCTTAAAACTTCAGAATAAAAGCGGATATAAATTTTTTCTCTTCATCAGGCAGTCAAAAATAGTTTATTCATATTGCGTAGTGAGTTTTTCACGTGTATTGTGTTACAGTTTATATAAAGATATTTTTTTGTTTGGCATATTCAATTTATTTTTAACCAGTGTACACTGGATCCTTTTATTGGATCCAATTATGTAACAAGCACAGACTATTAGCGAACAGCAGGTATAGCAATATCGAATCCATCAAAACACGGTTGGAAAACAACAGATGTTGCAATGTCGATTTGTTTTGACAGTTCATATTTTCGTACGTTCCAATCGTCGATGCCTTCCTCCAGTTGGTATGTCTGCTTCCAAAAATATTATTTCGCCATCCAATTCTGTTGAAACTGTCAAAGCAAATACGAAAACCCATTTTGAAATTGCTCTGATTTATTATAAAAGCGCGTAGAGGCGGTGCGACGACTTTTCGAATGACTACGTTCGTAGCTGGAACGGTACGCGCATATCTGCGCTCGTAGCAAAATCGCCTTTGGGAATTGTATGTAGGCTACATACATACTAAGTATCCTTATTCGTTATCGGAGTTCTATTTAGTAAAGAAGATAGATTGTGCAATCAGGAACGTCAAAATTTGAAAAAAAATCTAAACAAACCGTGCAAGGCTGTGACGTAAGGAGGCTCACTACTACAACATGTAAAACAAATCGCAAAGAATGAAGCTGTGAAATATGGATAAAGTGGAGTTTCAAACTTCACCAATGTATAGGAATGTTCACGTGACTTTTAGTTTTTAAATGTCTTTTCAATGTGCCTCAGGCACAAAAAAATGTGACATTACATTATAGTTTATTCAAACGTCATAATATTTGATCTTCGTTTTAAGGAAACCTATTTTCAAAAGAGAATATGTTACATACCATATAATAGATTTTCTTAGTAAACGATACAGACCATGACTCGTCATGCTCCATTCTAAAACCATTAAGAGTAAAGCTGCTCGCATCCCTATTTTCTTTTTATAACCTTTTGTTTTATGTTTACAACCTACTTAACTTAGCTAAGCTGTGAAAACTATTAAAATTGTTTTTTTTTCAAATCCAACCGATTTTTTTAATACAGCTTCTGAATAATAATTGGGTTGTCTTCATTACAAAGCCATTACTAAACTTTTAAGCAAGCCTCGCCTAAAAGTTTTTATAATATTTTATCCTTTTAAACGAAAATTCAGAGCCCACGTTATTTTTAAGTCTTAAGTTTTCTTGAATACATGGGCGCTGAAGGTCATTTTACTTGATTAATCTTATATATTAGAATAAAGCCTATTAATATAATTACAACCAACGACATGACTACAACCAGAGACAAGCTACAACTAACAAGTATTTTATAGGTCCGTGTCAAAGCCACATTAACTGCACCGAGCCGATATGAACACAGGACAAAAGGGTTACAAATTTAACAAAAAAAAGATCACCGATTACATAATTTTATAAGAAATATCCATTTTAAAAATAACCTTAGATTATTTCAGGAATCCAGACGGAAAACTATATACGAATATATTTTCGTCTGCTCTCAAAAAACCATTTCAAATTCGATCAAAGCGAAAATATTGCTTGTTATATTATCATAAATACCTTCTACATTTTCCAGGTTCAATCTTCATTTTCATTGATATTCAGTGGACCATTAAACTTAATAGACACTGAAATGATTTTACTGTTTCATATTTATCTTTTTTTCATAAATCCTTTGAACTTCTAAATTCTTTTGATTGTGGTTTACAAAATTAAGTTTACTCTATAATGAGTTACAGAACTTTATTTTATGCATTATTTGTTTCAGAATGGCCACGAATAGAGCTTCAACATCTGGACATAAGCATGTCCAATCTACAAGTCATTCCAGAGAGTGCGTTGGATGGATTGAGATTACAAACACTAGTTTTAGTGGCAAATAAATTACATTTTATAGAGCTACATGCATTTAGGTAAGTGCAATGTCGAGTAAAAACGACATACGAAAGTGCTTTTGAATAATTTCATGGTTTCTGAGACATATCTTGTTTTATTTTACTCATCGATTTTATTCATTGTGATGTCCGATTTTTTTTGTAAACAAAACGCCTTATAAAAATGTCGTGCTACATGCCCTCTGCACTACCGAGTCGACCCGGAATCCATTCTAAACACAAAATGTTTTAAAAAGAGAACGTTCAAATGATAAAAGTATTCTATTCCAGTTCCATGGCTGCAACACTGGCATCTTTAGACCTCGGTTACAACGAATTCACTGAAGTGCCGCAACAGGGCTTAAAAGATTTAAAAGTTTTAAACTGGTTAAATCTGCAGAAGTAAGCACAAGTTTTAAACTACATTGTATTAAACTTCTACTCCGCAGCTCTGCAGAATTGATTTATGTATTTCATTTTCTAGCAATAACATAGTACACATTGGGCCAGAAATAAGATGGAATCACCTAGAGGAAACCTTGACTAGCTTGTCACTGAGTAACAACCAAGTAAACGAACTGAAACCGCAGGCTTTTACTGCATTTTACCACCTCGTGCAGTTGGACCTAGAGGGAAACCACCTGCGCAGCATCAGCCTCGACTCCTTACCTCCCTCCATCACCATCCTCAAACTATCCAACAACTTCCTAATTGAACTATCCTGTGATTTACTCTTTAATCTCCCTAGGCTACAATCAATTCACCTAAGACATAATTTCATTACTTTTGATACCCAAACTCGTTGTCACAGCAACAAAACGAAAAAGATAGAAAAGTTAGACCTTAGTAATAATCAAATTAACGACTCCTCGGAAATGAACTTCCTAAAGGAGATTCAGATTAGACAAATTATACTGGATCTTAACGAGTTGTCGGTCATTCCCAGAACAGTATTTACAAACAATCGGATCGAGAGATTATCCGTTTCGTATAATAAATTGACTTCTATTAGCCGGGATTTGTTTTTATCGTTGAAAAACTCCTTGGAGCATCTCGAAGTGGAGCACAACAATTTGTCGGAATTGCCGGACAGCCTGGGCGAGGTCGCGCGCCTCCGCCATTTGTCTCTGGCTTACAACCGGCTGGGCGAGGCGCCCGCGCTCCCGGCCCGGATTCAAACTCTCTCGCTGGCCGGCAACTTTTTAACTTCAATACCCTCCGCACTTCAAACGCTCGAACCCGGTTCCATTCGTTACCTCGACTTAAGCTACAACAGGATATCTAATTTGTTACCAAACGAATTCCTAGACTGGTCCACTTCGCTCGGCACTATCAACTTGAGAGGTAACAGGATTGCACAGATTTATAAAAACGTTTTTCCGGCTAGTATGCCGGTGAAAGAGATAAATCTAAGTTTTAACGATTTATACTACGTGCATCCGCAAGCTTTTTCCAATCTTACGAGCTCTTTACACGTGTTGGAGTCGTCTTCGACGCTTTTCAGTGGATACTTTCCTTTTGAAATTCAAGAAGGCCTAGAGAATCTTAGTTGGCTGTCGTTTGACAACAATGATTTTCATATTTTAATATTATCTGAAATCATTTCATTTCCATTCATTAAATACTTAAATTTAGAAAACAATAGAATTGTCGATATCGTTGTTAACAGCGACTATCAGAACGTTTCGTTATCTCTGAGCAGTCTCAGAATAGCTTACAATTTTTTAAGTTCCTTGCACAAAGGTACATTTGCTTACATGCCGGAGTTAAGAAACTTAGATTTATCTTACAACCGAATCAACAACTTAACTAAGCACAGTTTCAGAAACTTACCAAACTTGAGATATTTATCTCTTGCGGGTAACATAATCGATTCGATGGAAGTTGAGACCTTTGCCAATTTACCAAAACTGGAAATATTAGAACTTCAAGCCAATAACTTTACTTATTTATCAATGAGGGCGTTTCACAATGTATCCCACGTAGACGTGACTTTCACGTTGAACGTGAGCAGAAACTGCATCCACCGCATCGACGGTGAATCGACGACGTCAATAAACATATTTGATGGTTCGTACAACGAACTCCAAGAAGTGCCAAATAATTTCTTTATCGCAGTAGAGCTCTCCATTCGACAAATTATTTTATCTCACAACAAAATCGCCCACATACCGAGCGAGGCTTTTGGTGAGGCCGTCAGTTTGGAAATATTAGATTTACACAACAATAATATTCAGAACGTGAAAAGAAAATCTTTCAACTATCTCATATCCCTTCAAATATTAGATCTTTCGTATAACTACATATCTCAGTTGTCGGTAGAACAGTTTTATAATTTAAACAAATTAAGATATCTTAAAATGAGTCACAACAATTTGAGGTTACTGCCGAGAGATATTTTCAAGAACACGATTATTGAACATCTGGACATGAGCAGCAACGACATATCTCTGTTCCCCGTAACTGCTCTCTCTCAGATTGGTTTTACGCTGCGTTATCTCGACTTGTCACACAACCATATAGAATATCTAGATAGTAACATATTCCGAAATACGCAGTTCCTCCTGAGCTTGAATTTAGGTAACAATCTTCTGACGGTATTATCAGATAACACATTCTCTAGCATCGGCGGGCTGCGCCAGCTGGACCTTAGCTCGAACTCTGTCAAGGCAAACTTCAAAGAGTTGTTTCACAATCTACCCAACTTGAGGCATTTGAATCTTGCAAATATAAGCTTAAAGTCGGTGCCTTATCTGCCTTTGATGAACTTAACCATTCTCAATTTAACATCTAACTATATAAGCAGTTTTAAGGAGACTGACGTCAAACGATTAGTTGGCATTCGCCACTTAGATCTTAGTCATAATCGTCTTACCTCTTTAGTGCCAAAGATGTGGTTTCATTTGAATTATCTCAACTCCCTCGACGTATCGTATAATCCTATTTCGAGAATAACGCCAAATAGTTTTAAATGGTTAAGTAATTTATCGCATTTAAATTTAAATGGACTTAAGTATTTAGACATAGTTGAGCAAGATTCCTTCCGTCCCTTGGCATCCTTGCGTTCCTTGCACATCCAATCGTGGTCCACTATAAATCACTCCACATTCCGAATCTCGAATGTCACATCTTCGCTCCCATCTCTGTACAAGCTGGTGATAGATTGGACCGATGATTATATGAACACACAGCTCCACGGGATCGATGCGGGCAACATCCGCTACCTGGAAATACGAGGTGCAAAGCTGCAAAAAATATGCGACGAAGCTTTCCTACCTTTCGCTGATAGTCAAGAGATATTTATCAGAATCACAGATACGTCGCTGACTAAACTACCGATGGCGTTCATGCGGCACCTGGGCCAAATACCACAACTGGGTGTCGACTTGAGCTATAATCAGCTTACGACCCTAAATCCCGGTATTTTCTACCCGAATTTCACCAGTTGGAGTCATGTAGCAACCAAATTACTCTCAGGTAAGTTTATATAAATCAACAGTAGGTAATTATTTGTACTTATTCTGTAAAAGCTCTTATAAACAAATCCATTGTTTGTAAATTGTTCCCTATGGCAGGTTAATGATTCAGCTAAACATTTTTGAAAGCTTCAAACAAACCTTGTTTACCTACATAATATTGTATTTTAGACAATAATGGCTTTTAAAGTAATTTCAGTGGGTAGGTACCTGCCTAATCTAAATTTGAGGCTTCAATTGACTAAATAATAAAATAATACAATCTTTATTATTGGTGCTAACATTTAACAACCCTATTTCCAACAAAGGCTTCTAATTAACTCAACAATATCTCAAAAATGAGTTAGATCATACCTACTTGTTTAAATATTTACGATGGCTCGGACGAACCGCGGGCGAAGGCTAGTATTTTATTAAAATTTACAGAGTCTCCCGCCGCACAGTAAACCTGGCAACTGTTCGTAATGAGTTTTAATTCTTAATACGCCACTCGAAACTTTTCTAGACGGGGTTGAATCGTCAAACCGCAATTTGCGAGAACTTGTAAGTTTGTTTGTGTGTGCAGGTGGGTTGATATTGACGGGTAACCCGCTGCGCTGCGAGTGTGAGCTGGCGTGGCTGGGCGCGTGGCTGCGGCGCTGGCTGCAAGAGAACGAGGCGGGTGGTGAGCTGCGCCGCGCCGTGCGCTCCGCCACCTGTAAGGACCAGCTCGGCCGCCACGTGCCCTTGCTCCAGCTCCGAGCTGATGAAGCCGATTGCCACGCTTCCGCCCTCTCCAGTGACGCACAACCCAACTACAAGGACTTCATCTACACCCTCATACTCGCCATATGGACTTTACTATTGAGATGATATCCGTCTATGCTTTGCGAGTAATTTTACCCTATAAGTAAATAACTGCAAATAACCTCCTAAGCAAATTAAACAAACTGTAGTGTCATAGTAGGTATTTTATACACGATACGAATCTTCCGTAGGAATGTGAAAGTGTATAGTAATTTAGTGGTAATCATTGAGACGAATACAGTCATAAGTGTAAGTATTCAATTTTTCGGTATAACTTAGGTATTCGTAGGTAGAATATTTTCTTAATTAATCAATTTCACATTTTTGTAAATTTTAGTCTAGAAATAATAAAATTGGTTTGTATAATTTAATTGTTAAGTTTACAGAAAAACCCTAATTACAGGCACAGATATGTATTTTATGTAGATATGCATATCTCTAAGATCTCACAATAAAATACTTAACGATTGTTTTATCGATGTAAATAATGTGAAAAATAAATATTTTTCTAAAATACCAAATTAGTTTTAATCAAGAATTATATTCGGTCGATGAACACTATAAACTGCATAAAACTTGTGTCATTTACATAGAAAATAGATTTTAGTAGAAAAATAAAGCTAGGGTGGGTAGGTACTTAATAAATACATAGGTATACTACGTAGTTTATTGAATTGAAACGCTTAATAGGTTCGGTTACTGTGCCAATATAAATCAAAAGGTTGCCAATGAATACCTTCATTTAATTTCCGATGTGGTATTCATTTCGTTAAGCTATTGACGAATTGAAAGGGAATAACCAAGTCTAATCTATCCAATTATTCGGATACGCTATTCTGCTCGTTTGTTTGCTAAGTCTGGCGGTTATACAATTATCAAACAATTTTGAAGTGATAGATAGATGAAGGTCGTCTTTGGACAGACATAGGTACCTAGCTACTCTTTAGGTCCTATCGTTTTAGTAGGGTTGCTTATAATGCTGTAATTGATGGTAAGCCTACAGACTTTTCGATTGTAAATGAATATTTTATTGTTTCACTGTCCCGTTTTCACCAAAAAACATGAAATTCAGATTGAACTATTTTTACGATTCAAACAAAAAGTATAAAGTAGTTTAGTAATTAATTCCCAAAGGGTGTGTCTGCCTAGTCTTGCATAAATATGTAATTTAGAAGTTCGAGTAATAACTTAAATATTTTAAACTTATGTTCAAGAAAACTTTAAAAATTTACAACACGCTTGTAATGATTAAAAAAAAGAAATTATGGAAGAGGTGAGTTAAAAAACGTACTATCAAGGAATCGGACAGTGAGATCCTTTTAAATTACAAACCAAACTTTTTCGTACATTATTAGAAAAGTATAACGTTATATGCTAATCGTCCTCCAATTCCTGACTGGTATTACTAGTGCACAAAGTGCCCGATAATGATTGGCCAAATGAGCCTTGACGCTGTATTCGCCGGTAAATTCCAACCCTAATCAGACCTCATTAATGTATTGACATCATTATATTAGGCCACAATCACACCGCGGGGACCCATTTATTTACAAGAAGCCATAAAAAGAATAGACATGGAAAATTAATTATGTTGAAAGCCCGTGTGCCTGCTTAGTGTACTTTTGGGTTTGAATATTGAGATTAGTAGTAGATGTTGCAAATAGGGTTTGCTTGTTTCTAGAAAAATATTCAAAAAGAATATTTTAATTAAATTTTAACCGTGTTGTATTTAAAGCACAGTGGTAAGTACTAAGTACTAATTACACAGTAACTAAAAATATTAATCAATATATATAAAACTCTTTTGAAGCTGACTTAGAATCAACGCACAGCCTAAACTATAAGTCCTAGAGGTATAAAATTTGCAGGGTAGTATCCTTATATAGTGCAGGGGTACACTAAGAAAGGAATTTTGAAAAGTCACACTCTAAAGGGTCTACAACGCGAGCAACGCCGCGGGCGACGGCTAGTCAATATATATAAAACTCTTTTGAAGCTTACTGAGAATCAACGCACAGCCTAAACTATAAGTCCTAGCTAGAGGTATGAAATTTGGAGGGTAGTATCCTTATATAGTGTAGGGGTGCACTAAGCAAGGAATTTTGAAACGTCACACTCTAAAGGGTAGAACGCGAGTAACGCCGCGGGTGACGGCTAGTATCAAAATACTCTTTGTGAAACTAAATAGTAGGTATATAGAGTAAGAAACAGGATTAGAATGATATATACGTTATATCGCGTAAGTGCTTTGTGTGTAAGAAAATATTGTTTATACACTGCAATCTGCCTCTGTCCTAAATCTATATAGAATGTAATAAACTGTTTCCTTCTCCAATATTAAAACTACACAGTCAGTTGGTATTTTCTATATAGATAGAGTAAGTATAAGTAATATATTCGTAATTAGAGCAGTAATATATATCTCGGCAGTGACAGTCCCAAGTCTCTCTCTCTAATACGCTAGGATTAAATCAAGACGCATTCCTGCGGAGGTTCTAGAGGTTTGAATCAAGTTGGCGAGTCATCCAGCTCGCTGATAACGACAAAACTCGACATGCCTATACACTCACGACAGCGAAATTTATAGCCTCCCGAACTCAGAAAACAACTCCACTGAACTAGAAAAATAACTCGCAATCGGTGAAATAACACTCGAATAACGAACGCGCCTTTTAAAACGGAAAATCGATCAGAATACTTTTGAGGAATGTAAATAGATTTTCTTTGAGGAAAGTTTTTGTAATAAGCTGAAGAGCAAATCACTGAGTCCGTGGCTCGACCGCTAATCTACTCCAATATCTCAAAACCAATTCTTATAGTATTTCTGTAAATAAAACCGGTTTCAATTATTTTAGAAATGGATGACTTTGTGGCTCTGTGGTGCAATATGTTATATGAAAGAGGTAGTTTTCTATTCTCGCGGTGGGATACATTTTTGGAGTTTTGAATTTTTTTTTTCCAAGTCTTGAATCGGGTTTCGTAGTTTTTGATACCCTAGACAGAAGGGTAGGATTCCCTCTCGTGGTCCACAATTTTGTTAAGACCACTTTTAGTGTACCAAATTTTTTGAGGTACGCATAATTTATTAAGACATAAAGAATACGCCTTATTCCAATAAAGAACTCCCATTATCAAAGTTGGGCACTAGCTTAAAATGATTTATAGATACATAGGTATATTTTCACGAAAAGAAAATGAGTTTAGTCGCCTTGAGTATTATTTATTGTGCGGGCACTATTTAACTATTGCTCGAATCATTTTCCATTATATAACATCATTAGGTCACCAAGGCCGCCAATCAGGCGGTGGTAAGTCGGCCATCAAATTGCCGTCGGTCGGTGGTTTAGACGAAAAATTTATTGCCGCGACCTGATTCACATTTTAGATTTTCGAACAGGTAACAACTTACTTAACAATAAGATGGTTATCGGCAGAACAACTTTCTTCATTC
The DNA here is from genome assembly GCA_918843925.1 of Eulithis prunata. NCBI lineage: Eukaryota > Metazoa > Arthropoda > Insecta > Lepidoptera > Geometridae > Eulithis > Eulithis prunata. The sequence continues at coordinate 5,736,673 of OU974014.1, read as the reverse complement.
ATGAAAATATCTTAATTTAAATCGTTCCACCGTAAATTGAAAAAAACCTGAAATGCGATTCGAACTGAACCACAAATGAAGAAAAAGAACGCGTTGAATTTATGTTTTCCGCATGTTTACATTTACTGAGGGATATGCCATAGTGTTTTTACCTATTCATTTTATTTTAGGTAAGTAGGTAAACATTTTAACGAAATATATAATTTTCCGACTGAAATACCCAACGATTCTTATACCTACTTAGATGTAAACAAAGGCACTCTAAAAATAATAATATAAAAAATTATAAACAAGCACTTTAAAAGTTTCAGTACATCTCAATTTCACTATGAATAACTGAAATGAGATACGACGTCGGAGCTGCGGATACTTAAATATTGCAGCAGAAAACGTGACCTACCATACTCACTTTAAATTCCATCATAATATCCCAGAGCAAAGATTTTCATTGCATAAAATAGAAGAATAAAATTGAGTAGGTATCAATACAGTTGCGATAAAAGAAAGCGAATTCATAGTTATTCTACCGGGAAACCACCATTTGAGTAAACAATAATATTTTCATATTGACATCGTGACATTGTCTCAAATAGAACATGATGTTGTCACATACTTTTACGGAAGAATATGACGCAGCTCTTTATTTTCAACACTATTACGTACTACTAAGATGCAGAATTGATTAAAATGTGTATGCGGCCGCACATAGTGTAAAGCGCATTTGCGCGTGCGTGTACATCTGTCGAACTCCTCTGGGACCTGGAACCTGAATGGCACGCCTCAATTACATTCTACATACGCTCCTAGAATCAGCAACAGAAATACTCTTCGCTACAGAACGTGTGCCATCCAATTTAATATGTATCGCCGAAAGTTTCATGACATAACTACATTATTGCGTTGTGTAACCGTTTGGGGAGACTGTTTATTTGATCCACAAAAATGCTTATATCTTCATACCACAAATTGCTTTGAGACCTTCCCACACGGGGGAAAATAAGTTGAATATGGCAAACAACAACTTTTCTAATTTTATGGATCCCCATGGTGATTTACTTAATTAACCTGTAATCATTTGGCTGGATTAATTACACACGTATATACACCTAGGCGCCTCCCGGTGCTTTCATACATCTCAGTTAGCGCAAGTATAGCTATTTAATCCATACGATCATAATAAAAAGCTTTGACAAAAGAGCTAAGCGATGAAACTATTAAACACAATCGCATTGAATCCACAGAGAACACTAATCGTTCCGATTCCAATAACGAAATGTGAATTGAAAGAAGGATCGTCTCCGCGCCCGAATGTAATTGTCCGCGCTCGTACCAAACGATTTCTATTGCTTATTGCCTCCGAGGGTTTCTTGCAATTTTCTTAATGTTATACTCTGACAACTGAATTTTATTAGGCTACTTTACAGGAACTGAGAAAAATAAAAAATGTTAATCCCGCAATGCAGCGGCGTTTTTGTAAGTGGATCGTGAAAACTGGTATTATTTGGCTAGTAAGATTTAATTAGTAAGTTTTTACGTAACTCTAGAGAACAATAAGTTTTAGCGTGTAGATTATAATGTAAAAAATCGAAGGTTACATGCAATGTAGGTCCTTAGTACTGAACAAGAATATGCTGGTGAAAGACAGAAACAAGGTTCTTGAAAAGAATTTAGTAAACATTGAAGCACGGGCAATTAGTCATTTGCCCTGAACTATCAGTTCCACAATAGCTGTTTTCCACTTCCGCTAAAAAGCAATGGCCCGAAAACCGAACGAAATGAACAACCGATGACTTTCGTTTTCTTATAACTCTTTGTATTGTTCCACGAACACGAAAATTTCTTTAGTAAGTACTTTACTGATCAAACGACAACTTCTCTATTTCTTTTATTATTTATCGAAAAAGTCAGACTCGAATCTTCTAAAGATTTGTAGAGGTCGCTGCGGAATACGTTCTTTTAATTCTACTAATATTATAAACGCGAAAGTTTGTAAGTATGGATGGACGTTTGTTACTCTTTCAAACTACTTCTTTAAAACTACTGATCCGATTTAAATGAAACTTGGAATATATATTGTCCGTGACCTGGATTAACACATAGGCTACTTTTTATCCCGAAAATTCAACGGGGTCCAACGAGACGCGAACGAATTCGCGGGCGTGAAATATTGTGAAATATCTACTTCTCGTATAGAGCAAATTTTCTATGCGAAAAATGCAAGTGAAGCATTTCAATAAGCACATTATCCAAGCAAGAATTCAATGTGACATTGCATTCCTTTTGCATGAATGAACCGTCCATCGTGAGTGCTTCAACGTAAAAATGCATTGAATTTATTTTCGATCACCCTGCCATCGCAGGAGTCTGGAATACCAATTTTTTATGTAACCATAATGCTCGTATGCTGATTTACTGCTCAAGGACTGATCCAGACATTCCGGACCGAAGCATAGATTTTGTATGAAAATCTCTACTCAAATGTATGCAAGCTTAAGTAACGATTTCTTTATCAACATACCGTCCTTTCTTCTTTGTCGTATCACTCTTGTCAGAGTGGTCGTGGTCGTCATATTGGAGCAGTGGCCCGTCTCACAATCTTCCGCCATTCCTCCCGAACCGCTGCTTTTCTGGCACATTCGTTCAGAGGAACATCAATTGCAGCCTTGACTTGGTCCGTCCATCTCATCGGTGAGCGGCCGCGCGCTCTTCTGCCCTCGAACTTTCCCTGCAACACCAGACGTTCAATGGAGACTTCCCCTCGACGCAACACATGTCCAAAGAAAGTGAGAATGCGCGACTGCACTATGGATGATAGACGCTGCTTGATGCCGAGTTCTTGAAGTATAGACTGATTGGTGCGAAATTCAGTCCACGATACTCCAAGCATTCTTCTCCAGCACCACATTTCGAGAGCATCTATCTTCTTCTTCTAACTTTCTCGGAGAGTCCACGTCTCTGCGGCGTACAAAAATATGGGAAACACTAAAGCTCTCACAAGCCGGGTTTTAGTGGCCTTGGTTATGTTCCGGTTTCTCCAAATTTTCTTGAGTTTGTCCATCGCAGATCTAGAAATCGCCATACGCCGCTTTACTTCATCAATGCATCCACCACTATTAGTAATCAATGCTCCGAGATAGATGTATGATATACCGGCCTTTAGGTAAACTTAAAAAAGTATAGGTACCTACTTCATATTTTAAGCGTCGTGTCCGCACTGTAATAACCATAAAATTGGTTAAATACGCAAATCTATAACAAAATTGTACTTTCCTTAATCGTTAGGCCATTTTCAGTAGAGTGCAGCTGCTCTGTATTAAACTGCCATCACGCCACACGCTATGAATTAGGTTACGGACCTTATTGACCGATTAACGCAAAAGTTGGTGTAATCCGTGGATTAACTCGAGCTTGCGAATCGGTCCGATGGATTATGATCGCGATAGGGTATCCGATTAAACGAGGCGTCCGATTCACGGGTCAACAGATAAAGCGGAGAACCTACGAAATGGAAAGTAGCTAGGTCCAAACAACCCGCATACAATTTCAAACTTCTGAGCACACCGGGAGTTCACACAAGTTTCTCCGGCGCGCCTTGCTTTCTAGATGCGATGGCCTAAATTACTTATTTTGTTTGTGCAGGAATTTTAAAACAATATGAGCTTATAAAATCATCTCTTTCTTTCAAACCAAAACGATGTTAAGCCTCAAACACATGATTCGAAATAAAGCAGGCGCAAATAAAATCATGTAAAATCGTTAATTTCTAATTTCAAAGGTTCTGACATACATTATTTCATACCACAATGTACTCTTTTGCAAGACGTAAGTTATGGTAAATAAGTGTTAAATATTGCAATGTCATTTAATTCTTAAAACATAATATGTAGAAAGAGCGACTCTGGTGTATTCTGGTGTCTCCATGTTGGTACTCTCCGATGTGTCCGAGCTTTAACGATGTTAAAGAGTGTTGGACATTGGCAAGTGGTGGACGTCATTACTATATTGGTATAGGGTGGATTGACAACCGGAAACACTCAACTCGACAAACACGAGCCGATAGACATTATCAAACAATGAAAAGGAATTTTATGGTTTGGGGCCCGCAGTTTCCACTCATTGCCAAAACTGGCAAGAGTTTGAAGTGTATTTAAAAGAAAAAGACAGTTTCATCAAGTCAGGGCAAGTTTTCATCCAGATAAAAACTGAAATGATGAGAGTAGACAGTATTTTTATATGAATGACGAGTTGTTATTGAAAGAATTAGCTCAAAAACCAACACGTTCATGTTCCAATTGCCGTGGTAGAGTCAATACAAACCCGCTTAATATTTTATTGGTAGGTAAGTATCGCATTCTGTTTTATTACAATTTCACAGAAACATTGAATCCTGTCCGATACAGTAAACCGTGCTTTATAACAATACTATTTATGATATCTGGAATTAAAGCACAATAAATAAGGCAACATTATTTGAAGGCTCGTTTCCGCAGTAATAAAAGGAACAAAGAAAGGTAAATAACAATATTTTCTCTCTTTATTACATGCGTTGCCGGTGTCTGTTGACTCGTGTGAATTAATACATCTGCCCTCGGTTTAGTCACGTCTCTTGGGTGAAAATACCTAGTACCGGCACTAAGTATACTTTGGTGCAGTGCCTTTATAATTTGCTTTCATAGAGCATCGTTTAGAGGTAGAAAATCCCACTTGCTACAGTCCAATGTTTAAATTCCACAACCAAATCAGAAAAGTAATTTTTGCGAGTATAATTTTTTTACAATTTATAGCACTTAATTAATCAAAGCTAGTAAGATAGGTATTATATATGATTTGTGATAGAAGTGAATCTGCGTTAAACAGAAACCGACAGGATTGGTTAGTACCAAATAATAATGATTTACTATATACCTACAAGGCAAGTACCTACTTATATTGTTCATGCTACACCCGATAGAATGTCGAAATCCAATCATCTATCTACGTCCCTACCTAAATCGTTATCTCGAACAATCTCTACCTATCGTAAAACCACATCAAAGACAAATTGTTTCAATCATTTCACGATATCGACAGCCACTTGAAAATGGATCTGGTTTACAATTTAGCATTAATGTGTTAAGTAGACTAGAATATCCAACTTGATCCTCTGGATATGAGGATTTTGTGAAATCCCTTTGAGAAGCAAAGCTAAATTTCTAGGAATATTCGAGAACACTCGTCAGATGTGCAATAGTTTCCAAGTATGATCACACCACATTCTGATTATGAGAGCATGCAGCCAAATCTTAACATGTTATTTCAAATGAAGTAGGTGAATCGTTAGCGTAATTTTCCGGCTAATTAGAGATCCCAGCCATTAAAAGTTCTCGCGAACTTTCGTATTCCGTAATAGGATTGATGCTGGCGTTGCGTGATAGTTTTGTCAGAAAGGCTCTGATTTATTCTAGAAACAAGAAGGAATTATGACATCAACATGGGAACATCAAAAAATATGGCAGTGTGATAGTGTTCTTCCACTACAAATAATTGTCAACCCACCTGAACTGAACACGTTCCAGTAAGTTTTCATAATACCTACGCTGACATCGAGGTTCAATTTGGAGTTTTATTAATTTGTTTTATTAATACAGTAAGTGCATTTGTTGAATCGAGGTATCGTCGACGAGGATTGATTGATATACGGGCGTCGGCGGCTGGCTGGTGTGCGCGTGGATACGCAATATCAAACACACATGAACAAATAATGGTCATACGTCTCTGCCAAGATAACGCGCTCCCCAGGTATCATCGTGAGTTTTTGTTTGGCGTGTGACAAAGAGAAAATTGATAATTCATCAGAAGGCGCCATTGTTGCCGAGTGGTCGGTATTTGATGGGGTAATTCAAAACGAGCAATTTATTTTATTGTTTTTTATTTTTGCTTCAATTCGCCGTGATATCTTATTACACGGAGTTTTATTACATTTTTGGTAATATTAACTGTCGCTATGTATCTTGAAACAGTAATATCAGGCGCAATAAAGCGACAAGGAAAGTGTAGATCTACATTTATATACCGAGGGCGATTACAGTAGGTAGTTACTAAGGCATGCAGACTGTTTTAGGTTTATGTTAGGAACTGAAACTGAACTACCATTAGCAGACGGCAAACAAATTATCTTTTCAACACTGTACACAAGTATACCTAAGCCAGTAGTATAATAATGGAGTTGTCTGTGCTGGTGATGGCGCGAGCGCGGGGTATTATTCAGAACTGTTTGTACCTATATACGAGTATATAGCAGTACGCGACGCCGACATCAGGCCCGGATTAGGTGCACCTGCCAGCCCAGAGATGAATTTAGGCGGCAGACACGAGCGACACCTGTCTGACACGAGATAATACGCTACTTATTCGGCTTCGTCGGTGAAATATGAAATTCTTCACGGAGGATTATCATGTGAAATATCTACACATCTCTGTGTTACGGAGACATCCGAATCCCTTGTACGTATCTAAGGCTTATCTTAAAGTTGTCATTTGAGAAGTAGGTAGAAGCTACTGAGAGAATTCATTGGTATAATTTTACGTTAGAATTGTATCAAATTATACAAAGAGAAAATCCCGATGGAGCGTTTATTCTTGAAGGGTAGTTCTTCGGTTGTCGTTTCAACCGGTCGTTCGAGCATTGTGCGCGTTCACGTCATCCATTACGGTAACGAACTTTGTGCTCAGGCAGCAGATTCATTAGAAAACCATTCATCTGTGCAGCTACACTGGTTCGCTCAGGTATTAACTACTTTACTGAACCTCCGTACGTAATTGAAAAACAGACGTAGTTTCGTGTGCTGCGTACACGACATGAATTCATTTAGCGAAAGAGCGGCGGGTAACGAAAGATTTTTTCCTTTGATGTATGGGCCTCTTGAGGATATTTCATATTAGGTACTTATTTGTAAAATGATGAGGATTATTGTCGTGAGTAGAGTAACGACTTATTTATTTCTAATTATAGTTAGATTTAGATATTGGCGCCCATTTAGATATTGCGCGACCGGAATGAGTGTTTTGGTGACTAGGAAAAGTCTAACCACAGATCATAATAATATCTAAGATCAACCTAAATACGCTAAATGCTAAATTAGATTTTATCTGCTGAGTATAGAATACTAATTTGCATACCTTGGTTTCATAACTTCGAGAGATTTTGAAACAATAAAGCACATTGTCAAATATAGTCTGAAAGCCTATTTAAATGCGTACCTACCTATATGGCATCTTATCTACATTCACACAGGTGGAACTGCCAACTGCTAGTTAGAGTAGAAACTTTCAATTCTAACATAACAAATGTAAAGTTGAGCGCACAAACGGGACAGCGTAGCCATGTGCATTTAGTTGAACACAAACTTTTCGCTTTGTCAGGCAAGTGTTCAGTTTAAACCACATGTAGGTTTGCCTACCCAATATCCGTCAGAGAGTGAGCACCGGCATCGTGCGTCTGGTGTATTCAGGCGTGAGTGGAGCGGCCCGACAGGCGGCGGCAGCGACGGTGGAGGTACGCTGCATGCGATTGTGTCGCAAAAGAACAACTGTTCGCGATACCAACTCTGCCAGCGGCGCTTATTGTACGCCAACAGTTCTCTTCCTCTACACACACGAATAGGTAAATATTCAATTTCTGTTGCCGTAAAGTTTTATTGACACAATTTCGGCATGACGAAATTCCCCGATGGGCGGGAGTTAGCTCGTTAAGCTGTAGTGTGTACGCGCGCTGTTTGCCCGCCACCGCCCTCAAACCGGCGAACTCAAGTTACACCCTCGCAATCTCTGAAATAAACATGCGTTGAGGCCACTATTGCTAACAACCTAGTAACTTGGGCCACTCGTGAAAGCACAGGATTAATCATAAGTAGCACATCTTCGTTGCGTGTACCTACTAACGTAACTAACTTAGATTATGATTAAAATATTAATTGGAGAGTTGGAAGCGTGTCATGTATGCCTTTAATTTGTTATAACTTGCCTGCTCAAAAAGTTTATAAACTCAATTTGAAAGTTCAATATTTGTTATATCTTATCTACCATCTCCTCCAAAAAAGGGGTCGCATGCTCGCATGTGAACGTATTATTATAAGAACATAATGCTTACTCAAACATCTTCCTGAAAGCTATTCTCGGAACAGTATGGGAAACAACAAAAACAACGAAATAATGGTTTAGGTATATACGCACAAACAAGCAGATTCGTAAAAAGCCGAACAAGCTTCAAGTTTTAGTAAAACAAAAAGCACTCGCTACTAAAAATTCATTTACGAAACTCTTCGTTTTAAAGTCTCTTAAAAAGTCCGAAAGTTACCGAAGTCACTACTCCACCCTTTCAACTCATTAATTGAAGAATTCAAATTGGTAGTAAGTGAAAACGCTGAGGCGAGATAAAGAATTTGTTACAACTTAGGGGCCGGCAACTCCCGGGGCTAATTACATTGTTACATGACAAAACTTTTGGGTCGACCCAAGTTTCTTTACGTTCCTTGCTCAGGCTAAGCTCTGCTGAGACTAATAAAATCAACTCGCATCAGAGCACACACCATGTTATTGAACGGCTGACTAACTTGTCGATAAATTAATTGTTATAAGAGAAAGGCGAAATACCTTTTAAACTGCATGATATGTAGCACAGTTAGAGTATGTCCTCCAGTATATCCTCAAGACGGAAGGCTGTTAAAAAAAACCCGTGCGAAGTTGAAGCTGATACGCATGTAAAAATCCACCACGTAACCTGGAATATTGATGGTTTTAATTTAAAATCCCTTATGGCACGCGGTCTAGTAATATATAATAGCCTGTGATGTGATTGCTCTGTGGATATATTTTGAACTCGAGCTACTTGTTATTTCTATGATTGTTTATTTAAAATAAGCAAAGTATGTACAATAAACCACAAGTTTGAATCACACAGTAAAACGCTAGCAGTCGTTTTTTGCATTACAGCGTGCTCGTTCTACAAGGAAAAACATCGCGAGAAAACGACATTCTAATTTGAGTTGTGACATACATCGAGCCGCATTTAGCCCGCTTTAGCATGGAAAATTAAGCCCATTCAATCGTCGAGAATAGGCCTCGAGTCGCAGCAGTAGAAATATTATGTAGATGGTTTCTACTAATGCTACCGGTGTCACACATTCTATTGTTTGTTTGATTTTATAAGATGCTCTACAACTCTACTTAAGACTAAAATATAACGGTCATAATTCAATACACGTCAAAAAAGTAGGTATATATTTCTTTTAAAGCAATAAAATAAAAATATGTTTTTATAAATCTTTAATGGAAATATTTTGTAGCATTTTCTTGACTCGTTAATTCAGATCTCGTTGAAATCGACAGGGCGAAGCCTTCCCTAAATTACTGTTGAGTGACTTGCCGTATTTTGCTTTTACTATGGGCAGGCTTTTACTTACAATTCAATACAAGGTTATGTTTATACTAGGTACCTATGTAAAAAAATTAAAACGAGGAAGTGCTGTAGACCGGAGCAAGTAAAATATAAATAATAACATAGGTACGTTTATGTTCTCCGTTGTGTACTACATAAGATAGAAAATAGATGGAAAAACATACATCTTATACAAAACATACATGAATCTCGTGCTTAATGAGATTAATACCGATTAAACCCCGACTCATAAGCGGAGCAAAATAAGGGTTACGTGAATAAGGATGCTTCATCACAACAGATTATGTTCTTTAGTTCGTACCTAATTTGAGCTCGATTCATCGATCGATGTATTTATTTTGTAGTCAAATTATCCACAAGTTTGTTTCCACAAGCTAGGGTTATTTTTCACAAGGCTTGTGTTTTTTCATTGACCTTTTTAGCTCCAATAGGAGGCCGCATTTAGTGGGAAGAAATAAAAACACGCGACTGCTTTTTAATTACCTACCTACTTCAAAGAAGCTAATTGAAACATAGCATGTGGACTAAATAATAACATGTTTATCAACTTAAATGATAAGCATTATATTTAGTCCATGATGCTAAATAAGCAAAGCACGAGTTTTGTCAATCGTTTTGTGAACTTAAAAGTAACGTATGTTCTGTTCTAAGTTACATTGTGCACCAGTTGGGTTACAAGTTACACGGCGACTGTTAAATTACGTCATCCGTAATTTAGCAGTAGGCAATAATTACGAGTGTATATACTAAAGTTAAAACCTAAACCAACAACTAACGTGCCTCAGCACGGAACAAAAACGCCAAGGGCCACTAAAAGTTAGAAAAGTTAGAGTTCCTCACAATCGAATAGCATTATAAAATCCAATCATAAGAATTAAACGCTTTTTCATATCAAAGTTCTGAACTTTACAAAAGTAAAAAGGCTATAAGTAATTTAAAGTTGGCTTTAATCTTTAGAAACATAATTCTTTCTTCCCCTTTGACCCGCATATCTCTAAAGCCTCCCTTACTCAAAAGGCCTGGCGACAATCATATTCTATTTGGGTTATCTCCACACATTTCATGAAGATCAGAATCTTCAGAATTAACGATACTCCGCGATGTTAGATGTTTTTGTATCTCACAATTCTAAAGGGCTTTACTTGGTTTCTTATGTTTTGGATATGAGTTTTTGGATATACTAAAATAACTATGATGTGGATCGAAGCAAAGGTATTATTAGTACTTATATCGATACTTCTCAATGAAAAGCTGTCGAAATCTGTTTTAGAATGTGTGCTGTGTTATTTAAATACATTTCGGTTGCCAACTACGTGTAGAGCTTTTTTTTATGCCATAGCTGGCAGACGAACACGCGGTAAAGTAAGGTATGTAAGGTAACCGACGTAACCGCGCGATCTTGTGTTTCACTTCACACTAAAACCATTGTCGACCTACGAATACGGGACGGATTAACCTAACTATTTCTATATTTCACTTGAAAAGTTAATATTTCAATGGATCCTTCGGACTTAAAAGATATTTTATCGAACTAGCTTCGTGACTTTTATAACTCAGCTAAATTAATGAAATGAAATAAACCTCTCCTTCATGTATACGAGTATAGTATAACCTTGGTAGCGTGATTTGCATTTTAGATCAAAAAGTTAAAAATCAGATAAAACGTAACAGCCTAATAACATGGGCTGTAAAAGTCTCCAAACACCTTTTACATTTAAAACATGGCGATAAATAACAGCGCCAGTGTCCTATAAAGGTATTTTAATATAGCACCTGCTAGTGTACGAGGTACGCATTTGGGAGTAGACATCAACCAACCTGCATAAAGCGGGTAGGTACCGATTCAACCATACGCAGATATAGCTAACAAAAACTGCTGAAAATATTTTATTCGGATCATTACCATCCCACAAAAGCAGTATCAACTGTTACGTTCATTCCGAACTAACACATGAGAATACCTACATTTTATGGTACTATACATATATCTACAGGGTTTTTTACCAAACTGGGTCAGCGGCATCAAAAATTTATCAGTAAGCTAATTTATTGTGGCCGCAAGATCAGGAAGGCCTTATCCATTACCGAGCTCTGATTTGTCACGGTATAGCTGATTCATTAGACGAGCATTAATCTTCGACGAAGCGAGGTGTGAGCTGCGGGGGCTGCCGGCCACCACGGTGATAAGGCTTTACTTTGTTCAAGAAGCCGTGACTAGCCCGAGACGCAAGCTCCTAAAGACCTACACTGGAATTTAATTAACCCAAATTTGTCCTTTTGTCTTGATATAGCATCGCCCCAACCATCTGCACGGTACATGTTTATCGATGGTAACTCGGTATCTCGGTAGACTGAAATCTCTAAACGTTATCTTTCGGGACCATGGAGACCTTTTGAAGTATCGATGCGTGGTCTCGCTGGTTTAAAGGTTCGTCGTTTCAACGTGCTTGAATGAATTTATAATTCTGACAGTGACCAAAAAGATTGTCTATAATCATCTAAAGGACAAAATGATATACCTAAGTTGGGCTCTACTTACCGTAGAGTAGAAACAAAACGTTACTTTTTTAACGTTACATCTTTTCATGACTGCTATGCTTTGCCAAGACATGAGGCCACTATAACACGTTTCGTCTTAGATTCTGTGACAACATCCTAAAGACAGATGGACTGCCTGGGTTTAGTAGGGTTAGAGTATAGGGTCCCATCGGCGCCATTTGGTTACGGAACCCTAAACCAAACATACAGCAGGGGATTCGTAAAATGTTTTAAAACATACTCGGTTCCTATTTTCGGATGGGCTTAACTAACGGCGCGGAAGGCTATGTAGAAGCGCTCGCAAAATAATGTAATTACTCGAGATGGATTGCCCCAGGTCCAGTCAAGGACCTTAACCCCTCGTCTTCCCAAACTATCACTTTCATATCACGTATTATGTTTGTACACGGCGCAAATTATGAAAGTCGATTTTACTCCCAATCGTATAATAAATAAACATTACCTCTCAACATTCAACAAGGCCTAAATACACACGGAAACTCCAAGAATAGTAGCGGGCGGCCTTTGAAGCAGCCAATATTATGAACCTACACCACATAATTTATGTGTGGTCGATAACCTTTCAATCAATATCCTTGTTTGTATGTCTAGTCTGAAACCTTTTTTACTCTTGTATATACTAGACCTACAAAGTTAAATAACAAGATTAAATCTTATAGTATGAAAGGAACAGACAAAAAAATTGCATTGGAGCCAAAAAAATAAACAAAAAAAATCTATTTTAGAGTAAAACTGTTTCAATAACCTACAACGATCAACAACGTACAGGTGGCAACAAAACACACTCGCCCTCTTTGTATGCGCGCTGACTCGCCAAAATATCCGTTGAAAATACCCAATCCACTGGCTCGGGCTGGTTCAATTTCAAAATAAAGCCATTGAGGTTGTCCGTCCATAACCGTGGTCACTAATTACAAACAGAACAGTTGTGTTGATCACTATTTGAATGTAACTGAGCAGTTTCCAGTGCTCTTTGGTAACTGTTATTGCATGTTGATGAGTAACAGCGACTGGAATATACGTTTATGATGATCAGTTTTTAACCGCACCGTTGTAACAGTAAATATCTCAAGTTGTAAATCTGCTATTCTGCTGTTTTTTTCCTGACTGATATTAGTGATTAGAAAATAATTATATTTGCATTAATTCTAACACTACCTATCACAACTCCACCTAGGTCTATTAGGTACCGCTCTTTTGGCCTAAGTACCAATTCTTATTTATAAAATTCTGTAAGCTATATAGATAAAACGTATAGAAAGACATATTATTATGCACATTATATTGAAAGAATGAAGTTATTTGAAAACACCTCTGTAGAAGGTGAATAAAATCAAACATAGTTAAAATGAACTGAAATAGCTGTACGCCCTAAAATGCTAAAACGAGTTTTCTAATAATCTTTCTACAAAATGTTGAATAAGTATTCTAGTTCGAGGTATGCTGCAAAGCAGGTGTAAACTCTCATAACAATACAATCTGTGTTGCTGAAGTACCTACTACTGCAGAACAGCATAAATATTGCACAAAAAAGAGTTTGCTAGTTCATCATTAACAAAACCGGATAAAAATGCCTAATTAACTTAGATAAATGTTCAAAAGTTCAGTCATAGCGATAAAATGTTTGGGTTGATTAATGAAAGAAGGTGCGCAGGGCCGCAAGGCCGCAACTCGATTTCAAGGGAATCAGTCCGTGAAACTTAACTGCCGGAGTTGACTGAAATTGAACGTGAATAATATTTGTATTTTCACATTGTTCCCGTATATTAAACCTTCAAATTCTGCCAGTACACAGCGCCGAAACTAACGCAAATATTGTGGAAGCCACGGGAAATTGCACTATCTATTACTTCTAACGTGTAATGTAACGGTTTCACACAATGTACGAATGCTGGCTCCCACATAACTTGTGATGAACGAGCGCTTCATACGAAGCCCCATCGCATCGACCACACATGAATATTTTCTTGTAAATAAATGGTTACAATCGTGAATACATGTTTGGCTTGAAAATATTTATAATAGAAAGAAGACTTCTTTCTAGAAGAACATGTGTCTAAACAAACATGAGTGAAAAACATAAAACAGTGGTTTTATAAAGCTACTTTTTTTAACATCTTGATGTCTCAGAATGATGAGTGCAGTTTAATGCATCACAGGGCCGTCCTCAAAGGTCGTGCTCAGTAAGTCAATGTATTGTTATAGGCAGTGGTTACCACTTAATATCAGTGGCCCATCGGCTTGTCCCATTATAAGTTGTATAAAAAACTAACAGCCTTGTTGATTATCCTTCATGTGAAGCAAAATATGGCAAGCAGGTACCTGTGCTCACCACTTCCAAGAACACGATGATGTCGCAGAAATTTCTCGGTAGGATGATAATATAATTCACTATTAGCATAGTGTTACCGGTTGACCTGGTTGTGTTGGCAAAAAATAACAAGAAGCATTAGTTTTTCGCTTTGTTAAACCTACATCTAAATATGTAGAAACCTATCAACTTTAGACCATTAAAACATAAACCAACCCAATTTTAGCAATATTGGCAAAATATGTCGGGAAAATAATATTCCAGCGACCAATACCGATACCATTTTTACACTCCAATGAAGCCATATTCAAAGCAATCTTTCCAAAAATAGTACTTTTCCTCAATACATATTAAACTTACGAATTATTAATAGTTGGTATATTGTGTTTCTGTGTAATGTAGAGTTTTGTACCAACTTGTACTAATATAGGTAGCTTAGATTACATTATTAGTTCCTTTTCTCCGAATCCCTTCCCAATAAAATATTTACCCATAGCTCTTCCCCATACGCTGGCTCCGTAATTAAGTAATATAGGTAAGTGATGAAAATTGGTTAAAGGTCGGCGTATCGTATACATTCATTTTGAAGGCACAAATTGCTAGTAGGGCATTGTTAACGAGCGGGTAAAGCGGGTACGAGCCCGTTAATGAGAACGTACCTAATAGGTGTTCGCGGAACGAAACGCTGTGATCTGGTACACTACTCCCTTTGTAATAATCAAGCATCAAAACTCTATCATATTATTTTCCAAAATATTCAATCTTATTTTTTATTCATTCATATTCATCATCATTCTTTTCACACAGAGCTTCACTTCAGCTAATGCACCGGACAGTCAAGCATTTGCGTAATTGGAAAACAAGATTTTCCAGCAGCAAGCATGCATTACGCGAACGAAAAGTCGGTGGTCGAGTATTTTTTAAACTTTACTTTGAAACACGTGTCTGGCGAGCGACACCGCCGCCGCGGGCAGCGCGGTGAGGCCGCGCCAGTCGACACCAGGTGCGAATCTCCCGATCCTCTTTGTATAAAACGATCGCACTCACTGCACCTCGAGAAAAATATAAAACTACGAGTTTTAAATTGAATTTTAGAACGTTTCTCACCGGTTGGCCTATGTTTATATTTTGCATACTTATATTATATAAGTATGCAAAATATAACACAAATAGAAATTCCTTATTCCATATTGTATTTCATAATCTGGTTTAATTGTTTGCTAAACCAAACCAAACAGGAATCTGTACTTGATTTTAGAGTATTTGGATATGATTTCCACGAACCTCCAATCGAACAAGCGAATTTTAACAACAAGCTCAACATTTAATGAATGTATCGCTATCGAAATGTTACCACTCGTGCATTCACAAACAGAACAATACAGTATACAATTTTGCTGACTTTATACTGAAATGTGTCTATAGGTACCGAAATATATTGCGAAATAAAATGCATGATTCCCGTTTTTCCAGTCAGCTTCATAAAATAGAAATACGAAATGAACAGAAGTTAAATATTTGTTATCGTTACCAAACATAAAAAATAAGTTTTACGAATTGGTATGTGTATGTGAGTGTAATTAATACGAAACGCGTACGTAGAAAGTATTCAGTATTATTTATACACTAGTAATCAAAGTAATCAACCTATGTTTGCAAACATAATACATATATTTTATTCAAGTTCCTAGTAAAGTACGTTTCACGTAAGCACTACTTAAAATTACTTTCTTTCGAAATCTTTTGTACCGTATGAACAAGTAACATAAAAAGAAAAAACTCCTAATCTTTTTTCGATGTGAGAAAGTAAGATTATTGTACCAACTTTTTATCTTACCTACACGAGTATAAGAAGGGGTGTTTTATAGAAAAACATCACCAAACTTCTGTGTTTATCGGAACAACAAAACGTTCATGATGTGACATGCAGATGTTTTAATCATTTGTTGGATGTCAAAGGTAGGTAGGTAGCTAGATTTATTATTGATACATCGAGTGCCTACTTTGCCGGCAGTGTATAACCGACACTTTCTCTAAACTGTACTCCAAACATAAGGTTTTTGAAATCCCGACTGAAGCGCTGGCTTTTCGAGCAAACTTCCTACAGCTATAATGAGTTTTTAGAATTTAAAAGTAATATAATCTACCTTACTGTAGGTATGTACAACATGGTCCTAATTTGACCTATAATGTAAAATTATCAGTAAATATATATTTGTCTATTTGAAATTATTGTCTATTTTTCTCTCTTTTACAAACGAATGCCTCCACACCTGTAAAAAAGATACGGCGCCGTGGAAATGTGGATGGACGAACCCTTTCTATTAAATTATTGGTCAATAAAAAAACAAACGGTTTTATGAAACGAGTAGGTATTAAAGCTTCCTGAATATATTGGAATAAATGAAGTAAAAGTAAAATGCAATGAAGTATACCAGTGATATCAATCGATATTAATGGTATGCAGAGTGTTATAAATATGTGAAAGATATATAAGGTGATATTGGTGAAACAAAGTGCTTCAAACGACTGAGGGCCTGGTATGAGTTTTCAGAGTATAGTGTGGGTGTGAAACGTCTGACGCCCCAGCACACCAGTGGGCGCTGATTTGTATGGAGAAACTGAGCGGATTCTTTGAGAAGCTCGACATGCGAGTACGGGCTTGGTGTAGACCAAGCTTGTCAAAGAATCCGCTCAGTGTCTCCATACAAAGCAGCGCCCACTGGTGTGCTGGGCGTCAGACGTTTTACACCAGATTTACTCACCAAAAGTCGTACTAGGCCTACTGTTCTGGGATAGACTTCATATTACAGATTAATCCGATACACAGTCTAATCTAGATTAATACGGATATATTGTCATTGATAATTATATATATGTAATAATTAATAATTGTAGTTGTAAACAGCAACAGATTACCACGTCAAGAATTAAGCACAGGAAGATTTTGATTGCTCATGATTTCATGATAGCCGCAAAACCTTATACAGACTTATTGTATATAATGCATGTACGAACGAATCAAACGTATCAAACGAATTTAATGAATAATTGAAGTAATAATAATAATAATAAGTAATAATTTAATTGTGAATATCCACATAATTTAGAAACGACTGCATCAATTTTTACTAAATATGGCTTAGAACAATTCCAGATTAACTAGCTTTCCTACGAAAAAACCGTAACAAAATCGGAGCCTTGATTTTGGAGCTCCGAAGACACAGGCAAACATTGATTCATATCTTTAGAGCAATGGTTTCTGCGGCCATAGTGCTAAGAAAGTTACGAAAAATGTAATTTGATTTTTTATGAGATACAAGGGTAATGAAGGAGGAGTTATAGTATAGAGGCTATTTTAGTAAAGTAATAACAATGCTAATAGCGACAATGCACCAGAGAATAGGTTCAATCAATACCCGTGCTCGTTACCGATCCAATTGTGACGTGACGTGTCCGTCACCGAGTCCCGCGGGAGACGTCTCGCACGGGACGTGCCTGTAATGCAGGGAGGCCAGCACGAATAAATCTAACAATCGTCACGTTACGTAAACCCAGCGTGTTCAATTCACACTGCGCGTCAACGACAGCTCGAGTGCCGTACGTTGCACCATCGCCCCGCATTGTAACGATACCATTACTCTTGTCCATTCTTTTGAGCTGACCCCGCTCGGTCGGGGGATGAATAAACAATGGGTTACGCTGGTTTGTTTATTAATACGAAATTGTGTGTTCCGGCCTAAAATAGGACCCCTTCAAAATATCCTGTAGAGCACATTAAGCCATGACAAAGGTCTTTGGGCGGTTGGAGCACTCGTCGAGGTCGTCACTATGCATTGTGGGATAATTATATTGAAGGTATACCTTTTTAACTGAAAAATAAAATATTTTAAAGGAAGAAGATGTTACAAATAGTTTTACAGAAAGGGAAAGAAATAAACCTTACACCGTTTTATAAGAATTGATTGCTTTTCAATCAATTTTGACAGTGCCTAATTGCTATCGATATTTTATACATTGAAATAGAGGTTTTATATAATTTTGAATTCCAGGCGAAATCTGAATAGAAATAAAAAGAATCGAGGGATAAGCTTCAAACATCTCTAGAGATGTCTTGAATTTCACAGCGTCTAACATCTACTGTAATATTTTACATTGAAATCAAAACTGAATTATTGCAAAGATAAATCACTCTACTCGACACGTGTTACGTAGATTTTTTTTCAAAGTAAATTAAATTCATGTAATATATTTTCACACTAACTCGTATCTGAAAGCGTAATGCTGCATTTAAATCATTCCGACTTAACCCGGCCCATAAATTAAATTCATCTCTACTCTGAAAACTAACGAATATTCATTTTTGATCGACTGAATTTTTATCAATTGCATACTACTTGTAGGTATATATTGGCATTGTTCTTAGGGTAAAAATAACTAATAAACCGTAACTTGTACTTGTATGCTCTTCTGTGTGCCACTGATTATGTAATTTCGTCTTGTTTTTTTTTAAATAATGGGCTCACGTTATTTTGTGCACATAATTATATGTATTCTATCTATTCAACTGTCTTTTACCGCAAAACCCATTTCTAAACCAAAAACGTTCAGTTAAAAATCAATGAACATAAACAATGATTTAAAGTAAAAACTGCTAAATATAGTAAGATTGGCCTCAATATTAGTAGGATTAAGCTAGTCTGTGCAACATATTACACGACGCTGCTGGTCCCTGATAACCTGTCAAGAACAGCTCTAGCAATCTGCCAAAGTATTGCTATCTGACGCATTGATATAGGTAATTATAACTTCCACAAACTTTGATGTTATCTCATGCTGCGGTTGACGTATGAGATAAAACTAATATTTGACCAGCCTCTGTACTCTACAGCCGCTAGTGCATAGCAAAAATGTGTACGGATTGTCACATGAATTATCGCTGAGATTACGTCAGTCAATTTCATACATTTTGATTAGTTTTTATATACTCTGAAACGGTGGCAAAAACATCATAAAAAAGTAGTCCCATCATGTCACGCATGGAAGCAAATGATTTTCCGTCAAAGGTCACGAATGGAAATAAGTATTGCATAAAATGATGCGCCAATAATATTCAGACGTGCTTTTGGCTACCCCCATAAGGATTCTCAAAGACCTTGAGTACCAAAAGGTCCAGAAGCGTATACGTCTATCGTGCATAAAGATAACAGTTGGGGTCCTATTTGATTTTCTTTGATATTTTTAGTCAGCGAGATAGCGTTTCACGCGGAAGGAATTTACAAATTAGGTATGTAAATTGAAAGTGGTAGACTTTGCATACGATATGATTTCACCGTGCTCTGGTGCTTGATAACGAAGAACAAACGTTATCTGCGGCACGTGTCGCATGAGATTGTTTAGTGATCAACTTAGGTATCGAGTGACGACTTGGTAGCCTTATTTTATAAAAGCCTTCTCTCGTATGCTTATTATTAGGATAAAATTTTGAAATAACTATTCTACATTTGGAAATAAGAAGTACTATTGATAGATAGGCTACCGTAGTTTGGTAAACCGTTATTAGACAAATGCTTTTGGCGAAGCATATCAGCCTAAATGATTACTATAGTAAAATGAGGATTATAAGATTAGACATAACTACAAAGCTTCTACCTGAGGCTTTCAAGCACGAATCAGACTAGTCGTACTTCGGGCCCGGACTCGACTAACAGCCGAAAAAAACGACTTTTTTTAAATTATCCATTAACCCAAGACTTTTGTTGAACAACACAGGACACACTCGTACCTAAGACTTTTGTTTGAGTTGCTTTCCACTCATGCTGTATGATCGCGATTCTACTTCCAATGAAAGTTTTTTTTTTTGATACATCTGCATAAAATATTCAGAAAAAAACAATACAGTTATGGTGTACTTCGTCGTTAACCGTTTAAGAAAGGTCGACCCGAGACTCACTTACTTTTCTTATTTCATAAGCTATTTCTATTTACTCAACATGACTTTACTTTTATGCTCAATCTTAGGCTAAGCCTACATGTAGATGCTTACCTCAGCATTATTAATTTAAATATGTTTTACACGGTATCTGCTTCAGCTATTGGCTGTTATGCTGCTGTCACAGACACAGCATCTACACGATATCGTGGCAAAGCTTATTTCAGCTTACTTACTTACTAATCCTTGAGCGGTATCGATCACTTTTGGTTCTCGCTCGGATTTAGTTTTTATTTCGCCACAAACACGAAATGTGCAAAGGATACAGCTTACTGTATTTAACACACCACATGTAGAAGATTTTCCAAACCACGTGACTTTTGCACGCAGTATAAGAGCCGTGGCAGTGGTGATGTGCTGAAGTATGCCATGATTTGCAGCTTAACCCTTACACGCATGGTTACCTAACAGTACAATATACATTTTACATGTTAACTTATTTAAGAAGATACAAGTACGAGTACTTATTACTTATCTCAACGGTATATTTTCATATGAGTTTAGAAACTTTTAACTTTACGTATAAAGTTTCGAATTTAAATTTTATAGTTCAAAAACATCAGCATTTTAGGTGCCAGCTCACTAAAATATATTCTGGCAAATCATTTGGTTAGAGGAATAAAAACACGTGCCCATATTATTAAAAAAAAAATCATTCGTTCGCGGGAATCGAACCAGCAACTTTTGTACTCAGTCAAACTGTGACGCCGAGTTAGTTTTTAAACTCTGTTGTACAAACTTCCGAAAAAAGTACGTGTTTCTTTAGTTCACGGATCAACGAAAATCTAATACATATAAATAATAATAATAATAAATAAATAGTAATAATGATCTAGCTACCAACAAAGCTGCTACTAAATACTCGAATACAAGAGAATGAAAGAGATAACGAATTAAATTACATCAGACATGCTGAAAACTCGTTAGTCAGCAGATTTGTGAAATAAAGACGAACCGCAGTATTCAATTTGACTTTGAACTTTAGTACCCGCTTCCCATTGTAGCATGTTCGCGTAGGTACTGATTTGTCACGGGAGCTGATTCATTAGGCGTACATTAATCTTGGTACGCCTCTGCGGTCTTACATGATAAAGCTTTACTTTGTTTATGGCGCACCCTACGCCGTAGACTTCGTAGAACACGCGTAGGCGATTCGTAGCTCGTAGCACTGATATAGGATAAGCCAGTTGTTTATCTTTTCTATTTTATTTTCACCGAGCAACTACCTCCAACCATGTTTAGGAAGTACAAGTTCAGAAATGGATAAAATAATGGGAACAATAGAAAAAGTTATTACAATGAATAAAAGCAGAGATTGAATAGACGTTTCAGAATCGCGTTTCATATGAACTATTCTTGCCTCACAGATACGTTAAGAACTATTTTTGTGTAAGTCATGCAATGCTATCATTAGTGTAGTCTCAGAGTTCCAATTCAGAGCGATGAAGACGAAACAATATTGATATTGGATAATGGAAAAATGGCGTGCTAGAAACGAATTACTACCCAGGAAAATTGCTATTTCCTTGCTGTTTTCTATCTGGAGATGGTTATTTTATATCGCGGTTGTTACATTATGTACAACGTGTGAGATACTGGGCGTATTATGTATTCATCGATAATAACCTACTATAGAGGTTAAGCATCAAACCTCAACGATATTCGAGATACTTGTACAGGTAGGTATAACTATCACGAAGTAGAGCGAAGTAAAGTTGTCTACCTCGATACTCTACAGATACGGTGCTTGTAAGATAGAGATTTAATAAAGCTACTCAGTCTATGTAACTACTTTATTTCGAAACTTATCATACTTTAGCCGCACTTTATAAGTTATAGAGAGGCCATTACTGAACGGTGGATTTTTGATATATATTCCACTATCAACCTATAAATTTCCGGCTAGAGTATGCGTATTCACCATTAAGTATGATTTAAAGGCTCATAATTCAACTATGACTTGTAATCGATGTGTTAAAGCTACAAGGAAAGGACACTCCACCCTTTAACTCTCCTCGAGTAAGCTCCTAAGACTCCGATAATAAAAGAAAATGAAATCTGAAATTGAGTTTTCGTAACGTTCGCTTTGGTAAATAAAATATATCACAGCATATTAGAACGAACGCGTATTATTGTTAGTATAACTAGTTTAGGCGATACTCACTTTGGTACTTTACAATTAGTTACAGTGGTGCTGGGCTTAGATTGGTAAGAGTGCACTTGGTAGGTGAGTATCACAGAATAAAAATACTTTCATCGTCTTCGTTTCGAATGCAAATGGAGGGGCCGACTTTATTATAAGGTGAGAACTTGGTATAACCTAAATTACAGCGAGATATCAAAACGCCATGAAGTTTCGCACGTGTGAAATGAACATGTTTACTGCTCATCTCCCTAGCATATCGTAAACTTTTACACGTCTACATACGTTCGGCGAAAAGCTGCGAGCGTTCCTTTGAAATGGTTTCATTTTTTCCTCTCATACAAACAATGATTCTGCTGCTCGTGTGAGAATTTATACGCACAGTTTTAAATTCTGTATATAAAACTACGAACAAAAGTTTTACCTCGGTATTCTATGCGTCATCAGTTCTTTGTCTTTTTTCTTCATGCAACAGTCTGCAACAGTTTACACCATCATGATTTTTTTCTCCGTTCTATGCAAACTCGATGCATTTTCTATGTTTAATTAGTAGAGGTTCTAAATGGTCCTGACTGGGATAACCTATTGCGCGTAGTCGCTATTATGGTGTTTGAATGTTAACAGAGATCGACAATTCGAAATGAAGCTTTTTTGTGTTTAGTTATCTAGCTTGTTTGTAACAATAAACTAGGAAACTATATAATATAATATAATAATATAAAGTTTTATTTGTACCCAGTTAAATCTGGCTAAGCAAGCAAACCATAATCATTTGATTTCCATAAAATAAAACGAAACAGAATTATGTAGGTACGCATCGGTAATTGTGAAATACAACATTTAAGCGATATAACCTGGTCCTTGGCATCAAACAAGATAATTTTAAATTAGCCACCATTGAATTTGAGCCTAATATGTACTCTCCTTCATACCCAATTAACCCGAGTGCTAAAATCAGGGTTGAGCTACACTTATGACACTTACGCGATGGCGACCGTCCTTCACGATTAGCGGTAGTTATTCTGAAGACTTTTGTGACGCTCGCTGCTATATGTATAAATGGCTGAGACGCAAGAGGTGCTGGTTCAATCATAATTCGACGCCGGTGTGTTGTTTGGTCATACGGTCACTGGTACCCACAACACAAAAAAACCAGTCAGTGTGGTCATGATTATGATATCCTGGAATGTTTATTTTAATCCATACAGTTAATAGCAAGATAATACAAGTTATCAATATTAATACCAATAATTTTTTTTTTTTTATCGTTTATCCTAGAGGCATGAAATCAACGCACAGCCTAAACTATAAGTCCTAGAGGTATGAAATTTGGAGGGTGGTATCCTTATATAGTGTAGGAGTGCACTAAGAAAGGAATTTTGGAAAGTCACACTCTAAAGGGTCTATCTAGAACGCGAGCAACGCCGCGGGTGACGGCTAGTAAACAATAATTCAGACTATCCAGAATATTTACAATACATAACCACGAATTTAAATAATACACCTACCTCATCGATATACTTCTAGACAATGTAGACTGGAAATAATGATATATTCCAGAAATCTCCACTAAAAATCCCTACCAGTGGGGATTTCAGTTTTTTTTTTCTAAAACCCCCACTGCTATGACGTCGCATGTCTACAACGTAGCAGTGAGGATTTCTGGATTTTTTTCCAGAAATCCAATGTATTTTCATATTTTTTGGACGCATTAGATACCTACCTTCTATGTAACGACGTCGACTTGTAGGCATAGGATTAGAGACGACCACAGCTGCGTCCTGTCGGATAAACATAATTTACTAACGACATCTGCCAACACTAACTTAATAAGGATGGTTACGAACCTACATAATCGTATATCAGTTATAGTTCACAAGCAATCTAAGCAATCATCAGTTTATTGAAACAACGTTTTAATGCAATGGGCTAAACGCTCATACTTTTAGTTATGTTGTACTGTGGTATTACTACGAGTAAGTATATCTATATCAGGTAATGTGGTGAAGGTTGAAGGAATCTTACTTATCTTTTTTTATACAACTGAACAAGTGCGCCCACGATGATACCTAGTGCTTACGCCCATAAGGCCCACTAAGGATGTGCCCTGTGATACATTGGACCGCGTCCATCACTCTGAGGTATAGATAGGGCTACCGGCACCGGTACCCTTCAAGCCACAGCAATGCGAGCATCACTCCTTGACGGCAGAAATAGGTACTCAATTCACGTAGGTGACTTAGCCCTGGTGAATTATGTCGACGGCACCTACGATGCTAGTACTTCCCTGGACGAGCACTTTCACAAATAAGCCTACTTACTGTGTGTCGTCTCTTCTACAATTGATAGAGAATAAAAAATGAATCAACATGTAGTATGGAAGTTTTAAAAGAATATAGTCCAATTTTGGTATATTATGTACTGCCGAAGTATGTACAAACAAATATAGTCACCATTCTCATACATTTTTGACGTATTCTATTGCCTAGTGACTGTAAAACAAAAACTTGACTTTTTACTTTGCTAGGTATACTTAGCGCAATTTTACTGGCACGAATAAAAATAATAATTATACTTTAGTGGGTACCGTAAATCCTTTCTAAACGGTGGATTGTAATCTCGTTCCAGCGAGCATTGTTTTCTGAGTACTCTGAGAGACAGGTAATTTGGATGAAGCTAAAAGAACGTGGTTAGTGCCTTCAGTTCCCTCTTAGATGGAGATTTATCTACAATGGACTAATCCGCCGACGATGGGATTGCGAAGGACACCTGCTGCTCGGTAAATGGGCACGGTTTTTCAACCCTACACTATTTTTTTTATAGCTTCTTAGTTTTAACAAAAACAGATCCCTTTCGGGGTAATTTTTTCATCCCTACAAACTCGCTTTACCTAAACTTACCCTCGAGGTATGTTTAGGCACAGATAATTATAGTAATATACTGTTTATGTAAGCTTGTATAACATAGGTACCTACCACATAATAGTATCTACCTATTGATCAAAATAAAACAAATTCATTTGCCTAAACAGTAGGTACCTACAAAGTCATTGTATTGGGAAAAAAGTCGATTGGGTAAATATAAGGCCCAAAGTACGGCACGGAAGCCTCAGAGTGTGAATATTACTAGCGCTTGTCCGTTTTTATTTGCGGAGCTACGCCCCGTTCGGAACATGGCTTCCGTTAATTCGTGACTGAATTTTTAAGTGCTTTATTTTCGATACTAAAGTGGCTGAAGGAAATTAAATTATGGAGTGTTTCTAAACATAGTGATTGTAAGTATAACTGAAAGTAAAGCTCTTAGAATTGTAAAAAGTTTTTTTAAATAATAAGTTTATTTATAATAAGTTTATTGCAAGGTTAGGTTAATTTTTTAGATTTTGGAATCCTGCAAGTAAATTTTGGTAATTTAGAACTGTGCAATTCACTTCCTACATAGAACCTATACACCTCATTCATCTGTAGTAGGCAATTACAGAATAAATACCTACTTCAACATGTCCATTGTCCGTGTATAGTAGCTACCCACCCACTACATAAGGACATACATAATCCCTTGTAACATTCCGACAAAGCCTGTGTCAAACAATGAGCGGGACTAAATTGTATCTCGCAGGATCTTGTGGCTACTTAGTACACCCACATACTTCCAGCTGGGTAAGGAAAACACTTTTGTCAAAAATAATTTTTGTTGTAACATTTTAACACGGTCACGCTAGCCCATTGGGAGCCGACCTCGCCTTTTCATTGAGTAGCCGATATTGGCACGTCGTAGAAACCAACTTTTGTGCAAAATCATGTGATATTCGACATTTTGAAGAGACTGTCGTTTTCGGCGTTGAAATTCCTCCAAACTCTACCGGCTTGTGCATTAAATACAGTCAAGCAAAATTCCGGGTCATCCATAAAAACTTGAATATCGTGGAAACCAAAAATGCTAGTTTCATAAAATAAATCGTGTTTATACACCTTAATTAAATAAAAGTAATCAGTAAAAGCTGGAATTCATGGTCTTCAACATATTCAAGTTTTTATAGATAAACCGAAATTTTTGCTTGCGAGTATCATAGACTTTATACATAAAGTACCTAATATTAAGTGTTTATACTAAGTAAAAGTCTTACCAACCCTACCTATGAAGATGCGTAATAAACAAACCTCTAGTACTTACGTCGGAGACAGGTAGCCCTGAACGATTGTGAGATCTTTGTGTATGTTTTACATTTAGAGAAAATTTAGGATGTGGTATTCTAATCATCATTACGTAGGTACCTTAATCTCTTTAAGTAATCCCGTAAAGTGAGAAGAAACGCCGGTAAATTAATAAGTTCGAGTATTTCCACTCGCTGTTAAAAGCGAACTTTGCGAGTGCTCTGAATATTAATACACGGGTCAGGGGGAAATTAGTTTATAGGTACTAACCGACCAAGCTTTGTTTTTCTCAGCATTCCTGATTTCATTTTTAATTAAGGTTTTATTCAGACTATGGTTTCTTTCTCATTTATCACTACTGCATAGACTGCAACCCGAATAATTTCAATTTTTTTAATATTTTTTACACAGCTTTTATATT
The DNA here is from genome assembly GCA_918843925.1 of Eulithis prunata. Lineage (NCBI taxonomy): Eukaryota > Metazoa > Arthropoda > Insecta > Lepidoptera > Geometridae > Eulithis > Eulithis prunata. The sequence continues at coordinate 5,709,660 of OU974014.1, read as the reverse complement.
TTTGTAGAAAATGTGGATGGATGTGAGCTTCTGTTGATTTCAAGTCAATGTCAGACAGCAAACCCTTAGCATTCCAAATTAATTTTGAAGCAGAATCCCTAATTAGATAAGCATAACCTGAAACAATATTGATGCTTGGTAAAACTTCTACATCGTCTAACACAACAATAATATTTTAGCACAAACTAAAAAATGATCCCTATAGGGGTTCCGATATTTCCTCTTCCAGTAGCTGTACCAGATCCTACAAAGCGAATGGTTCTCGGAATCAAACTAACACTATTGGATGCTTTTAAATTGAGTGATGGTACTCGTAAGTCAAGATGTTTTAAATCTAAAATCGAGTCCAATTATTTCCCTGAAGCGAGTTTATTATATTCCAAAAAAATCATTCATTTTTACGTTCGACATACTTACTACTTATTTATCTTAAAAGTGAGTATTTAGTTTGTAACCTCAGAAATGCTTCAATCTGTTGCAACGTGAAAACCGTGCACGCGACTGGTTGTCAAAGTAAGCTCTGAATGGAGCAATTTAGAGGGATTGGTAACACATTTAACCCTATTTCGATCAACAGATATTTGGGGGAAATGGTCTTAAACTAGCTATACGCTATTGCCAATCCCGATTTTCGATGGCATGTTACCGATTTCAATTTGCTAAATCCGGCTCCACCGTTCGATTATTTATTATATCGCGATCATGCTGTATGAACGAAGCACTTAATGATTTATCATCTACACATAGTTTTCTGCTGTTATGCGAAATGTATTATCATTATGGACACTGTCGTTTCGTAGGATGCAAAACTAAAAACCGCCATAGGAACAAATTTACTTCATTCTAAGTAGTACAAGTATTTATTCTTCATTCAAAAATAAACAATAGTGACAGCGTAACAAAATTTTCTATGGTACTCCACTAAAGTAATCACAAAAACATGATGAGTACAAAAAGTGAAAATAGGCGTCACGTAGGCTTATGTAATGAGAACTCGTATTAGCGAACCATCAATCATGCATCGGTTATAGGTGATTGTTACCCACGGGCTCATGTGCCTTGTCACTTCAACCCCTTACATCATGCATCAAACGAAGCCGTAATTAGATTTTCAAACAAGGGTTAGGTACATCCACAAAATAACACCTTTATTTCACGATAACTTCTCCTGGCAGTACCTTCAAGACATTTGACGTAAAAACTGGCATGGAACCACCTAGTATACAAGATTCCAAGACAATCTTAATCAGTTAGGGAAAATTGCAGTTTCCAATCATAGCACAGGTTCCAGAAAGTAGGTGGAAGAGGTTTTCGTCTAACTTTTTTTTATAAGACTCCCCGCAGACTGCATATAAAAACAATAACAATTAGTTAGGATAGTTTTATTGTTTACTGCGCGATAAAATCCGAAGAAAAACCCAGGTTACCGACGCGATGTAGCTCTCTAGTTGAAGCACAGTTGAAGTGACAATGGGCAAGCCAACTACTGGGGAATAAACGTTCAAACCGGACGGCTAAGCATAACATGGACCCGTTATGTGTCGACGACATTGTAAATATCACGGGGATTCGATGAATGAAAGTAATCATTCTTGAAAATATATGATGCCTGCATGTGTCCAGCAATGTACTTCTTCACGCTGTTGTGATAATAACAATTATGTTTTTACTGCAATATATTATTATGACTATTTTAACTTTATCCAAATTAAATGTCTGATGCAAGCAATATAATCCGCAATCAACCGAAAAATGCATTTTAAAATCGATGGACGCGGTATACAAGCTGATACAAGAGCTAGTAATTGACGCGCTGCAAACTTTTTATAGCGTCATAAACACGAGATGAAATTATATCCTAACGACCCAATAAACGGGAAAAACTCCTCTTAACTTCCCGCTATTACGCAAACGGAAAGGCTCAGCTCCACGTTTGGACGGCGACGATACTTCTATCTGCGGGAGGTTTTAAAATAAACTTTATAACAAAATTAGATATTTATTGCACAGTCCATTTTAAGCGTAACTTAAAAAAAGCATATTCAAAAGCTCTTTGAATATGAGAGGTTGCTAATAAATTGGTCCGAAATAATTGGATTTTTCCCGCGCATCATTACACCTTATTGCTCAATACCGTTGCGTAACTGAACGACGCGCGCGATCGGATCCCTCCCGGCTCCTGCTGAATCTCGCAATTAGCATTTAATTTAGTTTTTATCCCTCATTTCATTTCGATGCTGAATAACACCGACCCTCGTCAAGAAGGCTTTTACAGGAAGCGAAAAAAACCTTTGTTTATTTTCTTATCTTTTCCTGCGCAGAATGCAGCTACTACTAACAACAATTATTTTAAGAAAATTAAAACTCGATCATAAAAACCTTGTGCCTTATCTCAAGCACACCTAACGAAACAAGGAAAATGTAATTAATTATTTTCATAATAATTTCACATTTTGAAATATTATAGGAGATGTTTATTTAGTTACGAATTTTTATTTTTGCTAATAAAAGATAAACCTGCTTACTCTGCTTAGGTACTTTCATATAATATCAGCTAAGTAATCAACTGATTTTCAAAAATACGCCATTGTTCCAAAAATTAAACTAGTCTCCAATACTCATAGAGACCTTACTGCACACAGTCTGAGCTTTTAATCCAAGACAAGCGTGTTTAAACTTTGCATTCCAACTTTGCCTTTGAACATAGGTTTATTTCCTCGATATCATGGCTCGGATACCTAAAGTATTTTTCAGAGCATAAACATTAGTTTAGAAGCGTTCGAAGTTAAAACGTGACGTCACTTCGTCCCAGAATCCGGAGCAACTTCAACGGAGCCAGTTGCACAACTCTTTAAATGAACAGCGTCTTGTTGGAGTTGCAAAATTCCACTTTGACTGTATATTTACTCACCAACCAGTTGGTTTATACCCTGTAAACTTTCCTCGGATCGAACGGACTCTTGAAGCCAAGTCTGCATGACTCTCGAGTATGTTCAATGTAGTAAGGCATATACGTTATTTGAATTGAAATCAGACGAAGCGAGTGAGACTATAATACATATTTTTGTTAACATTACATACATACATAGGTACATTACCAAACTTCACGTGAAATAAATTAATTTCATTTTATTCAAAGTTTAAGCTAAATTGCGAGTTCTTGAGTCATTTCCTTGTGCCAAGATATTAAAAAAGTGTTTTCGTATATTTTTCGGGCTTTTCTTTTGTGATGCATAATTGCCTACTACCTTAAAATGGAGTAAATACTGGTGACAGCTTGTTACAAAATAATTTAAAAGAAAACAGGTAGAGTGCTTCTTAAAATTCCTCGAAGAAACTCCGGCAAAATCATAACTTTCTTATTTGAAAAGAAGTCCCATTTATAAGTGTAATAGCATAAATCAATTCTTAACCACGGAGAGTTATTCAGTATGAATACAAAATCATAAAGGAAGGTCTTATTTAAATTCATCGTAGCTGTGCAATTCAGTCCGGGCGCCAAAAAAAATGTGAGCTTGAATAGTCTGATTATAAAATATCTACCTCATAAATACATATTTTATTAGAAATGGCTGTGGGTTATGTGGAAGGTAGGGATAGTTTCGAGTCAGCATCAAAAGTAGATAAAAAATAAATAAAACGACGAAGAAATAAAATAATATTTAACTAAGTACTACCTGCTTTGTAGTATTTTTTTTTATAAAAAACTGTTTATGTACACGGTTAGCTAAAAAAATATCCGTGAGTTTAGTCTCGCTCTCGCTTAGCCCGTAGGTACCTTCCTACACAACAATCCGACAGGCATTTTTCGGCTGAAAATAAAGCCACAATTAATTGGTTACAGGCCACCAATCAGATTAAAATATTTATCGTCACGAAAAGCAATTTACAGAGTTCGCCACAGCACAATACATGTCAGGAACAGCTTGGATCTGCAATATCTGGTTGAGGTAGGAAATGCTGCACATTTCGCCGGAAAAATAATTTTAACAGCTAGGTATTTTATCTAGACCTTTCACAAGTCGATTGTTGTTGCCGAGCGTGACTCCGTAGACCTTATAGAACAACCTTATAGGTAGGTACTGTTTCTGCCAATCCACCTTACATTTAATCATGAAAAACATAAAAATTTTATTCTAAATAAACGAGGAAAGTGTTTAATGATATCTTTTATATTTACATACTTATCAACCATAGATAATTCAACATTGTTTATGTGTTGCCAATTGGCACCTTATAAAACAGCTATAAACGGAGGTTTACAAAGTGTGTTTAGATTAGCGGAGATGGGGATAGAGAGGTTGTTTTGCCGGGGATCAGCGTGATTTGTATCGATCGCTTATAAATTGATTCATTTATAAACAAGATTAGTGAGTGTGCTCTAAGTAACCTCGCAGTGAGCCGGAGACTTTCAAACGGCGCCGGGCGGGAGTGAATAGCGCGAGCTAGCGACGCTACTATTTATCTCGACTAGATAATTCCCGCTGAACTGACGCGGGATGAGGGTAAACATCTTGACGTGATTAATAGTAATCCTCAGTAGTTTAATAGTGTAGGATTTAGTTGTTTGAATAATAACTAAAACGAGCGCGGTAATTCGCTGATCCCGATGCGGACCAGTCTCCATTTTAATACGAACTCATTTATTTCAGTTACGCTTTCAAAGTTGGCGTAGTTTTTAACGCTCCATAAAAGGAAATTCAACACGAGCGACCGTTCGTGGGTAAGAGGTCAAACAATACGCTCGGTTTTCGTTTGAAAGCTTTGAGTTGGTATTGTTTTAAAGTTGTACCTACCTATGTATATTTGCCTTTCCCGAATTAACGCGCACCTGCTTTAACTAGTTGGACGGGCTTGTTCTGCGTCCGTTGTTTCAAGTTCTTTGATTTCAAACATCTATTCAAGTGGCACCATCCATTTCAACATAATTTTGCTCTCTTTGAAAACTTTTGACGTTGTGTTTTTCCAATCTATAATTATGTATGAAATATTCTAATTATCTTATTAATTAGAAACTAATCGAATACCTATATAATTAACACGAACAGTCAAAACATTATTCATTATTTAGGTAATACTAAGTACCTATACTTATATGTATGTATACATAGTGTAGCACGTACGTAGGTATAGGTTTTACTAACAGAATATCTAGTAGGTATTTTGCCGAAAAGGCAGAGAGGAAATCATGGATAGGATAGTGACCACAATCGGTTTGCGGTGACCGAAGCTGACTGCGGTCCATGATATAGAAGCACCTGCAAACCAGCTTACCGTTAATTGCAAAGTATATTCTGGTTAATGCGCCCTTATTATCACAGTTTGCATGCAACATATTGCGCAAATACTTTTCCCATTTTGAACCTCTTGTTGCGGACCACAAAACTTCACAGTTCTATACCTCTAAAATATACAACTTTACTGGTAAAATATTTCAACGGACATGAATACATGAAAATGTTTTTATTATGTGCCTGTACTGGCAGTTTTGTTTAGACTTGAAAACTCGCGTGCTCATAATAAAAGGACAGATGAGAGCAGAAACACAATTTGAGGACCTGAGCCTTTTATGTTTTTGATCGTATACATCAGTCTATTTGTGACAGGGAACATACAACAGGTACGAAGGCGTTGAACGCAACGTGCTTACGTAAAGGTAACTTTATAGAATTTCCGATACTCAACGACCCTCAGACACGTTAAATGATTGAAGTTTTCAAAGAATTAATTACACCCGAATAAAAACCTAACAAGAACCTTCTTTAGCTTAGACAAATTGTATACACTTTGTATATTTGTAGGTACGATCTTAATTATCCATTTTTTTATATATTATGTTGTTATAACGGGGTCTTTGGGAGAACCAAAACCACACACGAACTCTTATACGAACAAACTTACTTTCATGCTACGATTGCGCCACGAGTGCTACGGCAGGGATACGGATGCTACGATGGTTCTACGATAGTGCTACGAAGTCCTACGCCGGACCGTTTAGATTTAGATTTATTTATTGCTCAGCTTAGATAGTATTATAATTATCTTCTTTGCAAACATAAGATATTATTATGTCTAACATTCACCCTGTGATGTTACACTGTTTTTTTTATTTTGTCTTTTAACCAAATTTGTAAAGAACAAAACTGGGTTTTAGTAAAATTATTTTTTATTAAATTAAATGCTTCGTGGTATGCCCGAGTGAAGACTAATATTCAACGAGTGAACACTGAAAATCGTGAAAAAGTTTTTCATATTGATGTGTATTGTAACCGCCTGAAGTTTTCGAATGAGTCCTATTACACCCTGTAGAGGAGTAAATCCATGTCGCTGGAAAACAACCCTTAGCAACAATTATAACTGGAGGCCCTGTCACGACCCGGACCTCACCTGCTAATTACGACCCAACGCCAAACATAGCTTATAAGCATAACCTGCATAAGTGTCTGTTAATAAAGTAATTTGAACTTATGTATATTAACATTCACTTTGTATTGTACAGCTACCTAGTAATAATAAGAAAAAATATGGCATTGTCGGAAAAAAACTGGTTTTTATGTTTTTAAAAATAAAAATATTAATGATATAAATGAATTTCGTTTCAAATTCAAATCGTTTATTGCACTTATGTTGTTTTATAGAGGTTTTACAAAAGGTAGTGTAGCAAACATAACTTTTAGTACCTAACTGATTGCTGACTTTCTGCACCTACATGTCTACTTTTATAGTACTTCATACATTTGATTGAGAATTAAGATCAACCTATTTATTTTCAGTTTGTTAAATAATATTCAGCAGGTAGATCTTGTTTTGCAGCAACAACATTTACCGACTTACTAAAAGCGTAGGCGTAGTAGGTATAAAGCGATAGCAGATTAGATAAGGCAGGCCGAGCTTCATTTTTGTCTCGTTTCCCCAAGCTATTGTTGACCCTATTGTGCTCCTTTGTATCGTCAGAGGCGCAGTTTTGTTTCTAAATTAATTGAAAAAAAAGAATCGTGATCTCGGATGTGATCTACCAGGATTTGTTCGCTATACGTTTCTTTTCTACTTTTACAGGAAAACAGCAACCCTCGTCAAGACGGATTTGTTTAAAAAAGTAGGTACAATTTGTTTTTTGCGCTTTGTTGTGGTTCCCGATCAAGATAGGTATGATACTTTTTGAATCATGCTTCTTTTTTCAATAATCCAATTTGTTTCCTTCATTCACAAGATTGTAAAAAAACAGAAAAGGAAAAATTCTAAGAACTTGATACTGAGAAAATGCTGTGGATAAGTGCAATACGTTTTATATTTACTGAATCTTTTTTATACCTACCTAGTTTCCTTAGAAATGTTTCAACAACTTTCAACCGTGAATTCTCTAACAATACCTACGTTAAAATAAGAGGCTTGCATTATTTGGATCCGAAAAGGTCTTTATCCTATTAAAAGTCAGGGCACCTTCACAAATGACTTGTCAAAACACAAACCCAAATTAGAGGCTTTTTCGTTTACAAATCTCCCATGACAAGGGTCGCCCTCAAGCAATATGCACTAGAAATCTACATAGCTACATTCAACGTTACCCGTTCCTCTGAATGTCATGAAAAATACATGGGTTTTGTAGTTGCTAGAGGCTTAAACCAGAGGGTTTTATCGGATGTAAGCAAGTTAAATATTGAAGATAGATTACGACTGTCTGTAGATTTCTACTTACCTGACAGGAGATCACTCGGAGGTAGAATACGTAATACCTACGTCACTGGGTAAAAGTAACTGTCTTCTGTGAGACGTGCAAGAATATAAAATAGATTAGTTAAAGTATACCTACGTGGCTATGTGGGTTCGATGCTTCATCCAAAAATTTGTGGTCAATTTAAATCACTTGTGTATTTGAATAATTGGGATATCAACGAACACCGAATGCATCCATTCCATTTCATGCTCGAGCTAATATTTTCTCCTTTATTTAGAGCGTATTTTCTTTCAGCCAAATATAGAGCTCACATCCGCCACATGCGCATGAAATACACTCGCATTGAAAGGCTTTCTAAACGAGAATGGATCATGTTCGTAGCACTGGTTATCTACTTAGAGTACGTGGTGGAAACGTTACATTGCGCTCCAAAACGCAAATCGAGGATGCGAAGTGCATGCTAAATGAGTTGCAGTTAGCTACCTACTACTCTAGTCATTCTGTCCGCAAAGCTCACAAAAAACAGACGACTCTACTGTGCGCAGCACTCTAGGATAGTAAAACTATAATAAAATATGTAGATACTTGGGAACTTTGACCGGGCAAAAACTCCTACCGATAATATGAAAATTTCTCTAGAGACAGATAGATATTGGCCCAAAAAATCCAGCCAAAGGCACCTTCATAAAGACTGTAAGTCACCCAGAAGAAGATAAGAAAGTTGCGAGTGGCCCGCGTCGCTGGCACCCGCGATAAACTCCGAATATCCATCATACTTAATTACCTCACTCTTTTAACAGTTTAGAAGCTCGTCGAGAGTAAGAATTAACGGGTACCTACTTGTCAGTGCCGACACGCCCGCTGTTTCAGCGTTTCTCTAACTTATAAATTTTTAATTTTGACACAGCCGCGACTGACTTGAATTAAAATAGGAGCACGCATTGGCGGGCACACCACCACCACCGCCGCCGCCCGCCGGCCCTGGGTACCAGTAATAAAGCAACGTTAAATAAGTAGGTGATGTTTGATGGAACTCATTTTCATTTTTTTTACCTCCGGATGAGTTTACTCTTACCAATAAGTTTTATTTTCAATAGGAAAATAAAGCACATGAGTTTAGCTCACCCATGCGTTTTCAATCCCAACGATACAAACCTAACCCATTAAAAGCATACTTTTGAAGTGTTTTTTAGTCATTAATATTATTAATTCTGCATTACGCAGCAGTATACGGTTGATGCGGCGCAGGTATCCCGCGGTCGTGAGATGGATGACACGTCGAGTGACTCCACATGAAAATGGAATTTAGCCAAATTCCAGGTGTAATGAAATTGATCACAAAAATCGTGAAACAATTACTCGTACCTACGTTAGTAAAAGTATTTTTTAGATGTTCTATAAATTACATTGTTGTTTGACTTCTTTTTTTAAGTTTTTTTATGGTAGATTTGGTTTGAATAAATGGTTTTTCTTTCTTTTTTCTAATTACCGACCGAGGGTATGTACATGAGAAGAGCTATGGTAATAAAGATACCTATTGGAGCAAATCATCAAGCTGGTGGATAAATCCTTGTTTTAGTTATTCATGCATCATATTACGTTGTTAACTCTAGATAAAACTAAAGTCATTAGATGTCTACAATTTTCTTATTGGAAAATCCACAGTGACAAATCGCCAAGAGCAGTTGGAAAGAAACAAGACGTTATTAAAGCAGCGGGTCATTTCTGTTCTGGAGAAGTTCAACAATCCATCACTCGTAATTGCCACCCTTCATCTCGTCTCTTTGATTATTACTTACTCATTATATTTGTTGTCCGACTGTGATCGAGTATCTTTGTCGTAAATAAATATTAGACAAGTTATAGCTGTTAATTACCAAGTTAATTCCTAAATTCCATAAAAAAAATTTTTGGAATCATCCATCTCTACCCGAAGGGATTCATTAGTTTCGAGATTAAGACGCTTTTGGCTGGGCCAAAATATGCAATCACACGCTAAAAACTCTCCTAGAGATGGGAAGCGAATTCCTTCCAATCCGAACGGACATTCGTCAGGCAAGAGGCGAAAACACAAACTTCGAGCGGCGATAACCGGATTCGCTAACGAGTCGAACACGGGTGACGGCACGGCTCTCGCGTTGTGCAATTTATAACTTTTGAGCTGAGCAGCAGACTGATAAAATCAAATTGAGAGATATATGTAATAATAACTGGATTCGGTTTCGGAATCAAAACTTTTTCAGCATTTATAATCTACTAGCCGTCTCCCGCGGCGTTGCTGGCGTTAGAGTGTGACTTTTCAAAATTCCTTTCTTAGTGCGCCCCTACACTATATAAGGAACCTACCTTCCAAATTTCATACCTCTAGGACTTATGGTTTAGGCTGTGCGTTGATTCTCTGTCAGCTTCAAAAGAGTTTTATATATATTGATGATGATGATTTATTGATTGATTTAGCTTGTAGATGCAGAACCTACTATTGCCTTTTGAAAAGCAGAACATACTTACCAAGTTGTGCCAGCGTTCCTACGTCTGCAGTTTTCAGACATTTCTAAATCCGTGTACCTTTTAAATTACCAAGATAATGATCTATTTTGAAATCCGATCTCTTCCATTTTTACAATAAAAATAATGTGTATTGAACCTATCTAGGAATCTGGGTTAGTCTCTCCAAACCAACTCAAAGCCATTGCTATAGCTTGAAAATTTTGTTGAATCCTATTGAAAAGCGTTATCGGGTGCACGCAGCGGTCGCAGTTTAGGACTTAACGAATTATCTGGCCAGCTGTCAGTACCGGCATGAAAGCCAATTTTGAATAATGGTCTGTTGAATTTATAATCATGTGCCGTCCGAGTGCCGCCCCACCGGCCCGTGACCATTACACAATGGATTAGTAACGTTGCCATTGTCTTTGAGTGGGGTTTACAATACAACCTTTCTTAATAGACATCCTGTGTATTTACCATGAGAACTGCGGTTATTATAGCTCAATTGCCGTAACTGTGTCTTAAACATTTAGCTATCTATGAAGAAGCATTAGGTATATGTAGATTATCTACTTTAGACACAATATTATCATTCATCATAGTAGGTTACGTCACTCGCAGGCTTCTATGTATTCAAGTTCTTGACGAAGTTGTGACAAACAAATCCCTAAGCGGTAGGTACTAGCAAGAAAATTACTTAAAAGAAAACAAATTAAACTGGTTTAGGACCGTAATCCCGCGTGCGCAGTACGTTCAGATCTGTTGGTGCTCAAGACATAATTTAAATAATTTAAAATAAAAACGTGGTAATTTTAAACGAATAATGAAACTTTTTTTAAATTGATACGATAGTTAGGTACGTACAATTTAATCTTCAATTTCCTAACCGGAAGGGAGCGCGATCTAATTGAACTTTGCAGTTTATTGGGGGCATTTGGGGCCATAATCTGCACTTTATCATCGAGTAGCTATCTTCCGATTCCATCGACGCAGAAGTTATGGCGGGAATGGGAGGGTATCGCCACTTTGATGCCATACTTTTTCATTTCAGAACAAACTCCGTAAACAAACAATATTTACGAATTTTGTAAACAGAAACCTGATGTTGGGACGAGGGAGAGAGTTTTGTTGACAGGTTTCGGTAAACAGGAATAAAGTTAAACGTAATTATAACTTGTAATTTATGTCAACCATAACATGTGCCTGCTTTTGTTGACGAAGCAAAACATCACTGAATGAAAACATCTCAAGAAAACCAGCTTATATTGTAACTCAAAAATTCGGAAAATACTGATATATAAGGACGCACACGAACGTTTGCATTTTTCTATCTATAGGTAGGTACCTACTTCACTCAGGTATAAAATATTTTTATTTTCATATGCCCTATGATCCTCAGTAAGCAGTAAGTACCTAAGTATCCCTAATTACCAACATATTTTTTCCACATACCGTTGTAACAAACTATTATTCTAACTGAAATGGTTCAGCTCTGATGGAAGTGACAATCATACGAACAGACAGACACCGACGTGAGACAGTAAGTGTTCCGTTTTTCTAGAACTGGACCGAAACACTAAAAATAAGTAAGTGAATATGCATAAACAGTTCTAAAAACGTGACTACTAAGCTCGGACTTATCAAGAATGCCGTCGCTGCACTGGCGTAGCAGACTTGTTCGCTGGCGTAGCACTTCGTAGCGGTCCGTAGCAATTGTAGAGCAATTGTAGCTTGGCGAAACCGCTTGAAGGGAATTACTTTACGGATGGATTAGGATGTTGGTTGCTGTTACGTTTCCTTTCACATGGAAAATCCACTTTGAACTTTGTAAAATTATTCTAGTTTGAGAACTTCAAAAGCTAAAACCCAAATATATATTCATTACCTCGGCATGGCCTTGTCCGATTTCTAGGGATTATTTCGCAAAGATTAAAGAAAAATATTCTTATGGATCATATTACTACCACAGATATAATATGTAAGTATGTATAAAATAATTACCTTTATTCTTTTGAAGAATTCTTTCTTATTACTAATGTGTAATGTATCTATAGTTGAAGGTCGTTATATAGCGGTTTATTGAAGTCCAACTTCTTCAATAGGTATCAATCCAATCAACTAATTACTGGGAGTAAGTAACCCAACCCTCCCCCCTCCGATCCCACTCCTCCCCAAATATATTATCCGCTTTGTATAAGATACAAAGCTGATAATGTTTTCACCCGAATTAATGTTTTATGAAGAACTAGAAAAAGAAAACTCAAGGCCGAAACAAAGGGTGGGAAAAACTAGCACTAATTCTAGATAAACCTTAATTTAATTTATATAAAGCATAGTTAGACTTAGAAATGCTTAGATAAGATAGCGTGCGAGGTAGCTGTAATAAATAACAATGTCTAAGTGCTCCCAAAAGAAGGAGAGCCCTTAGGGACTTACCGTGATACACAATTTGCAAAATCACATTTCGTTTCTAGTCATTCGGTTTTTACGACTCACAAAAATTTGTAAGACGGCCACATTATCTAGATGAATTTGCTTAGACCAAGGTAGACAAAGTCATTTATTTTTATGGTAAAAATAAAATGGCAAATAAAAGAAAATCTCTAGCTTTGGTACATTTTACAGTTTTCATGCCCGAGTAATTTACTTTTGAAACAAAAGCTGAAAATAGTATTTTAGGTAGGTACCGACTTATGCCTTACATCTCAGGACGCCCAATGCTAAGGTCCTATGCAAATTGCAAACGCCTCTAGGTCATTAACATCAAAATAAATGAGCATGCGCTTCGTAAGGTGACATACAGTTGTTGTTGTACTTTAAGATATTATAGAAGATAGATACGAGTACAAGTGATACCTACAAACCTTAAAGTATAGATTTGACGTGGTTTTATACAAAAATTTTAATCACTCAGCTCCAACAACAGCTCAAACTTTGGGCTTTCTCTGTATCGGTTCAAAGATGAACTTTATGTATTCAAAATAACTTATTTTAGCCATCCCAAAAGTTGCACAATAGAGCCGATACGACTTTCAAATCGCATAATTGTTATGTAATTGAAAAGTTCAGTTTAACTTCAGCAATTTTCTCTGACCTACATTCTCGAAGTATATTCGTCATCATCACTTAGGCATATTATGATGTCCACTTCTGAACATATACTCGTAGGTTTCTTCCATAGATTTCCAGAGCCACCCGTCTTTTGCCGGTTCTGCCTAGTTTGAACTTAATTTATTCAGTAGGCATACTTAGAAATAACATTTTCCAGACTTTTCTATTTGAACCGGAGGCTCAATAATTTACAGGAGAATAGCAATAAGAAATAAAGCTAAAAAATTAAATATACCTAGGTACCTACCCGACGCTAAGCCAATCTTTTGAATAAGAAAGACGAAGTAGGTACGTGATTTACTAAAAGAAACTTGATCATTTAAGAAATCATGGGTCTAGCAGGTCTGTTGTATCGGAAACACACACAGCGAACATCGCCGGCCGGATATTGCCTGGTCCCACGCGGATTGACGGTTTCTTTACTTGACCACCCACTGGATAGGATACAGGTTGAAAGGAACCTTTTAGTATAAGTAAATAGGAGTAGCTACCTTGGGGTTTTATAAAGGTAGACAGTTGGAGCTAATCATGTTTGTTGTTTACGATATCTAAATCTACACAGTAGAAAGGTACCTATCAGATTATATTATAGGTACCTAGGTACCTATAGTCTGCCTGTAATCTCCATAGGCACAGGCTGTCGTATACAATATTAGGATAGGCCCAGGGTAATCTACATCTCATAGATTAACAGGCACTCGTAGCCCTAGTTCACAAATCGGATTTGCGTACGAGGGACGCCTTATAATGTCAAGGGTCCATAGGCAGGCATTCCATATTTTTCCACTGCCAAAAAGATGTCATAAAGTTACCTTTCCAGGGAGATAAGAAAGTTATATGGACGAAGTGCGACCCTTACGCCACACCCAACTCTCACTATCCATCACAGGTAATTGCAGCACTTCCTTCAATGTTCACAAGAAGCGTAAATGGGCTGGCCTGCACGTGACCAGCCCTATCTACCCATTTGTTATAGGCAGCACGCTTTTTATGAATATTGGTAAGGTACTTAGGTAGGTACCTATGTAAAAATAATTTTAGTAGGTAGTGAATTCTTAAGTCGTAAGCCAGTGAATTCTTCGTGCAAGTCTAACTTTGACCGGAGGAAGGCCTTCATTATTTAAGGTGCCTTTCTCGTTCCTTATTCCCATTTAAACTAAAGGTCAAGGCAACCATAGTAGGTATTTCCGTACTGCCGCCGCCGTCAGGGTGTCCTGCCATTGCTCGGGAATAGCAGGGCCTCAGCAGGGAGTATTCAGCGCAATGTCCAATTCGCAATAATTCAGGAATCAGATTAAACATAGGGTACAATAGATACCTAAAACAGTAGGTATAAAAACACCGCACCACACAAAAATAACACATAGGTACCTGTGCCTGACTACATGACAGAATTTTCATAACTTCCGTCGAATCGCCGATACGATACCTCACGCCTATAGGGATTTAACGGAGCACTGAAGTTTTACTGGCCATTTATCATTATTAATTCTGTTGTCAGCCTACTGTATTGTAGGTATGGGGAAATCGATTCATCCTATGATACGCATTTAAAAAGTAAAACTGTGTGTTGAGATGTGGGGGCACGCAATTATTGTATAGCACGCAAACTGGTTTTGAGTAGCGACATAATAGCAGAACAAAACTGTACCTAAGTTGTTGCATGTAGGCTTACATACAAAACATACTTATACATACCTAGGTACATGAACCTGTGTACGTACGACTACGACGTACGTACATAACTACTTTAGGAGAAAAGCTTTTGTTGTGTATTACCAATGCAAGTTACTCCTTCATAATAATATGTGACAAATATGCATGTTGTCATGTAGAAGCTAGTTCATCCTGATTTAAAAACCTAGCTAGAAAAAATGAAAGGAAATTAAATTTTACGTGTTATATTACGATAGAGAAATCGTGAGGTACCTACCTACTGAAGCATAAGTTTGAGTAGAAATTATCATAAAAAATTTACAAATAAAAATCTAGCAGCAGGTACCAGTACTTGAGCAGTTCAGAATATTCTAAGATGAGCAGTAAATGTAAATACGGACTTAAATGCCTTAAGGTAAACAAAACACAAGTATAAACTATTTCATATTGATTTGTATTTGCCTCAGTATGAATTAAACTATAAGCTTTACAAGTTTTTACATCTTAAATTAATGAGTTAGGAAGTTCATAGGTAGTTTACAATTTAAAATCAAAAATGTATTTGAATCTAGGTGTCTTTAGGTATATAATTACTTATTCTTCTTTTGAAATTTTGTCAGATGAGCCTTCGGATAACAATTCTTTCTCGGCAGCTTGTTTAGCCGCTTCAATTTGAGGTTTGACATACCTATAGTTTGTAAATATAGGTTTTTATGTTGATTTATTTGGTTGGATAAAATCTCTACTTTTTACATTATAAATTTAAATGCTATTCTAATAAATTAAAGAGAAACTAAGTAGATACTACTCGTTCAAAATTTTGTCCGATGAGCCTTCAGATAACAACTCTCTTTCTGCTGCCTGTTTAGCTGCCTCAATTTGTGGTTTAACATACCTATAGTACTTGTAGAAGTGTTCCCCAAGTATCACTGAGCCGTATAAGGTTAGACCAATGCACACGAGCACGGTTCCTCTATGCAGCTTATCATACAGGAGATTGCGTGCATATTTTTTCATATTTTCTGCAAATAATAGAAACATATTAGTGACCCCTAGCTGTTTCCTGTATCAATAGGTACAAAGTTATCTAATCTACATGTAGGGAACTAGCGATGTGCTTTGTGATATGTCTCCCGTCGTGGCGGCAATCGAACCCTACCTAATATGATGTCGGTTAGGCGCCAGCATTTTTTCTGTGGTCGCGAGACAGAAGTGAAGTGGTAAACAACAGAGGTTATGAAACAATAAACAACTGATCAAAATATTGCAATGAAAAGAAAACAAGAGAATGGTTCTTCTAGTGTATGTACTCATATTGCAGATAGTGATCTCACTCACATATGTTATTTTCTAGCTATTTACACAATAATTTCCGACCCTGCAGTAATTTTAAAGATTTTTGATGAAAACTTGGGGAATGAAGAAAAGGCAAAACAAATGACATTGACATGAGAAAAAACTGACACTTGACAAGACAATAACAGCTTGCCAGTTAAAAATATCACAATACTTCTTCTTCTTTTTTTATGACCACTGTCCGTCATGCATGTCATTTATTCATTCAATAAAATAATAAATAATACCTACCTACCTACGCGTAGGTAGGTAGGTAGGTATGTACATTATTGTACATATTAGTATTATAATGGTCTGTGAGTGAGTGACTGACTAGACCGCTAGGATCAAATTGGTGGCAGCCCTAGCCACCGAACAGCCATAATAACAAAAGAAGAAGAAGACCGCTAGGCTAAAGGTGTTCGGTGACGGTGGACTAGACAGAGGTCATAAAAAAAAGAAGTTGAAGATACAATTTGCGTTTTCAGGTTATGTTACTTATAAAACCAGAACGAGTCTCATTTTACTCTTCTGTATTCCACGCTAAATATGAAACATTATTACGCTATTACTACTTTTAGTAAATATAGAAACATCCTACGTTTAGCTAGATACCACTCTTTCAAAGTACCACCTGTACCGGTCCAAACATTTGAAAAAAATCAGCAAGTGAACAAAAAAGTTCATGTGGATAAAAATACGATAGCATTATTAGAAATACTTTCTTTAGTTAAAACAGACCCTGTAGAAGGGGTACAGATACTGGAGGATTCTATTGCGTTCGCTGACCAAATTCTACATATAGACACATATAATGTGAAACCCCTTTACTCAGTATTAGAAGAGCGGTAAGAGGCAGACCAACTATTATTATTATTTGTAGTACTATTACTATAACCATTAGATAAACAATCAATCTTACCCTTTAAAAATATTTTAGGTGTTTGAGTCTTCGAACAGACAAAATAAATCAAGGAAACTGTCAGAAAGATGTACTTAAAAATGCAGCTCTAAAGGAAGACGATTATTTTGTAGCACCACTGGGCAATATTCCGCTACATGAAGTCGAAGTTGAAGAAAAAGATAAAAAAATAAAGAAACATGAAATCTAAAATAGAGGCAATATTGAAAACAAAACATTTTTTCAGTGTTATAAACTCAACAGCTAGTAGTGCAACATATACCCTGGAAAAACCCTCACAAATATTGATTAAAAATATTCACTTCAACTGGCTGCGCTACCTTCATGCCAAGACCCAAAAGTCTATGATGGTTTTTAACCAAATACCCCTGGCACATGCAAAACCACTATTCGGCATTATCCAAAGCAGTAACATTGAGTACAAAAATGCCATACTAGAACATAACTTCAATGAGTTGGCTCCTGATAACAAGTCAAGTCTCATTTTCAGTATAATACTGCCAAGAGATGACCAAATGCAGTATTTTATTCAGTGGATAAGATATAGAAAATACTGGTGGAGTTCTGTGAGTTATTAATAAACAATTTTGGTTACATTGACAGGCTTGAAAAACCTTGGACGATTCGTCCAAGGAAAAAACCTAACTGGAAATCATTGAAGTTCTCTTGAAGTTAGTGTAATTTCCTACTGATTGACTTTCCCTCCCAAAACTGAATGAACAACACTGATGAAGAAGTTGAATAAAAAAAATGCTGCATCAGCATTGATTCTAGTAAATACCACAGGAGATCTCTTATGCTAAAACTATTTATAAACTTTCTTCTTTTTCTGTTTTTTATTTTATTTTGCATTTATATTTGTGCAGATAACAACAACACCCAGTCTCTTTGCTATTGATGACATCAAACAAAGGGAGACTGAAGCAAGTGTAGATATTGTTGCTAGACTATCTCCTGGCTCCCAGCCAATAGAACATATTCAAATGAAAATGAATGATGAGGTATGTAAATTTTTGTAGTAATTTTATTGTACCTACTACCTACCTACTATAAAAGTTGCAATTTCAGTGTATGCTGCTGGATTTCATAATTGACAAAATAGTTTAGTCATCCTATGATGATAAACTCAACACAACTGATTAACTTTAGACCAGCAGCTTAGTTACTATGGTTTTGATGCTGTTGCTCTGGTTGAATTAAAAAATATATAAAAATAATAAATTACACTTTGTAGGAGGCTAGGGGCCGAATACTGAAATATCACGCAAATTCAAACACCACTTAAAATTTATCTGCCTCTGTTTGACATTACTCATTGATAAGAGATGGCAACCATTTAAGCATGAACTTAATATAAGTAGTATTTAAGTATTAGGCCGTAGAATGGCTATATGAATCAAACACTGCTAATAGATTTTTAAGATATACCTACTTAAAACAGTTTACGCTGTTTTCTATTGCTCTTATTTTTTGCAGAACTACGAAAACTGTTCCTGCCTATCATGTACAATGTCACTGGAAGGTGCTTTAATGATGTTGCTGTTAGATGGTTCAAATAATTCACATGAAGATTATTTACGGCTACACAGAAAAGTTGCTCCATACAAAATTTCATTTGCATTGCATTTTCAAGGTAACCTCTGACTTTAAACCTACAGATCAAATAAATTAATAGATGGGTAGGTATTAGGCACAAAATAGGTATAGTACTTAGTAGGTACCTATTTACAGAGTCGGCGGTTTACCAACACATACTCAAGTTTTGACTGTGACTGCACTGATTATGCACAAATGCTTACTCATTTGCGCGACCATGTTTCTAGGTCTGCTTGTCGAATGAAAGTTTTGCTGAAGCGTCAAATTTCGGCTGTATCGTAATCGCACTTTATTAATTCACAATGTTACAGACTCTAGCAATGAAGAAACGTTGAAGGAACTCGCATGTTTGTTGTTCAATCGATTAATGCTAGAAAAAATATCAGCTTGGCTGCCTGACTTTTCAATGGACATTGAGACGCAGGTTAGTGTACAAAAATATGTTTTATTGGTTTATATTATCATGATTATCAGCCAGAAACTTTTGTGTTATTATTGCTAGACAGACCAATCACTCACGCCACTTCACTCCAGGCACTACTGAAAGCCAGGGCTAAAGGAGCCAGCATGCACGTTTAACATTTGCTGAGTGGGTGCCTTCTTTACGCATCTGTCTTTATAATTTAATGTTTTTGTTTCTGCGTAAAATAAATATTTTCTATTTCAATAATTTAAACATCTCTTATCTTACAGGTCAAAGAAAATCTTCGCATGGGTGTAACTTACACTGCAATACTGAGTGAAGGCACCCTTGAAACTGGCATTTTCTACTTGCTCAACAGCAGTACCATGTTGAAGGTAAACTAACTTACCTACTACTTTAAGACTGGACTCTTAAAACGCACATGATAATCGTGTGTTAGCTTGGCCTACAATCTACCGATTAAAATGTTTGATGAAATAGATGGATCAGGTTAATTTATCTAACTAGTGGGAGTCAGCTTGGCTTGCCAATCATCGCAGGCGCTGTGGGAGGCTAAACAAAGCATGATAATCATTATAAAAATTTTCCAAGTCACCAGATCATCATATTAGGATATCGGACTTAGCACTGCTTTTTTTTTCTCCGTTACTAGGGCGAATCGCCTAGATAACCTAAATAAACTTTAAATTATAAGTTTATTTTTATTTTTCAGGAACAAATTCACGTGGCCGACTTCCACACTTACGCCGCTTTAATTTGTAGTGCTAAATAGTTTTACATAGGTAAAACTTAATAGAGGATACATTAGTGATGAAGAGAAGCATTTTCATTGGCTAGGTAGGCAGGTATAGGTACCTACCTGCACCTATACTATTGAATATATACATGTACCTGTTAGTAGTTCGCCCCAAACTGAGATCTCGCGATGTTCCCAAGAGAGGATTCTCATATAAAAAGCAAAGAAATATTGCAAATAGCATCGATACTGCGATCTAGCTAGGTATACCAGTCTTACCTGAACCTAATATTCTGTGCCTCTCACGTTAGGTACTGCTGGTTTACCATTTTTTTTTATATTTAGGTAAGTACCTTAATAGTACTACATAATGCATAAGTAGCTCAAAATCTAGTTAACCTAGAACGAAACTAAAAACATGTTTGAAATGTCTAATCCATCTAATCAACGCCCCATCGTATGACACCCCATTTTATTCGTTCGCTTCACTCACTCGATCAATTAAATGTTCTGAGCTAAATACCACTCTGTTTAATCTAATCGTCGTCGTCGTCGTTATGTTAGTGAACAAGTACATATTCATCGGGTCGAATGACCTAATTCATATGAACATTGAACTAACAAGATAGTAAGTAGGTAGGTATAGTAATGTAATCACAAGTGCACACCATCGTTTCCGTTTTTTGAAGTGGGTTAAAAAATTGTGTCTCTGTGATCGTCATAGCTTTTCTAACTAGGGACCCATCCTTATCCCACCGATAAGCATTTTCCAGAATAATTAATTAGGTAGGGACCTGTACAGTACATATTATATTACTACATACCTACCTATGTCAATCTATTCTGTGCATTATAGGTAGGTATTAGATTTTTTTTTAAATTACAGAAGAGCGCGTGGCTTACCTGGCTTCAGTCTGATTATTTACATTAGGCAACGTTCTTAGTGGCTTCGATTCAGATGGGTTGCCGCTAGTGCTTTAGTTAGGGAGGTCGCTTTACGATCCCAGATTTACCAGTCTGCGGCGGCTGCAAAACTGTCGCCAAAGTTGATCACTAGCAGCATAAACAAACTTCCTAGTTATATTACAAACAAGGTTGGACACATTTAAATTTTATTTATTTAGAACTCCTAAGGTACATTACATAAGATTCTTATAACTAAACTGTAAATATGTAAAAAATGTCGAATTCCTTTTACAATGTAAAAAATGTAATTGCACTAAGGTATGTAGGTACTTAGAATCGCAACTCAACTTCTATCAAAGGTTAAAATTAATGTATAAAATGCTACAATCTGTTTTTTTTAAATAAGCAGTGACAAAGTTAATCTAGGGGGCGGGCGGGCGGCGGCGGCGTGTCGACGGCTGCAGTAAGGTACCGTGCTATGGCAGCTGAGAGGCGATTCTAAGTAAGACCATAGAAGTTCACCCTTCCAGTAATGATTTATTAGTAAATAGCCATTTATCAGTAAATTAGAACTCTGGAAAAGTTAAAACTAAAATAAGAGATTAATTTTATTAACATACCTACACATTACAATACATAATATTATTATAATCATACAGAGGAATGATATAATAGCAGAATTTGATAAGTAAGCTAATTCAACCACATTTATGTCTGTGAATGTAACTAATAAAAAGTTACACAGTAAATGATATCAAACTATTGTGAAAGGCAAAGTTAGGTAGTAAATAATACTAGTTTTGGTTTATTATTTCACTTATATAGCTATTAGTAGGTTATCTGTATACCTACCGTGTATATTTACGTGATACACACTTTACTTTCTTTACCACGCCACCTACGTATAGTATAGGTACCTACTATAATTTTAATAAACCGTCAAAGTTATCTTTACATTATTCCAACATACATTGAAATTCAAAATATAACCTATTATTCACACTTCACAAGCAAACTAAGTAAATATACGTAAACATATTATTATACAATGTCAATAATCTGATGCTACAGGCACATAGAATAATATTGCTCATAATAATAAAGCGTTCGAGTTCAATCTTATTGAAGACTATAACTTCAATTTCTTCACTTTCAATTTAGTACGCTAAGCCAAAGGTTTTTTTTTTTTCATTTACAAGGTAGGTATGTTATACCTGTATTATTTTAGCAACATATTAATGTACCTACTATCAGCAATATTGCCGCCTTACCACTTTTGAAACTTTAGCTTGACACAGCTAAATACTTTGCCAGAATGGGTGTAACAACTAGTCGGTTCAAGCTCACAGCAAATGCACCCTTATGGTGGTAAGCAGAACTCTTGGTCATAATACCTACTTATATTGTGCTATGGAAATATCTAATGAAACAAGTGGGTTAATTATGATCAATAGCACATTTAATTGCTTTATGGAAAATTATTAAACATAGTGAAACTGTTATTGATCATTACACACAAACTGAGATAGTGTGGACATTTAATTGTGTAAATAATTTAGTTTACATTGTTCTTTACAAATCATCAAAAACTCACTTGAAGCAAACTTTCTGTTCTATGTAATTGTAAGTAGCATTGTACATAACTGCACAAATGCATTTTACACTGAACATTACTCATAATGGTACCTAGTTAACTTTAAATTGATAGTACTCGTACATTATGTTTGAACAACTAGATCTTATGTAATATTGGCTCATACAAAATGTTCAGACATTCAACATTCATCCTGATTAGGTAGGACCAGCTGATATAACTAGGGTGCTATAATGTTACCTGTTTGGCAGGGCAGTACAATAGAAACAAGTCTATCATGAACCAATACTGCCAAACTTTAATGCAACATTGTTATATCAGCAGGACTGTATGCTATTTTTTATTGTAATTATCTCCAAAGTTCATTTATGCTGGTAATTGTAGTTTCTTTCCTTTCAAAACTGTAACAAAAAACATTAATCACAATGAATAAACTATTAGATTTGACAGTTGATTTGGGTTTTATTATTTATGGTGTACTGTTTATTACTTAGCATAGCAAATAAAAGTGCAATAAAATGTTACAGGTTTGTAATACAGTGTCTGCAACACTGTACAACAAGTTTGAAATACATCTGAATAACATTTTATCATTGAACAAGTTAAAAATACCTATTTTATTTTACTAAGATTGTAAACTGTTAGTAACGAAAATGGCAGCTAATTTTCTATTTTAACCGGCTAAGAATAGTCAAAATCAATCATCATCATCATCATCAATATATATTAAGCTCTTTTGAAGCTGACAGAGAATCAACGCACAGCCTAAACTATAAGTCGTAGAGGTATGAAATTTGGAGGGTAGTATCCTTATATAGTGTAGGGGCGCACTAAGAAAGCAATTTTGTAAAGTCACACTCTAACGCGAGCAACGCCGCGGGTGACGGCTAGTCATACCATAAGAACTTATTTATTTTATATTTATGGGATAGTAGTTGAAATTATGATTACTTACCTTTAGTAATATAGAGGTAGAAGAAATCACAGTACAGAACTGTCTGCACAATCCCAGCAATGATGGCGATCAACTCGTAATGGTCTTCCACCATGTAACGGTAAACCTACATAAACAAAAATATTTGAGCAACAGATGATGTCACATGCACTTGATTGTCATTTATAGGTATATTATTATAGGTATTTTACTAACCACAAGTGTTTGGTTAAGATAAAATCTAGTTACATACTAAACTAACAATTTCAAATACATGACCATGAATCAAATCATAATCAAATTAGTGATACACATTGCTTGTAATTCCATTATGATTGATTGATTACTAATAATGTGGTTTAACAGCTATGGCTTACCCAATTCAAGAGGTATAGTGCTCGGTAGGATCCAAGGGCAAACAAATAGTGTGAAGTAATGCTTTCAGCCTCCCCAGTCTTCGATACAAGGAACAGCTGTGGCAGAATAGCCACCGACTCCAGATATATTGAGAATGTCCATAAAATCTGAAACATTCAGTCATTTATTTAGAGCACACAAAAAGAAGTTTTACATATTCAATTTAAATTACCAATGGTCTCGGCACTAGGCCTAACCAAACCTGTGTTGCTGGGGGCCAAGAACAAAATTGATTATTGATGAAGTTAGCGACCTATTGGTGAGTTGTTTTGGCTTATGTGAATGATGCTGAAGCTGTTTGAAAAATTATCACAATGTGAATAGGAGTGGGTAGGTATGTAACTATGTACATACTACCTAACTGACAAACATTAAAGTTGTGAACAGCAAGTAAAAGACTTACCTCCATAACTGTGAACTCATGGTTAATCAGTAGTGCCAGCACCAGACACGGCACTAGCAAAAACTCAATCCTGAAAGTATCGTGGTTGTGGTCGTATGTGGCTTTGAACTTCACATACATCAAGTAAATAGTCGCAAATGAGGCGCTGATGAAGACGAACTTCATCACCGTGTTGTACGCAGAAACATACGTCGTCAGCAGATCGAGGTATCGTGTCGTGTATACTATCGCGAAGAGTATCTGACTCTTGCCGGAGATGCCTGAAATTACACGAAACGTAACAACGTCAAACTGTCCAACAAGCCGGCATTCCACAACACTTCACACTTACCAGCGCATGATCTTGTTTTCCATATCTTCAGTAACAATATTATTATAGCTAAAAGGTGAGATAGATCACCGAGCAAGCGAAATATGTTCATTTTTCAATTTATTTGACAAAAATCGGTATCAGAGCGCCGCGTAGCGTACACTGTCATTGAAGCGAAAATGACATGACGTGGCCTGGCTTTTTTTTTTGACAAATTTGACAATGTTTTGACTTTGACATTATATTAAATTGACTGTCTGTGCATTTTAAATAGCAACTTTTTGCAAGATGTTTACTGTTGTTGGCAACTATACGATAGTAGTTTGTAGGAGGCAACATTGGGTGCATTGCAGAAATGTCAGATTGTATAGTCTGATACAAAATCTGTATAAATTGTGCCCGTTTGTATCGTGGCCTTTCATGTATGCATTTTGTGGGGGTTTTTTCTTGAAAACCTGAGTTTTGGGGGATTTTGGGTAAGATTTGAAGAGAATGTGAAACCGTAATCTGGGCTCACATCCATTCTAGTCATTCCGCATATCCATCTCAATACTCTCAACTCTGTCGCATGCACTCTTTTTTCATACGTGGCTTTGATAGCTCAGCAGTCAGATCCATAAAAAACGACAGGTCTTAAGATTGTCGTATAGATTTTTCCCATAAGTTTAGGGGCATAACGTGGTTTGTATTCTGATAAAGAAATCGATACATCGGTACTCGCTCATGCATAGATTTGAGTGGAGATTTCATACAAAACTGTCAAAAAATCTATGCTTGAGTCCGGGTCGATGCTTGAGCAATAAATGTGAACTTATGTAAGTTATCCTAAAAAACACCCAAAAAAATTTGAGTTTTGATAGTCAATTTGTATCATGGCGGTCATTGGCGGTGTAATTTAAAAAAATTGCTGGCAACCCTTCAAATACAATAGATAGGAACCAAAAGAGACTTGGCAAAAAGACAAGCCTCCAGTGCCAGAACAAAATAAAAAATAGATACGACCACGAGGACCACGTTTTTTCAAAACATGGTTAGTTTTTTGGGTTTATAAATTGATTTATTCTAGATTCACTGGAATATAGACAGTTAAGATGGTGCGTCATAACAATCAGTTACCGAATAACCTGACACAGCTACAAAACTTGATAAAGAGGGATCCGGAGTCGTATAAAGAAGAGTTCCATCAGCAACTGGCTCATTTTGATACGACCCTAGAGATATTCAACCTAAATCCCACACAATACAACAAGAAGTTAGATGAGCAATCTATGTTCCTCGCACAAGTGGCACAATGTTTTCTACACGAAATGAAGTTTTTCCCTCAAAAAATTGTGGATATTCTAAAAACTCACAACACAATATTACACAACGACATGAGACTGTCCCTATGTAAGTGCCTAATTCTGTTGAGAAACAAAAATTTCATTACACCTTTTGATCTCTTGGAATTATTCTTCTCATTACTGAAATGCCAAGACAAGTATTTGAGGGAGTTCCTGAAAACTCACATCATTACTGATATAAAAAATATGAATATGAAGCATAAAGATATGAAATTTAATTCAACTCTACAGAACTTTATTTTCTCAATGTTGAAAGATTCTGATGCAAAGGCAGCCAAGCTATCTGTTGACATTTTGATTGAATTGTACCACAAAAACATTTGGAATGACCATAAAACCGTCAATATTATTGCTGATATTGGATGCTTCTCAAAAATCACCAAAGTCATGGTGGCATCTCTGAAATTCTTTTTAGGAAGAGATGAAGAAGATAAAGAGGAAAATTCAGACAGTGAAGAAGAAATTGATCCAAAGGATACCATGATGGCGAATAAGTTCAACAAGAAAACTCGAAAGAGGGAAAAAATGGTTGATAAAGTCAAAAAGATGGCCAAGAAAATTAAAAAGAAGAAACAGAAAGCGCCATCCTTCAACTTTTCTGCACTGCATCTTATCAACAATCCACAAGGATTCGCTGAGAAGTTATTCAAACAACTGGAATCTACTAACGAGAGGTTTGAAGTGAAGCTTATGTCATTAGATGTCATTTCCAGGCTCATTGGTCTGCATAACTTATTCCTATTTAACTTTTATCCTTTTATTGCCCGTCTACTGATGCCCCACCAGAGAGAAGTCACACGCATCTTGCAATTCTCAGCTCAGTCCTCACATGAACTGGTTCCCACAGAGGTTATAGATCCAGTCATGAGAGCCATAGCCAATAACTTTATTACAGAAAGAAACTCAACTGATGTAATGGCAGTTGGTCTGAATGCTGTCCGGGAGATTTGTTCTCGCTGTCCCTTGGCTATTGGAGAAGACTTGCTGAGAGATTTAGTGCAATATAAAAATTATAAAGAGAAGTCAGTTATGATGGCAG
Organism: Eulithis prunata; assembly: GCA_918843925.1. Taxonomy (NCBI): domain Eukaryota; kingdom Metazoa; phylum Arthropoda; class Insecta; order Lepidoptera; family Geometridae; genus Eulithis; species Eulithis prunata. Next base: position 5,682,772 of record OU974014.1, on the reverse strand, counting down.
CAAGATCATTGATTCAACTGTACAGACACTCCATGCCTGAACTTTTACATAAAAGAGATCGAGGAAGGCCAACTGAGGCATCTGTAGAGTTAAAAGGCAAGAAATATGGTGAATTGGATACTAAAAATTACATACCAGGCTCAGAAGTATTGTTAGAAAAGGAGGAAATTAAACCTGCTCATAACAAGAGAAAGAATAAAAATAAAGGTGAAGATTCAGATGAAGAATGGGTAGATGTTGCATCATCCGATGATGAAATCAACATCTCAGACAGTGATGAAAGTAGCAGTGAAGCAGAAGAAGATGGAGATGAAGACGATGAAGATGAGAAAAACAAAACAACAGATCAAGATGATTCACTCAACAATAGTAATGATTTAACTAGAAAATTTATAAAGGCGAAACGCAATTTAGACCCTAAAACTGCTGAAGAAAAAATTAATACTGCAAGAGAAATTGCTATGGAGACAATATTCACTGATGATGATTTTAAAAGGATTGAAGCTGCCCAAATTAAGAAAAATCTGACTGGTACTAAGAGAAAGCACAATGTTATTGAAGAAGAACAAAATGAATCAGGTGAGTTAGTACAACTTGCTGATATAGAAAACATTTATAAAAAAAGAAAACATGACAAGAATGCAAGAATGGAATCAGTTATGAAAGGACGAGAAGAGAGAGATAAGTTTGGATATAAAGATCGCAGGAAAAATATTCATTGCTCTAAAACTAATAGGGAAAAGAGGAAGACGAAGAGCTACCAAATGGTAAAGCATAAAGCTAAGGGTAAAGTGAAAAGATCATTCAAGGACAAACAAATTGCTTTCAGAAATTATTTGGTAAAACAAAAGAAAATGAAATAAATAAACAATACTTATGCACCTATGTACAAAATAATATTTTTATTTATCAGCCCTATTATCAGAGATCATCAAATAGGTAGGTACCTAAACTATACTATAGCTCAACTGTTTCATGTGTATTTTGTAAATACTGCATTAGTTGTAATTTTCTTTGTGAATAAATTTTCAGTAGGTACATAGCTGTAATGTTATCTAGTCTTTCAGCAACTGTATAACTGTACTTTACTGCTAGGTCATTACCACGGAACACCTGTCATTACTATACTAGGATGCCGCCTATAGGTGTTTAATATTTCTTTCAACTAATGAAAAAAACGAATAAAAAAAAATAACAATAACATTCGTTAAAAAAAATGGCGGTGTTCGAATATTTTTAATAACACATGTTATTTCACTTCAACACAAGGTGAACGTATGTAGGTAATATTTTTATTATTCACTTTCTTTACTGCATTGAAATTTGAACCTACGCTTGCTAGATATAATGAATAATTTTATAACTCACCACGAAAATTATTCTTTCATTTTAATGCATTGAAATTTGAACCTACGCTTCCTAGATATAATGAGTAATTTTCATATTTTCATTAGAGTGACCGGCCTGAAGGTATTCTTTCATTTTAATGCATTGAAATTTGAACCTACGCTTCCTAGATATAATGAGTAATTTTCATATTTTCATTAGAGTGACCGGCCTGAAGGTAGTGCTATGTGCCGGGAAGCGGCCGTTTAATTTCATTTCCGGCTTCATCTGCATTTTTGACTGTGTACTCTATTATCTATGAGATAAAGCTCAATATAGAATGAACCACTACTTACGATAATTAAGTCGTTTAGTGTATATTTAACAACATTGATCTGCATTCAATTGTATGCTTTAAGTTGGTTAAAATAAAACACAATATAATTTTTATCCAAGGATCATGAATACAATTGTTATTTTTGGCAAATTGAATGAATGACAATGATTGAATGAATGAGACCTAAGAGACGAAAATTTATTTAGACTTGCGATTTGCATTTTTGCGCCATCGTTAGATGGAAGAAAGTGTTTGTTTCGAAGTCGTATTATGTGAAAAATGCCGAGAATAAGTTCGGATATATGGAACCATTTCGATCAATGTGCGCGCCGATGCGCCGGTACATTAGAATAGAATAGAATAGAATAATTTTTGGCAATAAAAATTATTCTATTCTATTCTATTCTAATGTACAGGCGCGGCGGCGGTGGCGTCGCAAAGTTGGCTACCTGCAAATACGGCAAGAAAAAGTTTTTATTTTATTGAAATATGAAAAGTAAACCTGTGTAGGATGCCCTTATATTTCTTATCTGTGGACCGTTCGTGTGAACGGTGAATGTTTTTGTCTATGAAAAATTGTCTGTGCTCGCTCTCTGCTAATATCAATCATTCACTCATGCGTATAAATAAATTTAACTAAGCGAGTTTATCGAATATTTATTCAAATAAAATTAATCATTAAAAATAACGATATATTTTTTTATCGCTATAACATTAACTAATAAAAAAAAATAACCGATTTTGACACCTCTAATGCCGCCAGCGCATCGCACAGCTCTCGGAAGAATGAAATGGCGAACGAGAGCAGCTGACTCGAACGACAACTTGAATGATTTGCATTTCAAACAGTAATGCCAACTTAGCTACTTTATAGCTAGATCTAGCAACTTTTGAGTATCAACCCACTAGTTCAAGTTTTTTATTGCATTCATAATGTGGGTACATAAGGTGTAAAAAAAAGTATAATAGCTTCCAATATGAACCCTGATAGGGCACGACAATCAACCTCCTTAGTACACCACCACGTTTGGGTTAGCTGGCAGACAATGCTTTCAGCATTATGTACACTCTCTGTAACAAATTTATAATTTTGCGCAAAAAAGTATTACATACAATTTTCTGAAACTAAATCAGGTACATTTAGGCTACCCTCATCACCTTTTTTGGGTGAAACTTTATCATACATACTTCATAGTTATTTAGCTTTAAACTTGATCCATCTTTTTTTGTATTACCACAAATATGAATACCTAGGTAGTAAAACTAGCAATCTTGCAACTTTTTGCTGAAGGTTCAGTGGGCAGCACTGATTTCCTTTTTTTTATCGACGACATTGACGTTGACGTACGTACTACGTGACGTTATCGTTAGCTCATTCAAGGCTCATTTTCAGTTCAGTCGGCCTTGTGCTTGTGGTCGTAGTCCCAAAAACAAAACAAAGCATTGTTTTCGTGAAAAAGCTTCACTTCAATAATGTTGAAACCAAAAGCTCTTACTCAAGTTCTAAGTCAAGCAAATACAGGTGGAGTGGAAAACACGCTGTAAGGATATTTTTATTTATATAGCGTACCTATCCTATCCTATCCTGGAAAATGTATTTATTTCACACAAACAAGTAGGTAGTGCTAGAGCAAATTTCAGATCTATTCCTATGCACTAATTACCCAGTAGGTACTTTGTTTTAGATTACTCAACCATCAGGGCGCTCTCCTAGCGTATTCTGGTTACAATGATAAGGATGCGAGAGTCACAGCAGCGATCGCAAGCAATGTGTGGTCTGCGTATGAGAAGCATGGAAGAAATGTATTCAAAGAAGACAAGCTACATTTCATACTAGTCGACTGCCTCAATGGAAAAATAGCAATAACACAAGTGGCGAATTTGTTACTGTGTCTTTATGCAAAGGAAACCGTGGGCTTTGGAATTCTGAAAGAGAAAATAAATGCCATTGCACAGTACCTTGAAGGACCACTAAAACAAGTTGCTACATCATAGCAATATTTGATTCCAATACATGCAAACGTAATACTTACCAACACTTAATTTATGCTTACTATTTTAAACTTTTAAAATGTAGTATCTAAGTCCATAATACCTACCTAACTTGGCATGTCATGTTCTGGTTTGTAACTACTGACAATAAAAATAGGTACCTATCTTTAAAAAAAACTAAATTCAGACAAGAAATTATAATTTCATTTAGAGAAGACCATTGAGTTGCAAACTTTAATAATAAGTTATCCATCTAATCTATTTTAATAAAGATGGTTACATACCTAATGAAACTGTAATAGTGTTTCAAATATTAATATTATACAGACCATATACCTACATCTAACAAGACATACCAGGAACCATCCAGTTTTTACTATTGCTATCTCTACACAGTATTTTTATAATACATAAACTATAGGTAGGTAGTGTAGGTACCTAACATTAGACACAAATATGACATCATTCATTTTCATTGTTGATAACAACTTTTTGTAACTCCTGGAATAGTTTATGTTTTTCTCTCTTATGAACTCTTAACTCATGGCTTAGTAACTTCTTCCTGAAACAAAAATCAAATAATTATATTACTAGTTAGGTACTTATTTAATAAATGTCAAAAGTATTAAGCATTGTGCAATAACATCATGCAGCTAAGACTCTGTTTTCACACATCATTGTGACAAAAATATTTATTTATCTATCTAAATATATAAAACTCTTTTGAAGCTGACTGACAGCCTAAACTATAGGGTAAACTAAGTCCTAGTCTAGAGGTATGAAATTTGGAGGGTAGTATCCTTATATCAGTGTAGGGTGCACTAAGAAAGGCATTTTGAAAAGTCACACTCTAGGGTCTATAACGCGAGCAACGCCGCGGGCTACGGCTAGTACTAGTATATTGGTTACCTGGTACTTAGATCCCTGCCACATATGGAACAGCGGTATCTTATGTTCAGATGTGCCGAGTCGTAATGTTCTTGCATTGTTTTTTCTTGACGAAATAGCTTCTTGCATTTGTTACACTGAAAATATATTTAAATATCAAACAAATTCATAACTGTAACTTACAAATTTTAATGATGAGATCTTAATCCAGATTTTCATGAAGAATGAAAGCCTTTGATGAAACAACTATAGACAATTTAGATAATGAGCTTCAATAAAAATATTTTGCTTACCTCAAACTTTTTACCGACATGTATAAGCTGATGTTTTCTAAGATTACTTGGGTTTGAAAACTTTGCTGGGCACTTAGAACAGAGGTACCGATGCTCTCCTGTGTGAACTCTCATGTGGCAAACCAAGTATGCTTTTCTTTTAGCTTTATAGGGACAGAGATCACACGAATACTCAAATGTTTCTTTGTGCACCTGCCTATAATAATTATAATGTTATTTCACACTCTACTTTGAAAAAAAACTTATTTATTTTGAGTTATGATAAGGATTCTTACATATGATTGGCCAGTGAACCTGTAGAGTAGTATATTTTTCCACACTGATGGCAGGTATATTTGTTGGGTCGTATGTGTACTATATTGGTGTGCTGGGTCAAATTAAGTACAAGCTTGCCACACTCTGGACATGGTTTGTAGATGCAACTATTTAGGCTTTTATGTTTTATCAGTTCTTCCTGAAAAACAAAATGCATAAACAAGAGTATGGAGTACATCATGTTATATTTTTATTTTCACAAAAATGCAGTTAGTTACCTTAGTGTTAAACTTTATATCACATCTTTTACATTGGGGTTCTCTTAGCTTCTTTTCTGTCCTAGCTAACAACTTTAAAAAGTGCCTTTTGACTTGTCTGTGTTTTGCACTATCAACATTCTTCATACATTTAGATGTTTTATTTTTCATAATAGTTTTATGTGTCATATTTCTTCTGATAACAGAATTGCCTGGTGAATGATCAATATCTCCATCATCATCAAATGAATTATTAAACTTTGTAGGGTGTTTTTTTCGGGCTTCTCTGCGTTGCCTCATTTGATGGATTAAGAGTTTGAAATCATGCATCACCATTGGCTGGGAAGTGGTAGCTGGAAATATTTTGTTTACATGTATATACTGTATTTTAATTGTACCTAACTAAATTCAACTAAATATTAAATACCTACTTAGGAGTGTTTCAGAAGATATTGATTTGCGAAACATCATATCAGAGTTCTCACATTTCTTTTTAAATTGAAATGCTACTTTGAGCTCCTCCAAACAGCCCTTACAGACATATTTTGGATAATAATCAGCTTCAGTTATCTGCAACGAAGACCAAGATATTGCATAGTTCTAAATTGCCATTAACTTTATCATGTTGCAATATTGAATAGAAATCCATCTACTATTGTAATCTTAGGTGTTGGGTATAACTTACTGAAATATTGGCTACAGCTCGTATAGCACTCATTATTATTGTGTCATCAATTCTGTTAGTAACAGGTATATCTGCAGCATTGGTACAAACCCTGCAGATCATTTCTCCACCAAATACGACTTCATGTCTGTAAGATGTATTCATAGTAAAACCATGCTTAAATTAAAACAAGACAAATAATAGCAAGATTTGTTTGAATTTAGGAGTTATAATTTATGTATGTACTTACTTGTTTTGTTTATATTCCTGTTTTACTACAGTGAAATCTTTTTTTTTATGTCTTATTGATTTCCATAACAAAAACTCCATGATGTTCTGTCTGGTGGAGACGTTCTTTCGGCGACGTTCTAGTTTTCTTGGGTTAGTGCTTGTATTATACTTATGTATATGTCGAGCGTTGTAAGCACAGGTTGTAAGCAATGAGAGAGAATACCTACGGTAGTGGTACAGGACAGGAAGAGGAAGACCTAGGACCTACAGAACACCTTAGGAACTTTGGGAAGACAACTAAACATAGAAAAAAATACTCTAAAAAGAGCCAATAAAATACCACCAGAAAAAGTACTTTGTGAAGACTACCAAAGACCACTTTGAAGGCGAGAGGTGGATTTTATTTTAGTACACCGAACACCTAGTATTTTAGAATGTTTTTTTTTCTTCTTTTTTTGAGGCTGTTCTTCTTCTTCTTCTCTTCAATAATGGCCTGTGTCCGTCATTTCGACAGACAATTTTGCCAATGTCAAGTGTTAAAATTGTAATAAATAAGTCAAGTCAAGTCATTTGTCAAGTCGGCTGTCGTTTGTTTTGAAAAGAAAATGGTGGATTTTCTTTTCAAAACCTAACACGAATTTTCACATTCAGAAAAACCACTTTACACACATTTATTCCAATGGCTCACACTTTATGTTACGACCTAAGTATTATCGGTTAAAATTCCACCAAAATTAAATAACAATACTCACAATAACACAAGAAAAACTATTAAAATAAAAGTGCTATGTGTCGTTTCAAAAAATGTCAAAACTCGTGTCCAACTTCTTGGTACTTTTTCGTTTATTCGCCTTTTGGCAACCACCTTGATAGTTGATGGATTCTGTCAAACCGTGTAACATACCAAACAAGTGTGATGTGCTCATATATGTATCAATAATATTCAGAAAACCAAAAAAAAGACTTTGCAAAAAGACAAGCCTCCAGCGCCAAAACAAAATTTAAAAAAAACTATCAAACCGTCAGATGTCAAATTTCCCTCTGTGTCAGCTTAGTACCTATCAGTCAATAGTACGAGATGTTTCCACTTTTAGGGATTTCTTCCTTTTTTTAGGGAAAAATTACTAAAATTCCGTGCTGTGTCCGGGGTCGCATGGGTGCTGGGTAATTACCCGCAATGAATTTTATCTGCTATGTAGGTATGTATCTATAATTTTGGAAATTTGCCGGGTGAATATATAAAATCGAGTATTTTTTTTACAGGTAAAATCTATTTTTACAGCAACTATTACTGGTTCAGGGTATTTAGGTATCCACCTAGGTACTTACAATTAAACAGCCATCAGAATAACATAAAATGTGTCAAGATAGGAACTACGCGGCCTACCTAGCTTCGTAGTTTATTATGTCCTTCCGCCGTTATTCGAGGCCTTATAAACATATTTTGAGATTTATCCTCTCATTTCCGGCCGTATTTATAATATTCGTCGTTGTAGTTCCACTATTGCTCGATAGGGGGCGTCACTTCCGTTCCACAGTTCACCAGTTTGCGCGAGTACATTTCTCATCATTGGCGTCCTGATTTTCGTGCCGTAAAGACGTGCGGGACGCGCAGTTCGCGCTCGGAAAAAAGTTGTCGTTAAATTAAATTCATTGTCTTTAAAAAAAAAAAAAAAAAAATCTAAACGCTGATAGCGTTCGTTTAGTTTAAAAGTGAAAAATAAGGTTTAGAAAATTCGTAGTTCTTATTAATTATGTCAAACCATGGTGATAGTGTTGAGCGTGATCGGGCTTGCCCCTCATCTTCGTCGTCAAGTGAGGATGACGATTATGGCGTGGATAGAAGCAGAAGGCGCAAGCGTGCGTGCGAAGCTGATTCACGGCAGGCAAAAAGGTCGCGCAAGGATGGTAAGGTTTTGAAACACCTTGCCAAACAAGTAAGTGAAATTCAAAATTTTTTATCATGGAATGCCTACCCGCCACCTGGCTGTTGGCACCCTACCGATTTTTCTGTGCAAAACGAAGAGCCCGCCGCCGCTGAGCCGGCTCTTCCTGAAGAAACTTTTGAGTCTACCCTCAAGTTTGATTTTGAGTTGGCTACAAACTTGAAAGAGCCAGCTGTTGCAAATGCCTCTGCCGAGCATTTGAAATTGTTAGAGTCATTGCAACATTTTAAAACTGAAAATTGGACAAATGTCCGTTATTCTGAGATTCAGAAATCATACAATGCACGGCCAGGGTTTGTTGACTTGGAGGTAAATGATGAACTTAAGCAATTTGAAAAACCTAGTAGTCTTTCTGCAACCGATAAGTCGTTGGGTGCTATAACCCGAGCGGTCATTATGCAAAGCGATGCTTTGAAAAGAGGCGTGTCTGATTTACTTAAATGGACTCGTGAAACAGATAGTTTAGATAATGAGTCATTGGTCTCTAAAATTAAAGACATTTTTTCAGGAGATTTTCAAAAAATCTCACTTGACTGTTTACAGCTAGTGTGTGGCCGCAGGGCCGATATTATCGAACAAAGACGCGATGCATTCATTAGTTTGGTAAAAGAAAAGTATCTGAAAGCTAGTTTAAAAAAGATACCCCCTTCATGCGAGTATTTGTTTGATAAGGAACCGTTTGTAGAATTTTTAAAAAATAATGGGGGTATCAGTAAAGTCTTTGCTACTCCAAAAACCTCCTTCTCTGCGCAAGAGAAGCGAGCAGCATCTGGGTCCCAGGCTGCGCAACCTGGACCCAGTAGTTATAATTATAGTGAAGCCGGTCGCTCCATGGCACCGCTTTACACAAATAGGTATCCTCCACCGCAAGGGGTACGACCTTTCTACCCACATGCTTACAATTACGAATTCCCAGCGTATGGGAATAATGAACGGTTCTTTCGGCCACAATTTAGGCCACAGTCATCTGCCTCACGTCAGCAAGCCCCGGCAAATACTAGAAAATCGTTTGGTCGACCGGGACCATACACCCAGCACAGTGCCACTCGCGGCAAAGGTAGAGGAGATAGAAAATATTGACTCGATGCGGGCGTTTCGGGGGGGCAGGCTAGAGTTTTTTGTCAATGCTTGGAAACAGAGAGATGCACCCAGTGCTCTAATACAAATAATATCCGGTTACAAAATCCCTTTCCAAGCCAAACCACCGCTTGTTTCACCCCAGTTCTTAAGTTCCCGTTACCAGACTGCGCCATCTCCTCAGATGGACCAAGTTATAGACAGTATGGTAGTGGAAAGGGTCTTAGAATGTGCCCCCGATACGCCCAGCTTTTTATCAACCATGTTCCTAACCCCCAAGAGCGATGGTTCCATGCGTCCAATCTTCAATCTAAAACGATTAAATCAGTTTGTAAAAATAACCAAATTCAGACTAATCTCTGTCCATCGTATCCCGGACTTTCTTCAGCCGAACGATTGGATGGTAAAGGTAGACTTGACCCAGGCTTACTATCACGTGCCGGTTGCTCAGAGTCATCGTTGCTTTCTCAGACTCTTTTACAGAAATCAGCTGCTGCAGATGACCTGTTTGCCATTTGGACTTGCGACGTCGCCCAAAATTTTTGCCTCCCTTTCGAACTGGACTGCAGCAATCCTTCGAGAGCAGGGCATACGAATAGCAGTATTTCTAGACGATTTTTTGATTGTTTGCCAAGACAGGTCGAAACTAGTCAGTCAGACAAAAACTGTCCTCTTAACTATGCAGGAACTAGGTTGGAGAGTGAATACCGAAAAGTCCATTCTAGTCCCACAAAAATCGTTGGAGTATTTAGGTCTGGTGTGGGACACGTGGCAGAACAAAAAATTTCTTCCTCCCAAGAAAATTTCTGGTCTGCAGGGGACCATATCAAAGTTGCTAAAACGAAAAAAGGCAACCCTCAAAGAAGTGCAGAGTGTTGTAGGAAGTTTGAATTTTGCCAGACTGGTCGTTCCACAGGGTCGCCTAAACTTTCGCTACTTGTTGACTCATTGCAACAGTCTCCTCCAAAAACATCCAGGGAGTCCTTACCCTCTTCCACTTCCAACTATCGAAGAGCTCCAGTGGTGGATGAAGAACTGCACAGCATCATCCAGGCTCCATCCTCCTGCCAATACACATTTTCTGACGACGGATGCAGCAGACTCCGGTTGGGGAGCAGAGTTGAACGGAATACAAATGGGGGGAGACTGGTTAGACGTAGAAGAGCAGTTTCATTCGAACCACAAAGAGATGTTGACTATTCTGAAATGTTTGTCCCGATTCGGTCTTTTTCTGAGTCATTCGTCTGTGCTGTTGCAGTGCGACAACAAATCAGTCGTAGCGTATCTGAGGAACGAGGGAGGAAGTCGATCGGCTGCGCTGATGGATCTGACCTATCAGATTTACGGAATTCTAGATCGCTTCGATATTCACCTGGTAGCTCATCACATTCCGGGAAGGTACAACACTGTAGCCGATCGACTTTCTCGGAAATCAATAGTCCCAGAGTGGCACTTAATTCCCTCGCTGACAAAAGTAGTGTTTGCAAAATGGGGTACCCCAGAAGTAGATCTGTTCGCGTCGGCTCGAGCTCACGTGGTACAAAGGTATGTCAGCCTAGATCAGCGAGATCCAGCAGCGTGGAGGCACAATGCATTCGCCTGGGAATGGGAGTTCGACCTGGCTTGGGTGTTCCCGCCTCCAAATCTGATGCCGAGAGTTCTCATGCATCTCAATCGAGCAAAAGGTACGTTTCTTATAGTAGCACCGAAGTGGCCTCAAGCGTTTTGGAGAGCGGACCTCAAAGCTCGAGCGATTGCGCCACCTTTCACGATTCACCAGCTCGAGACCGTCCTCATAGATCTGTCAACAGGCCATCCTCCACCGAAGGTTCACGATTTAACGCTAGAGGTCTGGAAATGTGGGGGTGGTCTCGGGCTGTAGAATCCTGGTCAAATCGACAAAAAGCTTTGTTACGAGCAGGGTGGCGAAAGTCCACTCTCAATACGTACAAACCGGCTTGGGAGCGATGGGTTAAATGGTGCAGAAAATTTTCTGTTGAGACCAATAACCCGTCGGGCTCTGATTTGGCAAGGTTTTTGGCTGACCTACATCTAAAAGAAGGATTGGCATATAGAACAATTTTAGTCCATAAGTCAGTTGTCTCTACCCTGTGTGGAACGGAGGATAGCTCACGTCTTAGTTCAAATGTATTAGTCAAGCAAATTTTAAGGTCTATTGCGTCTAATAATTGTAGAGAACGTCCCAACCAGAGTGTATGGGACACTAATATTTTGGTTTCCTGGTTATCAAGCCATTCTGTTAATTCTGAGAGCTTGTACGAAGTCTCACGACGTTGCGCTATCCTCTTGTTGCTCTGCTCAGGGCGTAGAGTTCACGACTTGACGCTTTTAAGCGTTGGTAAAGAATCACTCGTGATGAATAATGAAGAAAACTCTGTGACGCTTTGGCCCCGATTTGGATCGAAAACGGATTCGGCTTCTTTTATTCAGTCTGGTTGGAAACTATTTTCTAATGAAGATAATCCGAATCTAAATCCGGTTTTGTGGGTCAAAACGTTACTTTTGCTAGGAAAGACTAGAAGAGAAGAAGCTAATATTGAAAATTTGTTTGTAGCTGCCCGTGGTACAGCTAAAGCTGCTTCTAGAACTATCATCGCAAGTTGGGTAAAATCTGTTTTGAAAGAAGCTGGTGTTGATGCAACTCCTGGAAGTGTCAGGTCTGCTGTGGCTTCTAGGGGTTGGATAGACAATCAACCATTAGATAAGATCATGGCGAGGGCTAATTGGAGATCAGAAAATACTTTTTTAAAGTTTTATAAAAAAGAAATCCAGTCTAGGCCTTGTAATTCATCCGTTAGTACCTCACTGGGGGCTCTTTTTGAAATAGTACTATAAATAGTGAATAGATTATAGTTTTTATTATTTCTAATTTCAGTAAGAATAAGTTTGTATTAATTATTTGTATTATATTGTTGATTTAATATGATTACATTAAAATATTCCTATAAAAAAGTATAATTATCACATTGGCGTCCGTTCACCAGGCGAGAACAAACAAAGTCTCAAAATATGTTTATAAGGCCTCGAATAACGGCGGAAGGACATAATAGCAGAGTTTTACCTACCATTAAAACTCTTATTATGTCCGGAGCCTTATTCGAGGCCTTACAGTCAGTTCTGCCTGGTGTAATTTGATTTCTATGTAACATTATTTATTTTGAGACCCGCAATGATGAGAAATGTACTCGCGCAAACTGGTGAACTGTGGAACGGAAGTGACGCCCCCTATCGAGCAATAGTGGAACTACAACGACGAATATTATAAATACGGCCGGAAATGAGAGGATAAATCTCAAAATATGTTTATAAGGCCTCGAATAAGGCTCCGGACATAATAAGAGTTTTAATGGTAGGTAAAACTCTGCTATTTTTTGGGAACATCACGAGATCTCAGTTCGTGATGAACTACTAATACCTACTAGGTAATATTTCGGCTTATAAATCGGCTTAATCTCAGACTTAGTTTTCTATAATATTTTTTTAACTAAGGAAAAAAATATAATGTGGTAACATTGGTGATAAAACAAACAAGCGCAAGCGCGAGCGAGCGAAAAGCAAAGTTATCAAAGGAAGAAAACATTCTGTTTTGCCTTTTGTATGTTTTGTATGCACACGCTTTAGACATAGGCAAGCTTCAGGATGAATTTATCTGAAGAAAATACATTTGGAAACGGACTTCTATACGTGGGGTTTAATCAGGACCAAGGTATAACATTGATTGGGTTTGCATGACACTCGCAGTGTGTTCACAGTAAAAGAATGGTTTGTGACGATAACTATGTACCTACTTACCTATTTGTCCCACTCCCAGGTTGTTTTGCTTGCGGAACAGAAAATGGATTTCGTGTCTTCAACAGCGACCCACTTAAAGAAAAGGAGCGCTTAAATTTCGCCGAGGGTGGACTTTCCTATGTCGAGATGCTTTTCCGATGTAACTACATGGCTTTAGTTGGGGGAGGCAAAACACCAGTGTATCCTCCGAACAGAGTTATCATCTGGGATGATCTAAAAAAAGATTCTGCAATATCGCTGGATTTCAACAGTCCTGTCAAAGCAGTAAAACTAAGGAGAGACAGGATAGTAGTTGTTCTAGGTGAGTAGGTAATGTTTACATAACTATGACACTTTCGATATTATTTTGTACTTTATCTGTTGTGTTTACTGTTACAGAAAACTTGATAAAAGTGTACACATTCACTGCTCAGCCACAATTGTTGCATGTGTTTGAGACTTGCCAGAATTCCCGCGGCCTGTGTGTTGTGTGTCCCAACAGCAACAATGCTTTGCTGGCATATCCTAGCCGAAAGACAGGACATGTCCAAGTATGTACTATTGCTCTCCTTATTAGTTTATGCTAAGCTAAATAAAACTTTGTTAATTAACTTACTAAGTGAGAGAAAAAAAACATTATATTTTTTCCTTGTAAAAGTCTCAGTAGGTACCTACCTACTTAACTATTTCCCCATATTATTCCTTGTTTGAAAGGCATTTACAGATAAAGCTTGTAAATGACTACAAGGTTCATAAGAAGTAAAACTTTAGTTCACACAGTTCAAAAAGTGTTTGAGTAAAACTTATTTTACCATAACCAGTGTATGAATGCAGGCTAATTATGTTTTTTTTTTTCAGTTGGTAGAATTGAGTAGTCATGCAGGGCCTAGTACAGCTCCAGAAGGACATCTGATTACTGCACATGAAGCTCCTTTGAGTTGCCTTGCATTGAATGTTGGGGGAACCAGACTTGCCACTGCATCTACAAAGGGTACACTTATCAGAGTTTTTGACACAGCTACTGGGCAAAAGTTAGCAGAGTTGCGGAGAGGTGCTCATCAGGTATACATTTATTTGTACTAATAATATCTGAAAATAAACCAAACAGTTGCATTTTGTTTCAATTTTGATTTGTAGATAGTTAATAAAATATTAAGCCTTTTCCAAAGTAATAGATACAACCTTAAATATATTTTAACTAAAACATTGTATAATTGTGTTGAGTTGTGTTGTATAACTGAACCTAACTATGGAAAATGAAAAAAAAACTAAAATGTATAGGTATATAAAGCTTACACACATTATAACCATTGTAATTTATATGGATTTATGTTACAGGCCACCATTTACTGTATTAACTTCAACCATACAAGCACTAACTTATGTGTAACATCTGACCATGGGACTGTACACGTATTTAGTCTTGAAGATGATAAATTGAACAAGCAGTCAAGTTTGGCGACTGTGAACTTTTTACCAAAATACTTTTCGAGTAACTGGAGTTTCTGCAAGTTTACTATTCCGAATGGCCCGCCTTGTATCTGCGCATTTGGTGTAGATAAAAGCTCTATTATAGGTAAGCTTATTGTTTTATTTGTAACTAGGTAGATTAATTTTCAAACATTAGTCCTGGTCATCACACATAATATCTTGTAGTTTTTTGCATTATAAGCACAGGTAATCGCTTGACATTAAGTGGGTAAATACTAGTTTTGTCATAAGTGTTATCATGAAAAAAAGATGTGTTCTTAAATATAAATTTTGTGTTATTTCAGTGATTTGTGCTGATGGATCCTACTATAAATACAAGTTCAACGAAAAAGGCGAATGTACAAGAGATGTTTATGCGCAGTTCCTTGAGACGTCGGAAGACAGGTAATCAAACGAGGCCTTTATTCTGGATCTAATGTCTAATGATACATTTTGTCGAAATGTATGTGTAAATTTCTTGAGGTTGTCCCTTAAAATTTATTTCATGAGATCAAACTTAAAATGTCATTATTTTAACGCGGTTTCATCTAGAATCTAGAATCAATAATCACTGATCCTAAAACTTTATTTTTTTTTAAACATGGTTTATGTATTTTTACTATTTATTAATTTTTCTTCAAATTCATAAAAAAAAAATTATAGGCAACTTCACACATAGTCATTATACAGAAGTTTGTACCACTTTTTGTCAATGTCTCCAAGGCATGACGTTATAATAAAAAAATAGCAGTAGGTACACAAAACAAAGTCTCTGTCTGAACATCGAGGAAATGCAATGTTTTTATCTAGTGGATCGAAGGAAACCTTATGAGAGGCTCTATTATAATAGGTACCTATATTTTTAAATGTTGATTGTTATAGAAAGTATTTACCAACTTTTAACTATTTGTTTGTGATTGCCTTAGCATTGCATTATGTGATGATTAGAATATTATTGTAATATTCACTGTTATAAGTCTGATATTTAAATAAATTGTTATTAATTTGGAATTTATAACAGTGTTATGCTTTTCTGAAAACACGAAAACATTGTGACTGAATTATTTAAAAAATATAAAGTCTGTCATTTATATGTATCTAGGTAATATTTTACAATATATTAATCGGTTTTTAATATTTTTAATTTTTGACGAATATTTGTAGCGTCATCGTCGTAATTTTATTTACAAGCACGTTTTCATTGTCGTTTAGCAAAGGATTAATTTTTGTGCACCTTTAGAGATATCACAAACAATCAAAAATTATGGTAACTTTACAGTGAAATTTCATTGCCTTATTTTTGACTGCTATGTATGTATAGGTGTGCAAAGGCTTTATAAAAATGTGTGATCTCATGACTAAATAGAAATACACAGAACATAGACAGATATTTTTGATTACCCTATAGTTTACTAATTATATCAACATTAATGTGGCAACTATGGATGTCAGCGCAGACTAATACTACAATGAATGAAAAATGTATCAAATTCATATACAAATACTAAGGTGCTTTCACAGCTGAAAATACTACATAATGTTTCCTATAATAGGTATGGTTTTCTGAACGGCTGCATCTGCATTCATACATTTAGGTTTATTTTGAACTAATGGCTTGGGTGTTAGTTAGGAGATGCTCTTCTAACTATTGCGATTAGATTATATTCTTGTGATTAAAAACATGAATGTGGCTGTACCAAGGAGAGCTTCCATTGATAACTCTCGTTTTAGCTTTATGTTGTTAGCTAGCCAATCGACAGAGTCTTTGCTTTGAGTACAAAACCAATAACTCTAAAAGGGCGCATGCATTTGCGTAAAGCTTGTTGAAAAACGGTGTGAACTATATCATGTTCGCTGAGACGAGCAAGGGAAATAAGACAAGCGCAAATCATTGGTCTAACTAAAAGTTACGTCATTACGTTTTTTTCGTTACATTATTAGTCGTCACGCCAGCTAAGTAATCCTGGCCAATCACAATGTTTGTGCGTTTTCACTTACATACAAATGTGTAAGAGAGAGCTTATTCCAATTTTCCACTGCCGGCAGTCGCAGGGGTCGCTGGGGGGATTATTGGACAAAAGTTCCAGAAATTTCCCACGCAGTGGAAAACTGGAATAAGCCAGAGCGTCCTATATTCTCGTCTCGCCGAACAGGGTATAAGCAGGGTGTGGAACACCACTTTTTATTTCGCAAGTTTTGGATTTTAAGGATACCCAATCTTGCGTCAGGGGTATACCTACCTAGTGATAAACGAAAGTGTAAAGGTGGAGCACCTCAAGCACTCCCATTTTCATGTGTTATTTATTGTTATCAAAAAGAAACTGATTGCAACAAAATACCTAACTGCCCCACTAGTGTCAAATACCGCGTTCACACTCAGCTCAGCTGGCATTATTGCCTCGATTAATTCCGGAATTATTGCCAGAGCAACATCGCCTTTATTATTATTAGGGAGCAAGGGCATGAACATGGGCGGCCACGAGCCGGGACAGATGCATTATCGTGTTTAGATTAGGCTCATGCCTACTTCCATGTTCACTGCCGCCTAATCTAAACGCGCCATAAGCTTTGTGGCGTACTTGTGGATCCGTCCGTACCAATTAGGTATAGGACTAGAACTAATGAGATTGCGTTATTGATCAGCTTTGTTCTCAATGCATATGACGAGTAGACGAATATGAAATTGTAGAATATATTATATCCTTACTCTAACAATTACTACTGATTTGTGATATTTGTTAATCATCATGTCCCTAAATGTAATCAAAAATTTTATAATAATAAATTAGATATATTTTTAAATTATCTTTTCTTTCGACCACATACATAATAATATAGAGCTGTTACAACCCTTACTTACGTCAAAAATATTACTTAAACTTTTAAAATATTTGACTATCTTTTTAAAACATCTATAAACGTATTCCTAGGTACTTTGATATTAGCAACACTTCGCATCTTTTTCTTGCCTTCAGCTTGTTGCTTCAGCAGTTTCTTTTTTCGTGTGATGTCGCCGCCATACTGTGAAAACCACATGAATAAATTTAACAACTCTATAATACGTATGTATAAACTCTTTAGTAGGATGAAACCTATGTTTGCCTAAATGCAAACTCCACACCCGTATTGTTATGTCTTTTCAAGAACTACCTATGTAATATTTATATTTATGAATGTGGGAATAATATCTGGTGGGAAAATACACTGGTATGATGTAATCACACAACACTTACCAACTTTGCTGTTACGTCTTTTCTAAACGCTTTTATAGTTTCTCTTGCGAGAACTTTTCCAGACGCAACCGCTTGTATGGCGATCTGAAAATGAACGATATCAAAGTTCAAGTGGCTATGGCCCATATAGGCTCGCAGAACTCACAAACGCTGAGAAACAGGTTTTAAATGGCGAGTACAAACCGGAAGGCGGAGCGTGCGATTATTGATCTAGTTAATTCTAGATCAATTCGTGGAATGGCCTCCCTGAACTGAAGCCACATTGTTATTGGCTGACGACATTGTTGATATCGCGATAAGTCAGTTGAATCGTTTATTCTATAGAAATCTATGTACCTACTTACTTATTTCATTTTCTGTGATCAAATAATTTACCTGGACCATTTGACGCGGTATCATTTCTTTTAGCTTCTCAGTCAATCTTCTGGCAGTGAACTCTAACCGGCTGGCGTGCACGATTGTAGATAACTCGTCGACCAACACGCCGTTGAGTAAGATGTCCATCTGTAAGCAATCAGCAGATTATCTCTGTTCTTTGGTTATGAAGTACCAAGTCAGTTTGTGTAAAGAATGGTCGCTTGAACTACCTATTTGATATGCTAAGACCGTAAGACCCACGACAGATTTCGTGGTCCAACAACTTCACAGAACTACCACAAAGCTCACTAAGAACCTACCGCTAAGAACGTATACACTTCGACAGAACACCACTAAGGTTAGGTCTAAAGAGATTTATACTAAGAGTTCTTTGTGAAAGACATACTTCTCCCGCCAAGCAGTGTTGTTCGCATTGCTGTGTTACGGTTGGAACGGTATTGGTGACATTGCATTTACAGGCACAAGAATTACGTCTTAGAATGATGGATGTAGTGAATTGCCTTACAGAGCACGTCCTTGATGGACTCCATTACTTTTCCTCATTCAAATAAATAACTTTTTAAACATACCCTAACAAGAGCGCTTGGATGAAATCCGTGGTCGTGGTAATCAAAGCTAGCGAATCCAGAAGTTATGCTTTTCAGTGTATCGTGGAAGTCTACCACTACTTCGGATAACGGTAGGATAAACTGCATTAGTGTCATTTTGTCGTCGACGGCATTGGATGGTAGGGGCACTCCGCGACGATCTATGCAGAGGGTGGTAACCACTCCTATGTATTCCACTGGTGTTATTATTGTACCTGCAAAAAAAGTTTTTCTCGCTGGAACTCATGTAGGGGCTTCTCCTAGGAGTGGATTTAGTGAAAATCAACCTTTTTACATTTCGTAGCCATAGGAGGCCGCCAGTTTTACTAGTGCAATATTGCATCTGTTTTACATGATTATTTTCAGAGTTACTGAATAGTTACGTTACAGTTTGAATACCGAATCGTGATTTTTATCATCCAATCAGAAGACACCATTCCGTATTCGCCCGGCAGCCAAATGGGACATAATTTTTTTGTTTGTTGTATTCTATAAACAATCACAGGAGAACGGTAAAATTCACTTACCAATAACTAAAGGCTCATACCACTCTTCTATTTGATGCAAATCTGGCAGCTGCATAGGGTTCGTGATGAGTGCCTCTTCGCCTCTAAAGTGCTTTATCGTCTTGGCTCCTTTTACTCTGGAGCAAATATTTATTAGATAATATGTATAGTTGTATACTTACCTGTTTAAGCTTAATTTCGGTAGCCTCTCATAGGTTATGATATTTTTTAGTCAACAAAATTAAAAGAATTTGTTAGGTCCTAAATATTAAAAAAAATTGAACTTCTTTTTAATGGTGTGCCTAAACCGAAAACACATTTTAGTTTCAAGTATTTCTGAGTTCGAGCGAAATATGATTATGCAGTACACTTTAGAGCCACAAAGATCATTCTTTATTCCACACAGTGAAATGTTTAAAAAACCATCATTGATCACAAGATACCTACTTATATTCTTATGTGGTAAAGTGTAGACTTACTTAATTTTATAAGGCACTGAAGGCGCAGTTAGAATAGCCTCTGCTTTATATTCTTGTAGCAACCTCTGTGTGAACACATCCAAATGCAGCAGGCCCAGGAAACCAACTCGCCAACCTTGACCTAATGCTGGACTGAAAAACAAACATTTTATAATGATTTTCGAAATCTAGATCAAAACGCACAAAAGATAGAAGTATCTTTGGATTTTTTTTGTTGGTACCTATTGAAAAAATATTTCTGTAGGTATTGTATTTCTGTATTGTGTTTTTGGATTAAGAAAGACCTTGCAGCTACCTCTCTCTTTCATTGTATTACTTGTATTTGCGATTAAAATAAAAAGCAACGAAGTTTACCTTTATCTTCACAATTAGGTATGCGTGCGTATGCGCACATTGAGGCATACCCCGATTTGTATTTCAATTGATAAAACCATAGGCTTACACAGGGGCATTTCTGTAGTAATTCATAACAAAGTATCGGTTTTTTATTAGGTACCTAATAGGACTGCTTATTTTAAGATTGTGTCAATGGTAACAATTATGATGAGTTACCTCGAATCAGTAGTAACAGCTACTGCCGAATCATTCAACGCGAGTTTTTTGATAGCATCACTGAGCATGATATGCTGTGATTGGTCGGCGGGGAAAATGCCAGCGTACACCATATGCTTAACGGGCGGAGCTGTCCTAACATTATTACTCTCTGCTAGTTCTTTGTCCAGTAATTGTTCGCCCACTGCCCCTCCGCCTTTCGGACCACATCCTAGAAACAAAACAATCTGATTATCTATAGAATGGTACTAAAGGTAAATCATTTGTACCAGACCACTCCTAAGATATTTACAGGGCTTTGATTAATACAAATCTGCATCATATTATTCTTATGGAAAATGTCCGCAGCTGGACTTCCATGCATAACATAATAGTAATTGACCATCTCTTCAGTTTGTCATTTATCATCAGTGATATGTTTTTCAACAATATGACACAACTTACCTACCATAACAACTTGTCCAGCTATGCCCTCTTCAATAGGCTCCTCACTGGGCCTCAGTAGTGCTAAGTACTTGATTGTCTGTTGCTTAGAATCAGAGCTCCATTTCACTGCCTGTCCCACTCTAGCCTTCCCTGAATGTATATACGCCAGACAGAGCACACCTCTGTACTTATCATGCCATGTGTCAATTATATGAGCTCGAAAGTGACTGCTTTCATCTATTTTCGGTGGAGGTATTCGTTCTATGACTTCTTGTAGCAGTTCCTGGACGCCCCATCCTTTTTTCGCTGATATGCTCATGACAGTATCTGGCTCGATTTTGAAAAGAGAATGCAGTTGGGATTTGACTTTTTCTGGGTTTGCACGGGGTAGGTCGACTTTGTTTAAAGTAGGTATTATCACTAAGTTGTTTTTTTTTGCTAGAGAGTGTACTGCTACTGTTTGTGCTTGCACTCCTTCATTTGCATCAACCAGCATGATTACACCTTGGCATGCAGTTACACTTCTTACAACCTGGAAGTACCATACCATTTTATTATTACACAGATGATTTAGTTGATGGAATATCAAATGGCCATAATGTTTGAGTTCGGCTGAGCGTAAACAGGCCACTGACCACAAACAGTAATTTTTTGTAGTTTTACAGCGAGTATCTGCCAGAAACAAGGCAGTATCGCAGGCCACCGGTGGCTGTGGTATGTGGCCCATTTGCCCATTGCAGCCTTACATTAGGACATATTAATAAAGTACCTCATTTGAAAAATCTACATGTCCAGGAGTGTCAATAAGGTTTAGAAGGTAAGTTTCACCATTATGTACATAGTTGAGGGATGCTGTAACTGCTTTCACTGTGATTCCTCTTTCTCTTTCCACCTGTAAAGAGGGTGAATTTAAATAAAAACATAGGCTTTATGTAAGTTAAGTATGTATGATGAAAGATGATTCAAATCAAAAAATATTTAGTTAGACACTCTTAAAACAAATGTATTACTGATTGTCATAATTTATTGAGGAATTTATTACATATGCATTGGTACCTAATGTAGACTTGTGGAGAGATTTGTTGTTAACTCAATATACCTATGTATTATTTCCATGTGCATAAAGCTCTAAGCATAGACATACCTACATTTAGGTTAGCTACAACCAGGCTCCTACATTATTGGTACCAAATACACGTCTATTTATGTTTTATCTAGTCAGAAAAGAATACCTGAAGTTGATCCAGGACTTGAGCATTATCTCCACCTGGTTTGATTACGCCAGTGATCTCTAAAAGTCTGTCTGCAAGAGTACTCTTTCCATGGTCGACATGAGCTACAATACTGAAATTTCGTATCCTCTTCAACTCCAATGGCGGGCCCGAAGCATCTGTACTACTCATCCGGCTTAGAGTATATCTGAAACATGATATTTTGTGGTAATTTCACACAATAATATTGATATCTGGGTTCAAAACAAAATTGTAACCACAATTTGTGATACGTCGAGTATCACAAGTTGTGGTTACAATTTGGTTAAACACGCACCTTTGTTGTAGCTGTAGAATGTTTAGCACATGACAATATCGTATATTACATAATATTAATCTAGCCATTATTTATAGCAAGAAAGAAACAACTAAAACGAAATCATTTTGATCTGAAATCAAAACAAGCATGAATGAATGAACCGAAAAATCAAACAAAACCCAACAGCTGATTTATTAAGTCAAATAAATATGACAGCTCTGTCATGTCAAAATCCTATCAAAATAAGCTGAAGGTGATGAAGGACACGAGTTTTGACATTTTTTGAAACGACACATAGCACTTTTATTTTAATAGTTTTTCTTGTGTTATTGTGAGTATTGTTGTTTAATTTTGGTGGAATTTTAACCAATAATACTTGGGTCGTAACATAAAGTGTGAGCCATTGGAATAAATGTGTGTAAAGTGGTTTTTCTGAATGTGAAAATTCGTGTTAGGTTTTGAAGAGAAAGTCCACCATTTTCTTTTCAAAACAAACGACAGCCGACTTGACTTGACTTATTTATTACAATTTTATCACTTGACATTGGCAAAATTGTCTGTCGAAATGACGGACACAGGCCATTACTGAAGAGAAGAAGAAGGTGATGAAGCATATGTTACAAACGACAGCCGACTTGACAAATGACTTGACTTGACTTATTTATTACAATTTTAACACTTGTCATTGGCAAAATTGTCTGTCGAAATGACGGACACAGGCCATTAACGAAGAGAAGAAGAAGAAGCACAAGGCGAGAGCCTCATTCATGGCCTCACGCTCATGCATGCCTATTGTAGCGGGATTCTTTGGAGCGTGGCTTGTCGGTTGGCGTCTGTCTTCGGGTCGGTTGGACGTATCTTTTCCGTGATAGCACCTTTATTTAGTACAGGTTACCTAATGCAGATGTAGATGTAGATACACACTAATAGTTAGGTAGGTAAGCACATATACATTACCTGCATATAAATAAGATCTAAAACAAATAAAACAACATCTGATCAGCTTAGGTATACTTCGTCTGATTGATCTTATTAAAATTAAAATATTTCATAAAATTATTATTAATCACGTAGGTACGAAGGTACCTAGGTACCTAAGTACATTTTTGGACGGACTTGTATAGCACCTACTTTTGCTACATGTTCACTTTGTTAGTAGGTAGGTATGGCACCAGAGGCTTCATGCTCTTGGAATGGTAAGAACAAGAAGCCAGCTTGAATCTTGAAAGATCTGATAACATCAAATTACTTCTTCAACACTCTGATCAGGAGAGTCAGTTGACCGAGTGTCGTCCGAAGGCTGTGATTGAAGGGCCTTTAGTTGCTGTTCAAATCCTGTAACAACACATCTGATAAGACTTCAGGATGTAGATCTATCTAGACGACAAATGACAAAACTACGGCTCATCTGCATAATTACTTCGTACGCTGACGTCGTCGTACGTAACGGTAAATAAACATTATGAAGTATTTCCGGGCATTGCTCGTGGTCCGGTCAATCGGACCATCATGGGCAACCTGTGTTTAATTCCAAAGGTTCAACTTACGTGCGGCATCTGCATGGTTTGGTGCGAGGTGTAGTAGCAAACGCAGCACTTTCTCTTCTGTAACGAGTCCGGAACGACCGCTTATGGCTCGTAGCAATTGCTGGCCGCCTATTACGCCTATAAAGATAAAATTCTGCGCTCAATTTCTTTACTAGGTATGTATGTACCTACGCGATTTGTATGAGAAGAGTAAGAGCGACCTACGAGAATTTGAGTTTATTCAGCACTCTCTTGGGTAGTACCTAGTAACTTACAAGTCTTACAACAGACGGCGCTGCTTCTATACCTACCGCATTTTGTACTAACCTGTGTTGATTTCTCCAGTTTCCAAAGTCTTCTTAACGTCCAAGAAACGTTTAACCAGCGTGCTTTGCTCTTGCAGTGCCATAGTTTGAGCTCCTGCAAAGGTATTCGGAATTGAGCACACTTTTTTTGCGTTCCAACTCATAGGTGGGCGCGGTCAATTTGCATCTTATTTCTCCGAAATTGGGTTAGATCCAGTAATGAGCAGGATATTACAAATAAAATACTCTCGTACAGATAATAGCGTTAATAGCCGCAAAAAGCGTTGAGCGTTTATAGAAATGTAGGTACTTCATACACTAACCAACCTGCTTCTGTGTCTGATGATTTTGCCAAACATTTTATAGCCTCCTTCAGTGCTTCTAGTGCTTTTTCGTAATTCTGTGGATACATAGGTAACAGTTAGTGAAAATGGTGAGAATTGGCTGCAAAATACATTACGTAGGTGACCAACCTGTGTCGCTACAGACTGAAGATAATGTACAATGCTAGTGAGGAAGTTTCCTCATGAGATACCTACCCTTTGCCTAGCACTGCCCAGCTATGCGACAACAAAATAGATTATTTATTTTTTGACACAAACAGGCATTAAAGTTATGATGTCAATACAAACCTCATACTCATCGACTTCCATTTTCGCGCATTCTGCATAGAACGCTGCCAGTTTCCCAAACGCCTTCGCCCTAGTATAGAAATGCAGAATGTACCGCATTAAGTCAGGCCGAGTCCGCCAATCAGCATGCCTCCTCAAGTAGTCACCTGCCATTAGCTGTGCGTTTTTATCGCGAGTGGCGGCCGCGAATGTGGCTATGCGGTCGGCATCCCCTGAACGCATTAACCAGCGCATAGCGCCTGCCTGAAATAATAACTCTTTAAAAACACCACAAGCTAGAGTAACCATTAAACACTTTCACAGCTTAGTATAGCTGCTCTACGTTGAGCTGTGGGTTCGATACCAACCAGAATAACTAGTAGTTCGCCCCGAACTGAGATTTCGGGATGGTTGGAGGTTAATAAAACCCAAACAATTTTTATTGACCAATGGTTGTAATAAATTTTGCAAATGGCTTCGAAATTGCCGTCTAGCTATGTACCAGTCTTACTTGAACTACAAAATCATTGAAACTCCAAGAAATGGTAGCTCACGTTATACTGGGTTTGCAAATTTTATAATTTTTACAACAACTCAAAAACTATAAGACCTAGAATCAAAATAAAAACGGTTTTGGAATGTCTAAACAAAACCCTATCCTATGACACCCCACTTGAAATTATTGTACGACTGTTTTTTTTTTTACTCCCTTTGGACCCTCATAACTTCACGACCCCTTGACCGATTTACTTCATTTAACAAACCAGTAAAACTTAAGAGTACTATCCGTATACCTACCAAATTTTATGAAGATCGGATGAGCGGTTCAAAAGATCTCGTCGAACAAACATACAAAGCATTTTCGTCCAAGTTGTCACTAAGATCTCGTTCGCTTCGCTCACTCGATCAAAAACTAGGTAGGTATGTTATTCTGTGTTTGGGTGTTAGGTACTCTTCTTTTTTGCTAACAATATTAATTTCTAGAGTTCTACGACAAGATTTTCTCAAAATTTCGAAATAAGTGCCAAGACAACGGATAAGTCCTCCGAAGAGAGCATCAAAAAATATTCCCCTTGCCAAGGGATTACACTTACGAGCCTATTTAGTTATTTATTTCATAAAACAAACCTTGTCCCCCGCGTTGGCAAGTCGTTTCGCGGCCTGATGGTAAAGCCCTCTAGCCCCGAGCACGTCAGCTAATCGCTTCAGCAGTACATCTCTGCCGCTAGTTCCCGCCGGTGCGGCTAAACGCTCGCTCAGAGCTTCGCTAAGAGGCGTTGATGACTGTTCTACAATGTCGAGGGCTTCTTCGTACTGTAGAAGGTAAAATTTAGTTATATCAGCTCTAAATATAATTTTTGATATGATCGTAGTAGCTTCAAATAACCAATAAACTCCAGAGGGTCCGATGATGACTAATTGGAGGAAGAGATAGAGAATGAGTGTTGGACTTAGTATATCCAGCTGATACTAAAGGTATTTAAGTATACCTAGACATAAGTATAAGGTTTATATTGGGCTTACCTTTCCAGCAGAGGCTAGTAATGCAGCAGCATGCGAATGATACTCAGCCTTCCGTAAATGTGCTGCCAACACATTAGCCACTTCGGGATCTAACTTGTCCCCAAGTGACTCTACCAATGGTATGATGGCGTTTGTGTCTCCGCAGTTCAGGGCCAGCTTTAGTGCCATGTGGAGTTTCCCTGTAAAATCATGATCGTTTTTTTAATGTTTGGTATTTTATCTAAATCATCTAGGTAGATTAGAACCAAAGGTAGGTATTATAAGTTGTAACTGCAGTAAGTAGGAAGTAAGAAATCATTCGTTCGACGGTGTTTATCCACAGCTTTGATGAATCCAAAAATACCTCACACGACGACGTAAAAAATCCACCTTACATGAGAAACATTTTTTTAAAACAAGACTATAAGGGATCTAGTCAGAGAAATAAGCTTACCAGCTTTTTGGTAAAGTGAAATGGCCTGTTCGTTCTGGCCGGCGTTCTCGAGTATCGAAGCTGCGTGCAACGCATGCGTCGCCGACATCGAACCGGCGCGCCATACCAGGTTCCAAGCACTTGCTTCTGCTGCCACTCTTATTGCCGACGATATTGCACCGCATTTTATATACATCTGAAGGCAAAAAAGTATTTAGAATGGCCGACACGGCAGGCAAGGCCGAACTGACCACCGCTGGGGAATAAAGGGAAAAGGCGACCACTAGTCGATTGGTCACGCAAGGTAGGATGGAGAGAAAACGGTGAATGGAAAAGGGTTATTAAGATCGTTTGTCCTGGATATACGAGAGCCACGCCAGCGCTTGCCCAGTTAGGTACTCAGGCAGCTGCTTACAATTAATAATGACTTACCATTTATTTCCAGGTAGTTAGTAAGTACCTACATAAGGTATTAGGAATAAAAAGTTTTAATAGTTGGGTCTTACCTTTACAGCGCTTTCAGTTTTGTCTGACTGCATCTCCAAATATCGAGCCATTTGATACAAAGACGCTCGGTTCTTCTGACATAACTTCTCTGCTTCTTCCGCTCGGTCCATGTGGCACAGAAGACGCGTCTGTTCAGCAAAATCATTCGCCCGTCCGTAGGTTTCTAAGGCCCCATCTAGATCTCCAATACTTTCAAGGTAATGCCCCCACCAGGTGAGAAGACTGGCGTCATTTGACGTGGCTACGTATTGCGCTAATGTCGCGGTTTGGCCGCTGGATGTCAGCAATCTCGGCACATGAGGCACAAGAGTCCCTGCACTTTCAAACAACTTCAACGCATCTGCCGTTTCCCCGTTAGACCACAGCACTTTAGCCAGCTTATGTTGAGCGCTTTTTATTAGAAGAACATTCTCCCCTTCATTGGTCCCGTTGGTGATTTCGCTCAAACCACTTTCTTTAGCCGATATAAGCCTCGTTACTAAGTCCGGCCGTTTAGCCTCACGGAACAATCTTTCGGCCTCTTCTGTCAAGCCAAGGTTTACAGCAAGTACTGCAACTTTGCATGTGTCATCGACGTCGTTGTCTTGCATTATTTTGTGCATCATAAGCGCTCCTTTT
Source organism: Eulithis prunata (assembly GCA_918843925.1). Classification (NCBI taxonomy): domain Eukaryota; kingdom Metazoa; phylum Arthropoda; class Insecta; order Lepidoptera; family Geometridae; genus Eulithis; species Eulithis prunata. Next base: position 5,655,050 of record OU974014.1, on the reverse strand, counting down.
ATGTTTCCCATTTTGCCTAAGCACACTGCGCCTACGTCGGGTCTTTTAAGGCAGACGCAAACTTTAGCTAAACTATCCCAGATAACGGAGTTTTTGGTTCCAGATATATTAGTACCTACGACCACAGCTTTTTCTAAATATCCTGTTGTCATGTAAAAGAGAAAGTCCAAAACCTGCTTCAAGCTAGTCGTATCCTGCTCAGTGCAATCAGCAAACTCATGCATCTGAATTTTTTTAACGTTCTGTTGCGATAATATTATAACGAATGGGGTATAGAGCAAGCATAGCATAAAGTCTGCCATGATGTAGTCATCCGGAGACGAACACCAGTTTTTATACTCAAAGAGTTTTCCCTCGTAGCAAAAGAAAAGATGAACTTTGTCTAAGTCAGCCGACCTCATGTGGACAGCCACGATTCTCGGATCATTGGAATCCCATAAGATTGCTATTGGTACACTTTGGTATGGAGGAGTGGAGTTTTCGGCTAGGAGGTTGCTAGTAATGACGTCATTGGCGGCGTCCCACAGATAAAGCCTAGGATCTGGCGCTAACCCAGAATTAGCAACACTGAGACAAATGTATCGTCCGACGCAATTTACAGACGCTCTCATGACTTCCCCAAAATCTTCTATCATTTGGTAGCAGTTTTTGGCAGGATAAGGCATTCTGAGACCTTTCTTGGTTATCTCTGTTAGCTTGAGAGTACCATCCATCGTTGCAATGACTATGAACTTGCCTGTGTTTGTGATGCCTATAGGCTCGCCTTCTCCTTCTGTACTAGGTAGAATTCCTAAATTGATACCCGTTATGGAGTAGCATTCTACATGTGGGCTTACAACGCCCACAAGAATATCATTGAATATTATAAGGCTGTCAGTTTTCCATGCAAAAGTTCTGATGAGAGTAAATTTTCCTTCAATTTCTTTACTGATCATCCAAATCTGAAAGTAGAAGCATGTAGGAGTAGAAGTAAAATATAATAATGAGGTAGCTAGTAGGTATAGCTCTTAATTTTATGTTGTTGTAATGTCGCACGCCAACCTCCTTATTAGGTACACGACCACGTTTGGATTGGCTGGCAGACAATGCTTTCAGCATTAAGTCCACTCTTTGTAACAAATTTATAATTTTGTGCAATAGAGTATTAAATAAATGAGATCACAAAAGTAGGTACTTAATAATTCTAGTCTAAACTAGGTAGTGTGACAATAGTTATTTGTTATACAAGAGTGCAAAGTTGCTTTTTAACCGCGTGTTCAATTTTGATGACCGAGCAATCGAAGGATTCTAAAATTGAATCACGAGCGCAGCGAGTGATTCAAAATTAGAATCCTGAGCGTTAGCGAGGGAATCAAAAGAGCACGAGGTGAAAAATCTTTGCACTCGAGTGCAACACGTAACTTTTCATTCCACCTCAGCGAGGAAATGACTAATTTGCGCATTATTAACAGTTTCAGTCAATTCTGTTAGCGTCAAACAAACTTCCTCGTCGCTAGAATCACTCATTTTAGTTTTTTCACTTGTTTTCAAGTTTCTTGTTTTTAATATAAGGTTTAACAATGACGTGAAAAAATGCCGCGTAAAGAACCGCGTACAAAGCAAATTGAAAAAAGAACACCAAGAAGGTTCAGAGTCTGAGTTTTTAACAAATTAAAAAAAAGTTGTATGATATATTCGGCACCATAGAGGTAGCAGTAAATAGGTTTAATGATTTTTTTAATTCACAAACTTAGTGCACACGATGTTCTAAATTCAATTTACTTTATCCTCTAGAGAATAAAAACGGCTTTTCCACTCAGATATTGAAGATTAAAAATACTCTTTCCGAGATGGTGGGATGAAAAATATTTTACCTGAACTTCTTTTCCATCACCTATTGCAATGTATTGATCTTTAAAAGCCAGTGCTCGAATTGTAATAAAAGTATTTATATTTGTTGGCTCATCATTTTTATGAGTAACAGAAATTTCATTAGAGGACTTCTGAACCATGAACACATTTGGTGAATACCCCCAGCACACAGGCTGCTCTCTTAATACAAATGCGCTTGTTATACAGTTGACATGCAGTAATGGATTCATCAGGCCCTCAGAGCCCCAGCTCACTTCCTTGACTGTACCCTTGATAGAGGTGGAGCTAATCAGTTTCCAACTATTCCTGTGATCTCTTCTCCACAAGTACAAATTCCCTAGTGATGTTCCACAGCACAGAGTATCACTCAAATTGCAATAACTGATACTAGTGAATATATCTCCTGATGCAATTTCCTCTTTATCATTTGGTAAGACATCATTGTCACCAGTCTCACTATCCCAGACTCTGATAATATTATCTCCAGTGATAACTGCCACATAAAAGTTGCCTGCCAGAACAATGCACTGCCCATTTCTGGCTGCCATTCTCACATGTGTGTCGGTTATTAGAGATCCATCATCAGATGACACAAATCTTGTTAAACTGAGGGCTCCTCCAGATTCCCATGCAACCAGCAGGTAGATATTGCTGATCATGCCCATAAACATGATGGAACCAGGGGCATTCAGAACTTCTGAGCAAGCACCAGCATGGTCAATGTACAAGATAACACCATTATCTTGAGCTGCATAGCAACAGTGGTTGTCCGGTTGGGCACCTTCCCTCATTCTGGCTGTGGTTTTAGGTCTCCACGCAGCTAGGGCATCCAGGGCATTTTCATCGCCTGCAACAGCGGCACGGGCCAGCCCTCTTATTGATGACTCAGAGCTGACATGAGGAGTGCAGAATGTTACATGAGTGATGACATCTCCAAGCTGGTGATGAAAAGAAGTCAAGGGAGCTCCTGAGCTCGATTGCCATCCTGATAGAGAACCAGCTGCGTCTGCGGCGAGCAATCTGCCTCCCCCAAGACTGAAGGCGATAGAAGTGAGGGCTGCATTGTGCGGCGCTTCCAGACGTGCCCATGAGTATTCCAGCCAAATATACAGTTCACCCCCATCCCATCCAACCACCAGAAGTTTTCTCGATGGATGCCAAGCTAGGGCAGTCACTTGATTTGATATTAATATTGGCCAATCACATCCTTCTAATGGTAGTCCCTGGATAGGTAGGTAGGGTATATAATGTTATTATCTCTATTAAAAATATATAAACAAACATTAATTAAAAATGGTGCTAACTCACGGTTTCATGGAAAATTGTGACAAATCCTCCTTTTTCTTGGTTGTAGGAACCTACAGCTAAAAGTGGTAGCAAGGGGTGCCATGAACCAACCGTAGATACTACATTACCATCACTAAAATTAAGTTTTGTATCTATGTACAATGTCATTTTACTAGAAAATAAGTTGTTATAAATATAAACTCCTCTATTTTATTGTTTCGGATGTTTTTCTACCAAAGTTTCTACTTGGTTTCCAAAGTAAAATCACCGAACACCTATATCCTAGCGGAACACCTATATGCACCTATACAACCTATAAAGCAACTATAAAGTAAAATACAGTTTACAGTTGTTTTGATTTGATTTTTTTTTATGTAAGTAGATTACTTTGTTTTTCATCGTTGCTATGGAAACCAAACGACGTTTTTTTTTTTGTTCTGGCGCTGGATACTTGTCTTTTGCCAAGTCTTAAAAAAACGTACCGTACAGTAGCAGTGTTTCCACTAATAAGAATTTTTCCTTTCCCGGGAAAAAATTACTATGTGTAGTGTAGGCCTACATTTTTTTACTAGTAAAGAAAAGTTGCGCAAAAGTTTAGGTCAAGAAAAAAATTGAGAGGTAACTATGAATATTGCCCTGTATACGCCCCTGAGTTTTGATTTAGCCGATACCCACTTGAAAATGTTGACTTTGACCTCTTGACTTTTGATCGAAATGAGTGTGGCATGAAGCGCCAGTGTCACTTCGCATGATCCTTAATGTCAACCTAGCGGTTCGTTGCTACATTCCTTACCTACTGTGAAATGCGAAATGCTAAATGAAACTAACTTTGGGTGCTAACCCTATTTTTCGTAGTTTACTGGCATGCATCACACAAAACTAAAATAAACTAAAAAAAAAAAAAAGTTTTCTTATATTGTTACCCAAGCAAGATGTACCTTAAGTAATGAGTGCTTCGGTCGTCTTCTAAAGATGAATGTTTTGTGGGTATCCTGACGTAATCAACAACAACAAGCAACAACGATAAGACATGCATCCGTGCATGACACTAACCAATGGCACAACATTTGAAACTAGTATAATATTTTCTTATTTGCCGAGTTGGCAGCCCTGTCTTTGATGGCGTCTCTCCGGTCCGGTCTCTCAGCATCCTATTAATCTGTGGGTCTCTCCTTCTTGTTTTGTGAAGTTCAAGTGATATACTTGCTGTTTTCTCGAAATTTTTTGTTGATTGTTGCTGTTTTATCCCACGAAAACCTCGCTAAACTAACAATGTGGTTGATTAATTCAGGCCATGACCAACGAGTTGTGTATCTATTACCGCCTAAAAGTGTAGTAACTATAGGCCGAAGCCCGGACCCTCAGCTTTGTGATTTTGCTATCCAGGATGACCCATCTATCAGCCGAAAACATGCTACCCTAGTGGCTCTCGAGGAAGGATTATTTATGTCAGATCTTGGCTCTAGGTATGGTACTTTTATCAATGATTCTGCGAAGTTGGAGGTCAACAATAAAGTAAAACTAGCCAATGCTGATGTGATAAAATTTGGCAAAATGAACAGCATATGGAAAGTCAACGAAGTCAGCTTCGTTACGTGTACGTCGACTTTGAAAGGTGAAAATCTACAAAACATGAAACAGAATCTCTTAAAATTGGGAGGTGTCCTAAAGAATGACTGGGAAGATTCCTGCGAATATCTTACTATGCCCGCTATCACACTAACAATCAAAGTAGTGTTAGCTCTGGTACAGGGATCTCACATTGTCACCACCGAGTTTTGGAATAAATGTGTGGAAGCCATCAACAACAAAGTAGCTTTACCAGATCCAAAAAAATTTACTCCAGAGATATTAGAGTCAACCCTTAACAAAGATATTGTGTCGTTCCTACCCAACAAAACTAGATCTCACTTATTTGCAGGCAAAAAGTTCATTTTCTTCTCAAAAAAGCAGTATGATATGTATAAAAATGTATTGATTAAAAGTTCTGCAACTCCAATGTTGTTGAGTGAGTCTCAATTCACAAAGACAATGCTGTGTGATGAGGGAATCATAGTGATCCAGTATAACTTTACTTCTACAAGCCAGGAAACAGAAGCACAAAAAACCCAGATAACTGAAATAATTAGTTATTTGAAATCTCAAGGCAAAAGAGTAGTAGCTGATGCAGAAATTGGATTGGCGATTTTGTATTGTTCAACAAACAAATACTGCAATCCTGGCTTCAATTTCCCATCTGAAGTAGTCAAACAGGGACCAGCTCTATCAAGCAAAAAGGTTTTAGCTCAGGAAACTCAGGACCAAGTTGGAAAGAAAAATGACAAGGCTCACGTTGTTATCAATGAAAGCTTGACTAATGATGAAAACACATCTAAAAGAAAGTTGAGTGAAATCAATGATGATGAGCCTACATCAAATGCTAACAAGAAAATGGCCAGAGACAAAGCAAAAGCAAATGAAGGTGCTAAAAGGAAACATGCAGAGGATGACGACAGCTCCCTGAATCCTTCCAAAAAGGCTGCAGTAGAACAAGATGATGACTTTTTCAATTTCATCTCACCAGCTTCCAAAAATGGCACTAAAGACTCTACAAGTAAACTGAACCTGGCTATGCCTCAGAAAAGGAAAGCTGATGTTGATGCAGATGAAGATTTGTTTAACTTTGTTCGTGGCGAATCTTCTGAGAACACTGCAAAGCGTAGTATGTTTGAAGAAAATAAGACACTTGAAATAAAGAATGTTAAAACTGAGAATAATGTTTCAGCTGAGGATATAGCAGCAATGAGAGGTGCAAAACTCGAAGAACTGAACAAAGATAATTTGAACTTTATAAAACCTAACAATATAAAGAAAGAAATTGATGATGACCTGGATGAAAAAATGAACTTACTGGATCTAGGTTCTATTGTTGTGACCATAAAGAAAGAGTTGATTGTTAAAAAGGAACCCCTTGAAATTGAAGCACAAGACACTCAAGTTAAAAATTTCAAGAAGTTCAAGAAAGTATGGCCCTTGAAAATGCAGGTGACAATCATTCCCAAATCTTCTATGACAATGCACTCCATAACTGCTGATGGCAATTTTCAAGACTCTTCTATGACTGTAGCATAGCATCTGACCTTCCTTTTTTTATAAAAATGTAGGGATAGATTAAGATATTGTTGCAACATATGTGTTCTTATATAAAAAGTTGAGGTTCACTATAACATTATGTTCTAAATAAATAATAATTGATTTTAATTAAAAATGGTGTTATTTAATTCCAAGATATACATAAAAAAACTTATTCAATAAGTTCATTGTCAGAATCTTCTCTGCTTTCATTTTCATTATCACTGAAACAATAAAAAAGTATTAATGAAGTAGTAGATAGATAAATGATTTATTAGTACATAAATAATAGATAAAAAAATAAGTAACTTACCTCATATCCATGCCTTCTGATTTAACAAGACGCACAGTACCATCAGGGTGCACCCTCACTTTAGCATTAGATAGAGTTGTCAGCTCATCTTCCACCATCCTGAAGTTCTTGGGTTTCTTTTGAACCAGTTTTGGCGGCTTTATTGTGTCTGATGATCCTGAAAGAAGATGATTTAGGCATCATACATTTCCGTAGATTTTGTTAAATAAAGAGCTAGATTTTAATCAACTATTTAGTGTTTATAAGTATACCGCTAAATGTAAAGTGTAGTGTACTTACTCAAGGTAATGTACAATGGCAAAGACATGGACAGTGGTAGTTTGATTGAAATTGATCTGATATTGGCTTCTCCACCTGGATATTTCGACTGTATTTGGTTTACAAAGGACAGTATGTTTTCTCTGAGCTTCTCTGTAGGCATGCCAGTGTGGCCCACAAGGAGTGTGGAAGTGTCACCTTCATTCACTCGAAGCATAACTGTGCGCAAACCAGTGCTTATATATTTTTTTATATCAACCTCATTCTTGATTCGCACAGGAATCAGCATGTTGTGTTTTTTAAAGAACATCTTTCCCAAAATGTGTGAAACATGGCTAAGCACCCTGGTGTCTACCATGATAAAGTCATGTTGTGTAAGCAATCTTCGTTTTAATTCGTACTGGTCATACTCCACTTTTAGCTGTCGCACTGGTAGGACAGTTTTTACCTGGGAATAATGAAAAAATAATAATTGTAGAATGCTTCAGGTATTGCACCTCAGACTAATAATAATGATTTTATACCTCTGTGACACCAGATTTTTTCAGTAATTCTTCCCAGTGGTCTACTGTGGGTTCATGGTCAATTTTCTTTCCCTTCTTTATATCTGGGGTTATAAGACAAACCTCGCCGGTTGACGCCACAGTGCTGTTTGGCAATACACTGAAATGGTAAATCAACAGTAAGAAATTATATTTGATTGAGTGAGGGAAGATCTTAAGTGTCAACTCGGGTGAATTTCGGGTGTGCTGTATGTTTGTTGGAGCATAAGAATTTGGTGGGTTTACAGGTATTACAACCATAGTTTACTGGTAAAGAATATGAGCTTAATCGGCTAAGGGGTTGTAAAGTGACAAGCCGGCAATAGAAAAATAATGAAGTCCTTCAAAAAATCTACCAGTAGGGCTTCGAGTAGACATTCTGAAACCATTTTTGTTTTTGTAACAGGGGGATAGTTTTTCTTGAGCTATAGTGAAAATTTAGGTACCTACCTATTACCTACCCTTACTTTTCTTACTTTGAACACCGCGAGATCTTAGTAAAGGGTGAACTACTAATGTTCTGAGTCAAGGTAAATAAGTTGGTTTGGTACTCACAATTTTATGTTTCCCCTAGAGTTTTGAATTTTAATGCAGCGAATTTCTGCGAATATTGGCTGTTCATCGTCAAATAGAACATTAGTTTTTTTGTGGTGTGCTGCTAATTGTTGTAGAGCACTAATGGTACAACTAACCACGTTTTCAGTAACATATTTGGATGGCATCACATAGTTAGATTTCTTTATAATGTTTTCACTTTTAACAGTCACTGAATCATCAGAGGCTGTGAGCAGGGATTCATTAGGAGGGATTTTAGGAAGAACTTTCTTTGCTGTTCTCATCGCATTTTTTCCTATTTTTGCTGGCTTATTTTTTTTAGCCGTTGTAAGAGGAGCTTTTTTAGCAGAAACCATTGTAAACACTGCTAAAGACTGTGTCGTCTATTATGCAGCAGTAAGTATATATAAACGCGAAATTCTGCCGAATTTTCGAACTAAAACATAGGTAGGCACCTACATAAATAACCTAAAAATTATACGCCGCAAGGCAATTCAATTCAATTCTTGTCTATGGCCTTTGCAAGCTATTCGACACAGGACATGACAATATTGACATTGACTGACATGACACCAAAAACGTTGACATTAATGAAAATGACAGTGACGTTGTATTATGTTGGTATTTGAAGTTGATAGGTCCATAGCAACAAAAGAAGAAGAAGAAGTTGATAGGTACCTAACCAACTTTGCATGGATATCTGTGAAATAAAAAAATGAAAAGAGAGGATCTGCGAAGCAACTGCGAAGTTCCAAGCCAAGAACGGTGTAGCTCAATGGAGCTTTTCATTGCATCTCGCTGTCTTACAGAAGAGTAAATTTAATAGAGAAGATTGTACCTACCATAGAAAAAAATACTTGATTGTACCTACTTAGTACCTACCTACCTAAGAGGAGGAGCCTTTAGCACCATAGAGTAGTACCTACCTATACAAAAAAAAGAACTTAGCACCTCAGCACAGATGAATGATCATAGGTGTTCGGTATGAAATGTGTGAATGATACCATAACTGTGAGCCTTTAGTAAAACCAGAGCATTAACCAGAGTATTTCCACGATGTTTCCCGAATTTGGTTGCATAAAATAAAATAATTAAATAGGTAGGTACCTACCTACATAATAGTGTACTGCTAGGTACATACTACATACCTACCAACCTACACTTCCATACGTACCTACCTACCTAATGAAAAATGGCAAATGCTCATATGCACAAAACGTAGGTAACTACAATAGAAAGTGGACCATGTCTTCTAAAATAAAAACTACGGTTTTAATTGTTCATCAACCATCATCTATTCTGTGACCATTTGGGTCGTCCTGTCTTGTCGCGGTTATAGGTTCCACTAGGGTACCACTAGGCAAACTTTGCTTTTTTAAAATTAATTTAGGTATACCTAAGTACTAAGTAGTTGAGGACACAGATTTTGAGAGTATACTTTAGTACCGAATCAATTCAGTGTTTTAATTTCTGAATCATAAACTCTCAATGCTAGGTTAGGTAGGTACCTACTTCAAGTAACGATTTGGGCCTATAAAGTAGGTAGGTATAGGTACTACCTCCATTTAAGTAAGTAGGTACCAAAAAAAATGTCCTTTAGGTTTTATTTCCTTATTTGGGAACATCGTGATTCGTGAGATCTCAGTTCGGGGCGAACTTGTGAACTTAGTGAGTAAATATACATATACCTACACGGGAACTACGATATAAATCAGCCCGTCGACGCTCGCCTCAATAAAGCGCAAACGCATTTTGAATTTACTCTACCGCAGCACAATTACAGGCTTCAGGCCTGGCTGTGTTCCAAAAAGAACACCTGTGAGGACGGGGAAACATATTTTGTGGCCACTTGCCGATTCCAGCGCTTTTGATAAGTGTAGGCTTTGCCTTTTTTGGGAGTGTCCATTGGTACGTCTCTCTATTTATGTACAGACAGTTCGCTGAATTTAGTCTGTCTGAAATTATAGTTCACTGGTAATGTAAGTCATCGGGTAAAGTCAATACAGGCCCTACCTTTTTTGATTATCTCACAGGAGTTTCTCTAAATATGACAATATGGTGTTATAAATCCCGGATATAATAATATTGGTACCTACTAACATCCTGTCATAAAAGAGAGAAGATAATCACCTCCTAAGAGTATTTTTTTTCTGTTTCACATATTGAGGTGATCAATGACTTTTCTAACGTCATGCTAAAATACCTTGTTTGAAGGAGACCAGTCGAATAGCAAATAAAATGTACCTATAGTAAAATATAGTAAAATGTTTAGCGCATTAGTTGACGTGACGTAGATAGATTACTAATGCATTTATCGAAGTTGCGCTTTGCAGTGATTAATAGACACGAAGATAACGAGAAGATTGTACCTGCTTGCAGATTATTTCATACTTAGCAAGAATGAAGTGTAAGTTATCTAGTTTTAAAATTAAAACGACAGCTTTACCTAGGTGTAATATACGGTAGTTATAGTGTAGTCGTGGTAAGAGTATATACCTAAAAACAAGCTGATGACATTATTCTTACCCATCTAAGAAGCTCCGGAAGAACCATGCATTGGACATCGAGAAATGGGGTGAAAATGAGCTTCCAAGTTTTGGAATTAACAAACTACTGAGTACCTAGGTAGGTACTTACCGCCACAAGATATTGGTAGTACCTACTACACTAAGCACCTTACCTACTTTTTTTTATAACACTACTAGCAGACCCCGCAGACTTCGTACTGCCTCAATTTTTATTTTCAATTTCAACAACTTTCATATTTATTCACCTTTTAAACCTTCTCAGGACTTCCACAAATAATTCAAGACCAAAATTACCCAAATCGGTCCAGCCGTTCTCGAGTTTTAGCGAGACTAACGAACAGCAATTCATTTTTATATATAAGAGAGAAGATTAGATAAAACCTATTTGTTTACCGCCTAAGAGGAATATAAGATAAAGATAAAGATAAAGATAATAGTTATTTGTTATACAAGAGTGCAAAGTTGCTTTTTAACCGAGTGTTCAATTTTGATGACCGAGCAATCGAAGGATTCTAAAATTGAATCACGAGCGCAGCGAGTGATTCAAAATTAGAATCCTGAGTGTTAGCGAGGGAATCAAAAGAGCACGAGGTGAAAAATCTTTGCACTCGAGTGCAACACGTAACTTTTCATTCCACCTCAGCGAGGAAATGACTAAATGCAAAAAAAAAACGTTTACAATCACAAGATAGGTACACTTTTATTTCAGTTTAGGTATTAATTACTACATTATGACAGGTAAGTATTACAGAATAATCTTTAAATTATAACTAAATAAGGTATAATTAAGAAAATGTTAAAGTAACGTTGCTACAGTTATTTAAATTGAGTGTAATATTTTTGTTTGGTACTGTAATATTGGTGTTAGTCACTTGTGTACTGTTTTTCGGTAAACTATCAATCATACTTAATAGTTGTACCGATTCATCGGATTCCCTTGGCGTGAATGTTGGAGAGAGAGGGAGATGGTTAGGTGTTTCATAACGGCTTATTTTTGATGTAGAAGGGCCAGTCCAAGGATCCGATTGAGGCTCTTTCAGTGTAATGGCTCCTACGATGCCTTCACATATTTTAGACTTATTTTGGATGGAATCCTCTATGTATCCCTCTACAACTGCATTGGACTTCCAGCCTCCGTGGCGCTTAAGGGACAGGAGATCAGCTCCGGAATCAGCCAAAAGTGTGGCTGAAGTTCGTCGGAAACAATGACCCGTGTACAACAGGGGTTCTGGAAGTTCAAGAAATGTTGCTATTTCTCGTGGGATACTGCCAATTTTATTAGTACCCATAGGCTGTTTAACACACTTTCCATTGCGATACTGTAGAAAAAATCGATTGATTGGAGTGTTAGGCGGGCGTAAGGCTTGATATTTCTCAACAATCGTTACGTATTCCTTGCGAATGACGAAGTTGCGGTCTCTTTTTGTCTTTGTATTAGGTAAATTAATTAATAGTAAGTCATCTGAATGTTTCTCAATGTTTTTGACATTAAGTTGTGTTAGTTCATTAGTTCGACATGCTCCGTTTATTCCAATAATAAGAACAACCTGTAACGTAAAGAGTATTGTAGTAGATAAATAAATAAAATTGATATGAACGCATAATTATGCCTATCAACATCTACTTAGTATACTATTGAATTGAGATTAATATACTTAAGTAGATACTGAATGTGCAACTGACTTACTTTTGCCGCCAAATATACGGAATCGGGTGCTTCGTTAAGAAACTTTTCAATATCAGATACTGTGAAAACCTTCGATTTTTTTGGTTGATGACCAGATGAGGCTCTTTTTAAAAATGCCACTAATTTAGGATAGGTATCGATATGTATGTCTTTTTTCATCTTTATTGTTGCTTTTAGCATCGAATACGTACTCCATAGAGTGCTTGCTTTCTTGTTCTCGGATAATTCTATAAAATATGCCAGCAAAACGTTTTCTGAGAAAGTTTTGGCTCCTTTTGCTAGTCGCCACGTGTTGAACATATCGTACTGTTTTAAATACTTCTCGCGTGATTGTTGAGGGAGAAAGCTCATTTGCGCATTATTAACAGTTTCAGTCAATTCTGTTGGCGTCAAACAAACTTCCTCGTCGCTAGAATCACTCATTTTAGTTTTTTCACCTGTTTTCAAGTTTCTTGTTTTTAATATAAGGTTTAACAATGACGTGAAAAAATGCCGCGTAAAGAACCGCGTACAAAGCAAATTGAAAAAAGAACACCAAGAAGGTTCCGAGTCTGAGTTTTTAACAAATTTAAAAAAAGTTGTATGATATATTCGGCACCATAGAGGTAGCAGTAAATAGGTTTAATGTTTTTTTTAATTCACAAACTTAGTGCACACGATGTTCTAAATTCAATTTACTTTATCCTCTAGAGAATAAAAACGGCTTTTCCACTCAGATATTGAAGATAAAAAATACTCTTTCCGAGATGGTGGGATGAAAAGATAATTTATTTGTAAAAACATGTGTAAAATATGGATGTTGTAGGTACATAAATTGACACAACATGTCTTGCCGATTTTGGCGTGCAAATAGAGATGACTCAAAATGTCGAAGTAATGCGAAAAAAGAAATACATATTATAACTAACTACCTATATCTTAGTCAACAGTTAAATTACAAATTAACATAATCAAATAAAAATAAAATAAAAAATCTATTATAATTTATCGTTTAGGAACTCGTCAATATGGTAGTAACATTTCTCAGTTAATATTTTTTTCAATTTGTTTTTAAATTTATTTACATTTAAATCTCTAATACAATTGGGTATTTTGTTAAAAAGGATCGGAGCCATACAAATGATACTTTTTCGCAGTAATGCTGTTTTAGAGACGTGTCTACATAACCTGTCTTCTCGTCTATTTCGATTAACAATATCACACATACGAGGAAACAGGTGAGGATTACTCTTAACAAATAGCACTACTTCAAGTATATATAAGGACGGAAGTGTTAGAATTTTGTGCTCCAAAAATAATGGTTTGCAACTGTCAGTTATTTGAATTTTAAACATAGCTCGTAAGCAGCGTTTTTGAATCTTAAACATAACTTCTTTGTCTGTAGAATTGCCCCAGAATATTATCCCATATCTGAGTACAGACTCGACTAATCCATAATATGCTGTAAGTAAAGTATCCGAGTTGACTGTTGAAGATAGTTTATGAAGAGCATAAGCTGAGCTGCTTATTCTCTTACTTAAGATCTCAATGTGTTTTTTCCAGTTTAGTCTTTTGTCTATATTTAATCCTAAAAATCGAGTAAAATCTACTTGCTGTAAAGTATGATCACAGAATAATAAATCAATTTCAGAGGGGTTTTTATCTCTCTGGTTAAAATGCATTATAACAGTTTTATTTAAATTAATTTTCAAATTGTTATTATCAAGCCATGTAATTATTGATTTTAATGAATTATTTATGTCAGTTTTATAAGAGTTAATGTCATGACATTTTATTGTCACTGTGCTGTCATCAGCAAATAATGTCATAGGTTGGGTTGATGCAATCGGCAAGTCATTGATATATATAATAAACAAAAGTGGTCCTAGTACGCTTCCTTGAGGAACGCCATAAAAAATATTTCGTTCTGTAGATCTATATAAGTCGTTTGATTTTGTTTTATGGTTTAATCTTGATATTTCCGTTACCTGTTGTCGACCTGTTAGATATGAACAAATTAGTTTTAAAATATTACCCCTAATCCCATATGCTTCAAGTTTCCTAATCAAGATGCTATGGTCAACGTAGTCAAAGGCCTGTGTCATATCGCAGAATATTGCACAAACGGGAGTTCTGTTATCCACATTACAGATAACATTATTTACAAAATCATAAATTGCCATGTTTATTGTTTTGTTTTGAAGAAATTTCTTGATTGCTGTTTTCTTATAGGGTTGTTGAAAGACAGCTCTAAAACGTACACAATAGGTAGGTAGGTAGAGGTAGATAGTTCATGTGTTGCAAACTAAGCATTCAGGTCAAAGCTTAAGTTACCGAAACTACACAGTATAATATAATGTTAAACTGCAAGCTGAACTCAGGTAAAATGTAAATGCCTCAGTGTTCCTGTGATATCGTATTATGGAGACTGTTAGAGCTAGAATCTTTAGCATAATCTAACACTCATAGAACTATACTTGCAGGTTTAGTGGTAGCAGAGAATACCTGGTAGGTGCTGGTAGTGGGTCACTCAATACCAGGTATTCTGTACTACAACTAAACATAGCAAGCTTTCGATTCAATTCCAGTCGTTTATCAATAGTAAGTGATGTTGTTGATTATCTGTGTGTATGTGCGATGTTAATGCTGATAAGCAGTACCTATAGTTACGTACCGGCTAGAATAACATTGTTATTTCCAATGATCTAAATATCACATTAGCACACTAGGTTACATTATTTTCTTTAGGTAGTGCTGGCATCTAAATGCCGTAAGCTTTCTCAATTTTTATTGAATTAACTACCATAACCGCTATTTTTAGGGTTAAACTGAACCCTATACCTTTACCTACAAAGAGCTAACATAACCCAGTTACCTCGCCACTGCGAACGAAACATGACGGTATATCTCTCTGATCTCCAAAATGATGTTTATGTCATGTACGTCCTTAAGTGCTTACTTTCCACATCGGATAAATGGAGCTGAAGAATCGATGGCTCTCGGACCGAAATATTACCACGGATTAGGGTTGAGAGATTTCCGGCTTTCGGACATCCCCGTTTAAGTTCACTAGAAATCCGGAATTTACATACCTACCTATAGGCGAGCTCTCAGCTTTGAAAGTCGATGTTTGAAACCATCACTAACCCTTCTCTTCCGAAGACCTAAAGTACCTACCTACCTATCCAGTACCTACCTAACCATATCTATATTTATTTTTAAATAATCTCTTAAACTTTGGAAAAGGCCCTTATATTTATTTTTATGTATGATAAATCTTTTCTAATAAATCTAAAATTTTCTAGGTACTCAGGTACTATTTAGGTATTTTTTTCACCGAATCTTGGAACTTTACCTAAGTGGGAATAAAAATTATCCGACTTTTTTCACTTCCGTCGTGCAACTCTACGTATGTCTTTACGACCGAAGCCCGAAGGGGTTGCACGATGCTCCGAATAAATGTGCTCTATTAGTATAGGTGTAGCTGGGAAACTGTCGAAGTCAAGGCTTTGCGGTTTACAACATGAGTAATGAACAATTTTAACAGTGCACCCTTGCCCTGCGAAGCGCTCGTGGCGTAGGTAACTTGCTTAGTCAATCTTCACCGATGTTCTGCGCAGTCACTATTTGGATGGGTGACCGTCGTCAGTGGCATTCACGTCTGAGCGCTTCCGTTCGGCTCTAGAAGTCGTTAAGCTATGACCAGAGTTATGGCACTAACACATTTACGAATTTACTACGTGCCCGTGGGTCATACAGACTGCAAAAATTTCTACCAATATCTTTGCTATGTAGATACGTATTGCGTTAAAGAAAGCAGGAATAATTTTGTAGATTCGAAAGCTTAACTAAAAACTCATTTGAAACATGTGTTGCGGTACCTAGTAAGTTTTGTTAAAAAAGCATTAGCATTTCCGTAGGTACGGAATTGTTCCCTAATTTAACGATCAAACCTGTCTTTAAACAGGTGAAAATGTTCTCACAGACAATCCCAAACACAGAGAATTGGCCGAGAGCGTCCCAGGTTGCGGTCGAGAGCACACAAGTAAACCTAAGTAGTAGAGGTTCACTCACACACGCTGCCTGAAAATTAGAAGCTCGGCTTCATAAAAGTGCCCTCCAACCAAACCCAGCACATTAAAAATCAATCAATTCCGTTGATACCTAGGTACCTATTGTGTACCTGATTACCTCTAATAGATCTCCAGATTTTTATCCTCCGTAATCATAAGTTTCTAAAGATGTTTCTCTATACCTTCACAGTCACAGTGGTAATAGTGTAAGTAGGTATACAAGTTCAGCCGGCGGCGGCGGCGGCTGGCATACCTCAGGGAATTCTGCTCTCCGCTAACGTACTGTCGACTTACCTAACTATCGACCATTCGCCGATTTTATTCATCAATTATGTACAACTACTGTCTTAGGTAAGTAATTAATGTTTATGCTGGGGTTTTCAGCTAGCTCGTTCCAGTATCAGTAGTAGGTACCTACAAGTGCACCTCAGTTGTGTTAGTAGTATCTATACATAATTGAGTAGGTACATACGTACATACATACACGTAGCTGCAAACAGATAATGAAATACAATGTTCACTGTAGGTATTGGTAGTACCTACAAAGTCCTACCGATCGAATATCGACAAACGTTATTTTTCAAGACCTACGAGGATGTACCTACGTGGTAGGTAATTTTATAGCATACCTACGTAACATCCTGCGATAAGGTTGAAATATTGAAAGAAGCTGCCAAGATACTATAAGATTCTATGAAATATGTCGTCCAAATCCCCAATGAATGGGTACACTACCTATCGAACTATCTACTAAAACATACCTATTTTATCTCCTGCCAAATACGTTCTCGTGCTTTATATGGAGTCTTGGGAATAAGTCGAGATTATGTCGTATATTGCGTTGTGTTCTGATAAATGTAGAAACAACGTGACAAATAGCCAAACATACGAGTAGACAATAATATATTACGGACCGTTTTGGAATATTTCTAACATCTGGTAAAAGATATGCAAAGTGGACAGCAGTGTTTCCTTAGAAGTGCAATTTGCTATGCGAAATCTTCTATGCTAGGAAACTTTCCTAGCATACAGGAAACACTGTCTGGTAAAAAATTTCAATTCAGTGCTACTAATTGGTTTATTTATTAACGTATTGCTTAGGTTTCCTTGTTTGAAAATCAGCCTATCGATCATTGCTCCCGGGGCCAGGGGTATCCAACTTTATCGTGGCGAGTTCTTCACACATCCGTAGCTTTAAATAAAAAATACAAGGTTCACTACATAATAATAAAATATGAAGCATACATTTTGAACGGTCGGATAGCTAGCTAACTAAAGCAGTATAAAATGCACACCAAACCTAACCAAACATCTAGGTAATAGATGGTAATAGCGTAAAATTGGATTTTTATGCAGCTAGAGTATTCCGGCAATTTGTAAAAGCTCTCTTTTTAAGTTTATATTATGCAAACATAAAAAATCTAAAGTAGCGATTTGCTCTCTGATGCAGAGAGACAATGTTTTATTCAAAAGATAGCACTGGCCTTTGTTACTTGCTTGGTAGGAACTCAAATAAATTATTAAGGACAAGGTAATCACTCTGTTTGCCGGGAAAACACAACGTACAATGAAAAAATGTCTTCAGCAGCTACGGGAACGTATCTTACATTATTAATGAGTGTGCACGGAACTAAAATACCTACAGAATGCGAGCAAATTGTTTCGGAGTCGCTGTATGCCCGCACAGAGAGAGGAGCGCGGTTATTACAAGAGGTACAGGGTCCTGGCTTCGTTGCTCTAAGAGCGGGACTGTTACAAATTTAACACTTTCCGGCTGGCTTTTAGCTGGCTTTCGCTTTAACGCGATAGGGGTGCGCTACGGGTTTGTATTTAGCCATTCGTTGTGTTCTAACGTCATTCTACACACTTTTTGTTAGTTCTAGTAGTGCCGGTGAAATACGAGATTTAAAATTAAATTCCATTCAACAAAACGCACAATGAGCTTTCTAATTGCTGTGGTAGTTACATTCTGGGAAATCATGTAGTTAGGCACCTACTAAACAAACTAATGCTTTGGAGTGATTCCAAATCTAGCAGTAGGTACTTAGGTATGTGGGGCTTGGTCAACTATACCTCGTGTAGGCTCCTACAGATACCTACTAAATAGTCATTTGTTACATCTTCACAGTTCTTTTGTAAATTCTCATACTTAACCGCTTTTTATCTCAGTAAGCAGAATAATACATAAATACATCTATCTACTGGGTAGGTAAGTACCTACTGTTGAGAATGAAAATACTACCTAGCTACTTGTGAGCACATCTAATGGATTTATGCCGCCTAGCGCCTGTGGTAAGGGGCACTTTTCCTCGCCCCTACGCTTTGCCCCTTACGGCATAGCTTATGCCTTCTCAGCTTTGAAAGCCACAATCACATTCAGAATTTTGCAAGCATTTGAATTTCAAAGGTTTTCTTAAAATAGGAAAACAGGAGAATCACTATGATTGTATCAAGTCAGTTTCTAACTATTCAGGATGCCTTCAGGCTCGCTTTCTCATTATAAATAGTTTCATAATCTGTAATTTAGATAGGTTTCCACTACCTACTAATTTAATAAAAAATGCTCTGTATCGAAAATAAACTACCTACCACAGTCTGACGATCAAAAGACGGGATTGGTTTCAACTTTAACTTAGTTTTATTGGCTCTATTTTTCAATTTATGTAAAACTTGGTAGATAATCAAATCTCGAGAGTTCAGATCCGAGAAGTCTTGAAGAGTGTCTGGGCAGACGTCGCGCCGTGAACTTTATTTAATTTCCTGATTGCGCAAACGAAAACTAGAGGGAAACGAACCGCACACCCACAGCCACCACCCAGCTGAGTAATGTTGTTTGAACTCGCGCCGAACAAGAATGGTATCTTTTTTTTATTTCTAGCTTCCACAACGTCGATCTATAAGCAAAGATGTCAGTACCTAATTAGTGGTCTCAGTGTCTAAATATGCGGTTGATTTTATATGAGTCGTTAGAGTAGCATTTTTGTTCTTTAAATTTCAACAAAGGATTATTACGTATTACTATGGAACTTATATATAATATACCTGTTTGTTTGTTTGTTTTGTTTTTTTTCGTTCACGCACACGTAAAACATTACAGGTAAAAACTAAAAATAAAATCTGATCACGTAGAATATATCCATCAGCAAGCTGTTTCAAAGTCACGGTTAACGAATAAAGAAATTAGTAGCATGGGAACTTGGGTACCTAACAATAATTACGCAAGTCACGATCTCTGCCTAAAATTCTACAGGTAAGTAGATGATGATGCATAGTTAAAGTAAAATTTATCATTCATTCATTCATACTTTTATTACATAGTAACACCCATAGATAACACATACTTATATTACGAGAGCGAAAGGAGATTTCAAAAAGAACCGATCGTATATAAAAAATAGCTCTATATTTCGTGTATCGGAAATGATGTAGGTACCTACCTAATACTTACAAAAACCTTTGAATAAATAGGAATAGAACTTGATGACGTTTGTTTCCGTACCAATTTCTGGAGACGCTGACTGACTCAAATTAATTTCGCTTGCACCAGTTCAAATGGACTTTGATTGTTGTTCACTTGAATGCTTTCAATTTGGGATTTGGGTAATGAACCCGGCTACTTAATCCCTCGCTTCGGAAATGGAATTGGTAATTGTTCTGTTTCTCTCGTTATTGAACGGGTGGTGTAAAAGGTCCGTAAACGATTCACACTAGTAGTGTAAATTTTATACTTATTTTTAGTAAGTAGATAGGTATCTAGATTTTACTTTGTGACGAAGACGCTTTTTCAATCGGTTACCTTTCGCCATCCATTTATGCAAAAAATGTTATTTACTAAATGCACAGAAAATACTAAACAAAGGTTTTATTAAAAATGCATTCAAGTGCTTTAGTGGTGTCGGACATGACAATTGGCAGTGAGTGAGAGGCAGCAAACGGAATAATTAATCTGTCATGAGGTGTCTGCGCTCATTCGAGCTCGTCCACAGCTTGTCCGGACGCGAACACTCAGCGCCAACACGCGGGTTGAACACCCAAATATAAAATAGAGGGAAACGCACGAAAACACATTTCAGTGTGCATTGAATTATTTACCAGCTTTATAACTTCTAACTGTAACTAACTGTATCTAATATGAAACTCGTCCAACAAATAAAATATAGTGATGAGTTTGTAAGTAGGTACCTACCTAGATATCGGGCTACATTCGTTTCCTGGTTATATATATAGCTGCATAGGTACTTATCTATGTAGAAATGATTCAGTCTTAAATTGTAGGTACCTACGTGTTTTCTTCACGTTTTAGAATGCTCATGAATGCAAGAATAAATAAATAACTTAGTGGGGCGCGCAGTATTGGACGGTCTCTATGCATAATTTTCAAACAAGAAAGAATTTGGCATCTTGCATTCCCTTCCGCGGGCTAAATTATCAAGATCTAATCAATAGTAGCCATGAAGAGATTTCTAAAGGATCCATTAATCCAAATTCGATCCATCGAAACTCGAGAGCTTGCCACGGTTAAATTTAGCTGGTTTTATTTGTGATTCGGGAGTTGGGAGCAAAGTTTAGCAAATGGATCTCTTCCATTTTGGTGAACGGAATTGGATGAGTTTGTAACTAAACTAAACTGCGAGTGCTCTCTACCTTTGGGTAGGTATTAATAGTAAATAATAATCAGGCCTTTGCATCTAATCTAGATCTAGATGATTAATATAGCGTCAGGAGCCACTTTACCCGTATGAAAGAGACATGCAGTGTCTGGGACATCGCTATCCACAAGAAAGTCCACACGAAAAATACGTGTGGAGTTGACTAAGCCGCGGGTTTCCTCACGATGTTTTCCTGCTCCGTTTGAGAGAGTTGGCATTGCTAGCGTTTGAGCATTGGGTAGGTAAATCGATATCGCTATTGATCTTCTGTTATCTGAAGTTCTAGAACATTTTCTTCTGTTTCTTAAAAAATGCGGGTTGATCTCATAATCCCCTTTGAGCCGTCCCCTTCAAGGGGATTATACACCCTAGCATGAAACTACTGGGATATTTTTTGGCTCACTGGTTATTCATTATAATTGGCTATATAACGGTGCCGTAGAAAATTAAAAATTAAACAACCTCACAGTCTGACATAGTGGAGGTGTTTGCTGTTTGTCCCTTACTGGTTTTGTCATGAACATTCTCTCTCAGTCTGGTGAACATTACATTTGACACATGCTCAAAGTTTTTGAGGTACTATGCAATGATCTTCAATTATAATTTACACGAACACTTAAAAGTGCAGAAGTACTTCAAGGCACATCTTTGGTCTTTACGAAACCGGCTAATATAGTTTTATGTTAAACATTTCATAAACTGAAACATAAAATGAATGCAACATTTTACTATGTATTTTTGAACAAACAATACCATTGAATTCCGTATATTCCGTTATCCCCGCACGTGAAATATTTTACTAACTTTGAAACTTTTGCGTATGTGATTGTGATCTGATACTACGAAAACTTTCATAGATGCTGTTAGGATAACTTACTAATGTAACTTTGTCTAACAGTTGCTTGAAATCATACACCCGAGATAAGTATTAATAGGTGAGGAAAGATGTCAAAATTACACCATACTCAGGAGTCTGTTCGGTAATTATTTGCCCCTATCTTATATTTCATTAGACCATTAATTTCTATCAAAAATCATACCCTATAAAACAACGAAACGATAGCATGTCATTGGGGACGATAGTGAAATGTCCAAGCTTTACTTATAACATGCTTAAAAAAAACCTAATCTTGAACCACGTGAAAAGTGCTTCTAAGTAATACCTATTATTCAGGTTCTAGTTCTGAAAGCACTCTCGAAGCTTTTTGCGACAGTCTCTCATGTAGGATTACATAAGAGACTTAAAAATAAATCGAGGTTTTCATAAGCAGTTTTATTATGAGTCTGGAGCGATTTAATCGTCATCATCATCATCATCATTATGATTATGTATAGGTATCACGCACTATCTAAAACTCTTGACAGAAATAACTAAATGCAAATTTCTCTGAGTAGAAGATCAATTTTGAGACCATTTACTATTTCGAACTGTTACACTGGATAATGTTGGAGTTCATAAAACAAGATTCATATTTTTTTATGCCATAGCTTGCAGACGAGCAGGCGGGCCACCTGATTTAAAGTAGTCACCGCCGCCCATGCACACCTTCAACACCAGAGGTGCGCAAGTGCACTGCCGGCCTTTCATCTTAGAGAAATAAATTATGAATAGGCAAAGTTTTTTTTTCAAACTGTCAGTCGATAAGTTTTGATAAGTTTTAACTACCTTTCCATTTGCATCCCTGCAGCAGCGGGGAATGTGTGCCACTATTAAATAGCTCATAAGACATATAAGTACACATATTGAAGCATATAAAGTATTAATGACTAAGATTAGGATTATGATTTGAGTTTGAGCTAGAGTAGATAGAGAAGATTCACCGTTACTTTGAAAATTGTTCACGTTAGTATTTCACCATCCCACATTTGAACTACGGCTGTTTATAAACGTTCCAGTAGGCGTATATGCGTATAAATAAATAAAGTAGAAGGTTACGTTAGATGACGCACATTATCAAATTCTCTTACATCGTTTCACATGACTCCCTACCCACTCATAATAAATCTCTAATTAAATCTCTTTGAGTTCACGTTGGTTGTTGGCACGTTGGTAGTGTCGGTCATACAAGTACACTGGTAATATAGTGAGTCAAACAATGGTTCTCATGCAAAATGCAAACGCGAGCCACCACGCGCCCCGGGCCAAATAGCCAGCCAGCGAATGGATCCGAGGCTACCTGCCGCTCTACTAAACAAACGCACACTTTTGCTTATTAAATTTTAATGAACCGTAAGAAATTCTAAACACATCGCAGCGCTACCGGCACGAGCTACTTTTATACTTTCGTGGGGTATTAGAAAACAGCAATCATAGGTGTACGAAAAAAACCCAGAATTAGTTATGTGATAGTAGGATGTTCTATCACCGAGTAGATAAGCGTGAACACAAAAGGGAATGTCAATTTTGCGTGCGAGCGGAGATAATACGAGTGCGTGTAATGATAAAAGCTCGGGATAAGGGAAGCAGGATCGCCGCCGGCAGTAGCCATAGGCGTTGCGTGCTAATGTCATTTTACAAAGATTTGTTTTACAAAATTAGCAGAGGGGGTAAAATTCTTCAGTTTATTAAAATATTTCGTACACTTTCAGTGAAGAGGCGCTTAACTAATTTGTCGGTAGCAGTATTCAGCCCGTAAACATGAAACTTGATATAGTGGGAAAAGTTACATAGCTGATGCAGCTGTCATAAAACTTGTGATGCTTGCCGGGCCGTGGTGGCTCCGGGAATGTGGCACAGCCCGTCGCGCCTCGTGGTCCTACAAAGCATAATAAAAAATAAAACATAACGAAAGTTTTCATACATATTATACATTAGGCATGTACAAACAAAGCTATCTTCGCATATAAAAATGGTTTTACACCGTTCTGTGATTAAATTTTTGTGTTAATTACATATACGCGGAGTTGTAACAAGGATCACTTATTTTAGGTAGACACCGCACGTGCACGTACGTGTTATAAATACGACCAAAGTTTACGTATGTTTGCGTAGGTAAGGTACAAACAATGTACCTAGATATGTCATTGTGGAAGCCCGAGACGTGAACTTACTCAATAACTAGGGACGTGACTGGGTACAACTATAGAAAACGAGATGAGAGAAAAAGCAATCGACTTTTATTGACACTGACATCCACACGATAACCCAAATCACGGTTTTTTTCCTGGTAGGTAGGTAACAGTACCTACTCTTCTTATAGCTTTCCTCATTAATTTTTGGAAAACTCTATTTTGGAGTTCACTTGAGTTCGATATTTTTTTAATTGTTTTTTGTATCCGGATTTGAACATAAAATGATATCACAGCGACCACGCTTATGATACATTGTAGAGGTACATATATATCTCGAATGGTCAAATTACATACATTCAGTCATGTAATTATCCAGCTGGAATATAACCACAAAGCTAATTTATGCAGGCAGCCAGCAACAGACAGATTGTTTGCCCCATTTGTATTATCATTTTGTGGTACAAACTAAAGGTGAATCTTTATCAACCAATGCTTATGCATTGGTAATTCATAAGATTAACATTCAGTACATTACAGTGCTAAACTATCTACTACAAAAAAAGTAAGTAAGAAAATAGATAAGTTTCTATATAAAAACGATAAAACTAGTCAGGGTTAAACAAAACACGCTAAAGTGGCAAGTTATGCTAGCTACAAGTATTATTTGGTATTGACTTGTTCCATTGTTACGTTCTACAAAAAATTATAAGTGTTCCGTTTTTCAAAAACTGGACTAGAACACTAAAAAAATACCAAGCTACTTTTGCTACTTTCCAACTTCATAATTTTCTACTTTCCAAGTTCCATTTTCGATTTGTGCGATTGAACTTTCCACTTGAAACCCACAAATAAATATATTTGCCCCGTTGAGCCTTTCCATCGAAGCAAAACGTCAAGCTGGCAATAATCTATTGGTGGGGAATATAAAGTAAATTCCGCAATCTCAGACGTCCCGCTGTTTGTCCCTCGTTTCATGCCACTACGACTTGTAAGGATCCAAGTTCCTCGAACAAATTACTCAATTCCATCTTTTTTGCGTTCAAATGTTTGAAATAAAGATGACAACTTCTGAGAGACATTCTTCGAGAGTTTTGAAATTCAACGCAACTAAAATTGTCTGTATAAGCTATTTTGCACGTTGCTGAAATTGAATTACGATCTAAACGAATTATGTTAGCTAAATGTATAAAGGCGCCACGTACCACACATAATCTGCTCAAAGTCGAAATTCCTAATATGGTTCGTTATAGTAATATGCACCAATGAATTAATTAGATAGCCATACAAAAGTTTTTCCATTAAAAGGTGACATCCGAGCACCCAAAAAGTAGACTATTCATAATTTTACTGCCGTTTCGTGCGCCTCTAAAAATTTATTGCTATATGAATAAAAGGTAATTACTTATGACTCTACACTTGAAGTACAAAAACTTACAAGTACCTAGCTACTTCCTTCTTGAATTTCAAAAGTTTGAAGATATCTTATCTTCTATCTTTAAGTTCCCTTATATGTCATTACTTTTGTGTACAATAAAGAATAAAGATTCTTGGCTGTATTAGGACTGTATTGTATATTAGGACTTTCCGTATCAAGAAGGTTGTGTGTTGTTCCAATTCCAATGATTTTGATAAATTCAAACGTAAACTCAAGTACATATTCTATTTATAAGTACTTAAATAAGTGTCATCTTGGTTCTATATCTAATTTACTCAATTTGGCAAATATTGGTATTTAAAAATATAAAACACACCTAAAAATTACCTGTAAAATGAAAACCAAACTGTTTCTCGGCAGATATTAAAGGCTATCTTTATACCTCTGAACAAATGTGCCAGTTCCAATAGTTGTTACAAGTTCCCTGAATTATTAGTGGAAGCCGCGGCTATATTTATCGTCACGTGACGTGACTGAAATATTGGAGTTCCTCCACTTGCGAGCTCTTTCCACGAGTGTAAACGGAAAACGGAAACTTTCAGTGTCTTTAAGGCTTTGGTTTCCTAGAACGAGGCGAACGTTTTATGACATTCAAAAACAAATCTTTGCATCTATGTATTGGTTTTAGGTAGACGTTGTAAAAAAAAAGAGACAGCAAAAATTTTTAGCCTATGTTCCAATTTTACGTGATTCTGTAAAGTGGCTGAGGCATTATTTTGGGAGTAGGTTTGTCCATTTTGCCCAGCCTAATCGGCCTAATAAAAAGACATGGTTAAACCGTGGCTACGGGTCTGCTAACAATATCTTCCTTCACCATATGAAACCAATGCTGTTGTGCACTTAGAGCTGTTGATTGTAAACAGCGAACCATAACATAACAATATCCCCTATAACAATTTTTAAATTTTAAGTTTGATAATGTAATCAAAAAATTAAGTATCTATCCATCTAACTACATAGTAATACAATTTATAAACCGGAAAAATAAACCAAAGCAATAGTGCCGTGATTTTATATGAAAGAAACTAGGCTTTACATCCATGTAGAGATGTGATTCAAACAAATAAAATGTCCACATTTTATTAGTTCGAGTCCCATCTTAGTGGTTGTACGTAGCAAGTCTTCACATTTTGTCCAGTCCACTGTGACCTAGTTTTCAGATACGCGAGACGGTTTCTTTCTGATTGACGGGCAGTTGTACAAAATATTTTTACAAACACTAGACTTTACCATCATGTTTCTAAAAGGACTTTAAGAAAAGGGATTTATGACAAAAGGGGCTGATCTACACGTTATGCGTGGTTCATTGTTCAATACTGGAGTGGATTATATCGTTTAAATTATGACTGTCTTTAAAAAGCAGTTGAAGAAACTACTGACTGGATTTGCCCACTGGAATGTATTACATTAGTACAACTAAAAAATGGGCACATTTTTGGTAGGTACCTAACAATTTCGAAGTTAGACTTCTTTACGTTACTTGTAAAAATAGATAGAAACGTACCTACTAGATAAATAATAAAAAATAAATATAGGTAGACGTTTCAAATAACCTAGTGATTTGCAAAGGGTTCCAATCGCATGACAACCAGTAAGCATTTCTAATCATAATTTTATTGTTACTACTGTACCTACGTATAGAGTAATTAATTGGAAATGGAATCGCAATTGAGCAGATCATAAAAGATTGATGAGGGTGCGTGATGAAATCTCTCTCAGGAGTTGAGGGTGATTATTAGTGGCGCTTCGAGTACTGATTGATTACTCTGTGATGCGAAAGTTCAATAAATGCTCAATATTCATTTGATTAAAGTGCTGTGGTTTTAGAGCTGGACGAACTTTATTGATCAGTCATTTCTGTGTTCGGAATATTTTAGTTGGCGTTGCAAATTCGAACAAACGACGTACTTTGTATTCTACGGGTACAGAGAACTTATTTTTTATACCAAAAATTGACATAAAAGGTGCTTGTCTAAAGGACAAAGACGTAAAATTTGAGCAAGTGTCGGTACTTTCGTATCACACATTGTAACTGGTAGATTCTAGGTGAATAAATACATTATGAATAAAGACGATATAATATTTTTTTTACGAATCTAACACAAGTTTCCTTGTCAACTCTTTTACTACGAAAGAAAAGGTACTACATTCATCTCGACGCCTATAGAAGTGTTTAAAAAGCAGAGAGAGAGGCGTTTAGTAAGCTGCAGTGCACTTGTCGACACTCATAAGCTGCTTACAGTAGCGTTGCCTCTTCTATCGGACCGGTGCAGGCTTGTTGAGTATGCATTTATTTAACTTTACCACAGAAATAAAACATTCGATTTGAAATATTTTTCAGATTTTTTTAACAAATTTCACGGCTGATATAACTCATAGTTTTTTTTTCTAAAACATTTCGGCTAACTGCAGCTTAACTTATGAATTTCAAATATTTTAGCCACGTCGAGATTTTCTTTGATCTATTTCGTTTAAAATTCACAATATTTTTTGATAAGAATACGTTTCAAAATTATAGACAAGCTTCGAACGTAAATTGTTAAACTCTTTTGATGTTCCTCAAAATTGATCATAATGAGATTACTTTCATGTTTTGAACGCGTTTCATTCTCTTCAATCGCTGGAAGAAAGCCCGTCAGAAAGATAATAGTACATTTTCTTAGATGTTTTACATCGATAAAATTTTAAATGTACCTAGTTCATAACAGGCTACGCTAAACCTGTGATTTGGTTTACGTAGTTTTAGAATAAAAACTTTGGATGTCGCCCTTATCGATCCAAGATTCATCCAAATCGGTGTCAAACATCGATCACGGAACACCGACTCGGATGAAATGATTTGGGCCACCGCGTTTATAGGCTAGCATTGGCCCAGATTACAAGATCCGCCCTTCCAAAGGAAAAGGTAAATTGATAACTTATCATTAGAATTATTTTTTTTTTGTTTGGAATTGTAATGCTAATCTGTTTAAAATTAGGCAGAGTTAACTTTGAACTTATTAAAAAGGCGAAGATTGAATCAGTAAATCGAAATTGTAGTAATATTAAAATTCCGCTTACAAAAGAAATAACGGGTGCATTAATACGAATTCGTAGCTGTCCGTAGCAGTGACGCTACGTCGTAGAGGGGTGCTACGCGGTACTATGCTTCGGTGGCTTTGAGCATTCTGGAAATTAAAACAAATGTTTGCGGGAATTTTGTAATGAATGTTTTGATGTCTTTATTCATAGATAAAAAGTGTACATCCTTATAAATACTTTGAAATAAAATAATTATACTACGTTATTAAAATGTTATGATTAGGTACTTACTTCTCAAGAATCTAATGGACTGCCGTGAATTTTACAAGTCATATATAAGTTTATGACTTGTACGTGACTACAAAGCATATAACTCCATATACTAGTATATTTACTTATGACTGTTGTAGGTTTCCAGTTAGCAACAGCTGTCACTCGTACAGTAGTTAAAGTCAGTGCAGTGTGAGTTGGAATTAGGACAAAGGAGAAACTTTTTGCGAGCAATGCTTGCGGTCAAGAAGCCAGCTGGGTTCCGTACAAATTGCCGACAGCACAATGGCAATTGTTTTGATAACGAATGAAAACTGCTCGTTTTGACGGCGGCCACTTGTATTGTCTTTGAGAAGTCCTCCTCGTTTAGAGCAATCTGCTCGAGACTCTTCACTTGAAACTGCGAGCATTTAGTCTTTCCGTCTGGACATAACAAGCTCATTTGACCGTTTATTTTTGCCATTTTTCTGTCGCGAAACAAAACTAAAAATTTCAGACCTTAACGTTACGATCTTAACATTTAGGTACTTTGTTATCTACACATTATTTTATATCTTAACAGGGTGTATTTTTGTCAAAAAGTAGAATTTTACATATTTATGTAATTGAGACGGATTTCAAGCCAAGTACGTTGGCGATGAAAATAAACATTCCGAACTAAAGGAATAGAGAATGTGTTCAGTTGCTTTGACAACCCAGATGTAGCTCTCCTAAATGGGCTCAAAGCCGAAGCTACTTCTTTTAATAACGCATATGAGCGTGAAGTCACAGCTTGAGAAGAGATTGGCTGGCTGGCTTATACGGAGAGAGGAAAGAAAAATTCATTCATTTGTATGGGTTGTGGGGCTTGTCGTTTACTTATGAAGATAATTTTCAGTTTCAAGCAGTTACAAAAACGACAGCATAGTACTAACTTTGATGGTTCACTTATAGACAAAGTAAATGTTAGGGTCATTAAAAATAAAAAGAGAGTCAGTTTATATAATAAATAGGTGTATAAGGAGTCGAAATAATAATAATAGTACATTATGGTACTAGTGTGGTACATTGGTGATTACCGCCGAGGTGCTATTGAGACCCGAGCCGTAGGCGAGGGTCTTAAGAAAGCCGAGAACGGTAATCACCAATACACACGTGTATCATACGACGTTTTTCAACACACTTGTGAATAAAATAACTATAATTTCAACAGTGAAAACGCGTTGTGAAAAATGTTTCGCTATGGCGGGAAAAATTAATCAGTTTTCCTATGCGCGCGCATTGCGATCGGCCACGGACTAAAGGGATGAGGTTTTTTTTTTATTTATTTTCCGCGCTTAGGGCTTGCGCCTATTCTGCCACGTAAAAAATGGGGAATTTAAAGTTTTCTTTTATTACAGAGAAAACAAAAGTTATATTTGAGTGAAAGTTTTATTTATTAAACACGTACGAGTTAAAATTATCTATTTAAATAAGAAGTTGCATGAAATGAGAAAGCAATAGAAACATTCATTTATTTGTTCTACTGAACACGATCTTTTTTTGAATAAAAACTTTTTTAGCAACAAAGCTACTCAACCAATAAAATTAAAAAAAAAAATCTAGCAATGAAAAAGTCACAGTTTGATTATGGGTATCATTATGTGCCTAATTGCGGTGACCATAGAGCCACTTTATGAGCAAGTGTGTTGAAAAATATGTTTGTCTAGTCATGGGTTTAGCCTGCATCATAAAATAGATATAGTACTAGGTATGTTTACCAATTTAGATCCGATTAATCCGATGAATTTGCTAATTATCTACTTACACGCTTGTCTATCGACATTTCCTACCAATGAGCCATGACGATCTCTGAGTGCGACAGAGTACATTAAAAAACACAAAAAAAAATTGTCTTAAAGAGAGTCACCCTAACTGTTCTTATTCAAGCTATAAAGATACCCAACTCTAGATGGTATATGGTTATCAAGTGAAAAGGCTTTCTGTGTCACCCCTCACTGCGAGGAAGCCATCATGCCCTATATTCACTATGAAAACAGTTTCACTGCTTACAGTCGCTAAGATATTTTTTAGTCAAACTCTCATGTTTTAAAACCCTTCGTAAAATGTTGAGTAAATATGAAAAGATTTGGAAGTTTTCAGAAGAAGAAGCTGACGAGGATTGTGTTCTTTGACAAGTTGCAGTGAATCTTTTGACTACACTGAGTAGTTTGCCCTAGTATAGCCATTTACCTACAAGACAGTGATGTGGGTAAAAATAAAACTTTGTTGTGGAGAACGTGTAACCTACCCATTGACTATTGGAATTCCCATCATAAAGTGTCACACTTTTACCTTTAGCTTCTTATCAGTTTTAGTAGCTATAATTGAAGTTAACAATTTGGTTGAAAATCAGTCGACGACGACGTTGACAATTGGAAAATTCTGATACGGGAAAATGCGTCTTCCTAAATCGAATCTGCCACCTGCAAAATCTGTCCAAAACAGGATCCGACCAAAATTGAAAAAGGGAATAGAATAATAAAAACGTTTAGTAGTTATTATAATACATTTAATTAATTATTCGTGACAAATGATGACAATAAACTACAATTACAATGTAAATGCTAATATAAGTTTGAGCTTATGAGTTCTCTCAATTCCTAGACCAGCCAAGCCACCTGACTTACAAACATGAAAAGTTCACAGTGAATCCTCGAAACATATATTTACAAATACATTATAAACACATAAACAGACATATATCACGTGTCTTAGATCGTAAACAACTATCGTATAATGTAAGTTACTACTAAAATATCGATTTAAAATTGGCAACGTTAGAACTTCGATTACTTAATGTTAACATCAATAAATAATATAGAAATTAATGACCTACACACAGGCGAAAAATATCCTTAGCAAAATATTAGATTACAATGGACTTGCAAGAAAAATACAGAAAGGAAAAACAATGAACAAAACATCGATTTCGATTGTTTTTACAATGAAAACAAGTAGGTATCTACCTACTCTGGATCTTGAAATGTGGATAGTGACGATGCAATTAAATTGAAATGATATGGTTTACACTATCTTCCATCATGAACTCTTACCTAAGTGTTTTTTTCTGAGTAAATACTTAGTTGTGCGGTGTATAAAGGTCTCCTAGCCATATATGTAACTTCTCAACTAGTCCATATCAGCCCTAGTCGATCTGTAACCTACAACCATCTACCGCCTAACTACAGTTTACAATAAAATTTACAATGCTTAAAAAATTTGACTATTCAGTCGGGTTCCTTAACACTATCGAATAATTTTAAAATGGTTTAGTCAAACATAAAAATCATTTGTTTTATCTTTATGTGTAAAATGCTTCTCATGTAAACTCTAGATTAACTTCTATATTATTTTAGAAGATGAAACTGACATGGTAAGGATTGTTCATTTAAAAGCCTAGCAAGAGTATAAGACCGCTTGCGCTAATTAAAACTAATTTCCTAAGCATATTTATTTTGATAAATGACTATATAAAAGGAAGGAATTTTTTTTCCGTATTCACAACACTGCACACTTTTTCATACGAGATTGTTATAACGTCAAAAAATATCTTTCAAATTATACTATGACGATTTTTAATTTCAAAGTTTAGTGGTATTTAAAATCTTTATTAAAGAAATAAAATATAAATAAATAAAGAATAAATCCCTAATCTATTCATTGAATCTCTCGGTACTACCTCTTTTCAAAGAATGACATGATTTTCTGGTATCCACGGTTTAGATACACTTGCTCTATGTGAATACGATGCTATCATCTTTGCATCGATACAAAACAAAACGTATATGGCCCGTAAAGTTCGAATGTTCAATAACCCAAATAAAATCCAATCTGTTTTAACGGTAATAGTAAAACATTTGTTTCGCTATCAACGTTCTTTTATTATATATACGTAAAATAAGTTCACAAGAGCACAAGAAATACAATTGGATTTGGATCAGTTGAGCTATCTATAGATCATTTGTAACGGCTTGCAGAAAACATAACTGTAGGTATCATGTTTATTTTGTAAATATTATATATAATATTTACAAAATAAACATGATATTTGAATAAATGTAATTCAAGTTGTGAAAAACCAGAATAAATAAATAAATAAATAAATTTC
The DNA here is from genome assembly GCA_918843925.1 of Eulithis prunata. Taxonomy (NCBI): domain Eukaryota; kingdom Metazoa; phylum Arthropoda; class Insecta; order Lepidoptera; family Geometridae; genus Eulithis; species Eulithis prunata. The sequence continues at coordinate 5,622,350 of OU974014.1, read as the reverse complement.
ACACAACGCCAATTATAGTACAATACCATTTCAATTGATAATGAGGAACGTTATTGCTGACGCTTTGTGAAAATAAGGTATAGATTATTCAATTCGTGGAGCAATGTGATCGTTACAGTGTATGTTTTATTAATAGGTAAAGGATATTCACAATAAATTCACTTTGCAAAAAAAATATTTTTGATTTCCGATAGATTGAACTTAAGTAGTTGTATAGCGAGTTTGTTTTCATAGATTTCATAATGAAATCCAGCGCGTGCTAATATTTCGTACTAAATTAAACTTTACACTTATTGGTAGTCCGGAATTTCAGGACTTAGCAACTTAATGGTTGCAGTGAATCAATATATCATACATTAAAGCCTTAAAATTACACCTTATATTACCTAAGTTACGGTACAAGCTTTAATTGATACCCATATAGATACTAAGAAGGACAAAGCAACGGAAACAGTAATGAAATTGAAATATAGGTGTATAGTTACAATATCAAAAGTTGGCACTGGAATAACAGTATGCAAAGATTACTATTTGGTAGTTTTTTTCACCTAATTAAGTAAGAACATTTTTTTCTAACTGTACACAGTGCATTTTACTTCATTTCAGTTATTGATATGAACTTTTACTATGTACTACAGATGGATTCCCCAATTCATTGACACAAATATAAATTAGACTATTTTCATATAGTATGTATTTATATTACACATAGGTATAATAATGGAAATAATATGCTTAAGTATATCAAGATAAAAGTCGGACCTGAGTATTTTCACTGGTTATGCTATCGTTCAAAGTACTAAAAAGGTTTATTTCAAAGGGTAAGATTCTAATACCTATGGTCAAACCAAAAGAAGAATGATGCATGCCCTAACAATCAGTTGAGATCTTTAGATACCATCGCCAAAAATGCAATCAAAATCTAGTTTTAGAACATACGAATCGTTGTCTTTAATGTCTTATCCTATTGCGTATATAATTAGCCAATTGACGCGTGCTAAGTTAGAATGTTGATCCTAACTTACTTTTTTTAAATACTATTCTGGCGTCTTAATTTATAAACCAATAATAAAAGCTGGATATTTTACAAAATTACAAAAGTAATCGTTGGTGACCCTTCATCGGGGTAAGCGTATTTTAAAACCTATTGTTAATTACGTCCCTCTCAAAGTCTATAGAACGGTAAAGGCACGGTCATGATGTGTATTGCACTTAGGGGATTACTTGTCCGTACAGACAGAGAGAAGAAATTCTTCTAAATGGTTCAAAACACGCTCTAAACTACGAGTCAAGTCGAGAAAAGCATTTCCAAGGCACATACTTTTAGAAAACATAGTATAGTGGTACAGAGAAAGACACACAAGTAGCCGCATCACGCATCAGGTAAGGTTACGTGGGAGGAATTATACGCGCACGAGCGCCAGCTACCGGTGAAGCGTAGTCTACAGTCTACGACAGGAGATCATTACACCGAACCCACACTTCCTAAACATCACATTTTATGTGGGTACCAAAATTACACGTACCTACATACATACACAACGTTTATACTATGTACATACATAATTATAGTGATCGTGATAATAATAGGTAAAAATCTACATCGAAGCTCTTAAAGTTTATTAAATGTTTACCTGCACTTTATCACCTTCGTCACAGAGTCACAGAACACGTTCCACAGACACAACCACATTTATAATAGAAAACACAAATCATTCGCGCACTCCGCCGTTAGCGACGGTCGGAAGGTTTCCGTTAGTTTTTTCATGGAGCCGACAAGAATGCGCGAGAGTGTCCTGTCAGAAGAGAGGATGCCTGGGAGGTGGCGGAGGGGGCGCGCACGGAAGGCAAGAGCCGGCGCCGCGGCACAGGTGACGTGCAGCGTGCAGCAGCGTCGGCGGCCGTGCTGGCGGCGGCGCCAGCAGCACTGGCGACAGCGAGCCTCCCGTGTCGGCCCCCACCGGCGGGCGCTACACGTGCGTGCACGCGCCCGCCGACACGGGTCACCCGCCCGCCAGGATGTCCTCCGGCTCCGGCGACCAGCAGTTGTCCGATAGCCAGCACCCCACCACTACCGTCAGAAACCCGATCAGCAGCGCCAGCACTATGTAAACCTCGGCGTTCCCTGTCAAAAAAACATATTTTAGCGTGACTATTTGTGAAGGTTTACATAGATAATGTTACGACATTCAGCTCTTATGAAGATGGATGTTTCGTATTTTCTAACCGAGCTGCTTGCGGATGCCGAGCGGCTGTCGACTGCGCCACAGTGAGTTGATAAGCGTGGGATCGCCACGCGTTCGCCAGTCGCGATATCCTCTCCCCCTGGTATATTCGTTGTTGAATCTGCATAAAAAAAATGTATAAGGATCGTGCAAAACCATCGCAAGACTATTAGTGTGGATAACTAAATCACCTACTTTGTATTATGCTGTAGCTATCACTCGATTACTTATCTACCTACAAAAAATATTGCACCATGGTGGCACCGCTTTTATTGAAAGAGCGAAACTGCCGAAGATGCTTTGATCACAAAATCTGGCGTGAAGCCAAGCCTTCAATGCTGAAGCTCGTTGCCCGTTCAACTCGGGCTTTGATACGGACTGTAGCAAAAAAGCGAAATTGAATTGTTGCCATTTTCCGTCTTTAGGATATTTTTAACTGCGGATCGTGCAAAATATCTAAAAGTGTTTCATGCGAATGCAAATAATCGTAACTACCGTGATGACTTGACCTATGAATGAGAATACTCAGGCGGTTCGTATACAAGTTTGGGGACCAATACTAGATGTAAGGGAAATTCATTACTTGGATTTTAAACACTATCATCCCTTAAAATTTTCAGTGCGATAGTATTGCTTAAAACAATTCAATTTCGCAATAAAATAAAATAAAAAAGATGGTAGAAACAGAGCATCTTTACACAATTTCAATAATAATATTGAATTTATGCTTTTTGTACATACTTACAATAAAATTGAATAAATACGAATGCAGGTATTTCTGGTAAAATATGAATAAATCTATCTACCTCACGCAAACTTTTTGCACAACCTTTCTAATGTCTGCCCTACGTCTTCCTACTCGTACACTCTAACTACTTATTGTTAAACGTGCAGAATATAATTTAAATAACTTTATTTGATCATGTTGGTTACCATGCAGCGAATTATCCTTCCATCAGACACAAATGATGGCTTATAACTTTGTTTTTAATTAGCTCCTACCTCAAGAGAAAAGGTCATAACTCAAATTTTTTCATAATTTTACTTACATTATTTACCCCGTCGCACCAGTTTTGTAGCAGATAATAAAATATACATGTACTTGACTTTTGATTACAATATAAACATAATTACAAAATGTTAAAACAGTTTCTACGATTGGGAAAACAAATTAATGATTTTTTTGTAATTTTTATGAACCTGAAAGAACCACCAACACAGAGCAAAATCTTACGTTGACCAAATAGGAATATCAACATTACCAATAAGCAAGTACTAGGTAGGTAAGTAGTGGATTTATAGTTAGTTCTATCGACTCTATTGCCCATATTCATAAATTTGGAGTATTACAGCTTAATTAAGTTTTGGAAACAGCTTTTGTGTGAATCTCTGCAGCACCTGCGGCGTACCGCTACCTCGGTACATTAAATCAGCAATAACTACTTTACCTGTTTAATTTATGCTAGATAACATCGGTTTTCAGTATTAGTTAATTATACCTATTTGTGGAGATAGCTTAGCGTTATAACTGTCGTTGATTTATTGGTACTCTACTGTGCGTTAAAAATGCAAATTCCAAAATATATAATAATATATTTCAAAAAAACTCTAGGGAACGGTTGGACGAGTACAAGACCCATCGTTTTGAAAATCTATGGGAAGGCCGATCTGAAAATGATGATGTTGATGGGAGCGAGGTATTAGCGTCAGTGGTTTTTGTCATTTTAAAAAGTCGTATTGAATGTGACGATAATACATTTTTTTAAATAAAATAATTCATACATAATATTAAAAGGCCCGTTATTCAATCAAACAATTGAGTATAATTATATCTACAACAAATTATGTACTCGTAGTATAACAAGAGCTAAAGAACAATTTTGTATTCACATGGTAATATTGGCGTACTCTTACTATAATGGCCTACTTATTATTCATCGCATTAACTCTGTTATGTTATTGGCAATGAACAATAAACCAAAAGAAATAGCTTTTTGGTAGATAGAGATAATCTTTTCTCTATTATACGTAATCGCAATTTTTCTTTATAGAACTGAATGGGTAGGTATTGTATTTTTGTATTCGCATTGCCATTACCACAACACTCACATAATAACAGTGGAAAACAAAATCAAACTACACGCTTTCACACCGTGTGTGCCAGGAAGGCCGACACTGATATTTTTGTCAAATATCAGTTATCAATGCCGTAGTATATTGGTAAGGTGCACCTAGAATTCATTATCGTCCAGTGTGCAAAGGCCTACACATACATTCCACAAATGGACAGGATACTTTGAAAATGTATGAAAATATTAACAAGACGTTTTGAATTGGCTATACTAGTATTTTTGAGTAATATCCCATACCTATTACCTATATAAATAAATGGTGTAGTCTTTTTTGAGGCCTTCCTGAACAACTCCACCAACCACCATGAAGGTCTCAAAAAACATTTTCGTTCATTGGTTTTTCCGCCATTTTATCTTTACTTAAACCTTCTTATCTCGGAGACCCAGGTGGGTCGGAATTAATAATTTATGGGCTAAGTACATAAATGTCTTTGATAACGAAAGACGCTTCAGTAGTCTGTACCCGAAGAACATAATGCTATATTTTAAAACTAAACCAAATTGCTGTACGCATTCGTGTTCTATAGAACACGAATTTTATGGAAATAGATTTTATTCGATTGACAATCTTATTCTACGGTAAGATAATCTCTGTAGGAATGGTCTGATGTCATTATATGGATTCCATATTATTATGACTTCAAACCATTACGATGTTTACAGCGAAACGAGTAGGGTGAGTACGAGTAGAATTTATTACCCATGCTACGTGTTACACACGGTGTGAAACCGGTGCACATAGACCCTTGCAAAACCTTGCATCACTCCCTGTAAGTTTACAGTGAGTGGCCTAATAAACAAGTTTGCATCACGCATAGTTTTTTTACGGCGTGATACGAGGATTTTCTTGGCTTACAATAAAATGAAAATAAGGAAGATTGTTTCAAATCCACAAAAAAGCCGACAGCACGTATGTATAGAACCTTCCTAATCCCAGCTTACCCACTATTTCTTTTTTTATAGGACAACCTCGTGGCATCCGAAATAGTTTTTAAGTTTTGTAAACAACAACCAAACCGTAGGTAAGTAAGGTGTGTTTGGCTTGATACATGTAATATAAGGATCGGTATGAACGAATCAAAATGATTTGAAAAAATAGTTTTAGCGTGCGAATACTTTGAGATTGTTTATCATTCATGCAAGTTTGAGATACCTACCTACTGGGAACGCTGTCTTTTAGATTTGCCATTGCATTCACTGCATCTCATTCACTCTCTTACTTCCACGTAGTTACATTATATAGGTATCGATTAACAAAGCTCAGATTAATGAATTACTGGGTTTTTATTGGTATACGTATACCAAAACAAGAACTTTTTGTACACTTGGCACTTCACGCAATCATTCCTCTGTCTGGAATTCAGAAAGGTAGACCGCTAATGAAATGTATCAAGTATATCAATGAGGTAGGTACAACATTATCTTCTTTCTTGGTGTGATTCGATTTCGATTCGTACCCCGAGTGAGACACTTTTATTACGTTGGTGTTTGAAATGTGAAGTTTATAAAGCCGCGCATTTACGGCTCGTTGCAGATCGGTTACGATCACTTATACCTAGCAAACAATTTTTTACAAGAATTTGTATTGGTTTTCCGCGTGAATAGCATTCGTTCAGGTGCGAAACCAATACAAAATCGAAGAAATTATTGCCACATTTAAGTGCTCGAGCAATGGTTGCTTCTGCAGCTGATAACGCAATAGTAGGCAATCTGAAACTGGCACACACAGCACAGAGTCTGAGTTTTTATACTTATGAGAATAGAAATCGAGGGTATTTGTGTTGAACTCACGGTAAGCGTCCCGGGTAGCGGACAAGAGCACTCTTCTCTCCATGTACCCTCGAATTAGATCCCGCGTTTCAATTTCGAATTTCAAAAAAATATAGCACTCAGAAGTAGTTGCAATTGTTGGTTAGGTAATTGAATGAAATGATGGAATACCTTCGGACGCCGCCGACGCCGGCGGGAGGCGCGGTGGAGTGCGGCACGCCGGGCGGCACCTGAGCGCCGCCTTGCACGCCGCCCTGCACGCTGCCTTGCGGCGCGCTCACACAACAACCTGCCCAAACAGTATATCATTCAATAAAGGTACATCTCAAGTACATAGTAAGTACCAAATTTTAATATAATAAACTTAATGGTGTTCTAAATATAGGTACCTACCTAAAGAAATAAAATTCGCGCCGCACTTCCGTTTCGCCAACCGTTTACTTGTTTACTAATCTTCTTCTTCTTCCATACCTTCGTTCCATACCATTTCGCCTTCAAAACTAATGACAGCCGACTTGACGTATTGAGTCATTTGACTAAATAAAAATCAAATTATATACATACCTCAAATGGTTTATTTAGAATACACGACTTGTAAAAATATTCTACCAATGAAACAAACAAAGCAATGCTTCAGCAATAAATGTTTTTCGACGCGGTCGGTATATTTTGGTGAAAAATATGGTAATAAATTCATATCATTTTCTAACAGGTGCTTTAGCGAAACCCCACTCACTGAACACTCTACCTAAACTCAACGATAATAAGCGCCAAAAGACAAAGGGTTGGGTTGAGTGTGGAAGTTGTTCCAATGAAACATAAACATTAACTCAAAGCAGAGTTCAGACCACGGTGACGTATCATGGCGGGTTGGTACCCTCCTGGGGACAAAAGCACATAGGTAAATAACACTCTTTCATACTGCTAATGATTAGAAGCAGGTATTATGTATATTTGCAACGAGTGGTCAATGTGCTTATTGACAAACACCTAAATATTTCTGATATAGGTATGAAAGTTAGCGCTAATATTTTTATAGTATAACAAACATGAGTTTTAATTTAATGTCGATCATTAATCTCCACATAATAATGTGTATGATAAAACTGATACGAGGATAACGGCTCTAAAAAATAGGTAAGTCCTTTATTGAGGTCACATGTTTTCTTGACCTCATTGATCTGCTAAATAAGGAGTAGAATACACAGACAAAAAGGTTAAGACACAAAAGGGATTGACAACCCCAAGCCGCCGCCGCCGCTGTGCCGCCGCAGCGCCGTACAGTAAAAAGGATTTTGTGGATAGAGAATGTTTGACGTTATTTTGGACCGACGAGGTTTGCCATATAAGTATTTTGCGGACTCCCTATTCACATACGGACGATACGGGCCCGAACAATAGTTTCTCTAATAAGATTCTTCGTAGAAAGCACAGATATAGTCTTCATAGTAGAAAGGGATTAAATGCAGACTGCGTCAAGCGATAACTGTGAGGGAACGACTAAGAGAATAGATACAAGGGAAGTAAGAGACACAATGTCGACGCTTTTCAACGGCGCTATACTAGAACAGAGCGTTTGTTCTTCATTGTTATCATTCAAAACTGACTCAATAGCGCATTTACAACTATAGGCACTGCTATTATGCAAATGTGTGTAAATAAATTACAAAGACACGCTTATCCAAACGCATAATACCTAATACATATGTCAAGCATACTTTTTTGCAAGTTGACTTATTTGTTGGCGACAAAAAAGAATTCTCAGTAGACAATTCGTATGAATTTCTGAGGAATGTTTCAGGAATTGAATTTAACTTTACATATTTTGGCTCTATATAGCTGCTGCCTACATGTACGCCTACATGTAGTAGTTCCTAGAAACAATTCAGTTCTGTCTAGAAGTATTTTCTGTAGAGTTAGTCTTTATTGGACAAATAAACTATCACAGTTATGTAATACAGGCAGATGCTAAAAGGGGTTAGTCTTCTAGGTGTATATAAACGTACAGTTTGCACTAGATGTTTACTGTAGCTTATTACATAGATTATCTATGATTAGCAAAGTGTCTTATATTATTTTCTGCTTGTATGAATTGGGTATTCATTGTATCAATTCAGCAACAAAAAAATATAAACTAAGTATATATTTAAAAACATGAACAAACATTCCCATTACCACCTATTACTGGGTATCTAGACATACACATAAGTATTATTATGTAGGTACCTACATAACTATTGTCTTTGATCTAAAGTAAAACACTGTAAATGATTACAATCGACAGCAGTCTTTGATTGAGTGCAATGATTCGCAACCTAAACATTCATTGATTTATATTATTTCGTGCTGTAATTTAGAACGGCTTACGACCGAGAATGTATTGTATTGTATTGTATTGAGTATTCTAGCATGTATTTGTAACCAACCGAGATAATGTGAATGTTATTTAGGTAGGCAGCCGGGTGATATTTTATAAAAATATCATAAGTTTATTCCGAGATTAAAGGGTTCAGTGCGTTGTACCTATGCTAACAAGCTTTAAATAAACAGAAATGCCTTCTTTATTATGTATAAATATAAATAAAGGTCAAGCCATACATCGGGGTCGTGATCATTGCGAGGATAAAAATAGGGATACTCTTCTATCCCTATTTTTATCCCCGCACAGGGCACGGAACACATAATACCAACCTCATTCTATGAGGGAAGTGCGTGTTATGATGAGTTACGATCTATCCTAATGTAGAGCCCTTTTATTATCCGCTGATCGATAACAATAACCGATTTCCTTGCCAAATTGGAGGGGGAACTGAGTCAAACAAAGTTATTTGCTGATATCAATGAACACGGAATGGAGTGTGCGAATATTATGAATGTTTTTCTCGTGAAACTCTAACTACCCACGGTGGAGTCTCGATATGTCATGGCTAAGTGGACTGGGATTAATTCCGAGAGTGGAGTGTGCTGCGATATGCCTGACAGACTGACGTATGGCCATGCAAAATAATTGTCAATTTCGATGGTTTACTGTGGTTTAGAAGTAGGTACTGTGCAATAAAATCTAGTTTTATGGAAGTTACTTCGTTCTTTTTATAGCTTTTACGCTTCTGTGTTAAAGCTTTAAAAAAACCTCAGCAAAAAACATTTTATTACAAATGTTCCTTTTTAACACTATCATTTAAATTGCAAGATCGTACTCACGGGAAAAGCTATACATACTTTAGAAACGAAAGGATTTTAAGAACAATGTCCATCTCAAAAAAAATACGGAAGGAGTCTATTGGCAAGAGTATATTACAGTCCACGGCTTCTTTCATAACTTTAATTATTATTTTTAGAATCATGTATCTTACCGACAAGTGCTGCGAAAGCTGCTAGCCATGGGAGTGCGGTGCGGCTGCGTGCCATGTCAGCAAGGCATGCCGCGCGATGCGGGCCGCGTCATCGCCGCGACAGCGACATGCCGCGCGTTTTGCCGATACCCCTCGCTGTTGCCGCAACCTTGGGACAATTTAATGCAATTAATTTTTAATTTACAGTAAGTACTTAAGGCCCTTTTAATCTTTCAATTTTTTTTTCAATCAAGGCATCAAACATCACTAATAAACAACTTTAAAATCTTTAATAAATTATGTATTTAAATTTTTTTCTCTCGTTAGCAAAATTTTTGAAATAGCTTGGTAATGAAAATACGGATACGGTATACATATCTAAACCACATAAAGTCAGCGTTTGAAACAGTGCCAGTGAGTGTAGCCAACGCATTACGTACACTCAACCTGCCACTCAAATAACACAGCATGACACGACCTTTGTCAGTCTCAATGGTGTTTCGGCGGTACTGTCATACTGACTGTCAGATTCTCCAGCAATCGGAATTTACGCGAGTGAATATACGCCGCAGCGTTGGTAAATGGACAGTGGACATGGTTAATATACGATGTGGCAGCCCTAGTTTATATTGATACTTTTTAGGGCAAAAAAGTGAGAACTCACATGATGGGTGTGACATAGTGAGCCGAATCAATCTTCGGACATACGATCACATATTTGGTCACACATATAATTCGCCTACGAAATTGATAGATAGATACAAATATATTACAATAACGTAAACACAAAACATATTTAATGGTAGGTACGAGTACAATAGGCATTAATGGTAGATGTAAATAAAATACATAATCCTACTCCTATTATAAAATAATGTGAATGTGTAGATTTTTGGATGTTCGTGTTCCAATGACGCTGCAATTAGTGATCCAATTTGACTGAAACTTGGAATAATAATACAAGTTGACCCAGATAATGACGTCCAAAGAAGAAAAAAAAGTTCACAACATCCCGCGGGTACAGGCGGGTACGCAACATAAAGGTTCCAGTATCCGATGATCCAGAACCTTAAAAATAATATAAATCATAATAAGTAAGTAAATAAATGCTCATGATGAATTTTTCCAAGCAATTTTTAGTTTCACATAACAGAAAATTCCATTGTTACCTAGCTATCTGAAAAGCCATGCCATGGCTTTTAATAATGATTTACTGCAGATAAGCGGCTGAGCGAAAGCAAACGGAATGAATATAAACAGGCTTTTCATAAGAAGATTACTGAGTTCCTCCTATCTATTACGTTCCTCAATAATAAAGGGCAGAGATATTGTCACGCCTGAAGGAAACAGTAGAAGCACAACAGGTGGTCCATATTTAATGGTTATTGTTGGGCTACAATTAATTTGTTCGTCTGACCGAGACACGGGGGAGGCTGAAATAGTGAAGAGATGTTACGACCGCGTACCGACCTTATCGGCATTTATTACGTACTCATGGAATCAGCAGCGCAACACTTGAAACTGTTGACTCTGTAGTGAGATCCGTGTAATCTACCGGCATCACTCACTTTGTTTGACCCCGCACGTCACACCACTTCCGTGCTCGTGATTTTTTTTGCCAAAGAAAAGTCATACAAGCTCAAATCTTTATTAGCTTGTAAACGTTTAAATGCGAGCTCTACTGATACTGGACTATTGGCTTTGAATTAGAAACTTTGTGCCATGCCGCTTCCCCAGAGGAGGCCGGCCGCGTCGGCTTGCAAAACCCGGAACTCAGACATGGGTCACGCTTGCCAAAACATGCGCTCAATGATTTCCGGAAAATTCCTCTATCCCAGATTTATTTACCCGGAAGGGTTTATTCTGCTATGTTGGGAGAAAGCTTGTGAGCTACTAGGTAAGTTGTTGTATGTGGGTAGGCCAGTAATAACGAGCACGGTAGTAGGTACATTAAATACCCCAAAATATAGAATATTCCACGAAATAATCAAACACTTCAAACTTTGATGCGTTTGTGAAAATAAGTGTGAAACAGAATCGCTGATCACAGCTGCCGTATTGTTATTATTGGAATGTAATTTCAAAAGCGTTCGGATTACAATGGAATAATACAAAATACAAATTATTTATATCGGTTCCCCAATTTGTATTTAAATTGAAAAACATATTTGCTCCCCAAACAAAGTCTAGAATTCAATTTGCAACGTTATTGGTATTAAAAGAAAGTGTATGTAAGTATTTAATACGAATCAGGGTAGGAACGCGACAACATGATGAATGCGCAAGGGGTGCTCGAGTAACAACAATAGACGTCACGTACTTGCGACTCATAACCGCTGGTGCCAATTTATGGTTGCCATTTTATTAAACCTAGAGCAAAAAGTACGTTTTTCATCATTCTGTAATGAATTGCCATTATTACTGTTATTGAAAACATTGCCTTGAATTTTTGCTGTAGTACATACACTGCCAAAATACGACTTTGGCACTACTACAAATACTTATGTAAATATTGGTTACTTATTATCTGTTAGGTAGGTTTTTTCAGACCTAAAAGTATTTTTGCCTATAACAGTTAGGTAGTTTTTGGGACAAGCTACTCCTACACGTCCCAATAAGACGAGTTTTAGGTCAAAGAACTAATTATACTTTTAACGAGAAAACAAAAGAACAACAAGACTGCCTTCGACCGTAGTCCTTTCACATTTCAAAGTCGGGGTGTAGGAAAAGATTGTGCATCAATATAACCGGTCTGGTTTCATCTGGTTTCATTTGCATCAGGTTATAGATGCAGTGATAGAGACCCTCGTCAAAGTTTTATGGATCTCCTGAGAAATAAAATGACTATTACTATTTTCCGAGATTTAGACTCTAGGGACTGATAGAATAGATTATAGGAAAGAAAACGTTTGTTTTGTGCCATAAAAAGAAACATGCATAGGTACAGCAAAGAGATAAAAATCAAAATTAGAATCTAATTACCTATATGACACCAAAATAGGTCGTCACTCAGCATAAGTTGTAGTTTATGTAGTTTTTATAGATTCAACTAATTCAGAAAACAAACTATGATTGGTTCTACTTTTGACTGAAATAAAAGAAAAGTATTACCACAGAATATATTATGTATTAGGTAACTACACAGTGTTTTAACTGGAAAAATGTCTGTATAATTCATCACTTTGCAATCCTCATTTTGCATTTTGGACGTAGTATTGCGTCTGTGTCGTATTGCTTTTCCGACGTACTGCGTTGTGAGTGTAGTTTTGCATGTATCCCATTAAATGTAGCAACCCTAAATATTCCGCGTTCTTTTATACATATACAGAAGGAGAAAATAAGCCAAGTGATTTATGTAGTAATTTAGACAGTAAGATGACTCGCGCTGCACCTTTGCACATTACGAATTCATTCAGTTTGGAATTGTCTGAACTTGTTGCACGTAATAACCTATGAATTGAATAGGAAACTACCATTGTGAAGATAAGATGCTATGCTGCAACATTGTAGAAATACTAACATTAAATAAATAATTCTTGGACATTTCACACCTTTTAGTCCTTGTAAACGAAGATAAAATTAAATAAATGAAAAAAGAAAAGAAATGGAATGTGGAAGAAATTAAATAGACAACAAATTAATGGTATTACTTACCTTAAAACCTTTGTGTGATTGAATGCGGTAAAAGACCTTAAAACCGCATTCAAACACACACTCATTCAAATAGACACTGAAACAGATACAAAACGCCGTCAAACTTATAACACCCCTTGGGTTTTTTTGGTGAGAGGTTAAAAATGTTTCTGGGTAGTGGTTAGTCATAAAATCCGTCTCATTTTCGTAGACGAAGACCTTAGGGATACATAGTCGCTCTAGGTCGCAGTTGATTGTATATTGTATCGTATAACAGTGTATTTTTACGAGATGATAACCTTTATATTCTACTGTGTTCTGTCCACGGCTTTGCTCGCATGTAGTACATTGTACCGAGTATATTGTAGTCACAATGCAATATAGCTAAATAACTTTGTCACTATCATCATTTCTTTGGATAAGCACAACTATGAACTAGCTACGTGATGTACCTACTTAAGATTAAACTGGTAAGATACGCAGATACATTGTTAGCTTTTCTGTTCTAGAACTCAGTTTTAAGCGTGTAACCTGTCTATAAATGGTATTTCAATTCACAAACTAAGTATTTTTATTACAAAAATCCAAATTTACCATCAACTTTTGGCTTTTGGAATCATTTTATTGTTTAATATTATTATTTTTCTTACATACTTTTGGTAAGAGCACACAAGAAAGAGCTTGTACCATACTCAACTAACCTGAGTGCCATACTCAACTAATCTAAGTCTTGAGTGCCTCCTCAACTATTAATTAATTACTTTATAGCTTACCTACCCAAACGCACCGACAGTGAACATGGAGTGATTACGTCCAATTAGCTTGTCATTAAACTGATATTCATGAAAGCCTAGGGGTCTTGTTTGCGTACGCTCGGTATGCTTTGCAGAAGCTCGATAAGCGATGCGAGCGGTATGGAGTAACAAACCGAAAACCACCCTTAAATCAATTAACCAGTGATTGCAACGCATACCCACCACCCGTTCCCACAGCCCCTTTTCAATAAACTTTGTGGAAATTCTTCTACGAAGCGTCATAAAACGTGTCGTGCGCTGAGCTCAGACTTCAGATGAACGATTCATTGGAGCTAAGGGAAATAACGCTCTTCGCGTTGTACTACATGAATTGGATGGATATAAAAACCTCTTGAGCTTACATAATGACTGTGCAAATTGTTTGTACCTCTCTTCACCTAATTAATAATTAGCTACAAGCGTTTTTCTTCGGCTACGCATAGAGATACGTCTGAATAAGAAATAGCAATCGCTCTCTTGTAGACGCTCGTTAAATAAGTATCTGTTTGAAAATGGAGAGATTTTTTACAAAAACTGGCAGACATTAGCAAGTACGTTCAGAAATAGAAGTTTTCAAAAAGTTTTTCTATAGTCCTTAGAGTAAGATAAACGAGGCAATCCAGAAATAAATAAAACACCCAGATAAACATGTGTCAGAATAATCAATTCAACAGCCAGTTGTTTCAAAAATAAACCACTGTAGATTCCTCACTCACAGTACAACAATCGGCGAATTTAAAAATCGTCGTTGTTTCCCAGCATTTCCACTAACAATCAGCACCTTAGTCAACAAGCGATACTCATTTTCGGTCCAGACAACAGATTAGCACAGCACAGTGATTTACCGAAGAAACGTAATATTAAAGTTTCACGTTAAAGCCGGCGGCTGTATAAAATTTATCGTGTAGAGGTTGGGAGCTCGGAGGTCGCAGCAGCGGCGCGGGCGAGAGCGAATCGCGCAGGCGGCGGGCGTCGGCGCCACCTGTCGCTGGGAGCGCGGCCGGGCGGCACGCGGACGCGGCGACGGCTCGCGAGCGACTGAGCACGGCCCGGGCACGTGGCTGCCGGCCGCCGCCCAGGTGCACTGTTCCCCGCCCCCCGACACCCGCACTCACACCCCCATCCGCGCAACCTCTCTCCCATGCCTTGCCGTCTGCATCCTCTCCGCCGTCCGCCGCCGCCGGCCGCTTGCACTCCGAACGCGCCTCTAATTAAACTTATTAATTGCGCCGTTGATCGTTCATTACCACTGCAAAAGAAAATAAATAGGGCGTTTGTAGATATAGTTAACTGTAGGAAATCACTTTTAATAGAAAAGTTTTTTCTAGTTTAGTAACACAGACGGAGCTTGATAATAAATAGACAGATTACCGTTTTTGTGTGCACAGCAGCTGTCTACGACAACGTAGCACTCGCGTAGCACCGTGCTACGGGAGTGCTACGCGAGATATTTTGTTATAGCACAAATTAAATTGTCTTTATTAAAAATTGTGTACAATAGATACTTTATAACTACACAATTTTTATGGAACGTGCTTTGTTATAGTAAGAACTCTAGAAGGTATCACATTATTTTATCTCATATTTTTTTGCGTTCGTAGCATCTTTATGTGTCAGCGTAGCACTCAGACATACTTCGCAGATACCCACTTATGTTTTTAAATAAATTATTATTTTTGTTTCAACTGTTTTTAGCCTTTTTGTGTAAATGATATTTTTATGTGCGGCTGAAGGTGTATAATTTTATAGACAGAACTTGCAAGATATTTTGACTTATTATTGCTCGCACATAACTAGGCAACACTTCAGCATAAGATCAATCTGAAACGAAGAAGTTGTTTGAATACGATGTCAAAAAGTATTCATTTGGATATGAGCGCTTTGTAAATGCTACGTCTAAGAATCAAAGGAACGCAAACAACCAGCTTTCACGAAAACTCCACGAAAAGAAATATTCATTTTGACGAGTACAACCTGAAGCTTAGCAGACTCTTTTTACGAGTACTTATAGCACATCGCAGTTATTAAATAAACAAGTGAAATAAGACGTGGCAAATACTCGTGCGTTTAAAATTTCCTGGGAAAGAAAAATACTCCGCGTATTTATTTCACGGCATTTTATAACATGAAAAATTATAAATATGTGTAAGCACTTAAAATAACTGCCAGCCATTTACGATTCTAATACACAGAGTAATAGTATAGCGAGTATTTAGTTTTTGTAATTTTTATCATTATACTCATAGTTACAAGTTTCAAGACATAAAAATCCTAGTTTAGAGGTTTGACACACTGGCGCATGGCGATTCGCGGGGGATACCACTTCCAGCGTCTACGCCGCCACACGTAGCGTCCTCGCGACAAGCTCGCGCCAATGCGAACCACCAGTGTGTGGCTCGGATGACAGCTGGGTGTTTAATGAGCAAATAAAAAGTAACCTAATCTTCTTTATAGGTAGTTTATTTTTACATCGTCCTAGCATTTACGAGTTTTACGACGCCCGTTCAAGTGCCTAGCAATATATTTATGAAATATAACTCGGATAGCGCTATTCAGATCCATCACGAGACGCAAGTGGGGCTTAAGGTGGCAGATAACGGATAGGCAGCTCGCATATCTCTAGATTACGTGAACGACTCAGCCGGATCACTGAGCATGAACACTTTTTTGCTCTATCCTTTCAAAACTTTACTCCTAACATTATTTCTTGATTATGCACAGGCTGTGAGAAATGTATAAGAAAAATGTACAGAATGTCTAATAAAGGTGAATTATTTAAGTCTATACTGCCTGGCGTTTACCAGCTACTGCATAGTTTGACGTCATAGACAGTTGCACCAGGAGACAACGACTGCTTCCATCAATGTAGATTGTCTCTCACTACTGTCAGCGAACTAAGAACAGAAAAAATTGTGCATGTGGACAACCACATGCACAATTTTTTCACAAGTCACGACCACAAGGTCGTGACTTGTGTATAGATAATGAAGATTATGATAGATTTAGAAGATTCTGGAACTATTTTCAAATCCCAAACCTAATAAATTGAATTTTATTTTATTTAGATGATCTGTTTTGTTTTTGCGACAGTCGCAATTTTAGATAAGTAGATGAGATGCATTCTATTAAAAATAGGTGGGTTGTATCAATTTTAGATTTTCCGAAACATATTTTGATATGCTTGCTTATCTCTGAGTCAGTAGTCAGTAGTAATGCAATCAGCACTGATGGTAGGTGTTGCTAACTTTTGGATAGATTATTACGAATTTCATGAAACTTAACCAAGAATGCAGGGGTTTTGTGAGGGATTTTTTTAGGTGGATTTGTGTCACAGAGCAAAACCAAATTGTTCAAAATTTTAAGCTTGTACTGACTTTAAATAAATATAATTCAAATATAAGTAGCTAGCTATATTGCGATCTTTGAAAATACGGTCTTTCTTAACTACGGTGTGCGTTTATGTTCTCTCCTTGACGTAATATAAGAATAAAATAAAATGTTGCGTTGAATTTTATTCTCCCTCGGGTATATTTTTACTTTATTGCATTTAATTTGATACAGAACTTGAATACGTTAATTAATTTCACTTATCTCGGCTCGGGGACTCGAGACAATGACGTCAAGTTATGAACTCGGGGAAAGCTTGGTAGTAATTGAATATTTCAACTGCGCATAGCACGTATTTGTATTGCAAATGGGTGGGTTTGGCGTGCGTCCAGCATGTCATAAGAATACCGTTGTCTTCTGTGGCAGTGCGTAGACATTATGCCATTACTTAGACTTCGAGACATGTATGCTAAATAAATAAATATTCATGAACATTACACACAACGCCATCTAGTCCCAAACTAACTAAAGCTTGTACTATGGGAACTACTTTGCTGATAAAATATTTTATAATAAAAAGTATATGAAAATCAGATAGAACAAAACTATGTTCTACTTTCGATCACACTCAAAAATTCTGCCGAAAGCCCGTAATCATGTTTACTATTTCGATTAGTGTAGTAGGCCACTTAGGCCAACCAACGGCTTATAATCGCCTAACAATGTGAAAGTGAAACTGAAAGTACTTGAGTTGGCGAGCTTAGCTAATTTTCAGAGTATTATGATACTCTTAGAAAATTCAAAAGAATATAATATTTCGAAGTATACTTAGCAATATTTTAGTATTTTGAGCCCACTTAAAACATTGAGTGTTTGGTAGGAGTTAAAATGAAAAATAGCACAGTAATGAGTTTCCAAAATGTGAAGGACCTACCTACAGCTTCCTCATAAGTATTCTTAGTTACGGACGGAAGCACTTCGCTGAGTACAGACCTGACGTTGCTTAAATTAAAAGGCCACAATAACGAGCTCCTTGCCAATGTATAACATGATGAAAACCCCTTGTAGCCCGTATAGTCCCACGTGTTTATTTAATTTTTGAGCAAAATAGATAATAAAAGGAACATAAAACATGAATGCCCAGAGTAGTTTGCTTTTAGTAAATATGTAGAGTTCGGTTTATATGGATGCGGATTAAGATCCACGTTGCTTTACTTCAGTTTTATGCACTGGCTGAGGTCACCACTCACAAAGTTTAATCCAGCACTGTTGGACACGCTATCTGCCCCTGACCGCTTGGACTAACGCCTCCTCTACCCCGAAGGCTTACTTTACAACTTATTCTACCACTCGTGCCCGTAAAAAAAGCAATAAAGTCGAGATTCAAACATATAAAATTTATTATCAAGCATAATTAACTTTGCTTGCTATCTTGCAAGAAATGCAACGTTCTTGTCTACACGAAGAGATGTATTTAGTTACATAAACTTCAAAGCAATTTTCACTTATGTTTATATCAGACGCCAAACTATTATATAATAATAACTGAAACTGAAACATGAAATGTTTAAGTAACATTCAAGTTATAGCTAGCTATCTACTTCGGCTGCATTCCTACTGCTAGTTAGGATTTTGAAATCTAAAATCTTTTGAAATAGTTTCTCAATATTATCATGACGTATCAAATAATGAAACGAAACACTGTTAGCCCTATCTTCGACTAAACCTGTCTCAACTCTTGGAAATTTTATCTTACACTAGCCGTCGCCCGCGGCGTTGCTCGCGTTCTACCCTTTAGGATGCGACTTTTCAAAATTCTTTTCTTAGTGCACCCTTACACTATATAAGGATACTACCCTCCAAATTTCATACCTCTTGGACTTACAGTTTAGGCTGTGCGTTGATTCTCTGTCAGCTTCAAAAGAGTTTTATATATATTGATTGATGATTGATGATGATGATATTGATGATTGATAGTAAAAACAATTCTACATGAGCATTGCAGTCTACTAGCAAGGTGCTCTTCGATTTGCATTCTAGTAAGCGTACGTTTTTGAAGTTCGGTTTTCATTCAATGGGAACCGAAATTAAAAATGAATATACTAAATGAGTGTGAATATGTGTGCCAATGCCCACCGACGACACGATGGGAAAGCGTCTACCTAGTACTAAATGTATGACTTAGCTATCCGACTATATCGTCTAGGTGACGTGTCAGTTGCAGTGTGTAAACGCCCTATATTTTAGGTACCTAGGTATTAAGTTTCAGAATTCAACCGCCTACAGCAAAATGATTGTTTCTAATTGTCTGGCGATAAATTGGCCGCTTCCCAAGTCAGCAACTTCAGTCATGTAACTTGATTGCTTTGCCAGAGACTTCGAGTTTTCATAGGTTCTGTATGAGCAAATAATTTCCTGTCGGTAAACCGTTCCGTAACACGTTTTTCTCTTTTTGGGGGCATTTTATTTTTTATCGTAATATCGAGTGTGCAAACAGAGTAGCGCGTATAGAACTCACACTGGCCCCTCTACCCTACAAACAAGCCACGTTAGTACTACGAATCGCAAGTGATTTTAAGGGTTCTATTACGTGCTAAAAATTCTGCTAGCTCTCTTTTTCACGCTTGCCATTATGGGTCATTTAGTAAGTACCCTTTTGGTCACAAACTAAACGGTTACGACCTTGGCTAGGTCATGTGGCTATAGTTGTTATAGAACTTCGATTTGATTACCAACGGAATCACATCAATTACCACTGTATTCAATAGTTACGGCTCTACTACTGGGCTAACTGGCTTTATGCATGAAATGCATTTGTAGTAGATAATTTAAGTGCCCACTTAGCACCGAGTTTACCTACCAGTTTATGTTGCCAAGACGCTACGTACCAAATTGAAGTAGAATTACAGTAAAGTGAATCTTTTCTACCTTTAATAGTATTGCAAAATCCCGGTTCCTATGTTTAAATCGGTTCATAAATATAGGAGTTCTGAGAAAAAAAAATTTAAGAAAAAAAATTTAAAAAAAATTATATCCTTCTCCTTTTTTGAAGTTGGTTAAAAATAGAGCAAAACAGGCTTTTTTTATCAAGGAGTTTCAAAGTACTAGATATTTTACTACATACCTACTATTCAGTCAAGTGCGATCCTTTTCAGAGTAGTGTAACCACGAGTAAAAGAAATTACTCGTAGTCACACTGGTGTAGCAAACCGGTGTGACCACGAGTCCGTCGTCGTTTTGCTTATCTACATAGATTTTCATTTTACAATTAAAACATGCAAGTAGCTACATAAACTTTTTTCAACGCAGACCCTATCACCCCGACGTTTTACAATGCAGTAGAGTGTTGAGTAAATGATACGAACCTAACCCATATAAACAAGAAGTTAGATATAGTCTTCTATACTTTACATGCAAAACGTTTTCTATATTCAATTCCTTTTCAGTCCTGTGACTTTATGGTCTGATGTATTTTTTATTTTTGCAATAGTAAATTAGCCGTTTTACTAAATGCACGTTTATCAATTAGGTACTTAACTTCTGAGAATGATCATGCTACGAGCTTATTAAAGCTCAAAGGTAATGAAGCGGATATGCAAAAAAATAAAACTAGCGGAGTTTCATAAATAATGTATTGTAAAAATCCGCTCTTCAGAATAAAAACTAGGTTTGTTCACCTCTGCTCCAGGTATAAAGACATAGTAATTGCTAAATTAAACGGCGAAAAATGTTAGCTTGATTTATCTACGCCATTTTGTTAGCATTAAGCTTCTACACCAATGGCGTCGCGTCGCCGCGTCGGTCTAGCTGAGGAATGGTACCCGGTTTGCAATATTGAAATGATAAATATCTATTTTTTTAAACATTTATGATAAGAAAATGTGTTTGAGAACTAATGGGGTACATTCGTCTGGAAATGTGACTCAGTTTTTACTAATACAATTTTGCCTGACCAATTTTAGTACAAAATCTCCAGACCTTCCGAATCGCTTCTATTTATTCTTATTTGATGTAAGTATTCTGTGTTTTAGTAAATTCCATATTCCTTACTCTCATGAACATTATTTTCAAGATTTTTCATACTATCGATTGTTTTCACCACAAAATAAAAGTATTATTTATTTTGCTACAAATCTACGGTGAAACATAACCTAAGACGAGGCTACGAGCTGTTAATGGAAATCTATTCATTGTTACTTGTAAACAAAGTCATAAAAGCTCGGGCTTTCATTCCACCTAGCTAGCAAAGTAGTGCGGTTATGTAACTAAAGCTGTACGCGCATTTGGCGGTTAAACAAACGACTAGCGACAAGAAGTCGCTTGTGAACAAATACAATTACTTACATAATGTTATACGATTCTGTGACGCCGGCCTCTTGTAGACTATATTTTGATTTACAATCTTATAGACAATCAATCATTGCTATACTATACATTCATTCAAGCTTGCTACAGTTAGTGCCTAAAATTATTTTAGTAGGTACGAGTCCTAGGCCAGTCAACAGCCTTGGCCGTAAGTGTACTCGCAGGCTTATGCTCTGGGCACTTTCCACGAATAACATCCTACGGTTTTACGATATTTTGATAACGCTACATCGTTATTTATTCAAATCGATAATTTTCAACCCGTAGGGATGAAAAAGAGCAGGCGGTTGGGAATAAACGTTTACGAGCGATCGTCAAGATTCAATTAGAATACCGCAATTCCTGTTATAAAATAGTCATTAGTATACACTCGTAAGCACTCGAAGATGTAAACACGTTTCTCATTACTCGCAAGGAGATTGCTAGTACTTCCTACTACTCTAGTAAGTACCTAATTGAGTTACAAAGTCAATATTATACAGTGGTTTTCATACACTTGCTAAAGTTTAACAAGAGCCTCTAAAGATTTCCAGGGTGAAATATTTTTTTGGATTGTTTGATAGAGGCATTCTAGCGATTTAAAATTTTAAATGTCATTTACCAGAACTGACCACTTGCCCATTATAGTTCCCTACTTCTCATAAACCCATAAATTATTGTGACAGACTTGCATAGCAACTAAACATCATAAGCGCAATTATAATTGTGCAGGTGTCATGGCTGTGTGACCTAAGTTAGTGTCAGGTTATAAATTGCTAATGTTGTGTTCACTGAATATGTATTAAGATAGCAGCGATCAGCATAACGATCTTTCCTCCGAACGAAGTCAATTTCTTGTAAAAATATACTTAGGTATGTTTATAAATTTAAATTAGCTTGTCCTTCAACTCTCAGATAGTGTTTCATAAAAGGTTAATTAAGTGAGACGGAGTTCAAAAGTTTGCATTTAATAATGGTACAGTCGGCGTCAGAAGTAAGTGACTTTCTCGAAGTTAAGATAACTGTTTTTTTATACCTAACACTAAAAAGTATTTTTAAAATAAATACGTTTTACTATACAGTAGTTAATTAACTTCTAAACACTTTCGAATACAAATTCGTCAAAATAATATACCGTTCCGGCACTTTCTGGTCTTGGCTCGATATCAGAAAATACAAAATATAGTATTACAAATAGTTGTATTCTCATAAACTACTGTCTTGGGGCAAAAAAAACTATGCAGTGTGATTTTATCATTTTACTCAAGAAAATACGTGAACTTACCTACTGACGATATTCGCATCTTTGTACCCGGTGTATAACTAAAGATAATACTGCGGTTGAAATGTGGTAAAATCGGCTGTGGGTTTCAGATTGTGCACTAATGCACAGCGCAGTGCCAGACCTCTCAAAAAGTTAAGAAAAACTTTGGAAACTTTCTGAGAAAACGGATTTGTCTTACTTAGTTTTAAGACTCAAAGACGGCCAACATTACTTTTAAAAACTGATATCAGACATCAGTTTTTAAAAGTAATGTTGGTCGGAAGTCATCGCGTGTACTTCTATGGAGCCCATTTTATTTGTTCATTTAGATTGTATGAAATACTAGAACATGAGCACACTAGGCGGCCATGCTATGCCACCAACCGTTTAGCTGTTCTAAAATAATCAAACAAAATGCCTGCAAAGTCATTCTGTCAAATGACTTTACAGGCATTTTGGTAGGTGCACATGCTTTCCATAAGGTAACAGCTCCGCAAGTTAGTTTACTTCGGTATCTGGACGCCTAATGCGTCAGTATTTACTTCCCATTAATAAGATTATTTCGAAGAGAACCTTAAACATTCATGTCACGAGGCACAACAATCATCTTTCAAGCCCAACAAGACAGATTAATATTTATGAACATCATAGCGACCTAATTTCTAAACGTTTGTATATTTACTGACCTATTTAATATTTTCCTTAGGAAATCTACAAAAAAATTAATAACAGCTAACGGGGTCGTATTTTGCGCAAGGATTACGAAACGGATACCTTTGTTATTAAAAAAAGTAAATAAGTGGCACAAGCTGTAGGTAACCTTAATTATACAATGTGCAAATTGACTGCCCTAAACACAAACGATGTTTGAATTGAATTATGATGTCATAGATTCTAAACAGAGATTCGTACTTTATTTTAATTAAAATTCAGTGCTTGTCTAATGAATAATTGAGAATTTCATAATGTTATTGTATCTGACTGTAGGATTATTTTAACGATGAATATAAAAGTTATATAATACTGCCATTTTCATTTAGCACCTAAAATCAAATATGCCTGTAACTTTTTGTACGGATGATTTACATAAAGTACTCATCCTAGATTTGTCTTGGTCACCACATTATAGACCTGTAGCAGTACCTACTTAGTATAAAGTATGTAAGTAGCCACATTTTCTAAATCGTTTAAAATACAATGTAGATAAGATACGTACCTATGTAGGTGTTATAATAGTTGGTCCATGAGTACACCTACAAGTAATTAAAACCTAACTACCAACAATGAGAGAGCAAAGTTGTGATCGCTCATGCCCCATTGTCGTCGTTACGTGCACTATCGATGTAGCTCATTATTGAAAATATCGGTGGCCGAAACAAAAGCTTACCTGTATCTTTAGTAAGTACCTACCTAATTACAAAAACACACAAGTCCTTAATAATAATAGTTTTACCGCAATTGCTATAAACATCTCTGTAAGGACTTAAGTGTCACATTTTTTCCATGAGGATAAGCATACAGGTTATATTTACTTGATAAAAAAAATCTTATGATCGTTTATGTACATATAGAGATGGTTGTACAGTCAGCATCATTAGTAAATGATGGTGAGGTAGTTTCAAAAATGTTTTGACTAAAAACTAGGGATTTTCCATTTTCTTTCTTTCAAAACACGATAGACAAATTTGAAATTTAAAAAAGTTATCTACTTCTTATTCTGATCGTATCTAGGAACAACAGATAATGGGTAAAGAGAGCTAAACAAACAAACGTATGATACAGACAGAGTAAAATATTATTCATGTGTGCTCCAGACGAGCCGACATCATCGAAGGGGATGTATCGCAATAAATCCCAAGGGAAATTTTTCAGCGTTAACAATAAGCCTGTATTTTTATTTTGAATGGAAAGATTCCGGCTTCGTGGTTGTTCACTCAAATGAGAAAAACCGGGTTAATAAAACGTCCCGGTCCATAATTGGAATACGTAATCTGAATAACGTCTTGTTTACGCCATAACTTTTGCATATTATAAAATCCCTTGCTTACTCTTGCGGAATTGCAATCTCCGTGGGCTGTTACATTTTATAATCTAGTGTATTGCTTGTGGCTTAGCAGAAAATATAGCCTACATAAGTTAGTCGTTAGTTCTCTCACTGATTTAATTTTGTCAGTATTGAAAAAACTTTAAAAAAAAAACATCTTAGATAAATAAAAGATTCATCTTGTTAAATAGCTATTAGGTTTCCAACATCGATTTCAAATGCACCTCTGTTCTAACACGGCCCAAAGGTGCAATATCTGTCATCCAATAATAGCGCTCCACCCAATCCGGAGGTAGGAATTCGTACGGAAATACACAACAATATAAACTGGGGCTCGCTACCTGTGCCAGTTCCGTCCGGGCTACATCCGTCACGAGACTTGTTGTATTTTGTCTTGTTTTGTTTATTTCCGTGCTACAGTGCCGTTGATCCTACAACTCTCTTTTGACTCTACTTGTTTTCAACCACGTGGATACCTAATGCATATTTTGTCTAAGTTCATAGAAACTAGTACTTTGATCCATGAAAAGTTACAAAGTTACAAACGAGTATTTTAATGTCATGAAACTACTTTTAGGGCATTTTAAATCTTTATTTTACAATAATTTATTCAGATAGCTCATACGTTGTACGTTACTATATAATATAACCCACGTCTAAATAAATAGTACATTGTATCTAACGTAATCCTTGATTCAACACAATACGTAGGTACTTACCTACCTACTTATATCGTTCCCATCTACGCATAAATGGTAAGTACGAATATGTTTTATGTATGTTCGGTGAGTGTGAACGATTCGACATCATTTGGGTCAACCTCGAGTGCTCGAGTGCAAATAAATACATGTTTAGGTAAATAAAGCTGATGTGTATCCCAGTCGGAATCACTTATACTTCCACCGCAGAATAAGAAATAGTTTCTACGATAGAACCCGTATCGATAAATGAACGATACTTATTGAAAGCCATAAGAAATACGCTCTGAGTAAGTAATTCCATTTCGTACGCTGTTATGTACATGCGATAACAAAACGCCAAATGCAGAGAGATTCGTTGTTTATTGTGGATTTTCTTGGAGTTGTAAGAAGCTCGTAAATCTAGGGAGTAAATCTACATCTGAAGCTCCATTCATGCACGAACTTTGCGCTTTATCGCGCTAGCCTAGCGTCGCCGCGCGGACAAGTGAATAATCGTATTTCCGAGAGACGTGGACCTTTCCGGAAACCGGAACCGGACTAAGTAGTAGGTACAAAGCCTGTACAGCTTCTTAGTCTTCACTCAAGGCGAGTCTTGTAATCATGTGCTTCTAGCATTCGTGTAGTACAAGTGCCAAAGTTCATTAACATTTTAATAAAGATGTTTCACTGTTCCCTCTAATACCTACTTAGAAAAACTTCTTATTAGTTTCGTTACTTTGATTAGATATTTTGTATTTCTTTGTTCTTATTTAGTAAGGGATTATACAACCCTATTTGCGGGATCGTAGGAGCTTACTTCTTAGGCATTAGCCTCTGGGACGGTGCCAAAATTACAAACAAATAAAGATTTTGCGAAAACTCATAAATCCAAGTTTTTACTGGCCACCTCTTTTATTACATTTTTTAGGCTTTTCAAAACTTTTTGCGGTGGCGGATAAGGATAATGCGAAGATTTTTTTTTAGTGGGTATTTACCCACTAAAAAAAAATCTTCGCATTATCCTTCTTCGCTTAGGAACAGATTTTTTTATAACCATACAGCGATTGTGGTGCAAACCGCCCTAAATAAACCAGGTATTTTAAAATTCGCTCGATCCTACTAACTTTTAAAAGTTAAAGTTTTACGTTTCTAAGGTTCCGTTACGAAAAGATAAAAACAGAATATCTAAGTAATAATATTTTTTCCCACTTCATACAGCACTACTTGCACTACAAGTGTAAATATATATTTATTCATAACATTTGTTAGAATTTCAGGTAATCATCATTCAAGTCTTAAATAGTTGTATCGTCGATACGCCCCGTCATTCTTTTAGAAATAAGTGGCTCGATAAATCATGGTGTCAGCCAGTTAGAGAGTGCTCGGATGTCGAGCTATGCAGCCCGTGGTGCCCTAATTGGTCTACCAACGTGGGAAGATAAATTAGTAGCCAAATGCGGGTAATTGCTTCTTGTTATGTGATGGAGAAGACCTCTTTGATACGCTACCTATAATTATATTGAGTTAGAGTTAGTGCGTTTTGTGCGTTGGTTAAGTCGTTTTTCTTGGTTTGAAAATTAAAAAACTCATTCTGTTTTTCATATCTTGCTCTCACGCATGTTTTATAAAAAAATAATTGTTTCCATTAGTAATTTTATTTTACATTGTCATCAATCGCAGTCACGTTACTCGACAAATGTGCTACAAAGCGGCGTAGGTGTGTTGCTACGCACTTGCTACGGCGTAGCTGCGTTGCTACGCAGCGTGTATAGAGCACTATTCTTTAAAGTAGTTTTCTTTTGAAGATGTCAAGAATCTACGGTTTTAGATGTGCTATATTTTTTCTTAAAAATTATCGAATAGAATAAAAATTGCTTTGCCGAACGGTAAATATTACAGACTCTGAGATTAAGTGAGACAGCACGCTTAAAACGTGGTTGTAAGAACTTCCGTAATTAGGGGAAATAAAAGATTTTGTTATTATTCCAAAGTAACAATTATTCAAAATAACAAAGACCCAATCTTTATTTTTAATGTAGCGAAATGACTATCACACAGAAAATCTCATCTATTTTATTCCATGTCTTTTTTTATCAACGTCTAACCATAGTTTTTAGAAGAAAGGTCCAGGAACGTAGACCTGTAAACAAGGTTATCTAAATAAAACCAGTATTACTGCCTCTGACTGTAAAACCACCATGGGAATATAACATTACAATTTTTTTCATATTCCCGCTTGCTACTTCAGTGAGCTAACCCTTCAGGAACAACGGCTGAAAAATTTGAACAACACTACTGTTTGAAGAGCTGGAAAACCTCTAAAATTACAAACGTAGAAACTTACGTTCCGCCTTACAAAAGAACTATGCTGTAGAATGTTGAGACGTATTCTACAGGGTGTCCCATTTGCAACAAGATGAGGTGTGTTTTAAAGAATCTTTGACCATAGTGGTTTGTGACGAATAATCTTTAAAAAAAGACGTTTTAAAATTCTTCAAGAAATCGGCAATGCGCGGGTGACACCTCCAGTGTGTCTCTATGGTAATCGCTTAACATCAGTTGGGCCGTACGCTTGGTTGTCTGGATTGCTAAGAGATGTTATTATAATTTATAAAAAACATTTATGTTTATAAATGAACCATCCTGTAGTTGTGGCAATCTGTCAACTTGCTCTGATTGTTATTTCGTTTTGTTGGTAGTTGGTGTAGCTCTGCCATACTATTATACATTCTGTGCCTCTGTTTTCTTTTTGCTAAACTCAGACGACTGCCATGGGAAGCCAGATTTTCCTACCGATAAACCGGCCTAAACTGTAGGGATTGAGGCAAAGAAGATTAAGTTACATTTTAAAGGTGTGGGTAGATACTAAAGTTAAATTATATAGCAGAAGATGTTTCAATTATCTACAGGTTCATACCTACATTTTGTTTAAAAACGTACCAAAAGTAGGTATAAGAAATCGGTATTTCAATCAAACTCAGACCACTGGAGCGAGGTATGTAGGTATAGAATGACAATTATACCAGCCAAAACAACTAGGTAATTCAATTATCTATGGTTGTTCCCCACAACAGAAAGTAGTCTGGACTGTACAAGTGCACCAGCGGCGAGGCATTCTCCCAGTTAGCCTGGCAGCCCACCCACAAAGAGGAAATTGAAAAGTTTCGATACGAAATCGATTGGCCGGTATTATACCGCTAACACACTCGCAACGGTGCTAATTATCAAGCTTTTGTTTGAATAGATTTAACATTTGATTTGACTGCCTCTTGGCACCTTCCGGGTTCCGGTAGGGTTGAGTATTTGGACTATGGTGAAATATCTTTTTATATAAAAATCACTAGTGAAAACTGACAGTATTTGAGGTAAGGCCACTAACACGCTTAGATCGAGTTTTTAATAACCTAGGTAGTACAGTTCTAGTCTAAATTATATCCACTTTCTAGCAAAATTCGCATATAGCATTCGTGAGGACCTCTAATTGGCCCAATAAACACTTAATTTTAAGTACCTAGTTTAATCAGTATTACGGCTGTTGAAATTGAAAGTACCTATAGCTGTGTATAAGACAGGATGATTATGCTTTTCTTTCCTAAAAACCCGAATTCGAATTCGTAAATTCGAGCGAATTCGTAAAAATTTTAGCAAGCAAGCTACAGATTGCCAATTTTATGGAGCATAAAGTTTATGCACGAGACAATTTCTAGGTAGCCCACCACAAGGACTACCTACCTCGGGTCAACAATAAAACTTCAAGTAGGTAAGAGAGACTACATGACGCTGCTCCTAAACGATAGGTACCTAGGTACCTATTATTTTGCTTTCTTTGGGTACTATAAGGTAGGTAAGTAATAAAATATACCTACCTACGTACCTACAATGCGTATATAGCGTACCAATATCAACTAAGTAAAGATTAGGACGGGTTCCGAGCTTCAAAAGGCAAAATGTTAATCAAATCATGCATGAAGCCAAGAAGCCCACCCCTGTGGCCTCAGGCAGTCTAAAAACATCAGTCATCAAGTTGACCCACCTAAGTTACCTATCTATGTAGGTAAAATGAACCTTAGGTGGCTGGGATAGATATAAAGTTATTTACTATAGAAGCCGAACCTGCCATGAATAAAATAAACTCCACCTTTGCTTTGGACCATTCGTCCCAGAACAATGTTGTTTCTTCGCACCTACGTAAATCCTTAGCACATCTATTATTTATAATGGATTTACCATACGAGTACCTAGCGTAGGCAGAATGTCCGCATCCACCCGTGGCTCTTACCTACTTTACTCACGTTCTTTCATAAATACGCTAGGTATGCGTAGGTAGTTAATGATATTATATAGGCATATTATATTAGATGCTTTAAAGGCTGTATTAACATATTATAGGATTGGGATCTGGGACTGAATATTTGGTGCGGGGCGCGTGTGCATAGAAATAATTAGTAAGAGAGCGGTCAGAATACTTAAAGAACTAGTCATAGGTATGAGTATTAGCTGAGCTACTTAAGCTACAGAGGCTACTTTGCTTGGCAAAAATGAGTAGAAAAGATTTAGCTCGCCACTTGACTTTGCCATCCAGTCCATTGCATTCTCGATTCTAATACTCCTACGTCCATTCGCTCTCGGCCGGTCTTGTTTTTAATAGAATTCTAGTAGTATTTTTTGCGATATTCTGAGCGACTTTTGATACTCGGATCGGATTTATAGTAAGTACTTTACATTGGCAACACTGATCATCATTCTATTTCATTCCATAAAAGACTTGGCGAAAAGACCAGCATCCAAGTGCCAGTACACATAAAAAAATAAAAAATACGTTCATTCTCATGCATTCTCATTCATTCATGTCATGGCGTAAAATTGATTTGATGTAATGTGGAATAAATCAAAGAAAATAGATATTTCTGGAAAATAAATGATGGCTGGTCGAAGCGAAAGAGGTGTAGGAAGAGTATTAGAAAAACTGGAAGCTTCAATAAATACTGGACAATACTATGAAGGGCACCAGATGTACAGGACGTTGTACTTCAGGCATGTTTGTTATTCCAAATTCAGTAAAAACTTGAAAGTAACACGTAAAAGAAAATAATTAGAAAATGTTTCATCATTGCAGGTATCTAAGCCAAAAGAAGTATGCAGAATTATTAGTTTTGCTAAACAAAGGTGCTACTTTACTACTACAGCATGACCAACAGGGCAGTGGTGCAGATTTAGCCAATCTACTCATAGACGTTTTGACAAAATCTGAGACAAAACCTTGTACAGAATGGATTGAAAAATTAGGGATACTATTTGGCCTAATGAATCCAAGTATACCTGAGAGAGAGACCTTTCTCACAAATGCTGTGAAATGGTCAATGGATAGCAATAAAAAAGGACACCCATTTTTACACCAGGTGAGCAGTATTACTTGTCTTCTTAGTGACCACTGTCTTAGCCCAGTATAATAATGACCTATCTACAAGAACTGTTCCTTTTCAGAGAATTGCTGAAGTTTATTGGAGAGAAAAAAATTACACAGTAGCCCACAAACACTTTTTGCACTCTAGTAATGGAGCTGCATATGCTAACATGCTTATAGAGTTGCACACAACCAAAGGTCTGAAGTCAGAAGTAGACTTATTTATTGCACAAGCAGTCTTCCAGTTTCTCTGTCTGAGAAATGTTAAGATGGCATCGGATACATTTGTTAAATATACAGAGACTCATCCAACAATACTAAATGACAAAGGACCTCCATACTTTTTACCATTGTTGAACTTCCTTTGGTACCTATTACGAGCAATTGAACAGTAAGTACATAATTTGACTACTAAAGTTATTATAGATCCCTATATCACCATAATAGATGAATTAATATTCAAGTTTCAGATTATGTGATCAATGATGAAAAATATCAAGGGGAGTTCCCCTTGATAAGATAAAGTATTATCTTAACACTTATTTAGGTGTCAATTTGAGATCTTATTTTTTTTAACAAGTTTGTTTTCCTGCTAGACCAAAATTTTCTTTTCTTTTCAGGAAGCATGCTAATCAATTTAAAGTGTTACGGACTTGGTATGCTATAAGTTTGAATAGGGATCCAAACTATTCAGGATATTTAGATAATATTGGCAGAATATGGTTTGGTATTCAAGTAAAGCCAGCCACAAGAAGTCGCAAATCAATGTTTGGTGGCCTTATAAAGTCTATTATTGGTGAAGAAGACAGTTCAGATGAAGAACGAGGCCCCACAAATGCACCCTCTGCATTGGAGCTAGATTAGATACAATTTTTTTTTCAAACACATTCAATCTAAGATTCATAAAAGTTTTACAGTAAAGTATGTCAGGTCTATAAATTTTTTTATATGATTAAGTACATACATAGCAATGATTATGTTATAGATAAATCAGCTTTTTGCATTTTTCTGGTTTTGTATGTGAATGAATCAAAAATAGGTAATGTGAAGATGACATCCAAAAATCAATTTTCTCTTACTGTATCTACTCAGGAGTAGGGGAGGCGGCGTAGTGTCTAATTCATATTCAATAAACAGTCTAATGTTTGATAAAGATATTGAATAGAGAAGCGGCAATTTTTTACTCATTTTGTGAGATATTTTCATTTCTATGTCCCACATAATTATGACAAAGCAATGCAATGCCCACATACTAAAACCTTTAAGTGTGCTTTCCTTGTTTTTGCTTATTTGTGAATTGTTTCAGTCCATTGCAGGATCATTAATAAAGACCATGTTATCCAATATTTTAAAGATGTTAGAAAATATTTTGGTGCAACTTTTTTAAAGAGATGACATGACTATTTATGTGCAATGTACCTATATGATATCGATGATTTATTGAATGTTCAGATTTTACACTATGAAACATAAACTAAGTAGACGCAGCCTGATTTTTTAAGAGTTTTGGGCAAACTGTATGTATAAATAAAATATTATTGGTATGAAAATGGTTGTAATAAAAGTTTGTAAATGTAACTGAGTTAGTTTTGAATAATAGGTATGGTTTGTTTTTTGTGTACCTCTGACCCTGAGTACTTATTTTCACAAATTGTCTGCATTATGTATTTAGTGACAACCTTATTAATTTATATTTTATATCACCGATGCTGAGATGTGATTAACATATTAATGTAACTTATAATAACTTATAATGAAAATGATTTATTTTAATGTTATTGGAAAACCGAGACACCTTATTTTTTTATAAAATAAATAAGTACACCTCTTGTTTTATTGCTGTTTCAAAGATACAATTTCTTTTTGCTTTTAGGTTTATATTTATAAAAAAACACATACATAAAAAGGATGTAATTAAAAAAAACATTTTAAAATACACATACCTAATTTATTTTCTAAAAATAAGTAAAATAACTTTGTAAGTACATAATATAATTAGGTAGGTATGTAATATAGGCATATGATGCATCACAAAATATACTTCAGGTCAAACACATTATTAATGTTGTTTACAAGATAATAAAATAAATGCAATCCATACATAAATTATTTGTTAGTAATTAAATTACCATGTTATTAAAATATTATAATCTTCCTTTAAATTTACTATAAATAAATATCCCAATGATAACAAAAATAATCCATTGCTAAACTTAGTTCTACATGGTTTTACTTAAATATAGGTATCACATTGTATAGTTACAATAGGAAATCAATCTAGATTTGTATATTCTTTGAATGTACAATCTGTAGGCACCTGGTACCTATGCTAATGCATTTTGCTTGCAATGTATAGGTAGGTATTTACGTAGAATTCTACTAACTGTACCTTTACAAGGTACTTTATAGAATATTCTGTGGTATTGGTACTGGATAGGTAGGTTATGTACATATTATTATTATTCTGTCGGAAACATCAGTGGTAGATTGTATTGCTTACAGAATAGTTTTACAGATTACTCTATTATGGCAGTGATGAGTGGCATACTGAATCCAACGAGTCGATTGATTAGTAAAAATAAAAAACTGTCAAAATATCTATGTTCCAGTCCGGATGAGTGCTTTAGCAGTAAATGTGTATACAAGCATAAGTGCCATATATGATTTTACATTATACAGCCTATGTCTGTTAGCTAATCATCATTACATAATAATTATAATGTCTACTAGCATCTAGTATAGTTATGTTTTTTTGATATTATTTTATCTTCCAGCAGACCTTGTTATCAATGTAGTTTATCATGTAAGATAACAAAGTTTTTTATGAAAATACAGGCAATGACTATTAACATAAATCTTTTATCACAAGTGAAGTATATTCCCTTGTTTTATTTGCAAAAACTATTGAATCTTTTAAAAGGTCAAGTTTCAATTTCCGATTGTTGATATCCAAAGCTTGTCTCACAATAAACCGATTGAATTCTATAACTTTGGGATGATTTAAAAATTCCTCAACATCCATCCATTTGCATGCTGCTATTTCTATATCTGATTTATCAATAGTAGCAGAGGTAGCTTTCAGTAATACAACGGCATAGATATCAGAGTTACCAAACATGGAGTTATGAGAATGCCTGAATGTTACCATGGAGTCAAATTCCGCATCAATACCTGTTTCTTCTTTAACCTCTCTTACTGCAGCGTCTTTTATGTCTTCACCTGAAAAGAGCATATTTATCTTAAATGTACATCGATGTGCCTTTGATCTACCTACAGATCTTGCCTAGGGAAGAACTGCCAACAGAAGGGGTGTTATAAGTTTGAATGCATTGTGTCAGTCTGTCTCTTTGTCAAGTCATGGGGATATTCATCAGAACTCATACTACAAGGTCTGATGATGACTAGCAACGAAAAGAAAAGAGGGTGTAAGGAGATTTTAATAGGTGGTGGTTTTTATTTTAGTAACATTAACTTGTTTTATCATACCTCGTTCAACATATCCTCCCGGAAGTTTCCAATGTTGCTGTTCAGTATGCTGCTCTGTAACCACCAAGAGTTGGTTCTTCTGATTGAGCACAATGCCACCAACACCAAGGTTGGTGTGGCAGGGTGGGGGTAAGTTAGCTATACTGTCCTCTGGTAACCATTTGTACATCATCACATAGCTGTCTCTCGAATGATGAAAGTTGAATCCTTCCTAAAATCAAAATGAAATAATAGGGGCTTGTAGCTTAGTTAGCACTGGAAAGTACTTCTCGTAAATAGGTACCTACTTTACTTACCTGTGCTAGTAAAGGCACCCAGGTTGCATCTTTGATGTGAACATTGAACCAGGCACATCTTTTATTTTCGCTTTTCCATTTCTGTAATGACTCTGAAAATAAAGTTCGGCTTAGTTCCATAAAGTCCGAACTCCCACGCATTTTTTACTCACAGACAACATTTACGACAAGGCCTAGGATCTGAAACTATCACTAGGTAGGTTAGGTACCCACTACTATTAGATAGTAGGCTCCTATTTACCTAGGAATTGAGAATGAAAGGAATTACTATCCAGAGAATCAAACAAGTGGATTGTTGTAGGTAAGTAAGTTTAATAGGTGGGTCTTACATTGCTAATAATAAAATGTGGATGCATTAAATAACAAAGGTTCTTTGTAGCGGAATCATTCACCATTTTAATTTTGTATGGACCTGTGTAGTCTGAAATAAAGAATTAATAATAATAATAATAATAGGGTGCCATAGGTACCAACTCACCAGCTAAACGATTTGAGAACAAGTCAGTGTCGCAAGGTTCTTCGTTTGAGTCCACTGTTACGCCGTTGTATCTGTCTAAGCAACCTTGAAATGTAGTAGATTCCATCTCATTGAATAGATAGGTACGTAGGTGCCTGTCTAAACTTACGTGTAGTTGGTAGGTATTTATGTGTTGAAATCTCTAGGCGTAAAGTCAAACTAATAAAACCAAAAAACCCAGTCCTTTCGAGTAAATAGGGTACGATACGATTAAAATAAAAACTGACTGAAACTGAAACGAAAAAAAAACGGAGCTCTTATTTTCACAAACTTTTGGTTTCGTGACGTCACGTTAGCAAACAATTTTTTTTTTATTACAGCATTACTACTGGGTACACATACATTTTATATTTTCTTGATGCCGTCTTGGAATGTTTAAGCATGAAATACACGGACTGGAAGTGGTATGTAACTATGGGACCACCAAGAAGATGTACATTTCACTGCCAACCAATTTATTTAAAATGTCAGATTTGAGTATTCACGTCAAGGAATGTTCACGTGTTCACGTTTTGGAAGTTCCTAATGTACGTACAACTAGCCACAAAAGCCACAAACCAAGAAGTTTAAATAAATGCACATACGTGATAAAAAACGCACTAGGTGTCCGCCATTTTGTAGTTAGAAATAAGGCTGGCCTTTTTTTTTATTTGTTGCTTTTTACGGTTTGTTTTGGGTTTGTTGTTTTTGTCGTTTTTGTGAAAGAAGAGAAGTTGGGGAAAGAAAATTGTAAACATAAAATACGTCAAGGTTCTAGAATAAAACCAGTGATCAAGAATAAATCTGCCATGAACATGAAATGCCTGAGTTATTTACATAGAATTAAGATATTAAAAACCAAAGAAACATGGAAAAGGTAAACAATTTTTTTTCAATAAAATTATGTTGTCGCATGCACTGTACCTACATTGTCTAATTTAATACCCACTCGTCGCTTACCTTGTCTATCAAAAAAATTATAGTACCATGTTTTACAAAGAAAAAAACAGCAGAATGTGTTTCATAAAAAATATTTGTAGAATGGAGTCATAGTAATATATGATCTGTGATGGAGTCATACTTCTAGAATCTTTGTGTTGATCTTCCAGGTCTCTTCCCGTATTATACTCAAGCTCATGCACATCAATTACATTCAGTGGTGTAAAAGACCGCTTCAATGGAATTACGGTGGATTCTGCTGAAGAACCTTGCAGCCCAACTAACTTCACTGTAAAATTAGAAGGTAAACGTTACTGAAAGAACCACCCAAAAAGTGTGAAATGCATATTAAACTGTGGCTTATTTATATTTATACATAATTATGATAATAAGTGAATTCATTATTTTATCCATGTACAAAATTACTCCAAAAATCTATGGAAGAGGTCTATATTGAGTAGACTTCTACTGATATGATGATGATCAATACCTAAATGAGGTAGGTACCTATCTAGGCTTGCCCGGGTAATAATATGAGAACCATTTTAGAGTTGTGACTAAGAAAGTGACCTATGTAAGTTTATGCTTTTTTCAGAATCTATAAAAAAATGGACATGTGATGGAAATAGGTGCATTTGGTTTAAAATCAATATAAAGGATGCAGTACTGGTTTCTGTCTTGGCCCAGGTAAAGTGACTATAAATCAATTTACTATTATCATACCTAATATTTATCTACCCCTTGTTTTGACTAACTAAAGGTTTACCTACATCGGCAACAGCTTACTTTATCAAAAATATATGACTTTGACACATCCTTAGCTAACCATTACCGAGGGTTGAATATTGAGTTGCTGTTAATTACCATTCTCTCTATTTTATTAGTATGATAGTATGAAATTTGTCGCTGTGAAAGAAAAGGCTTGGTTTCCGAATTTGCATTACCTATTGACCCTATTGTGTTTTGTGTTAACCATAGGTATAATTAAACACATTTTTATAGAGCCTTCTGAGATACAAACAAAACCTTTATGCAAAAACTGTACATTGTAGATACCTACTTAGATATACTTAACTTACACAGGTTCAGATCCTAATGGGCAGGTAGACCATTTTATTATAGTCAAATATTTGGTTAGAAACATCAATAATATAAACTAATAAATAAAAACTTGCATCTGCACTGCACAAATAAGCTAAGTTAGTTGGTACATTCTAAAATTGTTTAGTTAAAACTTAAACTAGGTATGACTATGAACCTAGTTGTTATGTAAGTATTTATTGTTTTACAAGCTAAGTAATAAAAAGACTTGGTATCTTTAGAAAGGCTTTAATTTCCATCATGCCAGAGATGATTTCCTGGTGATGTACAAATGGTTACCGCAAGATTCCGAGCCAAACTTACCGCCGGCGTGCCACACCAATCTGGGAGTCGGAGCTATGGTTTTTAATGACAAGAGACAGATTCTTGCTATTTCGGAAAAGCACTACGACTATCCTCATTGGAAGCTCCCTGGAGGATATGTTGAAAAAGGTAAGATATAGGAGCTCAAACTTTTCAGTTCATTGCAGAATCTACACACATAAAATACACATGCTATAAAAGTCACGTCTCCATATTTATAAACGCGCAAAAAGCTCAGACACGACACGAGTGCCATGCATTGCATTGCATATGCATAAGCGATGGAAAAAATAAAAACTAGCATCCATCCACCAAATAGATAAAACCACCGCGTGATGAAATCACGCGGCGAAAAAGTAATACTTGATATTTTACTCTTTTTTTTAAAAGAGTGCGAAGGTACTCGTTTGATTTTTACTAGGAGCAATCCTGGGTTCATTTGTTTACATTTACCATGTTATTATTTTATTTTTCAGGTGAAGATATAGTCGATGCTGCTGTGAGAGAAGTTAAAGAAGAAACGGGTGTAAACGCATCCTTTCTTTCACTCATCACATTCAGACACACGCATAAAATGATGTTCGGCAACTCAGACATTTACGTTCTACTCATGCTGAAGGCTCTAACGGAAAATATTACCATTTCACAGAGGGAAGTGAAAGATTGCAAGTGGATGGATATCGAGGAATACACAAACCATCCTCATGTCCACGAATTCAACCGACTTGTAGTCAATAAGGCACTTGAATACAGAAATAGAAATTTGAAACTAGATATACAGAAGAAAACAGTGAAATGGTCCCAATTTACGAGAGAAATGAACTTCATGATGGTAAAAGATGTGGATTACTGAAGTATCGTTATTTATTTCTATATAAACTAGTGAGATTATACAATTGTTGATTTTTTACTTAATTTAATAAATATAAGGAAAATAAATATATTTTTTGATCGAATAATTATTTTATTTAATAACCAGTCAATCTAGCTTAGATAGGTACTTATAATAGAACAAACGATTTGGTGAGAAAATATATTAGATTCTCCATATCTACTTATACCTAGTAGAGTATGATAATTTGGTATATCAGGTGCGCGATAGCGCATTTGCTGAAGGAAGTATACTAAGCAGAGATTATATCATGTTTTGTTCAAATAGCAATGTATCGTCTTCATCAGATTCCAACTGAAAATAGTAGGAACCATAGCACGTATTATGAATTGTAAGACTATTAATTACTATGCTAAAAATATGTACCTATGAAATGTTTGTGAAGTTTGTCTTATCTGCGCTGACCCTTAGACATAGGCAACGGAGGTCCGTTTGACCAATGCCGCTAGCGTTTCCCAACATACGATGGCCGGGTATGCCTGTGAATGAACCAAGCTATTTATTGATATAGTTCTTGTTGTTAACCTCGGGACAGTACAGAGAGCGAGGCAGGAAAATCCTCGGCAGTTGCTTCCAAGATATTATCATAGACTTGGTATTCTGTTTATTCTGATCAGCGCCCTGCAACAAAAATAATACCTACTGGAGTTGAAAATTGTTATGAATAGTAGATTTCAGGGGCTTTAGTCCAGATCACAAGCATACATTTTATGGTTTTAGTAAACCTATACCTACGATTTATAGTACATTATGGTACAAGTGTGGTACATTGGTGATTACCGCCGAGGTGCCATTGAGACCCGAGCCGTAGGCGAGGGTCTTAAGAAAGCCGAGAACGGTAATCACCAATACACACGTGTATCATACGACGTTTTTCAACACACTTGTGAATAAAATAACAAAAATTTCAACAGTGAAAACGCGTTGTGAAAAATGTTTCGCTATGGCGGGAAAAAATAATCAGTTTTCCTATGCGCGCGCATTGCGATCGGCCACAGACTAAAGGGATGAGGTTTTTTTTTTATTTATTTTCCGCGCTTAGGGTTTGCGCCTATTCTGCCTCGTAAAAATGGGGACTTTAAAGTTTTCTTTTATTACAGAGAAAACAAAAGTTATATTTGAGTGAAAGTTTTATTTATTAAACACGTACGAGTTAAAATTATCTATTTAAATAAGAAGTTGCATGAAATGAGCAAGCAATAGGAACATTCATTTATTTGTTCTATTGAACACGATCTTTTTTTTTTAATAAAAACTTTTTTAGTAACAAAGCTACTCAACCAATAAAATTTAAAAAAAAAATCTATAACTCACTTGTGAGTTATAGCAATGAAAAAGTCACAGTTTGATTATGGGTGTCATTATGTGCCTAATTGCGGTGACCATAGAGCCACTTTATGAGCAAGTGTGTTGAAAATTATATTGTACATTCATTTAAAAGAAGTCAATAGGTAATGTGACTTTTACATCAAAATAGTAACAAAACAATGTGGACTTCCACCCGGATACAAAATTGCAATTGTGTAAAAATTAAGTATAGACGTACCTAACCACAAAAAAACACTTCTTTGGTCAATTACGTTGACATTGAGAATAATGCCTATGTTACCCTAATCATGATGAGGTAACCGGCGATTGTCGGAAAATTCATATTGCGTTGATTCACACTAATATAATAGAAGATCATGCGAACATTCTGTTTCTCTGCGAGATTGGAATCCGTACCTTTTGCATCTCAATCCAACCGAAAAATCATTCGATGCGCCACGAATATGATCAAAGTGACCTATATTGTTCAGAAAACTAAAACATTCGAGCCGTTTGTGATCACAACCTTGATTAGTTCAATGCCGATTAAGCTATGACGAACTTCCTGGTTATAATGAGAAAACGATCCACACAGGATGTTCCGGACATAATATAAAATCTATTGGATCGTGAGATCTGCGTTCTTGCATACAAGCGCTTATGGAAACCAGAAACCAGCAAAATTTGGTGAAAAAACATAATTATGTTATCGCCGTGGGATCGGCCCATGCAGTCGTTCAGAGCGCTGCTGGATTGTACCTATTTGAAAGGGTAGGGAGATTAGACTGGTAAAATAAGCAACACTTTGCAAAACACCCACGTACAAGCAGGGACGGGTCTTCACAATGTTTTGCTAAAGTGGCATTATTTTGCCAAGAATTGCAAAACAAAAGGTGTCTGCAAAACCAATGACGACAAAACAATAAATTATCAGCGTGTCGTGGTGCTACCTATTACTATTTGTTTTTAGCAGCACGAAATAAATAGGCGATAAAAAATTCGAATGATCGTTCCGTTTTGTAATATAGGTACCTAGATAGAGGTTATAGCTTGGTTATATAGCCATTGAATAGGATAGGGGGTACCTACACTATAGCAATTTAGAGTAGGTAGGTACAGGTACCTACTATTATACCTATAGCAGATTTGTACACGATGTCTTATGAAAGAAGCTTTAGCCATACCTAAGATTTTAAACCTTTACCAAAAGGTCCAGTCCTTAAAATTTACTTTCTATCCTATAATAATTCTGTAATAGTGTCTGTCTACCTATTTATAACAAACAAACCAATTGTGTTAAATGTATTATCAGCTGTTGCATTGAAATGAGAATCGTCAAAGACCAATGTAAATTATGAAGTAGCAGCCTGTGAAAAAGTCTAAAATCTTTTGAATCCTCTTTATTCACAGTCAAAGTTGATAGGTAGTTTTATCAATAATCTAATCTATTATTATAATCAGATCGTCTACCAAGTGTAACACTTTGATTCTCGTCGTCAGCGGTTGCGGCTGTGGCGAAACACATTGAATACGTACCAATTTTCGTTACGAAACGCTGAAGTCATTATACCATGATTTTTACCCTATCAATCTAATATTACCCACTCACCTTCTTTTCTTGATCTTGTCTGGATTTCACAGTGTAGTACAAGGAGAAACTTAGAAATATTAGCTTAACGGTAATCGCCACAGACACCACTATTATAAAAGCGTAGCTCATGGTGATGTTAGATTTTACAATTTCGACTAACTAAATGATACCACACGCCTTCAGAGTTCAACCAAAACTGCACGAACCGCCTGCTTACTTACAACGTTGTGTTGATTTTTTTATCGAAGTCACTTTACGTTTGTGCTGTTGACCAATAAAATTATAGAGGTGCCAGCGGACGCAGCATTTGTTTACTATTATTTATAACGGTCTCAGGATTACCTGTTTTAAAGATTACCTTTTTTTAGGTTTAATATTTCGGTTGATTCCTCAATAAATATTTGACCTTCTTGAACCTTGCTTGCATACAAAATTTGTCTTTCCCGCATAAAGAACCCAATGTAATAATGCACCTACTCTTAGTAAATATCGAATGATTTCTTAGTTGATTGTAACGATTAGATACAAATCTTAACTACAAAATTACTAGACACCTAAGTGTAGGTACTTTTTTCTCAGTTGTGCTGTCTATTAATAAGTAACTCTTACATTTTTCGCTTGACTCTGATTGCCCGGTGCGTCAAGCGAGGCCTCACAATAACATTCACCATTGTCTGCATTCGTACAGGTACCATGAGAATTTCTTCACAGGGTACGGACAATGACAGACATGCACTCAACCTACTTTCTGAGAAAAATCTAAATTTTGTTTAAAACTGCTTCTTTTCGCCAGCAAGTGATACTGTGAAGATTTCGTAGGTATCCGTTGTTCTTTGAGTCTTATTGCTACACCTACCTACCAAGGCCAAAGCAGCAATCAATGCACTCTTAACTTTCATTTGACATTGTTGATATTCAACTACTAATCGGGAACGAAATGCTAGAAGGTTTCTAAATGGTTTCCAAAAATCCTTATTAAGTTATTTTGTTCAGTCCATGATAATTTTAAAGGTGAATCTATAGGTGAGGTGGGGAATTACTATTAGCTACTTACCACAATGCCTTACAAAATAATAACAGCAAATTATTTGCATCTGAATTTAGTAGTAGGGGCTAGGTTGGTATTCTACGTTCTACATAACTTACTACCTAGGTAGTCTAGACCTGAAAATTTAAGATTTGAACTTATCACTTATCAGTATATTTTTTTGTTTGTTTTTAAAAATGACTGGTAACATTTTTTGAAAACAGAGTACGTCTACCTCTTTGCCACTAAAAATTAACATCAAAATATCGAATAGTAGTACTTGTCCCCTGTTTGATGCGTAGACTCTACGCCGTAGAGCTTTCGGGCTCCCCTTACAAAAGATATCAACGCGCCAAATCTACGCGGATTTCGTAGACCTTCTTTGTTAAAGAGACAGTATTTGCTTGAGTTTCAAATCAGAGTGGCTAGTGAGTGAAAGGTTCTCGAGAGTGAACCTACAATTTGCAAAGCCTTTTAAAGAAGTTATTGTATTTTTTTTATTTTTCATCTACAATCTATTTTATTTTGGAATAGATATGGGGTTATCTTTTATTTTGTAGATACATTCAAATATTTAGATAAGTACATTCGATTACTTTGGCTTTATCTAATCAGTTTATTTACAAAGACGATGACAACGTCCTAAAACCAACCGTAAGCACTTAATTTAGGTTTTGATTCATACATCTATCAGAATAAATACCTCTTCATTATTTTGTAATGAAAAAGCAAAAAACATTATACTAAAGGAAGTTCCAGTACTGCGTAGGTATAGTAATTGAGACAGAGAACAATATGGCGATACAGAAATCATTTTAGTAATAGATATTTTAATACAAAACCTATGAACGAGTTCGGATCAGTGCTTGAGGCAGTAAATCACCATACGAGCCTCAGTAAAACCTCAATAGTAGTCAAATTCACAATTTTAAATTTTAAGGTATATATAATCTATAGAAAAAACATCTTATAAACGCCTGATATAACAAAAAGTCATAAGCATAATATCACACAAAAACTGAGTAGGTACCCTTGTACTAGCTTGTCGCCTATAACATTATTTTTAACCTACAAAGATTACACAAATTTAGCAATTATAAGTATTTGTACGTTCCTAAATTACGGGTACTTTAAATGAATGGGAACAGCAGCCTTGCTAACTTATTTTATTAATACATAGTCTCCTTTTGGTATCTCTGGTGGGTACTATCCTCTTGAAGCACGTGAATTTTGCCTTCCTTGTGTTATTTGACTGTCATATGCTGAGCTGCCTACGCTGAGACGAACGAGCTCAAAAATCGTAACCTGCGGCAGGAGACTAGCGCGGGGGTTATTGCGTCTATCAAAAACCATCGATGGAGTTGAAAATCTCGGAGATACGACCTGTAAATAATGCCAAAAGAACAATTATTTTAAACTTTATAATTTTCACAAAATAAGATATTTCTCCATCTTTCAAAATACAGGCCAAAAATTTTATGTAAACAAACATCTGCCGATGTAAAGATAAACTAATATTTCTCAGATGGAATCAAAGTTACTATGGGTGGAATACAGATAATTCGATATTTTCTTAGAAATTAAAAACAGATAAACAAAGGTACCTTGTCATTTCCCGTTTTCAATGAATGCAATATAGCCAAAGCGATAAACAATAAGTTTACTATCAAAATAACCAATGCAATGATTAGAAAAGGTGTCATTTTGTTACTAATTTTTTTTTTAAATAATGGCTCAAAATAAACCTACTCCTAGCTGGTTTCTGTTGTAAATGGTAGCCTTGTCTAAATGGTTTTAAATTGTAATGAGTATCAGATAAATCGACAAATATACATAATGCATTACGACGAAGTAGATAGGTAATAATACGTTCTGATAAAGCAAAGAAGCACATTTTTACCTAGGTACTGCATAACACTAAATTCAATACTGTAAAAAGGTTACAATACCAGTAAAATAATTGTTACAGGAAGACAGTCGACAGAGAGATTGTTGGGTAACCCATCGGGGTTCGAACATTTCCATAGGTCC
This sequence comes from Eulithis prunata, assembly GCA_918843925.1. Classification (NCBI taxonomy): domain Eukaryota; kingdom Metazoa; phylum Arthropoda; class Insecta; order Lepidoptera; family Geometridae; genus Eulithis; species Eulithis prunata. The sequence goes on along the minus strand of OU974014.1, from coordinate 5,577,931 downwards.
CGTGGTACCTACGTATGAATAATACGGAAAAAAAAAATTATCAGTGAAAAAAGGTTTTGAATGCCTTTCAAGTAATATCGAGCAACCGTGGTTGATCTACCATGATAAAGCTCCTATTTATTTCGATTTGTACTGTCTTCTAAGATTGCTTTACTATTTCAGAAGGCGAAGAGAAATCATTTAATATTATACCTACACTTTAATTTTTGTATTTTTCCTTAGCAAGCAAGCTCGTATTTTTCCTTTAACAGTACCTAGTTTGGAATAAATAAAATATCCGACAGAAAGTGATAGTAAAAAATACTTATCTAACATTTACAGACAATAATTATGGTACCTACTTAGTAATATGTCTTGCAGTGGTATTCGATACAATTCTCATCTGTGTTCGCGTCACAGGTGTATCAACATGACTGTCAGCGTCAGCTATACACATTATTATGTGCCTATAGTGGCATGTTACGTGGAGTTTCAACCCTAAGCTCATGTCACAGAGGCTTGCGCGGACGAGACGCGTAAACCTCCTGCGTGCTAGCTAGCAACTCCACTCTACGTAGAGTAGTCGTCGCGAGTGCAAGCGCTTCTCTGAACCTTCAGCTACGCCACGCGTACACAAAAAACACGCGATCGGAAACGCAATTTTTTTAAACAAAAGTGTTATGGAGTGAGCAGTGCACCCCATGGGTCGTTTATAACGGCAGTATTGCAAGGTAAGTTTATGAAATTATCTGTAAAATAAATTTAAGTCTACGTGTCAGCGAATGCTGAGTGAAAGGCGAACTTTTGTTAAATTACGTGGATTGGCTGACAAATTATTTGACCATGTTATATTACATATCTATCAGTAGGAATTGGTGTCGAGCTCGTGCTAAAAATAATACCAAATCCTCTACATTTTAGATTTGACTTCTCTTATCGATACTATAGCGAAAGCGCTTATTAATTTCTATAAAAGCTTGTGTAGATTGTGCCTATAAAATATATAATAACGAAAAAGCCAAAAAATATAATTTTTACAATTGTTATTATCGATTTAGTCAGAAAGTGTTCTAAAGCTCATATTAACATAACATCTATATATTTTATTATGTTGACCTGAATTGATTCAACGAGTATTCTTATCTGTCCTTGACATTTTCAATCTGCAATAATATATTACCACATTTCCTATTTTCAACTATATTTTGAACAATCTGCTACAAAATATACTAAGTACTCAAACTAAACTACTATTACCTACCTACTAAAAATAAAAAAACGTTTTTCGAGCGAAGAACACGTGAAATAAATGTTATCTAAGTGAAAACGCTTGTAAACATTGATAAAATTTTATATTATATTATGATAACTAAATCCTGCTACGGATGTTCTCACTGGCTAAAAAGACTAGGTAGGTAAGTAAGACTTTTTCTTTAATTCTTTTCTTATTTGTTTTTCTTTAATTTCCTTTTATCAAATAGTTTTTTAGTCATTGATTGCAAGTTGTAGGAGAAGATCTTTGTTGAAAACTGTCAAAAAGTTTGTGATTCTCCTCGATTTATCATTGAATGGGTTAGCACTCAAGAATGAAAAAATTGCAATAGGTGGTTTCTTTCAACGTAAATAAAAAATAATAAATTAAACATGTGATAAATAAAAAGTTGGTAAACCTTATCGGTTTTATTTATTTCAAGTCGTAAATCAACACACAGTACCCAAGTAGGTAGGTTCTATTATGGTTCTATGTAAGTACCCACTTCTTTTTATTAGTTAGTAAATAAAAGTAACAACTATTCATAATATCACTAAAGTTGTGATGTATTAACTCCGAGACTTGTTGCACACCTACTTGGTTAATGTAACGACTACCTACAATGTTGTGAAAAGTTGTTTAATGTTCGTATAGTTCCTGGTTTTCTAAAATAAAATATCATTTTATATATCTTTAAATATCAAGTCTTACAAAAAAAATGTCACTGGATAATGTTTTTTTACATGACAGAATGTAGAGAGCAATATAATATTGTTTTATTGTTCAATGTCTTATTGTTATTGGTTTTGACTTATATTTAAAACTAGTCTTTGCAGTGACTTGTTTGCCATAAATCTATAAACGGACTAAAACCGACCATGTTTTTAAAATGCATTAAATAACTTACTAATGGGTTCATAATCAATCACAGATCAATCCATGTATTCATAATTAGTTTTTAACGGGCGTATATTTATAAAATACTCGCTATGAGGTTTTTTTAACGATTTGACATTTTAGTCAATAATAAACAGCAAAAACGTCACTATGCGAAAGAATACCGTGATTTATTAAAACAGTTACGTATGTACTGTCTACCACAATAATTACCTACAGAAGTAGGTACCTACTTCAATTAATACCATAGCTGACGCAATAGCGTCTCGCTACATATTCATAAGTTGCTATAGTAGGTGTACATAACGGGCGCTGTCAATATCATTATTGTGAAAGTGCCCTATGGCGCTCCGTTTTCACACCATTATTTAAACGGAAGCTCTTATTTTATAGAGGTTTTGAAGTTAGCAGTACTTGGCTAATCTTTTATTGTCGAAGAAAGAGAATAAATATGTATTTAAAATACATTCTCTTTCTAGGGCAAGAGATTTTTCAGCAAATTAATAGAAATATATAATGTTTTTTTATTTATTTTTTAAATAAGTAGGTAAGTCACATAGTAAACTTAGCAATTCATAAAAAAAGGAAATTAAATCTCCTTATACCCCTATTTTGTTCATAGAAAGTGATTCTCGAATGTAGGTATCTAATAAAAACTCAAGAGGCAGCGTTAGCCACGGAAATGTAAGCGAAAGTGGTACCTTCACTTTTAGCTTGTTGCTCGTATATTGCTGGTCGGGCCTCCGGTGGTTGATGCTTTTGCTTAAAATAATTGGATCAATGTACTTAAATATTTTCCGGTCCAAAATGGCTCACAATCACTATAACGTAACATTTGCTTTAGTTTAGAGTTTTAAAGTAGCTGCTTCTAGATGATCTACTAAAGATAAAGATACAATTACTAAGTACGAATTTTTGTGTTCTCATGACAAGTATTATCTGGTTGGTATTTAGGTATCTCGTATTCCGTCAAATAACAAATAAGTAGAGCATGTTTCTGGATTGTACAGATATTTGTTACTATTTCTATAGGGGTAGAGGAAAATACTTGTAGTTACGAGTAAAATTCGCGAGCTGGTCTTTCTTTACTGTAATAATTTGGGCGTCCTATAATCTCGTCCCTTACTATTCATTTATTTATCTGAGGGTCGTATGTTGATAAAGAAGAATCGTTATTCAAGCATAGATTTGAATAGAGATTCTCATACAAAATCTATGCTTGAGTCCGGATCAGTGCTTGAGCGTAGTAAATCGTAATACGGGCCTTAATTTAGATTTTCTAGAGACAACCTGAAATATAAAAAAGTCATGTAACAAACTCGTAACAAAAAGCTCTAAAAAGCAATAATGCGCAAATAAATATGAGTAGGTACTATAACGATGATGATAGATTTCTCCTATTCAGGGGAGGACCTTGAAAAGGCATGAGCATTGTAAAATTATGTGAATTGTTTCATGTTTGTCCAGCTGATGAGAATGAAACACGATCAAAACAGCTTACGTTTACACAAATTAATACACATTCATACACGTTTTGCATTGCGTCGAATATACATGGTCTATCTATCTGCGTCAGTTTATTTCTTATTGAAAACAGTATGTGAACGTGATATGATAATAATAGTTATAGGTATATAACGTCGATCCGTAAAATGTAAATTAGAATTAATAACCAATTGATTATTTTCATGTCACAGTTAGGTACAACACTATTATATTATCTCTTCTGTGGGTGCAACTTTTATATATTGAGCTTGGGCGAAATGATATTGAGCCTTAATAGGGTAGGGTAGGTATGGTATGGCTCAATATGTATAAAAAAGTTGTATTCTTTGCCACGATGTTTTGCACGTCATTATTTTTTATTCTTTCATATTATTATCATAGAGGTATTTATATGTATGAAATCAAATCATACGACTTAAAAAAATGTTATGTTGCCATTACTTGAGCTCCGCTGGCTGTACCTTTCGCTATGCTCTAGCTAGTGAATCAATGCGAATAATTCAATGTTGCTAATAAAGTGAGTAAAACGGTATAACACGGTTGCTATCTACACTACAACTTTATATATGCAAATTGCAAAACGAATCAATTTTTGAAACCAAGAAAAAGCGATCACCTTGATCGTTCTTTCTCTTAGAGCGTTATGCAATATGTGCTCTAGTAAGTATATACAATAGCAGCGATAATCATAAGTAGGCTAAACTTGTGATGTGAAAGTGACCAAGCGGCAATGCCGCGAAGGTCGTTCGTAAAACCACGCGGCGCTCTACAGGCGCACCGGTGCAGAAGATACCTTACTATACCTGGGACTGTAGGTCAGTGTAAGGTACTTCATGTTATTCATTCCGAAGCACATATTCCCCTATAAACTGTAGCCACCGTATGTACCCTATATTCTACATTACTAGGCGTGGGCGAGTAAGTAGGTATAAAAAACTCAAGGAGGAACAACGTTGCGCTACTTGATTGAGTGTTACTATGCTGTTAGTTCTGGGCTGCGTACGCATCAGCAGCGCAGCGTTGCCGTTCGAAATGTCACGTAAATGTCACCGTCCAATCGAGATTGAGGCTGGGGAGGCTGAGCATGAGCAGCTTACACATCAATGCCACACATTACCATTTAATTTTCTTTGATCAATTTTATATATTTTTGTTTGCAAGATATCGTTTCAATTTTTCTACCGAGATACCGATTTAGCGCGGTAGCAGAATTCTTGACAATAACTTAAACTGCTGTATGATATTGATATTATTGATGCTATAAGTACTTAAAAAAAAAGAGCCAATGCCAAATAACGTGTAAGTAGATATGACCAGCCATAACAGACCAGGCTGAAGATAATTGAAATCATTTTCCAGCTGTACAACCTGCATATTTTTACAGCTGCAATGGTACATAGCATAACTGCAGCCTACCTACTGAAAATTTACGTAATAATAAACATGAATGTATTACAAAATATAGGTATTGCCTCTTTCTTCATGAAAAGCAAAACAATCTTTGTTATTACGAGTAAGATTACAATAGTAAAACTAAAATTAAATGCTAGTGATTTGAAGACTCATAGAGTGCTATTGATAACAAATACCATTTTGTGGAGTCGTCCCGGTTACGCATGGGTGGATTTTTACCAATTTATAAATACATAGGTACCGTACCCAGGTATTTATAAAGTTTAAAGAAAATATTTTTTTTGTCCAGCACCCGAACTCCAGATTTTTACGTTTGGTTCTGGATATTGCATTTTACGTTAAACTTCTAATTCCAATATATTTCTTATCACCGAACAGTTTCATTCGAAAACTGGTTTCTACGCGCAATCAACTAGTTCAATGTATAAATTTGCTATTTATCTCGAAACTAGGACCGTGATACCGAGGTGTGGTTCTGTATAATTATTGAACACGTGTCTGCAATGTCTGTCTAGTAACCGAAATAAACAAACTATAAGTAAGTATGTATGTAGGTATAGGTGCCTTACCTATAAGCAAGATAAAGTTACCTACTCGTGTTTAGTTTAAGGTCTTATAGAGCTATAACTATAGCTGTAGCTGTAGTTATAGATGTAGTTCCAATCAATGTCAAAAATGAAAAAAATTTATAGCATTGCAGTAAAACTATTTTCGATTATGACGCAGTTGGACACGCATGAAAATTAAATATAAATAATTATACTTGGTTTACGATTAATTAAACCTACTGTTTCGATTCTAAAAGAAAAAAAAACATTCAAATTCTGTACCCCAATTCTCGTGCGTAGCATTTGCGTAGACCCGTTACAAAAACTCTGGATACTTTGGTTATGCGTAGCACTTGCGTAGGCGCGTAGCACTATCGTAGCAACTTATGACGTGGCATACAATACAAAGCACGTATTTAGGTAAAGAATCTGTGATGCAAGTTCTGCATTCGAAAAATAGTTTAGGTACTCTCTATGTTGAAATAGTAATACTTCGGTTCCAGGTAAAATATCAATGTATTTGTATACAATTATTGCTTGATATTTTACCTGTGTTTGAATTTTTACGGGGATTGAATATTATAATAGTCTGCCTCTTCTCTATACATGTTTGTAGTGTACCTATTGCTTTGCGACGTCATTTGTCGCGCTGTAGGGCGTCGGGTGGGCGCTCCACACCGTCGCCGCCGCCGCCCAGAGACCATCGCTGGCGCCATACCTCCCTCACACCCCATGATGGCCATGACCTTTATTCATCTAGAGATAGTGATTATAGACGGAAAAACATATTATCTTGATATTGTATCTTTTCAAAAATATTATCACTATTGAAAAGTATACAAAACATTAAATCTTGTGGTTTTACGGTTTAAAACTAACCACAGTGTTTACAGATAATTTTATAAGTTATAGTTCGTTTTTATGTTTTACTTCGTTAGTCGATTGTAGGCGTACTAACCGTGTGTGCCGTATACATAATTATTTTATTACATTTAATATTAATAATTTAAATTTATTAAAGTGTTTTTAATTCTATATGGAAATTAGTACCTTCTACACACTGATACCTATAATGAGGGTGATATTTTTTCCAGATTTCACGATGCCGGGATGGGCGACCGCGGCTACTGACGTGGGCTCGGAGGACTATGAAGAGAACTCGGATTACTTTAGTCATAGGACAGAAGGAGTAGATGCAAAGACTGAAGCAAGTGGTGTAGGTGAGTTATTCCATACAACGGATAAATAATTTGATGTTTGGTTTCTAATTGTACGGTACTTATTTTTGTAAAAAGTAAACTGCTATTAGCTAGCTCATATATGAGCTATATAAGCAAGCACCTAGGCTTAGGTACCTCCTTTATTATACAGTAGCATCTTGTTCGATAATAATTAGTAGGTATCGTACGTAACAGAATAACGATAAAATGTTATTGGAAATGTTTTTATAATAGAGCCGTCGAAAGGCACGAAGCAGATAAGGGAATTACGAAAATCACCCGTAGCCATGCGTATAAATCGATTAGTCTGTATTCGCGTTCTTACGCAAATACTTTATCAAGCGTGCAGTCGCGTCACGTAACAGCCAGGTTTTGTACAGAGTAGCAGACTTGTTGCACAAAATGTTTATTAAATTTCGCCTTCAAGTAGCCGTCGTGAGTTGTCTTAGCTTTGCGGTTGGCAACGATTCGTGACGATGAGCACAGCAATGACGACTTTCGAGATAGTAAGCTGATAAGAATTAATGATGTTCAACTCGTGTAGGGTGTAATGTAACACGGGGTAAGCTACTCAGTACGATTAATTACGTTGCGATTTTGCTTCAGTTTGTAGAAGTGCTTTCCAAAGGTATTTTATGACGGGTTTTTTTATCATAGATACGAGTAAGTAGGTTCGAATTACCAGTAGGTAGTACCTGTTCTATCAGGATATTAATTGGCACATACACACATATACCTACGTATAAGTAAAGGTCCTAAATTAATGATGACAGAACGTTATACCTAAGTAACGCTTAGAAGTACTTTACATTTTGTAACTCACCTACCTATCATAGGTAAGCTGTTGCATTTACAAAACATATTTATGATGATTGATGATTATACTTTGATGATTCTAAAAAGAATGCATCATAGCAACCACATCGGATGTGATAGAGATATCTACGCCCGGTTGGATCGATCTAGGTGTAAGCGATGGCGATTATCATGAAGATTCAATGTACAATTCCAGATTACTACGACAGCGGCAGTGGAAGCGATGAGGTTCTGCCACGGCGAGGTAGCCGCGTCCGTCGTAATGCCCTTGGGTCGTCCTCCTCAGCCACGAGTGGCACGTCCACTAGTAGCACTCCAGCGGGGCCAGGCCGACGGCGGCGGAGCGGCGTGTCCGCTCGAGAACGGAACCTCAGGCGGCTCGAGAGCAACGAGCGGGAGCGGATGCGAATGCACTCATTGAATAGGGCTTTCGAAGTGCGTATTTTTTTTACATTTTATAACCTTTGAGGAGGTACATTTTTAGAATGATTTACAGGTGGAGGTAGATTCTTCCACTTTATACCCATCTGCTCTGTGCACAGGTTCCACGAGTATCTTGGCATATACTTACACTGTATCAACTCCTATTTATTCCCTTTCAGAGTCTCCGCCGAGTCATTCCACACGTTAAGAAAGACAACAGAAGCCTCTCAAAAATAGAAACCTTGACTCTAGCACAGAACTACGTGAAGGCTTTGACGAATTTAGTCTGTGATCTGACGGGGAAAGATAGGCGGTACCAGTAAGTATGAAAATAAATTACCAAGTCATTACGTAAGTTAGTGTACCTACCTACCTACTGAAATGTTTAAAAAACTAATAGGTACGTAAGTAGGTACTATTTTACAATGGATTTGTTGCAGTTCAAGTGCCCGATATTGATCCCTAATTTAAAACACAATTGTTCATTGTCTATTTGGTACTCTGCCGTAATAGTACCTAATCAATACTATTACTTATCCACTTTGTACTCTTAAACCACCTAACTGAATATATGTATTCGGATAATCGGTACTCCGATATAGAATAAAATAGATACAGTATAATTACCATCCAGGTGTGCTGGCAGACAAATGCTTACTTATAGCTCATAAAAAAAAAACTCTGATCGGCTCGTATTCTGAAGCAAAGATTAATTTTTGTTACACTTTCAAGACTCACGATTGACACGATTGAGCATTATTGCTAAATCAATCAAAATGTAGCAAGTCACATATTGAGGAAATATTTTTTTATCTACTCGATAAACCTCGTAGTTTATCATTGTGCCTAAAATAATGCTTTAATTTTCAGTTTCAACAGTGATGATGATACAATCGAGCCTGTTTACGTGCTACCACGGGTGGAAGAAGACAATAACAACATGTCTAGTCTTGAGCAGGAGGATGTCGAAGATTTTCCATGACACATGCGCAGTGCACGGCTCGCTAGCAAACAAGCCGTAAAGCATTTACACTTTCATAGGTGCAGTGACAAGCTAGGTAATCCTACGATAAATAACAAACTCTACCTACACTCTACTTAGCTCGCCACTTATGAGTGTGTAGATCGGCCATACACGATGCCGTGGTTTGAACAAGAACATAGAATAGACGGATCCTCTCTTAGCGCGACCTACGAGTAGGTATAAGACGCCTTTCAGACTGTAGACTTTCTGATCAACGGCTGTTAGTTTATTGGGTCGCGTTGCGCTCACTGAATGGTTGTATGCGCACTTGCATACCTACATCTTCATATTGGTTATGAGCTCGACGATCAAAGTCTCCAGTCTGCGATGAGCCTAAAAATATTTGTCAAACCCCAACTAATAGGTGTTTATCTTTGGATATATTTTTAGAATTAAGGCCATAATTGTGTATTGTATGTCTAAATTACCTAGGTAAGGTAGGTAGGTACTAGTAAAACTTATAAAATCGATATAATTATTTCCATCTATTTTGAGCTTTCTTTTTTTGATTCGATATTTTATTCTTTGCCAATCTTTCATTCAATCGAATATGAATTAATTTTATAAATTCATAATCACCTCATAATTATCCTACTCAAACGTTTCTAACCGACAGACAGGCGTCATGGCTCAGTCGGTAGTAGCTCTGCCTTCCGTGCTGTGGGTCGTGGGTTCGATCCCCACCGAGAACAAACATGTGTGTGTTGTAAACATAGATGTTTGTTCTGTGCCTGGGTGTTTCGATGTATTATAAGTATATATTTACAAAAAAAAGTATGTATACCTATATTCTATCAGCCATCTAGTTTCCATCGTTCAAAGCTTTGCTTAATTTGGGACTAGAAGGCGTTGTGTTAAGTGTCCGTGAATATTTATTTATTATTATTATTATAACCTAACCAATAATTCGTAATCATCACGTTGGCTGTAGTGATGACACTAGTTATTGGAAACTATCCATGTCGAGGTGCCAAATTGGAAAAAAAAAATTATTACATAAGGCGGGTATATAGTACACAGCTTCAAATAAATAGACAAGCAACCTGGCTTGTTCTATGTGAAGGCGTGTGGCCGTTATTATATTAGGTAGGTACATGCACGTTAAATAGGTACCTAAGTGCTGGTACAGTACAGATTTATTAGCTTTAGTGGGTGTGCTGTGAGTTACCGTGTAATTATAATGTACCTATATACCTACATACATAGAGGTATTAATTAGGTAATTTTAAAGTATGAAGGAATCGATTGTGAATCCATTTTGTGCCATCGTAAATATTTTTGTTACCTATTGGTGTATTGCCTATACATACATAATATATGTAATAGGTACATAGGTATGATTATGATAAGATTCGATAGTTTTACCTATGCAATATACCTACTTACCAAGTTCAGTAGGTCCTAGGCCTACTCAAAAGGATTCACAATCTTTCCTGAATTTTATATTGCAAAATATTTACATAAGTACATTATTACCATAAAAAAATCTATATTTATTGAAATATCTGTGTACGTACTGTCTGTGTACTGTGCCAAAAGTGTTGTTTATACGTTTTTGTAGAATATAATAATAATAAAGTTGCATCAAAGAAATCGTTCCTTTTCTGTTTTATACTGCGAGAAGCTTAGATGCGAGACGGTCAAAACTTTTTACCCGTAGGTACCTTACCTACAAATATTCGAAAATTGAAATGAAAAACAAAAAAATGTTGGGCATGGTACCTTCCTAGGTACGGTACCTAATATTATTCATACATGTTGCGAATAAGAAAACAATAAAGGGGCGGATTCGAATGTCCGAAGAGTGATTGCTAACACTAAACTAAACGGCCCGGTGGCCCGAATGATCGAATGAATGAATGAAAACGCTTTATTGTACCTACGTAATTAACACCGAAACATATTCCTATGATATAAACAAAACAGGTTGCATTAAATTGCAGGTTGCCCGACAACATTAAGATATCGTGGCAAGTTGATGGTTATAGAAGAAAAAGTACCAAGGTAGGTACTTACTAAATAGGTTACTAATTTTACGGAAACGTAGGAAGGTAGTGGATGAGAAAAACCTGTGCGCAACAAACTACAAAGACAGTCAGTAGGTAGCTACCATCTAAGTACCTGTACCTAATAGTAATAGGTATCACCATTGTTTATTCTACTAATTATGTACTGTGGGTGGTGTGGTGATCCTATGATCCTTCTTCCTCCAACCGGTGATGTGATGTGACTGTAAGTAAGTGATCAATGTGATGACTGTGATCATCCATTCTTCCATCCAAGATGGTCATCATCCTGCCCAAAGAATATGTAAATGTAATACTGCGTATTATGTGATCCATCATATCTCTCCTCTCCCTTCATTCATTCCCCACCTTTTGATTATTTTAAAATTATTTTTCTCAAAGCTAAACAATTTCCGTTTCCGATTTTGGAGTCGCCAGGATTAATTAGTGCTAGGCTGATCCACACTACAAGTAGCTTTCTAATCTTTGCTGCTTGTCAAGTTGGTTTGTTCGATACGCGACGTGACTGATTGCGTGACTGACGTCACATGAGTGAGACTGACAAACTTGAAGTAACTTTTTTTTTAATAAAAAAAAATATAAAAATCGTGCGTGTGTGTGGTGTGGTTCGGATTGGATTTTTGTGGATTGACTGAAATACTAGGGTTAATTTTACATTATTTTTGCTGTTATTTCATTTACTGATTGTTAAATCCCCGCGGGGGTAGTGAATAACATAATGAAAAATTCCTTTCTCTAGTTTAGATTTGTTTAGAGCCAAGTTTGCATTTAGAATTCACCCCACCCAGTACCTACTGCGTCTGTCTATCTCAATATGGCCGTCTTGTAATGAATCGGTGGTCAGTGATATTGTTGTGATTTCGTATGATGTACAACACCAAAATGGAGCTTCGCGTTGGTAATAAATATCGTCTTGGTCGTAAGATTGGTTCAGGTTCATTTGGAGACATCTACTTGGGTGAGTAAGCACAAGAATCTATGTAAACAAAGGAAAATGGTGACTTTTGGCCCAGCTGCAATAATTCGTTTCGAAATTATCTTTGTGTGGTCACCTTAGTACCTAGCTATCAAATGCAGTTCCATACGACAGCAGTAATTATCTTTATCCATAGAACAGCTTAGATGGAATGTTGAGTTCTCGTTAAGTTTTTTGACATGTGACCCTCAAATTGGTGAGGTTCTGCCTTATTTTCTATCTCATCATGAATCATGAAGCGTTTCCAACAGAAATAGGCAATTAAAATGATCATACATTCTTATGAACTTTTCTAAATGATTGCAGGAACAAACATTGTAACCAAAGAAGAGGTAGCAATTAAATTAGAATGCATAAAGACAAGGCACCCACAGTTACACATAGAAAGCAAATTTTACAAACTTATGCAAGGAGGAAGTGAGTACCCTTTCAAAGCTTTTTACATTCATGGATAAATATTGGCAGTGTGTGAGCTTTAATAACTATTTACTACAGAAATGACCAATTCATAAAGTTCATTGGCAAATCATGCGTTTGATTGGTTAGGTACCTACCTAATTATTTATGAATTCAAAAATATATTATAGAATTGTTATTTAATTTTTTAATGTTTTCAGTTGGAATTCCTGCAATCAAATGGTGTGGTTCGGAAGGAGATTATAATGTTATGGTAATGCAGTTGCTTGGTCCATCGTTAGAAGACCTGTTTAACTTCTGCTCTCGTCGGTTTTCCCTAAAGACTGTGCTGCTATTGGCAGACCAACTTATTACCCGCATCGAAGATATTCACTACAGAAACTTTATCCATAGGTAAAAACACAATATTCATTATTCTCTACTTGTATTTACTAGCAACCAGCGGTTGAATGGCTACTCGGGCTAAGGTAATTTGCTACCTGCTCTAGCTATAAACTTTACTATTAATTAATATTTATTATAATATTAGTTCTCCAAAGTTGTTTTACCTACTGCTGTGTTTACTTGCTCAATAATAATTAATTACCTGCCCCAAAGATAACAAATAAAACAAAAAATATCTAATTTTAATTCAAGGGGGAATAAGATCTGCATTGACCGTTGGTTTGCATTGTGAAGGCGTGAAAAATTTGTCAATTTCATTGACCATTATAAAAGCTAAATTATTAATTGACCTAGGTCAGATTCTGGTTAGAGGTACTAGCTGTTTACAAATTATTATCATTACTCTAATGAACATATCAGTTATGCCCTCACAAATCTAATGTTTGATAAACTGTACCTAATTAATATTGTATGTCTATTTACATTATGATTCCTGATACAAACAGTACAATGTAAGTAGTGATAATCTTATTTAACTAACAATATTGCTCTTTCCACAACAACACAATATATTTACAGAATGACCTTTACAGCTAAGGGTCTGACTTCATTGTACTATCCTAAATCATGATTTTACTACACCTCGACTAATTCTTATAATAGGATCTTAGGATTAGTTAGGGAGTGACGGAACTCCTGAAACTTGTTATGATGTTTACTAACGACAGATAAATGAAATTTTTACGTATTTTCTTACCAAGTTTCACTTTATAAGGTATCAGCATAAATAAAATACCTACCTACTGGTAACTGGATGGATCCATTAACTTCTGATACATTTTATTTTTACAGAGATATCAAACCAGATAACTTCCTCATGGGCCTAGGTAAAAAAGGAAATTTAGTATACATAATAGACTTCGGGTTAGCTAAGAAGTACAAAGATCCTCGCACGCTGCAGCATATACCATACAGAGAAAACAAAAATCTTACAGGTAAATATTGTATAACAATACTTTGGCCCAATGGCTCATTAATAAAACATAATGAATAAAGTTCTAGTCCTAACTGCTGCCTAACCTTACACAAATATTAGGCTTTTACATCAATTGAAGGTAATTTATACAGCATCAGGAGGCAACCTACAATAGTATCGATTCGCTTGTTGCATATTTCTAAACTAACCTAATTTGACAGCTCTAAAATTATAGCCGTCCTTGTCGTTTCAGTTTATGAGAAAGGGGCAGCAACATTTTTAGTGCTGTCAAATTAGGTTAGTTTAGAAAAATTCAACAAACGAATCGATACCAATGCCTACACTTAATGGGACACTGTAGTGGCTAAGTCAGGTCCACACAAAAATATATTTTTCATCATTCTCTAGTTCTTTTGAGTAGGTACCTTACCTTAAATAAATACTTCACTTTAGTTTATATCTGCTTTTCAGGGACTGCTAGATATGCATCGATAAACACTCATTTGGGCATTGAACAATCTCGCCGTGACGACCTAGAATCCCTGGGATATGTACTCATGTACTTCAACCGAGGAAGCCTGCCGTGGCAGGGACTAAAAGCTGCTACCAAGCGTCAGAAATACGAGAGAATATCCGAAAAGAAACTGTCCACACCTTTTGATGAGCTTTGCAAAGTAAGTATATGTGAAGGTGAGAACAGTGGGCGAAGTCGGATGTGCCATGTCTGAAGAATTTAAATGTAATTTTAAATTTGCGACGCGTAAATTAGGGTTTATGTCAAGTGCTTTTCGCAAATCGGATCAGCAAATGCAGCGTGATTGAAACACAAACATCTAAACTTTGACATTTATAATATTAGTGGGATGGGAAGTGGAATACATGCGGCTATCCAATAACAAATTATTATTACTTATGCATTGCAAGGTGAAGAACTAGTTGAGCCATCCTGTGACTAATCGATTTAAAGGTAATTCGTCACACTTGTCATTCAAGCCTTGGACTGTATAGTCATGCTACTATTTTGTTCCCAGGGAGATGTATTTCTAATTTCACGCGCAACCTTTTTTGTCCCTAAAATGTAGCAGTTTTAAAAGTTTGAAGCCAACATTGATTTTGCAAACGTCCTTGTTACTCATAAACCAACTTCTTTGTATTTTATAAAGAGGTTTCATTTGTAGAGTGCACAGGGCTATCGTTGATAGTAGGTACTGAATAAGACGAATAAAATAAAATTTAATGGGTTCACATACTTGTGCGAATTTTGGGCATCTAGTTAAACCCTCGTAATTGTAAAAATCCACAGATTACCGAGGAAATCTGATCAATATAATATTCTTAAAAACACCAATTTTTCACCCAAAATGTCTTGTTTTACAGAACCATCCAATCGAATTCCAACTATACCTTAAGTACTGCCGGCGGCTGCGTTTCGAGGAGAGACCCGACTACAGTCACTTGCGGCAACTCTTCCGCACGCTTTTCCACAGACAAGGGTTCACCTACGACTATGTGTTCGACTGGAATATGCTCAAATTTGGTATGTACGAGTATCTTAGATAAATCATATTATTATAACCATAGGGTACCTATATGTAGGTAAAATCTTTGACCATTTGTCAAAGATGTTTATTCTTATTGTGGTGCATTGTATGAATGACACAGCATAAGCAAGCAGTCAGATCTATGACAAGGAACATTCTGTAATCACAATGTCTCGTTGAAGTTAAGCCCTACACTCCCCACTTTTTTGGAAGCTGTAACATACTATCACATTTCTCCCTTTTATATTTTAATAAATCGGAATAGTTTAGACTTGTATCCGAAAGATCATAGTTTGTATATTTGCGACTCTATAGCACCCATAGCTGTTGAACCCTTTGTGTGAGAAATGGACACAACACTCAGACCGGAAACAAATATTTACAGGTAGCGCAAACATTTGTCCCGCAGCGGGAATCAAACCCGCACCTCTGGCGTCTCAGCCACTATCTGGTTAGTCAAATATTGTATATGTGGATGTTTGCATGTATGTGACTCACGCGTAACAGCGATTTGGATGAAAACGAGCGAAGCTGCGGACGAAAGCATTCACACTACTGTAAAATGATTCGTTTCTTGTATCAAAATTGGTTATATTGAGACTAGCTTATTGGGCATGAATGTGTGCGATGTGAGGGTGTTTAATTAGGTTGTACTGCGACGCACACAACACTCACCGTCTAGTTTCACCTTTTTTGCTGTAGGTTGTGGGTTCGATTCCCACCCGGGACAAACAATTTGTGTAATGAACAGCTATTAGTTCTGTGTCTGGGTGTTGTAATAATATAGATAAGAATCACTGCATTTGCAACAAAAGTATATTTACAAGTATTCCATAAGTTTTATCGTTCCAATATAACTCTGCGTGTAGATTGACCCCCCATATTGCTACTATTTTATGTTTGTGAGAAGAAGACTCTTAATAATTTGATTGTTTTAGGAGGACCTCGTGGTAACTACCAAGCGGGTGCGGCAGATCGTACCCTAAGACGTCACGAACCGCCAACGGAACAAGAAACAAGTAAGTGTTGATCTGCTTCTTGATGTACAAGGCGTTGGATTAGCTAGCTTATGTGGGCGAGGCATATCACGTCGAGAACTGACAGCGAGCAGAAAGATTCTCAAGTGGAGTTTACCTATCGGAAAACACTGCTGGAAGCCGTTTAATGCCGCACAAAATCAGTCGCTTTGGAAATCCATACGGCCTAATGCATGGCCTATGTTCAGCTGTGGAATGATAATGATTCTTGGTGTGATGTTTATGCTGCTTAGAATTTCATGAACATTTAAATATCTGACTGTCTTGTATTCGTGTATAATGCATCTATGTTTTTCTTGTTTGTGCTAGCTAAGGCTTAAGCATAGGTATGTGTATTCTGTTATATTCGCTTGATAGATGCAGTCCTAGTCCTATAGATGGGCTAAGAATGGCTATTAGACAATGCTGACTTGGTTGAAACTGCCACCTGGGTGTTTGATGACGAGAAAGTATTTAAGTTGTAATATTTGAAGGTTATCACTCTAATTGGCTTCACCCTCAACTCGGTTGTTACCTTTTGGAGTATTACAAAATGTTTGTAGTTTGACTGTGTTACGCAACACAGTCGGAAATCGTTCGGTATATAAAAATGAAATAAGTGAGTTATTTGTGTTGTGCAGCGGCGGGCGCGGCGGGCCAGCCCAGCACCACGGTGGCCGCCATCTCGGAGTGGCGGTGAGAGGCATCCGGCCATCACGTGACCACAACAGACACGATATATTCATCTATATGACGGTGTATTTTAAAAGTCATCGATTCACTCGGTAGGAATTGAAATGCGACCGTGAACTTCGACGTTCGCGAATCGGTTTAAACAATTTTGTATGCATTCATGTTAACGTTCATACATATTATTGTAAATTATTTAATTGTAGGCTAAGCGTGGTGTGTGGGCCGTGTAACATCTTGCAGTTTAATTCAACTGCATAGAATAATTTTAGGCCTACCATAACATCCAATTGTACTTTATGCTCAGTTATATTTTAGAAGTAAGATCCATACAAGGATTCCAAAATATTCGTTGAATCAACTTGATGTAGCTATGATAATAAAAAGCGAAAACATCTTTATTCTATGCCTTCGCTCCAATAACATAATCTAGCTAGTTTCACGTTTATTAATTATATATGATACTTGTCTTATTGAACTTTTCCTATATTTGAGTGGTTACTTTTTAATAAAAGAATCACACAATTTGATGTTTCTATTGGTCTTCTCGAAGAATCATTTTATTGTTATTTAGACCATTATTATCGTAAGATGAGAAATGGGTATAAATTAAAATATGTGAAACGTTATATTATTATGACCTTGACAAATGTGACCTCTTCTGATAGGAAATAAACTTGACTTTGTTATTACAATGCTAGCATGCAATTTAGTGTTGAGTTCGTTATACAAGATTTGCTTAGGAAGCTGCATTAGAGGTATAATGTACAACGAGAGGTATAACTTGTTTGTTTCGACATTCGTATACGAAATATTATAGAAGAGCGTAAGTGTACTATGTATATTACATTAAATTGTTTGGTTTTGTTGTAAACAGAATTCAATTAATTAAATTGTAATTAAATTGTGCAATACCACTGCAATACTATGATTTGACAGTACCACTACTGGTCTGAGCATTTCGTCTTCCAAGTTGATCAGTTTCCCATTTTAATCTGATGATAATGACTGATCAAGTGTAATGTTATGACTTTTGAAATGTAAATTAATATTTTTTTTATAATTTGTAAAGCATGAATGCTAGCTAAATGACATTTTCATTAAATAAAACCTAACAAAGTACAAATAAAAAAAAACATTTGTTACTTTTATTCAATGATCATTTAGTCTTGAAAGATATCTTAAAAAAATACGTCTGTATAAGCCATTTATTAAAAGTATTTCCACTGCCATAGAATTATTTAGATAAGCTTAATTCGACATAATGCCTGCTATGTCGCGATTAAGCTGTTAATAATCAGTACATAACCAATATCTTTATCAGCGTGCATAATTGTTGCAAAATCATTATAACTTGAATAAAAAATATAACAAACATCCCAGTTTCGTGTGATACTCTGTTCTGCTCTAAACAAGTTTTATGCATATTTATGAAAGTCTATGATCTCATGTAAATTACCAAATTGCTTATTTCATAATTTCTAAGTTCATAATCGGTTACCAATTATCTTAATTCAACGAGAATTTGTAATGTTTTACTGGTTGATATGATTGAGGAACTCCTGTTGGCTTTGGAATCTAATTGTATGATTGATCAGGACACGCGCTAGAAATACCAGCGTTCTGAGATATCACGTCTTCACGACAAACACAGTCGAAAAGTTGATTTAATCAAAGTTACCTTTAAAGCCTGTGACATGCGCTCTAGAACAATTCATAAATTATTTCTAAGGTAAAAGTAAATTTGAACGAAAACATTTGACTAAATCTTTGACTTTTACGGACCATCAGCCTCGAATATGACTGAGAATTAGGTTCAATTTACTGTAAATAAATAAATTAGTAAAATGTAATGTAAGGAATCGTATTGACGCCTCGGATGATTTGAAATCTTAATCTCGTTATGTAGGGTTTTGATAAACATTCAAGAATACTTTGACAAAACCTTGCATCTGTTTGGTGTAACACCTGTATCTACCTGCTCTGTAATATGTTTTACAAGATGACATTTTTTGTTAGATTTCAGTTTCTTCCTTTGTTAGATTACCTATTGTAGTGAATCATAAGAATGCATTGCTTAGTTTTAATTTCTTTAAATTCAATATGACATGTATTACGTTTTTTAGTCTACAGGGTATTTTTAAGCATTTGTCCATTGGTTTTCCGTTACGTTTCACTTTTCCCATCCTTTACAAACATCGTATTGTCTGTTTTGCTGTGCCGAGGTTCACTATGTCATGTCGTTAAGTCCAATCATACTCATCACACGTTACATACTAATACTTAGTTGGTTTGTGTGTAGATTTCACGATGTATCCAACGTTACATTTACTGCGTACCTGCTGGCTGTACCAGCAATCAGGGGCCTTATGCTCACTTCGGCAGAGATTTTGCTCTAATACGGATGACGTCATATCTCGGTCGAAAACTCGTTTCACCCACTGGTGAATCGAATTTTCGACATTATTTTGACGTAAAAATCTCTGTCGAGGTGAGCATACGGCCCCAGGCACATGACACGGCGCGATTGGCTCGCAACGCTTAGGTATTCAGCCAGTTAGTACGCAGCATAATAATAATTATGGATTATCTTGTTAGTAATTGTTTTGACGTTAATTTAATTAAATGTATGCTAGCCTATGATTTGTCATGTGTATGGAATATAATAAGTATCGTGAATGATATAGTGTGTGAAGGCGAGGCGAAGCGAGCCCGTTGCCGCGCCACTGGGCCACTAATTGTCCTGCGCTTGTCGTCGATGTGTGCATTTCGATGTGCTTCTGGCGAGGAAGTTCGTGGCTTGCTCCTAAACATAAGTGTACGCTCTAAACGACGAAAGACTAAGGACTTAATTTTGTACATATTAAATTTTAAGATAAATTAGTTAAGCGGACACACTGTTTTTTACAATATCATAAGTAAAGAAAATAAATACAAACATAACTGTTGTAGAACTAAATGTCATTAATTATTTTGGTGTTATCCTTATTTCTATGTAGACGCTTCATGTGGGTACCAACCAACATTCGTTCATCGTCATTTCTACCGATATGTATTTACTCATGTTTCTATAGGAGGGAATAAATCTAGGTAGGTAGTTTTAGAATGAGTAAAGGTTTAGAAAAAGTGTGGCTGTATGAATTTGGTATAATATTGAATTTAGACAGTGTTTTGTTCCCTCCAAATGCGAGTAAATGTATTCAATAGTATTCACCTACTTATGATACTATTAAAGTAGGTAGGTATTATTATTATTATCATTATAACAGTGTTCATATTTTATTTTTATGACGCAACTCATAATAATTATTGTTTCGTGCTATTCTATCTTAGCATATTATGCATTAAAACAAATTGTTATGCTTGCATTGTTTTTCTATGTCCAGTATGTAAAATTAATTCCTTTGGCACAATAAACTGAGTAAAATACATTTTTTATCTTTTACTTAGCAGGTGTTTGTAGTAGCATACTCAGGTTAGTATAAGTTCAACGCATGTGTGTTGTTATGTAGCCAAAAATCCTCCGTCTACTGGTAGTTGAACTCCGCTTATCATGCTAGCGTCGCTGCTAAGAAGAAATATGATTGCATTCACTACTTCAGGAACTTCTCCAAACCTAGAAAAAATACCTAGATAAAGTACCTTTTAGATTTAAGTTAAGAGTTCGATAAAACTTATTCGTACCTTCCCAGAGGTATTTTAGAGAGCATCTCTTTAGACTTCGCCGGCTCAGACCACACTTTTCGTCCCATGTCTGTCATTATAACAGTAGGATTGACCGTGTTCACTCTGATGCCGTACTCTCCCAGTTCCAAGGCCATAACTCTAGTCATCGAGTCCACGGCGCCCTTTGATGCGCAATACGCAACGTGATCCTTGAGAGCTGCCTGCAAAAATACAAGTCTTGATCAAATTCATTCTTCTGTGGCTGTTCATTTCATGTGATAAGTAAAACAAATTGCTCGGTTCATTACCATACTCGCTTGAGACGATATGTTGACGATGGATCCTTTGATATTATTTTGTATCATTTTCTTGGCCACAACTTGACTTACGTTTATAATGGCTCTTGCGTTAACAGAAATAATCCTGAAAACAAACCAATTTTACAAAAAACAAGACCGATTCAGTGCGAATGGACTCGCCCACCGAGTCTTCCGAACTAAAGCTGTCTAGTGTTTTTTTTTCAAAAACTGCTATAGGTTTACATAGGTACATACTTAATTTTATTTTCTTGAGTTCTTCTTAGTTTTTTTTTTTGTTAGATAGGTCGTACCTAGGTAGAATATTAATATATAAATTTCTTTGTCAATACCTAATTCTCTTTCTCTTCTCTCACCAATAAGTTTCAAAACAATTTCAAGTCCTAACCAGGTTAGTACCTAACCAGGGTCCTAAAATTCTTGTAGGTATCACTACCACTTACTCATCGAAACTTTCTGCTGTGCATTCTAAAAAGGGCTCTATAATGGCTACCCCAGCGCAGTTCACGAGTGCATCAAAAACTCCTAAGGTGTCTACAACTTCTCCGGTTTTCTTCCAGTCTCTAAGGTCCACATAAGCGACTTGTATCGAAGGGTATTCTTTCTTCAGATTATTTAGATTCTCTGGTTGGTTCGATATGGTAGCAACATCAGCACCTTGTCTCCATAGCTCGAGTACGACGCCTTTTCCTATGCCTACGGAATTAACGAAAATAGCAATTTAGATTTAAAATAAATAGACCTACTACATACTAGGTAGGTACCTACCTAGGTAGATGTTTACAATCAAGGTAAAATACTAAAAAGAAAGTTGTAGGTTCGAATCCCACTCGGATGAAACTTTTTAGATAGGTAGGAGGTACCTTCTAGTACGTGTACGTATCTAGGTATTAGCAAAAATTATTTTTTGTCCATGGGTATTACGTACCTACTTACTACCTACCGATACGATACTACCTAGTATCGATGTTTTATTTTATTCATGTTTTAACCAACTAAGTAGTTAGGTAGGTACCTAGGTTATTGGATCGATAGAGATAGGTACCTAGGTACTTGGTAAAGAAGTTGATAACTCACAGTAGTCTATTAGATTTATTGCTATAAGAAGGCTATAGGTAAGTAGCTATGAAAAAAAATACAATTTTAGAATGTATACTTGCCTTGACATCCTCCAGTAACTAGTATCCTCTTGCCTGTAAACCCGCTGTTCATCCTGTCTAATTATCTATTTGCTTATTTAAAAACAATATTAATACACACATACCTCGATATCAATGTGTCTACCTACTGGACGAGATTCTTTGATATTTGTGTGTAGGTATAGGTACCAAGTGAGTTTGCTATTGTTGATAAGAAGCTCGTAATCTCATAGCTGACCTATGTTTGTAACTTTTGTATGCCTACCTATAGCTAGTTATGTACCTATCTACCCACTGTTTACGATTGTTCGTTACCGTTTCTTCGATGACATGTTTAAAAATAAAATAAAATAAAATCATCGGGAGAGGAAAACCGTTAGAAAATTATTACCTATTTACATTACTTAGAAGTTAAAAGTGACTTAGGTAGAACCACGTATAACAAACAACATTACCTAGACCCACTGTTATTTTACAGTAGGTTGTGTTATCGGCTAGGTAGGTAACCTACCAGACGATCGAATTAGGTACCTAGGTTTGTAAAAAAAAAACAATTGTATCCAAATAGGTACCTAGGTATTTTACCTAAGGATTTTTTAAAATGCTGTTTCACTGAACCTGTGACCTTGCGACTAAAACCATTTTTCTATAACAGCCGTTCAGATATTGCCCCCAGGGGGCGGTTGAGAGAACTCACTCGAATGACAGGTTATGTTATGACGAATGTTAGGAAATGCGCATTAAAATGATACCAAAATTGTTATGGAAGAAAACTCATTTAATAATATCATTTTATGATAATTTAAACATTTTATTCATAGCCTGCTACTATTCAAGTTTTTAAAGATCAAACGTTAATTAGTTATCAAAATAGTGTTAAATGCTCACTTTTGTGTCATAAAATAGTAGATCTTAATCATTTATCAATGGCAAAACATGGCATAGCGTGTTTGTTTCAGCGAAATCGATCTTTGGTTATAAGTATAACTATAAAGACACTATTCATAGCTTAATTTTATATAACCCTACATTTCGAGTCATTTGCTTGTGTTTATGTCGCAAGGAAACCTCCATCGATGGGTAGCTCTACGCCACTGATCATGCTTGATCTATCGCTGAGCAGGAACACCACAGCATTTACTACTTCTGATACTTCTCCAAACCTGAAATTCAGAAGATTGCATGAGGTCGACCTATAGCACAGATAATATAATAGCTTAAGCCAAGATAATGAATAGGTAGACACGTACCTATTTGTATCGTATTATGTAACGGATTCTTAGATTCTTTAAAACGCTACAGTCAAAAAGTTCGCACACGAAGCCGGCAGATGAAAAATGCCGCTAGCGATTACCTACCCATCTTACTAAATGACGATTACGCGGAATAATTTGTCTACATTTCAAATTAGCGAGAATATAAGGGACAATAAGTACTACAAAATAATGTACCTACGTAACAAATAATAAACCGTAAACGTCGCCTCATCTCTTATCAATAGTTCTTTATTATGAATTTATCTTGAAACGCAAATAAACTTTTACGAGCTATAAGAGATAACATCAAATTATACAACTTCAACTGCTGCCAATTGGCTATAAGTTTGATTCTTTAAAAATATTTTTTGTAAAATCTTATTGTATAGGTACAAAGTTTAATTGAAAATTAATCAACTACTACTATATAATTGAACCGCAAACATTCACAGCTTCAAATATTCACATGTTTATAAATAGGCTGATAATTAATTGCATAATACAGTGTATGTTATTGTATGGAAATTCAACAGTACTGCTTTGAGTTTGTACTTTGCAACCCAACTTGACTGTGTGAATGTGACTTTACCTTTTCAAGGGTATCTTGGCAAGCATTTCATTGGCTTTCTCAGGTTCAGACCATCCAACTTTACCCATTTCTGTCATGATGACGGTAGGGTTGACAGCATTCACTCTGATGCCATGTGGACCCAGTTCCAATGCCATGGCCCGTGTAAGTGCATCTAGGGCTGCCTTCGAAGCACTGTAGATAGCGTGATCTTTGAGTGCGGCCTAAAAAAGTAGACAACATTTTTATAAGCAAAAAATAGTTGAGCTGTTATTGTTACATAAGTAAGTGGTCTAAAATTATTCTTGTGTGGATAATTTTAGTCTTGGTATGCTGATACAGAAATCCTTACCAAGATGATCCGGACTCAAGCATATAAATCTATGCTGGAGTTCGTATCAGTGCTTAAGCAGACAATCAGCATACAAGGTGCTTTGTTTTATTATGAAACTGATAGAAAGATTACACCATGATAAACTGATAAAGTCTACATGGCCCACCAGATGTTGAGTTATCTTATATTATATTTTAAAAAATTTCAAAGGGTATGAAAACATACACTTTTCTAAGTGTTATGCCATAGCCACAGATCATCCATAGGTAAAGAAAGGGGCATTGTATTGTTATAGCATTATCATTAAAGCACTTCCACTGAGAATGTGCCTTCAGTGGCAATGAAATGCCAATTTTTCTATAAAGTAGATATTTTACCTTTGATGCTTGCGATGATATATTGACTATGGTGCCATGGGTGTTATTTTCCACCATCTTCTTAGCTATGACTTGGCTGATATTCAACACAGCTTTAACATTCACTTCAAATACCCTGAAATCAGGAAGAAAAATTCAGTACTGGGGTCTTTCTACCTAATAACGGGTGAAAAAAATTACTTGAAATTCTGCCTATTATTATTACTTTAGTGCACAAAAATCATAAATTTTATGAAAAGGGAGGACTTAATGCCTATTAGGGTACTTAAAGTAGATATTTGTCAGCTTTGATTAATATTACCAACCAATTTTCTAGAGTGAAAAGAAATTCAGTTAATACACAACACACTACTAACAGTCACTGAAGGTACGGCTTACACTTACCTTTAGTTAATGCTCTTTTTTGTTTAGTTTTTCTATTGTTTTTTTTATTTGACTATGTAACTGCAAAGATATTGACTAATTTATTTCTGACATTATTTCTATTTATAAAATTATTTTTTGTGTGTACCTGCTTACTGTAATTAATGATCTCTTTAATGTAGGTCTAACCATGTTAGTAAAATAAATAAATAAATAAACGATTGCCAATTGAAGGGCCATCTCTCTTCAAATAACAAAATAAATACTATAAAAAGCTAGTAATACATACTTATCAAAATCAGATGGCTTGCATTCTAGGAATGGTTCACAAATAGCAACAGCAGCATTATTCACCAGTGCATCAAAATGTCCCAGAGATTCAACAACTTTTCTAGTCTTCTCCCAGTCTCCGATATCGACGTCAACAATATCAATAGATGGATATTCACTTTGAAGGGTTTCTAGATGAGATCTTGTTCGAGAGAGAGCTACAATATTCGCCCCGGCACGCCATAATTCTACTGCGATGCCTCGGCCTATGCCTGCAAAGTTTAGACAAGAATTGTTTCAGTCTCTGGTGATCTTGAGATGTATTCATCATTGATACCTGTGTCTTAGCCGTAGACCGTAGCAATGGAGTGATGCGAAATAAAAACATGAGGTCCCATCTCCCACATACCTTGGCCTGCACCAGTTACGAGTATTCTTTTACCCTTGAAAGAGATCTCCATTACTTGATTGTATCTAGAAAAAATTGGTACACGGTAAGGTAAATAATAGCAATGGTAAGCAACAGTCAAGAACATGAACTCAGCAGTAGTTGTATACCTTCCTTCCTATTTATCGTAGTCCGCAAAATTCGATACCTACGCGTAAGTAGGTACTTTGGTACGTTACCGACGACACAGCCGCCGCGCAACGTAACAATAAAATATTATTATACCTACTACTTAATTTAATTATTTTATTACAAAACGTAGATACCTTCACTAAAAAAGTACTCTCTGTGCTAGGTACATATAGACGATCACACTAGAGGTGTCAAAATCGGTTAATTTTTTTTATTAGTTAATGTTATAACGATAAAAAAATATATCGTTATTTTTAATGACTAATTTTATTTGAATAAATATTCGATAAACTCGCTTAGATAAATTTATTTATACGCATGAGTGAATGATTGATATTAGCAGAGAGCGAGCACAGACAATTTTTCATAGACAAAAACATTCACCGTTCACACGAACGGTCCACAGATAAGAAATATAAGGGCATCCTACACAGGTTTACTTTTCATATTTCAATAAAATAAAAACTTTTTCTTGCAGTATTTGCAGGTAGCCAACTTTGCGACGCCACCGCCGCCGCGCCTGTACATTAGAATAGAATAGAATAGAATAATTTTTATTGCCAAAAATTATTCTATTCTATTCTATTCTAATGTACCGGCGCATCGGCGCGCACATTGATCGAAATGGTTCCATATATCCGAACTTATTCTCGGCATTTTTCACATAATACGACTTCGAAACAAACACTTTCTTCCATCTAACGATGGCGCAGAAATGCAAATCGCAAGTCTAAATAAATTTTCGTCTCTTAGGTCTCATTCATTCAATCATTGTCATTCATTCAATTTGCCAAAAATAACAATTGTATTCATGATCCTTGGATAAAAATTATATTGTGTTTTATTTTAACCAACTTAAAGCATACAATTGAATGCAGATCAATGTTGTTAAATATACACTAAACGACTTAATTATCGTAAGTAGTGGTTCATTCTATATTGAGCTTTATCTCATAGATAATAGAGTACACAGTCAAAAATGCAGATGAAGCCGGAAATGAAATCAAACGACCGCTTCCCGGCACATAGCACTACCTTCAGGCCGGTCACTCTAATGAAAATATGAAAATTACTCATTATATCTAGGACGCGTAGGTTCAAATTTCAATGCATTAAAATGAAAGAATACCTTCAGGCCGGTCACTCTAATGAAAATATGAAAATTACTCATTATATCTAGGAAGTGTAGGTTCAAATTTCAATGCATTAAAATGAAAGAATAATTTTCGTGGTGAGTTATAAAATTATTCATTATATCTAGCAAGCGTAGGTTCAAATTTCAATGCAGTAAAGAAAGTGAATAATAAAAATATTACCTACATAAGTTTACCTTGTGTTGAAGTGAAATAACATGTGTTATTAAAAATATTCGAACACCGCCATTTTTTTTAACAAATGTTATTGTTATTTTTTTTTATTCGTTTTTTTCATTAGTTGAAAGAAATATTAAACACCTATAGATCACACACCACGCACGACCGCACGACTAGAGTTGCCAACTAACTAGCTAGCTAGCGTGAAGTAGCGACAGTGGCCAGTCTATGTGTAGCGACACAAATCTGCCGAAGGTTTGGCGCCGATCGTTCGGTTGAATGCAAAATAATTATGCTAAATAATATACACTTATATACGTTACACTATTGTAGGTACGTTTAAAAGTAGGGAGACTCCGATTATACAAAATAATACTGCAAATCTCGTTTTCTATAAAACGCATAAATTTTGACTATCCTCCCTCCGTTTCATAGATCATTAATTTTTCAAGAGTTCTAGGTACGTGTAGGTTAGGTACCAACCCTAGGTAGCCTAGTTCAAGAAAAAAATAATACTGTTTTGTAGAAATACCTATTCCAAATCTGACCTTAGAAATGCCAAGTTGGTATCACTGCTGACTGTCACTTTTTGACTTGACATAGTTTCCATTTAATATGACAGTTGACATACTAATGACATGACAATGAATGCGTAATTACAGCCGACTTGACGGGGCACGAGTTTTGACATTTTTTGAAACGACACATAGCACTTTTATTTTAATAGTTTTTCTTGTGTTATTGTGAGTATTGTTGTTTAATTTTGGTGGAATTTTAACCAATAATACTTAGGTCGTAACATAAAGTGTGAGCCATTGGAATAAATGTGTGTAAAGTGGTTTTTCTGAATGTGAAAATTCGTGTTAGGTTTTGAAGAGAAAATCCACCATTTTCTTTTCAAAACAAACGACAGCCGACTTGACAAATGACTTGACTTGACTTATTTATTACAATTTTAACACCTGACATTGGCAAAATTGTCTGTCGAAATGACGGACACAGGCCATTACTGAAGAGAAGAAGAAGAAGCCGACTTGACTTACTGATGATATTATTAGTCAGAGGCTCAGACGTTTGTTTGTATTGTAATGTACCTACTCTACTCCCCCTACCTACCTACTACCTACCCTACCTACCCCTACCTACCCCTACTTACTACCCCCTACTGCCCCATACAGCTTAAGCCCACATGCCAAAAATTGCGAGAAGAGATATTTTTATAAAAAGTACCTAGGTAGGTACCTAGTTTTCTTGACCTGTTTTCACAAAATACATATCTATTATATATTTATATCCTTGTAAAGTAGATATATTCAAACTGTAGGTTCCTAATACTTATTACCTAGGTATTGTGAATCGGTAAGTAGGTACCTACATAGTATTATTAGGCATGTATGTATATACCTTTCTTCGTATTTTTCTCCTGTTACCAATCAAACTTACTACATAGAGGTACCTACTTTACCTAATTAAGTTCCACCTACCTACCTAATTGAAAATAAATGAAACTTGATGATTTTTGATTAACGATTTCACAGGTAGGTATTTAAAACTTTGTTTTGGTTTATAAGTAGCGTTGAAGTTATTTCAAGCTCGTAGGTAGTACGATGTTCTCTCAGATAATTTTAATTTTTGTATTTTGTTCAAAGTTACATAATGTGACGAGCAGTGAAACAATTCTCGATAGATTTAGTGCCATCTACGAAAAATCGCAATATAGGGGTGAAAATTTTGATGCCACATATTTAGTGCCAGATGAAGTGCTGCCAACTGTAGACGATTTAAATCATTATCTAAAAAGTGTCCAACTTGTTGTAGAGTTCTTAGGGAAATCTCCAAACGTAACGGATTGTAACGTTGCACTAGGAATGTTTCTTATGAAAGGTAGGTCCAATCAAAATTAAATAGGTACTTACTTTTAAGCTCGATTACTTAAATTGTAGTCTCTAGTTACTTACCTACAGCTTCGCAACATGCATTACTTAATGTAGGTATATACCTATCTATCAAATTTTTCGTTCACATTGCAGTACTTATGAAAAGAACACTCATGGATGACGGAAATAAAATAATACTTCATGGATTTTACAGCAAAATAAAAGAATTAATAAGCAAAGCTGAAAATATTATTTCGCATTTCACTTATGGTAACACACAATATGGCTGGAGAGATTTGCGATTTCGATGTAAGTGTTAATTGAAAACCAAATTATGAATGAAAAATAAACAATTATTATTGCAAGGTACCTTGCAATAATAATTGTTTATTTACCGCATAAATACATACGTAGATTGGTACTTTCTTTGATAACAGCTCTTCTTATTTGATTTCTAGTTTCAAAAATATTTGCATCAGATGAAGCCCAAGTTTACTCGATCAAATCATTTAACAGAAACACAATGAAGAAGTGGATCCATTCAAACATCAAGATAAATGAATTTATAGAGGAATTTGATAAGGCTACGTACCCGAAAGAGAATTACGTAGAACTCGTTACGGCTATGGATAGATATTTTAAGGTGGTCGACTCGGGTAAAACTATTTTTCATACATTTTTCATAAATGGTAGGTAGTAAGTAAAGTAAAAAAAAGCTCTACTAGTAAAGGTCGATTTATATCTACAGACATTGAGCGTGCCAGACACGTGACGTGCCAGACACCGACAGCGACAGACACCGTTTTACTTACATCCGATCGTGCAGTGTCAGACATCGACAGACATTGACCGTTGTCAGCGACGGGGCCGCTCTTACAAGCAGTCTTTGGACAAAACAAAACAAAAGACGTCTGCATGGTTCCGATGCTCTGTTCACACTGCCCGGCAGGTAGCCACAGACACGTACAGAACAGACATGAACCGTACACGATAGAAATAAATACGTTACTAGACAATGTATAAAAGAATATTATTTTGTCTGCGACGGCACGTGTCTGGCACGCTCAATGTCTGTAGATATAAATCGACCTTTACTATAATTATGTGCCCGCCCGCCCGTGTGCGTGTGTGGCTGCCCTTGTATGTGCGCCCTAATTTTCCCATTAAAATGCTGAAGTACGAACCTAAATACGTAACTATAGGCACTTTCTAAATTACCACTTTTTCTCCAGATGAATGCTTATCAAGAATATCGTTCAACGGAGTACCTATAACTATGGAACTCATATCCTGCCAGCCAGATCCTTTCTGCAGGAAACGTGTGCTTGCTTCACCGTCAGTCGCTTACGCATTGAGTCATAGGTGCAAACTCATTTATTTTCTAAGACTTTTTCTTCCCTTTGGCTAGGTGGCGCGACGACGTACTGCTAATTTTCATCACCTTGAAACCGTGAAACACCGCTGTAAAATAAACTAAACCTAAGCATGCTTCCTCTGTGGCTCACTTGTTTATATATGCAATACTTACGTACTGCTTATTTACGCAACTGTACTACTCTACTGTACTGTACTGTACTGTACTACTCTAGTTTACTTCCTTGTTCATTGTTCTAAGGTTAGTGAACATACTGGGGCACCGGCAAATAAGGCGCTGCTACATGGTCTCAGAGCGAGTGGACGATATGCATATGGATATAATGTGCGCGAACATGTACCGGGAGGCTGTTTATCTGGCTCGACGTGGTTACTTTTCTCGGGATCTCTTTTTGGAACACAGTAACAAGTTTTTATTTGTTGATGTTATTTATTTAGTTGCACTCCAAAAATAACATAATAATCTACTCCTAGGCGACGTGTAGGCGACACAAATTATTATAGGACGGTGTTACTTATTACTCTTTTTCGATTTTACTATTTCATCATCAGCATTTCTTGGTAAAACTTAGGTATAATCAGTCGCTTGAACTGATTAGGTAGTCATATAATACACGTACTCCCAAAAATAAATATGCGTGTAAAAAGAGCACAGACGTGATAGCGCGTTGAAGTCTTTCCAAAGTATAACTTAGTGCTACACAGACCACAGGTACACAGCGTGCTACGAAACGTAACGCGCGTCTATAAATCTTTTGTACGAATTATCGTGTTAGTTTATTTTGTTCTTTCGTTCAGTTTTACTGCTCAATTTTTTAAGTGAACAATCTGTTACGAGTATGAATGATTGATTTGAATCAAAATTAACAACCAGTATACACCATCTGTGCTCTAATTTTAGATGCTACTCGGTGAGAGTTATCTCGTGGTGAATTGTAAATTAATTCCTAATGCTCAATGAAGCCTTGTAAATATTGCACTTAACTACTTTCGTTTTCTGCATAAAAAATACATTTCCATATCGAGTTTAAAGTTTATGTAGGTAAAGTACAGCTATTTAACAATAATGTGCTACCACGCAGTAAATTGACACGATTTAGCCTCATCACAGCGCAGCGGGGGTTATTCACTTCGTCGTGTATACCCACTATACTCAGTAGCTAGTTATTGAATGTACATTTTCCCCTGACTATATTTTTCTAATTCAGTTGCGCTATGTGGGATGCTCGGCTACGAAGAGTTTCACCGGCGCCAATGGTTTTACAAAACTGCAAGCTGGATCAACGAGGAAGGCTGTATTCATGAAGATCGCAACTTTGAAATCAATCTTACAAAGATATTTATCGATGGTGAAAAGAATTCCACGAAAGTGAAGATGTTGAAAAAGGTGCGGCGAAAACTTTTGAATGATGAATGTCATACGCATCCGATGTTGCTGTTGGCTGTGGTTTTAGCGCATGGTATTAGACATGCAGCACATTTTATGCTATAAACACCAAACATTATTTGGTTTTAGCTGGCTACAAAAATAAGCAATCAAATGGTCAAGATATAAAATAAAAATAAAATTGACCTTTTTGGCCGAATGTAACCCGGTGGAGATTCAATACAACAAGAAAATGTGTTCTTTAAACCTAACATTTATTAAACTTTTTGATAATATCTTATGTACTACATGAAAATATTACTTAAATGTTTTAATTTGTAAAAAATAAGTTATTTACTTAGGCTTTACTTATTATAAATAAACAATTTGCGTTCATATATTTTTTTAGTTCTACTTACCTCTGGCATTATATTGTAAATACCTAATTTATTTATTATTTTGCAAAAAAAAATGCCTAGCCAATCTTGTTCTTATTAGATGCATAGGTACTTAGTTTTTTTATTACTTCAACACTGTCGTGTGACTTCCAGTATTGTACAAAAGTATTAAGTTTTTAGATTTTGCACTTTTTACATGGAATAGCCATATAAAATAATGTAGATAGATAAATACTTACAACAGTCATAAATATAGTTCGCTAGATACAGTCAACATCATTAGTAAATGACGATAAGCCAAAGTTTAGTTACTTAGTTAATAGTAGTCCAGTTTCACTGGAAGAGATATTTGTGCTTATGTTTTAAGTTTATCACAAGTTATCGTCTGTAGGGTGCCTTGCGGTATCTTCCACGCTCTTCCTCGTCACGCACGTCCAAGTAGTGGCTGAACACCACTGCCCATAGGTAGAGGTACAGACCTGAAAAAGAGGAAAATTTTATCAGCGTTATCTCATAATTTTTAACCTTTTTAAACATCTACTTATATTTACTTACCTACCTCTATGAAAAAAAATCAGCTAATCTATACATTTTTGCCAAGTGGCCTTTCATTTTGTAGTTATTTCATATCTATATCTTTGGTGAGCAGAATTTAGTTTATTTTATCTTTC
Source organism: Eulithis prunata (assembly GCA_918843925.1). Taxonomy (NCBI): domain Eukaryota; kingdom Metazoa; phylum Arthropoda; class Insecta; order Lepidoptera; family Geometridae; genus Eulithis; species Eulithis prunata. The sequence continues at coordinate 5,544,957 of OU974014.1, read as the reverse complement.
GGTTATGTTAGCAGAACTATGTTTTGTTTTGTATGAAGTTATGTTTTATTTTGTGTAACATTAGTTTTTTTAGTTGATAAGTAAGACATCATTTTTATAGGATAAGAAGTAGACCTCTGCATCAAATTCAAATTCAAATCGTTTATTGCACTTATGTTGTTTTATAGATGTATCATAACTTTATTCAGTTTTAAAATGGGTACTCACTTGTATCGCAAAAATTATAAATACTTACACAAATATAACAGTCCGCCGACCAGTATGCAAGTGGCGAGTAGGTTGTGGTCTTCGAGTTTATCGTCGAGGTAGAACGTGATGGAGGTATGCAGTACGCTGATGAGCAGACCGATGGCTAGTACAATGCCGAGTACTACCCACGGTAGCATCAGCCATGATCGCCGCTGAAAACGATACAGGAAAAATCGGTTTAGAAATTTTTAGAGACGGGCACTTTTATGTACCAGTCAAAAAGTAGTATCGACAGGATGTTGAGTTAAATGGATGATTCGAGTAGATATCATCATCAATTTTTCGATATCATCTCTTTTGAAGCTGACAGAGAATCAACGCACAGCCTAAACTATAAGTCCTAGAGGTATGAAATTTGGAGGGTAGTATCCTTATATAATGTAGGGGTGCACTAAGAAAGGAATTTTGAAACGTCACACTCTAAAGGGTAGAACGCGAGCAACGCCGCGGGCGACGGCTAGTTATTATATAGATTCCTTATTGGGGCGTTATTTTGTTGACTGTGAAAAAAATTAACTCAGATTTTTATTCTGAGTTAAATAATAAATAAATAAATAATGTAGCTAGTGTTTTGCAACAGCTATTGTATTATGGGGCAGCTAATTATATGGTAGGTTGGTTTATGAGTTAGAAGAAGCCTTACCGAAAACGATGTCTAGGAAGCATGAAAAATTAATATTTAATTTATTACAGATAGCTCAACTGGTAGAAATCAGTACCAATCGGAAGCGTTTTGTAGATGTCTCAACTGTTTCATGTGTATTTTGTAAATATTGTAAACATTGTAAATACTGTATTAGTTGTAATTTTCTTTATGAATATATTTATTACAGATCAAAATAAAATACTAAGTATAAGTAGTAAATAAACTTTGGGTTATTGGTTATAGGTAGGTATTATTTAATATCGATTAATGTGATATTACGAAAAAAGGACAAAAAACGTACTTTTATAACTGCTATGATGAGTAGTACGCAAATGAGTATTGTGAAACATAAGTTGACCGTTAATATTATCCTCGGAACTGAAAAAGAAAAATAATTGGGTTATTTTTACTTACGGAGTCACTTTCTCACTCCATAGAGACCAATTAGGCTGGTTTTAGTTAGAATCATGAAACGTCTCGCGCTGAACCTCAGCGCTGAGCTCGTTTCGTTCGATGATCAGCGTGATACTAAAACCAGCCAACTAAGTACGCAATTGAATTAGATTAATATGCATTTTTTTGGTTTGAAAAAAAAGTACTTTATATAATTTACTATCACTAGCATCAGATGCAAAGAAAATATAAAACCTTATCAATTTATACAAGGTCACACTCACTGTCTAAATCTGAAAGTTTCTTATCAAAGTCCTTGTCAAAGATCAATGTGCTGAATGTGATGCGATGCCTCTCCACGACCCATACTATGATGATGGTGGCTATAGACAGTATCACCCCCAAAATAGCTGTGGTGAGGGTCCCAGTTCGCGTTGACGCACAGCAGCAGCATTTCTGTAGCCTCTTCATTGTGATTCTGTACAATTCTGTTCAGTTTTGTGAATCACCGCTTCATGACTCCTGAAATAAAATCAAACATGATAAGTATGTAATATAAGACCAAAATAAGTTGCGTGGGTTTGTTATGAAACAAACAATTTGATAAATAAAATACTCCTGTATCTGCCTACATTACCTATAAGTATACAAGTTTCCCTTTCCAATCGTTCAGCATCTTCTAAATAAAATCTATGCCAATACCTATGGCAAGTCGTAAAACGGGTGGGAGGTGTTTTCAATAAAGTATGTGTGGATTTTGGCGTGGGCGATAGGTAGGTATTGGGTAGATCCGTTACTTTTGCGCGACAACACGTCGCCACTTTTGACGTAGATGTTGAGTTGTAAAAGAGTTTATTGTATTATCTAGGTAACAACTTGATGGTTAGAGCAAGAGTAGTTTTTAACTTTTCGTAAAAAAGTAACTACAGCTATGCGTTTAAATTTCAATGTAGGTATTTTCAAATTAATTCACTAGTTTGCATCAAACTGTAAAATATTCCATGTTTTATTTTGCTCTAAAAAAATATTATTGATATGAATTTAGAAGAATACATAATTCGTTCCATCCAAATAAATTACGCAACGCAAATCTATTTGTACCTACATAAATGATGAGCATTGAAATGTAAATAGAAGCATTAAAAATTTCGCAATAGCAATTCATTTTGATTGACTGGTCGGTGGAAAAAACATTCCCGGTCATCCAGAATTAGAAACATTACCAAAGTGCTGAACTATTTACTGAATCCACACACACCATTGCTCAATACGAATTGGTTGTTATACCGAATCGGTCATTTTATCGTCCCAGTTACGGGTTGCTTTGATTTGGCATTTGATGACAAACCTCGGGATATTGTGCATGAAACTTGCATCCGCTAAAAACAGATTTTACGGCCAGACATGTTTTTCAGTAAATGAGAAGGCAGTTTCGAAACTAGAACAACGTTTGATCATTCGTTTTAAATGGGAAGCAGTTTGTATTTAAAAAGTAAGCAAGAATTGGTAGTATTTTTATAAGTATTTTACTTAATCATAACTGTCCCATGGCACAAAAATAAAGAGAGGCTTTTACCTGCCTACCTTTTTTGTAACCTCGCTGATTGTAAGCTCTATTATGTGAGACAGTCCAAAGACAAATACAAACTCGAGGATAACTAAAACGGTTTCGTCTGTCGTATTTTAATTAATTCAGTGTAATCCATGCTCTATAAAACACACTATAAGTATTTGCAAGCAGTATAATCAGTGTAGATAACCCGGCATTGGCCTGACCCACATAGCAGATCGCGGCCCCATTAGAGTGAGCTTTTATGTTTCGTACCTAAATGCCACTCCCAGGCATTTTACACCCCATTGCAAACCTGCGGTAACCTTCAAAAGCTTTCAGCAAACGATGTGGATAAATAAAATATATATGTGATAAATAGATAAATCCGCAAGTAAAATACTACAATGAGCTCAAACTAAATGCATCCATAGTACCACTGAGGATCCATTGTCACTGTATAAGTGCCCATTATCCATTCATCTGGGCTCATTATACAGATCGTAGTGCGTAGATTCTATTCCGAGTAACTATGAGCTATTCTATGTAATGTAACAATATTTACTAACTGGTAAAAACTAACTAGTGTGTAATCTATGTTGGGTGTTTAGGGAGCGGCTCGTGCCGGCATAGTTCCCTGTCAAGAGCATTGCGCAACCAACGCTGTGCTGTGATGCCATGAGCAGATGTCACGGAGTTCCGCATATGAATGAGTTAGCTTCTGAATACGGGTTCACTCCACTGTAGCTCTAACCTTGAATGTAGGGGAAGTACGAACGTGGTTTGGTGGTGCGAAAAAGATAATATTATTGGGATAGAAGAGAGCTATTAAACCGTATGTAAACTGAAATTTAGTAGTTCAGAACAAAATGAATCCGAGATCAAAGATGCGGCCTACATATCCGAAGCTAAGCTGGCAGCTCATTGATATAAAAAGTATTATTAGTAAGTCGCGAGCAAAAGGATGGCTTATTGAAGGGCCACCGTTTTATTTATTTTAATAGATAGCCAATTAAAATTAATAAAACGACCTGGTTTTCATTACGCCAGCCCTCTCGATAGTGTCTCAGATTACTTGCTCTTAGATGAACATTTTGACTTCATTCAAAACAGTAGCCACTACTGGTTTGCACCAATTGAGCTATCAAAATATAAATAAAATAAATAAATCTATAAATCGTTTGCAACGGTTTGTAGATAGCTCAATTGTTATAAGTGTATTTTGTAAATACCTACTGTATTAGTCTTAATTTTCTTTGTGAATAAACACTTATATTTTTAAAAAATACGGTAGCCGGTATTAAATAACAAAAGTACAAGCATCACTCTAAAGTTGTGCGTCCATTGCATAGGAATCGAAGCGCGCGTAGCGCCCGCAATTGTTTGCTTTGTAGGTATTGATTTGTGGAGCATTGTAAACATGACAAAAGAAGAAAATAAATGAAATAAAATGAAAAACAAATGTACAAACATCTTCCTAAACGTAGACTACACACAAAAAACTGACATAGGTACCTAACAGATAATTTACTTATCTAATGTTGCCATATTACGTCACGGAATGCGTAAAAGTAGCGCGGTATATTTAGATGCATTTTTCGTTGGTATCTCGCTTGGCGATGTGTGTTTATTTGGGAGGTAAAGGTGTCAATTAGGTCAGACATAAAATATGGCCGAGAGTGTCCATAAATTCTAATATATACTTACATGTTTTTTTAGTCTGTTAAAAAAACATGTAGGTAAATATTAGAAATTAAAAACCATATTGAGTATAGATAACAGTATCAGTACCTATTGAAGAAATGTGTTGAATTAACATCCTTTGGGATAAAGGTATTCAGTTGCATAAAGTCTCTATCAGAAATTTTTTAACATCTTCATTTCCAGTAGCTGCCTTTTTACACCTTGTACACCAGTAGAACCTAGGAAAATCGTAGTACGTAAGTAGTGTTAGTAGATATACTATTTACTAGTAGCTAAGGTCAGCATTGTATTCCCCGTAGCGAAAGCGACTTCTGGCTTGGCAAGCACTGAGTGTTCTTGGCACGGTCATTAAACAACTGAAGGCCGGCGGATGTGCGTATGCTCTAGTGTCACGATATACTACCGATTCTAAAGAAATCGTTCATTCATGGATGTACTGTATGTCATGTCATGGTTAGTTTGAACTAGTGAACAGTAAAACGGGAAATATTGACATTCTCTAGTTTTTTTGTAAGATCAAATGTTTACGAAAGTTACGGGAAGGTAACGAGCAATTTTCGTGTTTTAACTGGAGAGCTGTCAAATCGAATGCAAATAGAATAATATTGTGTTTATTATGTAGTGCTAATGTTATTCTTTATGATATAATCAGCATTGCATAGGTACTGTATTAACATAAATGTTAGCAACACACAGTCAAGCTCAAGTAAGGTTATATAAAGGCTGATCTCATCGACACATCTGGCTGGAGTTAGTATCGCCGTACTTATAAGTATCCAGAACACTGAGTGCATCACACGCAATTCACTAAATCGTAAGTAAGCCAATCTAAAGCACATCCCGACCATCTGTGTGCAATTGGTTCGTTCCTTAATGTACCCTACACACATTCCAGTACTTATGCTATTATTGCATCGTCCGTCCTGAGAGATTGCAAACACATTATTTCATAGGTAGAGTGTAAAGGCACTACTAAACTCTACAGCTCAAATAAAAATCCTCAGGGATAATGTAATTTGATCATTAGCTATAGTGTAGCAGATAAAATCCGACAGTTGTGCTTCAAGACTGGTGATTAAATATTATATTGTGTTGCCTCTGTCTAAGCGCTCTACTCTACATTCCATGCTCTGTTACGCTGCCTCTGCGCATGACATAATCCCACTCATAAAGATTACATCTGAATCACTTCGTAATGCCTAATATTTTACAATTTACGAGTCAGTATAATGCGTATAGTGTATTTTTTTTAAATCATTGGAACCAAAAAATTTAATTTACGATGAGGTCGATCATCATTATTTCTTTAATAAGCTTCCAAACAAGTGCACAGACGCTATCTTGCTGAAACATATTACAAAATAATCTGTGTGAATAATGGCGGTCAGACAAAAATCTAAAAGAGGTGTGTACTTCCTACGATAATACTGAAAAAAATTTACATTATACCAATACATACGTACATAGTCCATCTTATTTTTGAAGTAGGTACAGTTAAACATCACTACTTGCATACCTAAGTATTTCGACGTCCACAAAGAGATATTTCGTAGACAAAAGTGATCATGAAGTGGTAATACGCCCGTGGCACCCACGACCATCGTAGTTTGCCTTGCTTTGGGCAGAAGGTCGGTGATCGCTACCGTAGAAGGCGCTGTGACGTCAGAATGGTGACACGACACACACATTTACATCTCCATGAATGTAAAATTGTAAACAATTGTCATACTTTATATTCTGAAGCAACAGCGTTATCTTGCCTTGTTTGGTCGTCGACTTGTCTTTTTGGATGTGTTTCTAGAATAATGACTATTATTTATATAAACTTATGATATTATTTACTATTTGGTAGTACTAGATAACAAACCCACTGATTAAGTATTATGATTTAACGAAGCTGAGCACTTAAGTAAGTTACCGAATAATAAAAAAATAAATTACTTTTATTCTACCATCATAATATTTTAGTTATGACAACCCAATAAGAATAATAGTTAAATAACTGAAGCCACATAGTATAGGAAACACAATAACAAAGTCAATGTCAGCATTCTCAAGGTACCGATTCTGAGAAGAAATAACTCGTAAGCTGTATTATTAAAGCTTACGCGAAATGGTCACTTACCTCGGGAAGCTGATATAAGACCACCAAGGTCAACAACCTACCTACAAGTATTTCGCTGCTAAAATGTTTTAATATTAGTAGCTGTTTAGTGCCTATAACCTACGTCAAGGAATTCATGCTTTTTTAATTACTTATTCGTTACTTTAGTTATTAGTGCCTGTATACTGTATACACTGCACTAATTAAGTGTAATGTGGCAGAGTTTATACTAAGTAAATGTGATGTCAATGTTTATTATATTAATGCCTAACCACAGATCATAATATAATACTATACGCCTAACTAACATGATTTATGCATAATTATCTATGTAGTAACCTTCATTACTTCGTCTCCTGCATTCGGTCAAGGTTTTGACATAATTTGTATTTAAAGAGCTGACTTTAAATAAAATACCTGTTAGTGCATCTATATTAAATCGGCATTTTTTATCACCGTACCTTAAGCTATTTGTCCACCGGGACTGAGTCGGAGCGTACGTACGAAGCGAAAGAATTTGTTGCTATGTATTGATTTGTATGGTACAGTGTGCTCTGTATAATGTAGTATAAATGCCGACGAGCGACGGCTCGTACGCTTCGATTCCGACTCAGTGGACGCGTAGCATTATGCTTTTAAATTTTGACTCACGTCTAGTAAAAACGATTTACCTAATCATTATAAAAAAATATAAAACAAGTTAAGTAATAACCTCTTGATCTACAAGCGAGTCTGGCCATGTGTGGTGCTAACTTGATGTCAGACGGTAGGATAACCTTGGCAATCAACATTAATTTATACAAATAGCTATGCCACGCGGAACACAATAACACTGATTACATGACAAACAGTAGCTGTATTAAGAAGGTAGAGTAAAAACAATGAAACAAATACATTTTCAAGTCTCAAAATCTCTTTTGGAGCTAGGTTGAAGTTGATTTTGAAACCCCAATTAAATTAAATGATATGCTAGGCGGAGAGGAATATTTTACATCAAAGATTTTAGTTAACAATGATAGTAAATACATACTAATATTATTGTAAGCATCTACACAACACTACCACTTTAGTTGGATTGGTCTTAAAATCCCATTTAATTTTTTCTCTCATAACCCTTTGCTTAGCCTCAAAGGTAATAACTAAGTTGTAAATTATTTTCAGTGTTCAGTTCAATTTAAGAAGCCTTTTGATATGACGTCATCAATAATGCGTAATCCATGTTAATGTGCAACAGAAATGAGTCACTATAAAGTTACGAGTGAAACATTCCCTGGGTACTTGACATTTGTGGGAATGAGTAACTGACCAAGAGGTTTCAATTATAAAACAAGCATTTGTTCTTATGAGACCATGTTTTAAGTAAACTACTGGAAGTAAAGATCGTCAGTGGTATCGATTCTGTTGTAAATTTTTTGTAAACGAACCTAATTTGATAACACTAAAAATGTTACCGTTCTCTTTCTCATAAACTGAAATTACAAAAACTACTAGAACGATTTCATATCCGTGTTTCAATTTAATGTCATACATACGTCCAGTAAAATGCAAAACGTCAAAATACGTGAGTTTAAAAAAAAAAATGTAATTTCAATATATTTTGAATGATTTTCTGTTCTATATAGCGACTGTAAAGTTTCAACTTGGCTTGGCTAGGCCCTCGAGTGAACGAATATTCTCAATTTCGGTTAGAAATTCCGAACAATGCACTCTCTGCTGCCCTACATCAACGCTAATGAGTTAATCAATTCGATTAACAAAGGTATGTGAGAAGAGCGTTACAAAATCTAGTTTTCTTGTTCTCAGAAAGACTGACTCAGTTTCGTATTATCGTAATTATCAGAAATAACGTACTCAGCTAGTAAAGTAGGTATAAATAATGAGTACCAAGTAAAGAATCTACATTCCTAAAATAGGTCTATCTTATTTCTTTGTTAATGACATTAGTGGAGTTAGTTCTTCAGAAGAAAAAGAGAACCTACGTGTGTTGATGGTTACAGAATCAAATTCTTGAAAATGTCACGGATAAGTACAGAAACTTGGAAAAAATAGAAAGCGTTGGAAATGGAGGATAATACCGGTGCGATGTTTGCACACCATATGCAGCACTCCCATTTATGGGACAGTCGGACCCGTAGACGTGTTCTCACGTACATCAGACTAGTATGTCACAATCATATACCGTTGCTGTTTGATCCTGGTATCGAACTGTTTTGAGAAGCTCGAGTACCGTTCCCTTTGATGCAAAAATATGAACTACCAGCCTCTATGTTTAATCTAATAATATTAGAGACTAGTATTTTGACCGGCAGTGGAGGAGTAAATTCGTTCTGTAAAATGTATAGTAAATAGTAAAAGAAAATAGATTTACCTAAGAAGTTGATTGGAAACAACAGAAAATTTATACAACGACAGATGATATGATCATTAGTAATGCCTTCGTGAAGTTCCAGATGTCGTCATCATCATCATAACAGCCTGTGGAAGTAGGTACACTGCTGGTTATAAATTTCCAGAAATGACTATTTAGGGCCTTATCCATTCTCGTGAATCTAAGTCGTTGATCTACACCTACAGCAATTACCAACAAGTAGGTACTTAGGTCATATTTTAGGTTTCTACAATAAAACATTTGGTCAATGCGTTCTACCATCCATAGGGCTTCGTGACCTGAGGCAAGTCGAGAAATCACATATCCATTTCGGTAATTTTATAGTTTTCATTTCCTATCGCATACATAATTGATTTTGGACCTTGCCTTTTAATCTGCCTAGCTTTCACTGCCAGCATTTTACTACCTCTTTGACCTGCTTTGCCAATTTTGCCAATAAGTAATAATACAAGTGTGTTTATATAGTTAGGGACGTATACCCAACTAATTAGCTGTACCTTCCTATCGAAAATACAATAACTGCTATCTGGAATGGTATAAACCCTTTTTTTTCCGGTTAGTACGCGGAAAAAATGTTCTATATCTACATTATTTAAGATACTTTCCGTCCATGTGGCATGGCGGTGGGATACCCTGATTGTATTCATAGATAAAAATAAGTAAGTATAGTATGTTAGGTATTTATTTTTAAAACTTTGAAAAGTAAGCACTCTGCTCTTTTGACTTGTCAGAGTTGTTGTCAGTCACATAAATAATACACTGACTACTCTGGGTCACCCAGGTTATGGGTGAGTGTTGTGGGTAGACTATTGTATACCTACTGACAATTAAATTATAAATAGCATGCAAAATTTTTATGAATGCTAATTTTATTTTCAAACATAGTGTAGGTAATTTCTCAATGATGCTCATCAGACACTTGGTTAGATCACCCACTAAACGGGACTCTAGAATTTTAATTTGATGAATAGATAGAGTACCAAGATAAATATGTACAAACAATTCATCTAGTTGTATTTATCAATTTATTAATAGTTACGTAATTATTCTTGTTGTTTTACTGAGTAATGGTCCTTTCCTTTGAAAATGAGCATAAAACGTACATACTTACTATAGTGGTACTATATTGAAAAATAATTATAACCATACACAATATTCTGAAATCGAGTAATCCGTAAAACGTGGATGACATCATGCATGACTTCGCTCTTGCCCTTGTTTTGAGTTGGCAGAACTCTAGAAGGTCAATCGAAAACCAATTGTTTTCTACGCTATCTTATAAAAATAATGTACTGGCTACTTCTTATCAGTGCTATGAAAGGCTCTACTTTAGTTAAAATATCGAGCAAAGTTATTAGGCTCTACTTACTAAGTAGAGCCTTTCATAGCACTGATAAGAAGTAGCCAGTATGAATTTCATACCTCTCACAATATCTACAAGCCAGTTGAGATTCAAACTAGCAAAATAACTTTGCTCGATATTTTACACATTCTAGATCTATTCAAAAACGTGTTTTCACCAACGGATGTTGCTAAGAAAAATATCGTGGCGCTACGTAAAGACAGAATTATTATAAATAACTTGCGACTCACGCTGCTCAAGGTAAGGACGTAGCGTAACCTAAATATATTAATATGTGGTATTCTTAAACAAAATCAAGGCGTTCGATGATAACGTTTTGCAAATAAATGTTGAACGATTGTCTTATCAGATTCAGTAATAGAAAATTAACAATTGCAATAAACAATGCAATTGCAAAGTTGCATTGCCCATGACTCTACCTGCGATATATCACCAAATAAGACAGCAGAAAAAAAAAATTACCTCCACGAAAAAGATTCAAATGTCACTTTTCACTGTTTCACTTTTATCACTTTACATGAACAAATTGTTTACGTTTCCCGCGTGATTTTACCGGCACGGTGATGCGACGCGCGCAATGTTTGCCTGTCGAGGTTCGTCTGTCGTAGCGTGGGCTGGGCTGGGTGGGCAGTCGGTGTGCCACTGACTGACGCATCAACATGATGATCACAGCAGCGCTAATCGGGAATCAAGCTATTTTCTTGTTAAACTGCTACTCTACTGGGCACCCAGTACCTATCCACACGAAAATAGCCTTTATTTTGTTTGGTTAAGTGGTCCATGTGTGGTCAGCCAAATCGGTTTACCGCAATTTATCAAAAGCAAATTAATAAAGTGCATTTTTTTAGTGTTACATTTTTTTAAAACAACCTCTCTACAGTCTCTACACATTGTTTCATGTTAATATTTTTATGATTCTTTATTGCCCTGCTGAGAATTAGAGAGAAATAAAACCATTTTAAAACCACTTTTTTCCTACCAGTAGGTACCTACTTACCAAAAAAAATCTACGTAAACCTTTTTTCAGAGAGCTGGTAGAGTGACCAAAAAGTTTTCACTCCGTAAAACGGTCGTGTCAAAACATTGCCAAAATAAATTCCACAAAAAAAAAAATACACAAACTGCTACAAAACCAAAGCAATAACCTAAAAATATTTTCAAAAATAATTATAAGCATAATGTAGAACCGCTTAAATCATCTAAAGTTTTCGTAGTTACTGAGGGACCTCGACAGTTACAATATGATCAACATACTTTCCTACGTTGGCATGAACATGCACTCCGAAGTGTGTTTGTGGACGCTATTGGGGTTGGTCCGCACGATATTTGATGCAACACTCTTCAAAGTAAACGCTAATCTTAAACAGGTACCTACTGCTTACTGCCCCTGTTTGCTATACATCATCACTTACTATCAAGTTCCTTGTTGCGTACCTATATTTGCGAGTTGTACTGATATGCCGTGCTTACTTCATCTGAGGCTGATATTACCCAGACTTGCTATACGCAGATTGTTAAAAACTGCATCATAGCATCTTAGTTAGTTACATAATTATTATGACTGTGATGATTGAACAAAAACATCTTCTCAAAATAGTCTTATATACGATGTCTCGAACTACATAAGTAGACACTTAACTAAAGAGGTATGTAAGTAGGTAGGTATGTAAAGTGTTAGATAATTATTATGTAAAGAAAACACTTTGTAAGTCGCTGTATTTTAACACCTTGATGACCTAAAGGTCTTACGGCAAAGGCTGACTACATTGTTAGGATATATAGGTTTATTCTGGTTGTAGGTGTGGCAGATGTCGATGCCGGAAGACCTCTCTATGCCAGTGCAGCGGGTATTGCGGACAATGATCTCGGGAGTGATGCTGGTGCAATGTTTCACGGTCTATGTATATCTGGCTTCCTACATAGTGCTGCTCTACCCTGTTTTCCTAGTATGTTCTAAATACCTACAACTCACCGTTAGGGCGCAAGATTCCAAAGAATTTTGCAGTGATATCATTACTCTACTCAGTAAAATCACAATCGGCTTGGTTGAAATTGTCTTTATTTTATTTACGGTGTACGTGTTGTCTTGAAATGTAATTCAACGACGTTATGAAACTGTAATTTAAAATTATACGCGCCGAGGTGATTTGGCCAATTGCACGCTGTCTTGTTCTCCAGTATGTTTCGCGTCTTTAAAATGTGATAGAAAGAACATGCAGGTAAGTAGATACTGGAGTGCCTGAGTCCCTTTAGTTCAAGACCTTTAGTTCAAGTCGTGCTCATCTACTCTTCATGTGTACCCTTTGCTTTTCATTACTTACCGTCTTGGACAAACTCGGAACTTCTTTGAGTTGTTTTATCGTTTGACAAATACCTACCGAATCTGACGTTTCCAGGAAGAGCGTCCAACGCTAGTTTTACCCTGGCTCCTGTTAGCAGCTACAAGGAAACTCCTATGTGAATTGACAAGTTTAGCACTAGGCCTTGGGACATGTGTTCTCTTGGGACCTGCCAGACCTCCTTGTATCAAGTTCGTCATAGTAAAACTAGTTTCAATCATGCCAGCATTTTATATGTGGATGCTCGTGTTTGGGTAAGTTTTGCCGCCGCGATTCTTGGTAATTTCAAATTAGTAATAAAATTAAACCATTTCTTTTTACACTGATTTTTTGCTTCGGACTTTAAGAATAGATAACAATGTGATGCTCATAATTTTACAGTTATTATCACGCGCTCAAGGTAACTGCTGCTTTCAAAACATTTACAGCGGTTCTACCACCTAGTGACCACGACTATGGACTTGAGCTAGCCATTCGGAGACGGCGGACCAAGTCCTTACTGGGAGAAGATCAACTACGAAGTAAAATTGTCGCTAGCCTGTAAGTGTTGCTTCTGATATTACTCGTATCTACTAATGATAGAATAAATAGTAATAAATGAATTATTTAATTGCCGGTGGTGATTCGGAATGTTTTTTAAACAGATACGGAGAAAGACCTTCCGTCAACAGTGAAACGATATCACACCCGAACATTGGTTTATCATCGCGTCTTGACAGTCTACCTTACTCCAGTGCTGAAGAAATCAAAATAAATGCTGATATAATGACTCCAACTTCAGTCATTTCAAATGGAATATCTGAGACTGGCTCGTATGAAGACTGGTACGGAAGCGACGTGGTAATGCCTAGAGACGCAGACCGTATTCTAGAGCAATTCGTTTTGATGATGCTACGCATAGGATCCTATTTGAGAAAAGAAGGCGTAAGTTTTATTGATTTTGATACGTTTAAAAAAAAGTCTTCTCACATTGTATTGCCTAGACACGATGGCCAAAACTGTACGACAATGCCCTCCGATGATACCGACACTCCTCCATTTGTGGGAAGCAGTAAAGGAAATACAGCTTCATACGTAAGAGAATACCCTCAAATATTTATGAAAAGACCTTCAGATCTTCCCAGATCATCAGAGAGTAAGATTGCAGCGGTTAAGACTGTTCATAGCCGTGTCGAAAATGACGAGAATGGCAATATAGTAAGAAGTCGAAAACGCACAGTTTCCATCTCACCAAACGAGAAGCTTTGTCTAGTGGATATTGAAAAAAATATTAATAAAAGAGTTATTATGCCAAGAAATAAAAATCTACAGCAAAATGAGACCATAAACCTAGAAAATCAATCAAAACCTTCAAGTTCGTCTCCAAAATCTAGAGCAATAAATACAGATTGTAAAATAAATGAATTGAAAAATATGTCTAGAATAAACTCTAAACTCAAGATAGATCTCGATAAAATGCTAGCATCAAGTGATAGTTTGAGGTCTATAGTAGAAAGTATTTATCGTATTCATGAAAATAAAAACGAAGTAAATGAGGAAAATGAAGATTCAAAATCAAGTGACATGAAAACAATTAAAACAAATAAAAAGACAGATTAATTTGTATAAAAACTTTACTAAAGTTTATAAAAAACACGTACATTCATAATTATACCATACCTACTGCTACATAAATTCTATACCAAAATAAAGTTATGCTAAAGACAGATTTTTCTGATATTCATGAGGATCACACACTGTGTTTTGTACAGAGCTTTGGGGATCTAAATACATGACACGATAGTTGAACTCACTGGGTTTGATCAAATTGAACTGAAACATTGGTAGCCTGTTTGTTATAGCCCAAACGATTTGAGGTACTTCGTGATCTATTCGCAGGTCATTCGGAAATATCATAGTTTTATTATTGTGCGCTACGACCGCTAAATTATCCTTGGTATACGGTTTGCGCGTATCCCAACACCCGATACTGTCACGGGAAATAAGATTGTAGAACATTACACCGTTGCGGTCAACCGCTGCGGCCGAGACCTGTCCATCAGAGCCACGACTGTCGCCGAGAAGCTTGAATTCACCCACAGAGCTGCTCACGCGCGAAGGATCGCGGATAACTGACGTTTTGACCATAAATTCCAGAGAGCTTGACATTGAGTGATAATAAAGCAAACGATCGCCTTGATGATACTTACCCAAAGACAAACCGAACAATCCATCTGACCATTGGTAGTTCAATCCGTGTAATGTGTAGTTAGAGAGTAAGGGCTCAGGGTAGAAACTGTAGTGGCTAAACCTCCAGAAAGTTGAGTCTTCATTTCTGAACACAATAAGACCGAATCGCCACGCATCAGCGATATAAACGTGTAAATCTCGACAGCGTGCATCTCTAGAATCTACGAGCAGATTTGTAATCAGAGAGTTTTGGAGCACAAACTCGCTTGGTATCGGGTAGCGTGCGAGAATTGTGTCTGTGTCTAGATTGATGGCGAATAGTGTCGGAGGACACAGTTGACGAGGAGTCTCGAACGCATCTACCTGCCCGGAGTCCAACACCCACATTGTGCCACAGTGATCGACGCTCATTCTGAAGATGGATGTGAAACCAGTGCAGTTTACTGCAAATAAGAGGTTTATTTATATAAAATCAAACCACATGTAACTGAATTAACAGTATTTACTTCATTAGTAAAACTTAGATACCTGCATTATGCCAGTCCCAACTAGGGAATGGCCTGAGTGGAGGTGATTCAGATTGCGCTACAATAGGCAGTGATGATAGCGTGGCTGGGACTCCCCGCTTCCATCGTGGAGTACTGACAAACACGCGGTCTTTCCAACGCTCTATGCCCAGTGTTATAACGTTTTCTGGGATGAAGTTACTAAGAAAAAAAAACAATTTATGAAGAATTTCAACTAAACCAATATTTAACGCTCATAGGTTCCAGGCAAACGCTCTACTTTAGTATCTAAACCATAGTCCTTTTTAAACAAAGGTGGTGTAATTTATTAAGTACCTTGTATTGAGTGACTTTCTAGTTTAGTTGTTTGCTCACATTTTAAAACTCACCCATCATTGATAGCATCTTGTCTCTCTTCATCAGTACGGTAGGCGAAGTCAATTTGTTTCCATCGATATAAGGTGCCTATTGACTTTTTGATAGCAACTCGTTTCTGAGCGTCACATAGCAGAAAGCTTATTGCCAAGCTCAGCCATATCACACTTTTCTAAAACAAAGGCTTATTTAGTATATATACTTAGTATATACTTATAAAAAGATCCTATTCACCTAGTTTCTTTGGCATTTGTATGTTTAGTTAAACTGTTTTATTTTGAGTTATTCACCTAAGAGTCTCGTTCAACCTTGTAATCTTATTTCCTATCATTTAATTAATGTTTATGAAGACTGACGACTTACAACAATGATTAGTTCATTCAAAACTATTATTGAAAGGAATATGGAAGGTCGACAGCTTCCACAAAACGATTGAGCCCCTCTTACATATTTATTTGCTCTAGATATTTTGTACAAAACTCAACCTTCTAACCTTGGAATCTGGGCTTTTACTTTTTACTCAGTCAAAAAGTAATGATAGTCTTAGTATTCATAGTCTTATCACTTATACATTAATTTAGTGTTACAGTAGACTGTAAGTTAAGTAATCAGAATCAGTGATCAGATCGGCTAATAGTTTGATTGGATTGGGCTGCTAGTGAAAAATGTAGCCCATTTTGCAATACTGAATCGTATGGGGTCTAAAACATACCAGCTTATTTTTACCGACATTCAGGTTAGAGGTGTCAAAATCGGTTAATTTTTTTTATTAGTTAATGTTATAACGATAAAAAAATATATCGTTATTTTTAATGATTAATTTTATTTGAATAAATATTCGATAAACTCGCTTAGATAAATTTATTTATACGCATGAGTGAATGATTGATATTAGCAGAGAGCGAGCACAGACAATTTTTCATAGACAAAAACATTCACCGTTCACACGAACGGTCCACAGATAAGAAATATAAGGGCATCCTACACAGGTTTACTTTTCATATTTCAATAAGATAAAAACTTTTTCTTGCAGTATTTGCAGGTAGCCAACTTTGCGACGCCACCGCCGCCGCGCCTGTACATTAGAATAGAATAGAATAGAATAATTTTTATTGCCAAAAATTATTCTATTCTATTCTATTCTAATGTACCGGCGCATCGGCGCGCACATTGATCGAAATGGTTCCATATATCCGAACTTATTCTCGGCATTTTTCACATAATACGACTTCGAAACAAACACTTTCTTCCATCTAACGATGGCGCAGAAATGCAAATCGCAAGTCTAAATAAATTTTCGTCTCTTAGGTCTCATTCATTCAATCATTGTCATTCATTCAATTTGCCAAAAATAACAATTGTATTCATGATCCTTGGATAAAAATTATATTGTGTTTTATTTTAACCAACTTAAAGCATACAATTGAATGCAGATCAATGTTGTTAAATATACACTAAACGACTTAATTATCGTAAGTAGTGGTTCATTCTATATTGAGCTTTATCTCATAGATAATAGAGTACACAGTCAAAAATGCAGATGAAGCCGGAAATGAAATTAAACGGCCGCTTCCCGGCACATAGCACTACCTTCAGGCCGGTCACTCTAATGAAAATATGAAAATTACTCATTATATCTAGGAAGCGTAGGTTCAAATTTCAATGCATTAAAATGAAAGAATACCTTCAGGCCGGTCACTCTAATGAAAATATGAAAATTACTCATTATATCTAGGAAGCGTAGGTTCAAATTTCAATGCATTAAAATGAAAGAATAATTTTCGTGGTGAGTTATAAAATTATTTATTATATCTAGCAAGCGTAGGTTCAAATTTCAATGCAGTAAAGAAAGTGAATAATAAAAATATTACCTACATAAGTTCACCTTGTGTTGAAGTGAAATAACATGTGTTATTAAAAATATTCGAACACCGCCATTTTTTTTAACAAATGTTATTGTTATTTTTTTTTATTCATTTTTTTCATTAGTTGAAAGAAATATTAAACACCTATAATTCAGGTACCAGCTCTACTATTTGCCACAACTCAACTGATAAACACACAATAACCAAACTGTATCACTGCAGTTAGTTAAAAGTATCTGCATAACGTCTGCCGCAATAGTATAATTATCTACTTATTGCGTTATCACTCGAGTAAAAGTAGAACTGTTTAATAAGCAAAATTTTCGAAATGAAAACAAAACTGAATACTAATTGCATTTAAATGTTTTTATTTCAAAATCCTATTGGTTTTTACAAAGTTTGGACAGAAGGTAATATGAGTTGCCAAAATATCCTCCTACTACAAATTGGATTATTCGTAGGCAAGTAATTTAAATAGGTTAAAAACACAATATTTTCGAAAATTATAACACAAAATGGATTTTGTTAATAGGCACTTACTCAATTTATGCTACTGATTGTACATATCACAATACCTGACTTCCCACGCTCTTTTTATTATTGTCGTCGGTCCATCAGACATGGGCGATCCTGCTCTAACCTTTTTGGAAATAACCGTTATCTTATTTTAAATTTATTTGTGGCTAAGTAAAGGTTGTGAGTTTTTTTTAATAATACCTAGTTTTATTATTATTTAAAAAAAAACTTTTGAGAATTAACGGTCATCATAAATAAATAATATCTTCATAATATACTTACCATTGCCATATTCAGTAAATCACAAGCACATAACAACACGTCTGTTCGATCGGTAACTTTAAACCGATATGCATCGAGCCAAGGCTTATTAGATGATTCGTTACATAAACTCTTACTAGTAGTTATTTCATAAATGTATTAATTTGGACTAATAATATACAGCGTAGTCAACTGGAAATTGGACTAGTTACTAGGGTTGTTGAATGCACACTGAAAAAGGCAGTCGAGGTTTTTAACATAATATGAAAAATATTCAAGTGAAACATGTTTATTCACACGGTAGTCTTTTGAATGTCATAGTCCACAAGGGCAGTAACGTAATAGCTGTTGATGTACTTAGTACATGCCAACGAACAAGTTTGTTAGTAAATGAATTGGCCAGGCGCATGTTAGTCCACGCATAGGAAAGGTGGATTTGATTATTTTGAAAAAATGGGTTCTTTGTTAGATTTCGGAACCTAGAATGGGTAGGAGCTATGGCCAGATAAGGTTTTCTGATTCGATCGGAAAGCTTTTTTGGGTCGATGTCGGAAACTGTAAAGAGATTTCAAATACCCAGCGAATTCAAAATCTTCTTCAGAAAGTTTTTGATATCGATCCAAAAAGGCTTTCCGAATTAACCAGAATAGCCCAGCAGAACTCTATCTAATATTTTTTTTTTATTGTTAACTATTGGTAATTTACGATTCAATTCACTTAAAAAGTTTTGACAACCCTTAATTTCTATATCTGTAACTGCACATATCTACTATGTTTTTCGAAGAAATATACAAGGTGTCTCCGAATTAGTATAAACATAAATCCTCCGTATTTAAAATATTACAATACGTACCTACTTAGGTACCTAACACACGTAATTTGAAGAAACGTAGAACAAACTTTAGTGCATATTCTTTCAATGATAATCTTTGAATTCGAAAAAGTCCTATAGAACATTGTTGTTCCCGTAAGTGTTAAGAATCACCTCTCTTTGGGATAAGCCTTCGATTTCCAACCATTGCTATGACAGCAAACGTGATAGAAATTGCTATGACAATTTAAAAGGTGTATAATTATTCTGTTGCTACATACTACATTTACAATAAATGATACACTTATTTGCTCTATTTATCACAAAGAAATATAACACTAATTTTATGGCAGCCAACCCCGATGAATCAAAGCTGTCGGTGGGGGTTGTTTAACATCAGGATCGCAAACTGTACCCCGGACCGCTTCTTCTGTATCTGCATACAAAATACGATAGTTGTAATCATCAGGATCCAAAGGACCCGCCTGGAACATTGGCAGTCTATTCGATATCATCCACACAGTTTGCTTGTCTTCCTGATCTACTTTTATATCATTCGGGAAAATGAGGGTTTCCTTGTTCGAAGCAACTACTCCCAAAGTCTGTTTCTGGTATAGTTTCCTGGTGTCCCAGCATCCTATGCTATCGCGCATGACTAGCCCATAGAACATCACTCCACGACGATCCATGGCACAAGCCGAAGCCTGCCCGGTGAGCCCTCTGCTTTCGCCCAGTATGTTAAACTCTGAAGAGCTATCATTAACTCGTGAAGGCTGTTGAAGAACAGAAGTTGGTACGAAAAACTCCCTGTAACTTGCCAGGGAGTTGAAAAATAAAATCCTGTCTTTATATTGATCTGGTGGAGACAAGGCTAAGCCGAAAATACCATCCGGCCATTGGAAGTTAAGTCCGTGTAATGTGAAATTTGAGGCGAGCGGGTCCGGGTAAAACAGGGGATTGGAAAATCTCCAAAAACTTGCGTCACTTTGTCTAAAAACAATTAGTCCAAATCGCCAAGTGTCAGTGATGTATGCGTGCAGATCTGAACAATCTTCAGTTCGAGAATCCACCACTATATTCGCAAATAGAGAGTCTTGTAATACGTATTTTGTAGGTATTTGATACCGAGCAATCATCTTGTCGGTGTAAAGATCAAATAAAACAATACTTGGCGGGCATACTTGTTTGGGGTTGTCTTGTATATCTATCTGTCCAGAGTCTAAAACCCATAGTCTGCCACATGAGTCTGCGTTTATCCGAAACACTGAGGTTAGACCAGAGCAGTTATTGTACTCTCCATCTGAAACGGCAAACGTTCATAGTTATTTTGGTTTTAACTTATGAGTAAAACTGTTGAATTTTTTCATAAACAGTGCCTAAGTGTCTAACAAGTAAAAATAAGTAACCTCTTGGTTTTCAAGTAAATAAATAGATTCAACATTTGAATAAGTTCAACAACAAAATTTTGGTACAAAATAGGTCCGACTTACTGAAAGCACTATGGAAATTCCAATCCGGGTACGGTTTCAGTGGTGGTGATGCCAAACCCCCAGCCCTTGGAAGCGTCGCTAACGTAGCTGGCAGCCCTTGACGCCAGTTTGGAAATGTAACCCACACACGTGACCCCCACACTTCTAATCCAAGTGGCAGCACATTTTCCGGTATGAATTTCCTGCAAAAATAGTATTGAAATTACCAATTACGAAAATTTAATAAACAGAGGTAAGGTGTAAAATGTGCTTATTGAAATAGGGAAAGGGCTCTCAGCCAAGTTTTCCTACCGATAAAAAACAGAACAACGGAATATAGTTCTAGATTGGTAGTTATGTTTTCCACTACCTAATAGTTATTTTAGTCGTAATATCCTTTTAATACATACCTAGTACCTACATATTGTACCAACTCTGCTTACCCGGTAGCTATGGCGAATCTGCGATGACGTGACGAAGGGAATTCGAAGTCCACGTGCTTCCACTTGTACAGCGTATTGAATGGTGGCGTGTCAGTGTCAGCCGGCACAGACTGCGGCTGAGCGACGCCAAGCATGGCCAGCCATAATGTGATGCTGGCTGCTTTCCGACGATCTGGAAAAAACACAAGATCTCTTGTCAGTCTGTGATACAAGGTTAGCCTTGGGGAAGATTGAGGCTAAAAGAATCACTTGCTGGACATAGGTATCTAGGAAGAACAACTTTAGGCCTCTTTCGTCCGTTAACTTGCAATCCTTACAATGTATTTGGGTCATTGGGTAGGGGTTGACTTTTGGCTTCTGATTAAAGAGAGAATGATTTCGATTTTCAGTCGTCACTGCAACTAATCTCATTTTCCAGCCTGACTGGTAATTAGTCACCAGTTGTTCCGTGTTCACGTTTCTAAAAGTCATGAACTAAAACTTTTTCTTCATGCCTTTACTTACTTATAGGTCCAGATTTAAATGTTTTGCCTTTCAAAAAGTGGCATTTAGGTATAAAGGCACTTACCTACCTATAGTAAATTTAAATAACCCGCCTGTTGCTAAATTTACGTGGTGCCTATGCCTACATACAAAGTACGGCTACTTTGTTATGAATAGGTAACGAACGTTTTTATGTAACGGTTATTATTGTCAGAGTACTTACACATAATCATAAATACGAAAGCTTATACAACTTAATAACGAACGATATATCACTTAACACATGAGTGAACCACGAGAGAACTAAATTGGGTTTACGATATCGGCCACCGATGAGCATCGACTGACTGTGAGATAACATAAACTTGGACGCCATAATGAAAACTAAAAAAGAACAATGGGCGATGTATAAAAACATTGCTTTCATCGAAATTGTATTTAATTTAGCTATAACAAGCCAATAGGCAGAGAATCTGAATGCGTACATCGGGCTGTAAATGATGGTCCACCGAATTCTCTTGGACCCCATTAGTATTATATGATCTGTGGTAAAGTAAAGTAGTGGAGACCGGAAACGAAATCCAAAGCTTCCTATACCTTTCAAATGGACTTGATGCATCCAAATCAAACAACTCTACTATGACTCTAATTCAGACGTCTCAATTTATTTCATAACTAGGTATCCGTCTATTTATATGCACATAAAAAGTGTATTGTTTACGGACTCTGCTATATCTACATATATGGTACGTATTTGATGCTATTAATTAGTATTGCGAGTTATATTTGGTTTTGTGCATTTATTAACCGGTCAGTGATCACTAATTTTCATTTATGTAACTTTCTTAGTATTGCTTGCTAGGAATTTACAATTCGTAGCTCTACTGAATAACAATAACTCGTTTACTAGTAAAAACACCAAATCACTCCATGCCGTAGGATTTTCTATCAGATTTCTGTATAACCAAACTAGTAAATCACGGAATATTAAAAGTATTATGTCGTTATGCCAAATTGTCTATTCTGTGGAAGTACTCCTTCAGTCAGAGGACTCAGAGGACGGCGGTGGCGGCACGCGTGCGTATTGTGCGTGTGCTCACCGTGCAACTTTCAATTTTGTTTGTTCACCGATGTGCTTTGAATAACTCTATTGCACTAAGTACCTACTTTATCTAGATTATCTAGAGTACGTAAAATTAATAAATGTATGAGAGAGACTTATGTTCAGCACTGGATTTCAAACAGGCTGTTAGGGTGACGATGATAACTTGCCTTTAGGCATACTAAGTATGTCCAATTTACATTTCTCACACCTAGTAATAACGTGCATGTTTATTTTGATCTCAATATTACGTATACCTACTTATAAAATAGTTCCTAGACTTTCACTGCGCTACCATAAAACCAAAAACACTATTATTACATTCCTTCAAGTTTTTTAAAGGAATGTAATAGTATTTTTTTGTATGTACTTACATAGAAAGATTATTACACTTTATTGCACTGAAGAAAAAACAGTAGGTATAATAGCAAGTGAACTTAGGTAATCATAATTAACATTTCAACTCTACTTATTAAGGTTAATTTTTATTTTATGCTACATATAGACTATGCGAATGAAGCCACAAGCAATGACGAGCATACCACTGTAGTGGACAATATAATCTTAGGAACAGCTATATATTTGCAGTTTGTGATAGTGTCGTTTCCCTATCAGTTTAGCGCAGTAATGTACAATCGGCGACTTTCACCGAAGCCTAGTTCGATTGCTCAAGAGCCACATATGAGGTAAAACCCAACTGGTCTTTACGATTTAGGAACACGCTACGTCGATCGGGAAAATTAAAGATAGAATCTGTAATAGCCAGATAAAACACGCGTAAAACACTGGACGGTGGAGTATACCAAAAGGTAGAGCAGAATGAGATGCAAATTTTCCACAAATTTTAGGGCCCGTCAAAGATGTCAATATTTTTTTCGTGATAAAAGAAATATCCCACTTATATTTATCCTTATTTACTCATCCCATCCCATAGAAAACCCAAACTACTCTACTTAAGCTTGAATTAAAACTCAAATTTTGTGGTGTGTTCCAAAACATACATGACCAAATTGTAATATGTTTTAAATACGCAATTCACAATATGAACTCTAGTACATTGCGATATAATTATTAGTACTTACTTCTTTTATGAGATGCCTACTTAAAACCACCTTGTTATGTATCTTCCTACCATTGCTCTCGATTTTAACGACCCATTAATAGGTTCCCTTCTCTCCAGCATCTGGTTTTGCTATGCCATGCGCATGCGCAACCTAACGTATCAGTGGTGAAACACGCGGAGGGTTTATGAAGCTCTTCGCGTAGTTAAATGTTCAGTGCGCAATCACCATAATTTCTTTCACTGATCTCCATCATATCTCGATGACGTTCGTTATTTAATGGTCATTGCTTTCGCCTTTTTTTCGATCTCAATGATATTTTCCCTTCGCTAAGCAGTTTAAAATGTGTGTACCTATATACAGATCCTTAGAACCATTTAGTAAAACCACAGAATATTAGTAAAACTTCCCAAAATGTTGAATAACAATTAAATTACCCGAAATTACACATTTACTTTGGACTGTGAAAGCGGTATTATTGGTTCTATTATTACGCACCATTGAAGTACCCAGAGCTAGAAATCGGAGAAAGCTTTTTATAACACAGTTAATTGAAGTGCCTATTTCATTAGCTTATAATTACGTTATCCATCAGATTTAAATACGTCTGTCTCTGCATTCAACGTCAAGAACAAAGACATCCATCGATATTTTTATTTGACGAATACCTTTACTCATAGGGATGGTGAAATAGGCCCCTTTGATAATGGCTACTCATTCTTTGCAATATATATTTCTACCACAAAATATTGTCTTGGCATACGGACATTGATTTATGAACTAGCTAATGCAAGTCGTGATTCGTGATGTTACCTCGTAAGAGATGTATGGCCCATTCAAATGTACTATCTAATCAATTTATTTCTAAGGGTGTGCCAATCTAGGTTTCTATTCATGCCCAGACAATGATAGATCGTTTGGAGTATTGTTTGTAGTTTTTTACCCTATATGTGTAATGCACTGTAAACAAAAATGTACCTACTAAGTTATTTATAGTCAGAGAAAATTTTATATAAACATCTAGTTACTGCAAGTTTTTTTCTATTTATCGCTGTTAAGAAATTTTTATAAACAACTTTTAAATGAATTATCACAATACATTGAACAATGAACATCCATAATATTTCATGGCTTTTGTAATTTTTTCCTTTTCTATTAGTTTGTAAGATAAATAATTTTTCGTTAATTCATAAGTTATAGTTCATAAAATATTTAAAAATTCATAAGTAACTTTATTCATCACATTTTATGAATTTGGTTCAAAACTCAGACTTATTTGTTATCTCATGAACTTTAGCCAAATTAAAGTATTTAAAGTTGTGTTTATGATTGATAAGCTCATATCATAAGGCTATGACTCAGTAAACTTATGTAAGGCTAGATACTACGTTACTACCACACGTACTTAGAGGAACTGATTTGTTACGTTGTTAAAACTTACCATTAAAACTTAATTTCTCTGTTACATCTTTCTGGTTATTAAAATTTAATGGCCTTCTATCTGCCTCGGAAGTCTTGTAACTAGTATAATGTTCTTGATTTTCATGTTTTTCTGAAGCATCGGGGTTTCGATCCAAAGTATTCCAGTTATTGTTTTCATTGTACTTGTTGGTTATATCGGCGAAGATCACTGATGGCGCCGACCACTGTATGAACCACTGATGCGACACTGCCATGGTTGCATAACTTTTCTCATTTCACTTTAGCTAGAGTTTTAGTCACTCGGTGTGAAAGAGAAGTAATGAAAACGTTTAGGAAACCGTTGTCCGTATGGCAGAAATACGTTAGCACAAGCTGGACTCTAGAATTAGTCTGCGCATGGACGCGCGCTGATATGAAGTTGCCCTTTCTACATGGAACTCGGCCCCTCTTATATACGGTAGCTTCTTTTTACGCAGAGAGGTAAGCTTTTAGATTGTACATAATAGAATTTACTGTAGACTAATCAGGATACTTCATCTAATGCTATAAGATTATGCGAGCGATGCACGTTTGCTAGGATATACTAATTCAATCCGCGTTTGTAATTATATAAACTTGTAGGTATGTACTCAGAAGCACAAAAAAAAA
Organism: Eulithis prunata; assembly: GCA_918843925.1. Lineage (NCBI taxonomy): Eukaryota > Metazoa > Arthropoda > Insecta > Lepidoptera > Geometridae > Eulithis > Eulithis prunata. The sequence goes on along the minus strand of OU974014.1, from coordinate 5,519,090 downwards.
TCGGAGTTCTAACCTTTTCAGCTGTTCAGCATCAGGCAGGCTATAGTAATTCCACGAAAGAGTTCCAACGCACTCTCCGAAATGGCGCAGAGTTCTACTACTACATCGATACTGACTGTACGAGTTTGCGGTTGATCCGCTGTGGTGGTTATTTTCGAGCTGTGTGAAATAAAGCATTTATGATAATAATATTTAATTGTAAGTACAGTCACTTAAATTAGATTTTTTAGGAATATTTATGTATTATGAAAATACTTGTTAGTAAAAATATGATTGCAATCGAATTAAATATCTTATGGCTGTCTATTTTCAACAGGCTCCGTGAAAATAGTTGAAAATATTAGTCATTAGAAGCTACATTGTTTATTATTTACGCCGGTTTTTTCCGTAGTAAATCTATGACTTGCTCAAATATTAACCTAAATATTTCGCCCAATCACGACCAACCAAATCGTTATTGTACAATTTTATAGCGCCCATTAGCTAGTTTTCTCTACAATTTTCTAGTTCAATTCAAAATGCACGCACAATATATCGTGCTGCTCTCAACCTTAGGTGGTATTTTAGCAATTTATCCATACTTTGATACGCAAGACTTTATTTATAATGTGCCAAAAGTGTTTAGAATTTCGATCACTCTTGATAAATTATTGGAGTACTACGAGAAGAAGCCTTCTAAAGATCCAGAGTGGTATATTGCATTGGGGACGGCTAGAGGTAAAGGTTTTTACGTTTTGTAGTCTAGCGAACGACATCTTAAAAGATCGTAGTCGCTTAAATTACCGAGTGTGTGGAGCTGTGTAAAATATCCTATCAAAATCTTCTGACGTTGCCCACCGAATTGATGTTCCCAGGTCAACTAGAGTATACGATAAATGAATTGGACAAATCTATTCCTGCTAAGCTGAAAGAGAACCTGCAGAACATCACAAGACGAATGGATCGCATCAGCAACAGCACGGACTTCGCCAGTTTGGTGTTCAGAACCAAAGATTATGAATATGGTGATGATATTCATATTTCTTACTCCAGCTAATCATATTCGTAAAGATGTCGGCGAAAACGGTCGATTAATATAAAACTAATAAGTTTTTTTCTCAATTTGCAAGGCCGTACCTGAGTCGGATTGAGCATCGCAATCTTAGATAATCCCTCATGATAGGTTAGGTTAATTTAATATGCCCCAAAAATAGCCTCGTTTAGGATTTACTGACGTGCAATCGAATAATTACTCTAATTGTGTGAATCGTTTAAATGTTCACTGCATCTTGCTTCAAAAATGATCACGCATTAATCATTCTTTTTCGAACCGCTTACCATCATGCGCTATTAAACAAACAACCGTTTGCAGATGTTTTATGTAGTCCCGGTTATCAAAATATCTACTTATATATTACAAAGAACATACGAAGGTTAATAAGTGATATCTACCAAAGGCTATCTGCCCCATAAACTATCATTTTGTGAAACTTTGGATCAGATTAAAGCCTTTTGTTAGTTCGTATTCAGAGTAATGTAAATGCACAGAACGCGAGGCCATTTCTTCGTTTCATAAACAAGCTTTAGTTGTTATATTGTAATCTTTATTACCGATACAGTTAAGTACCTACCATAATCGTGCACCCGAAGTGTATTTACACTAACGACGTATTTTCAAGAAAATTGCGGTCGATAACTTTCACCTTATGACATGGAAAAAACAATGAGTGTAGTTTACCGCTGTAATAAACTTTGTGATCGTTTATTTTACTACGATAATAATGGTTTTTATTATTTGCAGTGGCAAAAGCTATATTTGAAAACATGGATGTCTTATCGGCAGTGCTAGAGCCAATTACTATTGGCACAGTGGGGACACAGAAGCCTTATCGATTTACCTTTGAGCAGTACGTCCAAGAAGCAAGGACGAAAATGCCTACAAGAAAGGCTGCAGGTATCCTACTCCTACCTTAAAATTATGACTTTGTTGCGCATCATGAACTGGATCACCATAGCACATTATTGTATGCTTAGCTCGTTTAACTAGGTATACTTAGTAATAATGTGGTAATAACTACTCAATTAAAATTTACGATATGTAATGAATGTACTTAGATAAACATACTCTAATAGAGACATGCTATTCAATTATGTAGGTAATTTGAAGGTCACCAGTAAAAATCGGACCGATGACCAAATAGTAGTAAGCTGAGTTGAAAGTCCGTTAACCTAGTTCCATTTTCTCAAGATCATTGATTTTAGATGCGTGTACAATGCAGCTGCTGATATCGGCAATGGAGGTGCAAACGACGCAGGCCGACGGTGCTTGTGAGGTTACACCAGAATGCACGGTTCAGATTATCAAAGGGTCAGGACTCGCTTTCCAGCAGACGAGTCGAGTGAGGGCCGCAGTGTTGTCGAAAATATTCGATTGCATGGACGGTGTTGACCTTTCAGCACATATCTACAAACTCTGCATTCAGATTTATAAAGAAACTAAATCCCTCGAAGCTTGGGATCATCCAGCAGGGACGAAAACGTTGTTTATGCAACAAAGTAAGTGGATCATATAAAAACTCATCATCTGAATACTAGACACGTTTAAATTGATCATTAGCTATCATTACTGGGTATTGAGCGATTCGATTGATTTTTATAAAAAAAAGAAAAGTGCACTTCACGCCGTGTTTAGCAAAGTAACTATTGTAGTACGGTCAACATAAAAAGATAGTAAAATTAGGTACTGATTTTCTATCACGCAGAATTGTTCTTTTGTAAATCTACAGAGGACTTTTAATTAGAGGTGATATGATTTTTGTTTTATGATTTACTATTGGTGGTTTTGTTTTGAGCATAAATTATACCTTTGAAAACAAAATAAATATGATATAAGATATAAATAAATAAAATTAATTTATTAACAAAAAATACAGTATTTACAAAATAAACATGAAACAGTTGAGCTACATGCATCGTTACAAATACTTAAATATAAAAATAATAATTTTTTGATGCTGATTGTACGACTGTACGTACCTATCAAATTACCTGCCACACACGTCACGTTACATACAACTCTCTTTGGTTGGAATAATATGTTTTAGTCTCTACTATGCATGCTCTATACCTATACCTTTTTACCTTTATATACCTTTTTTATGCAAAATAAGTGAGAGCCTTCACCATCCACTAACTACTTCCCCGTGATCTGTTTAAATGGTCTTATGTAGTTTTTTTTTTCGAAATAAGTATCCTGCTTTTTGAATGACCAATGTTCTTAATTTCAGTACTGTATTGCGCTTCTCAAGGCTTCGGAGAGTTCATAAAACCTCGTTGGATGAACAGGATCATGGCGTGGCAGGAGCCTAGGGGGTGCTACGCGGACGACCGTCAGCCTTTCCTCAAACTGACGGGCTACGTTTCCACAGCGGCTGCGTCTCCCAATCAAAAAGATAAGGAGGTACGTTTTATATTGATATCGCTGCTTCTTTTCTTTCTTTAGATGCCTTAGAATTACTTACTGCTTACTGCTTGCTGTCCCAAAAATATTTAAGTACCTACGCGTATTTGGTCCTTCGTTGCCTCGCTCAGCTTTTAGCTTCGAAAATAGAACTCATGATCGCATGCCTTAATAAAGTGATGACTGATAGTATTATTTCGATTTAAATTTCTGAGACCCAAACTTGGATCTATGTTCATTGAATTTAGGGATTATGAAACAAGCATTTACCTACTCGTCATTTACAATCTATTTAGAATATCTACTCATTATCTTATTTTGTTATCTAGACTTGAACTATTTCCATTTAATTAATTTTAGTATTCAGACAAAGGATGTGCTTACGCAATGATGTGATGTAAATGTCACTTTATTTTTAGAATCTGTTTAGCAACGAACACTATCTAGAATATAAAAAAATCCGTTTCGTAATAACAGATTTCGTTTTCGTGTTTCCTAATCTATTGATTGATATGTATGATCATCTAACACCCCGGGCTTGCAAAGTGATACCTCTTATGTTTTTTGTGTAATGGGCGTAATGGCACGTAATGTACCTAATAGTGCTTCTTGTTCACAGTTTGTTTTTTTATAAATGAAAACAAACTATCGTTTCGGAATCTTGATAAGAAGGTTCATAAATAAAGATCACTTTTTAGCAGAACTTTCCCAATGGTTCGTTGTTAGCAAAAACCTATATCATTAATTTCTATTAAACCCTGACCTACCTTGAAGTCATTAGTAAATCTGCGACGCAATCCACGCGCTACCGCTAATTAATTGCAGTTGTATATTTAGAACTTTGCCAATATTTATTGCAAAACTCATTATTATTATTTAGTACAACAGTTTGGTTGAGTTGAGTCTAACATGCTTGAAACGGTTGGGCGCTAGTGGCATGTGAGTATCCGTCATTCGGAGGATACATTTGTTTCAGCTGTAGGTAGGTACTATTGCTAAACTACGTTGGAGATATTTCAGCGGGCTAAAAGTTTAAAAATTCCGTTATTAGTTAAAGAGGAACATATCCTCATGTAGGTTCTCGTTGTAGCTTATACTCATATTATTTACTAGCCGTCGCCCGCGGCGTTGCTCGCGTTCTACCCTTTAGAGTGTGACGTTTCAAAATTCCTTTCTTAGTGCACCCCTACACTATATAGTGTAGGATATAGTGTAGGGGTGCACTAAGAAAGGAAATTTGGAGGGTAGTATCCTTATATAAGGATACTACCCTCCAAATTTCATACCTCTAGGACTTATAGTTCAGGCGGTGCGTTGATTCTCTGTCAGCTTCAAAAGAGTTTTATGTATATTGATGATGATGATGATAATATGGAGATCAGTGACTAGCTTACCAACAAGACATTTTTAGCGTTAAACAAACGGACAAGTTTTAATTCCCTTTTAGCCAAACCATCTTCCTGCATTTACTTATGTGACGAAGTAAGTGACATTCAATTTTATGTTTATTGGCCATAGGAAGAGTACCGAGTGAAGAAAGCTGCATCTTCCGAAGGAGGCACCTGCAACTCACTCACTTCAGCGATGGCTCTCGGCTCGCTGGTCATGTATGTCAGAGCTCTACTCGAGACAGACCAAGCTTTTCAGTACGATGTCATGGGCTGACCGATGGCACTGTGTGCTCATCAGAGTGGAAATAAATGATTGTGATTATGATTAAGTAGTCTTTTGATTTTGTAGTTGTGATAAATGTTTTAAATATTATTGTGGTGAATCTGTCACCCTGCCAAGTCGAGAGAACAAAGCCGTTTATCTTTCTCTGTTTAGAAACTGGTAGTGGTTACAATATAGGGTACTAGTGCTACAAAGTCTAAGATAGGGTTAAAAAGACTTTTACAAATTACCTACCATTTATCCTCCAGAGGAAACATGCATGAAAGCCTGAAACTCATATGAAAACTCTTTGGTTAATCTTGATATTAAAAACACAAAAAAACATAGACAATGATAACCTCTCATTGTCTATGTGTTTTTTTTTTCTGTCATTTTCTGTGTTATGCATGGCGTCTTTTCGGTCTGTTTCGGTCTTTGGTCTTTGGCTTTGGTCTTTCGTATACCGTTACACCTAAAAAAACGTGTAAAAAATTGCCGGAAACTTTTTGGACAGCGCCTGTCATATAGGTGTTCGGTGCGCCTGTCTCAATGAATTGAAAATAATAGTCGTAAACAGTTGTAAACGTAAACCCATAGAAAAAGAAGCGTAAACCTTTCGATTGTACTTTTCATTCAAATGCTTCGTTTATTTACTAAACAAATGTTCATTGGAGGAACACGACTGAAAGGCACTAGTAGTGGCACTACATTGGCGAACAAACCCCCAATATCTGTGTTTGGTATGTACTTACTAAGCTACCAACAAACATAGCCTTGAAACCACCTATGTGGATTCCATAATAATAATTATCTATACATTTTATGATACTAGGTGTTCTGTGCTTGTAGACTTGAAGGCATTGCATTTTCTTATATTGAACTCACCTTATACTTCTGTATCAGGTCAGTATAGAACCTACATCTACACCTTCAATTATTTGGAAAAGTTGAAATTAAATTTCATGAGCAAGTTTGTACAAAGCATGCGATAATATTTATTTCAGGCGTTGAAGGGAGGTATGTCTCAGCACTATACAGTGCAGCCTCCCAAATGAAGCAGTTAGATGAGGTAGAGAAACATATGCGTGAATTGCAGAAAATTCTCGCAAAACCGAAAATAATTGACTTTGTAGAGACAAGTTTGATATCCCGCGCTGGTAAGGCTAAGCTACTGCTTGATGTAGGAAAAGCAGCAGGTAAAGTCAAACAATGTAACTAAGTACATAAGTTATATCCACAGTGTTAACTATCGAAATCTATCGAACCGTTCCTACATAACTCATTTCCTTTTATTGAACTTTTAGGAATGCCACAAAGCGCCTCTAATTTCCTGGCTTTGGTGGCTGAAAATGGCCGTCTAAAGATGCTACGCAAAATGATCACCATGTTTCTCGCAGTAATGGTGGCTCACAGAAACGAGGCTCTTTGCGAAGTTATAACTGCCAAACCTCTCGATGAAAGCAGCCGGAAGGCTCTGATGGATGCCTTGAAGAAGTTTGTCAAAGAAGGTAAAAACATCACACTTACTGAAAAAGTTGACTCTTCCATCATTGGCGGTATGATAGTGGGCGTCGAAGATAAACACATCGATATGAGCATTGCAAGAAAAATTCAAATGTACACGGACATCTTACAACGTTCTATATAATTTATTTAAACATGTAGTACTGTTGTATTATGTATACTACTTAATACTATTCACTTATTAAAATAGCATTGTATTATTTATAATTATGGCCGATCCTGCAGAAATCCTCTTAGCAATCGTTCAGACATGGCATTTATTTCTAGAGATATGCAATAGCGCCATATCTGTTCTGAGAACGGTGCATATTCTGTTCGAGAAGGTTCGCATGGTATTGTGGACGATAGCCGTTTGGGGAAGGCTGCCTTCTGCACGGCGAGTTCTCCATCAGGATAGGGATCTTTTCAGCGTGAATCCTAAAGTTTACTCTATCGGAACTAAGACTACCAGTCATAACTCTTTGGAAACTCGACGTGAGGACCCACAATTCTTGTTCTCCTTTAAGATTGTTAACAACCTTAATTCCGCTCGCGAACTGTAGAGTTTCGCAATCTAGGGCTACTTTGTGGAAGTTGCGTTGAGAGAACTCAGTTTCGGTATTCCAGCACCAGATGCTCGGGGGCTCCATTAAGCCGAAGTACATGATGCCGTCACGGTCTACTGCTTCTGATGCCGATTGGGATGTACGTTTCTCGGTGAACATCTGAAATAAATGAGAAAGAGATACCAATAATTGCAACAACTTGCTTATCAATCCGTGAGAAAAAAATACGGTACCCATAGTTTTCTCCTCGATCGTATCTCTAGATAAAGTCGTCAGTATAAAATGTAGCTACTCTACCAACCAACTAGGTACAGCGGCGTTAGTACATAGTTAAAAACATAGCTTATTCTAAATTGGTATAGTAATAACTTGAAACTGATCGTATGAGGTACAAAGAATTGTGGGACTCTAATAGCAATTAACATTACTTCTTGAACGAATGATCAGCCGTCCAAGCATTACTTACATGCACATCATTGGGGTCTAAGTTGATATTATTTATATGCGTATCATTCCTTAGTATTTTCGTCAACATGACGTTCTCAGTGACGGAAGCAAGAGCGTGGAAGTACAAGTACCGGTCGCGACCTTGCTTGTAGGGGGATAGGGCCATGCCGAGCACTCCATCCATCAAGTCAAAGCTTTCACCTGGAAACAGGATGGTGTTACAATAAACAGACAAACACTGAAACACTATGAACGTATTGCCCATAAAACTATGAAAATTGTGAAAACAGAATCACTGAAGTCATTACCCTGAATTATATTGTACTAATGTCAGACAAACACACATGGCGTTTTACCATTTTGATTCGAAACCCTAAAAACATAGGTTTTCAAATTCAAAATAAGCAAAGTCAAATAATTTTTTAAATCGTCGTAGCTTACCATCAATAGTAAAAGTGCCATGGCTGGGCCACGGGAAGCAATAACGCTGGGTGACTCGCCACGAGCGGTTCCTGACAACGTCTATTACCAGTATACCGTAGCCAGATACGTCTGCTGCGTACACATATGTGTCTGCACAGTCGCCTGGACCCTGCCCTCTTACATCAACTATCTGAAAAGTTAAGATTTTTTTTTTATTTGGGACTAAAGCTGCATTTAATTTTTCATGGTAGCTAGTTATGCTAGTTATGCGGTATAGTCTGTTATAGTACAATGACCTAGTAGTTACCACCACCGTTTGCCTTCGTCACTGAAATAAAAATAGCCCTATATGCTTAACTAAGTTTCGTTCAAATCGGTAAACTACATCTAAACTTTTAGCGTGAACTTTTATAGGTAAGATAATTTTTTACAGCCGCACGAAGTCAACGCCTATTAACCTATTTTTATTCTATGCCTATATTAACTACCTACCTAAGTGCCTAGGTAGTTAATATAGGCATTACCAAGGGCTTATCTAGTGTAGTATTATTACTAGTATAGTATTATATGATATGTGCCAAGGGCTACATCACAACCCAACATAATAAAAATTAGCTAAAACGTTAGTTCTTCAGCTAGATCGCAATAAAATTAGAGTTGCTAGCTTTCAGAGCTTAACAACTTATGGACAGTTTTTGCTTTGAACAAGGACCTCAATAATGGCAACTTGCCAATTGGCAGACATACGATCAGAGAAACCAAACCTCCGCAAGTAGGTACGCTAACTTTTACGATACTAACATCAAATTCGAAAGCAATACTAGCAAGTGAAGCATGCATTTTGTGTTGGGAAAATACCGATGACTCAGAGGAAAATCTAATCGAGGCCAGTGACCGAGATAGTTATCGCTAAGACCACAACCTACTAACAGCTACCTTAGGTGGCGTTCGGTGCCAAAATAAAGGTACCTACACACTCATCTAACTATACCATGTAAAAGCTACAGTCCAATGGTCAATTCAAAGATCAAAACTTCTTCGAATTTTCAGAGATAGCTTGGATATCAGCTTACCTTCGTATTCATAAACTATGTAGAAACTCCTCTAGAAGAGCGCTTCTAGAGGAGTTTATACGAGCCTAGAGCAGCGGCTCTAGGCAAATACTGTATGAAACAATTCGGCTAACTGTTTAGTCTCTGTTTATGAGTTCGAGGGTTCAAGTTATGAGATTTGAGGAACTTACTGGAGTGATGAATAGCGAAGCCTCCGCATAGCTAGATGCGTTGATCACGTGTCTATAAATAAGTCTGTCTGTAAGCAAATCGAACGCCAACAGCTGCGGCGGGCACATTGCTTTGTCGCCAATCTTTCCCGTGTCCATCACCCAAAGTCGGTTGCATTCGTCTATCTGAAAAGAAATAAAAAATAATTTATGCTCACGACTATTGGTAATCACCATAATACACTATATGTATACAGACAGGCCTTCTGAAAAGTATATCGAACATTATTTTAATTTCATTTGATTAAGTACCTACCTATATTCTAAAGTGCATGCTGATTTTATAACCAAGCTATTGTTTATTAATCATCTGGGTACATTACTAGCAGATAGTAAATTATACTGGTGTCATCATTACTAATCGGTAGATAGCACGCAAAATAGTTCACGTAACTGTCAACACGTACAAGTCCTGTAGATTAATATATCCGGCAATGTTTGTCTTCATTATCTAAATACCCGTTACCAAGGCAAGGAACGTCATACAGGGAAAACTATTAAAAATGAACAAGCTCATGGCTAGTTCAAGGCACGAACTTATATTAGCATGGAGAGGCATCATAGGTAAATGTGGCGGTACTCAGAATTTAGTTTTGGAGCTGCATTCATTTCGTAGAAGAGTGGCTTGGACAAAGCACCAGTCATAGATCCGGATTAATTGGTCATATTTATACGGTGCAAAAGCTTTGGCTTTGTTTTCGTTTTTACTTCAAGTAGAGTCCTTGCCAGCCTGTCAGGATATGATCTAGCCTCTCATGAAGAATGGTAAATGTGGCTGTACCATTCATCATGATTCATATTCTACCATGGGATGATTACCTCGTCATTACGATTCATCTTAAAAGTGTCGCAAGCCGGTAGTGGTTAACGTCATAAGCAAGAATACCCTGATTGTGTTACAAAAACTAGTAACACTACAGTACAATTACATACCGTGGGCTATCAACAGCCATGATATCATCCTCTAGCCGTCTAATTGTCTATACAAGTTAATAGCTTTACCTGTTCGACAACTTTAATCTTATAAACATTCAAATATTCTTGTTCATTATCAAAATGGTTTTTAAATACTCACAGCAACTCTGAAAACTGATGTCATGCCTTGGCAATTTGTACCCGGATTAGCGTGCCAGCCGTAGTCAGGATAGGCTGTGATGCGTCCTTGGACGTCTACAGTGCCTAAAGTTATCGGCCTTCCCACATCAAATCTCGGTATTGTGACAAAAATTCGAGATGAAGCACCTGTCAAACAAGTTTAAGGTCGTAAATAAAGATACATATATAATAACATCATGGTTCTTGTCGAAAAATAAAAAACTAAGCTTAATCTGAACAAAAAGTATACAAAATAATTATAAAATCTCAAAGCGCTATCTCGGAACCTATATTATAGGTATTGTGAAAAAATTTGATGAGGCATCTAGGAAACATGACTTTTTACAAAAATAAAAAATAAACTGGTAGTGTTTTGAACAAAAAATACACAGATAAAAGCAATTATTAATTTAAATTAGTCATCTTCTATTGATGTCTTTAAATCCAAAATATATAATCACTATTTAATGAACGAATCATACAAATAAACATTCCTTGGCACAAAAAAGCGAGTTTAAGTTATAGTAGGTATGTATATGTTATATGTATTAGTTTATGTACCTTCGTATTTATGTTTATTTAAGATTAAGATAGGTTCATGTAAGTTTTGGCTAAATTGTCTAGTAATAATATAATTCCTGTGCGCACTAATACCCTAATAAAATTGTTATCCCCACTACCCAAAGGTTAGCTGGTAGAAAATGCTATTTTAGCATTAAGTTCGCCTGTATACAATACTTTTAGTTATGCAATAAAGAATTTTCTATCTATCTATCTATAAATTATCCGAGTCAAGGTAGGTACTTGTTTCGTAAATCTTCTATCGCAGTATGTAAAACACCCACTTAGTTTTTCCCCAGTCACCTATAATACGAAGCTACACCAATGATTTAACGATCTGTATGATTACTAGACAAACATCATTTAAAAGTGCCTACTTATCTAACAAATCATTATGATAGCTGGTTATGGTCTTTTAAAGGTTTATTCAACTCAACTTCGGAATGACCTCATTGAACTTTACATTTTATTTGACAGTGCTAAAAATAGTAGTAGTATACACCATAACAGGTTTGTAGCCGAGGCCAGGTAAAGAACCCACAAACAAAATAAAATAATTTCCCGTTAAATACCTTTTCTATGATAAACATCGACGTCGATAGGCACAGAGTTCCCCGGCAAATAGTATCCATTTTGCCTAGCGTCCTGTTCTGCGTCCCGACTGGGAAAGTTGAACTCCAGTTCAGACCATTGTCTGACCACGCGGAGGTTACTGATGGCGCTGTACCCAGGCCAGCAGCACGCCAAGCAGAAGGACAGCAAGTAGAACCTCTCTATACCCTGCGACATCTCCAGCTTGAATCGATCCAGCTGCTGTGGATCTAGAAAGAAAGAATAAAGATACAATAGTTTTTAGAACTCTTTTGTAGATTTCGATGGGATCATGGTGCCCATAATTTTTTATTGCAACTTCATTATCATCAAAATATTATTGTCTAGCATAATATAGCTATTACCAGTTCAATTGGTGATAAGGGTACGCCAAAATATTATTGTCTAGCATAATATACCTAGCTATTACCAGTTCACTTGGTGATAAGGGTACGCCAAGATATTATTGTCTGGCATAATATAGCTATTACCAGTTCACTTGGTGATAAGGGTACGCCAAGATATTATTGTCTGGCATAATATAGCTATTACCAGTTCACTTGGTGATAAGGGTACGCCAAGATATTATTGTCTGGCATAATATAGCTATTACCAGTTCACTTGGTGATAAGGGTACGCCGATCTAATTTCATAAAACACACGAGTGCATATTAAGTAATCAAAATGTTTAGCCAGTTTGGCTGTCACCACCATCGTATTTATTTCGTCAGTGTTGATTTGAGTATTTTCGTAAATCAAAATGAATTACCATATTGATTGAGTAGAGATCCACAGTTCCTTGCTTGCTGCTCACTCGGATACACTGTACCTCCTCCGTACATGATTAATATAAATTCAAAACTCTTCACCACAACGACTGCTAAGTACCTATTATTTACTACACGGATCTAAATTAGTAATGAATTCTAGAACTTTTTATCTCATACTTTTATACAATGACCTGTTTAATCCACAACCACGCTAATATTTATCTATGCAAATTCAGCATGCAAGTGTTGTAAGTCAAAAATATCTGTACTTTTAGAAGGTAAACATTTATAATTTAAGTTACTTAGCTAATAAAAAGCATTTCTAATTCTACTGTAAACTTACACACTGATTAGGTTCCTATACAAACTTAATAACATAGAGCAAAACATTTATATCTCAAAATATCTAAGGACCTAATTATGATTTAATCATTAAATTCATATTTATTTATGTAAGTAAACTTAAAAATTAAATAGATATTTTAGTAACGCCGTTTGGTGATATCTGGCAGCCTTGTGAAAGAGAACTGAATGCGATCTTCTCATCATCATCAAAGAAAGTTATAAGTTATGACTCACACGATTTGAAGCAACTAATTTGGGTAATGACTAATGAATGTATAAGTGGTTTCAAAATTATCGAAATTAAAAAGTGATATCGATATCTACGTAAACGTTAAAAACCTATTTGTGGAGTTTATGTTCATAATCAAATGGGCAGTGTGTATCACAGCGTCACCTCGGGTGGAATGGAAATGTTGTTTTGATCAGAGTGTTAACATATATTTAGATTCAGAGGACTCAAATTATATGACAATCGTAAACATATCGCAATGGTAGCTTCTATACAGGTAACGTGGTGTTTCTTTTATTGTTTTTTTTATTGTCTTTTAATAGGTACCTAAATTGGAAAAAACTATGAAAGTCAGATACAAAACGCCACTGCAATACAATACTACAAGCAATATTGTTTAATGACCGTAGAACAAACACAATAAACACATACTTAGCGAAAAATCCGCGTCATTGTGTATCATCAAACAACACTTATATCTATAAATTTCCCCAAAACCACAGAAACTTAAATCTTATTCTATATAAAGTGTTTGTGACTCACGCCGTAATGGTTGAACCTGTTTATTTTACATAATATGAGTACAATAAGTTTCTAAGTATTGTATAAAAAAAATATGTTAACGCGCACCTCGTATTTTTTTACAAATGACTGTAAGTTCGAAGGGTTTTATTGTAACTGTAAGCGTTTCCTCTTATCTATTGGTCACAAGGAAAATTGCAACAGACTCTAGTACATAGCTGAAAGACAATGACTTTTATGATTGCGTCTATGCATTAACTTGTTCCTGTTGAAAATATATTCTTTTGTTATGTATTTTATATTATCACTCTATCACGCAATGGTATTTTCTTTTCTATTTAAAGCCAAACTACTGAACCGATTTTGATAACACTCTTGCGGGATCAATCTGAAAGTTCCTTGCAGATAAAAATATTATTTCAAATCGGTTTATAAATGACGGAGTTCTGATATATAACAAACATTAAACAAAACCAGCCGAATTGAGAACGTCCTCCTTTTTTTAAGGTCGGTTAAATATTAAAAAGTAAACATAACAAGCTGTAGGTGTAAATTTCAAATACCTAACCGTTCCCTCCAAAGATACAGTTAAACAAAAAAAATATTCATTTATCTTACGTAACTTGTAAATTAGTTTTTGAGGGCTTTCTAAAACGCAAATCGAAATAAACCACGAGAAGAAAGATATTGGTTTTTTTTCCAGTGGTTGGTTTTATGGAACCGTAGAGTTAAATCGAGCGTGATCCAGTGGGACTCGAAATACTTTTTCTTTCAAATCATCCAGTTGGTTTATTTTTCAAGTTTAAAAAATCCAGAAATATTCTTCCTCTTTTATCACGTAGGTATAGTTTTTGTTAATTCCGTATAGTTAGAGTGGACTGATTAGCTGGCTAAGATCAATACGAATTGTATTAGGTATACCGTGTACCTAATACAATTCCTATACAAATACTAACTCGCCCACTGGTAACCTAAACCGTTTTATCTCTGTGTCTTTGTCATCTCATGTGTTGGCCAGTGACGTGAAAACTAATCAAATCATAATAAGTACTCATTTAATAATAATTTGTCTTTTAATATCTTAAAAACTCACAGTTCGAATATGAGCAAACTTGCAATTTTTCAGTTAATAAAAAATTTCGTAACATTGTCTCATATTATTGACTGTACTATGTAGGTACTTCACATAAAAATATTTTAAAATGAAATAAATTATTTTATTTCTACACTATAGGACTTTATTATTTAGTTTTTCTCGGAATTGAACTAGTAACTTAACATGCTGGTAATTCGGTAAAATTTAAATGAGCATCATTCGCGGAATTCGAGAACCTTGGTTTCTCATCAAAATTCTTTGCTAATCTCAATAAAATTGGCCTCTAATGTAGCGGACCTTTGAAAGGGGTGTCTTCGTCCACTTTTTCAAGCATTACAAATAACGAACTTCATTGATTTTTATCATTGAGAGTTTGGTTTTTCAGCCATTATGCAATTCAAATGAAGTATTGGTATTTTGAGCATTATCTTTTCAAATTTAAACTTTGTATAAGTACTTACCTACTTACTTATATCCTTAAAATCCTTTTACCAATCAGACTTTATTTTGAACCAAAAGATATTTTGGTTCTATACCTATATTTTGGTATTTTGATTTTATACCTATATTTTGGATAGATACCAGCTAGGTTTTGTTTATAAATACATGTCGAGTAAATTGTTAATTGATGAAATTGTTTGTGCGATTTGTTTCGTAGGCCTTTAGACTTTAAAAAAAAACAGGATGTTATGTTTTGATAACTTCTATCGTAGTGCTCATAACACGTGCCATGTGCCATGTTGAACTAGGGTATTGTTTACTACCTATTCTTATTACTTTATGTGTACCTATTTTTAACGGCACCTAGGCACTTAGTTATTTCCTTAATCCCGTCCAATTTATTTCTGTTATTAGAGTATTGAAATGATTTGGTAATCTGAGGCTATAAATATTATTCCAATTCCGGTTTCAGCTCTAGCTTTTTTGTTTTTCTTCTTCGCCAAATACAATTAATAGAGGTCATAAGTTATATTTTTTGTTTAAATCACATCAGATTCTTGTTACCTAATTTAAATTCTTACTTGAAAATGATTCCCAAAATATTAACAATTCAAAAGAGACTCATTTAAGATTATTAATATTCAATTTTTTACAGTCGACAATCAAGTTGGATTACTAGCTGTCCAAAACAAAACTGTGTTTTTACGTTTTTGCTATATTTTTTTTAATAAGTTCTGTTTTTATCAAACACATAGAATTGTAACACTAAATTTTATGCAAACAAATGTATCTAAATATCAATAAAACTTATTTATTCACAAAGAAAATTATGTATCTTGTATCTTGAATTGGGGGGCATTTTGAACTAGGTACTTATTTATAGGTAAGTAATAGGATAGGTAATATCAAATAAAATATGCAAACTAATTGGTGCTACGGATTAAAAACATACCTCTAGGCTGCTAATTTAACTCGACTCACTTTGTGTTTTGTTTTAATATTTTATTAAAATTTTGTAGCACAAGTGTCCTTTACAGCGAACAAGCGTGCTCTGCTACGACTTGCGGCAACAGAGATACGCGGATTCGCCGGATATTATAGTCGGTACCTACTAACCGATAAGACCTACGTGAAACCATCTTATTCTTCGACCAGGGTAACCCGACTAAGTGACGTCAAATTCGGATTCAGTTGCTGGAAATAGTGTTTGTCTCAATATAGATCTCATAATTTCTGGATAATTTTGGAAGGTATCTAATAATTTCACAGTCGCTAGCAAGTGCAAGGTTAACACATTTCTAACTGTAACCGCCATTAGGTATTTTCACAGCACTACTTTTACGCACACTCAGAGCAAAGACCCCTACTCACTCTTCCTGTCGTTATGGTGGTTCATTCACAGTTCACGCTGTGAACCTCTGGAATTCAATCCCCCACGCCATCCGCGCCAGCCCCTCACTTAACATTTTCAAAACCAGAGTAAAAGAGCACTATTTGTCTTTGTAAATTATTAGTATATTATAGGTATATATTTATATATAGGTAGGTATTTATTTATACTGGTATATATATATATATTTACTATGTCAGGTTAGTATATAGTTTAGTATGGTACGTATATTTATATGTTATGTTTATGTAGTTTATATTAGTTTGTAGGTTTAGTTTTACATTGAAATACCCTCTAATACTTCTTTGGTACACAATACTACCTCTATATTTTAATCCTCTCCTTTGCCTCAAAGGTTTGCTGGAAGAAAACTCTTATTAGGGTTAAGCTCGCCATTGTACATATCTTTAGTTTTAACTTGCTTGTTTATATGTTTATGTGTGCAATAAAGAATTTAAGAATTTAAGAAAGACTTTGTTAAAAGTGATATTGATCGATTTGACCAAGCAATGCCACTTTCGAATTGTCAACACCAGTTGGTATGTTAATAATAGAATTTAGAACTAGCCATAGATTTTCTACGCTTTTACGGAGATAATTAACTAAAGCCGGATGGAACCTAAACATGACAAAAAATGTGAAGTCACACAAAAACACGATCCTGTTATACGATGGCACACGGATGATGCTTTGCTTTACCGCAAAGCATTATGGATGGCTGTCACTGTTTTGAGTTATCCTAAGTTACACTCTGTAAAAATGTTCTGGATTTAAGTTTTTTGAAAATAATGTTCTAGTTTTTAGGAATCTAGATGACAGTTTAGGTGTCCATTCAAGTCTTTTTCGTCACTCGGTTTTTTAACAACTATTAAACTCGATGTTCCTAATCCTTCTTTTTGTAATAGTTAAGTACACCGTGTGTTGTCTTTTGCATTGACAAACTACGTTCAAATTTGGTTTTAACGAGTAGAACAAAATGCCTGACAGCTCTGTAAATAAGACCAATGTTTTTTCTGCCCTTATGCTCAAGTTACTGTTTAATAACTTCGTTAATGTACCTACCTATTGTGTGGTCTTGGAACTGTAATTAAACGAAAACCGCAAACTAAACTGTTGAAATGATTATGGGTTCTAAAATAATGAAGAACTTTATCCAATAATATCAAACAGCCAAATCCTCGGAACTCGTCTTTTATTACTAGATTGACTAGCTTCGACTGAGACTAATGGAACAACAGCACTCGCAACTCGTCTTTTATTGCCAGATTGACTAGCTTCGACTATGACTAATGGAACAACAGAACTCGCAACTCGTCTTTTATTGCCAGATTGACTAGCTTCGACTATGACTAATGGAACAACAGAACTCGCAACTCGTCTTTTATTGCCAGATTGACTAGGTAGCTTCGACTATGACTAATGGAACAACAGAACTCGCAACTCGTCTTTTATTGCCAGATTGACTAGCTTCGACTAGGACTAATGGAACAACAGAACTCGCAACTCGTCTTTTATTGCCAGATTGACTAGCTTCGACTGGGACTAATGGAACAAAAGAACTTGTCTTTGGTCATGTCATCCATTGATTCCCTTACTGCTATTCCCATCAATATCTGGTTTTGCCTTAGGTACTATGTTTAGGTAATGATGATAGAATATGAAGGTAAGCCATCATTGATTAGCTAGGTATTTCGGTATATTACAGTCCTATGGACCTATACGGCTATCTACTTGCTATGAACGTATACCTACTTGGCAGTTGTATGGAAATTGTATGACGTTAATCACGCAAAAGCCATTTAAGATCGCTTTTATCTGTAGTAAATACTGGTTGTTGTGGAAAAAACGCAAAGGGTGTAGCAGGAACATGTAAAATGTGTAGTTTTAATGGACTGACCAGCATTATTATTTATTAGGATCATTCCCCGTCTAGTGGCGCCCTCACCACAGATCAATTATTTTAAACTAAATTCATATTGGACCATAATTATTAATCATATTAAAAATACAAAATCGTTGTAGAGATAAATCTTGAGTATATTCATTTATTGAGATAATTTATTTATTTTCTCATTAATTATAAAAAAAAATATGATAAAAGTAATGGAACAAGCTGATAGCTCACCTGATGTTAAGTAGTAACTTCTGCCTATAAAAATGCATTACCTCACAGAGCAAATAAAATAAATAAAACATTTTAATTTTATTTTGCCTGTATTCACCTACTGATTGGTCAACTTCATCTGTGGATGAAAATAGTGATGATGATATTATTCAAATACTGTAAGAATTCACGTAGGTAATTAAATTAGGCATAAAAAATATTGGGTAGAGACCAACATATTATTATGCCGTGCAGTACTTAGAAAATGTCTACTTTTTATTTACCTGCGACAATCATCAAATAAAGCATAATATACCTAATACTATTTGAAGACTTGTGGTCAAACAAAAGCGATCCTTGTATCACCGTCCATGCATAATCAGGTTTTGTCCCGCGCATGCGCAGCATGCGGGTCGTCACGATCTTCAGTTTTATTACGATGAATAGTAAAACCACTACCTATTTGTTCAAATCTTAATTCCTTCTGCCCGTAGTTTTGGTCATGTGGTTGCAGAATAAAAAGACTATACTTACTTAGACTATTTTTATACAAATTTATTAACCAGTCCCGTAACACAGTTCCTTTAATAAAAAATATTCTTATTTTAACCAACCGGCTAGAGTGTGCGATGAATGAAAAGGCTCGGTCTCTCATTTTTGGAGATATAAATAATATCCTATGATATAAATAATAATAGTAGGTACCTAGGTGTGTCTTTAAATAAAAATCTAGTTTAGATTGTAGATTTAATTTTAATAGAAATATATAAAAATATTGGATTCTTCCATTAATTTCAAATAGTACCTAGGCGTATTTGAACAATTTCATGAAATTAATAATTGTTATCACACAGCGCTGCGTCGGTAGCACTGCTAATTATAATACATACAATTACATACATTTTAAGCTTATCAATAATGGTAACTTCAGTGAGGATATTACCTTTACTAATCACACACCTGAAGTTCAGGTCCTGAACGACAACTGGAAAATATTAATTCTCATTCACTGTACAGAAAATTTAAATAAATCTTATCATTTGCAAAGTTGAACGACATTTCACAGACTAATTTAACTATGAAAGTATTTATTTAATTTTTAGCTCCAAATAATATTATTTACACTGGTACATTTGGCAAATAGATTATAACATTTGAAATATTTGATAAATTCAAATATAATATTATGTCCTATTTCATAAGTAGATACTGGTTTATTTACTATTTAATTAAATTAGGTAGGTACCTACAGTGCGGCTTAAAATCCCATTTGGTGTAAAAATATAAAACTCACATTTCATTAAAATTCATCCAACCAATCACACGAGTATTTTACTATTAAACTGCTCCAGAATATAGGTTCTGTATATACATTACGGGAGAATATTCCATGTACTAGGATAGTACACAAAATGAATCATTAAAGTTTTGTTATTAAATCAAATATTTTTAAAAATCTGCTGTTTTTTTATTACTTACTTATATTTTTTTACCCCGATTACTTTATCTAAAACTTTAGCCTTTATATTCTGGAGCACCCATTACTCTTAATAAATATTTATAGGGCAGGTACTCATTCTATTTAACTGAGCATTATGCAAAGAAAAATAAGTAGAAATTATTTACTAAATAATTTAACAAAAAATGTTAAATTTGTTTTGATGGTGCCTTTTTCAAAACCCCAGAAACATTTTGTTCGTAAGTCTGCACCTGTAGATTTATCATGAAAAAAAATTAAAATATTGGGCCACGGTCGTAAGCCATCTTATGGCACATTATATATTTTAAACTGGAGTAAATAGTAAGTACCTATTATAATTATTATCTGAGCATTTGATAAAGTCTATAGAAAAGTCTACATGCAGAGACTGTCAAACGATAAAACAAAATTATTGAAAAAAAATGAATTTGGTATTTCTATTTCTTGGTTACTGATAATATTTGCTAATAAATAGGTAAATGTCTCATATCGAACATGTTTTTTTTTATTTACATACCTACAAGCATCTCTGTTATTCTGTCGACTTAGCAGGTCGAAACTTCTCACCGGCTTTTATAATCATTCATGTCTTAGGGTCTATCTTATCTTAGTTGGAGTAGACATTATGTCTAGTTTACCATACGTAATCAGGACATAATGTCTACTCTAACTTTTTATAAGATAGGGGGTTAAAGTTTAGCTGATTTAATGATGTAATTAGTAAAATGTGGCGTTTGCACGTTGATTTTGTCTGGCGTTGCGTCGCAGAACATGCGGCTGGAGAGAGATGAAACCTCCTTCGACTACTCGGATCACACGAACGTTGATCTGGAACCAAATTTAAAAAATCTTTACCATAGTATATAATCATTATGTTTTCTCACATAATATAGACTCCCAAGCTCTTGTAGGCCGACTCGTATGTTTCGCATGTAATTATAACTCAGTAGGTACTTATGTTCAGCATTTGATTGATATACGAGTAGATTGTTCGATGATTGTTTGGACGTAACGGAATGTCGTTCATCCTTTGAATGTTAATCTGAGTATTCACTAAGTATACAATTCAATGGACTTAGTTAGGTCGAAGACACATGCGACACACACGATGAAGAATGAAGGTAGTATAGGGTTTTTGTCATCTTATTTAAAGGCTCACCTCATGCTTAGACACAGCTCTGCGGAAGTATTTGTGGAACCTGGTGGAGAGAGCCCAAACGGCTCCGTTGTCGCGCTCCGCCCATCGCACTTCGGCGCAGAACTGCAGTTTTTCTGGGTCTTGGGCGAGGACCCTGAAATATCATTATAATTTTGTGAAATTTAATCAAGGATCAGTGGTAATCGAATGTTGTAATCAGAGATGTGTGAAATAGAAGAATGCGCTAAGTTGCGGATAATTTGTTTGTTTTGTTTTATCAGTTTATTGAATAATACCTATATAGGTAAGTACTTACTGTTTGTTTAATTCACATATATTAAACGATAACAATAAAAATAACTATGGCCTTTGACATTTTACCATTAGAATTTCTTATATTTTTTTTATGTGAATACGCCATTCTCGATTCAAACTCTTTGCTTTTACATACTTGTGAGAATTTGTGATGGGGTTCCATGCAGCAATAGCGGTCTCCGCGATCGGGCTGAAGATGATAGTGTCATCCCGAGGGTCCACGGCCACCCCGAGGCCTTGGGAGGATTTCCGCCCCACCAAGTTGACGGGAAGGTCCGTACCTTCAGCGGGTGGGCCTGATGCGAGCACTGCAGTGGAGACACTAAACAATCTGAAATGGAAAATAAAATGTTAATTACTCTGTTGACGAAATTTTTAAACCACCTTCGTGTCGTGATCTACCTTATATTATGGACTAATAATTATTAGTCCATGCTAATATTATATAGCTATGTTAAATGTATATTATGTTTATACATTGACTTCTGACTAGTGTGATGAGTAATAACGTACTTGAGATGAAAACGTAAATTAACTAAGAACCGGAATTTGGGAAACATAGAAACTTTATTAAAGTGAACTAATTTTAACCTTTTCTGTTTATCTTTATGCAGTACCTCGTACCAGCAGGTAGATCGGTACCTAATACTTTAATCACGTGTTAGTTAGGTGTTAAAACAGCTTCGGTTTAATTGCCGAGCTGATATTGGTGTCAAGTCGATAAATCACACAGTAATTTGTTTTACATTTAACCAAATTAATACTTAAATATCCTTTTGTTGTTTTACCATTATTCAGTTTGTATATTATCTACTTACTACCTGTTTGATGATTAATTATTTCATTTGGAACAAGCAACGGGATGATTGATTCAATATAGGTATAAGTACCCGTAGAGATTGTTTTTGGTAGGTATATAGGTACATAACTACAAACAATGTTTAATATAGTGGTCCGTACCAACTGGTTTTATAATATCGGCGACAGTAGGTATCTATTTCCATAATACCTATAAAAATTGTATATTAATAAATTAATTATTATGCACATATTTAAATATATTATATTATTATTATTATTATATTATTAGTTGGACTCCCGTTTCCGCATTTAGACTCAAAGTTGGTCCATTATACGTGGGGGGGGTGAACTGGCTAAACATGCAGCCAACCTAACTCCTCCCAGAAGCACAGAAGCTTCCTGGGGGCTTCGCAGGCTTGGAGAAGTGACCTAGGGGTACTTAGGATTTCTTGTCGTTGCGTTGCTACGCCCTCGCATTCCAGGACTACGTGGGCAGCTGATTCTTCTTCGGTGAGGCAGCCTCTGCAGAGTGGACTGTCTGTGGCTCCGATGTTGTAGAGATGTTTGTTTAAGGGGCAGTGGCCTGTCAGGGTCCCTACGTTGATTCTGAGGTTCTGTCTATCCAGGCTCAATAGACGGCGTGTTAGTCTTGGAGTGATGGCTGGGATTGCGTCTCTTGACTGTCTGCAGTCAGTCGTGTGTGCCCAGCGTTGGTTATGTGAGTTCAGGGTATTTAGACGCACCCAAGTACGTAGCTGGGAGAAAGGTAGGGGGAGGAAGGGTGCTGGCCCTTCCAATACTGTCTCTGATCCCCTTCTTGCTAACTCATCAGCGGCGTCGTTACCCAGTGATCCGCTATGCCCCTTAATCCACTGTAGGGTTACCCTATTTTTTGTGGCGATGTTTTCTAGAGCAAGGTGGCATTCGTGTATGAGTTTGGATGTGCAGTTGTAGCTCGCCAGAGCACTGAGTGTGGCTGTGCTGTCCGAGAGGATTCGTATGCTGTAATCTAGTATTCCTCTCCTCTTGATTGCTGTAGCAGCTTCGGTGATGGCTGCACATTCGCATTGGAAGATGGAACTGTGTGGGCCGAGTGTCATTGAGATGTTGATGTTCAGGTCCAGCGAGTGTACTCCTGCTCCTGTTCCCCGTTTAGTTTTTGAGCCGTCGGTGTACACTCGTACTTCGCCGTTGCCTGATTGGTCTCTTTGGTACTCACAGGTTTGTATTCGGTAGTGCTTCTGGAATATTTGTTGTTTGGGGATCTTGTCACACTGTGCGCCTATTAGCGGCTCTTGCTTTAGTGCCCTTTCCAGAATGGATGCGTGGGGGCTCCTGGTTGTTCCCCATAGGTTCAAGTGTTTGAGTCTGATAGCGGCCATCGTCGCTTCCTGTTGTATATAAAGATCAAGCGGCGTTAGTCCCAGTACTATCTCCAGGGCAGCCGTCGGCGTCGTTCTCATGCAACCTGTTATTCCAGAGCATGCCAGTCTCTGAAAGCGTTGCAGTTTGACGGTGTTGAGTTCGGTTCTGGTCCACCATACAATGGCCCCGTATGTAAGTGCTGGTCTTATTGCGGTTGTATAGAGCCATAGTGTTCTTTTTGGCGAAAGTCCCCATGTTTTCCCAAGCATTCTGCTGCATTGGAAGAATGTGGCACTCGCGCGTTTCAGTTTGAAGTCAAGGTGCTTATTCCAAAGCAGTTTACTATCCAGTATGACCCCTAGATACTTGACTTCGCTGGTTAGTTGGAGTTCGGTGTTGAACAGCTTGGGTAGTTTAAGGTTGCCCAGACTTCTTTTGTGTGTGAACATGATGAGTTCTGTTTTGGTTGTATTAACTGATAGCCCGTGGTCGGTGCACCAGTCTTCGATTGTTTTAAAGGCCGATTGCATGATACTGCATAGGACGTTTTCAAAGCATCCAGTTGCGAGGATGGCGAGGTTATCTGCGTATCCCACTGTGACGAGCCCCCGGCCGTTTAGTTTTCGGATTAGTTCGTATTAATATATTAATGTAGGTGCAATTCTAATATCCATCACAGTGTTTATAACAGTTTACCTAGTTTTGCACGATTTCACTAGTTTTTGTACGTAATGTATTTGCGTTACACACGCTTTGCATAGGTACCTAAGTGGTAACACTTTAATTAACTGTTAATTATTGTGTATCCCTAACTAAGATAAATCACATTCATAACTCACTCAAATAGTTTAATAGCGAACGGAACTTCAATACGCTTCTATAGATACCCAACATACTGGCCTCAATACATAAATACTAAAAACGGAACACAAAATTACCGGCACTTTACCGCAGATTCATAAAAAATATGCATCAATTGTTATCGGTACTATAATTACTTATGCATTCTCTGAATATTCAGCTGCTTTCAAATAAGCCAATAGAAGAGAGAAGGAAAGAAAAACGACGCATGTGTTGACGGTTGATTGAACAAGAAAGAACCATATCACAGTTGAGTAGACTAAATTAGTTAGCACGTACCAAACAATATTGGGAGTTCTTTCAAATCTACAGAAAGTCACTCGCATCCCTTATTGTAAGCAGAAAGAGCTCTAATCAACTCGTTGACATCGGATAGCTTCCTAGTAAGTTCTGGACATAACGAGTAATTAAACATGGCTTTTGGGTTAACAGCTGCACCAACAATCATTTCCAAGTAAGTGATTCACTTCGATGATCTGTAAGTATACTTAGATGATTGTAGGTAATGGTTGCTCAAAAGCAGCAGTATCCTTACCTATCAGTAGCCAAGGGCTGGTAGTACAGTAAGCCCTGTGCAGGTGAGTGAGCGAGTCCGACGATTCCATCCATGAGAGTGAACTTCTCGCCTCCGATGTCGTACTCTCCGAGATCCGGGTCGGGGTACATAGATGCATGCGTCACTCGCCACGCATTATCCCTTCTTCCGTCATATACAATGATACCTGGAAAAGGGTAAAGATAAATTGAAGACAAAAACAAAAATATTGGAAGCTTTTTGTAAACATTGAGAAATGTAGAAATGTAATAGGTACAATCAATACAATGTTGTTTCTATAAGAAATCACATGTAAGTAGGTAAGTTATTGTGTATTTGCGATATATATCTAAGTATTCTCACAATCGCGGCATCTAAAGGGAAGAGAATGCAACAATACTATAATTAAACTGTGCTGCAGCGTAAAACACCTTCAACTGCGATCTTACATTTTGCTCTTATGCAATTGAAATACAGTATCTAACGGAACTATAGGTAATAATAACTTACCTATGCAACATAGTTATCAATATAATTGTTTACGTGGTAGTTGTAATAAGCCAATATAGAGAATTACACTACCAATATCTAGAAAGTCCGTTTTGGTCAACGTTCGGTACGCGTCGTTGAGCACCAAATAGCGAAACATATGAATATAAAAGCTACTAATTATGAACACAATATGCCAATATGCCTTTAGTAAATTTGTGCTCATAAGTAGTACTTAGAGTAATTAGTGGTGTCTTGCCCGACAGTCGTGATAAGTGCTTTCAAGTTTTCTCAGAACATAACAGTTTAGCTATCTTCAGTAGAGCCACAAGAGTATTTACCGATAAACATCGGGAATCTCCATTTTTAGCTATCGACCAACGGATACAACACGAAGTTCATGTTTGTTTTGGATAGGCAAATACCTCTTGTTAAGCTTTTATACTTACATAACGCTCAAGTTTAGATACTCTACATTTTTAATCTCAAATCTCTTGAGCCGGAAATTTCTTTGGGCTAATTTTCTGAGCACACAAGTCTATACCTGGAGCAACAGTGTCACTGATGTATGCGAAGATGTTGTCGCAGGTCGCAGAAAGATGGGAGGAGGATGAGCGGGTGTCATCCAGCACTAAGTTGGTGAGCAGAGAACTCGGCCGAAGCAGTTCACGAGGGAAATACACACTTCTCACCTGAAATTTAAAAAATACTCTGTACGTTCTTGGCATTGGTATTGTCATTCGAGTCGAGCCAGGATAGGAGATAAAGTCATTTTTATTGGATGTATGCAATACACTTAGGTAAGTCTCCTCGCAGACTCCGCACTTTCTAATATACCGATAGTTTTTCCGGGTAGGCTTGCTAGTGTAAATTGGGCCGATAGAATTGTTATTGTAATATGCGCACTTGCATACTAATCTTCATACTTACGATAGAATATATGCAAGGAATCTAAAAGACAAAGATCTTCTATACATATTATTATAAGTACAAAAAATCTAATGTAAAAGTAGTAACTACAAGAGGTCTTTATATCAAAAAGGTGTGCCGCAGGCTTACGCATTCGCAATCACATTTAAATTGCTCTAGATTGTATCCGAATTAATGTTTGTCTTAAATCAAACTCGCAAAACACATTTCACCTCTAGACCGTATCCATTAGATTCAATAAGGAATCGACCTCGAATCTCGATTTAATTTTCTAGTTAGCAATTACGTATTTGATCGTGTCAGCGACAAGTAGATTTTAGACAGGCAAGGCAACTTTTTTATTTTTTATCGAATGAGTTATTTATTTGCCACTTAAAATTAAACACAGCCAACATTTTTGGATCCATTTGGGCTCTATTAAACTCGTACAATGGATTTTTAATAACCAGGTCCACCATTACCATTTACCATTATGTAGGTCCTACATAATGGTAATGAATACTTAAAAATAGGTTAATTTTTTTTTGTCGTTTAAGAATCCGCCGATTCATCGATATATAGTTTCGTTTTCGTTTTTGACTGTACTTATGTACCTAACCAAATAAAATAATGGTATAGAGTTTAATGGGCCAGAGTACGTGACACAGTTCGTTGCTATGCAACCTACACAATAGTGCGTATCTAGTGCTCACGGACGATTGGACAAGCCGCACCCTTCCAATAACAACGACCTCGACTACTCTTAATGCACAGATACCTACTTATACCTAAGTGTTTTATATCTACCATCCGTAATGGTTCAATTAAACTGTGGAACCTAAGTTATAGCAAGTAAGTATACGTAGTACTTGCTCTATATAAAGAGGTGAAAAAACAAAGCAAGATGAATACAAAAAGTAAGAGCCAATCAATCTTAAAATTAGAAACAGAAAGTACAAGTGTGCAGGGAGTTTTTATTCCTGGAAAATGAAATGGGGATCGCTTTGAAGATCCGGCTATACGATCTCAGAGTTCGAGGCAAAATTATTTCGCCGTTTTCAAACCAGTTAGTCCTTTCTAAATCTGATTTGGTAAACATCGTGAGTAACCGAGCTAACGAATTCCGGTTCCTGTACATATTTTGAATAGAAACGGCTCTCGGCAACTCTCCATAAATAGTACCATAAATTGTATTATGCAATGGTTATTTAGATTTGTTACCTACTTACCAATCGATCAGTAGCCATATCAAAGATCAGGATCTTGGGAGGACAGACACGTCGGAAGTCGTCCAGGCTGGTGATGACTCCAGCGTCGAGGACCCAGAGCCGGTTGCATCGGTCAGCCCGGATCCGGTACACGGATATAAGGCCAGTGCAGTTGATATCACCGCGGCCGGCGGCGTGCCATGACCAGTCAGGGTAAGCCTGAATAAAAAGTCTTTCATTTTAGAATTAAAAAAAAAGAGTTTTTCAACAAAGAATTAGGTGAAGCGTAAAGTGGAATAATATCTTGTAGTGGACTCCCGTTTCTTATTGAGACGCTTTGCATCTTAGCGAATAGCACATATAAATAAATATCCTCAGACATATCACGCAACGCCCTCTAGTCCCAAACTAAGCAGAGCTTATACTATCAGAACTAGATTGCTAATGACTTCGTTGGCTTGAAGGAGTGACCAAGATTTGCAATGTATTTACCCAAAAAACACTGTTGAGTAAATTTACTAGCCACCAAAATAACCCATCAGAATTTCGAAGTGAAAAGTTTTTTTACACACCTGCGCTACAAGGAACTCGCTTATCTCGTAATTTAAATTATCTCGTAGGCAATCTTGACATTTTGCAGCCTCTGGTAGGTAATGTCGTCACAATATACGGTAAACAACTTTCAGGTTGTTTTTGATTGCGTGTCTATAAACCAGCCTTAATCGAACCGGTTTGTAGTTCAATCAACGGCTATATAGACACTTAGCCAAATCGTTACCATCTCACAAGATACCTTGTTTTAAGACAACCTTACAAAATATACAATTATCTAAACTAAAGATAAGTACCTATAGATATAACATAATATCAACTCTGCTGACCTTTTTGCCTGCATTGCTTCGCATTACAATTTTAGTAGGTTAGTAAATTGGTAAAACTCGTAAAGAACCGCTTCCAAAGTCAGGATGTCATTCATTTGCAAGAAAGTTGATGCAAAAGTTTTTACAATAAAACATAATTAGAGCTAACAAACACCTCATGAAGATGCAAGGGGTGATAGCGGATTCGTACCTTCCATTATTATGCAAATCATAAAAACAAATTTTGAAATCCCATACATTGATATCCAATTCGTACCCTGGTCTATACGGTTCAAATTTAAACAGCAACCTTCTATGAGAATTAAAAAACCAGCATTCTCCAAAATTCAAAAATACTACAGTGGCAACGGCAGCACCAGCGTCACCAGTCACCACAGAACCAGAGCCCTGAGTCTATCTCGGTGTTGTGTTTTCTTGCTATTTTTGGCATTCGGAAACGGATTCGCAAAGTGAAAAATTTTGTATGAAAACCGGATAAGCGCCTCTAGCAGGAGATTTGGGAATTGTTTCTGCGAGTCTATAGACGTCAGATAGACTCG
Organism: Eulithis prunata; assembly: GCA_918843925.1. Taxonomy (NCBI): domain Eukaryota; kingdom Metazoa; phylum Arthropoda; class Insecta; order Lepidoptera; family Geometridae; genus Eulithis; species Eulithis prunata. The sequence goes on along the minus strand of OU974014.1, from coordinate 5,490,112 downwards.
CAGAAACAGTTCCCAAATCTCCTGCTAGAGGCGCTTATCCGGTTTTCATACAAAATTTTTCACTTTGCGAATCCGTTTCCGAATGCCAAAAATAGCAAGAAAACACAACACCGAGATAGACTCAGGGCTCAGGAACATTTTTTCCTGTACTGTGAGCGTCACCGAGCTGTTCTACTCGTAGACCATGAATGAATTTTCGGTTTTTACCCGACCATTGAACTATTCACTAACTGCCACAAGGAGAGATCATATGATATCTCTTACAAATGATATCGACGAACACAGCCACCGCTAATTTTAAAATATGAGTGAGGCAGTTAAACTAACTAAACCTACAGTACATGCCTACTACGAATGTCATGATTATGAATTTGATTACCGGTTACATAGTATAGGTACGCTGCGTTTACTGAATAATAATACCAGTGAACTAAAGTTGTTATTATTATATAATATGTAGGTAGGTATATTAATAACAAACAGAGCAAAGCCCGAAGAATGTTGCGGATTCTGACTAGCAAGCCTGCCTTCCAAGGCCGGCAACGACACTGCCCTTCACGCTTTCGCATAGCTATACGTATTGTAGGTACTATAACCACAAAATAATTATGTATCCATCTACGTATCTAAGTGAATAAGACAACTTTGAATTGAATAGTTATGATACAACATATTATCATACTAAATAACATTACAACATTATACTAAGGCACTAAGTACCTAATAATAATTCTATGAAATACAGTATGAGACTGCATCTACCCTTGTCTCTTGTAAAATTTCATTTATTTTTAAGAGGCCAACTTATTCATTTCTGAAGACGAATGCGAGATTTCCGAGAAGGTGAGGTAAAAAATCTGAAAAATCCGTGTGAAAGGACAGTTTATGACCTCGTAAAGTTTATAGTGAGAAAATAATTATATTTTGTCACACTTCATTGTAACATTCACATTTTATTAATAAAAATCAGACCGTTGGTATATCTATACTCGCTTACGCAATAAATAATATACTTAAGCTAAATAAACAGTTTCTAATTAAAAAAAAATACCTGCAGAACAGGACTGATGCCTGGTGGCAGGCTCCGAGGAACCCAAGCCAACGTGGCCGGTACTCCAGCCCTCAGTCTCGGGATCCCAAGGTAAATCCTATCCCAGCCAATTTCCAGTCCAGTGGGCACTGTGTTCTCCGGCTGGAACTTTTCCAGCAGAACTGGATCCGGGGGGAAGTCGAATTGTAGGAGACTCCACTGGTTCACCACTTCTAAGGTGGCACAGGCCGTGGTGAGCCATGCGCACAGAACTATGATGTATCTCCTCATTTCAATTCTTATGTCTGCAAAGACATACAAAGACAACATAAAGATCTCTTGAATTTTATAAAAATTGGAAGGAGGAAACTCGAGGCGTAAATTTCTGTGAAGGTTTGAATGTTTTACTAAGAAGTCTATACTAGTCTACAGTCAAAGTTTTAGTGAAAAGACCTTCACTAAAACGAAGATGAGATCGGAGGCCCACATAAACCATAATTGGTTTTGACTCAAGGGACCCAGTTAATTTCCTGCAGTTTAAAAAGAACAATAACTTCGTTACGCAGTTCCGTAGCATTGACATTGCGTGAATTGCCTCATATTACAGTGAACAGTCAAGTGATTTCTGCCCTTGAATTACATTTGTGCAAGTTATAAAAGTGGTACCTAGATAATTTCATAGTTGATGGTCAACTTACGAGTGCATAGTACCTACAATTTTTGCAATCAATGCCGTTTTAGCACAAACAAAAGAATGTTTGCGGTTTGAACATTATCATCTTTTACGTACTTACCTAATAAAAAACAGTAAACAAAATCGACAAAAAACTATTGGTCCATTTAAGGCATACATGAGAAATTAGGTAGGTAGGTAGGTAGAAAACTCTCCGTTAGTAGATTAAAATAAGAACATTGCATTTTATGATGTAGGTTCAAAAAAATGATGTACATTCAAACGCATGCCAAGCCAACAAATAGAAGTTTGCTCTACTTTCTGACATTATAAAAACACAATCAGCAGAGTAGCTTCTAAACTAAAGAAACGTTATGCGATCAGTGATCTGCGAAATGTGGATCTCACGACCGACTTTTTCTTAGGTCAAGGTAGCTTCCGAGTGCTACAAATGAATAGCCTAGTAAAATAACTAGGTAACTAAAAGCCATTCATCTTTGTAGAGGTGTTAATAATTACAACATTCAAGTAGGTATAATATTTCTGACAGAAGGTAGAATGGAATGAGTTAGTAAAGTGCAAACTTACCTAGGAACTTAACAAATACAATCTCGTTTTAAAATCATACAACTACATGATTTTAAAACGGGATTGTATTTGTAATTAAGATTTATTATCTAAACATGTACCTACACCAAAGCACACCAAAGCACTAATGTACCTACCTATGTATGTCAAATAGCCAGATCGACCGCTTTCAATAATATAATTCAGCATTTATGTCAATCAACAGGAATGCCAGCCACTGTTTCATAATTTGCAATAGAACATTGTAAAGATGACAAATTATACAATTTTCAACCTCATTTATATAAGTTTAGAAATCATTTATGACAAAAATGTAAACAACGTAAACAGTCATCTAGATAACACGATTCACGTAACAGTCGTGTGCTCGTGTGCCTATTACATCGTTGTAGGTATACGAAGTTAAAGAGATATGCGCAGCGCTTACAAGAAATTGACCACAAAAACTCTCACTGCTCCAAAAACTGAGCATTTGTGCCTTGATCACAAATAATTAATGTGACAGTCGTAAACGTATCGTAACGCTAGCGTATCCGAGACACTGCGCGGTGACGACAAGCAACGTGCAGCAGTCAGGCTGGCGTTGAAACTTTGAATACGTAACGCGGTGACGAGGACGGTCAAATTTGTTCGTGATCATCCCTCTGATTGTATTACGTAAATTACGCTGCACCTATAGTAAATAAATATACAATTTTATGTTGATTTTGTTTTATATCAGCACATTTGAACTGCATATTTTACGTAAAGAATGGTCTACGTATTACTTAAACGTATGTTAAACGATTAATAAAATATTTACGACTAGATAATATTTTATAAGAATTTATGTAAATTGATGTAGCATTTTCTGAAACGTAGGTACCTACTCTAATTACCTAGTTTAGTTAAAATATGTTTAGTTTTTAATTGGAGGTCTGATATTATAATAGCATATGAAAATATACTGGTTTATGTCTTGGTAGCATGTGAAAGATCGCCTATTGTTGTTATAGTATCAACTTGGTAAAGTTTTAGATAAGTATCAAAGTGAACAACAATAACGCAACAGTGCTGTGTGCGAATAGTAATTTCGCTAAGAAATGTGTTTGAGGCAATTTTGCTGTCGTCGCGCTGGCTTAGCTGTCAAGTTTTAAACTACATTTCAAGGAGACACACAATGTTGATTGCATCTGAATCAGTAGAAATAGCAATCTCACATCATAAAGTCATTTAGCGTAACATCTTGATAAAATAAAATATCTGGAGGTTGAATGACAAATCGAGTGATGCTCTAACTAGATGCTGTATTTTAGTAACGTAGGCATTTAAAAACACAGCATTTAAAAATGTATGGCTTCCGGACACGTAACAGCGTTACCGTAGCAAAACTTACTACCGATTATAGTAGAAACTGATAGAAACTATTCCATTGAAGAACTTTTCTATTGAATTTCGTCCGATTGGCTTTTGTTTAGTTTATTTAAAAGTCAAATTATTAGTTTTATTTTAAAGATTTTTTGTTTTACTCGTTTTACTGGATACCAAATAAATAGATAGATAGATAGAATATTTTTTATTGTAAACCACTTATAAGTAAAGAAAATAACAAAAAAAATACCATAATTGGTAATACGATCAAGTTTTAGGAGGTAGGTACAATGGGCGGCCTTATTGCTTAAAGCAATCTCTTCCAGGCAACCTTTGGATAGACAGGATCTAATACACAAAACAAAATAGGTACTTTGAAATAAATATTTAATTTTTTTACATGTTTTACACAATAATCAAGTACCTAGGTAGGTAAAGCAGACACATACCATCACAGTTATTTTTAAGCTAAAAGCTCAAATTGCAACACGTGTGCCCTTGTCCTCTTTGTCTCGCCATCATCAAAATATAAGTACCTATTATAATGCAAATTACGTTTTTGAGCTTTACAGTGCTTTACATTAAATTGCGTGCTTATTATATTAAAGCTGGCGATGTTGCATTTACTTACCTGTAGGTGGCAGGCATCGAGGCCAAAGGCACTCACTGCAAATTGTAAATTGTGAACTTGTGACTTTAACAAGCGAAATTAGAGTAAATTCAGTTTAAAATTTAATCACATTATTTCATACGAGGTGTGTTTAATTTATGATGACATCATCAAAATTCTTTTAAAAATGAATTAATCATTGTTCAAAGCACGTTTTTATATACTTTCGACTGTAATCATCAATATTATATAAAACTCTTTTGAAGCTGACTTAGAATCAACGCACAGCCTAAACTATAAGTCCTAGAGGTGTGAAATTTGGAAGGTAGTAGGTATCCTTATATAGTGTAGGGGTGCACTAAGGAAGGAATTTTGAAACGTCAAACTCTAAAGGGTAGAACGCGAGCAACGCCGCGGGTGACGGCTAGTACATAATATGAACCGTGGTCTTAACAATATGAAAGTGTATCCTGTAGTTCAACTAACCTGCTATTAATTTAGTTATCGATCTAATTAGCTGCTATAGAACGGTTTGTTACATATCGTAACTTTACCTTGTGAATATTCAATTTGCTCTAATCAAAGTGAAATCACAATCCGTAATTTGAAGTAAAACGCATTGAAGACTTTGTTGCGCACCAAAGGTTAATTTAAGAACAAAGTGCGTACTTTAGTGCTCGTTTCTTATCCGGGCATCCGTTAGTAGCACTACGAATTATCGGATTGCATGCCTAAGCTTTTATTCTCGAAGTATTATTACAGAACTAAATAATATACTACCGTAGTATTTGTTATGTATATTAGCATACGATACCATACCTAGCATTAGTAGTAGTACCATACCTTAGCTTTGTTAACTTCATGCGCGATAAAAGTCAAAGTCAAAAACACACTTACTTGTATGTTTTATTACTTTGAAATTATGGTTTTTGAAAGAAAAAAAAAAACAAATATCCGACTCAGTCCGACAGGGTCCAAAGTAAAGTACTCGTATCTTTGAAGGTAGGATTTCCTATATTATATGCCGATTAAAATAAATAAAAAAAACCACGTGCATATTTTACCCAAACTGTATCCGTAAACAAGCCACATCTAAAAAGGGCGAGATTTAATTACTAAAGGAAGTGGAAAAGGAAAAGTTAAGTTGTTACGTAACCAGGTACAAATCATTTGGCTGAGAGCAACAACTGTATCTAGTTCACATGCGAAGTACAATTAGTAAAAACATATTCTGTAGTTCGTTGTGTTCCATTGTATAGCTCAATGGTGCTCCATATAAGATATCTACTATCCTAGTAACTAACTCAGAAGGTGGAAACACAAAGACGCAAAAAAATTAGGTGTAGGTACTATCTACGTACCTACTAACTATGCTGTGATCTAACATATCTCGTACCTAATTACAATTAGACAAAAGGCCTGTGAGTCGACTGTTTTAAATCCAAAGTAAGTTTGGAATAGTCACACCGTGTTTTGTTTTTTGAGTTGACAAGCAGATTCAATGCGATCGAAAGAGACAAAACACGGTGTAACTTTACCAAGCTTACACCGAATTTTTATAAACATTGAAAATGTTCTAGTCCGGCCTTCCCCTTGATAAGAGGGATGCGTTACCAATTACGCTGCTGCTCGACTCATAACTTTTGGGGATGTTATAAAAACCTTAGTAATTTTCCTTACTTAGTTACCTACTGCAGAATAGCATTTTACAAAAACTAGGAACTCAACGAATATTGTGTTTTTATCTCTGCCTCTAAAACCTGCAATGGAATGTGGCCCATATACACTTGTTAAGAGTTTCTTGCATAAGAAAGCATAAAAAACTATAGTAGTTGGCCTTTAGATTGATTCCGTGCACAGATTGATTCCGTATCATATTTTCAATTACTACTCGAGTTATTATTACCAAAGGTTTATAATCATGAAAAAAACATTAAGGTTTTGCGTTAAATAACATTACTTAAAGGTATAGCTAAAAATTATTGGGCTAGAGAGCTAACCCAATGGCAGCCATACACCTTCTTGCTACAAGCCCTGTGTGATCATGATCACCATTACGTAGAGGCAAGAGGTGCTAGCTGTCATATCAATACCTACTACTACTAGCCCATACTTGTCCCATTATTGGGCAAAAGCCTCTCCCCACTTCCGTACAGTACCTATATCTGTAGAAAAATTCTAGAAAAACCTACAAGTAATCGGTACGATTCTACTTTAAATATTACATCACTGTTTTGTGAATATCTTAAAATAACCCTGTGTCTAACTAAATCTTTAACCTTACGAGTAATACGTAATTTAACCTCTTTGCATGTTTCTAAATTATTTTGTTAATTCAGCAAAAATGCATGGATAATGTGCTGTATTAGTCTGCATGTAGAGTTTATTCAAATCAACCAACTTAATAATAAAACTATGAAGATATGTACGGATAATCATAGTCACGTTGAATATTGCAAAATCTAAGTAGGTAACCTTTATTGTTATGCACACGAATTTTACAATTTATTTTAATTAACTTTGCATAATTAAAACAATTTGAATACGGTTAGTAAATTAACGAACAAACTAATTTGATTGCCATTAAGATTGGTAAGTGGGTAACTCACATAATGTATCATACTTAGTGCAAACAACCACTTAATAAGATTAATCATAAAACCATACTCGTTTAAGACAAAGTGTAGATTTTTATCAAAATTGTTTAACATAATTAACAAATTGTTTTATCTGCTATAATAATATCAAGCCACAGCTGATGTAAAGAAATAGATGAATTTACTCTAGTGATGCTGTACTTCTTATAGCCAATCTAACTTAATCAACGTATTTCAAAAATGAGCAAATGATTAGAAGCGCGTTGAAGTCTTTTGTATGGAAAATTATGACGTGCTGTATAAACTACGTAGAGTAGGGGACCGGACGAATTAATTCGTCCAAGGTAGGGGAGCCTCCCTTACTCGAACACCTCCCGGGACAAATACATTTCAACGTTGTTGAACAATCAGAAAAGGTACCATTTATTTATTTATTCTTCTGATTTTTGCAGTGATATTATTTTTTTCTAGTCAATCGACAATAGATTCGCCAAACATAACGAGTAAGTAATCCATGAGTCAAGGGAAACATCCTTTCTCTTCCATCGAGTAGTTGTCGAACGGTGTTTGTAAACACTGCCCGTTTACCGCACAATGAACTATTGTTTGCCGGATTATAGGTATTGGCTGAGGTACTGAGCACTAACAAATAATAGTATAACCATCGTAATGTTTTGTTTATACTAATATAGATAACTAGCTGACTCTCCCGTGATTTCATGTACGTGTGTATGTGTACGTGCACTCTGTGGTAAACACTATTATACTCATAGTGTTTACCACTTATTATGAGGTGGGCCATCGGTTTGTCTCATCATATCCTATCTTGTTCTACTAATATTATAAATATTAGATGTAATTGTGTTCCAATCACACTGCAACTACTAGTCCGATTTGGCTGAAACTTAAAAATGTATACCTAGTTAGTAATTTGAATTTTTTAAATAAATAAATATACAATCATAAACACACTACTTTCTATCCCCAAAATTTTACAGGATGAAGTCACCGACGGAACCTTGTTATTTAAAATATAAATAACGCAGCATAACAAACAAATCCGCATTCATGTTTATATTCTACAAACAAACATACCATACAACCTCTTAATAATGTAGATGCATATATTTGACTTATAATATTTTTTAAACATAAATTACGAGTTAATTTTATTAACCTGCTATTATACTGCTAATTAGCCTTTCAACTAGGTGGCAAGAATATAATTACAACATCCTTTTAAACTTTGGTTAGGTTATGATCTAGTTATTGTAATTGCTTAAAAATATTAGCAGTAAAAGAGTTTTTTTACAGGCAATTCTACTATTGATTGTATACTAAACGTTCTCTCTACCACTACATATTAGTAATTACTTAGTATCCTCCGACCATTTTATTTAGATTCTAAATACTTTACTTAGTAATTACCAAAATATTTAGCTACTTATGGAAGATGGTAAAATACGTTTTTTTTAAACAATTAGGTCCGTTCGCATTTGCTGCTGATTTGAGCACAACTTGGACGAATATATCGCCCAAGGAGCACAAGCATAAATTTTTTGACAGTTTTTATGAAAACCTCTAATAATTTTATATATCTATGTACACTTAGCTATTTTGAGTATCAGAATCCAAAATTCCAAACCCAGTGAGTAAGTACGAGTAAGTTACCGAGAACCGTGAGTGTGGGAACTTGTTAATAAATCTAATTGGGTGCTATGTTTCCCACATCCTTGCTTAGAGATGATTAGCCAATTGCAGAGCCTATCTTATATATAAAGTGCATAAGTAACCGATCATGGATATTTTAATTGGCTTCCCTTCATAGTTATTATAACGCTTACGCTATGTGAATTATTTTATGCGTTTGCAATACGGTTTTGGTCAGTAGTACAGTCAGCATCGGAACTTTATGATTTTATCAAAATTTCTATATATTTTTTACTACAGTAGTTTTTACTTCCTAAGTAGTTGGAAAAATAAATTAAAATAATTGCTAGTTTTCAGTCATAAGCCCTTTTTGTTTCATCTTTTTTTACATTAGCATATTGCACACACTTTGTAGGTATCCCATTATTTTTATAGTGAAGTGGTTCAAGGTTTTTTTTGTTAACTGAATGGAGACTATTTTAGATCAGACCTACTCTATGACCAAAACTAAACTAAGGTCATCGGTAGCTGTATTATTACGGAGCACTAATCGGGGACAAGCCAGTATGGGGTCAAACAATTCTAACCCAATAAATCATTACCGTCAACCGTTAGTGCAAAAAAAACGAAGAAGTTATTTTTCTTTATACAACTACTCGTAAATGATGAAACAAGCTGGTGGTCCACCTGATGTAAAATGGTAACCACTGCCTATAACGGTGCATTGCCTCACTGAGCACATAGGTTTAAAGATATTTATTCACAAAAAGACAATAGTCACTGACCTAGGTACATGCGAATAGTTATTTAGCGTGAATATTCATAGTTGAAATAAGTAGGTAGTAAGTATAATAAAAGTAAAACAAATCTGAGTACACAAAACACATCGACTTTACCTATCTACTCACTTAGGTGTTAAGTTTCAAGTTTCTAAAAGCTCAAACAAGTCCGTTTAATTAGTTTCAAGCTCAAGTACATTTAAGATTGCCAAGATTAAGGAAAATGATTATAAAAACATAAAATTTTCAGGAGCACTAGAGTTTTTTCCTTTACTTTCACTTTGTAGCAGATGAAAGTTACTTTTCCTAATTATTTTACACTTAACACCCTGCACGTATAAAAAATGTCAGGAGCCATCCTGCAATATTGTTAAAAAGTTAAATTGCGACAAAAAGGTCCTTGCTTATTTTGGTAACCCGAAAATCCTTGGTTAGTAGTGTAAATGCTGCGTTTAATTGCACGATTTTTTACCAAAACCAGTTGAGAATGTAGGCTAAAGCACTGCACAGAACAGTCGATGTCCATTCGCAATAATAACACTGCACTGTGCACCGTACCTTTCGGTATCGAAGGGCCGCAGCCGGTACCGGCTGGCTTCACGCACGTGTGGACTGACGCAGGAGGCGAGTGCCGCGACTGCAATCAACACTGCTTCAACCTTTACTGCAGGAGATTCTTACCACGCGCACCAAATTACCTACTCTGCTTCGGCTCGCCCCCCTACAGCATAACACCTTATAAAAGTAAAAGTGGTCGATCCCGAAGGCGTGGCGAGCCGTGACTCGACTTACCTACGACACGGTATTATTTTTATTATCAAGGTGCGTGATTGCTGCTCATGATTGTATACCTATGTAGCTATGTACTGTATTCTTTAAGCCCGGAAATGTCAAGGTTGAGCTATTTTTAAACTGCCCTCGCTGAAACAATTAATCAATCTGGATCGGAATAAAATCTAATGACCTAGATAGATATGCCATAGACAAAAGCACTTCCAAACTAGCGCTGTAATAACGAGGTTTGTAAATGGTCGCACAAAGAAATATATCGCCAGCGAGCAACACGGAAATACAATCATGTTGATTACTGTTGATACTTCAGGCGCTATCGATTATACCTTTATGTATTGTTAAATCGGTATAGGTACCTAGTACATAGCAGGTGGTATGGTGTATCTTATCCTACTTTAAGTCCTTCCAAACATGATTCCTTATTGACCTTCACGCAGAACTGAACTAGGCTATAGGTAATTGAATACGACAATTAGTACCAACAACCAAGCCTGTCGAATAGCGATCGATGTAGTGTAATGAAATAACCCAAGTATCTGCAGCGATTAAGCATTGCTAATACGATGGTAGGTACCTACTTGGTGTGTAAAGTAAGCAATGCCGCAACACCGCTAGTTCCCATGCTTTGTGGTTACAATCGATGCTTTTTGTCCTCTATCAATATCTACCTCTACTTACGAGTAGATATAATGAATGTTACAAAAGCTAGTAGGTACAGATGTGCCAGAAACAGGAAACACGAGCCCAGCCCTCTAGTCGGGAGAATTGGCTCATGTTCCTACTAAAACAATTGGAGCGGAACGGAATTCGGATCCTATCAACTTACCTACCTGCACTGGTTTCGTTACTGAGCACATTTCGAAATGTCCGCTGGACATATTTTACCTATTTAGAAGGTAGGTAAATCATTTGTTCATATGCAAGTAACGTTTCGTCATACTAAAGTAAAATGCTTTATGGCGGAAACACTCCGACCTACATTAAACAAATATAAAAAAATCGTTTAAATACGATTGACGACCACTGATTTTGTTTCCCCGAAAGTTTCGAAATCAGCGCATGAGGCATTCTTAGTAAGCTAAACACCTATATTTATTTGTAACACTGGAAACAAAATGTCGCACTCCCAGTGAAGTTAAACTTGTGTTGTAAATTGTGTCCTCAGTGGTCAACAATGTACAATCGTTTTCTGAGATTTTGTTTAATAATGTGTAACAGCTATGTGTTAGGAGGTCACCCGAAAAACTTAGCCTGGAACGGTGGCCCGCTCTACCTGAGAGGTGAACATGGACTTGATTTGTGGTCGAGGAGTGGGCAATACGTTAGAGAAAATATAATTGCTGTCAAAGCAGTCACTTACCAAGATGAGATCTACGTTATTACTCCAAGGTATGAATGAACTACAAAATGCATTAGCACTGCTCTAGATAATATAATGATACCTATATAAGTGAAATAAAACCACTGCATGACTAACGGATAAATTGATGTACCTACAGCCTAAGCCGTATGGCTCTAGAAACTCGTGAAGAACAAGGTGGTAGGCAGTTACAAAATAATTTCCGAAATTAAACACCTAAGGGTAGAGCGACATGACATTAAAAAAATTACATTATGCTAACGTAGTTACGGGCATACCACTAGTCAGTAATACTTCATCAGTAAATAAATAAACTGATCGCAGGATGAAACACGGAGTTCTTGCGACGGTGTGGCTAATAGTTCGGGGAAAGGATGGAGTGGAACTGCAGGCATTTCCAGAACGCCGTAGCCATGAGATCTATGACTGCAGTGGTATACAGAATGCAGTTGATGCTTATTTGGACCATCTCGTGAGTATACCGAAGCTTATATGCTAATATTATGTATATTTATAATTTTTGGAGAAACGCCTGCGACCTCATCACTCACAGTACCTCTATTACTCCAAAATTACCGCTAGCTTACAATACTTGGTGGCCACGTTCTTATGTGGAAACTCATTGTCTATCGGTTACATGTACCTACTTTTACGAGTATAAATTAAATTGAACTTTGGTCGGCAAACAATGTGGGTAACTATCGTGGGTTCGATCTCATGCATGAGAGCTAAATGGTTAAACACCTACTAAGTCCTACTATTCTAAAATTGTTGATGTTACTTATATTGTTGAGATCAAAAACTTTAAATATAGCTAAAAATGATTTGTTTATTGATTTTGATGTCCATATTTATCATCAAGCTTCACGGTAGGGCAGTTGAACTCGAAGTAAAAATAATAATTTAGGTAAACAAGGCACACGCAAGTTAATTTCATCACTACTATGCATTACCGATACTTACTACCTAAAAAGGCGTTGGCACGCGTGCCGCGCCCTTCACTTCAACCACCCGGCCGATAACACGACCTCATTTTTATTGCCCTCGCATATGAAAAGCAATGTTTTAGTCAGAATTAAAGTAGTTTTTGAATTTGGCGACATACTGCGCTGTGGGGTATAAGAAATAACGTGTGCTTTCTAACACTTTTTCTCATAAGAAAAACTGACACTAAGATTTAGATTTCAAGAAACAAAGAAACATACCTACCTACCTACGTCTTATCGATTGTCATCTCTTTTGCTCCTTATCGGAAAACAAAAAAACCCCTGTCTATATGTGTTCACAAGCGTTTCATCATATTCTTCTTTATTTTTTAGGGCATTCTATGGGTACTGGACACAGGAATAGTAGAAACCGTGGAATCCCCACGCTGCACTTGCCCACCAAAAGTGGTGGCCATAAACATCGTCCTAGGAAAGTTGACCAAACGAATTGAACTATCATCACTATCGGAGCCCACCTCGGTCTTGCAAAACGTGGTTGTGGAATATGGGGGATTGCCTGGAAAAATATTTATGTAAGGCTTTAAATATTTTAAAAAGCTTCGGAGTTTTTTAGGGTCATCAGAAGATCCTGCTTCGTGTCAAAGAGAGGCCGGAGAGTAGATTTCTCTTTGGAAGATGATTGAGAATTTTCTCGTTTTTGTAAAGTTGTTTAAAATCACTTGAAGTCGCGCTCCACAGTTCAGACAATTTATTTTATTACGTAGGTAGGTAGGTACACCCCAGAAGATGTGTTTTTTTGCGAATGGCACCCTTATACTTATTTTGCCCTCTTCGCACACACCAAACGTGGATGCAGTACCTATAAATAAAAGTACACGCGCCGCGCCGCCTGCCTTGCGTCTACTTTCATCACAAATACCTTGGTGTTGTAATGTAATCTACTTCCAAGTCTAAATTTAGCCGCTATTTATAAGTATGTCATACTTATTACGGAATAATGAGCATTGAAGAATTTAATTACATATAAATTAGGTATATGCGTTTTAATTTGCATATTGTAGAGTTCCTCAATTTAAAGAAGTTTAGTTTATTAGGGCGTAAAAAAATATAATATGCTTGATTTGAAATATGCTGCTCACCAAATAGCAAAACTAGCGGGTTTAGGCATATTTCAAATCAAATATGTGTGTTTCGTTCTTCAGTTCAGGCCTAAACGCTTCTTCGACCATCGTAGACGTAGTTCTAAAGTACTGATCCATAATGTGATTCTAAAGACTACGGAACACTACAACCCACAAAAAACTCAAGCGGTAGATAAATATCTGGGTCTTTTACATAACTGTAATTTCAACAAGGCTTTAAAAATTATCTTGTTATCAACAAAAAGTTGTATTCCTTGGTCCAACACGAAAACACAAACAGATTTAGAGGTAGGTACTCGTATAATACTAGGGCTAAATATATAGGCCATTTTTGCTCTTGAAGCTAACGTTTTTCTTAGGAACGCTTCTAAAAACAACATTTGATTCTTGACAAATAGATGTAGTCCATGGAACTAGAATACCTATGTAGAGTTGCATCAACATTGACACATTTTTTTTTTCTTGCCAGTTACGTATCAGATGCATCTCGAGGGTCTATCCTGGTTCACGAGATATCCTCCGGCTCCGAGTGGACGGTGCTGGCCTGCAGTCCATCGGTGGGACTGCAAATAGCGATGTTGAAGCGGGGACTGACACACAACGTGCTGATTCTCGTCCGTCTACAGCATCCTGGACTTTTGGAAATGGATACTGCATCTTTGAGACGACGGAATACTAATGCTCCTATTAGAGGTGTGCTGTGTAGTAATGTATGATTTATAGTGGTAGCGTCTAGCAGTGAACCTGAAATAGTTATTTGTTATACAAGAGTGCAAAGTTGCTTTTTAACCGAGTGTTCAATTTTGATGACCGAGCAATCGAAGGATTCTAAAATTGAATCACGAGCGCAGCGAGTGATTCAAAATTAGAATCCTGAGTGTTAGCGAGGGAATCAAAAGAGCACGAGGTGAAAATTCTTTGCACTCGAGTGCAACACGTAACTTTTCATTCCACCTCAGCGAGGAAATGACTAAATGCAAAAAAAGCAAATTGAAAAAAGAACACCAAGAAGGTTCCGAGTCTGAGTTTTTAACAAATTAAAAAAAAGTTGCATGATATATTCGGCACCATAGAGGTAGCAGTAAATAGGTTTAATGTTTTTTTTAATTCACAAACTTAGTGCACACGATGTTCTAAATTCAATTTACTTTATCCTCTAGAGAATAAAAACGGCTTTTCCACTCAGATATTGAAGATTAAAAATACTCTTTCCGAGATGGTGGGATGAAAAATATTTTTCTTCTTTTTATTATTATTTGCAACCTAATGTACATTAGGTATACATACCTACCTAAGTTTCGTTAGATATTGCATTTTTTTAAAGAATGATGCAAAATAATCAAAGAACACAGGTGAGTATAAATAAAATAATTTCAAAACCCAAGATCGGTGGAATGATTACCTACGCCGATAAAAGTCTGAATTATGCATCAGAATATTTTTTAATTTTTTCTAATACGTTTTTAATTTGAACATGGTACATACATAATCTAGTACCGACCTTAAGTATTTTATTTAACTTAGAAAGTGATCTAAATAAGAATAAATTAATACCTCGGTACCTAGCTAGGTGTCTTAGCTCTAAAACTAATGTACCTACCTACTACAGTTTTTTTACCTTTTTTACGGAACATAATGCATAGGTAATGTCAAATTATCGTATAGTTCGTAACTAGCGCTAATACTGCTGTTATAAATTTCAGTATACAGTGAGAATGCCAAACAAGTGGTTCTCCTAGGCTTCGACCTCCACCATGTCTACCTTCGCCACGCCGATTGCTCCGATGTCCTTTCCTGGGACATACGAGTCGATTTCGAAGAGACTTGCCTAAAAAACATTCACTCAGCTGGACCGCGGCTGATACCAACGTCCGTAGTCGCAGATCCCTTGAAACATGTTCTCCTAGTACTCGACTCGAACTATATAGACACTGTTATGGAAAAGCAAGCTACTTACCATAGGATCACCTTTATTGATAAGCTCTAGAAATAAGATGAATTTGTAAACGTCTTTGGCAATTTGTTTTGACCTCGATTTGACAAGATTGAGTAAGTTTGTCACTGGACGAGGTTACCACGTCCAGGGTGCAATTACTATTATCTATTCTTAAAAATCATTATTCATCAGTGCTGCAATAAAGCTGTCAAAAAGTTACTTGATAAGCTACAAGTAAAAAATATACCTATTAGTAAACATACCAAATAAACGTATCTCTTATTAGACCATTTACTTTACATAACGCTGATTTATGATACTCAAGGTGTTCAGGGTCTGCTTTCAAGCATGGCTGATTAGAATTGACTATTAAGTACTTCAATTTGTTATAATTATAGATCTTATTTGAAACAGGGCTTAATGTATCTTGATTGTTATAAACGAAATAAAAACAAAATTGATGTGGACATAACACTTATATTTGAAAATAACGGTGAAATTATATTTTAATACATAATAAACATCTTTAAATTAAAACAACAAATATAATAAAAAAAAATCGGGTTTTAATTATTTTATGAAATAAACACTTCGGTAATTAATATTAGGTACCCACCTACATTTGCGATACTAGGAAATTGAAGGGATAAAAAAAGAAAAGTAATTCAGACGATACAAATAATTGTATCTACGAATGATGGGTCGTACGAAGACGTAGACGTTCCCGGCCTTCCGAGTAGGTACCAACTGCGCAATGTATTTCAAAAGTTCAGAATAAGTTCGCTTTGAATTGTTCTAAGAAGGCTGCAAGTTCGCTCAAGTATGGCTCAAGTAACTAACAATTTTCGAAAGATTTTTATTGAGAAACTAACAATCTGTCTTACTAGAATCTTAATTCAGACTTGAGAAAGGTTATATAATGTACGAATATGGTAAAAATGGTCTGAAATATGTGTATATACTTATTAATATGTATGATAAATGGATACATTATAAAATAAAGATCAAAGTATACAAAACAAACGATCGAGGATGTTTACAAAGGCTATAGTTTACCAATATTCAACCGAACAGTGTAGTAACCATCAGACACGTGTGTTATTATTGCATGTTGCAAAGGCCCAGTGGGTAAGTAAAGTACCCTTTATATTATATGTAGGTGCTGGGCAAATGTACTACATGGATAAAAAAGCGTTTATAACTAAAAATAATAGTCGGTTATGTAGCCCAAACCACAAATAATGCACGGAATACCTAATGTACGTTAAACAGTGGCCAAAACTAGCCTAATTATACAGGTACAGCTGATCAAATTACCATTCACAAGTCGCGCTGTCATTTTCAAGTAATTGCATACTTGTAATCAATGCTCGTAATCTAATAACTATTGCACAATATAATTAGGAAACATATTGGTAGCAAACAAGTTAAAAAAAATACAAAAATATATTATTTTTGCATACCAGGTTACGTTAGCCGAAATTGACTAATATAACTGAGACGACTATAACGAGAATAAACTGTGATAAAACTATGCTCGACTCCATCTTTAAAGTAAACAAGGAAATGTTAAAAACATGATGTGCATTCAAACGAACTACGTGAAATGTGTACAAATGGTGATTTTACAATTTTATAGAGCGCCGGTTTTACAGAACAGTATTTTAATTTACGAAAATGTCTATTTTTACAAGCTTTTATTAGATCTTACTTCACTTTGAACAGCCTACGGACTCACGTTTATGTAATTTTGAGAGTGGTTAGAGTAGGTTAGGCATGCATAAATTTCTCACTTATCATGGACTTTCCATACATAAAACGTGCTGGTGACAATATTTTATTAGCATGGCGATGCGCCTTTTGAAGTATACGTTGTTAATATTACAACTTGACTGGGAATTGATTTAAAAGGCTGAACATACAAGTTATTAAAAATATTCGTCCGCAATTATTAATCACAGTGATACCTAGAAACACATCTAACGTGATTTCACATAATATAAGTTATAACGTCTTTTATAAAAAACATTTTCACATTGAAATAAAATCACATTTAAGTGCACTATATACGACTAAGTGCGATGTAATTGAATAATAATTTATGTTCTTTTATCCTAATTATTTACATTGTTCACGATGACAAATAAATTCCTGGATACTTATATGTACCTAAATAGATAGGTAGACATTTTCGACATTTATATTCGTAAGTACTATATTATAATATATTTATGAAACACAAGATGATGACATCCCCCAATCACTAAACTAAATGATTCTTTAGGTTATATAAATTCTGTGACTAACAATGTCCTAAAAAGTAAAATAAAATTTGATTCAATAATACGATAAGAGAGTTACATTAAGATTGACCTCCACTACTAAATAAAAATAAACTGAAGAGAATATATTAGTGTTGAAATACCTAAATGTATCCTGTTTTTAAGTGAGGTCGTATATGTTAGTTGCCAATAGATTTGTTTTAGATAATATAATGATATCAAAAAGTGGGACGAAACTATATCTCCAAAGTGGAAATAAAAATGAAATATTTTAATTGTCGCTTTTACTATGTGAACCATTATCAAAATACACGATTAAGCCTGAATAAATACACCTAGGCTTCTTATTATACCGAAAATCCCTTTTTCCCGGGAAAGTACGCGGATGAAACCGCATTGGTACACTAGTATATAAATAAGTACCTATACCTACTTACAATAAAACTGTACGAATACAAAGTACTGAGGATAACGTATTATATTTACGTTATTTTTAAATCACATTTTAGGGCCAAGGCACAAATATGGTTCTTACTAAGAAATTAATAATTTACGCCCTACATCCACCTACTTTTAATACATAAACTATGTATTCGCAGTACATATTTAACTTTGTATTTTACAGATGCTACAAATTCATAAGTATATCTTATATAAAGTGCTTTATATGATACATACGTTCATAGAATTTTATTCTTCTTCAAATACATTTTAACTATAGAAAGACAAAGGTATTCTGAATCGTCCTTGATATTCGTGTATTCAATGGATATTGGTAAAATGACTATTAAGTGTTATTTAGCTGCAAAAATCACCTTAGAATAACTATTCTTGTTTCTAACATCACAAGACATTATTACACCATAAAAACGCTTGCCTTCCATTCTCTGAGTATTTATTTATGCATCCAATCTTTGGTAGACAAAATATTGGCAGGTGTTAGTATTTTCCATTAACTTATATGTGCATATTTCGAGCTAAAGACAGCCTTATAATTTTCGTAAACCATATCTATTCGATTAAGGTAACATATTTTGTAATTATTTCAACTTCTTACGACTTATTCGAAGACTTCGGAGTAACTAATGGACTATGATATAAATGTAAACTCGTAGTAAATAAATAAACGCCTCACACAAGTATTTTATAATAAGCCTCTGCTACTTCGTGCGTACTAATAATAAAATGATCTGTCTAAATGAATATTGAACTCCTCACCTCAGATCTATGTTTGGGCTCTAAAGGACAGGATAACATTCCGAATGAAACGCTAGCTCCTTTCATGTTGATATTCGAGTTTTCCACGCAGGCTTTTCCCCTGGAAGAGACGGCAAGTATTAGTGACCATTCAGCTGTGTTACACAAACACCAAACTAAAGAATGATAAGCGATGAGACTAACCTGCCAGGTGAGATTCCCCAGTTATATGATTCGTGTGTCTAGGAACAATAAGCTTTGTTTCTTGGAGCATCGAGAGCATCAATTCTTCGGTTGTTGGGTGATATTCCACTTCGTTGATACTTGCGACAAGAGGGGAGCTCTCATAGTTCCTGTTAGTATCCCTCGTTGTAACGTTCGAGTTTGCCCTCGCCGGGTAGTCGACAGATCGCGGCCGCCTCGAATCCACGGGAGTCATTTTAGGGTTAACGTGCACATCCTTGTGAATATAAGGCTCGACGGACACGGTCGATTCGTTTTCGTTTTCGCTGTTATCGTCATTCGTCCTGTTGCCGTTGATTTCGACTATTAGAGGTCTTTGGAGCGTCGGAGACTGGATTATAGAGGCAGTGTTGTGAATCAGTAACGCCGTTTGTCTAACCGGTGATGGCGGTTCGGCGTTGTCGTCTGGGAGACTAGCTATGCTTCTCGAGAGCGACGGGGTGTGAGTCTGAGCTGTGATTTCAGATTCCGAGTCCGGCTCAATGACAGCTTCGATCTTATCTTCTATAACATTTTCCTCCTTGACCTCGGATAGTTCTGGCAGCGTCACGCTCGCCCTTCTGACGTATTTGGGCATTCGCAACGCCCAGTGTCCGTTGTGCTCGTCCGATGAGTAAGTGTGCATGACGTTTGGTTTTTTGCGTTTGTAAAACAGCATGTAAGCGGTGTTGTTCACGAGTTCGGTGTACGCGTTTTCTTCGTCGACCGGTGTTACTCTTGAATCGTCGAATTTATACCAGCGGTCGTCGTATGGGTTTTTGCAGGCCGCTGTGTAGTGTCCGGTTTCTAAGTCGTCACCGTGATGGTAACAGATAGCGTATAAATCATAGACGTTTTCTTGTGGATTGTTGGTGGGTGTTTTAGAAGCTCTTCGTCGGGGCGATTTAGAATGTCCGGGAGAATCGGCCGAGTGAGGGTCCCGTTTGGCGAGATGCGGCGTCATGTCGAAGTCATTTAGCGGAAACTCTACCATTGTAGTAAGTTTTGTACTAGTGCGGCCCTTTGCTTGCCTGAAAATGTTTATCTTATAATATCCACTACCACATAGGGATACACAAAATTAAATTGCATAGTATACAATATACTCACTGTCGAAACCTCTTCAAATGTATAACAAGAATATCAGGTAGTGACCACAGGCCGAGAGTCTTCACTACTGGCATATACCGCTGGCACTGAGGACACCTGCGAATTCAAAACAAAACCATGAGCACATAGGACATAGGACCACTATAAGGAGCGTAATGCTGCGCGAATGCATTAAACGAATTTTATTTTTTATTTAATAGAGCGACTTTATTTTTGTAGGCTCATAATCTAGGAGTTAATTTTTCCCTCGCACGCTGCTTAGCTTAGTTCTAATGGAAAATCAACTACTTTTTCAATAGGGGTTTTAAAAACTAGCAACTTTTAAAAGTGACGGCTGACTTTGAATTTTCAATTGTATCTGGAATCGTGGTTGCCTAGGGCTAAGTAATCGGTAAGTAATTAGGTTAGGTTACCTCCACGCGTCTTCTTGTGCGAGATGTTCAGCTCGCGTGTAGTGCGCCAGACAGGCGTGTAACGTCAGCGGAGGCGCTGAGCCAGCCGCCGATACATGCACCTCGCAAGCCTCGCCCGCCTCGCGGATTATACTGCAAACAACATTATTAATTACTACTTGATGCATTGATCTGCAGTTTAGATCAGACTTGCTACTTGTAGCATGAAACATTTCAGATGCAGAAAATATGTGCGTCACGCGTGTGGGTTTATTAAAGAATTTAGAAACGTATCACCAATGGAATTATGTAGTTTTAATCACTTCTTTAAAATGTGTTTTTAAAAATAGTTATTTGTATTGAGGCATTGTATGGTATTCATGATTACTGATAGCAATCGTGAAAAGAAAAATACTACAAAAGGGTAATGTTCGCTATCATAATACACAATAGTTTCAAATGGACCGTATAGTATGTCTAATATTTCCTAATTGAAAAATTAACTATTCGTAAAGTGATTCTAAATGGTTCTTTCGAGATTTATCCGAAAAATCGAAAGAACCATTTAGAAGAAAAGAATGAAGAATAAAGAATGAATGATGTTACCTGTCCCTGTGAGCGGGATCCCATAGCAATTCGAGTCGCAAGTGAGGATGCTTGTCGTGCGAACACAGCGCCTGTTCCACGTCCAGCGCAAACAGTGGATGAGGAAGCTAAAACAGACACGTATCCTACTAATGTTTGCGAAAGTTACGACGTTTGTATATCAATGATTCATTCGTTCATTCATTCAATAAGCATCTTTACCATCATGTGAAACGGTAATAATAATCAAAAACTTAAGTAAAATCTACAATGTTTATAATTTGATAATTTAAAACCAGACGCTAGTAACTATCACTCATTTCAGCTGCATAATGTAGGTCACGTTTGTAGTACTAACCTCAGGCTGCAGGTACGCAGGATCCCGCGGTCTGTGCGACTCGGCGATCCTCGCTCGGAATATGTCCGCACCTTTAATACATTTAATTTATTACTCTAATTTCACAAACCATCCTAGACGACGTTTATTTCTAATGAAGAGAAGACTTCGTCACTTCTTGACGAGGCATCGTTTTCTTGACAGAAAATGAGGTGAAGTAGTTTAGTAGTTTTTAGCAAATGGTCTACTACGTAAAAGTAGACAAATTTTCTAATAAAAATAAAATAAAATCATTGGATTACAATCCGTTGTGTGAAATATCCAAGAATATTTTATTCATTATTGTCTATGTTGTATAGCAGAATTTTGGTGATACATTCAAGTTCCTCTTTTTTACACAGCAGGGAGGGTAATAAAATGGCAAAAGCCGGGTGGAGTAAAGTACCTTGCGCGTTTTCCAAAACCCGCTCGGCGACTACTTGACACATTTCCTTCAGCATCAATTTCTGAAGGTCCTCGTATGATATCTCACGGGGCACTTGCATTGCGTACGGTGACCCTGTAATACATACAATTATTTTGTCGTGTTACTTTACTATTATTCATGTTGTCCCTTCTGGCACAAAGACCGTCGCAACAATAGGCAAAAATCCTAACGCATTAAAAATAGCGCTGCAGTAGTCAACCTACTGTGGAGAAGTTAAAAAGAAAAAAATGGATTGCCTGATAGGCAAAATAAAGAATTACGAAAAATGTTTTAAACTTATATAATTAATACCAAAACATTTCCTGAATAATATTTGTGCAATGCGTGATTCATTTATCTAACCAGATTTGTAATAACCATGATTCAATGTTATCACTTCCTGCTAAATCCCATCCTGAATGACTAACTTGTGTTTATTTCAAACACTGATACATAATTTAAAAAATATATACTATAATTTGCAAAATGAAAATAGAAGGCGAACATGTCTAGTTTAGAAGAAATATTAAAACAAATGATATTTATTTTAGTGCTACAAAGCATGTTATATATCAGTTCCAGAGACCAGTTTCAACTCACCAAACCGTTCTCCTTCAAGAAGATTGACCCACAGTATAAGCAGATAGGGCGTCGTTGGCGTTTGAAGTAGAGGCGGGGCTTCAACGCAGTACAGCGCGCCGAAATCTATACCCGCCATCTCCCAACTTGCCCGGGCAATACACCAGCCTGGAAGGAAAACATTACTTCTATTGACTGACCTGTTTTAGCTACAACTAACCTCCATAGCTCGGATAGTATATAGCTATACCTTCTTTTTTTTATACTACTAAGTAGGAAAACAAGCGTACGGCCCGCCTGATGGGAAGCGGTTACCGTAGCCTATAGACGCCTGCAACACCAGAAGTATCACATGCGCTTTCCCAACCCTTGAAGAATTTTCTGTGCCATACGTTGTGATTTTCGACCCTAGTAGAGCTTAGACGAGAAGTTATACAGTGATTATTCTCGGATTAGACTTTCTAAAGATAACATACCCATTTCATTGATTTCAGCCAGTATAATGTGATCGCGGTCTATCCCCGTGTCGCTGTGTAAAGTAGTCCGCAAGTCGTCCATTGTCGCATTCGGCTGAGTAAGCTCTACTCCGATTCGAACTTGTCTAGGTTGCTGGTTTACGTACACCACCTATAAACCGGAATAAAATGTAAGAAGCCTTTGGACAATTTTAAAGGCACATCCAGACCGAAGTAAACGCATAGGACGACGCTGGAAACACTTTCTTGCAGTGCGGTAATTCGTCGTCATGGACGAATGAACATTCCCCATAATATCCAATGAATAAGTGGTATGAAAACTAGGTAGTATTTGGTACAGAAAGTTATGTAACATAATATGGGTAAAGAAGTGAAATGTTTCCATAATAAAGTACATACATATTACTGGAAGAAACAATACTTGCGTTTGTCTAAATAAACCAGTTAAAATAGAAGGATAATAATGTTGATTTCACTTACATTGACCGGCAGCGGGGATGGCTGGACAGTAGCTGGCCTTGAAGGCAGTTGCACACTCACACAGTGAAATGGATCAAATGTACAGGATGTGCGATCACACTTTGCACATGTTAGTGCAGACCTAGAAATGTCAAAATACATTCTGAGATTTCAATGAACATTTTGATAAGAAATTAGTTATATTTTTTATATGAAACAAACTGTTTTCGCAAGCAATAATATTATAATTACATATTATCTAATCTAACAAAATTAATTAACATTTATTATCTCTTGCCATCTACACCAACTAGTTTAATGATAGTAATGAGCTACTGTTTGACCTTGACTCAACTGTACCTGTATTGGGCTTGGAAAACAGCTTGAACAAACGAACTGTTCCGCCTCGCATGGTTTGCTAATGTTTCAGCTGCTACTACTTCGTCTGGCTTTCCACATGTGTTCTAAAAGAAAGAATGAAATAGGCTTCAGCAAATAGAATCGTCTTCAAGACCTAAGAAACCTTTACCATTCAAATCCATAGTTGAAGAATTGTTTTATTGCTAAAATAAACCATAGTTTCAAAAAAATATTACTACTTACATAAATGTTTTGTATCCCTAAGTCAAAGCTTGAGAAGTCTAACTAAGAACATTTCGAAAATCCTTACAAATTCATTCCTACCATTTGTTAGTACTAGAAAATTACCTTAATTGTTTTATATTTCTTTTTAGTAGCTGTATTTAAATCTTCATGAACTTTATCTAGTAACCAAAAGAGGAATTCTTGCGCATCATGTTGACTGTTGCCCCGGTACTGTGTTCCATGTCTTTCAACTACACCCTGGAAAAAAACAACACAGATAATCTTAAAAATATGGAATGGAAGAACAAAGGATCGAAAACTATTTTATTTTAATAAATAAACTAACAGTTTCAAATATACATTACTATTAGCACATATTGCCCCTTGTTGGGCAAAGGCCTCTCCACCCCCCACCCCCACTTCTGCAAAAAATATACATACATATTTTAGCCACCAACCCTACCTTAAAAGTAGTACTCATATCAGGCGAGTACCCGCACGCCCACAGAGCTTTTAGTAAAGCTGCCAGTTGCTCTGTCACTTCCCCTCGAGTGCCATATTTCTTAGAGTTTATTTTATTTCTCTTTTGTAGATCCACCTGTAAGAAATCACAACAATAACCATCATTGTATTACGAATTACATGAATTTTACTTGCAAGACCAGAAGAGCAGCAAAGATAACTCACTGTAACGTATTTAGGTATTCAAGAAATCTTGTTCCCATAGTAAGAATAAGTTTATTTTTGGAACAGAAACAAGGCACAAGTTAGTAGAAAACCATAACATCAACAGAAGTTTAAAAAATTGTGTCGAATAGTACGAACTTTCCTTAGTTTGGGACTAGAGAGTGTGGTGTGAGATGTCCAGGATATTTATTTATTTACCTATACTATGTACTATACTAGTTAAATCCACTGTGTGTCAAAAACCATAGTACTAATTTATTTAATAACAAAAAGTTGAATGAAATATTAGCATTCATACCCTGTAATGGTCCAGAACAAAGTACTCAGCAATAACATCGGTATGAGATAGACACTGTAGAACTGCATTCATGTAGCAAGTATTGCCATGGTTCTTTATCCCAGTTGCAGCGGGTGTAGTACCAGGAGGCCATGGAGGGTCACCGCAGCATGGTACTCTGTCTCCATTCATGATGGCTGGTGCTGACTTTACCTGCAAGTTATAAACATTACTTCCAGTACCTAAATCAATAGCTGTGATGTGAAATTATAATAGCCTAGGGATTTACTTACACCAGATACATGGACAGTGCTCATGTGTTGCGCTATTTTGTTCAGAAACCTTTTCCATGATGGCCTTCGAAACAACTTCCTCTCAATTACGTTTTCGTCTATTGATGCTTCCCCGATAACGCTATTGGCACTAGTTGGTTTGTTGTCGTTGTCGTTACACTTATTCTTACTAGAACTAGGCTTAGCTGAACCAAACGGATTGCGGGGTAATGTAAAAGTACGCTTTAGTCGTGATCCTTCCGCCTGCTTTTGTGAAACACTTGTTTCCGACACATCATTTATTAGTTCACTCTCAGAGCAAGATTTCAAAACTGTAGATAAGTTATTTACTGACATGTTAAAACAAAATAAATTTGTACAAATCTCAATAATAAAATTTTACCAAATAAAACCTAAAAAATGTAAAAAACATTGATATGTCAGTGACAGTGAACGAAGGAAGCGCCATTTTGATTTTTAATCTAAGTAGTGTTGTAAATGTAAATGTCATTTCAGTCAAACTTCAACGTCCTGCTTCAGTCAGATTCTGCATTCCCCATAATATTTTCCCCAACAAAACTCCATGCAAAACCATCAACTCAATCGAATAATAATCATTATCTGTGGGAGTATTTACTTCAAAGTTGCCCTTACTTTAAAAGCTTTTAGCGATAGACCCCGCATTTTTTTTATGAGTTGGGCACGCATTTGAGAACTTTACACATGATTTTTATGTTAGGATTTACTAATTATAATCGGCTAGTATAAAAGTGAAAGTTTTGAGATAAGTTGAATATTTAATTATTGTGTACTTACCTACAAGTAGGTACATAACAATATCTAAAGTCTCACAACATACATCAAAATTTGTTTTATTTTCTTTTAAATGTACGTCGATTTGTGTTGTGTAAACCTGTGTTGAGTATCCATTCTTTTTATAAAGAAAATTAAAAACCTACAGTACATAATAGCTGTTGGATTTTAATTTGCTTAGGTGAGATAGAAATGATATGTCTCTCAGTAATGGAACCTAGGTACCTAACAGTGAATATCATCATAATCATTAGTTAGAGATGCTGATGATGATGAGATTCGGCCTCTGGCCTTTTTTGGATTCACGCGCTGGCAGCATTGGTTGGTTGGTCTTGTTGGTTCTTCCGTTCCGGTGCTATGTGCCGTTCCATCAAGGTGTTCGGTGCCGGTGCGTTCCATTCTTTGTTCCATTCGTTCGTTCCCGAGGATCATTTTCTCTGCCCGCTGTTTTAAATTTTTACGATCTGAAAATACATTTTATTGATTTGTGTTGGCTTAAAATTGCAATAGAAATAATGTGAATCATATTCAGGTACGCATGGATTGGCACCTTGTAATACCTTGTATACAAAATAATTTCTCAGCAGGGCGACTCTCGACATCGATCCAAAAGAATTAAAAATTGCCAAATAATCATAAAATCTACCTACTAAGTACTCACACCTAAACAACTGAGAATTGCGAACTATTTGGTATCCAGAAAATCCACAAGTCTACAGACTCCTAGAAATAACCAATTAATTCGTTAACTCTCAGGTTTCTTACAGATAACTAAAGCTTCCAGCCATGACTGCCTTTGATAAACTAAAGCTTCTTATTTGGAAGAACTTTCTTTTGCAAAGAAGGCACAAATGGCAAACTATATTTGAAATAGCATCTCCTGTGATATTTTCTCTATTCCTAATACTCACGAGATGTCTCGTAGACCCAAAGTCGAAGCCAGATATCTCATATCCACCTTTTATGCCAACTTACTTCAATATGAGCGGAAGAAACTTGTAAGTAAAACAACACAATATTGGTCTATGACCCAGGCACTACGACATTTTGTAAAATACTTTTATTCATTTTGGCAATACATTTAATGCCATTAGTGCCCTCTATGGTCCTAAATTAAAGTATACCTATGTTTTAGGGGAAATATCACTTCAGCAAAAACTGGAACCCTGGCGTTCTCACCAGAAAATGCACTTACAAGGAATGTCACCAGAGATGCCATGGCTATCGTTGCAGAAGATAATTTCAGTTTTTTATTCTTTCTGTTCGACGCAAGTGTACTTCCACAGCCTAAAGGGTACAAGAATGCTCAAGAAATGGAGTTAGCACTATCTCAACCAAACGCTATGAATCAGATTCTTGTTGGTATTCAATATGATGACAATATGGCTAGTGAGTTGACCTATTCATTTCCTTTGTTTCATTGCCAATTTTATTTATAATTTCTGTACAAAAAGTATACATTGTTGTTTAAGATGCTACAGAATGGCCGAACGATATCAAAGTGAGCCTGAGATTCCCTGCAGTGATGAGAACACCAATGGTAGAACATCCACTGAGAGCTAGCTGGAGAACCAACTTGTTATTTCCCATCTTCCCAAAGCCAGGACCAAGGGATCCTGATGATACGTATGGAGGGAAAACACCAGGTGAATACAGTAGTCACAGTTGTTCATTGTCTCTCTGAAATTAAGTGCTACACCTCCCAATTTTCACTTTTCTCGAATCTGAGCCAAAAATAGGGTCTACGAAGATACCTATATTGGGAGAGACATCGATAGAGTGTGAATTTTGTTCCTAGTTTAAATCTTGTAACAGCTGCCATATTTGCCCTTTAAAAAAAGAATAAAATTAAATTTATTTTACTACTAACAACCATACACAATACAATGCGATTACTATTGTTAAAATGTGTAACCTTATGATATCTAGTTCTAGGTATATAATTATGTTGCTAGAAAAGTATTATTGAACACAATAATAAAATTATAGGTACTGTGAGTAGGTACTCTACCAGTTAACCTAATACTTACTAACTACCGATCGATCAGCGCAAATGTAGCTAATAAAGACTAGTATGTATAAGTAGGTAAGTACCAACGTTTTAAGCCTTTTAAATACCTACCTACACTGGGTACCTACATACAACCTCCGTGTTACGCGCGCGATAGCAGCAAAGATACTCTTATGTACTTCGTCACCCTTTTAGTGCTTAGGTAGGTACGAGTATATACGCCAATTTACCGATTTCTCGCACAAATCAGGACAACATCGATAATTTCTTAGTAAGGTCAAGGTAAGGAAGTCTACTTAGGTGGTACCTTTACAAGGAATACCTAAGTTTCCCGTATACCTATTGGCTAAAAATTTCATTATGCCCATATTTGAACTACATTCAAATCAAAGCCTTGCTTTCAGAGCTACGGCACAGACAAACAGACGGACACAACGCCTTCAAACTTATAACACACCTTCCGTTTTTCGGTTGGTGGTTAAAAACAAACGTGTAACCACACAACGGTTTGGGTTTGCATTTAAAAGTATACTTACGTGTTCAAATCGTACAAACTTTGGCCTAGGCAGTCGAACTGTTACTTCTAGCGTTCGTCAAATATAAAAGTGATAGACTTCGGTGTGACTCGGCATCAAACCAGATCATTCTAAAGTTTACGACCTTCGCTAGTGTCGTAAAAATAAATGTGTCATGGTCACTGGTCTCTCATATTGTGCTTCCTCCAGTAATGAGTTATTCTAGACCACTCGGAAGTTTTGAATACTATACGGCTGGTTCATGCGAAAACTGACGGAACAACAATTGAACTGTTTTATTTACACATCAGACTCACTCTCTCCCTTACTTCCAGGCTACTCGCCAGAAATGTTCTTAGCAGTCCAGCACGCAGTTTCGCAAGGAATAATAAAATACAAATCCGGGAAGCCAGTGAACACAAAAGTATACCTTCAAAGACTACCTCAGATTGCGTACAGAGACGACCAATTATTGATAGCCCTTGAACGATTTATTTCAATGATAATCATGCTGTGTTTTGCTTACACTTTCGTAAATACGGTACGGGTTGTTACGTCTGAAAAAGAGCTTCAACTTAAGGTAACATTTCTCACAATCTAATCAATGATATATTATATGAAATGCGTTTAAAAATACTGAATTTGTTGCAGGAAACAATGACAATAATGGGTCTTCCCTCATGGTTACACTGGCTAGCCTGGTTCATAAAACAATTCTCGTTTCTGCTGATATCAGTTGCACTTATTGTCATACTGTTCAAGGTAAGAGATAATCTAAACAAAACCTTTTCAGAAATCCAATCCCGGCAATCATATAGGGATTTTTGTATAGTTTTAGAAATGCAATACCACGGAAGCCGAACACGCGCTTCTAGAAACTCACGAACAAGGGTACCGAAACGCGGATCCATTGATAATGCCGTTATCTCGTCATATTCCATTACTATCCCAAAGGTCTGTCTATATATGCGAAACAAAATGACAAAAAGCGGTGATTTCTCGGTTATTAAATTTTACTTTATTGTTGACCCATCTGGGCCAGGTAAAGCTCTTTGCAAGCCGCATTATATTCGAATTTATTTCAGATACCGTTCAATAGAACTGAAGCTGGAGACGGGTATTCGGTACTGACTTTCACGCCGTGGTCAGTTCTACTGTTCTTCTTGGTGCTATTTGTTATAGCTTCTCTCTCATTCTCGTTTATGGTCAGCGTTTTTTTCTCTAGAGGTAATCTTTCATTTATTTCAAGTTCCATTTCATAGTCATCATATCATGTCCACTGCTGGACTTGCTTCCTTGATAGATTTCCAGAAGAACGATTTTGGGCTTTTTCCATGCGCCGCCGACTCTCTAATGTCGTTGGTCCAAGAGGCCGTCATTATTTAAAAAAAATGTATACCTACAGAACACTGTGCACCTACCTAAGCTAGTTCTCCTTAGTTCTAGCCTACATCTGCTTCAAATTTATCGCACAACTTTCCTGACTTTTGATAATGAGTACGTTGATCTTCGCGTAATAAATTCAATAGGTAACAGTTACTATGTAATATCTCGCCCGACGAGTCTGTTAATAATACGTCGTCGGTCGACCTTGCAAAATAAAATGAAGTTACAGGCGCAGATGAATTAATAGTAGTCTCTATGCGAAAGTTTCACTCCGAAAGAGCAAAAATTATGCTATTATTACGGTACCTACACAAGTGAGCAATATAAATGTAATATCAGTAGGAATGGGACTGAGACTTCGAAAAAGCCAAAGAAGAGTCGAGTCTTCTGACTTTTATCGTAAACAGCGCGGTCATCAGGGTATGTTTTGATGGCAAAGTCCATACATTTTATACTAGACTCAGCTGATGTTTGACGTAGATACTATTAGATAGCACTCTAATAGTAAAAGGCAAGCGGGCGCGCGTTATAATCTTTCGGTTATTATAATTATGATGCCCTTTGTACGTACGTACAGCCTTCAAATATGTAATATTTTACAAGTGGCCTTTTACACGCAATGTCTGCGCTTGTAAGATTTTTGTATACAATCTATTTTTGTTTCCTTACAGCGAATACCGCGGCTTCTTTCATGGGTCTGGCGTGGTTCTCTACTTACTCCATTTTTATGCTCACTCAAGTACTCTATGAAGATATTAGCTTGGCTACCAAGTTGTTGCTAAGTCTCATTTCGAATACGGCTATGGGTTATGCATTTCAGATGATCATTATGTGTGAAGGAACTTCCAGAGGTATTTATTTCAACTACTTATATCGATTTTCAGTTACAATACTGAATATGACTACCATGATCGACTAGGTTAACTTAAGTGGTAGTTTAATATTGCGGAAATAGATCCTTATATTATAACAGAATTCACAGAATATGTATTTTGTTCAGGTTTGCAATGGGACGAGTTCTTCACTCCGATATCTTACCATGATCAGTTCCAACCGGGCCATGTGGTTCTAATGCTGATACTAGACACGATACTATACATGTTGATTGCAATGTACATAGAGAAAATACGACCGGGGTTGTATGGCGTCCCTCTGCCTTGGTATTTTCCGTTCACGAAGAGCTTTTGGCTGCCGAATCGAAGTAGAATTGCTGGTAAGTACTTGAGAATCAAATAATCAATCAAGTTACCACATAATTATCTAGTTATAGCTGTACCTATCCTAAGAATTTACATCTACTTTGTAACATGTGTTTCGCAAAATAAAATAATTTAAATGCAGTAATACCCCATGAAATATACCAACTGATACTGAAACTGCTTTTCTTCGAAAATTAATACAATTTGTGCGCAAGTACAGTGTTTTTGTTCATTGCCAACCTTTAATGATCCCCTGTGATGCGATGATGAATAAAAAAACTAAATACGTTATGTAAAAAATATAAAATACCTACAACTCAATTTTTATCTGAGTAATCTATAAACAAAGTTTCAAATGCTTATCATGGTGTGCAATAGCGAACCTGATTTTCAAAAACATATTGGCCTTGTCAAGTGCCAACTTAGGTAGTTTGCGGAAATTTGATAAATGTCACCTTTTTTTTTTAGTTGTTATAATTTATTATATTGCCTATGTGTTGGAATGTATGTGTTGAATTTAATTAACATGATAGGCTTTGTTTTTTTTATATTTATAGCTGATCATTTTAGCATACCAATAAACACATCTATAAAACATGTAAAACTAACGGATGACAAAAACGTAACTCTCGTATAGTCGCAAAATATCCTGCATTTTCTTAGGCATGCTACTATTAAAGTCATAGGTTAAAAGTAACTTATTAAAAAACCAACAGGTATGTCAAAAATATTGACGAGTCATTAGCAAATCCTATTCCTATTAATTAATCAATAATATTATAAACGCGAAAGTTTGTGAGGTTGTATGTATGTATGTTTGTTCCTCTTTCACGCAAAACCTACTGATCCGATTTGGATGAAACTAGGAATATATATTGTCTGTGACCTGGATTAACACATAGGCTACTTTTTATTACGGAAAATCAACGGGATCCAACGGGACGCGAACGAGTCGCGGGCGGAAGCTAGTTAACTATAATAATAAAAATTCATGAATTTCTTTCAGCTGTGACGAAAAAGGAAGGTTCAGACGTGGAATACAACGATGCGTTACTAAAGATAGTTCACGACGAGGAACCGAAAGGCGTACCCATGGGCGTCGACATACAAGTGAGTAATTTGAAGTCGTTTGTCACGGTTCATAGTTCATCAGCTCTATTCACCGAGTTGCGTGAACTCATTAATATTTTGTCATCACAAATTGCCGGGTTTCTATGAAACCATCTTTCGTTGAATACCGAATTATTTATTAAACATTTTCGTACTGAGAATTTAAAACCCAAATCTCGTATACTTATTCCGTATACACCAACATTGCATTCGGTCGTTTGTAGTAAGGATAAATTCTGAGTAATTACGACTAGTTGTATCGATAAAAAATTGTATGCGGTCAAGGCTTCTTCGAAGTATTGATCATGTCTTTAAACATTCTAACTATGGAATAATATTAAACTGTAGAGCACGTCTACGGGCTAGAAGGGCCTTACCGAAGCTTACTTACTAGTTTTTGTTATAGGCTCTTCTTTGAATAAGATCGATCTCATAATAAACCTAATTAACTATTGTACATACTTAATTAGGTTTATTATGAGATCGAACTCTAAATTAAGCCACCTAGCGGTTATATTATTACCGTGCCTTACCAGGGTTCAAATTTGGAACTACATAATTTAAGATATTTTGTACCAACGCAATAAAAACTTTGAACTAAAAATAGTTATGACTCAAAATATTTCTTCAATTTATATCAGTTCATATTGTGTTCAATTTGTGTACTTCCTCATTCTATATTCAACAAGCATATTATGGATACTACAAGTATATTCGAGATTTTATCTTAGCTAAAAAACATTAGGATAGAGCTGACGCTAAATATTATGTACCAAACGCTTGACATTTAAGGTAGGTACTTCAACATCTGTTTAACCTCAGTATTATAAGTAGCTACTATAATATTAGTCGATTAACTATAATTGAGCCTTTGTGTGAACGTGCCATGTTTAATTTCATCGATTTCAGAATCTGACCAAAGTATACAAAGGGCGAAAGAAAGCGGTCGACGGATTAAACCTTAGAATGTATGAAAATGAGATTACAGTGTTATTAGGTCACAACGGCGCGGGGAAAACTACTACAATATCTATGCTCACAGGTACTATATAATCTTTTTACTAGATTCCTACTATACTTATATGCCTACTGCTTACTTTAGTTTTATACTATTTTATACTGTCCCATATAAGGATATTGGCATTCGTAAAATGTAATTTTTTTTATAAACGAAACGTTTGACTGCAAACTAGTTTAGGTACGAATCTTTAGAATGACTGTGTGGAAGTTTGTGACTCAATCTCGACAGCGGAAACTAGACTAGGTTGAAACTAGAAATACTAGCTATGTTGTACCTTGGTTAGTGGACATAATCTTCAAGTTTTTGAACGAAGCTACGAGTTAGATGGTTTTTATTAAAACACGCTGATAATACCTAAACATTATTGTTAAGATTGCGGGAAGTCGATGGATAGAGCGTCATATGAAGAGAGTAGATCGTTGTGCAAAACTATGTAGAAGGTCTAGATCCAAATAATTATCAAATTCTTCTTCTTCTTCCTGCCCTTATCCCACTAGGTGGGGTCGGCACAACATGTCCTTTTCTTCCATTCTCCCCTATCATCCGTCATGTCAGTGTTCACTCCTCTCCTATGCATATCATCTCTTACACAATCCATCCATCTTTTCATTAATTTAATCATCAAATTAGATTATGTAAAAAGATTTTAATCAAAAATGGAAACTATACACAGTTAATATTATATTAATGTATTGTTATTATCGGAATAAATTAATCGTTATTGGTTGTTATCTTGTTAGTATTGTATGCGTCAGTAACAAGGTCTACGGATGTTAGAAATAGTTAATGTCAATTGAATTGCTGTTGCTATCTGTTTCATTCAACTAAAAGATTGGTAGATGACCCATTTCGATTCGTTAAAATGGACAACGACCATTGAGTTTGATAAATGAGTCATGATTTCGAAGAAGCTTTTCTCATAATTATGTTAGGCGATCGATCTTGTGAGTACCTACTTTAGTTATTATTATGTACCTTACCTACCTACTGACTAATAGAAAATATGACATTCTCTGTGTGCATAAAGTTGTTGAGATAAGAATGTGAATTCGGTTCTCGCGTCAGGCAAAATGCATGATCCAAAAATATTGCTTAGGCCACGCCATAGACACTGAGTATGAATTGGGTTGATATTGTTACTTGTAGGTACTAATACTATTTCTTCTGTTATTGTGATGATCGTAGAATGTCTGTAAACGAAGAAAGGTGAAAATCATTTTAACTGGAAATTTATGTGAGTGACCTATGTCCAGCAGTGGACATCTTCAGACTAATATGATGATACCATATTATTTTTTACAGGAATGGTACCACCATCTTCTGGGACAGCCACTATAAACGGCTACAGTATAGTAACGGAAACGGAACTAGCCCGAAAGTCCCTCGGAATATGTCCACAGCACAACGTATTATTCCCAGACCTAACGGTCGCTGAACACATTATATTCTACTCGAGATTAAAAGGAGTACCTAAGAAAAAAATCCGTGATGAAGTGAACCATTTTGTAAAGTTATTGGAGCTGGAAGAAAAGGTAAACTTTCATTTAGTTACTGTGTAAACTGAATAGAATTTCAATGTAATGTATGCTCTATCACATCTGTATAAGTCTTAATATAGCTCGCAACATAACCCTCAGACCGGGCCGGAGGTAATCTTCTCGGTTTATCAAATGTATGCGTACAGCAAATCGATTAGATCTTTTCGGTCGACGTATCTTGTGTAGTAGTTCTATTATAATTCAATGATTGCGTTACTTCTTAGTACCATCGTTGTAATAAAAACTTTGAAGTAATCATACGACAGTGCCTAATTATTTGCCGGGAATTCGAGGACAACCGGCCGTTTAAACTACGAATGATTTGTATCTTTTTTGTCTCGATTAACTAGGTAGGTCAAACAGCAGTCCATTCCAAAACGAGAACTCATTTTAATCGGATCGGATTGCTTTATTTCGAATCCCAAACGCATTAGATCCTATTGTAGTCATCTCCGTAACATAAAAGATACTTCTAAAGTAGGTATACGTTATTCAACTACCAAGCAACTAAACCGTATGTTTGTTTTTCATTTTGGTAGTATAAAAAAGTCTTTGATTTCAGAGAGATGTCTTATCGGCGAACCTCTCCGGTGGGCAAAAGCGTAGGTTATCAGTTGGTGCGGCGATGTGTGGATCATCTCGTGTTGTGTTATTGGATGAACCAACGTCAGGACTCGATCCCGCTGCAAGGCGGGCGCTTTGGGACTTACTGCAGAGGGAAAAGAAAGGTAACATTCCACAGTGTGAAATAACATCTAGGCCCTAATTCCACTATTCACAACGGTTGACTTTCTATTCAGGTCCAACAATAGTTCAACCGATATGCAGCTTTATTGAAAGGTGTGATATTTTAACCAATTTATTTATACCTTCTCAGGTCGAACAATGATACTCACGACGCATTTCATGGACGAGGCCGATATTCTCGGCGACCGCGTCGCTATTATGTCGGGTGGAAAGCTGCAATGCGTCGGCACTCCGTACTTCCTCAAAAAACACTATGGAATGGGATACAAACTCACTATAGTGAAGATGGATAACTGTAATGTCGAGGATGTTACGAAGTTCTTTAAAACTTACGTGCCGGATTTGAGAGAAAATAGTAACATAGGTGAGGAAATATGATGAAGCGCATAAGGATGGACTTTAAAATCCAACCATATTTATATTGTTTGATTAAATCCACTTAGATAAATTACTGTTTATCACTCTAAAGTTATGGTTTCCTCGTAGAACCAATTTAGCGCTCATGTTGCTTGTATTGTATCTACCTAGTATCAACCATCACAATTCACGATTATTGTTACAGCCTAATTTGAGATTAGTTGAAAAGTGATTTTTTGTGTTTCAGGGTCGGAACTTACGTATATCTTACCAAACGACAATGTTAACAAATTCCCGGAAATGTTGAAGGAGTTTGAAGAAAAGAGGGAAGGCCTACATGTCGCAAGTTATGGCCTGTCTATTACAAGCTTGGAGGAAGTTTTTATGAAGTAAGTTGTGTCATTTCTCATACATAAGATTCAAGCCTTTTCTATCCGAATTTTCACTAAAAATGTTAGGGCGTTGTTGAGTCGGATACTTGCGCTATTTATTTATTATTATTTTTAGAGCCGGAGTAGAAGATAATACAGAAAGCATGGCTTCTGATAAAGAAAACAACCATAATGTTCGACCTTACAATGACACGGCTGTGGTTCCTATAGAAGGAAATTCTCACAATTTTGGTAGGTATTAAAAATTTTCAAGGTTACATTTACGTAATATTAGTTTTTGTTAGTTTTACGCAGTGGCTGTTTCTTTTTATTACAGTTGAGCAAGAACACATAGAAAAAGTCAGAGGTCTGAAGCTACTAAAGAACCATATAAAGGCCATGTTCTTAAAATTAGCATACAATACTATAAGAAATAAGTTAACAGCATTTATACAATTCGTAACCCCTGTGATCAACATAACTATATCTGTGATAATATCGAGATCTTGGAAGTTCCTATCACAACTTCCACCCCTAGCGTTATCCTTAGAAAGTGGCTTTAAGTATACCCAAACTATTATATCTCAAAGCCCTAATTTCACTGATGGTAGCTTAGAAGCTAAGAGCATAATGGCTTATAAAGACTACTTTAAATCGTCCACCTACCCTGGAATGACTCTCACGGACATTGGGACTATGGATTTGGGAAAATTTTACTTGAAATTGGTGAGCTATTTTGCAAAAGTTACTCTAGCACCTTGATTTTTAGTCTAAAATCGAGTTTTCTTTCAGAGTAAAGCTGACTTACCTCGAATAAGATATGAAACGTTAGTGGGAGCATCGTTTGGTAAGAACAATATTACAGCGTGGTTCAGTAACTATGGATACCACGATGCAGGCATCTCGCTCGGGCTTGCGAACAATGCGATACTGCGTGCTCTGTCTCCCGGTAGTTCATTGACAATCATCAATCATCCTCTACCCTACTCTATTGAGAACTTGGTGAGTAGTAAATGTTTCACTGTATTCTTGAACTTTTCAAAATAGTTTTTAGTATTGTGTTTTTATTTTGTTTTCCTTTTCAGGTCAAAGTCATGGCAACTGGCAGTAGCATGGGTTTTCAATTCGCATTTAATATTGGATTTTGTATGGCGTTTGTCACAGCCTTTCTTGTGTTATTCGTCACCAAAGTAAGTCAGGATATGTAAGAAATATCATAGTTTCTTAAAACAAACCAAAACATCAATTTTCATTCCGGATTTCAATGAAAATGGTTTTATAACACGGGGTTTTGTTACCAGGAGCGCATAAGCGGTGCGAAGTTATTACAACGCGTATCTGGCGTAAGACCAGCCGTGATGTGGGTTACCGCTCTCATTTGGGATTGGTTATGGCTGTTTTTGGTCTACCTCTGTATCGTGATAACCCTGGCATCCTTTCAGGAAAGCTCTTTATCCACGCCTGAAGAATTGGGTAAGAATAGCTAAATAGATTATAATAATTAATTGATATTTGGGATGATCTACTAAACATGAGTCTAGACAAATATGTGTCGTTCTATGTATTTGTACAAAATTCCAAAAAATTTAGAATTTTTTTATGTACACTCTTTCTTGTTTTTCCATTCTATGTATAATTCGATCTAAGTCCATCTTATAGCCCTATATTCTCCATTTTAATTATTGTCGTCTTTTTGCAGGTAGAGTACTTTTAGTACTGATGGTGTTTTCTCTGGCAATCATACCGATACATTACTTAGCGTCGTTCTATTTCGAAGCCGCTGCCACTGGTTTCTCCAAAATGTGCTTTCTGAATATATTTACTGGTAAGAAAATAATTTCTGTCGTTGAACGTTGACTATAATGAAATCTTTGAGAGATGCGACAACATTATTCATCCATTTATAGTCAATACCAAGACGACAGATTATAGACTATACGCTCTCATGTACAATTCATATTTCATATATTAGTGTACGCGGCTATTTCTATAGTTATCCCATAAACGCGTTTAGAATCAATTTTGTTTGTTCCGCAGGTTGCATGCCGTTCCTTATAACCGAAGTATTACGTCTACCACAAGTAGGGAGCCCGTTCTATGCACACCTGTTTGATTGGATATTCTCACCGCTTCCTATCTACTGCATTAGCAGAAGTTTTAGGTGATTATCGGCCTATAACTGGCTTCTATATTCAACTAACAAGATATCCCTAAAGATTGACTAATCTATCTGTGGAATGACATGAAATGGAAATATATGCTATGTTAAAGTTTATGTATGATTAGGATTGCTAGTCATACAGCCGGACGGAGCAAACGCTCTACGATTGACAGATACGATTTGAGTGGGGTAGGTCGATTACCATTAGTAGCATTGTTCATGTATTATAATATGTTTTTGATAGATAAAAACATTGTTATGCTGATACATATGGAACCCGCGTTAGTTGATTATAGAAACCAGTCATTACTAAGACCGGTGCTGGTATGTTTATCAAAATTACCCTTTCAAATACAGAATGGGCTACGAGTGATCTTCATATACTATTAATAAAACAATGTAAACAATTAGCTTAAATGTGTTGTCATACGTCACTCTCATAGAATGCTGTATGCGCGCGCATAGCAAAAAAGTAGATTTTATCATCATCGAAACAAACCCCATACGTAACAGACGTAAAGTCACATCAGCTTGCAATGCGCTTGCGCAAGTAAAAGGTTGAAAATTACATGTTACTTTTGCATCACTCAATTTACACATTTATATTGAAGCACAAAAACGGTCGGTCTGAAAACCTAAGAGGTCTATGTTCAGCAAAGGACATCGTATGGTAGATTACTGCGGGCCAAATGGACGTCTATTGCGTAGCGTTGCCGCGCAGTGTATCTCTACCGCTATTTACCACTAATGTACTCCTTTTAACACGTATATAAGAGTGTAAATCTGCCAATACAGTATATTTTTCTCCAGGGACATGAGTGTTTCATCATTTTCTCTACTAGCGTGCGACGGATTATGCCATCAACTGAATATAGACAATTGCACTCGACACACAATCTGCGAGAAACTCAACCTCACCGTGTGTTGTAGTAAGTGAGTCTTATCAGTGAGTGTTTTTATAGAAATCACCTGTAGTAATGTATTTTTTCGTAGTTCACCAGAATGTGAAAGTCATAGCAATATAAACAGTTGAATCACGAAAATCACTATAAAAAGGTCATGCGTTTTGCGTTACTTCATTCGTTCTTTAGTAGAAAGAACAAACTGCATGTGTATGTGTTAGCGCTCCTTAGTTGGTTATTCCAATAAGTTGCCTAGTTTCTTTTACACTAGTACATTATGGTACTAGTGTGTTACATTGGTGATTACCGCCGAGGTGCCATTGAGACCCGAGCCGTAGGCGAGGGTCTTAAGAAAGCCGAGAACGGTAATCATCAATACACACGTGTATCATACGACGTTTTTCAACACACTTGTGAATAAAATAACTATAATTTCAACAGTGAAAACGCGTTGTGAAAAATGGTTCGCTATGGCGGGAAAAATTAATCAGTTTTCCTATGCGCGCGCATTGCGATCGGCCACAGACTAAAGGGATGAGGTTTTTTTTTTATTTATTTTCCGCGCTTAGGGTTTGCTCCTATTCTGCCACGTAAAAAATGGGGAATTTAAAGTTTTCTTTTATTACAGAGAAAACAAAAGTTATATTTGAGTGAAAGTTTTATTTATTAAACACGTACGAGTTAAAATTATCTATTTAAATAAGAAGTGGCATGAAATGAGCAAGTAATAGGAACATTCATTTATTTGTTCTATTGAACACGATCTTTTTTTTGAATAAA
Source organism: Eulithis prunata (assembly GCA_918843925.1). NCBI lineage: Eukaryota > Metazoa > Arthropoda > Insecta > Lepidoptera > Geometridae > Eulithis > Eulithis prunata. Next base: position 5,449,821 of record OU974014.1, on the reverse strand, counting down.
AACTTTTTTAGTAACAAAGCAACTCAACCAATAAAATTTTAAAAAAAAAACTATAACTCACTAGTGAGTTATAGCAATGAAAAAGTCACAGTTTGATTATGGGTGTCATTATGTACCTAACTGCGGGGACCATAGAGCCACTTTATGAGCAAGTGTGTTGAAAAAAATTTTACTTTGAAACTCCAAATCTCTTGGGAGACTTGTTCAAACTATGAGTAGCTTTAGACACCATAGACAACGCTATAACACAATTTATAATTAGATGACAGACGAATTTGAATAGGCTTTTAGACATTTTCAATCTAAATCTGATTTATTTGCTCCAGTCGAAGAAAACCCGTTTCTAATATGGGATGAACCCGGAATCGGAAGATACTTGTTCATGATGTCTCTCGTTGGAGTGACGGCGTTTACTATTCTACTCTTCAAGGAGTACGAGCTTCTGAATAAGGTATCGTCCATTATTGTGATATTAGGGAAATTACCGCCTTTAAAATTAGGATAATATTTTTGAAGCACCTAGCTGCATTATTTTTTATTTCTTTTGATTGTTTTACTTCTCAATGTAGATGCTATTTCGAGAAAATCTTTCAAGGCTCGAACTATGTGCGTTAGGGACTACTTTATTATTCAAATTCTATTGTAAATATCATTGAAATGTGTAACGTATTTTCAGGTGTTTTATTCATCAAGCTCTCGTCACATACCAGACCCGCTGGTTGACGAAGACAGCGATGTTCGTGAAGAACGAGAAAGGATAAAAGGCTTCACGCGAACGGAACTAGGACAACGAAGTCTCGTGTGCAGAGACCTTTCTAAGTTTTATGGTGACTTACTCGCTGTAAACCGGCTTACTTTTGGTAAGTAATGCTCCTTATTTCAGAATCTGTCCAATTCTAGTTAACAGTAAACTTATAAACGAAGCTTCGTTAGTATTTATTCTGGCTCATTCTGACATATGTACTCCAGAGCGATATGCGCCTTGAAAGTCCTGTCACTACTCTAGGTGTGGACCGCGGAGAATGCTTCGGTCTACTCGGCATAAACGGCGCCGGCAAGACAAGTACTTTCAGAATGCTGACGGGAGATTCACGAATCAGCAGTGGCGATGCTTTCGTACACGGTCTGTCGCTAAAGACACGAGTCCAGGACGTCTACCGGCATATTGGTGAGCTGAATACGTTAAACTTTATTTTTACAACAAACACATGCTTTAACAGTTATCCGCACATTGGTCATCAAATTAGTTTTCTTTTTTGTGTGGTTAGAACATGTTGAATTTAGATACGTTCAGCTCACAAGCTATTGTTACTACAGGTTACTGTCCGCAGTTCGACGCACTTTTTGACACTCTAACGGCGCGTGAAACGCTGCGCATATTTTGTCTGCTACGAGGCATTCCTAATCGGATAGGCGCTGCCAGCTCAATGCAACTCGCAAACGAGTTGGGATTCACGAAGCATTTCGACAAAAAGGTACCCTCATCGAATTCCAGATTTATACTTTATTAACTCACTCTATAACTTAAACATGGTGACGCCTTCTTAAAACGTTGCATAGCCAACCTTGCATTACTTAGATGAGATCACACGGAGTTCGAAAATAAGGAACTTGATCTAGAGCAAAATGACATCGACAGGTGTATCAATGCAGCGGTGGAACGAAACGAAAAATAAGTACGGCTGTGGCACTACTTGGGGATTCCTCGCTAGTGTTTCTCGATGAACCGACGACGGGTATGGACCCGGCGTCGAAGCGTCTCGTGTGGAGCGCGGTGAGCGGCGCGGTGGGCGCGCGGGGCGGACGCAGCGTGGTGCTGACGTCACACAGCATGGAGGAGTGCGAGGCGCTGTGCTCCAGGCTCACGGTCATGGCGAATGGACGTCTGTGCTGTCTCGGCCCGCTGCAGCATCTCAAGAACAAGTTCTCCATGGGTAACTATCACCAACACATCATCAATAACAACTTCTAAATGGGTAACTATTATGTACACATCTATCAGTGACAAGTTCTCCATGGGTAAGTATCACTTGTTATCAAATTAAAAATAAGTTCTATACAGGTAATAATATATAAATAAATTCAATTATGCGGTTTATTTAACAGGTTACACCCTCATTGTCAAGTGCAAATCTGGACCTGACAGAGACGAAAATTTGTCAAATATAAATAACTACATCATGGAGAATCTCAAAGGAGCTAAGCAAACGTAAGTTAACTTTTTTTAGTATTTTAACTTTAAAACAGCGCCTGAAGAGCTCACGTCAATATTTATTTTCAGTGAGAACTACCTGGGTATCATCACGTATTACATAAACGACGCGGACTTGCCGTGGTGGAAAGTGTTCCACACGATGGAGGCAGCACGTTTAGAGTTCCCCATAGAGGACTACGCCGTCTCACAGACCACGCTAGAACAGGTCTTTCTCAGATTCACCAGGACACACGCCAAGCAGGATTGAGGTGCCTACTCACTACTTTTTGTAGACTATAGACTATTTTATTGACCAATTGAAAATAACCTCTCGTTAGCGCTCTAAAGTGTCTGACGAAGTTCATGGAATTACATTGGATAAGATATCCCTGTATGTTGCTATCAATGGCTAGGGAGTTAGTATAATTTTTCAAATGGATCACTGGCAATAATTTAGACAAATGTACTAACCGAGACATTATTTATGAAATATGCTCCAACCCAGCGCGTTATTTCCTTCAAGCAGTGACCGCTAAGTTCTCGCAAAGATCGCAGCGTACCTAAGCAGAAAAAGAGTATGACATAAGTACAAATATCAGAAAATCAGTTTAGTAATGTTCTTTACAACTATGAAGCACCGTACACAGAATGCTGACATATTATAAGGAAGAAGGATGTCAGTTTCCTTCAGTTTGGTGCCTACTTTTATTTGTGTCTTGTCTACTAGAAAGCTGTCAAAAGCTTTACACAGACTGCCAGCAGCACCTCAGGTGTTAATATTAAGTAAGGTACTTTAGACGGCTACTTACAGCGAAAGAGGCTATTGAATGTCTCAAAGATAATTCCATCTCAAAGATCACAAATCAACTTTGATATCAAGTCGGTACCTACATACATGGGGAATGTGTGGAATGTGTAACTACCTCTACGCACCATTTGGCGTCCACCGTATCTCAATAAAGATTCTCATATTTATAAACATCTTTGTTAATAACACGGTTAACCGTTTACCTATTTTAATTTATCATTTTAACCTTTGACCTTCAACTCATATTTCGTCAAGTTTTTATATAGCAACATTTTGCAGAGTTAAATCCTACAGAGTATTACTGTGAATTACTTACTTAAATCGTGTTAAAACCACTTCCGAAAACTGAAAGTGCTGCATAACGTGCTGACAAGGAAATCGTTACTCAACCATAGATTTGAGTGGAGATTCTTATAGAAAACTATCAAAAAAAAGTATTTTTTAGTCCGGATCAGGGGTCAATTCTAATAATTTACAACAGCTAACGTTCTATTCAGTTCAAACTATAGTTCGATCGATCACTGAAACGTCACTCTGCAGCTGGATCGAAATAGCCAAATAAACTACTGCGGTTCAGCTGTCAAAGTTTGATAGTAGAATACGAAATAACATAAAAAACAAATAAAGAACTCGTTATTAGAATTGGCACCCTGTGCCTGAGCAATACTGACCTATGATATCTATACTTTTATTTCCGACAGCGACCTACATAAATCATAAGATCTAAATCATAATCCAAGATCTAGCTCAGCTTTGTACTGTACAAAGCTTACTTAGAGGTACCTACACCTTTCGTTTTCGGAAGCACTTATCTTAGCGTATGTACTCGTAGTACTTCTGTCTTGGACTCTAGACAGTCTGACTTAAAAGATGGTGTTATTAACACGTTAAATGTTATGTTAGGTATTATTTATTAAATACCTGTAAGTAGATTGTTGCATGTACATAGGTAATAATGATAATATATCGCTGGAAGAGTTGGTCTTAATAGATGTTTAATGGTAGGTTATAAGGTTTGATTATAATATTATAAAGGCTTTGAATTGCTGCATTGGTTTTGTACTGTAATTGCTATGAGCTACAAGGTCGTATTTAGATATTAGTTTCATCATGGTCGGTTTTTTTCTCCATTTAGGAATTGGTCTTTCAAACAGTATGGTGTATTATAATCTTAAATTTTATAAAATATAAAATACTTACGGTAGTGAATCTCGCGTTTACGTTTCCATATGGTACCTATTTAGTAGTTTTATGTTGATGTTATAACTAAACAGTTTTTGATCGTGTTTTGCGATTTTATAACATTTATAATAATGTTGTTGCTTACTTGTTGTACGAGCATTTTGCTACGCCTATGTGCGCTTTCATTCTAAGACTGAAAGTTTAGTAAAACGCTCTAAAATCGATGTTAATCTTAGTGCCATTTTTTACTCAAGAAAGTACATTGAAATTGATTGATTAGGCATTATATTTTCATTCTCATGATAGTTACGATTGACCAATAAAATAGCGATTTCATTAGTGAAAGAATATCATACTTACCTATTTTATATTCGGCACCTAATTTGCAAGTTATCTTTGAATAACATTACATTTTCAACCGCCCTTGGCATTACTTCAGATAAAGGACTGTTTCGATTTATTACTTGACCTGACTTTGATAAGTAGGTACATTTACTTTTCCTTCGCTGTGATCATTGACTACATGCATTCTTGATCTTTTCGCAGTAAATCACTTTGCTACTTTCGAAACGATTATCACAAAAGTCGAAAGTTTAGATAGTAAACTGTAAAAGCCAACATTAATTTGACAGTGACCCATAGTTCTGTTTTTAGATTTTTCTAAACTGAAGTAATTTGACAGCACTAAATCTATAGCTGTAAATCTATAGCTGTAGCAGAAAGGGACGGCAACAATTTAAGTGTAACAATTTTTGTGGTTATTTTTTTAAGCCATTTGGTGGCTCATCATGGTTATTTATTTCATGGTTTTTGTTTCGGGTATATTAAAATATATCTCTCAGTTGTGCCTTCTGGCAAAGTTTGTGTGGTTAGTAAATTGTAAAAAAAAAAACTATATTTGGTAGACGCCTTGAAAATTCTCTACAAGTACTAATACTTTGTTTCACTGTTAGGTAAATCTAAAATCTTTCTATCTTGACCCCGCATAGTACCAGTACCAACATCTTAAAACTTTGCTGGTTTCGGTACTCACTTTTTTGCTTTGAATATTGTGCCACCACAGATGCAACATACGTAGAAGCAACTGATTTATCGAGCTATCTAAGGCTTTCTTTTAGATGATATTGTCCTTTCTTGCCCCAACTTATAATAATATACGTATGAATATAATATTGCACTGTTACATTGTCCAACGAGATAATATTATCCGACTGACGAGGATAATAACGGAATCTCGTTTATATTAGAAACCCATTTCTTAATCATTATTAAGTACAGAACAACGAACTAACATGTAAGGAGGTGACAGACTTCCGTTTATGGTTTTATTTATATTCAGTCAAACATTCGCTCACGCAACACAATAGAAAACAACATTTCTATAAAAATCAAACCGGTTTTTTATAACAGTTCTAAAAGGTCGCTACTTAAATAAACATAAAATAAATTTATCTACCTAGATCAAAGATGTTTGATGCAGGCAGGTACTAGGTAGGTACTACCAACTTTTTTATTGTAGACATGTATTTTGGTATTCGTTATAATTATATTATGATAAATTAAGATAATTTTATCTATTATTATTATTATTTTAGGTAGTCAATCTCGTTATAATATTTATACTTGTATTTGTTAATTGTCTATTTTGCCGAGAGTTACCACGTCATTATATTATTTTCCACGATTTCAAGTAATATAACTTTTTTTTCCACACACTTGCTCATAAAGTGGCTCTATGGTCACCGCAATTAGGCACATAATGACACCCATAATCAAACTGTGACTTTTTCATTGCTATAACTCACAAGTGAGTTATAGATATTTTTTTTTAATTTTATTGGTTGAGTAGCTTTGTTACTAAAAAAGTTTTTATTCAAAAAAAAGATCGTGTTCAATAGAACAAATAAATGAATGTTCCTATTGCTTGCTCATTTCATGCAACTTCTTATTTAAATAGATAATTTTAACTCGTACGTGTTTAATAAATAAAACTTTCACTCAAATATAACTTTTGTTTTCTCTGTAATAAAAGAAAACTTTAAATTCCCCATTTTTACGTGGCAGAATAGGCGCAAACCCTAAGCGCGGAAAATAAATAAAAAAAAAACCTCATCCCTTTAGTCTGTGGCCGATCGCAATGCGCGCGCATAGGAAAACTGATTATTTTTTCCCGCCATAGCGAAACATTTTTCACAACGCGTTTTCACTGTTGAAATTATTGTTATTTTATTCACAAGTGTGTTGAAAAACGTCGTATGATACACGTGTGTATTGGTGATTACCGTTCTCGGCTTTCTTAAGACCCTCGCCTACGGCTCGGGTCTCAATGGCACCTCGAAGGTAATCACCAATGTACCACACTTGTACCATAATGTACTATTTTTTATTTAATTAGTACTTCTTTTGTTTATTTTAAGCAGCATTAAATTAACCGCTTAAGTTTTATGGTCCTATAAAATGTGTGATATGATTTACCGATGTGTGATTTAAGTTATTTTATAAATACCAATGAATTAATAATAATAGTTATTACGTTTTACCTATTATCCGTGAAGCTCTGAATTTTGTGATATTTTGAATTACTTAATAGGTATAATTTTATTTTTACATGTACTTAGTTATATTATACGATTACGTATAAATTGTATTATATTTTACGTATGATCTTCATATAATACTACTCAAACAAAATACACACTAAACTTACTACTTATAATTACGAGTATTATTAGTTACAATTTTAATGTTCTAGAATTCTCAAAGAGAAGATGTTTATGCGAATCTTAAACGGTTTATTACCTCTGTTCTGTCAGTATTCGATTGAATTTCAATGCAATTCTCAGATTTCTTTGTGGTGCCTATGTATTTGTTTAAAGCCGACACTGAATCACACTGTAACCAGGTATTATATTATTTCAACTGCAAAGTATTCAATAGGCAAGTTTGTAGGTACGTCTTTTATAAAAATGGTGTTTGTATTTTGTGATCGTAACTATAAAATAAAGTGAATTCTTTAGATTGATGTTTTAATGAATTGACTAGGTACCTTGCCATTCTTTATAAAATGTTTGTATATTATTTCGTTTTAGATATTAAAAAGTAGTTACATTTCATAATAACGCTCCGTCTATCATGCGCTTGAGAACCTTAATCATATAGCCAATTATCTACCGTGCTGTTTATAACCACTTGCCTCGTATTAATATACCGTGGTTATTTACAAGGACTAGTTAATTGATGTTCATTATGTTAGGCTAACGTCAACCATAACCCATTTATTTAAATATAACAAACTATCAGGAATTTGGACTGATCGTTTAAAAACAGGCAGGCAGAACGGTAAAGAGTATTTAATTTCCGCAGAAGATAATACGATGCAGTATATCTTTTTTTGTTCCTTTGTAATAGGCAGGCACCTTAGCATCTGTACTTTTTGTGGAAAAATAGTTTTGGCAAATTTGATCATTCTACATAAAAATACAGCGCTATCATATCGTTTGTGTGCGTAGAGTTTCCGCGTCGGGGATGCCATTAGTCAGAAGTCTCCCGCAATAATTACATAAAAATTTAAAGTCTGATAAAGGTATGCTAGGTAGTAATTAGGTACCTACTATACATCAGATTAATTCAAGACTTTCTTTCATATTCTCGAGTCATCTTAGAGTTAAAACCGTTATTTGAGCTAAACTCGTGTTATTTGCTGTCTATTGATTCGGATCGTAACTTATGTTGAATCAACTCAACAACAACTTGGCCGAGCTTATATCCTTGTGTTTTCCCGATTTGATTCAACCCAAATAACTATAGAGTTTGAAAAAACTCAACTCGTTTCGTCACATCACTATCAGTCAGCGCGACTTAAGGCTGGAGCAGACCCGATGCGTAAACGTAGACGTGCACGTACCACTGAGTTGTAATGTATGAAACTGTATGAGACAGAACACACTGCTTGCGTAATGTAGAAGTGCGCGTCATTACGCAATCAGTGTGTCCTGTCTCATACAGTTTCATACATTACAACTCAGTGGTACCTGCACGTATACGCATCCGGTCTGCTCCAGCCTTAAATGTTGTGGTGTAATAGCCCTTTTACTTTTCATTTATGTAATTAACAGTGTACCTTGTACGTGCAAACGAGGCTCAGTGTACCTTACACCATACAGACTATTAAATATAAATACTAAACAGGGTGATTTCTGTTCCGTTCTGGCAAGCCGCGTTCGTTCATTCACTTTGCTGTTTTTATCTGGCACGCACGCACGCCTTTCCCTAACGTCAGATATTTTTAGGAATGTGTTAAACATATTCTTAATTCGGTTTATTTCGTGCAACTCGGTGCTAGTCTACTAGTGAATAATATTTTGTTTACAATGAAGGTGACTTCTCCGTAATTCTGAAGTGCTGTGCTTTTTTTATGTTGTGTTTGATTATGACGTGTAGTGTAGTGACCAAATCAATTGTGTGGCCTACGTTCCTAAATTGTTTTCTAATCAAATTTCATGGTCGTATTTAGTAAGTGTTCCTCCATCAATTATTTTTTATAAAAACTTGCCCACTAAGTACCTAGGTTCTTTGTATTTTATTTACTTACCATAAATATTTAACCATTTTAAGGGAATAACACACTAACATAATAAACAAACAGATCTGTTTGTTTATTTAATATAAACTATTTGAGCCACTAAGGGGTTAATTTTTATTAAAAATCTCGTCTTAATGTTTGCTTGTGTCATACAAGGACACTACCGTTCTTTGAGCTGTCTAGCTTCAGCGGTTTGGGCTGGGCGTTGATAGATAAGTTAGGTGTCTCTCTTCTTTTTTACCCGACTACGGCGAAGCAAAAAGGCGGGTATATGATATTTAAAGATTTATCATAATATTTTTATATCTTTTATTAACACTTTGACATATTCCAATAACTAGGTACCATTATTGTTGTCATAATAATATAATTTATTTTTAGATTTTTCTCTACATAATGTCTGCTTATGGTAAGCTCAAATTGCTGATTTGGAAGAACTTCTTATTGCAAAGAAGGCACAAATGGCAGACATTATTTGAAATCGCATCACCAGTATTATTCTCCTTGCTATTGATTCTAACAAGATGTCTTGTGGACCCGAAAACGCATCCAGACATAATGTATCCACATTTTTTACCAACATACTTCAATCTGAGTGCAATGAGCATGTAAGTAGAATGACAAAATGCATACATACAGGATGTCCTAGAAGTGCCCCAACTGTTTGTTTAAGCCTAAAAGAACAGGGTATGATAATAAACACGATTCAGACTATGATCATGAATAGCTGGGTGGATTTTTTTACAGAATTATTATAGTCTTTGTTTGTCATATTTCTTGATTAATGCTATAATTTGTAACTTTAGGAATTAAATGGTATTTATTTCTAAAGTATGCAAATTAGTATTCACTAAATCATACAAGTGACTTAGGTCGATTTGTCCGTTATCTAGAATTAATGTTACATTGTTAATGTAGGTAAACTGATAATAATAAACCTACACACCTACAGTCGGATTAGCCAATTAGAACAAAGGAATTATGATGTACATACAGTACTTAGTTTAGTATTCAAACGGCTGAATAAACCTATATAAAGAGGCATAAATTTGCATCTATGAAAAAATACAAATTTTACTCAAATTTTACAATAAATGCAATGCATACCTATATTTTTCACAGAGGAGGGGATTCCACTAAACAATCCGGTACTTTAGCATTCTCACCTGAGAATGCGCTAACAAGAAAAGTCACACAGAATGCTATTGCAGAAATTGGAAGTGACAATTTTGGACTTTTATACCTACTTGGAGATATGCCAAAACCAAGAGGTTTTAAGAATGCCATTGAACTGGAAAAGGCCTTGACACAACCAGATGCTATGGATGACGTACTTGTAGGAATCCAGTTCGATGACAATATGGCCAGTGAGTAAAGATCAGCCCACATGTCTACTTACCTATGCACTCACAATTTACTCGTGCAAGTATTAATCCTGTTTTATATGTTACATAACAATTTATAAAATAATGTTTATCTAGGTAATGTATTATGACACTTTTAGATGCTACGGAATGGCCTGACAACATATTGGTCACACTAAGATTCCCTGCCATTATGAGAATGAATATGGCAGAACACCCTATGGTAGCCAACTGGAGGACAAATCTGCTGTTTCCTTTGTTCCCACAGTCTGGTCCTAGAGATCCAGGTGACAAGTATGGAGGGAAAAGTCCAGGTAATTTATTAGTTATAGCTATAACATAGACTGATATTGTATTTAGTCCATGTTTATAATGACTCTGAAGTACACTACAGTGTCCCGTTAAAGTGTAGGCATAGGTTGCCTCCTGACGCTGTATAAATCATCTTCAATAGATGTAAAGACCTATAACGACTCTATTCTTTATAATATACAGCTCTTATGAAATTTTAATTTTGCAGGGTATTCTGCCGAAATGTTTTTAGCAATACAACATGGAATATCTCGAGGGATTATATCGCAGAAGTCTGGAAAATATGTCGATACTAAAATACTAATGCAAAGGCTGCCGCAACCTGTCTCAAGGGAAGATCCACTACTAATAGCTCTGGAGAGGTTTATCACGGTTATAATCATGATAGGATTTGCCTACACTTTTGTCAATACAGTCAGAATGGTTACCGAGGAAAAGGAATTACAATTGAAGGTAATATTATAAAGTTTCTTTAAATTTGTTATGTTACAGGTATATTTTTCACAACTTTTACCTACATAATTGATGAAAATAGACTGTCTAAATAAATATTACCATTCCAGTAAATCTTATGATTTCAATCGATACGTTGAATAATGTCTCGTGTTTGCTTACTTACAGGAAACCATGGCTATAATGGGACTCTCGTCGTGTTTACATTGGGTAGCATGGTTTATAAAACAGTTTTCTTTTCTTCTTGTGTCGGCTATCCTCATGGTTATTTTGCTTAAGGTATGTCTTACACTTAACAGATCAATAAATTAATAGATACACCGCTAGTGAAATTGTAAACTGTATCGTGTATTGTTGCAGATACCAATAAGTAAAACCTCAAGCGGAGAGTGGTTTTCGGTGCTAACGTTCACTCCTTGGAGTATACTTTTCTTCTTTATGATTATTTTCATTATAGCTTCTCTTGCCTTTTCGTTTATGATCAGCGTTTTCTTTTCAAGAGGTAAATATTGAACATTGATTTTATTGAACGATTATCAAAAAGTATAAGACCACAAAAACTAAGTCAGACAGATAAAACCATGCACAGACTTCACTATAGTTAGTTATCTGCGTATTATACTTTCATAAAATGATGCCTATATTTATCAGTCGTTCAACCTTAATAGGTACGGATACTGATGATACACCAGATAGCGATATTGGAACAAATTGGATGTTTGATTTATTGTTGTATAAATAAGTAGGTAATTTACAATTGAATAACAATAATATTTTTGTATGCTTGTTTTCTCAGCATTCATATTTAATGAAGCTTCATATTTAATTTTATAATTAGAAGATCACTGACAAATGATTCACTAGCTAGGTATGTACCTAGACCTACCGACACCAATAGATAAGCGTGACATTATGTATTATTTGTATGTTTCTAGCGAATTCTGCCGCTTCATTCATGGGACTCATTTGGTTTGCTTCCTATGCTGTGTTTTGTTTTACGCAAATGTTATACGGACAAATAAACTTGCCAACCAAGTTTGCGCTGAGCCTGGCTTCCAACACGGCTGTCGGCTTCGCGTTTCAAATGCTCGTTTGGTGCGAAGGAAATGGGAGAGGTAAGTAATTATAAGACTTGTTAGGTACCTTTGTGCACGCGAAAGCTTGTAACGATCACCTGGAAATGTCTACATTGCGATAGAACCTACTATCTACCGGTAAAACAAAAGTTTGATACATGCGAGTAGCAAGGTCTACATTATGGCTAGGTATATTGTTACTTATTTTTTAACCTTCAACTTTTTGGTAGACTCGCCGAACGAAAGCAAACGAAGGCTAGCGAGGGGCTTGGCCTCGTAGTCTAACCTTTATTTTGTTGATCGAAACGCATATCGAGAAGCGACTTGTGAGATTTTTTATATGAAAATCCTATAAGTGCCTCTAGCGGAAGATTTGCAAACTAGTGCTCTCCATACAAAAACTGCGAGTTTCTCGATTCTCGCTTGTAGCAAATCAACATGACAAAACTCAGACTACGGGCCCAGTATGGCCACAACGGTGGAGTCCCATCCCACCGCATCTCCCATCGGTGAAGGCCCTTGCTATTGCTAACCTTCGCTTGCTTTCGTTGGGTCAGTAGGTATGTACTCACAATTACATTACACTTACGTCACAACTGCTAGAAAAAAGTTAACAAAAACCATGCCAGACGAATAAATCAAACATGAGCTACGTCCGGGACTTAGCTGCTGTAGCAATTTTAGTGATTTAATAATCCTCTTGCATTTTGAATAAGGAAATTAGTTTTAAATAAAAAGAACTAGGTAATTGATCTATAGGTCATTCGTAAGAAAACTTGTTTCTAATACAGCTTTTTTCATATAATACAACGATTTATCATGCGAACTTTTAATTTATTATGGCTACGTATCTAATATTTTTCGGTACAGGCTTGCAATGGGACGAGTTCTTCACTTCGATATCATACCACGACCAGTTCCAACCGGGTCATGTGGTTGTAATGCTTGTACTAGACACCATATTGTACATGCTGATCGCGATGTACGTCGAGAAAATACGGCCCGGCATGTATGGAGTGCCTTTACCGTGGTACTTCCCATTTACGAAAAGCTTTTGGAGATCAAATGCGACGGATGTTGCAGGTAAATTTTACTGACCAATCACACTAAAACGCATCGCACATTGTATTACACACGTTAAAGATTATATTTTGGTACACTATGCGTTGGAAACAAGGACCTCTTGGGAATGGTAATTGGGAGATAGTTCCGACTCGTAATAGATTTTTTGAGCGACCTACTGTGCCAGCTGTCGTCTCTACGATATTCATGTTAAGATTAGGCAAATTGATAAATGGTACCAGCAATTAATGCCTAAATTCCTACAACTGCGATATTCATTATTTTATTTACACACGTTTGACCTTGATTATCTAGATTCGAAATAGGTACACTTAAATGGTCATTAATTATTTAAACAGATAAAATTGTACGACTTCTGACATTTTTTTTTATACAATATAGGCAACCGTTAAAATGCCGGAGGTATACTTTACACTGTAGGTATACCTACCTCAGGCGCATAATGTAACTAAACTTCTGCGCGATTTCGCCGAATGTCACAAATGATTTTGTGTTAAGTTTTTGCGTTGGTTCACAGGATTTTTTAAGAAAAAATTATCTATAGTAGTTATACCTGCCTATACTCGTATAGTTATATTTTAAGGTTCAAGCCCGAAAAAAAAAATGCACCAGAAAATAAGTTAAAAGTTTTCTTTCCCTTATCATCAAAGCCAGGTCCCGGTCAGTGCTCCGTAACTGAATCAATATTATAATAAACAAGTAGGTACATATTTGTAATAAAATGGAGAATATTTAACAACAACGCACTAGTCCGAAATAAAACAGGACAGAGCCTCGTATAGGTTTAGTCACGCTAGATTTTACATACCTGTATTTTGAACAATGTACCTACCGTTTAGCAATAAAGGAGGTCAAAATGTCATAGTGATAAATTAGGTATTTGTATTATTCTGGTTTTGATCCTACCTAGTAAATCTCACCTTTAAGATAACTCGTGCAAAGTGACCTTGATAACCTGAACTTATTTCGTACAAAAAACCTTATTGTCTTTTCTGATGCCACAACAGTTTTTTTATCGTTTGGTTTTAGAGATAGTGGAAAAGGGAGAACCCGATTTGGAATACAATGATGCTCTTTTAAAAGTTGTGCACGATGAAGAACCAAATGATGTGCCTGTAGGAGTCAATATGAAAGTAAGTTCCTAATAAAAACTCGATCACGAAATGAAAGTCTCCTTGACTGGTTGGTCGGAGAAAATAATTACACTATTTAAAAAATTTAGGTTGTATTTTAAAAATAGTTTTAACTTATATTAAACAAGAGTTTCTGGCCACATATGACAGGCATCACAGCTCAGTCGGTCGTAGCTCTGCCGTCCGTGCTGAGTCGTGGGTTCTATCCCCACTGAGAACAAACATTTGTGTGTGGCTAATATGGATGTTTGTTCTATGTCTGGGTGTTACTACCTATGTATTAAAAGTACATATTTCCAAAAAAAGTATGTTTTGAGCAATTTAGTTCCCATTGCTGTGCTTAGTTTGGGACTAGAGGGCGTTGTGTAAAAATGTCCAATAATATTTATTTATTTATATTATTCCATATTCCAAATGATCCTTGTAATTTTACTGAATAAAAGATGGACTTTGACTTGAGGTTAATTTTACTGTCGGCAAGGGTAAATTCAAGTTCAATTCAATTGTTTTACTGTAATACAAATACTAGGTTCAATTCATAATACCGAAGATGCAGCGAGATCTGTATCTTTTTACTCATTCCTTTGTTCAGTTCCTGACAAGAGACTAACCGATGATTGCCAAAGAGTCCAATGGCCTTTTACATCGCCTTGCACTTCTTGTATTGAAGGCCAACATGAATTGCTTGCACATCAGTATCCAAACTGGTTCTTGGTAATAAACCCATCTACTCTCTTGAATGTTTTATGTGCAGAATAATAGTTAAAAGTTAATTATAAACATTATCTTATTAAGTAGCCGCTTACAGTCGTTACAGCATTAATTATTCATATTATTTATTGACTGTGGTCTTTATTAGTCAAAAAATACCGCTAAATATGGATGCAAGTGAAGATGACAGAGTATTCTTCATAGAACCGTTATAAAATTACAAAGGAAACAAATATATCATCATCATCTTCCTACCCTTGTCCCACGCTAAGTGGGGTCGGTACAACATGTCTTCGTCTTCCACTCTCCTCTATCAGCCGTCATCTCGGTGTTCACTCCTTTCTTACTCATATCTTATTTCACACAGTCCATCCATCTTTTCATATATCAAAATAATATAAAAACAATTGTTGCAGAACCTATCGAAAGTATACACAGGTCGAAAGCGAGTTGTGGACCATTTGAACCTCAGGATTTACGAAAATGAAATAACTGTTTTACTAGGCCACAACGGCGCTGGAAAAACGACAACAATATCCATGCTAACAGGTAAAACCAGTTTTAATGTCACTGACTTCTTTATTAATAATGACTTACGTAATATTTAAATATTTTATTGTACCTACCATATGAATGAACTAGCCGTCGCCCGCGGCGTTGCTCGCGTTCTACCCTTTAGAGTGTGACGTTTCAAAATTCCTTTCTTAGTGCACCCCTACACTAATATCCTAAGATGTTACTTTACCTAAGCACCTACAACTTATATAACTACCTATCTATAAGCTACGGCAAGGCCATCAAGAGGCAAAATAATTTTTTTATATAATTTTAGGCAATTTTTGTCTCATTGTAAAAGAACTTTTATGTTTTTATGAGAATACAGATGTTTTGTTACGGTGTAATAACTCTGACCTTGACTGGCGTGGAAGTGGGACGGTGCTTTGTGCAGCGAAAGAGATAAATAGATATTATATACATAATTTCCCCCCACTTCCGCCGAGAGCTATTAAACCATATCGGGGCGTATGCCTTCCTAATTAGAAAATATTTCTTTAGCATTAGGAACTTTGGTAATTACTTTAAAATTTCTAATAGGTATGGTGCCACCAACATCTGGTTCAGCGACTATTAGCGGATACAACATAGTAACAGAAACTGAGCTGGCTCGCATGTCCCTTGGAATATGTCCACAGCATAACGTGCTTTTCCCCGATTTGACTGTCGCTGAGCACATTGTATTTTACTCGCGGCTCAAAGGCATGTCACAGTCTAAGATAGAAAAAGAGATCAACCATTTTGTAAAGCTTCTGGATTTGGAAGACAAGGTAACTAATATGTTATTACTATGCTATAAGTTTTGAATCTCTATAAATCGCGATTCATTTGAATTCATGAATGAAATACCCCCCAGTAAGTATATGAAACACAACCTCTCAAATCAAGCCGTCAATTTACTGGTTAATGTTGCAACAGACCACAGAGTGGTTTCTAGGTTTACAAAACCTGTTGTCGGAACTCTATGATACCAATCGATCGCAGGCGACCTAAATGCTTGGACGAATAACCCCACAGAATAACACCCTAAATGTCAGTGGGTCAAGCGGTCATTAATTACCGAAAAAAACTATCTATCAGGACGAGCTAAACAAAGCGTTATCGACTCGACCTAAAAACGTTGACCAAAATAGACTTTGCACATTAGCTTTTTACGCGTACAATATCTGTGTACCAGTTAGCACTGGACTGTTTCTTTATACTCCTTTAGCCCGTTCTACTCACTCATACTTTAGCCAATTTTATGAAGTTTACCGTTACGAGTCAACGGATTCCATGCAGAGCCCGCTAGCGCTCACAGTGACGCATTCTGACTCATGCAACTTTAAACTACATTTCCAGAGAGATGTGGTCTCAGCGAATCTCTCCGGGGGTCAAAAGCGGCGTTTGTCGGTTGCCGCGGCGATGTGTGGGGACTCCCGTGTGGTTCTGTTGGATGAACCAACATCGGGACTCGATCCAGCTGCCAGGCGAGCGCTATGGGACCTTTTACAGAAGGAGAAAAAAGGTGAGCGCTGAGCACAATCAAGTGAAAATTGGTTCACGGTTGATGGTCATTTTGAAGCCCTAAACCAAAGATGGGAGTATCTGAGGGGCACGTCCAAACCCATATTCAAAACATGTCTACATTTTGCAGGAGAAGTTGTTTTTGGTTTAGCTCAAGAGGACTTCCTTGACAGTTTTTCTTACTGAAATATTGACGAAAAAACTACAAAGACTCATAAATTGAATTCCATTGACACCCACTTTTTGGCAGTTGTTTTCACGCTGATAGCTATTTTGGACGATAAGCGCTTTTAAACAACACCAAATGAGTTCGTACATTTGGGTCATTAGTCTAGACATTATCATTATTATATTGTGTGTGTATCACATAATACTGGCCAGCTTGGCTACTGACGTACTATTAGAGATCATATTTATAACAGGCTCTTTGAAACAGGTCGCACAATAATACTCACAACGCATTTCATGGACGAGGCCGATGTTCTTGGCGATAGAATCGCGATAATGTCCGGAGGCCGGTTACAATGCTACGGTACACCGTATTTTCTCAAGAAACATTACGGAATCGGATATAAGCTCACGATACTCAAAGCGGACCAATGTGATGTTGAAGTGGTTACAAGATTCTTCAGGGAATATATTCCGAATGTAAAGGAAAATACTAATATTGGTAAGTTGTTTGGTGGCGAACAGGCATATTTATATCACAACTGTCTGAAAGAAATCTTATTGTCTGTTTAAGAATGTAGTAGGGCTTTTCTACAAAATGTATTTATGCTGAAGGTAACCATTTAGTAAACACTCCGAGAAGCCGGTGGACACGGAACGCTTAAAATATTTCTTCCCTGGAAAATAGGACTTTGTCCAGCAGTAAACTTCTTCAGGCTGATATGATAATGATGAAGTAGGTTTACTCTACTATTGTTTTCAATAACTTATAAACTATTTCAGGATCTGAACTAACTTACATACTTCCCAGTGAAAATGTGAGCATATTTCCTGAAATGCTTCGCAAATTCGAAGAAAGCAGAATATCAATGAAAGTCGCCAGCTACGGACTTTCTGTCACAAGTCTCGAAGAAGTGTTTATGAAGTGAGTACCTTCTACTTAGTATCGTTGAGAATGTACGGTCACTATTTGTACTATAGCTATTTAGGATTGAATTGGTTACATGAAATAAGCAACATTGTGTGCATTTTTTAAAGCTCCAAGAGTATTTATGTGCTTATTAGACTGGAACCTGTGATGACGAGTCTTCACAAAATTTACATGATATGATGTGGATATAACAATATGTATTGTTCATCATCATCAATCATTTTATCGGCTTGTATGTACCTTAGCTAAGTACGGAGGAAGGTTGCTTGATACGCAACATCAGCACAACAAAAATAAAACAATTGTTATCTCTATTTTTATAGAGCAGGGACAGAAGAAAATACAGATATAATAATGAGTTCGAAGACGAAAAAGTGCAACGGCAATTACATCAATGATGATATAGAGGACACAGGTTATGGAAAACATTACAATCCAAGTAAGCTATTTTTGTAATATGCACTTTAAAAACGAGTATTTTTTTATTTTTTTTTATTGTAAAAGTAATGGAACAGGCTGATAGCTCACCTGATGTTAAGTAGTAACTTCTGCCTATAACAATGAATTATTACCTCACAGAGCAAGTCCAATGAGGACGTGCCCTGTAAGGCAATGCACTGCGTCTATCACTCTGAGACGTAAAGATCTTGAAGTCTCATGTGCCTGTAATTACACCGGCGCCCTTACCCTTCAAACCGGAACACAGCAATGCAAGCATGGCTGCTTGCCGGCAGAAATAGGTACGGTGGTAGTACTTCCCCGGACGAGATCTCACAAAGAGCTCTACTACTACTAAAAAAAAAGCTGTTTTTGTAATATGCACTTTAAAAACGAGTAATTGGCTTTATCTCAAAGATAACCCCCGAACACAAGATCTTAAAGCAATATTATTATTATTATATTCATTGAATATTACATTACTGAATACCTAACAACAATAAATGACATGATATACCTATTTAGTAGTGTCTACCTAACTATAGGTGTTATTTGAGCGAGACTATTTTATCAACCAAACATTGAGTGGCCTTTATACATTTTTCGATAAGCTTCGGCTGAAACCTACTAATGGCAAACACACACTAACTACCCATTTAACGAGCCCATAACAATTTTCAATGCATATTTTCAGTGGAAAAGGAGACAGTTAAAAAAGTACAAGGAACAATGCTTTTTATAAACCACGTCAAGGCCATGGTTATAAAGCAAGCGCTCAACACGTGGAGAAGCAAAATGCCGTCATCAATACAACTCACTTGGCCGCTCATCAACATCATCATATCTGTGGTTCTATCAAGATCCTGGGAGTTCCTCTCGGAACTTCCACCTTTAACTCTAAACTTCGAAAATGGTTTTAAAAGAACTCAAACCATATTGGCGCAAAGTGTGAACTTGACTGATGGGACTTTAGAGGCCAAAGCTATGAACGCTTATAAAGACTACTTCAAAACTTCAAAGTATCCGGGAATGACGCTTACGGATATTGGAACTATGGATATGGGGAAGTTTTACATGAAGTTGGTAAGTTACAGAACTAATTATTATAAGATTATAAAATGTGGACCAACTGACAAACATTTTTTGGTCAAAAACAAAATGTACAAAGCAATATATGCAAAAACTTGATTACTATTGTTGTTTCAGAGCCAAACAGACATACCCCGAATAAGATACGAGACGCTAGCTGGTGCGACATTTACACAGGATAACATCACAGCGTGGTTCAGTAACTATGGTTACCATGACTCCGCCATGTCGCTTGCACTCGTAAACAACGCCATATTGCGCGCCGTTTCACCCGGCAGCTCGCTCAAATTCGTCAACCATCCTTTGCCTTATTCCCTTGAAAGTTGGGTAAGTAAGATGGAGGCACAATAAATACACAATTACACATCCTCTTAATATTATAAACTCGAAAGTTTGTATGGATGTATGTATGTATGTTCCTCTTTCACGCTTAAACTACTGATCCGAACTGGATGAAACTTGAAATATATATTGTCCGTGACCTGAATTAACACATAGGCTACTTTTTATCCCGGAAAATCAACGAGATCCAACGGGACGCGAACGAAGTCGCGAGTGGAAGCTTGTGTCATAATATTTTTTGTGGTATCTCGTGATAGTGCTATTCTGATCTAGAGCTGTTACAACAAAAATGACGTACGGCTATAAATGGTGTATTGACTACTCTATACACTTCCAAATACTCATTTGAAACACTTTGGCCACTGACAAGGTGCGATTTGGCCGAATATTTGTTGCGTAATTGTACTAATTCTAACGAATCATTACTGAAGCACTTAATTTTAGGCGTAGTACAGGTCTTAGGAAACATTTGAAAGAAGTCAATCCTTAGGTAGAAATTTTGTATATATTTTGTATGCTTGCTTACTTATGCTTATGTATTAGTTAAGGATCTTCTTTTTATTTTTTCATGTTATTTAAGTGGTGGTTTAAATGAATGGTTTTCTTTCTTTGTTTCTTACATTAAACAGGATGCTTTTATGTTATTATCACAAAGCACTGATAAGAGTCAGAAACCCTTATTTACAAATATCAATGTTTTTAGATATACATAGGTACTAGTTTATAATAATATGATCAGTGACATCAATAACATATTTTTATTTTATTTCTAGATTAGTGTTATGGCAACTGGCAGCAGTATGGCTTTCCAATTCTCATTCAATTTTGGATTCTGCTTGGGTTTCGTCAGTTCATTTCTGGTTCTCTTTGTTATAAAGGTAAGTTAGAACAGAAGTCACTGCAGCAGTACAAAATTCTTCAAATCTGCTGTATGAATTTTGGAAGATCCAAAACACTGTGAAATGATGATTTATTTACAACTTTCGAAAAGCGGATTTTAGAAAATGGAATTGACCTAAAATTAATATCGTAAGAGTTCGCTGATGTAAACGTGCCATGATCCAATAGCCGGAAAAATGTAAAATTAGTCATATGCATTAATGTTGTTAAGTTAAAGTGGCAATAAGAAATATAGCTCGCAAAACTGACATTCGCTGCGGAAAAATTTCTAAACTGGTCACCACGAACCGGAAAGCGAAGCAAAGCAGAAGACCCATAAGCGTTATTGCTAAAAATGTTTGAGGAAATTCTATGTCTAGTAGAGTTCTGCAGGAATCATAATTATGGTGTATGCAATGATACGTGTGTGCGGAGACGTGCCTATGGGCACGTCAGTCTTCAATATACGGTTGAACTAGCTACACGTGTTGTCTTGTGCCTAAATACCTGCCTAACTACATGTCAGTGGCGACGAGGATGGGATTATTAGCGTGCTGGATTTTTTGATTTCAATACAAGATGGGAATAGAGAAGCTAGTGGAATTGATATTGATACCTTTGATACTAGGAGCGCATAAGTGGCGCAAAGCTATTGCAAAAAATCTCCGGGCTGCAACCCGCAGTTCTATGGATCACCGCCTGGCTATGGGACTGGATGTGGATGCTGCTCATCAATGTACTCATCATCATAACCCTGGCGTGCTTCCAGGAGACCACTCTTTCTACGCCTCAGGAGTTGGGTCAGTTACAAATCCTTATCATATTATTTTATACTACCTGTTAGATTTTTTTTCTTTTTTTTCTAGAAGAGTCGAGTTTGTATTGTATTGTATGTTTGGATAATTTTGTAAAAGAATAAGAATAAGCATAAAAGAAATTTATTTGTGACAAATAAGGTAGAATACAAAGAGAACACACTACAAAGAAGAGGTAAAGAGTAGTGGAAATAGCACAGATAACAGATGAGCATACAGATAACAATGACAACGGATACAGATTGATTGAGACTAATGCTAGAGCTACAAACGAAACAATTACAATACTAAAATTAAAATTAAGCGAATGTGTGTTCCCCAAAGTCCACGCTTCGTGACCTTATTTCGCCGTAACGAATCTACTGATTTGCATGGAAGTTGAATAACCTCGTGATCTAGAGTAGGTAGCATACTATTACGAGTGTATGCTTTGAATGTTGGCCTTCATACCACGTACATCAAGGCAATATAGCAAGTACTTACCTACATAAAAAAATTTTCAGTATCAGAAATGATGTACGTGTGAATTCGCGCTGTTTATTGATGACTTTATTTACTACTTTATGACTTTATTTTACTACACATTAATATAACACTTCTGCATTTACAAATGACTAATATCCTGGTAGCCAAAGCTATTAAATTTAAGCGTCAGCAATAAATTAGCATTATAAATCTTTAGTTATTACGTATTCTGTGATTATAATAAATTAGTATCTATGAGGAAGTCTGGGTCATCTTTTCGAAAAATTTAGTATTTAATTTATTGAAATTATCTATCTTACTTATAATTATTCATGGAGCTAATCTGGCGGAATTGATTTATCGTTTGATTGGACATTGAACTTACTCTGACTAGGTACTTCTCTAGCGAATCTGACGAAAAAAAAATTGTCTACCATAGTCGCGGGCGGAAGCGCGTCCCGTTGGATCCCGTTGATTTTCCGGGATAAAAAGTACCATAATATGTGTTAATCCAGGTCACGGACAATATTTGTATATTCCAAGTTACATCCAAATCGGATTAAGATTTTGTGTGAAAGAGTAACAAACATATACAGGGTGTTACCAGACCACTTCCGAAAACGAAAGGGGGAGCTACAGCACACCAAAACCCAACCAAAAAAAAAACAGTTATCCTGAAAGATAATTATAGCCGGAGAAAACAATGTTTAAAGATTTGTATTTATTTCGCCAGCCCGCAATGTACGCATTCACGTAGGTAAGGTCGAGGCGTAGTACTATTATTTATTCTGTGTCGTAAGTGCCTACTAACGTAGGTAGGTACTAACGTAGGTCGCTCGCACGTCGCGTACTTGAATGACCCGCGATGAACTCTCAGCTGTTCATGCTGTAGTAGACGTAATCTGCGTGCTGCGTGTACATTGCTGCTTTATTTATTTTATTTGTTTTTTTGCTTTTTTAAATGAGATAATTAGGTAGATATGTCTTATTATGTTGTACTGTGTGTATGTAACTAGAAAAAAAAGTAAAAAGAGATGGTCAAGTCAATTTTTTTTTTCGCGATTTTTTTCGTTTAATGTTTTCAGTATCATGGTCTGATTGGAACCTCCAAGTTTTCGGAAGTGGTCTGGTAACACCCTGTATACATCCATACCTCGAAGTACTAGCGAAGTATACTGGCTTGGAAAGTACCTACACTTTACATGTCATGAAAAAAATAGAATCAATTTGTTTTTTTATCGTTGGGTTTATATTTTATTTTTTACTTACAGGTAGAGCGTTCTTGGTGCTCATAGTGTTTTCAATGGCGATTGTGCCGTTACACTACCTCGCATCACTTTACTTCGACGAAGCGGCCACGGGATTCACTAAAATGTGTTTCGTCAATACGTTTTCTGGTACGATATCTGTTATATTAAATGTCATATTAGCATGCATTCTAAATTTTACTATAAGTAGAATGTATGCAAATTAAACATTTTTGTAGATATAGGAAGCTATTAGCAAATTCGTACGTAATGTAGTTAACATATTTCTTTCCTTGAACCATCAAATATTATATCTAGTTAATTTTTTTTAGGATGTATGCCGTTTCTAATAACTGAAGTGCTCCGGTTTCCACAAATAGGCAGCGAATATTATGCTCAAATGTTCGACTACGCATTTTCTTTTCTGCCTATCTACAACGTTTGCAGAAGTTTGAGGTACGAGTAATACTTTACCTTTAAATGAATACACACGGTCACAAGTTAATTTTACAAAAATGTAAATACCTCTTAACCTTAAAATTTCTCAAACCTCTTCATCATAATTATGCTGGTCATCAGCAGAAGTCGGTGTATAGACTCCGTTTCGTTAAATCTCAACACATACTTTAAGATGAACCAAATATTTCAAACTGCAATCATTTATTGCAGTCAATTCAATTCATTTGTTTATCTACATAGGCATTAATACAATGCACTTAGAAAGGTCAAAAAATACAATATTTACTTATAGGTAGTACACTATATAGAACAGTTACTTCATTAATTGTACATAATCTTTATTCTAAAGTACTCGTAGGTACAACATTCTCTCGTATATGACCTAACCAAACGCCTGTTTATATTTTTTTTTTTCAGAGAAATGAGTGTGACATCTTTTTCAATGATAGCGTGCGATGGACTCTGCGATCAGCTGAGTTTAGTCAACTGCACTCGTCAAACTGTGTGTACAGATCTGAAAATCTCTATGTGTTGTAGTAAGTAAGTTTCCGTTTATTGCTTTTACTATCAATAAGACCCCCGTATACTGCAGACTTTTTGATCGACCGATAGTTTGATCGGGCTCTTAATCAGCAAGTTTGTACTAGCAGCCCAACCCGACCAAACTATCAGCCGATCAGAGAGTCTGCAGTCTGAGGAGGTCTTAAGCAAGTAAACCGCATTTCAAAAAGACCGACAGAACAAAAAGATACCCAATAATCGCATGGAAATTATAACGCTCGGCCTTATCACTCTTCTCTTTCAAGCATTACTTATGTAAGTTTATTCACAAAGAAAATAACAACTAATACAGTATTTACAATACTCACAATATTTACCAAATACACATGAAACAGTTGAGCTATCTACAAACCGTTGCAAATGATTTATAGATAGCTCACCTGGTCCAAATGAATACCAATCGAAAGCGTGCCCAAGAAACTGGCTGCATTACTTATGTGTATAATATTAACGATAATAATAATGTAAACAGTAATGTGAGAAAATAAAAACTAATATTTTTGAAAACAATCTAGCAACATGCCACGTATG
This sequence comes from Eulithis prunata, assembly GCA_918843925.1. Lineage (NCBI taxonomy): Eukaryota > Metazoa > Arthropoda > Insecta > Lepidoptera > Geometridae > Eulithis > Eulithis prunata. The sequence goes on along the minus strand of OU974014.1, from coordinate 5,424,937 downwards.
AAACGCTAACTATACTTACCCACTATTATAAATTGCCACAATCACTTTATTATTAATTTCCATTTTGTTTATTGAGTATTTTAGCATAAAAGATATCGTGCAATTACTATTGAAAAGTTCATAGTAAATCATATAAACTTACTCATAGATTGATTAATCACGTTTTCAGTCGATGACAATCCGTTCCTGCAATGGAAACAGCCAGGGATCGGTCGATATCTATTCATGACCGTTATGGTCGGGACTGCAGCATTCATTGCTCTTCTATGCAAAGAATATGAGCTTGCAAATAAGGTACGTACTAATTTTTATACAGAGTTTTAAGAAAATCGTACAGACTTCAAATGGGGCTTTGAAATAACGATTCTCAATCGATGAACAATAAACATATTTTGAATAAATGCGGTTTAAAAAACAGCATTTACACATAGTCTCAGGTGAATTACTCAAAAAAAGAGACTGAAAAAATCTCTTTTTTTGAGTTATTCCCCTGAGACATCACTATGTGTAGGTATAGAAAGTGCTTTGATTATGAATCCTGTCTTTCTTCTTCTTCCTGCTCTTATCCTTCTAGGTGGGGTCGGAACCACGTGTTCTTTTGTTCCATTCTCCCCTATCATCCGTCATCTCAGTGTTCACTCCTCTCCTATGCATGTAATCTTTTACACAATCCATTCATCTTTTCTTGGGCCTACTTCTTCCTCTATATCCATCCACATTCATACTTAGCACTCTCCTCGTTACATGACTGTATTCTCTCCGCATGACATAACATTTAATACCTAAGGAGCTATATAAGAACTGTCATAAACTGATTCTCCTAAAAGTGCCTTAATCCTTCAGATGCAATTTTTTTGACACTGTAGTTTTACCATAGGTAAATATGTACTTAGTTATATCTAAGCTTGAATTGGGTATATCTAAGTGCCTACCAGGATTATTATCCCAGTTCTTGTAAATGGTAAAATAACGTTTTCAGATATTCTACACATCAACGCTCCGTACAATACCACCTGTCCCTAAAGACGAAGACAGTGACGTGTCGGCAGAACGCACGCGAGTTACAAACATGTCAACGTCAGAGCTCACACAGAGCAGCCTCGTGTGCAAGGACCTATCCAAGTTCTATGGAAGTATACTCGCTGTCGATCGACTTACTTTTGGTAAGCAAATTCATGACAATTTATAGTGGACGCTCCGAGCTGAGAGGGTGATAGGTACCTACTTACCTAAATTCAATTACTTGCTTGAAGCGCTCGTGGCGTACCTTGCTTAGACAATCTTTACCGATTGTCTAAGTTAACCAACGTTCTGCACGGTTACTATTTGGATTACACCTGAGCGCTTCCGTGCTTCGGAGGGCACGTTAAACTGTCGGTCCCGGCTCTATCAGTCGTTAAGCCATGACGGAAGTCTTATGGCGGCCTAAAAACTCCGTCACCAGAGTTGGCCACTAACTCATACGAGCTTACTTGCTTGATACTGGAAAAGAGAATACGAGTGAGAAACCTATCAAACTCGAATTGGGGGATGAATGGGTTTTTTGAGAAAAGGAGACTGTACCCTAATGTTAGACGATTACATCTGCCTATAACAACGACATTACCACACCGAGCACGTCCACGTCGTCCACTGAGGACGTATGGCAATAAACTTTCACAAAGAAAAACAAACTTTTTAGGCGTAGAGCGTGGCGAATGCTTTGGTCTACTCGGCATCAATGGCGCTGGCAAAACGACCACATTCAAAATGCTAACCGGTGATACACACATTGACAATGGCGATGCTTTCGTATACGGACTACCAGTCAAGACGCAAGTCGAAGACGTCCATAAACACATTGGTAAGCTAGCTATTCCTGTTGGTTTTACCTACTGTTCCTTTCTACTGTTGGCTATCTGATAATAGCTATAATATCGGAGTTACACCACAGGTTACACTGTGCGGTAACGCAGCAACATTCTGAGCCCCGAGTCTGTGCATTTGTTTTGACTTTCGACTTAATTATAGCACACGCAAACGCATAAGCGAAGCGAGACATTTTGTATGAAAGCCGGATAAGTGCCTCTAGCGGGAGATTTGGGAATTGTACAATTCCCAACAAAATTTACGCTGTCTACATTAATGTTACCGCACAGTGCAGATACGACTTCCGTAATAGTATTTTTTTAATGCTAATATGTTTGTGTTTGTAGGATACTGTCCTCAGTTCGACGCTCTCTTCGATAACCTGACGGCGCGGGAGACGCTTCATATCTTCTGCCTTCTCCGAGGCATTCCGGCGCAGGTAGGCGCCGCTAGCGCCCTCTATCTCGCAAACTCATTGGGATTCACGCAGCATTTTGATAAAAAGGTACGTCAAATCAACTTAAACGAATGTCGTTGGCTATACACGTGTTTATAGGAAAAATATACAAAAATTAGCTTTGAGTTTAGGTGGAATATTGGTCATAAGGTCTAACAGAAGTTATTATTTTATTTGAAGTCTGATTATCTTTTTGCAGGTGTATGAATGCAGCGGAGGAACAAAGAGAAAAATCAGTGCAGCAGTAGCGCTACTTGGTGATTCAAGCTTGGTGTTCCTCGACGAACCAACTTCAGGTAACGTTTCATTATCCTACTTGACCATACTGTATCTGCTATCGATTTAGAACATATTACAGATACATCGGCCGAGACATTGAAGTTAGTGTCTCAAAGTTTCGAAGCTTCCAGAAGTGGTCCCCTATCCCTACAAGAGATAGCACTTGACCGTAACAAGTGCCTTCCTTTATTGTATGTTTTAGCATCTTATTTATTATGTTGGCCCCTTTTATACCATTTGTAGGGTAGTGGCGAAGCGCTCGTGGCTAGGCTTGCTTAGTCAATCTTCGCCGATTATCTAAGCTACTTTTTTCGCGGTAATTATTTGGATGGGTGACCGTTAGTGGCATTTACATCTGAGAGCTTCCGTGCTTCGGAGGGCACGTTAAATTGTCGGTCCCGGCTCTAGCAGTCGTTAAGCCATGACAGCATGACGGAGGGCTAAGGCGGCCTAAAAACTCCGTCACCAGAGTTGGCCACTAACTCATACGAGCATGCTTGCTTGTATGGTAGTTAGTGAAATCAATGCAACTTTCAACATTATTTTCAAGAGTAAACATCGCTCGTTCTGCTCTGGTCAGGTATGGACCCGGCGTCGAAGCGTCTCGTGTGGAGCGCGGTGAGCGGCGCGGTGGGCGCGCGGGGCGGACGCAGCGTGGTGCTGACGTCACACAGCATGGAGGAGTGCGAGGCGCTGTGCTCCAGGCTCACGGTCATGGCGAATGGACGTCTGTGCTGTCTCGGCCCGCTGCAGCATCTCAAGAACAAGTTCTCCATGGGTAACTATCACCAACACATCATCAATAACAACTTCTCCATGGGTAACTATTATCAATGACAAGTTCTCCATGGGTAACTGTCACGTACACATCTATCAATAACAAATTCTCCGTGGGTAATTATCACGTACACATCTATCAAGAACAAGTTCTCCGTGGGTAACTATTATGTACACATCTATAAGTAACAAGTTCTCCATGGGTAACTATCACGTGCACATCTATCAATAACAACTTCTCCATGGGTAACTATTATCAATGACAAGTTCTCCATGGGTAACTGTCACGTACACATCTATCAATAACAAATTCTCCGTGGGTAATTATCACGTACACATCTATCAAGAACAAGTTCTCCGTGGGTAACTATTATGTACACATCTATAAGTAACAAGTTCTCCATGGGTAACTATCACGTGCACATCTATCAATAACAACTTCTCCATGGGTAACTATTATCAATGACAAGTTCTCCATGGGTAACTGTCACGTACACATCTATCAATAACAAATTCTCCGTGGGTAATTATCACGTACACATCTATCAAGAACAAGTTCTCCGTGGGTAACTATTATGTACACATCTATAAGTAACAAGTTCTCCATGGGTAACTATCACGTGCACATCTATCAAGAACAACTTTTCCATGGGTAACTATTATGTACACATTTATCAGTGACAAGTTCTCCATGGGTAACTATCACCAACACATCATCAATAACAAGTTCCTCATGGCTAAGTATTACCACAGATCATATAATACTAGTACATAGTCTCGCACACACCAACCCCATTTGGTTTCTGAACAGCATTGTCTTATAGTTGTTTCTTTTGCTGCAGGTTTCACGCTGATAGTGAAATGTGAACTGAGTCCAAACCGAGAGGCAGATTTAGCCAGAATTGATACTTACATCAAAGATAACATAAACGAAGCCAAACTTATGTAAGTATTTTATGTGGAATTTTAATCAGGTGTTAATCTGTTAGCTTACTCTCTTATTATTATTGTTTATTTTCAGTGAGACCTACCTGGGTATCATCACGTATTACATAAACGACGCGGACTTGCCGTGGTGGAAAGTGTTCCACACGATGGAGGCAGCACGTTTAGAGTTCCCCATAGAGGACTACGCCGTCTCACAGACCACGCTAGAACAGGTCTTCCTCAGGTTCAGTAGGGCATATGCTAAGGACTAGGAATTATCCTTTCGATGTTTGCAGAAAAAGCTCTTGGCTCGCATACTGAAAGTTTTTTTAAGTCCAAAATAGATTTCCATTGAACAGTGTCAAAAACTACTTATAAGTTGAGTCTCGATGCAAACTTCAACATGCGAGCGAAACTCTATTTGCATTCTGAAATAATGTTAAAATTTGTAAGAACTTTATGTTGCTAAGTAAAGATTTGCAAATTTCGCAAGCAGCTATATTGGCATTTTTACAGTATTCTGAAAAGGCAATGGCATGAAATGCACAAGTTACAGCCAAGTGGAATAACTGCCTCTAGCGTCTTATAAGTACGAGCTAACCGTATGCAATTGAATGCAATCAAAATATGTAGATACTACCTACCTCGTAATAAGAATACTTATAAAAATATAATAAGTTATTCTTAGCTCTACATAATAGGATAGTTACAAAAAAAGGATGATGTATGTCCCTTTCAAATGAAACTAAATATTTACACCGTGTTTACGTGTTTACTTATAAAATACTTAATATTAGAAATATACAAATCTCAGTATTTCTTCCATATCATGTTTGATTTAAGTAAGTTTACTTATGTTTTTTTACTTTACTAATATGTACTCGTACTTACTTTAGAAGTACTTATAAGCAGGTACTTAATCGTTTGTAATGTAACGACAAACTGTGGGAAAATAATATTAAAATCCGTACTTACATATGTTTTGACTGAATAGCTAGGTGTTTAATTATGTATTTTGAAGACTTTGAAACAATCCATTTGTGGATGTGCCTTACAAATATACTCTTGTAGTTCAAAATAGTTAACGGTGAATGAAATGAGGTTGCAAAGCCAAAGGTGTTAAGACTAGGTTATTTTTTATTCCTAGATAAAACTTGAAAAAACTAGGTACTAGTAATGTAAATTTCTGTGAACACCAAGGTTGTGATAAATCTATTTTTAAGACTTTTTAATTAAACAACTTTATAATTAATAAACGTGTTTTATTAAAAACGTAGGTATTGCATGATAGTTTTATGTATTAAATGAACTCTTAGGTGAATACCGTTTGGTGAGGTAGTCCCTTTAGCATCAGGTAGCCCGAGAGCAAACGCGTTGTCAGACGGATAATCATGTTTCATTTACAAATACTATAGTCACAGATTGCATTATCTAATGACATGAGGAAATATCAACGACCCTCATGGAATATAGGAATTCGGCTTACTTACTACTAAGTAGCTTAACAATGTCCCGCCTAGGCTGTCGTTCCGCCAGGAACATTGTAATAGCCCTAATCACATTTTTGGGGCCTTCACAATAATTGAAAAAATCCCTGTAGTCAATTTCAATTTTACATTACTATTATTCTATATTTTGATATTTTGTAAATTGCAAAAATATTTGTTCTAATGTAGTCTGCGATATGTTATAGTATTCAACTGCTAAGTCTTGTTTCGCTCGCTCCATTATGCGAAACATTTTGGACCACGGCATGCTTAGATCTCGCAAGTAGTATGTCAACACTCCTTGATATTCCTCCCTGAAATTCAACATGGCGTTATGAATTTGAAATTGACAAAAGCACAAAAAAAAGCTATAAGTTCGTTGTTAGAACAAATGACTTTTTAAATAATCTCTAGTCTGTAATAACTGGACGAACATATTTTTATAGTTTTCTCAAACCAATGAATATCGTAGAGAATAAATACTTACATTATTTTTGGATTTATGAAATTAGAGTTGACGAAATCTTTGACGGCGTTCGTCGCTGAGCAAGTCGTACTATTCCATGATTGCTCTAAGTTTATTTTGATGGTCAACGTGAATCCTGTAAGAAAACAAACAGAAATAAGTAATGGTGTGACCTTTTACAGTGCATTTAAAATGCACCCCCCTACACCGTGTTTTCTTTACGTTCACGCATAGGTAGTTTGATGTTTTAAAATGACCCATAAACGTGTAGAAATAAGACACATCACTTCGAATCATTATTGTAGCGGGTGTTCCGTTGTAGACTGGATGACATCCTTTACTAAGTTTTCTAGATTGTACCTTGTGAGAATTTATTCTTGAGATGTTGCGGCGTGCCAAGACATTGGAACCGTCCGTTAACCATGATAGTAAGTCTTGAGCACAGCGCCTCGCATTCCTCCATGCTGTGTGACGTCAGCACTACCCCTTTCCCAGACTTTTGCACGCTGCGCACCGCTCGCCACACCTGTCACCGAAAAATAACTCAGCACTCGTGTACAGACCAAGTAATTCCTATGGATAAGGCTTAGGCTAAATTTAGTGCTCGACCGACGGTGAGCGCGTATGGTACGCGTAAGTCCATACATTACCTATATCGTAGCAGTACATCAGCGCTGCACTGTACGCGTTCATACGTTTTCATTGATATAGCTACGTTCGACCGACGTCAGCGCTCATCCTCAGTCGAGCACTAAATGCAGCCGTAGAGTATCCCCACTAAGTATATAAGAAGGCTTAGGCTAAGTCTATTAAAAACATGTTCCGTTCATTAAGGCATACGTAGAAAAGTGACACTGATTCTGTATAGATCATCGTGATGAAAAGATTCAAAGCATCACAAGTGAATAAAACAGATCAATCTTCCACTTCCGATGCTGACTGTACCAAAACTTGAAACTCATGTTTCTGTCAAACAAATATTTCACATGCTTTTGTTGTTTTGTGTTGTATGCTTACTTTATCTATCGCTTTTGCACCTTTGTGTCGTACTATGGACAATTCGCCTGGACTAGTGATTAGATTAGATAGAGAAGGACAAGTGGATTTAGTGTTCTTTGACTGAACTGTATGAATAATTTTGGTAACTAAGTAATCTGATGCATAGATTTTTTTCATGATAACAAAGGATTCTCGAATAGCGACCAAGAACCGGTAGGCGACGCAAAGAACAGCCCCTCACCGATGAGATCCCAGAAAACCAGTCGATAGAAAATGCAACCGAATTAAGAACCTACTTCTTTTTTTAAGTCCTTTTAAAAGGCACAAAACCGCTTTTCTGGGAACCTATAAGGGAGGCCTATGTAAAGTGGATCTCTTCATATTGATTATAATGATGATTATGCTCACATGTCTCTTCGCCGCTGGATCGACGCCAGTGGTCGGTTCATCGACAAACACCAGTCGAGTTTTACCCAGGAATGACACGGCTGTGTTGAGTTTCCGCTTCGTGCCACCAGAGTATTCACTGACCTTCAAAGAAGAACGGTTCTTTTTTAAATAACCTGTAACCCCTAACTACACTAATTATTTTTTTCTATTGGTTTGACAAAGCTTTTCTAGCTAAAATTGTAGTCATCTCTAAATTATTTGAAATAGTATACCATAGTCAAGTCGAGTCACTCGTCTCTTTTCGTCTTCAGGCAAGTGCCAATGACAGATTTTTTTTTAAACCGCGCTAAAATGACAGGATGCTATTGGAAGGACAATAATAAGAGAATAACTCAAAATAAAAAGACAAAAGTTCAAAATAAATGAAAGGTGTTCAGTTTGCTCTAACTTACCCTTTTATCGAGATGCGTGAGAAAACCAAGAGAAGTGGCTAGTGTTGCCGCCTGCAAGTCTGCAGCATGAGATGGCATCCCACGAAGTAATGAAAACAGTCGAATTGTTTCGCGACCGGTGAGTTCGTTGAATAACGCGTCGAATTGAGGGCAGTAACCTGATATAAATAATCAAATAAAAAATACAATGCTGTTCACTATCGATCGAGTTTTCAGCAGCTTTGACGACGAAGACCTGTCTAGTCGTGGACTTCTACAGGCTGATATGATGATGATTATGATATATTCAGTAAAATGACAAGGATAATTTAGAATTGTGTTACAAATCAGATGCTAGTCTCAACGGGCAAGAAACTTGCAATTAGGTTCCTGTAGTTATATTTAACTCACCAATATTCTTATGAACAGTAGTGAGTTCTTTTTCCACAGAATATCCGCTGATGAAAGCTTCTCCACTGGAAATACTTTCATCACCCATCAGCATTTTGAATGTTGTAGTTTTACCAGCACCATTCACTCCTAGTAGTCCAAAGCATTCTGAATCTCTTACACCTAAAAAAGAAGTTTAACAAAGCATAAACAACTTTGTTTTACTTTTTTATTGCCTCTAAAATTATTTTTTCATAAAAAAGCTTTCAGTCACAGAACATTTAATTTTATAGTAATTACGAGGTAATATAGAAGTCACTGAAGTATTACCACTCGCCAACTATGTAGCTCCGTAGAGGATCTACGTCGTAGTATCGTAGTGCATCTACAATGTAGCTGCGTAGAGGATCTACGTTGTAGTAGCGTAGAGGATCTACGTTGTAGTAGCGTAGTGCATCTACAATGTAGCTTCGTAGAGGATCTACGTCGTAGTAGCGTAGTGCATCTACAATGTAGCTGCGTAGAGGATCTACGTCGTAGTGGCGTAGTGTGATCAAAATACAACAAGAGATTATTTTATTTGCTTAGTTTTCGCTACTTACTGAAGCTAACTTGGTCAACAGCGAGATGTTTTCCATAGTATTTAGTAAGACCTCGTGCGACCAACCCGTGTTGACTGAGACTGGACTTGTCGATGCGCTGCACGTGTGCTTCCTCGTTGGCTACGTCCGCATCTGTGCGGCTAGTATCGATCGGTGGCGGGGTACGTTTGCAAGTAAATAACTGCAGGAAAAATGAATAAAAAATTGTATTATTCACGAAGCAAGTGGGCACAAAATATTTTCTTTATGCAAAAGCCGAAAGTCGCACGCAACGGACTACGGAGAGTTGGGAATACCACTACGTGATTATATACGCAGCAGAACCATCAAAAACATACACATAGGTCTCAGTATTAATAAGTTCCAGTAGTGGCAATGGATATGCCATATAGCAAACAAACAGGAACGCAAATGACCACGAACAGGAACGCAAATGAGTTATTGCTCTTACCCTGTTTAGAAGGCGATACTCGATGACCATCAGTAAGATCCAGAAAAAGACGCCGCTGACGACAGTCATTACCAAATACCGAAGAATTCCCGGATCATCCCAATCGAAATATGCATTCTCTTTTACTGAAATTATAGTAAATAGCAAGATTAAGTTCCTAGTTGAGGTATCACAAAATGTGGGCATTGAAAAAATACACCATAGTTTTCCATACTAAGCAGCATTACTGTGTTCCAGTTTGAAAAGTATGGGTGCCGGTGCCACATGAGACTTCACACTTTTACGTCCCAGAAGATGCAGCGTGTAGTATTGCGGAGCACGGCCATTGTGAACATGCTCAGTAAGGTAATGCAAATACAGGCACAAAGGCTGGCGGCAAGGCAGACTGGATAGGCAGAGGTAACTGCTAGGCTGCTGATTTAGACGTTTTTTTATAAGCAAAAAAATTGTTCGGAATTACATTATAAGGGTAAACTTACTACAGCAGTTGGAGACCATCTGACATGCAGTTTGTAGATCGCAGTCCGTCACATTCGGCCGCATGTTAACCATGTACTCGCATACTAGTTCACAAGACTGTATTGTTAGTTCCAATTCGTTCAACTGCCTAGAACAATAATGAATTTTATTAATACTTTTAGGGCCGAATACTGAAACGTGACTAAAATTTAAACACCACTGAAACTTGCTCTGCCTCTGTTTGACATTACTCGTTGGTAAGAGATGGCAATAATTAAAGCATAAACTTAATTATAAGTAGCGTCTGAGTATCCGGCCGTTAGTGGACATCTTACACTATTTGCGCCATGTTTTGGAGAAAGGTCAATCAAATCAACTTTTGTGTGAATTTCTTTTCCACGTGTTTACATAGGAAGTTAACAAAATGACTTGATAACACACTGCGCCTACAACGATTCAGCACCGGCTCAGTTTGTTGTAGCAATATAATTATTTTTCAACACACTTGCTCATAAAGTGGCTCTATGGTCACCGCAATTAGGCACATAATGATACCCATAATCAAACTGTGACTTTTTCATTGCTATAACTCACAAGTGAGTTATAGATTTTTTTTTTAAATTTTATTGGTTGAGTAGCTTTCTTACTAAAAAAGTTTTTATTCAAAAAAAAGATCGTGTTCAATAGAACAAATAAATGAATGTTCCTATTGCTTGCTCATTTCATGCAACTTCTTATTTAAATAGATAATTTTAACTCGTACGTGTTTAATAAATAAAACTTTCACTCAAATATAACTTTTGTTTTCTCTGTAATAAAAGAAAACTTTAAATTCCCCATTTTTACGTGGCAGAATAGGCGCAAACCCTAAGCGCGGAAAATAAATAAAAAAAAACCTCATCCCTTTAGTCTGTGGCCGATCGCAATGCGCGCGCATAGGAAAACTGATTATTTTTTCCCGCCATAGCGAAACATTTTTCACAACGCGTTTTCACTGTTGAAATTATTGTTATTTTATTCACAAGTGTGTTGAAAAACGTCGTATGATACACGTGTGTATTGGTGATTACCGTTCTCGGCTTTCTTAAGACCCTCGCCTACGGCTCGGGTCTCAATGGCACCTCGGCGGTAATCACCAATGTACCACACTTGTACCATAATGTACTATTATTAGATACTCGTATGTTTTTTTAACTTACCTGATTGAAGTTATAAAACTATACATCGGGAAGAATTGTAGTATCATGTCTATGATATGTGCGGCGTCTTGTGTCGTTAAAGCTGGACTTTTTAATGCTGCTACTACTTGAGATCCCATCATACCTAGAAATACAATAACACTTAATAGCGTGCAGTAATAACTAAATAGTGTGCTTTTACCCGCGTTTAACCACAATTTTACCTTTTAATTTTTAAAGCGAAGACCGATGACGACCATTCAATAAATCGTCACTGATTTATATTGATTGTCGCAAACTCCCGTTTATCCCCGTGCGTGACTCAAATGTTTGACACAACTAGTAGTACCATAGGAAAATATTATTTCTGGTAGCGTACAGGGTCTAAAAAATCCCGTGACACAACTTAGTAAATTCAACTTACCTAATAACACGTTTAAAAAGAAAACAACGACGAATCCGACGGCTGGTCCTTTGAAAAGCAGCGAGAATACATAGCTCATGGGGAGCATCGCCGCGCCATACAGCATTATACAGAGGTACATCCGAGCTGAGAAACCAAATATTTTCATTTATTTGTGCTTATTTTGCCACGTAAGCTGGGAAAAGTTATACGTTGTTTTGATGTAACTTAAAACTATTTCGAGATTTGCGATGTGTACATTTTATTGTTTTCTTTAAAGTATAATTTTACGCTGTGTACAGTGGTTCTATCTTACGAAGGCGGTTTAGCTGTATTTGTAATTGTGCATGCACGTACATCAATCGAACGCCTCTTCTCTTTCTATCTACTGAGATAGAAAGAGAAGAGGCGTTCGAATGTTGGTTGTTTGATGTCTGAATAGTCCAGAGTTTACGCACACAAACATAACCAAACCGCCTTCGTGAGATAAAACCACTGTACACAGCGTAAACTTGTTTTTGAGTTTTTAAAAGAATTTATATGGTGAATTTATAAAAAACAACTGAAGTTCAGTCAGCTATGGTTCCCGAAATATCAAGGTAATATGCACCACAGCAGCCAGTCGAAAGTGGCTACGTGGACCACGTCACTAGTTGGGATAGTACGTACCCAGCTCCGGTACAGTGGACAGTCCCGCGACGCTGAATGCGGCGCACGAAACCAGAATAGTAACGCAGGTCGCAATGAACCACAGCCAGTCGAAAGTGGCTACGCTGAACCACATCACCACAGGTTGTAATCCAGCTGCTTTTTGTAGGAGCTTTGCCCCGGACGCTTTCTCCTGCAAAGTTAGGTCGTATTATTACTCAATTCAATCCACGACAAGAAAGTTGTGAACAGTAGCCCTATTTTTAAAATAGTTTGTCCGGGGAAGTGCTACCACCATTTTGCCACTAAGCAGTGTTTCTCGCATTGCTGTGTGCAAAAATTAAACATTTTTTTTTTCTAATAGTATTTCACTTACAATTGAACTGTGCGATATAAAACCAGTGTGTAAGGGAGTTAGTAGCAAGATTTTTAGAAAACTTGAAGTATTTAATTACTAATAAAGTACTAGGAGATATACTCACTTTAATATAAAACATGACGTAAACAGCGCTTATGATAGCCACACTGCTGCCGATTCCATTCGCAAGTTGCATTGCCATCAGAGACATCATTGCCTGCACGTTACTCTGAAATGGACATACTATTCATATTCTAGTAGTTCGCCCCGAGCTGAGATCTCGTGATTTTCCCAAAAAAGAAAGTAAAACGCAAAGAAATATTTCAACAATGGTTGAGATAAACTTTGCAAAGCACATCGACACCGCGATCTAGCTAGTTTCCAATCTTACTTGAACTACCAATCATTGGAACTCTTAAGAAATGGAAACTCACGTTATACTGGTTTTACTAAAATTATAATTTTCACTATAGCTAAAACCCCATTTGACGTAGAACAAAAACAATTTCATGAAGATCGGTTCGATAGTACCCTTTGTAACAAATTTATAATTTTGTGCAATATAGTATTAAATAAATAGTTAGGAGTATGCTCTAGCCAGCATACATACAACGCCAATTCGCGCAAATTAACACGATTTTGGCTCTTCACTCGCTCAATTAATAATCTATATTTTTGTTAAATTCCAGTCTCACCTGCTGTGCATAAAATGCTTGTAATGGATAGTTGTACACGTGTATGTAGGCTGAACTATTGCTGGCCTTCAGAAGCGCGGAATGTACGGCCGCTAAAGACACTGCTACGTCATGATAGCCGAAGTTACTGAACCACGCTGTTACAGAATTGTCAGAAAAAGTGACGCCGGTGAGCAGAGTGTGACGGAGCGCGTCTATTGCACCTGGAGTTTCCTGAGACTATATAAATACAGTGTGTTATTAAATCCTATAAATATCCCATCCCACTTATAAGGGTGTTTCTATGTATTATGAGTACCTATGTATTTACAAAAAAAAATGTATGTATGTATTCTATCAGCCATCTAGTTTCCATCGTACAAGCTTTGCTTAGTTTGGGGCTAGAAGGCGTTGTGTTAAGTGTCCGTGAATATTTAAAAAAAAAAAAAAAAAATGTCAAAGTTTAGATGTTTTTTGGGTGATTGTGTTTCAATCACGCTGCAACTACTGGTCGGATTTGGATGAAACTTGGGCTATATTATCTCGTAACCTCTTGGACGAATTAAATTCGTCCAAGCGTAACCTGGATTAACACATAGATAGATAGATAATTTATTTGACATACACACAGAAAAATACAGAACGGACTTAGGAAATATAGCAAACTTATAGATACCTACAAGAAACAAACAAACAAATATTACTAGCTAAGTAACAGCTAGGCTACTTCTGCCCCGGAAAATCAACAGGATCAAACGGGACGCGAACGCAAGTCAGAAGAAATTATAAGAAAGCTAAGTTATACAATAAAAGTGCAGGGTGTTTGTCACTCATTCTCGTCGTAACCGTAACCGTAAACCGTCTAGTCGTATTTTGATAGACTTGAAATATACGGTCTCTAGCCTTTATTTCGTAACAAAAATCTGGAAAAATGTAAAATTGCAAGAAAACTTACCCGTTCCAAATAATATTGATCAAGAGTTTGGTTATCGACTGTGGTAGCAATCATGGTATCGACTCCAGCGCTGGCAAACATGCTTTTGTACGCTTGACTAGCGCGCGCACCGTATGAATCCAGAGATGTACCGTTGAAACTTATTAGGGTTTCTGTTCGTGTGAAGCTGTAATAGTGGGTATATTTTGATACAAGTGTCCTAAGCATTGATTTTTTACTCTTTAAATGGTCATACACGCACACAACCTTCAACTCGGGCTTTCCTACATACATAAATTCGTTTGTAATTATAAATATAAACATCAGAAGCGCTCGTGGCTTAGCTTGTTTACTCAATCTTGACCGATTGTCTATGTTAAGCGACGTTCTGGATTTGGATGGGTGACCGTTAGTGGCATTTACATTCAAGCATTAAATTAGCTTACTTACCCTTCCGTGAGCGTCAGATTTCTCGGCACAGCGTTATCCGAAAGCATCATAATAATTTCCGAAACTAGAAGCGCTATATTGATGAGAAGCACCGGCACAGTCAGCTGCAGTATCACCAGGCCCCAGGACCGTGACCAGTATAACCAGAGCTTCATCCACATTGCGCGGAAATGGAGCAAGGTCAGCTTTAAACCAGTCAGTTCCTTTTCAACTTCGTCAGCGCTGTGCACTGAAATGTAGATATTTAGCTGAAGTTGGTAAATTTTTGCGGCCTGTAGTGGCCACTAACACGTTAAGAGTCAGTCTGGATTTCATAGAGATTTGAAACCGAGCCCGTTCATTGTTCGCTGTAGATTTTGTTGATTTTATGGGCTTGAACTATCACTACTAATGTCCCAAGATTCATCCGGAATAGTCGAGTCGTCGTTGCGACGTCATTGTCACTGTGACATACATCCTATAATGGCTAAGAGGATGTATATGTGAGTAACATACATCCTTTTAACCTTCATAATAGTAGGATGCATAATAAATACGGTAAGAACTTACGTATATCCAAAGAGTCGCCCTCAGAAACCACTGTAGCAGTTCCATCTTCAGATGTTGAATCGATAGGCGCCAAGTCTGCTCCCAGGCTTATTAAAAAAAAACATATACATATCTCTTAAGATTTTTAGGCAAGTTAGTGAAATGCCGCCCGGGTTCCATTTTTAAGGCAGTACAAGTTATGCATGCGTATATTTTTTGTTTGTATAAGTACTCTAGTTTAGGTATCGTGATGTTGTGCCATGGAATTCCAGATGGTACTCTAGTACTTTTAGTACTTTTTTAAACGGATTTAGTCATACCCATTATTTTTGTAAAGTTACTTACGACATAAACACATCTTCTAATGTAGTAGATATGAGGCCATAGTTCTTGAAATTGATTGTGGCAACGTTGTTTTCAAGATCTTCCAGCATATTCGCAAACAAGTGAGACTGGTCATTCAACAGGCTAAATGTCACTTCCGATCCTGCAATTTTTTTGATGAAATACAAGTATTAAAATAAAATCAAACTACTCGATACCCCCTATCGAGTTCAATCTTTAATATCTTTATTCAAGTAAAGTAAGGAACTCAGTATTTATGAACTAAAGAGTGCACATTTCGCAGTAATTGGGAGTTTATTTTATTACTGCCAGAAATTTTAAAATCCTCAAGTACGTTAGTCCCTTCAAATATCTTGATCATTGGGGATAGAGGCGTCGGACACAAAGCTCAAACATTACATTTGGCACTGGACCATGGTAATCTTGCTGTAAAAAATCGATTTCGCGTGAATGAAACGTCTTTCCACGAGATCCTTTTAGTTTTCACCTCATACATGCAGGATGTGGAACGAGCTTCCTCCCGAGGTTTTCCCATAAATAAACAACTTCAAAAAAGGTTAAAACTAATTCTACAGGGTAGGCAATGCATCGATAATGCTTCTGGTGTTGCCTGTTTGCCTAAAAACAGTAAATTCGTATGCGTTATAACATCACCAATAATATATAATATATATAATGTCACCCATCCAAAAAGTGACTGCGCACAACGTTGCTTAACTTAGTGAATCGGTTTGGAATGTTTTTTAGTGTAAATGTAAGTCCGTGCACATTATACATCTTGTGGTTGTGGGTACTTAGATTATAGCATGCAATGCAATCATTAATCACCAAAAACGATTACTTAGCTTATTTTTAGAGATAAAATGGTTAATCGATTGAAGCAAGACATTGCGGAAACACATTGTGATACAAATATTGGTAGACAAAGAAATATCTATAGACTTGAACTTTTAGAAACACCAGACATTGTGGTTTTTGATAATTACCTCTTTCTCTGTAAAAATAATCAGGCAGGTATGTGCCGTCATATCTGATACTCACTAGTCGCACTGGAATACGTATAAGTAGGTACGTGAGTGTTGAGTATCTTTGTGTCTCTCTCTCTTTCATGTACTCGGCACTCGCTTCTCTTTGCGTTGGTTGGTAAAAGATGCTAGATGGATTTTTGAAGTTTTATCTAAATCCACTGCTCACCGTGGCGCGGCGTGATTTTGTATTTAGAGTTTTTTATGTTATTACAAGATAGTACCTACTTATGTAAAAAGAGTACTGCTAGTTTATCCAATCTAAGGTCCCTTCATTCGGTTTTCAGGAGTGATTACCTATTTAGCTCATAATAACTACCTACCTACACCTCTGCATGTGTGTACGCTAATCAAAGAACATGTAATACGTAGTTCCTACGTAAGAAGAAGCGGGACTCCCATTCTACCAAAATTACACACTGAAAATCTCGTTTTGTATGAAACGTGATTCAAATTGTTACACACGTCTCATACATTGTTAGTTTTTCGAAAGCACGAGTCTAGTTCGTGAGTTTCGCCAGTCTGCGCTAATGAGTAGGATCTAGAGATTCACCCTATAACTACTTACTATCTTTATAATACCTGGATTCACATACAATAAAATGATTTATGATTTATGATCTTTTACATCAACCCTGTCCCAGTTTTTTAATATTCTCACCTCTATCGTCTTTACTGGCAATATCCGGTATATGATTTGTAACAAGTTCCGCACACTTTTCATAGTCAAAGCCATCGTCTTTGACTACCACTAGTTGGTATCCAAGTCCATGATTTCTCTTGAGGAACTGCGGTGAACCGACGCACTGTAATCTGCCGTGAGCCATGATTGCTATGCGGTCGCCGAGGAAATCTGCCTCGTCCATGAAATGTGTCGTGAGGATCATTGAACGACCTGATGATGAAAAACTGGCTTAGAATAGGTTTCACAAGGAAACATTTCGGAAAACTCAAAACGGAAATCATGAAAACCAACGCCCAATGCAAACTAAAACGGCTTATCTAATCCAGTATGAATGTTCAGTGAATTTGCGTTCCATTCGAGCATGTAAAGAAATAAAGAGAAATATTAATAATAATAATCGACGAATATATTGTATTTTAAACCTTTTGCTGAACGTAGGTGTACTCTGTCGTTAGTGAAATACCAACAAACCAGCTGACAATACTGATTCCAAACGAAAATCAGTATCGTCCCGTATTGAGTCCCCAGATTGAAAGAGTTTTGTTGCGATTTGGTACCTTTTTTCTCCTTCTGTAAGAGGTCCCACAGGCCGCGGCGTGAAGCCGGGTCCATGCCTGAGGTTGGTTCATCTAGAAGAACCACTTTCGCTGCACCACTAAGTGCGATGCCCACACATAATCGCCTCTTCTGACCACCGGATAGATCTTTGGACGCGCAGTCGCGCTAAAATACAATAAATAAATAATTAATAATTGGTCATTGCCATCAAATTTATTTTATCTATAAAAAAATAATGCGTAGACTATTACTATTACCAAAACATTCAAATAGAAACCCGTAGTAACTCTTTAGTACGTTAGAACTTGCTAAGCCGTCGCCTATCACACATTTTAATCTCTGCCATATTGCTATCAGTCTTAAAGTTCTTCGAAATGATTCATAGACATCGCTTTTCTGCACCAAAATACGTATAGGTAAGTGTTTATTTTCACACTTATCTATCACTGTAAGTACGTATACGTAGCGTTCAATAAGTACTATTGAAATTGTGCAAAGGTCTTTTATATTTTTGAGACTGATTACGAAATAGTAAATACTATAAAGATAAGCACTTAAAACTACTTATTATTGACTATGTGAGTAATAAATGATAATATGCTCTGTCGACCACACATGAAGTGGGGATACGAACAGAAAAATAATGCATTTTTCATGTCGACTGTACCCCACTACCATTCAGTTTTGGTTTGTTGTTAAATTGTCGGTGATCGCGTGTGATACCTGAGTGAACCTTAGCAGCCACCACTTAGATAAGTTTAAATAAAAACAACGGTATCTAGTGGCTGGATAAGGCTCCAAGGTGTATATAGAGCAGCAGTGGACTGTAGCCAGATAATAGTGATGTAGACTTTCGTAAGTAGCCTTACCTTTTCTTGAAGTTCCAGTTTTTCAATAAGCGAATCAATATCGTCCGCCAGATCCCGTCCCTGAAACCCTTTCAGCCTCGCGAAGAACTCCAAGTGTTCCCTGACCGTAAGATCACTGAACAACACATTGTGTTGTGGACATAGGCCGATGTGTGAGCGAGCAGCGCGAGTCTGTCGTTGTATGTCGTATCCAGCAACGATTACTGATCCATAGGTGGCCTCTAAGTTACCTGTTGGATTATGTAGAGTCAACGAAAGCAAGGAAGCTCAAATAGTTTTCAACTATAAAAGTTTGAAAGCCTATATGGACGTTGAAGACAGCCACGTGTTCTAAGGACGGAAGCTGACTTAAGGTGAGAATAAAACTATTCTGATCCAAATGGTAATGTATTTTTTTTTGTAGGGCGAATGTCATTGCCTGGGCAGTTTAGAGATAGTTTCTAAGATAGCACTATTTTAAATTATACGTGTATTAATTTAAAGACCCTTCTACCGTTGTTGTTCAACAATATACTCGAGAGAGCAACGGCACGCGCGCCTAATACAGTGAGTCACTGGTAGTGTAAATTTTTCATGATTAATAAAATATGTCAATGTAATCTCAATTTTATTGTCCACGTCTTGAAGTTCTTTGTTGATGAAATGCTGAACTAAACGATACGGCAATGTTTATTATTTCCTGTTATTTTCATACTACGCTAGAATAAAACAAAGTAAGTAACTCTCACTAAGGCTATTGGCAGCCTCAGTGCATTTGCACTCGCTGCCCTGAAAATGCTTTTAGTTCAAGTACCGACATTTATCAATTATTTGAAGACACTCTTGAGCCCTTCATATTAAACTTGTTATTGTTCTAAACTGTTTAGTAAATACTTCAAAAGCTATTGAAGACACGTAAATAAAAAAATATTTTTCGTTAAATTTGTGTAGTGTAGATTAGTTTTAAGTGATTGTTTATTTTAATTTTGCTCTGTAAGTTTAGTGTCGTAAATAAATAGTTTCTTATTTTTTTTTTATGTAACAGAACATCAATGACATACCTGTCAACATAGATATGGTTGTTGATTTCCCTGCTCCGTTATGGCCCAGAAGGACCGTGATCTGGTCATCATATATGTTCAGAGTCAAATGGTTCACGGCGATCTGAGAACCGTATGCCTTCGACAAATTCTAGAACACAAAGAAACGCATTACGAAAAATTACTAGCGACCGGGATGGTTCTTGTTACCTAGTATAATTTTTTTATAAGTAAAGTTTTTAAAGTAGGAAGATATAAAATGAACTGGTCAACGCATCATGGAGCGCATGTACCAAATGCTGACCGCTTCCAGTATCTCCGTCCAGTGTTGTTTTAGTGCTGATAAATAAGATGTGTAATTAACTAACATTCATGTTAACTCCAATTTTGTGACCCACCGGATCTGTTTCCATCAATATATTTTCCGGGTTATTGTTAATTTCGATAAAATCACCTGAAAAAGGAAACTGTTAGGAAATAAACCATAAACTACCTATTTATAATTTAAAAAAAACTCTAGAATGAAAGCTTACCGCCATATTTATTTCTGCTAGAACACCAAAAATCTTTTGTACACAAAAAGTTCCATCGTTTTGGAGTTCCGAACGGTCCTGGGAGTACTTGTTCCAAGTAAAGTGCTATGAGCATATAAATAATCGCATCCAAAACCAGCATAACGACCACGTGACCAAACGCGAAACGAGACGATTCTGTAGATGGAGATGAAAAGAAATCGCCCCATTGCGCACCTGGACACAAAACAAAAATATAGTAGCGGTCTTAAAAAAATTAAAAATATATTACTTTTGCATAAATAACTAACACGCTAGAAAATAACACAATGGTCATCAAATGGCGACCATGAAGCGAAAGGCGCAGCGTAGGCCCCCATCCGATCGACTGACGAAATTTATGAATGGAGGCAGAAGTTTGCTTCTACAGAATGTTGATGATGACGTCATACTGGCTTCAGCAGAAAACCAGCGCTGCAGTATGGCAACATACCGTAGCATTAAGCCGAGGCCGTTTCACCACCACACAGAGCATAAGCATTTTCATAGGCATCTTGACTGAGTCGGTAGTACTTCTGCCTTCCGTGCTGTGGGTCGTGGGTTCGATACCCACCGAGGACAAACATTTATTTGTGGCAAACATAGATGTTTATTACTATGTATCATAAGTAAGTATGTACTTACCTACCTATATACAAAAAAATAATATAAGTATTCTATCAGTAATTTGGTTCCCATAGCACAAGCTCTGCTTAGTTTGAAACTAGAGAGCGTTGTGTGATATGTCCAAGGATATTTATTTATTTAACTTATTTTTGTATTTATAATTCGTTTGCTTTTTGTAGTTTAGTTTAGTATTCTAATTTTAAGTTTACCTTTTTAGCTGTTTTCTCTTTTACATTGTTAATTTGTGGGGGTTTGAATAAAAGTTTATTTATTTATCTATCTATGTCATGCTTACCACCAGTACTTTCCTGAGCCAACAGAAGCTGAAAGCCATATGACATAGCAGAGTTAATGCTAAGGCAGGTGAACGTTTGCATTGCTGGAGACACTTCGTTTTCCAAAGACACCAACATAGCGGGGGCGTGTGATAAGAACCAAACAACTCCAGTGCTAAGAGCCGCAGTGTTGGCTGAAAATCACAACAAATTGAATCTTAGTTTAATAAAAAAAAATAACCCGGTATTCTCTGTGTCTGATAAACCCAGTATAAGCTCGTAACAAATCAAAATTTAGACCCTAACAAGTTTTTGACAAAAAATGTTTTTTTTATTTTTCTTTTCGTTTGGTCCTATTATTTGTATCAAAATTATATTTATAAATGCTGAGTCTTGCGCACATGACATTGTTGTTTGCGGTTTTTAAATAATTTCAGTAACGCTTGACAGCGTCTTAAAGGCGACGTAAATGATGTTATAAGGGTGATGGATAAGGGTGCTTTTTCACCAGAGTTAAGCTAACCTACGTTGTTAAGGATGTGTTTTAAATCCACGAATAGGGATTGTTTGTTTTCATATTAAACGATTCCTATCGGTGGATGTCAAACATATACTTAGCAATGTAGCTTAGCGATTGCTTAGTGAGAGCTGTAGAGAGCTTAGTGGAAAAGCACCCTAAAGCAGAATCTCAATCTTTAAACGCTAAAATGTAGATACTTATAATAAGTTGCACTAAGTATTGGCACGTAAGGCATTACGGATATATGCGTCACTACACTACTCGAATACATACATGTAGAAAAGAATCCACTTATCATAAAGCAGAAGCATATAGTGCAGATCATGTATATATTCATGTAGAACAGCAGTACTGTCCAGGGCGTGTTGGTGAATACAGCGTAATCAGAAAAACCCTCTTCGTTTGTAAACCAGTTCACCTTAAACAAAGAAGTAAAACTGTAAATACTTGATAAAATGGATACCTACCCACATAAAGATACATTCGTGTTTAAAATTTTCATATTATAATTTATAGCGCTACAGATACAAGACTTATTAGTAAGCAAGATTTATAATAATCACAACGTATAAATTATTTTTATGGTGACTGTACCTACAATCTACATAACCTCGATTATATTTAAATGTATTTTTCAAACATACCTTTAACAGAATAACTAGCATACCAGACGTTAGAAAGAGGTATATGAATTGTTTGCAAAACCATGCCATCCAATGCAACCACGTCGGCAAGCCCATGATTTTCATCGTCTCCTACAAATATAAACAAAATTTAATGCATACTCAAAGACAGTGTTCACATATAGAAATAACTAGAGGCTAAAATAGCATGCATTGCTAGAGATGCGAATACCACCTTAACTCGAAGATAAAATTATTTATATCAGGATTTTCCCACCAGTTTCATCAATAGAACTAGCACTGCAACTAGTGGGAATAGACCGTTCAATATCAAGCTAGGTAATCATATTCTATAGAAGTTGGTTCTTACTTTCAACTGAAGCTCCTTTTCCAATGTCACAGCCCTTACAATGTTAACAGCTGTGTAGCTGAAGGAGAACAAAATAAAAAGGGGTAGCAGAAACTGCAAGAACTCCACTGCCATATCTTGAACGTACCGGGGGTGTGGGTATCTCTGTATATGTACATCAAGACGGGTCAAGTTCTCGCCCGTGATTCGAGATATTATTTCAGAAGACACTACGTGCTGTAATGCTATGAACATTTCATTCACGTATCCTGTGAAGATAACAAATTATGTTGTAGTTGAAAAAAAACATGATAAAATTTAATATTGTAGCATTGATTGGTTCATGTCTCAGTCGACCACTGCGACTCATCGGCACGTCCTCAATGGACTTGCTCTGTGAGGTAGTGCATAGTTATAGGATAAAAAGGTAAATACAATATTTTAGACCAAAACGTTTTTTAAACCAGGAAAATCATTTAGACTAATAAATAGCCGTAGACTTGTGTAGAATATATCCCCTCCAGATTTATGATTTATTCTCATAAATAGTTAAATGTTTACTTGCCTGGATCATTACCACCTTCCCAAGACCACGGAGCTCTGGGCCCGGACACTTCAAAAGCCGGAAAAACTAATTCAGTGCGCCAAGAACTTCCACCTCTAGCGTATAACGAATTAAGTCTAGGTCTTTCAGGAAATCGCAAAGAGTAAGTTATATTATTGGGGAGTTTGTCCGTTCCTGTAAAGGATAATTTCTGTAATTGGCGAATATTTGCGCAGTGTCTCTTTTATCGCGCAAAAAGTCATGTGGCCTCACTTAGCTTAGGAATCGTTCGAGACCACTACTAAAAGCTTCCACTAGTAAAGAATAACACAAACCATAAAGTAGATCATCGAATTCAACAGCCGCAATAACTTTCCGCGTGGTTATTTCATCCGCATAAAGACTTCGCATTTCGTAGCTGCTATTGTACTCCCGAATTCTCACGAACCGTTTGATTATATCATAGATGGGTGCAAAATCTAAATCCGGTGGTATAACTAGATCTGGGATGCCTAGTATTCCAGCGATTACTGAAAGGAAGTCTTGATTGTCTATAAGGTTCCGTGTTAGTAGGTTGGCCATAGCACTTCTGACTACATCTTCTAGCTCAGTACTTGCTGGTGAATACGCAATTGATAACTCGGTTTCAGTCAGATTCTCGCTGTCTATCATTCCCAATCTGTATTAAAACAAAGGTTTTTAGGGAAATTTAAAATCAGGCTACATACTAGCTCATGCTGGTGAGTGTGATGAAAACAATTCTAAAGTCATCACCAAAACTCTCAGAACTTGCAGCATAATACATACACCTATAGGCCCTTCAATAACAGCCAATAAGTCAAACTAAACTTACATAACTAAAGTAGAGTAGTTCAGAGTATGCGCCGGAACAGAAGGGTACATCAATGTATTCTGATGCATGGGCTCAATTTGCCATCGCAAAATCAGAACCAAGCACATGGTGATAACGGGCAGTATTAGTTCGCAGAAAGTCTGAATGCGACGCCGCCATTGCTGCAGGAAATTCTTCCACATCAACAGCTTAAACTTCGTAAAAGCGTTGGCTTCCATTGGCTCGGCTGTGGCCGTCATTTTAATCTGTAGCATTTAATTACAAGGTAATTAATCAAGTACCTAGACGTATTAATTAAGTTACCACAGAATATTAGTACAAGTATTACCTTATACTGTATAGAGATTTTGCATGAGAATAGATTATTGATGAGAATCCTTATTATAGGTACCTGCATTATCATGCTGCAGCAGTATACTAAAGACAAGTCAAAACGTAACAAAATTGCGTTTAGTTTAGTGTATAGTATTATATGATCTGTTGTTTAGTGTTAATTAACAATTGAGTTAGGCACCTAGGAATCATACCAGTTCAAGTGTACGAGATAGTCCAAATATAAAACAAAAATATCACAATAGATCGTAACAAACAATACTAAAACTAAAGAAAGTAAGAATTACCTACCGATTTTAAGTTTGTGGTGAAATGGTTTCAGCTCAGCATAATGCTACACCATGTTGACATACTGCAGCGCTAATTTTCTGTAGTTCTGCAACTTTCAGTTATTTAACTGTTAATATAGGCGCCTAATAACAATTAACAGGACCTAGAAGGTTTATTCATCTGTAGTTTTCATATAGTTAAAATGAGGGGTATACAGAGCCCAATCACTGATGAAAATTAAGGGGCTGATTAGAGTTAATGTTAGCACCGATAAAATAAAATAAAACTTACCTTATAGATATAATCATTCCTTGATAGTTGTTTATATTATTGCGTAGGCAGTCAAACACAAATACACCTTGGCGTTACACAAAACCAATCACGTTTAAAGATTTTGTTTCGCACTAAAAAAACTGCGGAAATAGCAACACACAAAATTAATGCAATTTAAAATAATATGTTACACTATTCCGAGGTGATACAGTACTGACGTCCGCGTTTAGGGTTCCGAATTAATATTACCTATCTACATTCAGATACCTATTAGATAAGGGAGGAACGTACGTCGCGTATGTTATGTATGATGAAAGATAAGACAAATGTAGGTAACCTGCGTAAATAAAATAGGTGTTGTGTAAATACTATTATACTGTATGACCTAAATTTTTTCTCTTCATGATTGATTTTTATCATCATCTGAAGTTTTTCCAGCCGTAGGCATGTCTTTCCGCCACGAAGTCCAGAATCTCCAGTAGAAGAATAAGGTGCATACTTAACTGATAAAACGTTATTTTCAGGAATCAATTTTTGAATGTAAAGCTTTTTAATTTATTTAAGATCTAGTTAACTGCTTTAAAAGTAGGTTTTCTTTTTATATTAGGTAGTTCGTTAAAAATAGTATGGTGCCACGCCGCGTTTTCTGACCTAGGTACACATTATTTAAGCTAAATAGGTGTTCGATTCATAATAATGATTAATTGTAGGTTTATCTATTTTTATCTCATAGTAAAGTGTCTGACTAACTATATTACAATATCGTCAATATCAAGATTGAAACATCACAATAATGACTCATGCTTTGGATTTATTGTACCTAACCTAAATGGTTTATACAGAGCGAGGCAATGATCTTTATATTATATCACTTTCACGCATAGAACGGGTTATTCCCATCGAGCCCACCGTCTGGCCCACTGGTAGGGCTGACCTTCCCAATTGCCTAACATTTGAGATTGAACAGGCTAGGAACCATTCTTCACTTCAAGTCAAGAACACGGCAATACGTGCGTAACAGATTTCTTAAACGATGTTTTCCTTCAGCGTTTGAAAGCACTGGTGTTGCGTACGTACATTTTTTTATAGGAAACTCAGATGTACGATGGGATTCAAACTCATGACCTGAGGTTTGACCTCTTATCTCATTTGATAAAGGTTAAGACGACCGAGAGATAAGACGATAATCTGTTTGCAAGGGTCACGACGATGTGACGATGAAGAGATGTGGGCTTCCCTGATACATGACTGACATGAATGGCCAGGAAAGCTCTGAGTGGAAAAGTATTGAGGCCGGTGTACCACAAGGAGGAATTCTGTCTCCTCTGCTCTTTTCATTATTTATAAATGTGTTGTCTTCACACCTTCTTAGCCAGTATCACATGTACGCCGATGACCTCCAGTTATATTCCTCTGCCTCTGTTAACAATCTAGATAGCGCGATTCAATCTCTTAATGATGATCTTATTCGATTGTCAGCCTGGTCTAATCGTTTTGGTATAAAAGTTAATCCTGATAAGTGTCAAGCCATAATAATAGGCAGCTCACGCCAGCTCACCAAAATTAATTCCCAAGATGTCCCGGTCCTGTACTACAACGGTTCCAACATTCCTTTCTCACCGACTGTTACAAATTTGGGTATAGTATTCGATGCTAGGCTTAACTGGGCACCTCATATTAAGGTAGTTTCTCGTAAATTCTATGCTGCTCTTCATTCTATCATCCGTCTGAAACACTTTCTGCCTACGTCTACCAAACTGTCATTAGTAAACTCCCTTCTCCTACCTATAATAGACTACGCCGATGTAGCTTTCTTAGATCTGACTGAGGAACTGCTCAACAAACTTGACCGCCTTTTGAATACCTGTATACGTTTCATTTTCTGTCTTCGTAAATTCGACCATGTTAGCTCTTTCCGCGCTCAACTTAAATGGCTACCCATTCGAGAACGGAGGAATCTGCGGATCCTCTGTCTTCTGTTCTCTACAATTAAAGATCCTTTCTCCCCAGACTATTTAAAAACCCGCTTCCAGTTCCGATCAGACACACATGATAGAAACCTGAGATCAGATGACAACCTCCTTCTAGAAATCCCTCAACATAATACTTCCTTTCGCGGTAACTCTTTTTCTGTCGAAGGGGTCAGGCTATGGAATGACCTGCCTTACGAGATCAAAAACGTTCAGTCAAGACAACGCTTTAAAAAATTGACCCGCGAGCTTTTCCTCAAGCAGTTGTATGCATGATGTCACCTCTCACAACATTATCTTTTGATATAGATAGATGCCACCTTGTTTCACCATACCTACCTTTGTGTCTTAATACATAATGTTTTATCGATTAGTTATGTTATATATATATATATATATATATTTTTATATATTGAATTAAGCTCATCATATTTAATTAAGATATTTTTTATTTATTTTTTAAGATTTTTCTGTAATGTCGCACGCCAACCACCTCATTACTCCACCACGTTTGGGTTGGCTGGCAGACAATGCTTTCAGCATTAAGTCCACCCTTTGTAACAAATTTATAATTTTGTGCAATAAAGTATTAAATAATAAATAAATAAAATGACTAACACTTTCAAGGTTAGCTAGTTTACGCGCCTAACCGAGCAAGGAGGACTACTGCGGGGATTTTTGATAAGATCGATCACATGCGAGATAGTTAGCAGTGCTTGCCTGGTATATCCATTATAGCGTGAATTCAAGAGCACAGTTTCGGTAAGACTAATAGGTACCAGAGGGGAAATTTGAGTACCTATTTATTCTATTTATTTGTGCAATTATTACAGGGATATGAATTACAACCTTTACATCAAAGAATGATGGCCGCAATGCGCAATCACACCGGGCCAGTCTTTAGTAGACAGACACGTGTGCATTGTTATGGGCAGAGGTGGCATCTGCTAATTCCATAACTTTCTGACACAAAAAGAGTAAAATCCCTTGCATCAGTTTTCGGAATTGTCATTTAACCATGTATACTTATAATTATGTATGGTTAATGTTAAAATAAAAATAAAATAAAAACATTAATACTTAAATAAATTACGGACTATATTTTAAACTGTATAAAAGCTATGTAATTAAATAAATCAATTCTGCCACCTGTAGTGCGCGTAGGCCCTATTAGCCTCGCACTGACGATGTACATCCTGTTTCCTCTTCACGACTTTGCCGCTATTGTTTGCTGCGTCAAGGAGCTCCCATGCAAACTGCTGAGGGAAGTGCACAGTTCTTTCTTTGTCGTTTGTTGCATCAAGCAGCCATTTGATTGCCAGGAACAACGATCTTTTTTCGGTTATGGGCCCAGGAACCTGAAACATAGTCCAACTCGTAGAACTAGGCTATTTTTTATCCAGAAAAAACAACAGGATCTAAGTATAGGGCAGAAAGGATGAAATAGACGCTGACGAAATCACGGGCGGGCGCTAGTTGATTATAATTTAAAAAGAGATATTGTGCTTTACTTGAAATGATAATTTAGACCATGCAAAATATTTATGAATAATAATCGAAAATTATAAATAGATATTTTGGGTACATACCTGATAAGTAATACCTCCTCGCTTGATAGGACACAGCTGCAACAATGGTTTTGAGTTCTCAATTGCTTTGTACAGGATTGCTTTGGGGTTCAATTCAATCTTAGCTTTATCTTCAGGGGTTGTGGCCAGGTGGTATCTTTCGATCTGTATCCTTTTTACATTCTCAAATGCTTTTTCGACTAAGTGCCTGGCTAGTGCTTTTCTACCATCCTCCATGACATGGTTGATAACTTTGCTGAAAGAATGAATCTTTATATACAATCAAATTTGAGTTTTACTTTGCTCTATGCTTTAGTCAGACTATAAGAAGTATGTTTGCTATGTTCCGGGAGAGTGCTACAGTGTGCATGACTTTAGATATGCAGACTCGATTGACTTAACATAACTCTCCACTCTAATTCTTGTTATCTTTCTATTACATTCTGAAGTGTCTGATTCATATAAACAGAGAAAATGGATTTATATTTACTCAACTAAACTTTTCTACACTTATTTCAAACAAAAAAATTTCATAGGTAGGTAAGTTTTGAGAAATGAAAGTTCTTGTGATATTTCTTGAGTGCTATTTTCCGAAAAGGCTTTAATTTTTCCATATTTAGTAGGTCTACAGATAGTAGTACTCTTTAAGTTTTACTGGTTTGAATAATGAGCTGAATTAATCAAGGGGGTTTTAAGTCCAAAAAGGAAGTGGGATGTCATATGATAGGGTTTTGTTTAGACCGTTTCTATTTTAGGTTAATTAGTTTTTGAGCTGTGACAACTGTAAATATGGTTAAAAAAAAAACAATCAGTACCTAAGTATAATGTGAGTTACACATCTTAGGAGAGACTTATGTACCTACAGCAGTGGAGGTCCTATCATAATTCATATTGGAAGAAGCTATTGACCACTTTATATAAGATCTTTGTATGATATTGATCTTAAACCCGAACTCGATATGAATGCCGTATAGGACTTGAAGGTGACAAAGGTTGATCATGATGATGAAATTCATTCAGAATGCTTACTTCACAAGAGGATCAAAGTATGCAGAAGATGTTTCAGAAACAGCTGGAGGTTTGACAGGAAAAGCAGATAATTTCGACAGCTCCGCACTTTCAATAAGTTTAGCTTGATCTTCTTTCCTGAATACTGGATTTTGAAAGAAGTCTGGAAAACTGGTACCTCGTGCATAGGTTCTTAGTTGTGTTGCAGCCGTGCTCCTGAAAATATCATAATAAATTGTAAACATTTGGTTCGGTATTTGTAGCTATGTGTTTGGTTAGATATTAAAAATCTGACCTTGACAATAAATGAAAACCATGTTGAGATATACATTTTGAGAAACCCAATAAATTATTTGCCATCGTATGGGTATTATTTCAAAAAATCGAGTCAAAATAGAGATTTTGGTATGAGACAACCTCACCGAACACAATACACATACACACATACAAACCAAACAAACGTCAAACCATACATTACAAACTCTCGAAACAACTTTTATTTTTTTTAAATTTTGTTCTGGCACTGGAGGCTTGTCCTTTTGCCAACTCTTTTTTGGTCCCAACAACAACAACAATTATACAGTGTTGCCAGTGGCAGATAGTCAAATATAACATGAGACAAGACAGCTCAAAAACTAACATTTTCTCGAAAAAACTAACATTACAGACAAAGAGCGACTGACAGATCCGCGCCAGCTAGAGGCCCTTACCCACTGCCCTTAGGTACCTACCCGAAGACCCACCGGGTGGCAACGTCGACGAAGTATCCCACCCGGCTATGACCCATACTCATGATGATGATATTTTTATAGTTTGACGCTTGTCATTTTTTGCTTGTTTGCTCTTTTTTTTATTCTATGCTTGATTGCTTATTGTTTTTGTTTTTGGTCACGAACGGGACGGATCGATGTCAATGTGAAATCAAACAAAATAAATATTTTTTCGAGATTATTTTTGGAAATCCATAAATTTTCATAAATGCATAATAATGTCAACTATTATAAAGTTTGATCTGAAAGAGCTACGAAAGTTAAGTATTGATGAACATTCTTGTGTAATAGAGAAGAAGGTGACACAAAACTTGGCGCTGCAACCATGGTGTTTGGGCAATCTCAAGGAATCTATTAAAAATTTATTGGATTACAAAATCGGAAAATTTGACAAAGAGTAAGTATTCATTGCAAATAGAAATACGCACCATATCATAATATAGTCCATGCAGAATTTATTTCAAGATGTTTTGACAGGTTAGGTTTATCAAAGTAGATCATCTCATCATTATTATAAATATAAATCTGAAGAAATCCAGTAGGTAGGTTCAACATTATGTAAGCTATATGTCAGGTATAGGTGACCTTTGTTGTTATAAATGTTATATTGTTCTAGTTTTTAAATCACCTAGGTATCAAAACTGTCTCAATTCTTTACTTTAAAAATCTGAATATTGGAGTAACTTAAAATACACTAAAAATACCCGAAGCCAAGTTGCAGGCATCGGTCTGCTCTACAAGTAGGTACCTACAAGCTACTAAAACATGTACACCTATGTCTTTCAGGT
This sequence comes from Eulithis prunata, assembly GCA_918843925.1. Lineage (NCBI taxonomy): Eukaryota > Metazoa > Arthropoda > Insecta > Lepidoptera > Geometridae > Eulithis > Eulithis prunata. The sequence continues at coordinate 5,393,978 of OU974014.1, read as the reverse complement.
TTAATGGGATTCTTCTAAGCTATAAAAACCTACGCATTCTTCAAAATATTGGTACTATAAGGAATGACAATTCAGATATTAACTTCCAAGTACAAGCGGATTACTTCATATTCCGGCCTTATGTTGGAGCTACATTAACAGGAATTGTTAATAAGAAGAGTGTCACACATTTAGGCATTCTTCTACACAGGTATGTTATTTTTAAACTTGCCGAGTTGGTTATTATCAGACCAAGGAAATTAATTTTATTACTCTTACTACTTGTAACGCCAGACATTGCTCAGTTTTGTAGTGCAATACATGGACTTACTCCACAACTGAAATTAAATAGCAGAAAACAGTTCATCCAATAGTAAAACTGGTACATAATCATAATACAAATTTTTGACCAGAGCATTATACTTTAATTATTTCAGTGTAAAGTCAGATGTTTTCTGTTCTAGGGTGTTTAATGTGGTCATCCCAAGGCCAACAGAAGAGCCTGGCAATAAATGGTTAGGGGAGAGCATCAGAGAAGGACAGGAAGTGTCATTCAGGATAGTGGTGCTTGACCTGTATGGAGCCCTACCGTATATCAGAGGGGAACTCGATGAAAGGTAAACCTACCTAACAAAACTATATAGATTTTTATTATTTGACAGTTTATTCAATAGACTAACCTATTTTAGCAATAAACTTCATTGGGGTGAATGTGTAGTAATATTAAAATAATATCACGTTTAAGTTATATGTTGGTATGTAATATTACTTAAAATGGAATAAATGGCTATTGATTGATTGAATGTGTAAAATACTGGATGTTTTTGTAATGCTAATTTATACATTTTTACAGCTCAATAAAGCTGGGACCTGATGGTGATGAAGCAGAAATTAAAACATTACTAAATGTGCCATATGTGGACTTTGAGAAAACAAAACCAAATATTCAAAAGCAGACTGAGGAAAGAATTCCCCAAACACCAACAAAAAAAATACAGAACCTAGCAAAGGAGCAGCAGAAGAAAATGAATGGCACCCCAGCTAATGTATCAATATCTAATGGGAAATCCAAGTCAACCACAAGGAAAGTTGAAAGTAATAATAGTATTACAAAAAAGAGACAAACCAAACCTTTAGATCCAGATGCTAATAAAGACACAACTCCAAAATCATCAAATAAAAAGTACAAAAGAGATTTATCCTAACAAGGAGAGATATGGTGCAGAACAAATACAGATGCTCCAATAAAAAATTTTAAGTTAAATATTAAGAAAATGCTTATTTTGAATTATACATTCTACAACCAAATTAAGATTAAAATTATATCATAAATACAATACAAATACTTATTTCGCTGCCTAGCAATATTGATACCCAAACCAAACTGTGGTGTATTGGGTATTGGTCACTGGTGCATAGGTGCACCTACACTATATAAAATTATCTTTAGTTTACGAGATAATATCATTAAAAACGGCTGGTAATGCACGCATTTTGTATGTCGCGGTGGTCGCCCGCCGCTAGGTGAACGGTGTACGCTACGCGTTCGGTTTCGAACCTTATTTATTTCGATAGTTCACCAATCTCCAATAGGTTGCTTATAATTTGTCTGGGCCCATCTCCAACCACATCCGACCAAAACAGACCAAAATATGTACTGTCAAACTTAAATGACAGTTCAAACAGTCATCATCTCCTTGCCCTTTTCCCACTTTATGTGGGGTCGGCACAACATGTGTTTTTCTTCCATGCTCTTCTATCAGCCGTCATCTCAGTTGTCACTCCTTTCTTAACCCTTAACATTTTTCACGCATTCCATCCATCTTTTCTTTGGCCTACCTCTATTCTTATATCCATCAGTCAAACAAACAGTGTCAACAGTCAATAAAAAAAAACAAATCAATCATACTTCAAATCAAGCAACATCAAGCAAGTGTATGAGTGCGTGCGTGTGTTTTCGATAAAAATGTATTTATTTTACGTCCTATAGTTTTACGTAAATATTTCATTGATATAATATTCTAATGGAGATTTATTTCGTTATTTACAATACCAAAGAATAGTGCAAGTTGTCTTTGTTAACTATTTTTTAGTGTTCATGAAAAATGTCTAAGAATGGCGAAGTGTCATCAAACCAAGGTAAATAACTATCCTTTGATTTATTGACTGTATTTCATTTTATGGATTGTTTATAAGTACACTCGTTTATTTTATCTCAGGTCCCAGTAGACCTACTATGCCAAAGCCAGAATTGAGTTTATTTGGTTCAGACAAACGAAAGGTGTTAGATCTACAAATAGGAGGTCCATCCGGTGATGGAGTGTTCGTGCCGTTTACTAGCGCTCCAGTGCCGCGCCCTAGGCCCCCTACGCGCACTATCAAAGACGTTCTGCCGGACAATGCCAGGTAAGTTTCAGTTAGCATCTTGCTAATATTTCCTAAACTAATTTATGTTTCTGCTGATCATTACTACAAAGTACAAACATGTCAACATGATACTGTTGTTTGAAGCGTGTATATTTGATTGCCTAAATCGTGTGGTATTTCCAGGGATAGATGCAAAATCTACCCATCTATGCAGTCATCTGGTAAACTGCAGTTGTCTGCCACAGAAGTGTATGATTTCACAGCAGATGACTTACAAGATCTGGGTGAAATCGGACGAGGTGCATTTGGAGCTGTAAATAAAATGGTTCATAGAAAGTGAGTGATTACATACTTGCATAGGTGGTTCAAACTAGATTTTATCAATCAAAAAGTAGTCAATCTATTAGACTACTAATAACTGTGAAAGAATCAATCATGCATACAAAACCATTTATTAGCTAATGTTCACTGGAGTAAAAAAAAACAGTAACCCTAGTTTTAATTTGCCAATAATCTTGCTGATTATAATAATTGTAGATCAAATCGTGTGATGGCTGTGAAACGCATCAGGTCCACAGTTGATGAAAAGGAACAAAAACAGTTATTAATGGACCTTGAAGTTGTTATGAGAAGCAATGAATGTCCATACATAGTTCAGTTTTATGGAGCATTGTTCAAGGAAGTAAGTTTACTACTTATTATCAATATATATAAAACTCTTTTGAAGCTGACAGAGAATCAAGGCACAGCCTAAACTATAAGTCCTAGAGGTATGAAATTTGGAAGGTAGGTTCCTTACATAGTGTAGGGGCGCACTAAGAAAGGAATTTTGAAAAGTCACACTCTAACGCGGGCAACGCCGCGGGAGACGGCTAGTTATGAATAAAAGGAGAGGTGTGACAGAATCATAGCATGTTAAAATCATTCAGCTTTCTCTATGCCTATGGAAAAAAAGACTTGATTTTAAGAACATCATCATCATAGGCAGCTTGTAGTGACCCACTGCTGGGAATAAGCCTCCTCCCTCAAACAACACTCTTGTCTATTTTGGGCCTTTTGCATCCAGGTCTTTATTTACTTACATTTTATTTAGATTGAGTACCTATAGTGGCAATTACCTTGTTTTGTTCTAATAAAGTAATTGCCTTTTAGGGCGACTGTTGGATCTGCATGGAGTTGATGGACACATCATTAGACAAATACTATAAGTTCATATGTGAAAGAATGCAGACACGAATACCTGAAAATATTCTAGCTAAAATTACTCTCGCTACTGTTAAAGCTTTAAACTATTTAAAAGAAAAACTGAAAATTATTCACAGGTATGTATATATTGGAAGTTTTATCATTGTATGTACTAATTATAAATAAAATAATTTAGAACCAGATGCTTGGCCCACACAGGTTGTAGATTTCAAAAGATCCAACAAATATGCATTGTGTTTTACTAATCTCACTGAAGTTTCCCCAAATAAAGCCTAAAATATCTTAAACATTATTCTTTGCAGAGATGTGAAACCATCCAACATTTTACTGGACAGGAGGGGCAACATTAAGCTTTGTGATTTTGGTATATCTGGGAAGTTAGTGGACTCAATTGCTCGCACCAGAGATGCAGGATGTAGGCCTTACATGGCTGTAAGTGTTTTATTGAATTAAGCCTGCTTAGGCGCATTCGCCTCGCTGCGGGACCAAAGACGTGATAGACAAAGATGTTAGAAATTACTTTGGTAAAACTTTTTAAAGAGGGACAGTCAATGATGCATTTTTCGCACTATTTCCATTTTACAACAAACCCATAACTAAAATCTTCCATTATATATTATAATACCCAAAATCCTGCAATACTACCTTAATAAATAATATGTGAAGTATCAAAATACAGCTACATGTATTACACAAATGTTTGTGATTGGCTATGGCATGGACAAAGATAGTAACTTTCTAACAAAATTGTACAAGCAAATTCAAATATATTTATTTCTCTCATGCTAATAACTAGGGTAATATAAAGTGGTAACCTTATATCTAAAAAATAGACTAAGGTGGTTAAATGAGAGCTGGCACCCAAAAGGTTTAGTGATAAAACCTGTGTAGTAGGACACGAGGCCCACCTTCCTTCTGGCCTTGATGCATTGTCCAAATCCACTTTGCTGACCCAATGTCGTACTGTTTACCATTAAATGTTTCCAGCCAGAGCGTATCGACCCCGGACGAGCGCGTGGCTACGACGTCCGTTCAGACGTATGGTCTCTCGGCATCACTCTAATGGAAGTAGCGACGGGGGCCTTTCCCTATCCGCGCTGGGGCTCCGTGTTTGAGCAACTACAACAAGTAGTGCAGGGCGACCCGCCGCGGCTCACCAATGCGAACAACGCCTTCTCAAACAACTTCCTCAACTTTGTTAATACTTGGTAAGCGACAATGAGCGTCTAGATGGCGGGATCCCCACTTTTCCTATAATGAAAAATTTAGTTCCTCAAGGAATCTTCAGAATATATGTGCCGTCCGATGGTGGGGTGGGACCACTATTCTCGATGATGTTGATACCAACACTCTGATTTAGGGTTAGTTTGGTATCTTCCAAATATGTATTACTCTTTAAAATAATTTGTATGTTCTTATGTACAAAGTTGGATTGGTTTGTATAGCGAGACGCGAGAGGTTCTATTCTCGCATAAACAATGACTAGATCTTTGGTTACGGTATCGTTGAATTTACTTTGAGACCCACAACACAGGGAATTCTGCCAGGAGTGTGCGACTGTAGGTGGGAGTTGTCATTTTCATTTGAGTTTGACTATATGTGGCATATCTTTACAGCCTCATAAAAGAAGAAACGCAACGCCCAAAGTACAACAAGCTATTAGAACACCCCTTCATCAAGGGTATTGATACGAGCCGGTCAGATGTCGCCTCTCACGTCTGCGAGATCCTGGAAGCCATGGAGCGCAATGGAGTCAGTCCATTCACTACCGACCAACCGGCGCAAGCCTGGATCGACTAGCCATAGCCATAGCCATTAACTAGAGTTTGTATGATGAATGTTCGGTAACTTCACTTTACGCAATAATTTATAATACAAAGTGATCGACCTTCTATCGGAGTCACAAAATATGCCGAAGTTTAGGTATAAGGCTCACACATTTCCAATGATTATGAAAGCTTATTATGAAGGTTACATAATTCTATGAGCCTGCTTGTAGCTATGGGTGATAGTGTTTCCAGATTTGCCACAGTTATAATTCATAGCATTTATATTTTTGCACCTTTAGGCTTCAGTTTCGTAGACTGGCTTGCCTCATTGGACCAGCTGAAGTCATTAGAATACATCTTGTAATTTAATAGACGCCAGTAGCGAAGGAGGCGCATATGCGTGTATAGAAAAGAGTGATGGTCATTCGAAGTAAAAGAGATGTTATTTATTAATTATATCTAAAGCGTGAGGTTTGTTAAAACCAATTATTTAAGAATTCTGAAATGCATTTTGACTGCATTCTGTATAGTTTTATACTGTGCATATGCGCTGACTCCTGAATTAAGCGAGGTCAAGTTTTTTTATACACAACCCTTGTTATTAATAAACTTGATATAAGTTTGAAATAGTTAGACTGTTTTTTTTTGCATTGACAACTAGATTCAAATTCGATCAAAAAAGACAGAAGAACACGATGCATACATATTTCAAACTTTCACAAGTTTATTATTATCAGGGCAAAACTTTAGGCCACTGTCTTTAGTGTCACTTTATCATAATCAAGAATTTGGTGACTGCAAACTAAGGCTAAACGAACACGTTCATCTTGCGTGCGCGGTGACGTTCAGTTATTAATCCTGAGGTGTTTTCTAGCGCGTCCAGTCACGCGTCAGTATGAACAAAATTGTACTACTGCCTTAACATGGTCACATTGGACTCGTGACGCGCGGATTCGCAATGATAGTTGTCTTATAGACTCCTGCACATCCTCTTGAACTATTGATAGTAAAACCAGATAATATTTGACTCTGGTGTGGTAAACTGTGTATATTATTTCTAGCAAATTGTCAGACAGAAAGAGGATCAATATAACAATAATGTATTTAGGTAATTTTATAAATTTGTATATATACCAATAGATGGTTGTATTAATTTTATTAATCTACTATAATGTATAATGATATTATTTTAATTGGCCCAAAGACATCCAATAGTGGTTCAATTTAGAGTACCTATGTAGGTAATAGTTTTATTTCTGAATTATAAGTCATGAATTCTTGATTAAATAAATAAATTTTTACAGTTCTTTATCTTACATTGCTGCCAGGCAGAACTGTATGGAATCATTTACCTACATTCATTATTTTTCCCTATTTATTGTTTTTGTAGTTATTTAATTTTAATATATTGTGCAAATTAGAAGCATCTAATGGGCTTTGTTTTAATGTTATGCATGTAACTTTCGCTGCTCTGATTTATTTTATTTTAATCCCATACCAATTATCTACAAAACACATAGCTGACATGTTATATTACTTAGTAATATTAGGTACCCTATCTTACATACTTACCAAAAAGTGGTAGGTCAAATTAAAGAAATCGAATATTGTATCAATCTATGTTAATGTTATTTAATATTTTTATTATCTATTAGTGGCACCTACACTGGCTGTTTTGTTAGTTAATAAGATTTTATTTTTCCATTTTCAGTTTATAAAAATTTTAATTTAATAATCTACCTATTTTACAATACATAAGTAGGTACATAATTTGTAAACAGCAGTGTGAAGGCAAAACTAAATTGACATAATTGGATGGTAAAATGTAATGTAGATAATAGTCATTGGCCATAATCTAATTTTGCATACATTTATAATTTGGTTCTCATTAATTAATTGTATATTTAAGGAGTAGATTGAGTATCAAAATTATACCTTTGTTTTATTTTATTTAAGTACCTATATAAGAATAGGTTATAGTATCCATCAAAACAAGCTTATTACTTTGTAAAAATGCATTAATCCAAGTTATTATATTTTATTTACAATGCTAAGTACATAAGTACCTATTTAATATTCATGGCTATGTTCTTATTCTAATACCTCACCAATTTTCTTTGAATTTAACACATTCCCAAATTTTAAGAAAAGTTTGTAACAAGTATTGTCCGTGAGATGTGGTGCCAGATAGAAAGCATCCATTTTTCTGGGTTTCATATCAAATAATGGTATCCAATCATCGGCAGCTATTATTCTATCTTCTCTCTTTCCCCAAAAGTTCACGGAAGATATTTTTATATGCTGGTTGTCCTCGCTTATATATAAGAAACCAATTATATTTTTTAGTGGCAAACTGGCTACAGAGAGAACAGCAAACCCTGTAATACCTGAAACAAATTAAAATGATTCCACTAAACTTAAGCAGTAGGTAGTTAGGTAGGTACCTACCTATCTATTGACTGTAGTGTAAGTAGGTGCTTCCTAAAAAGTACTAGGCAGATTAAGTACCTACCTACGTAAGCTGCAGATAAAAAGATATGCTCGTCCAGCACGTTGAACATTTCGAGTAAACCGCAGCTTGGAATAGCTACGCTAGAGCCAACTAAATGGTAAACTTTGAGCCTATTGAATAACGCAACATATTTTATGAAAGGAAATCTAAAAACTGTTTCGAATTTTGGTTCCTCTTTGAGTTTCGTTGAATACACTCGTGACAGAAGCACACTCTGCTTCAGTCTTGCTGCTGTACATTTCAACACAAACATTATAATATTTTTGGCCTAATCAAATATTTGTTTTTTGCAAAACATAAACATAACCTCTCTCACTTCGAATTAATTCTCAACAACTTCACGTCACGGTTTCTTTTGTAACTGACTTTACTCATGAGAAACGCACTTTTTTTTATTTTGCTTTTTAGACATGACATTTTACTTCGCAAATTAGAAATTAAACTTCTGATCAAGCATCTATGGCGATCGTCCTTTCCGGGGATGTCCGGATGCTAGGATATAGGTGTTCGGTGGTCCGGATCCGGAGTTTCAAGTAAAGTAGGGGCCTGTGGCCATGGCCTGTGACTTACTTGTCTATGGGCAGAGTTTTTATAATTTTAAATCAATCAATGTCAAAACAAAAAGATGGTCTAATCTGTCAAAAAATGTAAACAAAAATAAAATACGGCACCAGCAAGGCAAGGCATGGTCTGGGATCTGCACTGCACAAATTATAGTATTTTGGTACAGCGCTGTGCCTGTGTGCTTTATTAAAGTAATTCAGCTAAGCTAAACATTGCTAGAAAGGTTTGGATTCGAAAGAAAGTGCCTAAAAATTGTTTTAGGAATGGCATCTCTAAAAGAAATGTAAGTACCTACCTATGTACCTTTAAAGATTGTCTAGAATAGGTACCTACCATGTCCTTGTCTAGATCAGAGTTGTCTCCCTCTCGTAGGTACATAATGAACCTCATTCTTTAGTCTCTATGTAGGTAGGTACATAACCACACATTGCTTTATAACCTAGGTACCTACTATTTTTTAAAGAAAACAACTTCTTTCAGATATGAAAAAACAGAGGAATACACTGCCTTCTACACAGGTGGAGAAATACAATGGACTGCAGATGGTGCTCACTTACTCTGCCTCTGCAATGACGTCATCAAGACAGTCGATGTAAGCACACTTTCCATTGTTTGTTCTATTGGTGACTCTGATGATGATGCTGAGGCTGATCATATTTACACATTTCAATTGTCACACAATAATGATACAGTAACTACTGCTCACAAAAGTGGTCTGATGAAAATGTGGGATCGCCAAACTGGTATGCAGTTGAAAATGTGGCGTTCTAGCCATAAAGGACCCGTTGCACGGCTAGCCTATGATTCCATTGATGAAAATATTGCCTCCGGTGGTTCAGATGGTAACATACGTCTGTGGGATTTAGCACACAACACTTGCACTAGTAGTCTCAGAGGAGCTATGGGTGTATTTTCTGTCTTGAAATATCACCCAGATTCCACCAAGCAGCTTATATTTGGGGCTGCAGATGATACAAAAATAAGATCATGGAATTCTAAAACTGGAACAGAAGTTTCTATTTACCTTGGGCATTTTAGTAAAATCACCTCCCTTCAGTTTACACCCGATGGAGAATTCATGGTCAGCTCTGGCAGGGACAAAGTCCTTATCTTATGGAATTTAAATGAAACCAAGGCTCTCAAAGTAATTCCTGTCTATGAAAGTATTGAAGGAATAATTTTAATGCCTCCAACTTTTAAAATACCAAATTTCAATAAGAAAATTGCAACTGATGGTATTTATGTAGCAGCAGCAGGTGAAAAAGGTATTATAAAGGTATGGAACATGCTTATAAGTAAGCTCATGTTTGAACAGAAGAACAGTCTGGTGACCCCAGCTACAGAAGAAGGTGGATTGGCTATAACACACTTGATGTTCAATGAAATAAGCAACAACTTTACTGTAGTAACAGCAGACCACAACATAATTATTCATGATGTTGAAACATTTGGATGTGTAAAACAAATGGTTGGTTTCACTGATGAAGTACTAGACATAATTTTTGTTGGTGCAGATGAAAAGCATATTGTTGTGGCTACAAACAGCAGAGATATGAAGTATTATGAATTTGATACCATGAATTGTGAAATTGTCAAGGGCCATACCGACATAGTTCTGTCCTTAGCTCTATTTCCTACAAGACCTGATATGTTTGTATCCGCTGGCAAAGATAACTCTGTTAGAATTTGGCTTCAAACACCTGAGAATGCAATCACATGCATAGGTGTTGGCTCTAGGCACACTGCTTCTGTGGGATCAATATTCACTGCTCAAACATCAAATAACTTTTTCACATCAGTTGGTCAAGATAATTGCTTGAAAGTCTGGACTGTCCCTAAAGAGTTTACCACTTATGATCAAAAAATTAAGTCATCTCACACGGAGCTTGCACATCAAATGGATATAAACTGTGTTACTGTATCACCAAATGATAAAATGATAGGTACAGGATCTCAGGACAAAACTTGCAAACTTTGGACTGAAGACTTGACCCTTCTAGGAGTTCTGAAAGGACACAGGAGGGGAGTGTGGTGCGTCAGATTTTCTCCTGTTGACCAAGTTGTACTTACATCTTCTGCTGACTCTTCACTAAAGTTATGGTCTATAGCTGACTTGAGCTGCCTCAAAACATTTGAAGGTCATGAAAGCTCGGTAGTAAAAGTAGAATTCATAAGTAAAGGACAGCAAATCATATCAAGTGGAGCAGATGGCCTCTTGAAACTCTGGAACATAAAGACATCAGAATGCAAAATGTCCTTAGACAACCATGATGGCAAAGTGTGGTCTTTAGCAATAAGCAAGGATGAGTCAATTGCTATTACTGGAGGGTCAGATTCCAAATTAGTTAAACTAAAAGACGTCACGGCGGAAAGACGGGAAACAGTGGCAAAGGAAAGAGAAGAAATGATCTTACAGGAGCAAGAGCTGATGAATTTGCTGCACGACAAGAAAATGGTCAAGGCATTGAAACTAGCGATACGAATGGAAAGACCGTTGCATGTATTGAAAATCGTAAATGAAGTTCTGAAAGGAGGTAACGAAAAACTCAGAGAAACTCTAACAGCAATCAATCACACGCAAAAAGAATCCTTACTTAAATTTGCTGCAGAATGGAATACTAATAACAAAAACTGTCATTCTGCCCAACTCGTGTTTAACATACTCGCCCCAGAAGTTATTTCGGGCACCCTTAAAGTACCCGCACTGGCTAGCTTCATCGAAGGCGCCTTGCCTTATACGGAGCGACATTTTGAAAGATTAACGAACTTGATGCAAGATTTACATTTTATCACATACACTGTAAATTGTATGACACCTCATGCTATGGAAAGTTAAGCGATATACATAGTAAGTTGAAATAAAATATTTTCATAAATATTAATGTTGGGTTTTTTTATTCTGCTTCTAAAGATGGGTCACATCATGTTTTGAGCAGATGGTACATTACGACTGTAGTGAGGCGCTCGCGCAGCCTTCATCAACAAACCAACTTGATTAGTTGGACGCGTTTCGCGCGCGACAGCCTGCGTGCGCGCAGTAGTGGCGAATCTATCCCGCGAGGCGGACCGTCCGCTTTCCACATTGTGTCTTGTATTTTTAACTTAGTTATCGATGTATTAGTTTATTTAACATGGACATAAAAGTAGCATTTTTTTGTGCGCTTACACTAATATGCAGCCACACTCAAGGACAGAAATCTCCATCGTAAGTGATAATTTAATATTTGTTTAAAATAACATTAATTAATTAAAATAGATTTCAGTTACTGGAACAAACCAATCAGTAAAAGAAAAAAACGTTATTTTTAAAATATAAGTTCAATTACAAAATTAAGCTAAACACAAGTAAAGTACGACCGAATATAATATTGCTGGAGGGAAAATTGCCTCTAAGTAATTAAATTTAAAACGGAAATCCTAAACGCTGTTTTTGACCATCAATATTATAGAACGGCGGAAAACTCGTTGGTTTGATTATGAGATACTCGTATACTCGTATTCCTGCATAAGATACTGTGTATCTTATGCAGGAATTCGATTTTCTTGAAAAGAATGTCAGATCATTCATATTTCGGTAGTACCTAGTAGGTATAGCGAGCAATATAGACAGCAAAACTAATCAACATGAGCAAACAATAGGCCCTAGTAGGACGTGCGATACCTGCTAACGCGCGTAGATGTTCCATACCAAATGTTACTGTTACGTTTAATAGTGTTTAGTTTTAATGTTCCTTGATAACAACATTTTATTCCCTTATTGGTTTCTGACCTTATACTTAGCAGTAGGTGGACTTTTACTTTAGTTTGAGAGGTCCGACCTTCGCTGCTCTGCTTTTTTGCTATCACAGGAAAAGTGCCGGGTAAAGCAGATCATTGTTTTACATTAGTGCATCAGTCCATGGTCATGAGATACGCAACAAATAGACAGTTCACAATGAGCACTTGCTACTTTAATCAATTCGACATTCTGATTGTTTGTTATTACAAATTCTATATAATGTACCTACCTAACCTACGTATACCTATCTCGTAGCATTTAACTGCTTGCACAATCACGTGGAAGATAGGTACGAGCTAGTCCGAGCACAGACAGTGCAGACTTATCTTAAATTCTACGTGTTAAACTAAAACTGAGGAATTCGTCATTGAAGCTAACCCTAGTGTGTGGCTTTCCACATTTAATTAATATAAAAAGAACACGAGATTTTTAAACTTAATAAATTAATAATTCCACAGTTAGGAGCCATAATTTGCTTATATGCGATATGTATCATAAGCATTTATATGTCTTGCTCTATATAGAAATTTGCCAGATAATTTTCTCAAACAAGATTAATTTCACTGCTCAAACAGATTATGTGTTCTGTCGGACTTAGGTGCGCTAAGCTCTTAATTATCCGACCAATGTAGCTATGGGATATGCACGTTCCAAATGCAAAGAAAAAGTCACATGTTTGTATTATGAACACCGAACAATTTATCTTCTTCATCTATGCACTTGCAGAAAGCAAATAGACGGAATTAGATTACGTACGACCAATAAAATTGCATGATATTGTGCAAAGTGATATGGGATGGAGTAAATAAATACAAAAAAGTCCATAGATCCTAAGTATATTACCTAATAAAATTCAGATATTCTTTTATTTCATGTCATAGGTAGGTAGTCATAGGTAGGTAGATAGGTAGAGGAGTCAAAAACTGCAAAACAAACCCTTTCCTATGATGCCCCTTGACTGTGTCGCCCGCCTACCTTTTATTTTGGAATCCCCCTTATTTTCGTCGAATTTTAAATGACTGTTTTAGTTAGAAACTTTGCTTTATTTTTCCTGCAAAGTTGACGTACCTATACCTAACGTATTTATCTGAGATTTCTTCAGACGGTCATATATTTCGTCTCACACATTTTCTTCCACTATAATATCACAATATCACAATCGGCAATATCACATTGTCATGTACCTACCCAAACTTCTCTAACAGGTTTTTTTTTTCGAAAATTTCACTTTATGTTCCTCAGAAAAGGGTAGGTAAATCTTAGAAAGATAACTACTATCTAGGTACTAGAAGGGCTGTCATTTCTGAAAATTCGCAACTTCCTGACTCATAATTTCCACATCTTACCTGAAGTATATTTTAAAAGAGCGATCACTTTGCTTTTCTCATCGGTGCGACAGAGCGAGGAAGCGGCTAATTGACCTTTTATAAAGTTTTTACCGCTCAAGGCGCGTTGATGGATTGTTTGAAACACTGTCGTTTCTGTATCACTATCATCTAATCCATCAACTGTATCTGTGCCTTGGCTGACGTAGTTATTGCTAGGTTTGGTGTGTTAATTACATTTTGTTGAGTTAATTACGTTTTCATCGTCGATTTACACGGTAAGTAGGTTTTCAATCAGAATCGACAGATATTGTTTATTAAAAAGAGTAGTGTATAATTTTTTCTGGTCGTACATCTATATTTTTAATTTACCAACAACCACTATCACCTGCCGCTGCCCAGCTTAAGATAGTTCTAAGTGTCTCATAATATTATGGTACCGCGGTATTGGCAGGCTCCTGCATACAATCTCATGCATCACATTATTTTCACAGAATATTATTATTCCACATGTGCACTTCAACTTGTTTAAAAAAACCTACAATGATGTCGATTCTGCTGTTGCATAACTCTACACTAACGTAATTTGACAGGACTAATAATTTTTTCGTCCTATCGCAAACTAAAATTACCAAGACGACTATTTAGCACTGTCAAATTAGGTTCCTCTAGACAAGTGCATCAACAGTATACCTACCGACACCAGTGTCATAAAAGCTTTCTTTAATATGTTTCGGTTTATCGGTTCGCACTTACTTACTAAGTCATCCATCTACAAAAGTATCAACATTAACTGAGAATTATTTTATGGCACGTAGAAGCAAGCAAGGTAAATAAATATAAATGTGCTACGCATAAAGACACTTCTAATAATCGCTTGCAAAACCCATAACGAATTATGCAGATCATGCATGCACAATATGCACATACCGTAAGTCATTACACGCTATTATAAAGCCTAGCCTTAGCCTACCAAGCCATAAGGACCCTATTATTGATATTGACCTCTAAATGAACGATTAGTAAGTTTAGATAATGGAACATACTTAAGGACACGAGAGGCCAATCTTAATGTGTTACCTCTGACAGGTGCTACCTCTGATAAAGCATGTGATCAAGTTGGTATGTACCTAAGCTACCGTAAAGGGTAAGTAAGTAGGTGCCTTTATAAACTAACTACCTAAACCACTTAGAAGCTATTGATTCAAATTACCTATAGCAAACGGCTCTTTATCACCGATTCAAGCTTATGTTTTGTAATTTACTTACCCATCCGAGGTTAATATCTTCTCGATATATCAAAAGTTGTCATTACGAGTGGTTATTTACTGGTTATCAATAAAATTTGTTAGGTCTCTACTATCTGGGGTTCCGCAAGGATATATCCTAGGTCACCCCTTATTTATGCATTTATGACAAGTGATATTGGAATTCCCAATTTTTATGTCACAGACTTTTTAAAGTTTTTCAATCAAACCGTCTTTAGATGACTGTAGGTAGACTGGAGGTATAATGTTCCAAGAAGTGTTTTTCCTAGCGAGTCACAATATGCCAGTTTGGGTGTAACGCGTTGGGAATAATGATTAGGAAGCGGGAACCCATCCATTTTATGTGATTGGCAATGTTCAATGAAAGTAATAAAATAATTTTGGAATTCTGAAAAAGTGATCAAATTAGGACGCCGAGTGTACTTAGCTTAGTTAGGGATTACTATATGATCTGTGGTTTTGTGAAATGCTACCGATATCTACACACTTTAGAAAGAAATATGAACACGCAAGTTAAATTAAATATTTTAAATTCATTTACCTACACACTGCAAGAATAATTAAATTTTAGTCAGATGGCCCGAGGCGTCACATGACTGAGGGAATGTGTCCTCGTCACCTCGCGAAGATCAAGGTGTACCGTATAAAAACCAATTAGGTATGATAAACATCATACTTTATCACATCTAATTGGTTTTTATACGCTGCAGTCCTGAATCATAGAGAACACTTCCGATTGGCAGTGATTTAGATCATATATACAATGTCTTAGTATTTTTCAAGTTCTGACTTTGAATCCATTAGTGTGTTTTGTGATAATAATGAATTTAAAGAGTATTAGTAGGCAGTCACTTGGAATTATGTCATAGGCTACATTCTAACTTTAAGTTCCGCTCAGAAAGGTAGGTAATCTAATAGTCGAATACTCAAACGCCACTCAATTTAAGTCACGTTTAAATTATTGCCATCTCTTACAAATGAGTAATGTGAAACAGAGGCAGAGCAATTTTAAGTGGTGCTCAAATTTGAATGACGTT
This sequence comes from Eulithis prunata, assembly GCA_918843925.1. NCBI lineage: Eukaryota > Metazoa > Arthropoda > Insecta > Lepidoptera > Geometridae > Eulithis > Eulithis prunata. The sequence goes on along the minus strand of OU974014.1, from coordinate 5,378,173 downwards.
TGAGTATTTCAGCCTAAGTCGCTTAAGTAAAGCTTTTATTTCAGTGTAGAGATTTTACAGGAGTTTCAATAAGCATACGACATCCCCATAACATTATCTACGGCTAAAATGATATTAAAGATGCAAATATTGAATAGCTCATTATCAGAACAACTGGTTAAAGTTATTGTGATGGTGATGAGGCGATGCGCGTGCACTGACAGCGTCGCCTAACAAACGGCCTTTGCTAAGTAGGTAGTTATGTACGTTTACATGAATTGTAAACAAATAAGTCTGCTCTACTGAATTCCGAATCGAATTTCCTCTCCGTGACCTTGGCGAGGTTAGCGTTGCTGCCAATTGTTACGTCGACTTCAACGTCGCGTCGGTCGTCTGCAGATGGCACGATAGTCAATCGATGACGAAATGGTGCTTCGCGATCACAACGTAATTTAGCAGTGCAGTGAGATCGAATAATGCGATCGCTGGATGGACTTCTTACTAACGAAGCACCTAGTAGAGAGTTGGTACTCGAAAAGTTTTAAATGAAGATATAGTGATTGCGCATGTAGGTAGGTACAGTCAACCCTCAAAAATTGAAACATTTTTAAGTTCGCAAGAGAATGTATGGAATGTTTTCGGTCACTTCTCAAAAGTCTTGTCATCTACTTATGATGTTGACTGTCTATGTAGCACATTCAGGATGTCTTTTCAGTAGATACATAGTGTACTAATGTTACTTCTTTTGTGGTAATAGCCGGTAGGTACCTAGTTTTTCGTGACTCCCTAGTTAAATCGTGAGCAATATACTGAGCGGCTATTATGTCATTTATTTGCGTAGGTAGGTATAGGTACTTATTATCGGTAATTAGCGCATGGATAGAAAATTATGATGTTTGGTCGCGAATCGCGCTAAATTACTTTGTTGTATTTAATTTGCGCAGGAAAAGCGTAGTTTCATAATTAAACGTGATTTACTAATCTGACGACGAGCGTCGTTTTAATTTGCCTCTACCCAACGACATGTTTGGCTATTATATTCATACCTATCATAATATATAAAGTCTATACAGTTGGACATAGGCGTCCCTATATATTTTCAGAAAGAACGACTTTAGGTTACCTATAGCTATTTGCAAGTAATATATGCAAATAAAATTACCTAATCGGTTTATCTAAAATCACCGATGAAAAGAGTTTAGGTACGTTTTAATGATTTATTTCATACGCAACGTACTTGTAAGTACACAGGTTTAACTTTTATGGTGCTTCATGGCACGACAAACACACACACACACACCCTCACGGCAAACACGCGAGGATAGTCTATGAATTTATAACAGGTGAATTGTTACACCTGAAACAATGTCGGGCATTTATATTTTCGATAAAATTTTTGGTTTGTCTTAAGCACCGAACCCCCAATTAACTATGCGTAGAATCGTAGACATTACGTAGCAGCGTAGTGGCCTACACCGCCACTTACAAGTATCTCTTTTTATCAAAAGGTCTACGTCGTCGATGCTACGCAGCAGCGTAGCTCTCGCTACGCCGCTACAGAGTCACTAGGCGGTACTACTTGTTACCATTAATTATCACATGTACCAGAAAGAGTTTTTTGCAAATAAAGAATTTTAACTTTTTTTTACTTTACCTTTTACGCCAGCGGCACGGCCTTTTATAAAAAAAACTATACTGCTTACAAAAACAAAGAAAAGTGAAACGTTTTATGAGTGCGTGTAATTAAAATCAGGTTACCAACATTTCGTAATCTATCTATACCAAACTTTTAAACAAAAGGCTGGTAGATAAGTAGTCTAAATAGTGATAAACCACTCTATATCTACACTTCGGTATAGTTCTCAAGAAAGTAAACATTTTCTTAGAACAAAAGCTTTTGTTCTCTGCCTAAACAACGATAGCAGCTTACGCAGTTCACAGTTTGTACAGGGCTCCAAAACATATTTATTGAATGCTCACGTAGAAAACGGCTTAGCTTTAATCTAAGAGCAAATCTTGTTGATATCTCAAAGAATTGGTTCATAATGTTATCAGTGAGCACAAATATTGGCTCTGTTGTCGTTAGCAGCTACCACGACCTTGCAGGACCATGAATCCATGGACTGAGTGTCCCGGACGGAACTATGTAGTACCTATGCTATCCTAAGGGGAGATAATTATTAACACTTATGGGAACAACAAATACTCTACGACTTTTGCAATTTCGATGATTTTCATTGAAGAAAGGTTCTATAGGTTTGTTTCACATTTCCTCAAACTGCGTGTTTTGTTATTGTAATACTTAAATGTGGATGGTTTATGCGATGCAAACAAGAAAAGCACATGATTTTGGAAATTAACGGTAGTTACTAATTATCTAAAAATAAAAAGTTATAAAATGGCTTACTTTACTAGTTTAATAGTTTCGTTTTTGCTGTTCATTTTCATGGACTGCTTAGCTCTGTTAGTTCCGGAACACCCTGTATTAACCTTAAACTACTTTCTGAAAACATTTGCACTGCTTTTGTAGTAGGTAATGTAGGTACGTGACAATACATGCTGAATGCATTCAATCAGTCACAAGACCAAGTAAATAAGCGATACCGTTCTTAAGATAGAGACCATAAAAGTTAATTGTCTACTCTAGGTAGGTACTATTCATTCCTAATACTTGCCTACCTATCACGATTTAGAAATAATTTCCTATTATCTATTCTACATTTGGTTTAATATAAATTGCAAAAGTTTACATAAGTTTTCACCTCGGTTTAAGTAGGAATTTCCTAAGTACAGTTATTTCTCCACAAGTCCATGATGCAGTCATAGATTCGTTAATTGTTTGTCCTTGTTTTTGCTCTGTATACTAAATATTACTACCTAGTACTACGGTATGACTATAGGTACGTACTACGTACAGCCGCGTTTAATTCGGAAGATAAAATACCATTACGAGTTTAAATATTGTATAGGGATTTACGAAATTAATTATCCCTTAATCAAAACAGAAACAATAAGGCATGGAGACTTCGAAAAGCTCAAGGCCAGCGGGTTGGCATGAGCTTTTGAAGGCCAACTAAAAATGTTTTGGTTATAGAACGAGTATTGGACTAGAATGTCCGAGCCTAGACAAAGGAGACTCCTTCACGCAATCGGAGTTCCTCTCGCGGCTCGCCAACGAGTGCCGGTACGATCGCCTGCTGCTGCCGACATACCAGACCGGAGACGTGGTCTACGTACATGCCAGTGCTTATGTCTACTTCATACAGCCAGCTGAAGCGCATGACCTGGTAAGATTTTAAGTGAACAAGTTTCTACGGTAGGAGGCTTTAAAATGTTTAGGTAAAGAGCTCTTAGCGTTTACCGTACCTATGAATCAAATCAAATTAGGTATATTTTTTATTACGAGAAGAATAAGGAAAAACTATTTGCAAGTAGGAATATACATTCAGTTGGAGTTACTTTAAAAAGTATTTTTCCGTTTTTAACCGAATCTGTGCTGTTGCCCTGTTTCTTAAGAACATTATATTTCACAGAACTTCAAACTTCACTTTCTTCTCCAATTACGATGGACGGACCCTCGACTAGCCTACACCTTGTACTCTCCCGAGCGGTCCAAAATCATAGGCGAAAGTGACTTACGATCTCGCATCTGGGTCCCACACCTATACATGTCCAACGAACAGTCTTCCAGTCTCATGGGGACGGATAGCAAGGATGTCCTCATTTCCATAGCTCCTGATGGAGAAGTACTTTTCAGTAGGAGAATGCAAGCAGTTCTATACTGTTGGATGAATCTACAGAAGTTTCCTTTTGATGATCAAACCTGCTCCATGAACTTGGAAAGCTGTAAGTTTTAGTATACTTGCGATGAGCAATTCTTTCCTACTCAACTCTGGAATAGCCTAGGTAATTCTGTGATTCACAATTTCCCTAATCTTTGTGGCTATGAGTAATTTTACTAGCTTACTGTGTAGGCAAAAAGTAATTCGCGTAATGATTTTCCTTGCAATAAATTACTTACAGGGAAATACAACGCATCAATTCTGCGGCTTATGTGGGAGAAGGATAGCCCTGTCAGGCTTTCTACGGAGCTGCACTTGACAGAGTACTCTCTCATGGACTTCTGGACGAACGAATCTGTGGTTCGAGGAGATATCATGAACATGCGCCTCGGGGGAGGTAGATGTAATGTCTATTTTTTCTGTTTGTGCCGTTCATTTATTTTTACATTTGACTGGTTTCAACATAAATGTAATTAAACTTTTCAGCTGGAAACTACAGTGCCCTGAAGTTCACGTTCAAACTGGGACGTGAAGTAGGTTACTATCTCATGGACTATTTCATTCCATCTATGATGATAGTGGCTATGTCATGGGTTACATTCTGGCTGCAAGCTGACGCTGCTGCTCCTAGGATAACTCTAGGTGAGTACCTATCTGTAACTGAATGAACTTTTCATTTGTTTCATAAAAAGTTAATTATCAAAATAAAAAAATATTGTGTCAATTCTCGAAAGCCATTTTACGAATACTTTAAAGATCTTTATTCTCAAATACTCGAACTATAGGCTTTAAAATATACTCCTGATAATCAAAACCCACCGTATCAAGGTACTTATATGCCAAACCAAAACACGCCAGAAGAAAACGTGCTCCTTATTTAGGACCACCATCCCAAACCAAATCGTACTCATACAGACTACAGATGAGAGGTGTGCGAGGAAAAAATCGTCCAATAGTATAATTTCATGTGACGAATTTAGTCATGTTATTGGTCGATTTTTTTCTGGTACATCTCTAGTGGATGCGCTACGCAGCCTTATTGGTCCTTTGATTCTAGGAACAAGCACGATGTTATCGTTCATAACGCTGGCGTCCTCTCAGGCGAAGACACTTCCGAAGGTCTCCTACATCAAAGCCAGTGAGATCTGGTTCCTGGCATGCACCGGCTTTATCTTCTCAGCATTAGTCGAGTTTGCATTCGTCAACACCATTTGGCGAAGGAAGTACGTAATATTTCATCATAAAGCATCCTTCTTATTGTGATAAAAAAGTTTGTATATTGGTCATGGCTTTTTATAGCCTCGTAAATTGTAGACGATGAAGGAACAGACATAGTAAATTACTTTGAATAATCGTCTGATAAAGTAAAAGGTAAACTTGCGTTCTAAAGGACAAGTAGGTACCTACTTACATAAGGTGTTCATAAAATTTTGAAATTCCTGTCTTTGATTCTCAGCCTTCATTTGTTTCTGATTCAAGTTGAATATATTGTACCAAGGCCGATTCTCGCTGTACCTAGTAGGTATAGTCAATGCATCGAAAATTGGCCTAGAAACTTTCGCCTATTTAACTTAACTACTGTTTTTTTACTACCAAAGACGGAACTATTTATTTAATAGTGTACTAAAATTTTTGCATAGGAAAGCGGTTAGCCTTAAAAAGGTGAACAGCAAATACATCCTCAAGAGTACTTTGACCCCGAGATTGGCTCGCAAAGAACTGCAGAAAGAATTACAGTCCTCGCCGCAACTTACCAAATCCCGGTCTTGCTCGTCGCTCCAGCAAGAAACCAGCTCAGACCCAGCCGGACCTGGCTACAACAATTATCTTACTGTGCATGTAAGTAACAATTCAACAAAATCCTAAAAACAGTTTTTTCTAGTAATGCCTGCATAAAAATACAATGCATAGCATTGTATTTTTGCAATGCATAAATAAAAGTTCTTAAACTTTCAATAGGTACGAATGTTTAGAAGCTTGTATTTTTTAAATGAATACCTGCTTTTTTTACTTTTTTTGTTTGGGGTGTATACAGACATAGATTATGACGAGATAAATTGATATAATCCTTAGTTTTGGTTGGTCAACGTCAAACAGTGGAGTAGTTACCCTTCCACGTTTGTATGTATGGAAAGGTGCGCGGCTAGTTCCACCTTAATTCTAATTTCCAAAAAACTTAAAAACCACCTCATTGCAGTATAATGTATTTAGTCTGAAAGTAACATAATAATATGTTTTTAATAAAATTTTACAATTTGTCATGGTTTTTTGAAATTTGATTCATCAACCGCATAATAAGTAGGTAAAGATTGACCATGGTTTATGTGATTCAGAGGCTACTTTGAAGGGAAGAAAAATTTTATAGCAAAATTTTATACGTGCTTCTTATTTCCTAACTTCAGGAGTATATCAGCCTTCTAAGTATTCAGCCCATCGTCGTCGTCGGGAGTATTTGGCCTAAAAACTACGCCACCAGAGTTGGCCACTAACTCATACGAGCTTGCTTGCTAAGAGTAAATCTATCCTGTGCTCTTCCACCAAGTTATTGGTACAGCCACTTGACTTTCATGACGATCTGCATACAACGTTAGAACAAACATAGAAAGCAATGTGGGTTAGACGATAAATTACAAAGATATCCACTAAATACAGTTTAAACAGGGTTTATCTCCAAAACATCTTAGGTAAATGTTATTTTAGCTAATGTAAAGTCACGCGGTGCTAATACATATTGCGGACGCGACAATGGGTGGGTTATAAGTACCTACTCGAATAGTGATTAGTACTAACCTACTGAATTTTGTGCTCTAGTTAGAGAGGATAAACCTACGTAATGATATTTTGCTACCTTGTTATCAATTAGATAGAATATCAGTCGTTTAGCTCATCCTGACGCTAATGGTATGTTTTGATGGATTTTGATAAATGAGATGTCATTAGATTCGCCTTGATCACGGGGCGTGTGACCCGCTATAGCACAGTTTTTTAAAAATCATTGCATAGCACCATAGGCCCATAACCCATCAAAAAAATAAACGTGGACCACTTGTTTAAGTTTAAGCATATTTTTTTATGTGTAGCACAGCGATACATACCTAGGTACGTATGTATGTTTAGGTATATATAAATAAGATAATTTCAATAAGGTAAAAACATGGCAATCGGATATGTAGATTCATTGAATTGCTTAGTTATGGGTCATAACTAAGCAATTAAATAAATCTAAAGGCAGTTAGGTACTTGTTTAATAAATTTTTTATTCGCATAGTTGCTAGTAGTAAGTTATGTGTCACTATTTTGTTTGATTTGATTAGGCACTTTGATAGTAGGTAACTATGTTGTTTGTTACCTGCGCGCACTCATTATTCATCAAGAGGCATAATGTTATCAAAATCCTTTTATAATATTAGGTTCCATTGTTTAGTCACTACTGCGGATAGTGATTTACTTGTTTACCTTCAACAAAACGTTATACAAATATAATTAAAAGATGCGCAAGAGCATCTAGATTGAGTCATTTTGTACTAAACTAAGCCGTCTCCCGCGGCGTTGCTCGCGTTCTACCCTTTAGAGTGAGACGTTTTCTAAATTCCTTTCTTAGTGCACCCCTACACTACATAAGGATACTACCTTCCAAATTTCATACCTCTAGGACTTATAGTTTAGGCTGTGCGTCGATTCTCTGTCAGCTTCAAAAGAGTTTTATATATATTGATAATGACACATTCATTACTGAAGACTTTACTTACTTACTGACCTATAGGGATCTTTTTATTTTAGATTTTTACTTATTGTATGCATCCATTTTTCCTTTTTTGTGAGCACGTATATTTCAAGGCGAAAAGTCCTTTGTTTCCCGACCCTGACCTCAGGACCGAAGGCTAATTTCGGAATTCGAATAATTTTGATGAGTTGAGTTGCAAGTACGTTTTCTCCGTCTGTCAGTTACCTATTTACTACGGTTATCTCGATGCTGGATGAAAATGGTCACATTACTAATTATCTATGTACCTAAACTAGTAAAAAGTAAACTAGTCCACGAAATTCTAACAAACATTTATAATTTCAGAGTTTCCCATCTGCAATGAATTTACCAACAATCACGACGCAGAGCTACGACGACCTCACGAAGAACAACGGTAGGGACAGCGCTGATTCCGACGAACCACCAAAGCACAACTGGACCACCATGACCCCACAGGAAATAGCCACGTGGATCGACAAACGCTCCCGAATTTTATTTCCGCTTATGTTTGTGTTTTTCAACATTATTTACTGGACTTTTGTGTACTGTCTGTAGGACTAATCAGATCATTCCTATTTTCGGTAATTTATGATTCTACATGGCTTAGTTCCGCACGCATTGACCATATATTTACGTTAAATATAGCCGACTAAGTTGGGAGGATGGTAAGTGCTGGGCTTCTTCATCTTGAATCATTTCCCAGGCATTACCCAAGTACAGGGAGCGGTAAATATTTTTCGAGGCGAAAAGGTTCGGGGCGTATAAACTATCTTGAATAGGAAAGGCCTGTTTACTCACTATTCCAATCAATGATTTTTTATATTTAAGAAATCAATGATCTTTTACATTCAAAAGTCAATGATTTTTTACATATTATTATGAAAAATTATTGATTACAATTCAAGAATTGGCAATACGATTGTTTTGGTGTGAAACGTCATTCGATGCGATGATGTTTTCATTTGCAGCATTGCATGCTCGATGTAGGATCCTACGTATACGCCTGTTGTTTTTGTATTTTATTTAATTACCTAATATTGTGAAGCTAAAAAAATATTGTGAAGTCGGTGTATTAGGCATAATGTATTTTGCTGAAATATTCAGTTTAGTCTAGTCTGCTTATATGTAGTTTAATAATTTGTAAATATATAAGAATTGAGACTCGTTTTATAGCTAGACATTCCCGTGGTCCAATCTCTTTATCAGGACGTAAATTTTTTTAGTTATTGTGAGTACCTACCTACAATTTTTATCTTACTTCTTTGTACATAAGTAGGTACCTACTAGGTTTTATAAAAGATACCTAAACTTGCCGGATAAAAATCTTCAGCATAATAAGCATACCTACCTACTGTTAATTTTACACATTATGTACAGTCAACATCATAAGTAAATAGTATTATAATGGTAAAAAGAATCTAAAATGTAAAACATGTTTAAATTTCACTCAGAAGTGAGAACAAGCTGCTTTTAATTAAAATTTCTGATGCTGTCTGTACATGGCCACGTAGCACTTTTTGAGATTATTTAGATGTAATATTTCAGTTTTATACCTGAATTTCAAAATAATTCTATAAAGTCACATTCCATTAGCATAGGTAATATAAATCATGTGTGAGGTAAAACCATTTAATAGGAATCAAAAGTTCGTTCATACCTGGATTCATGTCCTCAATGTCAGTCAGCATGTTTCTAGGGCTAAGGCTGGTTTACTGCTCAAGCACTGATCCGAACTCAAGCATAGATTTTTGTATGAAAATCTCTACTCAAATCTATCCTTGAGTAACTATTTTTATATCGGCATACGGGCCTTTGTCCTCTTAATGCGGCCGAATATTATGTTTTCGATTATTTATTTATAGGTAAGCTTTTTTTTATTAAATAAGTTACCAGTGGAATAAGTCTAATAATGATAGGATTTGGAACTACATTCTCGTTTAAATAATGTAGATCGCTGAAACATAGCCATACCTACTTCCTAAACTAAGTAATAAATAGTGTGTATTTATGATTACTAATCTAGAGCTAAAAATAATTAGAAAGAATTCTGAAGTGTCTGCATATCGTAAAAAAAAATGTTTTCTTGTGTTTTACCTAAAATTTTTTAATTTAGGTAATTAGTTTTGCCTTTGAACAGGGCATCCCATAGGAACCACTTCAAAAAGCCGCTTCTATTTCATGTTATCTCAAATCGACATTATTTCAAAAGAATTGTTAGTTACTCGTACTATCACCAAAAGTTTACGTTCTCGTAATTTTTTAACCAATAGTAGCAAAGTTGGTACTTCGGATGAAAATGTAAAAAAAAGTTATGTAAAAAGATAATCAGATGCGATTCTGCGATTGATCAAAACAGGAGGACAAAAAAGTGGAGTCAGCTAACTGCTCGCAAGCGAAACAGTTTTAAAACTGGTAAGGCGGCAATTTTGGTGATAGTAGTAGGTACTTAGTTTCTCAAAAAGTTGTTAATGTACTTACCTAGGTAAATATAAGTTGTTGTTACCTACTATTTTTGAAAAAAATATTTGGTTTTAATGTTTTGGAAAGTGTTGTGAATGTGTGATTCGTTGCCTTTTAAAAGTTTATTGTATTTGTATATTAGTACGATGAGATTATCTTTAATTAATTTATACATTCTGTAGGATCTGTTCGTAATCTCGGTAATATAAACTCGAATGTCATTTATATTCTTTTATTTTAACAAAGGAAAATAAAATGTCACTGCAACCGCGTATTACAAAGAAATAAAGCATCAAAATGACTAGAAGAAAACAATGTATTAGATACACTTCAAAATACCTATTGGTATAACCATAACCCCTACATAAACAAACTCTTCAATACAATCACAATACTCATTTTCACTGAAACTGGCTTATGAAGTACAGTCAGCCACGAAAGTAGAATTAACTGACCATTTCAATTATTAACGCTCTTGTAGATTCAACAAGGCAGATGTTTACCATTAGAGTAGAGAAGAAATACATAGGTCAGTTAATGCATCATAAAAAAACTAGTGAAAGCTTGCTAATTTAAAAATACTCTACTTTTACGAACCACAAATATCCATCTACTTTTATCACTGACTGTACCAAATTACACGTTTAACGTGTCCAATCCACACAATGATAAATCTATGCTTCATTCGACACAGATTTGTGTAAGTACTGAGATCCAATTTGAAACTTTCTTACGTTCTCAAGCGCCCGATTCGTCCCTGCTTCTTGGCGCCGCCATAACCAGGCTATCGTCACTCGAATATCGCTTCAAAGTCGCCGAACTCGCTTGACTGAAACATAAAAGCATCATGCTAATCTGCAATCTAGATATAATAATCCGCGGCAATTTTACGTAGATAGTCTGGATTTTACCAGTGTAATAGTGATTGACGTCAGTAAGTCAACAATTGCAGAAGGTTTACGCACGACTCAGTTTCTTGCAGCAAAACGCTCTATTTATCAGATTCTCCTTATCGTGAATAAATGGTCACCTAACCATAGTATTATATGATCTGTAACCTAACTAAAGCTTCACAATTTCATATGCGTTGAAGGGCATGATTCATGGCATTCATGCCCATCCAACTTCATGATTCATGATTGATTCATGCCGCATGAAGTTGAGACGGGAGCTGGGACAGAGGCATGATCGTGTTCACACTATGCTCATGCCCAGTTCCCTGCAGACTGCGGCTGAGTGTTAACGCAGCATATTGCACATGAGGTGTTCATCTGTGACGTCACCTGTATCGTGTGCGTGGGCGAGGAGTGGGCGCGAGGCGCGGCAGCCGCGTGTCGAGCGCGAGCGTGCCGCCCGAGCCGGAGCTCGAACCGCGACCCGAGCCGCTCGACCCACTCTCAGACCACGTCAGCTCAGATAAACTGAAAACAATGCTAATACGTTGCATTTAATCGAGTGAGCGAAGCGATGAAGATCCCCGCTGTCTGTTTGGGAATAATTTTCGAATCGCTTAACCGATCTTCATAGAATTTGGTAGATACATCCGTGCATTACTAGGGTAAAGGTAAAGGATCCGAATGGGAGTAAAACAATTCAAAGAAATAAATAAATAAATGAATTGAATTTTCAAGAAATAGGTAAATAAATAAATGAGTTGAATTGAATTTTCCGGGATAAAAAGTAGGCTACCTACCTAGTACCTACCTATGTGTTAATGTGTTAACGGACAATATATATTCCAAGTTTCATCCAAATCGGATTAGTAGTTTTTGCGTGAAAGAGTAACATACATCCATACATTCATTAGCAGGATAGGATCGTACCTACCTTGTAGAAATAGGCGGCAGGCGGTAGGTCGGTGTGTAGATATCGTTGGTCTCAGTGTAAGTGGAGGCGTGGATTTCTTGCTGGTAAAGCTCATACAGTTGAGCTAACTCTGCTGCTACGCCGACACCCACCTCTGTAAATAACAGTCAAATCAAGGTAAATCTTTACCACAATCACTAAGAGAACTATAGTGCTGAAAACGTGCATAGAATTTCATGAGCTGAATTTATTGCACGAACCACCCCTGTCACGTTACAAATGTTTTAACATCATGTTGAAAAAGTATTCAGCTGTATGTACAAACATCAAGCATGTATCTTTATATCTGACGTCATTATGACCGAATTAATCCGGCAAGTCAAGGTTTTTTTTTTAAATTACGAAAAAGTTTTTTAACAAAAAAAAACGGCATTGGAGTAATTCGTGTACACTTCAAGATGCTCCGCCTTCAGGCTACGGCTTGACATTATTTTTTAGGACACCCAGTATACCACACAAACTAGTATAACCATAGAATACAGAATATATAGATAGAAGGGGCATGCAAACCTCAATAGCGTAGGTCGAACTTTGAGCATACGCTCCAAATTGCCAGAAAACACATATTAGTCTAGTCTGCAAGTCTGTAGTTGTGGAAAAAAGTGGGATGGAAACCGGCGACAGCGGTTTTCATATGTACAATAATAATCAAATTAAAATTTTTATTCACAAAGAAAATTACAACTAATACATTGTTTATAATATTTACAATATTTACAAAATACACATGGAACAGTTGAGCCATCTACAAACCGTTGCAAACGATTTATAGATAGCTCAACTGGTCCAAATCAGTACCAATCGGAAGCGTGCCCAATATAATATAATCAAATGATTTCCGTTTTAATTATTATATTCTAGTTCCCATAGTAGGTACAAGCTTTGCTTAGTTTGGGACTAGAGAGCGTTGTGCAAAGTTAGGTCCACGAATATTTATTTATTTATTATTATTCTGTATTCTGTGAGTAAAACCTTCTAGCGCTCGTCGCTGCCTTGTGATGATCTCGTCCGAGAGTCGTCTCTGTGCGTCCCTGCGTTGTAACGCGAGCTCGCGGCGCCTCAGCTCGTGAGCGCGCGCGGCTCGCTCGCCTTGTAACGCGAGCTTGTCCGCCTCGAGCTCGTGAACGCGACAGACTAGTGCTAGCACCTCGCGTTCAGGACCGCTGCTGATACGAGCTGGCAGCTCCTGCAAATAAATAATCCAACCGAAGATGTAGGGCCAGAATCTCCTACAAACATAGGTAGGTAAATCGAAATATGCCCAAAACAAAATAAATAACCAGGCGAATGAATACTGACTCTTTCTCATGCGCTCTTCTTTTGTTTCTTCGGTAGGTAGGTACATTAAAGTTGAGAGCTTGTTTTCTATGAAAATGATTTTCTTTTACAATCTGACCTGCTCTAACTGCGCTCCCCGAAGTCTCACTTGCTCTAACTGACGTTCGACTGTATCTCTCTCAATTCTTGCGGATTCCTGTTCTCTTTCTACTGCGGCGAGTTCCGACCACGCCTGTTCTACAGCCACTTCCGCCTCCGCCCTTTCAACGCTGCCGCTTGATAGTGCTGTGCCACCTCTGCAGAAATAAAACGAACGGGGGATTTTTTAGGTGAAGTAGTTCATCATTGTAAGTATATCCCGAAGTGGATGAACCAAAAACTGATTGCAGAACTTCAAATAATTTTATCAACCACAAACAACGCCGTGGAGAAAAATCTGTGCAACTCACATATAACTTTGCTGTGTGCGCATTGAATGACTGCGTTTTCTTTCCACATCCAATGCAAATCCTAACAAATGATTGTCAAGTTGTGTCTTTGAGAAGCTCACGTAGAACTCACCTATAACTTTGTTGCGTGCTCAGTCTAGTCCCGGGCATATTGATAGGTTTATAAAGCCTGTTGAATCTCGCTTCCCAATGCGAAATGGCTGCGTGTTGCCTTTCTGCATCTAAGGCAAGGCCTAACAAATGACTGTCGAGTTCCATCAGCCTTCTACGTAGACGCATTTGCTGTTTAAATGTGGATACTATGGATTCACGAAGGGATTTCAAATGTGCTTCGCTTTCTGCTTTCTCTTCTTTTGTTTTTTCTTCTTCTAGCAAGTGGATGTCTTCTCTGGATCTGAAAGTTTATTATCAATAGCCAGTTAGTAGTTACTTATTGATTCGTTGTGTATTTTTCAGGAAAAAAATAAGAGCATTTATTGTGTTACCTTGAAGCATCCTTCATCTTGAGTTTGAGTCGAGCTACTTCCTCTCTCAAATCGTTTATGACACTTCGATATTGGTGCAGATGTTTCGGTGTTTGTATTAACTCTCGTTCCACCTGAAATGTAAGATTAAAGAATTTAGACTTCCGGAAACGAACATTTATTTACTTGTTTCAAAATGCAATAGCAATAGGTACTTAGTATAATCAGAAGTGTTTTAGGTAGTACATGTATAAAAAAGTTCCGAATGTCAAATATAAAGAACATGGGTATTAAACAAGCTTATATTTAAAAAATAGTGTCTTGGGCACGCTTCCGATTGGTACTGATTTGGACCAGTTGAGCTATCTATAAATCGTTTGCAACGGTTTGTAGATGGCTCAACTGTTCCATGTGTATTTTGTAAATATTGTAAATACTGTATTAGTTGTAATTTTCTTTGTGAATAAAGTTCCCAAAAAATAGCACATCAAGTACCTTGTTAGTGATAGAAGAGGCCTTCTGTGCGTAATGTAGCGTGGAGCGCGTGGTTTCCCGATGTTGTGCCGCGGGCGATACGTGAGCCACCATCGCGGCCCGGCATCGTCCACCTAACACTTCGCGTAGTAGACGAGTCAGCTTCGAGTCACGGTAGTTCACGTATCTGTATTGAACATATTTTGGTATTTATCTATCTTCCAGTTTGTATTTTATTCAAGAAAAGTTTACAGAACTTAGGAGACAATGGAAAATGCCTTATATTTCAAGGACAGTTGGAAGCAGCACCTAATTATTAAAAGTGAAAGTCACCAAATTATACACGTTGGACGCCATTTTAAATATTTTGGCACCCAACGTGGTCTTGTCCGAACTATAAAGCATCAGCAGATCAAATCAAATTACATTCTGGGACTTTAGCAGCACATAATCCTTAATTTCAGTTATAATTATTGCAAAAATTTGGTGTTGTACTGTTTTGGCGCCCAACGTGGTGTTTTAGAATACTACCAAATCAAGTCTAATACTTTTATAACAACTTTAACAGATTTATGGTGTGATTTAACATGATTGTGTGTTTCGTAGACTTACCTAGCTCCTCCTGAAAGCGCCATAATACAGTTTCCAAGTGCAAGTAGGCTCCTGTTGATATGCGCGCCCTCTAATCTCCTCGCTCGTAACCCCGCCCGTTCTGAACCCGCCAAGTCGATCAGAAATAATCTCCCTCTTTGTGTCCCGACTTCGACTTGTCTGCTTACTATTACACTGGAATAAAATTACAAAATATATAAAATCAAAATGTATGAATCTTGCATTCAAGTGTTCGATCGACTATCCGTCGCGTGTTGTTTGTTGTACCTAACTTGTAAGCATATCATGTTGCCGGTGATGACTTCATGCATTGTAAAAAGTTAACCGTCTATACATTCAGGCCACACGAAGTTATGTAGGTAGTTCATTGAAAGCGCTTTCATCGCTTACTCAATATAGTCATTGTATACGATGGTAGGTACTATGGCTATTTTTACCCGAACAATTCAACAGTTCATTCAACTTACCTGAGTAACGCATGGCCCCTCGAGGAATGCTGGTTAGCATGAGTAGGCTCAGCGGTTCTAGCTCTATCTCCTCTTGTAAGTAATTCTGATACATGAGCAGCACTGGTAGCCTTCACTTCACTGAGTCCGGCGACTGTGGGGGCTCCACTGCCGCCTTCATCACGAAGCTCTAATGGCCCTGCGCTTGGGTTCAGCAAGTCACGGATGTTCTCGTTGTAGATTTCGATGTAGGACATTTTAACCTGAAAAAAAATTGGATTTGCGAAAAACTACCCAAAGATTTGACACGAAGAGAGAGTAGGTACCTATCATTGGCACAGTTTCAATGGAAAAACCTTTTAAGTACTACCAATGTAGCCAGAGCATGCGCGTGTTTGGATGTAATTAAAAATGCAAATCTTACAAATTTCCATAAAATAAACAAGCCTAATTCAATTAATCACCTAACCCTTCTTTGTTGCCTTTGCTGTTACGAAAATCTCAAGGTGAGTAAAGGTACTTTTTTTCAGAATAGAAAGAATTAATGATCGTTGTTTGCAAATGTCGACAAAACACACTGAGGTGAGTCATTAGCGAGGTAAATTGATGTTCCCTTAATATCAGTCACACCGTATCGATTCTGATAGTAAGTGATATTCATTCCATACCTAGGTAGGTATACCATCTATACCTAAACTTTTGTTGACCATTATGTTATTTGAAAATCACCTACCTACCTGCGGCATGAAATCACATTCCGTTAGGTACCTACATTATGACAGCTAATTCCTAACAATTCTAATTACTGGAAGTTTCAGTTATAAACGGAAATTGCCTAAAATAAACGACTGCAGTCGAGGTTTATTATTACTGCGTTCACTGCAGTACTTTTATCAGATGGAACACACTAGCCATAAACCAACCTGTCTGATAGTACCTAGGATAAACTGCAATAACATAAAAAAGCAGTGCCAGCTTTGATAAGTGACGAAATTCGGAGTCCGACAGAGTTCTGAGAGGTTGGGAATGCTTTCTAAAAGGTGATGGGAAGGGAGATAAATTATTGGACCCAAAAGACGCAGCCGACCTGAGCAGAATGGGCACACGATGATCATAAAGTGAAGGGACCTGTGATCAATGGTTGATAGTTCTGCGATACTCTTGTAGAAGGAACTAGTAAATCGACTTTTTTGTGAGCATGATGCAATATCGTAACAAGCTAGACAAAAGATTTGTCTACTAGTGAGAAGACACACGTGCATCTGCTTTCTAAATAATAAATAAATATTTTTTGACATTACACACAACGCCCTCTAGTCCCAAACTCCAGATTAAGTATATAATATTATTCTATCCATAACTAAGCAATGCTAATAATACTGGCTTTATTTAAGCAGTCCCGACCGACCGGTTCATAGGTACAACGTCACTGGCATTGATCTACACTTATCCAGCACTATGCTTATCTTTAATACTTCAGACTGTAATGCAAAGCGGATTAAACCATGGGACTATTTTAATAATACCTATACCATAAAATGCATTAAATTAACATTACCACTCAAGTTTGCTATAAATGGACATCAGTGCAGACGACTGCAAATGTCTATTGTCCATGTGACCCCGTATATTAGGCTCGATTGCTATACTTACCTACTTAGGTATATGAGGTGCGGATAAGAAAACTTGTTTTTTTTAATACTACCTTATGGCCGCTCTTAAATCTAAAGTTAGGTATCTACATACCTAACTTTAAATTTAAGAGCGGCCATAAGCTTCTAAAACCAACTCAAAGAGATTATGTGATCGAGATCGATTACATGCTGTCACGGCCGATTACCTTTAGCTCAACCACAGTAGGTATAATGACAACGAGTACCTAGGCCAGTCCATTAGCCCACAAGTTAGCGTGCTTAGACCTAAAAGGTTAATAGTATGTCACGTCTCACGACAACAGCCCTAAATATTTAAACGATTCATATCCCGATACCACGAACAATTGAGTTGTGACGTCAGCAGGTTATTTAGACCCTACTTGGGTGCCGGTTGAAAATGAAAACTAAGTAGGTACCTACCTATATTTAGGCGAATAAGAAAATGAAAAAGGAAAAATTTTCGGGAATCGACCATTACTGTAAGTCTGCTTTTTAGATCTCATCGGAATAC
Source organism: Eulithis prunata (assembly GCA_918843925.1). Classification (NCBI taxonomy): domain Eukaryota; kingdom Metazoa; phylum Arthropoda; class Insecta; order Lepidoptera; family Geometridae; genus Eulithis; species Eulithis prunata. The sequence continues at coordinate 5,360,452 of OU974014.1, read as the reverse complement.
GACATGTAGGCAAAGCAGCAAGTAGAAGCTAAGTGTAGGTAAAAGATAATCGTAAATGTATAGAAGGTAGGTACCTACCTAAGTGCTAAAAGAAAACGTGCTCACTGGGGCAGCTGTGGAATAAAAGTTCTAGACAGACTAGATAGACTCAGGGCTCAGGCCAATCACATAAAGGACCAAGAAAGTTGATGGTACATATTATTAAGTAAGGATAAGTTTCAAGATTGTTCGGCAGCCCCAACAAAATAGTGAACCCGCGATAAATCCAAACAATACTACGAGGTGCAAAGCTAATGAAGGGTGGAAAGAGTGATAGGTTAATGATTGTCCCGTGTCTATCACGCGAGGCTGTCGGCAATGACCTTGCACGGTGGGTGGCACCGAAGCCACCACATTTCACCGAAACCACAGACGCTATTTTGTTGGGCATTGGAATTTTCATTACGAACGGGTTTATCTATAAGTACTATCTGATAGCACTTCTAGGGGTTTTATGATTGACAACATTATGAGGAAATTACTACGAGCGGCTAGAGTCGGGTGGACTTAAGTTTCATAACAAATCGGTACCTACCTAGGTACCTACCTACCATACCAACCTAAGTATGGAATTTTTTCCGGGAATTCCACAAAAAACACGGAATGGTACTGGAAGACAAGACACCTAGTAAGGGAAAGAAATGTTAAAATAACCCATATCATTAAAAACCATCTACCTACTAGTAGAGTCTCTATTATATAATAAGTGATCATTATTAAAACTATGAGCACGCTGTGTAGGTACGCACGCATGCATGCAAAAGAGGTCCTTAGAGTTCCTACCTCCTTGGTATTTCATTTCCAATTTCCATAAGGTAAGTACCTAAATATAAAAATATAAAATATCTGGCAACTTGGCCTGATATTTTTAGCGCGGTCTGCAAGTGGTAAGTGTATGCATAAGAAAACAGTAAAACGTTTCCGGATGGTCAAGGTCTTGTGCTACTCGCTGGGCGAGTAACACGCTCCATATAAAATATTATTAGGTACAGTCAGCGACAAAATCTCATACATAAGCGTAGATTTTGATCGCGATTTGGGTCTTATTCGTTACCTACATTTACTTAGTCAATAATTAAGTCAATAATAGAGTAGGTAAGTATCCTATCATTAGATTCCTTAGCCCCAGCCATGCGAATGGGTTTAGCGCGATATGGCACCTAACACTTTCGTTAGCAAGGTGGTAGAGGAGAGATATTGATCATCACGTAAAAGAAAGAAATACATGGGCTTACGATACGACTGTACTTTCATAGAACTCAAAATTATAACGCTAACTGTACCTCCCATTACCAACTGGACTTATTTATAAAACTCTCGTTAATGGTCATAATAATATTGATTGACCTTAAAGTCATGACGAAGTAAAGTCAACAGTTTCGGCAAAGAAAGATATATGGACACTCTTGTTACTTATGTTCTTACCCAGTTCTTTTTACACGAATCACAGTTTTATCACAGTAGGTACCTAGGTAAATTATTGTGAGTGGTCTACTGACAATACTCCGCATCTTGTTAGTGTCTTTGGTTAGTGCCTTGGCGTGGTAGTAACGTGGTGAGTTCCAAATAGTTATAGCATACTATGTAAATTGTTTCATCATAATCATCATCATCAACCCATATCATTCCACTGCTGCACGTAAGTCTCCCTCAAGACGCACCACTGAGCCCGGTCTTCGGCTCTTCTCATCCAGTGTTTGCCAGCTACATTTCTCAGATCGTCGCCCCACCTTGCCGGAGGGCGTCCTGCACTACGTTTTCCTAAACGCGGGCTCCACTCATGTAAATTGTTTGCTTCGAAACAAAGTTAGCATATCGTGATTTAGCAAACCTTCACGAGTGTATTGGCTTGTTTTGTCCTAATTGATTTTGTACGCTTATTTACGCAATTGTTTGTATGGTACAAATCAATAGAGAAAGGGCTTTAGAATACTTGAATGATAGAGTGATAGAGCTGTCCGTAATATAGTGCGATCATAAGCCTTTCCAATGTGCCTATATTCGATTCTTTTAGCGAAGTAACAACTCGCGTAAACCTACCAAGTCGGAGGTAAAATGATAAAGGTAGACCTCGACCGCATTTCCTCGCAGACTGAAATCGACTAAAACTGGAACAATGCAAATACGACCTCCGTGTAAATAAGACAGCTTTACTTACCGGTACAAAGCACCCTGCTTCTTATATAGGTTAATTCTATTAGAATTTACCATACTAAATATGTCAACGGTGGCAAAATATAGAAATACTTAGCAATAATATAATAGGCTACCTACATATAAATGTCAAATAAGAAATTATTGTACTGACCTACCTACCACACCACGGAGAAGGAACTATGACGTTAGCAGAAGCATGAGAGCTTAAGAGATGTCCAAATTTTGATTTGGAAAAATAGAATATACTTACATCATACTCCTTAGGATGTTCACTCTCAGCTATGGTCGTGAAGAGGTTGTTCAGAGCCCGGGACATAAGGCCGGTCATGGTATGTGTTTTACCAGCCCCGGTGGCTCCGTACGCAAATATAGCTCCAGCGAAGCCTCGTAAGGTGTCCGCGACTAGCGGAGCGCATATTGCTTCATACACGTCTTCCTATACGAAAAATACTACTCAATCACTAGAATAACTCACAACTTGACACACTTTTCAAAGTACTTGTAATGTTGATTTGAATCCTTATTTACAAAAGATGTTTTGTACTTGCTCGATACTATTTGATAGAATAATAAAGTCAGTTTGATTTGAATAAAATTCATTTTATACTATTTGTAAACTAATATCAGATCATTATAATACTCTAATATTTCAACCGTCACTTCCTATATGTAAAATGTATTTGATCAGCTGTTTGGCATTCCAGGTCTCTCTGCTGCTCTTTGTGAAATATCTACCGAAGGAGAGTACCAAGAGGACTGAATCACTGTGTCAAGTTCAAACTGGGCATTTGAAAATACTTGAAATCAATAATAAGAGCACAGAAAATAGAACCATAATACGGAGTGAACAAGCATTTTGTGTGTGAGTGTTCGGTTTTCCTTGGCCTCGTTTTTAGGGTTGCCTCCAGCCGATGGCCAAGGGTTCCCTGAAAGATCTTATCTAGGATTTTTGGATCGTCCGATCGAAGCGAATAAATGAAAATTATCCTATACCAGCGAAAATTAGGTATCCAGCCTAAATAATAACATAAGAGTTTTCATGATAGAAACACTAAATTAATGTTCGATTTTACCTGTGTGCTGTCTTCATTAAAAACGCGATCGTATGTGTAGTGCTTTTCATTGAGTCTGCGTTGCCGAAGAACGTCTTTTCGGAAGTCACCCTCATCTTCTAGCACCAACATCTAAATTCATTTAAACTGTTTTAATAAGCAGGTACCTATAGAATGTCTTTATAGCGAAGTTGAGTTCGTTATTTTCTCTAGTAGGTACCTAGGTACCATCTTTTAATTTTATCAACTAGTTATCTTCTAAGTATGCGGAATAAACTGATAAGTATAGAAAAACTTGTAATTGACCTATTCAATGTCAAAAAATCATTATCGCTATGGCATTTTTACCAGTAGATAATTGATAACAGCGTTGCGTGCGAGTGAATGCTAATACCTAATGACGGAAATACTACCCACAACGACTCACTGTTAGACAGTTATATTTTCACGGCACAATTTTAACATCGCAAAATAGGTATAGAAATTCGAATCGAGTGGGTACGTTTTTATAGGTGCCTCTACCTACTGTGGGCTAAGAAATCAGGTTACTCGTACCTACTGCTGAATCAGACATCACAAAAAGATATTGTTTAAGAGTTCAAGCGCGGTCTATGACGCACACCCTCTACTTATAACTATACAGATGACCATCTACTAACTGGATAAGTACATAAAGTATAGAATAGATTGCTGTAACCTTATCGCTGACCACGTGAACGATCCGAGGACCTTCATCTGCTCGAAGCGGTCGCACGCGCACCGCCACCTGTGTAAAACGAAGTCAAATCTGTTTGAGGTGTTATTTTGAAGTCGCAGCTTTACTTCCTGAAGTTCCGTCGCTACAGCGGAACTTTTAAGTGGGTTAGAGGTAAGATAAAGAGATTGTGTTTTAAAAGAGACTAATCTAAAAAGAGCTATCGATTGACCGCTTGGAATCAAAATAAAGCTTAAGTAGGTATAATATGCTTCAGAGTAGAGCTCTGGAAGTTTTCCCCCATACCTTCAAAAGTTAATCGTCCCTACCATTATTGTTAGGTATGGTACGTTACGTACGTCACAGATTTAAGTTTCACGAGAGTTTAAAGCTACAGGAATTTACATTTTAATATCTATCTGATAAACCTTGAAATCTTTGATTTTAAAATGAAACGTTCAGACTCGTTCGCATTAGATTTATACGGGAGTAAATGAAACTTCTGCCGCGAACCTGTCTGTCAAAATTTCAAAAAATTTACTTACCATGAGCTTCTCTTCCGTAACAGTCCGTGCACTGCCATCAGACATGGTGCCTGTAGTCAGTGTACTGAGTCATCTCCATAAGACGTCACATGTGAATGTCCAGCCAACTTTTGAGTAATAGTTCACAAAACTCAGTGAAACTGGTGGAGGTGATCAATCATGTTAAATTAAAAATGTAAACTGAATGTTTACTTACGTTTATTTCAAACAAACAAATGGGAAATGCGTCAAAGAATTGACACGCTAATGATAGGCATGGGGAGGTGTGTTGCCCACCCCTGCCGTACGTTTCACGTGTACTGAGGCAGTGGTCAAAATATACAGCCTTCGTTTTGGCCGGTCGCCGAGCAACAGCTAATCACCACAAATGAAAATTTCATGCGACTTCGTTAGCACAACCATTAAGTTGACGGTTGAATGTATTGGTTGTAGTAAGTACCTACCTACTACTTAATAGTTTTTTTACATTTCGTTAGGTACATAAGTAGATTCAATGTGCTGTGTACCTATAAATATATTATACCTACCTACACAGTACCTACTATAAACAAACACGTTAAAATAAGATGGTTTGGAAAATCAGTCGGTCAATAAATATTTACCTGCTAACACAAAGATGATACTAAATCTGTACTCACCTACCTACCCACATATAAATTGAATCAAACAAAGAATATTTTACTAGTAAAATATAACTTTATTTTGCTTACTTAACTTTTATTTTAATATATTACACTTCTAAGTAGGTAGATCCTTTTAAGGAAAACCAGTTTGGTACCTCACCTACTTATTATGTATGAAATCTGCAGCATTTAATTTCTTCCTAGAGACAAACATACACTAAATTGTACCAGGAGCAAGGAGTTTTACACCCCTATCAAATAACTTAAACAAATACCTGGTAGGTTTTATATCAAATGTAAACATGTGCTCATATTGATACTTTTGTCCAAGATGCTTGACAGTCAAATGTCCGGACACATCTGTGCTCCATCCCGAATGGAGAGTCTCTACTTCAACTACAGTATGAGCCTTGTGCATCAGTAAATTGGACATTATATAAGTGATGTCATCCTCACTAGCCTGGTTACAGTGAAGAAGCAAAAATGAGTTGTTAGTATGTCTTATCAAATCAAATATTTGTTTACAGAAAGAGTTGATATCTCTCAGATTATAGCCCAAATCAAAGAGATGTGATACACCGTCTACTATAACACTAACAGGTTCATGGCCACTTTGCTTTGCTCGTATTCTTTTCATGACTTTCTGATACAGATCTTGTATAGAAATAATAACATTTTCCAGCAATTTATTTACAATCTCTTCTCCCAAGTTGTAAAATTCAATAAGACCACTGTCAACATGCTTTTGTAGATTATAGTTCATCTTGAGACCAACATTTTGGTAATGGTTCAGCGAGTTGTGCACAGACACAAATATAACAGGGCTTTTGTTTTTAATGCAGTGATTTAGCACACAGCTATCAATGAACGCACTGTCACATCCATTTATCTCCTTTACTAGAATAATTCTCCCCGGTGTATTTTTATCTAATTGTAGACAGGATGCAATATCTGTTGCCATTCTGTAAACAAAACATAAGTATCAGATAAGATTGAAAAAACTTCATTTTGTGATAAGAGCTTAGATTACTTATATGGAATGGTAGGTAGCATATCGCAAAAACTCATGTTCAGAATGCAAACGGTATAAAGTCACTCGTAAACAAGGAGAGCTGATTCGCGGCTTCAGTCTGCATCTACTACTTTTCCGCTACTAACGTTATCTCGAACAGAATGTTACATAATCACTAGCTTAGCTGTTTAGATTTATCTAATAGTTTTGATGTACTTTATTAAAATATACCTGTGAAGTGCTGCTGTTATAAGTGTTTTTAATTATTTTTAAGAACACTGATTTCCTTTATTTTAATACGGTGACCGGTGAGCCGTTACAACTTAGCGCGATTGACCCCCAGAGGTAGTCGTACCTACACAGGCGTAAGGTAAGGAGCCTTCTCCAGATTATAAGAAGCGAGGCCACGATTTGTTTGTGATTAGCCCAGTAAATGAAAACAAAACGAAAAAAGGTGAAAAAAGCTGGCGAAGTAGCGAGGCAGGCGCACACGCACGCACGCAAGTCACTTTTTTTTGCTTGCCAGTGTCAGCTGTCACGACAGTACAGCTGATTTTGACGTGCCTACCGACAGACAGACCTTTCAAGTCAAGTCAAATTTCCTTCATTCAGTCAGACACGTTGGTGTAGGGAGGGCGCACGCTTGCAGTGCTTTCAAAAATATAAAGAAAATGAGCTAAAACCTAATTATTTTCAACGCAAACATTCATAAGCTTCCTGCTTATGCTAGCTTGTAACGTAAGTAAATTATAAACATCAGTAATTTGGGAGACTTTATTTAAATCTCTGCATCCGGTACATAGATAATCTTATTCACTGACTTCGAACTTGTTTCAGTTCCACAATGTCCACAATGACTGCTAAAGAGAACAAGGTCTCACGATGGTATTTCGGAGGACTCGCATCAGCTGGAGCAGCATGCATCACTCATCCACTCGATTTACTCAAAGTCCAAATGCAAACTCAAAAAGGAAAAAACATTTCAATAATGCAACTCACTGGAACTGTGGTAAAAAATCAAGGTACACATTGCCTAACAAGTTCCACAAAACTACCATTCACTTCAAGAAATTTCAACATGCATGCTGCTACTGTGATTCTATTTAATTTATTCTTGTTAGAATCTATTTCAACCTTTGTAATTACTGATTCAGCATTGTTTAATGTACTCCAGGTATCATGGGTCTTTATAACGGTATATCGGCTTCCCTTCTTCGTCAGCTTACATACTCAACAGTCAGATTCGGAATATATGAAATGGCAAAACAGCAATTAGCTCCAAGAGATGTAAGTGACACACAATGAATGAAGAATAATATTATTTGTAAAAAAAAAACATTTTAAGTAACTTATTTCCTTTCAGGGCACTCCTATTCCATTTTATTTGTCAGCATTCCTGGCTGGCATGGGTGGATTTGCAGGTGGTTTTGTTGGAAACCCAGCTGATTTAGTTAATGTAAGGATGCAAAATGATGTCAAATTACCACCTGAACAGAGAAGAAAGTATGTATCTATTAAATAATATTTAGTACTATTGTTATTTCTATTTGCTCTGTAACCTAAATTTTATTTTAGCTATAAGAATGCTGTACATGGACTGTATAAGGTGGCAGCCACCGAAGGCCTGCCCCGCCTTTGGGCTGGGGCATCCATGACCTGCAGCCGAGCAGTTCTCATGACTATTGGCCAGCTGTCCTTCTATGACCAAATCAAGGAGCTGCTTCTTTCAACTGTTTACTTTGGAGACAATGTTGTCACTCATGTCACATCTAGTTTATTAGCAGTAAGTTTTTATTTAACATTGAACTACATAACATAGAAACTAGATATAGAAACTATATATTTCATTAACAATGAACTTCTTGCTTTCAGGGTGGTATAGCTACAACATTGACTCAACCAGTTGATGTTCTTAAAACAAGAGCAATGAATGCCAAACCAGGTGAGGTTCAGAGTATACTCACCCTCATCACTAACACTGCAAAGGAAAGCCCCCTAGCTTTCTTCAAGGGTTACATTCCAGCATTCGCGAGACTGGCCCCTCACACTATTCTCACATTTGTGTTCCTAGAACAACTTAGAATTAACTTTGGACTTGGTAAAAAAGTTACATTAACTGTACTATAAGCATATTTAGATGTTCAGTTTCTAGTTTTATATTTTGTAGTGTTTTATGTGTTTAGTTGCATTTAGAGTTTGTGAACATTCATTTTAAAAATGTGATGCTTAAATGTAATATAAAATATTCCATTTAGCAGGTTTTTGTCATGTAGACACCTAGGTGTTGTTTATAAATATTCAACTTATCCTAAGCACCAACTCTGTAAAGTTGTCACAATTTAATTGGACTTAACATAATTAACATTCTTTTTGTAAATTTCAAAGTGTAAATTATAATTTTATTTGAATTTGAGAAACGTTTACAATTTATGGTTATGAAACTATTGAATGAGGACTAAATACCTACTAATCAAATGAATGCCTTAACTCATCAGTCTTCCTATTCAGGTGGTATTTTTGTAAAATTCATGGACCTACCCAAGTACATCTTTTGTATTAATTTTTTGATACAAAATGAGTCCATAAACGCACCATATACATTACATCAATCTAATATACATTGTGCACTTAAAACATTACTAGTAAGTATAAATACCTAGTACTTTTAATACAATGACACCAGAAATAAGCGAACATTTTCTTTATAAAGTCGCTATGTGGTAATTTAATATTATTTATTTGACCTTTAACTAACTAAACTGTCTCACTGTGAGTGGCTGTGTTACAATTAATTAGAACAATTATGTTGTTATGTGCCAAAAGTAAACTGCTATATTTATTCCAAAGGAAACAATATATTTTGTAAAATATTTTCAATTTTAAATAGTGACACATTCCTTTGAAAGTAATGTTTCTAGTTTGTAATATAATTTATTTTTGTTAATTCTTACTGCAGTTGTTGTTGCAAGTTGTTTCTTAATTAAACATATTTTAATAACTGTGAAGAATATTATGATAACTATATATCGTTTTTTGCATTTTATTATCTAATTTGACTTTATCAGTCTAATGTTATTATTTTTATGGGTCAATAAGTACTACATCGATGTAGATAAAGTTTTAATAAGTTACTTCTGACTAGTCAATAGTCATCAATGATATGATGACTTTACGTAGTTGAGAGTTGCTTGTGATAATAAAAAGGAACATTCACAATATGTATGTATAACTTTACCATTATTTTATGTATCTGTTAACTAATGTAAAGTACCTAATCATTAGGTAAACATAATTTATTCATTGTTGTGTGTTCAATGTCTTAGACGGAAATATAGAATAATTCCAGTGTTTGTGGTCGTTAATAAAACTTGTTATCGTTTACATAAATTGTTTGAAATAAAACCATATTGTAAGTCACATTTGAATTTATTTAGCTAATTAATATTTTTACCATAATTTTAAAACATTAGGTACTTTGGTATTTTTTATCAACTTATTATAAAAATAGTAGGTAAGTACGTAAGTTTACTATTAGGACAACAGACTCAAAAATACATTTAAAATACTTATAAATAACGATAAATTAATTTGTTATTAAGAAAAATGAGATCCTATGAAATACTGATACTTGCGCGTTTACCTAACCACAAGTCAACTTTCGTCATTGTGGCTGCCAAATCTATAAATAGTTTTTGCAGTACATAGTTCCTTTGGAATGTGTTTCATGGTAGCTGCTGGCATAAAACTGTCCCACCGGAAGGCGTACCTACTCGAAATATCTTAGTTTTTCACACTTCGTTAGTTACTTTGACGAATATTCTTCCAAGGTTAGTTACTATTTATTTGCAGCAGAATATCCGTCTGAGTTGCGAATTGAGGGTTTCCCCGTAAACACTAAAAATAAACGATGCGTGATGTACATTTATCGCTATAAGTATACATATAATAATATTAGGTACCTAATACACGCGTTTATGCCGAATAAACAGAGCGCCGCAGGTCCTGATTAAATAGTGTTTATTTAGTGTGGTTATTAGACTTATTTATCAGCACTAAATCTTCTTGGTAACAACACTATACGAAGATACTGCACGTAATATTAGCGAGTAGCGACTGTCCCTCAGTAACGTAGAAAGACTTTGCACTTACGGCTTATTCTTTTGGACAGTTTTAACACTGAGTTTTATTACAATTTAGCTAGGCAGAGATAAATAGCCCTGCTAGCTCAGGGTATAAGTTGTTGGCACGTAACATTAACTAATGTACCATAATGTACATGAGTACTATCATAGTAATGTTAGTTTCACTGGACAGTTTGTTTTGACACTTGTTTTGGCTACAACTTTAGCTAGGAAGAGATAAACAGAGATGGCACCTCTAGTTTCAAATAAGAGCGTTTATTCCGAGTGGTTGTTGGCACGTAGCATAAGCGACTGCCCAGCTGGCTCGATAAGTACCATGGCAGGACCTTGCATCCACGGTTCTCCGTCTACTTGCATTGCACACGTGCCTTCTAGTTCTATCTGAAATTAAAAAATCTTGATGCATTTCATTGACCTACGTAGAATAACAAGTAAAACAACAGTAGCAAGCGAACCATTACGTTATCGGGTCATTACGATCGTCATTTTTTTCGTCATTTATTATGTCGTGTCGTACCTAGCCCGTTTTCATGCAATCTCGCGATGCACACAGTGTATGTTTATTTATACAGTAAACACACAACCAATTAATTAATAATGCACTGTCTAACAAAAGTTATGATTGAAAATATTCGTTACCTTGAGATGAGATGATTGCGTGAAGCGATACGGCTCAGCAAGGCCGCATTGTAACCGCGCTATATGGATGGACGATGAAATACCGACAACCTGTAAAATAATAAGAATTATAAGAACCAATAGACTGTCTAATCTAAAAATTAACGTCCTACCTACCTCAGTCTGGTACTGTCGCAACATGTAAAAAACGCGTAAAATTTTAGATTGGCCAGTCTCTCTTAAGATTTGTCATAAACAGGAACAATAACTAAATGTTCTGTCGCGGGAATCGAACCATCGCTTCCGCATTTCAATGGGAAACTCATCCGTCGGCGTCAAAATGAGATTGTTATAAATATTTTCATAATAATTATACCTCTAATTTTCCATCGTTTATGTTTTGTTCTTCAACCTCGCCTTCGCCCATACCTAAAAGTAAAAATAACAATTGAATAAGTGATCAAGTGCACTATTAAACATACACATTAATTTTATACTGTGACTACATGTATAATATGCATAATTCTTTATAAAAATTATGGTACGTAATTTACTTACGACCTACATAACTACTGTCTTGAAAACTCTATATCAGTGTGTATACTCACTCCATAGATCGACCCCTGCGCCCCAGGAGGGTATGTTGAGTGCCACGAGCGCCTGTAATGGCGGCAATGTCGGTAATCGTGCACCGTTGCACCAAACGCGAAGACGTCGCTCGAGGCCGCCGCATCCACCGTCATCTAACGCCCGTCGCCCGCCGAGAAACGCATATGCTATCTGGATAACAAAGATATAAATATCATCATTATATCACCCTGTAGAAACTCAAAGCTGAGTACAGTATACCCCCATAGAGTTCCAGAAAGAACGAAATTTTAGGCGTTCTCCATCCATCGACTACTCGCGGTCAGTTTATCGGGGTGGAGGACGTTCTACGCTTTATATACCTACTGCCAATATAAAAGCGCCTTAAAAATTGACAAATAAAAAACAGTTTCCCGCCGCCATTTTTTCAAGATGGCGGTGCTTTCGGCAATCTAGGCAGCAAAATGAAAAATCTACAAGTAGGTAGTACCTACTATCAATTTTACAAACTTCCAGAAAACTTTCCAAGCAAACCGCACGGCAGCAACCATCGGCTATCATTTATTTTGAAGATATGGTAGATTTTTCAAGTGCCGAGCCTTGAACAGTGCGCCATGACTTGAGCCGTCGTGATGTGTTCAGGCCGTAAGGGCAATAGCTAAGCGACCACGTCTCAGGTACCCGCCTCCAATCCACGTCTCTATGGCATTAGAAGTACAATAAGCTAAGGTTTTCTCTAGTCAAGTCTAGTCAAACCCTTAGTCAAACCTATAAAGCAGAATGCACTCACATAGTTTAGCGTCCGATTGGCATATCTATACAGAAACTGCGTGCGAGCGTATTCGAAATCCAACGCTACTTGTGCGTCCACTCCGATGCTCGCGTAGTTGTACGCGTAGACCACTTTGTCGGGCCGCAAGCGACCCAGCCGTTTCGGTTTCACTGTCACTTTCCATCTGCCAAGAAACACAGTAAAATAAGTGGTATAATATGACTAGGTACTTACTTTTTTAGTAGAAACAACGAAGCCAATTCTCGCCCGAATCTCACGCGGGAGAGAGGGGAGTCTTGGCAAATATCTCGTTTATTTTTCAGCAGTAAACAGTGTAAAATTACGACTCTTGCAACTGCAAATATAATGAAATATGTTTCTCCACTAAAATATAGCTGGATACTATATTTTAGTATAACCAAACGTGGTTAAAATGCGAGTTTTCAACCACTACTGAACAAACAGGTCAGTCAAACAGAAATTTCACGATATCTCGCCAAAAAGGTAGGGGGATTCGAAGAATCGCTACAATTATGGAGGCCCACTATTCAGCTGTAGTAAATGTTGAGTGTTATTTACCTATCTAGTGGCTGATGTACGGCCTCTTTTACGGAGGTGATGATAGAGTGGGCATCCAGATGCGAGTTACAGCCGGCACCCCAGCCAAGTACTCGCGAGAGGTCATTACCCGTTCCCATCGGCAGGATAGCCACTGCCGCCTGTACAACAATGATTTATTCAGCTTACATTTTCATAGTGTACCACAATTTATTTAATGGAATTAAAAAGTAACCACGCTCTAGGGATACGGGATAATGTCCACTTCCTGGGTCAATTTAACATTAGTAAAAATCTAGCATAAAAGTACTAGCCTTGACACGCTGGGCGGTAGTAAGCGAGTTCAACACCCAAGCGACAGTGCCATCCCCTCCTGCGACAAGCAAACGACAGCGCTCCGGTAACCAGCGCACTACACTCTCGGGGGACTGCACACTAATGTCCACCACCTGTGTGAATATAACATTGGTGTCAATAGTTACTGGTGCCGATTCTGTTGGTGCAGCAGTCTAAGCTTGTAAAAAATATTCTATTCAACATAATATATAGGTAATTAGAATGATAGAAAACTACCTGAATAGGATTGAGAAGACCTCTAAACAAGGATAAAACTTCATCACTTCTGTTGCTCCCAGATTTTCTATTAGCTGGAACCAAACAGTCAATAAATCAAAAAACAAGACCGGTCAAATGCAAGTATACTTGCACTTACTTGCAGCAGGAGGGGGTCAATAAGTTTCAAAATTATTCCAAATTTCAAGTCGATAACTTATGTAGTTACTGAGATATGGGTACTGCCCGTGACGGGCAGTCAGACACAGTCGCACTATAAGGGTTACCGTACCCATGGCTCAAGAACACTGAGTATGAAATAGGTGTTCCAGAGATCAAACCTACCTAGAATAATAAGGGGTTCCCATTGATCATTTGTCAGTGGTTTTATGTATTTCACTGCTCCTTTCTCCAACTGTACACAAGCAGGTGGTATGATCATACTTCGATACTTCTGAAAGTCACACACCTGAAATGCAAAAAAAATACACATTTTTACTACAATACAAGATTTATATTGTATATCTTTCCCCATCCAAATAGTGACCGCACACAATGTTGCTTAACTTAGATAATCGGTGAAGATTGGCTAAGTAAGCTATGCCACGAGAGCTTCACCAAATTAATCCTGCCAATCTTTTTTTTTTTTTGTGGGATACATAATAAATTAGAATAATAAGTAACTAACTTCTGTATCAGCATGAAGTGGTTCATAGGTTCTCTTAGTCCTCTGGCACCAGCAGCAGAAGTAACATCTCAGCCCTTCTTCAATGTGTTCAGAGTTTTCTCCTCTCACATGGCCAACTACAATAATTTAACTAAGAATATAATTACAGTATGTACCTGGCATGTTAATAATTATTATACATCACATGTCATACAAGAGAGATTCAAACCCACAACTGTCTACTTTTTGAATATTATAACAAGCTTTAAAAATATTATAAAAATGTGAGAACGCCTACCACAACATTTTTTTTTTACATCTTCATCACTGCTGGTAAACATAACAAACTGATTAAATATTGTAAGAATTACCCACAAGAAACAATACCTATTACATAATAATATAATAAAAATAAATTCATTAATGAAATTAGTAATTAGTAATATTAGTAATAGTGAATGAATGGCATTTTATATAAGTAGTCTATGTTATGGTTATAGGTTTCTGATTTGTAAATATTAAAATAAATTATGGGAAATAAATGGCTATAATAATAATTACCGTTCACCCAATGATGGTAAAATGGTTTTTGGCTCTGCCAGGAAACTTGTTTGCATCTGAACTTTTTGTTCACAGCCCAACGGCATCTCTTGCAGGCGCTTATAGCACAGCATTCGCAAAAAACTCCCACTACAGGCAGCATGAGCTTCCCACATATTGTACACTAAAATTTCAAGGCAAGTAGTTATAGGTATTTTTAGTTCTGTTGAAGTTGTGAGTAGGTAGGTACTAAAATATATTAAGTCAAGGTACCTATAGGAAGAGGTTGTTTACTTACATGTATATTGTAAGGAATTGATTTATTACACTGAATACTTCTCCACGTGTGTCCGCGGATCCTAAATTTAGTCTGCATAAAATTATTTTCACCCAATATCGTATTTAAAATTCGATACAGCAGGTAACTTATAAACAGACCACCTACTAAAAAATAATGATTGAATACTACATCATTCAAGTTAGCTAACTTTTCCATGGTGCGACAGTGCTATGAGTAATTAAATCTAAATTGTAATCACTCACAGATTACTGATTATGATGCGAAATAAATAAATAAAAATAATACAAACAGTTTTTTTTCTGTGAAATTCAATCAATCCAAAGAGAATGCAAAAAATCGAACTGTGGGTTTCCACCTTGGTTTCCACCAACCACCAAAAAACATTCACAATGCGATCCATACAAACGATGTTTTGTTGGGCTAGCGTTGTTCCACCGAGCAACCTGTGTGAATCGTATGAAAAGATCTAAAGATTTATTGTGGCGTTTCACAGCTTCAAAACATGTTTCACAATCTTTGCATAATCGTGTATTTTTGTTATCCAGCTATATCGGTAAAGATCAACAACTTGTAAGTGTTGCAAGATTTGAACGTACAATCTTCGTACAATTCATACATACAAACAACTTGCACAAGATTCTGTTTGCTGCAAACATGCAAGTAACAAAAATATAACAAAATAAGCAAAATAATGCGCAGCATGTCATTGTATTGCTATTTATATGCTGCGCAATATTTTGCTATACATTATTGCAGTGTTGTCTCGAACGAATGGCCTACGTATTTGTTTTTCTATGCTAGACAGTAGACATAGGACATAGGTAGGTACCTACACGGTAGGTACACAACACATACTGGGATTTGATAGGTAGGTACCTAGGTAGGAGATAGGTACCCAGTTCTCAGGTCTCAGAGGTTTCTTCACTACATTATGTAATTGCAGAGAAACACGAGCGCCAACGAAATACCTCTTTTAAAATATTTTAGTTTGGCTGGCACTTTTAGATCTCTCACTTAAGTAGCTGTACCTAAATATCTGCTTTTTTTCAATTTTCATATTAAACACTTTTTTTGCTGGAGTAACGCATGCAAAAATGAACTTAGTGTCTCAATGATCTCCTTTAGGTACCTACTTCTTTTCATTGGACTTGGATTGGAATATTTGGACCACCTTGTATAAACTAACATGTAGGTAAGTAGGTAGGTGAGACAGGAACTTAAACAAATAATTTTTGCATACTTAGGTATTATTATTGATTCAGACCAAGTTAATATATTTGATTACATAGGTTTCCGTACTACCAATAACAGTTTACCAAAAAAAAACATCTTAAGGTACATTCATCTTAAGGTACATAAGTCTTATTTTATGAGTTTTTGTAGTAAATGGTTATTCCAGAAGAGAATTTAAAGTCTTTTTTAGTTTTAAGGAACACATATCCAGAGGTGTTTTGTTCTCCTTATTACTAAGATTAACATCAGCATTGGCTTTCACCAGCATACATGCTACTGCTTCTCTGCCTTCTTCACATGCAAGGTGCCTGAAAAATGAAAGTAGAGCTTATTAAGTATTACATCTGAAAAGATAAACTAAAACCACTGCACTAAAACCACAAATACCATTTGGACTCTTACTTTTAATTCAAGGCTAGACTGAATAATTATTACAGATCTCTGTTATCTATTATAAATAATTTTGTTTATAAAATATCATTGCATAATGTTAGTTGGTAAGTATTCTCGGTAAAAAAGTTTTTAAAATATCAGGTACTTACAAAGGAGTTGAACCTGTAGAATCACAAGCGTCCACATTTATGTCAGGGTGAATCAACAGTAACTCCACTATGTTGATTCTACCCTGAGCGGCAGCTCTGTGTAGTGGAGTTGCACTCAGTACATCAGGCTCATTCACATTTGCATCCAGTTCTATTAATAGCTTAGCTATCTGCAACAAATAAGTTAAAAGCTGGTACAAATAACTGCTGGCTGCTGCTGTAATAAAAATAATACTTAATATATTTATTGCTTTCACATGGTTTACATGAATTTTACATTGGTTGTGGATGTAAATAGATGTCTCATGGACGCTGCTAAGGGTATAGCAATATGGAGGCAGGCCGAGGTTTGTAAATATGTAGTAAATCGCTAATAGTAGTACATAGTAGTAGGTTTTGTTATGTTGAAGTTGTAGGAATATTCGGTAGTAATTTTATTTTAGGATGTATTATTTATTGTCCGGGTTGGTTAATAGTATAATTATTTCAAAGTTTGTAGTTGCTTATGTATGTAAGACTAGTGTTTAGTGTAAAAATAAAAGTGTGTTTATTTACAATAAAAAGCTTACAAAGAATAAAAAAGATCCTGCTTAAATTAAGTACTTATTTAGTTAGATGTACTTTATAACTAAACCTTTGTAGTGTAGAGTCTATACATTGACTCCTCGCTCTAAGTAAAACTTGTATGTTAAAAGTACAAAACACAACGCACAACGATCTCATAGAGCTACAAATTGTACTCTAACTTAACAATGAAAGGAGCAGCATTATGTACCTACTACTTTGTAATTGTAAGTGATCCACTTCATTAATGTAATATATTTATTATTATTTTATTTATTTATTTACTACTTTATTGCACAAAATTATAAATTTGTTACAAAGGGTGGACTTAATGCTGAAAGCATTGTCTGCCAGCCAACCCAAACGTTATTATTAGTCTTACTTTTTTAATTGGTAGTGTAGTTAAAGTAATAATATTTGTGGTACAAACTTTAAAAATAATAAAATAAATAAATATGGATTAAGTATAATAAACTATGAAACAATCAGAACTTACCTCGAAGTGTCCTTTAGAGCAAACATAATGCAAGCAAGACTGACCACGACTGGTCTTGTGATTAACATTAGCTCCTTTACCGGCCAACAATTTGACAACCTCATATCTTCCTGCAGAGCTAGCCAGTAATAGAGGGGTGCTGTTTGTGTCATCTACAGGATCAACAGGGCTCCCGGCATCAAGTAGAAAAGCAACCAGATTGTCATTACCACCCAAAGCTGCCCAGTGGATTAAGAGGCGACTGTTCTGAAATAATGAATATGGTGCAGTTTATGTACCTAGGTAGGTAATTATTAGGTGAATGAAGTTTGGCATTTCTTATTTTTATGGTTTGATGAAGAAGTCTTACTGAATCCGGTGTAGTAACGAGGGATGAATCTTGATCTGTTCGAACTTTGACTTGATTGAAGTCGCCTTTGTAGGCTGTTTCATAAACAGAACCAATAGACATTTTAGAATGGATGCAAACTATGTTTTCCGATATTTGTGTGGTACGATACCTAATTGTACCTAGGTAGGTAGTAATTAGTGTTCTGTGGGTAGGTACCTATACGTATTTTATTTAGTTTTGAAGAATTAAACGAGCGGTTCACCAAGCAAAGCAAACCACAGAAAATATTTGTCATGACATGAGTGTCGTGTCATGTCATTGTTTACTTTCTTCTTCTTTTTTTGGGAAGGCAATAATGTACAGCAAAATAATGCACAGCTCAGTAATTTACAACATGATAATCTGTGTCACTGGTTTGCATTATTGGGCTGAACAGTATCATGTTGCACTTTATCGGCTATGCGTAAGTAAACCGAGACGTTGCGTGTCGTGTCGTCGTCGTCTTGGAATAATAACATCCAAGGTCGTCGTCGTCGTCATCGATGATAGTAGGAGTCCGACGTGTTTCGACTAAAAACATCAATTTAAATAAAACTCTTTTGAAGCTGACCGATAATCAACGCACAGCCTAACTAAACCATAAGTCCTAGAGGTATGAAATTTGGAAGGTATCCTTTTAAGTAGTGTAGGGGTGCACTAAGACAGGAATTTTGAAAAGTCGCACCCTAAAGGGTCTAGGACGCGAGCAACGCCGCGGGCGACGGCTAGTTCACAATATAACCTTCACAACACAATCCTTACAAACTTTGCTTTTACAACTGAGAAAATCCTTAAAACCACGCACAAGATTCAAAATGTCAAACACGCACAGGGTTTGGCGGTGGAAACGCAAACGACTTAGGTATACCGCAAATAGTGTACAGCACGTTAAATGTTCTGGCTGGAGCTTGATACTTGTCCTATTGTTCAAATCTCTGCTTGAGTAACGATTTCTTTAGCGGCAGCAAGGAAAAAAATAAGTAGGTAGGGGTACAGTGAGTGACGGATGACTGGACGTGACTGACAGTGCTGTGCTGTTACTCGAGTCAACGAAATATTTTTTCTGTGTCTCTCCTTCGTAGAAAAAGAGCATTTATTTTCTGTGCTCTTCTGTGTTCGTAGGTTCGTAGTGTAGCGTAGTAGCGTAGCGTTCAATCAAGCGATACTTTGTTTGTTTGTATTGTAATCATAGAAAAAGATTGTAATTTATTTTCGCTGGTTGAAATCATTTTATTTTCATTAAATAATTCGGCTAGTACTATCGCATTGGGCAGACAGCTTCTAAGATAAAATAGCGGGCTTAGTAGAACCAGAGAAGAGAACGCCCTAATTCATAATAAAGTGCTCTGAAGTAAATAGGTACTTATTTAAAAGTAAATGTTACACATTTAGGCAATCCATAGTACCTACGTAAGAGTTATTTACGAAATATTCACAGGACAAGTTTGCAAACAAAATGTGAGTGGGCGAACCTTCGTAAAAAAGGTTTTTCTGACCACTTTCACTTGGCTTACTTTCATGTTACCTACATTACGTTACACCTAAGATTAGTGATACCCATGTGTTTCAGCTTTCTGTATGTACTGCCAATATGACGGCGGCATACTTTGATTATTATGACGGCAGTAAAGTCTTTCTGTTTTTATCAAACAGAGTAGGACTTCCCTTGGATCTGGTAAGTACCTACCATCCTGACCAACCTACCTAGTACAAAGCTTGAAATAGTAACATATTCCTTACATAGCTTACATAAAAAAAAGCTCTGCTAAAAGTTCAAATCAATTAATGACCTGATTGTTTTCTTAGAAGCATCTGCCTACCTATGGCTCATAGCATAACAGCTTATCAAATTTTAAAATTGGTCTTAAATTAACATTATTTTAGTAAACCTAAGGTTTCATTATAATCACCATAGATACATCAAGTTTTTTTCATTAGGTTAATTTTTTGATCGCACAAGTAGCTGCACTATGCCTGGCCAGACTGTTTCGGAAACCATTGAAATTTGCTTCGCCAGAATTTCGCCATTCCGTGTGCCTTGTTATAGGTTTGTTAATGGGATATTTCTGTTTCGGAAAGTAAGTTTTATTTTATTATTTATATTTATTATCTTTACCCACTTCTAGCTCTATATACCATTATAATTAACAATTTTAACAGTTATTTATTAGTACTACTTGTAGATATTTAGCTGTCTATCTAGTTAATATTCGGCAAAGCACAGTATAGGTACACAACACACTGCATGGCATATTATTATTCAAAATTTATCAACTCCAACTGCTGTTTTCAAACTATCAGCCTAAACAAGCTTTTATTTACAAAGACTAATACAGTATTTATAATATTTACAATATTTACAAAATACACATGAAACAGTTGAGCTATCTACAAACCATTGCAAACCATTTATAGATAGCTCAACTGGTCCATATCAGTACCAATCAGAAGCATGCCCAAGACACTAGCGGCATAGCCATGCTGAATAGCAATGCTGATACGCTGGCCCAGATAATCACCAGCCCTCGGGTCACGCGTCGCTTCAACTAGACTCTGAAAGAATTTTGAAAACGCAGAGGGCCTCGGTAACCCACGAACCTAGAGTCTCGACCCCAAGAGGTACAAATGTGTAGGCCTATCGAGACCTCGCATACTTGCTCCTCTTGGGATCCTCGGCCGAATCTGAATCGGCCAGCCTTAACGGACGTCCTATGGGTATCGGCGCAAGTAGCATCCCAAACCTAAGGCCTTCCCAACTTCTAAGGAACAAGAGTCATATTGTCAGGTCGTTTGCCATCGTCACGCAGCAGACCATTCGGTTCAAGAATGGCGGCCACATTCACGCTGGTCGAACTTTTTCACGAAAAATAGAACGAAATCTGTAGCTTAATACAGTTTTTGAAAAAAGTTAAAAAAACCAGATACCTAGTTTTGGTTCGGATCGGAAGCCTCGGCGGGCCAGTGCATTTGCACTTCACCGGACTTGTTTTTAAAAGGAAAATGTTTGTCCATCCACAATCTCGTGTGCTACTTTGCTTTACTTTGGAAGCAACTGTGTGAATTCTGTCACGCGCTGTTAACTATTTCTTCCACTGTATAACCTACTGCTAAATGCTGTCTTATATTTATGTCGTGCTTCGCACCCGGGCGACGTTTTGCAACAATAAATGAATCACAGTCAAAGCAGCATATCGGATATGGCACTTTTCTTTGTTGCTCAATAGACTAGCATAAACTACTAACTGATGTATGAGCAAAGATTGGAGGCTCATGAATGAGTGTCCTTGAATCTTAGGCGAGCACAGTATGCCATGCTTAGCATATTATCACAATATCTAATGTGATATTAGCACCGATTATGGTCATGCAATTTCAGTTTAACCTGTACTTACAAATATCCTATTGTTCTCTCATCTAAATAAGCTCCGGACTTTAAGCCACACCTTCGTTGGGGAATAAGAATCAACGAAGCGTATAAATTTAGATTAGGTGGATAGGTACCTCCATCAAAATGATGAACGATCCAATCATCATCCTTTGTTTGATCCCTAACTACAAGATACAAATAAAAGTCTAAAGAAAGGTAAACTTAATAAAGAACATAAACCTACCTACTAGAACACTGGGACTGCTAGGACCAGCCCGTAACGAACAACATAACAAAGTATTAACCTACCTAGGTACGTACCTATTTTTTTTGTTGTAGGTAGTAATATCTGTATGTATATATAATACCTAGACATAATAATAAATAAAATGTATATGTTAATGACCTATTCAAATTAGATTCTTAACCCTGACAATTCGATCGTCGGTAACTAACTACTATATTCAATTAAAGATTCTTCTTCTTTTTCAGACAAGCCATACATTTATCAGTAGTGCCTATGCTATGCTATACCCTACTCAAAACCGTGCCCCACCATTTGATGGGAAAGTGAGTATTCCTAACCGCCATAATTAGGTTAGGTGTCATTCGTTACAATAGGTTTGTACAAACTTACATAAAAGCTACCCATTTATAATATTTTGTTCCATTTTCAGTGCCATACTAACAGCATCGATGGTATATTTATCCTGTCTACATGTACATCGGCAAATATATCACACCGCTGACTATACATTGGATATCACAGGTGCATAGTTAGTTAAATTTATGGTTACGTTCCTAACCTTTTGCAAAGTCACAACTGTTTGCATTTTTTCAGGGCCTTTGATGGTAATTACTCAAAGAGTGACATCGTTAGCATACTCACTTCAGGATAACCTGACGAATAAGGAGGTGAATGCGAGCACCAAAGGTAGTGAATCTTTAGCCACAGTGGAGAGGATTCCCTCTCCCCTGGAGTACTTTGCGTACACCTTGGCTTTTCAAACCTTGATGTGCGGACCGGTAGTTTTCTACAACGATTATATTAACTTTATCGAAGGCGAGCGCTGGACCGAGGTAAGTCAACTTTGGTAATTGGATTACAACTTAGTGTTATTTAGATTAGGTAGGTAGGTGGCTACTGCGACATTAGATACTACTGCCCACGAACTAAACAAATGATTATGCTAATTAGTAAATACTATGTACAATTTTTAACAACAAATACGAAGATTTTTATTAGTGGTTTCAGTTGAACATCATTGGTATAGCCTCGTTTTGACGATGACGTCATCCGTAGGTATTCGAGTAAAATCTCTGCCGAACCAAACATAAGGCCCCCAGATCCGTTGAAATGGGTGACCGCTAGAGGCCACTTTACAAGATATCGCCCACCCAATGTGTAGAGTTGATTACTATCAGTTCAATCATTTCAGAATGATAAATCCAAAGAAAGCACAGAGCCGTCACCGCGACGGGCAGTCTTCTACAAAATGATGGGTTCCATCGGTGCTGCGTTACTTTACCTAACACTGGCTAAAAAGTACCCACTCACTGTTTTGGAAGGTATACTTACGACATTTAATTGCCGTTTTATAGATATTTTAACATCTATCTACATAGCTGATACAGAAATTACACGAGGATAATAATAATAAACTTACTACCTACATAGGTGTCCCTCGTACTATAAAATTAGCATAAAATATAACTTCATTGTTTGCCTTGCATAAGTAAGTAATAAAATCAATAAACAAATTGGGTATTGTTATGCAATAATGTTATGATTTATATTTCTTGTATTATTATCCGTATATTATACCTTAAAACCATCTTAAAACCATAATAGGTACAAGTTTAGTTCTTGCATTTGCCTGAATACCTAAAAACAAATATGAATTAGTTCAGGATATGATTTGAATGTTGTGTATGACTGGTTCCTGATATGGGACTGCTGGTATTTTAATTTATTTTCCATTCCCAGAACTAACAGACCCCTCATCAGAAGTATCTCGCTCCTGGTCGGGGCTCTACCTACTGTGGTACGCGTATCTATCTACACTGGTTGTGCGTTGCAAGTACTACCATGCGTGGTTACTCTCTGAGGCAATCTGTAACAACTCCGGCATGGGATTCAATGGGTACGACAACGATGGAAGGCCGAAGTGGGACAAGATGTCGAACATTGATGTTTTTGGATTCGAGGTATGAATGTTTAAATTGTTTCCTAATTTTCTCGGACCAAAAGAGAATTTTTTGAATGCCGCTTTTTGTGCATTGCACTATACATTTTTATAACACCCTGTGTATTAAAAGTTATTTTTTAAAGAGTTATCAATCAGGTCTCTTTAATCGATTATTATAAAAATAACTCTATAGATAAGTACATTTATTTTAGGAATAAGAAAATAAATAATTTGTTGTATAAAAGCGAAGTATCGACGACGAGGCGACGACCATGCCCTTGCGCAGACTACGATGATGAGCCGAGCGAGTTCGTCACCACAACAATGTCACGTCAAAATCTGAACTCTTTACAATGACCTTCCTTCAATAACCGAATACAATACATGTTTTGTTTACATTGTTCGTGTTCGTCTGCGATGCGCACTAAATCTCCACCGTTCTTTCACTTCCGGTTATGGGCTTTGTTGGAGAATCTTTTTATAGCTCCCAGACAGTACTACACTACCTACATAGTACGCTAGACTGGACCATTACAGAATATCCATCAATGGATTAGTTATTCAATAACTAATCAGTTGATGCATAATAATGTATGAAGAATGTATGACGCTCCATCCCAACAACCAATCTGATGACGCTATTCTGGGCTGTGGCGATTGCCGGTAACCTTATCTAGTTCGTTACTGTTGTCATCACGCACCTACTAGTAAAATACAGGTTATGTAGGAATAGGAAACTAATTGAACGAGCGAGCGCCGAGCGTGTCAATTAATGGGTGAATCAGTGGCACTCAGTGGTGTTTGTCAGAGCCTAATAATTATTCTGATTTTCATAAAATTTTGTAGGTAGGTCTACAGATAGAACTCTGTTTTGCTGGTTTATGAGGTAGTTCGGCCAATTTGTTGTAAATTGAAGAGTTTTAAGGGAGTAAGAGAGTAAAAAAGTCGTACAAAACAATCAAGTAAGGTGCCATAAGTAAAGGATAGTAATTACTAAGATAATAGGATAGGATAAGTAGGAGTAGGATAGGACTAAGTATAATTTTATCTCATACATAATTAAAAAATGTTTTTTCATCAACATCATATCAGCCTGTAGAAGTCCACTGCTGGACATAAATCTTCCCCCACGGCCACAGCGGTTGTCAGTTTCTGTACGCTTTACTTTTTTGGGAACATCTGACATCTCAGTTCGGGGCGAACTAACATTATTTATTTTTTCACGACGTTGAGAACCTACTTAACTCATCAGATTGGTGTTGATTGATAACACAACACACGCTACAATGAAACTCCGTCGGTTGGTTAGGTCTTGTCCTATTAACACTCCTTGACCCCGTAGAATACAATAGTTCAGTACATGCTAAATTACAAATATAAAGACTATGAACAGCTATATTATACTTAGTAGAATATACAATGAGATAGGTCATGACAGCAAATATTTCTAAAATATTTTAAAAATTCGCAGCGGTTTGGTCGTTGTCATTTTTTGTCGCAAATATTGATTTCGGGTGGTAGTTCTTTGTGTTCAGGTAAGTTTTCATAATAATCGTAGTTATATAATGTCAGGTCATAACGTGTTGTCTTTAGTAAACTAGGCACACTTGTCCTCAGTTCGCTCAAAACTTTCGCACAGCAGTAGCCAGTTGGAACAAAAACACCAACGCCTGGCTCCGAAACGTGGCTTACCAGCGTGGCGGGGCCAAGTTTCGTACAGTGCGAGTGTATGGCCTTTCTGCGGTGTGGCACGGATTCCATCCAGGGTATTACTTGACTTTCTTCGCTGGGGGTCTCTTTACTGTCGCTGGAAGAAAGGTGAGCAAACTTCCAGGAATATCCTGCATCTACTTTTAATTGCATTTTGCGTCTCCACTATACTACTAAATAAATGAGTACCTAAGAATTATTTATTGTAAAAATGTGTGAAGGAGATCGTAAAGTAGGAAAAATTTTCAACAGCCTACACACACATGAGTATTGACTTTGACTTTGAGCCTTTATACTTGACATTTGTGACACAGTTTCCATAAATACTGGTTGATCTTGCTTAGCTTATGAATAGGTAGTATAGTAGGTATACATATATATCAAATTGTAACCAAATTCACGATAACTAACCGTCCTGTAAAGTATTTATTTAAAGTGTTAAGTGTTTCAAAGGCAAAATGCAAAATTCAGAACCTCTGTTTCTCAGTTTCGTCATCAAGTCCGTGGGTAGTTTTCGTGGTAGTTCTTGACATAGAGTGAAGTTTACACGCCCCTAATCCTGCACTTTGTATAGAAGTTTTATCGTCCGGTTAATTTTGCATTGCTCGAAAGTAGTTTTCTATTTCTGTTGCAGTTCCGTACGGCCGTTAGACCGTTCTTCATTAACAGTCGGCCTAAAAAACTGTGCTACGACTTGGTCAGTTTTGTGACGACGCGCGTTGCGATGACGTATGCTACTGTGCCCTTTGTTTTGCTGCATCTGGCTCCGAGTTTAGCGTTCTACGGGTATGTATTACATGCTTGTTTTCTATAGGTATTTTTTGGACTTTTACTTACAAGTTTTTAAGCAATAATTGCAATGTTTGTGTGTGTCAAATCTTGCAAGTTTTTGACCCACTTTCCGATGTCCGATTTTGCTGAAATTTAGCATGCCTCAATCCTCACGTTGATAATGCAATAATAACGTTACATTGAGCTGGTCTGATGATGGAGCCAAAAGGTGGCCATGGGAACTTGACCATAAATCGAATTTGGACTCGTTTGGTTCAACTTGATCCAAATTTTGGTCCTAGATAATGTATCCAGGGTCTGATGATGGAGTTGGAAGGTGGTATCTTAAAATGGAATATGTACCTAATATGTATTTGTTATATTTTAAATGAACCTGAAGTGGTTATTGTAATACTGGGTATCCCAGAAATATTATGCTATCCTGAATGGGACCGGTTCTTGACACTCACGGTTACAACAAAATATGGTTTACCACTTTTATGAATTCAATGATTTTTTCTGTAATTTGAATTACAAATACTTAAAATAGTATTCTAATATATACAGATTTTGCAACTGTTTAAAACATAAACAGCTTCCGTATTAAGGCACCGCGATTATCACATTTATCGCGTATTTATCATAGTGTTGGCCTTGAATCTCCGAATCATTTGTTTTCATCATTAACACGCTTATCTTTTATGATTGCTGGAAGGTTCTCACTGATTTTATAAGAACTATACCTACTACCTAGGTATACTTCATTTCTACAATCGTTGCTCTTAAATATTTAGTTTTAAATCCAGTTGCAAAAATAATCTATCACACGATGATGGTTTTAAGGGGTTTAAGCCACGACCTTGTTAGGTTTATGATCAAGAACGATAAAACATTTTGTAAATATTTAATTTTGATAAAACTTTGTTTGAATAAGAGATAATAGTAGAAGATTCTTCTACCTACCTTACCATAATAAACCGACGTTTGCATCTAATCTAGATGAATGATGCAGTGTACAGGGGCCACTCTTTACTTTACCCAAACCCCGATATACGGAACGAGGACACTGTAGTTGTTCCTGGGACATTTTTGGATGGAGCATGAAATATTGCCAAGCACCCATACCTTTCTTTAAGCCTAGTCGGCCTGATCCAGAGAAAACTACAACAATACCTAGCCATAGTCGCATAAATATGATAGACGATAATAGTGAAAAATTATTATGTGTGACAAACTTCAGTAATGTCTGGGTAACACCTGGTAACTTTTCTCCATTAATTCTACTGATCATAAACAATTACTTTTCAGAAAATTCTTCTATTCATTACACTTTGTCGCCTTGGGTGCCCTCCTTATACCAGCGAGATGGAAAAATTCCTCTACGAGTCTGAAATCTGAGCTTCCACAAAAGTCTTCTATTACAAGTAACGAACATCTTCCGCCTACGACGAATGGAGATACCAATAGTAAACTGAAAATAACTTAAAACTATATTAATCCTACAATTTTATGACGTTACTAATTGAGGTATTTTGATTAAGATTATGATACTGAATTTAGGTTATTTGGAAGGAGTCTCTATTTTTATAACAAAACTTTTTTATTACGTTGTAACGACTACTTACTTAAAAATATGAATGTCTATTGTCTACTAATAATATCTTCCAATTAAACAGACAGTTCATGTTGTAAGAGCACTACACAATTCAATACTCAAATCGCAAAATTAAAGTAACAAAATGTAAACCAAACGTCAATATGCTTGAGCACTTCTTCACTGGGTTAACATACGATGATTTAGTCGCACATAAGTTATCACCTATTCTGTATAACGGTTGAGTCTATAAAGACTAATAAATCGATAAGTTTATTTCGTGCGAAATTACCAAGGCTAACCCATTTTACCTACAATTGGTATGAAAACACAATATTCGAGAAGCGCAAGCTCCTACAAAGTACTCTTACTTGATCTCTATTAAAAAAGATGACTGTCGGTCTGTATTGAGCTGTTTATCTGACTTGCTTGATATGTGCTAGCCGACTAGGCTTAGAATACAATGAAATAAATTTCAGTATTGCATATGCAGGAGACAGCTGCGTTTCTACACAATGTGCGAGGCGGATTAGCGGAGTGCGAAGACACAAACTACCATTAGGGTGCTTTTCCACAAGGGCTATACCTAAGCTACGTAGTGTGTCTAAGGATGTGTTTGAAATCCACCAATACAGATAGTTTACGATTCCTATTGGTCGAACACATCCTTAGCTTAGCTCTGGTGGAAAAGCATCCTTAGTGTCACATCACGTGACATTGTAGGAGAAAATAATGGTTTTTTTTCTTCGCACATCTCACGTTTTTCTCTTACATACATCTTTTGTGAAAAAGCAGCCTATTTTATCCAATAGCCAGATGAAAATAAATTAACTAAGACGATCCCTGAGAACCTAATGAAAAAAATGCTGACGACTACATAATTAAGATGAGCCTGCGCTAAAAGAAATTGTTTTTGTTCTGTCTGTGCAGCTTTAGCCAGGTTCGTCAAGTTTCAACTTCTTCGCGAGCTACTAAAATATCGTGGGTACCTATTACTGTTTTATTTCGTAAAATTTTAATGTGTTGTGATTAAAATGCAAGTGATTTTAAATTAGCACAAGTATCTATGCAGTACTATTTCTAAGTATTTATAAGTTTTTATAATTTAAAGTTATACCTGTGGTTAAACTTAGTTTTATGTTCATTATTTTGTTTATGTTTAGTAAAACCATAGAATATTAAAACTTATAAAAGGCAGCCAAGTTAAAATAAATTTCTTGACGCTATAAACCTTGCGGGACCCTAGTCTGTAAAAATTAAAGTGGATGATGATGTAACAACCTAGCGACAATATTATTATTAGCGATATATACTTGCAATTGTTATTTAATTTAACTTGATTTCACGATGTATAAATTACTTTTATACATTTCATCTTTCGTCCTGCAGATCTCATCTGATTTTTTATTTATTTATTTGAGATGTTCCTTAGTGCAAGAATACAATTTGAAATATTTTTTATTTATCGGACACAATGCAGTTATCTATTCTCAAATATTCTAAAAATAATTTGTACTGACATACTTTGGTGCAACATAGCCATTCCATAAAATGTATTATATCTACCTACCTTATACTGTGATTTTAAGCCCCACTGAATCTAACTGGATTTCTAAGTTCAGTACAAAAGTATTAACTAAATAAAACTTTACCTAGTTGTAATGAAAATAGATAATGTCTCATACTATACCAATGTTTTGTTATTGTTGATGATTAAATTTAAATTGATGAACAGTGACCTATATGAATGGTATTGTGCAATGCGGACAATGTGTCTACATGCATCTACTTACATTCTCGATTTGATTCAACAATTCAATTAATAAAATGAATTATTCACGAGAGCACAAAAGGCATTTTTGCCTTCTATAGTAATAAGGACCTCGAAACCTCAGCTACATAAGAAATTGTATTTATTTTGTTGACAGTACCTAATTTTTTGTATGTCATGGATTTTATACAGTTAATATATACATTCTATTACACAATATTGCATTTTAATTTATTAATACCACCCCAGTCAGTGTATTGATTATACTAATATATTTTGTTATAGGGCTAAAATTATTGTGAGGCCAGTATAGCTTTTGTACAAGTTTATTAGCCCGGTTATTTTAGTAAATATTACACTAAAGTCTTAAAATTATCATAAATTGTACCAGAAATGTGAATCATTGCTTTTTATTACTTTTTATGGCACTGAAAGCATGTCTTATTGAACAGAGGGCTCCAGGTACATCATTTGTTTCTTGCAATTTTTTTTGTAGCTCCTTGCAGTTTGGAAGTTTAGGTGTTGTGCTGATTACTGAAAAAAAAATGTAGTAAACAGTTATTATCCTACTAATATTATGAACGCAAAAGTTAGTAAGTATGGATGGATGTTAGTTACTCTTTCACGTGAAAACTACTAATCCGATTTGGATGAAACTTGGAATATATATTGTCCGTGACCTGGATTAACCCATAGGCTACTTTTTATCCCGAAAAATCAACAGGATCCAGCGGGACGCGAACGAAGTCGCGGGCGGCACCTAGTATCTCTTAATGCACAATTAAACATTTGGGAAATCTATGTTTTAAGAAGTACCTAGATGTTATTCAAAAAATGTTATGAAAAAAAGAGTACATAATCATTGTAGTTATTAGAACTTACAATTATAATGTCCAGACTTTGTGTTTCTCATTAAACGAACTGAATAGTTCTCAGACTCTCTTTTGGCTTCAGTAAAAAATTGCAAGTATATTGTTTGTGTATCACCATTCTTCGATTCAATGGTGTGATACATTTTTAAAAATTTCTTATAATACTTCTTGGCCATCAAAAATGCTTCGTGCGTCTCTTTGATTTCTTGTGATATAAGTTTTTGATCTGCAAATAATAATAAAATCTTAGTGGTACCTACAGAACTTAGTAGGTAACTCCAAAAATAAATAATTATTATAGCAGTGCCAATCAATAAGCATAGGCGTTGAGAGCCGCCTATGAGGTTGTTATAGGCGGACACTTAATTCAATGAAGGAATAGTGTTTACAATTTCATTTTACTTGCCTTTCTTGTAATTCTCGTACTGATGTTGCTGTTGTGAAAGTTCTTCCAGTTTTGAACCAATCTCATTGCTTATTACTCTATTCTTCTCTACCAGATCTTTTAATTCATCGTCATGAGTTTGAGCCACTAAACCATTGTATACAAACTTTTGTACTTTGAAACTGTCTTCCAGTTGTTGTAGAATATGTTCCTTGAAACCAGAGATTGTAGTCTCAAATAAACCGTATGATTTTTTATCAAAACCGTTCAAATCGGTATAATAATCCCAATTATCTTCAATTACACTCATTTTTAGAGGCACAGAATTGGTAAACTTCGTTGGTTTCGTTACAAAACAAATTCAAATCAAAATATCAGGTGACATACATGACAAGACAAGACAATGACGTAGACGCGATGACGACACTATGCACAGATTATAATATTCCTATGCACTCTATGGCAAGACACAGATTGACAGATTACTAACGTTACTAGGGTAGGGTAGATATCATAGATTTAGTAACAATACAAACTCTAAAAGAGACGATGTTTCACCTAAAAATGAGAAAACTCAAATCTAGTGTTGAACGCACTTTTTTTAATAACAAAAACCGACATGTCAATGTCAAGAATGATGATGTCTCTATGGTCCTGTCAGTCAGTCAGTCCGATTGATTTCCTTTCCTTCTGTAAAAAAAATATTTTTTCATTTATTTTACCTATCTTTCCACAAAGGGATGGTATTTTCTTACAAAAATATAAAGAAAGTGAAGTGATGTTTTAGTTTAAAGCTCCTGAAATGCGAAACTTCAGCTCTCTGCAACAAATAGATGTTATTACATACAGTCGCTTCCTGACAATATATTTACAGATGTGAGCAAGCAAACTACCTACAGTAGCTTTATAACTTATCACATAGTATTGAACCTTGCCTAGATAAACTGCTATCAATTTGTATTTTTTCAGGATTTCATCAAAAATACTCAAAGAAAAAGTATTAGAGTGGTTTGCATCATTATGTGCATTATTGCTAATAAAATATTAGATCACCACACCTCTTGCACTGAAATCAAATTTTATGTCTTTGAAGTTAACACCATTAGAAGAGGTTTTATCCAATGGGCCATTGTATGAGTTGTTTTAGAGATCAATCCAATGATGATGTCATAACATCTCCTCACAGAGATAAAGATGGTGAGCTGTGATTTCCTGTATTAGTTGGGTAAAGATAGTTCTACTATGTACCTACCTACTTGTTTTCCTTATGTTGCAATCTTTGTATTTCAGAGATGACAGACATTGCTTCAGCTGTGTCAGTGTATCCTCAAGAAGTACCTCTACTGCATAACAATGAGAACAGCTTGAACAATTTTAAAAGTGCATGTTCCGTACAAAATGCTAATACAATGACTACCTTTGGAGAGCAGTGCACAGGAGAAGTCTTTACGCCAAAATCCATTATAGTTTGTGAGAAGATACCCAAACCATTTTATCAGAAGCTGCCATCTATTCCACGAACAATGTCTTCTTTGGGATCAAGTGAGCCTCGAGTATCAGAAACAAAAATTAACTTATTATTTGACCAGTACAAGGATGCACTAGAAGAAGCTATCTTAGCTGAAGGTATTGAAAATCTGTGTAATGATTTACAGTTAAACCCTGATGATTTTAAAGTTTTAGTTCTTGCATGGAAACTAAATGCTAGTCAAATGTGTCGATTTACTAAAACTGAGTTTGTTCAAGGACTGAAAGATATGAAAACAGATTCAATCAAAAGTATTCAACTAAGGCTCAATGAAATTATTGGTGATTTAAATAGAGAATGTGAGCACTTTAAAGATTTGTACAGGTTTACTTTTAAATTTGGTCTGGATGTAAGCACTGGCCAACGCATATTACCAACAGATATAGCCATCTTGTTGTGGCGTCTGGTGTTCACCAGCAATGAGCCCCCTATATTAGATAGATGGCTCATGTATTTAGACAAAAATCCCCACATTCGAGGCATTCCTAAAGACACATGGTATATGTTTTTAAATTTTTGTGAATTTGTGGGTGATGATCTCAGTAGCTATGATGACACAGAAGCCTGGCCCAGTCTGTTTGATGATTTTGTTGAATATGAGAATGATCAAATGAATCAAAATATAACAAAAAATGACATGAAGCTACAGCATTAATATCTTCTATTGCCAAATTTTAGCTACTATAGGTACTTAATAATTAAGCTATTGAGACTGATAAATCTGATATGAATGTTCAATGAAGTGTAGGTAGCAAGGTGAAATAGTAAGATGTACTGTCTAGCAATGGAACAAAATTGTTAAGGTAATTGTAAGTGCTAATTATGAGATTTTAATTGTTTTCAAAGTTGTACATAATGTACCTACTATTATATTTTATATCATCAGACAAGTATGTACTATAATAAAATAGCTTACCTATTCTTAGATAAAGTATGGTATGTTTCACAAACTGAGGTAACATTCCAGTAATGGAATTTCACAAATTGTAAATACATATTATTATATTAGGAGCAGGCTACTGTGTAATTTTAACTACATTTTTGGTTGCATAAAAATGGATTTATTTTTGTCCCCACTTATAGCATTTAAATAGCTGTAACATAATCCTGCACATTTTGCCTGATAAATATTACTTTTAATTGAAAGTTTTGTTTCTTCCTATATCTACCTAGTCCTTATTACACGCCGCCATGACGACACAAGTGTGTTCGATTCGAGTATTGTCAGCGATTCCGGCTGACGACCGGGACTAGATAGGTACTTACTCCTACTACCTAACTAGTCAGCATAGGTACTTAACTTTTTCAGAATTGTTTAATTGTCCAGGGTAAGAGCACGAACAGTCGCCGGGATACGCGTAAAACCATGAGTATTCGAGTTACACTACTCATCAACGTCAACTCGACTGTCGAACGTTGCTGCGTCAAGCCTTGGTCTCGCGATCATAACGCACAACGCAGCGGTATGCAGCATGCAGCCCCGGACACATAATTGTATGGAAAACGTATAGTGTGGTCTTTTGGTACGTCGCAATCTGCGTCAGCGGCGAAGAGCAAAACGCAGTAATCTGCGTTGTGCGTTACGATCGCGAGACCAAGGCTTCGCGCTCAGTGTGCATCCTCTGTTGAGGTCAAAATATCCTCGAATACTACAGTTAGATCCGTTTAGTCTTGCTAGTTCAGTTAGTTGCTCGGATTATAAGTGGTAGGTATAGTCAGACTGAGAAATTAATTACAGTTGCAAAATGTTATTGAGCAGTTCTATCATTGAGATTCGTATCAGTAGAGATCTACAGAGTACCTACCTACCTGAATTCACGTAAAAGTTACAAAACAAATGTGTGCGTTACTCCAGCAAAAAAGTGTTGAATCTGAAAATTCTAAAAATGCAGATAGTTAGAGCCCACTGCCCTGTAAATGTGCCCCAAGTTTTAAATTAGTGCCTATAGCCGTTCTGGAGTTATTCAAGAAATTCACTTTTTGCTGGGGTAACGTTTTTTGCTGGGTCGATTTTCGTTCCTGGTTGAGCTAGCCGAATGAATGTTAGCTTAAAAGGGGGCTAGAGTTTGTGCCTATTAGTGCCCCAACTCCTGAATTTGTGCCCCCTAGGGCTTCGGAGTTATTCCAGTTTTTGCTGGAGTAACGTTTTGCTATCTCCGAAACTACTGGTCGCACAATCATGAAACTTGGTCAGTATAAAGGTATTTCTATTTAGAAATTTGTGCCAGCTCATGTTTTCCAAAAAAAGGCTTCATTCGCGACTTATAAGGCTTTTATTAAAAATCTAAAACCCGCTCCTAGCTCGCTAACCATTACACTGAGGAACCTATTGAAAGTGTCATTCTGTACCTCTTATTACGCTGCAACTGCTGACGAAGTTTCTTATATCTATTTTTAGTGGTTTACGAGAAATAAAGATTTTAAAATTGACCAGAAATGTCATTACTTTGACCCCGAAATACACCCATTTCCTCTAAAGCTGTGGTACTGATTCTTTGCTAGGAATTAGAGCCCATATTCAAATATATGCACACGAAATTTCAGCTTATGCTATGCTATAATTATAAAGATATCGATAAATAACCTACAAGAATCACTTTCTAACCCATATTGGTGGTTAACCGGCTAAATTCAAATGACTGTTAAAAAGCGAACGTCCGATACATGGCGCCTACATTCTTAACTTTATACTATAGCATTATTGGTTTCTGTATAGTCTTGTGCAAAAGTGTATCGGCTCTGCTATACCCACAGAGTACTTTTTTGCTATAGGTACCGAACAACATTTTTTGGATTAAAAAAAAAGGTTTTTATAATATTAAAAAAAACTTTAGTGTATGATGTTAGCAAACCACATTAGCAAACATTTTTTCTCCGGATGCTGAAATCTACGGGGTGGAGTGATCACGATTTAGTCTATGAAACAGTAAGTGAGAAATGAATTATTTTGAATTACAGATGCGCTACTAGTTACTATTACACTTACATTTTGCGTAACAGATTATCTAAAAGTTAGTACAAGCTTCCCGAGGTGCTTCTAGTGACACAGATTCAAGTATAGTCACAATTGACTAAGTAGAATGTTTATTTATTTACTTACAAGATATCATACTTACCTACCTACTTACTGCATTGCCTAGCGTACGTTTACCTACCTACCTGATGGAGTCTGACGCTGTTTAATGAAGGATAAGTTACCTAGGTAGGTAGGAGGTAGACTTACCTATAGGATACTAGCTACTTGATACCTAACTAGGTACCAAGAAGTCACAAGCTGTTCGACAGAACTCATTGAATGTCGGTGGTGTGCAGTACCTACCTACTCGTGTGGCTCGAATCAGATGTACATACCTACATACATTGGTAAATTTTAGGTAGGTAGCCTACGTACCTACTAAAAAGCTTAGGCATAAGTAGCTTGCTTACCTATTTACCTAGGTAGCTGGCTTTAAAAATACTTTTTCAACTTATTTATGTTAGGTACCTACCTATGTATCTTACCTAGGTACCCAACATAATTAGTATCAACTATTGTATATCTGAAAAAAGTTAAACAATAAATAGTAAATAGTTTTCAGGCAGAACTTTACGAAATCTCAGTTTACCTACTAACGAACTACCTAGTGAACGTTCTTCGCATCTGGCAACCCAACTCCTAGTACATAGAAGCAAAAAATCTGAATTCATTTTGTTTGTATCTGTACCAACTATTACTAAAATACAACACCGTCAACCGCAAGAGGTAGGCGCCATGTATCGGACGTTCGCTTTTTAACAGTCATTTGAATTTAGCCGGTTAACCACCAATATGGGTTAGAAAATGATTCTTGTAGGTTATTTATCGATATCTTTATAATTATAGCATAGCATAAGCTGAAATTTCGTGTGCATATATTTGAATATGGGCTCTAATTCCTAGCAAAGAATCAGTACCACAGCTTTAGAAGAAATGGGTGTATTTCGGGGTCAAAGTAATGACATTTCTGGTCAATTTTAAAATCTTTATTTCTCGTAAACCACTAAAAATAGATATAAGAAACTTCGTCAGCAGTTGCAGCGTAATAAGAGGTACAGAATGACACTTTCAATAGGTTCCTCAGTGTAATGGTTAGCGAGCTAGGAGCGGGTTTTAGATTTTTAATAAAAGCCTTATAAGTCGCGAATGAAGCCTTTTTTTGGAAAACAAGAGCTGGCACAAATTTCTAAATAGAAATACCTTTATACTGACCAAGTTTCATGATTGTGCGACCAGTAGTTTCGGAGATAGCAAAACGTTACTCCAGCAAAAACTGGAATAACTCCGAAGCCCTAGGGGGCACAAATTCAGGAGTTGGGGCACTAATAGGCACAAATTCTAGCCCCCTTTTAAGCTAACATTCATTCGGCTAGCTCAACCAGGAACGAAAATCGACCCAGCAAAAAACGTTACCCCAGCAAAAAGTGAATTTCTTGAATAACTCCAGAACGGCTATAGGCACTAATTTAAAACTTGGGGCACATTTACAGGGCAGTGGGCTCTAACTATCTGCATTTTTAGAATTTTCAGATTCAACACTTTTTTGCTGGAGTAACGCACACAAACAAATAATCAACAGCTCTCAAACTAACGTATAGTTTTGAAAAAGCTTAAATTGTTATCATCTTAAGTAGTTGCTGACTAGGTACCTAGTCAGACTACGTACTGCCCCAAGGTATTGTATTACCATACCACACCTACAACACCACTTTAATATCTACAGAGTTATGTATGTGCGTCTCCCTCTGTAGGTACCTAGGTAGTTGTAGTACCTACAGAGTTAACGAAATAATTTCATCGCGGGTACCTAGTCTAGTCGGAATGTTGGTGGTTGACGCTACACTCTTCTGAAAGCGTTCCTAGTAGGTACCTAGTGCAAGTCGTAGCATACTTGTCTATTACCAACCGATAAATCACGCCGTCCATCCAGTTGGTCGGTTAATAGGATGATGTTAAATGTCTAAGTTCCGAAGCCGTATGCCAAAGTTTTATCTCAATATTTAACCAAAGCACACAGCGAATAGCAGAAAGCTTACAAAAGAAAAGTATACCAAAGCCAAACTATGTAAACTCGATTATATTTCAAAAAAGCTGAAAATTTATAAATTCATAATATACAATATACCAAAACTAAGCCGCTGTTTGAAATCAACTTCCTTGTTGTGTACCACTTTTACATAACTTTCATAAGTACTCTCATTATATCTAAGTATGAATGAATTGGTGTTCGGCTATAGTGGACTGCTGAGCGCCTCAAAAGATACACTTCTTTATTGTACAAAATAACATTATATTGAAAAGAAAAAACATAAGTTGCTTGGGTGTTTGGTCACAAAAGCAATAAGTTATTATCTATGTATAAACATAATTCGTTAAAATATTGCAGACTATTTATGTAAACAATTAACATTAAAACATGTGACCAACTACATATAATTACTATTATATAAAATTGTTGAATAATATGATGTTATGTTACAGCGGAATCACGATAATTACATAGATAGGTATGTTATCTGATTGAAAAAAGGTTAGTGTTCACCAATATCTACCGGCGCAGTTACTGTAACATATATGAAAGCTGTTTGAAAACATCGAAAATAATCTTCCAAGTTCTGAATCTGAACAACCGGTAAATATGTTGCTAAACACTTGCCTTTAACGTCCGCTTTTAGTAAGGAAACAGTTATAAATAATATTATATAATAATAATAATGTGAAATATTATATTTCCTAAAATAAATATCTGTTAACATGCCCACCTTGTACCGTATAGGCTAGTCTAGTAGTAATGTTCGTTCATTTGAAAACAAAACAACGCTTTACATTATACATTACTAGCACTAAATGGATGACCACACTAACGTTAATGAGAGCATCGTCCATCAAAACCACAACACTTTAAAATTTTGCGCAACTGAATATACAATTTATGTGAAAAAATACATTTGGGCGCTATTATTAGAACTCTACGCGATACTCTATCAGCAACCACATTAAGATATTGTTACAGTACAGCTTTCAAAGTTATGCACTTTAAGAATCTCCTGTAATAAGCTTGCCCTTTATTTATTATCTGGTTGCTATTACAACTTAGTATGAGACTAGAGGGCGATGTGTAAAATGTCCATGAATATTAGAGTTGTTACAACATTTATACATAAGCATACTTCTATGAAATGGGGCATCAACAACTCTATACTTATACACTTCCAAATACTGAATCACACATGCCTTTGAAGCATGCGAGTGACTGGTGAGGCTCATAGTTACCACCTAATAGTCAACAAAGAAATCCAGAAACGAGTATCGTATAGATTTCTAAATGAGTAACGCTAAAGCCTGTCTTATATTTTTAAATTATGATTTATTGTGTAAGGATTATGAGGCCTAGCTTTCTATTCAAGAAAATGAAATGGAAATAAAGTTTAAGTGGAAGTGACATCACGATAAAGCAATACACCTGAACTCTCACAGGATTAAGATCCCAAAATCCAGGATTACACGCGTTCTCTGTCGATATAATATGGAAAAGGCCTATCCTAGCTAATTTACAATCGTAGTGCCAATTTACTCAATCACTTTTAGGACTTTTCCAATTGCAATGGTTTTATCTGTAACAAATAAACATGATTTATTAAATGGATATAGGTTGGTAGTTTTTCTAATATTGTGTTAAATACACTAATGCAATTGAAAGAACTTATTCATAAATAATTCAAATAAAGCCAGTAATATTCTGTGCTAAAACTAAAAAACTTTTCATAACTTCAAATTAGTTCTAATAGTTAAAATATATACTCACTTTCATCTCTTAATGTGAATCTGCCCATCTGAGCAAAGCTTTTGAATGGTGTTAAGCATATAATCCCTGCACACTCTATCCTCATAATGGCAACTTGGTCCTGTTTTACAAAGCGTGGTCTGGTTTTTGACTTGTCACCGGTTTTCTTGTCCACCAGACAGATGAGTGCCTGCACAAGTAATGTGTTTCTATTTATGTTATTTTGGACTTTAGTCATATCTAAATAGAATTCAAATCATAACATACCCGGACTGTGACTTCTTCAGCGGCGCAATGTATGTGCATCACGGCAGAGTAACCTGCGCAAATGATGGATTTGTGTTCCAAAATCACCACTTGAGCATCAAATACCTGTAAGAAATAAGATTTCTTAGTCTCACCCCTACACTATAAAATATAAGGATACTACCCTCCAAATTTCATACCTTAGGACTTATGGTTTAGGCTGTGCGTTGATTATAAGTCAGCTTCAAAAGAGTTTTATATATATTGATGATTATGATTATAGTTGGTTGGTGATGGTAAACTTGTAAGAAAATAAACGATGGAGTAACTGATCTCTGTACACATCCCTTAGGCTGCATTTAGTGCTCGACCGACGGTAAGGGCTATGACGTCTCGGTCGAACGTAGCTATATCAATGAAAACGTATAAACGCGTACAGTGCAGCGCTGATGTATTGCTACGATATAGTATTGTATGGAATTACGGTCAGCGCGTACCATACGCGCAGCCAATCTCGAAGTAATAAAGATCTTTGCGGGTACACAAACACAGGTCTGATTTACGACGATTCTAAATTATCCTTGAGATTTTCAAAATGAAAATATTGAATTAACTACCTACCAACACATTCAAAACAAATACAACAAATCACCTTATAGTATTATTGACCATAATAAATGAATATCAATGACTACAATGACTTTCAAAATAAGTGTTTTGTTTTATACTTTACTTACTCTCCCGGTAGTAATAGGGTTGATGCTGTCGCACAAGACGAAGCCAGGCGATACATCCTCCTCTTCAATTCCTTTCACTTTAACTTTTACATTTTCACCCGGCCCAATGGAGGTGACTTCGATGTCATCTGACCATAGTTGGTCTACGGTAACTGTTACCTGTAAAAATCAAACATGAAAGAAAGAAAAAATATTTATTTTGTTATTTTTTAAAATTTACATAGTGAGTGAAACTTAAAATTAATAAAATAGCAAAAATGGCCACCACTCAGCATGGTGCCAGGGCAGGATATGTGAATATCATGCCCAGGCGCTGGTTTTCAGTGGCGCCAGTTTGATTTTCACAACATGATTGTATCAATTACTATTTTCACTATTTATTCCGCGCTCAAAAAAGAATTACGATAGTACAACATGGGACGCATTGGATAGACATCAATATAAAACTCTGTGGTAAAAAAGTATGTATCCACGAAATATAACAGTCATTATACACAAGACAAGCCAGAATCATGAGTTTTCATGCAACCAGTATTGTTGATACTCATTTGACAAAAAACCAGCACAGTTTACATAGTTTTTCATGCTGTAGAATAAAAGTGAAAGAAATAAAATACACATAATTTGGATAACTATACTTATGATATGAGCCACCTTTTATGAATTCTTACCCTATTAGGCATGAGTAGAAGTGTACTAGTCTTGCGCGTAGTCCCGGCCTCCACTTTTCCCATAACGACAGTGCCCATATCCTTGTATTTATCTACCACTGGCATTATGAACGGACCATCCATCTTTCTGTTAAGGGACGGTAGCTCATCAATGAGCTGGATGAATGATGGTCCTCTGTACCATGAGCATATTTCTTCAGATACCTGTAAAATGGAAAGCAAATTAGAATGTCAAGTAGGTGCCACATCTGCTAATTTTTGGTTTATTATGAAAATAAACCCACAGAAAGCACTACTAAATTTTCAGAACGATAGGATTCGATTTACGAGAAGACTAGGAAATAGTAAAATCAAGTAGTCAAGCATCTTACTTGTAGTGAAGTCAAGTTCTACACTTTATGTCTGACAAGTAATTGCTTATATTCTGAAGCGTGTTGGATGTTTATGCTCTTGTAGAGATAGTGTGGATAATTGGATATGCAAGTTATTATAACCACACTATCTCCTAAAAGAGAGATGCAGAATGTTTCTTACTTTTTCCAATAATCCTTGTCCAGTTTGACCAGATACAGGTAAGAAAGATAGGTCCTTTGCTGGATTGAAGCCCAGTTTTTTAAGGTAGGGCATGATTTTGTCTCGGCATTCGTTATATCTGTAAAATGATAAGGTAAAATATTATACAAACTAACATTTAAATTATGCAACTTTAAACTTTGCCAAGACCCTAATAAAGTCTTGGATTGTCAAATTCATGTGCAGCACAGAAAAAGGAAAGTACAGTACTGTCGGTGGATCTTGGCAATATAAATAAAAAATAAAGTATCATTACCTCTTCTCATCCCAGTTAACCGTAGGATCGTCCATTTTATTTACTAATGCAACTAAATGCTTGACTCCAGCAGTTTTTGCCAACATAGCGTGCTCTCTAGTCTGGCCCCCTCTGTCGAAACCGGTTTCAAATTCTCCTTTACGTGCAGATATAACCTGATAACATTTTTAGAAAAGCACTGTATTATTGTGACCAACCTATTAAACTGTAGAATTGAGGTTGAGGAAGTATTTTTATAGATTAAAGTTGGATGATCAAACTCAAGTAAAACCAACATACCAGGACAGCTAAGTCAGCCTGCGCGGCGCCACCGATCATGTTCGGTACAAAACTCTTGTGCCCTGGGGCGTCGAGGATTGTGAAATGCTTTTTCTCAGTCTCAAAATATGCTCTTCCTACTTCTACAGTTTTGCCTTTGTCTCGCTCTGAAAATCAAATTATTACAATTAAAAATAAAGGTTACAGTTGGGCCGTTTTCGGAAGAACACTCAAAAGATGGGTAATTTTTAGTACATAGATGAATTTGTGAACCAAATGGCATAATAGGTCGGTGTGGCTGCTAATTAGGTATCTTTAATCGAAATACGAATATGCCGAAACATCACTCAAAAATTAGGCGCCCGTGTATTTACATAAAAAATAGGTACACAAGAGATATGACTCAGAATGATTCTACTGCCTATGAATCACTGCAGGAAACTTTACAAGCTGTAAAAAATTTTGTTTAGAATTTTTTCAGTTGCATAGCTATTATAGCTATTGCCCTTGAATTGGACGATGCGAGTGTCCTTGTAATTATGTATGATCGCGAAGGAGAAGGTCGCGGATCCAATTTCCGTCTGGTTTATTATGTTTCCTCAGACTTCTAGCGCTACGCTAGGCGAATGCTCGTAGAAACGTTTTGGCGGGCTGTTCAGCTTAGTTCTATTTATGGATTTTATTTTCTTACCTTCTTGGTTGGTGTCGAGGGCCCACGACAAGTACCAGGACTCTCTCGATTTTTCTCTCGCTTCTCTTTCGTATTTCTCCAAGGTTCTCTTGTCGACCATACCAGTCAGAGACATTATTTGCCCACCAATTGTAGATTTACCGGCATCTAGAACAAATTTTGATTTTAATTATAACTAACAAAACTAATAAATGTTT
The DNA here is from genome assembly GCA_918843925.1 of Eulithis prunata. NCBI lineage: Eukaryota > Metazoa > Arthropoda > Insecta > Lepidoptera > Geometridae > Eulithis > Eulithis prunata. Next base: position 5,317,771 of record OU974014.1, on the reverse strand, counting down.
AAAAGCGTGGTAAAAAAGATTTTTTCCTTACCAACATGCCCAATGAATACCACATTTACATGTTCTTTTTTGCTCCTTGTGTCCTCAACCCGTGGCGGCTTCTTTTTTGGGATTTTCTTAATTTCGCCATCCTCCTAAGAAACAAACAAAATCACTTGATATTGAGCTTGATACAATTAGCTGATTACTGATATTTGCCCATGTCATTGTATAGTGATCAGAAATCTATGGCTAAGATTTCAGAAGACTTAATAAAGGTTACTTTTAAATATTCTGCAGTATATCCATCAATGAGGCAGCATAAAAAAAGATAATTACAAATAGCTGGCAGACAAGCAGGCGGGCCACCTGATGTGTGTCCACATAGTTGTGGATTACTTTATAATTTCATGGAATAGAATATACTTACTTACCTGTGATTTGCATAAGAAAGCAAAGGGTCCACTGAAAACTTAAATAAAAACACAATTTAACATACAAGTATTGTTTCAAAATCTTGTTTCTCCCTCAGCTGCATCTCTGTATGCGAGATTACCATACCTCAGCCATTTGCGGTTGATTATTAATGAATGAAGATTTGATAAGTTTTGTACAAGAGGAGTTTATTAGAGTAACAAACCACAGTATCCGCTTCTTCATCTTCCAGTTCAGTATTGTCTTCGGGTGTAAGTAGAGCATCATCTGCTTCACCGTCCCAACTATCGGCAGTCGGCGAGGCATCGTTGGACTCTGGGAGGGAGGCTGGGGCGGAAGCCGAGACGACCGGAGGGATGGGAGGCGGCTCCTCCACCCGGGGCGATGCAGATGCAGCTCGTCCGTCGCTGCTCTCACCACCACCATCTCCACAGCCTGGAAAGATCAAGAGAATTAAAACCTTAGGATGCTAGCAACAACACACACCATAATGCCAGCCATATCAATGATAAGCAACTCAGATCTACCAACACCAATCCTGCCGAATGCAGATGAAAATAGAACTGAATAATAATAGACATCTCAATCCAATACACTGTCAGGCTAGCAAATCCAGTTATAGCAACCAATAACTTGAAGCATTTTAAAGGCATTCATGCAAGCTAGCCAATGAAATACCTCAGCTAGACGTGCACTGAGCATTAGGTAGGATATTGAGCTATGTTAGTATAGTTACATGATCTGGGATGCTATTTCCAAGTTACGATGAAAATGACATCCAGTTAGTGATCATTGGAATGCTAGCTATGCTTAATAGCTTGCGTATTATTGCTCTGAGAACTGAAATACCAAGAAAGTCAGATGAAAGTGTCCGTCAGAAGAATGAAGGCAGGCCACATGCCTGTCACTTATCTCATGATACTGTATGACTATGATTTTCCTGAATTATTCAAACCAATACACAGTTAACTTGTTAGTGAATGGAACCTAAATCAGATTAAGTTTTTTTACCTAAGAGTTTTGTTTTTTGTAGCATACTCAGAGACCTTTTCTTGTTTTGATTTTATGCTTATGAAAATACCATTAATCCATCAGTACCTTATCCTACCAAGTGTCTCAGTATTTGTGATGCCATCCACACACAGATAGATTTATACAAAACAGTATTGATTATGTAGGTGGAAAAGTACCTACCACATAATTTTATTTATATCAAAAACACCATTCAAAAGAGTTGTAGCCAAAATAAGCCAACTGTAGACCATGCAAGTAGGTATTTATGTCAAGTAAGTTGTTAGTGCAATCTGTTCTTTTCATTCTATAAAACTGCATAATGGTTAATTTATTTTGTATAATCAACTTGTTTTCAAACTAACTCAATTATCATCAATACTTCAATCAGATTAGAGAGATCATCACAATGGCATAATGACTTTACATTTTTCATTACAATTTCATTGTAGCTAAGTTCAGACCAGTTTCTTTGTTGTCTGGAACCTGAATTAGAGTAAAATATTTCAGGGCAATCAGCCTTCCAACCAAAAATATTATGAAATCTTATTTACATTGGATAACCTGAACATGACTTGTAACCAATAAAATGGATTGTGATAGTTACAGCTGTGAGCTGGTAGGAGATTTAATTCAAGCACAAGAACTTCAATTGTTTTGCCTGGCTCATCCTTTGAGACTAACAAGGCTATTCTAGAGCTGCATTCAAAGTAATAATCATATGGTTTTCATGTGAAAGTGAGCCAGCTCACCCACAACACAATGTTGTGACAGTGAGCGTTTGAATTTGATAACATATAAAAGAAACTACTAACCTTTTGCCATTTTCGAAGTACTACTAAGTATTTAGAATGCTTTTCAACTAGAAATTTAACCAGGGAAAGTTCTATAGCACAGAATATCAAGTAGGTACCCTACTCGCACGCCGCGTGTCGAGACATAACCCGTTTGAACTGGATTATACAAAAAGTCATAGCACTTTTTTAGTTGACTTGTGTATTGGTTGCATGAATTTGTCTATCCATTTATATTTTATGTAGGTAGGTACTGCTAGTAGCAAGTTTTATTTGATATATTTTTTTAGAGTTCAGGATAAATGCGACAAAAAACTTTAGAACTTTTTACCTACCGATAAAATGACAGGCACTTGACTTACCGTTCAAGACAGGACTTTCAGCTGAATTCGTGGATCCACTTTCAGATTTTTGTGGTGTGGTTGTAGTAGGAGATTCCGAACTGTCATCAGTTGGAGAAGACTTAGAAAAAGTAGGCACAAACTCCATGGCATCTACATTCAACGTGGAAAATTTTGAAGACATATCATTGGAATCTTTTGCACCTTTGACCTCAGCTTGACTCTCCCAGGAGTCTGGAGCACCGTTATTGGACATTTTAAAGACAGACAATGTAAATTTATAGTATTATAGTATTCCTTTTTCCAATAACTTTTATATTATTCGCGTTCTTTCTCCGCGTGTGTCTGTTCCACACCGGAAGTTCATGGCAAATTGCCAAATAAGTAGATGGACTAACTTTTGTCAAAATGTTTAAGTAGAAGCATTGGTTTTCAAAATTTACATACAAAATATAAAAAAATCAATTTAATCAATGTAATATTATTTTTATTTTTTGTTTAAATGTAAATGTAAACCAATAACTTTAAACAGTGCCATCATTGACCTCATCTATATCCGGTTACTACATATGTTACCATAGAGTATTTTTGTATAGATTTTTCAGTGTTTTTTTATAAACTCTAACTATGAGTTCCACCAACGAAATGTCTCTATGTACAAAACGTGCACAACTCTGTAAATAAATCAAACCGCATTTTCACCGCCAACCTTTGTGCATGTTTGACATTTTGTATTGTATGGATGGATAGCATTGTGAATTTGTGAATGTATAATGAGAGTGTTTTTTGGTGGAAATCACGTTATGCAGTACCGATCAAACAATATTTGATTGTGATTGATTCTGAGAGACGAAATGGTTTCTGGCTGACTGTCCGACGTGGTCCTGACTGAACTCAGAGACAGAGTTTTTTTTTTTCTATGACTGATGACTGAACTATAGGTGTTTAATATTTCTTTCAACTAATGAAAAAAATGAATAAAAAAAAATAACAATAACATTTGTTAAAAAAAATGGCGGTGTTCGAATATTTTTAATAACACATGTTATTTCACTTCAACACAAGGTGAACTTATGTAGGTAATATTTTTATTATTCACTTTCTTTACTGCATTGAAATTTGAACCTACGCTTGCTAGATATAATGAATAATTTTATAACTAACCACGAAAATTATTCTTTCATTTTAATGCATTGAAATTTGAACCTACGCTTCCTAGATATAATGAGTAATTTTCATATTTTCATTAGAGTGACCGGCCTGAAGGTATTCTTTCATTTTAATGCATTGAAATTTGAACCTACGCTTCCTAGATATAATGAGTAATTTTCATATTTTCATTAGAGTGACCGGCCTGAAGGTAGTGCTATGTGCCGGGAAGCGGCCGTTTAATTTCATTTCCGGCTTCATCTGCATTTTTGACTGTGTACTCTATTTTCTATGAGATAAAGCTCAATATAGAATGAACCACTACTTACGATAATTAAGTCATTTAGTGTATATTTAACAACATTGATCTGCATTCAATTGTATGCTTTAAGTTGGTTAAAATAAAACACAATATAATTTTTATCCAAGGATCATGAATACAATTGTTATTTTTGGCAAATTGAATGAATGACAATGATTGAATGAATGAGACCTAAGAGACGAAAATTTATTTAGACTTGCGATTTGCATTTCTGCGCCATCGTTAGATGGAAGAAAGTGTTTGTTTCGAAGTCGTATTATGTGAAAAATGCCGAGAATAAGTTCGGATATATGGAACCATTTCGATCAATGTGCGCGCCGATGCGCCTGTACATTAGAATAGAATAGAATAGAATAATTTTTGGCAATAAAAATTATTCTATTCTATTCTATTCTAATGTACAGGCGCGGCGGCGGTGGCGTCGCAAAGTTGGCTACCTGCAAATACTGCAAGAAAAAGTTTTTATCTTATTGAAATATGAAAAGTAAACCTGTGTAGGATGCCCTTATATTTCTTATCTGTGGACCGTTCGTGTGAACGGTGAATGTTTTTGTCTATGAAAAATTGTCTGTGCTCGCTCTCTGCTAATATCAATCATTCACTCATGCGTATAAATAAATTTATCTAAGCGAGTTTATCGAATATTTATTCAAATAAAATTAATCATTAAAAATAACGATATATTTTTTTATCGTTATAACATTAACTAATAAAAAAAAATAACCGATTTTGACACCTCTAGACTGAACTGAACATTTGCTGAACATGGCGGTGCGTGCTCGCGTTTTAGGTCCGCGTTTGGTGTTTCATTTCTTTGGTACCAACTAGCAGACGAAACGAACTTGTTACGTACCAACGAGTCGTTTGAGTAACTTCCAAGTGATTCCAGAGAATTAAATGAAGTGTGTCTAAAAACTTCTGACAAATACATTTGGGAGAACAAAAACTAGCAAGCGGTACATTGGGCATAGTCACTTGAGATTGGTGCAGTAATGTTTGAAAGTGGATCCTGATTATCTTGAGGCTACCCATCTAATTACCTATGTGTTATCTCAAATAATGCATACCAAAAACACACGCGTATACTGAGATGTCTGTGCATTATAAATTCAAAAGTGCATTGGATTATGACACTGTAACATTTGATGGTCTCCACATTTCTGTAGGAGACTTGAAAGCGGCAATATCTCAGCAGAAACGCATCGGAAAGACATCTGATTTTGATCTTGAGATCACAAATGCACAGACTAAAGAAGGTCAGAGTAATTCCAATAACTTAATTCTACTAGCTAGCCCGTTGACATCTACCACTGTTGGGTATACATTATCTGGCGTCCTCCCCATAAGCCATTTCTATTTGGTCGTGTGCTAATGTTTTTCACAACAAAAGTAGGAAAAAATTCCAACTAACCTATGCAAATATGAACTTAGGCCTGTATGTTTATTTACTGCTCCACCACTGATCCGGACTCAAGCATAGTTTTTTGTATGAAAATCTCTATTCAAATCTATAGGCCTAAGGCTCATATTCTGTTACAAAGAAATCTTTATTCAAGCGTAGATTGTAACACTCATACAAAAATCCATGTTTTATCTGGATCAGTGTGTGAGCAGTAAATGAGAATGTGGTCCTCACACCTAATTTTGTTTGCAGTGTATGTTGATGACCACACACTAATTCCTAAGAATACTTCACTGCTTGTTGCAAGAGTACCTCTGTCCCAGCAACCAAAGAAACATTGGGACGGCTCCAATAGTACATCATCAACCCTACCTAAGGATGTGGCTCCTAATAAAGGATTGGCTGATCTGTCTCGCATGGAAGGTAGCGAACAGGATAAAATAAATGCTATGATATCACAATCTACCTTTGACTACGATCCTAGCAAGTAAGACATTGGTTAACTTTAAAAAATTAATATAACATTATTGTTAAAATGCACTGATAATAATTAATTATCTTACTATAATTAAGTTTCTTAATATTTACTTGAAATCAAGTATTCTGAGAAGGTACCAGATAAAAGATCTGATCTTATATTGTGCAATCACAATAGAATAAATATACCTCAATTAAGATCAGAATTCATGTTTTAAGTTTATATAATTAACTACATTGCTCAGTAATATTGAATCACTTTTTGCAAGAATTTGCGGACATTACACACAAGAACCTCTAGTCCCAAACTAAGCAAAGCTTGAACTATGAGTATTAGATTGCTGGGTATAGAATACTTAAGAATTTTTTTATAAATACTTAGCAATGTCCAGTCAAATGTCCATGTTTGACATCACACAAAGTTGGTTCTTGGTGGAGATCAAACCTACAGCCCACAGCACGGAAGGCAGAGCTTTTACCAACTGAGATGCCTGTCCTTGTGAATTATTATTGTTGTACAATGTAAATACTCATCTATCAAAACTAATGAATTAGCTTTAAATTTTTTTTTTTTGCCAGTCTGTGATCATCCTGCTGGCTATAAGCAGATCTTATGGAAGATAGCTTTAATAATAATCATAAAAACTAATTTTTCAGCTACCAAAAGATAAGAGGACAAAACCAAAGGGGTGTTGTTCCTCTTAATTACACTTGTTATAAGTGTCAAAACCGTGGACATTGGATCAAAGACTGTCCACTCGCTAATTCGGTAAGACCACTTAAGAGGGCCACGGAGACATACAAACTTAATACCAAGATCACTTTTCATTCAAGCATATTTTTTAAAAAATACATAAGTTAACTTACCTCATTTTGGGTCATCAACCCAAAATCCTCTGTTACTTTAAGTAGTTGGGCTGGCTGGGGTGAGGTCAGCAGGGGGCAATGCACAATACTCCCCAACACGAGATGTCAGTGCAGATCTCCTTCCCTCACGACAAATTAGAATTAGAACTGGTTTTCAGTGGTGCTAATGGGACTAAAAATTTTCAGGGTGAGCCAGTAGAAATAAGGAGAAGCACAGGTATTCCTCGAAGTTTTATGGTGCCAGTGGAAGGTCCTAAAGCACCTGGCGCTATGATGACTCCTACCGGTTCTTTTGCTGTTCCTGTTGTTGACCGGTAAGATATACCTACCATGGTGAAAGAAACTTGTTTTTTTCTTAGAACCATAAACTTTTTTGGTAATTGATTTAATAGTATGAGTTTGATTATAGGATCCATCATTCACAATCATCCTCATTCCGATTTCTCTCACTGCTGGGTGTTAAGGAGACTATCTTAGTTTGTGTCATCCAACATGCGATGGATATTCTTGTCTATTTCATACATATTTTGGTATTTCAGTGAGGCGTACCTGGCATCAGAAAATGCCGGCGGCGGCGATACGCCTAGTAATGCGCCCGCCGCGCCTGAAACGGCGGTACCTGATGAGCTGATCTGCAGCCTGTGTCGGGATCTGCTCACTGATGCTGTCATGATACCCTGCTGCGGGAACTCTTTTTGTGACGAGTGTGAGTACAAACATACTAGTGGACATTTGATCACTGTTAGAGAAGAAAATCAGAGTACAGAGCACTTTACTGCTCAGAAGGTGCGTTTGAGCTTTCGTAGTACGTTGCTCTCCTTATCTGTTGCGCCTTGTGTAAAATATTTTTTATGGAATGAAACGAAGTATTTCACATAAGGGCAGACTCATCACCAAATATTTTTCGACTATGCGTAATGCATTTGAAATTGATATTTTGTTTATTTTTATATTCTTGATGCAGGTATCAGGGGAGCTTTATTGGAATCGGAGGACCATGAGTGTCCCGATTGCCGCGAGAAAGAAATCGCACCGACGACTTTGATTCCGAACAGGTAAATACTAATTCAAAGTACCTACACTTAACATGTTACAAAACCAGATTTCATCTTGGAAATAGTTAAACTTACTAAAATTTAATAACTTTGTCTTTAATTCTAGGTTTCTACGAAACTCAGTGTTGTCCTTCAAAAACCAGACTGGTTATAGTAGGCGCATGCCGCATCGGGCTCCGGCTAACAATATGGAGATACCGCTGGTTTTACCTCCGAGAGAAGCAAGGCCAGGTCAGATTTTACTCACTTTGACTCATCATCATCTTCCTAGACTGCGTAATCTGCGTATACACCAGAGACGCGCCAGGCTCATGAGCGGAGCGGTGTGCGAGGAAAAAGTCAACCAATAGTATCGGGTTAAATATTCTGAGCCAATAGTAAGACTTCCAGTGACAAATGAAGTGATACTATTGGTGATTTTTTTCACGCACTTCGCACATTTCTAGTGGATTCGCCACGCAACCTTATCCCACGCTCGATAGGCACAACATGTATTCTGTTTCCTATAACAACCGTCATCTATGTGTTCACGCCTTTTCTTATCATGCCATCTTTTTTTGTCCTCTTTATTGGTAATAGAAGTAGGGGACTTCTTTAACCAACCACCCAAATTACTCAATTTGAACCATGCTGTTTTTTTTTTATTTTTGTCTAACGTGCGTGGAGTGTTTTTTGTTTTCCGTGTGTATTTTTGTATGTATTTGGTTGAATATGTTGGTTTGTTAAAATGCAAACTTAATCATTAATTAAAAAACAATATTCAAACTGAGGGGTCCAGTTAGGTTTAGGTAAGATAAATAATATTTGGTATAACTGTAATTGCATGTAGTTATGTATAATCACATCAATAACACACAATGATACTGGTTCGGCAGACTGTTTTCTGCAACTAGACCACAGAGGGTCTTTTTTGTCAGCCACTTGAACAACGAAATTGGGATAGTACCTAGATAAAGTCTTTTGGTACGTTTAGGCTGGATTTAGTGATCAAGCGATGGTGAGCGCTGATGTCAGTCGAGCGTAGCTGGACCTCCTAATATTATGTTCGCGTACCTTTGAGAATACCGCGAAAAAAATAGCAGTTTTTTTTATTTTTCAAATACTAGCCTATGCTAGCCTACAAAAATTTGATTGTAGTGTTTGATAAACACCCGCAGTACTATTGGTATAGGTACATTATCATAGTAATAAAGTTGTTTATATACGTAATTTTTGTGTAGTTAGAAGTATAAACAATAGCGTATTTTCACTCCATTAGCTGCCCCGCGCGTGGTCGAACCTACGAATGGGCCGGTCCAGCCGGTAGTGGTGCAACAAAACGGTAAGTGACTCTTATGAGAACCTTCTCACACTTTTATTACACGTTAAGAAACTAGGATTGTTTCATACAAAGTTGCCTGACGCATATTGTGATTTACAATTACTCTAAAATAATGGTATCTGTGGTTGTTTTCTATTCATACTACCCAAAAAAAGAACTTGTACCTACTTATGGTGTTTTCTTCTTAACTAATGTGGGATATTTTTGTTGACAAAGCAAATTTACAAGCTGCGACTAACTCGAGTGTTTTGAGTTTTTGTATTTTTAAAGTTATACTTGGTGCTTGCTTCACTGACGACTGTGAACTGTCTATCTGTCGCCTTTACCTTCATACTTTCATGGGAAGTAATAATCCAATTAAAATTATATTGTGTTGTACAGTCCTTTACTTGAGTAAATTACTTGACTAAATTACTCGAGTAAATTACAATACTTTGCAGCAAAATAAAGTAATTGGTGATAATTGCAGCAAGTGACCTAACAAGTAACAAATAACGTGTTATGTCACTTGCTGTTTCTTAAATCTGATTAACAAGTAGGTACAGTCGGCGTCCAAAGTAGGTTAACAATAGTAATCTCAGTTTTATATGAATTGACTTTTCACTTTTCAACTGCGATATGGTAGTTTTAGTTTAAAGATGGGCGACGAGTCAGACGGCGACATCTGCAAACTAAAGTTCACCTAAGATTTTATGCTACATCGAAACGTCGACCTACTTTTGTTGATTGTACCTTCAACCTAAACCACGCTAAGTCTGCAATAAAATCCCAAAAATATTTGTACTTACCATCTTATATCAGTGCGTAGTAAAGTACTGTCAAATTGTTTTCGCGTTACAAACGGTGTTTCCAACTTTTGTTTATGAATACAACTTATTGAATGACACCAGCCGGTATTACACGGCATTCGGGACTATGAATACTGCGACCGATAATTCAGTCTCCGAATTCTCGGCGCGGTATTTTCGTCAGGTGTGTCGCTACACTGAGCTCAAATTTTGTCATATTTTAAGCGCTGCAGACGTAAAAGTATAGCTTTTGAAATGCGGCCATATTTTAAGCGCTACAGACAGACTTAGCGTGGTGAGAGTGTACTAGACTAGCTAACATGTAATACAGAGCGGCGGTCGTGCGAGGAATCGGACGGCTCCGGCGACGACAACATCACGGTGAAGGTGCCGCCCGCACATGCGCACGTGCCACGCGCGCCGCCCGCGCGGCATCCGCACCCGCATCGACTCTCGCGATACGGTACCGGACCGATACAATACACCACAGATTGTACTATAAAGCGCATTATTTTTCAACATAGCCAGTCAGTCAGTGGCTATGGAGTCATTGCGAACAATGCATAAATTACTTCATTAGGTACGCGGTTTCGAAATATTATATTTTTAACATTATCAGTAGTATGTTTGTCGTGCATTGCAGTTTGACACTATAGTCCTTCAAAGTATAACTAAAAAAGGTGCTCAGGCCCTCGTCTGAGTACAATTGTACTGCTCCATTTTTAGAGCACCAAAGCGACTGCTTTGGTTATATTATAATAGACTTATAATCGTATAAAATTTAGTTGCCAGTTGCCAGGCAATAAAAAAAAACAATTTCGGCGTTGGGAGTTGCTCTCGCGCAACTTGCACAATGCACATAAACAATATTTTTAATGTGCATAGATCAAATTAATATCAAAACCCTAAGTAAAAAGTTTTGTTGAATGATTTAAATGATAAATCTCGCACAGCCTATTGCAGAGTACGATCACGCGATTCTTGTATTGAAAGAAGCGCTTTATAGTACTTTCCCTCTGAGGTGAAATCATTTGCATGATCTGTGTGTATCGCTATGTGTAAAGGCGCTTCTGTGTGTAACAAAGAGCTTATATTATAGAACTTTAAGCTGTACTGGTAATGTACAGGCATGGCGTTTTATACAGTGTCGAAAGAGAAAGCCAACCAACTACATATTATATATCGCTATCTTTTCCATTGCATATTACAAGTTGGTCTCGACGACGACCTGTATGAATTGCCGTGCTTTTGAGAATGAATTTCTGTAAAATGTTAAAGGTCATCTTCATGAAAAAGGCAATTTATTTCTGCTCAAACTTTTCTGGTTCTTGATAATAATTTAGTTTAAAGTCATGCACAATATGCATTAATTGTTATATTATATCATTTCACTAAACATTCTTGTCCAGTTTTCTTGCCAATATGTATTTTTTTATTTGCGCTATTATAAGACATATTTCTGTAGTCTGTATATAACATGGCTATCTTATTAGCTGATATTATAGTTAGTACTACGAAATTCATTGCATTGTAATATTGAATAGTATATGTTGCACTATATGTATAAAAGCTGTATTTTGATTTGGTGACGGTGGGTATGGGATACTTTTAATCAACTTATTCTACTCAGCAGCCGTAAAACAGTATAGTTTTCTTTGTTTTAGGCCCACCACCTGCATTGAAACCACCTGGCGTTGATGCTCCTGTCAATGCACCACTTAATGTAAGTACATGTAAACAGACAAGTAAAATTCATCTACTTAGGCCAGAATGATCCTCCAACGCTAACTTCGGTCGCGGACATCGTCGATCCCGGACTTCGGTCGAGCGTACAAATGTATAGTTCTATGAGGCGCCGCACTGCGGAACTGAAATCACGGGTGATTAAGTGTCGCAGTGCGGTGCCTCAGAACATACTCGTAGTGTTGATTCGTAATTTCGTACACTTGATTCGTGATTTCGTCAGCGTACGAGTAATTGAGACCTTAGTTCAGTTCTGACACTAGACTAGAGTTTATGTCGTAACTACAAATGTTACGAGACCAAGATTTCATAACAGACGTTTGTTTATCTGTTTAACATTGTTACAAAACATTTGTAGTTTTTACCTACAAATATTATCTAAATACCGGTCCGAAACTACATTTGAGAATATTGAACACTGATAAATTCTAACTCAAAAATCCTTTTTTTAGATACCGCCAAGAATTGATGAGCAGAGAGCTAGTACGCCTACTGTTGATGAAAGGCGTGATCCTATGGCACAGGTAAGATTACACTACGCGCTATAAAAAACCCTATTTCGTATAAGTATACCCTATTTTTATTATCTTTAGTAAGCTTAACTTGCGAGGAATATGAAGTTTTTGTACAGACAGCACTAGACATAGATAATTTTTCTAGAAGTTTAAAATTGTTTATCTTTGTCTCTAATCATATACTTTCATCGAAATACTACTTTTAGAATAGATTTTTCACTTCTTACAAAAGAAAATAGAAAGGGACTGGTTTCTAGTTATAATAATTTTATTAACATTGTCTCATTATCATTTACTATTGAAGATGACTGTACTTTAACTAAAATGTTTTGTTTGATTTCAGCCTATTTTCAATCGTGGTCCGCCTCCATCTGCATTTGTACCCGGACGACCACCGCCCGCAAGGCCATTCAATGCGTAAGCTATATATTTATTTAATGCGAGAATCACTGTTTGTCGGCAAAAATAGGTACGGTGGTAGTACTTCCCGGGACGAGCCCTTTCACAAGAAGCTCTACTACTACTAATATTTATTCATGAATGTAACTGTTTTTGTTGTAGTCCCTCTTTCGGGAGACCCGCGCCGCCTGGAATGCGAGAACCAGCGCCCTTCAACGATAGATTCCCTCGGGGGCCCTACCAGCCGCCTCCACCCGGCATCAAAGACTCGCCGAATGGGTAATGCACACTTCCACCGCTTCATACACGTTTTGAACACCAAACATTAAAACATCGTTTATAATATTGCTGATGTTGGATGAATGGTTGGTTGTATTTTGGGAACATCACATAACGGACAGGTTTTTGCGGGGCAGCTCCGCCGGTACACATTTCGAAACCGGTTATGTAACAGGTTAAGTACTAATGAATGCACGATAGTTTACTCGCAGAATAAGAGGTTCCTGCCGAACGTAAGCCCAGAACTTTTCTGCTCGAATAAATCAAAAAGGTCTCGTAGATTTTCTCGCTGTCGCATAACAATCGTCGGACGTAGCCCTCTCGGATCAGCTAGGTCATCCGAATCATGTATGTTGAGTTGGCGTGTGTTGTCGTAGGCGCAGCGAGGATCCGCTGGAGGCGTTCAACCGGATGATCCGCGAGAAGGAGATGCGGGCGAAGCGGCGCGAGGACCGGCGTCGCGCTGCCTCCGGGTCGCGCAGTCCGCGGTCCTCGCGCTCGTCCCGCTCGCCGCGAGTGATACGCTCCCCGCGCTCCCCGCGCTCGCCGCGCTCCCCGCGCTCGCCCCGCCCGCGCATCCGCGCCCGCAGCAACACTCGACTGCGTTACTCTAGGTTCGTTCTTGTTCAATTCATCTTATGCACGTCATCCGTTCCGGAGTACATTCAGAGACGAAACTTACGTACGCTTACGCTTCCATCTGTCGTATTGCTAACTGACAGTTTTAGTAGTTGAAATTGTAACGATTAACCTGTTAGTTTTATTGTTGATTGAGTTAATTTAATTAAAAAAAAACACTGAAATTACAGAACATGGAACTTTCATCTCATGTCACTCCCATCTCACGATGAAAACTTAATTCGACTAGTTTCAGTTCGGTACAAATAAGACCGTAATTGCTGATAGTCAAGGAAAGTTACAAAAGAGTAAGCTAGCGCTGAGTTTCGTTCCTGAATGCAACTTGCTTGTAGAAGTAGCTCTGCTACGTGCCACCGACTATGTGAATTCCAGGTCTATTATGCATGTTGGCTTGTCTTCTCTTTGTCGCTTGTTGTCATGCATGTATTCATAGCAATTTGCTGTCGTGTCGTTCGATATTGCATGTCCATTTTGTTGTAGCTGCCTGTCTTTTAATATGATTCTATCAGCAATTGAAAACTTTGATTGAATAAGTTAGTCATTCGCTGTAATCAATTTTTAACACTGTTCATAACACACTTAACATTACCAACACTAATATTTCTTGTAACAATACAAAACCAATATCAAATACTAGAGCTTGTTGGTGAAGGATTCACTGCGTACATGGTGAGTTTTTGTACAGCATTGTAAATATAAAATGAAACATTTTCCCATAGCTCTCAATTGTCTCTCAGTCGTCAAAAACTCAACCTTGCTTATCCTGAATAACTGCACTATCGATATATTATGACGTATATTTTTGGTTATATTCAAATCTTTTCCAGTACATCATGGTTAATATTAGTAAATCGCACGAATAAAAATTATATTTACATGTCACTAGAATTTTGTTGAATATAATTGAGACAAGATATTCGTTTATTATAGGTCACGATCGCTGTCGCGCGGCAGGATTCGTCGGTCGCCGTGGTCGCCGCGACGTCGCCGCACTCGTGAGAGGACTTTGTCGCTTACTCGGTAACTACTACTTTTATAGTCATAACTCGTATTAAATTCTGTTTTCAGCTGCTTGTGTATTTTCCCTCACTAAAAAGTAATCTTTGTTTATTACAATATGATATAAAATGTGAAGTCTATTTCTGCTGGTCCAGGTTACCTGATGTTGAGCGGTTACCGGCTGTCGGCTTATATCAAGTTTATTAATAACAGGGAATATGTATAACAGACCTACATCCAGCAGTGGTCTGATATAGGTTGATGATTATGATGTATAACATCGGCATTACCTCGCAGAGCATTTTGTCCACAAATGCAAAGACATAGGTAGCTCAAACATTTTCAGAAATTACGCTCTTGAGCCTTCCCATTCATCGATTTCTCGAGATTTTAACAATACTCTCAAATAGCAGAACGCGTCAAATAACAGTTATTCAAAAATCGCAGGGCTATCCGCTCTGCAAATGCATATCCAACGGAACTACAATGTGCATTATTTCCAGATCGCCATCACCTCGGCGCCGTCATCGTTCTCCGATGCGTTACCGTTCCCCGCTGCGCTCGCCGCTCCGCTCGCCGCTCCGCTCGCCGCTCCGCTCGCCGCTCCGCTCTCCGCCTCGCTCGCCGCTGCCGCGCTCGCCGCATCGCGTTGGCCGATCGCCGCTGCGGTCACCGCATCGGTTAGTACTATTTTTAAAATTACCTTAAAACTTTATTGCTGTTTGTGGCTTCCTCACAGCAGATGAGTCTGCTGGTTCACACTTCGAATAGGGGGGTGTGAACAAAAAATGTGATAATTCTATAATTGCGCTGGTAATCAAGGGCCCGTCTAACTTTTCGGTGTAGTCTTTTCATGTGTGCTACGTGCACGCCCAGATTGCAGACAAAGACAGTGGCCTATATTACACTTTAGATTTGTTACGTTGTTTACTTGTCTCAAAATGTATGTTTGTTTGTGTGCAGGTATCCGGGAGTATACGACGAGCTGTTATCGCCGCCGCGTCGTAATGTAGAGCCGCCATATGGAGCCAGGTACGAATGTAAAACTCTAAATAGCGTTCAAACGCGCTCGGTACTCACCTATATACGGAATCGCCTCTCTGAAGTAACGAAATTGCTTTGCGGATTGAACCTGTGCGGTATTATGAACCCCGGACTTATAATAATTGCGAACTGTAGGGTATTTGTAAAACTATTTCATACGATCGGTGATACGTATTTATTTTAAAATAAGTGTGCGTTTTTTGCGGAAACGGTAAGTACCGATTCGTCGTCGACGCTGCAGCAGAGAAACAACAGTTCCCGATACAAGCGAAGGCGTAGCAGCGATTTCGAGATTTATAGCTTTAAGAAACAAAAAATCTGTGATATCTCATGTTATGTGTATACTATTTGGTTAAGTTCCTTATTTGTTGTAGAAATATTTTATATTTATTGAATGCTATACATTTTGTACCTATGATAATATTACATAGTTACGATTTATCTAACAAATTATGAGAGTAGGTTTATTTCTTAAGAAAAAAGAATCGACAGAATGTGTAAACTATAGAGTATTCTTAATAATTTTGGGAGTTGTAACTAATTAGTAAAATTATTTATTTATTTAAGCGTAATAGCGTAATATTCGTGCCGAACCTATTGAATGTAATTTTGGTTTTATATTTAATTATATAGTTGCTAAGTTGTAACAATGCTGTTAAAAATGTTTTTAAAATATACAGATTTGTTTTGTTGTAGATGTAAACAAAAAAATGTGTGTCAAGTTAGTATGCTAGTGTACATAGTTTTGGTCTATTTACAATATCTGTTTTTCTTTGACTTTGTTTGTTTTGAATTGAAGCTTGGTTACTACTTATTTATTAACATGCTTTGATTTATATATAGCTGTTTGATCTGTGGTATGCAAATAGCTAGCTATTATATGATTATCAGGCACTTCTGTTCTATGGTTTATTTTAATATTTAAATTAATCTCAAATTAGTATCTCGATCAAGTCAAGCATAGATTTTTTTACAGAATATAGTCTATGTTCAGAGTTGACTAAACTCACAGCATACGAGCCAGCCACTAAAAATGGCTTGTCAGCACGAACAAATCTGACTGTCGCCGAGCCGAGCGCGCTGTGTATCTTGGAATACGATACGCTCACGACTGAGAATATTGAACCGTTTACGTTTGTCACATTTATTCGTGTTCAGGCTTCATGTTTTAATGTTTGGAAGTGTTCCAAGAAAATAGAACATTGTATTTTATTTAGTTAAATGTAAAATGTCAGTAGGCGGAATACATTGTCAGAATTCGGGCTACTGGCATAAAACTTGATATCTCTGAGATTTCACTGACTTGAGATGATGAAATAAAATTAAAAAAAAAAAAGGAAAATGTTTTTTGCCAGTCGTATCAATTTATATTTCTCAAACGAATTGTTATGAATACAGTTTGTATTACATATGGGATTTGTTTTGTGCAATGAATTGGTTATTGTTGTAAGTATATTTCGATGTCTGTAGGCGAGCTGTCACATGGATTCGATTGCTGCGGCGAGACATATCTGTGAAATCAGCACTGTATTAGGTGCTAATATGCATTGAATCGAAGAAAAAAAAAATATCCACTTGTTGATACCAATTGTTTTGTAACCCTGTATACAATAAGTTAATACAGGGTGACAAAACGATTGAAACCGAATACCTACTGGAGGTAATATATTTTGTACACTAATATATCTGTTGGGATGTATTACTCATTTAAGTACTTAGTGTAAATGGCTGTGTTTATGTGAGTATCTACTGTTACTACTTACTGAATTATGTTTCAATTTTTTTTTTGTATTTGTTTACTAGCGACAATTGTTAAATATACGGATACAGGGTCTAACAAAATACACGCACAATAATGAAAGAGGGTATTCAGGGAGTCGTAAAAAATAACATTACTAAAAAAACAAAAAGCATATAATGATTGAAACCTCAAAATTAGTTTTTGCGGATGTGGATTTCTTATAAGAAAGCTTCTTGTTTTGGGTTGGTGCCATGTTTTGTAAAAACTATTACATGCATCCGTTTCCAACTTATGAAGATATTTATCAGCTTTCAACTTCGGCCTTAATTAATCTCGGGCATAATTGCAGCCTTAACACTTGCACTGAACTAAAGTATGCGAATTTGACAAAGTGAAGTCTATTCTCCAAGTTTTAATGATGACCAGGATCGAAGGAGCTTTTCAAGGTTGGGAGTTATTAATATTTTTTAAATTGACTAGTTAACTTATTGTGCAATGCAGAGTTTAAGACAGAATTTTACCATGTGGTAGCTACCAAAAAAAAGTGAGAGAGTGTTAGTGTCAAAAAACATTATGCTGTTCCTTACAAAATGCTATATTGATAAAAATGTATGGCGCACCTGATTTTTTTGCGCTCATATTGTGGTTTCCACAAAAAAAGTTGTTCATATTGATGAATACTCTAACCTCACATTCTCTATGAAATTGACTACTGACTGAAATATCTGCATGGTAGAGCCTCGATTTCTAGAATAATACCTATTCTAGATTCTTGAGGATGAGAAGTGTTGTAGTCATTATGTTTAAAAAAATATGATTGTTTGATGTATTTTATCGTATTTTACTGTCTGTACTATTTTTATTTTGTGTTACAAATAGTTATATTTATAATCAATAAATTATTTGTTTTTAAATGAACAAGTGCTTTTTATTGGTCCGCCAACACAAGCATGATTGACATTCTTTGGCTGTAGTGCTGTGCGTACTCATCGCATGCTGTTCAAAATTATAAGGATTTCGATACAGAACATAAGTTTGCAGGTTAGAAACTAGAAACACGTTCACTCACGAGGAGTAGATTGTTTGTATGTGTGAATTATTGATAATTATGCTTCTAGTCTTAATGTTCTTTCTCGATAAATTTACAAAAATGTAAACATGTCTTGATTAAAAAGGTGAGAGTGTCTTTGGTAAATTACACTGCATGTTGTTTAAGAATACTGTTATGCGTCACTCTGACGTCATGGAACATTATATTTTTTACGAGAAAAACAAAAACTTTTTTCTGTATTAGGCTGAGCGCAAACGGGCCTTTGACCACATCCATTGTTGGCCTGCGACAGCCATTTTTTATAATGTAGCGAGAGGCCGCCACCGGCCACTGAGGACTGAACAGAGCCCCGAGACTCTGCATTTGTTTTGACTTTCGACTCGAGTGTAGCACACGCAAACGCATTCGCAAAGCCAGAAATCATCAATTCTCTTTTGAAGCTGACAGATAATCAACGCACAGCTTAAACCATAAGTCCTATAGGTATGAAATTTGATGGGTAGTCTCTGGCTTGTCGCAGATCACCGGTGGCTCTGGGCGGTGGCCCGTTTGTGCTCAGTCTTAGGTAACACTTAGGAGTAGAAATAATCCTGACTAAGCACTTATAGGATAAAATATTAGAAACCTAAGAATGCCAAACAAAATGTAAAGCGTAAAGAATTGAGTGCTATTTAAATTTTTAGTTATAAATAATCGTATATTCGTAAGTTGAGTTCGACGAACTCCGAATTACGCTATCCTTTAGATTAAAACTCTGCCGTCCTTGTTTTTGACAAGTTGAAAGTGGAGATGGATAGTATTTTATCTGACGAATAGCGTTATTCGAAGTTTGTCGAACGAACACGGCCTTGTTATAATAATGGTCAGCTCATACGGGACGGAGATACAGAGTTATTGAATCTAAAATGAGTACAAGAACATACATACATGAACATTTCAAAAATCAGTAGTCTGCGCTGACCAAACGTGCATTTTTAGTTGACAATCAATTAATACCATAGGCATAGGAAATGAATAAAATAGTATACTAGTTTATTTGCAATAAATTACATGCATGCATGCTATACTTATAGAAATTATAAAAAAAAACGCAGTACATAGGTACATTGTAAAATAATAAATTAAAGTAGTAATGTATAAAGTTCCATTTAAAGTGCGAACAGTTTTTTGTTATAATTTTTCTCATGGTATGTTATTTTTTACCCAGTAAATAAGTCTCATTTTTAAATTAAGTTCACTGTTACTAATTATTTTTCGAAATGTGTGTATAAAAATGTATGATTTAATTTTATTTTTACTGGTTGAATAAATTGTTAATTAATTGTTTAGTAAAATATATGTTAAATCGAATAATATACAACATTGTTTTTTACTTATTTACATAATAATAAAGTGTCAGTATTCGTTTGGAGCATGTCACAGTAACACGACGAGAAAAAATATTAATCTTTATTATTTTACAGCAGAAGAACTAATGGGAAGATAAAATATCATGGTTGGACCTGCATCACACGGTAACACTGATTTAGTCTAGTTTTAAGGTGCTCCAGCTTGTTTGAGTGACATAACCAGACAAGTATTCGAAGCTGTAATAGTAAGATATGCTATAAAACAGGAGTCTTAGTCGTGGAAAGCGATGCGTTATACCAATCAGAATATCCGAGATGCTCTGAGAAGTTCCAAATGTACAATACAACCGTTATAATTTGCCAGACTCATCCGCGCTATAGATATTTTAAAGGATAATATGATCCGCGAATTGGCGCATATAACATCAATTGTCAATGTTTTAATAATTAAATAACGTATCATGCATCACCTTCCACGATAATATACGATAACATGACTAATTATTTGTTGATAACTTTTTTATTCTTTTCTCTAGTATTGTAAAACGAAACTCAACTTTTATATCTACAAATATAGATATTTATGTAATAAGCGAAAAATTACAGTGGGTCATGTTGTTGTAAAAGCTCGCACTATTACTAGCGTCGCAAAACTTTTACAGTTTTGATAAATTTGGGTTACATAATATGGGGTAAGAGCAGGCTCGATTCGCGAGGCAATTTCTGTGTATTGATTGGTTTCATTTCAAACAATATAGTTGATAAAGTATACATTATTTAATACAATCTTTAAAAACTATACACATCAGCCTCACCTCTCGAAACGAATATTATACACTCTAGGCCCTACAGTGTATAGGGCTTTTAAATTGGTCTATTATTAACCGTTTATTTATTGTTTTATATTATTTTATTATTGAGCCTCAAATAAATCTGGACTGAATACGGGCGAATGAGTTTGAAAACGGGCAATGTTGTCTGCCTTTGGTGAAGGGTTAATATTCCTAAAAGGCAAGATTAAAATTCAAATTTTATAAGGCAAACAGATAGAGCCGTATTCTATTAGCCCTTGGGCACTTGAAAAATACAGCGGTGTGTCACACACAGCCCAGCACTTTACTCACGTTATGTATGTGTTTTCAGTTAACAAAAATATAAGTCTAAAAAGCCATCGATATGTAAAACGTCAGAGTTAATAAACGTGTAAAAGAAACTTAAAAATACCGTTATTATTTTCAATGTAAATTAATGTGAAATATTTTTTGTTGACAGATATGGACCAAGAAACAATTTACCTCCAGGCAACTATCCACCTATGGGTGTAAAACCTTTACCGCAATTGATGAATATGACAATACCTCCGGATCAGCCGCCTTCTGGATATCGCGGTCGCTATGAAGGTCCGCCGTTCGATTCTGGTCCTCCTGGAGTCGAACCACCAGTACCTGGCTTTGAACCACCACCCTTCGAAAAACCACCTTTCGGACCACCACTAGCCATCGATCGTGATCGACTGGTGCCTCCACAGTTTCGCGATCCTTACGGCCCTCGGCCTGCTCCGTACGACGGCCCCGGCGGTTTCAGGGAAATGCCTTTACCGATTTCTAACGAAATTCAAGTTCACGTTGGCGAAGCTCGCTTTAGGGATAATTTCCGACAAGGGCCACCGCCTTTCCGCGACCAAGGTCCTGTACCATTCCGAGATGGACAACCATTTCGAGACTCTGCGCCGCAGGTGCCTTACCGCGATCCTAATTTCAGGAGCGGTGTCCCACCGTACCGCGACGGACCGTATAGAAACGTTCCCTTTAGGGAAGGTGGTTTCCGAGAAAACCCCCCACATGGTTCCTTTCG
Organism: Eulithis prunata; assembly: GCA_918843925.1. Classification (NCBI taxonomy): domain Eukaryota; kingdom Metazoa; phylum Arthropoda; class Insecta; order Lepidoptera; family Geometridae; genus Eulithis; species Eulithis prunata. Next base: position 5,296,217 of record OU974014.1, on the reverse strand, counting down.
TGACGGACCACCTGTGTTTAGACCCCCTACTACAGACGTTAGAGATCCGAGAGAACCAGTTCCGCCAAACTTTCATGATCCTAACTATCGCGATAGCTATCGAGATGAAGCAGGTGTTCCTAGAGATGCGCGGCCGGGCTTTAGACCAACTGTGCGAAGCCGCGGAGCACCAAGGCGGCATCCAAATGTCGAACACGAAAGACACAGGGAAAGGGACGGTAGAGAGGGGAGGGACGGACACGATCGTGAAAGGTATATTGAACCACCAGAAAGGGTGGAAAGAGGTAGAGATGCAGAGAGAAAACCAGGTCGTGAAGGTAGATCTAGAGATGAAAGAAATCGAGATTATGAAAAAGAAAAAGATCAAGAGCGTTTGACACCGGATAAGAAATCTCGAGGTTCACCTAAACGCACTAGAGAGGCACGTGATAAAAGACGTAGTGAATCTAAAGGACGTTCTCGTGATCGGGACACTAAGCGCGATAGAAAAGAAGAAAGAGGTCGTGATAAATCTTCTTCTGATAGAGCAAAAGAACACAAAGATAAAGACAAGAAGATGAAAGACAGAAAAAAGAAGAAGAGGGAAAAAGAAAAAGATAGTGAAAAGAAAAAGAAACGAGAGAAGAAAGAAAAGAAAGATAAAGACATTAAAAAAGATGAAGAAATACCCAACGACGAAGAAACTAAACCTTTAGAACCTGCGGAAGTTACGGTTAAAGAAGAACCAGCTTCGGAAGATCTGGGTCCTGAGAAAAATGGAAAGCTTGAAAAAGTTGAACAAACGGTCACAACTAACGATAAAACTCCAAACACCGAGTCAGAAGAAAATCCAAACAATGATCTTTATGGTGATGAATCTGCTGAAACAGTCGATCAAAAAATAATAGAGACTTACGCCAAAATTGAAGAAGGTGTACCAACTCCTGAAAAAGATATTGAAACTACTAAGGAAGAACCATTTGATGGTATCGAGCTAGAGGCTAATACTGATGAACTAGATCTAAAACCAGAGCCCGAAGTTATTAATACCAATAAAGAAATGCTAGCGCCGCTACCGGAGCTGTCTAAGTGGGAGGTTGACGATGACCACCCAGAGAAATCAAAAGAACCAGGGGAAATAACCTCACCAGAAACGGAAGAAGATGGAGGCAAGGTTACGTCTGATGTCATTAAACGCGCTGAAAATGCAATTTTTGCAAAAGCTATTAATTCACTACGTCCTATCGAAATTAAAAAGATTAGCAGTGATAGGGTGAAACTTTACGGAGACGAACCGCCCAAACCAATAAATAACATACAGATTACAGTTCCTGTAGCTGAAACTGATCAAAGATCTATTGATTTGAACGAAAAGAAACCACGGTATTCCAAAACTCCACCTCCAAGGTTATCAGTGAAAGAACGTCTGGGCGGCAAGATAGATGATCTACGCCGAACAAGAGAACCACGGGTGGTTCATAGTACAGTGGAGCTTGTTAATTCAAGATCTAAAACACCTAAAAAGGAGCAGCCCTATCGCAGAGTGACGGTGGAAAAGGAAAAGGGTCGGAAGCCTGACAGTACTGGACGCTCTGATCCTTCTAAACCCGAAAGAAGAGTTACTTCTGAAAGCGTAAAAACAGAAAAACGTCGTGGTCGTAGTCCGCATGATAAAAAAGACTTCAATAAGAATATCAAAGGAGAAAAGAAAAAACATGAGAGTACTGAATCTCGCGATCGCTCTCACGATAAAAAGGCATTGAGTGACTCGAAGGGCAGTCGTGAACGTAAGAAATCAACTCTGGATGAAGCTAACTTTGTACCTGACTACGATGAAACTCTTGAATCTGATATTGAAAATAAAACAGAATGTGTTAAGAAGCGTGAACGTTCTTTCTCACCTCCTGGAAATGAATTAAAGAAACCTAAAATCGAGGCCGAAACCATTAAGTTGGACCTAACTAATGTTAAAAAGAAGCCAGATTCTGATTCTGAATCGTCCAGCGGTTCCGGAGACACGTCGTCTTCGTCTTCGACAGAGGATCGAAAGAAAAAGAAAAAGAAGAAGCGCAGCAAAAAGAAGAAGAAACGCGCTGCCAGTGACAGTGACAGCGAGTCTGACTCCAGCCAAGATAAGAAAAAGAAAAAGAAGCGTAAGCATAAGAAAAAGTCTAGTAAGAAGAAGTCTAAAAAGTCTAAGCATAAGTAAAATGCTGTATGCATTCTCGATAATCTTTTATAACATCATGGGACTAATTCGTTTTCGTTATAAAAGGTAGTCATTCAGATTTAGCTAGGTATCTGTTTTCAGCTTTTACCTGAATCAAGGTTTTTTAATTTAACGGGAATGATGTTTAATTCATAGTTTTTTTTAAATAGATTCCAATTTATTGACTAGGATATTTTAAACAGATGTGTCTATATGACTTTGTAAAACAAGTTATTATAAATAAACCCTGTTTACATACATTCGTGTTTTAACAGTAACGTTCTCTACATTCCATTCTTAATTTTTCACGCACGTTGAGGTATAAGTTGTAGGTAGAAAATAGATAAAACAGTTATATTTTAACTTAATTTTAATTATCTTTCTCTAGCTGAGAATTGAAGGTACAATATTCACATATGACAAAAAATCATCATAATAATGGGCAGTTATAAAATACAAAAATAAATAATTTTCATACAACTATTAAATTACTATCTAGCCAGATAGAAAATACGTCTGCATTTAATCTTTCCTTCGGTATCCACCAACGAGACTCATCGCGATGTGGTGGAACCAATTTTTCCGTTTAAGTTGGCGGTCAAACTTGCAGTCTCGTCGGAATGCCTTCCATTCTTCGCGTTTCTGAGGATCTGAAGGGCCATAGGTGTCCTTCTTGCGGAACGAGCGTTTTACAGTCTCGATAAAGTTAGAAGATCTGTACTTGTACAACGCGAAAAGGATGAACAGAGGAACCATCGCAATTCCGATATACTGCATCGAGTTTCCGGCAACTGAAATGGATAAGAGAATGCTATAGATAAATTCTTATTACCTAGTATTTTTCTGTAAAGTGCAACAGAAAGCCGTAGTTAAGTTTCATACTCCTTGGATATCTCTGAAGCACGTTCGATAGTCATTCAATAGTTAGGTAGGTACATAATCGGGAAAGTACGAAGAGTCGCACAAAAAAACAAAAATGTATACGTACTATAGGCTGCTGAGGGATAGATGTAGTCATCTCCAAATATCAGCACTTCCGCGGTGATCATAGCATACATGAAGACTGTCACCATCATCAATGGGGTGATAATGCCCCAGCAGATACGCCAGTAGAAGTTGGTCTTTATTCCCAGCATGTATTCGATGTCTAGGCACAGATTCTCTAGACCTGGAATCAAGGAGGAACATCTACTTTAATGTCATTTCTTCGTTTTCTTTGGCTGGTTATTCTTACAACAACGTGCATGGGTTCTTTCGAATAATTACCTAAGTTTTTTTAGCGCTAATATAATTGGTTATACCTTGGATAAAACAGCATTATAGCTTTACTAACGGGTGTTATATAAATTACCGTAGATCCAGAATACGCCAATAGTTTCAGCAATAGCTGCGAACAGTCTCATGAATGTTCCTCCGAAGAAGTCGACCAATTCCAGAATGTATTGTCCACCCTGAAAATAAAACCAATTTTCTTACTTAGATTGTGATGTTTATGTGATTTAATCTGCAAGTAAACAATCTAGACGTATCTTCATCGCCCTCATTCAAATAGCAGCTCATCTCAACCCACTGCTGGGCATAGACCTATCCATCATGATCCTGCGTACTATTTTAAGTAAGCACAAAACAGTGGCCCTATTTTGCTTTTATATGGATGGCACCGCAGTAATTTTTTTTGTTATGCTCTTTCGTGCTAAGGTTTCCGACTTCCAGTAGTAGTACTTAGTTGAGACTTCCTTACCGGAGTGACGTAAATAAGTCCTACGAGGAAGCCAGCGCAGCAGGTGAACATAGACATGTAGTGCACGGGCACCCTTGGGAAGGAGTCCATCAGAATCGTGTTGATGGTGGAGAGTAGAGCCACACCGGAGCCCACACCAAGGACTGACATCATCAGGAAGAATAGTACCGCGAACAACTGTACAAACATACAACTGTTACATAATATATAGGTATCGTAGTCTTGGTCCCTTATCCTAGCAGACACGTTTCATACAAAATACTTGAAGTAAAATTAGATTCACAAGTTAGTATGCAAAAGTTCTTATCTGAGTTCTTTTCTCAATCAAGTATCCGTACCTAGCGAAATCACGATTAAAACTTTCTGAGTTGCTATCAACTTTTGATGCCGACTGTAACACTCACATGTGCTTACATGGATACTTTAGTAGTTTCTAATATTCCCCACAGTCCATGTGAGACTAGGTACACCAGAAATCTCAAAGTAATTGCTATGCCGTTGTACCTTCGTAGCGTAGAAAACTTTTTAATTCTTAATCTTATTATGTACGTTGTATACATGTGCCTTCATATTACGGGTCCTAATCAAATGTTATTTTGCACTAAAATAAAATAATTGACTCATAAACTCACCTGTGGCACAAGGGGCGATTGCGCAATCGCGTCAGGGTACGAGATGAAAGCGAGACTGGTACCGCCACCGGCGATGACATCGCTGACGTCATCGTAGCCAAGCTGGTACGCCAGGTTACCCAGGATACCGAATATAGTGAAACCAGATATCAGACTGGTGAAGGTATCCAAAGTTGTGACGATCATTGAGTCTCTGGAATTGAAAGTTTTTTTTTATAGTTCTGGAAGTCTATGCCCAGCAGAGATACTTTACAGGCTGATATAATGATTTCTTAAAAGACAGTCTTGTCAACCAGTTCAAAATTGCAGGGGCGCTACAAACCTGTAAACGTTTTGCGAGAAGTTGTTGTAGGAAGCAAACATGATAAGAGCTCCGGAGCAAACGGAGAGAGAGAAGAATACTTGAGTGACTGCAGCGTACCAAACCTAAAACAGATATTAATCATAATAATTTTTTTTAAATAAGTAGGTACCTATATCTATATGTAAATCTAAACATACCCTAATTTGCAATATTTTCTCCCAGTCAGGTGTAATGAAAAACAGAATTCCTTTTGCAGCGCCAGGTAGAGTAACAGCCCTGTAAACAATAACTTCACATTGATTTTCATAAAACAATACCTAATAACGTCAAAATTGCGATTTTTCTCTACACAATAACCTCGGGGTTCCAAAGCAAAATTCAAACTACAGGCTCGAATATACATAGAATCAATTTGTTGAATGAATTGAATGCACTACTCAAAGATTGGTCCTCAAAAATCAATGAGTAAAACATTTTAGATCATTTTATACAAAAAATAAAAAAAAGTTAATATTACCTACCTGATAAGCAGGATAAACAGGACTACATAAGGAAACAGAGCCAGGAAGTACGCCGCCTTCCCTGAACTCTTCACGCCTCGGGCCACGATCACAAAGATGATTACCCAGGACGCAAATAGGCATAGAGTTAGGTCCCAAATTGGTGCACCTTGATATCAGAAAAAAATGATTGATTTTACACAAAAATAAAATAGGTAGAAAATAAATTAATTGATTATGACCAAACGATGAAGACAACCATGTTAGGACAACAATTTTAGTATTTAAAATCAATTTTTATGCAGTGTCTATTCAAGTTGTATTAGTTAGTAGTAGTTTTCACGAAATAGTTACTTTGTATTTTGGTTTTATTAGCAACTTACCAATTCCATCGTGAATTCCATCTGACTGACGGAGAACAGTTTGTCTGTAATGAAAGATACATCCTGAAGCCATGGATACCTACTAAAAAAAAATAAAAAAATATGATGGTAATCTACCTAATGGTTTCTAGGAATCAAATATTATGTTACTCTCATATTTATTTATTTTCTTAACTTTTATTATCTATGCTCATTGCACATACATGAACATTGCTAAAGAAGTGCATAAACAAATCAATTTTGTAGAAGCTCTACGTGCGTTATTACTACGATACAAACGTTCGTAGCATGGTGCTACGAAGGTGCTACGGCTCTACGGTTGAATGTCTACTCGAAAGACTTCGTAAACAAAATGAATTGAAATCAATTTCGCAGAGGTTCTACATCAATTGCTACCTCATTGCTACATTGCTACAAACGTTTGTAGCATGGTTTGTAATAGGGCACGATTATGGTACGGCCGCTACGATTCTTCTTCTCTTCATTACCGCTACGATTGATAGTTTACTTGAAAAGACTTCAACGCGCCGCTGTGTGTTATGTCATGTTTAGTATTTTGTATTCGTCTGTAGGAGTATGTTTTAGTATTTCTGTATTAGACCTATCGATATGATTTTCTAAATAAATTATTTGGGCCATAGAGTTATCTAAGTTAGAGATAGTTATGCCTACTTCTGTATCAATTTAAAGATATCCGTGTAAAGGATACAGCCGAAAATAAAATGTCCGTTTGTTGCGTATGCTAACCGCTCTCCAATAAAACGAATTGTAAATGAAATAAATAAAAACGATTAGATAAAATGCAACAAAAAGATCAATAAAATGCGGTTGTCTAATCTACGTTTTATTCTATGATGTCATTACCTTTGCTCACCAAGGTTAATAAATTGGCTGATACAACGGTTACTACCTATAGTTTTGTGTTTATTTTGTATCCATAATCTATGCTACGTAAACTCAAAATTATAATAAAAAAAATTAAGCAAGGTTATCTTAACTACTAACTAATCTTATCACCAAAATACCTGGTTATCATCCGTCCTCGATAAAATAATAATCCGTTAATAGCACGATCCTGATTATATCAATAAAAGAAGGTATGAAAGAATTGTAAGGTACTCGTATTAATCTGCCCAACACGTGCTTATACAAAAAAATTTCATTCTGATAAACGACATGAAACGCGGTGTGCATGCAAATATTCGGCTGACTGGTTTCAGAGGTGCAAGTTCAAATCCTGTCATGAAAAAATATCTGGAGATTTCACTATAGGTAGCTTCGAAGTTCTTCGGAAGTAGTTATTGGTTATAGATTGGGTAATACTGGGCATGTAGGTACAATGTTTGCAGGATATTTTTACGAATCTGCTAGGTATTGGTTTATAACGTGCTACTAGCACATGTGGTGTGTATGTGTGTGATTTTGTATTTCACGAATTCTTATAGAATTAATTCCCTACATTATATCGATAAAATAGAATTTGATTTATCTCTGATTGGTGAATCATTTTGAAACTCCCTGAAATGAAAACTCACGTGAAGTAAAGTTCAGCACTACTGACAGCCTCGCCTTGCGGAATGTTGGTCGAGTTGACGGACACTCCTGAAGGCACGCAATTGTCCCATCCTTCTGCATTTTGGCAAACAGACCACGGCAGCTCAGCGTTGAAACTCACTCCCAAGTAGTACAAGCACAAAGCTATGATTGACACGTAGTACGATAGTACATAGCCGGCACCTAATGCTTGCGCATATCCTGTTCCTGAAAACGTGGAAAAAATCATTACGAGTCCAAAGTAAATATTGGTTTGTGAGTTGCATTTTACATGGGTGTCTTGTTTTTTAACATGGTATTTACAGGCATTCTAGAATTAGAAATATTAACTAGATACTTGGAGAAAGTTTACCTTTCATGGCAGGTGACAGAGCCCAGATTTTAACACAGTTGCTGTTACTGAATTGCCCCAGCACTGTTTCTAGATAATACATGGGTTTTCCTATGACTAGAAGCACTATGATGTAAGGAATGAGAAAAGCGCCTCCTCCATTCTGGTAGGCAATGAACGGAAACCGCCAGACGTTTCCAAGACCCACTGAAGTGGCGATGCAGGACATGAGGAACTCCCTTTGGTTGTCCCATTTAGGACGTTCCGGTACTGGATTGTCATTTTTCTGTAAATATTATTATACAACCTTTGAACTTGTATAATAAATGAATAATTCATTTTAATTGAATTACTAATAAAAAATGGCATTTTGAATGACCAGGAAACGATTCTATGAAATGATTTAGCAATCACGTATCAGGAAATAAAACGTGTACTTAGGTACTTGGGTAATAATTTTACATTTTCTTGGATGCATTTAAAACCAAAGCTCAAAATATTCATAGAATACTCACTGAAGGTTTTATTGTTATATCTGATTCTATGAGATCACCTTTGCTTGGTTGAGGAGTATCGACAATGGTAATATTCTCTGGTACTGAATCGAATGCAACATTTACACGATCTCCATTTTCAACAACATTCACGCCGTTGGTTTCCTAGTTAAATAAAAAGTATATTAGAATATATTATATGTATACATCGAAAGATATTAATAGTCAGAAGATACATATAGTAAGTCGTTATTTGGATTTTATCCTCTTATTTCATCTTTCGCGGAAGTCAACATGAACCACAACAATGTTTTAGAAACCAACACGCAGTACACATTAAAAGATCTTGATCTATAGGTATTTGTAAGTTAAGTTTGTAAAGTTGTTAAAAAACTAGCTTTTTGTATAGTATTTTTTAAAGATTAACACGTGCTTAAATATTTTAAAGATTCATCACCATTGTGAAAAATCATAGGTTCCTCAGCAAACTTATTGGACGACTTGTTTGGGTTACAGGACACATGTGCCGGATGAGTGAATTTCAGCAAACTTATTGGGCGACTTGTTTGGGTTACAGCACACATGTGCCGGACGAGTGAATTTCAGCAAACTTATTGGGCGACTTGCGTTACAGCACACATGTGCCGGACGAGTGAGTTCAGTGTTGTTACACTATACGTATAGGTACTTAAGTAGGTAAATTCTATAATAGATTAAACTGCTCGATACACGGAGTTATCTTACCAGGTAGGTGGGTATATGATTATTTAGGTACCTATTATAAATCTACTGTCTTTTGCCGGTGATTTATATGCCAACTCGCAGATGTAGATATTACCTATAAAGTGCTATGCGATCTGAATGCAATCTAAATAAGAAAATCAAATAAAAGTAATTGTAGGTACCTATATAATTTACTTGTAGGTAGGTAGATAGCTACTTACTCTTCCTTACGCACCATGACGAACATAGGGTCACTCACGATCCAGGTATCTATCTATAGGTAAGGTAAGTCTGGCAGTCAGTCATGATCTTGATTGTTTTTAAGTGTGGGAATAAAAATTTGTTAGACACACATGAGTAGGCAGGTACCTAGGTACCTATATTTATAAAATATGTGTTTTTCTCTACGCTAATTACTTTCTTATCTCATCGGTAATGATGCAGCAGTTTAATTAGGTGCCTACTTAGTATCATGCATTGTATTGTAGGATCCAATAAATTATATTTTTATAATTTTTTACATGATTTATGCCATTAACTTGAAAGATTGGAGACCGATTTTTTCCATAAAATCTTATTCTTCTCCCAAGCATCTACAACCTAAACGAGAACACAAATCTAAGAGGACACTCTCTCAAACTGGTTAGCCTACCTGTACAAGCAACCCTAAAAACATACCTTGCCAAACCGTGTGGTCGAAGCCTGGAATAGGCTGCCAGAGACAATAATTAGTGCTCCGACAGTTAACACATTTAAAAACAGACTGGATAAACCATGAGCACAGACAATATAAGTGATATACACGTATCAGCTATAAGCTGCCTGTGTATAAAATAATAATAATAATAATTGACATTGGCTAGTTAGATTGCTTCATTTAACATTGTCTTGCTATGGTTTTACAGGAAGGATGTATAAACCCGGTTTCCACTGCGGTCACTGCGGGCGGAGCGGGCACCTTACATGAGTACTTAGGAAGTTACTTGTATTTCCACCAGAAAATAATCGAGTGAGCAGAATCATGTTGTACGTACATGTACTGAATCGTTATAATATGCGCTGCGCAACACGCGTACCAAGAGCTTTTCGGCCGATCACAAAGTCTGGAGTCTGGTAGGTATCTAATAAATAAGTTCAATTAGGAGTTGGATTAAATCGATAAGCTCTCATTGAAAAAAAGTGCACCACTCGCCAGAGTACCTAATATGTAGCTCGGTAATCGTAATGTAATAGACGCCTAAATTAGTCTAAGTAGATCTGCCTATTAGGTATTAGTTCGGTAACTCTGTGCTTTGTAGCATAAAATGTAGGTAATTAGGTATGATCGAGCTAATAAGAATCTCGACTGTAATGAGTTTAATCTGATTGATATATTAATAAATGAATTCTCATAATCCGATGGGATTCTTGCTAGCATCATACTGCATGATAGTATGACAAAAAATAGCGAAGTCATCGGATTGCGAAACTGTCGACGCAAGTTAGGTAGGTACCTATTGCAATGCCCGTAATACACCGACGCAGGCGCAAGCGATTTGTGATGTAGGTACTTGTTCGTTTTAATTTTCCTTCGAATAATTCACAGTCTGCTCTGTTATTACGCTCCGCAGATATTTAAATATGGCAATCGTTTTGCAGATATTATTATGCCACACGTGAACGCGTCGGCGTAATAAGGATATTGAAGGTAAATAATTAGAAAATAAATTTAAACCATCCCTAGTAGCAATTTGTGTTGGCCAACGGTTGCCAACGGTTGGGATCACGTTGGGAAGTGGTAGTGACATTGCCTACAGCGAGCCAACGAACAGCCAACTCAAATTTTATTACGACAATTTCTAAACAATCTCCCAACATTGGCCCAACTACTGATAATAGTTGTTTTAACAACCGTAAATACATACGACTATCCAATGATGGCCCAACATATGTTTTTGGTTCGGTTGCCGACGAAATTTCTATACAGTAAGCCAACGCTGGCCCAACTGTAATAAATCAACTGTATTCCCAACCAAAATCATCCACAATTCCCCTACAAATGCCCTACCGAGGTATTCGGTTGGAATACCTACACAAAATCCTTACTTTGAGCCAACCAAGTGCCAACGGTAGTTTTCTGATAAAATCCCAACTGAAAACAATCACGATTCTCCTACAAATGCCCTACCGAGGTATTCGGTTGGAATACTAACACAAATTCTTTACTATGAGCCAACCAAGTGCCAACGGTAGTTTTCTGATAAAACCCCAACCGAAAACAATCACGATTTCCCTACAAATGCCCTACCGAGATATTCAGTTGGAATACTAACACAAATTCTTTACTATGAGCCAACCAAGTGCCAACCGTAGTTTTCTGATAAAATCCCAACTGAAAACAATCACGATTCCCCTACAAATGCCCTACCGAGAAATTCAGTTGGAATACTAACACAAATTCTTTACTATGAGCCAACCAAGTGCCAACGGTAGTTTTCTGATAAAATCCCAACCGAAAACAATCACGATTCCCCTACAAATGCCCTACCGAGGTATTCGGTTGGAATACTAACACAAATTCTTTACTATGAGCCAACCAAGTGCCAACGGTAGTTTTCTGATAAAATCCCAACTGAAAACAATCACGATTCCCCTACAAATGCCCTACCGAGGTATTCGGTTGGAATAATAACACAAAATCCTTACTATGAGCCAACCAAGTACCAGCTGTAGTTTTCTGATAAAACCCCAACCGAAAACAATCACGATTCCCCTACAAATGCCCTACCGAGATATTCAGTTGGAATACTAACACAAATTCTTTACTATGAGCCAACCAAGTGCCAACGGTAGTTTTCTGATAAAATCCCAACTGAAAACAATCACGATTCCCCTACAAATGCCCTACCGAGAAATTCAGTTGGAATACTAACACAAATTCTTTACTATGAGCCAACCAAGTGCCAACGGTAGTTTTCTGATAAAATCCCAACTGAAAACAATCACGATTCCCCTACAAATGCCCTACCGAGGTATTCGGTTGGAATAATAACACAAAATCCTTACTATGAGCCAACCAAGTACCAGCTGTAGTTTTCTGATAAAACCCCAACCGAAAACAATCACGATTCCCCTACAAATGCCCTACCGAGATATTCAGTTGGAATACTAACACAAATTCTTTACTATGAGCCAACCAAGTGCCAACGGTAGTTTTCTGATAAAATCCCAACTGAAAACAATCACGATTCCCCTACAAATGCCCTACCGAGAAATTCAGTTGGAATACTAACACAAATTCTTTACTATGAGCCAACCAAGTGCCAACGGTAGTTTTCTGATAAAATCCCAACTGAAAACAATCACGATTCCCCTACAAATGCCCTACCGAGGTATTCGGTTGGAATAATAACACAAAATCCTTACTATGAGCCAACCAAGTACCAGCTGTAGTTTTCTGGTAAAATCCCAATCGAAAACAATCACGATTCCCTACAAATTCCCTAGAAATACCGTCCTACCTACTACGTTTTGATTTTGAACAACAGAAATGCCTTACCGAGGTGGTAGGTACCTACCTACCTATATTCGGTTGAAATACTAACAGAAGATCTTTACTATGAACCAACCAGGTAGGTAGGTACATATACATACATAAACTAGGTAGGAATGTTTGTTCGAGCATAACTTTACCACCGCCGATTTGTACCTATCTCAATAAATTTATTATTTCGGACTAAGTTTACAACTAGGTAGGTAGGTATGTAGTCAGAACTAAAATTTATCGAATTGAATTGAATTGTTGCCTAAAGATGGCCTAGATTGTTTGACCGTATTGTGGTAAATAGTGATAGATAGTTAGGTACCTACCCATGTATACGGTAGGTAGAACTCGCGGCGATCATCGAACGAGCGGCCGCGCCGCGCCGGCAAGGGCTGCGCGGCGCGGCGGCGCCGTTGAAATAAAGGAATATCAGTCGTAAACTAATTAAAATAAGATCGAAAATAATTTGTTCCAGAAAAATCACGCCTTGTCTCGACGCACCGACCTTACCTACCTAGGTAGGTATAATAATGAACATGAACAGGTCCAATAGGTAGGTAGATATTTACCTATTCAATCCATCTCTGGATTTGATTTACTTTACTAGTAGTAGGTACCTGTAGGTAGGTAGGTATACCTCTTAATTTTATTATAAGTAAAGGGTACCTAGGTACCTGTACTTATTACATATAGACATGGGACATTATATGGGTGGGCTAAACATGATTAAGAAAATGCCACCTACCTACCTAACCTACCTAGGTACCTACATTTTTTTACAAGCTACCTAGGTATGTCTTTATGTAGGCACCTGTCTAGGTACAATAATTCCAACCGAAAACAATCACGATTCCCTTACAAATTATGCCCTACCAGTCATTCGCTCGCTCGGTCAACTAGGTAAGTAGGTAGGTACCTAGACAGGTAAGTACAGGTACGTCGATGAAATGCAGAGCTATTTACGACCACGATATCAATCCTTGGCTAATCTAACTCACAATCTTACCAGCAAACCTTTGATAGGTATAGTTACTTATACTATAACTTGTCGACCTACCTTTACCTATCTAATTTCATGAAGATTTCATTCAATCTTCAGCTCGAAAGTTTTGCTCAAAAAAAACATTCTTACACACAAACTAGGTAGGTATGTTTGTTCGAACATAACTTTACGAGCGCCGCCGATTTATAGGTACCTACCTACCTATCTCAATTGATTTCAGACTAAGTTACAACTATGATGTTACCTAGTCTGAACTATAATTTATCTATAATACTATAATTTGCCTAGATGGCCTAGATTTCTTGAACGTATTGTACGTAAATAGTGAAGATTAGCTGATACCCGCGACTTCTTAGGTACGCGTGCAAAACTTTCCACTAAAATATCTGTCAACCAACATACGATGTAGGTACCTAGGTAGGTACCTCGTGTCAAAGGCTGCTTTTGGTTTAGGGAGGTGAAGCTGTACCTATCTAAGAATCCACGTCTTTAATTTCAATAAAATATAGGTAGCCTACCTATGTTTCAATCCCAAAATAGGGCTTCTGAATGGTATAAGTTTCATTGAAATTGGTCCAGTAGTTTAGGTGTAATTTGCGAACAAACAAACAAACAAACTCGATTTTCGAAAATTCTCTAACCTCTACAATAAGAATCGATTTTTCTTAATTCAAAATTAATCGATTACTCGAACTTTAATTAAAAGAATTATTAACATCGATGTTTTTTTTTCGATTCGATACATCAGAACCGTACATCGATGTCATTCGATGTATCGGGTGAAAACATCGATACTTTGTAAGCATCGAGTACTTTTTTAAGGTTTCGTACCCAAAGGGTAAAAAACGGAATACTATGATATAGCTGTCCTTTGTGTCCGCTGTGATTTGCATGATTTTCGGTTTAACTTGAATGAGTATTAATATAGAAGACGTTTTAGTTTTAAGAAATAACAACTGTGTGAATCCGATTCATATACCTACGGTGGAAAATGGGGGTGATGGTGATCTAGAAGCTCGCCGGCCGACAAGACATAAACAGTTTTTTTTGTCACTGACTCGTGTGCAGTGCTGCCAACATAATTTTTAGTATACGATGGCCGCAACGACATTATATTGTCAGTGCACTATTGAATAACAAAACTTTTCTTTTTGAAATAAACAAATAGGAAAAAAAATTTTAGGGGGCAAACTTGAGTTTTTATGAAATTAATTGGTTATAATCGATTCGATGTTTTTCTCCTAAAAATTGAAAAAACATCAATACATCGAGTATATCGAAAGCATTTCAAAACATCGGATCGATTCGATGTATCGCATTGTAAATATCGATGTTTTCGATGCATCGATGTATATCGAATATCCCTACTCTAGAGACGACGCTCTTTTCTATAGGTCAGGTTTTCCGTTTCGCCATTTTGTGCAGCAGCCGCCAGCCAGTCTACAGCGAATATTGAAATAATTCTCCAAAACGTGAGTGCCTTCTCAATTCTAGATAGAAAATTTTGTGACCTGAGTTTTCTTTGTGGTATGAATACATACCTACGTACGTGTAGCCGATCAATGCTTGCATTTTGCTAAACACAGCATCGATCGGTTGTGATATAATTTATCCAATATTTTTTGTAGGTATGCCAGAACAGAACGACAAGCCACGGTAATGTACAGTGTGGTAGAATTTACCGAAGACGAGGGTATTAGTGTAATAAGGGATGAATGGATTACTCCTCGAAAAACACATTGCATGTGGCCACCGAAGACAACAAAATTTAATAGGTGCCTTAGTGGTTCAATTGTGCCTGATACAACATGGAATTTGTTCGGTATTAGGCGTGTATTTTATACAACAGGTACCTACCTACATAAACTTAGTAAACCTGTTGCAATATTACAACTTGAGGTAATAAATTACCCTATAGGTAATAAGTAGCTACTTTGACTCTTTACAATAATTTCAGATGACCTGGGCAAAGCTTTTGCTAAAGCAAAACAGGCTGAATATGACTCTGAGGTGAATAGTGACGGTAACCTTATATCCAAAGTGAGGAGGCGTTACAAAACAAAAAAAATATATGACAGTGATACCACCAGTCACTCAGACGAAGAGACTGAATTACAGTACCCAAAACCACCTGAAGGGCCGGATCACCTGGGTGCTACCGATGCTGACTGTAAGTACCTAATAGTGCCATCATGCCTGAATAAGTAAATCTGTCGTATCCGTCTATCTGTCACAAACCGTATTATCTCAGAAACTATTAAAACTACTGACTTGAAATTTGGAATAGTTATAGATCTTATTTGTCAGCATGTATAGAGAGAGAGAAACGTCTCTTTTTAATTTTCATCATCAAAATTGTATAAATACAGGGGGTAATAATTACATTACTAAAATAAAATATTCATTGACATTTGTTAATTCTAGATGATCAATCAGAAATAAGCCAGAGACCTAGAGGCAAGCACCTAGCTGTTGTAGCAGCGAACTCTCGGTCTAATGTATCTTCTACTTCTGGGTCGAGGTCAACACCGAGCAATAGTTTTTCTTCCATTGATGTACCATGTATCAGAGGGCCTGATCACCTGGGTGCTACCAATTCTGACTGTAAGTCACCAGTGCCATCATGTCTGAATAAGTAAATCTGTCGTTAACCCTAACGACAGATTTACTTTTTCAGACATGATGGCATCATCCGAAGGTCATCATGGTATGACTTTGTCTATCCATGAGCCTGAAACTAACAGCCAAATGACAGCAGCCAAATCCAATAATCCAGGGCCGAACTAAGGATAAATCAATAAATTCTAAATTTTTATTTCTGACGCTATGTGTTTAATATTATGTTGAGTCTATGAAAACCTAATTAAAATTTTATTTTAAGGTACACTGGATTTGACTCTCACACCAATTCAAGATGAATTGACTGTACATAAATCACATGCTTTAGGTAAGAATAAGTAAACTAAAAACTTGTAGATTCTGATTGGTCTAATAGTATAGTGGGTGGTAACAGGGTGTTCTTTTAGAGAGAGAGGCCTAACTCTCACTTGAAATTTTTTATATTTTTTTTTGCTACACATTTTTTTACAAAAGTAGGTATTTTTAAAATTATTAGTTTATTAGTTCTTAATTTTTTTTTCTATTTTAGATGTGATTGCAAAGCACTTGGCTCGTATTGAAAGTGACATAAAAGATCTGCAAATATCCCAGCATGAAATATTGCAAAGACTTCGATCTTCTGGGCCTGTCACTGCAATTGAACTGTCTCTTCCAGAAGGGATAACATTACCATGTGATAATCATGAAGCTCTAAATAAAATCGAAATATATATTGACAAAAATGGGAAACATTTGGTTGATTACTATTTATTGTCAGCCTAAAATTTTACAATTATGTAACTTGGATCTGAATTAAAATTGTTTTCTGTTATACAGGGTGTCCCACGGCCATGCCACATGGAGAGAAAATATGTTAAATAATGTAGATAGAAAAATTTACTGAAAGAAGACTTTATTTTGATTTTAAAAACAATTTAAACTGTATTCTTATTCAAAATTATTAGAATGCAGTTTATATTGTTTTTAAAATTAAAATAAAGTCTTCTTTCAGTAAATTTTTCTATATACATTATTTAACATACTTTCCCTCCATGTGGCATGGCCGTGGGACATCCTGTAGCTTTCTACAGGATGTCCCACGGCCATGCCACGCTCTTTAGCGTGCATTACATGTGACCATAACAATGTATACTTATTCTAGTATATAATCTTTTAGTGTGCGTAATGACGCATTGTTATATGAAACAAGAAATTAATTATTAAAATAATAAAATTATGCTGTAAAAGGTTAAATAATTATGTGACAATACTTACTAACGTGCATACATGTGCGCTCTAAATAATTAATTAATATTATGTGTACCTACTTAAAAATTCTTTCTGTATTTTCTCTATATAGAAGAAGTTACTATTTTATGAATAATAAATATAAAATTAAATATATTTAATGTATTTTATTTTAGTGTTTCAGATTCAATCCTTTTCTACGTTGGCTTCACGTCGGGTTTCACACGGAGAGACCATACCGAAGAAGGGATATCTACGGTGGCTTTACGTTTGTTTTCCTATCAGAAGTCCTACAGTAGAATGAATACGTTGGCTTATGTTGTTCTCCTTATGGAAGCCCTACCTATGTAAGAATACCATTATCTACGGTGGCTTTACGTCGTTTTTCTTACGGAGGCCCTACCAAAGAATGGATATCTACGTTGCAGGTAGATATCTATTCTTTAGTAGGTCCTCCGTACGGAAAACGACGTAAAGCCAACGTAGATAATGGTATTCTTACTTAGGTAGGGCCTCCATAAGGAGAAAAACATAAAGCCAACGTATTCATTCTACTGTTGGGCCTCCGATAAGAAAACAAACGTAAGGCCAACGTATTCATTCTTTGGTAGGGCCTTCGTCAGGAAAATAACGTAAAGCCAACGTATTCTTTCTTAGGTAGGGCCTACGTAAGAAAACAACGTAGATATATGGTATTCTTTGTTAGGTAGGGCCTACGTTAGGTAAACAACGTAGCGCCAACGTAGATATATAGTATTCTTTATTAGGTAGGGCCAACGTAGAATTCTTTAGTAGGGCCTCTGTGAGTAATCTCTACGCTTAACCGACGATAGAATGTTTTGTTAGTAAATGGTTAGGTTTGTCATCCCTAAAAGTAGTTGGCCCGACAGTAGGGCCCAACGGAGAGCCTACGTGGATTTACTGTATTATCTTTGGTTGGCCTTTTGTTGGTTAATACTAGTTGGCCCCACAAGTCGGCCCAACGTTAATTCTACCGTTGGTCCTACAATTTTTAGGGATGACAAACCTAACCGTTGGCCAACCACTTTAGGGACTGAGGCCCAACGGTTTGCCTACAAAAAATGCTACTAGGGATATCTCTCTCTAACACAATGGTTTACTGCAATGAGATACTGCATTGTCTGTTGCACAATTTTTTATAGCTAAAGGAAACATTTATCTATATAAAAGGAGTTGGGTGTTCGTCTGTGCTTGTAGCTCCACTACGCCGCCGTCCGTCGAGGGTCCACGAAGGTGGAAAATAATTATCAATAATACCTATTTCATCCTGATTTATGCGCTAGAGTCATGGAAAATTGGACATTTAGGATGCGCACCACCCAGAGAAGCCGCGGCGGACATTTAAACGATGTTATATTCCTCACATAGTGACATAGACATAGACCTTTCAAACAAATAAAAAATATATAATTATATAGATGACTCACACACACGTTTTTTTATTTAGATTTAAAGTTAGGAAGCGCTTATTGAAAGACCCTATATAACACCCTAACAATGCCTATATTTTTGAAAGTGAGAGAATAATACAAATAAAATGTCATAATTTATTTTTAAAAAGTAGGAGTAAAAAGGGGTAAATTTTTCTGTCTTATCTTGTGGTTGAGCTGGTGAAGATAAATTACCTACTTTTTGTAAAAAGTCATTACAATAAGTAGGTACAATGCTATATTTACAGAAATATTTACAACGCAGCATGCTTATTACTTACAATACACGTGCCTACAAACCTAACTTTTTCAATCTATAGAGTTATCCGAGACGCGACGCAATGCCACGGCGGCGGCGGCGGCGGCGTGGCGGCGATGTATAGAAGAAAGCGTGTTGGCACACCATAACAGTTTTACAATCTTTTTCTGTATCCTCCCGTGAGTATCATCATCAAGTGTTTGCTTCGTGACGTTATGTGCATGTTCAACCTTGCCGTTTCAGCGGCTGCTTTAAATGCTTTCCACTCCCGCAAATCATTTGCTGCACGCGGACCCCACGTTCGTTTAGGTTGGAATGAGACTTTAACGGTCTGTAAATAAAAATATAAGGTACCTATGTAGTTTGATTTCTGAGATTTAAGCTTGTGCTAGGCCTAAACTAGGTTAGTTTAATATACTAGATACACTAAAGAGTACCATAGGTACCTAGTAATAATATGGCAGAGTTTGAAATCTCACAGTTCGAAACACCGTCACTACTGCATAAACAATGTATAGGCTGTCACCTACTACAGATGCACCTAACTACCATGATAGTGCTAGCTACTGTAAGATGATACTATACTTACAAATCCTTTTGGAATTGCCGATTTATTTCAATGCACACATAGCCTGGGCAGGCTCTAGTTATTTAGATTAGTCAGTCGGTATCAATTACTTACCTCTTTAAAATTTCCAGTTCTTTCTTTGTAAAGAGTAGTGAACATGAATATTGGCACCTGAGTTATACCAGCAAACAGTATTATGTAGCCGCATACTGTAAATAAAACATGATTTAGGTAGTCACCAAAAACATCTGAAAAACCAAAATAATTGTTAACTCATGTAAATGACTGAATTTGAGCAGAGCTGGATGGTACAGGATTAAAATTCTTGAAGCAAAGAGTTTGGGGTTTTAGGTAATACTGTGACTAGAATTTTTTTTTACCATGGGCAATAAAATAAATAAAGCCATTTGATAAATGTCACATAAGAGAATATTATTATTTTGTTCCACTTTACTCACTGACAGCCAAAGTCGGGTAATAGTAGTCTCCGCCAAACACGAGTGATTCAAAAGATATTAACGCGTAGATGAAGATTACTGACATCATGACTGGCGTTACGATGCCCCAACAGAATCGCCAGTACATAGAAGTTTTCAAACCCAGCATGAATTCTATGTCCAGGCACAGATTCTCCAAACCTACCAAAAAAAAGATACGGTTAACAGATAATAATATAGGTTAGGACCTTAAGAAAGGTCGAAATGAAAATTACAACCAAACGCCTGTCAACGCCCATCAGAATAAACTCAATGGTCTCGATTGCTGTTACATATTTCTGAATTTTATATCGCTGAAGTTATTCGCCGCCGCCTTCGTCGTTTTAGTTTAGGTATGAGAAAGAGACGATGGCATAATTTTTAGTGCTGTCAAATTAGGTGGCCGTATGCACCTAATTTAGGTATAGTAATTCTTAGCAACGGATAAATAGAAAACTCACCGTAGACAAAAAATATCCCAATGACTTCAACGATAGCGCTAAACAACGCTACGAAAGTTCCACCGTAGTAGTCTACCAGCTCCAAAATATATTGACCACCCTGAAAACGATGGGCTTTAAATACTGAACGTTAACCAGAATTTGTAAATAAACAGGTCAAGAATGAAGGTCAACACAGAGGCACTGCTTAATTCGTCCAAGGTCACAACTGGGGTAGTCTTCTTTAAATAAAAAAGCCTTCTTGTTGCTGTCGTCGCTCTGCCGCGACCGAAACCAAATAGGTATAATATAGGTACCTACCGTGGGTGCAGGGAATTTTACGAATCAAGATAGCTAGCACAATCTTCAGTACAATAAAGAAAAATATAATAGAGAAAAGACAAAAAAATTGTGACGCTTACAGGGGTGACGTAAACGAGCCCAACACAAAAGCCACAAGAGCAGGTGAGTGCTGCTATATACATGGTGTTCACATTGTGGAAGGCGTCTAGCAACACCGTGTTGATGGTCGAAAGTAGTGCTACGGCCGTTCCCACGCCGAGGACTGACATCATCAGGAAGAATAGTACCGAGAACAACTACATAGAACAGCAAATAAAAAAGATTTTAATTTATAAGGAAACTCCAGAAAATTTAGTTTTTGAGTTCACTTCATTTTTACCTGGGGCATGAAGGTTTTAGCAATGGCATCAGGGTATGAGACGAAGGCCAACCCCGTACCACCCGATCCGACGACGTTTTCGACGTCAGCATCGAGCTCGTACGCCAAGTTGCCGAGGATGCCGAAGATCGTTAACCCCGACAGAAGACTCGTCATCGTATCTAACGTTGTGACTATCATGGCGTCCCTAAAAATAATCAGAAAAAGATTATTTGTTTTCTTCGACAGACGATGACCACTGAAAAGTCTGAAATATTTTACCGACCTGTAAACGTTTTGTTTGAAACCGTTGTAGGAAGAGAACATAATCATTGCTCCCGTGCACACAGACAATGAGAAGAACACTTGTGTTACAGCTGCGTACCAAACCTAAAAATAATGGATTTTCATCTCATTTTTTAGGTTGTACGCTATCTATCTAAATATTATAAAACTGTAAAAAGACAAAAACTAAAATTATAGATATGGATACACTAAATATGCAGATCTACTAAATAAACGATTCTGATTCCGAAAATCGAGTTTGTCTGTTTGTTTGTTCGCGGATCACGCCTTAACTACTGGACCAATTTCAACGAAACTTATATTATTCGGAAGCTTTTATCCAGATTGAAACGTAAGCTATATTTTATTGAAATCAAAGACGTGGATTCTTAGATGCAGCTTGAACTCTCTAAACCAAAAGCAGTCATTTGCTACGAGGTTCATCATATTTTATGCTTGTGACAGATATTTTTGTGGAAAGTTTCGCACGCGTACGAAGTCGCGGGTATCAGCTAGTTAGTAATAAACGTGTAAATGAAGAGTTTTTTTGTCGAACTAAACACTGTGTGTGAAAACGAAGGTTTAGGAAGGTAGGTGCTTACTTTAAGTTCTGTCAACCTGTCCCACTGCGGAGTAATAAAGAACAGTATGCCCGTTCCTGCACCAGGTAGAGTTAAAGTGCTGTCAACAAATAAAAATAATATTTTAAAAGTATGTATACTATAACTACAAAATATTCATGTCAATATGGGTAGCTAATTGAATGTAGGCAAAATTCCACTAGTCGGATGGTTCATATCACTCTACTGCGTGCGGGTCTCTACCGGGATGTGTCCTAGCCAAGGACGAATTATTGGTCCTAGCTAATTTTATATAAGTCAGTACTAACGTGATTAAAAGAATGATCATTACGACATAGGGAAAAAGAGCGAGGAAGTAGGCTGCCTTGCCAGAGCTCTTCACTCCCTGGGCCACGACCAAAAAGATCATAGTCCACGCCAAAAACAAACATATGACCAGATACCAAATAGGCCAACCTGGAAAATAATCAAGTTAATTTTACAAGGAACAGCAGGCCAACATAAACTTTTATGTTATCAACTCACCCAATCCTCCTTCAATACCGTCACTCAGTTGAATAACAGTTTCTCTGAAAAAAAAAAAGAAATATTGGGTATACTTTTTACTTACTATTGACACTATGTTGTAACCGGTGGCGTTCTAATTAGAGCACCGGTTGGTGGAGGATTCTAAGGTCGTGGGTTCGAAATCGGTCGTGCACCAATGGATTTTTCCATTCAGTACGTAATGCAGCTCTCAGGCGGTGAAGGAAAACGTCGAGAGGAAACTCGTGGCTTAGCCAGAGCCTCACATCCTTTCTGCGAATAAGGTCAATTATGCTAAGAGCATAGTTACACTAAGTTTCGTTCTTACTTGGGGTATGGGTAAAAAGTAGTCTCTAACTCTGTACCTATACTTAAACCATCTTAGTTAGACGTATTTGTAAAAACTCAATGAGAGTAAGTCGTATACTTACTGTCCCAAGTAAGTTTTTATTGAGAAAATGATCTCAAAACTCACCTAAAGTAGAATTCAGCACTGCTTGAGCTTGTCTCATTCTCGTTGGGCTTTTTGGTTACGAGTGAAGGATTCGAAGGAATACAATTTGGCCATTCTGGTTGACAAATTGCCCAAGGGAGCGTACTTTTGAAGCTCATTGATAAATAGTATAAACATAGAGCAAGTATCACCACATAGTAGGAAAGGATGTAACCACAACCCACAGCCTGGGCGTACCCCGTTCCTGAAAGGAACCAATAACTGAACATTTGTTTTTTTACTACCTTAAAAACGTACAACATGCAGTAATTTTATAGAGGCTATAATATTGGACCATTTTGTTTATTTTTAAAGTAGTTAGCACTTCTTTCTGGGGAGACCACTTTGACCATCATATAATTTTAATAAGTTGGCAGTTGCAAAAAATTATTTAAAAATTGTGAAAATTATTGCGATAGGTAAACTAATATTTACATTTAAGTACCTAGATGTAAGTATTTATTTTTTACCTTTAAAGGCAGGAGATAGAGACCAGATCCTCACAGAGTTTCTAGAGCTAAATTGTCCCAGCACACATTCGAGATAATACATGGGTTTTCCTATGATAACCAATGCAATCATATAAGGCACAAGAAAAGCGCCTCCTCCGTTCTCGTATGCAACGAACGGAAACCGCCAAACGTTGCCGAGGCCCACTGAAGTAGCGATGCAAGACATCAGGAACTCGATTTGGTTGCCCCATTTCGCCCGCTGACGACCGGTTTCTTCACTTGGGCCTTGACCTTCGTCATCTTCATCCTGATGTAGGATGAAAGTGTCATTGATTATTGTTGACGGACAAACAGACAACGGAATTTTTCCGAACCTGGAAAGATACACTTTCGGTGCCATAGAGGAGTTAGGTCGGTAAGGTTAGAACGCATAAACGCTACCAAAATATGCTAAATACTAATACATGATCTTCAAACCTCCTGACCAGGTCCTGGTACTTGTGAGATATCAGAAGCTTGCCTATACCATCTCTTGTAGTCTGGGTCATCTATTTTAGGGGGGCCAAGAACAGGTAAATGGCTCCCAAATAGCTCAGGGGGCACGCGGCGTCCGCGGGACTTCCGCGACATTATCTAAAAGTGTTCGGATATAGGTATACCAAAATTCTGTTGAACCAGTGCAGTTTAACAAGCACAAAAAAAAATTCTTTACTGTGACTGTGGGTGCTTAGATTAGCATAAAAATTAGCATGTGCTTGTGGTTGACAAAGTTACTTTAATGGTGTGACAAACTGTCAGAAGAAGTCAGAACCACGTCAGAGCTAAAGTGAAAATAGCCGGCTATTTTATGGTTGTTTTAGTTATTTTTTTATTTTTTTCTCGGCTACAGACGACGACGTGCAATTTCTTTCAAGTAGCCGTGCATGGAACTTTTTATAGCCTAACTAGCTGTCGCCCGGGCTTTGCTCGCGTGCACGCGACTAACCTAATAATGAGTAGGTATGCCAGCGTACCTATGCTGCACAGAGTACTTTTTATGCGTAAAACACCACTATTTTTTAAATCTCTTCTCTACGTTTCATTATTCTGAGGGCACACTCACACACCATGGCACACACTACACAACACAGGCTCGTGGAGAACGTGGAAACTGGCCGAAGTGGAGGGACGTCTTTGCCCAATATGGGCTAAGCAATTGAGTAATTAATTATTTATAATTGATTAACTGTACTTTGATTAAACTAAAGTGAAAACTTCATGTTTTACGTAAGTGAGAAGTAAAATGTAGAGTTGCATTGCGCAGCATGCAGCAGCGCTCCGAACGTGCAAGATTTGTTGGCACGTAGTTACCTCGCAGTAGAATTTTGTAAGTTTTCAGTATAGGTCAATATTTAGTCAATAGTAATCCTACCTCTGACGATAGCCGAAGGAATCTGTCGGATATAAAATAAATCTGAAATTGAACCCTTGAAATTCCATATTGAAAAACCTACTAGTGACAGTCGCGAACATAGAAAAAAATACTCTTTATCAAGAGGTCACGAAGACTTACGAAGAAATACAATAAAGATTCTGAAAAATAAAAAACAACGGATTTTATTTTAAATACACATTTATATAATTGGGTTTTGTACCTACCTAAATCTAAGTTGTAACTAGTAACTCCGCCGTTGCCGGTCCCAAGCCCGGATGCAAAAGGAGGAGGGTTGGTCAGGAGAGACCAAACCTGCCGTAAAAGGTCAACGCCGAGTCTCAGGCGGCGGTAACTAACCTGACCTTACCATGGCCAAGAAGTGCACATGAAGCGGGACCCAGTAACCGAGAGGACTAAATTACCTCTACAACACTGACGCGGAAGGACGTGGGAACCCACCGTGTTTATCTCCCAAGAAAACCCCCCAATCATGAATACGAACCTTAGAGAATGTGATTTGTTGGACGACCCGACTAACGCTCGGCGCCATTCGGTAGCCGGGCCGAATGGTGTGAAATATGCTACCGATGCTCCTATTGCTGGAGAAAAAACCAAAGGCAGCAAAGCGCTGCACACTACTAAGAAAACAACTATACGAGCCGATCAACGTATCAGCACCTGGAATGTAAGAGGCTTACTGAAACCAGGCAAGCTAAGCATTGTAGAAAAGGAGATGGAGTGTCATAAACTGAACATACTAGGTCTAAGTGAAACACATATGCGCGGACATGGTCATTTTGCAACAACGTTCGGCAACACCATGTACTTTTCAGGCCCAGAGGACTCTAGCTCTAACGGTGTTGGAATCCTCATTCCAGCCAAACTGAATGGACATGTTCTTGGTTACAACCCGGTTTCTGACCGCATTATCTCTCTTAAACTGGACACCAGGCCATGCACTCTTAACATCATCCAGGTATACGCCCCCACTTCGCAATCCACTGAAGAAGATCTGGACAATTTCTATGGAAAACTAGAGGAAACAATGAATGCTATACCAAACCGCCAAATAACTTTGATTTTAGGAGACTGGAACGCGAAAGTAGGAGCTACCACACATAATGACCACCTGCAAGATATCGTAGGGAAGTTTGGTCTCGGGGTCAGGAACGAGCGGGGCGAGAAGCTGATTGATTTTTGCAACAGTAGGAAACTAGCTATACTCAATACCTTCTTTCAACATCATCCAAGACGTCTTTACACATGGAAGTCTCCAGGTGATAGGTACAGGAACCAAATTGATTTTATATTGATAAATACCCGCTGGAGATCCTCTGTTCGCAATGTGAAAACGTTTCCTGGCGCAGAATGCGGCACGGATCACAACCTACTCGTTGCCAGTTTTGCGCTCCGGTTAAAAGCAAGGAAGAAGAGGCCTCCTCCTAACCCCAAACATCTAGATCCTGACGAGAGAGTAATATTCCAACAGGCCATTGAAAGGAAACTGGACGAGACGGCTGCTGACTTTTCCACTGCAAACTCTCGCTGGCTACACCTAAAAGCACTTGTATGCGACACATTGCAAGACATACGCAAACGCAGAGCACCAAACCCGGAAATCAAAAAGTCATTTTGGATTTCAGACCACACTTGGTCTTTGATTCAACTAAGGAAAGACCTGAAAATCAAGGGTCTCCAAAACCCGGCAGTGCTGAATGAATATTCACAGATGTGCCGTGCAATAGATGCGGGCTGCAGAGAGGACAAGAACAAGTATATCGAGAATGTATGCAAAGATATAGAGCAACACTCTTTAAAGCATCAAACTGGAGATCTGTTCAAGAAAGTCCGCTTACTCTCAAAGAAATTCAAACCGAAGTCTTGGATGGTCGAAGATGGCAGTGGTCGCCTCCTTCATCAGCTAGATGAGGTGTCCGATAGATGGCGTTCCTATTGCGAAGAGCTGTATCAAGCCACTCAAAAGCCAAACGGTATACAGGCCTGGGACGACCTTGACCTGGAGCCATGTATACTGCAATCTGAAGTTATCGCCGCCCTCAAAATGCTCAAAAACGAGAAAGCCCCTGGCCCAGATCTAATAACAGCTGAGATACTCAAAACACTGGGTGATCGTGGCATCGAGTCTCTGCACGCGATATGCAATACTGTATGGGCCACCGGGGAATGGCCAGATGATTGGACGCAATCTTTGATTCTTCCGCTTCACAAGAAAGGCTCAACAAGACAGTGTGATAACTACCGCACCCTTCCTCTTATATCGCATGCTAGCAAAGTCCTGCTCCACATACTGAATAAACGCATCCGACACTACCTGGATTGGCAGATTCCACAAGAGCAAGCAGGTTTCGTGAAAGGCAAGGGCACACGGGAGCAAATTCTAAACGTCAGACAGGTCATTGAAAAGGCTTACGAATACAACACTCCAGTAGTTATGTGCTTTGTTGACTACAGTAAAGCATTCGATTGCGTCAATTGGAACTCTTTGTGGGTAGTCCTGGCTGAACTGGGCGTGCCTAATCATCTATCGGCTTTACTTCAAAGACTATACTGCGGCAGCAAAGGTGTGGTCAGAATAGACACTACACTGTCTCAACCTTTCGCTTTTGGAAAGGGTGTGCGACAGGGATGCATCCTGTCACCTGTACTATTCAATGTATACGGCGAATACATCATGAGGCTGACATGCAGCGACTGGGTCGGAGGAGTACGTGTTGGAGGAGTAAAACTGACAAACCTCCGATACGCTGATGATACGACTCTCCTCGCTGCCAGTGAAGATGAAATGGTGATGCTTCTGAACAAAATGGAACCAATCAGTAATGATCTTGGCTTATCCATAAATAGATCCAAAACTAAGATCATGGTGATAGATCGTGCAAATAAGCTCAATATCTCTGGTGCACTAAACTTGCAATCTGTGGAGGAATTTATATATCTCGGTGCTAACATCAGCAACAATGGGTCTTGTGAGACCGACGTTCGAAGACGAATCGGAATGGCCAGGAACGCCATGTCTCAGCTTCATAAAACGTGGAAGGACCGTAACATCTCGTTAAGAACAAAGATAAACCTGGTTCGAACGCTGGTTTTTTCTATTTTCCTTTATGGGGCTGAGTCCTGGACGCTAAAAGCCGCAGACCGCAAACGCATAGACGCTTTTGAGATGTGGTGTTGGAGAAAGATGCTCAGGATCCCATGGACAGCTTTTCGAACCAACGTATCCATTCTCCGGCAGCTCAAAATATCATCAAGACTATCGTCGACGTGCCTCAAGCGAATACTTGACTACTTCGGCCACATTGCCAGAAAAGACGGAGATAACCTGGAAAAACTCATGGTTACTGGCAAGGTGGAAGGGAGAAGGTCGCGAGGTCGAAGCCCAATGCGTTGGTCCGATCAGATCCGCACCACACTCGACACATCCGTCTACGATGCCCTACAACTAGCCGGGGATAGAAGCAAATGGCGTACCATCGTCAAGGAGAGGATAATGACTGGAGGTGGTCACGACCCTCAGATATGAGGAATACGATTGAAGGAGGAGGAAATCTAAGTTGGTAATTAATAACTGTGTTCAAGTAATAAGGGCGTAGAAACGAGTTTTAATGGCAAATAAAGTTATGGTATGTAGTAAACATTTTATATTTCTATATAGGTACCTACTTGCTAGGTTTTACTATTTAGATATTTGCAATTTTTTTAAAATATCTAGGACATAAGTAAAAGAACATATTCCACTTACTACACTGTCATTAGGAATATTACTTAGCTTACATAGAGCTTACACAATAGGTATAGCTACTTACAGGAATATTTACAACACGCGTTTTTAATTTACTTATAAGTAAGTATCCTCTATATCTCTAAGTAATTCACAACCGCTTAGTTTTGGATACATATGAAATATTGCATTGAATATTTTTTATTTCTTTTTTCATGAATTTCATAAAAGGGTGTTTTAAAATTCTTCAAGGGTCGGCAACGCGCATGTGATGCCTCTGGTGTTGCAGGCGTCCATAGGCTACGGTAACCGCTTCCCATCAGGCGGGCCGTACGCTTGTTTGCCTACTTAGTAGTATGAAAAAAAAAAAAAAAGGTTTTTTATGTAAGTATATAAGATCATAAGAGACGACTGATGATTGTGATGGTGTCATAACATAAACATGCAGTTTATGCTAGGACATAAAACTGTTTTATAGTTCTTTTTGAAAAGGTACAGTAAATCCGCTGAGAGGGAGAGATTTTGTAACCTACCTTTTAAAAAAGAGCATAAGTATACATAAGCATGTCCTAGCTAGATAATAACAATATAATTTCAGGTACAATTTATAGAACTTAGGGTAGATTTGACCAACTCGTAATAATGCTATCCATCAGATAAAATACTATCCGTCTTCGCAGTGCTTTACCTAATCTTATCAAAAACAATACTGGAAATATTTTATCTAACGATTAGCGTTATTCGGAGTTGTTAATACCTGGTCTTAATCAGATAACACTTATTTTTCTTATGCCACACAAACAAAAAGATTTTACAGACCATTTAGAAAATTTTAGTAAAACATCTTCATGAAACAATTCATATTTTTGCGATAACACATTCTTGGTCACCTTGAAGAAAAATTATACTTGCTCTGTTTAACTTGTAAACAGAAGTAGCTTTTCTTATAATTTTTTTCGGTATCCTCCAGTGAGCATCATCCATATGTGTTTGAGTTGTGATGACGTCTGCATCTTCTGCCTTTCCTCCTTAGCATCGGCTTTGAATGCCAGCCACTCCCGCTTGTCGACTGCTGAACGCGGTCCCCACGTTGGTTTAGGTTTGAATGCGGCTTTGACAGTCTGTAAATAAATAAGATGTTATAATTTCTACAATAAGTATGATCTATAAAAATGCGCATATTTAGATTATTTCAGGTGTTTAGGGCTCGATCACGCTGATCTATCGATCGATCGATATACTTAGATCGATTTGGATTGGAAATTGACGAAAAAAAAGCATCACATATTGTGTATGCATTGTTTATCAGAAATTTATAATTTACCTCGGTGCAGTTTCCAGTTTTTCGCTTGTGGAATGTGATGAACATGAAGATTGGCACTAGGGCAATACCGACAAATAGCATCAAGTAGCCGAATACTGAAAATGAAAACAAGACATATTTTGCATTACCTATCTCATATTTCGAGCAGTAAATATGTTTAGTTAGTAAACATACTTAAATCGATTATTTAACTATAGCTTAGATATGCAAAGAAATAGAAAATAAAACATGCTTTTACCGAACAATATTAAAGTAGGTAGCGTTCCTAAGTTCAATACGGAGAGAACTATTTTCATCAAAATGTCAGATGTATGAAGGAATTGTTCAATTCAACTCTACTCACCAACGCCAAGGGTGGGGTAGTAGTAATCTTCGCCGAATACGAGAGCCTCAAATGATATCAGTGCATAGATAAAGACGACCAGCATCATGACTGGCGTTATGATGCCCCAGCAAAACCGCCAGTAAACAGAAGTCTTTACACCCAGCATGAACTCGATGTCCAGGCACAAGTTCTCCAAACCTACAAACGAATTAGACATGGTAAATACACTATCGACTAAACTGTGAGGATTTATGAAAATAATAAACTCACCATAGATATAGAAAACACCAAAAATTTCCGCAATAGCAGTGAACAGCACCAGGAATGTTCCACCGTAGTAGTCTACCAGCTCCAAAATATATTGACCACCCTGAAATAATAACATCTCAATTTTACTTTTTGTGGGGTCAGTACCTACCACCGCAGACCGCAGTGCCTGATATTCTACCTCCAAGCAGTAGCTTCTACTGCATTAAGTACTAACTGTGTTTAACAAAATAGCACTCACAGGTGTGACGTAAATGAGTCCAACACCAAATCCGACTGTGCAGCTGAACGCGGAGATCAAAATGGTGCGCACTTTAGGGAAGGAGTCCAGCAACACCGTGTTGATGGTCGAGAGTAGCGCTACGGCCGAACCAACGCCAAGAACTGACATCATTAGGAAGAACAATACCGAGAACAACTGGAATCCAAAAAAATTAATTAAGGTTCCAATTTGAATTAGGTCAGTCAACCAAGGGTATACAGATACGCTAGTAATAATACCTTAATGTATACAGAACATTTTTTGAGATAGCTTTGAGCTCATTTGTACCTGTGGCATGAAGGTTTTGGCAATAGCATCAGGGTATGAGACGAAGGCCAACCCAGTACCGCCCGATCCGACGACTTCTTCGACTTTAGAATCAAGTTCGAACGCCAAGTTGCCGAGGATGCCGAAGATTGTAAACCCGGATAACAGACTCGTGAACGTATCCAACGTCGTGACGATCATGGCGTCTCTGAAAACAAAATTGTCAGAACTGGTAGTAGTATAGGGTAACTTACGATGAATTGAGTAGATGGTAGGTAAGTGATAAGTAGGTAGGTGATAAAACAATTGTTTTGATGTTTTACCGACCTGTAAACGTTTTGCCTGAAGCCGTTGTAGGATGAGAACATAATGATAGCTCCCGTGCACACAGACAATGAGAAGAAAACTTGAGTTACAGCTGCGTACCAAACCTGAAAGTAAACAACACATTTGGGTTACGAATGTACACATTGGACAAATTAGAGTGTACCGGTCGACCCCAAAAAGCTTGTCTAAAATACATAATTCTGCAAGAAGATACCTACGTCGAGTTCTATCAATTTGTTCCACTGTGGAGTAATAAAGAACAGGATGCCAGTTCCAGCGCCAGGTAGAGTCGCGGTGCTGTCAACAAATTGAAGGAAAATTTTAAATAGCAAATAGCTGAATCTTATGAATCACATTGAAGTAGTCCAGTACTTACGTGATCAAAAGAATGATCATCACGACATAAGGAAAGAGAGCGAGGAAGTAAGCTGCCTTGCCAGAGCTCTTGACTCCCTGGGCCACGATCAAAAAGATGACTAGCCACGCGGCCAGTAAACAGAGAACCAGGTACCAAATGGGCAATCCTGAAATTAACAATTCGCTATAGCAGGAATACTTAGCGTACCATCCGACAAGGTATTTTTTTTTACAATAAAATAAAGACGTTCATGAAGCTATTTTTTGCGTTGAACGATTCATGATGGATAGAAGATAGATAGAAAATACTTTATTGCACACCTTAACCTAGGGATTACAACAAAATAAAAATAAAACTTAAATTAATTGTACAATGGGCGGCTGACCTTCTTGTACAAATTGCGTGATTGTATTGGATAGGTAAGTTTATAAACATTACATCTAGGTAAGTAGGTAATAAAAATAAAAATACAGAGAAACATTTCGTGTAACTTACCTAGTCCACCTTCTATACCGTCGCTCTGTTGAAGCACAGTTTTTCTGTAACAAATAAAATTTTCCATAAATTGAAAATCGTTTGAGATTTCAGATATCAACAGATGATAGATCCAGAAAGTAGTAACAGGGGTTCAAATAAAATCGTACAGAAGTTTCACAAAACTCACGTGAAATAAAGTTCAGCACTGCTGGTCGCATTCACTGGCGTCACTTCCGTTGCGAGTGAAGGATCCGAAGGAACACAGCTAAGCCATTCAGGTTGACAGATTGCCCAAGGGAGCGTCGATTGGAAGCTCATTGCTAGATAGTACATACATAGAGCAATTATCACTACGTAGTAAGAAAGGATGTAACCACAACCCAGAGCCTGGGCGTATCCCGTTCCTGAAAAAACCAACAGAATATGTTAGACATCCCAAAATTCAAAACCTAATAATAACCATTCAGGTAGGTACTAATTAATCCATCAAAGTGGTATTTACCTTTCATAGCAGGAGATAGAGACCACACCTTTACAGAGTTTCTAGAGCTGAACTGTCCCAGTATACATTCGAGATAATACATAGGTTTTCCTATGAGAAACAATACAATAATGTAAGGTATGAGAAAAGCGCCTCCTCCGTTCTGGTAGGCGACGAACGGGAACCGCCAGACGTTGCCGAGACCCACTGAAGTGGCTATGCAGGACATGAGGAATTCAATTTGGTTGCCCCACTGTACTCGCTCCGGACCAGCGTCCTCTTCTGGGGCTTTTTCCTGGTCACCTTCACTCTGGAAGGAGAATACTTATTATTTACATAACCTATACCTACTAGGTATTTACTAAGCAAATGTTAGATTTGCTATCTCTAAAGAGATTTCATTTAGTTTTTTATAAGTATAGGTAGGTACCTACTTACTAAGTAGGTCCAAACTTGTTGATAAATTGAAAATCAATATTGAATTAAGTAACAATAACTACTTACTTACATAAATATGTGCTTAGCTACGTAAGTCTTTGTTTAGTTAGAGGCTTTATGTAAGGTTTACCTATGGATATCTTAGTACCTACCATAGAACCCAATTAACTTAAAAAAAAATTAAGTTTGTGCCTAATATACACAGATATAAGTATGGTATCTAAGGGGCGCGGTAAATTCACATCTTATCAATGCTTTTGTTTGAGGACCAGCCTAAAAACCTAAAACAACGCTTAAAGGTACCTTCTACTTAGGTATTTTATAGTTAAAATTAGTCATTGTTTGTAAAGCCTGCTCTACTTTTTGTAGTACGAAACACTGATTTCTGCACCCAATGGGTACGGCTCCCCCTATCTCACTACCCACCTAATCACAAGCTACATTTTTAGAAGCAAGCTAGGTAGTAAAAAGATCTTAGGAAGGGACATAACAAATCGAGCTAAATTACCTACTTACTTTCCATTTCCCAGATTTGTCTGAAGGTACTATCAGTGGGACTGGTTTTATTTCCGGTCTGGTCGATCGTCTTGGCTTCGGTGATCCAAAAGCTTGATCATTCGAGTTTGTTGGTCCTGCATCTTTAGGTTGAGGTTCGGGTGGGGCTTCCTCCGGCGATATGTCAAATCCGGGATTGGTCCCATCTTTGCTCTCCTGAAATTGTCACAAATACTGAAAAGACAAATTTATAGAAAAATAACGTGGCTCAGCAGGTTTCTTTATACAGACCTAATAGAGACTTAAAAAAGTGGGTTACCTTGTCCTGTCATAAAAAAAAAGATGCTCTGTATGTATTCACCTCTCAAATTTATTTATTTTTATTAGGGCAAACGTTACACAATACAAAATAATGTGAATACAATAGTATGAGGTAGCGAGATAAGTGAGAGACTGCGTTGTAAATCTCAATCCTTCCATGTGTATTTTTTTCTAAATTGATTGGTATACATTGCATATTAAATAATCCGTTTTAATGATTTGGCAAGGCCATTTTGGCAAATTTTAGACAGATTGGCGAGTCCATGACCTCTCAGACGTGACTCTGTACTGACTATTTACCTGCTACACTTGCAAGGTCATTTTGTAAATTATTGCATAAACCATCATAAAGTGGAAGGCCAATTAAAAATATGGATTCGCTTAATAAAATGTAGTGGATATTCATGAATAACTAAGAAAAATTTACACAAGCATGTAATACGATGACATAGGTACCTACAAGCTCTTTTCCTATTTTTTTTAGGAAAAAACAAAAGATCATATTATTATGCATATTATGCAAATATGCATGCATGCAGGACATTGGCCAGTGTTTGAAACGAAAGGAAATACTCTCATACAACAAATATTATGTAACATAATTTACGACTCTACATTTTCGTAGAAAGTAAGATAAAAATTGATAAAAACGAAATCCAAAAACTGAATATAATTCGTTAATTGTAGAGATTTTTAGGAATATTTTTAATTTTGACTATTACCTAATAAATGTTATCTTCCCACAAAGCACACCCACTGCATCCACTGTTTGCGTTTCTACTTTGCATATAAACAAATACCTACCAGGTAATGCTCATGCACGCCTGCATAAACAAACCTAGTCATTAGAAATAAACAATACCCTTCCACAACAAAACATCCATTTACCATAATAACAGCTACCGGCACGTGAGATCTCTATCCCGTGTGAACCGAACACAAAAGCCTTTTAAAACTGCTCACCATCATGTTTTACTGAAACACTATTTTGTATCCAAGATGCACCTGTAGCACTACCACCTGTAATCACCAAGGAGCGACCTGCTGCAATCCAGTAATGTTCACTCACGCGACGCGAGTGATACGTCACACAACTTATTCACTGACTTTATACGCGCGGCTATCTACAGACACCAACTCCATCCCTGAAGAATTTACGTAATCTACTTAAACGGAATTATTTCGGGCAAGCACACATCACACGAGTGTATATTATATATAGCTAATAATATTATTTAAGTACCTTAATACCTATTTCTTTTCAAATCTTTTTTTAAATTAATTAATATTGTTTTGTAATAAACCTACGTAACGCTAAAACAATCACATTATCTCAAAAGAGCCAATAATATTATTTTAAACAATTTTTGGTTAGTATATTTTTGTAAACAAATTATATAAATTGTATGTTGTAATAAATAATATAATTAATGTCGAAGTTATTCACAAGACACAAAGGCCGCTATTCATTAAGCGTATGACAAGTGACGGCGCCGCGTCATAAAGTACTATAGTAGGAGAGCACCATGGCAGTTGAACCGTTCGGATTGGTCTCAGCGTGCAAACTAACTAGTCAAGCCAACAATTCACTCACATCGATAATTACTTTATTCTCCTTGAACTTGATATCTGTAAACACAGGGCCAACGCGCTTCAATTATTTAATTTTGCATGTTATAAAGGTGAATGCAATATTACAATTTCATGCAAACACATAACTGAATTTTAATTGAGTATTAGGTACTTTTATCTAGGTTAGAACCAAGGATATCTTAAATTAAAACTCAATGCAGCGAAGTTATTGATTAGGACTATTTCAATACGTTCCACTTTTGACTTGTGAAAAATAAAAACTTTTTTTATTTTATTTAGGTAATTTGAAATCTTTGTCTATTATTTCAAATTAAACCGTATGGCAATGCATATTTCAAACCACGAAATGTTTAAATAACAATAAGTAGATATGTACCTAGTTTTTTTTATGAACACCTAACGTATCGGTGATATTTTCACTGTTTTGTTTACCTACATAAAAGGCTAAACACGTAAAACATGGATGCATATCTGGCGTGCACGTGTTTCAGCATAAATAAAAAGATATACGTAGTAGTTAAATGAAATATTTGGGCTCGATAAAAAAGATTATCGACGCACTGATCTATCACTGGACTGGCCAATAGTATTATGTATACCCTATAGCCACTACATACTATCACTCGAACAAGTATACAGGGTGTTACCAGACCACTTCCGAAAACGAAAGGGGGAGCTACAGCACACCAAAACCCAACCAAAAAAAAAATCAGTTATCCTGAAAAATAATTATAGCCGGAGAAAACAATGTTTAAAGATTTGTATTTATTTCGCCAGCCCGCAATGTACGCATTCACGTAGGTAAGGTCGAGGCGTAGTACTATTATTTATTCTGTGTCGTCAGTGCCTACTAACGTAGGTAGGTACTAACGTAGGTCGCTCGTACGTCGCGTACTTGAATGACCCGCGATGAACTCTCAGCTGTTCATGCTGTAGTAGACGTAATCTGCGTGCTGCGTGTACATTGCTGCTTTATTTATTTTATTTGTTTTTTTGCTTTTTTAAATGAGATAATTAGGTAGATATGTCTTATTATGTTGTACTGTGTGTATGTAACTAGAAAAAAAATTAAAAAGAGATAGTTAAGTCAATTTTTTTTTCGCGATTTTTTTCGCTTAATGTTTTCAGTATCATGGTCTGATTGGAACCTCCAAGTTTTCGGAAGTGGTCTGGTAACACCCTGTATAGGTAAGCGACTCAAGCAGCTTTTTTTAAAGTTCATTTATTAAACTCATTTCAAGACTGCAAAATACTATAGTTTATTATTTAACAGTAGATTGCGTATTTTGCATAATTGTAAACAATTTAATAATATCAATACTTATTATTAAATTAAAATCTTTCAGACAGCACCTAATTTGCTAATTAACTTTTGTTGGAAAAGATTGTGTAGGTTACTGCCTACTATTATAAAGAAAACAATTACCTAGGTAGGTACGGTAACTTTTTTATTGGAATGGTATTGAACGGGGTCATCTCAAGTGCAATAAAAAGAAGGCTCTTCCGCTTGCATTTCCTTACAAAACCAGTCAACTTGACCTGCGTATATTAAATGCATAAGCCATCATTTACATGAATAAGGTAATACGCCATTAAACTATTTGCTTGCACTCGCTAATATATTTATTATTGTTGATTGCCTTCCTCTTATCGCTGGGCAAAAAGACCTCTCCTCAGTTTTCTCTCATGACTATGGAACTACGCCTTGACCTATGGGTTACTCTTAGAAAAGAGCCCAATGATAAGGTGATGTAGAGATTCGACTCGGACTAACTTGCATTGTAGGTACCTATTGCTCTAAAAAATTGAATTAAACAAATACAAGAAGATTACAGGCACATGAGACTTCAAGATCTTTACGTCTCAGAGTGATGGACGCAGTGCATTGCCTTACGGCGCACGTCCTCATTGAACTTGCTCTGTGAGGTAATGCATTGTTATAGGCAGAAGTTACAACTTAACATCAGGTGAGCTATCAGCTTATTCCATTACTTTTACCATAAAAAAAAAGATTACTCGCAGAGTGCAGACTATTTGATTGAGTTGGGCTGCTTGTGCAAACTGGGTCGATACTGAATCGCTGTAGAATGCGCAGCACACTTTCGACATAGCCCGATCAGAAAGTCTGCGAGTGGTCCAGACCATGGCCATGGCTAATCAATAATGTTTCTAAATATCTCAAACATCGAATTCAAGAAACATAATTATTACGTGCGAAGGTAAAAGGTACGGATTAAACACGGACACGGATTTAGATAATAACTATCAGATATCATAAGTTATTCGATACTATCATGCAGTTAAAAATTATAAAGATAATATTATAATGCTGGTAGGTAAGTTACCTACATTAATTTAATAAACGCAATGCGACCGAGCAAATCTAAGCTAAGCTGAAATTCTTCTAAGTAGGTATATTCAATAAAAGTGCTTTGAAACGAATAATTAAACGAATAAAATTATGATAATAGGTAATAGCTTTATTCATTACACACTAAACTATCTTTAAAATAATTTCAAAATAACAATGTACCAACCTAGCCGCATGTCTGTCTAACAAACCTCTGGCACGAATATAATTCACGAGATTTTAACCCGGATCGGCCACCGTACATGGATTCTAGAAAGCTTACAGGATAACATAGGTAAGTTACCTTTAGGTATTTAAATAAAAAAAAGCTATAGTGAACGCTAGTACAACAGTTGTAGATGATTTGGTGAGAGCATTGGCGGCGCTCTTCAATCTCATGACGGCGGCGGGCGGCGGACTCAACACCTCGGCGCTTTGTAGAACTAATGTATCCATAGCAGCATACGCTTCATGGACTACACGCTGAAAAAAAAACAAAGTTACACTAGAAAAATAGAAAATTCTTTATTGCGCCTATGTAAAACCGTACAGAAGCCGTAAAGTTCACGAAGCAAAGGAGCGTAAGATATTTGATGCAATGAGGTAGGTATTTATTCAATTAAACTAGGTTCCGCCCGCGACTTCGTTCGCGTCCCGTTGGATCCCGTTGATTTTTCGGGATAAAAAGTAGCCTAAGTGTTAATCCAGGTCACGGACAATATATATTCCAAGTTTCATCCAAATCGGATTAGTAGTTTTTACGTGAAAGAGTAACAAACATCCATCCATCCATCCACACTTACAAACTTTCGCGTTTATAATATTAGTAGGACTAGTAGGATAGGATGGTCCAGTTTTTACGAAGTATAATAATCACGTGTGAATAACACTGACAAAAACAACAAAACAATATTTAAGTTCGGATTTTACGGCATCATATTCAAAACCAATAAAATCTGACCGTCACGAGGATTACGTAGATATCTGCGATATCATTGATAAACCTTGATAAAATCAATTTATTATATGACCTATGGCTATCTAGATAACGTAAAAAACGAGGTAATTACCAAATATACTCGTCAAAACCAGTATAACTATAGAGTTATACCTACCTATGAAATTACCGAGAACGCGACATCGTCAAATTACAATACCAACCGACGTAACGATTGCCAGGGGTGAAGTAATACTTACGTCCTAGATGTCTGAACTACAGTTTCCTTCATAACTTTTAGAGGTAGTAGAGACAATTTAGCGCTTTTCAATTCATTTTGACAGTGTTATTAGATAAGCACAAATGCTAAATAATCTCCAACTATCAAAACAGGTAGGTACTCCAACCACGCTCTTATCATCCCGAAATGACGTAGGTCAGGCAATAAAGTATGCAAAACTCACATGGTTTTCAAGCAGTCACAGGCTGCATGCATGAGTACCATGGTGTTCTGTTTAGAACACTATAGAAGTATGTATTTACAAAAGAAATATGTATATAAATATTCTGTCAGCAATCTAGTTCCCATAGTACAAGTTTAGGACTAGATAGTTAGCTTAGTTTGGGACTAGAGAGCGTTGAGTGATATGTCCAAGAATATTTATTTACTAGCTGATACCTGCGACTTCGTACGCCTGCGAAACTTTCTACCAAAATATCTGTCAACCAGCATACGATGAACCTCGTGCCAAAGGCAGCTTTTGGTTTAAAAAGGTCAAGCTGTATCTAAGAATCCACGTCTTTCATTTCAATAAAATATAGCCTATGATTCAATCCGGAAAAAGGGCTTCTGAATGGTATAAGTTTCATTGAAATTGGTCCAGTAGTTAAGGCGTGATCCGCGAACAGACAAACAAACAGACAAACTCGATTTTTGAAATCAGAATGGTTTATTTAGTCGGACTCCATATTTAGTTTTCCCATATCTTTAATTTAAATTTTTGTCTTTTTTACAGTTTTATAATAAATAGTACTAGCCGTCGCCCGCGGCGTTGCTCGCGTTCTACCCTTTATAGTGTGTCGTTTAAAAATTCCTTTCTTAGTGCACCCCTACACTATATAAAGATACTACCCTCTAAATTTAATACCTCTAGGACTTATAGTTTAGGCTGTGCGTTGATTCTCTGTCAGCTTCAAAAGAGTTTTATATTTGAGAAGAAGAAGAAGATGATAGATTTATGATACAGATAAGTAAGTACCCTACTTTGTACCGTAGAACACGAAACCAAATATTTTCAGATCGTTCTTTTGAACCTCAGCCAGTTAATCAGTTCTGTACACTTCTAAAGGCTTACCTCCGTAATAAGTTTGGCGTTGTAGGTGTCTGTTGGCCGGAACATAATGATTGTGTATGTATTGTCGATACCCAAGTGGCTGTCCACCCAGTCTTCAACACCTCCCGCATATAGAGCTGAAAAGAATATGAGACTTTGCAGACTTTGTAGAGTTAAAAAGCTAATAGGTAATATATCTAAACTTAGAACCAAATAAAATTTAGAAATATTATTGCAAAATCCAGACGTAAAAATTAATAGCACTTTAAGACATAACTTCCTCATGTTATCATACTTTGCGAATCACAAAGGTGAACTTGAATGTTAGGTAGGTAATCGTTAGCTGCAAACCAACCGACAAATGAAGGTACATCTTGACGCTACACACTGCTGTTTCTTGTTTCTCAAAATTGGTATTTGGTAATAATTACCTACCTACGAAGTTATTATTATTATTACTTACCTGGTTTACGTACCAAACTTTAAATAATTTTCAGGAAATATGCATCTAAATCTAGACTAGAATAAAAACTCTAGTAAAAATGTTTTCCGCGCTTAGAAAAAGAGGAAAAAGTGGTTATATTAAGCTTTGTATGTATAGAGAGCGCGTTGATGTCTTTTGTATTGAAAATTGGTGCATCCGGTGTGAAGTGTCCGAAACACTTAGAAAAAAGTAACTAAATATAAACAAACATAGCCCAATGGTGACTAAATAGAT
Source organism: Eulithis prunata (assembly GCA_918843925.1). NCBI lineage: Eukaryota > Metazoa > Arthropoda > Insecta > Lepidoptera > Geometridae > Eulithis > Eulithis prunata. The sequence continues at coordinate 5,255,374 of OU974014.1, read as the reverse complement.
GTTAAGCTTGAAGAGGCTAAAATATTAAATCCTGTTGGCTGAACTTTGTTGACCGTTTTATGATTTCCTACACAACTCAGTGGTTTTATATAATAACAAAGATTGTTTATTCCGGACAATAAAATCCATATGCAGGAGGCACATGAAATTACAACAAAAACCGCAGAACCCTAATACCGGTACCGGTAACCCCTAATTTTGGGTACCTACTAAAGTTGAGTCGAGGCCGGAGGTTTTCATTATTTGTCTGCATTAAAGTTCTATCTACCTGAACTAAGGAAAATCACGTGGGTTCAGATCCCTCTTGACTTACCTTTTGGTGTGTTATAAAAATATTTATGACATGACAAGCTAAACACTTTGTGATGCATTTGTTTAGATATCCTTACGTAAAAACTCTGAAGTTTGTCCTGCTACATAGGGTCGACCGCTGATACTGTAAGCTGCCGTTGCAGCCCGCGATGCGCGTTGTCTCTGCAAATATTTGAGACAAAACTTACGGAAACTCGTATGGAAATTAGATACAAAAATAATCAAGACACAATGCTCATTTCAAAATTAACAAGAAACATGAATGTATCAAAGATTATTTTATTAATTCACGAGTTAGTCAGGCCAATTCTCGGGTTAGATAAATAACGCATATCTATTTATTTAAGTAACCCGGCAACTTCTTGGTGAGTTAATTCGTCCAAGAGCAACTTACATAAATGTGATCGAATGCCCGTCGTTTTTTTGTGTGTGAGTAAGGATACATAACCCCCTGAAAAAAATCAACCATTTAAAACAGAAGGTTACAATAATTCTGCCATTAGGTAGTTTAAAGATTTAAACGATTTCGAAAACAATGACGTAATATTTGGCGATCGAGGAAAGGACGTTGACCAACAATGTCAAAATTGCAGGAAGGTGATGTAAACTAAGTAGGTACGCATATATTTTTTTAAGAATATATGACTCACCAACACGTCACCTTCCTTGAACGCTATGAAGGTGAATATTAGCGTGCGCTGTTCGTGCAGAAACCTAGTCAGTGCACGTGTTTCAGCTTCACTAAGCTGTCTTGAACCCGCGTAGAGGGAGCCACATGGGTGTTCCGATCGTAATTCTTCAGCTGAAAATATTTTAAAGTCTAGAGCAGATCTTCATTGCTCTCTAACAGTTTTTTCGTAGTACATTAAATCGCATTTTGAAGATTAGTTGCATATGAGATTTCCTATATTTTAGAAACAGAATGATGCAAACCAGGTATCCACTGATATTCAAAGTTCCTGTCGAGGTTTACACCATAACAAGGTTGTATTGTACACCGTAGTCCGTAAGCTTCACACGTATGGCAAGCTTCTCTTCCTTTGCACACATCCCAATTTTGGCGCAGGTTTTTTGTCCATTCTCGACGCTGACAAAAACATTATTACAATGAGGCACTTATTTAGATTGAGAAGATCGTGTGTGAAATATAATAATATCCGCAAGCGAATAACAATGAAATGAATAAAGTTATTAGTCTATTGTGTGAACTAAACGATGACAACAAAGCATACTTAACTAGGCGGACTATTATTTGAATAGACACACTGACCTGGCATACCTAGAATGATTTATGTATTTTATGTATCAACGTAAGTGAAAACCGATCACTCCCAAAACCTTAAGCGAGAGTTTCATCAATTTTTTTTATATTTTATGTGTGATCTTGTAACATATTTTTTTAGTACCTACCTAAGTAAGACCAAACTTTTAAAAGCCTACTGTATTTAAGTAGGTATTTTAAAGTTGTGGGGGGAGTGACACCTGTATTTCTTTATAATAATTCAGAGTTCTACGTACGTGTGGAAAAGTCATCGAATAGTCATATCCGTCGGGGTTGAAGACCGGAATTATCCAAAATCTGTATTTAGTCAGTAAATCTGCATGCGCCTCACTCCTTTCGATCAGCTGGTATAAAACATAGAGGGCCGCCGCTACTGCGTGTTGATCTCTACCTTGAATTCCTAAGGAAAACATGAAAAATACAGTCCTCAGGCAAACTATAGCGTCTTGTTAGGATTGTATCGTACCCTTGCACCGAACGAATCTACAGCGTCAAAAACATTCAATGTAAACAAACAAACAATCAAATCTTTCCTCCTAACTAAAAACGCTACACTAAGTCGTGCAAAATGGCGACTGCAAACTGGAAGGCAAACTGCCGGCTGATATGACGATCCTTTAACTTTTATGGTTAGTAGGTCAGTACCTGCAACGATCATCACAGTTTGCTTGGCAGAAACGATTTGCCCGCTGCTAGGATCATCTACTATCATCATATAAATAGGATTTTCCATAGCGGTGAAATTCCCATCTGTTATGTCTATCCATTTCGCAACAGGACTATCCTCGGCCCATTGCTTTAATTGGGTTACTATCTGAGAAAATAATGAAGGCGTATAAAACACAGTCACGACATCAAACACAATAGACTTCAAATAAATTCAGTTAATATATTTACTAACTTCAGGTAAAGTCCTCGGCGAATTGAAATTCAACTGCCGTAGCTTCAACATGCTACAAACGGGCCTACGTTTATCTCTCAGAGTTTCTTTCATCGCCATCTTGGTCACTATTTCAACGATTTTGGCTGTGGTGGTGCTGGTTACATTTTCCGGTTCCTCTTGTTCTTCATCGCCTACATCAAGCTTTGTACCAGACTTTCTTGCGTTATTTTGAAATGTTTCATTTCCATGCAAATTTTGATCCCTACTTTTGTCTTCGTAATTTTCATCTGATTCTTTATCAGTTTTCTTGCTACTGCTGTCTTCGTCATCATTATAAAACATCATGTGGTACGCCGCATCTGCATCGCTGTGGTCTGTTTTCTTATTTTCATTAAATTCATTATCGTCTAGCTCATAGCTTTTTTTATTAGTTAGCAACACACCAAACTTTTTTGCCGGGGTCGTATCATACACCGACTTTCGTTGAGTGTCATACGGAGGAGCAAACGTAGTGCGAATGGCAAATAGATCGGTATCGTCTTCGAAATGCTGGTATTTCCTCAATTCATCGTAATCTGATTTAGTTCTAGTCGGAATTAAAAGATCAGCAATCGGCGATGTTCGCGAAGGTTTTATGCTTGAGAGTAGTAGACCCTACAATTGAAACAATTTAAAGAACTTTTGTAGTTTTTACTGGTACCTACAAGTATTGGTAACTTACGTAAGCGTTTAGTGGAGCGGGTGTGACTGGTGGCATGGTGGTGCGACGAGTAAATCCGACCGGAGTGATAGGCGCGTACTGCCATGCCGCTGCTGGCGTTCGTGGTATGAACTGTGGGCCTGCAGGTGGACTCTCGTCACGTTGTGGATGTCTTTCTATACAACATCATTTTGTTAGCCAACACCTTATATTATAATATAAACTCAGTGCTAATGTACGGAATGATGTACACGTACAGCTTTAAATTAACTTAATAAGTAGAGGCTATGTATAAGGTAACGGTATTTTGCACCTTACCACGTGGTTGTAACGGCATTGCTTTGTTAATGTCAGCAATGGACGGTGTTATCGGGGCCAGATAAATCTCTCCATCAGCACGAGTGATCACTGTTGTTGGTGGTACAAATCGTGTGTAGTCTTTTGTCACACTAGTCAACGGAGTTGTAGTAGTAGGCTTCGGTACCATCACTCCACCTACGATAATCTTCTCTCCTCCCTTCACGAGAGGCTGAATGTTGACGGCCATAACCTTTTTGTTATTCGGTGTGGTTAGATCTTCATCTAAAACCTTAACTATAAATTCCTGTGTAGACTCCAGGCTGGCGCGCCACCGGGTGTATTCTGGTTGTTCTCTTTTCCGTCGTAATACTGAAATAGTGTTTTAAAATATAGTCTGATTTCATATTGTGATTAGGTAGGCATTATTTGTAAACCGCTGAGAAAAACTTACATTTGAAAGGGCACGTGGGGTAATCATCACTGATGTTCAAATCGCTACAATGTATAAAATTTGTAAAAACTATGATCAAAAGAACGCAATTTTTCATGTTAGAAAATATTTCATTTTGGCATTTCATGAATTCTGTCAGCGCGATAAATGATAGAAACTCTACAAATGGCCAGTCTTCTTTCATAAAATTAGGTATTGACATACCTTCTATAGAGAGCCGAGAGAGCTACCTGTACGTAGTAATGTACCTACATAATATAATTTCTTCTAAAGCATTATACACGCATTATATCCATATTACCTATATGTAACCCATTTTTATTGTTAGTTTAGGTTAGTTTACGTATAGGTACTTACTTATGTTAAAGTTACTTTACAATACATAGTACCTAGGAGTATTTTGTTTCTGTGGTACCTAGTCTTTGGAATTAGCAACTTTGTGTCAAGCATTATTTTTCAACATTTTTCCTGATTTTTCATATCACAGGTAAAACTATTGTTTGAAAAGAGTATTTCTTTTCTGTGATAGAAACATAGAAACTTCTGTGGAAACAGTTTTTGACAGATTTTTAGCATTTTCTTCTGCTAGTACCTAGTATCAATTTTCTACTTTATTTTCTTACTACTACTAAATGTACCTACCTCTGCCTTCCTAATATACCTGTTATTTATATTTTGGAGTATTGCTAAATATATCTAACATGCTTTTGCAAATCAAAGTTTATTTGATAGGAATTTTATATTTTTTCGGAGGAATCTTCATGCTTCTATTTCCTCCAAGAAACTATGTTCAGTAAGTTCATTAATTGTTTTAGGACTGGTTGTTTTGTTTCAGATACCTATAGGTACTATTTAAATCATTGAATGTTCTAATTGAGCTCATTTCTGGGCTCTAGCGTTTAGTTTTTCTCTAGAGTATAAATCTCAGATTACCATGGATGTATAAACCACACAGCGGAATGTTACCTTCTATTTCTGTGGTAGAAGCCAAAGTATTCATATTTGATAATAATCTATCTCGCTTGATGTCCATGGAGTTTTTTTATACCTACCTATATTTTTATAGATCTGGAGCAAAAGCTAGAACAGTAAGGAGCGCCAGCACCAACCTGACATTTCCCCAGTATTTAAAACCCGAAACGTTACTGACCGCGATGGAACGCTATGCTCGCGAGAACGAGGAAGTGGCTAGCTTGATACTCCTCACACCGGTCACTGCTGAGAACCGAACAATCATGGCTTTGGAACTAAGGAGCGATAGGATGAGTAGGAAACCAGGGATTTTAATCGTCGGAGGTAAAACTCTTTTGTCTTGTTACTAGATCTTTAATCACCCTGCCATGTGTGTATCTACAAAAATATTTAACTATACAGGGTGGACACCCTGTATAGTTAAATATTTTTGTAGATACATAGCATCTTAAATAAAAGGAAGACCATGAAATTTTACATTTATAATTTAAAGAAAATTAGCCTTTCCTTTTACTTTGCCGCTGTGTTATGCTATGTTATTTGGAAAAAAATAATCCTTACGATTGAGCCTTTTAATTGGTATCATAAAATAACGGGTATTTTGTTTTTACAATTTGGTCGGTTCAATTCCCGGCTCAGACAGGCGATAATTCAAAATTCTTTGAATGCATAGTTAAAATTGTTTTTAAAATCAAAATAAAGTCTTCCTTCAGTAAAATGTTCTATCTACATTATTTAAGATACTTTCCCTCCATGTGGCATGGCCGTGGGCCACCCTGTATATTAGATATTCGAGTCAAAGCATAAGGACAGCTGAAATCTAGACGTAGGTATCAATTGGTTATCAAGTTCAATCTATTAGATTATTATGAAGTAGGTATAGGTACAAATAACATGATTTGATAGTAGGTACTTGTATTAACCAGATATCCAATTCCTATGTTGTGATGCCGCCACTTATGTTCTAGTCTTCATATTTTGTATTACACGCGCGAGACAGATTACATTTATCTTATGAATGCGATTGTATGAAATAAATCGGTTTTGTGAACCTACATAAACGTACCTATGTAAACAATGTAATTTTCAAGTGATTTAGGTAAAAAATACTTCTACAGCACATAAAGAATGAATAATACCGCAAACCATTAGGAAAAAGTGAGGCATAAACTGAAATTAGTTGAGAATTTTGAGAAGGAAGGATTCCTCAGAATCCCCGAGTGTTGAGTTACCCATGCCACAAGTTGTTTATTAAACGAAAGATATGCATCTACGTCAAAAAATTTACTCAAATGTACAAATTCTACGTTGTAGCTCTCAACGGAATGGCCTGGGGAGTGCCAAATGCGGTAATCGAGTTAGCAGAGAAGTTACTCTATGATTCCAGCTACCAAACTCCATTTTTTAACGATTATGACTGGTAGGTAATCTCACTTTTTAGTAAATCGCTACATTACCGACCAACACAACACTAGACTCGCTGTATTTATTCTCAGTTTGGTCATTTACTAAAAACATATATTTATGAACATTTCACATAACGCCTTATTTATTTCAAAAAAAGGTAGGTAAGTAAGTATTTGTATTACTTGGTTGGTGTTGGTTGTTAGGGAAGTCATTGAAAAATTAAATCCAGAAGAAATTCTTACTGCTACGCGACCGGCGTAGCACGCTACGCCGTTGTAGCATGCTACGACGTAGGTAACAGAATTTTCTGGACTAAACTTCATTTCGTCACTAGTAAGATAAGACAACTTGTAGGACGTGGGGAATTTCAACACTGTAAATATAATGGTGCGCAATGCGCATCCAAGCCTATGTGTTAGTTTAATTTAGTGAAACGTTTCAATTAATTGATTCTAGGTATCTCATACCGATGGGTAACCCAGACGGCCTGAATTATGCCCAAAGTTTGCGCTCGAAGCAGCCTGTGGAGACTAAAGCATGGTCTAAAAACCTCACCATCCGGGGATTCACTCGGCCCATGGAATGGAACAAGAACGTCGATAAAGAATCTCCTGCTGATACGTGTTTTGGCACGCACATCAATCGCAATTTCGCTTATCATTGGCAAGGTCTGCGTAAACTAATCAGTTTTTTTCTTAATCTATGCATCTAAATAATAGCTGAAGGTACGCGTGTGTAATAAGTATCAACAACTACTTACTCGTTTCTACTAGAAAGAACAGTCGCCTCTCTCGCCCCCTTAGGAATTTTGTACCAGCAAAAATGCAGTACAATATGTTCGACGAATTTTTTCAAAAACTTTACGATCGCCGAGATCTGCCGATCGTACTGTATATGAAACTCGATATCTTATGGCAGATGATGTGCACAAGACCCCAGACCGTTGTTCTCAACACTATCCCGGTATGAAACCGTTCTCCACAGCTGAAACTCGAGCAATTCGCCGCTACGTCGACAATCTCGGTGACACGATACAATTGGCTATTCACTTACATGCGAGCTTTGTGCCGAAAAAGGTATGAATAAGCTCGTATTTTGCTGATTCAGTCTATCAAACCTAAAATGTATCCTTAAGTCTTGAGTATAACGAAAGCGTATCATAAAAATCACGAGCAAAGGACGTGTTCTTTGCTATTTATTTTTTGATGTGTTTGTCAACAACTGTTGTTTTTCTAAGTGGCTAAAATATTTTCAACAATTTCTTAAAAATTATCCAAGAAGCGATCAAGGTGCCGCCTAGAGATTGGGAAATAATTGCATTTAGCTCAGCGTATTTTATTTGCAGCTTACCAGCAATTAAAAGTTATGTATTTAGTGTAGTCAGTTATAGTGAACTTGTTACCAACTCCTAAACAGAACTAACATAGATAATTTATTTTCAGGAGTTTATTCTGTACCCCTGGCGATACTCTATGCGTCAGCCAAGTAATCACAAAACCTTGCAAGAGATCGGTGAATACGCGGCGAGGCAAGCGCGTTTACCGGATGGGCGATTATATGAGGTTATTTTAAAACTTTATATTTAGGATATTAGAAAATGCGACGACAATAAATAATTATAGTAGCTTGCTCTATTTTTGTAAGGTTTAAATATGTTGAGATTTCTGATCACGACTGATATAGACAGAAATGGAGGAAAACTACATATTGTGTCGAAATGTGGGTTAAAGATAAAAATATTCATGGACATTTTACACAGCGCCCTCTGTCCCAAACTAAACAATGCTTGTACTATGGGAACTAGATTGCTGGTGAGATTAGAGCAGGAAGGTGATGTGATGAGCGTCTTTTCATCGACAGGTCCATCAGAGTAGCAGCGACGAACGCGTGGCTGGTTCATTCAGTGACTATGTCTCAGGAGTGGTGGGGATAGATCTTGTCTACATCATCAAACCGTACCATCAAAGGTTTCCAAATTATACGGACACGCAGGCTATTGGTTAGTTTTACATTTATTTAACTGAATACTTTACTGTTTTTCTTATCTTATCATATTGCGTGTCAACGCCAGCGCGACTACTAAGCGCTGTAGCGTTACCGCGCAGTGTACATCTTAAGAGCATTAGGATAAGTTTACGATTGTTACATTTATTCGTGATCGAAGCACAAGAACACTGCATTTTGCACTATTTGGATGGGTGACCAGTAGTGGCATTTATATCTGAGCGTTTCCGTGCTTCGGAGGGCATGTTAAACTGTCGGTCCCGGCTCTAGCAGTCGTTAAGCCATGACGGAGGCATTAAGGCGGCCTAAAAACTCTGTCAACAGAGTTGGCCACTAACTCATACGAGCTTGCTTGCTTACTGCATCTTTTTCCAGACGTTTACGTAAAGAAAGCAGTAGCAGCAGTGGTGAGCGTCGTCCGCGGGTGGCGAAGTAGTACCAAACTCAACACGCTTTCATTCTTCGGACGGGACGTCGAGTTTTGAAGAATTATTTCGTGAATTTATTTTACTTAAAGGGGATCCACCTCTGTATAGAAATATAACATTAAAACTTTCTCAGGGAATCGAGATTTATTTAGCGCTACATAAATAGGAAGGTATTTTATGAACAAAAAAAATTCGAACAAGCTACTAGCCCACTTTATGCATATAACAAAGTAGGTATCAAGGTATATTTGAAATGAAAAAAGTTATATGTAGGTACGCTTCGCTATCAACATTTTAATAATAAATAAGTAACAGACACCTAACAATAATACATACATACAACTATCCGATGAGCAAATGTACACTATTTACAAAATAGAAATACTTATCAACTTTGTCTTAATTTCTGATTTCTTATAATAGAGTCATCTATGTCCCAGTATTTGGCTAGACTACTGAGTGAATTTACAAGTTTTATTAGCTTTTTGTTATTTTCATTGAGATCTGATACTTGTATAAGACTTAGCTCTAACGACACTTGGTGTAAATGCTGTAATCTTCTGAAGAGGGCGTCTTTGAGCTCTCTTATTTCTGTCCGGCGATAGTACCTGAGATTTCTGTCTATTACTGTAGTTATGTGTTCTTTTATATCTTTTAGGCAGGTTTTCTTCTCAGTAGTTGACTGAAACAATAGAAATAATTAAGCATTAGCAGATACATGCACGAGAATCGAACCCCTAGCAAATACATGGGTGAGAATCAAAGTCTTGCGTCTCAGGGCCGAATACTGAAACGTTACTCTTTAAAAACCTCTTAAAAGTGCTGTGCCTCTGTTTGACATTACTCATTGTTAAGAGATGGCAATAATTTAAGCATGAACATAATATAAGTAGCGTTTGAGTATTCTAACCGTAGTCTAACCTATTGTCAGCCGCTTCGACTTTGTAAACTTTTAACAAATACTACGTGAGCTTTTTGCCATTATTCATGAAGGTTGATTTTTAGACTTGACGTAATTATGAATTTAATAAGGTTACTTTTACATAGCAACATAATAAGGTCTGAACACAATCTTATCACGTTGGCTGGTTACACATTTTATCGATATTTGATTGCGTCGGTATAAAGTTTACATTCTGTATGTACTTACGTATAATTGAATTTATTTCTACTTCACGCAATAAATATTTAATAAATAGAATAATGTCCCGAATTTCATAAAGATTGGCTAAGCTGTATGATTTAGCATTATCGCGAGAGTTATCGAAGTATTAAAATAAAATAAATATTCATGGACATTTAAACAAAACGCTTTTAGTATTAAATTAATACTGTAGAAACATATTATTATTATTTACGTAAAACACGATGTTTTATAAATATTATGTATTGGAGAGGGTCATTCATATCATCGTATCGGTGTGAACTACATTTTTCTACTTTGTTTTTCAGATTAACATGTTTTCATTGAAGAAACTTGGAATACACCTAATAAAAAGCGCTTTTCGAAGAATATATAATCAGCACACACCACACAATCAACACAAGCCAATATACACATCCCCATCATGAGACGCACGTTGTCTCACAAACCTAAGTCTGCAGTCAAATAAAAAGCAACCCCAAATAAAAACTGTAGGTACTTCACCGAGTTATTAAATCGTGTGCAGACTGTGTTTTTAAAGTCTGTCCATATTATAAACGCCGCACACTTAAAAAACAACACTATATTTATCTATAGTAGTATATACCTGCGTGATGTTGCATAGTGCCATCCTCACTCGCAAATGTTGAGGAGCCCCTAGTGAAAGTAGCGCGAGTGCGACGATGCCCCCCGAAGTAACACGTGACCCGTTCGGGTACGCTCGACTTTCAGCTTCGCGATTCCTATGACAAGTCATAAGAAAGCGTGATTAGAATAGAACACATAAAAATCCTAGTAGCGTAGTACGTCTAAGCTGCGTAGAAGACCTACAACGTAGTAAAGCTACGCCATAGTTGCGTAGAGGATCTACAGCGTAGTACGTCTACGCTGCTGTAGCTGTGTAGAAGATCTACGCCGTAGTGCATCTACGCTGTAGCTGCATAGAGGATCTACATCGTAGTACGTCTACGCTGCTGTAGCTGCGTAGAGGATCTACAGCGTAGTACGTCTACGCCGTAGGTGCGTAGAGGATATACAGCGTAGTACGTTTATGCTGCTGTAGCTGCGTAGAGGATCTACAGCGTAGTACGTCTACGCTGTAGGTGCGTAGAGGATATAGTATACAGCGTATTACGTCTACGCTGTTGTAGCTGCGTAGAAGATCAACACCATAGAAGCGTCGAGTTCACGCACACATCGCTACACATGTAAGGAGGGACTTGCAGCGTTCTTTGAAAATGTTGTTGACATAGAACTAGTATAAACAGCTGTTGATTGTTTTTACATTGTTTTCAAGTGTCATTAATATCATAAGTGGCTATTATAACCTTATTACACCAAAGAGTGCATATACACACCTCGCCATAATGGTTGATGTTTTGTTATCATTATGTAGATAAGGACTGTACCAAATTCATAAGTCATTTCGAAATTCAGTCATTGTACAAATCAGTTTGGACATTATGGGAAAAGTACGTTGGACACGAGTTTTGACATTTTTTGAAACGACACAGCACTTTTATTTTAATAGTTTTTCTTGTGTTATTGTGAGTATTGTTGTTTAATTTTGGTGGAATTTTAACCAATAATACTTAGGTCGTAACATAAAGTGTGGGCCATTGGAATAAATGTGTGTAAAGTGGTTTTTCTGAATGTGAAAATTCGTGTTAGGTTTTGAAGAGAAAATCCACCATTTTCTTTTCAAAACAAACGACAGCCGACTTGATAAATGACTTGACTTGACTTATTTATTACAATTTTAACACTTGACATTGGCAAAATTGTCTGTCGAAATGACGGACACAGGCCATTATGGAAGAGAAGAAGAAAAGTACGTTTTAAGAATGGTTCTTTCTGGAATATGTACATTTTAACATGTGGTGTCCAGTCACACTAGACCGGACACCTCTGTAGGTTACATTGTCGGCACTCACCTGTCGGCAGGGAACACGTATATTGTTGGGTAACTGTGCGGTGTATAATGCCACGGTAGATCGTGACGTAATGCATCTAACCGTGCGGCGCGAGCTTGCAATCCGCATCCGCGCAGTAACCTTGCTGCAGATGCGACGGCACGTGACGTCATCCCGCCGCATGCACCCCCGCATACAGACACTATTGTCAACTGTTCAACAATACATACAAAATATTGAATTCAAATCCTCTCCATCAAAAGATTGCCTGGAAGAGATCGCTATTGAACGATAAGGCCGCCCATTGTACATTTAATGCAACTTGTTTTGTTTTATTTCATAAAGAATATGGTGCAGGAAATGTACTGTAGAGTGCAGTGTTAGGAGATAATGTAGTATGTTTGTTACAATTGTTTATATATAACTTCTTACCGATCCAGGCGCCTTCACTATCCTTCTAAAGCTTTTTGTGGTGAGATCAATAATGTGCATGGTTTCACTATCAATGCCCATCTGTTCGTTTTTGCCGTCAGACGCGAAGTAATGCGTGTGCCATGAATCGTCGACGTGTGAACGCAGTGATCGCTTCAAATTTTTGTTGGTGAAGTTATAGATAAAATCTCTTAGTGATTTGGCACTGTATTCCTCTGAAAGGACGTATTGACTTTCATTCTGTAAAAAATATAGGTGATTATTGGTAATTTCGAATAGCAAAATGTTGTTTTTATTGATTTCAAAAATGTTTAGTCTACGTTTAAATATTATATTGGAGAGATCCATTTTGTCTTTATCGCTTTCCGTCTTTACGTATTGAAATCAAAAAGGATAACATTATAAGCCAAGTCGCAAATAATAATAAAAACGGGTCAAAATCATCTTTAGACTTGGACAAAAAAATCACCCAAACACGAATTACGGAAAAAACAAGTTCAAAAATTAGTATTTACCTCACTATCCAATATTACAACAGCAGTCTTATCCTTCTTACTCCTAATATCTATGCCGAGAGCTTCGGCGAAGTGGTGATTATGTACGCTGTCCATAGCTAAGAAATTCAAGCTCACATTCGCCAAACAACCCATTCCTTTTATTTTGGTCAAGTTTTGCGTATGTCTAACCTCCTCCTGGTTTTGATACGGGAATATTGGAGGACTGTACTCTTGAGCGAATTTTATTAACTTGCACATGTGTTGAACATTGTACTGGATTAAGTTTTCGGCGGTGAGCGGATCGTTTTCTAATGGGAGCATTGTTGTTCCGACACTGAAATATACATGAAATGTAAAAATATGTGACTACTACAAGCAGAGTATGATGTATCTTGATGAAATACTTTGATAAACACTATCACTATAACACTATCCGTGGTAAACGGTATTTAATTATCTGTATACTGTGTAATTGTTTACCCTAATAAATAAAATAAATAAAAATAAAAACAGTATTGTCACAGAAATTGACTGCTGATTTTAGGGGTAAAATGTCTCTGGGTTAACGTTGCAATAAGATGATAGGTGCAAAAAAATTGTAACTTACTCGCCATTTATTTCCATTTCGGATGCAAAGTCAAAACTCTTTTCAAACAGTTGGCACTGTTCGTACGTCTCGTAAAAACTCCTTTCTGCCGGAAACGTTTTAATATTGCATTCGTTCAGCCAATCCAGAGAAAACACAGCCGATTCATCCAAATTATCATCCTTTACTAAACCTAGGCCGCGCTTTGCAAAGAAGTTAAATACCCCGTTTTTTGTTGGAGTATCTGTACCGTTAGTCCATGGGTATTTATTGTTTCTAGATTCAACGCCTTTCTTGTAAATGCTTGGTTGTCTAGGCTTTTTAAGTGCATGACCTTGACAGAAGGATACGTAGTCTTTCAGTTGGTAGAGGATTCTCTGAGCTTGTTGTAATTTGATGAGCTCTGTGGTCCATGTACTTGTATCGTTGTTTCTGCAGTTGTGATACTCCATTGACACCTCCCTTAACTGTAGATAAGCATCGAAAATTAAAGTATATTAAGTTGTATCTTGCTTTTAGGTGGCGAATCTTTTAAATAAACAAAATATTTGAATAAGCTCTTGATGTAGGCTAATATGATGTAGCTAATCTGCATTTGGGGTAAAATACATAGTATATTCGGCAAGTGACCACGTGTTACAGAAGAGTATTGTTTTCAATATTTAGTATTCATTTGTTTTTACCAGTGCATAATTCGGCAGCATCTCGTATATTGGATTCATCGGCGTGAACAGCATCAGAATCGGACTACCGTCGACGTATCTTTGGAATGTGAACGATTTCTTCCACAGAGGTGTGATCCTAGCGACAGGCTGAGAAAAGTTCTGAAGAATCCACATTATGAGCGCCGATTCGCTCCACGTAGCATTCGCGTTTTCATCTGCCATGTATTCCTGAAAAAAATAAAAAAAACAAAGTGTGATTCAGAAAGAACGTGTTTTTGACTAGGGGCGGAGCGACAAATAGTGATCATCATTATCATTCTGACTGAGCCGACTGAGCTGTGACGCCTGTCACACGGGTCTACTAAGTTTCCTGCAGCTAAGTTTATAAAGACATAGATGGTGTGTCACCGCTGTATGTACTTTCATATTATTATTGTGTAACTTTTCAATGTGCTCTGACATCATCAATACACCTGTTGCATTCATCGTAAAATGTGAAACACGTGTGTAAATTGTTCGTACGTAACTGCTAGGTATATACAGTTAAGCATGTACAGTCGTTTACTGAATATGTTTATAATAATGAATTTCAGTGAACACACCTTGGTTTTTAGAACTCTGTAGCCACCATTCACAATACAATTATCAATAGAAGACGTCTGTCTGAGGCATGTTCAAGCATTACTTTTTGCACATGTAACAGTCTACTGAATACATAATCATATATCGAAGTTAAGCTATCTATAAATCGTTTGCAATGGTTTGTAGGTAGCTCAATTGTTTCATGTGAATTTTGTAAATACTGTACTAGTTTTAATTTTCTTTGTGAATAAAGGTCCTTTTCCATACGTTGATCTTGGATAATAACAGGAATATCTACCGCGCCTGGCGATTTTAGTTACGGCCATAACAAACACGAATAATGATATTATAAGTACATGGTAATTTTAGGTATTTAAAACAAATGAATTTTCCTCGCCAGCACGAGTTGTTATCTAGTAAACGTCACAAATGTGTTACATACTTGTATTATCTACCTTTTCAATGTGACCTACACATCGAATGAATAGCGTTTTGAAAGCAAATTAAAATTGTTCAAACAGCGTGATAAGTGCAGTACGAGTAGAGTACTTGCCTACCCCATGTTGTTGATTATTATAGTTAGATTTATTAATCATTAACGTAATATTATAACTAATTATAATGGTTTGCGTTTATAAACAAACTAGCCGTCGCCCGCGGCGTTGCTCGCGTTCTACCCAGAGTGTGACGTTTCAAAATTCCTTTCTTAGTGCACCCCTAAACTATATAAGGATACTACCCTCCAAATTTCATACCTCTAGGACTTATAGTTTAGGCTGTGCGTTGATTCTAAGTCAGCTTCAAAAGAGTTTTATATATATTGATGACTTTTTTCGGGCCTATTTTCTTTCATATTTCCCCGAATAAAATTCCAAACAAATCGACTCTATTTATTTATACGTCGTATGCCATAGTCATAGTATTTTATTAATAACAATTATTGTTACGTGTCACATCATAGATAGATAGGTAGGTACACACAATGTAGCTACTGTACTCCTTACCTTTGTGCCATTCCACATCATAAGACGCGCATTAGGTACAACTCCCACACCAAGCTCTGCGGCTAGCATCTCAGAGGTGACAGCTACGAAGCATATCTCTCCAAGTATGTCAAATTCTCGTGCCTTGCTTGCTACTTGGTACCAGACGCTGTAATGTTTCGCTGACACTGTGAACGGAACAAAGCCTACTGCTACAGCCTGAAAAAGAAAGTCATGGAAGCAATTTGATATACAAAAATATGTAGGTATATTGTATAGTATGGTTAGAGTATAATAATTTATGTGTGCAATACAGTGCTCTCAAACTATAAAATGAAACAACTGATTTAACAATCTTTACAGATCATTTGTTCATTGCCTAGATCCGCCATTCGCACTATAAAATAGCCCTTTTCATATTTATTGCTATTGGTGCCAATAACTAAAACATTTTCAGGAGTGATCTAATACACCCAGTAATCAGTATTGTAAGATGTTTAATTCCTGATTAATTTTGTAATGCATCAGGCAACAAAATACTTTGTGACTATCACTTTAATGTACATATTAACTTACATCACAGTATGATATTACAGTGACTAGCTCCTCTACTGTAGTAACCCTTTTCAGAGGCTTCATTATCAGTTCTAGGAAGTTAACCATAGTATGAGCATCTCTGGGTCCTGAAATATAAGAAATATAGCTATTAGTCAGATACAAACACAAGTAATAATACAACTTTAAAATCTATGCTATTATATGGGCATATTTTCCTGTTATCCCTTATATTCTAAGTAATTATGTCTAAGTTATTATTTAAGACCAAGAATATTTCAATTGTACCTATTCATTTTTCTATGTCAAGCAAATAAGTTCCTGATTATTTTTTCTGAACACCTACACACATAATGCCTATAACTAGACTATTTTTAATTATCATCATATAGACAGTTTATTATGCTGTACAACCACTATTCCCTTCTCTTTATTAAGAACCTTCTTTGTTCCAGTCCCTTGCAATAAAAATAAAAATTCTTTTTACTAACAGGAAGGTGGTTAGTTTCAGCCCTAAGCATACATTGTATGGTAAATTACCCTTATAATGAATTCCTCGAGAGTTAGAAGTGTAAACCATCATTATTGGCCAAGATGGCAGCTTGTTATGGGCTATCCTACATTCACTGCCGGGATACCAACAGTTTATGGCAGCAAAATGAACCTGAAATAAACCACAAACTAATTATAATACTAATTTACCAGCTGTAATTTTTTGTTTGTTTATTAGATTGAAGTTTTGGATTGAGCTTAAGAAATAATTATTCATTAATATTCACACTTTATTGTAATAAACCAATAATAATGGTAAATAAACACAGTAAAACGATGCAAACCAAACATATTGTGTTATTTTCACATAGAATGTTTAGGGCAGTGAAATAAGTATAGTTGAAATTGTTGAAACTCATGCAAGTTGTAAGGAAAGCTTTATATTTGTGTTGGTAGGACTATATTTATCATTACATTTTTAACAATACATTTCGCACATGCACAGAAAAATCGGTAGTCTGTATTATTTAAAAACAACTAACACGGTCACCAAGCACCATAGCAGCCTTCTCAAATTCCCCTTTAACATACTGTGACTCTGCATCCCAGGGGGCATAATACATGACGAACGAGATGTCTTCATTCTCCACTGCAGCCAGGGCACTGCCCAGCTGGCCGCGGTACCAATCTGTGACCACAGAGTCTGGACTAAAGAATCTCACTGCTTGTGGATGCTTTGAAATTCTACTGGCACTGCAATAATAAAGTTGCCATTTAGTAGTGTATTGTATGAAGTTAGTAAGAAAAACAGAGTTAGAGTAGGATAGCTTACCTGTTGTGTAGAGCTCCGTACGTGGTCAGCGCCAGAGCCACACAAAGCACCATCTCTTTGATAAGCATGTTCAGCGTTAGCTCCCTACTATTTGGCTGGGTAGAAAACTGAGGGTTTTGAGGCAAGTTCTGAGCATCGCTAGGTAAACTTGACTTTTTTGAATATGACGTGACCTGCGTTATATCTTCAGCGTCCGCCGTTGGAAACATTACACGTCATACGAAAACAAGATTGATACTGAAAGTCGATTACGGATATGTAGTGTGGCATTGCCGAATAAATAGTCAGCCACACAAAACCTCTCAACACTACTCTGATCCAAGCAGTCGTATCGAAAAGTCATAATAAACCCCCAATTAAATTTTCATTCAAGAAAAACAAAGTTTTCCTTTCTCATTTTCCAGCACAATCACCAAAATCACCGAACACCTAGATCCTAGATCCTACCAAAATTCACCAACCAACCAAGTTGTTTTCTTCTTCTTTTATTTATTCAATGACACATTACATCTGTTTGTGGCACTGTCATGTCATTGATCTATCAGCTAAATTTTGACTCGATTAAATCGATAAATCCTGAGATGAATTAAAGATTGAATTGCAAAATCCGATGAAATCATTACCACTTGACCGCCCACGATATTGCGTAAAAAACATTTGTAGGCCCCGCCTGCCGCTTTGAGGTTTCGGTGATTTTTTTGAGTTATTACCACCAGAATGGACCCCAACATTCCGCAATATACGTAGACTTTCTACAATATTTCAAAATCATGTTTGACCTTTCATTGAAAAATACTTACAGCAAGAACATATCGTGCTAGGAAAAATATATTCTGCCATCCGTTGTACTTGCCTTGTAATGTATATTAAGTATTATTTATGTGCATCGTTGCTTGGTGTATCACAACTTTATTTGTTTTGCCATAGACAAATTATTGACATGGTTGACAGCTTGACATTATATTCGTTCAATCAAACAAAAAAACTGTCGCATCGCCATTTTTCGAATCAAATCAAAGAAAGAAAGAGTTTGTTTTGGATATCGACGGCGAATTTGTGCAGCTAGATTTTAAAAGAATAGACTCAAGTTAATTACATATTTGCAACAACAACCTTCAATTCACTATATCCTGAAACCACATGTGTAACGGTCCGAAGTGAATAGTTTTGTTATGACTCGAAATCCTTGAGATCTCACTAGTTCGAATTCTGTAATATAAATCATGGAATCTCAGAGACACCAAGAAACAGACTCAGTGGAGCACTGGAAAAAGCAGGCAAAATATTATGAGCAGAAGTAAGTTCTGAAACTCTTGCCTTGACACAGTTTTTTATTGTTGTTTAGCAGTTTACATGACAACCAATGATTCATTGCAGGGTTAACGACGTTCAGCAAGAGTTGGACGAATATACAGAGAACTCTGCACAACTTGAGAAAGAGCTAGAAGCGTCATTGGTGCAAACTGAGAAACAGAATCGAGACCTTGAACATCAAAACCAGAGATTAAAAAATGAAATTGAAGGCCTCAGGGTATGTGTAATGTGTGTTACTGGATTGATGTATGGCTAAATCCAGAAACCTTATCCTAATCGCTCTGTGACCTTGAATGGAGAGGAAATAGGAGGGTGCTGTGTATAAATGATATTCCCTTCCACTTTTGTTAGGGCCTGGCCTGTACTACATATTTGATTGACCATTATGTACTGATGAGAACTCTTTCCAAAACACATAAAAATTTAAACTTCCTACAGCCAAACAGTAGTTCACAAAGTGGTCCAGGTGGACCCCCAGGGGTCCATGGGAGACTCTTCGGGGGTCTACGTTGGTGTGACAAAAAAAAATGGTGGTTCAAAATTAGTAAGTGGGGTCCACGAAAATTTATCTGCATTCGATAGTGAAGAACTAAAATGTTGGCTTGACTTCATCTATCAATGTAGGAAGATATTATTTTAAGCTCAGCAATTTTTACTTGTAAAAACTTGCATATTCCATATTCGGTAAGTACAAAGTGTTGAGACTCGCAAAGGGACGAAATACAACTTGTGGTGTGTGCTTGTCGAGTTTTGGGAATATGGTCGAAATGTAGCTGCAGGGGGTCCATTAAAATAGTTAAATTTTGAAAGTGGTGTATGACAAAAAAAGTTTGGGAACCTCTGGCCTAAACTATTATTTCTAATCGTAGTGGCTAATAGATCAGTATTAAGTATATCAACGTTAAGTTCATCAAAGATAAATTGTAGAGACATTCTCAGATTCATTAATTCTGTCTGCTTCTTGATTGTAGAACAAGTTGGAACGAAGTCAGCACGAGACTAATGCCTTGGAGGATGAATTGCAAGCTTTGAAAAAAGATAAAGAAAAACAAGGGATTTATATCAGAGAACTAGAACAGAAAAATGATGATCTAGAAAGAGGTCAAAGGTAACTGACCTTTTGGGCATGTTTCTAGCATTTGAGGCCAAAACATGGATCAGCGAAGAAATTTTTTTTGAGTCAAAAATGCAATGCATCATGTTGCATTTTTCACTCAAACCTGACAGAAATTCTTACTAAAATTGTATCACAGCGATTCATGTAGCAGTTTTCTGTGTTGCATCACAATTTGCATCACATCAAATCACAATTTGGCTGGATTTAATAAAAAGTGCATGCAGATCATTTACTTAATAATTATTATTCAGTTAGGTACCTAGTTGTATTATTCCTAATTTACTCAGAATTAAGATAATATACATAACCTATTTGTGTTACAGAGTTATATCAGAATCAGTAGCATGTATAGAAACATTGCTAAACCAGGCATATGAGAGGAATGCTGTGCTAGAAAGTGAAGTGGATGAGATTGAGAACTTAAGAGTTAACTTGCAGAGGGCAAATGATGAAGCCAGAGGTTAGTGAAAAAAATTCACTATATTTTTAGCTAGATAGAAAACCCACTGGTTTTTACCTTTGAAACTCCAGTCTTGTTTTTAACTTTGGAAATCAACTATAGCTGTCGGAAAATCGGCTGAAACGCATACAAATTCAAGCAACCCAACCCAACCTGTGCCTGCACGCGTTTAGTGACAGGCTTAGGTCAGTTAGACCGTAAAATAATTTTCTAAACGAACCTAATTTGACAGTGATAAAATTACAGCTGTCTTTGTCGTTTCAGTTTATGAGACAGTGACGGCATCATTTTTAGTACTATCATTACGTTAGTTTAATAAAATGATACAGCAGAATCTACACTATTATCTTTTATACAAAATTTTCAGATCTGAAACAAGAACTGAAAGTTGTAGAAAGACCACACAAGAAGGAGGAGGATAGTACAAATGAGACATCAGCAGTCAATGGGCACATCTCAAACACATCGCGGAATCTTGTCGAGATAGAAACGCAAACGCCATTAATTTCACCAGCTAAACGTAAGTGTATTGTTGATTATCATCAAGACACTTAACTTGTTTGAAATCACCGAATTTCATGTTTCCTGAAACAAAACATTGCGTAGAAACGAGCTAGTATTCTAGCAGCAGCATTGAGCTTGCAACAGGACATATGTTTGTGCTGAATGTAATGTTTGAATGTGCCCCTTAGACATCCACAAGGCATCTTGAGTGGGTATTAGTTACCAAGAGGATGTCTACCATGCCTGGGGATAAAATCGTGGCCCTTTTTCGTTTGCTTCCTGTCGATGTTGTCTTACTTAGGTATTCAAATACCTAAGACAACATCAGGTCACTGTGTGATATTTTGAAATATATAACGTGTACAGGTGAAATCAACGGCAACGCCATGACACCATCATCGCGCGTAACAGCCATCAATATTGTCGGTGATCTGTTGCGGAAAGTCGGGGTGAGTCAAATTATTGTATTATTAGTCCAAGTCACTGTAGTTCTCACTGTCGTAGTTATCACTGTAGATTTTATTGGATTATGATATGATTTATTTATTTATAATGTTTATTTATGCTTTTTATGTATGTAAATATTACCCTTTACATTAAGTAGGTATTTATTATTATTTAAGTATTATTGTATTTGTTTTTAAATTGTGTTGAGGTGGCACTAGTAATGAAGTCAATATTTATTTATAGGTAAGAGTAAACTCGCAAGAGTCATTTTGAATAGTTTTATCACAATGTGAATGCAATAAATGTATTGAGTATCGAGTGCATAATCTGTCTCTGTATTGTAATTTACCCAGTTCGTTTTATACAGTTCAATAAAAGCTATGTCTTACGCGGTCGAGATGAAATGAAATTAGTGAAGTGGACATCACAAACTTTACCCCGCCCATATTTTGCATCGTGTCGCTATTTTCTTGACATTTTAAAGAGAGTACTTACAAAAAAGGGGCGTTGCCTCATCCGTGTCACAGCTAGTCGTAGTTTGTGTATTTTTAACCAACTTAAAAAAAGTGAGAAGGTTCTCAATTCGGTTGTTTTTGATTTTCTATGTTTGTTGCCTCGTAACTTCGTTATTTATAATCCACTAGCCGTCGCCCGCGGCGTGGCTCGCGTACTCAAAGCCCTTTAGGGTGTGACATTTCAAAATTCCTCTCTTAGTGCACCCCTACACTATATAAGGATACTGCCCTCCAAATGTCATACCTCTAGGACTTATGGCTTAGGCTGTGCGTTGATTTTCTGTCAGCTTCAAAAGAGTTTTATATATATTGATTTAGATTTTGTAATCTGAAAATATATAGTTCCAGATTTAGTCCCATAAAATTTCAGTTCAGTAGTCTGGCTTTTAAATAATAACTGGAAAAAACATGTCATCCCCGTACGCGGCATTACGTATTTTGCTTTCCTAGTGTTTACGATCAATAAAACAATCCTAATGAACTGACATCATCATCATCATGATGAAGCCGGAATGTAGTCAAATTGAGTCGTTTTCATAGTATTTTAAACTTACAAATTATTGTAAACTAAGGCTTATGTTACTAGTGCAATCTTTGCAATATATTTTACTGATTGTTAAGTAGCTTCTGCACTAATTATGTATTGCACTTATTGCTGTTTTGAAGTATTATTTATTTATTTATTACAAATTAATTTATTGTAATGCAGTTACATTATTGTTGAAAAAGGTGTTTTATTTATTTTATGAATACAATGAAGTTAGTAGAAATTCTTGTTTATTTTATTATAGTTCTGTAGTTGCATGGTTGCGTGTTGTGTAGTATGCATGTTGTTTATTGCTTCCAGCTTGAAAGGTTTCTTTGCCGTGATTGTGGTAAGGTTAAATGCGCCTGTGAGACATCTGCGGCCACTTATACCGAATCTGCCACACCAACCGCTGCGGACAAGCCCGAATCTATCAATGACAATCTCAACAATAGTGATTCGATAGAATACCGAAACCCTAAAACCTTCACACGACAGCATTCTGGGCCCGAAAACAGTAACGTTCAGAGAAAACAAGCATTATCTAACAGAGCTTCAGAGCATCCGTTTGTGAGATCCCCTCATGGGGAGAATGGGAAACTTAGACGATCCTTCGCCGTAAGATCCCGCGAAGGACTTGAAAATTTATTCAGTTTCGCTACTGTAAAGAAAGGAAGCGACCAGGGGAAAATTAAACAAATCAATATCTAACAAAAACAATATTTAGTTCAAAACTGCATTTAGATTTACTAGACAATTTTTTTTTGTTTTTTATTTAGTTTACCTGTTTGTTTTAGTTATTGTTACTAATTTTGAAGGTACCTAAGTAATGTAGTTTGATGAAATATGTATAGTATAGATAATAAAAATGAAATTGAAAACTTGTGTAAATGTCATATTAAATGGAGCATGTTACTTATAAATTAATTTACATCACGATGTTAATTTATGGACTGAATGTTTTTATGAGGTAAACTGTCGAAATGTAAATACATATGTATAATATTCGACGTTATTATTTAAGTTTTTGGTAGGTAGTTATTAATGCGTTTTAACACTTAACTACTAGCCCATCTAGGTGGTCAAAGCAACCTGTTGTATATTCCTCACGCTTCAACCCATTTCATTTATAAATATTTGATCATAACTTGTTGGGTGACGGCTTCAGTGCACTCTATCGCCTACTAATATTAACATCATTCATTTATTGTGTACTTTTCTTCATTGTAGGCTTTGGAATCGAAATTAGCTTCGTGTCGTGGTACAGTTAGACCTAAAGAGCACTCACCAAATTCAGCAACGGATGTGAATAAGGACTACAGGTGTGTACTCAAGAACTAAGAAAGCCTTCGTTACAATACGTCCAACGTCGACGGTATACTGCGACCGCACGCAGCATTATACAATATACATATTGTACTGTTGTAGTATAATGTGATGATATTATATCGAAAATTAAACCATAGCTTCGGATATTCTTGCTGATTTTAAAACTTGTACTGTGATCGACCTCACATTTCCTAATTTACTATAATCTGTGATCGTAATGAAATAGTTTAGAATTCGTATTGTCATTGTTTATCGTTTTGGCCCACCGGTGATCGGTGATCTCAGCGCACGGCACGAGAGACTAGTTTGCTGCTTCACTTGTGTGTGTTTGTAACATCATACTACTTTATATACATACATACATGTCTCCAAATTATATGTAAACTAGTGTTTTCATGTAAATCCTCTAGTAAAATACCACCCTTTGCATAATGACTAGCTTTATAAACACTTTTAATATTATCACTAAAGTAATTGTAGTCTTACTAATGGTGGACAAAAATATTTTGGAATGATTTTTATGTAAATATTTATAGGAGGTAAAGAGATATAGTATGAACTTGTTAACATTAATAAATTTTATCAAAATTATTTGCAATAACTCGTAATGAACTTGTCTGTGTAGGTTGTTAGTACTTCCCTAAAACGTATTTCGGAAAATAGAGCTCATAATAGCGGTTGTGTAAAGTAGCCAAACTAGAACAGTTTCAAACGTAAGTTTGGTCGATTCTAGCAGAAGTTTTGCGCGGTCACGATTTGGATAGGTGACCGGTAGTGGTATTTTCACCTCAGCGTTTCCTCGATTCAGTGTCGGGCTTGCTATTAGTAGGTAGTAAAGTTATGCGGGATAGGAGATCTTTGGGCATTAATGGGCATCTTAAAAAACTTCCCGACACCTATCGTTGACCACTAGCTTACGTAGGTTACTTATCAACTTTATTAATTTCAACCATGTTTCAACGTAGGTCTACGTTGTATCATATATTTCGTCTGAACTTGACTAACAATATTTATTTGACGAATCAATGTTTATCAGTGTTCGCAAAATTAGCGCTTTTACTCTGTGACTAACAGTCATTTTATATTTGAAGACTTGTTCACTGCATGAAGTTTTTTACAATAACATTGGGCATGCATGCTTAATAGAGTTATGAATTTACGTATTTTGTATTTTAGTTCGTTTATTTTAAAAATCTTCCTTTTGAAATATAAAACGTAGGTACCTATTCAACAAGAAAAAGACAGATGAGAGCATTATCAGAATGTGAATACAGTTTGATATAGGTACTTGCATTGTGAAAATTTACCAGTGCTCTATGAAATAGACGGGAATCCGATATTGTGTGCGATAAAATACACAAAAGTTATGAACATTCCATTCAAATAAACACAGCAAGAGAATAAAGTAAACACAACTTTGTCACAAACGCCTTTTAACATAGCTTATAGGAAGATTTTTGATAAAACTTAAGATTTCTTGCCTATTTAATCAGGATAGCGTAGTGTACCTACCTAACTCAGTTATTAAAAGTACCAAAAGGTACTTACAGTGTAGACTAGAACAGGCAGATAATAAATAAGTTTTGTATTCTGAAAAAAAATATTGCATATTTTGTGTTCAATAACTATTCTATTTCTGATCTTAGATGTTATCCAGTAGGTATCTTATTCAATTGTACCCAAAATTATAATTTCCATTGCGTGGATTGGATTGTAGTTTAACTTGGTTGTTTTAAATGTTTGGGAATTTGTTTGTTTTAAATCGTTAGTGTATTTTGCCTAGTTTGCAGCAAATTTTGAAGTGATAGCATTTGTAATTTGTATGTTCACGCATGTGGTGACCAAACATTATTTGCGCAATATAAAATATTTAACGATATTAAAATAAGTCCAGACAATTTACTTGTTTTATTTACAATCTTACGTGTAGGTACTAACATCACTATCATTCAATTATTTGTTTTAAACTTATTTAGTACCTAACCTACACATTGTAATCGTACACTAATCGTACACATTTTAGTGCAGCTGACTGTACTTTAATAATTTTTTTATGAATACTAATAAGTAGCTCTACCCGTGAGTCAATTTTTTGTCGCCATTGTAGATACATGCTGTTTATTAGTTTTATGGAATGCTTGAGCATGGTCTACATCGATGTAGGTAGTAGGTATCTAGTTTCTTACACTATTTGTTTCCCAACTAGTACATTTGATAGGAGATTAGTCCATTCTACATGTTGTGGAACTTCCACTGACGGTTTGAATTGTTTCACTAACTCAAAGATAGATTTACTAAGAAGTTCCACTCTGACAACTAGAGGCGATGTTGGCGATTCTTCAGTATTTTCCACTTCTAGTAGTACATTTCCTGCAAAGTAAACAGAAGCGCTACATTGCAAGGTATGTAGATAGGGCGATACAGTCGAGTCACCGCCGCCATATTGTTAACTAGGTTTGGTATGTTGTGGTTGACTGGGCTCATTTCTCAATTAAATGCCGGCTACCCCTACCGTAATACATAGTGTTAAAGGATTTTCAAAAGCTGTAGGTGAATAAACACCTGTGTGACCTAAACACAGGAAATAATGTAGGTACAGAAAGATCTCCGCATTGAAGACATGTAAACTTAACTTAGGTATAATACATACCTGCTATTTTGTGTGATTTTGACAACCATAAAATTGCTACATACAGAGGTAAAGTCTGTACTATGTGTATAACTTTTGCCAGGATGTGTTGAATAGTGAGTGATAAAACTCGGAACTGTAAAATAAAGTTTTTATTATTTCCTTTTTATTTATCATTTATTTATTTAAAAAATTTACACAAACATGTAGTGCTAGGTAGGAGGACTTAATGCTAAGAGCATTTCCTTTTTGTGAGAAATGTTCACGAATATTTATTTATTATTATTATATGAATATTTGATTAAGTTCTTTCTATTGCTAATTGCTGTTCTTTAAACTTACCACAGTAAAAACAATGTAGTACATTGCTGTCGTGGGTAGCAGCAGCAAAAGTATGGTAAATGCAACAGTGCCTACAAACAATTCCTGGTTTGTGTATTCACAGGAATCTATGCCACCTCGTAGGGGATTGTACTTTCTGCCCACAAAAAGCCTTAGTAGGGCAATCAGTCCAGATATTTGGATATTGAAGAGCCTGGAAAAAATTCATGTAAGTGCCCCATGTAAAGTACTAACAATAATGGGACAATTGTGAGTGAGACCTGTGCTATATCTGGAGAATAAAGAGAGAGTCTATTTTAATTTCATACAGGAATTTGTCTGATTGACCTTTTGTTAAATTAAAAGAAAATATATATTATTTACCTTGCAGCATACACATAAATGCAGTAAGAGTGAAATGTGGCTACACAAATAGTGTCAGAAATCACAGCTATTTGAAAGGTGAGTCCTAAATACCCAATGTAATGGTACACATTGAATATTACATCTAGTTTTGTACTGCATGTATCTGAAATAATAAATTCTATTTTATTTAAACCTAATATTCTACCTACCTACTTAGAATGCAAATAAAATATTTTTGTTAATAAAGCAATAATTAATCTGAATAAACTATTTCTGACCTCAATTTTGGTGTAGCCTAAACATTTTAATTACCTAAAAAAAGCCACCACAGTTGGACATGATATGAGAAGTATTTTCCCAACATCTTATTAAATGCATTATTGAGTTTTAATCCAACGGGAGCACCCATGAGCCATGTCAGTAATGAATAGAGCATGTTTATTAGTTTCTGAAATAAGAATTAATTATGATTATATGATATTTTATTAGAATTTACTCATTTATAGTTGGTATAAGACATAGACAAATTCACCTCAAGTACATCCATTAAGTAGCCTCTAATATTTTCTGTGTTTTCGGGAAGCATTTGTAATAATACATATCCTAATAGAACATCTGTCAACACGGCAAGGATGAGATTACCTTGTTTTATGCTTATCTGAAAATTATAAGAATAAATCTCACAGCCACACTCAGAGACATTGATACTTAGAACTAGAAGTGACTTGATTGACTTGTCATTTGTCAATACTCATTGTTAACATCATGAGATGTCAACACACTAAGCATTTGTATGATAAAACTTCTGTCTTGTATGCCTTGACAAACACTGCAAACATATGGTTGTTTATTTATTTATTTATTCAATAGGCAACACCAACAGCGCACAGTTTACAATACAATGATCACATTTGAAAACCTTATCCTAATAAATGTGTGCCAATTACAGGCATGCACAGCACAGCATCTATGTAGATTTAAAAAGCTAGAAATAAATATGTACGTACTAACTTTGTTATTTTTCGTCACAGTTTCAATAAGCCATTTCGTTAAATTCAAATAGTTGCAGATATGCTGAAGGAACATAGAAGATGATATCCAGTAAGGAATTTTTATACTAGGAACATAGATTATTTTATTCTGAGATATTCCATTTTGTTTATGTATCAGGTCTTGTAACTTTGAAATGTCTGCACCTTCAGTAATGGTTTGGGAATCTCTAATTTTATCATACTCGTAGTACAAGATGATGGAGTTATCTGTTGATTTCACCTGACCATCAATAATCAACTTCCTTAGTTGACTTCTTTCCTTGTTTATAAGTATGCTGCTAGAGGATCTGCTGAGATCGGGTACACCATCACCACAATATCCATAAATAGCACTACTTTTTCGATCTAATTTTTCGGTTACTATTTCGGCTTTCGAACCAAATTTTGTTAAATAAATTGTAAAGGCGCTTTCTATAGAACCACTGGTAAATCCTTTGAAGTAGATTTCGGTAGAGTTGTTTTGAAATACGGGGATAAATACCCGTATCAGAGTCATTTCTAAGAAAGTCGTGACACCTCTTAGATATCTGGATTATTTTATTTCTGACAATGAACGCATGTAGCTATTATTTTGATACTGAAATGCGTTAGCATCCTAGTAATCTGTGCTGAAACCAAAGGAGCCAATTTTTAGAAAACTACAATCCATTTTATTTTGTCTGAGAAAGTCCATCCCCATCCAATCAACCAAAAAATCAAAACAAAACAAAAAGAAGCACCACCACAGACTCTAGAGTTCTAGACTATAATAAACACAGAAAAAAATAATGACCATAAATAAAGTTAATCACAGACTACTTAATAGATACTAGGATGAAACGTAGAGAGTGTTTTTCTGTGCACAAAAGTGACTATATCGATTCGAGCGATGAGTTGAGGGGGCACAGCATGATAAAGTATGACATGATAATCCGATGGCTAGGGATGATATTCCTTCAACTAACTAACAAAGTCGACCGGCATGTCTCTACGCAAATAAACGTACCTATCTAAGTGGAGGACCTTGCTAATCCAATGCCTCCATGTGCGAGTCGGTTCGAGTTATGAAAAACCCTACTCGAATCGACTCATTTAAAAAAAAAACACTTAACTCGCACATCACTATCTGAAATGAGATAGCACTGAAAAAAAAATTACGCCATTTTATAAAAATCTTTGACGCGATCAGTGTGTGCTGGCGTGTTTTGCAATTTTCTAGTTTTCTTGAGAAAATTTCAGGATTACCGAATTTGATTTATACTTTCCAGTTGGAGATGCACATATAAATTTTATTTGAAACTGTGTGAACATCAAATAAATTACGATGTCGGCTCACGAGCAAATGAGGGCAATGTTGGATCAGTTGATGGGCACGACTAGAAATGGTAAAATAAAATTACTTAACTACACGTTTCCTGTCGGTAGGTAACGTATCAACAGTTCATGAACAAATATCCAAAATAATCTTTTGTTTCAGGCGAAGCGGATAGAAACTCAGTAAAATTTTATGATGATACAGTGTGCAAATCATTTCTAATGCAATGTTGTCCCCACGAAATACTTTCGTCCACGGTAAGTACTTCAGTTTCCATAGATTTGCTTCTTCGGGTTTCTATAGTAACTCTTTTATTCACAATGGTCTGTACCCGATTTACTAGGAGACACCTACGAGTTCCGCATATTTTGTTCATTGAAGAGACTCCTTTTGCCTCCGCGTTTGCGTAAGGCTCCAAGCAAATTTGGTACACACCGATAGGAACTCTGCAAGTTTGCTCAAGTCAGAATAAAGGGACAGATATTTTGACATTTCTAAAAATGTAACTAGGTAGGTACACAAGGTACCTACCTAACTATGCTTCAGTTTCCGTTCAGACTTGAGTAGAGCTTTAGAGCATTATAAGCCTTAGACAGTATTCTTTGGGGTATACCAGCTGTTTTCAATTTCTCACATACACTGGGATAGTGAAAAAACTACTGAGATTGTTTTTTGTATCTTAGTGAATGTGGTGTCTTTCTATACTCTTCACTATCATAATGTGTTACTGTAGCAACTATTTTGCTGAATCAACATTACATCGCGCATCGGAGTGGCATTAATTGTGGTGAAATATGCTTTTCAGAAATGCCCCACACTAGTCTTTATTGCTCATCACAATACTTAACAGATGAGGGATAGATTGTATGAGTTAGGCTGTTCTGTAAGTACCAAGATGTACGTATGAAAACTTATAGTTAGCTGATTGTATACTTACTGCTAAGCAGTAACTAATTTAATATGGCTCTAATTCATAAAATTATTCAACGGTTGCTAAAGCTGCTTTGGTGAGTACATCAAATTTTAGGAACATGAAAAATCTAATGCCGGGTGAGAGGTATTCGGTGGTATACTATCAAACTACATTGGGTATGTACTCAGCTGTCTAAATGGCTAGTCAAAAAAGTGTTGCATGTCTCAATAATAATTATTGAATCTGAAAAAATATTGTTATTTCAATTTCAATGACTTATATAAAATAAATTCAGGGCTAGTGTCCAATTTATTTCATCTTATTTTTAATTCAACTGTAGGTATCTCAACATTGTTTTTTATAGCTTTACTTCGTTATGATTGAATCTGACTTTAAGCAACATACCATGATCAGGAAGGCAAAATAGTCAACAGAACAAAATAAACTACAATCACTGAACTATGAATATTCAAGACTATATAATTTTTAATGTCAAATCTGCAGTAAATGTGGTGGAAATCATTCTTACTTTAGGCCTGTTGTATTGTATAGCTATTTTTGCCTAAAACTTGTATAGATATATTATGGCAGGCTTAAAGTACATCAGCAACCATCTATTCTTCTTAGTTCTACCTTTTTACTATCAGGGTTAGTTAGGCAGGTATTTTTGGAAAGGTGTCCTCTGGTTTTTGTAAGTACTTTATATAAATTCACCTTAAACTGGCGAGTGATACGGGGACATGTGAGCTGTTGGTGATATTGTATGTATTTTTTTAATCATTCAAATAATAAATATTGCTCTATTATATTTGTTGCACTGTATTCTACTCTACATATATTATTCATATAATATATCTAGTTTGGAGTTAATTGGGATATTGTTTTATTGGTCATTTTACGACTTATGTATTGCAAAAAAACTATGATGTTCCTGCAAAACAAAAAAAGGACCACATCTTATCTTTGTGGTTTAACTTTGATTACAGCGAATGGACTTAGGGGATTGCCCCAAAATACATGATCTGGCACTCCGAGCGGATTTTGAGTTAGCATCCAAATCTAAAGACTATTTTTACGACATTGATGTGAGTACCTATTATTATAATGTATGATTATTTTGGTTTTGTGAATAATAACATCCTGTAGCAGCAGCAGGTAAATTCTTGCTTCGTCAGTGCCTCCAATTGAGAGTCATGTAAGTGTTCATAATCTTTGTGCTATTAAGTTATGCACTGAATCCTCTTGATTTAGATGTTCTGCTGATCAGTTTGATCAACTTTCTTTTAACTATTTTTAAAACTAGTCTTATCACAATCTTCCAGGCTGCTGAACATTTAGAGGCGTTTATAGCGGACTGTGATCGTCGCACGACAGCCGCCAAACAACGCTTGGCTGAGACTCAAGAGGAGCTATCACAGGAGGTTACGGAGAAAGCTAATGCGGTACATGAGCTGGCTGAACAGATCGGTCAGAAGCTAGCCAGGGCTGAGGCATTAGGGGAGGAAGGCATGGTAGAAGAAAGTGTGATGCTTATGGGTGAGGTAAGAATGTTAGTCGCCTGAGTTACCAAAGCCAAAAAGTTACGACTTCAGTGGAAAATAAAATGACTCGTGTTTTACGAAAATTTTGGTAGGTACTCATCTGCTCTTTTCGGCATACTAACTCTCAATTGACAGTAAATTAATCATAGTCTGATAGTATTGGGCAATGCATTGTTATAGACTGAGGGTTACCACTTAAAATAGGGCTGTCCTTGTTCCATAATAAAAAAATAAAAACTTTTACAGTATATCTTAATCTCATCAAAGTTAGATTTATTATTTTTTCTAGATTGAGGAACTCCGCAAAAAGAAAGCAGTGGCCGAGCAGGAATATCGTAACTCGATGCCGGCCTCATCATACCAACAGCAGAAATTACGCGTATGCGAAGTTTGCTCGGCATATCTCGGTATCCATGACAACGACAGGCGACTGGCCGACCACTTCGGCGGGAAACTGCACCTTGGCTTTATAACCATTCGTTATAAAATGAGTGAACTAAAGGTATTATCTCTTGCAACATCTCTGGAAATCTCTTTTATAATAAAACTACTTTATGACATCTACTGTCACTAGTGTGCCGTCGGTGTAAGTTCAACATAATTGTTTATACCTACTGTGATGCTTTTGATAGAGTTTAAAACTACTTAGTGCAAAAGATGAATACAATATAACTATTGAAGTTATACTGAGTTATTATGAAACAGGGGATAAAGTAATTCAATCTACATGCCGAATAGGTAGCTGCTAGGGAATCGGAAGTATCGGGGCGTTTTGATGTCCCTGGCAACTATATGCAATTACATTTTCAGAAAAACGTAGACAAACGACGCGAAGAGCGCGGCGCGTCAGAACGCGAGCGTATCGGTGGACGGAGACATTACGTGGGCGGGCGCGAGCTCGACCGGCGCGCCCGGCGGCATCGCGAGTCGGCGCGCGACCGCGACCGCGACCGCGACCGGAACAAGGAGGAGCGCACCGATCGAGCCGACCGCGACAAAACCAAGGACAAGGAGCGCGAGAAAAAGTATCTACTAACATTTATCTCTAAATCATTTGCACTATTATTGTGGCATCAACGGTGGCGTGAAGCAAAAACAGTACGGTTCTAGCTTGCGTTGGCGTTGTGTGAAATGTCCAAGAACATTATTATATTAATCCCACGTTTTGTCATTAGACGCAGCCGATCCCGCAGTCGCGGCAAACGCGAAGAGTCCCGATCGCGCGACGAGGGTCGCGAAAAGTCGCGCGAAAAGACCCGCGACGGGTCGCGCGACCAAACACGCGGTGAATCACACGAGAAAACACGTGGCGAGTCGCGTGACAAGACCCGCGGTGAGTCACGTGAGAAGTCGCGTGGTCGGGATCGCGACCGCGACGCGCGACGCAGCCGGTCGCACCGCTCCACGTCCCGCGAGCGCCGCCGCGAATAACATCAGTGGGACCACCTCGCGACATTTATAAAGCGACCCAAGCAATGGAAATAAGGTCGCTGTCGCAGAGTTTTTTAGAAACGGCATTAAACAGTTCTCTATAGCCAAATTTATTGATAACGATTCCAGGAGCCTTATGCCCGGAAACGTTCGGTAAATTTTAGAGATGACGTCGAATTCGACAAAAATTGGGTGACCCCAAAATCGTGTTGTGTTGTGATGTGACGTTATTTCTTCCAGTGATATTTCGTCGAACTTAGCTCCCGAACTAACGTCACTGTGACATAATTATCATTAACTTCACGTTACATCTATTCTAACTACACTTGTCATAAAATATTACTTATACTTAAAAATTATTTTCTTATGGTCGAATACTCAAACGCCACTCAATTTAAGTCACGCTTAAATTATTGCCATCTCTTACAAATGAGTAATGTCAAACAGAGGCAGAGTAATTTTAAGTGGTGCTCAAATTTGAATGACGTTTGAGTATTTCAGCCTTAGTCTATCACTTCAAAGGTCAACTTTTGATGATGACTGAACCTTGTTATTATGCATGCAGTAAGCTACTAAGAAATGATTTGTTTTGGCGCTATATCACGCGCGTCTCCGTAGGCACCACTGTTTTAGAAATAAGAGGCTTAAGTCGGTTGCAGTACTCATTGACAAAAAACCAGGCCAAAAAAGCTCACGCATGGTGTTTTGTCGGAGGAAAGTTGTTTTAATTAAAACTATTTCGAATATTTTGAATTAAAACACTGCTACATTGGTCTGATGATTGGCATGATAAGTAATAATATAGATGAACTAAGATTTTCTAAGATGAAATTATGAAGTTTTTTATTTCTCTGTAGTATGTAATAAATATAAGATTTTCAAGAGAAGAGCGTGAAATAGATATTATTTGAATTAACTATAGCACGAATGTGTTATATCGCTATTGACGAAGAAAATAACATGAAAAAAATACAAAATCTAAACTATTTGTTTGACACAAACTCCGACAAGTACTAAGTTATACCAGTAAAGTAAGATAGATTTTATTTTATGTAGTTTTAAGTGAATTTATGTGTTTACTAGAAAAATATAGTTACTTGTTTTTTATTCTATTAATCAATTTCATATTTGCATGTATGTATATTTGTTTGGGGTTTTTGCAGAGTAGTAACAGGCAAAGTGTATGATAAATGATTTGCGAACATTCAGGAATAACTGAATATTTATGGTCGCCGAATTCTATGCTTGTATATTTTGCTGGCACATAAAACTATCGATATTTCATGATTAATTCTTCATTATAGATATTTGATGATTAATTCTTCAATACTTTGATGATTTTAGCTTTGCACAAGATTTTGAACATTACCTATGTAATTCATCTAATTATTTTATCATAATTATTTTGCTTGCTTATCTTATTTCTACTGTTTCGTATTGTGTTTGACCACTCTCTTTCTTGCTTTCAAATTCTGGAACATGTATGTATTTTCCGACTGACAAAGGCGTGTGAATGTTCCTTTCTCTTATAAGGAATCGCGCGTTTGAAAGGTACTACAGATATTGCGTTGTCGGTTGGTACATTTTAATTTGTTTGTAAGATATATTTATAAGTTTACGAAATTAGGCATAGCATAGAGGACAATAATGATTATTTCTTTTATGGAACATACCATCTCACAAGTTTGTATCGAAATACAGAGAAAACTTTATTATGATTAGATAGTACGTAGGTACTATCTAATCATAATCTGTTCATCTGCTGGCGAATTACAAGAGCCACAACTTAAAGTTTGATTTGAGTATGTAGCATTGTTAAATTAATTTGTTTTCATATGTATTTAATTACATAGAATTGCAATAAAAAATAAAGTAATAATGTGATTTTGATTGGGAGTCTGGGGCGCGAAAAAAAAACTAGTACATAATATTTTGAATGAGATTTTATTTTTTTAACAAGTTGTTCAAAAAGTACATATTTAAATATTTCTTGATTTTAAATGATTTTATAGTAATTTCTAGTACATTGTCGTTTTTAAATTCTGTTAGCACAACATATGAAGTAGGTACATAATTCATATTTTCAACTAGGTATTATAAATCAAAATATTTTCTAACAGTGCCATCTGTACATACCTAAAATTGAATAATATGGCTATTAGAGAATACTTCTTTTCCTTACTTTATGCTCATTCCTGATTTCCTAAGAATCTAAAATACTAGATTTTTTTATTTTCGTACTAGCTACATACCTATGTACCTACCGACATACTACATAATGTAAAATGGCTTGAGACATCTGCATAACATAGTGATGAAAAATTCCGTACAAGATTACTTCATTGCAAGCCAATAATAAGCTGATAGTTTATTGTGTAGGCAAGAAGGAACCTACTTCATGAAAAGAAATGAACTAGAGAAAAATGACCAAATTCAACCATCTTGAAATCCGAATTACTCCTACAGGCACGTTAGACGTATTTAAGTAGGTAAGTACCTACTTACATAAAATAATATCTTAGATAATTATGAGATCGGGCGATAAACCAGCCCGAAGCTAGTCAACACAGCTGTTAACTGGCTCGTCGCAGTTAAAAGTACAGTCAGCAGCTTAACAGTGAGTTAACAGTTTTTTAATTTAGCAGTATTTGTTCCTGGAACCATTTTGAAATAAGGTCAAGTATGCTGATCAAAACCTGCAAGTTGCAGATTTATTTCGATCTGTTGCACTATTTGTAAATCAGATTGTGTAGCTGACTGTACCAACTCTAAATATATACCTAGCTAACTAAAATAGTTAATTATACCTACTTAGTTGTAACAAATATAGTAACTGCAGAAAAGAAACTAATTTACACTACATTTTGCTATTATTTTAACTAAATTCCCTTTCATATAGAGGCTTCATTTAATTTTGATTTTATGTAGCTTCAGTTTGAATCCCAGCATATCTGATAGGACACCAGATAGTGCAGAAAGTATAACCACCTTAGTTATCGTGTAGATGTAGTGGTTGGACCATATTCCGGTTATCTTGAAAGGAGCGTCCAGTTCCTGTCAAAAAATAATTTATTTTAAATTCGTAATAGGTACAATATGGTATTAATTGTAAAAAGGTGGAACCCTGAGTTTTGCCTCTGAATTTTACGTGTTTCCAAATCATGAAAATTTAAATAAGAAAGTACGTGGAGGCGTATAGAGTTGTTAATACCCCTTTTCATAATTTACGTTCATAAAAATAAATCATGACCATCGCGCGTTCGTATTTCAACGTATGTATGTATACAGGGTGAGTTTTCTTTAGAGCCCAATGAGGGCAAAATCTAGCCAAAGCTGTAGAAAAATGTCAAAAAAAGTAGTTTAATCAAACCTTGAGCAGATCAGCGGCTAACTTCAGCACGTTGTTCGCTACAGTCAGTTGTTCTTTACACTCCGGCCGCTGCTCGATCGCGAGATGCAAGTTGATCTGCTCAGTGATGATAGCTGAGAGACACCCTCGATACTTGCGGTTTACATTCGTGCCCAGGGTCAGAAGACGAAGGAGGTAGATCCCAAGGCATACGCACCAAACCATCGCTTCTAGAAGCCACATGCTTTCAAGGGTTAACGAGTCCTGGGGAATTAAAAAAAGGCATAAAAACTACCATTTCTATGCACGGACAATACACACATCCTAGATTATTTAAAAAGGGCTGCACACCGCGTTTTAGGAATGAAGGAAGCCACAAGTATGCGATAATAAAGATTTTGAGTTCTGTTTGTGTATGTGAAAGCATGTTTTCTTGTTTGCCATTTGGAAACCACCCGAAGTACTTTTCACACTTCTATAATAAATATTCTAAAATTATTATTCTATATGAATGAACTTAAATACTATAAGACTAACAAACAAAACTCATAGTATTACAATAGAAAAACAAGAAATTTCTAATAAAAATATTTACAAATCACACTCAAAAACATTTAATAATTAAATTTTATTTTCAAACTTCTATCCCAAGTAATATGGCTTTTGAGTGGTTCGATACAATCTGCATTCGCCCAAAATGATGTAATGAATGAATACGATACAAACATCACAAACCCGCAATAGCTGTGCGCTGACGCAAGCCAGCAGTGTGATCGTCAGCATGAATACCGCCGATACAATAACATCGACTGAACGCTGCGGCCCGCGACGCTGTAACAAACATTTATCATTATCTACAGCCCGACTTCATCCACAGCTGGGTCTGTTACACAATTCCTGAAAACTTGAGGGGATAAATTACCTATACGGCCCCAACACGGTTTAACATTTCTCGACGAAAGTAGAGGGGGTTCTCTTTCGCTACGCAAAGCACCCTCCCACTTCTGCTTCATTTAAGGTCAGATCAGAGCTATTAAGGCCTTGTTTTGCAGGGAGTGGACTGACTTACTTCGTTTCGCTATAGTCAAAGTTTTTGCTGCTACTCGAACTTTGGTATCTAAAATAGTACGAGTTTTAAATAGATAACTGTTTACACCATTGCTTACTCTCAAATAAGATCGCGTGGACAGCCAAGTCTTGATATTCCTAACAGTATTCAGTCTAAAGTGCGGTAGTTCAGATTTCCTGGCGCGCCGAGCCGAAGTTAAGTGTGAAAACAGTTTAGCGTACAGAAAACGTTGTTTGTATGCCCGTTCTGCGACCGAAAGAAGAAAGAATACGAGCAGACTCAGTCCAAATCGTAGGATGCATGATAGGATGTTTGCTGATATTTCCCTGGAACAAGTAAAACATAGACGATAAATTTTTTTAATCTTGATTTGATCTTGATTTCTAAAGCTATAAAAGTCAACAGGTTCGAGGTTCGTCATTAGTTTAATGATGAACTAGAACCTGTTGTGCGATAACGCTCCGCAGACAAGTAGTTGTTGCCGCCCTATGTACCTAACTGCCTATTCTTTTTGATATTTATTTACTTTTAGTTTAGGACTGGCTCTCATTTAAAATAAGGTACCTATCTAATTTGATATGTTTTAGGATTATGTCGTGACTTACCAACCATTATTCCCAAGCGCACCGGCAAAGAAGTAAATCACAGATCCTTGGCAATAAGCAACAACCGCTGACACTACGTAAGCAAACGTTGAGAACGTTTGAATCTCTTCCTCGGTTCGCGAATCTTGGACTATTGAAATCTGTAACGAAACATATTATTACGCCTCTGACTACGTTTCTCGATGTACTTCTATAAAAGATCTTAAATCTTTATAAACCTGGTCATCTATAGAACTCACAGCTTGCACTAGCGGACACCCCACCAAACCATTCCATACATAAGCATTGAGTACACATGTACATACATCCTGAGTAGGATTTGGTTCAAAGCGACAGCAGTTCTCATAATCAGCGGCGCCCATAGGATGCCGGCTCCATCCCATAGCCTTTTCAACCCGCACTAACAGACATCCCATGGAATCATCCAATACATAAGCATCGAGTATACATGTACGTCTTGTGTTGACTGTGTTGAATTTGGTTTACCTGTACAAGTCGCATAAAAGGCGCGAACAAAGCTACAGCGGCGCTCATAATCAGCGGCGCCCATAAACTGCCGTCGCCATCCATAGCTTTTTCAGCTCTCGCGACCACGCACCAACTGATATCGACGGCCGATAACTCGGTGCGTAACGTTGAACCGCGCTCCCACATTGTGCATCTCACTGGGGGAATACACCTTTGGAGATAGAATTATTAATATCTGAGTGGACGCTCGAGTTAATACTAATGGGGGTAGAAATGCGCTGACACCAACATTTATAGACTTAAGAAATCCGTTTTTTATACCATCAGCAATCTAGTTCCCATAGTAGTACAAGCTTTGCTTAGTTTGGGACTAGAGAGCGTTGTGTGGTATGTCCAAGAATGTTTTTTTTGTTTATTTATGTTACAACCCATAGGCATAGGTAACTCTTTTGACAATCTGTTTGCTCCATAACTTTTTCTCATAAAAATATGTAGAATCATAACTGTAAAATGATAGTGATTATAAATATTTGATGTTGCAAATGGTCCAGTTTTAAAGAAACGAAAATATATTAAATTTTTTTCTGTAGTAGCGTGTGGCGGGTTTCATTCCCCTATTGGTAATACTCCTAAGCTTAGATTTTGGTGAAGTAAGGTGCATGTTCAAAAAGCCAGACGCAATTATCAATCAATGCAAACCGTACTAAGATAGGTAAGTATTAAATAATTTAGTAATAGTTATTCCCATTTAAATGCGCTTTCGCTTCATTTCGTTTCCATAAGATGAATCAATCAATCAGTAATGGATGGGGATAGTTAATTTAATTAGAATGATTTAGCCAGGCCTTAAAAATGATTGTGAAACACCAAGGGGTACCTACCTGAAAATAATTCTACATCTACACAGTAGTAGGTAAAGTACCTGTATCACTGGTAGGATCGAGAATTGCGAACGGGTCCCATGAACTATCGCCAGCGTAGTGAAATCCCACATCAGAGTTACCACCTTCGGATTGAGAGCAGTAGCTACTTTCTTCACCTGTTCAAATAATCACAGATTTTTATTTATTTGCTACATACACAACACACCCAAACACCAAAACAATGATACAAACAGAGATATTACATTAATTAGTGGTTCAAGTAGAATTGCTCAGGGGGTTCATTTAGGAAAAAGCCCTTTCATGGGAGGGGAAATGGATGGGTTAAGAGGGATTGAAGTTAGCATTTTGAAGTCAATTACGAATGAAAGCAGGTGAATCCTTGCAACTAAGGATTTATTTCATAAGATACGACACTATACATTAAAACAAGCAGCGACACAACACAGTAATGTAAGCCCGGCTTTAGTCACAAAGTAATGCTTACTGTTAGTAGAATGGCCCACCCAGTCAGACATGGTATGATGCGACGGCAGCGCGATTGAAGGTGCCGACGCAGAACACTCCCCGTCTGATGATGATGACTGGTAATTTTCTAGTTTCTATAGAACAATTAATACAATTTTTGTTAATACCTCAGGGTAGTTCATATTACTATTCGGTACATGGACAATACCTAATTTTATTGGACAGATCGACCTAGACAGTTTGGACTTTAAGTTGAACGTTGCGAATCGTGCGAGAGAGATGATTATGTTTTTGTGTGGGACGCGCTGCGTGCGCACCGCATGCCTACTCCTACTGCGCTCCCTTTCCAACGATTCTCTGCATTTTTTATAGCGTAGTTATGGTTATGTTAGACGTCTAAACTGATGTATGGCTGTATGTACGTTGTGTAGAATTGTGCACAAGTGAGATACGGCTAGTCGGTACTTCCAATTCTAGTAGGTACATAGTACCTATGGAAACTTGAAAAAAGTTAGAAAGTATTTTAGCAATGGAATCGGTCTAAAACACTTTGTAACAATTTTTTTCATGAAGTTTTTCTTACCGATTGAGAGCATTGGTGATAGTGTGAATGTTAGGTTTATAACACAGGTGTTAGATACGTACTTATCAAACTAAATTGACACAAGTTTAAAAACATTGAAACATGCTAGCATATTTTCTATTTTTGCTCCATAAATCCATTCTCCGAATCCACTGCATTACTTCAAAATGAGGGATTTTAAAGGACCATAGATTTCTAGAGGTAAGCTTTGTTAAAAACACGTAAACAGTAACATTTCGCCGGTACAGTTAGACCCACTAATGTTCACTATTTAGATTCTCACAATTTTACATATATAACACAGTTTCATATCGCCGATATTTAAACGGATAGTCACATCACCAAAAATATGGCGTAGACTTCGAATTTCTTACAAAAACATACTGTTATTCGCTCTTGAAGATTGTTATATAAATTACAAGTCTAGTATTCAAAAGTAATATCGGCCCGGTGTCAGTCAAAAGATGAAACATTTGTATAAAAAGTACACAGAGACCCATGATTACCAATTTTCTTTAATTTGGCGTACTGTACCTTCATTGGTGTGACGAAAGTTCTTGC
Organism: Eulithis prunata; assembly: GCA_918843925.1. NCBI lineage: Eukaryota > Metazoa > Arthropoda > Insecta > Lepidoptera > Geometridae > Eulithis > Eulithis prunata. The sequence goes on along the minus strand of OU974014.1, from coordinate 5,214,211 downwards.
CATTTACCTATTATATAAAAATATTAATATTAGGTGCATCGAACGAAATAAAGTGCATCAATAATTTAAATAACAAATTAGTAGGTACATTAAATATGCTAATGTTTGAAGCTAAAGAATCGCTAAAATCACCTGCAGTCGGTAATAACGTTGGTCACGACAATTTTTTATGACTAGATACCATAAAAGGACACCATGATGTGACGCGAGCATTCTAAGTATCAAAAGTAGCACATTACGACCAAGTATTTACTTAAATACAGTACTCACAACGGATATTTGTGGCTCCAAAATTGTTCTATGCGCTCTAGATTAACACAACTAATATATAGAAAAGTGGGACACAGATACGCAGGCTAATTTTAGACCCATAAAGACCCGTTGTAATTCTATTTTTATAAATTTCCATTAATTAGTTGCATGCAGTGGTGCAAATGGGCCATCGGCTAGTCCCCTTGCATAAAACATATTTTACCTTTGATTTCTTCTTGATATTCCCAAAGATTTCATCAGACGATTCATGTCTTGCGCCTTTCTTTGCCCACGACTTTCTATTCTGAAATCGAACGCCGACCCTTTTGCCCGAACTAGGGCTGCTCATAGGAACTGCCTCTTCAGAATCAACAGATTTACAGTCATCATCTCTATCAGGTTTATCTCTCAGTTTATTGTCAGTCGGTTTGTCCTTAGCTTTAGCTTTTTTCTCATCAGTCTTAGCTTTGTTTTCATTATCACTTGCATTCGAGTTGTTTCCGTTAAGACTTTCGAAGCCGTCGTCACCGTCAGCGAATATAGCTCTTGCTATATGAATCTGTTGGTTCAGTCTTACATTGAAAGATTCTAGATGCTTCTTTGTCAGTATATTAGGTTTGAATTTTGAAGAGTTAGGAGTAGCGTCATCTGGCGGTGGAGTGAATGTAACTATTGGAGCGTCTGGCTTTTTCCAAGCCATGTAGTCTTCGTCGTCAGAATCTTTAGTCTTTACCTTAAGTTTAATCAATGGTTTGTTATTAGGAGCCTCTTTGTTTATCACATTTTCTTTTACTATTTCTTTCTTTCTTTTCCTGCAAGCCATTTAAACAACAGTTATTATTTTAAAAAAATAACACAGCAGTACCGCCTAAAATTCTATGGTATATTTTATGATATTAACATTGTTACGATGAGAAATGCTTTTTGGATTAGTGTGACAACCAGATATTGTTTTAGTATGCTATGTAAAACCGTACTAAAATAGATTTTATATCAGCGCAAGACTTTATATTAGGAGAACAAACCGATTCGTGCTTTGGTAATTATATAATTTATTTATTTACTCATGATAACATAAGGCAAGCTACACACTATTTTAGCACCTACGCTGATTTAACTTTGATTTTTCTAGTGTTTTATAAATACATATATACAGGGTGTTACCAGACCACTTCCGAAAACGAAAGGGGGAGCTACAGCACACCAAAACCCAACCAAAAAAAAATCAGTTATCTTGAAAAATAATTATAGCCGGAGAAAACAATATTTAAAGATTTGTATTTATTTCGCCAGCCCGCAATGTACGCATTCACGTAGGTAAGGTCGAGGCGTAGTACTATTATTTATTCTGTGTCGTAAGTGCCTACTAACGTAGGTAGGTACTAACGTAGGTCGCTCGCACGTCGCGTACTTGAATGACCCGCGATGAACTCTCAGCTGTTCATGCTGTAGTAGACGTAATCTGCGTGCTGCGTGTACATTGCTGCTTTATTTATTTTATTTGTTTTTTTGCTTTTTTAAATGAGATAATTAGGTAGATATGTCTTATTATGTTGTACTGTGTGTATGTAACTAGAAAAAAAATTAAAAAGAGATAGTCAAGTCAATTTTTTTTTTCGCGATTTTTTTCGCTTAATGTTTTCAGTATCATGGTCTGATTGGAACCTCCAAGTTTTCGGAAGTGGTCTGGTAACACCCTGTATGTATACATTTTATAGTCATGGAAATAGTGCAAATTGGTCTGTGGGCCTTTATGTTACGCTAAGCGTGCAGGTCAGTAAAAGTATCAGGCGATGCTTACCTTATTCCATTATCAATAAGATCAGAGCGCGATTGCCTTCGTCTAAACTTGGCCGGCTTAGAAGGCTTGCTTTGACCGGAAGTGGCGCCGCTCTCGGCAGACCCGCCGCCACTTCCGTCCTCGCATTCGGAACGTGGACGCCTGACAGACGTGAGTAGTTATCATTTGGTTGTACCAAAAGCAATAAACATGCAGTAAAAGGAAAGTTGATTTTGATATTTTTGAAACATATCTATTGGTGTTATAACAACCATAAGTTATCGATAAAAGTACCTACAGCTGAATCTGGATTTTGGAAGCCTTGCTTTGACCAGAAGTGGCACCGCTCTCAGCAGACTATAACTTGTCTTTTTAATGCTTAAACGATTAGAGGCATTAAAAAGTATTAGATCGTAATCTTTTTACATCCGTTTATTGGTTACAGAAAAGTAAGCAGCATTTTTGTATGGTGAAACCTTTTCCATATAGTAAAAATATATACGCTAGGTACCTGAAATATCTGGGTAATTTCCTATGAAGCGTAGGTCTCGGCCGTACACGGGCTAGTTCCATTTCAGTTGTGCTCACTATCTGCGAGTGTACTACGCTTAGTACCAGCATCAATCCGAGCGGGATCAACCAGCTGTTTGGCTAAAAACGAAATTAAATGATGACGTCACCGTATAAAGAAACTGACGAGAGAGCGAAGCGAGCCGCGACCGATTTTATTTCTATGTTGGGATGTTCGTGTTTTACAATATTTAAATTACTAATAGAAAACGCCTTACTGCGTGTTTCCATTCAAAACATTCACAAGAAATCCTACACAACGCAATCCTTACAAACGATTTGTATTTGTGAATGTTTTTGAGTGGAAACCTATGGTTAGCCTAGGTAGAAACTTTTTTAAATAATGCAGGACTTCGAGTGGGTCGCTCATCAATGATGAAAATAAAAAGTAGTAAGAGATCATTCTATAACTAGCTAGTAAAGCGAGCTAGTTTACTATCATGAAAGCGATTACAAAAAATCAATCTCGCTCAGTGTTAGCCAGGTAAAACTTGGCAGAGCTGGAGTAATCAGTTTATTACTTAGCTAATAACCAGGGCGGCGGCGGCGGCTCACCAAATTATAACGGCATTACTAGCCACGAGCATTTCCCAAGTGGATAAAAGATTGCAAAGACAACTCACATCTATGTCCAGTCCGTCAGGCGAGATGAAGTACAAGACAATGTTGATTAACTGGAGCGTCCATAAAGAAAGCAGCAGTTTTGCGCAAGCCGGCGAAGTTTGTTGCGTCCACCATTGACATAGTACCGGTAAGAATACTAGGCGGACTAATGCAAACCAAACTACGCGCCGCATTCCTAGTGTGGGCTTCGCTTTCGGAAATGACGACCCTGTATAAAAACCCCAGTCATCACAATCCATCACGTTGGTATGGCAAGGGAGTTACATCAAGACACGTTGCTATCGATGATAAGAAAAAGTTTCACAAAGATTTTATGACTGAAACTACTTTAATTTTATTTTTTGTTAACTAAGTTTAAACCCTTTACCTATAATGAAAAATTATGTTTAGAGCCAATTTAAAAAAATCTGAAATATGATCTAGATACTACAGATTCTTACTGTACCAATACCTAACTAAAAGTTTTTTAGTAATATGAGTCCATACCTCTAACCAGATCGACATCAATAAGATAAGATCGTCCATGCGAGCTAAAGTCAACGATGCGTCGCCGGTAAGTACCGCGCATTAGCAGCTGTTCTACCATCGTCTCCCATTCTTCTTTGTCGTATGAACTGATTTTCTTCTGATACCTGGAGATCAATCTCATCTTAATGAGGTACTATTGAAGACTTCCTACTGCTGGGTAAATATGAAGCATAATTTGTTTTTTTAGTAAAGGCTTGTCACACTCAAATGTCCCACTGTGTTGGACTGCTTGGACGCATCCTTAGGTGAATGTGGAAATGCTATAGGACATTACCGCTTCAAACAGCACTGAAACCTGGTAAGTGGGCTGTTCTCACAACAGTAAAGGAAAAAATCGTGCAGGAGCGGGTTGGTTTTCTTATAGAGGTGCTCGTTTTTGACTTGTCAAAGTGCGATTTGATTTACGATCATACTTTAATTATATTTCTTTTTCTTACCATGCTGCCAATTGTTTCATGATGCTCAGAATGCGTGAAATTAGTGTTTGATAGTAGTATCACTTCAGTAGAATGTGTGAGCTAAAAAATAAACATTCCAATTTAAAAAAAATATGAAACATTTGGAATTTACTATTAATTGTAGGGAACCAATATCATATTTGCATGTTATTTTATTAGCAAGTGATTAAATTGGTAGATAGTGTAATACTTTTACTATACATGCTGTAAACATGATGTAAGTAATATTTTATTGTCAAAAGCAAATGATTTTTTTTAAGTTATTGCAATCCAGTTATCAGGCTCGCAAACCATTATATCAATAAAATTTCTGCAAATTTTTATAACGCTTGATAAACAAGATAAGTTATAGTTGCCAAAATAGGTAATTCAGTTTTAATATAGAATAGGGAGGAACTTTCTCCCGCGAACACTGAGGTTTTCCCTAGTGACTACAATATGGGACACTTCAAAAAGGGTGTTTTAAACTCTTCAAGGGTCTTCAGCTTTTCAGAAAGGGAGAATACTAATAATCAATAAGTAATAAGTAAATAAGTAATCAACGTCTTACCATTTGGCTTGATAATAGGAGCATTTAATGCGAGGTGTCGCTTATAACTCAGTCACGACTTATCTGTAACCGAAAACTCTGAGTCAACTCAGCATATTAGTTGTATATTTGATGGAATTGAAATAGCATAGCAAACATTACTACCTACCTACATACTGTAAAAATATGCAATATTTACCGTTACACAGAACGATGGCAAGTGCTGTAAGCAAGTCAACTTTTGAAAATTACATTGTTCCCTTTTTTGAGGTAATGTAACCTAATTGTAACGTAAGAAGTAAAGAACAAAGGACAATAAAATAATGTTCTGTTTAGAACATCAACACCGTCGTAATCGGTCCATAAAATACTTTTGAATCTAGGGTTTTCATGATTTTTTCACGATATTTTCGTATTTTAATTTGAACCGGTGTTGCCAACCAATATTTTAATTTTACCCTAAAGCCTGATTAATTTTACCCTAGATTCACGTTTTTTATGTGACCAAAAAGTCCATATGAACCATACAAAGTCTATACCTAAAAAATAAAACTTAATTACCTACCTTTGTTGTGACATGATATTATGAATAATCTCTTCTGCATTGCCGTCTATAGTAGTTTCCACTAGACAGTTGTAGTTTATAATATACAACGTTTCAATACCTCTCTAGAAACGCATTCACACTCTTTACAATACTTTTGCGTGTACTTTTTTGCTCCAGATCGCGAGTTACCACTATTAGAAGACGACATTCAAATTTTTAACACTAACAAGAATGATGAATGAGTGATTGACTGAACTGAACTTATATAACTGTCAGTCAAGAGTGGGATGAATAAATCTAATCTAATTTACGCATAGTGTATATTACCCTAAAAGTTACTCTGTCATCTCAATTTTACCCAAAATCTAGGGTAAAATTACCCTGACTTGGCATCACTGATTTGAACTTCAGTATTTTTTTCTTTTTTTGTTTTGTCACAATCCTGCGTAAAAGTGACAGTGACAACAAACATATTTTGACGTTTGGCATTGGATGGCACAGAGTACAAAACCAGTTCATTCAGTTCGGCAGCGCAGTTGAGCCGCTAATAGATGGCGCTAACCACCCTTTTCTTCATATTGAACCATGAGACTACAAAATCTTACTAAGTAAGGTCTAGGTAGGTACTAGGTACCTTACACCTTACGGACGCAATCGAACGGTTACCTCATGGACGCAATGATGGACGTAGGACACATAATTCTTGTCCGAACGAAAGCAAGCGAAGGCTTCCGGGACTTCGTCGATGGGAAATGGGATGAAAGTTTACCGCGTAGGCAGGACATTAAAAACAAAATACACTTACATAACTCTCTTTAATTTTGTTAAATAAATTATTTAGCTTTGTAATAAAAATAAGTAACAGTTTTTGAACATTGTCTAATATTTCAGCAACAACAATTTTTATGTTTTCCAGTGGTGTAGGTAAATCTTCTAGATAATAGACATACTATTTTACCTACTTAGGTCTAATTTCTTCCTTCTATATTTTTAGGTAGAAAAATTAAAAGTGGAAAGAAGAGACTAGAAACTAAGTTCCTATCCTAGTTAATGTAAGAATATTAACTAGGTAATCTATCTACTTTGGTTTAACAATAAGTTCTAATATAATTACGCTTGCCTACAAGTAATAAATTATTTTTCTAAATTACCATTTTCAGCCAGTACCTACCTTTATACGTGCCTAGTACCTACCTGCTTATTTGCTAACAAGTACCTACCTAGTAACCGTTGGTACCTATATAATTCGTGTTTTAGTAAAAGGTAGGTAGTGTACGTTCTTATGTAGCTACCTATCTACATAGTTGCACGATTTATACATTTTTTTACTTACTTAGGTACTTACCTAATAAAGAGTACAGTACCACTCGGGAACGTTTCTACTAGGTAGGAAGCACCAATTTGGGCATACAAGATTTTCCACAGAAGACTTCCTTTTTAATAATATTTAATAACTATCTAGGTACCTACTTATACTTACTTTCAACATATTCAACTTATTTATCTAGGTTTTGTACTTTACTTATGAACTACCTCCCGGACAAGAATTTATTTCGTTGCTCTGATGTAGTTTCTTACCTTGTCTTTTACATTCACATGTAGATACCTACCTACTATGAACATTGTGCCATTCTTATTTGCCTAAGTACTGTATTTTTGTATGGAACGACATCAATAATCATGATTTTTGGTAAAGGGTTCGGTGGTGGTATGATAAGAAGACAATCTTACGTACGAGATGGTACGAGTCACTGTCTTCTCTACCTATACATTTCATCTAGCTAAATAAAAGTTTAATAGAGTCTATTTCGGTACCAAAAAAGTACCTGTGTATCTATGGTTCTATAGTTGCCTGGTAACGTCTTTAATATAATAAAACTACAATTCAGTAGTAAGTTCATCCTGCGGCCGCCTCGTCATTTCAAACATTTCATCTTCCAACCAAACACTTTCTCTTCTAACAATCGGTCTCCTCTCCCAAATGTCGGAGAGGTCGATCGTATCTCTCTCGATCTGAGAGTAGCTTGGTGGTCTGACGTCACTCCATTCGCAGCTCTCTTTATCTATGATAGTGCTGTCGTACGACGAGGGGGAGTACGAAGGAGGTTTGAAGGTTGAGAAGGATTGCTGCGTCTCTGAGTCGGAGCCTTGGCTTGGCAAGGCGGGGAGGAAGTTGACCAGTTGATTCCCTTGAGGCTGGTTGGCGTTCATTCGGTTGTAGCGTTTGAGGATCCTGAAAATTGATAAAACATTTAGATGGGGTAAATCAGACCATTATTTTTCCCGCTATAAAGTTCATGCATTCAGGTTAGTACCTTTCAGCCCAACTAGCAAGCCGTGGCCACTCCTCTGGCACCACGGGCACTTGCTGCTTGTTTAGTAGGATGAGTAACTTCGCCAGATCGCTCAGGATGCAACTGTAACACAATAAACTAAATATAGACACAATGCACGTCGCAGTCGCGGTGTGCGCTCTTAGGTATTATAACAGGGGAGAATCTAGGCCGGAAACCTAACATACTGAAAAACTACTTCAGTGCATTACACCGCCACCAGTCACTGCAGTCGTCTCAAAACAGGACCGTAATAAGGTCCATGGACCGGTCTCTAAATGCCTGAATGAAAAGCTACGCTACAGTATGAAGTACTAATGTCTCTTCTGTGGCCACCGTGTTGTTCGATGACCGGAAGGTCTAGTGGACTTAGTTTTTTGAATAATAAATGCCGTCTGTTACGGTACCGGTCTCATTAGGTACCTAAAGCATATTACCGCCATGGGTACAAATAGAATACGTGGTTCGAACTAGATCAACCTACCTATAGCTAATTCAATAAGATAAAAACCACAACCTTGAATAACCCTATTATTTTCATGGCCATCACCACCAGACCCGGGGACCAGACTCTACCAAGATCGAAACTAAAAGTTTGTAGGTAAACGAATTCAAACTGCAAGCTTTGCTTCTTTCGGTAACCTTCCCGGTCCGTCACCAATCAGTTTCAGTTCACTTTAGAGTATAAAATAAAATAATGTTTTGGGACTTCTTTATGTTACCAAGCCTTTCATTTCCTACAAGATCTGGCCCCTAGCAAGAGCTTCTAGTTACGCTCCCATGCTGAACATCTAACTTCCCCTACACACTGTAAACGTAAATAAACACTGCTCTAACTGGTGTGAGGGAGTCGATATTCGGGCCATTTTTTGTAGGGCAACAAAAACTCTACACATGGTAGAGTTAGACATTTTATCACGCACGTGTCCACAAAAAGTCTTGATTAGATTGGGGATTTGGAGATTGAATAGGAATACAAATCTCTAGGTTTCGGTTAATTACTGGGGCTTCTTACATTATTTATGTAGGAGCTAAGATTTTTTGTAACGGGTGGGTTATGTAGGTACCTGTATGCTATTGCAGCATCGTTGTTCCCAAGTTGGTAAAGATCTCGCACTTGGTGTCTCGTGTGGTTCAAGATCGCCAGTAACGTGTAAGCATGAGGCTGAAAAAAATACACTTTACATAAAACAAGGTATTTTGAGGGCAAGTACGTACTATCATGAACCAAATTAAAACAGATTCGCTAACCCAGATGCATTGTATATTGCGTCATTCAGCTGTGCCGTTAGCATTGCCTCACGTTCATTGGTACCTACTCAAAGCCTAAAACAGTTTCCATAACATTAGGTTCCTCTATGTAACAGTATGAGGCAGTATGATGCCATGATGATGAGTCAGTATGGTAGTAACTATAAATATTATGTGGTATGGATGCACGTGGTTGCCCAAAACCGGTCCGAAGATGCTTTATGATACCGATGAACTGAATATTTAGGTGGAAGAGTTTTAGAAAGACCAAATCTCACCGAAAAAATGCATAGTAATGTTATGCAAGATGATAAGACACTGTACCTAATGCAAAATTTACTAGTGACCTCTATGGCGTGGCGGGCAAATAATCCGGTTAGAAAGATGAGGTCACGGGTTCTGTTCTACCTGCATGGGCACAATGTTGGCAGACGACTCAACCGGTTCCATCTATCATCGGCAAATAATTTTCAGCTTCAAGTTGGAAGATAGCGTGGGTGGATATTATATCTATAGCCGTCTAACAAAGCCTGTATTATTCGAGGCAAATGAAATGAGAGTGTGCGAGGAAAATAATTATATTAGTAGGAGTCACTTCACATGAAAAATGGATACTATTGACATCTAAACTTAGGGAACATTTGAATGTGGAAAAATGAACGAATTAGAAAAATTCAACTAGACTAGAGTTTCCATATAACAAGAGATACATACTCGTAGACAGTCCAGCTGCTTGTGAAACTCTCGTAGCTTAGTATCATCATCCGGGTTCGTTCTCTGCGACAGTGGTTGCGCCTGTGCACGGGATGTGTTCCGACATCGCACGTACACCGCTCCTGCTGCTACTAGCGCTATGCAGACCACTGCACCACAGGCTCCACCGATTATCAGCTGGGAACAGAAAACTGGACCTTACAAAAATTTACTCCACGTACCTAGGTAAAAGAAATTGGTCTCTATTCTCGCTTTCAACTGGTTGTTCCTTTTATTATTTCAATTTCAATTTATTTCAGGTGCTTATAATCTAACAGCCTAAGACAAAACGTTTAAGAGCTAATAACATTACCTAGGGAATTTTACGAATAACATTAACCTAATAACTAAGAAAACAAATACACATAATGCATTGTTATAGGCAGAAGTTACTACTTAACATCAGGTGAGCTATCAGCTTGTTCCATTACTTTTATCATAAAAAATAAATTTAAAAAAAAAACAAATAGATGGAGCTTCATGGAGAACACATCCACCTCTAGTTCTTTAGAAATCAAAGCATTGATAAGTGCGAGTGCGTAATTCACTGGTGCTTTGCTGAAAAGTGTTGGCCATACCGGCCATTCCGTTGCTCACCTCTAGCAAATAAAATTATGTAGATAGGAAATAGGTAGTTGAGTAAAACTAGCTTTCACGTAAAAGTGTAGAAACAAATCGGTTCCTGGATGATTAGAGTGGTAGGTAATCAAAGTTAGTCCTAGGTAATCATCAGAAATCGCCTCAATCAAAGACACCGGAAATCATTCAGGAAGAAATATAACAAGTTACTTGGATCACACGTAGGCCTGTGTTATGTTATAAAACACTACCGCATTTTTTTCTGAGTGGAGAAAGCGCGGGAAAAATTATGAGCGTTACAAAATTTCACTGCCAAGATCACAGTAGGTACCTAGGTAGTTATAAATATGTTATGTATGGATTCAAGTTTTGTCATTTTTTGAAACAACACAGTATTTTTATTTTAATAGTTTTTCTTGTGTTATTGTGAGTATTATTGTTTAATTTTGGTGGAATTTTAACTAATAATACTTAGGTAGGTCTTAACATAAAGTATGAGCCATTGGAATAAATGTGTGTAAAGTGGTTTTTCTGAATGTGAAATATCGTTTCAGGTATTGAAGAGAAAATGGTGGATTTTCTCTTCAAAACAAACGACAGCCGACTTGACGAAGACTTGACTTGACTTATATTATTTAAAATTCACCACTTGACACTGGCAAAATTGTCTGTCGAAATGACGGACACAGGCCATATAGATTTAAAAGAAGAAGAAGTATGCACTATGCACCCCATGTTAGCAAGCTACGGTTCACAAAAATCTATATAGTAAAGTTGAGGATATATGCCGCGCATTATGGGAAGTGAGAACACGATTCCTAAAAAATTTCTCGATAGAAAAAGATCACAAACTTAGTTACCTCTGAATTTTACTAATAAATCACAGAAGTAAATTTATACTTTACATAATGAAACTTTGTATTTACTCAACTATGAGTAGGTTCGATCTAATGATAAACGTTCTAAATTCAGTGTCTGTGGCTACTCGCTCCGAGAATCATAACAACATTTTTATAAACACAGATTTGTGTTTTTAATGACTATAGTTGCTTCATCGCAGCATCAAAGCAATTGCGCCATGCTTCAATCGGAAAAGGCATTGCACTATGCTGACACCATTTCGTAGACGGCGACCCGACCCTAAAATGTACCAAAGAAGACATCAACGCGCACCTTGCGTCATGCTCCTTATAAAGTTATTTTTGTAAAAATATGAATATTTTACATACCTATGTACTTTCAGCTCATAATGATAAGCAGCCTTTATCATGCCAGATGTTTAAAAAGAATACAAATAGATACGCGTTGGAGAAGAAACCGCATTTTTTAGTCTTCGTTACAAAATATGTAGCAATATTTGTTAAAAAAATATTATCGTCTAGCCATAAATATATTTTTACAAAAATATGTGAAAATATATTCAGGGCAAGATGATAGTTTCAAAAGCGGTTTAGGGACTGTTTCATAGTAGAGTCCTCGAATAAATGAGTTCACACCTTGAGATATTCTAAGATTTAATTAAACTAGCATACCTCGTTATAAGACTGCGATGGGTAGCACACCCTACCCATGAGATGATCATCATGAGCCCATGACTCTCTCGTGCCAGCCGGACAGTCGTGAGCACAAGTGCTTTCAGGTAGCACGAGCAGTCGGGAACACTTGACGCAGCCGTCCGCAGCGCACCGCACGCATTCTGGGCCACATCCTGGAACAAACGTGAACCACTTTTTTACTTGAGCGTATCAGATATACCAACGGAGTGTCAGGTATCTAGGTTCTACTCGTAGGATATAATAAAATGTAGTGCGGTTAAAAACTTAGGTTCGTATTAATTACACTGCTCTTGAAACCAATAGAATCATTGTGTGTTTTAGTGGTGATAACTCTACCTTCACGGCCTCGAGTTTGGTCAACATAATATATTTCACTGTATGTTTTGGGTTGCACGATTCATTATAAATGAAATGGTTTTATATTTTAAAGTGAATGTAAAACTTTATTGCTTCATAAGTAACAAAGTCACCAATGCCCATATTTACAACCATCGATTATCATAACAGTTGCAGAAAAACATTAAAATTCACGTCGCACCAATAACATTGCAGCTGGATTGTTTATTTTGCAATTAACCAACGCAAAAAGTAAAGTAAAATTACACTGTTTTCTGCTGGTAGCAGAAACAGTGTAATTTTCACTGGGAAAACATAGCGCTGTGAAATATTGAAGTAAAATCACATTAGTGTAGGTAATTATTGCATACATGTGTGCTGTCGTAAGTAGGTTAGGAAAGGTGATAGAGCTAAACCCAGCAACCATAGCAGCCCGGTATTGTGATAGCGCCAGCGGCAAAAATACATTCACTGTGTTATGAAACCTTCACCACACTTGTGCATCAAACCATACAACTGAAATAAGTGTATTCATAAAAATCCTATGAAACTTAACTCTACCTTAAACTACTTTATTGTATAAGATTTTTTGTTGTCCTTGTACTGTTTCTCTTTTTTAAAATTTGAATTATTTTATCTAATACTTTGTATTTACGAGAAGATACAATAACTGAGTATGAGTAGAGATAATTTAAAAGTTAATGGATATAAACTTACAGCGAGCTCCTTTTCTATAAATTATTTACTGAGTTACTACGAGCGCACGGCGCACTATGTACAGTCAACAACATTATGTAATGAACAATTTCTGATTGTCCTATGTTTTGGAAGCCTCCCTACTTATTTGTTTTGTGACTTTGGAAGAGTTCAGTATGTGAAAAATGGAATGTTCCTAGATTTCAGTCATACATTATTTTTGGGACTTTGTATCTTCATTTATTAATAATGCTAACCTAACTGTACTGTGCTTTACACATCCACACATGAGAATGACAGTGTTTTGGCAGATTAATACGTTTCAAAGTTGCAAAGCCCCACGCAATAGCCAACGTATTTTCACGTAGCAGTACCTAATTCAATTACCAAAGGCATCCCAAAATTGAAAATTCACATCTTCATTCCAAAATACCAGTAGCCAATTATGTAAACAAAGCACGAGGTCTGCAAGCTGGTCCCGTTAATTGAACAGCGTACAATGTTCAACACTAATCTCATATTGCGCGCGCTTTCCTTTTGGAAAGTAACGAATCACTGCCAAATGAACGGTGAAGTGGCTTTTAGATTGATTTAAATAGTCATTCCGTGACTAAGAACGTGTGCAGCTGGGCAGTTACATTTTATGTTGGTTATTCGAAGGGCTGTGTGAGACGAACACGTTGAAATATCATCTCCGGTTTACTTATTTGACCTTCATGATGGTACTGTTAAGTCTACCATCAATGGAACTGTCGAACTCTAATAGTGATGGTGAGTACAGTTTGTATAGTTTTTAGAGACAGCTGAGTCGGTAGTAGCTCTGTTTTCTGCGCTGTGGGTTTTGGGTTCAATCCCCACCAAGAACAAAATATTTGTGTGTTGACAAACATAAATGTTGTCCATAGCTTTGCTTGGACTTGGACTAGGGGCTTTATGTGAAATGTGCGTGATTTTTTTGTTTATTTAGTTAAGCTCTTGTAAATTAAGGTACTATAGTAGTTTACTTACGTGTATCGTTTATCGGCGGTGGTGCGTCGGCGGGTCGCAGCTGCGCCGTCGCCGCACCCGCCGCAACAATCAGCGCGAGCGCCGCCAGCACCGCCCGCGTCATCGCACGGTGCTGCCCATCTTCTCACTACTGAAATAATAAACTTGTATAAGTTTCGAAAAGAATATCACAAAGATCTGAACAAAATTATGTAATCAAAGTCTCATGGCTTTACTATGTCTTTAGTACTACCTTAGTTTTGGGTATAGGTAGTATTATATTATGATCGGTAGTTTTCGTCTTGTGGGTAGGTACGTATACCCATGGAGTAATATTAGTCCATGGTATACCTATCTAATTGCTAATGATGATTTGTCGCTGAAGGACGACATTGTTGTGACACACACTTAGTTATAGACAATGAGAAAGCCAGCACCAAGAAGTGTCATGCACACCGAAGTTTGATAAGCATCTAGTCCACTCAATCATTCAAGCGCAACATTTCCCCTTTCTACTTTAGCATTAGCATCGTGCCCGTGCCTTACCTAGGTACCTAATATTCTATCTAGCCATACCTATACGTACTAAGCCCAGCATTATTTCATAGCCTACTCAAAAGTTACATTACTAGTGTGTAACACGTGTGTTGCCAATCTCTGTCTATCATAGGTACTACAATTTATAGGTGCCTTAGCTGCTTTTAGTATCTATGAACATTACTAACTAATTGGCTCAAAATTTTGCATTGCATCATAAGTCCATCGAATCCAACTTTAATCCAAGAGTAAATAGTAATTTACTGTCAAAGACTTTGAGTTAAATTCTTTATGAAAGAAATGATAAAAGAACCAACTAAGTTTGCACATTAGATGTGTTGTGAAATGTTTTAGGTACTTACTTACATAGGCCTATAGGTACCAAAATACCTATAGGCCTATGTAAGCAGAACATCGACCATAATTAATAGGAAGCGCCTCTTATAACGAACGCTGACGTAGGCGCTGCAATTAGGTCAGCACGCTTGAACTACCTTGGAGAAGGCATGGAATGCACCATCCTACTAAAATAGGTTTCTAGCGAAAATTATTGGCGAATGGAATATTTACCTAATTTATAGAAATTGCATGCTGATTATGACCGACCTTATTTAGCAAATGAACGAATTGAAAAATGTGGAAGTTGCATAGTTTGTGGTAGACTGTTGAAAATTTTGGAACTAAGTCACAGGGTTTTGTCTGAAGCTGACATTCTAGACAACCACTATAAGTCAGGGTTTTTACAAAGTTTTACAATAAATTATTCTAACTAACTCATTTGTCTGAATATCTTTGGCTATGCAGTTATGCAATGCATGATGTACTACCTACCTACATGACGTTTTGTTTTTTCTTTGGTTGAGAAAATGCACGCTTCTTATCGAACTCTAGATTAGCCCACGCTACAACACATTATTTACTTAGACTAAACACTTTCTCCATTATGTATGAACCATGCAACATCCATTACATTAGGCATGTCTGGATCAAAATGATGCTTTGTTATGATCTGTTATGACTTTTGCAGTAATAACGTTGGTAACTAATAACGGTTTGAGTTGTGCTCTGACAGCCAACGATAGATGTAGGTAGGTAGTGGTAGCTTGTAGATACGTACCTAAATAATAGGTTATGTTTGGTCTATGTCTACAGAAGTCTACTCGTTAATTATGTCTACAGCCTTGAAGGTAAGCCTACAAACAAATCCTTTGTATTTGTCACGTCATACTAACTATGTTGGTCGGTGTGTACAAAATATGTAGGTCTACGAAGCATTTCTGAACAGCTGAACTAATTTTGGTAAAATAGAACTTTTTGCGGTGATTTAAAAGCGTAACAGCTGAGCAAAAGCAATTTTCAACTCTTATAAGCAATGTTCCTAAATAAAACGGGTGAGTAATCGGTTATCAGTAATTTTAGTAGTCATTAGTAACACCAGCAATATAATTACAAATCTTCAAAATTTCATCAGGTCAATTAAACTGAAGAACGTTTGAATTCACCTTCTTTAATTTTAAAGTCATTGACCGTGCAAAAAAGTTGCCGAAAAACCAATTCCTTTTGCGGTTTAATTATTAGTTTCTGATGATCTTGAAAGAGCTGTTTTTATTCTGTACCCAAAGTGGGTCAGTCTGTCTCAGTAACTGTACCTACTACCAACGGGTTTGCAAATCTGGCATTGGCATTCAGCGACCACCATCGATCCCAAGCCACGTGTTCAATATTAATACCTTGCTGTTTGTTGTTTGTTTAGATAAAATTATAATACTTCAACATCAACCTCCTTTTGTAAGCACTAAGCCAATAGATACCTACGCGATAACTTTTGATGATTATTCGCATGATATCACATGGTTCGCACTGAAAGATGCACCACAGAAAGCCTCTATACATTTATAGATGCAATTGCAAGGTTTTTTCAAACTTTTATCTACTTGGCAGTGCAAATTTAATGTGGAAATGTCTGTTGTGTAAATCCTTCACATTTTCTGAGTCACATTTAGAACCAGTCTAACTGAGGAGAATGTCAAGGGCTAACCCTAACACAGATATAAGCAAGCAGAAGTACATTTACTTTGATGATGTTTCTTATAGTTTAGTAGTATTTGGTTATATTAGTAAACATGGGTGTCATAGTAATATAACGGGAAGTCGTGAATGGAGGCTAAAGACCGTTCGTTCTGAAAGTCTAGTTAGATGTAGGTACAATAAATATTCTAGTGATTATATAAATAGTATAACTTAAATTCAAAGAGTGTTGATCTAATAAAAAGTTATGTAAAGAGTGCAAGCGTAAATAATTAATCTAAACAGAGACGATTTATGAGGAATGTTGCGTTCACAAACTGGTTCGCGGATTATGTAGGCTAATGTCTGCAACTTGGTTGGTCTGTGTCATTTGGATTTTAAAGGCTAGGCAATTATTCTTCTATTTATGGGCAATATAATTTTGGACCACCTAGATAGGGGTAAGTAAGTAGGTAGTTAAAAACAATCAACTAGGTACATTACTTGCGTCACAATCACAATAATCGATGACTAAAATTATGGTGTTACGTTTTTCAAATTTGGACACATACAAAGAAATAAACAGTGACGTATCCAGCTAGTCTACATATTTAATTTCCTAAGTCGAAGACAAAGCTATAATAAATTCTTCATTGTTCTCTAACGCGTCGTGAATGTTAGATTTTTTAATACAAATAGCAAAACGTACGCTTTCTCGTAATGCATGTGAGATATGCTTGAGTTGAATGAGAAGTTGCTGTATGACCAGGCTGCCTATTAAAGAATTAAGATGCCTAGCTTTCTGAGCTACGATAACTGGATTTGTAGGTCACCATGACTTTATATGACAGTTCCAAACTAGTTAGATATTGTACCTAATGTACCTATATTTAGATACAAGCTGTTATGGATACATCTAACAAAAACCTTATATTAAAAAAAAAAAGTTTTAATGCAATATCAATCTGCTGTGTTCGTCCATTTGGTATTTCATAATAAGTATTATTATGCATTGACAAAAAAACAGTGATGGCTTTTATTATGCTAAACGGTAAGGGCATTGCCGTGTGCGTTGTTTCTTCTGACGTCGAGATCGACACCTCGGTAGTAGCTACGTAAGGTACTTCGCGGTGAAAGTTGTCGGTGACGCACTTCTGTATTCACAATCACGAGCGCAATTTACGCCACCATTTAAACGAGGCCTAGCCCGTCCTTCCTACCTCTCGCAATACTCTATGAAATGGGATCGAAATTGAATTCTGGCAGCTCATGTTAGTGTTGTCGTTTTGTGGGATAAATCGGCGGTCACGACCCCGCAGGCCCCGAAACAAGGGGAGACATGCGGGCTTCTCCGAACACAACATCCTGGATGTTTTTTGTAGTAGTTACTACCTAAGTACCTAGGTAACTATAATATCGAAATAAAATATATAATATAGGTATTATTTTTCGTAAAAATAAACGTTTTCGAAAGTACTTGTAATAATGTTAACCAATAGAATCGCTGGGAGTAATGTTTTCCATGAGACGTAACTCTTCATTTACTATCCTAAAATATTCTTCCTCAGCTGCAATATCCGGCTCTTCTTCTTCTTGGATTTCTTCCGGAATAGCTTCGGCTGCAGCCTTTTCTTCGGCCTTGATTTTCAATCGTATCTCTTTCATGCGGTTATCCAAAATATGTTCACGTCGGGTCTCACGCTCGTATGTTTGGAAAGTGAGCACTTTGTCCCGACTTCCTGGTTCCGTCATATTATCTGATAGCTGGATGAGGTGCAGAGCTCCACAACTATCCCCGATAGCGATCGAGTGTCCTTCCGAATGAGGGGTTAATCTAGTTAGTTCAACATCTGCAATCTGCATCGTTGCAATTGGCTCTTTATACTTTCGAAGGAGATCCCAAAAGTAGAAATAGCCACCGGTACAAATCGACATGTAGCCTGAATAGCGCAAAGGTGCCCAAGCTGCGTCAATCACCTCGTACCGATAAGGTTTAGTCACTATTATTGGAGCAGTACGAACTTCCTCACTCCATATTCGAACGGAACTATCACCGCAAGTAAGAAACATGCGTAACGTACAAGGGCTTCTTTGTACAGCCCTAACTGGACCATCATGAGCTGCCCAATATGAAATCAGCCTTTCTGAATGTGACCTTCCCATTCTGTTCACGTTAATAACTAGTCCAGATTCTGTTCCACAGAGGAACTTTGTGGGCAAGCCATTATCAAACTCTAAACGACTTACACCTTCTGCATTACCTAGATTCGGCGTTTCTCCTGGCAGTAATTTGATTGACATTGGGAGTCGTTCCATAGGTGCAGTAAGATTTCGAGTATCCCACCATATGCATTGACCATCTGGGGAACCGGTAAAGAACTCTGTATTAGTTCGCGAGTGTGTGTAAAGTAACGATGTTATAGGACCTCTGTGTGAGTTATAGATGGAGCTGCTTTGCGTGCATTTCACACCTTCTCTAACATCGAATACGCTTACGGTTCCATTTTCGAGGCCAACGAGTATGATGTCGGGATCTACAGGCGAGCACGCTAACTGCCAACAAGAATACTCGGTTTTAAATTTGAGTATCGGCTCAATTTGCATGTTTACATCCCAAAGATAACAATCGTCACCATCATTCTGCTTTTCAGACATGAGGGTTCTGTAGCTGTAGGCAACGGCTAACTTGGAATTTTTCTCATTGGACCAAACAACGCATGACACTGGTCTGTGGAATGGATCTCGAAACACATTAGCGATACGAATGCTGTATTTTTCTACAGGTTCCTGGGTACCCATAGAGCTGAAGTAGGTTTCATACATTTCGATTGCGTTGTTTTGGTCTATGTAGTGTTCAATGATAGGGGCGGAGTTGAGGACAGAGTTAATGTAGCTTTCGTCGTGCATGACGCGACGGCAGTAGCGTTCAATATGATCCTCATTGTATAGGTGAATGTCCCGGGGCCACCCGCCTTCTGTATGGTTCATGGCTTGCTCGTGAGTTACCAATTGCTTTGTGTTGGCATCGTGTTGTGATTGCGGCAGTATGGCCTGCACCTCGCGGTGCACAGGATTCCGCAACATGTATTGTTTTTGATCATCTTTGTTTGGATTAATAGAATCCAGTATCTGACCTGGTACATCCTGAAACAGCGGTTGTCTGCCAAAAGTTTTACGAGGTTTGGTATATTCGTACGTGGATTTTATATAGGACATGATTTCTATCCACTTTTCAAATATGTATATAAACTAGTTTTATTGCCAACGATGTCAAAGGTAAATATTAAAACCATGAGGCCACGTTGTAGGTATATGAATATTGATGATGGAATTATAATGTAGATAATATCAAGTGTGACTAGTCCGTCATGACCGCTAGGAAACATATGTGTCCTTGTTTGGTTTATAAGTTAGGTACTACTGCCTGCTCTTTATACCTAGGTACATAGACATCTTGTATATAGGATCTGTAAACAAACAGTTTAGGAAATAATTTGAGTGGTTTTGGGAACACGTACCCACATACTATTATATATTTTGTGGCCATACCCAAACTCTATGCCATTCATTCCTACCTTACTTAACTGTTAAAATTACATATTTCTCTTTGTTTTACATATATACAAGTGGCGTAAATATCTAATCACCATGATTTCTTGCACTCAGCACGTTTTGCATACTGTTTCTCGTGCAGGTACAAATATTAAACTGTGGTGCGTACCAGGAAGTGTTGCAACCACATTGTAGGAGGTGAGGAGTTGTTATGCGGTCTGCATTAATATGCATCGAGATCATGCCAATACTCAGCTAACATTTTAAATACTTATTTCATTCTTATACAGTCCTCCTACTTCAGCGGATTTCAACATAGACAATACAAGTTTTTAGGTAAGTAGGTAGGTACCTACCTATACTCGGATGTTGTGCATGCGATGCCTTACATAACAGTAACTTTGAATATTTAAGAACGAACTACATAGGAAGGTGTGTTCTAACCACAAAATTGTGATAGCGTTAGCCTTTGCATGTAAAAAGGTACTTATGCAAATACGTTGTATAAGTTGTTGTATATTGTTCTAGATATGTATTGTTGTTGTAAACATTGCTAGATTACAGATTACAAACTGAATTCTAATTTATAATAGACCAGCGACTATTGTTTTAAAACTATAGGCTGTATTGAATTTTATACAAACATGAATTACACAATACTACACTATTGTTTAATAAAGCAACAATTCCATAAAGTTACAACAACATCTTACCATAAAAATGTAAACTCCGTGACCATACCAGTATCGCACAACATTAATTCACATGTTTCACAACACTTCACTATTAATCGATTGCCTACATGGGACGGTATCGATTCCCCGTCACGAATGGACACAGCACTGGCTTTTGAGTCACGTTTAGAAATTTCAAATTCGAATTTCGAGAACAAGTGCGATGCGCTTGCGCAGCGTTCGTGCGCGCGGAGGCTTCACCGGTGACTGGCGCGCTGCGCGTGACGATTGGAGCTACGCGGAAAGAGTCGGCTGGCAGTCAGGTTGTCGACGAGTAGGTAACTGGTTTGTCTGTTCCCTGATGTCGATAGATGTGCTGAATGAAGATTAGGATATCTGGTTGGACAGCTACGTCTCCATAAGGCACCGTAAGCACTACTAGCTTATCTGATTACTTTACAGTTTTCGCATTTATACCAAAACTGTTATTAGTTTAGTTTGTAAACAATAAATTGTAAATAATGATCAAAACAACATTAGGCAATTACAATGTTTGAAAGCTTCTTTGACTAACTTCTAAAAGACTACTCTACCATTCATGAGGGTTAGATTGATCTAAGGCCGGCTTATTTATGTAATATATTTAGACGTGAAAAGTCGCTGTCTTATTTTGTATAATTTTCAAAGACAAGATTATGTAAGTACGGTGAATTTAACTCATATGATTGAAGAGCTCGGAGCCTTTGTTCTTGTCTAAACGCAACACACTTAGGTGCTTGTGTAGGAAATAGTAAATCTCGTTTCTATTGTATTGTTAGGGGAGCAACAAAGGAACAAGCGAGGATACAGAGGTAAAACGCTCAGGTACTAAAAGGTAGTGTACTTTGCAATGTGGGCCAGCGGTAATCACCAAGTCACGACAGCACAAAGCTCTCAGCGAAAGCAAGTAGCAAGCAACGCCAAAATTCAGTCGGTTTAAATTGGCACGTGAGGCCAATTTTAGCTCAAGACTTTTTCTACATAATATTTGAAAAGTTGGACCGTAAAATTGCTTAGTCCATAAATTATTTTTCAGAATTTGAAGGGTGAGTCATAGCTTTTGTTTGAATGCCTCATGCTGCCGACTGACGAGAGGGCGAGATATAATCATTGCCAATTAATAAATACCACGAATTTAAAGCACAATGACCCCTCTTGGTTATTTTCGGGAGACATAATAGAGGACTCGATTTGGTTAGAAGGATTTGTTTATGTATAGTTTCTGTCATCCATTCGGTTTTATTTTGTTATCGAATTCTCACTATGGTCTAAAATTATTATTATATTCGACGTCAAGAACAGTAGGAGTAAGTTCTTTGCCCATGAACCGTCACCTTTTCTGCTATCGAAATCTTCTATACTGAATTAGTTCTCCTGTCCTATTCCATCACAGATGATATTAAAATTTGTAAAAAAAAATCCATGTTACCTTATTATTTCGAAAAAGACACGAATTTGTCTTTCGCTAAGTCAATTCTGTGCCTAAGTATAGACACTGGGTCTTATTCAAACCTCCGATCGAGCATTTCGTCACACGATTTGTGATAATTACGCAGCAGAAGGGTTCAACAGATTATAATGGTCAAGTTAAATTGTCGTAATTGCCCATTAGGCGGAGCTGCCGTTTCTTGAGCTGATTAGTAATTGACCTCAGGTTGACCTTATTACCGCTTGCCATCATCTATTAAATTAAATAACATCTATCTGCGTTTGGGTCAAGTCTAGTTTTTTGCTACTTTCATGCAGTTTTATATTTTTGTTTGTCTTTGACGTCTTCAGTGGCTAACAAACCTGCCTTGAGACAAAACCAATGTATTATTCATTTTATTATACCTACTGTGTATAATTAAAAACCTATTAACTTGTTATCAATAAGTGACTTCACGTTCCTATTGGGTTTGCTGATAAATGTTTTGTAACTGCTTAGGCATTAATCATATTTTGCATTCAAAGTAGAATGTTATTATTTCAAGTGATTTTGTAATACCCGTCACTGGAATGTGTCTTCAATCTTACGAAAATTGGTCATACATATGAACGTTGCATACAACTTTACCGATGGGTAATAAAATGACGCAAACAAAACCAATGAATTATTTTTGATTTAGGTGTTTAGCTAATTTTACTTTACTTATAATACTTTACCTATTATGCCTTCGTAAATTTACTTAGATTCTCATTATGTTACCATCACCAAACTAAGAATCTCAGTGACTCTTTCTAAGATGACTTTTCTGCAATGAAATATAGTGTACTTTCCTACTTTGGAATGATTTAATACCCCACTCATAATTTTTTCTGTTTAAAAGACAATAGGTGTATGATAAATCGACATAATATTGCACAGTGTTCATTTCGCACAAGTGAGTGAATTCCATCTAACAATGGACAATGGAGCGTGCCGAGAGATGGTCACAAAAGAGCGTTTTGTTTGTAAGACCACTTAAGTGGGGGTACCCACCAAAACAACGATCAAATACAAAATTAAATGTTGAATGAAAAAATAAAAATATTTACTGATAGTTCATTTACCTCGTAATGCTGTCGTAAAAAAAAAATATAGTATCTAGATAGATAGATAGATAGAAAATACTTTATTGCACACCTTAAACTAGGAATTGCAAGAAAAAAAAAAACTTAAATTAATTGTACAATGGGCGCTCTTATCGCTATGCAGCGATCTACCTAAGTAGAACGATAGAAAAAAAAACCAGTGCGTGGAGTCCCTCCGCGCGGAAGAAGTTATACTTCGAGTGCCAGGCATTCACTCTCGCTCTGTGTTTAATGCAAAATTAATTTAGTATTTTATTTTTATGTACTTAACAAATATGCAGTACTTATTTAGTTAGAAAAGGTTCTATGCTCATGTTGCCTAAATCAGAACTAGATGGCGCTGCTAAGTTTGTCCGGATCCTATTATAACGCGCTATCCCGTATTCCCCTCCACTATCGCCGAGAGCTATTAGATATGTAAACCGTGCCGAGGCCTAAAAGTATATAATTATGATCCACGTGTCGTTGCGTCGTCGGACAAGAGTTGTATCGTACTTTTAGTGGTTGCGCCCCGTTCACAATATCTAGAGAGATTTATCTGACTTTATGATTGTATGCATCCCTTGTCTAGTCATTGCCTTTAAAATTTTAAATGCAGTTTTTATTCTTTAGTTCAAAGATCATGTACTGAAGTACGATATTAAATTTTAAGCCTTCAGTTTATTAGGCATACGTTCTATAGTTGTATGCACTGTAGCCCTTTATCAATGCAGTGTAACCTGAAGACCTCAGTATGTATCTAATAATAACATCGCTGCTGTAGTTTTTCAAAATCGCGGGAAGTCGGAAGATGGCGAAGGCACAAAATAGATTTTTCTGAAAATCTATAAGGATTATCCAGATCCAGAGGACTTCTGGATGCTATAATGATGTCGATTGTTCAAAGATCGTAACGACCACCAACGTTTGAAATATTTTAGAAAATATACATCGACACTTTCCAATACAATCACATTATACAGTACGAACCTAAGCAATTATTGTATATTTGAAAGAAAAAAAAGCAAAATAAACGGTATACCTATCAGGGATCTGTCATTGGGCTACCAGATCACCTATGTAAACGCTAATTTTGAATACCGTACGCATCAGTGTTAACGACGAGTAGTTACCGAATCCAACCGACGACAATACAATACAGTTTGTTGTATAGTGCAACAAATAGTTTGACATTTTACTCCTCGCCACATCATAGTAGCATAGTCCACGAGTGGCAATAGTCACTGATTGACCTTGTAGTTCGTGCCATCCCGCCGTAATTGGACCTTTGTAGTCGGATCAATCCAATAACACGATCGCTCGAGCTCCTACCAGTGGTATGTCCCATTTATCAGCGTTTCGAAACATTTCCACCATTTGACACATCTGACATTAACAGGTTCAGATGCTCAAATGTTCAAATGTCTCATTCATTAATATGAAAGAAGATAATATGAAAGCTTGGAATTTTACGAAAAAAATATTTGAATTTGAACAAAGGCACGGCAAGGTTTTATTGATACATCGTTTAGCTTTGTTTTTGTACCTTCATAAATCACAGAAATACATTTTATATCTTCTGATTTGATACCACAACATCCTCGTGATTTATGCGAAGTTTCGGAAGACATTAATCATGCGTTGTCAATTGGAAAGCAACCCATTTTCGCTTAGGATATTTGTGCGAGTTTTCCCGCCGCAATTTACTGGCGATGATGACGTCACACTTTTATGTTTTGTTTACTTGCAGTTTTCTCGAATAAAGTATTTCAATAAGTACTTAGGTAGTCAGTGATAGTAGATTATAATATTCACTACCGAACAAGCTGTAAAGTCAAATTAGCAAGTGCGACTGCGAATGGACTGAATAATGAAGGGTCACATTGCAATTTAATTTATGAGAATGCTATGCGATTTTTTCATGAAGCTATATTTTGATATTTTTATATTTTGAGAAAATTGTGTTTCTACTGTTTTCCTTGAGCTAATTGTTTGTATTGCTAAATGCGTACTAATGGTAAGTGACACAAAAAACTACGAGCCTTCTGAATTAATTGTGTACTGTCACTGGCAAAACAATTAACTTGAAAAGAAAACGTTGCAATGCTAAATGGGAATTTGGTTTGGGGAAATGACTGGGGAATTGAAATACATTATCGGTGGGACTTGGCTTCCCGCACTGTTCGGTTTACTTACAAATAACGGCAATGCTGTATTTGCAATGAACACGATTACAAACAAATTTTCACATTTACCTACTTTAAAAAAAAGTTGCAATAAAAATTTAATGGTATGTAGTAGCATGGACCAAGTAGTTATATAAGTAACCTAAATAGAATAGAATAGAATAGAAAATATTTATTTTGAGTCATATAAAGAAACATGCACACTGCACAGTTACAACAAAGAAATCACAATAAAAATTAAAATCTAATATGTGACAACAAAATAGGTCGTCTCTCAGCATTTAAGCTGTAGCAGCAAGTGCACTGCTACAACGCTGGTATTATGTGACGCCAAATATTAATATTATAAATCTGAATAACTTGATCGTGGTGTTTACCTATATCCGACTCACTCATTGTTTTTAGTCGTGACTATCTTCTAGGCTATTTGAACCTCATGCCTTAGGCTATTTGAACCTCATGCCTTATAATAAAACTACAGCCATTTTTATAAGCATTGTTGGCGAGGGAGAATTTCTTGGGTACGAGCATTGAGTTATAAGTACAGAAATAATGCTACCGCAAAAAAAGTAAGGCTTTTATTTCACCTGTCGGTAAGCTTGCATGTTGGTGGGATCAACATGATAATATACTAAAGCTAAGGCCTAGTCCAGGCAATAAACGTAGCGACTAACGATCGGAGTAGCCGGCAAGGGCGGCATTATTATCAAAATTATTAAAATAAGCCACATAAATACAAGTTTCAACGAACGACGCTTATATGACTTTGCTGTCTTGAAACTTTACTAAGCCCTTCCCGAAGATGTTCAAAAACGTGCCATGCGGCGTAGTGTTCACTTACCTGTAAATTCCAGTCTGCAATAACGATACCATAGTTCAAGTGTGGTTCAAGCACAAAAGTGCACATCGGAAGTATCTGAGATCGGTCGGCTTACCGCCAAATTTATCGTTGCTATCGAAGACCGCTTCCCCGTTACGAGTGTGCCAGCCATCCGTGAATTTTATTGTTTCCCCTCTCGCGATCCACGACAAACTTTCGTGTTCGCACGTTCTTTTCCGTGAAAAGTTTGTAACCCCGTGTTAATCTTGCGGTTTTATTCTTCAAAAAACTAATCTTAATATCCGTTGTAGGTGGTATTTTCATTGTTAAATGCACTAAGCAAATATTATTGCAATAGATTCTGCTCTACCATCGCCAAGAATATGTATAAGTGTTAAAAACTAGAGAATAGATCTATCTGAATTTACATAAATTAATAGAAACGAAATAATAATGTTCCCTAGATTTCAAAAGCGTGTTTTAATTTCGTAAACATAAAATAAACATGAGTGGGAGAATGAGTCAAGCATCTGCTCGAGCTTAATTTATGTTGTCTGGCACAATAGTTTTGTTTTCTTTACAAAAGGTCTATCTACTTTAAATTCTACTTGCTGTACCACGATTATACGAGCACCCAATTTTATATAGAGAGCTGGAAGTTTTGCTTATAGAAGGTGAGCAGAACATTATTATGATAATCGCATTTATGTGGTAGGTATTATGAGTTCGCACCTTCGCAAGGGAGTCAGACTGCCTTCCACTTCCGAATTTTGTATAATGGACTTTGGATTTAGAAAAGGGAATCATCGCGATTCCACGTGGGTGTACAAATGTGATTTATTACGCTTATATGAATAATACATCTCCTATGTGGGATGAATGTATCCATCATAACTCATCTTACGTTGTTTGTTATGTCGGAGTGCTCAATATCACTTCAGGAAACATATTAGACTATTTTATTGACAAATCACGGGCACGAAATATTAGTTAAGTAGGGAATGAGCTCATAAGGAAGGTTATTGTTGGTTATAATATAAGGAAATAATTATTACAGACACTTCTTCGTACAACCTACGTTGGTTGTGGCTTTATTAATATTGCTGATATTTATTCACTTGTTGGTGTATGAATAAAGGCATTTGACGTCACTAGCTGTTCAATAAAAAATTCCAACTTGCGGACCATTCTGCGTATTGTTTCACAATAAGATTCTATGAAACAAAGAGGATCATTGATTTAGTACTTAGTTTATTCAAATAAATAGTGAGCTTATATAACAAATCATGAGGCTATATTATATGTCTTGCGTCCTGAACAACTTTGGGTTGGTGGTTTGCTAAATGATCCTATCGGAGTACATAAACTGAGTACCAAAAAAGACTGAAGTAAAATCCTGTTGAAACGGAGCGTGTAGAGCTTTTATCTTGCTTAAAACAGTAAATCTAATGAAAACACCACCTGGAGCAAATGATCACAAAGTACAAGCTAGGTTTACACTATCGCTAGTTCTATTGCAGTGAACCGCGCTGTAAATCAACGCCGGGAACCTCGTAATTAGCTCTCGCCGCAACCCTTACAAAACACTGCTAAATAGCCGTAAACCGTTACTATTTTACGATTAATGAAAGCTGAGGATAGTTTACTGAACCTGGAATTATTTGGTATGTGCCTAGCACGTGGACAAGTAGGTATAATCAGTATCATTATGTTTGCTGCCTCTCCGGTGGTCTAAGATGGCATAATATCAAATGGCAAACAGCAAGATCAATGGCGTAATTGTGTGAAAAGTAGATTCCCAATAAACAAACCTTTCTTAGACAGTCTTAGCGGAGGCGGCCGCGGCGGTGTGTGACGAATATGCTTACGACGCGGTGTACCTAAATTTCAATTCCTAATTTCAGGTCTTTGGGTAAGTCATGAAATTCAGACGGTAGGTTGTGTCCAGCTACGTACTATATTTGTGGCGGACCGCACCGGCGAGTTTATCAGTGTGCATTGGAGCGTGATATTGTTTTCGAACGTTGCTTTGTGGAATGCAAACGCTCATGCCACATAATAGCCAATCTTCTAAGCTCTGCGTTCTTGAAAGGATAAAAATATACGAATATCAAGATGAGTTTAGTAACTACTATTTTTGAAGCCTAGATTTATGTGCTGCATTAAAATGACGACGCTACCCGTAATGTTAATAAAGTGAAAATTAATTAGCACCTGAATATTTTTTTACAGAGTTATCCCTATCGCGCTCAGTTTGTCCAGTGTGAAAAATAATAAAAAAGATGCAGCATTCGTCGACTTGTGATCATAAATATCCAAAAGCGACAGTCGGGTCCGCCATTTTCCTGTTGACAAAATCGCACCCACAATACATTCAAACTTGTCTAAAGTTTTCATTGTTTATAGCTCAGCGTGCTTTTTCGACACCACTTTCATTCAATTAGACACAAATTCTAAAGTAATTTAATAATCTCACAACTAGTATCATCACTGCTTTGCATCTAGGTCCGTCCCATAGATTAGAAAAAATGGTGTTGTGAAACATGTCCTCCATTCGCTAACTTCCTGCGATTTATGGATCCTACCCTACCTACCTGTATAAACCAACCCTGACAAAAACAGTGACTCTATATTGACTCCGTTCCACTCGCGAGGGTTCCCGAGGCTGCAATATTACCGAAAGCATGAGATCCTGAAATATTTGGTGTGATTCGACGACAGGGTGATTTCTCGCCGAGAATAAAATTGATAGCGTCCACTGAGCTGAAGACATCGAGAGCGTCTTGAAAGGAAAATTATCTTGATGAAACGTCTAGCTATAAAGAAGAAAAACGTCGTCCGCTGTCGACGCTCTTTCGAAATAAACCGGGGCATCGCGGCAAACCTAAAAACTTGATTTTCATCTCGACCGTTATTGTCTTTGTTAATAACCTCGCTCGAGCACCCCATTCTGTCTTACTAATGACTTTTTATATTACCAAATTGGGTTTCCTCTTTTACGAGTATATCTCTGGTGAGGAATGACACGCGTTTTGCATCTATATTTTAGGTTTATCTTCCGCTCATGGCTTCGGTCGCGAAGAATAATTCTACACATCTAACATAACCGTTTGACATATCAAGACTCTAGCTAGAAAATATAACAGAAGGTTAAATCATATCAAAATACGCTATTTAACAGTATATGCTATGTACCAATGCGATGGCTAATAGAATAGCGCTAACGGTTTTCCTTTCGCTTTACAGAAATAAAAAAACTAAACTTAGTAAGCACTCATCAAAGCAGCATAAGAATCATGTTTTACGTCTACTTTATGAACTACTAACTTTACGCAGTCATCGATGCAGGGCACGGTGCACTAAATCGATGATAACGTAAAGTGCGCTCGTTAACGGCACGGTAGTTACTCTTGCGATAAAGTTACGAACTTTTGCAATATTATTCTCGAAACTGGCACAAGTTATATCATGAGATAGATCGTGGAACTTCTACGTGATTATCTTTAAAGTTGTGCTAAATTCATGTTGAATAAATTAATATTTTGACAGATAAACTGTATTATTTTATTTTTATTTTAGTAGTGTGACTCAGCACTAAAAAATAGAAAAATAACTTTCGAGATCAAAAGAGGCTTGTTAGGTATCCAGAATTCTACTTAGAT
The DNA here is from genome assembly GCA_918843925.1 of Eulithis prunata. NCBI lineage: Eukaryota > Metazoa > Arthropoda > Insecta > Lepidoptera > Geometridae > Eulithis > Eulithis prunata. Next base: position 5,184,423 of record OU974014.1, on the reverse strand, counting down.
ATCTCACTTTTTGCAAAGGATCGCCAGAGGTCTCCTTCAAGTAGGCACGTAATTGGATCGTTTAGCAAGAGTGTTTTTCCAATTCCTAACAAACTCCCAATTTTATCTAACCCACTTGAACCTAATTTTATCAACGTCAAGCAAGCTTTACTCTAGGTAAAAACAGAGTTAGTCGCCTTTTACATTTACCCCTCGCACAATGTTATAAAAATTTGCCCATAAATTCTGTCAGACCAAAACTCAACTACCTATCAATACCTATGTAGGTTCACTTTGCTTTCTATCATCACAAACAGGCCCTCACTTGCGGTGACTAAGTATTATCAATTACTTTGATAACATAAGACAACGCAAGCAACGCTGTGGCGAGGTGTGGTCTGCGGCGACCTATTCGGCAGAGGGCCAAACACGTACACAATTTTACTTAGCCACGGCACCAACCGTGATTTGAATACGTTTAAACTTTTAAAATATTATGTAAGCGTGCTACATTGCAGTGTTTAGGTGATAAAGGAAGTTTCAGTTTAAAAGAACAATGGCCGAGATGAAGCGGATTTGTCTGGCACTAAGGAACCGCTACCAGTGTTTGCCAATTAGTCAGTAAGAAAAAGTTTGGTTGTTATTTTTAGTAGCAACTACAGAAGGACTGAGCCGGTTTTACACTTAGCCGTTTCATATGCAAATTGTATAAAAAAGGTGAACTCTAATCAGTCAAATCCACTACTAAGGGAACAAAACAAAGGCTTATCGCAGTAATCCGTTCATCCCAAAACAATATCTGATTCGGCACCACTCAAAACTGAAAAGGTTGCGGTTTGAATCATTTAATAGGGTAAATATTTTACTTAAGCCAGGAAAATGCTTAAGGGCAGAGTTTATGCTAACGAACTGCTATTATGTTCGCCCTCGTGTCACTGTGCGAAGGTTTTGCACTCTCGACCGAGTTCCGCCGGGGTTGTTTCGGATCATGTGTTGCTTTCTGAAAAAGCTGGCAGTACTAAAACGCGCGGCGGCGGGGACGGACGTGTTTCATGCCTTCAGCATTTTCATGCTTACGAACGAACAATCGAACTCACGTCAACCCCGCTTATCTAGTTCGATGAGTATAACGTGGGTGCGATAAATGGGTAAAATAAATAAAACGTAACTTAACGAAAGACAAAGTAAAATTCTAGTTGGTATAGTGCGGCCGGAAAAGTTAATGAACATTTCCTGTGGATTATGTTTTCATGAAGTTTGGGATGACTGAACTAAGTAAGTTATGATCTCCGTTAAAATAAGTTGAAAGTTCTTAAAATTGCTGAGCATACCAAACCATTTTATCCATCGTTCTGCTGATACTAACTTGCACCAAGTAAATTAGTGCACATAATGTCACAGCGTAGAAAACAATGCAGTAGAAAGAAACAGAATACTTACATTAGAAATGTCAAAGCGACACAAAATTCAAACAAAGAACCGCTAATAACTTAGGTCGTAACATAAAGTGTGTGCCATTGGAATAAATGTGTGTAAAGTGGTTTTTCTGAATGTGAAAATTCGTGTTAGGTTTTGAAGAGAAAATCCACCATTTTCTTTTCAAAACAAACGACAGCCGACTTGACAAATGACTTGACTTGACTTATTTATTACAATTTTAACACTTGACATTGGCAAAATTGTCTGTCGAAATGACGGACACAGGCCATTATTGAAGAGAAGAAGAAGAAGAACTCAACACGCGTGATTCAAACGCTCAGGGTAGAAGATTTTCTTGAGATAAGCAATGGATACCAAACAACCGATCTTGTGCGGCATCCAGTCACCTTTACTAGGACGCCTTTCCATCTAGGGCGTTATACGTTTCAGTTCTTGGTTGCTGCATAGTCTAGAGAGCTCTGATTGAAAGTGTTTGATGATGCCGTTTAGAAATATGGTTACACGCTAGTCTGAGCACAATTGTGCTGTTCCATTTTCAGAGCGCTATGCAATGTCCATTTTACAATATTAAGCACATTTTTAGCAGCAGATGAACAAATGAAACAAATGTCTGTAACAAATGAAACAAATCTAAACCCTCTCATATTTTAAGTCGGTTTAAAATAGGTCCTTCGATGTTCTTGCAATTAGGCTGATCTGCCTCGAGTCGAGACGTCGAGTTTTAACTTTCAGCAAACTGTATCAGATATTGCAACGTGCCGAATTGCCGCAAAGCCACAGGTAATAAGAACTCCAACCGAGTATTTTTGTAAAATACATAGGCAGGCAAGCTTGGTATACATTTGGTAAACATTACAATCTATTTGTTCAGTACGCTCGTCGCTCATCCGAAGCTTGGTATAATTTTAAAGCTAGGCAATCCTAAAATTCGCAGCCTAAAACTAAACCTGCTGAGATATTTTTAGCTGTGGAAACTATCTCGAGTAGCTCTTAATTAGTGAACCTGCAATTTCTTGCGCTATCCAGTACCCGGCTAGTTTAAAATGATTGTAGCAAAAAGTTTGCTTGAATCCTGAAGAATGATGTTGTTTAACTTGTTTTTGGCTAATTGGAATGGCTCTGCATCTGGCTTCGTAAGGGCTTCGTTGACAATAGCAGAATTAAAGCATACGCACTCCACTCAATACCATGACCGTTTTGTTTAAAAAAATACAGCATACTCTTCTCATCTATCCCATATTATAATTTTAGCCGTTACCTCGAGCACTAGTGTATTATAATGATCTATGCCTCGAGTAATCCTCGCCTTGACTGGACATCAAAATATAGGTTTAGTTGTCAAAATTACTACCAAATCACGATTTTGAGGTCGAGGCAAGGCGAGGACAATTTAGAGGGAATATGGTCATCCCTGAATATTACAATATTTTTAAAAAAAAAATTATTAACTGTTATTATTGGATTTAAAATCAAAACGTAAATAAAAATAAGGTGACTTCAAAATTTTAAAGCTAAGTAGGCACGTTCCTTATTTCAACAGTTGTTCAAAACAACACGTAGTATTCTCATAAAACCAAGGACATGCCATTAAAACAATTTATTTTTATTCACAATAAAACGAACCTTGTGGTACAGAGTTTAGACTGGAACTTTGGATGTATAAGGTTGTATCAACAACCCGAAAGTAGAATCAGATTAGTGCATGTCAAACAGGGCCAGGCCGTCGAGTTGGACCCGTGATCACGTAAAACTAAATCGCATGAATAAATCGCATTCGACGCGAATCCTGCATTAACCACAAATAGGACTACTCTGACAACGGGCGGACGCAGGTCGCAATTAGAGAGGGCGCCCTCCCAACAACATTTACATTTTAATTTAAATTTCCCCGATCCTGACGAGATTTAAGATAAATTGGGCTGCGTATTTAGCGCAATAATTTGAGACTGCCGCCGCGTGGTCTCCAAATTAAGGGGTAGGATAATTGTTTGCGTTTTAATTAATAATTGACATTCATATTGTGAACTCTTGGAGCTCGCGTGGTAACACGGGGAGTTTCGTTGAAACTTGAATTCTAAATAATGTAACTGGAATTATACATTTTGGTTACTGTGGGTTCAGATAAGAATTTTTTAGCGTGGAGTTGTTGCTGAAATTGATGTTTTTACCCGACTACGGCGAAGCAAAAAGGAGGGTATAAGTATGTTTTTTTGCTTTTACATTCTTGAGCTATTACAACTACAATTTTGTACCGCTTCAACTGTAGCAAGTGTTTCGTTGTTCCAACGAACTAAAATTGTAATTGAAAAAGTCATTTTAGTTTCAATTCCAAAAGTAAAATAGATTTCTACCACGGTTCTTTGCGCTCAAAAGTAATTGCAACATACATCAGACTCGTAGCCGGTCGGCCGTAATTTACGCCGAAAATCGAAATAGACATTGAAATATAGCTGAAACATTCGATTCGTTAGTCGAAAAAGAGAAATGCAAAACGCAGATCAGAGAGAATGGTTCTCATAGTCGGATAACAAAAGGAGCACTGTAAAATATCGTTCGTTTGATGATTGTAGACTCATTGCTACGGACGGCTACGGCGTAGCTTGCACTGCTGTTTTGATTGCTTGCCAGAGGCCCTATTGGTTAATATTGGCGATCAATAAAGTTAGTACCTATGTAACTATGCATGCGTTCTGTGAGTAGGGATATGGGTAAAAAGTTGTCCATGCATGACGCTGTATAAATAATTTTGTATACTTGCATTTTTAAAGCTAGTAAAATGTTAAAGCAGATAGCCAAACCGATTGTGAGTAAAATGGTAGCCATTTTACTATGCAATCACAATCGCAATCACGAATATTTTTTTATACAATTATACCTTTAAAGAAGACTGCGGTTCTCCTTCATCTCACCTGAAACGTTGCTCAAGGATTTGTTTACAATCCTCATAATGATGTTCCACTGCTGAGTTAACAGCTTTCTCGCCACGTTATTATCAATTTGCATGAACTTAGCAGTTTCTGTAATGATTGTTTGTACGAGTATATTAGATCGCTCGGAAGATTATTTGATAAGTACTTACGCAATAAATTCACGTTTTGGTATAGACTTCACGGCATTAAAGATAAATTTTGTGTACTTAGGCACCTGTAAATTTGGGACCTTTATGATAATTTGACGTGAAAAGTTAGATACGGTTTTGAGTTATTCTATACTGAAAATCGATTCAAAAACGTTTGTATTGATGCAGGCCCGCATGATAAATGATGATTTATGATGCAGGAGTAAAATATTTCATCCAAATTACCTATGTGCCAATGTTTGAGAGCAAATTGTTGAATTTTATTTATTTGATTGCATATTTTGATTATGTATCGTGATTAAATTGTTTCTCCCTGTATTCTATTTCTTTGTGTATAATAAAGAGTTTATAATTTTCACTTCCTCCAGTTCATACAAACAAAATCTGTGAAGGAACAAAAAACATGCATACAACTCACATTAAAGTCATTCCCTAGTAAAACATCAAAACAAAAGTAAATTAACGAAACAGAAAGCAATGTAATGTAGCCGTAGTAATGTTTAAGTACCCATATAATATGTTCGTAAAGGATCGAGGGAGTTCTCGGAAAATTCACGAAAATGCCATCTAACAAGCGCACTTAATGATCAAGGATACTCTTCCTGGGAACAAAATTCAAAAGACAAACGGTAGGGAGCAAATAATTCCTTTTCTTATTTTTATACGTGTATGTTCCGTGCGGGTTTCAGTTAGGACAATTTCGTTCTCTGAGTAGTGAGGTTTTTGTTTGAGTGAATGAATGGAAAATAAAATGTTTAAATCCTTAGAAGTAAGTAAGCATAAGCAAGTAACCGACAATCGTTGGAGCAAGCTAATACTCGAGTGGAGACTGCGTTTAGGTAAGCGTAGTGTAGGACGCCCTCCGGCTAGGTGGGGTGACGATCTGAGAAATGTAGCTGGCAAACACGGGATGAGAAGTGTCGAAGACCGGGCTCAGTGGCGCGTCTTGAGAGAGACCTACGTCCACCAGTGTACCGATATAGGTTGATGATGATGATGAAGTAAGCATTTAGTCATAAAATAACACATTTCTAGGCAAAATCCATTCAAAATGTATATTACGAAACCAAATTCAAAGAGAACTTCCCCCAGTAGGCCGCACCGGAACAAGCCAAACTTCCACAATAAAATAATCTTGGTGACATCAAAGTTTGCCACTTTTCAGCAATCTCGTTCTTTCTGTTTTACCATATGTTTTCGAGTCAATCCCGTTTTTTAAAATGTTCAAACTTCAAACCTGTAGTGAAACAACAAACAGTGAGAAGGAAATTAACTTATATATCAATAGGATTTTTTTCGTAAATGTAATGTATTCAAGAATTTGTTTCTACCAAACTTTGAAAACATCGGGAGAAACTCGTTAAAGACTTTTATTCACTATAGTAGGGGCCGTAATAATTATTATTGAGTCTATGGTTGTTGGATTACGAACGGGCCGCGTGGGATTAACAACTCGACGGATAAGTTATACTGAAATCAGATTTAATTGCAATCGAGCTCAGTGACCGTAATGACAAATATCTGAAACCACTGGCTTACAAACTTTAATGAATTGCGGTCAAAACTTTAGGGTTCTTACCTTACCTATATTGAAAATATTATGAACCTAGCCGCAGCAGAAAGGGTATAACTCCTTAGATACTCGTAGTTAAAATAACTTTGATTTTATTTAAGTATGCCATTTAAAACACGAATTACAATAAATATAATTTCATTAGAAACCCGCATACGATTTTGTTATATTGCGTAGCATGTTCCTACACTACCTACTTATATTATAATTTAGCAAGAAAAGTTTTTAGTCTGCAAAAAATGGACGCGTTCAAAATGTTCAAGGTCCATTTAGCAAATCCGTGCGCTAGACAGAGATTAACGTGCACTGTGTTTCATTATTAAAAGCCCGGCTTATCAAATTGTTGGACTCTCGATTACTTTCAAACAAAGAACAAAATTAATCCAGGCCCATATCACTTTATACCTACCCATGTTCATTGAATAACCTTACGTATGATATTGAAAGCATGTCATGTTATCATGTACGCGCTATCTACCCCTGTGTTGTGTGTTGCCAAGAAATGTTATTGTAAGCCTGAAACGTGGGGTGATCCGTTTGAATAGGATGTTTGTTATTCATGGATAAGTAATATTGGTAGTTTGTTTTATAAACCAACTGATTTATTTATCCTGCCTCTAAACTTATTTTGTTTTTACTTAAAATTATAACTCAAAAATATCTTATCAAAAATAAAATAGGTATTAAATATGTATTAAGTTTTTTTATCAAAATAAATTTTTGGTAATAAAGTTGAATATAAAATTGTCTTTATGTAGTAAGTAATGAATCTTGAAGTTGTTCAAAATAAATTATTTTACAAAACGGATGAAATTCAACGCTGGTTCTTCGTTAGATAGCATCTGTGCATATCCCTATGTTTACATAGATACCCTTTCACGGCCCTCCTCAATCCGTCATGACAGTGTCGACACTTTCATACATTACGGTAATTTGTCTACGCTCTAAGTGTGCTATTATAAATGCAGAAAGATAAATTGGTTGTATTTACTCAGCTCCTACTTTGTACATACCTATAGTTTTAATGACTGCTGTACCTCTATCACGAACAAATCTGACAGTCTAGCGTTACGATACGTTTGCGATTGTCACATTTATTTGTGATCAAGGCACTGGTTTACTTTATTTTAAAACAAGTTAAAAGTAGTGGAAGTGGATGGCTTTCTGCTTCTAATTTCAGACAAACGAGTAAACCAAAAGGCGCTCTACCATAAACAAATTTTTTTGCAGTAAGTGCACTGGCTCTTTACTATTATTAAAACCTCCTTATACCAGCCTCTTTTTAGAATCCCAAGCTTAACCTGCAATAATAAGTGGGTTACATTGTTACAAGAGTAGGAAACGAAGTTACTGCGGAGCACTTACCGAGCCATTAGCTTGCAATGAACTAAGTAAGCTTTAGATCGAACTGTACCACAATATCTTACTTGGTCATTTGAACAGTGGTTCTACTTTGTAATAGATCGAAGTCAAAGTTGAAGTCCTAAAATATTCAGTATTTTACTTAGTAAAGATTAGATTCAAATCAAAGAAATATTGAGCGCAGTCACCCAAATAGCACTTGGGTGATGGTCAATGGTTTGACATCATCAGAATCAATAATCAAAATGATAATCTAGCGGCCGGTAAATTGTCATTTTGATTGTAATTTGTCGAATTCTGATGGCATCAAAAGCTAGGCAATCAGCAGGTCGCTGCGTGCAGTACATTTATACATACATACATTTTCATAAGTTTTCTTTTTTGTAGCGATTGTAGAATGCCAACTTCAGGAAACATCTCCATAACCAAAGTTCGTCACTGTTCGACTACCTTTAGGAATAGGTAAAAAAAAAGTTTTTTTTATGGTCATCTTTGATCAGGCCAGTGATCGTGGTCTCTTGACAGTTGAACCTCATTTGCTTTCAGTAGGTATGTTCTTCTACGCATAGTTTACCAACGGGCACAATGTCATAAGCACTAGTTTCAAAGTTATCAAATGGAAAATGATATTTGAAACCCAGTTTCAATAAAAAATCAAAGAATATTAAAAACCAAAAAAGGGCTTCATTATTCCAAGTTCCAGGCTTTTATGGTGTGAATGAGCGACAAATAGATAGAATGTTTTATTGTGCAGCACTTACATCAAAATACGCATAAGAACGCATTTGAAATGTTTGAAGAAATATAGGTCCCTATATAGGTATATAGGGACCTATATTTCTTCAAATCTATTTTAGCTATATTAGGTAATATAGCTAATGAGTACGGTACTTTTTTTTTACACTACTAGCTGATAAACCAAGCAGATGGCCCACCTGATGTTAAGTGGTAACCATCACCTATAGCAAAACATTGCCTCGTAGTCATGCACGATAGAAACGTGCCCTAAGATGCACTGCCCCGCGAACATCAACTTAAGGCAAACAGGTGTTAAGCCTCATGTGCCTGTAATTACACCGGCGACCACACTCTTCAAACCGAAACACAGCAACGCTGCTTGGCGGCAGAAAAAGGCATGGTGGTAGTACTTCCCCGGACGAGCCCTTCACAAAGAGCTCTACTACTCTTTTTACTTCCCCTTTTTATAATCAGTTGCACTAACAGGAATGTTACTTCCAGTTTGTGTAACCAATAGTAATACCTGCTAGCAAACAGGAATTCACGAAAACTAGTGCTATAGGTGCTCCACATAACAATGGTCACAAATACCTACAAGTTTCAGCTCCTGGCGATAGATTACAGTTCTTGTTCTTGTGTACTCGCCTGCAGGAGATTAATTCAGATTTCCCGACCGAGGGACTAATAACAATTTAAATGGGCCCATTATTCAGATGTTATGAAATGAAGTAGAGTTTCAGTTTCCGTGGCTCGGGTTTCAATTTTTGGTACTCTGATGTAAGCTGGTATATATGGAAGTTATAAAATAAAACAGAACAGAATACGTGCATTCAACTTTAAAATTTAAAGTATCAAATTTAAAAATCCTATATAACCTGTATTGGATTTTTATTATTGGTGAGAATAAACACAATATTGAAACGTTTGAGTGGGCAGCACTGGTAGTCTAGTTTTGCAGGTTATGTTGTCGTAATATGTGAGATCGACATGAAAATCAGAAGTTGTGGAGCCCAAAATAAAGAGCTACGAATCTCGTAGCTCCCGTAGCACCCCTACGCAAAAAGAAATAGAAATCGCCGACTCCAGACGATAATAAAAAAAATAAGGCAAGTAGTCCTTTTACAATCGTGTGTAAATTGAAGACTCGCGTTTGATCCTGAAAATCCATACGATGCGGTTTTTATTCGTCCGTCGCACCAATCACAGCAATTAACTGACTACAAAAAGAAAAGCCGACCAGCCAATGTTGCCAACAGGTAATAAATGCACCATACTGCTTAGAAAATTTTAATGAAATGAAGCATCATTTAGGTACATTATGTTGTGTATTTTTTTAAATATATTTTATAGGTACTTACTAGTTTTTGCATTTGCATTTATTTCAGCAAGTTTATAAAATAATATAATCATTAAATAATTTTATGTTCACCATCACGCGAGATTGCCACAAACGTTTGCCGTAATGTGTAAAATAATATATGTTTTTACGTGACCAACCTAAAATCTGCAGCAAAGTTGGCAACACCAGCCAATAACCGATAGGTAGAGCAGAAAGGAGGGTGAAAGTGGGAGGCTGGAGGGAGAACATACTTCTAATTGTTCGAACTGTGGCAGAACACACAATGTTCGCTATGCACGGCTAAGTTTGATTACAGAAAGGAGATGTAATTATAAATCGCTTTAAGTTTCCCCATTCTTTGGGTTACCTACATACGTCTATCGGTTACGGGTGGTTAATACTTAGTATCGCACTTTTGCTTTCAAAAAAATCTGTTATTTAGTCGATGTTTTATTATAAAAAAAATATATATATTTAAATGTTGTTTTTTTATACTGTGTTATTTTTTTTACTGTTTTTACACCTAGACCTGCTTTTACATATTGTTATTAGTTTTTAATTTTGTACCTGTATTGTATTGTGTGTTAAAGCAGAAATAAATCTATGTCTATGTCTAAATAAGTGTAGGAACAAGCAGATAATTCATCTCTATGACGACCATTATTATAATCTTTTTGGTGATGAATGAATTTAAAACTTACAAGCTCACTTTATTCCATCAAAATACGGGTTTCGTAAAACGTGCCTACTAATTTTGAATTCTAGCAGTATTATTTTCTCTCTCATTGAGAGACGAATCGTATGAATATGAAATCAGAGCAGCCGCCTACGTGGTATAATTTAGAAAATTAGTTGAATCTGAATGAGTTTACTACATTCTTTTTACGTACGATTTTGTTTACTTACCTACTTCTTGTTGCGTTATACTCTCAGATTACCAAATTGTTTTATCAATATTTTAAACCAAAGCCACAGAATAGATATAGGTACCTCTAACTTCATACCAAAGCACAGCACAAAGGACGTTCATGAAAGTTTGGTGAGATTCTGTTCGTAAGTAGTGCTATTTGTAGATTCCTCGTAATAAATAATGCGACGAAGCTACTTTACGAACTTTTGTGTTGCTGATGTTGCAGTCATAGTCAAGTTTTCCTCCAAAGAAAAAAAGGAAAGTTTTCAAACCACGTGTAATAATAAACTCTATCTCTACCGTCAAAGCTTTATTTTAGCATTTTTATATTTCCTATTGTACAGTACAAACAAAAAACAGCAAAAGAATGTTTACAGTGAACGAAGATTGAAAAACATATTTTATTAAAACTACAATATTTTTCAGCGATATTTTATGAAGCCTACATTGTTACAAAATAACAACAGATAAAAATTTTACTGCTTCCCTGAAATAACATTGTTTGAGACTAGAGATGTGCTTGCCTAGTCTGAAAAGCTGTTTTGTGCTATTGTAAGCTCGGAATTCAAGCCTATTCTACTTGTCTTTGTTCCCTGTACAATCAGACCATAGAGTAGAAACAATAGCCACAAACTGTGAAATATTACCTACAAAAGTGATCGGGAAATAGTATCTTGCAGGAGCATCTCTATAGAAACGTTTTCGCTTTCAAGGTGGGACAATAAAATCTCGCCGCATTGAACGATTGTCACTTGGGATGATGCGATAGGAAGCGATACTATTCTTTTGGCATCGCTTGACAGCGGCTTTTAGATAGATAGTGATCGATGGTTTGGGAGAACGTGGCAAGAATGGCACGAATAGAGATTTACGTTCTTCCAATGGTCGCGTAGATTTTTGTTTTTCTGTTTCTTATTTCAAATAATAAGTCACGAAACAGATACTGAATTTGTTACCAAGTATTGGTTGACCATAGAATTATAAACTAAAAAATTTTTGCTTAGGTTTTTCAGGCCAATTTGGGATGTGGTAGTTACCTAGGTATTGTGTTCGATGTCTGTTGTGAACACAAACACAGCGGCAGGGGATTTACGGTCGAATGCAATGAGCCGCCGACCATTCTGGCGAGCTGGGCCTTCATTTTGCATGATATTAAACTAAGAAAAAATAAAAAAGTTGATAAAGGAAAACTTGGAGGGAATTATCATGAAAAACGAGAGGTGCTATAGAACTAGGTGGCTTTTGGTCTGGTTTTATTAGTTTTTTAGGGTAATAATGGTTGTCTGCGGCGACTTTTGTTATTGCAAAGATGAAGCTTATGATATCTTTAGGTAGCTGTTTTACATGGGTTGGTAGAGTAAGGTAGGATAGGTAGGATACCTTTTGAAAGACCTATTTTCCTGCCATTACATACGTTTTTGGTGAACTCAAGCGGTCATTTTTTACTACATATTTTACCATTTAATACATACCTTATAGAGTGCAAAAAAAATTGTTAAAATTTTTATTGATCCTCCTTAGTGAATTTTTATAGAAAACAGTAAATTGTCGAAACCGGCTTAGAATTTGTGCGACATTTCGAAGGATGGGGCCCAATTGTCCAAATGAAAGGCGTCCGTTCGTGTCGTAGAATTAATCAATCGACTGAACGTCTGCTATCTCTCCAGCGCTGTGACACTTTACGGAACACCATTAGCTCCAATTGAATTCAGAAACTAGCACATTAAGAAGCGCGTAAACTGAAAATACAGTTTCCGAGAGCAATCACAACTATTCAGGAGGTTTTTTTGTGATTTAAAATTTTTGTCGAAATAATAACAAAATAAGTATTCAAGTACTACTAGTGCCATCTGTTGTCATAATTTGTTCTAGTTACATTCGCTCAATAAAGTATATTTTTGTCTGTTGAAAACCATACCGGCGTTTTATTATAGGTTATGTGCCTGCGCGAAAATAAAAAGAGTTATTGCGGATAAAGTGCGATTTGAGAAGAAATATGTCGACAAACATAATATCAAGTGTGCCAAAACTGAAAGGCAGGGAAAATTATGAAGATTGGGCATTCGCTGTAGAAAACTTCCTCGTTTTGGAGGGAATGCAAGATTGCATACAAAAGGAAGGTGATGCAAACGACGCTAAAGCCAAAGCAAAAATTGTCCTAACAATTGATCCAGTGCTCTATGTGCATATCAAGACAGAATCTAGTGCAAAAGGATTGTGGACAAAGTTAAAACGAATGTTCGATGATACCGGTTTTTCAAGAAAGATTGGACTTCTCAGAAACCTTATTTCGATTCGTCGCGAAAATTGTGATTCAATGTCTCAGTATGTGACTCTAATAGTGGAAACAAGTCAGAGATTGAATAATACTGGTTTCAAGATCGGCGATGAGTGGATCGGATCGTTGTTATTAGCTGGATTACCTGAAAAATTTTCGCCAATGATAATGGCGATTGAGCATTCGGGCATTGCAATAACGGCGGACTCCATTAAATCGAAACTCATAGACATGGAAGACGGAAGTGAAGTCACCAATATTCAAAGTGCATTTGTGTCCAAGAATTGGCAACACTGGAAGAAAAATAATACCGAATCGCAGCAAAAATCAGATACATCAAAGTCAAAAGCTAATGTCAAGTGTCATAAATGTAAACAATTCGGTCATTACAAAAACCAGTGCACAGAAAATGCGGAAAAACCAAAACAAGCTACAAATGTAAAGCAATCAAACGCTTTCAGTGCAGTATTTCTCAGTACAAAGTTCAACAATAATGACTGGTACATAGACTCAGGAGCTAGTATGCATATGACGTCCAACAAACATTGGCTAAATAATCTGTCGAAAAATCACGAAGTAGATGAGATTGTTATAGCCGACAAGACGAAGATTCCCGTGGAATGTTGTGGAGATATCCAGATTACGACAGTGGTGAACAAAAATGAGTACCAGATTCCAGTTACGGGAGTTTTGCATGTGCCGAGTCTTGCTACGAACTTGTTATCAGTTAGCGAGTTAATTAGAAAAGGAAACAAGGTGAACTTTGACAACAATCAGTGTGTTATTCGCAATCAACAGAATGAAATCGTGGCGACTGCAGACTCTGTAGAAGGTGTATACAAACTGAAAATTAAAGAAGTTAATTGTTTGTTGACATCAGGTAATGTGTGGCATCGAAGATTTGCTCACATTAACAGCAGTGACCTCGAAAAAATGAGAAACGGAGCGGTTATCGGTTTAACTTACTCAGACAGACCTCAAGCCAGTAAAACAGATTGCATTGTGTGCTGTGAAGGAAAGCAAGAGCGGTTACCTTTCCCTAATAATGGTAACAGAAGTCAGAATTTGCTTGAGATAGTACATGCAGATATCTGTGGGCCGATGGAAACCAAGTCTATTGGTGGTTCCAGGTACTTCCTGTTATTTGTTGATGACTACAGTAGAATGGCCAATGTTTACTTTCTTAAAACAAAGGATGAAGTTTTCTCATGTTTTAAAAATTACAAGTCATTAGTAGAGAATCAGACGGGAAAGAATATAAAGATCTTCAGGACAGACAATGGATTGGAGTTTTGCAGTAAGGAATTTGATAAGTACTTACAGAATGCAGGTATTTTACACCAGAAAACCAACCCATACACCCCAGAACAGAATGGATTATGTGAACGGCTTAACAGAACGGTCGTAGAAAAAGGGAAATGTTTGTTGTTTGATGCAGATCTACCAAAAAAGTTTTGGGCAGAAGCAGTGAACACTGCAGTATATTTGCGGAATCGATCAGTTGCATCAGGACTAAACAACAGAACACCTTTTGAGATATGGACAGATAGCAAACCAGATGTAAGTAATATACGTATATTCGGAAGCAAGGTTATGGTCCATATTCCAAAACAGAAAAGGTTGAAATGGGATAAAAAAGCAGTCCAATGTATCCTAGTGGGCTATCCAGATAATGTCAAAGGCTACAGGATTTACAATCCAGCAACTAACACAATAAGCACAAGCAGAGACATAGTTGTTATCCAGGAAGGAGTCAACAGAAATGATGAACTGCCAATTGTGATTAATGAGAAAGAGGTTGTAGAAAGTGAAGTAACAGACTTGGAAGTAAAGCCAGAAGCAGTGGAGGATACAGAAAGTTGGAGCTCAGATGAAATGAATGATACTCTGAAACAGAAGGAAGAAGAATTTGTTGATGCTTCAAATGATAGTTTTCCAGTTGAAAATCCCCTTGAGGTCCTAGTACCAGAGCCTGAAACTAAGCGTATTAGGAAGAAACCAGACTTTTACGGTTATAGTGGTGTTTGTGTTTCAAGTGAATCAAATGATGTGTTTGACTGTGGTGAAATGACTATTCATAAAGTGCTTAATGGACCCGAGAGTTCGCAGTGGAAGCATGCAATGGAGGATGAACTGCAATCATTTGATGACAATAATGCCTGGGAAATTGTGGATATGCCGGTTAGTGGGACAGTAGTTCAGTGTAAATGGGTTTTTAAGAAAAAGGTAGACAACGACAAAAACATCCGTTACAGAGCTAGGCTTGTAGCAAAGGGTTATTCCCAGAGGCCAGGTATTGACTTTGATGAAACATTCTCCCCTGTCTTGAGACATTCCAGTCTAAGATTGTTGTTTGCGCTGGCAATCAAATTAAATTTAGATGTAAGCCATCTTGATGTGAAAACAGCGTTTTTGAATGGTTTCTTGGATGAAACCGTGTACATGAAAATTCCAGTAGGTCTAAAATGTAACAATAGGGAAAATAAAGTTTTGAAATTGAAAAAGGCCGTATATGGTCTCAAACAATCATCAAGAGCATGGTACAAACGAGTTGATGATTTTTTGCAAAAATTGAACTTCAATAAATCTAAATTGGAACCATGTTTGTTTACTAAAATAGTAGGTAATGTAAAAGTCATGATTGCATTGTATGTGGACGATTTCTTTGTGTTTTCTAACTGTCAATCAGAAACTGATAAGTTGAAGAAGGAATTGTCAGAAAAATTTAAAATCAAAGATCTTGGTTATGTAAAGCAGTGCTTAGGTATGAGGGTCAATATAGATAAAAACAAAGGTGAAATAACTCTGGATCAGGAAAATTATATCGAACAATTGTTAAATAAATTTAATGTTGTTGATTGTAAACCGGTAGAAACACCAATTGAACCGAAGTTAGGTGTAACTAAAAGTGAGGTATGTAATAAATCTTTACCATACCAGGAATTGATTGGCAGCATTATGTACTTGGCTGTTTTAACTAGACCAGATATAGTTTTTTCTGTAAATTATTTAAGTCAGTTTAATAATTGTTATAGTGAGGAACATTGGACTTATGCAAAAAGAGTTTTAAAATATTTAAAGAAAACTAAAAGTTTTTGTTTGAAGTTTACAGCTAGTGGTAATTCAGAATTACAAGCATTTGTAGATGCCGACTGGGCTAGTAATCCAATAGACAGAAGGTCATACACAGGTTATTTTTTCAAGCTATCTGATGGTGCAGTTTCTTGGGAAACTAAAAAACAATGTACAGTGGCATTGTCAAGCACTGAAGCAGAGTACATGAGTATTTCTGACTGTTGCAAAGAGGCTGTTTATCTAAGAAATTTGCAAAATGAAATAACTAATGTGTACTACACTATTACTGTATTTAATGATAACCAATCTGCTCTAAAGCTATCAGCCAACCCTGTATTTCATAAAAGGTCGAAGCATATAGATGTGAGATATCATTTCTGTCGTGAGAAAGTTGCAGATAAAACTGTAAAAATTATGTACATGCCCACAGATGAAATGCCAGCTGATTTGTTGACAAAAGGTTTGCCGTCAGCAAAACATTATAAGTTTGTTAAGCTTTTTGGTCTTAATTAGCTGTTAGTACTAGCTATCATTATAAGGTATTACTATGTTATTTTGTTAAGTGGAGGTGTCGAAATAATAACAAAATAAGTATTCAAGTACTACTAGTGCCATCTGTTGTCATAATTTGTTCTAGTTACATTCGCTCAATAAAGTATATTTTTGTCTGTTGAAAACCATACCGGCGTTTTATTATAATTTTTAAGTCTTGTTAATCTAAGTGTACCTAATTACTATGCTGCAGTACTGATATAGTCTCTTTTTGTTACGCTAGAAATAGAAACATTTGCCTGCCTAAATAGAATCGTTGAATAACTGTATTCAGCTGTTTAAATTATTGCTGTCTCTTACTAGTAGGTTATGTCAAAAAAGCCAGATTATAATGAAGATTTTGTTTGTTCTTTAGCAATAAAAGTGTAAAAAAAATAAACGAAACAATAACAATTTTATAAAAGGGCTTTCGCGTAAACTTTTTGTGAAGTTTGTTTGGTCTCTGAAAATGACCGGTAGTAAAAACTAGCAGGATAAAGGATTCAGAGTGTGCCCCGCGGGATGATTCCCTTGAAGTAGGCATCTCCATTTATTTTGTAAAATTGTGACGATTTTCAACTTGAGATGTTTTTCTTATGCAAAAACTTACCAGCCTCTGGGAACATCCATCTTCAACTTGTATTTCGTTTTCGCAATTGCTGTAGTGTTGTAAAAAGTAACGATACGTTTTCCAAATAATAAATCTGGTTATGCACAGTCAGCAACGTAAGTTGATGAAATTTTTGGGAGTGTTTGACTATTTGTTTTGGCTAACTTTTGCAAGAGTTTAGATAATTTAGTTTTTAGAAACTAATGATAGAACGCAAACATTTCACTACTGCATTTATTTGAATTTTAAAAACTAAATTTTTTATTAACATTTACTGAATAAAAAAATTCTAGTAGGTTACCGTTTTCCAGAAAATAGCGAAGTGTACTTAGGAAAAAAATTAAATTTATAAGTAGCTGTTCTCTTGGTAATTTAGAGATAGAAATCCTGTCGCGATACGCACGGCCTCGAGCTTGATTAACTGAAGTTTCCTGTAACTTTTTAGCCCCAAAGTAAAACGGTGATAAAGTAAGGAACCTTTTATTTCCTTTTATCAAGGTAGCAAAGTAAGCAGACATGAATTTCCGCTCTTGTCGTTGAGTTGTTACTGTGTTGATTTTATCTCATTTTATAAAAGTATCGTAACCCCTTAGAAATTTTAGAAGCTAGGTAGGTATAGATAGCGAACCTTTTTGGCATTGCACATTGTAAGTAGTTTACATATAACCGTCATTTCATCGTTCATAGTAGCTACGTAGTCCCAAATACTAAACCATGACCAAATAATACTGACTGAAGACCAAACTGCTCACAATAGGAACTTGTACGTGAAAATCCAATTTCTAGTAAAGTTGCTCTCAAAGAATTCCTCTGAGTAGGTACGTCCTAGAATCGGTTCGGGAATCACAGGCACGTTTAATAGCTCAACTATCAAAAGCTTGTCCAGGTCAGTAACTCGGTTAAAGTCGGAATTGAAGACGTTCAAATCGAGGGTGAAGCTCCGAGACGTCGATGAACATTTGAACTGGAACGCTGAGAGCTTGGCGCAGGGTTACCAGACATTCATCAGTTGCTAGACCGTAGAGTAATTTTGTTGAGGGCTTCTACAGCAATTGTATTTCATTGGATAATATTCACCGAGTTTAGGAAGTTATTATTTGTCCATGTGGTTCATAGTTTATACCCATACTTTACTTATGAAAGTATGAATCGTTTGGGTATAAATCTACACCTGGATAATAGTTAACTGCTTGTCTTTACAACAGATTCTCTATTTATTTATTTATCACAGCTGCTAAAATAAAGCTCACAGTCTAAGACCTAAGCGTTTTATAAGCTATAGCAAGTTAACATAATTTTACAGTCGCTAAAGAGTAAAAAATCTCAATCGGAGCGCTGAGACTACGAAAATTAAACTATCACTGTATGGGACAAAACCAGGCTTTTTAGTTCACATAATCAGTCGTTTTTGTTCTTAGCTATTGCAGAATGTTCATATGGCTATGGCCTTCTTTTCTGTATCCCTATTACTTTTTTTATGCATTCCACGCATTTCTTTAGAGCTGGAATCGAAAACCTACTTCCATTTTAACAACTAGACTATTATTTGTGGTAACCCTATGAATACTAACGCAGCATTATTATGAGGCTAGGATCGACTCGAAAGGGCCACTCGACCGAAGTCTCTGGCTCACACTGAAGATGTTCTACTCCGATATTAAATGCTGAAGAACCTCATTATAACGCCTTATTATCAAGTTATTAAATAGGTATAATTCATTTCTGGGCAGAAATTAAATTCCTTCGAGACAGTATACTTCGCAAAGCAGTATAGGTATAGAAAAGTACTAAACATGAAACCTAAGTCATAACCTACTTATTCATGTGTAAAAGTGGCGTAAAAGTTAGGCTATTCTTTGTTCTTTCATAATAATTTCATTGGACAAGCTTTTTGAGTAACCGATACAAGTCTCAGAATATTTTCAAACACGAAAAAGCTTTTGGAAACTTTATTAGATGGTAAACAACGGTACCTGAACATGCTGCCAAAGCACCTACGTAGATAAAATAAAACTTTAGAACAAAGGGGTCAACATGTAAAAATTTACAAGAGCATTCGTACCGCATCGGTAGGTAGTATTTTATTTCAAAGATACACTGCGCGTCAACTACAGCTCGACTGAAGAACGCTGCAGAGTCACAGTTCAGTGTAACTCGAATACGTTAGAGTTACGTCACGCGACGACTGCCAGGTTTATTCGTGCTCCTGAATATTTGAAGGCTGCATTCAGATCTAGGGTAGAGCTGGGTAGAGCTTCGTGAAATTCCTACTCAGATTCTTTTGGACATTTCATGAATGTTACATTGCTTCAAAGATTTTACATAGCGCAGTATGTGCATGGTTTTTGATTATTTTTTAAAAGTCAAAACCAACTTCTAAAAATTGCAACGACTACGCTATGGAACTCAACGCTCTATACCATAGATTTCGCCTTTGATATTGATTGCACAATTTTATTTTAACAGAACCCGGTCTATCATCCAGGCTAAATGCACTAACCTAAAAAGTTTAAAATTGTATCAGAATTGTAATTGCAAAAGCGCACAGTTTCCAACTTCACTTCCACTCCCAGCGTCTGTGACACCACATCCGTAGGTAGGCATAAAAAGCTCCGCTACGTGAGCATAATTACTAATTCAAGCCTCCACCAGGATCAACAGACAAATGCCTATCCAAGATGGCGTTTTTAATGTCTAGTTCTTCGATTTGCCGATCTGTTTGTAAAGGAACTTATATATTATGTCTTCTGATTTGCTACTTGCAAACGAATTTATATTTGAGTGAATTTAGTAAAAGTCGTTGATTTTGTTCTAAGTTGTTGAGCACTGTCTAAGAAGTACCCATTTATCGTGAAACTTCTTAAACATGGTATGATAAGATCATTGAATAAAACTCATAACTAATTATTTACTTATTTGTCCCTAAGGGACAAATAAGTCAGTCTTTCCGAATCACATATCTATCACATTTTGAAGCTTCGGCTACTAAATAATGCTCTTCTACGTAGCAGTCAAGGATGGACGCTTGTCTAGGGAAAGGCTGGCTTTGGCACAAGAGAAGCTTGCCAATACAATTTGTAAGTCATGTCAGGTGCTAAAAACTCCACCGGAGCGAAACGAAACTAGACAGTAAATCTGGATAAATTCAATTTGGGAAAGTTCCTCGTGCCAAGCGGTGACCAACTTTTGGAGCGGACATGCATTGATCTACTTAATTATACTGACTACAAAAGCGGTTATCATAGTACGAAATATTTAGTACGAAACATATTTTGCGAATAGTTTCTTAAAATCCAATGTAAAATTACTATCACGGCGACGATTAATTATTTTACCCGGTTAGATTTTATGTATTGTAGCTAGAATTGACTAAATAGAGAGAAGTTGAAGGGTACTAATAGTTATTTGTTATACAAGAGTGCAAAGTTGCTTTTTAACCGCGTGTTCAATTTTGATGACCGAGCAATCGAAGGATTCTAAAATTGAATCACGAGCGCAGCGAGTGATTCAAAATTAGAATCCTGAGCGTTAGCGAGGGAATCAAAAGAGCACGAGGTGAAAAATCTTTGCACTCGAGTGCAACACGTAACTTTTAATTCCACCTCAGCGAGGAAATGACTAATTTGCGCATTATTAACAGTTTCAGTCAATTCTGTTGGCGTCAAACAAACTTCCTCGTCGCTAGAATCACTCATTTTAGTTTTTTCACTTGTTTTCAAGTTTCTTGTTTCTAATATAAGGTTTAACAATGACGTGAAAAAATGCCGCGTAAAGAACCGCGTACAAAGCAAATTGAAAAAAGAACACCAAGAAGGTTCCGAATCTGAGTTATTAACAAATTAAAAAATAGTTGTATGATATATTCGGCACCATAGAGGTAGCAGTAAATAGGTTTAATGTTTTTTTTAATTCACAAACTTAGTGCACACGATGTTCTAAATTCAATTTACTTTATCCTCTAGAGAATAAAAACGGCTTTTCCACTCAGATATTAAAGATTAAAAATACTCTTTCCGAGATGGTGGGATGAAAAGATATATACTATGAATATTTTTAGAGTGCCAAGCGCCTACAACATCTGAAATGCAAACTGTACCTCTTGCTCCTTTTATATGAGCAGGCGGTAATTAAAGCGATGTGACCATGCGCGTCACTAACAAAACAGGATAAGTGCCGTCGTTTAGTACTAAGCACGGTTACACATTTTAAATATAAATTTTTCATTGACTAAGGTGTTAGGATCCCATAAGTTTTTAGAAAATAAAATATTACAAAACGTATAGGCATTTACATTCTTATACACACCCTAATCGATGTAAATGCGGATGTAAACACAGAACCCCTATGCAAAACTCGAGCTTTAGTAGGTAAGCATGGTAGATGTAAACAATGTATTTTTACATCTATTTAACATATTATGATTTACAAACAGTGTTTTCATGATCCCTTAGAAATAAGAACAGTTCTAGTCGTTTTGAGTTCGATAAAATTCACATTTAAACACCAGATTTGAAAACCTGTAGGAATATAGGAAAATTTTTCTATTTTCTTCCAAAAACGTCTTTGATCATAAAATGGTAATTTATAACTGAGTGGCTTACAAGATCAGGTACTCCGTGAGCCATCTGTTTCTTTGAAGTTTATGTCACAAAAGGGCAGATTGAAATCAGCTGCCATTTATCGGTAAAGAGGCTGAAGTCTTTGGCAACCCTCAGAAAGGACTCGTTTACTCACCCAAGCATGTGTGCTTACAGCCCTTTATAGTAAATACTAGGTTATCCAACCCGGTTTTGCATGAGTTAAATTACACTAAAAAACCTTCTCCGGAAATCTAACTGTATAAATAAAATGTAGAGACATTATTTAGACGAAGTAATCAGAAACAAATTGTTTTAATTTTATTCTATTTAATTATTTGCATCGAAAATAAATGTCCTAGTTAGACTCGATTTACTTATTTGCATCGACGTCTTTAGCTATGTAGAAAAACGAAGCATTCCGCAGAGTTATTAGGCCCAGCCAGAGCTTCAAGTTGAATGCCTGAATACTGACTCGCGACTTAAATTAATGCCTTATTGGATTAAGTTCATCTTACTAATGAGTAAGCCAAAAAGAGAAGTGGTGTTTAAATTTTTTGTGACGTTTCAGTGTTCGGGTGTTGGAGTTCTAGGGATCATGCCATAATCCTGAAGAAAGGAAACACGATTGGGCGTGAGGATGATTAAAGAAAGCGAAGCATGTGGACATTTAGGGCCAAAGCTTTATATAATCTTAAAACTTAAGATCATTTTTCACACGTCCATTAAATTGCTGTAAATATTTAGAAAGTGCAACAACTTTTATAAGTAGTTCAAGAATATATATTTCTCACACTGAATCCTGTCAATACCAATTTCCTGTATTACGCAGATAGTGATGTAGATTAACTTGTAAGTACTTTCACGATCATGCGAAACAGAATAAACACAGAATGAAAGCCTTTGTGACGCAACTACCTGATGATCGACAAACTAATAAATTGGAACAAACCCAGGCATGATCTTTATTTGAAGGTGTGTGGCCGTCATAAAAGACGATTCTCATAGTGTGGGGTCAAGCAAGATAGGAAGGACCTCAAGATTGAAACATTTTGATTCACACCTGACTGTTTGGTGTTCATCTAGCTGTCACGCTACGTAAGAGCTTTATCGCCTTATTTCCCAAAGGTTTGCAGAATGTCGGTGGAAGGAAATGATTTAGAAACTTTTGCTGTAAACTGTCATCGAAGAACATGGACGAATTCGTCCTTATTAGGTACGTGGGTGTAGCAGAGGAGATTATAATCTAGAAACTTTACACCCCACTGCTTAAATTGACACAAAAAATATGAAGAAAATTTTGAAATATTCGTATGAAGGACTTCCTAACTATTTGGAGCCGTGCGCGTAAAGAAAACGCGATGTTGAGCCATGCTTCTCTCTTATTACTGATGATGACAATGATGATTATCTACACTGACATAGAAAACAGTATTGTTTATATTTATTTAGCCCATCGCACTGAACTTTCCAATTTGAACTGGATCATTTCCATCAAGTTTTCTTTTTGTTTTATGCAAAACGAGTCTCTCGTCGCAAACAATGTAATTTCTTGCTTGTTCTATTCCCCGACTCCCCGAAATTATTTGTGAACGTAATTACTGAAGCGTATTGTTGTCTGATCTGGGGATTGTAAAATAAAACGACTTTTGTTGCGATTAGGATTACGCAACACAATTACACGGCAAATGAAGGCGTAGGCTGTACTCAGAACTAAAGCGAAGATCATCGCTTTTCTTATCTGTTACCTGGACAGCCACTCAAGCTCCCTATTATAAAGATTTTCAATCCAAACCGTGAAACAAATAAAAATCTAGCAAAACGAGCAGTAAATCATATTCCGATGAAAACAATCGATATCCGTCCGGCGCGGCGGCTTCTTCAGTGTTTGAGTTTATAAATGTTGGATGATTTTGTTTGCATTTGTATCGACCCGACAGATATCCGTTTAATATGATAATCCGGATGCAAACACCGGCGGATTGGCCGGCTAAATTATTTATGCACCCCGGCCTGCGGGTGATAGCTTCACGGTTCGGTCCGGGACAGTTTACGGTCCGGTTTGCGCATAGTAAAATTGAAGGAGTGTGAATTATGTGACCTTGAAGCACTAACTTCAGTTTCTATTACAGACATATAATTTATTTATTTATTTAAAAATTTCACACAAACAAGTAGTGCTAGGAGGACTTAATGCTAAGAGCATTGTCTACCAGTCTTCCTGGGCGTGCAAAAAGGTGGTGTGGGGTGTTTTTATAGGTACCAGTTGTAGCGTTGTCTATATGACACAGATGAAGCAGTTTCTAATATTTCTTCTGAATTCGAGCTAATACTGAAAAGAACCTGAGCTTACTGTGCAAGACTGACAAACAGTAAATTGCTTTAATAGAGAGGTATGCCAGGAAGAGAAAAACGAAAGCTTTTCCCAAGGATAATAATATCAGGCTGGTGATTAAGGTGTTATAAAACTTCTGCTCAGCGCACAGTGGTGTGAGGAGGTCGGGCAGGTGGGAAGTGACAAACTTAATTATTTACGAGTTCACAGCTCCGATTTTGTCAGCGCTGTCAGCTGCGCGTGATGTTACGATTTCACTCTTCGACGTTTTGTAATGTTCGAAATGTTTTGCTATCTCTTGCTCTTCTTATATTTGTTTTGCAAACTTCTTTGTACTACGTTAATTGCAATTAAACAGGTAAGTAGTTCAGTACAAGAACCGTTCCTTTACTAAAATTTTACAGTTTTACATGACAAAAATGTTGGTTAGTCACGTGACTGCATGTCGCTTGGAAAAGTCATTCTTGCTGATGCTTCTAAAAATGTTCGAGTTCATTTACATTTACACGACCCACAATAACTGTCATATTAACAGAAGCCTCCGTATTCACGCTTTACGTTTTGTGTCTAAGAAGAAACTGTTTCAAAAACCGATTGGTCAATTACGTTATTTCTGTTGCACACAAAAACTAGGACGCGCTAAGTGTTCAGAAGCCAGCAAGAGGTTTTAAATCAGGACTTTTTATTAGGAGAGGAGAGTGTTTGCCCCATTACCCGAGTAAGATTTACTTTCAAAGTAAGTTGCGGTGAGCAGCGCTCATATAATAAAACTTGCAGGCTACATGTAGGCTACGCTATTTCCTTATTTATGGTTGTTTCCAGTAAAGTATTTTTAATGTAGCTTCAAAAAGCTTAGAGTTTTCTGTAGAGCCTCATTACAGTTAAAATTAACATTTTCCGCGACTGTTTCTTATGTTTTTCATACGTACTTCGTTATAATATCCGGATAACTAAAAATACTACATTTAAGTGTCTTTTGAACTTATGAATCCACAAAATATAATATCAAATGAACGGTGAACACAGCTGAACACGGGGCCAATAATGCATGAACAAATGCCAAAAAAACCTGGGCCAAAACATTAGGTTTGCGTTAGTTCTTTATGGGAACATCTATTCTGTCATAATACTTATGCTACGTCCACTCTGCCCCTATAAATAGATTTCATCAAAGAACCTATTATTGACTTATTGACATGCAATAGTCGCTAGAAAATAGGAAGCGTCAAAAATGCATGAGTGGGCGTGACGCCACGTGGCTTATCGAAACATTTCTACACATTTTGATTCTGTACTCTAGCGATTGTACTATGTCAACTTTTTCAATACGTAGCACAACGTAAATGTTTTATTTCACCTGTATAATATATTTTCACTCAGTCAAACCGGTTTGGTCTGGTGTATGGTTTGAGTAAAGGATTCTATAGCACTTTCTCATGCGACCATGGTGACTGCTATTTTAATTTGATTGTTCAACTTTCGATAGTTTACATTTTCATAAGTATTGAACAAAATTAAGTTTTTAGGTAATTTGCATAATTCTTCGTCACAGAGAATTTATACTTGGAAGTTGGAGTCTACATAAAAATAGAAAAAGATTGACAGAACACCTACTCTAGCGTTTAGTTCTCATTTCATGCCATTCACTATCATAATCAATAAGTAGGTATGCCTGAAGTTGTAGACTAGGTTGATGGATCCAAGTACATTAAGGCTCTACTGAGTTAAGCAATTTAGGCATGATACTCTGCATCTCATAATGCTAAATGCCCAGCCAGATTAAATTACTACAAGCTGATTACGATCCGTCTAAGCTGGTTTAAACCTCATGTGCGCTTTGGATTCTAAGCAAGCACAGATGATGTTTTAGTATGACCCAGTCGCATAGCAATTTCACTCCAAGACGCTGCTGGCACGACGACGCAAAACAAAGCCTAGGATGATTTCGTAATAGTTTAATTTTGTTTGACAAAATTCTGTGACAATTTACGAAGATATCTTACAGAAAGTTGGATCACAAAAATTTTAAATATAGTGATTTTGTTTGAGTTAATTAATAACAATCAGGAGTTGTAAGGTAGAAAACTCAGGCGTTTCATATTTGAATTGTCTACACAATGGAAATAAGATTCTGATAATTGACTTTAGGTATCATATCACTAGTTTCAACTATTTTTATTAGAAACCGACTAAGTAGAGGTATCATTTCTTATTTTCACTAGGCTAGAAGGATAGGATATCATTTTTTTATGATATGAATACACTCTATTTGTCAAAACATACACAACAGAAAACGTGACGTAGTAACATCCTACTTCATCAAACTTGTTCAATATTCAAATATTGGATGAAACTTAGGAAATTAATCCTACGGATAAAAGGAAAGCGAAATATTGCTTATTTATAGGCAAAGTTGGGAAGAAAGCAGAAAAACATAAATCAAATCACATCGATGAGCCTCGTGATCAGCGGTTAGTGTTGCCAGATATACCGGCTTTACAAACTTATGAGAAGAATCCGGCTTTATTTATGCAAGTGTGTTTTAGTTTAAAAAAATGTGTACTGTACTGATACCTACAAAGTTTTGTTATATCTAAAACTGCAATCGTATAGTCATTATTATAGACATTATCAACAGCTTGAAGAAGTCCATAGACTCTTCCACAAAAACTTTGATAACTAACGATCTTAAACTTTCTCCACAAACCGATTTCCGCACAAAAGTTTAGCTGCTATGAATATCCAGCCAAACTTAGCAAGGTTTAAAACTTCAAAAGCCGGAAAAGACCTAAACCAGTTGCGGTTTCTGTTGGCGCTGACTGAAGTTATTACAGCTATGGATTATTTGATACGTGCTGTGGTGGATCGGTAATACACTCGAGAGCTCTTAATATTTCCACGACAAGATGCATTACATTTAAAAAAATCGTTGTAGATAGGGTTCAATTTTCACATCAAAAACCATATCGTAAAACATACGGAAAAGTAATGAATCAAAGGTAGTTTTTATTACCAAAAAATAAGCTTGTAAATCTGCATTGCAAAGTTCAACAAACAAAACACTAGCGGCACACCTAAATGCAAACGCAGTAACCTCGTTTTTTACCTTAGCTTGACCCACACTTTACGTTGTGTACTTACGATGTAGGCCTAGCCCACGGCGGCGTCGCGGTATATGACTTGATGCTATGCGTTAATTCGTGTTCTATTGCGTTCTACCAACGTTTACTCTCATTAGTCTCATTTACAATAAGATGACCCGGTATAAGTAATTTAGGAAATAGTTTCGCTTAGCTATCTTGTCATTTCACCTTCTCTGCTGAGCCTCATTGTCTTTGTACAACATTGTATTATGCCTAGTTTAATAAGCTTACGAATGAATTCCCAGACACGGTAGACATCCTCTCAGATATCTTAAAACCTATTTATCTCAATACAAATAAAATGCCAAGGTTTGAGGGTGAGTTTGGTGAATGGTAGATTTGATTTCGATTCAAAATCCTCGTAATATTTGGTTTGGATACTCTCAGCTTTGACTTTGAGAAAAGGCAGTCGAAACCCACTGGTGTCAACGCTTACATAATGCTTTCTCCAAATCACAGTTGACTGAGAAATAAAGTAGAATGCACTCCCTTTGTGTCAGCTCCCACAACAATAGCGGCACCGGAACTCTGAATAAAAATGAAAGTGGATTTGCCTGTAATTTTTATAAACCCGGCAATCTTGTTTAGTACCGTTGCGCTCTCATTAGCATGCGCAACTATAGTGGCTATCATTAGTTCTGTATTACCTGTCTGACTATCGTATAAAACTACTGTAGGTACATAATATTATGCAAAGGTTTAGGAAAGTATAAAAAACTTTTAAGAATCAAAATACCTTTGTACAGTTCGCCGAGTATATAGGTTTTACAAATTAAAATTAGCTAAGTATCGTCACTATTTTAATTATTTCATTATGTTATATAAAAAATAAGACTACTTTATTATTTAGCTTTATCAATCATACAGATAGTTGGAATGTTTGTACATTCGAAGCGTGAAAGCTATCAACATAAACAAAACTGCTTCGATCTCGTTTCCATTGAAATTTCGCTGTTATTTCAAAGTTGCTCTTTGGCTGTTCTATTATCTTGGTATAAATTATTGAAATAACTATATTCAGGACTAAGTACCTACGCTTTTTCTTATTCAGCTTGTTTATAATTTTAAGTCGAAGTGTTTTATAATATTGCTCGAGAAAAACAATAATATCACTAAGATCCGAGGAACTCGCTCTGATCACATTGCTTATTAGAATGGATGGCATCCCGAGACGCTCGCAAGTCCTCTTGATAAATTACTTTATAATGTGTTAACTTCTCGAGGGCATTGCTAGGTACATATTTATTGAAGTATTGCCAAAGCGATATTCATACAGACAAAAAATCTAAATTAATGATCTTTATCTGGTTTCTTTCCATAATATATTGCGAATGTTATTTTATAAGACCAATACCTAGACCATACCTAAAAGTTAAAATACGACTGCGGAACTGGTTACTTTGCCTTATAATTTTTATTTTAAAATATTGTGCTACCGATATCGAGGGAAATCGCGTGAACTCTGCTGTCGCACGTAGCAACTTTCTATATAGTTCCTACCACAATAAAGTGTGCAGCTAAGGAGCAATGATAAAATTAAACGCTATTTATGTAAAAAGTGATTCGTTATAGGTATTAGAAAACATGTTAGATGAGCAGAGCAATGATGATCACATACAAAAGCAATGAACAAACCTGAACAAACTCGTTTGACCCGTTTCAATTCCTTTTTGACAAAAACAAAAGACAAATCAAAACAAAACGCAATCAATTGTATAACTTGTCCAAGTAAGCTTATCGTGTAAACTTTAAATGAAAGTTTGCATTATAGCGTATGATATAACAGTATCCGTGTTTGTTTGTATATGATTATTATAGTTGAATGGCGCCGGCGCGGCCTTGGAGAAAGTATTCTGCGTGGTGAAACCGCAGATCTTACTATAGCCTGATCCCTCGTGATGTGAGCCTATCTGCCTGATGTAACGGAAATATCTCCTTTTGTGACAGCTGTGTGGTCATGCAGGTTATCTGATTACCGAATTGTGAATGCCGAAGTGTAGTCCTTGGTATGGCACAGTCGTGAGCGTGACTGCGGTACACACCTTTGCATAAATCGGTTTGGTTTGTCTGGCTCCCATAACTTTTTTTTATCTTCGACAGAATGCCCCCTTCCATATTATGTAAAAATGGGTAAATGTTATTTAGTACTCAATATCACTACCGTTTAGGGCTTAAAGTTAAATCTAGATTTTTACTAGAGCAGGTATTAAAATTTCATAAAGTTTCAGTGCTGTCTAGAGCTTTCTCTTGTGTAAGAGCCTGCCGCATAATATTAAGCTTCGCTGTGGTAAATCTCCGTCCTTTGAAGCGTGGAAGGATTAATAAAACTAGGTGGTTGGCTATTGCGTGTAAAAGAAAATGTTTAACGAGAATTTGTTATGCAAACTGATGACATTGTTTTTACAACTTTATAAAGGATTTAAATTTTTATATTTTTTAATTTGTTTGGTGAGAATTTTAGAGCTAAGACTAAATTTTCTAGCCAGGCTAGTTTGAAAATGTGCGCTTTTGAAAGACAAACGTTGCGATGATAGCGAAAACGATGGTATATCTTAAATATTCCAGAAAACCCATAAGCTGTGTTGTTCTGCAGGTGGTGGTGATGACGGGCGGGTGAGGGCGCCGACGCCGGCGCTGGGGCGGGCGCGAGGCGCGCTCGCGAGATGAGCGGCCTGCATGTGTCGCCGCCGCCGCCCGCGCCGTTGCCACCGCAGTCCGCCGCCGAGGCGCTCTCCTCCCTGCTGTGGCAGCCGTACGAGTGTCGCTCGCCGCCGTTCACGCGCTCCCGCACCGATGGCTGCCTGCGCGGGGGGGACGCGCCAGCGCGCGCGCCACACCCGCTCCAGTCGCCGAACGGCGGTCGTCATGCGCGCGCGTCGTACCGCGCCCCTTCATCCCGCCACGAGATGCGGCTGCCCGTGCCGGCGCCGGCCCCGCTGCGCAAGTCGGACTCGGTCTCGGTGCGCGTTCCGGGTGAGCCGAGCCGACAGAATGTGTCTAGTGTGAACGTGAACATAGTGCAGGTGCAGGATGCACCGCCTACGACGACGACCCCGAGTCGCAATGTGAACAGTGGAGTGCAGACGGAGCGGGAGCGCACCGTGGCGAGCGCGGAGTGCCAGACGGAGGAGCCGACGCGGCGGCGCCGTACGAGGCGGGCGAGGGCGCCGCGTGCACCCGCCGCGGAGCCCTGCCCGCCGCCGCCGTACAGCACGCTGCCGCTGCAGCAGCATGCGCAGCCACCGCACCCGGCGCTGCCCGTGCCGATGCCGGTGCCCATGCCAGTGCACGCGCCGATGCCGGTGCACCACACGCAGCCGGCACCGATCATCGCCCAACACCCGCCCACGCATCGGTTCCCCTTCCAGCCGATTCCACTCAGGTTCGAATCAGGTTTTTTTCTTAACAAACTTCATCATCATAAATCATTACCCATCTCACATTCATTCTATTGGTGGCCAAGGTTCGAGTCAATTGAACGCAAACAAAACTCAATGACAATAAGATACACAACGATCCTGAGAACGATACTAAGAACTTGTGAAACGTATGGACTCGCTTGCATTAGATCTCGAAACAGCTGGTTTCACTAACGCGTTATTTCGTAGCAAGCCGCGCGTTCATGTCTTTTATAGGCAGACAAAGAGCTGCTACGATTTTTTTAAAACAGTTAATTTTTGTCATCGTAAAGATTTAGACTAACACGAATCACAATAAATACATCTTTAAACAGTGTAATCTTCTTGACATGAAAAGCAGCAAGGAATAGGAAAGTAAAACAATGACAAAAGAATCCAAAAAAAGCTTGGGTAAATAAGTTGCGAACAGAAAGTTAGGCAGACGGAACACGGTAGCGTCTGTGAAAAGTGGAGCGCATCCGTGGCTATGGCGACCACGATCACTTTAGGAACGAAAGCTACTGATGCCGAATGCTCACCTACCTACCTACTTTTACACCAATAATGTTATGTCCGCAGCGAATTTAACGTGCATCGATAAGAAATTTGCAGTTTAGAATGTTGCATATATGTTTCAGAATACTTACGAGTAAATGTTGCATGCACGTTACACTCAGTGTCACGCAAAATATCCTTGCTCAATTTACCCTATTTTACAGTTCACTGAAATTAAACGCTTTATTTTTCTGAATACGGTACATTTCTAATGTTTTTGATGTCGTCCGATTTAACGTAGACTATCACTAAAACGAAATTTAATGAATTTAATAATTGTGCAGGATGTATATAAAAATTTAACATGAGTTTATTTCTATCAAATTCCATTCAAAATGAGTCAAATTATGCAGAATTATATGCAAAATGATTTCGCTTGCTCGAGACTGTAAAATAATAAACAATTTCTTGTAATACAATGAACTGAAACAATTATTTGAATAAATCACTACCAAGACAGACAAAGACAACTATAAATAGAACCCATTGAAATGTCTAGACATTTTAACTAAAATACTTTGATTTCAAAACTAAGTTTAAATATTACAGTTTACTTTGTTTGCGCCACATGCGAGCATACGATTATTTTTATAGCCATTCGTAATGCTGTTTTTTTAACTACTATTTCATTACTATAAAACAATAGTAAATGTCATAGAGCTCTACTGCTCTATTATATTGCTGCTGTTTGGAATAATACCTAAAGTATATTCTTATTATAATTATTCTGCCTACGTTACGTTAGTTGCATCTCAATATCTTGTTCGGCCAAGGATTTCATGTATTATATTTTATTGCCAGTCACCGATAGCTAGATATTTATTTTCTATAGTAATAATATTAATATGTAGCCATGTTTAATATTTCTATGTGGCATGGTGTCATAGTTTGTTTTATTATTTCAAAAATAATGGCAATTTTCTCGTATGATGATTTACTGATTATTTCGGAATAAAACATAGATTTTTTAATGAAAATCTCTACCTGGCTTAAGTTCTTAATCAATTTCCCAATGTTTTGACTAACAACAAAGGCTAGTTACAGTCTTAGGACAAGCATCTTAAGATTGTAAAAAACTTACACGTCTTTATCACGCAATGGTTTTTATTTCAAATTGTAATTGTTTTGGTCATGCTATGTTTAGTAATATACTAATAGCCGCCAACTAAATCGGCCTTGTTATGTAATTCAATTGTTTACACATTTCGGTTCACAAGGTCACAATCGATACTTCTACGAAAATGTCACATGCGAATCTTATAAAATCACTGCATTTCTTATAAATCAACTTAAAATAAAATAAAATATGACTCGTAATTTTGGGACCCTATAAATAAACAATCGCTACTACCCTTCAATATTTATAGCTGTCACAAAGTTAAGTGTAAAAAATCCGATATGAAAATTAAATGTTATATTGTGATAAAACTCTCCAATGTTCAAGTTCTATCGGCTAAAGGGTATGCTATCAGACAATCGCATAACAACGGTTTTATGGGTCTCAACACATATATATCCCTGTCCAACTAAGTATATCTCCATTTATTTTAGTAGATGTAATTACCTAGTTTGTTTGGCTACAACTATTTGCTTGTTTAGTTAGGACACGTTAGGGTAACTCATACTGGAATAGTTTCCTTTGTTTCTTCGTCTACTCGACTCTAGTTCATTACCGATGCTAATAATATGGGAATATAATACGTTTGGGTAAACGTATAAAATATTGATACTTAGTAATATAATAGGCAATTAATTGGCTTATCTACTTTAATCCCGGTTTCTATTTTCTCTTTGACACGCTGCTAAGTACATATTTATTATAATATAACAGTAAACTTAATCTTTCCTAAATAACTACACCTATTCCTTTCTTATCAAGAAATTTTGATTCATTTTGGCGTCCAAACAGGGACATAAACCTCTACAAACGTAGATGTACGTTCGGAAATGTAATTTTAATTTTGACTAGTTTCATATTAGCTTGCAATTTTAACATAGTAACGTATTTATTTAAACAATATAATTATGTCTTTAGATAATTTACCATTTTAGCAATATAATTTTACATATACATTATGTAAGTACACTAATAATTGGAATAGTGATTGTTTAACCATATTCCCGATACCGTAGATACTTGTACCACTCGTACAAAGCTCTTGAGTTAGATTCCAAACTGGTTTCGTCGACCACATGGTGAAAAGTGACTGCGCTGCACCGACCTCGTATTGTGTCGATAAAAAACTGAGCATTTACGACAGTTTTGCACGCGTATGTACCTACTATAAAATGTGCGCTGAATTTTAAGAACAGATGCAGGTATAGTCATCTCAAAAGGTAGGTTATGCTTGAGAATTGAATGTGCACCGAAAGGAATGTTTGTATCGAAAATGTCCTGAACAAACCTGTATGTACGAGTATATGTATAAACCAAATAACAGTACAGATTAATTATTTTTCTCTTATAAACGTGTATTTAACTCAATTTAAGTGTCAGTGTGTCTGTCCCACATAGCAACAACGTCCGCGTTGCACGCGCTTGCTTTGATGTATGTGGAACGTAGAGTGTATCTCGTTCGAACAGTCTGCGAGATAAGATACTCCACTCCACTTTTTGAAAAACATGCACTAAAATTATAAAATATCGTCAAGTAAAACTTATCTTGCATAGCTCAAGTATGATTGGTGTCTAATTTTATCATAATTATAATATGCTCACTAAGAACTTACCGACCTTGCCGTATTTATAATAAGTGTGCAGTTTGTGTATAGCTCGTATTATTTCGAATGTATTTAGCTGAGATTTCTCAAGCTGTCTGTACTTGACAGTCTACAGTAAATCTTTATTTCTTTTTATCGGTAATTAATACTGATACCGTTAACCGGTGTATAAAACAAGTAAGTAATAGTTAGAGTTATTCTCACTAATGGACTGATGAATTTAATTATTTGATAAAATGATCGCAGAGAAATATTCATATGACTCGTAGCATTGCTTTGATCAACCACAAAAAAGCTGTCAGGTTAAAAAAGTATGATTAAAAAACAATTTTATCAATAAAAGACTAACATAAGTAGGCCGAGTAACATGGGTTATTCCCATCAAACCCACCGGCTGGCTCACTGATAGGCCAGATTGGAAAGAAATTCCCAACGAGCCAGACGCAGGCATATCATTTTATTATGATCACTAGGTATGTTAAGCTACATGCAGTTGGCAACACTGAATCTCACTTTTACCACAACTTGACAACACTTTCTACTTCACCTATACTCTTGTATACACAACTATATCTACTTATGCTGTTACTTTGTGTAGATTTGAATCTAGTTTATTAGTTTTAGTGTTTGGCGGCTACCTTACCTAATGTTATATTCTACTCTTATTTATTATACAGAGGTTGTCACGTAATATTTCAAGACCTTGGAAAATACATCGCGCATTAAAAGATAAAATTTCATACAACCTTCCTGCACTTACACGATGGTACTTAATGCACCTTGACCTCATTAACGCCGTCTGACATGTAAGCCTTAGGTATTTCAGCGGTGACCTACTTATTTGGATGCATAATAATTGCTCTGTTTCATCATAGGTAGGTTCAATCGCATCAACTTTGTATTATAGTTGAATAGTAGAAGCCGGTTAGTTACCCATCAATAAGTCGGAAAATTGCTCTTCCTAAAATTAACACTAATGTGTGATGATAATAATTTATCACGTTGTAAAAATATGACTGATCCGGTGAATAAGTGAACTTCAACCAAAGACCCGTATTAAAATAGCTGGAACGAACCACGTAAGCGAAATGGATTTGCTCTGTATTTCGAAATCCAATGTTGCAAAGACAGATTATACACGTAGCTAGAATCTAGAACCACATTAGGTCAAAGCAACGCGTTTTTGGTGTTCACAGTAACCTTACACGTGTAAGAGGTGTGCGTTGACCTAATATGTAGTTACTTGACTTTAAAATTACTACGCTTTGGCCCTGGTTTTATACAAACCTACAATGACGGCCTTTATATATATGTAGTTGGCGGAAGGTTTTCGCCGTTCTTTTAGTCATTTCATATAATTGAGTTTTAGGAAGCTAAAGCCTTGCATATTCGGAAACTGACACATCGAGAAGAGCCCTACCACAGATCATATAATACTATACTGCCCTACACACCGAAGAAGACTTAACGGCAAACCCTTTGATAAACAAGCCTATATTTCGATCGTCCGCGCGTCTATTCCGAGATCCCTCACTTCCTTGAATGTTAGGCTTACAAATAAATACTTGCACCTCGAGCATTGTTGGCTCCTTGCCAACATCCTAATGGCTCGGACTAGCGCCAAAGCCGCCAGAAAATCTTCTAATATTGGAAACTTGTAACTGAAAGTGGATTGACTTAAACATCTGAGAATTGAAATAATTTTAAGTGGTTTTAAAATTGATTACAAGCTTCTTGAAATGTGTTTGATTACGTTAAAAATGATAGCTTTATCTTAACGAAGTTTCAAGAATTGTTCATGTACATAAAATTACTTTCTGCTAGAAATATGTTTTCAGAAAAAGTTACCTACTATAACACCTTCTAGAGTCTTTGAGAATACTCGTTCTTTGTTTATTGCAATCAAATTTGTTATTCATCGACACGCTCTAGCGCTGAAATACACAAAGCATTTTTACCGATTGAAGATGCTAATTTACCAGTGTCCTTGCGAGTAATTTTTATGAGGTCATGTTCAAGCTTCTAGTGAATGTGAGGCTATAACAGTATTACGATTTCTTTATTGTGTTGTAAACAGTTCGTGGTTTGAATGTTGGTCGAGATTGCAGCAGGACTCGTGACTCGAGCAGGCCGAGCAGCCAATTAGGAGCCTGCTTCATGCCGTGCCTAGTATAATTTGCTGGTAGTGTTCTATCTTCATGAGAAACCATCTGAAATTATCCAGGGTCTACTATGCTGTAGTAGGTAAGTGTTCTTTGCATAGATCAATTTGAATATCAACTTACAGTTGTATCAACCAGCACATGAGCGTTATGTTTACAAATCCTGATATTTCCATAATTTGACTAGGTATCTAATTGTTCATCATTTGTATAATTACAGCATTAAGTGTTTTTTTATTAGCTTTCTGTGGGATTGTATCCCATTGAGTGATACAAAAGGTTAACATGAAGCAAAACATACGCTTGCCGCTAGCCTATTGGCAAGCGTATATACCTATGTGTGTAGTTCTTTCACTTGACCATCGAAAACACTGGAAACTTTTATTACGTAATTGAGTTACTGTTTTATGTTATGGTGGCTACTTCGATGCCCGGAGCACC
The DNA here is from genome assembly GCA_918843925.1 of Eulithis prunata. Taxonomy (NCBI): domain Eukaryota; kingdom Metazoa; phylum Arthropoda; class Insecta; order Lepidoptera; family Geometridae; genus Eulithis; species Eulithis prunata. The sequence goes on along the minus strand of OU974014.1, from coordinate 5,148,177 downwards.
GGCAATCCAATTTGTAGGTGCATTGTCCGACTGTCTCCGAGTCTTGAGTTTGCTGAAAGAGTCAAAACGTTGTTTTTATGGATGCAACTGACATTCTATGTTCTTTTTTTGAAAAGTTCATGAATATATGACTGTGATAGAGTGGACTAGGTTTTACCATTTTTCCGGTTCAGTAAGGTACGTTTCATAAGAGAGTAGAGTTCTTGGCAGCAAGCAGGTGTTCTGTGACTTTGACCTCATTTCCTTTTGTGGATTAGCCAATCGCGTTTAGTTTAGTAAATAAATAATAATAACTGTCAGTGATCTAATACTAATGGTGCAGTGATCAGATTGATGTTTGGAACCATAATTAGAAATGACTGATTTTTTCCATCACAACGGTCATATACGAGTACCTCTTCTACTCTAGATTATTTTACGAACCGGAATACATAGTGTTTACAATTTGATTCTCATGGTTTGCGTTGCAGTACCGCAGAGCTTACACAGTTTGGCGGTTCATTGAGCGTGCAACTCTCGCACAAATCGATATCAATTTGTGGTTCGATCAAACAACTTTATCGATTCACTTAGCAAGTAGGTACGATTTGTCTATCAACGAAGAGAAAGTGTCAGGTGTCGAAACTCGCCGCATTCAAAAGCCAAGGCAACTGACTAAAGTGTACGCTTTGTAAAATGTAATTGAACTTTACAATAGAATTTATCATCGGTATCTGTTGTTACTCAATAAATTTTCAAACACGTACAAGAAAATGTGTTAGTGTGGACAACCAGTTTAAAAAAAATTGAGATAATTATGTAGTATAGTATATACCTACTTCCAAAGACTAGTTCTAAACGGAGCTCATAAAATATATGAGAAAGTAGAAATTACGTCACTTTTCAATATAGAGCTCAGAGGAGTGCGGATGCACTACAAATAAATGGAACATCCAATAGAATGCGTTAGCTTCTCTTGTACGAAGTACATACGATTCAATGGAAGAAAAATCTTTAATTTGTATAGGAGACTCTGATTCTAAACAAAACGTAAGAGGAAATATGGATATTAAAAGACTTTTATAACCAATCACAAACTAATATTATCCAGGTTATATGGTTTGATGCGCGTGTTCGTTTCCGCAGTAACTTCTAACGATTATCAGCTAATTGGATGTAGGATGTTAATATTTCAACATATTTTATGCTTTCATCTACAAAAACTATGTAGTTATAGCATAAAATGGTCGATTTATTGTAGTGGTGTGATGCACTTTTTTTATAACAAAATAACAGGACCTAAAGTGAACGTTAGAACGGAAAAGTAACTTTTCGGTAATCAACATCGGGGAGAAATTCGGGACAAATCGCTGGCAAAATTAAAAAAAAAACTTCCACTTTAGATGCCACTAAGCCTTAGAAACTAAAAGTTATCAATATCAAAAATGACCTTTACAATGCTAATAATATCCAGATTAGTATGCATCTAGATCAGAACTTCTTGTTAATTTATTAGCCAAAGTGTGCAACAGTTAAGCTGTGTGAGTGAGTCACCAACACAGGTGACAGTTGCGACTATAAAAATGCATGGAACTAGAATAAAAAATGCTCTATCATTGTCACGTGCATAACAACGAAAAGAGATGACAACAGATTTAACAATAATTTTAGTTAGCTCAGCTTTAGAAGACCAATATGAATATACCCCTAAATGTTTACTCTAACAAAAGGTTGACCAAGCAATCTTAAAAAAGACACCGTTTAAAATTAAGCACGAATGGCTGTGCATGCGTTTTCTTTTTGGAAACCTTAGTAGACTCATGTAAGTTATAATATACAAGTGAGTTAAGCCACACTCACTAAATATTCATTCTATCAGCCATCTAGTTCCCATAGTACAAGCTTTGCTTAGTTTGGGACTAGAAGGCGTTGTGTTAAGTGTCCGTGAATATTTATTTATTTATTTAATTATGCAAGTGGTTCAATACACGTATGAAATGATGATTAACCATAAAATTGTCCGTGTCCAGTTCACCCACACTAATGCGAGCGTTATTATAGTAAAAAAAAACCTTACTATGATCACTTCCACTTCAATCTATCAGTTAGAAGGGTACAGTTTGTACGTAGCTTAACTGTTTCATGTGTATTTTGTGAATATTATAAATATTCTGTATATTGAATGTTGTAAACATGTAAACGTAATTTTCTTTGTAAATAAAAAATATATCTAGTATCTCGTAGTAAGTTTCTAGTACTCATAATACAAACATCTTCCGTCTAAGTTTTTTATAATATTGCCCAAAAAACATACAAATCATTGGTTATCCTAAAAAAGTGTTTTGTTGACGCGTGGAACCTTTAATTGATTTCTTTGATTACACTATAGAATTAATATCCAAATATCCAAGGAAAATAATTAACAATTAGCCATTTCAAAAGGTTTTGCCACACGAATTTATAACCGGAAACTAGAATTGTCTCATAAAACAAATGACGGTATGTCTCCTGGGTATCGAGTTATCATAATACCAACAAATAAATAACTTATTCAATCTTAATCTGTATTGATAATGTTTACATATTTAACCTCCCTAGTTAGTAAAAGTTTATTCGAACAATAAACGAGGATAAAAGCTAAAATACGCAAAAACTATACAAAACCATTTTAGTTAGAAATCAACGTAACTGACAACCTTCTGGTAACAAAGGAATCTGTTTTAGAAGGTTTAGTCCACATGGATGATTCAATCTTTAATGTTAGATATTTGGAATCAGTGGTCTACTTTATATCGCTATACATTACGACGAACAAAGCTATAGTGGAACATCGCTTACGTAATCTCAGCTGTCGAATGAATAAGGATAGGTTATGTACTCATTGTAGGTACACTTACTGACCAAGGTGCACGAACAATACTAAAAATAACAGGTAACGTCCCACACACACTTACACAACTTTAGACCCTATGCGTGGGGGACCCTTAGATATTTACGCAAGAATAATGATTGAATATTATATTTTATTAAGTCTACAGCTGGACATTATGCCTCATAGATTTTTAAAAAGAATGATTGATTCAATTATTTCCCACGATCTTAATTATGTCGTCAGTCCATCGGGTGGGGGGCCGTTGAACGCTTTGCCAATGACAAAACTTAATGTTGAAATAGATAAGACTCGTCAAAGTAGTAAATAAAAATCGATAAAAGTTTTGGATGCAAAGATAGGTGGACTGTCAAACATTCCAAACTGTTGGTGACTGTACGTCCATGACGCATTTTAACTTTAGCTATTCATTGAGGGTCGACAAGCAGTGTTACGCAAAAATGCATTAAAACTTTCATGTGGGTTATCTAAATGTTTTGTTACTACACCTAAAGGGAGCGTGATACTAATTAATAGGCCCGGTTGCCTAATACCGTAACATACATACAAATCCCACAAATAAACTAAACTAAAAACTAAACTAATAAGAATAAAAGTGAGTTAATCCACACCATATCACTGTCCAGTGCCTAGGTTTTATTGATAGAAAAATGGAAATATGTATAATATCTTCAACGGTGTAATTTTTAAGTTAAAATAAATTCCGTTTTGTTCATACTCTACGAACTAAGAAATGGCCAATAAGTCTTTTGTCTTGCAATTTTTAGAGGTGGCCATCTCAAATCACCACTAACACAAATATTTTATTTAATATTAGGTACATGTTTACTGAGTAACGATCTAAAAATAAAATATGGCAGAAGTTAGTTAATAATATTAATATTATTTTATCAGCAGTTTTAATGGCTTTTGTTATTACTATTATTAACTAAACGCGATAATCTGCATTAATCTGTTTGATGTTTGTTAGGTACATTATTTTCAGTAATTTATTGTGACTCTACATTTTCCTGTTATACAGCTAAAATTAAATTTATACAAGCTAAAGTACATGCGTGCAACAAATGTAATATTTTCTAAGGTCATTATTTTTCTCGGTCAAAACAACCCAAGTAGGTACTGTTACTGTAAAAAAATGTAAGAGCGACGAAACTTTTTTGTCCGCTATCTTTCACCGTCATTCGCTTAGGTCATTATGTAAACGACTGCGGCTCATGACGGCTCGGCTTTAATGATGGGTCAGCGTCCATCACGCGTCTCCAAATTGTCAGCTTATGAACTTTGAACTTTGCGCCATTAGTTGCGGGCGTTGCGGCGTTCCGGGAGAGATTTCTCGCTTGCGGCTTTACTAGCCGGAAATGCTACATCGAAAACATTGCCTTGTGACCATTTTGTGACGTCAAATGTGATTTAGAAAGAGCCTTCTGTTTTTAGTCGGAGGTTTCAGCTTTTTATTTCTTGGTCTAAAAGAGCATTTATTTTGATCTGCGAAAAAATGTACTGTTTAGTCGGATGTTATATGATTTAGGTAGTAAGTACTTAAGGTGGTATACCTATTACCTACCCACTACCACTTGAAACGGATTTGATAGCTTGACATTTTGAGCGGCCTCGGTGCTACACGAACCCGCATTTGCTAGTTTATATTGCTGTCACGACAAACTTTATGATAATAGCAGTAAGGTCGAAACCGCTTTGTTTGGAAAACTATGATGACATCGAATCGAATGGTTCACAACGCGCAATTTAAATCTATGACGAAATGTAATTGTTATTTAATTCCTCAGAAAGTATCGTCCAAGATGACGGACTGTTATCGTCATTACACATCATTACTTATCTATTCAAGTACTTCTGAATAATGACTGTTTTCACACTGCCACCGACACGATACCCACACGATATCTGCTGAGAGGTTTATCACATAGTAGGTGCCGCCCGCGACTTCGTTCGCGTCCCGTTGGATCCCGTTGGTTTTTCGGGATAAAAAGTAGCCTATGTGTTAATCCAGGTGACGGACAATATATATTTCAAGTTTCATCCAAATCGGATCAGTAGTTTTTACGTGAAAGAGTAACAAACATCCATACATCCATCCATCCATCCATCCATACTTACAAACTTTCGCGTTTATAATATTAGTAGGATAGGATAACTCATGTTCAAACCACATAAAATTGTTGGTAAGGTGTAGTATCGACCAGTGTGCAAATGCCCAATGCTCTCTCTACAAAGAAGGTAATCTGTATAGTACATGCAAGCAGTTAAGTTGTATGCATAGATCGTGCAACACTAATGAAAACGTTGAACATACGTATGAAATGAAAGAACATGAGGAAGTTGTAAACTGTGTTGATGAACAGCAAATGCTCGTAAGTTTCAAGGATTTAGATGCATATTCGCTTGTCTTGCATATAATTATTATTTCGTTGCTTAGCTACAGCACCATTACTATTTGATTTATTTTTTTATTTACTATATTATTTTTCTGCATTTTAAACTTTTTACTCACTTCTCAATTTCAAGAAGATGTACTTTATGTCTTCTTTAATTACCGCAATTAACAATAACCCGGCGGAGAGCATTGGTGAAGGGCTTATTTAGTGTGTGTTGAGTACCAATGTTGACCAATATGTACTCAATAACTTAAAATTGTTTTTTATTATGTACTATTGTGATTTAGTGTATTTGTGATTTCTGTTATTATAAATAAATCAATTTCAATTTTAATACATTTTGCTAAAAAAATTATCATTATTATTTAGTAATGCATATTAATTAGTAATATGCATATCATTTGGTAATATGCGTTACACAATTTACACACAAAGATTTGTTATTTATTACCGCCTGCCGAATAACAAAATATTAATGAGACTGTTTTAAACTGATTAAGTAAAATGTTTACAATCTCAAGTATAGACATGAAGCGTAGCATCAAACACGTTAGTGTATAATTAAAACCATGTTTCCATTCTACTTGTGCATTGTCTAGAGTAGTATATCATTATGTTCACCGACGAGACGTGGGAACTATAAGTTTGCTGTCATAGAAAAACTAGCCTCATCTTCTAGGATGAAAACGGTCTAAATCCCTCATCTCAACGCCCTTAACCTACTAAATGAGTATACTGTCAAAGACTACAATATTTTGAATGACAATTTTGAAACCGAACGCTCGGGTATAAATAATCAATTAAAAGAAACAAAACACGGTCTAAGTACCTATTCGGAGTTAACGGTCTGTATGCCTTACCGGTAACCTAGTTTGAAAATAATTACTCATGCTTTTATAGAGTATCAGGTGCTATCCGCGACTTCGTTCGCGTCCCGTTGGATCCCGTTGATTTTTCGGGATAAAATGTAGCCTATGTGTTAATCCAGGTCACGGACAATATATATTCCAAGTTTCATTCAAATCGGATCAGTAGTTTTTACGTGAAAGAGTAACAAACATCCATCCATACTTACAAACTTTCGCGTTTATAATATTATGTAGGACTAGCCGTCGCCTGCGGTGTTGCTCGCGTTCTAGACCCTTTAGAGTGTGACATTTCAAAATTCCTTTTTTAGTGCACACTTACACTATATAAGGATACTACCCTCCAAATTTCATACCTCTAGAACTTATAGTTTAGGCTGTGCGTTGATTGTCAGTCAGCTGCAAAAGAGTTTTATATATAAATTTTAATGTGTTTGTACTGTGACAGGCAGGAAAATAATATTTATTTAGGTATTCTATGAGGATATTCGTTTATCAAACTAAAGCCTGTACCTACAACAACAGGAAAATTAAATGTTACTTACTGGAATTTTATAATCGAAAACTACACTGAATAAACCACTGTTTGCCCCATTTATAAGGTAAAATCATAAAAACCTATTTAAATACAAAGTACATGATAATATTATTAAAATAACAGTTTACTGGTAGCAATTCTGTCGTTAAATTTTCCTTAACTATTTTATTTATTTAAAAATTTCACACAAACAAGTAGTGCTAGGAGGACTTAATGCTAAGAGCATTGTCTACCAGTCTTCCAGGGCATGCAAAAAGGTGGTGTGGCGTATCTACCTTACTTGAGTTATCTAACTATCTAATTTGACAACACTATGTACCTCTTTTTTTCAAACTGAAACAATAAAGGCGGCTATCATTGGTTTAATTATTACATTAGTTTAGAAAAATGCAACAGCAGAATCGACACCAACGTGTAGTTCCGGGCATATATTATGTACTTTGTACACAATAATAATATATACTATTTATAATATCACTTCGCATTAGTCATAGGTGTCGTAGATGTTGTTATAATGAAAGTTCACCCCAGCCCCATATAGATAAACAAGAACGTCGCCCTTGAAATAATTTATGGCCATATTAATTGTAGACCCTCAAAATTTATCGTTTTAGTTGGATATCGAATTATTTCTATTGTCTCGTAAAAGTTATTGTTTAAACAATGAGAACCATGAGGAGTGCCTATTGAATTTTCCCATAGATATTATATTACGAGCCTCCCTATTAATTATTTGGGGTGAAACCATTTTGTTTATCGAAGGCCTGTTTATATTTTATTGAGGTTACCTAAAATTATTTTATGTATCAAAAACCTTTAGCGAAATATGAAATACCTACTTGTATGAAACAAAATCTTGTTGATCGAAGCATTATTCTGTGCTTATTTCTTTGAATTAGGCCTATATACTTTATGAATAACCTCATTTATATTTCCATATCTGTAACTGATTTTAAATTATAAATTACAACCGTAATCTAAGGATTCTGTTATAAAATCTCTTCATTTAATAAACCAGCAGAGACGACCGAATCTCACATATTATCTTCAAACATAAGCGTCCCCGTAAAATTCCACGCGCGGGTGATAAAATCGAAACGAATCCGCGGTTAGTACCCTATTTCCAAAACACCCCACATTTCTCGCGGGACTCTAGCCCCGTATCAATGGGCCTTAATGGCGTGGACAGGGTCTTTTGTCCACTCCCTTCGCACGCCACCCAATTTTTGTCGATGTCCGAATTAAACCCGTATTGAATTCACACCTTCGCAATTTTTCGTATTCTATTTTTAGATTTGTATAGATTGGCAATTTGTTTGGAACTTTAACCCAAAAATATCGGAATATTAAGTAATCTTGTAGTTAAAGAACTCGGCACAGGAGAAAGTGTACACTTTCTTTCCTCAGAAAAACGCAATGAAACGTGTGGCTCGTAGATAAGTTGACATCCTCCGAAATTCTCAGGTAGATGGTACAAAACCATTTGTTCAGTTGGAACCAGCTCCACAGAATTCGTGTAGGATCGACAAATCATTCACACTTGGCAATGCATTGTCTGCATGAGGAGGCTGTCTATTAATCACTCTATTACACTGAGTTAGATCTCAAAGTTCAATTCTAAATACGAAGGTGACATTTTAATTGCCAGAAAAAAGTCACAAAACTAATAAATCACATGATACCTATTATGCATAGTCGTATGAATAGATTTGAAAAACATTACTTACAAATCTCGAAAATTATAAAATTAAAAGACATATCGCACAGTTCTCGGGAGAATGATCGCGTGGCCCGCTTGCAGAGCGACCGGTAGAAAGTAGCTTACCTCCTGAGCCACTCTTCATTCAACCACATTGAACAGGTTACGACTCGCTACACACACACATACGCAAGTCTCTATCAGACGCAGGTTCTAAAGCTATACGATGCCTACAATGACGCACACAGATACACTCAACACAGATAAAAGATTGGTGATCTAAGAAACAATGACCGGTAAATAACGGCCGTACACATACATCTACGCAGCTTTCTTGTAGAAACTGTGGATGAGGACCTGTACCTTTATCACGAACAAATCTGACAGTCGCCGCGTTAGCGTATTCGAGTTATATTGCGCGTCAATGCCGGCTCGACTGCCAACCGTTGTAGTGTCACCGCGCAGTGTATCTCAGATACGCTAGCCTTACGATACGTTTGCGATTGTCACATTTATTCGTGATCAAGGCACTGGTTACTGAGTCTGTAGACAATTATGAGCACACGAAGCTACTCGTACCCGGTTACACACTTACACGAATGCGCTGCCCATAAACAAATTCAAACATCGATAACTAGTGCGAAGACGAAGAAGTGGTAGCGATGACATTACAAAAACACAATAATTAGATAGCAATCCTGCCTGCCTGACCTCAATTACATACCCATCAGCTGCTTATTATAATATGGTAAACGTCATTCTGATAACACCAAAATCAAAAATTACTTATTAAGGCTCGAGCAGACCGGATGCGTATACGTGTATACGTCGCAGTCACGCGCGTAGTTACTGAGTTGTAATGTACGAAACTGTATGAGACAGGACACACTGCTTGCGTAACGTAGACGTGCGCGTCATTACGCAAGCAGTGTGTCCTGTCTCAAACAGTTTCATACATTACAACTCAGTAACTACGCGCGTGACTGCGACGTGACTACGACGTATACACTTATACGCATCGTACTCGCTCGGTACGTCGGCGTCGTCGGTCGGCACCGTCAGAGTAATGGCCTCCGTTTTTTAGGAAACTAAAACATTGTGTTGAACTTGCGCTCCCGCAGGTCAGCGTATAGAATCTTTTTTTTTCGGAGAACTGGTTGTGTTGTGAACCGATTAAAGGGTATGAGTCAGAATGGATATCACATCGGACTTTGTTTGTACACAAACTTATGTAATGATGAAACCAAAAGCTGTGGTTGTTGACCGATGACATATTCATATTTCTTTCGCACGTGCTGTTATTAATAAAGAAATAACAGAATTCGTTAGTAGTAAATTAGTTGAGCTATCTATAAATCGCTTGCAACGGTTTCTAGATAGCTCAACTGTTTCATGTGTATTTTGTAAATATTGTGAATATTGTAAACACTGTATTAGTTGTAATTTTCTTTGTGAATAAAAGTTAGTACTAATTCTTATTCTATTTTTTTATTTACTTGTATATGTTTCGTTATTTCCCTAGTGTGGTAAAATAGTTATTACCACACTAGGGAAATTTCAGAATTCAAATATTATTTTGCTTTGGAAGGGTGCAAAGACTGCAAACATTGTTTTGCTCTGGAAATTAGTAGTTTTTGGTATTCATAATTACCTACGTGTGTGTTGTGTATACTATAATTATGGCTATTGTGTTTGCATCTGTGTGAGTGTATTATCTATTTTATTTTTATTCCACATTGTGTCCCAAGACTATTTAGCTGATGTTGTGGATCAGCCTCTGATTTATTGAATAAAAGCACACGTGGTTATACGTTTGCCTTGACAAGGGATGCTCTACCTGCTATAGAAAGCCCCTTTCAATGCAAGATGTATCTAACCTTTATTCAACAGTAACTTTAGCACTAGTCTCTGACATTCTCACTTCTTTGGTTCAAACCACAGAGTCCAAGAAAGTTTCAATTTCGTCATTACATTTTGTCTATGAAAAAGGTACAAACAAGTTTTCTTCCTTTCAAAATGTTTTTTGAAAAACGTCATTGAGATCACTAAGATGAAGACTAATAAAATACCGAAATCACAATGCTAGGGTCATATAGGTGTTCGGTGGCTAGGGTTGCGATCATTGTTATGCCAGGGCTACCATTTACCAATGGTCAGTACCTAAATGACTTGGTGTTTTAACACTGCAGGCATTTCCAAAGACCCTGCGAGTACCGGTGCTAAAGGTATGGAATATTTCTATGATGGCAGACCTTCGTATGTTTGATTGGCTTGTACAGGATACATTCGGGAATTTCTGTTATTTAAGGTTGAAGTGTTTCGCTAATGAAATTGCTTTGCTTTGTTCTTGTTTCTCGTCAGAACAGCTATTAGGCATTTTCATTCCGCCACCGACACGACATCTATACGATGGCATGAGCTAATCACATAGATAACAAAAGGCCACGTCCGCTTTTCATTTGTATATTGCTCTACAACACCTACACTGAGTAGATCCGTATAATCTAAAATAACCTTTGAGAAGTTTAGATTATGCCACTATTTACGTAAAAATATATTTCACGTTCTATGTTATCTTTCATTGTGTCGATATTTGTTAATCGCAGAACATTCGAAAGATCAGTTTTGTCGATATGAATCGTAACAGAAGGTAAAACTACAGTTAAACCGCCGCGAAACACTGCGCATACTGGCATTAAACGCACTCAATGTGAAACTGTCCATGTTTGTAAGAACACTGCATCAAGTCCTAATAGAGAAAAAATAATTCAATGGCTTTTTAGTTTTGTAAAAACATAATCTGATTGGTCGATGTTTAACAATAAAGTACTCGTCAATGATATCAAACCAATATCGCTCTCGGAACTCTCTATTTCAAATAAACAGGAAAGCTCTTTAACTTGGGGTCCGTATTTTCATTAGCTGCTCAAGCACTGAACCGGTCTCAAGAAGAGATTTTTTGACAGTTTTGTATAAGAGTCTCTACTCAAATCTACGCTTGAGTTATGATCTACGTCTGAGTTCTTTATCAAAATACGAGCCATATCTAACAGTCGCTTTGGCAGTCGCAATTAACGGCATCAGAGAAAACGTAGCTTAACATTTTTGACCCTTAGGCATAGTGACTGTTATCGTCGTTACAATGCCGTCTACCTGCTCCGAAGACATTTACACAATGTTATAGCTTTCGCATTTACAATGTCCTGCCCTGTCGAGAGCCGATTTGAGAACGCTTTTATTGTAAACATGCTTTCTAAGTTGTAAACTTTTATTGCAATATCAAAAGTGTAATAAAATATTGCTTTACACCGTAGTCTGAAATTGAAGTGGATTTTTAATACTCGTAGTAACTGAGTCATTGCTTTGACCTCGATACTTGTTTTGTCAAAACCTGCTGCTCCAGGACATGACTCTTTGTGGCCATGTAGATGAGGTACTTTATCTCTTTTCATCTTGCGGTTATCATCAGATTGAAAAGAGAGAGGGCTATTATTAAGAGCACGCATCGTGGGAAACCGATGGATACAAGGTTTCTGTCCTTCCTTTTGCTTATGGCTAAGTTATTGGGCTTTGTTTTAAACGTGTTGCGTGAGGTGCCACTCCTTTAAATCACGATCTTCTTAAAAGTTGTGGCCGTCCTTTTACTAACGTATCGACTTATAATCTGAAGATAACCAGTGAGTGATCTCTAACAAGTAACCTTTCTGCTTTCGTCGCTTCGTAGAGATTGCGGTCAATATGCTAACCAGCAATCGAAGCATTTTTGCAAGAAAGTTTTCATGGATCCTATAATTTAGAGCAAATATTTTCGAATAAATTCAGTAACATTTTTACACGATGTAGATGTTCGTGTTATTATGTAAACGGTTTTCTCAGGAGATGTCGTAACAGTGATTCGGAATAGCTGTGTGCAGCCCTGTGGAACGTGCACGCGTCGCCAACCATGAAGACTATTCGGTGCCAAAACTGGCGTGCTACGGATACGGTCATTACTAACTAATTTTTGCTTGCAACTTCGCTCGCGTGATAGTCAACATTCGTAATATCGTAATACCTAGTAGATGATAAATCAAAAGCTGATGTAAAAGTTAGACACGAGCATACTATGTTTACTTGTTTAGTGCATGCTGGAATGCAATGTCTTAGTGGATTTGATACGCAACCCACATCTTACTAGCCTAGATGGTGTTCTATGATTGCTAGGGCGAAAACTTATAACAATGTATCTACTTCCCCTCCACATTCGCCGAACGCTATTTAACCATGACGGGACCTTTACATCTCGTTTTTATTAGGTAGGTATCTAACTAAGAATTGGCTGGTTTACTTTAACCCTTAAAAATTATATCGACACATTTTTTGCAATGTGAATATGACACCGTGTGTCTGAGTAAATCAAACCATTGAACAGCTCTATCGATATCTTTGTACTGACTGCATACAACGTTCATAAACTGCAAAACAAATGAATAGATTTGAATTGACAAGATAACTCTCGACCTAACCAACATAAAACTTCCGCAAACATAAACACAGCATAACCAGAGCGTGGCACTAGTACATCGCATACAGTGTAGCTGTGGTATCTACACCACTCCGATACAGATCTTGTGTTTGATGCTGCTTCGCTATGTCAAAAGGGACTTTATCACTACGGAATAGAGGTCATCGAATATATCATACAATAACAGTGAGCTCTTTTTCAAATATCTACAAATAAATTTAAAAAAATATAATCTGGCTTGGCGTACAAAACGAAAGAAATATAATTTTCGTAAAGGTCATTGTTACATCTACCGTAGTAACAAATCAGCTCTATGAGATTGTATGTGAATGCGCGCGCGCAGTCTACTCCTAACTGAACCGGTACTGCGAGGTCGATGCTCGTTCTCCAGAGACCACCGGTACGGGAACGCTGTGGTAACAAAATTTTGATCAAACATTTCAGTGTCGCGGCCTTGACACACTCATGCCTCTCACCTTCTTACATACTAATCAGTTTTTTATTCTCTTCATATCGGGGATTTAATGTTTTCTTCAAACACATTGGTACTATTGTTATTTTTACACGTTTTATTCTTTGTAAAGACCAGCTGTTCTTTGGTAAGGCATTTGGAAATCTGAGCCCAGGTGATATTTACATCCCTCCATAACGTAAGCACGACATTTTGGATTAGTTTGTTTTGTGAATAAGAAACCGCAAAACAAGTACTTTAAAAAATAGAAAAGCGTGTTTTCTATTAAATAAATACCCCCAAATAAATATCGAAAAAAGGTCGGAATTTGTATCACGGTTCGAGATATTCACCCGAGAAACCGTGAAGAGTTTCAATAAAAAATGTCTTTGTCATGTTGGGAATACAGAATACGTGGCAAAAGCGAGAGCATTCAATTCAATCACGTATCGGATAAATAAAAATCAATGACCCTGTGAACGTATACTCCCACAAATTTTCGTGAATTTGGTTTAGAACCCAAATCAATTCTGAATTCAGAACAAGAACTCAACTGACTCAGACCGTGAATGCTTGATAAAGAGGAATTGGGCGATTGATGTATTCTTTAGATTTTTTTATTTAGGTAATGCCTATACAGAACTACTGAAGCCAAAGCTAAAACCCATAAGCTTATGCGACTGCTATGCTATGAACGATTAAATTCGAACATAAAGCACTAACTGGCTAAAATTAATGTCTATTTTCATATTATTATCTCAACTCCGTACGGCAATTTAAAAAGTAGTTAGCTCATAAAATCAAAAAGGAAGCAAAAAAGAAAATAAAAACTATACTTAGCCGAAGCACTCACAGCTGCGAATCCAGCTGGCTCCAGAATCAATCGTAAACACGCTTTTATTCGGAGCATTAATTTAAAAACGGTGCTGAAATTCGAGAGGGCTTGCAGCCTATTTTAATTTACTTCAATTCAAACAATTTGAAAAAATTCTACTAGGGTCCGCGCTGGTATGCAAGTAGAGTCCAAATAACTAGTGATCAAATTTTATTACTACCACAAAATGTATTCGAATTCAAGACCTATATTTATTTGAAACCATCAAGATAAAATTAAGTCTAATAGTGTATTTACAATATTCACAAACTACAAAAGAAACAGTTGAGGTAGATAGCTCAACTGTTTCATCTGTAATTTCCACTGTTCAATAAATCTAGATAAATTCGTTGATAATAAAGTCAGCGCTCTTCTCAAGAACAGAACATGGAAAATGTTCCCCGAAGTATACTATAGAGTTTTTATTTAAAAACTTCTGTATAAGTACTATTTTTGATAAAAATTTGTTCACGTCCTTGACATTGCACGAATGTGAGTGGATGCTGTACTTGGCGATCACGTCTACTCTCAAGGTTTGATAATACGATGTCGAATTCATACTTTCATCTCACGTAGCAACATAGTTTTACTTCTTTACTACATCTAGTGAATTCGTTTTGCTAGATAAATAACTAACTAGTAGAGATTGATTCAGTCTAGACGTAACTACATTTCTTACAAGATTACTTTCAAGGATAATAATCTTATCTAGTAGTGCAACAGGTTAACTAAAGCGTATCTTTCAGTTCTATTCAGACTTTTTCAGTCAGTATAAGTTATAGTGACGTTTTATTTATTCAATTAGCTAATTGCGAGTGTAAAATTATGCAAGCGTAATTTTTTCAGGGGAATAATTTGTACCTAAGTGCTGAACATTCATATGGAGTGGTTTATGTAAATAAGAAGTCATTGCTAATAAAGTTATAAGTTATATCAACGCAACGGCATTGGTTTTTTTAGCAGCTAAATTTAACCAATTTTTTTTTTGTTACAGGTAACATACCCTTTCTTGGATTGAAATGATATAAAAAGTGTGTAAGTAATAAATATATATCTAGGTATATACTTCTCACTTACCGTACATGAAATGTTTACATAGTTACCTAATTATAGGTCAAAAAATCTTGTAAATTTTATTTTAATAACTAATTTGCCATACATTTTATTCTGGTAAATAATTAGGTACATACCTACCTACTTTATTGTTAACTGATATTTGCCCTTTAGGTATTATAATTAATTATAATAAACAAGATGCAAATTATTTTGAATTCAAAGAGTGCACTGCTGTATTTTATTGGCATTGAAATTCTTCTGCAGAAAATAGTAAATCGTCAAAGAGCAACGACGTTCAATGAAAGGCATCGACGTTGCTTTGATAAAACATTTGAATGAGTTCATTTTACCTACTTTAAAATATTTTGCAATATTCATGAAATGAGCTTTCGTTCTTTTTTCTTTTGTATTGTACAAAAGAAAATAGCCTGCACACGACGATAAAGTACCGTAGTATTAGTATTTCAAAAACATTCCTGGGTTCGAAACCGACCCATATTGTATTTGGAATTTAGTAAAACTGGCCTTTGCAATCTTCATAACACCGTCGACAGACAACTACCTACTATATCTCAACTGTTTCATGTATTTTGTAAATATTGTAAATATACTGTATTGGCTGTAATTTTCTTTGTGAATAAACTACCTAACTATTTTGAACAGTGATTAAAGATAAAAGTTCAGGGGTGATTATAAGTAAGCCCGTTGTCGGGCAGAGTGCAAACACTCATTCGTAAACTACAATCACTAGGACACGACTACATTATACCGTTATTGGTATCTGCATAAACGTTAGTGTAAGCAACGCAAGAACGCATTATCTTCATATTACGTGGTTGCGAATCAAGTACCTACCAAGTACTAATTAAGTACCTAGGTAAGCAGATTACTCGGTATAACAGGTAATTTACAATCAAGTGCTAGCAGGATGCATGAGGATTATTGAGGGTCCGGTGTTGTGGACTAATCCGCAATATTGCACGTAAGCCCGTTATGTTTACGTATACCTATATCATTCATATCTTGAACAGTACAACACGTTCTATCCTACTTATGTATCTATAGAACGGTATATCGACTGGTAGTTTTCTATAGCAAGCCTTTCGTATGATTCCTGCTAACTATTTAGTCAATATTGTGGTTTACTTTGAACGTGAATCTTCTCAAAGTAAATCTCGTCTTTATGAATAACAACTTAGTTGTTATCCGCAACTTTGTACGCGTGTAGTTTTTTTTATAAATAATTAGAAAATTAGATTAGATTAGAAAAATCTTTATTGCACTTTAAAAAAATCGTACAGAGGCGAGTTTAATGCTATTTAGCATTATCTACAAACTAACCTGGGTAATAATGAGAGCCATTGATGCAAAGAAGCCTTTTAATTTAGTTTTTGCAAAAGTTATTTGATCAGAATATACAAGTAGAAATGAGGTCGTTAGGGCGCGGTTGCACGCTCGATCTCACTTGAACAAATAGCTCGTGCGCGCAAAAGCTTGGTATTATTTTGGCAAAGTCTACTCTGTAGGTACCTATACTAAATTTTTTCGCCATTATCGTCATAATTCCACTACTGAACACAAGTCCCCTAGTTTGAGTATTATTTGCGTACAGGTATACCGTTTTGTCGCCGATACTTGTGCAAGTAGCAAATAAAACTAGATTGCATAACGCAGAAAGCACGTTTCCACCGGCAACGATCACAATAAGAGGAAAGCATAAGCGGTTTCCATGAGATGCAGCAGACATCCGGAGTCACGTTCGATCTGACGGTGTACTACTTTCCAGTCTTCAGCCAGTGAATACATTATTACTACAAGTAGATGGGATTATGAACAGCTAATTCAAATACGCTTGATATACACCGCTGTGCCTAAAATCATCTAACAATTCGATTTCTTTTAAAATCTGATGCATTATCAGTTTTACTAAGTGCTATATTTTTTTCAATGAAAAATTCTATTGCTATAAAACGCTTTTCATAAATACTCTTTTATCCGCAATCAGTTAGATTTGATAGGTTTTATCAAAGAATTTTTATATAGATCATTGGGTTTTACCATTAATCTAGACTAGAAAATATAGTTTTTATCAATACAGAGTAAAGAAGGTATGGCAATAGCTTTTATTTCGTTTTCGACTTTCCTTTTGGTTCCGTAAAAGTGTTCCAGTCGTTTTCAGTAAGCTATAACCCGACTCCGCTATGCAGTCAGCAAATGTGACAGTCTTGCTGACAATCCACTTACAGCCAGCGCGTTTGAGAATGCACTCGAACAAAGACAATTTTCAAAATCGGGTCAGAGGAATAGCATAGTTGCTCTAGACTCTAGTGTTGCTCAGTGAAATGCTTCTTTATTGAATTATCGTAATGCGGTTCTAAGTCGCACAATATTTTAAAATGTATGTGAACAGTGGCTCTATCACTAGGTATACTTACCTAGTCACATGTGATAAAAAAAACATAGCATTGTCTCACCAAGCCAAGAGCAGCGGCACCATAAAACATCACTGTCATGCTCTATCATATCAATAACGGAACACTACATGTCAAGTTGTCAGGTTTTATGCAAACCATAAACCCGTCAATTTGACATTATTGTGACCCTTATGTTCACAGTACCTTACCAACTTATATGCTTTTATACATTACACCGCAAAAATAAAGTGTCGAGTCATTGGTTATTATAAATGAGCGATTCCACTTGAGTCGTTCCTCTTCCGCATTTTGTTGATGTTAGTTTATAGATAAGAGAGAATGAGCACAAAAGAGATCATTTTTTTGCTTCTCAACTTGGCCCCAAAAGAATGGCACAAAAACCTCCTGACATGTGCGTCATTAAACCAATCCGGGTTCACGTAAGGGATTTGAAATGGGTGCCCTGCGGGGGCCGGACCCAATTACCAGTCCTGTTCTTCTACACTCCCAATCGAGGACACTCTCCCAATCCACAAAATTAGACGGCATTTACTTAAAATAAAAGATGAAATCGATTTCTTGAAATTGGACGTAAATTGGTTAAAAATACAATGATCGTATAAGTTAAATCATTTTATATAAAGTAAATCCGTTATTGGATGTAAGGTTTATCTTTAAGATGCTAAACAATTCGCCTTTAAGATCTGTGGATTTTGTGATTCTAAATAAAATAAAATAAAATAAAAATTTACTTAGTGAGATTTTAAATAGGTTTACTAATTTACCCGCATATTATACCCCGAGGGGTGCATTCCAATTGCTGTCATTTGTATGCCACAGAAGTATCTAATGACAACGACCTCATTCCGGATTCGGGGAGGGAAATTGAAGCAGTACTCTAAATCATGAAGTCTACAAGACGGGGGATATTATTTGCATTCTGCGCTGTGTAGGACATAAAGTGGGTTTGACAATCTACGGGATTCTACGGTGACTAAATATTGCTGAAGGAAACGGAAAGCAGACCTTTGTCACTCATTACCATGGACCAAAAATAGCTCATTCCTAACGGTTTACCAAAAATTTAATTCAAAAGTAGTTTAATGTTTTATAGCAATGAAGTTAGATTGACTTTAGAGGGAGGAATCCTTATAGTTTTTGTCGGAAAAAATTAAATATGTCTACGTTTTGATTTCATAAGATTGAAACGTTTTGAAGTTTTTATTCCCCGATCACGTAGCTGAAATAAAAAATAAACAATGAGGTTAAATCTGCTTGGCACGAGTCGTCTATACCAAAACTAATAAAACTGTTATGTTTCGGTGTCCAAGTGAAACATTAGTAGGTGTTAGTGTTTACTATTACTTCATCTGTGCCATAGGTAGGGACGGCTCGCGTGAAGGCGTTGGTAATTCCTAAGGGATCCAATTTATCCCACCGAATTGTAAGCGCTACGCCTACCAAGCAAAGCCTGCACTACACGGTTTATGTCCCAAAAAATGTATATCTCAGTCTCGTGATAAGGAAAAGAGAAGAAAAACCCTTCGCAGGCGCCGCAAGCAATAACTTTATCGGCCAATTATGGAGATGTATTGAAAGATTCGATGCTGATCGGTTTGAGGGTCGTGGTAAAATTTTTAATGCTATATTTACAGAAATTGAACCACTTTTGCTGAAACCTTTTTTCTGGTATATTTATCTAAAGTTCGGAAATACAGAGAGCGGGTGCGGGCTGCGGGTCCATACAATATCACGCGCCCGATCCGCATCCGACCCGCGCCTTTCTTCTGTGTGGTTTAATTTGCGGTTTTATTATTCAAAATCTGTACTAAATAAGTACTCTTTAGTTATAAATACTAAGTACCTAATAATTAAAAGGTATATTTTGTTGATAGTAAATGGAAAGTAGAAGCTTACTAAACAATAACAAACAAAGCAAAAATATTTAAAAACAGATTTTATACATGCTATGTTTTGATGGACAGCCTTCAACTCACCCACGCGTGTTTCCAAAAAATATAAAAAAAACGATTTCAGTACTGGTTGGATATGTAAATAAAAAACTAAGAATGAAAAAATGAATTTGATATTGTGAAAGTAATATTTGTTTTCAAGTCGGTAGATATTTCACCCAGTGCCATTCAGCATATTCTTATAAAAACCAAAAAATTAATTAAATTACCATTCTTATAAAAACAAATATTTAGGTTACCGTGGTAATCTTTTATCAAAGTCAAATATCTTTTATTCAGTTACTAACTTGATCTGTGATTCAGTAAAATCGCAATGATTATTAAGAATCGTCTTATAAACTATGTGATTCTAGGTACCTCTTCCTCGCGATGCGATCAGGATCCTAGAAGAACGGATAAGAAACTAAGCTAGTTTCTAGCGCTTTGCTATGATATTATCGAGGAAAAAATATATAGGTACTTTCAAAGAATATTGGGGGTAGGTAAGCATAGTCAGAAACATGTTTAAATTAAAATCAAAGTTCAAATTCATCTTACCTAACCGCCGTGAGTTTCGAATCAGCAGCTGTTTAGTATAACGCGATGCGAGATGCGACCTTCACTGTTGTTTTCAATTACCCACCGCGTTCTGATAAGAATCTAAACCACAGAGTATAACGTATAATAAACTAGTAGAGTAACGCACGGTGTTCGATTTCTTGAGTGCTCGTACATATATTTGTAGATTTATTCGGTGTTTTTTTTGTACAATATAGGTATTCGTTCGACCATGCATTTATTGTTGAGCTGTTTTTTACCAATAACATGCCAATCAAGTTTTCTTTAGGGTGTTTGTATACTGCACAATACCTAGGTACACCTATACGATATCGAGAGGTCAGTTGCTAATTGATTTATGATTAGTATTTATTTGCGGCTTAATCTTTACTCGATAAATTGAAGCTCTAGTAATGTAATTAGGGTTTCCCAAAGTCGTCCAAGTTCTAAACTAACAAATTATTCGTGATTGAGAACTAATTTCCAGTAACTAATTAGCAACTGAAACCAATGAGTATGAGGTTCCTCTAGAGATTACCAAAACTGTCTGAGTATTCCTCATAATGACCCACCAGCTAATATTGTCCTTCGTCAACCGAATATTTGACGTCCCCATAATTACATTGACTATTTCTAGTCAATCAGCTGCGTTTTCCGGTTTGGCACGGTTCAGTCCATTACAATCAGTAAACAGTGGGGTGGTAATTATGATTATGTACGAGGTATCCAACTTACATTTTGTTTGAGAAAAGAATAATAGTAATTTATTTTTGCTCTCGATGTAAGTAAAGCAATTTGGATTCAGAAAAATGAAAAACATTATTTAAATTGAAAGGTAGAGCTGGGACTCAGTTTTACGTTAGAGCGGTACATCCCATTTGTTTTTATTTTTTATTCGTAGTATTGGGGTTCCAAATTTTATTGCCAAATTTTTCCAATAAAGCATTAGTAGGTATTCCCTTCTTTGCTTGGTTAGTAACCTTACAAAAGAGTAATTCACAAAAACGCGTCAGTGTGTCCATTTCAAGTCATACTATTAAATGCTTGATAGAACATGAATAGAATATGGAAGGAGTAATGGGCGTAAAAGCATTTTTGACGTGAACGTCGTCGCCAGGAAGCCATGAAAAATACAGTGGAAATAGTCACAACGGAAAATGTCCACGTAGTCGTAGTAAGAACAGTCATAAAGTCGTACGTCTTGTATGTTTTAACTGGTCCTGTGTTACTTCGGAGTGTGTTTCAATGTAAAATAAACTCTATAGTATCAGTGTAGAGTTTTCTTTCTTTGATAAACATTTTTCGATCGCTTTTGAACATGTTGGCAACATAAAAAAATTACTTACGATGCGGTGCTAGAACAAAAAATCTTTAGACATAATAATAAGGGGTTACTGTGTCACTAAGCAGCTATTTTAGCTAGCACCAATATAAATAAATCTAACATTAGATTGTGCTCTGCCGTGAGCAATAGGTACCTATATAATTTATGATGATATAGAATACAAACTGTCTTATCTGGCGTGCATGCCACAGATAGACAGATGCAAAGAGAACGAGAAGAGTGCAGTGTATTTTAGTGACGTCATAATCGTATTATGTATCACTTTTGTATGACAACTATATTCTACCTACTTTTATTTCCCCTGGGTTTGCAAATGCTTTATAGCCAGCCAATTTAACGATCGAGTTGTGCACCTGAATTCGTTTACGGACTATAATTTAGCAGCAATTCCACCCATTTACTGGTTTGCTGTTTGTTTGATAGAAAGGTACCTTTAGTGAAGTTTATTTTAGCGGGGTTATTGAGTTTTCCTAGGATAATTTGAACATCGGCTAATGGTCATAACAATAAAAGACTTTGACATCAATATATTAAGCACTTTAAATAGGTTAAGGAAATTGAAAAGCTTTTGCGCTACGTTTGTTTTGCTAGGAAATACTTAACTTTTATGACGGTAGGTACATTTTCTAGGCAGTAAATATAAGTGCCACCCTGTGGCGCGTATATTGTCGCAAGCTTCTTAGGCCGTGCTCACTTTGGATACGATTTCATCCGAATTTGATTCGCGCGTAAACGTACGAATGATCTTGACCTTCCAAGGACTATGGGAGCGCTCACACTGCATGCGATCAGTCGTACGTATAGGTACGTTTACTTACTACGTCCGAATACAATCCGAACTGGAGAAAAACGTATTCAGTGTGAGCACTCAATTCTTACGAAGAATACTCGTACGTTTACGTACGAACAAATTTGTGTCCAAAGTGAGCACGGCCTTAGACTTGGCCGCATGGAAGTGGTAGATTCACCCAGGTTTTAGAACGGTCCAATGTGATCATCACGCATATAACAACGGTGTTAGAATATTGTTATTGTGTTTAGTACGCGATAACTTTGATGTATAGAGCTTGTGTTCAGTGCCAGCGTTGAAAGCAATACAATTTATGAAAATCCGCTGAGTATGCCATCGGAGAAAATACTGTATTTCCCATCCACAGTAGGCATCCTTAGATCTCAGGCGCTTATCTGAATATCCTAGACAGTGGATGGTAATCAAAGGTACCTCTAAATATAAGCCTATGTATTGTATTCGACAATGTTTATTTGTGTTTAGTATTCGTAACAAATTGCAAACCGCTCTTAAAATATTATGTACTAACCAGTTTCCTTCGGTAAATTCTGAGATCAATTTATATAAAGTAACAATATTCAAGCATCTATAAAATGAACGCATTCGCCAATCTATCTAAGTTCAAAGGTGAACGTAGTATATCTCAGATCCTTACATCAGCTAATGGATCGGGAATAACAGGATGCTTTAGATTGGCAGGCACTTGACAGGTTAACTTGAACGGATGTTCGATCTTCCTTTTACAAATGCTTTTCATCATTATCTTCAGCCAGTAGAAGTCCAACAGTGGACTCGTTTTTTCATCATTCTCAGTCTTTCGCCATTCTTAGTTCCATAAGTAGTTAATTTTTCAAACCTGCTGGTTTATTGAAATAATAATTTGTGACCTTTTTAAATCCACTAACATCTGCAATCTTAACAATCTCATCAGGGTATTTAGTGTCGAGGCCTTTTAAGCTTTGCCTTCCGATTTTTCTAACATGTTCCAAAACTAGAGGAATGTTTAATTACTTAGTAAACCTATGCCCCAGTGATTCTTCTTCTGTTAGTACAAACTTTACATCAGATCAGTATTAAAGTTCTGAGAATGTAGGTCAGGTCCTTAGAAAGCAGTTTCCAGTTAGTTTTCTGAAAAAATACTCTCAAGTGAATCCGAAGTGGAAAGTTTTAAGTTAACTAACTTTAATTCTTTGCTGGAGAATGACAGGTAACCTAATTGACAGGAGAGCTAGTCTAAGGATTAATAAGAGAGATGACATTTACAAAGAAAAAAAAACTGACGAGGTACCTAATTTAAACTAGTTCAACATCTCCTCAGATAACTTTTCAAGGTGTTTATGGGGCACATCTAAACAACCCTTTTGGCAGCACATACCTTAGTTAGTTTTATATTACGAGTTAGGTTATAATAACCAATTTTAGTGCTAGAATAAGATGGTTTTTGCGAAGTGTATGACTTGCGGCAGCTATATTTTTACCTTATTTATCTTCGCTATAATATAACGGACATGATGTGACGTCGACCGCTTCTTACGTAATTGTTATAGCACAATAAATATCTATCGGTACAAAATATTACCAGGTGAAAGGCAAACCACTACCCACGAACTCTATCAAACCGCTTTTTATCTCATCATTGGAATAACAACTTTATTTTTTAAGGTATAAAGTTCTTTGTTGGAGTCGGTGAGCTGATATTGTTTCTATGTAACTTTAGTATTTTCTTTTATTTTGTTCAACTCGTGTTCAACCAACTATTAGTTACCTACCTAGTGTTCTGATGCTAATCTAATTTATTCAATAATGAGAACCAATAATATTAGTTATCAGAAAGAAAGAAAGAAAATAAACTTGCTTATACTTATTTTGTTTTATTAGAAAACATTTACTGGACTTTTCAGGTGTTTTATTAGAACTCGATAACTTATCAACAAAAATGCAAGCTTTTTAAATAGCCGCCCGCAGACAATGTCCTAAACGTGACCAGCGCAGCTTTAAATAAATGTAAACGTTGCTATTTTAAGTTACAAACGCCACGTTACAGAATAAATAGTTTCATGAAATATGCAACAACACGCGAGGATCCTTTAAATAACTAACTGAATATTTTAAGATAAGTATACCTACTTCAAAAATTTCTTATAGTAGAAATTGTTGATCTAAAAGAACACCCGCGGCCCAGTTTCGGGGGTATCAGAAATTATAAATACCGTTATGGGGTCAAATCAGTTAGACCCGGAATAAATATTTGAAGATCATACATTTGCCCCGTAGTGGAAACTGAATACTAGCGATTCCACCGATTTATAAAGTCCACTGCGTTACTAATACTAAACTTTTCATGATTTTTATAAAAAGCCCGTCTTTGCTAGTGACGAACGCAATATACCGATACATTTACTTCCTATACCGTTATCGGGTGTCATTTGCATAATAGGTATCAATTTCCTATTTGTAGCCGAGTTTAAAGTCCCAGGTGGGCCATGATCCGCTTATCACCCTACACAGACATACAAATCGTCAAAGTAGACATCAATACAAATGATGGGTAGGTTACATAACTGGTACGTGTGTGTGTAATATAAAACCACAGAATTTTATTCGGGGTTATTTCCGTGGGTAAGGAAAGCTCGGCTGTGTGTGGTGACTGAATTCTTTAATGTGCCCCGAAATGATTTGTTGGTTCGGCCGGCTTACACAATACGCCATTCTTTTATAACTCGGTCCGTAAGTCACAAAGTATTTCTCGTAGAGCATTGCAGGGTAACTTTTAGCTGAAAATACGAGCCAAGTTTTCTCTTTTACCTTTGGATGGTAAAAAATCCGTTCAGTCCCGAGCGGCTCTGCCCCAGACACGATAAAATTTACATGTTTCGCTCTCAGCCTTTATTTTATTTTAAAGGGTGAAGTAAGACGGCATTACGCAAAGGGAATATTCAATTAGGGACGGATTCAAGATTTCTATAATGGGGTTCGATGCTTTAATAGTGCTTTTGATAGGTTATATATAAGCTTGCATAAAGAAGTAGGTTTTGAAAATTCTAAGCTTTCTTTAAACCGATTAAATAGTTGTTTGCAAAGAGGGTTGCATGCAGTGAGTTAAGTAGTGTGTTCTACATTATTTTAGTAATATGAGTGAAGGTATAAACACGTCCATGTTTAAAACATAAACACGAAGAAAATTGCTTTTAGAAGACATCAAAGGATCTCAATAAAACTCACTTATTTGAGCGAGGATGGGCGACGGGACACATCTGCTCTTAATAAAATCTACTGAAATAAACATAATAGATGTTCCCATCCATCAATAAATTACGCTTATAGACGTTTTTTGTAGCACGGTTTTTATTGGAAGAAAATAAAACATTGATAGAACGTTTTCAAACAATTTCAAGATATCGCGTATGTATACGTACATATAGGCAGGTACTTATATTATAGATAGAACTTGAGTAGAACTTTATATATTATATATCCGATGAAAGGTTATTATCATGTTATTCTATTTTTTTTAAACAAAATGTTATAAAATGGCAACGTTCTACGTGATCTTAATTTAATTTACCTACCTAACCTACTGAAGTGAGTTTCTCGGGAGCATGCAAGGCGCAAGCCAGAACCTCACATATTAAATTTGAGAAATGAAAACTTTGCTCTACATATAATATCATATTAAAGAAAAAGGTAGTAAGACGGCACTCTGCCTTGTAGGGCCACCTCCGACACATACGTGGGTGCTATAATAGGTATATGAAAATAATTGACGTTCGCCATATGGTTTTTTATTTATCAGTACCTACCTACTGTCTAGGAATTTTTAATTTAATTAAGAATTTTGTACTTAGTTTAGTATTGTTGTTTAATAGCAATAAACACTCAAATGAGATTCATCAAAACGTTTCAAGCAGCTAACAAAATTGTATTCCTAATCCCGAATAGATATTATTATGGAGCTTCACACAAACAACAGCCGCGGGCGCAAACAAATTACTGCTAGAGTATTTCAAACTTTGCCTCTAGTGTTTGAAATTTACGCTTGCTTGAGAATTAAGTAAGCATCGAAATTAATTCGAATGTTATTCTGTGTTATTTGTGTTTTGTCAAAAATAACCTCATTCATATTTTATTTTAACTTAACAATCTAATAAAATAATATAGTAGCTAAAATGATTAAGCAAACCTATGAAATCATTTTGTTTCTTATTTTGGAATGGGAGTTCTTAGGAGTTTTAAAACTTTCTCAGATGTTAGAAATCTCGGAATGTAGGTATGTACTTAGTACTTAGGTACGTACTTATGTAAATTAATTAAATGACGTGTTTTCAACTTGTTCAAGTTACGGGTTTCAACTAAAGTTTATTTGTCAATTTACATAAATTTTTCAGTTTGGTTTACAAACACAATGTCTAGAATACTAGAAGTACATTTTAAACTTCAAACTATCTTTTTATGAACGTAAATTCTGCCACTGGCATTTTAAATGCATCTAATAAAATTGAATCTTCAAAAGTGCGACTCATGAATTGCGACAACACATTTATTTTATTTACGAGTACAACCAAAAAT
Source organism: Eulithis prunata (assembly GCA_918843925.1). Taxonomy (NCBI): domain Eukaryota; kingdom Metazoa; phylum Arthropoda; class Insecta; order Lepidoptera; family Geometridae; genus Eulithis; species Eulithis prunata. The sequence goes on along the minus strand of OU974014.1, from coordinate 5,121,299 downwards.
GTCTCTGTTCTTTGTTCAGATAACCTTTGTTATTCCAAATTCTACTAAAGACAAGAGACTGTTTTTAGTTTTTTTCCACTACAATTTTTTCCATACATCTTGTATAAATTCTTCCATGTATCAGATGTATCAGACACCAGAAGATAAATGGCGACAGATATTGTATTCAGTTGAAATTTTGAGAAGCACTGGATGAGTAGCGCTGTGTGCGTTAGTTGACGCCTCACACATGTGGTTTTAATAGGGTGCACTCTAACGCAACGCTCTATTTCTCGTTTACACCATTGAGTGAGTACTTTGGGACGTGGATTAAGTGTGTGAAGAGAGCTTTATATTATTCTAAGAAACTTTAGAGAGTTATTTAAGAAAAGTTTTAAAGAAAATTGAAATGAAATAGGATAAGGTAGACCGTATGATACTCAAAATCTTTAAGCATGTCTAAGTATTGCGTTTATCAGGAACTATTAGTAATGTTATAGAAAAAACTATAGAAAAACCACTCCTTATAGTATCATGGGTGCAGAAAAATATTCAATCATTAGATTAGACACATTCCTACTTTTTGCAGTAGAATTCTATTTGAATACGTAGCAAGCTCATGGATAGAAAATTTAAAAAAGATTTATCAACTAATTATGATTATTACTCAAGCAAGAATTTGACGTGACACACGAATAGCCACGGTTACTTCACCTGACTCGTAGAGGGCGCAACGACTCTGCCCACGATTAGTGCACGAACTCAAACCGGAAAAAAATACAAAGTGTCCGAATCTAATCTAACTCCACGACCTAAACGCTCTCGGAACAACTTCGTATTTTAATCAGACATTCCGAAGTAGATTTTTTAAACATTGTAGCTGTTTCTTACAAACTGTGAGCGTACCTACAATAAAGACGGCAATTCCGACCGTCAATTTAACAAGGTAGAAAGCGTTCACCTTTTTAGTCTAAGTATTTTGACGGCCACAGGTTTTTATAGAACCAGCAGAATGTATTGTCAAGTGCATCGGCACGCGGAAAATCTGATTAGCGCCGCACAAACTTGCACGTGCAAAGGCATTGTTCACATGCTAATTAAAGTTCTGTGAACAGAGGTACCTAGTTGAATGAAATGAGTAACGGATGCAGTGTGAACCGCCCCATCAGATACAAAAGTTCAAACAAATTATGGTAAACCATGTTGTTACTCGAGAAATTCTCAAGGTCAGACAAAAACTGGATGAAAAAAGTTAATAATGTCAAACTCGCAAAAATAAAATTCCATTTGGTTCATTGTTTCATATTGTTATACCACATTTTTTCCAATTTGATATAAAAATACATGGATGAGGTGAGATGAGGTATAATGTGTAGGAAGGAAGAATACTACACGGAAAAAAAGGATATCTTAATCCAAGAATACCAATATTCTCATAAAAATTGTTTCAATCCAAGTAAATATTTTATTAACTAAAGCAAATGTTCTTCATTCAAGAAAACGTGTTTACTTAAATATAAAATAATATTTTCTTCTTTTTAATTCTTGATTTAAGTAAATATTTTTGAGTCAAGAATATTGCAATCTCAATTGAAGAAGACATCTGATTTTGACGGAATACTTTGAAAACTTTTCACATCAAGATAATCTTGTCTTCTTTCAAGATGATAAATGACTTCGTTTAAGATTATTAAAAAAAAGTTGGTTTAAGATAAATAATTTCTTAATCTAAGAAACGTTTGCTTCCTATAAGAACATGTCATTCTTGTTTCATTTTTTAAAATCTTTTTTACCTCAAGAATTTTAAATCAGGACTTTTTTCTAATATCAAGAAGTCACTTTCTTATCCTTCATTCATTCCGCTGATCTTTGAAACAAGACTCACTACATTCTTCGTTCAAGAATGTTTACATCTTCTTCTAAAATTGTATTTATTTCGTATCAAGATTACAAATTTTTTTCAATTCAAAACGATTTGGTTTCTCATACCAAGAACGTGTAATTTTGCTTCAAGAACTTCGGATTCCTTTAATTTCGATTAAAATAATCTAATTTTATTTGCTTGACTTAAGAATATACTATGGTTAGTTGAAGAATTTCTGAATCTCATTTGAAGACCGCGTTTGGTTTATCAGAACATTATAGAGATACTTCAAATCAAGACTTTTTTTTTCTTTCAAGAAGTCACTTTCTTATATTTAAATCTTTTTGCTCATCTTTGAAACAAGACTCACTACATTCTTCGTTCAAGAATGTTTACCTCTTCTTCTAAAATTGTATTTATTTCGTATCAAGATTACACATTTTTTCAATTCAAAACGATTTTGTTTCTCATACCAAGAACGTGTAATTTTGCTTCAAGAACTTCGGGTTCCTTTAATTGCGATTAAAATAATGTAATTTTATTTGCTTGACTTAAGAATATACTATGGTTAGTTGAAGAATTTCTGAATCTCATTTGAAGACCGCGTTTGGTTTATCAGAACATTATAGAGATACTTCAAATCAAGACTTTTTTTTTTCTTTCAAGAAGTCACTTTCTTATATTTAAATCTTTTTTGTCATCTTTAAAACAAGACTCACCACATTCTTTGTTCAAGAATGTTTACATCTTCTTCTAAAATTGTATTTATTTCATATCAAGATAACACATTTTTTTAAATTCAAAACGATTTTGTTTCTCATACCAAGAACGTGTAATTTTGCTACAAGAACTTCAGACTTGACTTTAGAATATTCTACGATTAATTGAAGAATTTGTCAATCTCATTTAAAGACAGCGTTTGGTTTATCTGAACGTCATAGAAATACTTCAAACCAAGACTTTTTTTCTTCTTTCAAGAAGTCACTTTCTTATATTTAAATCATTTTGTTCTTTTTTGAAACAAAACTTACAACATTTTTCGTTCAAGAATGTTTATACCTTTTTTTAATTTTATTTATATCATATCAAGATATAGGTAGATATTATGTACTTAGGTAGGTACACATTTTTTCCATTCAAGACTATTTCGTTTCACTTAGCAAGAACGTGTAATTTTGCTTCACTGTGATTATAATATTTCTCTTTCAAGAAATAACCGACTTGAAATGCACTGAAAAATACACTCATACTACTATAACTCAAAAACTACTCGTCAGATCTGACTCAAACTAAATGGGACCGCATGACAAGCACAAGCTTTCGATTAAAAAAGAATCATCAAAATCGGTCCACTCAGTAAAAAGTTACGAGGTATCAAACATAAAAAAAAAATGAAAATGTAGGTAGTCGAATTGAGAACCTCCTTTTTTTGAGGTCGGTTAAAAAATAATCTTATTTTGTATGCTTGACTTTAGAATATATACCTACTATGAGTAATTGAAGAATATCTTAATTCAATAGGTAGGTAGGTTTGTAGGTAGGCGTTTGGTTTAAAATCTGACTGAACACTAGCGGAAACGCTCGCGAATTCGTCCGCGTGTCGCTATTTTCATACATTCTTCATCCTCCGTTGCATTCCTTAGGGGTTAAGTTTCAGGAATTTCTTTCTTAGTTACACCCCTACGCCTACCAAGGCAAATATACCCTGAAAATGTTAGGTCTCTACGACCGGTAGGTAGCTTGCTGTGGGTTGTCTATGTTGCTGTCAGTTATGACAAAGATTCTTCTATTTGGTAGGTAGGTAATGAAGGTATTATAGAAATACTTCAACACAAGACTAATCGAAGAAGTGGCTTTACCTCAATTAAACTAAGCTTTTATTACATTCTTATAGTTTTATATCATTTGATAGGTACTTAGCGACAAGGTATTTGATACAAACTTACGAGCTAGGTAGGTATATAGGTAAATCCATTGTGTTATACAGTAACTCTGCCTTCTGCGCCGTTGGCCGTTCGATTCCCACCGTGAACAAACATTTGTGTGATGAACCATACATAAATGTTTGTTCTGTGTTTATACATGTACAAAAATAAAGTATTTAGGTACAAAAAAAAGTATTACAAGTATTATATCAGCTATCTCGTTCCCATATCCACAAGTTTTGGCTTAGTTTGGGGCTAGATAGTGCTGTGTGGAATTTCCACCGATGTTTATTATTTTTTATTTATGTATGGTGCGCGCTGCCGCGCAATGTCACCCCGGGTTGTGTGTGGATCAACCATCGGTAAAGTTAATGGTGGTATAGGTACCTACTATAATTCTCTAATAGATAGGGTTCGATATCGTTCGTGAGTGTTCACATACAGTAGTTTTTACTGTTTAAGTTTGATAATGCAAGCGGCAAAACTCATAGGTACTTAGGTAGGTACCTACATAAGCGTATCACAGACTACAATATTGCTGCTTGCCATACAATCACTATGAGCCACCACAAACGGTTAAGATAATACCTACCTACCTACCTACCTATTTTAATATTACTGGCCTAGGTAGTTATAGTGATTGTATGGCGAGCGATACCTAAATACCTTTTATATGTATAGTAGGTCCACGCTTCAGTTTCATTTGAAAATTCAAATTATTTAGGTAGGTAGGTAGGTAGGTATACATTTATGGGCACTACGAACAGGAATGTCCGTACGACTTCCTAAATAACTACAAGCCTACAATTCAGTTGTAAATCAAACGAAAAAATATTACTCTCCTGCCGCCTCCTGCAGTCGGGTAAAAACAAGACTTGTATTCTTGGCTCAAGAATACAAGTCTTGACGGACCCCAGTCCACCCAATCACTCTTCCATTCCAGTCTTCCTTCATTTCCAGTGTTGCCAATTTGGAATTTTTATGGCTAAACCTGGCATATTTCTACGCTGCCTAGCATTTTATTTTACCATTTGCTAACATGTTTTTTAGCAATAAAAAAATTGGTACATACTTTTGTCCTTGCTAGGAACACAAATTTCAACGAACAATGAAATGAATGAACGAACGTTGTCTTTAGTTTTTCTTTTTTGATGAAAACGGCCGTTTGTCTCGAACCAATCCAACCAAACCTAGCTTACGAGTAGGCAGTGCAGCGACTAAATAAGAAATTTTATTTTGTGTAGGTACATAGTATAACATGCTCAGACGATTCAGCTAAAGCTTACTGTAAATATTGTCAGTGCAATATAATTGCTAAAATGTATTGTTTAAAACAGCATCTTTTTTCAGCAAAAAACTCTAAAACTGTTGAACCATTGAGAAGTCAAAGAAGGATTGACCTTCAGTTGCAAGAAACCATGATGTTGCAAAAGCAGAAGGATCATTTTGCGCTCTGTTTATTTGTGAACATAAATGCTCCTATAATGGCAATAGACCATTTATCAAAACTAAATAATAAAGAATATTGGTTTGGCATTTTATTTTAGCATTTTTCAGAAGTACCTATCAGATTTTTTCAGCATATTTTTGGAATTTTTTGAAAAAAACTAGTTATAATTTTGCCATGACAGTTGGCAACACTGTTCATTTCACTCCATTCTTTCTTTTCTGACCGTTGCCGTTGCGTGCGTTGGTTGGTGTCTTTGATTTAATAATTCTGAGGAGTGTGTTGTGGTTATAATGTTGGAAATAAAGCTAGTGCGTGAGCTTTTGAAAGGCTGGGACATCGAGGGAGCCATAATTTGACAATTTTGCAAGTAAGTCTCATAATGCATTTTCACTAAGCACCTACCTACGTGTAAGTCTTTTGTCTTTTCTCATTGTAGGTACATCTACAGTTCTATAGAAGTAACTACTACTAGTGTTAGTTATTTCATATTTTGTAGAAGGTACATAGTGATTCAACAACATAAGTACCGTCCTAGGCCTACTATGTAGGTACGTACCTACTAATCTCCCAAGAATTGTATTCTTCGTTCAACACATATAAAGTCTTATTTCAAGAAACATATTCTCAAATGCATCGTCTGCTCGGAAGTAGGTATCTACGTTGTAAGTGGTTGTAAGCAATATCTAATCCCGAGGGAGCTGTTCGTTTACCAGGATGATGACATGTAGGTAAGGTTAACTTAACCTACACGTAGATAAACGCGTGATTGAGTACCTACTACCTAGGTAGGTAGATACCTACCTCCTACCAGGTTTGTTTGTACCTAAACTTGTACCTTCCTATTCTAGCTAGTCAATTGGGTGTTAGTTATTTCATATTTTGTAGAAGATACATAGTGATTTAACAACATAAGTACCGTCCTAGGCCTACTAGGTAGGTACGTACCTACTAATCTCCCAAGAATTGTATTCTTCGTTCAACACATATAAAGTCTTATTTCAAGAAACATATTCTCAAATGCATCGTCTGCTCGGAAGTAGGTATCTACGTTGTTAGTGGTTGTAAGCAATATCTAATCCCGAGGGAGCTCTTCGTTTACCGGGATGATGACATGTAGGTAAGGTTAACTTAACTTTCACGTAGATAAACGGTGATTGAGTACCTACTACCTAGGTAGGTAGATACCTACCTCCTACCAGGTTTGTTTGTACCTAAACTTGTACCTTCCTATTCTAGCTAGTCAATTGGTTCAAATCATTTCATTTTAAGTAGGCAGTGTAGGTACTTAGTTTGGAAACAAGAATTCATGAATGTACCCATTAGACACTTAAAAAAGTCTTCTATGGGGTTAATGGTTAATCCTAGCTACATAATTATACCTGATGAGTTTCAAATTCTACCTATTAATTTCAGAAAATGGCATTACTCGAAGTCATTTTAAAGACCTAACGGATGATCTTCTAAAGGAGCTGTGCCCAAAAATTTACACGCATGAATACATAACAGCAGAGGTTTGTATTTACCTACTATACTTCTACTAGGAAATAATAACATATTAGTATGTCTGTCTAATCTAAACCAAGTTGAACATCTGTTCTAGCAGCCATTGCATGCATGGCACCTAATAATAATATTTTTTTATGATACACCATTATTTTGTGGTTAGTTTTATAAAGCAATTACATTTCCCGCCATTTATTATTTTATAATGTAGTACCTACTAGTGGCCTGCCCTGGCTTCGCACGGGTGTACATTTATTTGTTAAACATTTTGGGTTACAAATAGTAAATGTACAAAGGGTTATATTTTAATATCAGTCCTCTATAATATTACTATAGATGAAATATTTAAATTGATGTAGTTGGATCCTTTCAAGTAATATTTATAATAAAATATTTATTTTACTTTTTAGAGTAAAACATCAACCATCACTTCTGTGCCCGGTTGCTCTCAAAACACAGAAACTGAAATCAGCGAAATTGAATCGAATTTGGAAGACAACATACTGCTGGAAATAATTGGATGTCAGCCACAATTTCCAGAGTTTGATATAAAAACTCTACTTTCAACATCACCTTCTGGGAATAACATTTTCAAATATTATGAGACGCATAAACAGCTGACAGCCAAACATCGAAATAATCTCACAGATGTCATCTGTAGGCGTACTTTTACACGTGTTGTAAATCAGTAAGTACCTACTCTATTCATTTGCCTCTTGCTATGTAAAAAAACTGACCAGCTGAGAAGAGGGATGTTTTAAACATTCAATGTTTGTTTATTTCAGAGTTGCACAAAGATGATGTTGTATGACTCAAAATAAATTCTGAGCTATGGGAGGATGTCATTACCAAGTGGAAGGCTACATATAACTTACGCCAGCTGCTACAATATGCAACCGTGGAAGCATTAATAGAAAATTGGCCCATATTAAATGATGTCAGAAGCGATGTGTTGGTAAGTTAACAACTCTTTTTTACCCGACTACTACTACTAGTCTAAATATATGGAATGTAGGAATGTGTTTGTAAGTTGTAATATATTAGCGGATTAGTACTAGGTATATATTTATTTCAGTTAATTTATATTTGATAATGTGATTTCGCAAAGTCATGCCTGAATCAATTAATTATAATTGAGTAAAGTCAAATTTATCAAATGTTTCTGGATAGGTAAGTAATGTAAAATAAACTTTTTAATTTTTAGATTCAATGAGACTTCGACGCATTACATCCTGGAAGAGCCAATAAATTTCACCTACTATGGAAGGAATTCATTGCAAATATTGAGGACATAAAAAAACCACATGCAAATAAAGAGGTGGCAGGCTTAGTCCATTATATTAATGGAATAGTTAGTTGATGACGGTTGGTTTTTACTTTTTTTTTTAATCTTTACATTATACGAAATTAGAATGAATACATACGTAGCTACATTCAAAGCAAAAGTAAGATGGTAAAAATACTCTACTATCAGAAGTTAATATCTAATTAAAACTGAGAATAAAAACATAGAGCTTACCATGTTTTTATTAAGGATTTTTTTATAGTCTTATGATAAGAGAAAGGAACATTAGATTAGGTATTATTATATAAGTAGAAATCTTTCAGTCTAAAAATGCACGCCCTACTCCAGCCCTCACTAGATGCAATACATGCCACCAAGCATTTTCAACCTTTCTCTTATCATAAGACTATAAAAAAATCTTATTTATATAAATATCCTTAATAATAACATGGTAAGCTCTACGTTTTCATTCTCAGTTTTAATTTGATACTAATTTCTAATAGTAGAGTATTTTTATGTTAATTTTGCTTTGTATATGTAGCTACCTAGGTATTCATTCTAATTTCGTATGAAGATTTTTTTTATAATGTGATGTGCAATGCAGACATTTTGTTATATTATTTAATTAATAAAAATATAAATATTTCATAAAAATCATTGTATTTAATTTACGTGACGCTTCCAGAACCTTAGACGTTTTGAGGCAACACTTGTATGTTTTACATTAAAATAATATAATTTTACAATATATTAAAACAATATGTTCTTAGGTAAAGCCTCTACTATTTTTAGCTGAAGAGATATGTGTTGAGACAAGACTAGTTGGTTTTCTATTAAAACAATTTAATCTTAGGTGGTGAAGCCTCTCCTATTCTCATCTAAAAGATATTCGATTTATTTTAAAGAAACGAAGCGGTTTCCCGTAAAATAATATAATTTTACGGGAAACCTCTCCTATTCTTAGCTGAAGGCGGATTGGTTTTTAAAATCAATCGAATATCTTTTAGCTAAGAATAGGACAGGCTTCACCTAAGATTACATTGTTTTGATAGAATACAAACTAGTCTTGTCTCAACACAAATATCTCTTCAGCTAAGAATAGTAGAGGCTTTACCTAAGAATATATTGTTTTAATAGATAACAAACGAGTTTTGTTTCAACACAAATATCTCTTCAGTTAAGAATAGTATAGGCTTCACCTAAGATAATATTGTTTAGGTAGGAAACAAACAAGACTTGACTCAAGACGAATAGCACTTCAGTTAAGAACAGTAAAGGCTTCACCTAAGATTATAATGGTTTTAGTAGGAAACAAACGATACTTGTCCCAACACAAATAGCTCTTCAGTTAAGAATAGTAGGGGCTTTACCTAAGAATATATTGTTTTAATAGAAAACAAACGAGTTTTGCATCAACACAAATATCTCTTCAGTTAAGAATAGTATAGGCTTCACCTAAGATAATATTGTTTAGGTAGGAAACAAATAAGACTTGACTCAAGATGAATAGCACTTCAGTTAAGAACAGTAAAAGCTTCACCTAAGATTATATGGTTTTAGTAGGAAACAAACGATACTTGTCCCAACACAAATAACTCTTCAGTTAAGAATAGTAAAGGCTTCACCTAACATTTAATTGTTTTAATAGGAAAAAAACTAGACTTGACTCAACACAAATAGCTCTTCAGTTAAAAACAGTAGAGGCTTCACCTAAGATCATATTGTTTTAGTAGAAAACAAACGATACTTGACTCAACACAAAGAACTCTTCAGTTAAAAATATTAGAGGCTTTACCTAACATTAAATTGTCTGCGTAGAAAACAAACAATACTTGATTCAATACAAATAGTTCTTCAGTTAAGACTAGTAAAGGTTTCAACTAAGATTATACAGGTTTAGTAGGAAACAAACAATTCTTGACTCAACACAAAGAACTCTTCAGTTAAGAATAGTAGAGGCTTTGCTTAAGATAATATTGTCTCGGTACGAAACGGTAATAATTCTGCAGCAAAAAACAAAAAAAATATTAAAACAGTAAAATTCTTTAACTAAAATAGCGTACATTCTTCAAACGAAATTTCAGAATTCTTGTTTCAAAATCGAATGTCTTATGCGAAGACAATAAAACTGAGACAATAATTTGCTCTGTTCAAGAATATATAGTGTTCCCCATATATGAGTCTACATTTGTCTTGACCAAGTCGATATTGTCTTGATCTAAGACATCTTTTTTTTCCGTGTAAGTTGATTGTAGATTACAAGTCTTAGCCGTGTGTGCTAGCGATAAAAAAACATGTTATATTTGGACGAATTACCCCACTGCTGAGTAAAGAATACCTATCCGTTTTCCCTTTGCAATAATCACGGTAATGCTTACCTGCCAACGCTTCATTGCTTTCATTGCATAGCGGTTGAAGCCTGTAATAGTCAGGTAATGACAGCTGCCTCGTTCAAATACCCATTGTCTACAGTTACGCTAGATTTGATAATTTGTCGATTATTGTCGGTTTCTATGCTTGCTAGCTGCTAGCGCATTTGCAACTGCCTTTCGGCTCTCTAGCGAAAATACCTGACAAAATGGTAAAAAAAAACTGTGATAAAACTACGGGTCCAAAAGAAGTACCTACATTATCATGACCGTGTAACTTCTTATAATCCCCTCAAGCCTTTAGCCAAGTAGTCATTCGACAATCGCTAAAGAAGAAGAAAACGAATCATTTATGTAAGTACCTAATATTTTTAAAATTAGGTACATTTTCGAACGACAATGCACGTGACCATTATAAAATATCAAATTAGCATAAGAGGCAGAGGTTGGTTATGAGGATGATTCCCATGTTATTTTGAGTATAAAGTTGCTAGTCGCTTGTTTGGCCGCCAAGTGCGCGTGCAGCCTGATAATACTCAGCGTTGCGTGGAATATTCGATTCGGAGTTATGATTATTCGAGCGGTATTGTGTTTTACTGGGCTATTCGGTTTGGTAGATGTTATCTTCAATCGTCCATCAAATTTTGATGGACTAGCCAGGTGTTGCCGAAACTTTAGCATTGAGTTTTTCCTAAGATAGGACTGTTATTTAGACAGGCCGACACGCCTCAGACCCCCGAACTCTCGGTTGATATTCTACGAGTACAATAATAATTGCTAGAGAGTGGAAATATTATAGTCAAAAGATTTGGAAATGGTCACTTGATGTCACTGGGGCATATAATTTCTATATTTTGAACTGTTTTCTATTTTCTATCTTACCTAGGTACTTATAAGTTTCTTACACCAAACTAAAGGGAAGTTCCATATTACCGTTATATGAATAAAGACACGGAAGTTAGACAGATAAACTGTTCTCGTTGAGTAATGTTATCAGTTGTTTGGAAACTAGAAACATAAACGTGACGAAAACCAAAAGAAACAGTCCAATACGAAACTTAAAAACTCATTTTTCAAAGTTTCTTTCGGGTTGTTAATTTTAAATCTTTACATATTAAATTGCTTCACTGAGTGCATAATATAAATATGCTTTGACGTTTTATTGCAACGTATAATATTTTGTAATCTGTATTTAAAAGCTGGAACTATTTTCCTTTTGTGCGTTGAGCGCAGAGAAAGAAGTCTACTAACGATCGTGTTATTTTTAGTAAACGCTATTTCGGTGAAAAAATAAACTAGCATGTCCGTGGCTCTTTGTAATTTATGGACGCCCCACTTTATCGACTTTACTCATACAACGTTTCAAAATTAATTTCTATTTTCTTATCCCGCCTGGAATAGGTTGATTAATGTTATATTAATATTAAAACAGGGAAGAAAGTTTTCTTAAAAGTGTATTAATCATTTTGCGGGCTAAAATTTGGAGTGGGTTTACTTTAACACGATAATGATTTACCTTCCGAACACTTTGATTATGCTGCACTGGAAGTTTTCGGACTTTTCGGGTTTTTTTTAGATACTCGTACATTCTTTCTGTTAATTTTTTATAGGTACACTGCTAATAATCTAAACACAACAAAGTAAAATACAAGTCACTTTTCATATTACTAGCTATATGTTAAAAGTGACGGAAGAGAAAACTTAATTTTCGCTTGCGCTTCGTTGTCATACCTACCTGTAATAAGATAAGTCAATCACGTAATATACGTAATTATACCGTAAGGTATATTTTCCTTCTTAAGTCTAGTCCTCACATTTCTGTTCCACGACATAACTTTCCGTTTAATTTCAAAATGGACTTAAGCTGCGTACATATCGCTAGTTAGCACTTCGTTAGGATACAAAGTAATTAACTGTGAACGCCGCTTTACAAGTCCGAACTTCTAAGTAAACTCACAGTAAAATAAGAAATAGCTAGATCAAAAATGGCAAACGCTTTTTGTGGCTACATCGCAAATCCAAGCATGTGGCCCTGAATAAGGCCCGTAGAAATATTTAAAAAAAATTGCCTCTCGTCGAGGTGAGTTCCTTTGTATGATTTTACCCAGCTGATCCTTGCGTACGCTGTGTCACAAGCAAGTTGGACCGAGACTTGTAATTTATCGCTTTTATTCTTTTACAGCTAAAGCAAAAACTATTTAATTGGGTACAGTTTAAGGGGATTAAATGGCTTCATCCCGCACGACATGCTCACAAAAGTATTGTTACAGTTATTCATAAACGAGAGTTATTTTACAAACTTAAAATATTTAGTAATCTGATGTTAGAAAATAAAGAAATCCACAAAAACGTACAAGTCACAGAATCGAAAGCATCAAAAAAAGCAATACGTTGTTACTTCATCAAGCATAATCCTTTGTACATTATTTTGCCAATCAAACGCATGAAAATAGACAAGAAACATATTATTGTCACAAGTTTTGTCATCAACATAAAGTACGTCGCGGCGGACATGATCATCAGGATTAATATTAATGAAAACAAATGAATGCCTACGTGAGCCAAATACGTACTTTAAAAAAAGTACCATCAAGAACGGTGCTCTAATTTGTATACACTACAAGTCCTGTGACTAATTAACAAAACAGTTATCTGATACAAATAAAAAACAATCCAGGGCGTTTAAACTTGTGCAAAAACTGACATTCGCTTAAAAGGAGCCAGTCTTGCAACAAGTGTATTATATTGGCGCTGTGAGTTTGAACAAAAACTACGACTGCCGTTTATGGACAAGGAAAAGAGGTCGTGATATTCCCAAAAGTATCCGAATATCTCATTAAAAACAAATGTTGCATTGACTCATAAAATAGCGCAATGGAAAGAAAAGTACCACATTTCTTTTATTGAATTGACCTGTAATCCACAATAAGTAGACACCAAAGTTGCTACTTGCAACTGTTTATCAACTCTATCAATATAATATGACAGGCGTCATGGCTCAGTCGGTAGTAGCTCTGCCTTCCGTGCTGTGGGTCGTGGGTTCGATCCCCACCGAGAACAAACATTTGTGTGTTGTAAACATAGATGTTTGTTCTGTGTCTGGGTGTTTCTATGTATTATAAGTATGTATTTACAAAAAAAAATGTATGTGTGTATTCTATCAGCCATCTAGTTTCCATCGTACAAGCTTTGCTTAGTTTGGGACTAGAAGGCGTTGTGTTAAGTGTCCGTGAATATTTATTTATTTATTTATTTATTTAATATAAGGTATGTATTTTAGCCTTAGTAGTATTCGTACCTAATAAAGTGAGACTTTAAATTGTACGATTCCACGACGTGATTTTTCTTAAAGATTTTTGGTCTATCTTATAAAAAGTTAGAGTATACATTACGTCTTGTTTACCATACCTAATCAGGACATAATGTCAACTCTAACTTTTTATAAGATAGGGGGTATGATTTTAAGCTGGAAAATACCCTTTGGTTTTCGATAATATGCTATACGAAGTTGTAAAAATTAGTTGCATGTAGAGTAGACCAATCTGTAGATTGTAATGTTGAACCATAAACGACTGGAACTTGGAACCTTTCAAAATTTTTATTAAAAACTAGCCGTCTCCCGCGGCGTTGCTCGCGTTAGAGTGTGACTTTTCAAAATTCCTTAGTGCGCCCCTACACTATATAAGGAACCTACCCTCCAAATTTCATACCTTCAGGACTTATAGTTTAGGCTGTGCGTTGATTCTCTGTCAGCTTCAAAAGAGTTTTATATATATTGATGATGAATGATGATGATAACTCGTAAAGATTTATGTCTAGTTTCACATTTTCCGTGGTTTATGTTATTCCAAATAGAAAGCATGCGCCTGATTCATGTTGCATCAGTAATCCTTACCGCAAGATGAGTATCAAACCGCACCTTTTACCTACTACTGTCAGAAAGGGACCGTGGCCGTGCGTCGTGCGTTTGAATTTGGTCGTGTTATCAATTTGCATTTAAAAGGTAAATGTGCATATTCATAATACCACTGGATTTGCTATAACCATCAACAAATTTTATCGATATCTTCATCGACTCTATCCACGAAACGATTTGATCAATCCTTATCTTTTCTGTTTTCTTCATAAACAAAGTACTGGCGGCATTGTTTGTATCGTCTATGTACAAGCTACAATCGGCTGGGACACGGTGCTTGTTCAGTTATCTATTTACATAGGTACCTACATGGTCCTAGGAGTGGAAACCCGCAACACTTTGTGTGAGGTCAGGACTTTTGGTATTGTTTTATCCCACTCTCTAAATATTCTCTGTGTAGGTACACCATTGTTCCTTATAAGTATATGTTACTCTTGATCACGTAATCGCTTTCTATCACTAAGATGCGTTTACCGTTACACCTTTGTATTGAATTATTTTATTGCTCGTATTCATAATAGCCTTTTTTTTGTAAGTAGGTACGTACTCGCTATAATTCTTGTAAAAACAGTATATGATTTTACATAGAAAACTAAAGTTTTATTTTATTACTCTGTAGCGTGGCTTAGTTTCTTCGACAATTATTTGGTATTACGTGAAACTCCACTCAAAATACTTTGCCAGTTTGGGTAGTATTTTATCCATTTAACATGAGTACAAAAACTTGGAAATATAAGTAGAAATAGTTTTGTCACTTGTGAATTAAGGTTCTTTCTGAAACTTTTAGTACACTTCTTTTAGTAATGTAGGTATACATATAAGAAAGACGTTAATATTTTTCTAACCAACAAACTACTTAAAGTTTATCCAATAATTCTAACATGACAATGTGTGTGTGACCTTCTCTTAGTGCCGGCGTAATATAATTAATTGAACTGCGGATTATATAACTTTTGTCTAAACAAACATTTTAATTGAGGAGAACACGGTAGGTAATGTGTCCTTCTACAAAAAAAGAAGATCTTCCACGCCGAGCGACCTTTGGCTCGGGGTCCGAGGACCAATGGATGGTATTCAGTAGTCGGCTAACGAATTTGTTGCCAGATTTTGGGGCCTAATTTTAAATATTAGTTTTTTTCACTTGGTACGTACTTTGGTAAGACATTCAAACTACTATGTTATTATTTACTGCATTGTTAAAACATTGTATGAAATAAAGCTCTATAATTGCAAGTTTAAAAATATAAATGGGACGTGGGCTCCATACAATTTCGCCCTATATCCTTTGTATTTTACTCGTATATACGATCTCAAGGATTAGATAAAAAAAAAACTCAGCAACTCAACTTTACCGCAATTTCATATCTCATGAATCTAGGAAACTCGCATTTACGCCTGGCTTTTGTTCGAATCCTGAACTATCTCGTGCGGCATGAGCACCACAAATCTGGCTAAGATTTGTGTGTCTCTGTAAATCAAACCTGCTGCAATGGCACAGAACCGTAATAGGTGTAATAGAACTGGGTCGAGTTTCGCACACGTGGCGAATCCATTTTGCAGGAAGGTACCGTGTACGCTGCCAAAATTTTGTATTTCAACCGAAGACTTCTATATTTTAGTCGGTACTAAGGTCGTACTAAATGGCTTTGAGTAAAGCCTCTTACCTACATAATATAACTTTCTAAAAAGGCTTAGTTTCAAAATGTCTTGAGAGATTGGTCACCAATAAAATCCATAAATGCTCAAACCTTGGCTTGATATAAATAAAAGCCACGTTGAGACAGGTGCAGATTTGCCCTCATGGTTAAATTTGTAACACTTTCTAGGTTTTTTATAAATTGGGTCATTTGAGTTTCCGGGTAATCCGGCTAGAAGTTTCAGTGCAGCACTATTTCCCTGCAGCCATTGTTTGCCGCAACGTGACGGTTGGGTCCATCCGTCGGCGGCACAGTTACCAACTAGATACACTCATTCACGATTCATTTAAAAATAAAAGCTAACCTTTACGCTTTGTAATAAATAACTTCACATTCAGGGGAGCCATTAAGTTTCACTTTAGGAATATTAAAAAACGTAATGATAAACATTTGTGTTTTTGATATATGACTACTTTTGTAGATCACATTTTTACGGCTTTTTTCTGGATTGGCAATAAAAATGTTATTTCGCACAATGGCAAATAATCAATCTCGACAAGTTCTAAATTAAAATAATAAGCAAAAACACTGCTGTTTTTTTAATTTATTTCATGTCTGTACTACTGGTTTACAGTTTGAATTAATTAACTTTGGTTTAAACTAGAAAAAAACATTGTTAAAACTCTGTGTTTGCAATTGTGCAATTCCACAATGTTATTCATACAATATACTATTCGTGCATGCAGAAAGTCCGAGTCGAAATCCACTGTATGGTAAATAACTGGCAGATAGCCTATTTGATAGTGAATATCGCGTCGGCAATCACTTGTTTCACCATGTTTCAATGAAATGTATTTACTTATATATTTTACTCCATAATTCAGACACATCAGCATTGGTAGAGTGTGTTATTTTATTTAAGATTTGAAAAGGTAAGAAGCAATTGGGCTGCTTAGTTATTTATACAAATCAATGGCATTTTACATGTCTAACTATTTGCTCTAAGAACATGAAACAATAATAACAAATTGTAATTGTAAATAATAACAAATAAAATATCTGACTGAATTTATAACCCCGTTTGGACTAAGCTTGCTCGTTACAAAACAATTTCGATGTAAGCTCGTTTAAGTAATTGCAGTTTACCGTTTATCCAGTGCTCATAAAGCATACACTGTTGACCCAAATGTGGCAAGTGTAGCAACCCAGATTATTCGTGGATTCTTTTGATCTCACGTTTTTATGGCATATAAAAGTAGAAACGTTTATTAAAATGAAACAATTATTTATCAAAATTGCTTTTGTATGATCACGATTTCAATTAGGCTCTCAAGGGGAGCTTGGAGAGCTTTCAAAAATGTTTACTTAAGGCAGTATTTTTTTTTACAAATTATAGGTATAAAAAGATAGTATAAAAATATTATATAATTTTCATCTACATTTTTTAATTTGATTAATAACATGGCTAACGGCCGAATACTCAAACGCTACTTATATTAAGTTCATGCTAAAATTATTGCCATCTCTTACAAATGAGGCAATTTTAAGTGGTGTTTACATTTGAGTAACGTTTCAGTATTCGGCCTATAGTCTAACAAAGGATCCTGTTGTATGTTTTCGGTATAGTGATATTTTATATTATGTATATCGTTACATGTCGGTAGAAATAAATGTGTGGGAAACCTAGTGGTGTGGTGTTGATTATACAAATGATGCGATTGTAGCACGCGCACGTTTTACGTGCTATGCATGAATACAGAGCTTATAACAAACACGTAATTAGCGATGCTAATGTTACTTAATAATTGGAGGAGCTGATAGATAAGAGTACACTCGCGGTAGGTGACTACGTTTCCGCCATATTTCTTCGAAGGGGGAATTAATCATTATTTTCTGTGCACATGAGAAACAATCAGTGACCGAATTCGAATTTAAAAAAAAAACAGTTTACTTTTTGATAATACTTTGAGCTGATAGGTACTTTGATCTCTACAGCTGCGGTCGTTATGAAATTTTAGTTAAAATAATTGTATTTAAATTGTAGGAGTTGTATATCACGCAATATGACTATAAGGGTGCTAATGAGGTGAATGACAAGTTGAATACCAATCACGTTGCGCACTCACAGTGAACAGGTGTCCATGTTGTCAGTAAGCATTCAAATACTAAAGCAGAACAAATAGACTTTTAAAGAAGGAAGTATTAGCAGATGGTTAGTCTGGAATCCACCTTTTGTCATTATAAAGAAATGCGCAACCAATAACATACAAAACAATAATTATAATAATAATATTTTTAATTGACAAATGACGCAACACCTACCGACCAATAACAATAAATGTTGGTGTGAAATATCCGAATAACCACGATTGCCTAGAGAATAAAAATATGGGTTTTGATTACTAAATATAGTATTAAAATCAGCAGCAGAGGATGTAATGAGTTTTATCAAATAAACACTTAACTAGCTTTTAGCGAGGCCATTAGGAATTTAATTAGAATAATCCGCAGCGTGCTGTTTCATTTAGAGTTTTCATACAGTTTTACATACCTACAAACGAATTAAATATAACTTATAGCTATGCATACTGCTTAGGTATTGCTAAAATTTGTAGGCAAAACTGATCAGAAAGTATCTAAAAATACCCTAAAATTATGAGCAAAAGTGGTACATCTGTTGATAGTTTTAAAAAAATCGCAGCATGTTGTACGTATACATTATTATGATACAGCCATAGAGGAATACTATAGTGAGGGAAGATACAGTGTTCCGATTTGAATTTCGAATATGCCATAACTATTTTATGAATTCAAGAAGATTTGTACATCGTGTTCGTATGAATAACATGTTTTTGTCTATTTCAGGTAATTCAAGACACGGTACACAATTTATCGGGTAATTATGAAAACACGCATTGCAGCAGATGGTAGACAACACGCGATGTAATAAGGGCACACGTACGAGTCGGTAATTATGAATAGGGATCAGAAATAAAGTAGATCTACTTAAAAATTATAGCTGGGGTATTGGAGCATCAGCCTTCATCAGAATCTTACTTATTTATAAATTAAATAAAAATCCTTCTATCTCTTATTTTCCTTCTCCTATCTTCTTATCCCCCTAGGTGGGGTCAGTACAACATGTTATTTTCTTCAATTATTCCCTATCATCCAAAGTTTTTTGCTAACATCCAATAACAAAAGGAACTTTTATTATAATTCCACTGTAAAAATGTAGCTATTTTGTAATGCCACACGAAAATGGAAAAACAAATCGAATCGAAAATTGAAAGAGGCCAAACTTTTCCGTGCAAATGAAAATATATTGCGAAAATGTCCTCGGGTAAGTATATCGCCGTCAACCTTTGAGTTCTTTAAATATTTTTCTTCCGTCCCTTCCATCTCATCTTACCAAGAATGCCCTATGCGTAAAGCTTATAGATAAAATAAGGTATATTATAGACAGTTATTTCAGGTAGGCCCAAAATAATATTTATGCCCAACGTATCCAATAAACAAGGCAGCTTTTAATAAAGTACGTACGCACGCGAACTGTGTAATAGAATTAAGTGAATTACGTTCAATATTATGAAGGAACCTTGCCCTGCATTAAGCGGTTTCATACTGCCACCGATACTACACCTACACGATATCGACAAAGGGCTATCTTTGGTACTGACGCTTACTACTTACTGACGTCACCGACATTTTTGTTCGAGCTACTGTCACCTCGTTCCTACTTGTCCGGCGTCGGGTACGACAAAATGTCGAGTAGGTAGTTTAGCGGCGGCGTAAAGCAGCGTTTCGGCGATCGTAACGCACAACGCTGCGGTGTGCAGCTCAACACAGTTTGCT
The DNA here is from genome assembly GCA_918843925.1 of Eulithis prunata. NCBI lineage: Eukaryota > Metazoa > Arthropoda > Insecta > Lepidoptera > Geometridae > Eulithis > Eulithis prunata. Next base: position 5,101,516 of record OU974014.1, on the reverse strand, counting down.
CCTCGCCGCTGACGCAGACTGCGACGTAACAAAAGACCATACTAGACGTTTTCGACACAATTATGTGTCCGGCGCTGCATGTTGCATACCGCTGCGTTATGCGTTACAATCGCGAAACCAAAGCTTAACACTCTCCACATTTATAAGACACTTTTTTGAATAAAAGCGTCGGCATCGATTCCAGGTGTCGGGCCCCGTTCCCACTTGTCGGTGTTGGCTAATGTGCAAGCGCCCATCGGTGGTAAATCTCATTAGGATTCTGTATACGCCTCATCCTATTAAGGAGTTGTGAGGACGCCGCACTCGTTTCGGGTTAAGGTCGATTGATTTACTTGTAATAGAAACAGATTAGACAATCGATGTACCTATTGTTCGTACTTCCTTTGATATAATAGATCTTGCGTGACATTAAACCAAGGTCTGTTGTGGTATGCTATAGGAACTGCTTCCTTTTTAGATATAAGTAACCTTGTAAAAATAAAAACAAATGAAGCGGTATCCGACTGGCAGGCTCTGCCTGGCATCGTCTTCTCCAAGGAGATATTCTTAGATCTTTTGTCAGTTTGACACTCAAAGTCCTTGATGTCTCTTTACATCGTCTCGCCCTTGTCTAGCCCATTCCAACAAATTGATACTTGCTTTCTTATGACAACTAACCACAAAAGCCACAAATCAAGAAGTTGAAGTTGATACTTGCTTTCTCATCGTATGTCCTAAAATCATAGAAAAATACTACTTCAAGCGTTTCTGACACAATCGAATGTTCTCTTGCCCTAATACTGAAACGTCACTCAAAACACTACTTAAAATGGCCCTGCCTCTTTTTGACTTTACTTATTTGTAAACGATGGTAGTAAGTAGTAATTTAAGCATGAACTTAATCTAAGTAGCGTTTGATGTTTCGTAAATGCTACAAATGGTTTAAATATTACATTTACACGTATCTATTACCTATGATTGCAAATCACAAGTGCAGTAACACAAATACAACTTCCATAGAGAGTATTTCTGTATCTAGGAAATGCATGTAAGTTTAACTCTTATTTACACTGTCGTATTAGATAAGTTACTTGTTCCGCTGTTATGCAAGCGACATTCACCGCAAACAGGGACCTACTATGACGAATAAGGTTAATTTTGTAATTTTGAGATACACTGAGGAGCAACGCTGCGATTTCTTATATACCAAGCACAACGCAAAAAGCAGCCGCGCAATGTAACTCAAATGACACTAACAAACCTTCGCGTGTCGCAGTAGACCCAGATTTATCGTCTAGCTTTCTAACTCCACTATCTACAAAACGGACGTTCGTGGTATCTAAACATGAAAATGTTCGTGATGATGATGTACTTTGCCTAGCCCACAGGGTGTAGACAGGATAAGGTGAGGCTATGACTAAGCTTTTTAAAAGCTGCTTTAGTTGTAAAAAAAACACTTACTTTGTCATTTTTCTTTTTTTGATTGAGTTATTTTTTAGTTTTGTATTTTTCTTGTTTATTAGAAAAGAATAACCCCTTCGGCCGTCTACAAAACCGTAGCTTCGTAACCAGTTACGAACTAAACATAATTCGTCCTCGTATGATACCAGTTACGAGAAAATACGTATTTTTCTTTACAGGAAACTAGGTTTTGAATTCGTAACTAGTTACAGCGTAAGAATAATCTTTACTTGTACGTACCTATCTACATCGACAACGGGATTATTAATACGACAATAATGATATCTATACTATTATAAAACTGTAACTTTTGTAAAAGTTATCCCCTATATCAGAAGGTAAGAACTTCATTTGAGTGATGCTTGGAAATAAATGAAGTGAAAAACTAAAGCGAAATGAAGAAGAAAAATAGCATAATACACAAAACGATTAGATCGATGCAAATTATTACATAGCTTTGCTAGGTTTCCCTTTGTATAAAACAGGCGGAACACTGATACAATCACAGTTATTTTGTTTAAATCAAAATATAGGCTGTAATTGGTAGCCTTGTAACGCTACTTAGTGATAATACATCATTAATCCTGGGCCTCTACTCAGAATAGTGATTAACGATTTGGTTGCGACGTTTGTGTTACACTACGCAGTAACGCTGTTATACCGCAAAAGCCCGCGTGGTCGCCGAGCAGTGTAACCCAAACGTCACCTACCGAATCTTCGTTTATTTTCGGAGTGGAGGCCCTGGGGCCAGCGAGCGAGCGGCTGTAAACATGTCATGACTGCAATTAAGAGCACTTACGCTCATGTCCATCACCGATTGCGAATTTGTCAACGCAGAATGATGTATTCAGAATCTGAAGATATTAGTGGGACAAATCACAGAATATTGTGCAAACGCGGTTCAATTATGAAGGTTAGAATAGAAACACGTTTGAATATTGAGAATCTTCTATCTACTATTTATAAATGTTATATTATATAATAATGTAATGTTATGTTATAGGCAGAAGTTACTACTTAACATCAGGTGAGCTATCAGCTTGTTCCATTAATGTTATCATAAAAAAAAAAAAAATTGTAAGCAAGCAAGCTCGTATGAATTAGTGGTGACGGAGTTTTTAGGCCTCCGTCGGGGCTTAACGACTGCTAGAATAAATGTCTTAAGATCGGGACGTTTTTGAGATATGAATAATTTAAACAGCTGAATAAGGTGATGCAACGACTCTAAGTAAACAGATGTATTGGTTGTTTCTGATACAAACTCTAATATAGCTTAAAAAATATTTCCGAGCTTTTGAACATTGGACAATGGACGTGTTCAATTGCTGTAGGTACCTACCTAGTATAGTATTATATGATCGGTGCTGTAGATAATACTAGGGGTCACATAAAAACTGCGACAAATTTAACCACATTACCAATGCTAAAGCCTACATGCATAAAATATTAGCCTTGACCGTATTCTATTCGCCAGTTAAGTTAACCGATAAACAGTAGGATCGATTTTATTTGCACCACATAAAACCGGCGGTCACCATCCGAAGTGTATTAAACCGACCGAAATCTCGTAAATTTAACGTTCGCGCGTGGCATCGTAAATGCACCCTGTACGTAGAAAATAAGCCAAATACATAAAATTCGGTTGGAAAGTTTGGAAGGGTTGCCAAACTTCCCGGGGTCCTGGCAAATGTGACATGCTTCAGGAAATGTGAATCTTTACTACGAAGTCTGTGCATGAATGCCCTTTCCTGAATATAGTAACTTTCAGTCGACGACGGTGCGTTACATTTTGAAGTAAATATTTCATATTGTAGGTACCTAACTTTTGTATTGCCATTTTTGTTCTAACATCTAAGAAATACTGACGATGGTTACCGATATATTTAGAACACACATTTGAATATTTCACTACTAATTTACCAGTGAAATAGACATTATATGCAATACATTCGCTTCATTTTTTTTTACCCTTGCTACGTAACTGCTACGCCGTAGCACTGGTCTACGAATTTTACTTATTCGGTGATGTTTCTGTCTAGAGTACGCATGTGGCTTCCAAGACCAAAAGCAAAATAATAATATTCAATAGTGAATTTTAAAGTCATGCTCTGTCGATACACTTTACAGTGACAAGCCAAAATCACGCGGCAAACAGGCTTACTACTTACACCGCAAAAAATCAACCATTATAAAAAATATTTATAATGCAAGACTTAGAAACCAATATTTCAATGTCACTATTTGCTGCTCCAGAGTAGTATCGAGTAATTGAGCTATTATTTTAACCCGACCTTCATAAAAAAAATACGCGTGTGGTCTCCACGGCCGCAGTATGGGATATCCTCATAATTTCACAATCTCATAGAAATGGAACAAAGGCCGGCCAAATGTGGCTAGCCACACGATTGCAAGTAACACCCGATGGGATTTCGACACAAAGACAACGACTTATATGGGAACAGCTGGTTCACTTCATGCAATATAATTAAGGACACACGAAGAGAGCTACTCTAAAGTCAGTCTAAAGAAATAAATTAGTACATCATACGCTTACATAAAAACTCCGGTAATTAGAAAAGTACCGAAATTGAGATTATAAAATATATTTTTCATAATTTCTGATAAAATGTTTTTTTTTGAGTTATCGAAATTTTATTCCAGGCATGCGAATTTTTTTATAAACACAAGCTTAAAAAAATATGTGTGTTATGTGCTTAGGACTGCCGATACCATGAAGTCAAAACTTTGACATCGGGTGGAGCCGAATAAATCCCATTCAGCGTCACCGACCCAAGGGTGAGAGTACACTTTCGTTCACTATGCAAAATGCTCCAGAAAGTTTTCCCTTCAGAAACTGTTTTTGTGAAGAGTAATGTTGAAATATCTAGATATTGCGATTTTGCGTTCTCAAATCAATAATATTTTTATTGTTCACAACACAGTTAAAGTAGGTATTTTTAAATTATGTTACACATCGAAAGCTTTTTTCTAACACTGCGCGTTAAGCCTCTATGGATTGAGTTAGCTATTTCTAAGTAAGCTGTGCCTCGTCAATTGCTTCATAGATATTGATACCACTCTTTTGTGGCACTAAATGAGTCATTCCATAAATTGAAGTCATTTGTAAATGGTGGATTGTACTTTTGTTATCTAAATTGGTGATTGAAGGGAACAATCAAATGGTAAGAGCTCTTTGGCTGATGATAACTGAATAGGTTTAAAATTGTTTATAAGATCAGCTAAGAGCGAGACTCGTACGTACATTTAAGTGTTCCGTGCTTTGATCACAAATAAATGTGACAATCGTAAATGTATCGTAACGTATACGGATACGCTATCGTATCCGATTACCCCTCTGTGCATATTAGAAAAGTTAAATTTTAAGTAAAATCAATCAAGTCAAGCTTTATAAAAAGCATGCTTTGTTATGACAAACTAACACTAAATTAATATTAATTGTTACGCCTGTATTCTCAAACAAATCTCTACAGCAGTGGCTACAGACTAAACTGATACTCAAGTAGGTATAAGTACTCACATAAATATTTTTTCAAACATCTCATTCTTCGGGAATGATCCCTAAATCTCTAAGTACAGTCGAGAGAACAAATTTCGGATCATCTATAAAAATTTGAATGTCGTGGAAACCATAAATGCTACCTTAAAAGTATCAACTTGATTTTAACGAACCCTCCTAATAAACTTGGTTTAGAGCAGTTCAAGGTTGTGTTTAGTTAGTATGCTCGCGTGAATTTAGCGCGTTATTTCTGTTCGCGTGTGAGGTCAATGCCGCCGTTAATTAGATGGGCTAGTACCACGCTCCTATGAATAAATGTAAATAAATCACTTACAAATGAGCACTATGAACTAATTAGTCTGCCTGTTTCGTCTAATTCTAGTCTAGTTTATGTTTAGTCTGAAGGGGAGTCTACCACGCATTATATCGTGATTTTTTCACGTTTCTGTCTAATTTAGTTTTTATTGCTTTGTATCTTATTTACAAAAACAATTGTACATACTAATGTACGTTTAAAAAAAAAATTATGTATACACAAATACAACCAGTTATTAAAAAACTCGATGCAAAGCTTGGAATAGTTACACCGTGTTTTGTCTTTTACATTGACAAGTTGATTTAATTCGATCGAACGAAACCAAACACGGTGTTATTATTCCAAGTTTGCATCTCGTTGACAGCGACAGGGTGAAAAAAAATATGATTGTTTGACTGCAATAATTAGCTTGCATAATTTCACTATGCTAAATTTTAGTCTCTTGAATGTAGTTCATAACTACAGCTTTTACACCTAAGAGGATCATCATTAACCATTATAGCCATCGAATCATCGTAACAATCACCAATAAGAACATAAACAAGTATCGTTGTGACTTAGCAACAAGTTAGAACGTTATAAGTTGCTATAAGGAAACCTTAGGAGTTAAGTGATACTTATCACGACACTGCAAGGCCGGAACATTCGCACGGTCAGCAGTTCCAAAGTCTATAGGTGTTACCTTATACTACTTTGTTCTACATTTAATAAGACATGCACACACATAACATGTTCCCACGACATGATGTCAGTTTTTTTTTCACGGTATGTTGTAATAATTTTTTTTCAAATCAAATTAAAGAGTTTATTTTATTTTGTTTTTGTGACGAAGGTCAAAGATTTCGGCGTTTCTTTTCAACAGACATGACTGTGAATATTAAACTTTAATATCTTACATTATCTCTCTCATTTTATGTCTATACTATACCCGAGCAATTTCCTCGTCGAAATTAAATGAAAATTTGTACAAACATTGATAGCAAAACTCTGTTTTCATAATAACACTCTAGCTCCATGAAAATAAGCTCTTGAAACCGACGCCGACGGTATTTTTAACGAATGGCCGATCATAATTCATATTTTTTACTGTAGAATCATTACAGTGTAACACAATAACGCTACCTCGCTTGCTTTTTTGCTGAAAAGATGACAAAACCGGCATTGGACAGCATCCATGTGGCAAAAAGTAGGAGTAAAAAAATCAAGATCACTGTCAATGGCGGTCGGATATAACCATGACAAAGGTCGCTATTAAAAACAGAACAATGCATTATGATGTTTCATAGCAATCGCTAATTGATTCGATGGATACGATACTTTTTAAATTATTTAGGTACCTACGTGATTTTAAATTTTCTAGTACATCGAGAAAACACAGAATTTAAATAAGATAGAAATTTGTTTTATACTGCTGTCCTAATACTATGGCTTCTGTTACAAAGTTTCTTTATCAGACCAAATTCTTTTTCCAAAATTTCATCCGTATAAATGGAAAACATTTTCTTCGCCGCGGGTCATTCCCCAAAAGACCGTAACAAATATCTCCCATCAATCAATATCAGGCGAATTTGAGACGTATTCCACCTCCTCCATTACCAGACTGCGTGTCGTCTAGGGACGGTAATATTATGTCCACAATATGAATTACAATGTTGTGGACAATAGATCGATGTAGAGTCAAGGCCGTACAGTGCCGTAGCCCTTACCGTCTTTTGTCTCTTTCGAAGGGACAAAATGTCAAATACCATACCTGCTTTAAGGGGATACACGAGGAAGTCGTAAATTGGGATCAATTGACCGCGCAAAAATGATATTACTTCGACCAATTCGAAGTATCTGCCTGATAATATTTTTCCCGAGTTTCCAGGAAATACTCCTGAAATTGTTTTTTATCGATTTACCCATTGGTTACAAGAAAGTAGCATCTTATTTAGATTGGCGACAACTAAGTATACGGTTATTTTGTTACATAAAAGCAAGCTCGTATGAGTTAGCAGCCAATTCTAGTAACGGAGTTTTTAGGCCGCCTTAAGGCCTCCATCATGGCTTAACCGACAGTTTAACGTGCCCTCCGAAACACGGAAGCGCTCAGATATAAATGCCACTAACGGTCACCCATCCAAATAGTGACCGCACCGACCGTCGCTTAACTTAGATAAAATCGGTGAAGATTGACGAGCGCTTCGCGAAATTGGTTACATGAAACGAAGGGAATGGAAACGGATGTCCAGCGATAGTGTTCATAAAATTACAGGTGTTATCGCAATTGTATTTTTCTTAAATACCCGACGACCGGACAGGCTTTTGTCTGTTATCAAGCGGTGGTTGTTTCGTGACGACATCCGGGACCAGGTGTCGGGAAGTGGTGTCCTCGTTGCACTGCGGATGCGAATGCACTGATACGCACCGGCGACTGTACCTACTTCACCACAGATAATACCATACCAGTAACTTTACCTACCTGCTGGTTTAGTATCCTACGTATGCTGAGGTAACAATAATCAGAGGTATTAATGAATAGGAATCAATTGAAGAATAAAGTACCTACTGTCACAGATCATATAATACTATACCTACTGTCAATGTATTTTTGGTGTTACGGTGTAATCATTCCTAACAGGATTAGAGATTATCATCCGTATTTCTAGACTCAAATATTAGTAAATTCGATCCTCCGTCTGTAAGATGGATTAGTTAATGTGAGTACATGTAAAATGTTTGCAGGCACATTTCCAGATCCACAAACGTCTGGTAGACTTCAATCAGTCAACATTAGACAGACAGAATACGATGACTGGGAGTTGACTGATCACATAGCGCCAACAACGGATCCAATCCGATGATCCACTAAGGCGCTGGCGATAGCTTGATTGGTTTGACACAGTTCTGAGATCAATTCAGTATTCTGCTAACGATCGACCTCTACTAAATATGCGGATATAAATAGCCTAGCTATAGGTAATAGTGTAATAGTGTTCGTATCTATCTATTTAGCTCGTATTCACCCACTGCTGGGCATAGGCCTCCTCTTTAGTACGCCGGTCTCTCCGGTCCTGCGCGAGTCTTCTCAGTGTTAGTATCTACTGAAAACTAATTTTAGAGTTATTTTCATAGACTTTTGCGTTATATAACGGAAGAATAAACATCGTATTACATATTCATATAAACCTATATTCAAATGAACCCATAATTTATGTAGCACATTATGAATCGGATGAATGAGCTTATAAAAACTGTTTACGCTATTCGATTTGTGAGTCTAAACAGAAGAAAGTGATTATTACTCACGATGAATAAATTATACAAGTACCTAGTAACGGCGAAAGCTTTGGAACAGCTTTTGTCAGCTTATAAAACATTAATAGAGTCAATGAAATGATTCCCTACGAATACATAGTTCTTCTATTTTCACGAACGTAGGTGTAAAGAGTGTCCCAAAAAATAGTGCCAAGTGGAAGTTTGAAGGTAGATGACCTCGAGAGGCATCCGGATGTTTTTTTTTGTAGTTAGCTACTTATAATTTGAACTCTACTAAATGAATGAAAATCATTTTGTTATTACAACGCAGTAAAACTGATTTATTATATCGAGATGCGCTCAAATTATTATATTTCATCCTCACTGGAAATGGATAATTTTCCAAATCGAAAAACGCCACTGAGTTCGATTTTTCTCTTCAATCTTCTTAAACTTATTGGTCCATAAATAAGAACCAGAAAACTGGAGTTTCCTGAACATTTTCAAGATTTCAATTTGGCAATGAACGAGAATTCTGTGGATGACCACATTTGTGTAGAAAACGGGCTACGGGTGCTTGCCATTTTCCAGTAAAGCAAGCAGCACATAGATTACAATTCAATAAGTACAGTAGATAGGTACTATGCAGCGACATAAGTCATCATCATCAACCTATATTAGTCCACTGCTAAACGTAGGTCTCTCCCAAGGCGCGCCACGGAGTCCGGTATTCGGCTCTTATCCAATTTGCCAGCTACAGATCGTCACCCCACCTAGCCGGAGAGCGTCCAACACTACGCTTGCCTATAAGATAGTCAACAATGTAGCAACCGCTTTGCTAAAAGTCGCTGAGACGATGCCGAGCAGCGTAAGTCAACTCGTTAGACTGTCTCGTACTTATTGAAGGGTATTCGAGGGTATTTTTTTTTTATTCTGCCATGCTGTCTGCTATTTATGTAAAAATCGTAACACGTAGTAATCCCAGTATTATGGAGTGGATACCCGACCAGCGCTAAAGCTTCAATGAGATGATTAAATAGCAAGATAATCCTGAAGTCGTATCTAGCTTAATTCTCTAATCGGATGTCATTACTGATAAGCTGTTGTATCTAAACGTGGGCATTTGAAAAGTGCTTTGTTTTGACATGTCTTCAATTATCATCTTGAGATATCCTCTAGCATCTTGAGTACTGATAATTCTAAGGTAGTTTTTACTTGCCGGTGTTTCTACTGCTGAGATTTTGATATTTAGTGAAACGCTCCAGTTCGGTACAAACGATACGTAAATTTTGTATTTCACCATCATCAACATCAACGTATCAATCCATACACTACTGGACGTAGGTCTCTTTCATTTTTACTAGCCACATTTAGCAGATCTTTTTTTTTGCATAGTTGTAAATTTTATATTTAGACCGTTGGTGATCTAACGACAGCGCTATCGAACTATTTTATTGCGAGTGTCAAGAAGTTTATGATGAGTAGGTGTGTAGTGTAGTGGTCATCGCTTTCCCATCGGTATGGTACATAATAAATCAATGTCTGTCTCATTCAAAAATTGCCAGATTCATTTGTTTTGTCTAACTTCTTTTGTCTATCCTAGGATCCAATACATCTTGGCGTGTGGATGCTCAGATGTAGTGTTTTTCTTGTGTTTTTTAGAATGTATGTGGATACATCCTAAAAAACACAAGTGTTTTTTCTTATGTTTATTTCAGGATGTATGTGGATACATCCTAAAAAACACTGACCCCATAAATACCGGTTTGAAAGCTTGGCTTTTAATAAAAATTGCATTATTCTAGCGGGTTCCGTCGTAAATGAAACTCGGCATTCCCCTCGTTAGAGATGCCTAATGGGTCATTTTATACGAGTTGGGAACGCGACACATCTCACCGTAAAATCTGGCCATGTTTTTGTTTTAATGGGCAGGTAGGTACAGTCAACGACAATAAGATGTTTACGAATCATATTATAATTTTCAAAGATATTTTGTGGCACAATATGTCATAAAAATGTATCCAGGTAACTAAACCAGTCAATTTTATGAAATATTTCTCTAATCTAGAGAACCGTGACATGTTTTAGAAAATTTGATTTTCACATTGTTTTGTCGCTGACTGCACCTACTTTTACAATAATTAATATGCACGAAAGCCCAATTCACTCACGAATGTTGTCATTCTACATACATAAAGCTTTCAGAAAAAACAATATTTCATAACTCAAAAATACATAATTTGTATACCTAATTTACTGCTAGGTAGGTTACCATAGCTTATCCATAGCCAGCCATAGCCACGCACTTCAATTGACATTAAAAACTTTTTATTTACCATTCAACAAATGTACCTGCTATATTATACTTCTTGTATTTTTGTCAGGCGCATAAAAACCACACGTGACACCTTACCCAATACTGGCAAAAAGTTTTAATTGAAAATAATTATCCGTTTTGTTCCTGTCTGTTTGTTTGAACATTTTTTTATCGTAACTTTAGCTTCAGTTACGAGCGTAGCTTAACGTTCCCTATTAATATGTAAATCCCGGATTTAAGCCACCTCACCCGTATTGATTCAATGCGGTTGGCTTAAATCAGGTTTAAATCAAATTACCAAGCACTGGAGATTCATTTCCATCTCAAGGTGACGAAAGACAAGATTATCTAGTGCCGAAATAGGTCAGCGTTTTCCTTTGAAACTCAATAATTATACTAAATTAAATAAAATTTAGTATTTTCAATCGAGTTTTGCGAAAATTTGGGACCTGGTAAAAGGTTAAACATGTATAGATAAAACATAGCACAAACACACTCTGGTTAGACACAGCTCTAGATTTTGTACAATTAACAACCATTACTTACCTACTTTCTGTTTTCTTTCTCAAGAAGCGAAATTAACAATGGCGTTAGAAATGGACATAAGTGTTCTTTTTTTTCAAAACTAAAGATTTTTTGATACTTGTTACCTTGTAACAAATTTAATGGAGAAGGAAACAAAACTCACTTTAATTAAATTGATGAAGCGCGTGACGAAGCGGCGGTAACAAATTCATAATTTGAAAGGGAAATTTTTCATCGCCCTAAAGCGTTGGCTAAATTGAATTGTGAGACGCGGACCGCATCTCGGGTGAAAATGGACATCCCCCAGTCACTGGCTCTCACAGCTCATCCAATAAAGTATTTTCATGTGGCGATTCGTGAGCTAGTGTCTCTCTGGTGACGCAGTTTTGTCTGCACATTGGCACAAATACACACGATACCGATATCAGTTGCTTGAACGAAAATATCGTTGTCGTCGTTATATTTCCCCCCGATATTATGTAGGTGTCGTGTCAGTGTGAAAACACGTATTAGGGTTACTAGACCGCCCTGGGGCTGCCATGCGGCTGCTGGAATACGAAAGTTCTCATAGATAAAAATGCTATTGCCTATAAAACTTGCGTATAATGTACGAGTATGTATGTATGCACGTACAGTCAATCTTTTTGTAGGTACATTATATGTTGAGAACGGTATAACCTTTTTGACCCAAAGCGCGACGCTGAAATTTGAATGATGTAGAGCTTGACCCGAGAAATAAGTTACGTTGTTTACTTGCATTTTTAATTAAATGAAGATAATATTTTAGAAGAAAAAAATATCCCTCTTAAAAAAAATCAAATCGCTAATACGAGCTAGCCGGAAAGCAAGGGCATTTGTCTAGTATATTTTTGCTAAAATAACAAGCTTGTAAATGAAATACACTATTGACTAGCATCTGGTTTGGCTCATTCAACAGCTGTGCTTTAGTCGTGATATTGCACAAAAAACCACCCACAACTCAAACCCTTATTGAAGCAACTTTTAGAAGTGAAATAACAAGAGAACTTTATTTTTATCTGTGCAAAAGAAACAGTTTCGCTACCTGGGTCTCGATCCTATAATGTTAAAAAAACTAATACATATACTACGTAAAAATTATAAGACTTAGTTTTTCCTCAAAAATTATTTGCATCAAAATAATAATTATGATTTTCACTTAAAATAGTGAAAAGTAAATTCATTTTTTACTGAATTTGTTCGGAAAAAAGTGATATTTTCCCAATTACTACAAACGATGTTAATTAAATCCATACGGAATATAAAATCAAATAAGGCGATACACATTTTTTTAAATCAACACATTATAGCTCCTTTTACACTAAAAGATTTTCAGTCATACAATTTCGGTGAATTTCAAACTTTATCGGCTTTGTGTTCACAGAAATTTCGATCTTCCATTTACATAAACATTTTGGTACTCTCGTGCGAGGCGGTAAATGCTCAATCACTTGGCAACTTGAATAATTAACAAAGTTTGATAATGGTTCGCGTGCACGATGAATGAAAATACCTCGCTTTACTGTATACAGTTGAGTCGGTCTTTGTTCGACAGCTTGGTCAGACGAAGGTTGCTTTTTATCACTCAAATAATCATACATCTACATGCAATGCTTTGTTTTGTCTTCAATATCAGTAACTATAGTGACTATGAGATGTCTATTCTGTGCCCTCGTAGCTTAAGCTTCTTCTTTTACATTCTACATATATGTATATAGATAATAAAAACGTCAGAATATCTGGGAATGGTCAGGTTCATAAAAATTAAAATCTAATTTCCATACATTCTGTTTCGTTTTCTATTCTCGACTTTGCTTGAAACTTTTGCATAGTATAGGTTCACTAGCCGTCGCCCGCAACGTTTAGACCCTTTAGGGTTTACCCTTTAGAGTGTGACGTTTCAAAATTCGTTTCTTAGTGCACCCCTTCGCTATATAAGGATACTACCCTCCAAATTTCATACCTCTAGGACTTATGGTTTAGGCTGTGCGTTGATTCTAAGTCAGCTTCAAAAGAGTTGTATATATACTGATGACTAGCCGTCGCCCGCGGCGTTGCTCGCGTTCTACCCTTTAGAGTGTGACGTTTCAAAATTCCTTTCTTAGTGCACCCCTACACTATATAAGGATACTACCCTCCTAATTTCATACCTCTGGGACTTATGGTTTAGGCTGTGCGTTGATTCTCTGTCAGCTTCAAAAGAGTTTTATATATATTGATGATGATGATGATGATGATAAACTTTTGGGCCACCACGCCAGCACCCGGAATTATTTTAGGCTAAAGAAAGCTTACCTTACTATTAATTTATTTAGCAAATAATAAAGTAACTTGAAGAATATATATATACACTTGCAGATATTAGCAAAACCGAATAAGCACGTTGTAGTAAAAATTGCAATGAGCTGGCCATATCTTACAGGGGTATAGCAACACAATGGTTATAAAAGCTCTTTGCTTGATGGACCGATAACAATCCCAAAATGGTGCAGGTACTCGACGCAAATGGTACATTTAATAAGTCTTGATAAGGAGACTCCTATCACTGTTCCAGTAGTAAGAAAATTGTAGTATTTGTCTATATAAATAAAAACCTTTTATACCTATCAAGTGGTAAGCTTATTCTCGGAACTTCGCTTCGGACTCTTTTACTTGCGTTCGTTTTAGCTCCTGACCTGGTTTTTAGGAAATTCATTACTTAGTCTACTCCTACATAGTGAATGATACTGTTTGTTCCAATAAACTAAGGACCCACCTAGAATGATATTTATTTTATGACTGCTATAGCAAATATCTTAGCGGAAGGGATCAGAAAACTAAACTTACCTTCTCCAACATAAATTTTATATCGACATACATTTTAATAAGTAAGTGACTTGGCTAACAGAATTATCGCAAAACCCGGGATTTTTTTTTATTTTCTCTCCGCTTTGTAACAAAACACTATCCATCGATGTTATCTATACTCAGTGTAAACAATGAATAACTTTGTTATACAAACAGACAACACAAACAAATAAACATCCTGTTAATTGTACGGAGTCTGTCACCGAGAGAAAACAGATGTGCTAGGATTTATCTATTAGATCTGTTTACATGATATTTTACTTACCCCTTGAGAGGCTTGTTGGATTTATACTTAGTATTTCCTACAGGCCCTGTCAGTTAAAATGTATAGGGAAATATCTTTCTCTATCCCAAAGCAACCACACATTTCCCCAAGTATCATTGAAATCGGGGTTTGTTAAATATAACGACATACTCTTATGTAGTATTCACATATGCTTTCAACTGTAAAGGACACATTGTCATGGCATAGGTAGGTATCTATACATTTCTCAAAGCTTCCCAACCTAAATTGGCTGGATGTGGACTAAAAACCCTTTGCGTAAATCCAGCTATTATTTTAATTCACGCCTATCCTGTGTAGCCAGAAACCACTAAAACATGTGTACAGCAAAAAAACCATCACTGTGACTTTTATAAAATAAAACGTTTTTAGTTTTATAGCAGTTTTACAAAAATAACCAAATATTTATTTTATACACAGTATTGACAGACTTTTAACGACGAGCGCTGAGTAAACAAAAAGGTCAACATGAAATAGCAATCAATAGAAACGAGTTGCTCTGAGTGCAAAACAAAAGGTTCTAAATGAAATAAATTGTAAACAAAATTGAATCGACTCGCTAGTTACAAACTTGCATTGAAAAGTTATGAGTTAAAAGCCATTTAGTAGGACCTTTGACGACAGTATGAATAATAATCGTACTTCAGGCGGCAGCAGTAGACGACGTGTCACCGCAACTGTACTGGTTTCTATGTATTTCTATGAAAGACCTTTCGCAGCAAGGAACACGTCGCTGCACCTGTCTGTAATCTGCACTCGGCTGCGGATCGAATAAACTTCAAAAATTCACCGTAGGAACCACATGCCACAAAACATTATAATTTTGGTAAAAACCAAGTTACCCAATGCAGATGAAAAATACAGCCTGTTTCTTACATAATACGTACTAAAATGGCATAATCTTAGAAAAACTGACACCCATACGAGGTAAGAAAGAAGCGTATCATATTTAAATGTCAGCATAAGCAATGACCTAGCGGAAAAAGGCTAATGGGTACCCATTATTTGAGATGTCACGGTGTGACTGTGTAACAAAACACTTGTGACATGCTACCAGAATGTAGGTACCTAAGCTATAATTTTTCAGGGTCTAATCCGACGACAGCCCTCGTCAAAGAGAGCGCTTATCGTATCCCGCAATTTATTTCAGCAGGGTTTCACACGACACATTTTGATAGTCGCGATAACATCGCTTCCAGGCTTAAGGACATAATACAACCTTGAATTTGAGAGGTTTTCTTGGTGAATTGAACAATTTTGTGGTTGTATAAAACTGCCCGTGTAAACCATGCACGATACACGTGACTTTCAAGTATTTTTTTAATTAATAAAACCACTTTAAAGCCGTTTATGTAGCTGAAAAAGAACTAGAAATGCAATATTTTTTTGGCTTACTATCAGCTTTATTCTGTTTGATTATATTCAATAGTAGTGCCCCTCTGCTGACATCATAAATTGATGTTAGGTCCTAATGGCTGTCAATGTAACGTGTCAACAATTCCATCACATCGGTTCAACGGCAGACAAATGGTTCGTCGCTAATAGTGCGAGCACGCATGAGAACGTTCATTGATCTTCTACTTGTGATCAAAAGTTCCTCTTCCTGGTCACAACACAGTCCAATTAAACAGTATGACAAGTAGCCTTACGTTCAGTTCCCTCCTATTTAAGTTGATTTGAAAAACCAGCCAAGTGCTAAGTGTGATCAAGGGCTCCAATTCAATTCCGTATCAGACAGTGAGAAAAAATGAAGCTATAACTTATTTTATTTTTATATCACGCTGGCAAATTAAATGTGTCTCTAGGCACTCTGGAGCCACAAAGCAAAACACAAAATGCAAATGCATGCACACAAACTCCAGTGCGTCCTTTGTATTTGACTTACTGTTAAAGGTGTACTGTGCCTATTATTAGTCTACCCCACCTACAATGCAGAGAAAAATGGAGCAAAAAATTCCCTTCGTGCCGTGCATAGCGTAATAAATGATGGATGTTTGCTATTTCCATTCAGTAATATTTTAAATGGCCATTGAATAAAATCAGAATTTATTCATGAAACTTTGAAGCGTAGGCAATTTTTTTCTGCTATGGTTACATTATTTCAAGATATGCTTTGACGGTACTTTGATTTTTTTCTTTGGCATAAAAAAATCGTATTTTTAGACGTGTGTGGCTAGGTGTCGTATGCTCGAAGCGTTCGACAAAATGTCACTAAAAAAAAATCGTAGTATTTTCATCATCTATAAGTATTTATAACACTGTATAATCTACGGTATAACATACTGGAAAAATATAGCGTTATTTTTTTAACGTTTCTGAACAAATAAAAACTTTGACCTAGCAATTTCAATCTTACTGTAAACGTATAGGTATAAAAGATTTAGTTTTTACTTTAAACCAGTAGCTTAACCTTCATCAATCAAGTTGATCATAGATAAAACTAAATGAAATGTACCTACATAAAAACCCGGCAAAAAGAATATAAATAATCTTATAAAACCAGCAGTACAATACAAACGCATTTTAATTCCTTCCTCAAACAAAACATATCGCAATACGTTCAAATATTGATACAATTCGTTTGGAAAGTTCGTATAGCACTCGACGTATTTACCGTAACTTGCGAGATTGGATGTCTGAAGTTGCTTGATTGATTATGTATCTCAAAAAGTAAATTGTTTCAGGATAGATTAGGTATAAGTACATTCAGTATCAGCATCATCATCATTTGTAGCCTTTGGTAATCTATTTTTGAAAGTAGGCGGTGTGCTTCCTTCATGATCCAGTCATGGTCCCCACTGCACATCTATAACTTAGTTGGCCGGTCTCGTGGTCTGGTGTTTGACCACAATCTCCATCCATTCTCACTTGACTCGGTGTGTCATTTGAATTACTCCAAAAGTGGTTAGGCTAGGTTACAAAATTACTTTTTAACCGTTTAAATACGAGTTTACACATTAATATTTGTTCACAAAATACTAGATCAGAGAGTGACATTGAACGGTGATACCCATAGCATTTAATATAGTCCGCATTTTGCAAGATTGATGCCTGAAATATATACTGTAACGTTAGTAAAGAAAACTGGCTGCGTCAAAAGACGAACACCATACGTTTTCGTGCTTATTGGTCTAGGTATCAAACCAACTAGTGGTCTCATATATCAAATAACACAGTAGTGATGCTTCCCAGTGAAAATTGAGACTTGCTTTGTGACGTCACTCGTGTAAACCTTGTGAAACCAGAGATGATCGAGATAGCTTTTGTAGTACATTTACATGGGACTACTTCGAGCGTCGAACCTTTTGAAAAATTTATTACGAAAAACATGGAATAGAGTAGAAAATTCTTGGAATAATTTAAATGTCACACGCAACCTGAAAACATAGTCATTTTATAAATTGGTTACAAGTTAGATATAAGCAAGTTCAAGCAAGCCTCTGGTGACGGAGTTCTTAGGCCGCCGTAAGGCCTCTGTCATAGCTTAACGACTGTTAGAGCCGGGACCGACAGTTTTACGTACCCTCCGAAGCACGCAAGCGCTCAGATGTAAATGCCACTAAAGGTCACCCATCGAAGTAGTGACCGCGCAGAACGTCGGTTAGATATATTCTGACCACGCTAACTGTGGGTGGTGCTGTACTCTAGTGGACAGCGATGCACAGACAGGATGCGGGGTTGCAAACTAACAGGGTGCGATAACGCGAAACATGACAGCTATGGCCTATATGGAGCATATATGGGGTTTGTTTTTTTTCACGCGCGTTGTCGATGTGGAAAAGCCAGATAAAAGTGTGGTTAGGAGTTGGTAGTTGGAAAAATGAAAAAACAAGCATTTTTTAGCACGCTATTTTTTTCCTATCAAAAGATGCGGAATTTTCGGGATGTTTTGACATTTCGTTAGACACCAAAAAGATACGCTGGTAGGCGTATTTATAATAACTAGGTGTAACTTTACTATCGGAGATCCATGATTATTGGGTAAATGTCTTGTTTTTACCCAGATTCCCGTTATATTATACTATAGGTGCCGCCCGCGACTTCGTTCGCGTCCCGTTGGATCTCGTTGATTTTTCGGGATAAAAAGTAGCCTATGTGTTAATCCAGGTCACGAACAATATATATTCCAAGTTTCATCCAAATCGTAGCAGTAGTTTTTACGTGAAAGAGTAACAAACATCCATCCATATTTACAAACTTTCGCGTTTATAATATTAGTAGGATAGGATAGTAGGATTCTTTATTATTACCTTCTACATAAGTTCCCATTACTTCGATTATTAGGTTTCGCTCAATCGTTCAGAGTTTGATAGAGCGTGCCCTGCCGTCTGGTGCGAGGGGGTCATGCTTGTTTGTTCGCAGAATTGCCATTTTTATGACACGCGCGACTATCATATTCAGCCATTACTTGCGCGTCGTGTCAATTTGCACCCAAACGATGCTATTTTCCCTGATCATAGGGGAAGATTGCTATGAATGCAGGAATATCGTGAGCTTAAATCCGAATTCTGTGAAATGCTATTGTAAAAGTTATGCAGTTCCGAAAGAATTAGTAGCATATAATATTATAACCTTTGTAGGTATGCAAATTGTCTCTATGTTTGAGCAACTGTTACTGGTTTCAAAATAGACAAATGAATCGCTCAGTAGCAAGCAGCGCTTATTTTAAATTGGTAGGATGTACCTATGATTAAAATAAATGTCAGACAGATCGTAACTGTCAAATTATATAATTGTTTCAGCAATCCTAAACATAAAACGATTAAAACAGGCAGATAGCGTTGTGCATTCGATTATCTAAACACCGGACACAAGTTTCACAATCATTGATTACTCGTCAACAGTCGCATTCACATAGAAAGCAGATTGCGCAGAACCAGCCAGTAAATATACATTCAAATTAAATATGCATGCGTTCAGTAAAATCACAAGAATTAATTATATAATTATGTCTTATAAACTGGACACCATACCGTAACATTTTCAAGTAGTCTTCAGGGATCTAACCAGTAATGAAGTTAGGCTACACACTTACTTGATGGCCAGATAAGCCGCCACGGACCTGTCGATAAAGTTTACATTTTACCTTGTGCTTTATTGTCAGAGTCCAAAATTTTATGACTCAAATTTAATTGCCAATCGCCGCGGACGTGGTGCCCTTAGTCCACATCTAAAGAACAAAGTTTTGAGTACATTTGTTCCTGCTTTTTACATAAGTGCGCTCTACATTGGTCACACATCAGCGCGGCATCTTCGCTTTCGACATAATCGCGAAAAGCAATCCGTGACGACCTATAGCGGAGGCCATTAAACTGTCAATGGCAGAGGGCTAATCACAGTGTAGGAAGGACAGCTGACACGTTTATGGGCGTTTCTTCCTTCGAAGTATTACGTAGTAGGTACTGGTAGTACGTAGGTTTACCTACCTAGGTTTCTTCATAGTTTAATTTCTAAAAAAGAAAGCCCGTTCGCTCTAACTCTTTCAAAATTGCTAAACGTTTTCCTGTTCTGGTTTGGCGCGCGCTAAAACTCAGTATTTTTTATAGCTACATAGGTAGAAAAAATATTTCTAAAACCTTTTCAAATCAAGTTTTATTAAACGTTTAGGACCGACCTATCGATAGAAATAAAAAATCTAAAACACAGTGACTGTTACAAATCAAACACAGTGTAGAGTGGATTAGACAATATTCAAGGATGCTTTACTAAAACTATACTTATAGCTTGTATATATGGGTGTGGTTAACCAGCTTCCAACTAATATATGCTGGGCCTCATACCACGCGCCACAATATGACCAACATAAATCAGCTAATTAAACTCCCTAGCCCTTATTAACGACATAAATTTCGCGCTCCGAAGCGTACTCGAGTATGTAATGTGGGTTTAATATGCGCATAACACTCAGCGCTCTGAGGGTAGCTGTTGTCTTATTCTTTAGCGCTACTACGTGTTCCTACACTTGACTTTGAGTTTGCATTTCGTGACTATTTGTGACTATTTTGTGTCTGACTGAAGGTTGGATGAATGAACATATTCGAGTGACGACTTCTTTTACTTTATTCATAAGAGTCTTGGTGTAAATACGTGGCACGTGGGTTAGGCAAGAATAATCCCTGAACAATATTTGTCAAAAAAACAGGAGTGTTACCAAAGCATTGAAAATAGAAGAGCTTTTGAAAAAAAGGATTCTAGAATCTTTTTTTTATGATAAAAGTAATGGAACAAGCTGATAGCTCACCTGATGTTAAGTGGTAACTTCTGCGTATAACAATGCATTAGCTCACAGAGCAAGTCCAATGAGGAATTTCTGCAAGCAACTAGTAGAGGCGATGTGAAAGTAGGTGAAGACCCTAAACGTCTGTTAATCTGAGTAGTCTTTATGGTTCTGCGTTACTTTAGCTCGTAACCATTAGGAAGAGAAGGCTAAGTAAAAGGGCATGTTTAATAGAGACAAGTAGAGTATTTTATACAAAGCTCCGAGAAAGAAAAACAAAAACAAATTCTTCTTATAATTTAGATCGATTGCAGGCTACTAAACACTCAAGTACCTTCAGTGAGAAGAGAGGTACTTAGTACTTTTGTATTTTACTAAAAGTAAGGCGTCCAATGATTTTATTTAGCAGTAAAGAAAACAAAAAAGGATGACTAGTTTAAAAAAAAAATCACAAAGCAAATTACATACGGTATTATACAAACACATGAAACAATTAAAGAGCTTTGATAATGCGTTTTTTGAATTCTGATTTCAATGATTCTATTGGATGTCGGCTTGCGAAAAGTAACACTTAAAACCGTCGTAAACACATTCAAAGTATTCTACAGTGCCCCGTATGGTTTGAGCCATAAAATTGTAAATCATTGGCGCATCTGTTCCAACTAATGCATTTTATGGTAATGTTATTGGACACCCTCTTTTGCGCCTCGTGTGTTTTTTTTTACCACAATGTCAATTGACGAGGTACGTTTCTACACGCGTGTTTAACTTCTCTTCAGATCTGTAGACGTAGTTTTTATGCTAACTAGGTATGTTATTCTAAAACTGCTGGACAAAGATTTTCCCCAAAGACTTCCAGCTGTCTTTATTTTGAGCTTTCTCCCACTACCTCCTCTCAAAGGCATCAAGATGAACTGACGCTTGATAAAACTTTAGAGTGCTTTCAAAGGTTAAGAAATAGCGAAGGAAAAAGCTTGTTTTCCACGAAAATGAGGTCGAAAATGACTAGTCGAATTAAAAACAGAGGAGCCGGCCGGAGCGAAACGTATTGTACCGATAGTAATTTATCAAAATGTCCGGAGTAAGCGCGGCGGAGAACTACAGCCCTTGCTAGCTCTCTGTTCATCTGAGAACACATTTACAATTAAAACAGGCTGCAATTTCATACTTAGAAGCTTTACGAAAATCTGCAGCGTCCTGTTAAAATACCATGTAAAGATTAACTTTAATCGCGCTCTTGCTACTGCCTTCTTTTCAAACCTCTTCAGAAAGCCAGTTTTTTTTATTTTGCCACCATACTGTACCTAAGACTATAGAATATTTTGCAAAGTCAGAAGAGGCACCGATAGCTAGCTTTCGACACAAATGCAGCCTGATCCGACCAAAGCCTCGGTCTTATTGCTTTTTTACGCTCAAGATACAATTCTAATGCGATCGGTACACTGGAAAAGATAAAATGTTTTGCCATTGACGGCCCGGTTTTATTTTTACAGCCATCACGGCAGGAATACTAATCGTGACTTAGTCTACCGACACTTCTATTGTCTCTGTTCTATAGAGCTGCCCTACTTATAAGAACATTTTTATAATGAGTTTACTGCATTGAATAGATTCAATTGATCGAGCGTGACATATGAATGTAGAAAGTTTATCTGAGTGCGATACTAGACCATTAAAAAGGACCCTCTTCCTATAGGGTCATATGATATGGGGTCGACAAACTCGTGTGCATTCAAACGCTTCAATGCTCGTTAAGTTACGGAGCGACATACAAAAGAGGGATTTAGAGTTGAAATGTACAGGGACGATACAAAGATAAATAAGCTTGTGATTAGAGGATTATTCAAATAATATTTTTTTTCTACTTTTTTGACGGATTAGACTATTTGAAGTGAGTCAGAACGGTCAGTGTAGTCACGTAGAGCAATAACACACGTATAACAATATAGCTAACAATATAATTTTACATATAAAAAAACCCTGTATTCGTTCATAGGCCATTCCATACTCCAGTTCAGCCAATCGGAATATTTCCGCATGACCTATTTCACCAAATATGGCTAAAAACTATCCCAGAACAAGCTTTCTTACAAGAAAACCACATTCAGATCGGAGTCCTCTTTCAGAGCTACGAGGCCACAGGCAAACCAACAGACATACAGACAGACACATAACGCCGTCTTTAAAACACGCCTTCCTTTTATCGGTCTGGGGTTAAAAACAGCTTTGTAAAAGTTTGCTCGAGCATGCAACGATCGTATCTCGCCCGAAAGCAATTTCGGGAGAGCACAGAAATATGAAGCGAAGTTGCTCACAGTATTAATTTGTGTAATGTAAATGTGGGGTAGTTAGAAATATGGGCTGAGAATAACTGGCATTAACACAAAAAAGCCATTAGAGCGAAGTGGAGTGTTTTGCCTAAGTCTAATTGGCACTGCAATGTACGCATGAATTAAGGTAAATGACGTGTAATTCCCCCTTTCGGCCATATTTTACCTACGCAAATGGACGGTTAAAGTAACCGACGGTTACTATACTGACAGATGAAGAAATATTACAGAAGGTGTCATTAAGAACAGAAGGTGTCTACATGAATCTGGATACTCAAGTACCTACAATGTTTGCTTAGTCTATATTTTAATTTGAAGTGTTCGCGGGTGGTAGAAACTTGCGGCCTCTCCATGTAATCTTAGAAATATTAGTTAGTTAGACTACCTACTACCTAACTAAATACCTACACGTTATCGTTAGCATGTAACTAGTACGTGCGAATGTGAACTCTCATACCATAGCATTAAGGTTGTATGATCGTTTCACTGCGGTATTCATAGGCTCTGAATAATTCCTATTACTGCTCATTCACCGTTTGCATGCCTTTATCTCCTCGTTAACGCAGAAAAGTGCTATTCGTGCTATGACACCATTGCAGTAATGGGATACTATTTAAATGAAATAATCATAAAAATGTATTGGATGAAGCGAACTCTACATTTTTTCCCAAAAAATACTGAATCTCTTTATATTTGTACTTATATTCAGTATTTGAGTGACTCAGTATTGAGCTCTAGGGTCTTGTGCTCAGTTTAGCTGAGGTTTTAGTCTAAGATGACGTCATATTTCGGCCTAAAACGAGTTTTCGACGTCATCCCTAAATCTCTGCCGAGCTGAGCATCAGACCCCTATTTGGTAGTATTGGATCGACGTCCGTTGGTCTCATCATTAGCGTTACCAAGAAAAATAATGTGTATGGTAGAGCACGTAGTAACCAAGCCAGCTTTTCATGAGCTGAGCATCTTAGATAACAATGTCAATAGGTACGGAAAAGAGTAAGCATAGCCAATAAAAAAAAAAGATCCGATCGAAAAATATGAAGATTTAGCGTATAACTTGTATACTTACTCGAAAGTAGCACTTCATTGGTTGGCTATTGGTTTTGCAGTTCCATTAGCTAGTCTCACGTATTTCCCTATAGCTACATAAGTACATACGTAGGTGAAACCGCTACGCTTTGCTTTTGTGTTTACAATGTGTTCAAACAAACACCCACAATATGTTGAATAGCTGTTAGCAGAACTAGCAAAACCGTACCGGCGCAGAAGAAACAATAGTAACACACCGGGGTTACGGCAATGGTCCCGGTAACTGTACCACTCGTGCATTATACATTATACTTTACGGCCATAGTGCTTTGTGCTAGTGACTCTAGTGTGACGTTTGAGTTTTCTGATCAGTAGGGGTATTCTGATGCTACACGATATACGATGACGAACTATACAGCCCGCCCGATCCGGTCTTACCAACTCCGAATAATGTTATTCTTCAGATTAAAATATTTCAGTTATTGTTTTTGACAAATTTAAAGTAGAAATGTATAGTATTTTGTCAAACGGATAGCGTTATTCGGAGGTGTAATCATCCTCAGTATTTTTTAAGAGTTATGAATGAAGCTTATAGTAGGTACCTAGGTACCTACTCGTAGCCTCAAATTACCAAAACAATATTCTGAGGTCGTGAAACTTTATTTTTAAATTATCATCATCACATCACAGTCGGCTCGTAGTAACACACTGAGCAAAAATATGAGCTTGCTCGTGTTTTATCTCAGAATTTTTGTCATCAGGAACTTCAAATCATACTTTTTACTGTGCCGGTACTGTAATACAAATGTGTTGTACACGCTATTGAAGCTAATACATAGGTTACAAGGATCGACTCGTATCTCACCTGAGTTGGTAAATTCTGTTTCTGCGTACCTACCCAATCAAGTTACGTATTTCATATGAATAAAATTAAAATTAAATTAAAATTGGATATTTAATAGGCACAATTTTTATCATCACCCTTGGGACCATTTTCATCATCTTTGTATTCCAACAAGTTTTCTTAGTTAAATATAATTTCCTTGCGTTGAGTTTCAAATGAAAAGCAAATTAACTCAGTGACAACTCCCAAGACACGGTCCATAGAAAATATTTTCAGTAATATTCGCAAACAATTCTTCGGTTTATTCAAACTCCTTTGTGAACAGAAAGGTGACGCCAATAATGGTGAAGAAAGCTTTTTTATTTATACCGAGAAATATTTTTTTACATTAAGTAAGCAATTTTTGCACTCTCATATTTCTGCGAGTCATGAAAATTCGGGAACATAATTTAGGATTTGGGCCACAGTTACGTTGCTAAAGAACTTAATAAAAAAAGTCGGTACTGCAATTATAAAAAACATTTTCGGGCGCCTAAATTTTTGCCTTGGTTTCATAAAAAATATAATACTTTGTGCCGGTTGGTACCCCCACAGCGTAAATATAAAACTAATCCCAAAAGTCAAGTTTTTAGAACTCGATTACAATGTTGATACAATAAAATTTGTTGTGAGCACGCCTCTGATTGAGTTATCTCCTAATCTACTTCAAATTGAAATAGTACTATGTATTGATGCCAAGAAGCCAAGCCTGTAGTTAATTGATACCATTACATAAGCTGTAATGTAATGAGTTTGGCACTGCATTGTGGTGCAGAGGCTATAATCAGATCTCTGTTTTGTATGGTATAGGGTCCATTCTATACTAAAGTATAGACAGTTGCACAATGAACAAACACTTATAGGTCAAATGTTTAGATTTCTGGCATTTCCATACTACGATGTTTTGTCCACAAACGTGCACACTTTTTAGTCACTATTACTTCAGCCTTAGCTCATTTTCCACGGAGTAGAATCACTGCAAATTCTAACCAAACTTTTCCTTTTCAGATCTGGAAGAGGGGCAGCGTACGCGTGTTCCGAAGGCGACGGTAGCGCCCCCAAGTCATGTTGCGGACGACCTCCCCTTAGGCTATGCGTGCTCTTCCTCGGCGTGGTTGGAGCATGTCTGGTAGCCGCTGGTGCAGTGCTCGGAGCTCTGAGGCCACAAGCGCGAGCCCCACTCACACTACTGCTGCTTATGATAGGTGAGAACCAGACATTCACTTTCTTTTTTCAGCTCTAGGTATATAAAATACATGTCGGTATTACTTTTGCAGCAAAATATAAGTGTGATGTTTCATTTTAGCTAGTGGAATGAAATCTTCAGCGACCTATTAGTAGTGTCATTAAAGAGACAATATCAGTTGAGCCAGCCAATTCAGTTGGCTTAGTTAGATCAATATAACCGTAATATACCTTTAGTTATTAAACGTCTAGTTCTGTTAAAAGCACTCTTCTAATTGAGACTGAATTCTGGAGTAGATAAAGTCTCATTGTCGGGTTCTATCTTTGGAAGTCTATCAAAACTGGTGTTATATTATTCAAATGTCATAAAGATAATGCTCCATATTATTATCTTCAAGGCTCTGAGCGCCTAGGGATTTAAGAGGACGTCTCTCACGCATGAAATTAGAGTCATAAGCGTATTTCAATTTTAATCTTTCAGTATCCGTGGGTAAAAATAGATTGAAGAGTTGGCAACAAAAATAGCAATTACCACTAACTACGTATAGCCATAGAGGGTACAAAGTCAGGAAACAAAAAATCCTTTCAAGTAGAAAAGCAGTGCATTAGCAAACCTCGTTTGATCGTAAAAAAGGCTTTATCAAAGTCTTTGATCGTTTCAGTTCGCGACTCATTTCACGCCAAAGCATTTTTTTCTCGATAGCTGATTAAAGTTATCCGGTCCAATGGACTGACCAGTAAAATGAGAACCTGAACCGAGAGTTATGGAGACTCGATATCCGCGCGTTCTAATATGAAGATAATCAATTCTATCGCCACAAAAGTCCGGAGAGGATATTCATTTTTCAGTATAAGTAGATACTAACGGAACATCTTAGATTTTTATATAATATGTTGCGTGCTCTACTTTCATCACTTTCATAAAAGTATACTACGATATGTCATATTTTTTTCATATTCCTTGTGTTGGTTGGTCTGTTGGTCTTCGTCCCGTTGTAATGTTTGTCATACTTTGCGTAACAACATTACTCTACTATCAGAACATATGCCAGTTGGTCACACATTTCATAAAAGTATAGACATGTGTATTATGCAATCTCTATATCCCACATCCGGCTTCAAATATTCATCCACCGTGTTCGTCCAATGTGTTGGGCGCAGACCGTAATTAACCGTGAAACAATCTGCGCGGTCTCATCTGTTATTCGGCGTGCATACGACAATAGCAAGTCTCACAATCTCATTACATCATTCACAGCAGCGAACGCCCTTCATCGTCCAAGTTTTCAATTAAACTTCAAATGAGTTTGGGAGCGGAATTAATTGGATTTTCATTAGCGTTCGGGACAGATGATATTGTTACAGGCAAGCGATCTATTGTGTGGGGACGGGTAATTTGTACGCGTCACTCACTCGGTAGCTTCACGCATCGCGTTTTGTCGGTAGACGGGTGATGCGTTATGCCTGTTTGCCGTGACGACGTAAGGGGTGTTTATTCAGGCAGCTTTATGTGCTTTTGCCTGAAATGTGCCACTTTATAAAAGAGAACACCCTTAAGCGTCAAGGAAAGTCTTTGGTTGCCTTTTATTTAAGCTTCGGTGAGCAATTTGTTACGTTGTTACTCCAAGTTTGTTAGTCAGATCATGAACATTCAACTTGTACATGGACTATCACGTAATAACCATAATTCCACTTTATATAGAAGATAACACGGAGAGGATTATAGCTGAGCATATTGTTCGTGATCACGAACACGAAAATAATTAGCACCTGCTTAATATCGGTCGGTGCTGCTATTACCTGTGCTAAATTAATAGTACACCTGACGCCATCTTTGGCTTAATTTGGCAAACTTTAGTTAGGAATAATTAAGACTGGTATTAATACAATGTATTAACACCAGGCACTGGGAAAGCTGTTTGAAAATAATACAAGCAAATCGGCATGAAATCTAGCTTCCTTTTAGTGAAAGACGCGTTCAAACAGTCGCTACTCGTTCTTTAAAATCCGCAGAAGTCAGCTTCCACTGTCTGTTCTCTACCACGTCAGTAGATTTGCTACAAGCAAGTCAGATACGGAATCATATTGCTGATATAACTCTATTGTTTCCAGGCATAGGAGTGGTGCTAGTGACAGCAGCAGGTCTAGCATGGCGACTTGGAGCGAGAGACGCTCCCTGCGCACTGCTAGGCCTTCGCCGCTCGTCCTGCAGACGGCTGGTTCCTCGCTTACCTCCAAGTTACGCAAGGCCTCACCATCCGTACGCGGCTATGCTGTATCCAGAGTTCCATTATAGGCCGCCACCACCCACCTATCAGGCGTCTATGCAAGAGTACAGACTCAGGTAAGATACAAAAAGAAATAAAAAAAAAATTCTCTGCATTATTTTCTTTCACCATCTGCTGCGAGGTCTTCTGAGAGACGTTGCACTGCCTTTTCGAGAAGACTCGACGGACGAAATGTCGCCTGTCATAGCTGCCATGTCCTGTCGAGATTCTCGGACATAACTTGAGTTACACACAATATAAATGCACAACGAACCTTATGCTCCGGATACTACTGCAGTTAACCTGACAATACTGCACCAACACATATTGTCGAACAATGAAACATTTCAGCTTGCCCTAACAATCTATTGAATATTCTTATTACATTGCGCTGTTTCTATTCCAGGTTGCTTCTCTTAGATAGAAGTGCGCCAGCGGTGTCCCCGCCCCCTACTTACAGATCAAACTCAGCCAGTCTAGTCAGGTACGGTATTACAACACTGCAATCTTATTTGCACGAGATTGCACGACTTTATGCTTTAATTTAACTGTAGGGATAAGCTCGGATACCGAGTAAATTGCGTTTCAGATTCAATGCTCACATTCAACTTTGTTTATTGTAGTCTGGATAAGTTGAGCATGAAAGATGAGTTCATCTTCATACACAAGTTGTTTTTGAAAAGTCCATCAAATCGCTCGGATTTATGGGGTTCTCCTGCTTGCTATTCTTGTCTACCTAAAATATAAACGTTTGTTTGATCGATCCTTTGAAAAACCAGTTATAGCAACGTTATGGATAATCATATAATATAGTATTCGTTTAGTTTTGAAACACCATGCAAATGATCTACAAACTTCATCTCCAAAAGAGTGTTGTGGAGAAGTGGTCACTTCTCATAACTAAGTGACAGAGCAGATAACATAAAACAAAATTTATTCCAGTTGCCTTGCCAAATTGCAATTTTTAATTTGTTTTGTCCCTCAGAGGAACAACTGGCGCAACGTGGTGCGGCTCAGAATACAGCGGCCCGCCATCCTACCGGGCGCCTCGAGCTGAACCCCCCGTCACAGTCTCCGATGTGCCCATCACACACGAACTCAAGTACACCGACATCGAACCATCACCAAACGAACAAGAGAAGGATCCGGACGAACATCTCGTCACTATCGTACACACTGACTCCCAGCCCGTGATAGTCACGGTGTCAGGGACCACAGCGCTGAACGAGACACACACGCCACCGCCTTCAGAAATTGATATATTAGCGCACTTATAACAAATGGATTGTTATATAGGGTTAATTATTAGGCATCAGTACTTGATATTGTGCAATTAGTGATAATTGTTTATGGTAAGCCCCAAAATATATTATTGGTAGAGTAAAATGACCAAAAACACAAAATTTTCAATTATCTTAATGCGGTTTCATATTTTACAAAACAAGTATAACCGTGTATTAAAATATTAATGCAAAAAGCATCCCAAGCAATAGTCATTTGTGTACAATCGCATTTTAGTATAATGTTCTAGTAAATTGTTAACGAAAAAGTTTCGTGTAAGTTTGATGTACAAGTAAAACTAGTATATTATCTTTCGACGTGACGTGTCGTGTTCTACAAGTACTTATGAATCTACTAGACATCACATAATTTTTATCCTTTTGGACGCTAGTAGATATACATATAAAAGTAGCTAGGTCCCAATGAAAATGTAAATAAAGAAAACAAAACACAGATAACTAAACAAAATTAAAACTACACAGCTTAGAGCAGAGATTTGAAACAAAATGGAGTTGCCCAAAAATACTCATAAAATACCATTCAATTTCAATCCAGAAGCAAGTAGAAAGCGAACGTGATCTTTGCTTAGTTTAGGATCTCTATAAAATGTTGGTATTACAAAGAAATGGACATGGCAATTGAAATATTAATATTAACTAGGGAAGGCTAAAAAACTTTTATCACACACTGTTTTATGGTTCAGTTTAGATGCGTCTAGTTCTGGTGAGTAAAAGTGTGCAAAATAAAGGTACCTAGTAAGTTTCTAAAGGTAGGTACCATGTCTCTTTTATAGACATTTTTATTGAACGTATTCAATGTACCTAAATTTAATTTAGTTAAGAGTTATGTGTAAATATTTAAAGAGCACTGACAAAATGGCTTTTTGTTTCATAAATATATTTTAGTGTTATTTAACAAATGTGCCGTGTACCAATAGGAGTTAAATTGAATACAAAATATGTTAACGCTATTATTTTAATAGATTAAAATGATAATTATCATTATGATATTAAACCAAATCATTACCCTAATGTACAACAAACATTATTATACTTGTTAATTAATTACATTTAGTGCCAATGATTGTTAATTATTGTAAATAGTTGTATCTGTTATTTTAGATATTCCTATTTTAAAAGCTTACTGAAGTTGACCATTCGAGTAAGTAATGTATTTACCTAACAACCAACGTAAGATAGTGCACCGTGCATTGAACCGGCACCTACCGGCACAGTCAAATGAGTTTTTTTGGCTAGAACATCCATAGACAACATCCATGTGTTTTACCTACATTTAAAAGTCAAATTATCAGTTGCTATAACTTAATTCCGAAGAATAATAAATTCTATACACAGGTGATAATTGTAACATCAACTACTATCACCGTTACTTAGGTACTTACCTACTCTGTCTACACCTTTTATATCTTTATTAAATGTACTAATAATTGTAATTACCTGTATTAGTAAGATGCTAATAATATAATAATAAACTTTGTTGTACATAATGTTACTTATTTGTATTAAAATAAATAAAGATCTTTAGTGAAATCAATTTTTATATTTGTTTTTATCTCGTACTCTTCAGTAGGTATACCATATTAATAATCCAAACCTAATCCCAGGTGGTAATAAATGCCGATTGTAATACAAAAGATACTTACTAAAAATATTCAAACGAACTAGGTACCTATTTATTTATCAAAAAATATTACACATTATTCGTGTAAGTACGTAGAAACTTATAAAAACTAGTAAACAAAATGTAAAGCACACTACTGCGGTTTTCAAAGTAGGATACCCAACAATTAAACATGAACATTGGAAGCGTACTGAATCCATTCCATTTCATGTAAATCGAAGCTCCAGCAGCACAATGGCCGACAGTAATTATATTGTATAGTAATTCTGTCGCAGCGCCCCGCGAGGAAATGAAAATTGGTAGAAGGTTTCATAAAACGGCATAATTGGCGAAAGCAATGAACGTAATACATAAATTATGACTGCATTTAAACTTAAAATGGCTATCTGAACCCATAATGGTATGACATTTTAATTAAAACATAGCTTCGAGGATTTAACATGAATTCAGGACAAAAATGAAAATTGTTATAGCGTGGCACAAAATTATGTATATTCCGAATTTGAGCGTGGTGACGAAGCGAAAAGCTCTAACCAATAGAAGGTCAGAGGTTACAAAATAAAAACGAAACACAGAAGTCTATTTAGAATAGGGAAAAGCTAATGTTATTCAAATGTATAAAAAAACTTGGTTCTGTAGCTAAGTGTTCCTGCCCCCAAGGGGCTATTACCAAAACATTTTAGAACAGAATTTCAGATATTCACGCCAATATTATTAAGAAAATAGGTACCTACGAGTATGTCTGTTACGTTTACATGATGGAACCGGCAAACTGATCCCAAAAAAGGTCCCATAAAATCAGATCAATGTTATTCACAGGACACTGTTATGAATATCATAGTCTACGCGAACAAGTCGCGGGCAAAACAATGCCCTTATATTATTAACAGAAATGGTACAGCCAAATATTTTATTTGGGTAAGTCACCTACATTATAATGTTGCTCTCGATCTATTATGGTCAAACATCTATGTAGTTAAAAGTTTAGAGACACAGGCCTCTAAACTTTCTTAAAAATTAATACTTACCTAACCTAGTAGCTACCTTTTCGTCTTGAAAAGCGGATCTGTAAAACTTCCACGTATCAATCGAAGGTATCAAAAACAGCTTTACCGATACAAATACAATACGCGACAAGATTACAAGAGATTTCATTTCCAAAGGTATAGGTATTAAGACTGAAAGCCTACTCGTATTTGAAAAGCGGCGATTAAGTATCAAGCGAATAAATCTCTATTGAATAGAATCGATAAGATGCCGATGCCGATGCCAAGATGATTTATTGACTCTGCCCGCAGCCTGAGATTCTCCTAATGGTGACTGAATAAGCTTGCCTTTCCTATCCAGGTTTTTTCCACAGACTTCGATAAATAAAAGAAAATTATGCAATCAGAAAAGGAAAGCGGCAAACGCAGTCAATGGATAAGCTCCATGTTTATTGGAAATTCTCCTTGTGGGAGATGTTTTGAAAGGTTTTTTCATGGGATTGAATCATTGAATGTTCGTAGAGTGAATGTGAAAATACTTGGAGTTTTTGGTTAACCGACGGCATTTTCCATTTTTAATTATTATAAAATATTTTAACAATTTATGGTTACAAAAGTTTTAAGCTAATTTTACAAAGTTAATAGTTCCAAGAACTTTAAAAAAAAATTGACAATATTTTTCTATCTTATGCATCAGTGGGTACGACATCTAAATGGAATGAAATGAAATGATGCCGGAAGTAACGAGGCTATTGAAAATCTGCTCTACGCTCTAAGCAAGTGAGTTCCGTTTTCATGACTAATAATGGGCAAACTAATAGAACCACAACTCTACTAAGACGTTGTCTCTAGGGTAAGTTTAGACTAAATTATTCAGTCAAAGTATGATTGCGGCAACCAAGAACCAACGTGGATATCATCTCGTTGTCTTGATGATATTCTGAAAACTGTCCGTCAAAGTTTTGCTGTAAGACCTTGTTGCTACCTTTTTGAATTTAACATCACAGGGACCACTCAGTACTAAATAAATATTTGATCTAGCTAAAGTATTGCGGAGAAGAACAAATTATTTCTTACGCTAGAACTTTTATAAACGGAATACTCAGACATTCACCGACATGACGTTTTTAGTTTGAATATTTGATGTTGTACTTATGTAGATAAAGAAAAAACTTATGCTAAATATTTCTAAGAAAACGTATAGAATTATAGATAAACACTCGTAGGAAAAAACTTAGACCGTAAAGTTTAGTATCGATATTGAAAATTGATTCCGAAGTCTGCGAGATTGATTGTAAAATAAATCTTGAAGCTACAGCCCGTATAAAATATGGCTGCGTTGATCCAGACAGAGCAATATCTTTATAGTTTCACTATTCTCATTCTGTGAAAGTAAATGCAGGCAAAAGTAGATCAGCAATTGGATAGTCGTAATATTTCTGAGTGGAGGGATCATTCCCAGGCAATGTGCAGGGTTTGAATATAAAATGAATGAAGTCACTTATGTAAATGGGGAAAGTTCCGAAACTGTTTGATATACCGCAAAGCTTAGTTTGAGAGTCGAGATAGATATGAATCCACAATCATCTTTGTATTAGATGGGAACTTTTAGGAAATATAACTTTGTTTCAAACTACTTACAGGTTTTCATATTTTGCGAACACCATTTTGAATTACAAAATATATTTGGTCTTACAAAAATTAGAAGCTTTAGGGAACATTTTCGTTACCTAAACAAACATACTGTTTGGTCAGTATACGTTCTAGACTAGAAACTAGAAAAGAGAGCTTTATGTAGTAATGTACATACCAAATAAATAAACAATTTACTTAAGACATCAAAGAACAATTATTGTAATGGAATACATCAAAACTTTATCAAGTTTTTCTATATCTTAGAGTTCTAAAACAAACCAAATATCTTATAACTTTTCGTTTTGATACAACAATTAGGTAATCCAAACAAGACGAGCAAAACTCAAACTTAGTTTCAATTTGTTAGGTCGTGTCGTATACATTTTGAAGAGAACAAATAAAGTTTTAAGTAGCTTTAAGCGTTTCTGTTTTTTGTAAAAGGTATTTGAACAATATGATTTCTATACTAGGTACTAAAGAAAATAAGATTAACTGTTTATTCACCTTCTAATTCTAGTGATTTGTTAGTATATTTTTACAAGTACTCAATCTCCAAGTTTTTCCATGGCAATCTATGGCAATAAAAGGATAGCACAGGCCAGTTATAACCCCTTGCAATATTAATATGAAAAGATCATGATCCACGAAAACATAATACCGCGGCAAACCCGGGTATGCGGAAGGTGCGTGAAATATAAATCAACTAGCAGTGATTTAGGTGAAACTTCGCAGAAAGTTTAAATTTTGTTTGGCTCAGTCACAGAGTAAGCCGTACAGAACACACATTGCATATCCGACTAACCCTTTATCATAAAACAGAAAGCGCATGGGGACTTGGGGCTATATAATTTTGCAATGACGATGTTCGAGCTAATATCACATTCAAAAATATTGGGTAGAGTTTTTATACAACTAATGATGGGACAATGTAATAACGTGATCCCGTATTTTCAAAGTGCGTATCGTTTACGCATGGTTATTTTCGGAGACATCGCTGTAGGTATTCGCCATGTTTTTTGTACTCAGCTCTTCGTTTAATTTATCTATTATTTATAGCGCGCCAGCCAACTTAGACACTTCGTTTATTAGCTATTCAATTAGGTTAGCTAGGCGATACCTTAACGTAAACTTTGCTAATTCGAAAGCAAGTTTTAATTTCAGTTTCAGAGCTAATTTGATGAAACAATTTTCATTTGAGATGTTTATTCGTGTTTTCAGCTTTTACAAAATACCAGATTACCAATATCTGGGCTTAATTAAATGGTTATTGTTTACGGTAAATTCAGAAGCTGTGTTTTATTTATAAAAAAAATTATAACTATTTAGTCCATACGATGGCGTGATGTAGGTAATTACCTACTTGAAAGTGTAATCCGAGCATTGATAGAAGTAGGTAGATCCAACAGTCGCTTACGTTCAGGAAACGTAATTAGTTTTAGTTTACGCTTTGTGCGCTTGAAGCGAACCGCAAAACGTGGTGAACGTGGATGAAATATTCCGCTAATTTTTAGGCTGCCCGCATTTTCGTTGCCCTAGGCTTTGACGTCATAGTTTTAGTTTCTACTTTGTAATGTGAACTATTAAATAGCTTCAATCATGCTGAGTTTAATTTTATACCAGGTTATGTTAGTGTAGCCTTCTCTACCTATTTTCCAAATGTAACCAATCAGTTTATCTACTCGTCTTTCGTCGGATTAAAAAAATATCTTATAAAATATAAAATCTTTAGCTTTGTTTCTTCTTTATCTTTTTATCAAAATCTCTGCAATTATGTACCTCATATCTCTTTACCTAGCTATGAGACAACTTTAATGAAAGACGTCCACTTTGATATTATACCTCTTAAAAGATTTAAGACAAGGGCCAAACGGAGTTTGAAATAACGAAATATTTCTTTGCTGCGGATATTAATTTTCTTTTACGTTTGAAACAATAAATAGATACTATTTTAATAAAATTATTCAGGAAGGTACTTTAATTACTCGTAGTATAAGCTCTTGTCTACGCCATCAAAGGCTTTTGGTCAGTGGTGCGAGATAAATCTACATTCATGTAGGACATAGGTAGATGCACTAGACCTAGATACCTAGTTAGTAGATAGGTACCTATTTCCTGCACACGGTGAAAAATAAAGCCAAACTTTCCAGCAGAATACACTGCTGGCATAATAGGTAAAGTCCTGCTATTATTAATCCGTGGTGCAGTCGGCAGGGGAGATGTAGGTTAAATTAGCATAGTTTGACGGCTCGGTCCTCGACCACCGGGCTTTAGTAATGAGACTTTATAGCTTTTACGGATGTTACTGCATTCTGATATTTTAACGTGCACTGCAAATTGGGAAAGCATGCAGGTGGTTACCCACGAGATGACATTGAAAAATAACGGTATCTGGATTTTTGGAGTCAAAATCAGATCAGATATCGACCTCATAAATAGGAAGGTATAAGTAATTAGTTCTAAATAGATTGCTGATCTGATCTTTGGGATGGAGAATCTGTCCTCGATTGAAGCCGCATCGATGGATAACGGTAAGAAGATAGCATCTTACATTAGCGTTTACATTTATCAGCCTTTGTCCGACCCTATCCCTTGCTCTTATCGCTAGGGTAAGCCCTTGTGAGGATTCAAGAATTTGTGATTTGGAACCTACGGACGATGTGAAACCGTGGGTTATAAGATTATTTGATATTATATACAACAAAATGCTTATTTTATGAGTATTTTTGAAGTTTGGTTAGTGCGAAACGAACTTCGCAAGTACGTAAGTATCTAAAATACTTTTAACATAAATGAATCATACCTACAGAGGTGACTGCTAGAGCAAAAGTCACAAACTGGAAAAATTGTGAAATGCGATCACTAGGTATATTCGTTTCGATTTTCCTTTGAGTTTCCGATAACAGAGAAACCCCAAATATTGGTTATTTTATTTAATCCCCGCCTGACAAAGCTCTGGCCCACACATCAATAAAGTATTTATCAGGGGCTGGAGCCATCCGAAAACTCATTAGGACAAAACAAATAGAACCGAAATTATGCTTCAAATATGAATATTTGACTTCAACTAACTTTCTTGATACTTGTCCAAACTAAACGCGAAATGGTTTAAAATGTAGGTGAGCCATAAAAGAAAAAACCTTTTTCAGCGAACGTTTTCAGCGTTTCATGCATTTGCATATCAAATAATAAATGACGTTGCATATAAGGGTCAAGCTGAAGTCTGGGTAGCTGGAAACGTGAATTTATTTTGTTAATAATCTGGTATGTTACTGATGATCTGTGTGTAGTTTATTACTAAACACTTCAGTAGCACTATAACATTAAAAAAATTTATCAACTGTGATGGACTCGCAAACCAAATTCGCAAGCTTAACTTTAAAAGTAAATAAAATCAACAAACTCGTTCGTATCTCAGCGGTAGAACGGCCCATTACCCCGCCATAACATAATGATGCGTAAAGTATGAACCCGCGTAGACTCGGTAGGCAAATGTAACGATAATGCTTCTTCTCACTTTTCGAAATTGAGGTCGGGGAAATATGGAGTAGGATTGTTTCGCTGGAAATCGGCCCTTGAGTACAGAATTTCAGTCTCGAAAATCGAGGACCAATTTTGAGCTTTTTAACCAACTTCAAGAGGCAGGCTATCAGGTTTAATTAGGAATTAGGTATACTCAGAATTCAGTCATTTATTAACTGATTAAAAAAACCATTGTTTTATCTGAAAGGATAATATACAAAACCCCCCCCCCCCCCCCCCGATTAGATATTCCAGAATAATACCAATGAATTCGAAGTCATAAAACGTTTTTCACGCAAGTATCAAGGTACTTATAGCGCACACTACTCAATTTAGGAACTACAGGTACCTAGTAGAAGGTACCTACACGAATACAATAAAAACTATTTGCAAAATGTTATTTTCAGTTAAGAATCCACTTACCAAGTTTCCTTTTAAGTCCGCATAAATGTCGTAGTTTTGACTTAAAAGACAGACTACTATGATTCCCAAGAAAAGGAGAAGTGCTCGCTGGAGCTCCCATCCTAAATGCCTGACTGCTTACACCAAACCTGCTCATAGTCTGAAGACTGATCGCAGATCAAAATAGAAAAAAAAAAAAAAAAAAAAACAGACTACGAAGTATCCTTCTGTGTCGAACAATTTGGATTGTTCTATTGAAAAATGCAAAGTATTTATTTAGGTATGTATATCTAAGAAAAGCAGATAAATAGAATAAATATAAAGCTATTTACCTGGGAATATTCTGCAACATTCGGCATATGAAAGTAGGAGTGGGGTAGGCAGAGGTAAATATCTAAATAATAATATTAATACCCTTCATAATTTTTTAATAATAATATAGTAATATTTAGTTTTACATCGTAGCTCACTGCTAAGTAGGTATGTAGAATATTATTCAATACAACAATATATACTTTCACTATGAAAATTATTAAGAAATACATACATTTTATTGGGATACAGAGAGTTTATATTTTCAACAACACTGACTAAATGTCATTTAACGGCAAATCACGTAAATTTTACTACATAAAAGTACCTACACAATCTAACAACATAAAGTGACTTTATTCCTAGCTCACTTGCTTACATCGATTAAAACATTCAAGGTAGGTACTAAACGAGAGTATCATGATCGTTATAACAGAGTATCTACTGGAATATTAATAGGTATGAAATCTTCTAGATACGATAGATTTCTGTCAATATATAAATTCAAATAAGTAGTAGATAATAACTAATAGATCGCGTATGATGGCCCTTGTTTCTACTCATATACAGACCCTCTAGACCTCAAGACAAGTTTCCAGTCTGTATTGGCAGCTGTTCTTTGCCTAGAATTTGTTTGTGCATAGGCTTAGGTACCCACTCTATTGTGCCGTAGATGGCCGTAGTAATAATCGTAACCACAATCGGAAAAACTATTTATATAGGTACCGACTATTTATGAAATTGTCACATTTACGTAAAACCTATGATCATTTCCAATAATCTACTAAAATATTTTATGTAAACCGCGACCTAATATTGCACTTTTAAAATCTGTTGGATTCCGTATTGCATTTTAGACCGTATTGCACAACACAATAAGTGCTACAAGATGACGGTAAGTTTAATATTCGTTGCGGGTGAAGATACATTTTATCTAAGTTGTGGATAGAATTATTAAAAATGATTGGTAAAATGTTATAGTATGAAATATGTTACATAATGGTACTTATTATGCATTATAAAATATTGGCGACAATTCCACAGCATAAAATTCTATTGTAAAAGATCACTTTAGTAAGAAAACTGAGATTTTGTAAGCCTTGACCTTACACAGTGTGTATGCAAACAGCAAAAGTTTATATAATCCCGCGAGAGCCTATTGTTTTGTTGGTCATCTACCTGTAACAAAACAAAAAAAGTTTACCTAATAACTATTTGAAGATCAAATGAGCTTACTTATGTACTTGGCTTCTGTCTCTTCGGGTTTCTAAAGTTCAAACAGGAACTGTTCTAGTTTCGTCATGACATCTGTCTGTGTGTCCTTATTCAGAGATGTTTTACTTACAGACATAAAAATACCATCATGCTGACACATTACGCACCCAGACCCTTTAAACCGAAGCACAACGCAAGCATCGCTGCTTGGCGGCAGAAATAGGTGCGGTGGAACTTCCTCAGATGAGCTCTTTTACAAGAAGTTCTGACTGTAAATACCTGGCTTTATCATCGCGCGCCTGTTATGCGTTTTTCTTAGCGTACATACCAGTAAAATTTTCTTTACTTATAGTGCCTTCTGGTAAGATCGGCGTAAGTGGAAGTCCGGATAAATCACATAACTAAGCAATTATCATATAAAAATATTGCAGAATTGCTTGACATCCGGACTTCCACTTACGCCGATCTTACCAGAAGGCACCTTACCTCTTTTTAGGAGTTTCGTCCTTGGTTTTCTTCTCAGCCTCTCTGCGTTTGGCTGCCTCCTCTCGCTGCTGACGGATGATTGCGAGTCTGGCGAGGTCGGCGCGAGCTTGGTCTGTTTTACCTTCAGCGTGCGCTTTTTGGTAAGCTGCCGCGGCGCGTTGTCTTTCGATCTCTTCGCGTTCACGCCTGTAAATACAAAAACCAATTGGGATTAAGTGATTCTTAGCCGATGTAGCATAAGGAAGCTTAGTAGATCATTCACACTACTACAAAGACATAAGAAAATGTTTGTATGATCTTTACATTGACATTCAAAAAATATTATAGATATTTTAAAAATCTTAAATGTAAAGAGAAACATGACTTCTACATCTCTTGTAAATATTTTTTATTAGGTGAATTGAATTTTCTTTGCTGCTGCTTCACCTAGGTTATTAGTGAATGAATAAGCTTTGCGAACAGAATTTTGTATAAATAGACAAAAATACCTTGAAAGCTGTGGTTTCTCCGCATCTCCCAAGGTATCCAAATTGGTTAATTTCTTGTTTTTCTTTACTACACGGTTAGGGTTTTCAACCTCAATGAGACCTGAAACACCCTTTGCCTTGGTGGGATGCTGGAAATTAAAAACCATATATTATAATACTTAAATAAATACCACAATCAATATACTTTACTGACTATACATAAGAAACAACTTTGTCAACAAGAATCAAAACAATAACTTGGTTTGTCACCTCTAAATGCTTTTTAGTCTACATTAGATAAGAAACAATAATAATATTGTTGTTTATACTATTTAACTAACTTGAATTATCAATCTGTTTTATGAACAGTTGACAGGCAAGATGCCAAAAACATTGTGGAATAATTTAAAGAAAAGGTCAATGAACTCTGACTTCTTCATCGGAATCACTCAACATTGTAGCCTAAGAATATAGCAATGAGGTCATCGAACTTTGAAAATCAAAAGTCAGAGTTACTTACATCTTCATCGGAGTCACTTTCATCACTGCTTCCGGAGCCTGACTTGTCCTCAGACTCTTCTTCACTGGGGCTTTCACCTCCATGCTCTTTTCTCCATCTGAAATATTTATTTAGTAGGTGAATGTAAAGTAATGTAATGAAGGACTGGTCCACAGTTGCCCAAAACAGAGAAGACTGGCGAGAAGGAAGGGAGGCCTTTGCCCTGCAGTGGGACACTACGGGCTCTTAATAATAATAATAATAAGGTGAATGTAAGTTGTTATACCGAACATTTATTAGATGCAGGATGAAAACAGTTAATGAAACTTTCGAACTGGACTTATTGTCAAAGAGCGTATTATGTAGGAGACAGTTGATCCAAATATTTATGTTTCATACAAAACGAGATTCACGCATGAAATGCAAGAAAGAAGGTGTGACCAGGTGCAATATCTTCTTCTTTTTTTGGTGGCTTCTAAAGCAGAAAGTTCAGTTTCTGATTGCATCATATACTACTTACCTACCTCCTACCTAGTTGCACCTACACAAGGTAGGTATTGGACCTACTTACTTCTGTTTTAGCTCCTCTTGTTTACGCTGCTCCTCCAACTCCTCAGGACTGGTGAATTTGCGGTTACGACCTTTGTGGTTGGTGTATTTGCCTGGAAACGAGAGGTTATTAAATGAACATCAATTTTACTCTGCGAATAATCAATGACCAGTCAACAGGCATCCCTCTCTTCAAGAACAAAGGACCAGAAAACACGTTTCTATAGAGTAGTTGAGTCAGAAAATAGGCACCTTCTATCATTGGACGACATTGAGAAATTCTACGAAGAATGGAATACTTACCTCGTGGCATTTTTGATGCTGATCAAAATAGGGTTTGGTTGTAAAGCTTATTTACCACACAGTAAATAATTTTAGGAAAATTACTAACACAGCAAAACGAAATTTGTTAAATTTAGCGTTGACGCGGTTGACTTGACGTATTTTATTTTAGTTTAGGGAGGGGCGGGATGGGAAATGGTCGATGTTCAATGTTCATCGATGTTCGATGATCATCTCGCTCCTAAGAAACATCGATCAAAATCACACGACAATGGTGCCTACCTACCTTTAAATCTATGCTTGAGTAACGTTTGATGTATGAAATTACGAGCATAAATAAGTATTCAAACCAACCATGACCATCAAAGGTAATTTTTTTCAGTTTTTTTATGAAAATCACTGAGTAAAGTACGTAGGTAGTACCTAGGTAGGTATACTAAGTATAATAATATCAACTAAGTACTAGATAAGCTGATAGAATATATTAGATATTTAAGTAGGTACCTCTAAACATACTACATAGGTACATCGTAGAACCCAAACAGAACAAACAGGCTATCCAAACCATTGCAAACGATATAAAGATCTGAACTGATCCAAATCGGTACCTACCAATCGGAGGCGCGCCCAGAACTGGCTGCATTACTACGTCGGCTAGTAACGCTGGGTCAGATACTCACTAGCCCTCGATATATACCGAACACCGCATCGATACCATGTTCTAATAGCGATGTTTTTCTGAAATCGATCATCTTACCCATCCCTAGCTCTTAAAAATATTTGATTGGTTGGAATGGTAACGTCAAGGTGCGCGTCGCTAGTGACAGTGACAGTGACTGACAACACAAACTGACAATAATACAGTTACGAAACACAGACTATCACTAAATCGAGCGCGCCACCAGGGCAGGCGACGCTAACTCGAACTAGACTCATGCTTTCGAAAAACGAACAATGTATGAAACGAGGGTCAAAAATTTGAATCACGTTTCATACAAAACGAGATTTTCAGTGTGTAATTTTGGTAGCATGGGAGTCCAGCTTCTTCATACGTAGGAACTACGTATTGCATATATGTATAATGCTTTAGTGCAGAGCTCGGCGGCAGCAACCCGTGCCACGGGGTTGACTTGGGAAAAATAAATGGTAACGCAGAATTACACCGCCCCGGCCACATGTCATTGTGTACGGCGAGACCTACAAAATGAGTGGCTGTCGCAGAGCGTCTTCGGTGGCTGTGATCGGTGACCCGTTTGCATTCAGCCTAAAACCAGTCAGTGGCACTTAAAAAGGCTCAGGGCTTAAGGTAGCCCCTCAGTCATCATCATTCAGAATCACATGCATTATGTCTATATTGCCCCCCCATTATTTGCAGTAATAACTAAAGTAGGTATGTAGGTACTTGGATACATACAAGGTGCCTAATTATCAAACATTAAAAAAACGGGATCTGAATTTTCGTCCTCTAAAGGTGAGCATTATGTTTTATGAAACCCTTATTTGGTATTATTATTATCTCGTATTCTGACACTTTGCTCAAGTCTTGTATCGAGACACTGAGACTCCTTAGTATAAATCTGCTAACTCTGCTAATAATCTTCAGTATTAGCTAGTTTTATATAATCTGTGGCTTATCTGTGGTATTAGGTACGATTCAAGTAGGTAGTTGTTCAAGCACAAAGCAAGCAAAGATTTTTTAAGTTGTGTTTAAAAATCTCTACTCAAATCTTGCTAACGCCTAAGCTTTTACTTAATTGACGAACATCATACTTAGTTTATAAATAAACCTTATTTTGTTGTAAAATAACCAACGTGAAAAATCGATTTTGTTAACTCGATTTGTCACCTTTGATTACAAACCCCAGGGAGCTACATCTCTTGCAGTTATCTTCTTGACACTTGGCACATCTCTCTACCTTGCC
Organism: Eulithis prunata; assembly: GCA_918843925.1. Taxonomy (NCBI): domain Eukaryota; kingdom Metazoa; phylum Arthropoda; class Insecta; order Lepidoptera; family Geometridae; genus Eulithis; species Eulithis prunata. Next base: position 5,057,909 of record OU974014.1, on the reverse strand, counting down.
TAATAATATAGATAGATAGATAGACAACTTTTTATTGTTTACCACAGTAACAGTACGAAACACATTACTTAAAAAAATAGGTAAGATGTAACAGATAAAAGTACTTTTAAGAAATTAATCGCTAGATCTTGCTTTGTGCTAAGCATTCATAAGTTGATCCTGTTAGTATGTTTTCAGGAAAGAAAAAACTCAGTACTTCGCTAGCACTGGTACCTAATGGAGTACTCACTCGTCTCAATGCTTCATCTCAAATGGTAAAAATGGGCTGTGGCACAGCCGCACAGTGGGTTGACGATGTGCCACACCAAGAGCCGAGGACTGCAGAGGACCTATCAAAACAGTTTTGAAGATATAGCAATTAATAACGTGGAATGTGAAAAATTTAGCAATTATAACGTGTGCGATTGAAGTGGTCCTTTTTTGGGCATAACGGTAAAGAGGTATGAATGTGATCCTTCATATCGTCGTGATTTCCGTATAAACACTTTGAATTGTTTTTTTAACTAAATTACATATGGTGTCCTACCTGATGTTAAATAGTAACTGCCTATAACGTTAATATTCTGTGCATAACGATGCATTGGTATCGATTTTCTTGTTGAATAATGTTCCAGTCCCTTTCTCATAAACTAAAACGACAAGGACGAATATAATTATAGAGCTGTCAAATTAGGTTAGATTAGAAAAATGTAACAAGAGAATCTGTACCATTGTCTCACTGAGTGGTCTTGGACTTGGTCTAAGATTTTTTACATCTGTATTTTCACGGATACGGAACGAATTCAGTTTGTATTCGCTCTAACACAGATGATTTCATAGAAAGTGGTTGATATTGATAATAATTAGTCCATCAGACGATTAGCTTAATCAGTATCACGGCTGTTGTTCTTCCAAAAATAAATAAATAATTGATAAGGAGGTATCCTACATAAAAATCGATAGCGAAGTCGATTTTAAATTAGGTTATAAATGTACACTACTTAGGTACCTAATTAATATTTTAAAACCAATATGTTTGTACCTCGCTCATCTTTAATCCGACAGCTTATTTTGGTAGAACCTGCACGTAATTTTTGTTATGGACTTCCTAAAGGTTAGCTATCTAATTTTGTTCTGGATCATGCAGGTAGGTATTTAGTTATGTAAGATCTTATTCCTCCGAAGCAAAGAAGGTATCTGCCATACTTTACTTAATGAGAATAAGATGGAACAAGCAATTTCTCACCTGTTTTTATTTGGCTAACTCTTACCAATACAAATACTCTTAACACATCCACCGAGGACGTGCATTATTCTGTGCGTATCGCACTGCGTTATTACTTTACGCCGTAGAGTAAACTAATAAGAATCTCATCAGCATTTCTATATTTATTTGCTTCAAAATCCAGAAAAACCAGAGAGCGGAGCAGTAATTGTCCAGGCAGTCAGGACGAAGGATTTATTTATAGCTGTATGTGAGTACTATGTTTCGTTAACCTGCTGATGTAAGGCTCGGTGCTAAACGTTACGATGACTGGTATAAAGGCGAATGAGCGAACCGAGCACAGCGATCGCCAAGACCTTGCCCGCAACGCAAGGACGCATCATCAACAGCCCCTACGAAAAACCGCCCGCCATTTTCGAACGAACGCGCCCGCGGGAATGTTCTCTATTTGAAATGTTTTATTTTTAAAAGATTGAATAGTTTTTAATTAGGCTGATGCAGTTTTATGTATTCATCCTGTTATCTTGATATAAAAATTTATAACTCGTGAAAAGTGGTACGAACACCTGAAAAATAAAACAAACAGTGTTACAAGTCCAAGGTAAGCTATTTATTTTTTACAGAATTATTTTTTTTTCTATATTATCAAACCTATGTTAATCTATTTAACTTTCATTATTACGTGAACTTAGCCAAAGGAGCGCGTTGAAGTCTTTTGTATTGGGAAAAGTGCGTTGACAAAAGTTTCGGTAAAAAAATAATCTGAAACAATTCCGTGACATTTAATAATTTGCTTATTTACATTGATTTAAAAGAACACTGACATAGGTATAATTTTTTTTTTTTTACTTTGTATCAAAATGATGAAAGATGATAATATAGCCAATTAATTAGCCATTCCGTTGTTCCATCATGTTTTATCAAAAAAAAACCGTTTCAGGATACTATTAATTACCTATGTAAGAATTTCATAAATGTTCTTAGGTTTTACCTGCCCTACTTCTAACAACACTTTAACTGTGAGTGCAGGGTATCGCACGTTTTGCAAATAAAAACAAAATTGATACCAATTTCACGACAAAACTCTTCATGTAAGCTAACTCATAATCATTTATAAGCTTAGTCCATTATGCAAGTCGTGATGCAGGGCTTTGTTGGTCACTCAAGGGTTCCGCTAAGTAGGTAATCGTCATGTTCCTGTAAAAAAACCCGATAGGTACTTACATACCTACTAGGTATATTATTATGATTAGATACTCGCTGGTTTCAAAGAGTTTTAATGTTTAAAAAAAATTTCTATCTGTAACGAGGTTCATTCACCTCATCGGTGTGAACTGAATCGCGTTTGTTCTATGACTTTTCAAATTCAACCTTTATTTTTTGCTGCATTTTTTCCAGCTACACCTTTGATTTTTTTTTACATTATTTTTAAAGGTATTAGTTACTCTAGTTTCCTACCTTCTTGGAAGCTTCTTGGCTATAGGATTAGGCTTAGACGTTTTAAGGTTATTTACATTAAAATATCCTACTGAGCTTTACGTCCATAAAATCAAATCCTCCTCTACACTCCTCCATACCAAATACGTATTCAAGTAACTACCTAAGAGCCTGCGCAATAAAACTTCTAAAACATCACACAGTTCCCTAATGACGTGAGGTTTATCTCCTATCTCGTACACGAGAAGAATCGCAGGAGTGGATCGAGTCGTGTTCGCATTCGCAAAGATCCGATACGCGCACGACCACACGGCTCATGTTAATCCGATCGATACTAAGACTGGCTCTACAACGGACAGTCAACGTCAAAAGTAATGACGGTGGTCCGATCAATCGAACTGAGTCAGATCATGGGCTACGCGCGGATAAAGCAATATTAGACACACATGGGAGAAAAGAAAAATTCAGTAAAATTTTCAGTACCCTATACATTTTTTAGAAAAAGAAACAAACAAAGATGAAAAGAAATTTCTATGTTTTCGATCCGAAAAATTATGAACTCATGAAGTGAACTGTCCAGTGACGTGCACAATAGTATGAGCTCGTAAATTACCAGTAGGTAGTAAATATTTTTCTTACAAAACCAACCATAAGCACTATAATTTTGCGCTTTTATTTCAAGGCATCCTGAGAACAAACCTCTTTCGCCGCGTGACCTAGCTGGAATATTTCATAGACATTTTTATACTTATATGTAAGTGTAATTTCGTAAAGAACAGCTTTATAAATACCTTCAAATCTCACTTTTTTATCTGTTTTAATGAAAGCTCTGGTCAAAATTACAGTAACCAGTGCTTCTAGGTGCTTTTACTAGGTGCCACCCGCGACTTCGTACGCGTCCCGTTGGATCCCGTTAATTTTTCGGGATAAAAAGTAGCCTATGTGTTAATCCAGGTCACGGACAATATATATTCAAAGTTTCATCCAAAAAAATAAAAAATCAAAGAGTTTGTTTGCAACTAGGTAATTAACATGATATAATTACCACTTAGAGTAAGTATAATATATTGATAAAATAAATAAATACACAGTTGCAAACTGGTTCCAAATCGGTGAAATCGGATCAGTAGTTTTTACGTGAAAGAGTAACAAACATCCATCCATCCATACATCCATCCATACTTACAAACTTTCGCGTTTATAATATTAGTAGGAATAAAATAACGCATTAGTGAAAGGGGTTATTCTGTTAGTGTTGTTAGTAACTAGTTTCTGTCAATTCGAATACGATGGACGTGCTTTTCATTAGCACCCGTGTCGCTTACGGTGTTATCGTTCATATCAGCCTCGCGGTGATTTGTGATGCAAATCTGAACGCCTTTACGTAACAAAGCAGAACGGGATTACTGTATCCTGATTGTGTAGACCACAGACTAAAAATTGATGTGTACCAGGGGATAGTAGTACCACAAATCATATAAACTGTGATACTAAGTCCTAAATATGACCTGCCTCTGTACCTATATCGCAAGTAACATTCTACTGCAGATAGAGAATAAAAAAAGACAGAAAACTGAAGAGTATCGAAAGTATTAAGTAATTTCATTCGCGAACATATAATTTTGATTCGGGATACTAGAGGGGCTGATCATAGCTCTTGAAGGAATCATAAAACCAACTTCAGTATGTCAAATGGTAGGTAAGGCTATTGTGATTCATTCCGAAAACCTGGGGGTCAATCGCGCTAAGTTATAACGGCTCACCGGTCACTGTTACTCCTACGCTACGGCCGATTTTCACTGTGAAAATCGACCTTATCAGCCATAACGTGGCAGTAACAGTGACCGGTGAGACGTTACAACTTAGCGCGATTGACCCCCTTGTCAGATAGATGCCGGAAACTCCAGAAGGAGATTTTGAATTTGATATTTGAAATCTCCTTCGAAAATTTCCAATATCGATCCGACAAGGATTTCCAATTAAAAAAATCGAAATATCCTACTAGGCACAGGGTCTTCTGTGCTACCAAGGTCTATATAATTTTATCTACCTATCACTAATCATATTTTCTTGTTATTAAACACTTATGACTATGGATAACATTATTCATACGATGACAACCACATTACATACACCCATTTATCAGTGAACCTATAAGTACCTATATCGCTGTATTACTTGTGAGAAAAAAATTAAATATTCTTCGTCGATAATTTATTACCTTCTTATTTTCTTAGGTCTAAATATTAAAATATATACAATCTATATTTTCCTACAGCTTCATTAACATATTCCGGTCCCGCCAGGTGCAAAAGTTGCAACATGTATTACGAGATACTTTTTGTCCCATTTATTCCTGACTGGAACCTATTGGCAAATAAAGGATAAGAATATGGGACGTACTGAGAAAGCTTAAAAAAGTAAAGAATATGGTTGCAAAAAAGCATTATATCCACTAAGTATTATCGTTTTGTGATATATTTTGCTAACAAAACATTGCTACATTTTTTTATTAAATATTGCAGATATTATAAAGATAAGCGTAAATTAAATATTTTTAGTAGAATTTGTATTGAATTATCCTGCGTTACGTCCCCTTGTAAAGTAAAATGTGCACCATCCCACACGCATAAAATACTAATATTATTGAACACGGCTAAAGTACCTGAAAACCAGTTCAATTTTGAATTACTACGGCCCTTGAGACGGCTCGAAGCTCAAAATAAAAGCAATGTACTTGTCTATGATAAATCGCATTGACTGGGTGGTCAAAGAACCTGCATTTTGTAATTATTTTATTCTTTATAGTGTTATTTTTAACTCCTATTTGCACGTTACTTTCGCGTGGTAATTTCTTGACGCCGTCAAAGACAATAAAAGTAAGTTTGTATGAGTTACGGCCGAATACTCAAACGCTACTTATATTAAGTTCATGCTTAAATTATTGCCATCTCTTACAAATGAGTAGTGTCAAACAGAGACAGAGCAATTTCTTTAAATTTGAGTGACGTTTTAGTATTCGGCCATTAGTGGCCAACTTTGGTGACAAGGTTATTAAGCCGCCGTCGTGTCCCGAGACGACAGTATAACGTGCCCTACGAAGCAAGGAAGCGCTAAGATGTAAACGCCACTAACAGTCACCCATCCAAATAGTCACCGAGCAGAGCGTCGCGCCACGACCACTTCGAAAATAATCATTAAAATTGTATAAGTAATTATAAAATTACGTGTATACACTTTCGCTCATCTAGATAATGATATTAGTGCTAAATCTAAAGCAAGTAACCATAACTGGAATAGATTTCGACCTTAAACGACAAACAGTAGAAAATAAAGATAATCTACATAACCCGTGCCAAACAGGTAACCTGAATTGTATTGTAACGTGTATGGGTTTTAGTTCTTGAAAACCAGAAGCAAATTCTTGGCATTGAACTTGAGACGAGTAGACCTACTTGGCAGTATCGCCAAAAACACTCAGACATAGGTACCAATACTGTATCTAAAGTACTGTATTTACTTATGTAGTTATTTGATAATTTGAATGATCAGAATAAAATTCCGTCAGCGTCGCTGACTTTTGAAACTTAGCCATGGTAATTTTTCTTGAAAGCAAAGCAGGTACTTAGTATTATTTTGTTCATAAGAAGAAGCGTTCATTTTAGCGAGTTACAAAACATAACTTTTTTAACACGACTCAGGAATTACAAATTAGTGTTTTCTGCGAGAAAGAACTTATACATTATACAATAATGAAAAATGCGCGCCACCTATTAAAATACCAACCTCTTTTATAAAAATCGAGTAAAAAACACAAAGATTTTATATTTCGTAAAATATAAAACTGAATATTTAGGTACCATTTCAGTTATTGTAACAATTGTGTTTATTATGCTAAGGAATGCATTTTTGTAGGTTTTAGGGCTATGTGTTATTATTTTACCCGTAAATTTAAATAATACCTAATATGTATTGAGATATGATTAGGAATTACATTACTATGTACGGATTTCAGTTTTCAAAAGCTTTTTGAATTCACAGTGGGGAAAAAGGGGTTCCATTGCTGTCATCGGTAAATTAATTTAGGACTGGTTTTGGCGCGACAAAGAGTATAATTTAGAAACATTATTTTAGGTAGGTACGAGTACTTAAAAGGACTTTATTCTAACAGTAAACAACAGTTCAGAGGCCTTACTTATAGTCTAGCTCTGTCACTGTTTGACATTACCTGTTAGTAGGTGACAGCAATAATTTTAACAGCTGAATGAGTTTTGTCATTTTTTGAAACGACACATAGCACTTTTATTTTAATAGTTTTTCTTGTGTTATTGTGAGTATTGTTGTTTAATTTTGGTGGAATTTTAACCAATAATACTTAGGTCGTAACATAAAGTGTGAGCCATTGGAATAAATGTGTGTAAAGTGGTTTTTCTGAATGTGAAAATTCGTGTTAGGTTTAGAAGAGAAAATCCACCATTTTCTTTTCAAAACAAACGACAGCCGACTTGACAAATAACTTGACTTATATTATTACAATTATATCACTTGACTTTGGCAAAATTGTCTGTCGAAATGACGGACAGAGGCCATTTTAATGAAGAGAAGAAGAAGAAGTTATGCAGCGATCGTAAGTAAGGGGGCAGTTGTCTGAGACAATGTCGAAGGCGTGGTAGGTTAAACCATACACTGTGCACACCTACTTATTACAAGGTGGAGATCATCACTCACTATATGCCGATACAATAACATTCTTCGATGATTTGCAGGAACAATAACTGGGAAGCAAGTTTTGTGATTTATATTGTTCTGAAGACGTTTTTTTTGTTAAGTTTGGGAAATTAAAGGATTCCCGCTAAGTCGGTAGATGTAGATGGTTTAATGGTTCTTTCTAGACATCTATGGAGGCGTATGTCCAGCGAGTGGGTTTCTACGAGTTGTATTATTTAGGTATACACGACATAATTGTAAAAAAAAAAAAACAGATAATATCTTTTTACGAAACAAATATAGAGTAAAGAACATTTATATGCGTAAGTTTCGACACAGTTTTAGATAAGACAAGTAACTGTTACTAATGTATAGTATAGCTATCATTGTTTAAAATTTTTGCTAAGTATTGTTTTTTGAATAAAAATAAAATAACTATAATATTTAGATTTTTTGAAATTTTTTAATATTTATTTCTCTACGATAATAATCAGTTTGATACCTACCAATATAATATTTCTAGGAAAAAGTTTCACAAAAAAACTGATCCTTTGAAATGCTCTACGTCAATGAACTCCACCTAATATAATCCAGAAAGATAATTACTACACAGATTGTTATCAGACCACACGTTCGTAATGAGGATGGTTTGTTTCAAATGTGCTACTTAGGTACCTACCTACGTAGGTATGTGATGATTTGGTGGACGTGCTTTTCATCGTTTTTTGTCCTTTGTAGAAGCTACACTCACTGTGAAGCTGAATGGAAGCAAAATTCTTTTGAATTTAAATACAGTTAATTAAAATGCTAATACTTTAAAAATAAGTTTTAGTTTTCCTGCATGAGTGAACTGGGTTGGGTCTCGCAGTAAAGCAGATGGTTTGGTACTTGGATGATTACCTAGGTACCAAAATATAGTTTTTCTTGTGATTTATTTGGGAAGCCTTATTGACACAAATTGTAAGGACAATTTTTTGAGTCAATCGTGCATCTGAAAACACGAGTTTACAAAAAAAATGTACCTACGAGCAAAAATAGTATGTAAAAGAGAATCTGTTTGTCGGTAGCTAAATAAGTGGGTAAGTAGGTACCTACTTAATTATATTTTTCCTCAAATCTATCATAAAAGTGTTTTGAGTATCATATCGGCCAGTGATATCATAATTTTACGGTTGGGTGCATGTGCCTAACGTTTTATGCTAATTTTCATAAGAGTTATTATTCGAAGCCAAAGGTACAGAATCAAAAAATGTACCTACATACATACCTAAAACAATTTTTTTGGAGTGTAATTATTCATCACATAGGTATCTTATTCTAAGCAGTGCCTATCTTGTACTTTGAAGGTTTTTGTAGTAGTTCTAGCAGTAGCTTGAAGGTTTATTTTGCGGGCTAAGTAGGAACCTACGCGTCAAAAATATAAAAAAATAATTATTCGCCGATATTTATTGCAATTTTCATCATAAAATATATTAATATTCGATGGATCAATCAATATAATAACCAGTAATTTGTAGACCCAAACAGGGTCTATATTAAAAGGCTAAATTGTGAATGAAGTTCATTGACCAGCTATTAAAACTGTTTATGCGCTATTGGTGCAGTTTATCATCAAAATACCTATTATAAATGATTCGCAATTATCTAAATACTTATTATAAATACATTCATCAATCTAACGGCGTTTGTCTCTTGATTAGAATACATTGTGGTGTCTGTTGTCCGCGCCTACCTTATGGTACCTACCTCAACTAACCTCTTTCTTCTAACTTTTTTATACATTAGGCACTCGTTGTACCTCTTGGAAGTAGTGCATAAGTACAGGCGGAATCAACACCACATTACCTCACAGTAGGTACTACCTACACGGATTGTAATAAGGGTAGGCACAAATTCTCTAGAAATTCTACAGAGTTTAATTATTATACGTAGCGTCGTCATTTAGTTTACATATTTATTTAATAATTACTTATTTTAACAGTTTTTTACAATACAAAAATCATTTACTTACCTATTATTATTTGAAAAAACGACAGCAGTGTAGCAGACTAAATCAGACCTTCGAACCAAACATGCCATTGAACCAAATTCAGATTTAGAAGTCACATCCTACGTAATTAAGACGAAACAATAAGAAAGTAGCCAGATATTGCACAAGCTGCTGAATCGCCGGATGGGTATAGATACCATCTAAAGTGCTCTAAACACCAATTGCTGGGTTTTACTGGGATTGATTTATTGAACTTTTCTAGGTGCATTCACACATTGAACAGATTTTTTTTGTAATTTACATGATTTAAAAAAACATCATTTTTAAATCATGTAAATTAATCAACTCATCATTTTTTCATCATCAATTCGGCTGATGATGACATGATGCTGATTTTACCATATCTAAAGTATTAAAAATCACATATTCTAATACACATAACATAATATTTACAACCTGAGTGTGTTTGAATTTTTATTATAAACTTATGACTATAATATCATACCTACACCGTGTGAGTGATGGATGAATCATAATAATACGTGACGCGATGTAAGAATATTTTTTGCAATAATTACCGTTGAATTCTTTATAAATAGATACATACACGAGTGATCTACATTGTAGACGTTTCAATTATGATTATCTTGGTTATGTTATGTATGATACATAGACGTAGTTTAACTCTAGTAGACTCTAAACCTCCTCTTAGAATCAGATATTCCATAGAATTTTATTGAAACAGTCAACCTCATAAATATTATGAATCATAATGAGACAAAGTTTTTTAAAACTGACAAATTAGCAATTTGCTATTTGATAAGAACCCAATAAACCAATTATTATTTTAAGTTCTGAGAAAGTGATCAACTTTTCACGCTGACTTGAAATGTTAAAAAAATCCGTGCTTGAGCTAAATACGAGCCTCTTCATTCCTAAACAGGAAAATTGGAACTCCTACTTACCCATTCTTAGAAAAATAATTTAGGTATCCTGAATAATCTGTAATGTAACAAGCATTACGCATTTCAAATTATCCTTTAGTCAGTGAAGTCATCTGATTGTTCCGGCGTGTCTTGAAGTCATGATCTGATGGGAAGATTGACTTGCACCGTGGTATCCTGGTAGATGCAGCCAATCTACCGGTCAAGGCGAGATGCACATTGTCAGAAAATATTAATTTGCGTCTAGTTATTGAATATTTGATATTATTATGTTTATGAAACGCTTGTCAGAACAAAGATTATGCAGATGCTTACCAACAGAATTTTATTTCTGTGGTCTTCTAAGGAACACATCCATTATTCGGAGTATTTACAAAAAATAAACACACGAGTATCTACTTGATCAGAATCTGTAATCAAGAATTTTTGAAAAGTCCGTTGTGTTTTAGGTTTGTTAAAACTTACACAGATTCCTAAACTAGAAGCCATTTTTTATGACTCTATAAAAGTAGAGTCAATCTTATAGATCAAATCTTTGTTATAAAAATTACGTCTGGCTTGAAATTTAGTACTAACTAACTAGGTATACGCAATTTTAGGTGGTCTTGAGTTTTTTTTAATCTCATTGTTCTGTTTCAGCTCTACTAATGAAAAAACTGTTTAGTAATGCAAAAGTTAGTCATAAAGCTCTTATAACAGGAAACTTTTTTAGGTGTTCGTCAAATCTTAGCATCATCATTATTTTTTTACGGTCGTTTTAAATGGTTTAAGGATGCCTAAATAATTATCAATCTTTTGTATTACATTTACAGGTAATTTACATCATTGTGATTTCAACTAGCCATTTAAATACCAAGTAAATTGTGGTCTAATGGTGCAAATGTCTGCATAATTTAGAACTGTTCTAATTATTGTGTAATTGGATGTCAACTGCATAAATGATTTTGTATTAGGTACCTAGTACAATAGAAAAACACTAAAATATAACCTACATGAATCCACGAAGGTTCAAATTACCTTATCAGGTACGTACCGTATTCTTCTGCGTAATTTACTTTGGAAAATAAAATTAGCCTTTTTATGGTTCCGAATTTTACAAAGAAGTATGGCTCCGTCCGTTCGTTCTTAGTCATAACGTTTTACTCAAAAAATCATTGATAGCTCTCATTTCTCTGGAAACACTCTTTACTTATAAACTGAGTAACTCTACTACCTCCCATGCGAGTATTATATTATCTGTGACCATGCCTAAAGACTTTGTACCTATCTTGATAAACAAATCTCTGCAATCTCTGCATGTCTGCCTGCATGTCGCTATCATCATGAAGAAGTCGACGGCTGGACATGGTGTATGTCCAGATATACACATTTACATAGCGAGTGCGATCGCGTGTTAACAAGTTGCACAAGATGAATACAAATTAAATCACTTCTGTGTAATAAAGTAATCCTTTTGATCACAAATAGGTCACATCCGGTACAATTACAGCGGTTATTATAGTTCATATATCTTTAATTTATAGTCATTATACCAAGCCTTGTTATTATGTAAAGCCGACCTACGCAAAAAAACAAAGATTCATTGAAAACATCATTGTAATTTACAATTTGTTTATTGGACTACTGGGTGCCTGTCTATTACGTAGGCCTATCCAAAAGAGTACCTACATACAAATAAGTATCTAGTCGTATCAATAGCTATGAGAATATAAGTGCTTTAAAGGCAAGTAACTTCCTAGAGTAATCGGGTTTATACCAAGTCAGTCAGTCAAAAGATTATGAAAAATCGATACTACAAAATTTGAGCCTAAAAAATGTGTATCCTAGTTAGGTTAGCAAAAGGACATTAAGTAGGTAGTTGAGTCTGGTTTTTTTTTTAAATACCAATCATCATGCCTGAAACAATAGACTATAGCTTTTATCTAAACCTTTCTCGGCCGCTGCACACGGGCCTCCCTCGGCTTGTAATTTCGTCCCAGGCTCGTCGGACGTCTCGTACCGATGTATTTTCATAAATAAAATGAAGCAGCATAATCCTAGTCATTTCATTTTTTATACAAAAGATTTTGAGAAAGTAATTGGCCAGTTCGACTAAGTGTAGCCAGCGGGCAACTCAGCGCAGCAGTTGTAGCCTTGGCCGTGAACTCAATACGAGTCTCGCCTAGCGAGGTAATAAGCTCATCAGTTCGGTGACACTCGCTTGCTTACTCACTATCGTATCTAGCTCAGAGTGTCGAGTCTAAGTTTTGCTTGGTTTCATATTCTATACTTCTATCCATACTAATATTATAAAGAGGAAAGGTTTGTATGTATGTTTGTAACAAATTGGCTAGAAAAGTACTGATCCGATTTGGATGAAACTTGGAATAAATATTGTCCGTGACCTAGATAACAACTTATCACAAATTTATATCACTAAGCTATAATTTATGTATTCCACGTTATTCCAGTTTTTATAGATATAATAGTATGCATCATCATTTCCCTGCCCTTATCCCAGGTCCTTATCGCTAGGTGGGGTCGGCACAACATGTTTTCTTCTTCCACTCACTCCTATCATTCGTCAACTCTGAATCTACTCCTCTCACATTCATATCCTCTTTCACGCATACGATATAATAGTATGGGGTGTAGTGGAGTGTTCTGTGTTAATTAACCTCCACAATCTCTTCTCTAGTGGCTCCAAGAAGCTGTAGTCACAGCGGCCACACCCTGGTAAACCACGAAAGTGGGCTGAACCTAGAGAAGGGGCTACATTTATAACCATCTGCAGTGTAGTCAGTGGATGATCCCTGCATCTAACACAAAGTCTGCATCGGTAAGCACTTTCAACCAACTACCGATGCAGCAAGGTAATGTGAGAAACCTTAAGGGCGCTTGTCAGGATCCATGTAGTTGACTTGCGGCCTCTCGCTGCATCCCAATCTTTGCCGATCGTACCGGTTCTCCGGTCCATTGGATAACAGAGAGCGGGACGAGAGAGTGGACTTGCACCCGCGCAACCGTTTGTCCACTGTAAATAAGCTCACGCGCAGATGACCCTAGCTATTCTTCCCGGTTTTGAACTTTAAAAAGTCCTGCGGCGATGGGGTGTTGGCGGTGGGGTTAAGGTATCGATGTACCGAGGCTTTAGTTTAACATCCTGCACGTTGGCGGTCAGAGGAGAGTGGTCGCTCCCGGAGTCGATTGGGACGAGACTCAGGGTTCGGCAGCACCTCTGACGACAAAGCAGCCCTATTTAGGATCGCTCTGCTTTCCTCTGCATAGAGGAGGGGTCTAGAAAAGGTGGCCTAAAAATAGTTCGTCTCACCCATCATCTAGGTGCCAAACCGCGGGCGCCTGGACATCGTTAAAGCGCGGTCGAAAGACACATAAAAGTAAACAGCATTCGATAAAACTCAAACGACTTTGCATCGCTACATGGAACGTAAGGACACTATTAGATAACGACCGGAATTTATGTCCGGAGAGAAAAACTGCTCTCATAGCAAGAGAACTGGCTCGATACAAAATCGATATAGCCGCAATCAGTGAAACTCATTTGAGTGATAGTGGAGAACTTTGTGAACATCTTGGCGGTTATACATACTACTGGAGCGGACGACCAGCCGGTGACAGGGCGGGTAATGGAGTAGGCTTTGCAATTCACAATGGGTTGGCCCGAGATCTGAGTGAACTACCTAAGGGTGTCAATGACCGCCTCATGACTCTACGCCTCCCAATTACCAATAACAAATACGCCCATCTTATTAGTGCCTACGCACCTACCCTGCCATCATCAGATGAGGTTAAAGAGGAATTTTACCAACACCTACGCCAAATCCTTGAAAATATTCCTAAACACGATAAAATCATTTTGCTGGGAGATTTCAATGCTCGTGTAGGCACTGAATATGAACATTGGAACGGTGTCCTCGGCAAACATGGAGTCGGGAAATGTAACGATAACGGGCTCAGGCTCCTGTCGTTGCGTGCTGAATTCAACCTAAGTATCACTTGCTGAAAAATACAAGACTTCGTGGATGCACCCAAGATCTAAGCATTGGCATCTTCTAGACTACGTCATAGTCCGCCGAAAAGACCTACGTGACGTTCTCATAACAAGAGCAATGCGTGGGGCACTGGGCTGGACTGACCATCGTCTCATCAGGTCGAAGATGCAACTAACACTCAAAGCTCCACGACGAGCACCCCACAAAATTCCACCTAAGCTTGCTTTCTCAAGGCTTATCACCTCACCGGATCTGGGTGAAAAGATGGATGTAAAATTTTCTAATTGTACTCCACAAACTGACTTAGTGACTATAGACGATGAATGGAGATCGTTTGCTCAACACCTCCACGCATGTGCTCTGGATACCATTGGTAAATTACACAAGAAAAACCAGGATTGGTTCGATGCGTCAGATATCGAGATCAGAGTACTGGTAGAAAGACACAGGCAGGAACTCAGTAAGAAGTCAGTGGATGTACCCAGTAGAAAAGAAGCTCAACATAAACTGAGATCCAAAGTTCGCGAACTGAAAGATAGGTGGTGGAAAGAAAAAGCTGCTGAACTTCAGCACTGCGCCGATACTCATCAAACTGGAATGTTCTTCGAGGGACTAAAAGCCATATTCGGCCCTCGTGTGAGAAAGACAGCACCAATGTTCTCAAAGGATAAACAGCACCGAGTTACGGACAAAATTGCCGTACTAATGCGATGGGCAGAACATTTTAATGATGTTCTGAATCCAAATGCGCTCAGCGCTGATATGTCTTACATAAGTACGCTTGAGGAACAACCAGTTTATCAGAATTTACATGACCCACCTAGTTTCGATGAGTTCGTAAAAGCAATCAAGCGTCTCAAAAACTCTAAGACACCCGGGATGGACCAACTTCCAGCCGAGGTATATAAATACAGCGGAAAAAACATTATTAGTAGGCTATATGATCTTGCCAAAAGAGTGTGGGAAAATGAAGAGGTTCCACAGGACTGGAGAGATGCGGTAATTTGTAAGCTGTACAAAGGGAAAGGAGAAGTCTCCGATTGCAGCTCATACCGAGGCATATCGCTTCTTTCCAGTGCTGGTAAGATCCTTGCACATGTTATCAACAGCCGCCTTAGCGAAGTAGCAGAGAAGTACCTACCTGAAAGCCAATGCGGCTTCCGCCCCAGTCGAGGTACTATTGACGCGATATCAGTTGTAAGGCAACTCCAGGAGAAAAGCCTAGAACATCAACGGCCTCTCTATATGTGCTTTGTCGATTTAGAGAAGGCATTTGATAGAGTTCCACGTGAGGCCCTTTGGATGGTTCTCCAAAAATCTGGATATCCAACGAAGTTCGTAAACCTAATTCGTCAATTTCATATAGGCATGAAAGCTCAGGTTCAGCACGAAAGCGAACTTTCTGAGGAGATCCAAATAACAAGTGGAGTAAAACAAGGTTGCGTCATGGCCCCCACACTCTTCGCCATATACTTCGCAGTTGTCATGAGAGACGCCTTTTTGTGTTGTAGTGATCAAATCCAACTTAATGTCAGAACTGAGAAGGGAGTATTTGATATCTCAAGGTTTAGGGCTAAGAAAAAGGTGCAGCAGATATCTATATTGGATATACTCTACGCCGACGATGTATGCCTCATGTCCGATAGTATGGAGCACCTTCAAAGCTATGTTGATGCACTACATCAATCTTGTCAACGATTTGGCCTAGTTATTAGCGCCTCAAAGACCCAAGTTCTGAAACAACCACCCAGGGGCTGCGAAGCTGATACTATGCCCTTAAATCTATATGGAAAACCATTAGAAGAGGTATCTCACTTTAAATACCTTGGAAGCAACATCAGATATGATAATACTTTGGCTTCTGAGATACCTTCGCGTATAGCAAATGCCGCTGCCAATTTCGGGCGACTCACTGATCGTGTCTGGAAATCCCATGATCTGAAGCTGGAGACAAAGATAAGTGTCTACAAGGCACTAATCATCCCAGTTCTTTTATATGGCGCAGAGACATGGTGCATCTATAAACCAGACATTAAAAAACTTGACACATATCACCTAAGATGTCTTAGAACGATCATGAAAATCAAATGGCAGGACCGTATATCCAATACCGAGGTCTTGCGTCGATCCGGGATGCATGGTATGGAGGCTCTTCTGATGCAGCGACAACTCAGGTGGTGTGGCCATGTCCTTCGCATGGATGACCATCGTTTACCTAAGGCTGTCTTCTACTCTGAGATGGCCGAAGGTAAGCGCAAACACGGTGGTCAGCATCTGCGCTTCAAGGATGTATTTAAAAGACATTTGAACGCATGCGCTATTGACTCATCTTCTTGGGAGGAACATGCTTACCAAAGGTCTTCTTGGCGCTCTACCATCTACAATAAGATAAAAACGTTCGAGGAAAATCGACTCGAGACACTTGACGCAAAACGCCAAATCCGAAAAGAAAGACCTAAGCCCTCCTATACTTACACGTATAACGCAGTAGGTCAGCTCTATTGCCAATCGTGTGGCAGGATATTTAAAACTAAATTCGGTCTAGCTAGCCATATTAGGGCTCATGCTAGAAAGTAGTATTAGATTATTAGTTATTTAGGTTAATTAAGATAATAAGTATTTGTAAATTTAATTTTAGTTAGGGTCGCCGTCATCGAAAACGATGTGGAGGACTATATATATATAATAGTATGCATAGAATTGGTAATTTCGCACCTAGTTACGCCACTTACATGCAAATTATAAAACAATGCGTACCTAAGTAATGATGACTTGTGTCCGTCTGTCCGTCACAGGATATTAACGCGGAAATAATCAAGAAAATCTGCGATGCACGATACTTTTTTTACCGCCAACCGCAGATTACTTGATAACTTGTGGTTTGTGAAAAATGGGAGCATTACGAACTAATACGTCTTGGATCAAACTCGGATAATAACAGACAGGACTACCTTCACAGTGAAATATCTAGAAGTAACATTATACCATAGGTAAGTTTGTGATAGTACTTACCATGTCACGAAAAGCTTACGTTAAATTCTTTCTACTACCTAGTCGGTGTTTAGGTATCAATTTACTTATTCTTGTTACAAAAAA
The DNA here is from genome assembly GCA_918843925.1 of Eulithis prunata. Classification (NCBI taxonomy): domain Eukaryota; kingdom Metazoa; phylum Arthropoda; class Insecta; order Lepidoptera; family Geometridae; genus Eulithis; species Eulithis prunata. The sequence continues at coordinate 5,040,539 of OU974014.1, read as the reverse complement.
ATACTTGTTATAAAGTACAGAAACAAAACGAAGTTAAATGAAGCTCTTCGACCTGAGAATTACTCCATGTTTCCTAAAAAGGTGTGAACGAGCTTGATAAAACTCTCGTAGTTGCCCTGTAAACTGCACAACATGTTACTAGAGAAACAGATAAGAACGAATCGTTTCTGTTTTATTCTAACACGGTGTAAGACTGAATTATTTTACACTTTGGTTTTATAGTTAAGTTTACTGGGAGTATAGGTACTAGCGAAGTTTGAAATGGTTCCAACAGGTTTATTTGAGTTTTCATTTATTAAAAATCATTGAATAGTCATTAAAGTGGCTGAATGGTGGCCAAGATGCGGCTACAGAAACGTAGGACGTCCGGCAGCGAGATGGGCAGACAACATCGTCAAAATAGCAGGCCGTAAATGGGAGAGACTAGCACAGGACCGCGGTGGATGGCACAAACTTGGGGAGGCCTATGCCCAGCAGTGGGTAAGGTCGGGCTGTGGATGATGATGATGAGTCATTAAAGGTTGGTGATAGCTTACAGTTGGAAAATAATTAATCAGACTACAAACTAATTTATTAAAAAAAGTTGTGCTTATGGGTCAACTCACTTTACGTTATGTTTTTCATACAAAAGACATCAACGCGCTATAGTATTTTCTCTTTCATGTTTTTGGGATTCGTCCGTACACAAAAGGTCATGAAACCACAGCATGTAACCAATAGATACAATTTAGAGAACATTCCTGAGACAATTGAACCTGTGAACAAAATAAAGGCCAACCCAGGCTTCTACAATTTTGATATGGTCCTTTAGTTCATTTTTCAATTTCAATACCAAATTACCAATACAAATGTTCTACGACTTCGTAACAGGAGAATATTGTGCAAGTGTGCATTGAACGCAGCCAATTTATTCCTAGACATTATCGGGAGTCAATCGTCAACCACAAGAATGCAACCGGACCACATCAGCTGGAAAGGGAATCTTCGTGGAGAACCAGTCGCTGTTTGTTCCATTGCATTTGTATTAAAATAAACAATCGATTGGAGTGGGTTATGCAATATGAGGCAAGAAAATTTATCATCATCATTATGGTCGTAGGACGTGAAGTATTGAAAATGCCTCTAGAGTAGATTGATAGAGCAATAATTATAGATCGTGTGCGTTAGCTACTTTTAGGGCTTTATAGGTCCCCTTTTCATAGTTGATTTAGTTAAGTTGTTGAACCTTCTTATCTTTTTAAAACTCGGTTAATTAAACTGTTTTCTCTAAAATCGCTTTACTGCGCTAAGTAGGTACTTATAGAGTAAGTGAGCCAAGTCAGAGCCTTCTTACTGATGAACAAATGAAAATGACTTTGAACGATAATAGGTTTCGTTTGAGTTGATATATTACGCACTTACTGTGAAAAATGTTTAGTTTATAGCATCGCTAACAGAACCTTCAGGGTATTAAAAAAAGTACTATAATTTCAATAATATGGCAGCAAAGAAACAAAACATATTTTTTAAGTTATCTCGTGCGTTCACGTAGCATAATACTAGTCGTAGGTACCTACGTAATCCAACTGGTACTATAATAACAGGCTTCATTCCCGATATAAAAAGAAACCGAGCCTTTGCTGTTTTAGTTTGTTTGCAACATCTTCATGTAATTATCCGTGCCAATGAACCAAACTAAAGAGTTGATCTGTGCGAAGGTTTTGTTGAGGACGCAGCTAGGATTACAAAATGGGGCGGTTTTTACAGCGTTTTCTGTTTCATTTTAATCTTTCAGACAAAAGAGTGAGAATATTATTTTTTAGTTAGAGACCCCAAGAAATAACTCGAGACCCCGCTGAAATAGGTACCCACAACTTATATTTTTCAAACAAAATAATTTACCAGAAGAGTTACGTAGATACCTAGTAATTAAGTCAAAAAGGTTTTTAGTTTTTCCTTTTTGGAAAAAGAGTTCATTCTATTTTAGGCTAGCTGCGGCCCTGAGGTTATGCGGTTACTGACGCGCGACCTTTAGAAAATTGTCCGTAGTCGGGAATTCTTAGGGAATGAGCAAGCGGGTGCCGTAATTTTTTTTTCTTTTTAAACTCTCGCAATGGAGTAATGGCACAACCATTTCATAAATGGTTTGGACCAGCCATCTTAGCCGTATACTTGTATATACCTACCATAAATTATGTGTAATAAAATAGGACCACAACATTTTTAGTAATAAGAAGGGTAGATTGAAAGGCAATTCTGAATCTACAGGGTGCGGTTTAACTAACCACTTGTAGGTAGCAGATGAAACGTTAGAATTATGTAAAAAAAATTGAGTAAGTGTGAAAGAATGATACAAAGTTACTATAAAACTTTTGAATTATTAGATTAGTAAAAACACTTACCTAGGCGTTTTAAAATCTCATCATCATCAAATCATCAATATGCATCGTCCATTCCTCTTCGATCGATCTTCGGCTCTTTTAATCCATTGTTTGGTGGTTACATTTTGCAGATCGTCGTCGCACCATCCCGTTATAGCTCAAATCACAAAACCTGAATTTAATTTACTTTGCATTAAATAAAAGACACCAAGATGAATGTACTGTGTTCACGTAATCGAGGTCCAACGTCAATTAAAATACAACAAACATTTTTGCATTTCACGCACGACTCGAAAACATTTTGAGCCTGAAAAAGTAGTTCAACAATCTTTATCAACTTACGTTGCTGACTGTACTTGAGTGATATTTCCACTGACTAAATACATTCATTGCAAATATTTTGTAGGGCATTGATTGATATTTTACTCACGTAACCGGTCTGGGATCGATGACTCGCAAGTTTTGAACATTTTGAACTTGACCTACACTACCTCTACCTTACACTATAAAATTCCATTCATGTTTTTCACGGAAATACCTATACCTTCAATACCGTAGTAGGTATCTTTTCGCTGACCTTTCAATCTGATTGGATACACACACACATTTACTTTTTTATTTTTTATTACATATTTCGAACCGTACCTATGTGTTGTACCCTTTCTGACGTACCTATTAATTAAATCTCTGCTGGGATGATGTAAAATGACGTCGAAAACAGACTTCACAAGAGGCTGAAGCGAGATTTCGCCTGAAATAGGACGTCATCCCTATTAGACTAAAATCTCTGCTGAAATGAGTATAAGGCCCTTGGTAGCTTTAGCCTCTGCCTTTAAGCCTATTAATAAATTATATAGATGCTGGAAAAGCCTACTCTCCTGACATCATGACGTGCCTCAGGCACTTAGCCTTAAAGTAATTTGACGACTAAATTAATTTTTTTTATTTTCTCTTTTTCAGCAGACAATGGTTTTGTAATCTGCAACCATCGATATGGACTGGTTTACAAATTACTGCTTATCTCTGCTTCTGCTGACGTCTTCAATCGGAGCAGACCCAACCAATGGTGTGTATTCCACTTCGGACCCCCATAGATATCCCTGGCCATACAACTGGGAGTAGGGTGGGATGAAACCATACCACTATTCCTTTAACAAATGAACGGGGTACTTGTCTTGTTTCACTTTTTTTTGGATCAGATTATCAAGTTCATATTACAAAAATTTTAAAACATCTGAGCCTGAAAATTTTCAGGTCTAAGGAAACTCTTCAATATGTTACTAAAGTAAAAAATTAAGTAAGTATACCGAGGCTCTATCCAGTTCTAGGTCAGAACTGATGAATATCCTAAATAACTTGGAAACTTGGAAAGGGCTGCGCTGATTTCACATTAACTAACACCTCCTAGACCAACCAGCTATCTTCCTAGAACCTCAAACTTATTAACCTTTCCCACTTCGGTCGGCGGTTAAAAACAGATCCCTTTCGAGTAGATATAAGATCTCTATGGACACCTATATAGGAGTGTCGTGATGACGATTCACTACAATGTTTACAGGTTCGTCAGTGGAACAGCACCGAGTACCTCGAGTTAGCGGAAGAATAGTAAAAGTGTATTCTGGAAACCGTCCAGAGCCTTTTATGTGCAGCAGTGAAGGATACAAATCTGACCCTCATAACTGCGCTTCTTTTTATCGCTGTGTTAAAGAAAGAAATGGAAAATTCAGCGTTTTTAGGGTAAGTTGATACCCCAGCAAGTTGAATCGAACAATACCGAGACACATCATTGATAAGCATGTCTATTGTGGTTGTGGTTTTTAAAAGGTTCTGTCTAACATAATCTCTGTCTAATTTCAGTATCAATGTGCACCAGGAACCGTCTATGATCCTGATTTGGAGACATGCAACCATCCAAAAAGTACAAGACGAACTGAATGCGGTGGTATAATAAAGCCAACTGAAACTATAGACTTTAGTCTTGCCAATCAAATAGATTCACAGAAAGAGCTTCCGAACCCAACAAACACAAATGAAATATCATTTATAAAGGAAACTACGACCACACAATCGTCTTTATTTCCATGGATCGCAAGTGGAAGTATATCCACAATAAATACTATGAAAACCACGCTTTTGCAAACCTCAAGCTCACCTGTTCCATATACAGACACAACAACGTATAACTCAGGATATAATAACTACGTTATGTCTACCAACCAGCCATGGATTGCTAATAAACAAGAATACGAGACGAAAACTACATCATTTCCTAAAGTAACAAAAGTACTAAAGAATGATGATATTTGTAGTAATGACGGATTCACAGGAGATATTGAAAATTGTAGAAAATTTTACAGGTGCGTCGGTAACCAGAGAGGTGGCTTTCTAAAATATGAGTTCTTTTGTAGTGAGTCAACAGTTTGGGATGAAGTAATACAGAGCTGTAACCACCCGTGGGCTGTCAAAAGGAGTAAATGTGGAAAAAGCATGGGATTTGTTGATAAACTAGAAATAGGCGCAGGAACAAGCAAAGTAGAAAAATCTACTTCTCATAAACTAAGATCTAACAGTGCTGAATACGGACAAAAAACAAAAGAAACGATCCAACAGCAGCTACAAATCAGCCACGGCTCTAAAGTAACCCAGACTCAAACACAGATCAGTCACAGTGATGAAGTCAAACAGAACCAGACGCAAATAAATTATGGCGATCGTATTACTGAAAGTAAAAACTTAAACACTAAACAAAATCAAACACAAATAGCCCATGGTTCAGCAGTTAGTCAAACGCAGACACAAATTGATTATGGAGATAAAGGAATGCAAACTCAACTGCAAATAGATCACTCAAAAGATTCTAGCCAATCTCAAACACAAATTCATGAATCAACAACTTCGCAAACTACAACATCTAAGCACGATAACGATCAAGGCAACACTAATCAGTGCTCCGAAAGTGGGTTCATAGGAGATTCTAACGATTGCAAAAAATTCTATAGATGTGTTGATAGCGGTAGAGGAACATTCACAAAGTATGAATATTTATGTGGAGAAGGAACTGTTTGGGACCAAAGTATAGAAGCATGCAATCACGCTTGGGCTGTAAAAGAATGTGGCAGTCAAAGTAATTCCCAAACACAATCTAGCACTGTGAAATCAACAACTTACTATGTAGATACAACGACAACTCAAGGCTATTCGGAAGCGCCACAACCTGATGCCATTGATAACGATGTAAATAATGGAAATCAAGGCCAAACAGAAACAACTACATTTGTATCAACAACTTCTTCAAAACCTACAACAATCAAGGAACCACATCACGAAACCACCGATGTGCCAAACAGTAACAATGAATGCAAAACTAGTGGGTTTATGGGCGATTCAACAAGTTGTAAAAAGTTTTACAGGTGCGTTGATAACGGAAGTGGAGGATATACTCGGCATGAATTCACTTGTGGGGAAGGTACGGTTTGGGATCCAAGTATAGAAGCATGCAACCATGCTTGGGCTGTAGAAAAATGTGGAGGAAGTGGAGATAACAGTGGTGGTAGCCCAATTCCTGAGCAAACGACGGTTGAAACTAGTAGTGAAACCACTATTGTTAGTACGACAATACATGTTGATAAAAATACCAATGAACCTATTCCCACAACAGTAAGCAGCTCTACATCAACCTCAACAAGTACAGAAGCTAATGAGAATAATAAGTGCAGAAAGAGTGGCTTCATGGGAGATAATAAAAACTGTAAGAAATTTTACAGGTGTGTAGACAATGGCGATGGAACTTACACTAGATACGAATTTACCTGTGGTGAAGGAACTGTATGGGATACTAAGATAGAAGCATGTAACCACGAATGGGCGGTAGAATCTTGTGGTGGCAGTGGTGAATCTTCAACACTTACTTACTCATCAACTTCACAACAACCTATATTGCAAGATGAAACCAATGAAAATGAACCCACTACTACACCAAGATACGAGAGTACCTCTACTACTCAAAGTTCATCTACAACAATTACTGTTGGTAACGACATTTCCACTACGGACCAAGCATGTACTGGAAACGGTTTTATTGGTGATAAAAATGACTGTAAAAAGTTTTACAGATGCGTAGGAGACGGAAATGGTGGATATGACCGCTACGAGTTTTCGTGTGGAGAAGGAACAGTTTGGGATGAAAGTATTTCTGCTTGTAACCATGCATGGGCTGTAAAAGAATGCGGTGCAAATGGCAGCGGTGCCAATCAAAGTGTCCATGAAAGTTCATCGGAAAGTACTATTAGCTCAACAGAGACAGAAAACAAAGAGACATCTCATTACACCACAGAAAAAAGTACATCCACAACCGGAAACCCGTCTGAAAATGAAATATATGACAAAGATTGTCAAAGCGAAGGGTTTTTTGGAAGCAAGAGTGACTGCAAAAAATTTATTCGATGTGTGGATGATGGTAAAGGTGGTTTCACTAAATATGAATTTACGTGTGGTGAAGGTACAACTTGGAACCAACAAATACAAGCATGTGACCATCCATCACCAGAACGACCATGCGGTCAGGACTATCATCAAACGACGATTAGTGAGAGTCATATCAACGATGAGATGATTGAAGAAACCACAACAAAACTGACATCTACAGCATCATCTTCAGATAAAGAAGAGTCTGAAGCTACACAAAAACCACAGTCGTCTTCAAGTACATGTGAAACGGAAGGTTTTTATGGAGATCCTTCTGACTGTAAGAAATTTTACAGATGTGTAGATGATGGTAAAGGTGGGTACACAAAATATGATTTCAATTGCGGCGACGGGACTGTGTGGAACCAAGAAATACTAGCTTGTGATCATGAATCTGATGATAATTCATGTTTAAGTAGTGGAGTAAAACCCTCTGAAGCCGGTACGTCACAGTCACAAAACCCAACTACTGGGTCTCAATCAGAGAGTACAAGCACTTCTCCTATTTCTACTACTGGTCAAGAAACAGATAAAACTGATTTACCAGCTTCAACTTCCAATGATAAATGTACGTCTGACGGGTTCTTTGCCCACCCTCATGATTGCAAAAAGTTTGTTCGATGCGTTAGCAATGGGGATGGAGAATATACTAGGTATGAGTTTTCTTGCGGTGAAGGCACAGTTTGGGTTCAGGAGATACAAGCGTGTGATCATGATAACGGTGATAAAAGTTGTAATAAGCAAACTGAATCGACTACGGAGACACAAGAACACGGAAGCTCTTCTACAACTGAATCTGCATATTCTTCAAGCACTGAAAATCAGACACAAAATAAAGAAGACGATGAGTATCCAGCTACGCAGCGACCTTCAAATACAAATTCTAATGAATGCACATCAGAAGGCTACTTTGCTAATAAAGACGATTGTAGGAAGTTTTATCGTTGCGTAGATAATGGAGATGGCGGCTATACAAAATATGATTTTGTTTGTGGAGAAGGTACAGCATGGGATTCAAACATTGAAAATTGTAATCATATCAATGAAGTAGCAAGTTGTGCAGAAAATAATAAAGAGGAAAGTCATACACAACAAACAATGAAAGAAGAAGAAGTATCTCAAAGTACAGAAGGTATGTCTAGCACTACGCAAAGTACTCCATCATCATCTCAACAAACCGAAAAAACGGAATCTGGGGCTGACAATGAGAGTAATGATAAATGCAAATCAGAAGGCTATTATGGAGATAGCAAAGATTGCAAGAAGTTTTACAGGTGTGTCGATGATGGAAAAGGAGGACTCACAAAATATGACTTTATTTGCGGAGAAGGAACAATATGGGACCAAGATATTACTAACTGCAATCATCCTCAAGATGTTACTAATCAGTCTTGTAAATCAAGTCAAGGAGGGACTGAAGGAGAAAACCAACCGTCATCAACGAGCTCAACTACTAGTTCACCGCAATCAACAACATCATCAAGCTCTTCAGACACTAGTTCTCAATCTTCATCCAACGGTACACAAGATGAATCAACTAAAAATCCTGCAAGCAACAAAGACATATCCTGTGAGGAAGCGGGTTATTATCCTAATCCAAACGATTGTAAGAAATTTTATAGATGTGTTGATTGGGATGGTGACGGAAAACGTTTCTCGGTTTATCACTTTGACTGTGGTGAAGGTACCATATGGGATCCAGCCCTAGATACGTGCAATCATGAAGAATCAGTCTACCCACCACGTGATTGTAGTCAGACTCAGTCACAAACTGAATCTTCTTCAGAAGAAACTACCACCGAAAAACAAGAAGAAACCACAGTAAAAGAATCTGCGACAAGTGAACAGACTACTACAGAACAAGAAGAAACCACAACTCAACAGTCGACGACAAGTGAAAAAACTACAACACAACAGTCTACCACAAGTGAACAAACCACTACTCAACAATCTACAAGTGAACCGACTACAACCCAACAATCTACAACCAGTGAACAGACTACAACACAACAATCAACAACCAGTGAACAGACCACAACACAACAATCAACAACCAGTGAACAGACTACAACTCAACAATCTACAACCAGTGAACAAACTACTACTCAACAATCTACAACCAGTGAACAAACGACCACGAAACAATCAACCACTAGTGAACAGACTACAACACAAGAATCGACGACCAGTGAAGGAACTACCACTCAAGAATCTACAACAACAACTGAGCAAACAACAACTCAGGAATCGACTACAAGTGAACAAACAACTGAAGAATCTTCAACAAGTGAACAAACAACCCAAGAATCAACGACTAGTGAACAGACCACGGAAGAAACAACAGACAAAAGTAGTGAGCAAACTGAATCTTCAACATCTGAGGGAACAACCGAAAGTTCCACTACGCAAGCAGAAAATAGTTCAACTACGGAACAGTCAAGTACGACGGAAAGTGAACAAGAAACCACCACACAGTCACCATCATCAGAAAAAGAATGCCCGGAGACTGAAGATGGTCAATATCTTTTCGTTTGTCCCACCTCATTTAAAAGACATCCTAAATACTGTAACATGTTCTATCAGTGCACGGAGGACGATGATACACACGAAGTACAGATTGCTACCTTTAAATGCCCAAATAACACGATTTATGATGAAAGTAAAACACAGTGTGTTGAAGAAGACAAAGCTGAGAAAAAATGCAATGGCGAAATGGCTAGAAAACATAGATTCAAAAGATTGAATCGGGACTCCAAAGAACCTGTAAGTTATTTGCCTATTTATTAACAGAAATGGAGGTTATATCGATATTGCTTATAATCGAGTAGGTAACATTCTTACTGCTGTCATGTTATTCAACAAAAAAAAATATATGAAAATGATATCTGATTCACTGGGCATTGAACTTGGTATTGAAGGTATCGAGATTTAACAATATGCTTTTCATTTATTTTCAGATAACGGTTGACAAAGAAAATAAATCCTGCCCATCAGCAGGATACCACACATTTGAGAAAAATATAGAATGTTCCAGCGGTTTCTTAAAGTGTGAAAAGAATAAATCTGGAAAAATCACAGGCTATGTTTATCAATGTCCAGAAGGTTACCTTTTCTGGGCAATCAGTAAACGATGTGAACTTTCTGTAAACATAAGAGGCTGTCACCAATCTAGTAACGACTGGAAAGGAAGATGGAACATACCAGTTGATAGAAAAAACGTTGCGTACTAAAACAAAAGTTGAATGCGGAGTATATTGTGATAGTGTGTAGAGTGCCGGACAGTTTTTGATATTTTTAGGTATTTCAGAACTAGTGCTTGTTTATTAGGTACAAATAGGTATACCTAGTAGTTAGTAGTAGTAAGAACCTATTTTAACGGCAATGTTTCGAATCAAAATTTTTTTACAAAACAGTTAGGTACTTTAGAATTTGAATAAAGTAATACATAAAAGGTAGTGTCAGCTAAAGTAAATTAACTATCTAGTCGTTTTGAACTGAAACATGCTTGTTAAAATAAAGTTTGCCATAATGACTATGGGGAAAACTTGTGAACAAAATATTATTTTTAATAGTATTTGGAACACGACTTTTGGTAGGTAATTTATAATAAAATAAATGAATATGTCATACAATGTTGTTGACTCATTTTCAGGCAAAGTCATTGTAGCATCCCGCCCCACATAGAGGTTTAAATTATATAAAAAAAATGGAAATAAATCAAATTAAGTATATTTAATCAGGAGATCTTCTATGATAAAGCATTACAATACTAATAACAATAATTAAACTAAAATAACATCTATGCCAACACACGATGATAAAAGTCCTTTACAAAAAATGGAAAGCTCTTTTATAATAAAATCGGTCAAACTTTCAGACACATTATGATGTACTGCATTAGTGAACACATTTCCGATAAATGCATGACAGGGTGTTTCAGTTGCAATCATATTACCTTTCAAATCCACCGTGAGTTCAAATAACGTTTCATTGTTTTGAGGAGTTGGTTTAGAGTAGTTTGTGGCAGTATTATTTGAAATACCTTTGGCACTTACTATCATAGGTTTGTAATTATCAGTGTTTTTGATTACATTCCAAAATTTGTGCATTTGAGAGGCCTGGTCATCATCAACTTTAGCCAATTCTGTAACTTTAAAACTCCTTCGTTTTTTCATCGAATGTGTTGTGTCATACGTTTTGGAAATTTGTGGTTTCTTATTGTGAAAGAGATACTCCAAAAATAATGGCAAAATTGGAGATGAATTAATAGCTTTGTCTTCTTCGTTTGATGTATTCTTGACTTGATTCATTGTCTCTGTGGTCACAATGTTGTCGGTAGAAGATTCTGGGTATTGTACTTTTGGATGCAAAGAGTCTGCTTGCTTTTCTACTTTCTTATCTTCTCTTGCAACGGTCACTAGTTTATTATTCAAAGTAGCCAGAACAAAACTGTTTTTAGACTCTACAGAGTGAAGTATTTCTATATCAGGCTCATTTGAACTCTCACCACTCTCCAAAGCGTTTATAATATCACGTATATTATTAGCTTTTGGTGATATTTTATTATGTCTTTTATACGGCTGTTCTTGATCTTGTTTACTTACTGTTTTAGCGTTACTTTTTTTAAATAGTTTAATGACAGATACAAATTTTTCTACATAAGAAGTATGGGGAGACTCTGGTGTCAGGATAATGGGATTAATAGCTATTCCCCCTTTTTCCCAAACTGATATAGCACGCACTAGAAACCGAATGAATTGATGTGGCAAATGCTTCCAGTATTTCTCTATCGGAGATTCATTCAAGTATTTAGTTAAGGCTACATATTTTAATTTTATGTTACTTGAGCTTGAAATTAAGTTACCATAATTTACGTCATTGGCCCATAGCGAATTCAGAGCGATGTTGTTATTTTCTTCGTCTGATAAATCGTTTACTTCCCGAGTGGTATCATTGGTGACTATAATGAGATGATACGTAAAGTCTTTGTATTTATTTGCAAAAACTTCTATGTATGGTAGGTACTTATTCAAATCATCTTCTTCTTTATTATTTACAAACACATGCATGAATACACTTGGTGATGATGGCTTAGTTGTGTGAGTAATGGCTTTAAAGCTGCCATGTTTAGTGGGTCTTGTGTTCGTTGGTTGTACCACAGCTATTGAAAATAGTGTGTTGTAAATAATGAAAGTAGTTAAAGCAATCATACCGAGACCGATCCACCAGTATATTAAAACAGATGTCCAGTGTTCTGAAATGATAAAAACTTTATAGTTCATTTTATGCCGATAAACGCAATATCACACATGTTATAGGTAATACCAGGGACCGATTTGGTTACCTCTTGAAGGGGTTTTGGACAGGGTTTTTCCAAGCGGTTAGTTAAAAACCCTTTCGTCATGGGCTACCCTATTGTTGATAAGCTGTTTTAAGGGGTAACCCCCTTCAAAACCCTTTCGTTTGGGTTACCCAATCCAACATACTTATATATCCGTAATACAAGTATGTTTCATTAACACTTTATTAGGTACATACCTACTCATAAGTTTATCAAAGTGCAGGTACCTATAATATTTTATTTTATTATTACTAAACTACACAAAAATGGACTGTTCACATCGGTGTCTGAGTTAATAACTACAGATAATAATTTATTCTGTAGCTCATTATGCAGAGTTTCGTTTCGGTTTAAAAGTACGTTTTGTAAACATTTTTCTTAGCAATGAAAATGTACCTACAACTAATTGTTATGGATAAATTTTTCATGGAAACTCCTGACGTGAACATTATAGTTATGGTAATCTACCACCTTTGTGGTGAAGTGGGTAATAAAATAACAAGAGAAAAGAAGAACATGGGTTCGATTCCTACCTACTCTACCTACCTACGAATCTGATTTTTTTTGCGGTAAATCGAGGTTTTGTTCACTAGTTCTGCTGTACCTAGGTAAAACGGATAATCTTGATGCCTGTAAGAACGACAAAATATTAAATAATTGTAGTTTGTATTTATCTATTTTTTAGGCTTGGTGGTAGGTTACTACGAGTACTTCGTAGACCATATTGCCAAAGAGGCATTCCCTATCTTCCTACCTATATACAGCACCTACATAATTGCAATTTATTATTCACCTGGCCAGCGTGTCATTATAAGGGCAGCGCCTTTCAGGTTATTTTTGGCGCGTCGACGACGCTGGAACCGATGACTGATTTTGTCCTCATCAGAGAAATCCTCACACAGCAATGGGTATTGTTCACTCATTACTGGCCATTGAAGTCACTGAAAATAAAGTTGAAGCTGGTAGAGTACATAGTAGGAATGAATGGTAACCTGACACAGTAAGATAAGACGGTCAGCCGGTATTGTGAAGGCATAAAGAGTACATGGGTGGATACCGATTTGCCTGGCACAACCGTCCAGAAGTAGCGCGATTAAAAAGAGATCTTATATTTCTTTAGATCTTACTTTCGTAGTGGGTGCTATTAGATAGAAAAGTCCCAGTGATTTACTCGGTTACTCGTAAGCGTAAGTTGCTCGTAACTTGAAGACCAGAATAGTCATGCTATTAAAAACAAAAAGGGTAAATATTGAGAAAATGATTCAGTTACCTATTACGTACAGAATAATAGAATAATAAGTTTGAACACCTGTAAAATCGACAGTATACAACAACAAAGAGAAACAACAATACAATGCAAGTGCAATGACACAGTGACAATGATAGTTGGCTGTTATGACATTTGATGACAATTTAGTGTAAAAATATCAACAAAGAGAATTGAATTCGAAACGAAAGACGGTCCCGTAAGGATCAGTTTACAGAACATTTTACAATTTTTTACACCTCGAAAGGATCCGGCCCCTCGCATCTCTTTGAAATCTAAAGATTTGCTATAGTAGGCAAGGAATCCTCAAATACAATTTCGAGATACCCAGTACAGAGTTTTTCCTTAGTTTAATAATACTAAAATAAAGTTTAATAGTATAAGCACTTTTACTTACAGTTTTGTTTCTTTTTCACCAGAAAAGTTGAAATTTTCGAAGTTATGAACACTAGATAATTTGAATCTATGTTACTAATATAATTTCATAAAGCACCAATAGACAACTTAGTGTATTTTAATCTAGTTTGTTTGAAACTCACAAAAAAAAAATATTTCAATGTTTTGCTAATGACTATTGTGTGCCGCAGCCTTCTATGGTGTAAAGTATAGTACTTATATCAGTAATTGCATGCGACTTCTGTATGTATGTATACCTACTTATTATTATGTGCTGCTCGCACGTTTATATTTTACGATACATCTAATTTTGTTGAATAAACAGTAATTTGTCTCAGTGAGACACACGTACCGCGCATTGCTTTAACGTTATTGTTAAAATAATGATGACTTTGCGTGTGTTTGTCTGAGGGTGAATTTAATAAGTTTGCTCTAAATGATTAATGAATCGAGTTTCAAAATGAATAACGAGGAAATCTCTACAATGTTTAGAGGGTTATGGGCACGTTATGGGTATGATACACCCTGTATAAACAAAGTCCATTAAACTATCCAAAGAGTTTTTAACTTTTAAACAAAATAATACTTTGTGAAAGAGTTTATTTTCTAGGTTACGACCTCATTATTCTGAAATTACGACACTTCAAAGATGCTTCAAAGACCTCAGTTACTCTATTCAAGAGTATTGTTTCTCTATGCTCTATTCTTTGGTTACCAAAGAGTTGGATACTCTCAAAATCACTAACAAATTCATTTGAGCTCAAAAACAACTGTTATTTATAATCCTCGGAAAGTTACTAAGTTACTCTTTGAAACACCTCACAATACTCCTGCTCTTTCCATTTCAAAGCCTAAGTACCTACATTATTATTAAACAGAGAACGCAGTATTAATTCAAAATGATGGCAAATGCATATAAAAGAGTAGAGCTCCTGTACTCCTCACAGTGAGATGAAACTGCCCTTCAACAAGTTACTAACCCCAATGATAAAGCCTTATTTTGGAGAGTCTAGATTGCTGTGCCAGCACCCAACCTTTGCTATAAGCATTTTCTATACGTATTTCTATGGGACAGTAGGCTTCGTAAGTATTCATTATTTTATTTTTGCTTTCAATTATATTTTGGCCCGAGTAACAAGACCAAGTATACAAGAAATTTTCAGTACTTTGTGTATCAACTTCTCACGTACACGCCCATCAATGTTCCAAGTATATTTTTCATATATAGACAAATCCAATTTGTTATATCTTGCTGTTGATTGACTCTATCGACTCTATTTACAGTTTATAAATGTGAACCATCTAAGGAAACATTTAGGCGAGCTCCCAGGCGACAACAGTTACACAAACAATGAATTGATGATGGTACACGATCTAAAGATCATAGCCACGTCAATGGCAGTGGTGCAATACGCTTGCCTTCTGGTGGGGTGTTTTACTGTAAGTATTTGCATAAGTTTCTTTTCAATCTCCCTGATCTCCTACACAAAAATTTATATCAGTGAAAGAAAGAAGAAAGAAGAAAGAAAATACATTTATTTATGACACACAAACGGGCACAAACATGAAATACACACAGTAATTCAAAACACAAAGACAACATAAAATATAAAATGTGTATCTCTCTGCACTGCCCATCTAATGGCCACAAATAGGCGTCCAACTCAGCATTTGTTGTGTCTCACAACACAACGCTGATCTTCCGTTGGAACCATTAGAGTTACCACGGATGTCTGCCGATTAAAATAAAATAATATATAAATAAAAAGGTCTACGAACATAATAATATATATATTTACATACCTACATTATAAAATAAGAAAATTATAGATTTATGAAATGAAACAAATAATAGTACATACCTAACATAAACATCATACCCACCTGTTTAATGAGAGCAATGAGGCTACAAAGAAGAAAAGGTGGATAGCATGCTACAGGTAAACTAAATAAAATAAAATAAATAAGAGCTAGCTATAGAAGTCGTGAGATTTATAATAATATAATAAAATAATAACTACGTATAATTTAACGAATACATGATTGCGCTATTAACTATTAAAGCGGGGGTGCGATAAGCGATAGTGATAATATATAATAAACAATAAAAAAATTAAGAGTAAAAATGAGTGCTTTCTTTAGTGATCGTGTCGTGATGCTTTCTCAAGGACCACTTCTGTTTTGTAATGTTATTAGGCGGCTGCTGGTTCAAAATATTTTTAAAGTGGCGAAACCCACAGCAAACTTTATTAGGTCGTCATCAGACTGCCGAAACTCTCAAACTAGACTCGTGCTTTTGAAAAACTAACAATGTATGAAACGGGGGTCAAAATTTTAATCACGTTTCATACAAAACGAGATTTTCAGTGTGTAATTTTGGTAGAATTGGAGTCCCGCTTCTTTTTACGTCTTCCTACGTACCTATTATATATTCTTTGGTCGTCATTCTATTTACTAAGGGACCATTCTTTGCCAAATAGGTACCTACCTATATTGTCCCCAGCCAGTTCCTACAACAGTTATATATATTTTCAGGAAAATCCAGCACTGTTCCTGCCTCATTTAGGTGCTCAACTGTTAATCGTTTTCGTGAAAGTGCTCAACGTGTTCTTTCTACTGACTCATATCAACTACAAGACATTTATGCAACTGGGAAACAAGATTTTGGCTATACTTCTTATGGTCTTCAACTGGTGCCAAGAGTTCTGTGTTTTTCGACGGTTTCTATGTATATGTGACTTGTGAAATAAACACCAGGACTAATTGTTTATTTTACTGAATTGTAGAGCTTTATCAAAGAAGTAGGTACGCACAGTAGGTACCTAGGTCGTATCTACTTAGGTCCCTAGCTATATAAAAACAACATTTCTATTAGGTACCAATGAGCGAACAGTGTGAACTACACAGTCCACAAAAGACTTTGTGGTCCATTATCCTAATTGGGAATCAAACCCACCCGCACGCACTCAAGTCACGCACGAGCTCGACGCTTCTCATCTATACTATTATAAAACTGTAAAAATCCAAAAACTAAAATTAAAGATATGGGAAAACTAAATATGTAGTTCTACTAAATAAACGATTATGATTTCAAAAATCGAGTTTGTCTGTTTGTTTGCCTTAGGTAACTACTGGACCAATTTCAATGAAACTTATACCATTCAGAAGCCCTTTTACCGGATTGAAACATAGGCTATATTTTATTGAAATGAAAGACGTGGATTCTTAGATACAGCTTGACCTCTCTAAACCAAAAGCCGCCTTTGGCACGAGGTTCATCGCATGCTGGTAGACAGATATTTTGGTGGAAAGTTTTGCAGAAGTACAAAGTCGCGGGTATCAGCTAGGTAGTCGTTTAAATATAGTCCCTTTACTTTTAGTCATAAAAGAGGTCCGTAAACGTCCAAATTTTCAATAAAACCTAAGTAGCCTGATGACGCTTTAAAAACCAATCAACAAAAATGACAACCAAATGACAACAGCCAAAATGATTGGTTATGTCATTCTTCCGGTCACAATATCAATACAATGTGAAACCAAGTAATTTTGTGTAAAGTATTACGTTTAATGCTCATGGAATAGTTTACTTTGTTCCATTACAATGTGTTTCTCGTGTCTGAACTAAAATCAACATGGAAACTGAAAGCACCACACTGCTGAACCAACTCCGACTGAAGCATGAAAATCACGCCAATGCGGTAAGCAAGCTATAGGAGAGTTCGGTAGTACCCGCTTCAACCCGTAGCTGACCAAACCTACTACCTAGTACCTACATAGTACAGACGGAGTAGCAAGCAACGTACGTTACTCGGAACCTCTCGCGGAATATATATCAACACCCGGGGCCCTCGTTCTCTCCCTCATATTGGTCAAGATTTCCCTGATTTCCACTCTTTACCTACTGCTATATTTCATTGTAAGAAATAGGCTGAGTCTATTAATACGGGTACTGTACGAACAATTTATAATTATTCGTACAGAAGTCAATAATAATAATTTTATCCTGGATAAAATTTTATCTCGGATTGAAAAAGTGGCCTTAAATATCTGAATATATTATGATACTGAAATCCCTAACCTAACCTACTCACTTGTGAAAGTCGAACTTTCCTAAAAAAAGAAATGCATTAACTTCAATTTATTTTTTAGCAGATTTTATGGGTGGGCTCGCTTCGCTCGCATTTTTTATAAACAAACCTAACCTATCCCTACTCATTTGGGAAAGTCGAACTTAAATTTAATCATAAAAAAATAACAATATCCGTATGAATATGACAACATTCATCAAAACAAGCTAATCATCCGACAAGCATGTACGAATAAATATAATTTATTCGTCCAGTACCCGTACAAATAGTCACTTCGTAAGAAATATCCATGAATACATAATGTACCTACCTACCTATTATAATTTTACTAGCCGTCATTATCATTGCTAAAGTATTATTATAAAACATGCAAAAATGAAAATGCAAAACTAATTTTGCTTTAAAAATAATATGTACCATTGATCCTGCAGCTCCACGATGTCAACGCTGAGAACTCGGAAGGCGTTAGGGTGAAACTGCGTGCACTACTAGTGGCTCTCCTAGGAGTTTCCATGTCAGCTTGCGCCTTCGCCTCGCAACCGGTAGAGCTGGAGTTGGACGATGAACATGTCGCGCAGAAGCTGAATAACGTCAGCTTTGCTAGGCGGTTGGTACCAAACTATAAATAAGTTTAAAAGCAGACACTTGTTAGCATAGGTAGTAGGTACAACTACAGTTATTCAAGCTTAGGAAAAACCATCCTTGTGGAACCTTGTCTGAAATATTCACCTACTACAGTATTTTGCAATATTGAACTGGAAGTCTTATTGATGAGTTTGAAACCTATGGATGGAAAAGGCCTATACCTACCCAGCAGTGGGTAGGTAAGGTACCTACAAGTCAGCCTGCCTGCAGTGATGACAAATTTGAAAGCTGCGAGTAAGTGCTCAGACGCAGCATCTGCTACCATTTTAGAACTTACATACTTCGTAGAGGTTTTTTTAACAAAAATGTATCTACTTGAAGCCTAAAAAAACGTTCCTTTCAGAATAACAAAACCAACAATTCGTCTAGTGATGGGCTATGGAAAACTTAGTGCTTTCATTACTGCTGCCAGCTCTCTTCTCCTACTTGTCGCTGTCATGTCAAAGGTAACATCTCTCATCATCAGATCACCATCTTGTGACTGACCTCCACTGCACATGTCTTGGTCATGCATAGCGCGTGCGAGTGGCAGCGTTTAAAACTTAAAAAGAAGATGGTAACAAAAATTTGCTTTCACGTGCCCCAAAGGCTATTTTGAAGGAAATGATAACTTAAACCAGATCAACCAGGTCTTTTTGGATGGCTGCAAAGTCGACAGGCATATTGGACTGCCTCCATTTCATTTTCAAATAGGTTCTGAAATAGATATCGGTAACTTACTATTTGGTTTTTGAAAGCAATCCTGGTGGCGTCGCGGTGCTCGTTGGCTGGCCGCACCGGCCCTCCTCGTGGCTGCATTAGAAGCTGCCTCCGACGCGGGCGATGCAATGCTAGCTGCGGCTCTACGCGGAACCGTCGAACCGACACGGGTGGCCGCACAAACTGCTGCGGCCGGCCTTCTAGTCACCGTGGAGATACTCGTCTGGTATTTATGATCGTAGATTTTTACGTTCGTATACATAATCCCCAGACGTTAGGCTTAGGCTGATTTTCCACCGTATGGGTGCGAGACAGATGTGTAGTTTGACAAGAAAAGACTGCTTAGACGCGAGTGACGCTATAAATTTGCGACTGATGTTATGTTTTGCTGTAGTTTTTCTTTCATATACCTTGATTCTTTTCCTTCGTTACAGGTATTTTATTGCGAAATTCTTTGAGCACAATCCACCATTATTACAAGAAGGTGACAAAAACATTATTTTAAAAGATCTACCCCAATAGTTTACTTGTTCATCAATATAAAAATTCAAAACAGTTACTTTTTATGTTTTATTCCAAAAAATATTTTAGTTAGCTTAATGATATAAAATAGGTACTATAAATAATACAATTATTTACGAAGTAAATCTCTTCTGTACGTACATTTAAAACTATGCTAAAACTGGTAGGCACACTAGGAATTATTATTATCTTAAAGTTAAGCCGCACCTATATGAGTAGGTACCTCTGCAATAGCAGAAAAGCAATAGCTTTTCTAAATGCGTAACATTTAAATATGATAGCGTAACCAATCGCTCTATTCAAAATAAATTCCACTGCAGGACTCGCATATTTTATGCTCTCTAACAAATTGCTTCGATCTCCAACCGAGCAGATCGTTTTTAATGGTTTCCGCTACTTCCAATGAAGTGGTTCCATGTTCTGTACTTAGTATGTCTGTGATATACACCTCATGCAATAGGAAATCTGCAACTCGCAAAATAATATCCTCGTCAGGGTTTATCAAGTTTACATCGTAAACTTCTTCGGCAGTAAGCATTGATATAACTTTGAATGTGAATTCTACGAACAAGTCGCAACTTTCTTGAGAAAATTCCTCCAACCACTTCTGCAACTTTTCAACTGTTGCGGATTTTACAATAACTTTGTGACAGCTTATGGATATTTCTTCACCGACTCGCAATGTCATGAACCTTTTATAACGTTTCCGGAATTCATAAATGTAATCATAGTTATCAGGATCGCTGTGGAAAGCTCCAATCTTTGCTTGTGCAGGGAAACTTGCCAAGAATCTGTCTTTCAGCATCAAAATAACATCTTTATCCACCCTGCCGTTTTTTATCCAAGACTTCAATACTATCACAAAACCGCTATCGTTTTCATAGTCGCATTCCTTTATTTTCGATTTGATATAATCGAAAATCATATATACAACGCGTCCATTAAAATGAGGATCGCCTGGAAACAATTTAGAGGCAACATCGACGCACACAAAAATAAAAGCATCGTGAATTTCGGCAGACAGTTGAGACAATACCTCTGCTACGAACTCTTGGTCTACTTTGCTAAGTCCTTTGAGGAAGTTGGCCACTTTGCATAACCCTTCGGCAGTTATACAGATTTCTAAACTTTTTGCTGTGATAATCTTTGCCGAGGATCCACTATTAGCGGATACGTAAATTCTAGTTGGTGCGTTTTTAGTCGAGGTGTCTGCTGGGCCAAGTTTAAAGAACAGTTCGTTCCGACCTCCTTTTCCCATTGCTTGAAGCTCGGAAAGGCTCACCTTATGTTGGTTGTTTATCAAAGGTTTGCCTTCGGAACTCAAGGATACCCTCACTTTATTCTTATTCATATCCTTGTTCATACGAGCTAGTTTAGCGAAAAAGTCATCTTTATCTGTGATGACTTGGAGTGCTTTTATAGTTTCTGCGTTACCATTGATAGTGCCTAGAGTTCTTCGGTTCTCTGCAGTTACTTTGTCGAAAGCTTTTCTGCAAATTGAACCAAATTTTATAACGAACGTTAAAGATTGCTGACGCTGCTACAGTTTAATGAAAAGTTCCTAGTTACTTACCTCTTTACGTTGCTAGAAAGAGCGTCTCTTGCCTCATTAATAGTCGTGGCTTGGGTATCCTGTACTATTTCTTGAGCCGTAGCATTCGACATTACGCCGATACCAAGGAATAGAGCGGACGTAGTGAACTGGAATAACTCCAAGCCTGACGGTCTTTCATTGTATTTCGTATACTATAACATAAAGAGAACACTAATTAATTACCTACTACCTGGGTAATTGGTTAGGTTTTGCAGACTTTGTTCACGTGGTCTGGCTCCGTCCGTACTCCGTAGTTTGGGTATAATTACAGCGCAAACATATCTAATCTAAGCTACTGTGCACCGCTTTTGGCTACCTAAAAATAGCGTTATTGATCCAAGTTTTTATCATACTAGCTTCCACCCGCGTCTTCGACCGAGTCCCGTTCATCTTAGGTTTTAGGTTACGATCTATAGATAGGATTCACATTCCGAGTTTCACAAAGTAAAATATCTAAACATCTGAACTTTTATCTAGGTTTTACCTTATAAATCATATCACCCAAACTATTTGCCACGCCCACGAGTCCAGTCGCAATGTTGGTATACTTCAGAAACTGGAAGGCGTTCATAATAACCTGAAAGAAAAAAAAACACCTAAAATGGCTAGATATTAGTCTAATTTAGAAAGGTGAGTATTTTAGTGTGCTGAGGCTAGTAGCCTAGTACCTAGTGTAAGTCTTGTTTGCTGACAAAACACTCAAGTCTTTGGTCAGTTTTTTAATCAAATCTATGGTTGGTTCAGGTTTTTTGGCCAAATACGGCCCTGGTAGGTAGTAATTATTACATGCACTCACCTTGATATTAGTGCCAGAAGCAGCTGCCCAGGCTACTAGTTTTGCAGCGGCACTGAATGAAAGTCCTACTGCAGACATGATAATATTGATCCAACAGTTACGTGCTTCGGAACTACCCAAACCAATGCTCTGTCAGAAAATGTTGAAAAATAAATAAATCAGATGAAATAGTGGTCAAACGTACTTCGCAATTTGGTACCTACCTGATCATGTTGACCTCTATCAGCCAAGTTCATGGAGGAACGGACTATGGCGTAGATTCCAGTGACAACGCCTGTACCTATCGCTCCTGTTATTAATATGGGAGCGATTACGGGTGTAGCAAATGCAGCGCCAATAAGCGCACCTAAACCACCAATATTCGCCGCTGAAATACATCAAAATATGAAATGTTACAAATTATAGCTGAGTATAAACTTACGACCTTACAAATGATTATAACACAGGTGGTAGGTACCTTTTTGAAATTTTTACCTCTTATCTAGTTACCTATATATAACAAAGAAGAGGGACCTGACTTACCTATCACGCTCCAGGACAGACCGCTAAATCTAGAGAGCTGTCAAGTCAATATCTCTAATACTTTCTGAGATAAAATGGTTTGTGACGGACGGACGGACGGACAAAGTATCACCATAAGGGTTTCGAAACCCTACGGGATCGTAACCCTAAAAATGACTTACCTATCGAAGTCATATCAGTAGCATAAAGCACTTTTGCTCCGAGGCCCATAGCTGGTGATAATATCACTGTCAGTTTCACTTCAGGCATTACAGAGTCATCCACATCCTCGTCGTTTTTGATCTCCTGGTAAATAAATAATTATCAATTGAACAGGTATGTTAATTACTGGAACTGGAAAGTATTTTTTTAATAAAGTAGTTTGGCTGTCAGCACAATTTCAAACAGAGGCTTCATGGATTAAAATCTACAATCAATCTAGGTTACTACGATGTATTTTTATATTACGGTAAGAAGCACATTCATTACTGCCTTCGCAGGAACTCTACCGCTACTGGTAGGTACGTAACTCATACGAACTTAGTACGTAGGTGTGTAAATTTGCTTTTACCCTGATTGTGATAGAGCCTCTGTATTCTCCATTCTCTGGGACAACCATGACACCTTTTGGTAATAAATTTTTCTCCAAATAACTTTGCCAGTTTTGGTACACTCTACCATCGGGGTCGATGTAGATTCTACAGCTTTTTGCTATAACACAAAAGAAATATTTCTCGTATTCCCATAGAGAAATCGTTAGATATACAGGGTGTTACCAGACCACTTCCGAAAACTTGGAGGTTCCAATCAGACCATGATACTGAAAACATTAAGCGAAAAAAATCACGAAAAAAAAAAATTACTTGACCATCTCTTTTTAATTTTTTTTCTAGTTACATACACACAGTACAACATAATAAGACATATCTACCTAATTATCTCATTTAAAAAAGCAAAAAAACAAATAAAATAAATAAAGCAGCAATGTACACGCAGCACGCAGATTACGTCTACTACAGCATGAACAGCTGAGAGTTCATCGCGGGTCATTCAAGTACGCGACGTGCGAGCGACCTACGTTAGTACCTACCTACGTTAGTAGGCACTTACGACACAGAACAAATAATAGTACTACGCCTCGACCTTACCTACGTGAATGCGTACATTGCGGGCTGGCGAAATAAATACAAATCTTTAAACATTGTTTTCTCCGGCTATAATTATTTTTCAGGATAACTGATTTTTTTTTGGTTGGGTTTTGGTGTGCTGTAGCTCCCCCTTTCGTTTTCGGAAGTGGTCTGGTAACACCCTGTATACTCAAGCATAGATTTGAGTAAAGATCTTTACAAAAATCAATGCTAGAGTCCGGATCAGTGCTTGAGCAGTAGGTAAATACGAATATGTGGGCTGTAGTTGCTGACTTAGCTATGTTTTCCAAAGCTCTCTGTTGAGGTGTAGAAGCAATATTACATAGGTACATAGCTTTTAATCATAAAATAAGAGACTAGCCAGCATACTTGTCTACATTTGTGTGCCTAAGCTCTAGCTAGAGCACTCGGACATACCGACACAGAAAGAGAGAGGCGCATGATTGGTGATGTAGGATGTAGGAACCTAGTAGGTAGGTGCTCACCTCCAGGTTTTACCGTAGCACATTTCCTGACACAAAATATATGATAAACAGCGATTGTGATCTTATCTCCTTTTTTCAAATGCAAATTATCCCAATGGTCTTTAGGGTTTCTTTTGAAGATACCGGCATCTATTGGCGTAACCAACACAACTCTTATTATTGATACCAATACGTCTTCACCGTTGTAGGAGCGCCCAGCTAAAAATATATAAGGGTTCAAAAGCATCCTTGCGTTTAGTGTGAACTTGTCTAAGTACCTATCTATAGGCAGAGTACTTATCCTAATTAAAAGAAGACGGTAAATATCCAGTAGGCTACCTTGTCTGCATATCTTATTAAACACGTTCATACAAATTTCTTCTTCTCTTACGCCATATCCTTGCAGTTTTAAACCGTCATCTGGTAAGCACAAATTCCCTTCTTTTGTGGGAGGCCCGCAGAGCGCCACAGCTATTTTTTGCAACAAATATTTTCTTTGCTTGAAATCGTACCTGTAAGAAAAATTTACCATTATTATCGGGTGTAGTTTTTGTTGTACATTTTTTGCTAGATCTCTAATTTTCTTTTTTCCAATATAAGTAACTATTAAGTTTTTCATTTATAGTAGGTAAGACACCTAGGTAGGTACCTATTTATTTACCTATTCCTAATAACTTTATCTCGGTTTTGCTGTCAAAATATTTTACAGGGTGCACTTCTTGGATGGTGTTATCAGGTGGATCTGATAATCTATCAGCCACTTACAACACGCAAAACGCGGCTTTATATTAGGTTACTTACAGTTCCCAATCTGTATCGCCCATAGCCTCGTAATACTGTTGTTGTAACTCTTTGGCCGAGGGTTTAGCCTCGGCACTAGGATCTGGTAGCTGCTGCATGTTCTGTAAGTATAACGGACGAGTGGAGGAAAAGGGGGGGGGGGGGAGTGCTTTGTCCAAAAGTGGGACAAACCGGCTTGGTAATAAAAAACATTAAATGTCAATCATCAAAGAAATAAAACAACAATAACATTATGATAATTGAAGGCAAAATATTACCCAATCTAAGCATTTGTTAGGAACTAACGGAGAACGTAAGTAGAATCATAATTAACTTACCGTCCTAAGTGGTAGAGTTGCGATAATGTTAAGAGACGAGTTTCAACTGTTTGAGAATGAATATTTAGGTCACACTTATTATACAGAATTAAACACCTAGTACCGTTTTCCTTTCGTTGTTGCCTGACTATGATACAGCTGGGATTCTATTTACAGCTGAACTGGTATTGTGAACAAGTAGGCGCACAATGTGTCGCGTGATACGTGTCGGGGAGTTCCGCAACCATGAACAATAATAGAGGCGATACGTAATGGTATGCATGAGGGGCTACACGTTTTGCTCTAATATAGAGCTGGTTGGCATGGAATGAGTTGTTTTAGGACGATTGTGACTCTGTGACATGCACTGCGTATGCGCACAATGCAAAATGTTATGTGTGTGTGTGTGTGTGCTGTGCAGAGAATATATTAATGTACTTACCTACTATCGATAATTTAGTGCCACAGCACGGAAGGTGTGGCTATTACCGACTGAGCTGTGACTCCTGTCAAATAGATGCGCATGTAGGTACTTACATTGCACCTACTTGGTACCTAGGTACTTAGTAAGCTTATTTTAACAATTTTATGATTGGGATAGGGATAGGGTCGGGTATCAACTGTTTAGGCACTTACATTTACCTGCCTATGAACTAGGAATTTCAAAAAATATTTAAATATAAATTAGGTAATAACTTTATTATACTTTACATAAATAATATTTGATGAAAGCATATTGGATTATACTAAATTATATCGTGTATTTTAACCTAACTTCAGCCCGCGGCTTTTTTCGTGCCTGACACCTGAATAAAAAACAGCACGTTCTTAACTTAATGTTTAGGTACCTATCACCTACATCGGTTTTACCGTAAGGTATGGCGTGATTAGTCGATACTAACATAGTTTGATATTAAGTACATAATTTTATAGGAAGGCACTTTTTTATTTTAGGTAGGTATATAGGTAAATAGACAAGACATAATTATATTCATGATGTAACAGACACCTAATTTTTTTATATATATAGAGGCCAAACAAAGTATTTATGGGCACGTTGAACCACATTAGTATCCATACTATACTATCACTGCCGAAAACTTAACTTTAATCCCGTTCCCAAAGTATCCAAAAGTTTTTTTTTAATACCTATTATAGGCAGACTGTTTGCAAACAATCTCGGGATAGACCCAACAAGAACAGAATTTTTGTAAAAATTCATTGGCTAAACATTTTTTCCAAGTATACAAAATTCCACAAGCACTTTGTACATAACAGCGTTTTTTTCACGCTCGCACTGTTTGTTTCATAAAAAAAAGCCGCTAATACTGATGAGTAGTTTTACCCACCGAATTACCTACATGTATAGATACATAATAATTATAAAATAAACATACGATCATATCCACATATAAGAAGCTCTTTGCAATCATAAACGTGACATATTTTTTTATCACAGTGCATTTTTACATCACACACTGGTACACTCACGTAAAAACTTCAATTCGAAGTAATCGCACCGACAAAGTTTTCTTGAATTGTTACAATATATACATTGCTCGCGCTCTACTGAAATTAGTAACGCATTATAACTTTATCTAATATAAAAAAAAGAAAAAATAATAATAATTATATAGGTAACATATATTTTTTTAAGCACCACTTACTAACTTTTTTGGCAAGAAATAAAAGGCTTTTTTATTTTTATTTATTTATATAACTTTATCGTTCGTTGAACGTGAATGTACTCAATAATCATCAATCCAGCTTTTACCTAAGTTTGTAATTTTGCGACATTATTGATATGTATTTTGATTTTATCAGTCTAGTACTTGTAAATGACGTTACAAAAAGACAAGACTTTATAGTGTTTTCAAAATGTGTGCGTTATAAATAGCTCTCATAATTATTTTACCTAAAAACATTTCAAATACTGAGCTTTTTGTTCGAACTTTCTAAACATTTTATTTAATACATTTTAAACATTTTTTGTTTGAGATTCCTCAGCGATATTAATCGCAAAGTAAAAGCCACCATCGATAGATGAAGTAGGCTATACTTTAAAATTTTACTGGCCAATTCAATGACTACACAGTTTCAAGTGTGATCTATGTGCTTTTATAATCCTCTAGAATCGAAAGACTTTGAATGTGATTAATTTTCGATTCCTAATCGAACAATTGTGCATTTATGTAACTTTTCAAGCATATCTAACACCGCTACAGGATTCGCAGATCACTAACTTCTTATACGGGAATTGTTCCCTTCTCCGATCGACTTCACTATCGATCCACGCGAGCAATCGATCCTTCAAATGTAGTATCGTGTCTTGACGAACCACACCTTCTTGGAAAAACTCTTTCAAAACCACGGAAATTCCGTTATCGGTGTCTCGACATGGATCGCCTAAAGGCCGCTTGTGTTTCATATAGTTGAAGACGAATTTCACGATTTGGACTATGAGATCTTCGTCCGGGCTTAGTAGTCTTAGTCTAGCTATGTCATCTGGGAGTAGTTGGGATAGAGTGTTGAATGAAACGGTCATTAAGTTCGCGTAGATATCTTGGCTTAAGTTCTCGAGCATGAGGGCTACGTTTTCGGCGCTTGATGCGCTAACCCTAACAAGGAGTTGTCCGATTCGAATGATTTCTCCTGGATGAATTCCGACTAGCATTCCATTGCTTTCTTCTTCTGTGTCCACATATCTTCCAACTGCTGTTGTGGGGGCGACTCTTGTTGATACATTTTGAGCGTTCAAATCCGCCGGTCCCAGTGAATTGAAAAGTTGAGAACGACCTTCCTTACCTATGCTGTAAAGCTCTGAGGGGTTGAACTTGTGTTGAGCGTTTAGGTTGACTTTGCCATCTGACGTCATAGATATCCTCAGCTTGTGCTGGTTTATATCCTTATTTATTCTGAGGACGTCGGCAAAGTACTGATCTTTGTCGACGATGTTTTTAATGCCTCGAATCACTTCTGTGTTGCCTTGAACGGCGCCTTGGACTCTTCTTGATTCTGCGCTGATTTTGTCGAACATTTTTCTGTAAGGAAAATATATTTCGTTATGTCATATTGCTACAATAGACTGTCTATATTTATTTATAGTAAAAGGATTATGGATACTTGACGAGATCCTACATTCCGATTTTGCAAACGTACAAATTTACAAACAAAAATGTGGGCTTGACCATCGCTTTATTAGTAACGAGATCATCAAATCGGCATAAGCTGTAGGAAGGAACTTTCTTCAATGACCCACCTGTTGCTCGGGAACCTGTGACATAATGTCAAATCTCATGTGCTTGTAATTACCCTTCAAACCGGAACACAGCGATGAGAGCATCTCGCTTAGCGGCAGAAATAGACACCGTGGTAGTACTTCCCCGGACGAGCTCTTTTACAAAGACATGCCTACCCCTATACCTACCCCCTGGATGGGTACGTGTACTACAACAATGTACTTTTTGATTCCCTATTATTTAAGAACTACCTACTGTTTTTTCTGTATACTTAACCAGATTTCTTACCTGTGTTTGCCAAATAAACTAACTATCTATCCAAAGAATCCTACAACATAAAATGTGTATGTAAACATACCTATGTCGATTACTTCTCAAAGTGGACCGGTACTCGTTGATAGTCCTGGCTTGTGCGTCTTCAATGATATTCTGAGCGGTGCGATTCGCCATTACTGCGTTACAGAAGAATAGCGTAGCCGCTGTGAACTGGAATAGTTCTAGGTTCGTCGGTTTCTCGCCGTGGTCACGGTACTGAAAACCATAAGCAATAAAAAAATATTAAAACTAATTCGGCGGAATCTATAACCAAATGGCATATCAAGTTCATAGCCACTTTGAAATGAAATGAAATTTATTGAAATAATAACAGACATTAATATTAAATTTTCAATATTGTAAATCGGCTTTTAAAAGTCTTAGCTAAAAAATAAGTATGGTCAGGTGACTGTGTTCCGAATCACAAGAGTCAACCTTGCTAAGGGCCTTGTTAATAAGAACACGTGCCATAGATATAACCTAAAAAATACCGAATAAAAAATACTTCACAAATCACTCATCTATCTTGTGATCGTGTTTTAATTCGTCTCTTACCTTGAGAATAATGTGCACAAGACTGTTGACGACGCCAGCGCCACCTGTCACGATATTCGCGTGACGAAGAACTTCCACTGAAACCGCTAGCGCTTGACCGGTCTGGAAAGTGAGTTACAAGAGAATGTTTTTGTGCTTACTAAATATTCGTTTTATACTAGGCCAGTAAAGCCGCGTTGACACGATCAGAGTCTGCTCGGATCGAGTGGACTCAGATACCTATTACCTGCTCGGACGCTACTCGTATCATGTAAACACAATTCCGGCGTCCGAGTGCGCTCGGTTTGCACTCGGACGATACGATACGGGATACGATAACGTCAGAGTCTATGGGAGGCCACTCGGTCCGAGCAGACTCTAATCGTGCGCAGTAACACGAATTCGTTTAGTAAGCGGCCATCTTGGATTTGAGCATGAATGTCGTGACGTCACGCCTGATGTACGTACCTTAGTAAGGTTAGTGCCCGCGGCCGCGGAACGAGAAAGTAGACTGCTGGCTGCCCCCGCGGCAAGTCCTACGCTAGACGCCGCTATGTTCAACCAACTGCCTCGCGCTTCTGAGTCTGTAGGACTTATACTCTGTAAAATAAAATTATATTATATTAATAGAATTCTATTGTAACCGACAAAGGTCTTTAAATATGCAAGTTAAAGTGGCAATGGGTAGGCCATATAGCTCGAACTAAATAAATATTTCAAATAACGCCGCACGCTACAGGCGTGAACTAGATAGCTGATAGAACTCTTTTTCTTGGACCTACAATACATAGTAACACTTACACAGAACAAACATTTTATGTTCGTCACACAAAAATCTCTGTTCTTGGTGGGGATCGAACTCACGACTAGCACCACAGAAGGCAGAGCTATTACCGACTGAGCTGCGCCTGTCACTGGATACAATTAGTTACCTGTTCATGAACACTTCTGTCGTGCAAATGTAGTGATGAACGCACTAAGCCGTAAAGTCCTGTAGTTACGGTTGCTACAGCGGCACCAGCCAATACTACCGGTCCGACAGGGGTAAATGCTGCAACGCCTGACATAAAGAAACATTACAAATAAATAAACAACGTGGAGATTGAACATAAAATCTGGGCAATAAATTCACTCTGGAATGGCCCAGCCTCATAGTGTTCTTTTTGGGAGTCATTCAATTCATTTATGAAAGGCTACAGTATCCTACTATATCCTATCTTACTAATAATATAAACGCAAAAGTTTGTAAGGATGTATGGATGGATGTTTACGCAAAAACTACTGATCCGATTTGGATGAAACTGATATTGTCCGTGACCTGGATTAACACATAGGCTACTTTTTATCCCGGAATATCAACGGGATGCAACGGGAAGCCAACGAAGTCGCGGCCGGAAGCTAGTTACGAGTATGTCATAATGGGTTGGATTAGACTCAGACGCGGATAGCTTTTAGCATGCTGAATATACAAACAAAATATGTATACTTACTACGATCGTTTATCTTTTCGTAGACGAGTATGTCATAATGGGTTGGATTAGACTCAGACGCGGATAGCTTTTAGCATGCTGAATATACAAACAAAATATGTATACTTACTACGATCGTTTATCTTTTCGTAGACTATACGAAAAGATTAGAATGTAATAAGTAGGTACCTACAAGGTACACGTGTCACATAAAAAAAAATAGTCACACAAGTTCAGCCGCTCCAGAAATCTACGCGGAACGTTCTACGGCTGACATTATGATAAAAAAACATACAACCCAATTGAGAACCTTCTTTTGTCTGTGACTTGCTCACGATTAAATGTAACAATCGTAACGCTAGCGTATCGGAGATACACTGCGCAGTGACACTACAGCGGTTGGTAGTCGAACTGACATTGATGCGCAATATAACTCGAATGCGTTAACGCGGTGACTGTCAGATTTGTTCGCGATAGAAGTACAAGTAAGTTAAAAAAACAACGAACGCATACCTATAACGCCAATAGCACCGATCGAAGCTACAGTGCTTGCTGTGTCAACTGTACTGAGCACTCTAGCTTTCACTCCTAACGACGGAGAAGGCACGACGGAAAGTTTGACGGCAAACGTATCTTCACCCTGAAATTATAGTATTTTAATTTATTTCCTTCTGTTATTTGAGTCATTTACCATTTTGTTGATTTTATAAAAGCCTAGCCTAGCTAAATAAAAAATTGCTAAATCTGTTGTCATCTGTTTTCGTTGTCATGCAAGTGACTATGACAGTTGAATATGAATGAAGGGGTAAATTTCTTTGTGGAATTCTATGCGGAGACCTATGTTCAGCAGTGGACTTCGACAGTCTGATATAATTATGAAGTTTGGGTACGATGAAGCGGCTGGACCGATTTGGATGAAAATTACCTATAATAGAGATATTATTTATGATTTCAAAAGTTTGGATAGTAAATAATAATCGTGATTCGATTACTCCGCCGCCATGACCGAGACTTGTTATAATAGTTCTTGATCTAAGAAGTATACCTAATGCAGTTTTTTAATCGAATACAGGGCCGTCTTAAGCCTATTCGGCGCCGGGGTGCGGGGCTCAGCCTGCGCCCTCGTTTTCTTTTACACTGCAGCGTGGCGCGCGACCGACGACACACAGCAGTATGAAAGAGCTTAGAGGTCCTAGTCAACCAAGAAAATACAATACACGTAATTTTGATTATTTATTTAAGAAGAAATCAGATCAATCACTGACCGACACTAACATAGGCAACGCGCGCCGCGCTGTTAATTCAAATGAACTTACACCTAATTGTAGTGATTTAGAGATCATTTCTCTTTAAGAGCGAGCGCCCGGACGGCTATGTCAAAGGGCGCAATTACTCGCCTATGAGGCTATGACAGACGCACAGGTGACGCGCCGCGCGCCCATTTCAAATGAACTTACACTTTATTGACTTAGAGATCAATTTGCTTCAAGTGCGGGCGAACGGGCGGCTATGTATCAAAGGTTACACTATCTTTGGATTAGAGATTTTGCCGCGCAAGTGTTGTATTAAATAAAATTGTTATTTGTGTAGTACCTAATAAGAGTAATTTTTTAGCTTGCACATCATGAGCGGTAAGACAAGCGCCGAAAGCGTAATAAAAGTAAAACAATGATTATTGTTGATGACCATTTTTTTTTACGTATTTGTCGTAACAAGTACCATGAAACTGCGCAATGGCGTTAAGTTCAATGAAATATCTAAATATTCAGCGCTCGGCAGGTGCCCCCGGGCGCTCCGCGCCCGGGTGCACCGCACCCCTTGCACCCCCGGGTAAAGACGGCCCTGATCGAATACAAAAGGGGTGCTGTCGCGAGCGGAAGCTAAATAACAATAAAATGATAAAAATAATACACAGACCCTAGTAAACTGGTCAAGATAAAACAAAGAAGGAATTTACCTCAAGAATAGTCCCTTTGTATTCACCATACTGAGGCACTATGAGAACACATTTAGATAAGGTGTTATTTTCCAAGTACGAGTTCCAACTGTGGTATACTCTTGCGTTATCGTCTACAAACACTCGACAGGATTTCGCTGAAAAAACGGGTTTGTTTACAATGATGGTCAAAATAACTAACAGATGGGAGTTTTGCATCTACAAACAATGTTTACATCAAATGTTTCTGTACATAACACTGTTGGTATTCCAGTTTATAATTCAAATAAAATACCTCACAACTTTTTAAAGGTATAAAAAAAACCCTACATAAAAAATCTACTCGGATTCTCTTCATCACTGCTGGTCAGCATCAGGCCTTGGAGTCTACAGTTCATAAAAACGCAATACTTTGATATGGACTAAATGATACAAACTGAAATTATAGATAGGTACAAACCTACGTCAAATCGGAAAATTCATGAAGTCAAAAGTAAAGCATGCGATATTTATTACCCATGTAGCTTGACACTGATATGCGGTTAGAATTATGCACTTACTAACGTACTATCAATAAATCCGTGAACACTCTTTATCAGTACAGATAAGCTATGGTCATGTTTCTGTGATAGCTTATAAGAGAAAGTGCTACTTTATTTGAACACTGCGTTTATTATCTATTTTAGTTTACAGATAAGAATGTAGGCTCACTAATCTACTACCTAGCGCCGATTGTTATTTGTTGTTACTTGTTCGGCGGACTTGTTTCCGCAACTAGGCCACAGAGCCCGTAGTCTGTGCATTTGTTTTGACTTTCGACTCGAGTATAGCACACGCAAACGCATTCGCAAATCGAATCATTTTGTTGGGAATTACACAATTCCGAAATCTCCCGCTAGAGGCGCTTATCCGGTTTTCATACAAAATTTCTCGCTTTGCGAATGCGTTTGCGTGTGCTATACTCGAATCGAAAGAAAAACAAATGCACAGACTACAGGCTCTGATGGGCCCTTTTTGCGTGATAGGTGGCGGCAGTCACTCCAGCCACCCGATGTCCTTCAGGAAGACCAGCACGTAGCGCCGATTTGCAATGCCTAGGCATTCTATTACAAATCGGCGAATCCTAATTTATTCGTGATAAGGCATAAGGCTGTCTTGAATAATTTTCCACATTGCAGTAAGAAAATGAGAACCCCACGAGTGAAGTCGAAGGCGGAAGCAAGTAATAAATACTCACCACCAACTGTTGTTGGAATGCATCTCCGTATTCTAAACACAGCCGTACACCAGATATCGATATCGCTCCGTTCATGTAGATCCACCCAATAGTCAGCTGGTTGAAGCTGGTAGAACTTAAGTGGGGTTGGACGAGCGCAAACTATTAGTAGAACCGACATCACTATGTCGTCATCGTTGTATGAATATTTACCTGAAATAATATTTAAGAACATAAAACAGACAGAATTTACATCAATGCAATAACATGTTTGGAATCTAAAGAAAAGGTGGGTTCTTCCAAAAAGTAATTCCTTGGATACACTATCACCTAATGATTAAGATAATCGAGTACCTATATTCAAACAATTGGTTTGGGGGATTCACAGAAATGAACTTCTTAAGAAGGTAAAGTACCCAAAAAGTTTATCAAAAATAAATTGTTATGTATTTGTTTATCCATGAAAGATACTTGGTTAATCTAATCACAAGTAGGTAAGGCATAGTTTTTAAGTAGGTACTGGAGTTATTAAAGTAAAAGGTCAGTTTTTCTTGACCAACTTAAAAGAACGTGCAAAATAATAGAATAGAAATCGTTTACTTTTTTTTTTTAAAGCTTGGTTCCCTAACATTACTTTGAACCATCATTGTAGTTTGTCATATACTTACTCTGCTCACAAATCTTTTCATACACTTTCATAACCTGCTCCTGTTGCCGGGATGTGTAACCTTCGAGATGTGCATTCTGATCACCAATCACTTCTGTAAGATTGCCTTCCATACTTGGACTACCATATAACGCGAATGCAATGTTTTGCATTAAGTAGTTTCTATTGCTTTTCTCATATCTGCAAAAAAGTCAATGGGCATATTTTAATTAAAAAAAATATACTGCGTGGAGTCCCTCCGCGCGGAAGAAGTGAAACTTCTTCTTCAATCTCGCTCTGTCTCTTTCTATTCCCTCTCCCCAGGAGCGTTAAACGTTTAACGCAACCTTGTTGGAAGTCGCATTAGAAGTTTCACTTCAAAATTGTTACTCAAGCACAGATTTGAGTAAAGATTCCAATACAAAAATCTATACTTGGGTTCAGATCAGTGCTTGAGCAGCTACATAGAATACAGACCTCAACAACATTATAATTTTATGATCTACTGATGATCCAGTCATCAATATGGAAGTAGGTATGTAAAGATATACCTACCTATATTATAAATTAGGTTTATGTTTCCATATACCTACTTCATTATGTACAAATGCAGCATGAGTCATCTCTCATACAAATAACCCAGACATGATTATGTCATGTTAGAGCAAACATCGCATGTTACGAAAAAAATTCTGAACATGCTGAAATGTATGTATGTATTCTATCAGCCATCTAGTTTCCATCGTACAAGCTTTGCTTAGTTTGGGACTAGAAGGTATTGTGATAAGTGTCCGTGAATATTTATTTATTTACCTATTTTATTCATGATTATGAACCAACAAGAAATACAGAATAGTTATTAGGTGTGTTGTAAGTGCAAGAAACTTGTAGGTAAAAATGAATTATCTGGGTGCTAAAAGGTGCCTCTTACAATTTTATTTCATAACAGAATGTGGTAATAAAATGAATCATTCATTTCCCTGCCCTCATCCCACGCTAGGTGGGGTCGGCACAACCTGTTTTCTTCTTCCACTCCCTCCTATCATTCGTCAACTCCGAATCTACTCCTCTTACATTCATATCCTCCTTCACACAAACTAACCACTTCTACTTGCGTACCCAGCCACACTCATATTCATAACTCTTTTCGTAATATGACTTTCATCCTTCCTCATTATGTTTCCATACCATGCTAATCGAGTGGTAATAAAATGAATGATAATTAGAAAAATAGGTAAGTACAAACAGATAAAACTTACTTGACCCAATCTCCATCTCCCAAGTTCTCAAAGTACTCTTGTTGTATTTGCACAGGTGATAAACCAATTGACATAGGTTCATTGTTATTGTGGACTATTTCATCATTTTCAATTAAATTTTGCAGCTGGCTTTGTTCTTGTGGAAGATCAAGCTCCATGGAAGTTATATTAGATGCTCCTGAAACAAAGGCGTTGGGGCATTGCAAGTTTTAAAAAAATGTTGGACCTGGGTTCCATCCAATTTGCCCCAGACCCTTTATTTATTTATTTAGAAATCCTGAAAGTAACATAACAGATAAGTGTACTACCTACAAGCTAGCAGGTGTTACTCAAATTAAGAAAAATACAACTAATCAAGACAAATATACCCGAACTGGATTACCCACAGGAATATCCTGTGCTATAAAAAGGTGAAGGAAAATCTTTTGAAAAAATATGCAGCTTATTATAGTCAGCTTTGCATGTAGGTATTTGCCTCGTCTTTCCTGTGGATAGACTGACAGAATGGTAATTGGTAGGTATAGGTGCTGGTGTGCTGGTGTCCCGTTCAGCGGAGCATAGGTAAAAAAGTGGCCCCTGCAGCAGTGTAATTCATCTAGGATTGATTCAAAGGCCTGCTCATTATTTCTCTCAGTGAAGTTGGAAAATTAGATTAGAAACGTAGGTAGGTAGGTACACCTACTTTTTTCACTAAAGAACTTACCAGCTTTCAACATTTTTCTAGTTTTATCGAGAAGATTTATATTTTGTTGGCAAGAGAAGAGGGCTCAGTTTTCCCTACGTAGGTACGGTTCCTGCGCAATAGTTTCCAATTCTGGAAAAGTACGTACTATGTATGTAGGCACAGATGTAATGAATTAACAACCAACTTCAACTTCTTCATCGCAATAAACGCACTATAAAATACGAAAACTGCATGAATGAAAATGAACTATAAAAATAGTTCAATTCAATTCAATTCTTGTCTATGGCCTTTGCAGTGTTGCCCGCAATTTCGCCAATGTCACGTTTTATTAGACCTTAGCACGATGGAGAATGACCGGTGGTGAGAAGTAGAGGTGTCAAAATCGGTTAATTTTTTTTATTAGTTAATGTTATAACGATAAAAAAATATATCGTTATTTTTAATGATTAATTTTATTTGAATAAATATTCGATAAACTCGCTTAGATAAATTTATTTATACGCATGAGTGAATGATTGATATTAGCAGAGAGCGAGCACAGACAATTTTTCATAGACAAAAACATTCACCGTTCACACGAACGGTCCACAGATAAGAAATATAAGGGCATCCTACACAGGTTTACTTTTCATATTTCAATAAAATAAAAACTTTTTCTTGCAGTATTTGCAGGTAGCCAACTTTGCGACGCCACCGCCGCCGCGCCTGTACATTAGAATAGAATAGAATAGAATAATTTTTGGCAATAAAAATTATTTAGAATTAGAATAGAATAGAATAGAATAATTTTTGGCAATAAAAATTATTCTATTCTATTCTATTCTAATGTACCGGCGCATCGGCGCGCACATTGATCGAAATGGTTCCATATATCCGAACTTATTCTCGGCATTTTTCACATAATACGACTTCGAAACAAACACTTTCTTCCATCTAACGATGGCGCAAAAATGCAAATCGCAAGTCTAAATAAATTTTCGTCTCTTAGGTCTCATTCATTCAATCATTGTCATTCATTCAATTTGCCAAAAATAACAATTGTATTCATGATCCTTGGATAAAAATTATATTGTGTTTTATTTTAACCAACTTAAAGCATACAATTGAATGCAGATCAATGTTGTTAAATATACACTAAACGACTTAATTATCGTAAGTAGTGGTTCATTCTATATTGAGCTTTATCTCATAGATAATAGAGTACACAGTCAAAAATGCAGATGAAGCCGGAAATGAAATTAAACGGCCGCTTCCCGGCACATAGCACTACCTTCAGGCCGGTCACTCTAATGAAAATATGAAAATTACTCATTATATCTAGGAAGCGTAGGTTCAAATTTCAATGCATTAAAATGAAAGAATACCTTCAGGCCAGTCACTCTAATGAAAATATGAAAATTACTCATTATATCTAGGAAGCGTAGGTTCAAATTTCAATGCATTAAAATGAAAGAATAATTTTCGTGGTGAGTTATAAAATTATTCATTATATCTAGCAAGCGTAGGTTCAAATTTCAATGCAGTAAAGAAAGTGAATAATAAAAATATTACCTACATACGTTCACCTTGTGTTGAAGTGAAATAACATGTGTTATTAAAAATATTCGAACACCGCCATTTTTTTTAACGAATGTTATTGTTATTTTTTTTTATTCGTTTTTTTCATTAGTTGAAAGAAATATTAAACACCTATAGTGAGAAGTAATGATCGGTGGAGAATTTGGATCCAAGCAAAATTATAAGAAAAATCAACAAAAAACACAATTCTAGTTAAAAATACAAAAGAAAAACACAAAAATGAAGAACTTAAACATACTAACATAAAGCTACCTACCTATATCAAGTGTTAAAGTTTTATATGAAACCTACTAATATACTTACACAAAATATTTACAAAGGGGGTAAATGCCAAGGCGAGAATACATTTAAATGAAAATGGACGAGGGATTTCCGTGGGAATGATATGATACAATGACATGCTAAACCTTTGACAATTAAAAAAAATATGATCTACTGTCCCTTCATCTAGACCACACTCACAAAGAGCGTGATCTCTAATCCGAATTTTGGCCAGAAACACCGGAGTGCAGACATGCCCAAGTCTGAGCCGACAAATAGTTGATGTAGTCGACTTACTGGCAGAACGAAATTTAAAAAACCAAGGTTTGATAGGAATGTCTGGTTGGATTCCGCCATAATATTTTCCTTTTACAGTTTTTGAAATCTCCCAAGTCTTAGTCCAAGACCTTAAAAGATCAGACTTAGAAATAGTAAAAATAGCCAAGCAAGCTAATACAACAGCTGATTTGATTTGTCTGACTGACACTTGACAGTGACAATACTGACAATACAGAATTTATTGACAGTGACAACTTGATAACAGGACCCGAGTTTTGTCATTTTTTGAAACGACGGCACTGAAAATTCGTGTTAGGTTTTGAAGAGAAAATCCACCATTTTTTTTTAAAACAAACGACAGCCGACTTCACAAATGACTTGACTTGACTTATTTATTTCAATTTTAACACTTGACATTGGCAAAATTGTCTGTCGAAATGACGGACACAGGCCATTATTGAAGAGAAGAAGAGACGAGTTTTGACATTTTTTGAAACGACACATAGCACTTTTATTTTAATAGTTTTTCTTGTGTTAATGTGAGTATTGTTGTTTAATTTTGGTGGAACTTTAACCAATAATACTTGGGTCGTAACATAAAGTGTGAGCCATTGGAATAAATGTGTGTAAAGTGGTTTTTCTGAATGTGAAAATTCGTGTTAGGTTTTGAAGAGAAAATCCACCATTTTCTTTTCAAAACAAACGACAGCCGACTTGACAAATGACTTGACTTGACTTATTTATTACAATTTTATCACTTGACATTGGCAAAACTGTCTGTCGAAATGACGGACACAGGCCATTACTGAAGAGAAGAAGAAACGACGGCACATTAATTATAATAGTTTTTCTTGTGTTATTGTGAGTATTGTTGTTTAATTTTGGTGGAACTTTTAACCAATAATACTTGGGTCGTAACATAAAGTGTGAGCCATTGGAATAAATGTGTGTAAAGTGGTTTTTCTGAATGTGAAAATTCGTGTTAGGTTTTGAAGAGAAAATCCACCATTTTCTTTTCAAAACAAACGACAGCCGACTTGACAAATGACTTGACTTGACTTATTTATTACAATTTTAACACTTGACATTGGCAAAATTGTCTGTCGAAATGACGGACAGAGGCCATTAATGAAGAGAAGAAGAAGAACTTGTTAATAAACACTGACTTTGACATAGTAGGATAGTGCCCGATCCCGACGTCACCCCACATAACTACAGTGCCACCAACTTAACTGTTCAGGTGGCCAAAATTGGAACTACAGTCGCGTCATACAAACGTTAAACACAACGTTCCTTATTTTTTGTTTATTACTATAAGGACACTAGCGACGCTGTCAACTGAACAATTAAGATGGTGTAATTAAAGATTATTTCCACTTTTGCGCACCAAAATTAATATCGATTGGTGCGCCTATGTGGAATAGCGTAGATGCGGAAGTTCTTGGTGCGCAAAGGTGGAATGCTTCCTCCTGACGATCATTCCTGTACCTACCCTTTTTTTAGGCTTACCCTCGGTCGGTGTGCCCATGGTACATACTAACGAACCTAATGGCTAGTAGGTATGTAGTACTTCTGAGTCGGTAGGTACCTTACCTACTTATAGGGCTAAGCAAATCCGGTTACAGTCCTCGTTAGTATTGGATTCAAACATAGGTAGGTACCTACCTACTTAGAACCTTCATAGGTACCTAGGCACCTTTCATATGTAAATATAAGCTGCAAGGAAACTATTGCGCAGGAATTCCCTCTTCTGTAACACTGACTTCCAAGTGGTCAGTAGGTACCTACACACATTAAAGAAAGGCAGGGATAAATAGACACCTAAATCTGCTAAGGTACGAGTAGGTAGGGCCTTTCTTACTCATCCGCATTATTTTAATCACCCCTCTAATCGTCGGGACAAAAACAAAGGCTGGGACTCAAAATCAGCGCAGGGTGCCGTCATTACGGCTTTCACAGGATTTGAGTTTAGATTTAGGTAATTTGTTTAAATAATGACCAGTTTTACGGAGAGAGAGAAAATTTGGGATCTGTCAGTAGGTACCACCTAGGTACTTACCTATTTGTGAAAGAGGCACCTATACCTACCGTAGGTACTCCTTTTAAGTAAGTAGATACTCGTACTACCGTACACGTACCTACTTGCCTACTGAAATCGGTAGGTTCAAAATCACAAGCAAGGCACCATGTACCTACCCACCTACCTATATACCTAACCTACCCATTTAGTTAGTAAGTAGGTATCATAGTAGGGTATTATGTTCAATACCGATCAATTTCCTGCCAAAAGAGCACTAAACAAACAGCCATTCATAAACTTCCCCAGTTAGCGCGCACTCGTTGAAGCGACTCTTCAAATTGCGCCAACTTCCCAGTTCCAAGTTCCTGAGGGATACCTACCTGCCCTACGCCACAGCAGAGTAATGAACATCTGGATCATCATTTCCAATTTTCAGCTAAGAAAACCTACGTATCTCCTAAATATATTTCAGGCGCGGCTGTGCGAGCCCAGCTTTCAAAGTCAAATTGTTTATTTAACATAGATGCTATCGTAACAGTCGACCCAAAACGACAACTCTATTAGATAATAAAGCACATTTAAACAAAGTAAACACAGAAAATATAAAAATCAACTTTGGCTTTGGCTTTTTTAGCTTTGGGACTCTACCTTTATTTACCAAAGTCATGCAAACTCTACATTCTAGGCAGGTATCTAGCACGTAACCTTATCTTCCTCCTTGTATATGGTGGGACCTAGGTTACTCGGGGGTTAGGATTCTTCCTTCTCAATCAAAGAGTTTCCTCAAAAAGAAACCTATCTGTAAATGTAGGTACATCACTGCAAAACATCCATTGGTTGGGCTCCAAAAGGTTGGAGTTTCAAGAACGCTCAGGTATTTGTGAGTGCCTTGGAGAGAATAAACAGCTTCCGAGATTATTTACCTAGTATTCTTTTGTTCTTTTTGCCAAAATATTTCGGCTCTGTAGACAACGATGCTGAGACGAGTCCAACCACTTTTCAATTGACTAATAATGCCTAGTCACTAGGCTCTATTAGTCAGTCGAAAACTCAATATTACGCAGACTCGGCACTTACAACACAATGAATTCTGTTTATTCTTTAAAAGGATACCTAATGGGATTAAGTTAGAGTTACAAAGTTTGACTACTGAAACGTAATCGTAAAGAACCAAGTCAAAAAGCTAAGTAACACGTTGCCTGGATCTGGTTTTGTAAGTTCTAAAGCAAATAAGCATCGAGTATTATTTACTCTGCAGTGTGTTTTTTGTCGAAACAGAAAAATACACACACTATATACAGAGGTACCTTGTGTTATAGCCAGATATATGTACTGTAGCAAATATAGTAGGTACATATGCGCCTGGGTGTGTCAAAGCATCGTATAAGCTACGAATAAATGAATACTCCTAAATGGATACAGTGGGAGGTAAACGAATTTAAAAACACATTAAATGAAAGTAGTAAGTTGGGACACATTACTATCACGCTATTTGAAGGTAACACAGACCTATTCTCAAGAAGGGATCCTTTAGTATATTTAGGCTTTAAAAGGGTCCTCGGAAGTTCGGAAAAATTAGTCAGGGTTCACTTCAAGGCAATAAGTACTCTTTTTTACTATCTTAGCACAAATTCTCCTTGAGTAAACCTGTAAGAAGATTGCATGAAGGCGTACAGAAAAACCAACATGCCAATGTCACGTCAAAACTTCTAATCAAAATTTCATTTTATTTTTACGTCTCAAAGTTTGTTCAGTTCATTTTCTTTTGGATGGTTCATTTAGCTTTATTGTTGGTTGTTGTATAGCAACCGCCGTTTGCTTTCTGAATATGTCTGTAGACCACAGTGCGGCGGCAGATAAAAAGGAAGAAGTGAATGGAGCATCTTGGAGCTTCACCCATTCCTTGCTGTCTCTAGCAGACCTGTATGGACAGCATTTCATAAGCTTTCTATACGGAATTTATTTGCGGTTAACGTTCTT
Organism: Eulithis prunata; assembly: GCA_918843925.1. Taxonomy (NCBI): domain Eukaryota; kingdom Metazoa; phylum Arthropoda; class Insecta; order Lepidoptera; family Geometridae; genus Eulithis; species Eulithis prunata. The sequence goes on along the minus strand of OU974014.1, from coordinate 4,997,740 downwards.
CAACCTGGTAACTAACTACCTTATTCGTTCTAAAATAAACCAGTACCTAGTAGTATCTAGTTCAGCGTTCCATTTCCCACGTATTAATTAATAATACTACGAACTGACCAAGGTTCAGCAACAATTACTTGGGCATTGATTAAATTTTCCAATATATTTGTTGCTTTCACATGCCCGCAGGTCATATTTCTAATAAAGTACGTTCTTACGGGGTTCTACATGTGCAAGTTCGTGAAAAATATTTACGTAACATCTCGTGAAAGATTGAAAATGAAACAGACTGAACTAGAGGACATACTGTTGAAGGTAATGCGAACATGTCACGTAAATATACATTGATTTAGTTAGAATAGTACATATTATGTACACTGTAGAGTTTCTGAATAAATTGCGAGTAGGTACCGATCGATGTAATTGGCTCTCGTCCACAGCTTTAGATCCTCAGTATGAATGGATTTGCAGTGATTTGATTTGTCAAAGAAATAGGCTGACTGTAATCCCCCGGTACGGTAAACATCTCTGATCTTTTGACGATCAATATATTTGAGCATGTCTGTCTATGGAGGAAAGGGGATCTTTTACCAGTTGAGTTAGTAGTTTACATCGTATCCACTTAATCCAATTGTTAGTACAATTAACAATTAAACTCATGTTGCAGAGATTATTCCAATCCATTTCACTTTAGTCATCTCTGCCAGCCAAGCAAAGTACCCAGGTAGTAAAATTACTTAGGTGACATGCCTTTACCAGGGGTACTTTGCGGTATATCACTTTTCTTTATACCAAAAGCAGTTTATGATAGTGGTATTTCAGATACAAATAGTGAATACACAACTGTGCGTTTGCGACGCAGAATTCAACGAGAGAGCGGATATTTTATGTCGAAAAGAAGAACGATTGAGACGGGTTCTAGCGCGCATGCAGGGAAGTCATCGCTGCGGACGAAACGCTGAGACGTGCTTTGGAAGTGGCCGCGGATTGTGATGAGGACCTCGATATGCAAATATGCATGTTCATATGCACAATAATAATAAATAATCATCAATATAATATATATAAAACTCTTTTGAAGCTGACAGAGAATCAACGCACAGCCTAAATCATAAGTCGTAGAGGTATGAAATTTGGAGGGTAGTATCCTTATATCTATTATGTTATCTGTGCTATTTCTACTACTCATTACATCTTCTTTGTAGTGTGTTCTCTTTGTATTCTACCTTATTTTTGTCACAAATAAATGTCTTTTATTCTTATTCTTATATAGTGTAGAGGTGCACTAAGAAAGGAATTTTGAAAAGTTGCACCCTAAAGGGTCTAGAACGCGAGCAACGCCGCGGGCGACGGCTAGTAATAATAAATATTCACGGACATTTAACACAACGCCTTCTAGTCCCAAACTAGGCAAAGCTTGTACTATGGGAACTAGATGGCTGATAGAATACCTATATACATTTTTTTTGTAAATTATGTACATACTTATTGATCGTGTGAGAGAAGCGAACGAGATATTAGTGACAACTTGGTCAAAAATGCTTTGTATGTTTGTTCAACGAGATCTTTTAAACGGCTCATCCGATCTTCATAAAAATTGATAGGTATACGGATAGTACTCTTAAGTTTGACTGGTTTGTTAAATCAAGTAAATCGGTCAAGGGGTTGGAAAGTTATGAGGTTCCAAAGGGAGTAAAAAAAAAAGTCGTACTAAAATATCAAGTGGGGTGTCATATGATAGGGTTTTGTTTAGACATTCCAAAACCGTTTTTATTTTGATTCTAAGTCTAATAGTTTTTGAGTTGTTGTAAAAATTATAAAATTGGCAAACCCAGTATAACGTGAGCTACCATTTCTTGGAGTTTAAATGATTTTGTAGTTCAAGTAAGACTGGTACATAGCTAAACGGCGATTTCGAAGCGATTTGCAAAGTTTATTACTACCATTGGTGGATTAAAATTGTTTGGGTTTTCTTAATCTCCGACCATCACGAGATCTCAGTTCGGGGCGAACAACTAGTAATATAATATAGTAATAACCCGCAAGAAGGTAAGTTTTTGAAGCTAAATTGTCGCATAGCTTTTTTTGTTACTCCAATGATACTTACAATTACATAACGCACGCAGCGTATCAGCTCTGGAACCTTCTGATCTGGAGTCAGACGCGCTACCGTTGCGCCACGGAGGTTGCACTTACACATGACTCCGTGGCGCAACGGTAGCGCGTCTGACTCCAGATCAGAAGGTTGCGTGTTCAAATCACGTCGGGGTCAAAACTTTTTGCAATATATAATTTTTGTTGGCAGTATCTGGAGTATACCAGCGAAGCCTCAACTCCGCTGGTTATCCAAGAATAATGCTCGATGTAGAGAATTTTACGAGGAGTTCATAACTTAGCGTAAGCGCTGTTTGTTGTTATAGGGCAAATGGCTCATTTTTAATTCCACTTAACATTCAAGTTGTGCTGAAATAATAGGCTTTGTTTTTTTATTTTAGAATAAAAAATAAGTTTCGTTATGAAAAAGTCGACTAGGACCCACGAAAGCACAAGATAGCACTAGTTACATAGAATCTCCTACGAAAAATACATTTAGATGGGTACTCGTATTCTAGACTCTACATCTAGATAAATTAGTGTCAGCAGGACACTAACAATAGTACATTATGGTACTAGTGTGGTACATTGGTGATTACCGCCGAGGTGCCATTGAGACCCGAGCCGTAGGCGAGGGTCTTAAGGAAGCCGAGAACGGTAATCACCAATACACACGTGTACCATACGACGTTTTTCAACACACTTGTGAATAAAATAACAATAAAATAACAATAATTTCAACAGTGAAAAATTAATCAGTTTTCCTATGCGCGCGCATTGCGATCGGCCAAAGTCACAGTTTGATTATGGGTGTCATGATGTGCCTAATTGCGGTGACCATAGAGCCACTTTATGAGCAAGTGTGTTGAAAAATTTTGTTATTAGCAGTAGTTACCTTCCTAAACTAATATACCTCTGCTGTCAACTACGTATACTTGACTTGCGAATATTTTTACGAATTTTCTTATTACAAGAGTTATGACGATACATTTCACACACGATTTTTATAGCTATTTAGCAGTTGAGGTAATTTGTGGCCCAGCTGTTTGCTCTACTTTACGGTTCAGCAGTAAACTGGCAGTTCCATAACCAGGTTATAGTTTTTAGAGTGGTATAAAAAACACCAGTGAACAGAGACCTATAGATTGCCAGGATCGGTCCTGAAGGGTAGTTCAAATAACGTTGGGTGGCTTGTAGTCTCAAAACCTCGTGAGAGCACACAAAAGAAAATTGTGTGGGTGACTGGTTGCCTTCAGATATAGTGCTGGAAGGTATTATATTAGTGGAAGCTGGCACTTACTTTTGATAGAAAATATCTGTCATAAGAGGTATCATTCTGTCAAGTATTTTCATTTGAAATACGAAAGTAGATATAAAGTCACTGTTCTGGAAGCGAACGTAAAATCAATTTAAAAATAGGACACGAGTTTTGACATTTTTTGAAACGACACATAGCACTTTTATTTTAATAGTTTTTCTTGTGTTATTGTGAGTATTGTTGTTTAATTTTGGTGGAATTTTAACCAATAATACTTAGGTCATAATATAGAGTGTGAGCCATTGGAATAAATGTGTGTAAAGTGGTTTTTCTGAATGTGAAAATTCGTGTTAGGTTTTGAAGAGAAAATCCACCATTTTCTTTTCAAAACAAACGACAGCCGACTTGACAACTGACTTGACTTGACTTATTTATTACAATTTTAACACTTGACATTGGCAAAATTGTCTGTCGAAATGACGGACACAGGCCATTATTGAAGAGAAGAAGAAGAATTTAAAAATAGTTTCCGTCCATCCTATAAATCACAACGGCCACTCTGGCCACGTCGTCAGATCGGGTCAGCGATTTGTTAGAAAAGTTCAGATGCCTTTTGAATAAAATTAAACTTTTATGTACGAGTAAAAGTACATACTTTATCATTTCAGCTATAGGACGTCCACTGGAAATAAACCTACCCATAAACTCCCGTAGAGCGATCGATCATTCCAGATATAATTACTTTGTCTACGTCGTCTACGTCGTAGCTGCTACGGCGGCATGGAACACACCTACGCCGCAGCATGCTACGTCGTAGTTTGACGTTACATAATAGGGCGCAGCGCCTACTAATAAGTATTTAAGTAAAAGAGTAGGAAGATACGGTAGTAGTGGGTACTATCAGTGCTATCATTGAAATAAGTATCAAGATAATAAAATATAGGTGTTGAACAATCCTAAAACTGTTTATCAGCTTTATGTTGCTGTCTGTACCTACGCCTAATTATAAGTATTACGGAAATACACCTGCGAAAACTGTGAGTTTTGGTTCTTGTAGGTTTAGGCATCAACTATTACAACTCTCTAACCGTCGCGACAAACAGTACAGCAACAAACAAAAGTGTTTGGGTGAGAATTATCCCACAAGGAAGTAAACAGTGTCTTTTACGGAGTGAACATGCAGGTTTAGTGGGTGAGATACTTAGTTCTTACTGCAAATGAAAGCAGGTACAGGGGTGGACAAAAGTGTTGGAACAATGAAAAATTATTTGACATAATAACAAAATATGAAAACCATAGTGCGAAACTAGACTTTTTGGACGTGTGTGTTTAGATAGCAATGCTAATGCAGATAGTGACTACTAGCACAGTATCTGGTAGTGCTAAATCCTGTACGTCGAGTGCTACACTAAATGCATAGCACTAGGTACCTCCTAGCCATTCTATTTGCAATGCAAATGGACCGCATCGCATCAGAATTCTACACGAATGTAGAACAAAAGTACGTAGTACGCATGTCATTTTGAGAAGGGTAAGTACGTAAAAAGTTTTATCGTTAAAAAAAATTACCTAATAATTTAGCATGTTAGTAAAAATTATCTTTATTCCCAGATAAAGTGAAATAAGTCCATAGTCCTTGCAAAAACAAATCAATCGTGCTTCTTTTTTCTATGCTACGGCCTACGGCTGCTACGGCGTAGCGAGGTCTGCTATTCGTAGGCATAGCTACGAGTAGGATGCTACGCATTGCGCGAGCGACACACAGTGCAAGAAGAAAAACAATCGCTCTAGAGAAATCGTTGCATGTAAAGCGTATTTATGTAGTTATACCAACAACTTCAGGTAAGTCCCACAACAGTGAAATCAAAAGACCAAACTTTGCAAGCCTCCATGGTATAGTTGCAAGCTCTTCAAGTTTCTACAGAACCCCTGTGACTCATTGTGCCAACTTTCTTTAGCGCTTTTGGCATTGTGTGCGCTTACAACCTCGACGCTTCCCGATAGTGAGGCCAAAGCGTAACCAGCTACAGTTTTGGGGTAATTTGGGTTCGTTCTGGATCTAGTTTAAACAATCATTTAAACAATCAGTGAGGTAAAAACTGTATTCACTGGACTGGTAGAGTCCTAAGTGACACCATTTAAAACCTTCGTAATTCTTTATTGTACACTAAAATAACACATAAACAGAAGACAGAAATAGATAACATGTACAAAGGCGAGCTTAACCCTAAAAAGAGTTTTCTTACAGCAAACCTTTGGGGCTAGAGAGAGGTGACTATAGAGGTAGGTCCGTGTACATACATAAAGTTATAATCGAATAAAATACTAACTGAACTATGTTAAAATATATATATACTAATGATAGAATACATATACCTACATATAATAAATACTAAAAATAATACATACATACAATATCTTCTTACGAAAGAACTGGTTGGTACCTAAAGTTACCAACCTAGTAACTGTTCACGTGAACAAACGGAATCATTCTAGTTCCTTTTCGAGTATTAGGTAGGTAAGTTGGTGGCGCCATACCATGAGCTTCAACACAGACTTATTAGAAATGGTCTGGCCAAAGCCTTATTTGCAGTTAAATTCAATTTAGCAAACTTTTATTAGACTTAATTAAGCTCTGGATTTGCGAACTCCGTCTGCTGCAAGCGAATAATTCATAAGAAGGTTAATTAAATTTCCTTCTTCTGTAGCACGCTTTTAAAGTTGAATCTAATCTAAATGAGCACACTACTTAGTAGCAAACAAGTGTACCTACTATTTTAATAGCAAGTTTATTTCAGGCTTCACGCAATTTAATTTTTTTTTAATATTATTATGCACTTAATTATACTTGGTACTCAAACTATTGACTGTAACAAATTGTTAAAGTACCTAGGTACCTACCTATAAAATTTTGCAAGCGAATCGAGAAATAAATCCAAGCTGGTAACAAGATTTTAGAGTAGGTAGGCAGTCGTTAAAAATACGGATTCTTAGAAAGCGGCAATGGTAGTATCCAGTTTTGGAAAGACGCAGAAAAAATAAATTCGGCTAAGATTGGCAGATTTTGGAGTACTACAAGTAAGCCTTTTGTAAAACCGGCGGCTATCATCATATTATTATTAATCAGGTCGGCTACTGGTGATTATGACCGCTACTTAACGGTCACAATTTATCAAGAATACATGGCTCGAATCTTCCGATTCAATAATCCATAAATTACGACCAATTTACTTGAGAGCTTTGTAAATCATCAATGGCCACTTGGTGATCCAAAACAAAGGGTCCTTGCAAATCTTTGAAATTTATGAGCCATATAATTGGCATTTAACCCATAAAGGTAGAGATGACCTACCGTTTTCCAATTCACGACAATCAACCTTATTATCTATTTACCTATGTTAGTAATTTGCCTACAGGATTTTAGTTTCGAGTATTTTTGGAAGGGTTACATAATTCATATCGGTTACTTTTGCAATACTGATAGAAAATGCAGTGTACGTTCCTCTCGGCATAAAGCATAAATGTAATAAATGAAGCTAATTTAAATTGTACAATTAAAAAAGGGACTATAGAATATTACTTTAATAAAATGCATAAAAAATTAAATGAATTGAATAAAAATAAGTTAATAACAGATTGTAAAACCACTGATGGAGCAACGAAGGGCACTATACCATACTATTTCTCAAAAGTAACAGTTAAAACAAATAAATGTATGTCTCAGTCTCAGCCAGCACCAGACACTCGAAAATCTGATCAGTTTTTTCGTTCAGAATAATGCAGAATTTAGAATATTACACCAAAACATAGCCAGCATTCTTGCGAAGCGGGAACTTCTGGAACTATCTCTTCTGGATTTAAAGAATACTGGGAAAGAGCCAGACGTAATATGTTTATCTGAAACCTTTCTTAAATCGGGAAGCGAGCAGAATGTAAATATCCGTAATTATGACCTAGCTACATTTTACTCGAGAAATAAAAAGAGGAATGGAGTTTGTATTTTGTTAAAAAAGGGGCTTGTTTATAAATTTGAACTTGACTTAAATTTGAATTCGCAGGCGTTGCCAAATGTCTTCGAATGTTGTGGTATAAAGTTAACGAGTTACAAAATTATAGTCATATGTATCTATAGAACACCGTCATCTAATATCGATACGTTTTTTGATAAATTTAACGATTTACTACACTCTATTCTTAGAAACAACAGTAAAACTAAAATTATTATTGCTGGTGATTTAAATATCAACACCCTAAAACCGAACAAAGAAACAGCTACCTTGACTAATATATTAAGTAACTACTCTCTAACCTTATTTATATCAAGCCCCACAAGACGAGACGCATGCCTCGATCATATCATTGGTAATATAGAAAATGCAATTGGCACCGTATTGCCTTTAGGTTTATCAGACCATGAAATGGCACAGCTTTTGTGTTTTGAAGTAAAAACGAAGCACTCACCTACAAATTCATGGTATTTATGTAAAAAGTTGTATACAGATGAAAATATTGAAACTTTTAGAAAACATATCGGATATATCGTTCGCTGATGTATATGAGAACAGTGACCCTAATTCAGCTTTGCTTAGATTTCAAAGTACCTTAAAATTGCTTTGTCAACTATGTATCCCGGAAAAGCAAATAAAAGTTGACACTAATAAAAGAGCCAGGTGGATTACGAAGGACTTACGGGTGAGCTGCAGAAAAAAAAGATCTTTACGTCTTAAATTTTATAAAGAGAGAGCTCACACGTCAAAGTGCGAGTATCTAAAGTACGCAAATGTATTAAAGAAATGCATTATACATTCTCAAAAATTTAGAAACAGTGAAATAATAAGAAAAAGTAACAATAAATGCAAATCTGCTTGGAATATTATAAAAGATAGTACACCAAAACCTCCTGCCTGTATAAAAGAAATAAACGTTAACGGCAAACGTATCATTGATCCCATGAGTGTTGCTAACGCCTTCAATCACTATTTCATTAATTTAACAAATAAAGTAAATAAGAATTATTTAAAACCAAGCAACTATATTCTAAAAACGAATGAAGTATCTAACACCATTTTTCTAAACCCAGTATCTATAAATGAAGTGCGAAATATTATTACCTCTCTAAATAACACGAATGCAGAAGGAAATGATGGTATTGCTACAAAAATAATAAAAGCAGCTAAGAATGAGTTAAGTGAGGTCTTAGCTTATCTAATAAACTTATCTTTTTCTTATGGCGTGTTTCCTAGCTGTTTAAAGAGATCCATAATAAAACCGTTATTCAAAAAAGGTGATAAGGCCCAAATAGAAAACTACCGACCAATATCGATCGTTCCCGTTCTCTCCAAAATTTATGAAAAAGCTATGCATAAACGTCTCACCGATTTCTGTACAAAGCACAAAGTTATTAAAGAACAGCAAAATGGGTTTCAAAAAAATAAATCTACACTGTTAGCTACATTTAACCTTATTCATAATATTGTAGGGAGCGTTGATAGAAAGCAATCAACAACTGCCCTTTACTTTGACATGTCGAAAGCGTTTGACTTCGTATCACATGAACTTCTATTGCACAAGCTTGGTCATTACGGTATACGAGGACGAGCATCAGAATGGATTGAGAGTTATTTGTTAAACAGAGAACAATGTGTTGAAATATCGTGTTTAAATGACCTCAATGTCGTTGAATCTTTTCATTCAAATTATATTTATAATAAATTTGGTGTTCCTCAGGGAAGCGTTTTAGGCCCCCTTTTATTTTTATATTATATAAATGACATTACTGAAGTGACAAATTATAATTCAGTTTTATTCGCTGATGACATTTCCGTAGTTGTAACATCAAACAATATAAAATCTCTTGACAATAATAATCATATATCTGACATTAAAATAACAATTGACTCTATAGTAAAATGGCTAGACGCGAACAATTTAAATGTAAATCTTGATAAAACTAATTTCTTAAACTTTAATAACATATCTACTATGAACATTGTATACAATAAAAACCAATTAAAAGAGCCAGACTCCGTTTCATTCTTAGGTATCACTATAGACAAAAAACTTAATTGGAAGGAGCAAGTAGATAAAGTATGTACAAAGATTAACAGGTTTGTGTATGCTTTAGGTAGGCTCAGAAAAACATCAAATCAAGAAACGGCATTGATGGCCTATCATGGCTATGTTGACTCCGTCCTTAGATACGGCCTGACTATTTGGGGATACAGTACGGATTTTGATAAAGTTTTTATTGCACAAAAAAGATGTGTTCGTGCAATTTGCGGTATTGGCCCTTTAGTGTCTTGCAAGCCCTTTTTTCAAAAGCTCAAAATATTAACTCTTCCGTGTCTCTACGTATATGAAACTGCATGTTTTGTGAAGCAGCATAGCTATCTATACAAAACAGCAAACGATGTTTACTTGCGTAATACAAGAAATGGCGAACGTCTTGTGAGCGAGTTTGCTGCAAGAACTTCTTTCTATCAAAGAAACTGCTACAACATGAGCATAAAAATTTTCAATAAAATACCATATATTATAAAGGAACAGCCCCTTAAAAGATTTAAGAGCGTATTACGCACCTGGTTGCTGGATCATGGGTTTTACACGGTTCGTGAATTCATGGAGTTTAAGTAAATTGTATAGTTGTTATTAGACCTACCTAACTATTATTGTAAAAATTTTTTGCATGCTATAATAAGAAAATAGCGAAATAATGGATCTAGTTAAAATTTGTTTACCACCTGTGTGTACCTATTTCAAGCAAATAAAGAAATTCTATTCTTCTATTCTATTCTATTCTATTCGGGATGACTCTTTTAGCTCATGGTACTCAGCGTCTTCTTCTTCTCTTCAATAATGGCCTGTGTCCGTCATTTCGACAGACAATTTTGCCAATGTCAAGTGTTAAAATTGTAATAAATAAGTCAAGTCAAGTCATTTGTCAAGTCGGCTGTCGTTTGTTTTGAAAAGAAAATGGTGGATTTTCTCTTCAAAACCTAACACGAATTTTCACATTCAGAAAAACCACTTTACACACATTTATTCCAATGGCTCACACTTTATGTTACGACCTAAGTATTATTGGTTAAAATTCCACCAAAATTAAACAACAATACTCACAATAACACAAGAAAAACCTATTAAAATAAAAGTGCTATGTGTCGTTTCAGAAAATGTCAAAACTCGTCAGCGTCGTCGTAAGGGGAACCGTTTTGGCACATAAGCCAATATTTTTATCTGATTTCAATTGGAAGGATTTCAAAGGACGAGGTTCTCGGTTTGTTTGTAGTTTTTTAATGACTGTTACCTCAATGCCAACTAAATCATAAAGGACCGATTTAAAAAAAAAGTATCTGACAGAATGGACACATAATTTTTTTTTAATAAGAATAACTGGGAAAAAACGTTATTCACGTACCTACTCGGCAACTTATAAACCACGGATTCGGACACGAGTTTTGACATTTTTTGAAACGACACAGCACTTTTATTTTAATAGTTTTTCTTGTGTTATTGTGAGTATTGTAGTTTAATTTTGGTGGAATTTTAACCAATAATACTTAGGTCGTAACATTAAGTGTGAGCCATTGGAATAAATGTGTGTAAAGTGGTTTTTATGAATGTGAAAATTCGTGTTAGGTTTTGAAGAGAAAATCCACCATTTTCTTTTCAAAACAAACGACAGCCGACTTGACAAATGACTTTTTCATCCCACCATCTCGGAAAGAGTATTTTTTATCTTCAATATCTGAGTGGAAAAGCCGTTTTTATTCTCTAGAGGATAAAGTAAATTGAATTTAGAACATCGTGTGCACTAAGTTTGTGAATTAAAAAAAAACATTAAACCTATTTACTGCTACCTCTATGGTGCCGAATATATCATACAACTTTTTTTAAATTTGTTAAAAACTCAGACTCGGAACCTTCTTGGTGTTCTTTTTTCAATTTGCTTTGTACGCGGTTCTTTACGCGGCATTTTTTCACGTCATTGTTAAACCTTATATTAAAAACAAGAAACTTGAAAACAGGTGAAAAAACTAAAATGAGTGATTCTAGCGACGAGGAAGTTTGTTTGACGCCAACAGAATTGACTGAAACTGTTAATAATGCGCAAATGAGCTTTCTCCCTCAACAATCACGCGAGAAGTATTTAAAACAGTACGATATGTTCAACACGTGGCGACTAGCAAAAGGAGCCAAAACTTTCTCAGAAAACGTTTTGCTGGCATATTTTATAGAATTATCCGAGAACAAGAAAGCAAGCACTCTATGGAGTACGTATTCAATGCTAAAAGCAACAATAAAGATGAAAAAAGACATACATATCGATACCTATCCTAAATTAGTGGCATTTTTAAAAAGAGCCTCATCTGGTCATCAACCAAAAAAATCGAAGGTTTTCACAGTATCTGATATTGAAAAGTTTCTTAACGAAGCACCCGATTCCGTATATTTGGCGGCAAAAGTAAGTCAGTTGCACATTCAGTATCTACTTAAGTATATTAATCTCAATTCAATAGTATACTAAGTAGATGTTGATAGGCATAATTATGCGTTCATATCAATTTTATTCATTTATCTACTACAATACTCTTTACGTTACAGGTTGTTCTTATTATTGGAATAAACGGAGCATGTCGAACTAATGAACTAACACAACTTAATGTCAAAAACATTGAGAAACATTCAGATGACTTACTATTAATTAATTTACCTAATACAAAGACAAAAAGAGACCGCAACTTCGTCATTCGCAAGGAATACGTAACGATTGTTGAGAAATATCAAGCCTTACGCCCGCCTAACACTCCAATCAATCGATTTTTTCTACAGTATCGCAATGGAAAGTGTGTTAAACAGCCTATGGGTACTAATAAAATTGGCAGTATCCCACGAGAAATAGCAACATTTCTTGAACTTCCAGAACCCCTGTTGTACACGGGTCATTGTTTCCGACGAACTTCAGCCACACTTTTGGCTGATTCCGGAGCTGATCTCCTGTCCCTTAAGCGCCACGGAGGCTGGAAGTCCAATGCAGTTGTAGAGGGATACATAGAGGATTCCATCCAAAATAAGTCTAAAATATGTGAAGGCATCGTAGGAGCCATTACACTGAAAGAGCCTCAATCGGATCCTTGGACTGGCCCTTCTACATCAAAAATAAGCCGTTATGAAACACCTAACCATCTCCCTCTCTCTCCAACATTCACGCCAAGGGAATCCGATGAATCGGTACAACTATTAAGTATGACAGATAGTTTACCGAAAAACAGTACACAAGTGACTAACACCAATATTACAGTACCAAACAAAAATATTACACTCAATTTAAATAACTGTAGCAACGTTACTTTAAAATTTTCTTAATTATACCTTATTTAGTTATAATTTAAAGATTATTCTGTAATACTTACCTGTCATAATGTAGTAATTAATACCTAAACTGAAATAAAAGTGTACCTATCTTGTGATTGTAAACGTTTTTTTTTTTGCATTTAGTCATTTCCTCGCTGAGGTGGAATGAAAAGTTACGTGTTGCACTCGAGTGCAAAGATTTTTCACCTCGTGCTCTTTTGATTCCCTCGCTAACGCTCAGGATTCTAATTTTGAATCACTCGCTGCGCTCGTGATTCAATTTTAGAATCCTTCGATTGCTCGGTCATCAAAATTGAACACTCGGTTAAAAAGCAACTTTGCACTCTTGTATAACAAATAACTAAACTTGACTTATTTATTACAATTTTAAGACTTGACATTGGCAAAATTGTCTGTCGAAATGACGGACACAGGCCATTATTGAAGAGAAGAAGAAGAACCACGGATTCAAAATGTGATAAAAAAATATAAATTACTAAGGTAACTAGTCGAACAACTACACGTGAAAATGCGGAAATATTCTGGTTTTGCATCGTTTGCGCGGAATAAATTATTCTAAATTGCCATTCTGATTGTGGTCAATCCTTTAGTATTGGGAATCCAGGATTAGGGTGCTACATTGTGTACAGCGGTCATCCATCAAAGCATACCAACCTAAACCAGAGGACAATGGGATAGAATTTATACTTTTCGGGTGATTTTATTTATGGCTTTGAAAATTTAATTTAATTACATTTATCACAGGACAGGTCACACGATTTTACGATTGTTTTGGGAAATTTTTTGAAAGCGACCATCAGCTATAATAAAACACTGCAAAGTGGATCAGTCTATTGTACATTATTTTGTAGTGGTAATTTTTTTTGGAGCTGCCTGGGCATGCAAGTAATGCAAACACTATGGGGCTTTTTTGCATAATCGTAACATAGTTTTGCAGTGCCTGAAAAACACGACACCTAAGTACAATAGGGAAACCATATTATAAAATATTTTATACCATTCCCCCTCTAAAAAGCTTATTTTATTCACTGAAAACAGTGAATAAAAAGCACTTTTAGTCACTGTTTTGGTGTTTGAATTTAGAACACACTAATATATTTGACCTCCATCTAATTATTGTTTTTGCGCAAGGAGGTTGTATAGCCAATTTTTTCTCGTAGTCATTGTATAAAGTATAGTATGTAACTCTTGAATAAAACGGATATATACCGAGGGCCATGAACCACTCACGTCGTTCAGGATTGTAACACTTGAATGACTCGCTACGCTCGTGATTCAGTCGCTAGAATCCTTCACTTGCTCGTGATTAATTTATGGCCCTCGCTTTAAATCCGTCTTTTATTCACTAGTTGCATAATATACTATAGCAAAGTATTTTTGTTTGGAACACGTAAACGAATCAAGACATTATCAAGTAATAAACGCAAGATGGCAGCGCTATTTTCTTTGCGGAATCTCCACCTCTTATCTCGTACTTCCGTTGCTTTCAAATTGGCGTTTTCATTTAGAGTAGTCAGCAGTTGATGACTTTTTCAGAATTGAACTGCGGTTTCAAGAAGTGACTAACATTATACCTACTACAACATTATATAGTGAGTGACGACCTATTTTGTTGTTATATATTACATTGTTTATTTTTATTTCTTTGCTGTATGTACTCAACGATTATGTTTCTTTTTATGGCATAAAATAAACGTTTTCTATTCTATAAATACCTTTTGTAAAGTACGTACGTATATAGGATGTTTATTTTGGCAGTGTAAAATCGATGGTCAATCACCACAAAATGTCGACAAAGTTCCAGCAATTTTCAATAATTAATTATAATAAATGAGTATTTATAGTGGCAGATGGGAAGTAAATCACTGTGTTCATGCGATGTACATAATAATAATTATTCTTCATTACCGATCACGGATATCCGCAGTAATTAGTAATTTGGGTGGGCGTTGCATTTTAACGACAGAAGCAGAGTGCAGTCATAGTGCAGAGCTGTCATAGATACTTACCAGAAATACTTTAGTATAATAAATCTACGGTCTTACTTTGAATCGCCTCTCAACTTATACACTGTTTAGATTCTCTTTGTCACTACCTAAACTAAACAAGATGTCACTATTTTAAACGGTGATTAACATCAAGAACATCGTTTTGTTCCATAATTTATGTATAAAATGACAAAAAAATTATAAAAAAAATGACTGAAGTTAAAAAATAATTCTCTCTAAGTCGCCTATTAAGGTTTAGTTTTAGATAAGAGGGTATATTATAAAGGTATTGTAAAAGTTAAAATACTAAAGATGCGGTTGTTTCAGTCAATCAGTTTTCAAAGCACAGCCCTAAATTGGATCGTTGCAAATAACGATTCGAAAAAATAAACGGTCACCGAATCGAATGTTCGTCTTTGTAAATTGACGCATTACCCGACCACCAGACCAGATACTGCTCAACCCAAATTGAAATGCCAATCATTGTGCCCAGGCCTGAATTGTGTGCGCAAAATTGTAAGTACGAACAAGATGGCCTGCTAATGTTTGTTAGGTACGTAATTCGTACCGACAATTGTAAATTACAATTTCTGATTAAAAAGGCCTTAGTTCATTGACATTTCTTGAAACGACGGCCTCTCGCATTGCAATCTTAAGTAAGGCTTTTCGCAGCCAAAATAGTATATAGTTGAATCTAGAGCCACAAAAGTTGGCTGTCGTTTTCGATAATAGAATATTTATTAGGTTTACTAGGTTTATTAGGTAGCTAGTTCGGTTAGTCTATGGTCTGATTCAGGTAAAAACTAATGAAATATTGTGTTAAATAGATACGTACGTATACGTATGTAAGCTTAAATCTTTTTTTTTTTTTTTTTTTATCTTGAAAATGCAAAAAGTTAAGAGTGGGCTACTATCCCATCTCATCAAGTAAGAATACATAATATTACAATTACAACAGTAGATAAAACTCTACCCAAACAAATAAAGTGCCTCTGCATAATTTATATGCACAGAGGATGTGAGATAAAATGCTGTAGAAAAGTTTTAACTGATAAAGTTCAGTACTGATTGAACCAACTTTGTCAACTCATGGCTTTGCTAATTATCTAGATCAAGAAACATTCATTAACATCCAACCCTCTTTACGATTGAACGGAAAAAAATACTTGCAGCCAGTGATTGCAAACCAATAGTTTTCTTTGAGTGTACGTACTAAATTTCAATTACCCATCCATTATGAATTTATTATGGAAACTAAATGTGCGTGTGTGCAATAGAGTCAGCTGATCTATACAAAATGCAATACTTAGCAAAATGTATGGAACAGATTTGTTTTGATGAGATAGCACCCGTATTTTTGTTTTATTCCTGAATTTATTCAAAATGACTTTTTAAAACGTATAGCAAAATGTGTCCCCCAGCTGAAATAACGTCGTAACAAAAACAGGATTATCCGTAAGTCCTGAAAGCCTCTCTACCTTAAAATAATAAAACATCAAAGACAGCCTAACTTAATTATTTAACTTTTGTAAGGACGCAAGTAATTGACAATGCCCAACCCAACAGTTTAATACAAACAAGGACCAACCGCGAACTTATTACAAACATTTGTTTCTCCCAAAAACGGGGGCCACGTAAATTACATTGGTATCTTTCGAAGCAAAAACATAATTAATGTTTCGCTGTTTGTAATCAGAGAGCTAAGTGGTAGACAACAGGGACCCAGATGCTTGTTCGCTATTGTTAGGGATGTGCCTGATCTGTATTTAGCACCCACCTGTGTAAATTAATAATAACAATTTTGTTGAAATCTTTGTTGAAATCAAACAGTCAGCCTTGATATAACAATCGAGTCAACCATTTTGTTTAAAAATCAACTTCAATTTATGCCTTTTGCAACCTTACCGGCAAGTCACGTGACTAATCCCATAAATCAACGTTTTCTTGCGATAAAGTGTCTACTTTATAATGATTTTCTAATCAAAAAATGTGACGTCATGCACGAAACCGAGCAGTTTTACCGTTATATTCTCCAAATCTTTAAATTCTTTTACATAAAAGAAAAGGTACTGATAGCTTACGATTACCATGAGTACATCACTGGTTATTACGCTCAACTACCAGTGCCTTTTATCTTCGTTCTAAATGAATGCGGCTTTCTTACACGTACTGCTATCTCATTTGGGGAGCGTATGAAATATGCTTGCGTATGTTACACAAGACACAAATGGTTTTGTTTTCTCCTACCTAATACCATTAGAAATACCAAAACAACCCATCCAATCTCATAATTTTCGCGAGTGTTTTCGCCACAAGAAAGTAACTCTAACAAGCTATTCTACTTGAGAAAATTATTTCGAATAATAACGCTACAAATTTTCCAGGCCTTGTGGATACTAATAGGATTTCATCTGTTTTGAACGGGAAAATTATATTATCTTACTAAAGATTTTGTCAACAAAATCCTTTATTTAGGCGTTAGCCAAGCTACCCTCGTATTTTCCTCTAGTCCGTATTTATCTATTGGTCAAAAAGTATTTCAAAAACTTCCTCGTTTCATTAATATATTTACCCTGTGAATTTTATGGAGATATCTCTATGATAATGTACGGGCGCACTGGTGGGCCAGGTGGGAAAAAAAATCGTACGAGCCCACTATACAAATTATGAACTCGTTCGATGGGAATAACCCAAATATTTTTCTATTCATTTAGTGGTCTACGTGGCAAAAATTTTGATGTTCTGCAATATAAGATCAAAATTCAATCGAATAAGCGACTAATTCATCAAAACGAACCCTTTCAGGCATCAGGGGTTGAAGGCAATTAATCAACCTCAGATTATTTCCATCTCGTTTAAAATTTATTTGTGTGATGGTTGATTGCGGTTTTCAGTTACAAGACAAAAACCAGCCTAATTCTATTAATAAAATTTAGTAAAAACGTCATTGGGATTTTTTGTGATGTCATACTTGTCGCAAAATGCCAACTTTTGTCGTTTTTCTGACGTCCCAACGAAATCGCAATAATATTTTAAATAGATTTTACTAATGGAATACCCCTCAAGAAAACAGTAGCGCTCGCGTACTAAAATTCACGTAAGATGTATGTATGGTGCGCAGAATCTTCCACCACAAGTTAGAAGATAACAAGGATGGATACGTTCAACAAAATAATAAATTGTATTACCATAGTATTTGTATAGTGATCATCAATAAAAATATCAAGGCACGAAACGCCATGAGGCAAACTGCATATTATGGATATAAAAAAAATTGTGATACTCTTCACTCATAACAATGTATTTTTGAAGTGTTTCGTAAAAAAATATTATAGTTTAAGTTACAAATTACAATAGATTATCTTCTTTCTTACAAATATTCAGTTTCAGATTCAGTTCTTATTATTTCGACATAAAGATTCTGCATCCAAAAACATTTCTAAATCTTTCTGACTATAAATAGACGTTTTCATATCATTGTAGTTCATTGCTTCGCACAGCCGACATAGATGATACGATTTTGACCCAAAATACCCATGTTCATTCAACACTTCAAAACTGTTTCTCCATGAATGAAAACTGAGTAGTCTTTCATCATCTTCGCTGATAGTTTGAAGGTCTTCTACTAGGTCTTCTAACGTTGCGTAGTTATCAAAATGTAAGTAGGAGTTTGGTGGTAGTAATCTTTCACAGTCTTCGATAGAAGGACCTTGGATAATGGGTATGGCTCCTCGAGAATACGCGTGGTAGAATAATTTTTCAGTTATGTATTCTTTGCATTTTGAATTTTCTAGGACGATGTAGAAGAGGTACTGTGACATGACTTCACAATCCGCTCTGAAGTGGCCTGGACAGCTGAGGATAAAAAGAACTAAACTACAATCGGGTTGGTTACGAGTTACAAGTTCATTTTACTGTTAAATAACCAAACCTCGTTGGATGCCCTTCATATCATGCTAGTCATCATCAGACCTTGGAATAAACACTAGTTTATTAAGTCTCAATATATTGAGATGAACTGAATGTTTGAAACTGCAATTATGCCTGAGAACTCTCAAAAATGCTGAGTTGGGCGCCTATTTGTGGCCATTAAATGGGCAGTGCAGAGAGATACACATGTTATGTTCTGTGTTGTCTTTGTGTTTTACTCGCTCTGTGTATTTCATGTTTGTGCCCGTTTGTGTGTCATAAATAAATGCAATTTCTTTCTTTCTTTCTAAAAACGGTTTCAAATTTGATGAACATTCTTTTAACTTAGAAACGCCTGCACCAAATCATCATCCTACATCAAGCAACTTTCATACGAAAAATCACATTCAATTACGAGCCGTGGGCTCATACACACCACGCCGTCTAGAACTTATAAAACCCCTTCCGTTTTTCGGTCGGGGTTTAAAACCAGCAGTTACCTAGTCATACATTGAGGTTTAAATCATGGCATACCTGTTTTTCAACTCTTTATCTCCACATTTTCCGTGAACATCTACTTTGATTAGTTCCTTAAGGTTTTTTACCAAATCCATTCTGTAGGACACGCCGCAGTTAGATATAAGTATCGTGGCAAGTACGTCCCTTCTTTTGACCTTCCAATTTGGTATGATTTCACTTATTGCTTCAATACTTGGGTTATATCTGGCTACCGTGCGGCCGTATGGAACAGGAATGTCTGCCTCGCTTCTGAAGACGAAATACGGGGTAACTATTGAAAGTAAATTATTCAAAACGAAGGTTTTGTTTCAGAGCAAGAAGGTTTTGCTTCAGATTGCTCATAACTGATTCCAATTTAGTAATGTGCCAGTGTTCACCGCTCGTTGTGATTGTGACTCTTTGGGCACTTTTAACAGCGTTCTATAGATTTAACACAGATTCATAGAATAGATATAGTACAAAGTGTCATGATGTCACTACGAGTAGGTACTTCTTACCAACCTGTAAGTCATGGACCAATTAAAAACATTGGCCAATTCTGATATCTCAGGTTTGTGCTTCGCCATCGCAAATGAGTTCTTTGGTGACTCATCATCCAAGAATATCCATTTCTGTAGAGGATTTCTTTCTGTAGTCTTCGGGATTAGAGCAGTATGGAGATGGATCATGACTGCATCTGCTGTATTGAGTAGATTATCGTCTCCAGAAAAAATGCAGTTCTTGACGCTGCATTCTTCGAAAGGATCATGTCTGAAAAATTCAATGAAAATGTCATTGTGTTGCCATCGTATGTAGTTAGAAGTGCCTTGTCTTATGGAGCATTGCAATTCTAAATCATATCTAAGTACCATGTAGCTATTTAAAAAAAAACGTGCGTGAGTTTAAAAAAAAATTATATTGTACCTTGTGGATCCAAAATAGTAAATGTGTCTGTTTTGAAGAAAACTCCATCGTTTCCAGATTAGAATTAAAAAGGTTTTATTTGCAGTTTCTTCGCTGAGCACTGGATATTCTTCGTTCTTAAATAATATTGATCCTAACTTTGATGTGTTCCACGACTAAAAATTAAAAAGCAAAAACGAAGAAGAATATTATCTGATGAAAAGGAAAGCCTATAAGAAACCCTTGGAGGAGAGAGAAAAAATTAATACAGCAAGAAGAAATCATTAAAAATCTAACTATTTTCAATTATTTTTTGATTGCCTTTCCCATCGACCATGCCTTGCAGTGCAAAACAAATAGCAACTCACCTTACGCTTTTCGTAAAACAACTCCACAACACTGTTACTATTCAATAACTCTTTATAACTACTTTCCTCTAAAAACTCATATTTATTTATGAAAATAAACAGTACTGTGCACATTCCTAGCATGAGCAAAATATTGAAGTAACGAATTCTCAATGGTCTTATTTGAAATGTCATGACTAATACCGTAAATGGTACGAACGTGTCAATACACCATGTGCTCGTATTATGCGGGTACCTCACTGAGCAGACTGTGCGCTAATACAGTATTATGTGTTTTGTTTATCTTTGGCACTTTGCATTCGGTTATCGAAGTAGATATGGAACTCGCAGCATTATTAACGCTATTCCATGATGACAGTCACCACGCTTATCACAGGTATCGCAAACCGACTTCGAGAACGGAATCACTTATTTTAGTTGGGATTTTATCGATATTTTCAGAATTGATATAATCTGTCAGAAGATAGATCTCGAGTAAACTTATAAACGGTCCGAGAGTAGGTAAAGAAAAAATACGACAACGTTTACGGCAAAACTATTATTGCCTGGGAGAAATCGCTTTCAGTGATAAAGCCGGCTATTGTGCCATTTTTAACCGTTCAATTGTTTTTAGTACTTCCTAGTTTATATACTTTTATGACATTTTTTTTTATTCCGTTTGGACCGACCGTCTTTACAATCTCTTGACCGACCACGAGATCTCAGTTCGCGGCGAACTACTAGTAAGTATAAGTAAGTGGGATGTTGATTTATGGTGTACAAAAAAGCATTTAATTTTTCATTTCATTTTAAGAAAGTCCCACAAAATGCAAGGCGGCGTCGTGGACGACCCAGAATGAGATGGCGGGACGAGCTTGACTCGCACCTGAGCACATGGCCTGTCACGGCGTTAAATCGCGAAGAGTGGAAAGAGGAAAGGGAGGCCTTTGCCCTGCAGTGGGACAGTAGCAGCTGAATAATAATAATTTTAGAAATTTACTTTTTTAGAAACCTAGAAACAAGGCAAGATTTTTACTAAAGCTATAGCAAAATGATGTGTAGGTATAATCACGACTAATTATTATAAAGCGGGGTTTTATATTGACTCAATTCACCAAATCGAGGTCACCCCACTGGTAATTTTGATAAATAATTATCTAAGTAGGTACTTACGTATTTACATAGGTGCTCAAAGGCAGTCGAACCAAAACATTGTTGATAGTCATCATCACACACTTATTGAAAGTAAAATAAAACCAGTCATTGTTCCACAATGAAAACTTAATGTCCATCGTCACATTGAACAATACCATGTGGATTTGAAACTCCATGTTTTGTGCCAAGGACACGCTATCTGATGTACTGATAACCGATAGTGTTTGTAGTCCACCATAATTCTTATTTAAACAGGCAAACATAACTGCATTGCATAACACTACCAGTTTATAAAAAAAAACAATATATATTATAATAATAATAAATAAATAATAAATATTCACGGACACTTAACACAACGCCTTCTAGTCCCAAACTAAGCAAAGCTTGTACGATGGAAACTAGATGGCTGATAGAATACATACATACATTTTTTTTTTTGTAAATACATACTTATAATACATAGAAACACCCAGACACAGAACAAACATCTATGTTTACAACATGCAAATGTTTGTTCTCGGTGGGGATCGAACCCACGACCCACAGCACGGAAGGCAGAGCTACTACCGACTGAGCCATGACGCCTGTCATTATACTTTTATACTTTTGGTTTAGAAGTCGCGGTGGGCGAGTCCATTCGCTCTTGATCGGTCTTATTTTCGCTAGGTATAAACCTCAGAATATTGAACCTTACAAGCTTTACTACTATTGAAATTGCACATGAAATTACCAAAAGTAGTGAGACTGTCACTGGGCGAAAATACTCTAATTATAAGACGATCTTTAAATCTACCACAATAACAAAACAAACATTTTGCTGATCATGCGAATATTGACATCCACCAGAATTGAACCCAACATAAATTAGCTAAATGCAAGAAATACTCCTATCAAAAGTTATAAAGTCATGGCAAGAGATAACTGTGCAAGAAAAGTAACATTTCCAGTTTATATCATTTCAATAAGAGTGTCATATTCAATATGTTACCGACAGACACTCTGAATAAACGACAACGCGATATTGAAAGGGAGAATATATTTGAACTTTTATAAACTAAAATTGTTTCCCGATATCGTGGTATGAAATCAATCATAGTGTAGGTACCTATAAAGTTGGTTTATACTCCAACAGCTAGTTCTATGACCAGAATAATGCTAAATGCGCACTAGACTACTTGACGTGCGGCCAGCGGCCAGAGTTGTATCAACATTTTACGTTCATTATTTTGTAAAGTCAAATGAATGCTGGCAATACTGAAAGGATCGACTGACTCTAGAAACAAAATTTTATTCTAGCTTCCGGTTGAAACCACTTCACCTGCTAAAAACATCGCTGTAGCAAAATGCTATATTTTTTTACTTGTAAACCGACATATTAGAGTACTTTAACTGCCCGAAGTATTCGACCATTTTATTTTAAGAAATTTAGCTATAGCTAGGTATTCACACAATAATGATCAACATAATCCAAGAATCTATAAAGATTCAAGTATGTACAATTGTACACTGATGGCAAATGAAAATTCCGACGATACCTAACTGCTGTTTTATGACGACCAAAAATTTTCTACTGATTTGTACGAATTTGCGTCTACTAAGTACTTGCAGTCCATAATGCAAAATTCAAAAACCTGCGTGCTAAAATGACGTCTTGTGAGCGATTCGAATCACTCAGGTGTCTCCATTTCAACCCCGAATTGGATCTCATATTGCAGTAGTTCGCAATAAGCACCGTCATACGTTATGGGGAAGCACCAAGGGAGGCAAACACCGGGCGAACAGATTGGCCAAGTTTTTTTAAACATAAATTCTCAAAAAAATAGCGTGTTTTCTAACAATTAATTTGAAAGTTGTGCAGATGAGGCTGTACTTACTATGAATTGAATAAAAATTCATAGTAATTCAGGACTCTACCATAACGGACGGGGGTATCTTTTTGTTAGTAAAATACCAATTTGGCTTCGTTCAAATTTCTATAGAATCCCATTTAACCACTCATGTGTATAATATTATATGATCTGTGCCTATGTATGTATATACTATTTTAACTTTTGTGACATCGATACCAAATCGGAACCTATGAGCGTATCAATATGAGCCCAATTTCAAAATAAAATCACTAGGCGCAACTAAGTGTTATTTACTCACATTATAATTATCTAATGAAAAATTTAAAATAATTATTGTATAACATTTGTACATAGTACCCATGTAACCCACTAACTAAATATTTTGCAAGTAGGTATTATTGACTAGCTCGTTCTTCCCATACTCCATTTTAACTTAGGTACTAGTTTGTAAGAGGTATTAACGTAGAATATGGAACGCTAGTAATAACTGCTTGAGTGGTTCATAAAATAACACGTTAAATTAATCTTTACTAACTGCTTCACTACGAGGAACATAAGAATTGATTAGAAACTTATAAATCCTCAAATAATAATGATTTTAAATAATTACTACATCTATCTTTTACTCTTTTCTAAAACTCTTTTGAAACTGATTGACAATCAACGCACAGCCTAAACTATAAGTCCTAGAGGTATGTTTGGGGGGTAGTATCCTTATATAGTGTAGGGATGCAATAAGAAAGGAATTATAAAAGTCACACCATAAAGGGTCTAAAATTAGGATCAAAGATTTTAGCCAAATAAAGCGTATGCTGCTACCACGCGAGCAAAGCCGCGGGCGATAGCTACTACCATATAAGTCTCAAAGTAGTTCTCTTTATAAGTACTCACCTACTCGTACCATCACTCCTCAACTACAAAACTCGAAGCTGCAGTCTACCGGAGAAAAATTGAAAAAAAAACAATGACAATGAGAAGCGGATAAAATGTGGTCACTTTTGTTATTTTTATTTTGAACAGATGGCTCACCTGGCCATAACTTTTTACGCGATTCCAAACGGGCTACAAATCACGGCTAAACTGCATTTATTTCATGTAAATTCTGATGTCACCAACAAAAAAATTGTAAAAACACATACACGCTTAGCCAAGCTTTCGATGGCCATATTTTTTGTTGAAGCACTTTTATGTGGCCATATTTCTATGCAACTGAAAAGGCAAAGTGGTTGGATATTCACAAAAATGCGATTCACTAAAGCCCGAGGTACCAAGTGTATTTCAAATGGTTTCAACTTTTTAACAGTATTTTTTTAACTATAAATACTTTTTTGTTGTAAATAGAATGTAAAGTTACGGCACTTTTTTAAAACCATTATGTATTTATAGTGTTATAAGAAAAAGTCTCGATGTATCTGATTTATCGAATCTCTGATAATACGAATCTCTTGAAGCTTTTTTAAAAGCACAGTTCATCTTACAAACGAAGATAAAAGGTTGTGCTAGCACGTGACCTCACAATCATGTTTCACGAGCTAAATTGGTGCTACAAAGCATCGATTCAACCCAACTTGTAAATAACGAAACACAATTTATCCTTCAAAAGAGGCAATAATGTAAGGGGAAAGTATCGGTTTCTGTAAGAAGTAGCTCAAAACGCGCGAAAAGTTTGGAAGATACACGTATCGAATTTTCATTTCAAAAGAAATTCAGAAACTGCTTCTTAACATACTTAAAAAGTGTAAAAACCTCATGAGTTTCTGTACACAAATTCTTTTTAGGACCAGCTAAGTTACTCGTTTTTTTGATTGTTTCTTTAATTATAGACGTAGGTCAGATACTCACTTTCATCTCTAGTTGATTGCATATCAGTGATAAATATGACAGACGAAAGTAGCATCAGTAAAACGCAGAAAAATACAGACCTTATTAACTTACCACCAAACTTCAACTATGTCACGGAGCCCTTTGGTCAAGCTCGAGTCGGACCGTTGTCCTATGGGACAAAGCCAGATAAATCCCTAGACGCTCTGTTAACACGCCATGCCTTATCAGAGATGGTATCCCCGGACACGAATTTCCCGTAATAAATTGTTGTTTCAGCGTATTTACGAAGACAGTAATTTATTTACAAAAATCGCATGCTCTCTTTATTTGATGTAATGTAATAAGTACATTTTTGCCAAACTGAAGGGCGTCTACCTATTACAAGCGAAGCTCAAAATTTGCAGAACGTTCACAATTCTTATTTGGAAAAAATAAGAATTGTGAACGTCTTATTTGGAAAAAATAAGAATTGTGAACGTCATTTGGTCAAAGATGTCGTCGCAGTCATTGCATGAATACCGAATCGGTGTTAATGTAGGTACTTGGTAGTTCACAAGCAATTTCGCAGCTTCAAGACCTGTCTCTTTACCACTGTCGCATGAGATTACCTCCGTGGACTATATGCGCTACACTTTTATATTTTAGTCTTCTATAGTTAATTATATCATTTATCTTTACTTTATCATCATATTTTACAGACAAGGGTTTCATTGAAGCTCGTGCGTCGAATTTCTCATGATAAATCTTTGTTCTGACGCTGTGCTTGGTATACCATTATTTATTGCATGTTTCCAACAAGCTTAGCGAGATGCATTTATGAGAAATTCCGCAGCTGGCGTAAAGTAAAATGGACAGTTTTAATGAATGAAATCTTTTAGCATGATGCATTTTTACACAATATTGTTCAGAAATGTTGGTAATGCTGAAGCTAGCGCACATTATGACCTATAATTTGAGAACTTAGCAAGGATGTAACAAATTGAATAAATAGGTGAATACATTTCAAAATATAAGCCCCCGACACTGTTTAATAGCGCCGACCTTAAATGCGCAAAAGTAGAATTTTATATCTCTTATAGGCTGCGCAAATCACCTCAATTTCTTTCTTAACAAGGTCAGCGCTATTGAACCGTGTCGGAACCTAAGTTTTAAAAGTTTTATGCAGATAAGAGTGAATTAAGTTTTGTTATTACCACAATGGATGACACCCGAACTTGGGTCGTTTGCAAAGTCACGGTACAGATGGTGCCACTGCCAACTGAGATAGTTTCTTCAATGTGACGAGAAACTCAAGTTTTCAACTCATCTTAGTTGGTGACATCTGTCACCGTGAAGGTTCGTACCTAGATCATCTTAAAAACCATAAGATAATTTTATTAGGTATGCACCTAATTTATTATTTGCCATTCTCTATGTTAGTTTAACTATGGGTAGGTTATCATTCTGAGTGCTGTTTGAAATAAATGGTACACAATTACATGAACGTGTTCGTTAAGCTTGTTCCTACCTAGTTCTAATCACACACACAATGTTTGTGGGGTTGTCAAACCGAACAATGACATAACCACGAATCTAATTGACTTACACAAAACTCCGCTCTGCAGATCGATACCCACCCCTATCAAGGCACCCTTAAAACAACTAAGAGACATTTTTAATCAAAGGTCAAGACGCTCAGCGCTCGCTTAGGGAAAAAGTTTTTAGGTTACGTTTATATGTCGTCAAAGCAACATCATCTATACCTACTATTAAAAAACTGTAAAAAGCCAAAAGCTACAATTAAAGATATGGGAAAACTAAATATGCAGTTCTACTAAATAAACCATTCTGATTTAAAAAATCGAGTTTGTCTGTTTGTCTGCTTGTTTGTTCGCGGATCACGCCTAAACTACTGGACCAATTTCAATGAAACTTATACCAATCAGAAGCCCTTTTTCCGGATTGCAACATAGGCTATATTTTATTGAAAACAAAGACGTGGATTGTAAAATAAAGCTTGACCTCTCTAAACCAAAAGCCGCCGTTTATCGTATACTGGTTGACAGATATTTTGGTGGAAAGTTTCGCAAGCGTACGAAGTCGCGGGTATCATCCAGTTAAACAGTAAAAATACTCTTTGAAGAAAAAACATGAAAGAATCCCTTTCAAGTCGTTTTTCGCGTCAATGACTCGTTTAATTGATAGGCTTTCTCTTTTTGCCAATTATGGCTTAGTTCCTTTGTTCAATTGCAAATAAAATTATATTTAACAAACAAACCATATATTTAGTTAGGATTTCTGAAAAAAAAACACTGAAATCCCCACTGGTAGGGATTTCTGGAATATGCCAACAAAAAAAGTTCTGTAATGTAATAACTTTTTTGTTTTTCAAGAAAATTATTTTTCATATGGCACAGTAAGGCGTATGAACTATTGAATTTGGTATGTCACACTCACATGCTGATTTTTTTTTCATTATCCTATCACACAGAAATTAAAGATATTGTGGATCATTTCTTACGTCCAACTTATAAATTATTTTCAAACAATGATAGAGATAAGAGGAAAAAGCTATGTAACAACAAACCGTATGAAACAGGTTTTCAAAGGTACAATAAATCAGGGAATTTAAGGAAAAGAGCTTTTAGTTATTGTTCAATATTTTATTGGGACTGAGGGCTCCTTTAATATTCTATTGTTGTTCGAATTACAAAATCGGGTAAAGTTCATTTTATCGAAGCTGTTACCTAATTTTACAAACAGTCTATGAGTATAATTATTATGTTTGCGAACAGTGGTTTACCGGAAATTAATACCGGAAAGAGATCACATTGTTAAAACAGATTTAAACTAAATAGGTATTTAAAATTAACAATAGTAGTATCGTGCATTTAAAAGAAGCTGAAAAGAATGCTTTGAAATATTAAACAAAAGAAATCATTTGTGATGTCTATGTTTATTTCAATGTATGATTCCTTTTTATGCGCTTACCCTATACTAATCTACAATACATCATAGCACACTGGCGAAACTCTCGAACTAGACTCGTGCTTTCGAAAAACGAACAATGTATGAAACGGGGGTCAAAATTTGAATCACGTTTCATACAAAACGAGATTTTCAGTGTGTAATTTTGGTAGAATGGGAGTCCCGCTTTTTTTTACGTAGGAACTACATATTACATATCCTTTGCATCAGATTAGCTGGTCGAAAGTGCTTGCTTGAATTAAGTTCGCCTTTGTACACGACATATTTTGTGTAAGTACAATAAAGAATTTTTTATCTATCTATCGTAGGTGGCTATTAATTTATTTTTATGTATTTTCTTTATGAACATAACTTTAATATTGAGAGTCTATTTGGCCTACATTATTGATATTGCACCGTGTTCCTACATCTAGAGTAAGTACCGACATTTAGTAACAAATTCGTCCTTAATGGGTACAGTTAAACGACTTCTATACACATTAGAGGTTTACTGGAAACCAAAATGCGGCCCGTTGGCCGTTGAAACTTTAGTAGGAGTGCTTTAGTGAAAGTTTGTACATTCTTTGATATCGTTTTTGTTTACTTCCAATTGAAGTTTTTATAGATGACTGGGAATTTTTGGTCTTGACTGTATATATGCGTTGCATATTCTGATAGGTACATACATACCCAATTATAACCAACTTACTTAGAAAATTTTATTTCATGCGACACCAAGATATGAGAGCCCTATTCAGAACTGCAACACCATGATTGATTTTCTTATTATATTCATTTTTTCCACCGTCCGAGTTGTATTTGAAAAACCGAATTTCGGGGGTATATTTGGCAAACGAAGTTCTGTCAAATGAATCGGTGCTATTGTGAAACGATGATTTGAACCGACAGCTACGTAACGAGTATCCAGTGCATGGCAGAATTCAATCATGTTCGCGTTCGTGTGAAACCACTTATTGTTTTTCCGTTCTGGCTGGTATTGATTTGCGGATCGAGCTCTTTTTCTGATGGTTTCAGATCTCGGAGTTTTTGCAACGCTGCCGGCTGTGATTGTGTCTGCTAAGTGAGGGGTTGCTAAGAGTATTTCGATCAGGAAAAATATAAGTCTCTTCTACACCTTTCCTTTGTGTAGCAATACGTAGAAAACTTCAGTAACTTACATCACCTAAACCGTGTTTTGTTTTTTGCATTGACAAGAAAGAACATTCAAAGTCGATCGAAAGAAGAGCTATTCCAAAGTTAGGTACATCAAGTTTAATAACAGGGTAGATAATAGCAAGGTGTAGACAAACCCCCTATCTTATAAAACGTTAGAGTACCTATAGACATTATGTCCTGAACCTGATTACGTATAGTAAACAATACAATGTCTACTCTAACTTTTTATAAAATAGACTATAAGTCTAGATAGTAGATAGACTATAAATACGTGTAAGTGTTGGTGTGTATCGGCCAGTGTACAAAGGTTCCTACCAACACCGCAGAGGCTATCAATAGATTTATACAGGACGTATGCCGTCGATGTTATTAAGCTCTCAACAGGGAATCCTATCTTGTATTGCCAGTTAAACATGTAATAACATCCAAATAACCACTGGGGCATCACAGAAGTGATATTTATCCAAACTTGTGGCTCCAATAATACGACTCCGTACAATCTTGCGTGTTCACCCAGGAGAAAACCCGAAAAAAATAGGTCAAAGTTCACTAACACAAAGTGGTTAAATCTAGTAAGTAACTTATTGCTGTTTGCTTTTGTCAATTTTCTTTCTGAATGTCAACATCTTCCTAACTTAACCGGCTTTATGGGGTTGGCACATGAAAATATATTTTCCATTTTATTACTAGTAGTCCGCCCCGAACTGAGATCTCACGATGTTCCCATAATTTATAAGATAAAAAAACTGGAAAAACCGACTTCAATTTGATACGCATTCATCATCAAATGATGATGATGATGATGATGATAACAGTTAATTGGGACTATTCTATTGATCGTAAGCACAACAGAAACGTCACAGGAAAGCAAATACGCAGTGTCGTGTACGTAAATGACGTGTTTTTTTGAGTTATTCTTATTTAGGTAACTGCCAAACTACTGTACTGATTTTGATAAAATTTATGGGACCAATCTGGAGGCATACCCTTTCAGATAAAAAAAGAATTTTTCAAATCGGTTTATAAATGACGGAGTTCTGAGGTAACAAACATAAAAAAAAAATATTTAAAAAATAGACTCCACCTCATTAAATCTGAATATTATTTAATTATGAACTTTGAGATGAACTAAATATTTCAAACTCCTAATAAATAAATGACGTTTCATTGGTATATTCGTTTGGTGAACTTCGGTAGACTTCACACATGGATGGACAGTAGTTTCAGCATGATTGTATTTATTTCGGGTATCACGTTTTCCTTCGAGCATACATACGCAACTAAAGATAGATGCTTAAAACAAAGGTACTTACCAAATTGTAGATGTGTTTTTTCGTACTTCTCTAATGCTACTTCTCGGATTTCTGTCTAATTATGGAAAATGATGTACCATTTTCCATAATTAGACAAAAATCAGGCATCAGAATTTCATAAGCTATCAGAGCTGAGTGGGGGAAAAAACAATCATTGTGGTCCTGACTCTACATGAAGTGAGTTCATGGTGAAATGCAATTGAATTCTTATCACTTATCTGATTCTACCTCTGTCACCTAATTTTGTACCTTCGACACGTGACGCCGATTAAAAGTCGATTCTGCGTTTGAGCCCCTAACTAATTCCGGACCCACAATTCCACGAACTGATTAATGTGACAAGTAGGTAGGCCCATAAATCTTTTGCGGAGACTTCCCGCTCGTAAAATTAATATTAGTCGACTCAAAATTTAACGTCTCAAAAACCTGGAGGGTTAGTTTTTGGAAAGTTCTGAAACAACCAAAGAACAACCGTAAAATTCTAATGAATTCGCTATTCGGTAGTAGTTGAGCGTTTTATTACATTGATAACAAAGACCACCAATTTGGAGGCTCTTTCACTGAAGGGAAATGAGATCTAGGCACTTTTAGGGGCGCTTACCGAAACCTGACTTGATTGTTACTGAGATTACGTTCCGGGCAGGTCAAAGGACTGGTAAATGAGACAATATTTATGTCTTCGGTCGGTTGTCCACAACTTTGCTAATGAACAAAGACTTCGGAAAGAATGGCTCGATCTAAAATTGTTATAGTGGCAAAGCCCACGGTATGTACCTACCTAACCATTTATTTTTCTCTGAGCTCTTGAGTGTTTTTATGCAAAACACTTGTCTTAAAAAATACAAACAAAACAGCGTACAGTAGGTACTTATTTGTATTTCTTTGTTGTGCACATAAATCCACAAAAAAGTTCTTCCAAAAACAGTGATGTATTGCAAACATCTGGTGGAACAAACGAGGTATACTGAGATAAGGTGGAGCCATCACTCTTTTTTTGTTCGACTTTCGAGCATTTTCTTTCTGTGCACGGAGATTATGTTCATTAATATTTTACGTTCAGTGATCCTAGCATGAATTTTTTATTTGAACTGCTTTAGCAAGTTGTAAATGATGATAAGGGTACCTACGTAAAGACAGTTGCATACAGAAGTGAGCATTGACGACCCGAGCACACGTTCTGAGATTTCTGGGCTTTAGAATTTTTTGTAAAAAGTGGCAACCATGAACCAGATTGTAATCAATGAGCCAATTTGAACAAAAACCACACTAATGATAGCCTCTATCATGTTTGACTAAATGTTTATCATGGTTGCAAAATATTTGCTTTGTTTTTTACTGATGGAAGATAATGCCAGACAAAACAAGTCTACTCTGGTAAAATACAACAAAAAACCTACAAATTGGTCAAACGACAAACAGAACATTTAATTGGTTGACCCGGGAAAACTAGTCGCAAGGTACTTCTCGAAAACTTTCCCTGGGAATGCGGTTTGGCAGCTACGAGAACTACCTACTCGCTTTACATTTCCACAAATCTCTAAAGTTTCAGGTATGTAAGCGTTTAGATCACGTCATGCTGGTTATAACTAAAATTTATGTAAAGTAAACATTTTATTGATACAAAAACAAACCGTTGGATGAAAAACATAAAACAAACCTTTGGACGAAAGACATGACATGTGTTTAAAAAAATAAGGTAACCTACAGTGGTATAATAATATGATGCAACCACCTCAATAATATCCTAAAGCTAGTTCAAAGCTTTGGATACCTAATATCCAATCACTCTGTGACCAAGCCATTAACATGAAGCAGGTAATAGATACCCTATCCACTTTGTACTGAACTGACGGAGTGTAAATGTTTGATCAACTAATGCATACCTAGAGTTATTTTAGTGGACAAAATTGTGAGATGTACAGTATTGTACCAAGATTGTGACGTAGTCGATCTTAGCTGATAGATATAATATAGGGTAACATCCTACTCCTACTAATATTATAAACGCGAAAGTTTGTAAGTATGGATGGATGGATGGATGTTTGTTACCCTTCACTTGAAATAAATATTGTCCGTGACCTGGATTAACACATATGCTACTTTATATCCCGAAAAATTAACGGGAACCAACGGGATGCGAACGCAGTCGCGGCCGGCACCTAGTACTATATAAATAAGTGTGCTCATATGGCCTTGCTCAGCACAATACGAGTAGACTGTATAGTTACCATATTATACTTAGTTAATAATCCTAAATACCTGCTACCTAATTTGAATTATTGGAGAAAAAAACGCTCAAAAAAAAAGTTATTTGAAACAAAATAAATTTAAAACCAACAACTTATTTCGTTCAAAATTTTCACCATAGACCGGAATCAGTCCCTCAATTGCCCCCAAATTAACTTCCCAAATTTATTCACGATCTAAACATATTAATGACTTAGCTAAAGTAAATAAATACAACACTTTGACGTCTTGCCTTCTATCAATAAACTAAGTTAAAAGGTCCTGAATGGTTTGTTATTTTAATTCTTTTCAAAAATTATAAAGGATTGGAGGATGAGAAGAAAGAGGATAGGAGAAAGGAGTTGTAGAAGATAAGTCGAACTCTCTGAAGGTTTCTCACACGCTGTCAGAAATTACAGTATGCCTATTATGAGTCCTCCGTGTGCTTGCACCGATGAGTTTTTCAATTCTCACTTTTCTAAAATCGACAAAATTAAACTCAAACTAGGCTCTGATGCCATTTTACTTTGATAGAGATGGCGTCATATCCCGGCTGAAAACTCGTTCAGGAAATTTAATCTAAGCTACTCGTACCTATCATGATGGCTTTAAAGATTTTTTTATAAATAAGTGGGTTTATTTTCTAAAGTTAATTAGTAATGAAACGGACTTTTTTCCTCTGGGTGAAGTAAGATTAGCATAAGTAAATTCGATCCCTACAGAGTCGGAGCCAGTATTAAATAAAAAAAAAATGGTGGGTACAATATTAGATAGATAGATAGATAAACATTTATTTGGCACACAACACAGGTACAACACAGTAAAATAATAATTAGGTACACAATAAGAAAACAATAATAGAAGAATAAAAATAAAATAAAAATTGAACAGATCATATAACAGTTAATATTATGCACAGAATACATAATATTAACTGTTTCTTTTATTCTGGCTGGTTTGCTAGGTCTCCTCCATAGTAATTCTAAGAGGAAGTACTATTTCTAGCATTCTCCAACCAGTGACGAATGCTATCGGTACTTCATGTAAGGGCCGGGCCGTCTTACGTCGCATCTTTTGAATCATAGGCATTATACTCGTACCTCTATATTTTTGAGCAGAGGTACATTATGATCTGTGGCAGAGGTAACCGTTTGACATCAGTTTAACCATCTGCTTTTTGTGCGAGACCAATTAAAAAAAAAAAAACCATCTGCTTCTTCTATCATCCTTTATCATCATAAAGATGCCCCCAGTAAATCTACCTAAATACATGCCTAATACTCCCCTGAAAACTCTACAGGGAACCGTTTTAATTCAAATCGCGCTCGACGAATCGCGTTACATTTTTATCTTTTTAGAATAAAATTGGAGATCTATTTAAATAATTGGCAAATAGAACCCTTTCCCGTACAAAGTGTAAAACACTTATTTAAATCGGTCCGAGGACAAAGTTTAAATAAGGAGTTCAGAATAGGTACTTGGAATGGTTTTTATTCAATGTCTTTATTGCGATTGTAATGAATTGTACTTGTTCTAAAGCGCACTTTTACGTTGGACAGGCAATTAAAGTCGAGCAACTTTCTTATATACCCCACATGGTTTTCCATCAATACAAAGTAAGAAAAAATCTTATTCTAAACTAGGTTGTGATAATTCAGTGAAAATATAATTGGGGGAAAATTTATGAAATCTCAAATTAGCGTAGCTACTGTGACTAAAATCCCCCCTAGTTTCAAAAATAGAGCTAGCAAGAAAGCCACAAAAGGCAGCCAGTGACTTTTATGAAGCTTTTATGATATTTTTTTTTTTCATACAATATACACAACTGATTGACCACAATCTCACCTGATGTTAAGCAATGACATCTCCACATAGACTCTTTGCACTTTTTAAACTCCTCAGTTACTACGAGTATCTGACTTACTTGCTACGTTGTGTAACTTTTTTTTTATGATAAAAGTCATGGAACAAGCTGATAGCTCACCTGATGTTAAGTAGTAACTTCTGCCTATAACAATGCATTACCTCACGGAGCAAGTACAATGAGGACGTGCCCTGTAAGGCAATGCACTGCATCCATTAATCTGAGACGTAAAGATCTTGAAGTCTCATGTGCCTGTAATTACACCGGCGCCCTTACCCTTCAAACCGGAACACAGCAATACGAGCATCGCTGCTTGGCGGCAGAAATAGGTACGGTGCTAGTACTTCCCCGGACGAGCTCTCACAAAGAGCTCTACTACTACTACTACTGCTGCTTAAAGTTAGTAATTAATTCTTTTGAAAAATATATTGTTACTATAAAACTAATTTAGTTCGTTGCTAAAATGTAAACTATAAAATATAATCCAAAAATGTTGCTTTACTTTTGCCCGTGCGCTAACTACATTCCACTTGTTCTAGAAAGTTTCTTGTATCCGTTTGCATCGGACTCAGATTGGAGTCTGTAATGACGTCGCAGTAGCAATTCAGTCTGACTTTTTCACTACGATTTCGGTTTTAATTAAAACCACCGTGTTCATTGCAAAAACTTTTAAACAGCTTTATCAGTACTCATGAATACTCGTAGCAAGCTCGTAGCTAAGTGCTACGATAAAGAAATTTTACCTTAGAGCCTATTTACGCACACTCAGAAGTACATTGTCGAGGTAAGTAATAATAATAAATTTCTCAAGTAGTTTAGTAGGACGTCCATAGGGTACGATAACCGCTTCCCATCAGTTGCGCCGTAAGCTTGATGTTTCCATGGCAGTATAAAAATAGTGGTGGAGATTTACACTGCGGCGTATAAAGTATAAAGAAACATGATGACACAAGTGCGAGCGCTACCACGCTACCTTGTTACCTAGTAATTTGACTTTACCGCTATTTATCTTAACACTGTATTTATGCGCATGTAAATCAACCCTTAGTGTATGCGAACAGAAACTCTGGAAAGGCAGCATCTTTGTAATTGAAGATCTTCAAATTCGTAGTCGTATCAAACAACATTTTGACAAATAGTAGCTGTTTTTACACTCCCACTAATGCGACAACATGATATTGACTTTTGAGAGCTAATGTTAAATGTTATGTAAGGTAAAGACGTTTTCACACCGCACTGACACCGATATTTTTGTTCGAGCAACTGACATATCAACGTAGAGTCCGTATCAGCCAGACAAACACCTATTTCTAGATGATTTTTTTACAGCTTTACCAAAATCATGAACTCCATACCAAAGTATTGAACTGAAACAGCTGCTCTGCTTAGTCAAGCACTGAGCAAGCGGTTGAATAAAGAACCAGCATCTACCCACATGTGAAGCTTGCAGCTTGTTGAGTCGATTTCAATTTATTTTACATCAATCCGCCTGGCTATTTCATTGAAACTGCCACAATCCAGACACCGTAAAGTGTATCAAACAACTACGCTGTACGTTATATGTACTTGTGCTATAGCGTTCGAGCTACTCATTTGCTTAGAGGGCTCGTTGGGATTTTTTCATCGACCTCACCTTTGAGCCAGCCAGTGGGCTCGATGGGAATAACCCATTTATACATATACATAGACCTTGCTCTAGAGATACCTAAATCGACGGACTGTCGCGTTATGACAGTCATAGTGTGAACTAGACATGGTACGACTTACTGCCATAAATTGTAGTAATTTAATAATTAGTTCAGCAGTGGACTTCTACAGTTTGATATGATGATGATGAAAGACAAACAGCAGCAGTCATATATTTTTATGCCAGCTAGCAGGCGAGCAGGCGAGTCACCCGAAGTAGTCACCACTCCCCACCGCCACGTGCACCAGAGGTGATCCTGGTTCGCTGGTGATAAACCTACCTTTAACCGGAAAAGTAAATTATATCACAAGTTACTTAATAACACTGAAGAAGAAGTACACCTACTCAACATTTAATATACGAAGCTGTAAGTTTAAATTCACTCTGTAACGACTCACCATAAACAACTAAAAGTCACATAACACAGTGTTTACCCCACACTAGGATTCCTCGTGTGGCGGGTAACAGAACTTACGAGTGTCTTGGCATCCTTCGTGAATTGATACTGCACCAAGTCTTCTTGTTTCCTTTCGCCTTCAGCACGAGTATTTTTCTAATTTCAAGTCACATGTTTAATTTTATCAAGAAGTTCAAGTATCTCAGTATGAAAAAGTCTTCAACTGTTATTTCAAATAAAAAAAAAATAAAACGTTTTGTAGAAGGTTCAGTCAAAAGAAAACGAGGGTTAAAAAACCAAGAGAAAGACTTACCGCGGTCCGCCGCTTCTGAATTATGGACAGACGAGGCTCGAGGTAGATTTTTCATTAAATTTTTCATAAAAGACATTTTCCTTTTGTTTACTATTTTTGTAACAAAATCCCTTTGAATATGAACTGAGTAGAACAATAAAGCGGGGGTTAGGGGTAGGAATAAAAATTTAAGCCATTTCGTATCATAACTTTTTACCACCCTGTAAAATCATAGCTTGTTGCCTACGTTTTCCTAGCATGAAGTTTCCATATATAGTGTATGTGAAAAACATTTGAAAAAAGGATAAAATGAAACATCTACTTTATTTTTAAACTTCTTGAGTATGTAGAGATTTTCCGCTTGAGAAAAGATGCAAGGAGCTGAAACTGAATGAGATTCTACTGCGTGTAAATTGCACATGAATGTTTTTTAAGTGAGCTGGTTTGCTTGTTACCCGACTATTCAGACATATTACACCTAACATGTTATTTATAAACTCGATGCAAGCTGTGGATAGTTACTTCACAGCTTTTTTTACTTCACAGCTGTTTTGTCTTATACATTGACAAGCAAATTCGATCGAAAGAAACAAAACCAAACACAATTTTGAGTTTGTTTTATTAACATTTTGAGTTTGTTTTTTTACTAATAAGGTGCATTAGGCAATTATTGTCCGGTCCTCTGCCACCCCCAGGTAAATTTTATAGCCTTAACCGTTTCTCGGATGTTTTTTGGTACCATGATTTTGTCCCATGAGACTGCAAGCTATATTATTTCTTCACTCTATAGTCTAATTATCATAGCTCTCAGCAATCACCATCGCAGGTCTATTGTAATGCGAGTCACGAAATTGTAAAGCTTGTTGCTCCAAAATTATGCTTCAAGTGGGTGTTGTAATTTTACGAACAATTTATTTTGGTCAACGGCCAAAATATTCAAGATTTACAACTTTTAATAAAGAAAATATATTAATATTTTAGCGATAAAACGCCGTATAATAAGAGATTAAGATTAAATACCTATGTAGTAACTTTATTAAATGTTTTATATTGAATTATTTTGTTTATACGTATGGTAAATGGACAATATAAATACGTGGTTTTATAATGCCATCAAACAACCAACAACCCCGATGATATCGTCTGACAGCAAATTTTAAATCAGTTATTATAATAGTAAGCATCTACTACTTACATAGGTGTTGAGCAGCGTGCCCCACACTGGTGGCTATGACCAACATTGAACAATTAATTTGGCAGTAAAATATAAAAAAATAAAATGATTGTAAAATGTATCCCGACGGAATAGAACTCACATTTGTATAAACCACATCTATGCGCAGAACGATAGACAGGAAAAGTTTCCCATAGTAGCTACGTATATTGTTCGTAGTTTGCGGAAAAGCCGAAGAAAACCTTACTTATTGCTAAATAACACGTGTTCTCGTAACTAGTTTTCTTCGTATTATTTTCCTTTTCCCAGACTTCTCTATTAAGGTATATTACTAGTAAGTAAGTAGGTACCTGTTTCGTTTTTTTCTTACAAAGCGAGAAAGTCGTTACATTAACGCAGATAGGTATTTGAGATACAGATTTACCCAAACCGTGGTTTGATTTATTTGATTTATTATTCAATTGTCTCCAAAAATGAACCAGAAGGATTCGCCTGCTTCAGTATTTTTACATTAGGTACTCTAGAAGGCCACCCGTATAAAACGGAAGATTAAGTCGAACCTATGCCAGCAATAAAACCAGATATATGGTAGTGCCACGCAATACATCACCCGGTTACAGATCACTAAATAGTTGCTTTATAACCCGAGAATACATTGGGTCACAAGTGAATCCGCTACTGGACCACGAATGATATTCACCATCATGATGATTCACAGCCAGATTTCACCCAGGTATAGGCTTCCATTACTTAGGGCCATTCATCACAATCTATGTGCTATCCAATCCAATCCGTGTAATATGTTGTTGTTATTTATAGAAGACACTGAAGGCACACACAGTTAACCAAAATGACTGTCATATCTTTTTTTTGACATAAAAATTACAACTTACTAAAGAGCTGTTATAATATAAAATTACACATAATCAGTGTGATTTATAAATTCGTTATAAAGTTGAAAT
Source organism: Eulithis prunata (assembly GCA_918843925.1). NCBI lineage: Eukaryota > Metazoa > Arthropoda > Insecta > Lepidoptera > Geometridae > Eulithis > Eulithis prunata. The sequence goes on along the minus strand of OU974014.1, from coordinate 4,958,508 downwards.
AGTTATACCGTCTTTTGTTTTTTGCATTGACAAACAAATTCAAATTCGATCGAAGGAGGTGTAACATGGTGTAACCTTTCAAAGCTTATATGTATCTTTCGTGTTTTTGGAAAAGGCCGATTCTACTCAGAATTTTTTTTTATTGCGAAAGTGATGAAGCAAGTATGGCTTACCTACTTGGATGACAAGCGATGTTTACCTGAAAATGTACGTCTACTGAGGACGTAACCTGCGAAACATAACACTGCATTCTTCCCTCTAGATGTATAAATATCTCATGTGTTTTATTATTGCACCTGTACAGTAAAAAACCCGGTTCTAGTCCAAAAGTTAGAACGTCTGCGCTGGGACGATCTCTGCCCCCAGCGCGACCGTCTCTGAAGGTCAGCGAAAGAATCACCATTAAGTTAATTGGCGAAAGGCCTTATCAGTTTTCCGGAAGAACGCTTGATAAACGGTTTACGAAAATAGCTTTGGGAAGCCCGCATTGGACAATGTTTAATGCCATGTCGTCGCCTGTCAGAGATATGATCGTATTTTGTGTCTAGAGACGAGTATTGTTGACCAAAAGTTTTGACAAAAAAAAACACTTTTTACGGCTTTACTGTAAAACTTTATCCACCTATAAAAATACTATATTTACAGACATGCGTTCATACTTTTTATCTGATTTGTTTACTTAAAACCAGCTGAAAACCCAGCTATTGTGCTCAATCAAAATAAAATAGTAATTAGCTAGCTTATCTGTTCATCAACACGCCACGGTACTTAACTTTATGTAGGTTAAACATGATTTGAACCCACACTAGAGACATTAAAATAGCTACAGCTCAACAAGATAAGCAGGTACAAATACTACTAAAACACGGAGGCACAGATTTAATATTACTAACACACACCACTCTTGGAACATTTTCACCGTGTTTTGTCTTTTGCATTGACAAACAGATTCAAATTCGATGTAAAGAAACAAAACCCGGTGGTCCCTAATTATTCCAAGCTTACTTAGAGTTTGTTAATAACATGGTAACTTTTTTCGACCCTATAATAAACTAGGTTTACACTAGCTCTTTTCACGCCAGCATTCTAAGTTTGTATGAACGCGTTTTGCAGTGGTATAGCTATAGGCAAAGGGGAAGGTGGGGCGTTTATTTATAACCTCTATGAGCCCGCAATTGTACTCACACAAAGAACCAAAACATAAGCCGACGATCCCTATAATGAAAAGAGGTTTGAAAAGAGCACGCAGATAGGGTCACAATATAATAATGGATACCTACTTACCACAGTAAATGAGGGTGGGTGCTCTTTTATATGGCTTATTATTTTATTTCTAAAATTAAAATATACAATGAAAATTCTTATATTAATAACTAAAGATTTTATAGAAGGTTTAAATTGATTAATTGATACATTCATGAATCATTCAGAAACAAAATTACCACTAGTTATTAAAATATGACATGCCATTTTAATTTTTTTTTATTAGAAAGAAAAAAAATTACATAAAAGTGAGGCAACCCTTGTAGTATTAACACAATGTAATAGTAGAACAACTTATGTAACAGAAGACAAAGCTTGGATGGCTTCTGAGGAGGGTAACATAATGGACATTTTTGCTAACGAAAACGGTTAATGACTTTTGAACGTGGGTAAACACACAAAAGGTTAGCGGACTAAGCGTAAAAGATTTGCTTATCGCAGTGAAATTGAAAATATTTAAATTTTAAAATTTATTGTGGGGCTTGCGAAAATTTTATTAAAAATAAAATATGTAACAGCACACAAATGTAAAATAATAAGTTGCCTCATGATTGTATTAGTTTAGCATTGCAAATATCCCGTTATAAAAAAAATAACTAGCGATATTTATAAAAATAAGTTCATAAAGTTTTTTTTTTACAAAGCGCACACGAGCTCTGTTTTACAACTATGTTTTACTAGCTGCCGCTCGCGACTTCGTTCGCGTCCCGTTGGATCCCGTTGATTTTTCGGGATAAAACGTAGCGTATGTGTTAATCGAGGTCACGGACAATATGTATTCCAAGTTTCATCCAAATCGGATCAGTAGTTTTTGCTTGAAAGAGTAACAAACATACTCACAGACTTTCGCGTTTATAATATGAGTTCGCGTCCCGTTGGATCCCGTTAATTTTTCGGGATAAAAAGGAGCTTATGTGTTAATCCAGGTCATGGACAATATATATATCAAGTTTCATCCAAATCGGATCAGTAGTTTTTACGTTTAAGAGTAACAAACATCCATCCATCGCTACAAACTTTCGCGTTTATAATATTTGTTTTATAAAAGACTATTAGCAAACCTTCACGATGTTCATCCGTGAATCTTAAATAATAATTAAATAATCGTCGTGACATATAAACGTAAAAACCTGTCACATCTGATTGAAAAAGCTCATCTTGCAGACACGCGACATATTCAAGCACTGTAGAAGGGGTAGGTTGGAAAACCCAACCTCTCATTACGAACAAAACCAAAACAATCCCATGTTTACGGCATAATGCTGCTTTTAACGTAGTTTTTGGCAAGCTTACGTTGCTAACGGTCAATGTATTCAGTACACTCTGAAAGTTCGCAGTGCCGTCGAAGAAAGTCTATAGAAAATGAGTTTGGCTTTCAGTCGAGTCCGGGATACCACTGATGACGCACGCGTGTTTGTGTTACGGTTATAAGTTCGTAGTAAAGCTGAAGAAAAGTTTTGTGGGAGAACTTTGATCTATTTTGAGTTTGCAATCAGTCGGTGTGTTTGAGTTTCGGTGTGCCCCGCTTTCCAGTTTTGATAAAGGTTTGTTGGAGTTGTTTTTGAAAAATTAATTACGAGTACCTACTCAACTCAACCAATGATGGACAAAGAGGCCGTAAATAAAAGTTGAACTACATAAAGAACAGAATACATAAAAAATGTCGTAGCAATATGTAGTAGAATTTCAACTTTGCTACAGGAGTGAGCTATTATGAGTTATTATTTTTGTTACCTTTATTATTATTAGGTACGCAGCTCATGTTTGATTATTAATTGATAATATTTCTTTCTTTTTCGTAAAAAATGACAGCCCGACGCAATTATCATACCTAGCTAATTATTGAACTGTATAGTAAATTTTTTTTTTTGTGAAACACCAGCTAAAAGGAATTAGAAAAATTATCGTAACCTTGAGCTGTAGCCTGTTATTTCCCTATATTTTTATTAAAGTAAACCTAATTTTATTATCTTATTTATTTATTCTTTATCTTTTATCTTTTTATATTCTTTTGGGCACGAGCGAGGCAGATGAAACCGGAGAAACAAGGGAACACCGTTATAATCCAGCCTCAAGGTTCATAGTGGTTGAATCAAGCATCTGCTAAAGATTCCAAACATGTATTTTACATTACACAAAACATACATAACTAGTAACATGGGGTAGCTAGTTGTTCGAAAAATATTTTACCTACTAGGTTCAGATATAATTTACTGCCTGATAAATATGCAAATAACGCCTAGGAACTAGTAGTGGACATTTAGCAAGATTACCTTGATACCTACTCTGTCAATGTGATTTCCAAAAAACAAACAAAGAAGAAAATCGGTGTAACGAAATTGTATTTTACCATTGTACTCTTATATGTACCGCTGTTCAAAAGGAAACGGACATTCCATTGTAATAATTTCTAGCCGTTTAAAATTATCACAAAGCTTCGGATCGTTTTTGTTCAGAAATGACATTTTCATACATTTTTATTTGTTTCTATTCTCTAGTGATTTAGAATGTCGATTGACATTCTTTTGTTTTTCAATGTTTTCTATGTTAGGTCAAATAAGCTTAGAAAATAATGGTCGATTCATCTTGATCTTCTAAAGCTCATCTAGCTACTTCTTCTTCTTCTTTTAAACCTTATGGCCTGTGTCCGTCATTTCGACAGACAATTTTGTCAGTGTCAACTGATGAATTTGAAATAATATAAGTCAAGTCAAGTCTTTGTCAAGTCGGCTGTCGTTGGTTTTGAAGAGAAAATGGTGAATTTTCTCTTCAAAACATAAAACGAACTTTCACATTCAGAGAAACCACTTTACACACATTTATTCCAATGGCTCACACTTTATGTTACGACCTAAATATTATTCTTTAAAATTCCACCAAAATTAAACAACAATACTCACAATAACACAAGAAAAACTATTAAAATAAAAGTGCTATAATTATGTTGTTTCAAAAAATTACAAAACTCGAATCCCCTCATCTAGCTACGACAAGGATATTTAGTCTTCTTCTTATTTTGCCGTCGAGTCGATCAATTCGTCCAGTCGGCTGTCATTATAATGTCATGCGAGTGACAATAACAGAGACTTTTAAGGCAGCGCTAAAATGACAGAGAAAATGAGTAAAGAGGTGACGGACAGAGGCTATAAATAAAGAAGACGAAGGAAAATAAAGGGGTAAAGGGGAATAGGATAATATCTTCGTGTTGATTTTATACGTAATGTGAATTAAAAATAAACAAGAAAAAAGTTACGTCGCAGGTGTGTTTAATGACATCGTAATGGAAGCAACGTTTTTATAAGAGAAAAAGTTGGATATAAAAAATGAGTATTAAAGTCACCACATCGTTCAACCTCCCCTCGCAAAAGGGAATTTTCATAAATCTAATTTAAACAGTCTAGCTGGCGACAAACATCGAAAAATTGCAAAAGTTTAAAATTGTTAGAGCTTTTTCGCCACTTCGGGTAAGAGCTGTTACGGCTAGACTTTTAACTAAAGCACACTTTGCTTGGCCAGCTAATCTTTTATAGGTGTTCTTGGATAGTTCTTTGAGGGAACGGTTGGTTTACGAAAAGCTATTATTAGAAAGAGTGCTAAATGGAAAATGAGGTCGCGTTAAATAGACCTTAGATATTTTTTAGAATATAGACACGTCATGATTATTATCGGTAGGTATTACACATTACTGGCCACTTGTACCTAGTAGGTATATCTTGAGGTTTTTACGCTGTCGTGGATCATGATACAATAGAAATATTGCCGTGAAAGAATAATGTTTAGTCTAATGAAACCAGAAATCCCCGCATTGCTACACCATAGCAATAAATTCCCATTTGATGGGGATTTCATAATGTGGATTTCTGGAAATATCTAAATCAATCTGTACTAACGTTAGATGTTAAAATAATATTTTAACCTGCCTAGGCTACCTAGTTGAATTTTATAAAAAAAAATAAGTTTTCATTTTAAATTTTATTAATATTGAAATACAACTTATGGGTATGATGATAATGAGTTTATTATTAATTCATACAAGAGATATTATGTTCAACTTACCTTGATTTTTTTAAATAAATGAAAATAACTTTTTCTTACCTATAAATAATTTTTGATTTTGTTTCAGATATTCAATCGCATTACCTGATGGGGAAAAGTTCTGTGCTCTACATGTGGTACCTTGTTATGCTCAGTGTCTGCATCGGTAAGAACTTGCTTGTTACTTTAATTTTATTAGATTTACAAACATACATACAAATGCGTATCAGCATTGCTATTCAGCGCGGCAATGCAGCCAGTGTTTTGGGCACGCTTCCGATTGGTACTGATTTGGACCAGTTGAGCTATCTATAAATCGTTTGCAACGGTTTGTAGATAGCTCAACTGTTCCATGTGTATTTTGTAAATATTGTAAATACTGTATTAGTTGTAATTTTCTTTGTGAATATATTTTTACAGCTAAGTACATACAAATAATAAATAAATATGTCTGTACCTAAACGCCATTCATGGATGTTTTTTTTTTATGGTAAATGTAGTAGAACAAGCTGATAGCTCACCGGATGTTAAGTAGTAACTTCTGCCTATGACAATGCATTACCTCACAGAGCAAGTCCAAGTCCATGATTACAAAAAAATAAATGCATCAAATGCTTGTTGTTGTTTTGTCATACATTCACTTCAGAGTCCTAACTTACCATTCCATTGTCAGAACTATAACGCTGTTTGTTGTATAAAATGCTATCAAAGTAAGAAAAAATCAAAAAACTGAAACCAATGCCTGTACAAAGCATTGTTAGTCAAAATTCACGCGCAAGCAAACCTCGTAAAACACTTTAAATTGGAGTCAACTGTACCCGGCACTTTCCAATAAGGCTAGTAAATCTCACACTCGGGTTTCAAAATAACACACTCGCGAAACAGCGGAAAAAATATAGCCTTTTCCGCAGAAAATCAATCGGCATAAATTTTTCCTTCTTCATTGAAAATGGAATCCAACCCACTGAGGCATTCAACGTCCAACCCTAGGAAGATTTGTGAGAATATACGTTTTTTAATTTATTCCCAACAGATCAAGGCGATGGACGGTGGAAGGAACGGGACAAACAGAATCTACAACACGATATTATGGCTTACAAAAAAATTGCTGGTAAATATGATTTGGTCTTCCCAAGATACACCAAATTTTCCAATATTATGATACGCAGAATAAAACAAATAATAAAATTACTACAGCGAATACTTCCATTCAAAACATAAAAAATAAAGCGAGAAAAAAATTAATTAAAACGAACAGTTCTTTACTGATTACGCAGCTCTCCGATATAAATGAGAGCATGGTAGGAAAGTATTTCAATACAGTAGCAACAAAAAACAGCATACATTATTGTTTTCACCAACAAACGAGATATTTTCATACAAAATTGTTTCGTTCCACAAAAATCATAATAATACAAACGCTTGCCAAACATAATAATGTGTTTTCTTTTCAGTAAAATTGGAGCGAGAGATAGAAGTGTTTTACGATGAATACCCAAACGAATGGCTCAAGGGCGATGATGTGGATAGAATACACTACAAATATTTGACCAATATACTGGACCGTAACATAGATATGAGAAAGAATAGCGAGCACACGGATGAAGGAAAACACACCTTTCCTTTTGTTAGCAGCGGGCGAGATGTAACGGGAGCTACTGAACCAACAACAACAGACAGAAGTACACAACTTCGAAACAACTTGAATAAATTTAAAGCAACGGACTGGCCGACATTCCAAGACATCTTACTGGCGATAGGAAAAAAATACGACTGGAAAAACGACCGATGGATCAAAGTGAAAGAGAAACCTAAGAAAATTGAAAGTAGTGTCAGTTTGCAAGCTCAAGTTAACGAAGTTAATATAAGCGAAAGGCATAGATTTAACTATAGAATTGTAAAACTTAAAAAGAGCAAAAGTAGAAGAAATGTTGTTGTTGCAGTTTCTGTTGTCAGATAGCTTGAAGCGTATTGTTTTAATACGCAATACAATATTTTGTAGACGAAACGGGACCAACAAAGGGTCGCATTAATTGTATTATAAAAAGCGATTTTGCCTAAAAGGAATGCAAAAAGATTAATGACGTTCTACCCTCGTTGCTTACGGTCATAATACCCGGTTTGAACGCTTGTAATAACATTGAAGAAATAGGCATGTTTATTGTTTTCGACAACATGATATTGACTTTTGAGAGCTAATGTTAAATGTTATGTAAGGTAAAGACGTTTTCACACCGCACTGACACCGATATTTTTGTTCGAGCAACTGACATATCAACGTAGAGTCCGTATCAGCCAGACAAACACCTATTTCTAGATGATTTTTTTACAGCTTTACCAAAATCATGAACTCCATACCAAAGTATTGAACTGAAACAGCTGCTCTGCTTAGTCAAGCACTGAGCAAGCGGTTGAATAAAGAACCAGCATCTACCCACATGTGAAGCTTGCAGCTTGTTGAGTCGATTTCAATTTATTTTACATCAATCCGCCTGGCTATTTCATTGAAACTGCCACAATCCAGACACCGTAAAGTGTATCAAACAACTACGCTGTACGTTATATGTACTTGTGCTATAGCGTTCGAGCTACTCATTTGCTTAGAGGGCTCGTTGGGATTTTTTCATCGACCTCACCTTTGAGCCAGCCAGTGGGCTCGATGGGAATAACCCATTTATACATATACATAGACCTTGCTCTAGAGATACCTAAATCGACGGACTGTCGCGTTATGACAGTCATAGTGTGAACTAGACATGGTACGACTTACTGCCATAAATTGTAGTAATTTAATAATTAGTTCAGCAGTGGACTTCTACAGTTTGATATGATGATGATGAAAGACAAACAGCAGCAGTCATATATTTTTATGCCAGCTAGCAGGCGAGCAGGCGAGTCACCCGAAGTAGTCACCACTCCCCACCGCCACGTGCACCAGAGGTGATCCTGGTTCGCTGGTGATAAACCTACCTTTAACCGGAAAAGTAAATTATATCACAAGTTACTTAATAACACTGAAGAAGAAGTACACCTACTCAACATTTAATATACGAAGCTGTAAGTTTAAATTCACTCTGTAACGACTCACCATAAACAACTAAAAGTCACATAACACAGTGTTTACCCCACACTAGGATTCCTCGTGTGGCGGGTAACAGAACTTACGAGTGTCTTGGCATCCTTCGTGAATTGATACTGCACCAAGTCTTCTTGTTTCCTTTCGCCTTCAGCACGAGTATTTTTCTAATTTCAAGTCACATGTTTAATTTTATCAAGAAGTTCAAGTATCTCAGTATGAAAAAGTCTTCAACTGTTATTTCAAATAAAAAAAAAATAAAACGTTTTGTAGAAGGTTCAGTCAAAAGAAAACGAGGGTTAAAAAACCAAGAGAAAGACTTACCGCGGTCCGCCGCTTCTGAATTATGGACAGACGAGGCTCGAGGTAGATTTTTCATTAAATTTTTCATAAAAGACATTTTCCTTTTGTTTACTATTTTTGTAACAAAATCCCTTTGAATATGAACTGAGTAGAACAATAAAGCGGGGGTTAGGGGTAGGAATAAAAATTTAAGCCATTTCGTATCATAACTTTTTACCACCCTGTAAAATCATAGCTTGTTGCCTACGTTTTCCTAGCATGAAGTTTCCATATATAGTGTATGTGAAAAACATTTGAAAAAAGGATAAAATGAAACATCTACTTTATTTTTAAACTTCTTGAGTATGTAGAGATTTTCCGCTTGAGAAAAGATGCAAGGAGCTGAAACTGAATGAGATTCTACTGCGTGTAAATTGCACATGAATGTTTTTTAAGTGAGCTGGTTTGCTTGTTACCCGACTATTCAGACATATTACACCTAACATGTTATTTATAAACTCGATGCAAGCTGTGGATAGTTACTTCACAGCTTTTTTTACTTCACAGCTGTTTTGTCTTATACATTGACAAGCAAATTCGATCGAAAGAAACAAAACCAAACACAATTTTGAGTTTGTTTTATTAACATTTTGAGTTTGTTTTTTTACTAATAAGGTGCATTAGGCAATTATTGTCCGGTCCTCTGCCACCCCCAGGTAAATTTTATAGCCTTAACCGTTTCTCGGATGTTTTTTGGTACCATGATTTTGTCCCATGAGACTGCAAGCTATATTATTTCTTCACTCTATAGTCTAATTATCATAGCTCTCAGCAATCACCATCGCAGGTCTATTGTAATGCGAGTCACGAAATTGTAAAGCTTGTTGCTCCAAAATTATGCTTCAAGTGGGTGTTGTAATTTTACGAACAATTTATTTTGGTCAACGGCCAAAATATTCAAGATTTACAACTTTTAATAAAGAAAATATATTAATATTTTAGCGATAAAACGCCGTATAATAAGAGATTAAGATTAAATACCTATGTAGTAACTTTATTAAATGTTTTATATTGAATTATTTTGTTTATACGTATGGTAAATGGACAATATAAATACGTGGTTTTATAATGCCATCAAACAACCAACAACCCCGATGATATCGTCTGACAGCAAATTTTAAATCAGTTATTATAATAGTAAGCATCTACTACTTACATAGGTGTTGAGCAGCGTGCCCCACACTGGTGGCTATGACCAACATTGAACAATTAATTTGGCAGTAAAATATAAAAAAATAAAATGATTGTAAAATGTATCCCGACGGAATAGAACTCACATTTGTATAAACCACATCTATGCGCAGAACGATAGACAGGAAAAGTTTCCCATAGTAGCTACGTATATTGTTCGTAGTTTGCGGAAAAGCCGAAGAAAACCTTACTTATTGCTAAATAACACGTGTTCTCGTAACTAGTTTTCTTCGTATTATTTTCCTTTTCCCAGACTTCTCTATTAAGGTATATTACTAGTAAGTAAGTAGGTACCTGTTTCGTTTTTTTCTTACAAAGCGAGAAAGTCGTTACATTAACGCAGATAGGTATTTGAGATACAGATTTACCCAAACCGTGGTTTGATTTATTTGATTTATTATTCAATTGTCTCCAAAAATGAACCAGAAGGATTCGCCTGCTTCAGTATTTTTACATTAGGTACTCTAGAAGGCCACCCGTATAAAACGGAAGATTAAGTCGAACCTATGCCAGCAATAAAACCAGATATATGGTAGTGCCACGCAATACATCACCCGGTTACAGATCACTAAATAGTTGCTTTATAACCCGAGAATACATTGGGTCACAAGTGAATCCGCTACTGGACCACGAATGATATTCACCATCATGATGATTCACAGCCAGATTTCACCCAGGTATAGGCTTCCATTACTTAGGGCCATTCATCACAATCTATGTGCTATCCAATCCAATCCGTGTAATATGTTGTTGTTATTTATAGAAGACACTGAAGGCACACACAGTTAACCAAAATGACTGTCATATCTTTTTTTTGACATAAAAATTACAACTTACTAAAGAGCTGTTATAATATAAAATTACACATAATCAGTGTGATTTATAAATTCGTTATAAAGTTGAAATAGTTATACCGTCTTTTGTTTTTTGCATTGACAAACAAATTCAAATTCGATCGAAGGAGGTGTAACATGGTGTAACCTTTCAAAGCTTATATGTATCTTTCGTGTTTTTGGAAAAGGCCGATTCTACTCAGAATTTTTTTTTATTGCGAAAGTGATGAAGCAAGTATGGCTTACCTACTTGGATGACAAGCGATGTTTACCTGAAAATGTACGTCTACTGAGGACGTAACCTGCGAAACATAACACTGCATTCTTCCCTCTAGATGTATAAATATCTCATGTGTTTTATTATTGCACCTGTACAGTAAAAAACCCGGTTCTAGTCCAAAAGTTAGAACGTCTGCGCTGGGACGATCTCTGCCCCCAGCGCGACCGTCTCTGAAGGTCAGCGAAAGAATCACCATTAAGTTAATTGGCGAAAGGCCTTATCAGTTTTCCGGAAGAACGCTTGATAAACGGTTTACGAAAATAGCTTTGGGAAGCCCGCATTGGACAATGTTTAATGCCATGTCGTCGCCTGTCAGAGATATGATCGTATTTTGTGTCTAGAGACGAGTATTGTTGACCAAAAGTTTTGACAAAAAAAAACACTTTTTACGGCTTTACTGTAAAACTTTATCCACCTATAAAAATACTATATTTACAGACATGCGTTCATACTTTTTATCTGATTTGTTTACTTAAAACCAGCTGAAAACCCAGCTATTGTGCTCAATCAAAATAAAATAGTAATTAGCTAGCTTATCTGTTCATCAACACGCCACGGTACTTAACTTTATGTAGGTTAAACATGATTTGAACCCACACTAGAGACATTAAAATAGCTACAGCTCAACAAGATAAGCAGGTACAAATACTACTAAAACACGGAGGCACAGATTTAATATTACTAACACACACCACTCTTGGAACATTTTCACCGTGTTTTGTCTTTTGCATTGACAAACAGATTCAAATTCGATGTAAAGAAACAAAACCCGGTGGTCCCTAATTATTCCAAGCTTACTTAGAGTTTGTTAATAACATGGTAACTTTTTTCGACCCTATAATAAACTAGGTTTACACTAGCTCTTTTCACGCCAGCATTCTAAGTTTGTATGAACGCGTTTTGCAGTGGTATAGCTATAGGCAAAGGGGAAGGTGGGGCGTTTATTTATAACCTCTATGAGCCCGCAATTGTACTCACACAAAGAACCAAAACATAAGCCGACGATCCCTATAATGAAAAGAGGTTTGAAAAGAGCACGCAGATAGGGTCACAATATAATAATGGATACCTACTTACCACAGTAAATGAGGGTGGGTGCTCTTTTATATGGCTTATTATTTTATTTCTAAAATTAAAATATACAATGAAAATTCTTATATTAATAACTAAAGATTTTATAGAAGGTTTAAATTGATTAATTGATACATTCATGAATCATTCAGAAACAAAATTACCACTAGTTATTAAAATATGACATGCCATTTTAATTTTTTTTTATTAGAAAGAAAAAAAATTACATAAAAGTGAGGCAACCCTTGTAGTATTAACACAATGTAATAGTAGAACAACTTATGTAACAGAAGACAAAGCTTGGATGGCTTCTGAGGAGGGTAACATAATGGACATTTTTGCTAACGAAAACGGTTAATGACTTTTGAACGTGGGTAAACACACAAAAGGTTAGCGGACTAAGCGTAAAAGATTTGCTTATCGCAGTGAAATTGAAAATATTTAAATTTTAAAATTTATTGTGGGGCTTGCGAAAATTTTATTAAAAATAAAATATGTAACAGCACACAAATGTAAAATAATAAGTTGCCTCATGATTGTATTAGTTTAGCATTGCAAATATCCCGTTATAAAAAAAATAACTAGCGATATTTATAAAAATAAGTTCATAAAGTTTTTTTTTTACAAAGCGCACACGAGCTCTGTTTTACAACTATGTTTTACTAGCTGCCGCTCGCGACTTCGTTCGCGTCCCGTTGGATCCCGTTGATTTTTCGGGATAAAACGTAGCGTATGTGTTAATCGAGGTCACGGACAATATGTATTCCAAGTTTCATCCAAATCGGATCAGTAGTTTTTGCTTGAAAGAGTAACAAACATACTCACAGACTTTCGCGTTTATAATATGAGTTCGCGTCCCGTTGGATCCCGTTAATTTTTCGGGATAAAAAGGAGCTTATGTGTTAATCCAGGTCATGGACAATATATATATCAAGTTTCATCCAAATCGGATCAGTAGTTTTTACGTTTAAGAGTAACAAACATCCATCCATCGCTACAAACTTTCGCGTTTATAATATTTGTTTTATAAAAGACTATTAGCAAACCTTCACGATGTTCATCCGTGAATCTTAAATAATAATTAAATAATCGTCGTGACATATAAACGTAAAAACCTGTCACATCTGATTGAAAAAGCTCATCTTGCAGACACGCGACATATTCAAGCACTGTAGAAGGGGTAGGTTGGAAAACCCAACCTCTCATTACGAACAAAACCAAAACAATCCCATGTTTACGGCATAATGCTGCTTTTAACGTAGTTTTTGGCAAGCTTACGTTGCTAACGGTCAATGTATTCAGTACACTCTGAAAGTTCGCAGTGCCGTCGAAGAAAGTCTATAGAAAATGAGTTTGGCTTTCAGTCGAGTCCGGGATACCACTGATGACGCACGCGTGTTTGTGTTACGGTTATAAGTTCGTAGTAAAGCTGAAGAAAAGTTTTGTGGGAGAACTTTGATCTATTTTGAGTTTGCAATCAGTCGGTGTGTTTGAGTTTCGGTGTGCCCCGCTTTCCAGTTTTGATAAAGGTTTGTTGGAGTTGTTTTTGAAAAATTAATTACGAGTACCTACTCAACTCAACCAATGATGGACAAAGAGGCCGTAAATAAAAGTTGAACTACATAAAGAACAGAATACATAAAAAATGTCGTAGCAATATGTAGTAGAATTTCAACTTTGCTACAGGAGTGAGCTATTATGAGTTATTATTTTTGTTACCTTTATTATTATTAGGTACGCAGCTCATGTTTGATTATTAATTGATAATATTTCTTTCTTTTTCGTAAAAAATGACAGCCCGACGCAATTATCATACCTAGCTAATTATTGAACTGTATAGTAAATTTTTTTTTTTGTGAAACACCAGCTAAAAGGAATTAGAAAAATTATCGTAACCTTGAGCTGTAGCCTGTTATTTCCCTATATTTTTATTAAAGTAAACCTAATTTTATTATCTTATTTATTTATTCTTTATCTTTTATCTTTTTATATTCTTTTGGGCACGAGCGAGGCAGATGAAACCGGAGAAACAAGGGAACACCGTTATAATCCAGCCTCAAGGTTCATAGTGGTTGAATCAAGCATCTGCTAAAGATTCCAAACATGTATTTTACATTACACAAAACATACATAACTAGTAACATGGGGTAGCTAGTTGTTCGAAAAATATTTTACCTACTAGGTTCAGATATAATTTACTGCCTGATAAATATGCAAATAACGCCTAGGAACTAGTAGTGGACATTTAGCAAGATTACCTTGATACCTACTCTGTCAATGTGATTTCCAAAAAACAAACAAAGAAGAAAATCGGTGTAACGAAATTGTATTTTACCATTGTACTCTTATATGTACCGCTGTTCAAAAGGAAACGGACATTCCATTGTAATAATTTCTAGCCGTTTAAAATTATCACAAAGCTTCGGATCGTTTTTGTTCAGAAATGACATTTTCATACATTTTTATTTGTTTCTATTCTCTAGTGATTTAGAATGTCGATTGACATTCTTTTGTTTTTCAATGTTTTCTATGTTAGGTCAAATAAGCTTAGAAAATAATGGTCGATTCATCTTGATCTTCTAAAGCTCATCTAGCTACTTCTTCTTCTTCTTTTAAACCTTATGGCCTGTGTCCGTCATTTCGACAGACAATTTTGTCAGTGTCAACTGATGAATTTGAAATAATATAAGTCAAGTCAAGTCTTTGTCAAGTCGGCTGTCGTTGGTTTTGAAGAGAAAATGGTGAATTTTCTCTTCAAAACATAAAACGAACTTTCACATTCAGAGAAACCACTTTACACACATTTATTCCAATGGCTCACACTTTATGTTACGACCTAAATATTATTCTTTAAAATTCCACCAAAATTAAACAACAATACTCACAATAACACAAGAAAAACTATTAAAATAAAAGTGCTATAATTATGTTGTTTCAAAAAATTACAAAACTCGAATCCCCTCATCTAGCTACGACAAGGATATTTAGTCTTCTTCTTATTTTGCCGTCGAGTCGATCAATTCGTCCAGTCGGCTGTCATTATAATGTCATGCGAGTGACAATAACAGAGACTTTTAAGGCAGCGCTAAAATGACAGAGAAAATGAGTAAAGAGGTGACGGACAGAGGCTATAAATAAAGAAGACGAAGGAAAATAAAGGGGTAAAGGGGAATAGGATAATATCTTCGTGTTGATTTTATACGTAATGTGAATTAAAAATAAACAAGAAAAAAGTTACGTCGCAGGTGTGTTTAATGACATCGTAATGGAAGCAACGTTTTTATAAGAGAAAAAGTTGGATATAAAAAATGAGTATTAAAGTCACCACATCGTTCAACCTCCCCTCGCAAAAGGGAATTTTCATAAATCTAATTTAAACAGTCTAGCTGGCGACAAACATCGAAAAATTGCAAAAGTTTAAAATTGTTAGAGCTTTTTCGCCACTTCGGGTAAGAGCTGTTACGGCTAGACTTTTAACTAAAGCACACTTTGCTTGGCCAGCTAATCTTTTATAGGTGTTCTTGGATAGTTCTTTGAGGGAACGGTTGGTTTACGAAAAGCTATTATTAGAAAGAGTGCTAAATGGAAAATGAGGTCGCGTTAAATAGACCTTAGATATTTTTTAGAATATAGACACGTCATGATTATTATCGGTAGGTATTACACATTACTGGCCACTTGTACCTAGTAGGTATATCTTGAGGTTTTTACGCTGTCGTGGATCATGATACAATAGAAATATTGCCGTGAAAGAATAATGTTTAGTCTAATGAAACCAGAAATCCCCGCATTGCTACACCATAGCAATAAATTCCCATTTGATGGGGATTTCATAATGTGGATTTCTGGAAATATCTAAATCAATCTGTACTAACGTTAGATGTTAAAATAATATTTTAACCTGCCTAGGCTACCTAGTTGAATTTTATAAAAAAAAATAAGTTTTCATTTTAAATTTTATTAATATTGAAATACAACTTATGGGTATGATGATAATGAGTTTATTATTAATTCATACAAGAGATATTATGTTCAACTTACCTTGATTTTTTTAAATAAATGAAAATAACTTTTTCTTACCTATAAATAATTTTTGATTTTGTTTCAGATATTCAATCGCATTACCTGATGGGGAAAAGTTCTGTGCTCTACATGTGGTACCTTGTTATGCTCAGTGTCTGCATCGGTAAGAACTTGCTTGTTACTTTAATTTTATTAGATTTACAAACATACATACAAATGCGTATCAGCATTGCTATTCAGCGCGGCAATGCAGCCAGTGTTTTGGGCACGCTTCCGATTGGTACTGATTTGGACCAGTTGAGCTATCTATAAATCGTTTGCAACGGTTTGTAGATAGCTCAACTGTTCCATGTGTATTTTGTAAATATTGTAAATACTGTATTAGTTGTAATTTTCTTTGTGAATATATTTTTACAGCTAAGTACATACAAATAATAAATAAATATGTCTGTACCTAAACGCCATTCATGGATGTTTTTTTTTTATGGTAAATGTAGTAGAACAAGCTGATAGCTCACCGGATGTTAAGTAGTAACTTCTGCCTATGACAATGCATTACCTCACAGAGCAAGTCCAAGTCCATGATTACAAAAAAATAAATGCATCAAATGCTTGTTGTTGTTTTGTCATACATTCACTTCAGAGTCCTAACTTACCATTCCATTGTCAGAACTATAACGCTGTTTGTTGTATAAAATGCTATCAAAGTAAGAAAAAATCAAAAAACTGAAACCAATGCCTGTACAAAGCATTGTTAGTCAAAATTCACGCGCAAGCAAACCTCGTAAAACACTTTAAATTGGAGTCAACTGTACCCGGCACTTTCCAATAAGGCTAGTAAATCTCACACTCGGGTTTCAAAATAACACACTCGCGAAACAGCGGAAAAAATATAGCCTTTTCCGCAGAAAATCAATCGGCATAAATTTTTCCTTCTTCATTGAAAATGGAATCCAACCCACTGAGGCATTCAACGTCCAACCCTAGGAAGATTTGTGAGAATATACGTTTTTTAATTTATTCCCAACAGATCAAGGCGATGGACGGTGGAAGGAACGGGACAAACAGAATCTACAACACGATATTATGGCTTACAAAAAAATTGCTGGTAAATATGATTTGGTCTTCCCAAGATACACCAAATTTTCCAATATTATGATACGCAGAATAAAACAAATAATAAAATTACTACAGCGAATACTTCCATTCAAAACATAAAAAATAAAGCGAGAAAAAAATTAATTAAAACGAACAGTTCTTTACTGATTACGCAGCTCTCCGATATAAATGAGAGCATGGTAGGAAAGTATTTCAATACAGTAGCAACAAAAAACAGCATACATTATTGTTTTCACCAACAAACGAGATATTTTCATACAAAATTGTTTCGTTCCACAAAAATCATAATAATACAAACGCTTGCCAAACATAATAATGTGTTTTCTTTTCAGTAAAATTGGAGCGAGAGATAGAAGTGTTTTACGATGAATACCCAAACGAATGGCTCAAGGGCGATGATGTGGATAGAATACACTACAAATATTTGACCAATATACTGGACCGTAACATAGATATGAGAAAGAATAGCGAGCACACGGATGAAGGAAAACACACCTTTCCTTTTGTTAGCAGCGGGCGAGATGTAACGGGAGCTACTGAACCAACAACAACAGACAGAAGTACACAACTTCGAAACAACTTGAATAAATTTAAAGCAACGGACTGGCCGACATTCCAAGACATCTTACTGGCGATAGGAAAAAAATACGACTGGAAAAACGACCGATGGATCAAAGTGAAAGAGAAACCTAAGAAAATTGAAAGTAGTGTCAGTTTGCAAGCTCAAGTTAACGAAGTTAATATAAGCGAAAGGCATAGATTTAACTATAGAATTGTAAAACTTAAAAAGAGCAAAAGTAGAAGAAATGTTGTTGTTGCAGTTTCTGTTGTCAGATAGCTTGAAGCGTATTGTTTTAATACGCAATACAATATTTTGTAGACGAAACGGGACCAACAAAGGGTCGCATTAATTGTATTATAAAAAGCGATTTTGCCTAAAAGGAATGCAAAAAGATTAATGACGTTCTACCCTCGTTGCTTACGGTCATAATACCCGGTTTGAACGCTTGTAATAACATTGAAGAAATAGGCATGTTTATTGTTTTGTTTCATCGTAATATTTTGTTATAAAACTGCTTTATGTGCTGTTTCGAATGTAATAATAAGATAATGCGTTTTTCGATAAACCTTACGATGGTCTAATAATATCTATCTTACTTTTATTTATCAGTTTAAGTACATTGTTAAAGTTATTGCTGCAGAAATATGTTTTGTATTAGATGGACAAACCTGTAAGATAGCTATTTCCTAAAAAAAAATACCACGATCACCCTACAATGTCATTTTATTTAGATAGTAATAACGGTAATAGATCTTTCAATCTTTCTACTACATGAAGATAGGCGTTTGCACACTGGCACGATAATTAGGTACATGATAATCATATCATGTCAGCTGCTCTTCTTCTTCTCTTAAATAATGGCATCTGTCCGTCATTTCGACAGACAATTTTGCCAGTGTCAAGTAATGAATTTGAAATAATATATAAGTCGAGTCAAGTCTTCGTCAAGTCGGCTGTCGTTTGTTTTGAAGAGAAAATGGTGGATATTCTTTTCAAAACCTGTAACGAATTTTCACATTCAGAGAAACCACCTTACACACATTTATTCCAATGGCTCACACTTTATATTACGATCTAAGTATTATTGGTTAAAATTCCACCAAAATTAAACAACAATACTCTACAAGAAAAACTATTAAAATAAAAGTGCTATATATTGTTTCAAAAAATGACAAAACTCGAATCCTGGCAGCTGCTCAAATTTACCGTTGTCGTTGGCGACATACACGATATCATGAAGGCGTCGTCAGTGACATTGACAACTTCCCACATTGTATCGTTTTTGTCATCTGCAATCGCTACTGAACTGGCACGTTGTCCTTTACATAATATCTTATTACATGTGCCAAGACTATGTGCCATGTGCTATTACTAATTCATTTGTGTAATTTTCTCTATCATAATATTCATAATAAGCTGAATGTTTATGTGCTGCCGCGTAGTTCAATTCTAGGTATGTGTTTTGAAAACCCCATTCCATAAATACTACTGTTAAAGAAAAATAAACTGTAAATAAAGAAAATATGTTTCATTTTGTCAACTCTCAATCTGAAATCAAAATGTTTTTCCAACCGGTGCTTTCGTTTTCAAGATAATATAATTTTGGACATGTTATTTTAATATTGTACTATCTAGCTAAGTATTATAAACTGAGGTTTTATTGATAACTTTATAGAATTTTAAAATATGTGTTGTATAAAGAAAAAAAAACTTTAAACGTGACAAGTTGAAAGCCCGTTCAACAGTATTTTAAACTGTAATCACAAAGTGGTGTGTAAGCACAAGAAACCCGGCGTCAGTTAGCGAAGTGCTTACAGATGATAAATTATCATTACACCTAAGTGACACAATGATCGATTGAGTCGTTTAGCTTAGGTCGCTGTTGTTTTGTTTCAAATTTTGTGGAAAAGATAGTAGGTACCTTCTTTTTTGTGACTCAACGTGTAAATAGCTTTTATAATTTTGCAGTTTTGAGCAGCCACTTGATGCAGGTTAAATTCCGGTAGCAAGACAAAAATTCTGCATTTTCTGTAGTTTCTCTGTATGTTGAGGTTAAGTTAAGGCAAGGATTGTTTGAGGGTAGTTGCTCCCAAGAATCTTCTTCTTCTATCCATCTTCTTCTTCTTTTAATATATAAAACTCTTTTGAAGCTGACTGACAATCAACGCACAGCCTAAACTATAAGTCCCAGAGGTATGAAATTTTGAGGGTAGTATCCTTATATATAGTGTGGGGGTGCACTAAGAAAGGAATTTTGAAAAGTCACACTCTAAAGGGTCGATAATTAGGATCAATGATTTTAACCAAATAATGAAAATGCTGCAAACACGCGAGCAAAACCGCGGGCGACAGCTAGTATAGGAATAAGAATCCTCATAATGCAAAAGTATCAGCTATTAGAGAAGTAAGTAATAGTGATGTTCAGTGATCTAAACATAATAAAAGAAAATTTTGAAGTCTAAAAAACCAAAAAACGTAACACTTCATCCATAACCACATTCAGAAACTAGTTTTATGCATAAAGCATTCAAAGGTGGATACCTTCTCAATGTTTGTGGCTTTGCCGAGCCTTTGGCAATCGGTTGAAGTGGCGGTGGAGGTCTGAAATAAAACCAGAGCACGTCATTGAACCAAGATGAGGTCTGTATCACTATCATAAGTCTCGCTCACGGATTTCCAAAGGAATACAAAGGTCTTGTGACCTTCTCAATGATTACTGGTGGCGAGTGGGTTGTGTTTTTATATAACGCTAGTAATTATGAATAAAAAAAAACATTATAGTCCAGCAATTTAAGCTAACACAATTATAATAATCAATGAATAACTAGTTTGGTTTTAATCAACTGAAAAAGGGTTGCATCAGCAGTCGGTCGGAAAATTGTAGCAAAGGAAACTTGGGAAGTTTGAAAATTAAAACAATGCTTATCGTGCACACAGCAATTCCGAACAGGGAACAAAACCCTAAGGTGTGGTGTGTTTCGAACATTTTTACGACCGCAGCAAAAAGTGCAGAGGAAAGTACTCACAGCACAGGTATTCCATCAGTTAGTATAGTTGGTACATCGTAACTAGGTAGGTAAGTACAACCGCCGAACTTGCCTAATTCCACTGGCACGGACACTTCAAAAGTGCTCCAACTCAAGACCGGATATTACTGTTTGCACAGGTCTCCGGACACGGGCATGCAAATAGCCCTGTTTACTGAAGGTGCTGACGAGTTTGCACTCAGATCAGACACCCTCGACCCGCGGGAAAATAAACACAAATAACCCTGAGGTTGATTGAGATGCTTCCCGTTTTCACTGTGAAGAGATTAGAGTTTCATTAAAGTAAGAAACCACAGAATACAGAATAACCACCTGTCGTCCGAGCAATTACCTTAGTCTTCATCATCACAATATAGACCTACACAAAAGTCCACTGCTGGACATAATATCCTTATAGATTTACAGAAAAGGCGGTGCTAAGTCTTCATCCGCCAGTTTCCCGCAATCAACGTCGACATCGACAGTCCAACGAGGCTATACCTAAGTAAATGCTCGTAAAGGTGTATTTTGACTTCGCGAATTCTTGCATACTAGTAAGTACAAGTGATTTTATCAGTTCTCTTTTACAGGGTTACTTTTCTTTGTCAAAGTATATTTAGTTTTTATAGTAGATCCCTTCCTAAAATATCCAACTCCATAGAAAAACAAAAACACATCGAGGTGTTATAAAATAACAACACCTCAAAACAATAAATAGTTGACGAATTAGAGACGTAAGTGACTAATCTTTGCCAGGATAAGTAGGTTTTTACGTCCAACACTAGTCCTACTCTCCATGTAATAGAGGTAATTATGACTTCTCGACAAAAAAAATGAGTGCAAGTAGGTACCACTTGTGTGCCATTCTTTTATTTAAGGTAGGTTACGTTTAAGCAAGCGTAGTGTAGGACGCCCTCCGGCTAGGAGGGGTGACGATCTGAGACATGTAGCTGGCAAACACTGGATGAGAAGAGCCGAAGACCGGGCTCAGTGGCGCGTCTTGGGAGAGACCTATGTCCAGCAGTGGACTATTATAGGTTGATGATGATGATGATGATGATGAGGTTACTTATTCTATTTACGTTATTATTATTTGATGGCCATTTTGATTTAAATTCGTTTAAAAGTAACAGCGCAAAACAACAGTCAATTTCAACTTCAGACAGTTTTATTATGCTATACATCTAGCTAACAGCCGATGTTATTCGGACGTGGAAAAATAAATTGCTAGTCCACTCACATTCACACATCAATTTTTCATAGACATGTTTTAGCCTCTCAAAAGAAAGGCAATATATCATGAGTATGTCGCGGGTAAACATAAAAACTGCCTTAGACTGCAGTTTATCATACATATACCTACGTGTGGAGGGGTTTCAGGTAAAGTAGGACTTTGATACAATTATCATTTGCTTGATATAAAAAATTTCACTGTTACCTACAGTACTACTGTTAGGTATACTTATCTGCAACATTTTCTTTTCCTTTTGTTTTATTTATTTCTAAGCTATTCAGTAAAAATAATGTGTGTTATTAAAAAAATGAATTCGCAAAGGAATATTCGATCTTAATGTATTTATTTCAGAGTCAGAAGTTAAACATTCTTTAGGAGTGGTTTTCGTCTTCAAGAGTTGATTTTTAAGCCTTATTTACGAACACATTTAAAATGTTCTATAAATCAAGGCTTATAAATAAGCAAGTCCCCTAAAAACATCGTACGTGTTCCTCCACTAAAACGTGACGAGAAAAGTGAGTAAAATGCAGAGTCTATTTTTTCTGCTTCCCGCCAACGCCCGGCGTTGACTGCCTACCAAGATTATCCATGCCACTTTACCAGTAAATATTTTAACACTGGTGATACATACATTAACTGACTATTTTTTTGAGGAGTTTTTTATATGAGATAGATTTTCCTTTGCCCAGTATCTCACCTGATGTTCACTTGATCGTACGTGACGTTGAAGTCGACGGTGAAAATGGACAGTCTAGAAGACACCTATTCACTCTTGCTTTGAAAAGACCCGGATTGTAGCTTTCAGAAAAATTGCAACGAGTTCCGTTCCTTAGCAGTTCACATAGTGAATTTAGTACTAATAATACAAGTTCAATAGATTATTTTCGTTCCTAGATTTGTTTAAAAGTTGTAGAAGTGCTACTGGCTTGTTTCTATCTCCTACTATGTCGTCATTGTCACCGACATATTATTACGTCGTCATTTTTATCGCCGATAGTTGCACTAGTTTTGTGTACCTTGAATCGGTTATACCAAACCAATGCAAAGGTACCCACTTAAAGTAGCTATGGGTAATTAAGGTTGAAGAGCTAATTACGGAAAGTATTCTGAATATTCAAAGGAAGGTAAACTATGTCAGTTAGGTAGTTAAACTTTACAACCTTAATAGTTAAAGTTTCGTGGAACATGGAAGTTTCGTTTTCGTCCGCCTAAGTTCTGTTTCGATTTGGAAAAGTTAGGTTATCTTTCAATAGCTACCTACTTTTTGTTTTTGTGTAAGTGGTTAATCAAAAAAACTGTGTTCAGACAAAAGTAAAACCAAATAGTTGTATCAAAAAAAAAATCACAATCTTCTGTCAACCAAAGTATTTCTCCGTAAACCTTAATAGGTATCCTACAATAAAAATCTATTGAATTAGTCCTACACAGAACCCCAGATAATGTTAATGTTATGGCCCGAAATCAAGTGGGCCCTCCTTGATTGCTCGGAACCTTTACACTTGTGTATTCGAGTATTTTTAGGAGACAACACAGAGTCCTAACAAGATAGAACGGATAAAAAGATTAGTAACAAAAATATGAACATAATATATTCATATTTTTCTACGGTTTTAACATTGTCCAGAAGTAGGGCAACTTAGGGTAAATAAACTTTTGGCACATTTTGAGTACCAAACTTGTTATTCCACAGAGAACGTTAAGAATTCCTTATTACAAAAAAAAGTGTTTCTTTATTGTATAATTTTGTATTTGACTCAATAATGTAGATAAGTTTCCTACTACGAGTGTAATGTACGTTCGAACAATTACCTTGTAAGAAGGATTACATATACAAAAGAGCGCTTGGAACCAGGGCCGTAATTTCTTGCCTGTTCCTCTAGGCTCTGATCGCGAAGAACTGTGACCTAGAATCATCATCATCAATTTTTTTTATATATAAAACTCTTTTAAAGCTGACTGATAATCAACGCACAGCCTAAACCATATGTCCTATAGGTATGAAATTTAGAGGGTAGTATCCTTATATAGTGTAGTGGTGCACTAAGAAAGGAATTTTGAAAAGTCACACTCTAAAGGGACTATTTAGAACGCGAGCAACACCGCGGGCGACGGCTAGTCTTGTTTCCTGAGATCCTTGTTTAAATTAAAAATATTTGACTTTGACTACATTTTGTATGCAACGATTCGATCAATGCCGTAGAGACAGTTCGTACCTAATCTCAGTAGTTGGATTCCCAAATGGCAACCGCTCGTTCTGTTTTTTGTATTTCTTTCAATATTGCTAACACAAACCCTGTTTCGGTAACCGCAGATTGGATCGGCTTGTAGATAAAAATACGTACCTACGAAAAACTTGTCAACCGTACTTCTGAAAAATCACTACAGGAAAATCGACGAAAAACCATCTGGATTGTGAATTGAATACCTAGTAGGTACCTAAAACTTGGCTAAAACGAGGCAGGTACTCTATACGTTTGGAATTGGCTCTGACTACCACATAGAAAGCAAGTAATAAAATGAAACGAGAATACCGCTAGTTAATAGGTATGTTTTCAAACATCGTATTAGAAAGAAAGAAGGCTTTTACGGAGTATGAGCGAAGAAATATGTGGAGCGCACACCTTATTGACATTACCATTCTTATCACAGGAAAGCATATTTTAGTGCTTTTACAATAAAGTTGAGAATGGCTTCGGAAATAATTAAAATAATCATATTTGGAGTAAAAATGTTTTCATCATAATAAGATGGCAGCTTTTTATCATAATTATCCTTTAGCTTTTCAATAAGAATACATTATTTGAATTATAATGAGGGCTCTTTGTGAGATAAATACTTTATTGCTCTATGCCTGAAAGCACCTTTTTGATTTCTATACCAAGGAGGTAAAAGTTAAATGTCTCTGAGTGTGGCTGTAAGTCTACTCTACATATTCGTAATTTAGTAAACGTGGATATAGCTGATGCGTGTTTACATTAAGATTAGAGTTTATGTTTAAAAACATTCGACATCATGCTATTGGAAAAATTACGTTCTCTTATAAAAAAAATAAGATACCATCAAAACCACCCGTACTGCAACTGGAAATTGCGTAATCACTACGTCCATGAGAACCCTCACTGATAATGTCAGAGATGTGACGTATTTTAGTAATATTCTTGAACTTAAAATTAAGGCCCATGATTTCCATCCAGTTGTTTGTGGCAGCCGCGTAACTCCCAACATAATCTCATCTCAATCGACAAATGCCATTTGTAGAATACCCAATGGCATTTGTCGGGCATTTCTAAGCATAAGTTCCCTGTTTGTTAAATTATATCACGTAGCCTTTGACTTCGCACTCTGGACATTCGTGAATGAAGCGGACGTCGACAAATACTAGGGTGGGACAAAGTTTACCTTGAGTAAGTAAAGTCTAGTTCACATGGTAAGTAAATTCGTATGACCAATTTTGATGACAGGAATTTTAGACCACAATACCGGTTTTTCTGATTGACTTTTCCATCTTTCTTGTAGCGTAGACCCCTTTTCATTGCTGAAGGTTGATTTTTTTTCTCTATTCTGTCTTATCCGTTGTCCTATTCAAGACCAGAGTAATTTGCTTGTTCCCGTAGAAGAAGCACTCAAATAAAATTACCACTGCCGTATGCGGTCACCCGCGTTGAATATATGTATAGATAGAGACATACAGGTACAACTAATAGGCCCCTTATGTTGCCGTTGCGACTCCTCTAGCCACCGAATTTTCTTGATCTTATCAATGCCGTCGGTCCGTTTTGGCTAGAACGCATCTAAGCCCCGCTTTCCGGCTGGCCAGTCTAATAAGATTAAATTCAATAAAATATATTTCGAAGCAAAAACCTTTCCTTTGTGGGTAAAAGAAAAAAGAAGGACGGATAAGAAAAAAAGTTGTAATCCTCTATTGGTCCGGAGTTGAATGTGCTTTATCCACATACTAGTCGCCGTCTCACTAATGAAACTAGCGAAGAACAAAATGTTGGGAAAACAATGTGGGTTATGCTGAAGCTTAGTGTGGTAAGCATGACTTCAGGATTGTATGTCTCAAAGCAAAAATAATTATTATTTTTATATACAGGGTGTTACCAGACCACTTCCGAAAACGAAAGGGGGAGCTACAGCACACCAAAACCCAACCAAAAAAAAATCAGTTATCCTGAAAAATAATTATAGCCGGAGAAAACAATGTTTAAAGATTTGTATTTATTTCGCCAGCCCGCAATGTACGCATTCACGTAGGTAAGGTCGAGGCGTAGTACTATTATTTATTCTGTGTCGTAAGTGCCTATTAACGCAGGTAGGTACTAACGTAGGTCGCTCGCACGTCGCGTACTTGAATGACCCGCGATGAACTCTCAGCTGTTCATGCTGTAGTAGACGTAATCTGCGTGCTGCGTGTACATTGCTGCTTTATTTATTTTATTTGTTTTTTTGCTTTTTTAAATGAGATAATTAGGTAGATATGTCTTATTATGTTGTACTGTGTGTATGTAACTAGAAAAAAAATTAAAAAGAGATAGTCAAGTCAATTTTTTTTTTCGCGATTTTTTTCGCTTAATGTTTTCAGTATCATGGTCTGATTGGAACCTCCAAGTTTTCGGAAGTGGTCTGGTAACACCCTGTATATTTCTTTCTAGATATATTCGGTAGTTTTGCCAAATTATATGCATTTACTCGAACTCTTATAAACACGCTGATTTCCTTAGCTAATATATTCACCTACCATACAAAACTGCCTACAGTAAAATGTTGAAACCTACGTAGACGCTGCCTACAATAAAGTACTTACGAGTACTACTTGCTTATTGGATTGGTAATTTCGTAAACTGGGAGAAAACTAATGAAATATTTTCATTAGTTCACTCTGGAGAGTGGGCAAATACGACTTCTCGTCGCGACAAAAGTCAAAGCAAAGTATTTCGCAATGGTTCAGCAAATGAGTGAAAAGTTATGAAGAAATATTATGTGTTAACTAAGTAGTAATATACCTGAAAATGATCAAAAAAACATGCGGTCGCTATGACAAGACGAAGGGCCCACCCAAATGCTTCCTTCTCTCGGTGCCAATGAAACCAGCCAATTATGTACCTACTTTACTCATAGGTATAACTCATTGAATCAGTAAAATCACGGGGATCATAAACCCCCTTACTTACGATCGCTTCATAACTCTAATCAGCTGTTTAAATTATTGCTGTCACCCACTAACAGGTAATGTCAAACAGTGACAGAGCTAGACTTTGATTCAACTGTTTAACTATTCGTCTGTCATAAGTAAGGCCCTAAATGTTTAAGTACTTTGTGAAAACTACGTGAAATCAAAAAATATTGGCGGCTGAATTGGTTGAATAGATTTAGATGAATCTGAGAAAAAAAATGCTATTTGTGGCATCGCGTAAAACATCATAAAGGAGCTGGCATATTCTAGTAAATTGACTGCTAAAAGTGTTCAGCATGCTCGAACGTTTTAGTCCGGAAGATTTATGTTCCAGGTTTCTTCAACACTATTTGAGCAAAGAATTAAGAAATTTCAAACAAAGACTTGTAAAAACTCTATGAATAAAAGCAGTTTGGCAGAGAAAATATTTGTGTTTACTCGCACAAGTAAATTTTTCATGAACAGACAAATTGAGAAAAATTCCAGGAATAACTAATTTCGTATAGAAATAACCTACATTTGATGAATCATACCAAGTTTCTTATACAAAAGTTTTTAGTTATCAAAGTAGAAAATAATATTATTGTAGGTACAGTTCTGCCACAGTTCTAAAATCGTTACAGATTCTCAGAAAATAAGTCAATTATGTAGGTTTCGTGAAAAATAAGTACCTTTTTTCTAAAATTGTACATTTCATCGTGTGTTACTTTACGTTGTTTTAACACAAAATTCTATTTTACTGATGAATCTAACGTTGGATTCCTAAATACACAATTTTCTATCTCAATTTGCGTTTTCGTCTTATCTCTTTATGAGAAGGTTGTTGTCTATTGTTCAAACAGAGAATATTAAAGTTAGGTGAGTTAGGGGTTTCATCATAATACTACAGGCAGGCTCAATGTTTTAGTAGTCAGTTAAATGTATAAAGGTCAGATCGGTTGATACCTATTTTCAGTTAAAAGGCACCTCCATAGAAACGGTAAAATTAAACATTATAAAGAAACTTGCACCCAATCTAAAAAATATTTGAGGACAGGTATTAGGCAGATAGTTGGACACTTTTGGTCTAGGTCACGAACTTTAGGCACTCCCGCGTGCTTTTAGATTATAGTAGGTACATAGTATTATATGATCTGTGGTAGGTACCTACCAAAAATAAAACCGTTTATTACAATTCGACCAGTGCACTCCGTAACAAAATTACTAATGTATGGAACTTTCAAAGCTTTCTGCGGCTCCAGGAGACGTTGTACGCAATACCCTATAATTTCGTTTTCAAATATACCTCTACTCGAGATCTAGAAACTTTTTGTTCCGGCGACAAATTTCCCAGAGGGCATATTCCTTAGAATTCGTTTAATTCTGTTTGTATTTGTGAACAGATGGAAGAAAGGCAATGGTGTGGGATAAAGTACTTAAGTAAAGATACCTTCTACCCCATAATAAAGTCAAATGTACGTTTTGCGTTGGCCGAACTTTTTGTTAAAAACAACTAAACTTTTTGGAGTAATATGAATGTTTATCTCGTTTATCTTTAACCATAACTTCCATCAAAAACTGAGCTTTGAAAAATTATAAAACAAATAAATTTATATCCGATAAAGATAAAATGGATATTTCACAGCCATATACGAAAATACGCAAAAATTTTGGCAGGCAACCTGTGTTTTGTGAAGTTCCAGTTCATTTGGTTGACTCAATTAATCCTGATGTATCAGAACAAAGAAAATACAGCCTTCGAAATCCAGTGCACCAACAGTCCCAAGCCTCCAGTTCGCAATCAGAGCAATACGTTAATACAAAACAAGTCTTTCACCAAGAGACAGGAGTGAACCACGCGGAAGGGGGCTGGCCAAAGGACATCCCGTTTTACGATGAAGAACTCACTTCAAGGCTACGAAGACGTGTAGAGAGAGATGATGGCTACATAGACGCAGTACTCAACTCGTATCCAAAATTTGAGCACTACGTAAAACAAAACAATGCCACAGAGATGTATGAAATGTACTTCAAGGGAATGCCTGCCGCAAAACCTGTGGAGAAATTTTCACTTCGAGTGAACAACGCGTATGCCGATCCAGACAACCGACCCATATCCTGTCTATCTTGGACCTTAGAAGATGATCCAAAGTTAATAGCCGCCTACTGTAACAAAAAGTACCCAGTGATCGGACCAGTAAACTCTAACCTCACCTGCTTTGTCTGGGATTTGGAAAACCCTCGCGCTCCGTCATTAGAATTTTTACCTCCCACGGCTTGTTGGCAAGTGGTTTGCTCACCGGTTACACCTACAGTTCTAGTGGGAGGATTAGAAGATGGTCGGGTATGTTTATTTGATATTCGCGTTCAGAAAGAGCCAGTCATGATAAGCCCTATGCATTTAGCTCATCGTGACCCTGTCTCAGCACTTTTATACGTTCAGTCACGTTTAAACACAGAATTTTTCAGTGGCTCTACGGACGGAAAGTGTTTGTGGTGGGATGTACGAAATATTTCAGGACCGATTTATCTTCTTGTAATGTCTGTTAGAATTCCACCAGGGGAACATGTAAGCCATGCGAACTCAGAAGGAGTGAGTGCACTGCAGTACGAACGAGCGTTTCCAACTAGGTTCCTTTGTGGTACTGATACTGGATTAGTTATCAATGTGAACAGAAAAGGTAAAACTCACAATGAAATGATGAGTGCTGTGTTCTACGCTCATCGAGGTCCAGTGAAGGCGGTGCATCGTAGCCCCTGCACGTCGAAAATGTTTATTACTTGCGGTGACTGGACTGTCCACGTTTGGAGCGATGACGTGCACACTTCTCCAATTGTGTCTGGCATGCCTCAACGCTATCACGTAAACGACGTCATCTGGGCACCTCAAAGAATCTCCAGCTACATGTCAGTCAGTGCAGATGGAAAGTTTCGATATTGGGATCTACTGAGGAAGTATCGTGAACCAGTTATCATTTTACCTTTGTCGAAGAATCCACTTTTGAAGATAAAACCCCACGAGGAAGGGAGGCTTGTCGCAGTTGGAGATGCAAAAGGGATACTGTACGTTCTGTCTCTGTCCGACAGTTTGGTTGAATCGGCCGCGAACGACAAACAGATCATGCTTCAAACGTATGATAGGGAGACTCGTAGAGAACATATTTTGGAGTCCCGGGTCAAGGAGATCCGCTTAAAACTAAAGGCTGAAGAAGATGGTGGTGGCGCAGGTGCAGCCCCTGACGAAGTAATTGACGAAGAAGCGCAATTGAAAACCGCTGAAGATGAGTATAGGAGAGTTGTGTTAGAAGAAACGCGTCGCAGAGGAGTTACGTCTCAGTCTGCTGGCAAAGCAGGTCATATGCGACAGCGCTGAGCCCTACTTGCATTTTAAAGTAACTTCGCTGCGAGTTACTTAGCAGTTTTAGTTCTTTGTTACAAAAAGTAAAAAAATGTTTGTGCCTTTGTTTTACGTCTAAGCGTATTTTAGTTCTAAGATTAAGTTAGAACGAAGCGAAGGTTTCCACTAAGTTAGTACTTTGTTTTAAGTTGTGTTTCAAGTGAAGTTTTACTTTTAATCTGTCCAGTAGGTAGTAAGAAATACTTGCCTATTAAAATTTTCATTTTAACCTATTTATTAGATTTTTTATTGCTTGTTTTAAAAAAGATTACTGATTTGCTAGGTTGACTATTATTGTTGCCTACCTACACGAAACGAGAAACCGTCTCCAAGCAGGATAATTTTACCGACTGTAACACAAAACATCTGTAAAAATGGTTATCATAAACGCACAGTTAATTAAACGGGGGCATCTTAAGCGGATCGCTCTGGACGAGTGGTAGGAAAATGTAGGCACTTACTAAATGGGTTACTAGTGCCAGCCTTTGATCGCGGGCTCTTCGTAATTTATGCAATTACGTCTATTCAGCAACTTGGCTGAGTATCAAGAAAGTGGGCAAAGCGGTACAAATGATTATTTTCACTGTGAGCTATGTTTAAGTGGATAACATGTATCTTTAGAGCTTTTTTCTGATAGTTTGTGATAGTCTTTCAAACGTTTTTTCAACATTTTTTGAAAACTACGGCGGTAAATGTTTTTCTTGCAATGCAAAGTCGTAACTTTTGCTCGTAGGTACAAAACTACGCAGTTTGTAGACGTAGCTTGGTTGTAAGCAGAGTAAACAAACATGTTTAAGGTTCTACAGACCTCGTTAGAGACTCGCATTTTGTCCAACCAATGGAGCCCTTTTCACGCCGAGCCGGACAAATGCGCTCTATTTAGCTCTACCCTTTCAACCCCATAGAGAGTTTAGTTAGGTGCACTCTAGAGACATTATATAAAGGCAAAGATGTAAAGCAACAAGTACTTATACGTAAGCTAAAATGTTTCCAAAATCACTGCTCTGAAAGCGTTGGAACCTGAACGGCTATATTTTTTGTAAGATCGCGTTGTATCAGCCAGGCTTTTAATGGTTTTTGGAACAGTTTCACTCCGATTTATATGGCTGGTATCGATTTGGTCGATGGCTCTGTAGCCTTTAACAAAAGTCAATTTGTTTTATCGATACGATCATTGTTTATAAGCCATGATCGAAAAGGGTAGCGCTGAGCCAATAAGTATGCGAAGAAAACTGAATAATTAAACCTTTTAATGTTTGACTATGGTAAATAGGGCAGACAAAAATAGCCTGATAGTTTTAATTTTAAAATGCTTAAAAAGGGTTAACTAGAGAACCCAAATAAAATACTACTCATCATCATCATCATCAATCATCATCAATATATATAAAACTCTTTTGAAGCTGACTTAGAATCAACGCACAGCCTAAACTAGGAGGTATGAAATTTGGAGGGTAGTATCCTTATATAGTGTAGGGGTGCACTAAGAAAGGAATTTTGAAAAGTCGTACCCTAAAGGGTAGAACGCGAGCAACGCCGCGGGTGACTGCTAGTTTAAGATAAATATGGTGACAGTAAGTGCTCATATTTTGTCTTAATCGTTAGATACACAGAATATATTTTTTTGTGTATATAATACAATACTTTGATAATAGCTGACTCATACGAACAAACTGGCCTCTGTGCCTGCGTACTTACTTGCTAGAATATCAATTGAAAGAATAGCTTGCCAAAACTTTATGCTACAGTTATCACAGTGATATATTAATGTTCGAAATGAGTCTCGTAATTCATCCAGATAACAAGCCAAGCCGAAAATGAATATCCCTTCATTATTATATCGAATTACATGTCACTGGAGTAATAAGTTAAAAGAGAGAAGTGAATGAAGATAGAGGATTCTTCTGAACAGAAGAGTATTATATGACGACGATTAAAAAAGAAAGGAGAGTATCAAGATGACGAATATTGAAATGGAAGGGAGTACATAATTATGGAAATATATTATGCCATACGGACATAGCACGTGTTCTAATGATAATAGTGATGATACTTCATCATCATCATCAGAACACAGCGTGCAATAAAATATGTCATGTCATATAGATAGCAATTAACATAGCTCAACTGTTTCATGTGTGTTTTGTAAATATTGTAAATACTGTATATTAGTTGTAATTTTCGTTGTGAATAAATAAAAGATCATTTTTACTTACAATAAAAAAAAAATTACATAGGAACATACATAAGATTACATACTTATTGTCGGTCGTCTTCTTCTTGTTTTCTGAGGATTTTTTCTTTTCTTATCTGTATCTGTGTAGTAGAGTAGCGGTAGACCGTAAGAGCCACATTAGTGTAAGTGTATGTAGTTTACGAATACGCTGGAGGATTGTGATTAAATGTGCCGTGAACGGTATATCAAAGGGAAAAATCCACTCTTTACCAGTGTTAAAGTGAATCGAAAACCTTGTTGAATACCTATAACTTCTAAGTGCGATTCATGGATAACTTTTAAATTCATTTTTGTTTCACTTAGTTATAATTGAAACAGAAAAAGTAAACGATCATTGGCTTTCTAAAGCTAAATGTAAAAAAAAAAATTGCGGCTCAGTCGCGCTAGCTGGACCGATTTGGATGAAAACTGTAGGTACTACGCAAGCGAAACCGCGGCTGAGAGCTAGTACTCGTAGTAGTACCAAGTTAACTAGCTCAGTATCTTACAGCGACTTGCTTAACAACAAAGAGGGAGCATACTACTTTTTCAAATATAACATGTTTCACAACATTCCGAGACGAACAATTTGCTGCGAGCTCCGATCTAATGAGCTAAGCTCGCATCTGTTGGTATTGAAAAATGCTAGAGGCGTTAAATTTCCTTTCAATTTGCTCCCAATAAAAATATTCTTTATGAATTTTTGGCTGATTTATTTTTTAGAGATCCGTTTTGGCCGTGATTTCCAGACTGCCTACATTTTCAATAATGGGTCGACGATGAATAGCCAAATTTTTTTTGTTTTAAATTAAACCTATAAGATAAAAGACCGCTTTGTCTTTTTACAGTGGATTTTAGATATTTACGTAAAAGTATGTTGTCTTTGCTTGCATCTAAATATTTCACATAAGCAAAAAAATTCTAAGTAGCGCGGTAAATCTGCGTTTTGCTCGGTAATGTATGTTTCACTTTTTGGAACTGAAGAATTAATTGTAGGTACTCATTTTTGTTACTCGTACCTAACATTTTCCTGAATCTGTGAATTCTAGGGGACTTAGTTTTTATGATCATTCAAATCAGCAAATCAGTACAGAAACACAAATAAATTACTGCTAACTCCAAAATCTTCACTTGAATAGTGTGTTTGTTTTAATCTTTTAGGACGAAATCTCGATTCAAATAAGGCCCATAACGAATAGCAAACCAAATGTATTGACATAATGAGTTGTGTTGTATCTTCCACGTGGTTCATTCGAGACGAGGCTCCCATTATGGAGCCTTTATCGCAAACGACGGTCGAAGGACGCAGCCTAATCAAGGACCGTCATCTTGTAGCCCCTTCCCGAGGGATGTTAGGTTTAATTCTTTCCTATTAGAATGAAATGGAAGCGTCTGTTCAACTTTAATTAAGGAATTTGATTCGTGGGGTTCTGTTTTCACTGTAAGAACTCAACGTATTATATGAAGCCGACGGTCCGACAATTTCTTATTACTTAGATTCACTGACTTATTATCAAAACCTCTTAGGAATCACCATAATCAAAATCAAACCACGGTTTAGCTTTTTTAATCAAGCAATACAATGCACGTCTTTGATTTCAATAATATAGCCTATGTTTCAATCCAGAAAAAGAGCTTATGAATGGTATACCTAAGTTTCGTTGAAATTAGTCCAGTAGTTAAGTCGTGATCCGCGAACAAACCAACAGACAAACTCGATTTTCGGAATCAGAATTGCATATTTAGTTTATCTTTAATTTTAGTTTTTGGCTTTTTTACAGTTTTATAATAGTAATAGATAAATAGATTTGGTCTGTATTGCTTTTGCAAAAAGATATAGTACGGACTACGTAACATCGTTCCTAATAAGCTTAGCTTAATCTCGGAATAGTCAATGTAAAATACCACCACGGTATAACAATCCGAGCTTAATTCTGTTAATTGGTAGCAGGATATGCAAAGTCCAATATAATTAGGTAGCTACAAGCTACAAGAAAGCTTTCGAAACTAACTTCGTTGAAAACTTTTCGCAACTAATTTGCCTGCTTAGATAGCTTACATCGACAAGGGAACTAACACAATCAGGAACTAGAGACATGAAAGTTACCAGATTAGGTACAAAGCACCAGTTTCTGAAGGAATCATGAAGTTGCTGAGTTCAATGCTTTCGGAAACAAAAACATTTAGGCGGTGGTGGGCGTCAATTTCTTAAAATGTCTTCGTAAATATAGATGTGATGGCTTCATCCTGGACGGCCACGGTTTCGGACGACCACGCTCTAAAAATACCTAACAAAAAGTCTCGCTGGACACGGTTTACTTAAGTTCATACATAAAAAATAGGAAGTACCTACAGGCGACAAGGAACCATTTTAAGATCACCTACTCAAAAAACAAGCACAGCACAGATACCCCTTCTCAAGTGAGATAATTTTGAGAAAAGTACCAGAACAGCAAACCTAGCCAAATAAAATAAAATAAATATTCACGGACACTTAACACAACGCCTTCTACTCCCAAACTAAGCAAAGCTTGTACGATGGAAACTAGATGGCTGATAGAATACATACATACATTTTTTTTGGTAATGCTTATAATACATAGAAACACCCAGACACAGAACAAACATCTATGTTTACAACACACAAATGTTTGTTCTCGGTGGGGATCGAATCCACGACCCACAGCACGGAAGGCAGAGCTACTACCGACTGAGCCATGACGCCTGTCAAAGAAAGATAGATTGTAAAATATGAATTTTATTTAGAAGCATCTCTTGCTTTGTTCTGTTATCCTAGTACTTGGATTTGATCAGTTCTCGGAAGTTATTCCATAAAGTATTTTTGAAAATAGAAATAAGGAAGTAAAGATAAACCCCCCAGATTTCTTGGAGCTTACGATCTTTGATGATAACAAAGGGGTAAGTAATCAGATACACGTAATCCATCCCGATCAATACGTTTTTATATGTATTCATTTGATTGTGGTTTACACACAATGATATTAACCGAACCAGTGGTAAGAGTACCTAGTTACTGAGCTCCTCATAAAAGTAGGTATTTTATAACTCTAGCAAGTAACCAGATAATCTCATTAGCAGCGTATCTGCTACCTACGGTACGAGTATCATCATCATCATCATCTCCTTGCCCTTGTCCCACTTTATGTGGGGTCGGCACAACATGTGTTTTTCTTCCATGCTCTTCTATCAGCCGTCATCTCAGTTGTCACTCCTTTCTTACCCATATCATTTTTATACGTATGAAATAGTAAGATATTATTGTGATAGTATTTGCGACAGAGTCGCTATTGCTTCGATAACCGCAGAATCTAGAATCTACTAGCATCTTGTTAAACAGACGCCGAAGTGTTATACAATCTGTGGTAGCATCATGACATGAACTCTGCAGAACTGGTGAGAGAGATCTTGTCAAAGTTTAGAAGACACCGGGTTCGACGTTCGCTCAAGAGTTTACCGATAGTTTGACTATGAGCCTCTATTTTTAACATGGAGCTGAAATGGAGAAGTCTAACGAATTTTAGTTATGAATAGTCCTTCTTCTATCACGATCTTGGTCTAACTGCCATACTTAGATATGAACGTAAAAAGATAATCATTAGTCTATATTGAGATCTCTCACCAATAAGTGATGACGAACAGAGACACTGTAGTACTTGTGTTTAAGTGACGTCTCTGAGGTCCCTACCTAAAGTCTAAAAAAATAAATCAAAGTAAACGAGATCTATCTTACTTCAGGATGTCTGCTAAGTAGATAAAAGCAAAATATGTATTATAAGAGCTACAGAAGCTCTAATAAAAAAAAACCCAGTTCAATAAAATCACAAGGCTCATTTCGAATCCTATTTTAAGTGCACTTATTATATTTAATCGCGTAAAGATACTTACCTACTTATAATACCAAAGTAGATAAAAAGGTTGTCTGTTTCTCACTATGCGGTGACTGCTACATTATGTAAGAAATCGTCAAGAACAACCCATACATGCATGCTCCTATTTACAATATAGTGTGTTATTTGGGATATCTACAGCTGGGAATGTTTCCTGAGAAATCTGAGATCTATAGACGGTTTCTAAGTATTGATCTAAGTATTGACCCACATGATGCCTACATGAAGATGATGATATAATACAAGGACGAACGATTTTGAATCATCTTCGCCTACTTATTCCTCGCAATTTTTACAATGTCTCTAGATCTTCTTTCTGCTGTTACAACTTAATATAGCAGGAGCCGCTTTGTTAGGACTCATGTCTTCACTGCCACTTAGTTGCACTTTAGATTAATATTGTGTCGCAAATGGATTTTCGCATCCAACTAGCAAGTCTTTAAACTTCGTCTCAGCTCTCCAGACTTTTAATACTTTCTTGACGAAGACTTGTTTCGAAAGACAAGAAATTTGTCTTTGCAAAAATGTTTCAAACTTTGCGAAACAGCTTTTTTTCATATTCCAGTCATTATTATACAATCTTTTGAATAAAATTGAGTTAATTTTTTATTTGAAATAAAGTTTCAAACAATTCGCATCGGTTCATATAAATATTTTTTTTTAATACCTATCTACATTTTTTTTACATAATGAGGCAAACGCTGACGGTTTACATTTGCCTAGAAGAAACCGTATACATTGCATAGTTTAAAGATAAACAATAAGTATTATAAAGTTCTTTTTTCAATAAAAATGAGGTCCCTAGTAACTGTAGATAATAGTAGATGCCGCCAACATTACATCAAGCTTTACTATTGTTTGCAACCACAACAAAACATTGAATTTCAACAAGTACCTCGAAGCTTGAAGGCCTTCTACAGATTTAACACGACTGCGTCCAAATACATGTACGTACCAAACAATGCACGTACAAACGTTACCCAGTAAACAACATTAAATCTAGGCCAACTAGATTGCGTCTGAAATTACCTGACGCAATTCACGTTGTCACAACTCACAAAGGGAACACAGGGGATAGAATATGAGGAAGAAATTAGTGCAAGAGGAGAGGCCCATATGTAACGTGGTAAACGTTTTCAGAGAGAGGGG
Organism: Eulithis prunata; assembly: GCA_918843925.1. Classification (NCBI taxonomy): domain Eukaryota; kingdom Metazoa; phylum Arthropoda; class Insecta; order Lepidoptera; family Geometridae; genus Eulithis; species Eulithis prunata. Next base: position 4,920,629 of record OU974014.1, on the reverse strand, counting down.
GTGAGTACGTCTTGGAATTTGGCTCAACGTCGAAATTAGTTTTTTTAGAGTGATCCCGGTGGCTGAAATATGGTGTTCATTGTTGGAATAAGTTAGAAACCCTTTTTAGGTATTTTCTCTTTGAAAATCTACCAGCCTTTGTAGGTGTTCTGGGAACCAGGAACAATGGAAAATCTATCGAGGCTGAAACCATGTATTCCATAATTAAAATAAATAATAATTCGCAGAGCAATACTAAAAAAAAAGCAACATTTGGAAAACCAAAAGCTTGAAGCAACCCTGCAGTGACTGATTAATCAAGAGCCTTTTAAATTAATCTTTTTATCATCATGTCAGCCGGAAGAGTTCACAATGGTGATGGTTCATATAGATCTGTCCCATAGGTTTTAAAAAATATCATGAGCAAAAATAGAAGCTGTGTTATACCAACCTACCACCGCATCTAAATAATATTGTAGACAGAAATTATTTACGAAAAGAAAAATCTGCACTGAAAATTTCGCAGTGTCACGAACTTTTGCTCGCAAAATGGTTTACCCAACACAAGATTACTTTTTCACTCAATCTCCATGTCTTGCAAGAATACGAAAGCATTAGGAGTTTATTATTTGCTGCCAGGAATTACTTACAACGCTTGGAGCAGTTTGAGAAGGCTATACAGGCTTACAACGAAGCACTTCGCTGGAACGTAAGTAGGTTTAAGAGGTGAGGTTCTAGCTGCTGATTTTAAACTTTACCGCCATACATTATTAGGTATTCTGCACTAATACTTAGGTAAGGTAAGCAGTAGTAAGTAGGTGCCGTAGAAACTAAGTTGAGACTCTCAGGCTTTGTCTAGATTCAGGCATACCTTGATAAGTAAGTGCCTAGTTTAGTAGGGATGCAAATACCCCCTGTATTTGCATTGACTAAGGCCACATTAAACGAATAAGCCGTCGCTTCATGCGACAGAACGCTAGTGCTTTTTCTTAGGTTGGTTTAAAGTAAAACAGTAAGATCAGCGACGGCTGGTCCACATAGATTTTTTATGCTTCTTTGCATTGGTCTCTTGTTGTTTGATTAGTAGTTCATGCGGTTACACTGCATGACTCAGACAACCCCGCTGCGGATTGCTACCATGCTACCGCGCAGTGTAAGCTACGTCTACAGGGCAATTGAACCAGTCATAGGCTTACTTTAGGATACCTATATAATTGGAATCCTTCCACAAGATTTAATTCGGTTCCAAACGCCTTTCATCGATTTCAGAGTAACATTGATTACGATCACTACACAAAAGGTTAGCCCAAATACCCGAAACTTTTGCTATCGAAATTAACCAGTTCAAAAACCAATTAGACCTTCAGCTACTTCATGTAATTAGATAGCTTTGTTTTTGCTGATAGGTAATCGAGAGCACAAACAGCTCAACGGAATACCAGACTTATTTACAAGGGTTTTAAAGTTCTTTTTTTGAAAATGTTCTAAAAGTACAAAGGTCATGCATGAGTGATAGTCATCGTAGAGGACCGCTTGTCTATCGAGCTGAATAATTTAAATTGAACGGGATTTATCAAATATCGGGAATATATTTAATAAATCCTCATGCTTAGCTTATACCGCGTTCACACTATGCCATTGCCGCTGCCGGCATGAATGCCGCGATTAATTCCGGAATGATTGCCACAGCAACATCGCCTTGGCATATGGGCATAGTGTGCACGCGCTATTTTACGTTGGAGAGTGATGGACGCAGTGCATTGCCTCAGCACGGTAAATATCTCTTGATTTGGCACTTCCACTATGCTTTTGTAAATATTAACATAGACTAACATTTTAGAGATGAACACTTATATGCCAATGAGTAAATTCTTCAGAACTAAAGCGATAGTAATGTAGGTATATTATTGCAGTTTAGTAGTAGGACCAAAAAAATATCTGTTCAAAAACTATCGCTGGTTTAAAAGTATTTTGATTTAAGGAACCTAATAGTAGTAAGATATAATGAATATTTAGATGTGAATTCCAATGTGATTGTGAACAAACAAAACAAATGCTAGCAAATCCCCTTTCAGCAGGGATTTCAGATATTCACAGTACGCGGTTTATCCCCGATGTGACGTCACAGCCGTCAGTTTAGAGCAAAACAAACAGCTTGATACTCCATTTGAAGCTGCAAACATGCAATTAGAAGCTGCAGTAATAATGTTTGTGCTGCACTTCGTTAGTAAAGTAAATGTAGATTATAACGGTGAAGGAATTATTATTTTCGCTGAAAATTAAAGCAAGATTTGTAGTGTTTAGTAAACAAGGGATTAGTGATTCGAACATTTTAGTTGAATGTTTTGTATGAAACAAAGGCTTAGAATAGAATAGAATTTGAGAACAATGCAAAACACTATACCTACCTACCTTTTATCTAATTTAGCTGCCTCTACCTTGGTTCTACGTAATAAAAAATGTATTTTGTGAACAGTTGAGCCGCTTATAGTAAAGTTAGGTACAAAATATAAAATCAGAGTTTAGTATAGTAACAGTTGTCAGTATAAGCTCATTTATACGGTGTATGTACAGTCTCTCACTGACATTTCCGCAGTAGAGTACCTACATAAAAAGTATACAACATACCATAACTTTATTAATTTATGGAAAACTTTATTATTATTACTCTTGGCAACAATTCTGTGTAAAAGATAAAGGACACCACACCGTACCATTTCTCCAGCAACTATTTGGCAAATAACAGTTTTGGCGCCCAGCCCTCTAGGACAACGGTACAAAATTAAGTTTGTGAACTTAACATAATAATATTATGCTGTAGTAAAAACTAATATTTGCATATTTATTAAAAAAAAATGTTTTTTACTAAATAAAATAAATTCACCAAGAAATAACATATTCCACAATCTATTTTATAATAAGTATCTCCTCAAACACATTTCGCTGGGCGGAGTTACAAACGGTACGTTATGGGCCACGTTTTTTGGATGGTTGACTCAAAAGCTCTATGTTTGACTTCAATTTCAATTCAACTTGACTCTTTGTATGAAAGCATAAATGCTGAACCTTGAAAGGGGTAATTAGCTCTAACATACTGTCTATACAAATTTCACGCCTATTCACAGAATGCTGATATCGGGTCGCTACTCGGCCGAAGCCTCGCTCGATCGAAAGCGACGCATTACATCGGTGCTTTGGCGGACGCTGTTCGCGCGGCTGGTATGCTGGGGGGCGAACGCAGGGTGAACTTTAGGGGCAGAAAATATATTTTTATTCTGCTACCAAGTAGCAACTTTCATACGTATTTATTCCGATTTGAACAGCAGACATATGGCAGACATATTCCGATTTGAACGATGGCAGACAATGTCGTTGATTCTACATGGTAGGTACGTAAGGGTATTGAAAAACGTCTGAGTCCCTAGTTTTTTTTTAATTTGAGCTAGAAACTTTATCATATTTTTTAAACTGCCCCTAGTTCATCTTTGCTAATTAGTGTAGATCTGAAATAGCAATTCGCTGTATTAAGACTGGCATTTAGGCTTCTGCAAAGCTGTAGGAAATGGACATAGCATTGTAGCTGGAAAAAGCTTTGGAGCAGCAATATAATTAGTACACCGCCAGTGGAAATGGAATAAGTATTCGGAGTAGCTTTTTGTGCTCGATGAGCCAGATGTAACTAGTTCAATTAGTCTGCATCTCTGTGGTAGCAAAAACTAACTCTTTGAAACCAAAAATACGTATTTTTTCCCTTCAAATGAGTAATCTTATTTTATTTTTTAGACAGACATTTGACTTACTCTTAAAAATGCTTCATGTTTGTTCATCATATAAAATTTTCTCTGTACAACTCTATTCAATTCCACATAGAATTGGCACCAGAAAACCTAACGGCATTACAAATCAAAGCGCAGACTGAGTATGAGAAGGGCGCCTTCGAGAGATCTTTAGTTCTGGCGCACAGAGGCAGCCGCATCCGCCGTTCGCCGAATGATTTCGCCGAATGTGCCAGGCATGCTGAGGAAACGGTAAAATACCCACGTCCCGAATTTACACTTGAATTTGGACAGCAATTTATCTAGTCTTTGAAAACGGCCATTTATCCAAACTCTTTGATAACTGCTTCACTGGTCGCCACCGGAACAGACTCATGAATGATTTTGCTTTGCTCGTAACACTGATGTGACTGAGATTTTCTGCAGTGTAGATTGTTTAGTTTTTACATAACTAGTAAAAAAAATTTAACTGTATTCTGATAATACGCTGTTTGTTTTTTATGCATAAAGATTTGATTTGAGAACACATTTCAATTTCAGTAAAAAAAAGTTTATCGAAAACCAGTTCACCAGATTTTTAGCAGGACTATTTATGTCTGTCAATTGGAAACGTCTTTAGCTGAGTTCAGCCTTGTTATATAGATACGGGAGTGTGTCGGTAAAACCTCGAGGAAGATCCTCTCAACCGCGGCATCGCTCCTACGACGGGTCGAGTACATCTCATCGGAGGAAGTGGATACTACTCCGAAACGGAAGAGCAGGATGGAGCCGCAGCCAACTCATCAGGTAAATCTAGATTAAATAGAAAATAATTGAAGATAGTCAAAGACTTGAGTAACATTTGTAAATTGTACACACATATACATAAAACATTTTTTTGTGGAATTAATTAAGTAAAATCTCCAAGAAAATACATTCGTCGATCGTAGATCACAGTATCAGAGTCAATTTGAAATACTGGCATTAATATTAATCCAAAGGTCGAAGAAATATCCCGCGCAGAAAAACAGAGAGCCGAACAAATCTCCCGTTTAATGGCATCGAAGTATTTGGAGCGAATGGCACATGACAAATATTTCTTAACGGCTTTGAGTAAGGACGAGAGGCTGGTCTCGGCCAATAAACAAGGATCTATGAAACTACAGGAGCTGGCGAATAACGCGTTCGCTGACGTAGAGAAACGACAAGTAAGTTTCACAAACTTGTAATTTAGTATCTTACGTATGCATTAGGCTGAGTTAGGTTTCGATATTTATGTAAACAAGCAGAGTCAAAGCTCTGCAAATTATATACGACAGAGACATCCAATTACGTGAGTTAGAAGAAGCGCGAGTGATATGTAGCTTTTATAAGATGTAAATTAGTATTATCCCAGACCCCTAGCAGGTAAAACTTATCAATCGGAATAGAAAATTTTAACTTGTAAAGTTGAAAGCAAATTTTAAAAATTTACAGCCTTGGCGTATGCCGCAGCCAGATTTCCAGTGAACCTATTAGGCTTATCTACATCGTACCAAAGAAACTTACTTTGCCAGAAGCCGGGGTTGTTTCGTATTCGCCAAGTCGCCGCAAGCGTTTTATCTTACGCCTGTTATTTTTCCAGACCGTTTTATCACGCCTAAGCCAAATATTATCATCTAAATTGCTAGGATAACATCATAGTGTGAAATACCTTATGAGTATTTTCGTCAGAAAATAGAATGAAACGTTTCTCGCTTTTATTTGGATAGAAAACTTTGCGCAGGTAGCTTTTGTGCTGATTTATCTACGTGTTTGGGCGAGGGTGTATGAAAAACACGCGTTATTCTTTTGTTCCTATCATAAATAGCTATGACCCAAATAAGCAAGAAGGTGAAACAATAAACTCATCTTAGTACCTATATAAAAGTTGTAGACAAAACTACCATTGCAAACTTCCATATTATGAATAAGAGAAATGTATAGTTTTAACAGATGAAGATCTAGAATCAGAAGCTCAATGAACATAATTATTGTATGTAGGCAGTTCTTCGTGAAAGACGTCCCCTTTACGCCGCTCGAGCGACCGAAGCCGCAGCGCGAGCTCGTCTTTCCAAAGCACGACAAGCACAAGTGAAACATACTCAAAAACAACACATCACTGATTCAAAACGACTCATCAGGTAATAGACAGAAAATTTATGCTGTATCACGAGTTGTTTTCTAAATTCATATCCTAGTTGTGAGCCTTGATCTGGATTTCGGTTTGGGAGGGGTGGGGTTTGGGGGTTGGTTTCCCAACTAATTAAGGTTTCCTGACAACCTTAAGCTTGAGCCAAAAACGATCAATTGATGCAGCGTCATAAGTCTAACACTGTACCAACAGCAATGCTCAAGCGGCGTTTGAAGAAAGGGACACTGCTAAATGCTTGGAGGTGGTCGAATTTGGCATCGAACAGATAACGAGAAAGCCGGCTAATCTACTGCCTGGGAAGGAGAAGTTCCTGCAACAGTTATACGATATTGTGGCGGAGACTTTCTTGGATCAGGTTTGACAAAACATTACCCTACGATGTATGTAGTTTGATAAGAACATAGTATGAAACCACAAACTGTTACTGAATTTGGATTTTAGGTGTGCGCATGGATACAGTGCATACATACCGGAAAGGTACATACACCGTGTTTTGTTTTTGGCCGATTGCCATTAAAAAAAACCTAACTTCCTTCCAACGCCCACCAAAATTGCGCTTGCACAATCCTTGTTGCATCCTATTCTCGATTATGCAGACGCCAGCTACCTTGATTTAACTGAAGACCAACTCAATAAACTTGAGCGTCTTCAGAATCTAGCTATTAGATTCATTTATGGCTTGCGCAAGTACGACCATATTTCTGAGTTCCGCAACAGGCTCAAATGGCTTCCAATCCGCCTTCGCCGGAATGCTCATATCCTATCCCTGCTATACAACATTCTTTTCCTTCCTTCTACTCCTGTTTACCTCAAAGAACGCTTTGAGTTCCTCTGCCTCTCCAATTCCCGATCCCTTCGCTCCTCTGAAACCCGAATGTTAAAGACTCCTGTTCACTCTACGAAGTTCTACGGTAGCTCATTTACTCTTGAAGCTACTAAACTTTGGAATGCTTTACCAGTTTCCATCCGACATGCTAAATCCCTTCCTATTTTTAAAAGTATGGTTCTCCAGCATTATCTTTCTTCCTTACATTCAACGTCATCGTAAATCTCATTTTATCATAAACTTTTCCATTTATAATATTGTAGGTATATAATAATTATATTTATATATGAATTAATATGTGTGTAAATGTGTAGGTATATGTACTTATTTATATTAGTTTTTGTATGTATTTATATATAATATTTATGTATTATGTACTCGTATATGGTATATATTACTGATAAATTATTAACATTTTTTTTACGTAAGTATTTACTTTTATGTGCGCCCCGTTCTTACCTAATCGACATGCTTCTGTCCATCCAAAGGTTGTCTGGAAGAGATCGCTTATAGCGATAAGACCACCCATTGTACCTCATACTTATAACTTATTTATCTTTTATTGTTTTTCTTTTTTTCTTGGTGTGCAATAAAGAATATATCTATCTATCTATCTATCTAATAATAGTGGGTGCTTACGAATTTATAGAAAAGTATTATTAGGTGTAAGTGTCCTACGGCAGAAATAATGATGATGATGAACAATTGGTTGGAGTTGGAATTGTGCATTTTTTCGGTTTCTTATGGCTATGGCAGAATATTCAAAGATCTTCAGTTGAACAGTTGAGCATTCATGTTTAGCTAACGATAACGAAAAATTTTACCAATTCCAACTTGCAGTTGGGCTTTTTTTAACTGCTAGTATTTTCGAATTTACTGAAACCGGAAATGTCGACAGAATAAATAAATACCGCCAAGTTTTCCGCTCGGCAGGTACGAGTTTCCAAACTTTTAACCGGCAGGAACTATTTCCTAGGTGTTGCCCAACTTGCACGTTTTTTTTCGTTCCCGAACCGATCATCCAGCAAAAAGCTTTCAGTGAATTTCTCTGCGGAATTTCCGATTTCCTAATTTGTGTGCCAAATGCATAAAGCCGTTAGGTACCTATAATCTGTACAGTTTAGTTCGTGTTCTATTTAGGTTCCTTTAGTATACTTAATACTTTCCTGAAGCTTATTTCATGTCACGTATACGCGACAGAGATTATAGTTCTTTGTTAGGCTAGGGATAAGACATTGTTGTTTTTTATATATTATTATGTAGAATTTTCTTAATTTTGTTTACAGAAACGAGTCAGACATTCTATGAGTGAGTCTGACAGAGAGAAGAGAGCGTTTAGTCTTCTCGGCATGGCGCTATCGCGAGAACCGAGTCGTGACTCCGTGCTTCGTGTCAGGCCCCCAGCACCGCCTAGAGATGCCAAGTATGAATTCTGGAATATCTTACAATACTGTCTAATCTTTGGTTCAATAGGTTAAATAAATAGAATGACGAACTTAACAAAATGGTATAGCTTTCAGTAGGTTCTTTGGACACAGTGCCTAGAAACTAGGTCAAATTTTACATGGCAGTTGATAAAACTTCATAATATCTATCTTTCACTTTGCAATTTATTATTATTTTACATCTTACGGAAGGTCCAAAAATTCTAAAAATAAATTTCATATTTCAGACACCGTATTCGCACTTTGGAGCGTAGTTTAACATCAAGTACACGTGCCGCCGAACGTTCGTACCTACTACACGAACTCGCGCGCCTGTACATCGACACGAAGAAGTCTTTGAAAGCCCGCCATTTTGCATTCAAGTGCCAAGCTGGTATGTGAATTAAATATGCCCTTTTGGTACGTGTCGTTTGAGCAATCGAACCACAAGTATAATATATATTGGAAAGTAGTAAGTTAACCTAGTGCTCAACCTTGTAAGCGGAGGCGCAAGAATTTAATAAGTTTAAACCAATTTTCTGAACTAATGCTTGTGATTTCATTGAATAAAAGTTACTTGACTTTTATTTTAGTAACAAAAAAGTTTGACGTCATACCGAACAGTATATAATATCAGTATATTCCAGAAATCCACATCCATAGATGCTAGGGCATTAACGGTGTAGCAGTTGGCCCATTGACATGCAAAATTGCATATTTATTCGAGTTCGAAGTCGAACAGTGTTTTACGTTCCATAAAGTTTGCTAAACCGTGCCACCAAGACCTAGTTCCTTGGAATTTAATGTGCCAACCGAACGTGTGACTCGAACTGAAGGCCGTAAATCGCGGGGCGACTGATGCGTGACGCTGCGAACGGGTGGACCGAGAGCTGGTGATGATAAACACACCTTATTTAGGTGCTTTTATTGCTCCGATATAATGAATTATTTTAATTTTTTGTACTTTGATGGGTTTTTCAACTTTCGGTGCCGTTCCGTCTCACGGTGCCGCGGTAATGTGTCTATATAAAAAGTGTATATCAACTTCAATACAAACATAATAGTTTACGTGAACTTTTTAGTACACGTAAAACGAACACATTAAGCATGCAGACTAATGATCTGGTCCGGACCAATGTTGTAACTTTTTGCTCGGAGAGTTTTTGTACCTAATTATAAGCAGTGTTGCGAGTGGAAGCAAGTCACAGGAAGCTAGTATAAGCCAAAATAAAGTGATATTTATGCCACGAGCTCTTAGCGAGCAACCGTGCGAGTGAATTACGCACCTAGCAGGCAAGAAAAGTAATGCTTTTAGCCGTATAATAAGATACATCGATCTCGGTCCCGATAAAAATTCAGTGAAGCGTGTCGGGGCGTTATTTGAAAGGGTAGCTGTAAATGATATTGACTTGTTGTGTGATGAGGCATACGTAATTTTATTTGGGTGTTTGGTACTTTCCTAATTTGAAAGTAGATATTTAATGGGAGCGATTTGACTTTGCACATGCTTATCTCAATTTTGGACGCTAAAAGCTTTCGGTTTTACCATTCGACCATTAGGTGCAAGTTCCTGCAAGGTTAGTAGGTACCTAGCTTTTCTTACATTATAAATTATAAAATGTATTAGTCAAAATTTATCCGTTACTGCTTCAGCTGTGTAGCAGTATGCTACGACGATGGCCTAGCACTAGTGCTACAAAGCTACGGGATCTTAAAGATAAAGAGCTCCCGATTCTGTTGTTTCATTTTGCAAAACTTACTTAATTTGGCAGCACTAAAATTGTGGCCATGCCTACCTAAAACGAAAAAAAAATATATTAAAAAACCACCCAAGAAAAAAGGAAGCCTTTATTCAATGGCTTTCTTTAGGCTGATCCTAACTCATTACAACATCAACAGAGGCCCGGAAATCCAACCACCACGGATGGATGCTAAACGCATGCTTTCTGCTCGCTCGCTGCCATCTTCTTCAGAACAACCGACCTGAAGCCAGGGTGGTACTTCTCGAAGGACAGGCTCTGGCACGCTCCTTCGGATTCGATGACATCGCGGCATTCTTTGAAACGGTATGCTATGTTTTTTGTACATTAACTTTACTTAGCTCCCAAAAAACTATGATAAAAAATTATTGGACTAACTAAGCTATAGTGTTTTCGTGAAAATATGAACAGCGAAGTCGACGGTATGTTTAATTTTTTTTTTGGTCTACCAAAGAGTCATGGATTGAAGGTTCCGCTAAAGGTTCTGTGAGTATAGTTTTTTTACATGCTGCATTCCCGTTAATAGCTTTTGAGAGCTGTCTCAAAAATAATTACTCTAATTCCAGTATTTTTATTTACTCCCTTGTCTTTCTATCCAATCCTGTAGTATCTCTGTTTCAATTTCACTCTATAATTAAGTCTCAGCTTCCGTTCATCACTCCAACGAACGGGAAAGTTCAAATTAGAGTTGAAGTTATCAATGCAGTTTGATTCAATTGTTCGGAGAGTTGCAAGCAGGTGCCAGTTAAGATCATGTTACAGTTAATAATAATAATCTAGTATAAAAGAGTATTTAAAAAAATTCTTTGAATGAACGAACAATTTATAAACACTGAACAGTTTTACCAAAGAGTTTTTATTCCTTTACTCAACATAAACAAAATATATTTTTCTGCATTCTGAATAGTTCAAACCCTATGTATGCGAGCTATTCTTGTTTTTGTTGAATTCATTTAGTTCTCTATTTTTATACAACTTCGGAACAAACGTTTTCTATTTGCGCGGAGTTCCAATAATTTTACAGTGAAACTTTAGTATTTTTGCGATAAACTGCTTCTATGCTCCCATAAAACAAAATAAAATAAATTTAATATCATGTGAGCTTCTATCCAACATATCTAGTAAGTAATTACTTGTTCGATGGTTTCAGTTTTCTGTGACATTTGTAAAAAAGCTACAAAAGTTATGCTAAGTAAGCAAAAGTTTTGGTTGAGCCACAGAGTTTCTTTTTAGGATAAGTACTTACTTATCTTAAATTGTTCATCAACTTATATTGATCATTACACCTAATAAATGCCGGCGGGCCGGCAGCTTTGGTATGTAGAAGCCTTAAAGAGACTGAAGTCTCCAGCTAGAATTATAAAAACCACTTCCTTATATCGGTTTGTATTATCGTCATAAAAGTGATTGTCTAGCAATCAGGCTGATTCAGGGTAATTCACCTTTAATTTTCCTAAACTCACTAATTTGACAGCGCTAAAGCGTTTATCATTCTTCCAAGGCTAGACCTATTGCCGTTTCTCTCTCATATACTGAAACGAAAAGTTGTAAATAGCGCTATCAATTTAGTTTAGTTTAGAAAAAGGCAACAACAGAATAGAGCAGTGGCAAGATGTTTATAGGGAAATAAAAATAGTTACTGTAACTTCGACGCATGTCAAAGAGTTCTCCGCTCCACAGTGCGTGAACGTGTCAGTGGAGGGTGAAGTGGCTGCTTCGGAGGCGCCCCTAGAGAAACGAGAGCGAGCCATGGTCAGCCTGATGCAAGACGATGATTTGCGCGCAGCTGCTGAACATCTGTTCAGAAAAATGTCCGTGATACCGGCATCTAGGTGAGGTTTAGATTTTGATAGCTTACGTAATAAGGTAAGGCTTTGAGCAAGTCAATTATATATATATACAACCCTATATAGGTAGACATAAATGTCCGATAGTAAGATTTCAAAGTAAGAGATCGCCATAAGTGACAGATGAAAAAGGGGAAGGAGCACGGAGGTTCAAGTGCTAGCGTAACAGAAAAAGATAGTTTATCTACGGGGAAGAGATAGACAAATAAGCTCATAATACTATACACGTAACTATACAAGCCATCAGTGACTGGGTCAATTATTATAAGTTACATAGTCTGTTTGACAAATTCAAAGACCTGCGTGTTGAAGTCGAGTCTTTTATTTTCATCCATAGGTACTGTAGTTGAAGACCAGTTCGCTTTGGTCTAGACCACAATCCGAAAGCGTATCTTCTGATGATGAAAAGTAGCAAATCAAATGGTACTTGGCCCTAGTACTAGTACTTTGATGTGAAGTAATCTAATTAGGTAGAGACTTACTTGAAAACTCGAAGTGGGTTCAGCTTACGCTGGCTGACTGAAATCAGTTATATTCACCTACATTTAGACTCATTTCAATCTAGAACAGATACTAAGTCTTGATGGAGGTATTTAAAATAGTTACAGTTCCACTAGACTGGAGCGTTCAGTTTGCACCGAACTACATATCGTTGCACACTTCAGTTGGCTGCCTTAAAGATATAACACATAGCTCCTTATTTAAGAGGACGGCACTCGTACTAATGAAGCAGTAGCAAAGAGGTTACTCATGCGAACGAAATGCACATACAAATGAGTACAGGATGGCTGTCTGATTTGCAATGATTCTAAATAAAAAAAAACCTGCGACTGATTTTTTCTTACACATTAAATTTTGGGCAGACGGATACCTACCTATATAAACACCAAACTCATGTTCAAAACATATTTAACAGTAACATTGCCGGTAACATTTAAGTTTCAGTCCTGAAGCATGCATATGTGTTCGAGTTATAAGGGGCTCTTGGCAAACTTGCCTGTTACAAGCAATTAAGGAAAGTAGGTGCTTCTAGATACAGTAACGTACCTATTGAGCTGGTACTGCGAGTATACTGAATTAAAATGTAGTTACAAGTTTTCAAGTGGTCCTCATGGAAGTTATCTTTGCAAGGCTTGGTTAAGGCTTCTCTTTCAATTATGTAGGAAAAGGTTGGAAAGTCAGCTGTACTAGGTAAATGGCTTCAACCTACAAAGTGCTATGTTTTTGATTTTGGTTATATTTTTTTTATTTTACTCCTCTGGAAGTGCAGTTACCTCCTCCACGTACGCTACACCACACACACAATTTGTATGAGTTCAAATTAACTGAAGCTTGATTAGTGTGCGAAATGAACACTGCGTCACACTACTTAGGCACTTCGCTCACACTAGTAAGTCGAGTCGAGGTCGCGGCGGCTTCGACGTGGAGTCGAGGTGCGATATCTATGTAGAATCGACATTCACACATTACAATCTTAGATTACCAAATAGTTCAGACAAATTGTATGATATTAAGCCAATATCGTGTAGGTTTCGTATCGGTGGCAGTAAGTCTGCCTTTCTACGCCAATTAATCTAAACAAGAGCATTGATTGCAGGCGGTTCTCTATTATGCCGGGGACGAAGGTTGAAGAGACTGTCCCAGTTTCGAACCGACGGGCCTCCATCGCACCGAAGTCACAGCAGCCAGTGAGAGTGGCGTTTAAGTTCCATCAGCCATTGGGTCTTCAAGATTTTGATATTTAGCATTCTACCACTAGATTGGTCTGGTAACTCTTTGCGAGGCCGATAGTTTAAACTTTTTTTTACTATACAACGACTTAGTGAACTAAAAACACACTCAATATAAAATTACGCATTTTATATTGAGAGTTTCTCTCGCAGCTCTTTGACAATTAATGCCATGAAGTACCCAAATTAACACATCTCTGCTCACATTTGATTTTTATGACAGTCTCATTTTTGCAGGTATGAATTTGAATCTCAAAATTTTATTGTAGACAAACTGTATAAAAACAAAGGTCAACAAAAATTACTAAAAATTCAGCTTCTCACTAAACTTTCAGCGTCTTATTAAAATAAAATTGCTATTTAAATCACTGAATATTAAAACATTCACAAAGTGGCGCACGTTAAATTAAATAACATATTTTAGACTCATTTATTATACTAAAACTTTATTATTAAAACCATTTATTGTACTAAAGTCACTTGTTTTAATTATTTCTACTAAGTAGTTTCTGTTTTAGATAAGAAAGATGTCAAAGCTACGTTTTGTGATATTAAACTAACATTATAGGGCCGAGCTAAAATAAATTAATAAACACTCATTTTTAGTACATGAAATTGGGATAATGATCTCATTTCTGAGAAGGTAAACATTTAGGGCTACCAATTAGTTTTCATCTACACGGAATTTTGGTAGCACCCTCCTAGATTTTATTTTCATAAAAGTTACGTAGTTTTTTACTATATTTGCCAGTTTTATGGAAAATATCTACTGATATTATAACAATCTGCCCATGAACCGGTTTTGACAGATCACAGAATGGGAACAATTTCAATGATTCAGATTGGCATTCCGTTTTGGATTGGATGTTCTACGACCCTCTCTACGACTAGCCTCTTTTCTTTAGCCATGTTGACATTCTACAAAACGTCATAAATGTATGGATATAGAGCCAAGTCGAAAGCTCACTATTAACAGAAAGCAAACCTCTTGAAAGTGAGAAACAGATGTTAATGACAATTTTAATGTCATTCTCATAATTTTTGATTCGTTTTTCATTTTTCCATACGCTGTAGAATGTCAACGTTTTCAACTTGGCTACAAGGCAAGGGTAAGTAAGTATACTTACATTCCAATGTGACTAAGTCCGATGTAGGTAACTACCTAATTCGGTCCAAGGCGAACTTAACTTATAAATATTTGCAAAAGGGCGTCCTTAAATCATCCACAATCCTCTAGCTTGACAAGGAACACGCAATTAACTTCCGGATACAGTCACAATAATGTCTTAGAGCTTTCGTTTCCCGAATTAGGTTTTGTTATTACGTTATGTTGCTATATGAGGTGAATACAAAGTAGTCCACCTTTTTGCTGGATATAATAAGAAGCGGTAAAGGAAAATGCGGTGAGGAAATCAGTTGATATTCTAGTGGCGATGGGATTGTAACACGACAGGTAAATAAAAACACCTATACACCTACTTATAAAGCTATTTAATAAACAATAAACACATATACGTAAATCATAAAAAGCTATAAAAATAACGAAGGAAATAAAACTTTAGTAAAACATGAATAATGTTCGTAAGTATAGAATTCTAAATGCTGCAAGTGGGTTGTACTAAAATATATCATGTTATGTGTACCTAATAAAAAAATTAAGTTAAGACGTGACTCTGATTAGTCCTCCCAGACATCAGTGATTTAAGCACCAATATATCTAGGCGATGTCTCCTGGGGACTCATTTCGTAAGCCTCTTATTTTTTCATTTCAATAAATATGACAATTGAACCCAGACAACGCATGTAATACTTATATTTACTTACAATATATTTTGTACATTTCACCTTTGATAGTTTATCTCTACGGGCCTAATATTATTTTATCTCAGGGCAAAGTCAGACAGTATTTCTATTTCTAAGAAAACCAAATTCATTTCAATTTGTAATCCTCGTTGTTATTGAACATGATACAAAGATATCGTGAAATCTAGAAAGCTTGTAAGGATTGATAGGATCTTTGCCCGAGATGAAAAGAGATTTATTTATACATAAAGTGATAAAACTGAAAAATATACTTATCATCAAAAAAATCGAGGCATCTTTAGTATTTGTGGATTGGAATTGCCTGGCCCCGATGTAGATTACCAATTTTTAAACAATTAACGATCTGTTTATAAAAACTAAGAACTGAGATTATGTCACGACAGCCATTTACGTATTAGTTACTAAAATCTAGAGATAGACTGAAAACAAAACACACCATACATTCAGTGGAATAACTTACTGATATTCTATTTATTTATAAAGTAATTTAAGTTACTGAAAAATGCAGGGATGGCTCGATTTTTTTTATGAGAAGTATCTAGAAAAAAAAACCAAGCCACTCATTCATCTTAAAAGCCAAGTTAATACAGTGAAGTCGGCAAACAAGCTTAAATTAATGTTATCCATTTGCTCACCAATCTTTCTTCCTAAGTAATTAAAAAGTTGAACACATAATAGCATTTTGCCATTTACTTAATGGCGGCCTCCGTTTCCGAGAGTCCTAACGATCAAACTTTTAAAAACCAGTCTTTTAAATAAGAGACTTCAAGTTTACAAATAAAGTCTATCGAAGGTTCATAAATGAACTCAGTTTTATTCACATCATAGAAATTCAAACAAAGAACCATTATTTGATTGAATAAAAGCATTTTGACTTTGACTTGAACTATTACAGTGTAATTTTGACCAAACGGGATTTTGATTTTGAAATAGTAAACAAGTCGTTTTTAAAAAGTATAAAAATCCGGTTTTAAATTATTTAAATCAAGGGGAAAACTTAAGGGGGATTTTGAGACTAACT
The DNA here is from genome assembly GCA_918843925.1 of Eulithis prunata. Lineage (NCBI taxonomy): Eukaryota > Metazoa > Arthropoda > Insecta > Lepidoptera > Geometridae > Eulithis > Eulithis prunata. Next base: position 4,904,290 of record OU974014.1, on the reverse strand, counting down.
CAAAATAAATACTTCAATGACATTACTTTCGGAATATAATCATGAAGCATTTTTACGAGCTTCGGATAAAAGAAATAGTATTCTCAAAGAATCTAAAAATATCGACGCAACCTCACGTTTTGAGTAGAATAAAAACTTGAGTTTTATCAGTAACTACTGGTTTCACGTATAAATTTGAATTTCAATATTTAAAATGCTGGAATTTATAAATAAGGACCTCTGCATATAAACCGAATTTAGACCGCAAAATAGTAGTTTCTATGAAGTTTACACGGCTACGTAGCTAACCGATAGCAGCTTATAGTCTGAGTGCAGTGAGTGATACAAGAAAATTGCACGTCAGTATCGATGCAATCTGCATAAATCTCAAGCATTATTATTTACTCATAATGTTTTAAATCAAGAGGTGGTTTGGCGTGAGCTTAATCCGGCTGTCAGCTTAGGGGATGCCGTCGTGTATGTTCTCTGTGAGCACGGTTTCTGCTGGATTAAAAAGATTATGTTGTGTAAAGCCTATTTGCTGAAGGCTCCTTGCCTCTTGTACCAATACAAAATGTTTGTTTACAGTATTTCTAAGGAAGCCTGAAGCTTCGAACTAATGGAAATTAATGAAACATTTTTGTTGAAAAATGTAGTGATTCGAAACAAATCGTCATAAGAAGTAGTGTATTTGAAATACATTGCGCGGTGAAGCGGGAACACTCTGAAGTCATTTGCGCGCATTGGAACTCGAATAATAATCGTTACGATATAATTGCGATTGTCACATGTTTTCGTGGATACCCCCGAGGTTGGTACGGAGTCGGAACTCATGAAATCCATGCGGAGGTGACGTGCCCCGAATGTTTACGACACTCGTGCATATTTAATTTTTTTATCTGCGTTCCTCATAATTTAATGCGTCTGGCGATGTGTAGAGGTTTGAATTTTTTAGAAGCATGTTTTATGCCTTCTATGATTACATATGGGACTTTTGAAGCAACTATAAAATAAAATTGTTTAATACACCAGATTGCATAACTATACGCACGGCTCACCCCTCGACAATCTTGACCGATAAGATAGAAAATATTGAAATACTGGCATCCATTGAAGTCAATACTAGTTCCCTATCAAGTCATTTGTCAAGTCGGTCGTTTGTTTTGAAAAGAAAATGGTGGATTTTCTCTTCAAAACCTAACACGAATTTTCACATTCAGAAAAACCACTTTACATACATTTATTCCAATGGCTCACACTTTATGTTACGACCTAAGTATTATTTTTTTAAATTCCACCAAAATTAAACAACAATACTCACAATAACACAAGAAAAACTATTAAAATAAAAGTGCTATGTGTCGTTTCAAAAAATGTCAAAACTCGTGTCCCTATGGTTCCTCGTATTATTGTGGTTTTCACTGGACTCAATGGCTAGGTTGATGACAGTGTAACGTTGCTCAAACATATGTGACAAGAGATTAACGTCGACTGTGACGTGTGAGCTTACTATAATTGCAAGCCTACCGGGTGCCATGCCGTGCGGGCGCCTACACAAACGACGCGTATAATAATGCTTTTACTATGCTTATATCACACCGCTAGGACCCATTTCAGATCCATTCAGTTTTGAACGTCACAGTAGAATTTATTATTGCAATAATTTTTATCAAGTCGGTATCCATAATAAAGGCTTATTAAAAAATATAAAAAAATGCCATCGAGCCCACTATGCAAATGAGTGGGTTCGATGGGATTTTTTTTCCCATCTGGCCCACTAGTGGCCCAGTACAATTATCATAGAGATATTTGAGCTTGTCCATGGACAAAAATAAATTGAATCACAGTCCCCTCTGATCCACAGTTAGCTTGGTCAGTCTATAGATAGTAGCTTCTATTTGAAATTCAAATTCATGACACAAAGAGACAATACAGAGATCATTTGCGAGGATTGGTTGAATAGCAATAGGAGGTCGTCATAGCAAACTATTTGCAATGCAATCAAATTAGGCACGAATAGGGACTATTTGTGTCAATAACAGTCCAAATTAAACGTAGCGGCATGATAGGTGTCTGCACAGAATATAGTTGTAGTAAACACAGGTGAAAATAACAAAAAAAAAGTTTTGCTTCAAAATGTTTTTCTCATTTTTTCGTCCTGTTACTTCTGTGCGGAGTTTTTTCCTCGTATCGTAAAGGTAAATGGATCCATTACGATTTGAATGGGCAGCCCAAAATAGGTCTTAGTTAATAGGGGTTACAGTTTTTTTACTACCTAAATTAATACCAAACAGTGATATGTAGTGTGAGTGCAAACTAGTGCCACCTAAAAAGAACACAACAACAAAGTGTCTTCGCCTTAAGTAATTAGAGACAATAAGAAAAGTGCCAATGGACACATTCTTAGATTAGTTTATATTATGCAAAAAATTTATGTCAATGTCAATGTCAAATTACTAATTAGCCAGCGTCGTGGCTAGTTCGTAATATAATTAGGGTATAAGTATTATTTATTAGTACAGGTACGCTAACTAAAAAAAAAACCTAAATTAATCATACAAATAACGTATAGGTAATGTGTAACATTTTTATTTCTAATCTAAAAATATTTGAGCAAAGTAAAATAATATTATCTGTCTTATTATTTTCTGTTTTTATGTTTATTTGAGCCAATATATTTATCAAACCGTAACGAAGACAAAACAACTTGGTTCGGTTATGTTCGTGACATCAATAGATGCCATTAGGCAACGCTGATTGGTAGGTATAATTAATAGGTACTACTCGATATTGTAATTGGAATGTATTACCTACTAGCAGTGGGATACGTAATTATGTGTAAGCTTTAACTAGTTACCATGGTGGTTATGATAGTTTAGATAGATACCTAAACCACAATAGTAACTAGCTTCTATATATCTATATAGAAACGTATTTAGCTATAGTTTTTGTAGTTGTGTTAGTTTAGTTTCGAATTTACATTTCATAACACAGCGAGGTACATCTGCCTTATAAAAACAGTAAAAAGTACGTGACATAGCACAGTAGACTATCGCTAGTGTAAAAAGCAATTTATAATTAAAAAACATTTTCTTACATTGAGTTAGAGCAGGAATAGCACTCAGCAAAAAAAACCTAATTATAAATATAAAAAAGACGATTTCTTTTTGCCAAGTTTTTATTAACACAGAGAATTGTTTTAAATATTTAAGAGCAGGTTGTAAATGTGAGCTAATGTTTGAACGCAGCTTTTATCACGACTGCAGACTGCAGTAATATTTTTCGCAAAACTGAAGTCAAATATACGACTGACATTTTTATTTTTTTGAAGTATTTTTGTACGCACATTGTTAGTGTGAAGTTTGAAATTTTAGCTGCAGTTTTTGTAAAAATTGACCAAAATGATGACCAGAGAGTGATGAACAGTATTTAAATTAAAAAAAAAATAACAGACATTATGAAATTTCGAACACCTAAAAACTTCAGAAAAGGTTTTAACTCATTTAAAAAAATCGAAATAAAAATAGCGATGATATTCACGACTTAATTACTTAATATTTTTTCACGCGGATCGGGATACACCTAAGTGTACACAGATCGCCAAGTCCATAATGTAATTGCTATGAGTACGTACTCAAACAGGTAAACACAAACACGGTTTCAATCTGCGACCGCAGATGGCGTTGCAGTTTACACGGAAATAGCGTGCACCACGCAATTACGGATGCAATCTCTAGCAAATTGGAAACGACTTTCATGTTGCGAGCGTGAAAATGTTATGCATTTATTTTTTTATTATAATGTGCTTGGGTTTATGTTACTGGCTCGACGCTTAACGGGTGATTTCGTACCGCGTATTGTTTCAAACGAGATATTTTTTTAGTAGATTGTAGACTTACTTTTTTCTGTTTTTTTTTCAAGTACTATATTTTTATGAACGAAAGTCAGCTTAAGGTTATTTCTATGAAGTGGTAGTTAAAAATAAGTAAGGTCTTATGAGTTAGTGGCTAACTCTAGCAACGAAGGTAGTACCTTCCCAAAGGCGCACATAAAATTTTATTCTGATTTCCCTGCAGTATTTTTTTAACATAGTTGACTCAAAATTTTTTTTTCATCAAAAAGTCGACATCGATATAATGTATAAGTACAAGTATAAGCCTGTATTTTTTTCCGTTCAGTAATATGATTATTCCCCTAAAAAAGTTAAAATAAAACGATTCTTTTTTGCTCTTTCTTTAAAAAAAATTAACAGAAGAGTAAAAAAGTTTCACATTGTGCAAAATCTAATTTATTAAAAGTTCAATCCCATGTCACCATTACTTACAGAATCAACTCTCACGGGTGTCTGTGGCCCTTATTAATGGCCAACCTGTCTTTTGACTTAGACAGATGGGGGCGACCCAGTCACTTCTAATAAGAATTTCAATGCAATATCAAACTTGTAAACTCTTGTACGAGTAAGTAAATATTGGTAAATAGAGATGGCTTGAATTTTAGAGAGGAACAAAAAGTACCTTCTCTCTGTGCGCTTGTAAGCTTGCGGTGGGTGAGTCTGGATCAGAAACCAAACTTTTTTTGGTCAGTTTTTATTGTAAACTTTTTGTGTCAAAAAATTTATGCTTGAGTGCAGCTATTCTTAATTCAAACTTTGGCTTGTGATATCTTCAAAACAAATCCGGCGTGGATTGAATATTTTAGTCCTAGTCGAACCAATAATAGAACAAAAAACTAGAGAAATAAAACAATCTTAAAGAGCTAATATACAAAAAGTATCTTTAAATAAATATTCATGGACATTTAACACAATGCTAGTCCCAAACTAAGCATAGCTTGTACTATATACTATATCTTGAATTGAAGGTACTGAAAATATTTTCTTAATACACCGCAGCAAATAAATTTTGTCTTACGATTTAGATAATCCTCTGCCTAACAAGCTCAATTAGTACAGAAACCGTAAATCTGCTAACTGCTTATCAAATTACCATACAAAATGATAGATCGAATAATGCCTAATCCAAAGAGACATACTGAACCACGGGGCTTGATGGGAATTATAATATAACAAACACATATTCAAACATTGAAAGATAGAGTTTTACACCGAACAAGATTAGAAAATTCATATTACATATTATCTTTCCCGACGTTTTACGAAATATTGTGTAGATTTTTCTATTGTGAAAAATTGACAACGATAACATGGTTCGTACGCGTTTGCTCCATGTAGTTATATTACTCTTGCGCTAAATCTAATTAAATAATTTATGTCACTAATGCGAACACTGAAGCGTAATTCCCTAATTCGTACTTTCAATGTGTAGGGAATAGGGTTGGTAATTAAATATGTCTAATTGGATAACACCGTTTGAAACACGCAGGGTTGACAAGCTCTATCTAGTTCAATGGAATTTCAACCTTTTGGGATCAATCTAAGGGTTTTCCTACATGTGGAATGGACCTATGAAATACTATTAAAAGTTAGTAGTATAAAGTTACCTAATATTTGGACACAACTCTGACTATTCTCCTTTGAGATTTTTGAGAGTTCTGAGGTGTTTCAATCTCAAATAACAGTCGTGTTAGACTTTAGCGTAGAAGAATGATTTTGCCTCTGCATTGTGTAGGACCAAGTTAGATGCGGAACACAAATGGAAGAAATAAACTGTCTATAAGTTGCAGTTTCAGAAACTTGCTAGTTTGTTATTCATTGCAATGCAACCGGCTTTTGTTTGCAACTAGTTCAGTATAACAATACAAGAACAAAAGCTTGCAATATCTTTAGTACCCAATTACGTAGTGCAGAAGTTTTTGCCTATTTTATAGGCTGAACTTCATCATCACTAGTTTGTTCGTAGCTGGATGGTGTTTTCTAGTAACACGCGCCTCCGAGTGCGCTCTTGGACTTAAGTGGATTTTTTGTCAAAAAAGTGGGTTTTCTGTGTTCAGTCCCTCTATTACTTTTTAATAATAGTATTAGTACTTCTCTTTTACTACTCAAAGCAAAGAGACTATTTCATGGAACGGTAAATCTTCTTGAGCGGTTAGTATACTGTAAAAACCAGTTAAAAAAAAAAAAGTTATTTTATTAATCGTTGACATTCGTGGGTTTAAACCCCTCCCAGGCCACAATAATTTACAAATCAAAGGAACATTCGTAGGTTCAAACCTAGGCCAAGCTTTAAATTAGAGATATCAATCTACTTGTATCAAAAGAAGATACTGAAATAAACTCTAAGTACTTAATACTCTTCCATTGAGAATTACTTGTACCAAAAGAATATACTGAAATAGACTCTTTATACTCTTCCATTAAGAATGAAAAGGCGCTCTTGCATTCATTTGGGTTGCAAACAAACATACATAATGGAGACTCTCCGGGCTGAGATTAATAGAACGTTTTGGAAACCCGACACCATAAACAAGCGCATGTTTCAGGACAAATTGCTGTGCACTAAATAACTGGCAACAGTTTTCACCAAATAAACGAATACGCTAAAGTTCATCAACAAAATTTATTCTCGTGCTTTTAAGTTTCCTCTATCCACCACCATCATAATGCAAGCATCACGATGCCAGTGAAACTCTATTTGTACTATGCTATCTATTTGCCTGGTTGTCCCAGGTATCGAATTTTGAATGTTGATCACTTTGCCTACATCATTCAATTTCTTTGCGCTAGAAAAAATCGAAGGCGGAACCCATCTATTTCCCTATCTCGTTATTTTAATGTAGGTAGCTAAGGAAAAAATCTGTCATAATTGCCATTGATGGATACCTTTGCTTGTTACCAGCAAAACTTTGTAACAAACAAGCTCGTTTAGAAAATAAACAATAAACGATACTTGTGAATAGCACTGACGATTTACAAGCATTTCACTGACATCAAGAGATCTTTTTATAGATATAAAAACGATAGACGCGAATTCAAATTGCCATTAGTGTTACATTGCGCAATGATAAGGCCACTTCACACATAACGCGCAAAGCGGCCGCGGAGTGTAACTCAATATCACTGGCTTCGTTTGTCCCGTTTGTCGTTTACGAAGTAGACGCTGTGCACCAACAATAGTATCATGTTTTATTCGCGCCAACGTTATTTGAGCTTCCGTCCTATCCCTGTTTGAACACAAAGTCAGCGATGCAGATAGGTATTTACGATCACACGGTACAGATGAAACAAAAGGCTGTCGCGTAGTTTCACTAAAAGTTGACATAAGACAGTGATACCAGGGGATAATCTTAGTCCCGGTTCCTGTAGTGCCGCCAAATGAACCCTGGTTTATTTAACGAATACCCTAAATAGAGTTTTATAAGTATGTACGCAGCTACACTAGTAGTTCGCCCCGAACTGAGATCTCGCGATGATCGGAGGTTAATAAAACCCAAACAATTTTTATTGACCAATGGTTGTACTAAACTTTGCAAATCGCTTCGAAATCGCCGTCGAGCAATGTACCAGTCTTACTTGAACTACAAAATCATTGAAACTCCAAGAAATGGTAGCTCACGTTATACTGGGTTTGCCAATTTTATAATTTTTACAACAACTCAAAAACTATTAGAACTAGAATCAAAATTAAAATGGTTTTGGAATGTCTAAACAAATCCCTATCATATGACACCCCACTTGATATTATTGTACGACTTTTTTTTTTACTCCTTTTGGACCCTCGTAACTTCACGACCCCTTGACCGATTTACTTCATTTAACAAACCAGTAAAACTTAAGAGTACTATCCGTATACCTACCAAATTCTGTGAAGATCGGGTAAGCGGTTCAAAAGATCTCGTCGAACAAACATACAAACATACAAAGCATTTTTATCCAAGTTGTCACTAAGATCTCGTTCGCTTCGCTCACTCGATCAATTATCATACGCTAAATGTTATGAAAGTATGCAAATAAATATGGACGGAATCTTAACTTAATCTATATAAAATCTAAAAACAACGCGATAAAGTTCATTTTAAAGTAAGCATTGATTCACAGTGACAAGAGCACGCGGGTCAATTCCCTTCCTCGTAAACAACATTTCAGCGTACTTTTATTACATTGTCAGATGCTGAGAATTTTTAAAACTGACAATATCAGATTGAAATTCTTCAGCTTCTACATGCTACTACTATAGTTTATATCGACATCTATTAGATCATAGACGACTATAGTCTAGTTGAAATGAAACGCTTATTGGATTTCCACAACGAGATTTGCGTAAAAATAATGAAATAAGTTGTATACAACATTATATCACTTTTTTCATAAGAATTATGACGAGATGAAACAAAAGTCTAGTCCTGTATAGAAATTACCTTGCCATCTTCGGTGAGAAAATGACAGTATGACAATTAGACAGAATGATGTATAAGACAATGACAAAAATAGCTAAGTAAAAATATAAACAGCAATATCTAGAAATAATAGCTTTTACTAGATTTTGCAACAGCTTTGAAAACTTAATCCTTAATCTTTGCAAGAGAATTCAATCGATTTCAGATTTTTCAATAATAAAATGATTTAATATCTTTGAATAATAATATAACATGTTGGGCATTTCAGTCTTCATTTAGTAATTACTTATTAGAACTAAAAAAAAATCTCTACGTACATTATGTACCTACTCTACTTAAATTATTCCGTCTGACTTCAAACGTGTCAAACGTGGTTTCTCATTATCAAACGTGACATTTACCATCAATACAATAATTAATTGGTTCAATACGCAATAACTCCATATTGCGTGCTTGCTTGATTGCTATTGATTAAACGCTAGCGTCTGATACAGTTCAAGAGCACTGGTAACTTTTATTATAAAGTTACTGAAGTTGTAGTATCTAGGTACGTATAATATTGCACAAAGTAGAAGAATTCGTAGTCAACTGACAAGTCATTTGAAGACGCAACTGAATTGCACAATATCAGCATTTTGAGATTGAAACAAGATGGAAATAACTTTTTAAGGAGAATTGATTTTAGGCGTGTATGCTGATTTACTGCTCAAGCACTGATCCGGACTCAAGCATAGATTCTTGTATAAAAATTTCTGCTCAAGTCTATGCTTGAGTAATTTCTGTATTGGCATACGGGCCTAAGAAGGCCTAGTTTGACGTACAAAAGTAATGACAAGCTCTCTGACTACAACTAAATATATTAATGAGAAACCGTCTAGCATCAATCGCGTGTAAAGACAAGGCCTATATGAAATACTAATGATGTGCGGCATTTGGTTTCAATCAGTGTGTATTACCAAACCACTATTTACAGGCTCAAACTAAATACGCCATCAGTTGTTTTTACATCGTGTCTGATACGACACGACACGACATCTACACGATATTGGCTATACATTACGTACTGGACGCTTTCATACAGTGTCAGCGCCGACACTGATATTTTTCGTGTAGATTCCACTAAGCATTTTATTTAACAACAACTTTGGCTTAGATTAATTAATCAAGGGGCTATTGACCTCCATATAGTACCCATGAATAAAGTATCAGCATGGAGTTTCCCTATCCGATTAACATACATTACGGAGGTATGCCCACCGGGCACCGCTCACGCCATGACAGCACCGACAACTTGCAAACAGCCGAATCATTCACAATACTTTAGATCATCGTCATCAAAATAACTTTGACTGACTCAATAACCAAAAAACCACATTTTTTCTTATATGTGATTTATAAATATGTTGTGGTTTTTTTTTTATCACAGATTTTATTGGTTTCTTATGACATTTTTTGTCATATTATTCTGTCTTACCTCCAACGCTAAACATGTCACTTTGTTAGAGATTTGCTACTTTATGTAAAGGTTCGTACAGACGCCTGTTACCTACCAAGCGCCATCATCATCAATTTTTTTTATCAATTTTCTATGTATTTTCTAAAGGACAAAATTAAATATTAAAGCCTACGTGAGTGATCCAGCTGTTTACGTCCGCAAACCAAAGAATGACTATGGATGCCAATAAGCTCATTCAGTTAGTGTACATAATGAATGAATGCAAGTCTACTCGCTCATATTGGTCATGGAAGCAGAAAATCAAGGATTGTGAGGGCCATAATCATTTAGGAGGTAATTAGGTAAGTAGCGTAATGCGTTGGGTAACCTGTAGAACATCTAAATTTCTTAGCCATCAAGTGTGCGTGTAGCATTGCATTGCCTTCATACTTTTTTTATCTCATTCTATCCCACTAAAGATATTCTAAGAAGTTTTCAAGGCTCTCTGACGCTTTCATTAAGTTTCTTAAGAATCCGGTAGAAAAATATTAGAAACTCTCTGTAGATAAAAATCTTTTTTTTCTTTGACTCTTTATATTATACAGTTTCTTGCAAATAACAACATGATAGAAATCAAATTCGCATTGGACTACTAAAGACTTCGTTTTTAATTAAGTTTCGGTAATATGATGTTAGCCGTTTTTAAAGAACTCAAGCTTTTAGCAAGTACTCGTACTGCATGTGGGTTTGAGTGGGTCGCCATGGACATATTGAGAGCCCTCTCGGCCTCACAACTCGAGTGCAATCCAAGATAAGCCGGCGGAACCATATCGGTTCGGCTTATAAACTGGACAGAATCACAATCAATGATTTTGGAATCACATGGGAATCACTGGTAAACGAAGGAAAATGTATTGATTGAAATTTCTGAACTTCTTTCTGAAACGTCACGTGACCAACCCCTATCTCATATATGTCGTTTTTTTTTCTTTAGCGATTGTACAATCGAAATAGTACTACAAATATGTCAACTTCTACGGTTTACGCCCTTGGACGAATTAATTCGTCCAAGTCTACGCCGTAGAACCTCTACGAAACCCTGTTTATTTTACTAATTCACTTTCTTCCTTATGGATATTATGCTCGCTTTTTCATGAGTAGAATTTGATATTGAAACCAACTTTTAATATTCGTAATATCTAGTCGCTACCAAAGAAAACATATTTTCTGTTTTAAGTAGGTATATGATATTTTATTTTACTAGAGTTCGTAATATTGTTTTGGAGCCAGATTACCTACTATCGGCGCTATCATTTTTCACGTGTGTGTAACCGACAAGCGTGAAATTGTTTATTATAGCACGTCTGGGAACTGGTTTACTCAACGTTGTTTTTGGTACAAACTATACAATTTACTTATATTCTGTAAAAATAAAAATAAGCTGTAATCACTAAGAAAGTATATATCCTTAGAATAAAAGAGCTAAATATACTTATTGTACTGACTTACAATATTTAAATCAAAAAATGAAATCAATTATTTGCACTCGGCTATTGGAATAAGAATCTTTCATCATACCTTTATAGGTATGCCATGCAGGGCTGATTAGTGCAATACTTCACTGACAAAATAAGATTTTACTATAAACGGCACACCTTTTGAAGGTTAGATCAAATGTCTGAGAGTAAGTATCCACTGAAAAAAGCAAATAAAACTTTTTATAATAAGCTTAGTTTGCCTAAAACTTTGTAATTTGTTATTTGTCCAATTTGCTTTCAAAACGTAAACTCGGCCTAAGTATGGCTAAGTAGTAAAGTAGATAGGTACCTACCTACTCAGAATCGATTCAGATTACTTACAAAAAGGTCAACACCTATGTGCCTAAACCTAAACTATTTCGCAATCTAACTACTTAGACAAAAATCACATGCAACAAATTCAAAAATATTTAAGATACTACACTAGAAGAATACCAAAATATTAAAATACAATAATATGAGCATTTCAGTTATTTAATGTCGTTTGTACATCATCATCAATCATCAATCATCAACCAATATATATAAAACTCTTTTGAAGCTGACAGAGAATCAACGCACAGCCTAAACTATAAGTCCTAGAGGTATGAAATTTGGAGGGTAGTATCCTTATATAGTGTAGGGGTGCACTAAGAAAGGAATTTTGAAACGTCACACTCTAAAGGGTAGAACGCGAGCAACGCCGCGGGCGACGGCTAGTTATTATTTATATATTTGTCTAGTTAGTACCCTGCCGACGCACGCTAATAACATGGCTACCATTCATTACAAATTACAGTTGCAAATCATAGCAAATGGGTTTTCATCTATCAATTAGTTTGGTATAGGTATTAACTAGGATTGGACCTATACCAAAATATGAACGCGGCCACCCGAGGGGCAATTCCGCTTATTAAATAAATAGGTGCGCGGTCAACGAGTTAAAAACCATTTTCAGATTGAAAAATAAAGTAAAACTGTAGTCACAACCGTTTTTTGTCTCTCAGAAATTATACACTACACCCCCCACTCCTCATTTTCCTCCAATTTGTAGTAACCATGTGTTACAAAATATTCGCATTGAATTCCAAACGTAAAAGATCGTAACTAGATTATTCGCGAACGACGCAGCTCTAATTGCATTAGAAGCAGGCATTGCAGAAGCTCGACTTCGAAACTAGACAAATTCTGGAGCAGTATGGATTTTACAACAGAGCCCTTTAAAGAATATGTAATACGTAGTTCCTACGTAAGAAGAAGCGAAATTACACACTAAAAATTTCGTTTTGTATGAAACGTGATTCAAATTTTGACCCCCGTTTCATAAATTGTTAATTTTTCAAAAGCATGAGTCTAGTTCGAGAGTTTCGCCAGTCTGGAGCCCTTTCTACAAACCACACAGGTACGGACAAACAGAAAATGTCAAAAGGTTCTTCTTTTTCTTCCTCTGTATATTAATATATTATGGCCTCTGTCTATCTTTCAACGCTTTTTCAATTCGTTCGTCATTTCGACAGCAAATTTTGAACGAATTTTTCTATAAATTTTTGACATTTTCTGTTTTATATGGATGTAAACTCAATGTGGTGTGTGGTGTGTAATTTCAAGTTGGGCAAAGAGACTGTTTCAAAATCCAAACTATCCTGGGTTTACTCCTGCTAGATTTAAACCTAAAATAATTTAGATTTACCTATTTATGGGTTTTTGGGTTTGACTTTTTGAATTACTTGGCACGGCATTCGGCCATACTTTGACGACAGCTTTAGTAAAATGATACGTCAGCAAAATAGGTGATATTTTGCATTCCCTCATTTCCTTTTATTGCTTGGTTGATGTGACTCGGCCAGATTATGGTGATTGACTCACTGTCATAAATTTTTCATAATCATTTTTAGTGTCATACGGAATTGGAATAGGTACTCATGAGGTACTCAAAAAATAAGTGTGGAAGGAAGCTGCAATGTTACTATGGAAATTTAGTACTTATATACACACATAAAAAGTAGTACCTAGTATAATTTACACACTTATAAGTAGGTATAATTATAAGTTGATAGTGGTACACACTGCGCTGCAACGACGATGGACATTTCCAAATTGTCATATTTATTTTTTTATGTATGTTATTTTAGAGACATATCATATATGTAATTATTGTACTTACAATATTGAATTGTTTTTTTTTTTTTTTTTTTTTTTTTTTTTAAATATTCACGAACACTTAACACAACGCCTTCTAGTCCCAAACTAAGCAAAGCTTGTACGATGGAAACTAGATGGCTGATAGAATACATACATACATTTTTTTTTTTGTAAATACATACTTATAATACATAGAAACACCCAGACAGAGAACAAACATCTATGTTTTTACAACACACAAATGTTTGTTCTCGGTGGGGATCGAACCCACGACTCACAGCACGGAAGGCAGAGCTACTACCGACTGAGCCATGACGCCTGTCAATATTGAATTGTTATAGTTACGGTATCCCATCTCTTCGCAAGGAGAATTCACAGGGGAAAACTGAAAAGAGCCTCACATACCAAATATACTACGCTTCGTATAACTGCCTTTAAAAAGTACAAAACGCGATTCATGACTTTTTGATCTAAGACATAAGAGATAAAGTCAGTGAATAAAACAGTGCATTCATCCAGATTATCAAGACTGCATCTTCATTCTAGACATTTTTATGATTGAAGCTGAAGTGCACCTATCAATCTAAGGAAAGAAGAGACATAAAGTGAGATAGGGCTTAAAGTTTTACGACTTTACTGTTTTACACGACTGATCGAGCTTAAACTTTATAGCATCAACGTTTATGGTACCAAACATGAAACTTTAAAATTAAAGTGCTAGTTCGATCCAGCACAGAATTTGGGTCACGATTTCTTTATCCCCGGGCACAGTTAAACTCTCTCAGATTGCTTGGTCAAGATACCCTCTCTCTCTCTTAATAAACTATTGCTTGGTATGTAAGGAATGAGTTATTTAATTTACAAAGAAAATTACAACTAATACAGTATTTAAAATATTTACAAAATACACATGAAACAGTTGAGCCATCTACAAACCGTCGCAAACGATTTATAGATAGCTCAACTGGTCCAAATCAGTACCAATCGGAAGCGTGCCCAAGACATTGCTGCATTGCCGCGCTGAATAGCAATTTAATTCTAAGGAATATTTACCATGATTTGCGAGTTTCATTATTTCTCGATATTTCGTGCATGTGCCAGATGACGAAGATATTATAAGCGTTTTAAAAAGAACAATTTGCGTCACAGCCCGTCCAACTGCGTCAGAGGTAATTTTTTCATTGGAATACGTACGAAGTGCTTCTTCAGTCAAATAATGGCAAAGCAAGAAGACTGTGGAAGCGATCTCAATAATTTATTTTTATTGAAAAACTTTTAATCGTTTTTAAACGACTATCATTCCCCACGGTTTTATTTTTATCCGGGGAAGGAATAAAGTCACAAAGAGAAGGTAAATAGGCTTCGGGATATAAAAGTGTTTTGTAGCCCATAAGTACTGAAATAGGTCTTCAAATTCGTATAAATCATACCTACTTGAATAAAATCTTGTTTTATAAATAGTTTGAAACCGTTTTTCAAACATACAGAGACTTTTTGTACGGAACTGTTTTCATAGATTACAAATTTTCCGTCGATAAGAAAAATACTCCATATTTTTAATCTGCTATAAATTGGTGACAAAGCTATTCCCTGCCCTAAAGAAAAAACTTGCGTAACCAAAATCCTTCTAGAATTCCGGAAACTAGAAAATTCAGTACATAGAAAAAGAAGTAACTTGATTTTTTGCTCTGCCCATGACGATGATGGATTACCACTGCGGAGATCCACTGAGGCCGTGCTCTATGATGTATTTAATTTTTTACTTGGTTTAAAGGAAACTCTAAATTCACAACATAAAAATGATGACCTAGTCCACACATTCATTTTCATTTCACTATTACCTACCTAGTTACGTAAAGACGCCGAACCAAGAAATTTTGATAAACTACTAGGTTCAAAACGCTCTGCCCGTTTTGCGAAATCTATTAACTTAAGTACCTACCCAAATGGATGGGGTACATGCTCAAGTAATACCACAAATTAGAGCAAGACTCTGCCAAGCCGTTCCAAGTGACTATATCTACCTATACTACTTTATTAGTCGGTAGTCGAGAGCTTGGCAAATGTGTCTTCTCGAGAGGGCTCTGTATCATACTTAAACGACGCCAAATTTGCACAGCCATCCAGTGTAGGTTACCTATATGAAGCCGTTTTCTGATTATTACTCTTGCGTATAATAATATCGGACGGTATTGATCGTTTGCACACTGGTATCGATACGATATATATATTTGTCAGCGGCTTGACCAAAAATATCATAGTTGGCGCCGTCACAGTGTTATTAATAGCATCTAGTTAAGCTGTCCAACAATATCGTGTAGATAGTTCAGGTATTTTGTTACATTGCATAATCTTGGCATGTTAAATTACATAATTAATCTTCATTTAAGTAAGTACTAGGCACATGCTATGGGTAGTATCTTGGGCAATGTGAAAATGCCCATTCTCGAGGCGGCGTGCAAAAATAAAACAGAAAATAGTAATTACAGTGCGTTGCTTTGATTCCCCAAGCGAATAAAAGTCACAAACTACTCGCACGTATATTCAGTTGGTACTCTATTTTATTAAGCACATTTATTATTAAAATTTTAATGAACTGATGCGATATTATAAAATACAAAAATAAACAAGTTTGAACTAGTGAGAAAAATGTTCGATATAAAAGTGATCAAAATGAGGAAACATGCGATTTTAATCTTACGTCATGAACAATTGGATTGAGTTTTACGTGAATCTAAATCTATTCGATCAGCTGACGCCACAGCTTTGTTGTCTGGTAAGAACTGAGGGTAAAATCTTAGAATAGAAAGATTGTGGGGGGTGTAAAATCATAATCCCCTTGATTTCAAAATTTTCAAATCAAGGGGATAATGAGACAAAAAGACTCATAATCACCTTGAAGGGGACGGCTTAAAGGGGATTATCAGACTAACTCAAACCACAGGTGCTAAGTAAGCCAGATAACATGTCCCGGCACTACAGTAGGCTAATATCACGTTTATAAGTGTTCAATCATTGTTCATACCAATTAGAGTTCATACCTACGAGTAAAACAAGATCTATAGCTAGTTTTATTACTTTGAAGATGGTACAAAATCGGATTTTCATTTCCGCGGCTCTCCTCGTTTCACGCAAATCAATTTCGACCAGATCTTTATAAGTTTAAAGGATTCAGAATAAAACAAGGGTCTTCTGAAATCAATTGCTTAGTAGTTCAGGTGTTTTTTTATGTAGCTTTTTGCCTTTCACTTCTCATTCGTAAAATAACTCTACATATTTATTTATAAAGATTTTCTTCTTGCTAGCTCGCACCGGAGTAAAAAGTATTCTGTCTAGTGTAAACTAAACAGTATATTTATTCTGTAAATTCAAACCTCCAAATGTATCCTTGTAGAAGTACTAGCTATATCTATTGTGCTATAGGTAGACCTAGTTCTACTGACTGCGCCAAGACAAAGCGCCTCAAAACTTTGGTGCCTTTCTATTCACAGCGGCTGAGATACATGTCTGTTGTGATGTGACCGAGATACGAACGAACAATGTCCTATGCTCAAAACCACTCGACATTTGACATGCGAGAACTGACACTTAGAGTGCCTTAACTCACCTATTATTTATAGGATAATCGTACATAATAATGTAAATTCTTACTTAATTAATAGGTGTGTATTTTTAAATGTAATACTCAATAATTATTGAATTTAACTTTAGCAAAATGACGTCTTGTAACGTCTGACTTACATGGTGGAATAAATATTTGAATAATCTGTATTTATTGTTTTGGTATAGATCTGAGCTGGGGTAAATTACAATACCAAAGTAAATGACTGGTCAGTCGAGTCTAGACACTTACTCGTAATTTTACTTCTACCGTACAGTTATATTCACAAATTCATCACAATTAGTTTTTAATTAAATGATTGGTTTAATCTACGAGAACACTGCACCGTTTTTCATCTAATATATGACGTCCCCGCACTCAACTATATTTATCGAACGTTTTCGATCATAACACCCATCCCGGTGTGGTTTATTCACATTCCTCTCGACGCCAAGATATTATGCGGGAAGCTTGTATGGAAACTTCCGTTTCTTTACAATACAGTACTAGAAATTCCTGCGACTTCATTCACGTGCATTTTTCTTACTTTGTATAAAAGAAAAACTGAATCGAGATTCAAGCGGACATTTTTGGTAAGATTTTCATTGGATTTTTTTTGAAGAATAGCAACTAATATGAATCAATTTAATTGGATGGTTTGCGATTGCTGCTCAACCATCCACACGACGTTTTGATAAAACTTCTTTATTATAAAAACTATGAAATACGTAATGAAGTATAATGTTTTTGCAATTTTATTTCTCAGCTTGAGAAAAATTCGCCGCATATTTGAAGAGGAAACCAAAAAAAATTCGAGTTCCTGACAAAGAGTGCTAAAATAAAATTCTTGTTGAGAGCGGTGTCAGAAGGCGGACATACCGACAGATATTTCGGGCACGTTTAGGTATGCAGGGTACACACAAAAATTCATTTAGCTACGAACTGGCTACGTACCTGGAGTTTCGTAGCAGCGTAGCACTAAGTTCTACGGCGTTGTAGCAGTGTAGCCATTATCTGCGCTGTAGTGTGGATTCCGTTTTGCTGTAACAATCTAAAGGATATTGGTCTATCATATAAAAAGTTAGAGTAGACATTACGTCTGGATTACCATACGTAAACAGGACATAATGTTTACTCTAACTTTTTATAAGATAGGGGTAAATGTCTTACAGCAAAAACCCTTCAAAATTATATATTTTACGAAGAGCCATTTTTGTATCGAGCTTTTTTTCTTGATTATTTTCCTAGCAAGATTCTAAGAAACCCGATCGGTATTGATTTGACGCTTCAACATATATGAGTGCACACTCACCAGTTGATTTCAATTTAAAATAAAAGTCCTAGACATTTTCCAGATATTTACATTCACAAATGCTTTAGTAGTCCAAACAGTCATATACGTGGTCAACCTAGGTTATACTTACTACACAAGGAAACTATAAGTATTTACAAATTGTACAATGAGACCCGAAAAGTACCTGTACTTTAATCATACTAATATTTGAGCATTGAGTAAAACAATTCAAATAAAATTCATCTAGCTATAAATTAATCCCTAGTGAAACGCTCGTGGCGTAGCTAGCTTTGTCAACCTTTACATTCTTCTCCGATTTATCAATGTTCTGCGCGATTACTATATCAAAATTGTACTGGCCCACTGGTGAGCCAGATGGGAAAAAAATTCCCATCGAGCCCACTATGCAAATGAGTGGGCTCGATTCGATTTTTTTTCCCATCCGGCCCACCAGTGGGCCAGCCGGTGGGCTCGATGGGAAAAAGCCCTTTGAATTGGTGACTACTAGTGGCATTTACTTCGGTCCCGGCTCTAGCAGTTAAACCACGGTGGAGGCCTTAAGGTAGCCTAAAAACTCCGTACCCAAGGTTGGCCACTAAATCATACGAAGTTACTTAGTCTCTAAGTAGCCTTTTAAATATTTGTTACATTAAAACGCCTCAGCAAATCTCTTTGATTTACTTATTAGTAAATGGGTATACTGCCAGCAAAGCCTACTTTACTTATTACAGCTTTTTTCGCTCCGAAGCTAGGCAAATTTGCATTTGGCTGAGTTCCATACCTCCATCTCATAGTATATCCAACCGATTCTACGTTATGTAAGGCTCCGTCTATATTTGTTTTCATTGTTTTTCTTTGATCTTCTCTTAGGTATTTTTATATTATTTTGGTAGATCACAAAAGCAGAACGCCTTACCCTATAGACGGCTCCATACTCGAAATGTCACACGTGCACTACAGACTGAATGCGGCAATCTCATTACCCAGCAATTTTTCTTATTAAAATGCCTTTCGGCATGTCAAGAATAATCAGTTTTGGATTCGAGTTTTTTCATATTATATTGATACAACAGTAGCCCATTTTATTTTAATAGTTTCTCTAGTGTTATTGTGAGTATTGTTGTTTAATTTTGGTGGAATTTATACCAAGGTCATTAGTCGTATCGTAGTGGTTTTAAATGTATGGATACGATATACTTATGGCGCGTCAGGACACGCCCCGACACAATAATATTATTTTGGCTTGAGTCTTTGCGTGGGAAATGTAACAAGATAGTGATCATAAAATAGAAAAAGGCATGCAGGCATATGAAGTCGAAGCCCAACCAGCGCCCATTATAATAAAGTACTGAATAAGAGGTTTTTCATTGAATTTAAAAGCGATCTAAATCGCGATAAAACCACGCTTTGGACGTTATTGTAATTTTGGTATTCGCGAGGGAAAACAGGCATCGGTATTTTAACGAGTAAGTTTTGACATAATTTATTGCTCCAATGTATATTCATGTAGCTAAAGTACGTTTTATCCAGTCATTTGTTTTAAAACATGAAACCAAAACCGTGTTGAGTTTTAGTTTTGAGAATGTGATTTTTTTTTTTTCAAATCAAAGTTTTAGCACGTTTGAATTCGAACCTACTCATACAATCATTTCAAGTGCACGGCATCAGAGCTCTCATTAGTATTATGTATTTCAATTTAATGTCATTATTGACAGTGCACGAGCTCACATTCTCCGAACTGCTAAAAGCGAATGAAATCAGGCATATTTTATGCTTTCAACTGGATTACCTATACGTAGGCTAGCTATATAACGAATATTTCAGGGGTTCAAAACAAAGCGTAGGGAGGTACGCAGGCAGTAATTCTACTTTCAGACTGAAAATAAACAAGTACCTACCTGAGCCTGGATAGGGTTACAGCTGCAATGGATGAAGGTATTTTTGTTAAAAAAAATCGGCTTTGAAATTGTATTTTAGAGTGTACGCTCAGTTTTTCCCTTTTATGCTTGGCTCGCAAACCGCCTCAAATCCTACACACAAAAAAAATGTTGCAGTAAACATTAATAGATAACGTACCTATACAGTAAACTCTTTCGACCACTCCCAGAGGGAACCTGTTATTCTATAGTATTTTATTTGTTATCAGCTATCGAAATATGCAAATAACAATTTTCTCAACATATAAACCACTTTTTTATAATATATGTTTAAATACAGTTCTTATTTTTTATAAAAATCGAGACCGTGACACCTATCAATACTTTTCTATAAATTTAGATTTTGCCCTAAAAAGCGGTTAGGAAATGCCGGTAAATATAATAAAAAATATACCTAGGTATATTTTTTACAGCATAAACACCTTTCTAACTTTCTTCTTAGTTTGGTCGGCTAAATACACAGGAAATAGTATTTATGGCCAATACGTGCACAGCACAGTTCACTAAGATGCGGGTTTCTTCCCTGTTTTCCTTTGCCACTAGTAATCACTGACATTTGCAGACATAATTATCTCAATTAAAAAAAAAATATCGATGAAAATAAAAATTTGTTCATCGCTTTTTCTTAACACGGCAATAGAAAAAATATGTTTAAAAAATATTTTTGTTCTTCGCTTTTCGATCTCATGGCTATTTTTAGTAGAGACCTTGGTAAGTACGCGCAAGCCATATAAAATACTGCTCAAACAAAATACAAAATCACGAAGAATAGAGTACCTTTGTACCTATAACATGTTGGCAGCACACATAATACCCGGATCAATATAAACCCATATCCAAACGTTGACCTAATATCGCGAACAATGATAAATTCTGGGAATAGATAAAACGAACCAATCAAACACAGCCAATTAAGCATCCAATTTAGGAACATGCCCTATCTTTAAAAGGTCGGGTATATTTGGCAAGCATCCACTAGATATTTTGTCTTATTTATATCCAAATAAGAAATAACTAGTGAATACGGGTAGAACTGGAAACATTACAATACATTTTGTATTTGTGCACAAAAATCATGTTGATTTGAATTATGAAACCCGTGACTTATTTTTTTTTATCGACCACCTTATGTCCCTCTGAATGTCGATGCTTGCCACCAGTAACTTAGTCAAACAACCAGTATTATTTTCAAAGAAAAATTCCCAAAGATTTACAAGAGATTCAGTTCTATTTGCAAATTACAAATGCTATCCCCCAAATAACGAAACAATATCTCTAAAATACGTTGTGACAAATCTCGGTATTACATTGTACCAATTCAGAAATGTAGAGGTTGTAAAAAGATAACTTCTAGCATCTTCTAGTAACTGAAGTGTATCTACAGAAACGCTGGAATTGCGTACCTCGCGACGTTTTTACATAATTAAATAAATATATATACATAATTTAATTATCCAATCGATAAATAAAAGCTCATTCATAGCACATTCCACAAATATTTTATATTTTCTACACATTACTAATATTGTAAAAAAAGGTTGATTTATTCAGAAAGCCTTTTCAGATTGATATAAGATACTTCCAAAAACATTTCAAAAAGTTAATTTGAAATCTCTTTCGAAAGTTTCTGATATCGGTCCGATAAGGCGTTACGAATGAAACGAATTAGCCCTATATTTCACAATGTATAGGCAGTTCAGTGAAAAATAAATTTGTGGAAAATTTGACCTAAAACAAACGTGCATCTACGTTTGTTTTAGGTAAAGCTTTCACACCCTGTATTGCGGGCTGGTGTCTCTCCAGTTGAATAATTTGAGGGGTAACAACAAAAGCCGTTTTGATGCATATTTACCTGAGAAGTGAACGGAATAAGTCATGGGTTTTAATGAGGTATTGGAGGGATTATGGGACTACCACTTCCCAACACATACGTATTACGTGTTCCTAACTTTTGATGGAGATGAAAATAATAATAATGCTTGATAAATAGCTGGTTTTTTTGTAGTTGTAAGGCCAACCGCACCGCTGTTTGTACAGTTCTATCGACACGATATCGCTGAAGAGATAATCTCATACATTTAGCACGCTAGCGTAACAGAATAAAGATTTTCTGTTTTTAACACACGGTGTCGGACCAACACAACACCGATACTTTTGTTCAAGCCACATGTCGATCAAGTAGCGGTCAGTTCACAAACGCCTAATGGATGACCATTGACCATAGCCTTTTATTTCATAGAGCATTGAAAGTAAGTATAAAATAAATACTAGAAGTAGCTAGCTATATTATTATTGTCTAATTAATTTTTTTACGTTTCTATCAAACAGAACAACGCTGTCTGCGGATTCTTGGAACGTATGCCCAGTGGACCATTTTAAACAAAACATACGGACCGACGACATAGCTGTATTCTTTCTCATAGCTATTGTATTCGGTCCTCGCAAATCTTCATTCTTCATAACACTACAATGGACATTCCAATATTTTATATCTTCTATACGGCTGCATTGAAGATACGTATCGAAAGGAACGCGGGTCAGGAAATATATTTAAGCTTTGTAAGAGAGAACCCACTTATGCCATATATTATTTTATTTAATTTAATTTATTTAACAAAATCCACAGCTCTTAGGGTGTACAGAGTAGGTATCTTGTATATTCATCTTATAGCCAATAACGGATTTACATTTTGCATGCTATTAGGTAAAAATAACGACCATCACTAAACGACTACTTCCAAAGTTTTAGATAAAAGTTTTGTGTGGGTGTGTGAGAAGGTGTGAGTGTGTAATGCCTGAGTGTATAGAGGGTTCTCCTGGTACGCCAGTCTCTTAGGAGTCTGGTTATATAACCATTATTTTAATAATTCATTGTATAGTGTACTAGCCGTCGCCCGCGGCGTTGCCCGCGTTCTACCCTTTAGAGTGTGACGTTTCAAAATTCCTTTCTTAGTGCACCCCTACACTATATAAGGATACTACCCTCCAAATGTCATACCTCTAGGACTTATAGTTTAGGCTGTGCGTTGATTCTCTGTCAGCTTCAAAAGAGTTTTATGTATATTGATAATTATTGTTTGTTAGTACTTATTTATGTATACCTAAGTATATTTAGACGTTATTTTCACACTCTGAAAATAACCATTATACGCCATTTTTCAAAAAATGGGTGGACTTTTTCTACTAAATAATTAATGCATTATTTTAAGTTGCTATGTACTCTCTTCTTAGAATTTACGTGGGTTATTATCTGAGGAGTCAAGTTAATTCATCAACAGTGGTTGCCTTCATAAAACCACTGAGCCCACTGATGGAGGTTTGACGAAGTTCATAAAATCGGTGCATCAACTTAGGTGATAAAATGAAGTAGGTATGACGCTGCCAGCTCCCCGTCCATTACGAAATTTCTGGCACAAAGGGTGGATTATAAAAGTTTGTCACAGTATTATGATATTAAATTCATCCGTTTTCACGTAGTTGGAACTGCCTGGGAATGGTTGATTATGCCTTTGGGCGGACTCAGAGTTTTGTTTGTTTAGTGATTGTTTAATGACAGATTTATAGCTTATTCCAAAGGAGTCCATCTACTTATTACATCTGTGTGATGTGAGTAGTCAACTTTGACAGATAAGCAAGCAGCAAGCTCGTATGAGTTAGTTGCCAACTCTGGTAACTGGAGTTTTTAGACCGCCTTAAGGCCTCCGTCATGGATTAACGTCTGCTAGAGCCGGGACCGACAGTTTAACTCTGATAGTTAGAGCCATGGAACTAGTCTAGACTAGTTCTATAGGTAGAGGTGGGGTAGAGCCGAATATTGATTAACGAAGATTCGCTAGTGACGTTTGTGCACTGGTGGAGTTTTGCACAAAGCGTTTTATAGACAAAAGTACTGCACGCAATAATGGTGGAATCCTACACATTACACTGTTGCAAACACGAACACCTTGTGCGATGACACGGGCTTTGGCGAAATGACAGTGTCACTGCGCAGTGTAACACAATCGTCACTACCGTTTCGGAGTAGAAGTAGCGTCACGTGCCCTACAAAACTTTCAGATAAAAACACCGCAGGCGATCATCCATCTAAATGTAACACATGCCCAAAATATATTTAGCTGATTTATAGCAGAGTTCATTAGGAAATAAAGAAGTAGCTGTATATAAAGATATGGTGTATCAATATGTACTTTGTCAGTATTACTGCAGTTATTGTGTTCATAAGATAGTATTGGTACTTGGGTAGGTTAGCTATACTTTATTCTCTGTTTGCAAGTTCATCCACAGCAGCAGATATTTTTCTAGAGAAACTTAAATTCACTTTTTAGCAGTTTTACTAGATCTACATAATACGTTTCCGTTCCGCTTCTTACTCAGGTCATACCACAACAATTTAGGAAGCTACAAGCAAAACCCTTGCTGGCTCGAGCTAGGAAATTAAACTTGGTGGATTTAACCGCACAGAACTTTTCCATAAAATATTAAAAGTGCTTTTAAAAATACTTTCCTTTTTCCCAGCTCCGGTGAGTTTTCCTGCAATTATGTTTATGGACTCTGGGATTAACGAATAGATTTTAATGAATGTAGTCCTTTTAATGCATACCCAGACAGTATTTTTTGTAAGCAAAAATGTTTAACTGAATTCATACAACATTATACAGGTTATACTTTTAAGAGAGGGCAATGGCGTTGTAGCTAAAAGAAAACGTTCTTAGGAGAGCGACTGTATTTGTTCCAAATTCAAAATTGTGAATGCAGACTCATATAAAAACATTATATTGTAAAAAAAAGAAAGAAAAAAAAACAATAGTCAATGTACTGTCAAAATTACCTCTTTTTTTTCTATCACTTATTCATTTCAGTTTATAAAATATGTGAAAGTGTGTTTTCCATAGGTAGGTACACTGCCGAGAAGAAAAAGAGCCTGCATTCCGCTGGCCTGCCAACGTTGTTTCAATTAAAAGTTATAAATTATTTTTAATCAATGGTGCCTACAAACACTCACCTAAAATCAAATAAACTAAAACACAAATACCCCCAAGCGTTCACTACACTCATTCACCGAAATACCTACTTATGAGCGATTCAATAGGATTATTTATCACCACACCATATTTTGACAACAATGACAGATATTCCAAATTGCGCATTAATCACACGGGAACATTACGTATTCGTCAGCTGGGCCTCAAGCACGAACAAATCTGACAATCACCGCGTTACGTAAACCGCATTCGAGTTATATTGCGCGTCAACGTCAGCTCGGCTTCCGAACGTTGTAGCGTCAACGCGCAGTGTATCTAGGATATGTTACTGTTACGTTTGTCACATTTGTTTGTGCTGACCCCTCTGAGGGTAGCTCACAACGGCTGACGGTACGCAATAATTAATGAACCCACCTATACGCTGGAACGAGTAATTAGGGCCACCGCTGCGGGATTTTTCAGTATTATTTTATTGAAGCTCTCATATTTCAGAATTAGCTGGAAGTAAAATGAAATAGGTACGTAGATCCGTTACTGAAATTTTTAGGTAGGAAATATACTCATCAAATCTGTAGGTAAATATTTTTTTTTAAATATTACTTAGACATTCTCAATCGAATTGTCTAATACGCAAGTCACAAACTATAAAGTATACATCCTTATTTCAAAGTTTCATCTTTCAATTCAAGAGTTACACTAAGTAATGGGATGAATTTTTTTTTTAAAGCAATAATAAAAAGAATATCAAAAAAATATACTTGGAACAGTGTGTCATACGTACCGAAGACGCTGGGTATCCAGTACATACCGATGACCCTGGCGACTACAACCACGGCTAATAGATAAGAATAATACTATGTAAAATAGAAGATTAACACCCGCGTTTATTATAACCAATTCACTACGGAATCCTAATTCATATAATATGCCTGCCAAATGCCAATTCGGGTCATAAAGCAGACGTTTCATTTACATGAGCAAATAATACAAAAGATATTCAGACAAACAGTATTTTTACTATAATATGCCAAGAATTTTTGTTATTAGCTCTGCCAATTCTTTTTACTGATAAACATGTAACATCTCCAATAATGTTATCCTTTAGCCAACAAATACAGTCAGCTGCATTAACTGGTTACCAACTGTGTGTGTAAGGCAAGGGACAAGTGTGGCGGTGAACCACACCGTTCTCGCAATGCAAGCAGAAATTTTCTGAAAGCACTATAAAATAGGTGAAACGAAAATAAATGACAATTTACTGGCTATTACGAACGGTTTTTACGGCCTCAAAGTTCAGAAAGGTTTTTTCGTAGCTTATGCAGATTATAAACCTTTACTTTTTTGATCACACAGTACTTTTGTAGTATTAATAAATCAATAGGCGTAGCAAAAACTACAGTGAAAGCAAACAATGCAAAATTTCAAAGTTTTACTCACCGTTTACGCGACATGTTTTTCAATATAAAACTCTTTGGAACTATCAGAGATAAAAGTTCCAATATCGAAGGCACGATCGGTACTTCAGTTCTACTCCTTGTTCCTGAGACGCTGGAGTATTGTTTTACTAAATATAACATTCCACAGCGTTCTAGAATGTTATTGGTTACAGCATGTTGCGCGTCGGAAGCGTTTACGTTCGTGCAATGTTAATCAGTTTTGAACTTTTTGAATGCTTTGTTTTTCACTTTGAGTGTACTTATTGAAAATTTTTGTACCAATTTGACATCGTGATAGTACTCTTGTGTGATGTATGATTGTTGTTCTACATTATATCCATGCTCCTAGGATCCAGGATTTCGGGATAGATATTGATAGATATTGAGAAGGGTTTGACTTTGCTACTTAAGATTTTGACTCCCTGACAATTCCTGGTCCACTCTTAGTTACAGTTGAAGTTTTTAGAGGGGCCTCAAAATCCCCCTGCCAAGATTCGCTAGTGTATCCATGTATTATAATTATCTATACGGTTTGTCTTTCCACGCCTAACACCCGTTCAAGATGAAATGCGTGCAATTTGTAGATGTGTACATAAGTTTTAGTATTTTATTTAACCCGAGCGTGGTCACATACCCTATAATTATTTCATGAAAATTAATTCCCAATAAAGTTACGATAATATGTAAAATGCGCTCATTTCGACCCCTGGGCCACACGATGGACACGTTATTATGGACATACAAAATGGTGTTTGTTCGTTTTCCAATAACCGAATGAATGGATTGAATTTGTAATATTAAACGATGTCTACCTCAGTTTAAGTGCCAATTAACGTCTGGCACACAGAATACTATTTGACATAATTTTCCCAATGCTTTTTGAGTGAGTAACGAGAGGAGTAATTCTCATAATAAATTGTAGTAAAAACATAATTAAGATTCTGTTGATGATTTACAAATTAAGTGACTTTTATAGTATCACAATAAAATACAATCATATCTTTAATTATCCTTCTGAATTTTAGGTTTATGCTGTATTCGTTATACATTTATTTTTATTTTTTTTATGATAGTAGTAATGGAACAAGCTGATAGCCCACCTGATGTTAAGTAGTAACTTCTGCCTATAACAATGCATTACCTCACAGAGCAAGTCCAATGAGGACGAGCCCTGTAAGACAATGCACTGCGTCCATCACTCTGAGACGTAAAGATCTTGAAGTCTCATGTGCCTGTAATTACACCGGCGCTCTTACCCTTCAAACCGGAACACAGCAATGCAATGCATTCAAAGTTTTTTTTACTATTATGCCAAAAGTTTCTGATTTTGAATCCTTTTTGCACAAAAATAGAACTGTACTGTAACTCTACCAATACTTGAAATATATCTAAAACCACAAATCAGAAACGCAACCACGAGGAAATAATCAAAAACAATAGGTTGATCTGAGCCCTTTGTAATTATTTGAGTACATTCATTCTCCTGGAAGAGAATTGGAGTGAATCTTCTCATTAAAATTCATGGCATGGTGCCTCTGCAGCCCATTATTTGTCAGCTTCAAGCAACCCCACAAACTAATCTGTCGCACGTTAAAGTCATCTTAGTTCACGCTATTTTAGACTCTACCTTTCAGGAATAGAGGCTAGTAGCGCGTGAAATGCTTTTGTCGACAGATAATTTAAATGAAGTGGTTGTTGGTGACGCTTTGTTGTCACACGACCAAAATGAGATTGAGTATATTTTTATCATTATGTCTACCTGTTTATGCGCCGTACTTAACCAAGACTGAAATATATATAAAACCTCGGAGCTAGCATGTATCTAATTTGCGACAGACTTACAACAGCTTTTAAATTGTGCAATATTTTCTGTTGAGAAACACTTTTTGTGTATCTTTACCTACTACCTCTCTCCCATCGCTTTACGTATTCTTTCTATCTTTTTTTTAGTTTTCTATTCTATTTATAATTATTTTTGCGTTGGACCGTGCAACTCTAAAACTCAAAGGGAGGCATTTGCCTTGCAGTGAGACAGTGTATGACACCGACATATAAAACCTACACCACAGCGTATAGTATTATCTTATCTGTGCCACGACGTTGTCTAGCAAACACTTTGGTTCGATTATAACAATGTGTAATTTTAACCCGGATATTTTACCAAAAACTCCCAAAACGCGAATTAATAAAAATCACCACCCTTTAGTTTCAAATGAAAAGCTTCGGTATGTACTCAAAGTTATCAAAACAAATACTGTTCCAGTCAAAACTACATCCAATTAGTGGGATGTTGCTGAGCTGTCGGATCCAAATACACAGACCGAGGTCATACAGTGGCACTCACTAACTAGTGGTTTCAACTTTTTCTACGTCGACCAACTTTGAACTTTGCATCGTTTGAAAATTGTTTTTAGCTTTAAAAAGGGAAGTACAATAAACTCGTTTGAGAATATTTGCAGTACGCATTTTCCTAAAGAGAAAGGAAATTACAAAAAAAAATTTTGACCGAAAAAGCTCGCGTCACGTTTGTTCAGTTTATTTTTGTGGTTATTTTGCAACTTGCTATGATATGATATAAGGTACACTATTACCTAATCAGCGCTAATATCCATAGGCGAAACTACTTACTGCGTTTCTTGGAAATCGTGCTGCAATGTTACAAATGGTTTGATGCTAAACACGATTAAGTAGAAACGTCGGGTTCTGGTTTCACTCACCTACTTAAGTTTTCTAATTAAGCGAAAGCTATTTTGAGAGTTGAGAGTTGCTAAAAACTAGAGTAAGTTTTTTTTTACAAAATAGTAATTAGGTAGGTGGTACTTACAAAATTTACTTTTTGAAGATGTCGACCTACAAAGACATGTCCAAATTATAATTACTTTCTTAATGTGTATTTCTTAATCTTAATAAACCCCTTCGATAGCGAGAAACAACAATGTTTTGAAGGAAAATGCTCGCTGTTTTCCATAATCGAATAATCGTGCTGAAATGGGGTTATTATCGAATGATTATGTAGACATTATTTGAAGCAAAATCTATGGTGTATGATATAAAATATCAGCCGTGGTCGTCGTGCAAAATTATACCTTTGCCTCACTATAGTCTGACTACGTTAAGTTTGCACAAATCTATTTAAAAATAAATACCGCCTGTGTGTACCACCAACAAAGTTACTGCGAAAGATACCATGTACATTTTTTTAGTTACTTAATATCCACTTATTACATTGAGTCTGGCTTAATTTTGGATAATATAAAAAAACCATCATTCGTTTACAAAATATACCTGTTACTAAAATATTTTGCAATACAAAATCGGAATAATAAACTTGAATTATGTACAGTGACTCTCCACGGGGTTGAAAATATTGCATTCCTAATGCGAAATCTCTAGAGGCAATCTTATCCAGCTGGAATCGGCATCGACGTTCAACTACCCCGTGATTCATATTCAAATTATCGGTTCCACTCGAACTCAGTAACGTTTAGCACCTGAGCAAAATTATTGCACGTGCTAGCAACCGGCGGCAAGTTATAAAATATCGAACGGCTGCGAGATGAAGATATCGAGCGGTTTTGACGAAAATTGGAAGTGAAAACTCGGTTCTGTTAATTGTTTTATATTCTATGCAATTTATTTCACAAAATATATTTTGTATTACAAACTGTACTTACCTAATTAGATGGTACCTTTCCAAAAAGGTTAGGTTGGAAATTACGAAACCCGTAGAGAGTAATTATAGACGTCGTACCCACTTCTACCGTCAGACAAATGATGTATTCATAGCCTTATCTGCCCCTACTCTACTCCGAGTTGACAGAACTCATCAGAATGAGCTTTGATAAGAAGTTCATCAGATAATATCATAGGAACCTTTATACGTTAGAAAACAGGCACTACGATGATTGAACTACTATTTAACTGGATGATTATCGTGACATAGTAGAAAAATTGTTGTGTGGAGACGACCTTTGATCACGTGGCCATTTAGAATGTTGAACTTAGACTTAGAAATTTGGACTTAGTAGAAGAATAGTCGTGTGTAGTCGTCACCTGGAGTCATCGTTTGGAACATCACTGCCGTGACTTCCTTTTACATCCTAATCTTGCAGTGATATTTTTACTACATTTTTATAAGAAAATTACGTCTCAGGTAAAATAAAATATTAAAGGACTCTACCTACAGTCTGTAGTAAATTAGTTTTAACGTAATAGGTACGACAAAACGGTCCACTTTAATAGCAGAAAAGGGCGTTCAATAAAGAAAATTACAATAGAATTTAATTAAAAGGGTCAAATACGCAACATTGAACTTTCTTTAGGAATAGGTACCTAATCTCCTAAATAGTCGCTTTATCGTCTGTGGAGGCAAAGATTAAGCAGTAATTACTTAGAATGACCGCAATTAGGGGTACAGGCTTGACTTAGAATAATGAAAAGCAAGGAGTAACCAAATGGCAAGTTTCACTACCGTAAGCAGAAACTGGTTAAGTGGTTAATCAATACGATGTAAGAAAAACCAATAAATGTTCTTCATAAATTTTTTGTAAAAACCACTGAAGTAAAATGTGTATAGAAACTCGCGCACACGCGCATACAGTGTTTTTAGCAGAACGCGGTGCGTGTAAGAGCTTTTAATGAAACTCGATCGCGCATGTATGAAAATTAAATACCTACTTACAAGCTTCTTGTACACACCAAAACTACGACAATTTGCAGTCATGTTAATCACCTAGTAGGTGCGTGCCCTAAAACCCAAATTATACGAGTTGGCGATCGTCTGGCTAGACTAATTGTGGTTACTTTTTTACACTAAACTATATTCCGAGTTCACTCACATACCATCTTTCTTCACATAATATGCCAAGCCAAAGTAAGTACATAGTGTTCAATCACCTTTATTTAACGCATTAACTGCTAACAAAAGCTACACCATATTTGATAAAGCCGTTCCTTGAATATGTCACGCTTCCAGCTTTATGCAAACTTGAAAAGAAATAAATATGAGTTTTCCAACAAAGGGGAGTAAAATCTCTTCAATTGTCATCTTTATTGAAGTGTGTTTACGGTTCAAAATTACACAGAAAGAGAGGTATCGGGAACATCTTGGGTATTAGAAGCGTATGTGTTACGAAACTTTCCGCAAGTGAGAATGAAGAAAATTTTAGAGCCTGTAAAATCATATCATGCAGGTAAAAAATGCTACAATTGATTTTGTTCAAACCCTTTCCAATTTCGAAGAATTTTAATTGAAATTGACTGCGGTAGTAGTGATAGTATAAGTAATTTGTTTCTATTTTTAATTCATAAATTAATACTTTTTATTACTAAAGCATAAAAGAGGTTGATAACAAAATAGGTCAGTGAAGCCTCAACCACCGTTAAACATTAATCAAGCCAGTAAAGATAATATTCCAATCAACTTGAAGCCCTTTAAATTTACATTATGGTTTCATGCTTGTTTGTTTATACAAGAAATAATTAATTTTCAGTGTAGGTTACCCGACCCAGACAAAAAATACCTTACATTTTCATTTAGGTATTTTTAAAGGCCATGATTACAATACAAACTTTTTTGTTTTCGTACCTACTTTTTGGATTGGTTGGTTTTATAATCAAAATATTTTAAGGGTGAAAAATAAGCTCTGTAAACTGAAACTAGTCTACAGTAGTTATTTTTAACCACTGAAAAATAATAGAGAATAGTTTCCTTAAACTGAAGGAGATTTTCACAGCCTTTATAAAACTCTCAGTAAAAATAACTCGGTCATGTTTATTTTACGATTCTGAAGAAACATTATTCTTGAAGTTAGAATGTAGCGATACATCATTTTCCGTAGAAAAATCTGAATAGAAAATTCAGTACAAAAGAAAATAAAAAGCTTCGGCAAACACTCTATTCAGAAATGCGATTAGTTACTCTACTCAGTGCTTGTGCGAATCTTTACATTTTTCTTTCTCATTTAAATTTCCAAGTAAGGTTGAGACATTAAATAAATGTGTTAAGCAAATGGAATAACTGAATACATCTTCCATTTGCCTAACACATTTCGAGAGTGTTTTATTAGTTATTTTCTATTTTACAAAACCTTATTATTAAGAGAAAAAAAACATAAATAGGTCAAGGTTTCATTTATTATCCCAGTTGGCACTCAAATTAGGAAAATACGCTTGCGTCATACCTCTAACTTCCTACAATTATCCTACAACCACTGACAGGAACAGTCTCTATGGTTCGCTACAAAAAAAATGAAATTCTTTTGTTTTTCTTTGTTAGGTACAAAACCAATGATTGCTTCCAGCAAAGTAAAACCGTTTATCTAGTAGAAACAGATGATAAAAAGTTGATGACAAACATTTCCTGCAAAGAAAATCATCTTCACTATCTTCAAGACTGAATAAATAAAGGGGTACGCAGAGACATATTTACACAGAGATGCTGCGAACAAAAACAGAACCATAAAATAAACTAAAGCTGAATACATAGAAGCGATACTCCAACACTGAAATAAATAACCTCACGTATAATAAACAGATCTCCTTTACGTATTTCTCTATGGTCGTAGACACTTTTATATATTTTGATACTTAAATCCTTGCAATTATTAGTGAGCAGTCAAACGCGCATCACAAATTCATACAAAGTTGTCATATTTACACATTACACAGGTGATTAAACAATTCACAATTCATTTGATATGCTGTTCATTTCAACCTTTACGAAAATGTAGTTGGTTTTTAAGTTAGCAAAGGTATCATTAATGCCTATCATACTCAAATCAAAATCTTGTAGTCAAATCTTGTAACCCTATGTTTTTGTTCTGTCTTTGATGTTTATAAGAGATCAAAGACAGAGCAAAAACATATAGGGTTACAAAATTTGACCATTTCAAAATAAACAAATTTTTTGACAATCATGTACGTGGCTGTGATGTTTCAGTTCTATACTTTTATATTATCTTTACACCATGAAGATAAACATGTGGAAAGTTGTGAAATATTGTTCGAATGATAAATGGAGTTCCGTCGTTATTAGACCGCGGATGGAGCAGCCGTAATGTTTCATGTCGGCTGACACGTCACATATATGGAAATGTGTGAGTTCTCTTCTCTATATACCAGAGGCTTTATGCACACTTTGACTTTTATTTTCATTTAACTCTAATAGGGATGACGTGACGTCCTAACTCGACCAAAACTCTTTTCACCCACTGATAAATCGAGTTTTCGTTCCGAGTCTACTCGTTCGATTCCTAGTTGCTTATTATTCAATTATCAACTCCATTTAAAGGTACTTTAAGTTTTAAACGTCATACATGCTGATGCAGTCCACACATTTTTATTTTCACCTTCACATTGTAACTTTTAAAAGAGCTACACCACTATATTTATGGCCAGAAAAATGGAATACCGACTTGTTTCCAGTTCTTACTTATTTCAATTCAAGTTGGTCGCACCTAAGTATTCTTTGCTTGAAGCACCAGTTTACTATTTCAGATTCACCTGTGATTTCCATAGGACTAAGGTGACGTCACAGAACAGATACGTGACGTACGTGACGTAGCCGGTATAGTTTGAAGCCTTTTTGAAGTTATACTTCTAATGCGACTTCCAGCTGACAGCGTACAGGGTTGCGAAAACGGGAAGCGTTAGTCTCTGTCTCTTTCTATTCCCCCGAATAGAAAGAGACAGAGGCTAGCGAGAGTGATCACATACGGAGACCACCAAAAAACGCAAAACACGCGTTCTAGGATCCGGACAAACTTAGCAGCGCCATCTAGTTCTGATTTAGGCAACATGAGCGTAGAACCTTTTCTAACTAAATAAGTACTACATGTTGCTTATGTACATAAA
Organism: Eulithis prunata; assembly: GCA_918843925.1. Lineage (NCBI taxonomy): Eukaryota > Metazoa > Arthropoda > Insecta > Lepidoptera > Geometridae > Eulithis > Eulithis prunata. The sequence continues at coordinate 4,869,821 of OU974014.1, read as the reverse complement.
AATAAATACTAAATCAATTTCACATTAAACACAGAGCGAGAGTAAATGCGTGGCACTCGAAGTATAACTTCTTCCGCGCGAAGGGACTCCACGCACTGGTTTTTTTTTACCTGCCAATTTGAACCGGTATATAGAAACATCTTCTGTTACTATTTATTCCTTAGTCGGATTGATCCACAAGAAAGATAATTTATAATAATCATCTAAGTATTTTTCAGAAGCTATACAAATATTAACAAACGGTGAAGAAACCCGTAACAGGTTAAACCATGGATAAAAATGCCGACTATAAAAATCCTCTAAAAAAATTTATGAACATAAAAGAATGCACAATTTTTCAGCTCTTCTGGCCAAGCTGAAAGTTTACCATGACCACAGATCATAATACTATACCCATCACTAAGGCATAGAACTCATTGGAAATTGTAAGTACCAGCTTGCAAGATTGCAGTGTATTTGTTACCTGAGTAGATCAAAACTGGTGCTACAGGTGCGTTCTGGGTTTCAAACTGCACAGTTCTCGGCTCAGATTTATAACGGGAAGTTATTTCACTCGTGCCCGTGCCGGGAAGCACCTAAAATACTCCACAATTGTAGAATGGAATACAGAATACACTACATAGATAGGTGCCTACTGTACTATTGCGAGTTGGCGTGTGAGTGAAGTTTTTGTATGTTATCATCATCATCATCAATATATATAAAACTCTTTTGAAGCTGACAGAGAATCAACGCACAGCCTAAACTATAAGTCCTAGAGGTATGAAATTTGGAGGGAAGTATCCTTATATAGTGTAGGGGTGCACTAAGAAAGGAATTTTGAAAAGTCGCACTCTAAAGGGTCTAAAACGCGAGCAACGCCACGGGCGACGGCTAGTACTGTATCTATTTCCATTAGCCAATAAAACCTGACCTTTGACCAAAAATATTTAAATACCTACATTTTCAGCTTCAGAAACACTTTCAGCCTCATTATGATTTCACGCCCCAACGCCTGTCCATCAGACGAAATTTTTAGGTCGTTCCGGTTTTCGGGACGCTGCGTAACCCGCGGTCAGCAGTAGACCCAAATCATGTAATTCATTCATGTTCAAGGTCCCTTTATAATTTCATCTACCGCGGCAAACACTGCTTAGATCACCCTATTCGACCGCGGCGCGGTTATCGTAATGAACTTAAGTAATTTTGCGAAATGACGTAAATTGGGGTTTCATCCACTCACTTTGGCAGAGAATGCAAATGTTGGGCCCTGGAAATGCTAAGTTTGGGGCCATCGAAGAAACTTTGCCGTTTAAATGATGCGGTGAAGTGTTTGAGATAAATTCGCGCGCTTTCAACATTTTGCGGTTTTTGAATAAATGAGCTTTCGACGGAGTTTGTGTTCTTGGATCAGACGTCTTAGAGCTGATTGTGCTCAGCGATATTGTCTTAGGATGGTTTGTTTGTTTACTGACTCGTTGAATGTAACAAAACTTCATCGTAAGCAGAGCTACTTATAGAATTACTACTTAGAACAAGAAAAATACATTTGAAAATAAATAATGGAAGAAAAAATTGAACAAGAGCTTGATGAAAAATTTAAACTCCACATTGACTTGCTTTCTAATTTTTAAAACAATATAGAGACAAAGAAAGTAACGTTCAATTGCATATGAACTGTATAATTCATTAATTGCGTGGATATTCATTTCTTTAAATAATCTATGCAATTCTGTACCTGTTTCTAATCTGCTAAAGTCTAAAGACGTCCCACCATGCGAGATATTGGTCCTTTGCTTTGCTCTACCATCAATGAGATTGACCATTCTGATTACGCTGGCAACCGGCTTTCACAGGACGTTCACCTGTGTATCTATCTTCTGTCACCTGAGTACTGAGGCCCGAGCACGAACAAATCTAACAGTCACCGTGCTCCGTAAATGTAACGTATTCGAATCATATTGCGTGTCACGCTTGCTCGACTGCCGAACGTTGTAGCGTCACCGCGCAGTGTATCGCGAATACGCTACCGTAACGATACGTTTACGATTGTTGAGAGAGACTTCTATGTACCTACGTACAATTAGCGGAAGTCAATGGCACTTTTATATTTGTGACAAAAAAATACACACGTAAACTATGGGGTATTGCCAGTGGCTCGAAAAGCCGATTGTTTTAGAGGTTTTATAAAAGCGATTGTTTTTGTACTTTTAAAACAATGTATTTTTATAAGTTATTTGGTTATGGTTAGTAAATATATTTTGAATTCGAACATTTGTATTTTTTAACCCCCCACCAAAATAGGAAGTGGTTTTTAAGTTTGATGACGTTTGGTATCTGTCTTGTTCGTGGAAAGTATGGTAGCAAAATTCCGATTTGGATGCGGTTTTTGCTATTTTTGTGCGTAAACGCTATTTTTGTTGGGATAATTCTGAGTTAGGTTTTGCTGAACATCATAATGCGAATTTCGTAGCAATAACCGTCGTCTTTCAAACTTTTCGAGGTATTTTTTAAGCTACTTTGTATCCAGATAGGTACAAACTAAGCCACCTACGATAGTTACTTAATCAAATAAAAAAGCAAAAACAGTGAAAACTGTATATCTGAAAATTCAAAGAAAGTGTCTTTATGAAAGTTGCGAGCGGAAGAGCTGATAGCCGTTATCTATCATCTTTTGTTCGAACGTTACCTGCCAGGATTTCTACCTACCTTGGGTAGATTCAATCCATGTTTCTAAAATATACTGACCGCTATTTACGGTATAACGGTCGAATGCTGATAAAGTTAACGATACTCAAGCATAGATTTGTGTAGAGATTCTTTACAAATATGTATATGTTTGAGTCTAGATCAGTGCTTGAGCAGCGAATACGGGCCTGAAGGTGCCTATATAACTTAGAAACGCTGCTGTATAGATTTGAATAAAACTTTGTAGGTACTCTCCGTTAAGTGTAGTCACTCCTCATACTTGTAGAACTTCCGAACCAGCGCCAATGATCTTCATAACTTCATAACCAAATACCAACGGCGGGGATCGTTAAATACACTGTCAATTTTCTAAAGCAAAAGTTCGTCAACCGTTATTTTAGAAAACCAATGTTGATATTATGCGAATAGAACAGAAATTACCAAGAAATAATTTTATTGTTGCCAGTACAAAGGAAATAATAATTACACTTAGTTAGATTATTTGAGTCGTTCATCGTTCCCAGGCTTGAATGAATAAATACACTTTTCAGACAAAATAAAGACACGTATATTATGTCTACAAAATAGTATAGGTACCTAATTCACCTAGGTGACTTAGTCCTGGTGAATTAAGTCGACGGCATCTAACAATCGTTTATTTCGGATACTTAAAAAAATACAGTAAAATAGTTAGGTTAATAAATAAAAAAATTAGGTAAAGAAAATGAATAAAGACCCACCTATATAATTTGCTACAGTTGTGTGGTGCGTCTAGCCTGGGCGTTTTTAGAACAAAGGGAAAAAATTATACCTAATAAATTTACATAAAAACCACCATGTAAAGGTGCCTTAATAACCTAACAGCAGCCTTTGTTATGGCATAGCAATAAAAATATATTTTATGGGCCCTAGCCATTAGTTCTACAACAGTCTAAACATTCTAAAAACCGTTCTAGCTTTTCGCTTGCGTTTCTATCAAGCTACAAAACAACCTACGTGTAAGTAATTACCTCCCTAGACGACTAATTAAAGCCGCGCCAGATTTCACCCTTACAGTTGAAGGTATAAGGTTCTAATTCGTAGTGTAACGTACAATAATGGTATACGTAAAGTATTTATTCATAGCCACAAAACTGGATTTGGTGGAAAGAAACTCGATTTAATATTTTACGGTGTGTGGGTTATTCAGGACGTAAAGTGTATTCAATTATTCATAAGAACAAAGCAGACAATAAAGTGACAAACAGAAGGGAAACTCCCACACGCACATTAGTAAATCAACAATATGTTGTTAATCGCAATCACAACTAATTAATTTTCTAAACTACTTACGATATTTCTGAAACCCTCATTACTCCAAATATTTACACTTCCATTCTATAAGCTTAGAATAAATAAATAGCTGCCAGTTAATTTTGATTTTGTTGTAAGTGTTGATTTTATACCGAAGCGGTCGTGGCGTAGCTTGCTTAGTCTATCTTCTCTAATTATCTAAGTCACTATTTGGATCGGTGATCGCTAGTGGCATTTACATCTGAGCGTTTCCGTGCTTCGGAGGGCAGGTTAAACTGTCGGTCCTGGTTTTAGCAGTCGGTAAGCCACGACGGAGGCCTTAAGACGGCCTAAAAACTCCGTCACCGGAGTTGACCACTAACTCATACGAGCTTGCTTGCTATGCCGGAGTTTCAGATGTATACATGTTAGTATACATGCTATATGTGTGAACATTGGGCATTGTTAATAGGATACATACACATATCGGGGGATGGTTATTGGCCTGAATTAGGGGAGGAACAGGAAACGGCTTCATAATTTTAAATATTGAATGCACGAGGTCCTCTACGCAAAATGAGCCCATCCCGATTCAGATTTATGAGCAAATAACAGTTTTCTCTCATAGTCACGTCCAATGAAAAGTGGTAATACTCATTTGTTATTTGGGAACTCTGAATATTGAACCTCTAGTTTGGGAATGGATAAAAGCAGTTTTGATATAGACATCGTATTTATTAATAGTCTTTACTTCATAATAATGTGAAACGCTTTTGCACAAAGAAGCAACTAAAAATGAAAAATCATTGGAATTTTAATTAGAATGTTCGGTGATATTTTTATCATTAGTATTTAAAGTGAAGTCAAGGTTATGTTAATATAATGTATTCAGGCCTTTGCAATTCAATACTTTCAATTTACTACTAGGTTCTCATAGATATATAGTGATTCCCTATTTATCTCACCAGCTATAAATAAAATAAAAAGTTTATAAATACACCACTGACGTCATTGTAGCGTATCGAGGGTCGGAGAAACCCTTTCTGTTGCCCCGCAACATAATTACTGTGTTTGCAATAAAACGTGCACTAGTTAACTTGTGTAACACCGCGCGTCCACCAACACGCTTGTATATATGCAGGTAATCTAGTCAATGTTTTTTACAATAAAAATCTGGAAAACGGAACGCATCTAAAAAACGTCAGTATCATTTTGACATTTAGTGCTAACAAGACCAACAAATCCACATGGTCAAGATTTTGTAAGTTTAATTTCAATTTATTTAATTTTACATCGACTACTTGTTTTAATTCATTTCAATATAATTTACAGAAAATCATGGCTTCTTCATACAGCAAAAAACCTATATTATTGAATACATACGGACGAGTACTTAGTTCGACAGTTGATGGAAGAAATATAAACTTTTGCACGGACTTCGAGAAATCAATCGTCGTGAATAGTTTTCTCAGACGAGGTTGGCACCAAGTGTCTCCCGATGAAGAATGGAATATTTACTGGTCGAACACTGTGAACTGCAGAAATATATTCAGCATTGACAACGGCTATCGACTCAACGACCACCAAATAATCAACCACTTTCCGAATCACTACGAACTGGTCCGCAAGGATTTACTCGTGAAAAATATAAAACGCTACAGGAAAGAATTGGAAAAGGAAAGCAATCCTCTCGGAGACAAAACTGAGGTAAAACTGCCGAGTGGACAGGTCGTCACCCGCTATTTGTATCTTGATTTTATCCCGGTAACGTACGTCTTGCCTTCAGACTACAACATTTTCGTCGAAGAGTATCGCAAATTTCCCCAAACTACCTGGATTCTAAAACCGTGCGGCAAATCCCAGGGCGCCGGAATTTTCCTCGTAAATAAGCTGTCCAAGTTGAAGAAATGGTCCCGCGAATCCAAAAAATATTTGCAGCATCACCTGACAAGCAAAGATACTTATGTTATCTCGCGGTACATCGATAATCCGCTTTTGATCGGCGGAAAGAAATTCGATTTGAGGATTTACGTTCTCGTTACGTCGTTCCGACCTTTAAAGGCTTACATGTTTCGCGAGGGCTTTTGTCGGTTCTGTACTATGAAGTACGACACGAGTGTGACCGAGCTCGACAACATGTATGTGCATCTGACGAACGTGAGCGTGCAAAAGCACGGTGAGGACTACAATAGTCAACATGGTGGTAAACTCGGCATGCAGAACCTAAAGCTTTACTTGGAAGGGACACGCGGTAGCAAAGTGACAGAGCGACTGTTCGAGGAGATACAGTGGCTGATAGTACACTCACTAAAAGCCGTTGCGCCCGTAATGTCAAATGACCGCCATTGCTTCGAGTGTTACGGTTACGACATAATTATAGACGATAACTTAAAACCATGGCTTATAGAAGTGAACGCCTCCCCCTCGATGACGGCGACGACGGTTAATGATAGGATACTAAAGTATAAGCTGGTGGATAATATGTTATCGGTCGTTTTGCCCCCAGACGGCGTCCCGGACGCGCGTTGGAACAAAACTCCTACGGAAGAGGCTTTAGGGGATTTTGAAATTCTCGTCGACGAAGACTCCATGTATCGGAGGGAGGCGGAGGTGGCACGTCGTGAAAATAAATATAGCCGCGCCAAAACATACTGAAATGTTTTTCATTTGTAAATATTTTGCTGTGTTATTAAAATGTGTTTAATCTTGTTTTAATTAAATAAAATACTGATATGACTGTTAAACTTTTATTTAAATATTAGAAGTACTTACTATTTAAAATCTAGATAAAAAATATAAATTAAAAACAAATACAAAGTGCTCATGATAATTACTGTCTAAATCGATGGTACTTGTTGTAGCGTGAATTTGCATCCTCGCGTTCCATCAGCTCTTCGTCGATCAACAAATCAAAATCACCCAAAGCTTCTTGATTGGGGATCTTGTTCCACCTGGCATCAGGAATGCCATCGGGAGGCACCACAACGGACACAATATTGTCTATCAACTTGTATTTCAGTATTCTATCGTTGTGCGTCGTCGATTGGAGTGACGGTGACGCGTTCACTTCAACGAGCCACGGCTTGAGAGTATTGTCAATTATGATATCGTAGCCGTAACATTCAAAGCAATGACGATCGTTTGCCATCACCGGAGCGACAGCTTTCAGGGAATGGACTATGAGCCACTGCATTTCCGCAAACAATTTATCGGTCACTGACCTCCCTCTAGTTCCCTCTAAGTACAAACGGAAATTCTGAATGCTCATCTTGCCTCCGTGCAAGCTATTATAATCCCCGCCATGCTTCTGCACACTCACATTTGTCAAGTGCACATACATGTTATCTAGCTCTGTGACGCTGGTATCATATTTGACTGTGCAGAATCTGCAGAACCCGTGTTGGAATAGATACGCTTTGAGCGGGCGAAACGATGTCACGAGAACGTACAATCTTAGATCGAATTTCTTGCCACCTATTAGCAAAGGATTTTCTATGTAGCGCGATATCACATAACATTCCTTGCTAGTGAGCTGCGGGTGAAAAGGGGTTTTTGCTTCACGAGACCACTTTTTAAGTTTTGAAAGTTTGTTTATTAGGAATATTCCGGCTCCTTGCGATTTACCGCACGGTTTCATAATCCAAGTGCTCTGTGGAGACTTTCGGTACTCCTCTACGAACATGTTGTAGTCGGCGGGCAGCACGTATGTGACGGGGATAAAGTCCAAGTGCGTGTATCGCGTGACGTTCTGCCCGTTTGGGAGAGGCACTTCTGTTTTCTCAGCCAAAGGATTGCCCTCCTTTTCCAGTTCTTTTCGATATCTCTTGATATTTTTCACCAATAAATCCTTGCGAGACAGTTCGTAATGGTTGGGAAAGTGATTTATCATTTGATTATCGTTCATTCTGTAGCCGCTTTCGATGCTGAAGATTGTTCGACAGTTTGTTGTGAAGGACCAATAGAAGTTCCACTCGTCATCTAACCCGACCTGCACCCACCCTCGCCGCTCGAAGTTGCTCATGATAACGGATTTTTCCAAGTCCGTGCAATATGTTACTTTGCCTTTTTCCGCTGTTGTTGGTAAAGTTTTACCATGCACGAGAGGCAGTGCTTTTTTAGATTCTTGTGCCATATTTATTGCAATTGGTTTTTATATGTGTAAAAATACTGAATACATTTTAACAAAATTAAATAAACATTTCAAAAAATTGTATGAATGTAAGTCACTGTCGTACTGTGACTTGCGCAAGCTTGCGTATAGCGGTCGCTTTGTCCATGGTACAGGCCAAAATAGTTTTTTCCCAAAAACCTTGTAGTGCAGCTTGCTTCTTTACCTTTGTGCGGCTCTCACCAAAATTATAATGGAAAAATATTTCTATAGCCTGTTCATCACGAAAACTACCTGCTATCGAGGCCGACAACTAATAGCAAAATATGGTTCACGCTCAAAATCAAATAACACGAAAAAATCTTGATTGATGATCATACGGTGAAAGGCCGTTTCCCCTTGTTCGCGCCACGGCAAGGTAGACAGAATAAAATCCCATTGTGTCTTCAGTTTTCCATCCAATTTTAGTGAAGGCGACTTCAATCCCCTCAGGAAATCTCGTTCAATATTTTCTTTGTTTGTTTGCGTCATTCCGACTAAACTTGGTGATCATCTTTTGTATTTTGTTTAAAATTGTTCTATTTCCTTTTACCAAACTCAATTCAGAAGTTTCAATTGAAGATTTTAGGAATTCAAAAAGTATTTAATATGATATTTTTCGTGTTTCTATTTTGTTATTCCAAGACTAAGAATTTGAAAGACCCCTACAGAATAATTGGAGGCGAATAACTTTATCTATAACTTGTAATCTCGCCCTATTACAATGATTATAAGATTCCAAAGGCTGACAGCTGTTAGATAGAAGCATGATAAAGATGAATGATGAGTTTTTAGGTACCTTATCGTGTACATATCATGTTATTTTCAGTGTAAGTAGACGTATAAGTACACTACAGAATGTTTTCATATTTCTTTGGCTCACTAGAAGTGTAATAATACATTTTATTTCTATCAGTATGTTATTAGTTAAAGCTCACAGCCAAGTCTACAGCCGAGTTATTTGCTCGTCTGTCTATGTTTTCCCAGCCTTGAATAAGCACTCCAGAATGAGGCTACGAATGAGGTAGGATACATCTGTATGATTGTCAATAAGTAATTTACCTATTTAATTTTATTTTTGTTATAATATACCTATATATTTAACTGCTTGATTATTTTTTGAATAAAGTTATTGTTATTATTACTATTTCGGCATAAATGCAACGCTTTGATTGCAGCACTAAAAAGATAAAAAAAATAAGAAGTTGTGAATACTTATTCATTATTAGTTTTGCCATCTGTTTTAAAACCGCTTGTTTTTTCGGTAAAAGTTACATTTGCGTCTATATTTTTTTATGTTAGATCTGTAGTTTTATTTGAAGATTTATTTATTTTCAATTATCTTGAGAGCAACGTAAACTGAGTTGAACTATTTTAGGGAGGTATACATTGAACCTTTTATTTATTTATTTGTAGCTTATTGTCTAGTACAATTTATATTGATTTCTAATATGTAAAGGACAACAATATAGCTCAATATACCTAATTAAAGTAAAGGCGAAAACACAAAAACAATATTAATTTTTAAAAGAAAAAACCTTTCATAGTTAAATGGAAGCTGTTATTTTATACAAGCAATTTCCTGAGACGTTGTTTGCAATGTCTTTAGAATACCTACCGTATTTGTTTATATTTGAATAGAAATAGAATTAGCGATCTAGATTTTTTTTATTAATAAAAGTTTTTATGCCTATCACTTTGTTACACTATGAACATTACTACTTGAACTTTACACTTATATTTTACCATGTACTTGTAACACGTAGTTTACCTACGAGGAGCTAGAAAAAGATTTTTACTCAGATTAAATAATTTAAAGTTATCTCTACCACTGCAAGACCAGTTAGCCAGTATTTCCGCAAACAGGTATCCCTTCGTGGTTAAATATTTAATAGAAACCTCAAAATGCACGCCAGTTAGATCACAGAATAAAGCACACTTCAGTACGTTCTGAAGCTCTTCAATTAGCAATTTAGTCGATTTTATTCTTGGACCAACTTTTTCTATTTGAGTATTTCGGAAGCCTGGAAACAATGCATCAATCTATTATACATTTTTGAACTTTTCTAGACCATCATCACATAAATTAATTGATTTTGGTTAAAAGGTCCAAATTTTCCGCCTACTTTGAACTCTGGCAAAATATACGTGCAACATACTTCGTATAATATTTTTAATCTTACTCTAATCCCAAGCAATATAAAATCTAATATTCAAAGGAAGAAAGGTTATTTTACATTGAATAAATTTAGAGTGAAACAGTTTAGTTGAATGCACAGCTCTGCTTTGGAGTTGCTATTCAACTTCAATTAACTCAGATTATTCTTGGAACGGGACTGCATAATTTTGGTTTTGAATCTGGTATTTACTTTAAATAGATCAAAATTCATTAAATTCATTAATCAAATCATTTTAGTGCAGTAAAATATTATATTTAAACATATGACGCTATTGATATAATTAAATATTCATGAACATTATTTTCACACAATGCCCTCTAGCCCCAAACCACAGATCATATTATAATACTCCCAAACTAAACAAAGCTTATAATTACTATGGAAACTAAATTGCTAATAAAAGATGTACCTTTTTGTGTAAATTCATATTTTGTACTGATATTACACAAAATTTAAATTTTAAAAACTTTTCAGAAGAAAAAATACTCTGAAAGGGACTTAGAAATGCTTACTTAAAAATGCTTGCAAATATTTGGCAGTTACAAGTAAAGGAAACCGGAGGGCATCGTCGGAAGGGTTAAAACAATCGTGGTGCAACATGCGTGACGCGGGTCAAAACGACCCCGTGGGGTTAAGAAACGAGGGTGGAGTGATAAAGATGTGTCATTCCAAACCCTGGATAGTCTCCGATGAAACTACAAAAAAGTAATAGATGTGGGTAGGATAAACAAACGACTATGATTGATCGAAATATGCTAGAACGAAATGTGAAATCTATGTTTAGCCTATATTTTAACGAACTTGCTGAAACATCGTTCCATTAGAGACGATGTAGGTACCTACTCGAAAATAGAATACTACTTGAACTTTTGATAAACTGAGTCTAAAAAAGCGAGGCCACATACTTTACACTTTCACTTTTCACTTTTAAGTCCAAATGCACAAAATATGTGAATCCATGAGAAATGTGAACAAATGTGAGTTGATGTAATAATATAGGTAAGTATAGGTTCTATACTATAGTATTAGGTATATGATCTGTGGTATAGATAAGGGTCGGCAACGCGCGTTTATGTCACCTCTGGTGTTGCAGGCGTCCATAGGCTTCGGTAACCGCTTCCCATCAGGCGGGCCGTACGCTTGTTTGTCTACTTTGTTGTACAAAAAAAAATACAAAGAAAAATATATATATTTATAACTTACACGAATTTATCGAACCTCGTGTGATCGCAGTTTACCCTTGCGGTGGAGGACTACAAATAAATCATACGAAACACGCACAGTAGCCTTCGCACCCGTGTAAATACCTAATTCACTGAAACGTAAAACAGAGGGCATTTAAACCGAACACGCCGTCTCATTATTTATTACAGAGTTACTTGTTAGTTTAGGATTAAGCACCGTATAGCCAATAATACTAACGTATAGTATAGATTCTTGTTGAAATTACAAATACTTATCTACAGCGCGTCTCTTTCCGCAGACTTCTTTCAACTAGAAGTTGATCAGCAAAGATACGATCATCATAATCATAGATCCCTATTTAAAAAAAAAGTAATACAACGCTGTGAACTGATAGTTGCGAGTTGCGACGTACTTTATCAGTACAACCCTGACAAGCATTTAGTTTGCCATTTATGCGCAGTTTCGTTACTACTTAGTTATTTAATACCATGTTACATGGCGGTGCCTCCACAAATCTCGTTATTGTAATGGAAATACGCGAATTCGTACGTTTGCTAAGCTCAAAATTCAATAGCTGCGTCGATAGATATTAAGGCTTAGCTTAATTAATTTAAAGGGGATATTGAAATATGAGTTCGTAGGTAAACACAAAAAAGGTTAAGTACTTTAACTGTAAATTTGTTAAGTTAAAGCTGGACGGTTTAATAAATAAATTAAAAATATAAATTAAACACAGGTATAGTTAGTATAATTATAATTACCTATTAGCATCATCATCATCTCATGATGAAGCCGGAAGGTAGTCAAATTGAAGTTAGTTTTTCTATATTTTTTTATAATAATCTCCTTTTATCTTGTGCCGATACAAAGAAGTATTTATATTTACACACAGTGAGTTTCTTGAGGTACTTATCATTATTATCTAAACCATTGATCGAGGAAATAATAAGGACAAAAAGAAATGAAGATCAACCTGTTATTTACATGTTCAAAAGTGCTGACAAGTGAATCAAACAATACTCCGCTTTCTCCGCTCAATCAGGAGGGTTCTCTACTGTTCCACGATCCATTAGACAGGACCCCAATTTGCAGACTTTCCACTTCACTCGAGAGAGAGAAAGATGGAAATACTTGTGTATTTATTATTTTGGTTCAAGGAGTCGTGATTATCCTCAAGTTTTTGTATTCGTACACCTCATAATGAATGGGGCAGCTCAAGCTCACTGGGAATAAAAGAACCCATCATTATTAGGTACAGATTTAATAAGATTTTATGTAGGTACTTAGCATTCGAGGTTTAAAGAAACCTTCGTTTGAATCGTGAACCAAGTTAAGACTTCCTAGCTCTTAAACCTGGCGTGGAAATAGACTCAATTGGTAAATATCTATCTAGATCTCAATTGAGAGTACTTACTATATTTTCACATAAACTATATTATGGTAAAGCATTACGCTAGCGGCTTTTGTGATGGTGAACCTATATTCAAGTTCTTTTCGTATGTCTCAATTGTCTACTAAGTAGGTGTTAAAATTTAACCCAAGCTGTAATTTAAAACAATATAAGTTACCTACCAAAAAGCAATTGAAACTCGATTCTCCAAGCTCCACGCGCAACTTATAACAAAACTACAGACAATAGGGAATTTCCTACAAGTTTCCAATAAATCTACAGCGTTTTTCCACAAACAACATCTACGATAAGCAAGTGTTCTCTTGAGAGATAAACGGTGGTATTGATTTTTTACAGAGTGAGACCAAACTCAAACAATTCCCGAGGATCGACTTGTCGAATTTTTTTTGGAATTCTTATTTGTTCAGTTACACGCCGACACTTTTAAAAGTAAGTCCCTAAATCTAAGGTATAGAATATGATGGGGTTACCTAAGTAGGTAGTCTTTGTCGCAAACGAACTAACTTACTTCAAGTGGAACACATTACTCACAGGTCACAAACTTTTTAATTACAAAACTTTGATAGGTTTTGCGAAAGAAAATTAGTCAGAATGATTGAGATATGTTTTTGATTTAGTTTAAGAAAATACGGCAGAAGTGTTATTTAAAAGTTAATCTAGACTAACTATTTTGAATTTACCATACCTACGACACAATAATTGTATAGTGAGCTCATTAGCTAGAATAATCTTTTTTTACTCAAAGAGCTCGAATAAAAGAGATCAGCAGAGACCATACACGTGTCATAATTTCTATTTTCTTTTCTGGTAGGAAAAGCAACAGAAATTTCATTAGGAGCGAATAATCCAAAGACAAAACTTGTTACTCAAACATTTATAAAATGATACGAAAGCAGGTAGTAAAAATAAAACTTTATCTCCAGTCGAGTTTTATGTTTCAAAATGGAGAAATTTCATAATACAGTGTTGGTTCGCGAATTAAAGCAACAAAGAACGGTTTTACATTATTGATAAGAGCTTCTATTGTTTTCTTGTAAAACCAACAGAATGAGAGTATTTCTTGATAGTCTAATTTACCCAAGAATGCCTTCATAATAAACGTGTAGTAAATAGTAATTAACTTTTGACGAAGTAAAAAACTAGCTCTCAATTCTAGAGCGTGTCAGTTGCGCCTCTTTAGTCTACGGTGTGTTTATGGTGTGTGTAATCTACACAGTACTTCACATCAGAATAATGTCTGTGGGTATATATTACAGTAGTTTCAGTAAAGTTATACGCATTGCAAAGTATCGATTACGGTGCACTCGATACAAATAAAAGTTAAAAACTTCGCGTCGCGTATTTTATCGTTATCAGGGAGCACTTGACAGCGTTCATGGTCGAAGCTCTGAATTCCAAGTTAACCGCAATGGATGAGTGTTTAATCCATTTTATTGGGCAAAAGTTTCAGCAGAACCGTGTAAATTCCGCTTATAATATCAAATATCTATGTTAAATTTTATTGTGAGTTTTGTGGTTTCACCATCATTATTGGCCTTAAAGTCTTGGCTCTACACTGGTGTTTGTGACTGAATTTAGGCGTTTCACTATCATCATTATCAACATAAAGTTTATGTCATGCTTAGTTTGGGACTAGAAGGCGTTGTGTTGAATATTTATAAACTAGTAGTTCGCCCCGAACTGAGATCTCGTGGTCGGTCAAGAGGTTGTAAAGATATTAGGGTCCAAACGGAATAAAAAAAAGAAGGCCGATAAATGATAGTTTTTACAACATTTCCAAAACTATTTCACCTAGAATAAAAATAGTACCGGTTTTGGAATGTCTAAGCAAAGCCCTATCATATGACACCCCACTTGATATTTTATAACTTTCCAACCCCTTGACCGATTTAATTTATTTTTCAAACCAGTAAAACTTAAAAGTACTATCCGTATATCTACTAAATTCTGTGACGATCGGATAAGCGGTTCAAAAGATCTCGACGAACAAACATACAAACATACAAAGCATTTTTGCCCAAGTTGTCACTAAGATTTTCGTTCGCTTCGCTCACTCGATCAAAAAGAGTTCTCGTAAAACTATATGATTGGAATAGGCTTTACATGTATTCCTTCCCTGCGATGATTTCACCAGTTGGTAATTGATGACCGCAACATATTGACACACGCAAACCCAATCCAGCTAATTTTGACCGATAGCCAAAGCAAAACCACAACCAAAATACATTAGCTTAATTTGTAAATATTCGTAACAACCAGTATCAACACTGGTATACACCATCACACCTTTCAACTTGCAGAAATCCACTGCTGGACAAAGTCTGCTTTCACAGATTTCTCCATCCAATGCCTGCAATAGTAATGCTATAGGTCCATCGGTTGGAAGTGGTCCTAAACGCTCTTTTTTCTAATTTATCAAAAGAACCTTTTACTATGGCATTATAAGACCAAAAGCGTAAATCTGAACTTATCTAGATAAGCTAAAGGCAGTTCTCTATTCCTCAAACTCTTCGCCAGCGAGTGAATAAGCCATGAATCGCGACGTATAACTGTGTTTGCGAAGTTACTGCCGAACGGCGGGAACAAACGCGCAAACTTTCGCAAAGGGGATGCGTAATACAATTTAACTGGCTAACAAATTCAAAACGTACGTCGGATTACAATTATTGCAGCGTTATTAGCATAGCACAATAATGAAAAAAATTTTGTCACACGACAACAATATGATCTACGTACGTACGTAGATAGATAAAATAAAGTTTATTTATAGTGAAAGCAATAGAAAAACAATAGTGGAATACACACGGTTCTATCAATGGAAGTCACGCGAGCCCCCTATAAAAATGAGTGTTCGATGGGAATTTTTTTTCCCATCTGGCCCACCGGTGGGCCGGCCGCTGGGCTCGATGGTAATAACCCGCTTTTATCACTTACCTGGTGTTCTAAAACAGATCAATAAGTATTTTTTTATATTTCCAGTGAGGTTAGTGCGTGTTTTCTAATGTTGTTTCAGTGGAGCAATAGACATCGTACACAAATAAAACCCCATGATACACATCGCATCGGGTACCCGGTACCGGCTACCGGTAACCGAGACCTGAAAAGGCACTAACGGTTGCCCAAAGTCATAGCAGCTCGTACTTTTTGGGTAAAAATTTAGTTCGTGACTTGAAATAGTAGGTATTCAGTACTGTATTAGAACACAATATTGAGAAAGCCATGCTATTCAATAGAAGCCGGATCAAAAACAATTGTACGTTCCTATTTTCCCACACTCGTGCTGCAGCGTAAAAATTTAATCAACAAAACAAATAAAATAATACCGAAAGGAGCTAATATCTTCGGCTCCGAGCCAATATCAGTCGCCATACGGCGGTGCAGTAATTCAACCGCACGTGGTTCCTGCTTGCAATTCCACAATAGATTATAGAAAGTTCTGAACGCTTTATGAGCGCGGTCTCTGATATAAAATAACAAATTAGCGCAGGTACCACGCGACTTTGAAGTACACTATGCTTCTTACAAAATAGCCGCGTCATCAAGCAGTGTACCTCAAACTGAAACTTCGCTGAGGTATAGTTAATATCGTATATGAAATAAACTCATAACCCTCCTTTTGTTTCGCTTGCTTGGGTAAAAATTACACTGTAAGATTTTTTTTTATTTCTTATTATAATTTTTTCTGATTCTTTTATGATCTTGAGTCCTCTACCTCAGAACAACACACGATGTCGATCAAAATGTAGATAAGTAAGGTAATTTTCTTCTAAAATCGAGCCCACTGGTGGGCCAGATGGGAAAAAAACCTATCGAACCCACTTATTTGCATAGTGAGCT
Organism: Eulithis prunata; assembly: GCA_918843925.1. NCBI lineage: Eukaryota > Metazoa > Arthropoda > Insecta > Lepidoptera > Geometridae > Eulithis > Eulithis prunata. The sequence continues at coordinate 4,853,122 of OU974014.1, read as the reverse complement.
CATTGGGATTTTTTCCCATCGGCCCTCCCATTGGGCCAGCCGGTGGGCTCGACGGGAATAACCCAATTCTACTACCAATATAATCCAAATGGTTTTAATAAAAATACTATAAGCATGCAATACTAAGGCCCTTATGCTTATAAAAAATTCGTTTCAAAATTATTATCATACAAAAATCTATGCTTGAGTCACGGGCCTCAGACCTCCATCATCGTTTCAAAAAACTGCACTTCATCACTGTACCTCGTAGCACAGTTGTAGCGCATCCGTAGCATCGTAGCACCTCGTAGCAAGTGCTACGTCAATGTCTACGCGACGCGACATTTATTACGTGCACGGCTATAAATCATGAAGAAGTATTTTCAATCAGAAAATATTGCTGTTTCTTTCATAAAGGTCTCTTTATTAGGTTTTCCTGTTTGTGAATATTTATAATATGGAACCTTTATTGAACGACACAATAACATAATGGAACATTTTCATGTGTGATGAATCTTTGTTGACAATTATTTTGCAAAGAGCTGTTTTAACGATGGCTTATGCCGTAAAGTAATACATGATCTTAGAAATAAAAATAACATTTTTTTATATGTCAATCTTTGCAAAGTTTTTACCAAATAAACTAAAGAAAAATTTATTTTAAAAAAAAGCAAAGAAGTGTGTTTCACACTCAGATTATCAAAGTTTAATATACTGAGGTTGCACAATAATATAGAATTCAAGTTAGCTCACAGCGTTCATGAGTCACGTACCGACCGCGAGTAATCTTTTAATCTCCGGTTAATTTATAATGTTATCAAACTTGCGATTTCTCAGAACTGGTTATTAATAACGTTATTTCATTTTCTAACTTCAAATTCCTATAATAAATTAATAAAGTGATTTAAAGGTTATTTCTAAGAAGTAATTAGGAAAGTAATTAAAATTGGAAATTAAAATCATGACACGACACTGGTGTATTAATGTAAGAGATTCTAAGAAGTATGATACCTGATGATAAGCGGTAACCTCTAGCTACAAAAATGTCCGGTTGATGGTTTTTTTATGCCATAGCTGGCAGACGAGCAGGCGAGCCACCTGATGGATAGTAGTCAACGCCGCCCATGGACATCTGCAACACCAGAGGTGATGCTAGTACGTTGCCGGCCTTTTAAGAGGAGATAAACCCGCATTTGCAAGGACCCCATCTCGAAACTTCGTCGAAAAACCGCAGAGTGTAGTTCGTTCCACAACTTACACGTACCGCTGTTGATTTTCCGGGATAAAAAGTAGCCAATGTTAATCCAAACTATATAATATTCCAAATAAGATCAGTCGTTGCAGTGTGATTGAAAAACATACATCTAAACATCTACGGTTTTATTCCAGAACGAAGACTATAGAAAGTAAAGGTTTAAACGTCAAGGTTTGAACGTCAACGTCAAGGTTTAGGTCAAGGTTTGACATTTTTTGAAACGACACATAGCACTTTTATTTTAATAGTTTTTCTTGTGTTTTTGTGAGTATTGTTGTTTAATTTTGGTGGAATTTTAACTAATAATACTTAGGTCGTATCATAAAGTGTGAGCCATTGGAATAAATGTGTGTAAAGTGGTTTTTCTGTATGTGAAAATTTGTGTTAGGTTTTGAAGAGAAAATCCACCATTTTCTTTTCAAAGCAAACGACAGCTGACTTGACAAATGACTTGACTTGACTTATTTATTACAATTTTAACACTTGACATTGGCAAAATTGTCTGTCAAAATGACGGACACAGGCCATTAATGAAGAGAAGAAGAAGATAAACCTTGGGACACGAGTTTTGACATTTTTTGAAACGACACATAGCACTTTTATTTTAATAGTTTTTCTTGTGTTTTTGTGAGTATTGTTGTTTAATTTTGGTGGAATTTTAACCAATAATACTTAGGTCGTAACATAAAGTGTGAGCCATTGGAATAAATGTGTGTAAAGTGGTTTTTCTGTATGTGAAAATTTGTGTTAGGTTTTGAAGAGAAAATCCACCATTTTCTTTTCAAAACAAACGACAGCCGACTTGACAAATGACTTGACTTGACTTATTTATTACAATTTTAACACTTGACATTTGCAAAATTGTCTGTCGAAATGACGGACACAGGCCATTACTGAAGAGAAGTAACACTTGACATTGGCAAAATTGTCTGTCGAAATGACGGACACAGGCCATTATTGAAGAGAAGAAGAAGAAGATAAACCTTGACTTTCTTTAGTCCTCGTTCTGGAATAAGACCGTATAACTGTGACATTTATAGTAGTGAGAATTATCTATCCTAATCAAACCAATGAATATTATATATACCAAAATGTAACCCGTATGTCGCTTGCTCTAGTTTTTGCGCTCGTAATTTGTAGGCGCAGCGCAGCCTCCTCAATTGAGTGCAATTTCCGGCAATTCCCTGAATTCCGGTGCGATGCTGAAATCACGTAGCGAGCAAAGTTTACTATGTAAGTTAAAGATCTGGTCGAATTGATTGCGCTTCTGTAGAAGCAGAAAGATCGATATACAGTGTGAGAACCCGATATATTTTCGGGAGTAATCATTACAATTACACCCAATATAGATGTATTATTTTCTTTTTTTTTTTGTGTAGTATATGTAACTCGGTCTTTCTAGTGTTTTAAAATAATATATAACAAAAGAGTGTATAAATCAAAAGCATTATCATGTACGTACACAATCGTTCATAATTTTTTAGATCCTTGTGTTTAAATTTGCATTTAACTTTTTTAGTGATATTATGTTTGATGACCACTCCATCCTCATTTGTTTTACGAACTGTTAAAATAAAAAAGATACTATAAACATTTACTATCTATTTGGTAAGTAACACGACGTTATCAAGCGATATCGAAAGTCGGCTAACACTTCAAACTCAAAGTAAACACATTTTTATTCGTACAACCAACGAACAAAGTAATCACGGCACGTTTATTCATCCGCAAAGGCTAAAGTAACCTTACTTACGTTTGACATAATGTAACATTCTTCCGTGGATTTCCCACAGTGATTAATAACGGGGTGGTGACGCGACAACTTTGGATTTTTCAATAGAAGTTGGGCTCCGGAGAAAAACGTTACATTAACATATTCAAGAAGGGCGGAACCGGTCGAAGCATAGGTACTAACATTATTAGTGCATGATGATAAGACAGTCAAAAATGTTTTGACTGGATACTAGCTACTTTATCTTTTTGTCCAACTAAAACTTTCATCATAAAAGTATTTTCCTATCTCTCATCCTAAGGTTTTCTGGAAGAGAAATCTTTGTAGGGTTAAACTCGCCTGTATGCAAATGTTTTAAGTTTAAGTTTTAATTTAAGTTTCACTGTGTACAATAAAGAATAAAGAAATTAGTATTTGGTACTCGGTGCTACATTTTTATATGTAGAGTTCATCAGATGGGCTTCTGTTACTTCCTTAAAATTAAATTTATTTCTTTACAACTTCTGATGCTGACTGTACCTCAACAAAAAATAAGCTAATTACTACAGCCACAAAAGAACTTTTAAACGAATAAAAGACGCAAAACGTGTGCAGAATGCTTTGTTTCACAAAATATATTGCGTAGTATTCTTATCCCGTTATAACCACAGAGGATTTTCATAAGCTTGTCTTGCCCGGCAGAGCGTGGTACAAAGTTATCCTATTCATGAAAGCTTCTGTTTTTGACATGAGGGTAATTTTACAAAGTTACAAGTGTGAGGCAAAACAATTCAAAAAGTTAGCAGGCAATTGTCCGGGGTAACAAGCCCCAAATTATAAAGTTGCTAGCGACTGGCGTTAGGGAGGCAAAGTAAACTAAAAGCTGGGTCAAAGGACTTTTTTACTATTTCATTTGGAAAAGAAAAATCTGTAAAAACGGATCCTGAACGATGTTTTTTATACACATTTAATTTCAATTTTTATAAATATTTTAAAAATCTTTAGCGAAACGATAGAATTATTTTAGGCTGGATGCTGTAAGCTCCGATGGAGAAATGCTATTATTATACTACCCTCAGACTACAGTATGACAATGTTAGATAAGTAGGCAGTGTCTCTTCGTTGGGACAGTACTACTTAGCGATGTCAACCTTAGATCCGGAAAACATAGCGTGCCAACAAAGAAGCTTTTATTTATACAACGCAATCAGCAATCTAGTTCCCATAGCTTTGCTTAGTTTTAGACTAGAGGACGCTGTGTGAAATGTCCATGAATAAAAATGGCCAAATTGACCATGGTCTTCTTTGACAAACAGACGACAGCATTATTCTAATCTAACAGGAAAGTTATTTGTTCTAAGTGAGATAAGTGATGCCACATAGTTTAGGAGTTAAATCCTATACTTACTTAGCTATCTTCTTCATTCCCTGTAGCTGAGGCAAGTTACAGGCGGATAAAACTTGTGCAGCATTAACCGGAAGTTTCCACTATTTAGCATATAGAATGGCCGAGGTGGAGTTATTTTTCCGTGGACAAAACATTAAAATGCAAATGTCCGACATGTGCGCAAGTGCCCGCAATGTTTTTTGTAGTGGTATCATAAAACAAGTTGTTTTAAAATCATTATAAAACTAGTGCATAGTTTGTAAATATTATTTTTAGGCCACGTTTTTCATAATAACTACTGGAATTAAGACCTTTAGGTCTAGTATGTATTTACACGGTAAACAATAAATCTTTGTATAACAATATTGTATTTAGGTACTAGCCGAAATGATATTTTATTAAGTTTCTATCAAAGGAACATGTTTTTTCTTAGAGGGTATCACTAGATAGAGTTATTACTATTTCACTTTACTATTTTTAGTAACACGCCCTCCCGATCCATGTTCATCTTTCTCAAGCAGCTCTTCGTCGATTAACAAATCAAAATTACCCAAAGCATCAATATTCGGTACCTTGTTCCAGCGCACATCTGGCATGCCATCTGGTGGCAGAACCACAGACAAAATGTTATCCATCAGCTTGTATTTCAGAATCCGGTCATTTACAGTAGTAGATGTTAGGGACGGCGAAGCGTTGACCTCGACCAGCCAAGGTTTCAGCTGATTGTCAATTATGATGTCGTAACCGTAACATTCGAAGCAATGCCTGTCGTTTGCCATCACAGATGAAACAGCCTTCAATGAATGCACTATTAACCACTGCATCGCAGCAAATAACTTTTCTGTCACAGCACTGCCTCTAGTCCCCTCTAAGAACAGTCTAAGGTTCTGAACCGTCATTTTGCCACCGTGTATGTTGTTGTAATCACCTCCATGTTTCTGCACACTAACGTTCGTAAGATGCACATACATATTGTCTAGTTCAGTCACACTTGTGTCGTATTTAACGGTACAAAATCGACAGAATCCAAGTTGGAAAAGATACGCCTTCAAAGGACGAAACGAAGTGACCAACACGTAAAGTCGTAGGTCGAATTTCTTGCCACCTATCAACAGCGGATTGTCTATGTATCGGGAAATAACGTAACTTTCTTTACTCAATTGCGGATGAAAAGGAGTTTTTGCCTCGCGGGACCATTTCTTCAATTTGGAAAGCTTGTTTATGAGAAATATTCCGGTGCCTTGGGATTTTCCGCACGGCTTCATAATCCACGTACTTTGAGGGGATTTGCGGTACTCTTCGACGAACATATTGTAGTCAGCGGGGAGCACGAAAGTCACAGGCACGAAATCAAGATGGACGTAGCGTGTCACAATTTGTCCGCCGTGTAAACCGACTTCAGTTTTCTCTGCCAGGGGATTACCTTCTCGTTCCAGTTCCTTTCTATACCGCTTAATATTTTTAACTAATAAATCTTTTCTGGACAGCTCGTAGTGATTTGGAAAGTGGTTGATCATTTGGTTGTCGTTCATCCTGTATCCGCTTTCTACACTGAAGAGGTTTCTGCAAGTTTGTGTTGAAGCCCAGTAGAAGTTCCACTCGTCGTCCTGGCCGACTTGGTGCCAGCCGCGTCGTTCGAAGTTGCTCATGAGGACCGATTTTTCCAAGTCCGTGCAAAAGTTGACTCTACATCTTTCGAGAGCCGGAGCGGCGACTCTCCCGTACATATTACTGGCCGCTTTTTTCGCATCTTGATTCATAATAGGCGAGACCTTTGTGCCGAAATGTATTGACCAAATATTTGAGGCTCAGGTGCGTTCGCAGCGTTGTCATGGCTTCTGCAAATATTGCCCGCTATTGGACGATATTCAATCTCCCTCGTTTCACTATGACTACGGGTAAACACCGCCTGTATTGATTTTTAACGATTTTTATCTGTACGGCTTATGTGTTATGTTGCAATTATAATATCGTGAGCATGCTGAAACCGATGGAATTAATTTAGTTTTAACGGAAATGATTGGTTGAAATGAGTCAGAGCCGATTACATGCGCAAAGTTCAATCTAATTACGCTACAGTTGGAATAAAACATATTAATCAGTATTTAAATTGAATTGAAATTAATTCGTTACATTGTTGCCTTATTTCTGTCATTTTATGGTTTCACGGTATGAAATAATTTGGTGATTACATTATGTACATTATATTATAATTATATAAAAATAAAACGTACAAAAATGAATATGAAGCTACATATTATGTAGTGTCATAATTATTTATATACGTTTTAGATCGACAGCCTTTTTTGGTCTGAAGCCTCGGTCTCGATCTATTCACTTGTAACTTTAGTAAACTTACATACAACGTGTAAAGTAACCTAGTTTTATAGTTCCGATTGCTTAATAGTGAAAACAAAAATAGAACGAATGAACAGAAGCGCCTACTGTCGAGGACAGAGGCCGGTTTCTATAAAATTGTCGCAACCCCGGTAGTACGTCTACCTGCGTAGTATCTACATACAGAGCAATATTGAGTTACAACGTTCGCGGAGCTTTGTCACGGAATTTCGCACCAGTGCACACTTTGTTCCCGTTGGCATTCATTTCCTTTGGACACCCGGTATTGAAAACGACAACCATTTTTACTCCGATAAAACGAAAAGTGTTCCTCCTGCTGACGTGGTATGGTATTTACGGTATTTACATAAGTCATTGACTTTTTGAATCAATTACTTCTGTATCGTAAACTTCGATGAAAAAGTAGTTCAAATATTACTAACAAGGAAACAACCTAATTGGGTTGAGTAGTGTATACAATTCTGAATGATTTGTGTGATTTTACTGAATGAAACATAATTTACTTTGACTTTGTACGTTGTGACAATCCTGGAGAAAAACTTGCAAATAAGAAACATTGACTCTTGAGCAAACTTACAATATACTAACTTACTTTCACTACATGCACAAGACTGAGATAGAATATACAGTAACACAGATCATATAATACTATACTAGTAACAGTAAGAACAACTGTTTCCTGGTATTGCCATACACGTAGTTTCCGTATTGCCAGCAAGTAATTTATCACAACGCGAGCCCGGATTTATCGCTTTGTCTTCCAACGACCAACTTTCTCTGGAATTCTAGTGTATGAGCCCCCAAATGCTACCTTTCTCATAATCCAAATAAATATTGTTTATTCCCTAATTTGGGCAAAACTAAATAATATTTACGACTGCGGAAAAGATATATCTTGGAAGAATAATGTTTGTTTTTGCCGGATCTACTGAAGCGGTTCAATAAGACCCGATACATCATTAAAAATAATAGACCGAGGCTTTCCACTTTACGTCAACTATACTTAGTTTTTATAGTGGAAAAACCAACCACGTAATCATTGGTCGACCAATGAACCCTTTTGTTTTTATGTTTTATCAACATAAATAACACAAAGCTTTGGAGGAGACCTTTTTCCAGCAGTGGGAAACAATAAACTAAATTAAAAAAATTGTCTAAAGTTTTTCTTGTATCTTATCTAGGTATCCTTCTCCAAAAGTAATCTGAGAAAAAAATGCTATGGTCACGTTTTGTCAGAGAACAAAAAGAACATTTACAAAATATTTGCGCAGACATTTTTATGGACCGTAAAAAGCCCGTGGTTTAATCGGGACTTGATTCCGCACAAAAATGTCTGTAATTCTTCTAACTTTTTTGCAGAGGAAAACCGAAATCAAACAATGGTAACTTTGATTATTCAGTTTCCTACTTTCCAGGCTCAGATTCCAGGATTCTCCTTTTTCCTTTGTCAAAAAAAACCAATGGGGAGACACACTTATAAAACAACTACATTATATTGACACCTGTATACGCTCCTTAGAGATAGAGAGATAGATAGAGATAGAGAAACATTTATTTGGCACACAACACAGGTACAACACAATAAAATAATAATTAAACAATAAGAAAACAATAAAAAACAAAAAACAAAATTAGGTGCTTAGAAATTATAAAAATAAAATAACTATATAGTTTACTTATAATAATGTAAGTTGACAAAACATTGCACAAAGGAAATGCGATAGTAACCTTATCCGTCGCTTTACTAGACAGGCAATTCGCAATATGAATGCGTATACTAAGTCCAACTATCGCTATTCCAAACCATTTAACATTATGAGCCAGTGCTTGCGCATAATGCAAGATTAATGTTTTCATATTAATGCTTCGCACAATAGCAGCACGAACTGGTTGGATCAAAATGATAATCTTGGTATTTATTTAGCACGGTACATTAGGCTACGTGAAAGTAGAGATACTTAAATTGGAACAGCCTGAGAAACCAGAGATCAAAGAATACTGCCCAGCATCAATTGGACCCTGGTTTTGTCACTCTTTCACGTAGTCGGAACTTCTTATTGCGATCTTGCGTAAAGTCAAATTATAAGTATTTATCTTAGAATTCCCAATGTCTTTGACCTTCGTTCGACTTCGGATCTGAACATTGGGAACACGGTCTATAAGCTTGATGCCGAGCATATACGCTAACTGAATGGCGTCCAAGAACCGGTCACAGAAACGTCGGTTGACCAGCAGCGAGATGGGCAGACGATGTTGCGAACATCGCGGGCAGGACGTGGATGAGATCGGCACAGGACCGTGAGGAGTGGCACAAACAAAGGGAGGCCTATACCCAGCAGTGGGTGAAGTCGGGCTTTGGATGATGATGATGATGATCTCAGAATTTGGAAAAATATTTGGAGAAATTATACTTCGATGGTCATGGATTACGTACCTATTCTTAACACAAGATTGATGTCAATGTTCACGATTTTTCATTTTGCTATATATCGCAGGAACAGGACAATATTTTTGTTGGATTTTTGTCAAGAAACCTAGAAGTAATTTGAGTTACGTCTTTAAAATGTTCGATTGGTTGTTTAGTTAACTTCTATTAATATTACTACTAAGTAAAAACGGGTTTTACGGGTAAAAACGTTTCGCTTCGAACTCTTCACTCATGAGAAAACCTAATCTCGTCATTCCGCTCCACGCTGAGCGTTGTGGCAAACTCTTATCGATTAAAATCTCAAAACTATCGCGTAACTATAAAGTTCTAAATTAACAATCTTCGGGAAATAGTTTCAGCGCACCATGTATAAACAAAACAAGTCGTTTGCATAATAATGACACACTAACTACCTAAAGTATGCTGTACGTGATTTCAAGTAGCGAGCTAAGTAGGTGCTTCAACTTTAAAACAAGTTATATCATCTTAATTTTCCAACTTACTGGGAGCTGCGAACGTGTTTTTATAGTCATTGTTTTAGTAGAATACTGAAGAAAATAATGCGAGGTAAGTAAGTCACTGCTAAATGAATATATCATTAACAATCAGCTAATTTGAATACAGTACAAGACTGTCTCAAACCTGGTTTCTGGTATTTGATACTAAGATCAAATTGAATTGGAAACCGATCTTAAAAATATATTAGACTGAAGTAAAGAATCTTTTGCAGGAAAATCTATCGACCCATTATCCCTTAAAATGTGGATGATAGATGTTTTAGAATTTGCCGAAAAAGGGTCTTGAAAGATAGACCAATGTCTACTAAATCTTGAAATTACCTACTAATGAATACTGAAAGCGACCCGAAATTACAAGAGCTCATTAGGAGGGAGGTCTCGAATTATCTCCATCATTAGTTCTGGGAATAAACAGTATAAAATACACACTTTACGACTATCTGGAATACCTATCAGAGGAGGACATGTAATGTGTATCCTCTTGAGTCAAAGTGTCGTAAAACGACCTCCAGGACCGACGTCGGATGCGATTTTCGGATTTATGTCTGACCCCGAAACTTCGTATGGAAACGTGCGATAAAGGCCTCGAAATTCACGAAAACATAAATTTCGTAGAGGTTTTACCGTTCACGCCTCGAATTCAGAGGCACGTCAAAGAATACAGGCTAATATGGGACGTCCTGTAGGGTTAAGATATGAGTACTAAAATAAAAGTGACGGGAAAAATGATCTTCTTCAGATTCTTAGTAAAAACCTTCGTAAATAAGTGGGTATGAAATTGGGGCTTCCTTCACATTATTTAGTATGACGTCGAAAAAAACTCTTTACCAAGCCAGTTTACGATAAGCCTCAATGAACTACAAAAGTGTTGTAAGTAGGTATCTAAGTTTCAAAGTTATGGGGCTGCTGAATGATGAAAAAGCTTGTTTAACAAAACTTCCAAAGTAGATGTTTTCGCGATAAACAAATGCGAACAATCGCGAGTAGAACTAAAGCCCTAAGGTTTCCGCACCCTTATTAATGGGCCTAACTTGGCCCATTTTCATCTTCCTGTCCTTGCGAATCTCACAAGGGGTAATATTAGTATTTTATAGAGGCAAACCTAACTTTAAGAAACGACATAGAACATTAAAACTAATATTTCTTTGAATCTTCATCTAAGTTTTTAAAATGGTCAGGTGTATCGTGGTGCCTAAACCTAAGCTTTTGAGTATATTTCACTAAATCAGCTTTTCAGATACTTATGGTATCAAAGGATAGACAGACTATCGGGGGGCAGATATGTGACACAGTTTTTAGCGGTACGGAACCCTAAGAAACAAACAAAATAAACAGCAAAAAGTTTACAACCCACCCAACAACTGAAGGGCAACGTTAGCGTAACAGATGCAAACTTGGAATTATCTAACCGGAATAAAAAAGGCATTTGAGCCTAAGATAAGTTAGGGAACTGTCAACTGCGTAGTCGAGGGAGATAAATTACAGGCTTTTTGATATAAGTATCTACAGTGATAAAATACAGCCCATTTGACTGATGACTCCGACCTTCATGTTGAAATTCAAGAGGTTGGGTTGATTGATTTCACCTGGCTCCGGAATCGATGCCCTTAATTGGAAGCTTCGAGCAAAAAATTTTCTCTGGGAAAAATGGTTTTGAGCAGAAAAGCGTTTAGTGTGCGTGAGTGCTTTATTTGCGTCGGGGACAGAGGGTTGGCCTTTTCTAGTTTTAGACTAAACTGGCAAACAAAAAACCAATAGCTGAAACGAGATAAAATTTGAAATGAATTCAAACAACTCTTTTTAACTTTATTTTTATTGTGACTTTACTAATAGTCCACCGGATTTATAGCAATAGTAAAACTGACGCAGTGGTATTCACTCATAATATTCGACAAAACTTATACAATGACAGCAATTATTTTATCAACTGGCTGAATTTTACCAACGTTTCGTTGCGTTAGATTTTTCACAAAATAAAACCACGTTACTGAAGTAGGCGCAGTTTCTGCACACAACATTATTTATACGAATACTCTTTACATTATTCACTGAGCGTTTGAATGGAGGTCACTATTGAAAGATCTTGTTTTGCACCCACTCCCCAAGTACCGTTCTTGTCGATCGCATAATTTGACATTTAGAATCGTCAAAATTCGTTTTATCGACAGTTGCGGGTAGGTTACCAACTTAGCCGATCGGTAGACAAATTCGTGAAATTTTAACGTATTGGCAATGGTGTATGTTTATTATGTTTTGATTCTGACAAACAAAAGTGAACCTTATTTTGACGATCGTAAGGCATCGTTAAAATTAGTCTACAAGAGATCCGTACTACCATGGAACGATACGATTCGATACGTTTATCGACTTTAGCGATCAATAACTAAGCGATCGATAAGAACGGTACTTGCACTGCTGAGAAGATTCGCAACTAGTGTAAAAACCTCAGAAACCCTTTACTTCCAACTTTTACCACTTATCTTGACACTTGTAATATGGCGAGAACAAACGCTATGGCTTGTCTACAAACGTTCACTGTTGATAGAGTTTGTGGACAATAGACGGTACAGTTAGCGAGATAACTCTCAACTTAAATAGAGGGTTAGGTAGTGTGAGTAATGTCATATCATAGTTTATTGGTTTTGAGAGGGTCGGGTTGATTATTTACTTCTATAGGTTCTTGGTAAGTTTTATGACCACTGTCACTGCAGATAACAGGAACATTAAGGTGGCTAAATTGTTTTCGGTTATTCTACTACTGTTGAATAATGTACAAAAATCTTTATTTTCAAATATTCGAAGTGTCGTCAACCAAAAACTCTTTTCACGACGATATTACATCAGCCTCCATCCAGACACTTTTGTGTTTTCGAAACAATTACTTGAATAGCGTCAACCGTTGTCGGTTATTTCTGTACCTTTTTCACTCTTTACATTTTATATTTGAAAAGTTTTTTACGCTGTCCCGGGATAATAAAACATCTAACTACAGACTCAACTGTCTATATACTAAAATTTTCCATATTATGAGAATGTTAAAATATAAGAGTGCAAAGAATAGCAGCTAGGAGCGATATAAGTAAACTAGCCGTCGTCCGCGGCGTTGCTCGCGTTCTACCCTTTAGTGTTACGTTTCAAAATTCCTTACTTAGTGCACCCCTACACTATATAAGGATACCTAACTACCCTCCAAATTTCATACCTCTAGGACTTATAGTTTAGGCTGTGCGTTGGTTTTAAGTCAGCTTCAAAAGAGTTTTATATATTACTAGCCGTCGCCCGCGGCGTTGCTCGCGTTCTAGACCCTTAGAGTGTGACTTTTCAAAATTCCTTTCTTAGTGCACCCCTACACTATGTAAGGATACTACCTACCCTCCAAATTTCATACCTCTAAGACTTATAGTTTAGGCTGTGCGTTGATTCTCTGTCAGCTTCAAAAGAATTTTATATATATTGATATATTAATATTATATTGATGATGATGATTTAGAAGATAGATGCAAGAATCAACAAAGCAACCTCCTAAGCATATACAAACAGAGTAGGAGCTCAATAGTGAGGCTTGCTACAACAGCTGCGGGAAACGCTGTCACGTCCCGACCAAATCGAATATGACAAACACGACACAGCGGCATACAAATTGAAATAACTGAAACTTGTCGCGGCCGACATAAATTCTGCTATTTGCGAAACAAAACAGTTTCGTGAACATGAAATATTACTTAATATCATTCGGCTGACTCTGGCACAAGTGGAAATAGCTACGGTCTAACATATTTGCCAGGCATAAGGGCGTAGCCAGGATTTATCTTCGGGGGCAATAATAGAAAAATAATAGGGGTAAGTGGGTATTTTATAGAGTCCAGAGCAACCATCAGGCCTTTCTTTATCGGCAACGATTATTTAGTATCTGACAAGAATTTTTTACAGAAGGTATACTCGTACCTAATCATATTTATTTTTAAATTAAGTTTGAAAAAGTAACATAGGTACGAAATTGCAGGAAAGTAAAACCCATAGAAAAAAATATGAGAACGCACAATAGGTACCTACCCCTTGAGCTTTCTCATTGTTTTTTCATGCCACATGTAAGATGTCATAAAACGAACGTCGTAATAGGAGTCATAGCTGCTTTTGTTAGCTAGCACGCAATCAGATTAACAAATGGCGCAATAGTGGGAGGGGGGCAACTTGCGAAAATAACCACAGCGGGGTCTGCGTGCAGAACCTAAGACTAAAATGATCTAATATTGATTTGTGGTAGAGCAAGTGGCGGAAACTTGATCTGCGGAGACCCGAAACCCTCACTGGAAATTGCTCGTGGCGAGTTTTGAACAATTTCACGGCCGTTTGAACATTTTACTACCGCGGCGTAAAGTTCATTGCTAACCATAGCCAACATGAATGGATAATAGTTGTTTGAGAGTTTGTAGGCTACTTTTGTGTAAGCAGATTGTTATCTACGATTAGGTACCTACACATTAGGGTAGTTTATATTGATTGTTTCCGAGATGAATTAGCAACGTTGTGATAGTGGGAGTTGGATATAGGTAGTTTGGTTATAAGCATAGGTAATTTTATGTTCTTAGTGTTCCGGTCCAGTTTTGGAAAAACGGAACACTTATTTAAGGAAGTTTAGGAAGAATTTTTAATAATTGTAGATATTGAAAGTTTTTTTTAATCACTAGGAGATGCCTATAGGTACTCATTTTATTGCATAAGTGCAGTAAATAAAGAGACAGATGACCAACGAATCAAAGACTATCATTGGCAAAGCGACTACACTAAATATTTGACTAAAATATAACAAAAAATATGTTTATCAGCAAATCTGTAATTATATTAGGTACCGATAGCACCATAACGCTAATTAGAACGCTGCCATTTTAAACGGGACATTGTATAAAACTCTAAATATTAGATATCAAGGAAAAAATCTCACTTATCAGAAAAAGTAACAGAAGGACGCTCAGTTTACGAACTTTTTATCGCCATTTTCGGCAATCTTGTTCCCTTATTGCAAAATCGACGAAAATGGTCGTCAATGGAACTGCAAATGATTTTCTGATTGAATCCTTTGGCTGTCGGGCGCCTTATGGTATTTATATGAGGCACCTATGTAAAGTAGCTACACTAATAGCTTTCGAGAGCCCGGGATGGTCCTAATCCCCGCCAAAAATTACAAATTTAATGTAATGACTGCCTTTTACTCAAACGTTGAGAGCTTATCCCTGTTGGGGTGTTGACGTAATTTGGCCTAACGGGTTTTAGCATGGAAAAAGGTGTATGACGTCGCGGGACTGGTTCAATATAATGTAGGTACACGTAGTTAAGTGGGTAATAATAACTTAAGCACCGACAGGAGAATTTTAAGGTCCGCAATCCGCATCCTAAAATAACAAAACTCTCTCAAGCTCAAGCATTGAATTTGTGACAGTTTTCAATTAAGTATACAAGCAGTAGGTAGTACCTTGGTTAGGTATTCGAGCAAATGATATTTTATAAAATTCTTTAGGCACAAACGTACGTGAGTTGTGTCAATAGGTAAAGCTTTCGACTTTATTTATAGGTCTACTACTTTCTTATCAAAACTTTCACTATGCACTAATTCTTTGAGGCATTACGCTAGGCCCCAACCATTTTCATTTTAGTTTAAATTTGTCTGACCCCCTTAGGCATCGTAATTTTAGAATTTACATCCATATATCCTAGAGGTGTTTTCGCCATTCCTGGACTTTGTTCGAGATTGTTTTACTAGGTAAACCTAATGTTCCTAAACCAATACAAAGCTAAATAAAGCCCGAAGTCCGTAAAACAATCCAGATTTATTCACACAGCCCATATGAACACAACACACACGTTTTTGTCGCAACCTAAAACACATTCACTGGGTAAGTACTACCTACTTATACTTATAGCACCGGATGACCTTTTTGCTTAGACTCAGAGAGCCTTTTTGTGGTGAGCCCACTTAGACAAGTGCTTTCCTAAGCGTAAACGCTAAAGCGCTTGCGAAACAAAAACAAGAAAATACCTACTACTTATTTTACTATACGCATATTTTACTTGTTAAGTAGGTAGTGCACTAACAAACTAACCCCTTTCTTCATATTTGCCTGTCATTTTAATGGTCTCTCATTGTCACTTCCATGACAATGAGACTACGGCAAAAGAGATGACAGCATACTCGTATTCAGTAGGGTTTAGGGAGGTTGGTAATTTAAATTGCTAATTACTAAAGAAATTGCTAGCACTTTAACATTCTGTCTTATGTCATATGTTTGAAAAAGCTAAAGGTTTCGCTACACTTCGATTGCAACTTGTCTATAAAGCAACAAGAGACAAACCGTAATACGTTCTCCAAACACGGATTTCTCTTCATAATAGAAATGTAACAAAGGAGCTAAAGCGGACGAGATGAGCCAAAAGCCTGTTTAGTTTTTTTACTTTATTGTTTGGCATTTCGCAGAAGCCTTCCATTCTGTCGCCTGTGGAAGAAAATCGATCAAATACCTATCTATTAACTTGCGGTTTTTAGGTTTCTTTTTTATTAAATAGTGTAAGTTAAAATTAACGTAGTACTCTAGCAGCATTACGATCTAGCCATAGTTTATAAGTAATTACCTAAATACGCTAACTTTTTTTTGACTATGAGTGTTTTTAAGATTGATAATAAACTTCTTAGTTGAGCTTTAGTCAATGTGGCCATGCTGTGCTAGTGTTTTTTGGTTAGCAATTTTACTAGAGAATCATAACTTCCCTAGCAAAGTTGTTTCTGACACCAGCTGCAAATGACTCAAGTCTTGTGTGAACTTGTAAACCGGAGGCAATAAAACTTCTCGAAACGACGGACTTTAGATGGTTTAGGAAGCTCTATCTACATGCTCCAACGTATGACACCCACGGAAATACTTCACAGCTTTAGCACAGATCATAATGTGCTTTAGGTAAGACTATCCTATGAAGTTGTCTCAATCAATAAGATGGACTGACGACATTGTTGAGATCGCGGGAAATCAATGGCTTCTGTGCTTCGGAGGGCACGTTAAACTGTCGGTCCCGGCTCTAGCAGTCGTTAGGTAAGCCATGACGGAGGCCTTAAGGCGGCCTAAAAACTTCGTCGCCAGAGTTGGCCACTAACTCATACGTGCTTGCTTGCTAGTGGAGAGAAAGCCTTAATTCTATGCGGAAGGCTTATGTAGTGGAATTTTATGGGCTGATACAAATAGTTTATTTCTTCTTTTTTTCTCTATTTTGTCGTAATAAAGCTTCAAGGCAAGCTTCTAAATTAAGAGCCATTGTAAAACGACAGATACTTTCCTACAGGTAGGTAATTTAGACCTTTAAAGCTACGGGCGAGAACGCTTGATGAGGGTTCAGCCGGGATTTAGTACCTAATTAGCTGTGTTTGTGTGC
Organism: Eulithis prunata; assembly: GCA_918843925.1. NCBI lineage: Eukaryota > Metazoa > Arthropoda > Insecta > Lepidoptera > Geometridae > Eulithis > Eulithis prunata. The sequence continues at coordinate 4,836,070 of OU974014.1, read as the reverse complement.
TCCGTATACAACGAACGCACAATATTGCCATGGTATTTATTATTAAAATTTCACAGTAGCAACTGCAAGTTAGGTGAGTATTAGAACAATAACGGTAGGCTTCTCATAAAAGAATGAACGACGAATATGTTGCATGATCATATTGATCATGGGCAAAACTTAATTGGATACACTTCATTGGTAAACAAAAAGAACGTGATCTCTAAAAGTCATGACGCGAGATTCACTCTACATAAAGAAGCCGGTGAATCCAGAAACAAAAGAATACCTACTCGTGAAACTACCTACCTTATTCGGAGAAAACGCCTGAGTAATCTAAACATAGACCTCCCACATAATTCCAGAAATAAACATGATATTGAATAAACCTACAGGAACCACAAGTATCATCGCCCTAGTTGACGGCGTCTCTTCCTCCCACCACAACCCTGGTTTTGAGTGACAGCAGCCTTACCGAGACACCAGAACTGTGGGAATTATTTACGCAGTCTTACACAAACAAAGCCCCTCACATAATAAATTCAGCAAACGAACAGAACGACAGGTTATGAAAACGTCTATGAATATTTTAATGGAAATGATTGTCTGCATGCTAATAGCTAAATCTGATGAAAGGATTGTCTAGTAGCGGTATCAGGGACGGAACGTATGAAATATACGAGTAGGTATCGTGCGATAAACGCAACAATGAATGCATTAAACACAGTTTACAAAATAGTTATTATGAACGCTTGTCATGTGAATGAAACCAAAAATGAAACGGACTCTTTTTCCCAAGAATTAATTACCGGTAGGTATAAGTATCAGTTTTTCAACACGAAAAAGAGCAGGTGACTATTGCCGCTCTGAAAAAATGCTGGCCGAAGCGATGGTAGTGTAATAGAAAACACAAATTGTAATAGAAAACCCCATAGGAATAACACCCCCCGAAGCTCGCATCCCAATCATCCAATCGGATGTAGGTAAACTTGTGGAGTGAGTGTTTTTATACACAAAAATCTACGTTCCGGACACAGCCCTGATGCATGTAAACCAACACAAAATCACAGACAGTTCCATAATCAGATTCAGTCTGAAAACTTGATTATTCAAACAAATGAATTCGCTAAATTGGCACCTATGAGAGCGATTTGAGCTACGCTCATCTGTATTCCGTGCATCCCGCCACTCTGATTGGCTCTGAATCAAGCCTGTGATGATTGCAATTTTCGACTATGTAAATTTATCGGCTGCTTAGTAGTTTGTAGGCGTAGGCATAGAATTTGAATTTAGATCATTGCGTACAATAATAAGCAAGATATTTTAGGATCAGAGGCATTGATTTATATCAAACTTCAAAGGCAGCACCCACTTACCGAAAATAAATATTTACTTATTATACAATTCTTTTTTAATGTTTGATACTTCAGAACTCTGTCATTTATAAACCGATTTAAAAAAAATTATCTGCAAGGATCCAGATTGGTCCCATATTTTTTTTATCAGAATCAGTTCAGTTTCCACGCACACGACTATATTTTGCTTTTCTGTGACTTCTCAGTGGTGTTAACGATTAAAAGAAAAATCCCAATGAACTGCTATCATGATCAAATTCGTATCAAATGAAGCGGTATCAAATTGAGTTAGTCTCAAGTTTTTACTCATAAATTACATAGATGTTTCAGGTAAAATTGTATTTTAGTTCTTTGCAACTAAAAAAACCTTAAACATTCTAGAAACAAATCCATAAAACATTCCAGACTGTAAATAGAAGATATCTAACGTGATTTGTAGCATCTTTTCTTTCACAGCTGCCCAAGATTCACGTCTACACGGGACGTGCTCTATCCATGACAGAGATATAAAACTTTACTTACTCACTTTTTACACAGACATAAAGTTGTTTCAGCGTCAACAGCGTCATGAAACAAGACTCGTGCTTTCGAAAAACGAACAATGTATGAAACGGGGGTCAAAATGAATTACGTTTCATACAAAACGAGATTTTCAGTGTGTAATTTTGGTAGAATGGGAGTCCCGCTTCTTCTTACGTAGGAACTACGTACTACATAATTCTTTGTTGAGTGTCTCCGTGTCTACTAGACAAAGCGATAAGCGAAGGAATGTTTCGGCTTCTCTTTATTTGGAGTTATACTAAATGGTGTACAATGTCAATTATTTATGTTTTTTGTTACACTTATATTAGTAATAGGTAATTTAATAATAAAATAAGGTTTAAAAATAAAAATAGTTTTTTTTGCAAATAAATTTATTAATTTCCCTTATAAATAAAAAATATTGCTAATAACAATTAATTCATCAAAATATGTAGTCAAGTTCATTATTGCAATTTCATTTATCAGAGTATAGAATAATCTAGAACCACAAACCGTCTTCTGGTTCCTCTTCGCTATCCGTGACTCGGAGATCGTCTTGAATCGCTGGCTCCGGCTGCAAACAAACTTATATTGAGAATCACTTGCGTGCCTAGATTGAGCTCACTCATGTGCTTAGTAAGCTCGTTGGGAATTTTTTCCCATCGGCCCCACCAGTGGGCTAGCCGGTGTGCTCGATGGGAATAACCCAACTTTAAACGTGCAAAGTCCATTGTATGAAGCCAGCCATAGTTAGAATATATACCGGCGTGCATAAAAATTAGGTCACTAGTTTGTAACTTATAAAAAAAAACTAAAAACTTACACCTTTATTCCACTTTCTGTCATTTTTAGCTCGACTTTGAAAAAAGCTGTTCAGAGTTGAGAACAGATTTAGCAGACCATTTTAGCTAGCGCAGCTTTAGAAGACCAATATGAATATAAGTACCCCTATCGGTTGAGCTGTCAAGCCAAAGGGTTGCGCCATAAAAATCTCCATCTTTAAAATGTTGGATTCTAGCTTTGACATTTCTTAAAACAAAACCTAGCACTTTTATTTTAATAGTTTTTCTTCTGTTATTGTGAGTATTGGTGTTTAATTTTAGTGGAATTTTAACCACAACCACCATACTTAGGTGGTAACAGAGTGAGCCATTGGAATAAATACGTGCAAAGTGGTTTCACTGAATGTGAAAATTCGTCTCCATGTTTTCAAGGAAAAATATCCACCATTTTGCCTTCAAAACAAACGTCAGCCGACTTGATGAATGACTTGACTTATATTATTTCAAATATCTCACATAACACTTTCAAAATTGTCTGTCGACGGACAAAGGCCATTAATTAAGAGAAGAAAAAATACGTTCATCGCAAACAAAATACTAAAAATAAGGTACTAACCTGCCAGTTTTCTGGCGGTTCTTCCTTGAATTGCGTTGTTGGGAACTGCTGTGTTGGTTCCAAGGAGCCTCGTTCCATCATGGGAGGCTCCATATGCATATCTGGTTCTATTGGCTCCTCCTATAATAATATTAAATTAGGGACTTCAAAAAGAAAGAGGTTCTCAATTCGGTTGTATTTTTTTTTAATGTTTGTTACCTCAGAACTCCATCATTTATGAACAAATTAAAAAATACTTTACCTTAACAATCGGCGGGAAGGAATAGTCATTGTTTGTATCGAGATCCACAAAGTCGTCTGAAGCCGGCGGCATATCGTCTGGTACTTCGCGTTTGATCGGGAACTTAGCGTCGAATGCATCGTTACCCCACATTTTGTCGGCATCTGTTTCAAAAAAGTATTTCATTGAGATGAGAGTATCCAACAAACGACGATCCATGACCAATGTAAAAAAATTTAGAGGCAAAGGGTTGGAACTTGGAACTTTATTTGTTACAATGTTAAATAAGAATTACAATGTTGCATTTCCAATGTGGTTGCAGAAGAGTAACAATTTCATAAGCAGCGGAAATAATTAATTATTAGACATTTTGAAAAATGCTGCTTTTTTATAGTTGATTATCTTATTTACATATGTTTATGTAAAAATGATTACTTTATTATACTTTTTTTATGATTGATATTGTATAATATACTAGCCGTCGCCCGCGGCGTTGCTCGCGTTCCAGACCCTTTAGGGTGCGACTTTTCAAAATTCCTTTCTTAGTGCACCCCTATACTATATAAGGATATTACCCTCCAAATTTCGTACCTCTAGGACTTATAGTTTAGGCTGTGCGTTGATTCTCGGTCAGCTTCAAAAGAGTTTTATATATATTGATGATGATGATGATTTTGATAAAACCAACAAATACTTTAAAATAAGAAATTAATACAATCGCCATATTTTTATGTTTAGTAACACAACAGATCATATAATACTAGTAATACTAACAGACATCTAAGGACGAAAAAGTCGACCAAGCAAGTTATAACGTCTAAAGATGTTTTTCCTGATTAACAACGACCCTTATCCAGTAAAAGCAGTGGTAATTAATCGTGTACTCATACACAAATGACCTTTATCCCGTTCAAATAAAGTATAAAATACAACAGAACTCATAATTTTCTCTATTGATCCCAAGGTGGGTATAAAGCAACATAATAAAGTAACTTTATCAAAACTAAATACGGTTCTGGGAATTGTCCCCGAATGGAATCTTGATTCTGGGTAATTCGAGTATTGTTTACAGTCGAGTTCTGCCTAAGTTTGGAATATTATGCGTATTGGCTAACCCACCTTAATTTCGGATAAGTAAAATTACATGAAACTATGCCTGGAAAATACAGGCATAGATGCTATCTTTATATTCAAACGTTGACTGATAGAGTGTTGTCACTTTTTCATGAAAACTTAGTGGTGAAGTCAATTAGATGAGCAGCTAATGCGACATCTAATCAAAAATTCTAAAAATAAATGATTTTATCATGAAAAATTTAGTTTTTGCTTGTGGCGAATATTTCTATATTAAAACCACCATAAGTTATTTCTGTGGCACTTAAACCCAAGTGTGATTGCGGTGTTGTACACGCAACACGCCTTGGCTAAGCATCCCTGTGTGTGCATGCGCACAACGTAAGTAAAAATTTTACATGAAAGTACTTACCAAAATAACAAAATCAGTATCAGTAACATCACCAGCGGACTGAATGTGGTAACATTATTACAAGTTTTGACATTAGCGCACTGTCAAAGCATTGAATTGAATTAATTGTTAGAGTATAGTACTTATTTATAGTCTATGGTTCTTTATTTTTATTACCCAGCTGTAACGAAACAGCAAATTACTCACCAGGTCGAACAGATAACTGCACTAAGCCTTCCGCGGCAGTATTCGCTTCTACTTCTTCCAATTCTGAACTACCGCTGTCCGAATACTGGAGATCTAAGGAAACAAATGTTCAATAAACAATGGTGTTTATTCGTAGTGTTATAGAGCATGAATTTGGTTGATAATTACCATCAGCCAGACTGTTTTGATCCTTCCGTGGTCTGCCACGCTTTCTAGGTGGTCCTCCTGAAATTTTATCTTTCGTTAGTTAAATTACATAGGCTGACGACGACTGTGTAACATGTGCGTTAGTCCAAAACCGAATAAACGAAGCGAACCAAATGGTCTATTGGCACACCAATCCGTACCATTTCATTTCAAACACATTGTGCGCTCAGCCGACTTATCCGTGGGACACAAGGAGACATTATTGATAATTATTTAACAGTTTGTTGCTTTTTTTATGCTTTCATTATTCTCAGCCGATTAATAGCTGCGTTCAGCGAATATTTATAAGCAGAAATTTGACACAAATCATTGTAAAGATAATATGTCCTTTGCGCTTCAAACTAATGAGCGCTTATCCAAAGAGGACAAAAACGAAAGTGGTAGTGCAAAACACGCGCACTTACCATCAACTCCACCAGAAGGTTTGTGTTTCCTCGGCCGGCCACGTCCTCGTTTCTCGTCGGGGTTTAGAGGTAGAGGTGGTTCGTCAATCTCAACATCAGAGTGTTCGGCGTCTTCTAACATTTTCTGCTGGACTTTAGCGATGTTCGCTTCTAACTGGCTGACGTGTTCGCCGAACTATCAGACACAAGGGACATATTTTGGTTGATTTAATACCATTGAGATACACAATACAGTAACATTCCCTTACTTTGATCAAACAGTAGTGTATGACAAAAAAAAAGTGTGTGAAGTTGTACAGTGACACTCAATTCTAAATTTCAAACGAGGACTAAAGCTAATCTCATTTCAAAATTCATATGATTGGTCTATGATTGGTAAATAAGGTTCAAGTTCGTATAATCTTACCTGTTCAAGCGACTCTCTAGTGATATTCATGATAGCCTCAGCCTGTCTTGTGAACTGAGAATTGAGGCCGTTGTACGCTTTGCAGTTATCCACTAGAAGTTGGATGTCTCGTAGGAATTCTTCGCGACTATGGTATTTGTGTGCTGGGGAATAAGGATCAAATTAGTAAAAATCATCCAGTAGATTGAGCTTGGGCGTATGCATGTACGTATGCTGTGTTTATATACATTAAAAATTTTATGACACAAAAATATTTTGTTTTTAGTGAGGATCGAACCCGGAGCATATAGCGTCGAAGGCAGACCTATCCCAACTGAGCTGCGAGCCCAGTCAAGTTACAATGAAGTTGTAGTTTTGTACCTTGAATCTTTTTTCCCATAGTTTCCATATCAATAGGCTTCTTGATAACGCTGTAGTAATCCTTCACTTGTTTCTTATTGACTGGTTTCAGAAACGGCCACGCTTCGGGCATTATCTTCAATTTGGTAGTTAGGAGATTCTCTAAAATGAACGATAACGCCACCTGAAATAGGAACCATTTTAGAATAACTATCTCAAGTGACATAGAATACTGATTGATGTAGCTTGTAATTGTTGTAGATGACCACGAAAACAAAACAAATCACACCAGGATTTTTGTTATTGTTATTTTTATTCACCAATCTGATTGGTCAGCACACTACCATTTATAGATTGGTCCAATCTGAAAATGGTAACTAATTTCAACAGGAAATACTTGGCTCACGTTTAGGAAAATATTTACCTGATCGTCGTCGTCAAGAAGCGGGTTGATTTGTTTCTCCAACTTTATGAGTTGCTCTTCTTTCTCTGCTAGTTTCTCGACGCACTTTTGTAGCATACGCTGCGCTGCTATTGTGAGTGTATTGGTTGGTCCTTCGAAAATAAAACACTTCATAGTTACACAAATAGAATGAATTATTAGAATCACAGGAATCGATAGATAGAAGGATAAAGTCATTATTTCTGGAAGTATATGGGAGACCTATATCCAAAGCAGTGGAATTCCTAATGTCTGATAATCATAAGCTATTAATCAAGTAGATGTTAAACGATTATCTCTGTATTATAATATGCAATATCAGAGCACGTCTATCACTCTAAAGATAAAAAAATGTTTGTTGCCGTCTTAAAATTAACATTACATCTTACAGTAGAAATTAGTGGACAGTGGAAAGAACAGTAGGTTCTTAAGTAAGAAGTAAGAATATTAGATACCTACCAATCATTTGATACATTTTTGCAAAGTGCAATGTTAAATCAGCAAGACCTTGGGTTAGTCATAGTATTGAGTTCCACGCTCTAACTAAGGTATTTCATGTGCCTGTAATTACACCGGCATCCATCCATACACTTCAAACAGGAACACAGCAATCCAAGCATCACTGCTTGACAGCAGAAATAGATATAACTAGCCGTCGCCCGCGCATTGCTCGCGTTCTAGACCCTTTAGAGTGCGACTTTTCAAAATTTCTTTCTTAGTGCACCTCTACACTACATAAGGATACTACCTTCCAAATTTCATACCTATAGGACTTATAGTTTAGGCTGTGCGTTGATTCTCTGTCAGCTTCAAAAGAGTTTTATATATATTGATGATGACTTACCATTATAAAGTGTAGAGTTCTCTACAATTTGATTGACATCGGCTATGAAATCCTCGCGACTCTGATAATGTTTCTGCCTCAGATTTTCTCGAATCGTTTGGAGATCCATTGGTCTTGCGACGATTCGGTAATAGTCGGCTACCAACTGTAGAACGAACAAAACTTTATATACATATAACTTTGTAACTAAATGACATCAACATTCCTTCAGAGAGTTGCTTATATAGTTTTAAGATTTGTACGTACCTATTCCTTGTGTACAATAAAGAATTATCTAGCTTCTTATTATGTGTAGCAACGGCTAGAGATGTCTTGCCATTGATCAGATCTATTTTATCAAGACTTCTATTATGCACGTTGTCTTTCATGTCAATTAGGCTGACTTGAAAGGGGTGTAGTATTGGATAAGCAATCTAAAATGTTCTTCCCCTATGCCATAAGTACCGACTGATACATTCAACAACATAATCACCTGTCTATCTATCTACTGACGCTGTATGTATAATTCATTGTATGGAGGCCTTAATGCGGCCTAAATATTCTGTCACAAGAGTTGGCCACTAACTCATACGAGCTTGCTTACTTACGCTTGCTGTGAATGATTGTTTATTTTACTATTACAGCCTCTACCCTTACCTTAGAATTGACAGGGAATAAGAAAGGCTGGACATCGGGTAAATGCCGCATATCATTCAGTACGTTTTCTAGAAGCGTCGACAGCGTAACCAAAGGATCTGTTCGCCTTCTATCGGCTGGACGTTTCACTAAATAGTCGCATTGCTCTGTGTTCCCTCTTCGGTTCTTGCGACCTCTTTCTCTGAACTCACTGCCGCGGCGACCGCCGCCGCGACGACGGATATCTTCGGCTGATTGCTGCAAAAAATATGAAATGAAAATAGGGTCACAACTGGCATCTTTATGCACGGTAGATATCGCTTCAGAGCGTTTGGAAGTCATGATCTTTAAAAATGTCTTAAAACACTCTCAAAATATCACACGAAAGTTGAAGTAGGGAGCAAGCCACATAGCTCGTCGAAATGACAAGTGCTACGGGTATAAAGAATCTTGAAAGTGACCATGAAAGGGAAGACGTAACATAAAAAAAGATGGATAAAGATGGAGATCGAATGCTGGCCACGAAATCTTTTCAATGTCATTAAAAGCAATGACTTTGAAAAGATTTCGGAAACGTTTGATTCTTATGACCCAAAATAGATCTTTCTACAAATGTGAGTGGTCTATTTCCAGGAAGATTTTCTAGAGTTTATGATGCGTTTTATTAAAAAAAAACTAACAAACAAAAGGTTAACTAGTCTGCATTCTTACCTTGATCTTAGTAGCATTGAGAGTAATCTTAACCCCGTCAACGTATCCCAGATCGTCCTCTTCCGGATCAGTTTGAGCCCGTTCCTGATCAGTTTCCACCGGCGAAGAGTTTCCACCTCCCATAGAGCCGGTGTATAACGGGCATGCTTTATTTGTTCGCATGTGGCCCACTTGACCGCACGCGCCGCACTGTTGGCAAGTAATGGCAATACTATTGATGAAATGGGTAATTGGATATTTGAAGGAGGAAACACTGATGTCAATTATTGTTGCCATTCACCAACACATGCATTGGTTGATAGGTTATCGAAAGCGTTAAAATATGGACATCCTCTAAGATTTAAAATTCAAGATCTGAATTTTTTACGCAATATAGGACTCTGGCAGAAAATGACCAATTTCCTAAGGGGTATATTCATATTGGTCTTCTAATGCTGAGTTAACTAAAATAGCTGCTAAATCTGATGTCATCTCTTTTCGTTGTCATGCAAGTCACAATGACAAAGCTCCCTACCACAGGGACAGATTAGTAGGGATATGTGGAAAATTCGGCGTTTTTAAAGCCGCGCTAAAATGACAGGAAAATATGAATAAAGCTATAAATGTATAGCGTATTACTTATTCGCCTAAATGACTAGCGAAATCATTTGGTATAGTTTTGTCGTTTAGGCCTTTAGAAGTCCACTGGCTTCATATTATATCAGAAACAATTGACTTTCTAATTTGTCTGTATTCTCAATATTTTATCGGTTAAAATACTAGTTCTTGTGTCTCTTCTAGTACTAGTAGTCCTTGAAAAGACCAATTCTTGAGTATTTTACGGGTTAAACTAGCAGTTCTTGAATAAACTATATCTCTTGAAGATGTCAATATGGACGGAATAAGCAAATTAAGCAAAAGAAACCAGAGTGAACATTTGTCTAACCGCGTTGATGGGTTGATGAAATCTCGGCACAATATTCAGTGCTTTGGAAGTCGATAGAGATTTGTATAATGTTACATGGTATATGAAATTACATGCTAGCTGCCACCTCAAAAAAATATATCAAACGTGATACTTCTGTGTACAGAGGCCTTAGAACGAATAAATTTGACAGTAGTAAGCGTATCGTAACGGTAGCGTATCTGAGATACACTGCGCGGTGGCGCTACAACGTTTGGCAGTTGAGCTGGCGTTGACGCGCAATATGACTCGAACACGTTAGATTTACGTAACACGGCGACTGTCAGATTTGTCCGTGCTGCGTGAAACTGCGGCTTTCTTTCACATACACAGTTAAAAGAGTTAGAGCAAGATAAAATATTGCGACAAGCGATTTCAAAAATACAACTAAACATGCATATAATTGTGTATTGTCGATAAAAACATTCGATACAAGGGGCAGCTAATGTAATTAGCGAATATACTAGAGAATACTTTTTGACTTACCTTCTTGCTCCAAACGGAAGACATTATTGAGAAAAAACCAAACACGCAAGACGGCCGACTATGTAATAAGCTATGTTCTTATTGCACGCTGAGTTTCAAACTTGGGACGAATTAAGGTTTCAAACCAACACCACTGGAGTCTACGCAAAATAATGATCCATATTGTCATTTTGGAGTAGGTATACCTTTTTTACGACAGGTATTATCAGGCCACAGTGCCTTGATCACGAATAAATGTAACAATCGCAAACGTATCTTAACGCTATCGTATCCGAGATACACTGCGCGGTGACACTACAACGGTTGGCAGTCGAGCTGGCATTGACGCGTAATGGAACTCGAATACGTTAACGCGGCGACCGTCAGATTTGTTCGTGATAGAAGTACTTCACCGACTCATTTAACCGGGTGGTTACCGTAACCAATTATAAAAATAATGTAACTTTTTTTACTGTATTATCCAAAGTGGTGACGTAATTTGACAGCAGTGAAGTTATACATTTCTTTTTTTAGTGCTAACAAATCAGGTTAGTAAGGGAATGAAAATAGAATTGACAATAATTATAATTGGTTCAGATAAAAAATTGCTTGTGAAAACTATACTCAAACCTAGTTATTAGGGAACATAGCGATTTCCTTACTAAGTTTTCGTCTGCCGTCATTGCCAAACTACAAAATGAGGTGAAATGAGCTCATAGATACGAAACTAAAAAATAAAAAAAATAAGCAATTTTGTCATGCTTTTTCTTGAGACGCAATAACAGAATAATGATTAGTTGATTTAAACTTCTAACAACACACCATTTTACCAAAAAGCTCATAAGCTGAATTATAACTATTTTAGCATATTTTTTATAAGTAGGTAGGTCCCTAAAGCTTTTTTAGTTGCATAAAAAAAATTACCTGCATAAAATTCATGCTTTATTAAAGCTCAAGCGTAAGCTTTAAAAATACGTACTTACTCACCGGAAATACGTTTCGTATCTATGCGCAAGAGGCCTCGGCACGAATAAATGTGGCAATCGTAAATAGCGTACACTGCGCAGTGACGCTACAACGTTCGACAGTCGAGCTAACGTGGACGAGCAATGTAATTCCAATACGTGTCGCAGCGACAGTCAGATTTGTTCGTGCCAACCCCACTGGTACTTAAAACTATAGCAGTACTCAGGGAGTACCTACTTTATTTTTCTTTACCTTCAACTTCAAATCCGTCTTCAACTGCTTGCGCCTTCGTGAAGGTGTTTGCAAATCCGGCTCTTGTTTGATCTGACCGATAGGTATCAGACCGGGGGATGGAGAATGATCCATCATCGATGATGATGATGATGGCATTGTGTTGCTCATACCTAGAGTGTAAGCGCGGTTTTATAATTGTTACACGTGCTTTGGGATCCAAAATGGTTGGAACTATTTTATAGGTACGCTAGCCGTCGCCCGCGGCGTCGCTCGCGTCCTACCCTTTACAGTGTGACGTTTCAAAATTCCTTTCCTAGTGCACCCTTCCACTATATTAAATAAGAATACTACCCTCCAAATTTGATACCTCTAGGACTTATAGTTTAGGCTGTGCGTCGATTCTCTGTCAGCCTCAAAACAGTTTTATATATCTGAGTTTTATATATTTAGATTACTACTACAAATGTGGGCATGTTCTAGATGTAATGTTATGACGCACCCCTGAACCCCCCCCCGAGGATATTCACAAGGTATTTTGAGTGGGTACTAGAAAGGATTACCGTGCATGGGGCTAAAGGCGTGCCATTATATAATTATTATTTTATGTACTTAGTTTACTTACTCATTTCACTGGGGAACATGGATAAGCCAGACGAGATAGGGTTGCCAGCGAGCCTTTCTCTCTCTTGATTCCTCTTGATACGCCTCAGTTGTTCCTGTCGATACAAGTAGCTAAGGTACACTTACAAAACTAACCCAAGTTATGCCCAAAGGAGTAAGTGACAATATTTACTTCTATAATAAGTTCAACAAGAAACTCTGTCAGTTTCGTCATGTCTCTCTTTCCATCTTTATGGTACACTAGCCGTCGCCCGCGGCATTGCTGGCGTTCTAGACCCTTTAGAGTGCGACTTTTCAAAATTCCTTTCTTAGTGCGCCCTTACACTATACAAGGAACCTACCCTCCAAATTTCATACCTCTAGGACTTATAGTTTAGGCTGTGCGTTGATTCTCTGTCAGCTTCAAAAGAGTTTTATATATATTGATGATGATGATGTAGAAACGAAGGGTCAATCTAAAAACAACTTAAGGCACCTATTTTTTTCGAGAGCAAAAAACATGCGAGCATTCGATAGACTCGCGCTATGCGTCAGAATTTTTTATCTCGATATAGATGTTTGCAGTACACTGTGTGGTTCAATTTTATAATTAGCTTATACTCTTACGTAAACGATATGTATGAAATTGAAGACTCGCTTCGGCTTCAGTGTGCCTCGACTCTTACTCACATAAAATCATCTACATATCTCTTACCTGAATTCTTCGCTTTTCTCTCTTCATTTCTTCCTTCTGTGTCTCGTCCATGGTCGCAAACTGCCTTATAAACGCATCATCTTTCGTTGTACGTATTTTAGCGTACGCTTCGATTACCGCTGTTTTACGTACTAACTCTACGCGAGTGTACCGCTGACCCGACGGATTACGGAATGTACGCACTATTCTGAGAACACGTCCTAAAAATACAGATAAAACCAGATTATAACCTTATACCGCGTGCACACTCGGCTCATGCCGCTGCCGGCATTATTGCCGCGATTAATTCCGGACTTATTGCCACACCAGCATCGCCTTTATTCTTTTTTTTTAAATCTCAGTTTATTTAGGGACTTTGAGTCGTCTTACGACTATGTCGATCCCATATTGACTTCTACCCACTCATTGACCTACTCATTGACCAGCTTGCGCAGAGAGTACAAATGACAGACCGAGGCCATAAATAAAAGAAGTTTTTACCTTGATTGTTGATAAGCGAGTCATTCTGGTTTATCTGTGGCTTCTTTTCAGAACCTCCTAAAATCATCTTCCGAAGTTCAGCCCTTTCTGCCTCCTCTCTTTCTAACGACAACTAAAACAGAACACAAAATTAGTGCGTGAACTGATAAAGGAGTCTTAGACCCTTGTAAATGCTGTTTATGTATTGAGTTGAATAAAACATAAATGTTTGAAACTTACTTGTTCCGTAGTTTTTTTATTGGCCAGCATATTCTCAATATTCTTTCCCATTTCCTCTAAATCTGATTCTTCGCTGACGGAACTCTCAGCTTCATCCGTACTGAGTACTTCTGTGCTTTGGAGCACGCGATTTTGTAGCTCAAATATACGCTGGCATTCTTCTTTGTATCTGAATCAAGTGAAATAGAGCTGTAATTACACGGGAATAAGGGACAATATTAGTTCTTCTATCGCTGATAACATTGACTGTAGTAGTGAAGTAAAACTGACCTTTCTTGATGTTCTGCGATGGAAAATCTGTTTCCTCTCGAGAACTTTGTCATACCCTCTTCACCTGCTTTAGCTTTCTCCGTAGACAGAGTACGGACTACGTCAATTACCTCCCATCGGGATAGCTTCTTGATCTGTGAAATTACCGCGGTTTAATTTAATATCAAGTAAATTTTAAGAAAAATTAAAAACTCTTTATCATAGTTATACGGGTCACCATCAGTGTCTAGAAGTATGGTCTCCAGTTCGTCAAATCTGAATGCTTTCAAATGAACCAAATGTTTTTTTTTTTTTTTTTTTTCTTTTTTTTTTTTTAATTTAGGGACGTTGAGTCGACTCACGACTATGTCGATCCCATATTGATTTCTCATTGACCTACTCATTGACTAGCTTGAGCGTGGATCGGTACAGTATGATAGCCGTCTCAGATGTCTGTTTCAAACTGCATAATTTATGCATGACCTTTCAAAGCGCTGATGAATATCCTCGACTTCTACTAAACGTAGCTAAGACCATTCTAGTTTGTAACAACTACTTTCTTACCAAACAACTGCATTGAAACAGAATCAATGGTTTTGTAGCCACAAGGCCAAAGACAAATACACACACAACAATATAAAGCTCTAAGGTACAAGAAATAAGATTTTAAATAAGATCCGGGTTTTCAAAATTCTTTCAGGGCGTCTAGTCGAAGCGACGCGTGACCCGAGGGCTGGTGATTATCTAGGCCAGCGTATCAGCATTGCTATTCAGCGCGGCAATGCAGCCAGTGTCTTGGGCACGCTTCCGATTGGTACTGATTTGGACCAGTTGAGCTATCTATAAATCGTTTGCAACGGTTTGTAGATAGCTCAACTGTTCCATGTGTATTTTGTCAATATTGTAAATACTGTATTAGTTGTAATTTTCTTTGTGAATAAAAACTTTCTAGAAATAAGATATAAATTACCTCTTCCTCGGGCACGCCAAACTTCCTCAGCAAAGCTTTCGCGTTATTCAAGCTCAGTCGTCTCAGATCCGCGTCAGTTCCGGTAACAGTTCGCTTCGGTTGTTGCTCTTCGTTCGGCTGTTGTGTCGGTTTGTTCGGAATGCGAACGTATGAGAATCCTTCACCGCAGCCGGTCGGGTCGGCCGGCCCGGTCAGTTGAAGTAAGCATTTACCGCGCATGGCTTGGATGTAAGCACGTGTCGTGTTCCATGGAGCTACTTTTACCTGAAATGTACTTCATCATCACATCAACCGAAGCGCTTGAGCCGTATTTTTATTTTTTTATTACACCTATTATATCACTGCGGCCTAGATGGCTTATTGTGATCGGCACTTGTGTTGATGTCGCACAATATAATTGACTAGCCGTCGCCAACGGCGTTGCTCGCGTTCTAGACCCTTAGAGTGTGACTTTTCAAAATTCCTTTCTTAGTGCACCCCTACACTATGTAAGGATACTACCCTCCAAATTTCATACCTCTAGGCCTTATAGTTCAGGCTGTGCGTTGATTATCAGTCAGCTTCAAAAGAGTTTTATATACATATTTAGATTACAAAAAGTATTATAAGTATTCTATTAGCAATCTACTAAGCTTTGCTTAGTTTGGGACTACAGAGCGCTGTGTGAAATGTTCATGAATATTTTATTTATTCTTAAATATCTATCGGAAACCCATGAGACCGACACATACCTCATCATCCATTTTCAACTGCAACTCCTCATCGTCATCTTCCTGAGGTGTGAATATAAACTTTTCCCCATAGCCTGCATCCTTCAATCTCTGTTCAGCGGCCGCCATACTGAAGTAAGCACAGCATTGCTCGGGCGACACCATCGCACGTATCTCCTCCTCCGAGGGCAAACGGAAATCGGGTTTTATCACCCACCTGCAAGTCAGAAAATTAGGATCTGTTGCTTATACTGGAGTCATTTGCATGGACAAATATTGAGGCTGGATCAGAAATACCTTGTTCTAGAAGAAAAAACAAATTAAATAGAAACATTTAGTAAGTGATTAGACCAAAATGTGCAAAGGACGATCTAGAATTAATGTTTTGCGGACGAGAGCGTCTTATTTGTTTAAAATCAGGGAGTTGTAAGGTAATCTTCCAGCGCCCATGCAATTGACTCACCCAGTATAAACGTTCACATCAGTCCGTGTTCGACTAAAATGCAATTGAAAAAAAAAAGTGAAATATTAAGTAGTATATCAAGTGAGCTATTACGTTTATAAGCCACAACACAAAACATACTGCTACTTGCTACTCACAACGTTTGGAATATATATTTTACAATTTATTTTCTAACATATCATGCGATTCGTGCATGCCTTTTTATGCACGACAATCGTACTATTTTACAAGTATAACTTTAGATGTGATGTGACTCAATTACGTTATATCGATTGCGTTGGTCCAAGTTGGATGCAAATTGGAACAAATAAATCATATTTCATACAACCCACTTTGCTTAACACTTACCAAGATTACATTCAATCTACGAACGAGAACACAATCGTCGTCTTCGTCAAATCAAAGACAGAGAGAAAATATTTACTACATTTTTGTTTGAGAGATCAAGTCAGCAAGTTCACAGGCGATTCGAATGGAATATACGAATACATAGTTTGGAATAAAAAGCAAACAAATAAGTTATGTGTGGCAAAAATTCCGAAAATATTTCTAAAATTCTCTTACAGTGTATCTAAATACTATGTCCTAGGGTATTTGCCATAATTTACATTGAATACTAAAATAAAATAGTTATCCACTTGTTACATATTATTTATGCCACTTACTTTAATTTTCCTACTATTAAATAATTCTACTTATACCAAACTTCGGAATTATATCTAACTAGTTATAACTGTTCTATAATTTTTTCCTTATATTCACTATGATAAACTTCAAAAAACTTACCAGTTGGAATCCAATCCGGTTCGTTTGAAATCAGCACACAGCTTCAACCGTTTTCTGATAGAACTTTCAGAGTGAGATGGAAACGCCCTCTTTATATCATCCATTTTGATTCGCCGTGGCTTGTCGCGTGATTTCCAGAACAATCTATAAATGTAAACCTAAAACAACCGTAAGTATGTATTTATGCTCAACTAATATTTACACACTAGCCGTCGCCCGCGGCGTTGCTCGCGTTCTACCCTTTAGAGTGTGACGTTTCAAAATTCCTTTCTTAGTGCACCCCTACACTATATAAGGATACTACCCTCCAAATTTAATACCTCTAGGACTTATAGTTTAGGCTGTGCGTTGATTCTAAGTCAGCTTCAAAAGAGTTTTATATATATTGATGATTGATTGATTGATATCAAATCGTCACGTGATTGTGACAAGTTGATTTGACCATGTAAAACATAAACAGTTTTCGCTGACTAACTTTTACTCATGACGATATATTGTGTACTAATTTGAGTTTTATTTGTAAAGTGATAAAGCTGAGTATTGAGCTTTATCCCTTTACAGATAAAACTTAGATAAGTTTGACAACTAAAACACCTCTTTTCCCGGTACAGCAGAAATCAAGTTCCATACTCTATACATTTAACGCTTGCAACGTAGCTTGAAAATTACCTGCAAGAAATCTCTGACGAAATTATTGGCGCGCTTGGAGTTCGGTCCGGGTACTTCGTATAACGGGCACTCTTGTCCAGCCACGAAGATGGCGTCAACTTCACGGATGTAAAATGCTTGCCTGTAAAAATACAGCAATTATACAGGGTATATTGAAATAACACAAAAACCCCAGACATCCCAAATCCAAATGATTTACAAAAACAAATTCAAAAAAACAATATTTTTTTATTTATTCCAGAAATCCCCACTAAGAATTTCCTACCAGTGGGGATTTCAGTTTTTTTTTTCAGAAATCCCCACTGGTAGGGATTTCTTAGTGGAGATTTCTGGAATATATCAATTTTTTTACTAAAATGAAAACTTCTGCATTACAATAGGGGCCAGGGGTATAGGACCATACTTATAATAGCTGAATAGTTAAAATTAATAATTAAATAATAATAATTTTAATAGTTGATTAAAATCTTGCTGTTTGAATTAACCTGTTAGTAAAAGACAGCATTAATTTAAACAACTAAATAAAGTTATGCAACGATTATAAGTAAGCGGTTAGATGTTTTCTCACCTGGTTCTGATGATGAGAAAATCAGTAATAGGCAGGACATGTTCGTAAATAGGCGCTCGGTACATGTTGTTCTCGACGACAGCTTGCGTCGCGCCTGGAGGTAAAATGCCGAGGAAAGGTGAAGTGTGCGCATAGGCTACTTCACCGTATTTCAGTGGCTTTGGTCCGTTATCCTGAAAAAATTAAATGATTAAAGGGAATCGTAAGTATCGTAAGATTTGAGATACACCGCGGGGTGTGATTCGGCAAAGCTCCACAGTTTCTGTGATTGCCGTGCAGTGTAACTTAAATAAGTCAACTTCACCTTTTCGTTATGACTGTTCTTAATCGTGCTAACTCTCTTAACTGATCAGTTGATCACATGGAAACGAATACTGTTATTTCAATTCGCTTTGATGACACTTGCTATCTTTCGATATGAGAGAAAACACAAGTAGTCCGCTTTTCTAAAATATGTTAATGTAATATTTTGACGTGTCTCTGACTACCCTCCACTACATTCTCTTCTTCTAACTTAAGAGCTCAGCTCTTGTCGGTATAAAAATGCAGCTCTCGTCATATGTCCCCTTTCTAAGGCAGCTTCCTTGACTAAATGGTTAAAGAATAAAAAAAAAGAAGTAAATCATAGAGATCTTCGTTTGCTCTGATTCGTCCTTTATGTACTTACTTTTGTAGCAGTCCGTTTGTAATAGTTCTTGACCTTCGTGCACATGCCCACTTGGCTGATGAGTGGTGGATGCTCTTCGCAGAATTCAACCAGAACTATCTCTCCGTCCCTTCCACTGAGGTCTTCGGGAGTTCTCATGAAGAATACGTCACCGCCGCCTGACGCTAGACGTTCCGCTTCACGTTGCTACAAATAGAGGTAAATGTATAGACCAGTGCCTAGATCACGAACAAATGTAAATGATATAACGCTAGCGTATCATAGATACATTGCGCGGTGACGCCACAACGTTTGGCAGTCGAGCTGGCGTTGACGCGCAATATGATTCGAATACTTTAGGTATACGTAACGCGGAGACTGTCAGATTTGTTTTGTGACATACCCTGAAGAATACGCAGTCGTTAAGCCTTGATGGAGGCTTTAAGGCGGCCTAAAAACTCCGTCACCAGAGTTGGCCACTAACTCATATGAACGACGGCGGATAAGTCAAGCAAGGTTACACCTAAGAAAGTTTATTCATAGCCTAAAAGAATCTGTGGAGTTCTAATTTAGTTATTACCTTAAACTTTTTCCTGATGTGTTTGATTAAGGGCTGGACAACATGCGGGCCGGGCGCTGCTAGCGGGCCGTAGGAAAGTTTCCTCATAGCGGGCCGATGGAAAGCTCGAAGTCTCGCCGGTCCCATATGAGTTTGTATGAACGGTGCCCTTAGTTCAACAACTGGAGTACTGTGTTGGATTAATTGACCGCCGGCTACTTTGAGTCGTGGGTTCTGTGATTTTGGTTGGTAGAACCTAAAAATGAAACAGGTGCATGACTGAAATCTCCATGAACTGTAAGTTTCTTGGCTCGGCAAGTCATTTCCAAGCAGTAAAAAAAAGCAGCAGCAAGCAGTAAACCCGACTTCACTCTAAAAAGTGTGAAATGAAGTGGGAATCGAACCCACGACAGTACAGAAGGTAGAGCTACTACCGACCGAGCCATGACGCCTGTTAAAAGTTATAGTTTACTTACACATCATTACTAATATTGAAGGGATCTCTATCAGGCGATTTAGGAGGCGGTGGTGGTGCGTCTTCTTGTAAAACATTTATCACTCCCGCCTTGCCGAGTAGTATCTTAGATTTCTTCACGTGCGGATGAGGTATTTTTACCTTGGGCTGCGGTCCTGTAGCTGTAGAGAGAAATTTCAATCAATTTTAGCCCTTGCTGTTATAGTATAATATGTACAATTCTGTAGCTGTAAAAAAAGGAAAGATACATGGAATTTTAGACTTTAAAGTTTAAAGAATACGGTGTACAATGTTATAGCTACATTACCGGCATATTATTTGAGTCGCGAGACAAAAAAAACCACATCATCTTTTCAGCCATTGGATGTTTACTGATGAACACAGGCCTTAATTTCGGCTTAGAATTCCGACGTGAATTGAGAACAATTTTTTTATACAAAAATCACGGTAGATAGAATTTTTTTTATTGTACTTACACAAAATATGTCGTATACAACGGCGAGCTTAATGCTAGTAAGCATTTTCTACCAGCTAACCTATGTGTATTGTAGATTAGTATATAGGGTAGCGCACAAAAAGGAAACATACACGATAAAGAACTTTTTGAACAAAATGATTATGACTAGACTCCATTTCTGATTAGACTCTTTTCTCTATGATCAACTTACCTCTAGTAATCTTGGTGGGGTCCACATCATCAGGTATACCCAGGATAATATTCTCATCGTTTGGATCTAACGTCAGTATTTTCGGTTTTGGTATCTTAGGCATGTTTTCTGCGTCCCAAATAACCTCATCCTCCCAAGTACCGTAGACCAACTCTTCGTTTTCGACAGGGAATATGGAATACCACGTGTTATCTTCGCCGTCGTTTGGATTCGCCGATTGGTTGGCTGCTGCGGCTGCCCTGTAAAATAAAAAAAGAATTACTCACATATCTTGATTTTTCTAAGCTAGCATGTTAAAAATCCCGAAGTTTTAAAGCTTCTTGTGAAATAGTTCGTGTGGATTATCTATTTCTGCTCTCAAACCGTGGTTACTACATTGGTGTGTTCTATTTTGAAGGAAAATTTCAACTTTTACCTTTTAGAGTAATGGACACAGAACGACAGGAATGTCCTTAGTAGACGTGCTCCGTGATTTAATGCATTGTTATAGGCAGAGTTAACCACATAAAATTAGATGTGCCATCTGCCTGTTATAACTTTTCCCGTAACAAAACTCTTTTAGGAAGGTCAAGACCATCACTTACCATCAGGTAAGATTGCGCCCAAAGGAAAATCTATGTCATAAAAAAAAGTCTCCTGCAAGCTATCTGACGGAATGCTCTTTTGCCGTGTTATATATATAGTACGTATAAACTTACACAGCATTTTTGGCAGCTTGCAAAGGAGTGGTAGGCGGTGGCCGTGGATGCGAGAATTGCTGCGCCGTGCGACTGACTGAAGTAGGTACCCACCCGGCTGCGTTGCTTTTACTGTTCAAACGGGCTAGAACCTGTAAATATTTTTCATCACATTTATCTAATATTTATCTGCTACTGATAGTTTAACGAAGACAAAACTAACAGTTTACTGTTTCATTTTGGGCGTCGGAATTCACTAAGAATATCTTCCACTCGTATCGCATTCATAATAAGTAGGATATATAATTAATTGTTGCGAGTCTGCATATAGATAGTCAACGCACAGCCAAAGTCAAAGAATACCTTTCAAAACTTACTAAGGAAGAAATTTGTAAAATTGGACTGCTATTAGTATGCTCAGCAAGAGGTGTAAGGCACCATCTTAAGTAACTATTAAAACATACTGGGTAATCCAAAAGTTCCCTATGAGAGCCATAGAGCAGAAAGATAAGGTACTAACTTTTCCATTGAATCTAATGTTAGTGTTAATTTGTAGTATATGTTCCCTAGGATTTTTAAACAGCAACAAACCTTTTGTTTAATCTCACTTCCGTCCCATATCACGTCATCTTCCCACTGCAACTGTGACACCATCAGGAAGGAGTCATCAGGGAATCCGCTGTCAAGACTTTCAGCGCTTTCTGGGTCTTCTATCTTGACGTCTTCTGTTTCGGTTGGTTTACTTTCCACTGCTCTATTCTCTGGCTCAGGAGATGGTGCCTGTAACAAAACAATATTTTAAAATATTAGTAGATTTTTGGTGGTAGGTATCTAGCAAGCGTCTTATTTAAAGCAGATTCATATAATGTGACGTCAGTCAGGAGTACCCGTCTCTTGACTTCTAAGCACCACAGACTGTCAGGGAAAATAGCGTCTTATTACCTTGCATTTGAATCCATAATCGAATCCTTCTCCAGATTCAGGCACGTTGAGCATATCGTACCATACTTGGGCTGGTCCAAAGCGCCAATGCGCAGGCGCGGGTCTCTGAGATTTATCTCCAGAGTTCGATGAGTAGTTGTCTGATGCTGTCAGTTGGTTTTCCTCCATTGGCCTGATTAAAAATTATATCGATTGTTAGGAAGATTAAGATTAAAATAATCTTTATTTAAAAGTTCTTCCTTCATCAAAACTTTATAAATTAATCAAAGTACGAGCTCTTATTTTTTGTATGATGAACCAATGCAGAGTCTAAAAGCACCTTATTGCTGCCAAGATAAGGTGCAATAGCGTTCATTATAGTTGATGTGAACTAATTTCCATGTCTTCTAGTTTTTACCTCTAAAGCATTCCACCTTATCATGAGTTTATGGAACGAATTTTGATATGAACCCTTCTGAAACTAACGTACTACGGGGGGTATCACAAATGGACGAATTTCTCTATGGGCGGCGCCAAAATACGACAACCGTATTGTAAATAATGTAATATTTACCTCAATAATTTATCCTCGTCATCACTAGCATACTGCACTTCGTGGTTTTCAGAGGAAAGAGGCGGAGTGTCACTTCCAGTACTTCCGCTGCGCTTGCGTCGTCTGCGTTTCTTCACGCCGCGCCATATTTGTGGAAGACTGGACAATTTGCCTGGCCCGAAAAGTCGAGAGAATAGTAGAACCTGAAATTGTACCATTTCATATACGCTATTGATTTATTTGACACGTATTTGATGTGTACTTTCTATATCTATACGAATATTATAAAGAGGAAATATTTGTTTGTTTGTTTGCATTGAATAGGCTCCGAAACTACTATACCGATTTGAAAAATTCTTTCACCGCTAGGAAGCTACACTATCCCCGGACGACATGGGCTATATTATATTTACAAAAAAATTAGGGATCCTTATTAAAACTTCAATAATGTAACCCAAGGTGTAAAAAATGAACTCTAACAAAATTAGAAATTTTTGTTAAAATACCCGTGCGAAGCCGGGACGGTTCGCTAGTTTTTAATTAATATGGAAACAACACAGTGTTTCTTCTTAACTGAAATTATTGATGACATGCAGATTGAACTTACTTTATCAGGTCTAAAATCAGGGAACAGCTCAGTTACATCAACATTAGCGTACTTCGACGGTAGCATGGCCGCTAGTGGTGTGTCCAGCCTTCTAGGCCCTTTGTCTCCCTTCTCGGTTTTCTGAACTCTGTAAAACATTATTCATATCATAATTTACTGCCAGAACAAATAAACTAGACAAATTATGGTTAATCTAAAAGTCAGAGTTTGTAAAAAAAGATTATCCAGGAAGATACCGTCTATCGTGGTGTTTCCACCACGCAGTGAAGCTCAAACTGCTATGTTCAGGTTAAAGTTCCATCAAATCTTTATAGTCAGAGGAAGCCACTCGCGCTTCGTTAAGCCATGACGGACTAAAAACTCTGTCAACAGAGTTGACCACTGACTCATACGAGCTTGCTTGTTGATAGATACCCAGGAAGAACGACTATGATATTCATCCATCCATCGACTTTCAGTGATCCAATTATTACTTAATAAACTTCTAAATCAATTTAAACTCACGGTATAACAGCAGGCGGCGGCATAAGTTCTCCATCTCCTTCCATATCACCCTCGTACCCATCATCATTTTGAACGGTCTCTTCATAAACATTATCTCCGCTCCAATTAGTCACAACTTCTTCAGTCTGTGGACAATCTTCCAATGGATCCTCGTGCTTAACCTGCCCGTCCACCACCGTTTCCAACTTGGTCTGTGCTTCCTCGTTAGTTACATCTACCTCCTATTGGTTAACACAAAACATAGACAACACAGTGCAGTTTACAATTATTTTTGTTCTTTTTAGTTACTTAGAAAACAATCAGTTTTAAAAATCAACTATGCAAAAGAACTTAAAGAAGTCTGTATGCTTAAAGAACTTTCAAATTTGAATATGGGCTCGAGCATAGATTTTTGCAAGATAATGATGAAATAGTGTAAAAATATCTACATATTTAGGACACTAATATAGGTATGTGAAGTAATCCATTTGAGACCAAATTCACACTTGAAAATGTACCCAGAGTTCAAGCTGCCAAGTACTGAGTAGATGATTGAACAAGAATAAATGCCATTTTTGATCCCAAAACATACAAGTGACTCACAAACAAAAAATCATGCAAAAACTATAATATTATGTTTCAACAATAAGCAATAGAAGTAACTTGTTACTTCAGTATGTGGTTGAGACTTAGCAAAAGTTACATAAAACATCTCATCACAAAAAGCTCTAGCGAGAGTGCACACCAATGACATTGACATCTTGAAGAATAATGCCAGTTGATTTCATTTATTCCATTTGTTTATCCATGCTTTCATTAAAACAACTATGAGACTTCGGCCAGAACTATGCCTTACTGCAGTCTAGCAGTTGGTATGCACACCCACTTTATATACACACAATCATATAAAAACACAAAAACTATGATCATCATCGCCACACACATGCACTTCATGTTCATGTGCATCTAATCAACTAATTGAAGTTTCAAAGCAATCAATCTTTGTAGAACTAAGTGATCAACTACTGTGGGATTAATTGTGCAACTAATTATTAAATACAACTAAACTGCATCCCTTTAATTGATCAAACACCCCATAATTTCTAAACAAAATCCAATGGCCAAAAACCATACTAGACAACTTATTGTACACCCATTCTACTGTATGGGTCATTCTCAGTTAAGAGGTAATATGTTGTATGAAGAGACGGCATGGCATTTTTTTTTTTTTAAATTTTTAATTATACTTCTTTTTTATGGAAACTTTTAAGTTGAAAACGTTTACAAAGTGGCCAGTCAATTTGTTGGTTTTATCTCATTTTATAAGTGACCAGGGTAGATACTGAACCGTTCTTCGCGCGTAATTTTTTTTCTAGGTGCCATTTTTTCTGTAAAAAAGTCATATTAAATTGTAAAACTAAGATATTTATAATGCCAAGTAAAGGTTCAGAAAAAAATCTAGAAGTATTCATGAAAACGCATAGGTACAAATGTATCTCCCCTGGACATTAAGTATCACACCTAACATCAAAAGAGCCAGGGGAAATACGCCAGGGGAGAGGACATTTTCGATTGATATCTAAAATAGCCGTAAAAGTGTTCCTCGTACGCAATTCACAATCAAACGTAACAATGTATGCACTATTCATAGTGAATATTCAAGTCTATATTAGTATTTTAACAAATAATTGCTAAATAAAACTAACCAGAGGAAAGACTGCATTCACTCAACACTTCTACACCCAGCGAGCGGCGTGACTGAAATGGCCATTAAAATGGCTGCGCAGTCGGATTATGCGTCACTTGCTGCTAACTTCAAGTTACATCCTATGCACTCAAAGTCACAACTTCCACAAAATATTTAAAAAAAACTGATTTTTAAACGAAAACAAAAAGCCAGGGGACGAGACACGAAATACGTGGGACAAATTTCGGCGTTGATATTATTTATGAAAAATTGGAATATAAGTAATTTTACTTATAAGACACTGTGACTAAGTTATTGTTCTGTATAAAATTAACAATGATAAAGTAATTATTGAATTTTAATACATTCATAATAACTGGTTTACAAATAAAGTCGGTTTGGTGACAGACCAGGGGAGAGACTTTTTTCTTATATTAGAATTAATTGTGACTAAACTAGATACATTTCTGTAATAAATTTAAGTGAGCATGAAGAAAACATTTAGTTTTAAGTAATAAATAAGTTAATTAGAAAGTTAGTATAAAAAAAAAGAATTTTTTTGTCCTGGCCATGGAAAGTACCTCTTAACTGAGAATGACCCGTATATAGTATACTTTACCCTAATATCAAAATTCAGAACAAATATTTGCAGACAATCAAACGTTTGTTCAACAGAAGAAACTAACCTACAACTGAGCTGACAGTGCATATTAAAAATACTCCCTTGTTCAGTTTGTGATACAAATATTCGTCCACTGTCAGTTCAAAAAGTTGTATGTAAAGACTAGCCGTCGACCGCGGCGGTGCTCGCGTTCTACCTTTTAGAGTGTGACGTTTCAAAATTCCTTTCTTAGTGCACCCCTATACTATATAAGGATACTACCCTCCAAATTTCATACCTCTACGACTTATAGTTTAGGCTGTGCGTTGATTCTCTGTCAACTTCAAAAGAGTTCTACATATTATATTGATGATGGTGTTGTAGTTACAGAACTAATTTTTCTGGCTTGATTGATACACCAAATAAGGTAGCATATGAATATAAGTTGTAAAATGAAATAAACTACAATAGTCATATGGTCTATCTTATAAAAAGTTAGAGTAGACATTATGTCTTGTTTAACATACGTAATCAGGTCATAATGTCTGCTCTAACTTTTTATAAGATAGGGGGATAATATTATGGTCAATTAAAAAAACTTTTTTTGTGTCCTGAGAACATGAAAAAAAAGTTATACAACTTTTTGAACTAATAGTTACAATATTCAAACTAATATTACATAAAGTGCAGACTTGTTAAGTGGCATTTTCTAAAACATGGTATAATTATGAAATGTGTTATAAAAGAACTCCCTTTATATGAATGTAGTGTGATTAAAATGTAACTTATGAATTCTTACTTTGATATCATCAGCGGCATCATCAATATCAAAAAAATCAACAGCCGATGGACTTTTTTGAGAATAATCTGTAACACAAAACATTTTAAGATAGAACTGGGTGTTGACGAGCCAGCTTCAAATAGAATTTCCACAGAATCACCAGTAATTTTGTTTTGAAGTTGGCTAAATCACCAATTCAACCACTAAATAGGTTACCTTTAACTTGAAATATGCACATTGAATAGGCAGTGAGTAGTTATTAGATTTGATTTATTCTAACTATTCGTTTCTACCACCAACCCTTGTACATTTTTGACATTTTGAATCTTGTGCAAATTGTTTGTAAGAATTGTGTTGCACAAATCTCGCAACATTTACAAGGTGTACATGTTTCCCGATCAAGCTGAATAACAAAAAATACACAATTTTGTAAGGATTGTGAAACATGTTGTGCTCCGGTGGAAACACAAAGCACATAAAAATCTATAGATCTTTACATGCAATCCTCACAGGTTCTTTGGTGGAAATGCTAGCCCAACAAAATAAATAGATTGTAAGGATTGCGTTGTGAATTTTTTGGTGGGAACCAGTATGGAGTGAATTTTAGACTGAATTACAGACGTAGATTTTGTAGAACTATTTTATGAAACAATAGGTAGGTCTAGCTTGAGTCAAACCAAGGAGGTATAAAATGTAAAAACCTTTATCTTCTTCCTCTCTCGCCGCCTCAGTCTCTTCCAGAACTTCCGATAGCATCGACCCTAGTCCCAGTCGCGATAATGAGGACAGCATTCGCTTCGATTCCCCATCCAGAAGTCCATCATCTTCGAGCTGACCACTTTCGTCAATGTTTCCGAAGAGGAACCCAGTCAAATCCATCCCTGAAGGACCGTTGTCCCCCGGGTCATCACTGTCACACATCACTGCAGAAATCAACTTATCACATTACATAAATAGGTACACAGCAAAATGCAGAAAATCTAATAAAATAAATAATTTTTTGTTCCTCTATTGTTGTTTTGTCTGCTTCTTCTTCTTCTCTTCAGTAATGGCCTGTGTCCGTCATTTCGACAGTCAATTTGGCAATGTCAAGTGTTAAAATTGTAATAAATAAGTCAAGTCAAGTAATTTGTCAAGTCGGCTGTCGTTTGTTTTGAAAAGAAAATGGTGGATTTTCTCTTCAAAACCTAACACGAATTTTCACATTCAGAAAAACCACTTTACACACATTTATTCCAATGGCTCACACTTTATGTTACGACCTAAGTATTATTGGTTAAAATTCCACCAAAATTAAACAACAATACTCACAATAACACAAGAAAAACTATTAAAATAAAAGTGCTAAGTGTCGTTTCAAAAAATGACAAAACTCGTGTCCTGTCTGCTTCTTCTTCTTTCGGTCTACCCCTTCTTCTTCTCTTCCATAATGGCCTATGTCCGTCATTTCGACAGACAATTTTGCCAATGTCAAGTGTTAAAATTGTAATAAATAAGTCAAGTCAAGTCATTTATCAAGTCGGCTGTCGTTTGTTTTGAAAAGAAAATGGTGGATTTTCTCTTCAAAACCTAACACGAATTTTCACATTCAGAAAAACCACTCTACACACATTTATTCCAATGGCTCACACTTTATGTTACGACCTAAGTATTGTTGGTTAAAATTCCACCAAAATTAAACAACAATACTCACAATAACACAAGAAAAACTATTAAAATAAAAGTGCTATGTGTCGTTTCAAAAAATGTCAAAACTCGTGTCTTCTTTCGGTCTAACATTTATCTACTTTGCGTGTGTCATCTGTCATTTTATTGAAACAGTCAAAAACTCACTGAAGGAATTTTGTCTGTGGTTTAGTTTACATGGAGTTTTGATGCAATAACCGATATCGTAAAGCTTTCTCTTGCTTTCTGTTTCAAAAATGTCCGGTCGATAGGTAGGTTATTTTCTGAGGTACCTACCGTAATACATAGCATACTACCTACATTATAATTCATGTTATTTCTATGGTAGAGATACCTAGGCAATTTCACTAATCGGATCACGAATAATAAACGGTAGGTTACTCTTCCGTAAGTCTCGCTAGGACTCGCCAAATTGTTCGTTGCACGCTCGGATGATCTGCTAAATTGATGCGAGGTACCTAGTTTATGTTGCCAGTAAGCTGTTACACTATAGGTAGGTAACTAGTCAAACTTGGGTTAAGCGTTTGGTACAATTTGGAGTGGTTTGCTTATGTACCTACCGGTACTTTCTTACGCCTACATCCACTGTCAGTAAAAAATATAGGTAGGTGGGTATAGGTAACTTGTAACGTACCGCGGTTCTTAATACCTAGCTAAGATAAGTAGGTACCTAATTAGGTAGGCACAGTACAGGTAGGTACTTACTTGTACCTATCTACTTTATTATGGTACCTACATTTTATACAAGATGATTGTATGGTAGGTAGGTAGGTACTGACTGTTGGTATACCTACCTTACTCTGTTACCTACACCTGCGCACCTGCCTACATTTTTAAATGACCTACCTTATGTTACATAACGACTTCAATCCTGCTCATTACTGTCAACCTAAAGGCATATACACATTGTAGCATCCGGTACCTACCTAGTACCTAGGTATATACATATTGAATGGAATGCAAAATTTTTTCTTTGTAGTTAGTTAAGTAGGTACTAGATAGGTATCTACTTACTTATGCCTAGGTAAGGTACTAGCTTTTACATAACATTAGTAAGTAGGTACCTAGGTACATAGCAGCATTTTGTCTATACCTATATTAAAAACCTAAATTCAACCCTACGATTCTCACCACTATGGAAATTGCTAATGCCGATTTTTTAGCGCGTGCAATGTGCATGATTTCCGTATCAAATCCTCCTTATTCAACCTTCGCTACAATTTTTCCGCTGTGTGTGTGTGTCGTAAATAACTCAGTATGATAGCCCGTGCTGGGTCAGATATAAAAATAGGCATGGAAAAAAGTTTATCCAAAACCATTCTCCCAAATGTAGTAGGTACCTAGTATCTGTGGCTCCAAGCAAGTAAACAACACCCCGATTCTTTTCTTCACAACAAATAAGCGGATAATTATTTTATCTTAGGAAAATTATGTATTGATTCTTGGTCGAAATACATAGGTACCTACAGTCTTTTTAAAATCCTCTTATCATTTTATACCTAGTAAATATTTCGTTGCATGACAAAAAATAAAATTAAAATTATGGCAAAAGACTTTTTTTTGGCCACCAGTAGATACGAATAGAGGATATGAGTAGAATAGGTAGGTACCTACCTACTTACTTACTTGGTGTCCTCCAAAACAAAATTAAATGCTTTATATTTTTGCATGATCATTACTGACGCTTCAGTCTGCATTGCCCTTACCCTGCCAAGGTGGGGTTGAAGGGCGCAAAGTGAACTAATGAAGTATTTGAGCATCCCTGACTCCTGATTGGTGATGGAATACTAAGCGCGAGTTGAAAGGCCCTTGTAATTTTATGATTTACCCCTGTATTTTTAGGCTTGTTAGAGTGTCTATTGACGTGTTCTAATTTTATTTTACTCGTATTTTTTTTTATTAAAAAAATTGCTACAAACTAATGCTTTTGTTTTAAATACTTTGTATGCAAAAATGGGTGTTTACTAAATTACCTATATACCTCAATGAATTTTGTTTCTTCTCATGCTACCTACATAATTATGGATCCTACTCTATTTTTTTATACCCGTAAAGCATTTGGGGTATTACCATCGAATTAGGTAGGTACCTACTTTAAAAGGTACCAAAAATGGTATAACCAGATTATTCTAAAAGCGACGTCACATTATCTTTTGCCTACTCCCAGCTAAAATGACCTTTTTCCGCCATAGCATAATCCAACTTGACGTCCAGCTCGTGTATAAACAGAGTATTTCAACTAAATCAACAGAAATGGACCGTTAATGTGTTTAGTTTGTCAAAACCAACACATTTAGTCTAGTGTTATTGCATTATAAGCATTGTTTTGTTATGCAGAAAAGCCTAAATGATGGCTAGGCATAATTATTTAGGTTCTAGGTATCTGCCTAAGCTTACTTCTTTTTCAGAAATCGATATAAACTTTCTATACTACCTACGTACTTTCCTATGTTATGTATGTAAGTATATCTGATAAGGTATTGGAGACGATTTGCCTACCTACCTAACATGCCTTGTTTTATTAAACACTTCACACCTTACATTATTTATGAAAAAGTTTACGATTTCACGATTTTACCAAGCCCGACTGAATAAAGTTGCCGCCCTTCACGAAGTTGAGCGGTAAATCAACATTTTGCTCTTCTAACGACGCGGGTTACGTGTGGCCACTTAAATATTAAGGGGAATAACTCATGAATATTTTGTGAATAAATTTTTCGGGAAGTATGGAAATATAGCTTTTTATGGGATAAGGCAAACCAACATGTAAGAAAATAGGTAGTAAATAACAACTCAGTACTTGCTAAAAAAGGCAACGCGTGTTATAATGTTCACTTACGTTGTGATAGGTAGTAGGGTAGGTTTTTTTTATTTACGGTACCTACATATACATTATACAATAGTAATGTTTCTTACGTAAGTATGTAGGTGAACTTAGGTGCGCGTTTTAACATCAGTGAAACAAATGAATCTTCATTATGAAAACCCATTTGTACCTTCGAACCCACAACTCTCAGGTCAAAAGATTCCAAGAAGAATACCAAGTCTAAAATCAAAACACTGATCACAATGAATCCTAGTTGATAAAATCAAATCGAAAATCATCCAAATAACAATTGAACAATAATTGAAATACGTTTATTTGCAGTGGATTTATGTTAGCAACGAACGTGTTAAGCCTCGGAACTAGGCTATAAATATCGGCAAACTGTGAATTATGGGTTTAGTTGAACACATACAGATTTGCTTCGTCTGTTCGGTAACAATGCACCTATTTTAGCGGCACTGACGATTTGTGTTTCACTTTGTTGTTCAATATTGCGCATTCAATCGATCTAAGTAGGTATCTGCTTACTATATTTCGTTTCGTTGGGTTTCGTTTAGGACTGGAAAATGTCTTTGAAAAGAGTAGGCATGAGAGAAAACTATTCATATTTTATGTCATTTTACCGCGGATTTAGAAAATGCTCTATCAGTATCACATGCATGACAACCATATAGATGACAACCAAAAGAGATGACAACAGATTTAGCAAACATTTTAGTTAACTCAGCTTTGGAAGACCATTATGAATATACTCCTAAGCAGATACCACTTTCGCGTAAGCCAAATTTTTAATAAGAAAGAAAAGAAACTTTTTATTTATCCCCACAGAAAATGACTTAGATTTATGTAAATAGGCAGGTATAGAATTGTACACACAACAAAAATATATAACCAAAAAATTGATATGTACAACGAGATTGACAACAAGGGGCTTGCAACATTTACATTCATAAAAAAGTGCCGACTTGAGAAATGACTTGACTTGACTTATTTATTACAATTTTAACACTTGACATTGGCAAAATTGTCTGTCGAAATGACGGACACAGGCCATTATTGAAGAGAAGAAGAAGACTAGATAGGTAGATGTAATGATATAAGCTCAACTTACCCTTTATTATAATATAGTAGGTACCAGAAATATTGAAATCTAAAGAAATTACTATAATATTCAAAAACTTCCATTTCTTTGCGAGATGCACTCGAAATTTGAATGTTGCACTCCGATATTCTCAAACCCATCCGAATGTAATTGACTACTTTGAAATTCAAGAGGGCAGTTCACACTAAGTGTGCCCCCCTTTACAACTGCTCGGTTTGTATTTAAAACCACCATTATACGTAAATTCATAGACATAGGTGAACAAAACACGTAGATCTTATTTCTATATTATGCCTAAAGTAAAGCCGCAATTTTTGAGAATAATGGTACCAACACTAGCGGGTCAAACAACACACGTATTGAAGCACGAAATCTAGTACTTTACTGTAAAGCTAACTTATTGATTTTATAAATAAATTCTATACTCAATACGGTTCAGTTGATATTATTTCTCCGACAACGTAGAATACGATTTAAAATTGATTGAGATTCTTGACTATTCCAATAAAATGTAATGTCTATTACATTTTGCTACGATACACTACGCGGGCAACATCGTGCTACGCATTAGCTACGTCGTAGCTGCAAATGCTACGCTGGCCGTAGCTCCACAAACAGTGTGTAAAAAGAAATGACTTCAATTTATAAATAACGTAGCTGACCATTGTTTGCTATTATTGTTCGTTGTTCTAGTTTCTATACTTCTTTAAACTACATTAAACACCACAGATCATACAATACTATACTAGTAGGTACTTAGGACTTTTATTTTTTTTAAATTCTGCTCTTTTCAACGAGGCATCACATACTTTGTACTTACAGCAGGTGCCAAACAAAACCTCACCCTGGTTTCCTCACCTGGTTTTGTGAGCAAAAAAGCTAAAATATGTTCATAGTAATTAGCTAGCGCGTTCTAATCTGTACCATTCAGGTACATCTCACCGCAATCCGCGGCGCTTCATATTAATTAGGATCGCATGCCAGTAACATCCGCGCTTCCCACAGGTTATACAGTGTGCGTCATGAGCGAAGCGATAAGTAGCGCGATTCTACAATTTGTTGACCCTCTTTTATTTGTTCCATATACTCGTAGTTAATGGTGTGGTACTAGATTATTCTACTAGGCTCCATCGTCAGTTATGACTAGGTCAGATTGTAGTCCGCTATAAGTTCAAAAAAAAATAGGTTAACAATTAACTCGATAGCATGATAGACATACATCTCTATATATTTTGTTTTAGGATGTCCAAATTATAGTGACGACGACTGTTCGTGTTAGTTCAAGAACTTGTACAAGAGAATACTAATTAAGAACTTATCAATCCAATTTATCAGGGTTGTCCCA
Source organism: Eulithis prunata (assembly GCA_918843925.1). Classification (NCBI taxonomy): domain Eukaryota; kingdom Metazoa; phylum Arthropoda; class Insecta; order Lepidoptera; family Geometridae; genus Eulithis; species Eulithis prunata. The sequence continues at coordinate 4,802,301 of OU974014.1, read as the reverse complement.
AAACTAAGACATTAATTTTAGCGTGCCTGCAATTGGCGCTTCGCTAGTAAAACGTCAAAGCTTTGTGGCACAAACCCACATATCTTGTGCATTCGAATCCGCAATTTAGTTTGCGGCTTACCGCTGACAACGACATGTTTGGCCTCGTCTAAATTTGCGTTTGCATCCCTAAATTGTGGTGGTGTTAACCTAATTTCGCTTTTAATATTGAACTACCTGTTTGTTACTTTAATTAATTTATTTATTAGTCTCTTCCAGATGCAAATAAAATAAAATACGCCTCTATTACGAGCGTGATGAGTCTTGGAATTTCTGCACTCTTCTCTAGTGCTTTTTGGGCAAAATCTGATTATCGTCGTAAAAAAAATGTTTGCTTAATTTGTACACATTTCATTCCGTTCTGTGTGTTATACTATCGCACACTAATAAGTAGGTACATCTTATTTGTGAAGAGAATTCTTCATAAACCAATAAACTATACAGGGTTAGAAGTGGCAAGTAGTTGGATGGTTAGGTAGGTACGTCTATTCTTATACCCTGTTGATTTATCAGTAAAGTTTCAAGTCCTTAGTAAAGTTCACTAGAATCAAAACGTAGCAAGCAAGCCAATTCTGGGCAAGAAACCGGTTTACGGGCGAAGTTGGAACGACTTTAAAGAGGAAGGGACGCCGATAACTGGCTGTACGATACAAGGACGAGTTCCGAACTAACTTTACAGGAAAATGCCACGTCATAAGGTCTCATTGCTTGCTTTGGATAATGTTACACCGATTTCTTCTACTATTTTCACTGTATCAACATGTGGTTAGATTAGCATTTTAGTCCATTTTGTGACGTCATTACGGGCGTCTATGCTGAGACACATACCCACCCGCATGGGTTCATGTAGTTAGAGCTGTAAGTTTTAAAATGCTGTGTGTACCTTTTTCCGTGTGACTTTACAAATACACTTTTTCTTTCTGTACTACGAGCTTAAACTAATTTAGTGTGTTTGGTTGACCAAATATATTTTCATCATCACAATCATTCAGAAGACAAAGTTTTGAGTCTTCATTCGTTAATTTCCACGACCTTCACAATGCCGTCGGTCCACTGGGTAAATAAATGTGGTGAGTACTAAGTAAAATAAGAACAATACAAACAGAAAGCCAATTTACTTCTGTATAAATTTAAAACGTAAACAAACACAAGCAAAATACAAAACGGAATTATTAAAGCAAACTGCGCGGTGTGAGAGCCGCCGCCAAAGTTGGAAATAGACGTTAGTTGGCACGTTAGTGCCCGACGACCATTGTTAGTGGTACAACACATAATGCTGCCGACAATCAGCCGCAGATCTCGTTGCTTCTCAAATAAAACTAAACTGCAGCATTCGTAGTAAAGAACTGTAGAAATACCGTAGAACTCTACAGTTTTTGACCTAGCAAACCGGGACAAACCACAAGAAAAACTAAGAAACTGTGTCATTGATGTTCGTTCATTATTTAAAAAAAACATCATATTTTAACAGAGTAGCTTTTAGCTGTAATTAATAGGTTACTGACAAACTTTCAATAAATACGTTGGAATGTACTACCTAACCATTCACAAAAAATATGATAGCTGAAGGAAGAAACAGTCAGACCTACCTCCAGGCAGCTGTCTAAGCCTTTTTAGAAGCCCACGCACTTGATCATGTCAGAGCAATTATACGCTCAGTGCCTTGTGCTACGGTGCACGTTCGTAACCTAATGCGATTTGCAACTGCTCAGTATAAGAAGCTGGCTCTACCATTCGACATTCTATTTACATTACAGTCACCGTGCTAAGAACTAAACGTGAAAAAAGAGAACACATTTTAAAAGTCTACGAAGACGTAAATGTGGGAAAATAATAAGGTAGCCGTACAAGCATGGTTCCCTAACAAAATTAAATAATCGCATAGAACAAGTTAATCCGTCAACGCTCCAACTGTGCCCAGTTGGGCACGTCACGACTTGGTACGTTATAAATTAGTCCAAATTGAGACGAGGCGGCACCTAGGCACTGTCCAGGTGAGGTGACATAATTCAATTAGATTGCAAACCATTTGTTAGCGTTCCGGGCGGTGCTGTGAGTTATGCGCTGCCTTCTCCCGGTGTGGTGCAGCTAATTAGAAATAGCTGATAAAAGTTATTACATCAAAGCGGTAGTGGCCTACAAATATGTTGTAGGCAGATAATTCAGAGCCCCTAGTCTGTGCATTTGTTTTACTTTCGACTCGATTATAGCGCACGCAAACGCATTCGCAAAGCGGGACATTTTGTATGAAACCCGGATAAGCGCCTCTAGCGGAAGATTTTGGAAATGTGCAATTCCCAACAAAATTTCTCGCTTTGCGAATGCGTTTGCGTGTGCTATAATCGAGTCGAAAGTAAAACAAATGCACAGACTTGGGGCTCTGGTCGGTTTAGGTATACTAATTAGCGCGCACGGAAGTTAAATCTTCCTTGATTTTTTTTTGTACTACTGTCACTCTTACAAGTAAAATTCTCTAGTTACCAAGCTGTGCTACTTTTAAGCTTCGTAAATGCAGCTCTGATAAACGTATAGAAGTGTACTTGAGCTGGTAATGTGGATTTATAGGATGGTGACTTTTATCTGGAGCTGTTCACCGCTCAGGCAGATTTACCGCTAAATACCTGTTCAAAATACCGGTAGAAAATACCGTATACTGAGGAATAAATGTATTGTATGTTGCATTATAATAGCCAAATGAACCCATTTTTACTCAGGAAAAATAGCAACGAATAAAAGCAAGATTTGTTACTCGTAAAATTGGAAACACCAATAAATAAATAAAAAAAAACAATAAATTGATATTTACTCGCCTCTTCTCTCATGTCTGTGCTAATTCAAGATGTGGAAATGAATTTTTTTGTTATAATACAAGAACTATACCAAAGTGTTTTAAAACAATACGATTCAAACACAAAAGAAACATTCTATAAACATACAGCAGAATTTTGTGAACCACCTCATCCTTTATGAGTCGGTTAAAAGTATATATAAAATCAATAATACTTTTAGACAATCTTTATGCATTTACCTACACATAGATCATTTATTCTGTGACCGGGGTACATTACGCTACGTCGGCGTTTTATACAGATCCGGTGTTTCATTACCAATTCTGCTATTCAAAGCAGCGCGCACTGCTAGTGGAAGTTTTCTAATAGAAAAAGACTTTAAAATCGGTTGAGTTCTGAGGATTACGACGAGCTATCTAACTTACGGGGGTGCTTCGGAGGGCACGTTAAACTGTCGGTCCCGGCTCTAGCAGTCGTTAAGCCATGACGGAGGCCTTAAGGCGGCCTAAAAACTCCGTCAATAGAGTTGGCCACTAACTCATACGTGCTTGCTTGCTTTACTTACGGGGGTTTTAGTTTGCATTTAACAATTTTAGAACGCTTATGATTGCATACTGGGTTCTCCTACATAGAACCTAGCATTGTGTAGTGAGTTTGAATACCGGTTAGTACCGCCAATGACTAATAATTACCTATGCTAAGAAAAATAAGTGAGGAAAGTCTCTAATAAAAATATCGATACACTTCGGGGATAGAAGTTGAAAAATAATAAATTGCATGTCAGGAAAGTACTTATACAGCACTCAGGTAAATTGTTTTCCACAACTAAATCATTTTTATCGAGTAAGTGAATTGGTTCCGAATCGCGAGGATTTAGATGATTTCTCTCATGATTATTCACGCCACGACCCTATAGTGTTACTCTCTGCATACTGAATGGACTAACGACTCGGCAGTGCCCACTGTCCTCATGTAAACTCTACATTACTTTATCAAATTAATGTATTACGTTTAGTAATTGGTTAGCATTGTCGAATATTAAAAATCATGCTCATAATTATGGTGGTTGTTTTATCACGGGATATTCAGCACTGGTAGGCATAAGGCTAATTAAAATACTAATAAGTGGCTTACATAATTATTAACATTTTCCGGAAATATTATAATTGTGTATTATTAAGTCCAATTTCAGTAATAAGGTGTAATACATGATAATACATAGGTACTATCCCAAAAATTACCTAAAGCTAGTTTTAACGTGTACCTAGTCATAATTTTACTACAAGCTAAAATTTACATTTATAGTAAAATTTTACATTCTATTCCATACATTATTCAATTCCAGCATCATTCACATTTTTTTTCGATGTTTACCTGTGAAACAGAATAGAAGCTTGGGAAAAATTAAAAGGTCTTTAGAGTTTAAAATGTCCCAAAATTATGATTTTGGTTGTACTGGTAGCGGTAGGTATGTTATTCATTATCGTTCTGATAGATATGTCCAAGTAATTATTTGCCTGCTTAGAATCGAGACTGTCCTTGAATCAGAAACGACAGCCAAAGTGTTGGTGATCGTTCATTCGATTTCTTGAAACGATGGTTGGCGCGTATCAAAGAACACGCACTACCTCAAAACCACATTTTTTTTTTACTTAAATTAAGTAGGTACTTGTTTAGTTATGTAGTAGTAGCTTTATAGCTAAACCTTTGTGGAGTCTATACATTGACTCCTCGCTCTAACTAAGTAAAACTTGTATGTAGACGCTAGGGATCTCTGCTTCGGCTGTTTACAGTAGGTATTTGCTATGATGTTCAAAATATAATGTACAAAGCGTGGACGTGTTCTTTACAGAGAAGAAAAATGCTTATAGTAAGTATCTCTCTACAAAGGTAGTAGTAAATGACCGGATCGACGCGTCGCAATTCGATTTCGAAGCTTTGCATTTAAATCAGAATCATGGCAGGTGCATTTTCCATATTTTTCGTAGAATTTTCATGCTGTATCCCAACGAAAATATCAGCACGTATTTCAATTTACATTTTACACAGTTATTGTATTAAGTTTTCGTTGAGCTGATTGGTATTTATAGAAGAGAATGGATTTTGTTGATCCGTCGAGGTTTATTCGGATTGCGTTTTGAAAATGATAAAAATTTATCACACACACGGTACACATTCCTTCGGATATTGTAGTACTCTTGCTACAATGAGATTTAATAGGGTAGTCAGAGGTACGTACAAAACGTTATACCTATTTGGCTCCTGACCGCTTAACTCCGGTTTTGATGAGAGCTGTAATAGGAAAATATAATTACGTTGAAAATTATGGATAAGTGGGAGAGTACAGGTTTTAACAACAGTATTTAAAAAAAATAACTTGATTATTGCAATTAAGTCGGTAATAAATTATGTTCTTGTAAGTATTTACAGTAAGCGTGCTTTTAAGCAATAAAAAATAATTCCCAATAACAGTTCCTACTTGCATCACACTGCACTCGAAGGTAATGTACCTACTGGTAGAGTAGATAAAAGTGGTTTTAATATTAAAATAGTGATAAATATATATTATATAACCGACCGTCCGTACATCGATAAGTGTATTTAACGAATTGCTTTTACAAATGACAAGCCGAACCAAAACCAAGTCTACCCTATTAGCTACTTCGAGTACGCAGAAAATCATGTAAAAAAATATTCAGTAGCCTATATATAATCCCCAGTTAATCCCTTTGGCTTCAAAGTAGGATACGAATATAATCCTATTATAGAAAAACATTCATTTAAAACAGAAAGGGATTTAGACTAATGGTATAAGAAATAAATTCCCTTTTTCATCTACAGACCAGCTACATACCTTTCCTAAAACTATAGCTTTACTGGTAGTATAGGAAGGTACTATTGATGTTATGCTTCTTCTTCTTTTGTTGCTATGGCTGTTCGGTGGCTAGGGGTGCCATGAATTTGCCAATGTCAGTGTTTTTGGCGTTTACTGGTTTACTAATCTTTTAACAAAAGGCGGAGATCTGAGGTAGGTAGGTTAAGAAAAATGACCGGTGAAGAAAGAAGTTATGCTTCTTTTTCTTCTTTTAAACCTATATGGCCTGTGTCCGTCATTTCGACAGACAATTTTGCCAGTGTCAAGTGAGGAATTTTAAATAATATAAGTCAAGTCAGTCTTCGTCAAGTCGGCTGTCGTTTGTTTATAGAAACCTGAAACGATTTTTCACATTCAGAAAAACCACTTTACACACATTTGTTCCAATGGCTCACACTTTATGTTACGACCTAAGTATTCTTGGTTAAAATTCCACCAAAATTAAACAATAATACTCACAAAAACACAAGAAAAACTATCAAAATAGAAATGCTATGTGTTGTTTCAAAAAATGTGTAAACTCGAATCTTCGAAGTTATACTCCTAATGCAACTTCCATCTGACAGCGTTAAACGTTAAACGTTAAGCGTTAATCGTAGCATTCAATTGTCAGTGTTCGTGCACACGCCAATGATTTGACGGATAGAGATAGAGCAATGTTAAATAAAGTTTGTCTTAAAGAAACAATATGATTTCACTAAAAATCTCTTTCTACCCCTTCCTATTTTCATTTCCACATTACGAAGTATAATTTCTTCCACGCGGAGGGAATCCACGCCCAATTTTTTTTTTTTTAATATTTATAACCTCGTGAACATTGTGTTTCACGTGTGGCTTAAATACTTTTTGCATGATAAAAGCGTTCTGATCATTTTATAACTCTGCCTTATTCTTATTAGACACACTGTAACTACCGAGAAACCTTTTAGCTTGTAGTGTTTTGGGGCCGAATCTAGCCAGATTTGAACCCATAGAGTTCTATGAGCATTTCGAAAAACTTCAATAACATTCTAGAATACTAGAACTATACACCTAGAAGGTGGAAAACAGGTTGAGTCGCACCTAAGTAGGTATATGTTTCTGCTTCGTAGGTAAATAGGTTAAACTCGATGAGTATATATAAGTTCCATTGCTCGTATGTCAGCGAGCGACTCAAGATGAAAGATAGAAAACACGGCAGACGTAGCACGTTTAATTATTCATTCAGCAGGTACAGTCAGCATCAAAAGTTGCTCTATTTTTCTGAGTCAATAATATTTTATCATCGATATGTAATGTAGATCTAGTTTATAGGAAAACTTAGACAGCTCTCGCGTTAGTTGTGTGCAGAATGATTATGTTTAAAAATTTTCTAACAATTTCAAGATAGCCTTTTTTATTACAATAAGCTTAGTATATGTTCACGATTCTATGCTACCTGAATTTAAATGTTTAAAGCAGTGTACCATGAAAAAAAAATAAATGTATACTTTTATTTGACACGCGAAAGTGAACAAAAAACATGAACCACAAAACAGAAAACACAATACTAGGACCTTTATTCGTATTCAATTGTCATTTTAACGCGGCTTTAAAAATGTTCTATCATTGTCACTTGCATGACAACGAAAAGAGATAGCAACAGTTATCTCAACAGATTTTAACAACAGATAACAACAGAATTTAGTTAGCTCTGCTTCAGAAGACCAATATGAATATGCCGGTAAGTATCAATGCAGCAAACAGTTTTCACGTTGACTGTATTTATTAGACGCGCCAGTATCACCAGTATAGTATAAATGATAATCCTGCAAGAGTGAATCGCTAGAGCTGCATATAAATGAAAATGCAAAACGGGAGTGACGAGAGAGGTGCGTGTCTAAGGAACTAGAAAAGCAACGAAAGCAATACCTACTAGTTTATATTTAGTTACGATACGATCATTACGGTAGAATAATCCCTATAAATACTGCCATCATCACTAGCTGATGATAAAGTCTGAAGATTGTCAAATTGATGTCAGCTTCCCTAGTTTTTTATTTTATATTGTCATCATTCACCTCTCATCGGTCACCTCTTTATGTTAATCGTCTTCTATGCCTCAAAGGTTTGCTGTAAAAAAATCTTATTAGGGTTAAGCTCGCCTTTGTACATATCTTTAGTTTTAACTTGTTTGCTCATATTATTCTGTGTGCAATAAAGAATTTATGAATCATTTGGAAAAAAAACATCTCGAAACAAAATAAAAACTTGTAGATTTTTATAATATTGTTCGCATCAATATTCTTGGTCAAAACTAATGCCGCTGCTTCACGGGATAATGCGATACACATTTCAATGTGCTCAGGTGGTCCGTTTGACGTTCGGCCCATCAACAACTCGCTTTACGCGAACATTACTCTGGTAAAATTACCTTGCTAGTGCCTTCGAAGTCTTCGATCATGAGTTGCGAAGTTTTTTAATGTTTAGAGAATTCTAAGGCTGGTTTTGAAGGTTGCCAGCGCCACAGATCATAGCTAGCATTGATGACACCCAACCGGCTATATTATGACTTTTCTGGTTTTATTTTGGTTGTACCTCCCTTTGTACACTGACCATATTCTTAGTCCGCAGTCCGCACTCCCGTCATATTTATGACACTAGCATTAGCGAACTCGACACTGGCCGAATTGTGACAACTAGCCACAAAAGCCACAAACCACGAAGTTGAAAAATGTTTTCTGATTTCCAAATTTTAGACCTTTTATCACAAACGACTGCCGACTTGACAAATGACTTGTCAAGTCAAGTCACTTGACTTGACTTGACATGACTTGATATTATTACAATTATATCACTTGATATTGGCAAAATTGTCTGTCGAAATGACGGACACAGGCCATTATTGAAGAGAAGAAGAAGAAGACGGGCAGAGGCCATTAATGAAGAGAAGAAGAAGATTAGCTGTGCCACTTTATTGATGTGACGAGTCTAAGTAGTCATAAGTGATTAATCTATGGTTTTTTTACTCTAAACTAGATAGTAACGAACATACGAGCAAAAATGGTATACCTACCTACAGTAACAAGGAAACAAACACGCATCAACTTGCATTGATTATACCCAGTGCTGATACAAAACTTTCAGCAAGGGAGAAATAAGCGACTAACGTAAAATAACCATGAAACCAAATCGAATAGCGCTCAATAAAAATTCAATACAGAAAAGTAAGTAAACTGTTATAGTTTTAGGCAACTGCATTTACATTGAAAACCGGGTCACCTCACTGGTTTAAAAATCAGCAAAGTCGACAAAGCTCTCAGCTATATAACCGAAGCTGCCATTTGTTTTACTTACCAGTAAGTATCTCTATAGCACATAAGCAAAAGATTAACGGTATTGGAAGTATTTAATGTTTGCGTGCTTTCTTAGTTTGTATGAATATGCACTTCAGCTCTAGCACTGGTGAACTGGAAGTACACAAATACCAAGCTTGAAATGATAGTATAGATGTTGATTATCTTTTCCGTAATAATATTTCTAAGTCACCACGAGTTGCATCTGGCGATATTTGATCAAACTTGGTGTATTTATTAGTGATTCATGATAGATTTTCCCAAAGGTATTTTTGAAGGTTGCTTAGTTGCCCAGCCCTGAGCTTCTCGGAGTTGCTACACGATCACGAACACCCTCCCTAGTAGCAATTTGTGTTGGCCAACGGTTGCCAACGGTTGGGATCACGTTGGGAAGTGGTAGTGACATTGCCTACAGCGAGCCAACGAACAGCCAACTCAAATTTTATTACGACAATTTCTAAACAATCTCCCAACATTGGCCCAACTACTGATAATAGTTGTTTTAACAACCGTAAATACATACGACTATCCAATGATGGCCCAACATATGTTTTTGGTTCGGTTGCCGACGAAATTTCTATACAGTAAGCCAACGCTGGCCCAACTGTAATAAATCAACTGTATTCCCAACCAAAATCATCCACAATTCCCCTACAAATGCCCTACCGAGGTATTCGGTTGGAATACCTACACAAAATCCTTACTTTGAGCCAACCAAGTGCCAACGGTAGTTTTCTGATAAAATCCCAACTGAAAACAATCACGATTTCCCTACAAATGCCCTACCGAGATATTCAGTTGGAATACTAACACAAATTCTTTACTATGAGCCAACCAAGTGCCAACGGTAGTTTTCTGAAAAAACCCAACCGAAAACAATCACGATTTCCCTACAAATGCCCTACCGAGATATTCGGTTGGAACACTAACACAAATTCTTTACTATGAGCCAACCAAGTGCCAACGGTAGTTTTCTGATAAAATCCCAACTGAAAACAATCACGATTTCCCTACAAATGCCCTACCGATGGAATACCTACACAAAATCCTTACTTTGAGCCAACCAAGTGCCAACGGTAGTTTTCTGATAAAATCCCAACTGAAAACAATCACGATTTCCCTACAAATGCCCTACCGAGATATTCGGTTGGAATACTAACACAAATTCTTTACTATGAGCCAACCAAGTGCCAACGGTAGTTTTCTGATAAAACCCCAACCGAAAACAATCACGATTTCCCTACAAATGCCCTACCGATGGAATACCTACACAAAATCCTTACTTTGAGCCAACCAAGTGCCAACGGTAGTTTTCTGATAAAATCCCAACTGAAAACAATCACGATTTCCCTACAAATGCCCTACCGAGATATTCGGTTGGAACACTAACACAAATTCTTTACTATGAGCCAACCAAGTGCCAACGGTAGTTTTCTGATAAAATCCCAACTGAAAACAATCACGATTTCCCTACAAATGCCCTACCGAGATATTCAGTTGGAATACTAACACAAATTCTTTACTATGAGCCAACCAAGTGCCAACGGTAGTTTTCTGATAAAATCCCAACCGAAAACAATCACGATTTCCCTACAAATGCCCTACCGAGATATTCGGTTGGAACACTAACACAAATTCTTTACTATGAGCCAACCAAGTGCCAACGGTAGTTTTCTGATAAAATCCCAACTGAAAACAATCACGATTTCCCTACAAATGCCCTACCGATGGAATACCTACACAAAATCCTTACTTTGAGCCAACCAAGTGCCAACGGTAGTTTTCTGATAAAATCCCAACTGAAAACAATCACGATTTCCCTACAAATGCCCTACCGAGATATTCAGTTGGAATACTAACACAAATTCTTTACTATGAGCCAACCAAGTGCCAACGGTAGTTTTCTGAAAAAACCCAACCGAAAACAATCACGATTTCCCTACAAATGCCCTACCGAGATATTCGGTTGGAACACTAACACAAATTCTTTACTATGAGCCAACCAAGTGCCAACGGTAGTTTTCTGATAAAATCCCAACTGAAAACAATCACGATTTCCCTACAAATGCCCTACCGATGGAATACCTACACAAAATCCTTACTTTGAGCCAACCAAGTGCCAACGGTAGTTTTCTGATAAAATCCCAACCGAAAACAATCACGATTTCCCTACAAATGCCCTACCGAGATATTCGGTTGGAACACTAACACAAATTCTTTACTATGAGCCAACCAAGTGCCAACGGTAGTTTTCTGATAAAATCCCAACTGAAAACAATCACGATTCCCCTACAAATGCCCTACCGAGGTATTCGGTTGGAATACTAACACAAAATCCTTACTATGAGCCAACCAAGTACCAGCTGTAGTTTTCTGGTAAAATCCCAATCGAAAACAATCACGATTCCCTACAAATTCCCTAGAAATACCGTCCTACCTACTACGTTTTGATTTTGAACAACAGAAATGCCTTACCGAGGTGGTAGGTACCTACCTACCTACCTATATTCGGTTGAAATACTATGTAACAGAAGATCTTTACTATGAACCAACCAGGTAGGTAGGTACATATACATACCTACATAAACTAGGTAGGAATGTTTGTTCGAGCATAACTTTACCACCGCCGATTTGTACCTATCTCAATAAATTTATTATTTCGGACTAAGTTTACAACTAGGTAGGTAGGTATGTAGTCTGAACTAAAATTTATCGAATTGAATTGAATTGTTGCCTAAAGATGGCCTAGATTGTTTGACCGTATTGTGGTAAATAGTGATAGATAGTTAGGTACCTACCCATGTATACGGTAGGTAGAACTCGCGGCGATCATCGAACGAGCGGCCGCGCCGCGCCGGCAAGGGCTGCGCGGCGCGGCGGCGCCGTAGAAATAAAGGAATATCAGTCGTAAACTAATTAAAATAAGATCGAAAATAATTTGTTCCAGAAAAATCACGCCTTGTCTCGACGCACCGACCTTACCTACCTAGGTAGGTATAATAATGAACATGAACAGGTCCAATAGGTAGGTAGATATTTACCTATTCAATCCATCTCTGGATTTGATTTACTTTACTAGTAGTAGGTACCTATAGGTAGGTAGGTATACCTCTTAATTTTATTATAAGTAAAGGGTACCTGTACTTATTACATATAGACATGGGACATTATATGGGTGGGCTAAACATGATTAAGAAAATGCCACCTACCTACCTAACCTACCTAGGTACCTACATTTTTTTACAAGCTACCTAGGTATGTCTTTATGTAGGCACCTGTCTAGGTACACTAATTCCAACCGAAAACAATCACGATTCCCTTTATAAGGCCGCTCCACATTCTCGCGAGACATTCACGCGAGAATCTCCGGAGATTCTCAGCGAGAACTGTAGCGAAAACTTCTTTGGGTACACACTCTCACAAAGTTCTCAAATAGTTCCCACTACAGCTACTTCGGCTCGCGCGCTACTGAGAAACATGCGAGTGTGGAGTCAATACACGTTCTCGCCTTTTCTCACGTTCTCGCGCTCCTTTGTCTCGCGCCAAAATACCGACAAAAAGTGGAGAAAGGCCGGAGAACTACGCGAGAACTTGAGAAGAATACGAGAATCGGTTCCACATTCACGTTTCTCGCATGTTTCTCGCGTTCTCGCGAGATTCTCTTGAGAATGTGGAGCGGCCTTTACAAATTATGCCCTACCAGTCATTCGCTCGCTCGGTCAACTAGGTAAGTAGGTAGGTACCTAGACAGGTAAGTACAGGTACGTCGATGAAATGCAGAGCTATTTACGACCACGATATCAATCCTTGGCTAATCTAACTCACAATCTTACCAGCAAACCTTTGATAGGTATAGTTACTTATACTATAACTTGTCGACCTACCTTTACCTATCTAATTTCATGAAGATTTCATTCAATCTTCAGCTCGAAAGTTTTGCTCAAAAAAAACATTCTTACACACAAACTAGGTAGGTATGTTTGTTCGAACATAACTTTACGAGCGCCGCCGATTTATAGGTACCTACCTACCTATCTCAATTGATTTCAGACTAAGTTACAACTATGATGTTACCTAGTCTGAACTATAATTTATCTATAATACTATAATTTGCCTAGATGGCCTAGATTTCTTGAACGTATTGTACGTAAATAGTGAAGATTAGCTGATACCCGCGACTTCTTAGGTACGCGTGCAAAACTTTCCACTAAAATATCTGTCAACCAACATACGATGTAGGTACCTAGGTAGGTACCTCGTGTCAAAGGCTGCTTTTGGTTTAGGGAGGTGAAGCTGTACCTACCTATCTAAGAATCCACGTCTTTAATTTCAATAAAATATAGGTAGCCTACCTATGTTTCAATCCCAAAATAGGGCTTCTGAATGGTATAAGTTTCATTGAAATTGGTCCAGTAGTTTAGGTGTAATTTGCGAACAAACAAACAGACAAACAAACAAACTCGATTTTCGAAAATTCTCTAACCTCTACAATAAGAATCGATTTTTCTTAATTCAAAATTAATCGATTACTCGAACTTTAATTAAAAGAATTATTAACATCGATGTTTTTTTTTCGATTCGATACATCAGAACCGTACATCGATGTCATTCGATGTATCGGGTGAAAACATCGATACTTTGTAAGCATCGAGTACTTTTTTAAGGTTTCGTACCCAAAGGGTAAAAAACGGAATACTATGATATAGCTGTCCTTTGTGTCCGCTGTGATTTGCATGATTTTCGGTTTAACTTGAATGAGTATTAATATAGAAGACGTTTTAGTTTTAAGAAATAACAACTGTGTGAATCCGATTCATATACCTACGGTGGAAAATGGGGGTGATGGTGATCTAGAAGCTCGCCGGCCGACACGACATAAACAGTTTTTTTTGTCACTGACTCGTGTGCAGTGCTGCCAACATAATTTTTAGTATACGATGGCCGCAACGACATTATATTGTCAGTGCACTATTGAATAACAAAACTTTTCTTTTTGAAATAAACAAATAGGAAAAAAAATTTTAGGGGGCAAACTTGAGTTTTTATGAAATTAATTGGTTATAATCGATTCGATGTTTTTCTCCTAAAAATTGAAAAAACATCAATACATCGAGTATATCGAAAGCATTTCAAAACATCGGATCGATTCGATGTATCGCATTGTAAATATCGATGTTTTCGATGCATCGATGTATATCGAATATCCCTACTCTAGAGACGACGCTCTTTTCTATAGGTCAGGTTTTCCGTTCCGCCATTTTGTGCAGCAGCCGCCAGCCAGTCTACAGCGAATATTGAAATAATTCTCCAAAACGTGAGTGCCTTCTCAATTCTAGATAGAAAATTTTGTGACCTGAGTTTTCTTTGTGGTATGAATACATACCTACGTACGTGTAGCCGATCAATGCTTGCGTTTTGCTAAACACAGCATCGATCGGTTGTGATATAATTTATCCAATATTTTATGTAGGTATGCCAGAACAGAACGACAAGCCACGGTAATGTACAGTGTGGTAGAATTTACCGAAGACGAGGGTATTAGTGTAATAAGGGATGAATGGATTACTCCTCGAAAAACACATTGCATGTGGCCACCGAAGACAACAAAATTTAATAGGTGCCTTAGTGGTTCAATTGTGCCTGATACAACATGGAATTTGTTCGGTATTAGGCGTGTATTTTATACAACAGGTACCTACCTACATAAACTTAGTAAACCTGTTGCAATATTACAACTTAGGTAATAAATTACCCTATAGGTAATAAGTAGCTACTTTGACTCTTTACAATAATTTCAGATGACCTGGGCAAAGCTTTTGCTAAAGCAAAACAGGCTGAATATGACTCTGAGGTGAATAGTGACGGTAACCTTATATCCAAAGTGAGGAGGCGTTACAAAACAAAAAAAATATATGACAGTGATACCACCAGTCACTCAGACGAAGAGACTGAATTACAGTACCCAAAACCACCTGAAGGGCCGGATCACCTGGGTGCTACCGATGCTGACTGTAAGTACCTAATAGTGCCATCATGCCTGAATAAGTAAATCTGTCGTTAGGGTTCGAGGGTAATCATGGTATGACTTTGTCTATCCGTCTATCTGTCACAAACCGTATTATCTCAGAAACTATTAAAACTACTGACTTGAAATTTGGAATAGTTATAGATCTTATTTGTCAGCATGTATAGAGAGAGAGAAACGTCTCTTTTTAATTTTCATCATCAAAATTGTATAAATACAGGGGGTAATAATTACATTACTAAAATAAAATATTCATTGACATTTGTTAATTCTAGATGATCAATCAGAAATAAGCCAGAGACCTAGAGGCAAGCACATAGCTGTTGTAGCAGCGAACTCTCGGTTTAATGTATCTTCTACTTCTGGGTCGAGGTCAACACCGAGCAATAGTTTTTCTTCCATTGATGTACCATGAATCAGAGGGCCTGATCACCTGGGTGCTACCAATTCTGACTGTAAGTCACCAGTGCCATCATGTCTGAATAAGTAAATCTGTCGTTAACCCTAACGACAGATTTACTTTTTCAGACATGATGGCATCATCCGAAGGTCATCATGGTATGACTTTGTCTATCCATGAGCCTGAAACTAACAGCCAAATGACAGCAGCCAAATCCAATAATCCAGGGCCGAACTAAGGATAAATCAATAAATTCTAAATTTTTATTTCTGACGCTATGTGTTTAATATTATGTTGAGTCTATGAAAACCTAATTAAAATTTTATTTTAAGGTACACTGGATTTGACTCTCACACCAATTCAAGATGAATTGACTGTACATAAATCACATGCTTTAGGTAAGAATAAGTAAACTAAAAACTTGTAGATTCTGATTGGTCTAATAGTATAGTGGGTGGTAACAGGGTGTTCTTTTAGAGAGAGAGGCCTAACTCTCACTTGAAATTTTTTATATTTTTTTTTGCTACACATTTTTTTTACAAAAGTAGGTATTTTTAAAATTATTAGTTTATTATTTCTTAATTTTTTTTTTCTATTTTAGATGTGATTGCAAAGCACTTGGCTCGTATTGAAAGTGACATAAAAGATCTGCAAATATCCCAGCATGAAATATTGCAAAGACTTCGATCTTCTGGGCCTGTCACTGCAATTGAACTGTCTCTTCCAGAAGGGATAACATTACCATGTGATGATCATGAAGCTCTAAATAAAATCGAAATATATATTGACAAAAATGGGAAACATTTGGTTGATTACTATTTATTGTCAGCCTAAAATTTTACAATTATGTAACTTGGATCTGAATTAAAATTGTTTTCTGTTATACAGGGTGTCCCACGGCCATGCCACATGGAGAGAAAATATGTTAAATAATGTAGATAGAAAAATTTACTGAAAGAAGACTTTATTTTGATTTTAAAAACAATTTAAACTGTATTCTTATTCAAAATTATTAGAATGCAGTTTATATTGTTTTTAAAATTAAAATAAAGTCTTCTTTCAGTAAATTTTTCTATATACATTATTTAACATACTTTCCCTCCATGTGGCATGGCCGTGGGACATCCTGTAGCTTTCTACAGGATGTCCCACGGCCATGCCACGCTCTTTAGCGTGCATTACATGTGACCATAACAATGTATACTTATTCTAGTATATAATCTTTTAGTGTGCGTAATGACTCATTGTTATATGAAACAAGAAATTAATTATTAAAATAATAAAATTATGCTGTAAAAGGTTAAATAATTATGTGACAATACTTACTAACGTGCATACATGTGCGCTCTAAATAATTAATTAATATTATGTGTACCTACTTAAAAATTCTTTCTGTATTTTCTCTATATAGAAGAAGTTACTATTTTATGAATAATAAATATAAAATTAAATATATTTAATGTATTTTATTTTAGTGTTTCAGATTCAATCCTTTTCTACGTTGGCTTCACGTCGGGTTTCACACGGAGAGACCATACCGAAGAAGGGATATCTACGGTGGCTTTACGTTTGTTTTCCTATCAGAAGTCCTACAGTAGAATGAATACGTTGGCTTATGTTGTTCTCCTTATGGAAGCCCTACCTATGTAAGAATACCATTATCTACGGTGGCTTTACGTCGTTTTTCTTACGGAGGCCCTACCAAAGAATGGATATCTTACGTTGCAGGTAGATATCTATTCTTTAGTAGGTCCTCCGTACGGAAAACGACGTAAAGCCAACGTAGATAATGGTATTCTTACTTAGGTAGGGCCTCCATAAGGAGAAAAACATAAAGCCAACGTATTCATTCTACTGTTGGGCCTCCGATAAGAAAACAAACGTAAGGCCAACGTATTCATTCTTTGGTAGGGCCTTCGTCAGGAAAATAACGTAAAGCCAACGTATTCTTTCTTAGGTAGGGCCTACGTAAGAAAACAATGTAGATATATGGTATTCTTTGTTAGGTAGGGCCTACGTTAGGTAAACAACGTAGCGCCAACGTAGATATATAGTATTCTTTATTAGGTAGGGCCAACGTAGAATTCTTTAGTAGGGCCTCTGTGAGTAATCTCTACGCTTAACCGACGATAGAATGTTTTGTTAGTAAATGGTTAGGTTTGTCATCCCTAAAAGTAGTTGGCCCGACAGTAGGGCCCAACGGAGAGCCTACGTGGATTTACTGTATTATCTTTGGTTGGCCTTTTGTTGGTTAATACTAGTTGGCCCCACAAGTCGGCCCAACGTTAATTCTACCGTTGGTCCTACAATTTTTAGGGATGACAAACCTAACCGTTGGCCAACCACTTTAGGGACTGAGGCCCAACGGTTTGCCTACAAAAAATGCTACTAGGGCTGTTTCTTTGTAAATGCGTCCATAAAGCCAATCAGGATATCCCATCTGCAATCATTTGGCTCGACTATTGCGGTTCGTATCGTAGAGCCTCGACTTTCATGCATTTATAATCACGACTTCGTAACCCAGATTGTTTTACAAATGGAACGTCTGGGAATGAAATTTCTCGATATTTTGGGAGCTTAATCATTTCAGGTATGAACACCTACTCGTCAGTCAGACGAGAACTCTAATGAGTACTTATTCTGAGAAAAGTGTGTAAGTATTTCTGACTACGGATGTATTGCTGACAAGATCGGGTTATGCTCATCGAGCCCACTGGCTGGCCCAGATGGAAAAAAAAAACCCAACAAGCCCACTATGCAAATGAGTGGGTTCCGTAATCCACGCACTAACCCCAAATTGCATGTCACTGTGCAAACATTAGTCAGTCGCGAAAAAAAAAACGCGCACTCTCGCTACTTAGAGTCAACCGCTGCGCTAAAAAGACCGTCAAAAGGTCAGTTACCTATTTGATATTCATTGCAAAAATGTTTCAAACTTTTTATAATATCAGTAAACTTCGTCATAACCTTTGTCTTGTAATTCAACCTTTCCAAGGTAAAGTCTTGAGTTTTGCTTTGATTTATTCATGTTGCTTGATAAGGCAGGTGCGCGGACTCAGCATCGACATCTGTGGGCAGCTGGCACAGAACAAACAATAGTTTCTATAGTAGTAGCTGCACTCTGAAAAAATATCATAAGGCTTCTTGATTAATTTGTAAAAAGAACCGAAAACTTTAATGAGGGTTTTCAGGAATCCAATGACAGAGATGCTTGTCTATAAGTATAGGTATTCTCCAAAATTACGTACGCAGCTTACCTATAATGTAAGCTCGACTCAGACAGCTGAAGAGACTCTTTGGTAACTTTATGAAAAACATAGACAAAAGTTGACCATAATCAAGGGTAATGCTGGAGTGACACAGCCCAGACTATAGTACACCTAACGGCCTGGTGGGTAAAACAAGCTACATTTATTACGAACTTTGGCCAGAACAGGCTGCGGCAAGTGAATTCGTAAAATTAAACTACAATGTCTAACTTTAGGTAAATTCGTTGGGGATTGGTCGCTAGGGAGCGCGAGCGTTGAACTGTTTTTTTGATGCAATATTAATGAATGTTGTAGTCTGTTTCGTTTTAAAAACACTTTAACTTTTAACCCTCAGCTACAAGAAAAGTCTTTGAGGTATTAGTGGTCTATTGTCTGTTGGTTTACCTGTGACTCAGAGTGTGTAGAGTATGGTACGTGTATCTTATTTTGTTTCTGTAAGAAGATAGCTTAAATCAAAAGTGACAATTGGGACAATTTTGTCCGTATATTTTGTCCGAATCGTCACTAAGTCCTTTCAACGCGGCATAAGGTCGTTCACTCGGCTGTTCTTATAAAAGCCGAGTTTTATTCCAATTCTGTCCAGTATTTTCATAAAAGAATAAGTTGACCAGCATCATAAGCGTCTAAAATGAAAGCTTAGTAGAAGGACCTTAGTACGCCTTTTACTAAATTATATTGTTTGTCATAGTAAAGGTTAAAGACAATGTTTACTGCGGGAGCCTAACTTAATAATCTTGCTATTTGCTTATTCAGCAGGAGCTTATTTATTTAGTCTTTATTTAGTATTCTTTGTAATTCAATTTATTTATTTTGACACACGAATAAGAAGGTAAAATAAAGTTCATGGTAGAGGCTTACAATGTGTTGGTATACCTGGTATATGGTATAGGTTTTAATTTTGTATGGACCGCTGTTGTCTGAAATAAAGAATTAATAATAATAATAAAATAATATAAAATAGTAGCACCATTTAAAATTGTGGTATATAAAAAAGTATAACCATTCAAAAATGTGCTTCAGTAAAGGCAGCGCAAGATATTGCAAAACCCAGCCCCAAATGAAAATCCGAAGCAAACAAATGTCGGCATTTTGTGTCCCTCTCAAACAGACTCGCAGGTAAAACGATGTAATACTTCCGCTTAGAGTACAGACCCTCTGCTGCAATATTAAGTAACTGGCTAAACGCCTACCTACATACCTACCTACTTATATCAACCGCGAGTTTTACACTCACGCTAGCAACTTACTTTGCCAACACTGTTTAACTGTGGGAATACGCGCATGAGTCCGCAGGGATCACCCTTTTTTTTAACGTAAGGAAATCCATCATGGATCCTTCTGCTTGTTAGCCTCACGGTCCGTCGGGCACTTGTATCGGGTCACAGTAAACCTCCTTCCAGGTTTTTTGTTACTCAAATCAGAGGACCAGCCACCGGCGTGTACCGGGTGTTATGAGACATTTTTACTGTGTAGTCTTGTTATTGGCGGTCAGGATGTATTCCGATATTCCTATCTTAGTTTGTTCAATATATCCTCTTTTTTTAACCATGTCCTAACAAAAGCTGTATATTATAAAATTCTACCTCTGTAAATGCCCAAAATGGTAGGGGAGATGATGTAAAGGTAATTTTATAAGTCCCGTTGAAATATTAACTTATTCAAGAGTGCACGAGCCGCGAAGCTTTTCGCTAGCCAAATTATTTAATTACCCCAACCTCTCCCGCACCTCCCCTCAGACCCTAGGGGTATTTATACTTAATTCTTCATGTTTCTACATAATTTTGATGTATTGTTTGAAGTTTATTCGTGCATTTAATTTGGCTCCCGCCTCTCTCATTTTGTCTTTATTTTCGTGGTAAGAAATATTACGAGCCTAATGTTGCTAGAGGCTTATGTTGGCGGACTAAAATTAATACTCCCCATAAGCTAGAATATTAATTTTAGAACACAGGCTGTATAAAAGTTGTGTACCTACACCTTAAATATTTTAATGGGTGCACTAAAGGTTTATAATAAGTAAGACCTCAGTAAAAAGCCGAGGAATAAGCTGACCTTGAAACAAAACATATAATTTATATTGTAATAGATAAAGGGTTAAAACATTACTTTTTGATACCTATAACTTTATTCTGTAGTTATAATTCTAGGTTTCTTTGTATCATGTGTACCAGTAACTGCAAGTTTCATGATACCACATAATATTATGGCACTGGCAATTACCCGAAGCCGAGAGACAAAATGCATAATTTTATTGCCCGTATCTTTGAATAGGCTACGGATTTTTGCACACCACTGTACCTACATAAAGTAATTTTCATATGAAATCTTGCCGCTCGGGTCTCGACTATTAACATGTTAATTAAGTTTCTTTTTACTCAGCGACGGTTGTGCATTTTAAATTTTAAAAGGATAATAATTTGCATAATCATGTTTCAACGGTTATTTTAGAGTTCAAAACACTAATTTACTATCACTAGGCCTGTAACTGAACTGTACTGTGTATAGAGGCAATGCACTATAAGCAGAGGTTCCTAATTAACATTAGGTAGGCCATCTGCTTGATCCATCAATTATTCTCATGATGATACTATTTTAGAAACTAGCCGTCGCCCGCGGCGTTGCTCGCGTTCTACCCTTTAGGGTGCGACTTTTCAAAATTCCTTTCTTAGTGCACCCTTACACTATATAAAGATACTACCCTCCAAATTTCATACCTCTAGGACTTATAGTTTAGGCTGTGCGTTGATTCTCTGTCAGCTTCAAAAGAGTTTTATATATATTGATGATATACACACTTTGAACCACTTACAAAAATCATCACGATAAAAGTTTAAAATGAACAAATCTAGCCACCGTCAACAAACAAATCAAATAAACGAATTTTGTGCCAAATATCAAACCAATCAGTAGGTACTCCATTTTAGAATAGAATTGTAATGTAAAATTTAATTACCGCGCTAGTTTCTATCCGATAAAAGCTTTGAATAAATAAGTATCGCGGTGGGTTTTGTTGTCGAAACAGAACTGTTGGTTTTTAAAGCTTGTGTTTTGAATGGGTAAAATACATTGTAATTTTTGAAACAAAACATTTGCAAAATACCTCTTTGTTCGAGGGAGTTTGGGGTTATTTACGCGTTTCGGGATTTTTACGTAGGTAGCTGAAATTAAAAGGTTGTGAGAAAAATGAGTTAAAAACCGTACAATGTTTAATTGCTTCGAGAACGAGAGAGGTCTAGTCGCATCATTCACAGATTCCTTTAACAGACCGCCTCAATATTTTAAGAATCGAATTACAAACATCCGAAGTAGGTGGCACCTAGTAAGTACTTAAAGATCCTATCATACGATATCGGTCTGCATTTAATATATCACTTCACGACTGTTCTGCGATCGGAGTTAAATTTAACAGCAATTAAAGCTTCTCGGCCTGTCGCAACATTCACAATCATTTCGACCGTGTCGCAATTCAATATTGTTTTTACTTTTAATTAGCGAAAGCGAAACAGTAATTCCACCAATAACTGTCGCCAGAAATCAATTTATTGCGTGCACGTAAAGCTCCAACGGCCAATGAAATCTGTGGCATGTGACCGAATTTGACCGAAATCGAATTAATACCTACCAGCCGCAATTTCATCAATGCAGTTGGACAAGACTCTTGCAACCTTAAAACTGGTGGAACATCTTGTTCTTCATCTGATCTGTTGTGCCATCTGAATCACTAAGGTACAGAATACAAGTACTTACAATAAACAATCTCATAGGCGCTGCGTATTTGCGGTAGGTATAAAAAGTTTTGGTACCGACGACGCGTCGTGATGTCGGGATCACAGAAAAGTGGCATTTTATGTACTGTAGTTTATGTAGGTAGTAAAACTTCTGCATTTCAATATTTTTGACGTCATGAAATTGAAGCTGAGTTTTTTTTTTTAATACACGAATAATAATGGTCTAACTATAAAAAATGTGGAAACTAAATGAAATTTAATTGTATACCTCTCGAGATACTCCATCACTTCTGCTTATAATTACTTATAGGGACACCCTGTAAATAACTTTACTACTCATTCGCCCATCAGCTACGGTGGTTTGTGGTTTTTTCTGTATGAATACTAGCAGCAAACTTGGCTTGGTATTATAAGTAAGTGTGACTGTTTCAGCCTAAATCCTGGAGCCCGGAGATTGGTTTACCCGTGGACGGATGGAATTCAATACTGTTCATTACCCTCGCCTGCAACGTTAGATCACACCAGCATAAATTGAGCTCACTAAAATTGCCATTTTAGTTGGTGATATTATACAATAAAATTGGTTACAATTTGATATTTTAAATTAGCAAGTAATTGCGCAGTAATTACAATACTAAAGGTAATCTACTGGCAGCAATCTAGTTTCCATAGTACAAGATTTGCTTAGTTTGAGACGAGAAAGCGTTTGAATTGTCCATAGTTTTTTATTTATTTATTAGGAGGTGAATTATCATTATCATCATCATCATCATCATCAATATGTATAAAACTCTTTTGAAGCTGACAGAGAAATAACGCACAGCCTAAACTATAAGTCCTAGAGGTATGAAATTTAGAGGGTAGTATCCTTATATAGTGTAGGGGTGCACTAAGAAAAGAATTTTGAAACGTCACACTCTAAAGGGTAGAACGCGAGCAACGCCGCGGGCGACGGCTAGTGCTAGATATTTGAGATGTTCTTACAGAAGGCGGTGTAGGAAAATATGAAAAATATATATTTTACGCAAACCGCCAGGCCTTAAGCGTAATGGTTTTTTTTACCAAGGAGTAGCCTAAAACTATCACTCTTTTTTCAAAAAGAGTGATAGTTTTCAAGAAAAGAAAAGGGTAAAATATGATTTGTCTTCTGTTCTATAGAGGTAAACGTAAGCATCGTTTTTTTTAAGATTTTCAGACAATGTCATTAAAATCAAAGTTTAATATCCGCTTTCAATCATATTAATTGAAACCTTTGACAAAATCTTAAAGGTTTTCTTTGAACTCTAGAATATTTCTTAACATTTTCGAAGACCTTGGCTAAGCAGGATAATTGCCTTCGTCCGATAAAATGGTGTGGGTTTAATTTCCACGATACCCACACAAAAAAAAGCAATGTTTTTTTATCTTTGCTGTAGTGGATCATCATCATCATCATCAATTTAAATCCTACTAATATTATAAACGCGAAAGTTTGTAAGTATGGATAGATGGATGGATGTTTGTTACTCTTTCACGTAAAAACTACGGATCCGATTTAGATAAAACTTGGAATATATATTTTCCGTGACCTGGATTAACACATAAGCTACTTTTTATCCCGAAAAATCAACGGGATCCGACGGGACGCGAACGAAGTCGCGGGCGGCACCTACTCAAGTATAAATTAGTAGAGATTGTAAGCTTATTTTAAGAATAACGTTGTGTGTTGTTTTTGGGCTATAAATTACTCTACCAACAGCGCTCTGTAGATACTCGTCAAGAGAAGAAAACAGAAATAAGTGATAAGTTGTTTTTAACTCAAGGAAATCAAAAACAAATTAAAAAAATAAAAGGAAAATTTAATTTTCACAACAATGAGGCACTTACATTTAACATTGGTTTTTATCTACATCTTTCAGCACCACTGGCCAGCATCTCTCAGTTGCTTTGCACTCATCATATAATATATCGCTGATAATACTGAAAATAAGAAAAAACATTTAGAAAATAAAATATATGGTTTACCTACGATGTAACTCCGGGGCATGGTACTAATCCCTATCAAACATCTTGGTCATCTGGCTCACCAGTGGGCCATCCGGTGGGCTCAGTGGGGATAACCCTAAAAATTAGAACTTTCGAACAGTGTACACTTGACATATATTTTTACAAAAAGTATTAGACTGATGTTTAGCGGTTACGTGTCCTATAGCGATACAATGTGGGTATCCAAAATAGGTACGGAGATAACGCTTCCTAAAACAAACTCGTTCACAAAGAAACGACTACTACGAGTAGTATTATATATATATTATAGTATTGTACGAGTACAATACTATCATTTACTAGTAAACTTTAGTTAGTATTCAATATAGTTAGCCAGCTCATGGCCACTTCTAGGAAACACAAAAAATAATTCTATGTAAAGAATATTAACAAAGATAAATTAGAAAAATACGTACCCATTATAACTGGACCAAATACCAATAATATTACTCCTACGGTGAGTAACAGCATTCCGCTCTGAGCATCAGCTTTCTGATGCATGTTTATTCCTTTAAATAAGCACATGACACCTGAAAAATTTGAAACTTCATAAAATTCATATATTTTATTCATATATCAGTAAACAAGTTGAACACATTAGTGCAAAATGTGTTTGTAAGTTGCCGTAACCTATGAAAGAAAGTCAAAACTTTTTTGTATGCCTTGTGTCTACGAAACCTCTACGCCGTAGACTCTTCTGTAGACGATCTACGGTTTTGTAGCACATTTTTGCCAGAGTGATCTGGCGATTTGTGAACTCCATGATTAAATACAAAAAAAACTATCGTAATCAATCTATATAAAACTCTTTTGAAGCTGACAGAGAATCAACGCACAGCCTAAACCATAAGTTCTAGAGGTATGAAATTTGGAGGGTAGTATCCTTATATAGTGTAGGGGTGCACTAAGAAACGAATTTTGAAATGTCACACTCTAAAGGGTAGAACGCGAGCAACGCCGCGGGCGATGGCTAGTAATAGTATAAAATGGTAAAAATGCTGCATGAGCAAGCCTTCTCTATCTAAAAATTTCCCAAGCACTACTCACAGCAGTTAAAGATAATATTAAGACAAAGTCAAATATATAGATAAAACTAACAAAAATTTAAATTGATACTTTTATCGAGAAATATAAATAAATAAATAATTCAAGTTTTGTACCTGATATAAACATGAACATCCCAACTAGAAACGTCGTCATCATCAGCATACTGAAAACGTATACAACTTAAATTTGGTTAATTAATTAGCTTCATAATTACATAAACACTGATTTTGTTCATAATGAGATTGCAGTTTCAATACTATTTAGCATAATTTCGTTTTAAATTAATAATCATGCTTATCTGATGCCTAATGAACTAGACAGTTCTGGTAGGTACTTGGTTGATTAGCGGAAATCGATTAATTTTCTGTGCCAGGAGTCTAGCTTAGATTTGATCCTTGCGGAACTATACCAACTTTTTTATTTTTTATCATCAATATCAATATACAGGGTGTTACCAGACCACTTCCGAAAACTTGGAGGTTCCAATCAGACCATGATACTGAAAACATTAAGCGAAAAAAATCGCGAAAAAAAAAATTGACTTGACTATCTCTTTTTAATTTTTTTTCTAGTTACATACACACAGTACAACATAATAAGACATATCTACCTAATTATCTCATTTAAAAAAGCAAAAAAACAAATAAAATAAATAAAGCAGCAATGTACACGCAGCACGCAGATTACGTCTACTACAGCATGAACAGCTGAGAGTTCATCGCGGGTCATTCAAGTACGCGACGTGCGAGCGACCTACGTTAGTACCTACCTACGTTAATAGGCACTTACGACACAGAATAAATAATAGTACTACGCCTCGACCTTACCTACGTGAATGCGTACATTGCGGGCTGGCGAAATAAATACAAATCTTTAAACATTGTTTTCTCCGGCTATAATTATTTTTCAGGATAACTGATTTATTTTTGGTTGGGTTTTGGTGTGCTGTAGCTCCACCTTTCGTTTTCGGAAGTGGTCTGGTAACACCCTGTATATAAAACTCTTTTGAAGCTGACATAGAATCAACGCACAGCCTAAACTATAAGTCCTAGAGATATGAAATTTGGAGGGTAGGTTCCTTATATAGTGTAGGGGCGCACTAAGAAAGGAATTTTGAAAAGTCACACTCTAACGCGAGCAACGCCGCGGGAGACGGCTAGTAATATATAAAACTCTTTTGAAGCTGACTTAGAATCAACGCACAGCGTAAACCATAAGTCCTAGAGGTATGAAATTTGGAGGGTAGTATCCTTACATAGTGTAGGGTTGCATTAAGAAAGGCATTTTGAAACGTCACACTCTAAAGAGTAGAACGCGAGCAACGCCGCGGGCGACGGCTAGTACAATATATAGGCAACCGTTTAACCACAATCTCACCTGATGTTGAGCAATGATGTGGTCGACGATGTAGCACGGTTACCTAGAAGATACCTATTCACTCTACTCTTCTAACTGCAAAAACAATTATGTCAATTGATTCATTTTCTGAGCAATGATAATTAGATCTAACTTGGATATAATCCTTGCGGAAAACAGAAACTACAAAACTCAAACAAGTAGGATCCTTACCAAGATAAGTAGGTATAGATAATGGTAAGATGGTATAGTAAGATAAGATAGTATTATATTATCTTAGTAAGTAGGTATAGTATTTTTTTTTTATTCTATTTTAATCTCGTTATTATATAAAATATTTTATTATCTAATAGTACACCCTAGCCGACCTTCCCATTTATACGCTCCACTCCATCCAAAGGTTGTCTGGAAGAAATCGCTCCCTAGCGATAAGACCGCCCATTGTACGTAACATAATGTAATTTAATCTGTCTCGCATATTAGTTATAAGGTGTACCTACGTACAATAAAGCATTTTCATTCATTCATTCATTCATTCATTCAAGATAAGTCTAAGCTCCTGAATATTATTTGGGTAATCTGAGGCTTAAGGTACGTACAGGTACTTATTTAGTTTTGTGATTTGAATAGCTATTCTTTACGATATTTTGGTAATTCAGATATCCACCGCCTTAGACCTACAGAGATTCAGGCCCGGCCTACTTTTACAGTGATACAATACCTATAATTATACTAATTCTAATGTTTATTGGTTTAACCTCAATATTCCTGTTGAGGTTAAACCAAATACTTAGTATAATTTCGATAAATATACACACCTAAACTTAACCATAATGCCGGGTGCGCGTTTACTCACAATTCAATTATTAAACATCTAGGTAGAAAAACTATAATAATTTAGCAAAACACAAAACAAAACGGTATTTTTTTCTGTAGGTAAGTCATACAGGTCCACAGAACACTAATTACTCTCACGAGAAGAATGTTTATTACGTACAAAAAAGAGGGGGGCAAATTTTTCGAGTTTTAGGGGGCTAGAAAGTAGATGGCGGTAGCAAAAAAGGCGGGAGTTTTTAAACTTTTGTAGCCAATATGCGGCATTTTTGAATTTGATGTAGGCCTGGTTCCTTCTTATACAAATATCCGTTAGTAGCATCCAGTCCATCTAAGAAAAGTAAACAGAGTTACATATTTAAAGAGATCATATGACTGTCGCTACAACAGATATTCATTTATGTAATAGAAACCTTAAAGATTCCATAATTTATAGCCAAAGTAAATTAATACAGCACCGAGTCGACTGCGTAGAAATCACTGCGCGCGGATCGAAAATGAACGTAAAAAATACCGCTGCAGTACACGCAGTAGTCCCATACAAAGCAAAAAAAATTGACAGTGCTCGCGCAGCAATCAATGGACGCAAAGCTTTAAGAGCATACTCTTGTAAAGAGTATTTTTGTTTCTGTGCTAAATCGTTTTTTTTTTTACTCTATGATAGTGTCGTCTGTTTTATCATTCTTTCAAGCTGTGAACCATAGAAAAATAATAAGTACTCTTTGCATGGCAAAAGCACAAACAGTGCGACGCCAATCAAAAAAAAAAAAAAAGTACTCTTTGCTGCGAACAACCGGAAACAACCTTCTAATCACACATTCGTACTTGACACAGCTGAATTTTGCTAACGTGACGTATACTGAAAAACTCACTGAAAATATCATAGGTGGTATATTGGTAGAGTTTGACCACGCTAAGTTTGCAATGGAATATATAGGCAACCCTAAAAAGATTTGTACCAATTATCATCTAACGATAGTACCTACATTTTGTGGTACACAGGTTGTCAAATCATTTTAACAGTGGAAACGGTGCCGGCTTAGTTTGTTTGGACTCTAGTCAGCCTGTAACCACATCGAATTATGGATTGAACCATACAATTTTGTTTATTCTCCGTAAGTAGTATACTCACATGTAGTATATTAGATCTACCTAAGTATACTCGTATAAGAGAAATCTTCATGGACCTATAAAACCTGTTTACCAAAACTGTACGTGTCACCTTCATCCACTTAGTTTCTGTGACTTCTTAGAGAACTTACCTTCTCACAAGTTTTTCAAACTAAAACAAGATTAGCTAAGTAACAGACTTGTTGCTTTATTACAACGAAGCGTAACGCTAATGGAAATCAAAAGTGATTGGTTCCATTTTTACAATATTAGTGAAATCTCCAATGTTTTGAACAAATCTATTCTCTATTTCAGTTTTAAATAGTTTGAGTAATACTAAGGTTATAAAAGATACAATATTTTTTTTTTATTTCCAGTACCATTCGGTACTAACACTTGTAAAGTGGCAGCGTGCTAGTACATCAGCTTGGTATTCCAGAAAAACATTCCAGCAAACTGAGCTTCGTAATTTGTTTGCTTTTAAGAAGCTTTTTATGCCTGACTTGCGAAGAGTCGAGGGTATGCTGAGAAATCACTGAGAAATGCAGTCGCGCAAAATACTGCAGATGGGCGGAGAGGTGATAAATTCAATATCAAAGTCGCCTTTGAACGGCTAAAAAAATACTACAAAGCCACATAGCACTTGAAAGATTGATAATGTATTACAAAGTAGCTCAGCTTTCATATCGAGCTTTTTGGTATTTCGTCGGTGACTCTTTTTTTTATATAAAAAAGTAGACAAACAAGCTTACGGCCCGCCTGATGGGAACGGTTACCGTAGCCTATGGACGCCTGCAACACCAGAAGTACCACACGCACGTCTATGACCCTTGAAGAATTTAAAAAAAAAACTTTTCGGTATCATAAACTCTCAGCTTATCTGGTTCAATGGAGGGTTCAATGTTTTGAGCATGAACTGTAAGTTTAACAAGCAAACAAGTGTTACTCCAGAGAATTATATGATCTGTGCTCTAGCACGCTTCTGGCCACGTGGCCACGTGGTTCGACAGCTGTACTGTGACACACGTTATTTAGGTGAATAAGCACGATGTGATTGTCTGGTTTTTCTTAACACCCCTCGTGACTAAACCTTATTAGGTAAGGTAATTAGAGTATTTTATGACGCAATTTGAAAAACGTGTAGGAATCTCTTATTCCCGCCAACTCAGAAATAAAGTGCGGCGTAAATAATAAAGAATTGCATAATACAGTCCCCCGTTTAAGAGTTCAAAGTAATGTGGCGTTGGAAACTGTGAACTTTGCCAATAATAACAGAGCGTAAATCTCGCCTTTTTCATTATAATAGTTTCTCGGTGGTTTCTTGAAAGGAAAGTACTCATATTTTGAAACGGAGAAATAATAAAGATGGAATGAGTGGTTTTTTCAAAAGCTAAGTTTAATTGCTATTTAGGTAAAGAAAGCATTTGTATTTTATTTTCTCACAAATACTAACTACCTACTTACTCAAACTGAATATCTGAGTTTTTCTCTACATTGCTCTAGCATTAGAGACTGGAAAAACTGACTGTAAATTCAGCATAGAAATAAGTGTACAGCAATCACGCTACACGCGCTAATTTATACATTAATCCTCGTTTGAATCCATCCGTCCACATCAATTTGCCGAGGTCAAAGTTTCCCTAAATATAAACAAACTTGAAAGAACTTTGCGAATAATCTCGTTATCTCCATCGATCGCCCTCAATGTTCGGATAAACAATAAATTATACAGAATCAACTTTCAGCTCACATACATACTCTTTTAGAACAATTTGATTTGTTAGCTCCTTTCAGGGTTTCGTACTTTCCCGCTCGTATAATTCCGTCCCTGGTCCCTCCATTAGTAAAATTTGTTAGAAAAACCTTTTTTTATTTACTTATTTACAAAACGTCCTCAAAGCTAAATGTTGGGTACCTACGCAAAGCAGTAAGTAATCCTAAGAAATAAATTTCAACTAATCTTTTGATGTATTCTTATGTCAACATCATCTTCATCGTTGATTCGAAAAAGTTTATTCGCAAAAAAATATCTGATGTTTGACTTCTAGGAAGTTCTGAATCGCTGTTTTCCTTCGAACACTATTAGTAGGTAAACACCGTTTACATAGTAACTAAATTCTGGCAAAATATCGCGATGTTACATACAGACAGATCTTTGTGATTGATCACATAGTTTTGTGTACTAACACCTCTGTGGTAATCCATTTGTCCAAACACGTTTACTGAGAAATATTCAGTTTCTTTTAGTCCCATAGGGATCGAACGGTCGAGGATTGAAAGTTCACGTTGCTTTTGCTTTATACAACTTCT
Source organism: Eulithis prunata (assembly GCA_918843925.1). Taxonomy (NCBI): domain Eukaryota; kingdom Metazoa; phylum Arthropoda; class Insecta; order Lepidoptera; family Geometridae; genus Eulithis; species Eulithis prunata. The sequence goes on along the minus strand of OU974014.1, from coordinate 4,771,180 downwards.
GTCGTTTATCATCGAGCTCCACTCCACAATATATTTTTAAATGGAAAATAAAATTAAAGGTGGAAATGGCCACCGTCAATACGTGGCCACGCGTGGCTATAGCCTGATCATACTAACTCTGCAACACTTTGAATATAGGAGAATTTTGAGCCTATGCCCAGTTGGTATCACCGTCTGTACAGCAAAAACTATTTAACAACCTATTTTGTACCGTGAAAGTACTGTAAACATGATTGTACTAATCTTTTTGGGGTGCCCATTTATTCCATTGCAGATTTAGCATGGTTAGATTCTATTTACTATGTTAACTGGATTAGGATAGTCAAATTCTTAATTCTGCACAGGTACAAGTTTTTTTTCGGCATAAAACAAAGAATATTGTGTTAGAAATACGACGTGCAAATCGTAATCGCAACTCAACGTGTTCAACAGTGACGGATACAGGATTTTGGTTTAGGGGAAGCTTGTGTCAGGATTTCTAGTTGGGAGTGGCGGGGGCTTGATCCAGCTATTTAGAGTTTTCTATGACAAATGTTCGTCCTCTCTTATGTTAAATGTTTCTCCTGTAGGTTGTAAATAAGACTCACATAATCCACTTTACTTGTATATAATATCATACTATCTGTACACGATTATTAGCTCAGAATCTACAATAATCCAAATACAAACACACTTTCTTATTCGTATCCCGCGTTGCTCCGTGACGTCACACTGTACTTACGTCATGATGACAGGTTCATGCACTTTTCACTGACTTTTGTCATTGACAATTAAGATTGTTGAAGGACAAACCTTCATACTTACTGTCTCGTTTTTTGAGGGCGCTAACACTTAAGTAGCCTCGAAGCTTTTGGGGAGGGGGCTTGAGCCTTCTAGCCCCCCCCTCCTCTAGATCCGCTAGTGGTATTCAATAATGAGTAATGATGACGTTTCACAGAGTGGCGGGCGAGCTCGGAGATGATTGAGTGTGTGTCGGCACAACCACTTCATTTGCTACATGCTGGTGCAGTTTGCTGTCTACTGTTGAGTTATTTATCAGTAATTAATGCTTTCAGAATGCCGATCATCAGTGTAAACAGAAACCCTGTCTAAAAGTTTATAAACGACTAGCTTCCGCCGGCGACTTCGTCCGCGTCCCTTTTGATCCTGTTGATTTTCTGGAATAAAAAGTAACCTATGTGTTAATCTAAGTTACGAACCATACTCTAAGTTTCATCCAAGTCGGACCAGCAGTTGCAGCGTGTTTGAACACAGCCATCCAAACACCAAAACTTTGTAATTTTTTATATAAATGGGATGTACAAATTGCAGAGGCGGATTCGGAAAATGTTTAGTTTCTGCTTATAGCTTCAAAACATTACTTATTGTAATTCAAAAGTATTCATTGTAGGTACTGTACATATTGTAGGTTCATTCTGTTAGTAGGTAGTATTAGTGACATTTTCATGTTACTGACTGATTACTGAACACGTCGTTGATCGCTCCAAAGATTAGTAAGCTACCTGCAGTTAGGTAGATTCGATAACTTTCCATTGCGAGACAGTGCATACTTCATAACAACTAAATATCAGTTACTTCATTGCAGACTGAGCATTGTCAGACACGATCTCTATAGGCTCACCGGTTTTTCCAGATTTTGACACATTTATAATTAGGGGTTACACCACCATTCTACATTGAAACACAGCTTTAGATTTAATCGTACGGATTGCACAATCCATTTCGATAATAGATCTCGACTGGTTCGAGAGTAGGTACCTTACCTACCTAAAATAGATACACAGCGGACATTTATTGGATTTTTTAAGAAGTTTCGTCCGTAATGTGGATGTAAGTAGCGTTCGCGGCCGATTATCCAAACATTTGACCGAATGAGAGTAATCTTGTTCAAAAGTTTAATTCTTTGTTCAGTAACGTCGCAATAAACAAAAAAAAAAGTGCGTGGAGTCCCTCCGCGTGGAAGAAGTTATGCTTCGAGTTCCACTCTCGGTCTGTGTTTAATGTGAAATTAATTTAGTATTAATACAATGACGGCACAGAACTGTCATATTTAAAGAAAAAATTGTGTGTACTACAAGCAATGATTTTTATGTAGAAGATCATTGTGTACAAGCATTTTGCTATTATTGGTAATCTATATACTCGACCTTGAGTCCACCGATGTCCGGTAAAAACCTGACTGGCAAACTACGTTACGAGTTATGGTCGTCATAGGACGTTCTCCTCTTTTTAGAGACAAAGCTTAACTAAAGAGTGAAGATTTAGTTCGTTCGAAATGTACTGGCGCAGAATAGAGTGCGCTGGGAATAAGCAAACGTAGTTCAGCGAGAAAGACTGTTATTGTAAGAACAAAGTTGTAGAAAAACGTTAGTCATACTTATTTGTTCATACGTTTTTAGAAGAGACCTTATGTAAAAACTGCATGAGGTGGTCATAGCCGTAAACAAACATCTTGTAGACTTGCTCTAAAGTACAGTCGGAAACAAAATTTTTAGTTCATCTATAAATGAATATCGGTGCCTGAAATTAATAAAAAAAATTAACCTATTACTATAGAAAGACTACGACAAAACCGTAACAATAACACATAGAACATTATATGGTACTTATGGTCGAGAATAGAACTTGTTGAAAATGAACCCTAATTACTACAGAAAATAACATCAGAAATTAATATTTTAGTTAATATAGTTTCAGGATTTTTTTTCAAAATGCAAAACCAAACGCAAAAAGTGGAATAAACGAATGAAAAACAAAACATTTTTTTTAAGTATGAGAATGAGAAGTCTTCTGAAATCCCAGTTCAATAGTTCGTTTGATATTTTCAGTTTTCAAGATCCTTCACATCTTCTAGGTAAGCCCTTTCCCCGGTATATTATAATAAGTAAAAATAAATTAATAGCTTGTACCGACAAGGTCTTTGCCCCGCGGTGAAACCAGTCAAGTCATTTAATTATAAGTAAGTACAGTTACAAGTATAGTAAGTATTATATGATCTGTGGTACAGTTATTGAAACGTAGAATCCCAATAAAACGCTGCAAAAACGTCTAAATAGATTGATTTCCGTCTAAATAGATTAAGATTGAAATATTATATTTTCGAATATTTTGCTATTAGTTTTACTTGTAAAGCCAAACCTTTTCATTTTAATATAAAAATAAGTTGGAAAAATGGTGTTCTGAGTATTGGCTTTCAATTAGTGCTTAAATAGTGCCTCAGAGTTAGGATGTGAGCACACTTGCAGCCGTGCCCACAGCACAGTGGCCATCCGGGCCCATACTAAAATCTCTAAAAGTAGCAATGGTTATAATATAATCAAACAAAGCTAAGAGTATAATCATGACGGCATAAAGTAATGGATAATAACTTCATAATCAACCCCTATTTGCTTAATGCTTGTTTGGCCACTAAGTGTGCGTGCAGCCTAAATCAAATAGCTAGTTGGAGATACCGACCCAGCTGAGTTCTCAGTTCCGAAACTCCATCTAGTGAGCAAATAAACAAACACAAGATTTCCCGCAAACTTTTCATGACATTGCATAAAATATGCAAACGATAAATAATATAACAAGCCGTGGTCGATGTACAATGCCGAGTGCGCGGCCCCCGGCTACGTTTAATTAGCACTGACTTTTGGATATAAATTCATGGTTTACAGTTTTGCTATAGTAAAGAGAGAAATAGCTTCACTACTGTAGATTCGGTAATCTGAAACTGTAGGTAAAAAAAATCCCACGAATTTTTCAATACCAAATCACAGTTTTGACGTTTGTACATTTATATAGTAGGTAAAAGGAAAACATTATTGTTTTATAATTTTTTGGACGAAATCTGGAAGTGCTTATATTGCTTATTCTGAAGCTTATCTTTAAACCCGCTACTTAGAAACTATGTATACTTTTTTTAATTTGTAACTACGTGTTAAAATGTACTGTGTTATTTTTTGATTAAAAAAATTTTCAAAGTAATCAGAGCCTCTAGGTAAAGTTGCGAGGAATGACCCTGAAATTAATTTCGACCTTTATTTACCACAGAATACATATTTCCATAGAATCGTCTGACGACACCGGTCCTAAAGATCTCGTGTTTCATCTCTGTTTATATGCTACTCAGATGAAGTATTCATTGTTCATTCTTTTTGTTTTTTTCATTGTTTTTTTCTACCTATTTTATTTTTACTAAGTTTCAGATTATTTTTAGCTAAGTCACTGTCGACAATAAAAACCAATCGAATTTTTTAACTATGAGCAGCCACTGGCTCCCGAAACACAGTTTATACCTACTAGTTCGGGATCCTATGAATACAAATATGTACTAGGTACCCATTTTGTAACATTTTTTAATGTCAAAGTAAATTTTTATTTTCATTTTCATTCTCATTCTCATTCTCATTTTTTGGAAACTGCTAGTGAATGAGTACCTACTGGTTCTCCTCTACTATGTCTCGGTGCAGCGGTTACACCGATGTTTCCATTACATTCTCACTTGGCGCATGCTTAAAGAGCTTACGTTTTAAAACATCAGTCCTGACAATGTGACCGCAATGTTTTTTATGTGTTTTGTTACAGCTCGAGATTAAATTTTGTTCATTTCAGACTGTTTATTACACTGGCTTATTAGTTTTACAATGTACCTTGTTTTGCAGGTAAAGGTGCGCGGTTATGTCTTATCTCGTGTGTTCTACGGCCCTATCTTTTGTTACCATCAGAATTTGACAAATTACAATAAAAAATTATAGTTTACCGGGGTCACTGACCTTCGTTAACACTGAAACATTTCTTTAGAAATCTAGCCTGTTTTTTTACGTATCAAATCACATTGCCCTTGTCAGTAGCTTTATATTGACTTCACGGAAATCAAGTAGATAAGTAAGTTTCTTCGAGGTTTTAATTTTAGCCACAAAGGTCCGTTATAGGTTATCGTAGACCCGGGGGTCAATCGCGCTAAGTTGTAACAGCTCACCAGATACTGTTAAGTTATGGCCGATTTTCACAGTGTTTCAGAGAGATTGACTTCCAGGAGTTCTTTCAACTAGATTGATTCACAGTGTAAATCGGCCATAACGTAACAGTAACAGTAACTGGTGAACTGTTACAACTTAGCGCGATTGACCCCCAGAACTATTTCCAAGATTTCCATGAAGAAATTCTTAGTAAGTAGTGGCCTACTTTCACTATGTTTTATGACAAGAGCCCGCGTGCAGAAGCTATGTGACAGATGTTGGCATGAAGAAAATAGTACATGAAAATGTTGTATTCTCAAACCATCTAATCTCACAAAAAACAACAATTCAAACGCCTTTACTTAGACTACTCGCCATCCTTTTAGCTCTGAGTTATTGCGTGAGCAGGAAAAGGCTGGATTGATGTTGCAAAGTTTCGATCCAATCGTAGCAGGAAGCCACCGAAGTTACCAACTTTTCGTGTCACGTCCTCTGTAACACAATCAAGCCTGTAAACAGAACATTGTAGCTGCAATGTCTTAGAAGTTCACGAGCACCCTCCTTGTTAAGGTGAAACCTATTTGAATTTAACATTGGATAGATTAACCTAAGCAGTGAGAACTAGAAATCTTTCGAAAGTGTCAAAATAGTTTTATTATACTAAACCATCGAACCGAAACTACGGACAGAGGCCATAATTAGAAGAAGAAGAAGATTGGCGTACCCTTTGAATTTGTCGTTGTTCAAGTAATGTAATTAAAAGAAATTAATGTGCTAGTGCGCTCGTGTGAGCACAATTGTGCCGTTTCATTTTCAGAGCGCCAATGAAAAAATGTCCATTGTACAAAATGTCGTAAAATTGTAACCGCTTCTTTTTTGTTGCCAATAATTGTCAACTAAGTGATTTGATTATTACCGTAGTAGAGAACTAGAAACTTAGATTGTATCACTAACTATTTCGCTATATTTAGTTATTTCACTACTATTGTATAAATAATACTTTATTTCTTTCATTCTATAAATCATCAAAATATTTACCTTACCCTGCGTACATTAAATCAAAGCTCGACTGAGCGAACCATTTTCTTATTTCAATAATGTCATATCGGAGTAAAAGCCAATTTTACAGAATAAATTGACTCAACGACAAATTATATCCACTTGGAGCTGAACGTGGCTTGTTCATAAATTTTATATTAGAGAGTTTGTTTAATTCGAGTATACTCTTAGAAGCGTACGAGTAGGTACACTTGGATCACGGCAAGAACTGTGTGAAACTAGAAGTGACTTTATTTACTAAACAGAGTAATATTTTCTTTTATTTTATAAAATAAATAAATATATAAAATAGAATCATGCATGATCTTATAAAAATTAAAGGTTAAGAAGTCAACACAAAAGTAAGTATGGGAAAAATACAAATACAATTTCTGAATATACTACTAATTCACAAAACAGGTCAAAGACTCAAACATACAATGTTAATGAAAGATGATGTATGAATTTCCGTAATATTTCATGAAACGTTCATCTGTGTTGCTACGGGAATTCTACCCTTTGACCCTATTTTACAAATAGAAAACAGATTTCCGGTGTATATACGAGTTTGTATAGACAAATTGTCTAAGAAAAAAAAACTGTGGTTTAATTCATGCCAAGTGCTAGGTTACCTATACTTATATAGTTTTAAACCCTTGACCAACACCAACTCGTTGTAAGCTTGGCTATAGGTAAATACCGTGTTCTATCTTTTGCTCTGACAAGCAGATTCTTGATCGAAGGAAACAAGCAAGATATTGTATTGATGTCCATCTGGATTGAAGGATCCTATACTCAGATCAAGCTCAAAATTAGGCAGGAAAATGTAAAAAAATTATTAGAATTGATAGCACTAATCCAAACTTTGTAAAACCTAAGATACGGGAGTTATAACTAAAAAACAGGATCCCCTCGATCTAGCATTTCAGGAAAATCGCATTCTTAGTTCTCAGAAACTATTGACTCTAGGCTCATGGTTTCTTGAAGCCCACAAACTGTAAAATACAGAACATAGTGACAAAAAAATATGACTTCTTTAGCTCTGAAACTGCCCAAAAGGTCCATAAAATATCCGTTTATACTTAAATGGTAAGCAAGCGCTGGTAACCTGTTTTTTACGTGAATTGCGGAAACCTCTTGAGTGAAAACAATGTTTTCATATAAAACATCTTAGCTCGAAAGCTAATAACACAAGAGCCCTGGGACCGTGTGCTATTGTTCCATTGCAGTACCCACCCTGTTATTGTTCGTTCATTTGTTCACTCAGTTAGTTTTTAATGGTTTTACTACGCAGTATGTTTTAGTGGTGTTTTGTTTGGTAAAAGTTTTCTTAAGTTCCTAAGCACGTTTTTGTCATAAGAGTTTATACACGGAATATTAGTTTGTATAAATACTGTGTGGACTGTGTGTCGGCAGTCCGATTTGTCAATAGGCTATGATATAGGTGGCTGCTTATGGGCCGCAGCGTCCCCCGGGCGGCAGTTTCGGTAATATTACATCTAAGGAGTTCCCGCTGATGACTCCTTGAAATTTAAAACCTACACTTCGTTCAATCTCAGTCAACTTACAACATCCTTTCAACAGTTAAACGTTCTCCAAGTCTAGCTCACGAGCTACTAGAATGTTATACAGTGGCACGCTAGAAAACCACTTTGGACAGGTTCGAATTCCTTCTACGCTGGCGTCAGCCGTGAACGTTCCTGGTTGCGCTGACGTGTTGCAGTGCTCTCATAGTAGAACATAACGTGCATTTATACGCGCGCTTGATCGACGCCTCAGCGAATAGGTACTTATAGGAGAATTTTTTCAAGTCTTACTCTTCTATTGGTTTTGATGGTATTATTATTACTTAACTTTTAAAAAATCCCATTGGATTATGCACATGTAAATAAGTATAGTAAATGTAGTCGTAAATAAGCAATATTTAACTGTAGCGAAATAATAAATATCCCCTAGTTGGTCTAATAGACAATCTTATGTAGTGAGGACACGAACTTTTAAACATAAATATGTTTAATAAGAACTTAGTAATCGAATATTCATGTAAACTAAAAAACTAAATAACTAAAACTAAGTGCAGAAGTCAAAAGTGACTTCATAACTTCGTAATACAGCAAGTAATTAGATCTTGGAAGTAGAGTGATGCATCATAGATAGAGCTTCGCTGACGGCAGTGATGCATCGCTTTCTGAATCTTCGAACGTGTTTGCATGGAACCTGTAGCAGGTTCAAGAGTATGTAGATGAGATAAATTTTGCTCAATCCTTGAAATTGTACTAATAAGTAGTATTGTGTGGTATGTGTCCGTTCTGGGCCTCTACTCCGAATAATGATAAACGAAGATTCGGTAGTTATGTCCGTTTACATTAAACACTGTCACTGCAAGAGCCCGCGTCAACGCACCAAATCTTCGTTAGTCATTATTCGGAGTAATTCGGAGTAGAGTCCATGTTCTGTGGTTAGTACCTGTATTTTACTGACGACTTCACTCGTTTGAGAGGTCGAAGTTAACATAATTTATTTATTCACAAAGAAAATTACAACTAATACAGTATTTACAATATTTACAATATTTACAAAATACACATGAAACAGTTGAGCTATCTACAAACCGTTGCAAACGATTTATAGATAGCTCAACTGGTCCAAATCAGTACCAATCGGAAGCGTGCCCAAGACACTGGCTGCATTGCCGCGCTGAATAGCAATGCTGATACGCTGGCCTAGATAATCACCAGCCCTCGGGTCACGCGTCGCTTCGACTAGACGCCCTGAAAGAATTTTGAAGTTAACAGCTAAAATCTTATTTATGGTTCTTATAACGAAATTTAATAAATACGAAGTAAATGGTTAATTGAAACACTTAATACAAAGCACAGTTGCACCACGGAACAAGCACCTGATAGTAAGCGGTTACCTCGACCTATAACAATTGCATTACCTTACAGTTTATAGACCCTAAGACCCTATGACGGGACATGTACGTTGTCACGTCCATGAGTACTAGTGCATACAACAGCTCCTGCAACTGCGCATAAATTATTTAACAGGAACTACGTAAGCCGTAAACACTCTACGACGTAGTAAATATCGTAAAAAGTCTACGTGGTCTTAGAGAATCAGCGATATCGGTTATTTAATTAATTTTATTGGTTTTTTGCCTATTGTCAATATTGATTTGACCAATTCATTATTTTTATAGGGTTCCAAAGCTATCAATTTGTCGCAGGCTGGTTTAAATTCACTACACACATATTTTTTAAGAGCACGTAAATATCTCCACCATTTCAATTTTTCAGAATGTCGGTTCACATTCACATGCGCTCACTCGTTTTAAAATTTCCTGATGAGTCACTTCACGTCATGTCATGTATAAGGGCCCTTAGTCAGGCAAATAACTCGAAAGCGTTCATTGTACAGAGGCCTCAGCACAAATAAATGTGACTAACGTATCGAAACGGTAGCGTATCCAAAATACATTGCGCGCTGACCATTCAACGTTGCGCAGTCGAGTTGACTTCGACGCGCAATATAACTCAAATGCTTTAGGTTTACGTAACGCGGCAACTGTCAGTGCTTGAGGCCTATTTTGAAATATTCAAACGCTGAAAAGTTTGCAATAAAAATAAAGCAGTCCCGTCAATTAAAGCCTTTTAAGTAAAGTGCAATATTGTGTTCGAAATCTGAACCAATTTGTAGCTCTCGTAAGTAGTAATTATTAAAACTGTATGATAATAAATGGTGTATTGTATAGGTATGCATACAATTTTGTATTTTCTATTTATATTATTCAAAGTAACATTTTTGTTGAAAACATAGAGAACACAATATTTTTATTACAGAATGTGATGGAGACCACTAACAAATTGCTATATGATTTAAAAAAATTAAAAATGTCAATCATTTGGGATGCAAGTAATCTTAATAACAATTACGACATCTTATTTACACTAAAAAACTAAATGTTAAAAAGTAAGATGTAAATGTTCCGAAAAAAGCAGAATCTGCAATGCAAATACTCAACTAATGACAAAATAACTTTTTAGCTCAACATTCTACATCCATCAAATTATATTGCCTGAACCTATAAGCGTACCTACAACAAATCCTGTAGATAGTCAACTCTGCGCATGGAAGTCAAATCAGCTTTAAAACGGCTAAGCCGAAACTCTTTTAATTATTCCCGTTCCCCTAAAATTTCAGCAAAAGTTGCGCACAGTAATGAACTCTGATAGCTAATGAGCTTTAAGCAAACCTGAAGCTTATTTTATGGATTAAGTGTGCGCTAGTGAACGAATAAGTTTAGTTCTATCCACAGATTTATAAAATAAAAAAAGCATAAAGAGCGTGGCATTGATGTGCTATTTGCAAATATTTACCGATTTATTCATATATTGATTTTCCATCCATAAAATAGACTAAGCATTATAAAAAATATATTTATGCAATTAAACTTATTGAAAAAAACTTAATATGAACAAATCAATACCTTTAAAATGATACCCCACTTAACTTAGTGGGGTATCATGTACCAGTATGAAATTTTGACCTCCTCTTCTTGACCTTTTGATAGTGAAAACAAAAATATTTTTGGCTCTTCTCACTTGCAACAGGAGCAAGTAAATAAGTTTAAAAACTTCAATTCGATAGCCTTATGTAGTGATTGAAATATCGGCCTTGATAGACGGACGGACGGCCAAAATTGAACCATATTCATTCCGGTGATTCCGGTACTTGATGGTCTGGAAACTTAAAAAGGTAAGCACTATGTCATCTTCAGAATGCGGTCTACCTGCACTATCGAATAAGTTATCAAGTAAAAAAGCAGTAAAATGGTGGCTTCAGAGTGCGGCATATCATAGAAGCTGCACCCTAGAGTCGTAGACAGTGCTACGAAAGATTTATGTGAGCGAAGATAAATTTATCACAGGCGTTGAACATTTCCACCTGATATTTCTTTAAGATACTTTAAATCTTCCCACGAAACAAGTAATTGATAACAGTATTTATGAAAAGGTTTACTATGGGGGTGTAAAAACTATCTAAGTTGTACCCTAAATCATAATATCTACTAAACTTTGTGTTTATCGTAGTAAAAAGGCATATTACTAGACCACGATCTCATTATTTACATAGCTACTTTATTGTACAAATATTGTGATTTAATGTTCATAATTTTTACTGCGGGTAAACAGCAGTAAAATATTTAGAAACTAGTGTAAACGTGAAAACGGACCATCATCACGGCATGCGTCTCGCGTGCGACCAGTTAGTCTTGCTAAATGTGTGTTCGCAACATTTTTATGGCGGTTTCTGGCAATAAATACGCGAATAAAGAAATAAATACAAATGTCCGCCCCGGGGGGGTTAAGCTGTTGATATATTCTCCTAGTAAAGATTGTTAACAGATAGGTGTTTAGGGGTTATATTTTAAGTTTTTTTTTATGAATAAAATAGTGTTTGACTTCCATTCGTCATTCTTTATGAAGCAGCACTGAGAAGTGCATTGATACAAAATCGAAATGAAAAAAAATATGATAAAAAAATGCTGACACCACTGGTTACAGAATAAGGGGCTGGCTCTGGAATGAGGAGGGCAAAACTTCTCAAGTCTCGCATGTTTAGTCAAAGTGACGAAATTTCTTGCGACAACATCATAAAATAAACAAAAAACTTTACCAAGGGAAAGTCGTAAAACAACATAATAAGGTCGGGAGTTCACAAGGTAACAAGTTGTTGTGCAACTTGTACTTTGTACTAATATACAAAGTTCCAATATAGTCATTTCGTCAACTAGTGAAAAAGTGGTCAGTAGACACTATCACTCAGCCAAAAAAGTAAAAAAGTCTAGTACCATTGCTTACATTATGATATTTGACCAGTTGAGCTATCGTTTGCAACGGTTTGTAGATGGCTCAACTGTTTCATGTGTATTTTGTAAATATTGTGAATATTGTAAATACTGTATTAGTTGTAATTTTCTTTGTGAATTAATGGTTATTTCATTGTTTGATGTTAGTATAGGTATTAGTATATATTAGTTTGTAAGGTGTACCTACGTACAATAAACTATTTTCATTCATTCATTCATTCATTCATTCATTCACGATGGCCAATTGCAACTTTGCAACTAGGCAACGTTGCGTGTCATCAGGCAACACGTCACCTAAACAAGACCCTACCTCATTGCTCCATAACGAGCAACATTTTGTTGTATATACAGCAACTGTCGCTTCGTGAATCAAAGGCTCTAGCATGTTTGTTTCACTTGCAAATAAAGTAAGTTCCTAAAGAAGTGACTGTAATCAAACGAATAGAAGTTACTTAACTTCCAAAAGAGAATGTTTTTGCGGTAAAAATATTTATTTTACGACGAAAAGTTTGTTTTGATGTACGAAAACTGTTTTATAGATTGTTAGCCGCATAAAGTTTATAAAGTAACAATATTTCTGGTTTGGGATTCATTAACAGATAAAACATATTCAATATTATTTTTTAATATTTAAACCTCTTTTGAAGCTGACTGACAATCCACGTCCTAGAGGTATGAAATTTGAAGGGTATCATCCTTATATAGTGTAGGTGTGCACTAAGAAAATAATTTTGAAAAGTCGGATCCTAAAGGGTCTAAAATTAGGATCAAAGATTTTAACCAAATAATGCGTATGCTGCTTCCACGCGAGCAAAGCCGGGGGCGACCACTAGTACATGTGTATTATCAGTCCATAGATAAAAATTATGCCAAACTTTACTCAAAAGTGACAAATTTTGAGTTATTACGATAATAAAGCTACGGTACAAGCTCTGCTTAGTTTGGGACTAGAGGGCGTTGTGTGTAATGTCCAAGAATATTTATTTATATTTATTTATTTAATAGTTGCAAGGAGCTATATTTAAAGCAAAATAAAAATAGCACTTAAATAGTAACTGAAGAATTATCTTACTAAAGCAAGCAAGCATACCTACTCCCATCAATACTTACTCATTGGGTTAGAGAATCTAAGATTCTTGCTCATCTGCTGTAATTCACTGACGAACTACCAAGAGTGTTTTTTGGCTTGCTGACGTCACGATCGAAATACAACTAGCGAAGTTGAAACGTGCAACTACCACACCACAACACCACAATTTGATATAATTTTGCGTTATTTGATTTTAATTAAGGCCGACGAACAATACAATGCCCGTGAGCACAAACATACTACATTGTAGTTACGTAGGTACTAATTGTTCGCTACGTTGCAGTTGGCCGTACTAAGTTCTGCAAAAGCATTATTAGATTCAATTGGATTGTTAAAAATTGATAACACAGGCCCGCTTTAAATGCTCTACTGTTACTAAATGATTTTGTAATTAGGTATTTTTTATATTATTTCGCATTTAACTCGCTGCGCTGTGTTACATTTTACAGGTAGCAACTAAGTAAGACAGTAAAATATGTATTTTTGACATTTTACTAAACAAAAACAATTACTACAGTGTCCCGTTAATTTTTATTGTGATTTCTTTGTTGTAACTGTGTATGTTTCTTTATATGACTCAAAATAAACATTCTCTATTCTATTCTATTCTAAGTGTAGGCATAGGTTGCCTCCTGACGCTGTATAAACCATCTTCAATAGATGTAAAGGCCTATACAAAAATATTATGATAAACACACGCGAACCCGGAGTAGGTCAGTTAGTGGTAGTAAAGAAATCGAAGGATTTTTATAAATAAGAAATGTCGAAATCACTCTCCGACCACAACAAAAACCTCGAGAAAACTTTTAAGAGCGAACCCTTGCACATCAGAGCCCTTTTCCAAACACCTGACAATGCCGGCAAATTCTACCCAAGTGGATTGAATATGAATAAAAAATATGTGAAGTCATGTGATTCGGGAAACTGTTTGGAAGCTTTTGTTAAACGGTTCTTTTTCAACAAATTCGGAACCATTTTCAAAGCTGTGTGGTGTTTACCCGGCTGGAAAAGTGCTTGCCTACAAATACAAATAGATTGGTAAACTAGGTTAGGCAACGGTCAAAACTTAGATGGGTGTCTGCTTATGTGCCTTGCGTGCTGTGGAAAGTATCCTGGATCGCAAATCAAGTTGTCAAAATGTGTAAACAAATACTTGGTTATTTCACGCGCATTGTTAATATTCTATAAAGAAGTCCTACGAAAAAAGTTTATTGCTTCTGATTTCTCCTGAAATCAAATCATTTCAAATTATTTATTTTCCCACCTGAATCATAAAAATTCATACAAATGTTAAGTGAATTTCTCGCTCCATAGAACTATTAAAGCAGCCATTTAGTCCACACTACGTAACTGCGCTTAGCTTAAGTGCTCCCAAGCATTAGCATTTCGTGCCTTTTATGGCTTTTCTTGTTCAAAAACCTTCTACGAACTTAATATGCCTCATTCGTACGTAAATGGTTGAAGTTTTGCTGTATAGAGGTCCTAACAAGTAACCCTGCGTTACCCTGCGTCATAATACCTCTGGGGCTCGGGAGATTATGACCGTTAGTGCGTTCATGGCCTGCTACAAGTACCTACCTACCATAAATTTTACAACAAAGGGTGGGCTTGAGCCGTCTTCACTTCAGTGAGCCCAACTAAGCCTGCTCAGATAGGCACCGAGATGGGTTATGGAAAATTTAATTGCTTTATAGGCTTAACCTCGGTTTCGCAAACAATTTCTAGCTTTATTAGGAATCTGACACGTCTATAAGTCAGATTTATCTATGTCGACTACTGGGCCGGTTCTGATGGCTTGAATGAGCCCAGATGCTTTAGAGGTGCTAAACGCTCTAGCTCATAAAGTCCGAACTTAGGCACTTGTCAGTGACAATAGTAGATTCTTCGACTATCTCTGTCATGGCTTTGAGACTGCTTTAGGAAGAATTGGTTTTACTTTAGTTCCCTACGACGATGCACAGGAGTGCTCAAATTAAAAAGCCTCCATCCATTAGTAAACCTTTTAAATAATTCTTTCTGTATACCTAGCTAAGTTTATATAACTTTTAGAGATTCTGCTCTCGATTTCCTTATCAACTTTGCTCTCAACGTGATTAGACGCTTAATTGTAAGAGGTTAATTACAAGAACGGTACCAGCATTTACTGTCTCGAATTAAGCTTCGACTGTGTCATGTAATGAGCGTGTTTAATGTATCGTAATTAAAATAGTACCTATAGCATACATTTTTAAAGCTATTAATTCATTAAAATCTGCTAAAAAATTGTCCAAAGCCGTGCATAAGGATTATAAGACTCAGCGTTTGTAATCTCACGGTATGATAGGTCAGACGTCGATGTTAATTCGTCCAAAACGTGGGTTAATTCGTCCAAGAGAAAACGTAGATGCATGACAAGATTGGACGAATTAAATTCGGCCAAGGAGACAAGTTGTAGAATTTATTTAAAAGAAAATCGATAACTATAGAAACTAGTGCTTAAAGTACCTAATACAGATTTGATTACAACTAAGTTAAGTGTTCAAACAAAAGACGTATGTACTTAGGTACCTACTCGTATACAAACTAACTTCGAAGGTAAATAATGAATTCCCTATGTAGGTTTTCCTATAGGTAACTATGTACTAAAATACTGAAATAATAAAACATAGAGACGTTATCCTATGAGTTGTGTTAATTCGTCTAAGGCTATAATTATTAAGTAACAACTATTCAGCTTATTATTGAGCTTTCAACAAAAACATGTTTTTTAATTCGAAGATTAGTCTTGTTTGGAAAAATACCCGATTAAACCGACTACCTACTTATGCGGTATTATTACGTTTATAATAATTCTAGTAATTTGGAAATAAGTTTGTAGGGATAGGTAGACTTTCGCAGAATTTTCCAAAAACGAATCAATGAATTACGTGATATTAAAACCAAGTTGGCTTCAACTAAAATTTTAATTTAACTACTTTCTACCAATTTTTTGCGCAATTTCTTGTCTTCATGTTTTATACAAAATAATTATATCTTGAGATAACCAAGAAAAAAATTAAGTAAATTTTTGGTCGGTTCGCAATGTCGGATACGGCGAAGGGATATAAACCTAGGAAAAGTTAATCTGTTTTGGCGTTGCCTTAATAAGAATCTGCTTGAATTTTCCTGTTATCTTAAACAAGTGATGCTGTATTTCAGCGTAAATTGGTTTATCTTAAGAAAAATGCTTCGGTACAGCGGAACAACTACCTAAGTAATAAACTTATAACAATGTATTCTCAGACATGACTTCATTTTTTGCTTATTGTGGATCCGAAAATAATATTTTATCCGTAGGTAAATATGAATATAATAAGAATTACGACAGTTAATTAGTTTGCTTGTTGTTCTTTTGCTACAGCGTAGGTTGTAGCTGTTGGTGTCCATTTACAAGTAAAGTTTCAGGAATTTCTAAGTTCTGTAAATAAATATTTAATTTTGTTTGATATTTCACTCCAGTGCTTATGGGTACTTATTCATTTTTATTGTTGCAAATATTAAACAAACTCAGGAATGACTTAGTACTTTGGTATACGTAAAGAATCTTATTTTCAAGAACTTATAAAACTATAAAAAAATATCCCTCTGTTCCTCTTTGGAGTACTGTAACGGCAGCAGTCGCATTCAGTTTCATTCTGTAAGACGATTACCAACACCTATTCAAGTCTACCTATTACTGTCCTGCTTCAAGGCATAAGAAATAGCGTACGCCAGAGTGATAGTAAAGATAAGGTTGGTATAAATATATATAAGTTTTAAAACGTTTATACCCAGGTATATGTAAAGTTATGTTAACTATTTTGATTAGGTATTAAAATATCTTTGGGTTTATTTTATGGATGTTATTAAAATCAAAAACTTGGTGGCCTTTCTGTGACTCTCATAAAATCTCAATCAAATCAAATTTTATAATTACTAGTGTAAAACACGTATCTACCTATTTAACTGACAGACAAAACTTATATTATATCTTCACGCCAGTTGATAGGAAACCGAGTACAAGTACAGTCTGTATCAAAATAGTCTTTGATAAAGTTTAACGTGCTTTTGACCACAATATATTGCACTAGCCCTTTGCTGTTTTCAGACCAGCGTTGTTCCGTGACTATTCGCTCCTTACGAGGCTTCTATGTGAGGCCATTCAGGTACATTGTTACTGCCTCGAGGAACCACGCCGTCTCGCTCTTAATATTTAACCAAGTAGGTACCAAGCAAATAGGATTGTTTTCAAACGGGCTTAAGGGTATGAACAATTTCATAACAATATAAGGCCTTATTTATTTTGCTCTAACCACTGTAGCACGATTGTGTGCTCCAGTAGTTTTAGTTTTCAGTTACATTTAGACGAATCAACTCTATTTAAACTTACCTATTTATGTAACTAAATGTTCCCTATGGTTATAATTAAATGAACATGAAGATAAATAAATAAATATTTACGGGAATTTTGCACAAACTGGTTTAAAAATAAAATAAACCACGTAACAGTTTTTGTCATCTATAAACTTTGAACAAATAAAATAGGTAAGTATTTTTAGAACTTCGGAATAGAACTTCTCTTTCGTTAGAACTTCGAGAAACGGGAATCGTGAAATTTCCCATTTTAGACTCCTCCTCACGTCTCGAGATGCAATATTATTTGTAAATTGTATTACAACTTTTAGGACATGCCTATCACCTTCTTCCGGGTTCACAACCTAGCGGGTTGTAAGGGTTGGTTAACAAAGATTTCTCTGGAGAGTTGTGGGACTCTGCATGATGATGGTCTGCGAAGGTTTGCCCTCAGGTTTTTGTGTTAATAAAGGCAAAACATAAGGAAAGGCGAGGAAGTCAACTGCCCTGTAGAAGCAATACGTATTTTTACAACTGAAATTTTACTCAGGAATTATTTAGTTTGTTAAAATTAATTTGTTAGCCATCTCACATTACTATCGCTCTGTAATTTGGTCCTGTCGGTTTGAGAATGGGTTTATAATCATAACCCTCCTTTTCGGCGTATTCGGGTAATTAGTAAGTAAGCGTTTTCTTCATAATCCAATTGTCAGCACAAGTTTCTATTTTCAAAAAACTGAGGTTCCAGTCAACTTCACAGTTTTGTGAAAAGGTTTTTTTTTCTAACTTGAAAGAAAACAAGCTCTGAGTGGAAGTTTCCACACATTCAAATATGGACACATAAAAGAAGGGTCAGACAGATCGCAGAGTTCAAACCAAATTGCTTTAACGGCTGACTGGGTAGGAAAGCAAAACTGACCCGCGTCTATTGCTCATAAATATTTTAGTGGCTGTTAGTCCAAATGTGCCTGAAGATTAGTAGAAGATGGTTTGATATTTTTTTATACCTCACTCTAGCTTTTGGCTGTGATTTCGTAAAGTTTGCGTAATAATTAATTTCACATTGAAAATTCCTAAACAGAATGAAAGTTCTCCTATAAACTGTTTCAACCAGCATTCACCTGAAGCGCGTGAATCCGCCTCTAAAAGAGCAACATCGTCAACATCGTGTATGAATTAGAGGCACTACAAATACTTTACTATTTTGATGGACTCTCTAAAGAATCAGAAACTGGTGCCATGCCAAGGGGTGTATTGTTCTTTATGCTCCATCACGTTCTGCCGAGTAAAAATATCGAGTAACAAAATCTAAGACTTGATATAAAGATAACTCTTGTGAATTTTAATAAGGGTCTTATTAAGTTTTTAGTACACGATGTTTTAAGAGTAGCGCGCAAAACATCTTGACGTCGTGAAGCTAGTAGGTAGTACTGTAGGTATCATATTTTTATACTAAAGTTCAAAACAAACAATACAAAAAGGTGTTTGCTAAAAATAAGTATAAATATGTTTTTATAACTAACTACAATCTATTAAAACCTCTAAATTTCTCCCATTTTCAATTTCCTAATATAGGTACTTTACTATCTACCTACTAGAATGGTTTCATCCTCAAACTCACACCTAGGTGTACCCTTCGAAAACTCATTTCATGATGGCGTTATGTTACTGCAAACATCACTAACTAACCAAAACTTGATACTGTTGAAATTCCCAGTATTTCACGACCAACTTTAGCCAAACAACATTGAGCTGTCGCTGGTGAAACAATAATGAAAGGTCCCTAACCACTTCAAAAGGAATCCGAATAAAAACGACAGCATCGATACTGAAGCGAGGCTTAACGAGGGAATAAACCGATTTTCACACTGCAAACTTTAAGCTAAAAATATATTTTATTCATGTCACAACGTCCACTGTTCGGAACCAATGAATTTGTAGATAACGCGTTTTATTGTCAGTTAGTAAATAAATTCGAATCGAGCAATCATGTACAGGGATCACGTAGCACACCAGCCCGATGAAAGGTATAATCCAATCAATTTTAACGCCCAAACCAATTGCCAGTGAAATGCAAAGAGAAAACGACAAAAAACTGAACGTTTGATTGAAAGAGCTTTGATTAAGTACCGTTGATCATCTTAGTATTGTAAGGCTTCGATCTCACCCATGTGCTTTCTCATTTGCTTAGACTAAGAGCATGAGCTCACTAGGGAGGCATAGTCGCGACGGGTGATGCAGTATCTTTTTCTGTAGCACGTATTTAACATTAGACGTCATAAAACGACCCTAGATGCAACTAAACAGGGTGCATAAACCTTAGACAAATGTGATGTCAAATAAAACGACAGTTTCTACAATAATAACTAAAATTATAGAGTCACTGTTATGCAGTATCGATTTATCTGTTTTCTATTTAGTTGACCTGTGACGGGCGTCTGTATTCATTGAATTAAGTAAATAATTATGATATGTATCAACCGCCTTCATACATTTGTAACCAAAGCTATCAGCGTAAATCTATTTATTAAACAAAGCTCGTTGACAAGTGTGGTTTTACATTTTGTTTGAGTACACTACCAACGCTCCACAAAAAATCAATGGCTGAGAGCGTCCCAAATGCAAACAAATGGCTAAAAAGTTTAATTAATTAGAGTCAACGCGACGAATGAGCCAAAGAGCAAACGAATGTAACGAATGACTATAAACTTAAACGAATCGAGAGGCGTATATCACAGCGCTCATATTGACATAACAAAATATGTAGATAATATAATAAACATGTATGAATAACAAAGTATGTCGTGCTCCATCTCCATTTTTTTACCTCGGAATGAAAAAAGAGGATGGTTGTAAGTTTGATGAGACGGTTATACCTATTTCGATTTGAAAAACGTTGAAAACGTTGAATTAATAAAAGGAGTTCTTGACATCACATAATTATCTTAATGTAATTTGGTAAAGCTAACCAACATACTCGTAGCACGGGTCAACCAGACAGGCGTGAAAGATATATTAGACGCACAAACAAAAATATTTGCAAACCTAATTACAGTCAGGAAATGTAGTGTCATAGCTGAGTTTAAGTAGTCAGGTCACTCGAAACCTCAAACGACTGTCTTGTTTACTTTGGATCTCCATTTCCTACTATCCAGCTAAAGATTGCTACATTTAAAAACAAACGCATGACAGTGCATTGAACCAAAATAAAATTCAAATACTTTTTTAATTTTCTTGTAGATCCACTACGGCGTCGCGTAGTACGTGCTACGGCGTAAAGTGACTACGAACCCGTGACTTTTTCAACTTCTACGCGTTGAACAAAAGAATGAAAACTTTTACTCCACCATTTTCCATTAGTCGTGGAATGTACACGATGTACGAAAGTCAAATCCAGAGAGTAACATCAAATTAGGCCGTTGTTGAATCAGGTTTAAAAAAACTTACGGTAAACTGTAAGAAAAGACCAATCTTTATTGTAATAGGTTTGATATAAGAGACAGTTGTACAACAATGAATTGGATTTCCATAATATCAAGTGTTGGCTAAACACCTTTGTCTATTATGTATAGCAGTGGATACACACCTTCAAGTCCAGGCTCGTCGCTTATTTGAAGATGTGTGGCCAGTGGCCACCATAAAGGTTGTTTAGACCAAACAGCTGTTTAATGCCCAGTTAGTTTGTGTTGAACTCATCTGTTGAACGGTCGGTTATTGAGTTGATAAACTGTGGCCAAAGAGTGGCAAACACGAGTCTCACGTCCCGTAACCAACAAAAGGAGTTGCGAGGAAATGAGTTAACTTTCGCGAGGAAACCGGCTAATTCTGATACTGCCCTCGCTTTTTAGTTCGGCTGTAAGTCATCGGCGTAGCTTTTTTGTAATTTCCGAGTTGGTAGGTTTTTTTTGTTGCTTTCAGAAGCTGTGACCGTGATATAAAGGCAGCTGGTTGCACAACAGAGGTTTTTTTAAGTTAAAGGGAAGTATAAAGTTTCATGAGGGTATTGTATGTAATCAGAATGATTTACTACGCTAGAGGCTACTAAAAGACATGGTTCAAATCCATGTCTTTTAGTCTTAGACGAGTGTGTTTATTCGTCCAAGCTTTTAGTAGAAGACGCTGTAGTTGAACATGAACATGCAGATTTTATAAGTACCTATCACAAATTACAATTTTGATTCCAGATTAAAGGTTTTAGTTATTGCTATAATATAGTCCTCCACATCGTTTTCAATGAGGGCGACCCTAATTAAAATTAAATTTACAATTACTTATTATCTTAATTAACGTATACTAATAATGTAATACTAGTTTCTAGCATGAGCCCTAATATGGCTAGCTACACCAAATTTAGTTGTCTTCGCTGTTATTACTACAACGTGTAGGTAAAGGTACTTCTGCAAAAATAGTGAATAAAACTACTAGGAGCTACAATCTCTCTTCAGAAGTAGTCGGAAGTTTATAAGTCTCTGGGCAATATTGTTGCAAAAATGAAATAGATAGCGAAAAGTGTTCTAAGAAGCTTTTCACTAGACGATACACATAGCAAAATAGTCACTACAACCACTATGTTATGATTTATTACAATGTTTTTACAGTTACTTAAAAAATCTTGGTAGATTATTTAGTTTACATATTTACTTTAAATAAAATACAACTACCAACTCATGAATAGAAATTCATAGCGATAGCGAAATGATCGAATAATGAAATTGCGCATTTGTCAAATTCGAATGGCAAGAAGAGTTGGTATCGTTTCATCAGGAGATAAAAAAGCTGACAAATGCGGAATAAAAACAAGATCTGACCAAATCGGAATCAGACGAATGGAAGGACGAATGTGAACTAAATCAATCTACCTACCGAGGTTTTACGTCATTTTCATGCTAAACCGAACTTTTGTCAGTGTGTATCAAAAGACTGATGTTACTTTATAGTTGAAAGTTGGAGACACCAAAAGAAGTGTTATGTAATGAATTTAAAGCTAAAAGTTTTAGGTTTCTGTGATACTTACGTGTCCTTAGGTGTCACTTATTTGCCAGACACACCATTTCTTATTAGTGAAACGGGGTTCGCTGTGACGCTGTCTAGAGTTCAAATTATTCAGAAGCTCCGACATTGCTTGGTGTAAAAGCCACGGTAAATATTTCGGTTGGTCTGATTCGAATGAATTTTTGATCGGGGTGTTACTGGATTGTTTAGATTAATTTTTCAATCAATTTGGATGTGCTTTTTGTGAAAAAAAGATGGATAGAATAAGTACCTATTCTCACATCAAAATATGAAAATTAGTAGGTAATAAAAGAAGTTACTAATTTTAGTATTTAGCTAAAAGCAATCTCTTCCAGACAAGAAAGATTATTATCATATTCTCAAACTGAAGCGTATGATGGCCCAGCCCGGCGAAACTGGACTCGTGCTTTCGAAAAACGAATAATGTATGAAACGAGGTTCACAATTCATACTTGAGTTTCATACAAAAGGAAATTTTCAGTATGTAATTTTGGAATGGGAGTCACGCTTCTTCTAACGTAGGGAACTACGTATGATGTATAGTACTATATGATCTGTGGTATTACATATTCTTTGGATGGCCTGTCACCTGATGGACTAACAATAAAGCCAGATGTAGCAAGATTCAAAACTTTTTTTTTTTAAATCTATTCGAGAGGCCTATGTCCTTCTAGCTTGATTGTGACGCTGATGTGATGATGATGTCTTTTTGTGACGTTGGTTTATCAAATCTGAACATTGCTTTGTTCTAAACCACGGTCTTAGATTTATGAATGGAACAAATCGGGTTCCCTCTAGATTGGCAATAACCTCGGAGGATCCGCTAGGGCTTATTAATGGGTGAGGTTGCACCGGGGTCTTCCCACCTAATCAGCTGTACCTACCTGGATGTTAAACTTAATGGCTACTTGTGAAAATTGGTAGAAATGGTAGACAAGTCTGGAAAAGATTTATTCAATATAAAATTTTACGCAAGCATAACTTTTCCTAGCCCTCCTTGCTAGGAAAACTTAATGCTAAGAGCATTGTCTACCAGTCTTCGTGACCGCAGCTAGTAAAATAAAAAATATTCTATCATGATAGAACCTCTATATAAAACTGCATAACTTTAGGCACCTCTTATAGTGTAACATTATGTATTATCATCATTATCATTTGCACGCACGACGTACGTTATTTGTCAACTTTAATATTAATTAATTCTTCAAAGTAGGTAAGTGTTGGGTACAATAAAAAATTAACACCCACGACAGAGAGAAAATAAACAGAGACGCTCATCGGATTCACGAAACTAAAAAGAACATAATCCTTTACTCGCTTCCTCTGAGAAATCAGTCGTAATGAAACTGGATTATTCCTTATTCGACCGCATTGGGACGGCACTGAAGAACGCAATGCAAAAAGGATTGAAGTTTGTAGCTGCATTTGCATTTCTGCAAAACTTTTCTAACAGATCTATGGGCTACAAAGGATCATAACTCAGGATTCAAATAGGTTGTAGATAAGGCATTGAGTGGATAACCAAGCCTAGGTGCACACTTTTCTTTCATAGAAAGATACAAAAACTGAATCTGCTACGATTCGTGCACCCCACTTGAACGTCAGAAACCCGCGTTAGAATATCCTATGATTTGTAAATAGCCTTCTTAATATAGGTACCTACCGGTATAATTCGAAATGACTTATACTAGTTCTTACTTTAGGTAAGCCAAGTCAAAAGCCGCAGCAAGACACTGAAAGCAACTTTCAGTTCCAACAAAGAAGCAAAGATACTTACCTAATACCTCGTTGTTTTTTGCCTAGCCCACATCTGAAGTGGAAACTTTTTGGTCCGAGTCGATCTGACCGACTTTCTGGCAGCAACGGATGCACATTTGGTCGCTGTAGATGTTTTTTGCACGAAGCTTTATTTAAAAGTAGGTAGTGCTCGCTAAGAAACCTATTAGGTTTCGATGGTTCTATAGTTTGAGCGTGCATTTCATGAAACTCGATTTTGCTATTTTCTGCTTTTCGTGCAGCGTCAATCGCAAACTGAAAAAGAGTTTGACGATAGGTAGGTACTAAAACAACTAAGCTTTAATACTTTCGATTTTACTTAAATTCAACTAGAGGTCGCCCCCAACACTTTTTCTGATTTTATCGACTTTTTGCGAACAATCGTGAGAGGTACCTGTGCCTTGATCACGAATAAATGTGACAATCGCAAACGTATCGTAACGCTAGCGTATCCGAGATGCACTGCGCGGTGATACTACAACGGTTGACAGTCGAGCTGGCAGTGACGCGCAATATAACTCGAATACGCTAACGCAGCGACTGTCAGATTTATTCGTGATAGAGGTACTTTCCTCAACTCAAATTAGGTATGACCTCAAATTAAAATACCATTCATTATGCCAATTCCGTAACAAATTGTTCCATTTTTGAAATATAGTTCCCTGGAATGAATGGTTTGTTGGTTTGACTTTTACGAGAAAAGGTTAAACAAAGGAGAATGCAACGAATCGCTGGTATACTGTTCCAGATTTTTCTTACACTACATTTGCATGAAATGTAAAAGTAAGGAAATTGAAAAACTACCGCTAATCATGGTTCCTTCATAGGAATACTTATTTCGAGAAATAAAATTCAAGTCTGGAATTTTTATCAAACTACTTTCGGTGATTTTCTCAATGTGGTCACTTCGGCCTTCATAAGCTACGTTTTTCGGTTCGTGATCATCATTCTCCAGCGAGTGGTTTACGAAAAAAGGTATTATTTCTTATGGGTTTTATCAATATTTACCTACCTACGTATACTTAGGTAAAGATAAGAATAAACGCAATAAATTGTAGTATCGTTTATCTCAGTTTTCTATTATTTTTTATACATTAATCTCTATAATAAGACTATGTCTTTTACAAGTTTTATTTTTCTATCTAATGGATACGGATTCTCTAATATAATTTTAACATAAAATTATTGGTAAAAAGTGCGCATTATATTTAGGTATGTAGGTATTATAATAAGCTTCTTCAACTTTCAATTTATTATTACAGAAGTGTGTATATTATTACTTATTTATTAAAAGACAATATAAAAAAAGATTTATTTCTAGGTAGTGATTTTAAAAACTTGAACAAATAGTATTGTATAGTCTGACCACATAAAGTATGCAATGGAATAAATGGGCATTCCAAAAAGATTTGTGCCTAAATGTTTTCATAGGTTATCAAATTGTTTTCGCGGTTACAGTACAGACAGAGCTTTCAACCATAGGCGTTCAAATTCTACCATACTTTAAGTGCTGCAGACTTAGCATGGTCAGACTCTTAAAGATTATTATATACTTTTATAGTGACCATAATTATTAGAAATACAATTAATTAATTGACTTACAACATAAAATAACGGGAATAGAAATATTTTTCAGTTTAATTTTTTTTATATAATATTAATCTAAAATGAATAGAAAATATAATGCAGAGCCATTGAAAATAAAACGTAGAATTATATTTTTTTTATGATTTGATATTTAATTAATTATGACATAAATATAACTAAATTTAACATTTATAGAAAACAGATTTAATGATCAATTATAAAATTAACCCTTAGACGACAACGGGAAATAATTTTAAATTAACGCTTGGTACATATAAAACGTGATGTTAAATTATAACTTAGAAAACATTTACTTATAACCATTCCTGCTATTAATTTACTTGATGTAAGCTTGGGGTAGTTACGCCATATTTTGTCTCTTTCGATCAAATTTGAATCTGATTGTCTATGCAAAAGACAAAACACAGTGTAACTATTCCAAGCTAATATTGAGTTTATTAGTAACAGGGCATAAATACTAGTATAGTATTATATGCTCTGTGGCATAAGTATAGTCACAGATCATATAATACTATGTACAGTATTAATAGCAAGCTTTGCTTTGTTTGGGACTAGAGGGCGCTGTGTGAAATGTGCAAGAATATTTATTATTTATTTATCATTTTAAATAAACATTTAAAAGTACCTATTTACGCTAAATAATGTATCTCCGTTAGATATTTTAAAAGCTCTAATAAGCTAAATGTACTTATTTACAATTATTTACAAACTAACGTGCTAGGCATTGCTATGTAACTTAATCATAAAATGATACGATATGCAATTTCAATAATAATAAATAATATTTAGCAACTCATTTTGAAATACATGAATCTAATATAACAAATTATCTTTATTAGAATATTTTTATGTAGATAAATAACAGTGATAATTAGTTGCAACATTTAAATTATTTTTTTATCTATTTACATTTACACCATACCTATAGTAAACCTAATAAATCCAATGTATAATACGATATGTAATATTTTTAAATGAACATAGTTACTTAACCAATTTTTTAAAACATAACTCAATCAATGAATAAAAATTATGTTAATATCTTTTACGACTTTACTAAATAAATTGTATTTATTTACATGGTTACACACAATACTACACTTGAAAGCAAAGTTCCGGTTCATCTATAAAAATTCGAATATCTTGGAAACCATGGTTGTTGGCTTAGTGAAATTACACAAGCTAATAATTAAACAATTATCTTGAATATTAAACGGTTCGTAACATTATTTCATTCATGGTTTCGACGATATTCAAGTTTTTATAAACGACCCGGAATTTTTGTTCCCTACTGTATAAACAAAAAATGTATTTTATATTTGCCTTCACATACTAAATGTAAGTTTTCTGCATAATTTTATTTTTGCTGCCAAAATCCGAATTACAGCAGTAATTGAGCAATGATAATATTTAATTCAAATAATGTAAATGAACGCTAACATTGGAATAATTTATTCTTAATAATAGTATTTTAAAATTATCTAACCTATACATTAACACATATTGAGATTGCTTATTACTAAAAGTGTCAAATAATCAGTGTTTAAAAGATATTTAATATATTTTTTTACTGTTTGGTGGCCTAAATAAAAAATATGTTATAAAAAATGTGTTATGTCTCGTCGGTTCGACATACAAGCGGTTAAAAGTACAAATCCAAATGAATCAAGTTATAGAACTGAACATTTTTGTTTTACAAGAAGTAAAAAAATGCCTCACGACGAACGAGTCACGCACGAGTGTGTCCTCAAGTGTGGCGATATTTGGTCTCAAATTATCTGAATATTATTTACACCCCTCAAAAAGCTGAGTTCGCGTGATCGACTTATGCGAGATTCATTTTACTTAACTCTTGATTATTTGACACCGGTAGGAATTGATAATAAATAAAAAACTGAGGAACTGCTTTCATATTCATATAACCCGAACTAGACGCCATTATGATTAAATTGCAGAGGTGTTTGGATCTACGTATAAATCAATTGAAGGTTTGGCCACATTTATGCTGATTATTATGAGCATAAGACATATGACAGTGTTTTTAAGGTTGATTTTGCAACAGCCACTACAAAATATTCAAATTGTCTTGCCAAGATTAAAAAATAACCCATAAAAGGTCACGTAATTCTATCCTCATTATTTGACATCGCGGTATTCACAGAGTTTGGTAACTCGTTAATATTTATTTACTACCGCGTATCAAGCGTTTTATCAATAAATGTTTGCTTGGGCAAAGCCTAAGGAAATACTTTCGCATTAAAAACAATCCTCAGTACTGTATTCTAAGTTACGTTGGGATTACATTGTTTAAAATTAGATGTAACGAACTAGTAACAGCTAAAAAGGCTAAGCTGTTTTTGGTGTTACTTGCGCTGTCTGGTAGGCCGCATTCTTGCCCTCGATACTCAAGACAGAAGCTCTGAAAATAATTAAATATATTATTGATTTTTCCATACTAATTAATCTGCCTATCACTGTCTAGTACCACGCTCTATGGAAGTAAAAAAATCTAGATTTTAATAATATTCCTTTTATTAAAAATATTTAATTAATTCTAAAAGTAATTGGTAAAATGTTAAATTTTAATCCGTGCTCGTAAATCCGTTCCATGAAAATTATTAATTTCTTCTTTAAAGTTGTTTGAATCACTAAGTTCAGGCGTCTACGAAGCGACCGTTAAACGGGATTTCTCGGCAAATCTCATGATTTGAGCATTCAGGCTTAGCTAAAGCCGGAGGGAGCTAGAAAGAAATAAGTGATGTCTAGTACCTACTATATTTAAGCTATGAACCGGTTTTCCTAAGATAATTATAAGTATAGGTACCTACTAAATTTTTGTAAAATAAATAAAACGGAAATATGTCAAACTATGTCTGCTAACATTTTATATAAAACATTTTCATACTGCGAGTAATACATTATGTACTTCACCATAAACTATTGAGCACGGATTAAAAATATTTATTATTCGTTATTTTCAAAAATGCTGAATCCATAATATCCGAGTGCCGGCGAATTAGAGCAAAGTAAACAATTTGAAAGAATGCCAAAAGTTATCTCTTAATGTTAGCAAATAGCTGAAATCTCGTTAGGGGCAGTTTTGCAGTCACGAACCGAATCGCAAGGCCTTTTTGCCCGGACTACACGTACCCGGATCGCGAATCAAATACGAAAAGAAGTTTCGGATCGGATTGGGCACCTTTTGAAGCTCAGTTTTGCAATCTGAACTTAATAAAAATCTTTCAAGAAACCTATACTTGAGAGTGTACTCAGAGTTGAGCAACTTTGACTAGACTTGAGCCCAAAAATGTTATGTACCTAACTAAGAAAACCCGGATTCGTATAGTCCCGGTTTTTCACCGTTCCTGTGATCAGGCACCTCGTAATCTTATCTAACAAATAATAAAGTTGAGAACTTTGAAAAATATCACTTTTGTTGTTTTTTGTACGAGTAACATGTTTATTATTTTTAGAAGCCATGTAGAGTAAGCCCTTTTGAACTAACTGGCTCAAAGAAAATACAAGGGTACAAAAAAATATAAGAACATTTATATCTATTGAAAAGCCCGCAAAATGTTGCTGCTTTTAATCATATTGGAGACAAATTATCGTTGATTTACTAAATAGAAATGAACTTATTTTAATCTGGATGTGAACCTTAATCATTCTTAAGGATGAAAATCGCCTGAAAACGAGAGTTTGTAACTTTGGAACTAAAATAAAGGTGTCTAAATCCGTAAACCACTTTGTAGTGCTTCGGCCGAGAGCGTTCCACACGGTGATCGTTAGGAGGATTTTGCATAGAATTGTTTTTGTGATCCTAGGTGGTTCCCAGTAAATCACATTTTTATCTTGTCTACTGGTTTCGGGGTTTTTGGACTGCTTTTGGAATTCCCGTCATCTTTTTGCAACTGCAATTTTTCTTCTGCGCTTTG
The DNA here is from genome assembly GCA_918843925.1 of Eulithis prunata. Taxonomy (NCBI): domain Eukaryota; kingdom Metazoa; phylum Arthropoda; class Insecta; order Lepidoptera; family Geometridae; genus Eulithis; species Eulithis prunata. The sequence goes on along the minus strand of OU974014.1, from coordinate 4,741,555 downwards.
GCCTATACTGTTCATAAAACCGTTGATTGATCTGTAATTATTTGATTTATATCCTATTGTTTACTAACGTTGACCATAAATTTCTACAAAATAAATCTTTTGTCACTGGATATTGAGCCAAAGACGGAGGTGAGTGGCGCGTTTTGGGGGAGACCTATATCCAGCAGTGGACATAGGTTGATGATGATGACGATGATGGTTGAATTAGTTCGGTGACCGGCAATTTACTAACCTTTATGATGTTTGAAGCCATTCGCTTAAGGAACGCGCTGGTGAACAAAGCTGCCTCATCTCCGCAGGACTTTTGGACTGTTGCCTCAGAACACATCAGGTATTCTTGGAATGAGCTGGAAGGAACGAAAAGTGTTGTGAGTCAGTTCATCATAAGTATGATTTGGTATAAACCAAATTTTAATGTTTCAAACTGCAATAATGTATTCCTCAGATTTTTTGAAAACCAGTATTCAGAGCAGATTTTTACGTAAAATCGTTATTTTAATTACAAAAATTCAAACTTAAAATTCACTTTTAAAGAAAAAGTTTAATAATTAGTTGTTTGAAACAATGAACGTTTTTTAACGTTAAAGGTACTGCCCCCGATTCTGTTGTTTAATTTTCCTAAAATAACCTAATTTTACAGCACTAAAATTGCTGCCATTTCTCTTCAACTGAAAAGACAAAGGCGCTATCATTATAGAGCCGTACAAAATTAGACTCGTTTAAAAAAATGCACTAACAAAATAGGTCCCAAATAGTTCCAATATTGCGTTACCAATAGCATATGTAACGTTTCTAAGCTTGATTAGACTAGTCTAAAACATTATCGCGTTATCAAGTTACTCATGTTTCAACTGTTACGCGTCTCTCGGGAAAACCCGTTACGAATCATATTAGTCAAGTTTAGTTTATGCTTGTTTGACACATTATGACAGACATGAATTTGTCTACCTACACGTCTTATCTATCTATTTATCTTCTATATATCTGTACCATTATAAAACTGTAAAAAAGCCAAAAACTGAAATTAAAGATATGGATAAACTAAATATGCAAATCTACTAAATAAACTATTCTGATTTCAAAAATCGAGTTTATCTGTTTGTTTGTTCGCGGATCACGCCTTAAATACTGGACAAATTTCAACGAAACGTATACCATTCGGAAGCCCTTTTCCGGATTGAAACAGACTATATTTTATTGAAATCAAAGACGTGAATTCTTAGATACAGCTTGAACTTTCTAAACCCAACGCAGCCATTTGCTGCGAGGTTCACAGTATGCTGGTGACAGATATTTTGATGCAAAGTTTCGCACGCGTACGTAGTCGCGGGTATCAGCTAGTCTGAGTCATATTGCGCGTCAACACCTACTCGACTGCCAAAGGTTTAGCATGACCGTGTAGTGTGTCTCGGGTACGCTACATTTGTGTCTGCTGAGGCCATTGTATTTAACAAAAACAAGTAGAGAGCATGTTATGTAATACACCATTTCTTATTACAGTGGCTATCACTGTGAATTATCAAATTATACCATCGTAGCGGCCATCGCATCTTAAGAAACTGTAGGTATATCAGTCCAAATCACCTTTGAAAGATGGACTAGCACCGCTGCCTGCTAAAATACAAAGTGGTGTGTTTCAGAATTCACAAGGGATTATTCAAAGTACTTTACAGAAATACTATTCCGTTTGTAAGCGATAAGCGCTCCGCTCTGTTCAGAGTTCACCGAATTTGAACACGTTTGAAATTGATGCATTGCAATTTGAGGTAAAGTTTTGGAATAACGGAGTAAACTTCTCACGTTCGTAGCAGAGGTCTAATTATCCACAACCAATAAGTCAGGTTTAGCTCAAGTTTAAAGGAATTTAAACCCTTTTTACCTTTATTGAGCTTGCGGTTTTTTTTTTCAATAAACATATTATCGTGTCCCTTTGCAGGGCAAAAGGCTCCTCCAAAATTTTCCACTTATCCCGGTCTTTGGCGGTGTGATGTAAATAAGTTAAAATGAGAAACCACTCCTTCCTTTCTCAACCCATCAATGTATTTAGGTATTGTTAAAACCAAAAAGAAAGCATGTAAGTTCTAAGAGGTTAGTTATATCCAAAAAAAGGCATGGGTGTCTTCTGCAAAGAGGACTCTACATTGAAGAAGAAAAACTTTTAATATGGAGTACGATGTGTTACTAGTGAGATACACGCGACTTCATTCGCGGGGTGCCTGCAAACATCACATACGGAGTAATTGTCACGTTTGACAGTAAATTTTTCATGAACTTTTAATGTAACATCGAAATGACGTGAAGAGAAGAAGAATGTAACATACACGTTTCTTTGTAGAGCACCTTTTGTTTTGTCAACAGAGTTGGCCACTAACTCATACGAGCTTGCTTGCTTACCTTTTGTTGATCCTGAATACGAACCAAAATCTCAGTAAAAGGATTGTTGATAGTCAGTCAGCTATACAACGGTTTTAGTTTTATATATTTAAAAGATAACAAGTTGGTAAGAATTTTCAGTAGCAAAAGTTAGTGGCGCTCTCATGGCGCTGTTATTAAAACTTTAGAACCAAGTTTATCTTCCTCCATTGAAGACACTAATAGCATAGAGGGAAACTTAGTTAAAACTAATAAGCTAGGTACACTAACTTGAGCGCGTATGCACATCCCTAAATTGATTCTTAGCTTAGATTAAAACTTGGTTAATTAACCTACTCTCAGCAATTTCATTTAAAATAAAACCTTGACCATGGAAATCACTTTCCATCCGGTGATGCCGACCACTAGGTAAGTGTCTGAAAAAATATACTTCATTCACAACCGAATGAGTGATTGTGACGAGTGGCCTATATTCCGGAAGCCTTATCCTGCTTCGATCTAGATACGCACACATACTACGCATGCTACTACGTCACAATCTTAATACGTTGTCTAGTGTGCGTGAGTATTTATTGCTCTTCGGCTGTTCATTATAATGGTAACTGATGTAACCTGTAGGTGATAATTTGCAGAACATGTTTTTGTAAAAATGTCATCGTGCTTAAATTGTTTTAGTTTTTATGCTATTATTGTTAGATTCAAGGTTTAGTGCTCTCAGAGAGATGACGAACCAACTCCAAAGCAACTGAGATAATTTACTTTTCTTGTTATAAATGTAGAGTTTTGAAAGGAGATGTGGGAGGAAGTACGAAAGTGGAACGCAACAGTGGGACGACATAGGTTAGCAAAAAAATACTTCCATCTTGGAATAGCTTTTATATTTTACTTAATTTTTATGCGCTATAGCACAGATCATTATAATAGTAGCCATAGTAATCTCTAACATATTAACTTTTAAATAATGCAATAATAGTGTCGGTCCCGCAGCGGGACGAATTCAATTCCAACCCAGTCAAATTGGGTTGGAAAAAACATGTTGGACTAAGGTAAAAACCAATTCATATTCATCTTCGTGCCTTCACGGCCTAAATTATTTACGGTGTGATTGTAAAGAAGTCTACGATCACAAACCCAACATGCTTTGATAATTTCGACCCACGTTGAGACGAACGTTACTTGTAAAGCTAGATTGAACAGTAGGTACTGCTCGCAGCCGGGCTGCTGCTTCGAGATTGGTGAGCCAACTAACCCGGCATTAAGCCGATCGAGAAAGGAGTAACTTACTATATGGTAGTTAATTTATCCCCAGTTATCTACTGTTTGCAGAATACACTATTGGTTAATTTAGGTTATTACGGCTAGCAAGTGTGTGTGTTGTAGCTAGTGTCTTGCAGAAAAATAACCAAACCTCTGCCTATAAAGTCTAATGAGGACGTGCTCTGTGAGGCAATGCACTGTGTCCATCACTCGGAAACGTAAAGGTGTTCATTCTCAATTATTTTATGTAGTAGGTACCTATTTGACGAAGTTGCAAGTCTACAGAGTCTAGTAAACGTGTCTAATATTTAAATTTTAGTTTTAAATGTGAAGTAGGAAGTGATAGAACATCAATCAAGGTCAGCTGTAGTCGACTACGCTTTAGGTAGAGTCGCTGGATGTTCGCCAAAATGTTGAGCACCTTTGCTTGAGATTTCAATGATTAATTTGAATCTTGCTAAATGAGATCTCATTTCTAATTCACCAATTTCGTTTTTAAAGTCAGAAATAGAAAGAAGGAGTCTACAGAAGGCCAACCAAATAAACGTCTGCTTATCCTCCAAAAGTTCACTGGTGTCAAAGTTAGCCCATCCGGCTGTTTTCCCCGCAGTGTTTTTGCAAACAAAACTATTCAGCTCCAAATAAAATAGAAAAATAAATTCACTATCATACAATGTTAGTTTTGCGACGGTGGTGCAAGCCGGGCGTGCATGGAACTTTGTTTTTTTTTTATACAGAAAATGGCAATGTTTTTATTCATCTTGCCATTGTGTCAGTGCGTGCCCAGCGATGTATAAATCCGGTGATAGTGCTGGAATATTTTAACTAGGAAAAAGTGACCAGACACAGTGGTATGCACAATGAAATTGTAATTTGCAGCAGTTTTTGCCTTTTGACGATGAACGGGGAAAATTGTATCAGCGTGTATACCTCATGTTATTTTTCGGAGATATTTTTATTAAAATGTGCATTGACTTTTAACGAACCTTCGTGTATAAACAATAACTAAATTGCCAGTCATAAATAAAACGGGATTAAATGAAAAACTGTAAAACAAATTTTAAAATTACACTTGAGGTAATGGTTATGTGGAAATGGAAACCCTTCAAACCATCCCAGTAATGCGAGCATCACGGCGGCAGATATAGGTACGGTAGAACTGTAGGATACCTAGACTAGAAGTAACCCGAACGAAGATATTCACAAAAAGCCCTACAGTAGGGCTACTACAACTGTAAGCTTTACTGTCACTTTAGTAGGTGATGCCTGTCTGTGTTTTTGCTGAAATACAGACTATTTCAACAGAAAGACAGACCAACTAGGTGGACAGCGTGGTTGGTCGGTTGGTAATAGACGAACACCTGTATCATCCCACTACTTAGCTAAGGTCTTCCAAAGACTTCCCAACTCAATCCTAAAAGGTACGTACAGATATAAAAGGTGTCACAAAAATAAATGCTTTCAGATTGGACCATAAAAAGCTGATAAAGAAGTCATTAACACACCGAGAGTGCCTTTAGTACAGCAGTTAATCCTCGCTGAATGTTAATAAGGCCTTAATGGCAGGGGGGCAAAATATCACCCCTTGACTTCAGCTTTTATAGTGTTCCGGATAATTTGGATAAGATGTTCACCAAATGGGATATCATGTGGGAAACCAGTTTCCTTCCTATACGATGCCATGGCGAGCAAACTAGTTGCCACGTAGCTAGCACGTACATGCGTCTTCAGAGGGCGTGTGAGATAATGGAGTTGGTATAGAATAGAAAGAGGTAATGACTTAATATTGGGTAAGGACAAAGGGTGGTTCTATAAATTTAGCTTATAAAAAAATTTAAGGTCATCGGGATGATTGTCTCTCAAAAAGTAGACAAATTCAATAACTGTCTAAAACATATCAAATTAAGCACCCGAAGAATCCGAGTAGCCATTTACATGCAAATTGTATAGACAAAATATTAATATCAGCCGAAATGGAACCTCCGTCATAATAACCTTGTATCTAACCTACAAAAGTTTCAATCAGACAACAATACCTGACATTTTCAAACTTAAAGTCAGTGAGAAACAACTCATATTCCCGTGGCAAAGCTCTGACAGGAGCATGTTGTTTGATATCTTTCAAACGAAATTGAATCAAAGCTTATTATAATAACGCTGATTTTACAATGAAAACCAATTTTCAGTGACATACGGCCTGGCAGTTTAGACTCGGTGTTACTAGCAGTGTAATTAGTTGGGTCGGGGCCTTCGATTTGTTGAATATTTTACTAACGAAGACTATTCAATATGCAAGACTAGCCTCTTCATCTCTTTGAAGTAAGTTTCGCAGATAAGTTTCATGACAGCTTAATTAGCGGAACTTCTATTGTTAGGGCACTCGCTACGATTGGTGCATTTCTACTTCGCCAAGAATAAGTAATTCTAAAAAGTATTAGTAAGTGCCGTGGTGAATAAATCTGTGAGTCTTGAGTTTTTTTTTCACATTCGAAAATCAAGAATGTTTTGTTTAAAGAAGACACGATAGCCCCTAATCTAGTATTTTTCTCTATACAAAAACAAGAACGAGACACAGCACTGTATTTTAATTAAATACTATCGAATCGCGTGCTTCTCGTCGGTAAATCCAAAGCAACAAAAGTAAAACATTTAAAGATAAAACTAAATTTTTTACCGTACCTATGTCTTCCAGGTGTGTTTTGTTGCAAATACACTGGGAAGATGTATAATATTTTGTATGGTCTTGGCACTTTCCATAAGAAACCAAACTTTCCAAAATCAGGCTCTGCCTCGCGAAGTCTCTCGCTTCGGCTAATTTTGAAGCCTGTCTGTACCTACTTTATTAATTAATTTATTATTAAAGTATGTAGTAAAGTATAAGTAGATTAAGTAAGTATTACAGGGTGACTTTACTTGATATGGATCGTGAAGTAGGGCAGAGATTTTTTTATATAGTAGGTAGGTATTTTGTAGACAATTTAGAACTACGCTTTTTCAATCTCAACTAAACTAGAGCAGGCATTGAGTTTTTCTTTCTTGTTTTTTATAAGAATTTCTTTTTTCTTGCTGTCTTAATAATGATGATGACTTTTCAACTCAGCTCATTGGACATTTCACACAACGCCCTCTTGTCTTTAGCATTGCTGATAGAATACTATATAAGTTTTAAGACACTGATAAAACAAAATTAAAAGTGATAATCTGGATCACTGTGCTTGTACTTTTGATCCAAGCCGAGTGAATCCCCTGTACCCTGTGCCTACCCAGCACCAGTCGGCAGCACCTACGTAACAAGATTACCGTGGCCAAAGTAATTAGCGCCGAGACGCTTCTGATGTTAATAACTTTGTGATTTTGATAATTAACGCAACGGATTTTCGCAGATTTTCCTATACAAAGTCAAAGAAGACTGCTAAGCTAGGTTAAAACTTTGGCTACTTTCACCTGCCAATCAAGACTCAAAATCATTTATTTTTGAAATCGCAAAATTAATTTAGAATCGTCTTGCTAAGTGCCAACTCCTCGCGAAGAAATGCTTGAAGAATGGACTAGAAACTTGCATAACTTCAGGCCTGTTTTACTAACTCCGAATAACGCTATTCACTAGATTAAAATACCTCCATCTTTGTTTCAGACAAGTTTTAAGTAATAGCATTTTATCTGACAGATAGCGTTATTCCGAGTCGGTAAAACCACTCAAAATGAATGTTTTTCTTGAAGAAAATTGTATTTTTCTTCATTATTTTCTGTGTTTGTCCATTGACTACACTGATCCCCAGTTGGCGACTGCAACGAGGTTCACTAAACTGCCGAAGAGGGTATGCAGTCATATATCATGCTTTTGGCAGCAGGTTTTTTTCAAGGTTACTTCGCATCGTTTTTGGCATGCCAAATAACTGGTCAACGAACTCAAAAAAACTTTTATTAATATAAATATAGCTAAAGGTATTTTGTGGCAATAGGTACCTACACAAAAAAACCAGTGCGTGGAGTCCCTCCGCGCGGAAGAAGTTATACTTCGAGTGCCACGCATTCACTCTCGCTCTGTGTTTAATGTGAAATTAATTCAGTATTTATTTTTATGTACTTAATCAAATTATGCAGTACTTATTTAGTTAGAAAAGGTTCTATGCTCATGTTGTCTAAATTTAGAACTAGATGGCGCTGCTAAGTTTGGTCGGATCCTAGAACGCGCTATCGAAGTCTCCTTATGGGATCACTCTCGCTAGTCTCTGTCTCTTTCTATTCGGGGGAATAGACAGAGACTAACGCTTCCCGTTTAACGCAACCTTGTTGGAAGTCGTATTAGAAGTATAACTTCAAAAATAGTTATTAATAAATTAACTAGGTACTTACAATATATTTAAAAGAGAATGGTGAAGTGTTCCGGACGCAAACAAGTTTGACCCAGACGTGTTTACACTTTACACACAAATGACATTCTATAAAAAATGTACCCACGAGTTTGTATGACGTCCTACGCCGTGATATATAAACACGCGAGTAATAAGCTCAAATAGCCGAGGTTTGTTTTTCTTGCTGCAGTGGAATATTTACACTGATGCTTGTAAATGTGTGTCGCTGCGACGAGCCTAGACCCGTTGTTAAATAGCGTTTCAGTAAAGCTTAACCGTTATTAAAGGTCACACCAAAAATTTTATCGCAACAGCCGAGACGCGAGGTCTTTCCTCGGATTCGGTTCTCTCCGCAAGAGGTACAAATCGACCCCAATTGTACCAAACTAAGACTATAAAAAATTGCCGCTGATGGTCGGATGTCTGGCCAAAGATATTCTGCTAGCAAAGTAATAAAACTTACCAACACACAGTCCTCAGGAACTCTTCGTGCGTTGCACCCATGCTCTCGTCAGTCTCGTACTTATCTGCTTGCTGATGGTCGCTGATCGTCATCAGCGTTCTCTCATACTTCCTGCTGCAAACTTCGTATTCTTCTCTCACGTTTTTGACGCAGTCCGCATGTTGTAAGTACTCCTCCTGGTATTTTCCTCGAGTGCAGAGATCCTGCACGACCTCTATGATGCCGGCGTATATCCGCCGGAAAAGCACCTGCTCATGTTTCTCCATGCATGTGCTTGTGTAGTTTTCTATGCAACGTATACCAACGCGGAGCTCACTGGAACAAATTTCTTAAATTTATCTTAGGAATTCAACAAAACAAAAACCGTCAAACAAGATTCAACCGTGGATTACACCATGTCATGTATTTATACCAAGATTCGGGTAAGAACCTGTTATTTTAATTAGGTAATTCAAGAATCATCAATGATGTGATACGACCTAGGAGTTGAAATCAAATGCACTAACAAAATTAGGACATGGATAGGAGGTATTTATAAAAAAAATACGCTGCAAGTATTCACAAAATACCCATGGTCTCTATGATACAGTGGAGCTAACCTATCTACAGACAGTAGAAAAAAAATAGAGAAACTGAAACAAGAAATGATCCATATTAACCCCAAGAAGTTCACTCTACGCTGCAGTGCATGCAACAGTGCCATGTGAACAATTTGCGTCTCCAAGTTTCCAACTATTCGGATGAAAAATCGAGCCAACTCATTATGCAGATCTACTGGCTCTGTTGCACTGCTCGCTTCGGAAATAATTTTACAGTTCAATGCGCTTTACAAAGGATTCCTTCTTTTGAAATATGCGCTATTTGAAATGTTCTAGATACGAGTATGAGAGAGAATAAAAGTCTACGTTAGTATTTTGATTCATCCAAGATCCAACATGAAAATCTTGAATGAAGATAAATTGATATAAGTTTTTAGAAGAAGCATACAACATTTTTCATTCTTATTTTTTACAAGCAAATAAAATGAAACGTCGTTAATCGTGATTTTGTGCCTTGTAGGAACCAACTTTATGATGTTATTAGTTTGCGATAGATGAAGTACAAACAAATGATTACAGGTATCACACAAGTTAGTAGCTATGGATAGACTCTTGTATAACAACAGTTGCTCAAGTTTCACTTAAGCAGGAATGCTTATGGTATAGTATTCACAAAGCTCATCACTTAGGTCTGGTTATTTCGCTAGAAATTTGGTTCTGGTTTGCAAAGTTATAATTAGACTTATACCAAGAATATCAAGATCCTTATAAACTTTATTGTGTGCTCAAAATTATTGTTCTCTAAGACAAATTACCATATTACCGCAGGATGTTTGCTGTAAATTGTCCGGCGCTTTTGTTAAAACATATTAATGTTTATTTGTGAATTAGCAGCAGCGTTTTATATGTTGCTGTTTTTTCTCTCCGAAGGGACAATCCACATCAAGGTGTACAAGTTAAAACATATGCGTAGTATCGTAACAAGGACGAACTAGAAGAATTTTGTTTACAAAATGTTTCTCTTCTCACATTTTGTGTACGACGACGACATCACGGTTCAAATTTTACATAGCAATGACGATTGTGTGTCAGCTCTGGCCCCGACATAATTTCTCACATGAGACAGGATAAAATGCTTCTGTGTTTAATTTCAGAGTGAGTGTAGCCAGCCCTGAAATGAACCGCTTCAAAAGAAGTTATAAAAGGTTTTTGAAGAAGGACCACCTTCCGCCCTGCGGCTCTGTTGTTGTGGATGTGAAGTGGTCGTTCGAGGACCACTTTCATAAGGTTCTTCAGAAGTGGTCATAAGAAGGTATCCCATTCGGGATGACAAATGGGCTGGCGAATGTCTAATAACTAGGAACACCTAATTAAAAAGTTTCCAACCATGGTGTAGTTTTCCGCTATCATGGTTAGGCGATCGCTCTTTACGAGGAGGAACTTTGAAAAGTGATGCAAGTTACGCTAAAGACTCTGCGGACTAACTTCTGAACAGAACCGGCGTACGCAGCTCATCTTAATTTAGTGCTCTTGTTTGCGGTAAATAGCAATTTGAAACTAGTTGTCCGACTGAGTAATTTCGCTCAGTTCAGAGTAACGCTTGAATAGCCAATGAAGCACTCCGCCGACCAGCCGGGTACTAATTGCGCGATGTACACTACATTATGATGTCGTATTGTTTAGGATGATAATAATCGATACGAAACTGTGAATAGGTGAGTGAAATTACTGTTTCTACCGTGTTCATAGCACCACTATAGTACAACATGAGTATGTAGGTAGCTACAGAAAGAGTAATACAAACATACGTTTCAGTGTAAGCACTCTGATAAAAAAATTATAAGTTACACCTTTACATAACCTTGCTGATACAAGATGTACATTTTTATCTTTGTCTTTTTTTCTTATTTATCTAAATTATGTTAATCTTAGTATAACAAAATGTCCGTGTTTGCACCGCTGCGTAATATTATGAAGTTTATATGGCCCATATTTATAACAATTTTATTTAAATATTTTCTTGTAAAGGTAAAACAAACCTACTTTACAAAGCAAAGAAATCAAAAACCAAGACATTAGTGAAAAAAAAAAAATAACAATATATAAACCAAGAATAAAATGATGGTTGATGGCTGGGAATCTGGGATGTGGTTTGTTAGGCACCGACTCAAAATTGGTTATATTAGATTTATCATGAGTTTATTAGTTCATAAAAGCGTCTTTGCTTAGTAGTTTTTTTTAACTCAGATCCAACTTCTCTAGTAAGTATTAGATCTTCCACAAGGAATGTTTGACTTACAGGCAGCTCTTGTCCAGTTCCTCTCTTGTTAGTGCGAAGGAGATATCGGGAGAGCTCAGCACGGGCAACGTCATTGAACATCTCTGAAGAAGGTCTCCATCTCTGTTGCAATTCTCTTTGATGGCTCCTGTTCACAAAATCAATATGGTGATAAGTTTATCAGAATAAAAGATTCTCTATATGCATAGTAGTGAAGTAGTGCTCGTAATTCAGAACTACGTATTGCCAAAAGTGATTAGAGTAATAACATTAATTTGAATTTGACTTATTCATTTTCCTGGTTGAGATCGGTATTATAGGTAAGGCAGCCCATTATAATAATCTGTTTTTAATTTTTCTTTTGTAACTACATAATGCTTTGTAAATTTTGTAATCAATAAAGAGTTAGCAATTTTCTAAGAATTTTCTTGCTGCGGAAGCAACTTAATAATTTCTCAAGTTACCTACTTTCATAATAATATTTCTAAGTTACTGCTTTTAATCATAGAATAGCTACTTTCAACTTCTTTGTAGGTTTCAAACTTGAAGGAAGCTGAACAAGTTTAGGAAATCTCAGCTCTGGACGATTAGATCGATATTGTACGAGAGTTTGCTTCCGCACTTCAGTGGCTAAAAACAACTCAAGTAAGGTATGTAAGATGCCTATTGCCTAAGTATGTTGTACCTATCTCACATGCTTCGCCAGGACGGAATGTTTTCCAGTAAAGTTAGTGTGTTAGGGATTCCCAGTGTGTAAGGTAAGTATTTTCTCCATGACGTACTAAAACAGGATTATTTCCGCTTCCTGTTTTGTAAACTTACATAATTGACCATTTTTTTTTTATTTCAGTCTAAAAATAAATTTCATAAATCAGGTCAAGGCTTTGGTGAGATGCCAATGAGTTATTTACGTTTTACGAGACGTGGTCATTTCACTTTGAACTCGTTTAGAGGGCGTGCCAACTTGTTCTTTATAAATTAGAAACGTTGGTGCTTCATCATCAACCTAATATTGTCAATACCTACTGATATGACCAATTCTTCTATGACATCACAAAATTACCCAAATTACGTCTGATACCTATCCTCTTTGCATTGGTGATATATTTTCAACATTTCTATTCTTTAAAGTGCTTTGCTTACCTACTGAGATGTGAAATTATGCAAAGCAAAGCCTTCTATTGGTATTTGATTGGTAGCTTTATTTTTATTAATTTCTTCTGTGGTTGTCATTGTGATTGTATTATTTTTCGGCGTATTTTCTTAGCTCTTCAAATATGTGGCGTTGCTCGAAACTTCTATTTCGTCTGTGGGGATTCTTTATGAACTCAAGTGTGCGTGTTCAAGAGAACGTCACTAGAATCACGATTGAGTTTCACGTGGCAGCTACGCGCGAACAGCTGTTTACATACGTTACCTTACCTACCTACCGATCGGATATGTAGTAAGTACCTACTAAGTGTCCCGGATATTTCCAAATGTATTTGTTTTCCCTGAGTGATTTAGTAAATTTTAAACCTACTGACCAGACAGATTCAAACAGCAAAATATCCTTCTTACAGTTCTTACAAAAAATCCACGATGACTATAAAAATGCTTATGACGTAGTAATAATTTACTCTATTTTATTGAACACTTTTACTTTATTGAACACTTCAGCCTAAAATGATTTTAAGACATAAAGTTGGTGGTCTGTTTAAATACCTAATTAATGGCATAAATTTCAGGTGTCCTACCACTATCACCGTAACAAATATAAATATACCATGGTAGCATAAACTCCCTCGTCTTGGCAATGGCCTCGAAGACATTCGCCATCGTTCTGTCCTGTCAAACAGGTAGTTATTTTTAACTATGCCGTTCTAAGAACCGTGCATTCCACCACGACAAACAGCTGGTGGGGAGCCGAGCCCACCAGACCGCTCTCTCTGATTGGTTGGCAAGGCATCGTACGATGTTTTCGAATGTGTGCGTTATGTGTTTTACACGGTTTACTACACACCTACCTACATCATTATATTACTTGCTCATCGAAGCATGATCAAGCATCAATTTCGAGCATCGTTCGGTACCGCCAATTGACTGATTCAATTGACCGATGCCTTAGGAAGTCATTCTTGCCTTGGGCCTTGACACAATGACAACTCTACCTACTCACTGTTTGTTTTGATTCGTACACAATTTACGTACCTACATACTTATGTATCAGCTTCCATGTTTTCACGTAGATTTGATTACGCTAGGGTTTATGTAATACCTATCTGTTTATACCCAATTTGCTGAATATATTGCTAAGCTTTGCTCTCATTAGGCAGGAATCAATATTGTTACCTAGTAGGAACGTGCTAAGTAAACGAGTAGACATTTAGAAGTAGAAGAGTAAAAAGTAGCTATAGCTGTCGTGGATTTTGGCGACGCGGAACGGATGTCAGCGCCATAGCAGAGGAACCATACGACATTCGAAAATTAAACTGTATATTTCATCAATTTGTAATGGAATATTCGAGATGAATTTCTTATTTATTCATCAAGGTCCGATTAAGTTTATAGTGGACCGATTATACTAAAGCGATAATAAGGTTATACCTACCTACCCTATGTAAGTGGGATAGGTACCTCATATTACTGCTGAAAGAGGCCTTGTTTAGTGGAATTGAATTGAAATGACATCATTTTGATTATCTGTCAGACTTGCCTATAAATTAAACAAACGACAGCCGACTTGACAAATGACTTGACTTGACTTATTTATTACAATTTTAATACTTGACACTGGCAAAATTGTCTGTGGAAATGACGGACACAGGCCATATAGGGTAAAGAAGAAGAATAGGTACTATAAAAGTACCTTGGTATGTCAAAAATGTAGGTACTTATCTAGCAAACCCTGGATAGCCCGGTAGGTACAAACACAATGACAAAGTTAAACTTGTAAACCAAGTTTATCACCACGTGACACTTATGTGGGGTGATCATGATCTGTTTTTTTCTGCCAAGGTTATCAAATTAGTAGTCGTACGATTCTTATATCAGCTTTTATAGCTCTCGGTAACGGCTGCCGTGATTGGTTGCATAATTTGATACCTAGATATTTTATTTAGCAGGTTTTAGAGAGGTGAGACGGGTGAGAGAGACCATCTTGAATTCGTTGTTAGTTTTGTCTCTGCTTTTCTCCGTACCTAGGATGACCTTTGTATTTCAGATCATTTCTTAGATGATACTTGCCTACTTAGGTACCAATTAAGGTATAATTATGATAGTATAGAACAATAGGCAGCATGTTTATAATTTAATATTTATCTACCAAGAAACAATAAGTACCTACCACATTGTACTGTTCGTAATGGCCGAGCAATTAGTCCAGGAGACCCAAGTGGAATTGGTTCCTGGCCTACCTACCAGACAATTATTCTCGCATACATACTGATCTGTCGCAATCTGCAGACCATAAACTAGGGCAGACCAAGCCACACCACACACGTAGGTAATAATAATAACACACACGTAGGTAGGTAATACAGGGCGTCATAAGAAGTCTACCGAAACCGAACAGAAAACGCTAAAAATCAGACATAAAGCATAATTTTCTTTTAGTTCAATATGTACCTATTTGGTATGTCCTTTCTTTTGGAAATAAAAGTTTTTTTTATCGTTTCGATATTTATTCATGTTTGGAATCGTGTGTCAGTTTTCGCCGGTAGTATTATTTAAGTACATCCTGTACCTACCTATAATATTGGTACCTGTGGTGGCGTTTTAAGATTAAATGATCAAGCTACAAAGATGTGTGAAAAATCTAATTATAAAACCTAAGTTTATCACAAATTTTAATGATGTTTGAAGGAAAATTCCTCATAGTGGCGTGGCGATATCAATCTGAGATAGAACTTTGTAAAAGATTGCGAAGAGATTTCCTATCTATCACAGACGTACGACAGCCGTATCTACCGATATGAAGTAATATTGGATTTTTGCGTTTATCTATACTATAGGTACCGCTATACTTACTTATCACACTGACGAGTTAAGTTGGGATGAAATGTATTCGATTGGGCGCTAAAATGCCAAATAGAAAGTAATGTATTAGTTATTTTAGAAGATTATTGACAATAAGCAGAAAAAACTACACTATGCATTCATCCATACCCTTTTCTCATTATAATATTGCGACTAGATTCTGAGGAGAGACGTCTACAGAAGAAGAAAAAAAGCGACGTTCAAATAACCCAATGAAATCATGTCCCAAAGGAATCGCGGGTAACAAAGCTTGGATGATCGAAGCAAATCGCCGATTCCGATGTAGTCTAAAGGATATTCAATATCGGGACGCAACTTACAGATTTTAAAGAATTTCTCGAAGTTCCACGAATTATGGTGGTGATTTAGAAGAGAGAGAGGCAGCATAAAAACAGTAGTAAATAAAAATACCGAGTTTAGTCCCAGAGGACTTAACTAAAGTTCACCAAAAAATAGGGATTCAACGTAGCGTTCAATTCAACTGACAATGACTAAATAAAAAGAAAATACTGTAAATTCTTAGGTAGAAATCTCGAATTCTCCTAGAAAGCATAGACTATCAGTATCCATTTCGCGTCCCGTATCTAATAGTCCTGCTCATCCCGCTGATGTCTCCGAGTTGGTCCGGTCATTTGTCATCGCTCAGATAGGATAACTTTTTGTTAGGAAAGACTTACTTCATCCCCGCTTTTGTAAGGAAATCTGTGTTATCGCGGCTGACACTAATGTGTCCCACTGTCCCGCTAATCGACTCATTTGTAGGCAATTTTGCAAATCACCTAGGGGAGTGAATTGGGATCGATCTTTATCATTTTCGTTCTTTCCATGGTTATGAGACGATGAGGTTTGTTTGATAGTATTGAGTGAATTAGGTCTGGATATTATGGGTTCATAAAATTCCGGGCATTTCAGAACATTCAGAGTGTAGCAAATGGCTTTTATTTATTTATCAGATAGGTATACTATACATACAAGGTAGGCTACGATTCATTATTACATAATAATTTATTTATACAGATCAGATTTCCAGGGAAAATATTAAAGCCGGCCTCCTGTGGGTCATAAATTTGGATAAAACAATTTCATCTGACTGGAATCGCACCCGAAACTACGCGGTTTACCTCATAAATCCCGATTAGCCTTCGGGTGAAAGAATGAATCAATAGATTATCTTGCAATAATATTTGTTCTGGATCACCGGATCGGCCGACCCATGGAAAATACGCTCTATTACTTGCGTTAATCTATTACATATTTTAGATCCGATCTGGATAGAAAATGGATTAATTACTGCAGTGTTTACCTTCACATTGGATTCAAGTACTATTTATAGAAAAGTATGTACTAGCCGATTTTCTTTTTTAAATATTTTCGCTTGGTAAAAAACAACAGGGTTAAACATTTCTTTGCCTAGCTTTGCAGTATCAGTGGCAGGTATTGGAATCTCATGGGAAGTGTCCGATCGCACCGTAATCATGCACCTTTTGACGGAGGCAAATATCCATCCAAAAATATCAACTTTCCCGACCCTTTAGTTTTCCCTTCGAAGTTAAGAGTTTTATTTTCGAATCAGTTTTCTTTTTAATCAAAAGATTATCAAGGTGTCAATGGTTTCAGGTTTTTAGCCTTGATCGAAACGAGAGGTTTGACGTTGTTTCGAGAATTTGGTTTGAAATGTCTCTTCGAAATGTGGTTGGTTACACATATGTTTCTGGATTCCGTTCGCTAAACAAGTAGTAAGAATTACAACTAGTTAGGTACCTAACTAAAAATTTTACTAACACCAAAATTTCATATCGACAAGTTAAAAAGTTCGCGAATAATGGACGCACCTTCACCTCAAAATATCGATAAACTATACATATATTGGGCCAGGGTACTATACTAATCTATAGGTTTATTTGAACAATCAACAGAATAGTAAACGCGATCGATGCTACAAATGAAGCATCATCGGTACTCATCACGAGACTATTGAATCGAATAGGGCATAATTGCTGCCGGCTGAAGCGACTATCGTGGAAAATAACTTGCGAAGTTGTGAACGGTATGTTGTCTTTTTAACTTTAGCAATAAAAATAGGAAATTATAATTGAAAATAGAGTAATTTTGTTCAACATTCGAATTTGATTATGGCTAGCGGTACTGCTTACTTAGGTAAGTACTACCTAGTTACTTAGGAACGTAATTTAAGTCAAATTTTTCAACTCATTCGGGTTTTTTATCTGAATTACAGTGATCGATATAGGTAGGTAGGTAAGGTACACGATAGCTTAATTTTGTTTTTAGTTCACAAGTGGGCAAGTATTGGCATGTCAATGTGTGTCGTCATAGAGTCGAGCGTAGGCGGTTGGAGAGTCGCCCAATTGACACGCCTCAAGAGTTAAAAACAACTTGGAAAAACAACACCTCAGACAATTTCAATGAATTCAATTGGCGCCTAGGGATTTGATTGAAGCTATGTCTTCTTCTCTTTCATGTCATGCCATCGAATCTCTATTTACCTAATAGGTAGGTACCGACCTACACAAGAAGGAGCGTTAAGTTTTTTTCAAGAGTCTAATAAGCTAAGATTGTAGGTAGGTAGGTAGGTACCTAGTAAAAAAGGTGTGATCTCTAGATAGGTAGGTAGGTACTTACGGACTTAGTAGGTCGGTATTGCCAAAGATAGGTAAGTAAATGAAATTAGCCCATGGCATTGCTAATGATTTTTTTATGTTTGTCACCTCAGAACTCAGTCATCTATTAGGTACCTACTTAATATTAAAAAGAGGAAAGATATGATTGTATGTTTGTTTATTTGCATTGAATAGGCTCCGAAACTACTGGACCGATTTGAAAAAATTCTTTCGCCGTTTGGAAGTTAACACTATCCCCGGGTGACATAGGGTAGGTAAATAGGTACCTATGTTATATTTAAAAAAAATAGGGACCCTTACTAAAAACTCCTCTAGTTCCCTCAGCAGGTAAGTAAGTACCTAGGTATAAACTTTTATTTTGGTAGTACCCTATGTATATATTATGTAGGTACCTAGGTACATTTTTCTTAGAAAACTTTGTTCTTTTATTTCATTCAATTACCTATTATATGTGTAGATAAGTAAAGTAACTACGAACCTAGGTAGGTACCTAGGTATTTTTAGTTAAATGAATAGGTTGGTATAATATTAGTTAGGTTAGTTGGTAAAGGAATAGGTAGGTTACTTCATAAAACTTACTAAGTACTTATAAACTTACCAGCTGAACTTAGTATGCCGGCGAAAAGCAAGGTGTAAAATAAAGTTCCTCTACACATCTTCGATTACTATGAGGTATTCTAACTTCTGAAACACTGTGTGTAAATCACGCACAAGTATGTATCGAGGTAACATACAAACACATTGGCTAATAAAATAAAAACAATGAGTTTTTTTCAGTATTTGTGAAGTTCATACGTGTTTGAATACGTATCACAAGTTTCAAAAGTTTCAAACAACCACCCCCGATGATAGCTTTATTTTGACTGAATTGAATGAATGAAACAAACCAAACGCGGGAAATCGGAAAGTTGTTGGTTGGTGGTGGGGCGACCGCCGGCAGGAATGAGCTAAATAAATGAACCGGTACCGTAGATTGTCAAAGTCAGCTCTACATTTAGGTAGATTACTGGCAAACAAACCAAGAAGTTGAAGTTGAAGATTACTGGCAAAATTGTCTGTCGAAATGACGGACACACTCCATATAAGGTAAAAAAGAAGAAGAAGAATAAACATGTAAACGCCATTATACAATGACATTGGCGTGGCAGCCCTAGCCACCGAACAGCCACAAGAAAAGAAGAAGAATGGACACGAGTTTTGACATTTTTTGAAACGACACATAGCACTTTTATTTTAATAGTTTTTCTTGTGTTATTGTGAGTATTGTTGTTTAATTTTGGTGGAATTTTAACCAATAATACTTAGGTCGTAACATAAAGTGTGAGCCATTGGAATAAATGTGTGTAAAGTGGTTTTTCTGAATGTGAAAATTCGTGTTAGGTTTTGAAGAGAAAATCCACCATTTTCTTTTCAAAACAAACGACAGCCGACTTGACAAATGACTTGACTTGACTTATTTATTACAATTTTAACACTTGACATTGGCAAAATTGTCTGTCGAAATGACGGACACAGGCCATTATTGAAGAGAAGAAGAAGAAGAAGAAATAAAAAAGTCTATAAAAAAACAACACAGCTCACAGCTGTCACAAGAAAACCAACCAAAACAAACAATTTTCGATTTTCAAGAAAAGAGACAAAAGTGAACTGGGACTGAAATGGGATATTACATTCACAACGGAAAATGAAATAAAGATTTGAATTATCTTGTGTCTGGCTTGAGAAGAGAAAAACATAGATAATACACAGTACACAGCGGTTTTTCAGGAACATAACCTTAAATTATGACAACACAATTTTTCAGGAATATATTGAGAATAAAACCTAATAATATATTAATGAAACGATGGGAAAGTTCTGAAAACAAAGTATCAATCTATGACCCCTTCCTGGTTGCAAAGACCAAAGATAAGATGACGTATTTGCAAGCGGTAAAAATGTTTGAAACTCGAGAGAAAAGAAGAAGGGGTCACGTAGAGTTTATTTACGCAGCTTTGGCTAGAATGCAGGATTATGGAGTACACAAAGATCTTGAGGCCTACAAGGCTTTAGTAGATGTCTTGCCTAAGGGAAGGTTTATTCCTACCAATATTTTTCAAGCTGAGTTTATGCATTATCCAAAACAGCAACAGTGTGCAGTGGACCTTCTGGAACAAATGGAAGACAATAGTAAGTATATTCTCCCAGTATCAGCCATTGCAGGGTATTCCCACT
Source organism: Eulithis prunata (assembly GCA_918843925.1). Lineage (NCBI taxonomy): Eukaryota > Metazoa > Arthropoda > Insecta > Lepidoptera > Geometridae > Eulithis > Eulithis prunata. The sequence goes on along the minus strand of OU974014.1, from coordinate 4,721,420 downwards.
TCATTCTGTGAAAACATTCCTGCCAGTCACTATGCCAATCAATTATTTCTAACTAGCAAGCAAGCTTGTATGAGTTAGAGGCCAACTCTGGTGACGGAGTCTTTCGGCCGCCTTCAGGCTTCCGTCGTGGCTTAACGACTGCTAGAGCCGGGACCGACAGTTAAACATACCCTCCGAAGTGATCAGATGTAAATGCCACTAGCAGTCACCCATCCAAACAGTGGCCGCGCAGAATGTCGCTTAACTTAGTTAATCTAACTGAACTGTCCTTACAGAAGTGATACCAGACTCTGAAATGGAGCAAATGTTACTCAATATATTTGGTCAGCGTGGTTTTCCCCTTCGCAAGTTCTGGCGAATGATGTACTGGATGCCTAAGTTTAAGAACCTCAGCCCTTGGTATCTACCAGATGAGCTGCCCAATGATATATTGGAGCTTGCAAAACTAGCTATTCAGAGGATAACTTCAGTCGATCCATTGACTAAAGTTAATGTTTGGCAGGTGAAGTTTTCATATTACATGAGCTTTTTGAACTATATACTCCAATTCCTTCCACAAGAGATGTTCTATTGTGTTCCTACCAAACCCAAATCTACATAATATACAAGAGGTTATGTAGTAACATCTCATAGTTAGGGGACACAATCCATAGAGCACATCTTTAATGAACATGCTCTGTAAGTTATGCAACAGGTAAGCCGAACAGTTTTTGGCATGAAAAAAGAATAATATTAGTGTCTAATCTATTATTATTTTTGTCAGACAGAAGAAATAAAAGCATCAATTGATAAAACCTGGATAGTCAGTGCTCAAAGTCCAGCACAGAGGATACTGATTTCACAACAGCCTCCTAAAGAACCTCTGGTTATAAGAGGACCCTATGAGGTATACCTCAAGGATCAGGTTGTGACATACTTTATATTATTTGGGAAGACAAGACCAGAGTTTACAGATAACAGTGATCTTGATGGTAAGCATTCATTTTGAGATAATTCTAAAAGTTACCCAAAGCAGTCAAAGCATATGAGATGCAGATGAGCTATTTGGCATATTTGTAACTAGCTTCCGCCCGCGACTTCGTTCGCGTCCCGTTGGATCTAGTAGATTTTCCGGGATAAAAAGTAGCCCATGTGTTAATCCAGGTCACAATATATATTCCGTGTTTCAACCAAATCGGATCAGTAGTTTTTGCGTGAAGGAGGAACCAACATACATACCTGCATCCTCACAAACTTTCATGTTTATAATATTAATACAATTATTTTTTATTACAATTTGTAAGCTTTTTCTAGATGTCTCAAACTTGGAAAAGCCTCCTGGGATACCAGGATTCATAGGCAGCACAAAACTCCCTGCACTTCAGAGTACAGTTCATGAACAGGATGATGGTACAATAGTGGCTATTTGTGCTACAGGTAAAGTAAATACCAGTTAAAGCCTGTAATGAATCACTGCCAGTTTTCCCATTGGCATTTGTTCCTTCCAGGATACATTCTTAGTAGAACCTGAGCTTTGTGTTGATTGATAGATGCAGAGGTAATCTCTTCAAAGCACAAAAAAACCTCTTAGACAGATGATTCCAAACAATAACCTAATCTTGTTTATTTTTCAGGTTCTTCATCAAGAGATTCTCTACTTTCCTGGATAAGACTACTAGAAAAACATGATAATCCTATATTATCTACAATACCCATAATATTCACACTAACAGCACCAACAACTGATGTGGCCATACAGGAAACTCAGCCTGCTATAAAAGATGATAAAAGTATAAAAACGCATGTTTAGCAAATAATATAAACATGTAGATTGTTCAAATAAAATAATGTTTTGTTTATAACCTATTTTATTTCTGGTTACGGAGAAGTGTTATTTTGATACAAAACAAGAGTAAAGTTAATTCATATTTTGTTAAACGATGTATGATAAAGATTTATTTACAGTTTGTTTTTTAAACTGAATAATCTTGAATGTTATATGGAGTCTAGCTGTGAAGTCCTTTTCCTATGAGGCTTGTATTTGACATCTATAATTATACTCTCAGATAAATACCACTATCCAAAACCTTGTTTTATCAGTACAGGTTATCTTATATTGCCCCCGATTCTGTTGTTACAATTTCCTAAAGTAAGCTAATTTGACAGCTCTATAATTTTTGCAATCTTTTTCTCATGAACTGAAACTACAATGACAGCTATCATTGCTGTAAAGTTAAGTATAGAAAAATGCACCAACAGAATCAGGCTTCTTTTGATACTTATTTGACACTTAAGTGCATTAACAAAACAGTGTAAAGATGATTTTTCATAAACTCTTAAATTATTTACAAGTTCAACACAAGAGGATCAATGCTGTAGAATAAATATAGTTCAATGTTATGAAATGTACCTACTATGAAATCTCAGCGAGTAGTGGCCAACAATTTACTTTTCATATTTGACTAGGGCAGCAAATGACCACATTTGTGCAGTAAGCCACTGCGTAATGTACCTACCTTACCTTTAGCATTAAAAAGTGACAGCTAAGGTCATGGTCAGGATGACGTTGTGTACTACAAAGTTAATGTAAATTGTATTTTTAGATAGAGATTGAGCAGTGCCTTTAGCAGACAGATTACAAAACGGATGATCCTCCATACAAAATTATAGTTTATGTGGCTTTGAAGTAAACATAAAATGTACCCACTTCCCTAGATTTCAATGTCATCCACATTCTAACTTGCACTATAAAACCATTAGTTCTCACAATAATATCACAATCCATCAACACCCATAGAACTATGTCCATTCATACTCTTCATACTCCTCATAGTTGATGAAGCCCCACTGTCAGGTGATATTGTGCCAGTCAGGTTGAGGCAGCAAGTAGGTATCATTGTCACTGCGTACTACTGACACACCCGCTCCATAGTACGGAATTATGTATGCTGATCCATCAGAGGGGCCAACCACCTAAAAAAAATATAAATTACTAACTCGGCCCGCGACTTTGTTCGCGTCCCGTTTGATCCCGTTGATTTTCCAGGATAAAAAGTAGCCTATGTGTTCATCCAGGTCACAGACAATATACATATATTCCAAGTTTCATCCAAAACGGATCAGTAGTTTTTGTGTGAAAGAACAAACATACATACATTCATCCATACATCCTTACAAACCTTCTATAATATTAGTAGGAAGTAGGATTTACTGGATTAGGATTTTGTTCTTGAATAATTCTGTAGGACTATGGACTCTGATATCTTAGTACCTACTTAGCTTCAAACATGTAAAAGGAAAGTAGTAATAAAACACTCTTCAAAAGGCATACCTGAGCGGCGATGAGTATAATATCCAGCAGTTGCCCAAGAAACATGAACCCAAGTGTGCATAGCTTGGCTAATCCGATCCCAGGGTAGCCCAGGTAAAACCGATCCAGCCCAAACATGCCCAGGAACACTGAGAGTAGAAGCGCTATCTCTAGAGAATAGCCATTTCTGTAAAACAATAATGATTCTGAGTATTAACTTATTTTCATAAATAGTACCTATTCAGAAATACAAAAAAAAGTCGTGTATAAGTAACAGTGTGGACATATTTTGAATATTGAGGCATAAATGCAACTTACGTCCACTTGCACGGCAGTTTTCTTGTAAAAGTAGAATTGTTGAATTGATCACAAACAATGCCTTCAGCAGCGACACATATCACTGTAAAAGAGTAGAGATACGTTAGCAACATTAAATGTAACTCGATTTGAGTATTCTTTGGGATAACATCTACCTTCCGCTTCCCCTTCTGATGGGATTTCTTTTCCCATGACACATCCTTGAAATTGTTGTGTATCAGGGTCTATCTGGTTAATGGTGGGGTCTGGGCATATGTATTGCCCCAGTCGCAATGTGCTGCAGTCCACTGTGGCCCCTACATCACTCTTTGCATCATCAGAAGCCCTGACTAGTGAAACCAAAAACAACAGGTAGATAGGAACCCTAGACATGGCTATAATGGGACAGTCCGAGTACGAAGGGTGTTACAAGGGTAGAGAATAATAAAGGAATCTTGTGTAATGCATTGAAACTCAAGAAATATTCATTGTGCTAAATAAAACTTCAAAAACGATTGGGACAGCAACGACAGCACAAACGCACAAACAATAAAAATATTCACAACACAAAATTATGACGTCATTCAGTATTTGTGTGTACCACATTTAATTTTCGATTTTCCCTAGTTTAGTGCGCGAATACTGCCTAAAAAATATCGTGGTCGTTTCACGTAATTATGTAAAGTAAGTAAAAAAAAAAATTTAACCTGTTTTGTTAAGTAAGTTTAAAGCCAGATTATATATTTTATATGTAATACCGGGCCTCCTTGGCTCACTTAGTATTAGTAAGTTTTCCCCAAAAAAAAGAAATTCCTAAAAGTTGAAACACTAGTTAACGCTCGCTTTCTTTTTCTTCTTCTTCTTCTTCTCTTCGTTAATGGCCTCTGTCCGTCATTTCGATAGACAATTTTGCCAATGTCAAGTGATATATAATTGTAATAATCAGTCAAGTCAAGTCTTTGTCAAGTCGGCTGTCTTTAACCTATACGGCCTGTGACCGTCATTTCGACAGACAATTTTGCCAGTGACAAGTGATGAATTTGTATTAGTTTATGTCAAGTCAAGTCATTCGTCAAGTCGACTGTCGTTTGTTTTTAATGAGAAAATGGTGGATTTTCTCTTCTTCTTCTCTTCATTAATGGCCTCTGTCCGTCATTTCGACAGACAATTTTGCCAATGTCAAGTGATATAATTGTAATAATATAAGTACCTAATATTAAATACTACCAATTCTGTAATTCACCGGCTTCCTGCGATCTTATCTATTGGTTTTAGGGAGTGGCCATCATAGTTCCGCCTTCCGGTTCGCGGGTGACATTGACATGATGACATGGCAATCGAGGATCTTCGTTTCTTTGCCAGTTCTGCGCTGCTCATTGCCATGATTGCCATGCCAAATAGGTTCTTAAGAAATCACCATCTAACTAAAGCCTTGGTCTCGCGATCGTATCGCACAACGCTGCGGTGTGCAGCACAACGCAGAGTACCGCGTTTGCTCCTCGCCGCTGACGCAGACTGCGACGTAACAAAAGACCATACCAGACGTTTTCCATACAATTTTAAAATTATTTCGTAATAAAACAGGAGAACGGAGACAAACGGCTTTAATTAATAATAATCTAATTGTAGTGAGAATAAGAATTTTTATAAATGTCAAAAATTGGTTATAGTCATCATGATTATAATGCATGCGAAAAATAGCTAAAGTAACAAATTAAAATTAGATAAGTAATATGCGAACACTGTCTAGACTTGCCTCTACTTAGCTCTAAAACATCATCCATTACAGAGGAGCGAAATTTCATTATTTTATACTACCTACACTACTTAAAATATGCTTGATTGGGATTAACATTATTACCCTACCTATTAAGATATAATTGAAATTCATACCAATTTTAGAACTCGGTTCATAAGTTAGATACTTTTACGATTACGATTGTAAAATACGTGGAAACCATCCCAAAGTTGGCTAACTTTAGAATCATCTAATAAAATCTAAGTTATAAACTTGGGCCAGTTTCTCGCGACTAAGTCTAGAGACGCAAGACACTCACGACTTGTGTGGCTATTAGTTTAAATCCTATTACATTTAGATACATAAATTGTAAGTATAACAGCATTTGGCACATTTGAAGTTACCGAAATTGGTGAGATGTGACTTTTAATCATTGTAAGGTCACAAAATTCCGTACCAAATGATTGATGCCCGAATGTTACTGCTGTTTTATACAAAAAACGTTTACAATCAGACTAACAATTGGCGTAATGGAGTAGGAAACTCTAGAAAACGCACGGTTTCCCTAATATTATTCTAGCCCTTCATATTCAAAATGTGTTCAGTGATCAAGCAAGCAATGGATTATAATTCAAATGAAATAATGCTTACAAGCACAATTTCCCGTTCTATTCGCAGGATTACGAATTTTAGCACTGAAACATGATTGCAAAATGTCCACGTGTAATCAGTAATCACTCTCTGCCGCGCTTCTTGGGCGCACGCGGTTTCTGATGTCATCAGCCACGCCAGCCGGTGAACGATGGAGAACTGTAACGAAAAAATATTCTCTTATAAGATTCATCGAATCTATACCTAGCATAATATCAAGTGCTTTTAACTGTTTACTACCAAGCCCGCAAGCGAACCTTATTTGCGTGCTCAACGTATAAGACATTTTGTATATCTAGTGCTATTATTTTACGTTGGTTGGTAGTGGTGCATTTTTCTATACTAACGTAATGTGACAGCTCTAAAATTATAGTAGCTTTTTAGTGCTGTCAGAAGGAATAAGGTATTCTATAAGGGTTTGAGTCCCTTCCCTCTGTGACTTTAACAAAGTCGGCCTTTTGAATCTGTATACTTACGTGTTGAAAGAAGACTGCTGCGGCTGCTGTTGTGGGGATTGAGCTAAGCTGCCGAATGTGAGTGTATTCTGTGTGGCCAAATTCTCAAATGTAGCGTTTGACTGCTGGGTTGGCGATCCGAAGCCTGCTGTGGGCAAAGATTCTCTGTCAGCATCTTGAGATAACTTTTGCCGAATTCCAAAATTGTTTATTATTGTTATTAAAAAAATATCTATCGTCATCAACCAATATCAATCGACAAAATCAAGTGTACATTAGCACAGTACTAATGTACACATACCTTGCATAATAAAGAACAAAAATCGATAAAACTTACTTGGCGCACCACCTCCGAAGACTTTTCCAGGTGATGTATTTCCAAAAGCAGTGCTGCCGAAAGTAGCGGTGGTACCGAACGCCGCGGGCGCCCCAAAACCACTCGGGCTCTTATTGAACCCGCCGCCGAACCCACCGAACCCACCGCCGCTAGTTGGAGAACCGAACCTAGAAACGTAAAATGTATAAATACAACAAAATACTATGCAAATACTTGCATTGAACTGAAATAGCAATTCTTCAAAATTAGACCTATATAATTATGTATATACTTATCGGAGTCACTTTTTTATCTTGTTCCTAGTATTTTTAAAGTTTTACATTAGAAGCACTACCATCATCTCCACACTACGCCCAGGTTAGTTGGTAGATAATGCTAAATAGCATTAAACTCACCTCCTGTACGATTTTTAAAGTGCAATAAAGAATTTTCTAATCTATTTTGTAAAAAAATAAAATGGTAAAACTTACCCAGCTGACTGACCGAAGGCTGGTTTGGCTCCAAATGCAGGTGATCCTCCAAAAGCGGGCGCTGTAATAATCGGTTAAAAACAAAGCTTTATAGTTTTGTTCAACAAACTGAATTTTGATATCTCCTTCGAAAGTCTCCGATATCGGTCCGAAAAGGCTTTCCGAATGAATAGCCCTGCAGGTTTTTATTTTCTCTCTATGGTGTTATTCTGGTGTTTTGATATCTAAGAACCGTATGCTGATTTACTGGTCAAGCACTGATCCAGACTCAAGCATAGATTTTTGTATGAAAATCTGTACTTAAATACGGGCCTTAGTTATCTTACTTCGGTTTGATATTAAATAGCGCTTACTTGGTTGAGGAGATCCGAAAACAGATGAAGGTTGTGATTCCCCAGTGCCAAATGCAGGCGTTTGTTGCGTGCTTCCGAAAGCGCCACCAGAGGGCGCAGTGAAACTACCGCCGGTTACGCCGCCAAATATAGACGCTTGAGTTGTCTGTTGACCTGGTAATTGTAAAAAATAGGGTCACGACTTTATCCCCAGGTGTGGTAGACATGCTCTTAAATATCTTGGTACAGAGTAGGTACTTACTCAAGATACCTGGTGAATGTCTAAGGGGGATAATCAAAGGCATATTGAAACACAGGCTCATCTATTTCGCAGTAGAATTTCCCGAACGATAAAACATAAAATTAAAAAAAAAAAGAGTATGTAGGGTTATGGAGCGTGCTCCACCTTAGGTTATAGCTACACTTTCCATCAGGTGCGCTGGCAGGCAATCGCTTACTTCATAAAAAAATAAATTGTTTGTATTCCATAAGTAACAAGAGGAAGTTTTATAGTAGATCGCTTACCAAAACCAGTTGATCCGAATCCACCGGTATTACTGGCCCCGGTCCACAGACTATTTGCCGGCTTCTGCTGACCGAAAGAATTGGCTCCACCAAAAATACTGGCCGCATTGTTATTGGACTGCCCGAAAGCTGTTTTGCCGAATACATTGCCACCACCAAACACTGAACCGGTAGAACTGAAAATAAAGACAGGAATTGAACTATAAAATCCTCATAAACTAAAAAAGTTGTTCACATTGATAAGTACTTTAACCGCTCCGAAGTTTTCGGAAATAGTCTTTTTACACTCTGTAAGTATATTTTTATATAGTTTCGGAAATAAACCGGGTTTGCAAGTCGGCATAAAACTAATTGTTGGTAAGTGACTACCGTAACTTATGGTCGAATGTGCACTTAATTCTCACAGCACAGAGAATGCTAAGGTGGTATTACTATAAATTGATTACCTTCCTCCGAAAATATTCCCCGTAGTGCCAGTGGAAGCGCTAGTTGTAGAAATACTGGCCGATGCAAATAAATTACCCTCTCCACCGCCAAACAATGAGCCGCCGCCCGGAGCCCCAAACACCGACGTCTGAGAGGTTTGTGTACCTCCAAATACTGACGCTTGTGTCGTTTGAGTAGGGCTACCAAATATCGACGCTTGAGTGGTCTGAGTAGGGGCACCGAAAATAGATGCTTGAGTAGTCTGGGTGGGTGTTCCGAAAACGGACGCTTGAGTTGTCTGAGTGGGTGTACCGAAAATCGATGCTTGAGTCGTTTGCGTGGGTGTACCGAAAATCGACGCTTGAGTAGTTTGAGTCGGGGTCCCGAAAACGGAAGCCTGGGTTGTTTGCGGCGGGGTTCCAAAAACAGAAGCCTGGGTTGTTTGCGGCGGGGTTCCAAAAACAGAAGCCTGGGTTGTTTGCGTCGGGGTTCCAAAAACAGAGGCCTGGGTTGTTTGCGTCGGGGTTCCAAAAACAGAGGCCTGGGATGTTTGCGTCGGAGTTCCAAAAACAGAGGCCTGGGTTGACGGTGTGGGAGTTCCAAATACAGATGCTTGAGTCGTTTGTGTCCCCCCAAAAACAGATTGAGCAGGCGCGGCAGTACCGAATACCGACGCTTGAGTCGTGGGCGCTCCGAATATTGATCCGGGTTGCGTAGTAATAGGCGTTTTATTTCCGAAAGCTTGACTCGCAGCCGTACCGAAAACCGCCGATGGCGTTGAAGTGGTCTCAAATACTGACGCTTGAGTTGTCGTTCCAAACACAGATCCACTGAAGGTAGACGCAGTAGTACCAGAAAACAAAGTCGTTGTAGGAGCAAAAGCACCGGTCGCTTGACCGAACACCAACGACGGAGTGGTAGTAAATACCGATGACGACGTTACATTAGTACCGAAGGCGGGTGTCCCACCGAAAGCTGACGATGGCGTTGAAGTCGGAACCGATGTTGGAATAGTTTCAGGCTCAGTTTTTGCGGGAACAGAAGTTGCTGTTACATCTGGAGCATCAGGACTAAAAGCAGGTTCAGAGGCAGAAGCGAAAACTGACGCGGCTGGAGTTTGTCTGCTAAAAGTTTGACCAAACGTCATACTACTAGAGCCGAATACTGATTTGGCTCCGAAAACTGAAGGGGGATTCGTGGTAGAGAAAATTGAGCCTTGCGATGCGAACAAGCCGTCTGTTTTCGCTTGGGATGCAACGGCTGCTCCGAATATGGAAGATGCAGGGCTTTTTGATTGGGCTGGCTGTTCGGACTCTGACTTTGGTGTGGATTCCTTTGGAGTTGACTCTTTTGGTGTAGAATCTTTAGAAGATTCTTTCGGTGGTGTTGGTTCCTTTGGCGGAGTTGGTTCTTTTGGTGGGGTTGGTTCTTTTGTTGAGGCTGACTCTTTTAGTTTTGTTTCCATAATTGGTTTGGTTTCTTTCTGTGCAGATTCTTTTGGTGGCTTAGATTCTTTTGGTATTGATGATGGCGGGGTGGGGAATGCAGATTGCTTGGGAGCTGAAAACAAACATCATTTACTATTTAACCGACCACCTCAATCAAACAGATTTGTTTGAAGTGAAAACTTCTTTAGCATCGTTGTGATTTGAAAGTCGATGAAACGAAAAAGAGACAGTAAAAAGAGACAAACACAAAAATTCATAAGATTTAACGTGGGAGAAAATGAGATAGGAAGCAAAACACTCCGATAGCGCGTTACTAGTTCTGATTTAGGCAACTTTTTGAAGGTTTCACTTCTACCACGTGCGAATTGCACACATGTTTTTTTTAATCTTACCAGCAGTAGCAGAACTTAATTTGGGCTCAGACGTTTTAGCTGTCTCAGTATTTTCATTAGATTTGCTTTCGCTTTTTAAATCGGATGCTTTTGGCTCTCCTGAAAGAAAATGAATTATCATGCACAATCAATAAAGTTTCAATGTAAACAAAAATAAACTCTAAACACTTACCGAAAGGACTAGATTTGTTAGCAGACAGTCCAGGAGCAAAACCTTTATTAGCAGTTTGCGCACCTAGAGGCTTTCCTTCTTTCTTTTCAGTCTTTTGTTCCTTCGCGTCATCGCTTTTAGGCACATTTTCCTTCGATTTCTCAGTTCTATCTACTAATTTGATACTTATTTTTTCTTGGTTAACCATAGATTTTAGTACATCAGGAACTGGAGTGCTGGTGGCTGAAGGTTTCATTCCAAAAAGGTTGGTCATTGGTTTGAAATCTGGGGCAGTGAGATCCGGTTCACCGGTTTCGTTATGAATATTTGATGGTTCGGGGAAAGTAGGTGCTGGTTTTTCGAAATTTGGTACTGGGAGTGATGGTGGCTTAGATGTTGCTTCGGCATGTGTAGGTTGCTTGTTGAACATGTTACTCATATTGGAAATAGGTGTAGATGTCGGAACATCGGCTGAAGGCACGGCTGACGCAGGCTTTGAAGAACCTATGGAAAGATATTTGATTTACCCGTTTTCTTGTATAACACTCATAACATCAACACTATCTAATCCTAAGATTGTGCACAATTTTAGGAGTACTACTGTCTGTCTACATCTATACTATGTATTATAAAACTGTAAAAAAGCCAAAAACTAAAATTAAAGATATGGGATAACTAAATATGCAGTTCTACTAAATAAACCATTCTGATTTCAAAAATCGAGTTTGTCTGTTTGTTTCTCTGTTTGTTTGTTCGCGGATCACGCCTAAACTACTGGACCAATTTCAATGAAACTTATACCACTCAGAAGCCTTTTTTCCGGATTGAAACATAGGCTATATTTTATTGAAAACAAAGACGTGGATTCTAAGATACAGCTTGACCTCTCTAAACCAAAAGCCGTCTTTGACATGAGGTTCATTGTATACTGGTTGACAGATATTTTGGTGGAAAGTTTCGAACGCGTACGAAATCGCGTACGAATCAGCTAGTAATTGAATACAATTTGTACAATAACTCACACTAACCCAGCACGCTTTCAATAATATCTGTATTTACTAATTTCTTTTTCGCACAGAGAATCTTTTTCTGCGGTTCTGAAAAGAAACGCGAAAGACAGAAGGAGAAACTGCACGCATCTCTACCGCGTTCTATTCACGTTCACGCACAACCGGATGTTTTAAAATGATCATTATGTTGTTACAAATAAATAACATTTCACTTTGAATGACTGAAGGAGTGGGGCGTGCAGTTTCAGATTAGACGAATCTCTAGTTGTTGTAACTAATAGACAACTTATGCCAAACGAATCATTCACCTAGCAAATTTTCTAGCTATCGGTGATATACAGTACCTCTATCACGAATAAATCTGACAGTCACAGCGTTAACGTATTCGAGTTATATTACGCGTCAATGCCAGCTCGACTGCCAACCGTTGTAGTGTCACCGCGCAGTGTATCTCGGATACGCTAGCGTTACGATACGTTTGCGATTGTCACATTTATTCGTGATCAAGGCACTGGACTTTAAAATGTGGACGCAGCAAAGCCAAATAGAGCACGTCCTTAGCAGACATGTTGAGGTAATTCGGCAACATTTTATCGTAAACACAAAATGCTAGTTTTAGTGTATTGGGGTTAGGGTAAGTGTGGTAACTAATATTCCCCATGACTCTAACTAGTTATTCAAAAATAGATTTCAATGTACTTACGACTAATACTAATAGGTGAGCAAATTTTCTGTCCCAAAAAGAGATTGTTGACGTCATTCGCAGCTAGACCGGCTACGTTTGCTTGCGATTTAGTTTGGAGCAAATCCTTTAAAACACTTGATGCAGTAAACGTCGGCTGTTGGGTGAAACTAAATGGTTTTTGTTGCTGCGCTTGGGTTTTGGGTATATCTTGTTTTGGCTCTGCAAGGGATAGTATGAATATATTACATCTATTCAAAACTTTTTCAATGTAAAATGTGGCTAAGTCTCGGTCAGTAAGTTTAATACAAGTTCTGAGACTGCATAGTGTCGAGTCTGGCATTAATAATTAATAAGTTTATTTTTTTTTTTAAACCGAGTTCAATTCGATATGTCTTCATCATCAAATGATGATGGTGGTGGTGGCAGTTCATTGGGACTGTTCTATTGATCGTAAACGCCACAGAAAAGTCACAGGAAAGCAAAATACGCAATGGCATGTATGTGATTGAAGTGTTATTTCCAGTTATTCTTATATACAGTACGGCCGGCGGATCTAGACCGGTCTGAAGTTGCGCTTTCGGAAATTGTGCGCAGGTACAGGCGAGTACCTAAAACCTAAGTACCCTAAAAGTGACTACTGCGCAGCGTTCCGAACGAACTTAACGCCGGTCTAGATCCGCCGGCCGTACTGTAACTGCCAACCTACTGAACCGATTTTGATAATATTTTTATGAGACCAATCTGGAAGACATTTAGAGATAAAAAAAATACTTTTCAAATCGGTTCATAAATGATGGAGTTAGGAGGTAACACATATTTATTTTAAAAAAGAATACATCCTTTTTTTGAAATTGGTAAAAAATTAGCTGTACCATATATTATTCTTGCAGAATATTCTATTTTGTAAAATCTTACCGTCAGTAAACAAAGTGCGAGCGACGTTTACTACTGCAGGTTTAGGCATGAAAGATGCCGCAGAAACCGAATGCTTTACTTCTTGTTTCATCGGATCTTCCTTCTCCTTCGTCTCTGATTCTACTTTTACTTTTTCTTTGACGTGTTCAGTTAAAATCTCTTCTGCTGTTGGTTCTGTCGCTGATTTCATTGGTTTGTATAGTGGTACGTCTGAAATATTACGAATTTTGTAAGGTTTGTTCATATTTATTGTCATTTTATAAATACATATTACTATAATGTTGTCTTTTATTTTATTTATTTAACAAAACCCACAGCTCTTAGGTTGTACAAAGTACTTACACAATTTTTTTTAAATACTTTCATGTCAAAAGATTTATAGTTATACCAGGTACAATTGTTTTGTTCTTGGAAGTTATTTTGAAAACTTCCCAATCGTTCCACCAGTGGGACGACCCAGTGGGACGAACGGGAAAGAACCAAAGTTATAGCTAAACTGCGTGGTTAATCAAACTTACCTTTTCGGTATTCCGGAGTGACAGGCACATGCTTTGGCCCACTCTCCTTTTCTATTTCTGCTTTAGCCATTTTCTCTCTCACTATCCTTTCATAGTTCTCCTTCATCGTTACAAAATGCTGTCTAAACTCAACGGTCACTGGCTTGATTTTAACAGTCTTGCGATTAGATAAAATGTCTTTTAGTGCTTCTAGCTTTTGTACTGTGAGTAGGCTCTTTGGCTTAGAGTTCTGTGGTTCAATGCTCATGTTGAGTATGTTTTTGGTGAGTTTTGAGAGAGGATCCCTGCAAAATTTAATAAATTAGGTCTCGTCTTCCAGAATTTTCAGTACCTAACTACTCAAAATTGTATGCAGATAGAAATCTAGTTAGAATAGGGACATTAGTTTGCATATTTTTTATTTATCGGTTTAAGTGAGTATAAAAATAGCGTTGAATATTAAACTTACTTGTTCTTGAAAGGAGTACTTCTCAGTAAGGATGTAGATTTGAAGACGGGTCCCAAATCGCATTCACTGAGCGTTTTGCGCAGAGTTCGTAACACGGCTTGTTGACGACTTAGGATTTCTTGTTGTTTTACTAATGGTTGGTAAACATCGTCTAGAATTGGGCGAATCATCCGCTTTCCCGGCCTGAAAATATTGTTATTGGTTATTTCAAAGTATTTAGTTACAACTTGACTTTTATCAATCAATCAAGTCATTTATTTGCATAAAAATATGGTAATTGATGTACAAAGATGTAAAAGTATAAATAAGTGCCGCATATTTTTACCAAAGTGATTGGCGTGCAAAAGTTTCTAGGTAATCAATTCTAGGTTTATATTGGGTACTCTGCTGAAAAGTTCATTTTAGTGGGACATTTGAAGCAAAATTACACAAATAAAGTGTGTGTTTGTGATTCCTTACGCATCGCATTCGAGATCTCTAGAAGCCTTGCTCCATTTGTAGTCTAACGCCTCCTGTGCTTGGTCTAACTGTGTATGGACGTAGTAAGCCAGCTTCTCTATGGACGCGACACGTTTTGTTGTCAACGGATCTGCTTGTGTCCATTTGTGAAACTCTCTTGCCCTGAAAATATGACATGTATTTAGTCTAGAGTTAAGAAAGTTTGTACAACGTTGTTTATTGCAATACCATAGTCGCTCTATGGTTTGAATTTTAAAACTAACGTCTCGTGCGTGCTGGCAACGTCGCGAGGATCGAAACGAAGCACCGGTACTAAAATAACGATACTATAAATATTACGTTATACGTTATTCGAGTAGCATGATGAAAAAATTGTGTTTCCTAACGTTATTATAGATAGTTTTAGTACCGATAGCAAACCCTGCATACGGGTAATAGTCGCCGGGTAGGGTTATTTATCCATTTACAATGCGAGTGAAAGCTAAGATAAAAAATAAGAGATATAACACTTGTAACTTACTCGGAATGCGTACGAGCCTCAGCAATAACCGCGCATGCGCGCACCAACTCTAATTTCAATTGAACCACAGCATTCCTTAGTTCATCTATTGAGCACTCTTTCTTTAGCTGCTCCGTGTCGATAGAGTTGAAACTGAAGTTGGAGTTGATTGATTCTATATCACGCTGTATCTGGAAGGCAATACAACATTGAGACATAGTTAACATAACACTCATCAGAAATAGATAACTATTTCATTTTCAAAATTGTTTATTTGATCTAAAACTACTTTTCTTTAGAGCTGGCCGGTACACTGCAATGCGAGCATCAGTTTTTGGCGGCAGAAATAGGTAGGATGTGCCAATTTTTTTTTTAATGATGGTTACCTCATAATTACGTCATTTATGAACAGATTTGAATTTTTTTTTATCTGAAAGGGTAGATATACTTCCGGATTGGTCCCCATCAAAATCGGTTCAGTACTTTCACAGTTAAATAGAAATAACTGGAAAAAACACGTCATCCACATACACGACATTGCGTATTTTGCTTTCCTGTGACCTTTCAATGGTGTTTAAGACCAATAGAATAAACCCAATGAACTACCATCACCATCATCATTATCTGATAAGGAAACTGTATCAAATTAAAGTCGGTTCTTTTCAAGTATTTAAGCTTCTAAATCATCATCATCATCAATATATATAAAACTCTTTTGAATCTGACAGAGAATCAACGCACAGCCTAAACTATAAGTCCTAGAGGTATGAAATTTGGAGGGTAGGTTCCTTATATAGTGTAGGGGCGCACTAAGAAAGGAATTTTTAAAAGTGACAAACGCCGCGGGAGACGGCTAGTTTGTTATAAACCCACTCACTCTAGCCTGCGTCTCACGGGTCTTCAGCATAAAGTTATACAGATCATTCTGGAAGTCGTTGACTTCTTTGACGAGCATATTCTTCAGTTCTTGATTGGCTTTCGCTTTGTTTATCTTGTCCTGTTCGGCTTTTAGCGCGGCGTTTTCTGGAGGTGATTGTGGTGGAAGCGGGTCTTTCGCTTGTTGATGTGATTGCGGCTGAAACAATTACATAAACGCACCTTTTTGTAAAACAACTACACAATTTACGCAACTGTTTGCAATAATTGTATTGAGTTTTGTTCTAAAACCTAATAAAATTTGGCACTAATTAAAGGATAAGCACGCTTTCGATTGGTACTGATTTGGACCAGTTGAGCTATCTATAAATCGTTTGCAACGGTTTGTATATAACTCAGCTGTTTCATGTGTATTTTGTAAATACTTTTGTGAATAAAATGAATGATAAATTTTCCAATACTTCATTTGAACTAATACAATGATTAAATGGCCTACCTAATACGGAATTGACTCTACGCAGTATTTTAAATGAAGAACGCAAATCGCCCAAAAATCATTAAACCTTATTATCATCTGATTTTCCGGCACTTGTATATTTTATTAATCTTACAGCTGAAAAACGTTGCATGATACTCGAGTCTTAGGGCTCGTGACCTAGTAAGCACTGAGTCACTTATCCAAGCTTCATGCCTACCAAACGTCATCTCGTTTGTATTAAGTAATAACCCATCAACGACACAGCAATGTAATTACCTGTTCATCTTGCCGTTGAGGCGGCACTGGCTCGTTAGTACCAGTTGATTGCGTTGTTTCAGTCGGGGCTGGAATGTAACTCGGTACATTTATAGGCGCGGCTGGTGGCGGGTTAAAACTAGTTGCTGTTAGCGGTGGCGGCATCGATGGTGTTTCATTCTGCACAAATAAAATATCATTTTGTTAGTTTTTATCTATGTAATATATTTTTTCGTATTTAATACTCAACTGTTACCACATAGCTCGCAGAACTGACGACCGCTCGGAAATAAAGCTTCTGGCGACACACGAAACGAAAAATGAAGTAGGTATAGAACAGCCCACGCGATGAACCGACAACATTATTAAGATCGCGGAAAGTCGATGGATGGAGAAGAAAGAAAATACATATATTTTTGACACAGAAACGGGCAAAAACATGAAATAAATAAAGCATACATAGAAAAGGCCTAAAATCGTTCCTTCTGAAATCCTATGACCAGCAGTGGACTTCTACTGATATGATGATGATTTAAAACTTTCGTAAATCGTTAGTAATTTCACTAGTAATCTTCTGACCCAAATGCAGTATTGCATTTTACATACCTTTGTTTCTGGCAAGGGAGCTGGTGTTTCTGTCTGTTTGGCTGCTTCTCCAGGAATTCCACTGAAATCAAACATTGCAGTCAGTATAATATTCAATTTCAATTTTAAAATATCTTTATTTGTAGTCAGTAGGGTATTATCAAAATAAAGGAATGTGAAATTGTAATACCTATCCATAACTTCGGCAGGTAAAGTCAGCAGTTGCGGTGGACAGCATATTTGCGGCATTTGATTGTTCAGATTTATGACATTGAATATTGTAAGCAGACCGGTGTGAGATAACACGTGTAAGAGCGGCATATGAGGTAGTTTCTCATTTTCACCTGTAACAAGAAGTTTTTAGTTCAAAGGTAATTTTGGAATAGGTATGAGTCAACTCTGGAGACGGAGTTTTTAGGCCGCCTTGAGGCCTCCTGCGTGGCTTAACGATTGCTAGAACCGGGACCGACAGTTAAACGTGCTCTCCGAAGCACAGAAGCGCTCAGATGTAAATACCACTAACGTTCACCCATCCAAATAGTGACTGCGCAGAAAGTTACTTATCGTTAAAGATTGACTAAGCACCTTACGCCACGAGCGCTTTTTGAGATGAATGGAATAGTACTACTACATTTTACAGTACTAAGTTCTGGGGCAATAAAAAAAATGTTTGGGGTAAAAGTAGTGTTTCAATTATGACTCACCCCAAGGCAGCTGATGTATGGCACATGGATCAAAGCAAACTCCAAGTGGATAGTTCTCTTGTTTCTTAGCTGTCAGTGGAAGTTCAGGTCTTGCTTCATCAGGCTAGAAAATGAAAATGATAGTTGGTGTACTGAGCCCAATTATTCAACATTCCTTGGGGTCCTATCAGATAGAAAGCGGACATGCGTTTGAATGCTCTGCGCTCAATTGCACAATAATTTGGAAGTTTTTATTTTTTTCTATGGAACGCAGAACACTCGAAAGTGTGACCTTCTGATAGGACCTAAAATACGAATCAAGATGGTAAAATTAAGGGTATTCCCTTGCGCCGTAAAATAATATAGGACACTGTAGTAAAATGAACAGTAATCAATAACCACAATATTTGCTAAGGATCATGCATTGTTTCAGAGCCCACAAAATGGGCAGGTAAGCAGTTATTGTTGAATCAAATCTATGATTATTGTCATTGGGATCAAATTCTGTGGTTGTGACTAATGTGAAAAAGTACTATAATAAGTAACTACATATATCGTTTTTAATAAATACCTGACACCATTGCAACCAGTTAACGCCATCCGCAGATCCAATAGTTGCCATTTCCATGCTGTTTGATGATGCTGCCATTATGATGTTCCTAAAAGAAAACAAATATTCATTTGTATAGCTGCTATAATAATTAGTAAATAAATAAATATCCTTGGACATTACACACAACGCCCTCTAGACCCAAACTAAGCAGAGCTTGTAATATGAACTAGATTAATGATAGAATACTTACAATATACATATTTTAAAATACATACTTATATTATTTTAAATTAGTTTTTACAGTTTTATCAGTAGTAGCGTTTTTTAGAGTTCGTCCGGGGAAGTGTGAGTAAGCACCGTACCTATTTCTGCCCCATATCGTGACGCTCGCATTCTTACTTTCCGGTTTCGAAGGAGTTGGCGCCTAGGTTAGGTTTAAGATTTATTTATTTCCCATAAAATTTAAATAAATTACTTACTGAGAAACATCTTTTTTCTTATGTAGGTACATTTTGGTCTCTTTAGATTAGACCAAATGTACTTTCACTGCGTTCAGTGAGCACACAGAACAATAACACAATTATTATACAAACATAGTACTTTAGGTATGTGTTTATTTATTCGTTTATAGACTAGCAGATTTCGCTGTTGACTACGTCACAAACTAGTTGAAAGTTGAAATGTCTTTTCTTTTAGTCACTTTTTGAAGCACTGTTTTACTTATGCCAGTTATCGTTTGTTTTTGAAGGCATTTATGGAGTCCGCGGTAATAATGTTCTCAAGTATTAGATACATTCTCTATGAGGTAATACATTGTTATAAGCAGAAGTAACATCACATCAGGCGGCAACAAGCTTGTTCCATTACTTTTTCTCATAAAAAATACGGATATGATGATGAACTCATAAAACATACCATTGTGCTATCCCGTGCAGAAAGTAATACCAGGGTCTGTTAGTTCCAGTACTGTAGCATATGTCTTCATAGTTGAGACATGTCGATTGCCCGGTTTTTGGTGTGTTTACTATTGTCACAGCTGAAAATGTATATAGAAGAGTGGGTTTAAGAAAAATAAATCTGTTAGGGCAAAACCAATTTTGATGAACCATGAAATGTGTTTCTCATTGAATTATTCTATAATCCGGTTTTAGGAAACCTCATTGTTACATTATTATTATAGCTTCCGACCGCGACTTCGTTCGCGTCCTGTTGGATCCCGTTGATTTTTCCAGATAAAAAGTAGCCGATGTGTTAATTCAGGTCACGGACAATATATATTCTAAGTTTCATCCAAATCGGATCAATAGTTTTTGAGTGAAACAGTAACAAACATCCATCCATACATCCTTACAAACTTTCGCGTTTATAATATTAGTAGGATTATGCAATTATGCATGTTGTTTGTAAGGTAGGTATTTCTATGTGCCTGTGTTTTGTATTGTCTACTATGCATCATACTTTCCTGATTAAAGATCGATTAGATAAAATGAAAGATACATTATGACGCTATTATACTTACATGGGCGGCTATTTTCAGATGCATTCTTATAGACCACAGCAAATTGGTATGTGGATATCCAATAAACAGCTAGCGCTTCGACTGGTGCACCCTCAAAGAGGTTTGGGGCTGGAAATGCCTTAGCCGGGGTGAGATCTGGTTTAAACTGGTGTAGAGTGCCATCACTGTTTCCAGTCACTAGTTGCTTTCCTTTAGGACTCCAACAAATGCATCTGTGAAATAAATCATTATAAATAAAAATAAACATCCTTGGACATTACACACAACACCCTCTAGTCCCAAACTAAGCAGAGCTTGTACTATGGGAACTAGGTGGCTGATATAATATTTTTTTTATTAGCTTTTTGCGGCTATGATATCACTGCTGCCTGAAAGGCTTATTGTGATCGCCACTTGTGTAGATGTCGTCCTTATTTGGGGTGTTTACAGTTCACCACTAAACCCTGCAGCTGTTAAAAACTGAAAGATTCTCTTAGGGGTGAGGTTTCTTAGCTCATCTGGGCTCACAATATGCTTTCCCAGATGCATACTGCGTTTTTGCATAAGCGCCCCACACTCCCCTAGTAGGTGAAGAGGTGTTTCTTCTGCCTCCTTACAGAGCCTACAGGTTTGTGTTTCGCACAGCACCAGCTTGAACATGTGCTTGTTAAGGCGACAGTGTCTAGTCAGAGCCCTGACCACTATGTGCAGATTGCTCCTGCTTAGCGCTAGGATTTGGTTGGTGTACCGTTTTGATTCGGCTGATATAATACTTATATACATTTTTAAAATGACAATATGCTTTACCTAGCTTTAGACGCCACTTTCTTCACTTGACCAGCACCAACTTGACAAGTAATAAGAGTCCCGTTATAAAACGCCAGAGCAATAGAGTCAGGAATACAAGGATTCCACTGCATTGCAGATACATAGGACGGTGAGCTCAATTCATATTTAAGGGAGAGGATTGGTGTAACTTTCTGAAAAGTTTAAATATTTTGAGAATTGTATCAAAATTAATGATGGTGTTTTACTGCAAAGTGTATTGGAAAAATCTAAATTATAGCTGCTATTTTTTTAATACTATTTTATATTATATTTTTAACTTGTTATGTTACAACCAGTTCATACACCATTGGGGATGCTGGAACATTGCTGTAATCAACCCAAAGTCCTTCTCCATTACTTTAAGGAGTTGGGCTGGCTAGAGTAAGGTCAGCAGGGGGACAATGCACAATACACCACAACGCGGGACATCAGTGCAGATATCATTCCCCCACCACGAATTAGAATAAGAACCAGTCCCTGTTATAACTAATCCCTTTTAAGTTTTAAATGAAATGAGTAATGCTAAGGTTGTAAAAATTACAATCATAGTTTTTAAACTACATTACAACTGATAGTATAAAAATAACATGCTTACAGGATTCTGAAAATCAATAACTTTGTAAATACAAAGGATATTGGTTCCAGTTACAGCCAACAGCTCATAGTCGCAGCTCACGGAGACATGTGTTGGTTTCTCCGGCAGATCTACGTTCATATGCAGCGGTTCAGACTCACTGCTTATCAGTTGGTGAAGATAGTACACTGAAAACATTGAGATAATGAGAAAATTTAGAACTTAATCAGTGCAGGTGAAGTTTTCATGCTTCAAGTGTTCAAAGTTAAACAACACATAGACTTCGCTTTAGACACCTACCAATGGTTTTAAAGGGCCTGGGGCAAATTGGATGGAGCCCAGGTCCTACATTTTTTCTAAACTAACTAAACTAACTTTGTTTGTTATAATACACTTACAATGCAGTTTTAAAAAAATGTAATAACAAAATTAATCTAAAAATTAACTAAATGGATGCAAATTGGGACCTGAAATGCCTCAACACCTTTTTGTTAAAACTAATTGATAGAATTGTGAAACCTGAGGAGTTAGAGAAGATGTATACCACCTTATGATGAAGTTTCCGGACTGAGGCTATGAGGGAAAAGCTTTACAAATTGCTACGAGCTAGCTGATTCGATATGGGCCTGTTTCCGAGTATTTTAGCCTCACCTACATCTGACAGGGCTAACATGCTCTATTGATAAATTTGTTAGTTCCTTTGTGAGTCTTGAAATAGTATAATAGATACGATGGAACCGACTTCTTTTTATAAGATGCAAAGTTCTATAAAAAGCTCATTTAAAAAGAAAAAAATAGAAAAAGAAAAGTGAAACACGCCAGTCAGTCAGGCAAGTTTAACTTTCATCCATAACCACATATTCCAAATACCTTCACATTCTCTGGTTGATTTCTATTTAGTTTGATTCCTCAAGATGTGTTGAAACAAAATTAATACTAACCAGACAAGGTCCCATCTGGCACTCCAATAAACACCAATCCATACTTGCTGCTGCTACTGACTAGATTGTAGCCATGGTGTGCAAGGGTGTTGCCCGTGGCAAAAACCTTGGTCTTGGATTGTAATTTGTAGAGCAAATTCTAAAACAATTGGTAGGTACTTAGATGAACCCATTGGAACGAACATTGGTTGAGACCAATAGGTATGATTCCAACAATAAAATAAATGTAATATGCAGGTACCGCGATTTCAACTGTACCTATGTTTGTATTTTCGTGGGTCATCATCATAGCTGTTTGGGCTAAAGAAACAGAAGACAATAAAGGACTTATGTACTAATTTACCTACTTGTAAGTTTACAATGAATAAAAGTAGATATATGAAGCAGGTAGTTTTGTAAATTTATTGTGTAGCAAAAGGATAACGATCGTAACTTACCGGTTCGTCAATGGAATTAGGTCCAAATTGCACTTCCATGATTCACAAGCAATTAACTTTATTGTATCGTAGAAATCATCTATCCAATTCAAACAAGAAAGAATTGACAATCCATGCGAAACAATACACCAATACACCCAATCACAAATGCTATTGACTGGAGGTGAAGACGTGAAGACAAGACAAGACGTGATCATCGATTTTTAAGTAGGTAGGTCGTAGGTTCACCCGTAGGTTCTTCGAGGGTTCTTCACTCAGAAAAAATACGAGGTAGCTAAATGGGGTGCCGTCATTTCACAACCATGGAAAGCACAACCCCGGAATGTACAGTCAGGAATTGATGTATATTTTGGCAGCCAATTCCATGGTTGTGCAATCTCGGGACGTGTTTTCCAGGCCGTACAATGTTGTGCACAGGGTGGGAATACACAGCCATGGAATTGGCTGCCAAAAAATACATCAATTCCTGACTGTACATTCCTGACTGTGTTTTCCATGGCTGTGAAAGCTCAGCACGTGTCGGGAATGTCCATCCACGGAATGTACAACCTGGGAATTGGATGCCAAAAACGTCATCACCTATGCTTTGTTTACACTTACTTGCCTGACTATGTGAACGATTGAACGATTGAAAGGGAACGTAAACAGAACAAAATATTTATATTTTTACATAATTATTTTTTGTTTACTGCTATCTAAGGGAATTATTCGTAAGAATTTTATGGGTGAACTCTTGATCAGCCACCCTATTAGTCAATATGAGACTTTAGTGCTTGATTTGAGTCTACAAAGACACATGAAGCGATGCAATATTGAGCCATCTGGATGGGAGGACACCGCAGCGCAGCGTTCCGAGTGGAGGCAGCGAATCCACCTACAGGTTAACGAGTTTGAAGAACAACGCAGACTCGATCTAGATAGAAAGCGAGATGAACTCAAAGCCAGACCACCTACGGCCCTCTCCTATAACTACGTCAGTGGAGTACTGACCTGCCCCAAATGCGAGCGTACATTTACCAACAAAATCGGGTACGCAAGTCACACTAGAGCGCATCAACGGGCAGAACAACAAAGCCCTACTAACCAGAGTTTAAATATGCCTGTCCAGAAAAAACGCAGTCGCCATGGCCGAAATCGGCTAGGAGGACATCAATCATCATCAGAGTCAATATGACTATAAAGTGTTTGTAACTTCTGCACAACTGAAGGAATTCTTTAGAAAAAGTCTTTGAAAAGCGAAAAGATGCTCTACCATTATTGGTATAATATATTTGGTGTGAATGCCGTAAATTAGGAAAGGAATTCTAAGACATTTCACCCACTTTACCTATATGAACACTATAGGACTTACACATACATGTAAGATCCTAAAACCTACTTTTGAGTAAGTACCTACCGGATACTTGATGCACAAATATCTACATAATCTTTGTAAAGTTTTCCTGTATTTGTATAAGACAACAATTTATAAAAACCAGTGTTCTCAAAATATAGTGAAGGAAAACATTCAGGAAACATGGTATTTAGTTAGCTCCATACATGTTGACCATGTTTTTCCTGTGTACACCAAGGGCCGACTAAACTGTGGGAAAAAGTGATTGGCAATCATTACTCCATCTAACTAAACTATTTCTCAGACACTTCATTGTCCTGTAAGTGTTTGAGAGTTCCTTACGATGCTAATCCTCAATCGTAAGGCATTTTTAATAAATATTTTACTGTTATTTTTATTCTTTCAGCAGTTGTAACAATGTTTTCCTAACCAAAATACCAAAGAAGGTACCATACCTATCTGAATCCATGCATGGGTTAAAATTGAAGATCAACAGTGAAACAGAATTTTATTAGACAGATATTAATACAGGACAGAAGCCGTAACAATCACTTCAACATCTTGGCAGTTGCATCATTATTTCTGCCTTGCAAGTATAATTATTATTATGGTTAAAAATGCATTAAATTTTGAAACTTACAGTCACACTCAAAGATGTACATAATGTTAAAAGATAATCAAACAATATATTGACATAATATCTTACCAATGAGTAATGATAAATAGAGACTTTGTAAACTTCAGTAATAGGTCCTCATTTTGTGGTATGATCTTTACTTCTTAATTATGTCATAAACTTGTCTATCTAGACTCTAGATATAGACACTAAGACTTGTAGGTATGAATTTGCCTACATTAACATTGGGCCTAATCACCAAACATGTACAAATTAAACAGACTAAAATGATTTATAATATTTATATCTCATGGGTACTATGTAAACTATATAAGCAAAGTAAATAAAAAAATCATTTTTCCAGGTACCTTATACATTCATCGGATCTACAACAAAGTCCAGCGGTGAACACTTTCTAATAAGCCGCAACTACCTCCTCTACTCCAGTACCTAGAAATCACATATTCCAGTGGGAGGCTTTGGTACGCCTTATCACAGGTTTTCCTAGTTTGGGTACCAATGTTGTCCAATCTGAATTAGCATAAAATAAAACCCTTTGTATTTTTTATGTAGGCACCAACCTGCTTATTTTATTTGTAGGTGCATTTATGAATTAGTAATAGTGATGACTATGCTAAGATTTGTGCAAGTAGCTACCGTGTAAAAGGATGAACGACTTTAACAAGCCTACATAACTAGACTAAGATAAGAGTTAAGTAGGTACCTACATAGAATAATAGCAACTGTATAGCATTATAATAATAGCATTCCTAAGAAGGTAGGCACAATAAAACAAATGTCTTTAAGTATGTATGTATACAGTTTTTATTATTTAAAGTTTTTATTAAATTATAAATAAATTAAATAGTTTACGCCAAAAAATATAACTTTTATTTTTACAACAATCGTACATTATTTAGCGAGTTACGAACAGTAAGTCGTGGGTTTGAATCCAGACAGGCCGCATTACTTTGTGTAATTTATTTCATCACCATTGCTCTCAAAACGGCGAAGGAAAACATCATGAGGAAACCGGCATGTCTTAGAACCATAAAAAAAATTAAAGACTTGTTTTAACGCCATCTAGTGTCGAGGACTTGTTTTTTTTTCATTCACGCCATCTAGTGTCGAGTTTTGTAGGTACTCACGTCTGTGTGTGTAAACGACGCTATATTGAATGACAGATGTTAAAATGGAGCTTTATGTCGAATTGAGTGGATTTTGTGGCAATGATATGATCCAGTTCGATAGAGCGTAATGTCCGATAACCGCGAACTCTACTTTTACGACTTAATAATTTTCCAATTACACAAAAACTCAATTAAACTAAAAATGTTGAGTTTAACGCCATCTCTCGGGAAAATGGCTGGGAGCAGCCTGTATGTTTCACAGCAAATACATATTCCTAAACGTAACTATTAATCATAGGTATAGTAATTAGAAATTATTTATTTTACATAGGTAAACATATCATTTAGGTAGTACATAAACAAAAAATGTCAGGTTATTGCAGTTAATAAATAACTTTATCAAATCTATCTGCTAAAATAAAGTTCTACTGCAGTCACGCATGACAGACAGGGTGACCTGCAATGCAACCAGCTAAATATAAATAATATACCTACATAAAATATCTAACAAATCAATAATCAACATCAACCATTAATGAGGATTTGAACAGATAGTATCGATAGAGTCAGATGGTTTTGAACATAATTAATGTACCTATCCATCAATAATAATCTAGTTAGCAAAGAAAATAATGACTAATACAGTACTTACAAAATACACATGAAGCAGTTAGCTATCTTTGAACCGTTGTAAACTATTTCTAGACAGCTCAACTCAAATCAGTGCCAATCAGAAGCCTAAGACACTGGCTGCATTGCCGAGCTTATTAGAAATATTGAGACGATTAATATTGTTAGGTACTAAATAATAGATAACATAATGTGTGCTGAAATAATGTTTCATAGCGCCTTCCTCCTTTGACGGGCTGAAGACCGACACATTTAATGCTAGTAGTAGCCAAGCAATTACTTTTAAAAAGTGCTGTAGGTATGTACGTACCTAGTAATTAATGTTAAACATCAACATTGCAAGACCCAAAGAGTAGCTGAGGGTCTTGTAAGGTCTACGAGTTTTTATAAGCATATTTTATGAGCTACTACTAGTGTTCACCAGGTAAAGTTTAATGTGGCGGAGTTACGCTGGAAAACATTAGGATTATGTGGGCACACAATACGTAGAAAGATAAATATCTACCTACCTAGCTATCTACCTACAGTACCTACCTACTTGTGGGTTCGATCCTCATCTACAAGTAGAAGCGCATGGCTTCTATGATAAATGATCTGCAAAAAGGGCAGTCATTAACGCGTTCTCGACAGTACGAACACAGAAGGTGTCCACACGGTCGGAGAATCATCGTTGGTGGTCTTTCAGTGCAGATGTTGCAGATAACTACTACTGGCCCTGGTCTCTGAACCACTTCTGGTTCCGGTACCGGAAGTTGTTCCGGAGCCAGGTCAAGAACAACTTCTGGTTCCACTACCGGAAGTGGCACAGCTGGAATAGCCGGAATAGCTGGTTCCTCTAGAGCCCCGCCATCCGCGCCAGGACTACTTCCTCGGCAACGTCTGGCACATCGTCAATGACGATACCAATGTTGTCAACAACGCCTACACGCAACAGCCTACTCGTTGCAAGTAGGTACTCTCTTTGAATGTTTGAGAACTGGTTTACCTACATAAAAATTACCAATCATAACCCAACGTACCTAATCATAATCAGATTATTCAGAATACTTAGGTACCTAGGTATCTACCTAGTTAGGTAGATACTTACCTACTTTATTCACGTCGATACCTACTTATATGTATACCTGCCTATCTACCTAGTTGGTAAGTAAGGTAGGTAGGTAATTATTATGGTCTAGTAGGTACCTACCTAGTTTTTCACAAAAAGTAGAGGTAACTTTGTGATTTTCTTCTATCGAGAAAATTTTTCTCTATCGTGTTTCGAGAATAGGACGGCCTTACGAATTAGGTAGGTATAATGAATTTTCTGTACCTACATATTTTTATTCTTGGTTTACTACTTGTATTTACGGAAAACAATCAACACGAAGCTTGCGATTTTTACCCAGTGCTGTGCACTGGGTAAATCACTTCGATATAGCTTTTATTTATTACTAGCTTCCGCCCGCAACTTCGTTCGCGTCCCGTTGGATCCAGTTTATTTTCCGGGATGAACTTGTCGTAGGTGCCAATTCAGAAACCTTCGTGGGCTCATGCACAATACTTTGCTGAAGATCATCACATGATCAAATGCATAGTTTACGATTCTATAAAGGACATACAGACAAACATTCATTTATATATATATAGAATAAACTCTTTATATTGCAGTGGATTGAGCATTCGAAATAGGTATTGAGTAGGTACCTAGGTAATATTTCTTTGGCAGAGGGGAAACTACGAACTATCCGTATAATTCTGAAACCATCTAAAAGTCGATTTTATTACACTCTGACGGAAGGCTTACATTTCTTTTTCGATCGTAATAACCCCTGACACACATGACATGACCAATATAAATATTGGTCATGTCTTGTGTCTCTATAATGATTAGGTATAGGTAATCATTAGTTTCGCTGATCTAATTTTTGAAACATGTAGGTAGGTACCTACCTACCTACCTACCTACCTAGCTCGTAATTACCTCATAAAACCAGAGTGGTTCTCAATATTGTGGCCTGAGTATTTAGGAATAAGGGTAGGTACCTATGGAATAATAGTAGTTTATGCAACGGTCATATAACAGGGGTTATTAAAACACGAGTGTGAGTTTATCATACTAGGTATGTACCTACTAGGTACCTACTATTTTTTCCGTGGCTGAGAGTTTGGAATAAAACTTTTATTTTATTTTAACCTGTATGAGTGAATATAAAGTAGGTAGTGTATGCAACGGCATATACGCAGCATATAGGTACCTACGTAACGCTCGTGTGATACTATTATCACACTCGCGTTTTAATAGGTAACCCCTGTTAAATGACCGTTGCATAAACTACTAATCCATACCAATCGGTGAACATAATAGGTAGGTACTATGTTCATGAAATAGTCTAAAAGATTCCGCGTAACCTATACCTACCTATACCTGTGCCTATACGTAGATACCTACCTACCCTGTCGCATGTTAGTGATAGCTAAAAATGCTGTTTATATTTTTAGCTCCAATGTTTTTAATGTTAGATAATTAATTTGTAAGTAATGTTCTTCCAACTAGTTAGTGTTGTATTTAGAGGTTGATTTTTATTTGTATTAAAAAAAAAAGGCGGTTTTGTATTTGAGATGCACATTATTATGACCTCTTTTACACTTTCTAAACAAGGTTAAAAAGTAATATTTAGTTACAACTTTATTTTGTGTGCGTTACTCCAGCAAAAAAGTGTTGAATCTGAAAATTCTAAAAATGCAGATAATTAGAGCCCACTGCCCTGTAATTGTGCCCCAAGTTATAAATTAGTGCCTATAGCCGTTTTGGAGTTATTCAAGAAATTCACTTTTTGCTGGATTAACGTTTTTTGCTGGGTCGATTTTCGTTCCTAGTTAAGCTAGCCGAATGAATGTTAGCTTAAAAGGGGGCTAGAATTTGTGCCAATTAGTGCCCCCATTCCTGAATTTGTGCCTCCTAGGGCTTCAGAGTTATTCCAGTTTTTGCTTGAGTAACGTTTTGCTATCTCCGAAACTACTGGGCGCACAATCATGAAACTTGGTCAGTATAAAGGTATTTATATTTAAAAATTTGTGCCAGCTCTTGTTTTCCAATAAAAGGCTTCATTCACGACTTATAAGGCTTTTATTAAAAATCTAAAACCCGCTCCTAGCTCGCTAACCATTACACTGAGGAACCTATTGAAAGTGTCATTCTGTACCTCTTATTACGCTGCAACTGCTGACGAAGTTTCTTATATCTATTTTTAGTGGTTTACGAGAAATAACGATTTTAAAATTGACCAGAGATGTCATTACTTTGACCCCGAAATACACCCATTTCCTCTAAAGCTGTCGTACTGATTCTTTGCTAGGAATTAGAGCCTATACTCAAATATATGCACACGAAATTTCAGCTTATGCTATGCTATAATTATAAAGATATCGATAAATAACCTACAAGAATCATTTTCTAACCCATATTGGTGGTTAACCGGCTAAATTCAAATGACTGTTAAAAAGCGAACGTCCGATACATGGCGCCTACCTCTTGCAGTTGACGGTGTTGTATTTTAGTAATAGTTGGTACAGATACAACCAAAATGAATTCAGATTTTTTTGCTTCTATGTACTAGGAGTTGGGTTGCCAGATGCGAAGAACGTTCACTAGGTAGTTCGTTAGTAGGTAAACTGAGATTTCGTAAAGTTCCCGATAAATAATACCCAATCATGAGTCTCCTTAGATCATTTTTATACTTAATTGCTGGTCATCATCAGACCTAAGAGTATGGACTCCAGTTTATATAATTTTAAGAGTTTGAGATGAATTAAATGCTTCAAACTAGTTTTTGATATGTGTAATATTTTATAAGTAATAAATAAATAAATAAAATATATAAATAAATAACTGCAATTACTTATGCCTGAAAACTATTTACTATTTATTGTTTAACTTTTTTCAGATATACAATAGTTGATACTAATTATGTTGGGTACCTAGGTAAGATACATAGGTGGGTACCTAACCTAAATAAGTTGAAAAAGTATTTTTAAAGCCAGCTACCTAGGTAAATAGGTAAGCAAGGTACTTATGCCTAAGCTTGTTAGTAGGTACGTAGGCTACCTACCTAAAATTTACCTATGTACGTAGGTAGGTACATCTGATTCGAGCCACACGAGTAGGTAGGTACTGCACACCATCGACATTCAATGAGTTCTGTTGAACAGCTTGTGACTTCTTGGTATCAAGTAGCTAGTATCCTATAGGTAAGCCTACCTCCTACCTACCTAGGTAACTTATCCTTCATTAAACAGCGTCAGACTCCAACAGGTAGGTAGGTAAACGTTCGCTAGGCAATGCAGTAAGTAGGTAGGTAAGTATGATATCTTGTAATAAAAAATAAACAT
Source organism: Eulithis prunata (assembly GCA_918843925.1). Classification (NCBI taxonomy): domain Eukaryota; kingdom Metazoa; phylum Arthropoda; class Insecta; order Lepidoptera; family Geometridae; genus Eulithis; species Eulithis prunata. Next base: position 4,690,587 of record OU974014.1, on the reverse strand, counting down.
TCTACTTAGTCAATTGTGACTATACTTGAATCTGTGTCACTAGAAGCACCTCGGGAAGCTTGTACTAATTTTTAGATAATCTGTTACGCAAAATGTAAGTGTAATAGTAACTAGTAGCGCATCTGTAATTCAAAATAATTCATTTCTCACTTACTGTTTCATAGACTAAATGGTGATCACTCCACCCCGTAGATTTTAGCATCCGGAGAAAAAATGTTTGCTAATGTGGTTTGCTAACATCATACACTAAAGTTTTTTTTAATCCAAAAAATGTTGTTCGGTACCTATAGCAAAAAAGTACTCTGTGGGTATAGCAGCGCCGATACACTTTTGCACAAGACTATACAGAAACCAATAATGCTATGGTATAAATTTAAGAATGTAGGCGCCATGTATATGACGTTCGCTTTTTAACAGTCATTTGAATTTAGCCGGTTAACCACCAATATGGTTAACAAAAATTAGAGTACCAGTTAATTCTTGTAGGTTATTTATCGATATCTTTATAATTATAGCATGGATTAAGCTGAAATTTCGTGTGCATATATTTGAATATAGGCTCTAATTCCTTGCAAAGAATCAGTACGACAGCTTTAGAGGAAATGGGTGTATTTTGGGGTCAAAGTAATGACATCTCTGGACCATTTTAAAATCTTTATTTCTCGTAAACCACTAAAAATAGATATAAGAAACTTCGTCAGCAGTTGCAGCGTAATAAGAGGCACAGAATGCCACTTTCAATAGGTTCCTCAGTGTAATGGTTAGCGAGCTAGGAGCGGTTTTAGATTTTTAATAAAAGCCTTATAATTCGCGAATGAAGCCTTTTTTAGGAATACAAGAGCTGGCACAAATTTCTAAATGAAAATACTTTTATACTGACCAAGTTTCATGATTGTGCGCCCAGTAGTTTCGGAGATAGCAAAACGTTACTCCAGCAAAAACTGGAATAACTCTGAAGCCCTAGGAGGCACAAATTCAGGAATGGGGGCACTAATTGGCACAAATTCTAGCCCCTTTTAAGCTAACATTCATTCGGCTAGCTCAACCAGGAACGAAAATCAACCCAGCAAAAACGTTACACCAGCAAAAAGTGAATTTCTTGAATAACTCCAAAACGGCTATAGGTACTAATTTAAAACTTGGGGCACAATTACAGGGCAGTAGGCTCTAATTATCTGCATTTTTAGAATTTTCAGATTCAACACTTTTTTGCTGGAGTAACGCACACGTTTATTTACCTAAGTACCTATATTGTTCTTTTTGTAAGCGCAAGAGTGTGTAGAAAAAAAACGCGCTTTTCGCTTTTTTAGTTTCTTTCGTTGAGTCTCGTTCGTTTTTTCCTCTGACTACCCTCTTTGGCATACAAAAAGAGCTATCGAGAAACAAAGTTCACCATGACTCAGCGAAAAACTAATCTAGTCTTTTTATAATATTTCATGCGTTAGGAGGCTTACCTATAATTAAGATTTATGACGTATGGTATTCGAAACACCTAATTAAATGTAAGTTTTACTTACACAATATGACCAGTTTATTTGGTAGGTAAGTAGGTGGGATTCGCTACGAACCTGCCTATCTACCCATCTTGGGTACCTTCCGTAGGTATATCTTCTGTTTGAAAATAGTTCTACCTACCTTAATGTTACCCATAAAATGGTACCTACATAAAACTCTAGGTAATGTAGATTTTTGTCACGAAAATTAATTGTAATTGATATGAATTTATTCGCATACTTACATTTTAACTAGGTACTTAACCTACGCATATTATTTTATTTTTCTCTAAAATAAATTTTCAAAGTTTGACCGAGTTTTTCTAATAATAAATACCTAAGTACAGGTACTAGGTAGGTAGTAGGTACCTATTACTTATCAAACCTCTATTGTTGGTAAGTACTTTTAGGTAGGTACCTACCTACATTACTAGGACCCACCTCCCTCCCTACGTCTAATCAGTACTAGCATGGACTAAATATGTATATTAGTTCATGGTACTAGGTACCTACCAACTTAGTTGTAGTTTTGGACTCATTGTTGTAGTCTAGTATATTAGGTACCTATAGGCTATAGAAGAGCTATTAAGTTCCTAGGTAAAAGGTATCTTAGGTACAAAACGAAAACCTAGAAGAGTTATTATTATTTTAAACTAGCATTTATGTTATCTACTTTTTAAAAAGTGTCAAAAGTGATGGTGCTTTGTTTGTTACATTGATAAAAAAGTTATTGAATGCTTGAGCATGTGGGTCCGCGAGAAGCTGACCATCAAGAATGATTTGACTGATTGTATCACAAGATTGAGTAGTATCAACTTTATCCTTGATAATTTGCCAAGACGCTTTACATTTATTCTTAGATTTTGACATAAGTTTATGGTTCATGTTGGCTCTCGATGTATCAACGCACCTTCTTAGAAGATCACTGTATTTTTTATATTTTAATTTCAATTCAGATGACTTATGTTTATAGTATCGGTATCGTAGCCCTCGTTTGTGCTTACTACCTTTTCTTATACCTTTTGTTACAATACAAAACGAGCAGTACCTACCTACCTAGGTATATTTTTTGTTAGACTTGTGAGTCCTGAAGTAGGTAAGTAGGTAGCTGCTATCAAATAAAATGTAATATGTACGCAAAGATGTACATAATTAGGTATTACATGCGTAATATGTATGATAAATTATCATTATTTGGATTTAAAGTAGTCCATTCATGGGATTTATTCCGCCTGATACCACATCATCCCCGCTTCAAAAAAATAAAAACCCGCTACTTGCTAAGCTGTCATGCGTCGGTTATGTCACTGTCATCTTGGCTTGGCCAAAGAGGATATAAACACTACGGGCTTGGCAGTGACTGCTGCACTACTTGTAAAAATACAAACTGTAAAACTGGCAACTCTTTATAAAATATAACAATTCAGTGGCCCGCCGCTAAAGTAAATTTGTCGCCAGGTTCAGCTTTTCTTCGCTAATATAAGTACTATGATCGTACTGTTTTATTAGTAATAATATGTTAAAATAAGGATCAGAGGTCGATGTAATTAAACATTATTCTTGTTAGATGTAGTTTTATAGTATTGCGAGTCACACGCGTTTTTGGAAAAGTGAAAAAGTAATGGAGGCAAAATTGATATTAGAAGTAACATGACATTTATAAAGTTTTGACAGTTCCACAGATAATAGCAGACGAATATAAAAGTTTAACACTGCCCCTCGATTGAGAATCTTCAGATCTACAATCGTCACATTTACATAGATATAAACATGAATGACAAATTACTTACTAATGTACTTTACACAATATTTAATATATTTTTCATAATATCAAGTTTTTCACCAGACAAAGCTTTGGTGAATAAATCTGCTACATTACTGTGTGTTGAAACATATTCAACATTGATTAATTTTTTAGAAATTATATCTTTGATAAAATGACATTTTATATCGATGTGCTTGGCACGTTTACTATTTTCATATGATGTAGCTATTTGAATAGCACCCCTATTGTCCATATATAATATACATGTCACATCACTTTTGTTTGCATTCATATCACTGTAAAGTCCTTTAATGTAAAGTAAGTCACACACACTGGTCGCTGCTGCTATGTACTCAGCTTCTACAGTTGACAATGAAACGCAGGCTTGCTTTCTAGAGAACCAGGCAACAGGACATCCGTTGTATAAAGTCACAGATCCAGATACACTTTTTCTGTCTGTGTGTGAACCGGCCCAGTCAGCATCAGAGTATGTCTCTATAGATGTCAAATCTTCAGATTTTTTATAGTATAGTCCAGCATCTTGTGTTCCTTTCAGATATCTCAAGACCCTCTTGGCTTGTATCCACAGACTCTTTGTAGGTTTGTCTAAATATTGACTTAGGTAAGAGGTTGCATAGGTGATCAGGTTGTCAAATTGTAGAAAATGGTCTTGGAGGCTTTGACCACTAGAACACTTCATGGCGATAAGCTTCTTTCTTAGGAACAGCTTGTTAAATACACTTTTTCTCTCAAAAACTTCTTCTAGAGATATGAGCATTTCCGCCGCTGTTTTGCACTTTTTTATAATATTCAAATATCGATCAGTAACACACTGTACGATAATCGACCGAGCTTTTGCATCACTTTCTACGTTTTCTTTGTTTCCCTTGTCATACTTGTCTAGGATGCTTGCAAGGCTTCTTTCTTCCAACAAAATCTTTACTCGAAACTTCCAGTTGGAGAACGATATGTTGTCGTTGAGTTTTGGGAAGTTACACGTTCCCGACGACGTCATTTTATACTTTCTTTTGATCAACCACGCTCTGCTGTTAAAATAAGGATCAGAGGTCGATGTAATTAAACATTATTCTTGTTAGATGTAGTTTTATTGTATTGCGAGTCACACGCGTTTTTGGAAAAGTGAAAAAGTAATGGAGGCAAAATTGATATTAGAAGTAACATGACATTTATAAAGTTTTGACAGTTCCACAGATAATAGCAGACGAATATAAAAGTTTAACATAATATTCTTGATTACCTAAATAAATTAAAAAATAAGGACTATGTTCTTAGCTATTAAAAAATTAAGCATTCGAAAGATTTCGTTGAATTTTTTTGTTAAAAAAACAAATAAAAATGATAAAATGTTTATTACCCATTAATGTACACGCATAAAAGTTTATGCGTGTTATTTATTACAAAAACAGAATTGAAGGAAACAGAAAATAAAACCTTTGAAATGAAACCTATGAAATCTGGCATATTTTTTAGTCAAACTAAAATAATATTCCGGTAGCGGCAACACTTTAACCAATGTTTACAGTTTAGTATTTTTTTATTTTTTTTAACTTATTTGCAGGGTTTTGTTGCTTAGCGACTATATAACCCTATTATAAACATCATCTTAATATAACAACTAATATTCATGAAACAGAACACTAAATAAAAACAGTTATAGTGATGCATGTAAACATTATGTGGCGCCCATTGATGTAACGTGGCGCCCTCATTCATATATTTTCTACTCTTTATGCTCGAACATAAAGAACTTAAAGAAAAAAACACATTGTTCATATAATTCATTTATATTTATTATTTATTTTCCTATTCTATTCAGACTTAGGTACAACTTTTTTGTTTTTCTCTATGCTTTTCAATCGTTCTATTTCTAATCTGTTTAATACCTTTGATAGCCTGTGCTTTACTAATCACTAAATTCCCACTAGTACCATTTTTACTCTGTAATTACATCTGAACGAAGCATAGAATGAATCGACCAATCAGGAGCAAGTACATCAATTCCATGGTTGTACATTCCACGGGCGTGCATTCCCTACACGTGTCGGGAATGCACAACCATGGAATTGATGTATCAGTTTTTTTTTTTTTTATACATGAATTCCATGGTTGTGCTTTCCCGGGCTGTGCAAAATCGGGCTGTACAAACTCAGCACGTGTCAGGAATGCACGACCGTGGAATTCACGTACATTATACATGAATTCCACGGTCGTGCATTCCTGACTGCGCTTTCCACGGCTGTGTTTTGACAGGCTGTACATTCCATGGTTGTACAATAACCGGACCCAGCTAAATGTACTGTGCCTTGATCACGAATAATGTGTCAATCCGAGATACACTGCGCGGTGAATGGTAATACTACACAACGGTTGGCAGTCGAGCTGGCAGCTGGCATTGACGCGCATTCTAACTCGAATACTTTGGCGTCTATTCGTCTATGGGCAACTGTCAAGATTCATAGAACCTAGGGATATATTTTTCGTGATACCGTGATACCCGTGATACCTTTAACGTAATTACCCGTGATAGCCAGTCATTGGCCAGTCATTGACACCATAGAAAAAAAAAATCTTTAATAAGACACAGCACGTTAATGTACAGACCAAAAACGTAAAACAAGACAATCCGTGTCACCCCGGTTTAAATTATTGCGCTGCGCAGTATCATGTTGTGCATTATGGGCAGTAGCATCGATATGCCCAATGTGCGCGGAAAGAATCTTGGGAAGCCACCCAATAAAAAATCTTCCGCTCCATTTGTTTCTCGGTTTATTCTCTTTTTATCAGACAAGACTTGTCCGTTCTAATACCGCGTGCACACTAGGCCCATGCCACTGCCGGCATTCATGCCGCGATTAATTCTGGAATAATTGCCACAGCAATATCGCCTTTATTCTTATACCGCGTTCACACATGCTCATTGCTCATGCCGCGGACTTAATGCCACAGCAACATCGCCAAGTTCATGCCCTAGCTCCTTAGTGAGAATAAAGGCGATGTTGCTGTGGCAATAAGTCCGCGGCATTCATGCCGGCGGCAGTGGCAAGGGGCATAGTGTGCGTGCACGCGGTATAAAGTTTTTTTTTTTTTCGAACGGACTAAAATGCTGTTGAAATCGTCTGACGATTGCTGACAGCGTTACCGGACGGTGTATAAAGTGTTGACTGTACTAGTACTGTACTATAAAGGATAGAAATACAGGCCTATGACTTGTCATGTCACTCGTCATTCACTCACTCGGTCACTCTGTGTAAAGGTGAAACCGCACTCACTAGAGCGACACTGCAGCGGAGAGACGCGGCTACAGAACACCTATATCCTGGCGCGGCGCACCGCTTCACTGCAGTGACGCTATTAGTGCGGATTATTTCATGGGAAATAGTGACAAAAATATTTTTATTGACGCGGCGGCGGCGGCGGCGGCAGTGCGGCGGCGACGCGCCTCTCCGCTGCAGTGTCGCTCCAGTGCGGTTTCACCTTAATGTGTGTACCATGGAACTAGTGTATTACATGTGTAGTGTAGGTGCGCTTCGCAAAATACCCACATAAAACGAACACATGACACATGTGAGTGAAGTGAGTGAACGCACACTATGTGACTGTTATTTTGTATCCCAGTTACTAGGATGCTTTTGTATGTAGGAATAAGGCTGGCGGTATTATTTTTCTTGAAGGCTAGTATTACAAGTAATTGTACTAATAGTAATTGTACTAATAATAATAGTATAGTAATAATAGTAATTGTACTAGCTTGACTGAGTTTGACATCAAAACCAAAACGATTTTGTTGGTTCGTTTTGTTGTGTTGTTGGTGCTCGCTACGCTCAAGTAAGTAGTAGTAGTAGTAGTACTTACATACTGCCTACCTACATACTGAAATGAAAAAATATGTATTATACATTTAGAGCTATCATCAGAACCGTAGGATATCTTTGTAGGTAGGTATTCTGTTGAACCGCGTAGTGGCTGCAGGCGGCTCGCGGCGCCCCGGCGGCGGCGATGATGACGGGAAGGGAATGCTGACTGACGTAGATAGACGTAGGTAGTGTAGTTGCTAGGCGATTGGTTGGGTTGGGTATCTGTGGGAATTTAGGTATTTACTATTTACCGAGCACCCTGACCCTGGCCTCCCTGGCCTCGTCAAGGCCGAAACAGGGGGAAGGGCCTCTTGGGTTGGTTTTCAAGTCTCCAGTTAAGTCCAGTTCTGGGTTCTGGCGCAAATCGCGTTATCCACATTTTAACCAGTCATTTTCGTAACCTCTTGCTGATAAATATCGAATTTTTAGTAGGTATAGTATATACCTTTTATTACATTACTTTTATTCTACTTTTATTGTATACCTACCTACCTAATATAATAGATACCTACTTACTTTGCATCTTAGTAGTCTGTGGCTACCTTGTTCTGGATATTACACTGTGATGTGTTTGATTTTCTTTACCTACTCAAATCAATGTGTTAGTCTGTAGTGTCTGTATTGGTGTGAATTTTATTGTAGGTAATTTATTTTTCATAAAATAAACCTCAAGATGGTTCTATTGCACATAGTTTAAATGTAGGTATACCTACCTAACTTAGGTAAACCTGAGTAGGTACCTACCTACTTTTACCCATATGCCTAAGAAGTAAGTAAGTTCTGTAACTATATATTTTATATAGGTATACTAGATATACCTTACCAATAACAAATAATATGTATTCTATCTAGGTGCCATAGAACAAGCTTGCTTAGTTTGGGACTAGCAGGTGTGGTGTGAATTGTCCAAGAATATTTATTTATTAAATTGATAATGTATTACTAAGTAATTTCTTATCGCTGTTAATACCTACATACAACCATCAAGATAATGATAGATTTGATTGAGGATAACTATTTATAGCATCTGATGATATGTCAATAGGATTTGTATGATTATAGAGATAACCTACCTGTCTTTACACTTAACCCTGATTACCCGGAAAGCAGATATAAAATAGAACTCATGATCTCAGCAGTGGATTACAATGCGAATAATCAGTGCAGATCTTATCATCAATATATATATATATATATAAAACCCTTTTGAAGCTGACTTAGAATCAACGCACAGCCTAAACTATAAGTCCTAGAGGTATGAATTTTGGAGGGCAGTTTCCTTATGTAGGGGTGCACTAAGAAAGACATTTTGAAACGTCACACTCTAAAGGGTAGAACGCGAGCAACGCCGTGGGCGATGGCTAGTTCCCACCATAAATTAGTGGTAGATTTTGGTTTGGTTACATAACATAATTTCGTATATTGTTTTCAGATTCCTTCCTAATCCTGCATTCACATGCCGGGACAGAGACATGATTGTGTTTAGACTATGCTCATGCCCACTTTCCTGCCGACTGCAGCAGAGTTTGCACGCGGGATAGTCTAACTAAACTTTGGCTTTTCCATTGGGACCTGATGGGACAAACACATATAATCCAATGCACTACAGGTCGTGAAGAATATGCCAATAATGTCTTTAGTCAAGGAAAATGCCAGTGAAGAAATGATTAGGCTATATAATGATGCAAATCACTGTCAGGATCTGCTGTACACTTTGCAAGTTAAATCAAAAAAGATCCAGTCTATAGTGAGTACTTACACTACTTTTTTTTGTAATAAGTTACTTGATTATTTTTGTTTATTACCTTGAAAACTTGTTAGTAACATCCAAGTATCTGTCACATTATGATAGGTGCAAAGTACCTTGTTAAGTTTCCTCAACTAAATACTGAAATACTGAAGGTAATGATTTCCCTAATCAATTATTAGGTAGTATATTATTCTAAACTACATAATTATTGTATGGCATCAAATGATTCTCAAGTCCTAATGTAGTATTTTCCTGTTTTCTCACTTTTAGATACAACATGACATAGGTTCTATGAACTTAAACATAGATTTCACATCTCTAAGCCAAATATGCACCGAGAGAAAACCATTTGAGAGTTTGCTAAACAATTTAGCCACATTGAAAGAGGAACTATTAGCAGCAAAAGCTGCTTTAGCTGAGGAATGCAAACATTTAACAATAAACAAACAAAAGTAAGTACTTATCTCAGAGGGAACCATTTACTAGACATAAGAAGTAGCCAACCATGACAGGCGTCATGGCTCAGTCGGTAGGAGCTCTGCCTTCCGTGCTGTGGGTCGTGGGTTCGATCCCCACCGAGAACAAACATTTGTGTGTGGCAAACATAGATTTTTGTTCTGTGTCTGGGTGTTTCTATGTATTATAAGTATGTATTTACAAAATAAAAAAAACATGTATGTATTCTATCAGCCATCTAGTTCCATAGTACAAGCTTCGCTTAGTTTGGGACTAGAAGGCGTTGTGTTAAGTGTCCGTGAATATTCATTATTATAACCATATTTCTATGAAATGTGCATCAAAATAGTTACTGGAATGGTGACCACCACTTCTCACCACTTTCCACCTGATAGATTTATATTAAATATATCCCTGGGAGATAAGCAAGCAAGCTCGTATGAGTTAGTGGCCAACTCTAGTGACGGGAGTTTTTCGCACAATGCGCTTTGCTTCCACCTTCATAATGCGAACTGCCAAGGAGTGGAACTCTTTGCCATCATCAGTATTTCCTGAAAGATATAACCTAGGAATTTTCAAGAAAAGAGTGAATAGGTGGATTATAGCTAAGCGTGCTCCATCCACCTTGGACTGCAGCTACACTTACCACCAGGTGTGCTGGCAGCCAAATGCTTAGATATAGCTCACAAAAAAAAAAAGTTTTTGGGTCGCCTTAAGGCTTCCGTTGTGGCTTAACGACTGCTTGAGCCCGGACATGATGATAACTTTCGGTGCGCACTTTATAGCCTAGCTCCGCACTCCTAGCGGTGCGCTTCTGGTGTTATTAGCATTTTTTACGTGCATGATCCCCGACAAGAACATGCCTCACTGACCTAACACCGACCCTCCCCCCCAAATGGTGGATACTGAAATGTCAACCTTTAACACAAGTTAAAATTTCCCTGCCTCTGTTTGACATACTCATTAGTAAGAGATGGCAATCATTTAAGCATGAACTTAATTTAAGTAGCGTTTGAGTATTCAGGTGCTAGGACACCTAATCAAGTATGCCTATCTGTACTATACAACACATACTATTATTTCAGATTACCCATTGAAAAACTAAAAGCTCTGGAAAATATTTTGTTTTACAAGAGTATCCAAGTTAAATGGGCTAGCGCTGCATTAATAGAGCAATTAAAGCTAAGAAAACGATTAGCTCAAGCGTTATCTGTGTCAGATATGATTAAGCTACCGACATTTAATTTAGGTGCTTCATTATATAGAAATGGTGAGTTTTTTTACATATTTTATATTAATTTTTATAGTTTTTGTTGTAAAATTCTGTGGTATGCTGGAACGCGGATCTCAACGAGATGTAAGTTAGGTACCTTTATTTATTCAACCTATTGTGTCGCTGCAGATCAAAGGTATCCACCAAAATTCTCCACTTACTCTGTCTTCCGCGGCTGTAGTGCATAACAGCGAAAACTGTACTTTCTACTAGGTGTGACTGCCTAATTACTAAGAGATAGTACCTATCATAAACTAAAAGTAGATACGTAGTAGGTAGGTGTCATATTCACAGGATTACAAACAGCGGCGTTCCACCATTCTCTGTCATAAACTTCGAGTTTGTCCCTCCAATGTCTTAGGTACCTTATATTTAAATGAATCCAGGGAGATTCCAAATGGAATTATCAAAAGTTGAGCCATTTCAACTAGAAATACGTTACTATTCCTCTAACCCTTTATTTACAAGTATCATTTTGAAACGGTCTCTTACACTATTTGCTAGTTATAATAATGTGCGTAACTTTGCTTTTAGGTACGTCAACACCGGCTTCATTGTTGTTAACTGAATTAAAGAATATGGAGATTGAATTTACAACGCTAGTGCTAAAATTCAAACTTTCAAACCTGCAGTGTAATAATGTTACAACAAAAAATCCACCAAGTGACCCCATAGTCAACCCTTTCGCAAGTAAAAGTACTGAGTGTACTGACAGTATTGGCCCTACAGGTGTGTATTCCTTATTTGTTCAGCCTTTTTAACCAATGACCAAAAATCGGAAGAGGTAATTAGAGAAGTAAGTAAATCAGTTTCGTACCTAGAGATGATGTCGTCAATTATTAGCAGGTTCATTTAATTTTGAAACAAAGCATAATGTATGTTTAACCGTACGGCTATTGGGTTTCATTACGTTATAGATAAAACACGAAACGAAGAAATCCGTAGAAGAACCAAGGTTAGCGACATAAATCTCAGTAGTAGCAATGGTTGTTGTATAGCTCGCAAAACTGACAACGGATGAGGAACAAAGGTTCTCGAATGGCGACCACGAACTGGAAGTACGAACGGTTCCCACCCGTTAGACTGACGACATTGTTAAGTTTGCGGGAAATCATTGAGAAAGCTCAGAATCGCTCTTGTAATAGGGAAGGCCTTAGTCCAGCAGAATAGACTTCTGTAGACTGATTAATTTTTTCAGTTACGTAGAAATAATTCTTCTAGTGTATAGTCCAAGACACTTTTAACGATATATTGGCCTTTGTTGTTGGTAACTTCGGGTTTGTAGGTAGACGAATCAGGCGGCCTATACGTCGAAGTAAAACAAATGCAACTACAACAAACACCACTACAACAAATAGCACTCCAACAAATGCGACTACAACAAACACCACTACAACAAATAGCACTCCAACAAATGCGACTACAACAAATGCTGCTACAAAAAGTGCTACTACAACATATGCGACTACAACAAATGCGGCTACAACAAATGCGGATACGACAAAGGCTGCTACAACAAATGCGGCTACAAATCATTTAAGTCTTATTGGTAAGTTATTTATCTTCTAACACCCTTCTGCAACTCCGCCTGCGTTTCTCGTTGTAGTAGTTTATACCACCGACTTATCCTAGTTATCCTGATTTTATATTGTCGCAGGTTTTTTATTCGTAAAGTGTTTCTCAGTCTACTATATTTTCCACGAATAAACCGCTGAACCGATTGAGATAAAATTCGCACAGAGGTAATTTGAGTTTTCAAAACGGACAAAGGCGACTACTACCTTTATCTATGATGTCAGAAGATGGTCCGGCTTATATTAAGTGTCTGTAACGTTTATATTTGTAGACTAACCTACACTAAGGCAAATCACAGAGTTTTATGATATCTCCAAAATATATTAGTCTAATAAGATTCGAACCCACGGCCTTGATACGGGGATGCATTGACCAACTATGCTACCGACTCGTACCTAATCTTTTTCGAATCACAACTTTTAGTTATATTATTTTAAAAAAACTCTGCTGCCTTACCGCCAAGGCACAGCACGTGCCAATGACTCAACTAACTTCGAGAATCTTATTTTCGGCGAATAAATATATGTATACTGTATAGTATTTCATATGATTATGTAAATAAATCCTATTAATATTATAAACGCGAAAGTTTGTATGTTTGTTCCTCTTTCACGCAAAAACTACTGATCTGATTTGGATGAAACTTGGAAAATAACATAATATTACGCGTGACCTGGATTAACACATAGGCTTTTTTCCCGGAAAATCAACAGGATCCAACGGGACGCGAACGAAGTCGCGGGCGAAAGCTAGTAAATAAATATTCTTGGACATTTCACACAAAACCCTCTAGTCCTTTGTAATACATAGTAACACCGAGACGTGGATATCTATGTTAGCCACACACAAATGTTTGTTTTTTGTAGTGATCGAACCCACAATCATGTGGTAAAGTTTGATTAATTCTAACTAACAGGCACCAATCACGTGAGGTTTGCTCCACTACATGGAGTCGAAGAGACAATTACGGGCCTCCTAACTCTAAAAGACTCCGTCAACTACCAATGTATCACTTTCATGAAGGTAAGCCAGCTTTTCGCATCAAGAATAGGAATTGCTTGAACATAGGTAATTAATATACAAGTATAGTATGTAGCGTAGCTGATGGTTGAATACTCAAAAGCCACTCAATTTAAGTCACGCTTAAATTATTGCCATCTCTTACAAATGAGTAATGTCAAACAGAGGCAGAGCAATTTTAAGTGGTGCTTAAATTTGAATGACGTTTGAGTATATCAGCCTCGAGTCTTAGATAGATAGATAGAAAACTCTTTATAGTACACCACTTTTACAGAAATTATAAAATGAACACAGAGTTCATTATTCTTATGTCTTGTAAGGTCTACGAGTATAATAACTACTACGCGAGTATCATACGATGTTTTTCAATTCAGTTGTGAGAAAACACAAATAAAATACACAAAAATAGAAGAAAATCAAATTATTTAATTACCTTTCTGTGTTTGTCGTTTAAAAATCGGGCGAAGTCAATTCCATACCAGTTCGGGCCTAAAATTTTACTTGACGTCGTTACGCTTTTGATTATGCAAAAGTTTAAAAACTGGTGCAAAATGCTTACATTTTGACAGAACGACATGACAAATATCTCGCGTGCGCATTCTAGGCCCGCTGCTGGTCTCTTAAAGTAAATAAATATTATAGGTAATCTTTATTATAGGAATATTGAAGCGCTCGTGGCTAGGCTTGCTTAGTCAATCTTCACCGATAATCTAAGTTAAGCGACGTTCTGCGCGGTCACTATTTGGATGGATGACAGTTAGTGGCATTTACACAGCGTTTCCATGCGTCGAAGGGCACGCTAAGCTGTCGGTATCGGCTCTAGCAGTCGTTAAGCCACGACGGAGACATTAAGGCTGCCTTAAAACTCCGTCACCAGAGTTGGCCACTAATTCATACGAGCTTGCTTGCTTTTTATAGGAATATGAAAACAAATCGCTAGAAGAGCTTCGTCTAGAAGACTATAATCTGGCCGCTGCCGACGGTAGAAAATTATCGCCTGCGTTTGCACTACCACAAGATCAGCTCAAGAATATCGGATTCTTCTATGCTAAAAGTATAATAAGTATTATGTTTCTTTTCACACTTACTGCTTGACATTATTATGCCTATTTTTAAGTACGCAACTAAATGATAGAACAAGCCTATGGTACATCTGATGTTAAGTGTTAACCACTGCCTAGCGATGCATAGCCTCACTGAGCCAATCCACTGCAGCTTAGAAACACAAAACGCAAAGAAACTATTATTTTAAAGTATGGTTCAGATGAACTTTGCACATCAAATCGATAGCGGGATCTAGCTATTTAAAAGTCTTAACTGAGCTACAAAATCATTGAAACTCTTAAGAAATCGAAGCTCATACGTTATACTGGTTTCTCCAACATTACAATTTTCACCAAAGCTCATTAATCTATTTAACCTAGAACCAAAATAAAAAGGTTTAGGAACGTCATTAAAGCTCTATTTTGACATTTTCGGATTTACTCTTTTTACATAATATTATGCATGGAAAATGTATATAAACACCGTGAAGAAATCCTTGGCTTAGTCAGCTCCGCACGTATTGACGATGTCTTTCCTGTGGATATGGCTGACTAGGCTGAGAGGATGGTATAGGTGCTTGGCAAGCCTACTCCATCTAAAATTGTCCCAGGCACTACTGTGTCCCGTTAAGTGTAGGCATAGGTTGCCTCCTGACGCTGTATAAATCATCTTCAGTAGATGTAAAGGCCTATTATTATGCCTGCCACGGATTAAGGTATTTCATGTTGTCGACAGATTTGCCCAGCTGTAATGAACTGAGCACGGTACGCAACGACTTACCATTGGTAAAAATACTTAAAACATCGGAGGGCTACGAATCCGACAGCCTCGAGAATCTTACCTACAATTACCAGTGCATTACTTGTAGGCCAGTAAGTACGCTTCAGCTGAATCAAACACTGAGAAGTACACCAAAGGAGATATAAGTAACTATAAGATATAAAAAATGATATAAGATTCAAAGGGCGTCAACCCCGAGGGAACTTTTCTATGTCTTGGTCCAGGCTCTATAGAAGATAGTCCATTCTCCTTTAACTTCCGATATTTGACCGTCAACAGAAGTTTAAGTTAAATATCTTTTATACAGTAGAATCGCAAGGATCAGTTAGTTACTTGTGTCTTTAACTAGTTAAAAACGGACAAGTAACTAAGCCAGAATAATTTTACCACAGGTTTATGAATCCGTATCGTTAGAGGAGCTTCGTCTTGCAGACTACTTTGTGGCGCACAATAATATGACATCATATGTACCCATATGTTTATTAAATGTTCCTACACGGGAATTGATGCCAACAAAAAAGTACCTGGCTAACGTATTCTTCGATGCTGCAAGTAAGTATATCACAGAGTATAATACTAGAATAACACTAATAGCTATTGAGTATACTGTGTTCGTTCATCATCAAACTGATACAGGGTGTAATATGACGGGATCCCTATGGTCCGCATATTTTTTTAGTTCCTAATGTACTATGGCATAATTAGGCGTAACTTCTTAATAATATATTATCTTCCTGTTTAGGTAAGCATAAATATAATTTTGTTCAAACAAAATGTTTGTTCTTAATGGGGATCGAACCAACGACCTAAAGCGCAGAAGAAAGAGTAAGACTAACTTAGATTTAAGACTATCCATACTGTGACTGCTATACGGTACATGTATTACCCACAACATACATATAACATGTTAATCACATCATCATCATCAATCAATCATCATCATCATCAATCATCAATTTATATAAAACTCGTTTGAAGCTGACAGAGAATCAACGCACAGCCTAAACTATAAGGCCTAGAGGTATGAAATTTAGAGGGTAGTATCCTTATATAGTGTAGGGGTGCACTAAGAAAGGAATTTTGTAACGTCACACTCTAAAGGGTAGAACGCGAGCAACGCCGCGGGCGACGGCTAGTCAATATCGATGCCTTACAGCCAAAAGGGCGTAAGCGACACTATACAAATTTTACAGGAGAGTGGTTTAAAGTTCAAAATAAACGAAAAAAAATCATATAAATTCGGTTAATGCTTCCAAAAGCTTAAAAATTTAGCTATATAGGTTTTAACTATAACTCTACAAAATAGAATAATTAATTTAGTAAAAATCAGCCTGCTTGCACCATTTACTGTCGTTTACCCCCAAATGGTCCTGATTTTACAAACAGGAAGAACGTCGTAAATGCAAACCTCTAATTATCCACTGCCCGCCCAAATGATATAACTGCTTCTTGCGTTTTATTTAAATTGAAGCAAAATAGCACGACTGCGTGTTTTTGTTACATCAAGTCAGGGCTACATGGTATAACTGCCTATTGGATTTTAAGAGAGGGACACGGAAATTGTGATAATTTAACAATTATTGACAAAATATTCGGCCTTTTAGTAAAAAACGAAACACTGTGCCATTAAGTACTTCAAATTATCAATAAAGTTCGCGTAGTTACGTTTCAAAACCCTAGTAAATGAATAATAATGCTTTATCTGTTCAATAAGTCTTTATTTCAATGGCACACAGTTTAAGTAGGTATCTTACTTCTAAAATTGGAGATCAATGTGTTCTTACAATTTGACGATTTCAGCAAATGTAGAGCACGGTGAATTGTTTTCCTGGCGTATTATTCATTTCCTGGAAAGAAAACAGACACATGCCAATAACCCTAATTACACCAAAAAATAAAGTAGGTACCTATGTAATGTAAGTATTTTTGATGTTTTTATGAATTCTAGCGAATCTAAAATCTGTGACATATTTTATCCATCTTATGCTCGAAAGACACATGATTGCACATCAGGATGTTTTAAATTATTAGACAATTACCTACAGATAGACAAACGAACTGACAGACAAACGGAATGACATACGATCAAACAGGATGACGTGTAGTCGACGTAGTTTGGTGATGATTTACATAAATGTGTAGAGTTAGTACCATTGCCCAGGTACCTACCTACTTACTAATTACCCTGTTACGAACGACATTGTCAACCTTGTTCTAAAGTAAGTAAGTAACTGTACCTAATGCTTTTTTTTAAGAAAAATATTTCTTATACCTAAACGCAACTTCTACTAGTAACAAAAACCCAGTTAGATCCACGAAGGGCGTACTCTAACATAGACATTATTAAAGTCAACCAAATTAAATATAATTCGGTTTATAGACATTTTATTCTCTTATAGACAGGATGTCTCTTACATCAGAAAATAACGAAATAGTAAGGTAAGTAGGTTAGTAGATTGTTCTTTTCAAGTAGGTTAGTAAATAGGTAAGTAGAAATTAATTCTATAGGTAGGTAGGTACCTAGGTAGAATGAGTCGGTAGTCGTGTAGGTGTTATGTTACAAGTAGGTAGGTAGGTACTCGCCTAATGCATAGGTTCCGCATATACTATACACTAAAATAAGTTTTCAGAAGTGTTACAGTCACAGGTTGGGCGGCACTCTTTGTAAATGCCGCCAAAGGCGTACACTGCGCGGGTGTCGGTAGCGTCAAAGGCACATCCCCGCAGCGCGACGCGCGGCTGTAGCGGCGTCGGCACACACTCGCTCGCACGCGCCTATTCTTCTACTAGCCCTACTGGACATGTTTGCCGAAGATACATGCCCGTTTAAACCAACTTAGATTATATTAATGGATAATTAATTATCTTTTTGTCTTACCTCATAATCTGAGTTGTCGAAATTAAGTTTTCTCCGAGCCTGGAAATTAATCTTCGAAACTTTCAATGCTTCTCCAATTATATGAGATGCCCGTTGTTTTTGAGCCATCACGACGACGTCCTGAAAAAATAAAACTAATTCTAAAATTAAATATAACAAAACAACCCTAACAAACTTAGCTATGGTATGTACCACCATCCACTAAAACTTTATAATTTAGGCTACCATTCTAAGAGTTATTCAGTAAACTTACCTTTTTAACAGCAGCTCAAACTTCGCCAAAATGGCTCGCACGCACGCGTGTTGTTTGTGCCGCGGTCGCCGGAGCAAAAAATCACATTAATACTCGTGATCTTCACCCAATCACGTTTGTTTTGAGCGAAAGAAATAGATAACCGACGTTTTTGTTTTTCTTGCACTAAGGTGAGCGACAAATTTCCTAACATGGAATTAGTGTTTTTCTAGCTAACCACCACACCCGATCGAATATCGGGAGGGAAAAAAAGGATTAGCGACAAATGTTAGATGAGGTTTATTTAGACATTTTGGCTTAAGTTCTGTAGATGATTGGTACAGCGACAGGTAAAAATTGACTAAGCGACAAACAATGTCGGAGAAAATTTGGCGAAAATTATATTAAATGACATTTTTATTTTTCAAGGAATCCAGCAAAATGTCTCAACCGGAGTTTAATAAAGAAAAGCAAACATCCAAAATGGGATAAATGTGTCTTTGTACTAAGACTACTTTTAGCCGAAACAGGTTAACGTCCAAACTAGACAAAGTTACAAAAAGCCCAAATAACTTAAGTCTCAATTCCTAAATACCATTTTAATCTAATCACCAAAACCATAAAAAAATCAAAATTTCTGTCGTTTACGACGAAGAAATAAGGTCAAAAACCACCATTTTCAAATTGCGTAAGCGACAAAAAGTGCGCCGTAGAGCCATCTTAGTTAGACCAAACGACGCAGAAAAAAAAGACGATTCCAACGATATATATAAGTCAATTTCGCAAAAAATGTCGCTTAGCCCTTTTTGGCTGTAAGGCATCGATATATATAAAACTCTTTTGAAGCTGACAGAGAATCAACGCACAGCCTAAACTATAAGTCCTAGAGGTATGAAATTTGGAGGGTAGTATCCTTATATAGTGTAGGGGTGCACTAAGAAAGGAATTTTGAGACGTCACACTCTAAAGGGTAGAACGCGAGCAACGCCGCGGGCGACGGCTAGTCAATATATATAAAACTCTTTTGAAGCTGACAGAGAATCAACGCACAGCCTAAACTATAAGTCCTAGAGGTATGAAATTTGGAGGGTAGTATCCTTATATAGTGTAGGGGTGCACTAAGAAAGGAATTTTGAGACGTCACACTCTAAAGGTTAGAACGCGAGCAACGCCGCGGGCGACGGCTAGTTATGTATAGTAGGTAACTATTATTAAGTATTCGTACTTCTCTATGGTAAATAAATAAATAAATACCATACCTTAGCTCCGTGTGAAACGACGTATCTGATAGATAGATAGATATATTCTTTATTGCACACCAAGAAAAAAAGAAAAACAATAAAAGAGAAATAAGCTTCTAAGTATCTGCTTTGTTTTATTTGTTCTTTTTTCCAACAGTTTTCAATGCACAGTGGGAAAGCATTGCATCGGTTGGTAGGTTTGTTCCGCATACCGAAACCGAGTCAATCATTACGAAAGGCGTTGAGAAGACCATAAAAGTGAACTTTCAGTGCATCACTTTAATGAAGGTAACTACGATTGGTTTTTTTTTTAAACATTCTCTGAATAGTCGCCTGCATTATACAGAGTCAAACAAAATATACGCATATAAACCTCTATCATTTTAAACCTAGAAAAGAATGGGTGTTATGGGTCGGGGGCAAATTGGATAAAGCCCAGGTCCCGCCATTTTTTTAAAACTTGCAATGATGGAACATTGTTTACTATAATACACTTACAATGCAGTTTTTTAAAAAGGTAACAATGTCATTATAAAGCAGCGGGAATCATTAGTTATTAGACATTTTAATATAATAATATCCCTAGACATTTGTTTAGGATATCCTATTATAAACGCGAAAGTTTGTGAGGATGTAAGAAATCGTGGATGTATGAATGTATGGATGTTCCTCTTTCACGCAAAAACTCCTGATCCGATTTGGATGAAACTTAGAATATATATTGTCCGATTAACATATAGGCTACTGTTTAATCCCGGAAAATCAACGGGACGCGAACGAAGTTGCGGGCGGAAGCTGGTACATCAATCAATATATATAAAACTCTTTTGAAGCTGACATAGAATCAACGCACAGCTTAAACTATAAGTCCTAGAGGTATGAAATTTGGAGGGTAGGTTCCTTATATAGTGTAGGGGCGCACTAAGAAAGGAATTTTGAAAAGTCACACTCTAACGCGAGCAACGCCGCGGGAGACGGCTAGTAATAATATTATTGCATGCGACAGTTAAATGCAAAGTATTTTCAAACGTTTCTAACATTTAACTTATAGTTATACTGTATCGATAACAGGAACACGAGGGTAAATCGTTTGAAGAAATTCGTCTTGATGACTACATTACCGGCCGAA
Organism: Eulithis prunata; assembly: GCA_918843925.1. Taxonomy (NCBI): domain Eukaryota; kingdom Metazoa; phylum Arthropoda; class Insecta; order Lepidoptera; family Geometridae; genus Eulithis; species Eulithis prunata. The sequence goes on along the minus strand of OU974014.1, from coordinate 4,670,076 downwards.
GCCGCGTCACCTCGTGCAAGTTAACATTTCCACAAGAATATTCCGTCAGAGCTCCGAAAGGTAAGTTTTTAGTATTAGCAGCCGGTACGGCTTCATATGAAAGAGTTCGTTCGGAGGAGTAAGTTAAGATACCGCATATCGCAGCGTTGTGCGTTACGATCGCGAAACCAAAGCTTAAGAGAGAACTGAATAAATATTTTATCATTGCTAACAGGTTTCACTAGTGTCACTTCCCGAATGAGTTTTACGCCGCTTCGTGAGTCTAACATGGGCGAAAAGGTTTACCAATGCAGCACATTCATGCCGGTATGTACATATTTCTGGTCGACTAGCATAAACTGTAAATGGAGTAGAAATCTTGTTTCTGCTTAAAAAATAACGTTTGATAAACAAAGTTTCGTTTGTGTGATTGTGTACACGGCGAGTGGATTAGGCTTCGCTAAATGCATGCTTTTTTAATGCATAAGTATGCAAAAATGAAATGAATAATAATTTTGTTTTCAGGAATACAAAAACAAATCGCTAGAAGAGTATCGCCTAAAAGATTATATTGAGGCACCTGGAGAAAGTAAAATATATGATGTGTTTGCATTATCACAGGCGCAGCTGAAGAAAATAGAGTTCTTCTATGCTACAAGTAAGTCCCAATCGTAGTGCAGTCTTTTTTTCTCAATATGCCACCACTTAGCCACAACTAGGCAATGATGGACTTACGTATGTGTGCCTCGTCTTCGACTCGGCCCACATTTACACATACGTCTTACGTACGTTTTAGTAATTTGGTATAGAGGTTGAGCAGCACCCTTGGCGGGTCGTTTACGAAACTGATGATTCTCCATACAAAATTATAGTTTACGTGACTTTGTAGTAAACGTCAAACGTAAACACTTTGCATGCACAGCTTGAGAGTCTACAGTGTACTTATTTGATTTCATAGGTTTAAGCGCGAAGCAAAGAGTACCCGAGATGAAATATTCGTTCTACTTGCTTACCGGAACGGACTCGATTGTGAAATCCGGCGTTTCTAAGAAGGTTTATGTCGTGTATCAAACTATTACTTGCGCGGAGGTAAGATAAATATTCTTCTACTTCTCATGTTATCCAGTCACTTGGGAGTTTTCTCCTGGAAAGATGCATACTAAAATTGTTTATAGGAGTTCGACGATAGATCACTGGAAGAGATTCGTCTGGATGATTACGTGGCCGGTCGCAATGATCCCGCTTATAAACGAATGAGTCCCCTGAGAAAAGACGCCATTTCACTTTACAAGAAAGCGCCCTACACGTGGTCGGGCTCACAAGAAACTCCTGAAAAAAGCCAGGCAACTGGACGTGATTCACCGAAACCGACGCGAGATACACCAACACCAAAGAGCCAGACATTTGGGGGTGACTCATCGACACGTGAAACCCCAACGAAAAACAGCCAGACATTTTGGGGTGATCCATTTACACCGCAACGAGAAAGCCCAACACAAAAGTTCAGGCCGTCTTGGCGTGACTCATCGCCATCGGAAGATATTTCTTGGCGAAGCTTTACATCGGACCGCAACGGACCGAAAGAAACAGCAAAACTTCCAACGAGAAACCAGGCATCAGACCGCGACGCATCAGAAACTCGTGCATCAGAAGAGTACGAGAGAGATATTAAAATATATTCTGAAGCTCTAGAGCTAATAAACCCTAATGATATAGGCGCATTAACCGTGAGAGCTAATGCGTACTACTATCTGAAGAATTATAAAGCAGCGTTAGAAGACGCGCAGAAAGCTGCCGCTCTAGACCCGAATTTGAAAACTAGCCACTTACTTGTAATCAAGTGCTGTCTTAAATTAGGTAAAGTATGCATGCGTTTAAGAATATTTATAAATTTTTCATGGAAAGTGTGAGTTTGAAAATTAGAATACAGATTATATTCGATATCTCATATTTTAATACCAGGGTCTCATATCCATTTTTGGTTATTCAATTGTGTTTGTTTAGAATTCGAGGTAGAATTAGTGTAACATCTTTACGAACAGTAACAAAATTTGTTGTGTACTCGAATCTACCCGCTGAATCGGTTCGCTATCTACGGTAATTTCAAAACTTCGTAGTCCGTTTCAGTACTTTGTAAGGAAAAGAAGTCGCTCTGGCCAAGGAAAAGAGCAAGTTTTAGAAAATAATTAATTTAATTTCAGGGGATATTACGCGTGGGGAGCAGGCAGTGAAGCGTGCTACCGAATTGTTCGGAGAACGCAACTTCATGGACGAAATCAGAGAATTGAAAGAACTAAGAGAGAAGCAAGAAAAAGCACGCAAGGACTTAGGAAAGTACTGCGACGCACCGAAACCGACGCGAGATACACCAACACCAAAGCGCCAGACATTTGGGGGTGACTCATCGAGAGAAACCCCAACGAAAAACCAGGCATCAGACCGCGACGCATCGACACACCCAGAAACTCGTACATCAGAAGAGTACGTGAGAAACATTAAAAAAGCTTCTGAAGCTCTAGAGCTAAGAAACTCTAATGATATAGGCGCATTAACCGAGAGAGCTAATGCGTACTACTGCCTGAAGAATTATAAACAAGCGTTAGAAGACGCGCAGAAAGCTGCCGCTTTAGACCCGAATTTGAAAACTAGCCACTTACTTGTAATCAAGTGCTGCCTTAAATTAGGTAAGCTATGCATGCGTTCAAGAATATTTATTTATTTTTCAAGGAAAGTGTAAGTTTGAAAATTAGAATACAGATTATATTCGATATCTCATATTTTAATACCAGGGTCTGATATCCATTTTTGGTTATTCAATTGTGTTTGTTTAGAATTCGAGGTAAAATTAGTGAAACATCTTTACGAACAGTAATAGAATTTGTTGTGTACTCGAATTGTTTACATTAAAACAACTACCTATCCGCTGAATCGGTTCGCTATCTACGGTAATTTCAAAACTTCGTAGTCCGTTTCAGTACTTCGTAAGGAAAAGAAGTCGCTCTGGCCAAGGAAAAGAGCAAGTTTTAGAAAATAATTAATTTATTTCAGGGGATATTACGCGTGGGGAGCAAGCAGTGAAGCGTGCTACCGAATTGTTCGGAGAACGCAACGTCAGGGACGAAAACAGAGAATTGAAAGAACTAAGAGATAATCAAGAAAAAGCACGCAAGCTAATGGACTTAGAAAAGTACTACGACGCACTTGATATTATCAACAAGTGCTTGGAACTCTACTGCCCTTCCTGTTATAAGTGAGTAAAGTCTTTCGCTCGATTATGATAAAGAACTTAGACTTGAACGTTATTCAAGTGTAGATTTGAGTAGAGATTCTTATATAAAACTGTCAAAAAATCTATTCTTGAGTCCGTATCAGTGCTTGAAAAATCAGTGCGAATACGGACCTTAACCCGCACATAGGATTATGTACCTAGTTGGAAAAATATACCTCAATGAAAACTTTTTCATGATTTTAGGGCAAGAGCTTTACCGCTGAAAAGCAGCGTTATATTTTTTTGATGAAAAAATATACCGTAATGGCCGTCGGCCGTGGCGTTGCTCGCGTTCTAGACCCTTTACAGTGTGACTTTTCAAAAATTCCTTTCTTAGTGCACCCCTACACTATATAAGGATACTACCCTCCAAATTTCATACCTCTAGGACTTATATTTAGTTTAGGCTGTGCGTTGATTGTCAGTCAGCTTCAAAAGAGTTTAATATATTTAGAAGAAGATCATGTTAACTATGCAGAATTAGGTTGTTCCTCAAATAATGTGGGTTCTTGTTTGGTTTACAGAACGAAGCTCATGAAAGCCGAATGTTTGGCGAATAATGGTAAATACCAAGAGGCACAGGATATTGCCATTAACTTGTCACTGTTTGAGCGATATGACGCTGATGCTATTTATGTTGTGGGGCTCTGCTTACATAATCAGGTAATCCTAGAATTATTTACATTTCGGGTTCCTTATCCAAAGGGCGCTGACTAATTGATAAGCCATGATGTCTATGAACATAATTTTAAGAAAAAACGGGATTATTATGGTTAGTGGTTCCATACGTTTTTCATCTAATTTTGGTCTCCTTGTTATTATCAAAATACCTAACTTTAGATGTCTCCTAATAATCAGATTTTTTCAACAACAAAAAAATTAAGTTGTCATTTAATACAGTACGTTATTCGTTTCAGAATAAAGATGAGCAGGCAAAGGAGCATTTCCGTAAAGTTATTAGTCTCGATCCAGATCATAAAAAAGCTGCGAGAATGTACAAAATAGCTAAAAACAGATGCGATACCAAATTATTGCTAGATAAAAAAAATGAGGGTAAGTTGTATCACAATAATTTGTAATGTTTTTTTAAAAGTGTCTAATAAAAAGACATAATTACATAGTTTTAGCAATTATTTGCTAATTAACTTTGAAAAATATTTTAAACCCAGAAGAGGGTACTTTAGGCAGATTTTGGATAAGGTTTCGACTTTTTTTAGATTTGAATAGTCTCCTCATCAGAATTTATATAAAAACTTTGTTTTATGTCAGTAACCAGAGTGGAAACGAAAGAAAACGAGTGCGCGGGAGTAGAGAGGTGCGCGCGGGGTGGGCGACAGCCGTGACCGCGTGGCCCCTTGCAACGGAATTTCGGTTTTCTGTCCCAGGAGGCCGCGACGGGCACTGGTGACCGGCGCTCAATATCTCACTACAAAGAGACGAAACAGTGCCGGTGTTGAATAAAACACATGTTTTTTTTATCATATCTACCCATTAAACCATAGAAACACATGGACAAAATTTGGCAAAATTGATGTTTTTCAACTGGCTCTGCGTGAAATACTAGTGTCGGTCACCAGTGACCGCGTTGGCGTAGAACGTGTTAAATAACATTTAGGAAATATGGTATAATTTTTATGAACATTTTAGGAACTAAAGCTTACAATGACGGCGATTATAAAAAAGCATTGGAACTTTACAATAATACATTGCCATTGGCCAAACACAATAATGAAGAGAAGGCCAAGCTTTACTACAACATGGCCTGCGCGTACGCGAAACTGAACCAAACCATGGAGGCGGAGCAAGCGTGCACGGTCGCGCTCGACTTCAAGCAAGATTACATCAAGGCCTTGGAACGACGCGCGCTCTGTTGCACGGAGCTAGGCGAGCACGAAGACGCAGTACAAGACTATAAAAAACTCATCCAACTTTACAAACAAAAAAACTTTGTAAACGATGAAATCAAACGCTTATTGAGTCAAGCGGAACAAGTGCTGAAAAAATTCAAAACAACGAACTATCATTATAAAATTCTGGGAGTCGACAGTAAAGCGGATGATAGTAAGATAAAGCAAGCTTATCGGTAAGTTATCATCAATCATCAATATATATATATAAAACTCTTTTGAAGCTGAATTAGAATCAACGCACAGCCTAAACTATAAGTCCTAGAGGTATGAAATTTGGAGGGCAGTTTCCTTATATAGTGTAGGGGTGCACTAAGAAAGGAATTTTGAAACGTCACACTCTAAAAGGTAGACCGCGAGCAACGCCGCGGGCGACGGCTAGTTTTTTATATTTTTCATTCATTTTTTCTTTACCTGTAATAATGGTCTGAAGTTTCACTGCGTTCTTCACTTTTTTGACACCCAGCCAGACGTTTTGTAAATAGTTTGTGTGTGATTATGAATACCTAAACAACTTTACACTTTCTGCGTTTTTAGGCTTAAATTCCTCCTACGCTGAGAACGAAAAAACACTGTTCTATGAGCCACCACACGACACTGAAGCGTAGTCAGCGTAGGAGAATTTTAGACCTTAGATGAGACGGTTTCTAATACTTCTTTCAACTGTATGGGAATGTTGTTTTATTTTAGAATTGTTTGTTTCAGACAGCTTTCCCTTCTAAATCATCCAGACAAAATCAAAGTCCGGCCGGAAGAAGCGAAAACTGGTGTCGATGAACGAGCAGCACGCAGGTTCAGGAAAATAAAAGAGGCATATGATGCTCTCTATGATGTTAACAACTCTAAGAAGCGCGCTAACTATGATCGCTGGCAGAAAGACGACGACGACGACGACGACGATGATAATGATTACGATAGTGATTACTATTAATAATCGAATTTGGTATCAGTGCCTTGATCACGAATAAATGTGACAATTGCAAAGTATCGTAACGCTAGCGTATCCGAGATACACTGCGCGGTGACACTACAACGGTTCGCAGTCGAGCTGGCATTGACGCGCAATATAACTTGAATACGTTAACGCGGCGACTGTCAGATTTATTCGTGATCAAGGTACAGGTGGGTTACTCTCGACCACAGTTCCAATCCGGATTCATAGATTTTGACAGAAGTTGTCTCATTTTTCAGTACAAAATGACAGGAAATCTGTCAAAACGCGGATCCAATTTGGAACAGCGGTGGTGAAGAGTAGCTCTACAGATATGACATGTGTAAGAATTTAAGTGTATTCTTTTGTATTTTGCGTTTGCTTTATGTAATGTGAGCACTGGCTCTGACCAAAAATATACTGTTCATTAAATAAATAAGTATCATTTAAGGATGTTAAACTTGGTTCAACGTGTAAAGTGCAATCGTGTTCTTTGTTTACACGAAAATAGTTAATCTCAACGGTGATAAAAAACTAAAAATATTATTTTTACGTACTCTTTTGATCTTAAACATGGTGTTTTGTTTTAACAAAAGACCTATTTACAACACTGCGTGCAAGCATGATCTTATTTTGAATATTATATTGTATTTTTAGAGATAACATTTATATTTTAATGTAGGTAATTAAGTTGTGCCATGCATGTTACAATAATTCTTAGAATTGATATTTTTAATCGCGGATTAAACTCTGAATAGATGTTTATGGAAATGTTGATACGAAGCCAAGAAGAGTGCCTTGCGTGACTTCTACATATTATTTCGTTATACAAAGAAATAATTGATGAAGTTGTATATTGAATCATCTTTACAAATTAGTTATATAAGGTTTTATTCATATTGGTCGCTGGTTTTCATTGGTTGTACCATTTTAGCAAATACTATAAAGCTTCCAGTTTTAAGGTTCGCTAGTTTGTCTAGTATAAGCTTTTTTACTGCCGGCATCGAGTGGGTCTTATGGCCTAAAAAAACAAAGTTACGCCATTACAATTTATTTTATCATTCCTACTTATGTATGGTTTATGCAGTACGTATTTTAATGTAATCTAGCGAGCAATTTATTATTTAATAATAGATTGCTCCGTAGGTATATTAATATTAGGCCGTTCTTTATTATATTATTGGTTAAATACAATGCCTAATAAGTGCAAACTATGTAAACCAAAATGTTAAACATTTTTGGCAACATAAATAAAAACAAGTGATTACCAAATAAGTCTATCCATTTTAATAATATATTCTATAGCACCGTCTTCATTTAGGTAGCGTATTTTGGCGAGGATCTTCTATACTAAAGATCAGTGTTTTTCAAACTTTTTTTGGACTGCGACCCCTGTAGGACATAGAAACCGCGACCCCCTTAACTTAATCATGTTTCACTGAACAATATTTTGTAAGTAGGTACATAAATGAAATACCTTACCTGCAATAACTATCCTCAATCTGTAATGTTTTAGGATACTTTCAATGTAGTTTAGCACCTAACTAAAGGCTTCCTTTTTCTCGAGACCGCGAACCCCCAGGGGGTCTTGACGATCCTGAGGTTTAAACAGCTTTAGACTATTAAAATGTGTCTGGGTGTTTCTATGTACCTATTATAAGTATGTATTTACAAAAAAATATGTATGTATGTATTCTATCAGCCATCTAGTTTCCATCGTACAAGCTTTGCTTAGGACTAGAAGGCGTTGTGTAAAAAAAAAACACATTGTAAGGTACCTAAATAAAATATTTATGGTAGAACATTTCGAAAAAAAACTGCGCGTTTCAATAAGTTTGCGCTTTTTGGGTAGGTTCGGGAAAACTAAGAAATTGTTTAATTAGCCAACTTCGTGCTGATTCAGATAGCGGAAGCTTCATTAAGCTGTAGTAAATCTTATATCGCCACGACTCTACTTTGTAGAGCTCAGCAGGGTCATCCACTGTCAGAGCTTCTATGAATGTTTCTATAATATTTTCATCGCGTAAGGAATCATAACTGGTGTGTGCGGGAATCGCCGATCCCAAATAGTTGGTAAGTGCTGTAATTTGCTTCTGGTAAAAAGATTTCTGTTCTTCGTTCAAGTTTTCGATCATTGTATTTCCTTGCTTTATTTGTCTTGCTATTATGTTGCTGGAGTTTACGAAGCCACCTAAAAAAAGTTCCGATTTAGAAGTGGTTACATAAGTACCTCTACCTATTTGGTGTTTTATGACTAGGTCTTCACTAGCGGATCTACGCCCCCCCCCCCCCTGAAATCGGTCTAGGGGCTTCAAAGTCTTCATAAGCCCCCAAAAGCTCCGGCTTACCCAATGCAAAAAATTAAATTAAATGCTGGACTTAAATTTGACAGGAAAACCCTGAATAGCTGGGTCACGCCCCCTCAAACGGAAAACCTGGATCCGCCACTGATGCCACAGATACGTATACGTAGACGCATCCGGTCTGCTCCAGCCTTAAGTCTTATTAGTTATTCTTAATAACTGTACACACTAGATACCAACCTGGTACAAAGGCTAGAGCAGCCAGCCCCATAGCGCGGTGTTCCAATCTGAGCGCGCTGGTCCACGCCAAAAGGCCCGCTTTGCTGGCGCTGTATGTACTGAACGCGGGCAGCGGCCGCAAGCCACAGTGGCTGGCCACATTGATTATCCGGGGTTTTGCTGCGTTCATATTCTGCAAGTACAAAAATAAAAGATGAAAAAAAAAAGTGGCCTACCTACCTAGGTATGTTTGTAATGTTTCGATTTAGCTCAAAAAGCTACCGCAAGTAGGTATATTTAAAAGATACTTGCATCTAAAGCACTCTTTCTTAGTGATGGAAGGAATGCAGATGCCACTCGCATAGCACCCAGCAGATTGACATTAATAGTTTCTTCCACCATCGAAGGTGTCTGCCACTCGAAGTTACCGATTGTCATCACTCCAGCATTGTTCACCACAGCATGCAGTTCTGAAATGGGTCGATCGGTTCTGGTAGATCAAATGCAAGAGATACCTAAATATTTTAGGTAGTTGCCTACCTAATTACCTACCTAGGTAATAGGTAAGTACTAACCTGAAAGCATCCGCAACCTCTGGCCTAATTAGGTACCAACCGATTTACTTATAAATCTATCAGAAAGTGTTATTCATCATGATCCACAACCTGATTTTAGCCACTGCTGGGCATAGGCCTCCACAAGTTTCAAAGCAAATCTCTCACATTTACGGCTTGCGACTTTGAAGATGTCGTCTGTCCATCTCGCTGCCGGACGTTTGTGTAACCGAATCTTGGTCACCATTCAGTGGCCTCCTTACTCCATCTGCTATACCTAGCTATGTTATATTATTAGGTAGGTATACCTACTTACTATAATTCGGATTATCTTTCAAAAGGCAATTCACGTAGCTCTTGAAACCAGCAATACTTTCCGGATTAGTGACGTCCAATGAATAAGGGTGTGCGCAGAGTTTGTGAAGCGCTTCTGCTGCTTCTGTGTCCGTGCCTTGAAACATTCCAGCTACAGTGACAAGACCTTCACGTGCTGACCGCGCTGCTATCGCCCAACCGAGCCCGCTATCACATCCTGTTATAGCTACGACTCGCGATATACCCATTATCTGTAACACGGACAAAGAAAACTCGTAAGACTAACCTACATTTCTCTTACGGGCTCAACCGACTCGACGTCATAGTAGGTAGGACCTACGCTTATCCGTAATTTTTCAAGTCCGTTTCTAGAATCACTCAAATCTATCACATAACATCATAGCTTTAAAACTAAGGCGATGATACGGCGCAGCGGCGTTCCTAACTTACCTAGTAAGTAGGTAAGTTAACCTATGTAGTCCGATGGCATGCCAATCTAGATTACTCAAAGTAATAGGACCAACTACCAACACCTTGCATGTAGGTACCTATAGATCATCTAAAGAACAATTTTTACCTACAATAATTTTGATGGCACCACACCAATCCGAATTCCAAGCGAGTTGAGAACTACTCGTAGGATTTTCAGACAGATGACAAATTCACAGGAAACTGGTTCTAATGCATAACTTTGCTAAACAAGTACACTTGTGTGTTACTTGTAGGTAGTCTAAATAGGAGCGAAGTCGGAGATACACTGGCGGGATCGGAGGGACTTGTTGCATAATGGAACAGGTTTCGGATTTCATTGCATTTGGATGAGGTTTTTTTGATGTTTTTGTTGGATGACACACGAATAAATTACGTGGGTGGGGTGGTGGTATTCTCAGATAGGTAGGTAGGTATGTATCGCATTTAAGCACTGATTCGAACTCATACTTATAGATATAGAGCATAGGTTTTTACCAGTTTTGTGTGAGAAACTCTGCTCAAATCTATGCTTACCTACTAACGCAGCTCAAGTGTGAGTTCCTTATTAGAATACAAGGTACCTATCTACTTAACTACAAGGAACGTTTGTTCTTTTGTACCTAATATAAACCGGTGTGTTCAGCAATCAGTCAGTTAGTGGTTGTCGATTATGCTTGCTTCTTACTAACAATACCTAATACAAAAGTTCATACCTACCTAATAAACTCTGTAACGTTAATCTTAGGTACATCTAACTACCCTCATTTCCCTCACTTTCGTTTTCCGAATTCAAGGCTTTCGGGTCCGGTCCGTATAATGTCCGCCTTCCTTTGAATGTCTAAACACGTTAGGCACGTTAGAAAATAGCAGCAAGGCGTTCAGTTACCTACAAATTAGTTAGATGGTCTGGTTTCAGTAAAACCAAATATCCATTCGTCGTTATCTATCGTCAGACTTCATCAACTCAACTGTAAGGCTCGTATGTGGTGAAATTACTCAAGCACTGATCCGGACTCAAGCATAGATTTTTGTATGAAAATCTCTACTTAAATCTATGCTTGAGTAACGATTTCTTTGTCTGCATACGGGCCTTAGGTTGGTAGGTACCTAGTTAGTTCTGTAGTGTAGTCTGTAGTCGCCCGCCCTTACCCTTATCCGCAGACTTGGCTTTTCGAAACAGACACTCCACTTGTCCCCAACCAACGGGGGCGAGACACCATTGTACTGTCAGCACAGCCAGCATACAGAACGTCATGGAATTGTGTCACTGTTTTTTTCACTGTTGCTTTCCATCAGCAAAGTTGCGCGTAGGTAATGATGGTACCACTTTAACCCCGTTTTGTGTTTGAGAGTGGTCTTATTTAGGTACCTACCTAAAGCCTACCTACATGTATGGAATATGAATCATACAAGCTAAATAGGTAAATGAAAAATGTTTTTAGGTTAAAACACTTTATTACCTAACACGTTCAGGTAGGTACATAAGTACCGAACTAGTTTATGGTCATGTTTTCTTGTTAAATAGGCATTAATTCCCTATTTTACTTCGGATCCAGTCCAAATAGTGGTACACATTGGTGTAAAGCGAGGGCACCCTCGACCCGCAAGGTGTATCAGTCCGCTTGCCACTCACCACACCAACAACGTAGTACTTCTTCTGGTACAGCACCATAAGAGGCCCACCAGAGTCACCTTTACACGTATCCTCGCCAGAGTAACCGGCTGCACACAGATGCCGGGTCGTCAGATCTGGGTAATACCTTTTGCAGTCATGCTGAGGTACTAAGTGAACAGTTGTGGACTGCTTTATGTCTGTTTTGTACTGTCCGTTTCGACCCCAGCCGGCGACTGTGAGTGGTAAGTGGTTGTGCTCGGGGTGGTCTATGTTGATGGATGGAAGGCATATTGGCCTGATGTACTCTGAAACAAGGTGCAGGTATGGTAGCAAAGTACCTATTTACCGGTTGTGCCAAACCGGTAAATTAAACTAATTAAAAGTTAATTATCTAGTACCTAGGTAATTAAACAAACTAATTAACTTTTATAAACTTTTATCACGTGATCTTGTAAAGTATTATTACTAGCCGTCTCCTGCGGCGTTGCTCGCGTTAGAGCGTGACTTTTCAAAATTCCTTTCTTAGTGCGCCCCTACACTATGTACAGGGTGTTACCAGACCACTTCCGAAAACGAAAGGGGGAGCTACAGCACACCAAAACCCAACCAAAAAAAAAACAGTTATCCTGAAAAATAATTATAAAGACAATGTTTAAAGATTTGTATTTATTTCGCCAGCCCGCAATGTACACATTCACGTAGGTAAGGTCGAGGCGTAGTACTATTATTTATTCTGTGTCGTAAGTGCCTACTAACGTAGGTAGGTACCTACTATGTTTATTTATACCTAATTGGAATAGTACCTACTTACCTAATTACGCTGTAGCCTCGGTCAAACTAGAAATGGCTCTAACTGAGCTCCTCCTCGTTCATGGCACAGTTGAGCTCGCCTGATTGTTGCCTGATGAACGCGATCCAGGAATAAAGGATTCTCGGCACTTCTCGCATTAAGGTCTGAGAATACTAATCTAATACGGCTTCTCATTTCTTCAGCCGTATCGCACCCATATTCCCTCGCACGAAACATAGTAACTAACACTCACTGTTCTATCTAAAATCTTAACAAAAGTATCCACCTACTCTAAAAGTAACTCTAAATTAACACATAAATTAATAAAAAAACACACACTCATAAACGAACTAAGTACCTAATTAACTTAAGTAGGTAATTAATAAAATAAAACATAAAAAAACAACTCTTTCACGAAAGGTATGCAATTTGTATGCACCGCGCACAAGTGTCCAGTACGAATATCAAACACGAACTAGGTAAAAATAAATCAAAAATAAGCAAAATGATAGAGAGTAGGTAAATTGCGCCAAAACAGCCCTTTGAAAGATGCCGACAGAGAAAAAATAAGCGCCAGCGCAAGCTCGGTCATCAATCTGTTTTGTGTTCTAAATGAGTAATTTTAAGGTTCAGACTTCTATTTCGCTACATTTTCTTTTGACTAAGTGCCGACCTGCCTATTTGTAGATAGGTACCTACCTACTAATTATTTAATGAAAGTAGGTAAGTAAGTAAACTAAGTAGGTATTAGGTATCTGATGTAATGTTTACGATTATTTATGTTTATGACACAATGATTTAGTGCTCTGTCATCTAAGTCCTTCCCAAAACCAAAGTACCTAAGTACTTTAATAGGTACCTACTTAAGTAATTAATAACGTATAGCGCCTAGTGTTGCCCCTCTGCTCCTCCATCCCCTCTACGCTGCCGTCCCTCCGCGCGGGTAGCTGAACGCCTGGCTCACGCCATTCGCGGGGCGCCCCACTAGTGACAAAACAGTCTCTGAGCGGAACGGTCGCTCGCGCGCGCGCCGGCAAGGTAGCAAAGTTCCGACGATGTATTTCTATGTGCAAAGACGAATAGTAACAATATCAGTTTTCTATTCCAATTCTTATACATCAACCTATAAACGTAGAGAAAAAAAAGGTAGTAGGTACTACTAAAGGTGGTAGGTAAGTACCCTTTATAAGAAGTGGGTTGTTTTTATTATGAAATCATGAAATTATTACAAAGCTACGATTTCGATTCTCTTCGATTGTAAATACTTAGTAAAGTGTTTGCGTATGTGTTTACTCAGATGCACGCTTCATCCAGGTAGAGCCTAAACAACCTATTGGTGCATAAGTTCTTTCCATTATGTACCTGCCTAGATTAGGTACTTGCAATTTGTTTCAACTTTGTGTTTTTGCGGTATCTAAGATTCTGTAGTTTGTAGAAATAAGGCAGGCTGGCTGCCTAGGTAGGCTACCTAAGTAGACGCAGACGCGGGCACTAGGTAGGTATAATACCTACCGTTTGTAGTCGCGCTTATTATTTTCTATGCTTGCGTGACGCGACCGCGCGATAAAGACGGGCGGGCGTCTCTTGTCTCGCTCGCACGTCGCGTACTTGAATGACCCGCGGTGAACTCTCAGCTGTTCATGCTGTAGTAGAGTGGGCGTAATCTGCGTGCTGCGTGTATATTGCTGCTTTATTTATTTTATTTGTTTTTTTGCTTTTTTAAATGAGATAATTAGGTAGATATGTCTTATTATGTTGTACTGTGTGTATGTAACTAGAAAAAAAATTAAAAGGAGATAGTCAAGTCAATTTTTTTTTTCGCGATTTTTTTCGCTTAATGTTTTCAGTATCATGGTCTGATTGGAACCTCCAAGTTTTCGGAAGTGGTCTGGTAACACCCTGTATATAAGGAACCTACCCTCCAAATTTCATATCTCTAGGACTTATAGTTATATATATAATATATACTCAAAAACTATTTAACCTAGAATAAAAATAAAAACGGTTTTGAAATCTCTAAACAAAACCCTATCATATTATGACACCCTACTTAATATTTTGGTACGACTTTTTTTTTTACTTCCTTTGGAACCTCACAACATTACAACCCCTTGACCGAATTACCTACTTAATTTTACCAACCAGTAAAACTTAAGAGTACTATCCGTATACCTACCAAATTTTATGAAGATCGGATGAGCGGTTTAAAAGACGTGTCGAACAAACATACAAACATAAGAAGCATTTTTGTCCAAGTTGTCACTAAGATCTCGTTCGTTTCGCTCACTCGATCAATTAAGTACCTCCATGCATGCCTAACCAGGATTAGGTGTTTCGTACCATGGTAATCAGGACATTACCCTAAGCTAGGCTGCCTAGGTCTAGGTAGGATATCACGCTACTTCACTTGCATATATCATCTTGTTACTTGATAGCAATTAGTAACTGGAATCAACACGCCTTCTGGAGAAGGCGTCAGCTCTAGAGAGCTTAGATTTCTTTAGAAACAGCTACCGTAATTTAATTTAACAGCCTTAAACATTATAGCGTAGACTTGATAGAGATTTTTTAAATTATTTTACGTAAACTACCTACCTATAACTACATAATATTATACCTAGGTAAGTACCTATAACTACTACTACATAGGTACCTAGATCTTTAATCATTAGGTACCTACCTATATATTTGGGCAGTTGAGCCAGAAAGTATTTTATAACAAAACCAACACGACGCCTGACGCCTATCGTAGTTGTAGGTAGAGAGAGTACTAGTAGTACCTACTAATAGTATTAAATAATCTGTGCTAAGGTGTTGGTTTGGTACCCATCGCGCCAGGCTCTTATTTCATCTATTTAATTTGCCTGTTGATTACCTGTGTACGGTGCATCCCTCTGAAGTTTTATCAGCGCGATATCATTCCGGAGTCTGGTTTCATCAAAACTTGGATGTAGAACCACATCCTCGCTGTATATGGCGATATTGTCAATGCACTTTCGACCTTCGGCCGTTAGTTTACAGTCCCGTGGAAATGTGCGCTTGTCGAACTCCGCTAAGAACACTTCAACACTGAAAAAATATATTTATTGGTAGAACTGCTATGAAGTCTTGGACACGGATGGCCAAATTACACTCTACTAAAGGTAGGTATACCTAGATGCTACCAATACGAAGCATTTCACTTTTGCGCACCAAGAACTTCCGCACCTACGGGCTACGGTATTCCACTTTTGTGCACCAATCGATTTTAAGCTTGGTGCGCAAAAGTGGAAAACTATTCCACTGGCCGCTGTCACCGATACGTTAACCATCTGAGGTTGAGATGTTTCGACTTCTTACCCAGATTTAGTTCTAAGGTTATAAGGTACCTTTTCAAAGCTGACTCAGCATCATACACACAGTGCCCAGCAGTGAGGACGAATCTGGAGCTGATGAGTGAGCCCCCGCAGTTGAACGCGGTCATTTGATTATTATTTTGAAATGTCGCAAGCAACAGAACAGTCCAGGGGAACTGCGTCAGCTCGGTTTCTTTACCACCTTAAAATGTAGAAATAGGTTTAGTAATCTATACGAATTTAACAATATTGTTTACCATCCCGTGATCTCGAGTATTTAGAGATTAATACCTTTTTGGCATGACAAAAAAATGCTGGAATTACTACTGTTTGGGTACCAATTAGACCTACCCAAACTGCATGGTTTGTTAGTTTTACGTACGTAGGTATTTTATAAACGATAGAGGTTTCTACTCCTTTTATAAAATACTAACCAGAAATTCTTCTATCAACTGCTACTGTACTATTAACATCTCCGGTACCACTAACTAAAGATACTGTTTTATTATTAACAGCTGTGTTGTTTGCGCCTTCTTTGAACATGGAGTATGGCCACTCGAAGACAGGTTCTTGATACCGATCCCAACCGCGATTGTTATAAGCAGGTGCAATGTAATCATAGGTTGGTGAATCTGTGCAGAAAATTGCTAGTTATTCTATGGTAAGTGCAGGGGTGTTGAAGTTAGTATTTACCTGAGTAAGAGTACCCTTATAGACTTTATTTATGAAGCTCATCTGGCATCGAAGCTTCGGAACGATGATGAAGATCATGAAGATTTTATCAATAAGTTAGGTAGGTTGAAGTGTGCAAGTTGCTACAAGTAGGTAGAGGTGCCGGTTAGAAAAGAAATAGATTGGTCTATAAAAGTTTAAAATACCATCGATAGTTTTCGTCAATTTGGTCTCCAGCTGATTTTTATCGTTAATTCTAAATGGGGTACCTATGTAACAAAAAAATTGCGTTATAAGTCAACCTTAGAATATTTGCTACCGCTATCCATCAACAAAGGAGCGTTCGGCCGTACGTAAATGTGGCCGAAGAAGTAAAATGCATTACCAGTAATCTTGTAATCGTCAGTAGCCTCACGACCGCAGCATCCACTCTGAGGGTCAGGGGGGAAGCTCGTTACGCGATCGCATTGTCCCGACTGGCTGGCGGTATCACCTGGGGTAAACAATTAGATTTAGACGTATATTCACAGATTTTCTGTAAAAAAGTTTAGGATAAAGGCTATGCGACCCGTGAAAGTGGTTTAAAAGTTGGAATATTATTTCGAAAATGGGTCTTTATCGCGTTACTTTCAGATTTATTTGCCTGAACTTTTAGTCTGCTTTACAGCAGTATTTTATTACGTAGGTCTGTATGTAGGTACAAAAGGTATTATAAATACAGATCGCAAAAAAATCCAGCCCCTGAGTTTGTAATGACATACCAATAGCAGATAGCAATTGCAGATAGTCGTGAAAGTAGAGCCTCTAAACGCCATTCTGTCCACAGGAAAATAATTTACCTGGTTGAAGGTTATTAAGATAATTGGGGTACTGGTTATCATTGTCATTTCTTTCGTATCCTTGACCGTTTGGTCTTCCATTAGGTTGGTTCCTTCTGACTCCTTGATTAGTTCCAGCTCTCTGGTCACTGTCATATTGATTTCTTCTATTAGTAAATAGTCTACGGTTATTGTTGCCATGATAAAAGTTTGGGTTCCCTATGTCCCATGCGTTTCTATCCGGCCTTTGATTCCAATAGTTGGACCATTTTGAAGGCTCTAGGTTGGTTGTAGGGGTGTTTTGGTTAGAACTACCAGGATTTTCTGAATTCCATTGTTTATCAGTCGACAAGTTTGTAGCTCCACTATTATTATTCTTATTTATTCTAACATTACCATAAGAAGGATACTGACTCTGACCGGAAAAACCTGGTGAATTTTGAGAGCTCCCAAACTGGTTATCAGTTAGTTGAGCTAAGCGTTCTTTGTTTTCCACACCCCATATTTGGTTAGGACAACATATCTGAAACAAAAATAGTAAGTAAAGTAGGTATTCTATGTACCTAATCAAATAAAAATTACAGAAAACCGATAAGTTAAGTAAGTATATGACCTAGATACCTAGGTATAAAAGGTTGCAAACAATGAAACACCTAGGTGTTTCATTGTTTGCAACCTTTTATACCTTTATACTTTTATACCTTTTATACCTTAGGTACCTAGGTACCTAGGTACCTCCAATACTCCTAACAGTACCTAAATAATAAAACCACTGATACCTAGTAGTTAATAACTTTCGTTATTTATGAAACGATTTAGGTAGAGCGGTTTTTTTTAAATATTTAATTAATAGCTTGGTTCATTCTTGGTTCATTTTATGATCGTGATCTGTGGCAGTGTAGAGCTGTTTTTGTGGGATCAGTGTCGGCGTCAGCACGGTAGTGGTGGTCGTCGTAAGTCTTCGCTGATATCGTACCATCGTGCACCCAGAGTCGTGAGGTCGTGACGTGTAAACTTCCAATGATAATATTTTCATAGTAGGTATTCTATGTATAGTATGGTACTCACAAAGTCTCCTTGAGAAGGTTTGGTTCCGGGACGAATTCCATAGTCATCTGGATGATGATTGTTGCAAGGATACTTTTGCATCCAAGATTCCTGTTCTGTCCTGCTCATGCTCGTAAAGTGTGCACATTTGGATAAAGGCACGCACGACTCGCAAATATCTACATGTAAAAAACATTTCGGGTTAAAAACATTGAACTTAATATCTAGGCGAAGATACCAAACTGGATATCAATGTACTTAAGGGATTTCAAGATTGTTTTTATTTTGTGATTTGCAATAACAAAGGCACGCAGTGGCCATGACCCGTAGGTACCTACTAGGAAGTCTAGGAACCTAGAAGGTACCAACACGTAAGCAATTAAAAAAAACCATACCTTCAAGAACTTTTGCTGTTATAAAAGTTCCGAAAACAAACAGAAAACAGAACACAGACCTCTTCATTGTTAGAAAACTACTTGAGCACTGATGGAGTTGCACAATAGCTGCTTGTCAGGATTGGGTTCTAATGATAGTCGATTAAGACATACCTTTACCTGTTTAGTTCAATTAAGAGCATTTAACTCGATGACAAGCACGAGATATCGATGAAGATGATACCTACTTAGGTTTTTCAATGAGTATAAACTTAGTTTTAGACACCCTTAGATATAGAACTAAATTATTCATAGGTAGGTAAGTACTATTTCCGGGACACCCTGTAGGTAGGTAGAAAAATGTAATCTACTTTTCTTTTATTTCTTTGACATATCATAAACGCTCTCTAGTCCCAAACTAAGCAAAGCTTGTACCTACTATGGGAACTTAAGCTAAAGTTTATGTACGCTACTTAGTTACTACATACATAAGTGTTAGTTATTTTTATTGGTTTCTAACCATTTTTATTATTGTACATCCGAAACGGATAAACTGTTGGTTCAATTTTAAGCTTGTAACACCTTTATATACACAGTTATACAATAAACATAATCTTTATCTTTATCTTTAACTAGAATGCTGACAGAACAGAATACTTATATACATATTTTATTCGTAAAAATACATACTTACTATACATAATAGTAAGACCCAGACACAGAACAAACATCTATGTTGGTCCTACACACATAAATGGTTGTCCTTGGTGGGGATCGAACCCACGACCCACAGCACGGAAGGCAGAGCTACTACCGGGTTAGTTCCGCTATGCACGAGTCCCGCTTTCGACTAAGCCGTGACGCCTGTCATAATAATAATGATTACAATCAAAGATATCTAGCACTACCTAAGTATCCAACGTTCGCTTCGAGTACGTAATACCGTGTGCACACTATGCCCATGCCGCTGCCGGCATTAATGCCGCGATTAATTCCGGACTTATTGCCACAGCAACATCGCCTTTATTCTTATACCGCGTTCACACTGCCCAATCTGCCCATGCCGCTGCAGGCATTAATGCCGCGGATTTATTGCCACAGCAACATCGCCAAGTTCATGCCCTAGCTCCTTAGTGAGAATAAAGGTGATGTTGCTGTGGCAATAAGTCCGGGGCAGTAATGCCGGCAGCGGCATGGGCATAGTGTGCACGCGGTATAAGAACTTTGTTCCCACTAATTATGTTTATGTAGGTACTAGCTGAGTATACTAAGAACTTTGCTACGATGATTGGCCTAGGTACTACACTACTACTTGATCTCTTTTAATGGTAGCAATCAATGCAGAACTATTATCTAGGCAAATATCGAAGTACCTACGTACCTAATCGTTTTGTTGACTGATGGATAAGATGACAGTCATTACAAAATTATCGGATTCTTAGAAGGAAACAATACTTATCTTTGGAGGAAAATTTCCTGAGATACGGAAAATGTGGATGGATAGAGAAACTTTCAACTTGAAGTTTGTTTCATGAACAGAAGCCAGGGTAATTCTCTTGATAAAATCTAACAATTTAATTTTGCTAAATCACTATTGTGTTTACTTACTGTGTGTGATGTGAACTAAAACCTAATTGATATTTTTTTTCTACTAATAAACCTTTTTACCCTACCAGCATGTTGCCTAAGTAGCTAGCTATAAGTAGGTACATATCTTTTGTTTCACAACTTCGGACACTATTTATTCTAAGTGACGTTTATTTTGCGCGAACGCTGTTCGAGAATCCTATAGATAGCTGATGCCCGCGACTTCGTACGCATGCGAAACTTTCCACCAAAATATCTGTCAACCAGCATACGATAAACCTCGTAGCAAATGGCTACTTTTGGTTGAGAGAGTTCAAGCTGTATATCTAAGAATCAACGTCTTTGATTTCCATAAAATATAGCCTATATTTCAATCCGGAAAAAGGGCTTCTGAATGGTATAAGTTTCATTGAAATTGGTTCAGTAGTTTAGGCGTGATCCGCGAACAAACAAACAGACATACTCGATTTTCGGAACCAGAATCATTTATTTAATAGATCTGCATTTTTAGTTTATCCATATCTTTAATTCGAATTTTTGGCTATTTACAGCTTTTATACCTAATATATTATATATTATTATAATACCTATATAGATAGATACCAAACCAACCACTTGCCTAGCGTAGCTTTTGCACTAACTGGCTCTCCACTGTCTTTAGAGACAGCAATATTAGCGGTTAGCCGCTAATATTGTTTCGATAAGTTTGAAGGCTCTCAGAAGTATCTGGTTTCAATTTTGTCTCAATTAACTTCAGGTTGCGTTCGATTCGATGAGTGGTACTTATATCTAATGGGACGGTATACAGGGGTGCTCTGGAGCACAGTACAAATAATAAGCAGTAGGTATGCTATGTACGTAAAAATACTAGTTATGAAACCAGTTTAATTTCCCAACTTCCTGGTTTCTACAGTGAAACATTCGACTCATTTTATATTTTTATCTCGTGCAGCCATAATTAAATATTCATGGACATAATCACACTACGCCCTCTAGTATAAACTAACCAAATCTTGTAATATGGGAATAAATATTTAAATGACTCCATGCAATATAGGTAACTTATTGCTATTCTGTCAACCCTGTTATCAAAACGCAACTTTATGTCCGGTTTTGTCACACCAGTTTTAGCAGTGACCGAGGGGGGAAAAAGTTTTACTGCGTCACATTTGTGACCAAACCAGATTTTTTCCCGTAGAGTAGGTACCATTTTAAGGTATATTTTTTTGTTATAATTTGTGTATCAAAATTTTTCCCATTGAATAATCTCACTTACTGTGTACCAACATTATACTGTAAACGGAGGGTACCCAATTGTTTACGGATAGAAAGGGTTATTTTGTTCTATTGTTGACTTTTGTAACATTACTTCCGAATGTAGAATTACCTACCTACTACTTATTCGTTTTCGGTGATTACGTTTTCATTTGTTACCTAGTAGTACCTCTGTAGGTTAGGTACTGATTACTGAAATGACAATTTATTGGAGCGAGAAATATTTTGTCGGCGGTTTTTTGTGTCCCTCTGGTTTTTCTGTCTTCGTTTTGGGAAAATAGTTTTTATACGAGGTATGTAAGCAACCTAACCTAAACCTAAGTACTTACTTAGGTTTATGTTAAGTAGGTAGGTACTTACCTACCTACCTACTTAACCAATATTAGTCTAATCTATTAGGATTGTTTTGCTACCCCACTGGCGGACTTATTGCCACAGCAACATCGCCTTTATTCTCACTAAGCGGCATTCATGCCGGCAGCGGCATGGGCATAGTGTGCATGCGGTACGTGCACACTATGCCCATGCCGCTGCCGTAATGCCGTGAAAGTTTAGAAGGCTTGTATTTTTTAAATGAATACTTTTCTACGGTTTGGGGTGTATACAGACATAGAATAAGACGAGATAAATTGATATATTAATCCGTTTTGGTTGGTCAACGTCAAACAGTGGAGTAGTTACCCTTCCACGTTTGTATGGAAAGGTGGGCGACTAGTTCCACCTAAGCACATAATAATGAAAGTGGGCTACTTAGGTAGGTACAATATAGAACAAAATGTTCTCTATGTTATTTTAATAGGTAGGTACCTACCATATTCTGGGTAACGTTTTGGAATAATCATTTAAATGATGTAGATGAGTTAGGTGCCTGTCGATTCATAAGTTGAATGTTAAATGAAATGAAATTTGGATCCTTTTATGCGCATATTTATGATTCCATTTTAAAACAATGTTGGCATTGGTGCCAGCTGAGCACTGCGTCGTCAACACATTGCGTTACTAGGAAAAAAGTGACTGTATACTGTCACTGACTGTGACTGTATGTGTCTTATCTACCTATTATAAAAATGATTTGCTAACTTACCTACCTATTGCTGCGTCTATTGTTAACTATCTATCGGGCAAGCAACATCATTTTTAGTAGAGGTTGGTTTTAAACTTGCCAACGGCATCCTTACTTAGTCCAGTAAAATGTCAGCTAAGCAGGAAAGTCTCACCAAGAAAGCGTGCAAGAAGTTTTTAGCTTCTTTCTATCAAAGTTATAAATAGCCCGCGGCCGTCTGCATACCTACCAACTTTTTCCTGGCAACTTATTTTATTTCAGTGTTAATAAATTACCGATTTAATCTTCTAGTACTCGCGTCGATACACTTCCTACTTGCACCTTCGTTATTTACGCCGCCATTTTAATATTATCCCGTTTTCACACACCATAAAATGCGGGTCGTAATTTTGAAATGCTCGAGTATTCATCTCGGCTCGGTGTGAAAGTCCTTCTTAGCAGTAGGTGCTGTAGACTGTGACTTTTTTGCACTTTTACGTCGTTTCGTTTTCCTGCTTTTCCCGTTTCGAGAGCGTTTGTCACAAACGTCAGGCAGGTAACAATGATCTTTTGAGTGACGCGAACTGCCGACTGCAAGCGAGAACCCAGCCTGAACTACGCGTTTACGCTAGGGTTAAGTGCTCTTTTAAAACCTACAGAAAATTAGACGAGGAAATAATGAAATGCTCGAGCGGCGAATGCTAGACGAAGTCCTTTTCAGTTTAACTCCGACGGAATATCTTTAGAGCAAACGCAGTGCTTTTTGTACTGCATAATAATAAAATGCGCTGTGAAAAACCGGCATTCGTACCAAGTCAAAGTCGGCTGATCTGTTTATGAAAAATACTTCTCAATTTAACACAAAGCCAGCCATTTTCCAATCTAAGGAATATTTGCCGTTAGTAGTGAGTAAATAGGTTGAAGGTGTGTTTTGACGCACGTCACAAAATGAAATGATATCATCCAGATCGTAATACGCCTTTACTGCGAAACTCTTTATAATATTTTTGCTCATTCTGAAGCGATCCGTTTTCCGCGGTCTTCAGTAAATAAAGGAGATTACATTCTTCTCGCGGTTATAAAATGGGTATAATAAAATATTATGCGTCCCTACCACCGTTATTTGTGGCTGCACTTCAGCCGAGGGCTGGCGGCTGGTGAACTGCGCAGGCAATAAGGCAAGAACATACCAGTGTCGCAATAATGTCGCACGGAGTTACGATGTGACAGATACTTTATGCCTGCGGTTATTTCGGAGACGCTACCTACAATGTGGCTTGTTAGCTCGATACTTACCTACCCAACTTTATGTACTTCAGTGCTGTGCGCTAGACGCTAGGGGTGAAAATGAACTCTGGTTGGTCATGATATTTGCAAATCTTCAATAATAAATGCGTAGTCGGCGAGGGGGACCGTGAGTAACTGCCGCAGGCTTATTATCTGTGTTTCACAGCTTTGCTTATTTGCTGACGTCAGCCTTTTGTGGTCTAAAGCTCGTTAGATGGAATTTTAAAAAGACTGTGTAGTGGTAGAACCTTATAAACATTACTTAAACACAAAATAATGTTTCTCACCTTGTAAATGTAATGCCAAATACGTATGTAGTTATTTTATTTCCTTTTTTGTCGACGCAATCACATGCTCTACCATTTTTGTGTAGGTAAGTTAATTCGTTTCAATATATTTTATGACAAGAAACGGTTTTAAATAGCAGTTGAAAATTCAAACGGGTGTGAGTGATTGCGTTGCGTCTCGTTAGCAGTGGAATGTTTGGGGACTAGCGGAGGACCGCAATCCAAATGTTTCTACTTCAACTTTGATATAAAATTTATGGAAACGATCTACTTCAATAATACGTGCTGGAAAAACTGTTGGGAAAACTTTCTCTACTACAAAGTTCTGGTAATTTCCACTACGAAATCATTTCGGCTTTCGACATACCAACTTACCATGGTTACTTTTTAAAACGGCATGTTACTGAGAAGCCCTGTAACTCATATTTACCAAGTACCAACCATAATTATGCCTTAATATCTAGAGGTATTTCTTCCTATCATAGCCGTTCCAATGAAATAAGGTGATAACAACAGTTTACCAATCTCTTTGCAGGAATATAAACAAGATCTATGTTTTATTTAATTTGTAACTTATCTAGACATACAGTAGTGAACCAGTGCATCTAAACTGGTTTACTACGAAGTTCAAGAGATGGATGGATCCATTTCAAAGTACAAAGTACAAACCTAATTGTAAGTTTAGGGAACCCATCAGGGGTGGCCAAATTATGGTCTCTGTTATTGAAACGTGCTGCGTGCAGAACATAGGGAAACATTGATAAATCGATGTTAAATGGTCTTGAAATACTGTAACTACTTATTCATTTTCGTTTGCAGGAATATGAAGTTCGTAATCCAAGTAAGTATAAGTACTTAAATAGGTAGAGTATTGGAATATATAGGTCAGAAGTTTTTAACTATAGCTTATCACCTTTATACGTGTTCAGCTGAAAGATAACATAAACGTGGATACTGCGTGCATGGACAAGAAGAGATTGTGTTTTAAAATTATTAATTTGGAAAACTGTGTGTAATCAAATAACTTTTATTTGTAGTTTTAATAACATCTCATGATGAAGAATGGTATGTTGTTGTTGATGAATTATGCTTATAACAACATACCTACCTAATAGTTCGATATCTAAATAAAGGACATTTCGTATTTTGGAAGTTAAAAAAAATACTAGATGCTATATGTATTATATATATATATATATATATAGCGTAGGTTATGTATCGTATTTTAGAATGCTCGTAAAAATTATGAAGCATCTTGCTAATCGGTGGAAGGTAAGATTTCTTAACACACAAAAGGCTAATAATACATTACAATAATCACCAAAAACGGGAGGCAGGAAATCAAAGCATGCACATTATATCTCTATTTCCAAGGCGCTAGAGGCGTTGTTTTATAGCTTGGGTCAAGATATAAATCTCCGCCTCAAGAAGGTCCTGACGTGTAGTGGACCCAGGGATCTCCAACAGCGCTATGGAGACGAATGCGAGGTCGGATGGTGACCTTACACTACGCCGCGGTACACATATAGTTTCTAATTACGTTGTAGTGAAGTGGATAGCACAAAGCACATTTAATGTTAGAAATTCGGCGTACCTATGCCGACCGCTTATAGGTAGATGCAACTATGAAAAGCTTACCTAGCTAGGCCTAGGTATAATTGTGTCAATCACCGTAAAATCGTTTGACACTTCAATCACGAAAATTGACCGCACGTAGCAGGTTTGTGATTGGATGTAACGTATGGATTGTAAGCAAATGACTATTTATGAAGCATATTGTACATTACGTATGTTGATTGTCGTTTGTTATTATTCTATGAATCTATTTGCTAGTAAGTTTTATATCCTGTGGTAAAAATTTATAAAGACGCTAGGGCAACACTAGTTTTAAAAAAAGAAGACGAAGATGGCGGTTTCGGTTATGTGGTGGAGTATTTTGCAAAGTTCTAAAAGTAATAAATGTCAGCGTTGAAAAGCAGTTCTGTTGTTATCATTTGATTATAATAATATGCCCAAGTGATGTTGAGTTATATTATGTGAGTGAGTATGCAAGTTTTCAATCAGAAGTGTTGATGAACTCATGCGCTGGGCTTGCTGTAAAACTGTAAGTGATTTTGAAACATTGCTTGAAAAACCTCCAAATCCAGTCGTTGGAGTTCCATTTTTAGAACATAGTGGCCGGTTATACCATAAATACCATATTATGCCGACTTAGGACAATTCGAGAAAAACGTTTTCAATAAACCTGAACAATTTTGACTGAGAAGTGTACAGAGAAGAAAGTATATCAAAGTGATCGTAATTTTACACCACTGGGATGTTCTTATATCTACCTACAGTAGTATAGAGACAGTGTTTACCTATCGCTGTGAATATTTTGTAACAAAGTGATTGTTTGGATGAACATTTTAGTACTTATAGTATCACCTATTTTTAGATAGTATAATAATATGTACATAATGTAGATGGCTACTTACCAACATTTGTTTTTTTTTTTATCTTGTTATCTAACAATGAATATAGTAACATAATTTTAACCTGTAAATATTAGAAGAGAAAGACTTATTCAGAGGCAAACTGTTTATTGGTTGACCGCGGAAGACCGTTTCTTTTGCATATTTTTGTTGTTGGTTTGTGTGTTAATTTTTTTAAAGTTGTGTGATAGAATTAAATAAAAAATTGTTTGAAATTACTAGCTATGGGTTCCAACAGAAGAAGTAGGTCACGTAAACAACACACATCAAAACGTCACCGTCGTCGTTACTACTCAAGTAGTGTTAGTGAGTCTTCTTCATCGGAGACCAGCTATGAACATTCTCATAAGCGCCATAAGAAGTCAAAGTTGCGATATAAAAAGGATAATAAGAAGCGTAACCATTCTAGAAACCGAAATAAAGTAAGTTCTTTACAAAATAATGATACGGTTCAATCTGGGACGCAAACTCCTTTGCTACTTGAACATGAACAATTACAAGTTAACACAAGTACAGTAGCTGCTACTAATAACAAGGAGGACACGGGTTCTCTGCAAGTAGGTAGTAGTAGTAATTTGGTACAACTTACAGCACACCATGCGTTCTCAACTCATATCAATGTGATACCAGAATTTGATCCAAGTGATGGATCCCAAAATATTGAATCTTGGATACACAAAGTAAATGAGTGCGCTCAAATATATTCATGGAATGATACACAAGTGCGCCATTACGCTTTGGCCAAATTAACTGGTCTTGCCAAACGATGGTATCAAGGATTACCCTCATTGTTATACACTTGGGATCAGTGGACTGAAAAATTAAAATCTGCTTTCCCATCAACGGAAAATTATGGAGATATGCTTCAGAAAATGTTACAGTATCGATGCAGAATAGGAAATCCGTTAGACCTATATTATTATGAAAAGATGATATTAATAAACCGATGTGAAATATCTGGTCGTAAGGCTGTAGGATGCCTAGTACACGGTATTGATGACAAGTTTGTGCGGATGAGTGCAAATGCTTGTCGTTTCGAAGAACCAGAGCAATTGTTCTCTTATCTTAAAACTTTAGCGTTGAGTGATAATTATGCAGCCAACAAAAAGAAAATAAATTTGAAAGATTCAGGTCCCCAGCCAGAATCATCAAACAGTGGCACTGATAATGTGAGACCAGGTATAATTTGCTTTAATTGTGGTGAGGCTGGTCATATTAGGACAAGATGTACTAAACCAATGAAGAAATGCAACATTTGTCGCAGAGTTGGCCACTGGGCTAAAGACTGTCGTTTAAAAAATCCAGCTAACTCAATAGAAAACGGTAGTAACAGCAACAGTGTCTTACAAACCATAAATGGTGAGAAGAAAGTTATGCGCATCAAATCAAGCAACATAGAGAGTGATAAATATTACAAAGAGGTGAACATAGAAGGTTATATTAAACGGGCATTTATTGATCTGGGAAGTAGTTGTACCCTGTTAAAGGAAAGCTTAGCCAAGGAAATTTTCAAAAAATATGATAAGGCGGAAAATATTCCAAATCTTCGAGGGTTCGGTAATTCCAGTGTGAAACCGTTAGGTTTAATGAAAGGTACGATCTCTGTTGATGACATTACTGCGGAAATAGAATTTGTGGTGGTGTCAGATTGTTACATGCCGTGTGATATCATAATCGGGCAAACGTTTACTGAGCTACCTAACATAGTGATGTATAAGACTTCAAATAATTTGATGTTTTATGAAGCACCCAATCTTAGTCTTTGTGATGATTATGGTTCTAAAATCAAACTTGACGCAGGAAAAGACATCTTGATTGAGCCTAATACTACTTCACCAGTAGAAGTAGATACGTTCACAGATTTTACTGGATCCTTGTATGTTCCATCGGGATTGCGTGATTGTGAAGATAAACAATATTTGGTGTTGTCTGGAATATACAACTTTAATAATAATTCCGGGTATATCATGATATCTAATGTAGGTGATACCAAACTCGATATTAAAAAGGGTCAAACTATGGCCAGAGGATTTGAATATGACGAAGTTAATGACGCATATGTTGGATATACTGCCAGTGTTGCACCATGTAAGGAAAATCTGGAACCTTTGCAGGATATTAATGTAGGCACTCAATTATCTGAATCAGAAATGCAAAGCTTACTAAAACTTCTGAACAAATATAGGGACTGCTTTGCAGTAAATTTATCTGAGCTTGGGAAAACTGATTTGACTGAGATGGTAATTAAAGTAAAGGATGATACACCAGTTGTTTATAACCCATATCGTATGTCATTAAAAGAGAAAGAACAGCTTTCAGATATAATAGAGGACCTTCTCAAAAATGGTGTTATCCGAGAAAGTTCTTCTTCGTTCGCGAGCCCTGTTTTACTCGTTAGTAAGAAAAATGGTCAAAAGCGGTTATGTGTGGATTACCGTGCTCTTAATAGAAAGACTCTGAAAGACAAATACCCCTTACCCCGCATAGAAGATAAGTTGGACTGTTTGGGTGGGAATTGCTTGTTTACAAGCCTTGATCTCGCTTCGGGATATTACCAAGTACCTGTTGCAGAAGAGAGTAAACATCTTACGGCGTTTGTCACTCCAGATGGATTGTACGAGTATAATCGTATGCCATTTGGACTTGCGAACGCCCCAAGCGTGTTTCAACGAGCTATTAATTCTATGTTGAATGGTGTGGGACAAAGTTTAGTGTTGGCTTACATGGACGATTTGTTAGTACCCTGCAAAACCGTTCAAGAGGGCCTTGAAAAACTGGAAAGAGTGTTCATTCTTTTGAGAAACTCCAAATTAACACTAAATCCCAAAAAATGTGTATTTTTTCAAGAGCGAATTGATTATCTGGGTTATGAAATCTGTGGTGAAGGTATTAGACCCGGAACTTATAAGACAGAAGCAGTGAAGCTTTTTCCAGTGCCGAAAAATGTTCATGAGGTTCGCCAATTTATCGGGCTGGCGAGTTACTTTCGTAAATTTGTTCGAAATTTTTCAATAATTGCGAGACCTCTTACGCATCTTACCAAGAAGAATGAACCCTGGCATTTTGGACCCGAACAAATGGAGGCTTACAACACTCTAAAAGATAAGCTAGTGAGCCGACCAGTCCTTGCTTTATATAACCCTAAAGCTAAATTAGAGGTGCATACAGACGCAAGCAAGTTTGGGATAGGTGCCATTCTTTTACAGGATGATGGCAGGGGACTTCAACCCATATCTTACTTTAGCAGGCAAACTACACCGGAGGAGCAAAAATTTCATTCGTATGAGTTGGAGACTCTTGCTGTCGTTACGGCTTTGAATAGATTTCGCGTATACCTACTGGGCGTAGAATTTAAGGTCGTAACAGATTGCAATGCAGTAAAGAGCACAATGACAAAAAAAGATTTGATCCCTCGTGTCGCGAGATGGTGGATTGCAATGCAAGAGTTCGACTTTACTATTGAGTATCGAAAAGGCCTTAAAATGGCACATGTAGACGCCCTTAGTAGGAACCCAATTAATATGAAAGATCCACCTAGTCGTGATGATGATGATCATGTTTTTCAAATTACCATTGATGTGGCCAATATTGATATTGAGGATGAAAGGTGGCTCCAGACAGTACAGCAGGCGGATACTGAATTACAGAGAATAGTCGATATTTTGAAAGACCCTAAGAGTGATAATGTTGTGGAAGTGAAAAGTAACTTTACTGTTAAAAATGAAAAGCTATATCGAGTAGTAAAAAAAGAAGATAGTGTTCGGCTGCTGTGGGTAGTACCTAAATCAGTAAGATGGCAAATCGTAAAAAGTAATCATGATGACGTTGGACACTTCAGTTTTGATAAAACGTATGATAGGGTACGAAAAGTGTATTGGTTTAAGAGAATGCGACGCTTTATCCAAAAATACTGTGGATCGTGCTTACAGTGTGCACACAATAAAATACCAGGTGGTCCGAAGGAAGGTATGCTACACCCTATACCAAAGCCTAACAAGCCATTCGAAGTATTACACGCCGATCATTGCGGGCCATTTCCTCAAAGCAAAAAGGGAAACTCTTACATACTCGCCATCATAGACTCATTTACAAAGTATATTTACATAAAACCGGTTAAAAACTGTAAAACTAAAACTACAGTGAATATATTTGAAGAATACTTTTCTCTTTTTGGTGTCCCACGTCGATTAGTCACAGACAGAGGAACCAGTTTTACAAGTCGGGAATTTTGTAAATTCATCAATGAAAAAGGAATTAGTCACACGCTTAATGCCGTTGCGACTCCTCGTGCAAATGGACAAATTGAGCGTTACAATCGCTCTATTGTAGAGGCTCTTACGGCAATCAATAACGATCGACCTGATGACGAATGGGACGTTATGATTCCGCGGGTTCAATGGGGTCTCAACAACACCTTAAACAAAGCTACAGGTAAAACCCCTTCTGAAGTATTATTTGGTATAGCACCTACCGGTGAATCGGATGGCGCAATGAATTCGGTTGTATCAGAAACTCAAGAAAATGAAAGTCGCGAAGATTTGAGGGTAAAAGTAAGTGAGCGTATGGTAGTAGAACAAAGGAAACAAAAAGAAGCATTTGATAAGAGACGTAAAATAGCTCATGTGTATGACGTTGGGGATCTCGTACGCGTTGAGAGGGAAATAGGTAACGTTCTTCCGGGACAATCGAAGAAACTAGTTCCGAAATGTTGTGGACCGTATAGAATCGTTAAAGTGCTCGAAAATGATAGGTATGAAATTGAAGATACCCCAATTACTAAGAAAAATGGTAAACCGGTGTATAAAGCAGTTTTCGCGGTTGATAAAATACACCCATGGTTAGTATTTTCAAACGACCCTGTAGATAGTGAGTCTGATGATAACTCCTCTAAAGATGAGACAGTATAAAAAAAAAATAGAAGTATTTATGTATAAGAAAAACCTGATAATGATATTGTTGAACCTACTTGTGACACGCCGTTTTGTAAATAATAATAAGCAATATGTAGTTCAATATTTAACTATGTAAATGTCAAAGAAAAGTAATGTTTAGTAAATATAATATAATACAATATATTATATTATAATAATATGATAATTTTTAGTGATGCTAGTAAATTAAGTTAAATAGTGTTACTAGCCCTTTTGTGGCGTTACTAGCCCTATGTGGCGTTATCAGCCCTTTGTGGCGTTACCAGCCCTTTGTGGCGTTACCAGCCCTTTGTGGCGTTACCAGCCCTTTGTGGCGTTACCAGCCCTTTGTGGCGTTACCAGCCCTTTGTGGCGTTACCAGCCCTTTGTGGCGTTACTAGCCCTTTGTGGCGTTATTAGTTATAAGCCTTTGTGGCGGTGTAAAACCTTTTTGTGTCGTTATTATTAGCCCCATGTGGCGTAACTAGCCTTTTGTGGCGTTATTATTAGCCCCATGTGGCGTAACTAGCCTTTTGTGGCGTTATTATTGATTATTAATTGCGGAAATGCAGATGTTATTAGTGTTCTAAGCGTTGTTGTGCAAGATGAGTAAAATATTAACGATGATATTGATATAATTTTTATTAATATTTGTTGAATAATAATAGTATGTTACAATTTAATGGCGATGTTAACATTATGTATGTGATTGTGATTTACTTAATTTTAATTGAAACTGTTAGAATTCCATTTGTTTTAATTTAAAAAAAAAAAAAAAATGTTTATTTCACGCGGGGACGCGTGCAGAGTCAGACTGGCCGATTGTAAGCAAATGACTATTTATGAAGCATATTGTACATTACGTATGTTGATTGTCGTTTGTTATTATTCTATGAATCTATTTGCTAGTAAGTTTTATATCCTGTGGTAAAAATTTATAAAGACGCTAGGGCAACACTAGTTTTAAAAAAAGAAGACGAAGATGGCGGTTTCGGTTATGTGGTGGAGTATTTTGCAAAGTTCTAAAAGTAATAAATGTCAGCGTTGAAAAGCAGTTCTGTTGTTATCATTTGATTATAATAATATGCCCAAGTGATGTTGAGTTATATTATGTGAGTGAGTATGCAAGTTTTCAGGATGGACGGGCGTGATTTTTTTGTGACTGTTGAACCGTTTAGGCAAAAATTTCCCCTGTTTCCTGGATTATTGTGATAATATCACTAATATTCATTGGTGCTGATTATGTGCAGAATCTCAATTTAAATATCCCTAGTAGCGAATGAAATTTATTTTTTGTCCTTATTGCTTTTAAATCAATAATATACTTAGTGAATGCCATACTCCTAAATGATTAAAATTTAAAATTACTTAGCCACATCTGTTTGGTACCAAAATCTCTGAGTAAAACATCTCCCAAATAGCGCGATCTCTTATAGTTGGTGGCAACGTTGGAGTCAGGATGAAAGTAACCTTAAGTAGTGCTACATCTGTGGGGATCCAAAACTATTCAGACGGGCAATGGTTCCTTCATATAAGTACCTACAGATCCTATGTAATCTAACTTTACTAGGTACTTGCGAACATACTCGGTAGGTACGTCGAACAAAATGTTTAAGTTTGTTTTTCAGAAATATTTTTTACATCTTAGGGTTGTGTGTGTAGGCACACAAACCTAAGATTTGTACAAGTAGGTAAGTAATCTAGGTTGCCGTTGACTAATCAGATACATACATCTCAGTTTATATATAGACGCTGTTTGTGTCACTGTTACACAACGCGTCTTCTTTACTCCAGTACGTTTTAGTGTGACCGGACGAGAAAAAGTCGCGTTATGTCTCTTGCTTCTGCTTGAGTAACACTGTGGCTCAACATTTTTACTCATCACAGATAAATCAGTTTTATAAAAAAATTATAATAATTCCAAGTAGGTTGGTAAAGAACACGTTATAAGAACTAAGAACATCAGGTATTCTAAGTTAAATGAGTGGGTGAAAATTAAAGGTAGGTACTTAATGCAATTAAGTTAACAGCAAACCGAATACTTGAGTAGATAGGTACGTAACTAAATCACAGCACACCTACTTTAGCCCGACTTAGTTAGTCCTGCCTGCGTTCTGTAGGTAGGTGCAAGCGCTAAAACCATGGTCTCGTGGGATTATATTTCACTGCGCTTGTGAAAAGGGAACCTCAGACAACGAACCACAAAGCTACATCACGCTAGATGAAACTAGCTAAAGTAAACTATGTTGTAGGTATTCGTTACTGGAACTAAATACACGCTAGGTACTTCGGGGGAAGTAGCGTGTATTTAATACCCGTACCTACAACATTTTGACGAAGCTGTGTAATACTTAGTACCTACTCTAGGTAACCTACCTACAACTTAACAGTGACGAATCCAGTATTTCGGTTGGCTCGTTGGACTCAGAAAAAAAGGCTGTCACAAGATTTGTCAATGTTTGCCGCCCATAATAGCCCAAGAACGCATCTCTTTGGCTAAGTGTTAAAAAGAGGGCGGGAGGGGCCTTCTTGAGCCCCATAGCCTCTCCCTGGATCCGTCTTTGGGATACCTTACCTTGGTAGGTACTTCCTTTATGATAGCTGCTGTTTTGTCGTCGGAATTATTCTTGCTTTCACCGGTGCACCTTTCAGCTTAGCTCATGTAATTTCCCCTGTGATTCGGACATCGTTAGCGTCTATTCATGTAAAGTGGTGCATTGAAAAATCTTTAAATGGCAGGATAAAGTAGCCTGAAAAGCAATGGGTACGAGGTTTCAGCGGGAAATAATATTATGCAAATCTAATGCAGAAAGGAGTGGTGAATATGTGGAGTTGAATCTCGGAAGCTCGGGATCAGGACCTCAGATAAGAACCAACTAGAATAAGAACCTAACCATTTTCTTACGCTTATCATCTTCCGAAATAACATTCCTATATTCTTCCAATTCAAATAATCTTGACGAATAAATCAGTCATCTCTTGTATTAAGGTGTACTTATCTCTCAGAAATACCTACCTACCTAAGTAATCTTAATACAAGTGCTTGTATCGAATTTAGAATATTTTATCAGATGTTATGCGAAGCTCGATTTCAAAGTGATGTTCAATGTGGCAGACTGAGGGCAAAGGGTGGGGTTCTCACGGAATTCTTATGATGCCGGTACAAAGACATAGCTAAAACTATTATTTAGAATCCGTAAAGGGATTCTTGAACACTTCAGTAATTTAACTGTGAAACATTTTCAAACACTATGAATTAGGTACCTTACCTATTATTATAATTTAATACCTAAGCCAGCATACAGCCTATATATATATAGGTAGGTTATATAAAGAAGCTAAGTACACCTACCTATATACCTACTATACACCCACTTAACTTTGTGATCATCTAGCTAAAAGTATAAAACCTCGTATCGTCAGGAAATTAACTGCGAAATCCGAAATCTGTTTTATTTTCCCTGTAAGTAACGTGATTTCCGTTGCTTGGTTTCCTACGTGATTCTAAAACGTCAAATCGGGTTCCGGAAATCTAACTTCCTTGTTTGGTAGCGTGGTACCAACCGACTGAAAAAATGAAAAGTTGGTAAGTAAGTACATACTATATAATATTTTGTGGTAGTAAGTACTTATTGAATCTGAAGAAGGAAACACCGATAGCTTTCCTATCTAAAATTAAACGGACCTAGATTTGATATAAGTAGATAGGTAAGTATACCTTCTTACTATAGAAAGAAAAGGCAATTTATTTGACTCTAGCTTAGCACTACACAATGATTACCTAAATATTGAAATAAAGACGCCTACCGTTTTAACATGATTTATTTTGAGAATCGTAAAGAACTAAGTACTAAAAAGGAGAAGAAGTAGGTACCTACCTAAACTCAGTATTTAAATAACAAGTTAAATTGATTCATTAGTGCTGTTTCACACGAGTCAGGCAAGGCCGGACGACGACGGCAGCCGGGGACAGAGTCGGAGCTAGACCACAACCATGGGGGCAGGCAGGACAGAAAAGACAATCAAACTTCTAACATTGGTTATGGTTTTTTAATAGGTGCCTATACCCAAACAGAAATGAGACGCAAAAGAGGGTCTCATACATTAAAAAGAGCATATGGATCAATGAAAACCATACTAATCATGATGAGTTTTGGCTTGTACCTTAGGTTTAGGTACCTATTTAACATAATTAAAATGGATAAAATATCTGACTGGTCTCCCTTCATCATCACAATATTACAGGTAAAAGTGAACACACTTCAGGCTAGGCACTGAGGGCGTTGTGTGAATATTTATTGTAATATTGGTTTTCTTTATGAATTAGCTCGTAAATTCGCAATGTCTATCATACGGCCGTAATGGCTTTAAAAACTATACCTTAGTGAAATCATTTTTTTGATCAAGACCTTTGGTGTTTGCCCCAGCTAGGACGTCACTAGCCAGGTCCCTGATATTCTACTAATTAGATAACGAATTAACGTCTTGACAGAGTTGACAAGGAGGCGCTTACTCATCAAGCGACTTGCACTGTTTGAGAACCGTTTTGCTAACTGATCCGTTAGGAATTTGTTTAAGTAAATTCACTTGGCTCGTTTGAACTGTGCATGTTTGGAACTATGCTTAGATACATTAGTCGACAGTCTAGCTAGACCTACCTACTTTAAATTCACCGGGCTTCGTTGTACGTTGGACTAGGTTACCTAGGTAACTAGACTACCTAGGATTGTATGCATTATTACGCCTAGCCTTTGAAAACCGGCGGCTGCACTCCGGAGAGAAAGGAACAATAGAAAAATGCATTGTACCTTACTGGAACTACTGCAAAGGTTACCTAGGCAAGTAGAGCTTCAGACAGTAAATGAACGCCTCATTTGTTTGAACCTTTACATCTGTAAAGGGGGGCACTGACCAACGTTACGAGGTGTAATGTAACATGTTACACAGCGAGCATTCGTGCAGTCAGTACGTCGTGTTACGGGGAAACCGAAGAAATTAGCAACGAGCCGCTCGTTGCTCGCTTTGAGTTTTTTTTTCGCAGCGATGGTGTGCTATGGGCGTTAGAAGCGGAGCACAGAGTTTTGACGAGCATGTTACGCCGGTTTTAGAACAGCGAACATGCTCGATGCGTAACACGCTCGATGCGAATGTTACATTACACCTCGTAACGTTGGTCAGTGCCGAGCTTTATAGGATTAATGGCTTTACTTTAGTTACATGACTGTACTGTTTTGGAGGTCCTAATACATATCTTTTATGTATAGGTACGTGTGTACTCTAACACTTGTCTTTCAACTAATACTGACGGTTTTTACGTGTTTTTAGGCTTGAATTTCCCAGTTATCCAGTCGGAGAAATACAATACTACCATCGGCAGTCCAATATTAGAACTTGTTGATACCAAGCGTTTCTGTATGTCTGTATTTTTCATCCGCGTCAGGTGCCACTGACTGTGATTTATATTCTGTTGAAATGGGAGATTTCAATGAGTTCTGCAGGCTTCCATGAAAAGTCTATTCAATGTGTCAACTGCTTGTAACATTTGGGGACATTTTATGGGGGATCTTATTTTTTAGCTTGAGTTTCCTTATGACCTGTTTTCTGTAACACATTAGCCGCAAATTTGTATTGTACAAAAAACTAGCCAAGCGTTTTAGAATAGACCAGTTGTTTTTCTAGTTGGCCACGGGTTTCCTGACACCTAATGTATAGATACGTGCTTATAAAGAGGTACCTATTCTTCGGTGTAGGTTTCCTTCCAATCGGTAATATTATGAAAATATAAACTCGCAAACCTCGGAAGTCGTACACTCGCAAACAAAGGTGAATTCGATATTTCCAGGAAATGATTATACAAACAAGGAAATCGGATGTCTCTCATCTGATTTGGAAGGTAATAAAGCACAGGGCTGTCGCCCCCTTCCGCTCCACGAAGCAATAACTAGGTAAATTGATTTACTTATTTTACTTGGGGGGAATTGAAAATGGTAACTAAAAGAAGCTCAAGTGGTTCCTTAACGGAATTGAATAAGGTTCTAAGAGGGGCCGATAACATTAAAAAATATATTAAACAAACGCTTGAAATAGCCCACATTCACGCCACGTCCTACAATTTAGTCAGCGACCACCCTGTATTAACTAGGGGAAGGTGCGTGATGATCCCCAAGGCAAGATGATTCTTTTCAAATTCATATCCTATACTTAAAGCACTAATTAAACAAAAGAAATGCATTCTCAAAAGAAAAGGTAATTTTTGAAGCAAACCGCCTTTGTTAGAGCAGTTGAAAAGCATGTCGTTATACAGGGAGTTTAAAATAGCTAATTACGTAGAAAAACCCGAGGAGTAAGCTTAAAACTTTCCGGCGTGCGTTTAACTGTCACCATTAAAACGTAAGTACCGGCTGTACCTACCTACTACTATCGGATGTGAGTACGACCAAACAACACGATCAATAAAAACCTTCGCTATAAATTTAGAGAGTATATTGTAATGTTTTGGATGTCTGACTACCCTTTTTTTATTAGTCTTTTTTATTACGTCTTTTAGTCGTCGTGTACTGTATTTCAAAATAAAGCAAACCTTAGAGAAGTCTACTATCGTCTATCGTACCGAGACACTGCTCGTGGCCGGTGACTTAAATTATCTTCTACCTAACTGCTTACGGTGTACACGTTTCATACAACGCAACGCTCCCCTATTTATTACTTAGATAGTACCACGCTGTTTACTTTCGTATGCACAGTAATGGCAATTATTATGAGGAATTCGGGTATTGTCTCTATTAATATTCAAGGTGTTTATGCGAAACTTCGTCGAAATGTCTGTTAAAAAGGCTCTACTTAGCTCTGTTAACCAATCTCATCATCATCATCCATGATCTGATTACAATCTACTAATAAATTAAGCTTTCATACTTTTTATCCGTGTAGGGACTTATCGGCGCCGGCGCACGACAAAATTGGCACAAACAGTTCTTGCAGAATGTGACGCCAATGTTTTCTTTTAACTTCGTGGAACCCCAAAACCAAGCTCCCAAGTACCTAGAGTGGTGCTAGAGACAACAGACTATTAAGATCTGGCCCATTAGATGGAGACAATGTCTTAGTTCTAACACGATGACCATTCATTATGACCCCGCCATTCCCTGATTAATTGATGGCATAGAAGGAAGGCACAGGTCTGGGTAATTTGGTCTTCTAAGACGGGTTAAATGTACTGGAAGAAGGCAATCTCAAAGTTGCAAAAACAGATGTAATGTGTTATCTAATGTGATTGCCTGCAGTTTT
The DNA here is from genome assembly GCA_918843925.1 of Eulithis prunata. NCBI lineage: Eukaryota > Metazoa > Arthropoda > Insecta > Lepidoptera > Geometridae > Eulithis > Eulithis prunata. The sequence continues at coordinate 4,631,329 of OU974014.1, read as the reverse complement.
CGAAAGGTTCGTAAAATATTTGGCCTTTCCGTTCTTATGATAATTACTGTTTCGATCTACCTATGTACGAATACTCAGCACAAGTAGGTATTTTAGTATACGCTATACGCGACGCAACGCAACGCACTAATGGGGCCTCACCCTACGTCGTTTCTGATATTGAGTTTAGAAGTAAGACCAGGAAATGTAGAGCCCAAACCAAAACCAATATATTTGATTGAAAAATAAAAATAGGTTCCTACTTAGGTACATATTTATTTATAAATTGAGGTTTTGAAAACTTCTGGAGATCTGTAAAAGATATTGCTTGAAGTTTTCTAGAAACAAGAACATTCCTTCAGACCTAGTTATTTGCAGCAAACTTAAAATAATTCATCTTGTTTACAAAATATAACTTCTATAACCGTAATACTTGGACTTTAACGAGAATAGAAGGACTCATTATATTTAACGATCGTCCCGTCGGCTATTACTAACCCTTTAACGCATCCATGGTCTTTTATACACTATAAACTTTTATCTAACACTCATTCTTTTGTTACTTCGGTTACATAAACTGGACAAAGTATAATTATCATTACGGAGTTTACGGTTTAGACTAGTTACCCGATTACAGTTAAATTTAAATCACCAGATATACTGTCTAGTAACCAGGCGGACTTTAGTAGACTAATTTTGGCAAAAACACTATAAATATTACTTATAGTAGGTACGAAGTGACAATTTACCTTACAATATCCGCTTTTAGCTCTTCTCCGAATTTTGCAATCAAATTAAAATCAATATATAGCTTCAAAGTCCTTCAAGTTGGTATTTGTTGAGCCAAACAGTGTATATTTTACAAGTTACTGGCAGAGATCCTTGTAACTCGTTTAGCAGACGCCGAGACTTTAAATAAATTAATTTAATACTTACCAATTATTAATCACCCAGGTACCTATACCTACCTACTTACAAAATACTTAGATAGGTAATTTTTTTGTGTATAATAGAGTAAAAAAGATTGTCTTAATAATTAAAGATTTTCCATAAAAACATATTTTTTATTATTTATCGCTACACACACAGTAGGTAGAGCTTCTAGAGTTTTATGAACTCAAGCTAAAACTATACCTATTTGGCGTTTCCAGGAATTGTCACGTAAGGAAAATTTTAACTAAACTAAACTTTCATTCAAATAAAAGGAAATGCAAATTGGAGCGCTCTTATTCAGGCCTTTTTATTAAGTTAAACCGTTCATTCATTTTGCTTTGTTCCACCTGGCTTGTTTCAAACAATTCCAACTATTAAGAATGAGCCGAGGAAGAAAACTCACTTAGCTGTCGGTGATTTTTTATCAGACAAAATGCAGCGATCTTTTAGAGATTTCGCAAAACTATAGAAAACAAAATGGCTAACAGGCTTTGTCTTTGTTGAAAAATTAGGTAATGGTCGAAAAACACTTTACAGGTTCATTGAATTGCGTAGCCTACTGTTTTTTTACAGGAAAAAGTAGTTGTCATTAGTAGAGTTTATTGGTCTACGGTCCAGTTGACCGGCACATCGGCATCATGGTTAATTTAAACAGTTGTATCGATGACTGTGGCTTAATACCAGTTTATCTAAAAAACTACCTTCTCTGTCAATTTACCTTCATGAAATTATAGAGTGGGTGCTCTTCTTACAATAATGTGCTTTTTCTTGAAAACCAAATACACCAAGTCAGAAATAGTGGAAACAGAATATCTTTCGGGTTCTGTCAGTACAGCCACTGCATTATTCGTGGCTAAAACAACGGCCGCTCAATACTTTCCCCCAAGAGGGCGCTCTTGTACTTTATTGACATTTACTTTCCGAGGGTAAACATGGAGCCACCAGCTGTCTGCTTCCGCATAATACTCACTATTGCCAAGCAAGGGATTATATTTTATTACTGATATTTTTTGAGAATACTAAAACCGAGGTGGTATCATTTGCTATTGGCTGGTATGCTGGTTTCTAAGTACCTACATAATGCAGTAAAATCGGTCCGAAAAATATACCTAGGTAGTTGTACGTACCACAGTGCCTACTTACATTACCTAGTAGAGTAGAATAGAAGACACCACACTAAATGCATAGCATAGGTCACGAGCTTAGTCACATGACTTCTCGTAAACTTTTATACATTTTGAGTAGCTTCCTAGCAACTAGGCTAGGACCCGACGTGTAGGTAATTGTGTAGTGTATCTACACCTAATTCCCTTGTGGACACCTAGGTAACTACTTATGCTTACTTAGGTGTAACACTTTTACATTCACCTACAAACGAATAGCAAATCTTTCCAGTAACTTTGTTTTCGCATTGTAATCTAGTTTATTCCTCAAATTGAAAACAAACTTTTCTAGTTCTTACAGAGGAGGAGATTTTCTCGCTTAAGTCCTGGTAAAGCCAAAAGTAACACTGTCATAAGTGATCCACGGCTAGCGATAAAACGACACGATGGGCATATTAAGTGCAGTAACTTGCCTATTTTTGTAGTGGTAGATCGTAGGCTTAAAACCGGCTGCATGCAGCTGTAGATTTTTCTAAAATGTCCATTGTCCATGCTTGAGAAATCGCTAAGAAAAAAATCATAAAATGTTTTCCCTGTGGATTTCGGTTGGGGGAATCCTCAGGTTGGCCCATAGTATCGCCTCGCTTTGCCACTCACGTAGAACTAAGTAAAAGGTTTGAACAATGTGTTGGAGATTAAATTCGCCGGAGACTTCTACCGAGACTTCAGCTAATGTAATATGTATCAGCTCTCAACTCCAACTACTAAAAAGGGGAATCTTGGAAACACATTTTTATTTCGCTTTCCGTTTTGTCTGCGAAGTGAATAGTTTTTGTAATGCAATTTGTGGACTTACATTTTCTTTAATCTACCTATTTAAATAGAAATTTTGATACGCAAGATACCGATTAAGTAGGGGTTAGTTTTTAAAATCAAGGGGATTTCGATACGCTTCAGTCTCAAAATCCCCTTAGGGCAAAATTAGCACCAAGATTTAAAAAGTATACGGTGCTCTTCTTAGGTAGGTGCTCTACTTTTCAATATCTTCTTCTTTATTTTAATAATGGCTCTACACTTCGATTTTCACTCGAATTTGATATTTTTTTGTACAACTAAATAGACCAAGCTAATTACGGTAGTCTGTAGGTAGGTACTGTCCCAGGAAAAAATCCTTGCTCATGATGTTAGCCACCTCATGCACGATGTGCCACACCATTAGGCGGGTGCTGTAATAGTATCGCTCTTGGCTCGAACAAGTGGGGCAATAACACGCAGAAGAGGCCCCCATCTACTGTCGGTCGGTCCCCGTTTCTCGCAGTCTAGACACATTCATTCTTTAAACCTCACTTCTTCCTGAGTATTTAGTTGTTTAATAAGTAAGTATACTTTTTGATACATTACAAAGTAATTACGGAAATGCTGAGATATAAATATAATACTGGTTTATCTAAGTTAGAGAGAGTCCGTCAGGGTCAATGGGAATCTGAATCATAATCATCATCAAACCTCAAGAGTTCACTGTCAAATACAGGTCTCTTTAATAAGTTTCAGGATGAATTTTTGGAGTTTGACATCGCTATTTTGAGCCATAACCATGAAAACTACTTTGTATTTTACTCACGTTCTACCCCATATTTATAAACAAAGTCCTTCAAATCATTTCAAGCTAAATTTTTGGCCTGATCGGCTCTGCATCGTTTATGAATTCGAGGTTTAGTCACACCCTTTGATTGATCGTAATATATCGTACCGCTGGGGCCCACCCAACACTTCTTTCGGACTTAGACGTAAGTTGGACAAAACTATAAAACTTGCAGTTTACCTTCTTCAAACTTTGCGGCAGTGGTTAGATTTACAGAACTTTGATACTTTGTCAAGTAGTAGGATGTGAAATAAAATAAATGTCCCTTACCTTTCAACAAAGGTACCTACGTCCCTACATTTTTATTTACACTGGTAACAAATGAAAGTAACGGAAAAAGTGACGTCATTTTGTGATGATAAAAGAGGACAATTAGAACCAGGGTTTTAGGAACATAGAGCAATTGATAATACCTATGCGAATTACCTACTTTTGTTACTTCATTAGAGTAATTTGCTTGGTACCTACGTGTAAGATCCTTTCCAGCTAAACCATAACCAACGTTAATTTTAACCAAATAATTTCGGTGCTTAAACTATTATTCAAATTATACGTTACCGTTGTACCTACACAAGTTTCTCGCACTATCGAGATTGAAGTAACGATTTCATAGTCACGTCAGAAATCAATCAACAGCAATTTTGGTAATTACGAATTCCTGTAACTCGATAATGGCATTTGGAATTAACTCTCTAAAGGCAGTAGTAGGGCTGCGTTTCCACCAGAGATGAGCGAGGTGGATGAGCATGAGAAGCGTGCACAAAAATCAATAATTAATATCACTTCACGTGACGAATGAACTAGTGGTTGTTTTTTTCCTCGCACATCTTTGATGGAAAAGCAGCCTAACTGGTGCTAAGAGCCCTGCACTAATGAGTATAACGCTTGTGTTAATTGAACATGATGATTCTCCGAAGTTAGGGAGATATTACTAGTAATGAAGCAATCAATCAATCTCTAATCAAATATTCAAACCCTTGCTCTACTTGGTTGAGGAAATACCTAGCTATAGTTAGGATATGGGGTACAGCATACTGTTTTCGTAGGAAGTCCAACGCTGAACTGAGACCGCCCCAAAGATTTCTAGAGCGATATTTTATCCAGTTTTGATTCTGCACCGTGGCTCCCAGCAACTCGTCTAGGTTGTCGTTCCATGTAGTGGCTGTTCTACGCTGTGCTTCCCTGGCCCCGCGTGTCGTTCAATGCTTAATGATAATGTGATATTGTAGTAGGTAGCAGACATCGACAAGAACATCTCTACCAAGTCCTTCGTGAGATATAGGTATCACTTTCTCAAAAATACATATCTACTCCCAGGCCATCAAAGAAAAGCACACCTACTTACCTTACCTACATAAATACATCTAGATCCCCACCAGGATTTTTAGTGGGCATTTCTGGAATATAATAAAATTCAAAAGTTACCGGGGCCAGTGTTGTGTATTAAGAGGTTATTTTAAGTAAATTAGGTCACAAAATTCAAACAGCGGTCTATGTTGCGTGCCTCTTGGCATCGAAATGTGATAAAGCGAGCTTGGTGCCAAATTGCATGACTCTTATCATATGGATTATACTATTCCAGGTTCCGTTACGTAACCTTAAATATAACCCATATGATAAGAGTCTTTTGGTTTAAATTTAAATAGGCATGAGAAGGATAATGTTTTATAGATGGGGAATTGGAAGCAGTTGAACTCTGGAAGATCGTTGTTGGAATTTCATTATGGCAAACAAAAAATTGTCAAGTGTTATACAAGTATCTAACGCAGGTAAGACGCCAGAGTTACAGATTTTCTCCTATTTAAAAATATGAAAAACAAAATACATTTTGCGGTAGAGTCTGCTCTGATTCTGACTAGTAAATGGCTGATTTTGACTAGGTAACGCGATTCAATTCAAACAAACTGCCTGCGTCTACAGATGGATTATAAAGTAAAATCTCTCCCGTTGTGCATCTGTGTCCGTGACGCACATTGGTGCATATTTTATACAAAAGTTGTGGATTTTTCCAGGCCAGAGCGCATAAGGGAGCCGATGACTTGGAAAGTATTGGTCCCCTCGCTCGATTTCCACTGCAAATTGATTTTTATATGGGCTGGCGACGTTCCCGCAGCTGTTTGTTTGCTGCGATATTGAAACATATTCTTTGTGAGAGCTAGGTACCAACTTTATCTAGATATATTTCGAATCTTTTGGGTTATGCATAAAGATTTCATTATTTTAAACAACAGTTGGACAAAAAAGATCTGAACGTGAGTCAAAAAGCTACATTATAGAAGCACGAAAAAAATACGTGGGGTTTTAGTTCTATGAAAGGATTTTAAAAGTATCGTGGTTTTCCTCGAAACAGTGGCCGCAGCTCTAGCGTGTTTACAAAACGAAGGCTGCGTCTACATGCATGTCTTTTTATCCGGGTTGGGGTGGCTTCCTGCACGTAATCGCAGCCATTTGGCTTGTTACAAACTCCAGAAAAAGTGCTAACTCTGGACTTCATTATATTTAACGATCGTCCCGTCGGCTATTACTAACCCTTTAACGCATCCATGGTCTTTTATACACTATAAACTTTTATCTAACACTCATTATTTTGTTACTTCGGTTACATAAACTGGACAAAGTATAATTATCATTACGGAGTTTACGGTTTAGACTAGTTACCCGATTACAGTTAAATTTAAATCACCAGATATACTGTCTAGTAACCAGGCGGACTTTAGTAGACTAATTTTGGCAAAAACACTATAAATATTACTTATAGTAGGTACGAAGTGACAATTTACCTTACAATATCCGCTTTTAGCTCTTCTCCGAATTTTGCAATCAAATTAAAATCAATATATAGCTTCAAAGTCCTTCAAGTTGGTATTTGTTGAGCCAAACAGTGTATATTTTACAAGTTACTGGCAGAGATCCTTGTAACTCGTTTAGCAGACGCCGAGACTTTAAATAAATTAATTTAATACTTACCAATTATTAATCACCCAGGTACCTATACCTACCTACTTACAAAATACTTAGATAGGTAATTTTTTTGTGTATAATAGAGTAAAAAAGATTGTCTTAATAATTAAAGATTTTCCATAAAAACATATTTTTTATTATTTATCGCTACACACACAGTAGGTAGAGCTTCTAGAGTTTTATGAACTCAAGCTAAAACTATACCTATTTGGCGTTTCCAGGAATTGTCACGTAAGGAAAATTTTAACTAAACTAAACTTTCATTCAAATAAAAGGAAATGCAAATTGGAGCGCTCTTATTCAGGCCTTTTTATTAAGTTAAACCGTTCATTCATTTTGCTTTGTTCCACCTGGCTTGTTTCAAACAATTCCAACTATTAAGAATGAGCCGAGGAAGAAAACTCACTTAGCTGTCGGTGATTTTTTATCAGACAAAATGCAGCGATCTTTTAGAGATTTCGCAAAACTATAGAAAACAAAATGGCTAACAGGCTTTGTCTTTGTTGAAAAATTAGGTAATGGTCGAAAAACACTTTACAGGTTCATTGAATTGCGTAGCCTACTGTTTTTTTACAGGAAAAAGTAGTTGTCATTAGTAGAGTTTATTGGTCTACGGTCCAGTTGACCGGCACATCGGCATCATGGTTAATTTAAACAGTTGTATCGATGACTGTGGCTTAATACCAGTTTATCTAAAAAACTACCTTCTCTGTCAATTTACCTTCATGAAATTATAGAGTGGGTGCTCTTCTTACAATAATGTGCTTTTTCTTGAAAACCAAATACACCAAGTCAGAAATAGTGGAAACAGAATATCTTTCGGGTTCTGTCAGTACAGCCACTGCATTATTCGTGGCTAAAACAACGGCCGCTCAATACTTTCCCCCAAGAGGGCGCTCTTGTACTTTATTGACATTTACTTTCCGAGGGTAAACATGGAGCCACCAGCTGTCTGCTTCCGCATAATACTCACTATTGCCAAGCAAGGGATTATATTTTATTACTGATATTTTTTGAGAATACTAAAACCGAGGTGGTATCATTTGCTATTGGCTGGTATGCTGGTTTCTAAGTACCTACATAATGCAGTAAAATCGGTCCGAAAAATATACCTAGGTAGTTGTACGTACCACAGTGCCTACTTACATTACCTAGTAGAGTAGAATAGAAGACACCACACTAAATGCATAGCATAGGTCACGAGCTTAGTCACATGACTTCTCGTAAACTTTTATACATTTTGAGTAGCTTCCTAGCAACTAGGCTAGGACCCGACGTGTAGGTAATTGTGTAGTGTATCTACACCTAATTCCCTTGTGGACACCTAGGTAACTACTTATGCTTACTTAGGTGTAACACTTTTACATTCACCTACAAACGAATAGCAAATCTTTCCAGTAACTTTGTTTTCGCATTGTAATCTAGTTTATTCCTCAAATTGAAAACAAACTTTTCTAGTTCTTACAGAGGAGGAGATTTTCTCGCTTAAGTCCTGGTAAAGCCAAAAGTAACACTGTCATAAGTGATCCACGGCTAGCGATAAAACGACACGATGGGCATATTAAGTGCAGTAACTTGCCTATTTTTGTAGTGGTAGATCGTAGGCTTAAAACCGGCTGCATGCAGCTGTAGATTTTTCTAAAATGTCCATTGTCCATGCTTGAGAAATCGCTAAGAAAAAAATCATAAAATGTTTTCCCTGTGGATTTCGGTTGGGGGAATCCTCAGGTTGGCCCATAGTATCGCCTCGCTTTGCCACTCACGTAGAACTAAGTAAAAGGTTTGAACAATGTGTTGGAGATTAAATTCGCCGGAGACTTCTACCGAGACTTCAGCTAATGTAATATGTATCAGCTCTCAACTCCAACTACTAAAAAGGGGAATCTTGGAAACACATTTTTATTTCGCTTTCCGTTTTGTCTGCGAAGTGAATAGTTTTTGTAATGCAATTTGTGGACTTACATTTTCTTTAATCTACCTATTTAAATAGAAATTTTGATACGCAAGATACCGATTAAGTAGGGGTTAGTTTTTAAAATCAAGGGGATTTCGATACGCTTCAGTCTCAAAATCCCCTTAGGGCAAAATTAGCACCAAGATTTAAAAAGTATACGGTGCTCTTCTTAGGTAGGTGCTCTACTTTTCAATATCTTCTTCTTTATTTTAATAATGGCTCTACACTTCGATTTTCACTCGAATTTGATATTTTTTTGTACAACTAAATAGACCAAGCTAATTACGGTAGTCTGTAGGTAGGTACTGTCCCAGGAAAAAATCCTTGCTCATGATGTTAGCCACCTCATGCACGATGTGCCACACCATTAGGCGGGTGCTGTAATAGTATCGCTCTTGGCTCGAACAAGTGGGGCAATAACACGCAGAAGAGGCCCCCATCTACTGTCGGTCGGTCCCCGTTTCTCGCAGTCTAGACACATTCATTCTTTAAACCTCACTTCTTCCTGAGTATTTAGTTGTTTAATAAGTAAGTATACTTTTTGATACATTACAAAGTAATTACGGAAATGCTGAGATATAAATATAATACTGGTTTATCTAAGTTAGAGAGAGTCCGTCAGGGTCAATGGGAATCTGAATCATAATCATCATCAAACCTCAAGAGTTCACTGTCAAATACAGGTCTCTTTAATAAGTTTCAGGATGAATTTTTGGAGTTTGACATCGCTATTTTGAGCCATAACCATGAAAACTACTTTGTATTTTACTCACGTTCTACCCCATATTTATAAACAAAGTCCTTCAAATCATTTCAAGCTAAATTTTTGGCCTGATCGGCTCTGCATCGTTTATGAATTCGAGGTTTAGTCACACCCTTTGATTGATCGTAATATATCGTACCGCTGGGGCCCACCCAACACTTCTTTCGGACTTAGACGTAAGTTGGACAAAACTATAAAACTTGCAGTTTACCTTCTTCAAACTTTGCGGCAGTGGTTAGATTTACAGAACTTTGATACTTTGTCAAGTAGTAGGATGTGAAATAAAATAAATGTCCCTTACCTTTCAACAAAGGTACCTACGTCCCTACATTTTTATTTACACTGGTAACAAATGAAAGTAACGGAAAAAGTGACGTCATTTTGTGATGATAAAAGAGGACAATTAGAACCAGGGTTTTAGGAACATAGAGCAATTGATAATACCTATGCGAATTACCTACTTTTGTTACTTCATTAGAGTAATTTGCTTGGTACCTACGTGTAAGATCCTTTCCAGCTAAACCATAACCAACGTTAATTTTAACCAAATAATTTCGGTGCTTAAACTATTATTCAAATTATACGCACTTATAGTTACCGTTGTACCTACACAAGTTTCTCGCACTATCGAGATTGAAGTAACGATTTCATAGTCACGTCAGAAATCAATCAACAGCAATTTTGGTAATTACGAATTCCTGTAACTCGATAATGGCATTTGGAATTAACTCTCTAAAGGCAGTAGTAGGGCTGCGTTTCCACCAGAGATGAGCGAGGTGGATGAGCATGAGAAGCGTGCACAAAAATCAATAATTAATATCACTTCACGTGACGAATGAACTAGTGGTTGTTTTTTTCCTCGCACATCTTTGATGGAAAAGCAGCCTAACTGGTGCTAAGAGCCCTGCACTAATGAGTATAACGCTTGTGTTAATTGAACATGATGATTCTCCGAAGTTAGGGAGATATTACTAGTAATGAAGCAATCAATCAATCTCTAATCAAATATTCAAACCCTTGCTCTACTTGGTTGAGGAAATACCTAGCTATAGTTAGGATATGGGGTACAGCATACTGTTTTCGTAGGAAGTCCAACGCTGAACTGAGACCGCCCCAAAGATTTCTAGAGCGATATTTTATCCAGTTTTGATTCTGCACCGTGGCTCCCAGCAACTCGTCTAGGTTGTCGTTCCATGTAGTGGCTGTTCTACGCTGTGCTTCCCTGGCCCCGCGTGTCGTTCAATGCTTAATGATAATGTGATATTGTAGTAGGTAGCAGACATCGACAAGAACATCTCTACCAAGTCCTTCGTGAGATATAGGTATCACTTTCTCAAAAATACATATCTACTCCCAGGCCATCAAAGAAAAGCACACCTACTTACCTTACCTACATAAATAAATCTAGATTCCCACCAGTAAGGATTTTTAGTGGGCATTTCTGGAATATAGTACAATTCAAAAGTTACCGGGGCCAGTGTTGTGTATTAAGAGGTTATTTTAAGTAAATTAGGTCACAAAATTCAAACAGCGGTCTATGTTGCGTGCCTCTTGGCATCGAAATGTGATAAAGCGAGCTTGGTGCCAAATTGCATGACTCTTATCATATGGATTATACCTATTCCAGGTTCCGTTACGTAACCTTAAATATAACCCATATGATAAGAGTTTTTTGGTTTAAATTTAAATAGACATGAGAGGGATAATGTTTTATAGATGGGGAATTGGAAGCAGTTGAACTCTGGAAGAGCGTTGTTGGAATTTCATTATGGCAAACAAAAAATTGTTATACAAGTATCTAACGCAGGTAAGACGCCAGAGTTACAGATTTTCTCCTATTTAAAAATATGAAAAACAAAATACATTTTGCGGTAGAGTCTGCTCTGATTCTGACTAGTAAATGGCTGATTTTGACTAGGTAACGCGATTCAATTCAAACAAACTGCCTGCGTCTACAGATGGATTATAAAGTAAAATCTCTCCCGTTGTGCATCTGTGTCCGTGACGCACATTGGTGCATATTTTATACAAAAGTTGTGGATTTTTCCAGGCCAGAGCGCATAAGGGAGCCGATGACTTGGAAAGTATTGGTCCCCTCGCTCGATTTCCACTGCAAATTGATTTTTATATGGGCTGGCGACGTTCCCGCAGCTGTTTGTTTGCTGCGATATTGAAACATATTCTTTGTGAGAGCTAGGTACCAACTTTATCTAGATATATTTCGAATCTTTTGGGTTATGCAAAAAGATTTCATTATTTGAAACAACAGTTGGACAAAAAAGATCTGAATGTGAGTCAAAAAGCTACATTATAGAAGCACGAAAAAAATACGTGGGGTTTTAGTTCTATGAAAGGATTTTAAAAGTATCGTGGTTTTCCTCGAAACAGTGGCCGCAGCTCTAGCGTGTTTACAAAACGAAGGCTGCGTCTACATGCATGTCTTTTTACCCGGGTTGGGGTGGCTTCCTGCACGTAATCGCAGCCATTTGGCTTGTTACAAACTCCAGAAAAAGTGCTAACTCTGGACTTCAGAATATCACGGCAGGCGTTTTTGTTTTAAAAGAGAACTTTTCTTCTTTTACTTTGCATTCATTGCCGTTTAGTTGGAAGCAGTTAGTTTGGCTTTTAAGGATGAGGTCTTAGCGCCAGTAGTGTCTAAGTATCTGAGTGTCTAAGTAGGAAAATTTGTTGTCGGTCTTTATAATATGAAACATTTTTATGGTATCTAAAACTTTACCTAAATGGTTCTAGGTATGTTCAAAACAGATCCAATTTCATGAGTCATCTACGAGTGTTACTTCATCAGGAGTATCCGTGTCTCCTCAAAATTAAATCACTTTCCTGCTGAATTCACACTACTCCGAAGTGCCTGAGGGCCCGTATCGATTTCAAAAGAGCTCAAACAAAACCCAGTTTTCCTTAGCAAAATCTTGTGCGTGTAATTGACGGGCGACACCCCTAGGCGCCGACTAACATATCGAATATTTTTCAGAGAGACTATCCATGTTCTAACGTACCGATAACAGCACGAAACGAAGATGTTAGCGGAATATGAACCTTATTGAATACCACTGTAACATAGATTAGGCTAAGTAAAAGGTGGTAAAAGGGACAAAGAGAATCGGGCAGGCCAAAGGGCATTTGATGGGAGTTAATTTAGTCCCAAAGCTGATATGCAAAGGGTTTCTTTTACGCTGCCATCTTCGTTTCGTTCCGTCGTCGTCTCGTTTTCATATGAATAGGCCTATCGGGCCATAACATATCGAATATTTTTCGTGTTCGGCCCCACAGGAGACGAAAACGCAATAAATCATAGGCCATTGTCGCGTGGGGCCAATTGACGTTGATTTTTCTTCTCTCGTGCCGTGTCAGTTGTTTGCTTGTGCGTGTTTGTATTGTACTTGGCGAGAGCTGAATGTAGTTTCCGTGTGTCGTTTTGTTTACCCCCCTAATGCCATGCTGATTCGGTGGAGGAAAACATGAAATGCGTCAGTTGATTTTATATTGGCTGATATCGTAAAGGTTTTTATTGTGTGTTTCACTATGTGACAGGATAACTTAGCTACTTACTTTTGATATTGTAAGAAGTGAATAAAAAAGAAAACAACTATTTGGATTATTGTAAAAATTGTGATATATTTTTGTTAAACTATGAATATTTAACTGTACAAAATACACGGGGTTTCTAATTTACATTTAATATTAATTAACAAAATAATAATAATCAATTCTTATCTACAGATAATACATATTATCATTATTCGATGGCAGGTGACGAGCGGTCATTTGTTAATGCCTTCCTTAGTTTCACGGTTGCAAATTGTTGAGGCCTGAAAACGTATATATTTGTAGAGCCAAGAATTTTTACTGAAACAATATTTTTTTTGCAAATTCATATTTAATACAAGCTCTTCGAATTTTTAACACTAGAAAAGTAAGTAGCTCTAAAGTACTACAGAGCTTTTAAACAAATGAAAAAATAATATATGCAAGAATCTAAAACTAGTAACACTACGAGTACATCGCCATAAGCAGGAAAACCTATCATTTAAATTAATTGGTCAGTAAGAAATGGGGACTAATCATAACAAACCATGACTTATTTGTAAACCGCCTGTTCCCGCCCCCACAAATCATACCACGGCCCAAAGGTATGGCCCTCTTCTGGTAACTCCTGTCCTTCCGAAGGTTTCTTCAATAGTTTTGTACGGGGAAGGAGTTGTGGCCTTTGCTGTTTCAAAGCCTCATTGAATTTCTGATCGTCTGATTCACTGTAGGGACCCTCACTTCGACGGTCCACCATGCGTCTGGCTTCAAGTCTCGCCTCTTCCTGACGTATTTTGGATTTCTCAGCTTTTTTGGAATCAGTTTCGTAATCGTACCGAGAAACGCGACGCTCTTGATCACTGAAGTACGAAATATTTGCCTCATAAAATCTTTCTTCTCTGCCTTTTCCGTTGTAAGGGAGGGAACTATCATCGTAACTTCTGTTGGTCCTGATTCTTCTACCCTCCCTTGTCTTTGTATCAAACTCTTTCTTTGCGTGACGGCGGTCTAGCGAATAATCGATTCTCGGTTCTCTTGTTTCGTATGATCTTGGATCCTTTTTTTGGTTCCTTGATTCAGCGTGGGGATACTCTCTTTTTTGGGCTTTACCATTTTCAAAATTATTTTGTGGTCGGCTCTTTTCTTCGCTTGAACGTTTTTTGTACTTCAGTGTTCCGCCATCATGTTCAGTGTATGCATCTTCACTGTGAATGTTATTATTATTCCTTTCTATGTTATTACCGTAATGATCATTGTGCTCATTGTCTTTGTACTTTAAGGTTTCAGATGAAGCTGAGAATGTTTTTATTTCTTTTGAATTGTCTTTGAAGGTTTTAAATTCCATAGTCTTAGCAGGGCTTCTCTCGTGCGATGGGCTTTTAGCTTTTTCAGAAGACATCGTGGCTCGCACATGTGGTTTGATTGGTGTGACTTCGATTTCTTCAAACTCTGGCATGTAATCATTCTCTTTACGTTGTTTGACTTCGTTATCCATGATTTGTTGTTTACGACGTCTATCGAGTTCCTGTTGTTTTCTTAGGGTCATGTGATCGTCAACTATGATGCAATCATATGGGTCAGTGCTCGATGCAACGGAATTTACGTCAGAGCTGCTATCATTGTCGTATCTTTGTAGTATTTCTCTACGCTTCACTGTTTTCATAACAAATCCTTCCCCGGTTTCATCATTATAAAAGCTGTTTTCAAAGTTCGTTTTTATAGTACTGGTATTGGTCAAGTCAGAGTGCCTAGATTCATTTCTAGGAGAATACTCTTCGTGCTTTTCTTCAACAATTGATTTCTCTGACGTGCTCTTTCTATTTATTTGGTTTTGTTGATAACCCTCCATTTCTTTACGACCTTTGTCATTTCTTTCATCATTTTGGATTGAGTTTAGACTCTTAGCTTGACGTATTCCGCCATTCGGAAGTTTCATCTCTTTTCTATCAATTGTTTCTTTAGGACGAGTTTGTACTGTTGTTGTAGTTTCGAGTTGAGGTTGTTTATCTGGAGTCGTTGGTTTTTTAACTTCGGGCACTTCAGGTGCAGGTCTCAATTCTTTCTTTAATTTCCCAAAGAGCTTTTTCTTGTACTCCGGTACGGTGTCCACAATATCTCGATGTTCCCAGAGAGACATTCCTTCCATGATTTCATCTGAAGTGGTGCGGCCAAACTTCCAGAAAGATTTGGTTCTCTTCACTCTTTGAGAATCTTTGTCCATATCGAGCATATTGCGCAGCATCAGTTGTTGGTCATCGGTTAGGTAGCCATTGGAGGTGGAAGCTTTGGGGCCGCGTTTGAGACTTTGTGTTTTTAGCTGATATGCTTTATGGGCAGCTTTACTACAAATACAAACAAAAGAAACAATAAATTCTACTACAAGAACACAAATAAGCAACAAAACGAAGCGTCAAAAGAAAACAAAAATAATAGCAAATTTTTAGCCTATATCTAAGCGTTTGACGAAGACTTTGGGCAAAGATTTTGATATGCTTAAAATCTTACCTGATAGGAACGCGAAGTCTTTGCGCTTCTTCATCGCTGTAATCCACGTCAGGCTGCGGCGGCGGCTCGTTCGAGAATCCAGAGTCATTGGAGCTGTGGAGCGAGACATTACCGACCGCTCCAACAGCAGATACTACTGTCTTGGCTGGACCAGCTTTGTTTTGGGTCATCTGAAACCAGTTAACTTGTTTTACCTATGCCAACTGTAGCAAATCACTCAGGACCAATTATGGTCTCCATAATATTATCCATAACTAGCCGTCGCCCGCGGCGTTGCTCGCGTTCTACCCTTTAGAGTGTGACGTTTCAAAATTCCTTTCTTAGTGCACCCTACACTATATAAGGATACTACCCTCCAAATTTCATACCTCTAGGACTTATAGTTTAGGCTGTGCGTTGATTCTCTGTCAGCTTCAAAAGAGTTTTATATATATTGATATATATAATAATTGATTATGGTCATTATAATCGCCTGTATGCTTATTTATATAAATTAAAGGCATTTCGTAAGAATTTCGTTGATGGAATTCACTGAATTATTATTAAATTTTCCTAGAAAAATATTTAAAAGTTAGGGAGTTCCGATGTCCGCTGAATTGAATAGAATTTTTGCAATCTAGATACCTGAGAGCGTAAAGGCAGTGTCTGAGGGCCAAAGCTCCTAGTTTCAATAACTGCATGTGTAGTAAAGCTGGCAGATGAAGAGTTCTTGATCGGTCCAACGCTGGGAACGACTGGAGTCGTTGGATGGAAACTGGCACTCGCTGAAGTACTGAGAGCGCTCGGAGATGGCGCTGGTAAAGTAGGGGGCAGGCCTGGAGAACCGGTAGCGAGGCGACCCTGGGAAAAACATTATATTTATCGTCTGGAATAGTTCAGGGTTCAAGCTAAATCTGTGCACAAACATAATTGATGTATTGTAGACCAGATTTTGACACGGGCATAAACCTTATACGATATCGTGGGGATCTCAAAGTGTGTATTCGATGCTTTTACACCGTATCGGCGATGAGAACTATGTTTTATTATCGTGCCTGTATGAAAATGCCCATTCTAGAACCTTTAGTCAACATAGTTTGACCTAAGCTAGATAAGCTAAACGAAGATTACAGTCGCGATAGTTTATATCATAACCTTGAAAAATGTTGTTAGGGTTTTTGAGATTGATAGATATGTTTGTGTCACTACGGCATCCTACAAAGCAACTGATGACGAACATAGAACTTACCTTGTTGACATGATGAGCAGTAACCGTGTCCCCGAACATTCTTGTGGAGGGATGGTTGTGTGTGTGCACAGTAGCTGTAACCTGCGCGTGTGTGAGTGGCGCTGGCGGAGGTGCCTCGCTCGGCGTCTGCGCCATACTCCAACGAGCTGGAGATGCACTGTTGGAAGGAGAAATGTGATTTGAATGAGCATTTTCTTCCAAGGGAAAGAGCTACTTGGACTCAATGCGATCTCAGAACTTTGTGTGATTATTATAACCTACAGCATTACGTAACATACCTAGCGAGACATTATTTCGTGACGAAACTTTAGAATGCTAAAAAAAAATGTGTTGTTTACCAGCATCTGGCTCTACATGTACCTACACATTATCTATGGTAACATTAACCAATGGTACACCATAGCTTACTATCTTTGTAATTACTCCCACTTATAACGGCTGATGATTGTCGTTAGCAGAGCATTGCAAGTGTGCCATCTGCCTTAATTGCCTTATCTTATATTCTTTGACGATAATCTTTCTCATGTCTTAGGCATGCAATTTGAGACGGCAAATTTAATATCAAGGTACTTAGAACGTTAGAGTCAATAATCGGAACAAACTTTTACATGTAATTAAAGTTTATCATAGACAACGGCGTGATTTACACGCACGATTTAGTCTTTGCTTAGGTTAAAGCTATTTTCAGCACGGGTTTTGTAAAAGCTCGGTGATGGTCACCTACTTTACGCTTATTATACCGAAAGGTTCTAAACTATTAAAACTTTTTGGAAGACTTCGTCTATCAGCGTAGATCGATAGATATCATATACTCCGACAGCAACAGGAATCCTTTATTTGACTTTGTTTCATTAGTCAATGACTCAGTATACGTCAGCGGGAACCACCCAGCATGATGAGTGCGGCCAGTCCTTACTCAGTTCATCCACCAATACTTCATCTCAAAATAGTCTAAAAGCTTCAGTACACAATGGCCTGTGATGGGCCATACTTTGCAATGCACAACTGTAAGCCACGATCACTTGGTGTTCACACAAAGGCGCATGGCTCATTGCTGTCTGACGAAACACTTGCGATAAACGTGGATGTAATTACAGCCGCGGCTGTTTATATACAAGTACATACAAGTATTACACAAGTGTGTACCTACATATTGAACTAAAGCTGCTTACCTCGGCTCTTCATTAGCCACTGGTTCAGTGTAAGCCAGCGGGAACCACCCGGCATGATGGGTGCGTAAGTTCTCTCCATATTGCCAGCCCTTTGTCCGTTCTCCCAGCAGTGCTAATACATCTCCTTGTTGGAAGCTGAGTTGGTTGTCTCCAGCGGCGGAGTAGGCATAGAGAGCGCGTGCTAGAGGGGGATCTCGGGAAGTGCAATTTGGTGGCGCGAGCGAAGATGGACGGGTGGCTGGACGTGTGTCTCGGTTTATTTCTGTAAGATGAGATCACGTTTTCATGGAACTAACATGGAATTCAAACGATGTAGAGGCTACTAGAGGCGGGTTCAGGCGCTGTGCTAGGTGAATGCTGGTTGAAATGGTTTGGCAGACTGTTCCATCAGCCTGTGATTTTGAATTCGGGAGTTAACCGACAATCACAAGTTGAATAGTTCACCCATTTGTCAGTGAGTTGGTTTGAAGTGCAAAACAACAGTGTAACTCAAACTAGTTGACGAAACATAATAAAAATTGTTCAATTGTGTTTGTTGGACAGTGAATAATGCACAAAAAATAGAGCCTAATAATGTTTCATACTTAACCATGACTAAAAACTAAAATGCTCGCTAATTCAGTGAGGACAATACCAAGGTTAATGATGAGATCATCTTGAGGTTTCCAGCTAAACAATCATTACATAATGATATGTATTTTCAAATACCATTAGAATTTTTGAATTAAAAAACATACAGATGACTTGAGGACCTCTATTTATTTAGGAAGGTTTACAAACATCGAGTTTCTTTTAAAAATTTAATTATTATGTAGATAAGCCTACTTTGACGAGTGTAAGGAGCATATCCCGTAGCAGAAAAGGTTGGTATAGTCACGAGTAACTTTGTTGGTTGCATTTAGAGCGTGACGTCAGCACCACGGCACCGTCAGAAACATACCTTGGTCGCCATTGTGCGAGCTGGCTTGAAGGTTGAAATCGGACTTAGCCCTTGAGAGTCCTTGAGCGGGTGACCCAAGTTCTGCAATAGATCGCACATCCAAACACGACGCGTCCACAGAACGTGTCTTCCTCAACGCGGAGCCGACTGATGCTCGGTCGTCGTCGTCGCCGATCCTAGGGCTTGCGTACACATCCTCGTCAGTCCAGAATGACACTTGCTGTAAATAAATAAAGTTTAAACTAGTGTTTAAACTATTATTTGTTCAGCCTGAAGGAGTCTTAGATTTGCTAAACAGATCCTCAGATTTTCAGGAAAAACGAAGTGAGTATGCATGAGCTTTCTTCATCTTTTCTGGTTTCCCGCAATCTACGAAATGTCGTCTGTTGGGTGAGAGCCGTCCTATGCTTTTATCTTCCGATTTGTCATCGCTATCTTACCACTTTATGAGTTACCCATTCATTGAATATCAAAGCTCAGCTTAATCCGTAACAGAAAGAAACATGAGGAAGCTTATTTCGTGCAAGACTCTCAAGACGTAGAAGTGAAGTTACAACAGATAAAACAATATTTGTAACTTTGTCCATCATATTACGCCCAATATTTTTACCATTATTTTTAACAGCTCGCCTTCCGATTTATCAGGTCATTTCGTCAGGAAAAAACAAACTTAAATGGGCAATACCCGATATAAAAGGGGCCATAAAACAATTTTACTTTAGTGGAGACAGATTTTTACGACAATACTATAGGAGGAACATTTTATTAAAGTGGTATTTCCAAGTAGAATGAAAATCTATCACTTTGGTATATTTAAAGGTAAATTGGATGTGACAAATCATAATACAGCTGCATCTGGAGACTTTTCAAACAAATATGCTCAGGATATTTTGCTGCGTAATTTGACTTTAGAATTTAAATGATAAATATTTGATGTAGCATAAAATTATTTATTTATCCGTTTACCTAAGTATATGGTGTGCTGCCAGATGTGTTGATTCGTTGAAGGCTGCCGGTCAGTCGGCAAAGGTTTAGCTATAGCTATGGATATAGCCTATAGCGAATAGCGACTTTCTGGCGTTCCAAAAACTTTGTCCCCTAAGTTTATTTCTACAGCTAGATTTTATTTTTTATTCTTTACAGCTCTCACCATTTGTCAAGTCCCAAGCTATATAATATAAAGCGGCGACGGATGCGTGACACTATCCTCTGAAACTTTGTACACTATGAAAGAGGTACAAACACACTACAAAGGTATACACAGGTATACACAAAGGTACTCAGGAATATAGCTTCGATATTGGGCAGCAAGTATATTCTGAATCGCGATACTTCCAACCAAAGTTCTGAGTTATATGACGCTGTATAAGACTTGCTTGTCACTGAAAAGACTAGCAATGAAAGAGTTACATTACTTACTCTCATTCTGCTGACAAACATAGCTTCGACATTGGGCGGCAGGTACTCCCGGGTTCTTGACACTTCCAGCCACTCGTCAAGTCCCGAGTTATACGACGCTGCACCAGACGTGTGGTACGCTAACCAGTGCTTAGCTAACGAGCATTGACGTTCTAGGACGAAGCCGTAGCGACGACGCTCTTGTGTCATGGCCTGTGAAAGACGAAATGATGTCATGAAATCTAATCAGAGGAGGAATAGAGGCAGTTCTTAAAAGATACATCGGAGAATACTCTTAAGCATCAGATAAGACAATTTTTATCATCATTTAAACTTTCTCCTGGATTATTGGTTGTCATAAAGTAAAAATATGTTTAGGTAGGTCCAATAAATAGTTATACAGAACGACAGAACTAACAGAACTATTAAAAAGTATTCCAAAAAGCTCTGAAAAGCGTTGAACTATGTTTGAACACTTTTTGCAATAATTCAACTGATCCGGATTTTTATTTTCAAATTCGTAGATGGGTAATAAATCTGTAAAAGACCATTTTACTTACGTTTTTCAGACTTTGTTCGCAAAAAGCGTCCAATTTTGTTTTTTCCTCTTCCAGTATTTGCATATTCTGCGAACAGAAAATAATTTCAGCTTTTCATAATAATACCGTCATTACAAGCTTGGCAAGTTGTTAATTGATGCTTAATTAGTAATACCTTCATTTCTTTGTCCATTGCTGT
Organism: Eulithis prunata; assembly: GCA_918843925.1. NCBI lineage: Eukaryota > Metazoa > Arthropoda > Insecta > Lepidoptera > Geometridae > Eulithis > Eulithis prunata. The sequence continues at coordinate 4,610,467 of OU974014.1, read as the reverse complement.
GCCAACTTTGGTGACGTTTGTTTTCTTCTTGCGTTGCTTTTTGATCGTGGCCGCAGCTTTGCTGTAGCTTTCCGAGCGGAGTTTGTGTTGTTGCAAGAATCGCTTTTGTTCAGACTGAAAAAAAAAACTCATATTAATTACGCAAATATTCTTCTCAGAGACTTTTATATAAGTATGGAATATGTATTACTTGGGCACATCTGGTGAAAGGCACCGTTTACTGCTTCAATATTTTTATGAAGGTGCTTAATGTTTCTTTTATGATGAAGGTAAGAAAAACAGGACTTTATATCCACTCGTATATTCACACGGTATTTCTGATAAATATCTATTGAAATAACACTTATACATAAACGTTTTTTTGTCGGTAACAACAAGAAAAATTATCAAAGATTTCTGGGTATTGTGTATACTTTCCTAAAACTTTTGTTGATAGAGCTCTTCTTATCTCACCTTCGAACGTTAAGCCTTTCAAAAGGGAATCCTATACCGGTGTAAACAATCCCTGGAAACAAGGGGCGCTTATAAAAGATTATGAAAGGAAAAAATCCTATTGACTGACCTGTACTACTTTCGTATCTTTTTCGAGATTAGTTTCCAAGGGGACGAGCAAATCTACGTAGAACGCCTTTAGCTGGAATAAAAAGAAGTTGTGGATTATTGTAGGTATAGGGGTCGTCATTCGCTCCATTGCTGTAAGGGTTACAGGGGAAATAAAAGATTGTGAAATAAATACAGTACGAGAACTCATAAACAGACAAAAAAGTACCGACTTGAGGAAGACTTGAAATCAGTTACTGATATCGGGATTGCAAGCAAAGCAAGCATGTACTAAGTAGGTTACCTAGTTCTTTATTGATTTTATATTTTCAACTTTTAATTTTTTTTTTATTAAATCATAATAATGATTTAATTTAAAAAAAAACTTAAATGTTAACTAAAATGTTATTTTAGTTAAGTAAATTAAACATAGGTAAGCTTTTATTGAACGTGTTTTCAGTGATCTCGTCAGCAGCATGGATGTTATATATACAAAACCTATAATGGTATTTACAATGACGGTATACAGAGCTGTATAGTCAAAGAAAATTGTGTAATTGGTTTGGCGGACCTAGTTTATAAAATGGGGAGTTAAAGCACACTTACGATGTTCATCTGTTGATCTTGAATCTCGCGGTAAACTTCGACGACCTTCATGAGAGCGGTCCCTGCAAGTAGTACAAATCTTGGTCAGTGTGCTTCAGAACAGTTAAGTAGTTTATTCGCTCGCATCTGAACACGTCTCTTCCTTTTAAAAATAAACATGAGACCTCGGGGAGTAACCATAAATCAGTCGGTGTAAAATCTAAGTAGGTGTACCGAGTCGGAGATCCAATCGAATTTTGAACGTGAATAAAATACGAAATAAACAACCAAAAAGACCAAAAAAAAACCTACGGTTCTTAGTTTTTTTTTTGGTTTACAGGCAAGTAAGTAATACTTTAGAGAAATTGTGGTAAAAATATAATATTTTATGAGTGCAACTGGTGTTAGGTTCTAACGCTTCTGCTAGAGCCCAAAACCAGTTGCGGTAGAGCTTACCAATGTCCGCGCACCCCCCCCAAGTGCCCTGCTGAGCTTGTCTTCCCAGCTTTCCTACTGCGTCCACGTACAGCCTAGAAGCAGCCGCAGCACCTGCAACAAGATCCGTCTATTTAACAAGAGCCATTCTATAGAGTTTTTGAAGAACAAAAGTTTCCCATGCTAATTTCTTAATATCTTATTTACGTCCCGTCGCATGCAACTTTGCTTTACATGTAATCATAACGTTACATCTCAATTACGAAATCAGTGCTCATCAAGATTCTGCACTCTACAGATGAGGTAACTCATGCATCATCAAATAAAAATAATGACATGTAAATAAACTCGACGACAGAATATTCAAATGAAAGTATTTTGTAATCAAGTAGAGAAGTAATATTTCTATGCGGGAATAAACGATGTTTTTATTGGATGTAATAAATTTGTTTATATATAAACGTAAATTGGGATATACTCCAATTTACTCTACATTACTTTCCAAAAGACATCACAGAAAATATGGAAACAATAAAAACATTTTTATCAGAAAAAAATTGAAAATAATAAAGGGCATTTAAAAACGAACTTGTTAAGCAAGTGCTATCATCTTCTTGTGTTTTGAAATGGCCAATGCGCACTGTTTCCATTAAAAAAAAAAACAATTTGCGCTTCGGATGTGACAAAGCTTTGAGATGTGACCCAACCCAAGTAATATTTCTCAGAGCAGTAATTACTTACTTCGAATAATTTCCTTTCTCTAATGTTGTATTTTGAACGTAAACCTTAGGTACGCCTTTCTAGCTTGATACGCCCCATTCAAATTCAATTCCAACGTATCTACTATGTACCTCCCTACAGTGTGTTGTGTATACAAACACTAAGTTAACCCAAACTATCTCAGTTTCTTGAATTAAACTTGGTATGGTAACTTACTTAACCCAGTCGGGATTTTAGGGCACAGGTTGATTAAGTACACTTAAAACATTCTGAGGGTTTCCTAATAAAGCTGTGCTTAAATTATTTCCATTTATGGGAATTTACTCGCCATATAAAGTAATTTATTCGAAATATTCAGGTTGAAAAAATCCACGGTCTTTATGGCTACATAAAACCGGTTTTACATAATGAAATCGAATCTCAGTAATAGGTAATAAACCGATTCCAAAGGAGAGATAAAGTAGAGATACGTTTCAGAACCAATAGGCCGGTATGCAGGAGTTAATATTAGAAAGGAGTAGGCTATTATAATTATGAGAGCTAATATCGAGTTCAAGAAATACAATACCCACGGAGAAACTAATTTAAAGTTCCATTGTGAGGCGGGTACTTAAATTTGACCTTTATAGCCCCTGTAGCTGTCACTCCAATTTCAGCAGGTTTTATTGTGCCACAGAAGTAGGTAATTTAAACATACGTGGGTATAAAACGCTCTCGTAATAAGGTTAATTTTTGTGGTGCAATAAAACGAAATTAGTCCCAAAGTATCCTCAAAATAAAGTAGGAACTCGCTAACAGCCATACATCGCACAATGCTCAAGTTTATTGCCACTATAGCGCAGGCTATAATACTCTAGATAAGCCAACAGAGACAATTTGGCACAAACTACGCCCCAGTTTCCGCAGCCAAGCAAGCGCGGAACACTGAGGTTTTGCATATAGATGCGCCTATTTGGCTTACACTACATAAATTAATTGTATACGTTCCACTGGATTCACATCATTCTGATTTATTCGCGTCCCGCCTTGGGGATTTCACTTTCTTATTATTATTATGAAACCTCTTACGATGCATATTGCATTTCATCTCATATTTATGTCTAGACGTGCTCATAAACACTGCCGTTATTACTCTTCTCTCTTATTTTGTTGTCTTCTAGTATTATGGCTTTGTTTTCTAAATATGTCTGGCTTATTTTTTGTGGAAGAATTCCTTATCATTGGAATGTATTACTCACCATGCAAGGCCTTCAAATAAGCCTTGCCCGCTGTTATCATCTGTCGGGCACCGGGATTGAATTTATCCAGGATGTTCTGAAACAACGAAAATGTTTTGGGTTAGAGAATGTTATGACATTGAAATCCGCATTCAATTCGCCGAGAAAGATTTCGTTACGCGTGTAAATTAGATCTGGTTACTCAATTTGAACTAAGAAAATAGCAATCAATCAATTTCTGTTTTGTTGCCAATGCAAGTGGAAGGCCATGAGTGAAACAGTGAAGTTACGAAATAAGGTTGACTTGATAGTAAGTAAACAGATAATTCCATTCACAACAATAGAAGTAGAAAATAGGGACTTTAGTTGGTAAACAAAGTTCGGTGTTGGAATGTGGCCTATCAAGGATGCTGCGCGGTGCGGTTTGCTGGCCTCGTTACCCAAGGTGTGGCGTGGCCAGCTCGCCGGCATTCGATGACAGCATTCCTCTGCAAATATCGCAAACCTACTTCTTCGCAGCAAAGCTCTTAACGCTTCACAATCACTAGTTTGTCTGCTTAAGCGAGTTAAACTTGCTTCTACAGTGAATACAAATTGTCTCAATATCAAACTGCGAGACTGTATAGCGATGTGATACCGCATGAACCAAAGAAAATAAAACGATATAACCATACATAGTTAGGTATACAAACAGCTTTCAAGCACGTGTTGGGGGAGAATGCACGCATTTTCATTTTTCTTTTATGAACAAAATTCTTTGCATATCGATTTTTTTCAGCAAACTTGAATCATGCTTGCATAATAAAGTTTGGTACCACTTAATTTTATTGTAGCGGATACTGATAATGTAAAAATGACTGAATTCACCAATTCTAAGCATCATCATCCAGTATTCACTAAACGTGTTGAACTGAAAAAGTCTAATATTCAACCCCAGCAGATCCTAATCTTTGGATTATAGTAACATACAAAAAGCCGATGTAGTCTTCCTCCCTATATTGAGAGCTGTCGGCGCGGCATGTGAGGGTAAACTACGTGCTAATGTGTTTTACGATCTTGCCAACTCAAAATTTGTACAGTCCCTAACTGTTATGGACGACTTGCCTGTTTAATTCATTGAGGCTTGTTGAAAAAGTCTATAAAATTTCCTCTTCCTGTCCGTGGCGATGTTATTACCTATCAGTAGGTACTAACCTTATTGAAATGTAGGTTTAAAGTTATGTCTAGAACTAAGCATTTTTAGACATAGTTTCACCCTCATTCTTACAGCTTATGGCTAAATAAGTAAAATGATCTTATACTTGTAGATTTTTCTTCTTTCTTTCAGTGATCATCTGATTATTTAAAACGTACCTATTAATTAAAAAAACTAAAACTAATTTAACTATGCCCACAAACGTTTAAATAATAATTACGTTCATTTATTTTTGTTTACCATATTACTTTGGTGACGGGATAAACACTTCGTTATAAAGTTATCTGTCCCCATCTTCATGCTCCGTTCAATCGAGACGATGGCTGTAATATATGGCTTCTGGGCCGGGGCAGGCGGGAAGCAATTTTTCACCGGATTCAGACGTACCTTTTTAAAATGCTGAACAGCCTGCTCTATATATAGGGCGTTTTCACACTGGCCTATATCAACACCTACACGATACCGATATATCAAACTCGAATAAAAATATCGGTATCGGTTCGACACGGTGTGAAAGCTCTTCTCTCTACCGATATTGTGTAGGAATCGTGTCGTGTCAAGAGCGTAAGCGAGGTAGGCCTGCTTATTGCTCGCGTCGAGAGCGTAAATCTTCAGGGTGTTTCGCATAGAAGGCGGCCAGGGGTGAAAAATAGATTTGCACTTAGAAAAATTAACTAAAAGGGCGAATTGTTAGGGGAAGTGGCTTTTTGACACGCTCTTTGCGAAAGTGGTTAGTAACAAACGATTTTAACCCAACTAGTTAGGATACAATCTAAAAAAAAAACCCCTTTTAGTTTGTATTGTTTGAAATATAATAATTTTATTCTATTAGTGGAGTATAATATTTGGTTCTACCTTACATGAATCCTTATCCAATCACACTAAACGTTTTGAGCAAGCTCACATTATTGCGCTATCCACTTAAACCAATTGAAAACATAATGATATCCCACATGTTTTGAAAGTTTTATTTGAGAGGAAACTAAGTGAATCAATGCTGTAACAAATTCTATATTATTTTCTACCTATAGGTACCTTCTACCTATAGGTATCTATAACGCAGTGGCCGAAGGTTTCCGAACATTGGATTTTATCTATGTAAGTTTTAGTAGTTTGGATTAGGGACAGCCATAATGTTTTAAATAGAGGTGACCACTTTTATCAGTTTCTTAGTTTAGTAATCTTAGTTTAGTAGTTAAAAAAGGAATGTTGTCGAGATTCTTTTTTGAAAATAGTTACGATTGATTGTGGAAAGATTTGTATAATAATTTCACAAAGTGACTCTCTAGGTAACTTAATTTTCTGTGGTCGTATTATAAGACTAAGTATTATTATTATACGATAGGCCGAATGTTCTGCAACAGAGGTTTATCCTGTCCTCTTTATTTGTTCGGCACGTACACACGACATTTGGTACAAAATTGCCTAAGGCGAACTTCGTGACTCTCTCTCCCTTCGTACCCTTTTTTGAGCCTAATGTCCTGCGTACACGTACGAACAGAATCCTCGGGAAAGAAATTGCGTATTTAAATGCATTATGAGATTTTACGTTGTCGCTGAATGTTTTAATCAAAGTGACAGAGTTTTAGAGAGGACATACTGTTTGTAAAACTACGAGTATTGAAAATTTTATCAAAATTTGCCATAAAAATAAAGAAAACTGACTTTTTTTATTTATGATAATTAGTCTTCATAGAACAACAAACCAAAATGCTTGACCAAGTAAGTATGTAGGTACCTACACTAACAATGAACAAAAACTTCTGTTTGCAAAACACAATTTAAAAAACAAATTCTGATACTAAGCTTTTAATAAAACCAAGTTGTGCAAAGCGTTCTATTAAGCGTTAGTTAGCAGAATTTAATCTAACATTCTGGAACAAAAAACAGGAAATACATCGTTTTTACAAACGCTCTCATTCCTGTTCGTATTTAATAAATCGCATTTCTGAAGCACAATAAAGACACATTGTTGTGACAGAAGTTTAAAAAAAATACATTTTAGCAAGTATGCGAGGAAGGCGTGAGGTGTTTGTTCACACTTGTTGCCGCGGAGCCGTGTTTGCAGGAGCCTGCAGGCAAACTTTATACACGAATAAAAATAATGTCAACAACGATGTCATGCAACTCCTCCGCTCATGCACTTCAACTTTTACTATGCTTCGCTGTTTACGAAAGAATACCATCTTATCTATTTATAGCGATCGAAAACACATATGTATACCTACCCATGTAGATAGGTATAAGTTGACGTGTATAGTTTAAAGTCTTGTAGGTATGTTTTATTGTTGACCGAGCACGAAAACTTTATCCGTATCTTAGTTTGCCAAATGTTGCTTCTATCGAAAACGGTTCAAGTGTAAAAGCAAACAACACTAATGGTGTTTGTTTTCTTTTCCGAATTATAAAACGTGAATTCACGCAAAAAATAAGCTACTTAGGTAAAGTTTCTTCATATAAAAAGTTTAATTAAACAATTCTTTTGCCAAGTCTTCGGGAATTAAAATTCATTGTAAATGGCAAAGAGATAACTGTTAAATTCCAATCTAAGCTGCACCTTTGCCCGATGCCGGAGTTCTTAACGTAATCACGTCGTGCAATTTGTTACGGATTCAACAATGCACCTCTTAAGTTCTTTGCCTGGCAAAATAAAAGAGTCTCCTTTAAGTTCGCTAAATGAAGTCGACTACAAAAGGCTGAGAGAGACGTAATTCAAATGAACGCTGGCCGAACGCCGACCGCTCCTGGCTTTGATTCCGTACTTTCCAAAGTTTAATTTTTGCAAAGTTTCACTTGCAGGACTTTACAAATACTCTTAGCTCAACTTCGGCTCCAACTTCAACTGAAAGATTTTGCAGAAGTCGATAATTTCGTGGTGAAAATAATGAAGCTGAAATAATTGCTGCACCACTTGTCTTAGCCACATAAATACCTACCTTAAGCATGTTTCACAATAAAGTAATTGATGCCGGCAAGTTATAGGTAAATTACGCAAGAGCAGGTCACCTTGGAAGTCTTTTTGTATGGTTACTTATACTGTAAATATTATGTTGTCCATTGTTTATGTCTCATACCTATAGCTTTTATATTTGTCAGTCAAAACAGAAGCAAGGCCAGATTCTAGATAACTTTGTCTTATTATTTGCTAGTTTTGTTTTATTTAAAATTATTATCTAACAGTTAAATATTGTGGCAAGTTAGCTGAGATGAGAATCGCCTATTGCAAAGTAGGTAACTTTATACAATTTTATAACTTTAATTTCAAAACTATTTGTGATATAGGTTCTTATGACAGGTGTCATAACTCACTCGCTAATAGCTCTGCCTTCCGTGGGTCGTGGGTTCGATCCCCACCAAGAACCAACATTTAATGTGTGGCAAACATAGATAATTGTTCTATGGCTGGGTGTAACTATGTATGTATGTAAAATAAACAAAAAAAAAAGTTAATTTACTAGGTACTCCGTTCAACACGATCATTTGCTACTCATGCATGTTTCATAGTTTCTTTAATCAAGGATCAGTTTTAATCACGTTATATATCATGATGCCGTCATTGCTAGTCCGTGCACTGCCGCATTCCTGGACTCTTTAGTTGAGCAAATGTTTTACTTAACTATTTCTTAGTAATGATAAATAACTACATAACAGCCAGTTAGCAACTGTATAAATACCCGTGTAATGTTTCTTAAAAATTCTATTAAAGATCTATTCGGATTTTATTGGGGTGTCATAAGTCACTCTCTCTGGTAAGATTTGAATACATGTTACACAACACCCTCTAGTCCCAAACTAAGCTTGTACTATGAGAACTATTACTAGGTGTATCTAATATTATAAAGCGGAAAGATTTGATTGTTTGTTTGTTTACATTGAATAGGTAGGCACCGAAACTACTGGACCAATTTGATAAATTATTTCACTGTTGCGAAGCTACTATCTCCGGGTGACCTAGGCTATTACATATTTTAAAAAAAATTAGGGATCCTTACTCAAACAAAAAAGTGTTTTGGTTAAATACACGTGTGAAGCCGCGACGGGCCGCTAGTATATAATACAAATAATATAATTATAGGGAATGAATAGATCCGATGTGAGATATTATCTGATTATTATTTTTTGGCTGAACAGTGATCTCCATGAGAAAGATCTTGCGGGAGACTAAAATATTAAAACAATCCGGACAAAAAGCAGTTTCTATAATACACACGTTTAACCAAACCAAGAGAGAGTCTAGACTAAACCTAATCTACCGAGTTCATCAAATCTATCTCGCAAGAGCTATTACTCGAAATAATATTATGCTCTCATTAAATCCTACAAACGGCTTCAAAAACTTGTGAAAGTGAATTGTTATAAAATTACGAATCATCAGTACCTATAAAGATAATTTCATTATAACACAAACTCGTAAAATCAATCGACATATTATTAGTTCACTTAAAGATTACTTATTACTCTTATTAGGTACTGGTTTTTGTTACAGTCGTTTTAAATGAAGCTTATACATTAAAAAAGCATGTAATTTCCGAATGTAGGTACTTACTGCAAATTGCTTTGGACCACTGCGGAATTTGCTGCGGTTGTTTCATTATAAGCCGCAAGTGATGAATTGATCCCAAATTAAGTGGGTTTCAGATAAAATACTGCTAAATTTACTCGTTTTTGATTAGAATTGAATTTTTTTAGACGTAATGAAATTACAGTGTTTCAGACACAATTTCAACAAACCGTGTAGGTATTCGGAGATAGGTAAGTACCTGTCATATTTTAATCTTATAGGTATCCATAAAAAAAGAACTTAATTTTTACACTAGACACGTTAAACAGGAACTTAAAAGCTATCACATTAACACAGCATGTTGCTAACACAATAACATAATGTGTAAGTTTTTGCGCTATTTTTTCCGCTCTAAAAATTCCAGCTCAGCACTGCGCCGCGATTACGCATGATAATTCGAAGCTCGGTCACGAAGCAGTAACAGTTGCTGGTTGCTGCCGCAATCCAAGCCTAGGCACAAAGGTGTCGAAATATACTTATTCCACTTGTAAGAAATCAGCATACCAGAAAACAAATAGGTACTTTAAAACCAACAGAGATACTTCAAACTTATTTCTAAATTACATTCTGTGACCTTGTAATATTTCTGTGTATTCAAAACTAGTTCGAGTTTTCAGGTGCCGGCTACCAGTCGTAAAACTCGTCTGTTATAATCATTGAGGAAGTATTACTAGTAATATTAATTCAATGGTTATAATACAATTATTTGTGCCTTTGTTGGTAATCAAGTCCAATAATCCGTTGGTTTCCCGTTCGCAATCGTATTTATTTATCCCTAGAGTGGTTTAATCATAACAAATTCCTCGATTATCTCACTCGAAGAACTCAAACGTAAACAATAAAATGTGCCTCTCTGAGTTACCTTTCATCAGCTTTCATCTAACGTTGTAAACAAAGATTATGACAGAAGTTGGAAAGAAAACTTGTGTTTTGTTTAAATTCCAACGTCTAGATAAAGCTTCTCAGTAATGAAATTCCTCAAATCGCTCAGTAGGGGCGAGAGATTAAAATTCATGTAATTGCGTTTGTGGTTCCTATAAAGCCGCTCCACACTCCGAAATAATGGAAATAGTGACAGCTGAAGCATTTCGCTCGGAGCTTCTGCCAAATGTTGCCCTATAAAACTACCTAATGGTCAGTTGGTAAAGATAGTTAGGCTTGATAGCTCATTGAAATGGAAAGGAGTGCACAATAAGAATTTGCATCTAATCTAGATGATTTTTTACAGCGTCAAGACTTACTTTTACCCATGCGGGACGTTGCTCCTGGGTAAAATTTTACGTCTTTACGTCTCAGAGTGATGGACGCAATGCATTATCTTAATTATTATCTTAATCTTAATTACTTTTATCATTAAAAAAAAAAATTTGAAAGGAGCATGCTCAGCACCATTATCAACCTAATCGGCCTTATCCACAGGAAAGACAGTGCACAATAAGGTAACAAAAATCATGAAACCTGTCACGAAGCAAAAAATGGACGCGGCAGTTGCATTGTTGGGTTTTTTTTGTTCGGTGGCAGTGGGATATCACACAAAACGAGGTAGGTACTATCGGTCGTGGTCCAGTAAAAAATTCTCCTCCTATTTCGTTGACAAAGCAAAGTAATAAGAGTGAGTAAGAAGTTATATTTGTTACAAGTTACCACTGCAAGTACTTGAGTAAAGAGACAATCACCGATACTGTTCCTTTGTATCATACATTTACGCGTATCGTATATCAAAGGCGATCATTGATTCTTCATTCTGAAGCAAAGATTCAATCACATGCAGTTCCGAAGCGTAAAGGTTTGTGCACACGGCAGACAATAGTTTGACGACGATTCAATAAAATTTGCATAGAAATGTATGTAAGAGGTGGCTCGATTTCTGATGGGAAGTATATTTTATACTTTGAAATAAGTACGGTTTATTCAATCGATTTTATCTCCAAAGCTTTATGTCTGAGATCTTTGAAATTAGAAATTGTTTTTCAAGTTCTTTCCATCAGCAACACTCAAGTTGCTTCGACACCTCAGTAGATATGTCGAAGCAACTTGAATTATTGAAATGTTACTGTAACTGTTCAGGCTATTAACTGTCCGGGGCACGTACCAGCTTACAACCTGTCGTGCAAATATTTATCCACATCGGATTTACGTGCTAACCATTGGCAGCCATGCGGAATTGTAATCAGATTTGATTGGAACCCGATCGGTTCAGACAGTTGTGTGTAATTATTTGCTGTATATTGGCAGAAAGACAAAGCCGACACTGAGAGTTGGTATAGGTGCTGTGCTGTGTAAGCCAAAAACCTTTCTCTAATCTAAAAATGTTCCAGGTACTACCAAATACTTTTTTACTTAGATTCGATGTAAATACCTGTTTATGATTTATATAAAAACAGACATTGAGACTCTGTTTCAGATTTTGAAATACGTAAGCATATCGAGACTTGTTATCATTATTGTTCAGATGTAGGTAAAACTTTCTAAGCGTAACATTTTAAATTATTGAATACCCTGCAGTAGGCTGACCTATATTTATAATTTTTGGAATAATTTAATTTAATCAATGAAAATAAAATATCTCCCTATAGTGCTACAGCATAACAACAACGCTATAATGACCTAAACTAAAATTATTCCAATGGATTTTATAAGGATCTTTGCTCCGATTACTGAAATTTACAGGACATTAAGATAATCGCGGTACGGGTTTTACTGGCATCGTTCATGGCTTATTTTTTTATTATTTTTAACAATAAAATATTAAACTAATTAATTAAATAGAAAATCAATAAATCACCAGAGTTGGTTCTTCCAAAGAAACTAAAAGTAATCGCTATTATTAATGGGTGTATCGCTAATCGAATTGCATAATTAGATCAACGATACGGTAGTTTTCAATAAACAAAAACACCAAAACATTTCTTTGTAAGAAGTCGAGTAATTCGGACGGAATTTGCCACGGAGACCGTAGTAGACGCACACTGCCTGCGAAGCGAATAAAATGTGCGGCATTTTTACATAAAAAGGTATCGAGTGAAACTACTCGTAGCTGAGTTTGCTGTATTTTTTTCAAAGTAGCTAACATTTCACAATGAAACTACAATCAAACAGGCCAAGGTGTTATGAATCAATAAACGCCAAAAAATATTTTTATATAGGTTTTATACGGTTAATTTTTTGGTTATTGAAATATGTCAGTAATGAGTCAGGTAAAGATAAATAAACCTAATGCTTTATTGTATTGCACCTATTGTATTGTATGGAATTACTTAGGCGTGCTTTGGCTTCAATTGAAATAAGACTTTACCTACCAAACTATACTTAGGAGCTTTGGTAGTACCGAACAATGCAGTTGGCATTAGTCTCGCGAGCTTTCCTTGACCTTTACAACGCCTAAAGTTGTAAGCCTTGCTAAAGACTATTTATAACGATCCATTAGACATTAAAATGTTCTAGGTAATATTATTGAGATATCGTTATCAGGCAAAGCTAAAAAAACTATTTAAAAAAATATATAGTATACAAGTATTGTTTTTCTGTTAAAAATTGATATGGTCCGTTCCGAATAATACCAATTTCTCGCTATTCGCCTTCCGTCCGTCCGACACTAGAAAGTCGAGGAGACAATGCGGACTGTCGACAGGTACACAAGCGGGTCATCGATATTTGTCAGCTTGTCACACTCACATGTACAAATAGGAATGTGGAGAAAATTTCTTTTTTGAAGTGGTTCCATATAATTGAACATTAGCTATGTAATACAAAAGCTAGGTAATACCAAAGCACAAACATTTTTGAAAATGATGATTCTACAGTATCTGAATGTAGAATAGGTGTAATTGAGGCTAAAAATATAGGTACCAATAGGTACAGTCAGCAACAGAAGCTAAGTACACCTAACAGTTTAAGATTGTCCATTTAGTTTTGATGGGAGCTTTTGAATATGTGTGTATAACTTTAATAATTTTTATGATAAAACTGATTATAAAATTCTGCAACATGCGTTTAGGTACATGGATTTTAAAAACTTGATTAACTTAAGGTTAACTTAATTAACCTGTGCAAGTCTCAAATAAACCCAAAACAGGATGAAAACAAACAACCAGTATCAATTTCAGATTCAAAACCTCTTCAAGAGGTCACAATCAAACAGAAGCGTAAACAAGTTTATGTTGACGATACAATGTTTACTTTCTGAGAAATGTTAAGTGCTTGTTGGAAATGGGAAATATCTTCTTTAACAACTGAGTAAATTGTTTTGTATTTCGTTTACAAATAAACGAGGCAATGTGTATCAATCGATCTTTATCAATATACCTACTTACCTAAGTATATTCTACCCTTTCTTTGCCCTAGCCAAGTTCATATTCCATACAATCGCTAGAGAACAAAAACCCGGTATCATTGAAAACGAATTAAAATGTATGGAAATTATATTTCTGAACGAGAAGTCACGTAAAGATAACGATATAAGACACCAGAGGAAAAATAAAATTGTGACGTTTTTTAGAACACCAACTTCTTTTTCTTCTTCTTCTCTTATTTATGGCCAACTTAGCTAGAGGTACTCAATTTGACAGTAATTACAAGTCACATAACAATCGTTAGCGTCACTTATTTGAGTTCTTTAAAAGAAAGTGATAAAGACGCGTATAGAAAAGTGAAAGAAATGAAATTGTGCAGTCTCGTCAGTCTCGTGCGAACTCTACTCGGCCAATTTTAGTGGTGGGGGGACAAATCACAACAGGCAATTATATGAACGACAATCAACGACACAGATGTCAGGAAGGGAAAGGTAATGTAATTATTACTTACACAGATATTCCACGTTAAGGGGGTGACGCCCTGTCAGCTCGTTTCGGGGTGTTGTGACGGCACGAGCCACGATTAATCGGAAACATTATCACGAAAAGTGTAATGGTGTTTTCAGACTGTCAAGTGTTGCGTGCACGTAACGACTGTACTTATCAACCTTTAATTTGGTGTTATTTCAACTTTATTTGTACCTACAAGTAGTAAGCACTTCTAATTAAATAGCAATAGAGTTCAAAAGATCTCTATGGATGTAGAGTAATAGAACTAGTATTTGAATTTTCAAAGCTTTTACTAAAGTAAGTAATAAAATTGATACTTATGAAACCGAGGTCCTGTTTCAAGAATATCAAAAATTAAACTTTTGACTAAAAAATTCAAACAACCTCAAATAAATGATTTGAAAATAGCTAAAGACAATAACCCTTGAGCCCCAAGTACTCTTTTCATTGAACATTCTTGACGAACGGAGCAGTTAGAATTAACGTAATTTGTGCAAATATGAAAACGGCAAAACTCTCCCTTATTAGCTTTATAGCTTCAGTAAGAAATAACGTTGGTTCACTCACAAATGTGAATTCATAAGCTAAATTAACGGTATAACGTGTGGCGTTTGCAAAACAAGTGATAATTTTTCACATAAGGTCTGAATTTACATTTGAGCATGGAATCAGCTTATTGGTAAACAAAACACATTACCTATTACATTTTTCTCTTTTTCTACTTTAGTGGGACAAACCTGGTGAGAAGATGAGAATACCCCTTTGTGAATGATTACGTCACACTTAGATCACTCGGGTGAACAAAATGAGGTGGCTTGGCTTTGCTGTTGTTTAGCTGCGATTGAGCGTCGCTGTTCCGTAGAGGGCACAATGTCTCCCTTAAATACATACAGACATAATTACATTATGTTTGACGGCATCTGTTTCCTTTCTTCGCAGGAATTAAGTTTTATACTAACGTCGACAGCCATTTTCGCGGGGCAAATGTAAATTGAAGCTACGGTTTTAATGATATCATTTCGGTTCGGTGAACGAAATTTGCCTGACAGAATGTTTATCTGTGGCTTTTATAACCTCTCAGAGGTATTATTAAATTATAATTTGTTAAAAACAATATCAGTTACCTACTGAGTAAAGAAAACATGAACACACGACGGTAAGAAACGTGTTAATGGACACGTTCGTAGAATAAGCTATACCTCCCAGCAATTTAAGCTAATTTTAAATTACCTACTTATTAGGACGTCATTACTGTGCACTAATAGTAAATAAAAGTTGCTGAGTTACGCAAGTTTCAAATAACTTTTTTGGCTTTTTATTTCTAACATGGGCGAAAAAGGTTAGTCTTAAATAATCCACAGTTAATCATGTATATTAATGACCCAAAAACGTGGAAAAAAACATAGTTAGACCTTAAATATACGACATACTAACCAAAGGTCAAAAAACTGGCTCTCTATATACAGGTTATAAAAACGAAGGCTACACCGAAGAACTATACAACAAAACGACTCGATACTAACAAATTGTACGGTTTAGTTTGACTTTCTGTTTACGGAATCCAATTGGGCATTAAGGTGTGTTTCCAGCTGGGGATTGAAAAAAAAAACAATGCTTATTTTTTCAACAAAAGGGGAACTGGAGGCGTTTTGTAAAATAAATTTTCGGTGTTTTTGCAAAGGGTGTTATTACGTCAGGGCGTATTCTTAAGCATACCTATCTATTGTTGTTTAATCTTTCGAACAATCGTGCCTGATCGTTTCGCATCTGGAGTTTTTCCGTGTTTTTAGTTTTTTGATTTATTTATTTCAATGAACACCCTAACCTAAAAAATATAGGTTCTACCTAAAGTGATTTGAATGCTCATTAACCATTAAAAGTAAGAATAGTACATCACCGTTCTCGCAATGAAATCAAATGAAACCAGGTCTATGCAAAATTTCAATAAAAGCTAATAAATTTTACCTGAAAGTGCTACATACTTCATAAATATTTATGCGAAAAACGTAAATGGCTACGTGAAACTCATTTCGCGGGCATAAAAATGTTGCCATACAAAATATCCTAATTTAATTTTATATACTTTTTGTACCGAGTCAGAAAGAGGTACTCCGCAGTCTTAATAACTGCCATCCAGATTTAATATCACATCTTCCATTTTGTACGGGTTCTACCAGGAGGCAATTTCCTTCTTAAAATTGTATTTGGACGAATGCGCGTAAACTTAATACATGCGACCCGAAAGACAAATTTTATATTTTCTCTCAGCCTCATAGACTCTGATACTCCTACTTGTCTTTTACGACATCTTTCATATTGATGGCTTTATATTTGAGGCTTTTTTTGCGGATCGCATAAACTAGTAGGACGGATCATTGAACGAAATTGTAAACTGCCCTCGATAAAAATGCTTAAAAGCGGATTATGATTTAATATAAATAAATAAGGACCAATTTGTGAAATTAAAATAACTTTCACAGCCATGTAGGAACCTATCTTATCTATAGACCAACAAAACACCGGTTAGTTAATAAATTAAGTTCATTTTACGAAAACTAAGTACATATAATAGAATAACTTCCAGTCATTCATTCAACATTGAATCACCCCTTACAAAAACTTATGTAAATGAAGCCACGGTATAACTAGTAAGTTATTCAAGTATTCTAACGTCAATGGGGCTGATCGTGATCGTTCTGACTAACAAATCGAAAGAGGGCTTCCTTGCTCAATCCAACATCCTAGAGCAATCTATAAGAAGGCCGAGAATGCTATATGATCCTATCAAATTCTATTAGAGGTTCAAATAGTTCATATTGATGTTTTTTCTTTAGAACTCGTTTATTTTGTTTTTGGGTAAAATATCGTGTTGGGACATAATCCATACGATAAAATAGTTGCGTGTAGACAGAAGAGGCAGATTTATCACCTGAAAATTTAAAATTTAACTACCTAAATATAAATGGACTGATTACTCCCTAATATACTGTACCCTTATACACCTACTTATTTTTTGCCCTAAAAATATGATGTTCTCGGTCCATTCACGCACATACAAAATAGACCCTACTTAAACTATCTCCTGGGAAGACAGTAAACTTCATTTCCAACTAAATTACATAGAGTCCATGACGGTGTACGAAGTCGACCGTCTGCCGTCCTCTCTGGGGGTTTGAACCTAGCTATTCTTATTCAAATAAGTGGGGACAGCGATTTACTCGGGGGAGTGACATGCATGGCCTAAAATACACAGCTTGTCCGAAACTACAGCAAACTTAAAGCAGGAAGTTTTATTTTTGAGCTGTATTTTAGCAAGGGTTCAAACGGATGAGGTAGCAATGATCGCGGTGATCAGTCGACACCGAGTTGTTAGACCAAAGGCATTTCAGGTCCCGATTAACATATATTTATTAATTTTAAAATAAATGTTGTTGTTTACAACTTTAGTTTTATCATAATTTATTATGCAGTAACAGTCACTTAAACGCAAAATAAAGTTATTATTTTGCCGTAAACACCCGTAAATACAATATAAAAAATTTAAAAAGACGCATTTAAGTATATCGAAGTAAAATGTCTAATAACTAATGATTCCCACTGCTTTATAATGAGATCGTTACATTTTTAAAAACTACAATACATGTAAGTGTATTGTAACAAAGAAAGTTTCATCATTGCAAGTTTTAAAAAAATGTGGGACCTGGGCACCATCCAATTTGCCCCAGACCCTTTAGATATTGCAGCTGTTGATATGGTAGGTAGCCGTGGTAGGTAAGTTTTATCTTAGCTAGTTGTAGAACTTAGGTACCTACGGTCTACCTGTAACCCGAAATCTTTAGATACATTTGTGCTCTATGTATGAAAGTTCCCTTTTTTGACTGAGGGGAATCACGCAATGTTCCGTGATAAATTACAGATATTAACCAAGTAAATGGTGTGCATTCTTACGTAATGTAGCTTACATTGAAACTTATTCTGAACAAAAATTACATTTACGTGCCGAAAGCTCACACGAGCAATGAACAAACAGATAGAGAGCTGCGACGAAATTTACATTTGGTCGGTTTAATGTCGCGGGGCAATCTCATTCTGTAGAGGGAACAGGGCAACACCAAACCAGTGAACTTTGGTCTTTAGAATATTATATTTCGCAGTAGGAGGTACGCTGTAACAAAGGTCTGTCAGTAATGGCTGCGTCAGATCAGTTGCGATGCGACACACGATATCGCAACTAAGACAAATGTGTCGCATATTACGGGAAGGAGGCGTCTGGCATTCATAACCTTGACTCCCTCATTTTCTTGAGAGGTTGGGAACCAAAAAGGTATAGTTATGAGAGATGATAATTTACCGTGGTACACCGATTTATCTACCCTAAATTATGCAATGACTTCAGTGTTTGGAGGCCGTCGGGTTTTAAATCACATTTATTGTTCCGCTAAGATTTCCCCGCAAAAAGATATCATTTTCATTAAATAACTCCGTTCTTATCCGTATCTAATTAATTCACTTTTTTCTGGTTTGGAAACTCTAGCAAAACTCATTGTTTGTTTTTCTGTTACGATTCGACATTTTTCCAATAAATACCTAGGTACTAACTTGGTATTAAATACGTTGTAAAAAACTGATAAAAAACCTTTTTCCTTATTCAAAAACTTCCATTGTTTCGTTTAATCACAATAAACTGAAAGTTACTCGAGAAATTATAAAAGCACCACTGACAAAGGAAAAGGTCAGAAAGGAAATGCTGATGTTTCTTTTATAAAAATTGAGTCTTTTCTAAACACTGCCACTCAGCCAAGTGATTCAAAGACCACGTAATTGTGCTGTTGAAGCGAAAATATCCTAATTTTCTCTCCAAATTTCCATTAAGTGACAGCGAAGTAAAAAGTGGAAAATTTATAGCAGTCACGTACTGTATTATCACAGTATCGTATTAAAATTGTGTTTTAATTTTTTTTCTCATTTTCATAATTTAAGGATGGCGCGTTGACGTCATTAATTTTGAGAAACTGCCTGGTTATTCGTTTGGCAACATGCGCTTAGAATATTTTGCACACAGTTAAGTACGACTTTGATGATTGTAGGAATTCAATGAAATTTTTCGGGAAAATCGCGCGGTGTTTTGACAATGGAACGGTAAAACTGATGTGCGAACGAGCGAAATTTTAACTTGTCTAAGTACTTTAAAACTAGATCAATGTCTAAAGAGTCAAAAGGCAAACTCATTACAGACACTTCAAAAGTTCTAAATTTCTAGGAATATCTTTGTATAATGCAATATCCTTTGTAATACAAAATCTATATCAAATTTTAGATGACCTCAAATATACAATGAAAATTTATTAAGTTTTCTATTTAATATTCTAATAAATAACCCAGATTAAAAACGGTCTCCCTACATTAATGAATTTTGATGATACTCATTTTCTTTTCGTCTAGATATTGTGGTATATTTTAATTAAGAACTCAACGAAGCTTTTCTAACAGGTAAATAATTTGTAGCGGTTCTGAACTGATAAATTGGCCGGATTCTTAACTGTATCAATTTCTAAGCTTTCTTTGTAAGCATTTGATTATTCAATTTAAGTGATTTATTATGTGTTACCTTGATTAATTGGTTCGTTATTTATGTTATCTATCAGACTTTTATTTTCTGTGTTAAATTAAACGTTTGGTAGAAAACTGTGTAGTAATAAATCAGGGAAATAATTGTATTCGAAGTTAACTCACCATAAAATGTGAAACCAACTTCAAAGTGGCGAAACTTTGCGATCTATCAGCCTGTTCCGAATAAACCAGATTATAATAATACTAATTTACTAAAATAGTAGAGCACCGACAGGTTTTCAAAAAATCTTGTCCAATTAGTATCTCGATATTCCTAAGCCCGGACTATAAAACTTTAGTGCGACGAAATAAGAAAATGAAAGTCAGATGGTATACTGGCATGTGATGAATAAACATGTATCTTTATAAACCCAAGAAGTTGAAAATGTAGTTTTGGTAAAGCGTTAGAGAAATCAAGAAGGAATGTAACCTTTCGACTGACAGTAGTGCCACACAATGCGGCCTTGACATTACAGCAGGTGTAGCTGCATTCAACGCCTTTTCACCTTTACGTTTTCACTTTAATAACGGGCTTAGGATTATTTCTATAAATTTATTGTAAAGGTCAATCTAAATTAACATTTTATTTAGCTCTATCCATGCACACTCATGGTTGAAGTGAAGTTTAACATTAGGTAGATAAAGTCTATAACTGGTTTTGTATGTATAATAAGTAGTATTCTCAAGTTAAATGGCTAACTAAAGTTCAAAACATGGACTTTTATGAAAAAATAATTATTGTAAAAAAATCCAATGATGGAATTTGATTTCCGACCCTGTGTAATGAAATACCCGATATTAAACTTTTCGATAGGGACCCTTTTAAAAATGTAAAACTTTTGCTCGATAAATGGAATGAAAAGAGAATTCAATTAATTCAACTAAACTTTTAAACAATCACCTAATTTTTCTCGCCGATTTGACAAAAAATCTTCTAAGCTTAATGGTCCTCTAATTGACAATCGCATAAGTTTTAGATTAAAACCTTTTGTAACTTTGTAAGTAAGTGTATTTATCAAACAAAAAAGAATAACTTTCTCGGGGAAAACTAAAGAAATATTATTGGTATTCACACAAAAACTGTAGTAAAAGTTAGGTTAGGTAATAAGTATACCTACCTACAAGGAAAACTTACCTTGTAAATGCCGTCGACAAGTTTCGTCAACTCCTCCGTCTCCATGGCGAATGATTTTCAATAAACCGATTGTGCAAAGAAACTACACGTGAAACTTCATCAGGATCCAAACAAACTCACAACTTTACTAAAGTTCTATTTTATCACTGCACTTACTAACATTTCAAAGTAACAACACTCGTATATGTATGACGAAATCACTCACAATTCACTATTGTTGACATCTGAAACAAAACAAAAGAAGTTAGCTTTTTTGAAAAAGGAATTACATTTTTTTTACAAAAACTCTCGGACTTTTTTTTGTAAAAAGGTTGCGTTCCTTTCGTTTTTAGAATAAAAAGTAAAACCTTTTTAGAGCGCGTTGGTTTACCGTGGCAAAGCGTGCGTCCGGTTCGAGGCTTGCGAGTAGATAGTCACCTAACGCTTGCCTTGATAGCTACTCGTGTTTAGAAACTTGAAACGAACGGCAGTAAGATCATTGTAAACTCGTTGATCTCTACCACCGGTTTGCGATCATTGGTATTTTGTATAAGTATTTGTATAAATAAGTAAAGTTTTTGTGTGGGTTATTTTTTGGTGGTTTCGGTTCAATAACCTTTTGTGTAAATAATATTAAAATGTAGAAAGAAAAATTAAAGTCCTGCTTTATAAGTATTGTACTTATACAAAAAAGTCTTTAAGCTTCGTGACATGACAACCTTATTATGAAACCAACTTTATTTTCAATGACGTAACCTCATTACATGCAATTTGCGTGGCAGGTGCTACTTACTCACGAGATGAAAACAATGGACCACTGAATTACTATTACTAAATAGCTTTTGATTTTCGCCTACTTACCTGCCTACATATTAGACTATTATTATAACTTGCATTGAAAGAAACCTACGCTTACGCACTTTGAAAATAGAAGCGAATCGGCTCAAGAGATTTTAGAGAGCTCTGAATTTGAATATTTTTTTTTATGGCGTGGGAATGAGTTCTAAAAGCTTTGAGGATCATTACGTGCCTGAATAAATAATTAATAGAAAAAAGATAGTCAAACAAATTAATTAAAAGCACCCTGCAATAAAAACTTTTTCTTTTATTTATGCATATTTTATGTAAAAGCGCATTTTAAACTCAAGTGAATGAGAGATGTTTACGTAAATTTGCATAATTACGCAAGAGCTATATGCACTCGGTCGGTGGCGTGGTAATCGTATGCATAGCTCGCTCCGCAGCCATTTGAGGTCGCTTAATAGATGTTAATTAAGTAGCTGTGATTTCAAGCATTTAAGCTTATTTCGGTCGGTAACGAAATTCACGAACGCCATCGGAAACTCAAAAAAAAAACAAAGTTTCTAAAAAAATATTCGAATAAAACGTCTGAAAGTATCTGCAAAGTTCGTCGCTCGTCACACGCCCGGGAGAAAATATAAAACACAATTTGTGAGCGGATACGTAACTTTATTTCAACACGAGAGATTTGCGCAGCTCCCATACGTACCCGTGCATATGCATCCGTACCGAGAAACCGTCGGCCTTCGCACTTTTCTTTTTCCCATATCCCTGAGGCGAAAGGAACAAGTGCGACGGCTGCTTATTTCTGAAACTTGTTTAGCTCGGATCGGACGCTTGGATCCGGATTTGGGAGTTGGGAACCTCGTAAGTAACACGGCTTTAAAACCAAGTGGGAATCGGTTCTTGGGAGTGTTACCTTTGGGCTTAGAGTTTGTAAGTCCGCGTTCGACTTTGTCGCACTTTGCGACTCGTATCGGCAATGTTCATGTGCGGAATAATCGGATTGTGATTTATGCTGGTGCCAAGACAAGAAGCGGTACTGGAGTTGCACAAATCGGTTGCGCTCGCTGTCGACCGCGTCGCGTTTTGCTGACGAACCTTGTTATCTCGAATATAATATGCGACGGCGTACTGCAGCTGAATATTCATGTTCTCGTATTCTTGTCTGCTGAATCCTTGTAGATAAATGGATTTGGTATTTGAAGATCCACGTTTTATCTTGTCTGTTTGCAGAAGTTCAATCTTGAAGTTTGAAGTCAACATTGTTGCTCTCTGTTGCATAGGAAACGATTTTATAAAACTTGTCTCTATTTGCATTTATATGGCCACATAGTGGTTAGGTTTAGTCTAGATACTCGTAGGTATGTAGTTACTAAATTTTGTGACCTATAGATGACAGCTATGAAATAATAGGTTTTACACCGCTTATAACATCACGTGGGCCATCAGCCTTTTCATTACTTTTTCTATAAAAAAAAACATAATTATAGAGCTGGTATAACCACTCTGATTCTTCACATTGAGAACAGAACAATCAGTACAAACTCATAAAGATTTATCATCAATCATCATCATCATCATCATCAATATATATAAAACTCTTTTGAAGCTGACAGAGAATCAACGCACAGCCTAAACTATAAGTCCTAGAGGTATGAAATTTGGAGCGTAGGTTCCTTATATAGTGTAGGGGCGCACTAAGAAAGGAATTTTGAAACGTGACACTCTAAAGGGTAGAACGCGAGCAACGCCGCGGGTGACGGTTAGTTTTGTTATAAATTGGTACTTTTAAAAAAAAAAATTTTCAGTCACAAAATTCCAGCAAGTTGCAGAATCGAGGCTACTATTTGGTTAAAAAAAAAGCAATAACGGTAGGTAGGCGCTACCGAATCAGTCATCTGTCAGGCACAGATGTGAACTGCTAATGAGATTCCCACTCACTCCTGGGAAATTGCTGTAATGTTGTGTATTCGATCATTACAATTACGAGGAATCGGCAACCTCGGGAGTTGCGATTGCAGATCAATCAGTAAAAATAATGAGAGTGTTTTATAAACACAATACGTAGGGTGAACTACTAGGGCAGTACAGAGGGGCAGTAGTTACAGGCAAACGTTTTTAGGAGAATGTTTGTTGAAGATATTTTTGAAGAGAGATCTTCAAAAGTTCACCCTGCATAATATGTAGGTGTATATTATGAAAAAAAAATGTTAATTTGTGTACAAATTGATAGCCAGCTTGAGCAAGTCTAGTAAATAGCGTCGGTAGAAGTGAGTTACAATAGCCTATAAGACAGCATAAATACTTTTTAAATATACCTACCGTCTTTCTATGGTATTCCGATTTATAAGGCAAAATACAGGGAGAAACGGTCTAGCAAATAAATCAATTCAAAAGCAAACCTCATTCAAACGGAAAACCTTCCACCAAACAAGTCCCCCATCCAACCGCATACAAAATTCTCTTCTCATATTTTTCATGATTCACATACCCCAAGTTCACACTGCGTACAGGAATCAGAAGCACGAGGGTAATTGTTGCAGTTTTGAATAACGCCCCGTGTGGTCTGGGATCTACTTTGAAAAACCATAGACGTAGACAAATACTGACATTTTGAGTTACACTGCTCGGTAACACGGCAAAGCTCTGCACAGCCACGCGCCAAGTAGAAGCCGGCCGCGCAGTGTAACGCAAAATTTAAAATGAACGTCGTTTATAGTTTTGTGGAGTAGATCACCTGGCGTGGTTGTTCATGCGTGCATATGACAACCAGCTAAATTGAATAGCTACCCTGCGGCAGCCGACGTTGCAATATAGGAGTCCGCTGAAAACGTGGAGCATAAGCAAATAGGTTGAATGTTTTCTGTAGGTCTTTACGACTCAAAGGCAATAAAAAACCCACCTGTAAGCGGTTTTTATTTATTTTCATTTCATTTGACTTGAAATCTCGCCGAACGTTTCAGGTCTTCTTCAGCGTAAGTTGAACATAATCGCCGCATCATAAGGTTGAGATTGATTTAGTTAAAAACAATCAGTTGTATAAACGTACTCTGTGATTTCACTAAAGTTTTACCCTTGCAAGAGTTATTTGGTAAAGGTCAAGAAATAATAATTCATTGGTAAGCTTTTATTGATTAAACTAGCCGTTGCTCACGTTCTAAACAGACCCTTTAGAGTGTGACTTTTCAAAATTCCTTTCTTAGTGCACCCCTACACTATATAAGGAAGGATACCACCCTTCAAATTTAATTCCTCTAGGACTTATGGTTTAGGCTGTGCGGTGCATAATAATTGGCTCACAATCGGACTGTTAGGCTCAGAGCTCACAGTATCAAGGATCACAGGAGAAAGTTCACTGGATCAAACTATTTATTTCATTCAGAGCCTGGTAATGTCATTTCCACACGTTATTAATACTGATTTAAAGTTCTTCTCAGCTTGTTGAAACCATTTCTTATTTACTTTATTCAAAAATGAATTGAATTAATGAAAATGATTCGCTACCGAACGTTGGCTATTACTCTGAACATTTTCAATTTATAGTGAAAGTTTTAGTGGTCTAAATTACATCATCTCCAAATTAAACGATATTCATTTGATACACGTAGACTATGACTAAGTACTTATGTTTCGTAGGCTCAATAAATAGTAAAATCAGTATTGCCACGTATTGCTTCGGATTGAGTAGAGATTCTTATTCTTATCCAAATTAACATGACCCGAGGGCTGGTGATTATCTAGGCCAGCGTATCAGCATTGCTATTCAGCGCGGCAATGCAGCCAGTGTCTTGGGCACGCTTCCGATTGGTACTGACTTGGACCAGTTGAGCTATCTATAAATCGTTTGCAATAATTTTTAATTAACCTGTGCTTGAAAATCAACCTTTGGAGCATACAAGCATCAGTTATCAAACGGTAAATCGTCGTCGTTTGAAAATCAGACGGAGGGTAGATAGATTACACTGTAGCTGATGGTCGCAGTCCGTAATGAGTCAAAGCAAATCACCCGTAAGTCTGGTGGAATCCTGTAAACGTTTTTTAAGCGCCGCGCGGCGGTAATCGTATCGACACCCGAGCCGTGAGCCGCCACACCCTCGATGCGATTGTTCAATTGGCGAGAAATTGCGACGCGACTAAGCTTGCGTAAAATTGGCGATACCGTTAATATTCACCCGAAACCGGCGGCTCACGTGGCGACTGCAAATAACGAGCAGACAACCCCATAGATTTATGCCTTGTCGTTTTTAGTGATATATAGGCCTCAACCCGACCGTCCCGGCGATCTGTCGAAGAATATTTCAAGTAACTGTTTATGGCTGCGATCCCGCCCGATTCGAATTGGGTAGTCGGGTCCCTCGAATATCTGACGAAACTAAACGTTTCACTTGCTCTTAAAGCTCTGGCTTCAGAAAAAAGCTTTAGGTTTGTAAAAAATATAGCGGGATCCATACATTATTGAAAGGATCTGGCGTTAGCGGAACGATAGAGTAATTTTATCTGACAGTAACGGAATAATGCGGGTACCGACCATCGGCGTGGTCATTTTACAAAGTGTACCGCCACTACCAGTCTGTAAAATACAGGATCGTGACATGCCCCGAGGCCTAACTTAGGTAAGGCTATCTAACTTACCGAGGCGTTAAGCCCTTCGTCTGAGAAAATTGGTGACAAAGTTATTCCAGTCATGTAGGGACCCCTTGTTAGCGTCTAAGGAAAATACAAGAAAATTTCCCCTTTCTGACACCGCTTGTTTCTTATAAGGCGGTTTGTTGGTCTTCTCTTAGTTTTTATGACACGAGCATCGAGTAATATTGCTGATACCTTAAATTTTATGTCAATTTATGCAGCTGCTTACGTGTAGGGTCAGCCTTTTTTATAGTCTCATGAAAATGCGATAGAGGCTCTGGGAGAAGAATCGAAGATCATGTTAGCTAGATAAGGAGTAAAAATTTTACGGTCTGTCAAACCACTCTGCAGAATTGTACCGGAAACGTTACGTGCGAAGTTTGAATTCGGGTTGTTTCAAAGCTACAAACTCACCTACTTTTAACAAACGAAAGCTTGTTAAGCTACTCGGATAACTCAATCCGGCTTAAGCCGAGCATAAATCGGGTAGATGTCCGTCGACGAAACGTAATTACGAACTTTTCCACAAATGTTTATGTCCCATTTTTCACCAACCCTTTTGTATGGAATTGAAAAGTGACTTTGACAAAGTAGTTCCAGCATACAAAGTGGTGTAAATAAAACGACTCAATGTAGCGGGGTCGAAATTTCAGCACAAACATGAACTTCTGATAAAGCAGTCCGATCCTACATGATACAATGCTCATAAACTCTAATCATAACAAATGATTATTGCTATTATATTCAGTGCGCGTCAGTGGTTCTGGCGAAAACAACGCAAAACACTGACCCCGTACAAACACATTTGTTACACAACAATCAGTGTTTTGCTTGTCCCGAATGATGTAAGCTGCAGCTCGATACGTAAAAGCTAGTATACTCAAGTCTCATTTGTATAAGTAAAAGCTTTGTGAAGCTGACTTCATTGTTAGGCTTTGAAATGTAGGTTTATTCGTGACCGGACTAACTTAATCTTTATTACGTTGTCTCCGTTGTATTGAGATCTGACGACTCTTTAATTAGGTGCATACAAGGTACCCACTTAATTAAAGCTTTGTGGTAGCTTGTAGTAATATTACGAGTTGGCTTAAGTTTCTAATTAAACCTAACCTATGAAGTTCTAGCTTGGGTGTAACCTGTATAAGTTTGATGTGTGTTTATTTTCTAGGGCGACTGAAACATTTCTATGTATTTATTTACTCTGTTTCAATTTCAGGTTTTTGTGGGTAGATAATGACTAAGCCTCGTTTACCCAAAGTAAGCCGGGGAAAGCAGAGCCAGGCACGCACGATCATATCCTAATCTTACGATTTCGGTGGATAAAGGACAAGGACAGAAGGATATGGACTGGATTGAGTAATACCCAAGGATAATACCTTACCTACGTCAGTTTTAGGACTAAGGTACTGGAACCAAACTGGATTTAATCAAATCTGTGGCATAAGTAGAGAGCACAATAGTTAATAGTGTGTTTTGTAAATCAGCTCTCTAGCCAAGTCAACTTGGCGAGGGGGGCAGTTCAGACCAAAGATTTTCTATACGAAGATCATTGCTTTCTATCTATCTTACCAGCCTATGCTCACCCACTGTTGGGTGCCTCCTCTTTGTTTATTATTCCTCATTGCTTTACGCAAATTATTTTATTCTGAGCTTATGCTCGTATTTTGCGAGTGCACTATGTCTGAATGGAAACTCAAGAAAATAGTTTTCGAGCACGCTTTCAAAAGATATTCATTATTTTTTTTAAATTTTACACTTGTGACTCATATAATTATATCTAAATAAGTGGATTGAGTTGTACTTTGAAAAACACATCAACAAAAGCGCATTTTATGTTCTGTTTTCAAAATTTGGTTTCGAACTCCTACAAAGAGGATGACATTTTAGCCAAGGGCTCGTTCTTCAGACTGGTATCACTGCGGGAAACGTTTTTCCTTATTACAAGCTTTCAGCCCTAATAACTAGCTTACCCGAACGATGATGTATGAAATAGTGGAATTTAGGAAATAAAACATGCTTCTTATGTATTAATGTGACATGAAATAAAATTATGAAACAGATGGAACATAGTAGTATAGGCATAGATCAAGCCTTCTTCTGTGCATAACTTCCAAAACTTTCAATTTTTACATTCTACAGGAATGACGGGAATGTTATTATTTATTCTGTGATTGGTTCTACATTCAGCAAAATGAGAATAATAAGTTACCATTGTACTCGTACATATTATGTATCCCTACGTTGTAATAAATAACTTACCAAATTGGTGTACAATCAAGCTCATAACGCTCAAATAAAAGCGTCGGCAATTGAGCTGCGAAAAAACTGTGTATTTACGGAGCTGCCGGTTAAATACGACGTTTATATCCATTAAGGGTACTTCCGACACGTAGTGGGTAATCATATTCCGGGCAGGAGCAGCATAAATCATGAGGATAACCGCAGGGCAAAAACAAACTTGCTGCTACCCTTGCTTATTGTACGCATCACTTTATTGCACCACCTATCTGATGTAGATTACGCACCTATTTGTATTATTTAGTGGGTCATTTTTATACATAGTTATCTAACCCACACACGCCATAAACCCGACCGTAACTCCCGCGGAATAGAGGCTATATTCACGTGGTAAATTTCAAGAACGGCGGCGTATTCGCTATCTTCTGCTTTATATTATAGCACTTAGGCTGACCTCTTTTGAACATAAACACTGAAAATATCTTGTTCATATTTTCTTTGTTCAATATTTCGTGAGAGATACTTTCTACTTTAGGTCAGTGCACTCATAATTCCTTCATGATGCAAAATGGAAAAAGTTTTAAAGAAAATAAAAATGCTGTTTCTATGACGTACATTTTTGCAGGTATCTGAATTAAGTTTTCATAGGAGTTGGTGTCGTGCCAGCGCGGTTCGATTTCCGGTGATATAAACGACTTATTTTTTCAAAAACCATTGCAACACATAAACTTCAGTTCACGAGATAAAATCACGTCGCAGACGCTCGGTAAGCAAGTAAACTTTTATGTTGAAGTGAACGCCGGTTGCTTAAGTATTGCCTATTTTCTTGACACGAAGGAACGGTAGAGACATAGTAAAACTAAACTACTAGTGCCTCATCTTTGCGCTGAAAGATGCCAATTGGAGTGTATCGCACACAAAAAGTTAGTGACTCTAGAAAACTGAAACGATTCAAGTTGAAATACAATAAGACATAAGGCAAGTGGTTTCTGATGTGAGAAATGTGATACTGTCAGTGCAAGAAAAGAGTAGAAACTGTAACCTTTAGGCTGCACTTTCGACGAACTGGTCCTGTGATTGTATTAAAAACTTCGTAAACTCTTGCCTACAGTACACCACCATGAAAAAACAAAGGTTTTAGTGATCGTGAAGACTTGCACTGCTGATTGTGTAGAGCTGCACAATAAATAGCACATGTAATACTGTAAAATTCTTACGACTGGCTCATTTAAAACCCTGGGTTGCAACGTGTCTCGTCGCTAAAAGCGTGTGCGGCGTAATGTGGCAAACTAAAAGCTGAGATTGCGTCCCATGTCTGTTGCCTAACTGCTTACCGATTAGACAACACGACAGGACAGGTGATGTGCAAGTAACATACTTAGCGAACGGAAAATGGGAGAGACGTATCTAATGGAAAATCGCTGCAATTTTAAAATCGCTAGAGACTGTCAAAATCGTCAAAAATGTATGACAATTATTAGCAATATTTGTAATAAATAGTTTTCTAATCTCTAGTGATTATAAAATGCCAACTTAAATATGACACAGTATTTCACAAAAGTTGGAAGATCTACGAATTGCCACGTTTATGGATCGAGTGTGTTTAGTTATTTTAAAAGCTTGAGTATATACTTGAATTTTAGCAAAGTGTTATATCTAGTCAGGGCTTCAGAGCCCTCAGATGCAAACTTCTACGTATATTCCGCACTCAGAGCCTCACCTGTCTGCTTTCACCACCTGCCGCCGAGTTAAACCGCTTACACTGAAAACAAGCGTTATTTACCTTCCGCATTGTACAATCTAAGTAGGTATTAACGCTTTTTCCCTGACATTGCGATTTTTGCTTTTAGATTCTATTTCCAGTTTGAAAATGCGAGAATATTACAAGCTAGAGATATAACAGCGATTTGAATGGCGCGATGCACGTGGCGCATGGCTCGTGATTGTCTGGGATAATCTGAAGACTCTTCTGTATTTTATACGATCTTTTTTACAGGCGTCATGGCTCAGTCGGTAGTAGCTCTGCCTTCCGTGCTGTGGGTCGTGGGTTCGATCCCCACTGAGAACAAACATTTGTGTGTTGTAATCATAGATGTTTGTTCTGTGTCTGGGTGTTTCTATGTATTATAAGTATGTATTTACAAAAAAAAAAAAATGTATTTGTGTATTCTATCAGCCATCTAGTTTCCATCGTACAAGCTTTGCTTAGTTTGGGACTAGAAGGCGTTGTGTTAAGTGTTCGTGAATATTTATTTATTTATTTTTTATTTTCGAATGAGTCATGAAGATATTAAGTCCCTGCTTGTCTTATGTATAATAATGGTTTTAAAAATCTTATAAACATGAATTTGATCGTTTTTACGAAAGGTTTGTTTGTAGGCCGTACACACCAAGCTGTAAATTGAATCAACAGGGCTCAAGCTAAGATTATTCGTAATTTTTAATGAAAATCTATAAAAAAATCGAGACAGAGAAATATTTCGAGAGAGAGATCAAATAAAAAATGTATCGAGATAAAACTCACTTTACTGAAATTCTTTTCTCAGCTAAACATTTCTAATAGACAACTTTATTTCTCATATAAAATAAACTATGTTATGATTCCGAGGCTCTGCCGGGCGTACTGGACGTCTAGTTGTATTGCGTTGCTAATGGATAAAAATGAAATGCTCTGTCTCGACGGGAAATAAGTGGAAAGATAACGTGCATTTGCTCGTTTTAAAAATAAAAGTGGTTTTACGCATTCGTATTTAAATAGCACCGTATTTAAAAAGTATTATACGTATTATTTCGTATTTAAAAAGACCTTTTTGCTCCATGCGATATCGTCGGCGTACGGGTCATTCTCAGTCTACTTCTTTGTCCCCAGTGGTGACAACTGAGAACTGCCGTCATCATTATAGGTGACATACAAACGCTAAAGGATACAGAGCAAATCAGTCACGTGATTTATCACCTAGAAATGAGATTCACGTACAATTA
This sequence comes from Eulithis prunata, assembly GCA_918843925.1. Lineage (NCBI taxonomy): Eukaryota > Metazoa > Arthropoda > Insecta > Lepidoptera > Geometridae > Eulithis > Eulithis prunata. The sequence goes on along the minus strand of OU974014.1, from coordinate 4,579,038 downwards.
GATTTTTTTCTTTCACGATACCTGAGCTGTAAGTACCTATTTGTTGTAAGAACGGAGGATCTTTTATAACAGTTACAACTAAGAGATAAAGGCCCGTTCACTTTTATCGCGCATGCTTTCATAAATTCATTTATTTGCGAGCCCTTTTACATTTTATTTGTATTTTAATTTGCAGAAGTAAATTACACAATATTGTTTGCGCCGTTTTCATTATGAGAATGAATGAAAACATGGTATTTTTAATAAAGAATGAAACTGTATAAAGGCAAAATACTGAATAGTGAACCAAAAGGCCTTTTCAGGTTTTAAAAACAGGTTTTTCATACAAAAAGTATCTCTACCTACTTATAATAGCTGACTCATAATCTCAAAAGATTGATCATTATTGAAAAGTAGGTACCTAATTCACCAATGGCGTTTTAGGCATAATATTATTAAAATAATTTTCAGCTTTGAGTAACTAATAAATATCTTGCTATGTAGTTTATGAAATCTGCTATGGTAAGCACTGAAACTAACAACGGCCGATACAGACTTCTCACTGGAAAGCGCAGCCTAAGCCAACTCTGCTAGAAGACTAAAAGACTATTATAAGACGGCTAGGTAAGTTGCTGAGAGCCGTTGGGTAGGTAGATTAGATACCCACACCACCGCCCTAACTCAAGAAAATACATCTCAGAAACTTACATGGTTGACAAAGTCATGACTTTTACTTGTATATAAGTGTCCTCTGTGGATCACAAAAAAGGTTGTAAAAAAAGTGTATTGAATGATTTTTTTCCGTCTATGTGGAACTTGACTCGATGTAGTCATGAGAGAAAGTTCGAGAAGTCGTACAGAGGAGAATCGGAATCGGTAGATTCATTATGCCGGTGCTAATCGGATTGCTGCGAAGCGATGCCGATATTGTCGCAATGGAATTAAACACAACGTAATTACAGACAACGTGCTGCTAATCTCGGACAGTATGGTGTAAGCTTAGATTTTCTAACGAACGATCGACGTAATAGATAGATAGAAAACTCTTTATTGTACACCACTTCTTCAGAAATTATAAAATAAACACAGAGTTCATTATTCTTATGTGAAGTACAATGGGCGGCGTTATCGCTATGAGCGATCTCTTCCAGGCAACCTTTGGATGGAGAGGATTTGAATAAATTTAGAGAAGGGGTCGGGGTCAATACCTAAGAGAATTATTTTTAGTGAAATCATATTGTTTCTTTAAGACAAACTTTATTTAACTTTGCTCTATCTCTATCCGTCAAATCATTGGCGTGTGCACGAACACTTTGACAGTTGAATGCTACGATTAACGTTTAACGCTGTCAGTTGGAAGTTTCATTAGAAGTATAACTTCATAAAAGATAATACCATGCATCACACCCAAGGAATTAGGATAAAAACATAGAAGCCGTGCAATTTTGTTCTTGAGTGCGCGACCTTGCCAAAAATATTCTATCTCATACTTGAGAGATCACAGAATTAGGGTGCTTTTCCACCAGAGCTAAGCTAAGCATTGTACATTTAATGCAACCCGTTTTGTATATATCATAGGAATATGTTTCGGTGTTATTTATGTACAATAAAGCGTTTTCATTCATTCATTCAATTTCTACCCCTTCCTATTTTCATTTCCACATTACGAAGTATAACGCTTCCATGCGGAGGGACTCCACGCACAATTTTTTTTTATATTTTATATTCGATCACTTGAATGAACATGCCAAAACTACGTAGGTACCTAGTGTAGAGTTTAGCTACATACCTACTTATTGTAGTTTGTTGGTATTGTGTTTGTAATGTCCGATGTCAGTAAGCGATTTAGAGGTCGGTGCACGTGCCAGGCCTGCCAGGAGATTCCACAAGCGCTGCCAGTCAGCTTCTAACACGGGTTCTCGATAGTTACTTTTTTCATGAAGTGAAATTAAAATGCATAAAATCTTTTTTTGTTTTCAGAACCTCTTTCATGTTTTTCTCTTTATATTTTACTTCATTATCACTAGTTTGATAAAAAGATCACGTAAAAAATTTAGTTTTCACTAGGCATAAAAACTCTAGAAATGAAAATGTTTTAATCGTTGCTGTTTGAAAGTTCTTTTTGATCTTTTTCTGATTAATTTTACCAACGACAAACGTAGACTAACCTACTATAGATAATAATTTTACTGACGAAAATGAACATCACAGATGATACTTTCGTCCAATAAAAGTTCGCCCACATTCTAAAAGATCTTTTAAGTTATTTTTAACGGAAACTCTTCCCAAAATCCCAGTTCATTACGGACGCGGCACGTCTTGCAGGTCTAAAAGCCTGTAAGTAGTTGTAACTGTATTTTCTGCACTGTAAAGTTCCAGTTTTCTGAAATTCGTTGACCGTTAAAAGAAGGCACCAACTTATAGTAGATATATCCACTTTCAAACAAACGAACATTACGGGATTTTCATGCTTATAGTCTCGTCGTACCTGCTTAATAAAAAACTTTTTGACCGAAGTCATGTAGGTGTCTACTATTTTATCATACTTTTACTGACTTTGGCGAATTCGTGGCAACCCTAGCCATCGAACAGCCACAAGAAAAAGATGAAGAAGAACCGTATATGTAGATACTAGATGGTTTTCCTTTGCCTCAAAGTTTTTGGGGAAACGTTGCGGTAATCTGTACATAGCGGCCGTCAAATGACGGTGGTAATTTACAGGAAAGCAAGGAATAATCGGTTTAGGCGGCTGGCAGACGTGCCAAGCATGTAGGAAACTCCTGAAGCATTATTTGTACCTACTGTACTGTTTCTCGATCTTCATTTAAAATCTATATCTTTTTAAATTTAATTTACTTTGTACGATTATAGTTAGGTAAGTACTCGTATATTTAATTGGGTTAGGTGCGTTCATGAATGTTTGAAGGGTCAAAGAGGCAAAAGTTTGTCGATGTTTGAGAAAGGAAAAATAAGAACTAGATTGATTAGGCTGATTTTTATTAGGGTATCTTACTCCTACTCTAAATACAAACAAGAAACCTCCCGGGATCTGAATCCAAAAGTTTTACTAAGTAACGTTATATCCAGGGCCTATATTGGCTGGCTGAAAACTTATTCAACTTATATTATTCAAAGAACGCCTAGAATCCTAATAGTATTTGTTCTCCAATTCCCATTATTTACATTCATAACGGTAAGTTTTAAAGCGAGTTTGTTTAGTAACTGTACATTCCAGTTTCTGCTAATATTCGGCGATAGGCACACTATTGTCAAATAGCAGACGTCAAATTGACATGGTCTACTTGTTTGAAAAATATTTTGATGATATTCCAAAATGACACTTTACTTACATCATTTAGTAGTTTTTGATCAAAAGTCTAATTATGAAATCGTCTAAGATACCCTATGTACTCCCTGTACATAGGGTCGCAAGTCTTTTGACGTTATAATAAGGATTTCTTCTTCTAGTTGTTGACTAAGCTGCCACTTTTTTAGTTTTTACCATACATTAAACTATACTAGTACTATAATTAAGCTTAAACTTCTAGAATAATTGTTTAGGTATATGGTTTATAATGCATAGTGGCCATGGGTTTGAATTAAACTTGGTTCTAATTAAAGTTTCAAAATATGAAAGTCGTTATAGCTCTCCTAAAAGACATTAAAGTAAACTCTAAAATTAAAGTAAAAGTCTAGACTTATTTCTCGCTTGAGCCATCGCCTTGTTTTTATATCAGTTATCGAAACTATGATAGGTAAACCCGTGTGGAATGATTGGTTTTAACCTAGTTTTTATCTAGATACTTACGTATAGAGAAAAGAACTATGTAGAGTTTTTTAATGAGACTATATTGTGCTGGAACATGCGAGTATCCCACCTGACATACAGTCAAATGAAGTCATACAGCAGAAAAGATTTCTCTTTCCGCTTTGTACAAAACAATCCAGATACCTAACCGTGTTAGGGGTCAGTCCACATCACAAATTCCGGTCATCAAGCCGTACAAGGACTGCATCGCAATAGGCCCCGGCTCTACGCAAAGGTATTTTGTCCTTATTATAATTAAATTAAACTTCAATTTTACGTGGCTACGTCGTTTGAATGTATTATTTTCAGTGTTATGAATTTTTTGTAAGGGCATAATATTTTCAGGACTGAAAAACGCCAGGATGCTCATACAACTCATAAAGCTCTACAAACGGATAAACATCATTTACTGAAATGAGGCGGGTACCATACTGTTGGTGTTGAAGCTACTCTAGGTATCAGTATTAGGTATACTTCGACTTCAGTATATTCAGTGTTTGACTACAGTATTGGAATAACAATGAAACTTTCCATCGAACTCAGCCTTCGAATAGGATATTTCAATAAAACACGCATACCTACTGTTCGATAATCTTCAGCTGGCGTAAACAGGTCCATTACTGTATTTTATGCATATTGCGCATTTGGCTACTATCCTCCATCTCAACCCTCAAACTAAAGAGGAAGTGAGCCAGAGGACACGGGTATCACTCACCTTTATAGGCACTAATACTGAGTTACGAGCTATCCAAACCCACATTCTAATGATAATTGAAGGCAGCAGTTAAAAAAGATGGGTTACCAAACTTAGATCTTATCTTAGAAACGAGGCCTATCGCGCCCAGCATTTCATTCCACTTTGAATAAAAAAATACTTTTTTCCTCATTGCTTTCACAAAGTTCTTTATTTTACCCCAAAGAGGGTTTCTCCATTGATATTCTCCGATAAAAACTCTAGTAGCATTAATTTTCCGTTGAAAAATGGTTGCTGAAATAAAGCTTGTTGGTAAAGCACTGGCCGGTATAAACGAATGGCGACCGTAGCCAAGACCAATGCAAATAAAATGTAGTGCGTCGTTCTAAACTAAACGTAGTTGCTCTTACTTTGACGTCAGAGTCACAGTAGAGTTTGTGGGTAAGTAAAGCATTCGTTGCAGCCAAAGGTTGCAGCAATTTTATAAGTGAGAGGCAGACTGAGTTTATTTTTAAATGTTTACTTTAACTATAATAGGGACTGTGTTTATTCTACCAGCAGCGCAAGGAAGTTCAAATGTTATTTAAAAAAAAATGCGTGTGGGAATGATCAAAAAACTTTGCGGTTGCTTAAAATAGCGAGTGATATTCTGTATAAAACCAACTTCAATTCAAACTCATTTTGTTGAAGTTGAAAAACAACATGTCAAAAATATAGCCCGCAAACCGGAACGAAACGGCTTTTTCATTTCGTAATTTTTCATTACACAAGCGATTTATGCGACAACACCGATCGACATATTTCGACATATTTCCAATTCGACGAAACTTAGCTTGATTAATACTGGTGTTTGGATTTATTGCGGGTATAAATCAATACCCAGGAAAACAAGCCGGTGCCAGTTGGCAATTTTTTTGTCTTTTCTTTTAGGGCTGCCAACATGTCCGTTTTTTACCGAATGTTCAGCGAACAAACTGTAAGGCTACAAAATTTGTGCACAACCCAACTTAACGTCTATTTGTGTGTAGTGATTATCGATGATCTTTTAGATTATTTTATTTATGAACTCTAGAAAGCCTTAAAAATTAATGTTTTCTAAAAGTTTAGAAAACGTCACGCAAGCAAACATACAGATCATAAAATCAAAGAGATTAGAAATCCCCATCGTAAATTATATAATTGTCAAAGTTCAACGCGAAAAGCTATTCCATTCCTTCTCTTTCCTGATTTTCTTCTACAGGAAGTTACGTTACTCGGTTAAGTTAATTCGGTTTCAGATACCCCGAGAATCCAGGAGCCACTGTATACAAGAAGCGTTTACAACTTTATTACTGCTCGGAAAAGGAAAATAGGTACATCTGGGAACGAGTTTTCGTAACCGCGAGCTAACATTTTATTTTATTACTTGATAAAAACAGGGATTCGTCCCTTCTTCCCGAATTCTATCACAGGATATAAGCAAATGGCTTAGTCATTTCAGAAATGCATAACAAGTTAACACAATATTTTTTATCCAACTAAGAAAAGTCGCAAAGATGTGTTTATGGACTGATATGGTTTTAAAAACGGGCATGATTTTCTGGGAAATTGTAATGGTGAGTTTGTAAATGTTGCTCGTTTACATACAACTCGACATTATGAGCGATTTAAATTCACAGGCTTGAGAAACATCTTGAATGTTGAAGTGCACTAGCTGCATGTAAACTAAGCTACTATGTTTATTGTGAATTGTGATTTGTAAGCGGCTACAGTGCGGACTGCGGACACTCGCAAAATAACCAAGCTTCATTACTGCGAGTGGCAAAGTATTCCAGTAAAAAGACAAGCTCATCTATTTGTATCCCTGACATGAGGCACTTAGTTTTTTGCTCGTATAACTTGTTTTGCACTAGATGGATAACATATCAGTAGTATTTTACAAAACTCATGTGAAAACTCAAACACTTGACTCCTGCGAGACGTCGTTAAAGTCCTTGGAAGAATGATACTTAAACAAATTCTATGATAAAGTCACACTGTGACTGGATAGGAGATAAAAATCCCAACCAATCACACTGGTGCACTGGGTTGGGTGTTGTCTATATCTGGGTGTAACTCGTTGGGAACTTGTCTTGACTAAAAGTTGCATCGAGTTACAATGCAGCTTGTTGAGATATTTTCCCAACGAGATAAATTGCGACTTGTTTTCTGTAACTCGATAGGAACATCGATAAAAGCAATTTAAAATAGGTACCAATCATGTTTAAAATTAATAAATTCTCCCTTTACTCAGGACCACGGAACTCGATCGTAAACATCGATAATACTAAACCCAACGCCATCATGGAAGGGGTGCTTTTATTTGACAAAATCCTAGCCAAAAAACCCCATAAAAATAAAGTGTAAATTAAATGTCACTTGCAGCCGAGGGGTTCATCCTAGGGCAATGACAGCAAACGGACAATTTCATTTCAATAATTTTGTAGATTTTGAATAGTTTCGTTTTTTAACAGGCCAGATCAGTTGCGAAGGGAGCTTGCTAAGTTTTTTGTATACCTACATAAAAAATATAAATTTTGATTTTGATGAAGGACACTACTAATAGCTATTTCCTGTTAGGTAGGTATATTTATTTCTTATGATAAAACGAATGAATATTATCGTCATCATCATATTCATCAGCTACCTAAAAAGTCTATTTTTAGCATATCTTTCCACACAGAACGGCCTTATCCATTCATTGACTTCACAATGGCATGGGGTCGTCCTATGCTAATCTTCCAGTTCATAATCTCTATGAAACTTTATTTAAATAACTGCTATGAAAACGTCTGTTTGATGTCAGTATGAAATGAGGAAGAGAATTTTCCACCAGGGTCATTCTAGGATAAGTAAGAAATAAAGTTTTAAAGCAGCTTAGCTAACATGCGTGTTTGGCAGTTGTTCTCTTCCGTGTCTATTGAACGGTCAACCGTGGCCCTAGCCAAATTCACATTCTAAAATCGTAAGAATAGAAAACTAATTAAAATATATATGGATATAATTGCATAATATTGGCAACAACATAGTACAACAACATAACTATGGACTAGTGTGGACATTATATATTTGGCGTTCTAAAAATGGAACGGTATAATTTTGCTGAGAGGTAAGCGATGATGAAGACAAAAATGGAGCAAGACGGTCTAGAACTATTCACTCTTTCCATGAAAACATTCACATTGAAACAGTGATCGAAAGACAGATGCCTTAATGAGTACAAAATAAACTATGTAGTTAATTAACCCAGTTGAATTGAGCGCATGTCCCTAAACAATAGTGTCAAATCAAACCTGATTTCCAAAACGAATAACTTCATTTGCGAAAATTGCAAATCACTGAATAATACCGCAGTGCAAACAGGCTCTGAAATTAGGTAATTATGTCGAATTCTGTGGCATAGTTTGCAAACAATAGGACAATACTTAACACCCACGACCCCTTAATGAGTAAAAGTTGCTTCATCGTGACCACTCGGCTGAGTGCTAAGTTGTGCTTTCGGCTCTTCTTGTTTGTCGTGACTTGTAAATAAGCTTAAAACGTTGCCAGAAAAGGGTTAACAAGCCAAATTACTAAAATTCTACTCATTATGTAGGTACCTATATTGTATATGTAAATTATGTATACCTACTTAAAAAAAAAAAAACACATTGCTTAGTAATAGAATGCCAAAGACCACCCGCATTTTTGGTTCACGACATGGCGACACTCCATGTTCAATAATTAAATACATGCCTAGTTTAGTTTAATTATACTGAGTCCAAGACCAAGTGTTTGCCAAATCAACTTTTCAATGCCCTATTTAGAATGTAGAATTACACGTAAAATGTACTTTCGTTTAAAAACCACTTACTTCTAAATGAGGGCTAAAATAACTAATGAAAAAAGCAGTATTTACGAGTAAGTCGTATTAGCCTTGGCTCATCTTTCACCCTACGCTTCAGAGTAAAAATATTAGTTTCTCTTAATTCGCAAAATTTTAAGAATCCCTACATGCTATGTCAGGCAAGGTGTCTCTATAGGCGGTTTACCGTGTGTCATTATTAGAGCATCAGAATCTGAATTTGATCAGAATCCAACGTAAAAACTGCTGGAAACTGGGTGACTTTGATTTCAAAATCTCCACAGCATAGTCCATCAGCAGGCCTCAATAAGAAATGGAAGCCTTCCAAATTGAGGCCCGTATGCTGATTTACTACTCAAACACTGATCTAGACTCAAACGTAGATTTTTGTATGAAAATCTCTAGGTACTCAAATCTATGCTTGAGAAACGATTTCTGTATCCCTTGGTTGGTGTGGTGTGATTCATCCAATGTTTAGATCAGAATAAAAAGAAGTTAGCGTCTTAGTAACATAACGTCTTATTTTTAGTCATCAAAGTTAGTTTACTGGTGGGTAAAGTCATTATTTTCTGTGGTCGCATGTCGCGACGCCAACCCCGCAGATATTTGGGATGAGATTTACTCCAGATGTAATTTACTTGGCCGTCCTAAAACAACACGAGGATAATGTTTAAGCTGATAAAAGGTTGTGGTAAGATTCCAAGGGTCACGAAATTATATTATTCTTCATGAAATCCAAAGGAAATTTCCAAATCGGTATTTCAATCGCATTTACTGTTTATGTCGAGATTCTGCAGATGAAAGGGAGATGATGATCTTCAAACCTTTATGTACCTTACGGTACCTATTTGTATGGAGATAAATTTTACTTTTACCAAAGTAACTGGTAAAGTAAAATTAATAGTCTGTTAATAAAATTTCTTAGTCACTCTGACTGGATCTCAGACTATTGGTGTCAAAGAACGAGAGTCATTGAAAAGCCTGTGTCAAATACTTTGGTGCTTCCAAAATAAAAACTTGTTACATAGTTTTACCGAAGATAAAAATATAATTGAAACCATTCAACCATAACCGTGGAAGTCAGTGTTAACAAAAATGTTTTCTTGAAACTATTTCATAAAGTGTGGAGTGAGAAACTCAAACAAGTCTCTTATTTGATCTCGAACATAATATGATTTGGCTCTAGGTAGGTACATGTAAATAAATTGGAAATATACGAAATTGTTCGAATTTATAAGATAGAAAAATAACTGTATTAATATCAAATAAAAAATTGTAATCATACCTAATCATACAAAACGTAATGACGATTCAAAGTGATCAGTGAGATTTTATTGAATAAAAGCTTTTTGACTTTGACTTTGACTTTGACTTTGATTCGAATTGGATATACTCGTACTAGTAGATCTTACCTACGAGAAAAGTAATTTTCATAAATCCACGTCGACGACGATATATGAATCGATAGTTCAGTAAAAACCATATCGTTTCTACGGAAATCGGTTCTCAAGCCACTTACAGATTTCAATGTTATTGTTGACTTTTACTGTATTGAAAGTGAATTTCTAGCTAGACGCTTCATCAGCCCGACCTACTTTCTAAAGAAAATGCGCTGTCGTCATTATCTTCAATTTTCCTCTTCGTAAACAAAATTACATTAATATTATACCCTCTCACTCTGTGTAAAATGTGTAAAATATATCTGGGACTTTGACAATGGCAGTAAATTTTGTTTTTTATTGTAAGGGAAAATCTTCTAAGTACAGCACCATTACTTTAAAAGGTTTGTATGCACAGAATAGATAGCGAAGTGGCTATAAGTCAGGTCTTCTCTCTCTCTAACCTTATCTTTTAGCGATAAGGTCCCTATATCCAATCTCAATACAACATAAATCTAGGCTTGTGTTGTGTGCGGGAAAAAAATGCAAATAATTTTGAAGATTTTGTCCCATGGAAACTTGTACGTACAAATGTTTTAAAATACGGAAATAAGCATTCTACACGGTTTTCAAAATACAAACTGAAATCTTACCTTTTCTTTCACACATTATAATCTGAAGGCACGGGTTAAATTTTTGACCCAGTACAAAAATTACTTAGTAATAAAAAAATCCATCCGTTCTCCAAAAATTTAACTCTAAGTAAGCAATTATTTAAATCGAGAACCGTATTTTAGATGCTTGAAACTCGATTTACGCTTGCTGAAATGCGAATCTTGAACCGTTCTAATGGTATTGGAATTGTTTACTGTTTTAAGAGTCAGCGGTTTTATAAACACTAAAACGTTCTCAATAATTGCTTGGCTTCCAGTGTATTGTGATAGTGTACCGTTTTACACATCCGAAACAATATAGTTATGAAAAAAGAAACAAATAAAGACGATGCCAAAACAATATGAAACAATCTGTTGTTCCCAATTCAAAAGCACATTGAACACGATATTGCACTATCTAATTCCCTACTCATTATACTTGAGCGTACTTAATATTATAGACAATATCGACCCAGGGTTCAGATGCAATCAAGACAATCGACAATACGTCGTTGATCATGAAGGAGATAGACAGTCTCATCGCAATAGAAGATAATTCAAACACTTGCAAACATAGATTACAACACCTGCTTTAGACACACCATACAAGACCATAGAAACTACAAGATAGGGTTTAATTTAACTTGCATCTGAAGTCGAGACACCTTCGACGCTTTGATTAGAGCCTGTCCCGACACAGGAGCGTGAACTACACACACACACACTGCCCTGTGTCACTTTATCCTGAAAATTTAAAGGCTTTTTTTACATATTTAGTTCAAAAGCACGATGTCGTCAATATCAAAATTTTCTTGATTTCGTAATATATTTTCACTGATATCATTGACATACCTACATACTTACCACAGAAGTGGTAAGATGTTGAAGAAGATGTTGATAGTCAAATCACTCAGCAGCTGAATTAAATAGCGAAGAGATGATATTACTGGTATTAATTAGACAAAAACCCTGGGAGTACTGTTTCAGTCAAAAAAATATGCTTAGATTTCGAGAGGTCTTACAGTGAAACTTCGGTAAAGTTATACTGATATTCTCCTGTGCCCTACACAATCGAGCACACAGGTCTGACGCGTCTAACAAAAGCCTGCTAATGAGGAAATCGTGTATACAACGCTAGATTGAGAATCGAATGTGCTGATGGAGTGAAAGCGGTTGCACAAGCTAACAAAACATATCCACTGATAGTGAGGGTATTAGCAACAGATTATCCAATAAACATCTATTGTATGCTAAAATGTTGGTAGTTGATTCAACCGTATGTAACTCCTAATAGCTTGATCAGAAATCTTACAAGGATTGTATTTAGAGAATCCTATAATTATCTTCTTTTATTTAAAAAGCCTAATATAGTCAAGCCAAAGCGATCTTTTTGTATTTCTTACTGTATTTGTTAGTATCTTATCAAACTACCTACTCTAGCCTTGATTAAGCCGCATTCTGGTTTATTATTTGTATGGGATTAAGGTCGACTACCAATTCTTTGTTCTTAACATTTGTCTTTTCTGCCATCTATCCTAGATATTAGTGTGGTTGCAAATGCTGACCAAAACTGAAACAAAAGAGTTTGGCGATGCGTATAGCAACATACATTACATTACATTAGATCATATGTTATGTTTGCTGATATATCGATATCTGCGATCAATCTAGTCAGCGTTGAATCTATGAACCTAGTTTTATCTGGTTCATGTCCCATTGAAACAATTCCTTACATAAATGCACGTAAGCGGTAAAGTAATACCAAAGTCGTGTGAAGCATGCGTGCTCGCAACAATAAAATTTAAACATTCCCAAGCTTTATTAGGTTGATTGTGGTGCGAGCAAAATATATGGCGTAATTTATATATTTTATTGTTTTAATTTATAACATAAACATTACGTAACTGTTGATACTCCAACTTTTCAAATAAATCTCACGTGATGGCAACCTAATTATTACTTTCATATAATTAGGTGGTACTGCGCAGATGGGCGACGAAGCCGGGGCAGACCGAGGAAGCACTGACTTGACGACCTCGACACATTCCACAGATCCTGGTGGGAGGCAGCCGGTGATCGTAAAAACTGGAGGGATATGGGGAAGACTTTTGCCCAGCACTGGGATAGTATGGGTTAATAAAAAAATAGAAAAATAATAAGTATACAGAAACTTAATAATTTTACAGAAACTTTTAATATCGAGGCAAAAAAAAACTAAAACCCCCTTAGAATTTTATATCCCGAAAGTTATTCAATCAAGTGGACTTGATAGCTTAGCACTAATAGAATTTTGCTAGATACCTGAGTGATAAAATAACTTTAAACACACAACAAAGATTAGCATCCCAGTAGTAATGCAGTTGCAAAGGAAGCCACTTTACCAACTTACCGGTCTAGAGCAATTTGCAAAAGCTAGGAACAGAGACCTCGTGGGAATTTCACTCACAGAAGTAAATCTTTTATATGGTAGAACGTCAAAAAATACTTAGATAATTTTTGCTTTTGACTACCTACCTATAATACGATTTGAATACAATTATTAACATTAATTAATTATTCGGGATAATTCTTGAAGTGAGATATAAAAATGCTATACTTACCATTAATTTTATAGGTATAATTCCACGTTGGTACTTAGTAGGTATTACCTAAGTATATTTATATCAAACAACCAAGACAGGATGCTGTAGAATAACAGATCATTACAAAGGAATTCGAATGTATCAGACTCAAGGTAACGGACATGATGTACAATCAAGCACATAAATTGCAGATCATTCTGTTGGCTTATTTCTGATAGACTGTTTTTAACCAAGTCATTTTTTCTCTCCTATGTTTGCATGCACTGTACCTATACACAAGTATATACATATTTTATTTCATACATAATAAGTAAGTACATAATAATATTAGTTTATCGCCTTTATTATATTTAACTTACCTACCTATCACAAAGTCGTGTGTTTTCATGGATCTAGCATATTTTTTATTAGAATTTTTAGTTGTAAAAAGAGCTCAATCATAAAGCAACATTTTACTTCAGAATTTTATCATAAAAGATTGCTTACGCAAGTATAAAACTCATTGACATACATACGAGTATAACCAACCATGGTTTATGTGTAACGAAGAAAGCCACTGTTATCAGGAGATAAAATTCGCCGTTCCTAACATCCGATGATAACTTATTCGAAAAACCCATTTTGGGGTAAATTTATGGTTGATTTAACTCGTTTATTCCGCAAAAGAACTTTCCATGGTAAGCGATGAGATAGGGCAGATAGGATAATGGTGTAGCCATTTTTGAACGTTATTTTGCGTGTTTCCTTGAGAGTAAATTTTATTAGCCATAAAAAGGAAATAAAATATCATAGCAACACTGATAAGCTTATTATAATTGCGTTTCAAGATTTAATGCTAGAAATTTGAAAGAGTTTACTTAAATTTTAGAGAAAATTTAATAAAATATCATTGGCCTACTTTTCCAAAAACTTTTGTAAATTGAATGTTCAATCTGCGAATAAAATATTCCACAAAAAGCAGGCATATCATCTAAAATATATCAAGCAATTTTTCCGATCTCTCGGAAATCCAATATCTCGCAAATCAAAACTCAAGAAAAACTTAGTTCTCGACCTCAGGGGGCGGCTTTTTGCCGGCTTGATAGATTGCAGCTCAATGTACCTACCTACTGAAACATATTGAACGTTTTCATTTAAGCCGAAATTACCAAAATAGGTTGAACCTAACTTCACTACACCACAACCCAACAATATGTATCGACCAGGGCGTTTGATTTTCTAAAAAGTACTGACTTTGTTTTTGAACCTACGATTTCATTAAAAACAATGACGAAATGTTCAATGGCATACAAGATAGGCAACCAATCCTTTCAAAACACAAACCAATTACATACATCCAATAAAATCAATTTATATAAACAAATTCAATAATATAACAAGATCCGGTGGGAAAAGATACGAGACAAGATTGTAATAAAAATAGTTCCAACTTTGATCCCAAAAAGAGTTTCAACATCAAACACGACACGTGTAGCTAATTGATTCGCGCCTCCATAACTGTAATGTATCGAAAATGAGATCGGTTTCCAACAACACGTACAATTCTGGACAAGTTTGCTACGTGCTTAGAATTTGCAAGCAAGTCAATTATGTACAGCGAGCGAGAAAAGTGTGTGAACAATGCGAACGGCGAACGGCCTTGTGGTTGTTTTATTGTCTCACGGCTGTCTTCTTCACTTTGATTTATTTTCGTAAACGGTGCCTCACGCACGACGGTAATGTATTCGCAAGGCTCTATTTGGTAGAGCTGGACTCGAAACTTTTTTTTGTCTAGGTATCCGAAGTAGAAAGTTCTTATTAACCAGAAACATTATATTAGAGCAAGGTGGTATACCGTGGTTTACAGTGATTATCTAATAAATATATTCTCAAGTAAATAACAGCGAAGCTTTTAATGGTTGATGTACCCGTTCCCATTGTATCCGCGAAATCAGCAAGCTCCACGTTCAATGCATTTGAAACAGAAGCTTGCCTATTTAATTAACTAACAATTCTACGTAGCTGATGCATTAAATCCTTCTCATCGTTTGCTGCATAGAAGCTCGCTTTAATTGCAAAGAGCCCCGTCAGCTAAGATTTACCAATTAAGAGAATCGGAAGCGGAACCACTCGCCCACTCAGCGGAGCTGCAACCTAGTCGAGCACAAACTCTGCACGGACACCTTCGCTCTAGGACAAACAAACGAAAACGACACAATTTGAACCAAAACAAAGGATACATTTACATTTTTCCACAACAGATTTCAGTTACCAGCTTCATTGTTTCTGTATTGATTCGACCAAGTAAAACAATAGCCAAAGTAAAAATTGAGCCCTTCAAAATACCAGAAAAAGTTACAATGATGAGACAAATAAATCGGGGGTCGTTATCGCGGCGCAAATCGAGACTTGTCGTAAAAAGTTCTCGCTTCTGAACAGCTATAAAAAACTTTTTACATCAATAACCGACGGACATACTCGTAAACGTAATTTCATAGAAAAATCCGTGATTCAATTTGTTTCACTTGCAACAAAGAGGATTGGGTTTCACCGACAATTTTCATAAAAAAGTACTTATCAAGGCGCGAAGTAATTTGGTCGGACGTAACGATCCCGGGACGGAATTCGCCAATAATAATGTCCTGGACCCGGACAGGGTCGCAGTTACGGAGTTTCACAATAATGAGATTAGAGCAAGTATTTCTTTTAAACTTATCCGAGTAACGAGACCCTCGCGCCGGTATGCAATAAAAAGACAAAGGGGCAAACAAAGTAGACGTAAATTAAACAACAAAAATAAATAGGTAGAACGTTTGTAAGTGATTCTGAAGGTAACCTGGGCCTGTAGTCGTGACTTTTGTATTGCTGATTTGCTAAAAGTTTTGCAAAGTATGGAAAAAATAGTTTTCGTTTCACTAAAGGTTTTTTTCCATGCGAAAATTGCAAATAAATTTTCGCAAATTCATAAAATAAAACTCAGACTCAGCTCGAAGAGTAAGGGGATAGTGTTTCATCCGTGAATTCTTTACCGCAGCAAGAGGATGACAAAAGTTATCTATGGTATTTTGTTCACTTATTTATTAGTTAACAATTACCACACTGATCAATTTCAGCAGTGAAAGGCGAAACCTACTTATTTTATAAACTTTGACAGAGTGATTGAGATGAAGATCACTGACATCTCAATGTAAAGTTATCTCTTCTCATAGCGATAACATTCAAAACATCATTAAAATTCTAAACTACGGTTCTGTTTAAATACAATTCAATAATATTGTTGCCAAAGTCTAATAATTTACATACTGTGTTTATTGTTGAAGAAAAGTTAATGAACTTTGCCTATTGATTCAGTTCATTTCGGTTTCCGATATATATTTCTCAAAAATAATTCTAGTCCCAAACTAAGCAAAGCTATGACAAACTAGATTGCTGATAAAATACTTGTATACATTTTTTTTATTGAGTAGAGCGGTTGGTTTACTCATTGTCTTATTAGAGATAGGTCTCTATATTCACCGAAAGATGGCATCTTTTATGCCAAGGGATTACTGTTGTAATGAGCATGTTAAATTTGGTACCAAACTAACCAAAGGCCCAGCAAATCCCAGCTCTATCTCCCCAAACAACGAACTACAGAACTCAATAACATTTAACACAACGACAGAATAATGATATAAACAATGGTTATTCAATTAAAGGGATATGCCGGAAATTAAGGAAAGCCTGTGTCACTAAAGATAATATTGAAATAGGTAAAAAAAACAAGACACATGGTGCAGAGACTTTTCAGGTAATGAATTAGATAAACGTTTAATTAAATTTCAACGCCTACTTAATATAATTAACTTTGTACCTACCTAATTGATAAATCCACCTTGTCAAAGAAGGTTCTTGGGACTAAACCAATAAATTACCTATTAGGTAAATTGAATTATTATCGAAGACGTTTTACAGATAGGCCAAGTAAAGAGCACTAATCTAACCTAAATCGATAAGTGATTATTTTGTTAAGTTATCAATGTAGCTTCCGATTGGTACTGATTTGGACCAGTTAAGCTGTCTATACGTCGTTTGCAACGGTTTGTAGATGGCTCAACTGTTTCATGTTTATTTTGTAAATACTGTATTGGTTGTAGTTTTCTTTGTGAATAACACTCTTTGTTTGTTTTTTTTTACTCTATAATATATATACTTTAAAGATATTAGAATAGTCAATGTTGTTAATTGGTCCTGAACATCGGTAAAATCCGTACCTACTACAAGATCGGTGAAGTTTTCAGTGAAAATTTTGTAAGTAAATGCTGTCGTTCCTTCCGTACCACGAGCTTCGTAACAAGTCGGAGTATTTCTACAGTATTACTGCCAGTTATTAGGTCTGGCCACTCTAGACAGTCGGTTTATCGCTTTCGACCACGCCGAATTCTAAGAGGCGGTTAGAGGCTTCGGCGAACCCATCATTTAGAATTACATAACTAAAGGCAGTGAAATGCATTGGCTTCTAAAGCATTTAGTCATGGTGCCCTACTTACTCTACCATGATCGTTTCAGTTCAATTCTTATAATTACTGAGTTATCTACAAGCAAGTTTTTGAATTGTAAAGCAGAACGCTATGGATAAGTTAGGTTATGTATGGTACGAGACGAGTAGATATAGGCACAGAATATTAGTACAAGTATACCTAAACATTATGGGGTACATTCATATTAGTCTTCTAGAACTGAGCTAACTAAAATGATTGCTAAATCTCTTGTCATCTCTTTTCATTGTCACTTGCATGCATAGATCATTTTGTGAAGCCTCTCTAAGCTGACAGTTGAATATAAATAAAGGAGTAGGTATATACATTATTATGGTATAGAGGAATAAGACTCGAGCAGACCGGATGCGTATACGTAGACGTAAGCGTAGACTTGCACGTACACTGAGTTGTAATGTATGAAGCTCTACGAGATAGGACACAAGCTTGCGTAACGTAGACGTGCGCGTCATTACGCAAGCAGTGTGTTCTGTCTCATACAGTTTCATACATTACAACTCAGTGTACGTGCACGTCTACGTATACGCATCCGGTCTGCTCGAGCCTTGATTGTTGTAGAATGAACACAAAATGTTATAGTAGGTTCACCTAGCCAAATCCGTATCTCATTTACCTACTATAAGGTATTTTATGTTATCTAGTGATGTGGGTTCTCGTTGGCAATAAGTGAAGGTACGGACTGCGATTGCAGGGTAAACGGGGACTGTGAATGAATGAATGAATGAAAATATTTTATGTCTCTTTCTTTACTGTGGTGTCCGATACAGGTGTCGCGATGCAAAACGCAATATCAGGTGCCGCCGGAGTCCGCCGGACCGATTTGTCTGAACCCGAACTGTGCAATGGACGGCAACATCGTTTTCTGAAGTAATACTTTCCTATTTTGGATTATTCCAATAAAGATAAAGATACGTAGTATATGATTTGTGTAGATTTGTAAAGGTACCTTTGTAATTGGTAATCTCGAGTGAACACTTTACACTAAGTGCTGCTGATCAAGGTTGCCAACGCTTTAATTTTACGAAATATCTACTTAACTAATTATATTGCGCTAGGGGCCGTTCAAGTTTATCAGAGCATAGCTTTAAAATGAAGAAATAGTCTACGTGACAGTTGGATTAAGAGTAATAATTATTATTTACATTCCATTTTTGTTCAAAAGTGCCACAGCGGACGCGCACTGGTGTAAAAAAGTAGAAATATCAGTATTTTTCTGCAAAAAAAGTGCCAGATTCACAAAACATAAACACTGAACTATTTTTAGTAGGTACTTACATACACTAACTGATTTTTAATGTGTTCATGTGTTCCTACCTACTTATAGCTATTTTTATTAAGTTACGCCTTTTGTACCTCCTACCATGGGCTAGACATGGGTAGGTTTGGTAGTCACTTAGCCGGAAAAGTACTTGAAAAGCCGGACAGCGGTAACCCTGCCTGCGTTGCACTGAATTCCCGAATTCACGAGTCCTTTATACGTATTCGGATCGTTTTATTTGTTGCTGGGTATTTCCCGCTCCCCATTCACATGAATCAAACCGAACGAACTCATTTATTTGATACGCAGTGACAAGATACAAACGTATCTACAGCGTATAAATTCCGGTGGGGGCGATATAGTGACAGATCAATTGCAATTAATGAATTACCTAATCTGTGGATGTTTTGTTTTCTTTTTTTTTGTTTTCTATTGACGTTCTAAATTGTAAATTAATCTCTCCGATTCGGGGGGGCTCCGATTCGGGGCACTTATGACGTACCTAGTTAAACAAAGTCTTCTAAAGCTTTGATAATGGAGCTTTACCCAATAAAGTATCTAAATCAGGCAGTAAATAACGCCCAATATTTTGGAAATAACTTTATTTTGCCTGTAATTTAGGCACCTCCAATGTAATTAAAAATTTCCTCAGATAAATCTAAGTAGGTATTGAAATTTATGGAACAACGCCAAGGAGCTCAATCCCATTTGAATTTTAATTCCGAGCACTACAAAATAAATAAGATACAAATTGGGCCGACTCATTTGCAAGCGAGCGACTGTGAGCACGAACGAAGGATACACACGGTGCGTTACGTTTTTGAGCGATTTTGATGCAGTTTTAGGTCAGAATGACTTGTTCTCGTGCTAATTTGCCTACTTATTTATTTGCAAGCGAGTGACGTAGAGCACGAACGAAAGGAAACATACGTTGCGTTTTGTGCAATCTTATCTCAAAATATTACAGGGAGCCAATCGCGCCACTGAACAGAAGTTCTAAAACAAAATCACGTCCCAAAGGACGCATATACATACGTTTCACGCCACAATTTTAGGCATGCATGCTAGGGTTTTCTCTAGGGTGGATTGTAGGTACTCCTACTCAAAAATCTTGAAAAACCTCGTATCCGTAAAAAAAGCCGCGTTCCGGCACCGCACCGCACCATGTTTCATCACCACTTCATTACTTCGTTTTCCTATTTTGGGCAGGCAACCGAGTTTTATAATGTTATCTTTATTTCATTAAGTTAATGAAGAACGTTCAAGTTACCCAATACTCTCATAACACCACAGAAACTTTGACGTTAAGACTTGAAACCTCTTTAGAACAACAACTTTGTTTCGCTACTTGAGCGGTAGGTAAATTGAATAGGTTTTACTGTTTAGGTTTACCTATTATCTAATATACCGACTTACGTAACTATGGCGTGACGTACGTTGTATCTGTTTAAGTTTTTCGAGGGGTAAGATTAGTAGTTCCAAACTAGAAAAACTTCTTTCTAGTAAGCATTTACTTTAGAGAAAAGAAAAAACCTTGGTAAGAAAAAAAACCGTGGTGATCAAGCGGCTGCCAAGATAAAATGCATTTGAAAGTTACAAGATTATTTTAATAACTTAACACTCGGTCTGCAAAGTTAAATGTAATGACTCAAAGCATAATATTCTTTCAATATCTTATTGCTTGTGAGTTGCTAGTGCTAGATTTACAGGATTGATTAAAAATTCATTCATACCTAAATATTTCAAATGCTTATACCTAACATCAACAATTTATAACAGAGGCGGTACCTGAAATCGACTTTTCTAACCACGCATAGTACAGCTGTAACATTTTTCATAGGATTTCTAGTTTGTTTACAGATTTACATTAGCAAAACCTTATTTTGCCCTGAAAAATTATCGTGTTCCTCCCATTACCTCGCAAAATTTTGAATTAGGCATATGCTAACAGAACTGTCCTGAATGAGCTCAAATAACAATCTGAAACTCGTTGCATTTCGAACGTGATTAACCAATAGGTAGACTTTTTCAAAATTAATTAAAAGTCACAACGGGGGCCAAAGCTCGGCCGGAGAACGTGCTCAAAATACTTCCCAACTCCCTTTTGTTCTACTATTTTTGTCTGGACAGCTATTGAAATAATGTCCCAAAATACCACTTAGAAGAAAAAAGTATTGCCTGAAAGTGCCGTCCGTTTTCCGATTTAGTTTGCCGGTTCAATGAGCAAAGCTCGTTTGTGTCGTGTTTTGTATTTTATGAATACCATTTACAATAGACCTTGTTAAACTCACAATTTAGTTAAATAATTCACGGCTAAATCATCCTAGTATAAACTTAAATAATTTCAGAAAAATTTTACTAATTGAATAAAAAAAAACCCTGTTTCCTATTGAACTTTATTTATGTCAACTCAGCCAGACTGATTCACTACCAAAAAGCTACCCATACAATACCTACAAATTATTTACAAAGCCTATTTTGCGCTACTGCTTTATCTAAGTAGTAAAATGTTACACTGTTCGTAAAAAAGCGCCATTTATTAGTCCCAAAGCATGACGCTTCACGGTCTGTTGAAATCGGACGTACAGACCCACAGATTAAATATAACAGATACCAGCTATAAATTCTGTAGGTGCAACGAATGTCCAGTTGCTCCATATAAATACCACTCTGGGTTTATTTGCAAAGCTGAATATTATTTGTAGCCTGCGAAGTAAACTACCTATATATTTATATATAATAAAATTGTAAAGATTTACCTACCTATACTATAAGTAAAGTATTGTACGCCCGGTATGGGTAAACTGTTGAAACACTCTATCTTTAAGATCTCTTTTTTTACACAGTTTTACAATAAATGATTCTTATTCTTATTCTATAAAAGAGATACTTACAATATGGTTATCCAATTTTCCACAGAAAATCACTTCTTGTATCGTACCAAGATTGTGAATTACCTGAAAAATATAAACAAAATCTTTGTTAAATTAAATCTATAGGTACCTACATACTATTTTATTTTATAATCATAATTATATCAGCGTTCGTTTCAGGCCTCGTCGTTTGATACCTCAATTTTATATGTTCATGAAAAAACTGTTAGAATATAGACCTATATAATAGGCCTTTACATCTATTGAAGATGATTTATACAGCGTCAGGAGGCAACCTATGTATGCCTACACTTAACGAGACAGTGTAGTGCCTGGGACAATGTTTGTTGCCTGGGAGTAGACCTATGTGGATAAAATAATAGTTAACAGCAATAGTTTTCGGCTCTTAATTAGTTTATATAAATCCAATTAATATAGTGAATCTCAGAATACATCGGAAGCTACACTGAATATTTCACCTGTTGTAAGTCATCAACCAAATCACTAGAGCGAAAAGTTGAATTGCCATCAACTCTGAATCCAGTTTTACCAATCAGTCTCTAATTAGCAATATTTCACAGTTTACTCAATGTATTATTCTGAATTTCATCAAGCAGCGGACATTCAAATTAAATTTCAATTTACAGACAAATCTGTTAAGGACACTTCCACGTTACTTTATTTTATTTTACAAGTATGGTTTTTAAGTAATCTTTAAACAATTGTTCTTAAGTGCCACCTTATTTATGCTGGCTACAGTATAGGTACCTAACTAATTAGAAGAAAAAGATTGACAAATACTAGTTCAAGTTCACTAGTAGGTTACCGTAGTGATTCGAAAACAAAGTAGGTATACTATGTGAGCTAAAAAAAAATACTCGGGTACCTACCAATCATGAAAAAGTGGACACATTTGAAAAAAAAATATTGATTTGGTTTCCTAAAACTCAGTCACTTTTTGATACTATTTTATTTGAGAAACTAAAGATCAGCAAAGAGGTTTATTGTCCACTAGCCGTCGCTCGCGGCGTTGCTCGCGTTCTACCCTTTAGAGTGTGACGTTTCAAAATTCCTTTCTTAGTGCACCCCTACACTATATAAGGATACTACCCTCCAAATTTCATACCTCTAGTTTAGGCTGTGCGTTGATTCCCTGTCAGCTTCAAAAGAGTTTTATATAATTGTCCATGTGTGTGGAAAAGGCATAAACATAAATGGAAGTCTGTTCACAGTTTGCATCCAGCCAAAGTATTCCATTTAAAATTTTAATGAGTTGATAATACGTGCGACTTTTAATTACCGTCGATGACCACAATCATGGGAGCATCGTTAAATATTTCAAAGTTATTGTATTCTAGGTAGCTGCTTTATTGAATGTTTGATAGTATTGATTTTTACCCACGACGAAATAAATTGTCATTCCGCGTTTTATGTGTCAGATATGTGTTTGTAGAATAGAGTACCATTTGTATAGCCCTTCGTCCAATATCTCTAATAATCATGTAGCACTTAGCGATATATTCCATCTATCATCCACCACCACTCGTCACCACGCGTTTAGACATCCCTTAATGTCACCGACATTTCCATTAATACCAATAAAATCCACCGATGTCCGAAACATAGCGTTTTAATTCTGCTAAAAGCGGCATTGCGGTTGATACGATAATTAAATAATGCACTTGGAATTTAAACTTTATTCCGTTGTATTTAAGCTCACCATAAATGCTAGTTGGGTCTAAAGGATACCCCTTTGTTGCTGATTGTGCGATGAAGCTGCAGAACCAATACCCAGGTGGACTGTAACGACTATTGTGGACTTAAAAGGCAAGTCATTGTACTGATCTGTGCCTTTTGTACATTAATGAAATGGCTTTACAATGAATCCTTGCAAAGATTTTGTGGAGAGTAGTTTTACATACCCAACGTAAGTTCATCATGGAGCGAAAACCTATCTCTAGGGAACAACACCATTGGTAGTTTACGTTTAAAATTGAATTTTATAAAGATCGCAAAAATCCTCTGGCGGTAAAAACTTGTTCGATACAAAATGTTGCTAGCCAAATTAGAGAAGTAATACTGATGATATACAATACTTATCAATAAAATAAAAACAATGTTCACCAAATCGAGGCAAAATTAAACCCTTCCCATATTGTATTTGTTGGTTCACGGAATGTGTATTTGTTAAAAAAAGAAATACAAACAATTCCATGTCTTTGCATAAAAGGTTTGTGTACACGGATGTATGCGAGCCGGTAAATTTTAATAAAGAAAAACAAACAAGGTGTTCACATAAATTAAATACGAGACAATGTTTGTCTTACTCCTTTGTACACAACTCACCACCCCATTACGTATGATGGTTTGCTAACCTTCATATTTGTTTGCTAACATAGTTTCATCAAATATTTTAGTGAACTCTGTCTTTGGCTAAAAACAAAACCTACAGAGTTACAAGAATCAGTTCGAAAAATATAGAGCAAAATAGTTAAAAAATTCTTAAAAAAAATTTATTTCTGATATTGAGTTGAGCTAGGTTAAGCTTTATAAATAAGAAAGGCGATATTTTTCACGTTCACAGTACGTTGTTTTATATTTTGAGTAACCTTTAGGACTTAATTTTTTAAACTCTACAGTTTTTATTGCATTAATTCTAATAGTCTCGTGTTCGTTGGACAGTTTTATATACATTACCATTTTAGAAGAAATCTCGTGCTTCTACTAAAACTCGCACCAATAAATGGAATGTCTCATCAATTCGTACAGTGAAGTGAATAATTCACACGACCATAGACAACCCACGTTTGCATTGGATTATCATAAAGTTAGTAACGGTTGAGCCTTCCATCGCAAATTGCAATTGCATATAGTGTGATTCACTGAGCAATGGGACAGGCAAAGAACTTGAGATTTTAATTTAGACTCGAAGAACAGGAAGTGAGACAGGCTGCAGCCTGCGGGGGGGGGGGGGGGGACTGTGAAATAATCATGTGAGCAGTATAAAAATTCAAACAATATAAGATATTTAATTAAATAATTCCACTAGATTCAGTAGGTAAACCCTAAATAAATGTTATCTACAACTACGTTTAATGTCTACCTCCAAGCAAAGCTATAAAAATCTTTAATAGCAATAAAAGTTAATGAAGTAATAATTAAGATTTGTTCCATAAAATCCTTAGATGTGAAATAATCCAACCGGCAAGCATAAATTTAATTATTTGCTTAATAGGCCGGGGGAGGCTTATGCGACGAGCTAAACGAGGAAACGATTAGATAAGTTGAAACCGCACTTATGTGTCTTATGTTGTACTTATTGCAATGTCAGGTATGAACTTTTGCGGTACACTATCAAATCGTACTTTTCAAAGAATTTTGTCAGTGACATGTTTGCAGTTCATAGTATTCTGATTTAATTTCGGAAAAACGAAACACTCCGGTGTCTGTTCGTCCGTCTGTCCGTCCATCGCTCAGTCAGCAATCTCCTTCTTAAGAAACTTTCTATAGTATAATCTAAGCCACTCTCAGACATTGAGTTGTAAAAAGCAGTGACTGAAGTTACTTCTTGTTAGGAATTTATGAATTCTTTTGGCTCTACATTATCCATATTATTGTCCACATTCAATATTATAGGTCACACCAATTCACAATCAGCGACTTTTTGAAAGTCCACAACGATATGAAAATAGACGTATCTGTTATAAAATCTTAGGCTTCGTTTTCTCTCTGTTATTCTAAACTGGAAACCATTTACGTCCAAAAATATGCAAGCCAATAGAAGGGGTCAGCGCCCAATATTGCGTTAGGTCAGACAAATTGGGATCAGCGACTGAATATATTACGGTCCCCGTACACATCGGTTTGTTAATCGTCTCCTTTATTTATGTACGGCATTGTACGGGCATGTTTATCTTGGGGTGTAAATGGTAATGCAGTTCTGTGATTTCAAAGTAATAATAGTTTGATTGCTTGGCGTAAACAGACGACCAAAAGACTATTAGGGGATTTCAACAGCTGCTTACAATGTTATTTTGGGGTAAATACTAACACGCTAAATAATTTGACTTTTGATTGATAATATTTGCCGTTTGAAGGTTCGGGAACCATATTATTATTTTACTTAGGGCTTGAGTCTTAGAAAATATATTTCGGTGGAAAACATAATAAGCAAGTACAAAATAACCTCTATCGTTACGGAGGTTTTTTTTAACAAACAAAAGAGGGCGATCGAAAAATCTTCTAGAAATCCTAAAATTTTATTTTTTTAACCGTTCCATTGCCATCTGGAAAATGTGAAGAAGTTAAGCCTACCTATTGTACCTATATACGAGTGCGTCCTGTTCGATGTATAAGTTTGGAATAGTCACACCATGTTTTGTCTTGTACAATCGAAGCAAAAGACAAAACACAGTGTAAGTAACTACATCTAAGCTTACATCGGAAAAGTTTGACTTCGCGTAATGATTCGGTGAAACTTCCACAACATTCCAAAAGCTGTTTCCAAAGTGGCATTCACAAAATTACCTATAATAAGGTAAGCATAGGGAGTATCAGATTTAAAGTATTAGGTACTGCACAAAGTTTTAATCTTACAAATCCCTATTTCGTTCTGTAACGAGTTTCCAGCCAGCGGTAGAAGCTCACTAATTCGAATTTATGATAGGTTTAGAAGCACTTTATAGACGCTACGCTTGTTCTTATTTTCCTGTAATTTCCTACTTCTGTAGAAATCATAGTTACTATTTGGTAGACCCCTCCTGCTAGGCACAAAACTGTTTCCAAAATCTTGCAAAAGTCATTTATTTTTATTTTTATTTAATCTTATCAACGAAAAATAAAAACAAACCTAATTATAAACGTCGGTTAGAATCGTGCGTACTTTTATAGTTCTTATAAAGTACATATTGTAAAGTAGAAATAATAAGATTATTTATAGTAAAAATTTAAATAATTACATAGTCGTTTTTGATTTATTTTACATTCTTGTTTAAAATTAAGGCCCTTATGACATAGGTAAAGGTAATCAGCGTTTCCTGGGACGATGCTTAAGTTTATGTACGCAGTAGAGAGTTGAAAGCACAGTTTGAACAATTTAATTCTATCAACATGCTAAGGAAATGCTTCCAGCTGCGACGAATCGCCTTAATTCAAACTGATTAAAGGCAGAATAAGTGTGAAAAGCACCGGGGTATGGAAAGTTTCATTTAGTTGAATTCAGACGACATGAGCGCGCACAGAGTAGTTGGTGCACAGAGGGTACAAAATATAGACGAAACAAACCAGAGAATGTGGCTCATGCTGATGAATTGAAGCGCTCATGGCGTAGCTTGGTCTTGAAGTCAATCTTAACCGATTGTTCTGCGCGGTCACTATTTGGATGGGTGATCGTTAGTGGCATTTTTACATGAGTGCTTCCGTGCTTCGGAGGGCACTTCAAACTGTCGGTCCCGGCTCTAGCAGTTGTTAAGCCATGACGGAAGCCTTGAGGCGGCTTAAAAATTCCATCAACAGAGTTGGCCAATACGAACTTGCTTGCTTGCTATCATGCTGATAAAACGTTGGTTGTTAACATGTCAATTATGTCTGAAATTACGTTTTGAAATGAATATGGTCGGTCACACGGTAAAGATCAGTCTGTACACTGCTTCACTTACCCTATAATTTGTTATTGTTCTACTATTTAGCTACTAAAGACTATCTACAAGTAATACGACGCTCGACGCTCGTCTGTACAAGAGCATAAAAAATTGTAATATTCAATGCCTCTACATAGCGCCTACTCTATGCCAATAGCGTATGGAATACATTACTGGTGGAACGCAATTTGTACGGAACCCCACAATTTATATGTCCGCTTCCCACTTTATCAGGAACAAAAATAAAAGAGTCGCTGATTCAGAACATAAGTTAGGAATGAAAATACACGGTTAATTGTGATTTAACGGGGTTTAAAAATATAGGTACGGATATTTTATATGCCATACAATTTCTGTTGAGTATTATAAGTATTCCTAATAGCACAGATCATATAATACTATACTCGTACTAATAGTAACTTACATTGTAATGACAAAATGTCCAAAATGACAATTTTAATTATAGGCCGTCTCTGTCATTTCAGTTTATGAGAAAGCGACGGCAAAAATTGTAGTGCTCTGAAATTACGTTAGTTTTTTATTTTAATGAAAAAGTAACGGAACAAGCTGATAGCTCACCTGATGTTAAGTGGTAACTTCTGCTTATAACAGTGCATTAACTCACAGAAAAATTCAATGACAGAATCGACACCAATATGTTATTATATTATCAAAACTGTATATTTTTCAATTGAATCACCGTTTATGTGCATATATGTGTAAAATGAAATAAATTAAATTTGAAATTCTAATTTGAATATCACAAGTGCATAACATTGTATAAAAAGGTTTGCCGGCCATAAATAGTACGTAAGTAGGTACATATACCGTAAAGAACAAAAATGTCTGGCAAAAAATCGTTAAAAGAAAACAGCATACCAAAACCCCTGGCAATAAAAGGGATTATTTTCCTCAGTTTAGTTTTAAACGGCGTGCTAAAACAGTTCGTAAATCATAGCGATGCGTGGCGGCAGGCTTGTTTCATCGGAGCTCCGCCGTGAAATATTGCCAGGATTACTGCCTGCTGGCGTCGAATCGGTCTTAGGTGTAACCTGCTTCCGATTTCTACTGCAATAATTTGTAGGCAATTTTAATGATTGCTTCTTATGCAGATGGGGTGCGTCGTTTGAATGCTATGCTCTAGCTAGACGCTTTCACACCGTGCCATTGTCAATACCATTATTTTTTTTCTTTACTGAAGAAACGCACAAAATTTTTACTCGCTCGATTCAGAACTCTTTTTTTTAATCTTATGGTTTTCCTCGGTAAGTAGCTTAGCGACTATGTCAGTCTTGTTATAGGCTATAACATATAGCTTACAATAGCCATAACCCTTGGAATGTTATAAAATCTTTACCAATATTTTAGTTGAAGGCACTGACCGGCCAGTGTGCGAAAGCCCATTATCAAAGAAACCTATTGGGTAGAAAAATTGTGGGTTGAACGAGGAAGCACTCAAACTTTGCAGTCAATCAATTAAAAAGTATCGAGCTACATCATTAAAATATATCGACGCTATCAAAGGATAGTCACGACAACTCAAAGTCACTGACAATAACCGGCTTCATTATTGAAAAGAAAAAAAACTATGAAAATAATCAAAGTGAATACGTTTTATTGTTCGTATAAGGACTGCCGCCGCGCGGACTTTTAATTAAAGGCACAATCTCCATTATACAGGACATTTTTACAACCCCTGTGCTACATAGCTATAGCTTCCACTACTCTGAAGAGTCTGAGTATGGTAATTGGTAATACGCAAGTGTGAAAGTACTCGTATTTTGTCTCCGCTATAATTGTCGCGGTAAATGGGTTTATTTTCTAAAAAAGTTTATTTTCGCATTTTCTATATTTAGCAGATTGTTCTCAACTTGGCTGGATTTTTTTTTATGAGCATCATTTGCATACTTGTGTATAAAACACCACTAAGTAGGTATATACTTATACTTTTATTAGATGAGACGATTTGATACGCTACGTATCACCCACAATATTAACTCAAAATCGCATTCGCAAAATTCAAATTTCAAAGCTCGGTAACAAAAGTGACTTTTTGAGCGTTTCTCCGATGGGGATGGGATGGGGCTACAGAATTTAGTATCGAAGCACGCTACGGAAATTTAATCTGCGAATTTCGGAACTTGCTTAAACAAATCTTGGGTTTTAACATTAAAGACCATTGTAAATTAGCTTGTTACAAGTAGGCACTGAGATATAAAACCTGAATTAACCTATTACCCACTAAAATATAGTAGAATAGAAAGATAAAGGGAAGAAAGTGGTACCAATTTGTCTATGGAGTTATTTTTACAAAGTATTTACGTTATATGCTACATGGTAAATAATATATTATTCATCAAATCATTCATAGCCTGCCACTTAAATATCATAAGCGATTTGATCTTTTATTTCTATATCATAGAATCCCGACTGAATTATACCAATAACTTCGTCAAAACTATGGTGTCACTTCGAAATTTTAACACACAAACCGCTACTAGAATTACTATCGACATCCTTAGGTTAAAACACTGATGGTCCACTGTCCATCTGTCCCCAGACATGGAAACTAAACCGTTAATTTTGGAGCAATACCTATTTGTCGTAACATGCTAGGGTCGGCTAACCAGACCTGTGCATTCCGTTGCAACAGAATAATTTATATCGCATTGCCCGTCCAAAACGAGGGTCCCAAACCGAGGCATAGCTCAGCTGGTAATAGCTTTTACACTTATATTCGCCAGACTCTTTGTAACTTGACGGATTCTTTTCATACCCAACAGTGGAACTAACTAGTGGAAATCAGCGGTCGTACGCAACACTGTTGTGAAAAGTGACACAGTACTAATCCCGCGGACCGTAACTTGACCCATTTCACGTTTAGATATTTTAGTGCTTTAATATAGCTTTGTCCCTAAACTAAGAGTAAACCAGCTAAAACTTCCAGCTAAGCTAGACCGTCAGCGTATCGAATTTTCGCGTGCTCAATCATTCGTAGCATTTCAATTCCATTTGGACACACATTTGGCAATAATCAGGGAAAATTTAATTACTCCGGCCAAACTACAAATACCTACACCTAACAAACGGATGTCACAGGATGGTAAAGCGGTAAGCGGTTTTAATGAACTTGCGGTTCATTAGTAAGCGATTCCAGCTTTGTACACTCGGACATAGAGAGCAAACTGTTCGCGTCAAACTTTATTGTGTCTCGATCTCATGTAGTGTTAGAGTGAAAATACTCGATAACTGAATTATCCTTTAATATTATCAAATCATATCGTATCTTCCATTTACTCTCGTCACCGTCATCTTGCATCTTTGCTTTACCACAGATAAAGTAAACGCTTCATAAATAGTGATGTCTTTCGTAATACTAGTGTTGCACGTAACGTTATCAAAAATCGGCTTATAGTTGGTACTACGAAAGTATGTTTGCTTTAAATAATTACGTATCTTCTACGAGAAATTACCTGTGACTAAAGTAAGAAAGGAGTGACTACCAAGATTACAATTCATAGAGTAGCTCAAGAAGCGCTCGTGGCGTAGCTTGCTTAGCCAATCTTCACCGATTAACTAAATTAAGCAACGTTCTGTGCGGTCACTATTTGGATGGGTGACCGTTAGTGGCATTTACATCTGAGCGCTTCCGTGCTTCGGAGGGCACGTTAAACTGTCGGTCCCGGCTCTAGCAGTCGCAAAGCCACGAGGGAGGCCTTAAGGCGGCCTAAAAACTCAGTCACCAGAGTTGGCCATTAACTCATACGAGCTTGCTTGCTTGCTTATAGAAGCTTCTTACAAAGGGCTACGGGCATATTGGAGGATGATGACAAGAACATTGCTTTGAATGTCGAAAAATTTCATTCTAGACAGGAGACGGAGAGGTAGTTAACACAAATATTCACACAAAAATGAAATATTCTTTGTTACTCAAACCTTAGGTAGTATTTATGTCTGTAATTAAATGCTTGACACGCTTCCGCGAAATGTACAGTCAATATCAGAATTTATTATTATTATAATAATAATAAATAAAAGAATATAAGAATATTATTATTATTATTAGGTATTGGTCAGTCAAATTACTCAGATATTGATTCAATCAATACTTTAGGGACAACATTTTATTTCCACGTTATCATTATCATCATCGGAAGTAACTTCACAGAAAAATCACCGCTGGATTGCACATATTAGGTTTAAATAAATAAAATAAAATTTAAATAAATTACGTACTATGAAACATGTTCTTCTTATGTAAGTACATTTGGTCTAAAGCAGTGAGCGTACTACCACAAGAGGAACGATTCCGAGCTTTCTACATCAATGTGTATCTAAAATTACATGTGATAAACTCGCGCGGAGGAATCGAACCCGCTCGTTAGCGTCTCCGCTTGCTAATCACCATGTAGGAACACCTAACCTCTAACGTTATTTGATCAATATATATAAAATTCTTTTGAATCTGACAGAGAATCAACGCACAGCCTAAACTATAAGTCCTAGAGGTATCAAATTTGGAGGGTAGAATCCTTATATAGTGTAGGGGTGCACTAAGAAAGGAATTATGAAACGTCACGCTCTAAAGAGTAGAACGCGAGCAACGCCGCGGGCGACGGCTAGTAATGGATAAAACAGTAGGTATTGAATAATCAAAACAATCTATGTCAAGTAGAATAAATGCTCTTTGATAATTTTAATAACGAAATAGTTCTAATGCCGACTGTACTAGGGTACTATAAAACAATAAGCCGTCAAAATGAATGAAAATTGAAAAGAAAGTTTACTTTCACTGAGCTTGTAAGTGGTCGTAAATGTTAAATTTAATTTCGCTTACCATGCAGGTTTGCGGAGCTAACTTTTTACTTTAGTGCATAATGCATAGTGAAGACTCTTTGGAACTTGATGCACCTAATGTAGTGCATCGTTTCACTTAACTTGGATCCAGTTTTTAAAAAACGGTATAATTTCAGCAGCACTATTTCTTTTTTTTCTGTAAACGTGTAGAGTGGCTGTTTACATTTAGGCAGGCTTTGTCTTTTTTTTTTATCTGTAATACTAATTAATAATAGGTGTTTCATTTATCTATTTATTTCTTTGAAAGTTAGCCCTACTATCGAACGCCCTATGTCTCAAAAAAATCGAATCGTACAATGGTTAGAGGTGTCACGTCCAAGATGGCTTCTTCTTCTTTTTTTCCATCTTGTCATTTCATTACAATAGATGTAAACGATGTCTTATCGTAGGCTATTTTACGATTTTTATGTTAAATAAATGAAAGAGAGGTTTGAAAACCTACTATGGGTGGTATAGGTAGGTGGTTGGTTGGTTTTCCAAGATATTTATTTTTGTTTTTATACAAACGTTTGACGGCGATCTCACGTGATGTTGAGTGATTCACTCGTCTCTTTCTCTTTTATTTCCTTAGTCAACAACCTTATCTTTTGTAGGTACTATATTATATTCTAAAACATGTAGCAATACGATGAAATCCGCATTTCCAGTAGGTAACTACTTATAAATAGCTTACCACTTACCAGATATAATATTACCTAACTCGGAAATAGGAATTTGTAATAGGAAACTATCCACTTACGAGAATTACAATTTTGTTTGATCGTGAGCTCAGCTATTAAAGGATAACATATTGTAATTGAGACTTCAAATGCAATAAACTCATTGAACTAACTTGTCGGTACCCACTAAACCTATACACGTACCTATAGATAACATAGTACTTGTACCAATATTCTGTGCAGGTAGTAAGCAGCTACATACTGCCTCGAAATTCGAGCTCAGATTTTTAGTTCTTGTAAATTATTTTCAAAAATAGAAATCTGAATGGAAGTAATACCAGTTTTTTTTGTTGATTAGAAATTTAGAAAAACAGAAGGTACTTAAGTGGTTTCTAAAAAATCAACATATACCACATTCTGAAGAAAAAAAAATGTCTTTGAAGTACAAAAAAACTGAAGTGTCAGTTTTTGGAACTCCTAACAATTACTTATTTTATTTATTTGCTAAAAAGGCAACATATTTTAATTAATTATAAATAGACACACAACTAAATTGACTATTGACATATTGTGAACGTTGCTCTACCGCACCTTTATATAGGGTAGGTAGGTATTGTGCAATTGTACATCCCTTACCACTAAGCAATAATAAACAGTGAACAGCATAGTAATTTGTTGTCCAGCGTTCATAAGTTCGGCCATTAATCGAATTCAAAACTTGCCCTCCATTGCATTATACAATTATTGAAGTGGTTGAATCGTTGAATATCAATTTGGGCTAAAGGGTATCAAGTTCAGTTTCAGCTAAAACAGATTTCCATCCTGAAATAATATCTTGGAAGTTACTATCATCACAGGTTAGATAATAGTTTCTACTGTACTGACCGGGGATAGTAACAGAAGCGTATAGAAAAGGAACTCTTTTTGGAAAAGCTTGCAATGAGGAAAAATGAACGATGTCGCTTACTGACGCGTCAAACTAAAACTTCCGTAACTTTTACCCAAAATCTGCATAGTTTAGTGTCACTTCGCATAGTTTACTTATTTTATCAATATATTAAACTCTTTTGAAGCTGACTTAGAATCAACGCACAGCCTAAACTATAAGTCCTAGAGGTATGAAATTTGGAGGGTAGGATCCTTATATAGTGTAGGGGTGCACTAAGAAAGGAACTTTGAAAAGTCGCACTCTAAAGGGTCTAAACCGCGAGCAACGCCGCGGGCGACGGCTAGTTATATACATATCTACCGGATTTTAAACTAATTTGGTAGGTATATAGCGTCTCTTTGATAGCTATGTTCGGCTCCACTTGTAATGGTATTCCGATCGGGGTCGGGACATCTGGCTTAGTTACTTATTGCTTTCAATAACACGAAGGAGGCAGGGTGAGCCTCTATTGGAAATAGTCGAACTATGAAATGACTGAAAGAGTTTAAAGAAAAAAAAATTAAAGCATGATTCCGTAATGCATGTTTGTCAAGCTTTTGTCAGCCACATAAAAAGTTAATAAAAGACCAGAGCCCGTAGTCTGTGTATTTGTTTTACTTTCGACTCGAGTATAGCACACGCAAACGTATTCGTAAAGCGAGAAATTTTGTATGAAATCCGGATAAGCGCCTCTAGCGGGAGATTTGGGAATTGTGTAATTCCCAACAAAATGACTCGCTTTGCGAATGCGTTTGGGTGTGCTACACTCGAGTCGAAAGACAAAACAAATGCTCAGACTACGGGCTCTGAAACATTAAACTATTTAATGAAAGATCATTGTATTCATTTGTATTTATCATAGAATTTAAAATGAACAAGAAAGTTCAAGATAAAAGCATAGGAATGAAATCTTTTAGTTGAAATGAAATTTGTATTCACCGACGATTGATGAGCAACGATGCCACTAAGTAAATTAATTCAGTAGAAAATGTGACCTCTAAGATGTTTTTCTAAATTCTACATGATCCTTGTGAATTTACTGAATAAAAGATTTTTTACTTTGCCTATAGCATTTTGGTCTAAACTAGAAGTTACTGAACTTATTTACCTTTTTAAGTTTCAGAATAGATCAGATGTGTTTATATATCTGTTTTGAAAAAACGCTTCACTTCTATTACATTCTTTGAGTTAGCCTGATTTTGTATTTAATACTATACCTAATCACGATCTGGCTCTTTTCTACCAAGGTTTAAAAAGATGTCGCGTAGAGCTACTATAATTTATTTCATAGTTTTTATTTAGAATTTATAAGAGTTCCACATTATTTTATTCTTTTTTTATAGAATAAAATAAGACAACTCTTTCGACATTCCCTTCTAAATTTTTATTTTATTTATATTCTGTGACGTCTCGTCGCCGCACGGCGCTTGCTACCGAAACTGTAAAGGGTAACTTGTTCTGCTACAATCTCTTTGATAAACTTCTCCGGGGAACTTGGCTCCTCGCACGGTTGTTTGCAAACTTGCACTTAACGTGCAGCTTAATTGAATTGTCCAGAAGTCAATTTGATTCTTCGGTGAGCTCGAGTTTCGATACTTTGAACTGAATTATGCTGTATCGAATGGAATGCAAAATAAGGTGTTTGACGAGAGACGGCTGGTGGTGATTAAGAATTTCTAAAAAATTGTAGTGCTTGGACGATCATCTTTGTAAGTATATTATTTACATACGATACTATAACAAAAATTGAGACTTACGTGTAATCATCATCATCATCATCATCATCAATCATCAATATATATAAAACTCTTTTGAAGCTGACTTAGAATCAACGCACAGCCTAAAGTATAAGTCCTAGAGGTATGAAATTTGGAGGGTAGGATCCATATATAGTGTAGGGGCGCACTAAGAAAGGAATTTTGAAAAGTCGCACTCTAAAGGGTCTAGAACGCGAGCAACGCCGCGGGCGACGGCTAGTGTAGTTATAGTATCGTAGAGTAAGCTCGAGTGGGTACTGGTACAATACCTAATATCAAACGGCGGTTTACTCTGGTGGCGAAAGCTTAAAAAGCTTTTAGCTAAAGTACCTGGGTACAGTATGTTTTAAATTAAGCTCAAATGCTCATACCTCAAGTAAAGTAACAAGACATGTAAGTTTAAAGTTTATTTCTCAATGAAAATATAGCTCAAAAATGTCGTGTTCAACAGCAATTATTTGCGCAGATCACAATCGTCAAATTAGTGAAATTGTCGAGTTATACAAATTACAGGGAGATTATAATCGGTGTCGTCTGTAGAACACGCGAGAAAGTAGTTTGTGTGTTAGCACTAGCTTGTAAGCTGTATACCTATCTGTAAAGCTGCTGTTTGTAGTTCACAAAGCACTAGTTTTTGGGTGATCTGATGACTGGATGACGAGTTAATTCACGAGAAAATGCTGTGAAATGTCAAATTTTAATATGTATCTTTATTGCTCGATCAAAACAAACAATTGTTATACCACTTAATATCAGGTGAGCTATGAGCTTGTTCCAATACATTAATCATAAAAAAAAAGTCAATACTCATTAATAAACTTTATTCAGTAAAATTACATAGGTACTAGTATAGTATTATATAATCTGTGTATAGCCAAAACCAGGAAACTTACAGTTTGGTTCTTATTGTACTTAAAAAAATCGGCGGAACCCTTTTCATTTTGAATCCTAAAAAAAATCAGCGAATTTTATTCGAAAAAAGACTAATAAAACCCAAACCACGAGTATCATATTTTTTAATTCAAAACTAGTGTTAGACTGAAGATCTACGAAACCATCGTTAACGTGGTTATGCGAGTTTTATCACCATTTCAACATTTATGAAAATACATATCTCTTTGTATTCAAAAGGTGTGGCTGGTATCTTAGCTTTGTTTGAACTTTAAACTTTATTTCTCTAATAATGGAAAAGTACTAGTTTTTAAAGGCGAGTATAGAATTTCTGCAGACAGTCTGAGACTGAGTGATAAGTGACAACTCAAATAACTCGAGTTTGGAAAACCTCAACTCGTTGGCAAATTCGTGGCAGCCCTAGCCACCGAACAGCCATAACAACAAAAGAAGAAGAAGAACCTCAACTCGTCACGTCACATCGCTACAGCCGACTTGACGAAGACTTGACTTGACATAAACTATTTAAAATTCACCACTTGACACTGGCAAAATTGTCTGTCGAAATGACGGACATAGGCCATATAGGTTTAAAAGAAGAAGAAGAATTAGTTAGCGTGACGTGGCGTCACTAACGTGTGATATAGTTTTCGGCCTACATTCAATTAAAGTCACATTGTAGGTAGGTACCTAAATTGTGATAAGTAGTAATTTAGGGGACTAGCATTTTGTAACTTTTACCAATAACATCGAGACTTGATCGAAACTTTACTTTGGCAACTTTCTTACGAAAATTGAGTTTCATAGATTTGAGACTAATAACACTGGTTAGTATTCATTCAAAGTACTTTACCTTGTGGAATAGGGTTATAGAATATAGAGTCGTGCTTGGGCAGTATCAAAACACGCAGTGGCGGATCCAGGGTTTCGGTTTAGGAGGAGCGCCATTATGGTTTGTACAGACAAATTCTAGTCCCTCCCTTGTGTAGATCCGGATACTACTTAGTATAGTATTATATGATCTTTGACCTGGAGCTTGTGTAGGGGGGGGGGGCTAGAAGCCCCTAGCTGCCCCTCTGAATCCTTTAGTGAAAATACGTCAGTAAACCTAGCACTATTCGGTACATTGACCTAAAAACGGCGATAGATCGGTTGTTTACCCTGCCTCTTGGCAGGAATTCAACAATGATTCGCTAAAACATATCATTCCATTTAATATTCACGATCCCTGCCAATGGCCATCAAAGCCTGATATCTATCCTAGTGGATGTAAAGCCACGTTTATACGAAGCTACATCGTGATAACCGATTTTTGAAGAATAACAACACTTTGGGAGATGCGCGAGGAATTCTAAAGCAACATCAAGGTTCAGCATCAAGGGTTTAGAAACACTAAGAAAAAGTGGCCAGTCTTGGTTGACAGGAAAAACCTAACATTGAATATTTTTCGTGAAAACTAAATTTTCATTATTTACCAGTTGGTAGGTAGACGGCCGAATACAGAAACGCTACTTGGATTAATTTCACGCTTACATTATTGCCATTCCTTACTATGGGCTAATATACCTACCTACATAGAACAAGAGTTAAGAAGTTGTCTATGATTAGTTAGATAAAAAAAAAAAGTACATTTTACCGAGTATTCTATGATTATATGGGTACCTAAGGTACAAACTGGCAAAATATTGAGTAACATTTTAGTATTCGGCCGAAAGGCTGTCAATTCCAAAGACCTCCCAATAACTCTCAATGAATTGTGCAAATACCTTCAATCGCAAGATGTAATAAAATGATTCGTGTGTATTATTTCATTCGTATAATACAAGTAGGCGGAGAAGGCTCAGAATAGTTCTTTCTGGAACTTTAGGCATGTGGCATTGAGGCATGTCCGGCACTTGACTTCTGTATATAGCCTGGTTTGATGTTAATGATGACTCGTAATAGAAATAAGTGAGATTAAAGTAGTGTAGCATAAGACGGTCTACCTACCACATTATACTTAAAAAAAAGCTCAAGCAGAATAATTTGACTGCTAAGTATTTTATCAACTGATTCCTATCACTGCCATTTGATCTTTATCGTTATAAATACGAGGAATATCAAGCTTGTCCTCGTTCTGAAATTGAATTTATTTGCAAGCTTCCTTAAAGCTAAAAAAAACACTAAATTCTAAAAAACTCTCGTACCTACGAGGTTTATTTTTCTCTTGTGGGTAAATTAAAGCGTTTCTCTACATAGAAATAACTGTGGTTTCCCTAGAGCTTCTCAGAAGAGGTTTGTTTATCTGGCAATGAAGATCGCTGAACAAAGAAACATTCCGTATCTATTACACGCTGGAGTGCGATTTAAGATGGCCCACGAACCGATTTAAGGGTACCTTTGGCAAGTGGAGGACTTTGATTTGAATCAAACGGATAATAGGTTTGCCATCTCTTTATTCGAGAAAGGTTAAAACGGACTGGATGGATACTTACTAGAAGATTATCCTCACAAAGTTATCTAACGGTAGAACAGGGGTCACGGCCTCATTGGTAATTTTTTAAATATATTTTCGCATAGTATGGCTTAGTATTTATTATTTTGAACAAATATATAATGTGATAGGTTGTTATTACAACTAATACAGTATTTACAATATTTACAATATTTACAAAATACACATGAAACAGTTGAGCTATCTACAAACCGTTGCAAACGATTTATAGATAGCTCAACTGGTCCAAATCAGTACCAATCGGAAGCGTGCCCAAGACACTGGCTGCATATATAATTAACTATAAGTATTTTAATTATCAATAAGTATTAGATTACGATATTATTATGTACTTAACTGTCTAGGTAACTGTACTTAATGATCACTACGAAAATATAGATTTTAAATTATAATTATAATTAAAATTTTTTTTTTTGGTTCTGGGACTGGAGGCTTGTCCTTATGCCAAGTCTTTTTTAGTTTTCACTTTTTGTTGTCACTTTTTTGTTCACTACTTTTCACTTTTTTCTGTCTTCTGAGGTGAGCATACATATAATATTGCTTGAATGTTGCTACATAAAGGTTAGAAGCGATTTTTAAATCAGTGGTATCAGGATAACATAAAGCTACCATCATTTTGAACCCTAAAATTACAAGCACTTTATTAGACTTTCCAAAAACTCAATACCATTAACAAAACTCGTATGATGTAAAAAATTCACAAACGGATCCAATATCCTTTATCCTTACAAATTCATTCAGATGAAGCCACTAAAGAACACTATAACCGTATTTTAGACTACCTTAATTGCACAATTGCCCCAATACCCTCTTTTGTAGTACGATATTTGCACACTGTCCGACACCGACACGATACCGATATAATCAGTGGTTCGAAAAGAAATATCGATGTCGGCGTCGAGCCTCGAGTCTGAGTGAGCGACCCGGAAATTCATTTTTTATATCAATTTTGGTGAAACAAAATATAATTTTTCTGAATAAAAATTTTCGAATCGTTTCGCAAATCCACAAAATAAAACTCTACGATACGGTGTGAGCTAAGTCTAGTACCATATTATTTGTAATAATATCGTGTCGGTCGCAGTGTGAAAACAGTAATAAGGTTTTTGCGAAACGTATCAAATGGAGTCCCTTGGATCAAGATAAACCAGGAAAAGAAGGAGGATTTCAGGGATTCGGATCTAAATTGTTTTTTAGAACGTTATGAGACGAATGTACGATAAGAAAGCTTTTATACATTAGCGTTCTTTAAATATCGGAAAGATTGCTTGCGAGTGAATTGAGAACCTCCTTTTTTTTTGGAAGTCGGTTATGAAGTCAAGCGACTGGACCCAGCCCTGATAGTCTATGACCCCGTCTTCGCAATTCCTCGAGCATGTTTTAGAAGTA
Organism: Eulithis prunata; assembly: GCA_918843925.1. Classification (NCBI taxonomy): domain Eukaryota; kingdom Metazoa; phylum Arthropoda; class Insecta; order Lepidoptera; family Geometridae; genus Eulithis; species Eulithis prunata. The sequence continues at coordinate 4,538,819 of OU974014.1, read as the reverse complement.
AATAATAATTGACTTATTCAGTATAATAATATCTAGAATAGCTTAGTAGATATCAACAAAAAATATCAAAAGCAGTTTGGTAATTTTATCAACCTAATACGCCTAGGTTGCAAACACTACGGCGGCGGTCAAGTCGTAGTAGCAGGCAGCTTGCTGCCCAGAAATCTTCGTATACCCCTTTGGTAGGTCAGTGTGGTCTCGGTGACTGATTTTGACACTTCTAACTACCTGACCTTTGACCGCAATCTCAGATTATTGATAGCCGTAATGACCATTACGAATGGAAAACCGAAGATTTCGGCCACTGAGCTGCATGGGCGCCAGGCTGCCAAGTGCGATTGTAGCCTATATCTGAAACATGTCTATACCTATCGTCGCCGTTCGAGTCTTATTCACTTGCGTAGGTGTCTTTGTGGACACCTGCTGTACAAGTCTTAATCCTAAGATCAGAACCTTCACATACCTCGCCCACGCTGACTGTCCTGTTGTGGGTATCGAAGATTGATCGTGCTTCAAGTTTCAGCTAAGTTTAACTAAGTATATTATATGTTCAAATTTTTTGAACTAGATTGTATTTTATTGTGGGTTTTGCAATTTGTAATATTAGACGTACAACTGATGACTACTTCAGAATAAATAATAGTGGCAAAGCTAGATCCACTAAACTTAGGAGGAAGGACGGTTTTTCCAGATTCCATGAAGATTTTGGTTCCATGGTAGTTTTTCGGTTAACTGAAAGCTTCAAAGTTATTTAAAATAAGGACTACAAAACTAATTAGAAGACAACTAGCGATCAACCATCTGACGAACGTCGCATTTGATAACACAAGCGTTTTTAAAAATAAATAATTGGACGTTCTCGTTACCGCTTATTACATCCCTCGTATCGTAATGCAAAGCCTAAGTACGAATAAATTGGTATTACGTTTGGCACGCTTATAATTACAAGACTTGAGTTATTATCATATGCATGAGCCTCAATTTAAGTGGCCAATTACCACACGAAATTGCATTTGTTCGCAACCAGCTTGTGTCAATTGTTGGTTTTGTAAGAATAGAGTGGTAAATTATAAATTATAAGGTGCTAGATTGCAAGATTCAAAATGCATGACCATAAAATTAGGATACCTACATGATCATAAAACCATTATGCAAAATTCTAAGACTTTTTATTGTAAGGGCTTGCTTGCATTATTAATATACCCAAATTAACTCTTACATACGCGCGACCAAAAGCTGTGAAGACCACTATCTTATATGGAGGCGCATGTTGGACAAGAGCAGTTTTGAAAAAAAACCACTGCTCCTACTTACTATCATAATGTTTTTTTGTCATAGTATTTATTTTCTAATTATGTCAATTTAAATAAATTTCAAAGAAAATACAATTGACTCCTTGATTTCTTTTGTTCTCAGAATTTTGCATAAACAAATTATCAAAACACGTTTAAAACGTGAGTAAAATCTAAATTACTGTTGTAAATACATTGCTTTATTGAATCCAGAATCCTAATTTATTTTGTTCATGTTTTGTTTTGTTGTTTGTAAAGCAGGTTTTTGACCAGCGTTCATCGGTGTTTTTACTTAAATAGATGCTGCACTTTACAGATTCACAATCAAATTCAATGCTATTCAATTCCTTTTTTTTTCCAACTGTAAAAACTCGAAATTTTATAACGTGCTCAACTTTTGATACTGATTCTACAAGTAATCCAAAAACCACCAGGTAGGTACCAACCTAATCGATTTTCGTCCTCTATAATAGCGGCAATCGATCATAGGGCATTTTAATAAAATAATTTCCCTAAAATGCCCTATGATCGATTACAGCGCGCGAATGACCTCTCATTCCAAATCCACCTGCGGCGTAAACTATGACAAATTACCGCTCATTTCACAATCATTCAACAAATAGAATTATGCAATGTGAATACCAATACATCAGAGAATAACAAACATTCCATACTAATTTTATTGTGGCGTATGCAGCTGGTGTTGTGTCATAACAAAATTTCAATGACCTAAAGCCCCTCAGCACCTTTTATGAAATTAACGTAGGTAGGTATTACCTATGTGTAGTTATAGAGAACTTTGCCTAACAGTGGCGCAGTATTGCGTATCTAAACTTTAAGTCAAAAACAATGCAAATCCCTGGTCCCATGGTTTTAACTTATAAATTCGGTTAGGTGATTCCGGGACTGGGTGTGCAGAGGTCAAAATGTCTATACGAACCGGCTGTCTTTATTTAGTACATATTTTTTTTATATTAGTATTGCAGGTATTATTAAGATTTATTGAGATAAATTTACAAGTATTTTAATTACTAAGCAGCTACCTACCTTTGGAATTAAAAATTCTGCGTTGCAAGACTGTACTACAAGCTCGTCGCCCTTGACTTAAAATTACTTGAAACACAGTATAATGAAGTATCTCATCTCAGTCAATTACCCACCTTATAACATAGCTATAAGGCATAAACTAGGGTTGAAATGTGTTGACATAATAATCTCGGAAACCTGCATATTGCAGCGCAGGATGTAATCGATTTAACTATCTTGTAATGGAAGGGATAAGTGTCAATTTAAGAGTGTACTGAATCGCTTATTTAGGTACACACCATTATTAGCGCTACGACTCGAGAAAACGGTTTTGACTGTGAGCTTACATAAAACCATTAGATAGCATCTAACTTAGGTTTTATTAGCACAGAATTTAGTGCAAGTGGTATTAGCACAAGTAGCTTAAAAAAACTCTAACCCGCGTGGTAACAATTCATTGAAACATTCGAAGTCGGACGTGCTTTTTATATTTTTTTTATTATTAAAGTTTTATTTGAAATCAGTTTTCAGTAAATTTATGCCGAGGTAAAGTAAAAATACTGTGCAAAATCTAGCACAAAAACCTGAAAAAAAGTTTTAACGCCTGCATCTACTTTTAAAAGCTTTGTTATGGTCCATCAAGTATGCATAAAGCTTGGCTATTAACACAGAGTAAAAAAAAACTGCAGAAGATCCTCGTATATCTGACACTCTTAAAAATAAAATAAAACTTTATTACTCTTTTAATAAATAAAAGAAGTTGTTTAATTGCATTATTAGGTATATTTGTCGAAGCAAGCACGAAGGTTTTGAGATATTCAGGTTTTGATGGCCCGGAATTTTCGTGTGATATTGAATGTATACTTACCAAAGATTAGTTTTCATTTTAAGACCTTAGAAGTAGGTATTTTGAAAAGAGTTCCATTTACGCCATTCGGCTTAGAAATCTAATAACACGTTGGCGTGATATTGAACCATTAATAAAACCATAAGCACGTAACCATTCATGCAAAGGCTGGTCACATAAACAATAACTTACCTAAAATCGCATATTTCATTATTGCACCTTGTAGAATAAAACAAAATTTACATACCTAGGTGAAACAGCGCTCAACAAAATTAAGAGTATCAAAAACGTTAGCCATTTTACCGAACTTTTTCGACCTATACCTGAGTACAAAATTCGAAATTTCAAACCCTAAATCCCTGAGTTATTATAATACGGTTAGTGACAGACGGACGGACGAACAGATAAAATGAAAAAAAAAGATTGAATAAAACTAATACTCGAGGTACAAACGAAACAATTACAATACTAAAATTAAAATTAAAAGAATGTGTGTTCCCCCAAAGTCCACGCTTCGTCACAAAATGGCGTCCAACTCAGCATTTGCTGTGCTACCGTGGCAGCACAACGCTGATCTTCCGTATTTGCAATCAAAGTGGCTGGTTGTTGGAAGGAATCCATTAGTTTAAAGTCGATATCAACCCAAAAGAATCTCGTTACTCACAGAGAGGTAAATTACAAGTTGCTAAACTTCATATCTCACAGATAGGCTATTTAATTTCAAACTTGGTAAATCCCAGGATTCGCCGGTAAGCAAGTGAGCTTTATGTAAGTCTTGGATTACGCAAGTTTCTATAGATCTTCGAGGAACATAAAACCAGTTACTGTACCAGTACAACCCACAAGGTCGGTCGTAAAATGTTTAGCACTTAAATTAGCTGTTTGGCAATTTGTAAACTGCCATTACAGTAATAGCTTATCTGCAGGCGTGACGTACAAAAAACAGCTTAAAATCTGCTCTATGCCCCCATTCTCAATCATTTTTGAAGTCACTTGTCTTATAATTTGAACGTTAGTATCACGTATTTGAACGTTTTGTGTGTCACTTATTTTGACACTCATCATAGGACCTTCTTCTTCTTGCAGCCCTCTAGGTGTTGTCAGCGCATAGCAATTTTTTATACCATTCTCCCCTACCGCATCTATCAGGATCAAACTGAAAGACAACTGTACTACTAGTACTGCATTTTTATATAAATAACCAGAGAGCATATCTTATACCCTTCTTGCATACTGAATTCTAAGTAATAAGAAATAGCACACAGTTTCAGTTGGTGCGAAGTAGTCATTCCAACTTGCCTATTCACTCCCAGATACGAGTTAATTGTCCCGGCAGCTTATGGGTGGAATAGCAACGTCACCTCGGTTAAAACCGCATGACACAACATAGCTATGGGCAAGTCGGCAATTATCAATCTAATATACTACAGTTGACTGAAGTAAATACATGATGACTGAAGTTAACATCAATGAGGATCTCAGGCGGATTATGTTTTTGATAAAAAATGTTGTCTTTTATTTTTGCGTTTCCATGGTCACGTTCGAGCTCCATCATCATCATCATAGACGTGGGTCTCTCCCAAGACGCGGCACTGAGCCCGGTCTTTGGCTCTTCTCATCCAATGTTTGCCAGCTATACATTTCGCAGATCGTCACCCCACCTAGCCGGAGGGCGTTCTACACTGCATCAGCTCCATCATCAGACCTTGAATATCATCTAGCATCATAGTCTTTGTCAAGACGAATCAACCTAGCCTAAGCTCGATGGGATTGCATCGTTTTATCATAGAGTTCTCACTGCCACCTTCCAGATTAACTCGCTGTCACCATATTATTATTGCTTTGTCACCGAAGACTAATAGGTTGACCACAGATAAATCTGACATCGCGAAGTGATTTACAAACATATACATAAACACTGATCAAATTCGAATCAAGATTTTTTTTGCAGAGGTTATCTTATGAAGTGATCGTTCAAGCTTTCATTATATTTTCTGGACCCAACCACATCTCAAGGTCTGTACCACCTACCTCCCTACGCGTTCATAACAAGTCAGGCCATAAAGTATCCAATATGCTAAGATGCAACGACACGCAATGGGAAACGTCTTCCCTCCGGCAAAAGTAAAAGCAATTTGATAAATTGCAGCGTGGGGCCGTAATTGTGCCCTCTGCCATCAAATACCATCGAGAGTGAATAAATACAAACGTGTGGTTTCTCTTCAAAATCGTGCAGCATTGATAGGCCACTGAACTGCTGTAGCGTATTGTATCTAGTACCTTAACAAACATTAACAAAATAGCAGGCAGCAGGATTATGACAGTTCGCAAGAAAAACCAGAAACAGAGGCTGAAGTAGAAGTTGACTTCGGCCAGTCAGTAAAAAAAGTCGTGAACTGCTAGAATGTACTCATTCTAGCAATAATTAAGTTGACTGGCCGAAGTCAACTTCTACTTCAGCCTCTGTTTCTGGTTTTTCTTGCGAACTGTCATAATCCTGCTGCCTGCTAGTATCCATTTGCCATAAACCAATTTTCTAATGTTGGAAAACTTTTTTAGAGAGACGTGTTGATACTTCGTAGCTTCAAACATAGAAGTTTGTTCGAATATTTAAAATACAAAATCTACGCTACAATAAAATCAGCTTGGATAAATAATAATTATTTAGTCTCAAATTAAACAGAAAACTTGTATTTCTCATAAATAAGTGAATTGTATTCTTTTTTGAGAAATAAATGTCTGAAACCGTAAATTACTGTAAAAGCTCTAATATTTTGCAGAATTTCGCGCAAAAAGGTCTAGCCAGATGGCTGAAACGATGGAATGTTTTCCGATAGTTGAAACCATAACGTGAAAATGTTTCAAAACGATCTTATTTATCCACTGGAACGGCATAAATGTTGGAATATGCTCTGCATCAGGCACACTTGTCCCACTATAACTTTGTAAATGCCTGAATTTTTTTTAGCATAGTGGAACGTGTAGAGTGTCCTTCAGTTTACGTTAAAATCAGCCGCGATATTATGGTATGTGCCGCTAAACACTATAAAGAAGAAATTTAAAGCTCTTATTATAAAGATAATTAATGGTGTAGGTAATAGGTAAGTGTTTTTACTTTTTATTTCCACTGCAGGGGTTTTCTGCCATTTCTCTTTTCATAATATATGTATCTTACTCTGGGTCTGTTACTATCAAATCATTATTTTTAGTCATTACTAGCTGATACCCGCAACTTCGTATGCGTGCGAAACTTTCCACCAAAATATCTGTCAACCAGTATACGATGAACCTCGTGTGAAAGGCGGCTTTTGGTTTAGACAGGTCAAGCTGTATCTAAGAATCCACGTCTTTCAATTCAATAAAATATAGCCTATGTTTCAATCCGGAAAAAGGGCTTCCGAATGGTATAAGTTTCATTGAAATTGGTCCAGTAGTTTAGGCGTGATCCACGAACAAACAAACAGATAAACAGACAAACTCGATTTTCAGAATCAGAATCGTTTATTTTGTAGAACTGTATATTATTTCGTTTATCCATATCTTTAATTTAAGTTTTTGACTTTTTTACAGTTTTATAATAGTACTAGCCGTCGCCCGCGGCGTTGCTCGCGTTCTACCCTTTAGAGTGTGACGTTTCAAAATTCCTTTCTTAGTGCACCCCTACACTATATAAGGATACTACCCTCCAAATATCATACCTCTAGGACTTATAGTTTAGGCTGTGCGTTGATTCTCTGTCAGCTTCAAAAGAGTTTTATATATATTGATGATGATGATGATGATGATAGATTAGTTTGATACGAGTAGCAACGTTAATTTCTGCAATCGCCCACACTTAATTCAAATGGCTGAAACAACAGTTTAGATAGAAAACCGTTTGCTAAACTAAACTAAATCGTATCCGCTTGAATCCTCGATTAAACTGACTATAACTACACATCGGAATAGTGTTGTGTTGACCCTCGTGGCTCGTTATTCAACGTAATTGTCAGGGACGAGACCCTTGCTTTGTGACGTCACCAGCAGGTGCGGCTAAACACGTTTTAAACTTGTGAAAAGTTGGCGAGCGCTGATTATGTTTACGTCGAAGCTGAAATTGAGCTTTTTGTTGATATTAATCAATGTTTCAAAAGAGTTTGGAAATATTTTTAGATGAATTAACGGTGAAATTGCTGTTCTAAGAACGATAAAGTGTCCCTGGCAACGGCAGCCATTTTATAATTTTGTGCTAGATAATTGTTTTTTTAGCAAAAACCTGTAAATTTTATTGACTTAACTTTTGTTATTTAGCAGTAAGGTGATAAAATGCATTGAGCAAACTTTCACCTCAGATTTTGGAATGTTGGTCGCATCGACAAGATACGTTATCACAAGGATGCCTACAATGAAGCCATAATTGAACGCCGGAAATTGACGACGTACCCAACAAATTTCTGCTCATCGAACCCCCTTTTGTGATCTCCATCAACTCTCATTCATAGCAACAGTTATTACAAGGGAAACTCAATACAGGTTAAACATTGGGGGCGGAGGTTTTTCCGGTAGAAAGTGTATGTGGGAAGTACCTACTCGGAAAAGATATAAAAGTAGCACTCACCAGTGTTTATGTGAAGTGTTCAAAAAGAATTGAGTATATGGAAAACAGTGTGTGTACTAAGCGCACCAAAGCACACAGTAAAATATAATCAAATTTTTTACGATCAATGGCGATTACGAACGGCTCATGAATCTGCAAATAACTCGCAATAAAATCATCAAAAGCGTGTTTACTCTGGTGTTTACCAACATCAAATCGGACGTAAACATGCCAGAGATAACATTTATTTTACTTGTTCTGGCTTTGTTAATTAATACAGCCAGCGCTTATCAAAATGGGTTTAGGAATATATTTACGGAATTTATGCGAAACAGAACAGTGAAATTAAGCATTAATTTGCCGTCCTTCGAGATGAAATTTACATATTTATCGAACCGTAAATTTATTTATTTTGATCTTTACGAGTCTCAATAGTCGTTTCCACATTGCCCGACACGAAAACGATATTACTTATTGCTATTTAAATAAAGCTTTAACATCGATTTTAATATTGGTTCTGGTACTAATCCATAAAGATAGTGTTCTTGCTGGTTATAATGCTATTTGCTTATACAAACTTAGGTACCTGTTAGGTATTATATTTGGTAAAGTAAGTAAATTAATATTAAAACTATACCAACAATCAACATATACCTAGATATAGCTATTATTGTTAATAACAGGTGAGTAGGCTGAGTAGGAACTTTATGAACCCCTCCTTAAATTTTTTCTCTCTCATTACCGTATTGCAGTAGCAGTGGCAGTTGGTTTCTTCAGCTTGAAAATAGTGAGAGCTTACCTGAAAAAGAAAAAAATAATGTTATTCAAATAAGACATGAAGTTTTCGACCGATACACAATCTTTTTTTCTATTAAAAAAAATCCCATTTAAAGACTTAGCAGTGTTTCCTGGAGCTAGCGAGTCTCTAGCCAAGATACAATTCCGCCTAGAGAATAGAAAATGGTAAATGTATAAAATCAGTCACGTGAGTCACATAAAAGAAAATCAAAAACTGATGATCCGGGCCAGGAGTATTTGCCTATTGACCTGGAAAATCTGGAGCGCAATATGCAAACAGTGTCACTACTCCAAATGAGATTCTTCTCAGAGGTATGTTTTTAGGATGATTGAAATTCATGATCATGCTGCAAAATATATCTGAAGGAGTGTTCAGATGACGCTCTTTATGGATAGAACCATCATCTGACCGATCTGGCTGTAAACCTGTAAACGCTGTAGCTGTCAGATACGTCGCCACCGCGCCGTAATACGCTAGCAGGCGAAGATTAAAAAATTTTGTTTGAGTACTCAAGCAGGATTGCTATTTTTTTTTTTATGATCTATATAGCTAAGCATTTGGCTGCCAGCACACCTGGTGGTAAGTGTAGCTGCAGCCTAAGGTGGAGCACGCTTAGCTATTAGTCAACCTATTCACTCTTTTCTTGAAAATTACTAGGTTATATCTTTCAGGAAATACTGAAGATGGCAGAGATTTTAAAGCTTTAGTAGGTCTACTGTCATTTTGGTTATAGATAAAAGAATCCTTTCGTAAAGACACGTTAAGTAACAGACCCCCAGTTTGATTATTATCTCGAACCAGTTTATTATAATATACCTAACTCCTATTTACCTACTTCCTAACAGTTTCCCTATAGGACGTGTTTTTATTGATAACTAGTACCAACATCATTAACATAGTTATTCGAGCATAAAATTGTTTATTGCCTCCCACCTCCCACCATGTTGACTGGGATCTGTAGCCACAGGGCAAATAATAGCATTGACTTACAAATTACTTAAGAAGAGGCTATTATTTGAACCGATTATCATTCTTCATTCTGTGGTTGAACTCACAATTTAAACTAAGCCAAAATTTTCAAAATGCAACTTAGGTACAAAATATTTATAAATGCATGATTGGAAGTACGATTTTTTAGGGCTTCAAGGCAGACTTGATACCTAAGACCCTAGACCACCAATTACTAAAGCTATACTATAATCTCTAGTATATTATAGCTCAGACTATACACATACCTACCTGTGTAGTGTATGACGAATGTTGACACACAATCATCGCAAATTAACATGCGGGGGTAGGTAGTCCCTAGAGAGTAAAAATTACTGAAATATTTGACGACGGGTAATGGCTCACTATTTAAAATAGTGCCATCTTGTTTTGTTTAGATTGTGACAAGTAAGTAAGACTCTATATTTGTAGAGTTCTAAGTAAATACTAGTCTACATATAGGTAGGTAAGGTAAAAAGCATGATAAAACTTATTTTAATACTGAATCAAAAGCTTCCAAACTTCGAATGAGAAATGTACAACTTTAGCAATAACACCACTTTTTTAATTTCTTTTTCTTCATACGGATTTGCGAAATATTAATTAGCGCCAAGAGTTTGAGAGATTGTAACATCATATAAGCCCTGATTTTTGTAAATGACTGACAATACCGATAGCAGATGGAACTGCGTTTTAATCTTACATCATCAGTCTGCGAAGAATTAATGGATAGGCATAAACTTTATTAATTTTCAGCATTATGTGACGGCCGTTTCATTTTACTAAACCAAACCTTAAGGTCATGTGTGTCATAGCAACGCGTCTCTTGTCTGGGCTCAGATACGCCTTTATTTAACAGATTTTCTTTATTAAATTTTGGCGCGGGCAGAAAAATGCTCGGCTTTGTTGTGTTGTCTGGAGGCTGAATCGTGAAAAATAAAACAGCACTTTAGATTTTACAAAAGGAAAACTTTGGACAAAACGGGCGCTTTCTCTATGCAAACGAGCTGTGCTCGCGGGCGAAAGTTCTCGTTGCGTCCCATGTCAGAGTTTGAATAGTAACAGCGGTCACCACAAACACAGATTATGCAATTTACTTTACATAAAAAAATCCGTTTTAATCATGTTTACTGACTATTTTATGATGAAAGACCCGCTACATAGCTGTATCAACTTATTTAGTCTCACCAGTGGGATTATCGAGTGGTTGGTCCATGCGTAAAAATACTAAAACTTGCGTATTGAGTAACAGAGGTTATTGAATATCTGTCTATTTCGTCTAGTTATTTAACGGATCTAAATTTGATGAGTTCAACTTCACCTTCTTCGTTTATGGCTTTTGCAATTTGTTGTTACAATTCTGCCAGTGTCTTTTATGATTTGGAACAAACAGTCGCAAAATTATCTTTTTGCACGACTTGTCAAAATATAAATACGCCAGTTTATTAGGACTGCACTGCGCCAATTTTCAGTGTATTGTTTAATGTATCGAAACAGCCCTATTCGTTGTAGAACGGAACACAGTTTTGGCATTTGATCAAAATTCATCCGCACCGGTAACGATTGGGGAAGTGATTACAAAGTATTTTGATTGATCGACGTTTTAATATCCTTTCAAAATAATTGGAAAATTAAATTCTTCGTCAATTTTAAGTTGATCAAGAATTTGTCAATGAAAACCCGGCGTGATTAGCGCTGTAACGAGTTAAGTTTAAATTGGTCGTAATCATAATTATACTAAAACGTTTCGAGAAACATTAACAGGAGTTTGCAATCAATCTGAGCTCGAGATTTGCGAAGAGCCTATCATATAATCAAATTGTCATTTGCTGAGAACTCAAAATTACAGCGATAAAGTCGACTTGTTCTACTAACGCTTGGTACTAAATAAAAACTCTTCGGGATGAGAAAGTATTACAAAACTAAAAACAAAATATTAGAGATTTAGTAGTAGATTTTCACACAACAATCGCTCAAAACAAATGTTAGCCTTTCAACTAGCTCACATATAAAACACATTTTGAAAGCTTTATAAAAATCCGCCGTCGGTCGGTTCGAAATGTTGAAGATTAAATTCAATTTAACGTTAAATATAAAACGCATCAGGGGAAGCGTCGATTTTCAGCGCGAATTTTCGTGAACATTTTAATAAAGTTCTCGCGCATGCTGTTTATAGAAAAATGCCCCTTGCACGTGTTCAGGGCATAGTTCAGGGCAGGACAAAAAATAAACAAACTGACGAAGAAATGAAGAACAATTACTGCCTTGGAGTTTATTTAGGATAGAGCTATGTATCTACGAGTAGTGAAGGTATAAATTATGTAGAATATGTAGCAACCTTGAAGAGTAGATTTAAAAACAGTAAAATACTTCAAAGGTCTGTTTATAATAAAAAATAAATAAAGCTATTTATCCTGCGTACTACTTAAGTATGTTTAGTTATTGTACACTTTCTAAGTCAGAGAAATCCTGCGCTAACTTTGCTTATAAGCAGAGACGACTTGGCATCGGAATAAGGCCTTATAAATCGAGTGTGATCCATAGTTTTCACTTTCTAACGGAAAGTTGTGTCCGCTCCATGTATTTCCCAGCCTTTTCTGTGTTTTTTTTTCATACTCCCACCTGAAAATATCGGCGGAGAGCTCACCTCATGCATTTAGTACTACCTAGACGCTTTCACACCGTGTTGGTGCCGCTACCGATATTTATGTTGATATCGTGTCTTAATCGAGTTCGGCCAATGTGCAAATGCCCTATGCCCTATGCCCTATCTTGTGATATGTCAGAAAATACAAGAATTACATATCGTTTGAATAAAGTTGCTGATCGGATGCTGATCAATAAATCGGTATCTCGTTCCCGAACAATAATGTGTCCGCGGCATACATTTTACTACCTCATCCCGACGTGACCGGAATGAATGGAATATAATATTTTGATACCCGAATTTCAGCGGTGTATAGAAAGTAGAAACAAGGCATTTACTGACCGGATTTATTTCATGGAAATGTAGTTGCTCACAAGTTATGCTTTCGAATGAAATTCTTTTAAAGTAGATTCTAAAATAAGCTCACGCACTATTACCCAGCTAGAGTGTGTTTTGTATCTTTTTACTATCATTTGACTGGTGCTACCCAAACGATGTAATTTTTAAACGATTAAGATAATAATTAAATATAATTATGATCTTAATCGTTTACAGCGGATTTATAGTTTTTCACTTTTCTATTTAGTAGTCTTTCACTATCCGTGAACTTTGCCTCTATAAGTAGTAACTCGAATCACCCCATTCCCGACTGCGTGTTTCTCTACCTCCAGTCAAGCGCCCTTGGGAGTTGTTACGCCTCTGGGTTATTCATGAACACTCTTTGAATAAAGATGAAAGATCCATCGCTACTGTACTTCCTTTCACAAAACTGCAGGCTTACAAAAGCGGTAGCAAAACGCACAGTCTTACCCTACACAATACAGTATACACTAAAATATTTTCAGACACAATAAACCTTTCAAACAAAGTCCTTTGTTCCTACCTTACAGGTAAAAAATAGCTATACAATATTGCGCGTGAAAGTGAAATGGCTCTTCTGGGTGTACTGAACGTAAAAGTATTACTCGAATGGGATACTAAACCCTTCGGAGACTTAGTTTTCGAAGTTTTGAAGAAAATAAAGGGTTAATAGGTTGGGAAAACTTAGCCTGTCTTACCCAGAAAAGAAAAAACTAAAAAAAGTTGCGTAAACCAAATACTGCTGTGTTCAAAAAGATGTACCTAGTAAAATTGATACACATTTATATAGATGGTTCCTACCGACTCTATATCCACTATCATACTATTATCAAGAAATGCGAAGAGACTCTATCATCAGTGGTGGAGTGACAGCCTTCGGGTCGTACCAAACCCACTTTGAAATAAGGAAAATAATGAAATAGAATGACATCCAAGTTTTACTGGAAGACGTATTTTATGTAAATTGCGTTATTGTTTAGTTTCATTGCTCAGCGGTACGTGAAGTGAGTACAAATTGAATGTTTGTCTGTCAGTACCCCTCGTGTTATTAATGTAAATTGCCCTCGAAAATAATGCTCTGCTTCAAGGGTCTTCCACACAAATCAGTACAAAATAGGCCAATTTTCGGGGAAAAATACGGAGGCGGTTGCAAATTATCTTTCCAGGCGTGAATTACATTATCTAAAACCCGAAACTTCCGTAAAATATTCTGTGGAATCAACATCTGGTCCATTCATCAACTTTAACTCATTCTCCCTAAAAACTACTGCTCCAACTCCGCCCAACTTTTCTAACCCTGAAACAATAACACCGAAGTAAACTGAAGTAAACACAACTGTTTACGAGATATTCCCAACTTGGTATCTTGGGTCGTGATCTCGGCGGTAGCGGGGAGCGGGGCGGTGGCGCGCTGTCGTGAACACCCGAATCTGATCTGTCGTACACCAATATATAACATTTGTATATAATAATATTTGTAAAGTAACACTTTAGATGTAAGTAATCTGTTAAGTTACTTTTCTAATAAATAAATACTAATATACTAACCAGTATGTATTAACAGTTCAACTGGTTGCACCAACGAGAAATGAAGATATCAGAATGCTCTAGAGTTTTGGATGCTGCGTATGAGTTATAAAATGATTTGGCTGACAAAAAATATGTTCAGTCCATTCGAAAAAATATTCTTATATTCACACCATCCCCGCCAACGTCCCGCTAAACGCCTCGCTACCCGCTAAGTCGTAGAGAACCTAGTTACAAACACGTGGTACAATTCATTAATCACACGAGATGAGAAGACTAAGTCCGAAAAGACTGTAAAAGTATCCACCAGTAAATACCGTTCCGTAAAGGGTAATGGACACTCAAGCAGTGCGTACAGCTTTTAAGTTTTTATTTTAATTATCAATTCTGCTAAAGTCCGAATAATACCAATAACGCATCGGACGACATCGTCACTTCAAAATGAAGCGGCTGGAATGAAGCGACTTTACCGTCTAAGGTAAAACATACATAAAACTTGATAGCTGAAACGCAGCTGAACCATAACTTTTCCCGAAGACCGGGCTCAGGAGCGCGTATCGGGATAGACCTACGTCCAGCAGTGGACTGATATAGGGTGATGATGATGAAACACGATTTGAATTTCAGCATTGCATCTAGCACTGAATAGGTATGATGGACGCTGGCCTTTTCCATCTACTCAACTTTTTTGTGAATTGATAGTCCAGTTTCCAGGTGGCGCAGTGAGATACGCGAAGAACCGTCTGTTTACGTAACAGCTTAAAAATAACCCTTTTAACTTACACAAATTATGCCCGAAGCTTATGCTTGTTAACCCCCGAATTTTTAGTGTTACGGCGCGTTTTATTTTATGCAGCATACTAAGCGCTCTTTTAGTTCATACCAAAGGGGGTATATAATAATGACGAAAGTAAGCATCTGTCAGAAAACATTTTGGAGAACGCACTAGCAACGGGGCTTTTGACTCATCGTCGACAACTTCTGAAAACTACTACAACTTTTTAGACTTTTTATTTCTCGTTTTGGTAATCCAGGCTTGCTGGCGACTACACGTGCTATCAGCCGGTCGATGCAATCCCCGCTCCAGCGTTCTTTTGGTATAAACAAAATAAAATGCTGATAGGTAGTAGTTTGAAGGTTCAAATCTTGCAGTGATTTTTTTTTACCGAACAATTAGCAACGACGGTCGACACTGCCGTCAAACCATATTTTTCTCTCATCATTGGTCTGGTCATGCTTCGAGCAAGTGTGGCAGCCGCTGACTAATTAGAGTTGCCTCGTAATATTATTTTTAACAAAACAGTCACGTTTTTCTGCAGGCCGTTTTCTCTTGATTTATTTGTAGGTCTCATTCAAGTAAAACGCGTTTTGCTTTCACATTACTTACCGTTGTTTTATATATTTTTATTAGATTGAAGAGACTCTCCTTTGATTTCGACTGTTTTATAAGCCCACATTTGTATTTCAGAACCTAATCGGCGGCCAAAGGGCGCAGTCAACGCGATGTTTTTTCCATAAATATGTATGACTATTAACCCCCAACTACATTAGCCCCAAGTCACCATTTTGGCGTTTTCCTTGCCCTTAATATTTTCATCTTTATTCAAAGATGCCTATGAATAAAACAGGCCGTAACGGGGACTCAATACGTGGACTCAGTGGAAGGTTTTGCCAATGTCATAACTTTGTTCATTTTGTTGTTAAAGTTAATTATTAAAATAGGGTGCGTAATGTAATTTTACGAAATTGTAATTCGATGAACTGTTTCTGCTTAAATTTTTATTTAAATAAAATTAATTTATCAAGTTAGTTTACCTTTTGCTTTCAAGCATTTTGGAATAAATACCTACCTACATATGCACCTACCTATTGACTTTCAGTATAACCTTTCAGCATATCACAACTAAATTAAGTCGAATTTACTAGAGTAAGGTAAGTACTCGAATTAAGTTTAATTTGCTACCCTTTACACTCTCTAAATGAACAAAGTAAGCTACTAATTCAATTCCTTTCTTCAGAAGCCCCATAATGGGGCCACTCACGCAAAATGCATTTGTAACTTTGACAGTACCGATGACAAGGGGGGCCCACATTGCCTTATTAAGTCGCATTGAATCCACACTTCTGCCTCAGGCATCAATACTCACCCCATAAAAAAGTAAGTGGGTTTTGAACACAATTTTACCAAAAAAATTTACCCTCCGTTATAGCCCTCAAAGGGATTGGAAGGTAGTGTTTCTAACCGTAGTTATGAGGATGTCACTTTTTTTTTTTGCAATCTTGCAATAAGTAATTGACATAAAGCAAGTTATACTTATAAAAAAAAACTGCCTTATTAGTCTGTGGTCAAACTTACGCTATGTTTAAATTATGCGTACAGATCCGCGAAAATATCTATTTAGCTCTTCTCCTAGGCCTTGTTTCAGCATATTGTTTTGTAGTACATCATTTATTTCCTCCTTTATTCGGTTCAAGAAAAATGCTTCAACCATAAATCAGACAAATCCCTGTATTCCGTGAGGAAGCTCCATGTATAAAATCTATTGTATCCAATCCCGATTGTAATAACATTTTCAGTACGAGCAAACATTAGTTCGTGTGAACTCGGTATCAATTCCTTGTAGGGAAACGTTAGACAAACACGGATAAAACGAATAACGAAGTTAAGGGTTGTGTATGCTATGTCGCAGCGAGCTCGATTTATAAAATCTAAATCAATGGGACCCATAGACAAAATAGATTGCTGGGAGCAAAGCGCAAGCTGCACAAAATCGGTCGTTCCGAAAATTTATGTGAGGCCTAGGTTCAGCAGTAGAATTTGCTATTACTGAAATAACCGATTCTAAATACGCTATACATAGGTAAGTACCTAATCCTTCCGATATTTTTTTTATTTGTGTCAATAATACTTTAATGACTTCACATTTATTTGAAACGAACTAAGTAAAAGTCATAAAAAGCTTAATTTTCTGTGTCCTTGCGTAAAATACGTCTTTTATTTTGTCTCAAGAGCTCGCACCCGGTACACTACAGCATAAATCATCCTTTATCCTTAGAGATAGTACCATGAGGTGGAATAATCTTATTTTCGGCGAAGTTTTATTGGCAATTCTTACGAGTATTTTCGCCTTGGTTACCAAGTTCACGGGATCTTCGGCGACTGGACCACAGAATGGGCTTTTGTACACTGGCTAATATCGACACATACACGATATCGACATGTCATAGTTGCTTGAAGATACCTAAATAATTGGTGTCGGGGCGACAACCTTTAAAAATAAGCTCTTTTCTTTCTTTATTCTTTCAACAGACGATTTCAATTTCACTACCACTTTTACAGTTGAGTGAGACGCAGTGAACTGTGTTTCTTATGTCCTTCATTTCTTATTAATAAGCTCGCTCAGCTCGATGTGAAAAATGAGCATTCGTTTAGAGCACTGTGAAGAAAAATTTATGGCCAACGGAGTCGCAAGCATTTTCCTATATAGTAACCTCATAAGTTACGCCGCACGCATATCTGCCAATTAAAGTTGAGGGAGCAGTTAATTAGGGGCTCAATGTGCTGTAAGAGATTATTTTGTTCGGACAGAGTTATGAAGGGTCTCCCATCATCCCATCTTTTCATACTAATCACAAATGGTAAAATAATGATGTATCTAATCGCTTTTCTATGTAATCTACAATCTTTTTTCTAATCTTCATTTGGTATCGTATTTTATTTAATGTACATACTGCGTGCTTTACAAGGTGTGAAAAGATCACTATCGAAACTTTTTAGGCCATGTTCCTTGATCGATACCAGCCCAAAAAACAAGTCATTACTTTTTTGAAAAATTTTTTTTTTCGAATTTTTTTGGTAGGTACCTACATGTAAAATTTATGAAGAATCTTTTAATCCACGACGGGATATGAACGCATGACTCTAACATTAGAAGATAGGGTCGTTCCCACTGGTACTCTCTCAAGTGCAATGGGTAAACTGGTGAGGGGAACCGACTCACCCATCTTGTTTCGGTACCCTCCTCACGTACTTCTTTGTTTTGGCTTAGGATAGACACGTTCAGGAAAGTCATTTAAAGATAGGGTTCTCATAGTTACCTACCGAAGTATTTTCAGGAGTGCGAGGTTGTGGGGTAATCATGGCATATACTAAAAACATGAAAGAAGTTGAATAAAGTGATTTTCGGAAGATAAATCGACCGTGACTAGCCTACTATAAAATGTTTATTCAGCAACTTACAATTACTTAGGTATATATCCTCTTTTAGCTACGATATTACCAGACCAATATAGATAAAAATTACTGCTATCGTGTTGCCGTCCTGTCTATTCAAAAGATGTCTTGTCTATCTCCATTTAATTCGTAGGTAATTTTCCTACTGCTGCAGTTTTTTCAACAAAACTTTACACGGATGCGTCTATACAACAGCTAGCTATACCTACCTGCTTAGAATTTGAAGTGTAGCTTTGAAAACAGTAGATACTACTAGTAGTACCCACACATGCAAATCTTATAGACAACAGTGTTGAAAATATTCGCAACGCCCAGCGCAAGATTTACATTTTCTATGCATTTAGATAAGTTGGGATACATATATATTTTTCTCATTGATTTTGTTTGTGTTTGAACCGAACAAAAATGGTTTATGAAATTGTAAGTTTTTGCCACTGCTTAGGAATATCTACTGTACCTAATATGACTTGTGGCTTGAGCTGCAAAGGTCGGCACTGTGTCTCTTCAGTAAAATAGAGGTATCTTCCTATATTTTATTTATTTTACCTACACCAAGGTTTATTTGATAATAGATCATTTTAAATATTCCGAGGACCACGTAAAGAGTTTTTTTTCAAAGAATTAGCGGAGTCTGAAAATTTTGGAAACATAATATCACTTTGAGCATAACAAGGTTAGGTTTTTTATATCAATTTTTAGGTTAGGTATGTATGTATGTGTATTAGGTAGTATATTTTATCCAGCTTATATAGTATGTTTTGTAGGTTAATGTAGTTTTAAAGGCGTTGTTTTTTCTTTTTAAAGTTTTACATTAGAAGCACTACCATCATCTCCACACTACGCCCAGGTTAGTTGGTAGATAATGCTAAATAGCATTAAACTCGCCTCTGTACGATTTTTAAAGTGCAATAAAGAATTTTCTAATCTAATCTAATCTAACAAGGCAACACAATTTTAGCACACTGTTACTAAGGTGTAAATAGTTCCCATTGGTTATTACTGTTCCACCCACTATCAACGACACGATATATCTAAGTAGGTACACGATAAATGTCGAGAATAAATAATGTCTTCATTATATAATCATTACCATCTATTTTCAGTAAACAAGTTATTACACATTTTATTAGACGATTTCAGGACCGAGATAATTTTTTTAATTTGGAGCCTCTGGCATATCTTTATCGTGTCGGTGTCGGTATCGGAAAGTATGCTATCGCCCGGTGTAAATTGGCTGCTTTTTATGTATAACTATCCTAACGGATATCCAGCTTCGACTGATATCTAATGAAGTGAGAGAGAAATGATGAATGAGGCGAGCAAACGTGACAGCATGAATTTGTACATAATAGTGTTACTTACCTATTTTTTTTTTATATATTGGTTGGTATCACCAGATGTTTCCGCTAAATTAGGTAATATACCTGTGTAGGTATTAGGAAAACTAGCTGAAGAAAATGTTATCCATCAAATACAAACACATTTATTTTGGTTATAGAGTAGGTAAGTAGGTATGTAGAGAGTAGTAATAGAGTAGTTTTGGAGCAAAATATTGACTAGGTACTTACTGCAAATAAAATACCTGGTGGGCTCGACTTAATAAAGATATTTGTTCAAATTAATTAATCGAAAAAAAAAGGCTTTAAAGATTTTATCAAAAGAAAATTATATGTCCCATTTTTTTCCAGACCAAAAATGTTAAACCATATCAATTCAAATATTTTGATCAAAGATTGGATTAAAATGTTTAATCAAAATATTTGACTAGAAAATAAAAGCATATCGTTCCAATTCGTAAGCCAGTTGTTTGTTTGATAAGCAGTAAACGGACAAGAATAACCTTACATAAAAAAATAGCTCGTTAACATAATGATTCCTCCATAAACCTTTTCATAGAAAACAAAATTATGTATCTAGGTCGTAGTTGTGCCGACTCACTGTCCATCCGTGCATTACTTCGATCGAACGAGCCGGCTGCCAAGAACAGTTTGTTCTCATCTGAGCATCCTAGTCACAATGGTGCTTATAGCCCAGAATAAGTATTGAAATGCCTACCCTCAGGTCTTTTTCACATCATACCAAGAGCTCAGCCTCTCTAGCCAAGTTAACATTCCGAACTAACAATCGCCAAAAAACCGCTAAAATTTATCAAAATGTATGTAAATGACAACAAATCATCATCATTTCCCTGCCCTTATCCCACGCTAGGTGGGGTCGGCACAACATGTTTTCTTCTTCCACTCACTCCTATCATTCGTCAAATCTGAATCTACTCCTCTCACATTCTTATCCTCTTTCACACAATCCAACCACTTCTTCTTCGGCTTTCCTCTACTTGCACACCCCCCAGCCACACTCATATTCATAACTCTTTTCGTAAATGACAACCGAACTAAATGAGAGAAATCATCATCAGCTCGGAAGTAAGCTCCACTTATCCAATACGGTTTACCCCTCTTGGAGGTATCAGTTAGAGCTTTTTAGGCCTACGTTTTTGCAGTTTTCTTTCCATTTACTTACTACTACAGATCATAATATAACTTACTAGGATGTTTTAGAAACTGTATCATTTTAATGAACACAGTAAATCATTTCTTTTCACCCTGCCCGTACGCGGACTCAATTTTACGCGGACTCAATTTCACAATGTATAATTGGAATCACACCAATACCCGTTACCGTTCGCCTTTTGTTATCACTGAATTATGACTTCCAATAGCCAATTAACAGTAAAACAACAAGCCTAGTTACCACATCCCCAATGACACCCTATAGGCGTTTGTACACTGCCCGACACCGACACGATTATTATTATTATTTATTACTAGCCGTCGCCCGCGGCGTTGCTCGCGTTCTAGACCCTTTAGAGTGCGACTTTTCAAAATCCCTTTCTTAGTGCGCCCCTACACTATATAAGGAACCGACCCTCCAAATTTCATAGCTCTAGGACTTATAGTTTAGGCTGTGCGTTGATTCTCTGTCAGCTTCAAAAGGGTTTTATATATTTTGATTAAGCCTTTATTAACTTAAAATTACATTACTTAGTGTACATCAGTTTCCCTTTTCATTCAGTACGTCTGTTTGATGTAAAGGCCTTCTCCAGCTTTTTTCATTCACGTCTATCTTGCGCTAGTCTTGTCCTTAGTGGACCTGCAGTGGACCACACCGACACGATCACCGACACGACGCCTTATTCTAGTAATTTATAACAGTGTTCTATTCGGTTCGACGGATCTTCAGCTTAGCTGAAACGTCACTGTGCGACTGGATTAAAATAGCCTAAAAACAAATGAAAAGCTACGGTTCAGCTGTGTTACAGTTGTTAGAGTTTGATAGTAAAATATACTAAATAACCTAATAACAGATAAAAGGCTACGGTTCAACTGTTCTGCGTTTCAGCTGACAAGTTTGTTAGTGGATTATTAGTAATTGGCCCAATAATATTATGTTAGTGTGGCTCGAACTACCGATGACGTCGACGCGATGCGAAAGCGTCTAATAATTTGTGATAATAGATCACCGACGATATCGTGTAGGTGTCGTATCGTTGGTATCTGAAAACGGCCCATTGTGTAAATGAAACTAGATTACACACGAATTAAAGTTTCGGCCACAGTTCTGTTTAATTTTATGAGACAGGACAGAAACTATTACGAACATTGTATTATTTAGTTTAGTAAAATGTGGAAAGTTCAGCTTACCTATTGTTAGGGTTCAATTTACAATCATCGTTGTTTACAATGCGTTTATTGTTTTGTTATCTGATAAACAGTTGGTTTTTTTTTTTTATTATATTTTGAAAGTAGGTAACATGATAAAACTCCAGTGTCAACTCATCCACCCACTGTTCACAAAACTAATTTAAAAAAAATACTATTTTACGTCAAAAAACTTTTGAAAAAGATTCATTTCACCAAACAGCGAACTCTTTCACCAAAACAAACAAAAGCTGAACCAAATAATCATCCGGGCAAAAAGTTCCAAATCTAACCAACTTTCGTAAAAGTTTAACGCAACAGACCATTCTATACTTCGCTATATTAAACGTGCCCTGCTGCCATCTAGTGGGAAAACATTACAAAACTAATTTTGACTTCGGTTTGCAGCATGAAAACAAAACACAACCTTACATCTGTCAATTTCACTTGTTTTGCTTCATAACCCTAATAAAGAATTAACTTATCATGCAAAAGCCTACTTCCAAAATCACAAAGAAAATGTTGTTTTATTTTTATACTTTTTCATCGAAATGTGAAAGTGAACATGAAAATAAAATTTTTATAATTTACTAAAATAAAAATTCTGGTTTTAGTTTTGTTGTGTTTTTATGAACACACCTTTAAAAAAATTAAACCTGCCGCACCAGACGACTAGACAGACACACGATCCAATTTTTATTGATCTAATTAGTAATACTGAAAAGAGGGTTTCCACTCGGAGAAGTTTTTTCATCAAATGGTTGACTACCACACAAAAGACATTATAATAACTAATGAGTGCCTACTTAGTACATCTTTTTTCTTCTGGATTCAATTTTTGGCCTTCAACCTATATCGTTTCTTAGGTACTTAGGTTTGCTAGATTACGTAAATCGTTCGCTCACACAAAGTTCATCAGTTAAGAAATCGTGACAAAGTTGCAGGAGCTTCTACGTAAACACCTACGTTTGTAAGGAAGTGTATTGTTTCTCCAGACGTGAAGAATACTTAGAACAGTGAGTGTGGCAATTACACTCAAGTA
Source organism: Eulithis prunata (assembly GCA_918843925.1). NCBI lineage: Eukaryota > Metazoa > Arthropoda > Insecta > Lepidoptera > Geometridae > Eulithis > Eulithis prunata. The sequence goes on along the minus strand of OU974014.1, from coordinate 4,515,784 downwards.
TTACACTAGGGAGCGACGCTGCACCAAATTCATAATTAACTGAGATGGAGTCTTGACATTTTCAAATTAAAACGCTTTTGTACCGTTTCAGATTTCTCCGTGTCAACTAGATTCAACTAGATTTTCCCTAAAACTGTAAGTACGCGTTTAACTGACTACTACTGAATACTGAATGAATGCAACTTTATTATGTAAAAAATAATCAAATTACTGAGAATGACGACGGCGTATTTTATGAAGATATCCGCGTAAGATTTTTATTAGAATTCAGTTTCCAATCACAAAAGAACTTTGGACAATTTGGTATTTAAAATTAAGGAGTAAGAATCACAAGTATTGTGAAGTCACGTTGAATAACAAGAAAAATTACTTTTATCGAAACAGGAAACTCCAAATCAATTTTAAAAGATAACGTTTTGAACGCGAATATTAAAATGATACCCATTCGTTACCGATATTTCTTATTTCCTTTCAAAATTTAATTAATTTTTCTCAAGCATTGGATCATGAAATTTCGCCACAAAATTCTGGCGGTTTCACGGATAGGCACTTCTTTTAAAAAATAAATTTCAGAAGCATCACTAAAGTCATTCAGTTCAACGACCCTCAGAGAGGCAGACTAATTTTTCCTCGTCGTCACCGCACCACTGGAATGAGGTAATGTTTTAAAAGCATTGAGGAAGAGGCGGATAAGTAGAGTTTATCTGCCTGATTGCGGTAGCTTTTGACGGGAGAGCCAAAACCTTCCTTTCTGAAAAAACTCTGGCCTACAAACTGTAGCGGTAAGTAAACATTTTACAACCAAACTTTTGAATTTCGAGGGTAAATGCAATAAAAAAATAAAGAAGGACCAGAACCTCCACGGTACATCTCCTTTGGGAGTTTTTGGTAAATTTTATTTTTCACAAGCCCACTTTTTGGCAGAAGAAAAGTAAGTATACCTTCAGCCCTTTCTGTAGTATTTATCCGTAAAAACACGGTTACCGCTTTTACAGAAATCATATAGCGACCATAGCGTGAGTAAACGAAATACCGAGATGGATGTCTAACAACACAAACAAACAACACAAAAACAAAGCAGCCAAATATTTAGCAGTGTTTGTTTAAATTTTTTGACAGGCCTTACCGAATTGTATACCTAAATTTCATAACTTTGGAATGTCCTAACTTATATTACGAAAGATTTAATTCATAAATAAAAATACGACTGGGTAATACACTATTTAAAATATTTACAAACCGTTGCAAACGATCACAAAATATTTTCTATACAAAAACCGACAAAGAGACACTCAATAAAGTCCAAGGCGCTGTAAATTCTTGTAAATTTCAGAGTCGGACGAATATAAAAGTTCAAAACAAGTTAAAAGAACCAGCCTACACTTCTCTAGTTTCAGTTTCCGCGAATAGAAAATCCCGTTAATAATAAATAAGAAACCGAACTTCACCCGCACACGATACAAACTTTTCATCCCGCGATGTAAAGATGACGAAGTTCTAACAGCTTCAAGCTAGTTTACAGGAAAATGTGGGTGGATGTACTTGAAGTATAAGCCCAAAGTAGATAGGTAGTGGGTATGAGTATACAATCGTATCCCAATTTTTTATTAATAATTTAGTCACAACTGTACGGTGACTAAATTAACGGTAGTTTAGTACGGTGTAGATATTGAATAGAACTTGTTATATAAAATTAAATAATAGTCCCTTTATGAAAATATAAAAAAAAAGTTAAAGGATCAAAGTAGATAAAATGAGGACCTAATTGAATCAGTGGAAGCCTCATAAGTCTGCGCGTCTCCAGCTGGCGAGTTGTCATAATTTCCTGTCCATAATCAGACGGAACTAGAGAGTCAGAACGAATAAATCCGAAATTTCAGAATTCAAGTCACACTACGCGCCAACTACAGTTTGACTGCCAAGGTTGCAACGTCACAGCGCAGTGTAAAGCGCATACGCTAACATCACGATACGATTGCGATTGTCAGATTTATTGCTTACCCTCCACTGACAAGGGGGAGGCGGTGTCTGCGTACATAAAGCTTAGTGCATTCAATAGCCACACGGAAAAAAAGGATATCTTAATCCAAGAATACCAATATTCTCATAAAAATTGTTTCAATCCAAGTAAATATTTTATTAACTAAAGCAAATGTTCTTCATCCAAGAAAACGTGTTTACTTAAATATAAAATAATATTTTCTTCTTTTTAATTCTTGATTTAAGTAAATATTTTTGAGTCAAGAATATTGCAATCTCAATTGAAGAAGACATCTGATTTTGACGGAATACTTTGAAAACTTTTCACATCAAGATAATCTTGTCTTCTTTCAAGATGATAAATGACTTCGTTTAAGATTATTAAAAAAAAGTTGGTTTAAGATAAATAATTTCTTAATCTAAGAAACGTTTGCTTCCTATAAGAACATGTCATTCTTGTTTCATTTTTTTTAATCTTTTTTACCTCAAGAATTTTAAATCAGGACTTTTTTCTAATATCAAGAAGTCACTTTCTTATCCTTCATTCATTCCGCTGATCTTTGAAACAAGACTCACTACATTCTTCGTTCAAGAATGTTTACATCTACTTCTAAAATTGTATTTATTTCGTATCAAGATTACACATTTTTTCAATTCAAAACGATTTTGTTTCTCATACCAAGAACGTGTAATTTTGCTTCAAGAACTTCGGATTCCTTTAATTTCGATTAAAATAATCTAATTTTGTTTGCTTGACTTAAGAATATACTATGGTTAGTTGAAGAATTTCTGAATCTCATTTGAAGACAGCGTTTGGTTTATCTGAACATTATAGAGATACTTCATATTAAGACTTTTTTTCTTCTTTCAAGAAGTCACTTTCTTATATTTAAATCTTTTTGCTCATCTTTGAAACAAGACTCACTACATTCTTCGTTCAAGAATGTTTACCTCTTCTTCTAAAATTGTATTTATTTCGTATCAAGATTACACATTTTTTCAATTCAAAACGATTTTGTTTCTCATACCAAGAACGTGTAATTTTGCTTCAAGAACTTCGGATTCCTTTAATTTCGATTAAAATAATCTAATTTTATTTGCTTGACTTAAGAATATACTATGGTTAGTTGAAGAATTTCTGAATCTCATTTGAAGACCGCGTTTGGTTTATCTGAACGTCATAGAAATACTTCAAATCAAGACTTTTTTTCTTCTTTCAAGAAGTCACTTTCTTATATTTAAATCTTTTTGCTCATCTTTGAAACAAGACTCACTACATTCTTCGTTCAAGAATGTTTACCTCTTCTTCTAAAATTGTATTTATTTCGTATCAAGATTACACATTTTTTCAATTCAAAACGATTTTGTTTCTCATACCAAGAACGTGTAATTTTGCTTCAAGAACTTCGGATTCCTTTAATTTCGATTAAAATAATCTAATTTTATTTGCTTGACTTAAGAATATACTATGGTTAGTTGAAGAATTTCTGAATCTCATTTGAAGACCGCGTTTGGTTTATCTGAACGTCATAGAAATACTTCAAATCAAGACTTTTTTTCTTCTTTCAAGAAGTCACTTTCTTATATTTAAATCTTTTTGCTCATCTTTGAAACAAGACTCACTACATTCTTCGTTCAAGAATGTTTACTTCTTCTTCTAAAATTGTATTTATTTCGTATCAAGATTACACATTTTTTCAATTCAAAACGATTTTGTTTCTCATACCAAGAACGTGTAATTTTGCTTCAAGAACTTCGGATTCCTTTAATTGCGATTAAAATAATGTAATTTTATTTGCTTGACTTAAGAATATACTATGGTTAGTTGAAGAATTTCTGAATCTCATTTGAAGACCGCGTTTGGTTTATCTGAACGTCATAGAAATACTTCAAATCAATACTTTTTTTCTTCTTTCAAGAAGTCACTTTCTTATATTTAAATCATTTTGCTCTTTTTTGAAACAAAACTCACAACATTTTTCGTTCAAGAATGTTTGTTTATACCTTTTTTTAATTTTATTTATTTCATATCAAGATATAGGTAGATAATAATATGTACTTAGGTAGATACACATTTTTTCATGTGTTGCTGTCAGTCATGACAAAGATTCTTCTATTTGGTAGGTAGGTAATGTAGGTATAGATTATAGAAATACTTCAACACAAGACTAATCGAAGAAGTGGCTTTACCTCAATTAAATTAAGCTTTTATTATATTCTTATAGTTTTATATCATTTGATAGGTACTTAGCGACAAGGTATTTGATACAAACTTACGAACTAGGTAGGTATATAGGTAAATCCATTGTGTTATACAGTAATTCTGCCTTCTGCGCCGTTGCCCGTTCGATTCTCACCGTGAACAAACATTTGTGTGATGAACATACATACATAAATGTTTGTTCTGTGTTTATACATGTACAAAAATAAAGTATTTAGGTACAAAAAAAAGTATTACAAGTATTATATCAGCTATCTCGTTCCCATATCCACAAGTTTTGGCTTAGTTTGGGGCTAGATAGTGCTGTGTGGAATTTCCACCGATGTTTATTATTTTTTATTTATGTATGGTGCGCGCTGCCGCGCAATGTCACCCCGGGTTGTGTGTGGATCAACCATCGGTAAAGTTAATGGTGGTATAGGTACCTACTATAATTCTCTAATAGATAGGGTTCGATATCGTTCGTGAGTGTTCACATACAGTAGTTTTTACTGTTTAAGTTTGATAATGCAAGCGGCAAAACTCATAGGTACTTAGGTAGGTACCTACATAAGCGTATCACAGACTACAATATCGCTGCTTGCCATACAATCACTATGAGCCACCACAAACGGTTAAGATAATACCTACCTACCTACCTACCTACCTATTTTAATATTACTGGCCTAGGTAGTTATAGTGATGTATGGCGAGCGATACCTAAATACCTTTTATATGTATAGTAGGTCCACGCTTCAGTTTCATTTGAAAATTAAAATTATTTAGGTAGGTAGGTATACATTAATGGGCACTACGAACAGGAATGTCCGTACGACTTCCTAAATAACTACAAGCCTACAATTCAGTTGTAAATCAAACGAAAAAATATTACTCTCCTGCCGCCTCCTGCAGTCGGGTAAAAACAAGACTTGTATTCTTGGCTCAAGAATACAAGTCTTGACGGACCCCAGTCCACCCAATCACTCTTCCATCCCAGTCTTCCTTCATTTCCAGTGTTGCCAATTTGGCATTTTTATGGCTAAACCTGGCATATTTCTACGCTGCCTAGCATTTTATTTTACCATTTGCTAACATGTTTTTTAGCATTAAAAAAATTGGTACATACTTTTGTCCTTGCTAGGAACACAAATTTCAACGAACAATGAAATGAATGAACGAACGTTGTCTTTAGTTTTTCTTTTTTGATGAAAACGGCCGTTTGTCTCGAACCAATCCAACCAAACCTAGCTTACGAGTAGGCAGTGCAGCGACTAAATAAGAAATTTTATTTTGTGTAGGTACATAGTATAACATGCTCAGACGATTCAGCTAAAGCTTACTGTAAATATTGTCAGTGCAATATAATTGCTAAAATGTATTGTTTAAAACAGCATCTTTTTTCAGCAAAACATTCTAAAACTGTTGAACCATTGAGAAGTCAAAGAAGAATTGACCTTCAGTTGCAAGAAACCATGATGTTGCAAAAGCAGAAGGATCATTTTTAGCTCTGTTTATTTGTGAACATAAATGCTCCTATAATGGCAATAGACCATTTATCAGAACTAAGTAATAAAGAATATTGGTTTGGCATTTTATTTTAGCATTTTTCAGAAGTACCTATCAGATTTTTTCAGCATATTTTTGGAATTTTTTGAAAAAAACTAGCTATAATTTTGCCATGACAGTTGGCAACACTGTTCATTTCACTCCATTCTTTCTTTTCTGGCCGTTGCCGTTGCGTGCGTTGGTTGGTGTCTTTGATTTAATAATTCTGAGGAGTGTGTTGTGGTTATAATGTTAGAAATAAACCTAGTGCGTGAGCTTTTGAAAAGCTGGGACATCGAGGGAGCCATAATTTGACAATTTTGCAAGTAAGTCTCATAATGCATTTTCACTAAGCACCTACCTACCTACGTGTAAGTCTTTTGTCTTTTCTCATAGTAGGTACATCTACAGTTCTATAGAAGTAACTAGTACTAGTGTTAGTTATTTCATATTTTGTAGAAGGTACATAGTGATTCAACAACATAAGTACCGTCCTAGGCCTACTAGGTAGGTACGTACCTACTAATCTCCCAAGAATTGTATTCTTCGTTCAACACATATAAAGTCTTATTTCAAGAAACATATTCTCAAATGCATCGTCTGCTCGGAAGTAGGTATCTACGTTGTAAGTGGTTGTAAGCAATATCTAATCCCGAGGGAGCTGTTCGTTTACCAGGATGATGACATGTAGGTAAGGTTAACTTAACCTACACGTAGATAAACGCGTGATTGAGTACCTACTACCTAGGTAGGTAGATACCTACCTCCTACCAGGTTTGTTTGCACCTAAACTTGTACCTTCCTATTCTAGCTAGTCAATTGGGTGTTAGTTATTTCATATTTTGTAGAAGATACATAGTGATTCAACAACATAAGTACCGTCCTAGGCCTACTAGGTAGGTACGTACCTACTAATCTCCCAAGAATTGTATTCTTCGTTCAACACATATAAAGTCTTATTTCAAGAAACATATTCTCAAATGCATCGTCTGCTCGGAAGTAGGTATCTACGTTGTAAGTGGTTGTAAGCAATATCTAATCCCGAGGGAGCTGTTCGTTTACCAGGATGATGACATGTAGGTAAGGTTAACTTAACCTACACGTAGATAAACGCGTGATTGAGTACCTACTACCTAGGTAGGTAGATACCTACCTCCTACCAGGTTTGTTTGTACCTAAACTTGTACCTTCCTATTCTAGCTAGTCAATTGGTTCAAATCATTTCATTTTAAGTAGGCAGTGTAGGTACTTAGTTTGGAAACAAGAATTCATGAATGTACCCATTAGACACTTTAAAAAGTCTTCTATGGGGTTAATGGTTAATCCTAGCTACATAATTATACCTGATGAGTTTCAAATTCTACCTATTAATTTCAGAAAATGGCATTACTCGAAGTCATTTTAAAGACCTAACGGATGATCTTCTAAAGGAGCTGTGCCCAAAAATTTACACGCATGAATACATAACAGCAGAGGTTTGTATTTACCTACTATATACTTCTACTAGGAAATAATAACATATTAGTATGTCTGTCTAATCTAAACCAAGTTGAACATCTGTTCTAGCAGCCATTGCATGCAAGGCACCTAATAATAATATTTTTTTATGATACACCATTATTTTGTGGTTAGTTTTATAAAGCAATTACATTTCCCGCCATTTATTATTTTATAATGTAGTACCTACTAGTGGCCTGCCCTGGCTTCGCACGGGTGTACATTTATTTGTTAAACATTTTGGGTTACAAATAGTAAATGTACAAAGGGTTATATTTTAATATCAGTCCTCTGTAATATTACAATAGATGAAATATTTAAATTGATGTAGTTGGATCCTTTCAAGTAATATTTATAATAAAATATTTATTTTACTTTTTAGAGTAAAACATCAACCATCACTTCTGTGCCCGGTTGCTCTCAAAACACAGAAACTGAAATCAGCGAAATTGAATCGAATTTGGAAGACAACATACTGCTGGAAATAATTGGATGTCGACCACAATTTCCAGAGTTTGATTTAAAAACTCTACTTTCAACATCACCTTCTGGGAATAACATTCTCAAATATTATGAGACGCATAAACAGCTGACAGCCAAACATCGAAATAATCTCACAGATGTCATCTGTAGGCGTACTTTTACACGTGTTGTAAATCAGTAAGTACCTACTCTATTCATTTGCCTCTTGCTATGTAAAAAAACTGACCAGCTGAGAAGAGGGATGTTTTAATCATTCAATGTTTGTTTATTTCAGAGTTGCACAAAGATGATGTTGTATGACTCAAAATAAATTCTGAGCCATGGGAGGATGTCATTACCAAGTGGAAGGCTACATATAACTTACGCCAGCTGCTACAATATGAAACCGTGGAAGCATTAATAGAAAATTGGCCCATATTAAATGATGTCAGAAGCGATGTGTTGGTAAGTTAACAACTCTCTTTTACCCGACTACAGAAGGTTAGGTATGTGTTTAGCAGTCTAAATATATGGAATGTAGGAATGTGTTTGTAAGTTGTAATATATTAGCGGATTAGTACTAGGTATATATTTATTTCAGTTAATTTATATTTGATAATGGGATTTCGCAAAGTCATGCCTGAATCAATTAATTATAATTGAGTAAAGTCAAATTTATCAAATGTTTCTGGATAGGTAAGTAATGTAAAATAAACTTTTTAATTTTTAGATTCAATGAGACTTCGACGCATTACATCCTGGAAGAGCCAATAAATTTCACCTACTATGGAAGGAATTCATTGCAAATATTGAGGACATAAAAAAACCACATGCAAATGAAGAGGTGGCAGGCTTAGTCCATTATATTAATGGAATAGTTAGTTGATGACGGTTGGTTTTTACTTTTTTTTTAAATCTTTACATTATACGAAATTAGAATGAATACATACGTAGCTACATTCAAAGCAAAAGTAAGATGGTAAAAATACTCTACTATCAGAAGTTAATATCTAATTAAAACTGAGAATAAAAACATAGAGCTTACCATGTTTTTATTAAGGATTTTTTTATAGTCTTATGATAAGAGAAAGGAACATTAGATTAGGTATTATTATATAAGTAGAAATCTTTCAGTCTAAAAATGCACGCCCTACTCCAGCCCTCACTAGATGCAATACATGCCACCAAGCATTTTCAACCTTTCTCTTATCATAAGACTATAAAAAAATCTTATTTATATAAATATCCTTAATAATAACATAGTAAGCTCTACGTTTTCATTCTCAGTTTTAATTTGATACTAATTTCTAATAGTAGAGTATTTTTATGTTAATTTTGCTTTGTATGTAGCTACCTAGGTAATTATTCTAATTTCATATGAAGATTTTTTTTATAATGTGATGTGCATTGCAGACATTTTGTTATATTATTTAATTAATAAAAATATAAATATTTCATAAAAATCATTGTATTTAATTTACGTGACGCTTCCAGAACCTTAGACGTTTTGAGGCAACACTTGTATGTTTTACATTAAAATAATATAATTTTACAATATATTAAAACAATATGTTCTTATGTAAAGCCTCTACTATTTTTAGCTGAAGAGATATGTGTTGAGACAAGACTAGTTGGTTTTCTATTAAAACAATTTAATCTTAGGTGGAGAAGCCTCTCCTATTCTCATCTAAAAGATATTCGATTTATTTTAAAGAATAGAAGCGGTTTCCCGTAAAATAATATAATTTTAGGGGAAACCTCTCCTATTCTTAGCTGAAGGCGGATTGGTTTTTAAAATCAATCGAATATCTTTTAGCTAAGAATAGGAGAGGCTTCACCTAAGATTACATTGTTTTAATAGAATACAAACTAGTCTTGTCTCAACACAAATATCTCTTCAGCTAAGAATAGTAGAGGCTTTACCTAAGAATATATTGTTTTAATACAAAACAAACGAGTTTTGTTTCAACACAAATATCTCTTCAGTTAAGAATAGTATAGGCTTCACCTAAGATAATATTGTTTAGGTAGGAAACAAACAAGACTTGACTCAAGACGAATAGCACTTCAGTTAAGAACAGTAAAGGCTTCACCTAAGATTATAATGGTTTTAGTAGGAAACAAACGATACTTGTCCCAACACAAATAGCTCTTCAGTTAAGAATAGTAAAGGCTTCACCTAACATTTAATTGTTTTAATAGGAAACAAACTAGTCTTGTCTCAACACAAATAGCTCTTCAGTTAAGAATAGTAGGGGCTTTACCTAAGAATATATTGTTTTAATTGAAAACAAACGAGTTTTGCATCAACACAAATATCTCTTCAGTTAAGAATAGTATAGGCTTCACCTAAGATTATATGGTTTTAGTAGGAAACAAACGATACTTGTCCCAACACAAATAACTCTTCAGTTAAGAATAGTAAAGGCTTCACCTAACATTTAATTGTTTTAATAGGAAAAAAACTAGACTTGACTCAACACAAATAGCTCTTCAGTTAAAAACAGTAGAGGCTTCACCTAAGATTATATTGTTTTAGTAGAAAACAAACGATACTTGACTCAACACAAAGAACTCTTCAGTTAAAAATATTAGAGGCTTTACCTAACATTAAATTGTCTGCGTAGAAAACAAACAATTCTTGATTCAATACAAATAGTTCTTCAGTTAAGACTAGTAAAGGTTTCAACTAAGATTATACAGGTTTAGTAGGAAACAAACAATTCTTGACTCAACACAAAGAACTCTTCAGTTAAGAATAGTAGAGGCTTTGCTTAAGATAATATTGTCTCGGTACGAAACGGTAATAATTCTGCAGCAAAAAAACAAAAAAATATTAAAACAGTAAAATTCTTTAACTAAAATAGCGTACATTCTTCAAACGAAATTTCAGAATTCTTGTTTCAAAATCGAATGTCTTATGCGAAGACAATAAAACTGAGACAATAATTTGCTCTGTTCAAGAATATATAGTGTTCCCCATATATGAGTCTACATTTGTCTTGACCAAGTCGATATTGTCTTGATCTAAGACATCTTTTTTTTCCGTGCAGCTTAGCTATTCAGCGCTCCCCTAGCCAAGTTGACAGTCTACAGTCTCGCTAGAGAATGGAACCTCAAAAATTAATACGGATGGTCACGTGACTTTTAATTTTTAACCGACTAAAATAGAGAAGGTTTTCAATTCGGTTGCATGTTTTTTATTTAAATTTTTTGCAATGTCATTTCCATACATTTTTATTTCTCTAGAGATTTCAGAACCTCAGCTTGACTAAAGCTCGTTACTTACACTTCGTTGTTACAAACTAGGTACAGCTACTATTTAGAGGCATGTAGAGTCTATCTCTCTATTTCCAGTTTCAATTGCATTTTAACGGACCCAGCATTTTACTGGCCCAAGACTAATTTCATAAGGCCTCATGCATTTTCTTTTTTAAAAAGTCTAATGTCAGTGCAACAGCTGAGATTGTACATCGGACGTTCTCAACTGAAACTCATAACAGGGATTAGTCAAGTCTGAAGATCGATCGCTTCAGGACAGTCCTCGAATCATAAACTTGGAGCCTAACTTAAGCCGAGATAAGAGATTTTAATCTCTTGGATTATACGGGGAGACAATTTCAGCATGAAATGTATAGGCTGCGACCATATATGCATGCATGTAATCGCCATTTGAAGTTGGTATTCAACCACGCAGATGTATTTCTGCGTAAGCAATGCCCTTGTCATGCATAGATCAATCTCTTTTTCAAAATGCTTAAAGTTAGTAGTACCTATAATGTAACTTCAATAACGGTCTCTTGAGGTTTATTTCATAGCAATCAATGCAATAGTACCTACTACAAACTACTACCATATGTAATGTACCTACACATTATATTTACACATTAATTTGAGAGGCGTCATGGCTCAGTCGGTAGTAGCTCTGCCTTCCGTGCTGTGGGTCGTGGGTTCGATCCCCACCGAGAACAAACATTTGTGTGTTGTAAAAACATAGATGTGTGTTCTCTGTCTGGGTGTTTCTATGTATTATTAGTATGTATTTACAAAAAAAAATGTATGTATTCTATCAGCCATCTAGTTTACATCGTACAAGCTTTGCTTCGTTTGGGACTAGAAGGCGTTGTGTTAAGTGTCCGTGAATATTTATTTATTTTTCGCATTGCCAGGTAGTACTACAAAGGTACCTAGTGGTTTTGAAAATAATGTAGATTCCATAACTCTTATTACATTGGATTGCAAACAATCGCCTCGAAAATTTAAAACTTTTAATCAACTGTTGTAGTTGACACTACAATTGGAGAAAAATTTCAATTTTAAATTTCCACACTCGTCGCAAAATTTAAAATTAACAAGAGAGTAGTATGCAGAGTTGTTCTTATTTCAAACAAAAAAGCTAAAAACAGCTTTGTTGATTGCGTTATAGCAGCATGAAGGATTTGAACTAAAAAGTCGAGAGAAAGTTACGCCCTGATGTTTTCCGTAGTCCGAAACTAGAATAACTCTTTTGGGAATGATCCTATCACACCCTGTATTCAACATTGTAACATACACCCACAAAAACCACAAAACCACATTGTCCTTACCAAGAAAGCTCATGAATGCTAATACGAATAAGCGATTTAAAAATTACAAGTACATTTTGCCACTGATAGCCCAAGATAGCAGAACACCCCCGCGGCAAAAGCTTAAAGATACGACCATATTACTTCTACGATGTCACTTCTAAAGCACATACTTGACGCACGTACCTACCTGAGATAAGTATGGTTCATCTGCGTTGGGACTTTCATGTCAGTGGCAAGCTTTTAAACTTAGCATAGGTGAAGGTCAGATTTTTTAACATTCCAAAAGTTATGAAATTTTGTGTTTTTCCTATAGTGTGACATTAGCATAGGCTGATTTCACACTGCCGCTAACAAGAAACTAATAGGTACACGATATCGTGGAGATAAACGTTTTCACCGAGTTGACGACACCGATATTTTACTCGAACAACGGTATCGTGTCGTACCAGTATACAAACGGCCAATACTCGTAGATTCAATCTAAGATGTTTGAAATAGATCCCTGCATTTTCAATACCAATAAATGCGTACAGACTATTAAAATTTCAACTACGAGAACCAATGAAAACTAAGTTTTAAAAATCATTGTCTCTCAACGGACTGGATATTTTACTACTTGTACTTTTCCTTACTTACCACGATAAAATCACTTAGTATCAGGCAAGTAACTTGTTAGAAGACCAAATAGAAGAGTTAAGAATAACCAGCTTAATTCTAGTGTAGAGCATTTGTCGGACATTCTACATTTACGCACGAAGATATCACCGTCGCGGCCGCCACTTTGCTAATATATTCTCCAGTAATTGTTCCAGAAAACCCCACTCTATTATTCGATGAAGTGTGAAGGCACGAAGGGCTCTACAATTTATAGAGCAAGTTTAAACCGCGGCACTCGCATCATTCAAGATAATATCTATTAATTTAAACAAAGATTTCGTCGAAGCTGCGGTTAATTAAAATTCTTAGGTATCTCATAATGTTTGCTATAAACTCGCTTTCGACATAAAATGTTGAGGGCTCGTAGCGCGCAGATTGCTGTACTTGAATGTACTTTGTGAAGCAACGGAACCTTTTGTTGTCCTCCTACCTTATCGAATATTAAACGGACGCCTTCTCGTTCTCGCAAGACTTACCTAAAAATAAATGTTAAACATTAAATGCATGATCAACAAAGCATAGAATAAATATCAAAACAAATGAGCTGTAAGTATAATCTATCTATCTATACTATTATAAAACTGTAAAAAAGCCAAAAACTAAAATTAAAGATAATGGATAAACTAGACATTATGCAGATCTACTAAATGAACGATTCTAATTTCCCAAAATCAAGTTTGTCTGTTTGTTAGTTCTATTAAACTACTGGACCAATTTCAACGAAACTTATACCATTCGAAAGCCCTTTTTCTGGATTGAAACATAGGCTATATTTTATTGGAATTAAAGACGTGGATTCTTAGATACAGCTTGAATTCTCTAAACCCAAAGCAGCCATTTGCTACGAGATTCATCGTATGCTGATTGACAGATATTATGGTGGAAAGTTCCGCGTTTCTCACGCATACGAAGTCGCGGGTATCAGCTAGTACATTATAATTACAAACAATATCACCATTGAATTAGCAGTAACGGTAGGTACTACTTCTTGTGCAACAATTGATAATAAAACGTCCTTATAAAGCTCAATTAAAACCCCCCTAAGCTAATTACAAAATCTTAAATTATCAAAGCATCTGCGCAACAATAAAATTACTACTTTAAGCGGAAACTGGTGGAGATAAAACTCTCGCCCTATATTAGTCCCAAACGGGGACGGGAGTGGACTCATTCCCAACTTTGGCCCATAAAAGTTAAGGGTACATTACGCCAAGTAATAAGCGAACAACGCACCCTTAAATTGTACGAGTCCGACTCCTGATCTATTCACGGGGTCTACAATCGAGCGGCGATTACCCTTCCGCTGCGGACGCACTTCTCTATCGTTAATTGAGGAAGCCATTGTGGTAAAAAAGAAAATCTACATTTTGTAGAATATAATATTTGCTCCCTAGCAATTTTGGAACACGTATTACTTCATATTTTTGACCAACTTTTTTTGGTAAAAATTGCATCCGTTCATCGATAAGCTGCTTGTTAGAACTCATTCTTTCACTTCGTATTACTAATTCAAAATACAGTTTCATTACAAGTGTCGAATCATCAAAACCATTGTGATTGTCTGTGGCTGTCTTGTCCGCAATAGGTCACTTCGACATGCTATAGAACAATACGGCACTATGAACACTTTACTATGTAGATATATGTTAAACAATAGCCTAGTAAAAGTAAAGTCTAATAATAAAACCACACGACTTATTACTGAAATATCTTAACAAGGGCAAGAATAATTTGATGCGTGCTTATTGGAAGGGCGTGTTTTATAGACTAGACGATTTTTACTAGGCATAAAAAAATATGATAACTTGCGCATATTACCATACAAATTTTTCCATACCATATCAACTAAGGTGTCAAAATGAGTCCCAAAGATTCAAAATATGGGTTAGTCAGCGTAATAATAATATTACACCGTAATAACTCAAGACAAAGTTAAAGTGCTTTTTTTCAATAAAATGTCACTGGTTACTTTGAATCACTTGGTATATTAATTTTACTTACCTACCTATTTTTTTTTATTAAATACCTACTTAGTACTGCTGAACTATCCACTTCAATGATCAAACTGTGGCTTTCGATATCTCTTTTACTCTGTATAGCAAAAGAAAGTTTTTTACAGCCATATTCACTCAAGTTGCTGCAGTAAAACTTGTGTAAACTTGTAGCAGTAGTTCCTAAACCAGTCCCCATCGTGTGCCTAACAAGACGTTGTTTAGGAAAGTGATCGGGTTGCATTTTGATGGTTTCTCTCAAACCAGCTTTCTCTCCTCCAGGCTGTGTTCAAGTAGGCGCCTATCACACACCTACCAATTAGGTATCAATCAGTCTGGTGACTTCTATTACGTGATGCCTTGTATAGTACCTATTATATGATCTGTGGTAATGCTAAACTGGATATTTTTACTGTGTCATGTTCTTCGACCTTCAAACTTCGGAAACAGATATAGTTACCAACATTTATAAGGACATAAGTACATAAACGATGTCACTAAATATTTATGTAACATTGCATACTAGCCAGCTGGAATTGCAGGAATAATTATAATCGCTATAAGAAGTGAGCGACATTGGTTAACTGTGTGAGTTTTGCCGACTTGGCAAACTCAAAACATTTGTAACCAACTTTACTCAACCGGCGCACCATCTGCTAGTCCTATCAATTCACAGACCATCTGTCTGCCTTACCATTCCTTTTGTTATAGCATAATTTACGAATCACCGGACCGCGGAGTTCCTCAATAATTACAAAAGGCTTTCTCAAAGCAAGTCCATTATAAAAGCCGCTGGATCCGATCCTCATAGCCTAACCATAATTTCTCTTCCAGAATTAGCACAGGCCGAGAAACCCTGAAAGCTTTCACCACTGGGACGTTGCACACTGGCCGATACCGACACCGATATGATACCGATTTTTTAGTGTAAAAGAGTCTTCTTCTCCTTTTATTTATGGCCTCTGTCCGTCATTTTGACAGACAATTATGCCAGTGTCAAGTGAATTATTTGAAAAAGTAATCAAAACGAGTCATTCGTCTTAGTCAGCTGTCGTTTGTTTTGAAAGTAAATAAAATTGGTAAAAGATTCTAGTACAAAACCTAACTTGACAAACCACTGACCCGACAACTAACGAAAAAAACTTAAGGAACGTATCGTGTTGGTGTCGTGTCGGTAGCAGTGTTAAAACAGCCTGTGGGTCATACTAATGTTTCGTCCATTATGAAGTCTGCGGAAAAAAAGCAAAATATAAATTAGAATCTCGCACTCGTAGATCCCTCCGTATTTCGTTCGCTCCAAATTATTATACGAAAACATTAAACATTAAGCATTCTTCCGTTCCTCGAGCATTGTTATCACACGTTCCATGGACGCGTTTATAAATGCTAGCTATGAACGGTAGGTACGCCGTATTCCAAAATAAAACCGCTAGAAGGATTAACCGAAAGGTTGGTTCGCCGTACGTTCTCCCGTCACGGGCTATTGCGCACCCTCAGGTGATAAAGGCGTTAAATACGATTAAGAGGTCTCTAATGGCACCGCCCAATAACACCCAATACCCCCCCACTCTTATCACACTTCGACCCAATTTCCTCAATTACCAGGATCAAGAAGAAGTAATGAAATGAGAGTAATCATTATCTCATTCGTTTATTCTTTCTTGCCGGCGGCACTGAGGCATTAAAAGACTGCTACGGATTATCACACAATTTATTCAGGTGCTTAATTTGAGCGGCTACCCCACTTTGAGAGGAATTTATTTTTATTTCACTTAAATGTGGGCTCAGGGACCTTTGGATTTACTTGTGCCTCCACTTTTCAAGCTTTTCTTGTATCAAACGATGCCAATTAGTGAGAAATGGCCGGGAAAAAATGAGATATCACGACTACAAATATTACTAGACCATAATAACTAACATCGTAAGTACCGTACTTATTTCTTTTTTTCTGCCTAGACTTGAAGATGTCGTAGGAAAAAGTGCAGTGAGATATAACAGTTAAACTGTTTTCAACTCTCCAGCTGCAAACACTAGGTCACAGATGACATAATCTTTATGAATCTTTGTCGATAGCATATTGATATTCTTTTTACCTTCACAAAGCTTTTTGAGAGCAGACAACAAACATCGCAAAAAAAAAACCAAAGTCTTCTGTAAACTGCCAAGGTCTTACATAATGCAGTTCTCATTAGCGCTGGTATTGCACATCTAGATCGCGGAACTGCGAACTTATAACGAGTATGCGTCTCGGGTGGAAACAGGACCGCACGTCATACGGAACTTTCAACAATTATGGAACTGCAAATAGGTATTAGATTAAACACACATTGGGGGGAGTAAGTTATCAAAGTCCGCTTAGTTCAGATTCTAGAAGATGAGATTCGGCTGATGGCACTAAGAGTAGCATTTTTATAAATTCTGCAATATATAGAGCAGGTAGAGTAGACTAGGTGCTGAGTGATTTTACATTTTTCTAAAGTATTATAACAGTGAAAAAATAATTATTAAAGTATTATTGTTCCAAATTTTGAGACACCAACCACGAAATTATCAAAGAATTACTTTTTAAATTTTAATAAAGTTAACTTGTTTTATATTGAGGGAATATCGCGAGATCTCATTTCGGGGCGAACTACTAGTGCTAAATTATTAAATCAACTGAACTGCACTAGTATTCGACAGCCACTAAGCTATGTGGCCGATTCACTGCAGTTTCTGATTTATGCCAATTCAGGTTGCAGAGGCGGACAAAAATGGGTTATCAATCATACATTGATAAATTAGCCGAATCATGCGATGCAGAATCTAGGAACAGATTGTTCGCGAGCTAGCGCGATCACACTCGACCGGCTGGCAGTCCAATCGAACTTTTGATTAAAATCAAGCAAACCTACCGTTGCATCGATTCCTAGTGAATGCGGATATCTTTATTTGAACTCATGTTATGTTCAGATTGGGGAACTCCGATCAACTCAATTGAGCTCGTGTTTGTACAATCGATTTCATAGATCTGTAATATGTGGTTGCCGGTAAATTACGACCGCGAACCAATGACCTTTTATGCAAAAGATCATTGCTGGAAAGATTGGAAAAGCGCCAAAAGTTGTGACATGATAGCGCGTTAAAAATTAATAGGCACTTAAAACAGTTGCTTTAGAAAACACAAAAATCTTTAACTTATTCACAACGATAATTTAGAATCGTCATCAACTATTACTGTTTTTCACAGTAGAACTTTCTACACTTTTGAGTCAGTAATCATATTTGAGCAAGACTACTTTAAAAATGGTACGCTCATTCTACAATATGACGATGTCAGATATCTACAAAATCTATAGTTTATCTACTGTATAGTTCGATGGTCGCCACCGCAGTTTCATTCCCTTTTTTCGTGTAATTTTTTTCTAGTTTACTTTTAGTTTTTCACATCTGCCTGTCACTTTTTACTTTTTAAAAATAAAACATTTTCACGCGGCACTATGGAAAATGAGAATCGCGTTCAGTGATTTAGGATTTTTAGAATAACTTTTTCACAGTAAAAAGTTTTATGCGATTGGTGTCACTACACTAACCGAATTCATAGTTGTAGGGGCTGAATTAGAACAAGACCCTGAAATACGTCATTCCGTAATAAACAAATTTTGATGATAACTATATTATGACCAACTACCTATTCCTTTGACGCATTCGTTTCTAACAAAAAGTCTTCAAAGATGGCAAAATTCGAACATTCAGTATCCGCCTCTAGCTTCTGTCAAACGGGTTTTTTACGTGTTTTTATAACAAGATGAAAAAAATGTAGACTGACCTCAGCTTAAAAACTCCGAGAGCCATGAACAATACATTAATTGCAATCTCAAAGCCACTGTCGGTCACCCATCCAAATACTGACCGCACATTACACCGCTTAGCTTAGTAATCGGTTATGAATGACTAAGCAAAGTAAGCAAACCACGAGCGCTTATAATTAGTAAAAGCAGCTTTACATCAACGGAAATTGAGTAAAGTAACAACGAAACTTTCTGTCCTAACCGAGGGAAAAGGTTGACACCAATTTGGCTGTTTTCTTCGCACAGTTACCGACACGATATCGGAGGAGAGCTAATCAGCTCTGCCCCGATATCGTGTCGGTGACTGTGTGGCTGGTGCGAAC
Source organism: Eulithis prunata (assembly GCA_918843925.1). NCBI lineage: Eukaryota > Metazoa > Arthropoda > Insecta > Lepidoptera > Geometridae > Eulithis > Eulithis prunata. The sequence continues at coordinate 4,496,731 of OU974014.1, read as the reverse complement.
GGATAGAGTAAACGACATAGCATACCGTAGAGTAGGTAGAGGTACTATCCTATTTTACTAACTTTACCAGTGTAATTGACAACACACAGTACCTAATACACAGTACTAAAATTTGGAAGAGAAGCTGGTAGAGTATTTCGATCTAGTACGTACTATTACTAGTTGACTCTACTTTTTACACTATCCGTGTATGTCCGGCTTAAGTTACATTTATTCTATTAGTCGATTTCACACCGTAATAATATCGGCACCAACGCCGGTTTTTGATTCGAGCTTCTGACATGTATGTATAATAATCGTATCGGTGTCGGTCAGTGTGAAAACGCCCTTTGGAGGGTTTCTTTATACCAGCCTTTTTCATTTTGACTCTTAGATATCCCACTTCATCATTTGTCTGCGAGAAAAAATATTAAACTTGTGAATAAGATTGATCGCTCCCCTACCGAATTAAGCTTTAACCTTATGTAAGCGTAGAATCCCGTACCTACGTGTATCACGTAGCTATGTGAGGCTTTTGGGACTCGTTTTTTTCAACCTAGGGTGATTGATTAGTGATGCTTTAGTTAAATAACTACTTAGCTAGTTATCTATTTAAAGGCTGATAATCTTCTGTAATATCAGTTTCTTCTTCTTCTTTTATTTATAGCCTCTGTCTCAGATAATTTTGCCAGTGTCAAATGATATATTTGAAATAATATAAGTCAAGTCAAGTCATCGTCAAGTCGGCTGTCGTTTTGAAAGCAAAACGGTGGATATTTTTCTTCAATACTTGAAGACAAATTTAGTGGGGGTTTAAAAATTGATCTGTTATTGTCACTTGCATAACAACAAAAAGAGATGACAGCAGGTTAAGCAGTCATTTTAGCTAGAAGAGCTTAGGCGACCCGTATGAATAAGACCAATAGACTTACTTGGTAGAGAGCCTTCTACGCCCGCCAGTCGCCAACTTGCCAGCAGTACCAATGATGTGGTTAGCAATCGTCAGATGCAAGCAAGCAGATAACACCTAATAGGTAATATACCAGTTTGAAAACCAGACAGACAAAAATACTTCAGTAGGTACTCATCATGAACCTATCAATATTTTAGCGAGTGGGTTGCAAAAACTTTGCAATGGCATTCGAGCCATTGCAAAGGTTTTGTCGAATGGAATATGCGACTGCATTAAGGTACATGGGGTCGAAGCCTTACGTTCCCCACCGGTAGTACTTCGATTTTATTATTCATAGCTCATTGTAAAATAAAATAAGGGGCCAATTATACCTACCCTAGTCCCAATGTTCAATGTTTTGAGTCCCTATGGCGTGAAGGTGTTGAGAGGGGACGTGAAAAACATACAAGAATTAATTTTGCGAACTTTTTGTTCCAACTTTCCAACATAACTTTTTAGGTGAATAAATACTAAAGAGTCGCGCCCGTGATACAAAAATTCACAGATTAGGTTAAAATTCACTTGGTGAGGTATACCATCAAAACAATCCTCAAAATCGTTGTCAAATTACTTCGACCAATCACAGCTTTTTATAATGCAACTAAACTTTCAAACAAACTAACGTAAGTTTCCTAAGTTATATACATACATTAGTTACCTTAATAGGTAAGTAAATATATAATAAACTAGCCGTCTCCCGCGGCGTTGCTCGCTTTCTACACTTTGAAGTGTGACGTTTCAAAATTCCTTTCTTAGTGCACCCCTACACTGAAAGAATGCTATGGTTAAATTTACCAAAGTCCCAACGGTTGACAAAATTTACAAGATTAATGATAAAAATTACTAAATCTTAACTGTTCAATTTACAAAACAATAAAGGTTGATGACGAAACAAAAGTTTACTAAGTTTTCTACGTGGATTTAACAATTGCTATGGTTGAATTTACATAAGTCCCGACGGCTATTAAACTTTTCAAGAGTAGCAGTAAAAGTTACTAAATTTTAGCAGTTAAATTTATAAAACATTTAAGGTTGATGAAAAAACAAAAGTTAACCACATTTTTATTATTGATTTAACCATTTCAGTTTGATACATTTTCTAAAATTTATTAGTAAATGACGTTGTAACAAAAAAATAACAAAAGAATTAAGTAGATTATACAAAAGTGTTAGTTTAATAGAAATTACAATATTCCTGTTGTAAATTTCACAATTAATTTACGTTGAATTGACAGGAAATTATTGTTGTATTTACGAGTTCACTTTAGTACAAAAGTTCCCATTCTCACCGCAGCGAGGCGCTTTATCCGTTACAAAACTTAAAGTTGAAATTACAAAATAATTAGGTAGAATGTACAAAAGTGTTAGTTTAATAGAAACAATCATATTCCTGTTGTACATTTCACAATTTCTTTACGTTGAATTTACAGGAGATTATTGTTGTATTTACGAGTTCACTTTAGTAGAAACTTTCCCATTTCCACCGCAGCGAGGCGCTTTATCCTTTACGAAACTTAAAGTTGAAATTACAAAATAATTAGGTAGAATGTACAAAAGTGTTAGTTTAATAAAAATAATCATATTCCTGTTGTACATTTCACAATTAATTTACGTTGAATTGACAGGAGATTATTGTTGTATTTACGAGTTCACTTTAGTAGAAACTTTCCCATTTCCACCGCAGCGAGGCGCTTTATCCTTTACGAAACTTAAAGTTGAAATTACAAAATAATTAGGTAGAATGTAAAAAAGTGTTAGTTTAATAGAAACAACAATATTCCTGTTGTACATTTTACAATTAATTTACGTCGAATGGACAGGAAATTATTCTTGTATTTACGAGTTGCCTTTGGTAGAAAAGTTCCCATTTCCACCGCAGCGAGGCGCTTTATCCGTTACAAAACTTAAAGTTGAAATTACAAAATAATTAGGTAGAATGTAAAAAAGTGTTAGTTTAATAGAAACAACAATATTCCTGTTGTACATTTCACAATTTATTTACGTTGAATTTACAGGAGATTATTGTTGTATTTACGAGTTCACTTTAGTAGAAAATTTCCCATTTCCACCGCAGCGAGGCGCTTTATCCTTTACGAAACTTAAAGTTGAAATTACAAAATAATTAGGTAGAATGTACAAAAGTGTTAGTTTAATAAAAACAACAATATTCCTGTTGTACATTTCACAATTAATTTACGTTGAATTGACAGGAGATTATTGTTGTATTTACAAGTTCACTTTAGTAGAAAAGTTCCCATTTCCACCGCAGCGAGGCGCTTTATCCTTTACGAAACTTAAAGTTGAAATTACAAAATAATTAGGTAGAATGTACAAAAGTGTAAGTTTAATAGAAACAACAATATTCCTGTTGTACATTTCACAATTAATTTACGTTGAATTGACAGGAGATTATTGTTGTATTTACGAGTTCACTTTAGTAGAAACTTTCCCATTTCCACCGCAGCGAGGCGCTTTATCCTTTACGAAACTTAAAGTTGAAATTACAAAATAATTAGGTAGAATGTAAAAAAGTGTTAGTTTAATAGAAACAACAATATTCCTGTTGTACATTTTACAATTAATTTACGTTGAATGGACAGGAAATTATTCTTGTATTTACGAGTTGCCTTTGGTAGAAAAGTTCCCATTTCCACCGCAGCGAGGCGCTTTATCCGTTACAAAACTTAAAGTTGAAATTACAAAATAATTAGGTAGAATGTAAAAAAGTGTTAGTTTAATAGAAACAACAATATTCCTGTTGTACATTTCACAATTTACTTACGTTGAATGGACAGGAGATTATTGTTGTATTTACGAGTTCACTTTAGTAGAAAAGTTCCCATTTCCACCGCAGCGAGGCGCTTTATCCGTTACAAAACTTATAGTTGAAATTACCAAATAATTAGGTAGAATGTACCAAAAATGTAAGTTTAATAGAAACAACAATATTCCTGTTGTACATTTCACAATTAATTTATGTTGAATGGACAGGAAATTATTGTTGTATTCACGAGTTCACTTTAGTAGAAAAGTTCCCACTTTCACCGCAGCGAGGCGCTTTATCCGTTACAAAACTTAAAGTTGAAATTACAAAATAATTAGGTAGAATGTACAAAAGTGTAAGTTTAATAGAAACAACAATATTCCTGTTGTACATTTTACAATTAATTTACGTTGAATGGACAGGAAATTATTCTTGTATTTACGAGTTGCCTTTGGTAGAAAAGTTCCCATTTCCACCGCAGCGAGGCGCTTTATCCGTTACAAAACTTAAAGTTGAAATTACAAAATAATTAGGTAGAATGTAAAAAAGTGTTAGTTTAATAGAAACAACAATATTCCTGTTGTACATTTCACAATTTATTTACGTTGAATGGACAGGAGATTATTGTTGTATTTACGAGTTCACTTTAGTAGAAAAGTTCCCATTTCCACCGCAGCGAGGCGCTTTATCCGTTACAAAACTTATAGTTGAAATTACCAAATAATTAGGTACAATGTACCAAAAGTGTAAGTTTAATAGAAACAACAATATTCCTGTTGTACATTTCACAATTAATTTACGTTGAATTGACAGGAGATTATTGTTGTATTTACGAGTTCACTTTAGTAGAAAAGTTCCCATTTCCACCGCAGCGAGGAGCTTTATCCTTTACGAAACTTAAAGTTGAAATTACAAAATAATTAGGTAGAATGTACAAAAGTGTTTGAACCACTCTATCCATTAAAAAAACCGCATCAAAATCCGTTGCGTAATTCTAAAGATCTAAGCATACCCGTGTACAGAGTCAGACAGCGGGAAGCGACTTTGTTAAAAACTACCTAGGTACCTACCTATCTATGTGGTGATGTAAACAAGTAGGTACATGTAGGTACCTATAAGGTAAGTGTAACGTACGTATGCCTCTACCTACCTTACCACCTTGTCAGCTTTCTGGTTCCCATAGTAGGTAGGTACCTACAAGCTTCGCTTAGTTTGGGACTAGATTAAATTGCCACGGTAATGTTATAGAGAGATAACATTACGTAGGTACCTGCCTACCGTGTTATTGCTGCGTAGAATGTCCATGTCCACCAATATTTATATAGTACCTATCTACCTAACCTTACCTAGGTACCTACCTACCTATTATTTAGTTTATAGAAATGTATTTAGGTAGGTAGATACCTACTATTTATTTATTTAGTTGTCCTGTAGATTCTTTAGTAGGTAATAGCAAGCAAGCTCGTATGAGTTAGTGGCCAACTCTGGTGACGAAGTTTTTAGGCAGCCTTAAGGCTCCTTGAGCCGGGACCTACAGTTTAGCGTGCCCTGCGAAACACGGCAGCGCTCAAATGTAATGCCAATAGCGGTCACCCATGCAAATAGTGACCACGCAGAACGTTGCTTAACTTAGATAAACGGTGAAGATTGACTTAGCAAGCCTAGCCACGAGCGTTTCAAGTAGGTAATGAGAAATACATACCTAAATTCAGAAATAAATAATTCATAAATTCATTCAATACATTCAGATACCTATCTACCTACTTTGTTCTAAGTATGTATAGAATAGATGCAGTAGTTACCTACCTTTTATAGAATTAATAAAGAAAGAATAGAATCTATGCATACTATGATAATATTATGATCTAGATCATCTAGAAATTCTAGAAAAAAACACGCATAATATGACACTAGCTGATACCCGCGACTTCGAACGCGTGCGAAACTTTCCACCAAAAAATATCTGTCAACCAGTGTCAACCAGCATTACGATGAACCTCGTGTCAAAGGCTGCTTTTGGTTTAGAGAGGTCAAGCTGTATCTAAGAAAATCCAGGACTTTCATTTCAATAAAATCTGGCCTATGTTTCAATCCGGGAAAAGGGCTTCCTATTGGTATAAGTTTCGTCGAAATTGGTCCAGAAGTAATGGCGTGATCCGCGAACAAACACACAGACAAACTCGATTTTTGGAATCGGAATCGTTTATTTAGTAGAAATAAGAAACATTTATTGTAGAACTGTGTACAGGAGATCTTAACATAAAATAGTTTCAACAGTGTGCATATATTTAGTTTATCCATACCTATCTTTAGTTTTAGTTTTTGGCTTTCTTACAGTTTTATAATAGTATAGATAGATAGAAGAAAGGACTGACTTGGCTTTGTCGTCAAGAGTTAGCATGCTCAAGTTGGTAGTATAGGATAATGTCAATATAAGCTCAATATTTTTATATAATAATGTTTAGATGATAAAAAAAATATCGATAATTTTAATGGTTAATTTATACGTAATAAGTGAGTGAAAAGTCTAAATAAATGTTCATATCTTAGGTCATAATAATAATAAAACATAGCAATTGTATTCATGATCCTTGGATATAAATCAATATTGTGTTTTATTTTAACTAATATGAAGCATACAATTGAATGCAGGTAACTTGTTAAATTTACACAACGACTTTTTGGGCAATTATAAGATTCACTCTATATTATGCTTTATCACAAAGCACATGGAGTACAAAATTAAAATGCAGGATGAAACCGAAAAGAGGCGTTCCTAGACCGCGCGGCAAGATTTGCTATTGGCTACATTTCTCAATCGTACCATAGTAATAAACTTGAATTTGCGAGCGAGTTGTGTCTAGCTTGCTTTTCCATTTCCAAATCTCCTCCATCTTTCTTTTTAAGCTCGTAGCACCGGTGGCACGTTTACTCACCGAATTACCGACACACAGCCTGCCGCAATATAATAAGCTGTTATTGATAATTATAGTAGGTACCTACATTGCATCGGAACGTTTCTTGTAGCTAGCATAGCGATTCTCGGTTGTTTTTGTGGCTTGTGGAGAACTGGAGACTGTGACTTGTGTGTGTTAGTGTTTCGCTACCTTCGCTAGTTTACCTAGTATTATTAGGTACCTACCTAGGTACCTAATATGTCAATTAATAGCGATAGTGATGATAATACGACAGAAGAGTTCATACCGGAAAATTTTGTCACAGACCTGTTGGAGTCCTGGGGGGTTTCGGCGAGGGTTCAAGAAGTATTCAAAGGTTAGTATTACCTGCAAATGTACCTTTTCAAATTTATAAACTAGGTCCTAGAGTTACTACATAACCTACCTAGGTTACAATAAAAAATGTAAAAACTACCAGATTACTTTGGTAGTTTTTACATTTTTTATTGTAACATAGGTAGGATGTTACCTACTAGGACCTAGTTAAATGTGTAGAATACCTAACCTACTTATGCTTAGGTACCTACCTACCTACTAACAGGTTGTTATGTATTTTTAGAGTTCCCTATCAACCTCTTCCATCGATGAGTCCGTACGCTCGGCTCAAACGAAATCCAAAATTGAAGATGTAAATGTAAGTATGAATCCATAGCTTTTTGTTTGGTAGGTAGGTACCTACACCTACCTAGTACCTACGTTTGATTTGATCAGACGACTTCGGCCGATAACGGTTACTTTTGATGTCTTTTACAGGAAACATACTATATACCTAGCCAGAAGTATGGCAAAACTAAATACTTACCAGCAAGAGGCAAATTGGTAGATAATACAATAGCCAATAATACAATAGCCATAAAATAAAATTGTGCAGTCTTGGGATTCTACAATCGAAAAAGCAGCTTGTGCCCATACCCAAAACCATAGATTCTGAAAATGAGGTTTATGACAGTAAGTATTATTAAATATATTGACTATTAGTAGGAATAGAATACAAATTGTTTGTCCCATGATCAGTCTGAAGCACTTCGTACATAGCTTTGTTTCGTTGTTCGTTCACTAATGAAAAAGATAACAAACTTTAGTTTTATTTCAGTTTCCAAGTTTATTACAGCCTGATAGTATATTTTGCAACAGTGTGTGTAGCATAAGCATAAGGGCTCAATTATGGCAATTTATTACAAATTACATATTTGCATATTATTATGTACTAGGTATCGAAGAATAAAATGTGGGCTCATGCAGATTTTTATTTTTCAGATGTTTGGGACTACTGCTTTGCCGCTTTAATTGGCCACAATCACCACTACAATAAAGGTGTCAACACTCAGACGAAACCATCAATAGCAGAATCAAAAAAAAATGTCATTCTCCATGTACCTACAGGTATGTTTTGCCAATGTTCACAATAATAGTAAATATTAATAATATACAGGATAAAAAATTGAGCACCAGTGGTCTAGTCTAGTGGGAGCGACTATGCTTTCGATCGGTGAAGGAAAATATCGCGAGAAAACCTACTTTCTATCGTGGATACTTCGCTAAATCTTCAGATAACTTTTTCCCTGTTGCATTGCTAACCTTCATTTATTAGTAATTTATACACAAAGCAACAATAAGTAAAAATGTTTGTTATTTCAGAATGACAGCGAAATAGTTACCCGATTAGACACAGGAGAAAGGTTCAACTCGAAAAAGGAATGCAATGTCAGCCGCTCATCATTGGGGTCGGCGCAACACAGGACAAACTAAAAAAATTTTATGTGTCGTGCGACAACATTCTGTATAAGATTGACAGTTTTCTAAAAGCCTTAGATATACAAATAGATAGGTCCATTGAGGCAGTTTTGTTCAATAAAATTGCACATGGTTTTGCAATGCAAAAATATTATTTTGATCCAAATAAGTTCTCCTATCTAAATGTTGTTTATTTTAACTAACTTTATTGTTAAGATGAATGCTAATACAACTTTGTTGAATGCTGATTTCATAGATATGTTCAGTGATTTATATGTTCAGAAATGTTGAAATATGCGAGTGAGAACTTGTTTGACGGTTGTCAGTCTAATAATCCACTCTGTATAAGGGTACAAGATATACCCCGGGAATGGTAGTCATTAGGTACCTACTAGTAACAAAATGTTTTTTTATTTTATAAGTTATGTTAGGCCTCAACCGCACTAGCGGTCAACCGCGCGGCTAACCGCAGGGGCGGCCAATCGCGCATTTGCAGTTGGTATGCAACCGCAACCGCTGTACGCAGCGGTTGCATACAAACTGGAAACGCGCGGTTAGCCGCCCCCGCAGCCAACCGCGCGGTTAACCGCTGGTGCGTTTGAGGCCTTACATTTTACGTTATAAACCTGCTTCAAGTTTATATTTTCTGTGTAAAAAATTAAATTGGCATATTAGCTTAATAAATGTATGAACCTTTTCTAATGTTTCAATTCAATTTGTTCTCCTTTTTATTTGCTCGGTCTATCTTAAGGTTTTGTATTATAAACTTTATTACGTAAATTGTACTATAAACTGATGTTTTTTTACTAGAACACTTGTATTTCATCTACCTAAGTACTGTGGACTCTACAATGAACTGCGGTATTTTTTGCTAGGAATCTTTTGTGTTGTCTATCATAAGGTTTTGTATTATATTAACCTAATTATGTACTCATGTAGATTGTACTATAAACTGATGTTTTTTTACTAGACAACTTGTGTTTTATCTACTGTTAGGTTTTGTACCTATTATCTACGTAAGTAGGTACTTATTGCTTCTGCAGATTTTACTATGAACTGTGGTACCACAGTTCATAGTAAAATCTGCAGAAGCAATATAAGTACATACGTAGATAATGCAAAACCTAACAGTAGGTAAAACACAAGTTGTCTAGTAAAAAATACCTTAGTTTATAGTACAATCTATATGAGTAATTAGGTTAATAATACAAAACCTTATGATAGACAACACAAAAGCTTCCTAGCAAAAAATACCACAGTTCATAGTAGAATCCACAGAAGTACTTCGGTAGGTGAAACACAAGTGGTCTAGTAAAAAATACCACAGTTCATAGTAGAATCCACAGAAGTACTTAGGTAGATGAAACACAAGTGGTCTAGTAAAAAATACCACAGTTCATAGTAGAATCCACAGAAGTACTTAGGTAAATGAAACACAAGTGGTCTAGTAAAAAATACCACAGTTCATAGTAGAATCCACAGAAGTACTTAGGTAGATGAAACACAAGTGGTCTAGTAAAAAATACCACAGTTCATAGTAGAATCCACAGAAGTACTTAGGTAGATGAAACACAAGTGGTCTAGTAAAAAATACCACAGTTCATAGTAGAATCCACAGAAGTACTTAGGTAGATGAAACACAAGTGGTCTAGTAAAAGATACCACATTTCATAGTAGAATCCACAGAAGTACTTAGGTAGATGAAACACAAGTGGTCTAGTAAAATATACCACAGTTCATAGTAGAATCCACAGAAGTACTTAGGTAGATGAAACACAAGTGGTCTAGTAAAAAATACCACAGTTCATAGTAGAATCCACAGAAGTACTTAGGTAGATGAAACACAAGTGGTCTAGTAAAATATACCACAGTTCATAGTAAATTCATGGTAGAATCTACAATATTAATTTGTTAAAATATATCAAGGGCGTTAAGTAAATAATACCATTTCATTACAGTTTTACCAAAGGGTTTAGTAACTATCCTGACAGTTTTACGGATGTTGTTTGGTAAAAAATATCAAAGTTCATGGTATAATCTACAATATTGATTTGTTAAAATATATCAAAGGCGTTAAGTAAATAATACTATTTCATTACAGTTTTACCAAAGGGGTTTAGTAACTATCCTGACAGTTTTACGGATGTTGTTTGGTAAAAAATATCAAAGTTCATGGTATAATCTACAATATTAATTTGTTAAAACATATCAAAGGCGTTAAGTAAATAATACTATTTCATTACAGTTTTACCAAAGGGGTTTAGTAACTATCCTGACAGTTTTACGGATGTTGTTTGGTAAAAAATATCAAAGTTCATGGTATAATCTACAAGATCAATTTGTTAAATAATACCATTTAATATGTTTAAATATATGTTTACCGAAACCATCGTACATAGGTAAAATCTATCAAACCAAATTGGTATCAATATACCAAACTACTTTGGTAATCAGCCAACCGTCGCCGTATGGTAAATTCAACTTAAGTCAGCGGTAGGACCTCATTTAAACGTAAAATTTGGTAACTTTAATATGAAATCTAGTAAATTCAACCAAAGTATTTTTTCAGTGTATATACATACACTATATAAGGATACTACCCTCCTAATTTCATACCTCTAGGACTTATAGTTTAGGCTGTGCGTTGATTCTCTGTCAGCTTCAAAAGAGTTTTATATAGGTATATTGATTTCTGCTCTAAAAAGGCGCTCCTACCACTTAGATTTTTTGAAGGCTATAAAACAAGAGCAAGTTTCTCCTGTAGAAAAACATAAGTTATCTGCATTAGCCATCAACAGAGGTTTTGAGTCGCAGAATGCGTTTTGGAACTAATCCGATTGATGCCGGAGCTGGGCAAGGGATGGCGTGTATTAACACGGTACATTTAAATACAGGGCTGGACTGTGCTGGTGCAGAAATACTGTAAGTAGAGATGTTATCATCAGACTTTTTTTTTCTTATGATACCGCACAAGAGCCTCCCTAAAACGGTTTTTACTTCAATCCGTTCATACTTAAATTATAATGTTATTTTTTTGTCCGTTCTTCTTGGCTCTGGTCGCAAAACACTGGCGCCTAGAAAAGTATGTTTATAAAATGACTACCTTTCTACCGGGACTTCGTCTGCGTCCTGTTCTTCCTGTTAATTGTTTGGAGACAAAAAGTAGCCTGTGTCAATTTAAGTTGGAACTATATTCCAAGTTTCATCTAAATCGGACAGAGTAGTAGCAGCGTGTTGGAAATTCAAAGATCTAAACTTTTACATTTACAATATTAGTAGAATTCCAAAAGATTCCTGAGATTTTAATGAAGAATTTTTTGTATTCTAATTCCATCCCTGTAGAACCGCGTTGAGTAGCGCGTCAGGAGGCGAAACAAGCCTGTTCGACGCGCTCGCCCCCGATGCGGAAATTCCATTAACGACCACGAATTTACTGCTGCACGCCGAATAACCTGCCGATAGGTGGAAATTAGCTCCGATAATCCGCGAACCTAGGCTACGTTTCCAGCGATGAAGCAAATACCTACGTGGTATTTTCACGTTTACTCAAACTTGCCTACGAAGCTTACTGAAATTCATAATGGAGTCTGTTTTGAGGTTCTTCATTTATTCAGGAATAATCTGGTGTAAAATCTACATAGTAAAATAGCTCATTTAATTGTTTCAGTCAAATCATTGGTTTTAGTCCAATTTAATATAATAATTATGTTTGCGCAAAGCACCATAATTAGGGAATAATTTTTTGTATACCTAAATACCGTGTTTACTCACTATATTTTGAGCAGAGTATTTAGTTACATAGGTAATTTATAGATTATTTATGAATTTATTTTTCTGTAAATAAAATGTAATGTGACCCGTGGCTTACGTAAAAGTTAAAGCCAAGTCAGCGTTCCATAAACGCAAGTGAAAGGCGTCGAGGCCTGTCGCCTTAGCGCGACTTAGGCGAGGAATAGACGGACAGCTCAGCGGACAGCGGTAAATCACATGGCAAACCGACTGCAGACGATAGCTGCTGAGTCAGCTGCTTTATATCAATTATACGGTGGCTTTGCGCAGTTTGTAACTGCGTGAGAGATACATTTCTGTAATACTTTCTGACTAACTATGGAGTGTATTCGGTTGTTGTAATTTTTTTAGTTAGTGTAGTATGACAGTACTACAATTATAGAGGTCTTTGTCGTTTCAGTTTATGAGAAAGAGACGACAGCATTTGTGCTGTCAAAACTAGCTAAGGAAAACAAAACAATATGATTGCTCTAATTGGATGAGTACATGTACATAGATGAGGGCATATTCGCAGCGAACTGTAGGTAGGGGTAGTCGTTCATAATATGAAACTGCCTGACACTTTGACATAACTTTTTTGCTGTGTTTTATTTAAGAAGCATTGTTAAGCGCAATTGATTTTTTGAGCTGACAGCCAACAAGCATTCAAGTTGATAAGATCAGATGCTGAAAGGTATGCTAATTTTCGTTGAAAACTGAGAAAATCTGCCTGATATGGGAGTCATGTTGTTCCTGTTACAACAAAATGCATTTCTTCAACAAACCTTTTCGAGCTGTCGTAGAACTACAGCAAGCTGTCAGTCTGTTCAAAGCCTAAGTTCGGGTTATTTGCTAGCGGTTGCCTTTTTGCTATTTCGAGCCATTTATGTACAAAACCAGATAATGTCATTGAACTGAGGCAGGTAGGTACCTAGGTACTTGGGAAGCTAGTTTCGCTGGCATTTCGATTGGCAGGTGGATATCGTTTTCACTTTTGTTCAAACCTATTGTTCGTGAGCGTCCTTGTTTCGTTTGTAATGGAGACAAGTTAGCTAAGTAGACCTGAGTTATTGACAGATACAATTATAGAGTTTTTGGTTATTTTATATAATTTAATTTAAGGTTTTGTTATTATTAGTTAAGTAAACCCAAATATATCTCAAAAGTTAGGCCACTTTACCTACCTAAGCGAACCCATTTTAATAAGTATACTATTAAAATGGGTTCGAATCCGTCAATGTTTACTATTTATTTTAAATTAATTATATTTGACTCAGATTTTGTAAATATCAAATCATATGACTTAGAAAAATGTTCATTTAACTGCTCACGTTATTTTTTTACATGTAGGTAAGAAGGCACAGAAAAAAATTAAGACAATTTATACCCGCATTAGAAGTTACGAATTGAAGAATTGCTATTAAAAAGAGTAAGTAGGTAGGTATACTGAGATATAATTAATTTACCTACCTACTTACTTACAACGAGAGTGATAACTTTCAAAGAAAGGACAGCAATTTCATATGATTTGCACGTAATTTGTTCATTACGTAAACAGTCGGTAATGTTTCAGAGAAAGTGCTCGATGGACTTTGAATATTATCACTTTACCTCTCTAGAACTTTCGCAATTTGCAAACACATTGTAATAACCTTAGGAGAGGTATATACACGGGCAATTAGTTGAGCAACACGACGCGACGTGTTGACGATCATCACGTTCTAGCATAAAATGTTTATCGAGTGAGCGACGAACAAACACACAAACATACAAAGTATTTTTGCCTAAGTTGTCACGAGATCTCAGTTCAGGGCGAACTACTGGTAATGATGAGGTAACTATGACCTCCAAAACCCCAAAAGCCAATCAAATATAGTAATTAACAGAAAAATACCAACGTAACAATTTACAAAACATGACTAAATAACCCTCAAAATCGCTTTATACCCAAGTCTAAAATTAAACTGCGTGGGAAGTGGCAACTCCTATATACAATCAATTCACCTGAAAATTGCTTGTGTGAAAGCATTTACGCAGAAGAGGGAGGCAATAATCATAAGCGTTGTATACAAGTACGTCTTTACTAATTAACTTTGAAACTTGCGTAGTGAATGGGTCTCCAGCCGTTTGAGTCTCGGTCGGACGGTTGTAGGCTATGTTCTAACAGTTAATATGTAAGACAATGTTCTAACAGTTAATTCGTTAGGCTGTTAGTGTACCTACGCATAGACCTACATTCAGTTATTTAACTTTAGAGATAGTAATTTCGAAACAAGATTGCCCTAAGTAGACCTAGAGAGTAATATTGTTCCCAAATTACAGCCAACAAATAAGGCTCTAATTACTCTACCTCTTTTCTAACTCGTTTTACTCTTTGCCATGCAGAGTGGGACTGCTTACATCGTTCATACACGTCCCAGCACCATGGATAAGAAATAGTTATTATCATCTTTGTAGGTAAGTTTTATCCAAGAGTGTTGGTTTCGCTTATTCTCAAAGTTAATCACTGGTTTACATGCTACGAGTCGCTTGGTTCGATGAGATACCAGGAGTAATTTTCTTATAATTAAAATCGTTAATTGTGTTATAAGTAACTAGTTTTTATTATTTGAGAGGTCCAAACTCAAAATGCTATTTAAAAACCCTATCATAGACTACTAAAAGCTAGTCTTCCACAAAATTGCTTACCTCCCTTCGATGCATACAACACGTGTTTTTAACAACTGACATCTGACTGCTATGACCAAGAGGTCACGGGCATGATGCCACGAACTGTTGTGTAACATGCCACGACTGCCTCGTACTCGAAAGTTGATGGACCAATTACTGCCAGTGTGATGACGGCGGTGATGAGTTTGCTGAAATCGTGCAATAATGAATCTTCAATCCTACATAGATTTCTTCATCGATGACTCACACGCCTGCGATGTTAAATTAATTGCTGAGTTGTTGCAACCTATTGTATGGAGTCGAAAATACTTTGTCGTAAAGGCAAGGTAAATTATTTTTTTATTATTATTATTTTATTCAGATCTTGGGCTACACTTTGCCAGTCGGCCAAAAAATGGTCAAGTTCGTCTCGCCATCTCCTCCTATTAGGTCTGCCGCGTCGCCTCCTTACTGGGTCTTAATTTTTTATATTAATTAATAAGTTTTTAGTAGATTAAAGATCTAGGCCAGCGTATCAGCATTGCTATTCAGCGCGGCAATGCCAGTGTCTTGGGCACGCTTCCGATTGGTACTGATTTGGACCAGTTAAGCTATCTATAAATCGTTTGCAACGGTTTGTAGATAACTCAACTATTTCATGTGTATTTTGTAAATATTGTGAATATTGTAAATACTGTAACTTTCTTTGTGAATAAAATTGTCTATCCTAAAAAAAAAATTTAATCATTATCATACCCGTTATTAATAAACTCGATGTAAGCTTGGCACAGTTATATACCCGCATCTAGGTAGGTTCTTATCGATATTGAAGTAGTTTTTCCGAGTTTATCTGATTTATGAGGAGGAGTTCCGAAGAAGTCGGCTAATTCGTCGTCTTTGTTGATTTATGATTGGTTTTACTCCAAGTTCACTCTTAGCTGAAGAGCTACCGAATATAGAGTGGATTAACTTCAGCTTAATTATTAGGTAAAGTACCACACCAAGGTAGCTAGTACAGCAGTCCTTTGAAGCTTCAAAAGTAAAGGAGTTTTCAACACACTTGCTCATAAAGTGGCTCTATGGTCACCGCAATTAGGCACATAATGATACCCATAATCAAACTGTGACTTTTTCATTGCTATAACTCACAAGTGAGTTATAGATTTTTTTTAAAAAATTTATTGGTTGAGTAGCTTTGTTACTAAAAAAGTTTTTATTCAAAAAAAAGATCGTGTTCAATAGAACAAATAAATGAATGTTCCTATTGCTTGCTCATTTCATGCAACTTCTTATTTAAATAGATAATTTTAACTCGTACGTGTTTAATAAATAAAACTTTCACTCAAATATAACTTTTGTTTTCTCTGTAATAAAAAAAAACTTTAAATTCCCCATTTTGTACGTGGCAGAATAGGCGCAAACCGTAAGCGCGGAAAATTAAAAAAAAAACCTCATCTCTTTAGTCTGTGGCCGATCGCAATGCGCGCGCATAGGAAAACTGATTAGTTATTCCCGCCATAGCGAAACATTTTTCACAACTCGTTTTCACTGTTGAAATTATAGTTATTTCATTGTTATTTTATTCACAAGTGTGTTGAAAAACGTCGTATGATACACGTGTGTATTGATGATTACCGTCCTCGGCTCTCTTAAGACCCTCGCCTACGGCTCGGGTCTCAATGGCACCTCGGCGGTAAGCACCAATGTTACACACTTGTACCATAATGTACTATTGTAACCTCAAATATTTTTATGGTACCTACCTATAGGTTACAAACGTTTCGTGAAGCCACGAAAAAGAATTGTAACCGCAGATAACAATAATTATTGTTGTTACCATAGGGTAACAACAATAATTGTTGTAAATAAGCCCGGTGGCGTAAGCTAGGATTAGTTAGATTGTGATTTATCTTGCAAATAGCGCGTACCTACCTATGGTACGTTTTATCAAACGATCTGACAAACGACAAACTCAATTACCGTGGTTCAACTGCTTTCAAATCTAGAAATTATCACACACAAGTAATATATCGCGATTCACATGCGCGTACGCATTCGATCTGTTTGTCACGGTCCAGTCGCGCTATGGATGAAAGTCAAATGACTATTATCATCGCTCGAGCAGAGAAAACTGTTATTTACGGTCAGTTGCCAATAATAGGAATAATAGTGCGTTTTTGTGGTAAATCTTAATAAAAACTGGTTTTCAGTATACTTAAATCACTTCCACCGATCAGAAAAAACTTGCAAGCTTCTAAAAAGCTTGTAACAAATACGTACCTAAGTACGCTGGACTGTGCTTGTCGAGGACTTGACATAGCTCTCTGTTACTGTGGTTCGTAATATTGGTAGAGTAGGCAAAATGTTATTTCGTATTATTTCATGGTGTCAGCCATTATCTTTCATCATTTGCATATTATTTTAAACTTTGGGTAGGTACACGTTTCTGCCCCAAAAACTTCAAAGTGCTTTATAATAAATGGTTGGTAGTATCGAATACAGTGTGACAATTACTCAGTAGTCCAATTTATAAGTAAATTAGTGAAGTTTGTTTACAATTGTTGGCGTTGTGTTTAATTGGATTGTTTGATGGTTGTTTTGCAAAATTGTATTAGGTATACTGAGTGTCATGCCTTTTCATTTCTAATTAACGTGAAATTAACTCTAAATTCACAATCATTCTATAGTTTGACCTCGCCTATATGCAGAAGCAGACTTTCCACGTTTCCACTGGCAATTTCACAGCAATTTGCTTTAGTACGGTCTGTTAGTTACAGTATACCTATAACTTAATAAGTTGCTTTTTGTACTTATTGATATTTTTATTTAGTACCAGCGGAATACCAATCGGTATAATCATTTCAACTTTTGAGATTGAAAGTTATAGCGCGCTAAATTTTAGTTGACAGAAACAGATTAATTTGAACATAATCATTTTTTTTAAATATTATGCAGTTATCTGATTAAAATATTTAATCGAAATGCGCTATAAATCTCTACGACACCATAAATCTTACGCTCCAATATAGACTTAAAAATACGAAATTCCAAACCGAAGTTTTGCCTAAAACCAATAAATCGTTTAAATCGGAGAGAGCGAACAATCAATTTTCTCGTGAGGTCATAAGGCCACAGTCCACATATCCCACCGTATACTTAACTACGAAACGAAAGTATTTACGAAAACCCGTGAGGGCTCTATCGTAATATATCTTGAGTGAGTACGAAGAGTTGGCGCAACTGCTCACGCAAACGAAAATCGGCTTCGGCTTTGGTTTCTGACATTTACTTACCTATTTAAATTTAAAAAAATTATGAGTAGCCAGTTTGATACAAATATCTATTCGTCTCCAAATGTAGCGAGCATTGATGACTATTACAATAAAATAAAGACTGGTTTAATAGAATATGGTACTTGGTAGGTCTACGCACTACTACGTACTTTATCGTCGTCACCATTACTAGCGCGGCCCAACAGATTTTATTGTTAAATCATTTGAAAGCGCGATCCTGCAAAACCGTACCTTACAAAGATAAAACTACTATATCGGCTTCATCTTCGGCCAATCGCACGCCTTCGTAACTAAGTATAAAGATGCCATCACGTCTGCCTAACGGTCACCCTCATGTCTCCGAATGCTTGTCATTACACCGCGAGCCGATCGTTCGGCCCGCGTGAATGGAATTTAATTATGTGCTGATACCCAAATAAAGGAACCGAAACCTCGATAGGTTGATAAAAACATTGTAATTACGTCTTATTTGGGACAATATGAAGCGTTTTGTTGTGGTGTCATGTTCGTACAATGTTGCTTGATTAAAAGACGTTACTAAGTTCTCGGGCTGTAGTCATCTTCAAAGATAAAAAGATGGAAATAATAACGGAATGCGTAAGATACTTGCGGTAAGCTTTATCTATTTTTGTGACTCCAAGATGTGTAATTTGTATAGAATGTCCGTTAATTTCTGAAAGTATATTTCAGTTTGTTTTTAGTTTGATCTCCATCAGCCATCTAAGTATCGCAACAATGACAAAATATCATGGTTATCCGGTTGTTTTTTCTTAAATTTTGTTACCTACTTACGCACATAAAAAATGAAAAAAGAAATGTTTGTTGACCTACCCGCTTACATCTTGCCCGCAGGTACACTCTTTCGCCAAAGTTTCTTGATGTTTCTCTTTCTTGGGCTTTGAACCCCCTCAGGAATTCGGTAAAAGTGAGAATATCTTTGTGCAAAAGTTAAAAATTTTAGCAAAATTATCATTCTCAGTTTCCATAAATCCTGAAGATTTTATCTGCTTTACTTATATCTTCAGATTTATTAGAATAATCCTATAAAAACACTTTACTTACTTAAGTACATTTGCCTATTTAGTGTCTGGGAATGACTTGGGTGGAGGGAGTGCCACGTCACAAAACTGAAAAATGATAAAAAGTTCCTGGACTCTCCGATTCGGTCAGACAGATCTAATCGATACCAAACTAATCACAAAATTAATTAACTAATTGGAAAAAAATATGCAGCCTACTTTATGAATTTGTGTCAAGTCAAGACCTACATTTTATTCGAATCATAATTATTATGATACTACATGGCAAACATCTACGTCATAAAACAAAGCGTGTGAGCGTAGATTTGCAAATTGATACGAAATAAAATAAGTATTAGGTACGATCATCGATTTTGTAATAAATTCTCGTAACGGCCGATAAAACTAAATCTATTACAGGAAATTGTTATTTCGTAAAAACGGTTGTATCTAAAACGGTTAAATACTACAATTCTTTAAGCAGCTTAGTTCTAGTTTTAGGTACCAAACTAACTTATGTTTTACTCTGTATTCGTACTAATTATTTTTACGGTCTTATAATGTCTAGAAAAATCTTTTTCAGACTTCACACAATGTGCTATAATAATAAAAGTAAGATTGTCTAGACTAGTTAATATTATTGTCTCCTTGAAACTTACAGCAACAACCTCTACCGTATCCAGGGGGGCTAGGAGGGCTCAAACCCTCCCAAACCTACCCAGTCCTGGGTCCGCCACTGAAAACGCAAGAGACTGCTCGTAAAAGCGATAACATCGTTTGCACATAGTCTGGATTTGTCACAACAGCCCAAGGCGTGACTCTATGCTTGCTATAGTTTCTGTGATGACTATTGCGTCTACAAAACTGCCGTAACGTAATCGAATAAATACAAACTGAAAGTAAACCTAGTTTTATTTTGTAATACCATTGTGAAACTAAAATCCGACCGCAAAAGAAACTATTCGAGAGATTTGGCATAAATCAAAGATTTTGAAAGTCGATATCAGTTCCGAAGTAGGAAGTTGAACGGAAACGCGACCGGACCAGAAAATGCTAATGGAAGAAACGGCCGGAAATTCTAAGCATAAACTCCATAAACGTTAACTCTCGCTTTTAATTTTCTAAAATGCGGTAACCGTTTTTTTATTTTCACAGTAAGTACAGAAATGTAAGTACCTTTAGTAAACTAAACTTTTAATCCAGTTACGATACAAGCAAAGCAGTGGACAAAACACAGTCGTCGTTCAAACTCTTGAAAACTTTAACACTGCATTAATGCAGTCCACAATGCCAGTCGACAAAAACACGTGCGAAATGTCCATGTGTGTAAAAGTAGGTGAGCATCTCTTCAATGTAGAATGTTAGTTAAAAATTCAGAACAAAAGACACTTTCCTCTGCGAGAGTCACCTGCGCTACATTTTTGCATACGTTTTTCAATTTGCATTTAAACAAGGTGTTTTACACTCCATTTCAAAGTGCTCTAACTACTGGCCTGTTATATACACTCGTGAGCAACTGAATCGACTCACCCCTACAAAAAGTACAATAGGGACTTATTATATAGATATTCACTTATCAAAAGTTACTCCCTATTAGGATATCTTCCGGTATAACAACGTTGTTGGCATGATTGGCACGACTAATCGCATTAAATTATGTATAATTAGATTTTATGGCACATAGGAGTGTTAGCTACATTAATGTTTACTTCAATTAAATTGATAATAATTCCAATGATAATAATAATTTCAGAAATAATTCATTGCCTTTGAACAAGGCCTTATCTTTAACATTAATTTAAGTGGAATTGGAATCCAATTTGATTTGTGGGTTTTGTAATCGTGAAAAACTAACCAAATTATAATGTGGTAGATTTTGAAGATTTGGAAAGTTTATCAAATAAATGTAATTTTTTATTTATAGGATTGACATTGTCTTAGGTCTTAAGATGCTTGGAGCCCCCAGCATACTCTGTACTTAGTAGATAAGGGTGTCGAGATACTTAGATTAAAAGATGACTGATATTGGAAAACATGTAGGTAGGTAAATATAAATAACTACATAGTTGGAAGTCAACGATTTCCACTTATGTTGGTACACATTCCCATCAAAATACATTAGTTGGCTAATGTGTTGAGTAACCAAATAGGAAATGCAGAGTTTCTGTCCGAGTTTCACCAGAACCAGCGGAAGAAATCACTTTGCACTTAACTGCCTTACGACCTCACCCTCTTATGGTAATCTAAAATTCCCGTGTTATTCACGTGGGCATGGCTAGCTTCGTTAGACCCCTAGATAAGTAGCAGAATCTTTACAGTCGCTACACAATAATACAAATCATAAAAAAAGTATAGTAAATGGTCGCGTGAATTTCCGTTCGGAAATACCATTTTGATTTAGTTTTCCATTTTAGAAAATGAAAAACTATAGCCAAGTCAAGTTGGCTATGGTACATGCTCATGAGATTTGTTTTAGTTTAGAAAAAAATCTACTGAAAAGAAAACTGCCAGCTCCGCATAAAAATCATTAGCAGTTTTTTGTGTATAGTTATTACCTAATATTTATTGAATACTGTTCTTGTTTAGTTGCTCTCCTCCTGGTAAAAGTAAAGGAATCTCGCAAGTGAATGCCACAACTGGAATTGGGAACAAACGGTGCTATAGTGACACTCCCTGGCAGATCTCGAGCCCGATAGCGCACCGCCGAAAGAATTTATGAGAAAAGTGACAAAACTCCCTAAATTTACGGTATAATCGTGGCCAACTTTGGAGATAGGGACTATTGTTTTCGGTCGGAATGGCCTGGGATTGATGATTTTGCTTGTACCGTTCACAAACTTACACTAAAAATATAAGTGTTCCGTTTTTTTCCAAACCTGGACTGGAATACGGAACTTTTCTTACTCGTTTATAAGAATGATGATGATGATATAAGAAAGAAGAATTTAAGGAAGGTTTTATCACATCATTTGAAATTCTCTGGTTTTAACCAAGAGGTATTTCTATTGTGCAACTTTCGTGTTTCATTCGGTCATTGTGCTTTCAAGTAGGAACAGGAACAGTTCTGTTCCTGGCTTCTGTGCCGCACTACATTCATTCGTAGTGTTCAGCGCTCTCAAAAAGTTATGTTTCCGTTGTGCTACGTAATAAAGAGCCATCTGAACAAGAGAACGACAAAACCTGCTCGTTTTGTCTAGGTTGATACCCAGAATGTTCAAACTTTGTATCATTATCAACATTATTTATACTAAGAATATGAACTGCTACAAACCTGCTCATTGATATCGGTACGTACAACCTACAATTTATTATTGCCAGATAGAAAATGGACAGAAAGTGACGTAAGTAAATTGAAGTTTTCTATTCCCCAGCGACTGCTTTTCAACATGGCTTGGCTAAAGGGCTGTAGACTTCAACAACATACCTACTTAATTTCAATTCTTTCACACCTAGAACTAAACACAAAATAATATACAGGTAGGTACATGCAAAGCCAACTTTTGATGTAAAGGCTGCAAGGCGTTGCAGCCCAGACAAAGAAATCAACATTCAAAAGGCAGTCATCATCGTATCTTCGCGGATCCCTCGGGGCAGAGTTGATGGAGCGTCATTTCCCTCTTTCACTTCTTGCACATCAATCTTGGCATATATCTCGATACCCACTCTGGAGATTAACTTCCCTTTAAATTATATTCAAAAGTCACGTTATCGTGCTTATGCAGTCACTAGTATTTGCAATAAGCGTAGGTTCCCAAAAGTTACTGTTTATCCCTACGTAATAGCTAGTTTTTAATATGCTTTACGTAATATTTCTTTTTTGCCACATTTTCTAGTTTGCAACAACAATGTTCTTATTTTGTTGATAACGTGAAGTTATACATCTTCTTCTAAATCAATATATATAAAACTCTTTTGAAGCTGACAGAGAATCAACGCACAGCCTAAACTATAAGTCCTAGAGGTATGAAATTTGGAGTGTAGGTTCCTTATATAGCGTAGGGGCGCACTAAGAAAGGAATTGTGAAAAGTCACACTCTAACGCGAGCAACGCCGCGGGAGACGGCTAGTATATAATAACTCTTTTGAAGCTGACTGAGAATCAACGCACAGCCTAAACTATAAGTCCTAGAGGTATGAAATTTGGAGGGTAGTATCCTTATATAGTGTAGGGCTGCACTAAGAAAGGAATTTAAAAAAGTCACACTATAGGTCTAGAACGCGAGCAACGCCGCGCGACGGCTAGTAGCTTATAAGCGCAATTTGCTATGGTTTTTTAGACAAGAGTTTTGCAAGAAATGATCACATTCTCACAAAACGTACCAGAACTCTCTCCTACTAACCGTACAGAGACAGCAGCGCGCAAGCTAATTGCTTAGTTTCGCTTCTCGTCTGTTGGTAATTTTTCTACAAACGTGCCCATATTTTGTTTACCTTCCCAAAGGGGTTAGAGCGATAGCTAAGCTAGTTAAAGAAGAGATTTAACGGAGTAGCATTGGATCGCAGCCCCCGCCCCTGTCATTAATCTCCTCTCTTTCTTCAGCCAAGTCACGCTTTCGGGGTAAGAAGCCACCAACGTAGCTTAGAAACAGACAGCTACAACCTGTCTAATAATCTCACAAGTTAATTATAATTTTGTGTGGGTGCTACAGCATTTTCTGATACATACCTACAAACGTTTTTAATCTGTAAATAGGATAAGAGTGCAAACTCTTTGTCTTCTTATCTCTGCAAGACCATGGTTTTACCAGGACATGATACATGATAGTTACCAAAATAAAGACAGTTCAGTCCACACTGTATTAGGTAAATATGTGATACAGCTGGTCTTGTTAAGCTGTGGTACGCCACGGTAAAAACGACTTTCCGAAAAAGCTTGTCTGCCAAATTACATCGACCTGTGAATGGATTCGATATCTTCATGGGTTAGTCTCATCTCGTATCGTCTCTTATAACTTTTATCAGGCTTTTGACGTGGATTTTCTTTCTCGATGCCGATTCAATGGTTATAGTTCTGACGATTGGAAATGTTTCCGTAGGTATAATTTTGTTTGGTTTGTAATTTTCTTAAGCGTGGTTTTTTTGCTTTCTTGTCGCAGCCTTCATGAAGACAATCGCCTGGGTATGGAATCACCTTGTACTATAAAGAAGTTCAAAAAGCTTTTTTCATATACCTACAGACCAAGCGATACGCTCACAGGAAGTTGACAAAAACAGCGATGAAACGATGATAAAATCTCGATCGCGTTTTCTCATCAGCGCGTCTCGAAAGAACCGCTCATTCTCAATTAAATTCTGATTAGATAGGCACCTATCTAACCTACATAAGTAGACGTACCTACTATAATATAACCTAAGTCGCGGTCTAGTTTCGTGGAACTAAAGCTCAATAAATATGTAGGCATTGTATGCTTGTTTAACAAGATAGTTCTCTCTCGATGATGGCCCTTTACAAACTCTACTATTAAAAGAACTCTAGTGTAACGTCATGAAGATAATGTTGTACAACACAACGTATAAAACGCTGCATTCTACAACGTTATAGTTTTAAGTTACACTAAGTAGAGACTTTTTTACACAAGTGGAACCAAAGGTACCACTTGGTACTTTATTGTTTTCAGTCAAACCCATCCTTATTTAATTTCAAAGTGATGCGATACCACAAAAAAGTCTGCAGTAAAAACATCTTCATTATTCTATTTATTACCAGTTATTTCCGATGTCAGCCAATTTGATTTTACTGTTGACTCACTGTTTGTTGTATTAAAATTAACTTAACTTCTTAAATAACTCCCTGGATTGCAAAAAACCTCTTGAGGTTCGATTTCATTACCCCAATCTTTTGAAAGTAAAATTGGGAATATAATAGTAGGTAGGTAACTGTTTTTCAACTAAAACACTATAGATATCATTAATTGTTAAATGGCAAACGTTTTTGATTATACTCGGCGGTAAGGCAGCAGATTATTAAACTACTACAAACCTATTGGTAAGTAAATAGTTTTCTCGCTATGTTTTCCTTCTCGATTTGAGATTATTAGTTATAGTATTAGTCAAATTAACACGTTTGTAATAGCCAGTTATGCAATACATTTTAAAACAGATTTCTAAAAATATTTCTGTCTGGGTACAGTATGTGAATTAACTTGTGAGTCAGCGTTTTTGTCTCACAAATAAGTATGTACTTTCAAAAAGCGGTGAATGTAGTAGAGCTATACAGAGGCTAATTTATTTTGTGAGACATTTTATGACTTTTATGACACCATAACAAAATCCCAATTGTATTTTATTACATATTTTAATTTTACAACTACCCCTCAGTTCATTAAAATAGATGCTAATTTCGTCAGTAACTTAAATATATTACCCTCTTAAACAAACAGTCGAGTTACACCCAGAAACCATAAGTGGGCACTCATCCCAGCCCCTAGCGTCGCGTCGTACATTATCATAAAATTAATTATGTATACTGTACTTTGAAATCATAACTTCGACTTTTTTATAAGTTTGTGACGCTTTCTTTCATTTACAGAATTAGCTTTTGATGTCATTTACATTTTTATACGTCCGGGTCCGGGTACAAGTTATCTAATCTAAAAGCGTGGATAAAGTCGCCAAGAGTGTGTCAAATTCGTATACCAAGGGTTTCGTTTTTTAATTCAGTTCTTAAGTCTCTCGTAGTAAAATAATAGAGCTCATTATCGGATAGGTTGAAGATTTGGGTGTATACCGTATGTTAATTTTACATTTGGCTTTGCTAAGCCCTATAGATTATTACTGCTGATTGCTACCAAACTACCAAATAAATACAATAAATCCAAAATTGGCCTCAAATCATATTATGTAACTTTTTTATTAAATTAGAGCAGATTATAAAAGGAAATCAAATGATTTAATATATAATAATTACCTGAATAATTAATCGATATGATGTTAGAATTGTCGTTATAAAGCTATTTCGCATAAAAACGAGACGAGGTTACACAATATCCTGCATCGTTTCGTTACATAATCATCCAAATCGGTACATAACGATACATATCCTAATATCTAACTATCGACGTACGATACGGGCACGTATTTGTATCATAAGATGCATACTAATCGAGCTTTGTCAATAAGAGGTACTTATTAGATTCTATCTTTATAGACCGTAATACTTTTTTTATATATTTTTTATACAGCATGGCAGTACACAGTATACACGCTTGTTTTAATAACGAAATATAGATAGGAATCTGTTTACAAATTAGCATTTTGATAGAAAGTAGATTTTATCTTTCGTATACGGTCTCTTAAAGCTAAATAAATAACAGGAATTTTAATAACGACCCTAATGAAAGAAGTACGTGAATATGAAAATTGAGTTTTTGATGAGAGCGCAGGCCATTTCCGCAATATTTTTATGTGTGATATTTTTTCTTTTTTATCTTACTTCAAAGAGGTACACAGTAGAGTTCTACAGAATATTAGCGTATGGAAATTCGTATATGACGGACGGCATTACCTACCGCCAATAATGTAGCTAGTTATAAACTTCAATGTAGCTGGCAAACACTGGATGAGAAGAGCCGAAGAACGGGGCTCAATGCTGCGGCTTGGGAGAGACCTACGTCCAGCAGTGGACCAATATAGGTTGATGATGATGATGATGATGATTATGATAACTTCATAATTTTAAATGCAACAGTCAAGGCTTTATGTAAATTTCATTTATCAACTCCATCTTGTTAATTTATAGCAATTACAAAATCCACATGATACCGCTTATTAAACGCACCAATTTGCACGCTGACTGCTTGCAATACTATCCTGCTGTTTCAAATTTGTATTTCCAAATTATTTCATGTTACCAATTATTAAGCGTCAAGGCTACCACTTGAAACGCAGCATGAAGTCTGTCTGTACACACAGTTAGGTATCATACCTAAAAAGTATTCAATAGAAACTCACAGGAAGCTATACAGAAAATAATATCTTACACTTTGTATAGAGACTGGAAAAGTCTAGAACGGTGACTCAAGTAGGTAGGTAAGCTAAGTTTTTCTAAGACTAACCTGAATTGACTGTCACACAACCTTCGTCCTTAAATCTAGATTTATTCTAGAGCTTTGTAAATTATGAACCCGAATAACAGTCGAGTTTCAGCTCTCATAAGCTCCCTGATTTGTTCTTGCAGTCATAACAAGACGCCCTGCAAAATGTTCATATTTAGTATTTCCTGCCTAAATCCCGTTGAATAATGATGATTACGTAACCCACTAGGAACGAGTTTCCGCATTTTTTTTATTCTGTAGAGTTTATAATGAGAAAGGTTAGACAGTAAAAGGTAAATATGAAACTTATTGTCAAAACATCACTGTGCGTGGTCCGACACAGGCTTGCTTGGTAATTTTTTTGGACGTGATCTTATTGTTTTATAATATTATTTTCAATTATTTAGGTAGGTACATACACATACCTACTTTACTTATAGACTTTATAGACTTGTCTGTAGAACAGAAGTGGCGGATTTACACGTCAACCCAAAAAAGCTATAGCTAATATTTTTTCACTATTTTATGATGTTTTGACAGGAACCACCATGCCATAACCATAATGCTATTAACCTTTCAGCACTTATACCAACCGTTTTTATTTCTCCTCATACGTTTTCTCCCCTATAATGAGCTCGCAGTATTAAATCAATTAGATTTAATATATCCATCACCCAAATTCACGATGTGTTACAAAATAAGTAAGATAACTCATAAAAGTACCGCTAACTGCTTTATTATTCACTTTTGATGAGGAACATTTTTGTTTTTGCCGTAAATTATAAACGAAGTTAAAGTTAGTAAATGTAGAGTCGTTTTGGGAACTTACCGTTAGAGGAAAAGTGTGCTGCGTATCAATAATCAAGACACTGTTTTTAAGTCAAAACTGCGCTGATATCGAAACAAGTCCAAAGTTCTCAACTTGTTATAGTCAAAATCACCTCGCCCACTACACAAAATCACCAGGTCTTACTTAAATCCTTACATAATCTGCTATCACGTCTCAAGCATGCAAGTTTCACTTTCTTTAGTGTTCGTGATCAGTCACGATGCCAGAAAGGCCAACACAGATGAAATGTCGAAGTCGAAACGCGATCGTCCGCAAAACTTGCGTCGTCGCTAGAGCCGCGTGTTTCAGGAGCGAGAGCGCACTCCGACCGTATCAAGCGCGCCGTCCGAACGCCGAACAGCGACTGTGATAACAAGACCTCCCTCGAATGAACCTGCGAACCTCTCCATAGACTGCGCGCCTCTCTCTCGTCGCCGCCACCGCTCGTCGACGCACTTACCACTGCCGAGAAACTTGATATGAACCCTCGCGTCACAGCTGCAAGAAACAAATTCCAACCTAGACACCTTCATCTCGCAACGCGTAACGAGTTTACGGTACGTAAATCGTAGTGGATTTGTTTTGTAGCGCGGCTACAGTAATCCGGTTCTTCGCCTCGATGCACGCAAAGCGCTTTTTTCCGAATCAATTCCCGTTAAATAGAGCCTGCTTTTTATAACCTGCTGCCCGGTAGCCTATGTAGGGAACGCGGAATAACCGCTGCGGACAAGATGCCAACTTTCTAAACTAAACCTATAAGGCTGCGCGATGACGGGTGAATTACGTCATTTTTATACTGGAAGTATCGAGACAATAATGATAAAGCATTTATTATAGAAGATTGGATATGCCGCGCCGACTAGAGATTGTCGGTCGCGCGACGTGTTGCAATTTGTGTCGCGTTTTTGCAGCGAGCCGCGGTTGTCTAGGCAACGTTTTCCGCGTTGTAAGTTGCGGTTTTACTTTCGGTGTCAATTACTGGGCTTGCGGTCGAAGCCCCACAATCGCAGCGGCAAATTGGATACAGCCCTGTGAACTAGATTAGACCACCTTGTGAAGGTTGACTTGCGTAAGGAACTGTTGTTACTATGAAAATGCTAAAAATAGAGCGCATTGTAGCCATTTGTAGCACTATATTCAGAGTAAGATGTAAGCTAATACGCAGTGCATTATGTGAGGAGAGGAGGGTAAAGTGCGCATAGAAGCTCCGAAATATTGAAACCGTAAACCCTCCGGAGTGATCCGGAAACGATCCGGAACTGGGTCAGCAATGCTCCCCTAACATTAGGAGGAATTCATAGGATAGAGAAAAGAGATAAGAAAATGCCTTAGTATAACTCCGCAAAGGCCCCTGGATCTGATGGCTCATAAGATATTTATCAAAACACGCTTTCTATTATGTTACTAGAATTGATGGGTGCAGTTAATAAGTTCCTTGACTTGTCCCTGTGCAATGGATAGACAGACATTACACTGCCTTAGATTCTTACACTGTATACTTAGGGATATTTTTCTGGACCTTCATCGCAAAAAGCTTTTAGTTAACGTTGCAACAGTACCTACTAAAAACGCGTTGGTCACATTTTCATCACAGTGGAGCTTCCATTTTGGAAGGAACAAATGACCCAATAAGATTAGGTGCACCGTTTTGGGTTCACTGAACCCAAATGGACAAGGATTTACACACAAGGTCTTCCGTTTCTTCATTCATTTGTTTTAGTCAGTCTAAAATCAAATGTATGCAGATCGCGTTCATTCCCTGAATCAAAACTTTGGTAAGCATATAGTAGGTACCTACCTATTAGTTTGCTTGTACTGTACATGGCATTATTAAAATAAAATATGTTTTTTTATGATAATTTTATTAGGATAGCATCGTACTTTTCATAATTATTTTTTTTGTATTTTGTTTTTGATACTACAATCAATGAACTGCTGAATTAAGTAGGTATACCTACCTACAGCACAGACACGTACATATTAATCCTCTATTAGATGATTTTGTTAGGAGACTCACTGAACTCCTAAAGCACTTACAAAAATTACCAACATAATGAAATTGGAATACGAAAGCTTTACTCGATAAACAGAAAATAATAACACTTCAAATAAATATGTATCTATATAGGTACTTATGATAAGGATAGATATGTTTTCCATTTTACTGGCGGCTATTATTAGGAATGCCGACGACAGTACAACAGTTGAGCGAACAAGTGTTAAAAAAGGTTCTGAGGACACTATGAGAACAATCTTAATGAATTTTGAAACCGAATAAAACTTAGATTTGGTATCAACTCAAGTTAAGCTGAAAAGATCAGAGACCTACTACTTACACATTGTTTTGCTTTTATACACCTACTCACTACACTCAGAATATTTGAATTGCTAATCTGAGTAGGACCTACGTGAGATCAGACATTTGACTTTGATTTGTCCCTCCGAAGTTAACAAAATGTAAAGTACTAACATACAACCTATTCTACCAGTGAGGTTACCACAACCAAAAGAAGATACCTACAACAAGCGTTCACTGCCAATTATTTTTTATTTTATTCCATTCATGCGATAGTCACGATTTACACTGCAATGCAATAAGGCTCAACTCAGTATACCGTTTCAGTTCAGTGTGGAAATGAGATTATTTTTAACAAGTTTCATCGGATTTCCACAAATTGTTTTGATTCAGTTTTATTGTGAAAATATTATAGGTACTTTGTACATTTTTACACTTAGAAAAAAGACTTTTATGGAAATGGCCTAACCGACAAGAGCGGGGCGTTTGAAGAAAGAGGCTTATGCCCAGTAGTTGCCTGTGATGATGATGATGCTGCTGAAATACTAAGAACTTTCAGATTGTTGTGTCTTTTGGAATTTGGGGAAAAGGAGACGCAGCGACACGCATGCAATTGCATGTACTCGTAGGTACGTACCTACTAAAGATTTTTTGAGGCAGCAGCTTTTTTGGAAGAATATTGAAATATAAAAATCTACTCGACCAAAGGTGGATTTAGTTTATGAAAATAGAACCAATGACTTACCAAATGGAAGATATTTTTTGGCCAAATCATCACTTTTACCCAAGAAACCTATTTCGCAACGTTGAAAAATATGGACCCTTGCGTAAATTGACCCGTATTTCGTGGTTTGACCTCACCTTATTGGCAAAACGCCATATTATATACCGTGATTCTTTTACTGTAAGCATTTTTTATAACCTACTTACCTAAGTTGGTACACTTAAATACAGGGGTGCTAGGCCGGGTAACCTCCACGCGGTGCACCCTGGAAACACCATGAAACACGCCCGCAGAGTACTGTGGACGTGTTTCATGGTGGCCAGTAACCCGGCACGGTGGGCCTCTCCGCGTGTCCCTCTGATAAGCAGAGGGCACTGCGTGATGAGGCAGGGTAGACTTCGGTCTACCCAGGTGGGTCCGGGCCCCCTTGTTTGGTGGCCCGGACGTCGGGGGTCTTAGGCCCCCGAGCGGGGAAGAGCGCGCGGGACGACGCGGAACTGTCCCGCGCGCGACGCATGGTGGCGAATGGCGGGACCGCATTAGAGCACCGGCCCCGCATTGCAGACATTCGCCACCAGCGGACGGGAACGGCCGAGCCGCTTGCCGTTCCCAGGCCCCACCCTGCAAGGGGAGGGGCGTGCGGGCCCCGCTGTAATGGCGGGCTTCGTCGGCGGGGGACTGGACGTAAAGGCTCTGCCGGTTTCCCAGTCCCCCTCCACTAAGACGACGCAGGAGCGCCGCTGGGTTTTTAGTGGGTATACCGGCCTGACGGGAGGCCGGGGAGTCCCACATACCCCCCTTCATGCTCTCTAGTGGAGGGGGGATGCGTCATGCATTTTCCCAGCGCAAAAAAAAAAAAAAAAAAAAAAAAAAAAAAAACTTAAATACACCAGCGGAGTACCTATCCTACTAGACATCTCTTGGCATTTGCAGGTCTCTACATTTTAAACGAAGCTATATAATAGGTAGGTAGGTATGTAGTTTTCAAAGTATCCATATCGCGCTTGTTCATTTATAATTTATTTAAACCTAATGCAGATAAAAGTGAAAAAAACCTGAAAACGTGGTTAGACACAGTTGATTCTAATATATTATTTTATATTATTTGAGCATAATAAATAATATTATACCTGCTGTTATAATACAAAGTAGGTAGGTATATAGCCAGCCTTAGCTTCTAGTGTTAGCAATTTCTGAGCGACCCATCTGAAATTTCCGGTTGCGCAGGAAATCGAGACCACAAACGACAACCGGGGAAAGCAACGCTCTGGCGTTCGAAATAATATTGTCTCCAGACTTCAGATGAACATAACCTACATAATAAGGTGTGTAATGTACCTACCTACCTACATTTACGTAAGCTTAGATACATAGGAGTATACGAAACGCAAGCGCTGTTGTTCAGGGTACAAAATTTTCGAAGAACCAACTCTTCAGCACCTTTCATTGCATATTTCAATAAGTGTTCAACGTTTAATAAAAACAAAATTCCCTACACTAAACTTTGCCATTTTCGTACAGATTTTTATACGTATCTACCATTTGCCTGCGTGATCTCCCCAACAGTGCAACAGATTCAAAGTCCAGTGCTGAAAATTCTCAATACGTGTGATCATTGGTCGTGACCCAGATTCACTTAATACTTCTAAGATGCCATACAAAAAAGTGTGTCTAAAAAAATCTATTTCTATTACCGCATTGCTATTGTAAAACTCTTGCATTTCTCCATAATCTAAAATGTAGACTCTACATTAGTCTACATCATAACAACAGCCTCGTCAGCGTGCGTAAGTAGGTAATAAATCCAAGTTGATCCTACGCAAGTATCGCGGCCATTGTGTTGTAGGTATTTCATCCGCTCCATTTCACCCGGAGTCCTCTAATGCGATTGGATTGCCCTAATTCGGACCTAATCAGCCGAACGCAATCGTAATGAGGTATTCGATGCATAGGCAGGCAAGGTTCTATTTAAAACTGAACATTCTATTTTGATAAAATGGCATGTAGAGTAGAGGGACGGTTTTAATTTTCTACTTAGGTATTTACTTAGTCGACTAGATAAAAATGTAATGAGCTGCTACTCAAAGGCAAAGATGCAATTTAAACTATGTAAACATTTTATAAGTTTCATAAAACCAAGTCGAGACATCAGTGATGTACCTACCTACTTTTTGAGGTTCTACAAGGCTTGTATACCTACTAAAACCATGCTCAAACATCGATTTTGAGTATAGTTTTGTTTTGTTTGATACATTTTTGTCTGTCTTGTTACCATGAGGCTCCTAAGATTAGCCTATTTGAAACAATCCCACTTCCTTTAGTGTCACTAGTAAACCTCCACTAACTAGAAAAGATTTATAGAAGCATTAAATAAGGTCTAGGAATTAAATTTATAGCCTGTGAAAGAGCTTTTCAATGTTTCTATATGTAGTAGACATCAAACAAAACATAATTATGTTCAGTTTTGTACGCTAGTCTAGTTCAAATTTAGGTAACTTTCGAAACCAACACTTTCTTAGAGCCTAACGTATAAAACCTTAAAGATCGCTATGAAAAACCTTTTAAAAAATCAGCAGATGTACCTACTTTGTTTAATAATTTTGATAAATCTGAAACATGCTTTCAAAAAACTCTGAGATTACTGAATTCATAAAAAATTAACTTATACTTACTAACTTCCTCGCAAAAACTTCCTAATAGAGTAATTAGCAGGCCTAGAATTTGAAGCGTTATTTTTTAAATCTTTTCACGACACTTTTGATAACTTTTTCTTACTTTTGATTTGAACATAACGGACGTTTCCATTCGCGTCTTATGTCCCATAAAAGGGGTAAAAGGTCCCATAATGGCCGGGAAAGTTTGCAAATTGGGTTTTCGTACCTTTACGTTTTATGTCTTTAAGCTTTACTCACTCACCCATTAGCCCCGGTAACTGAAAAGCTGGTTTTTGTCTCAGATGTGCCAGCCACAAATATCTACGGAACTCTTAAAACAAGAAGTGTACCTACGTTGTATAAGGCGCTGCGAGAGCATAGCAATAACATGTGGCTTGTGTACCAGGCAACTTTTATGACACTGTAGAAATTCAAGCTTGTGCGAAGTTGTGTGTTGATAGTACCTATATTCAGGCGTTTTAGAATAAATCTGAATCCTCTCTCTGCTGTTTTTACGACCATTGTGTAAATATTTTTGAGCGAGTGTTCTAAGGGAATTTTTCTCAGCGGTTGTAGGTATGTTCTACCGTAGAACCTAAAACCACTGGAGAGTAATTAAAGAATGTAATGGAAACCTCGTAGAACTACCACGAGACCTCTAAAGGTTATGTACTGGAAACCTTGTAGAACTTCTACGAGATTTCTCTCCATTGCGACCACACGTTGGAACCGGACTTCGACTCTCCTATTTTTTCCCTCATCTGTTTTAAATTGTAGCGTTTACTAAAACCTGTGATCCATAGAAGCGTAACTAACATGCTTTTCAATCAAACCCCTCATAATTCACGCCAGGTAACAATTACCAGTCAATTCCGTAATCCACAAACACAGACTCAAAGTTCAAGGGAGGTTGTTGCTATAACAACATACTTTTGCGATGCTATTTTACGTCGTATTTAGTTAGGTAAGTAAATTAAGTAAGGAGGTAAATTTGTTACCTAACTATCAAAGTATTGCCCATATAAATTCGACAATGTGACTTAAAACTTCGGTTCATCGACGATTCTAGTTTTAATTTAAATACAGCAATCCTTATAAAATAAGAACAAGTCGTCCACTTGCCTATTTTTTAAAGAAAATAAAGTATATATTTACTAATACGGGTAGGAAGGAAATAATTTTAAGAATTCATTTCATAATAACGAAGCACTGCTTTGGGCAATTTCGCCTAACAAAGAGATAGGGGAGTCCCCTTCTATGCAGTTATTATTTTGTGTCGTCAGCCCGACGGCGGTGGACCACAGATCGATGTTACATGACACGGAAGAACCCTAACTTCTCGCGTCTCTCGACACCTTTATTGATACAGGGTGTTTCTGGAAATGTTTTTGTTGTTTACCCCATTTTATTACGTTTGCTATAGAGGTAGAGACAGTTCTCAACTGAAATAATATCAGTACTAAGTAACGTAACTTGCACTTTATGATTACCTGAACATCCGAGCCAGAAACAGTCTACTCTCGTTCTCGTTCTCTCCTGTCGTTCTCATCTCTCGTGCTCGACGGTTCTTATTTCTCTGTAGTGATTAAAAACCCCCCGACCATGAAAATCTCCTAAAATTTTCGTATCATCAAACCTTGGAGTATGGACTTCAGTTCATCAAATGTCAATACTTTGAGATGATTTCTGAAAACTGGGTTTTAGATCTGATGAATATTCTCTTATCTTGGAAACGGTTCTACCAATTTTCGCCAAACATGGCTAAGAACCATCCCAGGTTACTCACTTTTTTTATAGTCAGACAGACACATAACGCCGTAAACCTTATAACACCCTTTCCGTTTTCAGTCGGGAGTAAAAAATGATATAAAACTTCTTTGAACCCTATCGAAAAATAAGTCAAAAATAATAGGTCCGAGTACGAGTTTGATTCCTTTTTGTGCATGTAGATTGCTAACATGTTTTGTGTAGGGACTTTGATTCCTAGAAGTAAAAAGTTACAAATAAGATTGTTCTGCTATTATCTATGGTTATAGGATAATCTTCTTCTATAACTTTTGAGAAGAATTCTTCCACTGACTTAATTCCCGTGATTTTCAGATTTTCAGTAGGTACCTACATAGCTTCCTACGCTTTATTTTCCAAAAATATTTGGACACTCCTCAATTCCATCCCAAATTAGCCGCATCTAAACCGGTTCAGCCACTGTCGTGTCATGTAACCATTCTCAGAGGAATAGGCCTATAATAAACCTTCTATAACAAGAAGCGGTTTACCATAACAAACAGAAGCCTTATGATGTAAGCCTCTTAGCCAAATAACATTACCAACTCCGGGAGTACTTAATGAAGGTGGAGTCAAATTGTCTTTGTTGCAATTGTTCGTTTAATTAAATCTGTAGACCCTAGAGCATGACACACCTGTGAAAATTAATAAAATATTTTGCTTTTATTCGCGTTTTGACAGCCCTAGGTTTTATAACCAAGAAGCCCGCCCCGCAGTAGTAACCCAAAACTAAATGTATTTTTGTGTCTAATTAATTTTAGATCATAGCCTACGGCGTAGCTCATTTGAGAGTTCTCAGACGTGTGCAGAGTCATTGCATTCGTAGACAAGCGTCATCTACTACGTGCTACTACGCGCGCGCCGCCCGTAGCGTAGCTGCTACGGCGTAGTACCTCATTTTCGGGGTTTCTAAACAACATTTTCAAAAGGCTTATTCCCATCGAGCCCACCGGCCGGCTCACTGGTGGCAAAAGCATTCGTAAACCGAACCACGGACCGAACCTACGTTGTTGCTATGGTCAATTCTAGAGTTATAAGAACTAATTTTTAAATAGTTTTTTTAAAACCTTGGTAGATAGGTAGGTAGGTAGAGGTACCTATTTTTTTACCAAGAACCACAGAAAATAGAACCTAAGAACCTATTTTACAAAATATTTTTAATAAAATCTTAGAAGTGACGCCAGAAAGATAATAGAAGAAACCTTGTTTACTTAATTACAATGATTACATTATTATATATTTAGTGATGAGGCGAATGACCCGATTTCTCCGGTCACTCACTACATATATCAAAGGTACCTATGTATTGCTTGTAAAATACTGATTATACACATACCTAAACACTACTGTGCCTGCCTACCAAAGTCAAGTAGGTAAGGTACCAATACCTACCTACCTAGGTAGTACATTCGTATGTACTAGCTAGAGAGTATTTTACTTTTTTATTAAAATTTCATTTTGTTTATGTTTCAAAAGTCGGTGACTTTAATCCGCTTTCATAGAGAATTATAGGTAGGATACCTAGACGTGCCTAGACTTAGGTTCGTTACCTAGGTAAACAGAGTTCTAAAATATCTTTTAATGAATATATTTAGTAATTTAAATGAAATTGAAAACATGGAAAACTTTAATATTCATAAAGTTAACACAATTTGTAGACAGAAGTTTGTTTTTTCTTGCGAACAAAGGCAACTTGAATAATTCTTGGACAGTCTTTCACAATATCGAGCTCATCTTTTATTTCATTTTATGATAATGAGGAATCCGTTATATGATATGGAGCGTGGTTTGCGTAGGCACAAAAGCTGTGGTTTCCTAAAAAGCAGCGACCGCTATCATGACGGACGTTAAGAGCACATATTATAATGTGCTCTCCAATCCACATAAAACGTTTCTCTCTCGACTCCAATCAGTTTTTTGGAGAGTGTATAATTCTGTGTACCTACCTAAAGGTAAAGTATAAAGAATCTTAGAACATTGAAACCTCGTCTACGAGGTCTTATTCAGTTTCGTTATTTTCTCCTAGACTTTTTTTTTTTAAATTAAATTTTTTTTTGTTAATTTTAAGTATTGTGGTTACTCACTTCGTCTTATATGATCATAAGGCTTTTTCTAGGGCAATTATATCGACACCTGATCATTGACCTTACAAAATACATGCAGTATTTTGTTAGGTCAATGGAAAATGTTACCATTGACAAAATGTACGGCGGTAATAATACTGGCTACGGCTTTCTAGGAAACTACAAGCAATAGTGAACGTCTGTTTTTCTGTATTTGCACAATTATTAACTACATACGTAGGTACTTATAAGTGATTATGCTTATCATCGACATTTAGTTAGGTCATCGCGCTAGCCTGCACTCGTGATGACAATAGCAGCTGTACATAAATAAATAAATATTTACGGACATTTAGCACAACGCCTTCTAGTCCAAAACTAAGCAAAGCTTGTACTATGGACTAGATGGCTGATAGAATAAATATACACATTTTTTTGTAAATACATACCTATGTAAAATACATAGAAACACCATGTTTGTTCTCGGTGGGGATCAAACCCACGACCCACAGCACGGAAGGCAGAGCTTACCGACGGCGCCATGACGCCTGTCAACATAGGCCACTGTTTGTGCTTTTTTTTTTACAGTAGGGTGGCCTGATAAGTTCGTCGGTGAACGGGACCAGTGGAAGGCATGCAGGCAGGTATAGCCTGCAAAAAATCGCTGTATAGCTAGAGCGGTCTGCTATATTACTAGCCCAGCCGATCCTGGAGAGGAGTAAACCTCGTATAAGACGCGGTGGACCTCGACTTATCAGAGAAAACCAAAAGTATTTGCGTCAGCCTCCCAAAACCGAAATCCTGGATCCGCTACTGTACTAGACGATCTCTACTTTTCTTTGTTTGATAGAACTAGGTCTACTAGATATCTATATAGTTAGCAATCATTGTTAATCCATGCTTCCTATGCTTAGGTAGGTAGCTTTATGTCTGACTTCACCAGACGAACTGCACGTTTGACTAATGAAAGCATTGCGATCAAAGTGCCAGTCGACTTCAAATTGGATTCCAGTTGATTGCGTTTGTGTCATGTGTACAAAAACAAACATTGAAAGGAGTAAATTAAATCTTGTAGTGAACCCAGTTAGGGCAATCAGAAAGGCCGGTCAATGATCCAATTTGTTCAAATAGCCGGATGGGGCTTACAGTTTTCTTTTGTACATATTTTGTATTGGGCGCACCAATAGTGGTATTACGTCTGACGTGTAGTCTAGTAAGTATCTTTAATTAGTATTGGAATACGTATGAAAATCTATGAGTAACGCCCTCAGATTAGCTTTTTCTGAAAATCTATAGTGGAAGCCAATGTCCACCAGTGGACTTCTACAGGATGATATGGCCGTAAACTTTTATTAGCCAGACCGGCCCAAACATCATCAGATCCTTTCACTTCAGAGGCATGTCTAATTGATCTATGCCCGTGCCTCATTCGAAATAACAGCTAAGCCCCTGTGAGGGAAGCAACGCAAGGCAATTACATTGTAACCGCATTTCCGATTTGTTTTAGATGCTCCTAGAAACGTTCACATCTCACTTTGGAGAAACTCATTAGTTTTATGTAGGGTCCAGAAGTTACAGTAACATATTTAATCATGTCTGTTTTTAGGGGTAGGCCGATATACCTACCTATAGGTATACGTAGCGTTGGTTGGTTTAAAAGTATCGGTTTCTTATTAGATCTTTGCGCAGGTGAAATGTAGTGCTCTCACTTTCAGTATCTAGGCTACCGAGGTAGATGTAATTCATCAGGATTTACTGAAAAAAAATTTCAACGACAAACGACGCAACTAGCTAAATTTTCATTTCAATCGAGATGCACCTCGAGATGTTACATAATATATTACCTATGTTGATAAAGCGTTTTTGTATCACATAGGTACCTACATCAATACACCAGATATCTTCGTACGATAGCTGGGCGTTCTAACATAATGGGTGTCTAAACGGCCCGATGTTTCGGCCATCTGCGACGGCCTATCGAGCCATCAACGGTAATTATCGCCCCGGGTACGGGCCCTGTACGTCAGGTGTCCAGACTGCCGTGATGGGCCATGTTAGAGTGCTGTAAGCTGCTTCTGTTTTGAATAGGAGACACTAGGGTTTCAAAATACTTGCTTTAAGTTATAGGTACCTACTAGTATAGTAGGTATCTATTATATATGATCTGTGCCTATACTATACGTACGTACATGCACCTATGTCGGTGTGTGTGTATCTCAAGCCTCGAGAAGTGCATAACATTCATACAATAACTGTCACTAACACTACCCAACAGCCTCAAGATACAAATAACCGTCCAAAGGTCTTCACGCTAGTAGAACCAGCAGCACATTTAAACAGTTATTCATCTTTATTACTAGCTGCGGTCACTATTCATATTTACTACGCAAAGGGCTCTAGTACCTACTCAGTGTCGCTCACGCTCACGAACTAGGAGCAATTATAGGAGCTAGGAATTATTATTAGGAGCAATTAGTTTGCCGGGAATCTTATAGGATGGTATAGGTACCTACTTAGTTACTTCTTGGGTCTAACAGAAAATGATGTCTAGGTAGGTACAATAGAAAATAATTGGAACGGCAAGAGCGAAGCGCTCAAACAGCAATTCTGGCGAATAGGTTCTTTAATCATGTATTTTATGTTCGCGATATCCTTCTACGGATCAGAACCCTAAAATGCAAATAAATAACACTTTTACAATGTTGTTCACTAGTGAAAAAAATTACATCTGAAACTAAAACGACAGTATTATTAGAAGCAAGAGCCAGTTTGTAGGTATTTATGCCACAATCATGTTTATCTTTAAAACGAGCATAAGATAAACATATTGTGATGTTGTGTACACCAGCAGCTCGCCCCCTATCCCCAACTAATTATTTCCAACAGATACCAAACAAACATTTGCTAATCACTATGAGCGTATGAGCGGTCGACCGTACAATCGGTACCACCTACCTAGGTAGGTACTAGGTACCTACATGTTTGTTTTGTTTTATTAGTTGCTACGATGTACTTGGTTAACCTTCGACACGCGCGGTCAAGCGCTGTCTCACCCTCGGCCTCGCTCGCTGGTCAGTCCGACACAATTACACGGCGTGCGAGCATCGATACCGCGTACGCAACCGCCCACCACGCCACCTCCCAGACGAAGAGGAACTCAGTCGTCGCGCTATATTCGTTCAAGTAACGCGTCCTACCTTGCACACTCCACTGTGCAATAAGATAATAAGAGGAACAATGACTTCGCGTGCGACGCTCGTTGCTCTTGCGTGCGCTCTCGCTGTCGCCGCCGCCGCAGACCTCAACCCGCTATCCGACGCCTTTATTAACTTAATCAACTCCAAAAACCCTACATGGAAAGCCGGTAGAAACTTCCCTCACGAAACGCCCTTCAAGCACATCCAGAAATTAATGGGCGTTCTACCCGACACGAAACTCTTAAAACTCCCCAGCGTCAAGCACGACGCTGACCTCATTGCCAGTCTTCCCGACAACTTCGACCCTCGGGATAAATGGCCCGACTGTCCCACTTTAAATGAGGTGAGAGATCAAGGCTCCTGCGGAAGTTGCTGGGCGTTCGGCGCCGTTGAAGCAATGACCGATCGTGTTTGCACCTACTCAAACGGCACGAAGCATTTTCACTTTTCTGCGGAGGATCTTCTAAGTTGCTGTCCAATCTGTGGGCTCGGCTGCAACGGAGGTATGCCAACGTTGGCATGGGAGTACTGGAAGCATTTTGGTTTAGTTTCAGGCGGTAACTACAATTCCAGTCAGGGTTGCAGGCCGTACGAGATTCCCCCCTGCGAACATCATGTCCCCGGGAACAGAATGCCGTGCAGTGGCGACACGAAGACCCCAAAATGCCAAAAGTCCTGCGAAGACGGTTACAAAGTAGGCTACAGCAAGGACAAAAAGTATGGAAAGCACATATTCTCTGTTAGAGGCGGGGAAGATCATATTCGCGCGGAACTGTTCAAGAACGGTCCCGTTGAGGGAGCGTTTACGGTATACGCCGACTTGTTAGCGTACAAGAGCGGAGTTTACAAACATGTGGAAGGCGACGCGCTCGGCGGGCACGCCATCAAGATCCTAGGGTGGGGAGTGGAAAACGGCAACAAATACTGGCTTATCGCGAATTCGTGGAACTCAGACTGGGGAGATAACGGATTCTTCAAGATTTTGAGAGGCGAAGACCATTGCGGTATAGAAAGCTCAATTGTGGCCGGGGAGCCTTTGTTCAGTGACGATTAATTATTAGCTAATTAGGCAAGTACCTAGATAGACACCCATTTGTGTATTTTTAGATGTTTGTAATTTTATATTGTACTATGTAAGATATTCATTATTATTCATCCAATGTAACGCAGTTAACAACGAGGATAACTATTACGCATTTTTTCTGGTTATTTATTTTCCTATCCTTTCCATAGTAGGTACGTTCATGGTACGTTAGTGAGCCTAGGCACTTAGGCAGGTGCATAATAATAAAGATTAATTATAATATAGTAGGTAGGTTAGGTATCTACCTACCTACCTACTTCCATAATATTGTTCTGTGCTATCATTAGTCAGCCAAATGACTATTATGAGCTAATTTAGCAATATTGTCAAGAGTGCTGATTTAACTAATTACGCAGTGCATAATGTACATAATACATAGGCCCCGGTACAGTTTAACACAAAAAAAGGGTTCAATAATCAATAAAATAAAAGCATTAGCCTGAGTTTGGCCTCTTGAGCCCTTAGCAAAGAATGCAAATCTTTATTAAATATTATCATTATACATCAGTAAGAAGTGGTTCGCCGGCCACAATTGACAATTCTATATAGCAGTCATTCTGACCGCGGCGGACCTTAAAGAAACCACGATCACCCCACTCTGAGTTCCAAGAGTTTGCGACTAGCCAGTATTTAGTTCCTTTTTCGATTCCCCAGCCAATTATCTTGACAGCATGCCCGCCGATAAAGTCCTCATCTTCGGTCGAGATGTAAACACCGGACTTGTAGTTATAAAAATCAAGTTTCACTAAAAAAAACGCTTCAACGGGACCGTTCAGAAAAATTTCAGCCATGATATCATTTTCTCCGTCACTGATAGATATTACTTTTTTCCCATAGACCTTATCCTGTTCATATGACACGCCGTAATTTTTATTGCAAGATTTCGAACACTTCGGAGTGTCTCTGTATTTGTCAAGGCATGGAACAAAATCCTCAGTAGCATTTACTTTATGCCCAGGGGCATGATGTATGCAAGGAGGTGTAGAGTAAGGTCTGCAACCCTCACTAGAATTGTAGTTTCCGCCGGAAACTATACCGTGCTCCTTCCAGTACTCCCAAGCATCATCAAGATAACCTCCGTGGCAGCCATCTCCACAGTCAACACAGCAGCTAATTAGATCATCCGCAGAAAAATGGAATTGCTTGGAGCCGTTGGAGAAAATGCAGACACGATCGGTCATCGTTTCAACGGCGGCGAACGCCCAGCAACTGCCGCAGGACCCCTGGTCTCGTACCTCTCGTAGCGAGGGACAATTACTCCATTTCTCCCGTGCATCAAAGCTTTCGGGCAAGCTGGCTATCAGCTCGGCGTCGTGTTTGACTCGTGGCAGTGAAGAGACTCCTTTGGGAGGCAGCGCGCCCAGTAGTTTTTTAAGATATTTGAACGGGGTGTTAGAGGGGAAGTTCCTGCCGGCTTTCCATGTGGATTGCTTGGAGTTTATGTGGTCTATGTAGGCGTCGGAGAGAGGATGTACCTCGGCGGCGACGACGACGACTGCGCTCACCAGAACGACGATCGGTAAAAAGCCCATTTCTACCCCACAGAGTTACCGGAACAGTATGGCTGATGGAGCCATAGTATTCTTATTTATAATAGCTGATATCGAAATCGCATATTAATTTTAATAATTAATGAATTACCGTCCTTGTTTGTTACGGGGACGCAGCTTTGATTAAAAACTCTCGCTGAACTTTGGAACCCACAGAATCCTAATTAGGATGTGTTTCATGGGCTCTTTTAGGACCTCTTTTTACAAGCCTGCGTCAGTGGGAACTCTAATTAGAAGTATAGTAAAACGACGCAATCCCATGGAATTTAGGTTCATTTGATTCGCCTCGGCAAGGACTGTGGTTCTAAATGACATCCAAAGTCAGGTGATAT
This sequence comes from Eulithis prunata, assembly GCA_918843925.1. Lineage (NCBI taxonomy): Eukaryota > Metazoa > Arthropoda > Insecta > Lepidoptera > Geometridae > Eulithis > Eulithis prunata. The sequence continues at coordinate 4,453,069 of OU974014.1, read as the reverse complement.
AGTAGGAAAGTGGCTATGGGAACTCTGTAATAACGACACAACCCAATCGAGTTTGGGCTCCTTTGATTCGCCTTAATATCCAATATATCCAGGGTCTGATAATGGAGCTGAAAGGTGGCCATAGGAGATCTACCAGCTTCAATAGCGTGGTAGCCCTAGTTATGAACATAAAAAAACCTTTAGTGCTATCGTTATCAGTTAGTTTTGTAGATTACCTAACAAAGTGGTTAATTAGAACAAAACCTATGCTCGTTAATTTGCAAATACTGGCCATTTAAGCCTATTCTGTGATAATACATAATGTATTTGTATATAGATATATTATCACAGAAAAGGTAAAGGTATTGTGTGAATTGCCACGATTATTTCTAGCGTTTTGTAGCACAGATAAAATAAAATACGAACGATTCGCCACGAAATTAGATTAAAGGTAGCTAATCTACGGTAAGAGGTTTGATCCTATAGCCAGCGTAAGGACGGTAGCTAAATATTTTATTGAATATGTGACTAATATGCCTTTTATAATATATCTCGACATATGAAATATATCGCTTCTCGTGGTACAAACTTTACCTATTTCAGTGACTCACTTAGAACATACATAACTAAGACAAAATAACTTTTAGTAACATTTTATTGCAACTACAAAATCATTGCTACAGAAGTGTAAGAATAACAGTGAAAGACATTCTACTTTCACAATGCAAGTGCCGAGTTAGATTTCACTGAGAATATTTTTATTGTGCACAGCACTAATTCAATGTAACAACGTAGTACTAGTGTTTTATACAGATTTTGAAATTTTATTTAACCCCAAAATTATGAAAGTACACCTCTGTAGTACATTTTTGTAACTTAAAAATTAATAAAATTCCTACCTATTTGATGATTAAACCTAGATAATATATCACAAAATCATACTTTCCGCTTACATTAGTCGATTTTCATAGTAGATAATTAACTTGGCTGTGTAACCAAATTGATTACTAATTTATAAATTATATTATTAAACAAAATTGTATTTTTAAGTAACTTAAAACATGTTGCAATTCATCAATCTCTAAAATTCAATGTTTTGGATTTTATAGAGGGTATACAAAGACTACTCTATACTCAGAACTAAAAATGGATATGATGTTTTTTTTTAAATTGACAGTAATGATTATTCCTATTATACAAACTCCTCATTCTTTCGTATTGTGTATTTCAGTAGGTAGGTATTTATCTGAGCTTTGAAATTCAATTGCAACACCTTAAGCTCTTAACTCATAATACATTATGTCTTAACAGGCAAACAAGACAATATTCAATTCATAAATAATGCATGTAAGTAGCACTAAATAAATTACTATAGGTAAACCACGTAAGTCAGTCCACACCCTGCAAATGTACAGGGAATCACGCAGAGCGGGCAGCTAGTGTGCTTTGATTCAGTCGTTTCAGTCTGCTTGTCAAACCAAAAGATCTGGGGCAAATTGGATGTAGCCCAGATCCCACATTTTTTAGAAACTTGCAATCATGGAACTTTGTTTGTTACAATACACTTACAATGCTGTTTAAAAAATGTAACAATGACATTATAAAGTAGCTGGAATCATTAGTTGTTACTTCGAAAAATGCGTCTTTTTTAATGTTGTTTATCGTATTTACAGGTGTTTACGTCAAAATAATTACTTTATTTTGCGTTTTCGTGACTGCTACTGCATAATAGATTATGATAAAACTAACAAAAGTTATAAATAATAAAATTAATCTAAAAATTAACGAAATGTATGAGAATCGGGACCTGAAATGCCCCAACGCCTTTTGACAGTTCAGATTTTGAAATCACCCGCCAGTGCCCCTATAACTTCGTAAGGAGTGGTCTCATTTACGTATAAAATATAATGATATAACTAACAACAATATATTATATTACTCAGTCTGCTAGTGTGAAAATAATTTTGTCAATATTTGGTACAAAATAAATTTAAATAATAAAGCAAATATTAAGATCATATGAGATAACATTAATGTAGTTTGTAAAATAATTAATAATAATATTTTGTACATATAAATAAGAAATGATTATTATAAATCTCTCAATAATGTCTAAAGAATATTTAGTTCACCGAAAAATTAACTACCACTCATCTTGTTATTTTTATCTATAAATTATTTGTGAAGTACGCCTTATAGTTTGTGTACGCGATGGGTAACGTCAAACAACCTTCTTGCATTTCAACATTTTTGAAGATATAAAATCACTGAATGTAATTATACAAAATCGCAAAGCTTCACGATATAGAGAGTAACAAACGTTAAAAAATATCACTTTGATCCAAGTTTTCTAATCAAAAAGTTAAGATATGCAAGCTAGAAGGTTGTTTGACTAAAGCGTTCCACTTTTTTTTCTGTAAGAGTACAATTTAATGGACTGTATAATAGAAGTCATATTGTGATTTCCTGAATGGTTTCCATTTGTCAGATTCAATGACTCTTATGCCATCGTGATACGGTTCGTTTTGATCCATTATTATAACACACATTTCAAAATTCATTGATGAAATAAAATTCACACTAAAACTATTCAATCGACAATACTTGTGGCACTTGACTCTATGCTGACTACTTTTAACTCTACATCCAAATGATATATTTAAAGGCGCCGTATTTAGGGAAAACACGACCTTATTTATAGGATAATACGGTTCAAATCGATGATTTCTGATATGCTCGTATTCCTATATTATATTCACACTATTCTACACTGTGCATTGATCACAAATAAATGTGACAATCGTAGACGTAACTAACGCTAGGATATGAGATACATTGCTCGGTAGCGCTACAACGTTTGACAGTCGAGCTGACGTCGAAGTGCAATATGATTCGAATACGTAACGCGGCGACTGTCAGATTTGTTCGTGATCACCCCTCTGCATACCATAAATAGATTATATTTTTTATTTACAGGAATTTGGCAAACTACCTACGTGAAAATTACGAATTAATAAATATTGGTTCAATTAAAAATCAATTTTGTATCGACTTTTCTCTAACTTTAGTCAGCACTGATAGAAGACCTAGAAATAACGTCCTAATCATTCGCAGATAACTTAGTTTCTATAGTAACTTTGTGAAAAATAGCTATTTACAAATGGAATGAATTATTAAGAAACTCAAATCTGAACTTACAGATCAGGCATTTCTTTCTAGTTCTTGATACTGGGTTCAAATTCTCTAAAATCGAGGACAGAGTTGAAGGTTTTCATATGATGGAAAATAGTTCGTTTATCATGAGTTCACCTAAGAACACCCAAAATCATCATCGATTTTCGAAATTGAAACTCACGACTCTCGATAATATCTTTATGAAATTAAGTAATGGAACAAGTAGATTGCCCAGCTGATGGGACCGTATTTAGATTTTTTCTTATTTAAGCCGTTTTTCGAACTCAAGTTTTACTAAGTTTTAAGGTTTTCGTTACTTCTGTCATTATCTCTCAGAGCAACTCCATTGAAAACGTGCGTGAGTACAATTTAGGATGGTTCAGAGAAAGAAACTGCCCGATCTGTACCTGGTGTCTAAGACCATTCTCAAAAACTTCATAAGGTTAGACTACCCATCAATACCTAATTTTTTTTTATGAAACAAAAACGTTAGCGCGAAAAAAAAATGCTGTTAATCATTTTTGCGCAGGAGTTATTGCATTTTGTGTGCGACAGAATACTTTTTTCTGTAGGAACAGTTGTTCATATTGTAGGTACATTAACCTTTCCAAGTATCGAGTCTTTACATTCTGCAATACATTAGCAACTATCTACATTACTTACGACATAGAATCGTCATCCCTGCAATTGGGGGTAAGTGGGTCAGTGTCGTCACGAGCGCGGATGTGAAATGCATTTCTGAAACTTTCTCGTAGTCGTTCCCCGAATGTCATGTACTCAGCGTGCGCTTGGCCGAAGTCGAAATCGGCTACTTCGATTGTATGTCTGTAATAAATAAATAAATATTCATGGACATTTCACGCCTTGATTTCATGCAACTTGACAGGCGTCAGAGCTCTCGGTTCAATTCAATTCAATTCTTGTCTATGGCCTTTGCAGTGTTGCCCGCAATTTGTAAGTCAGATGTTTGTTATATGTCTCGGTGTTACTATGTACTATAATACTCACGAGTGAACAGTATTTACAAAAAAATATATAAAATAATTATATCGGCTGTCTTCTTCTCATAGTACAAGCTCGACTGAGTTTGGGACTAGAGGGCGTAATTGGACATTTCACACAACTCCCTCTAGCCACAAACTTAGCCAATCTTGTTCTACGGAAACTAAACTACTGATAGAGTAGGTATTTGGTTAGTACTTATATCAATTTTAATTATGCTTTTGGCTTTATCGCTCTTCCATAAATTTATTTCGCAGACTTCCCCATTGATATGGCACCCTTCAGTGTACAGCATGATATCATGTTTATTTTTCAAAATGTATATACTAGATATGACTAAATAAGGAAAACCCACACTAGTAAAACTAATACTCTGACAAAATTACGTGACGAATGTGGTTTATACAGTTTTAGTATCAATAAGGTGAATATTGAAGAGGATATCATTAGAAAAAAAAAAATACAAATTTAGAATTAAATTTTATCCTTGCGATTTTCGAAGTAAAACTAACCTGGATCTATGTTGGTAGTACGCAATGCCAAACACAACGAGGATAACCGCGACCAAGCTGAAGACCACAGGAGTCACGATGACCGATAACTGCGGATGTACTGCCGCTGGAAATAAAAGTAAAAAAACTATTTATAAATCAACTTTACCATTGTCTTTACGATATCACTCCATTGTATAGGGCCTTTTACTCATTGCGGTGAGGCGCTCGTGGCTACGCTTGCTTAGTTAATTTTCACCGATAATCTAAATTAAGCAACGTTCTGCGCGCTCACTATATGGATGGGCGACCGTTAGTGGCATTTATATTTGAGCGCTTCCGTGCTTCGGAGGGCACGTTTAAACTGTCGGTCCCAGCTCTAGCAGTCGCCATGACGGAGGCCTAAGGCGGCCTAAAAACTCCGTCAACAGAATTGGCTACTAACTCATACGAGATTGTTTGCTTTACTCCTTTCGGTTTGTAGTCACTATTCGAGAAACTTCTTAAAGTTGTAAGAATGGTATTACTTAAGTATTGTGGATCATGATAACTAGCACGCGAATTTATTGGTTCTTCTTATTGAATTAAGTAGGTACTAAATTATTACAATAAGGGTTTTTTAGCCCTATGATATTATGTTTAATAAATTTTTGTTTACCCTTAACGGAATCAGGTTTACTATGTAGTCTCTCTAAATAACTTATGATTGCGTTAAAAAACCTGAGAATTTCGTTCGGGTTAATATATGGCTTAGTGTCATTCTTTAATGTACAATTATTGATGTTAACATTTGTCAAGTTAACAGATAGCTTAGTATCACTGTTGTTACCAAATGTAGAACAATTGATGTTACTAAATGGCACCACATCTGTCAAGTTAGCAGTGTCATTCTTGTTACCAAATGTAGAATTATTGATGTTAACATAATTTGTCAAGTTAACAGATGACTCAGTATCACTTATGTTACGAAATGTAGAATCACTGATAGTAGTAGCCGGCGTAACATGACTCATGTTACGCATTAATAAAAACATATAGATGTACACTTTACTCAGGTTAAACTTCGTCATTTTTGTCTTAAGTTCTTATTATAATTTCTTTACGGGATTATTTTTTAGAAGTCACAAACTATTTTAATTTGGTTCGATAACCAGCGACAATGTGTCGACGGTTATACAACACAACAAAAGTGAATATAATATGAACACACAAGGAAAAATAATACAATAACAAATAAGGAAATTTCAATGCGTCAACTCAATGAAAAATAATATGATTAAGTATGTACCAAGTTGAGTTATCGAATTGCGACCAAATGATACAGTAGTTGGCAAAACTTCACAAACAAAAAATTTTATACAAAGTTTAGACATTTTAAATTTTATATAAATGTAAAAAACTTGGTGTGTTTTGTCCCGTCATATATCTGCCAGTGGATAAATCTTCGCTATGTGATAGTACGTAATAGGTACCTACCTAAGCAAAGAATGGGTACCTTCCAAAGTGGCAATTATCTCTATTCAAGTGAATAACTTATCTAACTGCAGCAAAGGATATTATTTTGTTGTAAGTATACTTTTATTTTGCAAAAAGTCTTATCAATATTAGTGGTTGTAATAAAAGTAGGAGACCTCAGGAAGTAGATGGACGCGGAAGACCCAAAATCGTTGTTTCTGGACAAAGATATCGATTGAATAACGATTTTCAGCCTTTTCCAAGAAAGGCCTGTGCCCAAGTGAAATCCTACGCCAAACTGATGATGATGACATATCTGTAGTTTATTTAAGATGCATGCCGCTTGCCTTTGTAAAGCTTGATTCATTGTATACACACTGCCCAAGTTGTCAAACCAGTTTCATCTATTTCTCTCGTAACATATCTAAGCCACTGTTAGGAATTTCGTTGCCTGCTGGTATTTTTAACTAAACATGCCATATTTAAGTACCTTGGTGTCATAATTCCAAACATATTTAGACATAATTAACTTCTAAAACCTTCCCTGTGCGTGGTTCAACACGTGCTTTGACCACTTTATTTTCTACTAGCTTCCGCCCGCGGCTTCGCCTGCGTCCCGTTTGATCCTGTTGATTTTCCGGAATAAAAAGTAGCCTATATGTTAATCCAGGTTAAGAACTATATTATATACAGTGTCTTCTGGTAAGATCGGCGTAATAGTAAGTCCGGATGCCAAGCAATTCGGCGATATTTTTAAATGATAATTGCTTAGTTACGTGATTTATCCGGACTTAATATTACGCCGATCTTACCAGAAGGCACCTTACCTACTTATATTCCAAGTTTATACAAATCGGATCAGTTTCAGCGTGATTGAAACATAAACATCTAAACTTTGACATTTCTAATATTAGTGGGATGGGATGGAATGGGATGCATTTGAGTACCAACATATTTGACTAAACCCGTACGTAGCCAAGGCGGTCCATTTAGTATAGTTTGCCAACCCAAAACTTGTGTTAGACATGTTTTATGTTCCAGGGGATCCCAAACTTTTTTTGTCTACTTTGAGAATAAATGATTTTTTAGCGCCCCCATTTTTTCACCTACTTAAAAACCACTATAACTTCATTTTTTTTCTGGGTCTCTTACCGCCCCCCTTTAGGCTTTCAGCGCCCACAAGGGGGCGTTATCGCCCACTTTGGGAAAGGCTGTATAAATGAAGAGTCATTACTCACTTTTGTAGATAACAATCATTGCACGCGACACGGTTTTCCCAATGTCATTCTCTATAATCACGACCACTGTATGCTGGTCGTTATCAGAAAAGTAATGTATTATTTGAAACATGTTCGAAATGGTTCTTGTTGTATCTGGACATGTTTCGTTCCCCGTGATATTATATTGACCCAGCTTGTAGAGGTAGCAAAAGTCAAATGGTGGGGAACCGGTGTATGCGACCTTGAGGTCTAGTAGATCTCCATGTTGCAGCCAGCTGGAGCCAGAGATGTTAACACTTGATATCGGTTCTGGAAAAAGAAATATCGAACATTATTATAAAAAAAAACAAGTTCGAGTCTCTATCTATCGATTGTCCGCAATTTCAACAATCCGATCTATCCAGTCCATCGGCTGGGAGTTGTCCTAAACTTTGAGTAGTACACTGCACGGAATACAGCCAGCATTCAGCAGTCTTGTTGTTATTTACACGTAGTGTAACTAACTCTATATGGAGTAGCGTAAATTGATGCTTTTGGTTAGTAGAGATATCACGTATTGAATATCAAAGTACAGAGCCCGTCGTCTGAGTTTTTTTATGTTGGTTTATATACGATATACCTATGTCGCGTCATGACACGCCCCCACACAATAATTTAATTCCGGCTTTAGAGTTAAATCTCTGCCGAAGCATAAAGTTCTAAAATAAGGTAAAATTTCGACAAAAAAAATACATCCGAATTGAGAAACTCCTCCTTTTTTGAAGTCTGTTAAAAACTGAGATTCACTTTTCGCGAATCAACAAAATAAAACTCATGATTACAAACTCAGAATGATTTAGTCTATGACCATGATTTGAAAAGTTGTAAATATAAGCACCATGTATAAGTTGCTTTAGCGAATGCGCTGAATAGTTTTTTTATCTACTTATTCGTTTTATTCGAAGTAATTAATATTCACGAGTTTCACGACTCCAAGACTGCCTTTTTTCTTGCATTATTCATTAGGAGATATTTCTTCGCTGTCGTATAACATTAATATGATAATTGCAACACTTGTTCAAACACTGGTAGAACGACCATGACTCTTATCGTGAAGTATTTTTCTCCAATGACTCGTTAAGACTTTCTAAAATTATTTTTTCGTTTACCCGAAACGTGTCAGTGAAATTATTGAAGTTTTTTGTATACTTTTTTATACAATATAGACAAACGTTTGACCACAATCTTAACTTATTAATGTGTAAAATGGCAACTGGAACGGCAGATGAGAAAAGCGTACTTTTACTATTTTTTAAGACTCTAATAATGCTAGAAATTAATTCGATAATCACAAAATTTATCGTAGAAATCTTAGAGCCAATTTGATCACTCTTAAGTACAGTGGCAAGTTAACTCTACCGCGAAATTCATAGCCTTTCTTTTTGAACTTTATTCTAACGAATGTACGGTTTGAAATCGCACGCGCTGGTTTTTAGCGTGTAACCAACGACATTTCATACAATGAATTTTACATTGTGCAGGAAAAATGTGCTCAGACGCGCACATTCTCTAGTTATAGGTACATAACGTCTTGATCATCGACCACTTTGAAGCGCTAGAGTAGAAAAATTTAATGTATCACAAACTCTCAAGTGACAAGCGTATAAAAGTCATATTTCAAAGTTTTTTTTTAAATTTTGGCTTTTTTTATAATGGAATGGTAACTTCATCGTGAAACTCAATTGTATGTAATGCTCTATGTTTAATTGTTTATCGTACTCATTTTTTTTACAAGTCTCACCTCTTACGCTCAACGTAGATTCGAAACGTCCATACGTATAGTTATCGCCAATAGGAATAGTATTATTGCATTTCAGACTGGCCGGACTTCGCTTGGATCTCTTCAGCGTTTCATTTGACAGTTTAATCACTGAAAACGTTTCATTCGCTCTTTCCGTTACGTTCGGTCGTATTGTTGTTGGTTTTTCCGTAGTTGTTGTAGTAGTAGTAGTAGTAGTAGTAGTTGTTGTAGTGGTAGTTGTTGTGGTTGTTGTAGTAGTAACCGGTGGTAGTGGCTCATTATTAACTACTACAATAGCTTCTATGTGATGGTCGCCCATGTTATCAGGGTATGTGTGATTATATGAGAAGTCATCAGTTGAACCCATAATCATACAATCGATGAACCAGTAGGTAGTCACTTTGGACGCGTTTTTTTTTATGTATTCGAGCTCATTGTCAGGCAAAGTAATGTAATGCCGAACAGCTTTGTTTACAGCAACAAAGTTATTCGGACGGTCTGTGTTGTTTTGGCTTAGCAAGAGTTTTCCGTTCAATGTATCTGCAAAATAAAATAGTTCGTTTGAAACCCTTGAACACGGTTCTTTTGGTGAAAATGCTTTAATTTTATGCTGTGAACGCATGAGCCAAGTCAAATTGTTAGCATTGTCTTATTCAAAACTTTGCGTGAAGGTTGGCATAAGGCTTTGTTCGTTTAACTACATAATGTATAGTATAGGTACATACAGGTGTTGCACTATTTATATTTTACGTCAATTGTTGTCAAGCTCTTGCTGTAAAAGAAAACCAGTCAAGTTCGAGGCCAACTCGCATTCCCAGAATTCCGCAATACTATTGAGAAATAAAAAAATTTAATACCTAATGTCAGAGATGAACGCACAGGACTAGCTTAATAAATAAATAAATATCCTTGGATATCAGACAACGCTCTCTAGTCCCAAACTAAGCAAAGTTTGTATTTTAGGAATATGATTGGTAATTATATGGGCACACTTTGAAAGGACTTGTTTAGGGCCTTTGGAATTACCTGTTAGTTGAAACGTGGTGCTATCGTGGTCGACGTGAATCCATTCGATATAAAACTTTGTTAGTAGCTCTACTGTAACGGTGTATTCACCAGCTTCATACAGAGCTTTAGGGTACTCCACTGTCCATGACGTAACATTCGTGGCTGCGATAATCTACAAGTAATAAAAATAAATAATTAATTAAACTCTTTACAAAAGATAAGAGAAAATAATATTTCGTTGACTGTGATTATCGCGTCAATAGGTATCTTAATACACGTAGAGGTAGGATTTAAGTTGGTCCTATATTAATCCTAGGTAGTCGTCACCTCGGGATAATGCACCAAGTGCATAGATAAAAGTCAATTATAGCGTTTAATAGTAGGTCAGCCTCTCACCCGATGACATTGTCAGACGTTTTTCACACGTCGGTTGCATCGTTTGTCGGGTAGCGGGAGCTGGGTACCCGGTTGTCAAATGTATGGGCTTGTCGGGCAAACTGCACGGGTAGGCGTGAGAGCTACCCTGCAACTTGCCCGTATGAAGAGGCGCTTAGGATAGCGATATGTCAATGAACAGAAAAGGTTTCAAATCATTTTTTCTGAACATCTTTAAATGCGCATGTCCAGTAGTGGACTTTCACATACAAAACACTTTACGAAAGTTTTTATTTATACCAGTCAACTAATCTGACAATCGTCAAGTTACGTAAACCTGAATCTCAGTTACACCACAGGTTACATTGCGCGACAACAACAGCTCGACTGCAGAATGTTGCAGCGTCACAGTGCAGTGTAACGCAGATACGCTGGCTTTACCTACGTAATGTGATGATTGCCCAATTTTATTTGTGCTTTTTTGTATTGCAAATATTGATTAGACTAACAAATAGCCCAATGAAAGGAGGACAAGTATGTGGCTTCTATCATCGATTGATCATTAGTTTCTATGCAGAAATGCTTGAGCAATATTTTTACTATAGTCTATCATCTACGTAATCATGTGGAAAGTAGGACGTAAAAAATACTCTCTCATCACAAGCTTTGAACCAGTACAGAAAGTTCAGTGACATGTCTGCGTCTAACTATAACACATCACTGTTAGTAGAGTCGAAATGTATTAGTATTAGGTATTCAACAATTAAGTTTCGTAACTGTTGCACATAATTTAATGTTATGTTCACCTACTATCATTGGTGTGTGTACATACAGTACTAGACAACTTAAATACTTTCAAAAAATGTTTCTGTACATAACACTGTTGGTGTTCCTTTATACATAAATAAATAAATAAACTATTAGTCTGTGGGTAGATTATCATATCAATGTTATGATGTGAAATAGCCACACTTAAACATTTTGACAAATCTAGAGTTCCTATGGTAAACAACCTTAGCAAGGTTAAACCAGGCATAAATTGAATATTGTGAGTGGCCATTGGGTTTTCTTAACTTACCGAATATTCATGATGTGGTGTGCTATTATCTCGGAAAACAAACTTCAGATTTTCCACAGGATCTTCATAGGAAGAAACAGTTGCTGTAAATGTGATATTAGAGCCACGAACAGCCTTGCCTACTTTACTCAGTCTCACAGACATACTAGATCCATCTGGAAATAAATAGTAGGTAAATATAAATCCTTCCTATTATAATGTGAGGATGTATGTATGGATGGATGGATGTATGTTTGTTCCCCTTTCACGCAAAAACTACTGATACGATTTGGATGAAACATGGAATTATATTGTCCTGGATTAACACATGGGCTACTTTTTTTGTCAGAAAATCAACCGGATTCAATGGGTCGCGAACGAAGTCCCGGGTTCATGCTCAACATAGAATGAAGCAGATATTCTCTGACAGTAGATTATCAAAATCCTTTCTCTACCTAATGTTGAGAAAAATACGTAGGTAGGTAACAACTTTTTGTAAGTGTATTTCCAAACTACCTACATCATTTAAATTTCCAAAGTTGGTAGGTACTTGAATGTGAATGTTGCTATGAAATACTAGATAACTAAACAGGATTTTACTGCGAAAAACTTACCGATCACTACAAAAACTGCGACACACAAATAAAAACATACTTTCCACTGGGTCATCGTAAGCGTGCACCCAAAATAAGTACTGTAGGTAAATTGTTTATTATTCTATCACGAGGAATTCATCGAGAGCCAATCAAACAAGAAACCAGGCAGCTAATACGTTTTAACGCAAAGGCAGAATAGGCGTACAATACAATGCAAAATTACACAGAAATACAACAAACAACAAAGCTGAAATGTAAACATGACAGAAAGATGACATGACCTGATCTTTTCTGGCAGACAGTAACATTGATGGTTTAGAAAATTTGATAATGACAAACAACAGATATTGGGTCCGTCATCCGTTCCTCTCTCTCTCCATTTGTTTATGGTGTGTGTTGTGTAGCATGATGGTAGCATGCGTGAAATCAAACGCTTTTACACTACGTGCTAGGTCAGAACACTAAAGAGGTCTGGCCCGTAAGATGATAAATCGTTACCTACTAAAGTATAGATTTGAGTAGAGAATTTCATACAAAAAATGCTGACTAGGGCCCGTATGCTGATAAAGAAATCGTTACTCAAGCATTTATTATTCGGATAGACATTTTTATACCTACCAAATCTATGTTAAGTCAGTGCTTGAGCAGTAAATTAGTACGGGTCTTACTGCTCTAGTACTAATCCTAACTCAAGCTTGTTTTTGTATAAAAAATATCTACTGAAATCTGAAAGAAATCGTTAGGTTATTATTTTTACTTAGATAACTTCTTCTTTACCTACCTACGATTTCTTTCTGTATCGGCTTATGGGCCAAACATGCGCTAGCATCCTTATAATCTGGGCCAGACTGTCTACTTATAAGTAAAAGCGCGTGGTGTAAATAGGCTCTACCTTCCAATCAAATCAAGCAAAACAAAAAAATAAAAATCTAGTTGCGCATGCATTTTTGACAAATCGGCTTGAGATTTACGTTTCTCTTTTTCCATAAAAACCGCACCTAAGTTGTTATTTTATTCGTTTTGTACTGTACAGCGCTCGGTCCTGAAATCGTACATAACATGACCACATTGTAAACTGTTCCAGTTTTTAGTGTACCAACTGGTTGAAAAATGGCTACCGTGTTTGATAGTCCATTTATCAGACAACGTTTACATCGACTACGGCAACGGGACTACGACTTCGATGAGGACCAAAGATTTGGCAGATGCGATTGCACGAGCTACTCATATTTTGTGCTCTCTATGGTGCTATTTTCAGTGGGAACCGTCATCACAGTTCTAGCCTTGGGAGATGCTGATGGATACATTTTGAGCAACCTAGGACATATGTGGCTGGTGGGACCTATATTTATATGTTCTGGTATGATGGTTGCAGTAAAGAGTATGCTTTACTTGAGAAGGAAGAGTGTGATCCAAATGCTTCTTCATCAGAGAGCAATTATCAGGGTGAGTCACGCATGTTGTTATTGTAGGTACCTTCTTGCCTAACTAATTACCAAACCAATCTGGTCCGAAGCTTCCTACATAGCTGGTAACTATTACATAATTTCCAAACAAGTACCTAGGTACTTAGAAATCATATTTGATTTGAAGGCAGATTAGTCTTAAATAATGAAATTGATCATTGAATTATGGACCTACTTTGTTAGTTTCTTAAGACTGTATGTAGCTTGTGATCAATAAAGATTTTATCTATTTATCTACAATCTAATCTAGATAAATTTTGAAGATTCTTGGATGACAGTTGCGATTGATTTTATACTATTAAAAACATTTATTCTCAGGATTTGGCTACAGTTCAAGAGCAATCTTATGGAGTGCCTAGGACAGCATCAAGTGCTACATTACCTCCCTCTTATGACGTTCTGATATCCAACCCCTCCGCAAGTAAACCACAACCTTCTAGTTCTGAACCGCCCCCACCAACATACGATGAAGCAATGTACCTTATCGGTGATGAAAAATTTAGAATAGAAGGAATTGATGAAAATGCAAAGCAAGAAACAAGCAACCAATCAGTGGACACGGTTGATAGCAGTAAACCATGAGATGTGAAAGTATGTACTTCAATATTACTTTATATGTGTAAGATAAACTTAACTTCCTTTTGTACTTATGTAGGTATAGTCATTTATTGTAGGATTAATGTTCTCAGATGTGCCTAATATAACATTTGTTAGATGTATTGATAGTTCTCGAATTGTGGGATTTTAGATCTCTATTAGTTATCAGTACTTTAACTAGCAGTTCATTGCTTGTTATTGTACTGGTAAGAACAAACCAAGTTTTGAAGAATTGCTTTTGCAAAGCCTTTAAAATTCAAAGGCTAAAATATTTTTTAATGCTGTAAGGGAATTGGGAGTGAGCTGTACTGTTTAAAATAATTTTTGCACTTGTAGATTCCTTAGAATAATCCAGCATTGTCAGCTTAGCTGTGATATCTTTTTAAGACAAGTAAATCAGAGTGAAATCCTGTGTGCAGTGCAGACCCTGTAGCCTTCCTGATAATGCAAATTTATTTCTAATACTAATATAATGATCAAAGAACTAACCCAGTGTTGAGGTTTAGCTACCTAGGGAGAAAGTTATTTTATTTATATCCACATTTCCAAAGGATGCTATGAATGTAACAGGTGTACCTATTTTAAGACTGATGCATTTACAAAACCTTTTTGGAATTGTTATCCATTGTTTTTATTGAGTTTATTTTAAGTTATTAAAACAGAACAATAAAAATTGGGATAGGTTACTTACCTAGTTTCCAATTTTATATTTAGATTCCAAAACAAGTTATGATTACTTTGTAGAGTTTGTTTTTGCAAATAATATTACCCTACTTAGGTGGAATTTTATTTGAATAAGCTATCTTTACAAATTGAGGTCATTCAAATTTTGGTCATGGCTTTCCATAGTTTGTTTTATATTATCAAATGATAAGAGAAAGCTAATTGTTTTAATTGTTGTAGCCCTGAATCAGACTTTGTCTGCTATGATGTTATTGTGCCTTTATATACTTTAGTGATTATTCAAGATTATAAAAAATCTACCTACTTAAAAATGTACTTAGCAAGATGCATCTTGCAATTTAGATTTTAGAAATATAAAGCCCGTTTTGTACATGTATGAAAAAAAATATGAGAACCACTTATTGGAATGTATTGTATTATTTTATTATAAGTAAATGGGTACACATGGTGAGAACTATTTGTAATGCATTTTGCCTTATAAAGTTAGCTAGTATTATTATATCTCACAATAATAATTGGTTACAATAATAATGTCAAGCTTTTTACCAAATACATTACATTATGTACAATGTGTTTTACAATCAGTAACACAAAAAATTGACTAGAATATTCAGTAACCAGCCAAATTCAAGAATATATCAAAATGACTATTTTCTTGTCTTCTGCTGGAGTTACATTTACGAATAAGAGAAGGGAACAACATTCTTGGATGTGGCTGTTAGTCTATTGTGAGAGCCAGAGTTAGATCTGTAATGCTGCCTAAATGTTTACTAAGATAAACTTCAAAATATTGTGTACTGATCTCCCTAGATCTATTGATTATACACTACATATTTCAAGTTAAACATTTTTTTTATTTATAACATACCTACCAAGACACCTAGTAAAGATTAATAGATAGCTGGTTTAGAAATAAAGTAGAAAAAATTAAGTCAGTCTACCAAAATATTTGGCTCGGAAGCAGACTTCATTCAACTGTGGCCACTGCACAACAAATACATCAGCAAAATATTGCATGATGCTGCCTGTTAAAGAGAGAGAACGCACGCGACATATACTCTCAACGAAAATTATCCTGCAATTAGATAAGAAAAGACAACGCATAATAAATGCAACAACACAAATGGGAACACAGGTACCCGGTCCATTGCACAGTATAACATTAGGTTTGAAGCGCCAAAGGATAGGCAAAGAGCATACAGTTGCATAGAAAGTGGAGACAATGGAAGACCTGAAAGACTGATTTACATTTCTGCTTCTTGGGATTTTACGGATGGAGTAATCCTTTCGTCCATGTTCTGCTATGTTGATCTTATATTCACTGCCGCCGTCATTTTCAGCTACTACGTACAGCCGTGGATTATATTTCTCCAAATCCAATCTCTTGCTGATCCGCAACAACTCGGTCGTATGGCCGCCAGAACCAATGCACAGCAGGGTTTTGAACGCAGGTCCTTCGTTGACCAGACTGCATTCTGATAAATAGATCCGTAGAATCAAAGTCACAACACGAACTACTATGAGAAATGTTAGTACGTTACTTATTGCGATAATGTTCTCTACCGTCAGTTTCATTGTTGGAACTGAATAAATATTTTTTTATTGTAGGTACCTATTACTTTTCTGTTTTCTTTCCTAGATTTTTCTGTGTTGTTTGAGATGAAAAATCGAGCAAAAAATCAATAAAATAAACCCTCCCCACCACGACTCACGCCGACGTCAAACGAAATGCGAGACAGATGAATGACATGACATGACAGTATTAGCAGTGACTTGCCTTTCACGTCTGCCACTACACCCTGTCTTCCAACATCCAGGAATACAATTATTTAATTGAACTCGAGTTTTGTCATTTTTTGAAACGACACATAGCACTTTTATTTTAATAGTTTTTCTTGTGTTATTGTGAGTATTGTTATTTAATTTTGGTGGAATTTTAACCAATAATACTTAGGTCGTAACATAAAGTGTGAGCCATTGGAATAAATGTGTGTAAAGTGGTTTTTCTGAATGTGAAAATTCGTGTTAGGTTTTGAAAAGAAAATCCACCATTTTCTTTTCAAAACAAACGACAGCCGACTTGACAAATGACTTGACTTGACTTATTTATTACAATTTTAACACTTGACATTGGCAAAATTGTCTGTCGAAATGACGGACACAGGCCATTATTGAAGAGAAGAAGAAGTGGTTTTTATGAATGTGCAAATTCGTGTTAGGTTTTGAAGAGAAAATCCACCATTTTCTTTTCGAGGCAAGCGACAGCCGACTTGACAAAATGACTTGACTTGACTTATATTATTACAATTATATCACTTGACATTGGCAAAATTGTCTGTCGAAATGACGGACACAGGCCATTACTGAAGAGAAGAAGAGAAGAAGAAGAAGAATTATTTAATTCGAGTTTTCACATTTTTTGAAACAACACAGCATTCTTATTTTAGTTTTTCTTGTGTTATTGTAAGTATTATTGTTTAATTTTGGTGGAATTTGAACCAATAATACTGCGACTCGACTGCGGCATAGTGTGATGTGAACGTAACAATAGTAAGATTTAAGATGCGTTAGCATCCTAGTAATCTGTGGAATTAAGGCAGGGGACATCGGTGGTGAATGGTCTGTAGACTCTGTGCTGTCATTGTGCTCCACCGCACCGCTTCATCTCCATTTAAGAAGAAGAAGATTATTATTTTCTTCAACAAAGAAACCAAGAAGTTGAAGATTATTTTCTTTCATTTTTGCATGTATTATTAATTATTTTGTTCGAGTTTCGTTCTATTACTTATTATACTCTTTGGTTTCGTTCGTTCAGTACCACCACAGAGTACTTTTTAGTACCACTTCAGGTACCTTTGCTGAATATCCTGAATATTTGCTTGCTGGTGGATGCTGGTCGTCTTGGTGTGTTGTGCTGGCTGGAGTGGCTGAGCTTGGACTGGGCCGTTCACAATAACTTAAAGTGATGTCTATCTACAAAATACAATAAACTAAACCGAAGTAAAAGCCACGACACGATGGAGTTACTAAAATATTTTCGTACGAGTTTACTTCAAGTCATATCAATATTATGTGTTTTGGGATTTCTTCTCGGCGTTTTGAACTTGCATTTTAGTGATAAAACTAATTACTGTGATATGACTTACATGTATGAATATCCTCAATTCGTAGTAAGTACCTATCCTTTTCTTTTACGTTGCATGAAGTAGGAAATTTTAGAGGTACGGTACCTAGCACATACTCAAGATGATATTATATTTGTAGCGCATTCATTTCAACGATACTTCACACTATCCAGCGTATGGTCTATATGCATACAGTGAAGGCAGACTGACAGAGAAAGCCCGAAAAGTGAGGTGAGCTAGTACCTACAGTATAGTACCTATAAGTTACGATTTAGCCGTTTTCCTTCATATAGATATAATATAATATTGTATGATCTCCAGATTTGATGGCATACCTGTGCTCTTCCTGCCAGGAAATGCAGGCAGTCATATGCAGGCCCGGTCTTTGGCATCTGTGGCCCTTAGAAAAGCCCTCTCCGCAGGATATGACTTTCATTTTGATTATTTTACAAGTGAGTACATACATATTTTATAGGTCAACCAGTTTTTTTTTTATTTCAAATTGTTTATTACCTACTTACTGGCTCTATAAAATTTTTAGTTGTAGAAGTCTATAAAGATCTTTTGTTTCAGTTAATTACAATGAAGAGCTAACAGGATTGTATGGTGGTACTCTTGAAAAGCAAACAGAATTTGCAGCCAAGTGTATTAACAAAATTCTGGATTTATACACACCTAACAAGTACACCAAACATGTGCCCAAACATGTCATTGTTATAGGTCATTCAATGGTAATGTTGCAACTAATAATTTATAATATATTATACCAACAAAATAATCTATTCTCTACCTATAATAAATCTTATTTCAAATACTTAGCCTGTCTAGTACTTACGTTACTAGTGTTTTATAGCGCAAATGAGTCACAGATATTTAATTTTACATGGCTAAAGGCCATAAAAACTTCTTGGAAAGGTAGTTTTTGACATTTTATACATATAACCAACTAATTTTTTCATAGGGTGGAGTTGTAGCCAGTCGACTCCTAACATATCATAAAACGATTAATAGTACAAAAATAGCGATTACTTTAGCAGCACCTTTGAAAGCTCCAGTAATTCTCTTTGACTCCTACCAAGATATCTTTTACCGACACATGGAGAGTGGATGGATTCAAAATATAGGTTATGTGAAAGACTTTAAAGAGGAAAAAATGCTGGTCAGCTTTGGAAATGGACCAAGAGATGTGCTTGTACCATCTAGTTTGACGTCTTACAATCACAGTTTCATCAGTGTATTGGTAAGCAAAAGAGCAGTGTAGTAGAAATACATATTATCTATCTCTACTACACTGATTAATAATATAATAATAAATAGACCTTTACATCTGTTGAAGATGATGCACGGCCGGGATTCGAACCCACGACCTTCGGATTGAAAGTCACCCACTCGGCCAACACTGCTTATAATATAATAGGCTTAATAGGCAAGAGATATATATATGACTTCATACTGCATTATTGTATTTATCTCTTTCCTATTAAGTGCCTTAAATAAAAAAAAACAGCTATAACTGTCGATAACACATTTGTGCACTCATTACTACAATATAGAGTGACACTGTGGGGAAGAACTTTGTTTTAATGGCTTTCTAGACAACTGCCGTTCCTGGTGCATGGGTGTCACCCGACCATGTCTGCATAGTATGGTGCAAGCAATTAGTGATGTCCATCAATAAATATCTATTTTCATTGGTAGACCCACGAAACTATCAGATTGAGGATAACATGCAAATTGTTAAGGATAAAGCTAAACGATTTTATATGGTAAGTTCTTTTTAATCTGGGTTTTATATGTGACTAGCTTCCGCTCGCGACTTCATTCGCGTCCCGTTGGATCCCGTTGATTTTCCGGGATAAAAAGTAGCCTATGTATGTATCCATAGGATATAAAATGTATTCCACGTTTCATCCAAATCGGATCAGTAGTTTTTGCGTGAAAGAGGAACAAACATACATAAATATATACATACATCCTTACAAACTTTTTAGTTTATAATATTAGTAGGACAAAACAAGCAGAAGCTCATCTGTTGAGTGGTAACCTATGTCTATACTACAATAATATGCTGTACATCACTGAGCAAGTCCATTGAGGGTATTTCATATGAAGCGACATCCTGCGTTTAGTGTAGTTGTAATCGCACCAGCACCCATAGGTACCCTACAAACCAGAACCCAGCAATGAGAGCATCACTGCTTGGCGGCAGAAATAAGTATGGTGGTTCAAAAAGCTTTCACAAATGCTTTACTACATAGATCATACATTGCTCAATTTTCAGACAAATCGTGCTATTACTTTGGACCCTTTAGACCCGCTTCAGAATTCCACAATGGTGGCTGATGCGTTCTGGTATGAGGACAACAGAAGGATCTACCAAGTGTACCGACCAGGGATTGAAAAGTGAGTTGACGATGATGTAATTACGACACCGCCTACATTTAAAAACAGCTCTTTTTAGTGATGCAATAAAGTTGCTTATAGGATAGCCAGTGTAGTGTAAAATCGAATTCAAACTAAATTAACATAGATATTCTAAAGAATCGTAGGGCACGTTAACATTGGCAGAAATCCAGGAAACTGAAGGAAATGAATGAATAGTTATTTTAAGAAACTTTGTAGGTGATCTTGATGATGCGGCGAAATGCAATGTTAATCTTCAGACATATTTACATACATCCTTACAAACTTTCGCGTTTATAATATAAGTAGGATAGGATGTCAAAGTTTAGGTGTTGAGATATGTAAATGTTTGGTCCGATTTGAACGAATCTTGGAATATATTTAGTTCGTAACCTGGATTAACATATTGGCTACTTTTTGTCCCGGAAAATCATCACGATCAAACGGGACGCGGCTGAAGTCGCAGGCGGAACCCTGTCCTCATAATGACAAGATACAAGCCCATTGCTACTCATCATTCAAAATAGTTTTTTCCTCACAATATTGAAGCTTAATAAAATGGTTTGCAGAATGACGTACCTGATGATAAGGCTAGTGACATTCCCCCAAAACCGCTTCGTGGCGATCGAAGCAGTCAATGTAGATGACCAAGAATGGGTGTTTGGATGCAATGCCAAACACACTTACAATGTACATCGATATTGGTATGAATAAATTTGGCTTATTGAAATAGACATTTTATAAAAGGGCATTTCGATTTTTACGTAGAGATTGGTAGCATTTCTGTTGTTTCATTTTCCAAAACAAAGAAACTCCCAATTGCTATAAAATTAAATTAAGTTTTAATTGTAATATTGTTGCTATTTCTATTTCATAAACCGACACAACAATAGCTAGAATTTTAGTGATGTATATAGAAAAATGCAACAACAGACTCTCTCTGATCTAAAATTGTATGCCATACTGATTTATTCATTCATTTGACATACAGTGAATTGTCACTTATATCACTAGTCACAAGGATCATTTTCAAACATCAACATTTTTATTTTATTTTTGAGAAGTGTTAGTCCAAATAGTACATTTGGCATAGGCCCACCGATTGCAGTATTTCATACTTCATGCACTTTTAATCTCACCAAAGAAGTGTTCTTTTCAATCTTGATTACTCTTATGAAATCTGAAATCTGAAATAATTATTTTAGCAAACAAGCAACATCATTATCGAAGTTGAGTCGTTGGACGGCAGCTGTTAATAAAACCTTAGGGAAAAGAAAACTAGCCACAATACAATTACACAATTTGAAGACGCAACACCCTGAATGGACCCATGTTATTGTCAAAGTATCACCGACTAGGAAACCTGTAAGTGGTAAATTAAAAACTCATCAAAATTGTGAGGAAGACGGCTAGTATTATAGCAGCGGCAATGAGCTTTTAACCTGTCACGTACGTAATGGTCTGGACCATTCTATAATAGGCTGAAAGCTCTTATAAAGCCACTATTGAGTGTCCCTCAACAACGTCATGTAGTTTAGAAATGTTTGTAGTGATGGGTCCAGTGTGTACATTCGTCCAAGGACGGCTCTAAGGCATACCAGCTATTGCAAATAGTAATCATGTGTCAAATATCATATTTTTACTTAGGTACCTACTTCTAACTACCCTCTTTTTCATATAATTATATGTAGGTACAGTCAACATAAGTAAACAATGGTGCGACAAGTGTAAAACATATTTCGATGACAAAAAGCTTTTTACTATTCTTATTTTTCTTTTTGAACCCATTGAGGCAGTAATACATCAATGTTTGAACCAAGTATTTATATTTTTTATTGCAGGTAACCCTAAACGTCGATATAAACGACTTCGCCTCTCGTCAAATCGAAGTAAATCTCCCATCTCGTTTCCTCTCATTTGGGGCTCAACGCATACTAATACAGAAAACAGAACAGGACAGCCTATACCACGAGCTGGTTTTGAAAGATTTCTCGACACTACCCGAAGCTTATCTATTGTACGTAGAGCCTATAAGTACTTGTCCAATTTATCACGTGTCGGCGGAAGTACATGTGCCTTGGGCTGAAAATCAAGGCTATTACCATTATTTTACGTAAGTATATCTATTTTTGATACGAAAAAACGTATGATGTCTACATACTAATTGTTGGGAGCCCTTTGGGTGCAGCACAAATCAGTCTCTCTAGAAATTGCCGATACATTTCTAGAGCGACCGATTTTGTTCCGACCGATGTTATTTCAAATTTTTTCTTTGTACCTTGATTGCGTTCTTATGCAGCTTATGACGACTGTTCAATAAGTTTCTAGCTCTAAGAGCAGTGACAGACGGAAAGAAAATATCGCGCGAGAAAAACTTGTGTTCTATAATTTATATTAATATGTTTTCAGACATTTAAAACGATCGCCGATGAAGTTAAGGCTATTCACGACTAAACCTAGTGAATGGAGTTCGAAAACTGACCAAATTGAGCATGTGAAAATTACTTTATTGCTGGATCCTAAGTGCTCTTTCTCTGTCAGGTAAGTTTGATTCACTGGTACAATCTGAAAAATAAAATTACTGTATGAAACCCTTTTTGTGTGCCGTAAGCAGAGTTACTACGAACTGAGTTATGCGATTCACTAAAGTATGTCTCAAATAAACAGACAATCTTATCTATTTTGCTGACCATACATGAACATGAAAACAATATCTTTATGCCTATAATGATTGATTTTTCTCTTCAAAAGAACTACTTAAAATGCTTTTCATTAGACTCCAAAATTAAATAACAACATTAGTTTTAGGTTTTACAAAAAAATAATATCCTCTAAGTTTTTATACTCTTTTTTGCATTTTCACATTTTTCACACAATATGCTAATTCGTAATTTATGTTTCAGCATATCATCATCCTGGTACCACATACTAGGTCAACTAGTCCGTAACTATACCCCACTTTTGATCCCATTTGTGGTCGGTATAGTTTTAATGAGTGCTTCGTGTAGTATTTCTAGTCTGTGGCAATCTGGCAGTTGTATGTCGTTCCATTCTGCTCTCAACTGCGAGCGTATCAGACCTTATTATGTTATTTGGCTGGGGAGGGTGCTTTATTTTGGAGTATCGTAAGTATCTATCTTAATTGCAATAGTTTAAGGTTGATAATCGCATGGAAACTGTCTGATTTTTTACTTCTAGATCGCTCTATAATTTTCAAACCGGTCTAATGTAGCATTCACACTCGGCTTATGCCGCTGCCGGCATTTTTGCCGCGATTAAATCCGGAATTATTGCCGCGGGAACATCACCTTTATTTTTATTATGGCATTCACATGGGCACGAACCTGGACAGAGGCATTATCGTGTTTATATGAGGCTCATGTCTACTGCTCAGTTCCCTGCCCACTGCCGCCTAATCTAAACGCTCCATAAATACATTTACATAATTACTTTCTTGTTTCAGTTTCATTACATTCTTCAGCGAATATTCAAGCTCACATAACACTGAACTTGAATGGGTTTTGAAGTCGAGCGTGGTGTTTTTAGCTTATATGGTTGCTATGGGACTTCTGAATATAGGAATGGCGGGAGTTATGTGTGCTATGGCATTTTCGTCGCAGATCGATCGGCTTATATTTAGGTAAGTACATACATTTTTAGACTGCGTAATGTGAATAAATAGATATAGGTAGTATGTAGAATAAAATTTTAAAAAATGCATAAATCCCGCCTTGTGTAACTTTTGACTGGAAGCAATTCTGTTCTTTCATTTTCCTAAACGTACCTAACTTGACAGCTAACTAAAAACATTGTCGTCCCTTTCTCATTAACTAAAACAAATAGGGGTATATTCATATTGGTTACGGCCTAAACCTGAACTAATTAAAATGATTGCTAAATCTATTGTCATCCCTTTTCTGTGTCAAGCAAGTGACAGTGATAGAGCATTTTTTAAAGCCGCACTAAAATGACAGTTAAATATGATTATAGAGGTAAGATTTTTTGTACTGTCAAATTAGATTACATTAAAAAATACGACAAAACAGGGTTCGTTATATCTTTTTAATTTTGTAGGATATTCTGGGGTAGTGGAACGACTCTAGGTGAGCGTTTAGCTTACGCGGTACGCAAAGTACCGATATTACTGAGTGCTGTGATGGTGGCAGCTGTGCCTGTGTCCTGTGGGGCTGCAGCCTTGGCTATTGGTGCTACTTTCTATGCTTATTTGGTGCGTATAAAGTTTTCCGTCTTACCAACTTACCTATATCGTTGTAATGTTTTTTGTTGGGCGTGTTTGTGGTTTCGTTGTGAGTTTTAAAGTTATTTTTTAAAGGTTCGGCCACATGCGGTAGGTTCCTCTAGCGTTGTAGGCTACGATATGCGCTTTTTATCAGGTGGGTCGTAGGTACGCTGGTTGGTTTAGTCAGTACCTAGTAGAAAATTAAGTATTAATGAGTCCACCGGGAAATAATTAGTTAACCGAAGACCTATTTCGTTGACTAATTAATTATGATAAGCTTGAAAATATAATTAATGATCTTATTTAAAATATTATTTACAGATCTCAAAAATGTTCCAAGACTACTTCGAAGACTTGTTCTACAAAATATCCGCTAAAATAGCCTCTAAAATTTGCTTAATCATAAGGAAGCCGAAACGTAACCCGAGAGGCGAAGAAATAAAATGGCGTAACTTGAAAGAATTGGAAAAAGAGGGCTGTCAGCCATCGCAGAAGAAAGCTTACTCTCGCCAAGCTAGAGACGAAGATTTAAGTAACATAAACTTCCACGTAATGATGTTTTCATTATGGATTATTGCAACGCTTCTGAATCTGCCCACGCTTTTGGCTTGGGCGAGGAATTTCAAGTGAGTTTCTTATGTTACTAGAATTGAATTAATTGGTGACTGTTGCATTTTTCTAAACTAACCTAATTTGAAAGTGATACAATTACTAGATCACTAGAATACTAACTCCATACCTTCCTCATATTGTAGGTATGAAACAAAACTACCCCAAGATCCATCTTTTGAAGCGGGAATACTGTTATCAGCTTGCTCTGGCTTCATTTGGCAACAAGACGGTGCCCAAAAATTCTTGTAAGTATTATGACACAAAATTCAGACTATCGGTAGTACTACCTAGTATAGTATTACAAGCTTCCACCCGCGACTTAGTTCGCGTCTCGATGGATCCCCTTGATTTTCCGGGATAAAAAGTAGCCTATGTGTTTAATCCAGGTCACAGATAATGTATGGAATATACATTGTCTGTGACCTGGATTGGAGTTTCATCCAAATCGGATCAGTAGTTTTTGCGTGAAAGAGGAACTAACATACATACAACATACATACATCCTTACAAACTTTCGCGTTTATAATTATTATTAACAGGAATAGAATAATATGGTTTGTGATCGGTAGCAACATTTTTGTACTTAATTATTATTTCTTTGTTACAGAAAAAATTACGTCAACCTGTCAGTATTTATTTACGTGGTTGGAGTAATTGTGATCGTGGTCGGTCCATTTTCCCTAGTGGTAGCAAATTACGCCGTGACAACTGTATTTTGTGCTATAACTCTTCATCAGCTTTTTGATAAGCCTGATACGACTATAATACATATGAAAACGGAAGACTGTGATAAAACCGACGACGAAGGAGTCAATATAGGAGGTAGGAGTAGTGTTTGGCATTGGAATTATTTAAGCCAAATAATAAGCGGCGCGAAAAATTACTTCGAGAATATAATTAATAGAAATAACAAGCCTAGTGAAGACACTCATGAAAATAATACCAGTGCTGAAGAAATTAAAGAGAATAAAGCTAATGAAAATAGAGAAGGAAAAAATAACAATGAACAAAATGCAAGAAACAATTTAGGAAGTAAAGATAGAGATGACCGTAAGAGAGGTAGAAGTACTGAAGACAATAATGAGCAAGGTAAAAGAGATACTTGTGAAGGAAACGGCATAAACGACGCTGGGCTCGGCGCTGGTGCCTCCGCATCAAATAATAGCTGCTCAGATAGTTGTGACGTATGTGACGAAAGTAGAATTTACAAAGTTTTCAAAACTCTCAGAGAAAAACTCAGTTTTAATGAATAAGGGGTCACCATTTTGTGATATATTTTACAGATAGTTAGGTTCTTTGTATCCCGATTAACGTGATGCTGTAGTGACTAGACTTATGATTTTAGAAGATGACTTGAAATAGTAAGCCATATCAAAATAGACATGATTTTGACAGCGTCTAAAGAAAATTTTATAAAAAAAACATATTTTATGGGACAGTGTAAAAGTGGTGTGTATTTGTATTTTTTACTAAATTATACTTTTGTAACTAATAAGTACGTTTTGCAAGACATGTCTAACAGCTGCCTAAATAGATTTAAATCTCTCGTGTTTATATGATTTGACTTGAATATGTTTAGCGATTGTGGTACAAGCAACCATAAGGTACTTAGGTATTCTAGATTTTAAATATGTACCTATTACATATTTACAGTTATTATTATAGGTTACCTATAAGATAATTTTATATATTATCTCCTCAGTATGCAGAAAGAATCATTGATCTCCATAAAGTTACTATTATTTTTAATTTCTGTAGGTACACAAATTGCTGACACTCTGTGTTCCATGGAAGTTAACCAGTAATCCTAATAGAAATAGTATTTTTTTTGTATAAGTATTGCCCACCTCCGCTTATAACATGTCCTGTGTTGGCAAACTTGGCAACTCACTGCATCCATCACATTCATACATATTCTGAGTCATATGTGATTTATATTATGTATGTGTAACAGCAGCATTTTACTTATTGCTCTAGTCCAGTTTGTATAATATTATTTTGTAACTAGGATAAGTGGTTTTACTACTGGCACCTACTAATATTCTGTGGTTTTATTGATGCTTAAATTGGCAGCTATATGAAGAACTACATACCTAGACTTAGTTATATTTTGCACACAGCAGCTACTTTAGTACCTAAGTCATGCACAATTTTTTGTTTAATTTTTTTAAGCACTGGTACATCACTGAGATTGTCCGAAGTAAGAGAATTTGGGTAGTCTCAGTTGTGTACCAGTGTTAGGTATAATGGTACCCTTAGGGTGCTTACATAAACAGACAGGTTCCCGGTACCGTAAGAGGTCTGTACTGATTAGTGTAGATATTAATTTCTATGATATCACTTGTAGGGAAGTTAACACTGCACCGACTGTCAGATTTATCTGTACTGGAAACCTGCTTCTTTATGTAAGCACCCATAGTAACAAATACTTACAACAGTGAAACCTGTAAACTTTGTTTTGTGACTATTTATTGCAGTTGTAACCAAAAATGTATTAAATTCTATTCTGTGAATAAAAGTTCTTTAGGTATAAATGTTTTATCTTTATAAATTGAAAGTCTACTGTAGAATAATTTTAATCTGAACCATAGGAAAAATCTGATAAGAATTTAATAGTAAAAAAATAAAATGTAGAGCTTCAAAACTTTTAATAACCTTAAGTCTAATTAGTTTGAGAATCACATCACAATGCAGGCAATAAAAGCAATATTACTTCTTTCCTTTCTTGCTAGGTGGTTTCTCATCAGTACTCTTTGGGCTTTGCCAGTTCAAAGGATTTCGGCGGTACATTGGCCATGGGGGGACAGTCAGGACAGCAGCTAAGAGGAAACCAGCTCCAAGAATGTATACAGATTGGGAGAATTGCTGTACAATGTAGCCCCAAACGAATCCGACGATGCTGAACAGAGTGATGATTGCTCTGTACAGTTTTTCGGCTTTAGCTTGGCCAACATAGTCAATGTGAGTCGGTATTGATGAGAAGAAATCCATTGCTCGTAGATTTGTTTTGTAGTATCTGCTTATGTATTTTTGTTAACTCAAAACCAAAATTTTAATAGAAGGAAAAGAACTAAAGTTTTCGCCACGAAACCGGATCGAATCGAAATTAGTGTTACCAGCTCTTATAAATCCAAAGTCGCCAGAAAGTCGATAAAAATGATTCTTCTAATGGTGAATGTCACAACAAAAAATATTTTGTTTGAACTCTTCTTTGAAGATTTCCCGTCTATTATTAATAATAATAGGCCTTTACATCTATTGAAGATGATTTATACAGCGTGAGGAGGCAACCTATGCCTACACTTAACGGGACGCTGTAGGCCCGTATACCTACTGGGTAAAGAGAGTGCTTGAGTAATAAATCAGCGAATTTGTTTTTGAAATAAATTTTCTCTAGGGTCTAAAACTAGTTTGATTTGTACTTACTTGTACCTCAAAAGTCATGAAATAGGTACCTAAGTCGCTATATGGTGACATTTTTTCAGTGAGGCACAACCAAAAGTTGCCATTTCTAGCGACAAAGTCACTAAGTCAGCAGCACTGTTCGATGGTGGTTTTGATTGATGAATTGCTGTCAGTGTCAAAATGAGGTCACTGACACGTCAGAAGTCACTTCGGAGATACGACAAAGAAACAGATGGAGTGGAAGTGCTGCTGGCTTTAGTATAGGATTTTCATAGGTGTCTGTATGCCTGCGAGACGGATTTGCACACTCATAAAGTTACGTGTTCCGAACCCCTGGAAGAATGTTCCGAGCACTCAGTAAGGTTACTCTTGACCACCACCGTTCTTCTTCTTTTCGTTAATGGCCTCTGTCCGTCATTTCGACAGACAATTTTGCCAATGTCAAGTGTTAAAATTGTAATAAATAAGTCAAGTCAAGTCATTTGTCAAGTCGGCTGTCGTTTGTTTTGAAAAGAAAATGGAAACACGAGTTTTGACATTTTTTGAAACGACACATAGCACTTTTATTTTAATAGTTTTTCTTGTGTTATTGTGAGTATTGTTGTTTAATTTTGGTGGAATTTTAACCAATAATACTTAGGTCGTAACATAAAGTGTGAGCCATTGGAATAAATGTGTGTAGAGTGGTTTTTCTGAATGTAAAAATTCGTGTTAGGTTTTGAAGAGAAAATCCACCATTTTCTTTTCAAAACAAACGACAGCTGACTTGACAAATGACTTGACTTGACTTATTTATTACAATTTTAACACTTGACATTGGCAAAATTGTCTGTCGAAATGACGGACACAGGCCATTATGGAAGAGAAGAAGAAGAAGAAAAGAAAATTTCACTTTATGTTACGACCTAAGTATTATTGGTTAAAATTCCACCAAAATTAAACAACAATACTCACAATAACACAAGAAAAACTATTAAAATAAAAGTGATTTGTGTCGTTTCAAAAAATTACAAAACTCGTGTCCCCACCGCCGTTCCAAATTGAATCCGGATTTTGACAGATCCCGTGTCATTTTGTACTGAAAAATGACATTACTACTGTCAAATTCCGTGAATCCGGATTGGAACTGTGGTCGAGAGTAACTCAGTAGGTAAACAATAATATTATTATGGAGTGACTACTTGAAGTTGAGTGCTTGAAGGTGTAAATCGGCTCTCAGGGCCATATTTTTTTGACAATCTGTGTGTTTGACAGAGACAGCCACGCCACGACCTGACAGCTCTATCATTATAAAAAATAATCATGATTTTCATGTCAGTCGATTGTCAACATCCAGTACGATCAGACTCATTAGGTTAATTTTTAGTTTTATCAAAGATTTATTAGTTTTATTTTCGCAAAGTACAACATTTAATTTTAATTTGTAACAAAATGACAACGTTGAAGCAAGTTCCTCTCACATGCGGTGGCCATACCAGACCAGTGGTGCATTTGGATTTTAGTGACGTTACGAAGGATGGATATTATTTGATTTCAGCCTGCAAAGGTAAGTTCTGATGACTAATTTGTGGCCGGGGGTGCCCTTTCGCCCTGGCCTAGTTGTGGGCGGAAGCCTTCCAAGTGTGTTTATGTGTTTTCGTGTGGTTTTTCATTGACAGATGTTGCGCGTCCGCGGGGCCTTCACTTTTCTCGTTAGGTGTTGTCCTGTCCACTCGACCGGCGTGCATTCTATGCATGTGATGACCTTCTCTTTCCGGACATGCAGGAAGCACCTTGAATATCCGCTTGTATGTTTCCTCGGCGCTGGTTCGCCTTGGGGTTTCGTATCGTGCTTTTATTCACGTCGTTGTCGCATGATACGCAACTTACACGCCTTTGTCTTCATGGAATTGTAAATGAAATTGTGTTCCTGTTGCTTGCTGACATTTCACCCATTGTTGTTCACCTTGTAACCGATCAAGGTTCGCTAAGTACCTAGTACTTGACATTACTGTTTGTTTAACATGTTACTTTCATGATGTGGCCCTAATGACCCTATAAGGAAATATGTTAAAGCCGATAATGATACATTTCTATGCTTCCTCTTATTGTTTGCTATGGAAAGTTAATTGACTATTGCAATTACCAGAGACATTTGATTTGAGATTATGACAACCTTCATTGAATGTTACTGGTTCTCGGTATAAACAACATCATTTATTACCTATATATACTCTAAGAATATACTTCCTGTTTGGACTTTATTTAACTAGCATTATAATAAAGATTGCCAATGCTGAGATTTTTTTCAAGTTCAAGTTCTTTATTGCTTTCATATTGTACTTAAAGAATTTTAAATAAATTAGAAGAATATACAGGGTGTTACCAGACCACTTCCGAAAACGAAAGGGGGAGCTACAGCACACCAAAACCCAACCAAAAAAAAATCAGTTATCCTGAAAAATAATTATAGCCGGAGAAAACAATGTTTAAAGATTTGTATTTATTTCGCCAGCCCGCAATGTACGCATTCACGTAGGTAAGGTCGAGGCGTAGTACTATTATTTATTCTGTGTCGTAAGTGCCTACTAACGTAGGTAGGTACTAACGTAGGTCGCTCGCACGTCGCGTACTTGAATGACCTGCGATGAACTCTCAGCTGTTCATGCTGTAGTAGACGTAATCTGCGTGCTGCGTGTACATTGCTGCTTTATTTATTTTATTTGTTTTTTTTGCTTTTTTAAATGAGATAATTAGGTAGATATGTCTTATTATGTTGTACTGTGTGTATGTAACTAGAAAAAAAATTAAAAAGAGATAGTCAAGTCAATTTTTTTTTTCGCGATTTTTTTCGCTTAATGTTTTCAGTATCATGGTCTGATTGGAACCTCCAAGTTTTCGGAAGTGGTCTGGTAACACCCTGTAGAAGTACCTGGTACCATTAGTACCTAGTTTATTCTTATAAGTTGTCAAAGTTAGGGATGCATGAAAAATTAAGCATCATTATTATTATTACTGATTTATTATAAAGAGGTAATGTTTTTTTGTATATTTAGCCTTGACTGCTTTGTAATAGATACGTATCTAGAATCTCTGGTCTGGAGTTTTGTGTTCTTTATAAAACTACACGATAGAACAAGCCAAGTAGAGGTCAAATAGCCTAAAATAAAATAATAAAAAAGAAACTCTTACATAATAAAGGAGGTATCAGATTTGTTTTATGACATTGACTGGCACTTTATAGAATGGTAAAATGTCTATAAAATTAAAAAAAAGCTTACAAATTATTTAAGATTAGGATATGTCTCTGTTACCTCTCATGGATCCTGATTTCTAAGACGTCTGAGGAATTTTTTTCTTGCTGACTCACAACTTTTTAGTGTTTTCTCTCTGTATTCTTTATATTTCGTTTCTTTTCAGTTTCTTATTTGTCCTGAATATGAAAAACAACCTTATTTTATTGTTTTGCAGGGGTTGTAATATAGTCAGACTAACAGAAACTTCGATAAGTTAAAAGTACTACACCTATAATACCAAATACTCACAATGTGTTTCTTTTTTGGTGCGTTCACACTCAGCTGCAGTTGGCATGAACGCCTCTGCCTTCATGCCTCTGTCCTTGCTCCCTAAAGAATAAAGGCATTGTTGCTGTGGCAATAAGTCCGAAATTAATCGCGGCAATAATGCCGGCAGCGGCATGGGCTCGCGGTATTAGAAAAGTAAGGCTCCATAATTTGTCTATTATAGATGGCAAGCCGATGCTGCGACAGGGTGAGACGGGTGACTGGATCGGAACGTTCGAGGGGCACAAGGGTGCCGTGTGGGGAGTCGCCCTGTCACAAAATGCGAATCTCGCAGCCAGTGGTGCAGCGGACTTTTCGGGTAAATATTCAAATAGGTACCTAATCCTTCACTAAAGAAAAACTCCGGGGTTTCGAATCCCGCTCGACTTATAACTTTTTTCTGGATTGGGATCAACCCTACAACCGACAGCCACAAAAGAAAAGCACCAGCTACAAGACCTGTCGATTTTCTTGTGCACATAATAGGCCTTTACATCTATGGAAGATGATTTATACGGCGTCAGGAGGCAACCCTGTAGTGCCTGGGACAATGTAGACGATGTCCTTCCTGTGGATATGGCTGCCTAGGCTGCGAGGATGGTATAGGTGCTGGGCAAGTCTGCTCCATATAAAAATTGTGCACAAAGATCTAACATAACACACAAACATTACAACACAAATTCATTGTAGGTTGTGGTTTCGAAGGTTGAAGGTTTGCAATTAAAAATAACTACTAAAGCAATCCGCTATCTACTGACATCCGATTTCTATGTTGAACTAAATTTTTTATCTAAAACGGCTAAACATTCAAGGGCTTCATTTGTAGGATGAATAATGTAGCAAAAAAACTGTAGATACTCGAAATGTTTAACCGGAATGTGCCGGAAGCGAAATAGAACGATGCGAAAAAGAACATTACAGACAAAGTAATCCTTTGTGACTACACGACTTGCAGCCCTAATATGTTGAGGAATTAAATTTCAAAGCGACGAAGATACGTTGTGATGACATCGCGTGAACACGCTAGACCACGTTTCTTTCTGCGAAGAAAAGATAAAGTGACTCCCCTTAGACTCTCCCTATAGTTTGACTCAAAAATATACAGTAATAGTAAACTCTTTCGTAGAAAAATCGATGCCAGGGGTCCTCATGCTAACTCGCGTTTCCACTAAAGTTAAAAGCATTTGTAGACCTACAGTTTTTATCTATTGTAATTATGAATACTAATTACGATACCTATATATACGTAAACTATTTATGGATAAAAACCGTCGCTATGTTTTTTAGGTATACTGATGTAAAACAGAGGTTAAACTGCTGGAAGTACGAACAGTTGGGTTGAGTGTTTATCGCGTATCTCACTATAGCAATAATATTACAGCAAAACTATGGGACGCGCGGTACGGAGAAGTTGTCCACACATTCGACCACGAGCACATAGTGAAGAGTGTTAACTTCAACCACGATGACACGATGCTTCTGACGGCTAGCAACGAGAAACTGATCAGAGTGTTCGATCTCAACAGGACGGATGCTGGAGGTGAGATTTTGAAGGTTATACTCTCTCAATAGTCAATTATTCATACACATACATTGGCACACATCAAATTAAATTAAATTACTAAGGTACATTAAATTTCACAATAATAAAAAACAAGTCCGGTCAAGTGCGAATGGATTCCGAATTTCGAATTTCCGAGGCTTCCGAATACAATTACTCCGCTTCAATTATTTTATATTCATTCAACTTTTTTGCAAACCCTTTTAAGTTAGTTTTTGAAACCTTAAAATCGCCTCAGTCGCTAAAATCAGTGATCGATATCCTCGGTTAATTATGATCTAATAGATAGAGCCGGTTTACACTTCCGTACAGTAGTGATTTATTAGAGTTTGATACTAGGTATTGCGCGATAACATTGCGGCACCGCTCTTTGCCGCACTGTGTTCGAATTGTTCGAAAGTGCACGGAAGTGCAAATCTGGTCTTACCTAGTTTCGTGTAAGCGACGCGTGAATTTAGTAATAGTTTTTTGCATTTTGTCATTATTTTTAATCTTTTGGTTTGTTTGTTTTAATAAATGCCGGGCCGACGAAAGACACGTGCGACGCCAGCAGACGGGGGTGGTACATAGAGTACCTACCTAGTGGCATTTGGGCCAAGTAACTTTACTGATCTTGACGTTTGATACCGCGCGGACGTGTTTGCCTCTCCCAACCTTTGCACCCTTATCGTAACCTGTTATTGCTCACTCTATACATCCACTACAGTTCGCATGCTGATTTACTACTCGAGCATAGATTTTTGTATGAAAATCTCTACTGAAATCTATGCTTGAGTGACGATATTTGTATTTACATACCGTTTACTCTCTGTAGATCAAGTGATCAAGATCCATTTGATTCCATTGAGAAAACTTTTTCTCTTTAGATCCATTTCTGATGATTTGGTTCTAACAAGAACTTTTATCATCTGTAGATCCAATGATCAAATTGATTTTGTTCCAGTGAGAATACCTTTTGTCTTTAGATCCAATTTTGATGATTTGGTTCTAAGAAGAACTTTTACTTTCTGTAGACCCAATGATCAAGATCCATTTGGTTCTAGTGGTAAAAAGTTCTCAATAGAACCAATTGGATCTTGATCACTAGATCTACAGAGAGTAAACGTTACATATGGGCCTTACATGTTATTGGTTTTTTGATACAAAATTGTTGTATTCCAGCGGTAGAAAAAATCCCTGCGCACACGAGCAGCATACGCCATGCAGTGTTCCTGCACAACTCTCGCATTGCCAGCGTAAGCGATGATCTCACTATGCGCATCTTTGACAGGAATAGCGGACAGGTAAGCAATCATACTCAAACTGTAATATACATAAAAAATAAGTTTAAAAACTTGAAAAAACCGATTTCAATTTGATACAGCTTCATCATCAGATGATGATGATGGTAGTTCATTGGGTTTGTTCTATTCATCATAAACACCATTGAAAGGTCACAGGAAAGCAAAATACGCAATGTCGTGTACGTGAATGACGTGTTTTTTGCAGTTTTTCATAAATGACGGAGTTATGAGGTATCAAACATAAACAACCGAGTTGAGGACCTCCTACTTTTTAGTCTGTTAAAAAGAAATGAAATTAGTTTTTTTAACACATAAGTACAATGCAATCAAAACTTTGAAAACATTTTGTTTTTCAGGAAATACATAAAGTGGAGTTCCCTACGATACCAAACAGTTTAGAGCTATCGAGGGATGGAGCCATGATTACAGTAACGCATGGTAAGTTTGCTTAAATTTCCTTCTATTTACTCAAACTTTTTTATTAATTTTGTAACTGCATTACGTCTCTGTATTATTCCTCTGCCATGTCCGGAAACTCTGTGCACATATCAGGCCTGAAGGTAGTAATTAATTTTTATTAAAAAAATTAAATCATTGAAGCAATCTTTCAATTTATTTATATTTGCAGGTACAAATGTATCGTTCTACTCGTCGGACACGATTCGTCAGATGCGTTCGTTCTCGGTCCCTACGAAGTGTTATTCGGCTTCGTTGGCGCCCTCACGCGCCACTTTCGTATGCGGCGGTGACGATCTCAAGGTTTACAAGTTTGACTACAACACTGGCACTGAACTCGGTAAGAATATTACTTTTCTACAATAATACTATAAAAAATCTGATTATTTAAAAGACAAACAAGCTTGGGACGAACTAGCTCCACTGATTCAATACAAAAAAAAGTAATCATACCTAATCATACAAAACCAAATGACGATTCAAAGTGAACAGTGAGATTCTTTTTGTGTTATTCGGCGTTAGAACAAGTACTTAGCTTTTGGTAGGATGTCTACATTGTCTAGTAAGATAAATTAATAATTATTTTAATTTTACCTTTTACACAATTTATCCATAACATAATCGTTTGTGTAATGGTTATGCCACCTCAGAGATAGTTAAAAATTACCTGTGATTTCTAGAAAAAAAAGCCAGGTCTCCCATTCTAATGTCCGAATACTCAAACGCCACTTAAGTTAAGTAAAATTATTGCCATCTCTTACAAATGAGTAATGTCAAACAGAGGCAGAGCTATTTTAAGTGGTGCTTAAATTTTAGTGACGTTTCAGTATTCCGGCCTAAAATACACAAAATTTGCAGAATCGAACAAAGGGCACTTTGGTCCCGTCCACTGCGTGCGCTGGTCTCCCGACGGCGAGCTGTACGCGACGGGCTCTGAAGACGGAACTGTTCGCCTCTGGCAAGGAACTCCCGGCCGCGCTTACGGCCTGTGGCGGCGCTCCAACGAACATACACCTCTCACCAACGGATTCAAGGAGGTCGCCGCCAACTGACCCACGCCATCCTCCTCGCGACAGGTAACTTGATACGTGACACACGTACTCTCTGTGCCATGCAGTGTGTACAGCCTATAGCTATATTCACACCAGTGTTTCATTTTGGGCTTGTGTCAAGCGTATGTAATATTGATTTTCATTAGACGCATGCCGCTTATCGCCTACACCCGGTCAGCCATCAAGGGTTTGCTAAAATGAATGAACTCGTTAGTGCTTATGCTATTGCATGCGCTATGGCGTAACTTGAAAGCGCTCTGGTGTGGACATAGCCTATGGTAGCTTTTAATACCAGTGGTCTTTGTTTTTCGGAATTTAATTTGATAGAGGTTCCAAATCATGAATTCCGGCGAGACAACTGAACAAACTGTATGTAAAGCAAGCTCGTAAGAGTTAGTGGCCAATTCTGGTGACGGAATTTTTAGGCCGCCTTAAGGCCTCCGTCGTGGCTTAACGACTGCTAGAGCCGGGACCGACAGTTTAACGTGCCCCCCAAAGCACGTCTAATATATAAAATGTTGCCATTCTTGTTTCAGGAGTACAGGTGGCAGTGAGTGCAAAATTGGCCGCATAGTGGTTGTATAAAAGTGCAATGTATTTCCCACCATCAGGCCAAGTGTAAAATGAACTTATGAGGGGGACTAGCCTGACCTATGAAATCAAGACTATTGAAATGTTATGATTATATATTCAAACGTTTAAATCTGTGTTTTGTGTTGTTTTTTTTACTGCAACACCAAATTTTTTATACTCAAGATAACTTATAGATAGATATAATTTATTGTAACGAAACGGAACTAATGGACTTGATATGCAACAAATTAAACTGATTTGTAAATATTGATGGTTGTATTTTATTTAACCCGGCTGAAGCATTTTTCCAGTAGAAACCTTTATCAAACATTCAAGTCTCCTATATCCACAGAATACCCGTATGCTGATAAGCAGTCATATTTATATCTATTACAAATTATACGATGCGTTATCTCAGAGGACGTGTCCCGAGGCGTTGCACTGCATTCGCCACCCGTTGGGACGTTTCACCTAACAAATCTAAGGGGAAGTTACACTGTCTTAGCGTCAAACTACATCCTGAAGGCAAGACGTCGCGTCGTGGAGCTAGGGAGTTTTTTTTTATAAGAGCTTTTTCGTTACAATAAGCTTTTTCTTAAAAGCTATTTCAGTTATAGCGAAAGTAAAACAGTATAAAAGTTACAAACGAAAACAGCGTATGAAGAAAAACACCTCTTGACAGCATGCTTTTTAAAAGAATATTTATATTCATGTTACTACGGACACAACGACGTCTTGTCGTGAGGTGTGCGCCAACGCTTAGGTAGGTGCTAAAGCAGCATTCCTTTCCATGCATATTTTAGTAACAATAAAACAACAATGTAAATGTAACTCAAATCATTTTCTATATTGATTTCTTCATAGGTGAGATTCGTTTTATAAAACTAAATACATAAAAACTACAAAAATTGCAATAAAATGTAGCAATATTTTACAGAATAATTTACAAAAACTTTATAATCTAGGCAGTGAAATATTATTTAAAGTTGACTACCTAAAAATATAATTAACATTATGCATAGCAGACAGTAACAAAGTTGTGATAATGGTAACATTCTTGGTAATAAACTGATGAACTATTTTGATATTGGTAACATTTATGATGAACAAAACAAAATGAGTTTTTATTATTTCTTCGCGCTTCGATTAAAGCTAAAGATGGCCATGTATGCTTAAAATTACTTGAACATTTTTGCCTTATTTATAAAATGAAGTAAAAAATATATTGAGTAATATACCCATTGATATGATAAAATAATTCGAAAAATCACCATTGCTTATTCCTATATTTACCTATATTTTGTATCCTTATTTCTAAGTATTCGATCATAGTAACTTACAATAAACTACTGTGTAGAGTATTTTAATTGCTAATATAACACTGACTTGAAAATGCGATTGTAAAAGTGTCTTTACGAGATTATTCGGAATCTTAGCTCGGAAACGTTCGACATAATGTCACCGGGCGAGATGACGTCATATCTCGGACACGGGAGGGTTCTGGGCATAGGACCTATGGGTAATTATTTTTGAATTGTAATGTAAATAGGTACCTAACTAAATGAAAAAGAAAAAAACACTGGTTTTAGTCGAACGTCAAGACAATTAAAACCTAATAATTTCATAAATTGTATCAAATTTTTAACAAAGTATACTCAAAAACCAGTAGATACAGTTAAATGTATCTAACATTTAACCTTTCAAACACAGTGGCTCTCGCAGGACTCGGAAGTAATAGAAAATGCATTGAGTCAACTGGTATTGCAAAGGTTAAAGGCTGAAATCTTGGATCGGTGGCGCTCTCATACACAAGAGATTAATTTAATTAAAGATAGTCCCAAAGTTTTTTACTATCGATTTAAAATAAAAGCGCTGAATATTTTCATTTTGTTTCAAATGAAGGCGTCATCGATTTAAAACAATTTTCTTAAAAAATATAAAATTGTTTCTAAAATACACATTCAATCAAAATTCACAAATTTTGGTTTACACGGATACTTTCAATTAACTATACACACGGTAAATGTCTCCAATAAATTAATATCTCGACTTGTTCTCAGTCTATCACATTCACTGCACATCGAACATACCCGGTCAAAAATCTCGAAGGATTCTGCCATCGGGGCGAGGGGTTGACCATCAAGTTATTCAATAAAAACCAAAAGCAAAGCAATCCTAACTGTAATGTAACGGCCCTAGTTTTCTTAGAATATGAAGTGTGACCATTTTCTAAATAAAATGATCAAATCGAAATAAAATGTTCGATACATTATTTCCAACACCACAAGCTAATATTGCCGTGGGCAATTTTTCAGAGCCCACGCAATATTAGCTCGCCTAATCGGACGAGAAATATGTAGCACTGCGTTTTAAGAAGCGGGACTCTTATTCTACCAAAATTACACACTGAAAATCTCTGTTTTGTATGAAACGCACTTCAAATGTTCACCTCCGTTTCATACAATGTTCGATTTTCGAAAGTGCGATTCTAGTTCGAGAGTTTCGCCAGGCTTCGGAGGGCACGTTAAACTGTCAGTCCCGGCTCTAGCAGTCGTTAAGCCATGACGGAGGCTTTTAAGGCGGCCTAAAATCTCCGTCACCAGAGTTGGCCACTATCTCATACGAACGAGTGACCGACCGTTGTATATTTGAATCACTTGGTCGATGTTCTCTAGCGCACTAGCGGTTGGACATTAGAATCACTTGGTCGATGTTCTTTAGTGCACATTCTTAGTAACATTGGAATCACTTTGCAATGAAAGGGCTGAGGTCAGGGAACTTGAAGTTGAGAGTAGGTCGTCTCGGAGCGCGTGAAGCGGCAGGCGCGCCACACTGCGCGGTGCATACATCGTCGCGTAGGATCGCATCTCGCGGCCACTCGCGCAGGAGCTGCGCGCAATCTGTTATGCGCAGGGATGCACATTGAGCCTGGAATTAGAAGACA
The DNA here is from genome assembly GCA_918843925.1 of Eulithis prunata. Lineage (NCBI taxonomy): Eukaryota > Metazoa > Arthropoda > Insecta > Lepidoptera > Geometridae > Eulithis > Eulithis prunata. The sequence continues at coordinate 4,412,989 of OU974014.1, read as the reverse complement.
TTGTATAAACTGTACATAGAAATCGTATTGTCGGGATCAACGACATTATATAGGTACAATGGACTTTGCACTGGCGTTTTGTAAGGGGAACGGTTCAATTGTGCTCAGACGACGGCGTGAGCACATTTGTAAGTTATACATTACACTGTTTGGTCATTTAACATTTTGAGTGGCTAGATTAGTAAGAGACTACTAGAGTAAAACTTCAATGTACAAATTCACTACTGACAAACCTAAAAACATGACATTTCACAAGCGCCAGTCGTTCGCAATAGAATGATAGCTCAATTGTGATAAAAGCATGTTCTAAAAATCCCAGTAAAATTTTCATTTGCCACTTTTTTATTCCTAAAAGCTCACATTGCTCAGTTCCGTTTACTGGCTCTACCTATTCAGTTACAGTTCTGAAAAACGCGCTGCAGCAAGTTTTTGTCGCAGGCAGTTCGTGCGTGAGAACTCACTGATTGATTCACGCACGAAAACCGAGCGGCAGCTTCGTGTGTCTCCGGTCCAGCCGAGCGGCTGAATATCAAAGGTTACTTGTGACGTGACGTCACGTGAGGACACGAGACAATCAAAAATGTATTTTCAAAGATACTGACCCCTTCGTTAGTGCATATACAGGATGTGCAAGGCGACGGGAAGGCAGACTCTCCGACGGCGACAGACCGGCCGGCGATGAGGCATCCCTGCGCTGAACTCTCGCGCCACGCTGATAGATCTATTTGTGGCAGAGAACTGCACGGGACGCGAGGATTTCTGAAACAATACAATTATTAAGCAAATCGCAACTAACTTAGAGATTACTTTGAATGTTCGATGTAAAAATCGGTAGGTAAGCGTGCAATAGATTTTTCAGATAATAAACGTCGAATGAGACGACATGGCACGCTCGGTTATTCGGCATATTTTCGAGCGGTTACAACAATTGCATTATCACACAGATCACAACCTCGGTGGGCGTCATTTTTTGGTGTAGGACAGAATCTGGATTGGACAAATTCGCTATTCAACAGATCAGTATATTGGTCAGCAGTGCAAGTACCGTTCTTATCGATCGCTCAGTTGTCGATCGCTAAAGTCGATAAACGTATCGAATCGTATCGTTCCATGGTAGTACGGATCTCTTGTCAACAAAAGATCCGTACCCCCAAAAACAAGGTCAGAAGTTATCGAAATCATTCGTTCACTGCTGCCATGATTTACTAGTTTACTGTCAATATCACTGTTAATCACTTTCGTTTGTCAGAATCAAAATATAGTAAACATACACCATTGCCAATTCGTTAAAATTTATCGAATTTGTCTACCGATCGACTAAGTTGGTAACGTACCCGCAACTGTCGATAAAACCATTTTTATCGAATTTTGACGATTCTAAATGTCAAATTATGCGATCGATAAGAACGGTACTTGCACTGCTGATCCTTGGATTCAACGGATTAGCTATACGGCAGAGGTCACCACTTAACATTAGGTGGGCCTGCTTGATTAATCACTTAACATACAAGAAATTGCTAGGCAGGTCGAATGCGGCTCGTTGGATATCACCAGCGATGTCGAAGTTATCGCACAACATCTTGGATAGCGTGGCCCTTCTGATTTCAGCGAGTTGTTGCTCTGTGAAACGTGCCGCTGTGTTGTCGTTTTCATACCTGTTGATTAAATCATCATCATCATCAATATATATAAAACTCTTTTGAAGCTGACTTACAATCAACGCACAGCCTAAACTATAAGTCATAGAGCTATGAAATTTGGAGGGTAGTATCCTTATAGTGTAAGGGTGCACTAAGAAATGAATTTTGAAACGTCACACTCTAAAGGGTTGAACGCGAGCAACGCCGCGGGCGACGGCTAGTAATTTATAAGTTTAAAAACTAGAAAAAAGGATCTGGAGCAAATTGGACGAAGCCCAGGTCCCACATTTTTTTTTAAACTTCCAATGATGGAACTTTCCTCCTTAAAATTCAGTTTAAAAAAAATTTAACAATAAAAATAATAGAGCAGCGGGAATCATTTAGTTATCAGACATTCGAAAAATGCGTCTTTTTTAATGTTGTTTATCGTATTTACAGGTGTTTACGTCAACTTAATAACTTTTTTTGCGTTTCCGTGACTGCTACTGCTTAATAGATAATGATAAAGCCAAAAAAATTATAAAAACAAAATTAATTTTAATATTAACTAAATATACACAATGCGGGACCCAAAATGCCCCAACGCCTTTGACTACCTTACGGTTTACCGCTTCATCATCAGCTGATGATGACAGCAGTTCATTTTAGGATTTTTCTATTGATCGTAAACACCACTCAAAAGTCACAGGAAAGCAAAATATGCAATCTGCTCGTAAGTGCATTAATTGTGCTTACCAGAATCGATCACACTTCCTCAGCTGCCTGAACTGAATGGCGATGATGCATGCAAAAGTGGGACCTACTAATCCCCCTTGCAACGGTCTCTCGCTCATACCTCCCGGGAACAAGTCTATGTCATCTACAGTAGCGTATATCCTCTTGAACCTGTAATACTTTAGTAAATTAGTAAGTAACTAAGTAAGTCGCATTGCTGTGTTCCGGTTTGAAGGGTAAGGGCGCCGGTGTAATTACAGGCACATGAGACTTCAAGATCTTTACGTCTCAGAGTGATGGACGCAGTGCATTGCCTTACAGGGCACGTCCTCATTGGACTTGCTCTGTTAGGTAATGCATTGTTATAGGCAGAAGTTACTACTTAACATCAGGTGAGCTATCAGCTTGTTCCATTACTTTTAACATAAAAAAAAAACTTAGTCTACATCTAGCATAATACATCTAGCAGTAGATAGTAGTAGTTACCTAGTTAGCTTTTCTGGATTTAAATTCAAATTCAAATTGTTTTATTCACATAGATGTTACCATAACAGTGGGCCCAAAACGATAACTCTATTACTACATACCTAATACTAGAAGAATCTTACATAGAAAATATACAGAATAGAAACGAATCAGTTGTAGCTAAAACGTGCTAGTGAGTGTGTAAAGTGCAGTGCGTCATGTTAGTTTAGTTTTGAAAATCGTTAATTAACTTTAACTTACTTTAAGTTTTATCCTGTCCATAAAATAATAGATTACCTACATAGCTGCTTAACTAAGAAACTGTGCTTGTTTGACTTTTTATTAAGATCGGTTGCATATTTTTAATTGTTAAATAAGTGCCACTAGACAGGCCTTAGGGCGGCCTAAAAACTCCGGCAACAAAGTTGGCCACTAACTCATACGAGCTTGCTTGCTACTAGATAGTGAATGCTCCCGTCTTCAAACTTATAAAATGTCAGACTGAATTTTTTTTTGCTCTGACGAACATTATTGCGCAATAAAAAAAACATAGGTAAGTACATTCTACTTGATATATTTTTTTAGTAAGTTATGAATAACCGTACCTTGCGATAACTTCATCAGGAACTTCTCTAGAGAGGTCCTCAAAAGTCGTAGCCCTCTTCAGATTACAAAGCGCCCTATAGTTATTATAACTTGGCACTCCATGGTCTCTGCCTCGTTGAATATTCAAGGCGATTAGATCGATGCCCGAGAATGGAATGCGTCTGTCTTCAAAGAGATGGTTTGTGACTTCTCCTGTGATGAACTGATCCAGGGTTTCCATGGGTGTTGAAGAGAGGCCTCGCATCAGCTCGTCTACTAGAGGTGGATGCTGGAATGTAAATTGGGGTTTTTTTAGTTTTCAATGTTTTTATTCTCAATAATTTATATAAGTTTATAAACTCGAAAAAAACTTCAACTCGATACTTCGATTTGATACAGCTTCACCATCATCAGATAATGATGATGATAGTTCATTGGGTTTGTTCTATTGATCATAAACACCATTGAAAGGTCACAGGAAAGCAAAATACACAATGTCGTGTACGTGGATGACGTGTTTTTTCAAGTTATTCTTATATAACTGCCCAACTACTGAACCGATTTTGATAAAAAAAATATGGGACCAACCTGGAAACTCTTTCAGATAAAAATACATTTTTCAAATCGGTTTATAAATGACGGAGTTTTGAGGAAACAAACATATTAAAAAAATACAACAGAACTCAGGACCTCCTTCTTATTTGAAGTCTGTTAAAAAGCTGGAAAGCTGGTAAGTGTTTGAGTCCTCTCTTCTACTAAGGTTCAGAGGAGACTCAACGAGCTGGTAAGTAAACGACAGGTGGAATAAGTGCTCTGTTAAATTCTTTACTATTTCAATATTTATAGTCTACAGTCTACTTACAGATATGAACATATCGGGCCTGAAGAAGCCATCTCTCAGTAGAATCGGAGGTTCAACGGGTTGGTAAGTATGCGACAGGCGTGGTAAGTGTGGTCGTAGCAAGGAATGTCCTATTCTGAATGCGGCTGCACCGAATTCCGTGACGATAGCTGGATTGCAGGTGGGCGAGTACTCTTTGTAATATCCTGGAAATATTGTTAAGTAAATAAATAAATAAATATTCAAGGACACTTAACACAACGCCTTCTAGTCCCAAACTAAGCAAAGCTTGTACGATGGAAACTAAATGGCTGATAGAAACATACATACAGAAGTGAGAGAAGTGTTCTGATAAGATTTGAGTTTGGTTTGATAGAGCACTGTTCTATTCACTATCTAGAATTGTTGATTGACGGGCAGTTATAGTACTATAGATTTAGATTTTCTGATTCAATCGGAAAGCCTTGTCGGATCGATATCGGAAACATTCTAATTCGATATTTGAAGGTTTCCGATATGGATCCTACAATGCTTTCCGAATGAAGCCTTTAAAACTTTGAATTTACGGAATAGGTACTTTACATTGAAATAATGTCTATAAAGCGACAAACCTGCTTGAATCCATAAAAGTTAACAGTACCTAGTCTTTTCTTGTTAAGAACTCACTGTAGATAATATGCATGGACTCTGCCGCCATGATTTTCTTTGCGTTTTTGAATAGTAATTATTCGCGTCCGAATGACAGTTTAGTAAACAAATTCAAACCTGCAGGCAGAAGCTTGAGTCCATAAAGGTTAACAGCGTTCCACGAAAGCAGTCGTGGCAGGAACTCGTTGTAAATAATATGCGTGAACTGTGCCGCCATGATTCTCCTTGCGTTTTCGAATAGTAACTCCGCGTCCCAATGAGGATTGACACCGCGAAGTCCTTCGATGAGACGGTTGTGCTCTCGAAGGAATATTGTGTGGATGGCGGTAAGACCGGGCTGTTCTGATGCACGGCCGTCACCTGGAAATAAATTATGTTTGAGAATATTGAACTTAGTTCAAATTTTTTATTGCTTTCATCAATATATATAAAACTCTTTTGAAGCTGACAGAGAATCAACGCACAGCCTAAACTATAAGTCCTAGAGGTATGAAATTTGGAGGGTAGTATCCTTATATAGTGTAGGGGTGCACTAAGAAAGGAATTTTGAAACGTCACACTCTAAAGGGTAGAACGCGAGCAACGCCGCGGGCGACGGCTAGTATTGTATATAGAATAAAGTAGGTGATAGTTTCTAATATGAACCCTGATAGGGCACAAACAATATTAGCCGCTAGGTGGCTAAATAGTAGACAAAAACCTTACTATACTATAAGTATACCTTACTAATTATTATGTATTTAACCTTACATAATATTATTGGTACGTAACTCCTGTGAATGAAAGTTATGAAACGTTTATGAACACGCACTGTATACATTAATGGCGTATTTTAAGCTTTATGATTTCGCTTATACTGTTGTTATCAGCATTATTTCAGCCGTAAGACTGCTGAAAAAAGGTCTCCGTATGGAATTTTAGAGCGACTGATTTAGGAACGATGTCGCAAGGATCAATTTAAATTGTCTGATATACAGGGTACCTCATCTAGATACTGACGTCAAAAGAAGTAGTAAATTCCCTACACCTGGGTTTAATTGAAAACACCCTATGTACCTTGGGAATTGAGATAAATTTTTAAAATTTTCGTCAGAACGGTTCAAACTTGAATTTTTTTTTTATTTTAAAGATTTTTTTGTGAAATAATTTTTATGAAAATAGCCTACTTATTTGCTAGGTGAAGTATATGTGCTTGGATTTTAGGCGCAATACAATTAGTTTTTTTTATTCTACTATTGAACCAAGAAATTATTTACAGGTGATTTTTTTGTATACTCACCAGCGACAAAGCAGAATCCACTGGCGGCTTTGCACTCCGGATGTGTGTCAGATCTCGGCAGTAAATCCTTCCCTCCATTAATAGGGTTGGCTGTTGCATTTAGTCTTCCATTAAAACCGCGTAGTTTGCGGACTATGCAGGGATTCTCGCCGTACACTACCGATGCGTCGATGAATGCTGTGTTTTGGTTCACTTGCTCGCGGGGTCCTGAAATAGCAATAGCAGTTTAATTATATAGAAATAGCAGTTTAATTAGAGCCTGCGGATGACTTTTGTCTCTGCAACTAGTTTTATAGATATCTCACATTAAGTCAAGATTGTATGAAAGTGTGCGCATAAAGCGACGCGAGTCGTTAAAAAACAAAGAAAACCTAGCATTAAGCTGAGCTGAGGCCGTCTCACCACCACACAGAGCATAACTTATTTCTGTATTTACAATTAGTTTGCTTTTCTTTTCCTTTAGGTACTTCATTATTTTAGATTTAAGTTTACTTTTAATGCTGTTATTTCTTTTACTTTGTTAAATTTGTGGTGGTTTGAAATAAATGTATCTATCTATCTTAACGAGTGCTCGAGCCGGGACAGTTTAACGTGCCCTCTGATGTAAGCTAAGCGAGTAACATCAAAAATGGTGTTTTAAAACTCTTCAAGGGTAGGTGGCCGCTTCCCATCAGGCGAGTCGTACGCTTGTTTGCCTACTTAGTAGTATAAAAAAAACATTTAGAAATTTAATAGATATCTTGCAGAAGTTACCTAATTGCTGTTGTCCAGGCAAACTTCTCATGAACGGGAAGCAGAGTCTTTCTCCGGAAGTGACGTTGACTTCGGGGTAGTAGTGATCACCTCGCGGCACGGGGAATGGATTGCATTCAGGGTGCACTGTACGTGGGGATTCACAGGAACGACAGTCTGGGATTGATTCGTGGAATCCTGGGGAAGAAAAATTATCAAATGAAAAAGATATGTTTGGAATCATTGACAGGCTCTGGAAAGTTATGATTCGCTTGGCTTGGATGAAATTGAGTAAAATGCAGCCAGTGTCTTGGGCACGCTTCTGATTGGTACTGATTTGGACCAGTTGAGCTATCTATAAATCGTTTGCAACGGTTTGTAGATGGCTCAACTGTTTCATGTGTATTTTGAAAATATTGTGAATATTGTAAATACTGTATTAGTTGTAATTATCTTTGTGAATAAAGTGCACTTCCATTTAGTAAAATTAATTATCAAACTGTTCATTACAGAAATAAGTCAAAGAAAAATTCACGAATGTCGCACAAATAGGTTCCGTTTCGATGGTCATAATGACGATGTAAAATTCGATTTCTGTTTTAATGAATTTATGAAAAACTCTTTCATGTACCAAAAAAAGTTACAAAACAAATAAATTTTTTAAATGTTTGATGCGGAATATTCGAATGGGGGAGCGTGTGAAAGAAACGGGGCACCTATTAGCCGACTAAATTGATCAGTACTTCAAAAGTAGGCAAACAATATTGCACCTATAGTTGCTGTGCCATTAGTTTTTATTTGACATGTATGTATCGTAAAAGCCTTTACATCTATTGAAGATGATTTATACAGCGTCAGGAGGCAACCTATGCCTGCACTTAACGGGACACTGTAGTGCCTGGGACAATGTTTTAGATGGAGTAGGCTTGCCCAGCACCTATACCATCCTCTCAGCCTAGTCAGCCATATCCACAGGAAAGACAAAGTCAATATGTGCGGAGCTGACTAAGCCAAGGGTTTCCTCATGATGTTTTCCTTCACCGTTAAGCTCGTGTTAATGTATGTACCTACACTTACTCGTGAATTAATACCAACAAAATATGGATCGAGACATCTGTGATATAAATCATAAATCAATATATATAAAACTCTTTTGAAGCTGACAGAGAATCAACGCACAGCCTAAACTATAAGTCCTAGAGGTATGAAATTTGGAAGGTAGGTTCCTTATATAGTGTAGGGGCGCACTAAGAAAGGAATTTTGAAAAGTCACACTCTAACGCGAGCAACGTTGCGGGAGACGGCTAGTCTGTGATATAAATGATTTTGATAGTACTAACCTTTATGTATAGGCGTCATAGTAAGTTCGTGGTCAACAAACTGTGCAAACTGCATCACCATTAGAGTGTATCTCGTGTGTAGGTTCGATATATCGGGATGGATGACAGTGGAGATTATACGAGGAGATGGTAGTGGAGTTCCGGTAACGGAGTTTATTCTGGGACGACTGACACCTGGAAAGAGATAAGAGTTTGATACAAAATACAAACTATAATTTTTTTCAATATAATTTTTTTTATTTTTTATTTATTGTTTTAAAAAATACATTATAACTTATTTTGTACTATAGCACTAAGGAAACCACAAGGTAAAAAAAAAAGAAACAAAAATAGAAATAAAGACACAAATAGAAACTGTTTATTTCACATAGATGTTACTATAACAGTTGATTTTTGAGCGTCGAGAGTAGGTAGGTACCTACTAAAAAGTTATCATTATGAACTTTTTTTTGTTTTATGTCATGTTTTTAGAAAAATAACTTGCGTTATTATAAGTAGGTAGATGAATACTAAAAATACCTTACTTATATTCTTAGTGATGTCGTAAATTGGACGATAAACATGACTGGTATTATTTTGAAAAAAGCAAAGATGCAGTTTTAGAATAATTTAATCAAATTTGAATCCACTTTATGTCTTCCGTGCAGTGGTCGTGAGTTCGATCCTCACTAAGAACAAACATTTGTGTTTAGCAAACATAGATGTTTATTCTATGTCTAAGTGTTATCTACTATGAATTACCTATAAGTATGTATTTACAAAAAAAATGTATATAAGTATTCTATCAGCAATCTAGTTCCCATAGTAGAAACTCAGCTTGGGACTAGTTGTGTGAAATATCCAAGCAAATTTATTTCCAATTGTTTGATTATATTTGCCTATAACTTTATCTATAAGTGCTACAACTTACCATCTTCATAGACAGGTGGCAGTAGTCTCGCAAAAGTAGTCAAACTCTTCCCCAAATTAGGGTTCCTCAGGTTATTACAATAGCCTGTGTACGATCTAAAAGGGTTGTCAGCATTACAAGTTCCCGTATCGTCACATTGTGGTTCGATGAGAGGTCCTGATTGGTCGTTTCCGATGAAACCGCTGACGTCAACAGATTGTAGGGAATCTACGAAGTCGTTGGATGTGCCAAAGCCGAGGGAATCGTCAAAGACTTGACGACGCTTGCGACGGTGGCTGCTGTGAATAGAGACAAAGTGGTAACTTAAAATAACTTTATTAATACAAAACTTTGATAAAAACATATAAGTAACTAGCCGTCTCCCGTGGCGTAGATCGCGTTAGAATGTGACTTTTCAAAATTTCTTAGTGCACCCCTACACTATATAAGGATACTACCCTCCAAATTTCATACCTCTAGGACTTATAGTTTAGGCTGTGCGTTGATTCTATGTCAGCTTCAAAAAAGTTTTATATATATTGATTAATGATTAATTGCATACATACTTAGAGACTTTTAGTTCATTTGCATCTAAGTAATATAAACCAAATATATTATTTAAACTTTAGAAATAATAGTAGAATTCATTCTTTCCGTGCCAGTTAGGAACGGCAAAGGTGAGATTCTCGTCTTATAGGAATACATTTTGATTTGGGCAAAAAAAAAAACCCAGCGAGCCTATGGCTCGGTAGGCTTGACCTAAAAAACAGTTTGCGCAGTATAAGTAAGATGACTAGACAAATCGCAGGTAATGTTTGCATGATTATCATTGAGGTAAAAATCTTCTTCGTGCCCTTATCGCGCTAGGTGGGATCAGTACAACTTTTTTTCTTCTTCCAACTTTATTGAAAATCTGTAAAGAAAAAGCATTGTTGAAACTCACCCGCCATTGATGCTATTCAGAAGTTCATTTGTTGCGAATTCAAGGAAGAGTGATGTATTAGCAATCTTCAGCGCATATTTATTAGCTTTGGAGAACGAAGCAGCGGTTCCTACGGGAGATTTTGGATCGGCGCCACCATCTAGGAAAGAACACATATGTTGACTAAACTAATTGTATAAATGACTAGCTGATACCCGCGACTTCGTGCGCGTGCGAAACTTTCCGCCAAAATATCTGTCAACCCGCCTACGATGAACCCCGTAGCAAATGGCTGCTTTTGGTTTAGAAAGTTCAAGCTGTATCCAAGAATCCACGTTTTTATTTCAATAAAATATAGCTTATGTTTCAATCCGGAAAAAGGGCTTCCGAATGGTATAAGTTTCGTTGAAATTGGTCCAGTAGTTTAGGCGTGATCCGCGAACCAATAAACAGACAAATTCGAGTTTCGGAATCAAAATCGTTTATTTAGTAGATCTGCATTTTAGTTTATCCATATCTTTAATTTATTTTATATAAAAGTAGTGGATATAGCTGATAGCTCACCTAATGTTTAGTAGTAACTTCTGCCTATAACAATGCATTACCTCACAGAGAATAAGAATAAGAATAATTTTTATTGCCAAAAACAGTACACCGGTTATTAGGTAGGTAAATAACATTAACAGATTTAACAGTATTTTTAGTTACATTTTAGCCGGTGAGGCCCAAACTAGGCAAAAAGCCTGTATCTTGGGTCTCAGAGCAAGTCCAATGAGGACGTGTCCTGTAAGGCATTGCACTGCGTCCAAGTTTTTGGCTTTTTTCAGTTTTATAATAGTATAATAGATAGTCTAAAATGAACTTACACTTGAACTAATAGAAGATTAGGTTTGAGGTAAATACATCTGAACAGAGAGAACATTGACAGAGTAAAACTTACGTGTTTCCCAAAGCATGTATTCCAGTCTCTTCCTATCAGCCATCTCTTGCTTGGCTTTCTCAAGGGCAGTGGCTAACATGTCCTTAGATAATTGTTCTGCTGCTTTAGCTCCTGATTCGTCGCGCCATGCTGAGAGTTCTAGGCGAGTGTGTTGAGAACAGTGTTGGGCTGCATTTCTGAAATAAGGTTTCTAATCAATAAATCAATATATACTCTTTTGAAGCTGACAGAGAATCAACGCACAGCCTAAACTATAAGTCCTAGAGGTATGAAATTTGGAGGGTAGTATCCTTATATACTGTAGGGGCGCACTAAGTAAGGAATTTTGAAAAGTCGCACTCTAAAGGGTCTAGAACGCGAGCAACGCCGCGGGCGACGGCTAGTTGATTTATATTTCTTGTAAATTAAAGTTCAATTTATTAATTAAATTTACTCAATTCTTCAGCCTTATGAAGAACTAGCTGGTGGCCGCGACTTCGTCAACGCAGGATTAGAAGTGCGATATCTTCTAGGCGTTTTGGAAGAGTTCGCGTCCTGTTGATTTTCCGGGATAAAAAGTAGCGCATGTGTTAATCCAGGTCACGGACAATATATATTCCAAGTTTCATCCAAATCGGATCAGTAGTGTTTGTGTGAAAGAGGAATAATATCCAATAATATTATAGCAGAATAATTAGTTTTAAATTAGATCAGACATTTGTCTAAATGCCTATATAGACCAAAAAGTAAATATTTATTCTAAGTACATATCTCTATCAAATTCTTGTGTGAACAGAGTCAGAGCATTCTCTAGTGTAAATCGACCTTACGCTATAGTTATAACAGTTAAAAAGAAACATACAAGTAAGGGTCTTCCTTGACGAAAGCTTTAGGCTGGATATTGGCTAAGGTATCGTCGGCAGCGCACAATGTTCCAGCGAGCGATACTTTCCGAAGAGCGGCCAACTGTTCCGGTGAGAATGACGATGGAGGGATGTCGTTTTCGTACCAAAATCTGTAACAGAAATAAAATTATTTTGGTGCTGCTTTAGTGGTGGCCAAGCAAGATGGCATGAACTTGGGGAGGCCTATGCCCAGCAGTGGATGAAGTCGGGCTGTGGATGATGATGAGTGTGCTGCTTTGGGGCTGATTGTTCAATATCTATGAAATCTAGATATTGAACAATCAGCTTTTGGGTAAGTGCTAAATGCACTAGATCTGCCTAGACTCACTCATGCCCAGATAAGATAGCCCAGATAATCACTCTGCCTAGATAAGGACGTGCCATGTGAGACTTTGCAAGTCCTAATCTTGACACCCGATTCAAATTGGTATCTTTACCTAAATACCCCATTCGGAAATATTATACTGCTTTATCGCGTACTTTGTGGACATGCTCAGTGCATTGTTATAGTCAGAGGTTACCCGCTTAACATCAGATGGGCAATCTGCATCCTGCAATCCTAATATACAAAGATTACTGCAAAAGTGATAGTTTTACCTGTCACTCTTCTTGAGGTTCGCAAACTGTAAAGCCAAAACACAGGCGAGAGTGGGTCCGATAACAGCACCATTGGCTGCCTTTTCCATAGCTCCACCAATTATGAGCTCCACGTCGTCAACATTTCTGAAAATTTAAAGGATAACATGTAAATCTTAGTACAACAATAATCACGCATTATTGATATTTCCTCAGATACTTTTGACACATAACATAAAACGCGTGCATCCAATTTTCATTTCCAAAAAAAAAACATTTCTATGATAAGTTATGTCTAGGCTTATCGTGTTTATGACTTTCTTTAATGACTTTATGAAATGTCCTTAGTTGTTGTTTGAAATTAGAAATGAGCACTGGCCCAGGGGCCATAAACTCATTTCGGCAGAGGTTTAATTCTAACAGAAACTCGATTTCCTGGTGGATGAAACGTGTTTTCGGCAGAGATATGACGTCATCTCTAGTAGAGTAAAATATCTGCCAAATTGAGCATAAGGGCCCAATACCTACTTAAGGGCCTTTGGGGAAAATTAAGGGTAGTCACAGGCACGCCCAAACTTTACATTTGACACATGCCTTTTCTTGTAGGTAGAGTTGGTATTACCTAATATTTAGATTCTTACCTGTACATATCAGCTAGCATTTCCTGCTGTGTCCTATCGAAGCCGAGTTGGCTGAAGTCACCAAAACTCTTGACATTGGTCATGGGTTCACATAGCCTCAATGCCCGTAAGTACGGGGACACACCATGGTCCCTGGCACGGTTGACATCCCATTGAGTTGACGGGGGGAATCTAGAGACTCGGTGAGCTGTTGTGCGGACCAGGCTTTGAAGGGTCACTGTGTTGTTGATCTGGACAAAGAGTTCAAAATATATAAGTTAGAGGTCTGACAATGGCAACGTGGCTAGTAAATGTTGGTTTTATATCGTTAAAAAAAATATCTTCTTCTTTCTAAATATATAAAACTCTTTTGAAGCTGACTGACAATCAACGCACAGCTTAAACTATAAGTCCTGTAGGTATGAAATTTGGAGGGTAGTGTAGGGGTGCACTAAGAAAGGAATTTTGAAAAGTCGCACCCTGAAGGGTCTAAAACTGGGATCAAAGATTTTAACCAAATAATGCGTATGCTGCTATCACGCGAGCAATGCCGCGGGCGACAGCTTCTATAGTATAAAATTGTATGCATAAGAGCTGTAGAACTGAAACAACGATGCTTACATAAGAGTTCTAGACTCTGCACTAGCTGTCGTGATTCATAACGATATTATCCACGAATATTATATGTAAATGTTTATTTTCCGAATCAGATACAATTCTTACCAGTTTGTCATTCATCATAGCCGTGAAGATAGGAGCAACTGACACGAGCTCAGTGTAAGCTCCGGCGCGGATGGCACTCGAGTATCCACGCCAGAATCCAAGAGAGGTTAGCTTCAGCTCAGCTTTGGCCATTCCAACCTGGAAATAACATGACGGGTCAATTATACACTTAAAAGACATTTCTTGAGCTTATCATGTTCATCGCATGTAAGTACTTCGCTCCTTAGTCTGTTAGACAGACTCAGACTAATCTAGGTACTTTAGTACCGATGTATTTGAAGTATACTGTAAAAGGCACCAGTACAAACCTTAGTGGTTTTTTTATGGATGCTGTGTTCAACGTATCATCAATATATATAAAACTCTTTCGAAGCTGACTGATAATCAACGCACAGCCTGAACCATAAGTCCTAGAGGTATGAAATTTGGAAGGTAGTATCCTTATAATAGTGTAGGGGTGCACTAAGAAAGGAATTTTGAAACGTCACACACACTCTAAAGGGTAGAACGCGAGCAACGGCGCGGGCGACGGCTAGTAATGTAGGTATATAGTGTTAAAACTTTTAAAAAAATACGGTGCAATTATTCTGAGTCTACGCCGAATTTGTCTTCATAAAAATAACACTAGAAAATAAATATTTGCCCGACACCTATAAAATGGCCAACAGTAAAATCAGTAGAGATTTACCTCGCCCAATAAAACGGGAAGAAACTCATTGAAGGTGATATGCTGGATAATAGCGGCCACCGCTCTCCTCGACTCCAGAAACAGTGTGGTGTCATCCCAGAAGGGATTCATCGAGTACAGTTCACCGGCAATGCGGTTGTGTTCTGAGAAGAACGCTTTGTAAACCGGCGCTGTGGGTGTTCCGTCATTACATCTGAAAGAAACAGTTAAAGTTAATATGAATCTAATTCAGATGTATCAATTATTTATGCAAATAAACATCTTGTATCTTGTATCACAAGGATCATTTTGTAATGCTTTTCATAGGGTCATAACGTTATCTTTAGGCACGGTAGTAATATTCTCAGATTTTTTGCAATCTTGATCTATAATTTTAGAGCATAATAAATATTTAGAAATATTTTTTCAGAATCGGTTGGTATATTTTGTAGCCAAATCTATGATATATACCTACATAAACGAACATATAAACGACTGATAGAAAAGAGAGGAAAAAAAAAGCAAGCTAATGCTAACCCCACATAGGTACCTAGTGTAAAATACCCAAAAGCAAGAAAATATACCTAACAAAATGTCTACATAAAAAGAGTTTTACGTGTTTGGCGAATATTAAGCTTATTGGATAAAGTTCTGAAACAGCACAAAGCATTTATGTTTTATTTAAAAAGATAATTTAATACTATTGATGTTTAATTAATTGAACTTGTCTGTATAAAGACATTAAATGCCAATGCTAATGAACATGGAAATAAAATAGATGTACAAAGCGTCACAAGGTCTTATTTGCATACAATCAGCTCAGTTTAATGGTATATAAGGTTTTTTTAATCAGATTTGTCATTTGCTGTAGAAAAAACAAATAGGAAATGGTGTTTATTATTTTTTGTGAGATCATTACGGGTTTATTCCTATTTACCTTACCATTGTGCATAGTATTATATATTATTATGATCTGTGATATTGTTTTGATTGTCAAAGGAATACATAAATACCAACTAAAATTTTCTAATCTTTTTTGTATTATATACAAAAAACTGATATTAAAAAGTCTAAGAATATATTCTCATGTAATATCGATATTAGTTAAAAAAACGCGAGTCGCGTGTGGCTTGTCCACGAGTGTGTCAGCCCTGACGGACGTTTTTCAACCAAACATCGTCACAGTACGGACACATCAAGTCGCTAGTGCTAAGTCAGCTATATTTTTTACGTCTGTCCATTAGACAATCCTCTATATGGTTTCTGTTATCTATTGTATGTACAGCTACATACATCTATATTTTAGGCTTATACATACATATTAAATTATTGCACTAAACAACAAGGTTAAAAAACAAGGTATTACGCAACCGCTGAAAAAAGCTAATTAATAGTCCGGTAAACTAAAAAAAAGAATAGGTTTTAGCACGTACTTTTACCTACTTCATTTTAAAGTTTTATCCATAAAATAGATTGTGATTATTACGTATTGCATTTGCGTGTGTAGTGTAGTAAGCAAAAATATAAGTAAACAGTTACCTAGTTACCTACTACTAATTCAATATGTATGTATCATAACTTTTCGCATAACAATGGATTTGCATAAAACATTAATGTGAATAATGTCTGTTCGTAAACACGTAAACGTGTTGCGAAATTTTATAGAAAAAAACTTGCTAAGTACAGTCGCTATCATAAGTACTGATACAAAATAAGCTAAGGAAACATTTTTGTTTGAAATATTTACCTACGTGAACTTTCCAAAGTCAACTTGCATTGTCAAATGCATTGTTATAGGCAGAAGTTACTACTTCACATCAGGTGAGCTATCAGCTTGTTCCATTACTTTTATCATAAAAAATATTATAAAAAAAAAACCTTAGGAAATTACCGATTTCCATTTTTATTAAATGCATGGAATATCTGTAACTTCGTATCTTTCCTGATCTATCTGAAGATGGGAATCACTTGTTTGCTTCTAAGCGTTGCTTGCTGACAAAAAATGATGTGTGCAGGCATGAATCATAAAATATGATCGTGAATCATAAATAATCTTAAGTGTCTGTCTGTACCCGGATAATCTGCATAAAATGATGACATTTTGATGTTTTTCTTCGGAAAACTCAGGGATTTTACACAGTATTTTCCATAATCGTGATAATTATAATAAATATGTAGGTAAGAACTTATTTGTAATTCTCGAAATCTAATAAATACCTACATAAATATATATGAAATAGCAATCAATAGCGAGTTATCTTTTCATAATAAAAATGTGAATAATTCAAAGGTTTCTAGATTTTTGCAGTTACTGACGGACCGTCATAAAATAAGTAGACCGAAAAATATATCATTTGTTTTCATTTGCATATGATATGATGCAAACGCATAAGACCTCTTTTTCTTGAAAATTTATATAACCTATAGTTGAATACTGCAATGTCAATTAAAATATAAAAACCACTTAAGTATGAAATTAACTGTGCTTGAGTTAATTAAGCGTTTAGGTAAGCGTAGTGTAGGATGCCCTCCGGCTAGGCGGAGTGACGATCTGCGAAATGTACTGGCAAACACTGGATGAGAAGAGCCGAATACCGGGCTCAGTGGAGCGTCTTGGGAGAGACTTACGTCCAGCAGTGGACCGATATCGGTTGATGATGATGATGAGTTAATTAATACATTTCAGTATTAAGCTTATGCATATGTGTACTAAGTTTTATATGAGATAATTATGCATATAAACAATAATTACATCAAAAATCACAGCATACAAAATGTCAAATTATACCATATGATGCAAATGTTGCAAACAACAGATAAACCAATTTGTTTAAAGTAAGATAATACACCCTCCCATTATATCTTATCTGGAAACGTAATGTCATTGTCATTGAGCTATAATGAGTTACCAACACCGGTAGCGCTATGGGAATCGTTCACACATTAAAACTGATATCTCAATAATATCTTGAATCGGTATTGTATGGCCGCTGCTTTGTGATGCAACCTCTTTCTTCCTAAATTGTTTTTGTTGAGGTAATTTGTAGCTATTATTAGTTTTTAATTGGAATTAGTTATCAACAGGTTAATATTACGGTGAATACTTTTTAAAGTAGATATTTTTTTTATCTAACTATAATATTCCAGACGACAGATATTCAAGTCAAATAGAAAAATTTTAAAAGATAAAAGAGGCATAGGTAGTCAAAGAGTTCGTCCCACCACAACATTTATGTTTGGCAAATGCCCTCTCTATCGTATTTAAGATGCTACCGGCAGTTTGGCTAGCATCCATAATACCATCAAATATATGATTTACCTAGGAATGTAAGAAATCTTACTTGCGACACGAGTGCACGTCGATTTTGCCAGCGTCATAGAGTCGCAACGAGCGGAGTTCCTTTTCGGAGCTTCCGTACAAAGCTGAGCCGTCGAGGAAGGATGTGGCCAAGTTCATTTGTTCTCTGGTCTCTGTAAAAAAAATACAAAGATTTATAAGAGTCCCGAGGTAACAAAATAAAATACCACCGACTTGAGAACCTCTTTTTTGGAAGTCGGTTAAAAACTTCATTGATACGTTCTAAAGATTACAAAGTCGATGCGCTACTTATGTAAATTGTTTTTTTTTGCATAAAACCAGTGCCGATAATATTAGTTTGCTGTTTTTAAAATTCATTTGGTAAAGTCACTGTCCTCAAACTCACCATTTTGTATAGCGCCAAAAACTCGAATATGTAATATAAAACACGACGAAGTGATAATTTTAATTAAGGGTTTTGTATAAGTAGGTACGTGATGTTCAAGCCACGAATTTATAAACATTAGCTGAACTGTCCGCCAAACTGGTAAAACCAGCATTCTGAAGCAGAACCTCTACATCGTGTATTAAATCAAAGGAAGCCTTGCTTAAAAATAAAAATTGGAAGTCCATTATTAGTCCAAAATAGGCCTGATAATAATTGCTATGCAATTAAGCCGGTAAGTAATATATACGTGGAAGATGACCTTAATAGACGCCTACGTGATTTTGAACATGTCGCCCACTTAAGGCTGTCCGCGTTTCAAATAAGGTTGTTAATGTCACACGTCAGCGAGGAAAACTGGAAAAGTTTGACGTAGGTATTCGATGTAACTGTCGTTCAAAATGTTATTGAAACACAGACGAACAATAAATTATAATGCCCAGGGCCCTGAGTCTATCTCGGTGTTGTGTTTTCTTGCTATTTTTGGCATTCGGAAACGGATTCGCAAAGTGAAAAATTTTGTATGAAAACTGGATAAGCGCCTCTAGCAGGAGATTTGGGAACTGTTTCAGCGAGTCTATAGACGTCAGATAGACTCGCAGAAACAGTTCCCAAATCTCCTGCTAGAGGCGCTTATCCGGTTTTCATACAAAAAAATTTCACTTTGCGAATCCGTTTCCGAATGCCAAAAATAGCAAGAAAACACAACACCGAGATAGACTCAGAGCCCAGTTCTTATAAGAAACTAGCGGAAGTCCGTAGATAGAATATCTGGCGTAGCAAGAAAATTGTTCTTTTAACAGATCGAAAAAATTGCAGCGACTATATGTATAGGGCTCAGTGGCGCGTCTTGGGAGAGACCTACGTCCAGCAGTGGACGGATATAGGTTGATGATGATGATGATGATGATGATGATGATATGTATATGTATAGGTATACACTACACAACACATGTTACTTAGTTGAAGAGTTTTATAAATTAAATCTAGGTACTATTAAGATTCAGTCGAAACCCTAGTAAAATAGTGACAAACTTAGTATAATACACTAAGCTATCAGCGATTGAAAACTGTAGTGGTAGATTTTTACATGCAATCTAATTTCTTAATAATTAAGAATATTTTTAAGGTATTTTTGTTTCTAAAGTGCATCGACTCTAATGAATAAAAACAACAATAACAAACAACTGTATATTCTATACAAGTTTCGGCAAGTCATCATCATCATCATCATCCACAGCCTGACTTCACCCACTGCTGGATATAGGCCTCTCTTTTGATGTACCACTCCTTACGACCCCGTGCCAGTCTCATCCAATTTTTGACCGTTTGCAAGTTTCGGCAAGTGCTGCCAACAAAATAAGCGATCGACCTACACCACACTACATTACATCTAATTTATCTCATTATGACCGATTATGATAAGCCAGTTTGGAACCGAATTCATTAAGGTCCAAATCCAACATACAAGTATTACCGCCCACACGCAACTCTGTAGGTAAACTGATTATGTCAACCAAATTGATTCGAAACCAGTCTGGTGGTGATTGTAGCAGACTTCCTATCAACCTACTCATTTACAATTTACTAGTAGAGTTCCTCGCGGCTTCGTTTGCATATTTTTTGAAGGGTTAAATGTTGCCTGGTGTATTTAGCCCCGAAAACTGCGAGAAGTTAAGGTACCCATCATAATATAAACGGGTTAGTCTCATAATCCCCTTTGAGCCGTTCCCTTTAACAACGGATTTTTTTCTATAGCGCGAAAAAAAAACACTTCATAATATAAAGTGTTTTTTTTAATAATATATAAAGTATAGAGTAGGTAACATCGCCAAAATAGCAGCCTTCACATGGAGTAGAGTAGCTAGAGACAGGCCGAGATGGAAGCAAATGGAGAAGACTTTTACCGCCCTAGGCTGTCCTTACACCAAGATGGAAGAGAACACCTACCTAATATAAAATAGTAATACAAAAATTAAGAAACTAAAAGTAGATTTAAAATAATTATTGTAGTAAGATAGTGTGTAAGAAAAATAAAGCTTTATTATTATTATTATTTATAGAGTAGGTATTTAATCCTTATTCTCTATCAAATTCTTATTTTCGCAAGTGATCTGGTCTTAAAGTATATCTATAGGCTGTACGTCTATAGTCAGAAAGATTTAGAGTATTTAGGACAAGCCCGCGCTCAGTCACCGTGTAATCTTGTTAAGAGCTCATTATAATTTGGTTACAAAATCGGTTTCGACTCTTGATTAACACTGCGGAACGAACTGTTTAGTTGAATTACTTTAAGAACCGCTGAGCCGATTATTTAGAACTCGATATCAGAAAATACGACTGTAAAGATAATGTATTTCTCTGTTTTATGATTTAAAAAGGCTCTTAAATAGGTAATCATAGCCTAGCATATTATATGATCTGTGGTATAGCACTGACATACATATCATTCAACCTGATAATAAAGCCAGAAGCTTGGGTTATACGATCTGATACACATCTAGAATAATGTAGATCAGTTATCTTAAACAACGAGCAGTGTGTTTCTTAGGAAGATTGTAGAAACAAGTTATTTGCTCTACCATAAATTTTTATTTTCGAGGATAATATCTTTGACCATTTCAGGACTAGCTTAGTCAACCCAACAAAGTTCATAGATCGGCTAATGGCTTTGGTTTTATTTTTAGAATTGTTTGAGGTATTATATATATTGCTTGAGGTACTCGATGCCCTCGAAATGAGAACAGATAATTTTTCATTAGTTACCTACTGAGATCTCCGCTTTATGTTAAAAGATTAGTAAACAAGTAAACCCCAATAAACACTGACATTGGCAAATTCGTGGCAGCTCTAGCCACCGAACATCCACAAGAAAAATATGAAGAATGAGAACAGAATTTCGAAGGGGTGCTTACGTAAAGCTATTGGAAATTGGAACATTAGTATTGTTGGCTACACAGGTATTGGCTAACGTATGTAACCAACTTACCGAAGCCACAAGAGTCGATGTTCCTCGCTGGTGCAGAACGCACGTACTCACAAGGTCCTGCTCCGCATTCCTGTAAAAGAATTTGAACTTTAATATGATGGTATAGGTCGCGATAAAGTTTGATAGCTCAGACCTTCAATGAAACGGAAATGTGAGGGCGCTTTGAACTTAAACCCTAGTGATCTAAATGGGTTTCAATGATTATTCACGATAGTAATCGCATCGCAATGTATTGAGGTGAAACGAAAACTTCGTCAAATGATATAGGCTGATTTTTGATCTCTGTGAAACACGTTGAGAAAAAAATCTTCTATGATTCTTAAATATAACCTCTAATAATGCGAAAGATTGAATAAAATGAATGAACTAGGTACTAGTTTAATAATATTGACAGGTTAAATTCATAAAATACAAATTTTACGAATCCGTATAGGTTCGCTAATTAAAGTCTTAGTTTGATATGCATAAATATGCATAATCGACTTTTAGGTATCCTTTCAGACCACTCTATATAATTAAAGTGGGTTTACACCAATTATATTAAGGTTAAGTTGGTAATGGTAGTATTTAGAGGCCACTTCGACAAAGACTCTACCATAAGAAAAAATAATTCGCTGAATGCTAGTTTGATCTCGAATCTCGCACAGAAGGGTACTCAGTTTTTTATAACATCCCAAAGGTTATCGACCAACCGAAACGAAACCGATAATTATCCTTTAGTAAGTACATACCTAAGTACAAGCTATGTCTATCCCATAAGTACCGTTTCCCCATTGGCCACGTTTCTCGGGTTACTTTAAAAACAAAACAATATTTTTAATTAGTTAAACGTATGTACTATGGAATTATAATCAAATATTAATGTAAAATTATGATAATAAGGAACTCTTATTGACATGCGATCTTTGCGAAGTGTAATGGGTGAATGGACATATTTTTTAACCTTTGACCTGCAGTGGGATGAAAATAAAATAAAATAAACATAGGTTTAGGACTTGCATTTATACGTCACTTTAACCATCACACGCACCATGAGCCAAAGGTCCTCCTGTAAGCTGTGGCACGTAACGTTATGTATTCCTATTGTCTTAATAATTATGTACCTATTTCGTAATTTAAATAGATAGTAGATACCTATACGTTGAATTACATGGCCACTTTTCTTGTGCAGAAAGTTAATTATGTCACAGTATTTGTGTAGGCATATTCTATTGAGAAAATAATGGGGTACTCATCTCATTTCATATATTAGATGCGGTAGAGTACCCGAAAGAACAGCTTGCCTTGCGTAAGATGCCTAGAGAAATCAGTTGGTAAGCTAAGTAAGTACCTACCAAAGTATGTATTAGAAACTTTTTAAGACATTATTAAGACACAGATGTTTTTTTGGAAAATCCGAAAGTTCTTAGACAAAAAGTGCCTCAACCACCACGAATAGAGATTTTTTTATTGATAAATGACGTGCATTCTGAATCGAAATAAAGGTTACATCAGAGCCCGACCGTGCAAATAAAGCACGCCCATATTTATTCACCCTACAATGTAAGTAGGTAAGTGCAGCTCTAGGAAATAATCGTGTGTTACTTCACTGTTTTCACTTCATGCGTAACCTTTCTTCGACCCCGCAAACTATCACGAACGTTACGTCATCGTACTCGATAACATCGATCGATATTTCGATGACAAGTTAATCAGAATTGCGTCAGTTTTCTGATATATTTTCATAGAGACAAGATATTTTAGACTAGTTTACGTCAAGATATTAGATCAAAAATAAGTTTTAGGTTCTTACGTAAAATCTATTTTTGATCGAATCTCATCTTATTTGATTCTAATTACGTACTCTTTGGTACATCATAAATTTACTAATATTGATATTATTTCTTTTACTGACCTGAAATCATATTTTAGACGCTATTTAAGTTACAAAACTATAGTAATTTCTAAGTAGAAGAAGTCTCTTGGTACATCTAAAACTGGATAAGGCTTGTTTGTTTTTTCTTCGAGATTGCTTAAACCTGTCAATCAAAACTTACCATTCATGAAATATCTCCTTAAAAAATTTATATCAATCATAGTTGACTCTACCCACATAATACTGGTATCTTAGGTAAACAATTTAGGTATTAGAAACACAATTAATGTACGAGTTGAATTATATTTGAAGTTTTCTAAGATTTTTTAGCTCATTGCACGCCATAAGTGCTTTAGGGATGAGCAGTTGATTTCCCATTATAATATGACATCCAACCACATAGTTTTTGCACAATTAAAATATCACACGGTGCGGTTACGAGGTCTGTAAAAACTTCAATGTTTACAAGTGTTTGGTCGAGATCAAGATAAAAACTTGAGAACATAAAAAGTGGTCTTACGAACACGAGTAGGTAGCTCTTGTATAGTGATTACTTTTTATTAAAACACTACCTATTCAATGTACTATATTACTTAATCGTGAATCTGATAGATTAGCAGTATGTATCTTGGTATGCTTTTTTTTTATTATGCACATTAGTGATACTATCATGTTCCTATTCAAAGAAAAACAAATCTTATTTCCTGTCAATGTATACTCAGTAATTAGCATCCATTATACATGAACGACTTGTAAGGTACTTCAGACACAGCATAGAAGTAGTAACCATGTGTTGCTTCCTGCTTCTCATGCCTAACATAATGTTTATTTATGTTTTTTAATACGATATAGTTGTACATTACTTTCCGAGCGGCAAAATCTTAAAAACCTTAATAACTAGAATAGCTACATATACCATAATCTAGTTTACTTTATTACCTACGATAAAGTTTATAATGTGAACTTATGGTGGTATGATGATAAAGTATTTATACAGGAAGTGTGTAGTAGTAACTAAGCTGTCAGTAATTCCAAGCTCTCATGACTGATGCACGATGTAAAGTTCAACAAAAGTTCACGACAAGGACATTTTCTCACCGTGTTTCCAGTAGACCCTGATCTGACACAACACTTTATTTTATTTCGTCATAGAAGATTTAAATAAAAAAAGAAAAGATCAGTGTTTTTGTCTTCGGTAATACTAATGGGCTCGTAAACTCTCGGCCAAGTTCAAGAGTTGAAAAAATTGATCATCATTAGATGGAGATGGATGATTAGGCACTGAATGGGTGTATACATCCGTGCCTTTTAACAAAAAGCATGCATCCGCCGGCCTTCACACTGTTTGATCACACGTCTTGTGGAATTAGCAAACTAATGAATTTGGTAGTACATAGCAGTGTTAGATTAGCATTGGCAACAATTAATTGCACCTGCACTATGTTATGTTATTTAATTAAAGTTTCCTTTTTTAAATTAAAGGTGCTTTTACATTTTTAAAATGTATCCTTAAATTCAATATGAGTTTTAAAAAATAATATAGTTATTATTATTTTGAAGTTTTCATTATTATACTCAGGTAGGTAGGTACTTGGATATTTTTTCGATGTATTTTGGAACCAATATATATCTAGGTATAATGCATTAATAAATCTACAATTTATCCATTGACATCGATATAAAGAAAAAACCAAACCAAGGTTCTGGAATAAAATAAATTCTGGATCCCACAAGGGACGATACTTTCCCAAAACTTCTTCCTTCTATATACAAATGAAATAGCACACAATACCTGATTTCCATTGGCAGTAGCTAAAAGATCGGAGATCAGGAATTGCCCCCAGGCTGCCAGCATGCTGGTGACGTAGTCGTGGTCAGCTGGTTCGGTCAATTGAGCTGCGGCACGAACTACCAGCGATGGAGCGGGAAGATGCGGCTCTTCTAAGGGTTGGGAGATTCCTGTGAAACAAAAATATAATTATTGTGAATTTTTGAGTGTCACCATGGTTCGGTAGCATATTAGACGTCAGACGTCTACCAGAGTTAATCTCTTCGCAAAAAACTAGGATAGAAAAACCGGCACTCAGTAAAACAACTTTTACTTAACTTGCATATCAGCAAATAATGATCATATTATTGAAATATATTTGAACTACAATTTACGCTTAAAAATTACGTAACTTTAATAATTTGTTTATTGATTGGCTTCAATTTTAGGTTTAATTATTTACATCTAAACAACTGCGAAGAAATCTTACTAGGTACCTCTAAGAGTTGTCTAGAAAGTGCTCAGTTTAACCTTAATCGTTAGATTTGCATACAAATTGAGTAAAAGTTTAGAAAAATAATTACTTGATAACTTTTATGAAGACACCTAAAGAGTAGGTCAAAATTTATGTATTATTTGTTGTGGAAGAGCAACAGCCGTTAGTTTTGTATTATACATGAAAAAACACAAGAGATATCGGTCGGCTGCTGGACGTAGATCTTTCCCTAGATCACTCAGCTCGGTCTTCGGCTCAGCCATTGATTGTCACGGCTCAGTCGGTAATAGATTCGTCTTCCGTACTGTGAATCGTGGGTTCGATCATCACTGAGAACAAACATTTATGTGTGGCAAACATAGATGTTTGTTCTATGCCTAGGAGTTACTAGGTAGTTCCAAAAAAATGTATATAAGTATTCTATCATTAACCTAGTTCTCTCAGCTTTGCTTAGGGACTAGAGAGCGTTGTGTGAAATGTCCATGAATATTTATTTATTATTTATTTACCTTAAGTGTAGTCGCTTCAAGACCTCAGCAATGTTTAATTCATTTCCCATACATTTTAAGGTATAGCTTTCCGAGAAGTGGAGAACCTATCAATGTAAGCGATGACGTAAATCGGTATTTTATGCAAGTGCATATTTGTTACTTAATAATCTTTTGAACGCAAGATGTTTATCCTCCTATCTAAGTATTTATGGTTATTAACATCACTACTTTATGTTAACTTTATAATGGTACCTATGTTCATTTTAATAACTTTAACCACAATGTTCAAGTTGTAGATACGTTTCCTACGTTTTTAAATAACACTATCATAACGTTATTATACAAAAGTACAGTACTAACTTAGCATCAGAAGTTAATCACTTTTTCAGAGTTTTGATTCTCTTTTCTTTGGTTTCAGTGAATACTTTTGAGATTGTTTTCTCACTTCATTCGCAACGTTTGTTTTCATAAATGATGTCTGTAACTTCATGGCTATTACTGTTTGTGATAAACTTAGCAATTAGAGAATTATGTCCTTCCTTTATTGTGATTGTAACTTTATGGTCATAGACATAGGCACGATTATTGATAAACTAATTTAGGTACCGTTCCGTTTATAAACTAAAGTATAGTAACTTTTATCGCATGGGTTTTTCTTTATAGATAAATTATACAATTCAAACGTTTAAAGAGTCTCTGTATGATCAAAAAATATTTATGCAATCTACGAAACCTTTCATACAACGTGTAATAGAGAGAAACTCTGTAAGAATTCTTATTCAATTGTCTTTAATAGGCTTCCGTATCTCGAGCAAGACAAATCACTTGACTTTTAATAATACAAACTTAATAGCACCATTCTTGAACATTTTTTTTTCTTAGTCAAAGGTGAAGTAAACGTGAATTTGGGTAACTTGCTGTTAATTATGAATGTCGGAACACTTTCAATTAAAACTTTAATTTATTGTGTGGTGATTCTAGTGTTAGTTATATCATATTATCATATTAAATCAGTATCATATAAGTCAGTTCATCTTTACCAAAATATTAAAGATTATTTTTCCGCATTTATATTTCCTCTGGCGTGATAACATCTCTAGCGCGACGATTCAAAAGTAAAGGGAATCTTAACTATAATTTTCATTATCTTTGTACCTATGTACACACGCGTTAATAACTATCCTGCTTTAGGAATTATTTCAAAAGCACATTTTGTAAAAAAAAATACAGATTTTTTTAGTACTAACACAAATACCTACCTTTTAATATTGACGAATATCTAGCCTTGAACAAAGCAAATAATAATAGATAATTGTGGTATAATATTAAGCCAAGTCAATAGATAATTGTGGTATATAATATAGGTATAGTCGTTAAACATGTAATTTCATAAAATTTGTAGACATAAACGGATTTTAGTATCTACCTGGTAATAAGGAAAATCTAACATCACACCTCATCTTAAAACCGATGTGCAAACAGATCAGAATAAACTTCTACTCAATACATCATCATATCAAACAGCTAAATCACATAATTCAGAGAATGTTTAAGATAAAATTAAATAGCTGCTACGTTGGTTTTCACACTCTTAATTACCAACAATCAGCTGAAACCATCATGAAAAACTCACGTTTGTGGTCAGAAATTTACAAAATGAGAACGAGAGTGCTGAGTTCATAAGCCACTGTAGTCTCAGTTTTATTTGTTGATTTGTGAAAAGTGTTTCTTTACAACAAAAAGAAAGTCAGATTGCGATCTCCGAGCCTAAGTTTCAAAGTCTCAAATCGAATCAAAAATTGACCGAATTCGTAGTTTTTGTATAAAAAGAAAGGTTCTCAATTAACCTGCTAGGGGCGTTCGTGACAAGAAATCTTCTATATTTGAGTCGAAAAAAATAACTAAGATTCGTGCGAGCACAAATAAGTTGAACAAATCTCAAAGCGGACAAAGCCTCGGGCATTCAAGCAGGTGATTGTATAGTAAGATAATTCTACGTAATCATGGCTGCTACTGTATTTAACATCATCAATCATGGCGCTTTTAAACCTTTATTTTGATGACTGTAATGATGACAGCATTATTATGATGATAAATAAATATATAATAAATAAATAAATATTCACGGACACTTAACACAACGCCTTCTAGTCCCAAACTAAGCAAAGCTTGTACGATGGAAACTAGATGGCTGATAGAATACATACATACATTTTTTTTGTAAATACATACTTATAATACATAGAAACACCCAGACACAGAACAAACATCTATGTTTACAACACACAAATGGTTGTTTTCGGTGGGGATCGAACCCACGACCCACAGCACGGAAGGCAGAGCTACTACCGACTGAGCCCTGACGCCTGTCAATGATGATTTGATGACGAGCTTTACGGTGAAGGAAAACATCGTGAGGAAACCCGCGTCTTAGTTAGCTCCGCACGTATTGACCTTGTCTTTCCTGTGGATATGGCTGACTGGGCTGAGAGTATGGTATAGGTGCTGGGCAAGCCTACTCCATCTAAACATTGTCCCAGGCACTACAGTGTCCCGTTAAGTGTAGGCATAGGTTGCCTCCTGACGCTGTATAAATCATCTTCAATAGATGTAAAGGCCTATTATTATTAATGATGACATGACTATCTAAACAATGTGCACGTTTTTTCCGAGTTGTGAATAGTAAGTGAGTCATATTAGTTTCCTTATATGTTATTGATTTGGGAAATCCTAATATTGTATTCCTTTTGCCGGATACACACGTAACGAAAAATAATACTGAGCCCCGAGTCTGTGCATTTGTTTTGGCTTTCGACTCGAGTATAGCACACGCAAACGCATTCGCAAAGTGAGAAATTTTGTTGGGAATTGCACAATTTCCAAATCTCCCGGTAGAGGCGCTTATCCGGTTTTCATACAAAATTTCTCGCTTTGCAAATGCGTTTGCGTGTGCTATACTCGAGTCGAAAGTAAAAACAAATGCACAGACTTGGGGCTCTGAGAATGCAGATTCTTTTATTACTTGATCCTTCTTCGAAGAAGCTGATTAGAATTGCTTGACCCCATACAGGCTTGTCCCCGAAAACCGGCTAAATTATGAAAAACCCCTAATAAAACGGTATAGACTCTACACCGTTCATTGGTAACCTACCATACTATGAACTAAAGTACTAATAATGTGGTCCCATTGGTACATACCGTTTGGAAACAAAAATTCTAACTGAAAGCATATTAGTTGCGGGTATCCATAGTACAAGGTGCTTAGTTTGGGACGAGAGGGCGTCGTGTGAAATGTCCACGGATATTTATTTAATTTTTCTATCAAATCGGTAAGCAGGCATACGGACTACGCTTGCGAGAGAGATAACATGAGCGTTCCTGATAGAAAACCAACTGGAAACTGTTTTACAGTCTAGAGCGTGTTAGAAAGAAAAAACTTACTGTTGGCATAGTTAGCCGGCATCAGCCTCAGGAACACATCACCTCTTCTGCCCCATGGCCGATGCCTCACGTTATTGCATTCGCCACTCGCGCTCCTGTACTTGCTTGGCGGACATGGCGTGTTGCTAATGTCATCTTCATCTGATGTACAGTTTTGCCTAGAAAATAAATATAGTTCACGGCCCGCTCCAGATACGCGGAATATTCTAAAAATCAGCTTTGGGGAATGGAGTAAAATTGTTTTGTTGCGAGATTAGGCTGTTGCTGCAAACAAACTATTTTTCTATACTTAAATATAAATTTTATCTGAATAAATTGAAATTGAAATAAAGAGATTAAGAGACTATATCGGTATGTGCAACGATATAGAGTGCGTAGAGTTAACAAAACCACCCAGGAACTTTCTAGCACTTATGTTGGATAATTTTAATAGTAGGTATAAGTAATTGGAACCTTTTGGCAAAGATTATACAGGTTCGCCCCTTTTAAAATTGCAGTCAGCTAAGGTCATCAAGTATGAATAGAAAACTTACGCATCGCTAGCGCCTAATAAAAACCGCTTTTCCAAATTCAGTGCTTCACTGACGATGCGCCTGAGGTCACTTGGCACGGCCTGTATACTGTCATCGGATTTGCCTTTCTGGGCGCATACTACTGTGAACGCTACGGTTAGAAGTAATATACTTCGCCGTGTCCTGTAACAAAGAAAAACAGTCGTTAGTTATCTAGAAATAGAGCATACGTTCAGCAGTGAACCAGGCTTTTGACGATGGTAATTACTTTGACTCTGTATTAAAGGGTGACCACCCTTTAAAACAGAGTCTGCTTGCTACCCGAGTAATTTTGGCTCAGGCAGTGGAACTCATGTCATAAAGTGACTCAACAGACTAGGTTCGTATGGCCTAAACCAAGACTAGAACACAAATGTTTGACAGTTTTTCATTACAAATATGTAAAAATATTGTCTCCATTCAGACTTTTTTTTTATATTTTTTTTTATTATTTATTTATAGGAAAACCGACAGCACATAGGGTAGGGTGGTTTAAGACTGCGCACTTAACTTATCAGGGGATATATAATCAATATGAACAGCTTTACAAAAATCAACTTTGTTTATTTATATTCCTTCGTTATCAATTAACAATATTTTATAAAAGCACTTTGACATGAGATCAATAGTTTTAGAGTTATTTGAGCAAAATCATAAAATGGGAAATGCGCACTCTTACACTACCGGTCGTGTAAGATTGCGCAGTGGGTTCGGTAAGACTGCGCGGGTAGTTTAAGAGTGCGCAGTAGATAATTAATTCTAACCTAACCTAACCTAACATAGATTAGTTACTTGCAGCATACGTAATCTTACTACCTTACCTACGGTATTATTGAATACGCATTACGATTAATGCCTATTCAATATTTTGACCTTATCGAAAGAAACATAAAACGATCTGCCGCTCACTTCGCCTAGACACATGAGGAAGCAATAACCAATATGGTAAATATGTGACCGCAATTGCTTTCGTTTTATCAGTGATCTCTTTACAACACGTAGGTAGGTACCGGTTAGTAGTGTTGCTACACACTCCCACTTTCTACTTATGTCATTGACATTGCACAAAGCTCATAGTACACTACGTAATATTATGTGCGATAAGAAGAAGGCATGCGGTCTTCCGAAGGACTTCTTGAAGGTGATTATAACGAATCACATGGATGGAGTAAAGATGGATGGACCTGTATAGTATATGAAGGATGATATGGGTTAAAAAAGTGTAGGTACTGAGATGACAGCAGAGAGAAATGGAGGGAATAGGAGACATCTTCGTAATCTGACGTCAAAATGATCCTTGTAGTTTTGAAGAGTAGATGAGCTTTGAACCTTATGAAACAAGGGCAGAAAGAGCATAATGAGGAGTAGTATCAGAACCTTAGAACTTTACCAAGAACAATGTAAATACGAGACATGGCGATTGAACAACGCATTTGAATTGAACAACTTTGCACAGACAAAAAACCATTTGTTTGTTTTCCCGTTCACTTTGTTACAAAATAACTTATTTGGTACATTATCTCCTACTTTGTAAAATATTGTACGTATCAGCTTTTGCTAGTCAGTTTACGTTTATTACCTCCTTTAAGTACACGTTTTTGCACACTTTCTAAACAAGTAAAAAAAACTAAATCCTACAATATAGATTTATTTCTTCTTAAAAATAAATGAGAAAAAGCTACTGAGAATTCACACCATTACTACATTATTATATCTTTGCATCAAGAAATCGTCATTAGAAAGGAAGTTCAAGGCATTTAAATGATAGAGTTTACCAAAGAGTAAGCTAGGTTTTGAGAGTTTGATCTAAAACAGCAATACATTTTTGTTCCCTTGTATTTTCTGTAAGTCTAACGGGTGGGAGTCTACAATTCGAGAACCTTGCAATTGGTTGTCAATTTTGAGAGCTTCTTCTTCTTCTTCTCTTCAGTAATGGCCTGTGTCCGTCATTTCGACAGACAATTTGCCAATGTCAAGTGTTAAAATTGTAATAAATAAGTCAAGTCAAGTCAATTGTCAAGTCGGCTGTCGTTTGTTTTGAAAAGAAAATGGTCAATAATGGCCTGTGTCCGTCATTTCGACAGACAATTTTGCCAATGTCAAGTGTTAAAATTGTAATAAATAAGTCAAGTCAAGTCATTTGTCAAGTCGGCTGTCGTTTGTTTTGAAAAGAAAATGGTGGATTTTCTCTCCAAAACCTAACACGAATTTTCACATTCAGAAAAACCACTTTACACACATTTATTCCAATGGCCCACATTTTATGTTACGACCTAAGTATTATTGGTTAAAATTCCACCAAAATTAAACAACAATACTCACAATAACACAAGAAAAACTATTAAAATAAAAGTGCTATGTGTCGTTTCAAAAAATTTCAAAACTCGTGTCCATTTTGAGAGCTATAAATGTCCTGCCCATTGCCAATTCAACATGACATTGTTATGATCTCAGGAAACCGGTGGATGGAGAAGAGGAAGAAGGTTTATGTTCAGTAGTGAACTTCTACTTGATATGATGATGATGAGGTATGTTTACATTTTCCAGGAAGCAAAGTAATAGAGCTATTCATTACGTCCGCAAAGGTTGAATGTTTTTGCGGGCAGGCATTATCGCCTTGAAGGGGCAGAAACCGGTGTTGTCAGCTGACATCGTGCCTCGCCTTAAATATCAACATACCACTTTCGCTCCCGGATATCGTTGCTTAGGCTAGGTTTACACGGGATCATATTGTCATCCCATAAAAAAAAAAAACTTTCACGACTCTACCTAAAACTTCAGGCATGTTAGACATTCTCTAAGTTTTTTTAGTCGATTTTTTTGTCATACGGCCGAAGTGTACAGTAAGAAGTTATTTATACAACAAAATTAAAACCCTTGACCATGGAAATTCCCTTAAATCCTCTTCATCATTGCTGGTCATCATCAGAACTTGGAGTACAACTCCAGTTTGTCACATCTTTACTCAATTCTTTGAGATAAACTAAATGTTTCAAACTGCAATTATGCCTGAGATTCCTCAAAACTGGTGTTAATTTGACAAATTCTTTCACCGTTGGGAAGCTATACTATCCCCGGATGACATAGGCTATCAATTTTTTGTTAAACTAGCAGTCGCCCGCGGCGTTGCTCGCGTTCTAACCTTTAGAGTGTGACGTTTCAAAATTCCTTTCTTAGTGCACCCCTACACTATATAAGGATTTAAAGATAATGAAATGATAATTTGAAAACGGCTCTACTCACCAAGCTCACTAAAACAAATATTTCCTGTGCACTTGGGGAATATATCCGGAATTAAATCAAGAAATGCAGCTACACTTACCACCAGGTGTGGTAAGCGATAGCTCATAAAAATAAAATAAAAATTGCTTTATCATAGGTTGATCTTATCAGTTTCATTCAATGTAAAGCTTAGCAACCACACTGATTTGTATGCAGCAGTAGAATATTATTATCAAGATTTCCACGCTACCTATCACGCTTCGTGTTATTTCTGGATGAATTAAGTAAATTATAATTTTTTTCATCTTATATCCTCAATGCTGTCTTTATCTACGCGCCATAGTGTCGCCGGTTTTAGTCAAGTAAGTATAAAAACTATTTCATTTTAATATTATAACACGTTTATAAGTTGAGTTATGCATAAATTATAAGTTTCGCGATTCTGATCAAGTCATTATAATACATTATCGGCTATTTAAGATATCATAATTAGTTAAAACGAGACAAGAAAACCATAAAACCAAATTTTTTGGTTAAATTTTTGCACTTGTATAAAACAGAACAATCCAAAACTTACTTAATTTGTCGCAGCGAAGACAAGGCGGCAATTAGGTAAGTGCCCGAACAATCGCCCAAATTCAATGTCAAAATCGCAATCACCAGAATAATTGTCTGCGTATGCGCAGCCGCCAGCCTCGATCATTTTGACACTAGCCTAAAGCGAAAGTGCGTTGCAAACAATACGTGACTAAAAACTTTGAATACCTCAAATATCTATGGAGTCGGTGCCAGTATGTTGGACAAGGTCAGCTGTGGCGAAACTGCCAATAAAAACATCGGTAGATGACACTTTGAGCCTTGGCACCAGTTCGATGGCTTTTGTTATAGGGACAAACTGAGAACGTTATGTCAGATTCTAAAATAAACACTACTGTAAGTAATCTATAAGACATTTTTACGGATTATTTTAGATTTCGATTGAAGGTATACAAAACATATACTCACTTGTTACCTATATGACAAATGATAAGCCCTTATTTTTCAACGAATCATCAATCATCAATCATCATCATCAATATATATAAAACTCTTTTGAAGCTGACAGAGAATCAACGCACAGCCTAAACTATAAGTCCTAGAGGTATGAAATTTGGAGGGTAGGTTCCTTTTATAGTGTAGGGGCGCACTAAGAAAGGAATAATGAAACGTCACACTCTAAAGGGTAGAACGCGAGCAACGCCGCGGGCGATGGCTAGTATTGTATAAAAACAGAATTGAGAACTTGTTCCTTTTTGGAATTTGGTTACAAATACGTATCGTTACATTACCATAATCACCTCGTACTCGTAAGTGAACTAGGCTAAATATATCGTAGGTATTCTGAAACATTAACTAGGTATTGTTTCTTTGAGAATATTATGACAACACGCGAACCTTTTATCCATGTCTCAATGTAGGTGTGCATTTGATTGATGTGTTGCTTAGAATTTTTATTATAGATTCACGCCATATTTGACATATTTATAGGTTTTTGTGCTTTGTATCGTCTACTAAATGAACAGAATAAGTTACGTCATTAGTTGCAAAAATCAACACGATTTTTTGGCGAACAACCACAAACCAGAATTTACAAAAAACATGCATGAAAAATATTCATGACGTGAAGATTTTGTTGTAGCGCCATACAAAAGACTTCAACGGGATCCTTTTGTATGTGCGTTTATTTCATATTAGCCGATAGATTAAAAATATTCAGTCATATCTATGTGGACACAAATAAACAAACTGTTATCACACTTTATAGAGATGTATACCCACGTAGGTATACCGGACCTTTAGGAGCTAAAACAAGAGTGAACACGTGGATTAATAGCTAAGCAAGCTTGCTCTACTCTTGGCTGCTGCAACTATCCTTATTTTCAGGTGATTAACTAACTAAAGGTAAAACTGATTAAAGTAGTTATAATATTAATTACTCCCGTTGTGCGTTTTTGGAAGCAGTTGATTAGAATATCTAGATTTTAAGAATGATTATAAAAGAATGATAATAATATTATAATTGGTATAAGACTACTGATTTAATAATACGGGCATGCCACTAAAGCACGTGATATTTACAACCTACGCACCACCAAAACGATGTTCTAATTTATATTCGTTTTCTTTGCAAAAAATTTGATTGGAACGCAGTGGATGACCTCACTGACCAGTCGACCTTTGTAGACATCCTGATTGAACACTATCATGGGACGAAGACGACGAAGCACTGAGTGATTAATTGCAAAGAGAACAGGAAACTCACAGTTCGGTGTTGGAGAGTAGTACAATTTTATTATATCGGTCTGTTTGTACTGTTTGTGTGTAACTCGTAATTTATATAAACTTTTAAAGCAAAAGGTGTAAGGTATGCAGTAAAAATAACAGAGAGTGTGGCCCACATTCTTCTGCAACTGCATAATATATCACCCAAATACCTCACATGACCGCATTTAGATGGTAAGTTAATTACTCTCTTAGCGATACAAGATTTCGCATAAAAAAGCACTTTGGCACGCTAATATTTCCGCGTGCGTTTGCGCTCGCGCATATGACGTAATGAGGCGTACGAACAAATTACAATTTATTCTGTGACGATGTCTTTTGATGCGGGTGTTAGCCAACAGTCATGTGAGCCAGAGTTCGAGTACTTGTTTGACTGTGATAGCGTAATAGTTTTAATTTACATGCATGATAAAATAAATGCAGAAGTGTGCCACTTGTTTTGTAACTTGTTTGAATAGTTAACACAATTTAGCAATGTGAATTTTAATGTAAGAAATATAGTTCTTCTGAAACTAGATTCTTAAGAAAAAGCAATAGAAAGATGTTGCCTAGTAAGTCTTTGCAAAAGCGATAGCTATAAAGCCATTCAATTACTAAAGAGTAAAAATATATTTTACAACCAAGAACTGTAAATTTCAAATCGTAAACTACGATAATTGATCCGGCGCGGTCGATCAAGCACCCGAGATTGCAGTTTATAACCCTACCGAATTAAGTGTGATGTTCACATAGTACTGAATATTCTACGTAAAGTGATTCTAAGCTTCGCAATTTTCGTGGTAGCTGCACTCTGCTGTGGCAATGCAGTTGCAAAACTGAGCCAGTGGAAAAACGGTTGCTCCATCTTACAATGGATTTAGCTTATCTAGATATGTGATACTTAGAGACAAGATTATGAGAACTATTGGATACTTTAGAAGCAATCTAACTGAATAAAATCCATTTTAAAGAAATAGCAAAAGTCACGTGACTACCGTTAAGAGACCTTTCAATGAAACTGTGTGTTGTAGCTTTTAGTACTTACGTTACGTCGATATTTTAGTATAAAGTAAACAATATCCATACTATACATGGTGTGTGAGCTGTGAATGTTGCCTGATGTTTTTATCCACCGATGGCTAAGGTTTACAACAGAATCGACATTTGGTTCAGTAACTTTTGGTTGAACAATACTAAAGATACAATAATTTTGCGGAAGTTTTATTATTATTATTATTTAATACTTTATTGCACAAAATTATAAATTTGTTACAAAGGGTGGACTTAATGCTGAAAGCATTGTCTGCCAGCCAACCCAAACGTGGTGGAGTAATAAGGAGGTTGGCGTGCGACATTTCAGAAAAATCTTTAAAAAAAAATAAAAAAAATTGTTTGAAGTTTGTATATCTATACCAATTTTATGTAAAGCTTGTATTTACATTAATATTTTAGGGATCTTTGATACTACTGAACCGATTCTAAAAATACTTTCACTGATAAATATAGCTACTTCGTTCTATATCTTATGTTATTGGCTTAACACAAAATATAGAACGAGGTATAGCTATATTCGGTTATAGGTTTCGGAGAAACGCAGCCGATGTTGCGAGCAGGTCAGCTAGTTGATATTTAAAGCAGGTAATGTAGGTACCTATTCAGTTATAGGTGCCTAGTCTCCAATCAGATTAGTTGTGTAATTCAAACCACTGACATAGCACCTGGATCTACAAGTCTACCAAACTTAATTAATTATCATTTATAGAGTACAGACTAATTTGATACTACGAAAGATACGTGCAGCTCACGCAACGAATTTTACTATAATTGATACAAGTAAAATGGATGCTGTTCCTGCTGCATTGTACTAAAAGGATACATTTTCTCACGATTAAAACACAACCGATACTTTATTTATAACAGATAGGTTATTACTCGCTTCTTTACTTAAAGAAACTAGGTGGGAGATAATCCAGTCAAAAACTGCATTTTCTTGACGTTGAAGCATATCCAAATGCTTAATTTGGAGTATTCGGATGTACGAATAAATAAGAAACATTTCACTTTGAACGTACTCTCTAAGTATATGGGAGAAGCTTATTTCCAACAGGGGGCTTCTGTACAGGCCGTTATGATGATGATGGTGGTGGGCGTGTAGTATAAGATTGAACGATAATAATGCAAGTATTAGTAACCATTTCCAGCAGTGGCATTTAGCCCCAAACTCCCATATTATTAAAAATACTTGTCTTATTGTTTTGTGCTGTGGGAACCATATAACTGATAGAATACCTATAATAGTAATGCATACAGACACATTGAGGAATAATAGTCATGAAATGTTAATCAAAACGTGATAAAAAGCAGTTTGTAGCAAATCCCAATTGAACTGTCAACAGCAATTAATTTTGACTTCAACACAATGAATAGCTTTTAAGAATTTCGAGGACTCGGTCAATATCTTACCAGCTCAATCACGCACGTTGTCTCATGAATTTTAATGAATAAACGCCTTATCGCATAAGAATTTTGTTAGAAAAACTTTATGATAGGTTCAGTGTCGGACACGCGAAGTTTTATCACGATATTTTTATGTTTTGACACGGCTTTGGGGTTATTGGGCTTTATACACAACATATTATCTTTATTCTGTTCCGGATAGATAGTCATCATCAAACCAAAGGTTCTTTTCATCATCAATTGTTTAAAACTCCGATTGAAATTGTTCTTCATCACACGTTTCGTTAGTAGAGAGCCGCCATTGTTCTATATACAAGAGTGTTATTTGTACTATTACCTACAAAGCAAAAGCAATTATCGTTGATAATAGTTTAAGAGCAGTTGATTGGCCTGTGATTACTTCCTAACATTAGTGCAGTCATGACCTTTAGCTGGCACGATCTTATATCGGGAGCCAGCTGTTAATGCAACGCGCGTTTAAATATGGCATAATAATATAAGATAAATTAAGAGATATTAAACAAATAATATTAATTATCGTAATTAAACTGGTCTGCCGCGATAGACGTACCTCACATTTTCTTGTTTATAATGTAAAACATATTTACATTACAGCCCTTATTAACCACAAAATAAGGATGTAAATAACTATAGCTGAGAGGTGTTTAAAACAAACAAGTTTTAGGTTAATCGCCTAGTTAGCCTTCGGTAGGCGCATTATGGGTCAGTGGGATCAAAATTAACCATAATGGTTTAACGGTTGGAATTACTACGATAATAGGCAGTCAAACGCTTAGTTTAATGCACAAAGTAACTAAGTAAGCAATAATCTTAAGTTTTTTATATATCTAATAATATTTTTAAGGAACTAAATGAAATACAAAAGAAAATACATATAATTTAATTTTTATTATACTCATTTCTCTTGGTTGTTTTAGCTACATAGCCATTTATCCAATTTTGCATTCACTGTGATTTATTTATTGCCTATAATGCCAAGTTCTAGGTTGCTTTTACAAGTTATAAAAATATCTGCAGTCATTGTCTTTTCATTATTATCACTTTATATCTCATCCATCAAAAACTTTTAAATAAAGAATACACAAAAATCGAATTTTACTAAAACTATAGTTTATCAATAACGGTATCGAAATAGGTATTGAGTAACGGTATTTAATTACAGGGCTTTGGTCGATAATTCCAATTATAATAACTGTCTATTGCGTAATAATAATAACTGAATGGCTTTTTGGGCGGTGATGGTAATAAATTAATTAATTTAAAACTAGAAATGATATATTTACGACTCCAAAACGTTTGTTTCGAAAAACCGAGTTTCAAGCTTTGAATGCAGCCACCTCAGCCGCTTGATACATTTTTGTTAGTGTATTATGAATAAAGAAAACGGGCTTCATATCAGCTATCCATCGTTGAGGTCATCCTTACGTTTTACTTCTCATGCCAATGTAGTGAACTACAATAGTCCACCAAGTAAACTAATGTGGTGTGGTTCTATATTTTGGATGTGCGTATACCTATGATGCGTAAGGACTCTAGGTGCAATGCTTTTTCAGTCTACGCGTGTGAGCCATATGGTGAAGAAGTATGCTTAACCTCTGATTTGAAATCTATCCTGAACAACTCAGTTTTATTATTTAGCTTACAGTAGGTATATATACCTAGTTTTAGTTGAGCTCCTCCCAAAACTATATGGCAATGCACAGACTTTAAAACCGGACCAATAATAATTCAGGTCACGAATAATTTTTACCAATACGCATGCCATCAAAAATCTTATGTCATGTTTGCGGTAACCGGCGTGCATTGTGCAATGTGCGAGGAAGGAAGAAAATTCATTATTACCTGAGTTATGCTATGATGAGCGCGGCTTACCTAACCGCAGCGTACTAGGTGTGACCGTTACCGTATGAATGGAATAATATGATAAAATTACATTTGATTAATGCAGGAATATTTTAGAAAAAAAAACAGAAAATTGTTGGAAACATGAAGAAAAAATAATGATTGGACTGTGTAACTGTGTGAGTGAAACATGGAGCGTCCTGCATGCCACGAGATGGGCAGAAGCCATAGCCAAAGTCATGAACTGGAAATTGATAAGCTAGTGGATCGTGGTGGACAACGCCTGTATTCCTAGCAATGGGTGACGTCAGACTGGGCATCATGTTGATGATAATGATTGGTAGTGTGTCAGATGACACGGAAAAAAAAGCAGTGAATGTAGAGAAGAAAGATGAAAAGAAAAAGAAAAAGAAAGACAGGAAAATTACCATGTTCTGTTAACCTATTACCTGGGGTTAAGGGCTAAGGGCAGGAAGACGGTGATGACCAGGAATATCGTCAAGTTACTATGATCATCGATTATGCTAGCTAAGTATTTAGTAAGGTCTAGGTAAATGAGGTGAAAAGTCAAGGTTCCAAGTTATTTACCAAATTCAAGGGCTTTTATAAATGTAGAACGATGATGGTAATAATGGCGTTGTCTTGTATTTGGACTTAATTTAGTTTGCACGCACAGCCTAAACTATAAGTCTATGAGGGTATGAAATTTGGAGGGTAATATATAGCGTAGGAGTGCACTAAGAAGGGAATTTTGAAACGTCACACTCTAAAGGGTAGAACGCGAGCAACGCCGCGGGCGACGGCTAGTTAAGTATAAATAGCGTCAGGGTCAGTTATTTTTTCGGTGCGCATCATATTGTGGCCATCTTTATCTGCTTCAGTCTATAGAAGCGCAGAGATCGGGACTCTAAATCGAGAATTCTGAAATTCACGTAGATTTACTAACTATCATACAAATTGAAGCTTTTGCTCACGTCAAAGTAACCTCGGGGTCGGTTTCGTGTTTTACCTAAAATATGAAATTTAGAATCTTAATTTTATTCATTACTAAACACTGACTGAAGCAGATTAAATTGACCAAGCGATGCGAACTTTGTATTGACTTTATAAGTATCATTACTTGTATAGTACTAATATTACTTCTGTGATATTATGTCAACTATTTACGTAAGTAGATAAGTATGTACCAATATAATCTGATGATGAAATAATAAACTAATATAAACTTTAAGTATTCAATAAACTCTTCGAATGATTGACTACAACTTACAAGCTTGTACAACATCATTGAAATGAAAAGTACTAACTTGATTGATTTTAAGATTAGCAACACATTTTGTCTGTGTGACAAAGGTGTGTATGTATGAGGACATTGAACAAGTGGTTTTGTACGCGCAAAACGAAAGTGAGTCTGCCCGGGGCAGGAAGAAATCGAAAACTTCTTACGTAATCTGAAAGTCAAAGGGGATCTCTTGCGCAATACTCCGTACTCGGGATCATCATGCAAGATGCTTTATCAACAGCAAATACATTGTCGTCTACGTTTTATTGTACCTGTTTCAGAACAATAGTTCAACTGGACTGAGTATTCGACATTTATCTTTAGCGTCCTTATTAAAATAGTTTTTTCACAAATACTTACAATATTAGCACGCAAATTAGCGAGGCCAAACTGCTAATTTTAATACAGTCAAGAAAAGACACTGAAAGTCAAGAGTTGATTCTTGCGCAAGATGCCATAATAATATACAGGATGCAAGAGCTCTGTGAAAAATGTTGTCGTGATCGTTTTACTGTCTTATCTACGTTTCATCTCAGTTTTTTGGCTATATGTCTACTTTTGGTAACTAATCTGTTTAACTTATGTATGTGAACGTGGTTCCATTCAGTTTCGATTTGAACCATGTTAGCTGCTATACTATTTTCTAAATAAGACCCCTCGAAGGATTGCATAAATGGTTTGACTTATGAGTTTTGTCCGCGTGACCTGTGTTTCAGACAGACTAGTGACCGCGATTTCATTTGCATGGTTTTAATTCTTATGACGTGCAGCCCCCTCTTTAGGGAGTTTAGTTTACGGGATTTATTACTAGTACATTTTGAGAATTTCTTGTTCCTTATGCACTAAAGGAAGATTTATATGGCTTACTAGTTGTCACCCGCGGCTTTGCTCGCGTGGTAGCAGCAGACGCATTAATTGGTTAAAATCTTTGATCCTAATTCTAGACCCTTTAGGGTGCGACTTTTCAAAATTACTTTCTTAGTGCACCCCTATACTATATAAGGATACTACCCTCTAAATTTCATAACTCTAGGACTTATAGTTTAGGCTGTGCGTTGATTCTCAGTCAGCTTCAAAAGAGTTTTATATACATTGATGATGATGTCCAGCAGTGGACATCGAATAGGCTAAAAAATGCTTCTTTTCTTGCTTCAGGTCTACAGTAGTTCCAACTATTGAACATAATTATCTGCATCTATAGTTCAAAAGAAGTCAC
Source organism: Eulithis prunata (assembly GCA_918843925.1). Classification (NCBI taxonomy): domain Eukaryota; kingdom Metazoa; phylum Arthropoda; class Insecta; order Lepidoptera; family Geometridae; genus Eulithis; species Eulithis prunata. The sequence continues at coordinate 4,370,849 of OU974014.1, read as the reverse complement.
TCTCTACACTAAATCCGGTCGACATTCAATAGGTTCTAAAGTTTCGCCATAATAGCCCTAAGACTACATTACACACGCGTAATCCTCATCTTACGCAATACGCATCGCCAATGTCTGCGCGTGTCTTATGTTTCAATTGCGACCTGCTTATGAGTTACAATCGATGGTCACAGAAGACACTGTAAGTGTCAGCATACATAAGCATCACTTCACAAAAAATAAACATGGTCTGTTTATAGTGTATCCATTTGAGGAGCCTGAGACCGAGCAGGCTCGACTTGAGGCATAGTGTGGCTGCTCACCCGGCAAAGGGTCGAGTAAGTTGCGTATCAAGGTGAGGCGACGCAACCTAATTTAGCATGATGTGGCGGCCTTAGGGGTAGCCCTAGGGCAGCATCTAAAAGTGGTTCTATTTGCGGCCAATATCTTAGCAGCACAGGAACGCGTTTTATGGGAAATACTTAAACAGATGATGTCGTGGATACAAAGCTAGTGTAAGCACACACGCGAATCAAATTGATACTATTGATCAAACTGGCGATCGTCAGACAAATACAACTATTTATCTCCTAGAAATTGTAGTCACTAAAGATAGCATAAGTACTTTTACAAATCAGTGTAAAGTAAATTGTTTAGCAGCAATTGTTTATTTTTCGACCTTGACATATATCGGACAAATATTTAGTTACTTTTTCACACTTTGCGTTGAAATTTTCAAACACTTGTAAAAATTGGTTACTTGTGTACCAATACTTATTAACATGTGTAATGTCAACAATACTTGTGTTATGCGTAGCGTAGGTAGGGTGAGTGGTATAATGTTTGTTTCATATCACAAATAAATACTTAAGTACATATAGTATGGGGTCAGGCCAGCGTAACCCAAATTATCAAGAATAATGTACAGGGAAATAAAATAGCTAAACAGGTGAGGTTTAGCTGCACAGTTTCTTAGACCCGTATGTTCTAAAAATGCGTATGCGTGTTATAGAGAGCCGAGCATCGATTTGAAAAGAGTTTTTTTGCTGAAAAATTACAGAATAGAATACTATGAAGATAAACAAATCAGGCTTACTAAGTGCTCATTGATACAATACAATAGAGCACTGCCTACGTCAAAAATACGTATTTTTCAGCATATTTTTAAAGTGCTCTACAAACAGTTTAAGAATCTTTGTTTTCTTTCAAATACTGTGTAATGAGCATAAGTTGGTACCAATCGTATTTCAGTACTCTCGGAAAGATACTAAAAGTTACCTGTTTGAGGTATAAAAAGCAGGTAAAAGCTAAAATTGTATCATTGGCAGGAATAAACTTACAGAGTAACAGCTGGTCAAAATTTACTAAAAAAACTGACCCTCTTAAATTCGGTGCGAGCACCTCGACCGCTTTATATACCTTGTTAAACTTACATACGACAAGGTCACTGAAACGAGCTTATAAAATGAACGTACAAAATATAACCGTCCAGACAGAGATATATAGATACAGAGTACATAAATCTTGCTAATGAAAATGTCAAAACATTAGAATAATAACATAAGTGTTAGGTAGGTTGTAGTAAATAATGGTGACTATGGTGAGGTTATTATTAATCAAACTTGTTGAACTTATCACCTCGGCTGGCATTGTCCTACATTCTAGAGACAAGGAATTTTGCAGTCAATTTGACACAAAGCGGCATTGCGAGATTGTACAGCGTGAATAAGATTAATGATGATTTAAAACTGGGTAGTTAATATTCTTAAATTAAATACAACAAAAATTAAAGGTTAGTTGTTCATAGCAAAAACAAAGACTTACGTTACAAAAGTTCCCATGTTGCCGCCAACAAAAGCCAACTTAACTAAATGTCACTCAAAAAAACATCAAAGAAAGCCAAAACAGGTACACTTGACTAGTTTTTTTGTTGCACTATTTTCGATTTTATTTTCGTTCGAAATGAGGTTTGAATTAATTTGAATATAGGACGCGAAGTGCGGGCGAGCGCTCGCCGTTCCCGCGAACGTGCTGGCTCGTCAGTGGTGGCGGAATGAGGCTGGCTGCAGGCTGTATGGAGCCGCCGCCGCCGCACGTTGCCTCGTCGCTCGAGAGAGAAAGTTGCCAAGTTATCAAACTTGGCGGTTACGTTCAGCGATGACGCTATCTTCCTCTGCGCCGATTGCGTATTCGATGACAAAATTTTATTTTCGCGTACCCTCGCCAATTTTCGTGCTACTGACACGGTGAACGTTCCATTTGTATCGTCCCACTTTACTGAACTGAACAATATTTATTTACCTTTGTTATTTACTCGATCGATAGCCTTATAAATACCTACTTTCATAACAATTCGTGAGGATCTTTCACGCATTGCTTTGAATGACTCGACGTAAATAAACAAAAGGCAGTAGTTATGGCTCTTGTTACTGTTGACCGAGTTTTATCTGAACAAAAGAGAGTGGCCATACCTAAATAATTTTCATCTACATTATTTGTATCTGGCAGTATTAGTAAATGATAAACGCAATATACAAAGTTAAAAGAACAATATGTCATGATTAAAGTCGACTTGTAACTTACAAAGTTGACAAAATTGGCTTAAGACCAAATTATGCCGGCCACTCTACAAAACGCCACGCCCACAAAACTTGTCCTTTTTGCACGAGATTTGCATAGTGATACCTATTTATTAATAGTGGTTTATTTCGTTTAGTGACAGAACTCATTCTAAACCTATAGGTACCTAGTTATTATGCAAACGACTTCTCTGCTGGCTAATATATTAGTTATTACATGAACTCTCAAAATATGAAAACAAAATTTTGTAGTTAAACGACACTGTGTCTAATAGAAATAAGTAAAGAAGTTGCACATATTTCGAGATCTTTACCATTTTACGACTCTCTTTTAAATCGTTCATCGCAAAGTTAATCGTTAAGGAATAAAGGTTAATTATGAAATTAAGAGTATTTTATTTTATCAATAAGGGTATCCAACAGGGATAACACATAACAATTCAAGAAAGATAAACAAAGGCCTTAAAACTACGAGTAGAATTAATAATAATAATAAATAATAAATATTCACGGACACTTAACACAACGCCTTCTAGTCCCAAACTAAGCAAAGCTTGTACTATGGAAACTAGATGGCTAATAGAATACATACATACATTTTTTTTTTAAATACATACTTATAATACATAGAAACACCCAGACACAGAACAAACATCTATGTTTACAACACACAAATGTTTGTTCTCGGTGGGGATCGAACCCACGATTGTAATTTGTTAATAATTGTGGTGGTATAAGACACATACCCCTCAATTCATAAACAGAGGCTAAACAGCCCCCCGAACCTTTTTAACAAGCACATCAGCACCTGAATCCACTTTTAGAGGAGCCTCTACATTCTAGAGTGTTGGCAGGTTATCAAGATTCCACCACGCGACGTAATACAAATTGTTTAAATATCAAACAAACAGTATTAAGCACACTTAAGTAAAAGCCGGTATTATTGATCGGGTTACATAATACATGGGTTAATATTTATTCGATTGTACATAGTGACTGTGCAACTTTCACTTTTGCAACTTGTAGTTGAGAAAAGTCATGTGATACGCTGAAATCGTTTACATTTTTCTTGGCCGTGCTAGAATTATGTAATTATTGTGACATCTAGCTTAGATATACAGGGTGTTACCAGACCACTTCCGAAAACGAAAGGGGGAGCTACAGCACACCAAAACCCAAACAAAAAAAAATCTGTTATCCTGAAAAATAATTATAGCCGGAGAAAACAATGTTTAAAGATTTGTATTTATTTCGCCAGCCCGCAATGTACGCATTCACGTAGGCAAGGTCGAGGCGTAGTACTATTATTTATTCTGTTTCGTAAGTGCCTACTAACGTAGGTAGGTACTAACGTAGGTCGCTCGCACGTCGCGTACTTGAATGACCCGCGATGAACTCTCAGCTGTTCATGCTGTAGTAGACGTAATCTGCGTGCTGCGTGTCCATTGCTGCTTTATTTATTTTATTTGTATTTTTGCTTTTTTAAATGAGATAATTAGGTAGATATGTCTTATTATGTTGTACTGTGTGTATGTAACTAGAAAAAAATTAAAAAGAGATAGTCAAGTCAATTTTTTTTTCGCGATTTTTTTCGCTTAATGTTTTCAGTATCATGGTCTGATTGGAACCTCCAAGTTTTCGGAAGTGGTCTGGTAACACCCTGTATATTTAGTCACATCTCAGATTTTTTTAAAGTATCTGTTCTGTTTTGTTTCAATGACAGTTTTTCTTAAAAGAAAAACTTACTGAAGGTAGTAAAGCGGTGAAAATTCCGTATGTTTAAATATCCTTATTTCATTTAGTAAAGATGATACAGTTTTTAATCAACTTCAAAAAAAAGGAGGTTCGGGTTCGCATGGCTTCTGTATGTTTTTACGTAAAAATTGCATCTATTGTCCACTTTGTCCGACAATTTTGCAGAAGGTCAAGGTTAATTAATGATCCAAAAGGGTCATTATTACCGTCTTATGTAAATTAACACGAACCAGATTTTATCTTAAAATTGTATAGTTTATGCGGAGGCTGCGGGACTGCCTTTTCAGAGTTTTGTTTTTGTTATATTTGCCGAGAGGTTTCAGGGAATTTTGTACCACTAAAATATATTATACAATAAATACAGTCGTGAGAAAAAAGTCCGGGTCTTCTATAAAAACTTAAGTACCTGTCGTGGAAACCATGATTGCTAATAAAGTAAAATAAATTTAGCTTGATAGATATTTTAATACTCCTAGTAATTGTTTAGCTTGAGTAACACTAATTATAATTCCCTAAATATTAAAAAAAAAAAAATTGTAAGCTAAAAGGCCATGCCTACTACCTACCTTAAAAAAAAAAAGCAAAAGAAAATACGACTACAATGCATTTTCTTTACAATGCAACAACTAAGGTCAAAGTTTACAAGCAAAATTGAACATTTAGACCCGGATTATATCTATCATCATAAATAATGTTTAGCTGAGGTGAACGTGGGCCTTGCGGTGGGTCATTATAGATACAGGGTGTAAAAACACAGTTGTCAAAATCTAAAGGTATGCAAATAAACTCCTGCAAAAGCTTTGAAAAGACTAGACCACTGTATGACTAAGAATGTTAAGTCTATTTCAGTTTTTTAAGTCGTGGTATCTGAAATATCGCGGAATCCAGCAGAAGTGCTTACTGGAGTTTACATATTTTTAAAACTTAAAAATGAGTTTATTTTGACCCGAAACAAACATTATTTCAACTGAAGAATCACTAGAATTTTGATTTAGAAAAATGACGTCAATAGTTTAAGAATTCGGTTTTTTTTCTATTTTTTTATAGAGAAGCAAAGGGTCTGTAGGTCCCGTAAAGTTTTCATGAGCAATATTTATTCACTCTGTATACCGCTGTGCAAACCATATCTGATATTACGGATATGAACCTTAAAAGACAATAAACAGTGAGGTTTGTTACACAATGCCAATATACATATTTGAGATGAAGAGAAAGTTGCAGGAACTTGCCGTATGACATCACAGTACCCGCTTTAAGTAATTGATGATGCGGTCGTAAGTGTTGTGAAACTGGTTAAGTTAATAATTGGTGTTTTTTAAGGTTTATTTTTTAAGATATTTTATGCTCCGATACTGTGGTGACTGGTGATGGATTAGATATGTCTTTTTATGACAACATAGTTTGGGCATTAGTAAATAATGCAAAAGTTCTGTTACTTATGTGTTACTTTTTTACGTGGGTTGATTTTATAAGAGCAAGCCTTAAAAAAGGGCTTCATCTCTGAGAACCTCGGTGATAAGATTAATTTTTTTTAAATCAAATCAAATCAAAGAGTTTATTTGCAACTAGGTAATTAACATGATATAATTATGATATAACATGATATATTTACTCTGTCAGTCCATCATACCACAATTTGGAAACATTTGTTTATCAACAGCTTCCCATAATAAACTTCAATGAGACTTTTAAGCATGCACATCTACACTTCTAAGCGTAATTTTACAATCAGATTCCGCTGTCTGTTCTCATGACTCCGGAAATCCTAGTTGTAAGGCCGAAACAATGCCGGTTTTTGTTTCATTTCATGACGATAGGTTGCTCTTGAGACTGGTAATTGAAGATGCGTAAAATATCTTCCTTTTTGCTTATTTTTGTTCGATAGGGGTGATCACGAACAAATCTGACTGTCGCTTTACGTAAACTTAACGTATTGGAATCATATTGCGTGATAACACCAGCTCGACTGCCAAACATTGTAGCGTAGCCGCACAGTGTATCTCGGATATCCTAGCCGATACGTTTGCGATTGTCACTGCACTTATTCGTGATCAAGGTTACAATCGGACCATTTCGCATACCTATCTGAATTTTAAATAAATAAACTGCAAGGAGTGAAACGAGACAACCTTCCGATTTTTATGTTGTTTTAAAATTGGCAGCTTGCGAGTTAGGACATTGTTGCTTGCGATTGTCGACCGTCCTGCTGTATAGGTGTAGGATTAAAAATATTGTGAGAGTAAGTGAATGTAAATGATCCACAAACACATAATACGGCGATTACGTGAAAATTTGCGAAGGTGTGACAATATTGACTAAATCTCACTTTTAGCGGCCACACCTAGCTGATGTCTTGGAGCAAATATAAGCACAATTTTTTTACTGATATTATAGCGGCAAGTATACCCAGCATAAATACAGCCAGGCTCATTATTTCGTTGATTATATTTTCAGAAATATTTTTATTGAAAATTGCAATGATCTTTACATTTATGTATGATATTCAAATGCAATCTGTCTGTAAGATTGTGTAAATTTGTTTTTTGTCAGGGGTGATCATGTTATAAGACCATTCTTGTTCAAAGACTCGTCTATATTCGATTACGTACTTGACTTACATTCGGCTAATTCGCTAAGCTTTCTTTTAAGACAAAGGTTTCGACTTGCTTTCAGTTTTGTTTTACATAAGTGGTACATAATATGTTTTTATATTATGAGTTAGTACAGTTAACAACATAAGTGTATTATCAAATCGAGTTTTAACATCTTTATATTTTTAGACTAATTTCAATGACAATAATGTTTATCTACAACATTTTGCTAATGCACTTAGCAGTACCAAAATGTAGTCAACATTATTTTCAGTGAAATTAGTCTAAAGATGAGTTTTAAGCCTTTGACCTCGCCTGTTGCTAAATTTTTGTTACTTTTTATGTATCGCCTCATTCTGGTGAGTTTAAATAAGATTCTCAAATGGTCTAAAAGTTGTCTAAACTAGCCTTTTTACCAACCTTAGATTTTACGACCGAATGCTCTTGTCTAGAACACAGCCAAAAATATAACATTTACTAAAGCAGGGGAGTGCTAATAATAGTTGTAAAGCTTTGGTCTCGCGATCGTAACGCACAACGCTGCCGTATGCGGCTCAACGCAGCGTATACCGCGTTTGCTCCGCTGACGCAGACTGCGACGGAATAAGATACCATTCTAGACGTTTTCCATACAATTATGTGTCCAGCGCCGCATGTCGCATATCGCAGCCTTGTGCGTTACGATCGCGAGACCAAAGCCTTACATGTTTTATTAATTAGATGCATAGAATAGAGAGAAGTACAACAATATTGTGTAAATAATATTTATATGTGAGAAACAGGTCATTAATGTAGGTACGTAAGACAAATAAAACAAAAGGAAACATTTCAAAAACATTAACATTACCTATTAAGTACCTACCTCCTTACCCGTCTTGTTTTTATTTTGTTATGTTTTAAATCACGTGAGTGTTTAAATTTTAACCAGGTGTTTTTATAAATGTCAATATTTTAATTGCAGTAAAATAAATCAAAGTTAGATGATGTCTTCAGAATGTTTTGAATAATAATTGGGTTGGGTAATATTTTGTGTTGGACTGCAGTTTTTATACCAAAAGCGGGTTCTTTGACTTTTCCTTTTGAAATGAATTAATAGTTTTGATTGCTTCATGTAATTTGATTTGATTTATCGGTACGTGATTATAGAGATTTAGTTTTATAACATTTTGATAATGTTAAACTTTTTTTTTCATTTCTGGACAGTAATAAGTATCTACCAAAGTAGTCCAACGAGGGCGCTACGTATAACCCTTATAAATTAAATGATTGCAAATTGTGTTTCAAATGAATGTCTATGAATCTATAATTTTTGATAAACGCCATATTTGATTTCTAAATTCCCGCTGTAAATTATCCACCAGTGTAGAGTTGGAGACAATAGTAGAGCGGAAGATTTATGAATAATCAATCAACATATAAAACTCTTTTGAGGCTGAGTTAGAATCAACGCATGGCCTAAACTATAAGTCCTAGAGGTAGTATCCTTATATAGTGTAGGGGTACACTAAGGAAGGAATTTTGGAACGTCACACTCTAAAGGGTAGAACGCGAGCAACGCCGCGGGCGCCGGCTAGTTTATCATACACCTTGTATTAATAGTATTTATAAGTATCATAATATATTTATTCTTTTTATGTTTTACATTGCTTTACGTATCTAGTAAGCAATTTTCAAGAGTATCATTCAAGTTATGTAAATTAGGATGGTACCGATTAGCTTATTATGAGAGATCATAATTTTATGATTTTTCATAATTTACTATATTTATGTAGAATTTTATAATTAAAAGTATTAATTGATTGGAAACTGGTAAACGCAAACAATTTATTTATAATAGGGTTCTATATTGAAAGGAAACTGGAGCTCTCCATATCAAATCAAGCGCCTAAGCTTCTGCAGGATAAAATAAAATTCAGTAAAAAGTTTAAGATGATCGATAAAAATATATACAGAACATTTATCTAAACGTATATTAGACGCATTTAAGGCGCGGTGCCATATGAAATTGAGGACATGTGTAGGTACTGCACCTAAAGAAAATTGAGCCAGAAACGAATACTGGAGAGGACGATCTTCTGATTTAGGATCAAGGATGATAGAATAAACCCACGTAAATCACCACAAATTACGTAAGTCACAGGCCCTTAATAATGTATAGGATATCAGTAAAACGGTTAGGGCAACAATGGTTAAGTGGTCACGAACTCACGCGCATCCTTGGCAGCCCCTTCTCTCGGTTACCGACCCTGACTCTTCTTAAAATTGACTATTTTTTATAATACCTATTATAAAATCTATTAATTAGCAAGTGGTATTTTAATTGGCAATAAAAACTTATTTGCCAAATTTTATTTTACTTTGAAGTGAAATATTTTAAAATGGCATGTTACAAAAACCTGCATAAAGAAGGTGAAAATATTATAAAAATACACAAGTATGAAATTCAATTTGATAAGGTCAAGATTAACAGAAAAATATTAGTTCTGTTTTGAGCGCTACCATGGTGGATCCCTTCAAAGCTCACAAAGCAATATTTTTATCGTCAGCTTTTTTTTTCTTTGTATATCGTATATTTTGAGTATCTTAATAAATAACTATCTAAGAAATAGGCAAGTGAACCCATATTTAAATACATACAGAAATATAATCACCATTTTGGTCGTGACGGAACGACATATTTTTATATAGCAAGTTCAATAACCCGGATTTTTGAAGTGATTTGACCTCTTGAGTTCTAGGCACCAGCAGAAAATATGAACACAAAAATATATAATCAATATAATAGTAGGTTGTAATATCGACATTTTAAAATCTTTTGTTTAAAACCGTCGCAGACCAATCGTTGGGAATTTTAATAAAGTACCTTCAGGTTAGCATACAATAAACTTACTTATACAATCACAAAATAATAGCGTAGTTTTTGTTATACGGAGAATTAATAATTCGCTTGTTTATTGCATGAGGTTATTATTTATTTCTGCAAATTAGTGACCTCTACCTTTCGAGACACGTTGTCGTCAGCGTGTTTTTGTTATATTTTTTAGCAAATGTCACCTAAAACACGTGTTTTAGATAATATTCTACAAGTAACAATATGGATAGATAGCAGTCTAGATTCAAAGTTTGTACATGTTTACACGTCTGCGAAAAATGGCAAAAAATCCAGAGGCAGAAGCTAGTTACTTATAAATATGATAACGTTCCAGGGGCTCGTGACTCTGCTTCTGACTTGCTCAACGGCTATAACTTATCTTTAGATTTCAAGTTTGCTCTACCCTTGCTTGGGAAACCACCACGTGACTTAAAAATGTTGGGTTTACAACACTATATTGGCATGCAGATTGAAGGAGTCTGAATCATAATAGCCTACTGGTATGGGAATTTTCTTAGCAACACAAAGTAGGTACATCAGAAGAGATGCAAAAAAATGTGGAGACGATAATTTTCTGGACGAGAAATTCAAGAGAACAGGACCGGTTGATATAAATGGGTAATAAAATGTCTACTTACGTAATCGGGGTTTCTGATGCCGCAGCACAGAATAATAAGCAGTTTGTAAGGTCCAAGTCACATGCCTGTATGCAAATACGGATCCGGCCAAGTGATTCACCCGGTCTGTTATTCTTGGATGTTTTTTGGCAATTACACAGATATGACCTTAACTGACGGTTTATTTGCTTTCTTTGTATCAATTCAGGATGCTTACTGGTAATAAAGATGAGAGATAAGAAGTATCCTGTTGGGTAGAAATAATTAGAATTCCTACCCATGCGACTGTAATTAGTTTTATTTGGCAGTAGATGTTTACAAAAGTTTTACAAAATACAAGAAGGATGGATTTTTTTATATCAAGAAGTAGACCAGGCAGTTTTTTTACATTGTCTCTTATTTTTAAATAAAAAACTCGATATCTCCACAAGTTTTTACAAATGTAGCCAGTCACATGAGTTCAATAAACGCTATTGATCTATGGCTTGATGAACTGCATTCATTTGAACTAAAATAATAAGTGTTTTTACAGTGTATATTATTTATTTTCAGCATCCATTATCAGCCCGTAAGGTAAAAGCTTCCAATTTTCATTTTTCACGATCAAAAGCGGCCAATCATTCGAAATCGTGTCCAATTGAATACGTGCACTTAAAAAATACTCAAGCAGGTGTTTACTGAGTCAAGCTGTATTTAGTGTTTACCTCTAGCATTATTGCCTGTGTAATCAAAACTCTAAGAATCTTAATGGTGGTAAGTACGTGATGATACCATGATATCATCACAGATCGTGATAATAGGTTCCTTGAAACACATTTAAAGTACCCAGGATGTGAGTAGGTGGTTAACATTTGGAATCTTGGGAATACCTGATTGGACGACACAGTCTCACCGTCGGAGGTACATTTACGTGTTGCTATAGTCACAAGGATGCGAAAATAAATTATGATTCTGGTTATTTAGTATGTTACGTTTTGGAAATAAGAAGGAAACTAATTTGGATAATATTGCTTGTTTTGACTCTGACTGAGGTTTGTGTTTTTTGTATAAAATAGATACTATTCCGTACCGCATCCGGCGTAAAATTAATGGACTGTATTTAAGTGAGCTTAGAAGTTTTTTAAGAACTTTTTCATACGATAACTATTTTCTGCATTTATAATTATGAAATCAATGCCAAACAAACAACGTCTTAGCCACTTTATTGTTAGTTTATAAATGTAATCTATTTGTGCATGTTGTTTTTCTAGACCCAACCAAAAGTTGGTAACAATTACAACTAGCATACTGTAGCCAAAGACCGAGAGGTGTGGAAAAATGGGAGTAAAGTTTTTGCCCTGCAGTAATAAAATAAAAATAATAGGAGCAATTAAATATTTTCTGTACCAACGGGCCCTTCCCAATCAAAGATGCGGGTTGGTTAAGCAATACGTAGTTATAGTGTCAATAAAAACGCGATAGCACGTAACGCAGCCCAGTTTACGTGGGTTTTCGCAACGCATTGTGCGCCTGCGCCGTGGTCATGTGAGCCGAGTCACATGAGCTGCAGTTGCGGAAGGCGGCAGTACTTTCTCCCGTCAATCCCCACTCGAAGGACCAGTTTTGATGCGTTGAACGCGAAATAATAACATAGGTTTGAAAAAGGTTGATGGAAAAACCTGGCCGAAGAGGCTGACAAAAACGAAAGAAGGCCTATATAGACCAGACGAAGCAGTTAACTTTTAAAGATAGTTGGAACCACAGTATATTATGCTGTAGCGATAAAATGGGCAATTTACACAATAACGTTTTTCATGAAGTTAGAACACTAGAAATGTCCGAAATTATTGTATCCGAAAACCCAGTAGTGGACGACACCGGGCATCATGATGATGTTTCTCATTCTTCATACACGATAGAGCTTATCTCAATCCTCACAATTGTATTAAAAATAAGTACGAGTACGTAAATATTTTTTGTAAGAAAAAATAGGAAGCTGTAACGGAACTTCCTCTATAAGCTACTGAATAACAAATTGCTGAGGATTCCAACGTTTATGGTTTAACCACAAGCACGCCAGTCATAGCACCTAGCGACACGTTTTTTTATAAAAGCCGGATCTACGAGAGCCTGCGGTCATGAAGAAAGAAGATTTCGTTTACCAGTAAATCACTGTTGCTGGACCCATATAACTTAAAACTAGTATAAAACAAATTGAGATCGACCACGCAGAGGCCGTAATATTATAGCGAACGGACTCTTTGTGGAAATGGATTATTACAGGCTTTTCTTTGTGGAAATAGAAAAGGATTATGTATTCCAGTCATGGATTAATTCCAGTTCACATATCGGCCTGTAAATGCTACTAGCGTTTATCGGTGTAAGCCTGCTTTGTGTGTAAAAATCCCACAGTTCACCAGAGAGAAACACGAGTTCGATGACGTACAATAAATATGATTCTGAATTCTGACGGTATTTATTACTACGAAATAAGGAGGTGTGTGCCGGAGTTAATATTGTTTGGACTTTTTGTCAGGGTGCGGTCGAAACAATTATTTTGCGATTTGGGAATTAATGACACCAAGTGTCGAATTACGAATTAAGAGAGTTCTGGAAAACATTGTGTTTATGCCTCTTTAACTCAACAAAAATGTTGGCTTGTTTTGTTTTCTGATTTCAGACTGTATTTTTAGGCTACTTTTATTTATTTTGCCGCAGACTAGGAATGAAAACCAGACGAAGGGAAAATTAATAATTACGATACTTGTTCACAAATCTACCTGTATATCTGTGTATTTAGACTATTTATCTACCATTAGATAAAACATTGCTAAAATGCCGGATTGCGTGCACAATGATTCCAAACTCTTAACGGTCGATCTACCTACCTATAATAATAATTGTAATATTTAGGTGCTTTGGCATTAGATACATGTAACTTTTGTACGGACATTATGTTTATGGATAGTGGAACGGCACGGCATGCGATTGATGATTGTTTTGCAAACATGCCGGCTTGTTGCACGATGCAGTGATTGTGATGAAACTAGAGATTCTGTTGAACCAACTAAAGATATTAGGGTATGTAGACGTGTAGCTAGCATATGAGCTTTTGAGTTATTGGTACTAACTTAAATAAATAAAATACTTTTTTATTGTGGACTAAAAATTGTGAACTTAGCACAAAAGCTCTATAATTGGGTGAAAATGAGAATCCTATGGTCATTACAAAAAAAGGAAAATCTGAATATTTTGGTAGGTTACTTTGAAATATAAGCTTTCTTTGTTTGCTTAATTAAAAACTTACTAAGAATAGCTTTAATTTGTATTATGGCTATATTATGATGAGGATGATGTGTCTCGTCTCCGTTTTAAAAATAACTAATAATAATAAATAATAAATATTCACGGACACTTAACACAACGCCTTCTAGTCCCAAACTAAGCAAAGCATGTACGATGGAAACTAGATGGCTGATAGAATACATACATACATTTTTTTTTCTAAATACATACTTATAATACATAGTAACACCCAGACACAGAACAAACATCTATGTTTACAACACACAAATGTTTGTTCTCTAAATAGTTAACTAAATAGTTTAAGGCCCTAACGAGACCTCTTGCATCAATCTCAGTTAATAGGCACAATAAACAGCGGCCTATTTTGAATGAAACTTGGAAGCCGTGACTGCCATCAATAAGACACAATCCGCATATTAATGAACAAGAAATCACTGAGTTGCGTAATAATTGCGGAAGTTACAGAGGAATGTGCATTCTAAGTTAACAAGCTGTAGAATATGTTTGAAAGTAAGCACTGAGCCTTAATATGGACATTGTTTGTGTACTCTACCTTAGTAGATCTCAAGTGGGCACATATTGATCTTATTATTTGTAGGAGTGATCCAGAGGTGTAGTTGGAATTACTGCTGTGTTGAATTTTTATAAATTAGCCCTTTTATTCATATTAGTCACTTATCTATCTAAAACTTATCTGTAACTTTAGCAAGTACAACCCTTGCTAAAGTTACAGATAAGTTTTTTGGCCGTTAAAGAATGACAGGTAATTCTTTACTATGCAGTAACACTGTTATACGTGAGAACCTCTAATTGGCTCTCCAGAGTTTAGCCATTGCCTATTCAAATTGTAAAAGCTGTTGGTTCTCCAAAATATAAATAAATAAATTATGAAAAAAAGCCTAAAAGTTTGGAAAACTTTAGTGCAGCAAGTAACTAAACATAGTGACTTTTTGCAGTGACTTTTTAGCCATTTTATGTAGATAACTACTAAGTTAATATTTTACGGTTCATAAGTTCGTGCTGAAACTATGAACCTTTCAGAATCGGCTATCGTGAGTTAAGAATATTGGGGTTAGCCGTTGGATCCGCAGAAACAAATAGTTTTATCTTTAACCAAGGAAGAATAAAACTGTTTGTATTTTTAAAAACAACTCATTGCTCATTATTGCCGTTGAATGAGCATTATTTTGCATAGTTACCACGTAAAGCTCGACCGGTTCGCAGCGTCCTCATCGGAAAATGTCAAGGCTTTTATTGTGTTCGGTCACATGACTCGTCCGATCACATGACTGAATCAATTGCAAATATTTAAGCTATTTCGTTAAATCGGGAAAATATTCAAGTTACGTCAATAGTTATTTTGTAACTATTTCACAATGGGTTGCAACTAACGATTAGACCTATCACTATACATACGTGGTTTAGTTTACTTTACAAACACATATTCATAAAATAAACTCCGTTATGTTTCCGTAGCAGTAGGTACCTCACCATCTCAGTCTGTAAAAATCCACAGCTGGACAAAGACCCATAGATTTCCATAGAGAATGATTTTAAGTCTTCTCTGTCTACTGGTTTCTTGCGATCTTAACAATGTCGTCAGTCCAATCGTTAGTAGAATCTACTAAGTTTATTTTATAACCTATTGATAGTTCATAGAATATAAAGAAAAGTCGCATGCGCATGCAATGTTGACATAAATGTGTAAGCTTCAGCTCAATGAAGCAAGGTCTCATCTCCAGTGAACCAATTGACTTTTGAATGACCACAATAGCATTCAATCAATAGTATTTTTAAACTTATCAATTCACATTCTTTGAAATACCCTATAGAGAATACTGCTTTAGTATGTACACTATTGTACACACACACATGTAAACTAGTTTTTTTGCTATCACTTATTGGCCACTTCGTGGTTGCTAGTTCAGGAAATAATTATAGTCACATAAAAAGCTTTTAAAAATTCTTAGCGTAATGTACTATGCACTTAATTAAGGCTTTGATCGCTACTGAGGTTTGAATCTAAGGTTCAGCCGTAAGACATTGAAAGTGATATCTTCCATATCCCTGATCATCCCTGTGCGTACTCATTGAGAGATATTGAAAGGATATACGGCAACGGGAAGAAAACAGGATGGATACACCTATCCTATACGCTCCTTTAATTCAGTGTCTTACGTTGCCGTTTCACGTTAGGTGAGCTGCGTACTGTATATTCTTCCTGAAAGTGCGCTGCTGATTAGCTTATTCATAAACCAATATAAGCAGCAGGCAGCGCCATCTATACACGCATCAACGTACCAACTAACGCTAAGTTAGACTCAATTGAATGGTAGGTTGTCGTAAACTCCGTTCGTAACTAGTTTGACTTATATTCGATAGATGGCAGTTGCATCGAATAAAATGTTTTTTTAAAGAAGATAATAATATATCTATGCAGCTACTATTTTTTCTAACTTGATCGAATATACATTATTTTTGTTACTGAGGCCATTGCACGGAGACCAAGAAAAGAGAAAAAAAATAGTACACAACCTGAGCGAGCGCGTTGATGTCTTTTGTATGGAAATATTGAATACAGCGTATAATATTTTTTGGATGTGTTTTCCTCCACAACTTTCATAGTTTCTTCGGTAAAGTTATACTAACATGCTTAATGCATGCATACGCAATAGTGAATAGGTACTCCTAGGCATGTTCAAGGTAGCAGAATTAATAAAAAACAGAACAGAAATCACGCATTTTACTCATAGATAGATATTGAAAGTGAAAAATTATCAAATTTTATTTTACCAATAAGATAGCCACACTGTTTAACCACAGCTAACCTTTTCAACCTCGCACGTTTCCAGCCGAGAGCAAAAGCAAGTCAAAGCTAAAATAATTCAGATTTCACTTCTAATCCGATCGCATAAAAATACAAATTAAAATATGGTTAAACTAAAAACAGTCTCGATAAAAGTTTCACTTTTCGAAAGCAAGCGAAATTAATTCGCTTTGTATTTTCGGTTATTGGTAGGCATCTAAGGTGTAATTAATGTTAATTTATGTGATTTCCGACCTCTATAGGTACCTAGGTACAACTATATGGGTGGATCCTTGTGCTAGTTGCGTGAAGGTGCGCGGTCGCATACGGAAGTGAGAAGCCGAAAGAAAGTACTCGCGCGCAACCGGTCGCGTTTGTGGGCCATTCGAGTTCAACCGAGCTCAGACCTATGGAGCCTAACTGACGATAGGATTTGACCGATTGACGTAGTAATGTTCCCTTCCGCATACTGATATGTTTATTATGATTAAGAACAGCATATCGCATTGAACGTTTTCTGGAAACTAGGGAATTCGGACAATTGCTAATCTGTTCGTTGAACCCGTACACCTGTTTTCCATAGGTTTTAATGTACACAAACATGACGACGAGGTACAAGCAAGTGACTTCAATGAGATTAGATTTCATAGATGATACAAAGTGGTAGTTTTGCCAGGAGTCTGGACCGATACAATACGAAGAATCTTTGTATCTAGAAAAACGATGATTGCATTACATTTTTTTTGCAATTTGCCCAGAACGTGCGCGTACACAAAAGCTATAGATTGTTAACTAGTAAAAAGCCTTTCATTTGTTGATACGTCATTAAGTTTAGCATCGATTGTCCTCAAAATGTGTTCGATAATTCCGTTATTGCATTTTGGCTCGCATAACAGTCGCTTGCGTGTTCGCAAGCAACTTACTCAGTTCAAAGAAAAGTATTTCAAGATTGTTATGAATAAATAGAAGCTGGTGAAGAAACCACGCATATTTTATGATTGTTCTTTGAATTCGTAAAAACTCAGCACTATTAATTAGCCAAATAACGGCACTTCATATTCGTTTGAGAAAAAAATGCATTGAGGCACATTCGATACAATTTCAATTAAATTAAATGTACCTACCCTACTTCTGAGCAAATGCTTCTCCATGGGTTATTCCTATCTATTTCTAACTAACTAAATTCTAATAATTAGGAGGAGTAATATTCTCTCGAATTTAGAGTAAGTTACGAGCAAATATTGTGTGACCATTGAAAACTAGGACGACAGAAATAGCAGTTGATTCTAAGGCTGTAATGACTCAGCTTAAGAAACATAGTTATGCCCCTTTTTTCGTCACGAAAACCAAGAGGAGAGTCTCAAATTTGGAACCACTGATCTCTTGATCAGGTAAATCTAGAGAGTATTCTAGATGCTAAAGACTATACCTTGCCTAGGCGGTCTTATCATTCGAACCAGTGTTAAAATGATTACGTGCGAAAAAATCAAAGAATGCAAATCCTCATAATGGCGGAGAAATCGCATGATGATTTACCTTGTTTTGATTTTGTAAAAGTAGTTGTATTAATGATTTGAGGAAGGAACACTGAAATAGTTTAGACTTCAGCACTGCGGAATAGCGTGCAGCATGATTTCGTCAAGTCCTAATATAGAGCTGTTATAAAACTAGAGTAGTACAGAATCTTACGCCGCATCCTGATCTAAAAGTTGCAGAATATGATTCCTTTTGTCTATACACGTAAGAGCGTATTTAGTTTGCACAGAGCATATCGAGTTTACTTTTTCACTAGAAAGAATTCATGTGCATACTACCTACCAAGCATCGGTACGTATTGAGGCTGTGATTGACCGCACTGTGTTGATGACCTCGCACTTGAACTTGATAGATGCACCTAAAAGAAAGTACCTATACGCTTTGATAACCAACATCAAAGATTAGTATCTGACATCGACAATCGTGTTTTAATTTTACTTCGTGCAAGACTTCTCAACTGCGATGTCTTATGGCACTTTCATAAACTGTGGCTATAAAAAACCCAAGAACGCCGTTCTTGGAAATAACCTTTCGATGTTAGGATTGTTAAAATGTAGCAATATATGCATGGTACTCCACACAATCTTGACATGACGTTGACATGTGTATCGGCTGGGCAGTCATGTTTTGTAACATGGACCGACTCACTCTTAGCTCTTTCTCTTTTGCCCCCGAACGCCCAAGCGATAACGTTATATGTATTTAGCAGAAATTAATTATTCCATTAGAACTAAATTAGTTATAGAATTGTATTGTATCCGTTTATTATATCCTCTAATAAATTGGAGCAATCAGAACACAATAAGTTTTTCTTCTCATCACCAATCTGATAGTACCTATGTGCACCGAACACGTGCTGTGGATTCCCACGCCAGCGCTTTGGATCCTCTGGACTTCTCAACAGGTTATGGGCCCAGTGATATCTCAACTGGTTTTGTGGCCCAGTGATATCTGTGATAAAATATCTGAAGA
Organism: Eulithis prunata; assembly: GCA_918843925.1. Lineage (NCBI taxonomy): Eukaryota > Metazoa > Arthropoda > Insecta > Lepidoptera > Geometridae > Eulithis > Eulithis prunata. The sequence continues at coordinate 4,351,857 of OU974014.1, read as the reverse complement.
AACGGCCGTGTCAAATTTTCGCATTTTGATAGTGCACATTGTGCACGTGTGCACACGATGGAAGAAAGGTTATCTGGTGGAGTAGTGGAGCCTGGCACCGGCGTTGCGATGTCCTCGCATGGCGCAGGCATACACATTGAAAAACTAGAAGGTGTTTCCAATTACAATTCTTGGAAGTTTCAAATGAAAATGCTCCTTACATTGGAGGGTCTATGGAATAATGTGAGTGGAGACGGCGGCGACGCATCGCGAGACCAGAAAGCTCTGGCGCGTATATGCCTTAGTGTGAAGGCTGCGTGTCATCAACACGTGCGGCACTGTTCTAAAGCCAAGGAAGCTTGGGACACGCTGGCAAAAACTTTTGAAGATAAAGGCCTCTATAGGCGTGTGCTCTTGCTGAGAAAGCTGCATCACACCGATTACAATCAGTTCGGCTCAATGACTGATTATTTAGTTGGCATAATGACACTTGTCCAACAATTAGCTGACATCGGCAAAGTGATTGAAGATGCAGAAGTTGCAGAGCTGTTACTCAGTGGCTTACCCAAAGAGTTTGACGCTTTGGTCTCTAACTTGGAGACGGCGTGTTTAACCAACAGTTTGTCAAGTGAACTGGTGCGATCCAGGTTGATACAAGAAGAGTATCGGAAGAACAACTTCTCAGAAGGCGTGGATGCTGCTTTTGTGACAAAAAATAAAGCGAACAAGAGTAAAATTATTTGTCACTATTGTAAGAAAAGCGGTCACATCAAGTCGAAATGCTTCAAACTGAAGAAGGACATGCAGAAGCCAGAAGAGAAATCGTTGGTGGCTACCGCATTTGTAGCTGAATCACAGGACGGCTGGTTGATAGACTCTGGGTGTATCAACCAGCCGTCCTGTGTAACAATGTTATAAGTATCGCGAATGATGAGAAGTTGGAATGTTTAGGTAAAGGCACAATCACTGTTAAAACTGAAAAAGTGGTAAGGAATATTACAAATGTTTTGTATGTACCTAAACTGTCTCATAATTTGTTGTCGGTCAGCTGTCTCACTCAGAAGGGCTTTAATGTTATATTTAATGGCGGGGGCTGTTTCATTTATGATAAGAGCAGTAAAAATTCTGGCAACCCAATATTTTGTGCTTTCAAAGATAATGGTCTTTATAGGGTTAATTTTGGGGTGTGTCAATCAAGTAGGTATTCGCAATTAGTGCATTCTTCTCTCCTGTGTAATAGGCAGGAGGCCCGGAGTGCAAAGGTTACTGCTAATGTGCCTATTGATTTGTGGCACAAAAGGCTTGGTCACCTTGGTATACAGGGTATGTGTACGTTAAAGAATGGAAATGCAACTGGTGTTCTGTTTCAGACTGACAATGAGCAGGTTTTGAAGGAATGTGTGCCATGTTTGGAGGGAAAGATGGCTGCCAAGCAGTTTCCGGTTGGAGAGGCAAGGCGAGCTACCCAGTCCCTCGAGTTGATCCATTCTGATGTGTGTGGGCCGTTGCCTGATAGCAGCTTGGGTGGTGCGAAGTACCTTGTTACGTTTACGGATGACTACACCAGGAAGACTTTTGGATATCTGATGAAGCACAAATCGGAGGTAATGTCTCATTTTGTTAATTTTAAAAGACTTGTAGAGAAACAAGTAGGGTTGCCAATTAAGATTCTAAGGTCAGACGGAGGTGGTGAATATTGTAATGATAGTTTTTCTAAGTTTTTGCAACAGCATGGAATCATTCACCAGAAGTCCATACCATATTGTCAGAGCCAGAATGGCGTAAGTGAGCGCCTTAACAGGACGCTTATGGAGAAGGCCAGATGTATGCTGCAGGGTGCTGGTCTCTGTGGGCGCTATTGGGGAGAGGCGGTCATGACCGCAATCTATCTTAAAAATCGGTCCCCTACTGCTGCTCTTTCAGGACGTACACCGGAGGAGGTTTGGACCGGATCTAAACCAGATCTTAGTCACCTTCACGTATTTGGTTGCATTGCATACTCTTTAGTGCCTGAACAGAAACGCCGTAAGTTAGACCCTAAAAGTAAAAGGTTTTTATTTGTTGGGTATTCTGAAACTTCAAAGGGCTATAGGTTATTGGACCCGTCTGCACCCAAGAATGTTGTGTTGTCTAGAAATGTTGTTTTTATTGAAAATAAGTTTCATAATAATTTTAATGACATTGACAATAATGATAATGATTTTATTTATTTTGAATTGACTAATACCATGGATAGTTTGAATTCTAATAATATTGATACACCGAATTCTAGTAATAATGATAGTAATTTGCTGAATTCTAGTGAAAATATATGTGATAATAATGCTGATATGAATTCAATTAATGATAATGTTACTAGTCAAAATGTTAGTCAATTAGAATATGATCAGTCTGTGTCAGACGATACTACAGGTGAAGTAACGGTTTTTTCAGACGGTGAGTACTGCACGGGCAGTGAGGACGACGGTGTCCCTGCCGAGTCGCCAGCGCGCGACGTCCATCACGGGTGCGTGACGCCAGCGCGCGACGTCCGCCACGCGTGCGTGACGCCAGTGCGCGATGGGCCGGCTGAGGGCGGAGGTGGTACATCACCCCCGGTATCCGCGAGTCGACGTCCTGTGCGTAGTACTAGATCCAGGTTACCGGTAAAGTACAATGACTACGAAACCGACTTCTCTTTGATTGCACAAGATTTTCCACTTGCTGAACCTCAATCCTTTGAGGAAGCTGTAAGTTGTCCTGATAGTCACGAATGGCGGGCCGCTATGCGAAGTGAATATGATTCTCTTATTTCTAATAATGTATGGAAATTAGTTGATAGGCCGCCTAATGAAAATGTGGTAAAATGTAAATGGGTGTATAAGAAAAAGTATGACGCTAATGGTAATTTTGAAAAGTATAAAGCTAGATTAGTCGCCAGGGGTTTTACTCAAATAAGAGGCGTAGATTACAATGACACTTTTTCCCCTGTTGTGCGTCATAGTACATTAAGAATATTGTTCGCATTAGCTAATGAATTGAATTTAAATATTGACCATATTGATGTTACAACTGCATTTCTTAATGGTGAACTTCAGGAAACCATTTTTATGGAACGACCTCCTGGCTTTGGTAATGATGATTGTAAAAGTAAAGTTTGTTTATTGTTAAAAGGTATCTATGGCCTTAAGCAAGCTAGTAGAAATTGGAATGCTAAAGTTCATCATTTGTTATCTAATAATAGCTATAAGCAAAGTAAGTGTGAACCTTGTGTGTATATAAAGCGTTCTGAGAGAGACATAACTATAATTGCTTTATATGTCGACGACTTTTATATATTTTACAGTACTAAATGTAATGAGTTGTTGCCTTTGCTTGAAGATAATTTCAATATTCGAAATTTAGGTAATTTAAAAAACTGTTTGGGCATGAATATTGAAAGAGACCGAGCAAATGGAATTATGAAAGTAAGTCAATCTGAATATATAAAAAGATTGTTGCAACGCTTCGGTATGGAAAACTGTAAAGTAGTAAAAACGCCTATGCCTACCAACTGTAAATTAGTTAAGGGTAAAACTAGTTTATGTGATGATCAGTATAACTATAGGCAGCTGATGGGATGTCTTATGTATTTATCTGTATGTACTAGGCCTGACATCTCATTTGCTTGTAGTCAATTAAGCCAGTTTAACAACTGTTTTGATGTAACACATTGGCAGGCAGCTAAAAGGGTTTTGCGATATTTAGCAGGTACAATTAATTTTTCTTTATATTTTCATAAAGGAGGTCAATTGAATTTGACTGCTTTTGCAGACGCTGACTGGGCTAATGACCCCAATGATAGAAGGTCCTATACTGGGTTTGTTGTAAAACTAGGAAATAATGTGATTAACTGGGAATCTCGTAAACAACGTTGTGTAGCACTTTCTAGTACTGAGGCAGAGTATTTAGCAATAACAGATGTATGTAAAGATATTTGTTTTATAAGAAGTTTTCTGTCTGAAATCATACCGAAATTGTATCAAGTGACAATATTTAATGATAACCAATCTGCCCAAAAATTATTACTGATTAAAGAATATTGTCATAAACGCACTAAGCACATAGATATAAGGTATCATTTTGTAAAAGATCTGGTTCAAAATGGTTATGTAAAAGTGAAATACCTACAGACAGAGAGTATGGTAGCAGATGTTCTTACTAAACCTTTGTGTGTTATGAAACATCACAAGTTTGTAAATGATATGAATGTAAGAATTTGATAATTTAGTAGGTATTTTTATATAATAGTATTGTAGTAGATATTTATGTGGTATCTCTATAAATTGTTATGTACCTATTGACTGAGATATCATATTGTTAAGATTGTTGTGTTGTTTTGTATTAATGACATGATGATTGTGTGGATTAAGGGGTAGTGTTAAAATGTAGCAATATATGCATGGTACTCCACACAATCTTGACATGACGTTGACATGTGTATCGGCTGGGCTGTCATGTTTTGTAACATGGACCGACTCACTCTTAGCTCTTTCTCTTTTGCCCCCGAACGCCCAAGCGATAACGTCATATGTATTTAGCAGAAATTAATTATTCCATTAGAACTAAATTAGTTATAGAATTGTATTGTATCCGTTTATTATATCCTCTAATAAATTGGAGCAATCAGAACACAATAAGTTTTTCTTCTCATCACCAATCTGATAGTACCTATGTGCACCGAACACGTGCTGTGGATTCCCACGCCAGCGCTTTGGATCCTCTGGACTTCTCAACAAGGATGTTGCAAATACCAAGTGGCCGCAGCGTATTGCCAATTGACCTTAGGATAATCCTAAGAAACAGCGTTTGGGATAACAGTGCAACAATGTTCAGTTGATATAGAAACTACTAATAATAAAACCTTTGCATTTTAGATGATTTATATACAGCGTCAGACTCAGAGGTCACTTTTTACCCATGCCCCGATGAACAGAACGCTGTAGTGCCTGGGGCATTTTAATTTATATGGAGTAGGCTTGCCCAGCACCTATACTACCTTTTCAGCTTATTCGGTCTTATCCACAGGAAAGGCACTACTAGGCTGACTAATATGTAGCTTCATATGAGCTATCGACCAATTCTGAAGATCATGTTTGGATCACCAAAAAGTAATAAGATGAAAATTTCAACCACTTACGTTCACCCATGAAAATTTAATGGCAAACCTCGTAGTCGACCTGTTATGCACGATCTAAGCTCGACAAATACTGTATCTGTTTAGTGAATGACTCATAAGAGAAAATATAGTCTAAGGTGGCGCTGACTGATCGTAAGAGTGGAAAGAAACAGAAGCTTTTCTGATGAACGAATCAGCATAAATTATGTCAAGGGAAAAGTTGGCATGTGCTGGTATCGTTGGCAACTATTGCAGGAAGCAGGGGAGAGCTGGTTTGTCTACAATTGGATAACAAAAAGAACCATTGCAAGAATAACTTTACATAATAACTAGAGATTTCTCAGCTTGTTTGTAGAATAAACTAAAGTAATACTAGGCTTCGACGAATTAACTCCAAGCTAGTAGGAGATGCAGTTTGATATGAACGCCTCTCCATCGCGTTTTCTTTACGGTGACGCAGAGCCGGTCATTTTAAATTTATGTGACGTTATATGGTTCTTTGTAGTGAACGAACAATATTTTCAGTTGGTTTTCTGTAATTTTACTGTGAATAAATAAAGCGTGAAGCTTTAGATATAGAGATTTTAGATAAGATGGTCTATAAAAGTCGAATAATAAGGCTTGTATGTCGCAACAATGAGTCGATGTAATGTGAACAAATGTGAGGGTCGAGACTCAAGCGTAGGTTTTTGACAGATTTTAATTGAGTTTTAAAAAATGGTGTATTTGAGTTACACTTGACATAGATTTATAAACCTAGCATTGAACTTACAAAGTACTATTCAGTGCAAGTTATAGACTGATGGACCGAGAGAAAGTCTCCAGGGTCCATTCACAAAGCGAATACAAATATTTGTGGACGCCTACAACTCCGAAACGAGTTTTAGCTTCTACGCGTGGAAAGATGTCGCGATATCGAAAATGGTCAGCTTGAGTTCACTTTTACAAGATTATAATTTGATTACGAAATATGAATGATTAATAGTACTTCATATCGACTCTTTAATCTGCTAGACAAGAGGAAGTCGCAAAAGAAAAGAATCGAAGAATCGGTTCATTGAGATAGTTGCGATGAGAAAGTTCATTGGCAGTGATAGATGAACTAAATCAGTACTAAGCAAAGAAACCTGAGATGTCAACCGAGTCTGGAGAAAAATTTAGTTAATTTTTTTTTATTAGTAGACTTTTATTTTTTAGAACTTTTCCAGATACTACTAAATCTTTAAACAATGTGATATAATTTCAGTGATAATACCTATATTCAGCAAAAAATTGTAAGTAAATCAAATCGTTTTATGCATAAAAGCTTTGTTGATAACGGCAGTCATCTCACTAAAAGAGTAACAAATTAAAATTCATTTTATTTATCCAAGATTGTAAAGACTATTGTGAATGAAGGGCTTATCAGTCAAACTGTAAAGTGCTGAGAACGGGAGCAAATTCATCCAATTGAAACGGAGATATTAACAGACATTTAAAACTAGGTTGATTCCAAAAACTCAAAGCAGAGCTTTAAAATACTGGAACTAATACAGATAAAACTTTTTTTTCGATACTAGCTGACCTATCTGATAAGATATGCTTTACATCTCTATTACTTTTTTTTTCATCAATAAATGTTTTTTGTATTAAAAAATTGTAAGTAAATCAAATCGTTTTATGCATAAAAGCTTTGTTGATAACGGCAGTCATCTCACTAAAAGAGTAACAAATTAAAATTCATTTTATTTATCCAAGATCGTAAAGACTATTGTGAATGAAGGGCTTATCAGTCAAACTGTAAAGTGCTGAGAACGGGAGCAAATTCATCCAATTGAAACGGAGAAATTAACAGACATTTAAAACTAGGTTGATTCCAAAAACTCAAAGCAGAGCTTTAAAATACTGGAACTAATACAGATGAAACTTTTTTTTCGATACTAGCTGACCTATCTGATAAGATAAGATATCTCTATTACTTTTTTTTTCATCAATAAATGTTTTTTGTTTTACCGGATTTCCGAAAAGAAAGATTCATAGTAGTTTCCGCATAACAGTTGCAGCTTAAAGCTTATTAATCACCAATAAAAAATTCCATAAAAATGATTGCAAAACTGGCGGTCGGTTTACGTCACATTATCAACACTTAAGGCGAGTTTACATACATAACCTTAAGTGAAAGTATGGGGCCAGTCCCCTCATACTAATGTTCAAAATGATTTTAAGATTCCGATACCACATACGAAGGTGGCACTTTTCTCCGTCGAGACTCGTCGAGTCAGTAAATAAGTTGAATAAATTAATCAATCGAAGTCGACCAACCCCTCTTTAGAGGTCAGAGATTTGGAACTTGAAAGAGGGGGCACTTCTCTTCATTATATTTTTGGTTTGACTGCTTACGTTGTACCTACTGGACTATAAAGTTGAATTCAAGTTACTGCATCGGGGTGTGTCGAAGCCCACAGCGCACCTGCACATGACAGTATATGCCTCGTCGTATGAATTTGATATTTTCTTCGCTACATTTGGCACAGTAGCCACTATAGGATATGTTTTTGAAAACAGCGTTAAATGTAAAAAAAAAATGATTAGATAACTAACGAGAAACAGTATAAAACTTGAGATTTTGAAATCGTGATTTTGATAAAGTTTTTCTAGATAATTTGTCACGACCGACATGATATTTGTGAAAGGCTTACACAAAAGGCTTTCTATACTTAATTTACTTTCTTTATAACGAATGAGACTGGAGTGATAACAACGGTCGGCACTCTATAAATGAGCACCTGAGATTTTTGCGGTTGGTGAATTTCACGCACCAACTAATGTGCTTCAAATTTATAAACCGCAGAAATCGAAGGAAGCCGAATTTATCTATTATACCGAATTTGAGTAGCGAATACCGATATAATAAGGAACATAAGGAACAATGTCTTTAAAGCTTGACAGGTTCTAACTCAGTGCTGGTACGGTCTAGAATATTTTTTAGGAAACCGATATATAAACTAATAGAACGTTAAGATAGTTAACTCAGGTTTTGGATAATACTAGAATATTTATTATTTTACAGTATTGAGTTGCTTCTATATTCGTTTATTTATGAAAATGTTCATTGAAATTAAGTTAATTAAGATGATTTGAATTGTTTCGCGATAAGAAACCAGTTTTTAGTGAAATTATGTTCCTCACCATGACTTCCAAATGTAACTGTATTTTTTTATTGCCAGCGAGAAATAATATTTTTTTCCACGTGCGGTTGTATCTGCATGGTCGGTGATCTGTGGCCGTCCGACTACCATCACTACTTTCCTTCCCGGCGTGTGTGACGTAACTCTATAAAAGAGTGCGCTTCGAAAACGCCGCCGCTATACCGTTTCCGCACGTCGACGGCTATAGCGTCCCAATCCAGGAGGACGCTGGCGGAACAACTTCCGCACCAAACTAAGTGACAGTCAAAAGGTGAAGTGTCAAGGACATCAGTGCACGTGTTGTGATTGTGTCAGTGTTGTGCCGTGTGGGGTGCTAATGTGTGCGTTTGTTTCAGATACAAGATGAGATCTTTGTTTTTGTTGGTGGCTGTGTGCTGCCTTGTGTTGTCGGCGTGGGCTAGTCCCGTCCCGCGAGTGGATGATGATAAGGAGGTAGCGGTGGCGAGGCAATCGGCTCCAGCGGCGCCGCCGGCCACAGACGACGACGATGATGACGATGATGATGAGGACGATGACGACGACGACGAAGATGGTGTCGGCGGACTTGGTGATCTAGGTAAATACATTTTCATTGATATGACACTGAATTCGGAACCAGTAAAACCTTAATTTCCAATGTAAAATTTGTAAAGAAGAAAAAAAAAATGTACGCTTGTGATAACAAGATATTGTTCAAAAAGCAAACGATTTCAGAAGAATGATTTTAAAATTAAAACGACATCTAATTTTAGACTGTTTAGCTGTAGGTACCTAAATAAAACTGTTTAAAATATTTAAGTACCGTAAGCACTTAATAATTATTAGGACATTAAAATGTAAATATTATTATCAATTTGCAATTTAAAATGTGCGAAAGAAGCCTTTATTTGCTTTTACCGTTCAAGCAAGGCGGACTAACGGTAGTATGTTTTCATCTCAATACACGCTTCATCCGTCAGACATTTATATGCCCATACTTAGGAAATTACTTATTTCTTCAATGCGTATTTATTCTGAAATGCTAGTAATTGCAAATATGCACATACCTCAACCATATAAAGAGTTTAATACGCAACAACATAATGATAGTCATTTTACATTACAAATCGCACAATAGAACTATTAACTACGAGATTACATCGATCGTGTCGCTTAGTGCTTTTAACGATGTGCCGACGATTCAATATCATTATAAAATGATTGATGTTAAACGATTCTGGATTTAAAGTAATGTCAAATAGAAGTTTTGATAGCTGGAAATTACGTTAGAATTGTACCTTCAGATATAAAGAACGTAAGAAATAGAGATGCCGCGAAAGTATTACATTACATCGATAAACATTCCTAAGAAGCAGGATGTGGTGGGGCCACGGAATGTGAGGCGAGCAGCGTGACACGCGCTCTCAATCGCTAATTAATTCAAACATAGACACTCAATCAGAGAAATTGATGCTCCCCTGCTTTCTACCACGAGAGCATCGGCTCAGGACGTCACGCACCGAGAGACGCGAGCGAGCGATTAACTGTTTGTTTAACAGTTCATTTGTTTAACGAGTCAGTGCTAATAAGCAATAGAAACGCACAAATAATCATAGTCAATAGACTCATAGTAAACTTTAGGAAACTGTAAAAGTAACCGTAAAAAGAAATACGTATAACACTTTATTGCATGCGGTAACAAGTAAATGGGTACATAAGGGATAGTGCGATAATGTGCAATTGTTTGCAGCTGAAGATGACGACGACGATGACGACGATGAGGAAGATGATGAAGGAGAGGCGGAAGACGAAGATGACGAAGGTGACTTCCTGGAGAGTTTATTCGAGGACTTCTTGGGAGGATCAGGTAAACAAAAATAGCATAGAAATAACATTGGCTCGATTACAAAGCTTTTAAAACAAAGAAATGACATAACTACAGAACAGTCATCATAGGCAAAGATATAGCGATGTGCTTAATATGTTATTTTCTTTACAGATGACGATGATGAAGAAGAGGAGGAAACAGTTGCCGCCAGTCCCGCACAACCCGTCGCTGTCGCCGCTGAGACCATTGCTGCAGCCCCTGCAACCGTCGCCGCTAGCCCTGATGAAGTTGCCAACGCTGCCGCTAGCGAGGAGGCCGAAGCCGTAGAAGGCGATGCAGAAAGCGAACCCGAAGCGGGACAGAAGGAGCCAGCTGAAGTAGATGTCGCTAGTGCCGAGGCAGCCCCCGCAGCAGCCGACGACGACGAAGAAGAGGAAGATGATATTGCGGACGCGCTCGACCCCGAGGCAGACGATGACGATGAGGACGAGGAAGAAGAGGAGGAGGACGACGATGACGAGGAAGAAGACGACATCACCGATGCGCTCGGCAGGAACATCTCCGCGAAGCACTCACGTGAGTCAAAAAAGCTCAAAGCTGATGTCGCGTACGCGAAAAAGTCAGTGAAAAAAGCTAACTACATCCGCAAAGTAAAGAAAACCAAAGCCACATCCGGCGCGGCAGCCCCCGAACACAAAAAGTTCAGATAGTGAGAGTGCGCTCCTGGGCCTGCACCGGCTCCCGTCCACCTGGGGACCTCACGTCCCGTCCTGTAGCTTAGCTATTTATTGACTATTTATTTATTCTATTAATTTATTATTATTTATTAAGTGAGTGCGCATGATGTGTGAAAGTCAGTATGAAATCGAGAGAGTTTTAAGTTAAATTAATGTCTAGATCGTGTCACACTGGTCTCGTGGCAATTTATTGAAATAAATCTGTTGTTCTAATGAATTTGTTTAAAATTTCTTATGACACCTCAGAAATGTTTTGTGCGTTTATATTTTAGACTTTTAAACTTATCGAACATCGGTCAGAAAACTAGTTGCCCGAATTAAAACACTGTATGGGATAGTTGAGTGACATTATCTAGTGATATTAATTTAATTTTATATTGTAAAAAATAAATGTATACTAGTCAACCTTAAGTATTTATACTCCTTTAAATCCTTACCCACAACTATTACGTATGTTCATGTATTTTATGACATGTATTACATATTTTATGCATCGCCTTAAAATTTCCATAGTACAGTTTACGTAACAGTATTGTATGTAGAAATTAAACATAGTTATAATTAACTAGCTTTTTGACCGATTTATCTATGTATTTTTATAACGCACAATACATTCCTTTCCCAATTTAATCCCTTCATCCTATATGAATAACGACCAATATCTATAATGTGGAGTAAGGTGGTACCATAAAACAGTTTATAGAAAGACGATAATAGTCCACGAGCCAGAATGGTAGCGTCCGGAGTCCGTTGAAGGCGCGGCAGGTTGTTCACGAGGAACTAGTCTGTAGATGTGTGTTAAGAGGTCGGCCGTGACCATCCGCCCGCTTACTTTCCCAACCGGACTCGAACGATGAACCCGTCCGATTTCTTCTACAGCCTTGACACTTTCTTTGACCTTGCTCCAATCGCTCCCGGGAGCGACCTTGACGAAAACTATCCCCAAATAAACAGATATAGAAAGTAAATCGCACCAAATAAGTACTCTCACTGAATGACGAAACCTTTCCGCGAAATTCGCGTGTCGAACGTCCGCCCGAGTGAAAACGACATAATGAGATGCGAAAAGAGAAATTTTAAATGTTTGTATTGGAGTGCTGGGAGTGTCGAGGAGTCATATTCGACCTAAATGGAACTGGTTTACTACCGGTACGCAGTTAGACACCTGCTTCCTTTCACGGATAATCTTTTTCAAAGATGATCGCTATACAGTCGTAATAAAAGACCAAAGACATGATTTAACAATGTACAGTACAAGGCTACTTTATGACGTGAGTTTTGTCCAATAAGCTTTAAAGTCTTTCTGACTTAGTATTCGTATCTGTGCCGTAATTAGATTTCTTCGAATGTGCGTGGCTCGGCACGCAGTTTCTTTTACGTGTGGAAAATAGAAAATCCACCGTTGACTGGACGTATTAATTGTAACCAGCTAGCGATTAGAATTCAAGCGGGCTCCGAGAGTCCGATACAGTTAGCTCGCGTGCCATCGCAACGTGGCTTGAATCGGGTGAATAATTATTGGGCATGTAGGTAGGATGCCATACTCGCATGATAATATGCAGACGAATGATATTGTGCGCATATTCAAATGTAAAAATGCTTGGTCCGTCGAAAGAGAAATTGTTTACAAATGAAGTTTCCCTTATGGCGTCAACTTATTTGGCAACGGTGCGCCACCTGCCGTAATACTTACATCAGACTTAGATGTTTTTGAATGAATGATAGGAACTATCGTTTTAGAAAGTGACAAATTACTCGATTTCGGACCTATCTTGTGTTAAGTTTACAGTTTCATATTAGGCAATTAGCAAGAAATGTTGGTATGTTACACGTAAGTACGTAAACAGGTGTATACCTACTGTGTCTAACTCTCTATTATCCTGAATATTATATATTATAATATTATCACCTTACTAAAAACAATATTTATTTACTTATTAATTTATTAGCTACGCGTAAGTAAGTATGATACTGAATCTTGACGATCTTGATGGTTAATTCATAGATACAAAAGAAACTATTCAAGAAGAATCCACCAGCTCACATAAGTATTGGTACCTACCATTTAAACAGGCTGGTATACTTATATGAGTACGATAACTTAACAAATAATTTAAATCAAGCTTGAGACTATAGCGATACAGTTCAATTTCGATTACCACCCCGATTCTCCACCAGGCGCCCTCACGGAACCAGCAAAGAAGCAAGCGATAGTGCCCGCGATCTACATCGTCAAATACAACAAATTCGTGGACACGATTCTCGAGAAAATGAACGACGTATTGAGACAATCGTACGATCCTGTCAGCGTGAAGTTACAGCCGATCGACGCTAGCAAGAAGAACAGCAAGCCGAAGAAAAATAAGACAAAGAGTAAGAGGTAAGAAATCAGGGATCAGAATACTGCAAGTAAGCTAAGAGGCGTAATTAGAACATTTTAGGAAAACAACTTATTTAAAAAAATTAAGGCACATTATGCATGGATCTTAAAAATATTAATGAGATTATTTCGAATTTCATTTTATAAATTAAGGATTCCGAGTTTTGAGCACTTTACGATTTCCAGGAAATCAGCCACTAAGAAGAAGAACACGGCCCGTGGTGAAATCAAACAATCTACTGAAATTCCTGAAGCAACCAAAGAAAACCTACAAGTAAACGAAGTAAAGACCGACTTTGCTATTGATCTGATTAAAAACGCAAGTGAAGCCAGAGCACTAGACGTCGTCGAAAGTTCAAAAGCTAGTAAACCAACCACAGTAAAGAAGCCACCAACCAAAACACCTAAACCACCTACAAAACTAACCAAGCCGAAACCAAAACCACCGACAAAGACAACCACCAAAAAACCCACAGCGACTAAAAACAAGAAAAAAGCGAGTGAGAAAAGCAAACCACGGGCGAGAGGAACGCTCTACGGACTTTCATCGTTGAAAAGGACCGGAGATGTCGCTGTCAACATTATGAGCGACCATACTACAGTGAAGAGCAACTTCGCTGTGGGACCTCTCATACTCAGAGTCGAGAAAGTGGTATGTTTAATCAACCTTATCTAATTATCTTCTTCTTCTAAATATATAAAACTCTTTTGACGCTGACTGATAATCAACGCACAGCCCAAACTATAAGTCCTAGAAGTATGAAATTTGGAGGGTAGTATCCTTATATAGTGTAGGGGTGCACTAGGAATGGAATTTTTTGAACTCACAGTCTAGAACGCGAGCAATGCCGCTGGCGACGGCTAGTTTTGTATAAATTGGGGGGACCTGTTAGATATTTCTATAAGGTGGGTAAAAATCTTGTTCGCGGATACGGTACGACATTTTTTTTGAGATCGATATCTGAATGGCGTAATCTCTTTTAAGAAAGTAGTTTACGTAATAGGTCCTTGTCAAGTTAGTCACATTTTGTGTGCAATGAACCGCCTGTGTTGTGTAGGTATACTGTATAGTTGAATTGCCTACAACACATGCATTTAAATACAAATAAAGCTATGCTTGGGTGAATCAACAAAGTGAACAAATCAACATTCTTAGGATACACTTGCGCGGTAATTGCTTCAATAACAACAGATATTTTACAGTGATATAAATGCTCTTTACAAGTATTCTTATGAAAAAAACATGTTCTAGAAGGAAAATAGGGGAACTTCTGTTATGTACGACGTTTGACAAATGTATCAGAAACAGATGTTTCTGAGATCATCTGTTAAGATCTTTATCAACTTTGCAATAAAAATATCTTCTTCAAATTTTTTGACCGTTATAATATTCAAAGGAGTTGTGAGAGTTCAAACATTACATAGTAAAGTTAAAATGATTCTAGAAACAGTGGTTTACGACTGTTGCCTCGTAGATACAAATTCCTTTTTCTAAAAGAGTAATCAGAGGCTCGTCCTACCACATTAGCACATGATGAATTCGCAGTTTGTTTGTACTAGAAAAGTAATAAGAATGTGGTCTGTAGGTCGGGCGTGGGGCCAAGAAGGAAGTGAAATCAGCCACCGCGACCACCGCCGAGATGACAGGAAAACTTAGTTTGAGAATCAACAACGAAGGTGTTGCTACGCTACATTCTATCAAAGTTCTTCAACCCAAACAGGTAAGATTTGTTGGTATATTTACTAAAGGAGTTGACTATGGTGGCTTTATTTACGTAAGGCCGTGCTCACTTTGGACACGAATTTGTTCGTACGTAAACGTACGAGTAATGTTCGTACGAAATGAGTGCTCACACTGAATACGTTTTTCTACGTCAAATAGTACGACCGCGTGATAAATCCCAACAAGTTCGGATTGTATTCGGACGTCGTAAGTAAACGTACGTATACGTACGACTGATCGCATGCAGTGTAAGCGCTCCCATAGTCCTTGGAAGGTCGGTATCATTCGTGCGTAGTCGTACGAATCAAATTCGGGTGAAATCGTATCCAAAGTGAGCACGGCCTTAGAGTTTGATTGGTTTTATGAAGTTATCATAGCGTAAGTATTTATTAAATACCTCCAAAACAAAAATAACTGATGTCATACACAAAGCGTCAAAAGTAGTCCAAACCAGCGTCTTTTGGTACTTTACGGACCCTAATAAAATGGGGTCACGTGACTGTTTTTGGAGTTTTATCATAAGGTTTGGAATATAATGAAGTTACCGTAGTCAGTATTATATGATCTGTGCTCTAGTTAATATCAATGCGTGACCTAATACTTTAACCAGGGTATCACACATGCGAAGCCGCTGTCAGATGCTAGTGAAAATCATCTCGTTTAGATCGGTGGTGCCCTTGTACGAATGTGTTCAAAAATAAGACTTACTGGAATGTAACCAAGGTCCGAATTCCTCCACAGGTCCGCGTAGACAGCAACCACGAAAGGACCCGCGAGTTGGTCTGGAGACGAAGCGCGAGGATCGCTCACGTGGTTTCACAGAAACTGCTGTCAGCGTCCAAGCCAATGTTCCATCATCAGGCTGTTGTCAGACAATAATGAACTTTATCCTGATGAATTTACGTTGTAAAATTGAGATAGAATTAATTTGACTTCCGTGTGGTTTGAGAGCAAGCGGATTCCAACTTTCAATTCTACGAGAATGAGTTCAATTTAGAACTTTTTATTCTTGATACGAAGGCATAGTCTTTGCAATTGATTTGACAATGTAAATTCAACTCTATATCAAATCGATAAGGTATGTTATCGTGTATATATATATGGGTTTGAATGGGAAAAATTGATTAATTCAACAACTTTTAGCATATTTATATTAATCTGCAATGTTGTTGTACTATACATTAGTTAGACTGAACTAATTAAGATTTTCTGGGTAAATAACTTTAACTATCGGAGTAAGATCTACGATACTCATTATTTATTAGTCAGAGAATGCATTTATTAATTTAAGTAATTGGTGCTAAGAGACATTTTTCTATTTATTAAATATTTTGTAGAGAAATAATGTTTTTTTTTCAAGTTCTAGCTAGATATTAAATTATAAGAATTAATTCAGTTACTAATTAGGGTTTTTATCTATCTATATATTTAGCCTGTATGCACCCACTGCTGGGTATAGGCCTCCTCTTTAGTACGCCAGTATCTCCGGTCGGGTTTTTATAATAAACTAATTATTTTTAATATTCAAATATTTATTAAAGGTGCTAAAAACACACAAAACATTAAAATTAATAGGTAACTTTATCAATGATGCTTTAATTTACGAATGCGGCAAATACATAGTAAATATTATTTGAATAATTGGTACATAATAAATAACAGTGCAATATGGAATATTTTGGAAGTACATTTATCAGTCAAAATGCGAGTTTATATAACCAGCGTTTATAATTAGCCCATATTTTATTAGCCTTAGATATTAAAATAAAGAAATGGGAATATGTATTGATTAGAAAATATTTTTAGATTAATTTGCCTTCTTAGAAATAACGATAATATATTAAAATCACTGGTATACGTGCCGCCAAAACGTTACATAATTTAGATTATTTACCCACAGACACATAAATTAAGGCTTAAATATATTACATACATTAACATATAGTTTACAGAGTTTTTTTAGACTCAAAAGCTTTTATGCTCTGTACAATATACAATACCGGTAAAATTATCGATAATCACGCAGATTTTTTATTTGTTTTTTTTTTTTTTAAGTATTTCTTTAGAATGATAAGTATTCAAAAGTCGAACGATAAGATAATATAAAGGCATACAATGATGGGAATAAAATTAGTCCTGTCTTTGCTCATTTTTAGTCCATGTTTCTTGTGCAGTGAGGTAGTCATCTATAGATATCTGACAGTTAAAAATATTTATAATAGTACTAGCTTCCGACCGCGACTTCGTTCGCATCCCATTGGATCCCGCTAATTTTCCGGGATAAAAAGTATCCTATGTTACTTCTAATACTTCCAAAAATATGTGTACAAAGTTTCATGATGATGGGTTAAGTAGTTTTACGTAACAAACAAACTTACATTCACATATATCATATTAGTAGGATTAGTACGCAATTTTACAGTTTAAAATATATGGTTCAATGTTGAATCCTTGTATAATGTGCTGTGAGCATTGTTGTAAACAAAACTTTCTTTGGTTGCATTGAAGCCTATGGCTTACTAAATACGATGCTGGGATACATTTTCAAAGAAATTAAATAAAATAAATAAATAAATATTCACGGACACTTAACACAACGCCTTCTAGTCCCAAACTAAGCAAAGCTTGTACGATGGAAACTGGATGGCTGATAGAATACATAAATACATTTTTTTTTTTGTAAATAAATACTTATAATACATAGAAACACCCAGACACAGAACAAACATCTATGTTTACAATACACAAATGTTTGTTCTCAGTGGGGATCGAACCCACGACCCACAGCACGGAAGGCAGAGCTACTACCGACTGAGCCATGACGCCTGTAATTATTAAGTACACTGATAAAAAATACTACATTTTCAAAACTACCTTTTAACTAAGTATTTCTAACTACTTACTCATGCGCGTTTCAGTCATTAGAACAAGATCGATCTGATGTAACTATTTATAATAATTTTCGGAATAACTTTGTCTTTGTACTTTTATTGAATCACTATTTGTAGAGGGCGCCACCACCAAACTGATTAAGACTCAATTGTCTCATTTACTTGATGTGCAGAAATTTTGCATGATTATCAATATTTTGTGTAATCGATCTTATTCAACTACAATTACAATAACTGCATGTACCTAGACTCACCTTGTACAATTTATCATAACATTTGGTTTAGGAAACCCGTAATCTTTTAATGTTGATTCTAGACCTGTATTTTCTTCTTCTCTTCATTAATGGCCTGTGTCCGTCATTTCGACAGACAATTTTGCCAATGTCAAGTGTTAAAATTGTAATAAATAAGTCAAGTCAAGTCATTTGTCAAGTCGGCTGTCGTTTGTTTTGAAAAGAAAATGGTGGATTTTCTCTTCAAAACCTAACACGAATTTTCACATTCAGAAAAACCACTTTACACACATTTATTCCAATGGCTCACACTTTATGTTACGACCTAAGTATTATTGGTTAAAATTCCACCAAAATTAAACAACAATACTCACAATAACACAAGAAAAACTATTAAAATAAGTGCTATGTGTCGTTTCAAAAAATGTCAAAACTCGTGTCCGATCTGTATTTTAGACCAATGCTCTTAATGACTTTAGTGAAAAACTGTTACAAAGCCAGTTTTTGAGCGTTATTTCAGAATACGGGTCCTTGATATGAAATATTTCTAAAGGAATCACCGAGCGCGGATCAAAAGGTGTTTTGTCAGTGGTCAAGATAAAACGCACAAGGTGCACTAAACATTACACTACTATTCAAAGAGGTCACGTGTCATTGACCTCGCTGCTGTGAGATCTCTTCCTGTTACCGTTCAGTAATGGCGTCCTATTTAGTTCATCGATGACGATTTCTGTGACGTCATCGTCTTGCTGAATCGCGTCGTATATGGGGGGCGGGGAATGTGACCCGTTCAGTTTGATTATTGGCAGAGGAATGTTTCCTGTTAGATCTGAAATATAAATGAGCAGATAAACAAATATCCAATGATAAGTTGATAATATTACAAAGATTCCAAAAAGTGAAAAGAATAGGCTTAAAATTATTCCACTGAGTTTCTTCAGCCTGTAATAATCATGATGATCACATAAAATACTGATTTAACACTAGCAATCGTGCTTTGAACGGACTTTTCTTACAGAGGACATTAGACCCTGTGTTGGTGAACTCAGAGGCGACATTCACTCGTGACTACAGCAAGATATCACCTTCTTTTGTTTTTCAAACCCTTCTTCTACAATTGAGAGTTTTTACATTACCTACTTGTAAGTTCAGTTCGTTTGGCGACAGCACACAAACGACACTAGACCTTGCTTTGATTAACACAGAGGCGATATTCGCTCGTGGGAACCGCCAGATACTCTCGTTCTTTTGTTTTTCAGTTAAAGCGTATCAAAATGCTGTGAGATATCTTACTCTGTAATGTAGAGTCCAGTTCGCTCGGCGACAGCACACAGGCGACACTAGACCCTGCGTTGCTGAACACAGAGGCTACATTCGCTCGCGGTGATAGAAGTACCAGCGGTTGCCCTCGCGCTGATAGCGAACTTGATAATGCACACAAGCCTTTAGCTGCGGTGAAGTCGGCACCTGAAAATTGAAACAAAACTTATGAGACTCGAAGCTTACTATACCTTTTTTAGAGCTTTCTAAGCTCACTACTACTAGATTAAGAACGGGGACTTGTACTAGCTCTACCTCAAGATCGTGAGGTTTTTTTCTCTGAAAAAATATGTGTGACGTTCTCCAGATGTTTGAATTTCACAGTTATTGGTAAATGAGCTCTTCATCACTGTCTTTAGAGCACCAATCTTCAGTCAAAAACTACAGGTAGGTATCCACCTAGTTTTTATGCCGCTAATTCCACATTGCAAATGTGTCAGAAATTGAGTCTTACACCGCAAACCTTAGAGCATAAAATCGTCAAGCTTACCCAGCACATATCTGCAGTCAATAACGACAGGTAGACTGCAACCACCTTGTTTCTTGGCAGCTCGTTGAACATACTGCCTTATGTATTCAACTCCGGGGAAGTACAAGCTGTTGCCTACTGTTACTAGTACGTAATTTGAACCCGTTGACGTCTGAAAATATTTAAATATTAATATTTAAACAGCTTGAATATACACGGTCTTTCGTTGCCTGAAATAAAAGGTCATAGGAAGTAAAGGTAGAATGAAAAAAGGCTCAAAATCGATTTTCTTGGAAATCGATGGCAGACTTACAGAACTAATTTTTTTTAAATTAATTGATTACTTTAGCACAGGATATAGAACAAAATAGGAGTAAAAAGTAATTATGAACACTCGGAATCTTTTTCATTTATTTATGAAGTTCTCGAACCTTCAACAATGTTGCCAAAACAAACAAACCAAAAACAAAACACTTCAGTTCGTTAGGTCAAAACGCCTTTTGGTAATGCAATAATTGAGAGCCCAAGTTATAATCAACTATTAGTTTGAACGGTCTCAGTACCGTTTTATGTATAATATTTATTAATTACCGTGACTATTTCTGCATCAAGCTGGGGCCTTGCACTGGGGTATAGCAGTAGAATCACATTGACACACACTCCAGCTAGGATACCGAGTTCGACTCCCACACAGAGACATAATGCAAACGTAGCGAACGCCGGTACAAGATCAGCGCGTCTGGATCTCCACATTGGTTTCACTACCTGTAAAATAAATATTATAAGTTTAAAAATTTGAAAAACAGACTTCAATTTGATACGCCTAATGATGATGATGATGGCAGTTCATTGGGACTGTACTAATGTTCATAAACACCACAGATAAGTTGCAGGAAAGCAAAATAAACATATCGTGTACGTGAATGAAATGTTTTTTTCTAGTTATTCTTATTTAACTGTCAAACTACTGAACCGATTTTGATAAAACTTTTATGGGACCAATCTGAAAGTATACCCTTTCAGATAAAAAAATCCAGATAAGTTCGGAGGCTCGGATGACGGAGTTATGAGAACAAACATACAAAATTAAAAAAATACAACCGAATTGAGAACCTCCTCTTTTTTTAAATTGGTATAGTGGTGTAAATTGTTGACTTTCTTGAATGTTTTGACAGACGACAGACCAAATAAAAAGTCATCGGCGCACTGGGAAGATAGATAGATACTTTATTGGACATAGACACAGAAAATACAGAACATATTCATATTGATTCGGCAAAAGCAAACATTTGGATCACAGAAGATGAGAACGAGGCATGGCCAAGGAGAAAGAAGGTCTAGCTAATTGCTTACTAGGCCTAAACGCATTTCGGTATCGATTGACAAATATATCTGAGTAAAAAAGAATAACCTTCAGTACTACAACTTCTGGTTTAGACTGTACGGTTATTATAAGAGCAAGAGTCACGTACTTATTCTATAATGATTTAGATTCAATTGTTGTTTTTGCACGAACAGGTTTTGTTATAGGATAAAACATTCTGTTCCTTTTATACCAACTTATAGGTATACAAGAAACAAGATGTTTTATCACAGAGCACGATATTAATTGTAAAATGATAAATAAGTTACATAAATGTACATTAAACATAATGTTACATTCTAAGGACCTTACAAATAAAGGTAGACTTTCACAAAACACAATGGTATGTTTATGTCACGGACGGAGTTCCAAACACGACGAAACAAACGCTTGTAATTATACCAACGATATGAAACCTGCAGTTACGGCTTAGTATCTTATTATTTTTATACCCGCGACTTCGTACGCTTGCGAAAATTTCCACCAAAATATCTGCCAACCAGCATACGATGAACCTCGTAGCAAATGGCTGCTTTTGGTTTAGAAAGTTCAAGCTGTATCTAAGAATCATCGTCCTTGATTTCAATAAAATATAGCCTATGTTTCAATCCGGAAAAATGTCTTCTGAAAGGTATAAGTTTCGTTGAAATTGGTCCAGTAGTTAAGGCGTGACCCGCGAACAAACAATCAGACATTCAATTTTCGGAATCAGATTACTTTATTTAGTAGACCCAGCGGCAACCTTATCAAACATTTATTATTTGCAGCTTTATGTATACTGTCAAAAGTGGCAACTTTTTTATTAATATTATTATTATTATTTTTTGTTTCAACTTTTTTATTGCTCTGTGAGGTAATGCATTGTTATAGGCAGAAGTTACTACTTAACATCAGGTGAGCTATCAGCTTGTTCCATTACTATTATCATAAAAAAATAAAAAATAATAGAGAAATCATTAAAACCGTGACTGGCTAATTTCAAGCGATGATTATTAGGTCGTTAAATATTAACTATCAAATGCTACATAATGGGGCTGCATCTTTTTATGCATTTTTTTATATTTTTTTGCTTATTTCTTGCTATGTGTTCTGTGTTAGCGAATTACGATTTTTTACTAGTCACGAAATATAAGATAGATTAATCTGAATGTATTTTAAATTAGTAGAAATATGTTGAAAAAAGACGGAATTCTGATTTGTTAATGACAAGGCATCTTTATAAACCTTTTCTACATTAATTATATTTTGAACCCCGACCGAAAAACAGAAAGAGTGTTATAAGGTTGACGGCGTTGTGTGCCTATCTGTCTGTGCCCTCGTAGATCTGAAAAATGGGCTATGATTTGAATGCGGCCTTTTTTTATGCCAGAAAGGTGATATATCTGGGATGGTTCTAGCCATGATTGGTAAAAATTAGTGGAGCTGTTCCCAAGACTCATATCTTGCATATTCATTCACCTTTAAAATCAGTTTTATAGAGCACGTCTACTGACGACATATTTTTGATTCAAAACTACTATAAATACCTCATATTCTATCATAAATATCACAGCGCAGATCACAACGGCAGCCAAGGACGCCTTCGGAATGAAGTAGAAGTATGGAGTCAGGAGACTAAGCGCTAACAACACCAATATACCTGGAAACAAAGAAAACTAATTCAATAATCTTAAAACTGATATCAGTGGGGTATTTAATCGTATCGTGAAGGTTGCGTAGCTAAGTTACACTGCGCAGTATGTCACAGTTGACGCGCAGTGTGACTAAAATGTCTATAGCTAAGTCCACTCCCTTTCATCTACAACTTTGATCTTATTTTTCTGCTAACTTTGCATTTTATTGCTTAACATCAGGTTAGATTGTGGTCAAACGGTTGCCTATATTGCATAAAAAAATAAAAACTAAGCTCTGTTTTTTTTATTATTGTTATGTTTCGCAGCGCGCGCTAGGTTTTCAACTCTTAATAGCGCATGCTTCACGTGCGCTGTTGACTGCGCTATGATGCATGCCCTTGTTAAACAAAACAAAGCATGGTGTGGATTTTGCTAATGTAGTGACAAAACGTGATTGGTTCTATTCCGTAGATGATAGATAAATAAATATATATACATATAAGAATTTCACACAACGCCTTCTAGTCCCAAACAAATAAAAAGTTATAGATTGTTTAAACATTACTGCATAGAAGCAGCAACGTGTTACAGTTTGCGCGTTGGTTTTGTCTTCACTGCTCGATTCGTTAGTATGGCTGTGAACATTCGCAGTACAAAAGCAGTAGTGCTTATTGTACAACATTCGATTTGGATAAAACCTTGTGACATACCAAACTGTCAACATTGTCAGTCAATGGTTTTTTTTTATTCTTTTATTTTGTAAGGACTTTTGAGTCGCTTAGCGACACGAGTTTTGACATTTTCTGAAACGACACATAGCACTTTTATTTTAATAGTTTTTCTTGTGTTATTGTGAGTATTGTTGTTTAATTTTGGTGGAACCAATAATACTTAGGTCGTAGCATAAAGTGTAAGCCATTGGAATAAATGTGTGTAAAGTGGTTTTTCTGAATGTGAAAATTCGTGTTAGGTTTTGAAGAGAAAATCCACCATTTTCTTTTCAAAACAAACGACAGCCGACTTGACAAATGACTTGACTTGATTTATATTATTACAATTATATCACTTGACATTGGCAAAATTGTCTGTCGAAATGACGGACAGAGGCCATTAATGAAGTGAAGAAGAAGAGTCGCTTAGCGACTATGTCAGCCCTATTATAACTCAGTCAATGGTTAAAATAATTTTATCGCAAGTACTTGGATTTGCCTTTGATTTTATACCTCTTTTAACATATTTATGTATACTGCGCCTGAATATTAGTCGTTTAACTACAGTTTTACGTATTATTACGATTTTAAATGACTCATTAAACACAACGGTATAACTTGTATAGTAAATTCCATAGAAAAATGTTAATTCTTGAATGCTATGCTAATTAGCAAACGGAATAAAAATATGTTTAGCTGTAGTATTATTCAGCGGAGGTGATTATGCAGTATCTAAGTTCGTAGACCTCAAAATGTTGTATGTTCAACTATCTTTAGGTAACATTTTAACTAACTCTAGAACGTTCAGATAAAAGGTATAAAGGTGTTATTCCGTTTTTACTACCTCTGATAAAAAAAAAAGTTTTTGTCTGTCTACAAAGTGAGTGGTCATCATGATTCACTATTATTTGAGCTTATGCTCACTGTATGTAAGTACTTAGCTCCTCAGTCTGTTAAGCAGACTTATCTAGGTACTGTTGCGGCGATGTTTTTTTTTTAAATGTAAAATCCGTCGAACTGCATGGCTCACGGCAATGGATAATGAAGCAGTAACCGGTATAGTTCCTACAAACAACCCCAGAATATGAATTATATTGTGGTGATATTTTGAATACCTATAATCTTCTTAGAATTTCTAGTTAGAATCTATAATATCTTTTCGGAATCTAAAATCTCTTTTTAGAACCTAAAATCACTTCTTAAAATCTAGAATATCTTCTTACAATCTAAAATATCTTAAGATATACAATCTTTACTAACAATCTAGAATCTCTTTTCAGAATCTAAAATCTCTTAGAACCTAGAATCTCTTCTTCGAATCTTAAATCACTTCTTAAAATTTAGAATCTCTTACAATGTAGAATCTCTTAGAATTTACAATATCTTCTTAGAATCTAGAATCTCTTTTCAGAATCTAAAATATCTTCTTAGAACCTAGAATCTCTTCTTACAATCTAGAATCTTCTATTTTTTATCCCTTACCGGTATAAATTCCGCCGAACTGTGTGGCGACCCCGCTAGCGTGGTTCACAGCACTGCGAGAGAAGGAACCAGTAATCGGCATTGCACCGACGAATGAACCCACGATGTTTGTCAGGGATAACGTGAAGAGTTCCTGAGTAGCATCTATTGAGTCGCCGCTCGCTGTGAATAAAATATAATGAAAAAGTGTGGTGATAATGTGAATTAGCAAATTGGTATTTATTTCCAGCAATACAAGGATCATTTTGAAACTTTCGGGTGCGTCAACGTGAAAGGGTAAGCTAAGAATGGTTTAAAGCATGTTTTCTTTAGTTTCAGGTGGTTTGAGTGAGGATCAAAGTAACAAGTCTCAGATAAGAAGTCAATAAAAGACTAATAAAATAAGTTGGCTGTATCAATAGTATGTAAATAAGTCATGATAAACAACTGACATACGACTGCAAACCACCTTGCATGTATAATGTTCTTTTATTTCTTTGTTACCTTATTTTATTCACAAAGAAAATTAAATCTTTTATTTCTTGAGGGCATTTTCAATTTGCAAAAATTAGTTATGGCAGTCAATTGAATTTTTGTTTATTTTTATTTAAAAAAATTGACGGCTACGTAAGTATTTATTTTGTTATCAGTTGCCACTTATGACATTGACATTTTTTGATAACAGGTCACCCGCAAAGATGCTTGCAAAAAATCATTTATAAAATTCAGTACGATATAAAATAGTAAACATTTGCATGGCTTCTGCATGCAGGAAATAAGAGAAAACTGTTATTTTTTACATTTTTAAAGTCAATAGTGTTTTTTATTCTTTGACTGAGCTGAACCCGTAGTCTGAGTTTCATTTTGTTGTTTTGCAAAAAGCCATTCGCAAATTAAAAAAACTATTTGGCAAAACAGTACTTCTTATATTAGGCAAGCGTAGTGTAGGACGCCTTCCGGCTAGGTGGGGTGACGATCTGAGACATGTAGCTGGCAAAAACTGGATGAGAAGAGCCGAAGACCGGGCTCAGTGGCGCGTCTTGGGAGAGACCTATGTCCAGCAAAGGACCGATGTAGGTTGATGATGATGATGATGACTTCTTATATTGTTGTTTTGTTACATATAGAGCGCTGCATTTACGTAATTATAATGTCTAGTTATAGTCTTATCAACAGGAAAGTACGTACGGGGCAGACTAGTCTGCGGTTTCATCACACATATCCGACACTATGAGAGTACTTGAAAAATTCAGTGTTGAACTAACAGTTTCGAACTAATAGTCCGCTGATTCCGCTCTGAAGGTGGAGCTATGAGAACTACAGTTACGCCTTGACCTTTCAATCTCAATAATTGTCTTTACTAACTACTTTTTTACAACTATTCATCTCTGTGATTGTTCTTTTGAATCACAACTACGATTAGACTACATAGTGCTATCGATTCTCTTGCTGTATTTTTCTAAACTAACCTAATTTTATAGCTCTAAAATTATAGCCGTCTCTTTCGTTTCAGTTTATGAGAAAGAGACGGCAACATTTTTAGCGCTGTCAAATTAGGTTAGTTTCGAAAAATGCAACAAGAGAATAGATACCATTGATTACATAAATAAACTCGCTTCCCACGTGTTGAACAAAACGACATTTTGACATTACAAGTTGAATGTCAAAACAGTCTTTATAAAATCCATTCAGTATAATGATAACCATTCGTATTGTTTACGAAATAAAATCCTTAGATTGTAATAAGCACGTCGGGGTAATGAGCTGTAGTTAATTAAAAGAAATCGGTATAATGATTGATTCAGAGTAGCGACGGCCATTTTCTATTGCAACGGTGTTATTATGCTAGTTAAAATAAGGAATTAGGCTTTAGTGCTTTGTCCGTTTGTTCGAAATAGTCTTTGCAATGTTACTGAATAAAAGTTTTTTTATAAAACGAAACTATCTGACACCCCCGACTTCGTACGCATGCGAAACTTCCCACCAAAATATCTGTCAACGAGCTTACGATGAACCTCGTAGCAAATGGCTGCTTTTGGTTTAGAGAGTTCAAGTCTTTGATTTCAATAAAATATTTATAGCCTATGTTTCAATCCGGAAAAAGGTCTTCTAAATGGTATAAGTTTCATTGAAATTGGTCCAGTAGTTTAGGCGTGATCAGCGAATAAACAAACAGACAAAATCGATTTTCGGAATCAGAATAGCTTATTTAGTAGATCTGCATATTTAGTTTATCCATATCTTTAATTTTAGTTTTTGGCTTTTTTACAGTTTAATAATAATACAGATGATGGAACAAGGCCGTGGCTAACCTGATGTTTAGTGGTAACCACTGCCTATAACAATGCATTGCCTCACTGAGCACATCCAATAAGCAAACAAGCTCGTATAAGTTAGTGACCAACTCTGGTGACGGAGTTTTTAGGCCGCCTTAAGGCCTCCGTCGTGGCGTGGACTGCGCCCATCGCTCTGAGACATAAAGGTGTTAAGTCTCATGTGCGTGTATTTGCACCGGCACCCATACCCTTCAAACCAAGATAATTGACTTTGACCGTGTTAAAAACCATTCAACGTTTTTAAAGGGTATGGGAATCTTAAAATATTTATCTAGCTAAATTATACTACAGACTGCATGACTGACGATTAACGCGAAGCCGTAGTAGGTAGGTACATAATTATTTTTTAAAAGCAGATTACCTTCATATCTATTTTAGTTGTACCTACTAGAAGAATTCTCGAAGCTAGAACTAACCGTGTTTGATTGTATAAATAAACCTATTATTCTTGTACTCATCATCATCATCTCCTTGCCCTTTTCCCACTTTATGTAGGGTCGGCAAAACATGTGTTTTTCTTCCATGCTCTTCTATCAGCCGTCATCTCAGTTGTCACTCCTTTCTTACCCATATCATTTTTCACGCAGTCCATCCATCTTTTCTTTGGCCTACCTCTACTCTTATATCCATCTACATTCATATCTAATACTCTTCTTGTTACATGACCTTCATCTCTTCGCATAACATGGCCATACCATGCTAACCTGCTGCTCATCATCTTTTCATTCACTGGCGCCATTTCAAACTTCCTCTGATATACTCATTCTCATTCCTGATCTTATCCATTCTAGTCACTCCACACATCCATCTCAACATTCGCATCTCTGCCGCATGTACTCTTCTTTCATCCGTCCCTTTCGTTGCCCAACACTCAGACCCATACCCATACACCTATTATTCTTGTAATGTCAATACAAAAATCTGTAAATTTTTTATACGGCTTACGATAATAATTTCTTATACTAGAAAATGTAACGAGAACTTTTTTTTAAAAAACCTACAAATAAAAAATTACATTTGAACTAAATATGTTAAACGGTGTTTATTCCACGGTTTACGCAAATCATAATTTAAACGTATGTTAAATATGTTAAATAATTAAACCCCATTATTCATTTCCAACTGTCATTTTAAAAAAATGCTCTATCATTGTCACTTGGATGACAACGAAACGAGATGACCACAGATTGAGCAATTATATTAGTTGGCTCAGCTTTAGAAGACCAATATGAATATACCCTTTAGTCTTTGATGCACAAGGCCATTAAGAAGGTAGGTATACTTTAAAAAAAATACTTACCAAAAGCCTTAGCGATGGCCACATTGCCTAAAACGGCAATAACAGGGACTAGAACTATAGACGAGCCGAGATCGGAACACATCTCTATGAAGGAGACATCCGTCCCTTTAACCACTGTGGTGAAAGGTGGCACGCTCAATGATGGTAGACCGTCTCTAGAAATAAACATAGAACATTATAAAAATACTTATAATATCGAAATAATAAAAATAAAGTGAATGGAATCTTATTGCCTACTAAAAGAAGACTGGTAAACAATGCTCTTAGCATTAAGTCCTCCTAGCACTAGATAGATAGATAGATAGATAGAAAACTCTTTATTGTACACCACTTTTACAGAAATTATAAAATAAACACA
Source organism: Eulithis prunata (assembly GCA_918843925.1). NCBI lineage: Eukaryota > Metazoa > Arthropoda > Insecta > Lepidoptera > Geometridae > Eulithis > Eulithis prunata. The sequence goes on along the minus strand of OU974014.1, from coordinate 4,322,873 downwards.
GAGTTCATTATTCTTATGTGAAGTACAATGGGCGGCCTTATCGCTATGAGCGATCTCTTCCAGGCAACCTTTGGATGGACTGGATTTTATATGAACGAAAGTGACGGTGTAATACGTTGATGACGGTGTTTGTGTGAAATTTTTAAATAAATAAATAAAAGTATGGTTAAAGTTTTTAGTGATTTGTGACATTTCTAGTAATCTAACCTCAGTTGGATCAATAGTGCTTTCATCTATGATAAACAAGATCGATTGGCATCATAATTTTTTTTGATTAAATTGCCCTTGGATTTCTGCAAAAAAAAAACAGAAATCCTCACTGCTATATTGTACCATGCTACGACGTAGCCAGAGGTGATTTCTGGAAAAAAAACTTGAAAATTGAGATTTCTGGAATATAGTGCAAAGTGCCCTTACTGCCCCATCAAAAAAATCCACCGTGTATACTTAAAAGTGAAATGTTATAATCTAGAATACGTGTAGATTGTTTAGCTACTTAGTAAGTAGTACTTACTTCACTGTACCGGTGAGTTTAAACGGCGATTCTCCATTGTTTGACTCAAAGAAAAACGCTAGAAGCGAACAGAAGACCACTACTATAGCGTTCCTTGATGTAGACAGGAGCCATAGTGTTTTCTTTATGCTTTTCTGTCCGGATGATATGTTTAGATCCTTCATTTTCTGGAAGGGAAGTCATATTTTAGAACCCTTAGCATCGTTTCACGTTGCTTGGCTCTCGCAAATAATATTGCAGGTAAGCATAAACATAATAAATAAATAACATTATGTATTAAACATTTCAATATAATTCGAAATGCCAAAAGTACTATTGGATGTCAAATCAAATTAATATTTAATTAGACATACAATTTCTGGATTTCCTAATGCCTATCTAGAGATTAAGGTTGACCAATTTGACCAGCTATGTGTCACTTAAAACATGGCAGAATTGAAATCCACAATGTTAAATGCACCACTTAGAGCTAGAGGTAATATGACAACATGTTCAAAATTTTTTATACGGTTACCCATCTATTCCATTGCAAACTAGCGTGGTCACACTCGAATATTCTGTAGTGCAAGTAGTGCAGCATAATGACGGTCATTATGCCATATGTTTCGTTTTCATTAACATGGCAACATTTCTGTTTGACAGGAACAAATAAAACTACGACGGAATAAATTCAACCGTGCATAATGCGTATTTAAGTACGAGGTCGAACGTACACATAATTTAGCAAATAAAATACTCACTCGCATCATAAGCAAAACAGCGATGCACGATACACCTAAACAGCTGTCTGCGAGTCGCGCGTTCGGTAAATTTACCACCACCTGTGGAAATAATGGCTTATTTAAATGTGAAAAAAATAAAAAATAGTACATTATGGTACTAGTGTGGTACATTGGTGATTACCGCCGAGGTGCCATTGAAGTCGTCTTAAGAAAGCCGAGAACGGTAATCACCAATACACACGTGTATCATACGACGTTTTTCAACACACTTGTGAATAAAATAACAATAAAACAACTAAAATTTCAACAGCGAAAACGCGTTGTGAAAAATGTTTCGCTATGGCGGGAAAAATTAATCAGTTTTCCTATGCGCGCGCATTGCGATCGGCCACAGACTAAAGGGATGAGGTTTTTTTTTTAATTTATTTTCCGCGCTTAGGGTTTGCGCCTATTCTGCCACGTAAAAAATGGGGAATTTAAAGTTTTCTTTTATTACAGAGAAAACAAAAGTTATATTTGAGTGAAAGTTTTATTTATTAAACACGTACGAGTTAAAATTATCTATTTAAATAAGAAGTTGCATGAAATGAGCAAGCAATAGGAACATTCATTTATTTGTTCTATTGAACACGATCTTTTTTTAGAATAAAAACTTTTTTAGTAACAAAGCTACTCAACCAATAAAATTTAAAAAAAAATATCTATAACTCACTAGTGAGTTATAGCAATGAAAAAGTCACAGTTTTATTATGGGTGTCATTATGTGCCTAATTGCGGTGACCATAGAGCCACTTTATGAGCAAGTGTGTTGAAAACATTATTATACACAGCCCGACTTCACCCACAGCTGGGTAGAACCCTGTCTGTGTCATTCCTCACGGTCTTGTGCTAATCTCATCAAAGTTTCGTCCGCGATGTCAACAACATCGCCTGCCCAGCTCCCGTCTCACTGACGTTTTGTAACGTGTTATTGAACGCCATTTAGGCTAGCTCTTGTCATCACCTCGGCTTGCCAGTAAATAATAAGCTTAAAACTATATAAAATAGTTTTCGTACTAGCACGTACTAGGTATCGTACTTCTCATCTAGCACGTACTTCTGCAGGTGTTAAATTTTCGCGTAAACAGTAAGTAGTGTGACGTACATTATTTTTTCCTTCAGTTTTCGTCACGGTTGAAATTATTAAGGTGGATCCACATCTGACCTTTTGTCCGTACCGTATCAGCGTCGCGATCAAAGAACGCTAGTTTGGACGCCGCCGTACCACCGTACCGTAACCAAACGGGCGTCCAAACTAGCGTTCTTTGACCGCGACGCTGATACGATACGGAGCTACGGTACGGACAAAAGATCAGATGTGGACCCACCTTATTATATTCCAAAACTAGCGTAATCGAAGAATACTTACTGCGTACCTAGGTAAGTAGGTACTTACCTACTAAAAGGAGATTCTTACAGAAATACATCGCGTAAGTATAGGTAATGAAATATGAAATAGCGTTCTCTATACTGTTAGGTATGGTTATGTTTTAGTACCTACTAAGTATTTCAAAAGGTAATTTGTATCAAATCTTAGTTTATAATATGAAACTAATCTGGAAATTTTCTTACAAGCATAACCTATCAATTGATTCGTGCCAATATACATTACTAAACTAAGTAAGTATAACGTACCTACTTATAAATATAAAAATTCTAAGATTAATAATTCATATGGATTTACCTGCTTTACAGTATCAACGAACCCGCGAGATTTGAACTGCAGACCTAAAAGACCTTTGAGTTGCGACACAGCTATGATGACAGACGTTGCAGACGTGAAGCCAACTGTTACAGGCACTGATATGAAGTCGATGAGCACACCTACAGAAGAAAACCAAACAATAAAAAGCAAACAGAAATAAATTCAGTTACCTATTGCTAAGATAATCTGAATCCTATCGAATAAATAATACTCATTTATTCATTCTTATGAAACGAGTCGTTAACTTTGTTGACGGAGTTCTAAACTATCCGAAGGCTACAGTCATGGTTAAACGGCTATTACATAAATATTAATTTAGAAATAAAATCACGCACCCAAATGTAGAATTCCCATGATCAGTTGCACGACGCCAGATAAAAAGCACAGCAGTACAGCATAATCAGCATTCCTCCCAGCAATTTGCTGGTTCGTCATTAGAGCCAGTAAGGCTGTCGGCCCTAGAGTTATGTCCTTGCATGACCCGAATACTACGTACACGAAGCACCCGACGAACGACGAGTAGAGACCGTCCTAAAACGTGTTAAGTGCGTGATTACTTAGAAGATGTTTAGGAGATACTTTTGATGTGGATGTTTTTCACTGCCATTCGTTCCCATGTAGAGGATCGTGACTCTGTGCAACTCTATATAGTATGTTTCTATCTCAGAGGTAACAGCTTAATGGGTGTTGATGGAGATCTTTAACTCTTTGTACATTTAGACAAAACACTCTTTCTCGGAATCGTAAGCGATGACACCTTGATTCGAAACGCATTTCAGTAACTAGAAGCGTAACGTAAGGTTTGTTGTCTGGCGACACTTCTGTCTTTGTTTTGATTGGGACACGGTAAGTTTACACTGTATTCAAGAAATTGTTCTTGCTCTTTATCAAATTACAGACATAGTAAGACAGCTAAAATGTGAAATGCTCAGTAGGCAGGCTGAGGTTCACGTGGATGGATAATGGGTAAGTATGACTGTTACCTGAGGATTAAGTCCAGCTAGAGTAGCATACGCCAACGCTTGAGGTATAACTGTAAGGCCGACTGTTATACCAGCTATGAGATCTGCTATGGCCTTCTCTGAGTTGTATTCTGGTAACCATCTAGTAACCGGTATTCTTTTGTGTAGGAGTCTTTTGCATCGTGTCTGTTTCTTCGACCGGTGTTTTGACGGTGAAGACATTGTTGTAGCTATACCTACCTGTTGAGCAATAAAACACTGATTATAAGGCTCCCGACATAGAGATGATGGCTTAATATACTCGTATCATCGACCTTTCATTATGTAACATTGTTTTGTATATAAACTGCGTCTTAATCAAGTTAGAATGAATGAATGAATGATTTTAAAGACACTGGATATTGGGCAACTTCGTAGTCATAAAAGTGATAATCAATACGGAAGCACGTACACGCGATAAAAATATAGTAAAGTTCAAATACTATGGCCAGTGTATACGGCCCTTCATTGTATCAAAATAGTAGGTACTAAACAACCATAAACTGTTTTCTTTTACCTGCCCAACTTAAACAAGGGGAGGCACCCTAACTTTGAAGCATACCTACAATTATAATAAAAGCATTCACTAGATTGAGCCTTTAATTTAATTTAGCTAACAAAGAAAAATAACATAGAATAAAACAGCAATGTTACTAAGTAAAAATGAGAAAAGATAATCGTAAAAATGTTTTTGAAGGAGCTAAACAATATGCAAACAACTGTAAAAGGTGAACCGACCTAATTACACAACACTGATACAAATAAATAAATCAAGACCAATTTTGTAACATTGTTCTATTTCAATTCTTATTTTCTTAAAATAAACTTTTCTTCGAGGAATAAACGAGTGTCTGTTTCAAATCTCGTTAAACTTTCTTTTGCGGAAAAGATTTTTGAGTAAGTGGGATGGGAGATGGGAGGATGTATTGGCAATGGAAGCTCGCAATTTGACATGGTTCAGTTAGTGTGGCCTTTGTGATGTCGCAGTCCATACTCGCATCACAGAAGCTCACATCACAGTAAACGCAATATATGCTCAGCTCAATATGTAGTCGGTAGAGTGTATGTCTATAAAGCACTCCTAAGGGAAATATTGGGTACAAGATTTAATTTAAGGCCCTTTGTGACGCACACTTCCAATTTTCTAATAAAGGTCGGCCGCTAAACACTCGTGTCGAAAACAAAAGGACCAAAAGCTCTTACATACGAAAGGTCCACATAAACGATGCTCTCTATATTACTGTTTCGAATCTAAACATAAACAATTAATATTACGTAGCTGACTGATATACAATCAATTAAGCACAAGATTAGTTTTTTTAGTAACTTTGATTTCACAAAGGAATAATTCCAGAGATTCAAAAATAAGTTCTTTCGATGGAAAGTTATTATACGCAAGAAAGAAATACCACGAGAACGAAGTCACAGGCATTCTACCAGTAGGAAATATTTCGCTTTATTGCGCGAGATCGCTTAGTCCAATATTGAGCTTTGTGCTCGAGATAATGAAAAGGGTCGAAGTGTACATAGGTACCTAAGTAGGCGATAATGTTTCATTAATTTTCGAGACTATTTTCATTCAATGGTGTAGGTATCAGGTGTTTTCTTTTCTACAGCGGAGTGTTGTACATTCTCCAGAATCGAGTTATATTTCAAGATACGGTTCGAGTAACTCCTAATTGCAAAACATTTCGAAGAAAACTGCCCGCATGTTACATGTATTTTCGTAATCAACTCAATAATGAAAGCACTACAACCACGCAGTGGTTTCCAATCGAACAAGTAAACCTAATTAGGGTCCATTTATCTATCACAGAACTACGAAACCCACACGTGTAAATGGGAAATATATGGGGATTTACTTCAACACGTAGTAGGTATCTACAATTTTTTGAGAAAATCCTTAGTAAAGTAAATTAACAACATAATATATTCCACCGGGAATCCAGGTAGAATCAATAACTGTCAGTCCACCTCCAAAGCGGCAGGAAATCAGAGTAGAATTACCTATAAGGGACGGAACACCGGTAACGGCCAGGTCCGACAATATTGAGGTTCTACGTTAATTGGCAATGGTAGGTATGTAACGGTCCTAATAAACCTCCGAACAATATCTTAGGTGCGCTTTGTTACCGGAGCCAGGTGCGTTGCCCAATTATTCTTCAAATTGGACCATAGAAGGGAAATAATATTGGAACTTTACCACACAAACTTAGCTGCTTATATCAAGCATGGACAGACAATGAAAGCAAGAGCCACGAACCAAGAAGTTGAAGTATAGACTGGTATTTGTAATTTTCACTGCTCAGCAAAGCTATGAAAATTTCAAATATTTGTCTAAATATAGGAACATTTTGATGGAATTTCCATAGCTTTGCGACTGCTAATTTGAGAAGTAATATGAATGATAAGTAGGTATCTATTACCTACGTAAATGGCGGATGCTACGGCTTTTACCTACTAAAATTACTATTTGAGACTAAATTATCTGCTTATCACTGTAAATCAGTTGTCCTCAATGCAGCCATTAATGCTATACAATAATCTGCCATGTCAAGGGTAACATTACGGTGAGAAAATTTCTATCAAGAACCCGTCAAATGAATCCAAATGGAATCCACTATTTCAATATGATAATTTTACCAAATGAGTAAGTATGAAGAAAACATATTCGAAAGGAATAACAGTCACGTGGCAAAATAATTTAATTTGTATGACTGGAAGGTATACTTGATGACTTAAATAACCAACATTTTCTAGATAATCTAGCATAATCAATAGTATCAATTCTGTAATCCGAAACAGACTACAGAATTTCAGAAATATTTAGAATTTGATATTAGGCTTTAATTATGGATCATGGCCACTGCGTACCTTGAAGTGATAGCAACGCTTTGGATGAAAAAAGGTAAGGTGACTTTGGGGTTATTTCTTCCAGGCCCGAACAAAAACCCAACGGATTTACGATGAAAAGCAGATTGTTACAAAGTTCCAAAAAATATAGGTACTCGTAAGTATTCCAAATTATATACATATCACAACAAGTAACTTTAACTCCATAACAAGTTATTCGATTCAAGTAAATTTGACTGCTCGTACTGCGAGTCGATTATAAATTGTTTGATTTAGGTATATCGACATTAATTACCTCGAGAGTTTAGCTACATATTCCTTCCCGGATTTGCTTTACTTTGTAAACAAAATTCACGTGAAGTAAGAAGTAGGTGATGTTCTAGTCTTCTTGTAGTCTAAAGGATCCGAATATTTACTATAGAATGTGTTCTTACTTGCTACATGTTTCAAACTGTCAATATTGACATATGTAAATTCTGATAATGTATTCTCTTCCAAGGTTCTTCAGTAGGTCCTATATTATTTTTTTACTGTAAACTCGGTAACATAAATATCATCAAAAGAAATAGGTAGATCTGCTGTGAAATGTTCATTAATTATGAAAAGTTATTTTTAATGAAATTGTAAAAGCGGAAGTCAGTTAAAAAGTTATCTTCAACCAGAATGTCACTCACATTGACCGCGAATACGATAAAAACTGATAAAAAATATCAATAGGAAATACGTCACTAGAGTCGGCCATTATTAGCTCATATGAATTTCGTTTTATGATATAGATTACACAGGTAGGTACCTACAACTACAACTGCATAAATTATATTATTATGCTTAGATGATAGCTAAAAATATGATTTACTAATAGGACTGGCATACTAGACGATACTTGGGCCAGTGACTCATCGAGAGGTTTTACGCATAATGTTAGTATTTTACGCATTGCATGTAGATCAGCTGTTTTACGTATTATGATAGGCGATAGCTGATTATAACGTAATCGCTGTGGAGATCTATCGCGGATCAGCGATAGTGATAAGTTTTGGCCCACTTTAAGGAATTAACAAAAATAATAGTCTCGAATAATTTTGCATTGTGATAAGATCATTGCCATTGTTGTGTTGATCATTGTTTCGAAATACCAATACCTACTTGATTAGAAGGTCAAGTATTCGTATATTTATAAATTTGATATTAGTATGAGGATAAATAAGTTTTTTTCTTAGATATTTACAAACGAATTTTTGGTGTTGAAGATCGTAACATTATTCAGTCGATCGATATCGCGTATCCGATAGCGTAATACGTCGTCACAACGACCACTCACTCAAGCTGTTTTACGAGTTCCGCAATCCAAGTTATGCGTCTGAATCTATGGCCACAGTGACTCGAATTTTGATACTGCGAGATTCGTAGGAAGCAATCGCGAATTTATAACCTCCTGTATCGTATTGCTTTTCGAATGCTTGTCTTGTTTTACTACCAGATTTATCTTCGAACATTTGGGAAACAAGATCGATTGCTACCGCATTGCATTAGGTCTTGGATATGCTCTGATAACGTTGTGCGACTCATTGAACTCATTGCTTCTTGTCAGTGTAATGAAAACGATCTCGTACACCTGTAGGGTTTATAAAGGAAAATTAAATATTTACGTAGGTATCATCATCTTTCATCTTTGCTGTAGGTTGCTGTCGCGCTGTTATTAGTGTAATAACATATTATGTTGAGTCTACAAATGTCTACAACATCTGCGAACGTAGACTATCAATAAAGTAGTTGGAATTTTTGTCCCAAAAGCACCTTATCGAAATTAATCCTGTTGTTAGTCGAAAGGCGATTCTTAAACCCTGATAGCGTTGAGTGATCGCGTCTCACGGTCAGGATAGATGAGAGAAGTACGTGCCGCGTCGCCTACCAGCCCGGCTGATGAATCGGCTACTTGTAATCGTTGGACTAACACGGGTCCAGTAATTTGTTCAGGGCGAGTTCGCGGGACCTTGCAGATGTGCACAATCATCTGTTGTGAGCGAAAACGCGACCAGTTTATAAATTTACTTATTTTGGTTTACTATTTTCTGGGAAAATGTACTGATATATTATACACCGTATGTGTCAGACGGCGCAGTATGTATATGGATGGGTGGAAATCTTGATGGAGACCAGTTGGAAGATGATTGTTACATCAATATCTGAAGGGGGTAAAAATTATAGTACTTGTATTCATCAGATAGACCTAGACATACGCTGATCTGTTTCTGTTAGAGAGGATTACTAATAGTAATGTGGTGTTGAAAACCTTATGAAACGTCCGGTATTAAAACTGCCGAAGGTGCGGCCGAAACATATTTTAACAAATAGAACATAAAAATGTCTACGGTAATGAGAAGTCTCCTTACGAACTCTTAGTAACACAGTAGTGAATGTAAAATTATGTTCTTTTGTAATGTTAGTAATATTTTCTACGGTGGTCGAGATCCCGTAGAAAAACACTGTTTAAGGGCTATATTAATGATCTCTACGTGCCGCGTGGCGACAAGGAGAATAAATCGATGTCTCGTAATCGACGGACTCCCGTTTCGGGTAATTTGTTTCTGCGGAAGTATTACAGTTTCCTCTTACACTTGATATTTGTCAGAAACCCAAGACTCAAGTTACTGAAGGCTCGATAATGACCCGGTGTGATATAGTGTTGTGCTGAGTAGTGGAGCTCTACATTTCCTGAGCGAAGATACTACTTTTCATCACTCTCTGTACGTACCTACATATTCTGTGGTTTGAGTCTCTTTGTCAAGGGTTTCTACTTTTTTCTTTCATTCTATTACTACACAAGAAACCAAACACTTACCGGTCCAAGTAGAAATACCGTTCTACTACATTAGCAAATTAGGTATTCTGTGGTTTTACGTAAAAAAAATCTAATATTCGTTTACCTCATCGTGCTTAGCTTTTTCTACAAATAATACAATACCTATACCTAATATTGCTACTAAATATAAATAAGTAGGTACCGAAACTCCCAAAATTATCGCACATGTGCGCGGTAGATTGTAGAGCTCGGCATGAGGTAGAGTCGTGGTGGTCGTTAGCCACACAAATATATATCAGAAAGTCTGCAAAAAACATATATAAATACTATTTATATTTTGTGCAAAATTATTTCTTTGGGTAGAATATAATGAATTTTCATTTGAGCCACCTTCAGGGCATCTACGACGAACTTTACAACATTGCGCGCATAGAATATTTTTTCACCAAAATTTGCCAAAACATATTGCGAGGTTCACCTTGGAAGGTTTCATAAAAGTGCGAAACATTTATTTGAGAAACAGTTATGCTAGCGTACACAGAATCTAAATTAGGCGAAACTCAGCAGTAAACAGAGAGAGAGTAAGTAATAAAAGTATATTCATCATAGAAATAAAACACCATTGGTAAATTCGTAGCACGTACTCGTAGGTAAGAACAAATCACAAAACCTGCCGAATATAAGAATTGAACGATGTCACTAACTCGTCTGATTGTTTTTGATAAATTGTTCTGCTAATAATTAAGAGGTTCAATATTCTGAGACTACTAATAAATGGAGCCGGTTTCTTAGGGAAAAACTTAATACCACTATCTTTTGCGATACCTACCGTCTAACAAGAAAGGTAAGTATACGAAATTCCAGACTTCATAACTTAGTAATTTTGATAACAGTAATGTGTGATGCCGTTTGAATAGGTGGTGTGGTGCGATATAACCTACGTGGAGTGGAGCGAAGACCAATGGTGAATATTAATTTTGTATGTGACCCAAAAATTCATATCAAACGGCACTTGAATTGGTTGGTCAGGTTTTAAATTGATGTGACAGTATGTAGTGAGGTTTTTAGTAAGTATGTGTTTTTCTTGCACTGATACTCCGAATATTATGTTGATGATAAAAGCTGGTAGAAGACATTGGTAAGTACATAACGTTGCATTATACCACACAATGTGTGGGATAAATGCAGGAGACGCATGATGGTCTCGAGTAGGTACGAGTACTCGTAGGTACTTACACTACTCACCTACCAAATTTTTTAGGTGTAGTATCATACAGGAAATTTTGGGATTGGATATTTTGAAGGAAACTGCCTTTTTTTTATTCGTTCATATATCGATTTTGTAATCGTTTTAATATCCTTCAATTTAATAGACGCAAGTACAATTAATTAAATGAGGCAAGACGCTTAAACTAGTTGAAATTTAAATTTTAAAATAAGCCAGCTTTTTTAATATTTAGGTATTTGAATAAATAACAAAATGCAGTCTTCATTCATTGGGTCCATTTTTTCAGTATCAATAAACAACACTATTATTGTGTAATTGATAATAAAGGGAGATATGTAATTTAATTAGACGTTATTATAGATCATAATTATCATAATTATAAACGTACCGTTTTCCCGTCTCGTTAGTTTTCACATTCATAGATAATTTCGACCAACTATTAAAACCACAAGTATTCGAGAATTAAAACGTGCGCACGCGCGTAGAACTGTAAACAACTGAGTTGTACAGGTTAGCTTAGCCCTCGCATTCGGTTGCAGGCTCTCTACTGTGTCTCTACTGAAAACCACCACTGTCGGCTGTCGATCCACGTTCGGCGCTGTTCGTTCAGCGATAAACAAACATTGCATCATGATGGTACACACGAGACCAATGAAATCGGGTCACTAACATCTCACACATACCCAATTCAATTACGTCCAATCTTATGTTGCGTTCACACTATGCCGCAGTCGGCAGGGAATTGGGTAAATTGAGCAAAGTGTGAACACGATCATGCCTTTGTCCCGGCTCCCGGCCCATGTTCATGCCCTTGCTCCCTAATGAGAATAAAGGCGATGTTGCTGTGGCAATAAATTAACAACGTCACCATCACCAAGCTGCTGTAAAAATAAAAAAGTGTGGATGTGGACCATTCGTTACATACCACACAGAATCAATAAAAAAATAATGATCTATGAAACACGCACCTTTAATTTTTTTATTATAAAATCGAAAGTGTATCACTGTCATAAAACCTTGATAATTTTATTGTCAGAGGCTAGAAGTATTGGTTGCATGCAATAAACATTGTTTTGCATTCCACCGACACATCTAGCCTCTTACATAATTAAGATTACCAAGGTTTTTTTTGACAGTGACTCGGATTCATTGCTCTTGAGTATAAGTTTGTACAATTGGTAATAATGATTCATATTATCGACTACACGACTACACGCATGAATTTGACCTTCGGATCGCATCGCTCAGTGCAGAATAATAAATGAATCTAGAATGAATGAATGATTTATTTAAATGAAAGGCTGACTCTATCCATTTAGAAATTTTCAATAGGTAAGCTGCATAATCAAACTAATTACGAAATGTTAAGAATTGCGTCCACCGAACGCTGCCTGCGAGCTACACTGACGTATTATAAGAGAAATCGGTAGGCCCGCAGCTGCAGCTCGGACGACGACGTCGCGACACCGGCGCTGTTCTCGCGCTGCGTTGACGCTGCTTGGACACGAGAAACAAGTCGATGTTCGACAGCCTAGTCTTGGAGAACCCTTAGTATAGGTAGGCTCTACAAGTGTATCCCAAACCAAAGAATCATCATTCACAACCTGACTTTACCCACTGCTGGAGAAAGAATACTCCCATTCAAACACTAGGTTGAGGTAAATATCAACTGACTAACAGACAAGCCACACTCTACCATAGGCAATGAGCTTTGATTAGAGATACATTGCAAAATGAATGGTGAAACTGTGCCTATTATGTATAAAGTCAAAGTCAAAGTAAATTTATTGCTTAAATACATGTTATTAAGATGTCGGTATAGGTAGTATTATGTAATTTTTAACACTTTTTATCAATCAATCATGTAATTTTTTATGAAATGGTAGAAAAACATAAAAAAAGCACGACATTTTATGAATTCCCAAGTCATCTAATTGTAGCATGAAAAATTATATAACTCTTAAAACCTTCCCACGACTGCCTGCACTTACAATTACATGTTACCGAACAAGTAGTAAGAGAAAGTTACATTATCACTGTTGAAAGTAAGTTCATCATTGGGTTCTACTTTCTTGAGAAACACTAACAATTTTCATATTCATGAATTCTGACACAAGTAAACGGCCAGGGATTTTGAACAGTAAAAGTAAAACTGAGCTTAATTAAAGTTTATAATTACTTAGTAGATATGGAGATTGTTGCATTTGATGCCACATAATGGTATATTTTTTATACATTAGACATAATATTTTTAGCAAACCCACCCCGATCCAATTGCATAATGTGTCAATGTCACAGTAATATCAACTTCATGGGTACTTAGAGACCAGCTCAAAGAACTTATGCATTATATGTATTTCATGCCAGTTTCTATGTTACCATCACTCAACATAATCTGTCATTTAGTTATGGAAAACACACTGGATGATCTAACTGTAGACCGTTTCTCCTGATACCTGGACAATGAATAGTGTGTTGTGTGAACACCGTCTGCTTGGTAGCGCAGGTGTACCTACCTATCTCTAGCTTAGGTAGGTAGGTCTCTACAGCGAGCACTCATGTTGTGATAATAGAAAATGGTTACTCAAACTAGCCGTAAGATGCCAATAAACATGTTTCACATGACTGCAATGCCCATTTGAACATCAACTTCCGTAGGTAATAACACGTAAACGGTTACGTGAGTAAAATATGGTTAATATTGGGACATGTGGAGTACACGATAGAAATAATAACTTACCGCTGTACCTAACCACTCAACATGTAATTCTGAAACTTTATAGGTCACGCAACATTTTTAGACAGTTTTTCACTGATCTTCTAGTCAGAAATAATAATTTTTACGTAATTTTACCTTTCCGACACTCACAACAAACAAGCAGGCGCTAACATGAAAGAAAAAGAAAACAAAAACAAACAAAACTTTTTTTAAACTGGCGGCGGTGGAAGCGCTGGATACTAGACTAGATGCTTGTCTTTTTGCCAAGTCTTTTTTGCCCAAATCAAGGCTGCCATGGGCTGATTTTTGTCTCCAAGGACTCAATATTTACAGATTACAGATGCAATGCCAAACCACCTAACGCAGAAAATAAGACCTTCAAGAACAAACAAAACAAACCAAGCAAACAACAAGCTAAACTGAAACCTCAAACAATCAGTGTTGCCATCGATTGTCGATACCCACTCTATGTTGTATGTTGTTGTTACCTACTTTTGATTGAGGATTAATACCTTGGAATGCCTTGGATTGCCTCAACGTGTAAGCTACTTTTTTCAACTCTCGAATCATTAAAATATAATAATGTTAATAATGTATTGTTATGTTTATACCTAGGTATAAGGTAGGTACAATGTGTGAAAATCTGGAAAAATCTCTAAGTAAGATTTTACAAAAGTATTTTGTACGTACCTAGGTACTACCCAAGTACTTATAAAAATCTGTAATAATGTGTGAAAATATTAAAAGAAACTTTTTTTTTTAATGTGATGAATGACAACCTCAGCAAAACCATCAAGCAATCCAACAAAAAATCAAAAGAAAGTGCTGCCAACTTTGTCTTAAAATATTTACATAATATGGCCATAGACTATGAAGTAGAACTCGTAAACAGTGTTGGATCTCGCTTGTTGCCACTGTTATGGTAACATCTATGTGAATAAAACAATTTGAATTTGAATAATTTAACTAAGTTGGCATCACTCACAATTATGTAACGTTTGACTTTGACGGGTTTGTTAGCAGCCAAGTTTGACATTGACACTTTGGGCACTTGGCATAGCATTGACATGTTAGCCAATTCGAGTTTTGACATTTTTTTAAACAACATAGCACTTTTATTTTTAATAGTTTTTCTTGTGTTATTGTGAGTGTTGTTGTTTAAATTTGGTGGAGTTTTAAACAATAATACTTAGGTCATAACATAAAGTGTGAACCATTAGAATAAATGTGTGTAAAGTGGTTTCTCTGAATGTGAAAATTCGTTTCAGGTTTTGAAGAGAAAATCCACCATTTTCTCTTCAAAACAAACGACAGCCGACTTCTTCTTCTTTTGTTGTTATGGCTGTTCGGTGGCTAGGGCTGCCACGAATTTGCCAATGTCAGTGTTTATTGGCGTTTACTGGTTTACTAATCTTTTAACAAAAGGCGGAGATCTGAGTAGGTAGGTTAAGAAAAATGACCGGTGAAGGACAGCCGACTTGACGAAGACTTGACTTGACTTATTATTAATTCAAAATCATCACTTGACACTGGCAACATCGTCTGTCGAAATGACGGACACAAGCCATACAGGTTTAAAAGAAGAAGAAGACATGACGGACACGAGTTTTGACATTTTTTGAAACGACACATAGCACTTTTATTTTAATAGTTTTTCTTGTGTTATTGTGAGTATTGTTGTTTAATTTTGGTGGAATTTTAATCAATAATACTTAGGTCGTAACATAAAGTGTGAGCCATTGGAATAAATGTGTGTAAAGTGGTTTTTCTGAATGTGAAAATTCGTGTTAGATTTTGAAGAGAAAATCCACCATTTTCTTTTCAAAACAAACGACAGCCGACTTGACAAATGACTTGACTTGACTTATTTATTACAATTTTAACACTTGACATTGGCAAAATTGTCTGTCGAAATGACGGACAGAGGCCATTAACGAAGAAGAGAAGAAGAAGAAGAAGAAGACTTGACATCCTCGATGACAAAAGGGCGACGACGATGGCCCGTAGTTAGGTAGGGTAGATAGTAAAGTCCGCGCCACCACTGAACTTCACTGAACCAGCATACGATGAACCTCTTAGCAAATGGCTGCTTTTGGGCAACTGTAAAGGTCTCCTGGACAACTGTGTGTCCCCATATTTAGGCTGGCTAATATCTCCATAATTTTGTTAGGAGAGGATATAGGTAACTATAAAAATATTATACGCAAATAAGCTCTATATTGATCAAAATATAATCTATCCTATAGTTCTTTTGACAATTAGAGTTTAATTGATGGCTTTTATCATAAACTTTACCAGAAATAGGTCCACAGGTTGTCTAGGAGACATTATATTTGAAAATAACTCAAAAATAGTTAGTGCCAGACTGCTAAATTATTTTTTTAGTGAATATTTAATAACTCTACAACACGACTGAACTGTTTATTTCCAGTTTTAACTATTACTTTCGGAAATATAAATTAATTCTTTGGTTGTCCGATAGACAGATTTTTTGCCCCTTACCATGTTTTTTGGTTAACAATCTAGGTAGTTTCGAATATAAAAAGTGCGCTGCTCTTGGTGGAATTATAAAATCTGATAATTTATCTATCGTCTTATTTTTTTGAAAACAAGAAAAAAGCTACTTTTGTTTTTTTTTAAATATCTCTGGAAGGACAACCTACCCACCTATATAAAATTAAATGTTAAAGAAAAGACTCAACAAAAAATAAATTGTCTATTATAGTAGGTTTAGTGGGTATCGTCTCTTGCCAACGCAGTGGATGCTCAACCGCGATTGCCGTAGGTAGGTATGTATTCTGTAAACAAAATTTAAAAAATTAAAATAGGTTCCTAACTAGTGAGAGATAGGTAAGTAGGTACCCTAACCTACCTAGGTACGTACTTATACTTTACTAGTATAGTATTATAATTATGATCTGTGCCTACCTATAATACCTAAGGTACTTTTCAAATTCTAATACGTAGGTAGGTAGGTAGGTAGGTACTCATCCTGATAACCAGAAAAGCTTCTCCTTATAGGTATACTTATGGAGAAGCTTTTCCGGTTGTCACGATAAGTACCTACCTACCTATGTACTTCTATGGTCAGAGAGTCTGATAATATATCAGAGAAGGCGTTATGCAATGCACATAACTCTTGGCTTGGGGCTACTTGACATTAGCAATGTCGGCCCATCTCGAAGATATGCCACTATTAGTGGGTTTTATCTAGAAGTGGTAACTCGCGGTATTATTTTGCATGTAACCGGAAAGCAAAGCGTATTCATAACGAAACTCCTAAAAATCATAATTTATTAAATAACTATTTTGAATCCGTACCACCATCATAGAGAGTAATCACTAATCAATCACTTAGAGTTGGTTGTAGACAGCTTTTTGTCACTACCTACTGGCATTAGTGTCGGTCTAACCTTACTTAAAGCCAAATATTTTAGTCTGGAGACCTTTGTACTTAAATAGCAAAACCTGGACTAATACTTTATAGGTAGTGGGAACGGGGAACAGCTAGTAATAAGACTGCCCATCACAAGTCACATCTAGATGGTAACAATATCTTTGTCAGTTCAGTCCCTCCCGGAGATTGGACCGAGAGGTTATCAGTGGGCCTAATTTAATTCATTATGGCCCATGCCTGTGTCGACCCTTCTGCGATCGTCCATATGCAAAATTCTTTAACCGGGAATAGGAGGATTAAGTAATGTTGTTTTTCTCTTATTTTTTCCATTATCAACCTTTTCGTGCACCTACCTACCTTTCCAATATTTCTGTTAGATAGTGAGTAGGTTACCTGCAATATTATCCGGCAAATTTAATTATCTCATCACCACTAAGATCAGCAAATGAGTTAATATCCGAAACCGATCCTCCGCCCTTCTTATTATTTTCAATAATTTCTTTCAGATTCTTCAAGAACGCTTCGTAGTGTTTATTGAAGTCCTGTTCATCCTTGTAATGCTTGCCGTAATCGATGATAAACTTTTGGAACAAGACTGGTCCGTCTTTGGTGTCGTATTTTGGTTTTTCGTATTCCTCTTCACTTAAAGCTCTTTCTTCGGGACCGTCATCGTATAGTATATCATCTGAGAAATCCACACAATCGGTTACATTGATTAGAACAAGAGCGGTAGCGACCACTATAAAATACTTCATTATAACACGTTCTGATCACACTATGCTCATGAGACGTCTGTCTGAGCATTTTGTTTACGCTTATTACCTTGTATGGCCTCGATGCGGAACTTGTTTTAGCTTTAATCGGACGTGTTTTTTTCGCAAATCATATCTTAATAAACTATCGATACAAAAACTTTACTAGCCTGTCCAACAAGACATTTTTAGTTTGAAGATTTCTTTACAAAAACCGTAAATTAATTTTAGATTCCTGTATAAATTCTGTTATTATTAAACCTGCTCAGGCATATAGACAAAGTCATCTCCGTCCGGCAGTTCAAGATCAAGACGAGATGTAAAGATCACGTCTTGAATCGATCACGTTTGTTGGGGATTATCTAATCTATGTAAATAACTTATCCTACGAGTAATTTGAAATGCCTATCGCTGACTCGTACCACTCATAGTGATATTTTCTAGTACAATTTTAAATCTGTTTGACCTATTGCCACAACATGTTTGGTTATGAGTGGGTAGACAAAAGGTCAAATAGCTTCCATAGTCCTTATTCAAGCCAACGTTCTTAAATTAGCTTCTACGTCAAGAGTGGACGTGGCCGTGGTTAAGCAAGATAAGAAGACGACAAAGGTTTATCGGAGTAGGCACGTAATGGGCAAAGCCTGTGAAATACGCTACGCCAGTCGCCAGACTTGGCAAGGTCTTATCTGTCAACAAAACACCTATCCAGGTATCTATGAAAAGGGAACTAAAAGTGTAAAGGGGCAGTGCAGATGTGGTTTAGTACGTACTAAAGTGTTTTTATTCGGAGCAATTCGGGGTTGTCATGCAGTAGAGCAAGCGTGTCGGTATGATAGAGCCTTGCGTAGATAATGTTATATAATATAACAGCTAGGTGGGCAGCTAGTGTCCATAACCCAATACTTTTCAGGCCTCCAGCAAAGCCTCTTCATGAAGGACAACAATCTACTTTGTGTGTTAGTTCAGCTAAATTTCGATATCGCCTAATTGACCAATTTATCGAAAAAATTGCATATAGAAATATTGGATTTTTGCAAGTTTTTGTATGTTGTAGTGCATGATAACGATGCATGTCAAATATTTAAGGCTTTTCGATGCTCCCTGTTTAATACTAAGTTAGGTAGGTAAGTATTTTACATTTTATGACCATCTCTCAAGTGTTTCTCCTTCATCCTGGCATCTCATTCAAATCGCCATTCTACTGGATGCCAAAGCATATTGGGAAAATTTGCTAATTAATATTTTTTTAAAAGAAAAATCCAATGCGCCTTTATCCTAACACTCTCCTACATTTTGCTGCAGAGCATCGGCCAAAGTAAAAGAAAGATAACGGTGCTAACGAAGATTTTACGGACCTTATTACAACGCAGTATATTTTACGACCAAAGGTTTTAAAAGGGAATTTTCACCTTTGATGTTACAACCTTCTTCACTCAGTTCACCCTGAGGCGTGGCTAGACGGGCATTGACGGTGATAGGTAAAGGGGAGCTTTGTCTCCAAGCACGAAGGCATTAGTGCTTATCTAGACAGTATAATTTATGTGGCGTAATTTTGGTTCAATGTTATTAAGGTACCTAAATGATCTACCTAGTAGGTAATGTTTTTGTTTTGGACATTCTCCTAACTCCCGAATTTTGGAGTGGCTTAATAACTCTAAAATCTGGATGGTGAATGCAAGGCCAAACAATTTGGTCAGGCTGCAGTAGGTATATTGCAGTATCTAAGTAGTAAGTTTAATGGTATGATGATGATCATGCAGCTGATGCAACCACAACATACAGTTCACTTAGAATCTAAGACAGTTCATATATTGATACTCATTCCAAACTCAAATCTCTAATGCAATGCAAATCCTTGTAAAGCGTATGTCGACCGCCTTTAGAAATAGTCCTGAACTTCATACTAGGCTAGGTAGCAATCAAAGAACCAATATCTATTAAACCGGAACGTTGTGAAGCTATCTTACGGAACACTTGCTTTGGTAAGCTTTGTGCAGCTTTGAAGAAGACCGTTGATAAATTCAGACTGTAATTCAGTAGTGAACTCGATTTACCATCTTGTAATTTTCATCTTCGCTCCGGCTCATTTTATGTTAATTTTCCGTTTTCTTGAGATTATTTCATTATTTTTATTTCACATTTTAGTAGGTACATAACATACCTTACTTACATATTATGGTTTAGTTCATACGTAATATTATGCGTTCATTTGTAGTTAGCATCAGTGTTATTTTTTTTACAAATTATAAGTTACGTTACCGTACTAAATTTAGTATACAGGGGATTTCGGGGGCGATAAATCGATCTAGCTAGGACTCATTTTCAGAAAATGTCGTTTTATTCGTGTTTTTAAGTAGCCCCAATATTGCCACTCAAACAGAAAAATGTGACTCTTCTCGACATCTATTAAGAATTGGCGTATAATAATAAATACCATGTATTTTATTTTAATTGAGAGCAACTAACTGCTAACGACACAATAACACTAAAGCTACTTCAGCAGATGGCGTTGTTAAGCAACACAAAGCCAATGAGAAAATGAATTGTTTATTTATATTATTTGTGTATTTTTAACTCACGTGTTCAAGAAAAACTAAAAATACCAAGCAAAGCTTGGTCAACCAGCTGGTAGTATTATATTATGACCTGTGCCTAGTTACAAAAAAACTAATAACCAATAGCTTTGTCCAAGGATACGAAACCGGAAGCGTTTGCATATCGTAGGTCAAATTCTGTAAAAAAAACTCCTAGAACGTTACTAAAAAGGGTAGTAGGTAGGTATCGTTTGGTTTTTATGCTATACTAGCTTTCGCACGCGATTTCGTTCGCGTGCCGTGTTGGACCCCATTGATTTTCCGGGATAGAAAGTAGCCTATATAATTATGTGTTAATCCAGGTCACGGACAATATATTCCAAGTTTCATCCAATTTGGTCCAGTAGTTTTCGCGTGAAAGCGTAACAAACAAACTTACATTCACATTTATAATATTAGTATGATTATAGATGGACCAGAATACATGAGTATTACTACAATATAAACAACGTACTTACTGAACTGATCTAACTCTAAAAATGGATAAGGTTCCTTTATTTTTCATTCCGTTGTATCAACTCGCTCCAGTCTAAAACGATTGTGCCCATCACAAAGTGGCGAGTAGGTACCTACAACTTTTATTCCACTTCCTCTTATCCCACTCGGCTTAGTACTGTTGGGATGACGTGACTGCGCGCCGTTTGAGCTATTTCACAGTTTATTTTCACGACTTTGCTCGTTTGCTTTGTCTACCTGTAGCACCAGTGTCTGGGGTTATCAAGTTAGCAATACTGCCTCACAGACACCTGAAAATTTGACGTTTATGAAAGGTCATGACGAAATACCTGCTAGGGGCACTGAAACGACTGTAACAATACGATCCTTTGTCCTACCCTGCCTACTACTTATCTCAAAACAAGTTACTAATTTATTAGACAACTTATGCAATACAGACGGAGGAGGGAGGCATTTACATAAAACTTTCACCTTTATTACTGGAGGTCACGCTGAACATAATGTTGAATTACTCTCAGGAGATGGACTTGCTAAAAGCTTGAATATTTCGGCGGCGGCCCGTTGCTTGTTTAGCATCATCATTATCAGGCCCATGCACAGATAATTATTCGTTATTCTTTCAAAAAATTACTTAGTCAAGCTTTGGTACAGTCTCGTACTCGGTTTTATAGCTAAGCACAAAAAGCACCCTCGTATTTCCCCTCTATTCAAGGTCCGAGCTATTAAGCTGTGTCGGGACCTATACCTACATGATGATGTCCCTTGTTACCCAGCGAGGAAGTGTACTTGATAATATTTTTTCCAAAGGTTAGTAGAGTTCGTAGGTATGAACACAGAATAAATAATAGTAGGTAGTAAATATACCTATTATCTGCGTACATATTGAGAAATAATTGCTTTTGAGATGTTATTTTCTATAGAAGCCTATGGTACCTATACTGGTTATGAATTAGTATAGCACCTACCTAGGTAATAACAACTCTGAGTAGGTAAATAACCCTGAACTTTGCAGATGATAGACCACGTTTAGACTCTACCTAGAGCGTACTGCGTAGCGTAGTGCCTACCACCTAGGTACTACCTACTTACTAATCTATCGTGATGAATACCAATGACCAATGAAATGTGGTTACAGGTAAGTGGGTACTCATACTTGTTTATGCTAAGCACGATTAAAAATATTGTAAGAAGCAACGTTAGAAATATGATCAAAGTGTTGAGCACTTTTTCTATCGATAAGACTCTTATAAAATACAGTTCGCTATGGAGTAGGTATTAGGTATTGGTACCAACGAGTAGATGAAAAGGATATTTCGTTTTCAAGAGTAGAGTGAATAGGTATCTTCTAGGTAGCCGTGCTACATCGTCGACCACATCATTGCTTAACATCAGGTGAGATTGTGGTCAAACGGCTGCCTATATTGTACTAGCCGTCTCCCGCGGCGTTGCTCGCGTTAGAGTGTGACTTTTCAAAATTCCTTTCTTAGTGCACCCCTACACTATATAAGGATACTACCCTCCAAATTTCATACCTCTAGGACTTATGGTTTAGGCTGTGCGTTGATTCTATGTCAGCTTCAAAAGAGTTTTATATATATTGAAAAAAAAAAAAAAAAAAAAAAAAAAGAGTTATTTCTAACAGCCCAGTCAAAAAAGCATTTCATAAAGTTACTGCGCTTAATAAATCGCTAAAAGCTCCAGTTTAAAATGTATCTTGAACCGTCTTACTTAAGTGCGGTCGTATCTTATGATAGGACTTTAGGGAAATAAAGGGAAACATCTGCCTTCCTATAAACTTTTAGGTAGTTACTCGACGAACGAAAATTTTTTGCGGTAAACTACTTAGCAAATACGCACGCCAACGACAACACTGCGCTCCCTACCGAATGAAGTAGTGTGGTTACACTAGAATATGACTGGACTATGGCCCGTATGTTATAGAGAAATCGTTACTCAAGTGTAGATTTGAGTAGCGATTTCATTTTTCAAAAATCTATGCTTGAGTCTGGATCAGTGTTTGAGCAGTATATCAGCATACAAACCTATTATGACTATGAATTAGGCGGTAAATTAAGGCGTTGGCAGTAGAGTTCATTTACCTATCGCCACTCTTTATGTCCATTTGTGGACATAAAGTCGTCAATCGCCATATTTGTGGCCGTAGCATGTCCGCGTAACACCTATCAAGTCACACAACTATAAAAGACGTCTTGTGGTTAATGTGCGCACTGCTTTACGGGGTTAAATAATACAAAGTGTGACAAACATCTCATTCCTTTTTATTTCGGGTCACCCTATACAACAGTATAAATTGCGAGCAATTTTCGGGGTCATTTACCACGCTCCGGGATGCCAATGATACGCTACTCAAACTCATTCGGCATATTCGCATGTCTGGCACCTACCAGAAATGGAGCAAGGTGATTCTGGATTCTGTGAAATATTTGGGCAATGAAACCGTCAGCAAGTCAGATATACTGAAAGTGCGGTCTGCAAATGCTTTTTTATCTCTGCGTTACAAAGCCTATTCGTATGGTGAATTCCTTCGAAAATCCAAGACAGTTAAACGAACACCACTAGCACCCCGTAGTGCACTTGTGCAGTAAGTAGCAAGCTAGCAAGTATGACTTGTGTTTACTAAGCACTGTTTATATATGGTATGATTGCCCCTGCTCTACCTGGCCTGGCTCCCTTCATACCTTGCACCTGCGCTGCGAGACAATTTGTATCACTATTTGGAACCAGCATTTTGTTTGGCAGAACCATTTTGCTCTCTTCTTGATTGATTCACAGTCGCGCTGCTAATTTGTCGAATATTTACGCGTTAAACGCATCGCATTTCATTGGTGAAAAATAACTTTTGTATGAGTTGATATCATCGTTTTTAAAGAAAACCAATCTGTTAAAGATTTTTTCTCCCTAACCTCCTTTTTGCCTCATAAAGATAATTTCATTTTTGCTTAGCATCCCGTAATCCCAGCTGTTCATAAAAGCTAATTCTGCTTCACCTTAAAAAGTCCGTAATATCACGACCAGAAAATCCTGCTGTTCCAGTCTAATTTACTTAAATTTTCTTTATTAGTTTGATCTTGGAATAATTTTCCTAATATATTTTGAGATTCCCACACTTTAATTACTAAGCGTAGAATGTAGGAAGTCAGGTATCAATTTTCAGCCAAAGTAATTTACAAGTGAACCATTAAGTAAGCCACCGTGACTCTAATCTAAAGTTGGTTGCTTCTAATTAGTGGTCCCCTACCCAATTCCACGGTTCAGCTTTGGTTCACAGTGTTCACAACTTGAGGTCTTGCCACCGATCGGACTGAATTGTCTGCGGGCGTGTTTTTGTCAACAGTCACGTTCGTACGATACGGTCGCTTAATCTGGAAATCACGGATAGAAGACACGACATTTTGCAGTGACAAAAAGTAGTACCTAACTTACCTAAAGTAGCAACTTTGGAGCAGTTAATTTTTTTGCCTGTGATTGCCAACTAACAGGTGATGGATCAGGTTTTATGCTCAGTTCTTGAGCTGTTGCAAACGCTTTACTAGTTTCACTTGTTTTAGTTCCTCTGTTTCTTTACTTTTCTAAATAGAGATGTTTATGCAAGAATAAGTACATAAAAAAATCTGGGAAAAAAACCTACTAAGTACACATTAATGTTATAAAGAAGTATAGTTTGTGTTTGTTTGTAGAGATCATCTTTAAATGTGACAAGTTTCTTTAGGTCTGCCACCTTATTTCCTCATTTCAGTATTTTCAATTTGAAGAACGGTCGAGGTGACCGTCATGAATTAGTATTATATCCGATTGTCGCACGCCTCTCGATATCATCCTAAGATTACTTTGCTAGGTAAATTACGAAAAACATGTATGTACCTTTAAGTAGTAACCAGTAAACTGTATTTTAAGTCGCGCTTCATCAAATATATCGCTTTTGTCGCGGTAAAAATTCGCGTCCGCAATCTCTACCCGATACATTTTGAGCTTTAATCATGAATGACATGCTTACGTATTCAGTGGCTCACACCACCGCCAGCTAACGAGAACCCGAGATAAGTTTACAAACGTCGTAATCTTGAGTTCTCGAAGGCGTCTCAGCGTTCATTATCCTGGATTTCAAATTAACATATTAGGTTGGTGCGAAACTACGTAAGCTACCGTCTGCGGATTCGCTGCGTAGTAGGTAATAAAATAATAAAGATAATATTTTTTTATGAGATTAGTTACGGCTCAGTAATATCTGCCCAGAAAATGAAATTTCAAAATGTTACCTAAATTATTGCAGCTTACATCAAATTCATTAATAACAGGAAAAAAGTTAAGCAAACAGCAAGGTATTGGTTACTAGAAGCTTATTTACGAATGCTGATGTAATTTCTTGTGACCATGATACCTATCAGGAAATACTCTTTGTATATTACGAGTACAATGTAATCAGTGAAGAACCTACTCGATTATACTATAAATAGGTATCTATTTTAAAAGGTAGAGGTCAGGTAGTCATAATAATCTCATTTGCCTTAACCGTACGCCGTACGCAATTCTTGTTTCTAATTAATGGTTAAACTTTTTTTTAGCAAAATATTATAATGAAACGTCAACTAAGCGGGTAACCAATTAAAATGTCTGGCTAAGTAATTAAATTTCATAATTTTGTATTTCAAAAGAATTAAAAAATATTAGGAACTTTTTCTAAAGCAGCAAAGTAATACTTACTCAAAAGTTTTAAAAAATAGAGGTAAAAGCTCATGCATAATATATAAACTCCTACATTCTGGATATTCTGTGATAGCAACAACTAGATGATATGGGGTTTGTATATTTGGAGAGAAAAAGATGCGAGAAAAGATGGAGTCAAAGTCAAAAACCACAATTTTTCTTTTATGACATTGAGTTCGTATAGGGAAAGGAAGTCCTGACGTAGGTCATAGAATGTAAACTTGAATGAAGTATTTTAGTTTATTTCTTGCCATCATTATGTAAGAGTTCATTAAAACCGAGTAAATAGTCAGTCAAAACTTTTTACACAGGTTCTAAAAACCCAGGACATACATAAACCCAGCGGATGTCCTCGTAAATGCAAAAACAACAGGAATACTGTGGTAAAAATACTAAAAATATACCTAGCACGTGTGCTAGGCCCTAAAGCGGGGTGTACACACGTTTGTTTGAATAGAGGATTGAGCTGTGACGCTCGTCTTCTGTGCCAGAGCTGCACATAGTATAGTGAACAGTATTGCAACGTTTATAAAACTTAAATTTCCTCATATTTCTTCTTTTTTCATTCATGACTTCGGACCGTAATATCGACTGTCTGGCGTTGTGTCAGTGTCTAATGTTACGTTCACACTATGCCGCAGTCGGTAGGGACTTGGGCAGGAAAGTAAGCACGCGCATAGTGTGAACACGAACATGCCTCTGTCCCGTCTCCCGGCCCAAATTCATGCCCTTGCTCCTAATGAGAATAAAGGCGATATTGCTGTGGCAGCGGCATGGGCATAGTGTAAACGCGGTTTGATGATTTATTTCAATAGTATAATAAGTGGTCAAGTCATTCGTCAAGTCTTCAAAAATCTTAGGAGAATCAGGCTTGACGGCTTAGCTGGTTCCTTTCAAAAACGTACTCATTAGCGTAATTTAAGCCCTTACTTACCTAGTGAAAAATTACTAAAATAAAGCAGTTGTACTGTAAACAGGCTTTTTCAAGCATTTCAAAGTCAGAAATTCAACTTAAAACTAGAATTATCACACGGTGAAAACTGATCACAACTCTCTATGATAATTAAAGCTAATAATATTATAAGTATAATATTTGTCCGACTCTACATTACATGATTGAAAGTAGACGCAGATAATAGTTATTTGTTATACAAGAGTGCAAAGTTGCTTTTTAACCGCGTGTTCAATTTTGATGACCGAGCAATCGAAGGATTCTAAAATTGAATCACGAGCGCAGCGAGTGATTCAAAATTAGAATCCTGAGCGTTAGCGAGGGAATCAAAAGAGCACGAGGTGAAAAATCTTTGCACTCGAGTGCAACATGGTGGGATGAAAAATACATTTTCATCCCACCATCTCGGAAAGAGTATTTTTAATCTTCAATATCTGAGTGGAAAAGCCGTTTTTATTCTCTAGAGGATAAAGTAAATTGAATTTAGAACATCGTGTGCACTAAGTTTGTGAATTAAAAAAAACATTAAACCTATTTACTGCTACCTCTATGGTGCCGAATATATCATACAACTTTTTTTTAATTTGTTAAAAACTCAGACTCGGAACCTTCTTGGTGTTCTTTTTTCAATTTGCTTTTTTTGCATTTAGTCATTTCCTCGCTGAGGTGGAATGAAAAGTTACGTGTTGCACTCGAGTGCAAAGATTTTTCACCTCGTGCTCTTTTGATTCCCTCGCTAACGCTCAGGATTCTAATTTTGAATCACTCGCTGCGCTCGTGATTCAATTTTAGAATCCTTCGGTTGCTCGGTCATCAAAATTGAACACGCGGTTAAAAAGCAACTTTGCACTCTTGTATAACAAATAACTATTAAGAGTTGCGATGCTTGATGAGTTTTACTACGTTGCTGTCATAAACAAAAGAGGCTGTCTCTAGAACATGCAGCGGTTCTTGTTATTGAGGGAAATACGAGCGAATAGCTCGGAGGCTGTCTATAAATAAATGCATACAAGATTCCGCTGGGTTGAGCTCTGTTGAGACAGTAGAGCGATTGTCATATTCAAGGCCACTTAGTACAATACCTTCTACACTAGACACACAGTGTAAGTACACGTGTATATAGCGTATAGTATTATATTATGATCTGTGATATAGCTCATAGGTATAGCTAGAGACACAAAAGATATTCAGTTTTCTTCGAAGGACCTGCGTTCTGCAGTATTTCCCAAAATACCCATGAAAATGTGAATTAAAACTCTAGCAGCAGTTTTTTGATATCCGTGATAGAACTCTTAAAAGATTCAGAACGTCTCGTAGGTACTTACTTGCCTATACAATAGTTAACAAGACGAATGTTATTGAATTAAAAGCAGCTGTGTAGCGATTGTTGCTCGAGTAATTAGAGTAGTGGGCAAATGAATCATTAGTCCTAAACTAATATTAACCTGTGCTGTACAAACAAAGACTTTTGGGTGTATCTCGCTGTTAGTATCGGGTGGTTTATGTTTCATGCCTACGTGTAAAGCGACGAAGCCGCATCGCCAAACAAATGTCCTTTAATTTTCTAATGGATCCGTGTGGGGAAAATTCGTAGACAAACTTTCACTCGAAGGCATTTACATAACAAAGAAAAGGGGTAAGCATCCGGGCGTCCGCACCCTGAAACCGTATTCTTGTCAGACCTCCGGATTTTGTAAAGGATTTGCCGGTCAATTTCGCGTCACTACGTTTTTGTCGGAGTAAATTCTGTGCATAATCAAGAAATCCAGATTTACTGGGGTGTATAAACACGTAGTTTAATAAACCCAGATCTTCGCACCGGGAACTTTATCAGGATATCTTTATTATTATGGCGGACGTGTCGTGTATATCAAGAGCGAATTTTCGATATGCCATGGATATTGGCGAGTGAGACCCAACTCGAGTAATGAAGGAAATATTCTTAGAAGAATATCAAGTGGGGATATTGGTAATTGGTTTGATCAAAGTTGATTCACAACTGATTCCTTTGGTGACACCTTTTAGGTGCCTTGTTTAAATACAACGAGCTCATAAACCTATACTAACGGAAACCAAAGAAAGTCTTTTGCCATTTACAAACTTTTTATTATTTTTTAACTAATTTTATAAAAGCAACTGCTTTCAAACAGCTAAGCCTGCAATAAATGCAATCCAAGTAAGTTGTGTTACAAAAGCGCGAAATAAAAATGCCTGTAAGTCGTTCCAATACTACTGAAAGCCAGTTTTCGCGAAAAATACATTTAACTTTGTCTCCGTATCACGGTAACCCCGGAAAAGGGATCCCTTGACAGTGATAACGACGTGGCACGAAAATACAGGGAAACAAAACAAACACAGGGGACTAGGGACAAAATTCTAATTCTGCGAGATAAACTGTGAAAGTGATAAGCTTTTTCAGGAGAATATGCCCAATAGGGTGTAGCGATTATGATACAACGATACCGAGTTTTGGCCGTTATTTTGGTCTTATTTGACTATCTATGCTCAAGCTTTTTAGTAAAATTTGTGGAAAAGGATTGTAGTTACCGGGCCGGATCAAAAGCCGAAGGGAGTTCTCTACCTATGCACTAGGCTGGAGTCTAGTGCAAAACTATTTGTATTGAATCGCGTTAATGTTCATACTTGGCTGAAAAAAAACCTAAACCTATACTATGAGCTATCAGAATTTAGTGGTTTTACTGGTTACAATAAAAAACCTTTGCATCTACCTACCTACCTACGTAAATTTTCACCTAATCCCAAACTGCACTGTTATGCTCAAGATTTAATATTTATTTTAATTTATCTTCTTACTTTAATGAAAAATTTTAAGGAGCAAGCAAGGTAGACGTTGTAAAAGTAAAATGTGTGGTTAAAGTAAGGACGTACACTAAACTAGATGGGTTTCTTAAAATTCATGATTACAGCATGAATTTATATTAATAATTTTACTTCTTCGTCATGTTTTTCGCTTAGGTATGTATTACTAGGTACTAATGTAACATTATAGTGTCAATCTTAAAATGCGTATGACCAAAATTCTAACCCGAAGAGACTGAGTAGAGTGTATAACGGGTTATAGCCATTTTGTACCTGTTATTCAAATAAAAAATCTATTTAATTAAAATTAAAATTAAAATCTATTTTGAAATCCCATACATTGATATCCAGTTAGTACCTTCGTTTGTACACGAAACTCGTGTCACCTAAACGTGTGCGCTACAGAATATTCCGGGGCGTGCACTAGAAAGCATGCAAATATGACATGTATCTATGTACCTATTATATAGACTCTGACAATCAATATGCTCCTTCAATTGTTTTGCAGTTTGCATACGGATATATAGAATAACTACAACAGCCATAGCAACAAAAGAAGAAGAAGAAGAATAACTACAATGAATCTTCTAGACGCTACCGTATTTGAAGTAGCTTTACACCTCTTCCTCAACTTGTCTCATTTCAAACTAGATTTTCTCTCTTATCAAAAACATAATTTAAAAGTTTGAAACAATAATAAAACTGTAAACTCATGCGTTTTATTATCAAGAACATTCTATGGGTTATTTGCTCCTGTCTTTGATTAATATTTTGAGATTTCGACAGAAACAATATTGAACTCTTGTTGTCACTTATTTCGATTTGATAAATTTACCAACACCAACCGTAATAATATTGTAATTGAGCACGAAGCATCGTAAAACTCTGAGAAGATATGACACTCTGTTTTCCAAGTTACAAACGCCTGAAGTGTTTGGTAGAGTTACCTACATGATAAGATTTTCACATGACTAATAGCTGATTTACACTTTGTTAAGTGCCAGTGCGTTGTGCTAAGTGGTTAGTTAACGTGTTTTTTGATTCTCAAGGTTTAAGTGTATTTAGAACGTTCACACAGTGTTTAGTTGATTCTGCTATTTATTACTCTAGATTGATCCATTCGTGTTGCCGAGCAATTATTGCTCAAAAAATTTCTTGTATACGTATAAGCGCACCAAGTTCGGGCGATGCTCCGAGTGCGGGGTGAGCGCGGGTGTGCGGGGGAAGCTACTTAACAGTAAAAATAGGCACGGTTTCTAATCACTTTACTTCGCACTTACACTTGTTACCTGCACTCATCACTTAACAGCGTATGCGTTTACACGCTGATTTTACTTATCGCTTAACGCTTGCACTTGTCACTCGCGCTTAACAAATTATAAATGAGGCATAACGTTGTTGCGTGATGCAATATTTTTAATGTTTCTAGCTATTTCTAAAAACACAGGTTAACTTTACTTTATCGAGTATAATAATTTGGCAATATATTATGGGGTCAACATCGATATAATATTTCCCATCTCTAAATCTAAAGTTTGCTAGAAGAAAATTCTTTTAAACTCGCCTATATTACATGATGTATAAAATATTCATATTGGTCTTCTCAAACTGAACTAAGTAAAATGATTGTTAAATCTGTTGTTTTTGGTGTCATGCAAGTGACAATGATATTAGAGCATTTTTAAAGCCGCGCTAAAATGACATTTGAATATGAATAAAGGGGTTGAATATGAATAAATGTTTTGGTATTATGTATTTAACTGAATTAATAAATACATTTGACAAACAATTATAAGTAAATGTCTATGTTCTGCCATAAGCTTTACTGCAAAGTTGAAGCCGAAAACTTCAAAATCACTATACTTATATTACGTAGGTACCAACGAAATATATGTTCATAGTAGTAATATTATAAATATTCATGCTTTCTCCAACACTTAAGTAAAGTACAGCTATGTTTTCCTATCTTTAGGGCGCTAAGCGCGCATTGCGTCACTTTCGGGAATACTCCCGAACTTCTCAAGAAAGCTCAAAAGCTCAACATTCTTGGCGTGTAATAAGTTAATTACATAAATGTTTAGTACCCACTTATCATTCGTAATAACCGCACTGTGTTTGAGATTCAAATTTAAGTTAATTTTACATGAGTACATAATTAATTAGGTTCAACCAGTAGGGTTGAAAAAACTTATTTTATTCAATAAAAAATTATAATGAACCCTAATGTGATTTTTGTATGGTTTCTGATTTTTGGTAATAACGAGATAAAAGTCATTGAAACTGTCAAACGGTAAATTGAACTCCAAAAATTTTTGACTGCCTTTATGTAAGCAATACCTAAGCTTAGAAACCTTACTTTGTTAAGAGAACCATTTTTCTAGGATTATTAGGGTGGAAACCGCAATATCGCGCAAATCAGTGACTTGCGTGAATAATGTCTTGAAGGATGACCCGCAGAGAGGCAATAATAGAAGTCTTTGTACAAAATAATACTTATAAGAAATTCGAAGCAATGCTTACTTATCACAACTATCTTACTATGTATGTAACGAACCTATTACTTGTATTTACTCAAAAATATAAGCTACTTAAAAGTTTTTGAAAGTCACCTGGTAACAGTACTGTAGTACTCACAGATACAGAAAACCATAACAAAGAAGAAAAACGTAATTTTCACGAAACATTTTACGAAAAAAAACATTTTTATTATTTCGTTTGCTTCATATTGTAGCGGGTCTTGTCAATTTATTTCGGTGTTATAAAACGGGGATTTCGTGTTATCATCTAAAAAGAAGCAGACGCGTTACACATACCGAAAAGGAGATAAATATTTTATGTCATAATTCATCCGAGCTATAAAAAGGGTGCGCGAAGACACCAGCGAGCGTCTACTACGAGAAACAATAAAATATCTACTGCTGGTCGTAGCACTGCCATTCTAGTTACACTGCGCGGTCGCTATGAGCGTTATTCGCGGCTTTTTTTCGATCACCATATCAGCGAGTGTTGTAACTCAAAGTCACAGATGAACCTTCGTCTATTTTTTTGGGTAGTAGACACCAGCAAGCTTGGAATCATTTCGCCTTACCTACTCGCTGGGGACCGAAGCGAAATATTTACAGTGCAAGGAATGCTCAACCTTTTTTTAATCTCAGTAATAAAGTAAAGGTTATTTTGTTACGGTATCTTTTGCTAAAGGTTTACTTTCTACGTAGGTTACTTTAATGTTAATATTTTAGCAAAAAGTAAAAAAAATATTTTTGTTAATAATTCAGGAGTAAGTAAAGTACCTAAGTTTGCATGATTTGCCAACTCATGATGATGAAGCCTTCGTTCGTCGTACAACGTACACCTATCATATGGATGTTATAAAATAATGCGATTTTTTCAAAGAAATGAAAGAACAAAAAATTAAGTCAACCTGTAGGTAGGTAGGTACCTAATGTGTTCTTTATATGAAATTGAATAAGTTTTATGCTTCCCCTTAATTTGGACAGCTTAAAACAAAAGAAACTCGATAAACAATAGCACAATCATTTCTAATGCTCGCAATTTTATAAAATTACCATCAATCTCAATAATTGGAAAAGTTTGACCACGAGGGGTGGTTCTCCCAACAACTATAAAATCGCAGTTAACGGTACTCGACGTCTTCTCAATGGTGATAGGCTGAAGTGCCGGAGAATTTAGTGTCTTCGCTCGACCTCTTTGAGTGGGTAGGTATATAAAGAACTCTGTCTTGGGGGGTACATAATCACAAGTAAACTCCGGCGTCAGTTGATAATTTCCGAAAAGGTAATTATGAAAGTTGTTGCCAATGTTCTATCAAAATTGTACATGTTCTGCTGTCGATTTCTCTTATTTTAAATACTAAGATTTTGTGAAGCCTCGACTAACCCCCAAATTTATAAATGATATTAGGTAGAGGCTACTCTTAGGGGCGGCGGATGGAGGCTCTACGCACGACGGACTGTCCATCGTCGTTTATAAATTCGGCGGTTTACGAGTTGGCAATTATAATTTCAGTCTAAACCCACAGTACAAAATCTATGTACACCGCACTAAAAATACACGCCTCAGGCCATTATTCACAATGTTATTGTTACCTATAGGATAGGTATCATTTTGAAATATTCCGTTGTGCGTCAACATTTTTCTAAAAGAGACTTGTATCCATAGAGTAGAATGGGCCTACCTGATTACATAACAGTCGAAAGTTCGCAGAAAATGTAATTCGAAATCTCTATCTTATCCATTCCAAAATCAGTTGAGTAGTAACACTCTGAATGGAATTACTATCTAAACTTTCAACCTATCGGGTTCCAAACTTCAAACTATAGCTGGATTGATCCCGTTTCTCTACAAACAAGAGGATACAAGTCTAGCACAAATTATTATCGTCTATTCATTTAGAGTTTTAGAATGGGAACGTTTTAGGTAGGTATTTCTTTTACTTCTTTTTATCTCAGCGCTGTCACATGGCTCCACTAAAAAAACTACCAAGGCATGTGCGAAATTCGTTAATCAATGGAAAAGCTGGACGTATGCCAATCAGCGGCTTCCACAAACGTATTGTTTTTTAGAACTGGTGTTTTTGGACTAGAACCCTGAAGAAAATGTAGGTAGAATAAGTAAATATTGGAATTTAGTTTTAAAGTGGTATTTCTAGAGTATTTTTTTGAGTGGTATTTCTTCTGTTTGGTGATCCGTTCATGGTTGTTTTTCTCACTATTTTGACCAAAACAAGTATTAAAACTCAATTATTTCGCCAAATACACCACTTTTAGCCAAATCAAAGAGTTTGGGAGTTAGACAAATTAGGCTACAAATACAAAGAGAGTAGAACAATGACCGAAAATAGTTTCGTTGACAGGTGGCAGGCGGCTCGCTCTGACCTGTCCACAACACGCGACCGCAGATCACACAATTGAAAATCTCATGTGACGTTGGACTCTGCACGTTCACTGGAGCTTTGGTAGTGGCATAATTACCTAAACCCTCTATTTAGGTCAACATCGTCATCACTTTCATTGATAGATTACCACATTTTGGCTTATTAGATTTTACATAAAAAATAATGTACTTGTCATTGTAAAACACTGCTTAGTAAATGGTGCCACCTCTAAATTTATTTACTGACAGAATTCGTGATTATAACTTTCCCATATAATTTAGCTTCAGGGCCTCTACTCTAGATATTTTTATTGTAATTCGAATAGTATTTGGGATCGATTATTAGATCACTGTGTTTTACTCTGAATAATGAATACAATAAAACTATTTATTCCACAAAATAGATCCGATAATATATATCTCTTCTTTATACCAAGTGACGATACTTTTGCAACCACTTTCAATACATTATAGGGAAAATACGATCGTAAAACAAAAGTGTAGTAAAACTCGATAGTAGAGCGAGCCTAATCCTATTGGGGCTGTTCAAGATATGAACACGAATCATGGATTAGTTAGATGATTTTATATCTGTGGCAAAGGGGAACGAATAACTAACCTATTAGGTACTTTGTCAGTCTACTAGAGATAAGTGTAGTAGGTGAGGTCCAAGGATAGAGGGGTAGCTGGCAAGAAAATAAAATAAAATTACATTATTTCTATAGTTGGACACATCGGATAACTTAATACCTATATACTATACATACGGCGGCATAGCAAACAATTAAAAAATAATGAGGTTTGATTTTACCATACCAAGAAAGGGTCTCAAATCCTTTTTGGGTTTCCCTTTTAAAGAATTACGCGTACAGTATTTTAAAAATCGGTATCTACCTGCAAAGGATCTTACAGGAGTTAGAAGGTGTTCAACTAAAAAGGGATTTATACGGGTTTTCGAGAATTTCCAAATTAACAGAGAGACTAGTGTAATTTAATTTCACTTTTTTTTATCCCCCTCAACTATTAGTAACTTTCCACTCTAAAGTCGAAGCACACCATAA
This sequence comes from Eulithis prunata, assembly GCA_918843925.1. Lineage (NCBI taxonomy): Eukaryota > Metazoa > Arthropoda > Insecta > Lepidoptera > Geometridae > Eulithis > Eulithis prunata. The sequence continues at coordinate 4,287,636 of OU974014.1, read as the reverse complement.
AGTTGTACTGGGAGGTAAGCACGAATAAATGTAACTATCAAAATCTTATCGTTATGGTAGCGTATCCGTGTTACACTGCGCGGTGACTCTACCACGTACGGCAGGCAAACTGTATTTGCCACGCAATGTAACTGGAATACGTTTGGTTTACGTAACGTGAAGGTTGTCTAATTTTTTCGTGCTAACACCCTTGCTCCACGAAAGTTCTAATAACCCAACTGAACTTTCATCTTACAATAACTGAATGAGCAGCCGGCGGAATATTTTAGCGCAATTGAAGTTACAGAGAACTTTCGCGATTGCATAACAGCTTACAGCATTAAATACTGCTGGGTTGAAATATCCAACTTTAGCACAAAGCCCACATCTATTTCTCGGTGATCAAATGTTTCACTTCGAAGACGTCAGCGAAACGGTCGTCTGAATCTAGCGCTTTCTTGAGTAAATGTTCTTTATACATCTTTATGCCCTATATATATTATGTCCTTCAAAGTGTTTGATGATCAAACAGTAATGTATAAAACTGAAAAAAAGTGCTCACGCCTTCGTCTGAGCACATTTGTTCTTTTTCAGAACGCCAATGCATAGTACATAATGTGGTTGGTTGCAAGACAAAGAAGTCTTCGGTCTCTGCCGAATATTTTTGACTATCAGAGGAATTTCAATACATTATAGTTAAAAATTAATATGTACCTACGAAGCTGTATTGATTAGATTTGTGTGTTATATCGGTTATACAATCGATGATGCGGTTTTGATGGTGATTTCAAGGATGACTGAAATTAATCAATTCTAATGTAAATGTAAACAAACACTGCAATGTTTGTGATAGCGCCTGCCATTTTGAATCTAATTACACTGCTACATCACTTTTTACTCCAGTAGTGGTTAAGCCTGTTTCACTTAAAATTGCTATTGTAAGTGAAACAGACTCAATCACAGGTCACTATGAACACAGCTTTACAAATTGAGTGTAATTTGCGCGGTAGAAAGGAATTTTGTAATGACCGGACGGAATCCAAACCACTAGAGAAACTATACAAAACCTTGCAATCTAACGGACGAGATCCAAGTGTAAATGAATGAAGATAAAGTGTTGGCCTTTTAACTTAAGCTCTGTTTTTAATGATTTTGTTTGATAGTGGTGCGGATTGTTCAAACAACTTTATCTTAACTGTAAAATAAGCTTTGTTTTATGAAACTAGAGACTAGAAAGATACTTTTTTATTATAATAAAAGTTAGTTAAACTACCCTTATAAAACTGGAATGATATTTTACCATATTTTATGAATATTATTAAGTATTCTCTTGAAATTCAGATGTGTTACCTTGAGTTATTGGAAACTCATTTAGATATCCTATTATACAGTCGAGAGAAAATTTCGGGTCATCTATAAAAACTTGAATATCGTGGAAACCATGATGCTCGTAGCTTACTGAAATAAAAGTAATTGTTTAATAACATTATTAGCTTACATATTTTCTAAACTAAGCAAGCAAGCTCGTATGAGTTAGTTATTTCTAAACTAGCATAGAGTACAATTTGTAAAACCCAGGTTTTTCAAACAAATATTTTGTCCTGGCTGGGTATCGAACTCATAACCAGCACCGTATAGCAATGACTACTAACTACAACTACTTCTTGCATTTTACTGTGTGAGTATATTATAAATTGTCACACTAAACCTTACACTCTCCTAACTCACATATAATATTCTAAGCCCTGTTTGCTTTAGCTAAAACAAACTATTGCGTAATTTAATATTTACAGTTACCCAATATTTCGTTAACACAACGAAGTAAGACAAAATATTTAATAAGCCCTTTCTACACAATTATCAGTCTTATATACTTTCAAATAAGATCCAAAGTTATTTCTTTGTTAGTTGTACCTACCCATTCCAGACGTACTGTTTCAGCGTTGGCTACAGTTTTGATGATGTGAAGATTTCGCGTCCACACTTCGATCCGTGCTTATTCTTCAAAATAAATGTATTGTCAATAGACAGTTTGATTTGGGTGAACTAAGCTGGCGAAATCTTTAGGATTACTTTTTTATCATCATCATCATCAACAACGTGTCTCTCCAAAGACATACCACTAAGCCTGGTCTACGGCTCTTCTCATCCAGTGTTTTCCAGCTACATTTCGAAGATCATAGCTCTACCTTGCCGGAGGTCTATGCCTTTTTAGATACCCCTTAGCCAATTCCAGTACTCTATACTAATTAACCCGGGAGTTGTTAGAGCCTGTGATATTTTCCTTTGGGTAAAAAGTATGGTAAATTAATTTGGGTAATGCCGTAACGCAGAGAATAATCTCAAAGTATTTACCACAATACCCCGAATTCCCAATGGAAATATAAGTTGGAGACTTCGATTAACTTTGACCGAATCAATGCTGAGTGTTACTGAGTGTGTACTGTGCCGATATGATACCTACACGATATCGAAGGAGAGCTAAAATATCATACATTCAGTACACTACGACGTGGATGGTAGCGGCGACGCAGCGTGTTTTGCTCGAGCCACTGTACGGCGAGACATTTTGTTGGGAATTGCACAATTCTCAAATCTCCCGGTAGAGGCGCTTATCCGGTTTCCATACAAAATTTCTCGCTTTGCAAATGCGTTTGCGTGTGCTATACTCGAGTTGAAAGTCAAAACAAATGCACAGACTCAGGACTCTGACATGCAGTAGTATCGTGTCGGTGTTGGTCTGTGTGCAAACTCCCGTCCGATACCTACCTAATTGAAAAGTTCAAACAATCTTTTACGGTAAAGACTTTACCTTTTCGCCCATTGAGCTCGAGACCTTTTAGAAAGTTCGAACGATTTACTAATTTTATTATAAACTTTGTACAAGATTTTTTGGTTTCACCTTTTTAATTAAGTATGATTTGTGTGGTAATTCGGTTTTTGATGTCAATAAACCTAAGCAAAAACCTATTATTAATACTTTGGCAGTAGCCTATAAGGTTAATGTGTAAGTAGGTCGGTCGGTGCTTGAGAAACATCTCTGAAGACAAAATAATTTTGAAAAAGTTGCTATAAATTAAAAAAAACCTATGGTTCTCTTAATGAATACTACTGAAAAACACTGGACTGAAAATAATACTAAAACCTATTATTTCTTGAGAATTACCTATGTACCCGCCACTGTGAATAAATGTTAGTGTAGGTATTAGTTAATTACATTACCCTTCAAACTTTAAATTAGTTTTCACGCCTCAAACATGCATCATGGTTGTTTTTACCCGACATTCAAACGATTATTTCGTTTTATCTTCGCATGTTTTGCTATGGTGGTTTTTTTACGTTATTGTTTACCGTTTGGTTAGTCATCATCATCATCCACTAGGGATTTCTCGGTGAGAATTTTCGTAATGATTCATTTATTTGTTTAAGCCTCGCGAACTTTGTTAGATGGATCTAACAAAGTTATTTATTAGCAAAACCTAGCGGTCATCTAGAAACATAGAGTACAGCAGCCAATTCGCTCTCCATCACTATTAATTCGATTATTTGTCAAAGCAGAACTAATCGAGTTAGATTTAATAGATAGTGCTGAACTCAACGACCTTTGCCTAAAGTATATCGATTGCTATTCGATAAACATCCGAACAATACAAGTCCTTTCACTTTAGAAGTTTATGGAGACAGCTCGACGTGCTCTAAATAACCGACTATGATGGATGAAAATTGGTATTTTGTTTCGTAAAAACATGTTCTCGAGTTTTCATCACATTACACATTTTAGTGCAGCTGACTGTATTTTAATAATTTTTTTATGAATACTAATAAGTAGCTCTACCCGTGTGTCAATTTTTTGTCGCCATTGTAAATACATGCTGTATAAGTTTCTGTACTCCGAATTATGCTCATCAATATATTCGGAAGTGACATTTGTGTTATACTGCGCAGCCGCTTCGTGCGATGACGCTAACTGTTCCAAAGTGACAGCATCACTGCGCAGTGTAATCCAAAACTACACCATACTTCTAGTGTCGGAAAAGGTGAGTTCATTATCTACCACAGTGTAGCGCTAACGAGAATGTTTAAACTTTGCTACAGGCTGAAGTCTGTACTTATCTGTTTATTGAGATAAGACTAACTCTAATTAGAGACATTACAGGAACTTTTATTGGTACCTTTGCCACAGAATAAACATAAGTACTACAGGAATTCGTCTAGAGCCTATGAAAAGAGAACTCTAACTGCGTGGCATTTAGGTGTTAACTGCCTTGTCTAAAATTTATGTACTTGCTAGTTTTATAATCTCGGCGGCTAATAAATGCCCTGTCTTTTTCACTTGTTCCTCCCGCTCGATTTTTTTTTGCCTTAGGCGCATTGGATCGCGCAGTAACATAACATATTTTGCGGAATGCTTCTTTGTTTATTTTCTTACTGCGGAGACTTTTTTAAACTAAGCAGTAATTTTATAAAAAAAGGAAATACTTAGAGAGTTCCGCTAAAAATAACCGGAGAGAATCACCCGCTGTTCAAGATAAGGCTCCAGTTAAAGGGTACACAAAAACCTCGTTTTATCAGTATCAAGGAAATAAAGATTAGTATCAGTTTAACTATAGTGTTGTGCCCAATTTGTAAAACAATGAATTTGTTAATGAGGTCACTAGGTAGAGTATAAATGAACTAGCCAACAAGACATTTCTCCTAAAAAAAGTTAAGTTAGAGATAGTCGAAAGAAGATTCTAAGATTACAATAGAAAGTATTATTATGACAAAATAGATACCAATTTTACAATTGAAGCTTCTTCTTTAAATACGTAAATTACGTCTGTAAGATTATCCTCTGTAACAAACCAACAAAATGTCTACAATGTATTTTGGAAGTTATTCTTCTAATGCGACTTCCAACTGACAGCGTTGGAATAGAAAAAAACAGCGTTTAACGCTCCTGGAGAGGAATAGAAAGAGACAGAGCGAGAGTGATCACATACGGTAGACCCCCACAAAACGCAAATGGCATTCGAAGTATAACTTCTTCCGCGCGGAGGGACTCCACGCCCTATTCTTTTTTCAACTCTTTTGTTTATAACTAGCCGTCGCCCGCGGCGTTGCTCGCGTTTTAGACCCTTTAGATTAGTGTGACTTTTCAAAATTCCTTTCTTAGTGCACCCTTACACTATATAAGGATACTACCCTCCAAATTTCATACCTCTAGGACTTATAGTTTAGGCTGTGCGTTGATTGTCAGTCAGCTACAAAAGAGTTTAGACGATATACTGTACGAAAACAAACACCACAAATTTTGACGACGACGATGTCTCAAGGGTCTGTACTATACTATGAGTAGGTAGAGGTACACACTAAATGGCTCAATGATGTCATAATAATCCTTGTTGACCCTTTCATGTTGAATCCCCCGGGCCGTGGTAGCTCGGTTGATTTACCTTTGAGTGGCCTTTCTCAGACAAAAAGGATTCGTCAAAATGTTTGGAAGGCACAAATTATGAGTGTCAACATTTTCGTATGTGAAATGATATGAAAGGTAATATAAAGATGCAAAAACTCTCGACTCAAAACATGGATAATAAATGACTTAAGTATTATGACCAAAAATATACTGTACAATACATGACAATACTACTTACCACGCCGAGTTTAGACAAACGTTTACGTCACTTCAAAATAACGCGGTGCAAATTTCGACTAGGTACGATTCCATACCTTTCGTATAGAGATTATCCCATCAGATCCTTTGGCTATTATGTACCTACCCTGAGTTTTTGGTGTTTATTTTAAAGAAGATATTTGAAACAGGTATTTTTATTTGGAGAAGGAAGGTACTCAGAAGCACGTCCAATCATCGACTACCAGGTCTCTGCAGTAATGAAAGTTATGATTGTAACTAAAGATTTTTTATACAGAGGGTCATTGATTAGGTATATTGATGAAGATAACCCAGAAAACCAAATAAGAAACATTTTACGTTGACGTTTTGCTCACTAAAATCGATCAAATGGGGTTGTATTGTAGTAGGTAGGTACATTAAATATTGATGTGACTTGCGTGATACATAATTTAGGGTGGCGCAGAAAATAATGTGATGGACGAAATCTATACGTATCTAAGAAGTATTGTTAGCAGTATATTTTACTGGGTATTTTACGAGCTTTCACAGAGAGATTTCATAACTATTTTATGAGAAAATATTTTTCAAATGTCGATTGTGTTTTCGGTCACTGACTTGTAGTTATTTTTATGTAATCTACACTTTTTATTTCGATTTGTAGAAGATTTAGTTTCATAGCGATAGTATCGTAAATCAAGTTGATTGAAGATATTTTAGGAAATAAACCAAAATATAAAATACTATTCTAGTCTAGTGATTTTGCATTGTTCTAGGCTGAGAAAATGTTGTGGGTGTTGGGCTATAGACAATAGACTAGTAAAAAAAAACCTAGTTTTACAACGTCCCATACCTACATCACTATATACAGTGTCCCGTTAAGTATAGGCATAGGTTGCCTCCTGACACTGTATAAATCATCTTCAATAGATGTAAAGGCCTATTTATTATACCTACATCGGGGCATGAATAAACAGTATGCTTTCTGACGCTGTTAAATTAATCATTTAGGACTTTAATTTTTTTCAAGGGTGTATTTTTCGTTTACGCATTTCGTGTCCTAATGTAATCATAAAGGTTTCACTCTAGCAAATCTCGCAATGGTTTAACCGCAAACTGCCTCACGATAGCGTGGTACACGCCGTTTTAGCCACGTAGTACGCACACTTCTTCGGCGATTTAGCTTCAAAACGCTACGCAAACAATGCGGGTTTGCTACTTAATTGTCAATTGTGGTTGGTGTTTTCAGCGCTCCGTTTTTAGTACGGTTTTACTGAGTAATAAAAGGTTTTTTGTAAGTTTAATTTTAAGCGTAGATATCGCCGTTTCGCCAATCCCTGAACACTGCTATTTTATGAGACTCTTAAACTAATCTTTATTTAAAAATGTTTCGAAATATAACCAACGTAGGTTTTTGTCTTTTTAAATACCTCTTTTTATGGCAGTGATAAAATTTGGTATCTAATCTTGTTTACCTAACTCAAATATATCCAGCAAGAATCTTTGTTATTTCTTAACCTACGAATTTTCAAGAAAAGAGTGACTAGGTGGATTATAGCTAAGCGTGTTCCACCTTAGGCTGCAGCTACACTTACCACCAGGTGTGCTGGCAGCCAAATGCTGAGATATAGCTCATGAAAAAAAAATGCTATCTGACTATAGTATGCACTTACGAGGTTTGTTTTCATCAGACAGCTTTATTGATAATACTTTACTTTCATCCTACCTTAAGCTATCTAGTACGTAAGTATGACTAGATAGTTTATTTAACCATAATACAAAATATTTATCCCAGAAAAAATATCGAAATGAAAAATCAGTAATGAAAAGTTAATTTCCCATGTTTTGCGGTTTTTTGGTTCGACTGTGAATTTTATCTGTCTGAAACCACAGCAAACCGGCGTATTCCATTACGACTTTTAAGCGGAATTAATAGAACACAATACAATTTAATAGGTTTTTTATTTGTACACCATTTTCTTTTTGGTATCATCGAAAAGTCACAAAACCGAATGCAATATATCTTTTTATATTAAATAGTAATTAATTTATATTCTTGGACATATCACACAACGTTTTTATATTTATTCTTATAGCTTGTACTATGGGAACTAGATTGCTGTTAAAATATTTTTTTTTGTAAATACATGCTTATAATACATAGTAACACCCAGACACAAAACAAACATCTATATTTGCCACAAACAAATGATTGTTCTTGGTGGGGATCAAACCCACGACCCGCAGAACGAAAGGCAGAGCGACTACCAACTGAGCTATGACGCCTGTCATCACCATCACCATCAACCTATTAAGTTAGAAACATTCCAAGAGATCCATAGTGAAAAAATATCAACTTAATAAAAACTAGGTAGTATCGTTGGACCGGTAACTTGGTTATGGAACGGACGCCAGCCGGGATGTATTAAATTTCAGTTTCAGCTCTGCGCCGGTCGATAAGAGGATTCTGATTTGCCTTACTGTTTTTATGATAGTGTGACATTACCAAGGGTTGCCAGTATCAGCCTTTCAAAATTCATATTAATTAATCAGCAATGATTTGTCTCTCAACACACATTTTGAATATTTTTTTATATAAAAACAGCTACCTAACAAAGTCCAATGAAAAAAGTAATAAAAAAACTATTCAGTAGTTTTATTTGTTTTATTTTCAGCGGATTTAGACTAAAATAGTATATAGATAACTATGGCTAAGCAAATATACGAATGTTTTTCTTTTAACCATTATCTACTAGCTTTCCGCGATTAAATAAATTGGCAAAAAAAAAGTATTCTGACACTTTTGTTCAAAAACCATAAGAAACCGAAAAAATACAACCGAATTGAGAGCTTCCTCTTTTTTTGAAGTCTGTTGAAATAAAAGAGAAACACACATTTCCTAAAAAGTAAATTGATGCACTCGCAATAAAACAAAGCAGTAATTCCACGCGTAACTTTATTCTGCGTAAACGTATGAATATTTCAATAAAACATCCCCCAAACGAAACGTATCTTTTAACATTTTACAAATGTTGTTTGACGCCCCATTTCCCTTTTAACTTATGGACGTGGTGTGTATTTAGACAATGAGTGATGTGATAGACGTTTAAGTTAAATATTACTACCTACATTATAGTAAAATATATTGATGGTAACTTTAATTCATACCTATTAGCAGTTTTTTACATAAAATATTTTAGATATCTTTTTGGAATTTTTAAATACTCGTAATATTATTAAAAAATATCTGTAGTGAAATCTATTTCACTCAGCAACCAGTCAACTTAACGGTACATCAAATAATTAGGTCAAAAACATGGATGCTACGACCTCTCGTAGAGGCTGCTACGAGCCGTAGCAAGATCTACGAATAATCAGTAAAAATGGTTTGTAGCACCGCACTGCGTTTCCTCACCATTATTTAGGGTCGACTTTTATGAAGAGTTTTTTATAAACTCACTTTTGCCCGCATTTCGTTTCTGCAAAACAATGTTCTTCTGCAGAGTCCGTTGATTTTTAAGGATATAAACTACGTACTTATAATATTAATTTGGGTCACAAACACCTTCAGAGACACCCCTAGCTCCCATCTGCTCAGTACAGCGCAAAAACGCGCTCATGCCTCGCTCGTGGATTACGCTGTCAATGTAAACAAGATCACTAGAAATATTTTTCATAGCATTTGGCTCGAATGGCAACCGCTCCATCATCTTTCCCCATCTTCATTTCTCATGAACATTTGTTACAATTCATTGTTTTGATGTTTCACTCTGCAAAATATTTTTTGTCGTTTTCAGGTGTGTGTGTTTTTTATCATTTTGTATTTATTGTTTGTTCTATCTTTTAGGTCTTATAACATGAAATTACTTATATTAATACCAGCATTCAGCTCATCTCATTTTTTCTATTTTTGTTTCTTCATAGTGTTGCTAGTTTTGTTTTGTAAGTGTACCAAAGCGTATAATAAGTGAAGTGTACTTTCTACCTTTTATACAGACAAAAATGCGTCTATATCTGCCTATGTTATTTGACGACTAAATTAACTAGTGGAAAAGCTACTAGCCAATTTTAGTTATCGCGTAAATAAAATACATCCAAAACATTTTTGTAATCTGTATTGATCTAAAGAAATACACCCAATATTTTCTAAAGAATCTCAAATTACCCCAAGATATTTATTTCTAAAGACGCGAGATAGCGTGTTTTTTTGTACCTATAATACGGAGATCCTGCGGCAATTGTGAGAAAAAAGATTTTGAACTGAAATCAAATACTAAAGAAGAAAAAATAGGTAGTACTAATTAAAATGCACAGAAATAAAACTTAGTGGCAAATTTAATTTTGCACTTTATTGGTTTGGCCTTGTTGGCAGATTTCACCCGAATTTGTACTGGATTATTCAGCCAAAAAATTGTTAGTGGAAGTCACAATTATAGCGTTTGTCTGCAGTTTACGCTTGATCACTAATTATAGTTTGAAATTCTTCAATAAATAAGGTTTTTATTTTGATGTAATATAGCTATTAAGTTATTGTATACAAGCGGCAATTTTAAAAAAAAATATAATTTAGCTTATGTCACTCGGGATAGTGAAGCTTCCCAACGGTGAAAGAATTTTCCAAATCGGTCCAGAAGTTTCGGAGCCTATTCAATACAAAAAAAACAAATATTTTCTCTTTGTAATATTGGTATAAAAAAGGTAGCAGCATACGCATTATTTGGTTAATATCTTTGATCTTAAATTTAGACCCTTTAGGGTGCGACTTTTCAAAATTCCTTTCTTAGTGCACCCTTACACTATAAGGATACTACCCTCCAAATTTTATACCTCTAGGACTTATAGTTTAGGCTTGGTATGTGCATAAAATCAAAGCACAATGTTTAAAATTGTCATACAATTTATTACAATATGGTTTGAGAAAACTTCAATGTTCTGTGCTTGAAATGACAAAGTTCACAAAGATCATGAATACAAAAACAAGTGTTTCGTTTTCCGAACTTGGTAGCGGAACGACAAGACAAAAGTTAAACAGCTGTTTAAATTGTTTCATTGCTTTGTTTATTTTCTGTACTATTTTAAACACCGTTTTTATATAAGACATCTGAAAAAAACTGATAGCTAAGTACAAAAAAGCCTAACATTTAGATATTTCGTGCTAGCACTCCTCTCATTGCTTGAGACAATTTTATGTGTCAAAATAGTGCCCTCATTGGTTGGACGTGTAGCGCCATCTGTTGGTTGGTTTAGATTGTTTAACAATACAATTTTCTAAGTATCTTATAATCCGTTCCCAAAAAGCATTCTTACCTATCTCTGTGCCAAATATCCCTACAGTTTCAATGGTTTAGTCGTAGCAAACAGACAGACACGTTTTCACATTAATACTGTATTTAGTTATTTTACCTAGTTCTGTTTACCTGACTACGGCGAAGCAAAAAGGAGGCTATATCATCATCATCAGCAATATATATAAAACTCTTTTGAAGCTGACAGAGAATCAACGCACAGCCTAAACTATAAGTCCTAGAGGTATGGAATTTGGAGGGTAGTATCCATATACAGGGTGTTACCAGACCACTTCCGAAAACTTGGAGGTTCCAATCAGACCATGATACTGAAAACATTAAACGAAAAAAATCGCGAAAAAAAAAATTTACTTGACTATCTCTTTTTAATTTTTTTTCTAGTTACATACACACAGTACAACATAATAAGACATATCTACCTAATTATCTCATTTAAAAAAGCAAAAAAACAAATAAAATAAATAAAGCAGCAATGTACACGCAGCACGCAGATTACGTCTACTACAGCATGAACAGCTGAGAGTTCATCGCGGGTCATTCAAGTACGCGACGTGCGAGCGACCTACGTTAGTACCTACCTACGTTAGTAGGCACTTACGACACAGAATAAATAATAGTACTACGCCTCGACCTTACCTACGTGAATGCGTACATTGCGGGCTGGCGAAATAAATACAAATCTTTAATCATTGTTTTCTCCGGCTATAATTATTTTTCAGGATAACTGATTTTTTTTTGGTTGGGTTTTGGTGTGCTGTAGCTCCCCCTTTCGTTTTCGGAAGTGGTCTGGTAACACCCTGTATAGTGTAAGCGTGCTCTAAGAAATAAATTTTGAAACGTCACACTCTAAAGGGTAGAACACGAGCAACGCCGCGGGACACGGCTAGTGATGGCATATACTCGTAATGTTATGCTCGCTATTTCATGACTGACCTCTCGTACACCTGTGATAAATAAATAAATAAATATTCACGGACACTTAACACAACGCCTTCTAGTCCCAAACTAAGCAAAGCTTGTACGATGGAAACTAGATGGCTGATAGAATATTATGCCAAACAGGTAGTAAAACGACCCGTGACGATCTTTTTTTTTCAAACTTTTTGTGACAATAACACGGTTCCAATAATTTTCAAAAAAAAAAACAAAGTATGACATAATAATATCTAGTTCTCGTAGTACATCAAGAGTAGGTAGAAGACTATTCAAGAGGTTAGGGTGACTTTAATTCTTTATACTGACATCAATTCTTCTTTCTTTATGAAAAACCACACCCCTCATTCAATAGGCCACTAATCCAAAGTCAGCTTGATTACCTACATAACCCAGTGACCTAGCTAGCATCCCTAGCAACACAAGCCCCGCCATAAAGCACATTCTTGCACCTTTAGATGTTTCTATAATAATAGATACGTTAGGTAATCATCAAGAATGGCAAGAGAAGAGAAGGTAAGGTTGCCGGACTTCTCGAACCGATCGTGATGTAGCTTACTTAGCCAATCTTAACCGATAATCTAAGTTAAGCAACGTTCTGTGCGGTCACTATTTGGATGGGTGACCGTTAGTGGCATTTACATTTGAGCGCTTCCGTGCTTCGGAGGGCACGTTTAACTGTCAGTCCCGGCTCTAGCAGTCGTTAAGTCACGACGGAGGCCTTAAGGCGGCCTAAAAACTCCGTCACCAGAGTTCTGTTGGCCACAAGTTTGAGGGCTATATTTAGTACATTCATTGTTTTGTAAGCTGTAGGCGTTGGTAAGTAAGTAAGATACAAAATTTGTGGCATTTTTTGGTGCAATGATCTGGGCGTATAGCGTGTCTAGTTATAAAAAGCCTAAGCTTATACCCGTATTGGTTCCCCGCAGTCCCAAGGGACAAACACAGTGATCGTCCCACTTTCCTCTTTTATTTACTGCCAATCGTCAACCGATTTTCCAATGATCATCGTTGTGTTGTCCTCGTGCGGGAATTGAAAACAAACAGTGGTATTGGCGAACGTGTTTTTATTATGAAAAATATATGATCAAGTTGAATATTTTTCATTATAAAACACGTGGGCATTTTGACAATTTAAAATTAATAGAAAATAGAAAACTAAATAAAAAAATACCATAGTATTTTGTGCCATTTGTTTTTCTTTTTACATGTTATATACTTATAGGCAAATGTTTAACCACCTCACAACAATAAAATTGTTAAGCGATAACGCGGTCGACAGTTTAGCACATTTGCCTAGAAAAAAAATGAATATATTCATATTCATATCTTCTTCTTCTTCCTGCCCTTATCCCACTAGGTGGGGTCGGCACAACATGTCCTTTTCTTCCATTCTCCCCTATCATCCGTCATCTCAGTGTTCACTCCTCTCCTATGCATATCATCTCTTACACAATCCATCCATCTTTTCTTGGGCCTACCTCTTCCTCTATATCCATCCACATTCATACTTAGCACTCTCCTCGTTACATGACTTTCTTCCCTCCGCATAACATGCCCATACCACGCTAACCTGTTGCTCCTCATTTTCTCCGTCACTGGTGCTACTTTCAGACTTCCTCTAATGTATTCATTCCTAATTTTATCCATCCTTGTCACTCCGCACATCCATCTCAACATTCTCATCTCTGTCGCATGCACTCTTTTTTCATCCGTCACCTTGGTAGCCCAGCACTCAGATCCATACAATACGACAGGTCTTATGATCGTCTTATAAATTTTGCCCTTAAGTTTAAGGGGCATACGCGGATCACAAGTTGTTCCAGTGACCTGTCGCCATTTCATCCATCCCACATTCATTCTGTTCTTAACGTCCCGGTCTATTTCGCCGTCGTTCTGGAATAATGAACCGAGGTACCGGAAATCGGAGCAGACTGGCAGGGATACACCATCTAAGGCTATTGTGGAGAAATTGGAAGGACCACCAAAGTCACAAAACAGGTGTTCTGTTTTGGTCCTACTGATCTTTAAACCAACATTTTCCAATCTCTCCCGCCATTTTGCCAGTCTGCTCTGGACCTCAAGTGCATTTTCTCCGACAAGAACAATGTCATCGGCGAACAGCATGCACCAGGGTGCTTCATCCTGTATGTCTGATGTCAGAGCATCCATTACCAGGAGAAACAGATATGGGCTTAATGCCGACCCCTGGTGTAAGCCTACAGCCACATTGAACTTGTCGGTTACTCCGGCTTCGGACCGGACGTGTGTGCTAGCTCGACTGTACATAGCTCGCACAAGCTGTACATATTTCGCAGGCACTCCTTTCTCTTTCATAGCCCACCACAGAACTTCTCTGGGAACTCTATCGTATGCCTTTTCAAGATCAACGAAAACCATATGCAAGTTCTTGTGCGCACGCCTGTGCTTTTCACAAAGTTGACGCAGTGCAAATATGGCATCCGTTGTCCCTCGTCCTGGCATAAACCCAAACTGGTTCTGTGATACCTCACTCTCTTCTCTCATTCGTCTCGCTATCACTTTCTCCCAAATCTTCATGCTATGTGACATGAGCTTTATTCCTCTATAGTTGTTACATACTTGCACATCACCCTTGTTTTTAAAAATGGGCACCAGCGAACTGTCACACCATTCATTCGGGATCGTCTCCTCTTGTAACAACTTGTTGAAGAATAAAGTCAGCCACTTCCATCCATCAGCTTTTAAAAACTCATATATTCATATTCATATTCAATCAATATATATAAAACTCTTTTGAAGCTGACATAGAATCAACGCACAGCCTAAACTACAAGTCCTAGAGGTATGAAATTTGGAGGGTAGGTTCCTTATATAGTGTAGAGGTGCACTAAGAAAGGAATTTTGAAAAGTCACACTCTAACGCGAGCAACGCCGCGGGAGACGGCTAGTAACGTAATAAATATCTTTAAGAACATTGCACGCGTATTTGAATACATATTATTTTTACAATAATGCAAATCGGTATTATCAAAGGCTTTTATCACTGAAATAAAATTGTGTAAACAATTTGTTTAAACCCAAAACCAATCGTCAGGAAAAACTCAACCAACGATGTCGTTCCATAATAATCATTTTACCGAAATTCGATTTCAGCCTGTTACCCTCTCCGTTCAATTCCGTCATTGCTTTATTTATTCTTAATAATAAGCGACCTTATCCAATAGGCTTTTCAAAGGTTTCCTTTGTTATAAAGATTAACAGGGCGAGATCCTTTAAAAAATTGGATCCACTGAAATTGCTTGTTTTGTTTACTTAAAAAATAGAGAACTTTTAGACTGGGTATCTTAACAGCCAAGTAAGTGCCTGAGCCCGTGGGTACTCTGAGTTTTGTTAAGTTGATTTGCGACAAGCGAGTATCGAGAAACTCGCAGTTTTTGTAGACAAAAATAGTTGGTCAATCTCCCTCTAGAGGCGCTTATCGGATTTTCATACAAAATATCTCGCAAGTCACTTCTTGACTACTATGCTCTGACGGGCTCTGACTACTATGCTTCGTACAAACGTGTTTAGGTGAGATGTGTTTCGTTTAAACATATTTGAAGTAACGCTATATCGTTAAAATGATTCGATGTAATGTAATATGGTTTCGAACTTTCAGGTTGAGAGGTATCGCATTCGATATAATGAAAATCGATTTATTCGACAGGCGTCATGGCTCAGTCGGTAGTAGCTCTGCCTTCCGTGCTGTGGGTCGTGGATTCGATCCCCACCGAAAACAAACATAATTTGTGTGTTGTAAACATAGATGTTTGTTCTGTGTCTGGGTGTTTCCTTGTATTATAAGTATGTATTTAAATTTAATTTTTCAGCCATCTAGTTTCCATCGTACAATCTTTGCTTAGTTTGGGACTAGAAGGCGTTGTGTTAAGTGTCCGTGAATATTTATTTATTCATTATTTATTTATTTAATATTACCGATATAAAATAGGACACCCGTTTTATTAACGTCTGTAATGTCTATACCTAATATAAAACTCTTTTGAAGCTGACTGATAATCAACGCACAGCCTAAACTATAAGTCCTAGAGGTATGAAATTTGGAGGGTAGTATTCTTATATAGTGTAGGCGCTCACTAAGAAAGGAGTTTTGAAATGTTGCACTCTAAAGGGTCTAGAACGCGAGTAGCGCCGCGGGCGACGGCTAGTCTCTATAATATTTATTCACAAAGAAAATTACAACTAATACAATATTAGTCTATAATGTATATTTATTTATTGCTCAGTTGCTGACATGGAAATTTTATCTAACTATAATTATTGTGAAGTTGATATATGTAGTTTGATTAGTTTGATAGTTTGTGAAGTAGTTTGATTATACTTCGATAAGGCTACGAACGAACCCCACAATTTACCTACACTCTACGCAGCGCCATAATGATTCAAGGTAATCCTTGTGATTTCACTGTATAAAAACCTTTTGGCTAAAGTTCTGATCAAAAGGATCCTATTCTCTTAGTAACCAGATCTCTACCTCACCCACTTCCCTGGAAATCTAATCCTGCGACCTAAGCCGTCGCCTTACCGCCAAGTGCGGGAAAATTAAAAACTTTGGCTGGCATTTTAAATTCTCATTGGTCTTTGATCTCTCCTTGGTATTGGTTTATTTTTACGCCTAATGTTTCTGTACCTACCTAGACTTGTTGGGAGCACGTGGAAAAACTTTTTAAGAGAGACTAAAAAATAATTGATTTTTGAATTATTTAATGATTATAACTTTATGTCTAATACAAGCAGTGGCTAAAAACAGAATGAGTCTTATCTAATAGAGCATCCGTTGCTCGAGCTCGCTGCATCAGCAAATCGTTCGCCGTCTGGCCGTGTGAGCGCGCGTGGGCGTCAATGCACAACAACAGTAATATGCCTACTCTGCATTACAGATGGAACGACTGGATGATACAAACATAACTCTTCCCTCCGTAAGTTCGAGATTATCCGAGGGATGAGGGTTATCTCGAGTTTCCCCCATAATACAAGTTTTCTTAATTCTACGCTTAAATGCTACCACTAAAAGACAAATTACTACAAGGGCGTATAACACCATATTTCCTATGCTAACACCTCTACAATCTAGAGCACTATAATTATTTTCACTATCACTATTTTCACTTCCACTTTTCTGCAATAATTAATTCAGGAACTTGACGTCGTTGGCAAGATCAATTCCGTCGAGATTGATCGGTTTTATCAGATGATGTTATTTTAGGCAAGTGGCTTATTGGGAACTTCATGTAAACTAAATCTATTCCTTGACTCTGATGTTTCTTTAACGTCAATTCCTTTATCTTTCTTCATCCATAGTTAACACGTAAGTTCCACAAGTCGTTTCTTGTCTAATCTCGTCCTCACAATACTTGGTAAGTAGAGTATCGGTTTTCGCGTAGATAGCTTTTACGTCGTTCATGGTGACGGGGATCGAGTGACAACTCGAGATATTTGTACAAAATTTTATAAGTCCGGTAATGCAATCATCTTCGATCGGTGGCAAAGCGTCGTTCTCAAAGCACAGGAAGCGGGCTTCGTCGACTTCGCGGAATGACAGGGAGAGCAATCTCGTTTTCAACCCTTTCACAAGGAAGTAAGGGTATTTGGGAAGGATCAGTGAGATAAAGTCATTGACTCTATTCTGGACAGGTAAGGGAACTAATTTAAAATAGTTATAAACTTCGTTTGTAATCAAAGGAATGTGCATAATTAGCTTTATCTGATTTTGTTTTATATATGCCTTCATTTCTACACATTGTTCTATTTTTAATGATTTTTTTTGATTTATTTTACAACAATATTAACTCGTCCATGTCTACAATTGATTGGTGTAACAACTTAACCTTAGCGAAAGCAATAGCCGTTTCAATCTAATTCAGTCTGATGTAAAGTATTTGAAAGTTATGTATATAAATGTTATAGATGTGAATAATTTTGTTGCTGGCTTGTAATAACTTTGATTCATTTAAGCTGCGATTAATATCTTGAATACTTTCCTCAATCTGAATAAAATTGTTTTTTGTAGAGTTTGATATTTTTATAGTTTGTTATACCTATTTTTTATTACGTACCCACCATTTCGGCAACGATTGTCATTTTATTTGATACCGCGTCTTTTATAGTCTTTTCCTGATTAATGAACTTTTCGTACATTACAGCATCGTCATTTTCAAGATTAACTGTTATTATCTTAATCAATGAACTAAGTGGATTTAATAAACCACGCTTAGATCTTACCGATGGAATCAATTGCTTACACTTTTTAACAGTCGTATTCATGATATAATCTGCTTGTGGCTCTACTCCGGTAAAGTCAAAGTTAAAAGCTTTGGTGTTAAAACTGCTTGCTTCTTGTCTTTTCAATCTTATACTTTTATCAGGTGGAACATTTCTCTCTATAGCTCCGGTAACTTGAGCTTTCCGGTATCGGAGTTTATCTTTACCGCGTCTATTGTTTCCTTCTTTATTTAAAACTGTATCGCCTACATCTATGTCAAAATCTTTCTCACCTCTACATAATTTCTCTATTACAGGTCTCTTTGCATGGATTATTTTGTCTGTTAAATAATGTTTTTCGTCAGTTGAAAATGTGTCTATGAATAGTTCTTGGAATGGCTTACTTTGCGTTTGTGATAGTTTTAATTCAGGTTTCAATGGTTTACGGTCTCTAGATAAGTCCTTAACCGATAGTTCATCTCGATTCCAGGTATGCACGAGTACCTGATTCTGCTTGGTGTCTACAGCCTCTTGTAATTTCGGCATACCATCTGTGTCTAAGTCCTGGGTTGAGAGTACCGTGCTGATACTAGGGTCATCGCGTTCTTTTGCAGATGCAGGTACGGTAGTACTGCCTACAGATGACTGTGAGAAGGGGGACCTACGACCTTCGTCAGTTATACTTTTCTCCGAACCAGATGATATTGGAGATAGCGTTCGCTTGCGTGGTATGGAGGCGCAAGAAGCACTTCTTTGGTCTTCATCTAACCGTTCCTTTTCATCTGTCAAGTCTTTAATATGATGCTCGAGTTTCTGTTCCGTCTTATCTAAATTTATCATCACCGAAACGTCATTTTTTTTACTTAGAGCGTTGAGTTTTATTTGGTGCAAAGCACTCGCATTACAATATTGCTTTTCTTCTTTATATTCAATGGCGTTATCTTTCAAAAAGTTAAGTTCTTTATTTTTAATCACAGTAACTACAAATTTATTTGCGTTTAGTTCAGTTGTTCTTGCGGAGCACCTAACAGGATCACTCGGCATGCAAACACCTTTCTTACCTTTCTTTACCTGTTGATATTCTAATATTGCATCACCATGTTGTGAGTTAGTGGGTTTGACTTTTGTTTCAGATGGTGGTGTGATACAAATTTTGGAGGGTAATTTTAAAATACTGTCACAGTAATTTAAGCTTATTACTTCACCGCATCCTTGGAGGCTGTTTTCCTGATTTTCCGGATGTACGACTTTCGGATAGATGTTTTCCGGATATGCAAAATTTGTCTGATATTCATTCTCTACATTATCTTCGTACGTATAACCGTAGTGATACTTGTTGTAGTTAGAACTATATTCCTGACTAGGTGTTGGATCTTCCGTATAAAACAGATCGTTCGCGATCATATTATGTCTCACCGGTGGCGCTGTGCGCATCGTGACGTCAGAATCTTTCAGACTAAGGTCATGAACTTGAGGTTGTATACTGAATTTACTATAGTTTCCTGATTGAGGTTGGTTCTGAATACCGAACTTAAAACCTTGCTGCTGGTGGGGAATGCCAAACTTATAACCGCCATACTGGAACGGCGCGTGTTGCGCAGGGGCCTGACCGATATTGTTTTGGGCTGTTTCAAACCGATAACTTTGCGTGGGCGGCGCGAATTTCATTTGCTGGATAAAGTTTGGTCTAAACCTTCCTTGATTTTGTGGGAATCCGAATTTGAAATTCGTCTGAGGCAATGTAGGTCTATAGTTGTTACTTTGAATCGAGAAATTTGGTGTATAGTCTTGAGCTTGAGGCATAAATGGTGGTGGTGGTTTCGATGCAATTTGTGAAGTTTGAGAATTTGGTACTTGTAACGAAGTGTTTCTTAGAATTTTGTTTTTAGCGTCGTATTGGAATTTAAAATTAACTTCTTCAGTAACAATGCTTAGAGCCTTTTCTAGGGTAGAGCACCCTTTCAAACGTACAATACGAATCATGTCTTCTGGGAGGTTGTACAAGAACACGTTTAAAGAGGTGTTGTTGTACACTATCATTTTTGCTGCCTTGATTCCTTCATCGGTAAGTCTATTTACTTTCGCGAACAAAGAACTTCTGACCTTTTGAATTCTATGACAAAACTGTATGTATGTTTCACCTTGCTTAAGCTTTAAAGTTTCAAGTTCAATCGCAATGCAATCTTCCGATCGAGGGTCACCGAAATGTTGCGTAAGAAGCTCCTTAAGCTCTTCATATGACTTAATATTCGGGTGGTCGCTAAGTAGAGTCGCAGCTCTACCAGTAAGTCTACTCGATATCGCATGGAATAAGTATAAGTTCTGAGCAGAATCTCCCTCAATTTTACTACCACTGAATACATATTCACACTTTGATATAAATAAGTTCAATATGTTTTCTTCCCCGTCATATTTGGGGATAATTGACAGAGTTTCTTTAGGCAATGCCTTAAATCCCATCTTTATTTTATGAACTTAAAATTATACTGATTAACCTATTGATGTGCTAACCAGTTTGCCTATTTCAGTGCAACTAATTCTACTTATGGTTTACCGATTGGTGTGCAAACCAAAATGCATATATAATATGTGCAACTTATTCTATTTGATTCACCTATTTATGTGCAAACCAATTGCCAATTTAAGTGCATATTATAACTACACATATTAATTACGTCTAACAAATCTGCCTATTTAAGTGCAAATTAGTTCGCCAATGTAGTGCAAACAAAATCAGATAAACGAAATTAATAAGCTCGACGATTTATGTCCGAGAAAAATGTCGGAAAAGACACAGGAATATGAAATACAGGAAGTGAAAAAGTTTACTCACAAGCTGCTCGATCCCATGTCCTCCAGAAACTGCTAGCCACTTTAATTCGCACGCTTTACCAAAGTCGTATTTATTTGGTTCGTTTCCACATCCGCTTAAAGTCGGTTTCCGTACGAGTTTCTACTTCCGTGAGATGTACACGGCCGTAGATTTTCCGGGAAAATCGTGGAAATCCTACCGGCTGCGCCAGACTTGTTGGGAGCACGTGGAAAAACTTTTTAAGAGAGACTAAAAAATAATTGATTTTTGAATTATTTAATGATTATAACTTTATGTCTAATACAAGCAGTGGCTAAAAACAGAATGAGTCTTATCTAATAGAGCATCCGTTGCTCGAGCTCGCTGCATCAGCAAATCGTTCGCCGTCTGGCCGTGTGAGCGCGCGTGGGCGTCAATGCACAACAACAGTAATATGCCTACTCTGCATTACAGATGGAACGACTGGATGATACAAACATAACTACCTACTTAAGTTGGTAAATATTATTTGTTTCTTTCTGAAATCTACAGTGAATCGTCGACATTATCTACATTGTAAATGATTTGGGTAATGCTAAATAATTATGAGCAAAGTTTTTGATTTCCATTACTATTATATCTACTAGGTAACTTCACTTGGCGGTAATGCGACAGATCGTTACGTATCGTCTGATAAAATGACAAGGCAGTGACTAATAATGTTATTTTGGATACTAAGGTCATACCCCACCCATTAGCTAAATAAAATATTTTTCTTATGAATAGCAGTCAAAACACGTGCCAAGCAAATTGTGGTTTATGAATAAGTAGGTGTTTTGGCAACGTGCGTCATGACTAATTGACAAGGGCTGGCTGGAAACAAGCGCGGTCAACAGCTTGGCTGTTTCAGAAACTACGAATATTGATATCAGATCCTGTAACTATTTGTCTAGCCATAGGTCTCGAATCGTACCTCTCACGCTTTAGCGGGACAGTAAAATTGCTCACTGCACTATAGAGATACTAAATAATAAATTCAGTTCCGAATACAGCTCGCTATATCACAACTTCCAAGGCGGCTACCGAATCCATTTAAATTTCAAATTATCTCCTTCAGAGTGTTTATCCAGCTACCGACTTTCTGTAAGAAACACGTGGCTGCACGTAAACCTTTTAAAAATACTTCATATTACCATTTTTATTAGAAAATATACGAGAAGGGACACCGCGAATAAATTGTGAGACATTCACGCCAGCATTTGTCAACCTTAGACCCTTGGCACTTGTGAAATTGTGCTCATATTGTAACGGCTAATCCTCAACGCGAATTCATCAGCTCCCAACGTGGGCCCTTATCGCGGGTCCCTCTTGCAACATACATTCGCATTATTTTTTGTCGCACTATTACGGCCTCTATTACTTTATTAACAAAGCCTAGCTCCTTTGACCTTTATGGACTGCGCAGTAAAAAGGTAAAGCTTACTTTGATATACCTTTTACTTTGATGCGGGATGTTTTGTTCTTAATTAATTACTTTTTGGCTAAAGCCAGTAGGCCAGGGACGTTTTATAATTATGTTAATACGGTTAGGTTTAAGTTTTGATAAAATCGCCGGAGGTATTTTGTTACTAAATGTAATTTAAAATTATTTAAATCAAAGGCATTTTCAAGGCTTGCCATAATTGTTTACTTAGCACTATAATAACGAGCATTTTAGTTAAACACTGGCGAAAATAAATCTCATTGTACATTTTCACTAATAAAGTGGCGATAAAGGTGTAGAATATCTTCGAAAACGTCTGAATTTCACGTACTAAACGTGCACTAACACGGTTTGGGGTCTTTGCCTACGTTTCGCATTTGAAATCTCCAGCTAAATCTTTTCGCCAGTCTAGCTTTGTGGAGTCATAAAAAGTTATCAAAAGCCGACCGCGCTCGCTGCTAGTTAATGAGCTGAGGCAGCGATAATACTAGTTTATGTATCTATATTTTCATATTTGCTGAAAAAAGTTATGTGAAGCTTAAAACCTGAATAAAAAACGTGGATTTCCGAAGATTTTTTTATTTATTTCTTTAGATCAGTATATCACATAGTTGATCATAGTATTATAGTATCATAGTATTATATCACATAGTTGAGTTCGATTCTCACTCATGACAACTTTCTTTGCATCGTTCATCTCTTCGTCAGCTAGGTATACTATTGTTGTTCATGTCTTTGAGTACCTCATTTGTAAATCGAGACGGAAATTGAACCCACAGTCGTCTCAAGCAGTAAGTCGCCAGCTGAGGTCGATGGGAAAAGATTTACATAATGTACTTGTATATCCATTTGACAAGGGTTCCTTAAATAATGACCAAAGTTTCAAAGGTTCTTGTAAATGTACATTCTTTGAGGCCATAATCCGTAATTCAAGTTCTACTTGAAGTTGAAAGGATAGTATTTATAGTAAACGTTCGAAGTTTTCTTGTAATGGTTGAATCTAAAGCTGTTGTATTCGGATTTGTGATTGTTTTATCAATTTTAGATTCTCTTAGTGTAGAATATCATTAAAAACTGGGTTTAATGTCGTTAAAGACACAAAATAGCAGTTAAATATGGGATTTATATGACACCCTACAAAATGGCAATGATTTTTTTATACAACTCAATGACGGAACAAGCCACTGCCTATAACAATGCATTGCCTCACAGATATGTTTTAATTATTAAAACAATTAAGTATCCTTCTACAAAATTGTAAATGTATAGCTACATAGTATTGCTATAAATAGAATGACAAGTGACGAGGATTGCTTCGGTAAGGCAAGCTTCGTCTGTAGCTAAGCTAACTACCTTTTATTTAATTAAAGCTCTACCGAGGTACTTAGTATTATTGGCAATATAAACTGTATCATTTTCAACATTTCGACTTAACTGCACAAAATTACAGTTTTATTACGCTAGTTAGATTAAATTCTAGTAGACAACAACACACGTGAATTATTCACCAGCCAGATGCAATTAAAACTAATGTGTCTAGCGTCCTACCCAAGTTACTTCTAAATCCTCAAAATGGAAGGTAGGTATCTCGAAACTTTGTTAAGAGTAGGAGTACAGCCAGTACTTGTAAATACGTCTAAATCACAAATCTAAGGTAATTCATCTTCACTGAAAATAAAAATGCTGCAGTGTTCCCACGAACTGTAACGTTCCATACTTGCTTCCATATGTCTGGACTTTCGACTTACTGCCATGCGCATTTTTCGTGGTTGTCACTAAGATTCTTCTAAAATATCTACTATTTGCTGAAATGGAGGTGCAATCTTCTAAGAAAAAGTCTCTAACTTTTAGTAGTATGCCTTCCATACGTGCCAGCGTCTTGCAGACAGACGGGATTTGTGTAACCGCTACGTCAGCCATCAAATGTGATTACACGGATAGAAGTTAGAACAGTTTAGCTGTATGAAGCACGTGTGAAAGATCAAAGCAGACAAGTACAAGGAAAAGGACGGACGAATCCATTAAATGGCCAACATTCACGATGACCGCCCAAAACTGCACTTATAGACTCAGATAATGCTGTCACAGAAACTTCAATCGTTTGCTATCTTCTAAAATAGATTTTCTTCGGCTAGGATTTGACGACGTGTTTTTACTTTATCTCAATGAGTTGTAACCTCAGTAATCTGTGGGGATCGAACGTTGGAGGGAAAATGGGACTGTAATGCGAAAGGTTTAGAGTTGATTACTTGTTTGCGCAAAATGTAATTCTAAATTGATGATGGTTACCTACGTTCGTTTTCGCAGTGGTATCTTCAGCTTGTAGAATATTTTAAAGATACGTACTTCATGTTTCATATTTAAAATTTTATATCTTTTGTACTTTATTTTTGTAAAATCACAATGCACAATTTTATTTTTATAATACTTATTTGCGTCAGAATATAAAGATTTAGAGATTTGTGACAAAGCTAAAAAGTGGAATCCAGTCATGTAAAAATTGTACGCAAAAAAGAGAATGTTCACCAGGCAACGCCACGTACTCTCGATGTAACATTTATATCCATTTTATTTGTCAAATACCCCACAGTGAGTCAGCGTCGTCGACTGCGACGTACAAAACGGATGGATACATTTCTATTGCCTGTGAGATATTTCATTGGCTTTTACAAATGCGAATGCCTCCGTGTCACCCGGATCGAATACTCATACTGAATTGCTACCCATATCCGGAAATTCTTTCTTTTGTCGAGTTGAAATTATCTAATCCAGTGCGATTTACGCATCGCTGACGCCTCGCGTTTTCCTTATCCCCACTCAAAGCAGTTTTAAACTTCTCGATGCTGTAATTTGTCCCTGGTGGAGGTTTGATTAAATAATGAGGGAAACCGTCCGAAATTAGATGACTACTCGATCTCGGTGGCTTAAGGTCTAGTGGGCGGGCTAGGTCCGTCAGATTCAACAGAGTACACAGAAAGGGTCGACCCACCAAACCTTCGGGCGTGCAATCACGCTAATTATAATATCCCAAAAGAAACTTTCACATTCAGCAGTTTTACGACTGTCCTCGGTCTCCGGATGGCATAACTGATAACCAAACGGCAAATTACATTTTCTGATTAAAATTTCACGCGTAAATTCTGAAGTAATATAATTTTACGGCGTTATCCAATTAATTATTGGTGATCGATGAAACTGCTTGACTTCAGATATTATTTCAGGCAGCAATGAAAAAATATAGCTGGATTGTTTTGACGGCAATTAATTTAATAAATGTATTATTGGCGATGAAGGAAGATGGATTTATGTCGCCGCATGTTTATAATCTGCAAAATGGGCAAAAATTGTACGAAGATTTCATCGCGAAATATAACAGGACGTTCACTGGGGAGTTGGACTATCAAAACAGATACAGCAATTTCTTGCGAACTTTGAAGAACATTAATCAGATGAACTCTATTCGAGGCTCTGTGATGGTTGGTCTAAATCAGTTCGCGGACTTCTCTGTTGCTGAGTATAAGAAAACTGTGGACCAACCCGAGAAGAAAATTGACCCTGAGCTGGCAAAGTTGGCGAGAATAAAAGAACCAAACCTGAGATCCCTGTTCAACATTGTTAAAAGCTATTGATGAACAAAAGCTCTTCACTTACACTTTGGAGTTTTTAAATAATACTACCTAGATGTTTTAATTATAAATTCTCACCTGTGTAACCCACTATAATACTTGTAATACTAAACTTCACATTATTTTGTTTATTCATAGACAGTAATAATAATGGCATCGTACGTAGGCAATAACGTTGTTTGTAGCCGTTTTGGATAACACCTAGGTACTTTAGTCTGAATTCGGAAGTTAAATAAGTTGTAACTTTGAACTGGCAGTTTGGTAATTTATTTCTCAAGGCGAGACATTATAAATTGAAATTTCTTCAACAATAAAAACAAGATTTGTTAAATCGGTCTTACCAACTTCGTAAACCCGTTAGAGCTCAAGCATACCCAAGTTAGCCTGAACACAAACTATGCCTAAGTGCGGCTTTATCCAGTAAGTCACTTTAGCACTAAGAGAACTACTCAATTCCAACCAAATTGTTCGCATTTCCGTTTAGACGAGGCCCTCTCCCAAGGGTTAAGCTGGTTTGAACTTTATGTTTGTATTCAGGGCAAGTTGTCATAAATATTGGCGCCTCTGCTTGTCTAACTAAACTTGAATGAACTAAGGCCAACTCCTTTGTTGACGCGAAAGTTTAGGCAACTCGATATCCTGTTAGTATATTGCGTAATTATGAACCAAAGTGATTTTAAGATACGATTTAGTTCATTGAACCAGTAATTCTTCTAGTGCCTAGATTTATCACAATATCTATAGAAGTCCCAAAACAGGATAAGGGTGTGTCTGTCTGTGTTCGGTCATATGTGACATCTACCTTCATCATATAAGCCTGTAGAAGTTCACTGCTGGACATACCCCCACAGACTTTCAGTAAAAACGATTTTGAGCCTTCTCTTTCCACTGGTTTCTTGCGATCTTAACAACGTCGTCAGGCCAACGGGTCCTTCATACGTTCTTTTTCCAGCTTGAAGTCGCCATTCGAGACCCCGGTTGATAGATCTACGAGCTGTACGGCTTGCTTGCCCATATTGCCATTTCAATTTGATGATTGTCACAGCTATGTCGGTGTCAGAATGGTGCATACAACTGGTACGAAATATCAAGAAACAAGTAACTTCATATATCATGATGAACTAAATATCTAGCTTCCAAGCTTCATAAAACTCTAGAAACAAGTGAAGTGTTCTTTTGTTCTATTGGAAATCGAGAAACATAATCCCTGCCCGATTGGTCTGCGGTGCCTTTGTGATTCACGCTGCAGAGATGGCGAGATTTGTCAAGGGTTCCTTTGTTGGTTACTTTGGTAACCACTATTGCTTTTCTGTGTACTTGCTCTACGTGCTACCTGAACCTACCGAGGTATGAGTTTGTAACAGACATCAAGTACTAGATAGCGGAGTCGGATAAACCATTTGGTAGCTGAATAACTTATGTAGTTCATGCACATAGTTTTGTTCATGTACAGCTTATTTCACAGTACAAATATCGTGGTCTATTGGTAGGTTTCTCTATCGTTACTACGGACACTTCAGAAGGACTAAACCTCTAAACCTCTCAGTTTCTTTTCATCAGAAGCTAATATATTCACTTCTATTCTACTTGTTACGTAAAGCTAAGAAATAGTGCTGTAACGTGTTTTCCTTAATTACGACCAGTGGAGATTTCAAAATTAGTAAAATATATGGAAAATATTTCGAAAAAAAGTAGTAAAGATGCATTATAGTGTGGCTGATTTTGTCAATGTAGTTTTGGTTGAACGTACAATAAAACGAAGTAGTTAACAAAATGATGCTTTTTTGTAAACTTGAAATTCTTTTAAAAAGGCTTCCATTTTGCATCCGAAAAGCAGTTTGAAAGGGTTTATTAACCCCTTTTAAAAAGATTGTGCTCTAAAATGTATTTCAATAGCTGTTTGTCTACTTCATTTAAGTCTGAACATGTTCAAGAGACCGCTCGAGGGGAACGGAAAATACTTTACTTAAAATTCAAATTGTAAAATGTAATTAAATGCAAAAGAACGCAAGCTAAAATATATTTTTATTTTAAAGCTAGAGAGGTGGCTATTTTTCTTTTTTTTCTATATCCAGTTACTCGATAGTGTTCGGTAAGCATCCTTGGCCGCAGAACGTGACTTCGAGGAGGAAGGCAGGGAGTGGTTCAATGCATTTTTCACCGGAATAGATTTTCCTGGGAAAAACTGCATCCGTAATGGGCGGGGTGTCACGCTCGTAGATATTTGGTAGCCGATTGCATTTCATACATTAAATATTAGGTTCTATACCCACACATGACTGTGTAGTGTGTATGTGCCTAAGTAATGACTTTTAAACGTCCATCCAAACTTGCAACAATTTTATTATAAGCAACGGTAAATCAACAAATCCTCAACCATATTTGGACTCATTGAACTTGTCAAAGGGATTCTCTCGGTTCACTAACAATTGATTTCAATCAGAACAGCGTATCATCGTTTTCCCGCCGATTATAATTGAAAACGAATCAAATTAATTTCCGAGCAGCATTCTGCCGATAATCCCGCGTCGGAGCATAAAATGCTTTTAAATCGCAATTTGGACTCAATTCATTTGCACTCGCGTTCAGTAAAGTTCAATGTTGTATGAATGCGTCGACACGAGTGTATAAAGAGGCTGGGCCAGCCCACAAAGGGGAATTCCTCTTTCTCCGCTCCACATTAGCAGCGGTTTCCTGCAGCGTCGAATAAATGTGGGCAATTTGCGAGGACGTTTATCACCTAAAGAAAAGTTCTGGCGACGTCTGAAACTGCCGTAATTTTGCGTCGAAATTTGAGGGTTAATCACGTTCGCCATACATCAACGCTTAATTTAATACTGGCAACTTTGTTGGGGATTCGGTCTCTAGATAGTTCGTCATAATTTTAAAGTGTCAAGTTTTTTGATGGCGTAAAGCTCTCACGCTGGTGATGTGTGCTCGGCTGCCTAATAGCGGTGGCTATAATATTTAATATAAGTAAAGCTTAAATAGTTATTCAGAGGTAAAGGTTGAAACCTCACTAACCGTTTAATTACGATCGTTGCTCAAAAGGAAATCCGAGCTTTGTTAATTATATGAGCGTGACACTTGAAATTTAAATTTCTCCGAAATTCTAATTACGCAGGTTTTGATATTCATAAAACGTACTACAACTTTAGTTTACTAACAAGAAAGGTCCTTTATTACGGCAGCGTATCACCTTGATCATCCAATGTCAGTTACCACTTCTTCAAAAATCAAGATTGCTATGGGGAGGCCTTAACGTCCAGCTGGGGACTTTTACAGGCTGGATAAATTGAATAAATTGATTGAAATAATTTGATACTAACATTAAGTAAATTACAATTAAATAATTAGATGGAAACACCCCTTCAATCTTGAGATGAAGATAAGCGACAATTTTTCAAGTGCCCACTAATCCATTATTTAATCCATTCTATTAATCCTGGATCTCCGGAAGTCGTTGGAATAACTTAAGATCTAAGATTGCAAGATGAATGGGCTAAAGCGTTTACAGCGGCTTTCTGTTTTGAATTACTTTACAATTCTGAACGGCATTGATAGGTGACTAAAGCCTCGGGGTCTATCTTATAAAAAGTTAGAGTAGACAATATTATGTCTTGTCATGCGTAATCAGGACATAATGTCTACTCTAACTTTTTATAAGATAGGGGATTGGTCTCGCGATCGTAACGCACAACAAAGCGGTATGCAGCATGCAGCTCCGGACACATAATAGTATGGAAAACGTCTAGTATGGTATTTTGTTACGTCGCAGTCTGCGTCAGCGGCGAAGAGCAAATGCGGTATTCTGCGTTGTGCTGCACACCGCAGCGTTGTGCGTTACGATCGCGAGACCAAGGCTTAAGAAAGCTCAACTCAGAATATAGAGTACATGTATGTATAGGTACTCTATTTGGATTGTTTGTATCCTCCCACGAGGACTGAGTGGGTATGATGGGAAAAAATCCTACAAATATATGCGTTCTTCCCACTACGCAATGCCCTAAAAGACACCGACATTGTCAGTCACGCGAAGAAATCGGGTGTCAACGCCGATACGGTCCAGGAGCTGTGATTTTATGAGGTCCTCCTACTCGTAAAATGCCGAACTGAGTGTAGTCTTGGCATAAAACTTTAAACATCATTTTGATGTCATCTCTATTAGAATAAATTCTTTGCCGAACTAAGCGTTAGGTGTCGTGGCGGTGTTAGTGTAGAAACATGCAGCTTAACTTGGATAACATGTGCAGTAACTCAGATGTAACCTTCACTTAGGATTATTTTAATTTGTGCTAGCCTTTTTTCCGTGTTGCGCTGTCACATCGTATTTCACGCTGAATTAAATTTCGCTGACACAGTTCATCCGCCAGCGTGAATTTACAATATTTCCCGAAGAAAAATCAATTTACGATAGAACGTTAGCCGAGAGATGGTGCCTCACCTGCGAAGTCACGTATTACATAATAAACTGGGTGATAGGAGCTGTACGAAAAGCGATCTATTATGATCAAGGCGCTCTGTGTAAAAAACGAAAACGTGCTAAAATAGGAAACCTATAAGAAATTCAGTTTTTCGTAATGCTTCAGATTTTGCATCCCGTTATTTATTATTTTCATGGAAAAGGTACTTGTATTTAGCTGGTTGGTACTTATTATTTGGCTTTACCAAGGTTTTTTTTCAATAAAGATAGACTACACTATATCAAAATAATTTTAACAACATCATACATAATAATAATATTTGCCTCATCAAACACGTAAAGTACGTTTGTAGTGAAATTGCGTGCGGTTAAACGATTAAGTAAGTTGTAATTTCGTTTGTAATTAGTTACGGAAATGTAAAACTTCACAATCAGCATTTTCCGGAGGGAATAAATAATTTTTCCGTTCCATTTTCGATGACTATTGGTTTCGGTCCATAATGTTGAAAAAAATATTTGAATCACGATATTTACGATGAAGCGATAGCGATTCATTTTCCAGTTCGACTTTACAAAAATACGTTACCTTTTCAAAAGTTTGTTGCGCGTCAATTCATTTAGGGGTTTTCTAATCATGCGGACCGATATTTTAAATAATAAATCAACTGTGATGTTTGGATTTGACGCTTTGAAAAGGAAAACGAAAAACATGAATACAGGCATTTTCGATCCAAAAAATACAAACTGTGGATATACGAATTTTTGATTGATTCAATAAGCGGCATACAAATCAAGCGAAATAAAAATAAAGAAATGAATGTCTCCAGTCTAGAAATGAATGAGTTATTAATTCTGTCAGATAAAAACGGTGACAAAAGATGGCAAGATAATTCGAAATTCATTTCGCACCTTGAATCAATTTCATACGCCAGTGAATACAAAATGCGTCATCAAGGACACACTATATATCTATTCTGTGAGACAGTTATTGAATACCAAGAACAGCAACAACTTCTACTTTAAAAAAAACATATTTTGCTTAGGATCTAAAGAGTATTTTTTTCTGTGCTTCGTAACAAAATGTATTCTTTTTCGATCCTTCTCATTGTTACCTGCGCGTATTCACAAACCTACAACAAAGAAAATGCTACGAAGTTGTTTGAGTACTACAAAATAAAATTTAATAAGCATTATAAAAATGAAGCGGAGAGCCAGCGAGGCTTTGGGAACTTTATCATCAATTTGAACAAAGTTTCTGCTCTTAACATGAAGTCCGCTCCTAGTACGTTATACGTCGTGAATATGTATGCTGATATGGACCCAGAGGAAATACAGGAGCGGTATGCCATTTCCCTGAAGCCGTGTAAGTTTTTTCTTCTTATTCTACAGAGAAGTCATTATGTAAAAGGTTTTTATTCTGATATCGTTTGCGGGACGATGTTGACGCATTAGAAGTCTTTGGGGGAGACCTTTGTCCAGCTGTGGGACGAGAGCTTGATTAAATATTTTCATTTCTTAGTTATTTTCGTATTCAAAGACAAGTTTAAAAATAATAAATAAAATAAGTTCTACAACCGCAAATCAACCCATCATTATGTAGTTGACATTTTCTGAACATTTCACGTGAGCATTTGTATACGATTTTGACCTTTCCTATTATTTGTGGCTGTGGATTAGATGCAAAGCATCTAGTCTAGGGATTAAATAGCGTCTGGCCACTTTTTACCCAGACCCGCTGTACGGGACACTGAAGTACTTAAGACTTTTTAGATGGAGTAGGCTTACCCAGCACCTACGGCTAGAGGCTTTTTTTTTTAATACTACTAACTGATGAAACAAGCGTATAGCCCACCTGATATATTTATGGCTAGTAGTTTATTATGTCACTTTTTTACAGATGATGATTCTAAAAGTGCACTTCTACGTCAAGATTTAGGGAAAAAGGTTGAGGACACAAAGCTCTACGACCTGACTAAAACCGATCAGTATTACCGGGAGTTCATGGCCAGATACAATAAAACCATCGCAAAAAGAACAGTTGATAGAGCAGCACGCTACTACAGATTCTTGAAAACTCTTATTGAAATCAATAAGAATAATTTTGAAGGGAATCAAGAGAAATTTGTCGATGAAAACGCTGACGTTGTAGTAGCACCACATGAATTTGTTTTTTAATATCCAGCTTTTTGTACGTATCTGGAGCGGAAAGTGCTACTACTACTACCACTACTACTAGTAGTGCTACTAGTGGTTGCTGCTAAAAACGTAAAGTGAGGGCGTATGCGAAAAAATAAGGAGCCGCGAACTCGTAACTCAGAATTTATTAATACCTACATAATTTGTAACATACAAAAATGTTGGAATATATCTAGGTATTAATAAAATATGGTACAAGGTTTCTTTCATCCTACTTATGAAATACTTTAACATAAAATATTATTATGGTATATTTATGAATTTTCAGGTTAAGCTTCAGTGGTTTTAATAATCATAACTAGCTGTTGTCCGTGGCTTTGCTCGCGTAGTAGCAGTATACGCATTATTTGGTTAAAATCTTTGATCCTAATTTTAAACCCTCTAGTGCGACTTTGCAAAATTCTTTTTAGTGCACCCGTACACTAAGTATAAGGATACTACACTCTAACGGTCTTATTCCAGAACTAAGAATTAATTAACAGAATTAAGCGGTGTAGCGGGGGAAGTATCGAGTTCCGAGCCAGGTGTCATGTTAATTCGGCCGAGTTGTATAAACCTTGACGTTTAAACCGTGACTTTCTTTAGTTCCCGTTCTGGAATAAGACCGCAATAGTTTAGGCTGTGCGTTGATTGTCAGTCAGCTTCTAAAGAGTTTTATATATAAACTTTTCATGTTTCAAACATTTTACTTAGGTATAGCGGCTCTATTAGCACAGCATTTCTAGTCTCGACCGTAGTCGAGACTAGAAATTCTGGATCATCTATAAAAACTTCGGGCATTTTAGCTACCAATACTCTAGAATAAGATTTTAAAAAAGCTGGTAAACCTTATTTGGCAATACAAGAGTTGGTGTTACAACTAAAACAAATCATAGAATAATTTACACATGAAAAAAAGCAAAAATCTTTAACTTGAAACAGCTTGTTGGCAATACCAGCAATACAAAGACTATTGGTGTTACAGATAAAACAAATCACCAGCGACATGTAGGAAAATCGGCTGGTAAACGGTATAGTTAGACAGAAGATAGAAGATTTACTGGAAATGTTAAGAACGTTGGAATCCGCAGCTGCCTCGCCAAGAATTATAGGGCACCTCTTTGGAACAGACTTTAATGGAAACTTGAAACAAACATACAGTACGTCTACAGCTATTTCCTTTCTAGGACTTTTAGAAAAGCTGGAAATAAGCACGTAAGCGGAGATTATAGCTATAGCAGTATTTTAAGCCTTTTAGGGTTGAATCGGAAAATAATGAATGACGTAAAATCTTCGTGATATGAAAAAAAAAACAAGTTTTCATAAACTAGGTGTTGATAATCTTTGGCTAACACTACGGAATAGAAAAAAGAAGGAAAATAGGTTAATAGCAAAGATGTAAGGTAAAGAATAGAGAACATTGACAATAAACTGTATAATATTATCAAGACCATGAAATTTTAAGGTTGCTTGAATAATTTTTTGTACTGAAAAATATTGAAAACCTCATCTCTTCCCGTACTTTTCCGTTTATTTTTATTTAGGTCAAAAGCGCATTAGCTTTCATAATAAGTAATGTACACTGGCTGTGGTCCAGTGCTTAGATTCGGCTAGATAACCCGTCCTAAATATTCTAGGCACGGCGGAAATATATAGCTGACCTCGTAAGTTAACTGCGTTTTAAAATAATGGGAGGCGAAGAACAGAGCTTTGAATTTACTTACAAATATAAGCAGAACTTGTATGAGTAATAATTGGGCAGTTTGGTCTTATAGCAATAAAGCCTTTTAAATACAAAGTAAAAAAAGGAAGGTAAGCCACTGAAGCGAAAATGTGCGTTTTCACACTGCCACGGAATTGACACCTACATACACACGCTGGAGAGAGTTAGGGTACTTTTCCACCAGAGGTAATCTAAGCTACGTCGCTAAGGATGTGTTTGACATTTACCAATAGGAATCTTCTTCTATCTTCTTCTTCTATCTTCTAAATATATAAAACTCTTTTGAAGCTGACATAGAATCAACGCACAGCCTAAACTGTAAGTCCTAGAGGTCTGAAATTTGGAGGGTAGTATCCTTATATAGTATAGGGGCGCACTAAGAAAGGAATTTTGAAAAGTCACACTCTAACGCGAGCAACGCCGCGGGAGACGGCTAGTCGTTTAATATGAAAACAAACGATCCCTGTTGTTGGATTTCAAACACATCCTTACTAACGTAGCTTAGATACCACTAGCATAATGACAGGCGTCATGGCTCAGTCGGTAGTAGCTCTGCCTTCCGTGCTGTGGGTCGTGGGTTCGATCCCCACCGAGAACAAACATTTGTGTGTTGTAAACATAGATGTTTGTTATGTGTCTGGGTGTTTCTATGTATTATAAGTATGTATTTACAAAAAAAATATGTATGTATGTATTCTATCAGCCATCTAGTTTCCATCGTACAAGCTTTGCTTAGTTTGGGACTAGAAGGCGTTGTGTTAAGTATCCGTGAATATTTATTTATTTATTTATTTATAATACGTAACAATATGCAGGTCCTTGAGATCAAACTATAGTTTCAATGGTTCATTAAACTTATTCACGATCGGTCTAAACTTTCAAATAATTACGTAACCGCTGCATTGAAAGCTTTACACAAAGATATCCCGTTGGAAATTTCTCCTGGGATGAATCTATGCTGGGATATAGCTGGAACAGTGTTCAAACGTCATTACGTTGCCCGCTAGTAAACGAAATATCTTACGTTCGTGGTTCAACTCCTTATGAACTTAGCTGAGTTTGAACAGTAGGTGTACTAAGATTTGTGTGGCTTATTTAAATCAAGACTCAAACATGGGTTCTATTCGGTTAAAATAATTTTATTATCTCTTATAGAACAAATTACAGTTCACTTAAAATGAGACTTATTACAATACGAGTATAAATTGACAAAGTAAAGATACTTTTCAATGAGAAACAGTCGAGCAATATATCAGTTTAGATTCAGATATGAGTATTGTTTTAGAATACGGGTCTTAGATGTGGCTAAAAACATAATAATATTGTGCAGCTAAGATGATGCACGAGATTGTAAATCAACATGGTTTTATCAGACGAATTATTGACTATTCGTCACCATAATAATAAAATTATTACCAGCTGATATCTCAGCATCTACTGAGATCTTGGAGTCAATTTTGCTAATAATAATAATAATGCAAAAGCATAATCAGAAGCCATTTTCTGTGACTGTAAGATATCTCTCGACTTGGCTCGGCTCTAAAAGTTAGTTGGCTGCTTTCCTTGAGCTATGTCACACATGTGTGTTCGAGGCAAATAGAGAGTATTGACTGGTTTGAGTGTCTCGTCTGTTTTTTTTTTGTTTCTGTTTTCAAAACTTTTTTATGGTCTTATCCTTTACTAAAGTAGAGGGCGTTGTGTGAAATGTCCATGAATATTTTATTTATTTATTTAAACTTATAATATAATCACAAACGAGTTAGTCACAAGGTCTGAAAATGAATGGCAATTTTTAACCTTTCGGCCGTCTACGAAACCGGAGCTTCGTAACCAGTTACGAACTAAAGATAATTCGTCCTCGTATGATACCAGTTACGAGAAAAAAGCAGTGAAAATTCCGTTGTGACAGCTCTGAACTAATGTTTTGCAAATCTATACGTTAGAAAACGAATTCAGACTAGAAACCGCTACTCCAGAGACTTAAAGATTTGGGTGTATATGACTATATTAAGGAACTAAATAAATACTAAATAAAACTTTTAAGATACCTATTCTGCAAAATTAGTTTACCGCAGCTATCGTAAGTACTCACTAAACCTTATTCATCTCCATAGAGAACTTTCTATTTCCAATTTTAATTTTGCCGCTTCATAGAATTTCTTTCCCTTGGGAATTTCTTGAGATCAAATATTTCGAAGAGACGTATCGGTCGACTTGAAAATGAAAAGTGGCATTCCCTGTCACAACCGTTTCGACCAAACAAACGTGGAATAATTCGATTTCTATCTCGACACTTTCATAGTCGGCAGAATCAGCAAAGGCTTTTTTTAGACACGACGACGCCTACACGACATCTAGAGCTAATCTAATACGACTAATACTGGTTGGTACTGATTTGGACTAGTTGAGCTATCTATAAATCGTTTGCAACGGTTTGTAGACAGCTCAATTGTTTCATGTGTACTTTGTAAATATTAGTTGTATTAGTTGTAGTTTTCTTTGTGAATAAAGTGTTTTTCAACACACTTGCTCATAAAGTGGCTCTATGGTCACCGCAATTAGGCACATAATGATACCCATAATCAAACTGTGACTTTTTCATTGCTATAACTCACTAGTGAGTTATAGATTTTTTTTAAAAATTTTATTGGTTGAGTAGCTTTGTTACTAAAAAAGTTTTTATTCAAAAAAAAGATCGTGTTCAATAGAACAAATAAATGAATGTTCCTATTGCTTGCTCATTTCATGGAACTTCTTATTTAAATAGATAATTTTAACTCGTACGTGTTTAATAAATAAAACTTTCACTCAAATATAACTTTTGTTTTCTCTGTAATAAAAGAAAACTTTAAATTCCCCATTTTTTACGTGGCAGAATAGGCGCAAGCCCTAAGCGCGGAAAATAAATAAAAAAAAACCTCATCCCTTTAGTCTGTGGCCGATCGCAATGCGCGCGCATAGGAAAACTGATTAATTTTTCCCGCCATAGCGAAACATTTTTCACAACGCGTTTTCAGTGTTGAAATTAAGTTATTTTATTCACAAGTGTGTTGAAAAACGTCGTATGATACACGTGTGTATTGGTGATTACCGTTCTCGGCTTTCTTAAGACCCTCGCCTACGGCTCGGGTCTCAATGGCACCTCGGCGGTAATCACCAATGTACCACACTTGTACCATAATGTACTATAATCTACTCGTAATACATTTAGTTCTACAAGTTTTCAAATACTCGTGTCAATGGGAACAACCGTCTAATAAAATAAATAAATATTTATGAACATTTCACACAATGCCCTATCGTCCCAAACTAAGCAAAGCTTGTATTATTAGGAGCTAGATTGCTGATAGAATACTTACTTATGTAGTTTTTTGCAAACATTCATAATACATACATAGAAAGAACCAGATATAAGTCAAACATGTATGTTTGCCACACACAAAATGTTTGTTCTTAGTGGGGATCAAACCTATGATCCACAGCACGGAAGGCAGGGCTAATAGGCGGATCCACACCAGACGATCCAAATGGATCGCCAATTCCTGCGATCCGCGATCCGGGAGCATGAGGCATGGATCATGGATCGTGTCGTCTGGACGAACTTAACTTTTCTTGCGATCCCGCCGCGTCGCACCGACACGCTAAAACCGATCCACACTGATCCGCCTAAGTATAGCACAGTTGAACTTTCAGTCTTTCGTCTACACCGAGCGAGCCGAGAGATTGAGGCGCCTGTGTGCTAGTAACAAAAACCGACAACTGACGGATCGCTCGCGGCAAGGAGCGCGCGCTCCTGCCGCGCAGTTTGGATCGCGCGAGGCAAGTACAGATCAAACGCTCCTATGGAGCGCGCTCCTGCCGCGCGCGATCGGAGCGTGGTGGATCGTTCAGTGTGGATCCGCCTAACGACGATTGAGCTGTGATGCCTGTCAATATTTTCGTTCGAGCTACCGACATCGTAGGTAACTCGATCAAAAGGGGTAGGTGTCGTGTCGGTGTGCAAACACCCTTTGATGGTCGGTAGAATCAGTAAAGGGATGTTCGTGCGATACATCTAGTTACATTCGGTTTAGCCCGGGATTTCGGGCTTCGCTCGTTCCGTGCCCGCTTTTTAGTTTTTACCGTTCTCAATTCCAAACAGGAATGCTCGATTCAGATAGTTTTACAAAGAGCAACTTCAGCTTTAGGGCTCGGATTTGATTATGGTGAGCCGTTTGTTTAATATTGTTGTGATTTACGAACAATGAATACATGAATTGACTTTTAAAGTAGTAAGTATTTATTTACATACGTACCTACGTACGTAGGTACGTATTAAAATATATTAAAATTTTGTAGAAAAAGAATATACGTACGTATTAAAAAGTAGTAAAATTTGTTTCTATGTATTATAAGTATGTATTTACAAAAAAAATGTGTGTATGTATTCTATCAGCCATCTAGTTTCCATCGTACAAGCTTTGCTTAGTTTGGGACTAGAAGGCGCTGTGTTAAGTGTCCGTGAATATTTATTTATTATTTATTATGTCTCTACACGATCCTTAGAAATGGCAATCTAAACATTCAACCATCATCATCACCATTATCATCATCATCTTCCTACCCTTGTCCCACGCTAAGTGGGGTCGGTACAACATGTCTTCGTCTTCCACTCTCCTGTATCAGGCGTCATCTCGGTGTTCCCTCCTTTCTTACTCATATCTTCTTTCACACAGTCCATCCATCTTTTCTTTGGCCTACCTCTACTTCTACATCCGTCTAAAGATTCAACCATCAAATAAAAAATGTCAGAGGCTCGCACAAAAATATCGGAGCACCCTTAACAGTTTCCACCCTCACCTAGGTATTTAATTACAAAGGTTTGCTTACTTTTTCTTTATCTATTCGAAGCTTACTTTATTTTATTTACCTAGGTAGGACGTTGCTCCCTTTTCTTCATTAGACCGACATTGCGTCACGTTTACTCCCAGAATGACGTCATAAAGTTGACTAACCTCCGCACCCACATTTTTCAAATTACGTCATTAAAATAAATACCTACATAGAGCTCTTAAGTTGAGCTCTCAGGCACGGTTGATATCTATCAAAGTATCTACCTATTTATTATTTTGTAAACTGAAATAAGGATTTAAAAACCATTTTGAATGTTAGAAACATTCAAAATGATTTTTAAATCCTAATAATGTTCATTTAATTTACTTTTCCCTTGAATTATTTTCATTCGTTCAAGTACAAGTGCTTTATACGACAGGTGAATAACAACCCACACAGAGCTAAAACTAAAATTACTTTACTAACTTTACCAGTTATTAGTGCTTCTGCATCTGATTGTAGGTTAAATCCCTGAAAACATGATAATGCACATCATTAACATGACGTGTTTAGGGATTCGTATATAAAATATACTCTATTATCTAGTTAGTCTTTTTGATAACGTATTTATTTTCTTTCCTACAATATCTACGTATTGTATTTACGAAGGAAAGAAATAATTCTAATCTTGCGAATAACTTGTGTAAATCTTAAAAGACTTAGATCCGGTATTTTAATTGTTTTTTGACACAATCTATCTATCTAATCAGCTTATGGTCACCCACTATCTAAATATATAAAACTCTTTTGAAGCTGACTGATAAATCAACGCACAGCCTAAACTATAAGGCCTAGAGGTATGAAATTTGGAGGGTAGTATCCTTTTAAAGTGCAGGGGTACAAAGAAAGGAATTTTGAAAAGTCACACTCTGAGGGTCTAGAACGCGAGCAAGTCTAGTCGCTAGTCGGGTATATAGGCCTTCCTTTTTCTCATGCCATCCTTTCTGACGCTGGTGCCTATTAAATAAAATGTGGGTACTCCTGCCACTTTTACGTGTAGATCATGTACCTAGTGAAATTCGCGAGGCCACCAACAAAAATAAAAATTTTATGCTGTAAATCTTGATTATTCGATTTTCTTAGGATCTAGGTTCGCAAGATCAACAACCCTTGTGCGGCAAAATATGACGTACGAGGAATAAATTACACCCCACTTCTCGGGTGTTTGTTTTGAAACTTGAAGATGGCAATTTTTTACCCCTCCATTGTTTTCTCAGTAGGAAATACTGTAGTTTGATAAGTTCACAACCACTCACAAGTATTGGTTACTTTTCGAAGTTGTGGT
Organism: Eulithis prunata; assembly: GCA_918843925.1. Taxonomy (NCBI): domain Eukaryota; kingdom Metazoa; phylum Arthropoda; class Insecta; order Lepidoptera; family Geometridae; genus Eulithis; species Eulithis prunata. The sequence goes on along the minus strand of OU974014.1, from coordinate 4,247,186 downwards.
GATTATTTTTTAGAGTTCCGAATTAGGTAGTTACATTTCTATTCGAAAACTTCTAACAATGAAGATGGTAGGTATGTGTACTGAAAAATGAGAGTAAGTCGAAGTTATCGAAAGAAACACAAAGAACGCACCGAATAATAAGAAAACGAAGAAATTGTCCACAAAAAGAGTTATTTTCGCAAAAAAATACTTACAAAGTTAAGTACATAAAATGCCGTTGTCATACAAGATTCCCATTACTTTACCAGGAAAGGAATGCAAAATTGACGAAGGTAGGACAGTCAAATCATGAAGAACTACGCAAGTTTCATGTCATCCGCAGTTATTACGCATTGATAAGATACTCGTACAGACAGGGTATTATATGATCACCCCCAATCTTCAGGGGGTTAATAACATCCACTTTTTAATTGAAACCGACAACCGTGTGTGAAAAAGATATCTGCTCGATACATTTTTGGCAAGTAAGCGAATGTTGTATTTTGTATGGAAAACGTTTTTTTGCACTTCCACTGTTGGTTCGATAGGAAAAGCTGTTCATATTTACGCGTTCTTAATTCACCCAAAGTTTTCTGGACAAAAACTTGAAGTATTGTAGACAATACTTTAAATTTTTATCTTGTAAGTGATCTGGAAACTTTCATACAATACAGGGTGTAGACGACTCTATAAAAGTTTAGGTATTTTAAAATTAAGGACGGTTGCGGTGCTTAATTAAAAACGTTGCTGTCATGCTGAATAAATAAAAAACAATATCTTGAATGAGTAAATGAATGAATGAAAACGCTTTATTGTACATAGAAAACACCAAAACATATTTTTATGAAATAAAAACAAAGCAGGTTGCATTAAAATAAATGTAAATCTTGGTACCGATGTAGTTTAATTTTGTTCAGAATAAATCTCAGTGAGTGAAGGGGGTTGAAGAAGAATGTCCAAACATTCGCACGTCTAGATTAAAATATCTCAATCTAAAGGAAATGAGACAAACTTCATTCCTTCGAATTGTCTAAGTGGAAACTTAGCGATTCCACCTAAACAAACTCTATCTCATTTTATCAATTGTCAAAGTTTAAAAACTTAATCCACTTAAGGACCCTTTAAAGGGGAAATTCTAGTGCGCATGTCGAACTCTCCCTAGCGGGAAACCCAAGGACAGAAAGCGGGCGACCTTTGCAAAGCGCATACGCGTGGTTTGTAAATACTCGTATTTGAGATACGAACGCGCGTTCGGTTAGTTGCCTCTGGCCACTGAAAACTTTACAGAAAAAGAAAAGCGTTTTTTTTTCTTTTTTCATTCTCTTTTCAAACAGTTCTATGTTTGATTGTGTTATGTTCCATCCTGGACATGGAAAAGTGTGTTTGTAAAGCAGTTGAGTGATGTGACTAAATTAGTGGTGGATTTTAAAAAATGCTATGCACATGAGGGAAACTATGAAAACTGTCAAAATGAAGCTTTTATCGCTGATTGCGTTATGCGGTGAGTAAATTTGAAGTTTTTGTAGAACTTTAGACCTAAAGAGAGTTCTAAAAGCTCCCAAAAATAAAAAGTAAAACTTTTTGGTGTTCAATAGCTTATTTTTACGTATCTGATACACCAACACACCTACTTAAATACTTGGTACGAGTAAAGAGGCATTAAGAGCCAAAAATTTTTGCCACTGACACCAATAACGGGTGATGGGCTGATTGATCAACCTTCCTAATGCTAGAATAAGCTTACAAAAATAAACTCTCACTGTTCAAGTTATATTCTAATCTATTAAGTATACAGTTTCTATAAAGATCTACGGAACTCTACACTTTGAAGGTATAAATAGAACGAAGAAAACAGGATACGAAATTAAATAAAAACAATTTTTGATTGTTCAATTATTTCGTGTTGTGATACCATCTTTCATTTGCTCCGCGAAGTCGGGTAAAAAAAGAATATGAAAAGGCCCTGAATCTCTGTTTTCACACTAACGACACGACGATATCGTCGGAGAAACTAATTGTAATACATTCTATAGACGCTTTCACACCGTGTCGGACGCCTTCACACCGACAACGATATTGTTGCTCGACTCACGGTCATATCGATACCTATCGTTTAAATGTCGGTGTCGGTTAGTGTGCAAACGTTTTATGTTGACTCAAAACGATTAGATAGGTATACAGGCTGCATTTTTTCACAGATAACACTCAGGCAAATCTGCAGGTGAAAGCTAGATAAGGATAAACTTAAAGAAACCGGCAGTGTGCACATGGTTACTTATAGACAGGCGTCACGGCTCAGTCGGTATTAGCTCTGCCTTCCGTGCTGTGGGTTGTGGGCTCGATCGTCAACGAGCACAAACATTTGTGTGTAGCAAACATAGAGGTTTGTTCTATGGCTGGGTGTTACTATGTATCTTATGTATGTATTTACGAAAAAATGTATATAAGTATTATATCAGCAATCTAGTTGCCATAGTATAAGCTCTGCTTAGTTTGGGACTAGAGGGCGTTGTGTGTAACGTCCAAGGATATTTATAAAAAATATATTTATTAAAACGTTTGTGATCTTACAAACTTATCTAGGTACTATTAAAACTCTAGGGTACCACGCTAAAGCACATTCATATTTCAAAGCTTTAGGGTCGGTATTTCCCCTTCATCATAATTATACCCCTCACCCCTCAATAACATGGCGTTGGATTTACGATCAAACGGCTCATAAACTGAGCGGAGGGCTGACCGGCTGTTAAGATGACGTCATATTTCCTCCCATAATGCTAAATGGGTACCGATTTTATGCATCTAACGCCCGAATACTGAAACTACTTAGATTCAGTTCATGTTTAAATTAATACTATCTTCATATTAATTAGTAATGTCAAACCGAGGTAAGGCAATTTTAGTTGTGTTTAAAGACTGATGTTTGACCCTAAGTCCGTTTGTCCACCCACGCCGGCACCGGCACGGCACCGATAATGCACTACGGGCAATAAAAAACACGTGAACGGCGCGGTGTGACGGCAGTGGTGTGGACGTGTTGTGTCTTGCCCTGGTAGTGCATTATCGGTGCCGTGCCGGTGCCGGAGTTGGTGGACAAACGGCCTACCTGTCGCACTCAGAGACGTCACCAGTACCTCTGTCACGAACAAATCTGACAGTCGCCGCGTTAACGTATTCGAGTTATATAGCGCGTCAATGCCAGCTCGAATGCCAACCGTTGTAGTGTCACCGCGCAATGTATCTCGGATACGCTAGCGTTACGATACGTTTGCGATTGTCACATTTATTCGTGATCAAGGCACTGTACCTATTTAGATTGATGTTATTTCAATTGTGTTTGAATTCGGACTGTCCGGATACCGAAATGCACTAAGCCGTTGTTTTTTTTTAATTTATTTCTACAGTTTTAGCAATTTGTACTAAAAAAAGGTTTTACGTAGCATTCATAAACTACTGAGGTTTGTGATGATGCTGTACCTAAATAAATATTACCAGCAGAGACAAGCAAAAAATTACAAATAATACTTAATTGTTTGCCCCTGATATTACTTAAAACTTTCGGTTTCTCTATTCGTCTGCACTACTTGCAGGAGATGTTAATTAGATTAGCGTCGATTATTTTTCAACATTTGTCTCTGAGTGTGGTAGTAAGTTATGTCGTGAAATTAATGACCTTACACCAGCAGATAGGACATCGCTGATAACAATGGTGAGATGAATGGCTGGGGTTTGCAAATTGCTATGGTTGCTTTTATAATAGCAGATTTCGTCAATGTCGTTAACCCAATTTAGAAAAAAAACTCTGCCGTATTTTTTAGACATGCGTCACAGCTCAGTCGGTATAACTTTGCCTGTTGTGGGTTTGATCCCCACCAAGAACAAACATTGGTGTGTTGGCAAACATAGATGTTGGTTCTGTGTCTAAGTGTTACTGTGTTTCAAGTATGTATTTAGAACAAAAAATATAAGACAAGACAAGTATTCTTTTAGCAATCTAGTTCCCATAGTAAAAGATTAAAGGGCCTTTTAGATGTCCATGAATAAATAATAAATAAATATTCATAGACATTTTACACAACGCTTTCTAGCTCCAAACTAAGCAAAGCATGTACTATGGGAACTAGATTGCTGATAGAATACTTTTTTTTGTAAACACATTTTTGTAATACTTACACCCAATAATAATTAAAATATTACTAATACCTTTTTTTTTTCTTTATTTTTTATACTGGGGAAATGCGTTACGCATACCCCCCTCATGGGGGATGAGGAGGGTTATGTGGGGCTCCCGGTCCAGACAGGACCGGTGTACCCACTAAAACCACCAGTTTCTCCGGCATATTACTAGTACCTACGCGAAGCTGTCATTGACGGGGAGTACATTCCACAACGGGCTAGTGGCGATAGTCTCCCAATAGCTTTATTCATATTAATTATTAGCGAGCCTATAACAATGACGGCGGGACCACCTAGAGTCTAGACTCACTGGGTAATTTTAGACAGGTCAGTCTGTCTAGTCTATACTAAAGAGCGCGTTTATGGAGGAGATATTCTTTGTTGTTATCCTGAATAATCCTCGCCTCGACTCGACCTCGAAATCGTGCTTTCGTAGCCATTTTGAAAACTCGAGTCAAGGTGAGGATTATTCGGGGTAACGACTAAGAATATGAGCTTTAGTGCTGTTCACATTTAACTTATCTTAGTAAAGTACTTAATTATGTGGGTTATAACTAGTAAAAATAAAATCTCAAACAAAAGTTACTTGACTAGTTTAGTCATCATACTCATATTTCTTATAACAACTTACATCCACTGGGCTGTATACTTATTACGAAAAAAAATCCCATTTAGCCCACTCATTTGCATAGTGGGCTAAATGGGATTTTTTTTCCATCTGTCCCACCGGTCGGCCGGCCGGTGGGCTCGATGGGAATAACCCTTACTTTTTAAGTTTGACAATAAGTACCTACTATATTATGTGTTTTATTGTGTTCATAAAAGCTGCCATTGGAGCTCCAGGCTGTTAAAGAAATTTCAACCAGTAAATGAGTAAACTCTATAAAAACAAGCACAGAAGCTTTCAAAACATTATTTCGTTATTGTAAAGGGTTCTGAGGAAATGAAAATACCTAAATGGGTTTGCTTGGTATTTTTTTTTGTTTTTACTAATCCTTCTCATTACTTTTTTAATTAGCCTGATCTGTCCCACTGCTGGGCAAAGGCCTTCCCCTCATATTATGATCATTCTCATATTATGAGTAAATCACATTTTACTTTGATAGACCGACCTTCTCGCCTGGAAACTGTGTAAACGGTGAACCAACCAACACAGACCGGACATAGTCAATTGTGAGTTGATTAACCATAGCAGAGTTCATAGTCCTTGATATAAATCTTGCCTGACATAATAAAACCGACATTCTGCACATACCTACTTGACATTTTTTTTTATAGCAAACCAATGGTCTTAACATATTGGGACCATCTTTTTGCGACAAAAAAAAGGTTTGTTATATAATATAAAATTTGTTAAAGGTACCTCCTTTCATATTATGAAATAAGTCATACATCAGGTGGTTATCAGCTTGTTCCATCATATTTTATGTGTTGCATAAAAAAATGTTTTTGTGGTGAGATATTTAGGTAAACAAGACAATTTACAAAAAAATTAAAACCTCAAATTTTAAAGTTGTTCTTGATCCTCTTTTTAAGCTAACTGCAAAACTGGATTTCATAGTTAAATATCCTCGTCTTATATGGCTAAGAAAAGAACACACAACGCTATCAATCTTATTACACCCATCAGGGTTTAAAAATATTAAAATAAAAGATAGCAAGTAAGCCTTACATTGATTTTCGTTTAGTACATACACATTATCTGATTGCACAGGGGAGTTGTTTACGAGCAAATACACAAAAATGCTGGTTAAATATTATATAATCTGCCTCGAAGGAATAAAGCGGGGATAAACGCTAATGCGTATACGGCATGTCTACGTTGCGGGTGTAATGTAGGTAGAGAATCTGATTACATTATTTATGTACCACCGTGTATTGTAACGACTTTTATTTGTTCTATTTCATTTTGATGTGCTCGCTTCGACTCTTCTTCTTCTCTTCATTAATGGCCTCTGTCCGTCATTTCAACAGACAACGATTCGGTCGGAACATCCGATTGATATACTTACTTCTTCTGTAGCTATATGGCCTCTGTTCGTCATTTCGACAGACAATTTTGCCAGTGTCATTAGTGATGAATTTAAAATAATATAAATCAAGTCAAGTCGTTCATCAAGTCGGCTGTCGTTTGCTTTGAAGAGAAAATCCACCATTTTCTCTTCAAAACCTGAAACGAAAATTTTAAATCGGACGTCGAAGCATCGAAAAAATATAAAAATGTTAACGCCTGTCAGTAAAACCAAAGAGACTGATTGAATAATGTTTGTATCATTTTATTAGGTCTCTCTCTTCAGCCATCACTTCCGGCTCCGTCAAACCAAATTCTTATTCTGACTTCGGTTCTGATAAAACCATCCGTAACAGCCCTATACCTATACCTACGCGCTACGTACTCGTAGGTGGTAAAACAAAGTTCAAATTATTACAAGTTTTCCCTGAAAAGAGTTTGAGAAGATTAATTGGGACGAGATCTATTCTACGTGAGAGAGTGAAAGCTAATATCCGCTCTCTTTGCCTACGTTGAGAGGTTTTAATATGGAAGCTCAAACTCTTCAAACGCCTTTGACAATATCGTTTCTACTGAAATGTAAATGAGAACATAAGCACTTTCGTGAATGTACTAAGTATTTATAAATAAATAATAAATAAATATTCACAGACACTTAACACAACGCCTTCTAGTCCCAAACTAAGCAAAGCTTGTACTATGGGAACTAGATGGCTGATAGAATACACACATACATTTTTTTTTTGTAAATACATACTTATAATACATAGAAACACCCAGACACTGAACAAACATCTATGTTTACAACACACAAATGTTTGTTCTCAGTGGGGATCGAACCCACGACCCACAGCACGGAAGGCAGAGCTACTACCGACTGAGCCATGACGCCTGTCATTTATGCTTGAAACCAATATCAGAGAGTAACTTAAACAGAGAATAATAGACAGTAACAAAGAAAATATCGAAGTGGGTATTATGAGCAGTGGAAATAATATAGGTGGTCATTTTAATTTGTAGCCTTTTACAGCCAAAACGATTCCAAAATATTTTTTTTTCAGAATAACTCTAGTTTGTAAGCTTGTATGTTTTGCTATCATATAATAAAGATGATATAAAATAATCATTCAACCGTTTTACCCTGGATAAAGTTATAGTAGGTGAAGTTACTTAGTTACAGAGCGGATATTTTCGTCTGCTACTTTTATTAATCAATCACTTTCATCGGGAATAGTCCGGATTCAGTAATCCTTCTTAGTGAAAAACATTCGTACCTTTACAAATAATCTCGTGCTATTTTCTTGAGCTAAAAAGCTTTAGCACTATGAATATACGCTAGCAAGCGGGTACATCCTCACTCGAAATGAAAAATCCAAATCATCATCATCATCACCCTATATCGGTCCACTGCTGGACGTAGGTCTCTCCCAAGACGCGCCACTGAGCCCGGTCTCCGGCTCTTCTCATCCAGTGTTTGCCAGCTACATTTCGCAGATCGTCACCCCACCTAGCCGGAGGGCGTCGTAAATCCAAATAATTTTACTAAATAATTTCAATTCAGTTCTTCCTATAGGTTCTATATCTATGTATATGGGTTTACCTAAAAAGCCTGCCAATAAAATATGGGTCTGATGCTAGACAGGTACGTAGGTATGATAATGGCCGGCGTATCAAATTGCGCGGATATCCACATCGTATTGAGCCCATCCGAGCGGGTAACGAGATAAACTACCGATGGCTGATTGAGAGTGAGAATATTCGGATTATACGACATGCTTTTATGATGTATGACAGAGGAACTTGTTTACCCCATGGGGTAATGCCTACTGTTTACACAGTTTTTATGATTGCATAGATAATTTGGCATCGAATATGGTTGCTTGGTTTTACAGCTGTTGTTTTGTTCTTGCTTATTCGTTTACAGAATTACATTACCTATATTTGCTCTGAATAGTTTTTTGCTGCTAAATCGAATTTCCACGCTCACTTTTATAAACTCAGCTCATTTTTGAACGCCAATTATTCACCAAATGAAAGGGAAAATATTAAAAGTGACGGACGCAAATTGACCCAAAGGAATTCGTTTTCGCAATTCCATCTTTTTGCTGCATTAGCGGAAATAAGGATTACACTCCGGGCCGCGGGCTTGTTATCTGTGGATCAGAAGGGTATTGTGTACGTAAGTACTGAAACCGCTTTGGCTGACTTGTTATCAGCATAATAATGAACCTATAGGTAAAGGTCAAATTTGGATGAAGTCAAATGACGTGATTATACAATCTTATTTGAAGTCTTTCAGAAACTTTTTTTACTATAAGCGAAATGATACCACTTTCAATTGATTAGTGACCTTTTCCTTTATTCCAATTTCACAGACCCTGAGACAATCTGATTGTGTATGCCGCGAGACACGCGACACAATACCAGATTATCTTGTAAAATTAGTTCCGTACAAAAGCGTTTCAATCCTTTCCAAGTCTCGAAACTCCAAAGTCCCAAACAACAGCGGAGTTCGTTGGAATCTTAAATTAATTTTCCTTTAAAATTTGTCAATTGCCAGCAAAATTAAACGAAGTTTGTCGTTTCTTGACAACGTGAGGTGGTTGGCTTGCGTCCAAGACTTTATCTTAACATTTTAGATAACAAACATCTTAAGAGTTAGAGAGGTTTCAACTTCATTGTATTTGACCCAAAAATTCTACACACATATCTAACTAGTGAACCGTTGGAACCATTGAGAAACTTTACTTTCTATTTCAAAGAAAAGTAGTTTGAGTATAGCTTCCTCCAATTTACATTCATCATGGAACACCTTCCTTCTGAATACGAATTGCAGTCAGCAGCTTGATAGTCAATAAATCGGTTAAGAATCCAAGTTGCAGAGAAAACTTTACCAAATGAGGCTACATTTGTTAAAGTTTTCTCCGACCAATCACGAAGTACGTCTATTACTGCAGAATGAAAATCCACGAATCATCAGCTTTCTTGCTTTTTCTTTCTGTCCACGCACATGAGAGATGATCTGACCATAAAACTAGGCAAAGTATTGGAGTCGCTTCTTACTTGGTTCATCAAGCAATCTTTTGTCGTCATTGCTGGATACAAAAATATTTTAAATTAAAACTTTACCTCCATTTTTTTTTTGTTGATTTGCTAAATTTTACAAGGTTTACTCCCGACTACTTCATAATAAGATGGTAATTTGTACAGCTTCAACATCATTGTTGTTTGTAGAGAATGTAATTAATCACAGCCCGACACATTTCTTGCTATGCGGTTGTACTAATTATTATTTAATCTGGGCCCCCTTGTTTACCGAGAACTGATGGGAAATTAGGCTTTTTATGACTCGTAAGAATTAATTAAGAGGGGTGATTAAGAACTCTCATTTTATGAATGCAAATACTCCTTTAATTGGGTTTCTTATCTTTAATTAATAAGAGTACTTATAGCTACTTCGGATTTGGTTTTAATACTCAAGCTGAAGGAAATCGTGAAATTCCCATGAGATAAAAATTTCCTTACCATAAAAGCAATAAAAGCATTCTAAGCATTTAAATATTCCTTGGAAAAGGTATGCCTATTTTGTAGGTAAGTACATATAAATTTGTTGAAATTACATATTAAATTAGATCAGTGGTCACAGCATATACATTTCATATACATAATTATACTTCAGAAACAACTGCGCTTGTCAATCGCCCCCAAAAATACATAACTATCTTGACCAGAGCTTCAAAAGAATAAACAAACGAAGAATTCTAGATCGCACTGAAAGCAACCATCCACTGTTAAAGATTGCATAGGAAATTGTTAATTCTATTGAAGCGAAACACATAGGAAGTAACGTCCCGCACCGCTCGGCAACTTGGCACCCTTCCAGTCACAGACTGTGCTTTACAATACGGGCCATAAAATGAGATCGGGATAGAAATTGCTTTTTGTATTTTGCGTGTTATAACCCTCCTTTTGCTCTGTGTAGTCGGGTAAAAATTGGGTTACTTTTTAACCGCGTCTTTGACAAAATACGTGGTGGGAACCTCCCAAAGGAGTATATTTTCAAATATAATATTCTGTGCTTCAAGGTTACACGCGCGCTGTAGAAACCTAATACATTTTTTGTTTGACAAATTCAATGGCTTTTTATTTTGTCTTGCTGTGGTACGCTGGTATGGAGCGATTTATACAGCTGATTCTTATTTAGTCTAGTGTAGTATTATATGATCAGTGGTAAGGGCAAAAGAGGCTGGGCCAGTTGCCGCTGTCATAGCTGCAAATACGTCAATTGTGTAACGGTATATAATTTACATATAGATAGGTTCGTAGGTCAGGACTAATATGCAAGTGCACACTACAAGCAAGGTATGTGCACACTATGCACACTAAAGTACTTGACTGAAGACTGAACTAGAAATGTACATAGTGTTGAGTTGAGACTATAGTCGTATACAATTTAACGTACCTCCAACTTCCATAAACTGAAAGCACAAGTAAAAATTCATAATAAAAAATTCAGAACACGCCATTACAGTATTACAACGTAATTACTGTTTACCTTAATGTGTTTCAGTTAAAAGGGTACGAGTGTCATAAAATTTACTGGCACATAAAAAATTCAGTTCAACGGTGAATTTTATTTATGAAATATGAGTGGAATGATGTTGGATGTATTAGGACGGTCTAAGGTTCCAAATCGTATAAATCTTAGCCTAATTAAATACTTGCTATAAAGTCGTTTTGAACTTTGTGTAGGTACGTAACATTTAATATTATTATGGACGTTCTTGTGAGTTAGTGGCCAACTCTGGCGACGGGGTTTTTAGGCCGCCTAAAGGCCTCCACTAATCAGTGAAGATTTACTAAGCAAGCTACGAGGGGATTTTAATGTATAAATTGATATTGTTAATTTTTTTAATAATTATGAATATATTATTGTGAAACTTAAAAAAACCATGTGATATGAATAAAGTCCAGTTAAACAGAAACGGACATTTTGTTTACACATCATTACTAGTATCGTGTCGGCCGTTTCATCATAATAACGCAGACGGGTGTGGATAGCATGTAAGGTATAACGCTTATATGCCGCCAAAACCAACAGTGATGGATCGTTATACTTATAGAATGAAAATATATTGGAGCGTGTCCAACAACATATTTTTGTACGAAAATATTGTTTTTTTTTCCATTTTTTATTAAATATTTTATTCATATTTTATGCTCTATATAGCCTATATAGTTGAAATGTATTCGAAGCGATAAACCATAAATTGACACTCTCCATTCTTTAGGTTTCTCTACCGACTGCAAAATAATGATTTCAAAATGGGTTATTAGAACTTATGTGAAGCAAAGCAATATTTTATCTTCAAATAGTTAACACCTGATATCGCAGGTAATGTACATGTTTTATATAAACCAGATTATTTTAAACGGAAAATGAGGGTAACCAATTTGTTGGGCGCTTTCTTTGACGTGGAATGGTGTGCGTGCGTTTGAATACGGGAATAATTTACTTACTTAAGAGACATGGAAGGTTGGGTACGCCTTCATGTTTTGTAGAGAAGTAAGCAGAGGGGTAACTAACTAAATAAAATATAGAACAAAATATATTGGGATAACAGCTTTTATGAGATCCCAACATCTACTGTCTACTGTGTAACTACCTAGTTGTTAGTTTTCCTAAAATTCTTAAAATAAAATAAAATAAATATGCAAACAAACATAACATTAAAACACTGTCAAAACTCGTGCGTAAACTTTATGGACGCACCATATACATTACTAGCCGTTTCCCGCGGCGTTGCTCGCGTTAGAGTGTGACTTTTCAAAATTCCTTTCTTAGTGCACCCCTACACTATATAAGGATACTACCCTCCAAATATCATATCTCTAGGACTTTATGGTTTAGGCTGTGCGTTGATTCTCTGTCAGCTTCAAAAGAGTTTTATATATATTGATAATAGAAAGTCACTAGATCTTTCACCACAGTATTGTTTAGTAGAACAAAGTTTAAAATTACGAACTTCTAGCGGTGGTTGCGTACATTACGCAGCTTTCAAGTAAACTGAACCAACTCCAGAGCCCGTAGTCTGTTCATTTGTTTTACTTTCGACTCGAGTATATCACACGCAAACGCATTCGCAAAGCGAGTCATTTTGTTGGGAATTACACAGTTCCCAAATCTCCCGCTAGAGGCGCTTATCCGGTTTTCATACAAAATTTCTCGCTTTGCGAATGCGTTTGCGTGTGCTATACTCGAGTCGAAAGTAAAACAAATGCACGGACTACGGGCTCTGCATAAAGAATGCAATAGTGGATTCAAGTGTTTTGATATTGTCATGTTCGCGTAGTACCTCAGGCTCATCTGGTAGACACATGTTTTTAAAATCGACTAATGCTGAATTTTGTCAGTGACTCTTACAGCGCTTTGTAACTCTTAGGGCCGAATACTGAAACGTCACTTAAATTTAAACACCACTTAAAATTGCTCTGCCTCTGTTTGACATTACTCATTGGTAAGAGATGGCAATAATTTAAGCATGAACTTAATATAAGTAGCGCTTGAGTATTCGGCCGTTACACTTCAATTTCTTATGTACAGTAAGGCCAGTGCCAGTGTAATTACACTGCGCGTCAGCCTGTCAGCGTTTCGTAGACGTGTTATTGTTCCCGCGCAATGTAGCTCTACATACTACTTATCTAGCTATGGTGACACAGTGACCAGACCGAGACTAAACTCATGTTGACTGAAGGGTAAGTCTGAACGTAGGTAAACAAATCGTGATTTTGATCAGCGAGCTATTTCATAGAAGGCCCTTATGAGTTTTTTTTATTTTTTTTCGTGAATAACACCTACTCATCGGATGTGACCTTGTCTGGTGTGTCTCTGTCAAGGACGGGTATTAGCTGTATTTTGGTATTATTATTCGTAGAAACTCTTTTCATTCGTTTTCATGTTTTTCTTATTTGACTTTGCTCTTGTATCTAGGAACCACAAATAGTCCAATTTAGATGAACTGGACGTTGTAGTGCCTGGGACATTTTTTTAGATAAAGACAAGGTAGTCTTGCGTATGCCGATCATCTATATCTACCATCTTCTCAGCCTAGTCGCTGGTCGGCCTTACCACTATTAGGTTTTATTAAGGTACAACAGTTCATAATTGCTAGTCTGCAAATTTTTACACGGTTTTCCGGGAGCAAAAGTTGTGGAATTGAGCTGCAGTTTTTCTGCCTTTTTCCTAGCCTTTTTTTCTTACCACTCAGGCTGTTAATTAGACGGTGGGAATACAGAAAATTAAAGTGTGTCGAGTGTGTGTATGAGCGGTTCGTTCGTTGCCTGTGGGTATGAAATAACGACCTCTTCAGATTATGGAAGCTAGGTTCTTACGCCATATGCGTACTGCGTACAGAAGACGGGTCCGGGCCGGGTGCGGGTCGGGTGCGTGTTTATACGCCAAGGAGGACATCATCATCGTGATCATGATTCCGTTGAATTTTCATGGATGACTCCCATATTTCAAATTTTTACTAAATACTAAATATTGGTTGGATCATTTATACATATTATACCAATTTTCCTTTTTGAACGTAGCTCAAAGGTGTCAGTTAAAATTAGGGTTGAGGGTACAGTTACAAACAAGAGTCTTTTTCACCGTCATAACCAATAATGATGTGGAAACACGTCAGAATATCAAATTCGGAGTACATAAGAGGTGAATTTTTGTATCGGTTCTAGCCAATTTATTAATAATGGTAATATAAATAAGTTGTGGTTATGTTTGTTAAAGTGGCAATGGGCAAGCCATATAGTTCGTAGAGCAGATTACTGATAGTCTGGAAATAAACAAACCAACATTTTAAGATTTTCTTGTTATAGTCAGCAGACATACCTAAAGGTTTCTAATACAATATGGCTCCCACGTATCGTAATTTATTCTTCAAAGAAAGTACCAACAACGTAAGAAAGGCTTTCTAACAAATTATAACTCCTCATGAACACAACCACTAAACTTCATTATTTATCTAAAGAAGGCGCCCACAGAATTCCAATAAAAGCTCGCTGCCCTTTTGTATCTATCGAATAGAACATTAGAGAAACCCGCAGCATTGTTCAAGCTCCACACGTCTATACGTCAATCTATGAAGGCCTATCAGGATCAGGCTACCTATTATAGGACGCATCCACAGTTAAATAAAACAACTTCTTGCTCGATAAAACCAATGAAATTATTTATGAAAAATCTCAAACAATATTGTTGTGTGCAACATAATGTTCAGCTTAAATACCATCAAGTTTACCGACCAAGAAGCACTAAGAAAAAAATGCCACTCATTAAAATAGTAACCGCGCAGAAAGTCGCTTAAATAATCGGTGAACATTGACTAAGCAAGCTACGCCACGAGTGTTTGCTTTTTACTTATAATTACTTTGTTGACTAATAAACGCACTTGATTTTTGATGCCAATTTTTAAACAGTGCCACACTATAAATACGGCTCTAGATTGATCAAAGCTTGGTGGTGAAAATTGTGTAAGTTTGAGATAAAGTAAAAGCTATCAAAGATAACTTTTGAATCAGGATTACATCATATTTGAAGCAGTGTTTCTTTGAAGATCAAAGGACTTTAAACTAACTAAGTTGTAACTTGCCATTGCAATTTGACTAAAATCTTAGTTGAGATTACTTGAGACTTTAGTTTCAAGTTTGAAGTTGAAACTGCCTACGTCTTAATGAGGCATTTTCTATGCTGTGCTGGTTCTAAGAACAAATAAGAGAAGTTCTTAGTGTGTAAGCTCTTGGCATTCAAAATTTCATGATGAAATCCAAGTAGGTGCAATTTCTAAGGGGGTAAAACAGAGACCTAGTACCAATAAATAGATTATACGCAAAAGTACTAGATACAGCCGTCATACGCCACAATTGTTGCTAAAAAGAGATAAATATACACACTAACAGTGTAATGGCGTGCAGCCCCGATGCTTCTCAATGCACGACTAAGTAAAAGTCGGACAAAGGCTTAGTTTTATCTTGCTATTTTAGATGCATCTATACCTAAATGGTTTTAGATGTACTCGTATGTTTATAATATCATATCAATATCATCATCATCATCATCATCATCAATCATCAATCATCATCATCAATATATATAAAACTCTTTTGAAGCTGACAGAGAATCAACGCACAGCCTAAACTATAAGTCCTAGAGGAGGTATGAAATTTGGTGGGTAGTATCCTTATATAATGTAGGGGTGCACTAAGAAAGGAATTTTGAAACGTCACACTCTAAAGGGTAGAACGCGAGCAACGCCGCGGGCGACGGCTAGTCTTTAATAAAGACAACTGGTGTTTTTCATCCGTTGTGGCACTACCAAATAAATAATAAGTACTCAAACTAAATTCGCCAGCCATTAATCGGTCGACTAAACTAATCATTCAAAAATTCGTTCAAATCCCAGCCATGAAAATACAATTTGTGGTAATCGCGCTTTCAATTCGATGCTTTTACCAGTAATGTCCGCACATGGTGCTATTGCACACTGGCCGATACCGACACCGACACGATATCGACATGTCCGTCTGTCCGTGACTCAAATAGAAATATCCCCTTGTTTGCATGCAGATAACCAAGATTAGATTAGTATCGCGTCGGCACCGATGCGATGTGAAAGCATCTATTAGATTAGCTCAACGCCGATATCGTGTAGGTATGAAAACAGCCATTCCGGAAGCGAACAACTGCATCTGCATAATAATAAATGAGTATGAGCTCAGAACACGCGTGTACCGTGTAAATTCAGACATGTCGATAAAATAGACGTTTACCAAAGCAATATAGCCCGAGCAATCTATATTTCGATCATTGTTTTGGAATGTATCACTAAATCCAGGATTTTTTTTAAATGATCGGCAAATGTGCTCGAAAATGGCCACGACCCTGAAATCTTGAGACTGTAATCATGACCTTCAAACTCAATCTTAAGCTGACCTAGTTTATAATAAGTCTCAGGCGTTTGAAAATGGATCTGCTAAATCCATTTTTGTTTATACAGCGGCTGGCTAAGAAAACTGTCAGTATTAAATTCTGTAGGTTACCTACTAAGGTAAGTAACGAGTCTGCGAATAAAATAAAAAGGCGTGTACGATGAATCTAAGACTATCAGACTGCGGCAATCTTTCGAGCAACCGTCCTCGAGACTGTAATAAACACTGTAAGAAATGAATAGGGTATTTCAACACCTTTCGACTTTATGTCCAGGGATTAAGGCACAAAAATGGGAACGTTTTTCTCTCATTGTTCTTTACGACATTTAGGTAGAAAGCTGGCTGATAGCCAGCGCTGGCGACAATGCCTTCTATCTTTCCACTGTCGATATCATTTGAAAGAGCTATAAAATGTTTCAACGACGCACACGTTTCAATAAAAAACGCAGGGGCTTGATTTTGCGATTTCCGAGTCTCGAAAAATATGAGAGAACATTTTTTGATCTGAAAATAGTCGTGCTATGTCATTGTCTTTTTACGAACGCTATGAACAAAAGTGCATGGCCATTCCAATCCAATTCATTTTTGTAACAAACGTGTTCAAATCAAACGTGTAGTTTTTGAAAACCAAATAAAATGTTTTTCAAAGTAAAAAAGGCAGAAACTACTAGATACCTAATTGTAGCTTGAAACAAATTAAAAATTATAATTATTAACTTGTTAAGCAACTTATCAGCTACCTACATTAAAACAGGTATCAGATGGGAATTCATGAACCTAATTAGGTTAATACCTGTGGCAAATTGTATTGAATATAGTAACTAAAAGTCGCAAAATTAGTTTAACAGCTAATTCTCGGGGGACGTGTGGGCGCGATGTAACACGCAACTTTACGCCATCCCTAGATATATCGCTGTATAAAATATTTATCACTACAGTAAATTATTTTAAAAAGTTTGAAATATGCTGTGACTTTTAGAATTTGGAGGTCATAAGAAATCAAGGAACACATAAAAACTTATGAGATATTTTACAGGCAGGAACACATTTATTTTTAATATCGATGCAGGAAGATGGTATATATTTACAGAATATTATAGCTCTGTAAAAAAAAAAACTTTGTAAGTATTCTCAATCTTAGTTACCATTACTTTGCTTAGTCGGGATTAGAGCGTTGTGTGAAATAACCACGGCTATTTATTTATTTATTTACTTAATCATCAATATATATAAAACTCTTTTGAAGCTGACAGAGAATCAACGCACAGCCTAAACTATAAGTCCTAGAGGTATGAAATTTGGAAGGTAGGTTCCTTATATAGTGTAGGGGCGCACTAAGAAAGGAATTTTGAAAAGTCGCACCCTAAAGTGTCTAGAACGCGAGCAACGCCGCGGGCGACGGCTAGTTATTTATAAAAGTCATTTCGGTTTAAAGATCTTTATTCTTAAAGACAATTTATAGCCGATTATTTAAGTATGAATTTAGGATTTTGTATGCACTGCCCAGTAATGCCAATATGTTGTAGCTTTTTTAGTATTTTGACAATTTATCACAATAAGATACACAATCATCGTCTCGCTTTACAATAACTTGACAACATTATCGTAACTGAATTCATGTTTATTTTAATAAAAACATTAGTCAAACAAATGAAACGGTTGAAACACTGAATATTCAAGATGTTGAATTAGTTTGAAACTTTTGATATTCCGAAGGGGTTGATTCGATCTACTCATAGCGTCGACTTAAGCAAATTACACAGGCCACAGTCAAACACTGAACAGCATGATCCATTTGTGATCAACATAAGTCAAATAACAAACTCAGTTCTCAAAATCATAGAAGATGCAGTCGTAAAAAATATAATGAGCATCATTGAAATTAGTTTAAATAAGTATTATGAAGAATTTCTCACCTAAATTCTTGTAAAAGTCAGGAAAGAATATTCAAAAGCTTCCAAAACATAGGTGGATTTGAAATTGTGAGTCAACTTTGTTGCTGACTTGTGCAGTTGGGACAATTGACAGACAGTTCACTCTTTGGGAAATCTCCCTAAGCTAGACTCTCAAAATAATAAGAAAATGAATGAAAACCTGTTTCTTACTTCGTATATACTAGCTAAAAGACATATTATAATGTATTTTGAGAGCAAGTATTTTGGAAATACAATAGTGTCTATAGACATATCCAGCTGAAAACCTCTGAGCTGTATCCTAACTCTCCATCATAATTATTATTCGACCTTTATTCAAAGCGAAATCGAGTAAATTCGTTCCAAAATTACTTCTAATAAAAGCATTTCTTTCCATCGAAGAACCAAAGTGCTAAAGTTGAGCAAATGGAGTGGAATTTCCGATTCACGAATAAATTTATAGAAATAGGTAATGGGAAGGTAACTGTGAGATGTCGTGGAATGATTTTACGGTGATTCAATAAAAAACAAAAAAACTCTTCGAAAAATAGAACTTTTTTCAAGACAAGTGTTCTTAAGCTTTATCGCCAGGGCTGGCTTCATATTAGGTATACTACGAAAAATTATTGCACCAAGCATAACCTAGGGACTTAGAAGAAGCTGTTTGGTTTGCAAAAGGTAACTACTCTGGTATTTTTTTGGCATTTAGGTTGATTTGGTTTGCTTGCAAAATGGTAGAGCAAAATAATTTGGCTCTCTCGACAGGCATGCATGTATGAAGTGTCATCAAAAAGCAATTTTTTTTACGCGCATTATTTTGTCTTGATATTTTTACCGCTGAATCGATCATTACGGCTTCGCGCTTCGTGAAAAAATATATCAACCTTATTGGTAGGTAATTGGCTGTATCAAATGTTCCAGACATTGTATTATTACTCTTAATAACACCAAAATGCTATCTACTTTCCTAACGAGATAGTAAAGTTTTATTTCTCCTAATTCTATTATTATAATTATTTTAGTTCACACTTCCCTATTAATTTTGAGGGTCTTTAAGTAGGTTCAAAAGATGATTATTATAATTAATAGCACTTACAAAGGTTAACTGGTAGAGAATGCTATTTTAGCATTAAGTTCGCCTGTATACACTACTTTAAGTTGTGCAATAAAGAATTTTCTATCTATCTATACCCAATATTTATAAAACTGATAAAAAAAACATTATTAACTATTAATTTTATTTTGGTCGAATAATAATAATGCTGGATAATGAAGTTTTTATTCAAATTAATACATAAACTTTTGAAGTAGAGTTTAAAAACTACGCATTTAAATATGTACTTAATATGTATGAAAACTGAATTGAAACTCATTACTTCCACCTTGCATGGGTAATGTGTTGGAAAGTAAACACATTAATAGCAGGAAGTAATGTTTGCGCGTCCCGGGGTGCTTTCACAA
The DNA here is from genome assembly GCA_918843925.1 of Eulithis prunata. NCBI lineage: Eukaryota > Metazoa > Arthropoda > Insecta > Lepidoptera > Geometridae > Eulithis > Eulithis prunata. The sequence continues at coordinate 4,227,656 of OU974014.1, read as the reverse complement.
ACATGCACTATTTGTACACTGGACCATTGTTAAAATAAGGTAATTGCTTACTCATTTCAGTCAAACATGATAGCTACTTATACAATGTAAGTTTGTGTCTACTGCAGAATGTTCTAGTTTACTTATTTGTCTCAATGTAAATAAATATCATCGTATGTGATTTAAAGCAAAAAAATAGACAAATATCGTCAGGATCTCTCTTCTCTCTCTTCTCTTGAATAGAGCTCCTTTTGAACTTTGACGCACTTCAACGTTGAAAAGCCATGACGGAGGCCTTAAGGCGGCCTTAAACCTCCGTCACCAGAGTTGGCCACTAACGCATACGAAGTTTTGTAGCTACTTTTCTTCAACCTTCAATATCACACATCTTTTAATCTATGTATTCAAAAAGCTGGTCTATATACAGTCACTTAAGTATATTTTTTCTTGATCAGCAATAATATCAGTTCTCACTTTCAAACACCTATACTCTGTTACTATGACATGTATTCAAAAAGTTGTATAAGTAGGTACTCAGTATACTTTTCAAACAGGAATAACATCAGCGGATAACACACTTATTACACACCTCCACGTATTCAAAAACATAACGCACCTATTAATCCGTGCATTCAAAAAGCTGCTCTATATTTAGCGATTAAAGGATATATTTTCTCCAACAGCAATAACATCAGCGCACAATATCACGCAGCTCAAAGTGCCATTGTACGCGGATCCGCGGCGGGCGGCAGAGCTCAGCTGTCACTTCCAGATGGCAGATCAGGGCCTCCATTCTGTGAAGTGGTACCGGAACATGAACGAGATATTCCGGTATATGCCAGAGCAACTGGTGAGTATTCAACTCGGCCTTTTAATTCTTGTTATTCGGATTGACTATGGCTGATGATTCTCAGATGTGTCATTGAACCACATCGAACTGGAACGTAGTAGTTTCTTTTCTTCAGTGCGCTACTGAACAAAATGCAGTAGACGTCTTTTTGTAAGTAATTTTGAGTGAAGAAAAAATTGGGTACCATGTATATTAAAGTTCTAAAACAAACCTAAAAAATTAAATAAAACTCTTACGTTATACCACGTGCACACTACGCTCATGCCGCTGCCGGCATTAATGCCGCGGACTTATTGCCACAGCAACATCGCCTTTATTCTCACTAAGGAGCTAGGGCATGAACTTGGGCCGGGAGCCGGGGCAGAGGCATAATCGTGTTCACACTAAGCTCATGCCTACTTCCCTGCCCAAGCCCTGGCCCACTGCGGCATAGTGTGAACGCAACATTAGGTACCGGCAGTTTACTCTATGCTCCTTTTATACCGATTTTCATTTTGCAATTTTCTTTCTCGTTTCGTAGTTATTGACTAATGTCTGCGGTTAGTAAGTTTTGTTTTGCCGGCCCGGCGGTATTTAAAACGATATCCCGGAAAATTCTGTTTATTTTTGCCGTACTCTGCATATTTTTCTGAAATTCCAATAACAACAAATTTTGTTTTTGCTAACGTGAAGCGGAAAATTCCTGCCAACTGGTAACAATTTTTAACTAACCATCATTTCACGATATGAAAAATTCATATTCTGGCTGAATTCCGACAATAATTTAATACATGTTCATATTTTTGTCGACGAAACTAGATATTCCATTATTTGCAAAAGAATGGAATCCTAACGAGGTTATAGCCCACCCGGACAGGCCCAAATACGGAGGCTGTTGTCTTCATTCTTTTCTGGAAACTCGAATGTCAATTCCGCAGTTATTCGGACCGAAAAGACAATCTACCTTTTTTTTCAGAGCTTTTGAAGGCGATCCTAGAAATATCTTAAAACACGGGCACATTATGCAAAATTTTTGCAATACCAATGTAGTATTTCGTACGTAACAAGGAGTGATCCTCTTATATAATCGTAATTGGGATTTTTTAAGCCCAGCCCAATAAAATTCTAATGATATTTTGAGTATAGTCGCTGCTAGAGTAGTACTGATTAGTTTTCCTACAATATTTTTCTCTACTACCAGCCTGTTTGTCCCACAGCCGGCTGTCCGCCTTTTCAACAACAGTGACATCGTGGTACAAGACGGTGACTGTCGACCGGACTCTTGCATGATACGTGTCATGCCAACTCCAATAGCCACGCGCGCGGCGTTCTCATGTGAAGTGTCTACTGAAGGACCGAAGTTTCTGATAGCAAGGGATACTAAACTCATGACTGTTGTTGGTGAGCTTATTTTTAATTATACAGAAAAATAATTTCATTTTTTTAGTTAAAGTATGTTCACTGCTGAACTAGACATGAATTTCCAGAGCGACATTTCTCACCATTTTTAACCATGTTCAAAAAAGGAGGAGATTCTCAATACAGTTATTTTTTTACGTTTAATTGCAAAGTTTTATATTTTGTAACTTTTTTCCAAGGTTTGATTTACATACAGATTTCAGCCGCTATGTCTTGTAAATTGAAAGAACGCCTCGGGCATTTTTAATTAAAATCATAGAATGCCCTTTTATGGAACCTAAATAACATTGAGAGAAAGTCCATTTTGTTTTACGATTGTGATTGCTCCATTTTTATTATCACAGCATTTTTATACGTTCCACCAACGTGACTATAAATAATCTGATCCCATTTTAAGGCTGGAGGCTTGGCGCGACGCAGACGCTTTTCTAGTTCTCGAATTGCTTTCGATAAACGACGCTCTGGCGGCGCGAGCGAGCCGTGACTTTCCAGCCGCAAGTTTTATCGGGCCAATTATCGCAGAGTAGTCCGGTAACTGTGCCGGCGGCGCCGAGGTAGCCTCAGCCTAACAATAGCTATCCCAACTCCGCAACTCGAATTTAAAGCTTTTAATTAAGTTACGGCTACTTGTCTACGATTGTGCTAAGTTTATGATTCCCTTAGAGGTCTATGGTCTCGATCCAATATAACTAGTTGCAGAGATATTCAAATTCATTTTGTCCTCAGCTATGCCGGAAGCGAACCCGGTGATATCCTCTGCGCAGAAGGTGCTAAAGCCTGGCGAATCGATGTTCTTGAACTGCACGTCTGATTTCTCGCTGCCTCCGGCTGAAATAAATTGGTATATAGACGACGAGTTACAAAAGGTTCGTATCAATCTTATGAGCCATTCATTTGGGACGGCATTTGAGATGAAATTCTATCAAAGAACAGAGCAATTTTGATTCATTATTAGATCGTTCGTGCAGTGCTTAGTGATCCGTATGAGCGGCTTAGTTACACGTTACCGGCTTGCTCATTATTGCATTCGATAACTAGTTGATGCTTCCACGCTTCACAATGCACATGTGCACCTATTGCTTGGCTTTTAGGCTTTGGTTGCTAGTAAATGACAGAATTAATTAATAACGATAATACTAGCTACTTTTAAATAGGTTGTTGGTACACACAAACGTGTTTGTTCACAACAAGAATTACGTACAAAAATTATTGGTATATTATTATTTAGAATAGTATTTTGTAACGATATACTACCAAAACAATCTGTATTATTATAATTGTATTAACAACTAGGTACATTAAACAGGAAAAACCTTTTTCTCTATGCAGGTACAAAATAAACATGGATAAGTAAAAAGAGTTTCATTTTCTACAAACATGCACAAAGTACGCACTAATCAAGTACCTAACTTATTTACAACATTCTATAAATCTTAGGGTGATTTTCCACCTGAGCTAAGCTAAGCAACGTTGCTAACACATTGTTGTTGACAGACATTGGTGGATCTCAAACAGCTCTGATGTAAAAGCACCCTTATCCCGTCGTTCGCAATCCATAGTTTCCAATCAAATCAATGGATACACATAATCTTGTTAAATTGAATTTCTGTGCAACGCAAACTATGCAAAATGATAAGCGTAAGTTGGTCTTGTCGTTTGAGTACACTGCGCGGCGATATGGAGTTTCTGCAAGATATCGCACACAGCGTACAAAGCCCCGAGTCGGTAGGGGTCGCGACATACGTAGAGATCTACGACCAGCATTGGATCAATATAAGTTGATGATGATGATGATAAGGGATTGCGCGTTTGAATCCAGTTCGAGTCAGAGCCTAGGGGATGTTATAAAAATATGTTTTGCGTGTGTGGTACTCGAAAACGCTAAAAAACCCACATTCTATTTTTGTCATGTCAGGTATATGTTGAGTTTTTTTGCTATCCTTGAACATGATAAAGTAATATTTTCGCAGTAGTGTACCGACCACAGTAAAATATCCCCAACGAAGGTTATTCATTACCTACTGTTCATTTTCTTTTTTTATCCATAAAGTTACCGCATAAGACTTCTTTTGTTACATGAAAGATGGGGTAAGCTATTATGAAATAAAAATGATACATAGAAAGGCACTTTCTGTAATACCATCATTAGTGTAATACGTACAAGCATAAAAAACTCTGCCACGAGGTTGTGAGCCACGCTATGGGTTCCGAAATGAAACTCTTTCATAGCATAAATTAATAAATATTAATGGACATTTCACATAATGCCCTCTAGTTTCAAACTTAGCAAAGCTTGTCCTACGGTACGATTACTGATAGAACAATAATATAGTTTTTTTTTTTATATTTAGATACTCAAGTCAAAGTCAAAAAGCTTTTATTCAATAAAATCTCACTGATCACTTTATATCGTCATTACGTTTTGTATGATTAGGTATGATTACATATTTTTTTTTATTGGATGAGTTGGAGATAATTCGTCCCAAGCTTGTTTGTCTTCTAAATAATCTGATATTTTATGGTATGCTTTTGAAATAAGTCTTTGTTTTATTACGTTTTTGAACTTGCCAATCGACAATTGAGACAAGACTTAATGGCTCAAGTATAGGTTCGAATATGTAGAGATTCTCATATAAAACGGTCAAATCGATGCTTGAGAGATTAGTACATAGTAACACCCAGCCATAGAACACTTATTAGTAGTTATTTCTCGAAAAACAATAAAGCTATTTTATATCATGAGTGAGATATGGTTTCTTTGTGTTACAGGAAGTAACCGTACTCAATCATTTATCATAGTATAAATACGATTCTGAAACTATAGAATGATATAATATTATGTTGAATTCAGCCAAAAGAATTCCTTATGTTAGCTTGGAATAGTTACACTTATTTTATTTATGCTTTCCAAAGAAGATTCAAAAATCGAAAAAAATATAAAACGGTAGTTATAACCACAGATCATATTATAGTACTGGTATAACCACAGATCATATAATGCTGGTAAAACTATTCTAAGCCCGAATTTTATTGGGTACACAGAGTAAGTGAAAACTGACAGAATGTCGACTAAGAAAATATTAGATACTGAAAAAACGCTGTGTATTTTTTTTTCATTTAAAATACTTGTTTCCTACGGTTAACGAGCTTTTGGATAATTACATATTTAAGTTTTACCACGACTGTAATATAAACCAACCCAACATTATAAAAAGAGCATGGAACTAAATAAACAAAATACACTACTTTTCAGGTTATACAGTCAGACAAACAAATTAAAACAGACGACAAGGTTCCGTTTTCACCATTAACCGTTGAAACCCTAACTACCATCAGACATCAATGGCTATTGGTTGAATAATGGCATACATTCTTGTGAGCCAAACTTAGCCACAGTGTAGACAGATACGGCTTGGTCATTTCTAAATCAGCTGCGTTATTATTTTCCTTTTGTCATTGTGAAAACCATGGACTGTTTTACTGTAACATTTACAAATAAGATTTTTGATAGTCTTGACTAAACAAAATTGTTTTTAACAGATTACAAATTTTATCTTGGTAAAGGATCACCTTTTATTTTCGAGATAAAAATAAAATAAATAAATATTTTTGGACATTACACACAACGCCCTCTAGTCCCAAACTAAGCAAAGCTTGTACTATGGGAACTAGATTGCTGATATAATACTTATATACATTTTTTTTTGTAAATACATACTTATAATACATAGTAACACCCAGACATAGAACAAACATGTATGTTGCCACACACAAATGTTTGTTCTTAGTGGGGATCGAACCCACGACCCACAGCACGGAAGGCAGAGCTACTACCGACTGAGCTATGACGCCTGTCAAATAATCGTTTATTTATATCACTATGTATTGTAAGTATGTATTAAGAAAAAATTATTATATTAGCAATTTAGATACCATACAAGCTATGCTTAGATTGGGACTAGAGGGAACTGTGTGAAATGTCCGTGAATACATATCTATAATATCATAATAATTATTCATACTGTTCCCAATGGGGTGGATAATTATGAAGAGAAGATGTATATTTTACATTTTTTGTTTTATTTTTCAAGAATATTACATGAGCCGTGTTGGCTGCGTAGGAAAACATAGGTTATCTATATAAAAAAGGCGTCAATGTGTCAGACATTGTCTTGACGTTGACAGCTTGCTTGACGTTGACATTTCATCCGGCGCTGACAGGTGCGTGCGCGCATCCGCGACACCATGGGCCGGAACACATACTATTTATTTATTAATATTCGATATATTAATGTACTTTTCGGATTGAAAGTCGAGGTGCAATCCCACTCGGCCAACACGGTAACACGGTCGTGGGTTCGAATCCCGGCCGTGCATCAATGGATTTTTCGTTTCGGAAAATTTATATGCGCATTAACACGAGCTTAACGGTGAAGGAAAACATCGTGAGGAAACCCTTGGCTTAGTCAGCTCCGCACGTATTGAGCTTGTGTTTCCTGTGGATATGGCTGACTAGGCTGAGAGGATGGTATAGGTGCTGGGCAAGCCTACTCCATCTAAACATTGTCCCAGGCACTACAGTGTCCCGTTAAGTGTAGGCATAGGTTGCCTCCTGACACTGTATAAATCATCTTCAATAGATGTAAAGGCCTATTATTTAATGTAATTTTGTGTAATAATATACTACATTATACAAAATTTTAATAAATAAATAGGTAGTAAGATAAGTGTATGTTTAAAGCAGACATTAACGTGTGTTTAATCATTGTAGCACTGTAGGTACCGCTAAGCTCAAGTCGTTTGCCTGATTTAACTACACTACATTAATCACGAAATGTAGCTTCTTGGCGTTGCACTTCGTTAGTCATCCCGAGATTTACACTGAGTCTTATCTACTGTTGCCAGAGGGGTGATTCTTTTAATAAAATGTGGTAAAATATAATTGCTGTTTTGTGGGGATTTTTATGACATCCAAAATGTAAAAAAAATTATTTATAGTTATATATAAGAGAATTGCCCCTCACGATAAGTCAAGAGGCGAAGATGTTATCAAAATTGCTTGTGAAAATAAAGTTATGAGATGAATTTAGAACAATAACTGTCAGATGCATAATTTGTTTTGTAGCTCAGTTTTTTAGCCAGTTAATTTATTTTATCCATCGCAAAGTTTTGGAATCGACCAGCTATTCAGTTTTGTCTATGACCTACAATGAACTTGACCATGGCATAATTAATCACGTTTTTACCTTTCCTTGAGTAGTTTGGTAGATTAACTACGTAGTAACTCTCAACTTGATTGATTTTTAGTAGTCTACGAAGTTTGTAGCCCCTCTACGAGTTTTCGTAGAGGGGCTACGTAGATACTAGGTAATAATTATTTTGGTTCATTTGCTCTCCTTATAACTTTTCTAGTTTAATTGATTCGTTAGATTGAGCCAAAACAATTTATCGAAGTAGTTTTTCAAGAACATAGGCTCCTAGAAAAACTAATATTTTACAAGATTATTCAACAAAATATCTTATCGGATTACTAAAAGTAAATTATTAGGTCAAGTATTAATAAATAAATTATTGTAAGTAGCTAATTGTTGAAAAAGTAGACATTCTTTGCAGAGTTTGAGACGAATATTACGAAAAGCAGCTTACCAAACTGTTCATAATATTTAAATATTAAACCATTCGTAAGCAACTAGAATGAATGGCGCAGTTTTCACTTTATGATTGCAAGCTTTTGTGAGGGATGCTTTGTCTGCTATTATGGTAGCTTATTGTTAAGCGACTAAGCAGCCGAGTACTCTTTAAATCTTCCCTAATGGCCTTTTAAAACGACCAGTACATTTTACAAAATGCCTTCCTTCCAGCTGTGGACGTGTATAATTAGAAGTTTGTAAACAGGAATTCGTGATTGTGAATGTTAATTCATCTTGTGGAACAATGAAACTGTCTTAGCGTCTTTTATGTGGACGGAGATAAACATTAGTTCAGTGTTTGAGTTTTTCACCGACGTTTAATACATCAGCACACATAAAATTATCAGCACCACATATAACACTGAAATATGTTCTTTTAGTTCGTGAAAATCGGCTTTGTTTGCACCAACTGAGTTTTGGTTTAGAAACACGGTTTCTTTTTCAATATTTGACCGACACATTTTCACTAAAAAAAAATTATATTGTCTTAAAAAATTGATTCGCTCTACATATTTGGAGCCGCAACGCCTAACCAACTCGATACCGCGTCACGCACCCCAAATATGGCAGGGTCGCCATGAGGGGAAGGGATTAGATGGAAACGAGTATTCTTTAGCGAGTCTCCTTTAATACTGAATACAAAATGAATATGAATGATTAAGCTTAGTATCTATCGTAACACTACACCTCATTGTGAATTGGTTAACTTTCGGTATATTATTTAGGTTGAGAGCTCGTAGTTTAATTATTATAACGATACCTACTTATATATTTTTGTTAAAATCCTAAGGATCAAAAATCTTACACATTAGGAAAATCTAAAAGCCAAACGCGCAACCTTTGAACTAGAAAAAACGTAGGCTTCGTGTCGAGTTGTTTTTTCTATGGTTCTTTTTACTAAGTAGAAATAATGTAATATTTGTTAAATTTCCAGTTCAATGCCGTTTTAGTTTAGTACCACTAAAATAATCCCAACTAAAACATGTCTGTAGTGTTCAAAGCGAGCAATTTCCGTTCCGATTTTATAACAGCACTGTCACAGCCTCCGCATTTCAGAGTTCCCATACAGAATCAGAATAAGCAAGCAAGCAAGCTCGTATGAGTTAGTGGCCAACTCTGGTGACAGAGTTTTTAGGCCAATATAATAGTTTAGAATCAGAATATTTTTTTATTGATAAAGATGAGCACAAATAATAAAACATAATAAAACAGAGTATAGTCTATCATTTATTCTAATAGCAATTTTGTCTACAGCCCGAAGCATGGGAGAAGACAGAGCTAAGCAACTCCGAAGCAGGCGGACTCCGTCAATCCTGGAGAACCCTCAGGGTCCGTGTTCCGCCTACCGCCAGCGGCGCGATACGCGTCAGATGTGAGGCGATACTCATGGTAGAGCCGCCGGTCGTGAGGGAAACTAGTACTATTATAACTATTCACTCACGGACGCAGCTGTCGAAGTACGTCGCAAATAATAGTGGTAAGTCCTATTCTATTTGCAAGGTTTGTGTTCAAAGTGGTGAATCCAGGATTTTTGTTCAAGAAGGGTTTCAAATTCAAATTATTTTATTATGCAAAAAACAGGTTACAAACTGCAATCCAGGTAAAAAATCTGCCTTCTGTGCTGTAGGTCTTGGGTTCAATCGCCACCAGAACAAACATTTGTGTATTGGCAAACATATAATATGTTTGTTTTATGTATTTACAAAAAAGTAATCTATCAGCAACCTAGTTCCCATAAGCTTTGCTTAGTTTGGAACTAGAGGGCATTGTGTGAAACGTTCATAAATATTTATTTCCTGAATTAGATGTCAACTGTAAGGGTAGGTAGGTACAAAACATAGCACAGCATGTTTGATGTAATCTTGGTCCAACCTTGACACCCGGAGGTTTTTGGAGACTTGATTTCCGAGCTCCTCTGAATTTGATAGTGTCTGTGCTAAAACTACAGGCTCCACGAATCCCGTAATTCAAAGTACCCTTATTTTTCGATCAGAACAGCATTGCGAGTGTTACTGCCTGACTGCAAAAAGGTGTAGTGGTTATATTAGATACTAGCCGTCGCCCGCGGCGTTGCTCGCGTTCTACGCTTTAGAGTGTGACGTTTCAAAATTCCTTTCTTAGTGCACCCCTACACTATATAAGGATACTACCCTCCAAATTTCATACCTCTAGGACTTATAGTTTAGGCTGTGCGTTGATTCTAAGTCAGCTTCAAAAGAGTTTTATATATATTGATGATGATTGATGATGTTCCTTTTTAACAAAGAAACTCTACCAATATATACGGGTGTTTGCACACTGGCACGACATCTACTTATCATTTAATTTGCTCGAACAAACATAAATAATAAATCGTTGTGATCGCCGACACGACGACGTGCAAATGTCGTATCGTTGTCAATGTAATAACGCCCTGCAGATGTATGGTATGACCATTCAAAGTGCGCATTTTGGTCTGTCCTAAAAAGTATTAAGATACTACTATCGGTTTTAATTGGTATTAGTTATACCTACCTACTTCCTAATATGGACTGTCGATTTATAATACTTTTATTACGGTTTTCTTGGTATTTCTATCACTTTTAGTTTCGTTTTTTCACCCGTGTTATCGTGTACTTAATTAGCTTAATATCTAGATAAATGTTTTTCTAGTTAATCTCATAAGTAATATATCATGTATCATTGATAATGATAACGCACACCTATTTTAATTTATGTATGAGAGGTAGCAATACTAAAATTTAGGTACCTTCATAATATTTTAAATTATGGATTCCAGAAGGAAACAAAAGTTTTGATTAACATCTTTAAAAAAAAAACTAAAAAACAATAGATACATATCGCAACATATTTATTGTATTGCTTGTGAAAACTTCTATTTGAATATTATGCGTACCGTACATACTCTTAACATCCTGTATTCAGTGTGATTTAATTATAAGATTACGTTTTTATGTAACATTTTTTTTGTTACAGGTACAAAAATAGACCACCTCCGTGGTATAGTCCTAATAGCAATTACACTAACTGTTAAAGAAATATCGAGGTATATGAGCTTATGAGGAACGTGAAGAAACAGGTGATATTACGGATAAGTTGTAAAAAAAATCCACGGCCTGTAGATAACAAGAAACTGTGTAAAAATGTTTGTGAAACGAATACAGTGGAAATGATTCAACAAAATAAAGCAACTTGAAAACTGGAGCATCTTGAAAGAAATATCTACTATTTTTTTATAGCAAAGTTATTTTGGTGTAAAAAAAAATCTTGGTTATTTTTTGGCGTTGAAGAGTTCTTGGAGAGTTTTCAAAAACTGGAGCATTCTGTGTAAAATACCAATACAGGGTGTTACCAGACCACTTCCGAAAACTTGGAGGTTCCAATCAGACCATGATACTGAAAACATTAAGCGAAAAAAATCGCGAAAAAAAAAATTGACTTGACTATCTCTTTTTAATTTTTTTTCTAGTTACATACACACAGTACAACATAATAAGACATATCTACCTAATTATCTCATTTAAAAAAGCAAAATAACAAATAAAATAAATAAAGCAGCAATGTACACGCAGCACGCAGATTACGTCTACTACAGCATGAACAGCTGAGAGTTCATCGCGGGTCATTCAAGTACGCGACGTGCGAGCGACCTACGTTAGTACCTACCTACGTTAGTAGGCACTTACGACACAGAATAAATAATAGTACTACGCCTCGACCTTACCTACGTGAATGCGTACATTGCGGGCTGGCGAAATAAATACAAGTCTTTAAACATTGTTTTCTCTGGCTATAATTATTTTTCAGGATAACTGATTTTTTTTTGGTTGGGTTTTGGTGTGCTGTAGCTCCCCCTTTCGTTTTCGGAAGTGGTCTGGTAACACCCTGTATATATTTGTTACAAATTAAATGTAAAAAAGTATGTTAATAATAAAGGAATCAAATGCTCAAGTTTTCAAGATTACTTGTTTAGGCAATATTGTTAATAGAAATAAAATTCTTTCCAAGTGAAAAAGGCACACATATTATTTTTTTTGTACAAAATGTATGTTAAAATTAGTTAAATACAAAATAAAAAGGATTGTGCTCTATGTTTTCGAAAAAATCTTATAAACAAATCTGGAAAATAATTTGAACTGTATCACAGATCATATACTTTTGGTTTGAAAATTGAGTGTTAAAAATCGTTGGAGTAAGGTAGATAGGCTCATCGTATTATTTCTCGTGTCACTGTTCTAACTCCTCTAAGTACCTATTTCACCATCTCATGATTAAGCATTTCGCTATTATAAATACTTCTGTCTCTTCCTTAGACTTATCAAAAACAAAGATAATATATTGTTATTTAATAGGGTTACTCTGAGATGGTGAAACAGGCCCTAAAACTCATTAGTTTAACTGATTAGAAAAATTAACTATATAGGTTTAAGCATTAATCTATGGCTGTGTTTCACATAAGGTAAAGTCAATTCTGTGCACTATCATCTTTATATAAATATAAATTGTACAGTACACGTTGATGTTTTTGTTTTGTTTCAATTGTATTATTGTGAAATTTAAAATGGATGGAATACGTAATAAAGTTATAATAAAAAGTTGGTTTTTATTTAAAACACCCTGTCTAGCTCAATAAAACACATTCCCACCGGTCACTAAAAGCTTCATAGTACAGATTTAATATAGATAAATATTAAATTAAATTAAAATAGTTCTGAAAAGAGTAATTTTCATTTGTACTTATATCTATCTAGATTTATTTTTAATTACAGTCAATATTTTGTTACAAAAGTTATATACATATAGTGTAAAAACTCCATTGCAGATTTGTAGTATTAGTATATGGGGTGTTCTTCTTCTCTTCAATAATGGCCTGTGTCCGTCATTTCGACAGACAATTTTGCCAATGTCAAGTGTTAAAATTGTAATAAATAAGTCAAGTCCAGTCATTTGTCAAGTCGGCTGTCGTTTGTTTTGAAAAGAAAATGGTGGATTTTCTCTTCAAAACCTAACACGAATTTTCACATTCAGAAAAACCACTTTACACACATTTATTCCACTGGCTCACACTTTATGTTACGACCTAAGTATTATTGGTTAAAATTCCACCAAAATTAAACAACAATACTCACAATAACACAAGAAAAACTATTAAAATAAAAGTGCTATGTGTCGTTTCAAAAAATGTCAAAACTCGTGTTCATATGGGGTGTTCTTCTTCTTCTCTTCAATAATGGCCTGTGTCCGTCATTTCGACAGACAATTTTGCCAATGTCAAGTGTCTTTTTTTGTATACCTACTTGACGCATGTCATGATTACACATCAATGTGTCGAAGCCAAAGCATGTGTCAAGATTAACACAGACAAAAAAGTCTGAAAAGTCAAATCAACAACTATGCATTTTTTGCACAAACTGTGCCTATCACATTGGACTTCAAGTTTAAAACAGTAGCTAAAATAGTAAAGCTTATAATACTCGTACTGAAAGTACCAAATCCAGACGTAACGTGCTTAGGTGGTACCTCATGATATAAAACTTTATCTCAGTGCATTAGAGATTTTCACATTAGTAACTCGGTTCTCACTGCTCATTACATATTGACGAGGGACAAGAAAATATTACCCAGTAATACCGATTCTGTCAGATTTCATGGTAGCTCATCAGTAATTAACGCGGTGGCTTCAGATGAGACCCTCGCCGGATAATCTCTACAGATCACTTTATCTATTCACTGCATACTTAGAATTCAGCTTTGTTACTACAAGCGTCGGCGGGTCCAGGATTTTGGTTTGGAAGGGGTTTGTACTAGAACGTTGGCAGGGTTATTTAGCTATTTATGTTCACAATGCATCTATCTGACATTGATTTTAATCTTATGTACTTATTTATTAAAATAGACGACTAAACATAAATGTTGCAGTGCCCTTGCAGGGTGTAAGCTATACCTAACGATTATTAATGTACATGCAAGCAATAAATAAATGAATTATAAATAATTTAGAAAGTAGGTACCCTGACAAGTTTTGGTCCACCTTTAGACCCGAAGCTTTTAGGTAAGGCTAGAGCCCTCTAGTCTAAAAATGAATAAAAGAATCCTATGCAATGTTTTATTAGCAATATAATTTATTGCTCTTGCTTACAAAAAATGAAATTCATGCTTGAGAAAATTGTCTTCTTTAGTACCAATAGCCAGAGTAAGTACGACATAAAAAAATAGTGCGTAGTAACAACACTCCGTGAATAGTCTCAATATCGACCATGATATTTGGCTATGCTATTTGTGCTTGAGTTTGGTCGCAGATATTTTACAAAGAGTTGCGCATCTGTACGCTAGTGATACGATGCTTACTTGGTATTGGTTGGTATTCGAATCAGGAAATAGGGTTATTCTTTTCGTCCGAAAGGAATAAACCCGATACGTGATTACCTATACCTAGTACACTGGCCCCGAATAAAAGTCAAAAAGATCCGATCGTAAAATAACGCAACCCGAATTGTACGATAAAAATAGTCTATTCATACAACGTAATTATTTTCTTCGATCTTTTTCTTTATACAATAGGTACTATACAGTGTCCCGGAAATAGTATGTTAAGCCAGGGTGATTCAGACCATGATAATTATCAGCTAGATGAGTTTTTTTCTTTTTTGCACTTTGCATTGCTTTAATTCGTACCCGTGTTTTTGCTTAAATGAATCCTGTATAAGCTACAACACGTAATTTGAAAAAATGTGAAACTTTGCTGCACACTTCTTCAATGAAAAGCATTGAATTCACAAAACTTGTAAGCATTTGTTGTTTTCATAAGTGTCGAGAATCACCTCCCCAACTAGTTTCAGGACATTCAGTGCAAAGAAATGTACACATGACTGGTTTGGACCACATCTTTTTTTTTTTTTTTTTTAATGTTATAACTAGCAGACGAGCGGGCGGGCCACCTGATGGAAAGTAGTCACCGCCGCCCATGGACACCTGCAACACCAGAGGTGATCTTTCCGTCTTTGTTTACCAATACACATACCTAGGAGTATAGCGACTGTGTCATTAATGAACTTCTTTCTTACTGATTACAATAAAAATAAGTGTAAAATAATACGCCAATGCTAAAGTAATTTATCGTTATTTGGTAATGATATCGAATTTGCTACCGTTTCAATTACGTCAAATTCTGATAATTCTCAGAACTAGCCAATAGACTTTGAATCTTATATCACTATAACCTACAAAGCTTATTTCAGCGAAGAAGTTCCATAAACATTGCGACAGCCAATAGACACCGTGTCTCGAAGGACCGTATCGTAATTTACTCGCTGTGGATCATAATAACTAAATTTCTAATAAAAACGGTTCACACTTCCGCAGGGATGTGCCAGAATGGGTAAATTAAAACAGAGTACACTTCGTAGGAAGTTGGTGTGTGCATAAAAAACCGCGACCTGGCGCGTCTCCAGACTGGCGAGTTGTCAACGAGTTTAACATACGAAGCACCTATCAATTTGCTTTTAAAAAGTGCATTAGGCTTTTATTTTTCACGGCACTGCCAAAAAAACCACACACTTGGAAGGAAGAGCCGTAGCCGTATACTCAAAATATTTTCAAAAACCAAGCTACAACATACCACTTTATAAAGGCGAAAGGATAATTTACACTCGAGAGTAAAAATTCCAGGTCATCTGTAAAAACTTGAATATCTTGGAGACCATGAATGCTAGATTATTTAAATTATGCAAGCTAATATATATTTGTGGAGTATTTTTATGTTACTATGTTAACATTCATGGTTTCCAACGATATTCCAGTTTTTATAAACCGGAAGTTTACAAAAGCGTTGTTTTATGAACAGAACAAGCTAGTAATATATTAAATTCAAACAAAAACCGGCTTCATGATATAAATTTAATATTAAGCACACTGTTTTAATTAAATCTGCTTTCAATAATATTATTGCTGTCATAATATTGTATGCCTTACTTTAAAAGATTTATGACCAAAATAAATTGAAGTAGGTACTATTAAACGTTACATAGTAATAATAAATCGGGATTTAAGTACATTACACAAATTTCTTTATCTTAGCCAAATCATAAAATTGTGATAACATTTGATAATCTGTACCTATGCAATTGCATAGTACCCAATTTGCTTGGACGGCTTAATGTATGAATGCATTACCTATTCGCTATCTATCTTTATCATCTTAAGCCGCAGTATATGGCAAATAATTTCAAGTAGGTTCCTTGTGAAAGAGCTCGTCCGGGGAAGTACTACTACCGTACCTCGATGTATGATCCCGAGTAATGCTCATACATTACTGTGTTCCGATATTATGATGGGTGCCGGTTCAATTACAAGCACATGGGGCGTTAAGCCTTTACGTCTCAGAGTGATGGACGCATGGCATTGCCTCATAGGACACGTCCTCATTGAACTTTTTCTGTGAGGTACTGATACTAGATAGGCTCAGTAGTCCAACAATTTAGTTTGATGGTCTTTATTATTTTATTTTAAGTGACGAAAACACTGAATTTGTATGAAAAAAATTAAATCCCCGTGCCATATTGTGAACGAGAGCGTCGTCTCGTAGCTCCCGTCAAATAATATCCGAGATTTTTATGCACGTTCCAGTTTAAATTGGAATAAGCGGAACGAAAAGAAAAAACATGGCCAGAGCAAATTACAGCAAACGAAAGAAACTAAAAGCGGACGGCTACGGCGCTCGGGGTTCAGCTATAAGGGCAAAACACACACTCGACGCTACTCCATGAACCATGACTCAAATTAAATTGAAAGATACTTGGAAACACTCGAAGCGGCTCGATACACTTGAATCGATGAGAGTCACCAAACAGAAATAAGTACCTATCTACTTACTACCTCGGCTGAGAAACGTTTGACCAAATATCGGAGATGACGACTCACCGTGTTTTCGACTCGGGTAAAATTTTCATTGTTTTTCAGTGAGTTGGATGTTTTTGTCGTTCTAGCAGTGCCTGAAAATCCTCCGACAAACGCTGCGATAGCGTCATGCTTGCAGAATTGCGTTGCGGTTTCAACGTACACTACGTGCCAGCGATAGCAATGCCGAACACGGAGTGTTAACGCACAGTGTAACTCAGTTACGTTTACGCAACGCGATTGTCATTATAATATTAATAATACTAAAACAATAAGAGAGCACGAGTCGGTGCGTACGTCGGTTGTTCTTGTCATTTGTATGAAAATTCACAAGTCATACGTACGCGCGCGTATATTGCTACTATCGTCAGGAACCTGATGGTACGCACCAGCTCCGAAACCGGTCTAATACAATGCTCAAATCTGAATCCAGACACTTTGACAGTTATTCATCAAAAAGTATCAACAAATCTATGTGTGTCTTTATTCATCGAGATTTAGATATCAATAAAATTTAGGCTTGGATCGTTGGGTCTGAGTTTTTGTGTTGACTCATCTGGGTGTGCTCCCGCCGTTAAATATTTGCATCCAAACGAGAGCGCAGCAACAATAAGATGGAAATGCAGAGCCCGCTGAACTAATGCATACTGTCCCGCGTAAATAGCCAACCGCATATTACAGTGGAGCGGAACGTAGAGCTACAATTAGCCGTGATACAGATAATAAGCATAACAAATTGGAGTGAGCGTTGCATAATGTAGGAGATGAGAAGGGCACAAAATACAGTTGTAATTGTGAAAATGTTATGCATAAATTGCTTAAATCTCTAGAAGACTGGATTTTCTTATGTGCTGATACTTAGTTAGGTCAGGTTCATTCAAGATGTATGCAAGTGGACATATTACAGTGATTCAGTTTGCGGAGTTTGCATTAGCAGTTCGACTACTCCGACTCGACCAAATATCACCTGATCAGAAAGTTTGCTGTATGCGGGGGGACAAAATTTGACTCAATAACTTGATACCCAAGATTCAAGGTGCCATGTGCACTCTCAAATAAGACATTAGGCATAAATGACGTCACACGCAAGGTACTGACTGATCATGTCTTTCCAGTGGACGCTAATCAGCCGATCAGAAAGCAAACCTCAGACTTTTTTGTCTTCGGAGACAGACTGCAGGCTTTCTGAAGTATGCTATGGTTAATAATGAGCACTATACCTGTCGTTACGGGCGGAAAGTATGTGTTGTACTTATTTTGCTCCCGTTTTGTCACTCTGTTATGAAATTAGTTCAAATCATAACTCTATAAGTACCTGCTGCGATATAAACGTCTATTGCGTCTGCGGAAGAATATTATTAGTTTGTCCAGTTTATTTCACATGTATATCTTTCGTACGCGAGCACAAACACGATTCGTTTTTTGATATTCGTTGATGAGAAATCCCGACGAAGTTGGTATGACTGTGACTGGTTGGATAAAAAGTACCAACCAGGCATAGTATGATGCTGCAACTTTTATTTTTAGTGAGGTTCTCAATCTATCCCTCTCAGTGTAAATATATAAAAAAGGTAGTTTAATAATGTTTGTGATGTTATGTCATCCTGGTACATAAAGACCGTGTTCTGATAAAGAAATCTTTATTCTAGCCTAAAATTCAGTAGAGATTTTGATACAAAAATCTATGCTTGAGTTCGGATCAGTGCTTAAGCGGTAAATCATCAAACGGGCCATAGTATTTATTTCATTTTTAGGCATGACTATTACCATCTATTTCGGTTCTAATCATAATTAAGGCTATAACACGAAATTTCAAATGAGTCTTATGCTTATCTTATCGTAAATAAATACAATACATATAGGTACATGCTATAGTTTGTGGACGATAGTTACACAGTTATAGCTATCTGATATTGAGGAATAGAGATAACATAATATATAATAAGTAGTGATATAATTTTCTTGAAAATAAGCAGCAGGTTCCCACAATTTACTACAGAATTATACAAAAAAAAATCTGACCATCTAAATCTCGTTGAATTCTTACCAGACCTTGAGGTATAGACTCCAGTTCATTAAGTCTGAATACTTTGAGAAGAAATGTATGAAATTGCAATTGCGTCATCCACGGTCTTCCATTTTCAAAACACTACCGGCCAGCGCGAACCAATACTCTTTATAGGTAACTCAAAGAGGTTGGTTCTAAGCTGCATTGATTATAAGGATGTATAGATACTACGACCGTGTTAAAATAGGTATAACGCCGAATAACCTTCAGTGTCGGTTAAAAATTCGTTTCATAAAAACTTCGAACATTTCCAGCACTTTGTGCGACATAAAAGCAAAGTGCTACGTCCGTGGCGTCACCCCGAGAGATCCGAACAACAACCATTTTATTCCAAAGATTTCGTGACTCTTGTGCTGAAGTATTCGAATGGGAGACAGTAGAATTCAGCCGAATTTAATACAGAAAGGGTCTCCAAGGAGCGGTGCAAGCCCTCCCGTCGCCGACTGATATTGTGAAACTTTTCTTCGACGCAATCTACATAAAAAATGAGCTGAGGGCTGGTGGTGACCCGCTGGTAAATGAGAGCCTTTTGAACTGTTAATTTTGTTTGCATACAAAATGAAATCTGACGTGAAAGTTATTGCGCCATGATCTTCGCTTCTTTTAGTACAAGATAAGTTTGCGCCATGCTGGGAATTTTTATGATTTAATACTGGAATAATATTACCCACTGTGCCCTCATCTAATTCATTGTAGCGTCTGTAATACATTATTTCTAAACTTCGTGAGTGTCGTTTGATAGAAAAAAAACGTATACTACGGTAAAATTGAATTGAAGTCGCTCATTTTTTTTA
Organism: Eulithis prunata; assembly: GCA_918843925.1. Classification (NCBI taxonomy): domain Eukaryota; kingdom Metazoa; phylum Arthropoda; class Insecta; order Lepidoptera; family Geometridae; genus Eulithis; species Eulithis prunata. Next base: position 4,207,982 of record OU974014.1, on the reverse strand, counting down.
TTATTAATTTATTTAGTTTTTAACCTTCATGTCTATGACTTTGTTTAGGCTGTTACTAACGACACAAAACCTAGTTCACTCCGTCACTTCCGTTCTGCTGTTTGTCTTGGGCCTTAGTAACTCCGAGGGTATATACCTACAGATCAATGCAGAAATTAAGATTAAAATCAATGCAAAACAACTCGTTAAAAACCAATCGCTACTAAAATCAGGTGTTTATTACATGATATGGGAATATGTAAAACAATCAAACAGTTTTTTTTATAATTTATTTGATAAACAGTTATTTAATTAATTATCGAAGTAATTTATGAAGGTTTATGAACACGTGGCGTATGCGAGAGATTTTGATTTTTAACTAGTCTCATGCCTGCGGTTTCGTTCGTAGAGGTCGTGTTACATCCACTATCTTTGGTCATTTAAAGTGAAATGTTACTATCATCACTTCGAACCAGAGGGATAATCTTTTAGTGTATCCCTGCAGGCTGATATAATGATGATGAGTTCTCTCAATAAAATCGAATAAAAATATATCTGAGATTTTATTAGAATGTCACAATAGTTTTCGTTCTTATTTTGTGATTGTTATGACATCTCGACAAAATCCCAATCATATTTATATTGGATTCGTTTAAGAGAAGTACTTCTCAGCTGTTGTTCGTCGGTGTAGTATAAATTTGTCAAATTCAAATTCTTTATTTCCGAAAAAACAGATGAGACCACTTACAACTATGTATGTACAGATACATTAAATTTAAGAGAGACCTACAGGTAGGTACTTATTCCTTTTACTATTCCCGTACTTTTAGAAGCATTGTTATTTGGTAGTAGGTACCTGTACGGGTAGGTAGATTTTATTTGTGTCTAAAGCAAAATAAGCAGATTAGTTAGTGGCCGAATCAGATTTGCAATACACTCCGAACTAGTTAAAAAAACTGTATCTCGGAGGGTAGTACTCGTCCTCCTCGCGCACTCTCAATCGGTAGTAGTAGGCGTGACCTTGGTGTTATCATTTTTGCATAGTATAAGCTGACATTACAGACTAAACAAGGTGTTGTTATTGTTAGATTTAGTAACATGATATTTTTTTTTTTTTACGTAAGTACACAATTTAAATCATAATATGTAGTGAAATGCTTAAACTCAAAAGTATAGGTGTAATATATATATATATTGTGATTAGTAAGTATAATTTTTTTCTTAGTATAGCTGGTCTCTACATAAGTGTAGAATATTATTCTACACTTAAGACTAATAATAATATGAAGCCCAACGGAAGACTTCCTACGCCCCGCCTTCCAGTTCGTGGGATCTATACTTAAATTATACTATACTAGCTGTCGCACGCGGCGTTGCTCGCGTTCTAGACCGTTTAGGGTACGGCTTTACAAAATTCCTTTCTTAGTGCACCCCTACACTATATAAGGATACTACCTTCCAAATATCATACCTCTATAGGACTTTATGGTTTAGGCTGTGCGTTGATTCTCAGTCAGCTTCAAAAGAGTTTTATATATATTGATAAATACTATTGTAAATATCATAACGTTCGCTTATAAATAATAAATAGATAATTAGTAGAACAAAGTGAGATTGGATTAGTATGAGTAGGAAGTTGTTGTCAGCAGTGAAAGCTGGCAGTTATATCTTATTAATTAACAAAATGCACGAAGCATTGTGCTGTGAGAGAATTTGACGAGAGCATTCATTCAATTAGCTGGAGCCGGCGACACAGCAGGCGTTTGTTTGTATTATACAGGGTGTGAAAGTTCAGAATTGCTATAGAAATAGCAAACATGGCAAACATGTGTCTGGGTGTTACTGTAAATTATAAGTACCTATGTATTTACAAAAAAAAATATTATAAGTATTATATTCTGCGTCTGGGTATGTATTATGTGTACCTACATAAGTATGTAGGTACACATAATACCTACATGTATAATACCTACGTGTATCTACATGTATTATAAGTATGTACGTCATTGTACGTTTAAATAGAATAGTCATTAAAAAATTATGAGTATTCTTTCAGCAATCTACTTAGTTCCCATAGCTTTGAGAGATAATGCAAGGATTTTTCTTTACCTACCTACCTACATAGTTTGAGAGCATAATTGACACGACGGAGAGAAACCATATATGAAAGAAGAAAAGAAGCATAGTGGAACATGTTTTTGGAACCGTCTTACTACATCTACACTTTTTACACCCTGTATATTGAAATTATAAGGAGTCATTGTCATGGCAAATTGAGAGCGCAGAGAATAAAATTATCACCTGTTTGTTTACCTCCAGATTGTTCCAGACACAATAGATTTCTATTGTGTTTTGGACGGATCCTGGGACAGGTCCCAGACAAAACAGACGAAAGGTTAATGCTCCAGTACAGAGTAGTAAAACCACAGTATGAAGATGCAATATTTTGAGTTCGTCCGAGGAAGTACTACCACCGTATACCTACTTATCCCGCCAAATAGTCATGCTTGCATTGCTGAGTTCCAATTTGAAGCGTATGGTGCCGGTACCGGTGTCAGAATTGATAAAAAACTGTTTATTGTACATCACAAGGAAATTATAGATTATACACAGAGTTTATGATTCTTAAGCGAAGTGCAATAGTCAGCATTATCGCTGTAAGCGATCTCTTCCAGTCAGCAACTTTTTGAGAAGCATCACGCGCCGTGAGTTTGTGATTGAACGTTGTGAGGTATTGCTTTGCTATAAGTATTCTCTGGCAGGAACTGCCTAAAATCAATCTCTACCTAGCAGCTATTTCCGTTTCCAGTTTCATTTTAAGCACTGACGAATTGATTACACAAAGTTATAAAATAAAATGAAGGCAGGTATTAAAATAATTATTTATTTTACAATTCACATCTATTTAGCGTATATTAAACTTTATCAAGGTTTTGTTTAAGTTAAATATACTTACTTAAATATACAATAAATATTATCACACATTTTTTTCTTACAATCTAAAGCTAATCATCTCTTAATTCCACACCCTGACTAATTTATTATTTTTATTTAAGCAAAGGAAAAAATACCCATTACAAAATAATAATTTGGTGTAATAAAAGGTGCTAAGATAATTGGTTTTGCAATCGTTCAGCAGCGTGAAAAATTTATATCTTTGACACTTGTCCCACCACCGACGATTATTTCGCTCAAGAAACGTATAATATAACGTAGATCCCGTGTCAATAAAATAAATACGACATATAGTTGATAGTTGGCCGTTCATGCTGCTGGCTAGAACTCTCTCTCCACTAGTTTGTCCCAGTGGTAGGCAAGAGCTATCAAAGATAGAACTCAGTCAGCGATGTTCACCCACACTGCAATGCCCTATGCTATCCATCGGATTCGATAATCATACTCCATGGGTCTGCGCAAGTTAAATATTGGGTTTGGCCGCTATTGAATGAAAACCAGAATATAATCCGTTCGTTGCCTACTTTCAGAGACTAGGCCCATAAGCAGACAAGTAGAGATCAAATTTGTAACTTGTAATGACTATTGTAGGGTACTTTCATCACGCTGGTATCATTCCGACCATTAGTTTGACAGTCATGGACGCTCCAGTGAAGGGAAGACCAGCGTTTTTGGCGTACTCTTCAAGATTCAGTTCTCTAACAGTTTTTGCACCGAGTTTTTCAGCTAGTTTCTGTGAGCCGACCGCTGTCGCCAACCCTGTGTATAGGGTTACACGGTTCACCTTGCACACCTTGCATCTGAAATAAACAAATAACAATAATTGGTATTGTGTTTATTTTTTTGAGCCTACTCGTAACTGTTATTGCTATCGTGTCTATCTCTTAGCTGCGCAAGAAAACCCAACAAACTAAAATTTTAAAAATAAATTAAACTTCTACGGTAAAATCGCTATATATTTAAGCATCCCTTAGGTTTTTTTAAGTCACTTGGTCCTTGGAGCAATTTAAGGTTGTTATTTATACTTTTTTCTATCATTATATTTATGATAAATTGCAATAATATTTTGAGGAAAAACCAATTTTGATTTAAACAAGTTTTTCGAACAACAAGTTAAAAATAAACACAAAAAGTTAACACAGCACATTATCAGAATATGATCTTTTATGTCGCAGGAGTCAACATCTATCAAAGGATTACAACTTTTGATAAGTAACTATTAAGACGGATGTGCCTTTGTAATCAGTACAGATTATACTGATTATCTTATAATTTAATATTCTTATCTTTTGTTATCATAAAGAAATACATATTGATTGAGAGATTTTAAGTCACATGCGCATAAAATAATCAATTTATAAATTAATTTCGTCAAGGTAATTTACGAAGATCCCTTTCTACGTATATAAAAAATAAGATTAAAATCAGGGGGAAACCCATTTGATAGAGTTGAAAACTTATTTATATATCCTGCTCAATGATATTCATGAAACTGTTAAATACCAACCAATAAAAAAGGTATTTTGGTGGTTGGTGTTTTCTTTTAGCGATGAATAAAAAAAACTATGCCAATTACAACCTGGCTTTTAGAAGCTCTTCTGCAATTCCCAATCCTCTGTATGTGGGATCTACGACCAGTCCTCTGTCAGCAAAGTATGCATTTATTTCATTGTACTCGTTCAAGACATTGTACTCTGCGTACAGGGTTTCCCGAAGTTTAATAAAGTCTTCTACTTCTTTTGTTTTGATCTGAAAACAAAAGACTGCTGTCAATAGACAGTAGGTGCTTTTCCAAATCTTAGCTTTGCTTAGCACTGGTGGAAGTAGGTTCCTCAAAGAGATGTTTTTTGTATAGAAAATGCGTGCTAAGGATGGCAGCTAACTCGGCAGCTTTCTCTTACTCACTTAGCAAATAGCATAGCTTTAGTGGAAACGGTCACATAGTTTCGTAACTTAGCTTTGACCCTTAGGAACGTAGCACATCTCCGTTGGAAAAGCAACCTTAATGTCATTAAATTAGCTGATAATGAGACGTACCTACCCTATAATCGTGATTCTGTTTTACAGCATTCCTTTCAATGAGAGCCATTTTGGATGCACCGATAAGTTTCAAGTCATCAGAGTCGTCGTCCAAACAGCAAACTAGAATCTGCTGATTTTCGTGTACCATAAGTTCCAACATTATATCTCTGAATTCTTGCAGTGCTTTGGCGTTGTTTGACACACCTGGAAAATAAATTGAATTTATATATCTACTTCTTCTAAATATAATATAAAACTCTTTTGAAGCTGACTGACAATCAACGCACAGCCTAAACTATAAGTCCTAGAGGTATGACATTTGGAGGGTAGTATCCTTATAATAGTGTAGGGGTGAACTAAGAAAGGAATTTTGAAACGTCACACTCTAAAGGGTAGAACGCGAGCAACACCGCGGGAGACGGCTAGTGGTACTATAAGTGTGCCAAACACTTCCTTATGCAAAACGCTTGAATGATTAGTAATAGCGATACGGTATCTACATTACATTACAAAATCATAAGTAGGTATATAAAGATATTATGTTGTTTGATGAGTCAGTCAAATATTTCATCACTGAAAAAATATTATTGGTTATTTTGAATATTATGAATCACTGTTTAATGAGTTTGATGATTTTGTAGTTCAATTAAGACTGGTACATAGCTAGACGGCGATTTCGAAGCGATTTGCAAAGTTAATTACAACCATTGGACAATAATTTTTTTTTGGGTTTTATTAACCTCCGACCATCACGAGATCTCAGTTCGGAGCGAACTACTAGTTTATCTTGATACTGAATGAATGAATGAAAACGCTTTATTGTGCATAAATAACACCGAAACATATTCCTATGATATAAAACAAAAAAGGTTGCATAAAATGTACAATGGGCAGCCTTATCGCTCAATAGCGATAATATTGCACCCGACTTAAATAGTTGATCTTACGAGTAGTTTATAAATTTGGAAAAATCTACGTCAAAAATAATTTGTTCAGTAAAATCACAAGGATCATTTAGTCTTATGTAATAGGTGATCCTAGGTACCTGTTTCTTGAGACCAAATCAATTATAAAGAAAGTACCTAGATCAATTATTTATATCCGAATTTCTGATAGTAAAGTAAACAAGCTAATTCTTACTAATTTGATAACTAAATCGGTTACTAACATTTATTCACAAAGAAAATTACAATTATTACAGTATTTACAAAATACACATGATTTTGAGCTATCTACAAACCGTTGCAAACGATTTATAAATAGCTCAACTGGTCCAAATCAGTACTTATTATACTTATTACTTATCGGTTACTTATTCTTTAATTATTTTTATCTAAGTTGTTGTGTTCGTAAAAAAACTACTGAGACGTAAAAAAAATTACCTGAAATGATTCGTAGAGGTTCCTCTGGCGTGTGGTACTTCATGAAGAGTTCTAATATTTCCTCGTACTTTTCTTCAGTCACTTCCTGTACCCTGAACTTCATTTCTGATCCGTCAATGGTTCTGCTGAACCTGGACCAAATTTTGGGGATTGTCACTTTCATTTTGAATTAGTTTTTTTTTTGAAAAATTGAATTATTTTTTATTTTTTATTTTGAGAGATGATATTGTGTTACGAAATTCTGTATTTTATGATTGAATTTGGATATGCTTGTTATTTAAAATTTAAGTGGCTGAGCACCATCTAGCCCACTACTGGTAGCACAATATGATCGGCGTGAGGTAGCCGTCTTATTTAAGAAGTTTCCATTATCTACAATTATTCATTAATGTATAAGTACATCATTAATTATCAACTATATGGGCAATCGACATTTTGTACAATGGAGATTGCATTGGCACTTTGATAACGGAACGGTAGAATTGTGCTCAGACGGTGGTGTGAGCGCATTAAAATTTCTTAGTTATAAATCGGCTCGATAAACGATTACTCTAAAGATCGATTACCAATCTACAGTATACGACCAACATGACATTTCAAAAGTGTCTCAATTTTGGCGTTTTTCGCAATGAAATGATGGTTAGAAAATTCACCATTTTTTTTTCAAAACAAACGACAGCCGACTTGACAAATGACTTGACTTGACTTATTTATTACAATTTTAACACTTGACATTGGCAAAATTGTCTGTCGAAATGACGGACACAGGCCATTAATGAAGAGAAGAAGAAATGATGGTTCCTTTGTGTTTAGTTCAATGGCGCCTAGTTACTGTGGTAGTATCTCCTTACGTTAGTCATTGCACTGGCGGCAATGACTATCGTCGATAGTGTAAGATAAGTGACAGTTTACTTATGTACTAAATACCTGAGTCACTTTTATAAGTTCTATCTATAAGTAATAATTGATATAATAGTATGAACTATCTATTTAAGTAGGGCTATTTTTATGAAAGGTGAATAAGCAGAAAACATGATTAATAATTAGCCCTATCACTGTTTGACATAACTTATCAGAGATTTACAATAGCTAAGCAGTTAATATATACCTACAATTATTACGTGATGTTCCGGTGTTCATGATGGTTTAGTTTTAATGTTGGAGCTAATGCCACAAATACACGAACTCCGTCATCGGCCAGAGTTCGGGCGACGTCATTTAAATATTTTAAATACGCGTAATTGAAATATTGTGTGAAAGAGGATATGAATGTGTGAGGAGTAGATTCAGAGTTGACGAATGATAGGAGTGAGTGGAAGAAGAAAACATGTTGTGCCGACCCCACCTAGCGTGGGATAAGGGCAGGGCAATGATGACGCGTAATAGAAATAAATACTGTCGATGAAAATCAAATACCACTCTTATGCATAATATCATATTTTGTAAGGCTCCAAAAATCTATAATAAGATACCAGAGAGCATAAAAAGGAGTGAAATGTTGTGTTAAATAGCTGAAATATGGTATTACAGTATCACCGAGTTTTTAAATGATGATCTAAAATTAGTGATATAAAATAATTAGGTGGGTATCTACGTATCTTGTTTTGTCTATTTGATGACATTGTTTTTTTCGTGTTGTGTATTTGCATGCCTTCTAGGGTAAGAATGTACTTGGACTATTACTACCCATATTATTATCACCACCATTGTAACACCTTCATTCTAGCAAATAAATGATTATGATTATTATGGTCGTCGGCTGTACAGCCGAATCAAACACGGCGTCGCGTCATCAGATGATGGCGATCGAGTTTCAGGCACTCTATACTTTTTTTTTTTTGTATGATAAATGTAATGGAACAAGCTGATAGCTCACCTGATGTTAGGTAGTAATTTCTGCCTATAACAATGCATTACCTCACAGAGCAAGTCCAATGAGGACGTGCCCTGTAAGGCAATGCACTGCGTCCATCACTCTGAGACGTCAAGATCTTGAAGTCTCATGTGCCTGTAATCACACCGGCGCCCTTACCCTTCAAACCGGAACACAGGAATGCGAGCATCGCTGCTTGGCGGCAGAAATAGGTACGGTGGTAGTACTTCCCCGGACGGCTACTACTTTACAAGATACTTTACAAACTACGGATACTTTTACAAGTGTAGATTCGATCGTTCGAATTCTGCCAACGACGCGCCGCTCGAGCAGACTTTAGCCGACGACTGAATAGGTGTATTTGTCAGCATCTTTTATTTCGATATTAGGTTCAAATGAATTTATTTTGCTCATTTAATTTACCTCCCCAAGCAAGCGAACTGATGTAGACATTTTTTTCCCATTGAGCCTACTGGTGGGCCAGATGGGAATAAGCCTATATTTTAACACGTAATTCGTTAAATCTTATTATTTTAACTGGATACGAACAAATAAAACTCGACAGTTTCAAAGAAAAAACATTTTTATTTCAACTAGTAGTTCGCCCCGAGCTGAGATCTCGTGACAACTCGGGCAAAAATGCTTTGTATGTTTGTTCGTCGAGATCTTTTGAACCGCTTATCCGATCTTCAGAGAATTTGGTAGGTATACGGTTAATAATCTTAAGTTTTACTGGTTTGAAAAATAAAGTAAATCGGTCAAAAGGTTGTAAAGATACGAGGGTCCAAACGGAGTAAAAAAAAATGTCACATGCGGTGTCATGATAGGGCTTTGCTTTTAGACATTCCAAAACCGGTTTGATCCACCCCACTTGATATTTTGGTACGACTTTTTTTTTACTCTCTTTGGAACCTCATGACTTTCCAACCCCTTGACCGATTTACATTATTTTTCAAACCAGTAAAACTTAAAAGAACTATCCGTATACCTACCAAATTTAATGAAGATCGGATGAGCGGTTTAAAAGATCTCGTCTAACAAACATACAAAGCATTTTTGTCCAAGTTGTCACTAAGATCTCGTTCGCTTCGCTCACTCGATCAACTAAACTCTTACAAACATGAGTTTGCTCGTGGGGGGTCCGCTATGGAATGATACTCCGAACTCTTTTCCTAAATCTTCATGACTGAGGACTTTGACGGTCTCCCATCCAAGTTTCGCTGCAGCTTTTTGAGTCCCGAATGCTGTCATCCATGCAGCTGTTGCAGGCACATTGTACTCTTTACAAGCTTTCTCTCTGAAAATTTTTAAATACCATTAAATCTCCCGCAAACGAAATTCTGTAACAGCAGCAGCTGCTGCTTGACCACACTTTATCAGTTATCAGACTCTAGTTCTATCTTTCTAAAGCAAGAAACAGGTTCAATGAATTTCGAAGTCAAATAAGACTAAAATCATGAATGAATGAATGACTTAGTGAAAACGCTTTTTATTGTATACTAGCCGTCTCCCGCGGCGTTGCTCGCGTTAGAGTGTGATTTTTCAAAATTCCTTTCTTAGTGCGCCCCTACACTATATAAGGATACTACCCTCCAAATTTCATACCTCTAGGACTTATAGTTTAGGCTGTGCGTTGATTCTATGTCAGCTTCAAAAGAGTTTTATATATATTGATGATGATTGATGATTGATAAATAACACCGAAACATGTTCTTATGATATAAAAAAACAGGTTGCATTAAATGTACAAAGAGCGGCCTTATCGCTCAATAGCGATCTCTTCCAGCCAACCTTTGGATGATCGGAGACTTCATGATTCATGAAGTGTCAAAAGTATACCTAAATATTTTCAGTTCTAAGATTAAATGTGTAACTGGTTAGCAAATATAATTCGAATCAGGTAAGTCGAGTCCATACAAAACGTATACCAACTCCATATAAACCTTGTGGTTTTCTTAGTGCTATATGATTTATGTATATTTTTAAATAGCCTAGTCTCTAAGAGCTGTGAGGTTAGCTTGCTTATAAGCAGGAGCTTTTACAAACCTGGCTTTTAACAACTCTCCCGCTATCCCGATGTATCTGAATTCTGAATGGACCACCACCGCTCCGGCGAAGTAACAATCCAGATTTTGTTCATCCAATACACTATAGGCTGATTCGTAGACCATAGCTATTTTGAAATATTTTTCACCTTCTTTTGTTGTTATCTGTTACCAAGAAAAATACAAGGATTACACACACATAACAATAATTTTATTACAAAAACTTGCTGTAGCGCCCGCGGCTTTGCCCGCGTGGTACTAAAGCAACATACAAACTATGCTTCCCGTTGATTTTATAGAGAGAATCTTAAGTAGGTACCTACTAACTAACTTACTTACCTACACCATTCTTCCTGAAAAATCATAGTCCAAAAAAAACTTCTTTAGGGTATCAATCTGTATTATTTTTTGACAATAGCCGATACTTACTTTAAATTTACTTGGGTCCAATTTTGGGTAGCTTTTTCCCTTCAGACGCATAATAGACGCACCAACTAGCTTGTCTGAACCGTCATCTACGTAGCAAGCGTCTATTTGATGTTTTTCTGATAACAACAATCCAATCATATTCTCCTTGTACTCAGCTAAAGCTACTGGGTTTGCTGGAATACCTGCCACAAAACTTTTTACATAAAATGTCCCGTCATTTTTCTTTAAGTTGGCCACTTATAGAGTACACGATAGCCTGGTCACGGGCAATGGTAGATGAAGGAAACGCAAATCGTCGTTTGGAATCTACTGCTACATGTAAGTTCAGCAGTAAACTTCTATAACAGGCTTGATTTGATGGGTTTAAAGTAAACAAAACGCCCTCTAGTCCCATTAGATTGTCCATGAACTAAGGAAAGCTATAGGAAGTAGATTACTAATAGAATACATATATATATACCTATATATATATGTTTGGTTTTTGTACATACATAATAACAACCAGCCAAGAGCAAACATCTATGTAAGCCAAGCACAAATGTTTGTTCCTGGTGGGGATGGAACCCACGAGTCACGACCCACAGCAGCTAATTAGCGACTGAGCTGTGACTGATATGCAATTATTGTAAAAAAAGATAGAAAAAATACCTGAAGCAACACTGACAGTTTCCTGTGGCATAAAGTGTTCGATAATTAACTCGAATGTTTCCTCATACTTCTCAACAGGCACTTCCTCGATTCTAAACTTAATTTCAGAACCATTTTTCACTTTTGAGAACCTGGACCAAGTTTTCGTCATTCTTTTCTACTGATGTTACAAAAAAAAACTCTTACTGTATACGAGGATGTTTTGTGTAGACACAATGATATTATGCTTATCAGCATAGATAAAGTTATCTAAAAATTGGTAAGTATCACGCAAAAGGCACCTGAAAATGCAGTTAACGCTCTTTTAAATGAGCAATTTTTTTTAAATACAGATGCTTAAGAGCCATTTCGTATATATTTTTTTCAACAACAGAAGAGGGTTTTTTATTCATTTAGTAGCTCATTCTTAGATTAATAGCTCATTATGTAATTTTTCCGATGTTGCATGTAATGTGTATGTGGATGTAAATAATAAAGGTTGATGTAACAATACAAAAAAATTGCGCAATTGAATTGGATTATTAATCAATTTTCAATCGGTTTAGTTTATCATAATTCTTGTCACGTGCAGTTTAACAATGATTTTTATTGTTTTACACTCCACTGCTTTAATTTGATTCTCTTGGAAATTGTTGCTGATATTATAATATCAGCGATAGGTAAATCAGAAGATTATCAAATCATTATTTTTGATAAACGATAGTTTTTATAACTCTATAAATAAATTTAACTAAGCTGTTTTACCTACTTTGATAATATTATTTTATTGGTATATTTTTTTTATGTATACATTCATGAATTTAAATTAACTACTTATTTAAACACTATTTAGGTACATACATTATCACGAAAAGAGGTAGCAATTCCAGTTCATTTAGTAATTTAATCGATACAAATCCGAATCTCAAGACAATTACAGATTTTTCAACAGTTAAAAAAAAATTAATAGTTTTTCACTGAGTGCTTTGAATAACCAATGTTTTGTTGATTTCTATTTTTATTCAGACTGCATTGTTTCTTAATGCTAACTTACAAAATGAATGATAACATAGGTAGGTAGTCATTCATTCAAACCTATAAGATTAATAAATCTGTCACCTCAGCGAACTTCCTCAAAAATATTTGAATATTTACTTCCAATTGGTCGGCGCCTCATTGAATTTCAAATAACTCTTCCATTGATTGCCTTCGTCGTTCGAATAAACCTTCAAAAGGTTAAATGGCGGGAAAAGTATACTAGCTGAAGACAAAATCACTCATTTTCCTTTTCGCTTGGGAAAATTATTTGTTTCGAGTCGATAGATATCACAAAATGTCTTCATAATAATAATAATACGTCTTCCCGGGCCTATGAACGAAAAAGGGCGCCTTTCAGTAGAGTAGCTAGGTTTTATCCAAAACATGCTCAGTTTTCGAATTGTAGGTAAGTGATATATAGTCAAAATCATTAGTATTATAAGTATAGTATTATATGATCTGTGGTGTTATCAGTCAAAGTCACGTGACAAAGTTTCAAAAAAGTTTTATATAACAGAAAAAAAACTAAGAACTTTCTGTTTTTTCCAACTATGATTATAAAGTGAACTCTATCTAATCTAATCTTACTTTTTTAGCCAAATATTCCACGAGCCACAAAACTATGAAATTTATCTTCTGAAAGTGTGATCTATTCCTATTTCAGATGCTGACTGCAACTACATAGATTATTGTAAACTTTTGATGCCATCGTTATAACTATGAATTTAACTTGAGGCTATGCCTAGGCTACGTTTCTGAAATGTCTAAACTGATGGATGACTAGCATGCAGCATTGAATAAAATTGATTTGATATTTCAGTAAAAAAATTATTCACTTTGTGTTTGACAAGAGCTCTTCAAACACTTAAAGTTAGTGAATAGTTAGGTAACTACCACCTAATAGTAAGTAGGCACTTACCTATCCACTAAACTAGCTGTTTATGGTTAACTTGGGGTGACTTTGGTAAAGTTGTTATGTTTCTTCGGTAAAATAAAGCCTTATAGAGGGATTCCCATCCGGCTAATATTTTCATTTTCATATAAAAGTTAATTGGACAGAAAAAAGGAACCGAGCTCACGTTATATAATCCGTCAAATTTGCTGGCCGTGAATACCTTTAAGCTGCAAACTTACTACGGCGGCCAAAACGCGATGGCGGCAGCCAGTTCAACAGACAGAGGAGTTCTTCGTTTCCTTTCAAAAACTCAAGCGACCAAAGATCAAGTGGCCAGAGTGGTCGCAATGACTGATTCTGACAGTTCTTGCCACCTGACATTTGGCCGTTGGTTGTGAAGTCGTCTAGTTGAGGCGCAAATGTATAGAATTTGTTCGCTTGATGTTTTGTTGCGTGGCGATTGACATTTTGAAGGGCCACTGAGCTAGCCACGACTTGACCACCAAGTGCGTTTATAGCCTTACTCCTTCCACAGAATCCCAAAACATAAACCACGAAATACTCCTTCCAAAGACAAATTGGCCGTGAATGTTTCCATTTATAAAAACACGTTCTAATCTACCCACCTCAATTCTCCTCAAATCCCCGAAGCGAGTTTTGCACCCGAAGCGACGGAACAATTCAGGGTTGTCAACTCATTTTTTATGCAGATTCACTCTGAAAGTTTTCACTACGCTGAATCTTAACTGACTTAACAGCCACTGCCGCCATCGCCTCTCAATTAAGAGTCGAGCTTGATTGACCTTCCCCTTAAGAACTTTGAGTATTGTTGACCTACTTGTGCGGTATTGGCACGGTTGTGCTTGATTTCAAATTTGGATTTAAGTGACGTGATTTTTCTCAGTGGTTCAAAACTGTGTAAAAGAATTTACCACAGCGGAAGTATAATAGGGCAGAAAAAATCTGTTCCATATTTGAGTTATTTCCGTTTTTATTATTTACTAGCCGTCGCCCGCGGCGTTGCTCGCGTTCTAGACCCTTTAGAGTGCGAGTTTTCAAAATTCCTTTCTTAGTGCACCCCTACACTATATAAGGATACTACCCTTCAAATTTCATACCTCTAGGACTTATGGTTTAGGCTGTGCGTTGATTCTCTGTCAGCTTCAAAAGAGTTTTATATATATTGATGATGATATTTGGCCTCGTTTTTCTTTTAATTTCTATTTTTATACTTGTCCTTGTGAGATCATTTTCTAATATAATTAGTTGTTTGCTGATATTTTCCGAAAAAATCTTTCTTTTACTTAGAAATTCATTTCTGTTAGATGTCGGGTTTTAATAAAAAAAATTATTACTATACCTACCTAAATTATTACCTACACTATGATACATCTAGACATAGAAAGACAAGTATATTTTTTCTAGTTAACTTTATTCATACGCATATTATTATTATATTACCAAACATTTTTGATTACAAACTCGGTAGATAAATGAATAGAAGAATAGTAACACCGAATATTTACCTTCGGGACAGCTGTGTTTCAAATTCACAAAGGTATGCTGATCAATACCACACGCCTCATGTTAACATCTGACAGCCCTCGTGAATTGTAAATTTTACCCTACAACGAGCCTCATACGTTATTCAGGAACTATTTACCGGGAAAAACCGATCTTCCCCAACAATAGGGTTACAACCTACAAGTCAATCACTGATGATTTCGGGTATGTAAGAACTATAGATATAGTACAGTCAACACTAGAGTACTTAGATTCCTTTTTTATAATTTCAAATTGTTTTATCGAACAGTTTTTAACAAACATTTAAAACTGACTTAGTTTAAATTGAGTAACTCAATCTGCGAAATATAAAATTATGTCAAAGTACCTAGTGTAAACAAATGTTTCTCTACGCTCGCTCTCTGCGAATTGTATACCCATATTATAATAAATAATCCTTTTTTTATGAAAATCGGTGTGTCTCAAATAATACACCTGCGGTTTTCCTACGGAGTTTCGAGATGGGGTCCTTCAAAAGGCGGGTTTATCTCCTCTTAAAAGGCCGGCAGCGCACTAGCATCACCTCTGGTGTTGCAGGTGTCCATGGGCGGCGGTGACTACTTTCCATCAGGTGGCCCGCCTGCTCGTCTGCCAGTTATGACATTAAAAAAAAAATGCCATTTTAACTTCATTAATACAAAATTTACAGCCTGCCAATATCCCAGTACCCATACAGGTGAGAAAACGTGAATTCAAATCTAAAGCTCCCTCTAAACCAGCAGTTACCTACCTCACGCGAAGGAAACGGTCATAAAACAGCAATTTTGCATAAAATTTCTAGGAAGCTGCATCTTATCCCTCTCAAATTGGTCGTTTAGCCGCATACAGCTTGAATCGTATATTCAAATTGCTTAAATAAAATAAAATAAAATAAAAAAGCCCATTTATTCCATAACTTAAATAATACGTAGTTAGACATTTCATGCACTTCTTTTCATTTCAATTAAAATTAATATTATTACATTTAGATATAAATAAATTATAATAGAATACATTTCATTTTGATTTAAAATTATGATTAAATTACTTAATTGTTAGGATTTCATTTTATGATTTCAATTTTATTATTATTATTTTTTCGTTAGGACCCCTCACGGGTAAAGGCCTCCTCCAGACTTTTCCAATTCTCACGGTCGGCTGCGATATCCGTCCAATTTTGAGCGTTAGTCGTCTTTCTTATTTCGTCTGACCATCGAGTCAGTGGTCTGCCTGCTCTCCTCGTCCCCTTAGGACCCTTCCAGGTAGTCACTCGGTTGGCCCATCTATCGTCGTTCATTCTGGCTGCGTGTCCCGCCCATTGCCACTTCATTTTTAGAGCGTGCTCCAGGGCGTCTATGAATTTAGTTTGCTTTCTTAAGTCTGAATGTCTTTTTTTGTCTTTTATTTTAACTTTCAATATGCTTCTTTCCATTGCTCTCTGACATTTTTGAATTTTATTTCTAGCTTCACTTGTGTACGTCCATGTTTGGCTCCCGTATGTTAGTGTAGGTAAAAGACATGAGTCAACCACTATTTTCTTTAAGGGTAAAGGTAGAGATCCTTTTAATATCTCTTTCAAGCTCCAGAATTTATTCCATGTTTTCGTTATTCTTCTTTCGATTTCATCAATGTTGTTTGATGGTTTGAACGAAACTTGTTTTCCCAGGTATATGTAGTCATTTACGTGTTCTAGCTGTGTGTTGTCTATGTATAAATTATCCCGTATGCTGTTGGTCAAGACTTGTGTTTTCTGAAGATTCATTTCTAATCCAGTATTTTTGCTAGCATCATTTAAAGTCGTCATCATGTATTGGAGTTTCTGTGCGTTGTCTGCTAGTAGGACAATGTCATCTGCAAACGCTAGGTGAGTGAGATTCTTTCCATCTATACTTATTCCCTCATTATTCCAGCGTAGGTCTTTCATAATACAATGGAGTACGGATATAAATAAAGTTGGAGAGAGCGGATCTCCCTGTCTCACACCTCTTTCAATCTGGATGTATCTTCCTGGTTTTTCGAGTTTGACCCTGCTCTTACAATTGCTATATATATATTTGATTATTTCGATATATGTGACATTTACTTGTGCTTCTCGTAGAGCTCTCCAGATAGCTTCATGGTCTATTGAGTCAAATGCTTTTTTGTAGTCTATAAAAGCAAGGTAAAGTGGCCTTCTGAACTCTTGGTATTTCTCGATTATTTGTTCTAAGGTGTGGATATGGTCTATAGTGCTGAAGCTTCTACGGAAGCCCGCTTGCTCTTTGTATAGAAATGCCTCAATCGATGGTGTTATCCTTGCTTGTAAACTTTGGGAAAATAGTTTGTAGATACTTGACATCAGGCTTATTGGCCTATAGTTAGCTATATCACTGGGGTCTCCCTTTTTATATAATATTACGATATCCGACTCCACCCACTGTTTGGGAACCATTTTTTCTGTTAATATTTTGTTGAAAAGCAGAGTCAGGGGAGTCAGAAGAATACCACCCGATATTTTGAGTAGATCGTTTGTAATTCCATCTGCGCCTGGACTTTTTCTCGTTTTCAGTTTCATAATAAGGTGTTCAATTTCTTTTTCAACAAAGTATATCGTATCTGTAGGTGTTCCTGGTTGGTCAATAGGATCGTTAGACGTTTGTTCTTGGTTCAGCGTCTCTGCTGGCGCTGGTGTAGTTTTCTTTTTGTATAATTTCTCATAAAACTCTGTAGCTACAGATAGTATTTCGCTTCTGGTGTCCATGCATGCGTTCCCTTTTTGTAGTTTTGGTATCCATGTTTTTTTGGTGGTAAGCTCTTTATGGGCTCTTTTTAGGCTGCCCGAAAGTTGTAGGTGTTTCTCTATTGTTTGTATTCTGTAATTTTTATAGTCGAGTTTTATTTGTTTATTTGTCATCTTATACAGTTTGGTTAGTTCTTGTTTGTCTTCTCTTGACAGTGGTTTCTTGTTTTGTAGGTCGTGTCTTTCCCTAATTAGGTTTTTTGATTGTTCTGAAAGTATGCATCTCTTGTTTTTGTCTTCAGTCTCCTTTTTCGGGATACTACTAATAATGCATTGTTCCAGTTTGTTGTATAATGTTTGTAAATTTTCATCTTCTATGTTGTACAAAAACATTTCTTTGATTTTACAGATCATGTTGCTCGCGTAGAGTCTTTTTTCTTCTTCTGTTTCCAATGTTTTTGGTAGAGCTCGCTTGTACGTGGTCCTATTTTTTTTGTGTTTTTGTAGGTGGCATGTCCCTCTAACCATACGGTGGTCCGAAGGGTAAGTAAGGTTGACAGCTTTAATGCTGTCAAATAGTTTTGGTTCTGTAGTTAAGATATAGTCTATTTCGTTTTTTGTTGTTTTGTCGGGTGAGATCCACGTCCACCTTCTTTTTGTTTTCATATTAGCGAATGTGTTGATTACAAAGAGTCGATTCTCCAAGGCAAACTCAGCTAGTCTCTGCCCCCTATCATTTCGCGTTCCTAGCCCAAAAGGCCCGAAAAGTCCGGTTCTCGTTTCTTCGTTTCTTGGCTCTCCTAACTTTGCGTTGAAGTCGCCTAGTATTATTTGTCTCCTCTCTGAGATTGTTTGTGCTCTGTAGACTGTTCTGTAGAATGTCTCTATATCTTCTTCGCTTGATTCTGCAGTAGGTGCATGTACTTGTATAAGAGATATGTTAAATTGGTCGAATCTCAGGTTAAGGACCGCTACTCTGTCTGATAGGCCTCTAAAACTTTCGAAGTTGGTTTTTAGGACCTTTCTAATCAGGAAACCCACGCCTAGGTGACCTTTTGTTGTACCATAGTAACAGAAAATGTGCTCTTCATCTTCTTGTATTTCGTATCCTTCCCGTCTAACTTCTGCTAAACCAATTATATCGTATTTTATTTGTTGAAGAGAGTATTGTAAAGCTATCATTTTTTCTTCATTTGATAGTGATCTTACATTATAGGTGCAAATGTAAACTGTTTGTCTCGACTTTGTTTTATTTTTAGCTGGAGGGTTTTGGTCTAGCTCTCCCGCGGTGACCAGCCGTATTGGGGAGCGTCGCGCATTTGCGCCTACGTTTTCTGTTTGCTGTGATTGTCATTTTTTATCTGTGTACGCTAGTTTTTCATTGTTTTTATCGCCCTGTGGTGTTCTTGTAATATATGTCGTGATTGACTGGCTACTACTCCCTTGGACGGGTTTGCTCGTGCGGGGTTTTGAAACGAAACTCGAAGTTCTTGTCTTTTTTGATAGTTGTTCAGGGTAGTTTTTTGTAGTCGTTTCTTTTTCCTGTGGGCTGTCTGACAAAGTTCTTTTATTATTAGGCTTTTCATTAATAACTATTTTTTTTTTTTTTTTTTTTTTTTTTTTTTTTTTTTTTAAACTATTTTGTTATTCAAATTGCTTATAAATCAATAAATAATGCGGTTAGTCTATTTGGAAGGCGTCAATAGGTGTATTTGCTGGCGTCTTTTATTTCGATATTTATTTAATTCGTAATTATTTAACTATAATAGAATACGTTTATTTTGTGCCAAAAAAGAAATAAATCTTATCGTTGTGAATAAAACTCGTCAGTTTCTAAAAAAAATTTTTTATATAAACTAAATTCTTACAAACATGAGTTTGCTAGTGGTGGGTCCGCTAGGGAATGATACTCCGACCTCTTTCCCTAAATCTTCATAACTGAGGACTTTGACTGTCTCCCATCCAAGTTTCGCTGCAGCTTTTTGAGTCCCGAATGCTGTCATCCATGCAGCTGTTGCAGGCACTTTGTACTCTCTACAAGCTTCCTCTCTGAAAAGTTTTCAGTATTAAATCTCCCACAAACGCATTTCTGTAACTGCAACGGCTGTTGCTTGACCACCCTTCATCAATATTAAGCAAATAGTATTCAGTCAGACTCTAGTTATATCTTTAAATTAAGAAATAGATTCAGGGAATTTCGTATAGTCAAATAAAACTAAAATCATGCTTCATAATGAAAAAAAGGTGTACCTTTGAAACTTCACGAACCCAGTTAGTGAAGTTTCAAAGGTACACCTATATTTTCAGTTTTATGACTATAGTTAAAATATGACCAATTGACTGACAGGCTAGGATCAATGAACTGGAGAGCATAATATAAAGGTTTATTTACGTCAGGCGAGCGAATGCTCATTCTATCCCCACTATGTCAAATTCTTTTAGTGTAAACAGGCGTAGAGCATTATTTCGTTGTTCTTAGAGCGTTCGTAAAGATTCTAGGAATATTCTAAGAATGCTCGCTCGCTCGATGTAAACGGCGCTAGAGGCGCGAACAGTTGCTTAGATCGTTCTTGCGTGTTCAGACTTGTTCGCGGCCCAGCGGTCTCTTCACGAAAGCAAAGAACATTCGTATAGATGATCTAGCTTTTTACGAAACAATGCTCTTGTTCTAGCTCTAGCTCTGTGTTCGCTTGGTGTAAATCAACCTTAATTCGAGTCAGGTAAGTCGAGTCCATACAAAACGTATACAAACTCCTTATAAACCTTGTGGTTTTTTTAGTGCTATAGTATAAAATGGTTTATGTATTTTTTAAATAGCCTAGCCTCTAAGAGCTGTGAGGTTAGCTTGCTTATAAGTAGGAGCTTTTACAAACCTGGCTTTTAACAACTCTCCCGCTATCCCGATGTATCTGAATTCTGAATGGACCACCACCGCTCGATCGGCGAAATAACAATCCAGGTTGTGTTCGTCCAATACGCTATAAGCTGATCTTAAGGCCATAACCAGTCTGAAATATTTTTCACCTTCTTTAGTTGTTATCTGTAAACAAGAATTATATAAGGATTACATACACTATACAATAATTTTATTTATTTTATTAAGAGCGGATTCGACCAAACTATATAAACGCAGTATAAGTCTTATACTGCGAATAAAATCAATAATTACCTACTCTAGTGATAAGAAACTTTTTGTTCTACCAAGTCATAATCCACGAATAACTTGTCTATTCGAGAATAAATCTATAGACTGCCAAAATCTATGGTATAAACAAGTTATCTGTCGAATATTTTAATGGCGGCTGCTACCTTTGACAAAACAGCTGTTTGTTTTCATAGATATTGACAACTTGACACCCGGATAATTTGTGTGCACATGTATTATTGCGTTGCGCTCTCTAAGCAATTGTATTTTGAATTAAGTTCGTTTTTATGTTTATACTGAATAACAATACCAAGGATTGCCTACTCTCAACATTGCAATGGAAAAACAAAAACGAATTTATCTGAGAATAAAATCAAAGAGTAAAGTTATACAAGGGATACTTATTCAGGAATATCATGACTTTTGGACGAATCCGCCCTAAGTACAATAATTCCAAGTAACCGGCATAGATGGTATTATAACAAGTACCTATATGTAGTAACTTATAGATTCATTTTTTGATTATATCTTTCCTTTTGTGAGGCAAATAAAATATTTGTATGTGAAACACTAATTAGCGACTTTGGTTCAGTCAGTTAGCGGTAATTTAATTCATAATAATATGCAGTTGCATCAATTAAATTACCAAAGAGAAACTACCTCGAGACTATGTCTGGGTGTTACTACCTATCTATCTATACCTACTAATTATAAAACTGTAAAAAAGCCAAAAACTAAAATGAAAGATATGGATAAACTAAATACTTATGCAGATCTACTAAATAAACGATTCTGATTCCGAAAATCGAGTTTGTCTTTTTATCTGTTTGTCTGTTTGTTTGTTCGCGGATCACGCCTAAACTACTGGACTAATTTCAATGAAACTTATACCATTCAGAAGCCCTTTTTCCGGATTGAAACATAGGTTATATTTTATTAGATATCAAGATACGTTTATTTGCATAATAAGTGTTTACAAATTGGTCTTATCTTAGGGTATTAGGCACTTTTAAACTTATTTACCCATTTCGGGTATCGCAAAATGTTTTATTAATTGGTTACTACTATTTATAGGATACTACACATTACATACTACTATTTATTGAAAAATTCTGTAAGATTGTAGAAAATTTCGGACAACAACCACTTTTTTAAATTATTAGTAAAGGAATTTCCATTTCGTGACTTAAAAGGTAAAGGTAACTTATTATATATTTTGATGGCGGAATAGTATTAAAATCAACGACGTGGTTTCTTAGATACAGCTTGAACTCTCTAAACCAAAAGCAGCCATTTGCTACGAGGTTCATCGTAAGCTGGTTGACAGATACTTTGGTGGAAAGTTTCGCGCGCGTACGAAGTCGCGGGTATTAAAAGTGTGCTAGTGTATTAAAAGTATGTAAAAAACGAAGAGTCGAGAAAGGAACGAGAAGTCCAAAAACTAACTTCTTCAAGGTATTAATCTGTTTTATATTTTGACAATACCCGATACTTACTTTTAAGTTACTTGGGTCCAGTTTTGGATCGCTTTTTCTCGTCAGACGCATAATAGACGCACCAGCTAGTTTGTCTGAACCGTCATCTACGTAGCAAGCGTCTATTTGATGCTTTTCTGATAACAACAATCCAATCATATTCTCCTTGTACTCAGCTAAAGCTACTGGGTTTGCTGGAATACCTGCGCCAAAAATATTTTACCTAAAATGTCCTGTCATTTTTCTTTAAGTTAGCCACTTATGGAGTACACGATGGCCTGGTCGCGGGCAATGGTAGATGAAGGAAACGCAAATCGTCGTTTGAAATCTACTGCTACATGTAAGTTCAGCAGTAAACTTCTATAACAGGCTTGATTTGATGGGTTTAAAGTAAACACAATGCCCTCTAGTCCCACTAGATTGTCGATAAACTAAGGAAAGCTATGGGAAGTAGATTACTAATAGAGTACTTATATATACCTATATATATGTTTTGTTTTTGTACATACATACTTATAATACATAGTAACAACCAGCCAAGAGCAAACATCTATGTAAGCCACACACAAATGTTTGTTCCGGGTGGGGATGGAACCCACGAATCACGACCGGCAGGTATTAGCGACTGAGCTGTGACACCTGTCAAAATAAGCAAAATATATACAACTAGCCGTCGCCCGCGGCGTTGCTCGCGTTCTACCCTTTAGAGTGTGACGTTACAAAATTCCTTTCTTACTGCACCCCTACACTATATAAGGATACTACCCTCCAAATTTCATACCTCTAGGACTTATAGTTTACACTGTGCGTTGATTCTCTGTCAGCTTCAAAAGAGTTTTATATGTATTGATTATTGTAAAAAAGATAGAAAACATACCTGAAGCAACACTGATAGACTCCTGTGGCATGAAGTGTTCGATAAATAACTCGAATGTTTTCTCATACTTCTCAATAGGCACTTCCTCGATTCTGAACTTGATTTCAGAACCATTTTTCACTTTTGAGAACCTGGACCAAGTTTTCGTCATTCTTTTCTACTGATATTACAAAAAGATGTCTCTTAATGTATACGTTCGAGTATGTTTTGTGTAGACACAATGATATTATGCTTATCAGTATAGATAAAGTTATCTAAAAATTGGTAAGTAAATATCACGTAGGTCCTTCTACGTTCGTTACCCTCGTGAATGTAATCTATCAGGCATATTACTTTTTAGACATCTTTAGACATCCATGTTAGGCATTTTGCTACAAACGCTAAAAGCGTTTTAGATCATGAGGCGGTTCGTTATTATGAACGAACAATGAATTTTGCAATTTTTTTACATACAAGCTGCCTATGCCTATAAGAGCTATAGTCATTTCGAATCCTGTTTTTCGACAATATCAGATAGATTTTTTTTAAATAGCAATACGTTTTAGTATGTCGTTGAACTCTCGAGATATTGCACTCAAGTAGGTAAGCAGCGTTGCATCGTTCAAGTTCCTTTTCACTACTCTAACAAAAGGACAGCGAGCTATCCTGAGACCGCCGGCACTGACGTAGTATCTCGTATTTCAGATGCATCTATCCACGGTAGGTAGTGTACGGTAGCGTAGCTCTCCACCAAAAACTGAAACAAAGAACGATTTCGGAAGCAATATTCTTCATTGTTTTTTCCATTGATAATTATTACAGAAATATATTTTGGGTATAATAATGATAAAAACACATTTATCCACCTAAATTTGTTTCATTATGATGTTTACATAATATAGGTTCCTGTTGTACACTGTCAAATTTCAGTAAAAGCAATAAATGTCAATCAATTATTTTTTACTGAAATTGTAGAGTTGCGTTACTGTAGTACGCTCTCTGTTAGTGGTCAGCTTCAGTTGAGGTTATAAATGACTTTTGGAAGAATGAGAAGAGATTCTCTGAAACCAGACGGTAGCTGAATTTTAGGTACCTAATCTTATAACTTAACTAGCTGTCGCCCGCGGCTTTGCTTGCGTGGTAGCAGCATACGCATTATATGGTTAAAATATTTGATCCTAATTTTAGACTCTTCAGGGTGCGACTTTTCAAAATTCCTTTCTTAATGCACCCCCACACTATATAAGGATACTATCCTCCAAATTTCATACCTCTAGGACTTATATTTTTGGCTGTGAGTTGATTCTCAGTCAGCATCAAAAGAGTTTTATATATTTAGAAGATTTAATTTTCCGTATATATTTGGTCAGAAATAAGAAAATAGCTTCCTCAAAAAAGTGTAGCCACTTTTAAAATATTTTATTTTTATCATTCACTCGTCATTTTACACTTAAGCCCTTTTAAAATGTATTCGATAAAGCTCAATGTCGATAAAATGTCGATAAATGATAAAAAAGACTGTTCTTGCGAGCGTGTCTACACTCTACAGTGCTTTCAATCAGTGTTTTTAGGGTTCAACTAATTTATTTGACAAGATACAAATGTTAAGGTTTAAGATTATTTATTTCTCATAAAATTTAAATAAATTACTTACTGAGAAACATGTTTTTTCTTAAGTAGGTACATTTGGTTTAAAGCAGTGAGCACTCAGAACAATTACACAAAAAAACATAGTTCAGATGTAGGTACATAACATTCGTAACAAATTAACAATGGGTCCATAGGTATGAAACACAGCAATTTTTACATTACAATTGTTTACATGCCTTAAATAGTTGTTACAATTTTAGTCTTATCTTAAACCTAGGAGGAACTTTAAAACTTATTCACTCTTATGTACGTATCTTTGCCAGTTAATTGTCTGTGGAAAATCCTTAAAATACTCCATCACCAGAGTTGGTCACTAACTTGTACAAACTTACTTACTTGGTACAAAATTGTACTCTTCACAAGGGCCGTGACAACCTAGAGTTTCACTACAAAAATGTTAAATAAAAATGTAGAGTTATCTAAAATCTAGTTATATAGAGTTCAAGCACTCACTATGTACCAAGATCTAGAAGAATGAATGCTTTCATTGGACATTAAAAAAGGTAACCAACGCTATATTTCATTAATTAAGTATATTATTTACTTTTCATCATCAAAACCGAGCTAACCCTGTATTTATTAGCTTTTTAAAAGTTTTATTCCACTTAAAGTAAAAGTGATTCTTAAACTCAAACTACCTATTATGAAATGGTGCTTTTGTTTTTATATTCTTCAAAATATTAACTATTTAAGTAAATAAATCAACTTTAGAGGTGGCTCGATTTTTTTTGATGAGAAGTGTACTTTTTAAGTGAGAGTACAAAAGCAGAATGCAAAAAATTCATTTGCATTCTATAAATGTTAGTACCAAGGGAGTTCTATCTTACTTTTTAAGAGTACCACTCGATTGGCTTTTACACTGCCACCGACACGATATCCTGGAATTGCCAATCTTATAGATTTAATAGGGCTCACATCGTGCGATACCGATACTTCATTTAAGGTGTAGATATCGGTACTGTGCAAACGCCCATTCTCGAAATTAAATTTCTATTTGTCTTACTTTGTAATTAGTCTTTGTCAGTCGTCGGGCCCAAGGGAGGCTAGAAAGTCTATCTTTTCTTTTATATCTTTGGAAATCAAATTACTGAGGTTGTCCTTGGGTGAAAGATTGGTATTTTATGACTCGAATTTACTGCCATTTCTAATTAGTAACGCATTAGTTGCGACAGTACAAAAATCTTTTCAAATAAGTCTTTGAATTATATGTAAAACTTAATTAAATAAACCGGCATCTAATTTAGATGATCTGTATACAGCGCCAGAAACCACTCTTTTAACCCATGTCTCGATAAACGAGATGTTGTAGTGCATTAGACATTTTTCAGATGAAAGGTCATTGGGTTGGAGTTGCTAGTTGACTTACTAAGGCTATTTTAACCTTTTTCAGTGTATGGTGGAAGGTTAGTTAAGTTATTGTAGAATAACTCTTGAAATATCCAATATCGATCGTAATACCTTGTTAGTACGTAACCTATCTTTTGAGTTTTTCAAAGTCAGAGAAAATCTAAGTGAGATAAAATCTTGTGTAGAAGATCAAAGAACATAGTGGAGCTATTAAATAGCGGAAAAGCGGACTCAAAACTCTTTGTGGAGATCTCATTCTGATACCTGCCCTAAGTAGGAGGTACTGTGAAAATATGCTAAGGTAGCTACTTTGGATTTTATTTTACGCTATCAGATATTTTTTTTCTCTTTCTCAGGACGGATTTGGAAGAAACAACCTTTTTTTTATGACTGAAAAGTAGAAAGCTACTTTTTTATCCGGGAACATCGCTAGTCACGGTTTTATTTAATGATAAGTAAGATAAGTACCTAAAGCCTTGTTAAAACTGGTTAAATCTCTGACAGCATCCCAGCATCCAATTAAAATACTCGTCAGAAGTTATTTCACAAACAAGTTACTGCAAAAACAAGTTTAATTGAAATCTGATTCTGAGAAATGTTCAAAAGAAAATCTTACTTTTAAATTAAATATTTAGACAATAATTTAAATAGGTATAGTTCATCAAAACGCACCATACATTTTTACAAAGATTATAACAAAGCGATAGATGCTGTATACGAATTAAACTACGTAGGATAATTATTTAAAGCAATGTTCCATAAATCCTATTGGTACCTATGGGAACATACAAATTAAAAACCAGAGATATCGAGTGAAATAGGAACAAATTATAAATCTACAATCAATATTTTTTACGTAAAAATTTTATCATTCTTCATGTAACATATCCGCTCTATGTATAGTCCGCTGGATGAGCATAAATCTGAGATGCTATTTCCATCTATGTTATTGTCAAATTCGTGCATGCTTCGTGCAGGTTTTCAACCAACTCGTTGCGGTTTCACGTGTGCGGACCAAAATGGCATTTCAATGTTTAATTTGGATTTAAAACGGTGTAGTGGTTATTTTTTACTGTTATTCGACATCCACTTTTGTAGTTTGTGGTTTAACTTTCATTTCATTTTTGCTTTCATTGTGGTGTATTTTTTTTTCTTACAGATACAATTTTTTTATATTGAATAGACCAGCTTTTGACAAATAATGTTTATGATTTAGTTAAGTTATTACAAGTCTAATTTGTAGTTTGCGTTAACAAAAAAATTTGGTCCTGTGCTTCAGTTTTGAGAATGAATTGGAATGAACTTACCGAGCAGGCATTCATAATTTTACTGGAAAACTATCTATACCTATATAGCAATGTGAGAACACCGAAATTCAGTGTGCAACATTAAAAACTTGAGTAGTACAAGTTTTTGACTGACACATTAGGTACACGCTGAAGCACATAAATTTTATCCATAAAACAGTTTAGAACAGTGAATAGGAAGCCCAAATGTAATTTACCGCTCGTTTCAAATATCTGGTTAGCTATTTTATTTATTAGCGCGGCTAAATTGTTAGCATTTGATATTCAATTGCGGCTTTGTATCGCTCCCGTAAAATTATAATGCTGCTGAAAATTTATCGGGCTGAAGTTTCATAGATTCAGTTATATTTACCACAAAATACATACTTAATACATATATTTAGTAGGTCACTGAGTAGACGTGTAAGTACGGGCCTTATGCTCAGTTCGGCAGAGAGTTTACTCTAATAGGGATGACGTAAAGGTGACGTCAAAAAGTAGATTCACACTCCTGAAACGAGTTTTCGGCCGAGATATACTTAGACCTTTTTTGGTACAAGTATTGTAAAAATAGACGCAACAAAAACCAATAATAATTATTGTGTAGAGTTTGATCATTGGGCCATGGGTAAGAAGTGGCCCCTGATTCTGTATAAATCATCTAAATTAGATGCCAAGGCAACACATACAGTAGTAATGTACCTACATGAAGTAGTACATACAGTGTTTTATTTATAGACGGTGATATTCGTATTTACTTCTACAACTCTCCGCATAATATTTCAAAAATTATTATTATTTCAAAAACTATACGCCTTGTTATCTCTATTATAAGAATAAAAATAAACATTGGAGGTGTTCGTGATCCTGTGTATGACGCCTACCTACTCCCTATCTAGTTTAACTCTATGATAGGTACCTACCTACTTTTTTCTATCTCTATGAACAAAAACTAATGTCAAACTACGTCATTAAACGCAATGTCAGTTAAACCTAACACGCATCGTTTTAATTGAAATCCTCTAAAACGCAATAGAACCAGTAATTAGGCAGGCATACATAGTAGAAAGAGCAGAAAGTGCTGTCATTCACTACATGTGGTCCTTCGAGCCGGATAACAAGATCCAGCACCTGTGGAAGCTTTCGTCAGCGCGCGACGTGGCCGCCATTACTGCGTTAACCTCTCCGCCACGCATTTTGGGAACTACAATATCTCGGATTGAAGACTTGGAGGCTAAGCGCAAAGTGGAATTGGAAAAGGATTGGCAATCATCAAACTTCATACGCAAATTACGCATTCTGGTGGGGCCAACCATCCTTTTTTATTCCATCTCCTACTTGTTCTCTTTGTGATACGTGTCGAAATTGATTTCAGTGTTGTTCGCGAAGGAGTGTTACTGGGAAGTGAAATACACTTGCAAAAGCTGGTGACGTTGCTATCACTGCTGCTGCTGTGCCTTTCCTACCATTCGAGTTCGCAAATCGTAAGTACTCCTGTTAGCACTGACCACCAAAATGTCCACGGAAAGTTCAACTACTCGTGACAAATCTCCCCTTACATTGAATATTGATAGCTCTAGATTACTAGAAAAGCCGCAATCTCGCGATAGGTCTCCTGCTATTCTTAGTAACAATCCTGATTTAACACGCGAGCTAGTTAGAAAACGCGGAATCGTAAAAGGTAGATTGACTAGATTCACTAATTATGTTCAATCGTTAAAAAGCGAGAATCTCACGGTCTCTTCCTCTCGAGATTGTATAGATTTAAAATTAAGAATCAAAGGAGCTTCTAGTTTATTTGACGAGTTCAATGATATTCAAAACAAGATCGAGGAAAATGTTTGTGATAGTGAGTTATCTAATCAGTTAACTAATCGAGAATTGTTTGAGAATTCATACTATAGTACCTTAGCTTTAGCTGAATCTATGCTTACCGGTGATGAGGTCGCTAACTGTTCTGATAAGTCCTGCCATAACGGTAAACCGCAATCCGTGAAATTGCCTACTATTTCCATGCCCACCTTTGATGGATCGTATGAGCACTGGCTGGAGTTCAGGGACACCTTCCTATCGTTAGTTCACGACTCTAAGCAGATAAGTAGTATTCAGAAGTTTCATTACCTAAAGTCGTCGTTAAAAGGTAGTGCCACGCTAGTTATAGATTCGCTAGAATTCTCATCAGATAATTATACCGTTGCATGGGAATTATTGCTCAATAGGTACAATAATAGTAGACTTTTGGTTCACAACCACGTAAAGGCGTTGTTTACTATCAATGCGCTGTCTAAAGAATCCCCCGCTTGTATTCGAAAGCTCATTGACACAATACTCAAGAATTTACGCGCACTAAAGATCCTAGGTGAAGCTACAGATAACTGGGATACACTAATAAACTATATTATTGTGTCTAAGTTAGATAAGACAACCGAGCGCGAGTGGGAAACATTCAAATGCACTTTATTGGCTAGCGATAGCACATCTAAACGCATTATTAAAATGAGTGATTTGATTGGATTCTTGAAGGATAGGGCAGATATGCTAGAAACTTTGCAGCTTTCGCACAACAAAGGGTCTGCTTCACAGCCCGAGACACATAAAAAACAAAGTTCACACAACACGTCATACTGCAATGTTTCAAGCAATAAGCCGCACGATAATCAGTCTCGATTTACTAAATCTTGCTTGCAATGCAACGGAACGCATCCACTTTATTCCTGTCAAAAATTCCTTGATTGTGATTTAGAATCAAAATTAAAACTAATACGCGAAAATAAACTTTGTGAGAATTGTTTACGTGTGGGTCATGCGCCTAATACTTGTAGGTTTGGGCCGTGCAGAAAATGTAATCAGAAACATAACTCATTGATCCACAGAGATAACACTAATTCGGTTGCATTTCATTCGAGTATACCGGCCGAGAAGCCTGCCGCGACTGCGAGTGCAGTACAGGCTACCTCTGCCCTTCCCTCCTCTTCTACCGCGGAGGCGCTCCCGATTCACGTAAACAAGGCTCACATGCAAACTCGAGACGCTAAATCTATAGATATGCACGCAGTTCTACTGTCAACAGCTGTTGTGGAGGTAGCCGACACGCACGGTGCTTATCACCAAGCGCGCGCGCTGCTCGACAGTGGAAGCCAGCGATGCTTTATCTCTAAATCTTTATGCAATTTAATAAACGCACCATTATTACAGTCCACTCATGAAGTTCGAGGTGTAGGCGATTCAGTGGTACAATGTTCGGAAACTTGTAGCATTGAAATTAAGTCCCATGTCGATCAAACTTTCAAAACACGCATCAATTGTTTTGTATTATCGCAAATAACGTCTACCATGCCGGCCTTATGTCAATTAAGCGCACAGTTCTGTATTCCAGACAACATAAGGTTAGCAGATCCGCAATTTCTAGATTCTAGAAAGGTAGACATTCTCATAGGTGCTGATAGGTTCTGGGATCTCTTAGGGGAGGGTAAATTGCGACTTCCTACAGGCCCTTACCTACAGAACACCAAGCTAGGGTGGATTATTTCCGGCCCTATTGTAAGTACGCGCAATAATAAAATTACACGCATCAATTGTAATTTTAGTAATACGTTAGACACGCAGCTACGTATGTTCTGGGAGGTGGAAGAGCTTTCTAGCGCTAAGGATACGCAGACTCAGGAGGAACGTGCCTGTGAGGAACATTTCCTTCGCACTACTACACGCGATAGTGAGGGCAGGTTCGTTGTACGCATTCCTTTAAAGGAGTCACCTAGTGCTTTAGGCGATTCATATACTCAAGCCGAGCGCCGTTTTATCGCGACAGAAAAACGTCTAGAACGCTCGCCTGATTATAAATTATTATACGCAAATTTTATGAAAGAATACGAAAGTTTAGGTCATATGAGTCCGGTAAGTTCTTATGAAAGTCCATGCTATTTCTTGCCGCATCACGGCGTTTACCGGGAGCATAGTACCACGACTAAGTTGCGCGTCGTGTTCGATGCTAGCGCGCCTTCGTCTTCTGGAAAATCGCTTAACGATTTACAGCTAGTAGGCCCTGCGATACAGGGTGATTTAATTTCTATTCTGCTACGGTTTAGGCAACATAGATACGTTGTATGTTCTGATGTCACTAAAATGTTTCGAAACTGTCTGGTTGATGAAAGCCAACGTAATTTGCAGTTGATTTTGTGGCGCGATGATTCATCAAAACCTTTAGGTATTTATCAGCTAAATACGGTCACGTACGGAACTGCTTCCGCGCCGTATCTTAGCGTGAGATGCTTGAAGCAGTTAGGAGTTGAGTCATCGTCCCCTGATGTCCAACGGGTAGTAAGGGATGATTTTTACGTTGACGATATGCTAACGGGAAGCAACGATAAATCGAGCTTACTGAAGTTGTGTGTGGACATCACAGACGCGCTAAAACTAGGCTGTTTTCCGCTTCAAAAATGGATGTACAATTTCCCATGCGAAGGTGATGATGATGATGCTTTGCCAGACCGGTTGAAAGAAATTAAATTCAATGAAAATGTCAGTTCTAAGACGCTAGGGATTGGCTGGAATAATTCCAGTGATGAATTTAATTTTAACACGCAAATTCAAAACGATGATAAACCCGTCACTAAAAGGTCAATTTTGTCAAACGTTTCTCAAATATTTGACCCTCTCGGCTTGCTGTGCCCTACAATAATTATCGCAAAGGTATTATTACAGCAGCTATGGCTACTAAAGATAGGCTGGGATGACACAGTTCCATGCAATGTCGCGCGCACCTATAACCGGTTTGTTATTTCGTTACAGAAGCTCAACACTATTCGCATTCCTCGCCACGTTATAGGTACCGAACCTAGGTATGTAGAACTACATGTTTTTAGCGATGCGTCGCAGACTGCGTACGGAGCCTGCGTTTACGTTCGCACAGTAAACCAGGATCAAACGTTATCAGTAAGATTGCTCACATCCAAGGCCAAGGTCGCACCGTTAAAGCCTATGAGTATCCCGCGACTTGAACTTTGCGGTGCCTTGCTTGGTGCTAAACTTCTAGATAAGGTACGCAGCTCGCTAACTTGTGAGTTTAGTAGTTTCGTTTTTTGGACCGACTCGACTATTGTTTTAGGGTGGTTGCGCATGGCACCAAATAAACTAAAAACCTTCGTTCAAAATAGAACTTCAGAAATTCACGACTTGACAAAAGATGTTCTATGGCGCCATGTGAGTAGTAAGGAGAATCCCGCTGATCTCGCATCACGAGGTTTAAGCTTAGAAGAACTTTCTTCTTCCACTTTATGGTGGGAGGGTCCGGATTTCTTGCGAAACCCTAGTTACACGCTTCATGATCATGGGGTCATTGACACGCGCGAGGATCTTCCTGAGCTTAGGACGACAGCTATATCTTCCTTTGTGATCCATGATTCATCCGACTTATCACTGTTTCAATTTGACAGGTTTTCACAGTTCAAGCGTATGAAGCGCGCAGTAGCTTTTATGTTACGATTCATACACAATATTCGCAATAAAATTGATAGACGCACGGGCGTCCTTACTGTTGATGAGTTGAATGAGTCACAAATAACATTGGTCAGGTGGTCTCAAATGGAAAGTTACCCTAGTGAATATAAGTTGTTATTAAATGGTTCGAGCATTAAAGGTAAAGGTAACCTAACAAAATTAAATTTATTTTTAGATAAAGATAAAATAATGCGCGTAGGTGGCCGGTTAGGAAACTCGGATGAGTTTAGTTATAGTAAAATGCATCCTATTTTAGTGTCCGCTAAACATTATTTTACAGTTTTATTGTTTCGTCATGAGCACTTGCAGCTTCTCCACGCAGGAGCCCAGGCCTTACTCTGTCATTTACGCGAGATGTGGTGGCCTCTGGGTGCTAGGAACCTAGCTAAGCGCATTGTTAAAGCTTGTGTCGTATGTACGCGCATGAAAGGTAAAATACTTACGCCTTATATGGGTAACTTGCCCAAGGAAAGGATAACCCCTAGTTTTCCATTCAATCGATGCGGGGTGGATTACTGTGGGCCAGTTCTCATACTAAACCGCAAAGGTAGGGGCGCTAAAACTGCAAAAGCATACATTTGTCTATTTGTGTGCTTTGTAACGCGTGCAGTTCATTTGGAGCTAGTCAGTGACCTCACTACCGATGCCTACTTGTTAGCTCTAAAGCGATTCTTATCTCGCCGCGGTAAACCTACAGAAATATTTTCAGATAATGGTCGCAACTTTGTAGGTTTAATGAATGATTTCTCAAACTTTTTACACAAATGTAGTCCTGATATTGTTGAATACGCAACTAGTCAACAAATTAAATTTACATTTATTCCCCCCTATTCTCCGCATTTTGGTGGTCTGTGGGAGGCAGGTGTGAAGTCTTGTAAGCACCACTTACGCAGAGTGGTAGGAAACGCACACCTTACCTTCGAAGAGTTCGATACAGTCTTAACGCAAATAGAAGCTGTTCTTAACTCCCGTCCGCTTTCTCCTCTTTCCGCAGATCCCAAAGACCTTAGTCCTCTGACTCCCGCTCATTTTTTGGTTGGTCGACCGCTGACTGCACCGGCCTGCTACGACCTCACCGATACCCCTACTCATCGTCTGAACCGCTATCAGCGAGTCGAACAAATTCGCCAACATTTCTGGTCCCGATGGGCCAAGGAATATGTGTCTGAGTTGCAGGTGCGGACTAAATGGACCGATAAGACGGAGGAATTGAAGGTCAACTCACTTGTCTTGATCAAGGACAACAATTTGCCCCCGCTAAAATGGCACATGGGTCGTGTGCTCGCAACCATCCCAGGCAAGGATGGCATTTCCAGAGTAGCAGACCTACAAACAGCTTCAGGTGTCGTTCGACGGAGCTACGCTAAAATCTGTCCTCTACTTCAAGATACCAACGCATGAGAAGCCAACGCGACGCAACTCGATTATTATTGAAAGCTACTTACTACCTAGGTGCTTTCAAGGCCGGCGGCATGTTCGTGATCCTGTGTATGACGCCTACCTACTCCCTATCTAGTTTAACTCTATGATAGGTACCTACCTACTTTTTTCTATCTCTATGAACAAAAACTAATGTCAAACTACGTCATTAAACGCAATGTCAGTTAAACCTAACACGCATCGTTTTAATTGAAATCCTCTAAAACGCAATAGAACCAGTAATTAGGCAGGCATACATAGTAGAAAGAGCAGAAAGTGCTGTCATTCACTACAGGAGGCAAAACGGGCACCAACATTACATAGTGTATGAATAAGTAATTTTACCTTTGTTTCATTCCGCGTAATCGTATTTGAAGGCTGACTCCTCGCTGCATTTTTCATGAAAGTTATAAGTAGAAAAGGTTTCCTGGTATTTGAGCTTTAGTTGGATAATACGAAGGGAACACTGTTCTGTTAACATTATTAATTAAAAACATTTGCCAAACCAAAAGAGACAATTTTATAAAAGGAATTTTTTTTTTAAATAAAATGGCCAATTTTATAAACAGAAATGTTTTTTTTTAATAAAGCTAAAGAACATAGGTACTGTTATCACTGGTTTTTTTTTAAATAATAATAATAATAATGCGTAAGAACACCAGCTTCTCTAGGAAAGTTGACATTATACAATTTCTCAATTACAGTTTTTGAAAATATCATAAAAGTATAGGAATGGTCACATGACTTGTCTTATCGATTATTCTACTATACCAGAATATCAATTTGGCCTGAGGGTTACCCTAAAGCGAGCCAGTACCATGACTTCACATCGGCAAGCTCTCACCCAACAGCGGTCAGACTGTCTTTTGTTACTATTGAAATTACAACCAAAATGACAGTTTATCGAAGCTAAACTATCATTTTGTCAGATTCTGATGGTTATTCTTCCCATGCAGGTAACAAAAGACCCCATAAGAAAAAATTACCGGTCTATACTGGCCACTGGTGTAACAAACTATGCGTTCCTATTGACACTTCGTACTCTCACTATTCCCACTTAGCATAATGTTTTCACTTCGAAACCAACGACGTTTTATTAGTAGACGATTTGTTTATAGACCAGCATTGTTGCACCAAAAATGTATTATTTTTACTTAACATGCCATTGCATATAAAGATAAAGATGTATTAGTATGCGGAAAAAGGAAGCCGTTATTCGTTGCACTGTTGGCTAGAAAAGGATAAAAACACACTCAGCCAAGTTGCAGTGATTTTCATGCAGCTTGGATGAGTTATACACTACGTTGCGCTGCCTAATTGTTTAAAGTTCGACAATTACCTTACTTTTCACTTGCCGTTTATAGATCACGGGCATCGCATCTACACATAAAAGATCTTGTTTTGAAGCCGACGAAGTTAGGGCACGACCGGCATTTTCTTGCTAATTACCGGAAGTATCTTCATTGTTGCAGTGCATTCTACGCGCTACTGAACGGAATAAACTTACTATTTCATAAAGCAGTAAGTTTTGTGCTCGTTATTTTGATGTACTTCTGAATATCAACATACTCATTAGCTGTTTAAGTCAGCACTTTTTTATTTACTTTACTGAAACGCAAAATAAGTGCTGCAAGTTTTATTCATTTTAGATCGAATTAGCTTGCCCAGCAATAGACGTTACTTTATCCTGCAAAAGTGAAATAGTTTTAAATATTTAAAACTATTCCACTTTTGCGCACCAAGCTTTAAATCGATTGGTCCCCAAAAGTGGAATAGCATTGGTGCGGAAGTTCTTGGTGCTCATCTTTTTGGTGCGCAAAAGTAGAATGCTTCTTTGTACCATCGTTGAGAGCCTTGGCGGCCTGAAGAATTTATCGTGTACAAATGTCAGTATTATAAAATTGGGATTTAGTTAGCTTTGATACTATTTCAGCAGTAATTTCAAGTAACTGTAAATTTTAAAAATTAAATGTAGTAATATAGTTTCATGCATGAACATGAAACAGAGTTCTACGAAGATGATTCAACATCGTGTTTCCCGCCACCGCATGCAAATGTGGATGGAATATGCATTTTGATTATTTCTAGTGTCACAGCCATGTCATGTTAGATTTACTGGTTTCCATGAAATTCACAAGGATTCTTCTAATCAAGTACACTATTTTTCATCAACACACAATTTCAGAAGTCGTTTTAAAGTATACAGACTGATCGAGTCAAAGTCAAATAGGTATAATATGATTATTATGAAGTATATAGTTTTAGTCTAGTTTTTGCAAAATTTGTATTGCAGTGCATGCTGTGGTTGCCTGTAGTTGGTAGAACACTAGATATAAGCACTATGTAAGATAAAACTTTTTGTTATTTTGTGTATCTTTTGTTGGCAATCCTCAATAAATAAATAATTTTTTCAGTAAAACCACAAGGAACATTTAGAATCGTCTTAAAAACTAGGTGATTGATTCTAAGAGCCAGGTCCTCGAGACAAGAGCCTGGAAGAATGGTCAAAAATCTACAGCCTGGTTCCTAGCTCTTAATTTTTTTTGACCCTTTATTAATTAATGTTTTGTCATTCATTTCCTTGTAATCCCTAGGTTTAGGTGTGCAATAAAGTATTTTCTACCTTCTATCTATATATCTTTCTTACAAAGAAATATACTTGTTTATAGAAGTCCAATACATTGTACACAGAATTCCAACGTGTATTCACTTATTAAATAGAATGTTCACAGCACGTTACAGGTCAGTACAACCCGTGTATTATGCCTCTAGCAGCTCTCCTGAATCCAGGTCACCAATTCAACACGAAACAGCTCCTTTTGTTTATCTGTTCCATTCAGCGCTGTTTGTTTTACAATTTAAATGCAGGTTACGCTGGGTCCTCGAATTCTGGATTTACACTACTACTCGGTACTAGTTTGCACACTGCCACCGATACGATAACTACACGATATCGCCTAATGTTAATCTTAGTGTTAATCTCATACATTTACCTAATAGCGCTTTCACTACGGGGCGGGGCGGCGGCGGCTGATATCGATATTTTTGTTCGAGCCACCGACGACGACGTATCGATATCGTGTAGGTATCGATATTGGCTAGTGTACAAATACCCCACTTGTATCTAACTGTGTTGTTTGAATCAATTATCATTAGAGACCATGTGGGATCTGCGTTGCAAGATGTCGGATTGTTGATTCATGAATGTTAAATTCGGTTTAGTAATTCACATTCTGCCGTACTTATTTACAAAGAATGTACTTAAGCACCTACCTACTGTCTTTTTGTTGATCAGTTTATTGAAGAAGAACTTTAAAAGTAAGATTAATTTGATTTTAACCTTCAAAAGTAGCTAAAATAAGCATTTTTTTTTAAATACTTGTCTTATTGTAAAACAGACAAGCTAATTTCTTTAAAAATGTTATTAATTTAACTTCCATCTGCAAGTATGTATTACAGGCAAAGATCACAAAAGAATAAATATTGTACCTACGAGTACAAAAGTACTTGCTTAAAATATTATAAAAAAAACAATGTTTGAAATTGTTTTCCTATCTGTACCTAAATACCTAATAAATAGGCCTTTACATCTATTGAAGATGATTTATACAGCGTCAGGAGGCAACCTATGCCTACACTTAACGGAACACTGTAGTGCCTCGGACAATGTTTCTGATGGAGTAGGCTTGCCCAGCACCTATACCATCCTCTCAGCAGTCAGCCATATCCACAGGAAAGACAAGGTCAATACGTGCGGAGCTGACTAAGCCAAGGGTTTTCTCACGATGTTTTCCTTCACCGTTAAGCTCGTATTAATGCGCATATAAATTTTCCGAAACCTAAATACCTAAAAGCTTTTGTAAAGAATACTGCTGTTGTAAGGTCTCATTTATAAACATGATAAGCCTTTATCCAACATGTTTTAGATGTTTAGGTAGGTAACCCCACAAACTAACGAATCAATTATTTCGATATCGGGTTGTACCACGGAACGTATAAACGTGTTATAAGTACCTAGGTAATTTTGGGTATAGGTACTAGTTTTTTGATAAGTTATAATTTTTTTATGTTATTCTCAATTACTAGGTATGTAGGTACTTTAAATAAAAATTAGGACTCCTTAAGGCTTAGGAACTTGTTCATAATAAAATGTCACGTACCAATATTATTATCAAGTTATTTGAAGTTACCTGGTTGGATGGACGAAGTCCATTGCTGCTTGGTATACGAGAATTAATAGAACACCTTGCGTTTGCATTGTAATGTACACTGAACTGAATAGTATCTGGCTCTAGTTAGACTAGGTAAATCTTGCACGTAACATTTTAGAACATTGTATTATACAAGTGGAATTAGGTACGTACGTACGGTTATCTATTTGCAGGATAACTAAACAGTGCCTCTATCACGACGAAATCTGACAGACGCCGCGTTAGCGTATTCGAGTTATATTGCGCGTCACTGCCAGCTCGACTGCCAACCGTTGTAGTGTCACCGCGCAGTGTCTCGGATACGCTAGCGTTACGATACGTTTGCGATTGTCACATTTATTCGTGATCAAGGCACAGTAGAGGTACCTAATTAGCTCTACCAAACGGATACTAAGTACATGGATACCTACTAGACTACCAATATTAACTTTTACCGTAACTAGCTGTCTGTCTACTGTTATTGCACTTTACAGGGGGCTCTGCCAGCAGAGTTCAATTTCGCTTAGCGGTACAACGAAGCTGTCCTATGTTCGGATTCCACAATCTTTGTGCTAGAAGTATGCGATATTACCCATTACGCCCTATAGTTTTTAGTTTGCGACTGTGAGGTAGAGCTTACTCTAAAACATGCAGAGACTTCGCGTATAAATCGTCCAGCGTCAAGGATACCCCAAAATGTATTCACGAGTGTCGCTTTATCGGCGAATATATCATTTTTTCGACGTTAAAGCTGATTTATGTCTACGAAATAACAATCCAATTCACACTAACGTTATAAAAAGATGGCTGTTTGTGCGGGACGATCTGGAAAAAATACTGCAAACAATGATATTTTCTTTTTCCTATTCTAATTCTATTGAATTTCCTTTGTTAATGTTCTTTTTGATTGCAGCACTCAATTCCATTGCTTCAGGTATTTTTCCAACCTCTGTTAAAATAAACTTGCGTTGTGATTCTATTTACTGACGGTTAAACTACATCTACAGTCATTCCCGCTCAATCTATTTTTGGTATCGCCACAGACTAGGTATAAATACTTTTATAACTTGACTATAAAAATGGGTTATTCCCATCGAGCCCACCGGCCGGCCCACTGGTGGTGTACTACAAGGTAACGCGCAAAGTTTGACAAACAAATATAATAATATGACTGTTACAAGTTTATTGCTGTGGTAATCTACCTATTGACATATCTGATAGTTAGCCTACTTCGTAATCTGAGCTTTACTACATAATAAATAGTTCACACGCTTTTATGATACAAGCAGCCAAAGTCTATTGTGCTGAATCATGCCTGAAACATAGACTTTTAAAATAACCCGCAAAAGGGTTATTGGCACAATAAAAATAAATCAAAGTAAATATTTACCTCGCGATACCATTGTTTAGAACCCTTTGAAGAATACCATTTAACGAACAATAAACAAAACATAATTTATCGGTGTCTTTGCCTCTCATTTTCAAGAGACAATTGCCTCCGCAAAGCTTTCAAAAGAGTCGAAATTTTTTCTGTAAAACTAAATAGCTTTTAAAATGGCGAGTTGAAAATGTACAGAAGTAAAAAGATTCAATCAGTCTTGGGATTGCAGAGTTAATGGTAACTTACCAACTTCTGATTGAACCGTATTGAATTGGTTCAATGTTTTAGCTGTAAACGATGCTCCATAGATCATTTTCATTATGGCTGGTCAGTGATAACAAGTCTGGTCATAGTGGTCCTTGGACAGTGGTCATGATTTGAAGTATGATCTGATGAACCAATTTCTTCAGATTACTCATACTTACCTGAGATACCTTAAAACTGGATCAGTCCTGGTGGATATTTTTACAAAACGGCTCAGAACTAAGAACCCTCCCAGATAATATAATAATCAGCTTCCTTGCAAAAAACAGCGCTTTGAAAGAGTGGAAGTAGAGGTCCGATTTATTTCGGAGTTTCGAAGGCACAGACAAACAGAAAAAAAACTACACAACAGCCTCTATATAGCACTCATCTTGACAAAAATCGACCCGGGCACATGTACCTAAAACAAGCCACACTGGTATCGATTCTCTTGTTGCATTTTTCTAAACTAACCTATTTGACAGCTCTAAAATTATAGCCGTTCTTGTCGTTTCAGTGTATGAGAAAGGGACGGCAACATTTTTAGTGCTGTCAAATTGGGTTAGTTTAGAAAAATGCAACAAGCTAATTGATACCACTGGCCTACTAGACTCGGGACATATGTCAGTGCAGCGTAAGTGCTCTAGTTCAGTACTGTTGAAAGTAAGTACTTACGTAGAAGTTACTTAGTCAAACGAGATCTTGTGGCGCAGAGAAGTTCAGCTAGCTGTTTGCTCATAAACCGCGCAGCATGGTACCTAGCAAAGTTGGGGGTCATTAACTTTGCCTAAGTTTGTTAGACGGTCGAAGGTTCGATGCAAGCGTATGGCCACAGGTGCTTCGATATTGGATAATCATGAGCCAGGGTTGCCATGGTGATTTTATCAGCAATTTAGCAGATACAAAACGAGGTATTTTGCGTCTGATGTTAGTGGTTAAAATATTCACTTGCTGTTTCAGACCATGTCAAACGCTATGAAAAAAAAATACGGCTTAGTATAGGCACGTATCTATGAAAGGACTCTGACTATGAACTGCCTCTACAAACTTAATAACAAGATCACTTTTTGTAACTGCTTTCATTTACAGCGTCTTCATAATAACCAGTGTTTCCTCGTTGGCATCCACTAGGTTACTAAAATCATCCAATTTCATTGAAAACAGATGTAAGATGCGCAAAAAGATCTTGTAATTTTTATTATTTAACTCTAACTTTTTATAAGATACTAGGATACTACCAGTTTATGATTATTATTTCTTTCTAAAGTTTTGTCCAATAAATATAACATGCGAATAAATTTCAGAAGAAAGAGGTAAGATTATTTTCTTATAAGGATGTTTATCTTGAGCCCCGGTTACTTAAGGGATCGTGTTGTATCAGGTAATCCTAGTTTAGGATGGAAAGTAAACAGCGTTTCTACGTGAAATAGAAAGGATATATAAAGGATAAAAAAACATACCTATATAGAAAATACACGAAAAGTGAAAATACTGTTTTACATAAAGAAGCATGCAAGTTCATCATCTACACAGATTTTTTTAAATACTATATGAAATATAGTTTTTGTAGTATGAAAAAACAAGGGATCTTGAATGAGGACTACGAACCGGAGGGCACAGCGTGAAACGGCATTGATAGATCGCAGGAAACCAATGGATACATAAGACTCTTCATAAGTATCGTTATTTTTGAAAATCTATTAAGGAGACCTATATCCAGTAGTACGCTTCTACAGACTGATATGAATCTGATAAACTTGTAGACTAAAAGAAAAAATTATATAACTGGCAATAAGCAATTTGTGAAAATAGTTATTTCTATCAGGGTAATATAATAATAGTTTTGTTATACTCGAAAGCATTTTAACTTACCAAAGTTTCTAAATACGACCTCGACTGCTTGAGAGGGAATGTAGTGCCCTTTTTTGTACGCCTCATCTCCTCAACTCAAATAAAACTACATAATTGGGTTTGTTTCTGTCCAATTGTCTGGACCTTAGCTGAAGAAGAACAGCTGAGTCAGCCATAACATTATTCTATTTAAGAGATCGACTATACTGTCGAAGGCCTATAGATTTTTATTGTTATATCTTTTTGTAATATTGTTCTATCAGCGGTTCATCCGACTGATAGTGGGCTACGATTGGGGGACGTTGTGAAGTCCACTTCTATAAGTTTTCTTGCTCGTCTAAACAACGACTTAGCTTTTCATTTGTAAGCTGTGTCGGTCTGACTGGCGTGGCGTCATTAGACCTCACTCTCACATTTTATTGAATGCGGAGCCTTAATTTTGTTAGCGTCGTACAAATAGAAGTGTTTTGTTTGCTTAAAATGTTTTCTTGTAAATTATAATGTTTCGATGTGTAAATACATAAGGAAGGACTATGACTTCTTACAGAACACAAATAATTAGTTCAAAGAATCTTTGACTATAACGAATGATCAAAGAAAGTATCGATGAACGAGCTTAAAACAATTTTTTATAATGTTCTTGGACTTTATTTTCATCATTAAGTACTTAGTTTAATTTAAACTATAGGCTTTGTAAAAGACTATTTTCTATTGTATAATTCACTCTGAATGAATTTATTAAGGAAGGAATATTATATGGTTAGATCCTAAAGTTAGTTACTAGATGAAAATCTAGTGTTACTAGATTGTATAAGCTATTTTCTTGATTGGACGATGTAGCCGACTTTGCACGTGGCTCGGTCCATCGAGTAATTGGCTCATCGATCACCAGTTTGACTGGTTATCGCTAATAACCAGCTATCTTTCGAAACAAATTGACAAAAAAAATTAACCAAACTACCAAGACCCCTTTTTATTTCCACACTACGCTGCATTCAGAATAGATAAAATGGCCGCTAAATTTATCGCTATCTCGTTTCGTTGTCATGCAAGGGATAATGACAGAGTATTTTTTAAAGCCGCGCTAATAATGACAGACGAGAATAAAGGGATTTTTTTACGATTATTGCTTATCTTATTTGGGTGCATTATCGGAGCTATGTAAAATCGCATGCATCCGTTATATGCTAATAACGATAGCACAAAAGTGCATGCTACATCACACTAAAGTGATGCACTGTATTAGAAGTGCTAAGTAAGTAATCTGGGTTCCACGTTGCCCAGCACTACGCAAAAAAGTATTCTGGGTAACCATTGGTGGGTTAGTTCCGCTATGCACGAGTCCCGCTTTGCTCGGATTCTAAAATACCTAAATAAAAGTGCCGCTATACTAGTTGGTATACTAAGGAGGAGTAGTACGAATATACCTATAGTTAGTGAACAAAAAAATGTTTACAACACAGCACCGCTAGATGCATAACACCATCAGATCCAGTTTGTTAGGGATCTTTGTGTAAAAATTGCACTTTAGTCGCTCTGTCACACCGTGCTCTAAAATAGGTGCACTGCCGTCATGCCACGTGAAGCCATCTATTTCAGACTCTTACATTTTTAACGTTTTGGCACACGCTAAATAATCGAACCAGTAGCATAGCTGGTTTTACCCATACTAGTTCATATGTTTCGCCAAATAACTCTTACCGAGTAGGTATTCGTAATTGTGCGGTAAACATGACTACTTGGCAAACAAGTATCATTTATTCTTATTTGAAGATCTTTATTATTTCTTTTTTTAATCTAATTCTTATTTGATCTGAAGGTACAGTTATAATTTTTTTGAGCTTTCCATTTACAAAATGCCAGAAAAAGTCAAGTTTTAATAATGTTTCATCGCCTTATTCGCCTCCCGTACTTGAGATGCAAGAACACTGTAAGCAGTGGCCAGCACGGCGACCAGAGATCATTTGTTTTTGTTTTCTTCAAAATGTGGCTAACCACGAGTCTGTGCATTTGTTTTGACTTTCGAATCGAGTGTAGCACACGCAAACGCGAGAAATTTCGTATGAAAACCGAATAAGTGCCTCTGGCGGTGGATTTTGAAATTGTGCAATTACCAACAAAAATGTCTAGCCTTGCGAATGCGTTTACGTGTGCTATACTTAAATTGAATGGAATAACCCAAACAAATGCACAGACTCGGGGCTCTAAACATTGCGAGTGCGGAGCGCGCTCTATCGGTAGTATCGGTATCAGTATTGGTATTGAGCGTGCTTGGTTTTCTGCTCCGTGGTATCACTGCTTCATCATACATATCGTGCACAGTATCTGGGTTCTGGAGTGCGCTGTCGGCTCGGACGGGCTTTGATTAATTGCTGGTGACGTCTTCGTCCCTGGCCTTGATTGATTACATTGTAATCTTGTTTTTTGACTTGACAAATGCGAAGTACAAGTTTTAGTATCCAGGACCAAGTTGGGATAAATAAAACATACCTAGTTAAATAAAAACTTTG
Organism: Eulithis prunata; assembly: GCA_918843925.1. NCBI lineage: Eukaryota > Metazoa > Arthropoda > Insecta > Lepidoptera > Geometridae > Eulithis > Eulithis prunata. The sequence goes on along the minus strand of OU974014.1, from coordinate 4,163,627 downwards.
TTGGGGACAAAAACTGTATATGAATTATGATTAGGTAACAAAACTGTCGTAAAAACGGCAGTCTTATTGCCAAATCACTTTAATTATTCATCTATAACATTAATATTAAAATTTAATATGTATGTAATACTAACCTTGTCTGCCTTTGTAGGAATATTTGTAAAAGTATTTTTATAACAAAGTTGTTTTACTTTTCAAACATTATAAGCCCTTAAAACATACCTACCTTTAAACATGTTTTTTTTTTGTATAAAATAAGCAGATAGAGACATATTTTTAAAACAGAATGCTTTCGTTATACATCATAAAGAATTCTCGAGTGTATTTATATCGTAAAAAGATGAGTACTTCGAAAACATTGCTTGAGACCACATTTTAAGCAAATCATAAAGTCAGTAATTGTCTTAATTGAATGATTAACATTATAGCAGTCATTCTTTAGACTAACTAATTCGATTCGAAAGTCATTCTTTAGACTTTGGTATCACAAAAAAAACACCAAAAATGTTTACTTTAAAGAATCTGCAAACAAAAATACTAATTGTTTTTTTCTGTAATTAATTCTGTTTCTATTAAAAACGATTTAAAACTCACATGACAAGAATAGATGATCCGTACGACAATTGAAATAAAACACAAAATAAGACAACTCGCTTTGTAACAGGTTGATCGCCAGATTCGCGGCGACCGAGAAACTTCGCTGACAGATCACAGTGGAAGAAATAAATCAAAATGTCCATTGGTTTTCGCGTTTCCGATAAACTTATTTATGTATTCTAAATGTAACAACTTGGAACCGATAGTAGGATAGTTCATTAAGCAATCTTTATACTTACCTACTCTATACTAACTGTATAATTGCTTTAACTATTATTAAAAACTTTGGCAATGCCAGTGATAAGAAAGGTTTAATTTTTACTCACAAAAACAACGAACTATAAAATAAAAATAAGCTCTAAAAGCATCGCCTGGATCAGTATTAAATGAAGCGTCAGTACCAATAAAAATTCTAAAGAAACTCGCAACTCACAAGAAAGCTGACAAGACAAGATAGGGTTGGATGAGAAAAACACTCGTTTTGATACGGGTCTGGTGGCTTAGAAAGTTTTACTCTTCCGGCATTTGATAGCAAAAAAAAACCTGTCGCTGAAAAGGGATCCACATTCAAAAAGGTTTAAATTAAAGATTTCAATGGCCCAAAAAAGTATACAACTAATTGTCCCATCGCACCCGTTCAATTCACATTTACCCTAAACGCTTTGAGGGCTAATTATCAGAGTCCCTTTTCCTTATCTCCCTCAATACTTTTTGGAGCGGCGCGTCTAACACAAAGCAAATTGCTAATACCCGATAGCTCTGGGAAAGGGCGGGGAGCCCATTTCCTGAGGAGCTTTATCTCTTTCTTTTCTCGGTAAGAACAGGCACGGTACTGCAGTGAGTCGTCACCAGATCCCTATGCCCCTAATACGAGTTTAAGTTAGTTTTATGTTGGAATCGCTACAGTTGCTACGAGATGGCTACGAGCCGCTACGGAGCTACGGATCGCGTAGCACGTTTATTGCCATGTCGGAAACAGCTGCAGCATAACTGTGTTATGCTTTTTTATGTTTCGACGCAGATTTGCTTCTATTGCGTGCTGTGTACTGTCATGTAGGTACAAGAGTGAGTGGAAAATGTAATGTATTCGATACAAACAAATCGTCTCAGCATCGTTCAATTATTTACGGTTAAGATGCGAACCATTTGATTTTAGGGTATTGTTAATACGTTGGAAAAAAACAAAGCACATACACTGTTATTTGTCGCATTGCAGTCATTTTATTCTTTGTTACTATTTGAAAAATATGGTTCTGTATTGGTTTACTTGCAGATTTACAAAATAATATTCTATACTAGCCGTCGCCCGCGGCGTTGCTCGCGTTTTAGAGTGTGACCCTTTAGGGTGCGACTTTTCAAAATTCCTTTCTTAGTGCACCCCTACACTATATAAGGAACCTACCCTCCAAATTTCATACCTCTAGGACTTATAGTTTAGGCTGTGCGTTGATTCTATGTCAGCTTCAAAAGAGTTTTATATATATTGATGATGATGATACTAAGCAAGATAGCGTTATCCAGATTTAAATAAAAATGAAGAAAAAAGAAACTACACCACATCAAAAAGAAGTCCGAATAACTATAACATTTCATACGCGTCGTGTTTTCGAATGTTTGAATCGTGACTTGAATAAATGATTGCAAAGCAAACTCAAACTTCTTATAGTAGGGTCGTCGGATACAACTACAGAGCAAGCTAAGAATATTGAAAATGCATGACCCAGTGGTCTCTCGGGACGCGTTATAACTCTGTCGCCGAAACCTCTACTGCTACCCAAAACGATAATCCGTTCGATGGTATCGTTTTGCTTTACATTGCGCGATAACAAATATTGTACAAGAAGTCTACGCCAAGGTACAAGACGACCGCGCAGTGTAATTCATGCCACTAGAAGATCTACGCTTTTAGTTTTTTGTCGTAAACGCACTGGTTTTATGGCCGATCTTAACCAGATACCAAGTATATTGGAATTTTGAGATATAATGTTAAGTCATAGAGTGACAACCACAGGGCTTTGTCGCAAGGTGACGTCATCGGTGAACATGCTCGTAGACGTTCCGTTGGGGTAATGCAATTGTCATCAGCCGAAGTAACGTGCATAAAAATACATAGGTATAGTTAGAATTTGCTTACACATTCGCCTACCCGTATACATAAATATCCATCCATCCATCCACGCTAGCTAAATTTTTTTTTTAATCTTATTTTTTATCTGATACTGATAAAGGTAATAATATTTATTTCCATAAATAGAGTATAGTTTACATTATCTTATTACCTGACGTTGCACGTTCCATATTAATCTGAAATAATTGATTATCCGTAATGCACAAATAATTAAATCATAAATTTGGATGGATTAACGTAAGAAAACAAGCGTGATCCCTTTATCAAACCAAAAATCTGATTGCGCATAATATATGTACATTTGGGTACAAAAGTAATTAGCAAACTATTTTACTTCCAATATTGTACATATAACATACTGTACAAATATGTACCTAGGTACTTCATGTCAGAAGGAGCAATAAGGCCAAAAACAATTGACTGTATGTATGTACCTAATGTTACAGAAGCAGTTGCAATGGCTTATTCCCATCGAGCCCACCGGCCGCTGGGAATCTGACCCACCAGTGGGCCAGTAAAATTGTCATAGAGATATTTGGTCTAAAACATTTCCTTTACCGTTCTTTGGGTAATAATATCTCCCCATCTCTCCAGTAAAAAATATCTACAGGAAAACAATTGAGAAAAAAGTTTGAAACGAATTCGAAGGTCACTTGAGAGGTCAACCATACTCTTTTGTTTTGGGGGTTTCGAAAATGGAACACTACAACAAAAAAATTCCAGCTTTTGTCCTTTTAGTCTAAAAATCAGACGATTTCGATAAAACAATCAAATATCTATCTTATTGTGAGAGGTGTAAGAATCGTTTTAGAAGGTTAATATAATTTGTTGTGTAGAAAATAGGCTAACGTAATCACCGGCTGAGGATTCTCGCGCCCTTGAAAAGGGTCCGACAATGACGCGTTTCCTTCCTCATCTACACGTATACTATTTCTTTCTTGGTGATAACAATTCGATTAAATAACAAAGAAATGTTCCTTATTTTCGTTTATTTGTTCACTACGTCGATTGGGAAAACCTTAGACGATTATTGTTCTGTTTGCTTAAAGAAAACGAAATTGTTAGCTACGTCATAATCTTTAGATACGGGTATGAGAGAAGTACCCAGCTTAGTATTTTTAGATAAGTTAAACAGTTATTTATGATGATTGATTAATAGTTAACAGTTATAAATACGATATTGATAAGTAAAATTATGGAAGATAAGTGTAATAATAAAAATTAAAAACATATAAAGCACTAGCCGTCGCCCGCGGCGTTCTAGACCCTTTAGAGTGTGACTTAGAATCAACGCACAGCCTAAACTATAAGTCCTACAGGTATGAAATTTGGAAGGTAGTATCTTAATGTAGTGTAGGGGTGCACTAAGAAATTAATTTTGAAAAGTCACACTGAAACGCCGCGGGCGACGGCTAGTAAATAATATATACAATGAGTTAAATAAAAACAGTATATAACGAGATAAGCTGTACCTACTTACAAGACTAAACTCAAAGGCACTTATGCATCTCATACACCAAATTCTGAAACACCACCTCAAAGCCTGATGAAAGTAAACACGTAGAGCATTGTTATCATAACTCCGGGGACTTCCCTAAAAAGTGCTCGGTACACACAATTTCATGCAAACATCTTTTGTTATCTTTCCCTTCGTCAAAACATACGAGCATACGAGCTTAGACATTGTCTTTTGAAAACAATGCTAAGCGTCTGCTAATCTTTGTACCCACAAACGAAATACAGAAGTATATACAAACAAGATATTATATACAATTAAAATATACATAGATAAAGTTTCTTTAATTGCAACCACTAGTCGGAAAACGAAGTGCATGACGCACCAGATGGGATGTGCTGATATTGTAAAGATCGTGGGAAGTCGATAAATGAAAAAGACAAAATAGTTTTTACTAGAAATTAAAGAAAAACCTATAGTTATAATAACATAGGTAAGAATAGTTAGTTCGACCTGTCATTTCAGTCTATCATCGTCACTTCCATGACAACAAAAAGAGATGACAATAGATTTAGAAGTCATTTTGTTTAGAAGAACTGTTTTTGAAAAATAGGAACTTGCATAATATTTTATAGAAGTCACTTGTATCTTTGTAAATTTAACATTAAGCTCTGTTAAACTGCGTCCTTTTTGCACATAATAATATTTATAACATTTACTACCAGTGGCCACTTATACTCATAACCCAAAATATCCTACCTGGGATGCTATTATTGTGAAAGCAATGTAACTTCGAAAAATAACACCACTCATGGTCCCATTAATGGTGCAAAATTGGGACCACAAAAAACACCCATGAAACTGGCATCTAGAAATTATTTAGTGCATGTGGGTTGGTAAAGATTGTTTCAGCATCTCTTTGCGGTATCCCTCATATCTCTAAAGCACATCTGGCTTCTCCGCAAATACACATCAAAAGAGGCTCGCTGCTAAGAAAATTGATCTTGGAAGTGGCGCGTGAGAAGTATTTACTCGCGCAGATGAAAGTGCACGCTTTCGTAGGTACAAGTATGTTCTGGTAAGCCTTTTTGAGAAATGCGTTTTTATTCAAAGTTTTTGTACAAACAAATGAATCTCTTACACAGTTCTATAACAAATGCAGAGCCTTTCCTTCTCGTGTTGTATTGTTAACACATCATAATCATATCAGCCTGTAGAAGTATACTGCTGGAAATTGGCATCCCCCATAAAACTCCAAAAAGAAATATGTTAACGATGTCGTCAGTCCAACGGGTGGAAGGCCATCCTACGCCACGCTTTCCAGTTCATAGTCACTTTTTAAAAACTTTGGACTGCCACTTCAGCTTCCTAATTCTAAGAGCTATTTTTTTTTATATATGAGATAGATTGTCCTTTGGCCACAATCTCGCTTGATGGTAAGTAGCGATGAAGCCGACGATGAAGCAAGACAGTCTAAAAGACACCTATCCACTCTAACCTTGAAAAGACCCGGATTGAAGTTGTCAGGAAAGACAGATTTAGTCTTCTACGGATTTCGGATTTTACTGCGCACTGAAATTCCAAGCAAGGCTCTCTCCATAGCTCGTAGTGCGACGTTTCACTTTTTTATTACCTTGTACCATCCTCACCTGTAATCAAAACTCTCTGAAGTTTTCGAGAGTGGTTTTTTACACCCTATATAATTAGCAGAGACCATTTCCAACGAGCACTGCAAAATGTTAAGCTACATAAAACCTTGTCTACTTAGGGAGTTTTTCTCACAGGTCACAAGACAATTAGAATTTATAACTTTAAAGTGCTACTCTATTAATTCTGTAAGCTTGAGTTTTTCGTAGTTGTAAAAAAGTTGTCAGTTTGTTTGGACGTAGCTGAGAAAGCCCTATTTCTTTCGGCGAAACATTTTTCGGTGAAAGATCATTTCGGTGAATCTATCATTGGTTATAATATAGCATAAAGTATACTTTATTCACAAAGAAAACTATGACTAATGCAGTAATTTACAATATTTACGCATGAAACAGTTGAGCTATCTACAAACGGTTGCGAACGATTTATAGATAGCTCAACTGGTCCAAATCGGTACCAATCGGAAGCGTGCTCAAGACACTGGCTGCATTGCATATAACATTAGTTCGGTTACTAGTATTATGATCTGTAGTTCGGTGAAACGTTTATCAGAGAAATAATTAATAAGGTAATTCGGTGAAGCTTACGGAGGTCTTTTTACGTATACTTACACGTGTCAATCATGTTATACAAACTAATCTGTACAATTAGTGGACTGGCTTAAGCTTGTATTGTATACACAAAATAGTTAGCACAAAAGAGGCTTTTGACAATGAAATTGGACAAAAGATACACGCTCAAAGAGTCTTATATAGTCTATTTTCTAGTTCTAGTCGTTTGAAGCATTACAGTATCAGGTGAAGGTACACTGTACGTAACCAAGCGAGGGCACTCTCGTTACGCCTCGGGCGAGGGGCATTGTGTTCAAACAAACTCGTTTCTCTAGTATGTCAGCGACAGAATTTACCTACCTATTTTAGTGTATTAGGGATGGCAAAAAGTTTAACATCAAGAAGTTTTTATTATATCATAGATGTTTGATGTTACAAAGATGTTACATCATATTATATGATGTATGATATAACGTCTTAAGAGTTTCGTTTCTCTTTGGTCAACAGGAATAAAACGACATTTCAGACCTTCAAGTTATTAGGCATCATTACTTTACATAGAAACGTAATAAGTGCCCACGTAGGTAATCACACGCCCTAAATAAATACTCCATATTTTTCCTTCTACTGCAAAGACTAATAATAATTGTTTCTAGTATTAAAAAAAACACATAAGTAAATATATAATAATATCAATTTTTCAAAGTTCCAGTTGGACTTTTGATAACCCTATCTGTGGTTTTTATGAACTGTTTAGTTAGTAAACTTTATAGTTAAAATCCATGTTTTTTCCCTTATTCTCTGATCTCTATAATTACGTTCTGTATCATAATTTTGTATCAGAAATATAAATGCATATTACGAGGTATATTTAGTTTTTTATAAGTATTTACCGTAAGTAATCGTATATAAAAAAGGTAAATATAAAAAAAAAATTGCATTCTAAAAGTTAAAGCGTTGGCGGGACGACCTCGACGCCTTTGATAGAAGTTGGTGGGAGCAGGCCCAGAAGAGAGAAAAGTGGAAGATGTTGGGGGAGACCTTTGCCCAGCAGTGGGACGAAATAGGTTAGGGAAAAAAAAAAAAAAAATCTAAAAGTGAAGCGGGATCAAACCTGGATCTTCTCTTGATACGGGCAATGAGGCATCACGTGTAATACAAATCTTGGTGATCTTCAGTATATCTTAGTGCAGGATGTCACTAAGATATACTCAAGTCTAAGCCAATCTATCTCAAGTTTTATATCAGTTTACGAAATCCTTGTGCACTATTTTCTCCCCTTTCCCGGAAAGTAGGCAACTTATATTTTTGTTTGCCAAGACGTTCCAGTATTTCTACATAATACACCGACGTGTGAACCTGCTCTCGACAACTGCGAAAACTGCCGAGATTATAAAAAAAGAAAATAATAATATCTTTAAAGATGAACTACTTTACTTACCTTGCATAGTATTTTGATTCACAATTCCATCTTCTCATGAGATAGTTTTCATAACAAGTTTTTTATACAACTAAATAATGTTACTACAGTGATAAATTGCCTCACTGAGCACGTCCACTAAGGAAGTAACTAAATACTTCCAGACATAAAAGGTTATAAGTCTCATGTACCCTTCAAAAAACCAACAATACGAGCATCACTGTTTGGCGGCAAAACTTCCCCTTACGAGTTCTTTATCAAGAAGCTCTACAACTGGCATGCTAAAGAAAATGTTTTCTGTAGCATGCTAGTAGTAGAGCTTCTTAATTTCAAGTAGAAAGAAATAAAATTTAACACTAGTTCTACAGTCGTCGGTAACATTTTCAGTGATGACTGATTTTAAATCAACTTTTTTATGCAGTGTTAACATTCCTAACGCGTTTGTCACAAACGCTTTTACAAATTGGTTAATTGCCTATGTACAACGAAAAAAACAGCAGTTACCAAATCAAAGTATTTAATATTCAAAGCGCAGAGGTCGCAAACATTTTTGTCATATTGGTCGAATAAAAGTAGAGGCATTCAAATCACGTGTGCGATAAGGGCCACCGCTTTTCTGGCTTACAGCGACTTTAAAAGTATATTGTAGCCACTTCAGTTATCTTGAGCCACAGTTTCTGCAGTAGGAAAGTTTGTACAAAAATTAAATTCAAAAAAATTACTGACATTCACTTTATTTAACACAATATCAGAACAGTTTCGAATATCACAGAACTCGTTTGCTATTTGGACTATTTCTGGGAATCTGCTTGTTACCGACGAACATTTATGCTGTCAGTAACACACAGGCAACAAACATTGTTTGGGTATCAAGTATCAGGAATCGATTTAAATATTTCGTAAACAAAACTCATACAAAAACTATGACAAATTGATTCATAGAGTTCTTGTTTTTAATCTTTTATAGTAGTTTATTAAGAAAAGACTTGGCATGTAAACTTTGCAATTTTTGTACTAAATTATTGTAGTCTATAAGTTAAATTGTCATTACAAATACGTTTAATTACCAAAACATCGATTAAAAATATGAATGATAAAAGTCAAAATCATTAGTGTCTCTTTTGATAACCGATTCTCATTAGGTATAGGAAAATATTCATGTAATTTTCTTACATGACAAACTTAACAAAACTTTTGTGTATGCTGAACATTTTGACTGTGCCCAATGCAGGGGCACCACGACTTTAGTATTCAGTCCGTGCTTACAAACTTCTCGGAGCACGTCTCAGCAGGATATTTGCATCTCACCTTTACGTCTCGCCATTAGGTTTCATATTGTTATATTACTCACTCAGTCGCCTTCCCACGACACGTGTGATAAATCTCTCTTACAATGTAAGAAAATGGAAGCGTTATAAAGAAAAGACTCAATTCGTGATAAAATAAAATTCCAAGATAAAAGTTAGCAAAAATGTGGTTAGTGGTAGATTAGAAAAAGGTTGGTGATATCTGGAAATATGTTCCTACTCATAAAATTTGTTAGAAAACTACTGCCGCACCGAAACTTGCTGTAATGAATGTATAAGTAGGCACGTTTTACCGAAATTTATATAGCACTCGAATACTAAAGCCAGAAAAGATCGGTAGATTCTGAAGTATCAAAAATAACGTCCTTTGGATCCAGTTTTTTAAAAGGACCAAATTGTTACATAATTCATAAAGCTCATCTTAGGGCGGAAAGAAAATCCTGAAGTAATTCGTGGGTCTGCAATAAAAACGGCGCTGGGCGGTCGCATAGTCGCGGAGGTGGTCATTCGAAAACTAATAAATTTTATTTGGACTGTGAATTTATTTGATAAACGGTCGAGATAGAGATGCGGAATCTGGCGCCTGGTCAGCATGTGAGGAAGTCAGCTTTCACGATCTTAGGGAAATCAAAAATGTTCAAGAAACCGGCTGTTTTACGATTTACAACTAACTACCAGAGATGTTTATTGTATTCTATTGAACGAGGACATTTGGTCAACTTCGAATCTTAAAGTCATAGCAAAACTTTAACTATGGAGTATTTACTTACTAAGATAGACGTAGGTAAAAAAATGAGTGACTTACTATTTTGTCCTACGTAGGCTTACCTACGTAGGACAAAATAATAATAATACGTAGGTAAGCCTACGTAGGACAAAATAATAAGTGCAATAACGAGCTGAAATGATATTGCAACTCTAAAGACACTACAGAGATCTACCAACTAAACATTTCCACTGTTAATCTCAGTTACTTTAACATTCCAGTCAGCAACGATACAGTATGTACTAGCATGTACTTGTATTTGAATCTCTAAAACTGAGCGTTTGCTGTAAATTGTAGTTCTCCAAAGCTCGCGGGCTTATCTTCACTGAGTGACGTCATGAATATGAGATGCACCGGTGTGACAAACTTTGAGGATGGGAATTTATGTATAGCTTCTGAAAACTGTTCCAAAGCCCGTATCTATACTTTGCACCGTGTAATTTACTTTATCATAGAATAAAAGAATAAGAATAAAATATTATCATCACCATTTTTATCGGTGTAACTATATGATTTATCTAGAAGTTCTAACGTTTAGGTTCTTTTTACTCCATTTAAATTAATTATATCGACTCTCTAAAACCACCCCGGTGAAAATCGCAAGGATTATTAAAACCCGTGATAGAAACTAGATGCGCCAGTTCCTCATGACCAGAGCCTAGAAAAACGGGGAAGAAACTACAGCTTAGTTCCTAGTGCTATTCGGACGATCCTTCTAGCAAAAAAATATACATTATTAATGTTAATATTCAAAAGCTTCCAAAACATAGATAATCTTAAGTTTGTTAATGAAGTTCTGTTGCTGACTGTACCTCATATTAATTCCATTGCTCTATATGAGTAAATTAAGGTATACTAGGCTTAGCGTATCAATCTCCGGTATATTAAAGCGATTTGCTGCCGCGAGGGAGCATATTAATAGGCAAGAGAAAAGGGAATACAATTGGCAAACAAAATTAAACCTTCGTCAAAACATTTTAGTGCAAAACAAGCTTAAGTTGGATTCGAGTTTTGACATTTTTTGAAACAGCACTTAGCACTTTTATACCTACACTGGCAAAATTGTCCGTCGAAATGACGTACAGAGGCCATATAGGTATAGAAGAAAAAGAAGAAGCTAAAGTTGATATCTGGAAATTTTTGTAGCATTTTCTCTTTTCGTGTGTCAATAAACGCAAAAAGTGCCACAAATATTTAAACCTTCAAAATTGTAGGTAGAGTCTGAAATAAACTCTACATTTACGATGTAAAAAACGACTTACAAAGATTATCATAATAACGGAAAATTGACTATTATTTTGTTAGGATTATGTTCCCAAAGAGTGCTCTCGGGACCTTACTACCCTTACACAGTATCCACGCGTACTTCTATCTGTTGTACAGTAGCCAAGTTCGTATTACATCATCATCATCATCAATATATATAAAACTCTTTTGAAGCTGACAGAGAATCAACGCACAGCCTAAACTATGTATAAGTCCTAGAGGTATGAAATTTGGAGGGTAGGTTCCTTATATAGTGTAGGGGTGCACTAAGAAAGGAATTTCAAAAAGTCGCACCCTAAGGGATATAAAATTAGGATCAAAGATTTTATCCAAATAATGCGTATGCTGCTACTACGCGAGCAAAGCCGCGGGCGACAGCTAGTGCTATATATAGGTTTTATCGTTAGAAATTATTTATCGTGGGAATATTGCTGCTGTAATTCAGAAATTGTGTGATGCGACAGTATTTTCAACATGTGTGCGTTCATTACGTATACCTACTTGCATTGCATAATAATATGCTTTGATGGTGCGTTCAGTGTATAAAGAAAACTAATGAGAGCCAGTAAAAACCGGTCAAAAAGTTTAGTATCTTCTAACCCCGAACACTTTTTTCACACGCGTTCTAGAATGGTTCTAGAACCTACTAGATATAAAGTACTAGACTAGAACCCTTTTTTATCTGTGCTAGAACCATAATTAGGTAGGAACGTATACTCTTTGCTTTTCGTTAAGGAAAGTGTCCTAACCGAAAACGATTTGGAAAACGTTTATTGAGTGCTTTAGTAATGAGAACATTAGCACGTTCTGGCTTACGGACTTATAAAATTGTTGATTTTAGTTAAGTTCGTAATAGTTTATGGCAAGCTCTGGTGATGGAGTTTTTAGGCCACCTTAAGGCCTTCGGGGCTTAACGACTGCTAGGGACCGATAATTTAACGTGGCCTCAGAAGTACGGAAGTGCTTGGATGAAAATGCCACTAACGGTTACCCATCCAAATAGTGTCTGGTTTAGATAATCGATGAACATTGACCTAAGCTAGCTACGCCGCGAGCGCCTCCAAGGACTACGATTGTTTTTAGCTACCCATTAAGTTACCATATAGACTCAGATAGATTGTTCCATGGTTTCGATTAATTTTTATATTCCTTTTGTTGTACGACTTCTCTATTTGTTTTCGTTTCATTATATTTGCTAGGATTTCTGGTATTTTTGCTAAACCAACGTTTATAATATTTTCTTTTCAATTGATATTTCCACAAAAAATATAGTGTTAGGTAAAGTAGGTAATGTATAACTTCAGTAAATACCTACACCAAAAAGACGTCACGTATAGAAAAGAAAAAAAAAATTAGAAAAGGAAAGAAAAAAGATTTTATTTGTAGGAAATCTTCGATGTCTGTTTTAATGATTATACAAGTACCTACATACAACATTTATGGCTAAGACAGAACTTATGTCACTCGTTAAAATCTACCCGAACCAGCAACTCAGTATAACTGGTTAATATGACAGATGTACCTACAAGCACAGAGCTACTCTTGCGTGAAGTGGCTGACGTCAAAGTGACTACTACGAAAATTAATATCCAAAAGTTCGTTGTATAGTTTTGGGTTACACTGCACAGTGACGCTGCTACTTCGCTAAAGTCCACGTCAACGCACAAGGCGGCCGCGTAGTGTAACACAAATGTCACCTCCGAATCTTTGTTAATAATTTTTCGGAGTAAAAGCCGTGGCATGAATTCATAACATTGTTAATTAAAGCGAAACATGGAGAATGCTCCGTTCGAGAACACGGCAATTATTATTTTCGTAAGTGGCTGAAAAATGGTAGTGAAAGGTTAACTTTTACATCGCGCGTTGGTTTTTAATGAAAAATTGAACCTGAAAAGAGTTCTGAACAAAATGTTCATTAATTTTGTACTAAAATGTTTTCTATCCTATTTATGCGTGTAATCCTTTACAAGAATGAACTATGTACTCATAGCTAATTATACAGAAATTGGTCAAAGGTACCGATTGTACTTGTAACTATAAATAAAAGCTTGAATTGCAATAAATAAAATTATATCTTTGATTCATTCGGATTCACTAGGACCCCCTACTTAGCTATTCCAGGATAAGCTAACTTTAATGGACTTAAGGCCAAGATTTAGACAGTCTTAAAAATTCAAATAGGGGACAGGTCTCCAAATGAAACCGGCACAAGCGACATGTTATTATCTAGGAAATTACAATCAACCCATACAATTGATTTAGGTATCCTCTCTATCTTCTGAGGCCAATGTACTATTTAAGTAAAAACCGAGATATGGTAGACTCTAGCATAATGTACTAATACTAACACTACTACTAATACTAATACTCTATAATCTAATACTGGGCTAGGTACAACTACACGTAAACACATACCTACACATGGTTTTTTTACTTCATCAAAGAATGAAATGCAACAGATGCATTACGTGCGATGCTCCCGTCTATGCCATCCACCAGCTCTCAACTTTAATCAACTCGGTAAATGCACAAGACCACAAACTCTAACAATATTAAAATAATAGTTTAATCGAATGACAGGGCTTATTACAGAGGAGATCAAAATAATCGAAAATTTACTAAAATCCATCAGCGCACGATGGTTCCACAGGGAACTAGCGACAGCTTAAACTAAATAGCTCATTCAATTCTGTTTGACGCTAGTAAAACTGCCAGGACAGTGAACTCTACATTTTATCTACTTATAGCTTACAACTCAGGTAACGAAAAAGACTTGATTTTATATTAGGTAAGAATAAGGTCTTTGGTTTGGGTTGAAATACAATTTGACTGCAAAACGTTGCAGCGTAACCACGAAGTCGACTACATAACATTTGTACTGAAACTCTGGCCACCATGACCTCCCTGAGTTGGAGGTATCTCTACTCTTGCAAAGAGCAAAACAGTCTTACCAAACGTTTACTATAGGTAGTGGTAATGCAACCGCATAGTGAACAAGGTGTTGTACAAAAGCTATGACGCTGGCGCTGGCAAAGTCGAACACAACAGAGACATTAATTAAACTGACAATCAAGCCCCAAAACACACACTGTTCACTTTGACACTTCTACCTAGTTGAGAACTGAACATTTTGAATACGGGAGCATAAAAATGCGAGGCAAAATGCTAAGCTAAGCTTGTTCCTAGGCAATACATCAAAATAGTTCTAAGAGTTCATGATTATAATCTTCAACTCATAGAAAAGAATATGTAAAGGCTAGTTAAAACATGGCTGATTTTGAATTTGATAGACGCAGCGCCCTTAATGAAAGTGAAATATCTTTTATTCAGTTGTATCACCAGGATCATTTTCACTAGCTTAGATAAACAATGGTTCTTTTTACTGAAAAGAAGACATAATACTTGCTTTTGTTATTCAAGGAAAAATACAGATATAGTTTTTATCCTGTCTTCCGAAGGTATTACGTAAGTTACGTTTTCTTGTAAGCGGGCTGATCCTTTGGTTAGTAGCCTGAAAGTAATACCTACTTTACTAATAACTCATTCAAAGTAGCGCTTTATTTTTGACACGTGATTGAACAGTCGGTGTGATAATTTACTAACTTATAACATAAAGATGATCACTTATAACTACGATTTACTTCTTCGACGAAATTCCAATCTCCAGAGTGTAGTTAAATTTCGTATCAGCGGCCTCACATTTTCACCAAAACCAACTCAGTCATAAAAAGTAATTGACACTTAAGCCTTCGAACCTATCAATAATGTGATAACTCGTAACGATTTCTATAAAATGCACCATTTGGCCCAGTTCTATATAGGGCACGTTCATCTACAAATGGTACTACTGGGATTAATAATGTGACTGTGATGTTTGTAATTCACAGATATTTCTGTTATATTTGGTAGTAGGGACCAACAAAGGAATCTGTGAAGTGGCAAATATGGAAGTAAGGCTCTATTCATGTTAAAAACTGTATTTGGCTTATGTTACGTGAAAAAAGAATTCTATTTTTTATTTCAAAGATACGACCAAAGCAAACGCAGTATTCAGCGACGTCCTTCGATTCGCAGTTTGGTCGGTCTATACTGAAAGTTGGTTGTGTCATTGATAGCAGGCAGCAGGCAGCAGGCTTTAAATCCCGTGTTTTTACGAGTGCCAATACTTTATGATTATTAGTCTGTTTGGGTACGAAAAATCACTGTTTTGGGAAGGTAAACTAAAGGTAAAAAACACTGGTTCTAAAACAATAACGAATTGAGTTACTTGACCAAAACTGCAATGTAAGTACTAAATTGTAAAAAAAAAAGAATATGCATTTATCAAGATCTAAATGATGTTTCTAAGTCCATCGAACTCAATTGTACAGGGATGCTACATAAATGCAAAGTGGATTAGGTATTCAAGTCTTTCTGACGGTTTTTCTCTTTCTACTGGCTGGTACGTTTTATTCGTGTTGTGTACGTGCGGGTTTTTATTTCTACGAACAGAATATTGCTCAAACCTGAGTATTAAGTCTCAAAAATTTAATCAAAAATACGTAGAAGATTTAATTCGAGATTCTAATTTTATGAAATCAGCATACATATTATAGAAAACCCTTTTCGACCGCATACAAATCAAACTCCACCCGCAAAGTAAAAGCTGAGACTGGTTTCATGTCTTATTACGAAAAAATTCTGACAAAGTTAACACCTATATCTAGGTATGGTATCTTTATCCAATTAAACTAACTTGAATAAAAATAAATAAGCTGGTGACCTTAAAGTTTGTATCTTCGTAAAGCACTGACGTCATGACTTGTTTTGACTTTTACCCCTTGTCCTGTCCATCTCAGTTGGCTGGCCAGAGATTATTGAATTTACGAACATAATCCGCCAAGCGCCAGATGTGACCTGCGGGCGATACCTTTCTCTTCACGGACTCTCGTAATCGTGTTTATTGCTCACAAGTTTTATTCGAATGAAATTGAACGTTGTTCTATAAAGGTAGACAAGTTTAGTTTTTGACATTTGAGCGATGATCTTTTATGTAAAAGAAGCATTAGAGCATCTGTGCGTTGTGCGCATTCGCAGCGGTGCATTGCGTAGCCGTGTTCCCTCGCAGTGTAACCTAGCAAAATAAATGAACTTTTACTGAGGCTCTAGTCATTATTATAATTTATTCTTGTAGGTTTAGGCTAAATTGTTTGTCGATGGATCTACTAGTGTGCTTATAATTTTACACTAGATAAACAATAATACTGTAGCATTTACTAATACCTAATAAAATACTTTTCTTTCTTACATTATTACTAACAGTATTATACGTCTGCATAAATGCTAGACTCCGTTATCAAACACCCAAAAAAATGTTTTCCTTAAATATGATGCTTGAGGTAAGAAATATCAAAAGATATGGAACCAATACACAATCGGAGAGGGGATTTATTATCATCCAAAATAGTTCGATTTGGAGGAAATATTATCAGCGTTGAGAATTCGAGGCGTCGACAACGCCAATAGAAACCTTAGGCCAAGTGCTGAATAGCGAGTTGTAACCGTAACTGTTGCAGGTAATTTAGCAACCAGGTTCCAGTGGTTCTGGTCCAGTTAATATTATATTCTCGAATACGTCTGGACTGGATAAATAATTAAAATCATGAAACAGAGGTACCTAGAACTCTTTTGATAACAACAATATATATACATAAGTAGTTTAAGAAATATTTTAGAAGTTCCATCACGCCTAGTTCCGCAACTTTTTTTGTGCAAACCTTCAACTACTTGGTTTGTGGCTGTGTAAACCTTTCTACAAGCCCGAGGATCATCGCAAATAGTTCGCAAGTAACTTTGAACAATAATAATTTAAGCATTGCGATTTTCAGTTTCAATTTGCAATACATTGCTTTCACATTATTACAGTTCTAAAATGGTTATGGATGTGGTTACGGCTTGCTAGTGAACACCAAGCTTTAAGACGGATGCTTATTGAAAATATTTCCATCCAGACGGAAATAATATTTGACGTATGAATGAAATTCTCATAGAGATGAGACAAAGGCACGATCCATCACAAAGGCATCTTTGCTAAATCAAGTAAGTAATTGAAAAATTCCATTCTCTATTCGACACTTCACTTTATGAGCGCTGAATTTTATTGCAAATGTGATTTTCGTGTTTGACCTACTCAGTCTACTCACGAGTAGCTTTCATTCATGAAATTTTATTGGTTTTTTAAATCGAATTTATACGACATTTAATTGCCGTATTTTGGCTCCTGTAACACAGTTCTTATAACTTGCTCAGATTCAATATTTTTTGTGTTCAAACATTATAAAGGCAATAAAAACATTGTTTACTTTACTTTACTGCCATCTCACATTGAATTGAGTGAATTAGAGATTATTTTGATCGAAGATACGAGGTAGTTTATATTGTGAAATAAACGAAGCCAGACTGCAGGCAATGTTCATTAAAATACAATATTAAATTGGGTGGTGTGGTGACGTCACGTGTGCTTGAAATAAACTTGTTATAGGTTTGTCAGTTGGTAGTTAATTAAAATCGATACTTTATCGCCCGGTAAACTGTTGATTTATGTATTTATCATCATCATTTCAGCTGTAGTTTAGTGCGGTTGTTAATAATCTAGGAGGTGGTCTTTAGTGGTCTGTGATTTCAATGCATCTATGCACTTTCCTGCTGGGAAAAATTTACGTAATGCCAGTGCTCTCAAACGGTGGAGGAAAATATCGTAAAGAAACCTGCACTATTATCAAAAACTCAATAAATTGATTCCACTCTCGATTCTGATGAAACTATTTTCAGGTTTTGGTTTTGCGTAAAAGTAAGTTGTTAAGAGTTAGAAGCAAACTCTGATGACGGAGTCTTTAGGCCGCCTTAAGGCCTCCATCATGGCTTCAAGATTGCTAGAGCCAAGACCAATAGTTTTACGTGCTCTCCAAAGCAGGAGGTTTTGCGTTATTTCACTAATTCCTTGAATAATATCTAAAAACACGGCATAGTGTTAGAGCTCTAGATTTTTTCACAGAATATTGCTCGGTCTATTTACTTCACCCGCTGAAACTAAATAATCCGTACATCCCTCGCAGATGTAATCCTGACATGCAATCTCCGCTGCTATCAATCAGAGAGCGAGACGGCGACACCACTATCCAACGGAGACAAAAGATGTCCGTTCACGACTTCCCTTGAGTGGACTTTGGTAGAGGTAATTCGGACATTGACTAATGTTTGCTCACTGCGCTAAGCTTATTAGGTGCTGGGGCCTCAGTGCAAATAAGTGTGACAATCGTAAACGTATGGTAACGGTAGTGTAGCCGAGATACATTGCGCGGTGACGGTACAACGTTCGGCAGTCAAACTGGCGTTGATGCGCAATACGACTCGAATATATTAGTTGTACGTAACGCGGCGAATGTTAAATTTGTTCGTGATTAACTCCCTAATAGGTACGAATAAATGAAACTGTCTTTACGTCAGCGCTTAAATAATAAATTATGGTTCGACTGATTCATAATAACGCTGATTCGTCTGATAAAATCCTATTCACTTCAAACTTGTCGAAGCAAGAACGAGAATATTTTAATTAAAAAAATAACGGTATTTGGAGTTGGTCGACCGGGCCTAAGTATTTACAATTGTAGTTTTTTTAACAAAATAAGCAAAAACTATTATTATTCAAATGAGGTACTTGTAAATCCTAAGCATACATTCAAACTCGAACAAATAAAGGTGCTACAAAAGAAACGAAGCTGACAAAAACATGTTATTTTTCCATCGAGAAAGTATCACTTCAAAATCACTTTCAGATTCAGGAAGTTACCAAGTTATTGCAGAACAATATCATCCCCTCAGTGTCCGGACGACTCCGGACAACTCCGGACGCAAACGACAAAATAATGCCGCTATCTCATCATCTCATCTTCCGCTCTCGCCCAGATAAGTGCACAAAATATCAAGTAAACCTCCACGAAAATAGGCTGCCACTTGCCACGGATATAAAGTATATAAAGATGCAAAAGTGTAACGTTCCAAAAAAAATTCGACAAACGCGTTTTGAACGCGGAACTCTTTTGAACTGAAGATGGTTCAATAACCTATTAACTTAGTTATATCAATTCATGAGGAAACAGCTAATGGCATGGCACACCTGACGTAAACCTTGCTTAAAACAACAATATAAAATGCGGTAGATACAGTTTTAGGCGTTAAGAGTAGGAGTACAACACACGCACATCCACTGCCCTGCAAACCAGTGCCAAAGCGCTGAAACTGCATTACTGCAAGGTAAGCCTAGTCTCCCATGTAATCAAGATTAGGCGTATGCACACTGCCCGACTCCGATATGTCTGTGGCTAGAACGAACATCTATTGAACGCTTGGTGATGCAGGAAGAAAAGGTAAAAGAACGTGCGGTGGATCACACATGAGATGGACCGATTGCAGGCAGTTATTGATGTTCCCCCAAACCATGCGCTAGAAAAGCTTCGTTCAAAAATTGGTCAAGAGTGCCAACAAGGAGAAGAAAACAAAAATATCGCTGTCAGTGTCGATACGGTGTGAAAATGTCTAGTACTATGTATGATATTAGGTCTTTTGCGATATAGTGTAGATGTCGTGAATTGTCGTGTCGTTAGCAGTGTGAAAATGGGAGTCACCCTCAAGGTTCTGATATTATGTGACAAAGACAGATAGTTCTATTATGTGCTTGGCATGTTTCAGACCTCAGATCTATTAAGATTCAAGTGTTGTGATGTTGATGACATGAGCTAATGAAGTTCTATAATTATGTTTTGCTTCTTTTGTATAATTTGATGTCAACAAAGTTCTAGTAACTTTCGTTCGTAAAGTTTTACAACTTTGCTAAGAGTTTGGATTGGGTTACAAAATTACTTATTAGTTTCATTGTTATAAAACATTAGAAGATTCTCAATCTTGAAAAGGTGTACAAATATTTACTAGCACTCCAAATTAGGTCCTAAAAGTTTTTATTTAGAGCAAATGAGCTATTTCAGCGCGACTAGCCTACGAA
This sequence comes from Eulithis prunata, assembly GCA_918843925.1. Classification (NCBI taxonomy): domain Eukaryota; kingdom Metazoa; phylum Arthropoda; class Insecta; order Lepidoptera; family Geometridae; genus Eulithis; species Eulithis prunata. The sequence continues at coordinate 4,143,452 of OU974014.1, read as the reverse complement.
GTTTCTTTGTGCAAAATTAGGTGGCACGTACGCTATCGTAATTTGAATTACCAATAATAACCGAACACGGCTCTGTTCAATCAATAACAAGGCACATTTAGGAATGGGATAGGAAGTACAAAATTGGCACGTCAAATAAATTCCTGTCATTCGTAAAATACTTTGCATAAATTGGATACAGGGGAATTCCCGCAACAAAGACGCTAGACGGCTGTTCCAATAAAATGGAACGATTCAAACGCTTTTGACAGAAAGGCAACTCTCATCGATGTAGAGCACTGCTTGTTTCCCGCTTAAACTTTTCCTATACAAAGGATAAAAATGTAACTACACAAATCGAGTTGCTATTTTCTCATTCTGCGTACCAAAGCCTGTATGACGTCAATTTCATTTTATAACCTATTTCGTCGTCTTTTACCTTTTCCTGTTGTTTCTTGATGTACCAACTCTCGGAATGGACTACGTAATGGCGCGTTGTCATGTTAAACGGCGAAAAGATAACTTTTAATGGAAAAATCTTTGTGGTTCCGTGCGGGTTAAACAAATACGCTTCTTTCTTTTTCTTTTTAAAACTGCTTTGCATAAAGTTTATTTTGTATATTAAAATAATCCAGTGAAAGTATGCTAGTACCGGGTGATCTTGATAACTAATTTGAAACAAGAATGGAGTCAATTCAGAGTTTCCTTTAGCTTTTGTTTGTGAAAGTTCTCCCCTTCAGGTAAATTGTAAAGTTTCATAAAGTCATTTGATTAATGTTAGGGTTTCTGAAGAAGCGTTTCGGCTATCAGAATGGAAGTTGTTACAAAGGGTGGTTTTTGTAAATATTTTTAGGCTTTTCGAAGTTAACTTTAAGCTTATGATAAACAAAAATACTGAGAAATTTTCCATTAGTACAACAGGTTGTACAGAGACAAACTAACGTTAAAATAACAGTTTTTATTTTATCTAGACGATATAAAAAGCGTCTGTGGCCACTCTTTGCTCATACCCCGATGAAAGAGACGCTGCCTGGGTCATTTTTTAGACGAAGTAAGCTAACTCAGCACCTTTACCATCCTCTCAGCCTAGTCGGCCTTATCTGAACACACAGTTCCGGTAATAAACAAATAAACATCGCGAAATTTTCCAGTACACATAACCCAGCACATCGACAGCGTGATTTCCGGCCAAACCGACCGTGGAGCGGACACGCCACTCTGTAATCTGCCTCTGAAGCCGTGCGCTGCATAAATTAGCTGTAGTTAAAAGCTCCCTTTTAATGGCATGCCGAAATGAATGGGCTGTGCTCGACGCAGCCGAATTTCCTAATAGTAGGTAAGAGTAGGTAGGATTCGCTCGCCGCAGGCATTTAAAATCTAGTTGCGACGCGGTTTTGTTGGATGGATAGTTGATGTTTCATTAGTTAACTAAGCAAATCCAGTTACAAAATTTTATAATCAGTCCTTTTATAAAGTAAAGTAAAAAAGTGAACATATTATTTGATCGAATTTTTACTTTTACTCTAATTTGAAATTAGTGTACAGAAATAAATACCTACTTTGACTCATGGAAACGTAACACAAGCTCGTAAAACATTGAAAGTTGAATTGTGCACCAATTTATGCTGCTCTATATACCACTTATGTCTATTTCCGGAGTTCGGTATGTAACTCTAGTTTGGTAGTTATTTACTTAAGACTATTAATAATAACAAATAACACTTAATTTAATAATGTTACCATTTTCATTAACTACTCTACAAGTAGGTACCAGTTTACTTTAGGAAAGGCACTCCGACAGACTAATAAGTTAATATTAGAAAACTTGAGCGTAAATAAATTTACCTACAGCGTTCAAAGAGACCAAAGAATCCTTAAGAAATTTACTGCAGTGGTAAAGCAAATGTTGAACATAGAAAGCTTTTAAGAATTTCACATAATTTTCATACAAATATGATGGCAGCCGTTTTCTTCGCTCTTACAGTTTATTCACCTCAAAGCCCTTACGAAGCGAGAGTACAGTCGTGGGAAAAATCTAACGCTTTAAATGTAATGATGACGTAGATTAACATACAGTAAATAAAATACTTGAGATGTCTGGGAACTCAGTGCGAGGTTCTACTCAAGTAAGGAAGCCAACATACAAGGATAAGCTTATCTAATCTCTCTCAGTACCTACGATTCTGCAAATGGTTTGCCGCAAAACGATAAGGTTCTACTTAGATAATGACATTTGAGGTACTTCGTAGTAGCTGTAGGTAGGTAATGCTACGATTTTACTCAATGGATTGATATCTTGTTACAGTTATTATTCTCAAAATAATAAATAATTTAGTAAAACTTGCTGTACCTAACAGCATTACGGCTATTACGTTTCTCCTCAAGCCGATAATGAGAATGGGTGAGTAGGTGCAAGTTGCGTTTTCTTTGTAGTTTTAGTGCAATTTTTCTCGTTTTTTTACTTATATTCATTCGTACGTGTTCTCTTGGAACTCTTCAACAATCCTACGATCAGAGTGATAATGGCCCTAGAAATTTCTTCCTTGACTGTACCGCGATTCCGCCACGCAGTGAGTTACATTTTAATGTTTTTGCTCTTTCGTCATGAGTATTATTTGTGAAGGTTATATACGTGGTACCATTTATTTTGCTCCAAACTTACTGTTTACTTTGTGACTGCATTATAAGTAAATAATAAATAAATATTTACGACACTTAACACAACGCCTTCTAGTCCCAAACTAAGCAAAGCTTGTACGATGGAAACTAGATGTCTGATAGAATACATACATACATTTTTTTTTGAAAATACATTCTTATATTACCTAGAAACACCCAGACACAGAACAAACATCTATGTTTACAACACTCAAATGTTTGTTCTCGGTGGGGATCGAACCCACGACCCACAGCACGGAAGGCAGAGCTACTACCGACTGAGCCATGACGCCTGTCAATCATAATTTTGTAGCTAACTGTTTTTACATATTTTATGACTGTTGATGGTTTACACAGTGTTCCGTCATTGATTGAAAAAGCACCCCATATAATAATTGCCTGTTGTACTTATACGTAACACAACGTCAGAAAAGAAAAAAATTACGATATAACATCGTCTGTTAAACTTAACTAAACAGTGTTTAACATTATTATTGCTCTAGACTCTAGAGTCTAGAGAGGTAACTTGAAAACTGTCATTGACAAAATATGACATAAGAAAGTATTATTGTCCGAGCTCTCAATTAATTCTTGAAAGGCAATAATGTCATGAAATTATTCCCTTTTTTTATTCAAGAAAGTTGTGACAATGTAAATGATGTCTTAGATCACAATACTTAATCTAAATTAATGTTATATAATTTCGGGAAGGCTCAAGTATTTTAGTAGTATAATTTATATTCATCATTTTAATATTTCGCGGAACATTACCGTTTACTCGAATCCCAATTGAGATGTCTGAATAATAAGCCTCAGGTGTACATGCGAATACAGCGAAAATTTCAGTGTGATTTTACGAAGGACATTATGTAGAATCCTGCGAAGAATTTTTACAATGTGTACCTACAAAATAATTAGGCATTTGGGGTAATATTCATATTGGTCTTATTTGGGGTAATATTCATATTGGTCTTCTAAAACTGAGCTAACTAAAATGAATGCTACATTTGTCGACGCTGTTGTCATCTCTTTTCGTTGTCATGCAAGTGACAATGATAGAGAATTTTTTAAAATGACAAAGAAATAATCGCTGACATTATCAATGCTATAGGTAACTAGCCGTCGCCCGCGGCGTTGCTCGCGTTCTAGACCCTTTAGAGTGCGACTTTTCATAATTCCTTTCGTAGTGCGCCCCTACACTATATAAGGAACTTACCCTCCAAATTTCATACCTCTAGGACTTATAATTTAGGCTGTGCGTTGATTCTCTGTCAGCTTCAAAAGAGTTTTATATATATTGATGATGATGATGATGATTGATTATTGATGATGATAAATAAATAAATAAATAAATATTCACGGACACTTAACACAACGCCTTCTAGTCCCAAACTAAGCAAAGCTTGTACGATGGAACTAGATGGCTGATAGAATACACACATACATTTTTTTTTGTAAATACATACTTATAATACATAGAAACACCCAGACACAGAACAAACATCAAAAAATAAAAAAATCATAAATTAGGTTATATTTATTATTTTATACATCAGTGGATATTTATATTTTATTTTACGATACAAGGTAAATGTCAAATACCATGGAGAAGAAAAGACCTAAACTACTTGTATACTTGCTTTTTACCTCCGCGCATTCCACGAAAGCAGCAATGTCATGTTTGATAACACTTATTAAGAACAGCATCTATTTACTGCGTTCTTTTGCGACAGCCTAATACATTTATCTCCGAAGATTATCAGATTAACAATCAAGACGTCCAATTCCAATTAGGTAAGTAAGCGACTGCATAATCTAAAACGACGGGTTTGTTTGTTTTACTTCTGCTTTTGATTGGTAAAGGAATTTGTAAAGTAGCATTATCATAATAAAATAGCTTTCTGTAGTGCACTTATTACTGTACCATAGTTTACAATAAAATACTTCATTTGATAAGCCTTTTTGCAATAAGCTTGCTTTTTTTGTTTATACATACAGCAACAAGATTTAATTGCTTTTTTGCTTTGATGTCGTTTTAATTTTGGTGCTAAGGTCGACTATAAAAATTTATAGCGGTGTCGGGAAAGCGATGAGTCACCTTTCAAATTATTTTGACGTGATGTGAGTGTGACTGACTGACAGCTCTACACGTGCATGCCGAGACCATAAATAAAAGAAGAAGAAGAGCGTGCACATTTGACGTTTACTACAAAGTCACGTAAACTACGAGTATAATAATTTTGTATAGAAAAGCATCAGTTTTGTAAACTAACCGCTAGGGGCGCTGCACAATCTCAACAAAAATATAGTTTACGTCAACTTTGTAGTAGGTATACGTAACACGACCACACTAAGCATGCTGCTGTCGCAAACCGTTTATTTTTACGTAACAGACCAAGGTAGACCTGTAAATATTTTATGGTATCCTTCCATCTGACAGTACGTTATCTAGCAGTGAGTAATATGAAGTCGCGTGAATCAAACGTTTGGATTAAAAGTGTCTAAATTGAACTCTGCGCAGTTCCAATTTACTGTAATCTGCGCTTGTTTGATTTACCACAGCCCACAGCAATAAACAAGTAAAAACGAGACTTTTGTTATGATAGCTTATTGCGGTTCAATGAGTTTTATGCCTTTGTGATAAGGTTCACTTTGTTCACCTATGTTTGTTTTTAATTAGTATGATGCATTAATTAATTAAGTTATCTTGTTGTTCAGGCCTTGTAAAAAGACAAAGTGTTTTTTAACATATCAGAATTATCTCCTTCTACGTCTGTACGACTTGCGCACAGGATCCACTTCAATTTGAAGTGAGGATAGGAATCTGATATCAAAAATACCGAGGCACAATACTAAAAATTTTATTGCCCAAAGACTGTGTGATGGTACATTCAGTTCAATTAAAGCTAGTTATCTCTATTTGTACCCATCGTAGACCGCGCGTTTTCGTCAGCGCGATCTACAATCGGTACAACTTTTGGGGCGCTATCTAGTTGCGTTTCCGGAACCTTTTTATAGTTGAACAACGTCCTCCATACAATTTTGCATTTTCCTCCCACAACTAAGCATTATTGTAAAGCTAAAAGTAAAAGCTTGTACCTTAATAATATTATGTCTGAGTTATTGTACGAGAATATACGTTACTACCTTACATTGTTGGTTTTTCCACTAAGTTATGTTAGTATTTACTGGAGCCTATCATTTTATTGAAATAAAAAGAAATATATTGTTACCAGACTCAATTAATAAAATAATATACACGGATATTTAACACAACGCCTTCTAGTCCCAAACTACTATGGGAACTATGTAGATGGCTGATAGAATACATAATATACTTTTTTTTGTAAATACATACTTAAAATACATAGTCACACCCAGACACAGAACAAACATCTATGTTAGCCACACACAATTTGTTCTCGGCGTTAACATTTATTTTAGTTATATACGATGTATTAGAAAAAATTATGAGTATTCTACTAGCAATCTTAGTTTCCATAATACAGTTTCGCTTAGTTTGGGACTAGATAGCGCTGTGTAATGTCCCTGAAATTCATCAATATCATCATCAATCATCATCATCAATATATCAATATATATAAAACTCTTTTGAAGCTGACATAGAATCAACGCACAGCCTAAACTACAAGTCCTAGAGGTATGAAATTTGGAGGGTAGGTTCCTTATATAGTGTAGGGGCGCACTAAGAAAGGAATTTTGAAACGTCACACTCTAAAGGGTAGAACGCGAGCAACGCCACGGGCTACGGCTAGTTTATTTATATTTATTTTATGGTCCCAAGGCGTCGTTTTGCTTCGCGATGGTCTTGCTCGGTCATTGTCAAGACATACCCTCAAGGGACAACGTGCAACTTTGTAAGCAGAATAAACCGTGACAAAGAATACTGCAACGGGACTCGTTTGCAGGGAAAATTGCTTGTGAGAATGATATTTGTTATCCTGCACACTGTGCACATGTAGTTAGAGAACCTACAAAACAATAGTAAGGTACTCTGTGAGTTTTTTTTTATGTGATAACATTACTGCTCTAGAGAGGTAACTTGAAAATTGTCACTGGCAATACCTGACATAATTTGCAAAGGCAATTGTCAGTGTCAGTTTTGAAGTTACCTGCTCGTGTTACACATCCCTAATTCTATACTATCTACGAGTATGTCTATACTAATATTATAAAGAAGAAAGATTTGATTGTTTTGCATTGAATAGGCACCGAAACTACTGGACCGATTTGAAAAATTATTTCACCGCTAGGAAGCTACACCTAGGACACGGAATATGTTATACTTCTTTTTTAATTAGGGATACTTACTAAAACTCCCATAATGTTCCTAACCAAAGGTGTAAAAAAATTACCTAAAAATTTCTTACCTAAGTAATATTTGTTAAATACCCGTGCGAAGCCGGGACGGTTCGCTAGTCGTTTGTAAAAACGATGTGACAACAGACACTAAAATGGTACCGTCATAATTTTGGGAAAACATGATATAAATGATTTAAATATGTATTCGATTACAAGAGGATTGTTTTAGAGGGAACAACAATATAATAAACCTCAGATTTCCAGCGATTAATTAATCTTCGATCAAAGTTTTGAATTGTTCGATGAAAAACATTTTGGTATTAATAATGGTCAGATTTGTTTAAAACGAGCTTTCGGTAACGGTTTATTTCATTAAATAAATACTAGGTTAATCAACTTAGAGAGTACTATGGACTAGACATACCAGCTACAAACGAACGTGGACAAGTAGGGGGGAGGCCGTTAACCAACAATGGGATAACCCATAAAAAAAAAACTATATTTTTTTTATTAATAATATTAGGAATAATAATTAAACTAAAATTACCTAACTATAATAACTAATTAGATTATTAATAGATTAATCAGTGTTACAATAAGAGTTCCTCCATCTGTAGCCCTGACCATCGGTAGCTTGGCCGCTGCTGGCGGCCTTCTAGTTTTTAAGTTTCTTTATAATATATGTTTATTTTTTATATACCTAAGTTGTAAAAAAAACTTTTAAATTAAGATTTTAAACAAATATGTGAATAACAAACATAGTAGTATGTTAATAAGTAATAATTAAAATGAAGGTCGTAGGACCTTGAAGGCTCATAATAATACCAAATACCTACACTAAGGCTATAAACAAAAAAATAAAATTCTTAACTTTTCGAAAACTATGATGAATAATAAAATAATTTCTATACATATTTTAATTCCATCACCAGTATCATTATTTCTTTTAAATGCTTAGCAATGAAATTAATCTTGCATTTTTATTCATATTCATTCAGCTATTCTAATGCTCGTATCAGCCTTTTGTAGAGTAATCCAATAAACTAGCAAAGAAACGCTCGCTTTCTGAAACTTCATAATAATGTTATACACTCCTGGAAGAGTGTACACTCGGGGAAAAATATTTCTACTTTTTAACATTTATTTTTATTTACCTACTCCAAAAATACCTATTTGATATTTTATACGGTTTGATGTGACACCGATGTAATTATCTATCAAAAGGTAAAACGGCTGCATATTCCTATCTAACAGGTTTTATCATGCAAAATATAGTACGTAGTTACACTTACACCTACTGATGCACACCTTTATCGTTGCATTTGATATGACGTGCAACTTATTTTACAAATAAACATACCTACTTAATTATTCTTGAATCTAAAAGGATTGAGTTATTTTATTCTTTCTACAAAAACAATTCGTCATGGTTTTACTCCTTGTGATCTATGTTCTAGTTATTTTACTAGTAAAACACGAAAGAATTTTATAAACTTAGGTACGAGATTTTATCCCTAACAGTACGAGGCGTCAAAATTATTGATAAAACTCGTAAGAAAAGCAACTTTCCTTTTAGTACGTACTAGAAGGTTTTACGCATGTGAAAATAGTCGTACAATATGGTGGCAAAAACCAATGAGTGGAAACTTACGTTTACTATGAAGACACTGAGTTCACTGAGACGTTCAAAATGTAGGCTCACTGAACAAAATTTAAATATGAGTAATGTAGTTTAATCTTGTGTTTTTCATTACCGATTAGTATTTTCGACGTTCCTCAACACTCAAACGAATATTAAAGTGACACAGATTTATATTACAATTGCTTTCTTAATGCGAGTTTATTTGAATGTTATTTTACTGTTTAATTAATTAATTACATTTTCTGTTTAATTAATTAATTAATATTCACGGACACTTAACACAACGCCTTCTAGTCCCAAACTAAGCAAAGCTTGTACGATGGAAACTAGATGGCTGATAGAATACATACATACTTTTTTTTTTTTCTTTCTAAATACATACTTATAATACATAGAAACACCCAGACACAGAACAAACATCTAAGTTTTACAACACACAAATGTTTGTTCTCGGTGGGGATCGAACCCACGACCCACAGCACGGAAGGCAGATCTACTACCGACTGAGCCATGACGCCTGTCATAGCGTTTAGATAGATAGATAGATAGATAGATAGATAATACTTTATTGTACACAAGGGAAAGGTACGTACAAATCTTAAAAATAACTTTGTATAGTACAATGGGCGACCTTATCGCTGAAAGCGATTTCTTCCAGGCAACCGTAGCATGGAAAGTAACGAGCGGAGCGGTAACGGAAGGCGGTGCACAAACAATGTAACGGTAAAAACTAAATTATTACGCAATAAAATATACTACATAAAACTTACATAAATAAAAAATAGAATATACTAATACATACCTAAGTACTTTAATATTGAATACAATGCTAAGCTTTAGCTACTTGTTGTTTCAAAGTTGAATGGTCTACCTTTTTCCAACACTTTAAAAGCCTTAATTTAATAAAACGAAAGTATTCAACAATTTTATTACAGCGGATGTTTTTAAAACCAATTTTTCACGGACCCTGAAATTGGATCAAGGTCATTAAAAACCTATACATTTCGCTCAACTTAAGGAAACGACTTTTTCGTGAATGGCTATTTAATTTCAAGGCTCTGCAGGACGGAACGGATCTCGACTGGAAAATCCTTAACGAGATAAAAAAAGAACTCTTTAGAAGTTTAGCACATTAAATAAATTTTAGAAGATGGACTTTTTAAGTAATTGGACGTATTTTATAAAACGGACCATTGCTTGAATTTACCAAGAAAAATATACGATGTATTGTTATTTTCCAGTAAAGAAAACTTATGGATGGACACGTTCATGCTATTGTTGTGAGGGCATTCACACGTAAGACAGACGCGAGACAGAATATCGGGTGTAGCACTAGTAGGTATACTTACCAGTAGATAGACATGTACTACGTAGGTACTTGTATAGGAATTTCTCGGCGATGCCTCACAAGGCACGGCCTGTGGATGTGGTCAGTGAACATTGTTATAGGTAGTGGTAACCTACCATTTAACATAAGGTGGGTCATCATAATCAACCTATATCAGTCCACTGTTGAACGTAGGTCTCTTCCAAGACGCGCCACAGAGCCCGATCTTTGGCTTTCCTTATCCATGTTAGCCAGGTACATTTCGCAAAACGTCGCCCTATACCTTGCCGGAGGGCATCTTATACTACGCTTGGCACACGTATGCCATCTATGTATAAGTACAAAGATTTTTTATATATGTATAGGATCATTATACACGTTTACAAAGACTCTGTTTTGTGCAAAAACATAGTTTTCTTTCCAACACTGAATTTACCGACTACAAAAATACCGACCGCGTATATACTATCTACAGCGCCGGGGGACAATCTGGCTACTAATTCCCTGTATATGTCCCATGGGGAGATCCCACACGATAATTATTATTCCCCCGGTCTCCTTAGTTACTGCGACATTCGATTATAGAACTGAATTAGCTGGATCTTGCTAGTTCTATCGTTGAATGTACTCGACGTGAATTTTGATTATGTTATCATTACGAGCCTACGCATAGTACGCATGGTGTAATAATATTATGAGTATTAAGTTTACAAGGCATACTACGTGCGAATATATGCCTGAGCTTGCAGCCTTATTATATGTATTTGGAAAATATTATTTCCCACCTGTATCTTGTGTCCAAGATTTCTGAGGATAGTCACCTCAAATTGTTTTTTATCGTTGCGAGCTGTTATTTTTATAATGTGACTCACTATCGTCATAACATCCGAACATCAAACCTTTACTACGAAATAAAAATAGGCTATCATAATATTTTCTTCCATTATTCGGAAGCACCACAACGCAATACCCAATTTCCTTGTTTTGATTTCATATCCCATGGTAATTATCATTTCTATCCAGCAAGGGCTGTTTTCGCACTGGCCGTTTCCATCACTTAGACGATACCAGCAGTTGCTTGAAGAATAATATCGGTGTCGTGTCGTCACACACTGAGATATTATGTATAATGATTAGCTCCCTAGGGCATCGTATGAGTGAGGTATGAGTCGGAATGTGAAAACGCCCTTAAGCTCTCTGCCGATATGATGTCGGTGTCGTATCGTCAGCAGTGTGAACCCGGTGTGTGATTACTCTGATAGCAGCAATAAGAGGCTCTTGTACGAAACATTACTTTTGTCTGATTGGCCTTGTTTTTGCAACACCATCATTGCTAGTCGTTATGTTTGTCCGTAATGGATATTGCCGTCGTCAGTTTATTTTTTTGTCTTCTCTTTCTCCGTACTTTATGTTTATGGTGCTCTAGCTTTTGCTTGCGTCTTCGGGCTTTTTGCCATGAAATTAACAGTGAAAAAAACTTTTCATTTCTAGTGGTGTCGGCACCACTAGAAATAAAACTCGGGTTTTATTGGGGTTTTATCGATGTAAACCTTCGTTGAATCAAATAGACAGATAAACTAGACAGGTAATACATAATTATACATATTTTATTAGCGTAGATGGATAATACTGGCGCCACTGAAAACCAGCGCCTGGGCAGGATATTCACATATCCTGCCCTGGCACCATGCTGAGTGGTGGCCATTTTTGTTATTTTATTTTAATTTTAAGTTTCATATGACATTGTGTAACATTGTAAAGTTTAAAAAATAACAAAATAAATATTTTTCTTTCTTTCTAATATAGGTCAATAAGTAGGTACTTAGTGAAAAGGTGGTCTAATCAACTGTTATATACTTGCTAATACAATGATTTGAACCTATATAACAGCGAAAGTTAATAAAGTAAAAAAAAAAATACCTAGAATTAAATTCACAAAGGCACCAAACCTAATACGAAAAGCACCCTCCAAGAACAATACAGAGATAGTATTACAAAATTAGCCAGTCACAGATGAAAACTTAGATGTGAAATTCCATTCTCAATTCAACATCTACAAATCTCGCTGGGAACACTTCCAAGAGCAATTTCTCCATCCCAACTTACGTCACTGTACCATTCAACTTCTTATTATTCTGAGCGGGCAACATTTTTCTCCATCTCTATGAATTCTGAACAATCTAACCGCTGACGTTAAACACGAAAGCAAGGGCAAAATACAACGACATTATGGCGAAATAGAATGAAATAAAGTAGTTCACTACGCGATATTTATTTTGTGACTCTGAATAACAGAAGATTAGGGCTTTGCATTATGTCTCCGCATAGTCTTTGCATATTATAGTTTAGGCACCACCACCAAGAGCGAGTGTATCATAAATGCAAGCAAAGCTGCGAACAACAGCTTATATACGAGTATATACAGGGTGTTACCAGACCACTTCCGAAAACTTGGAGGTTCCAATCAGACCATGATACTGAAAACATTAAGCGAAAAAAATCGCGAAAAAAAAAATTGACTTGACTATCTCTTTTTAAATTTTTTTCTAGTTACATACACACAGTACAACATAATAAGACATATCTGCCTAATTATCTCATTTAAAAAAGCAAAAAAACAAATAAAATAAATAAAGCAGCAATGTACACGCAGCACGCAGATTACGTCTACTACAGCATGAACAGCTGAGAGTTCATCGCGGGTCATTCAAGTACGCGACGTGCGAGCGACCTACGTTAGCACCTACCTACGTTAGTAGGCACTTACGACACAGAATAAATAATAGTACTACGCCTCGACCTTACCTACGTGAATGCGTACATTGCGGGCTGGCGAAATAAATACAAATCTTTAAACATTGTTTTCTCCGGCTATAATTATTTTTCAGGATAACTGATTTTTTTTTGGTTGGGTTTTGGTGTGCTGTAGCTCCCCCTTTCGTTTTCGGAAGTGGTCTGGTAACACCCTGTATATATGCATATAATTGCATAACTTTTTTGCTTCGCCGCAGTCGGGTAAAAAAAAGTGTCAAATGGAGTGTTATTAACTTGCAAAAGAAAAGGTAAGTGAATGTAATTATTTTAATTTTATTTTCGAGTTGTTTATGAAGCTACGTTATTATAACTTTGACCGTCGCTCGGGCGAATGCCACCGCATTTATTTAACGGTAAATGGAAGTTAAGCGGATTGTTATTGTTTACGTAAAAAGTTTTATCTTTAATTTTACCTTTTTTTAGTATCGCTGAATCTTTTCAGATACCTATCGCAAAAGTTTTTTATTCTAAAGTAAATCTTTTGAAGACTTTACATTTTCAATGAATCAGATATTTATTTAAGTATCAAAGGAATTATCTACAAAACGATCTTTCATCCCATTTCGGATATTATCAAACCGAAATTAATTAAATTTAGTAAACACGGTTTATTTATACGAATATCCAGACTTGTATTATGCTGGTTTCCTGTTTTCATTCGAAAATAATAAAACCACCGATATTCGTTATTTCTCAACAAATACGTTGGTTTTTTTAATGAGAACTTCTCGTTTTAAATGTGTGTAATTAAGTTAAAAATATAAATAAGTGGTAAAATACAGATTGTTAATCAACAGCCAGTGAGTACTGGTTTCAAGCCGTTAGCCAAAATGGCTGATAAATATAATGCCTTTTATTTTTTTGACACAAAACGACATATAGTATTTAATACAAATGATTTTTTATCAAAAAATTAAAATTAAAATTACAGCGCTACGCCGTAGCACTTTGTGTAGATGTGCTACGGCGTAGATCACTTTAATAAGTAGAGATTTCTCATAGGGGCATTTCAGGATAGATTCTAGGTTATCATCAATTCGAAACACAATCATAGCCAACTAGTGCGTATCACCAAGAGATTTAAAGCCAGTTAATTTCGGTTGAAATTCGACGTTTGTGTGACGCAAGTGGGCTTCAGCGCAAATTGCCCACTGACATAGAATAAACATAAATAGCTGGTCAACTAGATGCAGTTACTTATCACACCAGTCATATAATACTATACCAAATACTATGGATTTGGTTAAGTTCAGTTGTACATGAATATGTGACAGCTTTTATCCGGATACCTGAATTTCAAATAATAGGTGCACTTTTTTATTTTATAAGAACAATTTGCTATTGTTGCTAAGATCTAGAATAGTAGAGATATTATTAAAAAAACATAGTTTTTTTCTTATACATATCGCCACTTCAGACCCATCATACTCCTTGCCGCGAAGTACAAGATCATGCCCAAAATGCTGAACAAAACTAATACTACTATAAAAAAATTAGTTATATAACTATAATGTTTACTAGAAGAAGAACAAATAAAAGAGATCTTAAAAGATAACTCTTTGTACTGTTTTTATCCTATGTGCAATAACATATTTTCTATCTATCTGTCTGTCTTAACATGACCTCAACTACTTATACAATTGCTGATTTTATCGCTGAACAGCGCCATCTACAAAACAACCTTTTGAAATATAAACTTTAAACTAAATAAGCCAAATACGTACCTGCTTCAACTGTAGCTATGTCAATACTGCGACAGTGGCCGAGGTATGGTTCACTAGGTAATTATCTTCGCAAATGATCCAGACAGATCATCTGCAGATCATGCGGGTTAATTTGGGGGAATAATGCATCGGAACATCTATCTATCTATTCTATTATATCTACCTATCTATACTATTATAAAACTTTTAAAAAGCCAAAAATTTAAATTAAAGATAAAGGTAATAAACCGAGTTTGTCTGTTTATTTGTTCTGCCTTAACTGCTGGACCAATGTCCATTCAAAACTTATAACATTCGGAAGCCCTTTTTCCGGATTGAAATTCCATTCAAAGTACCGAATCAACATTGAATTTTATAAACAAATGTTTTAGAAATCGGTTAGTGTCTAACTTAACTAAATAGAAGATACGATTACTAATTACAGCAGTGACAGCGGTAACGAGGCGATTGGCGTTAAACATCTATTTACGCTAATTAGTTTTGCGGTGTCCTTCCTATACCTACAGCATTTCGTTGGCTGAACAGTATTTGGTTAAGTACAATATAGCAACAGGAGGATTCAGGATTTCGGTTTGGGAGGGGCTTGACCCAGCCATTAGGACTTGTTCTGAAAAATCCTATTTCATCCTTGGATAGATCTACAGCTGGCTCCCCTCCAGCTGCAGGTCTGTCCAAGGGGGGGGGAAGTCTTATGCCCTAGCCCCCAAAAGACCGTCTCAACCAAAACTAAATGCACAAGTTTAACTATAATGTTATTTAAGTACCCTCGAACGCCCGTCTTTTTAATCATTCAAAGTGAAACTATATTTATGATCAAAATTAGCTGTGTCTGGTGTAGATCGCTGTTTAGCTATGAGACCGCTCTTTGTGTATCATACGTAAGTTTTTAGTTCCAGTGTGCAATAAAGTATTTTCTATCTATTTACTATGTAGTTACCAAAATAATTATGTTCTAACAGACGTTCTTTCCACAAAATTACCCTGCTCTTTATATTATCAAGCGGTACAACAGTATTTCTCTTTTATCGCTCAGTGAATCAGTGAATGTCGGTACGTCTCACGTGCCCCGCACTTAGTAGATCACATTAATCCGTGGTTCATTTTCAGAGATTAACGACGCTCGTACGGAGTATGAATTAACTATCGGGTAAAGCGACGGAGTTATTAGCCTTCTAGGCTCTGGTTGCGAGGAACTGGCATATAGAATCAATTCATTTCATTTATTGATTGCATACATGGTTTTTATGAATAGCTTAAAAATTTGAAATTGTTTACTCGTATTTGAGACAAACATGATAATAGGTCATAGATAGGTAAAATAACAGTCATGTCCCCTGTGAAAAGGCGCAGAATATAGATTATAATATTAAAAAGTGATGATAAATGAAATAATAATTAGAAACACTAACACAATAACTAAGGAGATGCAAAGTCAAATCATCTAGTATAATAGACAATTTTTTAAAATTTTACTGAGTAAAAGATTTAATATGATTTTCATTTTATTCCATAAACCGGGTGGTTGGAATGCTTGGGAGCAAAAGAATCAGTATGATCTGCCTGATAGCTGTTGAAGTGTATTTGAAGTAGGTACCTACACAAAAACAGTACGGAGCGAGATGGAAATCAATGGATTCAATGGAATCAATGGACTCGCAAGGGAACAGAGGAAGGAACTTATACCTAGCATTACCCAATGCTGAGAAGTTATATCACAAAAGTCTGAAAACAGTAAGAAACTGAAAAAAAACATTGTGCTACTTATAACCCACTAAATGAGGCAATCAATATTTTTGTATTTGTGACATCCCAACAAAATTCCAATGATATTTTTAATAGATTTTTTTACCCCTGAGATTTCCCAGAGCACCGGCACACAACCGACACCAAATAACTTTTCAACAAAAGGCGCAAAGCTCTTATACGTACTCATACATCGCTGGAGAGTGATTGCGTTTAACTGCGAATACATTTTTCATGGAAAATAACACATATTTCTCAATGAAATTCTTGTCGATCGAGCAGCCGCTCTGTCTTGCTTCTTTTCCTTTTTGGCCGGTTGATTTGTGTTCTATGAGTGTTCCCAGTTCCGCTGCACTCGCTCGGATATTGGATATAATATGTCGTAAGTCATAAGATTGTGCTCGCCGAGTTTATAATGATCTGCATATCTGTGGGAAAATGTGGAAACAATTTATTATTGGACGGAAATAATTGAGCCAATATATCTTTCTTCTAAATATATAAAATTCTTATAAAGCTGACTGACAATCAACGCACAGCCTAAACTGTAAGTCATGGAGGTATGAAATTTGGAGGGTAGTTATCTTTATAGTGTAGGGGTGCACTAAGAAAATAATTTAGAAAAGTCACACTCTAACTAAAGGGTCTAGAATGCGAGCAACGCCGCGGGGACGGCTAGTACAGAATAATATAGGGAGTAATAAAACCACTCCCGAAAACTTCCGGTCTTGCGTCAGGAGTGTGCATGAGTGAGAAAAATCTGCTGTTTAATACTATTGCAATAAATACTTAACTACTTGGCAAAAATGTATGGAACAGCATTTTTTTATTTTAGCGCTGTCACTCTGTGGGTCACATTGAAGGTTCCTTTAACCCCTCGAAGTTTCCCGTAACGGTCTGTTTACACCGTGTTAGTATACGGAATTTGGTATACAGATGTTTCGATACAGTTATTCGCCTTAATATCTCATATTTACAGATTCCCTCGGCGCGGATCAGCACACGTCCTGGGAAGTACAAAAACACGAG
The DNA here is from genome assembly GCA_918843925.1 of Eulithis prunata. Lineage (NCBI taxonomy): Eukaryota > Metazoa > Arthropoda > Insecta > Lepidoptera > Geometridae > Eulithis > Eulithis prunata. The sequence continues at coordinate 4,126,213 of OU974014.1, read as the reverse complement.
ATATTTTCGCAATATATTTTTATTCCGAAAACGTCTGTGAGAGGGATTTAGAAATGTAATAATACCTTTAATATCGTCCGGTGATGATAGCTTTGCAAACATCCGTCAGCCTAAAGCCATTATCGCCCAGAGGCTCATTGTGAAATAAACTAGGTGCGTATTCGATTACTTTTGATGGACAGACAGCGGGTTAAAATAATCGCTATCTATTATTGTTAAAATTGAACAGAATTTATCTGACGTGAAATATAAAAGCTATGAAAACGTGGAATTTACAAATTCTCTTCTAAATTTATAAAACTCTTTTGAAGCTGACTGACAATCAACGCATAGCCTAAACTGTAAGTCCTAGAGGTATGAAATTTGGAGCGTAGTATCCTTATAGTGTAGGGATGCACTAAGAAAGGAATTTTGAAAAGTCGCACTTGGTACTGACACGTGATTTTGCACAGCGCACTAAATACTTCTAGGTAACACAGTATCACATTTCAAAACCAGTAAACCTATTGATAGAACCCAGTCCCGAACGTTGCGAAGTGTTAGTTCATTTCTAAACGAACAATTCAATTAAGGAGGTAGGTCTTACCTTTGCTCGCCTAATTGGGGCACCCAGCTTACCGTACTTCTTGCTAAGCCATTTAGGGATGTACCTTTTTACGAAAACTCAACAAGACAAAGACTACAAGACAAGAATGCGTTTCGAGAAAGATTTAGTGTGATCTAGCAAAAAAATTTCCAATGTTGCCCGAGCTCCTATTTGTAGGAAATTTAATAACGATGCAGATCTAGTTCGGCTAGTCGTTGAAAAACTTTTGCTTGTGATTCCGCGATGTCTTTCTGCAATGTCTCATATTTCAAACTGACAAAATATAAAGCTTTTAAATTGTACATTGTCTTCGAGCCTGCACCTTAGATGAAAAATAATTTTACTGCATAATTTTTACTAAGGACTTGTTTGTCATCATTTTTATAGGATACTTACGATGGTACAGCCCTACACATTACCGGACAGAAGCACAGAAGTTTACGGAAAGCTCGTCCTATTAAACGTAGCAAACACACGCTGTGATACATTCATTAGGGAGACACCGTAGCCCAAAGCGGGGGATCCGTAAAACTAAAAATTACTTACAGTAAATGTACGGGTTTTGTTCTATTATTCGTTGCTGAAATACACAGCCTATCTGTATAGGTATATACATTGACATTGTTTTGTTATTATAAAATAATGCAATTTTGCATGGGGGCAGAGTTTTACTAGAACAATATAAATGATAGTTTTAGTGTGGTCCAAAATTGAGCTTATAGTTCATTAGAGTTGTTTAAACATTTAGTTAGGTTGGATAATACTGAAGATAGTAAGAACTTGGCTACTAAGTAAAATATAATAATAAGTAATACCCACAAACTGTACAGAAGCAGCATCAATCAAATATAGGTAACTAACTGCCTGCATAGTATTCACATCATCAATATATAGGTATAAAACTCTTTTGAAGCTGACTTAGACTCAACGCACAGCCTAAACTATAAGTCCTAGAGGTATGAAATTATAGTAGTATCCTTATATAGTGTAGGGGTGCACTAAGAAAGGAATTTTGAAACGTCACACTCTAAAGGGTAGAACGCGAGCAACGCCGCGGGCGACGGCTAGTCGAGTACAACTGTAAAATTGATATTCAAATACCTACAAATAAATCTACAAGCAAGAGTATCACTTGAAAATATGAAACTAGATTTCTAGATTTCAATAGTTCTCAATACATTTTCAAGCAGCAATCTTGTAAATACCTAAGAATTTTCAGCAAACGAATTTACGAGGTTTCTACATACAATATGGCCGCATAGTGCATTTGCTACAGTCACAGAATACTCTAAAGCAGTATCAGTTTCATTTTTCACTGTGATATAAGACGTTAGTAATATGATTGGATCTGCTTAAAAACAGAACAATATATCCATCAACGTATCACATAGTTAATTTTAGTTAAAAATTGCCTAGTGTTTGTCAGCTACATTCGGCAGATCTTTGCTCCACCATCATCGTGCTGGAGCGCGTCTTACACTACGCTTCTGTGGCCGTTTGCCAATACCGTTTCTATACATGAGTTCGTTTGATCAGCGGTCAGCGTTTGATTAACCTGCCCAATAATTGTTCATCTTTTGATACCATGAGACTTCGACTCATTACATTTTTTGGTCGCTGATTTGCTGAACTACTTATATTTTGATTTAAATAAAAAAAAATAAAGGATAATCAGTCCCTTCTGCCAGGTTGCTCCCACAAATGTGATATTTACTCTAGTGACTGTAGAATATCAGCGTGGCTGAAGATGTTTTAATAGATGATTTCGAGTGACACACTGCAAGGCAAGGTAGCTTCGTCTTTGATCTCGGCATGCAGACTTTTCTTTGAGAGCTGATTGAGCGCAGCGCTCTGTGTGCATACGAAAACATACTGAAGTCTGTTGGGATTCACTAAAATACTGCCAAAGAAGCTGTTTACGTTGCTAAGATTTTGAGCCACATGTAGTTATTTGCTGAGGATAATTGGCAAAATTTTTGATTAAATTGAATTTATAATATTGAAAATGAACCCCGGCTGTCAATTGTTATGGAAATACTTACCTATTTTGTTAGAAATTTGATTCTAAATATTTCGATTTTACAGAATAAATAAGTGTTGCTAAATACACAACCCTACAATAAAACAAAATCTAAAAAAATATATTTTACGAATGCTTCAAAATGTCAGTAAAAAGTATTTATTTTCTCAAGCTTGAAGCACTTTTTCTACTCCGAAGCTGTATTGAATAGTTGAATGTCGAAGCAAAGCTTAGACAATGGTTGCTACAGAACCAGGCAAAGTTTAATAATACGGGTCAAGTCTCAAGAAATTATTGGAGCTAACCGGAATTCAGATAATTGTTACGAGTGGCTATAGATCATTGATAGGGACAGATAAGACATATTGATGAGTACTATAACCCCCGAAGTTTCTGGGAGTGGTTTTATTAAGTAGGTACTCTTTGTATAAAGTTTTAACATTTGAAATCAATGATCTTCTTTGTAAAATCTTTAATTGAAATAAATCCCTCTATGTTTTGTTGTAGTAAGTTGCTTGTTTTTCTAGGTCACTCCAAAATCTGTGTTTGTGTTCGCAGAAATAAGGTTCAATGTGTTTTATAAGTTTGTTTTTCAGTAAGTTTGTTTACAATTTCAGTATCCTTACTCATATCTACATTTGACTTGCCTAGAAGAAACTTATTTACCATCCTCTTGGAAACATACAAATGTTTGTGATATTATTACAGCTAGTAGGTGCATATTTATAATATTTTATTTAATAATAATTACTTACGTACGTGATGATAAAAAAATGAAATGAATAAAGTGTATAGTTTGTACGTCCCCGGTCCCGTGGAGAAACAGAGTAAATATATTTGGCTATAACTAGACCAAATTCTCTTTAACACTGAAAACGTAAGCTCAAAGTTTTACTATTACTTAACCTTAATTAAAATCTTGACTTTTAAGACTCATCAAAGAAGTTTGCCGTCCTAAAAACTTTAGAGATAGAATTTAATTTTATAAGAAAAACCAGACAGTCTTATAACAAAACAACTGGGTTATTGAAACTTTGTATACTTAAAAAAAAAGTAGGTACAGGTCATCTTTTACGTATTGCGGTTCGTTTCATGAAAATTAGGTACCTATCTCTGAAGCGCCCTACTGACCTCAATTTTAGCTGAACCGTTCCTAGCCAGCTTCTGCAAATCGACGTTAAATCAAGCCGAGGAAGCCTCGTGATGCTCCGGCTACATAAACTTGATGTTAAATAAGCCGTATTATTTGGTGAACTTAAAGGGAAATCACCTATTTCCTACTAAATTATACACAAACCCACCTTAAACGCATTTACTTAATGCAAACCCTATTACGGCGTGTCTTATAGCCAAGACGACACTATCAAGCTTGAGCATAACAAACTTAAAAAAATATATGATTATGTACCTGATCACGTGACTTATCCTTACCTATCGCTTATAAAATATTGTATTTCAATATTATTTGTATTATATTGTCTATCGACTGTAAAATGTCAACTTTGCTAATCATTTTGTATGAGGGAGGGCATTAGAACTCACTATATAATTTATAAGCAGACCTTATATTAATATAATATTAAACTCTCTTATACTTTGAGGTAAAGACAAGACAGAAGATTGCAAAAAGACTTTCTTTTACCACCTTTTTGTACAATGGGTCAATTACGCACACAATACGTATAGAACACCCCATTTATGGGGTAAATAACGTAGAAACGGTCCCAATTTCTACCACACATACCCCTTATGATACTGTTAACTGCTCTTATGGAAGCCAAACTAGGAAACGGAAAATTGGACCTTAGAGAAAGGATGAGAACCCTTACTTAGGACAATATAAACTGAAGACCTCCTTATAATTTGATTATTTAGAAACCCAAAATATTATCTGCAAAAGTATCATGCGATTTTTTACATATTGCGCTAAAACTCTACCCAGAGACGTGCCCTAAAGAAAAATAAGCTCGAGAATAATTTATCAATTACTTTGAAATCTATGTATAAGGGGATTAGTCATTAAAATTTCCATATGAAAGTAGTGCTTATTAATATGATACAAAAAGAACTAAGTATGTTTTTTCTTTGTTATGTCGTAGTGGCGTATCTAACACCTACAAATACTACCATACCACCATATCTGTAAAAGCAAGAAGAACCTCGCAGTACAATTTGCAGTTTTACGATATCAAGAGACATAAAAAAAAGATTGGTATATACTCCATGTGTTTAAATAAAAAAGCGCTCTACTAGTGTATTTCTTCGACTGAAGTTGTGATTCCTACTTATCCAACTTTACCGTCCAGAAGCCAAACAGCTTTTGGATGAATAAGGTAATTAGCAAGAAGTTGCCGGCGAAGGAGCGCGGCCTTTGTTCTGTGTGGTCCCTGGGATGTTCCTTCCCTTGTTTTGCACTTATTACGTTGGAAGTGTTTTTAGAACTGCTTCCGGTGTTGTCGAGATCATAATGTGTTTTGAGATCTTTGCTTATAGTACGGCAGCCGACAATAGAAACCTTAGTATTTGATACAAGGATAAGCTCCATGGCACACGATAGGGTGAAAACAGAGATGCATTTACACCGTATGATACAAGAATAACATTAGTGTCATCAAATAACCCTTCATAAGATGACACGTATGTAATTTTGTTGTGGTTTTGGCCAAATCGGATAGTTCTTTCTGATAATGTGAAGGTTAGTATATATTATATAGGTAATCGTATGCCATGAGGATTATCTTTGTATCAGTAGGTACTATTCTTAGCCATGATCGGTTTCAACATTCGGCACACTATCGAATAAGATTATATCCCAGCTTATCAGCACTGCTGATATTCACGTGGTAGTTCAGTCAGTGTCTTGTGCACGCTTCCGATTAATACTGACTTGCATCAATTAAGCTATCTAGTGTGTAATATTTACTTTTGTCAAGTAGCTCATTGCATTTTGTACAAAACAGCTAATTTATTTTGCGCGTTAATACTAATTCTCATACTGATGGTTCCTTAGAAGTATTAACTCTTGGAAAGTTTTCGGAAGTAGTTTTTTTACACCCGGTATATTTGCAACGGTTTCATTTACGGAACTGTTTTATGTATTTTTTGTAAATTTTGCAAATTTTCGCTGTAGTTTTATTTTTTCAAATCTCGATAGCGATAATACAAAAAAACCGCAATAAAAATACTGGCTCTTTTCCCTCGTGGAATATTACAATGTTTGCAATAAATTCGTTTACTTTTTTCCTCAATGGAATCTTGTGCAAATAGACTAAAGTATTGTTATAGGTACGATGAACTTCTATTTATTTGGCATATATATTGAATCAACGACATTTTATAATATAGATTAAAAATATTGGTGGTCTAAAATTAGAACCGTACAATTTGTGCTAAAACTAGGGCGAGATCACATTTTTTTATCATCTTATACTTACTTTGAAGGGCTATAGAGGTACGACGTGTTATTTTGCAATCAAGTGCCCGGTTTTAGTAAGTACCTAATAAAATAATGGTTATTTGGTGTTTGTATTTAATCACTAAAATTGAAACTTCTAAAGAATATAAAACGTAATAAAAATTCATAGTAAAAACCTACGTAGTGTAAATAGCCACTGTTTGTATGCCAAACTATAACAACGTGTTTCGTTTATATTTTACTTAGTTAAAACGCATACAATAATAACGAGTTTGAATATAACATTATGCGACGCAGGTCATAAACCTGAATAAAATCAAATTTCTATTATCGGTACAATTGTTATTGAGATAACCATTCAATTCATTTGAAATTGATAGTCAATTTTGCCGATATCAATGCGTAAAATATAATATCTCACGCCATACAATGCCAATCTACAGTAGCAATCACCAACACCCAATAGGTGTATTGGACCCAGTTAGGGCTGCCAAACAGAAAACAAGTCAATCGTGTTACTGATATATTTTGGGACACCTTTTTTGTCTGTTTTTGCTTGTGTGCAGTGTAGATTTTATAGAAATAGGGCATTTATGAGCTGTTTTTATATTCTTCGTAAATAATGATGCTAAACATGATCTCATTAACCATCAATTTTGTATTATTTTATTGATTTTTGGCTGATTTTACGTAGGTACCTACAACATGGTTTAAGCAAAAGACTCAAGTGAATAAATAGAAGTTAGCATCCCTATTGGAACACAGAGTAATATTCGTGTGCGAGGTCCCAGGCAAATGTAATTAGTCGACGACGTCCGACCCCTGCAGTTTGCATTCTCTAAATGTTCCTACTCTGCACAGCGAATAACCCATTATATCGATTATCTAGCTTTGTATTAGGTTCTTTTGTTACCAAATGATTATACTAGATGTTATTTGTGATAGTGTGAAGCTGTATCTATCTGTATGTAACAATTAGAATACTCTGTTTTATGTAAATATTAGCAAGCTTGAAAAATTTATTTTTATTTTTGTTTCTACGATGAGGTATATACATACATACTCGTACATCTACGTATCTTATAGTTTAATGTTATTTAAATATAATGTGTAATTTAGTTTTGACCTACATTCAGTTATTTTTTTAAATAGATAAGTAAAATGAATTCATAATGAATAAGGAACTTTGTAAAAATGTTTATGTAAACTATTAGTAGGTTTCAGATAGCAAAAAAAGGAAATAAAACAAAAAATTCAGAAGTAGTTTTATTACACCTTTATATTATTATATAGGTATTTTTTGCCCATACCACCAAAGAACGAGACACTATAGTAGGTACTCGTACCTACTAAATAAATGATTTAGATGCTTGTATTGTATTTGTATACATAACTTATACTCAGCCGGGTTGCTCGATGGTTCCCACCAAAAATACATTTTATTTTCAAAACAAAGATAAGCTCTTGGCACAATCCCCTCATTGAGGTTGTATTATGTATCTGTGATGTTCCCACAAACTGACCGGGTTGATTGTCTGCCAAATATAGGTGCATTTGGCGTACGACCATAGCAGGAAATCAGCTAGCTTTCCAAATAAATTCTGAATACAAGTAGAGACTGTCTGTCTGAAAATTGAACACTGTATTATTTTAGCTAATCAAAGTGAAATGTATTTATTCTTATACCAAGTAATAAGAACGTCCCAAAAAAAATGTGGGATTAATATAAAACTTTATAAACAACTTTTCTTCTCTTTTCTTTCTTTCTTGTGTTAGTGTTTTGTCACTGAATATGCTTGAATAGAAAAAGTTAAAATTATATTGATAAGTACAGACTCTTCAATATATAATTTTAAAATTAAAGTACAGACTTTAATCCCCCCAAATTTTTGAGAATGGTATTTTTGTCAACCTGTCTGTGTGTATATAATGTATGTATGACGTGTGTGTACTTTTGAAACATTGGGCTGATGTTTATACGGAAAAATGTCGGTAGGTTAATTGAGGTTTTCAATTTTATATTAAACACCGTCTCATACCTTATATCATAAAATAATATATTAATAAAATAATCGAGACGTAGCTAGAAATGCTTGGCATAGTGCTTGCCCTGATACCGCTCCCCCCAAATCACTTTCGTTCTAACGGGAATGGGACGGGCCTCTGTGCGAGTTAACAAGGAACTCTCTGTTACAAACGTGTTCAAACTCCGCAGATCGTGCCCGTCTCTCAGCCGTCTCTAAACAGGAGTCAGGTTTCTAGTTGCAAGCACTTCACTCTCATAATACTGGTACTTTAATGGATCCCGTCACGTTCCGTATTGCAACCTGCGTCTACGGTTGGGTGCGCGATGCTGTGCGCCTCATCGATACCAGTGCGGTACGGCTGTCGAACAGCTTGGTCACCACGGATTATCGTGCACTAGAGCCGCCGGTCGGATATCCCGCCACGCTAGCCTTAACTATATCATCCGCCGGGCTTTTACCAGCGTGAATGTGGCAGCTATTCTTGAGCCGAATGGTCTGCTGCGTGACGATGGCAAACGGCCTGACGGTATGACTCTTGTTCCTTGGGAGTTGGGAAGGCCTTTAGTGTGGGATGCTACTTGCGTCGATACCCTTGCTCCTTCACATCTGCCTAGAACATCCGTTAAGGCTGGTGCGGCGGCAGACTCGGCCGAGGATCTCAAGAGGCGCAAGTATAGGGCCTACACATTTGTGCCTCTTGGGGTCGAGACTCTAGGTCCGTGGGGTACCGAGGCCCTCCGGGTTTTTAAAATTCTTTCAGGGCGTCTAGTCAAAGCGACGCGTGACCCGAGGGCTGGTGATTATCTAAGCCAGCGTCTCAGCATTGCTATTCAACGCGGCAATGCAGCCAGTGTCTTGGGCACGCTTCCGATTGGTACTGATTTGGACCAGTTTAGCTATCTATAAATCGTTTGCAACGGTTTGTAGATAGCTCAACTGTTTTATGTGTATTTTGTAAATATTGTAAATACTGTACCTATTAGTTGTAATTTTCTTAATCAAATACTGGACTTCTCTACTAAATAAAATAATATCTATTGAAATTTGACACAACGACTTCCAAGCCTTATATAATTATGTACCATTACAATAATAATGTTTGTATATCTCTGAGCTTACGCCATTGTATTTTAATCATACAAATTAGATTTAATTGTCGACGTCACGTAAATTTATTTGCCTGGTAATTCCTGATGTAGAAACTCCTTAGTCGGGCTCAAATTAAATTTCAAATCGCAAATCTAATTTGGTTCCCTCTTGAACTCCCAACAAGAGCATTCTTCTCTCAATCGTTCACCTAATTATCGTTCACAATCATTTCTATGACATACTTTGAAGACAATTTATTCACGCAAGGACAATAATTAACAAAAATTACCTCGTTCTTTTTGAAGACGGTTAATTCGGTGGTCGGTCTGATTACGCCCCCTTTGGGCTTATAATTTTGTAAGGACTTCGAGTCGCTTAGCGACTATGTCAGCCCGGGTAATTATGTTACACCTTGTATTCTTGTACCTTCCAGACTTCATCATTGAAAATACTCTCTGAGATAAAAGGTACAGTCACATGAATAAACATACCGGTTAAGTATGTGTCACACGCCACAGTCACGTTCAAAAGTGTAAAGGAGAATTGAATTTAAATTTATCATTTGGCTTTTAGATCCAGCGTGTGATTTCCGGGACATATTGATCGATCTACGGACGCTAGTTACACAAATCATTGTCCTGCCTGAATGGCAAGCACCAATCGGTTTCGTGCTGTGTCCCGAATCTGATTGATTTACCACTGGATGGCTGAGAAATCTGCGTCATATTACAATAGAATTTCTACGTGCCTGTACTTGTATAACAGTTGAAATCTAATATTGTGATATTATACATGTAGGTACCCATAAATACAAGCTTTGCTTAGTTTAGGACTAGAAGGCGTTATGTTGAATGTCCGTGAACATTTATTAATTTATTATCTATGAACATGTTTTAATTCCATATTGAATACATATAAAACCACAATTATTCTTTTAAATATGTTGTGATAGTTGAAACACAAGCAAACGATACTCCTAAATAAAAAATATAAAGCAACCTAAATTAAAAAAGTTGGCAATCTAGATTTTGCAAGTGATCTCTTCTTTGTAGAAGAAATATTTATTACATTATTGATGTTGAGTTCGTAGCTCAATTAAAATTCTATAAAATCAAATAAAATCTGCTAATCTTATTTTATTAAAGCAAACTTAAACATTTTCCAAAAGTAATCTGTTACTAAGTATTGAGTTCTTTTTAAAATCATCAATATATATAAAACTCTTTTGAAGCTGACAGAGAATCAACGCACAGCCTAAACTATAAGTCCTAGAGGTATGAAATTTGGAGGGTAGGTTCCTTATATAGTGTAGGGGCGCACTAAGAAAGGAATTTTGAAAAGTCACACTCTAACGCGAGCAACGCCGCGGGAGACGGCTAGTTGATTCTAAATTCAAAACTGCAAAGACGTAAGGTTTTCAGTAAGGAAATGAAAAATGTAAACTCTACTTTCAAGAGGTAAGAAGCATGTTTTCAAAGCCCACATCATCCTTTGAGGCAATTCAGTTTATTTGGAGCAACGGTTTTCTTTTGAAAAACTTCTAATACTTAAAACGTATAGATAGGTACAGTGACTTTTGTGTTACAGTGACTAAGTAGTTGGCTATAAACGACAATGTAGAGTGTCTTCTAGAGGGAGATTCAGGGGCTGCTGAAGACGAATGCTGGTTGAAACGGTTTTGGCGTTTTTGGACTGTGTGTGCAACCTATGTTTAGCCTTTGTTTAGCAGTATACAAAGACTCGTTGCTCTTTCCATGGTAACAGAGCTATACTCCTGAAATTTCCACTGAAAAATTCCGATTAGTATGGATTTCACTTTTTTCCAGGAATTCCCGGTAACCATAAAAAATGTTATCAGATGAAAGTTTTAAGTTAAAACATTAATATTTATTCCATTTTTTATCAAAACAATTTTCTTCTTTCCAATGCAAAGTAGCGTAGGAACCCGATTTGTTTTTAATGAGTTATCTGAAGAAAAGGTCTCCAAAGACCGTCGAAATCCTTTGAAAGGGCCCAAAGTTGAGCTGAAACTTAATGTCACGGTTCAAATTCCAAGTTAATTAACTGTTACTGACGTTGGTGGCTTGTGTTAATTTCATAAAACATGATGGGTTAAACATCTTTAGACTCACCAAAGCCGCGCTTAAGTCGGTACATCCACATAATAATATAATTACGCCATAATTATGCCATTTTGATTTTTCTAATAATTATATAACTATTCTATCTAGCTCCCATATTACAAGTTTTGCTTAGTTTGTAGACTAGGGGGCGTTGTGTAAAATGTCCATGAATTTTTATTTTATGACTAGCTTCCGCCCGCGACAACATTCGCGTCCCATTGGATCCCGTTAATTTTCCGGGACAAAAAGTATCCTATGTTACTTATAATACCACCAAAAATATGTGTACAAAGTTTCATGATGATCGGTTAAGTAGTTTTCTTGTGAAAGCGTAACAAAGAAACTTCCATTCACATTTATAATATTAGTAGGATTATGGAACAAAAGATGTATACCTACAACAACATGTGACAACAACGAATCAATAAGATAAAACGTGGGTTCATACCACTGTCAAAATAAAATATACCTATCCCCAATATTATACTTTGGTTGAAGATAGCAAATAAACAAAGGTTTATTCCTAAAGCATCCAAAAATATTAAAGCGTAAAAAAACCAATGGTGTTCCTACTTTAAAAAAAAAACAAATTAAAAGCCAAGGAAAACGAACTTAGATAGGGAACTAGTAGGTAAGCCACGATACGAAGAGAAAATAAAAGAATGCAATTTCATCATTGCTCATAATCACCTTTGCAAGGTTCAAATTGGAAGTACTATTTTGTTTTTGTTGCCTTGAGCAAGGGAAATGTGGTTTGTGTTTGTAGCGTCCTGATTTGATGTTCTACGAGTACGCTTGGACGGGTTGGGAGTGAACCCCCCGTGGGAGTGTTCTTAGGAACTTGACGTTTATGCCAAAGTTGACTGAGTAAACAGTAGGGAGTTATGTAGGTGTAGGCTACGCAGGTATGTATAGCGTATAGGTAATCGATAAGCTAGATGAGAAAGAAATAAAAAGTGTAAATACATATGAGGAGAACATTGTAGGATATGTGTCCTCCTACGAAAAGGGAAGATCTTCCACGCCGAGCGACCTTTGGCTCGAGGTCCAAGGACCAATGGATAGTATTCGGTAGTATTACTTATGTTCAAACTCCGTGATAACTTCGTTTGCGCGATCTAGGATAGTTCTCATGTAGCGAGATAGATGGCGCTACACATACATTTTCTTCCACCTTGAGGCCTCAAACGCACTAGCGGTTAACCGCGCGTTTCCAGTTTAATATGCAACCGCTGCGTACAATCACAAGCGGTTGACAAGCGGTTGCATATTGAATTGGAAACGCGCGGTTAGCCGCTAGTGCGTTTGAGGCCTTAGAGTGCAAAAAACTGATTGCAGGGATCACACTGATAGTTTGTATTGAAATACGTGTTATGGCTGAGATTCACTCGCTCGTGGAGGTAGCACCTTAGGCTAAGGTTTACCTACTCGTAAATACATAATATATATTTAGCATTAAGCCCACCTAATTGTACCTATATTTGTTCATTTTGTGCAATATAGAGTTAAATAAATAAATAAAACATTTTTAGTTTTCTTTGTTTTTTTTATACGGCTAAATGATGGAACAAGCCGATGGCCCAGTTGATGTTAAGTGGTAACGACTGTCTGTGTCTATATCAATGCATTGCCTCACTGAGCACATCCACAGAGGACGTGCCTTGTGATGCATTGCACTGCGCTCATCACTCAGTCATTGCTCAGTGGCCGAAACTCTTTTTAGCAGATTTCTATGAAAATTTTGTTGCAAAGCACTAATTAAACCTACGTTTTTATCGATAGAGATTTACTTTTGCATAAGTTTAGCCCAAAGTTTGCATACTCCGATGTTTGAACCATGTTTGTTCTGTATGTTAATTTATGCGGTTCAAATGGCTACTGCGAAAATCGATATTAGAATGTAAGTCGTATTGCTTTCGGTTACACTGCACAGTGACGCTTGCACAAGAGCCTTCACGGCGCAAGGCGGCCGCGTAGTGTAACACAAACGATACTACGAATTCGTAGTGACGTTATTAGTTATTTTTCGGAGTAGAGGTTTAGATCCTGCAAGCCTATTCCGACCCAATGTCTATACTTAAAGTAAACAGGCCTTTGTATCTACTAAGATGATTTATTCGGCGGCTGGTACAATTTGTCACCCATGTTCCAATTTAGAGGACACTATAGTGCCTGCCATGGGCAATCCCATCAGTTGCTAATATCAGGTTACCAAGGTTCTTAAAGCTTAGTTATCGCAGGTAAGTTAGGGCAGTAACTGCTTTACCTCACCTGCTATAATGAATCAAAAGGAGAATGGGCAATTTTCTATGGAGCCTGGACCAAGACCAAAAAAAGTGTGCCCTCAGGGACATAGTGCGTCTGAAAGGGCTTAGAAAAGGCTTTTATACATCAGATGAGCTAGTGGTTTGCTTGATTCATCACTTGTACACTATAAAGTAAGTCAGAGCTAATAAAATGTCTTTCATTTATTTTTTGCTTTGTATCCACCACAAAGATTTGTCTAAACAATTTTATAAACCCCAAAATGTTTTTTCTACAAGAAACAATAAGTCAACGTCGCATCAGAAATTTGAAACAACTTTTGGTTAATTCTGTTTAGACTTTGTAAACTTTTTGAGCTTATAATGCTGGCTTTATCCTCTTGTAGGTTATGAGATAAAAATAAGCTCCCGCAAGATTATTTAAAACTTATTTGTGACTCATAGTTGCAAAGTATAATGCTTATATTACGTGACAAAATGTGGCTATTAGTATACTTACTACGATGCCTAATATATATATAACACGTATAGAAAATTAGCTTATTATATAAAGTCGTTCTTTGCAAAACATATGCATTTTTTACCTCACCTTATGCTCTGTCCAAGTTTACATTCTGCCCTTAGTAGATCCGGGGGACGAGGTGGGTTAACTCCCTCTCTTCCTCAAAAGATCCACGTCTACTCAAGGGTTTTGTCAACCAAGTTTAGTCCGGGAAAGCTTATTAGGGTAATAAGCTAGGTCAAGCCCTCATATTAAAATCCCGGATCCGCCACATGGTCTCTGTCAATTCTTGTACCGTGTGGTCACAGTTGCCAACTGAAATAGCTATACCAATCCAATGTCAACGTGTTTACCAAAGGGTTTGAATCTCATATCCCAACGTTCCAACCATTATCCTGTCCACGACGTTCAATTGATGTGTAACATCAAAGACAAGGCGACGATTGCGCAGACTATTCTAGCTGGATACGAGCCAGACACCCATTCTTTGAGCTTAACACCACTATCCCATTATCCTAATACGCAGAGCCTGTGATGAAAATTAACTGGAACAGATGTGTCATGGTGTAGTGTATATATGTGCTTACCGAGGGCCTAGTACGAGTTTTCAGTATATAGTGAGGGTGTGAAACGTCTGACGTCCAGCACACCACCCAGTAGGCGCTGATTTGTATGAAGACACTGAGCGTATTCTTTGAGATGCTCGACATGCGAGTACGGGCTTGATGTAGACCAAGCTTCTTAAGGAATCCGCTCAGTGCCTCCATACAAATCAGCGCCCACGGTGTGCTGGGCGTCAGACATTTCACACCGGATTTACACAACAAAACTCGTACTAGGCCCTCTGATCGTGACTTGGACAAGTCATTCACCATGACTAATATTTCTATGCTAAATATGGGGTAGGAACAAGTACTTTCACGTTCGTCTAAAGTTGATCTGAGCCGAGGGCAGCCGAGGGCATCGAAACTAGCAGAACTTCAATGCTATCAAGCAGAAGGTTGACAGTAGCTCCAAAAAAAAAAACTTACATCTTGTCATTTTTTTAATTAGCAAGAATGTCAATACCACAAATGCATCATAAAGGAGGTTGTCGATTCCACTTAAAGTCGTTTTTACTGTACTTAGCTAAAGACTAGACTGCCGAGTACCAATCGCTATCAAAGTGCATAAAATAAATGATTCTGCTACAACGAGTTGCATTATAAAACTAATCCTAAGGATGTCACATCTGTATTTTAATCTCACGCCTCCCGCATCATATGAAATCTATATCCGGGCAGGTTGCATTTACAGTGTTAATGAAAAACTGTACGCCAGTAGGACGCATTTACACAGTTATAATGAATGTGCATCGCTACTACACAGCCTGTTCCGGGCTATTCCTATTTTTAATGGCTGTTTGCCGATCATGTGAGTTTCAAAGTGTATATTTCCATACTAGTGAGCTTCACGTTTTTCTATCGAATACAAATGAGAGCTTCCTTTTTGATTAAAGCAATTCAAATTTTGCGAGTTGCTAGAACATTATGCACCTATTAAATAAAAATACTGTGTAAATCTGCATTAATTATCCAAACGTGATAATTATCACGGCCAGAGTTGTCCACTAACTCATACGAGCTTGCTTGCTTGATTTCATTTTACAAAACTACGCAATTTAAAACAATAAAACGTGCAATAAGGTTTCAGCAGTTTCAAAAGTTATTATTCTCACGGCGACCCGTGTCGCATAATGGAGTGATGATTAAAATATCAGCAATCCCTTGCGGCGGCGCCCCGGATTGTCTTTTGTACGTTAAAATAAACGCTCCATCAAGATAATTTTGCGGAAAGGAACGTCGCGTCGACAGAAATGAAAGCCTGTGCAAACAACCCGACTGTGCTGCGGATCTACAAACCCGACTAGAATAAAAGAAGAGATCTTACAATCAGAGAGACAATTCTCTTAATAAATTATTTATTTATGACATCCACAGTAATCCACATTCCCAATTATATTTTTTACTAGATTTTATTATAAGAATTACGACATATTTTTTGATTGATTGAATTTTTCTAGCGAAGAGATCGTTTTTCTCTTAAAAATTTCAGATATTGGCCAGAAAAACTAGGTCGCCTAGTGCGTTTGCAGCCTTATTTCACACGAACGTAAGATAGTCAACTAAAAGTACAGCGGAGTAACAAAACCAACTCTTTATCACGCTTATCGCTCTGAAACTTTACCGCTATGAGAAAGATGAACCCCACTTCACGTAAGGAAACCACTTTTTCACAAAATATTGGTCGTATTAAACGCCATGGGTGTAGATATTTAAAGTAAAATAGCTTTAACTACGGACAGACCGTCGGATATTATGGTGATACTATTAAGGGTCGGACTGCAGACCCTGCATTGATATCATGAAAGTAATGGAGCAGCTTAGAGAAAAATATGTAAATGAAAAAGCTAAAGATGGTACAGGCCACAATAAAATATCACACAACGGCCATTATTTCCTGAAACTTGAATTTTGGATAGTAAGAAGGTACAAGTAAGTTTTATAAATTGAAATTATGGAGGTTTTTAATCTCAGTTAAGGCTGAGGCCTAGAAATTTCCCTACCGTCGGATGGCAGTTCATCAACTTAGGTATTTACTTTAGCCAAGGAGGGTGAGGTGCTGTAGTAACCTAGTAATATCTCATAGCCGGGTACCTATAGCAACATAAATCCTTTTGTTATCTTCCGACAGCGAGTGTACAACGAAACGAATTCAATCTGCATAAATTTGCAGTTGACCCTGTTATTACAACGCCAATTTATACAATCCTGTCAAAAAGTGCGGAAATAAGGTTTTACTAATATATTTTTCCACTGACGATGAGATGAAAAAGGCTTCATCATTTATTTTAGAGTTCGCTAAGATGCGCAAGATAAATGGAATAAATTAAACGTGTTAGTAAACAAAAGAAGTTACTCGTAGTCACACTGGTGTAGCAAACCGGTGTGACCACGAGTCCGTCGTCATTTTTTGAAAGGAATACAGACAAAATAAATGCGATATGTAGGTACATAGCTATGTAACATTCCAAATTAAATTTCAAAAAGTTCTTGTTATTACTCAACCGTCATTTAATTTTTTTTTAATTGTCATTTTTATAAGTATACATTAAATTTCCGTTTTCGGTCAAAAACAAATCCTTTCATCTTTAACAAACTCTTCAGCTGTGAGATTACCAAAAACATCCTCTTAGTAAAAGTTGAATTAAAACCTCATTTCTGCGAAAATTATACCACGAATAGTTAATGGTTCTTAACTCAATTCGAAATACTAACTTTGTTTGAGACTCGTTGGCTTCAATAAGATTCGGTTAAGTTCTGAGAAAATTTGCTTCCTTAAACTGGCCCACATTTATCCATTTGAGAAAGCTCTCAAAACAAAAATTGGGGAGCTTTTATTTTTCAAAGGGATTTTCTTTCGGAACTTAATGTGCTGGGATAAAATAATTGTGTTGGTACTGGAGTAATTTGAAACGAAGCATTTCAAGGACAATTCTGTCTTTAGAGTCGTTCAGAAACACTCGGAAGCATTTTTCGTTACATTTAATTCAACCTTTGCGTCCTAGGTTGAATTTTGTAAACAAAAACCATGTTTTTTCCACGTACGTGCAGAAACTTGCAAATTTTCTACACGAGCGAAGCTTCTACGTTCTATCTACGTCGTAGAGTTACACGTAGCTAGTGTCTACGTCGTAGCTGCATGCTACGCCAAGATTAAACTAAATTACTCTCGGCCCACATGATGAAAAACCCATGTAAAAAGTAATAGTTTCAAGAAACAATTTTGAGAATAATGGATGCAGAGTAGAAATAATGTCACATTTGCGTCTGTAGACAAAGGTATCCACTCATCATCAAGTGAACCATGTTCTCGATTCGTCACTTTTTCTAATAAAAAATCATCACTGTGGACACTACCTAGTACAAATGACAACCCCTAACGTTTAATCTATCATCTATCATCATCATCATCATCAATATATATAAAACTCTGTAGAAGCTGACAGAGAATCAACGCACAGCCATAAGTCATAAGTCCTAGAGGTATGAAATTTGGAGGGTAGTATCCTTATATAGTGTAGAGGTGCACTAAGAAAGGAATTTTGAAAAGTCGCACCCTAAAGGGTCCTAAACGCGAGCAAGGCCGCGGGCGATGGCTAGTACTATTATAAAACTGTAAAAAAGCCAAAACTAAAATTAAAGATATGGATAAACTAAATATGCAGATCTACTAAATAAACGATTCTGATTCCAAAAATCGAGTTTGTCTGTTTATCTGTTTGTTTGTTCGCGGATCACGCCTAAACTACTGGACCAATTTCAATGAAACTTATGCCATTCGGAAGCCCTTTTTCCGGATTGAAACATAGGCTATATTTTATTGAAATGAAAGACGTGGATTCCTAGATACAGCTTGACCTCTTTAAACCAAAAGCCGCCTTTGACACGTTGTTAATCGTATACTGGTTGACAGATATTTAGGTGGAAAGTTTCGCACGCGTACGAAGTCGCGGGTTTCAGCTAGTAAAATATATAATACGTCATTATCACCCCTATTATAATATGTTTTAGTTCTTGTTGCACAACAGTTTTATTAAAAAAGCTAATTTTCATGTATGCAACTAATTAACTCCGTCACCGAGTTGGCAACTACCTCTTACGAACTTACTTTTTCTTTTATGTAACTTAATACTGTCACTCGAGGAAGGAAGTCATACCATTGAGCGTTCGTGACGAGGCAGTGTAGTGAGAATGCCGGATATCCGCAGATAGCACATTACCATTATCAAGGATATTCTAATCACAGGCTTATCACTTCACGGGGTGTGAATTTGAATCCTGAGCACATAATCCTTATATTGCGGTGATTTGGCACGACAGAGTTCTGTCAGCGGCTTTGTTTGTATCCTAACTACGGACAAAAAGTTCGAAAATGCTAAACTAACCCAACAAGTTGTAACAACTGTTACTTATACTTAGTTTAATCAGTCATAAGCAGACACGACCGCGAGGATGTACATAAATTAGTTTCTGTGTGGTGGAACCATTTGTGAAAGTCATCTAACAAGTCACACACAACTTTTGTTGTACACAATTTTAGATAATTAAGTTTTATAGCAAGTAAGCTCGTATGAGTTTAGTGGCTAACCCTGGTGACGGAGTTTTTAGGCCGCCTTAAGGCCCCCGTCTTGCCTTAACGACTGCTAGAGCCGGGACCGACAGATTAACGTGCCCTCCGAAGCACGGAAGCGCTCAGATGTAAATGCCACTAACGGTCACCCATCCAATGACCGCATAGAACGTTGCTTAACTTAGATAATCAGTGAAGATTGGCTAAGCAAGCTACGCCACGAGCGCTTCGTTATGGAATGTAAAACAATTAAGTTTTATGATTGTTTTACATTTCAAGTTTCAAACATAAATAAATAAATAAATAAATATTCACGAACACTTAACACAACGCCTTCTAGTCCCAAACTAAGCAAAGCTTGTACGATGGAAACTAGATGGCTGATAGAATACACACATACATATTTTTTTTTTTGTAAATACATACTTATAATACATAGAAACACCCAGACACAGAACAAACATCTATGATTACAACACACAAATGTTTGTTCTCAGTGGGGATCGAACCCACGACCCACAGCACGGAAGGCAGAGCTACTACCGACTGAGCCATGACGCCTGTCATGGAAGAAAGAAAATGGAGAAAGGGTTGATACAACACGCAGATAAAAACTACTGGAACTTTTCAAACGATATTTTCTGATATAAGTATTCTTTAAAACCATGGTGCGATAAAACTTCAATGTATTGTATTATGTATCGACGTAATATCAAAAAAGCTGTGCCGTGGACTTTTAGTGTATTTTATTTTTACATCTGAAAAACCTTTATAAAATTACGTTTGGCCTAAATCTATAGACACAGTTGATTGGAGTTTAGACAAATCCTAAACCACTTAATACATTTAGGTGTCTAAAGGTAAGAGCTTCTAAGGCTTCCAATTGAATTTCATACAGCTGCGAAGTGATTATTTGCCCACGTATTGAATAAATACTACTGTATTTTACTTGTACAATAATCTCTCATGACAATAATTACAACTTGATGATGATTGTATAATCACAACTTGATAGATTTCCTTTCCTCTAACCATACCCCTCGCTACAGTAGGTACTTATATTTTTCTTTCTTCAAACCCACTAACCGATTACTTCTTATCTCCGTCATATCACCCAAACATCTACTCGTAAGTACAATCCTTTCGCATTTATAATAATAGAAGGACCATCTCCATCGTAAACAAATTACATTCGAAGCCTGGTCTGGTCATCCTCCGAGCCGATCAATCAAGCATCAATGTTGCAATCAATCACACTGTGCGTATGTATGCGTTCCACGCAACTTCTTAAAGGTGTTCCTTCCTTTCAGTCGAGGTGACTGACTTTGATAAATTATCTCTCTTATTCCTGAATTTGCGAAATGGACCTACGTGTGTATTTCATTTAGTAAACATAACTTTTTCGAAAACGAAAATCAGCAGTCGTCCATTCATAGGTAGGTAATGTTCATTTTTTAAATTTTTATTTATTGTTGTTTACTTACAAATAATTTAATTCAATGAACAAGCTATTATTGCAAGGTCTTACTTTTTCATCCCACCTCCCACTTTACTAATTATAAATATCTGTATAGAGATGTTTGTTTTCACGCTGCAACTGCTGGTCCGATTCGCATGAGACTTGGAATATATTATATTGTTAGCTTAGCAGCAAACGAAAGATTCTTATAGTAGGCCACACTGCCGTAGGTGGTGGCAACACCGCGTCTAGTTTTGCCGGGCATAGATTTAGATTTGGAGGTTATGAAAAAAACGGGAGCAATTGTTTTTCAGCATTAGCGTCGATTCTTGAGCTATTTTGTGTGATATTTCCACGTATTTTGTATAATTGTGATCGGTTCTAGTTAAAAGTGTGGTTTTCATAAGTTTGGAAATGTTTCTTTTTGGTTAAACGATTGTATTCATGATTTCTGTTTGAGAAGTAAAGTTTTGTATTTGTGTTGTAAACTCGGTCTTTTGTCATTCAAATGAACGGTTCCTAAAAATACAGTTCGTAATCTAGATTAACACATGAGGCTACAATTTATCCCAGAAAATCAACAGGATCAAACGGAACGCGGACAAAGTCGCGGGCGGAAGCTAGTACGCTATAGTCGCGAATCTTTTTGATCACACGACCCGCGCCTTCAGACATCTAATATCGTTATACATATTAGAAACACGTTAAAAAAGATTTGGTAGGTAGAGTAAGTACAACGTGGATACAACCAAGACAGGCTACGTTGATAGTCCCAGTCACCACCACATAATAGAGCTTCTGCGCCAATTTATTTACATGAATATAGGCTCGACACCCTTCCCACAGTCCCTAACGCAATCAAACCTTCGCCCGAGGCGGGACCCATGAGTACGCCCGTGGTTAACCACCACAAGACGGTATGTAGATTAGGTACCTACCGTACCGAATATAATTTGGAGCTCGGTTCCTTATCTATGAACTAATTAATTTATATTGTTAACATTGAACTTAATTACACAGTGAAATTACCGTTTCTGCCTACTCGTTTTAGAAGATAAAGGCGTCGTACAACACAAACCCTGTCATTGCCAATTAATTTTCTAACTGAAATAATATGTGCTATTCACTACCTTTACAGGTATTTTTTTACTACGCAGACGTAGAGTTTATACCACAGTTTATACTTTCTAATTGCTTCTTAATTAAGCATTTACGACCTTAGAAGGTAGTAGTATGGTTGATTTTATAATGATATCTCTATTTTTTGAAAGTGTTAATAGTTAGTTGGAAAAAGAAAATTAAAGCTTATTAGTTTTCAACTATAAAATATTGCTTCGTTATCAATTATCAAATTATCGGGCTCAGTGGCGGGTCTTGGGTGAGACCTACGTCCAGCAGTGGACCGTTAAAGGTTGATGATGATGATGATGATGATGATGTTATCAATTACGAGTATGCCTACAATAAATCCATAACATCAGAACTTTATATTTTGCTACATTGCTAGTAGTTTACAAGTGCCTTGAGAACGTTGCCAAATCTATCATACAGTTATTACATTGATGTACCTATATACCTATGTACAGTAACTAAATAAGACCTTCATAACAAACGTGGCTCACAATTTCCCGTTAGAAATACAACACTACAATTTCGCTCGTGATCGTTAACTCTAATTTACGTTTTACCGTTGACTTTAGGTCTCATAAAAGGTTTGAGCTGTGGGTTAGTCAAGCCGGTCGCGTTGAGTGCCGCTTTCACAAGAGTTCACTAGCGGATTTAGGTAGCTAGGGGCTCAAGCCCCTCCCCCAGATTTCAGGGTCTACCCGACTGTAGACCGTGAAACCCCTCTTAAACCGAAATCCTGGATCCGTCTCTGGTTTACCAGTAAAGCGCGGCGTTTACTGCAGAAAATCAGAGGCATGTTCGTCTTGTAGCCAAGAAGTTCAGTTTTACGCCAAAAAACTTTAGAAAAATGTGATCCAATTCAACCCCTATCAAGTTGATATTTCATCGCTCGAAAAATTACAGAAACGGGACTTCTTGTTCAGTCATGCCAATTTCACTTAGATTTTTTTTCTAACGATTGTGAAATGTCAGCTGGCCTAAAGAAACGAGGTGACATGAGACTGCTAAAATTGTCTGTTGAAATGACGGACAGAGGTCATAAAAAAAGAAGAAGGAGAGCTCTGACAGTTGTAGGCCGTGTAAAATCCTTTTCATGAAAGAAGTCCCGCGGCAATTTCCGGAACTACCGACTTTACCAACTAGGTAACATCACGTCGCACGACTACAGCAACGCGTCTGCGGGACTTCTTTCATGGAAAGGACTCTAGTAGCAATCCGAATGGCTTCACACAGAGATGTTTAAACTGTCATATGATAGTGACACTTCTACTGTCAGATTTGTCATCATAACTGTTGCATAAATTTATGTTTGCTTATAAAAACTCTAAACCAAATAAAATATTAACAGTCTGAAATCTCTTTAGACGCTTGCTGTAACTCCTCTAGGAATATTACGATGGTAATAAAAATGCCATCGCTATTTGGAAACCGTAGTTTTGGATCGGATTTACTCCGAAAACAGTTATTCGGCAAACTGTCTTTTAGCAAAGTTGACATCAGCTGACAGTCGCTAAAGAATAGAAAACGGACACGAGTTTTGGCATTTTTTGAAACGACACAGCACTTTTATTTTAATAGTTTTTCTTGTGTTATTGTGAGTATTGTTGTTTAATTTTGGTGGAATTTTAACCAATAATACTTAGGTCGTAACATAAAGTGTGAGCCATTGGAATAAATGTGTAAAGTGGTTTTTCTAAATGTGAAAATTCGTGTTAGGTTTTGAAGAGAAAATCCACCATTTTCTTTTCAAAACAAACGACAGCCGACTTGACAAATGACTTGACTTGACTTATTTATTACAATTTTAACACTTGACATTGGCAAAATTGTCCGTCGAAATGACGGACAAAGGCCATTAACGAAGGGAAGAAGAAGAATAGAAAACGTTTAAAATGGTACCATCGACTTAATCCCCTAGGTGAATTAAGTATTTAGTAGATTTAAATACTCTTAGGTGACTTCTTTATCAGAATTACCAACTTATCTAGAGGTGTAGTAAAACTATGGGACGTATTTGTATTATTGTTAGCTTTTGGCAATACATTTGTGTATTTAAGTACAAAGAATTGTTTGCCTTCAAAAACGTGGCTCTATTTCGCACACTCACTTTTTCAACGAAATAAAATGGTTTTTTTCGTAATTTTCACTGAATAACCTCGACGCCTGGTTTGTATGTGAATGAACCCTAAAGAAATAAAACGCGCCTGCATTTTCCATTTTAGCTCTCTCATTTTATTTCCTCTAAAAGCTTTTACACAGAGCATGTTCAATTAAAACTCTTCTATTTGGACAAAGCAACGCTCCAACGGGGCTTGCTAAAAAATTACGAAAATAATACTAATATCACAATTTTTTTTTGCGATACAAATATACAATGTTGTATTTTGTCCACGTAATAAATTTAAAGTAATTCCTCCAGTGTTTTATAATTAGATAAGTATTGATAAGACTCTCAGTATTAAAAAAAAATTAACAAATATTTAAAAAAAATATTTTCTTTGAAGGTAATCATGAGGAGGGTACCTACCTAACGCCTTTGGCCACTCCCTACACGTCTGACGAAATATTTATAATAATATTCGTCGATTCTAAATTTTCTAAGTAGCAAAGTCACTCTTTGTTCTACCATTGAAGAACAAAGCAGAACTCCAACTACAAAGTGTTTGTACCATTTACCCGGCGGATAAAACTGTCTCTTACAAACTTGTTCAGTAGTAATGCAATTTGAGCTAAAGTTTAGACTAGCGAACGGGCCTCAGCACGAATAAATATGACAATTGCAAACGTAGCGTATCCGAGATACACTGCGCGGTGACGCTACATCATTCGGAAGTCGGGCTATTGTTGACGCGCAATGTGACTCTGCGAATCACATTTGTACGTGCTTTCTCCTCGAATACAAAGTCACTGTAAATCAGCTCGTCATGCTAAATAAAGCTTTATGTCTTTGATCTTAGATACAAAAGTGCGATATACGCGCAACTTCGACTTTGAAGAAGACGAGTCGCAGGTTTTTGCGTATAAGTAACTAATCCTATTCCGCTGATAACCCTGAACAAAGAATTAGTTACATTTGCAACGTGTGTTGTGTATGTGTACTTAATTATTATAACTATGTATACCTAATTTAACAAGTTCGCTCAATAATAATTATGATCGAAATACAGGCAAAGTAGATATCTCAATATATCGCAGCGTAGGACTTAATTTAAGTTAAGTAAACTGCTAAGAGAGATATGGTACAGACATAGATAATATAATACTACCTACTAGCCGTCGCCGTCGCCGTCGACTTTTCAAAATTCCTTTCTTAGTGCACCCCTAAACTATTATATAAACTACCCTCCAAATTTGATACCTCTAGGATTTATAGTTTAGGCTGTGCGTTGATTCTAAGTCAGCTTCAAAGGAGTTTTATATATATATTGATACCTATAATACATACATACCGGGTAGTGGTACTAAATTACTACTTTTTCATTCTTCTAAAAACTATTCGCAAAAGAAAACAAAATATCGAAAACAATAAACGTATTCTACCTAAGTAATGAATAACAAGAATAACCTAAATAAATACCACTGAATATTTTCTTTTTCATTAAAACTGACAAAAAAAACGAAACAAATTCTATAAATAAAGTAAAGTATGTATCGTCTCAAATAAGGCTTCAACTAGGTACACATGCACGGAGTCGCACTTTAGAGACCTACGTATAGAGGCAGAATTTTGCACCTATCATTGCATGAGCAAAAAAGAATGTTAAATTGAATTTAGATCAAAGGCCCTACACCCTATGATGGGTCTATGCAGACTGAATATAATAATAATAAATAAATAAAACGTATATTTTCTTTCTCAAAAGATTCATTTACAAAAATATGAAGTAATCAAAAGACAAATCAATAAAAAAAATTTAGCGGTCGTGCTTTGTAGAATCCGAAAGCTGAGTACCAAAGAATATGTAGCTACTGAAAATCTCGTTTTGTATGAAACGCACTTCAAGATCTCCATTTCATGTATTGCTCCTTTCCTTTTTCAAAAGTACGAGTCTAGTTTGAGAGTTTCGCCAAACTGAATTTGAGAAGTGAGTACGAATCTATCGACAAAAGAAAACGTACGTACGGGTACACTATAATGCGGGCTACAAAGTCGTAGCGAAAGTAGCGACACACATCTAATAAAGAGCACAACAATACGGGCCAAAGTTCCAGAGCACTTCACACGCCACATTGCACCCACTTACGGTGAATAAAGCCAAAAATATATCGCAATGAGTATTCATGTGAAAATAACTTTGTTTTCTTAGGCGCAGTGTAGACAGTGGAGACAAGTATGGACTAAATAAAGACAAAAAAAATATCTTAATTTTTCATGTTCATCTTTTGTGTACTTTGTGCATATACTTACTTACCCTAAGTTAGAAAGAAGTCAGGCGTTGCCAAAAAAAAGTAACCGTCAGCTAATCTTGTAGTTGATATGTCAACCACGTCAACCACCATGGTTGACGCATGCGCTGGTTTTTATATTCTACGATAATTCGTTAGTAGCGTCGTTAATTGTGTAATCTCTCATCCCATTCCACTTTTCACATAAGCGTATAAGATGAAAAACCAAAATACCAAATCCTACAGGTTATTGGTTTGAGTAAAAATATTGTTGTCAACGCCGACATGCTGAAGCGTCTAGTACAAGGAGTAAAATCATGCATTTTATGCCTTTTGCGACATCCCAACAAAAGTCTAATGATATTTTGACTATTTCTGGTTAGACCCTCACTTTATTTTGCCTACACTACACTGACAGAAGTATGTAGTCCAAAAATAGCATTTTGAACTTTATGACGTGACACAAGAGTTGGAAAGTTAAAGCAAACTTTGCAATACACTTACCAAAGAGCCTTCGTTCATTGGACCTTCTGGAGTGGAACCACAAGGAAGCACTCGTCAGCACAGGGTGCGGTTATTGAATACTAAAAGTGGTCTTATAACTCATCTTGAAAGGCAGGGCATGAAGAAAAAACTCATGAAGAAACCACGACATTTTCTCTGTGAGTAGGTCGACAAAGTTGAAAGAATGGTTCATATAGATCTTGGGCAAACCTCATCTAAATCATCTGGCACACTGCGTTGACATTCTGTAAATAAGGATATGAATAAATAAAATTACCCCGACCGACACTGTATATAAATCATTTGTAATATTTTGTGTCTGAACACCTACACATACACACAAAATGTTACAAATGAATTTAAAAAAAATATCTTTTCCATAAATATTACTGACCATACCTATTCGTATTACGCCTTACGACTCATAGGTCTAAATACTGAAACGTCACTCAAATTTAAACACCACTTAAAATTGCTCTGCCTCTGTTTGACATTACTCATTTGTAAGAGATGGCAATAATTTAAGCATAAAGGCCGTTAATTTACTAAACGGTGTTGGTGGATGAAACTATTTTTTGTTTCATATCGGCGCGGCGGCGGTTGTCCTAAATAAATTGCATAATAGCAGTACTGTGGCATGCTTTGCAATGTAGACTATAGTGTTGTACAGGCGCGCCTCGTATAACGGCATGTGCGGCAGAGCCTAGCAACCCCATTTACCCTCCCTATAAGAGGAAGTTTGTACCTAGCTTTAAAGTTAATTAAGTGTCAACCCCCCTTGACTTCGCAATGTTTTACGCGATATGTGGCACTTGGGATGGACTGGATTGGCAGGTTACTCTACTTGCCGAGTTTACTTACAATTTCGTTAATATAGTGGCGCCGGAGATGCAGACATTTTGTTGGTGAGTGAAAAACAAATAGGTGTAGTTTAATGGTACTTTCATGTGGGAATAGCTAGCTACTTTGATGAAGAAAGACTTTTTTAGCAACTAAGAGCCGCTTCTTAGAAACGTTCGATAAAATCCATTAGAGTGATCACTTCCAGTACGAGACGAGAAAGTGTCTTTTGGTGGAAGCTGCAATGGGTACTTTTCGTATATTTTTAGGACATCCTCTATTCATAACCATGTACTATTTTAGCATCTTATAATTCTTTTAAGTATAGTTCCCGTCAGTAACTTAATTAAGTTGATTGTATTTAACATCGAATTAAATGCAGTTAGTTGCAAAATGTTT
Source organism: Eulithis prunata (assembly GCA_918843925.1). Classification (NCBI taxonomy): domain Eukaryota; kingdom Metazoa; phylum Arthropoda; class Insecta; order Lepidoptera; family Geometridae; genus Eulithis; species Eulithis prunata. The sequence goes on along the minus strand of OU974014.1, from coordinate 4,098,299 downwards.
TGAAGTTCTATAATTGAAATTAGTAGATAAGTATAAAAATAACTAACCTAAGATTCGAAACAAATTGGCAAAAACGTCATACGATAATAAAACTAAGCCACCAATAAAACCTCAATCTCGATCGAAACATGTAAACTTGCACCCACATCCACATCGATCTTATAAAAGCAATGCGATGAAAGAGCAACGAGTGCCAACGGGTCAGATGTGAAAAATAACGGACAAACTACACAGAAATCATTCAAGTTAACGGCCTACAGCGATCTGCACTTCGCGGCCTCGTGACCCGACTCGCCCATTTTTTCCCCGCGACAGCTAAGCCTCCGCAAAAACAAACAAATGCGAGCAAGGGTGTTTCAGGGTTGTGAATTGTGAAGCGGTGTTCAGTATAGAAAACTAGTTTAAATAATCGGGTCTATTTAAACTGTTACCTTTCTTCTTAGTTTTAGACTGAAAGCAGCAACAGGATGCATTAGTTTTTTTACACAATTGCTATTCTCAGTTTTAACTTTAGCTAAGTTTTCATATTGCTATTAAAATTATAGAGAACATATCAAACTGCAATTTTAGTTTTTGCAAAATAGCGTTTTCAAAAAGTTGGTGCTAAATCTAAGACCCCCCAAAACGCCGAATCTGACATTCTCGGAAAAGGTCAAAAGGGTTTTATTGATAAAATATAAAATCTCAACTCGCCTGCTAGAGATGGTTACCGTGACTCCATACAAAAGCCTTGATTTTTTGTAAAGTTTTCGAGAGTGAACAAGAGTCAAGGCTACTCTCTCATTTTTATCTTAAACACCAACTATTTAAAAGTGATTTTTTGGCACCAATATACAAACAGTTTTTTTAAAACCGTTTTGTTTTTGGTTCCTACACGGAACGGAACCCTCTGTAAAAAACGCACTCGCTCCACTGATATTGAAAACGATGCGAGAACAAGCATTTTTGTAATTGTCGCTCCCAGCTTCGTTTTTGTTGCACCCCGGAATTAAACTTTTAATAAATTGAATGGAATTAAACTTTTAATTAATTCGCAAATATTTCGACGCTCTAACTATATTGTCAAACAAAAAGTTAGGCATCGTTTTAGACTGTTGTGAAACTCTACTTAGCTGGCACCGTTTTACTTTATTATTTTTTACTAGAATTATGTAGGTAGGTACCAACTCTTTGTTCCCGAAGAAACACAAGATAAATAAATTTTTGTTGTTCACATATTTCACTAACTTTTTCCAGACAAAAATTTTCCCTCGGCTGCATGTTCCCTCATTTCTTCTCATATTACCACGCAATTTACGTTGCCATGCCACATCAAATTGCAAAGATTACTTACCAATTTTCCTTATTTTTCCGAAGTTTCATACCTACTCAGTATTGATATCGATCATAGAAGGTTTTTGATACACACTCTACTCAGGCTATTGTATAAATGATAACTTGTGGTGTGAGTAAGACAACCCGATATCCTTAATGTAATTCATAATTTACGAGTAATTATTTATCACAACATCTGGGTGTTGTGTGACCCAGAAAAAGTATTTTCACCAAACGCACCGCCGCAAGAAAGTCTCTCGTGTCAGACAGTTGGTCACCTCGTCCCACAAAGGTCGTGTGACCTTTGTTAGTAAAAACTATAAGTAGGCAGCTGTTTGTTACGTTGTATCTAACAGACTAATTTAGATGTGCGTATGAATGGTGAACTGTTGACGTGGTATTGAGATAAAATAATTTTTGTGACACAAACACTTTCCAGTCAGCTACCCCAGACGCCCACTCCGTAAATAAGCTGTGAATACGCCTATCCGTTCTTACCATTCATACGTGGGAAAAGTGTGGGCGACGCATTTATTCAACCAAAACCAAACTCTTCCGAAGTCTTTTGTTAAAAGTTTTTTAGATGCTATTGTAACTTTCCTTTTGGAAAACCGAGCATTTGAGAACCGCAGATTGAAATATAATTTTGAAGGAGGATTTTCATGATTTTTTGAGATCATTTACTTATATTATAAATGGGGTTTCTAAAGAAATACCAAGTTAAGAGAAAGTTAAATAAAAAAACTGCTCATTCACTCACGATGGCTGTTAAAATGTGTAGACATACATTTAAGCATCCCGAAACGTGGTGAATTTACGAGCGTCTCATAAAAACTCACAAAATTGGCACTCACCATAATTATACCTTCTGTTTATTTATATTAGCTTAAGGATTATCGTTAAACGCATTGTAAGGGTTCATTATCTGTCTGGTTGTCACTTGGTTGACCCCCAAGCAATTGTCCCCAATGTGTCTAGCGATTGTAAATTGACACTTGGATAGAGCCTATAGAACTAGCAGTCAATTTTGAACCAACTTAGTATGTAAAACTGCGGTCGGTAAGTATTACACTTTGAACATAGAACTGCCCCCATATCACAAGCTCTGAACTGCTTTCGCTGCCTAGCATAATATCAAGTGACGTGGCTGCACATATGCGAAAACAAGAAGCTTTTGACGGCAAAAAGCGCGCTGAAACACGCTAGTGTCACTAATTAGTCACAGAATACCTATGGATTAGTATGAAAACAGAAACCTGGCAGGTTTTTATGAGACAACGATTGCCCCCCTGAACTTAATTCAAGATCTCGTTTTATAAAAAGTGAAAAAGATCTCGTGATCTGCGTTTAACTCGCAGTGAGACCAACTTGGATCAACATCGACGATGCTTTTTCCAACTTCCGAGGCAAACGCAGAAACTTTTAGTTTCCTATTTGAGATGCCAATGAAAAGAAATCTATTACGGTTCATGTAATTCTTCAATCTATATTTAGCTGGTTCTTTTAGTTGGATTTGCTACTGGCACATCTACACGACACCGACATCGCTTCAAAAATGTTGATGTCGGCGAGAGGCAACACGGTGTCACGAGTTTTGACATTTTTTGAAACGACACATAGCACTTTTATTTTAATAGTTTATCTTGTGTTATTGTTGTTGTTTAATTTTGGTGGAATTTTAACCAATAATACTTAGGTCGTAATATAAAGTGTGAGCCACTGGAATAAATGTGTGTAAAGTGGTTTTTCTGAATGTGAAAATTCGTGTTAGATTTTTAAGAGAAAATCCACCATTTTCTTTTCAAAACAAACGACAGCCCACTTGACAAATGACTTGACTTGACTTAAATTATTACAATTATATCACTTGACATTGGCCAAATTGTCTGTCGAAATGACGGACAGAGGCCATTAACGAAGAAAAGAAGTTGAACACGGTATGAAAGCTCCTAATACTTAAATGTATGTAAAAGTGTCGTATTGGTGGCAGTGTAAAAACGCCCTAAGAATAAGCTCCTATTTATTTATCAAACATTATCCTTTAGATAGGTAAGTACCTACATAATCCGTTTGAAGTTACTTATTTTAGGTTAGCTTAATTTATTTGCGTGGTATGATGGTTTCTTTATACTTACCTACTTCAGTAAGCTTATCAGATGGATTTAGGGGCTAGCAAGCTAAAAATAACCAGTAGGTATAATTATTTTCAGTAACTTATGACTGATGAATACAAATCTACATCGATATAAAATTATTATTTTATGCGAAGGTCGGACCACTTTCTTTAATCTAGCCAATTTACTTCTCTTTTATTTCTTTATGTCATCATATTTTGTGACTCTTTTCAGTTTTGTAAAGCATTATAGATTAGGTAAATGTCTGTTCAACAAAATTTTATGTTATATGTTGAACAGACATATAGTGCTCAATTTAGACATCTTGGTTTATTTAAATTCTGCAAGCTAGTAACAAATTTTATAGGATACCAAAAAAACCAGCAAAGTGTTTTTACCACCGATAAAACAATAATAATTAACATTTTATAAAACATCCAAATAGGGGCAAGAAACAACAACGAATTACGCATTTCAGCTTTCACAAGCAATTTGAAAACCTTTGAAATTTTACCGAGGCCGTAAGCAGTGGGTTGAGACGAAACAGCTGTTCCCTGATTATACTAACGATAATGCGACACTAACCTTGAATTACAGCAATTTTCGAAAATCACCTTCCCTGCTATAGTACTGGTAAAACGACTGTTTACGTTTTACTCTGGGTAAGTAACTTTTCTATGAAGTGCTTCAATATACCTTTTTCATGTGGGACCCATTATTGAGCTCGTCACTTCGACACTATGAGGGCCGCGAAGAACATACAAACGTAATACCAATATTACTTTTAATTCTTGCATATTTCTACAATATTGTGATATTATTTAGATTAGGATAGTAATTTTCTATGTTCCTAACCGTAAAATGAAATGGAATTTCGCGCATTTAGACATATTTTCATCTAGTTTGTTTCATTTAAAAACAACGATATCTCTCGTATTAGTAGTACATGGGAATTAGGTTGGGTTAATTAGTACATGGGAATACTTATATTATCAACTTGCTGATTGTCACAACAATTATGCAAAATACAAATACATTCATCATTTTTCATTACGGAACGCGACTAAAACATATTTTATCCTGTTCATTGATATATTATTATGAGGCATGGCATTGCTAATGAGTTTATTACCAATTAGCTCGATGTAAGCTAAGATAGGTACAAGGGATAAAATGAGCTGTGAAGTATAATCTGGCTTCATTGCATAGACTAATTTTAATGAGGTACAAGTATACGGCGTTTGGCTGCCAGCACACCATGGTAAGTGTAGCTGCAGCATAACGTGGAGTACGCTTAGCCATAATTATTATGTCTAATTGAATTTCGCGATGCTATCGATTAGGTAAATAAAAACAAGGTCTGCCGGTTTAAATTTCCATGAAATTTAGTTTTTTATGTGATGGATATCTTATTATTGTATATCTAGACTAGCTGATACCCGCGACTTCGTGCGTGCGAAACTTTTCACCAAAATATCTGTCAACCACCTTACGATGAACCTCGTAGCAGATGGCTGCTTTTGATTTAGAGAGTTCAAGCTGTATCTAAGAATCCACGTCTTTGATTTCAATAAAATATAGCCTGTGTTTTAATCCGAAAAAAGGGCTTCCGAAGGGTTTAAGTTTCATTGAAATTGGTCCAGTAGTTTAGGCGTGACCCGCGAACAAACCAACAGACAAAGTAGATTTTCAGAATCAGAATCGTTTATTTCGTAGATCTGCATAATATTTAGTTTATCCATACCTATCTTTAATTTTAGTTTTTGGCTTTTTTACAGTTTTATAATAGTACAGATAGATGGAAACTAAGCCGTGTTTAAGCTCAACATTTGAGCTCAGCGCTCAGATGTCTCCGCTTAATGCCTCACCAAAGCCTGTTTAAGTAAACCCCGTAAAGCCTTAAAACGAACGGCTCGTTTGCTTAAGCGATCCCCCCATTACCTGCACTCTTCGAATAATCGGATTTTATTGGGATAAGTAGTTAAAATTGTTCACAAAATTTGGAAGATATCGCATGTTGAAGGCTGTATTTCGATATGTAAAAACCTAAAAGTGATAGATACAATGACATCAAACTAAAGCTGAATTTACTTTTTCATAGCCTACTTAGTACTACGTTAAGTGTAGGCATAAGTTGCCTCCTGACGCTGTATAAGTCATCTTCAATAGATGTAAAGGCCTATTATAATGGTTACTAAGTAAATGTAGTAATTCAGGACTAAGAACAATAAGGACTAAAAAATTTAGCGCAACATGCCACCGACCACAGCCACCAGTGGCCTGTAACATGCAGTTCACACAGCTGGTGTAGCGAGTGGCCGCCACTAGCCACACATGTTCTGTAAGTCTACAAATGCATGAAAAAGAATGTGAGCTGTCTTGTCTCAGGCCAGGGTGGCTGTGGTTGATGGCCCATTTGCGCTTACCCTAAGTAGGACCCTTCATAACACGACGCATTTTTTAACTGACCCTGTAAACCCATCTAGAATTGTTTGATGCTAACACATTTAGAGCTTTAGGTCTGTGAACTAGCTCTAAAAATTGCTTGTGCACACCACCGCTTGTTCAGACAATCACTTTTACCGCGGTCACACACCGCATGAAATTGCATACCGCCGAACCGAAGTCTAGCAATTACAGATCTTCACACCTCGTGCAAATGGTTTCGACGGCTGGATCCATTCCAACAGCATTTTACTGCAACATAAATCCTTATCTCGCTTCACTTTATGCTCAGCGTCGCCATCTGAAAAAGATTAGTCGGTTATGGTGAAGTGTAAATATTTTATTGCGGAAGGACGGTTTTGCAACTTTTATCGGCCCTCTTGTTTCTTGAAGCTGGTAAACATAAAGTTATTCATAAATAAGCATTCACATTTTATCTGAAATGTATTTTATTGGAAGCATGACATTTTTTTCTTCAATTCAAACATGCCTCATTATGTACCGATTAATTCAAGTAGTTATGTAGTATTCAAAAGATTACATAATACCTAGAAAGTGGTCAGACAGTTAAGAATAGGTCGTGAGTTTGAATCTCACTTGGTTCTTAGAACCATTGTTATTTTTTACTAGTAAAAATCTATGCCTAGCAACAGTTACACTTATAGAGAAACCCGACGGCTTATAGCTAGATAAAGTACAGTCAAGAGCAAAAATTCCAAGCTAAGCTACCATTCATAGTTTCAAAGATAATAATATTGAAGTTATTGTAGATGATCTATAATTTTTGCTCTCGAGTGTATGTTCAAGTTGGTTTTCAAGTAAGCTTGTAAAACCAACTTTTGTTTGAAACTTTGCTATTACCCACCACACCACGGTAAGCGCACCAAATTTACCTTAGTTATTCTACGATAATAATTAATGTATTACAAAACAAGCTTTATGTATTGGAGTAAGACTGAGGGCATCCTAGGATTTAGATTAAACCAAATCTCTTCCAAAATGATTACGGTACTACCTACCGTGACTACCTACCATACCGTACTTAACTACCAGATGAAATATACCATCCCACCGATACCTGTTCATTTCCCACCAAATTATATTTTTAGCCTACAAAAATTTTGAGGTAAACTTTAAAGTTTTATTTAGCGATATGTAGATATCCTCCGGAATTTATATAAAAATGCTACTCTTCAGGTTCGGTTACACAAGCTTTCTGACCACGTGTGCATCCAACGAGGCGTGCGGCAAGGAGACACTATCTCACCCAAACTATTTACCAACGTGCTCGAAGATGTAATAAAAACTCTCGACTGGAGTGAGATAGGCCTTAACATCGATGGTCGCAATATATCGCACCTACGTTTTGCCGACGACTTAGTCCTCATTGCTGAGACCGTGGATGCCTTGCAAGAAATGCTCGAAGATCTGCATCAAGCTTCAATGAAGGTGGGCCTTAGAATGAACATGTCCAAAACCAAGGTTATGACCAACCTTTCAGGCCCAACACCTAACATAACCATAGGTAACTGCCGAATAGAGGCAGTGGATGACTATATTTACCTTGGACATTGTTTATCCTTTGGCCCACTTTCTCAGTTATCGGAGATCTCCAGAAGAACCCAGTTAGGATGGGCCGCCTTCAGTAAGCTGGAAGACGTCTTAAAATCACATATCCCTCAATGCTTGAAGACCAAAGTGTTCAACCAATGTGTTCTGCCCATTCTTACCTACGGATCCGAGACATGGCCGCTCACAAAGGAACACATGCACAAAATCCGAGTTACACAACGAGCAATGGAGCGGGCCATGCTCGGAATATCACTTCTAGACCACATACCCAATACCGAGATTCGACGTCGCACAAAGGTTGAGGACGTGGGTACGCGAATCGCGAAGCTGAAGTGGAGATGGGCAGGACACCTGGCAAGAAGGGAAGACGAGAGATGGACGAAGGCGGTCACAGAATGGTGGCCAAGGGATGCCCGTAGACCAAGAGGCAGACCACCCGCCCGATGGTCAAATGACATCGTAGAACTGGCTGGGAATCACTGGACAAGACTCGCAAGGGACCGAAAAGAATGGCGTAATAAAGAGGAGGCCTATACTCAGCAGTGGGTGCAAACGGGCTGAGATGATGATGATGATGATTAAAGTTTTGTGAAAAATATGACGGATTTTAACAGAACATCTTCAAGTTTTTGCCATAGAAATATCAACTTACTCTGTTACCCAAGTGCATATAGGACATATTATGTACCCTATGTCCTATATGTCAAACTCTACCTGCCCAAAACACATGATCACAGCATGAACTAAGCCATTTGAGTCTCAGTTGATGCAAGCACACCGATGACGTAATGTACCATAAAATCTACCCACCCTGTAGATTACGCGGCTTAATATTGTCATTAGGAAGCGTCTCCGTAACCCACTTGTTTTCATTTATAGCGAAAATGGAGTCATTATGGCATAGAGCGGAGTGCTGTTAGCCATTACACCTTAGAGCAAGCATTTCTCTTTATTCTGAGACGCCTAACTTTTACTTCAACATTAGCCAGTAATCTGTTGAGCTCCAAACCTTTTAGGATTGTGAGAAATGTACTTTCCTGTGTGTTTTAGCTGAATAAACAGTAACTTCCAGCAGAACTTGTATGCTCACGTATAGCAAAGACACGGTGAAATATTAGTAGAGAGATAAACCGCTGAATATAGTTGTCTATATTTTTTTCACTCTAAAGTTTCATGTGTATTTTGTAAATATTGTGGTATTGTAAATACTGTAAGTATCAGTCGTTATTTTATTTGTTAATAAAAGTACATATCTTTAAAAAAGTTACGAATATAAAATGTCCAAATCCACGACCGCCCTACAGCGTTCTGGCACTATACTGGTCGAGCCAAAAAACATTACTGTTTTTTTATTATTTCATTTGTAAACACATCCATAACCAAACAGCAACTGTTTACTTACCTACCCCAAATTAATCAACAATGATGCACATTATCTGGTCAATCCTCACAATTTGTGAACCTCCATAAATTGAGGCCTATCTCACCACATCGAAACATACAGATACAAAGGGCACAAGTCGATATCATTACACATAAATTCAACTTATCTAACACATTCGGTACATTTTGCTCGGATCCGGACAAGGCTGTGTGTTACCCGTCCGAATACATTACGGGTTTAATGTAGGTAAGGAACACCGATTCAATAATACGACGGCTAAAAGTAGACTGTGTAAAACCACAAAAAAAATCAGCTGTAAGATCTTTCTTACTTCTGAAAGAAGATACATTTACTTCGGCGTAACTACCGAATTCCAATGCATGAATTTAGCTGAGATTTTCTTACTCATTTGCGACAGAAGTTATAATTTCAACAAAAGGCTTTTTCATAATATCCAGTAATTTTATAGCGAATCTACTTGGTCTTTGAATACTTACGTTGAAAAGTTGCTGCAACTTTGAATTTGTAGTATATCAAACGCGGCAATGCGTCATGGCATGACAGGCGTCATGGCTCAATCGGTAGTAGCTCTGCCTTCCGTGCTGTGGGTCATGGGATCGATCCCCACCGAGAACAAACATTTGTGTGTTGTAAACATAGATGTTTGTTGTACGTATTTAGAAAAAAAATGTATGTATGTATTCTATCAGCCATCCAGTTTCCATCGTACAAGCTTTGCTTAGTTTGGGACTAGAAGGCGTTGTGTTAAGTGTCCGTGAATATTTATTATTATTATTATTAAACGCTGACGCCTAGTTTTTGAACCAATAAAAGTGGGTGTGTAAAATAATACAACTATGACTGTATCCCTACTACACAATGACTGAATTACAACGCAACCATCACTCGTTTATAATGTAAAAAGTCGCAAATTTTACTCATAGAGTTTGTATAAATAAAATTTTCGCTTTTGTGAGAGTTTTTCATTTCTCCACCACAAAAGCTTACAGAACCGACCTAAATAAGCTGTTAGTTATATTCCAAGTACAACAGTGAGCTCATCCGTTTTTAATCTCATTATAATAGTCTAGTCCAGGGCTTTAAACCATTAGAGAAATGAGAATTGAAATCTCATGAATAAAGTTTAGCAAAGCTTTAGTAAAGCTACCTGTGCTTATTCCTCCACACCACGATGCCTCGGCTGCAGTTTTAGCTCCACCATTTTGGACTTTATACTCATTAGTAAAATACATAGTTTTGCTTGAGGGAGTTGCTAGATTGCTCGCGGTTTTGCACAGCACCTTGGTACCTTTCAAACGATACTATTAGTCACGTGATTAATCCCATAATTTTTCTGTTCTCTAGAATTTGTCAAGTTAGCCTGAGATACTGATGAGACAGAAAAGTCACGAGTACATTGCTACCTACTAACTGTTGAAATAGTTCGATAACCCATTTGATAATTCAGGTTTTCACAATAATGTTGATAATCGGCAATAATAAAACACAAATCTACCGATGTAAAAAGCAATGTGTCAAAAGAAGACAAACAAGTTAATGTTTGTTTACGACTACTAACAGCTATTTTCCGGATTTACGGATCATTATTTTTAATTAAATAAATCGTTTTCATCCCCTGGCTCTAGGGGTTGACGATATCCGAACACCATTAATCATTACCTAATCCACGTATCTAATATTCCGAGAATATTTTTTGCTATGAAATTGTTATGTATTGGCAGATTTTTTTGTATAGCAACAACAACGAGGCTTGTATATAAAGTCGCTTCAGTCACTTAAAACTTTAATAGTGTATAAGTAGAGTCAATCTGATTACTTACATATTATGTCAGTTTCATTGTGTTTCACACAGTTTTCTTCTTTTAATATTTTTGAAAAGAATATACATATTTGATTTTCTAACAAATAACTTTAAAATACTAGTCAAGCTGTTTAGATTCAAAGGCGAAAAATGCTGGTTTCATTCTCGACAGAAATATTGGCATGATGTTTGTGAATATCTCACCTACAATGTTAAAAAAAAAGGATTTCGGAGGTCCGCGCGAATCTGAGTCATATAAATATCATATTCGCTACAACAAAAGTATATACAAACTTTTCTTTTTCATCAATAACTAACTTGACTATCTCAATCGACCGAACAAAGCAATGTTTCTCATAACTTCCATATTCACTGAACTAATACAGAACAATAGAGTGTTGTCCGTCTGTTCGTATCGAGGAAAACTTCTAAGCGTTTTCGAAATTGTCTCGCTTGAGCTGTTTGTTTTTCTTGATCGTTTCGTAGGATTGACTATTGTATCGAAACCAAACGGTTCGTAAATATTTACATTTTGAATTACAACGCGATGTGGTGCAGCGACAATCCGCAGCCGAGTTCTAATTTGCCGAGCAATGTAACTAAAAAGTGTTAATAAAACTTCGTTCATCAATTTGCTAATAATTCCTTGTTACTATAATTATTGCAGTAGACTGACTAGAACACAACAACACGCATTTTTTGGCACAACATCACAGCTCGTATGCTAAAACAATACTCAAGTGTTAATCGACACTCAAACAAAAGATGTCACTCATACTTGCATAAGGAATACTGAGAAATTACTTTTAGCTATCGTTCTTATATAACTAAAAAGAATTTGAAGTGTAAAAAAAGTCTACACTCAAGTAGTTTTTTAATGCATACACAGTTCTGACTAAATAGCTTGTTAGTTTCGATCCTGTTTATATTATTTAAAAATGTCGCAATTACTATATCAATTTGGATTAGCTTAGTGAAAGGGCCACTTCATTTGACTAACTTAGATGCGCCCTTGGACCCTTGGACCCTGGTTTACGGGTGAGCAGCATTCAGAGAACTTTGTCATCACAGAACCTCTCGTAAACCAGAAACTCCTTTTAAATTAGCATTTCATGCCTATACCTTCTTGTTATTTTCTGCTCAAGAGTCTAGATTTTTTCCACTAGAGATTTATAATCTTATGAATAAAGTTCCACTTAAAAAATTGTGAATTGATAAGTCTTAGTGCACTTTAGTTAAGTTGAAAGTGATAGGTAAAGTTTTACGCTAGTATGGAGCGTACTGCCGTGCAACTTGCAAATAAATGTGATTTACTAAACTAATCCGTATTATCAACTAAAAGCAAGATAGATTTGTAGATAGCTCAACTGTTGAATGTGTATTTTGTAAATATTGTGAATATTGTAAATACTGTATTAGTTGTAATTTTCTTTGTGAATAAAAATATCCGTTATATATTTATTTGAATTACTAAAAGCTAAACCACCTTCTAATATCAACTATAACTACGTCAATGGTGTTCTTACATGCACTTTGTATGCAAGAACCTTTAAAGCCAAAATTGGCTATTCAAGTCACCTCAGAGCCCATTATAGGCATCAAGCAGTGTCAACAATGTCACCGTAGCCGAAACCCACCAGGAAGACAATGACATCATCATCATAACTAAACTAATCTACCTATTTGAGCTAACTAATGTGGAATCGGATGGGGGTGGCGAATTCGAAACACTTTGTATGATAGTCTTATTTTATTTTTAGATAGTTTTTACACAACGCAGGCTTCGTCTTAGCCGGTAGCCACATCACTCCCATTCCTTTTAAAAAATAAAGCATTCAATCATCTTTCAGTTCTTTCACTCGCTCCCAATCTTTCTACGTTCCATTTCACACACAAATCTTACGTTCCGTTCCCTTCCATAAAATCAACTTCCTACACTAATATCATTTTAATTTTAAGTACATGTAATTTTTTTTGTAAATATTGTGAATATCGTAAATGCTGTATCAGTTTTAATTTTTTTTGTGAATGAAGTTTTTGTATTCAAAGTGAAAATAGTTGAAAGAGTGTTGAAGCAGTGTGCAGCGTGCTGTAGCTTATTTGGATTTGTACAAAATTGAAGTTACGGCAGGAAAAAACGCTAACGTATTAAAAACATAGAAAAACATAAAAAAATAAGTATATAATTGCTTTCTACATAAGGAAGTTCTTAGGTCAGCGTTTTTAATTACGTACTTAATTAAGTACGTAAGGAAAAACAAGATAAAAGTTGAAAAAATATTTATTTTACCGGATCCTAGACAATAAGAAACGACATCAAATTACCCTGTGTCGGAGTTGCAAACTGCAATTGACTAAACTTCAAACTAACACGGGTATCTAGTTGAGAAACTTCCCGCAATGTTTCCTTATTCCTATTTTAGTCACATCTAGTTATATCAATAGTAAAGCTTCGTTATTTTGTGAATTTAACAATTTAAACGTTTTGAATTATGAGTGATCCATTCAGTAATATCAGTGCTATTGCAATTACTTTCAGCACAGATCATATAATACTAAACTATCTATTATTGACATGATTGTTTATCATATAACCCCACGTAAAGTCCGTAACATGCTACGACGTAGCCGGTATGGATTTGTAGAAAAAAAAATGGAATCTCCATTGATGGGGATTTCTAAGTATAAATTTGAGATACCTTACTGACAGACAGAGCCTACGTTGGCAGAGTGGTGGTCAAGGACTGACAAGGGAAACAAATCGAAGACTAATATACCCAGCAAGTTTACATGAAAGCTATTGAAAATGATGTTTTCTGAACATTCTCAAAACTACTGGTGCTACTTTATCAATTTGTTCCACATACCAAAGCTCGAAATGCCAGTGCTACGCTCACTATAAAGAGCTACGGCGTAGCAAGTGCTACGCTTTGTTATAATTTATTCACCATAAACCGACGGTTTTAGCATATCCAAATGTTGTTACACAAAAATTTGCAATAAATAAACAATTTTCCACATCGTAAATCGTGTATAACAACAAGAAAACTGCAAATTTATGCAGATTTCATAGCGTAGCCGCGTGTCGCCGGCGCTGCTTCGCGAACGTTGCCCGATACCGATAGCTTATGTATTTATGTAAATGCATCTACATTATGTATATTAAACAGAGATTTTTCCATTACATGTGAATTTATAAAGTGTTTTTGTGTGTACGTGATACAGCAGCAAAGTGTGCACGTCTGGGATCTACCACAAGGTGCTTTTGTTGCTGTCCTATCTTGAAAGATTATCTTTCAAGCACCGTCGTACCTATTGTCAGGTTATTTGTAGTTTCCTATCGATTCTTTTGTAACAGTAACTTGGAAACAAACACACTGCAGTGTTCGTTTAGAAACCATTATCACAGAAGAAAATCCAAGACAATATTAAACGTTATTTGGTTGATAAAGTCGATATAAAAATAAACTCGCATTGTTCTAACATAAGCATGTCGGCACTTTATAAATAAAAAATCTGAGTTTGATTTCAACAACTAAGGAGTAATTATCTTAACTCGCTCTTAATAAACACTGGTTAAAATATATGCCTCTGTACGATTTTTTTTTAAAAGTGCAATAAAGAATTTTCTAATCTAATCTAATGACTGAAATATTGGGATCCTCTAAAGCTCATTTGAAAACTCAGGCAAAAACTTTTAGGTATTGGTATCCATACTTAAAGTTTCAAGTTGAATGTAAAAGGTTCAATAAACGCGAGTAAAAGAGCCTTAATAAAAGCATTTCTAATAAAAGTGGTTTAATGCACGTCCGTTCACCGTACTTCAAACACTAGGGACAGATCACTGGCACGGCTCCAATGCCTTCAAAGAGTACACTTCGGTGGAAATTCTTTTCGAGCATTGCTACTTTTCTCGTAAGACCCCGTTCGCACTTGTCGGTGTTGGATCGGTATTTTTATCGGATGTCGTCGCTTTGGTATCGTTTCAGTTATTTTAGAAGTTTTTTTATATTAGTCGATTAGGTATTTCTAAGGTTTAGAAGAAAAACTATAAAGACAGAGAGAATTAAGTTTTTGCCGTGCAATATCATGACAACTATCGGTTTATTGTCATAATCCCCTCCCCATAAGGCTGTCCCCACCAGTAGGGATCTTCAAAAAATTGTTTGCCTTTTCCCCACAATCCTGGCTGGTGGGGATACCGAATACAACCGATTATGATATGCTACAAAAATTTGGTTTTTCTAAGATGAGCTTCGATAGCTGGAAATAAAAAATATTTTGCAAAAACGCTGTTGGATTCAACGCAATATCCGTAAAAATAACAATCGCTTGTTATCTTCAGTGTACTAACTATAGTTACTATACAGTATACATACAGTCAACATCATAAGTAAATCACGATGAGACATACTCGTAGTTTCAAAATGTTTTATGACTGAAAACTAGCAACTTTGGTTTTCAAACTGTGATTAAGTAAAAACTTTAGCTGACAAGGGAAAAAACTAAAACCCGACTGCGTAATCATTGCATTTCTTTTTCATCTTATTAGCAAATTAACAGTGATATCACTTAGTCTATAATATCACCCGGGCTAAGTGTCATTTGATATCTTATTTATCGTTTAGAAGCTACGAGGGAGAATAAATGAACATATTCATGCGTAGACTGTTAAACTTATAACATTCCTTTTGCTCTGCATAGTCGTGTAAAAATGATTAGAGCCAAGTTTTTAAATTCTGAAAACAATATTAAGTTTTGATGCTGACTGTACCATTGAACAGAACGCTATTTGCAATCTGACACTGATCCGAATTATGATTGAAACGTAGCGCTGAGATGAATAGCGCTCTTTTGATGCAGAGAGATTTTATTGTGGTTCATGAGAAATGGGGGAAATGCCGCTTTTTCCAATGCCAGCTGGTAAATCACACACAAAAACTTATCCCTATCATTCGAAACTTTAATAGGTATTATTATTTAGAACAATTTTATTATAAGCTAAATAAGCAGTTATTACATTTTCGAGTAGGTACTTATAATCAGAATTAAAATTGAAGGTTTTATGTATCTAATCTCGATAGAGAAAAAAGTCAAAGCCTTGTTTACAAAATGTTGCAAATAGAGCCGATAATGCGATGGCTACATGCACCAACAATAGATTGAGAGATGCTTTTTTGCTTGTACTTATTACTATTACAAGAATTAATAAAAAAACTGCGAAAATCTCACATTCGCGGTGGTTGTAAACGCCATTTCATCATGACGGCTGTAGAGTTCGTCCTGATTTGTACGGGTTATACCCATTGAGCCCACCGGCCGGCCCACTTGTGGGCCAGATGGAAAAAGAAATCCCAACGAGCCCACTATGCAAATGAGGGGCTCGATGAGAGTTTTTATAACCCTTTTGTACCGATCCAAATGACACTATGACCGCAATTTAAAATTGCACGCGTCGAGGTTCTAATTATTGATGATAGCAACTTCTTAAAACGGACTTAGCTTCTTAGGAAACATAAGAGGGGGCAATCGTTGTCTCACAAAAACCTGCCAGGTTTAAGCCTGGCAGATTTTCTTCTTCTTCTCTTCGTTAATGGCCTCTGTCCGTCATTTCGACAGACAATTTTGCCAATGTCAAGTGATATAATTGTAATAATATAAGTCAAGTCAAGTCATTTGTCAAGTCGGCTGTCGTTTGTTTTGAAAAGAAAATGGTGGATTTTCTCTTCAAAACCTAACACGAATTTTCACATTCAGAAAAACCACTTTACACATATTTATTCCAATGGCTCACACTTTATGTTACGACCTAATACTAAATCATGACTAAATAGTGATAGTAGCACGTTTCACCGCGTTTTTTGCCGTCAAAAGCTTCTGGTTTTCGTATGACTGTGTCTACATCGCTTGACATTATACTGGGCAGCGAAATCAGTTCAGAGCTTACAATACGGGGGCAGAGCTTAGTTAACGCTTGGAATGTTATCTGGACACTACATTAGTAACATTGCATGCCGGAGATTATGTGGTAGAGTTGAGACATGTTACGTAGACAATTATATCATATCTATTATCATAGCTATCATAGGTAGATAGATAGATAATACTTTATTGTACACAAGGGTAAGGTACGTACAAATTAAAACTAACTTTGTATAGTACAATGGGCGGCCTTATCGCTACAATGTCTCGCTTTGCGAATGCGTTTGCGTGGGCTATATTCGAGTTGAAAGTCAAAACTAATGCAAAGACTCGAGGCTCAGACCTTATGAATTGAAACAATAAGAAATGCTATGGTATTAACACTGATTGTTTATTTTTAACTGCATCGAAGGAATATTAAGTCCCCATTTCACCATCTCATGATAACATTTACTGAGTTATAAATATTTACATCTCTATTATAGACTTTCAAAAACGTAGATAGTGTTACTTAGATGGTGAAAAAGGAGTCTTAAGCTCTGTTCGGCTGAGATTTTAATCTAATTGAGATGACGTCATATCACAGATGAATTTTTATTATTTTGAAATTATCCATATTTTAATGTAAAATCTCTCCCGAGCTGAGCATAAGGCCCCAGGCTATACTAATCGTAATATTTTGATGTAGGGCGTTTATACATATACATTGTATAGTTACATTATTATATGAATTATCAGGTTCGACCAAAAATATCGCTGTAACCGCCAGAACCAAGAACCTACTAAATGAATGACATAGCTCCCACGATAATATAGTATAGTCGTGTCGTAGGAAGCAAAAAGGTTTAGCTATTTCGATACTAACTAAGCAAAATCCTTTGATGAGGATTTTAACCTGCTTATTAAAGAAAGTTACAGTTGCCATTATGTAAGGTAACAGTATTAAAAGCACGCCGAATATCAAAATGCTTTGAATTGCCATATACAAACATAGCCCTGTAAACTTTGGTAACCCACACAAAGTTCAAGAACAAGATATTTCGTTTAGGATCACCTTTACCCAAGAGTCCCAAATATGCCCAGGAAGCTTTTAGGGCTTTCTTGCCTCAGGGCTCTGAGGGACCAGTGAGTATTTATTTTTCTTTAAAAGTTGGTCATCCTCATCGCCCGTTTGGTGTTTGTTCGCATGAAACCACTTCTAACTTTTATTAGGCCTGACTTTAGGAACATTGTCTTAAAAAAGCAACGATGGAAACGTGATACTTCTTAGTATATAAATAGGTAGGTTAGGTATCCATCAAAAAAATTCCTAGGGCCCTAGAGGTATATTTTGTTATTAGTAAATTACCTCGAAGTAGAACTTGTTGTTTAGATACAAACCATTTTGCCGTTTTTTTTTTAATAGGTTTGTTCATCTGCAAAAAGCAATAGAGCAAATTATTTCTAAGATCATGGTTCACTTTAGGCGAGCTTGACTACTAATAAAATTAGAAAGTTTCATATTCTGCTTCCGTAGTCATTCTATGTGGAATTGAAGACTTACTCAGAGTATCCAATCTGTTAAACGCTGAATTTATATCATATTTTCAAACCTCTACCTACCAAAGTCGAAGCACCTAGTCCGACATGATACATTAACAATACCCTTTGCAGTAGATTGATTCGACACGGGCTAATGGCCTCTACAAAGGGAATGCTGACCCAAGAAACAAGATTGAGAATATCACTCAGGACTTGATATGCTTTTAATGGAATGTCAATGGCCTTTGTGTATTGGTCGGAGCTCTCCAAATAAGTTTGTCGGCAGAAAATATTCTCTTTGTGCAATTTTGAAACTTTAGTATGGAATTGCTGAAGTATTTTTAATTTGACTGGTTTGCAGAGAATTGCTAAAAGAGAAGTAAAGTAGCTAGCTTACTTTATAATTTATTTTTCTGTAGTCCCTTTTGTTTTGCGGAAAAAAGTAGAAATAGTTTTTTAGTGTACCTACTCTTCAGTAGATAACTCGCTGTCTATGGTATGATATAAAAAGTGCGACCATTTACAAAACGCAGTCAAAACTTTTACGTCCTCATCTGTCGCGTAATTATTCTCATTGTCCTCGTAATTTAGCAGATGCCTAATCACTTCGAATGAATCACTAATGTACAATATTGCTACGCTGTGATTACGCAATAATTACGCTGTAATCTCCAGCAATTTGTAATGCAGGTATTACTAATTCCGCGATTTCGTACGCTTATAATACCGTACGAATTCGAAATGAATAGATTAAAAAATATTTTCTTTTTTATGGCTACAGTTTTCTGGAAACCAGTTTGTAGTCAAGCTATTGTAACGTCGTCTTTTTGCACGTCACATTGTTACTTCGTAAATCAAACTTCAGTGTTCATTTAAATACAAAGGCTCTATTCGTAATAATAAATACATTTCTCTAATTAATATTCTTTTACAATATCTCATAGGTTAACCACCCAATGCTCCTTCTTCTTATTTTTTTAGGTTGTCATTCAGTTATTACTGTCACGCAGGTGACAGTTGACATTTATGACAACGTCATGTATACATGCAATAATATACTTTACAGTCGGCCATCCTACTTAGAACGAGTCTCTTCGTTCGATTCAATCGAGAGTACCTGCCATAAATACATAACAATACAAATATTTGCACAAATACAAATTAATTTGTTCACAATTCACAATAAATCTATTTTGCACCAATACATATTAACTAATTAATATATCCACATTAAGGACATCATTCATAATACTAATTTTTAAACATACATTTTCTGATATATTTCTAATCCAGCAATTATGCTAAGTTTTCTTATTTATTTATAATATCACTTTATGAAATCTTTAGTTAGTGTTAAAGTTTATTTTAGGCTAACATGCAGTTTTCTTATATCTATCAAAATTAGCGTCATTAATCAAGATTAGAACTGCGACTATCTCAAGCTTGGCGGCAAGGTCGTATGCCGGTCATGCCTTCACTTAATCGTGGAATGGGCGGCAAGGTCGTATGCCAGTCTTGCCCTCCCTCGATCATCAATTGGGCGGCAAGGTCGTATGCCAGTCATGCCCTCACTTATCGTCAAATTGGGCGGCAAGGTCATATGCCAGTCATGCCCTCACTTAATCGTCAATTGGGCGGCAAGGTCGTATGCCAGTCATGCCCTCACTTATGGTCAAATTGGGCAGCAAGGTCATATGCCAGTCATGCCCTCACTTAATCGTCAATTGGGCGGCAAGGTCGTATGCCAATCATGCCCTCACTTAATCGTCAATTGGGCGGCAAGGTCGTATGCCAGTCATGCCCTCACTTAATTATCAATTAGGCGGCAAGTTCGTATGCCAGTCATGTTCTCACTTAATAATCAAATTTGGGTGGCAAGTTCGTATGCCAGTCATGTCGTCAATCAATCATAGATTGGATGGCAAGTTCGTATGCCAGTCATGTCGTCAGTCAATCATAGATTGGGTGGCAAGTTCGTATGCCAGTCAAGTCGTCAGTTAATCATACCTGAGCGGCAAGTTCGTATGCCAGTCACAACTGTTTTGACGACTGTGACTTCTGCTGTACCGTGCGTGACACAGCTCGGTGACTCACTGCTCACTGCATCGACTGCTTCGTCACTCTTTCAATTTCTGCTGGTGCGGCTGCAACAGCTACAGCGGTGGCTGTGGCTACCACTGCATCGTGTCTTCCCTCTGTAGCCATTGCAACGACTGCTGCTACGGCTTAGTCATGCTTTCTGTCAATTTCTGCTGGTGCGGCTGCATCAGCTACAGTGCCGGCTGTAACTGCGGCGACTGTGACTATCACTGCATCGTGTTTTCACTCTGTAGCAACTGTAACGGCTACAGCTCCGACTGCGCCGATCACTGACTTTTCACTTTGTCACTTATCCTGGAACTCAAAACATGACGTTAAATTCGTAATTTTTAAGTCCAGTTCACTTGATAACTTTAGTTTTCTCTATTAGGGATCATATGTTCTAGTGCGTCTTGGACAAAGTATTCACCTGCTTAACATTAGCAGGTCGAGTAGCTATTCAAATGAGTAGGCAAAATCAATTGTTTAGTTTAATATATACTTTTCTCCTCCTACTCTACCTCTTTCGAGCTAAGATGCTAGTCAATATTATTTTGTATTGAAATACTGTTTTCGCTAGTAGTGCAATATTATCTATCGTATAAAACAATTAGTAGGTACAACGTGTACATGTAGTACAAATAATCATATCATGTATAGTCAGCATTATCAGAATTTCGAAATTGTGTCCACAACTCATATTTTCTATTGTTCTTCTTGGATAATTTTGTCTTATTTTCCAAATCTCTCTTTGTCTTATCATCGTTATAATAATATTATAGTCTTTTATTTTCCAAATCATTCTCTGCCTCATCACCGCATTAATCAATAGTATATTATAGATCTCAAAAATGAAATAACCAGGATGTGGAGACTTGAAAGGTCTGTCTCCATCATTCCGATAGTCCTTTCCTCAAGCGGTGTTATCCCTAAGCAACTATTTCTATCACTCGCCCTTCTTGATTTGCCGAAGCATACCTTTGCACTTCTATAAAAAGCAGTTATCCTTAACACCTGCAGAATCATCCGTAAGTTTTACCTTACTTTTAGTTTTACTCTTAATCATCAGAACTCTCTGTTGATGTCCAATTAGTAACTTCCAGTTCTCAAGAACATCCACCTGGATTTAATGATGCGCACTTGAACTTTAAGTTGAGTTGATGAAAATCTAAACTCAATAATAATAATGCATTTAATTTCTAAATCACTTTTTGACTCATCATCATCATCGTCATTATTATATTAACATTCCTTATCCGTGCCCCATCGTTGGGTATCGTGAATCTGTGCAAGGAAATTTCAATTTGTGTTTTCCATCTACCACGGTCTCCGGCTTGATGGATCGCGACGTTGACTGGGGTTTCTAGCTGTTCAGACACCTGATCAGACCAGTGTTTTGGGCTCCTCCCTCTTCTTTAGTAACCTCTACTAAAGTGCTCGATGTAAAGTATTCGCTGGATGCAAATAAAAGACTGACGCTTAGTGCGTTCCAACTTAAGTTCTTTCAGAATGGAGACGTTGATTGTTTTGGCTGTCCATGAGATCCTCAGGAGCCGTCTCTAGCGGCATCATATCTAGCGGCATCACATCCAGAACGCATCGATTCACTTGCGGTAAGTGGTTTTCATGGTC
This sequence comes from Eulithis prunata, assembly GCA_918843925.1. NCBI lineage: Eukaryota > Metazoa > Arthropoda > Insecta > Lepidoptera > Geometridae > Eulithis > Eulithis prunata. The sequence goes on along the minus strand of OU974014.1, from coordinate 4,076,494 downwards.
CATTTTTCAGTGCCGTAAAGAGAAATGGAGAAAACCAGCGTGCACACTATGTGAACTTCGTAAACTCGTTCATCGTATCATATTATGTAACAATAGTAATAATGCCTTATATTGCCTAATATCTCCCTTAAGCGTATTAGTTCCTACATATTCAAATGATTTATAAACTATGTTAGTATTTTCTTCCAGCTTCTGATATATAGATCTCTCTTTGGGTGTAGATCTCCTGCATCTTTTCCCACTATCCTCTAGCTGATCCAGCCTTTCTCAACAATTTGGATTGGATAATATAAGTAACCAGCCAACCGGCTGCATGGTCTTCTCACATTTCTTTACCCTAATGGTTCTTTCTATCGAGTAGTATGAGTGGTCTATCTGCTGTCGTTACTACGTGAAATATGTCCCGCACATTTCCACTTTAGCTTGAAAGCTTAGTTTTTTTTGTCTCATTAAATCGCTTCGCACTTCGTGATTTTTTTTTCAATCAATCATTTATTCACAGAGATTCATTTTATGTCATTAAATTACATGATCTTATGCAATAAACGGCTCAACACATTCTGTTTTTTTTTTATATGCTCCTTTTCATTGCTCGTATGGACTTTGTTTTGTTTACGTTCATTTTGTAGGTATTTTTAAGCTTTCTCTGCAAAAGTTACACTTTACGCTCTTTTTTCCATACAAACACTAAATGATGATTACTTCACTGTTTGGAATCGTTAGGCCATCTACCCTGGCTCAGAGCCATATTTTAACAAAATATAATTTGAAAGTTACGATCTTCAAAACCAAAAATTTTTATTCGCTCAACGCTTTTCAGCGGCAATCAGCACCGTTATATTGATGGGAGTATTTTGTACTCTATACTACTCATACCTGAGTCTAGCCCACTCTCGCATAAATAGTAAGTATACAAATTGCCTGAAAAGTGTACCCTTAAGTGCACGAATCATTTCCTCGAATTCTTCAAGTTTTCTAATAGTAACATGGTAACATTATGCTATTGCATGCTTTACTACAAGGCTATTATTATAAGGAGCCTGTTGAATTCCCCGTATTTGCTGTATACCTGTTCTAAAGCTTGTATATCATCAGTTTTATTTTTATATGAATATTACGTCTGAAGTAGGTACATCATTTCTCAGGTACGGACTCTGTGTGTGTATTTTCATCTTATGTAGGTAGGTAATATGATTGAATAGTTTGATAGCTTCATTATTAAACCCATCAGATTCAAGACTTATTCCAGGTTTTAAGTTTTTAATTTCATTGAGTACCTCCAGTTCGCTTATTGATTCAATTGTGCTGCAGTTCGATGTTGTCTTTACTACTTTTCCTGTATAGCTCTTGGTAGGAAGGTGCTGCATGCCCAATCTCAATTAAATCTATCTATCTCTCTCACACATAAATAAATGAAGTTGTATGTAGGGTTCATTTTTTTAAAAATTGGTTATTTGATAGTTCCGGATTTTATAAGGTTTTCGTTTGTTTATCTGGTTGTCACATTTTATCCTTAATCGCTTAGCTCCATTCTAGTTGTTTTGTCCCTTTTATTTTGTTTAATACTCATTAGCTCTGTTTTTCTTTTATTGGTTTTCTGTACCTTCACTTATTATTATCATTTTACCTTTATTTTTGCTTTAATGCAATTGTCGTAGTATTCTTTTATACTCGAATACTCAGGTGGTTCGCATTATCAGTGTTATTCAAATTGAAATTAAAGTGTGATTTCCCCCTCTAAAAAGCTTATTTTATGCACTGAAAACAGTCGATAAATAACACTTTTAATCACTTTTTGTTTTTGAATTTAGAACACGTCAATATATTCGACTTTCATCTCAATGCTATACGTACACAACCTTCTAACGCAAAATACTCGACACAAACTCCTTGCGCAAATAACTCCTCGAGATTTGATTGGTCGACATTTTCGATAAGCATTCAATGTGTATTTTCTCTTAATCTTTCTTTAGGTCGTAGTCATGGTTTAAAGTAGAGTATAAATGTGGATAAAATGGATTACTTAAGTTACAATTACTTCACTTACAATTACTTCATATCAAGAGCCATGAATCGCTCGCGTCGCTCTTTAAATCACATGATTCGCTCGTAATTCAATTATTATGAATCACTACAAAGGTTGTCTGGAAGAAATCGCTTCGTAGAGATAAGACCGTTCATTGTACGTAATATTGCAATCTTATTTTATTTTTATTTTTTTGGTATAAGCTGTCAATAGGGTACATAATAAAGTATTTCATTCATTCAGTCATTCACTTTCTGCGATCGTCATTCAGTCGTTAGAATCCTTCACTTGGTCGTGATTCATCTATAGACATCGCGTTAAACCCGTCCTTTATTCACTAATAGTTAATATACTAGTTTCACTTATTATTTTTTTTTCGTCTTAATTTAAATTCACTCTGTAAGGTTGAATACTCTCTAATAAATTTTCACTGTATTTAGTTTTAAATTTCTATAAATGTCACTTACGTTTTAATCTCTTCATACTTTGAATAATATCCCTTTCTTCTTTTTTTTTTTTCACTCGCTCAATTCTATGTTTGCATGTAGTCTGTCATCTTTCATCGGTTTTTTTATTAAATAAAAATGTGCCTCTATACTTGTTATCAGTGTATAATATGTTAATGACACTTAAACAAATCACTTCCGACCATTTCTATGTTTCCCAAGGTTAAGTTTATAGCATTTATGTCAAATATTTTATCACTTTATAGCACCTATAGTGCTTTTTATGATTGCCACTGCATATCAGATTTGATACAAACATCAGTACTTCAAAATTATAAAAATGGTCAATCGCAATAATTAATTTTATGTAAATTGGAAATAAAAAGCTCAGAGTTGTCACTCTAGCACTCTGATATCAAAGCTCTCAACTATGTCACCTATCATACTTATTTCATTTTAATTTGTATCCTGCCACATAACACTCTTGCCCAAAATCCAAGCTCTTTAGTTATGTTACCATAACACTCATGCTCGATATCAGTGCTCTTGAGTTATGTCGCAAAATACTCTCATGGGAGCTCTAACATTCTCATATTCTTATTGAAAAATGTACCTTTTATTAATGGTTACCATGGAGATTCACTTTCCTGTAATATGTAGTAGGTACATCTCAACTCCTGGCAGCCGGTCGCTGTGGCTGTATGCGATAAGGCAGCTACAAGTCACAATTCACTTAGTCATCTCTGAGTCTGAGGATGTATCTCACTCCTCTCGTCATCTAGAACTTCATCCAGCCGTACTGATGGTTTGTCTGCAACTCAACAACAATATTTTCTATGTAATTGTTCAGTAGTCAATGTGTGGTGTACATAGTGATATGTACATAATCATATTCTCGACTTCAGTAGGTAAATACCTACTCATTTCAAGCTCAAAGTCAAAAAGCTTTTATTCAATAATTTGATGGTCACTTTGAATCGTCTTTAGGTTTTGTATGATTACTGCAATAGGTAAGTACCTATAATTGTGTATCGACTATCACTACAATTCATAACTCAGAATAAAGTTTGGTCATCCGAGATGAGATTAACTTGAGGTTTTCACTAGGTTTTCACTAAAACATTACCTTCGATAGCGACATGGGCATTGGAAAAACTTTATATTTTTTTTCCATCTTTCCACTTCTGAGCTGTAACGTCGTCTTTTTGCACGTCACATTGTTACTTCGTAAATCAAACTTCAGTGTTCATTTAAATACAAAGGCTCTATTCGTAATAATAAATACATTTCTCTAATTAATATTCTTTTACAATATCTCATAGGTTAACCACCCAATGCTCCTTCTTCTTATTTTTTTAGGTTGTCATTCAGTTATTACTGTCACGCAGGTGACAGTTGACATTTATGACAACGTCATGTATACATGCAATACTATACTTTACACTATGGTGTATTCGAATATGTTTACAGGTAAAAACTATTAGATGACTAACATCCAGGTTAGTAACATGTCGCAGTAGTCGGCATACAGCCGGCTATAGACCTAAATTATGTAGGTACTAGTGTGCTAGCCTGAGTGCTTGTTTCCCTTGTTCAACATTGCTAGTGGTTAAGCCAAGAATGAGGTACCAAAGTCCAACTACCTTTTAACATACCACCCCATTTAACAACCACGTTGAGCTGACTTTCTAAAATCGCAAGAAAATTAAGGCCTGTAATTATTTTGAATAATCCCTGCCTCGTCTTGACCTCAAAACATTGTGGTTTTTAGTTGTCAAAATTATTATTTACCAAACAAAGCACTTTGAGGTCGAGTCGAGGCGAGGATTATTCGAGGTAACAACTAAGAATAAAGGCGTAAGTAATAAAATGTATAACGTCCTATTTCTAAACAGTAAAACAAAGAGTAGTATTAAAATGTACGAGATTTTCTCCGCCATTATCCTGTAGGTGTCGTTGGCAATGTAAAACAGCTATAATAAGTAGCCTACTAGTTTGCAATACTTACTGCTCACAAAGGCGAATCAATCTCTTCCTGCCTGACAACGGTTTTTAGTTTCGCGTAGAACCCTGCAATCTGAATTTTATCCTTTGAGTGATCAGAAATTTATCATTTAAATTGGCGCAGAGCGAGCGGGTCCCTGCCAAAGGCAGTTGGCGTCTGGCTCTACCAAATAGGTACTTCTAGAAACTTCGATTAACGAGTTCCAGAAGATTTAGTGGAGTCGTAATCGCATAAGAATTACGTTCTGTTGAAGTTTATCGTGTTTACCGATTTATAGTTGCAAATGTCTTGGACATATTTCATGTAGTGGCACAGAATAAATAAAATATAGTGTCTGAAGTCCAGTTACAGTAAAAATGTTTTAGAAACTTTACTAGGTTCTCTCTATGTTTGGGGCGACCATTTCAGGCCGTTACATAGGTAAGTATACCTATCTATTCTGTGTACCTACTAAGATATCCTCCCATTAGATAAGAGTTTTTTCTAGGGATAGGTATACTAAAGAAACGTGTATTCAGTATAATTAGCTAATAATTACGTATGTAATATTCAATCTGGGAAAGGGAAGCGAGAAATGAACGCGTTACGGTTAGTTTGTATGATGAATTGATTAATTTTAAATTTAATGCGTAGTTTATCTTTGAGAATATTAAACCGCATCTAATTCCAATTGTTTGGTTTGTAATTACGAATATAAGCACGGTCACATTCAAGATTATTGGTTTTGTTACAAACTTATTTGCTACGGCCGCAAAGGGCTATTTAAGGGCTCGTTTAGTGCAAGCGACACGCTGCTACAATCCGTATTCGGACACATAGAGCGAGCATCGATTTGACAGCAGTTTGACAAGTGACAAGAAATCTGAACTTGAGTCACGTTCGAGGCCGAGTTGAAAATCCACCATTTTCTTTTCTTCTCTTCATCTTCAATAATGGCCTGTGTCCGTCATTTCGACAGACAATTTTGCCAATGTCAAGTGTTAAAATTGTAATAAATAAGTCAAGTCAAGTCATTTGTCAAGTCGGCTGCTGTTTGTTTTGAAAAGAAAACGGTGGATTTTCTCTTCAAAACAAACGACAGCCGACTTGACAATGACTTGACTTGACTTATATTATTACAATTATATCACTTGACATTGGCAAAATTGTCTGTCGAAATGACGGACAGAGGCCATTATTGAAGAGAAGAAGAAGAGGCTGAGTTGTTTTACACGCTTTATATTAGCTTCACTTGTATGTTTGTTTGTAACCGACTCCTTTTTCTAGAATACGGTACACTTTACACTAATCATAAAGTCTTACGAATATACGAGCAATGAACGCATCGCTTTCATCTTTTCTATATTTTTTCCGAATTATCTAACTGATACCTTCGGTGTACTAATAATTATTTTTATTCGAAGAATTCAATATATCAAACAGTATTCATAATGAAAATAGCATCAGTTTGAGTTGAGTAAATTTGATTAACTGCATAAATATGATAAGTAAGTATTAGTATTAGCAATCGTCAACTTGAAATGAGAGTTGAACTGTCTGTCCAACTATTTTGCCGCCTGCCGATAATGTTTGCACACTAGCCGATAATGTTACCAGCATATCGACTCGACATGTCAGTGGCTCGTACAAAAATATCGGTGTCGGCAGTGATTCAGTGTTAAAGTGTAAATCTTTGCCAATATCGTGTCGTGTCGGTGGAAACAACCAATTGCAGACCTTTGCGAGGTATACTACTGTGACAAACTCGTATCTGCTGGATGATCTTTGAAATTAGCCCCTCTGCTAATTATAAAGTTTTAACAGTAACGAAGTTTTGGCAACACTATCAACGTTTTCACAGAGTCTGTCGTTTAAATAACAGTTCATCATCATCAGCCTGAAAAAATCTACTTCTACTGGAGCCTAGATAATCTCAGTGGAGATCATTTTCAAACATCTACTCACTGAGTTTCACAGCTCCCACCAATGCCATACTGTTGTGCCACCCAATGCGATTAAATAAATAAAACAAATGAGAACCAATGTCAGGGTTTATTACGTCAGGCGAGGGCAGTCCTTCGGCTCGTGAATGCGTTATTCTGGATTGATTCCCTAAACAGATTATACTTAGATACGCTATAATAACACAACATTATAAAATGATGCTGAATATAGCGGGTGGACACGATCTACAATATCCTGTGTTCAGTGAATTTTTAGGCAAATTCTGTATAATTCAGTTAGGTTTTTGGCTCGAAACAACCGTTAAACTTGACGTCTCTAATTAAAGTTGGTATAAAAATGAACTGCGCCATTTCGGTGTGTAGCAAAATTGTCTGTACATTCGCTTAGCGAGTATAAAATAAAATTATGTGTAGTAGTTATACCTACCCACAACGATACAGAGAGAGCCAGTGTAGAGTCAGGAGTTTGTTCTACTGCTGGGATTTTAATATAGATATTTGATGGAGTAACTGTTACATTTTTAGGGGTATTTATAACTACCTACCTATATATATCGGTATTTTAATACTTTTTTAACAATTTATTACATTTTGCAGGAGTACACCGCACACGTAGATAGATTAGGTACCTACCGAGTTGGTGTCGCAAAGCCTAGAAGTTAAAACAGCCAAGCCTTTTGAGTGCGCCTTAAAATACCTATTACTTGGTAAGTACACCTACATACTTATTAAAGTTAAGCAGAAATCTCATTATTCGCCCACCTAATTTGCTCTTTGCTAAGATAATGAGAACTGAATAAATTAGGTACTAACTCTTTAGAGAAAAACTTTCGCATGAGTTCACTTCCTTCAGTTACCTACTTTGAGAAAATTTCATTCCAGTGCACTTTGTAAATAAGATAGTGAATAAACTCGAACTAGTACGATGTTCTTAGGAAACTTGTAGACGCTTGCAATGAAAAATGTCTTGGATTTTTGCATGTTTTATTTGTCCAAAACAACATGTTATACAAGTCAAATGACTCACAAGTTCACAACCTTTGCAATCCGTTCTAAGTTTAACGAAAATAAGAGAAAATTTCAGCTTAGCTTCGTTTAAGATTTCTCGAACTCGGTCAAAACTCGAATAAGGCTGAATGGGTTCACATTATAAACAATTTTAGGTGAAGCATTCCAACAATATTCTTGAAAATTAAATAATCACTGTTATTCATTCGTCTATTATTTTTAGCTACAAAATATGTCATGTAGGTATAGTAAGTACTAAGAATGGAGGTACCCAGATGGTAGAACTTACCTATAGCTCGAACATTCGATTGGCTCGCGACTTGGTTATCAAACAGTCAGCAATCGAACTTAAATCTTCATTAAAAAACTTTTACTGGAAGAAAAATCGGTTCACACTCTCGCAGCTCATTATTATTTGTTAGCCAACTCCGAAGTCGGTTCATTTTGAAGTTAATTAAACGCCTCTCGTCGTGCGTCTCAATTCTAAGGTACTTGTCATAGAGTAGGTAACACACAGAAGATATTCTTCTATGAATATCATGACAGATACCAAAACCGTTCGTTTAAAACGGTTTCAGATATAATAAATTTAAAAATAAATCATTATTACGATTTATTACATGAGATTTAGGAACTGCCTCTTACTACCCAGTATTTTTTATCATGATTTTGTTTGAAAACTGTTATTTAGGGGTAGCAATGTAATAACGTCTCCACTATAAAGAACCACAAATCCAACAAAGTTTAAGATACCAGTCAACACAAGAGCCGAGAGCTGTCCAATTAATATTTTAGATCAGAAATACTGCTTTGTACCTAGGTACCTACCTACCTCCAGGGGTATCAATATTAATATTTATTAGTAGACCTTTCTGTACAATAAACATCTTTGGCTGAACCACAGAGCCATAAATAGTGAGTTGCCGATGACAGGCCGAAGTAGCCCTCAATTTCCGGTACGGGGAGTTCATTTGAGCGAGAAAAATAATGCATCCCTTCGGGGCTTTACGATGATGGGTGTTTTCTCACTGCCAGCGACACGACATCCGCGTGCAAATCGCCAGCGTGACGGAGCACTTAGTTCTCCGGTATATGCTGTAGTCGTATCGGTTGATGTCGTATCGGTAGCAGTGCTTAAACAGCCACCAAATAGTAACGCTCATTTTGGAAATTGGAATCGATTTATTACAATTAGGAAGCAGGACTTGCGAGTTTCTTTGTTCGAAGGTATACCAACTGGTAATATTGAACCTGTAATGAGAAATCGGCCAGTAAGTATGTAAGTAACACAAGCAGTACCTAGGTCATTTTGGTTACAAGATAATACGATACAAGAGAATGAAGTAAATGATAAATAATGATGTGTAAAAATCTATAATAAAATCCCAAATGACATCAAAAACGAGAATGTACAAATAAAATTCAAAAATATGTTTAAAAAGTATTTAATAAAAAACTGTTTTTATTCATAGCACGAGTTTCATAATGAGAATTTTTAAAATATTTAAAACTAGATACATCAATATGCCACCTAGTGCCTATCTGCACCTGAACAAATTGCTGTGCCCTAACAGGGTTTCTGTTTGATACACTACCTTTTGTACAACAACTGTAAAACAACATAAGTGCAATATACGATTTGAATTTGAATTTGAAGAATCTATTTTAAGCTTGGGCAACTTTGAAGTCTAACCTACTAAAAATAGTTTTCAAAGTGCTTATTTCTTAGCTAAGTATAACCTTATGTATTAAATCAAAGTAACGTAGATACTTTTGAAGTGTGCTCTACATGGCAAAGTACAAGTATCTAAAAAAACGCGATGAATTTTTTTATTCGACACCCGCGTGTCGGAGATAAGGCGAAATACAGTTTGCCACTCAAAAAATCAGTACATCAGTGAACTAAACTTGTCGAAGTTTGTATCAGCATCTTACTATCTATGTCCAAACCAAATTGCTGCTCTGTACTTGAGTGTCTCAAGCTTTGTTTCTGTTAGCAAATACATGAACTTTCCAGACGTTTGAAATTAATATTGCTTTTGTCGACTATTACCTATTTATGTATTTTTCTATCAACAAGACCACCTAAGCTAAGGTAAGTACCAATTATTATCAGGTATAGGAATAGGAGCCGATTTACAAACCTATAAGTTGCTCAATATGACGTCATAAGTAAATCGACTAGCTGCACAGTGTAAATCTACCGTTACATCGAGTGCAAATGCTGCTTTAGACAAAGGAAACTTAAAACCAGGTGGGTAATTTCTTTATGGTGAAATGAACTCGCATGTTCTATAAAACTGTATTTTATGGAACCCATAAAATATAATTCAATCGGCTGCTTTATTTTAACTGCAGTAAAAATTTAACACTTTAGTTGACAACAACTCAAAAGCTATTTAACCTATAGAACAAAAATAAAACCGGTTTTGGAATGTCTAAACAAAGCCCTATTATATGACACCCCACTTGATATTTTTGTACGACTTTATTTTTTGTACTCTCTTTGGACCCTCGTATCTTTACAACCCTTTGACCGATCACGAGATCTCAGTTCGGGGAAAACTAATAGTCGTAGGTAAGTTCACAACCTTAGATTACCCAAATTGTTTAAAACTGTGACAGAAGAATGTTATTAGCGACTGGTTTTAACTTATCAAATTAAAAACATTGTAGATTTCACTAACATTGTTAAATGCGCGATCAGGGTTTCTCATTACTATTACCTACGCATGGCGGTAAGGCGGCAACAGCACATGTCGATATAATCTGTGTTGTTGATCGGAATGAAATAATATGCAGATGAGCGGCGGACTATCGACAGGACGTCATGTCACGTCCCTCAGAACCCATTATTGACTTACCCGACTTAATAAAGTGCGCACATCAAAGACTATTTACCATAATGCATTTCAGACGTGGTTGGCGTCCCGGAAAACTCAGTGTCATCTTTCTGTCCATTTCTGTCCCTTTTATAGCAAGCGATGTTCCACTTGAAGGTTCGCGTTTTGGGGTTGCTTTGAATTATTTCTCAAAAAACCCTAGTGCTGTGGGTCCTACACTGATCACTGGGATTTTATATTGTTTAAGTAGGTACTGTGTGTACTGACTGTACCTACCTAGTGTACCTACCTATTTAATGTCATTTTTATACTAAGTAAATCCATCTGTCATGATATGTTTCGGTAATTTCCTTATCAATCTTCGATTCGAAAGTTAAAAAAAAATAAAAAAAATACGTCACTGTCACGTGGTTTTCCGGTGTTAGTGGTCACACAACACCCAGACGTTGTACAGACCATGTACACAAACTGTTCCGGATATCGATCCAAAGGAATCGATATTTTCGTTGCAGTTAGAATTACTCACAAAACAATTGTTAGTATGCATTCAGTAATACCTAACAAAGTATGTAAGCTAAACCTAGCCGCCTTCCTCATGACCAACATCTATGGACACAGGCAAGAAACTTCACTCAAATTCCAGCTTACTTTTACAATAATGAAAAGAGCAAAAATACCAGATCTCCATCTGGTTTCAAAAATTAGATAAACTAATCAAGGAACCAAGGAACTCTCCTCACTTCCGAAGAGAAGTTTACGAGGGTCAGACAAATCCTCGGAATGGGTCCGCGGCCCGCACTTTGCCAATGCCCCAACCGCGTTTCAATTTACTCCGTGTACAATCGGACACAAATGCTGAATATCATTTTAACCCACTCCTTCTAGATTTTATAAAACACATGAAATGTATTACAAATTCTTACGTAGCTTTATGGAAAAATAACTTGGAAGATCTATTTCTTGAGACACCAAATTCTGAGAATTTCATGACTGTTGTTTATGTTATTTTATTTCCTTTTCTGCTCTACCAATCCAAGAATTAAAGTTAGTATGTCGCTGACTGTACCAACAGTTCTAACATAACGTTTTGTTTTGGCCAATCAAACATTGAGCGACGCCAAAAAAAAAAAAACAACCATTGCAGTTATTTCTATGACTTTTAAGGTAGGTTGGCCGTGATAAAACAATACGTGATGGTTTTGTTACAGATATTGTTTCTGTATTATATACTATTTAGTGCTCTAGCTTCAGCGTCGGTAATCATAAACATCTCTAAAAATAGTTTTAGTCCAATCAAAACTTTGAAAGTCAGAGCAAAGTTTCCTAAAATTTGACTCCTATCATGCACTATGTATGAGATACTACAAAATCTAGCACGTTATCACAATGAAAAGCAAAATGATCCAATTTTCCTCCTTGCAATATTTCTCACGTTTTATAGAGGGGTATTTGAGCAGAAGTATCAACACGATTCAGAGTATGACACTTCCTAGTAAAAATACGACCCTGTTGGCCGATATTTTGGTGCGAAATTGAACATGGGAAGGGTTGTTTATGTAGATTGTTCCGAGAGTAGGAAGTGTAGCCTTAGTAAGTTGAAATTTGCATAGTGGGCTGTGTAACTGATAATCCTTAGTTGGCTGCAAAATTCATCATATAAACTTCATCTGATCATATTTATGTGTTATGCTTGTATGAGATGAAGCCGAGATTTCACAAATTTAGTGCCTCTTTATAATATAGGTACATAACTATACATATACAGGCAAGACATACAGAGTAGGTTCCGATCACGTAATCAACGCGAGCGAAGTCACAAGCAGAAGTTGCAATAAATAAGTTTTAGATGTTATTACATGGTACATGGTTTAATTTGTTTCCAAATATAGACATTGTTTTAAATCGTATCTTTGAACGCCATGAATTTTTCCAGTGGATTTAATTATTTGGAATCTAGGATGTTTATGTAAAATAAACACTTATTCATTGTGTAGGTAGACTACTCCTGAAAAATTTGCAGCATGAGCATGCAAAGGGAATCGGACATGGACGAATTAACACTTCGTCCAAGGAACTTTTACGTCGACTACGTCAACGATAGTCAAATTAATGATTAGTTTATCAAGAACGAATAATATCTAAAGCCTCTTCTACAAGTCAACAGATGCATCGGCAGACGTCATCTGCGGATGCATCCGCCGCGGTGTAGAGGGTGTGATTTGGGCGTCTGTGGTAGGCATTTAACGTCAGCAGATGCGGCCGCCTCGAATCCGTTTGTTGTCGGTTTTTTGGCACGCATCAAAAGGTTTCGGCGCGAATATAGAACATAGACTGATCGACTTACAGACGTGTGGACAGCTCGTGGAACTTTATCAGCGAATGCATCTATTAACTTAGAGAGGAGTCGTATAGAATCTAGGAATTCTAGAGTCTTAGGAATAGCTATACTCACTGTGCTGTGATTTAAAACCATATAAGTGTTTAGATTCCTCAGGCGTGTAATCCGCAAACTTATTTATTCCAAAAAGGGCTTGTGGATTTTCAGCATTCGACTTATTGATGCCCTTCAAGGTGTCGAGGAAAGCGGCGTAATGTCTTGCCATATCAGCATCATCTTTGTAAGTTCTGCTATAGTCAATCATGAACTGAGTAAAGTATTCCGGTGCTTTTTCAATGTTGTAGTATCTTTGGTCAACCGCGCTCACCATAATGACCAGTGCCCAAAACGTGAGCACACTGATCAAACTCATTTTTGACACAAGTGGGTTTTGCATAACAAGTTAAATGTGCCAATGTGCCGACGTTAATTTTTTTCATGTTTATATAGAAGTTGCGTATGAAAACTCATAATACGGGCGATAACATGCTCAATAAATTTTAATTGAATACTTCACACTTACCTACCCTTAACACAACTTTGACACTTAGGGTTAGGGGTATATTAGATTAGTATACTTACCTACTGCTTCACATATTTTAACTGTTTATAGGTACCTGATATGGCTTAATATCTACTTTGTTGTTTGTTTTTAACTTTAAATTTTCAGTTTACCATTTTTATTTTATTTTACTAGTATTGCAATATTTGTATTATAATTCCACGGTTGAATTCCTCTATAAAGCTGTTTATATTGTATGCAAAATAAAATAAAATACTTACATACTGAAAATACTTTAATATTACAAATGGTGTTTTTAAAAATAATAATTTAATATTTCCGAATATTGTGTAGGTAGTATTAAAATTGTAATAAAAACTGTATCGTTAAATGCTCGAAACATCCCAGTTATCCTTGGTTTTTCTTCATCTACAATGCGCGTTTTCTAGATCGTCCTGACTTTTAATGTATTGGCTCTGAAAATGGAAAATAGAGTATCTAACAATCAAAATATAGGGGTGCTTAGAGTAACACAGAGCAGTAGTATTTGATACTCAGTGGTAGTGGTACGTGAGGCAAGTGTTGAATATCTATCAGATTACCCGGAAAACCCAGCACAATTATCTACCATCGTTCATATTCAACTACTGACATCAGACTAGATCAGACCCGACACATATCATCAAACAAAGTCACAGTAATATGGCACAAACAAAATTATTAGCTACACTCACTGTGTGTTATGACTCCAACTAAATGTTTTAACTCCTCAGTCGTATAGTCCGCAAAATTGTTTATTCCATAAAGAGCATCCGGATTTCCAGCATTTGACACGTTGATTAACTTCAAGCTTTTTACAAAGGCGGCATAATGCGTTGCCCTGTCTGCATCGTCTTTGTAGTGTCTGTTGTAGTCTTTCATGAACTGAGCGAAATATTCCGGTGCCTTTTCAATGTCAAAGTATCTCTGATCAGCCGCGCTCACCATAGCGACTAGTACGCAAAACGTCAGTACGCCAATGAAACTCATTTTTGAAATAAGTTGACTTTGTTTAACAGGCTATAGTCAAATGTGAGTTTATAATTTTTTTTCCATTTATATATAAGAGCGTAGAAAAACCAATTGCATTGACCACAATACATAATTATCACATGTGTGAAGTATTAAATTAGATTGGTACCTACACTAGATTTATGTTTTCATTGTTCTCGTATTTTATATCATACCGACACTACCTAACTAATGTCTAATTACATAGTTAATAGTATAGGGTACGCTTACAAAATATATATGTATATATATATATACTAAATCTATTGGTCACCAATGTCACCATCAACTATGTTGTTATGAATTTGACAGCGTGGTGTAATTATACATTTTTGAAATATATATAAGCAATATATTTTCTTGTTTACTAGCGGCCCAGCCCGGCTTCGCACGGGTATCTAACTAAAAATTTTATTTTGGTAATTTTTTTACACCTTGGGTTACCTACATTATTGAAGTTTTAGTAAGAATACCTAATTTTTGGAAAATGTATATAGCCTATGTCACTTGAGGATAGTGTAGCTTCTCAACGGTGAAAGAATTTTTCAAATGGGTCCAGTAGTTGTGGAGCCTATTCAATGCAAAGAAACGATCATATCTTTTCTCTTTTTAATATTAGTATAGAGTATAGATAGATTTGTAAGAAGAATAGATGGAATTTCTAATATTGCATTTACATAATGGTATATTTTGAGTTATATTGTGCCTTGTTTGTTGTAATAGATATACAACGCGAGCGAAGCCACGAGTGGAAGGAATGAAATAGTTAAATAAGCTTTCGGTGACCAAAAAAATATAATTTTATTTTCTCTAAAATGTTTATAGTTTAGTAGAATGCCAGGAACTTTTCAGTGGTTTATGGTTTTTTCTTCATCTAGAATGCGGGTTTTTTAGATCATATTAAGTTTTCTTAGCAGTGGATCTGTAAATGTAAAAAATACATATTTTAATACACTTCTCATCATTCAAGAAAATAGGTAATAAAAAATATAACATTCTAACGAAACTTTCTATTTTAATACCAAAAACAAGCAACAGATAAGGATATAAACATCAACTACCAATTTATTGAATTTTACTGAAATTAAATCAACAGTGGACTTTGTAGATGTAAGGCAGAAAACATCACTAAATATATATTACTCTAACACTAAAAATTATTATGTATAATTCCCTATATCATCATCATCAATCATCGTAATCATCAATCAATATATATAAAACTCTTTTGAAGCTGACAGAGAATCAACGCACAACCAAAACTATAAGTCTTAGAGGTATGAAATTTGGAGGGTAGTATCCTTATACAGTGTAGAGGTGCACTAAGAAAGGAATTTTAAAACGTCGCACACTCTAAAAGGTAGAACGCAAGCAACGCCGCGGGCGACGGCTAGTATTTTTTTTCTAATATATAAAACTGTTTTAAAGCTGACAGAGAATCAACGCACAGCCTAAACCATAAGTCCTAAAGGTATGAAATTGGGAGGGTAGTATCCTTATATAGTGTAGGGGTGCACTAAGAAAGGAATTTTGAAAAGTCGCACCCTAAAGGGTAGAACGCAAGCAACGCCGCGGGCGACGGCTAGTTTTGTTGATATAAGGTTACGCAATTAAATCATATTCAAATGACCTTAACTAAGAAAAATAAAAACTGACTTAATGAAATAGCTTGTGTTTGTTTTGAATACATTTAGGTATGTGATTGAATTAATAAGTTAGTGAGATAATAATAAAGGAAAGTAAATAGTCATTCAAACCTAATCAAAGATCTTCAGCAGTAAACAAAATAAAAACTCACATTACTGGGATGTTGAATCCATTCATATGTTTCCGTTGCTCATCGGTAAAATCAGCAAACTGGTTTATTCCAAAAGAAGCGGACGGATTTTCAGCGTTCGACTTATTAATACCTTCCAAGTTTTTCACGAAGGCGGCATAATGCGTTGCTTTATCTGCCTCGTTTTTGTAAGTTCTGCTAAAGTCTTTCACGAACTTGGCGAAGTATTCCGGTGCTTTTTCAATGTCGTAGTATCTCGGTTGAGTCGCGCTCGCCATAACGACGAGTGCGCAAAACGTCAGCACTCCAATTAAATTCATTTTTAACATAAGTGGACTTAGTACAACCGATTATAATGAAATGTGCAAACTTAACCATTATTTGCCATTTATATAGAAGCTGCAGGGAAATACTAATTGCATTGGCTACACAACAATATATCTTTAACAATCGAGTGTAACATATTTGATTTGATTGGTAGTAATACCTTAGGTTATTAAGTAGCCACGGAATATTAGTATCCAATACCTATACTAGATTTATGCTTTCATTGTTCACTTATTATATTTTCATAACTTACTACTAAGGACTAAGTTATATGACTTAGTCAAGAAAATCCTGAATATAGCTGGTCAAGAAAAAACCTGAATGCGTATCAAAATGTGTATACGAGTATCATTGGGATTTTATTTTATATGACTTCCAGAGTATAAGACTTGGATATTATGCTCAAGTATATTTTGTTAGACTCTGAACGTACTCATAGAAAACAATGCTTCTAAGTAAAATACTAACAACTAATCGATCTGCGGTTTAATTGTTCTAATGATGGAACAGGGTGATGATAAGAACTTACAAAAAAAAAAGTTTAGGCATAAATAAAATGTTCAAATGGTTTATTCCACAATCAAACTAAAAGGAGCCTAAATATATACCTACGTAAGTACCAACTTAGATTATAAACTTAATTTCATAAGTCTGTACCTAATTATGTGTCATATTTACTTGGACTTAAAGTTGGAATTTCCAAAATGATAATATTGCTTTTGAATACTGGTGCATTTTTGTTACTTATTGTGGTTTATTGGTTTTTAGTAGGTACATAATATACAGCAAATAAAAATAAAGTGTAAGTTTTGACGAAAAAATATAATTTTATTTTCCTCTGAAATATAAACAGTTTAGTAGAACGCCAGAAATTTCCCAGTAGTTTTAAGTTTTTTCTTCATGTAGAATGCAAGTTTTTTTTGGATCGTATTGAGTTTTTACTGTAGTGGCTCTGTAAATTAAAAAAAGAAACAGTTTTTAGTACCTAATTTATTTTCATCATTTTGCTTAAGCATTTCATGCAGGAGATAGGTAACAAAAAATACAAACACACAATTGCCTATTGCAATATGTACAACAGGCAACATGATAAGCATATAAACTATTTATTTATTGAATTAAACTGTAAAAACTGTAAACTGTAAGTATGAAAATATTATGAAGAATGTTAGATATCTCGATATTTTTTTGGGTATCGGTACAATTTGAAGCTATAAAGCAGAAACCTCATTTATTGTAATGTCGTATACACTCGTCTATCGCTTCCTTGTCTAAGGTCTAACAATATAAACACGCGTAATAATAAAAGGAATTAGGTTCAACTAAGTAGTTGAACGTAAAATTATTATAAAATAATATAAATAAAAATAAAATAAATATTCACGGACACTTAACACAACGCCTTCTAGTCCCAAACTATGCAAAGCTTGTACTATGGAAACTAGATGGCTGATAGAAGACATACATTTTTTTTTTGTAAATACATACATGTACCTAATACATAGAAACACCCAGACACAGAACAAACATCTATGTTTACAACACACAAATGTTTGTTCTCGGTGGGGATCGAACCCACGATCCACAGCACGGAAGGCAGAGCTACTACCGACTGAGCCATAACGCCTGTCATGACGTTCCTTATATTTGGTTAGGTTAGACTTTAAATAAGGTTAAACAATTTTAAGTAAAGCATATTCAAATGACCTTGACTACTTATAAAATAAAAACTAACTTCCTGGTATGATTATTCCATTCATGTGGTTAATCTCCTCAGCAGTATAGTCCGCAAACTGGTTTATTCCAAAAAGAGTTAGCGGACTTTCAGCATTCGACTTATTTATATTTTTCAAGTTGTTCACAAAAGCGGCATAATGCGTTGCTTTATCTGCATCGTCTTTGTAAGTTCTGTTATAGTCCTTCATGAACTTGGCGAAGTATTCCGGTGCTTGCTCAATGTCGTAGTGTCTCTGATCAGCCGCGCTCACCATAACAACCAATGCGCAAAACGTCAGCACTCTAATTAAACTCATTTTTGACATAAGTGGACTTAGCACAACTGATTATAGTGAAATGTGCAGGCCTAGCAGTTATTTTCATTTATATAGAAGCTGCAGGGAAATACTAATTTCATTACTTACATACATCGTTATCAAAGAAGTGTGACGTATTAAATTGGATTGATAGTCAGGCTTAATAACCTACCACGGAATATTAGTATCCTAACCTAAACTAGATTTATGCTCTCATTGTTCACGTATTATATTTCATACTAGCTGATACCCGCGACATCGTACGCGTGCGAAACTTTCCACCAAAGTATTATAGGTATCTGTCAACCACCTTACGATGAATCTCCTAGCAAATGGCTGCTTTTGGTTTAGAGAGTTCAAGCTGTATCTAAGAATCCACGTCTTTGATTTCAATACAATCAGGCCCACTGATTTGCATAGTGGGCTCGTTGGGAATTTTTATTCCCATCGGCCCCACTAGTGGGCCAGCCGGTGAGCTCGATGGGAATAACTCAAATATAAAAATCCGGAAAAAAGGCTTCCGAATGGTATAAGTTTCGTTGAAATTAGTCCAGTAGTTAAGGCGTGATCCACGAACAAACAAACAGACAGACACACTCAATTTTCGGAATCAGAATCGTTTATTTAGTAGTTCTGCATATTTAGATTATCTATATCTTTAATTTAGTTTTTGTTTTTTTTTACAATTTATAATAGTATAGATAAATAGATAGGTAAATAGTTCTATAGACTAAGTTATATGACTAATGGTCGAATACTCGGCTGGAATACTGAAACGTCATTAAAATTTGAGCACCACTTAAAATTGCTCTGCCTCTGTTTGACATTACTCATTTGTAAGAGATGGCAATAATTTAAGCGTGACTTAAATTGAGTGGCGTTTGAGTATTCGACCATTAGACAAGAAAAACCTAAGTATGGTCAAGGCTAAACCCGAACTGAAATCCTGGATTTGCCACTGCTGTTAGGTTTAGGTTTAAAATCATAAGATCTGCAAAATAAATCACTTACTGAGAAACATGATAAGTAATTTTATATATTAATATTTTTATCTAAAACAGTGATTATTATTGAGATAATACTCGTTTACAAATACCTACGACGCATGGACATAGGTAAACTCTGAACCTACTTATAATAGAAACCAATGAAATGTAGGTAAGATACTACCTACAACCAGGGGCCTTATGCACAGTTCGATAGAGATTTTACTCTTAGATGACGTCAACATGAGGTCGAAAACTTACTTTACCAGCACCCACTGTGCGTGCAACGAGTTTTCGGACGAGATAATGACGTTATCTAGGTAATCTAATCTCTTCTTGTTTATAATCAGAATCTCGGAAACGGCTCCAACGATTTTCATGAAATTTAGTATAGGTACAGGTGATTTCGGGGGCGATAAATCGATCTAGCTAGGACTCATTTTCAGAAAATGTTGTTTTATTCGTGTTTTCAAGTAAACACTTAAACAGAAAAATTTAAAAGTGGTGGTTTTTTGATAGCAATATATTATTTCTTATTTGTTCTGTATATTTTCTATGTAAGATTCTTCTAGTATTAGGTATGTAGTAATAGAGTTATCGTTTTGGGCCCACTGTTATGGTAACATCTATGTGAATAAAACTATTTGAATTTGAATTTGTGACTCTTCTCGACATCTATTGGCGAATAATAATACTATTTTTTTTAATTTATACTTCTAATCGTTTATGGATGGCAGTGTTCAGCATCCGAACTTGAGCATAAGGCCGTTGATGAATCAGTGGTTTCATATGCCTAATGAAACAGGTTGATGACATGACAGGATCTTATAAAAAATATAATGCATAACTACCTACCTAAATGTTCAATTAATGGTCTATTGTAGAAACAAAATAAAAAAAACCGACATATCTACGTCAGTAAGTAGGTATCAACGAAAATTATAAACTTTATCTTATAAGTTTATTTATATTTTATGTTACCTATACCTATGTTTAGTTGTGTATAAAGTCGGAATTTCCTAAATAATAATATTGCCGTTACATAATGGTGCGTTTTTATTACCTTATGGTGGAAATAAAGTATTAGATGTTGACAAAAAAATATAATTTTATTTTTCTTTGGAATACTTATTCATATTAATAATAGTTCAGGAGAACACCAGGAAATTTCCAATGGTTTGTTTTTTCTTCATCTGGAATGCAGGATAGTATTAAGTTTTCGTAGCGGTGGCTCTGTAAATGTAAAAAAAAACATATTTTTCATCATTTTGCTAAAGCGCGTTATATAAGAGATAGGTAAAAAAAATGTAACTATAGACAAACGCAACTTCATATTGCAATACCTAAAACAAGCAACAGTATAAGAGATAAGAGAAGATAAAAACAGACACTACCTATTTATTGAATTAAACTAAGTACTTAGTTATAAATCTTGTATTTAATTGCAATCTAACATGGACTGGACAATCAATACTATTCACAGTGACCTGTTTCTACAATCTAACGCATTGACAGTGTATTTGTGTGCATTGATAAGCAGTTTGGTATTTCATAAAAATATGTGGTTTATCTTCGTATTCAGTGTTAAAAAAATTATGAAAAATATTAGATGACTACTTACGAACCAAAACTAAGTAAGCCATATATTTTTTTCACATTTTGGTCACAATGAAGTGAATACTTCAGTAGGTACCTACATGAAACACTTGGATAGTTCTAAATGATCCTTAATATTTTAGGTACCTACCTACATCATAATTTTTGAAGGCAAGGTACCTACTTAGGTATATGTATATTATATAAATTGTATGAAATTAGGTACATGTTTGGTATAGTTCCAAAAGTACCTACCTATAGGTACCTTAACCTAGCTACCAGCATAAAATTATAATACCTACGTACCTACTCACTGAAATAAGTCAGGGATATAATAATAAATGAAAGTTAATAGTCATTGAAATCTAATAAAAGATCTTCAGTAGTAAACAAAATAAAAACTCACATTGTTTTTGTTTGTTGAATCCATGTAAGTTTTTCGATTCCTCATCCGTATAGTCAGCGAACTTGTTAATTCCAAAAACAGCATGTGGATTTGCTGCATTTGACTTATTGATCTTCTTCAAGTTCTCCACGAAGGCTGCAAAATGTGTCGCCTTGTCTGCATCGTCTTTGTAAGTTCTGTTATAGTCTTTCATGAACTGAGTAAAGTATACTTGTGCATTTTCAATGTCGTAGTGTCTCTGGTCAGCCGCGCTCGCCATAGCGACCAATGTACACAACGTCAACACGCCGATTAAACTCATTCCTGACCTTTCTGACACAACTAGCAGACTTTGTATAACCGGTTATAGATATTAGTCGAATGCAATGATCATTGGTAGAATGTGTCATGTTTAGAATGATTCTTGTTTATATAGAAGATACGCAGAAAATTAATAATCACAAATATTTATCGTACGAGGATGACACAAGTACCTATTACTGAATCGTATTTATAGGCAAGCACTTAGGTACGTCCTAGCCTTGGTCATTGCACAAGATTTATGTTTTTATTGTATGTTCATTGTTTACTTATTTTAAGTTTTCGTAGGCATGTAGGTATATATTTTATACTACATATTTTAACTAAGTACATCATTCAAGGGTCCATCTCTGACTAGTCTACTAAAATAGAGATCGTGGTAGAGACAGAAATATTTAGAACTCATGGATGGCGTAGTTATAATTAAAGCCAAAAGAAAACCTATTTCCACATTTGCATTTACCTTTACCTACCTACGTACTCAAGCATAAATTTTTGTATGAAAATCTCGACTCAAATCTACGCTTGAGTAACTATATAGGCTTATTATTAGTAGTAATACAATTTCGACTTTAAAATTTCCTGTGTTTATTATGTAGGTACACACAGTTACCTAACGTTTCGTTTGAAGCGGTCTAATTCCATTCATTTGTTTCCATTCTTCCGGAGTTTTGTCCGCCATATTATTAATATCATAAGTAGCCGAGTCATCTTGACTTTCATTCAACTTGTTGATATCGTCCAAGGATAATATAAATGCAGCGAAGTGTATAGCCTGATCATCATAGTCCTTGTATCTCTTGTTATAGTCTTGGATGAACTTTTGGAAGAGTAGTGGTGCATCAGCGAGGTCATACCGTACCTTGTAGGTGTTCGCCAAAGCTATGAACGTGCAAAATATCAATACTTCTATGCAACGCATTTTTCCTTTTTTATTTACGTGCGTAGGTAATGCTTTTAAAATGTAAAAGGCTGAAATAAAAGCTAACTCACACTTATATAGATAGAAATCTGTCGTGTATCCGACGTGTGGAAAACATTATTAGTTCTACCGATATTGAATGTTTTGATTAAATTCAATCATGTATGATTGAAATTGAATTATCATAATAAAATGTTGGAACTTACCCAGTTGTGTGCTTACAGTTACTCTACCTTTCTAGTTTGAGGTTTCTCTGTGATTTTGTAAATCTATTGACAAAGGAAAAAGGTTTAACTATTCCAAGACAGTATTATTTTACAGGGAGATGTAAGGTACATACATACATTATACATATTATACATAAAATTAAAAAAAACAGAAAAAAATAATTATAACTTTTTTATTTCAAAATTATTTGTAATTCACATTTGTTAGTAGGTCTAGGAATATAATATTACCTATTATCTATTAGTATTAAAATATATTTTTAGATATATTCTTAGTTATTAACTTAGATAATTCTCGCCTCGACTCGACCTTTGGTGATTTGGTAGTCATTTTGATATATTCCAGAAATCTCCACCAAGAAATCCCTACCAGCAGTGCAAGTACCGTTCTTGTCGATCGCATATTTTGACATTTAGAATCGTCAAAATTCGATAAAAATGGTTTTATCGACAGTTGCGGGTACGCTACCAACTTAGTCGATCGGTAGACAAATTCGTAAAATTTTAACGAATTGGCAATGGTGTATGTTTACTATGTTTTGATTCTGACAAACGAAAGTGATTAACAGTGAGATTGAAAGTAAACTAGTAAATCATGGCAGCAGTGAACGAATGATTTCGATAAACTCTGACCGATCGATAAGAACGGTACTTGCACTGCAGTAGGGATTTATTTTGACAGCTAAACTAAAATTACCTAAAGCTACATTAAATAAATAAATAAATATTCACGGACACTTAACACAACGCCTTCTAGTCCCAAACTAAGCAAAGCTTGTACGATGGCAACTAGATGGCTGATAGAATACATACATACATTTTTTTGTAAATACATACTTATAATACATAGAAACACCCAGACACAGAACAAACATCTATGTTTACAACACACAAATGTTTGTTCTCGGTGGGGATCGAACCCACGACCCACAGCACGGAAGACAGAGCTACTACCGACTGAGCCATGACGCCTGACACGAGGTCGAGTCGAGGCGCAGATTATTCGAGGTAGAGGTAACGTTTAATATTAAAGGTATTAGTTACATACTTCATAATAAATAAGGTAAGGTACCCATGTAAATGAAATATACATTGGGATAGGCACTGGTAATGGACGGATCTTTACAAACCCTAATATCACAATTATCTAAACTAACCTACACCAGATTTTAGATCTTAGTGTAGTTTTTGCATAAATTATCACAAGGTCGATAGACCGTACAGCTACCTATAGTAACTATCTAAGTAGGTACGAGCAATAGTACCTACATACTTAGATAGTTACAAACAACTAGGAAAGACTAGGTACTAGGTAGATATTTCTATTTATATTTGAAGCGTAGGTACATAGTGTTACTTATAAAATATCTACGAACTTCGGTATACAGGTTGAGGACGTATGTACGACATTGTGCTTGTGACAAAACATTGTGCATTGTGATCAATCATTACTCGCAATCGTAAAGAGAAGAAGAATCGTATACAATTCAAATGTCAAAAAAAAAACTATTGAGTAGTTATTATTTATTTTCCTTTTTACTAATTTCACTGATAAACTACACAAATCTGTGTTTTTTGGACACAAACAGCTGATTTATTGAGTACCTATGCACCAATGATCGTTTATGAAGATCATTTCTATGAATTCCTTAGTTTAAACCTATTGAATGAGCATTCCTTTTATAGGACATCCTGTATTTGCAAACGCCTAGTAAGTACTGCAGTCAATCGACCTTCATCATTGTTAGTAATATGCTAATGAATAACAACAGCACGCAGTTACGTTATCTTCTTGCAAAGGCTGATTCATGCCAATATAAAACTAGATGCTCATTATAATTGTAATTTTTTGCACTGACGCACAGAATGTTTTTAAATATTATCGTTGTAGGAACTTTGTACTACTAAGTAATAATAATAATATGCTTATATATAAAACTCTTTTGAAGCTGACTGAGAATCAACGCACAGCCTTAACTAAAAGTCCTGGAGGTATGAAATTTGGAGGGTAGTATCCTTATATAGTGTAGAGGTACACTAAGAAAGGAATTTTGAAACGTCACATTCTAAAGGGTCTAGAACGCGAGCAACGCCACGGGCGACGGCTAGTATGCTTATATAGATACTTCTAAAAGGTTGGTATATGTAAAGAAAAAATCTAATAAATAATAATAGGCGTGGTCGAATTCATTTGAACCGTGTATGGAGAAAAATTTAACAATTTTTGAAATTTCAAATAAATTAGTGATGTGCTGATAGCCGCCATCCTCTTTTTGCTTTACCGTAGTCGGGTAAAAATTAACTAAAGCCTGTACGCTGATAAGAAATTATTACTCAAGCATTGATTTTAGTAGAGATTTTCATACAAAAATCTATGCTTGAGTCCAAATCAGTGCTTGAACAGTGAATCAGCGTACGGGCATTAGTGCCTATTTCACCATATGATTACACTATCCGTCAGTTATAAACATCTCCGTCTCTACGTGAGACTCATCATCATCCACAGCCTGGCCTCACCCACTGATGGATATAGGCCTCTCTTTTTATGAACCACTCCTTACGACCCCGTGCCAGTCTCATCCAATTCTTGCCTGCTATGACAGCGAATAGTCTGCCTATTTTGCTGCAGGACGACCGACATTTCTGTAACCGCTACAGAAACATGAAAGGTTACAGAAACGTGAGACTAATGAAAGTAGTAGTAGAGCTCTTTGTGAGAGCTCGTCCAGGGAAGTACTACCACCGTACCTATTTCTGCCGCCAAGCAGCGATGCTCGCATTGCTGTGTTCCGGTTTGAAGGGTAAGGGCGCCGGTGTAATTACAGGCACATGAGACTTCAAGATCTTTACGTCTCAGAGTGATAGACGCAGTGCATTGCCTTACAGGGCACGTCCGCATTGGACTTGCTCTGTGAGGTAATGTATTGTTATAGGCAGAAGTTACCACTTAACATCAGGTAAGCTATCAGCTTGTTCCATTACATTTATCATGAAAAAAAGAAAAAAAAGACATAGATGCGTAAATTGTCTGATGGATAGAGTTACTGAGAGAAGATGAAACCGGCCGTAACAGTAAAAAACTAAGTAAGGTTATCGGTGTCGTTAAATTAAAACAATAGACGCCTGTAAAGTTATTATCGCATAAACAATGGTCATTCAAATTACAGATAAAACATAATTTACATTGACAATAACTAAAAGAGAACACAGATCATATAAACTACAAGAATAAATAAGAAAAACTTATTTGGTTACTCAAATCAATTAATGGCATGTTCGATTAATGGCAGATTTTTTGTGTAAGTAATAGACCAATAGGCGTATAGCCCACCTGATGGTATAGTTGGTCACCGTCGCTTAGTTGTGTAACTAAGCGACAAGCTACAGCCATGATCATTGCCGGTGCATTGCTTATTCTAAAATACTTTCAGATTTTTTTAACGGTTCCAAAACAATATTTTAATTAAGATACTTAATTATTATGATTTTTCCTAACAATAATAAGGCTCTCTATCTTATCCAGATGATTTTTACAGCATCAGAGGCCACTTTTTACCCATGCCCTGAATCGTTTGAACCGGCAAATGCTGTAAATGTAATTACCTATAGTTGTGTATCATTAATAGCTACTTGTTCTTCTATCACAGCACCTGCAAAAAAAACACAGGATACTTTAAATAAAAAAGTTATCGAATTATGTCAAAAAAGTATCAAATAAATAGGTAACTTAGCTATTAGAATTCATAAATATACTATTTTGATACCAAGAGAATTCGATAGACGGAACCAAGTTTTAATGGGTATTATTTCAGTCAAAGTTCCTTTGTATTTATTCAGTAAAATCAATAACTTTGAAATTATTGATATAGAATAAATCAATGTTTATAATATCTCACTAACTAATAGAATCTAGACGTCAACTTCTCCGGAATAAAGTTTAGATTTAGATACCAATTTAAACTGTAAATTTCAACATAAATCGATGATAAGCTGAAATTTTCAGGAATATTTATTACCAATACAAATATGAGACTGGCACGTTCACTGAAACCGCATGAAACGTGTTTAATGTTGTGCAATCCGTAGTTTCTACCTCATTATTTTTAATCCGTTTGTACATTTTGGCTATTTTAATTCGTATTATCACAACGCAATAAACTGAAAAACGAACTTACAACAATATTCTGTAATAATTATACCCGGAAGTGAGCATCGTCTAATGAATTAAACAAATAAAAAATTCAGTACAAATAGGGGCGTAAGAACTCAGAAACCAGGATTCCGCTTAAAGACTCGAGAGAGTCCTTGAAAAGTTACTTTTACAAAAAGCAATTGCCATTTTAGGGACAGAACCTCTAGGCCCCTCCAGATATGACGAAATGTGAAATATCAAAATTTTCCAGACTATAAAGTTGTGATTTTTTGTTATTGTGAATTTTTAAAGATTTCTCCACAGTAAAAAGTGGATAAGTCAGACTCTATTATGTGAATATTCATTTATAGTATCTTACAATACATTTATAGCAACTAACTGCGCGCTGCTGCGCAAACAGGCGCGTTGTATTGCCTGCTGCAGCCGGGAATTAGTGGCTGCCTAGTGCACGGACTCCCATACGACGTCATATGTTTTACTGACTACCGCAGCCAGGCTGCCTAGTGCGCGGGGGGCCTATGACTCTATGTAAAATGCTCCAACACAGAAACGGATTTTAATTCGGTAACTCCCACGCTCATGACATTTAAATAATTGTTTAAACACCTTTGAACGTGCTGCTTGAGACCGGTAAATAATTAACATGAAAACAATCATGATTCCAATAATATTTTATTAATTTTCATGGCTGTAAGTGCAATTTATACACAGAATTACCCAGAATTGCAGATTTAAACCATCGGTTGGCGAGACTCCAATAATAAATAAACTGGAATGAGCAATCAATATGTCGCTATGTTATTTAAAAAAAAAAAAAAAATTCAGTCTGCGATTTTTTTTGTAGGCTGTAGGTTTATTATGGCTTTTATGTGACTTGGTTACTTTTCTTCTCTACAGCGACGATTTTCTTTGATACTGGAAGAATGCTATATGGGTAATCTAAGGCATGGGATAAAACCTTTTATTTTATCAATGCTATGCTTCGTGTGGTCGAAACCTTTTTCCACTCTAAAATTGTTCAATATTTATCCATTATTTGCTATTCGATTACAGCTATTAAACAAAGCCTATATTTGGCACAAAGCCCAGTAAATTAGATATTTTGTTGAAACATTTAACTAACACATCGAACAATTCAGTTCATTATTTCGATAGCCTATTTAAAATGCTTTGGTAAGTGTTGAGGTTATTAGTTTGGCACTCTCACCACGTGCTCAAATGTTTGAAATGAAATAGACTGAAAATAGAAAACAAGATATTCAAAACACGCATGAATTGGTTATTCTTTGAACAAATACTTAGTTCTTTTCAGATGATCTTTTATTGGTAAGATATCATAAACATTTTATGTTTTCCTAAAATGAGGGTAGATGAGAGCGGATGCGAACGCAGAAGCCGAACCCTAATTAATACACTTCTTACTAGTTCTAGTAGAACCCGTAAAATAAAATGTTATTCATACTTCCAAGTAGCCAAGAGCATAGCTGTGTTCTGAGATCCAGACTGTTGACAAATGAAAGTCTATTTTGCCTATGAAATCACATCCTAGGCACAGATCATTAATACTAGGCAATGTTTTCAAAACTCTAGTTCCTATCATATTTTCTTCTTTTCGATTTTTTCCACACATCTCTGTGAAAAAGCACTTGTACTAAATATATTCTATGCCCTGACTACTTACCAGTAAGATACGTCATCAGCTGATCACTACCACAGTACATTGGGTCGTGGAGCACACTGCTTAGTTGTTCCTGGACTAATGGTCGCGCGTTACACCACAGCATACGACCGGTTTTTGACCACTCTGACACCAGCATCTTGAGACTCTGAAAAAATTTTTTGTAAAAAAACTGATGGAAATAGGCAGCGGCTTTTTTGATGATGAGTACCACTGTCTATAATGCAGCACCTAACCAGACACGTCCACTGATATTGTTTCCTATGTGACATCGCACTGCGTTCATCATAACTTGAGCCAATATAATAATGTGCGTAACTTTATCTAACTTAGTTAGCTCATTTTTTTCTTCGGTTCTTCATGTAGTCAGGATGGAATTTTAGAGTTGCTAGAGTAGTCTAGAGAATGAAACTTAATTCAAATGAATACTTCTTGACTAAAGTATGCCCATATTCTTTTTTTTTTCAGCCAAATTCAACTGAAATGTAAGAATTTTCCACAGAAAACTAAGTAAGGTTAGGTACGTAGGGTAGGTTATGTTAAGGTTATTTTGAAGAAATTCCACGACGGCGATACATTTATTTCTAAAAGATTTTAAAAAACTTTGTGTATTGTCATGTAACACGGATAACGAGAAGTATGGCACAGTCAACATAGCATGGACCTAAACAAACAAGTGAATAAACAAAAAAATATTGCGCCAATCTTGAAATAAGGGTTGGATTGGAAGTGCCTTGCCCCGTTCTGGCTTGACTCCGATGTAGATTACCAAATAGTATGTATGCTTTAAATCAATGTCAGTACCGTTGCGAAAAAAGGTGAAAAAAACCTTCTTTGTTAAAAGTTTATAATACTTCTTTGAACTTGAACAATAAGATCTTCAGTAAAATAAAAAATAATATAAGTAGCGGCTTTGTCACCACGTATTTGTTTGTTCTGTGTCTGGGTGTTACTATTGTATTATACGAGTTAAGTAGTCCGTATTTAAAAAAAGTAAGTTTAAAAACTAAAGCCCGCCTACTGAAAAATCACGCTCCAAGAAGTACCTATGAAACAAGAAAATATTGTCATCTATTATGTATTGATGATTAAAGGATAGCCATTGTTATGCCCTCTTTTTTTGCTTCACCGTAGTCAGGTAAAAAATAAGCATTCTATCAGCAAAACTAGAAATACAAGCTTCGCCGAAATGTTTTTTTTTTCATAAATGAATCATTATTATATTCTTTAAATACTCGGTTTAGAGCCCTATCATACTAACGGCAATTTGCGGGGTTTTTTTTTCGGCAAGTACCTATTTATATTACTGCTTATTCTCTTTCGTATATGCGTATGGTCCTTCGAGCCAGATCACTTAACAGCTTCAGATAATCATTCCAAAACAATCCATTAATATTAAGCTCTACGCCTGATGACATACTCCTAGTAATAGAAGCTCTCCAAATTATTTCAACATTGAAAGTAATAAATCTTTGTCATCTTACTCCTACGCTGCTTACAAACCGCCAGACCGAGGTAATTCCTAGATTTACATCTGTATATTTAATATAAGCTTATTTTACGACAATTCCAAACTTGTCTGAATAAACAGAACATCTCGGGATTTACAAAACTTTATAGGCTTGTCAATCATTATCATCATCTTAGTCTGGTATCATGGGTATAGGGCTCCTTCTCTTTCATGCCAGCCTCCCAGCCTTGTCATGTTCGGCCCAATCGAACTCAGTTGTATTTACTCAGAGCTAATTATCTTATGCAAAACCCAAATAAGAGTACGTTTCTTATCTAAAATATTCCGAATGAGATATTGCTTACAGAAATATCTACTAATTAATATTACAGTAAGTATACATACATGAAAGTCTTATAACGAAGAGAGTTATGAATATGAGTGTGGCTGGGTATGCAAGTAGAGGAAGACCGAAGAAGAAGTGGTTTGATTGTGTGAAAGACGATATGAATGTGAGAGGAGTAGATTCAGAGTTGACGAATGATAGGAGTGAGTGGAAGAAGAAAACATGTTGTGCCGACCCCACCTAGCGTGGGATAAGGGCAGGGAAATGATGACTTTTTAATATTCTGTGGTATATACTTTATTTCGATGTTAATTTTGTCGAGAATAATTTCCTATTTAATGCCTATCAGTGAAATGCCAATAAACTATAGCCGTTTGCGTTCAGAACAATAGAATTTTAGGCTAGAACTGAACTATTCTCATTACAAATTCGCAATACAAAATTGAATTAAATATTCGTCATACTGAACCAGTATAATGTTTCGCATCTCTGAATTTTAGCTTCATAGAACATTCACTACGATGTGGATCTCGCTTTTAGATAAAGCAGATTGTTTATGTCTCAGAGTGATGGGCGCCCTGCAATGCATCAGAGGGCACGTCCTCAGTGGACGTGTTCAGTAACGTAATCCATCGTTACAAGTAGTCATCAAGTGAACCATCGGCTTGTTTAATTATAAAACTTGCATAAAAAAAGAAGCTAGGTATGTGCGTTCAAGCGGACAAAGATCTAACGCGTCACTATCAAGTGTGATTTTTTGAAGTCAATCTTTGAAAAACGTGTCTAGTTTGATAGAACAATGAAATGTACAATGAAATGAAATGAAATGAAAAGAAATGTAAATGAAATGGAATGCATTTATTCGCAAGAAGTATGGTCGGATTACAAGTTCTTAAAAATAAATAAACATAATTCATTTCAATATCGTTATCGGAAAAATCTCTAGTTTATTATGCGATAGTAAGCACATACATTAAATACCATAAGGCGCTTATCATGAACAATATGCACAATATGCGAATGGAATGGACGTAACTTCATACGTCCGCGGTAGGGTTGTCAAACATAAAATATTTGCATTTGCATATTTAGGTAAGGACACACGGTGTAACATAGTTATAGTTACCCTATAAGCCCAAAGAGGGCATAAACAAAAGCAAACAAAAACAAAACAATGCCTTTTTGCAACACTTGCAACTAACCAAACTTGCCTCACTATGCTGAGTGACGACCTATTTTGTTGTCATATATTAGATTTTAATTTTTATTGTGATTTCTTTTTTGTAACTGTGCATGTTTCTTTATATGACTAAAAATAAACATTTTATATTCTATTCTATTCTTGTTACACTACTTCTTCAAGTGTGGAAAGTGGTATCTCTTCATGTCTTAACAATTTATATTGAGCTTGTGCCAACCCTAACTAGGTTCTCTACCAAGCGTCACGGGAGCAAAACCGCCGGCAAAAGCTACCGAGCCATAAATTAAACGGCCAAATATCCAGGGGTTAATAATAACGTTGCAATTCATAATTTATTCGGTGTGTTGTCGAGAACATATGGCAGTACACAGATGTATAAATAGATCTAGACTCGTTACTCTCAATCTATAATGGCCAGAGAAAAGGTAGGCAATTACCTGACTTTTACTTAGTCGTATGCCTGGTATAAAGATAGTAAGCCTTCGGCTGCATAACATCTTTCTTAAAAAAAAGGAGGAGATTCTCAACCACATAACTCTCTCGTTTATAAATCGATGTAGTATTCTTTTTTATATTAGATAAATTGCGTACTTTTTTACATTTCAGTGGCGTTGCTAGAGGTCCCAATGAAAGGCTTACCTTTACCTTCCAGATTCATCCAGCTTCAGATGATGATGAAATGTTTTAAGTTTAATTAAACTCTGTTTTCGTAGTTTTTTTATGTTATAAATTATTTAGTATAAAGCGATACATTCGTAACCTGTCTATTAAATAATATCACTGTGGTAATATTGTACTTATTTGAACTAGCGCTGCGGTCACATATCAACATTGCATGTGATTTGACATTGTGGCTTGTGGCGAAATGAATATTAAATATAACTAAATTCTGTGCTGAGTAAGTTCAATATAAACAATTAATTATTTGAGTTTGATTTACGTAAAGGCCAATTTGAACAAAATTAAAGGTTTAACACTGATTTAAGTCTGGAATCTAAATATATAAAATTCTTTTGAAGCTGACTTAGAATAAACGCACAGCCTAAACTATAAGTCCTAGAGGTATTAAATTTGGAGGGTAGTATCCTTATATCCTTATATAAGGAATTTTGAAACGTCACACTCTAAAGGGTAGAACGCGAGCAAAGCTTGTACACAATATTTGTTTGCTACTATGTGTGCTTATGTACAGCATGCTCTCCAATTATTGAGGTACAACATCATACTTTACTATATTATTATATCTCATTTGTGCGTCTTGGGGTCGAGAATCCATGTAAAAAAAAGATGAACTCATCAATGTGTCAGTTTTTTCTCATAAATAAAACTTAGTTAATATTTAGCCTGGAGTTTGAATTTTTGAGCAGGTTATTAGCTTAAATGAAGAAAGTAAATTACTAATTCGCTACAGTAAAACTTACATATGCCCTCTAATACAACAGACAAGTCAAATAATTGTAGTCTGCAAAGTTTTTCGGTTGAATGAAATTCTAGCAACGTCTAATAAACCTGGAATGAAAGAGATTCTATACCTGTTTTCATACCACCAACGATACGACACGACACCTACGATATCGTCTAAGGCTCGTTGATACAGATAAATTTACTCAAGATGAGAGATTTTCATTAAAAAAATTCCTAAGAGCTTTAGTTGGTACTAACTTTTGTCCGCGGCTTTGTCCACGTCCTGTTCGCCCTGTAAATTCTTCAGGATAAAAAGTATTCCAAGTGTTAATGTGTAAATTGTGTAATCCAAGTTACGAACTATATAAATATTCCAAGTTTCAGCCAGATCAGACCAGTAGTTGGCGCGTGATTGGAACACAAACATTTATTTAAATTTTTTAACTAATAGTAGTTATGTTGAATAATGCTCTATCATTGTCACTTACATGACAACGAGAAGACAACAGATTTAGCAATCATTTTAGTTAGCTCAACTTGAGAAGAACCCTTACACGCAGTGTCGTCGCCGACAACGACATTTTTATTCGAATTATCGTTAAAAACGCCCTGTATTTAATGACAATTATCGTATTTTGTCGAAATACCACGAAGCCTCCCAATTTTCCTCTAAATCCTTCTTTAAGGTTACTTAAGCCCTGGAAATATTGAATTTCGTTTCACATAATTTACTCTGAGGTTATACACCGAATTGAATTTTCTTTTTCACATCAACAAGTTATTAAAAAATAACTAGAACTGTACTTTACACAAATAGTGTAAATACTTTGAAAAGTCTAGCTTTTTGTCCATTTTGATAGTGTTAAATTAATGGAGCTTATGTACTAATCCAATATGACTACATTTCAAATGAGATCTCGTTTCGGTGTCATTTGTGTATTATTTCCAATATAGTGTCAATTTATTTGTATTTGCTCTGTCTCATTGGACTTGCTCTGTGAGGTAATGCATTGTTATAGGCAGAAGTTACTACTTAACATCAGGTGAGCTATCAGCTTGTTCCATTACTTCTATCATAAAAAAAAAAATTGATCACAGTGAGAGCTTCAA
This sequence comes from Eulithis prunata, assembly GCA_918843925.1. NCBI lineage: Eukaryota > Metazoa > Arthropoda > Insecta > Lepidoptera > Geometridae > Eulithis > Eulithis prunata. Next base: position 4,042,378 of record OU974014.1, on the reverse strand, counting down.
GTTTAGTATGCTTACAAATATTTACAGATACGATAGCAGAGAACGCATATCGGTGTGAAATTAGTTATGTTTATTTCAAGCTTTCTCAAAATCAACGTAAGAAAGTTATTCGTGATTTTTAGAACATTGTGTCGTGTCAAGTAGGATCAGTTAAGGTGCCTTCTGGTAAGATCGGCGTAATATTAAGTCCGGATAAATCACGTAACTAAGCAATTATCATATAAAAATATCGCAGAATTGCTTGGCATCCGGACTTACTATTACGCCGATTTTACCAGAAGGCACTATATAAAAAAAAATCACCTGTAAAAACGTGTAGTCCAATCGATACAGCGAGTCACAATACACCACCAGCAATCGCACAGATCTCGTCTCTGTCCCATTTGCACTAATTCCAACAGATCTTAGTGTATCTGTCCCATTTGTACTATTCATTTGTATATCAGGCAACACAGTGAGGGTTTCAAGGGGAGGTGGTATTTTGGTGTTTCGTAGTGAATTCAGTTTGGATCGAACTCTTTCTGCGCCAGCGAAGTGGAGATTACCAACGGGGTGGATAGCGTAGTGTGGTGGGAGGATTCCGTTCTGTAAAAAAACTCGTAATGAGAAGCTTCTCTGATATTTTATAAATGGATACTTTTATTTCATCATCGCCATCATCATAAACCTGTATCAGTCCACGTGACTGCTGGACGTAGGTCTTTTTCAAGACGCGACACTTAGCCCGGTCTTCGGCTCTTCTCATCCAGTGTTAGCGCTACATTTCTCAGATCGGCGCACCTAGCCGGAGGGCGTCCTACACTACGCTTGCCTAAACGCGGTCTCCACTCAAGTATTCGTTTGCTCCAACGAATGTCAATTACTTTTATTTGATATTTAATATTCTGAATGTGAAAATTCGTGTTAGGTTTTGAAGAGATATTCCACCATTTTCTTTTCAAAACAAACGACAGCCGACTTGATAAATGACTTGACTTGACTTATTTATTACAATTTTAACACTTGACATTGGCAAAATTGTCTGTCGAAATGACGGACACAGGCCATTATTGAAGAGAAGAAGAAGAAGAAACAATTTTGACGTATTTTTGTTACGTAATAGTATTTTTTTTTATGAATAGTTATTTAATACATTTAAACGACTCCGTGATGGCAATACTCAACGTGATTACAATAGGTACCAATTTTAATTTGGTGCTAAACAAACGACAATAATTAAAAAGTTAAATGAAACCTAAATAGGCTTACGACTCTACTTCTCAGGCACGGCGTACTACTTCTCAGGCACGGCGTACTATTTATATTATTCAAATATATCAAAGCATAATACAATAATTAAGAAACTCTAAACTCACTTCTAAACATAGTAAAATTACAATCAGGTAGAACTTAAATTAGGTAGGTTGCTCTGTGAGGTAATGCATTGTTATAGGCAGAAGTTACTACTTAACATCAGGTAAGCTATCAGCTTGTTCCATTACTTTTATCATTAAAAAAAAAACTTACATCAACCAGCTGCACATCCAATGGTGGTCGAGAATGATAATAGAGAAGCAATATCATATCAATAATGACCCCACAGATCAAGCCGACCTCAATACCCAGGGACAGGCAACAGACGAATGTTCCCAGCAGTGGTATGAGATCTAATCCTAAAAAGAAAAAGATATCAATGGACACCTCTGTTTTCTGCCCATTAGGTTGTGGTTTCGATCCCAATGGAAAGTTAAAATGAGTGTGAACAGAAATGTAGGTAATAAATAAATCTTTATTGAGGACAGTTATTCTCAATCATCATCATCATAGGCAGTTGTAGTAACCCACTGCTGGCCATAAACCTCCTACCTCAAACGCCTTGTTGGTTTGCCAAGGCCTCTCTTGTGTTCCCTAGGCCACCATTCTGTCAGTCTTACTCCACCTGCTATCACCAAATCTTGCCAAGTGTCCCGCCCAGCTCCACTCGAGTTATTCTCAAACTAAGTAAAAATATTACAAGTCCTACATTAGGCGGTCTAATCGCAGAAACGCGATTTCTACCAGACAGAACTGTATTAAGATGTTTTGTGGGTTGTTCTATTATTATTGACTGAACTTAAACTATGGATCATACAATCAAATAAACACTTCGTCAAAGAATATACAACTTTCCATTCTACACACTTTCCGATTCTCATAGTAAAAAAATACCTTGAAAGAAAACCCAGTTGAGTGCAAAACAGATCCATATTGCTTTCTGTTGGTTCCGTTTATCGGAAGTTCTTGAAAACACAACCACAAAAAATCCAATAACGTAAGACCCACGGGGATCAACTTGCATTGTTACGAAAGACCACACCACGTGCCTTGTAACTTATATAGCTGTTCTCATGCTACCACGACACAACACGACACCGACACGATATCGTTGGAGAGCTAAAAACGTCGTACAGTCGTCAACAACGATATTTTTCACAAAGTTTTTTATAACATCTCACAAGTTATGAGTCGAGTGGGATACGAACCAGCTATACTTTTCTTGTGATACGGGGATGTGTTACCAATACGCTACCGACTCATCTCCTAAGGATATAAGTATTGTTGGCAATTTTGATATTTTTATAAAATAACAAGCGATGAACGCCATCTGTCAACGCGCAGCGGCACTACGATTTGGCGTCAGATAGCTACATGGATGAACCAACGAAGAATGAAGCAAAAAAAGAAAAGGACCGAACATAGAGAAGACTGGAAGTTCATTCGGTCGAGGCTTCATCGTTCGTTTTGAGAGGCTTTCTTCTTTCGATGGATTGGTGAAAAAGCGGCTGCCTCATTTTGTTTGTTTTAAATATTACAAGAATATACAGAGTAAACTACACCTAATTGGGTTTATTTCGATTACAGTATTGAGAAAATCCGAGCGGCTCTTTATCTTTTGAAATATAATAAAAACTGACTATATTGTAGTCGTGTGGTTAGTGGTGTCGTGTCGTTAGTAGTATGAGAACAGCAATAAAAGTTCAAGGGATGTGGTGTGGTCTGGTTTTCTCAGTAAAGCTTGCTCAAATTTGAGAAAAAATATCAGAAACAAAAACGAAATGTTAGTTGACACTGACATTTCGGTGTCGTGTAGGTGTCGATGTCGTGTCGTGTGGAAACATTCATATATACGCAAGATCAAGGCAGCAATAAAGTCAAGGTTCGACTTATATTCGTAACAATAACTTCAGTTTTAGAGGGTTCTCAAACCCTTTAGGAATAATATAATGAGACGTGATCTTAGAGTAGGGCAACACGATATTGCCCATTGGGTGTTATGGTTTGTCTGTGTGTAGTACGGGTTCATCCCGTGTCTAGTAAGTATCAAACCAATATTAGTTTTTTTTTTATAATATTAAAACAATTTATGTACCAACATTATTAGGATTTGCCATAAATTAAAAGTAAAAAAAAAACGGTAAAAAATATTTTTTAGGGTTCCGAACCTTTTTTCAAAGTTATATGCTTCCTGTACTGTTTCTGTGTTGAACAACAAAAAGTTATTTATTTATCTATAAGCAAGAGAGGAGTACAATATTTATACTCTAGTAAACTTGCCGCTATGCCTTGATGAAATATCTGAAACTCTCCTTATAATATTGAGTGGGATTACGTGGCATAAGTACACTAAAAGAATATGAAACAGCTTCTAAAATTAAATGAATATGATAGTATAATAATACTTGAGTGTTCGTGTTTTCCTAAATATCTGTAGCATTTTTGTAAGAAATCTTCCTATGGTTTGAGATAGGTTGACTTAAGACGCTGCGACGTGGAAAAGATTACAGTGGTCGTTTTTCACGGGCTATTTCACCTATGTGCCTATATACCTACAGAAGTGAAAAGGTTTCCATAGTCAAATTGGATTTATTTTTGGGTTAGGTAATACGCAGTTTTTAGTGTACAATCTTAAATCTTGAGGCAAAAGCCTAGATCTTAGCTCATTTCTAGCTTTTTATTAAAGGCTCTTGTGATCTGCCCAATGTTAAAACTCGACTAGCTTTATTACATCTTATAGTGAAAACAAAAAATGAGGTTATAGAAAAAACACCAAGTGATAGTCGAATTCACATATTATTATATGATTCCTACCGCATCACATTGATTTAATAATTATAATAATTACAAAGTAAAAAAAATAAAAATTATAAACTGTGTAATGCTACGGAACCCCCAGTACACAAGCTTCACACGCACTTGACTATTTTTTTTTAACACAGGTAAAAAAAAATATAATTAAAAAAACTCACTGTTGGTGATCCAAAGCTTCTTGATGATAGCTACATCCACCATGTGTAAGACAGCGCACACAATCACAGCTGCCAACGCTGCGCGCGGGATGAAGTAGAAATACGGCGTCAGTAGTGCTAGTGTTAGTACCACTATTATACCTGTCATCAAAATCATTGTTATACTTCTGTAATCAAAACCAATTACGCTGAGAGTGTAGTATAAATAAGTTCTTGTTAAAATATTAAAAGTTGTTTGGTACTTTTAGAATAAAGTTTAACCTAATAAACTCAGAAAGATATTAATTTACTTTAAAGTACCTACTAAGCCTGAAAACTATTATAAACATTGAAGTTAAAGAACGACTTATTAGGTACCTATCTAACTTTCTGGGATGAAATGAAACATGGGTCATACAAATATGTTTTGTTTACTGAATCACAGCTCTTAGGAACTATTTAACATTCGGACAGAAATCTAGACATTACTTAGCTTTTAATAATTTTAATTTTACCATCGTCTTATCGGTCACGCTTGTTCTATCGATATATTCACAGACAAACAGCTTCTAACAGGCGTGTCACAAGAGTGAAAACTGCACCAATACTGTTGAATTTAGCAAAGCAGTAAATTAAAAAAAAAATTGATTTGTATACGCTTATTTGTAGAGTATAAAGAATATGAAAAAGACTCAGAAGAACCCAGCTTCACTAGATCTAATGGATACCATCACTCATTACAATAACAAACAAAACAATGCAGTAAACAATAGAGTCACAAATCCACACGAACCCACTAAAAAAGTCGTTCATATTCGAGACGCCTCATATATTATTTGAAATTGTAAAACCGCCCTGAAACTTGACTATGACAGTAAACTACGATGCGAACTTTCAGATTTATGAAGCTCCAAGTACACATAGCTGGGCCGAAGCACGTGGCCAACTATGATTCATACGAATGGGGGTTTCTTTGACTTGAAATTTTAACTAATATCAAGATAGTTCGATAGCTCGCAACTTCCAAGATTATCCATTAAAATATGAGCAACGATTTGTCTAAGCTTTAGTTTGGCCAAGTTTCAGATTTAGTTCGTGAACTACTTCTACAGCCATTTATTTGATACTGACAAATTGTTTTACAAAAGTATTTTAAAAGGGTTGTAATATTTTAAAACAAATTTATAATATCAAATGAATATAAGCACCAAGCTAGGTATGATAAATGTAATATTCTTAGATACAATCTGAAATGTACATCATGATACTGATCAGTTTCTCACCCACTCTACTAACGTTTCCGTGAAAGGGATAATACCTTCCTTATAGTAGTAGGTACTTACAAAATCATGTCAAGATCTCAAGGGCGATTGATTTCGTACGCGATTGGCTTGTTCTCAATGTTAATGTTAGACTCAAAGCCATTGCTATTCAATTGGGTCGAGTAAATATTCATTGGAAAGATGTTGAATAATGCAAATCCGAAACACCCCAACTTTGAAGGGAAACACTGCGACACACGATCTTTGCTGTACATCTGAATGGAGCATTGTTGCCACTCGGGATTTGAAGGCGGGTCAAAGTGACACTACCAGCAAGTGTGATTTATTTTTATAATATAATCTTCCGTACCAAAAGGGTACGTGACAATGATCTACCAGAATCTTTACCATCTGTTCATCCTTTATTATTGGGAAACTCATTTTTACCTACTAGATAAGCACCTATACTCGTATTTATCTAACAGGTAAGCAATGATATCTCACTCAACCGAACTCAATTGGCTAATACCCGGTATTTTTATTTTACGTTTTACGTATAGAGCGTCAATCAACGCGACATTGATGCAGGGTAATCTCTCATTAGCTCATGAAAAAGTCTTCTAATAAGTTACCTTATTGATGGCGCTTGTAGGATATAGAAACTCGTTAGGTATAGCTACGAGTATATAACCCATTACAGTATCTGTAGTAAACGCAAGTCTATCAACCAGTATGTGATTGTTTTAGGAAACCCAGCCAGAGGCGGCGGCAAGCGGCGATGTTTGGTAGAAGTTAGATTGTTCGTTTTTTATTGACAACCCTGCAGGCAATTTTGTTGGCACAGCAAAGTAATCGATTCGGAGAGTCAAAGTTTTAATCACATTTTTATGGGCGACCGCTACTCGTTTTAACCGTAGTTCCAAACTCGCAATACTTGGAATATAAAACAGAGTACATTATAGACATTACAAAAAAATTATAGGTATGTACTACAAATATTAAAACCAGCAAGATAAATAAAATTACGTTTTTGAAAAATTGTATGAATAGTGGCGCCCAACATTATAGGCAATATTAAAAGAATAAATTCTACATTTTATTTTTATAGAGCATCATTTTTGTACTGAAGACGAATTCTGTTTGATGCGCTTTACTTCATAAGCACCCTTTACGAGCTTTTATTTTAGAGTAGCAAAGTGTTATTGGCGCCCAACGTGGTACAGGCGCTCTATAGTAATAGGAACTTGAATGCCTCGTTATCTCATTCGAACTGCCAAATGGTAGTTTGGATGCAATTTATATGTAGTTGACTGTCGATCCTGTCGTTGTGTATACCAATAAACCTATAGGTTTATTATAACATTATTTCTTATGTAGGTACTAACCTATAAACCCAGTTCCTTTAAAAGTGTCACGTGGTCAGAAGATTCCTTAATTAACATCAACTTGTAAACCGACACTGTTACATCAGCCGATGATGAAAAGTTGACGGACAATGCTACTAACGGAAGCTCGTACACTAGAACAACGTTCGACGGTACCACTACTTATAAGTCACCAGAGTCACCAGAAAACCTATAGGTAACCAGATTTCATCCTTTCGAAAAAAACACAGTATAGTATAGGCTCTATCTATAGTCTGTTACTAACCTGTATAAAATCCAGCGGCCGGGGTTCTCACGCCCGATGCATCGCTGACAGCGCTTCTAGTAAACGAACCGTTTACTGGAAACGAGCGGAAGAAAGCGCTGACGACGTTGCAAGCGCCGAGCGCGATGATCTCTTGAGTTGCGTCCAAGGTTTTTCCTCTAGCTGAGAATAAAATGCGCAATGCAAAATAGAGGTTTAAAGTAATATTTATTTACCGCTTAAAGCCTATAAAAACAATGTAAAGAATTTGGAATAACTTAAAAGGCTGTTCCTAAAATCGTCAGTAACAAAGTTCACGACTTTTAAAATTGAACTTGTGGTTTAACAACTTTCAAAATAAATCCTGAAGTGAAATATTGACACCGTATAAACTGTTATCAACTTTGTTAAAATATTGAGCCATAACGGCATCGCAGCCATTGTGCAAAAGTATCGTAACATATCGGTTTAGTTTATCTTACAATTGCGGCTTCATTTTTACAGCCAATTCACAGTCGCACTGCGTATCTGTTTTAATGTAGGTAAATTTATTTATTGTAGGTAATACAGATTCGGTGTAGCTCTCTCCAAAAACTAAAATTGAGTTTGTATAATATAGATCCGCCTAATAAGGCTGGTAGTATTCTAAATAGAAACTATAATTTAACAAACAAGCTCGATAATTTAATTAACTATACCGATCACTTATTTAATTTCATAGAATCTGCCGCTATTCAGGGCTTATAAAAATATGAAATGAAACGCTAAAATTGTTGCCTATAAAAAGAAAGATTAGTGAACAGAAACACCGCCTGTTTACTTTCTAAAGAACATTGCTAATAGCGTCCACAGCCACACAGCTGCTACGGTATTTAACAAATTTCTAATTCCTCCTAAACATTCGCAAAAATTCTCACACTCAAGTTGTTGGTCTTTAAAGTACTCAAAGGGCTTTGATACTGGGGAGTTGTAGATTGCCTCACGAGTAAAGACTTTTTCAAAACTTTATCGCTGTCACAGCTAAGCTCATGCTGAATTGATGTCGAAAGTATCCAACTTTTCAAAGTACCTTTCAACGTTTTCCCACAAAGATTTTCATCGAGAAATTTCGCACCTTGTACCCTATTTTCGATTACTTCGTCGACATTTAAGTAGTTTTATTTTATTAGTATGGATACTACCTACATGTATCGCCATAAATGGTACAGTTCCCAAATAGCACGTATATCTCAGAGGATTATTGTAATTGCGTAGTCAATGGGCAGAAACTGGTCATTGCGTAAGGCAATGGCCATTGAACTGGCGTCGAACCAAAGTTCAAGACATCCCACAGAGTTATTGAGCTCAAATGGGTTTGGGTAACAATAATATAAGTCAAACAGGGTAGGTGAATCGATCGTGGGAACGCCAAATATTTTGGTGTACGTTTGATGCGTGTTTCAAACTTAGACTCAGACGAATATTTTAGATTTTATGGTTTCCCAAAAAAAAATTCAAACTAAAGGTGTGTGGTCGTGCCATGGAACGGTAGATCCAATTTGTGACGCAATTTTTTTAAATAGATTTAATGAGAAAAAAGATTCATAATGGAACCAATATGGATCTAGTCATTTTCTAAGTAGATGCAATAGATCCAATTTGTGACGTAGTTTTTTAAAATAGATTTATTGGGAAAAAAGATTCTTAATGGAACCAATATGGATCTAGTCATTTTCTAAGTAGATGCAATAGATCCAAATTGTGACGTAGTTTTTTAAAATAGATTTATTGGGAAAAAAGATTCTTAATGGAACCAATATGGATCTAGTCATTTTCTAAGTAGATGCAATAGATCCAATTTGTGACGTAGTTTTTTAAAATAGATTTATTGGGAAAAAAGATTCTTAATGGAACCAATATGGATCTAGTCATTTTCTAAGTAGATGCAATAGATCCAATTTGTGACGTAGTTTTTTAAAATAGATTTATTGGGAAAAAAGATTCTTAATGGAACCAATATGGATCTAGTCATTTTCTAAGTAGATGCAATAGATCCAATTTGTGACGTAGTTTTTTTAAATAGATTTATTGGGAAAAAAAGTTCTCAATAGAACCAATTGGATCTTGATCACTGGATCTACAGAGAGTAAACGAAAATTTATGATGTAGGTACGAGTATGTAGAACTTTTCATAATATTCTTTCCTTTCTGCTACACAAAATGTTATGAAATTTCTAGTAATAGGTAATAGAATTTGTCTTTCTACATAGATAGACCGTACGGTAAGAAATTTTATTGTTTACCTGAATTGTAGTTTAAATCAATAAGAATAATTTCTTAGTTGACTGCTTGTATAGAACGGTAAGAAGAGCCCATTCCGAGTGGAAGACGTGAAAATGTATTTCGCAACAGACTACACAAAATGTTATTCACAATAAAACAAAACAGGTTATAACAATAAACGTATCAGTTCCAGCAGAGATGGAAAAAGCAATAACGGTTCCCTGAATTCAGTAAACTGATTTGAACTACAATCACGCAGACACTCTCAATACCCAGGCTTATCGGTGAGTGAGCTACGTGATAGATCGAATAATGATTCTCTGCAGATATTGGTTAACTTAGTTATCTCGCTGTATCGAGGTTAATATTTTGAGCTTATAAAATAAATTTTCAATTATTTTCAGCGCGGCAATGCAGCAAGTGTCTTGGGCACGCTTCCGATTGCTACTGATTTGGATCAGCTGAGATATCTATATGAATCGTTGGCCACAGTTTGTAGATACCGGTTTGTAGAATGTTCGTTGACTTCAAAATAATATTTGTAGTTATTTTGCATCGTAATTTGACAAGTGATATCATAATATTAGTTATTTATGGCCGCTTTTTATGTTCACCTGGGTGAACCACGGATAGTTTCTATCATGACAAATGTATTATTTTTGTAGCAAACCAAAGTTTATTCATTAATTATTGTACTTTTGGTTTATAATTTGATTATAACGCGTAACGCCTGTAAAATAAATCATTAATCTACTTCTTATGGCTCTCCTACCATTTCCTTTCCATAAATCAAAGTTCTGTCAAGGATATTATTCATGCTCTTTGTTCGGCGTCTTGGTTTTTAGTTTAAAAGTTTTTCAAAAATCGTTAAACATATATAATATCTTATTCCAGAACGAAGACTAAAGAAAGTCAAGGTTTAAACGTACGCCAACGTAAAGGTTTATGTCAAGGTGACTTTCTTTAGTCTTCGTTATGTAATAAGACCGATTAAGTTTATTCATTGGCTGTTATTTTATTTGTATTATTGAAACATGCTCCAGTAATGTTTTATCAGAGTACTGGTTTGGATCAGTTGAGTTATCTATAGATCATTTGCATAGGAAGCTCAACTGTTTCATGTGTATTTTGTAAATACTGAATTAGTATTAGCAGTTTTAATTTACTTTTTGAAGCACCCTGCAAGTAACATTGAGGGTTATGCACACGGACGAATTTGGTTATGCACCTGAATAAGAATTCCATTTTCAAATAATTTTGTTCAGAATGTAATGCCCATACCACAGAGTAAATACTGTTCAGTAGCTAAAGCACGTGTTTGCAGCGAAAAGGCCAATCAAACGTGCTTTCATACGAGTGCATACGTAACCTCAAATTCTGAAAGCTTTCACGTTGAGTTTTCAAAAACGGAACGCTTATTTGAAGGGCGTGGAAATGGTTTTTACACGGTGTATGAAGCGTATTGTTCAATCGAACTTTATATTTTAAAAAAATCTAGACACCTTCGAAAGAGGATTGTGGGATGAAGCTCACGATAGAGAACATTAGAAATGTTTGTAGGAGACCTTTGCCTAGCAGTGGGACGAGTTAGATAAATAAAAAATATAAAATATAGTTCATTGCTGCTGGTAACAAAGTGATTTAAGCTAAGCTTAAATCACTTTGTTTTGTTGATTTTCAGCTAAGCGTGCTCCACCCTAGGCTGCAGCTACACTTACCACCAGGTGTGCTGGCAGCCAAATGCTTGGCTATAGCTCATAAAAAAAAAAAAAAAAAAAAAAAAAATTTGATTTAGTCTGCACCCTCACCTTAGTACCTAGCTACTTTTATACTACACGATATATCGTCAAAAACTTCTACTAGAATTTGCTACAACTGTAAGCACTTCAAGTTTTACAATTACTCGTCTCGAACTAATGATAAAGTTTGCAAATTCTGACAATTCTCTAGTGACTTAATAATATTTAACTTCAAATTATTAAAGTTAACAAATTCAGAGTATGCTCTACAATGTGACCATCCTTAGCATAATTTCCAGACTAACTACTAATGTCTGACAAAGTGCGAAATGGTTTCCCTCCAGCTCCTACCACTGGAACGTCCAACTGTTTTGTAAGTTTCTGTTGCTAATTTCACTAGATAGAGACATATTTACAGTAGTAAGTTAGTCTAAGGCTTTCAAATCGTGTAAACGCACAAAATCTAAATATATAAAACTCTTTTGAAGCTGACTTAGAACCAACGCACAGCCTAAACTATAAGTCCTAGAGGTATGAAATTTGGAGGGAAGTATCCTTATAAAGTGTAGGAGTGCACTAAAGAAATTTTGAAAAGGGTAGAACGTGAGCAACGCCGCGGGAGACGGCTAGTAAACTATACTTTGACATGAAGACCGTAGACATTTTTGATAACTATTATCATGTTTGTACCTAATAAAAAAAGAAAACTTCAGGGGGATCTTACATAATATTTATGATACATAGTAACACCCAAACACAGAACAAACATCTATGTTTGACACTCAGATGTACGTCCTCGATGGGGATCAAACCTGTACTGTGGGGACCCACAGTACGGAAGGCAGAGTTACTACCGACTGAGCCGTGACGTCTGTCAGATACATGTATTACTTGGCAAAAATGTACCTATCAAAAAGTCGTTTTTTTGAGTTGTTATTTCTATAGGAAACGTTTTGAAGTGGTCTGAAGTGGTCCTTTACACCCGGTATAAGTATTTTTTGTTAACTTGTGTTAAAAAACTTACCAAAAGCCTTAGCAATAGCCACATTGGAGATGATCCCGACTATAGGTACGACCAACATCCCAGAACCGAGGCGTGACAACATATCGGTCGCTGTGTAAGTTGTGTTGCCTACTGTACTGTAGAACGATGGTGGTTGTGGTGTGGGCAGCCCTGGTGTAATTTGACCTGAGGAAAGAAAGAGTTATATAAAATGGGCTACCATGGGGTACTACAAAGCAGAGGAAATATAGGCTAATAACAAGTAAGTCTTCCGAGGTAAACCAGTCTAGCCAAGCTGGTCTAATTTGGCTACATCATTCAGATGTATCATTGCTACTATTATAGGCGGAGCCCTGGTAGCTTTAGTGATAAAATAACCGAGACGAAAAACTATACGCGGCAGAATAAACAAAACTTAAGCCGAACTATCACCCTCTAAATATATGAAACAAGAAAATATTCTCATCTGTAATTTTTTACATAGTGATGTCCAGATTTCGTAATTAGGGTTCCCAAACTTCGACGCGTGATTTTTTTTCACATTTAGCAATTATTTATGAATAGAAAAGGCTGTAAGTAAAAACTAATGGAGAGATTCTCTCCAAGGTCTCTCATAACAGATGCCACGTCTGTACACTGAACCACAGAATTACCTTGCACATTACTTTTAGTACAAACGGAATTCCCTAACTAACAATAATAAGCTAGGGTCAGCAGTAAGTGCGGTTGTGTAAGTGGTACTTGCTATCCGTTTATACAGAGCTCATTGTGTACTCATACCACTACAATACAAAGTAACATTATCTAGAATGCTACAACCCTAATTTGGTTCCTTAATGGGCGAACTAGGGTTGTATGATATTGAGGAAGTTGAATGCGCAGATGTCTAGCATTTTTTTATTAAACGGTACAAAGGAGAGGTACTCTATGACAATAAATTGTTTGCGTCCACACGAAGTTTTGCTTTTAAAATCATAAAAGCACATCTCTTTTATAGGCTTTTAAAAGAGAGGCAAAGTGCTATGTATTTAAAATAATATGAACAAATCTATAAATCCGGGCTAAAACGAGTAGGCTGTATTCATTTTGGATTCCATGAAAGCATGTTAGAATTAAAAAAACTAAATCACAATTCTGAATGTTAGTGTTTTGATAATCCGTTCCATTGCAGAAGAAGGATTACCTATTTCTGACTAAAGTTAGTATAAAAGATTTAATTATTGAAAATCTAACAGCGAATGAAATCCTAGAAGATTTTGCGCTGGAAGTTTGCACCGAAGTATCCTGTTAGGCAAATGTGTGCACATTCTTATTCCTCCCGATGTAGAGAACGAAATTTCCATACGAAGAGGTACGACCATTTACCCAAGAGTACCGTAAATCTCAAAAACCTTTTTAAATGACTGTACCGCGTCATAAAATTTCTGACGTATGAGTTATTTATTTGCGTGGTAGAATGTTACTCTGTCCCGGGAACTCGGGTCTATGACCCTCAACGAAGTTAGGTTAGAGTAAAAATTCTCTACTCAGTCTAGCGAACTGCATCCAGACTTGAATTCCATATAAGTTTCGGTTACTGGGAGTTTTTATTCGCTGGAAAGCTGATACAAGAAAGCAAAGATTGCATCAGGAAATCAGGAACGCGAGACTCGTACGAGATTTCGTTTGAGTAGGTATCAATGTAGAGCGGTATCGTTATTCTACATCGCAGTAAGAATTATCGAAATTTATTTAAAAAAGTTTTAGTAATTTGTTATTTATTATACAAACTTGCTGTAGGAAGAATTATACTAAGAAATTACTAATTACACAAAAAAAAACTTGTTTTATGGATATCAATAAATACTAATATATCATAGTGGTCATGATACCCAATATCTTAGTTTTTTTTCTATTTTCAGGTCATAGAAAATTTTATTTCACTGCAGAATTGACTCCACATCTCTCGTCAGGTAGACGCCTTGAAATACAAGCAACAAACAGGTTGTGATAACTCACCAGTGAGTATAAGCGGATCCTCTTTGTCCTGATGAATCAAAACGGCTAAAACAGCAGCAAAAACCACGACCACGGCGTTTCTCGACACTCCAATGAACCAAAGGCATTTTTGTATGAGAACTGCGGTTCTTCGACCCTTCTCATCGTGGACCTCTTTTAGCTGAATGTCTTTTACAGCCTGTAAATGAAGTTTTATAATGATTTATGAAACTTAAATTAAGAAGTATAAATTCTTTATACCATTAGAGAGGTTTTTTGTGCCTATCTGAATTGAATTTTGCGTTCGGACTGTTGGTTCCATAGGAAAAAATTTTCATACTGAAAATCAACTTTAACCCCCCGAAGTTTACATACGTCTTACGTGTTAACTAAATAATGCTTTGGTTGGAGACAATTTTGGGGCAAATGAAACCGATAATCGTTGGAGCAAACTAATTACAGGAGTTACATTGAGAATTAGTTTTATCTAAAGAAGCAGCAGATAAATGTAGGAACCACTTAGGCACGTTAGTTTTATATTGTACTGTCCCTTTGGATATTCGTATTCAATTATCTAAAAACATTTTACACAAAATCCGAACGGTTTTTAAAACGTTACGTTTTACGCTTTAATAATATAAGCTGTGACATAAAACAGACTTGCAAAAAGAATCCGAGCACTAAAAAATACGGAAGGTAAACAAACTAGACCGCTACTAGTTAAATATTAACGTACCTACTGCTGGTACCTTGTAACTACTGCATTAAATATTCTAACTGTCCACTGGAAATTTTCCTTTAGCCTAGTATGTCTAAATTGATAGAGTATCCTTAAAATCTTCTTTATGTTCTCCCCTTTTAAGGGGATCTTGTTACTTTATTTTTATATGTATGTCTACAGACAGTCAATATTTACCTGCTAGTGGGCCGAAGAAACAGATCCATTGTAAATGGTGAAAATTTAAATAAAAATATTGACTTAGAAATCATACCATTCGAGATTGGTGTACCTAATGCGTAGATCGTCTAAATCGCATCATGACTAAATATCATATTATATCATATCTGCCACTTATACGACAAATATTAAGATTTGTAACAGTGTAGACTCCATCGGCAATGGCAAGTCGCAGGGATGTTCTGTGATAAAGATGGTAGGAAGATCAACCCGTACCATTTAGTCAATGCTCTAGGTCATGGTATTCTCGCACACCAAAGTTCCAATTTCTATCACAGAAACGTTTATTATATTTAGCACGTACTGCTTCATAAAACCCTTCCGCACAAGTATCTGCCTTGAAATATAGCTTTGCCGTGCTATTATGAATAGGCAATAACCCCGAAACTATCAGCCTCTATACAGCCCCATTTCTATTAAATTATAAATTGGCACCCGTGCGTACAGCCTCGCCAATACCTGTTTGATTTATATCAACAACCCGGCTGGGTTTTAAGTTATTTTACACATGGTGCGTATTTCATTTAGTATCCAGCTGTTTTTGTTTCGATAATATCGGCATTTTGTGTGTAAAATAATATTATTCTTTAATTTTATTTATTCAAGATACTCTAAAACACATGACAAAGTGATTTGTGATAAGTATATGGATAAAAAAAATCAGACACAGGAATCTTGGTACGTAAAATACAGTAATTCATAGTCAATGCATATGAACTATGTACAATAAATACTAATAGGTAAATCCTAATATCGTCGTCATGAACCAAACCATTGATACCTGCCATATACTTAACTTTTTGCATTCGTACAGTCAATTCCAGAACGAGAACTTTTTGAATTATAAAATAACGTATTTATCTAAATTAATGAGTCAGTTTTGATGAAGAGCCTCGGATTGGTCATAAAGAATAATGACTTATTAAACTAGACCAACCATTTGAAAACCCATAAAACCCGTATTTCAAGCTTCATCACGTTTTCACTATAACTATGACCATCTATAAAATCTAACGACACTGGTGAGTTGACTCTACGCTCAAGCGATTTTGAGAGAATCACGTACTAAAGTGTGGTTGAGGTTTGTACGAGTAGATGTAGGTCCGTTACCGTCTCACTCTACAACAAGTAAGTAGATATTACTAAAGTAAATATACTTAAATTTCATTTTATGTTTCTAATTGAAAAACTTTTTATTTCAATTTAAAAACTTGCAAGTAAGCGCGGTATGTTTGTGACTGACAGACGGGTAGCCTGGCTGTGGTCTGGAATTTTCTCACAAGTTTCTAACCAGATTTTATCTGAGATTCCCTGAAAATCTCTGTAAAAATAAGTTTTTACTTATAAAACCGTCGTCTTTCATAATTCAGCCGATAACTCACGCAACTACGAAAAATGAATCGACTGTTAAACATACAATCGATTTAGTCACTTGCTACTTTTAGTTACTAAGGCGCCATTCTGCCCACGACTAATGCAACCATGAGCACCAATCATAAATAAACTTATTTTTGTTTGCTTTTCAAAATCATTATCATCATCAACCTATATTGCTCCACTGCTGGACGTAGGTCAATTCCAAGACGTGCCATTGAGCGAGCTCGGCTCTTTTCAGTGTTTTAAAAATAGCAATCCTAACTCGA
Source organism: Eulithis prunata (assembly GCA_918843925.1). NCBI lineage: Eukaryota > Metazoa > Arthropoda > Insecta > Lepidoptera > Geometridae > Eulithis > Eulithis prunata. The sequence continues at coordinate 4,025,661 of OU974014.1, read as the reverse complement.
ATCAATCCATAACTCGACTGTCAAACATGCAATCGATTCAGTAACTTGCTACTTATAGTAACTAAGGCACCTCTTCATGTTAATTCCGGCGATAACTCAAAGCGACACGTTTCTCTGTTGTGACCGCAGGCCACAACTCCGCAAACTGAGTTAGTAGGAGTAAGTAAATACTCTGATTGTTGAAGGGTAGGAGTTCGGAATGCCCGTAGTTCGTGTTTAGTATTCTCAAAGTTCGATATAGAGTATTGAAATTTAATTTGTGATGTTGTTACTAGTTTATATGATCTGTGATGTTGTACAATCGATATTGGTCGAGTTCAACGAGTTCATCGAGTTAAACGTGATCCGAACACATATTTTATTACTTTCTGATTGTTAAAATATAATATTAATAGACTTACCATCAGGTAAAGCAATAATAAGTCAGATCAAAATCCAGACCAGAAAGTACAGTCAGCCACATAAGCCAACTACTAAATTGAGTTTTTAAAATCCAAGTGAATGCAGTCGCTAACTCTTTTAAGCATCATTTTACGCATAGTTTTTTTCGTCATTAAAATGTTTCTATAAAAATCTCCCTAAACTTTGCCAAAGTTACAAAACAAATAGTCAAAAGATCCTAAAACATAATCGGACAATCTTAAATCGTTCATCAACTTATGCTGCTGACTGTACTTACGTAACTGAAGTCTCATGTTAATTTAGTTTGAATGTAATTAGGTAGGAATATCTAACAACTATTATAATAAAATAAATAACCGTAAATTATTTAACCTCTTGTTTTACGGGTCGCCAATTTCATACAGAATTTATTCGCTATTCTGGCAGCTCGCTTTGCTCTACATGAACAGAGTAATGAACTATCCTAACTTCACTCCTATTCGGACAATGCAGCAAGTTAGACCACAGCAACGTTTCCGCGATCGTAACGCACAACGCTGCGGTACGCGGCTCAACGCAGCGTACCGCGTTTGCTCTTCGCCGCTGTCGCATACTGCGACGAAACAACAGACCATACTAGACGTTTTCCATACGATTGTGCCCTGCGCCGCATGTCGCATACCCCAGTGTTGTGCATTACGATCGCAAATGTTGCATCATTATCTCTCCGTAGTCATTTCCCTATTCTTGCAGCTCGCTTCGCTCTACATAAAGTAATTGATTTTTAATTATATTATACCTTCATGCCCATAAGAACAATGCAGCAAGCGAGACTGAGAAGCGTATCTTGCATCCTTGTCTCTCCAATGTGTACAAACAGCTCTTTCCATGTTGACATGAAAGTTTCTGCACTGAACTTCAAGCCTAGGAGGCCTTTGATCTGCGATGAAGCTATAGTTACGGCAGCGGCTGATGTGAATCCGGATACCACGGGGAGTGATACGAATTCTACTAGGAAACCTGGAATTGCAAAAGGGAATCTAAGATACATTATAAGAGCTTAAAACACACATCAATATAAACCACTTTTTCCATGAAATCAAATCAATAGTGTGAACTCGAAAAAAATCTGCAGTTCTATGCCAAATGTAATAACAACTATTGAGAAAGATATATTTTATTTTGAACCCAGACTGAGTTAGTTCCATAAAAAAAGTAGTTCATATTGGGAATAGCTTCATTACATTCGACTGACATTGTCAAAGTTACAGCCGTTACAGGAAGTCAGTGGGTAGAGATGGCCCAGAATAGTTATCGCTGGAAAATGGGTGAGACCTATCTAGTGGACTTCTAAATGAATGACGAAAGTATTCTTACCAAGTTGAGCAACACCAGCAATAATTTGAACAAAGCCAGAGATGAGACACAGAAGAACCGCGAAGTCAGCATTCGTGCCGTTTGTATACGTGAATGTGAGGAGTGAAAGGAGCGCTGTAGGACCAATGTTGATTTGAGGGCATGTCCCCATCACTCCGTAGACGAAGCCTCCAGCTAGGGATGCGTAGAGACCATACTGAAAACGGAATTCGGCTTGAGAAGTCAAGTTAGACGAGAATTTATTCGAACCAGTAGCTTCGTGTTTGAGCTTCGAAAATATAGTTACACCCAGCCATCCATTCTAATGTACTTGGTTGGATGGTACTAAGCATTTGTGCTAGAATGGAGACTCAGTGGTTCAAACACACTTTTGTGTCTGTATGCACTCTTGCCTCTTTATCACCACCATTAAGGCTACGAGTATTCGTGGCATAAACTCTCACACATTTTGATTGGTTTCTTATTCTCTAGCGATTGTGAATGTCCATTTGGCTTAATAAGCAAATTTAATACTACTTTTTGTTAACATGGTGTCATTGAAAACAGGAGGATATTCAACTGAATTAGCGCATACATTACAATTATGATAATTACTGGGGTCTTGCCTATTCTTGGAACTTTGAATTTGTTTACCTATTAGATATTTTTCAACACACTGCGATCAATTATAATAAGCGTATGTTTCGATTGACTCTGTATTCGACTACTCAAAAGTATTAATGGTTTTTCGCAATGCAATGTTGTTTGTAGCCCCTTAAATGAAAAGGAGGGGCGTTATACGTTTGAGGCACTAGTGTGTCTGTCTGTTTGAGACCTCGTATCTGTGAAATTAGTTCTCCGAGTAAGAAAATTGATAGTCCCGAGTAAGTAGAAATCGGTGCAGAAGCTTCAAAGTTTCAGAGGGATTTAGTAATAATTACAGTTTGAAACATTCGGTTCATCACGGACTGGAGTCCATACTCCAAGTTCTTATGATGAGCACCCAATATAAAGAGGATCTATGGAGTTTTTCATGGTCCCTGATTTTTATTTTCGTATTACCTACCACAGAATACCCACAGCAGTGGGCTATATTTATCAACCCTGATACATTCTCAAAACTGTATCTATGTTCATTTCTGGACAAGACAATGTTTTAGTTAGCATTGTTTACGTAAATTCTAGAATGGTAATAAACGTGTGGTTTTGAATTTATCATCCGTAACACATATAGAGCCAATTCCAACATGGACAATAGAATAATTATATATATTATATAATAATATATAATTATACATATACCTTGCTATTAATAAACTCGATGTAGGTATACCTAAGTAGATAAGCTTGGAATAGTTATACCGTGTTATGTCTATTGCATTGACAAACAGATTCAAATTCGATCGATGAAACAAAACACGGTGCTTACCAAGCTTACGTCGAGTTTTGCGGAAAAGTATAGATATTAACTTCCTAAGCTAGAATTTGTTCTCCGCGAACAAATTCAATTACTTATTGAATTAAACATGAATTACTGAGAAAGCCAGTTGATGTAAGTATATACTATTATATGTATCTAAGAGTTAATTATCTAATGTACCTATCTAACCTACCTAAACTTATATAACTAACCTAACTAGATACATAGGTACGTACACTGTGGTTGCGGAAAAAAATATTGGAAAAAGTCAAGACCGTTTCATTTAACAAAACAGCTTGTCGGTAAGTAAGATTGGCGCAAAAAAGTGGTTAAAACCCAGAGCAAAAAATTCAGCAATGTAAATCACAGAGTACTTTGCTCTTCAAAATGACGAAGTGAACTAAGACAAAGAACCAAGTATAATATTTATTCGATGATGAAATCGCGTCTGATCGCAACCGACTTTATCTATAGTTTAGAATCACTCTCCTTGTTTTTCTGAAGCAGAATTGTCCTAGACACTTTTGTTAGTGTCTCAACCGTGGTTGTAGCAAATACGAGTCTAGTTTTGTTTGGAGGACAATTCAGTATGAAGCAATATAAGAAGAAAGAACTCAAGAAAAAGTGACCTAAAAGGGCTGTCAACAGGATATGACAACACAAGGATAATGGCGCTCGAAATTAAACTATTGTTGAACGGATAAAGAGGACAGTTATGAGCTCACGATAACAAGGTCTTGAGAAGATATCTTGAGTGTTTGGAGTGTTCCGGTTACTTCGTGTGATATTGGCAGTAAATTTAAATTATTCCCAACCTTTCTCTATCAATCATCATTACCTATCTACCTTTCGGCGTAGTAAGTATGTACTATTATTGATTGCACTTTATTGTACAATTTTTACCTATAGCAGCTGACCAGCAATAGAATAAACTACTGAAGACATGCCAGCTATGCCATTTCAGGATTATTATTATTTTCTAAAAAAAATCTTTCTGTTGATACTGATTTATATAAACACGGCCAAACATGGCCACCTGCCAGTTACTTCATCAGATCATGTCGCCAAAGACTGATAGGTACCTATGCCAAATTTCAGCTAAATCAGACATCGAGGATTTTTGGAATATATCAAGCTGAAGTGGGTCACCTTGCAAGATTTAACGTAAACAAACCAACATTGCGAAAGTTAAACAAAAGCTTGTAATAACCAAAAATCCTTTCGTTTAGCCTTGGTAACATAACAGGCAACTCTACCCTCTACCTCCTCAATCTCTTCATCCTTATATTTTAGTTTTTACCTGAGGCTCAAACCCAGCTAAAGAAGCGTAGGCAATCGACTGCGGTATCAGTGTCAATGCAACGGTTATTCCAGCTATCAAGTCTCCAACTCCAGCACTGAGATCATAACTCCTGGACCATCCGAGTATCGGGATCAAACGGCCGATTAAACGCCTTGGATCTACCTTCAGCATTCTGTCTGAAACTCAACAAATTTAAAATAAGCCCCATTTTCAGCACTTAAATCAATGATCAAAGAGTACATAATTATACATAATCACTGGTTTATAAAAACTTGAATATATATCTATAAACCATAAATGCTTACTTAGTATGAACTGTCAATCAAACACTAAGCTAGCATTCATACACTCGTATTGTCTACATACATTCGATACTGTGATGGTGTTACTTAATTTCCATATTGATCGAGTAAGTCAGTTTTGTATTTCTTACCTATTACCCTGCATACTTGTTTCTTTTTTCGCACAGAGCATAGAAAGTACAGTTCTAAGGCCCGTATGCTGATAAAGAAATCGTTACTCAAGCATAGATTTGAGTATAGAATTTCATACAAAATTTTATGCTTGAGATCAGTTTTTCTAAACTAAGTGTATACTGTAGGTACAGTAGCTGTTAAATCAAAAGGCAACTGGGCATTCTTCTTTTAGGAACTTTTTAAATTATAAGTATTGCGCTAGAGCCGGTTTTTATAAATATCAAATTAATTATGTTAATATCAAAGAAAAAATTCGCCAGACTCTTTTTAATAATGTCTCAGTGAACTTAGAAAAGGTCTAGAAACAAAGTGGTTTCTTTGAAGCTAGTAAAAATTAGTTTTTTTATTTATTCAAATAATTTAACATTCACTTCGTGTATGTAATGAATAGAACTTAGTAACTACCAATTAAATAAGTACCTACACTTTGTTAAAGATTAAAATGTAGAACTCAATACAACATCACAAACAAGTAAAGGTAGGAAGATAATAATAATAATATACATACCTATACAAATACTAGTTTTTGCCTCTCAGCTCGAGTCTGAGTTTTATTTTATTTTGATTTTAGAAAAGCGAATATAGTTGTGTTCTTTACGCAACACTCCCAGGCAGGACTCCTCTACGGCGTAGACCTTACGTCTACGGCGTAGAGGCAGCTACTAAGGAATATTCATACGTTTTTATGTTTTGCAGTAGAATATTGTACATATAAAAAAAATCTTATCTATCTTTTTTATAAAGGCATCATAAAAAAATAACTGTAGATTTGTATTGAATGGTGGTGTATTTATGATAATGATTAATGACCCTATTTTGTACAGCTATAGGAACATTGCCAACTTCCTGGACCTATTACCTTGATTGTTGTAGAACCTACCTACCACATAAAACCTTGATAAATATGTATACTCAGAGATATTTGAAAGTCCACAAGTACAATCCACCTTAAGCTGCAGCTACACTACCATCAGGTGTGCTGGCAGGCACATGCTTAACAACAGCTCATAAAAAAAAAGAATGGGCATTCTGTCCCAAGTACTGTATCAAATCGTGATGTGTGTCATTTTAACGGTAGTAATATAATAACAGCTTCATTTTATTGTATTAGGGGAAAAAAAACGTAGGTACTTTACAGGTATATCCACGTTCATTGCATTTATGTATCTAAGTGGTGAAGTCAGTTCAACGGAAGATAAAGCAGTATGGTGTTTTTTGTTATTTTCCAGTATGTACTGTCAGCCGACCTCAATTGTAGACTAGGTACTGCAAGTCATTTTCTAACGAATGAGTAAATATTCCGATCATTACTTAATTAATTAATTTTACAAATTAAAGAAATATATAAAAAACAGTCAGGTTTTTTATATTTCTTTAAGTTGTAAAATTTGATGTGGCTTGCAATAAAGCGTTTTCTATCATCGAAACAAATTTTGGAACGAAACCATAATAGAAATGTTAATAAAATTGAAGTTAGAAGTTATTGTTTCGTCCCAGTAGGACGAGATACCGGTAGTCCGAAACTAGAATAACTCATCTTGACGAATTGTCCTTAATTTTGTTTGAAAAGGTGGCCTATTAACTTCTTAGTAATTTACTGATTGTTTGCTGTGATAACCACGTGGATAACCACGTGGATACTTACTTTACTTACAGTGACGTAACTACTATAATGATAATCATAACAACTTCCTTCTTTTCAGTCATTATGCACGAATTGTCAGTTGATAGAATAGCTAAATACAAAACAACAATAGTTTTGTAAAAAATAGTCTCACGGCTCACGAATGTTAGCAGTTGTAATAGATTAGAATAGGTTATTCGTTTACTGAAAATCTAATTATGAAAAAATAATCAATTTCTAATACTTACTGAAAGTACCTAGCCCGTACATAGTTTGAGCAGCTAACTTTTTGCATAAGTAGCCAAATGAAAGTCAAACTCGAGGTCCTATTAATAATAGGCCTTTACATCTATTGAAGATTATTTATACAGCGTCAGGAGGCAACCTATGCCTACACTTAACGGGACACTGTAGTGCCTGGGACAATGTTTAGATGGAGTAGGCTTGCCCAGCACCTATACCATCCTCTCAACCTAGTCAGCCATATCCACAGGAAAGACAAGGTCAATACGTGCGGAGCAGACTAAGCCGCGGGTTTCCTCAAGATGTTTTCCTTCAGCGTAAAGCTCGTAAGGTGCTATTAGATACGTAGGTAATAGGTAGGTTCTTTAGTACTCTTGTGGCCGTGCAGTGCGCTCACGCATTGGCTTATACAGCCACCATAGAATATGTTTAGCCCGGCCGAATACAATTGTCTGCAAAAGACGTAAAGGCCAACGATGTGTGATGAAGTAGGTACACCTAACTGTGGGCTGAGGTTCAAGACTTGGCACCGTCAAGAGATTTAATTGAGCACACAGATGTATGATCTGACGTATTCTGAGGGATGTCTACCATAAATATCGTGAAATTGGTGAATCTTCGACACAATGTGTGTGTGATGTGAATAATGATGCTGTAGTTATAATAGGCTTATAATAAGTAGGTATGTAGTTTATATGTACTTATTAAGTAGGTGCCTGTGCCTAAGTACTTGTTTACAATAAGTTGTAAATATTCATGTCTTGTAAGTATAGTTTGAGTAATGACCATTAGGTTATTATATAAGTAAACAAAACAATGCTTACCTTCAAATATTGCTGTCTTCTCATAACAGTAGTCAAACCAAAAATAAAATCACACGGCAAAACATCCAAAAAATAAATCTACATTTATTTCAAATACCCGCCACAGTCCATCTTGAATATTTTTCATCAATAGTTTTGTTTCGTTTTCGTTTCCCGCCTTTGCATCTGATTGCTCATCTGCGCATGCGTGATTTTTTTTTAAGCCACGCGCGCGCAAGCGGCAAAGTGCTAACACAAACTGCCACAGATCGACGAGTAGTAGGCAGGTAGGTACTTCAATAATAATCTTGCAATCAGCTAATTTCCCTGTCACGGACCGCGTTTTCATTTGACTAGATTGGAGAATACAATATCAACCGGGTAGCCAACAGATGACCGTTGAAAATTTTTGACTATTTTAGACGTCATCAGTTGCGCTATTTTAGACGTCGTCTCTCGCTCTAGACGTCGTGTGACGTCGCCTATGCACTAAGATATCCTGAAGTATGACAACTTTTTATAGTATCATAAAAATTCTTTTGATTTCCTGGAAATCTGTCTTATTATTGTGTGTCCGCATTGTAACTGAACATAGAGCACGTTACTCTATGCCTCTACAATACTCTACATTTTTAATGTAGGAAAATAAACATACGTTAAATATTGTCCTTCAATATTTACCTATACCACAGATCAATAATACTATCTTAAACTTACCTCAGAAAATTCTGATTCTAGGTAATACACCAAAAGTAAAACTAGGTATAAAGTTGATAAAAACCCATTTTTTTGTCATGGAGAACCTCGGCATTGCAAATGCAACGAACCATGAAATAGAACACTCAGCTTGAAACGTATCTTGCACTTTGCAGAAACCAACTTGCTAGATTATTCTTTAGTGTCTAGGGACGAAAAAAGACGTTATAAGTAATTTCGCGCAAACTGAGCTACCCATAACTAACTATAGCTACTTTATCTTAGCTTTACATAGTATTATATGATCTGTGGCTTTACCTAGGTATATGTAATTGTCTAAGTAGTACTGAAGTTCAATTATGAAAGACAGAGCTTTAGATGGTTATAAGAGGTGAACGAATTTTTCCACCATTGATCCTTTTTACAGAGTTTTTAGATTGAACGAGTAATCTACCCTCATCAAACAGACTATAGGAGAAGCATGTGATACGAGTAGGTACCTAGATTTCGGAAACCAAAGTAAACGGACCCAAAGATGATTCTAAATGATCATTGTGTTTTACTGAATAAAATACTCTCGACTTTTATTACTTCTGATGATGATATATGTATATCTGGAGGTAGATTTCTTGGAAAGGTGACCACATACACAACAGCCAAACCAAAAGTGCCTTTGAAAAATAACACAGACAGAGCGGCTCAGTTCTATACAAATGCTCATGTACGCAGTATTACATTATGCTTCGATTCAAACGATACAATTACTAAGCCCTTTCATAAAACTGCACCCATAGCGAATCTCTCCCTAGTTTAATCTATGCGTTTCCTCTATTTGCAGTTTTTCCTGCGGGGTAGGTTACAGCGTCTGAATCCGCAATGAGGTGAACAATGGATCATCCGGATATTGCCTGTCAACCGGGTACCTCACGAGAGCCACTGCGAAGCGATAGGTTGCTCGTTGGCTGACCTACTTGGATACTCAGTACTAGCTTGTTCGCTGAAGGTAAGGTGCAGGATATTTTATACTAACATCCATTCGCAGTTTAACTCGTGAGAAGTTACTTTACTTACCTGCCTATATAAAATGTGTCCATTTGATATGAAAATAACATGCAAGCTTTATCTAAATCGTCCCGCAATGTATGAACGACCACTATGGGACGATTGGATCCGATTCTTGGACGAATAAACACACCAAGATCCCATGTAAAGAAAATCCAACCTTCTAAACTTTAGGATAATCAGTGACTCCAACGGCACGCTTAGGTATATACCGCAGTCCAGTCGAATCCATATTCAAACAAACATAAACATAGCACCCAAGCAAAATAAAGCTATTATATTTCAATAAGGACATTTTAGGACCTATGTGGTACCTACCTAATTTGGTTGCTGTTAGTTTTCAAGAGTTAGCTTTTTACGTGGTCTATGCTCTACTTTCACGCTCTATGGTCAATGTGATTTTAAAAAGGCTTATGCTGGTCTGCAGTATGTAGTTCACGACTAACGCCGTGCTCACTTTGGACACGAATTTGTTCGTACGTAAACGTACGAGTATTGTTCGTACGAATTGACTGCTCACACTGAATACGTTTTTCTCCGTCAATTAGGCAGTTCACCGGTGATATCGCGTACGTGAAGTCATCTTTGTTGCGATGAATAATCTGTATCTCATGTCAACTTATAAATTGACTCACCAGAAATTTTCATTTCTTCGGATATTTCCAGCCATGACCTACGCTGAAGGTCACGTAAGTGATAACTAGCATCGCTTTGATTCCAATCAAGTTAATTGACTTTTCTACATCCACTGTGTCCATTTTTTATGTAAAACTGAACGTACGGCTGCGTGATAAATCCCAACAAGTTCGGATTGTATTCGGACGTCGTAAGTAAACGTGCGTATACGTACGACATCGCATGCAGTGTGAACGCTCCCATAGTTATTACGATTACGTACGCTTACGCGCGAATGAAATTCGGATGAAATCGTATCAAAGTGAGCACGACCTAACAGTTACGACCACGATACGACATGGAGGACAATATTTGTGGAAAAAAAACAGGAAAATTTCATAATGAAAATCCAATGTTTGTAGGTAAAAATCTGTTATGAATATTTCAGAGTGACGCGAAGCCTAAATTAATTATTATTATCAGTCACTACAATCACAGTTAATTAGATATTATGTAATAGAGAAAGCAATATTATCCTCCAACCTTGGCAAGGTTGCTGCGACCGCGAAATCATTTGCAATTAGAGATGAAAGGCGTGCTAACAAAGCCGCACGGCGTCGTCACTGTGGTTGTACCTACTGTTCAGATACAAATGCCAGATTATTATAAACTAGTACATTAGAGACCCTAGCTAGTATCATTCAATGTGTATATTTGGATTCTTGGAGAGACCCTAGTAGGTATCATCCAAATTGTATATTTGGCCTCAGACAAACAGAATACAGGGTGTCACACGCGTACCCACATCGCTCACATCGCCATAAACTAACTATTAAAGATTCGTTTATTTGGTATTTTAGCAAGGAACCATCCCAGAACTAGGTATAATCTATTTTACCGAAATAACAGCATTGAATTTACAAACAGACAGACACACGCCCTCAGGCTTTTTCCATGGGAGGTTCAAGGTTAACGTTTGGTATTCGTTGACCAAAACTTTAACTAATGTTGCTAAGATCAAAATTCAATGGGTCAATGTTCAAAAATAAAACTAATATCCTGATAGCTAAAATTCAAAATCTCACCAGCAGCAGAGTCAGGTTCGTCTAGCAAAGCGTATATCTCTGCTAGGAAAGGTAATTGCTCCTGCATTCGCCCTTTCTTCTCGCCCATGTATACCTCCAAATACTGCAAGGCTCTTTCTACTTCCCCGCTGTATAATATTCTGTTTTCTTTGGTTGTACCTATACCTACCTTTCCTACAGGTTTTTTTTAATTTTTACATATTTATTCACAAAAGAAAATTACCTACAACTAGATCTTTTCATGTTTTTAATAAAAATCCCTAAGTAGGTACTCACCGTTTCGCGAGATTACTGGGACGATTTCAAAGGGACCATTTACCTACTCATATAGATGTAGGTAGAGTTTGACCAACTTTTCTCATGAGATTCTTATCTGAGATGATCTTCGCAAACACTATCTGAAGAAAAACTTTCTTACAAGTTATAGAACACGAATAATCACGCAATATTATCTGATTTTGTCTGATACTTCAGTTTCCCGTTTTGAGTATTAGGGACTATTGATAGTCACTGAGATGTATGAGTTTAGTCAGCTGTTGTTGTTTGTCGATATTGTATTACATTAGAATAATATAGGTAGGTACTAAGAAAATGGAATAGATTAATTAGAATAATATTCTGGGATAATGAAGTCGAAAGCAATTAATAATTCGGGTCACAAAATTCGTACCCAAAACCAAGAATGCCATGCTGTTGTCAAAATGCTTCATACATTCTTATAATATTCTAGGACTAATAAAGAATAAGGAGCAATATTGATAAAGCATATCGATCTGCAACAATTGTAACAAGTTCATTTATTTTTTATTTAAATTGCAGGAAATAAAACCCGTTAATAACAATAAAACATTTTATTAAGAATTCAGTACGCTTAGTATATTTCCGCATTTCCAATGCAGATTTAAGGGAACTTAGTTATAATAATAGAGTAGTAAGGTATGTTTTCGTATCTCTCGATCAATAGTGACATCTCAAGTAAAGAACCTTAAAAGGTTCAGTACGTTTGAGAGTACTCTTACTTCGAGGGATTAAACAACTTTAAGTTTTAATCACAGATGGATAAGGCACATTTTTGCTTAAAGGAATGGTCCCCAACCGATGTACATTTGACAAAGGTTGTGTATGCTCGTTGCTTCCACGATCAGATGCTCCACTTGACCTTCCGGTGAAAGCGAAAGGGACAGCTGTTTGTTCTTTGTTCGCACCTGGTGAAGAAATAATTTTATTAAAACTAATGGCTCATTTACACACTCATAAGTACAATGGTGAGTTAAATTGCGCTATAATTAAACTGCATGTTACGGCAGCGCGTTGCAGTCACGTCGCCATAGCTTGGTTGCCACATAGTGTACGAGCAACTCTATCACTACTAACTCGTCACTATACTTCTGAGCGTGTAAATGCTGCTTCGTACATTAGTTCAGAAAATATTCTTGTAATTCGGAAGAGGGGTTTTCACCTCTTCGGTGATAAAAACAGGTTGTTCTACGAATTTGTAGATTATATTTCAACCACGGTAAGTATAGGTAAGTATTTAACTATATGTATAGTCTCACAATATATATATACCTACTTACTTAATTTTCTAAAGAACAACATTTATGTAAAAGATGTTTACTGTTTAGTGGTTATATTTGCTCTATATGGCACTGAGTCCATCACTCTGTACTTAGTCCTTTACATCTATTGAAGATGATTTATACAGCGTCAGGTGGCAACCTATGCCTACACTTAACGGGACACTTTAGTGCCTGGGGCAATGTTTAGATGGAGTAGGCTTGCCCAGCACCTATACCATCCTCTCAGCCGAGTCAGCCATATCCATCGTCAATACGTGCGGAGCTAAGCCGCGGGTTTCCTCACGATGTTTTCCTTCACCATTAAGCTCATGTCACTATGTAAAACCATCATAATCATAATCATTTACTATTTGGATGGTAGTAGGTACTTCCCCGAACTCTTTCACAAAAAGATCTATAAGATCTAAAAAGATAGATATATTGAACCAACATCCTCATACTTTTTGCGACTTATGGTACCATCAAGTCGTGCTTTGCTGTCACATTTTTCTGATGACTCATAGAGTGCTTAGATCACGTCACACACACTCAGGAACAAGAACAGATAATTATTATTCTAGATTTTGAAATCTAACTTGTTCATAAATCATCAAATATGAAGTTCTCAATTCGCTTGTATTTTTTTTATATTTAGTTTTGATACCAATGTTTCAGTACGGGTCAAAGAAAGGTATTTCTAGAAAATGAAACTAAGTTGACAAAGTTATTAGAATGTGTTTTCAAGTAAGGACATTCGAAAAAACTTCCTCTAATCACAAAATAGTAAAACCATGATCAAATAAGCTGAACTATATTGACAGAAAAACCAACTTCTATAAATAGGTATACTTAGAATCCAACTGCCAAGTGAGTTGACCATAATATTGACCATACAAATTATTCAATACTAACACAGCCAAATACATTCGTCACTGGTAATTCGATAGCCTTGGCAAATCTCATAATAACATCGTGTGTAATGTACATTAGTATACATATTATGTAATTTACAACGAGATGTCAATATTTCTAGAGTTCTGAGAGTCATATGTGAAAATAATTTTAGTTTTATTAGAAAAATACTTACTGTTATTTTTTTTTATAAATCAATATGAAACGCATTCAAACGAGCTTCCGTTTCAGAGATGCACGGTCATAAACAATAGTGTGATATATTATCCGATCCCACTAATATTATAAAATGTCAAAGTTTAGATGTTTGTGTTTCAATCACGCTGCAACTACTGGTCCGATTTGGATGAAACTAGGACTATATATTATGGTTCCTAATGAATTAATACATAGGCTACTTTTTATCCCGGAAAATCAACAAAATCAAACGGGACGCGGACGAAGCCGCGGGCAAAAGCTAGTACATAGATGTTTGTTCCATATTGTTATAAGATTCTATTTCCAAAAAAATTATATAACTATTCTATCAGCGATCTAGTTCCCATATAACAAGGTTTGGGACCAGAGGGAGTTGTGTGAAATGGCCAATGGCCATGATTATTTTGAAGTGTATTTTTAATACTGTAGTCACTAAGGAAATTTTCAGCAGGAAGATCGTTTCACAACCTGAGTGTTCGTAAGACTTATAATTCTTATGCAAGTCTCACAAACCTCTTGATACTTAATATTCATAAGTCAAAAACCTTGAGATATGCAACAAAGACTAAACATTACACCCTGGTTTTAACAAATAAGTACATCATTGTATTATTGCTTTGTTATAAACTGCATTCAGTGTAACAAATCAACAAATGAATAGCTCTCGTCAGTATCGAATCGGTGTTGTATTCGATTTACATGGCAACATTACATCATACTAACGTCATTTTCATTCGAATGAATATATTCACTCGAATTATACTGACAATAGTTATTTGACATTGAGAACTATTCCCATTTTTGATACACTTTTTGTAGCATGTTACTAAGCGGTTGTAAATTCCGAGATATGGCACCTAAATGTTAGCGTGATTTAAAATATTTTTCCAAGTCTGGGTGATTGTAGTTTTAAATCAGGTAGGTATAATTTATCATATCGTCCAACCACATTATATACAATGGACTTTGCATTGGCGTCTTGAAAAGGTAATATTAAAAAAAAAATCGTTTTGTTTGTTATCTTCGTCTGAGCACATGCACTAGATAAACACTACTCATTGATCATCGAACCCTTTGAAGGGCTAGAGCATAAAACTGTAGCGTATGAGAAACTCTCTTCTGACAAGCGTATAAACGTCAATTCCAAAGTTGCCAAATTTTGGCGTTTTTCACAATCACAATGGAATAGTGACTCCATTGTGTAGGTCAATTATATCGTCGATTTTTGCTAGTAAATATGTAATTGTATTTAGAATGTAAATCCGTTTTTAGCTATCTGTTTTAAAATTAAGTTTTCACTATTATTCCATTACCTATGGATCTTTTTACTTAATAAAATGTAAAATAAATAAAAAAATCAATTACTAATTATCCCGTTCAGCCATTGCCAAATATGTAGTAAACGCTGTAGCGTCTAGAATACACACTAACTTACTTTTATTCAAATATTATTCTCAAAACGCTAGTCATTATCACAACTGTATTATTGACTCACCATGCCGTTGAGCCGTTGTCGGATATGCAGTAAATGTTGCAACGCCTGCTCGTTAGTTCTCTCGCCGCAGTCCACGGGACGGACGCGTCCCCATGACACGAGCGGATCGTATACAAATGGACCGATGACAGACATTAAGGCGGCTGTTTGCGCTCTTAGAGCTTTCATTACTGCTTCACAGCTTTTTCTGGGGACAGATTGCAAAGTTTCAGACGTGTCTATGTGAATGAGAAAAAAGTATATCCAGCACTTTAATTAAAAAAAAATGTTCATTGCAAAAATGGCAATGCGTGATTTGAAACTACTTTCGCTTGATTGTCCTTCGCTCAAGAGAAAGTTTAAAATAGGTAATAAATTCAGGGGTATCCAATCCATCCATACATAGACCCTATGGTTTATATTTTTGTTATTTGTTCTGTAAATTTTCTATGCAAGATTCTTCTAGTAATAGAGTTATTGTTTTGGGCCCACGGTTATGGTAACATCTATGTCAAATGAACAATTTGAATTTGAATGTTAAATCACCCCTTCCAGTATACTTTGTGTGTTCGTTTTACGTATACTACAAAGTAGACGTTTTATTTTTGTATAGAGATTTGTATTGATGATGTTTGTCAAATTAATTTCATTTAATTTCAGACATTGAGAAGCGCCCCCAGCAGGAAGTTTAAAAAACTGATGATTTTCCATACAAAATTATATTTTACGTGAATTTGGAGTAAACGTCAAAATGTACACATAGTACACACTAATCTCTATCACCAAAATTCTAAGTACGTGTTACCTAAACATGCCTTCATGTTTAAGCGGTCCCATAGCGGCCTCCATGTTATGCGTAAGACGGAACGGTACTCGCTCCGGCCACTCAAACGCCTCGCCTTTGTTGAAAAGACAGTTGAAATCCACGTGGACTGTATCCCCGTTCGTTGAATCGAATGATATATTCTCTCCGTGGCGGTCGCCAAGACCTGTTTCAAAATAAATAATTAAAGAAAATTGGTTGAAAATTATCTTTACACGGCGTGTAATATTCGATTTTCACGTCTAGAGTAACGTATTGCATGATATGCAAAATAGTCGTTAAAATGCAAACTTTGCCTCGTAGATTCTGATTTACAAAACTAATAATTTTAAGTTTGATTATTTTAAAACTAATCTGAAAATAAATTGTACTGATTTGAACCAATTGAGCTATTTACAAATAGTTTGCAATGGTTTGTAGTTAGCTCAACTGTTCCATGTGTATTTGTAAATATTGCGAATATTATAAATAAATCTAACTAAAAACTATGTTTAAATAACTTACCTAAAATATATCCAACCATAGACATAACAGCCGTGGTCCTGATGTAAGCAGATCTGGCTTGATACCTAGAATTAAGTGACTGTATAAATTACGAATTTTAACCGCGTCGCTATCCCACTAATATTATAAATGTCAAAGTTTAAATGTTTGTATTTCAATCACGCTGAAACTACTGGATTTGGATGAAACTTGAAATATAAATGGTTCGTAACCGGGATTAACACATTGGCTACTTTGTATCCCGGTAAATCAGCAGGATCAAACGGGATGCGGATAAAGTCGCGGGCAAAAGGTAGTCCTATCCTTTTAATATTATAAGAGCGAAAATTTATAAGGATGTATGTATGTATGTTTGTTCCTCTTTCACGCAAAAACTACTGATCCAATTTGGATGAAACTTGGATATTTTACAAGTTAGTTCATGACCTGGATTAACACATAAGCTACTTTTTATCCCGTAAAACCAACCGAGAACGAAGTCGCGGGCGGAAGTTAGTAAAAAAAAGATTCTAGAATTCTCAAATTCCACATACATATATAATAGGTACAATATTATTATAGTAAGTAGTTTGACTTACCATCCATACGGGTCTGAGAACACTCTTCGGAACCACTCTTGGAACAGCGGCGGGTGTCGAGGCAGTAGCTTGTCTTCGTATATCCGTCTCTTCTTCTCTACTGGATCTTTGTTAGAGCACATCATTTCTTTCAGTTCCCGATTGCTAGTGTGTATGCCTAAAAGAATTCGTCACTCAAGTTTAGTAATAATTACCATACTACAAGCCATAATAGCTCTGGGCGAAAGTGGAGGGGAATATTTAAATCGAAATCTTATTCCATCTTACATCTCTTTCGCTGAGCAAAGCCACTTAACATCAGGTGAACCATTAACTTATTCCATCACTTATTCTCATTAAAATAAATTTAAAAATCTTTGCCTAGTTGCATAAGAAAGGCTCCAGAAATAGAGTACCTAATTTCGTACCTTTTTGTTTATAAATATGCATCAAAACAGGTCTTAACCCCACAAGATTAGGCACCCATTCTATCAGGCCGCATTCTTCATTCAACGGCAGTACACAATAAGTTCTAATATAAAGTCTTCGTCTTCTAGTTTCTGGTGCATCTTGCAGGAATCTGTTGACGACTGCATTGAACTCCATGAGGCGATAGTCCTTGCGTAGATCGTCGCGAGGTTTTAGCATTATTATGTAGGATTTGCCGTCGGAACCTGAAATGGTAATTTGGGGTTGTAAGGAGAGCTTCAGCGTTGAAAGAAACATAAACAGTTGGTAAAGGTACCCTCTGCGCTTACTTAACAAATATAAATTTTCTGCGATGAACATAAATGTTAGTTCTGAGTAAATGTCCACTGTAAATAAGATCTATTACTATTCCAAATTTCAAGTCAATAGCTCTAATAGTTTCTGTGATAATACGGTTTGTGACAGACGGACGGACGGACGGACAAAGTCGCACCATAAGGGTTTCGAAACCCTTCGGGATCGTAACCCTAAAAATAGCATCCGATGAAACCTTCCGAAACGTATTAGGCACCAACATCACTATTTTGCCAAAACGCAAAGATAGCGCGATCTAGCATTCAGTTAAATTTAGCAGCGCCATCTAGTTTGGTTTTCAGAACCATCTCATGTTTGTACGCTCGTATATTTGTGCTCTAATGATTTTCTAAAATAAGCTATTTGCTATGGTGATATACCTATACTACGGAAAAATTAGAGATATGTTGAATATTTACTTACCTCTAAGCGTAACCTTCCTAGGTTTCTGCAATGATGGTAGTATATTGACCTGCTCTTCAATCCCCGCGATATACACAGCCGGCTCAGTCGCTATATTGAAGTCTATACGTTCCTGTCTCGCTGCTTTTGAAGGTAAGACTATTTTGCAGAACTCTTGAAACGGCATCATTATGTGGCTGAAGTTTTCTGTGGTCAGTAAGCGGGGTAGGGTGCGGACTAGGGCTGATACTGTTGTTGTCTACAAATAAAATTTTTACATAAATGTGACAACCCTACCCTATTACTCTAACAAATAATTTAATTCAATCCTTTACAGTGAGGTAATACATTGTTATAAACAGAAGCAACTGCTTAACATCAAGTGGGCCAAAGATTTGTTCAATCACTGTATTTCACAAAAAAATTAAAGCTTTTATTATCTGACAGGTAGTCTGCAGCAGCTGGTTTCCGTGCTGTGGGTCGTGGGTTCAATCCCCACTATGGACAAACGCTAGTGTGATGGCAAACATAGATGTTTGTTCTATGTCTGGGTGTTACTACGATTATAACAATGTCTACAAAAAAAAATATAAGTATTCTAACAGCAATCTAGTTTTCATAGTACTAGCTTTGCTTAGTTTGGGACTAGAGGGCGCTGCGTGAAATGACCATGAATATTTATTTATTTATAATTATAATTTACATATAGTGCCTTCCGGTAAGATCGGCGTAATATTAAATCCGGATGCCAAGCAATTCGGCGAAATTTTTAAATGATAATTGCTTAGTTACGTGATTTATCCGGACTTAATATTACGCCGATCTTACCAGAAGGCACCTTACCGTCCCAGTCCCAGCTATGGGTTTATTGCATAGCTCAATCAACTTCTCGGCTAGTTGTGTAAAATCGTTCACAAGTTTCAACATCCTAGGTTCCTTCAGTCTTGGGTCCGAAAACACGTCGGTACATCGTTTTATGCGTTGCGCGTAGCTTGACTTTATTACGCACATCATCATCCATAACGTGTGTTGAGGGTACGCGATTATAAGCTTTACTACTATGGCTTTGAGTTGAAGATACACCTGCAAAGAGAGTAGAAGCTTGTTACATCCCATCCCATCCTATTAATAGAATAAAATTAGATGTCAAAGTTTAGATGTTTGGATGTTTGTATTTCAATCACGCTGCAACTACTGGTCCGATTTGGATGATGAATATATGTACTTCGTAACCGAAGGATTAATGTGTATATTATGGATTAACATTATAGGCTACTTTTTATCCCGGAAAATTACTAGTATCAAACGAGACGCGAAAGCTAGTGCATTATAGCTGTCTTTTTCGTTTCAGTTCATAAGATGGCAACAATTTAGTTCTAAACTGACCTAATTTGATAAATAAGGTTAGTTTCGTGAAATGAAACAACAAAAGAAGCCCAGCAGTATGAAATACCCAGCATTATTTTTTTAGCTCGATTTTTTAATTGTTTAATCTCAAATGTTCATGTTACGCATACCTCTTTCACAGGATGGCAGATTCTCGAGACGATCTGTGAGAAGGCAGTGAGATAAAGGTACAGCGGCAATCGTTCGGAATAAGTTTTTATAACGTCCGTCATTTGAGCGAGAACTGAATGAACGCCAGTGTCGGACGCAGTCACTTCTACGTCAAGCCTGGAAAATACAACTTGGTTTGTACATTGTACCTCAGAGTATTAGTACAAGTATGACTGTACTTTACAATGAGAATGAAAATGGAACAAAAAAATGTGATTGGGCGCGGATGTAAGCACACTATTTAGTTACAAAAATCATGAAAAACTCACACATGAAATGGTGACTTATCCAAAAACCACAAAAATATTTAAGCGTTATTCGCAATGATGTTCGTAATTTTTTATCACAAAGAAGACAAATATTTCTATCACAACATTTCATGCTAGAAATCCTATGTGATAAAAATAATCGGTTAGCTCGAATAAAGATATATTACTTTACATTGCGCGCTAACACGTCATCCAGAGCGTAGTAGAGTTGTTGTTGCGCGCAGTGTAACTGTTTCTACGAAACTTTTACCTTCAGATCAGCCTTTGCAGAACATAGTAATAGTAAAACCCCTTACCAAATAGACAGCATCCTAGGCATGCTCTGGTAGAGATACTTATGCCCGTACTGCAGTGCTTTGCCGTAACTATTCAGTGCGTAAAGTCGTCGCGACCAAGTAGTGCTATTAACAGTCACGTTATCACCACTACTAACTTTCTCGTAGTACGCTCCGAGACACACCTGAAAATATAACAAGGTACCAGTGCCTTGATCATGAATAAATGTGACAATCGCAAACGTATCGTAACGCTAGCGTATCCGAGATACACTGCGCGGTGACACTACAACGGTTGGCAGTCGAGCTGGCAGTGACGCGCAATATAACTCGAATACGTTAACGCGGCGACTGTCAGATTTGTTCGTGATAGAGGTACAGGTACTAATAATCAGACCTTTGCATAGAATTTGACACAGCTCAGTCGATCATAGCTCTGTCTTCCGTGCTGTGGGTCGTGAGTTCGATCCCCTCCGAGAACCAACATTTTGTGAGGCAAACATGTGTTCTGTGGCTGGGTGTTACTATGTATGTAATTACAAAATAAATATATTTAAGTATTCTATCAGCAATCTAGTGCCCATAGTACAAGCTTTGCATAGTTCTCTGCACTAGAGGGCGATGGGTTAAATGTTCAAGAATATTTAATTATTTACAATTAAAATGATTTATAGTGTTAGGGTCCTTTTTCACCCATGCCTTTACGAACGGGACGCTGTGGTAACAGGGATATTTTATTTTTATTAGAAAATCAAAAATAAAATAAACAAATATTTTTAGATGGAGTAGGCTTGCCTCGCATCTATACAACCTTCTGTCTATACGATCTCGACCTTATCCACTGGAAAGACAAATTCAATACGTGCGGAGTTTAAAATTTAAAACTTACCAAACTTTTTTCCCACTGCTTGAAGACATCAACAGATTCTTTGTAGTATCCAATATTGACATCAACGTCCACATTGGTTGTTTCATCGTTGTATTTGGCTATCAGAAGTTTCGCTTTGGCACATATTTTCCTGTAATAGATAGCTGGATAATTCGCTGGTTCCTATTTCCTCAGATTACTATAAAAGAGTAGTTTGCAGAAAACAAAACTGGATGTCGCTACAGGAAAAATTTGAAAGCGTTATCGTTGCGTTTTGGCGTTACTTATGCTTCTCGATTTAGAGCTAGATTATAATCTAAATAATCATTTTGTTTTTTTTTGAGAAAGAGTAATGGAACAAGCTGGTAGCCTACCTGATATTAAGCGATTACCTCTGCTTATTACCTCACAGAGCAAGTCCATTGAGGACGTGATCTCTGATGTAATACACTGACGCATAGGTGAGTTTGATCTATCGACCGCATTGTATTACGTACCTTTGTTCGTTAGTAAGTTCCTCTATCTTCGGATAAGCATCGTCTAGTTTCCTCCGTAGTGTGGTAAATGCTTGTTCATGCTGCCCTCTCATCCAGTACATTTTAGCTTTCTCTATAAATAACTCCTCTGAATGGTATTCCTCGGCATTCAAAATGTACATGTACGACTGTAAGAAAAGTGAATCGGAATAACGTATTATTATAAAACTCTAAGGGAAACAGCCTCAAAGTGGGTCGAAATGATAATAATAATCGTTATCTTTGTCATGCATTTTCATTGTAATGTTTGAGTACTTTATAGAGTGTGCGTTACTCCAGCAAAAAAGTGTTGAATCTGAAAATTCTAAAAATGCAGATAATTAGAGCCCACTGCCCTGTAAATGTGCCCCAAGTTTTAAATTAGTGCCTCCAGCCGTTCTGGAGTTATTCAAGAAATTCACTTTTTGCTGGGGTAACGTTTTTTGCTGGGTCGATTTTCGTTCCTGGTTGAGCTAGCCGAATGAATGTTAGCTTAAAAGGGGGCTACAATTTGTGCCTATTAGTGCCCCAACTCCTGAATTTGTGCCCCCTAGGGCTTCGGAGTTATTCCAGTTTTTGCTGGAGTAACGTTTTGCTATCTCCGAAACTACTGGTCGCACAATCATGAAACTTGGTCAGTATAAAGGTATTTCTATTTAGAAATTTGTGCCAGCTCTTGTTTTCCAAAAAAAGGCTTCATTCGCGACTTATAAGGCTTTTATTAAAAATCTAAAACCCGCTCCTAGCTCGCTAACCATTACACTGAGGAACCTATTGAAAGTGTCATTCTGTACCTCTTATTACGCTGCAACTGCTGACGAAGTTTCTTATATCTATTTTTAGTGGTTTACGAGAAATAAAGATTTTAAAATTGACCAGAAATGTCATTACTTTGACCCCGAAATACACCCATTTCCTCTAAAGCTGTGGTACTGATTCTTTGCTAGGAATTAGAGCCCATATTCAAATATATGCACACGAAATTTCAGCTTATGCTATGCTATAATTATAAAGATATCGATAAATAACCTACAAGAATCACTTTCTAACCCATATTGGTGGTTAACCGGCAAAATTCAAATGACTGTTAAAAAGCGAACGTCCGATACATGGCGCCTATCTCTTGCAGTTGACGGTATTGTATTTTAGTAATAGTTGGTACATATACAAACAAAATTAATTCAGTGGTTTTGTTGGGTTGCCAGATACGAAGAATGTTCACTAGTAGTTCGCCCCGAACTGAGATCTCGCGATGTTCCCGATAAATAATACCCAACCATGACCATGGCTATATAGGTCTAAACTAAATAGTCCAGTCAAAATTAGGGAAGAATCTCGGAATTTGAGATACCACACTCGCATAAACTGGCATCTCGACCTCCTAAAAGTTGTCTCAAAACCTACTTATTTATGGTATAATTATGTAGGTAATGCACACAAATGTTTGTTCTCTGTGGGGATCGAACCCACGACTCACAGCACGAAAGGCAGAGCTAAAACCGACTGAGCTGTGACCATTGTCATCAAGATAAACATTATGTAGGTACCTACCTACCTAGATAAAAAACTATTACTTAATAAACTATTACCTAGATCTATTATTACAAACAACCTACCTATGACAAATATATTTTATAGATATACTTATCATTTATAGAAACATCATAAGATAGTTATGTTTGCAAGTAGGTACTTACATTTTCTCAGGAATCTTAAGAGCCGTTATCGCGTTTCGTTCGTTAGATTAACGTATCCGGCTATCACCATCATTAACCTCTAAAAGTCTGTTTCTAGATTTTCCTGAAAGAACGATTTTAGGCGTTCTAAAGCCACGGACTTCTGGTTACAAAATACTTGCTGTGTATGTGGGCAACCCAAGAATTTTACAGAGTAAAAATTGGCAAAAGGACAAGCCTCCAGTGCCAGAACAAAATAAAAAAAAAACAGAGTAAAAAGTAAGATCTAAAATAAAACCAATTCAAAGTTTCAAAAACAAAAAAAAAACAATCTGAGCATACACTTTTGCACATGACTATACAGTAACCAATAATGTTATAGTATAAATTTAAGAATGTAGGCGCCATGTATCGGACGTTCGCTTTTTAACAGTCATTTGAATTTAGCCGGTTAACCACCAATATGGGTTAGAAAGTGATTCTTGTAGGTTATTTATCGATATCTTTATAATTATAGCATAGCATAAGCTGAAATTTCGTGTGCATATATTTGAATATGGGCTCTAATTCCTAGCAAAGAATCAGTACCACAGCTTTAGAGGAAATGGGTGTATTTCGGGGTCAAAGTAATGACATTTCTGGTCAATTTTAAAATCTTTATTTCTCGTAAACCACTAAAAATAGATATAAGAAACTTCGTCAGCAGTTGCAGCGTAATAAGAGGTACAGAATGACACTTTCAATAGGTTCCTCAGTGTAATGGTTAGCGAGCTAGGAGCGGGTTTTAGATTTTTAATAAAAGCCTTATAAGTCGCGAATGAATCCTTTTTTTGGAAAACAAGAGCTGGCACAAATTTCTAAATAGAAATACCTTTATACTGACCAAGTTTCATGATTGTGCGACCAGTAGTTTCGGAGATAGCAAAACGTTACTCCAGCAAAAACTGGAATAACTCCGAAGCCCTAGGGGGCACAAATTCAGGAGTTGGGGCACTAATAGGCACAAATTGTAGCCCCCTTTTAAGCTAACATTCATTCGGCTAGCTCAACCAGGAACGAAAATCGACCCAGCAAAAAACGTTACCCCAGCAAAAAGTGAATTTCTTGAATAACTCCAGAACGGCTGGAGGCACTAATTTAAAACTTGGGGCACATTTACAGGGCAGTGGGCTCTAATTATCTGCATTTTTAGAATTTTCAGATTCAACACTTTTTTGCTGGAGTAACGCACACCTTTATAGATATGTCTTACTTGTTGGTAAATGCCGGCTTTTCTTGCATGTTTTGCGCTTTGCAGCCAAAGATCGCCGATGCATGATTTCAGACGATTCGCCGTCATGGTATGGGTCGGTTCTAATAGTTCCTAAAATTATATAAACAAATTAATATTTATTTGTCACGGGAAAGTACATAAATAAAATCAAATAGAATCAATTGTTATATTTTCTTTCAGCTAAAACAAAAAAAAAAAATTATTGGAAACTTGCAGTACCAATGGCGGTACTGATGCGCTGCCCGCATTTTAAAATGTGGTAAACTCGTCTTTTGAATGACTTATCTCACAGCTTACCTACAATAAAATAAATAAATATTCTTGGAAATATCACACAACGCTCTCTAGTCCCAACCCAACTTAAATTATGAAGAATGTTAACAATTAATTGTTACAAATGAAACAAGTGGTGTGTCAGTTTTGTAGCAAATGGAAATACGTGATCTCAGCCGTATGAAAATCGGCGTGATTTTTCTTGTAATACATCTAATACGTAAACTAATTTCACCATACCTTAGCTTGCTGTAACAATATTCTCCTCAGCCTAAGAAGAGGTTCGATAGTTCTCACGTCAGACTGAACGACTGACAATCGACGACGCCATTCGTCCAACAGCTGATTCAGTATATCCGTGCCTTGGCGATCGCCATCATTTAGATTCTTTAGTCTGAAATGTATAGAGTAGAAAATATTTAGGTATTTAGTTATTACTACAAACTACATAGTACATACATATTATATTTAACATTAAATCCGCCACAGCATGGTGCCAGGGCAGGATGTATGTATACCTACCCTGCCCAAGCGCTGGTTCTCAGGGTTTTTTCCCTCTTTACTTTAAAATATCATTATTTCTGTACTAGGTGCCACCCGCGACTTCGTTTGCGTCCCGTTGGAACCTGTTGATTTTTCGGGATAAAAAGTAGCCTATGTGTTAATCCAGGTCACGTACAATATATATTCAAAGTTTCATCCAAATCGGATCAGTAGTTTTTACGTGAAAGAGTAACAAACATCCATACTTACAAACTTTCGCGTTTATAATATTAGTAGGATATTATGACGGAATTGTTAGCTGAGGCGTTTGTCTTAACAAACCTTAATAGAATCAGCGACGTACGGTGGTCTAGGTCTAGCGCTCTATAATAATCGAATGGCTCTTTGGAAAAGAAGGGAAAGAGACAAGAAAGGAAGAAAAAGAAACATGGCGGGGGCTGGTGGAATTTGTTGCGGGCACTAGGCAAGACACTAGACACTAGGTAAGACACTAGATGCGACTATTTGCTAACTAATTCATTCACGAGGCTACCTGCCGACATATAAATTATTCATTTAATTACTACATTTAATACTTACCTCTTTAATATTTCCTCCGCATGACCCGCCTCACTAACAATATGCAATCCCAGTACACTTTGATATCCACTGCGTAGTGCACTCTCGCCTTTACTCTCGCCGTCCATCTGAGCAAGCAACCTACTGGTTGCGTCTTGACAAGCGATGTTGAAAGAATCGTGATCTTCCGATCGGTAAGCGAGGAGAATTCGACCCATTAGAAGGCCCCAGTTTTCTTTGCATTGTGGCTGCAGAGTATATTTTTTAAATATATTTTTCAATGAAAATAAATGTGAAATATTGAAAGTAGTAGAAGTGAACTATTCGAGAAGTTGATTCCCGATTAGGTGCCGATTCTGCGGGCTTGTCTAAGGGAATTAAATTACGAACAGGATTAAAATCTGTTCATCCCACAAATATTTGTTTTCGGTTCGGATAAAATCCACAACACACAGCGCAGAAATCTGGGCTACAAATTAAGCTGAAGCCTGAAATTATGTAGGCATTTGTTTACTAATACTAATCATTCAATTCTTACCACAGGTTTCTTCACAAGTTCATCCAGCTGCTCCCATCTACCCAGCCTCCAAAGAGGCTCTGCTGTCAGTTCAAGCTTACTATCTGAGTCGTGCTCACTGAGTAAGCGGTACGCTGTAAACGGCTGGTCTAGACCGAGGTAGCAGTCTATCATACCCTGGAAAAAATAAGTTCACACTATTTCACAGGACAAGATATTACCATCACTTTAGACAGAATTGCTTCAATTGCAACAGGATACGGATAACAATCAACTAAAAACTCCATAGTCCACGGTATAGTGCAAAACTAACAAAAAAATAGCCCCTAGCACGTCTGGATCTCAACTCTTTAAGAATGAATCAAGATTCAGAAACGAACCCCTAGTCCCATGTTTTGGTTTCCCTAGACTCATGTGAATTCTGTGGGCCGATCCCGGCGGCACTGCAATGCCGGGCCGACCCGTGACGGGAGTGGAGCGAGCTCCGAACATCCCGTCGCTATCGAAAATCATGGGGGTAGCCCAAATCATGAGGATGCCGCTCAGGGTCCTAGTTGTTGACACTAACGGCTGATATGATGGCGCGTGAATGCTACATAGCATTTATGTACATAGTTACTAATACCGCGTGCACACTATGCCCCCATATCTATCAAATTGCCATTTGCCTTTCATAAAACAGTGAATATTATTTTTTCGAAACGTCCAATTTTATGGATGTCAAAAAAATTATGAGGGTTAAACTTTTGAAAGCACACAAGCATTTGAAGGGTTAAATGTTATACCTGTATACTATGCCTATCCAATTGACCTTCCTGAGCCAGTCGTTCGTAGCACAAGGCAGCATCTTGGAGCCGGCCCGTTACTACTTGAGCCAGTATCAACTCTTTCAATGAGGGTTCTGATCGTTTCATTGATAAAATCCCTAGAAAAAGCAATTATGATTCGTATATTTGGTATTTTAGCAAAGAACCATCCCAGAACTAGGTATAGGTAATCTATTTTACCGAAATAACAGCATTGAATTTACAAACAGACAGACACACGCCCTCAAGCTTTTTCCATGGGGGGTTCAAGGTTAACGTTTGCTAAGATCAAAATTCAATGGGTCAATGTTCAAAAATAAAACTAATATCCTAATAGCTAAAATTCAAAATCTCACCAGCAACAGAGTCAGGTTCGTCTAACAAAGCGTATATCTCTGCTAGGAAAGGTAATTGCTCCTGCATTCGCCCTTTCTTCTCGCCCATGTATACCTCCAAATACTGCAAGGCTCTTTCTAGTTCCCCGCGAGCGAAATTTCCACGCGCTATAGTCAACTTGTCGAATTTATCGAGGAATGATGATATTGCTCTAGAATATTTAAACTTATGAATCAGACAGTAAGGTCTAATTACAATAAAAGGGTATTTTGATTAATTTATAAAACAAACGTTACAAAGAAAGCTATTCTGACATGCACTGAAAAGTAATTCCTATACCCAAGAAAATAGACTACATTTTTGTTTGGCTCTGCTAACTTACTTGTAATTCTCATTCTCCAGTGGCCGTTGCTTCAAATTACACCATTCAAGAATCCATCGGTTTAGGAAATCAAGTAGTGTGTATACCGTTTTGCTGCATTTACTCTACAAAAAAAATCACATGTAAATTGGTGAATTTCCAGAAGAAAAACACTGGGTTTTTTTTATTCACCGACTTCCTGCGATCTCAGCGGTCCGTTTTTGTGGGACTATCTACGAATTTCGGTTCTATCGCTATTTCTCTGTTCTCCAGTGGTAAAAGTGTTCAGTCTACCTGGTTTCCTTCTTCCGTCTGAACAGAGTTAATGCTAGGAGTCATTCTAATGTGCCTCAGCATTTTGTATCTAGCTCGTTCTACTGATATTTGATGAGATTCAAAGTTCTCCAACTCTGAAAAATTATTTCAGATCAGTGACGTCAGCGATCTGTTTCCTATTTTGGGGAGTTCATTTTGTTCGCCATACCATGGACTAAAAATTGCAGAAAATTGCAGGACAAACTAGCGTACGGCGTACAAACAAACCCGCCTGATGAGAAGCGGTTACCGTAGCCTGCACCATGTCAACAACAAATAGGTGCCTGACTGTAATACCCAGGTCTTTTGCTGTGCAATGCACCCTCCCACTTCCCCACCGTTCAAAGTCAGCGCTATTAAACCATGTCGGGACCTATACGGTATAATGATTTAGATTTGTACTGTGGAAAAACTGATTAGTATCTCGTAGAAAACTACAAAAGGGCCGGTTAACTTTTCAGAGAGCAAAAATATTTTGTTTCAATCAGTTTTCAGAAAGTCTATCGTGAACTGTACAGATTTCAATAAGTCATGACTGGTTTTTGTGTGCTATACTCCTTTATATCAGGTGAAATAATCTACTTCTACTAGTTACTGACCTATAACAGCCAATATCTCTTCCTGGATATACACCGGGTTAGTCTTCGACATAATAGCGTGTAGTAGCACATAAGGCAGAAATAGAAACAGCGTCCTAACATCACGGCGCATGCTCGGGTGAACTGTGCGGAGTAGATCTCTAATACTTTCTGATTCAATCAGAGGGATTAATTGGCCCGCCCAGCTGAAAAAAGAAAGACATGTAAATGAAATAAATATTGATATGTTGTAAATCACCACAGAGCCTTACGCCGGTGAGACGACTACCGCATAAGACCTACAGGAAACAGTTCAAGATAGTAGTAATAAGAGTGATCTAGTTAGTTTATGTGTTACTAGCTTCCGCCCACGACTTCGTTCGCGTCCCGTTCGATCCCGTTGATTTTCCGGGATAAAAAGTAGCCTATGTGTTAATCCAGGGCACAGACAATATATATTCCAAGTTTCAGTAGTTTTTACGTGAAAGAGTAACAAATACCCATACATCCACACATTCTTACAAACTTTCGCGTTTATAATATTAATAGGCTTAAGTAGGACGACTGAAAAGTAGATAAGCAAATTTTATTTTACTTTTCGAACATTCGTTGATTGTACGGTAACTTACTTGTGAGCCCATTCCAAAAATGTAGTCGCATGAGTGGAACCGAATAAGGGATGCGCTTTTTTAGGCTGCGATGGGTATGCCAACGTGTATCTGTAAAATATAGCAAATTACGTATTCAGATCATAATAACTGAGAAGTGACGTATGATCTATGATTTGCGCTGATAGCTCACTCGACTGTTTCATTTTATACTAGCGACCGTCCCGGCTTCGCACGGGTATTTAACAAAAAATTCAAATTTTGTTAGGTAATTTTTAGCACCTTCCATTATTGGAGTTTTAGTAAGGATCCCTAATTTTTTTGAAAATATAATACCGGTTTAGCCTATGTCACCCGGGGATAGTGTAGCTTCCCAACACCGGTGAAAGAACTTTTCAAATCGGTCGCGTAGTTTCGGAGCCTATTCAATGCAAACTAACAAACAAATAAACCATCAAATCTTTCCTCTTTATAACATTAGTATATAATATAATATAAATACTGCATTAGTCGTGATCCTAGACAATTCAATATGAACCTTGAACTAGGTATTCTAACCTAGAGCTCAGTAAAGGATGCATAATCTGGTGCATATGCTCAGGGAAGCTGTCCCACACATCTTTCTTTGTACCAGTTGGGGATATGTCGTAGATTTTCAGTATTTCCTGAATGGTGAGCGCATAGCAGTCCATATTCTGAAAGTAAATAGATTTTATCGATTAATTTGATCAGTAAAGCGACGGGTCCTTGTAATCGTGCGGTAAAATAAGACTGTGGTAAAACCACAGAATATATTCCACGGTATTTACAACACAAGTCAAGTAGATGCCGTAACACAACAATTTCTTGCTTAAACCAAAATAAACACAATAATTATAACTAGAAATTGTAAACAAACGTTTTGTACCTTGGTTTGTACCTACCAATTTGTACCTACCAATTTTTGTGAATAAAGATTAGGTGTTATTTATTATATATATTATAGCAGCTTTAGCATGACATTGAGCGCCCTAGACAATGTTTTTTTTTTCTATCAAACAAAAGAAAACCACGAAGTTTCATATCTCTTCTTGCAAGTGTCTTGCAACAGCCGGAAATATTGTCTCGGGTGTTTATTTAGCTAAAACATCTTACCATTGTATCTTTCTCATACTGGAAAGCTCTAGAAAGTTCTACCAAGGCGGTCGCGGCGAAGCAGTTATCGCCTATAGTGAACGCAAACGGCGATCTGTCAGGTTGCACGTATTGCCTTGGTAAATGACCAGCTTCTATAGCGCCTAGTTGACCAAGGCAAGCGCCACTGGCTGAACTGACTTTTGCATCTGGGTCTTTGCACCCTGGAAGGGAAATCGAACTTTATAAATATGAAAATAGATTTTAGCTTGGATTGTGTTCTTTCGGTTGTTGCTGGGTACTAAAAATCAGTAGAAACATTGTTGGTTCAGTTTTTATACGTACCGATAAGCAAGGAGTCAATCAGCTCCACAATAACAGGATCAATCGTCTTCCCGGCGAAAATAGCTTTATGCAACTCTGTCCTGTTACTTTTCAACAGCTTATCCAAGTGCGAGAACGCAAACGCTTTTATACTCGGTATATCCTGGTTCAAGTGCTGTAAATACCATTTTATTTTATCAGAAAATGTTTCTGGTTGCGTTCTTCTGACGTGACGTTTGATCACCATCTTAATTTTATCAGATATCTTCGTGTCTTCCATGAAGAATAAATCTGATATGTTAGAGCTTAGTATATTTTCGTTACTCAGGACAAGGTAGTAAAATATCTTGTTGATTTCTTGAGGTGCGTGTTCGAATTGCTGGATCAATGAAACAGCTAGGTTGGACAGTAGTGGACCTAGTGATATGCTGTCTATATTGTGAATAAACGCGCTCCACGCATCCGCTACAATCTTCGGAAATTCCTTAGCCAGTGGTAAGGCAGACCGCAAAGTCGCCAGTACTTTGAAACGCAAAGGAGTCAGGTATTTCACTCCCATCAGTTGCATTATATCTGGAAAGCTTTTCAGCGCTTTCCGTTTTACCGAAAGAGCCACTTTCGCGTTCACTAGTTTGTGATCGAAGTACGCGAGCACCCCCAGAAACTTAGGGTTTAGAAAGTCTGCTATTTGCGTCGTTGTCATACTCAAGCTGCCGGTTGGATTGGACACGTCAGGGTCGTGACATGCTAAGCATCTGCAAGCCTCCAGCACTTTCTCAGGATTGCAGCAGTATTGAAGAAGGAACTCCGTCAGAATAATCCTGAAGTGACGCTTTATTAGACTGAGAATAGTAGTTTTCGTCAGTTTCTCGATTATTTCATAGCACTTTTTCGATACATCGTTCGACTCGTTCAAGTAAACATGGACGTAGATATGCGGGAACCTTTCTATTAGAAAATCAGAGACCGAGCATTGTACCAGCGACGCAATTTCTTCAATCATCGATGGTACCTCCTTTATCGTCACTGAGTACGGTATCAGGTACGGAAGAAAATGGTGCACATCTTTGGATATGAAATCTCGGCAGCCGACAAAGCCGAATGCTCTGACCACTTTTAGGAGCGCGATGGCGAATTCCTTCCCATTGTACAAGCTGCATTCAACAAACAGCTTGCAGTAATCTTTCTTGTATCTATGGTAGACTTGGTTTGGTGTATACCCATGTCCTTCAGAAATATCTCTCAAGCAAACTACAGCCTTAGGTCCTAGCGAACAAGGGTGTGGATGCATAATGAAGTATATTAGCAGTTTCGTAGCTGGTAAAATCACTTTTTTGTTCTGACACAAACCAAACTCTTTTATCAGATTCAAGGTGGTGGTTTGTAGAGGATGGTTGTTCTGCTCCAAGCTTGTTTTAGTCGACTGTACTAACAAATTGATGCAGAAGTTGAGAGCTTTTTCTTTCTTGTTAATCAATTCAGAATCGTCATCAATCTGAAGCAAGAAAAAAAGAGAAATGACCAACTCTGGTTGCGTATATCTTAAGCCGCACGAATGGTAATAAAATAACAGTCGCAAATAAGCAGTCCTCCCGAACTCATACGCAGAGGCTGGACAGTTCGCCAAACCGTTTCCACTAGCATTCGCCTAGCGCAGCACGTGAAACTGCCTCTAGAGCCTCTACATAGTTTTATGAATTCAAGGGTAAAAGTATTGAAGTTACTTACAGAGTCTTTACACAGAAATGGTTTTAATGCTCTCAAAACATGCCCACAATTTGGCACACACAGCAAAGTTGAGCATATGTGATCAAACACAAAGAAATGATGACACAATGTTCTAGCCAGGTTCCAAAACCCACTCATTTCCACATCAACATAATGTTTCGCGTTCAAAAACTTCCCGAACAAAGATCTTAGTCCCATCATAGTTGAGTGTTGGCTTGTTGTTATAACATTACTGTCTGAATAAACTTCAACATTTTTCTGTCTCACTACGGTAAAGAAATCTTCGGACATATTATTTTCATGAGCATGGCATTTTGAACATATCACGGAGATTCTCACAGCACTGTTGCTGTATATTTCATGTCCCAAATCGTTTTCTAGTGTGGTTATAACAACGCTTACATTCCCAAAGGACATACATGCAATTGCCTGGAGGACTTTGATGAGTTCTTTTTGAAGGCATTCATCTTTCATAAGTAGAGCAGGCATAAGTATTTCACCAATCAGTTTACTTGCTGAGAATATTTTGTTCATCAGCAGAAAAGGGCACAAAGGCAAAATCTGAAAAAAAAAAAAGTAATTGTTAAAAAGTAAAAAAAATATAAGTGAGAAGTTCTACAGTTGATTCCTATTTAGAGGTGCCTTTTATGGTGGCTTTAATACTTCAGAATAAAATATGATGACGATAAAAAAGCACAGAAACACAGTAATGTTACTTACTTCTTTGTAGGCTTCTAAAGATTTATTTGTGATAAGAGAACAAATCAAATGAGATATTATCCTGGTCCAACTATCATTTAATTTGGTTTTTATTACTAGCTTTGTCAGCATCAGATTCTTCAAAATTATAATTTTTATAGATTCATGGTACACCAAGTTCTGTTCGGAAAACTGTGAAGTACTTTGCAAGCATAATATTTGCAGGACCATATTGGAATTTTCATGAGACATGCTTTTGAATAAAACTGTTGTCATCATAGCTATGTCTAATACAAGCTGGGTATTACATTTGCTTTCGAGAAGCACATTTTTGTGATGTTTTATGAGCTTCAACAGGGATGTCCAAATGCAAAACACATTGTCCGTGTTTAGTATCCAACATTCCTTTGTTTTATCCTGCCGTTTCAAGTAAACGGTCATTAGTATCTGCAAAGCTGCATGACTCCTCTTCAGATGATGTGGTATAAGAAATGCATCTATGTTTCTTTCCTCACAAGATTTCAATGTTTTTATCACATCAATGGTTTGGTTGTAAAACCAGTTTTCCCTAACTTCATTTATGCTTTTATTCTGCAGTTCAGTAAGTATTTTGTTACTGTAACATTTCACTACAGCATTTATTTCAGTGGAGTCTAAATTCTTTATTGCTACCACATGTATAGGTAAATCTATTTCACTGCTTAGTGAAAAACAATTTAGTTTTAAGTCTTTGCTGAATATTGTACTGTCTGGGCTTTGAGGTACCACTGAGCAAATATTTGATAGTTTATCTACAAACTTAGGTTCAGTAGTTTTTAGTAAGCTAAGCATTTGTTTGTTGTAGCTATCAATGTACAGAGTACTGATTTCTCCTTTCTCATAGTAGACAGTCATAGACTTTGTCATCATTTCAACCGCATTGAGAAGGTCTTTATAAACTTTGGGGAAGAAACTGCTGAAATTACTTAATCCTATCTGATTGTACTTTTCAATCATGTTTGTGAAGAATTTCAGTACAATCAATTTTAATTCTAGGCCGTAATTATCAAGCATGTGCAATATATTGTTGAACAGATCTATATGCTGAGAGATGCTTCTGTCAATGTTTATAGAGTTCATAGGTAGACTTTCTGAAAGAAGCTGCAAGGTGAAATCTATCAGCAATTCACATGTTTGAAGATCCTTCACTGTGACAAATATTGGTTCCAGATTCAACTGTACATTAGGAATGTCAACATTTTCCGATGAGAAGTTTTCCAAAACAAGTTCCTTTGGGTGCTCATTATGTGGATTTTCTTTATAATACTGTATTAGTTTCACTAATATAGCACAGTACTCCAAGTGTATTTTATTGTAGAATGTCGCTCCATTCATACACAGTATACCTAGAATTTTCAGTTGTGCATCTTTACTTGTGTGGTGAATTCTGTAAATGTGTATGTACAATTTATTAGGTACAAAACTGTAGGTAAGTATACCTAGTGAATCCAACTGAATAAAATTCAAATGACTAACCTGTTCAATTCTTTGACTGACCAAATATAGAATAATCTACCCAGCAACCAAGTATTGAATGCATTGTAGAACTCTTCAGGGTATTTAGAGCCAGGCCGGGGCACAAGAACCTCTGAAAAGTCTCTGAAATGTTTTCATGATAAATAACATTAGGTACAATGATATTTTAGTCACAAGCAATCTAATAGAAAGATTTCTGAATGCTCTAGCATTTATAGAATGGAAACACAGGACTTCGCAGCTATAAAAGAAGGCATTTACCCTGATAATTTCAAAATAGAAGTTAGAAGCCGGTCCAGGCCATCAGCTGCGTGTTCTAAGTTATTGAAAAGCACCATTGTAGGCGCATTGAACATCTGCCACACCGTGAATGGCCCATCCTGGTTGTCTTCTTCCATTTAAAACTATGCACTCTTTATATTTTAACCATTTAGACTTATTTTTTACTAAAAATAAAAGTAAAATACAAATTCATGTCAGATGTTCGGTGGATCCCGCGCTTTTTATTTTTTAATAAATCGGCGCTGATCTATCAAACAATATTTAAAAAAAAAAACTTTTTATAATAACTATAAGTCTATGATCTCGCTCGATAGTCGATAAGAAATCTACGGGGTATCTAGGGTGATAATAGCAATCAGAAGCAAGCAGCTCATAGATTATGAAGCAGCTCTATATCTGCGTTTTGACACTTGAAATGTCCAGGATTTGGGTGTTCACGCACACAAATGCATGTATACATACATAAAATGCACACATAAGTGTCCGCCAAAAGTTCATAGCACTTGCCTTAAAAATATAATACGTTTCCCAAATTTTGTACGCAAAATGGCAAATGCACAATCAGTGCAACGCCATTAACGAAAAAAAAAATACAAAATTGTTTTGATTTTGAAATTTTTAAATAGTTTGGAACTTTCTTTGACCTACATACTTACTACTACGTAATTTCCAGGTACAGGGCGTGTGATCACCGAACACCTATCGTGTGATGCTCCTATTGTAAAGGTGTGTTCCGTCCGCAACCTTCTGCTTTGAAGGGGAGTGAAGGGGGACACAGCGAAACAGATTTCATATAGATTTTAGTTTGGTCTGTGCAGCGAAGGTGTACTCTACATAATATAATAATAATAATATATTATATAACATAAACGCTGGCACTGATACCTAATCTGTGACTACGAGACTTTTTATAAAATAAAACAATCTTAAAAATTTTATGTTTTAATTTATCATCATTAGGTAGGTACATCATATAACTTACTGTAAAATATTTTAATAAAAACAAAATAATAACTCTGCAATCAATAAAAAATAAACATTTTGAATTTCTCTACACCTATCATTTCTAAAGTCTACAAAAAGTAAGATATTTTATACATTGTTGCATTTACATACATTACAAGGCCCATTATATCTAAAGGAAATACAGTACATAATATAGCACAAAGCAAATGAAGCATGCTAAAGTTCAAGATAAAATCTCACTTGCCGGCGATTTACATACAAAATAGTCACTTGAAGATTTTTTTTCAACGAGTTTCTTATTTTTATATGGAATCTTCTCGTACAGAGATTGTCAAGTAAAGGATAAAAACCTGGGTTCACCTGGTTCGAAACTACAGATAGTGTTTTAAAAAGTCATGAAACATTTCCAACAAACATAACATTATTTTAAAAGTGAAAGTTTGAGTGTCTGTGGCCAGCCAGCAAGATTCGATCACGTTTCGATCCTATTCTATGAGTACCTATAGTGTGATATCTGGCTGCAACTTATTTTGTTCTATCTAGTGTAACAAAAGAAAAATTAATAAATAAATTGTTAAATACTTGATAACAAATCCTATCACCCTGCTAATAATATTGGTAGCAAACAAAAGCCTTATAATCACAGGCTATAAAACACTATAATTTTTAAGCTAAGATTAATTACGTTGTGACACGATAGCGAATAATCACAATAAAACTTTACATTTTACAATTATCAAGTCTATTCTTATCCGCAATAAAGAAACTTGTCTTCAGTACAAATGCGGATTTCACGTCAAAGTCGTTATAATAGGAATGCACACTAAGATTCCCACTTGAAGCATCGAAATGCTATGTATTTATGAAAATCTAATGAAAATGACTCCATAAAAAGATGCGCTCTGAAGCGCCCGCTCTCTCAAATGGGTAATAAACACATCGAGCTAGCAATCCAGATTTTCTTTAAAGCTAAAAAAAGATCTGTTTAGTTTTTTCGGCTACAGCCATATCTTACAACTATTAAAATTTCGTTTATCTTTACAGTATTTTGGTTTAAAAATTTATATCAGCAATAACTTCTACGTGCATAAATAGAGCAAATACTTATGTTGCGATTTCTAGCAGTCAAAACGGACAGTCATTTAGTATTATCAATCAAAACTTATAAGTTCTGCCGTGTTATTGTTGTGTTCTGATTTTACAGGCGTCTGCGGTTGTTGCGTCTGTTGATTTACCATCGGCTGGGGTGGTTGTCCTTGGATGAAGTTGTTGGGTGGCATTTTCATAGGCTGACCCTGGGGGTTTTGGGCAATCTGCATTTGGCCTTGAATTTGAGAGGGCATTGGACCCTGCAGCATTTGCTGCGGCAACTGTTGTGGATTGCTAGGTCCTTGATGCATCGATTGATTCATCATGGGACCTTGCATTTGCATGCTCCCTTGAGGGGGTTGCATCATCATGTGACCAGGTTGTATTGGTTGTCCTGGCATTGGCTGCCCGGGCATAGCTTGACCGGGCGTCATTTGGTTCTGTGGCGCAGATTGTGGCGGCATTTGTTGTGGTGGTTGATTCATTTGGGGTTGTTGGTTCATTTGCGGTTGTTGGTTCATTTGCTGTTGCTGATTAATTTGTGGTTGCTGGTTTATTTGCGGTTGCTGGTTCATTTGCTGTGGTTGCTGGTTCATTTGCTGTGGTTGCATAGACTGTGGCTGTTGGGGCATTTGGGGTTGCTGGGAAATTGACTGCGGTTGCTGTTGCATTTGACCTGGTTGTTGTGACATTTGCTGCGATTGCTGTGGCATTTGCCCTGGTTGAGGCATTTGTTGCCCCTGAGTCTGAGGCACTTGCGACGGCATGCTAGTAGGTATGTTATGTCCAGGCATTTGAGTTGGTATGCCTTGCATGGCCCCAATAGGCCCTTGTAACGTCATCTGTCCAGGCATCACTTGTGACTGTTGCATGCCCGGAGCTTGAGTATTGTTTGGTAGGTTCATGTACCCTTGACTTTGTGGGTTGTTGCCTTGCATCATTGGCATTCTCATGTGCATTCCCATCATGGGGTTAGGGTTCATCATTTGGGGGATGTTTTGGTTCATCGCCATTTGCGGCATCATTGAATTTTGTTGGTTTTTGGGTAGGGTTCCGTTCTGCAGCGGCGTTTGGGATTGGTTTTGTGGCAGCATTTGATGCATGCCAGGTTGCACTGGCATCCTCATTTGGTGCATTTGTTGCATCATCATTGGCGTCATCTGCATTTGTGGGTTCGGCCGGATGTTTTGAGTCATGGATTGTGTTGCCGGTGGTTGAGTGGCGGCAGTTGATTGTGACATCGAGTAGTTAGGTAATTGCGGCATGGATTGCGCGATGGTTGCCATTTGGTTTTGCATGTTAGCTTGAGTCTGCGGTTGTGGTTGTGGTAAGTTCGCGTCTGTGGTCGGCGGCATCATTTGGAACTGTGGGTTCCCGTAGATAGGTTGATTGGGGTATGACGGTTGGAATTGTTGCATGGATACACCGGGCATGTAGTAGTTGTTTGCTGACATCATGTATTGGTGTTTTTGTTGTTCTTGGCGGAGTTGCATCTCACGTTCTTGCTCCTGAAACACAAATATTGGATGTGAAGTGTGATAGCTAAAGCACCCAGCATGCTATGGGCAAAAGCTTAGTTGCCTACAGTACAACCATTTCTTTATGAAACATACCTGCACACGTTGCAAAGCGAGCTGCCGCTGGTACTGCAGATACTCATGCTTCTTCTTACGCATGGCTTGAAGTTTGGTCGCCATTTGCATCTGCCTCTGTCGTTCAGCCGCTTCGGCAGCCTGTTGCGTTCGAGCGGCGTGTTCTGCGCGAAGTGTGTCGAGGGCGGCGCGACTGTCGCGGATTTGCGTTACTTTGTCCTGTGAACAAACCACAGATGTTTTTATGCAAGTCTCAGAAAAGT
This sequence comes from Eulithis prunata, assembly GCA_918843925.1. Classification (NCBI taxonomy): domain Eukaryota; kingdom Metazoa; phylum Arthropoda; class Insecta; order Lepidoptera; family Geometridae; genus Eulithis; species Eulithis prunata. Next base: position 3,986,525 of record OU974014.1, on the reverse strand, counting down.
TCGGCTGAGATTAATCAATTAGAAATACCAGCAGTATCTCTTCAAAGCAATGCCCGATTATATTATTCCACTAATGATGACTAAATAAAGGTAGATTACAAAAATACCACTACATAAATGTTATTGTAATCCGTTGCTTGCTTGAGCAATATAATCAAGGAATACTTACTAAATACTAATCTAAGAAGTTGGCATTTATCATACTACAGTGAATAGTAATAGTACAACAATAATTGAAACACACACGTCTTTAATTTGTTTGTAGTCATACCTGTAAGCTCTCCAAGTAAACCCGCTTATCGTCCAACTGTTGAATGTATTTGAGTAGGCGAGAATGCATTGCAGTTATATTCATAAATAGAGTCTGAACTGCAGTGTCGTTTGCAATGGACCGTCCTCTGTGAAAGAAACCAAAAATACAAGAGATCAGCACGAATTTTAACAACTGCAATGTAAATCAGTAAATAATGACGAATAAATAGCACCCACTACTAATAATAATAATAGCAATTTTTTTCTTACCGTGAAGAATTGCTCTTCATTCTGTTGACGAATATCTCTACTTGTGATTTCAGCGTCTCAACAAACTCGTCGATTTCTTTGTCCTGAGCGTCGTCATCTTGCGCCTTATTTACGGGAGCTTTCGCAAAATCCTGTAACTTTAAATAAAAACAAAACTTATATAAGGCTCCTATTATTTTAAATCTTTGCTGTTGTAAGTAATGGTTATGTTTATAATTGTGGTACCAAATAAACTTATTCTATCTAACTGCTGGACATATGCCTCGTTCATAGGCTACCTGTAAGTATTGCCATGACTTTTTTATAGCGTGTTCACACTCAGCCCATGCCGCCTCGGAATGCGATTAATTCCGCACATTGCCACAGCAACATCGCTTTTATTCTTATCAGAGAGCAAGGGCATGAACTTGGGCCGCGAGCTGGGACAGAGGCATGATCGTGTTCACACTACGCTGATGCCCACATCCCTACCAGAACGCACCATTAGACGTCATACAGATGTCTGTAAATGCAAGAACATAGTTGACACTAATGTTTAGTAGGTACTATTTGCATGGAAAACGCATTCTAAACTTACTTCGGCGGTGTCATTGGAGGCTTGCGAAGCGGGCGCTGGCGCAGTCGGTACATTATCACGCGTCAGTCTCGACTCCCAATAGTTTCTGTCGAGGTATCGCGATAACTCAGAGCTGGCTTGCGCACTGTGATCCGGCGATGCACTTACTGATGACGGTGTTGGGGATACTGCAAGTATTTACACATAAATAAATATTTGTTCAAAACAAAAACCTACAAGATTAATTTTATATTATTTTGTGAATTTTCGAGATTAGAAGACTATCGATATTTAATATTCACTGTCATTAAAATTTTATTATTATACACAACACAGTGTATTTGTAGAGGCTCTAGTACCTATGTTTTTTTTCTTTCGAGGATTTTTAAAACAAAATAAAATAACCACTTAATCTTTGATACCACTGGACGGAGAATGGCTCCTTTATTCAATAGCAGAATAATCATCATGCATCCATGATACCCCTACCTAAAGGTAGGAATAATTTGGGTCATATTGGGCTATTTTGTAAGCTTACTTGTCGGATGAGGCGTAGGGTCAGGCGCTATGTGAGGCCGTGACTTCCGTTCCTTCTCCTTGTGCTCGGCTTCCGATTGGCTGAGAGCTAGGGCCAGCTGTAACTCTTCTTCTTCTTGAAGCTCTTCGGCTGTCTTGCCGCCTGGTGCGGTGGAAGGCCGTTTCTGGAAATTATAGTAATGATATAACCACTATTGTCAAAAAGTACTATGTTGCTAGTAGGTTTTAATTGTGTCTACTAGTTTGCGTCATATACCTACTTCAAGGTAATTTATATTTCTAGTTCTTATAGGCAGACGCAAAAGGAATCTCGGAATCTCAAATGTCAGGAAGGCAGCATCCATTAAGTACATTAATATATCAATAGGTAAATGCATACTTTCATAAGTTTAAAATATCACCTTGTTCACAGGTAGGTTTTTGACATCTACCAAGTACCTAATTCATTAAATTCCTACATACATTAATCAAATTCAGATATATTAGCGACCTACCTCTGTGTTATCAATAGAGTTTGAAGCCCTCGTCACTTGCGTGCCCTTGCGTTGATAAAAATATTCTGATCATAGAAAAATAAAACAAACAAGCAATTAAAATTGTTTTAAAACTTTATTCTACAAAAGGCCTTATTAATGTCAATATGTGATACCTATAAATAATGGAGACTACACATAAAAATTACAAGTCCATAAAGACCAATGTAACATCAGCCTAAAATATCATAAAATGTCAGAGCATTATAGTGTAAGAAACATTTAATAAAAAAATTAATCTAAAACATGATAGATCTAGAAACTTGTATCAGTTTAGTTTTGCCTCAGTCTCCTGACAAATTTTGGGGTTTCGGGAACCGTGATAGGAGCAATCGATTTTTCTAGAATGAATGCTGTGTTTGTTGGCACTGGTTTTGGATGATGGACCAGTTTGGCTCTTAGTTCAGCCTGTGCTCTTTCTTCAGCCATCTCCATTTGTTTATCTCTCTCTTGTCTCAATCTTTCCATCTCTTCTTCCTTTTCCTTCAACTGTTTGTCAAACTTTTCTCGGTCTGCAGCCCGTTTACCGGAAGTCAAATTAAATGGCATAGGCTTTACTAGCTGTACTGGCTGCAGAACCGGTTTGAAAGGTTGCTTGTATAACACGACCGGGGGCCGAGCTTCGAATTTCACATGGTTCTCTTTGTTTTCCGAAACAGATGAAGTAGATGAGCTCCCTTTGATAGTAGCACATTGCATGCGTTTTTTTACAGCTCCAGGCAATGGACAGGCTTTGAATGAAGATGCCTGCTTTTTTTCTTCTTCAATTTGACGCCTGATTCTCTCTTCCTTGCGTTTTTTCCGTTCCGCGTCATGTCTCTCAAAAGAAAATGGTTCTGGGCGCACTGGACCCACCCGTTGAGGTTTTTCTGCCGGTTTCTGAGGTTGAACTGGTTTGTTATTGAACTGGTCTTGAGAATTAGCTCTTTTGTAGTGAAACTTTGGACTAATAGGTTTTGTGACAGATATTACTGGTTTAACTGGAACATGGGGCTTCTCTAGAATATGCTTGGGAGCAGGACGAGCTTTGAACTTTTGCGTTTGGGTGGGAGACTTGATATCGGTAAGTTTCTTGTGTATTTCAGTTAAGTTGAAAGGCTCCGGAATAGTTATGGGCTTCTTGGACACTTCAGGAAGATGTATTGGTCCATCTAAGATGGATTTAGGAATGGGTTGAGCTTTTATTTTGAATTTCTTCAGTTCCTCTATTTCTAATGCTTCTTTCTCTTGCTGCGAGAGAATATGTTGAGGGCGTGAGCGCGATTTTGATCTCAGCATCGGTGACTGCGGGATTGTTAGCCCAGTGCGACTCGATGCACATTGTGGCCGGAATATCTGAGGACGAGTCGAGTGAAAGCGTCCCGGAGTGTCTCTGTGGTAATGATAGATAGCTTCGGCCATCGAAACAAACTTTGTTCTGGATAACTCTTCAGGCTGACCAGTCGGCCGTCGATGCCGGTGGTAAACATCTTTGCTACTCTCAAGGTGGTCACGCATTGAAGTGATATCGCTCATGGACATGGACTTTCTCATTGAAACAAATTCATTTTCAAAAGGCGAGTCAAAGTGATTGTGGTCACCGAAATCCTCTTCAATTGGAGTCTGTGGTTCTTCCTTTACGTGAAACTTTCCATCTGGAGTGAAACTTGCACCACGAAAGTTTGTTATGTGTTTTTTAGACATTTTTAGATCGATTTTATCGTCCACAATCCGCAGCAAAACAAAATTGGCTCGTGTATTCTTCTCACTGTTAACTTTTTCGTTGTTTCGAAATCGTGTCGTTATTTTCAAAAATGAAACAAACCTTCATTTTCAATAGACAGTCCATATGACATGACAGAGACAGCCACTTGAGCGTTGAGAGTAGATAGCACATCTACTTCAACTTCTTGGTTTGTAGCACATGTACCTACTTCATACCCGCGCTTGCTAAAAATTTTTGAACGGAACAACGCAAAATTATGCAGTCGTCCGTCCGTCATGTAAGTCAGTGTCAAAAATAATCTGACACATCAAACAAAACAAACCGTGCATCCGTGCATGTTTCATGTTTTCGATCGTAATTTGCTTTTGATATCATAGTTTTACAGTTGGTAAATAATTCGTAAGAGTAAACATTCCTACACTCTTCACATTTCAGTGATTTTGATTACAAACTGATAAAATGACTTCATCTGCACTTCCCAACCCAAACACCCTTCTACCCCTCGAACTTGTGGACAAATGCATTGGCTCACGGATTCACATCATCATGAAAAACGACAAAGAAATGGTAGGAACTCTCCAAGGCTTCGACGATTTCGTCAATATGTTATTAGACGACGTCACCGAATACGAATCAACACCGGAAGGAAGAAAAATCACGAAGTTAGATCAAATATTGCTGAACGGTAATAACATCGCTATGTTGGTTCCCGGTGGTGAAATGCCAGATGCTCTTTTTGCCGAAACACAGTGATCATAGCTAGCGTAAATAATAAATGTATTTGTAAGGAACATTGTTTTGTGCCTTCATAACCTCCAAATGTAGTACCCAAGTTTAAATTCATAGTTTGTTGAAGTTAACAATTCAAGTTTATAAATTGTTAGTGATGTAAAAAAACGAAAAGTAAACTACTAACCTGAGGCTGTGTTGGTCCGTAGTCATTTGCTGTATCAACAATATCCAGTTTAGCAGATGATGATGGAGGTCGGCTTACTTTATCAAAGCAAGCATCACATACTCTGACCTGTAGAAATAGATACTATGAGATCCACTCTTGAAATAATCAAGTTGAATAGGTTTTATACCACACTTTTAGAACCACTACAAAACTGAGTATTGTGACTACAACAAAAGTAGGTTTTGGATTTGCAAAAGCCAAATAACCAGGTGTAGAGATGCTATTGTGGCACTTTTTGATGATACTAATTGGCTTACCTCCTTTTCAATACCGAATTTAGGTAGAGTAGAAGTTTTCGAGCTACATTGTTGGCAGAACACTTGACCACATGCACGGCAGTGGTGTCTTCGGACTATTAGTGAGAACGCCACTCTGCACCTGTATTATAAAAATTAAGTTGTACAAAGTAAATTACTTACATATCCAGCTACTTATAACCAGCGCCCCTAAAAAGGATCCCTAATTATTTCACCCAGGGATAGTGTAGCTTCCCAACAATGAGAGAATTTTTCAAATAGGTCCAGTACTGACGGAGCCTATTCAATGCAAACAAACAATCAAATCTTTCCTCTTTATAATATTAGTATAGATATAGATTAGTTTAGTCTAAATGTTTGCATTGTCTAGTCACTAGATCGTGCAAACATTTTGTAACTATCACCATAGATAGATGGCTCCAGAACTGGATGATGAAAGTTGATATAATATGTGACAGTTGAAAGGTTAGACCACAAAAATTATCAAACCACCCAACAAAACAAAATGATTGTTTCATTGGGTGCTAAGGAAAAATATTTGCATAAACTATTTTCAATACTGCTTTTATCTACCTTTATCCATTACAAACACAATGGACAAGGAAAAAAACATTTTAAAATTCAATGGCTAATCTAAACTGGCAATCAGTCAGTGTGTAAAAGTTCCAATAGGATTTTCAAGTCCCGTAGCAGGCACTTACTACTATAATATTATAAATTACATACCTATGGCAAACCTCTCCATCGGCCCATTCCGGTGCAGTATCAGCGGAGAACATGGCATCAGACTCTTTCAGTGCGGGGAACTTGAAACCTTCTGCCTTCAGAATATTTACAGTATCCTACAACAATCCAACACAAATAAGACCTTCTTCCACTTGATTTCACAACACTTTCACATGTCTCTGGCCACTACTAAAAGAATAACACAATTCTCTTTGAAGCTAAAAAAGTGGATTTCAAACATTCAAATAAAGAAAAATGTTTTGTTTTTGTCTGTGCATTGGGTATGATTCACACGATCTGCTGATAAAATGTGACGATAGCCGCGACTGCGATGACGTAGGCACATGCTTTGCGTATAGTAACTTTAACTCATTCTGTGGTACAGCTACCTACAGTCATAAAAAGAAATCCTTCAACTCGTGAAGCGAGGTGATCGACTTTAGTTAGGCACTGTACCTAGTTACAGGCACATTTAGTCGAAATACCTAATCATAATTTGGTGTGCGAGAGAAAAAATACAGTAGGTAGGTACACCTCGATGATAGTGTATTGTTAGATCTAATTTTACATGTCTAAACAGAAGTCATAGATAAATAAGCAAATTGATAACAGCATTGCGATGAGGTCACCGACATGACCTCTGCATTGCTTGAGATTAATTGGTTGAAATTACCAGAGCGACACATCTTAGGAGTTTCTTCAACAAATCACGTTTAAACTTAAATCTTTATGCCTTTGAACAAGTACCTAGATAGTCTGACTGTAGTATTTCAAATTGGATTAGAAAAAAATCGATAGGAGGCGCGAGCGAGTGTTGTAGCTAGGTAAGGTACCTATAGACCTACCAAGGTGTATCATTCAACCTTGGGTGACTAAAAAGTTCATTGAACTCTGGTAGGTAGGTATACATTATGCAGTAGGTAACTAAGTAGATGTACTTGTGATAAAATTCATCCAAATAAGGGTTTAAAATCGGGAAGAATTTTGTTATCAACATGCTATTATACTTATGTTATCAGTAGGCAGACATTATTTATTCGGTAAATATAATAACTAGTAATTATATAATTTATTAGATAGGTATATACCTAGATAGTAAGTAATGTTACTTAGTAACATAGCATTATTATAACAATAAAGAAGGCATGCACTATCTAAATTAATTAACTGGCAATCAGAACCCACATTAATTTCTACTTTATTGTTTAAAAAAATACATTTTGATTAAACACCACCTCACAGAATGTTTTATTTGTGATTACAACCATGATCTACACATAAATCACTGTATAATTGTTTAAAAAATATTATTTTTAATTTATCTTAAAGAAAATATATTACTTAGCAATTACTCTCAAACGATCCACAGAGAAGCAACTTATGTCACGGAAATATTTGCCTCTCAGATGAAGTATCTTTGTGTTTTTGCGTAAAATAAATAATTTCTATTCTATTCTATAAGTACCTACCTACGGGCTTGTATAAAAGTGCGTCGTATCGACACGACAGCCGATAGAAATCATCAGAGACAAGAATGTTGCTGGGCAACTAAGCCCTCAAGCACTCTCTAACATCGACTATAGGCCTAGAGCACCATTAATATTACAATTAAATATTTTACCTGAACAGCTCTATATTTAGGCGAGTTCCGAAAGGCGAATGCCCAAGCTTGGATTAGCTCTAGGATTTTGGTTTTTAAGTTCTCATGCTGTGTGGTCTTCACTAGGTCTCGGAGCATCTCACAGAATGCTTTTGAAGTTACTTCATCGTGTACACCAGAGCCTAGAGAAAATGCACATTATAATGATTTCGCTGACATCACTGACGTTGGCGAAGTTTGTTAAGCTAAAGTAGGATTGGGCGGGACACATCAGCCGAATTCGTCATTCATGCATTCGAATTCGATTCATGAATTCGGCTGATTGACGACAGTTGCCGAACGGTTGTCACACAATGGGTGCCTGCAGATGGGTGACGAAGCCGGGGCAGACCGAAGAAGCGTTGAAGTGACGATCTCGACACATTCTACAGAGCTCTCCACCCATCAGGCTCTGTAGAATGTGTCGAGATCGTAAGAACTGGAGGGATATGGGGGAGACCTTTGCCCAGCAGTGGAATGGTATAGCTTAATATATTTAAAAAAAATTGGAATTACTAGTAGGTAAATGTTTGAAAAAAACTGCCTCTGCTATCAGGCTCTTGCCTGATAGTAAAAAACTATAGTGCAAGGTCTAGTAAGCTTCTTGTTTAGATTTTTATCAGCTTTGTGATGGTGATTGTCATCTTGTCAAAGCGCCATCTGTGAGTACATAATGTAGTAGTGCTTAACCACACCTTTGAGCATTACATTACTCCGGATATCTTTTCTTATTTTCTATTTCCATAACACCCATTTCATGATGTCATCAAATACCTATACATACATACAGCAAAAAGTTTTATCATTATTGTGCCTTTTCAATGAAATCAAATAATATACTAACTGTGTAATTGATGAAATTCCTTGAACCTATGTAAGGGAAACTTGGGCCCGATTTAATGCTTAAGCGCAGATCCTGACTCAAGAATAGATTTTTGTATGAATATCTCTACACAAATCTATACTTGGGTAATCATTTCTTTATCAGCAGGCTTTAGATCTTCAATAATTATTCTCAGGTACAGACAAGGTCAAAGCTATTTAAAAGGGGTATTGTTAAATACTTACCGCAATTTTTAACAATACTTTCTAATGTAAGCAAAGCAAACATGGCTTGATGAGGGTTTGTAGAGTACAATTTCTTTTTGACTCCAGCCACTGCATATTTAGGCCTACAAAGAGAAAGAAACAACTGTTTACACACTAATTATTTTAGACATTATTGTAAGAGATTTTGTAAATACCTAATACAAAGACATTTAACCTCTTTCGGTCTTATTCCAGAACGAAAACTAAAGAAAGTCAAGGTTTAAACGACAACCCGGCGAATTAACATGACACCTGGCTCGGAACTCGATACTTCCCCCGCTACACCGCGAGGGTTGTCGTTTAAACCTTGACTTTCTTTAGTCTTCGTTGTGGAATAAGACCAATTGTGGATGAAATCTAAGGTTTGTATGCTAATTTACTGCTCAAGCATGGATCCGGACTCTAGCATAGATTTTTGTTTGAAAATCTCTACTAATCTATTCTTGCGTAATGATTTCTGTATCGTCATACAGGCTTAAGTCATCCTGCTGAATTGGTGTATGGCTGTGATAATCATACACCATGCAATTGTAATCGTTGAGTGGTGACTATTGTTTTCTGATCTACATAGTGCAGCCATAATCTGACTGTAATATTAGGTCAGTGTGTTGATCTGCACATGATATTCATGTCAATCTGGATAATTATTCATAGTAACAGGGCATTCATCTATTCATAAGATCCAGCAACTGCCAAATCAGGACTAATAATGTTTACAAAAAGCTGTGATTGTAAAGTCAAACAAACAGAAAGAAAACTACTTACGTGCAGTCATTTTGCCTAATTAGATCACATATTTGCAGGATCGTCGGCCAATCAGGGTCTAGGCGTAGATTACTTGTCGCTTTATCTGAAACATTATTTCATTTTATTGAACAGTGAAAATAAAAGAATTAATATCTTCCCATTTTTGTATCAGGTTTTAGGCTTCAGAGCTTCACGATAGCCTTCTAGGTATACTGTAACACTATTTATCGACGAAATAAAAGAAAGTTATATGTAAATCAGTAAAATCTGGCTATCAGAAAAATTATATTTTTGTCTTCGATTCTGATGCCGAGAGGAATCGAACCGTGATGTAGGATTAGAGTTTGTAAGCATTACTTACCAAGTAGCTTATCAAAATTGTTAGCACGAAACATATTTCCCTATTTTGCCAGTAAAAAGTTATTTTGGAAAATCAACAGAAAGTGAATAATCCTGAGCCAGAAAAATGACAGTACACTTTTGTCAATTTTGTTATCTGTTTTGAAGTGTTGGTAGCACTGATTATCAAACGTCAAAAAAAGGATCCCATTCAAAATCCACAGACTTTAAATATTCCGTCTGTACCAAGCCTGCATCAAGCTTGGCTTGATGCCTCAACGCAGAATGACGGCGATAGATGGCGCTGAGCATATAGACCAGCGCGGCAATGCTTGAAAATATGTAATCGTGTCAGCTGCCTCGATGTTGGTTGGTAGGTAGGGATATAGAAAAACATTTAGAAAGATGCTTAGCAAGATATCTTTCAGTTCTTGTTTTTGTTAAGTCATTATATTGTTATAAGGCAGCAACTTTTGCCCTAAAACATAATCTCCGAGACTTATCTCTTAACTTCTATAGACACAAAACGTTGTTATCTCGCGCGACACATAGTGAACATAGGTACCTACTTATTGTGATTGTTGTTATTTTTATGGCTGGATATAGCTTTATCGTGAAAGAATTTATGTTCAAACCGAATTCGATTTCAACACAAAGTTGATATTAAAACTGGACAGTGATATAAAAAAGTTGAAAATTAAACTCGCAGAAGTTAAATTAAAAGTGTCGGCCCTGCAACTACAAATAGTGGCGATGGCAGCACTTTATCAAGATATCATGGAAGTAAGAAGATTAATGGTGATATTGAACCCTGAATTGAAAAAAGCTAGATAAGGTGTAAATTGAGTAATTGAGTTTCCTTCCTATCCAATAAAAACCAAAATACTATCAAAAACATTGGTTAATTACCTAGATAGGTAGGTAAGTATGTAAAGTTAGGTAGGTAGGCTACTTAGCAGTTCATTAGTTTTATTTGTATAATTGTTTTAGTTGGCTGGCAGAACACAAAGGAGTGTTGATTCTGTATGTTTCGTCAAACTTTTTGAAGTCCACCACGTGGCCTTGCTCAATTATATTAAAGTATATCATGGGTGCAAACCGGTGCCCCCACAAAATTTCTTGCGCTGTATAGCTGGAATTTACTTGAACGGGCTGTCCAGTTGATTCAATTATTCCTTCGAACACCACCAGAATCTCCAACTCGGATTTTAAAATATCCTGAGCAGACATAGAATAGAATGGACTCGTCTCGTCGATTTTGTGAACAGCAGTTAGTGGAAAAACAAAAGATATCGTATCGCTGGAATCGACCGATAACGTAAATTTTACTTGCTCATCCAATTCCGAATTAGCCGTGGCACACCTGATTAAAAAGGCATGGACGCTCACTGATATAATTCTAGATTTCCTTGTATCGCCGACTCTGAACATCAGACAAAGATTTTTGTTCCTCTGATTGATGACCGCATTTTTGGAGAAGAGGAGAGTCTGCGCACGATTTTTTGGTCGCGTCAACTTAGCGAAGACGATGCCCACGATAAAGGATTGCGTGATTGTTCCAAGAATGCTCTCTAAGCACATCGTCAAAATCGCTGATGGACATTGAAGGGTTATAGTTCTGGTGCCGTAACCGATCGTCGTATGGATCTCTATGCTGAAGAGGAATATTGAAGTGAGTCCGTACATCTCTTTCACGCAAGGTATCCAGTCTGAAGAGTTTGTGTGTGGCATGTGGTCAGTTTCGAAGTCACCGTGTGCGTAAAGTATAGTCCACCAGATCACTCCAAAGAAGACCCAAACGAAGAAGTACGTGAAGATGCAGTAGAGCAGAGTCCAGCGCCATCTTGCCTCGACAAACGCCGCTACAATGTCAGGAAATACGCGATATTTGAACTTCTTCGGTCTTTCCAAATTGAATAGTCCAGATTTGAATACAGCACGCTCTGCTTTTCTTCCTTGGCTTGAGATTCTGTGACGATGCCGTCTGAAACAAAAAGGATAGTAATGTCTAATATTAATTGTAATTCCATCTATTTCATTTATTGTATGCTACGCCGTTCGTAGACCTTTCGTAGATCCTCTACGTGCACATGGGTCTTCGTGCTTGAGACTAGTTGAGTAGTGAGAAAAATATTGTTCACATAATATATAATATCTAGGTACATATTGTTTTAGTAATATTAATAGTAACAAAGGGCTCTACGCGGGGTCTACGAATGACGTAGCACGTAAAATAATCTTGTATTGTCACTTACCTGCAAAAATGGTTTCCACTATTCTTAGCCCTAGCTCTTTCCACGTCCACTGGTTTATATTCACCTGAATATAGCGAGTCTGGTTCGTCAGGAGGCTCCATTTCCAGTTTCCAGGCAACAATTGAGCTCTAAGAAATAACGGTCCGACTCAAATGTGTTTCGCACTTCATCTCAAGTGAGACTGTCACGAAGTGACTTCCGCAATAAACCGCTGATGATGTATTTAAACCTCCATCAAACAATGCTGATAAAAATATTTGAACAATAAATGTTTTCATTTATACGATACCTATGCAGTAATTTTATATTTTGCAATATTAGTCAGTAAAATGTCAAATACTTACCAATGTGTGAATGATTTTATATGCAAATGGCCCTCATAGTGGTAGGACTCTGAAAGTTTCTACTGCAGTAATAAAATCATGTCAACATATTTCTGATACTTACTACCTATCTGTCAATCACTATGCTACAAGCGGTCGTTCTGCGGGTTCTACCCAATAGGGTTTTGCTTCAACACATTACTAATTCATTGCACTATACAGGAAGAGTCTCGTAAGTAACAAATACAGAGTTGTAAAAAAAAAAAGTAGTGTAGCATAGAGTTTTACTACTGCAGAACTAAACCTTCTTACCGATTTACGTTTAAACCTAGATAGGTACTGTGACGTCACAATTTCCAAGCGACACTCCTGGTATCATTACAGCCATTCGCCACCAGACCTTCCTGCGGAAAGAGCATCGGCCGTGGCAGAGGAAAGAGCATCCAGGCGGGGAGTTTAATTCGATAATGGTCTTGCTCTTGAACGAGCATGTTAGGCCATCTGTCATGTCAGCACTCGCAATCAGTAATTGTCTATACTACCTGTATGTGTTCCTTGTGGTAACTTCCCTATTTCCCTATGACCGACCCCGACCACGACAAGTCAAGAGGATATTCAATAAAAAAAACTCTAATAATTAGGTAGTTTTGTTTTTGTGCTTAGCCATGCAACAAAGAAGACGGTAGATAACGGGGTAAGTACAGTTAGCAACAGAAGCCGATTACATTTTCAGAATTTTGAAACTGCTTACAAAAATAATAAATAATCTAGATCTCTACTCTACTAAGTAGGTAAGTACTTACCTTATTTGTTGAAGTGTCAAGTGGAGGTTCTAGTGAACACCGTATCAGGTTTAATCTGAAACCACACCTAATCAATGTATGTGATGGTCCCTCATTGAGATTTTGTTAGAGATGCACACCTGTACAAAATCTTATCTGCAAAGCAACCACCGTAGTCAATTGTTTCCGAGCGCGTGGCCAGTTAACGAATAATCGCGGTTCACAATTGGAATAGGTACGTTTTCAAACGAGAGGCAACCGCATACACTTCTGCCAGGCCAGTCCACGCAATCCTGGCGACCGGCGCACACGCCGTGACAACCCTAGTCATGTAACAGGTCACAAAGAAAAAAAGTTTCAAAAATTTAAATACAGTTCTATTCAAAATTCGACGGTTCAGTTAATTCTGACATCGCGCCAACGAACTTTTTGACAGTTGTATTTTCAAATGAGATCTGTGATAACGATAGTGATGTCCTAACAATGGAGAAAATTATCGATACAATGGCCAGGATGTTTTGAAGAGTCCTCTAACCAGAGCAATTGCCTACGGTAAGCCAAGCAGTAAGGTAGATAATAATAGGTCTCAAAATCACTAAAATCTTTAAATTTCGAGTAAAATAATAGGTATGAACCTACATATAGATTTGATTTTAGTAACGGACAGACAAGTTTAGATAAGTAGGTAAAAATCTATAGAAGTATTATTTTACAACATGAAAAGTACATAGAGAAAGTTAAGGTGTGCTATGAAAGAACTTGGGAGGCTTTTAATGCTAACACTGTCGTTTCATTTGCATTTCATCGAGGCGGCAGGTACTTACCAGCTAGGTAGGAACATTACTTATAACAATCGATTTATGAATAATCTGACTTTGTGATGTAGAGTCACTATCAACTTCTTAAATCATATCATATACCTATACCTACCTAATAAAAGTAAGAAAATGATAGTAGCGAAACACCTTAGTGCCTAATAGAAGGTATGCTTGTGGTAATAGTATTTGAATTTATTTCATGCCCTACAAAATACTTCAGACTCGGAATAGGTGTTTTGCGCAAATCACTTCTACAAATTCCAATTCGATTAAAAGAAACAAAACACGATGTAGGGAAATACGGACAAAATGACATATTATACGGACAAAACGACACAGGGCACTTTTCTCAAAATTGGTGGGTTTCAGCAAACTGTTTGCATTCATATAACGTCTATTCTAAACCTGTCAAAACTTGAGAAGCCTCTGCTTCTTCATTTGGTCACAAAAAATTTAGAAAGATTTTCGGCCATTGCAACTTTTTTTCATTACGTGAAACTTTTTTGAACCTATCCAGTTTTTTTGCTTTATTACGAATCTGTTACAATAACCTAAATCTCATGGTTATTGGCTTTGTGGTTATTTATCGATTTTCTTGAAACACTTGTTTTTGAATATTGTTTTCGGTATTAACAATAATAACAAGTAGATGTAATGGGAGCTAGGGTTGGCATAATTACTTCGGTGTATTTCATAATCTACACATTGCTAAGGCAAAAGCATGACCGAGTCGGCAGGTGAAATGTCAGAGCGTCGTCGTATGCCGTGACATCTAATCTAGGATTGACTCATGCCGTTTAATTTGTGGGTTGAGTTTATGTTGTAGAAACTTCTTTCTATACTTACTTACATTATTTACCTATGTCTATTGATTTATAACTTCAGTTCCGGATATCTTATAATTAAAAAACATAATATATTTTCTATTTATGTCTCTTACTCAGGGTTGTGAAGAACAAATTTTTACAAGCAACAAAAATACATGTAGGTAGGTAGGTACTTACAAAAAATACTTATCAATAAAATAAGAATATGGATATGTACAATTACATTATACTTTTTAAATATTTGCAGAAGTGTTTTACAGACAACTTTTTTCATGAACTAGTAATATTGCAAATTTTAACCCAAAAAAAATTGCCTAAGGTCCAGATTCAATTCGGTATGACATAATTTTATCCATCATACTCTCTTAAGTGGGTTTACACAGGTAGTTTAAAAAACATAGTATGTATTTACTTTACTCATACTTCCTGTCGACTGTTGGTTCATACACCCAACGGAGTGTTGATGTTGCAATAAATTTTAGGACGACCGGCCGGGATTGTCAATAAGCGATTTAGCAATTTGGGGAACTGAGGAAGTCGTCTTGGCCCCTTGCTTTTATCTCATGTCCTTGATCCAAGAATACCTAAGAGGTGATCCCTAAATAAAAGGCTGAAAGATTTTATAACTTATTTATTTACTGAGTATTACTTCACTGCATGCACTATAATACGCAACTACTATTAATATAATAAGTTTTTAGGCCCATATGCAGAATTGCAGATACATAAATTGTTACTCAAGCATAGATTTGAGTACAAATTTTCACACCAAAGTCTATGCTTGAGTCCGTATTAGCATACGGGCCTTAGATTGGATTGGTGCAAAAAAATAAAAAAAAGTGATTTCGTACCATTTGTCATACAGGCTCAGCTCCCTTACAATATCGCTCTTCTAAATCTATGCTGGCAAAAATGGCGGCTAAAGTGGCCATCTCTTTTCTTTGTCAAGCAAGTGACAATAGCAAAACAGCTTCGAAGAATGATAATTCCTTGGCAAAAAGCTGCGCTAAAATGATATCCAGACAAAGTAACCACGGGCAACATTATTTGCAACAGATTTGGAAACTTCAAGTTCAAGTTCTTTGTGGCTTTCACATTGTACAAAGGATCTTAAATAAATTAGGTGATAGCTTCCAATATGAACCCTGATAAGGCACAAACAATATTAACCGCTATATGCCTGTGGCTAACAGTTATTAGAACGCACCAAAGGCTCTATAGTATTGCCTACTTTACAATTTCACTACCCATGTTTTACCAAAATCTGTTCACTATTTTAGTTGTCATAATTTCCTGTTACAATTATAATTATGAATGTGGAAATGACCTTCGTAGATGTACCTACCTATCATGATAGTCTGTATTATAAGAACAATGTATTGCAATTCAACCGTTTAACGATTGTTTAGCGCGTGTCTACAGATTTGTATACTGTGTTTAGTACACTCAATATCAAGAATATCCAGTAAAAAATCAATCATCAAAAAATTGAGGTTCTATATTTTTTTTAAACTGAACTGAACAAGATAATCCAATAAAATAAAATATGCACGTATTCTTATTTTATATTTGGTGAAAAATAGCAGCTTGGTTTAGAAATCCAAAGAATATAGAAATGCAGGTTCGGTTCTCAAGGGAGACAATGTAAGTATTTTTTGTTAAGTTGCCGTAGCAATTTGAGGGCAATGTTTTGTAGTAGAAGGTACTTTAGGTTACTTATGCATTCATGTTAAACTATCATACCTAATTTGTCCGATTATGTGAAGTTAGTTCTGGTTTATTATCTAGGAAAATTGCTTTCGTTAAACTGTGGCTGCGAGAGCTGCTAAATGTAGAGACGATTGAAAAATAATCGTCTTTCTGAATGATGGACGGAGTCCAATTATCACAGCGTGTCCCCATGCAGTAGACATGACATGTCCTGTGACGTAATACCCAGCGTGACGATACTCTCAAACTAGCCTCGTAATTTTGAAAAACGAAAAATGTATGAAATAGAGGTCTATATTGGAATTGCATATCATACAAAATGAGGTTTCAGCAAGTAATTTTACTTACATATTCTTTGGTAAAGCCATTGTTCCAGTACAATAAAAAAATATCTTTGGACACACAACGCCTTCTAGTCCCAAACTATAAATATAAATCAAAGTAACATATAAGTAAGGAGGTACTAACTTAGTAATAAGTGCCTAGGTAAGTTGTCTACATAACCTTCCAGTCATAGTAATTTTAAATTGAGCGATGTAATCAATAACTCACGTCTATACGGTCGTTTGACTTGAGTTATTAATTTGTAAGTGACTTGGATTTATTTTATAGACAGTTAAAGCCTCCAGCGGGCACTTCTACGGTATAAATAAAAGGTCTTATACGAATATGAAATATCATTAATTTTATTCTGAAACCGAAAAGAAATTCATCTTTATTTTTTTATCTATTTCGTCAATTTTTATCTATTTTCTAATATAGATTAATAAGCAAGCATTATTCTGATGGTCAACTACGTGCACATTTTACACCTGTCAGAAAAAAAATGTTGGGTTATTTTACATGGTGTATTTGGTGAGAGCGGTAAAATGTAGCTGACAAATAACGTTGAATGAGATTTTTTTTTTTTTCGAATGGACTAAAATGCTGTTGTTATTGTCTGCCGATTGCTGACAGCGTTACCGGACTAAGTTAAATGAGAAGAACTGGCGACCGGGCTATATGGAGCGACTTCACGTACAGCAGTGGACTAATATTAGTTGATGATGATAAAAGTAGGCTCATTGCAATATATCAACTAAGCTAACTTATTATAATTTAAAATCATTTTGAAGATCTACAGTACCTACATACTTAATCAGACGGACTGCATTGAGTCCATTAAGCCCTTGAAATATTAGAAGAGGGTCACAAACTCATTAATTACTCGGTTTAAGCAGCAATTGTAATTGACCTTCGCACAGGTAGATGGTGGTACTGCTGATTCGAAGGTTGGCACTGCTTGTGAGTTTGCGAAAAAACTCAATTTTTGGGTAGCATTCGAAAAATGCGCGAAAAACTGAAAAATAAATACATGTCACCTTCTAATGTTTAGCAAAATAGAAAAAAATATTAACATTGTGTCCCAAAAAACCAAACTACGAGTATTACACACGAACAATTAAATCGAGGTAGGTACTTTTGAAGGTTAATGTGTGTATGTGACTCATTTTATACAACAAAAAAATTATACATAACTAAGTATAACTAAGCAGGTATAGCTCTTTTATTCATAAAATTAGTAGGATTTTTTTTATTTACTTACATAAACTTACCAAAACAAAAAATCCCCAAACTTTACGAAGTATATACCTATATTCTTTGACTGTTACAATGACTAAACTGAATTGAACCTGTGATTAAGTTAGACTCTAATAGAAGGAAACAAAAGTAGGCAAGGTACCTAGTAAGATAATCACTTAGTATATATATTTATCTAGCTAGGCGCCACTAACCAAAGCAACACATACAACACAGTAAGTGTTAAATTGACCGCCGGTCGCGTCCTCAAGTTTATGGCCGCGGAATAGCGCTGTTTCTTCGTTTTCCGCAGTCCTGTGGGAGGATACGTCCGACAAGGCGTAAAGTATGAAGATCAACCACATCCTGATAAGTGCACAGCACGATTGGATAATTGGGTGCACGTGTGGAATATGAAATACCTTAGCAATATTTTTTATTTCATCGAAGCGTAGGTTGCCAATTTGCCACCTCCCACCCGATAGGCCGATTAATATGTAAAAATAGAGGGAACTTACTTGTTTTAGAAAGCTCAAATTGCAGCGGACTACCTCAGACTGATAATGATCATCATCAATCAATATATATAAAACTCTTTTGAAGCTGACAGAGAATCAACGCACAGCCTAAACCATAAGTCCTAGAGGTATGAAATTTGGAGGGTAGTATCCTTATATAGCGTAGAGGTGCACTAAGAAAGGAATTTTGAAACGTCACACTCTAAAGGGTAGAACGCGAGCAACGCCGCGGGCGACGGCTAGTTTACGTATATTTTAGTCTACCTATATCGTCCCATTGCAAGGTCTTCCTCCATTTCTTCAACAGTCCTTTAAAAACTTTGACTACAGTTGGGCCACACATTGGACGTTACCTATTTTACCTAAAAGTTTTAAGATGATTCTGTGATCTTGCTAGAGTTTTTGTTGGTAATTAAAAAAGGCAGGTCCCTACCTACTAGGTTCGTAGGTATACGATGATGAGGTAGTCATGTCGGTTGCGTAGACTTATGAACAGTCATAACTCGTGATCCTGATGAAGTTTAAATAAAGTAGCGGGCATTCCAATTAGGCCACTCTCAAGCAAAGTGGACTATCGTAGTTTGGTATCAGGTACTGAGAAGATTCGTGCCAAGATACTTCGTAGATATCTAGGTAATGCAGTAAGTTTTCTTAGAAACCTCTTCAAAACCAGGTCAGTGCTAATTCATATAGTAATATACTAAGCTTTGCAACTTGTCCTTTGTATTCTCGAAGTGGTTATTTATGCCAACATTCCAAAGATTAAGATTTATTAAATAGAACTACCTATAGCATACACCTGCAGAAACTGTACATACCTACCTTGACAGACAGTTCTGCTACTCACCAATAGATGGTGCTACGTGCGTACAGTAAATGTAGAGCATTTGTTTTTAGTAGGTATGGGTAAGCTGAAATTATGTTGGATTCTAAACTATGATAGTGACAAGTATAATATTGGCAGCTGTGGTAAGACATATTGAAAGATTTTTTTTTTGGACACGAGTTTTGACATTTTTTGAAACGACACATAGCACTTTTATTTTAATAGTTTTTCTTGTGTTATTGTGAGTATTGTTGTTTAATTTTGGTGGAATTTTAACCAATAATACTTAGGTCGTAACATAAAGTGTGAGCCATTGGAATAAATGTGTGTAAAGTGGTTTTTCTGAATGTGAAAATTCGTGTTAGGTTTTGAAGAGAAAATCCACCATTTTCTTTTCAAAACAAACGACAGCCGACTACACAAATGACTTGACTTGACTTATTTATTACAATTTTAACACTTGACATTGGCAAAATTGTCTGTCGAAATGACGGACACAGGCCATTATTGAAGAGAAGAAGAAGAAGAAAGATTTTTTTTTCTATTTTCCCGTTAATCTAGTATTTTCCAGCCAATCATTTATTCTTTGGCTAGTACTCCTCTCCCCACTTTATTCATCTGTCATAAATTATGTCATACCTATTATACAGCACAGGTTGAACCGACACAGAGTCTGACCGTGGTCTTGTTTTTAATGACCCTGTTGGTTACTTATAGCGCGTGCACACTATGCCCATGCCGCTGCCGACATGAATGCCGCGATTAATTCCGGAATTATTGCCACAGCAACATCGCCTTTATTCTTATACCGCGTTCACACATGCCCATGCCGCTGCCGGAATTATTGCCGCGATTCATTCCGGAATTATTGCTACAGCAACATCGCCAAGTTCATGCCCTAGCTCCTTGGTGAGAATAAAGGCGATGTTGCTGTGGCAATAAGTCCGCGGCATAAGTGCCGGCAGCGGCAATGGCATAGTGTGAACGCGGTATTACAGACATGATAAACTAATACGTCATATTGTAAATACACAACTCATTAAAGGTGCAGATTTTTATGTTATTTCGCTTTGAACTCTATGTTTAGGTGACTAGTTTATTTTCTTGTGTAAACATCCGAAACAAGACTCAAACATAACTTAGGTCTTATTTTTATACAAACACACTCGTATAAAAACTCGTCAGTGTTTTATGTGACAATGCTATACAAGACAATCCTTCATTATTTCTGTGTAAATTAACATTATATCTATAATTTCAAGACTTCATGATAAAAATCTATAAGAATATTACTTGAGATTCCTGAGTAGTTTCACGGCATATAAAAGCAGGCCTTTGCATCTGATCTGAATGAAATATACAGGGTCAGGAGCCACTTTTTACCGATTGATGATGCCTCGATGAACAGAATGATGCAGTGGCTGTTTTTAGATGGAGTACACTTGCTCAGTGCTCAGCATCTATACCATCCTCTCAGCCTAATTGTATTTATATAGCAAATGAGCCTTACTTGAGTGAGCTAAATTTTAAGGTGATGGTTTGAAGTGGTGGAAAATTTAGCAATATAAATGTTAAAAAAAATAGTTAACACGTAAATTTCTGTTCCCCAGAAAACCTTCACTTCAACAATGATCGAGGTGCAGAAAATCAACGCGATGACCGAGATACTTGAGTGGATCATGAGAACAGTTTTGTGACAGTTCGCGAAGATGGAACCCTCCTCATCCTACCAGATGCAGGATGTGGAGAAGCATGATGATAACCAGAGGGAGAAACCGAGGCTGTCTGCGGGGAAGATATTTTACAAGCGAGTGTTTTTTTGCTCACGTTTTTTTCGTTATTGGCATAAATATAGTCACAAGTATTTATCCCGATCAAATACAGGCACTATTATAGAATCATCTACAAAATGCGCAAAGGCCCATGATGGTGATGCAGGGCTCCAAAAAAGTATTTAATGAAAATTACTCTCCTTTATTTTTATAAGGCGACAGTTAATATTTTTTCATTTTTTTAAATAAAATTCTTTAGGTTTGTCTGGGTTTGCCGTACTCTACATTACTCTACGTCTCATTACGTTGGTTGTGTTATTAGCACCGAACACCTATATCCTAGCGTTATTAGTCATACAAGAGATCACACTAATCGGGTTCTAGACCAAAAAGGTATCCCTTGTCCCTTTCGTATATTATGGAACCCGAATACTATAACTAAAAACTTCTTTCGTCTGTCCATGACACGGCTGAAGGTATTTTTCTTTGTCATACTAAAAAGGTTCTACAAACATTAAAGTTAAATAAAACATTTTCAAAATACTGTATTTTTCAGGCCAGGCATGATAGAAGAAGAGACAGATGAGACTAGTTGCGCGTTTGACAGCTCCGTGGTTGATAGCCCCATGCTGGGCTATACTCCCAGCGGCTTTTTGAAGGCACCGCAAATGCAACCTTCGAGCAGCTTACACAGGATACCGACGTATAGCAGTTCCATTGGACAGAGCACAGTCTACCGCCAAGACACTTGCAGGTACTTACTGAACGTGCATTCTGAGATTTGTGAGCCCTTTCAGACAATAGACACCAACTTTTAGTTGGCAGATAACACCGACCTGTATGTGTATGGGATTCGTAACATAAAAATAACCTGTAGAAATGGCCACGCCCTAAATAATCGACAAATATTTTATTTTTTATTTTTACCTATGCCTACCCAAATAATTATGTAAGTACACAAGGGTCTTTGTAGTATTGTGAATCACATCCTTGAGGTGTCGTATCTAATCAGCGTAAAATACTAAGATAAGTTTCACTTATCGAAATAGTTCTGTGAAAATCTACCTTATTCGCATATTGCTTGCCAGTGCCATAAATACAGTCCTATATTATTTTAAAACCGAATAACCTCTTTGGTGTGTTCGTCGAAAATCGAAAATAGAATCTTAGTTTATTTTTTGTGGATAAAGTTCCAAGTTCGAGTTTTTTGAGCAAAAAGTTTAGTTATGGTGTTTTTGAGTTTGAAAATGGAAATGCGATAGAATCAAGTTTACAAAAATGCGCCGCAGACGCAAATAGTGAAGTGCTAAGGAAGACATTATCTTTGTTGACCAAGTTTGTTCTACTTTTGTTTAATACTCTCATAACTCATCGGAGTGACAAGGTATGTCTGGCCGAGGATTCATTGGACGGCAAATAGCTTGTTGTGAACAATTTCGATAGTAAAAATATGGCTCGGAAAAGATAAATTAACGGTTATCATGACTGCAACATATTTAGTGCCTAAGCATATTTTATTGGTTAAAATTGATATCACTGAAATTAAACAATAAACTGTAGAATACTTAGCAGTTAGCACCAAGAAAAACAATTTTGAATTAGTAGAACAGGTAAAAATGATAAAAATCAAATCCCCCAAACTTTTAGTAGAGTCCGCTCTAACTTTTTTATACAACTAAATGATGGAACAAGTTGATGGCCCTCCTGATGTTCTCACTGCCTATAACGATGCATTGCCTCACTGAGCACATCCACTGAGGATGTGCTGGACGTGACGTGACATGGTGAACGTGAGGAAGTTGACAGTTGACATCTCATGATGACGTACGAATGAATAGGCACTGAAATCATGAAACTATACTTACGTGGGTAGGTACCGAAATACCTGCCCGGATGTATGTAGTAGAATACCTTCTTTGCACATGCACAATGCACATCCTAGAAGGAATAAAAATTATGATCTCATGTCATATTTGAGATGAGATCATGATTTTTACTAATGTTAAAAGAATAACCATAAATTGAAGAAACAAATAATTCTGAAAAGTACCTAAGTATTCATTAGTTTACATAAAACTAAGCATACAACTTAAATAAAATATTTAAACGCGTCTCGATAGAAGACAAGTTTGTCCAGAAAATTAGCTATATACTCGTACTTACCACAAATAATACTTACCACGAAGTGTTCAAAAACGGCACTTTGATCTTTTTTTTTTTTAATTGTCGTCGCACTGTTTGTGCATTTGCTATTTTACGTGGAAAATTAGGGAAAAGGGCACTTTGATCGTAGCAGCTAGGCTTCGTAAGTAAAACTTTTTGATCAAAACTTTTTGTTTAGTTTGACAATAGCCAGTTCTCAAAATAAGTTACTTTTATACAGTTGTGATAAGGTTCATTATTTTATGACAAGTGCTTTTCTATGGACATACCAAGGTCCTATAATACAGCAGACAGGGTAAGCCTGGTTAACCAGTTAATCTGCTAAGCCTCTATAAATCTGCAAACACCTGATAGGTCGAACATAATCTTGATTAATGGGATCTTGAGAACCTTTCCACGACAATGACTTTCATGATAACGGATTTGCTTGATCTTTTTCAAAGAGCAGTGATCTTGTTCCACAAATAAAGAAAAAAGTCGGCCATTGACAAAGAGACCATTACGTCTATATTTTCCGTTTCTAAAATTATTTTCTGACTTTCCGATTTTGATTATTATACTTAGGTATATTATTCTTACTTTGCATCAAAAAAATTCAGCCACCTCTCAATGTTTTGATTACATTGTTACTTAGTAAAAGCTAGAGCAAAAACTAGAGATTCATATAGCTATCTAACCATTTCTAATCAACGATGTGTTTAACGGAAATTGAAAAATGTCAAGAAAAAAAGAAAACAATTTAGGTTAACTACTAGTAGGTGTTCGTCGACTTATTAATTATTCAAAATGTATTTTATACTCAAGGTATTTTTAAGGTATTAGAATAGATTGTCCATTTTTTTTTCTTTTTTTCTTACCCCCGAAGGCTTCGGTTGCTTGTCTAGCCGCTTAGTACCGACTGGATGTCGAACTACAAGAAAGTTGATAAGTTTATGGCTCCATTTAGGTACCTGCTTTATCCAAACAAATAAAAGGTGATAATGACATAATTTATTTGCATTTAATAAACTTTTACGATACTATGGTTCGTGAGAGGTCTTTACTTTAGTGAGGAAATGTGACTTGTGCTAACAAAATAATAAATGAATTATGACTGAAAACAGCATAACATTCAAATAACATAAAAAATGGGGATTTCCCGGTTGCGTACTAAAGGTATTCAAAGTACGGATTCCACGAAGGTACCTACTAACCCAGGAATGATTATCCTACATCTATTAGTGTGAGCGCAAATGGGCCATCGACCACAGCCACCGGTGGCCTGCGACGGTTATTTACAGTGGTTGTACTTACAACACAGTTTGTAACTTCAAGACGCCAACCTTTGTTTTATACTTATATGGGAAAATAAGGGAAAATACTCAAATTATCGGGCAAAAACACGAGCTATCAAATAGGAAGTTGATGCTGGTTAGGTGGAAGACGAAAAATTTCAGTAGTAGAACTATTTTTCAAAACAACCATGAGAATTCTAATATTTTATCTAAACTAGGACAAATGTCTATTCTATACTTTGAGGGAGTAAATACATTAAAAAAAAATGACGATAGAGGTACGAGAGAGGTGTCACATACGTGGATAATCTCTAAGATGAGGTTTGTTGAGGCAAGACATAGGATTGGGCACGGAAACATGTACCTAAGTACTTAAGCTATTAAGAAATAATATTAAAACTATAGTGTGTTGATAACAAAAGTAATTTACATAGAACTTATATTAAAATTCAAAGCAAATACATTTTTGTTTAGTGAAGAGATATAGATTACCTACATTAAATCTTAGCAAGCGTCGTAAACTAGGTAAATCCTTTGAATAGGTAATAGGTATTCCTCGTGATGATTATATCAATAGAAAATTATAGGTACCTCTCTCCCCCTACTTTCGAAAAGAAACTATTGTAAAACAATAAACCAAAAGTAAAGACCGCGCTTCGGCAAGCGTAGAATCACCTAGTGTAAGAGACAATTGTGAATGAGCCTGGTGATCTTTCCCTCCGACAAGACGGGACGACGTCATGCGAAATTTAGCTACCAACACTGGATGAGAAGAGCCAAAGACCGGGCTCAATGGCGCGTTTCAAGAAAGACCTACATCCAGCAGTGGACCGATACAGATCAATAATAATGATAAAACAATGCGATGGGCTACTTTAGACGTCTTCAAAGTAACTCAAACCTGTGTCAATAGTGAAAAATTTTCGGATGGACAGCGAATGGAAATGAACTACAGAGCTCGGGCTATGACGCTTAATCAGGTTTACTCGGTTCCACTCAATATCAAGCCACTAATAATATCTCGAAAACTTACTCAACCTGGGACTTCTAGTTCCAAAACTAAATAAGAGGAAAAAAATCAAAATATACCTACTACATTTTTGATAACAGAACTTCAATCGCGTGGTGACAAGTACTTGCACTTTTTCTAAATTTAGTTTTTCACTATTTTCCTAAAGCGGATTTTATTTTGTTCAGTCGGTAAAATAACAAAAATAAGTGTAACATGGCTACGGAAAAATAAAATGTCGCTCCATGGTGCTTATTCTATAATCACGAAGTGTCGCGTATTTACTGACAAATAAACAAATCGTGTTAAAATATTTACCCAGAGGCGTGGTGATAATATCCACTGAAAATAAACGTTATTTTATGTATCAGCGTGCATACTCGTTGAAATCAGGATTTGATCATGATTACCAATCAATATTTTATATTCTTTAATATTTTTTTTACTCCTAGTTAATTTGAATTTAGAAATTAGTAATATTTACTTGTGAATAATATTCAGAGCTGAAAAATAACTTTGATAGTTTGCAACGGTTAGTATATAGTTCACCTGTTTTATGTGTATTTGTAAGTACCTATTGTATATACCTAGTCATAATTTTTTTGTGAATAAAAACACTATGATCGTTCAAAAATATACAATATGTAACCTACATACTGCAATTCGATTAAAATATTTATAAAGCACATGCTGTAGATAGTTTTTAAAATTGTTTAGCACGTTATAAAGACTCATTAAATAAGACAATCTATAGGTTCTTCTTAGTTTAGGGTTTCAGTGTTTTTAAAACGCAAAAACTAATTCTAGAAATGACATAACTTTTGGTAGGTGTGTAACAAATAATAAGCTACCAATTATGATGTTAGAACCTCATTCGACCTTCATGAAAATGGTCGAGAATCACAAATTAGTGGGTAAAAGATTCGTATTAGACCAATTCGCGCCCTGTCAAATTAGCTATTTTAATGAAAAGGTACTTTTCCGTATACAGGAAGTATTTAATATATATATTATATATATTATATATATATTTATATTATATATTAAGTGCCACGCCCACTAAAGTAATATGGCACTATACGTAGGTTTAGAAGCAATCATTCATTAAATTTTAAGATTGAGGTCTTTTGAGTAACCACGATAGTAAGATAGATTGGCACAAGATGTTTGGCAGATGAGTTGGTAGGATAAGTAACTAACTCCAACTGGTCACTGACCTTTCATCACGACTAGAAAGGAACCAGTGACTTCTTGTATGGCGTAGCGGTAGTCTACGCGCGTAGCGATCATCTACGAAAATATGAGATCGATTGCAGTGTGATTTTCAGTACGAAATCATACATGCGTAGATTATTTTTAAAACAGAATTACTTTTCATAGTATGTATTTAGATAAGCAGCGTTACGTACTAAACCGGTTTTTAATATATTGAAATAATAAGCTTAGACAGAAAACTGTAAAGATAACTCTATTATTCGTGACAATATGAGAGGAATATATATTGATATCACTCAGTATTTATAGGTACTAGTAAAGTGACAAACAAAAGGACATAAATTAGGTACATATAGAAATGAACTATTAATTTTGTAGTTTTATGAACTTCCTTACGTAGGCAGGTACTTAGGCTGTGAATAAATTAAAATTATTACCCATCTTCTTGTCTTGTCTAGCTATTGTTTGCAGTAAAATTACAATCTTCTATTTCTTAGTCTATTTTAAAATCTTTGAAAAAGCTGCACCCTGTACACTCAACATCCTCGTAGGCACTAACCGAAATTTGTTTTCCGTAGCTGATAATTTCTGATATAGAATCTCGCGATACAATTAAACAACATTTAGCGCGCCATCATAAGTAGTCGGCGGGCACGAGAGAGTCAGTCGTGACCGAGGCATTATCGCGCGCGATGCTTCAGGAGGCGTGAAACCGAGGGATGATGGCGCAGACGCATCGCTACCAGTGAGACGCGCGCACGGTACCATGCACGCCGACCCAGAGTCTCCCGTCTGCCGCGAGGAGAGCCAACTCCTACCCGACGAGTGGCTCAAAGTCAAGACTGTCCCCGGCAATGGGAACCTATCCCCTGGAATCTACTATCCCACGGGCAGTAAGAGGTTCGTCGACGCAACCCCGCGCCGAATCCGATCCTGTGTCGCTTTTGTCCGTCGTTTTGCACACTTTATGAAAACCGTAGTTACAAATCATTTGCATTAGAAAGCTATTATAGTAATAAACGTATAAGTACTACCGACATTAACATTAACGAAGGTCGCATAGATGCAAGCGTGAACTAGACATTGATAGGTACTCACGGGAGCACAGATAGATAACGATATTCATCCGTATGATGTATTACAGTTGTTTTTGTTTGCAGAAGCCGCTCACACAGACATGGAGTCACGCGGAGGACGAGAAGAAGAGCTGTGCTCAAAAATGGGGAGTGCAATATTCTCAAGTCGAGGATCTCTCAGCGGAAGATGCGATTCCTACAAGACATGTTTACGACACTCGTCGATGCTCAATGGCGGTGGACGCTGCTCGCCTTCACTCTATCATTTATCCTCTCTTGGCTGGGATTCGCCCTGATCTGGTGGCTGATTTCGTTCACTCACGGAGATTTAGAGCTGGATCACCTTCCGCCAATGCAAGAATCCTCAAACTGGAAACCGTGTGTGTTCAATATTTACGACTTTACATCGTGTTTCTTATTCAGTATCGAAACTCAGCACACCATCGGTTACGGGTCCCGCACGACCACGGAAGAGTGTCCCGAAGCTATATTCATAATGTGTCTGCAGAGTATCGTTGGTGTGATGATCCAAGCGTTCATGGTCGGTATAGTGTTCGCAAAGATGACGCGTCCCAAGCATAGAACGCAGACGCTTTTGTTCTCGAAGAATGCCGTAGTGTGCCAGAGAGATGGTGAGCTGTGCTTAATGTTCCGCGTGGGCGATTTGCGGAAATCACACATAATCGGAGCTAGCGTGAGAGCACAGTTGATCCGATCCAGGACGACCAAAGAAGGGGAGCTGCTATCCCACTACCAGACGGAATTAGATTTGCACGCAGATGGATGTGACAGTAACCTGTTCTTTATTTGGCCGATTACGATGGTGCACCGAATCAACGCCGAGAGTCCGTTCTACGGTGTATCCGCCGCTGATGTCCTCCAAGAGAAATTCGAAATAGTTGTAATACTCGAGGGAACAATAGAATCGACGGGGCAAACGACGCAGGCGCGTTCTAGTTATACATCCAGTGAAATAATGTGGGGTCATAGGTTTTTGCAACTGGTGACTTACAACCGGGAACGGCAGGGGTATGAAGTGGATTACTCGAAGTTTGACGAGACATCGCAGGTGGATACGCCCCTTTGTTCCGCGAAGGAGCTGGATGAGTTCTACGGCAGCCAGGGTGACCGTAGATCTATTGGTGAGTGTCATTTCAATGTAAAGCCTGGTAGTTGCGGTTGGATATATGTGCAGAATGTTTTTAACCGCTTGTGAGTGTGCTTTGTTATCGTGACAGTTTCCTTGTTCTATTAAATAGATAACGTTCTTGATTGACAAAGTTTGTTGATAAATGTGATTTTAGTGACGTGCTCTACACCTACAATATTTCATCAAGATGTTGATGATCTTGTACAATGTTTAAATTACTTGTTTCCTAAGAAAATACATAGTACAAAGTACTGTGCTATGTATTTAGATATAATATAATACATTTTAAAGTCTACTGTAAACAATGTCTTTGTAGTGTGATAAACTATTTATAAGCACAATTATTGCTAATTATCTGAAGTCAATACCCAGATGTTCTATTTACTTCTCAGTTTGATAACTGTTAATTTATTGCAATAACTGATTGCGAAATGCATATAATAATTTTAACCCTTTTGTTGTAAGGTGCACGCGAAATTGAAACAATTAATTATAGCTTTTAAAACAATCATGGTCATGATGAACATACATAGTTTTCAGCAAAATACACTTTAAATTAAAATTATAGAAAAGGGCGATCAAGAATAAATCCGACAGTCGTCGCCGCGTTATGTAAACCTAACGTATTCAAATCATATTGCTCGTCAACGCCAGCTCGACTGCCTAACGTTGTAACGTCATCGCGCAGTGTATCTTGAATACGCTAGGGTTATGATAATGTTTACGATTGTCACATTTATTCTTGATCAAGGCACTGATATAGGCTGTATAGTTTCAAATGTGTGCCATGATATTGCTAGTTCTAAATGATCTATATGCGTTGTGCGATTTGTGCATGCTCTATAGAACAAATAAGCACCTATAAGTAGGTATACAAATACAATATGCAGTAGCAATACTACTGGGCGTAAAGAGACTACTTCTGCAAAAGTCTGTATTGACCAATTCTATCCCATTTTAATATTATAAACCCGAAAGTTTCAAAGGATGTATGTGTATTTGGTCCTCTTTCACGCAATACTAATCATGAAACTTGGAATGTATATTTTCCGTGACCTGGATTAACACATAATGCTACTTTTTATCCCGGAAATTCTACGACATCCACGCGATCTAAGTATTCTATAATTTTTAACACTTTGACATTTTTTAAACGTGGTCGTATAGCTCTTTTATGTTGAAGTCTGAAATGTTCTGAGATTAAAATAGCCTTTAGTAATTTAAATCTACAATACAAACTGTTTTTGTTTTTCAACAGTGGTTATTTACACCCAGTACTTACTATAAGTACTCATAAAGTTATTATTCATAGCTTGTTAGAATACAATCTCGAGATCTCTTATGAAGCGTGTCACATTCATATATCTACAATATCATAACGATACTTACTAACCCATGAAGTGTAAACAGAGGCAATTAGCTACAATAAAAATAATACAGTACTCAAAGACAAGTAACTGAATAGTAACTATAGGTCTGATAATGTCTGATTAGAAAAAGTAAAATATAAGTTAGAAGAAAATATATTATTTAGCTACTGAAGTCTAATAAGAGGGATATAAAATAGAAGAAAGTATTAATCACGTAAATTAAAGTTTTTTTATACAACCCTTACCTTACCTATGTAAAGTGGTAACCACTAACATCATGTGTTAGGTGTGTGAAGTTTTGAAATAAGTAATGCTTTCACGTTCTTTGAACGGTTATCGAAATGTAAACACAGGATGTACCATTTTGCCAATTTATTTCCCCTTTTTGAAACAGGATACATTTGTTTTGAGACCGCTTAAGATTAATATAAAGTCACACAAACGGATTCAGGACGCTAAGAAAGAGCAACGAACACACTCATTAACTATTTAACTAGGAAGATCTACTTTGTATAACCTGTATAAAATCAACCTAAGTAACATACATTAAACAGTAACTTACATACATTAAACAGTCGCTTACATACATTGTAGATGGCAATTATATACTTTTTTTAGTTTCTAGCATAATATATATATATAAAATAAATATATATAAATAAATATATATTGAAATATTGATGATGATGATAATAAACGTTCCATCTAATTAAACAAGATTAAAAGCTTAGCAACGTTTTATTCTGTGATAATTAGCATAATTTATTAGTCATTGATAGGTATTTACTGGGGCAAGCGTGTAAAATTATCTTGCGTGGATAGATCAAGTGTAATGTGTGTTTAATGATTGATAGCATCTTATCAGAAGACAAGTGCGACCTTAGGAGAAATTCAAGATTAGCACTGAATGTGCTCGTGATATTAATATCTTGTCATCTTGACTGAAGATCCAAGCCACATTGCGTACATTGGCTTAAGTCATGGTATACCCGCTCGACAGTTGAGAAATCTAACTTATTGCCTTCATTATAAATGACAGGCGATAGTTGCTGCTGTGGTGATGGGGACCCTGGCCCGTCGTTTTGCTAAATTACTCTTGAAAGCTGAAATTGAAAAAAAGTTACCGAAAAAGTAAAAGACGAAACTAAATCCGTTCAGTGTTTCTGAGATTATCTCGTATAAAGTAGTAAACGAATGTATTCTGTTTGTAATATAATACTTTTACCTACTAATCTATGCATGATTAGGTTGCTCTATATTTTATCTTTGTTAATAATAAACTCGATGTAAGCTTGGAATAGTAACACCGTGTATATTTATTTCTATGATAATCCTGCGCCAACATCCATCGATGTCATCGTAAATTGGTTTATACACTGTATAATAATATTTCTATCGATCTTTCTCCTTCTTTCTCAATTTCTGTACATTCCTACGAATCACTTTGGTCATGTTCATGGAGTTAATGTATTGTATGTGTAATTTGTTTGTCTTGTGATGTCATACAGAGAGCACGGAGCCACAGTTGGTGCTGAAGATACCAGACCGGACGCCAACCACGGAACCGAAAGCGGAACACGGCGATGGGGACTTTACTGTTACCTTGTAAATTGTCCACAGGCTAATTTTGAAATAACACAGAATATAGAACAAAAACAATCGAATATTAAAAAAAAACTGTTGATAAAGTAAGATTAAATAGGTAATATAAAATATAACAGCCACTAGTCAGTTTTAGAATGCAGAATCTCAAATACCTATGTACACTAGAATTACTTTTAGATGATTTAGGGCTATACGTACATACATCGTGTAAAGTTACGAAACATTCCATTTAGATTGTTTTTGGTTATTTTACAATATTAGTTTAATTTTAAGTAATGATAGTTATATTTAAATACTTTTATTCATTAAAAAATAATGAGTTGCATAAAATGTGGCCGTGTTAGATATAAAAGAGATTTTAAAATAATGTTGCAGGCTCGATTTCATTCATAAAACCTTACGTGTGTATGAAAATATAAAAAACAAATATTATGAATATTTGAATGATAAAAGTATACGTTAGATTTAGTTTATATGTATTTAGATCGTCGCTCGATACGAATTGCTATGCAATCATTTGTGATATCAATAACACATTAACGTACCTTTGCAATCTAATTTTATAATATTTTTACATTGTAAAATGCAATAAGTAGTTCAATAAATGATATAAATTGGATATCAAGCTGCAGTTATAGTTTTTATCTGCAGTTTTATGATTATTATTTAAATATACAAAAAAAATATTTCCAATTACGGTCTCTTTACCCCATAATTACGTAGGTTAACTAATATACTGTACGCAAATCATGTGATTGTCTTGTGTTGTATGTAAATATTGAGTGAATAATTATCAATGTTGTGTCGTTTATTCGTGTTTGATTTATGTTGCCTTTGGGGTTCCACTTTATCTCATACAAAAAGAAAGTAAATAAACATACTGTATTCTTTTGTTACTACGTTATATGTTTACAATTAGTTAAAGTAAATGCAATATTGCACAATATTTATTATTTTTTATCGTTCCAAATAGAGAACAAAGTAAAAGCTATATTACAATATAGTCACTGCACTGCACACTCGATTTATGTAGTGTAGCGCTTTACTTCAGAGAGACAAATGGCCGAACACTCCAAACGTCACTTTAATTAAGTTCACGCTTAAATTTATTGCCATCTCTTACCAATGAGTAATGTCAAACAGAGGCAGAGCAATTTTAAGTGGTGTTTAATTTTTTTATTTTTTTTTTATACAATATGGGCAACCGTTTGACCACAATCTCACCTGATGTTAAGCAATGACGTGGTCGACGATGTAGCACGGTTACCTAGAAGATACCTATTCACTCTACTCTTGAAAACTTCCAAATTATAGTCATTCGGGAACACAGACGCCGGCAACGAGTTCCACTCTTTGGCTGTCCGCATAATAAATGTAGACGCAAAGCGGATAGGTGGCATATCCACCATGAACGGGTGTCTCGTTTCCGTACGCCTAGTGTTTGAGTGACGTTTCAGTATTCGGCCCAAAGACACGTGGAATTCGAACCCTAGATATCCACAGAACGTAGATATAGGGATTACGGAATAGGTCCGATTGTGCTAAAGTCAAGCTGTAAAAGTTTTTATTAATCTTTGGCATGTAAATAATAAAAAAAAGTTAAATGCAACAAGGCGTATGTACTGCGTCAATTAATAAATTAATTTCAATTTTATCTTAAAATTATGGCCGTTATTCAATCGATCATTTAGTGCGCTACGTGTTGTTTGTGGTTGTCTAAGCGATATATTTTATGCTTCACGTGCTATTGTGTGTCGTAAAATGCCTACCTAAGTATAAATAAGGTGTATATAAAGGTTAGTATCTACTGTCATAGCTGCGTTAATATTCTAAAATAATATTAAATCTCGGATGGTGAAGTTAAATAAATAAGGTGGGATACAAATGCCTGGGTTCGATCCCCGAGTAACAGTAAGTTGAACAGAAAGTTGGGTTAGGCAACCGCTAAAAGAGGCTGTTATGCCTGTAATGCTTGATTACTTCTCAAGCACTCAAGCATAGATTTTTGTAT
Source organism: Eulithis prunata (assembly GCA_918843925.1). Lineage (NCBI taxonomy): Eukaryota > Metazoa > Arthropoda > Insecta > Lepidoptera > Geometridae > Eulithis > Eulithis prunata. Next base: position 3,952,653 of record OU974014.1, on the reverse strand, counting down.
GAAAATCTCTACTCAAGTCTATACTTGAGTAATTATGTCTTTATCAGCTTACGGGTCTCAGACTGCTTATTGCTATAGAGGGCATGAAAGAAGAGAAATACCTATCCTACTAAAATATCTGTTCTCTACATTATGCTTCATGCATATAAAAATCATCAAAATAAAATAAATAAATATTCACGGACACTTAACACAACGCCTTCTAGTCCCAAACTAAGCAGAGCTTGTACAATGGAAACTAGATGTCTGATAGAATACATACATACATTTGTTTTTATGTAAATACATACTTGTGATACATATAAACACCCAGACACAGAACGAACATCTATGTTTACAACACACAAATGTTTGTTCTCGGAGGGGATCGAACCCACGACCCACAGCACGGAAGGCAGAGCTACTACCGACTGAGCCTGACGCCTGTGGTAGGGAAAAGGAGTAGGGGCATATTTTGCCAATTGTTATGTAGGACACACAGGAAGATTTTGATATCAACTCTACCATCATAATATAATGATATGATCATATGACAATAAGTCAATCATTTTATATTCCAGGTAACATAGGAAACTCTCCACTCGCCCAGGACATAATCCTACGCTCATCACTGAACTCTGAAGGCGTGCCAGTATCACCTCTAGTCAACATATCTGATAGACTGGTGGTCGACGCTCTCAGACGTGCCAGTCTGACCCACAGACCTTCCATTGTCAAGTATCCGCCTGATTTCTTCAACGTGCCTGAAGACCACACTTCTTCGAGTGACGAAGAAGAAGCAGATAATAAACAGAAGAGAAAGAAGAGCAAAGGCAAAGTTCCAGCTATTTTGCTGAGTCGTAGTTGAAATGTAGCAATAATTATATTTTTTATGGGTCGTTAATACGAATCTACGTTCTATGTAAAAGTTATACTATGATTATGCTTATTGATAATTCTATCATCATCAACCTAATATTGGTCCACGCTATGTTGGACGAAGATTTCTCCCAAAACGCGCCACTGTGTTTATAAACTGTTTAATTTAATTTATAGTTGTCAACAGACGAGTAAACTTATTCATAGTTTAGGTAGAGGCCTAGATTATCTACGGTTTACATAAAATTTTTATTGTATGTACTGATGAATACTTTCTAATTTTTACAGTTAATTTAGGTATTTTAAATTAGTTAAGAAATTTACTTATTTAACTAATTATAAAATATTTTAACATTATCTTTGTGCCATGTTTTATTTAGGTAGCTAAACGAGTAAGAACCAGTAAAATTAGGTCAGTATCAAATATAACTGGTAAACGCCATCTTGTGACGAGTAGCAGTAGTATACAAAACTACAGCTGAGATAAAATCGGTGACATCAGACAGAAAATCTTGTATTGGACAAAATATGTAGGTATGTGCACTGAAGATGGTATCAAATTACAATGATTTAGAAAATAAACCTAATAAATGAAATACTGCAAATTAAAAGGCAATTAGTTTAATGAAAATACTTTATTCTGATTATCATTATCAGGACAATAAAAAGCCACGGGCTTTTTTATATTTAGGTAACGGCGCCTGCGCCGAGTCAGGCCCCTGATTTGTTAACAAAATGTAAACTTTCTAGATAAATAAATATTAATAAGTACTTAACATAAAACACATGTACACAATGTAATAAGTACACATGTTTTGAGGATAGCCCCAAAAACTGTCTATTTTTTTTACTAAGACGTTTTGAACATTTCAAATTTGAATTATAGCACCTACCTAGGTATATTGTATTACCTAACCTGCTGATTCTAACCAACATATTATTTTAACATTACATTTGCAAACTGCATTTACATAGGTCTTAAATTATAATTATTATACGAAGCTTTTACGCAGCAAATGCTTTTGTATATTTTGTACATTCAAATCAATAATAAATATTAAGTACATAAGCTGGTTTATATGTATTTTGTACCTAAAAATTGTTTGGATTATATCCTATGTAAGTATATTTATATAATGTTACCGTATAAGTATAAAAAAAAAATTATTGGTTTTTAGTGTGACTAATATTTGACACAGGGGCCTTACAAACTTGAATTAAATTCGAATAAATTGGATACATACTAATAACTCCATACTTTTCCTTATCTATCTCTAGTTTAACTATTGATAGAAATATTTAGCTGCGAATTAATTCCCATTAGCAGTATTTTCAATTAACAATAAGTTTCTTTACATATTTTCAAAGTATCTTAAGCTTTAATCGAAATAAAGCAAATTTGAATTATTTTGCTGCTAAAATTATATAAGCCTTAACATTATTTCTTATAATAATTCAGGGACTGCAATTTTAGGAAAATTTAAAGCCTTTTTTGTCAATTTTGTTACGCTACAAGCTGCGTCCCCACCTACTAATTTCACTAATAAAACCACTAAATACATATGTCTAAATACAACCCTATCTGGTACATCTGTTTGAAGTAGAAAATATACTTAGTAGCCTGGTTCTGTAAAAATGTACTACAATATATAATTAGGTATATTAACATATACTTTACAAGAACTATATAATTCAATGCTAACAAATTATACAACAGCGAATCGTTAATGTTATGGATTTGGACTAAAATAAACTAATTTACAAAAATTACATAAATAAAAAAATATAAGACTAGTTCCTGACTTCTTCGCTTTGATTGGAATTATGGAGGTTTTTTTTTCTAATTTAAATAGGTAAGAAGAATTTCTGGTCAATTTCACATTATTATTCTATTATTACATCCTACGAATTATCTAGAAGAAATGTATGTGGTCTTTTCATCCTTTTACGAGTATTTGGCAACGGTGTAAGTTTAGAACGTCATTCAATTTGTTTCCTAATATTTTAATTTGTCACTATATTGTCTCATTATACGTTTATTCAATACCAAATTTATTTTTTTATTTAATATAGAACTACAATACCGCCAAACCATCTGTCCTTGTCCAAAATGCAACTAATGATGTTATTTTATTTCACTTCGCTGTTATTAGCTTCTTTTGCTTCACTATCATTTTCTATACGTTTTGAAAACTTTTCTTCGGACACTTCTTACCCAATGAAGTCGGTAGCACTATAATTTACAAATCATATACAGCGACATCTATGTTCTCGATTTCACCGTCAGCACAAGAAAATCTCACGTACGGCTTTGTTGGCTTAGCCGCTGGCGGGTTGTATTCTCGAAGGGGTCAGGCTGGCTCTGGCGCTGAGGTCGTCACAAGGATCGGAATCACGGGTTTCTCTAAGTGGTGGTCACTGGGGGACCTGGGAATTGAAATAATCAATTAAATTTCATTAAATAATCAAAAACAATATTTAAAGCACTAAATTAGATTTAGACTAATTCAATAGTTATGTTTTATTATCATTGAAATAGTTAACTGCGAGAATTTCCTCATCATATCAACGGAAACTAGCTATATTTATAAATAAAGTCTTGTACCTACTTCATAGTTCATAGTAGAATTAGTACCTACCTATGTAAGTTATTATTTATTCTATAAACCTATATATACTTTTTTGTGTCACAGAGACCTGTATTGTTTAGAAATTAATTCCTTTAGAAATTTAATTAGCCATTATTTAGAACTAGCTTAGACTTACTTTTTAATTCTACTATGATGCTCATCTCTATGTTCGTGACCATTCACGCCATGGGTCAAGCCATTCGGCATCAGTGAATGCTTCTTCATACTAGCATGACTATGACTCCTGTGCATATGTCCTTCCCTATCCTTACTTTCTCTCCCTTCCTTTCCTTCCTTCTCCGTATTCCTTTCTACATGATTGTGTAGTTTTTGAAGTAACTCTTGACCGTTTTCAACGGATAAATGACTGTGGCTGGAATTTCGTGATTTTTCATTGATATGCTGGACGAAGTTGTTTTGAGCCATCAGGCGGTTTTCTCTAGCTCTCGATTCCGGGATTTTGATCTCTATGTGTTCGTCTAAAGACATGGAGTCTACTGAACTGAGGTCCAGGGTGTCGTTGGAGAATGACTTGGGAATGGTGCCGAGCATACGATCTGGAAAAATAAGGGTAAGGTTGAATGAATTCATTCACAAAGAAAAATACAACTAATACAATATTCACAAAATTTACATAATACACATGAAACAGTTGAGCCATCTACAAATCGTTGCAAACGGTTTATAGATAGCTCAACTGTTCCAAATCAGTACCAATGGAAGCGTGCCCAAGACACTGGCAATTGAATTGATTTTAACAGTTCCCCCAACGGGACTTATACCGATGACCCACTCAATAATTTTTTTATAAACACTAGATAAAAGTGAATGATGAATTAAGATGGAAATAAAAAAAAAAGACATTTTATAACAAGTCTTAACATGTAGTATGTAAGTATATCTAATGGGATTTGTTGAGAAGAGAGAGGGACATCACGCAAGAACCAAAGTGCATGCAAAGGACGCTAGCGACCCTCACTTACATAATACAATCACTTCATTCATACTCTTCTTGGGATTCAGCTACAAAAGCTAACACGCAAAGAAAGCGCTGCCAGGGATCTTTCTCGGAAGTTAAGGCTATAATAAAGTAAGCACATTTAATACGACCACGAGCATGAACATTACCAACAGCAATGTGTTATAATAATGATTAAATACTTATATCAATGAGTATAAAAATAATGACTGGTAAAAGCAATGGCTGTAGTAGAGTTAGTATTAGTAAGTATCTGTAGAGTAATTATTGATTTTATTCGCAGTATAAGACTTCGTATAAATAGCTTGGTTGAATCCAACCTAAGTTATGGCTATACTATTTGTTCTTAATCTAGGTGTTACTCGTATGATACCATAGGTAGTATCTACTCACTATGGTACCCACAAAACATGAAAACCGGCTGGTTGGTCACTGTTTTGTACCGAAAATGATTATGGGTTATCAAAAAGTTCAAGTTATATTACAGATTTAGAAGTCTTATGACGTAAAAACAACAAGCCAATGTAATGAAGCAAATGTGCAAGCTATCATAGATGGAAAATATAATTAATTCTGCTTACCTAGTTTTTGCGAGGTAGACACTGTCGCTCTCAGTTCGTCTAGTTGCTTCGCTGAGCACAACGGTGTGTCGACCTCGTATGTATTGTTGAATTTTGTGTAGTCAACCTGAAATTATTAATGTTAATTAATTCCCATCATGTCGATAAGGTGTCAAAATTCAGCTGTTGGTCTACTGCGATGTGAGTTGTGGGTTCGATCTCCACTGAGAACAAACATTTGTGATATTCGTAGGTGTTTGTATAACTATTGTTCTGTGTATTACTATTAGTTATTAAAAATATCCTTGCATACACCTAATATGGTGTTCATAACTATAGTTACAATAGTGGCATAATATACAACACTGAATAAATATTAATTAAGTAATTTCTAAGAACCATTTTAATTTTCCTACTTCCTCAAACTATTTCTCTAGGGATTACAGGCGTAATACTTTTAAGGAAACTGTATTGATAGAATAGTTTCAATGAAATAATTGCAACATTTTACATAAAATTATTGTCAAACCACTATTTGAAAATTTATTGGTCATCCGCAGTGTGGACTACTTCTAGAGCATTCTTCTATCTATTCCTACCTTATGAAATGATTTCTTTTATATTTTTTGTTTCATCAAATAACGTGAACAATTACAGTAAAATATTCTTACCTCATATTCCCCTGTATCTTTTCTGAACGACACCATAGTCTCAAATCGGTGGCCCCACAATATTTCCGAAGGCAGGAAGCTGCTTCGAGCCTGCGCCGTCATACCAGTAGATTCGATAACACCCTCTGAAATTACAAAAATACTAATAACATTTAGTCCACCAAACAAAATCCTTTTTTTCAATGCTTTTCTTCATTATTTTAGTAAGTAAAAAAAAACCCTTAATTTGCTTTCTTCATATTTCACCTACCTAAGTATATGTCGAGCCTACCATCATATAATAGTATGTCTCTACATACAAATTTATTTTCAGTAATTTATTACATAAACGTGGAACAAGTTATGTGGCACCGATTAAAACACAGGTGGTGAGTAAATACATACTCCCAAACCAGTAGTAATGTTCAAAATGCCTGACATAGCGAACAGCGTCATTCAGCGTGTCAGGTAAAGTTCAGGGCAAACTACCAACTCTATGTCAACGCGGTGCCAAGACATGTGGTACCGACTCATGTCTGATGCAGCGATAGGACAAATATATACCACCATCTTGCTCATCTTATATTGATGGTACACAGAATGAGGTAAGCAGATAAAAAAGAAAATGAAGACATGAGCAATAATTTGTTTTAGGCACTAATACTAGGATAGACGTACATAAATCAAAACTTTTTTGTAGATACTACCGTGAAATAAAATGACTCTGCCTACGCAATATCGTTTGGTGGAAATAAAACGTTCGTAAATATTATGGTAAACCCAGTAGTAGAGTCAGCTGTGAGTCTAAAAGTAGTTGTAATAACGATAGTAGATTTTACAATCGGTCATTGCGTGTTCGTATGGTCAAGGCGTGGAGACATGGTTCTAGCTGATCGAGTCAATAAAAGACACAAATCATAGCGACACAAGGAACTAACTGAATCTGCCAGTTCCAAGTGCTCTATCACACTGGTGATTTGAGAGCGAGTTCAAATAGAGCTTGCAAAAACCTCTCTTGGTATAACAAACCCTGAAATAAATCTTGCAAGCGCACATTAGTGAGCAAAACTTACCCAACATGACGACAATCTCGAACCGCTCCTTCAGCATGTCAGAAGCAGACAGGTTATAAAGCGGAGATCTTTCGTTGATCTTGTGGACTATGGTCATTGGCCAGATGAACATCAGCCGGTCTTCTTCCCCATCGGCGCCGACCTTCAACTCTTGCTGGTAGAACGGTAGCATCTCACCCTCACGCGTGATCTGTAAAGTGAAATGATTTGATGAAGAATGTGGAACTGGAAATAGGCGTTTGGAAACTCAAAATACGCTGGGACACTGCAAGCTACTGGATTCGATAAAGCTAGTAAACAAACTACTAAGTGAATCGATACTACCTGTATGTACCTACCTACTAGGATGTTAAGGTCATTGTAACGGAAAATTTTGAGCAAACCATTAGTAAGTATGTAATGTGGTCAACATTTGAATAGTATTATTCCACTGCCCCTATTATTTACTTAAAAAACTTGGAAGATCTCATTGTTATTGTTTACGATATAAAAATAACTGATAAAAAATTAATTGACCCAGAATATACCGAAACAATTGTTTAATCAATGTTGCAAAGTCATTTCGGTCAGTTTGTTTACAATTTATACTAGCTATCATGCAAGTTATTAAAAGCAGACTTAAATGTTTATGTTGCTGGATACACAAAGGATTATGTAAACAGAAGAAGGTTATCAAACCATGGCGCTTGATACACATTGCTAAAACAAAACACATATACATCAATACCACAGAATATATTAGTAACAACCGTGCTAGTTTATTTCTTAAGGAATTTAGTAGAGTTAGCATACACGTTTCAAAAAAGTTAGACTCGCTAGCTAGCATAAAAACCAGAAGAAGTATGAAGAAAACACAGAGTTATAAGCTGTTAAACTGAGCAAGAGTAATGCATATTATTGTCCATACGTGGGTCTTAATGCACGCAAACCAAACCTTTTCAAGATTACACAGCGAAAGCATACAATACAGAGAACTGCATGTAAAGTAGATACCTTCTTTCGTATTAATTGAGCTCGAACGTGGGCTTCCAAAATATGGGACTTGCGGATATCTCCAACGCGAAACAAAAGGCAATACTCTCCGTCTCTGAGACAGATGACGGCACTCCTCGAGAAGAGAAGGGTGGTGTTACGTTTTTTAGCACGCGCCAGCTTCGCGAATATAAGACCCACCTACGGACAACAGAAACTAGGTTTTAAAATGTTCCAGAACTTTGGAAGCCGAAGTCTGACAAGCCTTAGATAGACAGACTTCGGCTTCAAGTTAGAGAGAGGAGTCAGTGCAATACAACGTTAGATTAAAGCGTGCTGACTGAAATCCCCAATCACTAACCAGTCTCCGGTTTTGGTGGAGTAATATACCTTGCGGCGGATAATCTGTGCTCTAATATGGGCCTCCACGATATGTGATTTTCTCATATCACCCACTCTGAACATGAGGCATAGTTGGCCATCTCGTAAACAGATAACACAGTTCCGGGAATACAGCAGGGTTTGTGTGCGTTTTTTTGGTCTAGACATCTTTGCAAACACGATACCCACCTAAAATTAGAGTAACCGTAGTACAATATCTGCCATATTTAACTCTAATATGTCTCTATCAGTGAAAACTTGTTATTAGCCTTCTGTTTCTAAGTGCTTGTCTATTGTGTTTTTAAGAGCTGTAAGTTTTCCTAAAATAAATAAATAAATAAAACAAAATGTGGGCTATGCACCGATCTAAATATAGTTGGAAGAACATAGCTACCAGAGAATATTGTTAATTATATCGCGTCCACTTTATTTGACAAATGGCTCACTAAACTCACAATTGATTAATGCTATTAAGCCGTAAGTAATCCCATTTGAACGATTAGAATAATAAAAAGTCGATAAACTGTAGTGGCATTGATTCTTGATTCTTCAAGAGAGCATCTGGCTGGATATATAGATTCGTTACGCTAATACTTTTGGCTGATAGCCAATTTTGTATTAATAAACTTATCTTATTAACTTTGAAGCAGGAAGTTTTTTTTATAATCAGACGCGGTGTAACCCTTTTACCTTTTCCAATAAAAATAGATACACGAGCATTGATTATTCATATAACACAACAGTGTATAAGAATAGCAGATGTTTTTGCTTAGTGTCAGCGTCTAGAAGATTTATTGATCATTATTGTGTTTGGTAAAGTACGGAGTATTTCATTAACCACGAACAAACAACAATGAAATATTGCAGTAACAGTGTAAACAGAGATAGCGTACCATGAATGCTTGGATGAACACACCGACGATGCTCTGAAGACACATTACAAATATGGCTTCAGGGCATTCTTCAGTGGTCGTCCTGGATCCGTAGCCGATCGTATGCTGCGTCTCCACTGAGAAGAGAAAGCAGCCGGTGAAGGTGTTGACGTTGCTCAGGCAGGGTATGAAGTTCTCGCCTTGTTCCGTGGGGTTTAAGTCTCCGTGGGTGAAGATGATGAGCCACCAGAGGAGAGCGAAGAGAAGCCAGGAGAGGATGAAGGATAGGGCGAACACGAGCAGCGTCCAGCGCCACTGCGCGTCCACGAGGGTCGTGAAGATGTCCTGAAGGTATCGGCGTCTGCGCTTGGCCACGTTCCATTGGACGACGTTGCAGTCTCCGTGCTTGAAGATGACGCGCTTTCGCACGCGTCGAGCTGCGTATCGGGCTTGACGGTATCTGAAAAAGAAGAAAATGCTCTTATTACATATTGTTTTTCACTTTTTTTATAGTTAGGTGTACTTAGTAGTAGGCTAGCTGAGAAGAGATATTTTGTTTGTATGCTGTTAGCTACATAGCCTAGTGTAAAAATTTTGCAGATGTTGAGAACAAATTATTATTATTTTTAGCTGTTTTTATGAATAAATAGTTTTTTAAACATATTCGTATAGCAACTTCTCTGATTCGTCACTGAGAGATAAATTACAACCTTTGGTTAGCCCTCGGGTTTTTGTAGTTAAAATCTGATATAAAATTAGTATTACAAGAAATCCTGATATATAAATACCTCGAGTTTCGAGTAATAATAGGTAGGTATTTTGTACCAAAATAATTGTTATAAGAATCTTAACAATTCTACGATTTTATCGTCATACAAATAGCACCCGAAACGAATTTATGATATCTGTCGAGTCAATGTACAAAGCAATTTCCAACAGTTTATTTTAATGACTTCATTTTACTTTTTTGTGTTTTTTACAGGTACAGTCATCGCATAAATTAACTTAGCGTACCTTGTTACTCTTTGGGACTCTAAGGTGAAACACTTACCTTTTGTGTTTCGAACAAAACTATTTCAAGAACTCTCAAAGACTTTTGTGTCAGTACTGTATCTGCATTATTATTAATCACTAGGGTTTTGTATTTACTTATTTATATTATACTATACAGTTCGTTGGCTTCAGCCTGATGTTTCTCAGTATTATTGAGCTGTTTGTTTTCAGTTCATTTATCATATTCCATCTGCAATATCGATTGATTGCAAATAACATCAGCATTTCAAACAAAACTCAAATTATTTTCTCGATAAGCGGTTACTGATCATTGTTTGTGAATCATTAATCATAATCAAGTGGATTTTTCCTTTGTTCGTTTAAATAGCTATTTATTATATCCTTTACATTTACCGCGCAATGTGAATTGTTTTTTTGATTGTTTATCAATGAAATTATAACAAAAATAAAGATAAATACTTAATAAACTTAAATTTATAATACATAAAGTTTTTATTTTTTCTATTTTATATGACCCGTGATTTAATTTAAAGTTGTAAATGCGGACCCACTCTGCATACTGGGTATAAAAAACCCCGACAAAGTAAAGGGAAAACTCAAACGTAACTATCTGTACAATACAAGTTTTTTATTGGTTTTGTTTGTCTCATAATAATAATAACTATGTGGTCCTCAGTAGGTCCTCACTCCAAGAGTCCATGTTCTTATTATGTTTAGTTAGAATTGTGTTATGAACTCATCGTTCTTTTTTGCAATGACAGTGAAATATGAATTATTTAAAGCCTTATTAGAATATTGCAGTAAAAATGCAGAAAACGCTCGTTAGAATGAAGGTTATTTTCAGTCGTGACTAGACTGCCTGCCTATATAGGGTTCTTTTAAAAAAATGATGTTTTATAGTATTAAATCAAACCTTGGCAAGGCAGACTGATATCATTGTATTAACATAGTACGTACATAATAATCATTGAACTGCCTTAAAGGTCCAGTAGCGCTAAAAATCACATTTGAAGGGCCAAAAAGACTATGAAACCTAACTAGTGCCCTTTTCAAGAGCCATATGCTCAGTTCGGCAGAGATAAAAAACAAACAAAGTCAGAGGAGTTTCTAGTAATAACAAAAATTGTAATGCTGTTATTAATAATCTTTTTGTAAGCTTGAAATAGTTACACCGGCCATTGCATTGACAAGCAGATTCAAATTCGATCGAAAAAGACAAAACACGGTAACTTTCCAAGCTTACATCTTCTAAATACTCTTTTGAAGCTGACTGACAATTAATGCACAGCCTAAACTATGAGTCCTAGAGGTATGAAATTTAGAGGGTAGTATCCTATATGTATATAATAGTGTAGGGGTGCACTAAAAAAATAATTTTGAAAAGTCGCACCCTAAATGGTCTAAAAGTAGGATTCGTTTCTTTTATATACCGTACATCTAAGTCATAAGACCCTTGAAAATGGATACATAGAGTCCTCAAATAAATTGACTCAAAAAGTGTTTCACGATTTTTAAAATTTTTTAAAACTGTTTTGTATGCTGCTTTTACGCGAGCAAAGACGCGGACGACTGCCAGTTGAGTATATAATATATAGATAATGTATATATATGCTTTCAATTTGTCTCTTTAGTCCATCAAATCAAACTCTCTAATCTAATCTAATAAAGCCAGGCTGCCTACATGATAGTTTTCCCATAAATCCTGATGGTTTTAAGTGATTTTAGTATTTATTGCGCGCATTTAGCAGTTAAGCCTTTTTACCACTTCAGTAATAAAGTGACCACTATATTTTATCGGGTTAAAAGCTCTTCAAGAGGTAAGCACATAGTTCTTTTTTTTTAGGAAAATATAAATTACTACGAGTAAATTGTGCCTATAAAAAATCTAGAGAACAAATAAACTAACGGCCAAATACTTAAAAACGAATAAGATTGTCATTTTAAGTATTCGGGTGAAAGTGACGAAAGGTGAAATCTTGTACGAGTAAAGTAAGAAACTAGGAGCATAAGAAACTAAACCAGCATGTTCTTTCGAACTGTGTTTTCCTGTTATTAACTACCTATGTACTTCTAAGATAAACCACAAGACATGAAAATCGCGTGGTCACTAATAATTAAGGTTTATGTTGTAGTTAATTGAATTCTTGTCCATTGGTTGAAACGCAATAGTCGATTAGAAACTTACCTAATTCCTAAGTTCCGTGCCAAGCCCTCAAAAGGGAGGTACGCTAAAGGAATTGATAAATGGATTTTAACCACAAACTGTATTCTAGAAAGGAAAGACAAGCTGGTGGACAAGCCAGCCAGGAAACACTGGAAAATTGTTTATTTGTATTCCTCAAACCACTGTGGTGTTGTTTCTTTCTTTTAAAAGGAATCATTGATTTTTCATTCGTGATCTCATGACAAAGCACCCTGTTTAAAATTTTATTTTGCGACTGATAAAAAGGTTAAACAAACTTCAGAAGTTGATGGCCATTTGCAAAAACCGTCCATATTACTATAGGTAAATTGCGTAGGCAGAAGAAAAACGCTATGGTTATGATATTAGGTTACTTAAAACCAAGAAAGTTAAATATAAAAGGTAAGTAACTATTTGAATATTTATGAGGTACCCCGTATATTTTTACGTGAAACGCCCACTTCAGCTTGTGACGTCATGTCACCGACGCGTCGCTAAATAACACAGATGGAAGAAACAAGTTTATTCAAATTGACAGCTCAGGCGAAGTTTCTGGAATAGATTAAAAACAAGACAACTACTGCCAATTCTATACAGTTTCCACGTTTTCACCGTTTGTACTTTTAACCTCTGGACTGTTATAATACCCCCAGGTTATATAAAAACAGGATTTTTTATGACAATTATAAAGAACGTACAAAAGTCAGTGTCCTTTTAGAAAGTTGGCCAAAGAAGTACAATTCCCAGAACTACAATGGTAATTAGCGTATCAACAGTTGCCAAATATTTGTACTGGACACTATCTGCCATAGAGATTGAAGAATCTCTCGCTGGATAGCATCTGCGCAGAAATAATGCATTCAGACGCAAAACCTTGGACTGAATGCTTCACCTACTTTTAGATGTCTTCACATCATCTGCTAGTGTGATTTCTTAAGTACAACCTCAGAAGAAAAAGCAGCTACAACCTCGAGTTTTTCACAAGTAACTTTATATTGAACTTACTTCTGTAACTCCTCGCTCCAGGCAGACTCCGATGAATTGATCGGTTTGCCAGTCATCAGCATAGACACTTGGCTGATGCATTTTTTAAGACCCGACATTATTTACCACGCAGTTTCTTAAACTCTGTCTTACGTCAACGTCTATAGACACTTTTACAAACTCATAAAAACCTTGGAAACTAAAATAGAGCTTTTGTGTACCGTGTACTTTATCTACGTTCTATCACTTTATCACAAAGAAATACTGTACGGATGACTAAGGTATCTTAAATTGCACTTTACAAAATCGTCCTTCTATCTCTTAGGAGCACATTAATTAGTGATTCACTGAACACTTCTTTGATATCAAATATCAAAACCACGAATCTAGTTTTCGTCCCAAAAATCATTTTGGAGGTAAATTTCTGATAGATAAAATGACGACGTTTTGGAGCTGTTTAACACCTTTTCCCACAGCTAGTGAGAAGGGAATTGGTCCAAGACTGAGGCAGCTGAAACAGATGCGAAGATGCTCGTTTCACGCAAACAGTACGCCGCCGTGTGCCAAAGTCGCTTGTGGCGCCGAATCGTCGCGTCGTTCGTCTAATCTATTTTTTGAATAAAAAGTCTACTCTGCAAACCACATGATACCAATTATCGTGATATAGCCGTGTGATGCAGACGTTCAGGCGCACGTTACATTGGTGTTTTGGCTACATTTTTTCAGACGAATCAATTAAAAGCACTTTAAACAGATCAACCACCTAAATGAAAGATTTGTTTGGTATAAATAAACGTCTCCGTTGATAGGTTTGTAGCTATACTTATAAACGATTATTAACAGGCATGGATGTTTAGTTAGTAACTTTTTCACTGTTTGACAATACCAAATTGAAAAAGATGCCAATTATTAAATTAGGTAATTTTTATTCAACAAATTTTCTGTTGAGATGATGAGAAAATTTAATCATTTGGGTCTGCATTCTTTGAACACAATCTACTACCCACCTGCTAGTTTCCTCATATGGATGTGAAAATGTCGAGAAGTCGTGACCTTGAATAAATTCGCTATATTTCATTTAAAAACCAAATGAAATAGCCAATACCTGAGCCAAATAGCTTTCTAGTCGTGTTAAGTATTCTAGGCTTTTTCATAAAAACAAATATATAATCTAGATAATCCTTCTGATTTTACAGAATATAACTCACTAAATAAATATTAACATTAGAATTTAACCTGTGACCTACCTTCTTATTAGAAAGAGATTCAAAATTGAGAAAAAGATTCATACACAAGATGTAAAATTTTTTTTGTTTCAAATTAATACACCGTGTACCATCATCTCATAAAATGATTATTTAGTATGCAGTAGCAAATATTAAATTATCAACGTGACTTCGGAACGTGCCTCGTGGTGTTATATGGAATCTTCATCATTTTCAAATGAGTTACTAGAAAAAGTTCATTTCTGAGTGCATTGAAACGTGACTAGTTCTTGTTAGTCCATCAGTTTTTGTGAGATAACTCAGTGACTAGATTCATAAACGGATCACTTTTTACATTTTTGTCTAAGTGCGTATTGCAATTTGTATGGAATAGCAATTGTTTTTCTCCCATCGCGGTAGGTTTTGATATAAAAAAAAAATATTACAGAAAAAAATACTCTCTTATTTTATTACCATTGAGCCCACAGGCTGGCCCACTTGGTTGGCTGGCTTGTTTATGATACCTAAAGTGGGTACACTAGGTATACCTAGTCGGGCTTTAATTAATTCGCGAAAATATGCTCTTAAGCCAAATGATAGCTATTAAATCTATTTTTAGTCGTGAAGATAAAATGGTCTCCTATTAGTCTAGGATACACAGATCGTTATTATAATTTACAAACTAGTTTGGTTTACTATTTATTGAATGAATAACTTTGATAGTGATGCGTAATTATTATTTCATAGGCCACATGACTGTTTTCAAGGTACGATTTCATACATTTCGTACTAGGCGTTTAGTTTTAACCACTACAGACTAAAATGTCGTTATCGTGTACTGTCGATATCGTCCTATGTGCAAAGGACTAATCTCTACGTCACGCGACGTGTACCGTCTCTCACGTTTCTGCCTACGCAATATACTATTATTTATTCTGTGTGGTAATTTGGTTACGTTTATGTCTTTCGTGAAAACTTGTATGTAGAGTAGAGAAAGGTAGAACGTTAATAATTCTATAATTTGATATCTAATCTTTCAAAATTAACTTCTATGACATGATCACAGAGTAACTCTGCTTCGTGATTATAACCATTTTTACTTCAAAATTACATATACCTACAGAAACCGTCACAATATGACTTATCGTTCAGATAATTTATACCTAACTAAAATTTTTTGCTAGATATATGCTACACCGTCAACCACATCATCACTTAACATCAGGTGAGATTGCGGTCAATGTGTACAAAAAAACAGGTATTGATTCGTTTTTATTTGATTGTACAATGTCAAGTTGGCTAGGAAGAATGACCACAAAAAAGTTGCGAGCAATGTTTTAAAAAAAAAGCATCAGACTACATTCAACGTCCAGACTCAAAGTTCATTATCCCAATCATCAGGTCACCCTCGGAAGTCGTGAGCATTGAAAATAAACAGGTGTTTTTTGTAGACAGAAGTCTACAAGTTATACGTAAACATAGTCGCTTGCATGCGACTATATCGTATAATTCAATAGGTGGAGTAGCACTCGCCAATTGTACAATGAATCCAAAACTAAAAAAATTCCTGAAGTTATAGCACAAAACGTAGGTACATAGTCTAGTAAAATAAATGCTAGCTTTTCAATGTTAACATGATTAGTTACAGATAAAACTCTCTAAAGTATAACAGGTAGTGTGTAGTGTATTATTGACAGTAAATTTGAATCATGTGAATATTAGCTCATACAAAAGCGGAACTTACCTACCTATACATAAAAAATCATTTACGTTACGTTTAGTAGATACATTAAACACAATAGTATTTTCAGACAAAACTACATGTAGACAGGCAGGCGTACTAAGTTACACACTAAAGGATATAATTTATGTACATTTCTATAAATTCTAAATAGAATATGAAGCAGATTTTTTAAGATCGAACGGCATTGAATTTAACGGTAGTAAACTAATATTATGATATGAATAAGCGCGTCCGTATAAGATTTCAAAACTGTGTTGTAGAGTATTACGAAATAATTTTGTAGTTTTGCCAAATTTGAGATACTTAATCCTCAGTCAATTTTAACCAATGACAAAGATTTGACACAGTATCTTCGTCCTTAGTAAAAGAGCAGCGCTGTTGCCAACTCGGTAGAGGTGCCGGAAATAGAGCTATGCATGCATACCTACCGTGATGTCTACGTGTAGACTGTAGATATATGATGCTGAAACGAGCTATAGTTTTGTGGAATAGTAACGCTACTCGATGGTAGATGGCACTGTATCTAACAGTTTATTATATACTAATGCTTTTAGCGATATACAAAGCTATATGAAGCTAAATATACAAAAGATAGATATTCAAAGCCACAAAAAGAGATTTATGTTATTGTGTGTGATGATTCTAGTGGCGAAAGAAATAGTGTCATTTGTAATGATTTGTAGTGCAATTCCTAATACATTGCTAAAAATAATCACTTTGACAAGAAAACAATTCATTCCATCAACACTCTTGTGATAATATTTGCTCAAATGCTTATATTTTTTGCTCAGTTCAATGGTTTCTCGGAAAACGATCTCATACATAATGTATTTGCGTTGGTAAAAATACAAACACCTCTACCAGACAGACAAATACTTATGTGTGTTTCCAGGACAAACCTGGATACCTACTATGTGTGATGAACATAGGCACTCATCATATTATAATACTAGACACATATAGGTGTTCTTTGTGAGTGTAAATGTTTTGTAAGTCTCAACATCACTACAAAACAAATACTGTCACAAATGTGTTTTTGTAAGTTCCTACAAAAAAGAATCTGGAAACGCATGTTGTGTCGAGCTCACGTAATGTGGGACAAGAGCAAGGAGATGAATGATGATGAATTAATATCAAAAATAAGATAGAGAAATGTTTCAAAAAATTTAAAAGTTTCTAGCTATAAGGAAAACCATGAAAATAATAAAGTTGCTATCAAAAATTCTCGAACACGAATTCGAAGAATTTCAAAACCTCAATATAAATCTTTTTGGTATACATTAGAAAAGGGTATAAATATCCCAATAAATCATCTGCAAAGTTCATTGACAAAACTGGTTTATTCCACAGTATAATAAAAACTAAATGTAATGAGGAAAAATCACGTGCCTTTTTTAATGATATTTTTTTTATTGCTGAATATCATTATTTTAGTACCTATTATCCTATTTCAGACGAAGACAATTCCAAAAACACAAAAAACATAAAATATGGTTGTAAATGGTGTAATGGCTTTTTTTTTTTACTCCCTTTTGACCCTCATAACTTAACGACCCCTTGACCGATTTACTTCATTTAACAAACCAGTAAAATTTAAGAGTACTATCCGTACCAAATTTTATGAAGATTGGATGAGCGGTTTAAAAGATCTCGTCGAACAAACATACAAACATACAAAGCATTTTTGTCCAAGTTGTCACTAAGATCTGGTTCGCTTCACTCACTCGATCAATAACAGCTACTATGTAGTCAGTGTCTTTGCTGTTGTGAACAGTGGTACAGTTTATGGCATGCTAATTTAATTCATAGATAATTGAATTTAATCATTTTGTGTCCGTAAAATAACTGGTTTAGCTTAGTTATTAGCACAACGAATCTTGCATACAATAATTGCTCGTCTAGCAAATGAAGCGAAATAATTCAAAGCGAGTTCAGATATCGTTATAATAATCACACTGCGTTGCTTTTTCTTATTGTAAATAATAATGTAAATGACGATGATGATTGATGTCAAATAGTCACAACTTCACAGTTCTTTATGTATCTCTGAAATCATGAATCTCGTGTTATTCAACTGCATTAACTTGTCAAATATAAGACGCGAAATTCCTCTATCTTGACACATATTAAGCTTAGCTTATAGGCGTCATCTCCTCCAAAGAAATATCCCACCGTCATTCTCCCTGTTATATAAATCCGATGTTTAGTTTAGTTTAGTTATGTATAACGTGTTTTGTCTTTATTGATCGAATTTAAATCCGATTTGGTTACATTTGAGGGAATTAGGGGGAACCAGACAGGGTACCCCCCGTGTTGCTGCACTGGATGGGTCACCAGTGCGGATTTTCAAAAGGTATAAATATCTCGGACACATTCCTACTGTCGACATGAAAAATGAGACACGAGAACAGCGGATGAAATAGAGAAGGCCCATACGTTTTTTTTCTGTAAATCCTGCCTGTGTTTGTGGACTTCACAGGCTGATAATGATGATGAGATGATATGTGTTAGACAATCTATTTTTAGTCTATGAATAGATTTTTATGAATCTCCTAGCGATTGTCTTGCGTCATTAGTCAGTGTACAAAGTAGATAGGTACCTATAAAACACATCAAACCTCTGCACCGACTACGTGATTCACGTTAAAATGATTCATATATTTCCTACGTTTTACTTTTCAGTCTTATTCAGAGAATTTTACCTTTTCACCCAACGAATAAATGAAGGCAAAATGAAAGCCTGGCTTTGTACTCGTACATCTGTTTCCTAGTAATTTTTCTTGTTTTTAAAAACAAAATTCTGAAATTCTTAAAGAAAAAAATTCGAAATTAGAATTAGATTTTTTTTTAAATAAAGACCACCTCGTACGTAACTCAAAAAATGGGGTTGACAAATTATTGGCCGAATACTCAAACGCCACTTAAATTAAGTTCACCATCTCTTACAAATGAGTAATGTCAAACAAAGGCAGAGAAATTTTAAGTGGTGCTTAAACTTGAGTAACGTTTCACTATTTCGGCCTATGTGTCTTAATACCCCATGTGATGTTTTTAGCGTCATTATAAGTGTGGCATTGCTCTTATTATTTTCTAATAGTTAATATTTATTAGTCCGTGGTATTGAACTCTACCGCCTTTTATTTATTCAAATCGTTTCAATTGATTAATTTGCATAATTTACCGAACGGTTTTATGCACAATCATATTTATTGGTACATCAAATTGAGGTATTAGTTACCTAGTAGATAGTATTATGTGTTTTGCATATTATTTATTGATGGACCATTATTTTTTACCAACATGGAATACAAATTTTAATTAAAAAAAAATAACATTACAGTTACCTGTATTCAACTAATATATTACGAAAACATACTTTCTTTACTTGTTACTGTGTGAATTTTCTCAGAAATAACGTGACTGAACGTAGGTACTTATATTTTCAATAATGTCCCCTTGAACGGTATTTACCCAGACGACTGATATAGGTAAGTAACCGTAATGTAACCAACGTCAATTTGTAATGGGCACGTCATCTTTGCAAAGTCAAAAACGGAGCACGGCACGTGCCATGTAAATGTTCACTAGTATTTTAATAAATAATTTTCATTCATAAAATTTTTATTCATATTTCTTTTACAATGTTCAATAACGAGGAAAATTTTTGAAGGCAAGCTGCAAAGTAATTGCTTAAGTGGCTATCGATAACAAGGAGGCAATAGAAGGTAGAGGCACGAATCCAGGTTATGCTTTGGCTGTGAGCGATAAGGCATGCCAGGAAACGAAGTAATTCTGTGCAAATATTTGCTCTTGCGCACCCGTTACGCACAACACACATCTGCAATTAATATGGCACATCAAAACATTGTTCACTGCGATATTACTTTCTCTTCTTCTTTAATTAACTTTCTTGGTTTATGTCGTTTGCTGCGCTAACTACGTTTTTTTATAAAAGAAGTTGTATTAATTTGTGGATACAAATAGCTTCGCAAATTTAAAGTCGATCTACGTGCTAGTGTGATTCGATTACTATTATTTTTATTTTGTTACAGGCTCTAATAATTTTTTTATCACGAAACGTACTGTTCTTTGGCATAATCACAGATCATATAATACTATACTAGTAGCATAATTTACTTAGTTGCTACTACCTACAAGCAAGGTTATATAATCAATCACATTCACTCATATCATATTACTCAGTATATCAAAATCTACACCACACTGTCATTTTTGTTTTTTCTAATATTCCCTATCATTTTCCGTGCACTGTACAGCATAGGTATTGTAAATTATCGTTCAGAACATCACGTTCAGTCTGCCAATGGCCTCGCGATGTTCTTGGTACATTCGTGTCCTGAATCGGGGGACAATATTAGCAAATAATAAATCACTTATAGGCAGCCTACAGGCGTTATGTCCCCGTGCATTTCAATCTAAAAGCCTCAATAATGCAATAGGGTTTCGGTGAAAATGCCTTTAGATACTGTGAGGTAGAGAGCAAAATCCTCAGTATGTAAAATGCACCAAGGTATTGATCCGCAGTAAGAACTGTGCTGACTTGCTTATTAGGCCAAGTACATCTAGATCTAATTAACGGATTGTTGCTAGGCATGTTTTTGTACTAATTTATAGTGCTCAATATACATTTTTTTTTTGAAGCAAAAGATACAGTCGAGTGAAAGATACCAGGTCATCTACAAAAACTTGAATATCGTAGAAAGAAACCATGAATACTAGCTTAGTAAAATCATGCAAGATAATAATACTGATGAATATTCATCAATCGCTGGAGTATTTCAGCAAATATAGTTATGGGCAGCCTCCAGCTAATAATTATTCTATGAACCACTTGAACAGTAAATCGAAAATCAATCGGTAAACGTATGTTGGTATTCTATTCTAGTGGCAACCGCGTTCTGGCAAACATAATGTAGAGCGGCTCCCGCATAGATTGATCTACTTCTACTTGGACAGTCAAAATAAAACCTGGGAAATCCTGGCTCAATGGACCGAATACTGAAAGATTTTTATTTTTTCATGAGAATTTTCGTATTAGATACTTTTGTCGTTATTTTTTTTTTTTATAATTATCATCATCATCACCAGCCTGCAAAATCGATTACTGGGCAAACGTTCTCCATCATTCTTCATCTTCGTGTCTTGGAGAAGGCGGTTCTACGCTCCAGGTTTCAGTTTCGTAGTTGCAATTCGAGAATCTTTATTTACGCTACTTATGGATCTATATTGGAGTCGTAAAATCTACCATCACTTACTTATTTTACGACCCTGAACGGTTTCTAAGAACAATGCATTGTCTGTCTAGCTCCGAGCTTCCTGTGAAATCGACACCTTGGAGGACATCCGTTTCCTTTGCATACTTTTGCATACGCGAAATATATTCTAAGTATAGTAAAGTTAATTTATAAACGGAACAGCCATTTTTGTACCGCCATTAGTTTTTATTGATGGTGACGTGTGGGCACGAACATTTCGGTTGAAGTAGTGCGAAAGCGTGCCCACAGCCCCGGCAAGAGGTGTAAGTAGGACCCCGTTGGGTTTTAGTCGGTAGGAGTCCGACATAACTCTTCTGTCGCTCACCACGGCAGAAGAGTATACATGAGGATTTCCCAACGTTAAAAAAAAAAAAAAAAAAATTAAATAGATATGAGCTCTATGTATTTGTACTACCAATATCTATGTTGGTGAGGTCAGTCACTTCAGTCAGTTTTTCCATACTACCTAATAGATTTATAAAAAAGATAATTGGTAGAAACAAATTAAATAAGAATTGTGGTTTTAAAATTAGAAGTAACAAAAAGTCAAGTTCGACCGATCATAAAACAAAAAGTCAAGAGCATTGAGGATTCGTCTAATCACGGAAGCCCTCTAAAAGGAAGGCTATACCTACTTAGTATGGCAATTATATTAGAAAAGCAATAAACGACCAGACGAAGCCATGCTGGCGCCACTCTTATTTGACCTCCACCACAGAAAACTCCTTTCATAGATAATGTTCCCGACTGTCCCGACTGGATGCTCCGGCGTGTCTGACCTAAATTGACCTAATAACTGCAAATGGCGTACAATAAAAGTATGCACTTGACTGATCTTGAAATAGAATAGCTATCTATAATTTCATTGCCCTTCGTTCTAGCGGAAGTTTTGCAGGGTCTCTGTTGATAGCTACCCGTAGATACCACCCTATCATAATACTATGTGATCTGCAAAGACCTGAGAGTTGTGTATCGTATAAAATACTAGCCGTCTCCCGCGGCGTTGCTCGCGTTCTACCCTTTAGAGTGTGACTTTTCATAATTCCTTTCTTAGTGCACCCCTACACTATATAAGGATACTACCCTCCAAATTTCATACCTCTAGGACTTATAGTTTAGGCTGTGCGTTGATTCTCTGTCAGCTTCAAAAGAGTTTTATATATATTGAAATTTCCTACTAATATTTTAAACGCGAAAGTTTGTAAGGATGTATTGGATGTATGGATGTTTGTTACTTTTTCACGCAAAAACTACTGATCCGATTTGGACGAAACTTGGAATATCAACGGGATCCAACGGGACGCAAGCGAAGTCGCGGACGGAAGCTATAGTAATAAAATATACTCACTTGAGGAAAAGGTTAAAGGAGCTATCATTTCTGGTCGTTGGGACATCCTTGACGCTAGACGGTTCGCTCCGAACACCCCTCAAGGAGTTCCTCAGCTGCCTTGGGATCGAAGCGAGGAGGCCACTGCTGTTTCTTCTTTGGTTCAAGCTCTTCGAACGCGTCAGTTTCCCTGACTCCAAGTCTTCACCCGGAGGGGATACTTCATCCTGGCTTTTAGATATAGTAGTACCGGACGCGTTTGTTTTAACGATAGTTGGAATAGCAGTTTGAGTATCTCCTAACAACTTCTCCCATGGCGAGGCAAGGTCTTCCTCCGAGATCGTCTCGAAGCTCCTCGGGCCTACCGACGAGCACGTTTTATCTGACATATTGATAATCACAGCTAAGGGTATTGAACGTAGCACAACAGACACCTACAGGGCACTTCGTCACTTTGGATTTTTAGTTTCTTGACAGCACTTCACTCGTATCATAATATCCATTTGTAAATCATAATGTTTGGGATAGAAATGTTGACACTGAAACAAAAGAAAGGTGATGGTTAGACAAATGACTGATAGAAACTGGCAGTTATGTCTATGTAATATAGTCTAGATTTACACGCTTTGAGTCGTGTAAAAAGTAATATAAATTTGAAAGTGTATCGCTTTCGGAAGCAAAATTGAAAGTGCTCGTATTATTTTACCAAAATTTCATGCAATGTTTCATTTTCGCATCTCGCTGAAGTTATATTACATGCATTTGTCTGCTTTCTATTCTTTTGTTGGTTGTATACGTATTGTTTAAAGAGAAAGGTTGCCGTTAGAAAACTATACACACAGTCACTTAAGTTATTGCTAGGCACACAAAGTAGAGTGTCTAACTATTAGGTAGGTAAGTTTAAATTGCAAAAAATGCCAATTACGTTCTAAATCTGAGATTCCTTTTCTGATTATGTATAATAATAATATGGCCAACTAATTTGCAGTTAAGTGTCTAGTATTAAGATCTTACAAAATAAACTATGTGAAAGTAGGTTGCACATTCATGAAATAGTCGTAAAAGAATAGTTTTTATATTCATCAACTCAATAATTATTTTTGTTACCTAATTAATGGATATTGTATAGCAATTCTTTGTGGCTAGGTTTCAATAATGAATTTACAGGCCAAATGGAATTTAATGTGATGTATGTACTAAGTTTTAATTTATTTTACGTACATTTGCTAAGATATTCATTCATAAACAGTGATACCTGATTTGTAAAGCGTAGGTATCTATACCTACGATAACTACAACTTTAATTTTACCGTATTTTTTTAATATAGTATCTTTTTTCTTTGTCACATTTCAGAAAATAAAGTACTTAGGTAAAAGAAAAAGATTGCAGAAATCTCAAACAGAACAAATTAATTTTCTGTGAAACCACACAATCAATAGGTAAACAATTCTTGGAAGAATTTTGCTTGTAACAAATTAGGAATGTAATTTCTTTCATATCACCATGACGCATATACGCACATACTTAAGTAGGAATGTTATCAGATTTTTTATTTTTAATATTGTCATGTTTCATATTTGAATACCTATAGGTTTGGTATATTTTATGCTTATACCTACATACATAATTTTAGCGAACAGAGCTTAACGACAACACATTCACGTTCTTACTTTTCATAGTTTCGTGTGACAGTTTGTCTAACTGTTGCAACGTGAGTGGCTAGCTTTATTCTTGTTTATCAGCAAACAACAATAATATAATCCACAACACATATTAATAATCATTTTATTATTTGACATCGGGAAACCGGAAAAGTAAAAATATAGTGGAACACTACACTATACTCGCGACTGATTTAACATTGGACTGTAGAGGAAAAATCGACTGAATAAATAAAAACTGTTTGCTATAGTGTATATCAGGAAAATTGTGCATGTATTAGAATGGTATTTGGAACCACTATTATATGTTTAATACATATATGTTAACAGCTATTCCATGATGGGCAAGTATTTGGATAAGAGAAGAGTTAGTAAAAGAAAAACCCCTTAACTTTGCAACATCGGACAATTAAGCGGGACTAAGAAGACTAAGGGGGTATTGGCCTTCTAAAGCTGATATAGCTAAAATGGTCATCTCTTTTGGTTGTCATGCAACAGACAATAACAGGTGGGTTACTCTCGACCACAGTTCCAATCCGGATTCATAGATTTTGACAGAAGTCCTGTCATTTTTCAGTACTAAATGACACAAAATCCGACGAGTTTTGACATTTTTTGAAACGACACATAGCACTTTTATTTTAATAGTTTTTCTTGTGTTATTGTGAGTATTGTTGTTTAATTTTGGTGGAATTTTAACCAATAATACTTAGGTCGTAACATAAAGTGTGAGCCATTGGAATAAATGTGTGTAGAGTGGTTTTTCTGAATGTGAAAATTCGTGTTAGGTTTTGAAGAGAAAATCCACCATTTTCTTTTCAAAACAAACGACAGCCGACTTGATAAATGACTTGACTTGACTTATTTATTACAATTTTAACACTTGACATTGGCAAAATTGTCTGTCGAAATGACGGACACAGGCCATTATGGAAGAGAAGAAGAAGAAGACACAAAATCCGGATCCAATTTGGAACGGCGGTGGTCGGGAGTAGCCCTACAGAGCATGTTTTAAAGCCGCGCTAAAATGACAGGAGTATATATGAATACAGAGGTTTATTGGAAGATTGATTAGGTTTTCCCTATTTATGGGTACAGTACCTACAGATAAATTGAAAACGATGATTATCTAATAGTTTGTAATAGAGAAACAGGAGATGATTTTCCCCTCCACTGTACCTTTGGCCGTCGTATTTTAAAACAGTACGTCTGCCAAATGTCCCGCTCTTAGTGAATCTGGGTCAATGCTCCAGTGCGCTGAATCACGGTCCGATGGACTCTTGCACCAGATCAGAAAATTATCACAAGCAAAACCATTTTCATGGAAATCCGTGTTCTTAAAAATCATTTCTCGGACGTGAACCCGGAAAAAACACTGAGCGCGATGTAGCTTCTGTTTTTTCATGGAATTTCAGACGGACTCGATTTTCCGATTTTTTTATCTGTTACACGGATACCAATAAATTCAAGTAAAGCGTTTGGTATTTGTGGCATTGATACTTCTTGGTCATGGTTCGGAATAATGAAAATATTTAATATATTGTTTCACTAAAGTAAAATGACATATTATACGTAAGTACACAATATGCATGAATAAAAACATTTTAGAAAATACTACGCACAATAATTATTAAGGCCGTAGTACTTGAACTCGCATTTTCACTTCGCTTTTAAAGAAATTAAGACTTTTCGACTTTTATCTTTGACTCGAATCGGAAACAATTACATGCAAGCCACGCAAAATTAAAACAAACGCATATTGACAGATTTCACGAAATGTGCCAATTTGAAACTAATTGTATTATTTTTATTTACATTTATTGTGCCATTAGTAATATTCTCCACGTGTAACAAGTTGGTTTTATTGTGAGGAATGTATGCAAATGAGTAACTTATTTTTTATAACACGATGGACAAAGGATCATGCCTTTGTGATGTTATGGCAATACCAAAGTGTTGGGTAATGCGAGTGCGTAAACTAAGATGCGTATTCCGGCCTTTATTTTTATGCAGACTATAGCTACTATACAATAGCTGGTTTTTTATATATTTTATTCTGGCGCTGGAGGCTTGTCCTTTTGCCAAGTCCTTTTCTGGGTTTACGAATATTTTTTGACACTTATGAGCACATCACTTTGCACATGTCTAAGCACTTAGGTGGTCGGTCTGATTACGCCCTCTTCGGACATAAAGGGTATTTATGTTACACCTTGTATAGATACACGTTCCACTTTGTTTTACAATAGCTAAACTAGATGGTTGTCTGGGATAACTAATCTTTATTTTTTAGTCCAAATGTCTACATTATGATATTCTGGAACAGTCTATGGCTAAAACTGCTCATGCTAAAATTGCATGAATAAGTTTTACCGCTTATCGTCAATCACGAGGGCGATAAATACTCCTTGCGTTGTGGGAAAAACAAACAATGTGGCCTGTTATTATGCAGATATATTTATGCAGATAGCAATATTATCTGATCTTATTCAAACTGTTTGATTAGAACTCGTTTGGAACGAACCTTGATTATCTGTAGGGCTCGTGATGTTGCACGCCTACTTCTAGGTAAGTAATTTTCTTAATGCCTACTCATAACCTTTAAAAGTGGTACTTTAAAAAAACTTCGTAATGACTTTCCTCGTATTGAGTATCTTCAGGTTGTGAGCAAAAAGTTTTGTAGTTACCAAAAAGATTTTTGTTTGATGACATCCAAAACATGATAGATACTCGTTTCACAAGAAGCAGAGCAGCATATTATAATACGAGTAACTATCGAACAACACTACTATTTTATGCAAAGAAAGTGTTATATGTATTGAGTATAATAATATGGATTAATTAATCCTACCTACTATCATAAATCTAAAAGAACCACAATTTCAAGTGGGCTATAGTTTCAATCAGTACAATAATTACAAACACAGGAAAGCAATACGCAATTTCGTGTACGAGAATGGCGTGTTTTTTTTTTCAATTATTCTTATTTAAGTGCCAATCTACTGAACCGATTTTGATAAAAAAATTATGGGACTAATCTGAAAGATAAAAAAAAAATATTTTCAAATCGGTTCATAAATGACGTATTTCTGAGGTAAGTTATACTTGTTTGTCTTAAGATGCATAAGTTTAAAGATAAATGTTCTTAATTACATACCTAATTAGCTTTGGGAATACCCATTGCTCCTAGAACACTAATGCTATTTGATATTTCAAGAATGTAATTTAAATAAATAATACAAAATCTACATAGGTACAAACCGCAAAATTTAATATGTCTCTTGTAAATGTCAAAGCGCAAATTACTCACTGATCCTCTCGCTCAAATTATTATTAGTTTATTACACTACTGGAATGTCCGCTCCCAATTTGAATGGTTTTATTTTACAAACTAAATTAATCTTTGTCACATAAAACGAAAGAAAATTATCTTTAGTACTTTTTTACGAGAACCATGCGTCCCAAATTCCGAGTCTCGTAGTTCTGAAACTATTCTTCAAACCAAAGAAGTTAAAATGACATATCGTCCTTTTTCACATGTAAATAGATACTTATTTACAGACAGACGGACAGTTCCGGGTGAAAAAGGATAGCGCGGGATTGAAGTGTGCAAATATTTGGTTACGCGCGGGCGTTCGGGTTGGGAGGGATTATTCGGTAGAGATAAAATAAATGATGACTAAAATATTCCCTTAAAAAAAATGTGTCTTTTTACGTTCATATCTCGTAATTTTTCACATTGACGATACAAAAAATAAACGGCAAAAATAACATACTTACATATCAAACTCATAGGTTTTCTTTGTTGCCAGGGTACAACAAATACCATCGTGTATGATGAGAAGATGTTGCCTCATAATTATAATGCCTTTATTTAGCCCGTCTCGTCATAAGGATGTAATTAACATAGCTGCCATAGCATCCAGATTTAAATGCTGATATTAAAATACCAACATCAGAAATCCACTGTTGGTCAACTTTAGTAACAGAGGTTCCTTCACAAGGCGTTTGCGAGTAGCCGATATCCAGACACACACAATACCCACAATTGCTTATTGCTCGAAAAATATTGGCGTTTAGATTAAGACATTCTATCTCAGATCATCCTCAAAATTAGGCATGAAATGATGGTTTTGTTTTTTGAAGAAATACTTACTAAGGGTGCGTTTACAATTATCTATATAAGCAGAGCGGGCAAGTGCAGAACGAGAGAACCAATCACAAATTGCCATCTGGTTTCCTCAATACTAAAATTCTCTCAGAATATTTTTTGTGACTACTCAAAAAAATACCAGCTTTATTTTTAAAACCATACCAGATAAGTCAAAGCCCAGTTTAGAGTCATCAACTTCTTGTACATCTAAATGTCTTTATCAGCACGTGAAGTTTTACGAGCTCGTTAAATATATTTCATGATTCATAACAGCACGACGTATTCAGTTCATTTGCTCATTTACATCTCTGTAAGAAACAGCTGATTAGCTGATGATGATGCAAGGTGTACAGTTCTAGGCTAATAATATGGCACATTTTGAATGACGTCGCGATTTCCAGAAATGGGTAAAGTTCAAAACGTGATTTTTTGATTGTGAGATGTAAAAGTTGCATGCAGTTTTTATTTTGCAATCGATTTCAGCTAATTTATGCAAAATAGTCACGTTTTTCGACACATGAGCCCAAAGATTCTTATATGTAGGTATGTATTTTTACTTTTACTTAAAATCTAAACCCAATATTAAAGAAAAGAAAAAATATTTTTCCGCTTATCTGTCAGAGTCAAGACTCAGAGTCAAGTTATATTTTAAGCCGACGCGGATGACGTAATCCGTCATATCGAAATACAATAATAGTAGGACTCGAGAGCAACGAATCCGGGTCACAGACGTAAACCAAATCTCACATCTTCAAAACTCGTATTAGTACCGATTGATGATTCTACTCATTTATATCTAGTTCTTGTTTTGTTCGAGGTCATAATAATTATTGGTTAGATAGAAATCATTTGCTCAGAAAAATTAATGATAGTGTTACACTTGTATAACAGTGTAATTCGATGGGAAAAAAACTCCCAACGAGTCACACTATGACTGTATTAAGCTTTTTGAAAACCTGACTTGAGACGAGATCTAACATTTTATTTACAACAATGCCGGTAACAAACATAACATCTTTTTTTTACGTTGACGCCAATTACATACTGAAGTACCTAGGTACATATTTGCTTGTTATTTTGAGTTTTTTTCGCAGTGACCGTGAACACGAAATTCAACCAAATCACTAAGCCTAATGATGTTTATGGTTATTTTGGCCATTATAATCATTATAGGTCAATCAAAAATTTCCACTATGAAGTTAACCGGAAGGAAAAATATTGTTAGTGGTTTGTGTTATCTGAAATTTCATTGCATATAGAGATGGTAGGTGATAGAAGTAAAGACTATCATAGAGGACTTCACTTATAGGCAAATGTAACCTCCGTACACCAGCTGGGTCACACTTTTTGTCATTAAAAAAAACACATGCATATTTAGAAACATTGTTGATACTTACCACAAATACTTTTTTTTTAATGAAAAGTAACAATACTAATAAATTCAAGATTGATTTGGTGTACAAATCTAATGAGATATTTTCAGTACCAAACCGCACAATGAATTAACTGAAAATGTGACAGCGTAAATGCAACCTTTGTGCAATGAAATAAACGCTCTTTTCAACACACTTGCTCATAAAGTGGCTCTATGGTCACCGCAATTAGGCACATAATGATACCCATAATCAAACTGTGACTTTTTCATTGCTATAACTCACTAGTGAGTTATAGATTTTTTTTTAAAATTTTATTGGTTGAGTAGCTTTGTTACTAAAAAAGTTTTTATTCAAAAAAAAGATCGTGTTCAATAGAACAAATAAATGAATGTTCCTATTGCTTGCTCATTTCATGCAACTTCTTATTTAAATAGATAATTTTAACTCGTACGTGTTTAATAAATAAAACTTTCACTCAAATATAACTTTTGTTTTCTCTGTAATAAAAGAAAGCTTTAAATTCCCCATTTTTTACGTGGCAGAATAGGCGCAAGCCTTAAGCGCGGAAAATAAATAAAAAAAAAACCTCATCTCTTTAGTCTGTGGCCGATCGCAATGCGCGCGCATAGGAAAACTGATTAATTTTTCCCGCCATAGCGAAACATTTTTCACAACGCGTTTTCACTGTTGAAATTATAGTTATTTTATTGTTATTTTATTCACAAGTGTGTTGAAAAACGTCGTATGATACACGTGTGTATTGGTGATTACCGTTCTCGGCTTTCTTAAGACCCTCGCCTACGGCTCGGGTCTCAATGGCACCTCGGCGGTAATCACCAATGTACCACACTAGTACCATAATGTACTATTGTTATACTATACCCGACTTCAAAGAGGTTCTCAATTAAGCGGTTTTGAATTGTAATACGTAGATATCGTCTGAAAACAGCTAGACTATACAGAAAAACAAAAACATAGCCATTTGAACCCGGAAGTCAGTGAACGTTATAGTTTTAAGACATTGTATCGTAAGAACAATGGTTCGTAAACATTTGACCCGTGTCGTGACAGATTATGCTTTATAGTTTGCAGCCATCTGTTTTTTTATTCGAATTTTCAAAATTACTGAAGTGGAATCAATTGCCAGATTTTCATACTTTTACCATCAGGTGTGCTAGCAGCCATGCTTAGCTATAGCTCATAAAAAAAAGTAGTCTCAAGCGAGGTTCATCGATTAGTTTTGAAATTTTAATTGAAAATTCTGCCAAAAAAAGAAATGACAGACAGAGGCCATAATATAGGTAGAAAAGAAGAAGACGAAATAATAAGTCAAGTCAAGTCAAAACATTATATTGAGACTATATAATAGTATAATGAGAAATTACAGGACAAATTATGTATTATAAATTATACAGGATTTATTTATTTATTTATAAATTGGTTTCCTGATTTTGATCAAAACCCGTCACAAGACTAATCGATTACTAGAAATAATAATCGCGTAGAATTGCGTCAAGCCTATGTAAATGTGGTTTCTGATTACACTTGCAAGCCATTTAGCACTTGGTAACAGTTTATTATAATTAATTCTTAGTGCAATCAAATAACGCCTTTGAAATTTAAGGCGCGTTTTTGCTGAGACTAAAAATTATGTATCATCAGATGCATTTGTTGCTAAGTAGAACCTACTAGGGTTATACTCGAAAGCATACGAAAAATTGTGAAGTATTCCACTTTTCGCACCTACGTTATTCCACTTTTGCGCACCAATCAATTTTAAGTTTGGTGCGCAAAAGTGGCATAGATTTAATTATTTAAAATTTGCGCACTATTTAAACTATTCCACTTTTGTGCACCAAGGATAAAGTAGCGTCTAGTGATAGTTGAGATGACGTCAAAACCTAAACAGAAATTCGTCACTGAAACCGACTTGCAATACTGCAGTATTGTGGTGTATAGTGCGTGCTACAAAATTTGTTCACTTGACCAAAAAGAAACAAATTAATGACGTCAAATCATTTCGTATAACTGTCAGTTGCTACGAGTACCTTATGAAACTATCAATTTTTTTTAAGTGGCGCCTGCTCTGTCTTATCAGCGCTCTCGCCTGAAAAGATAAGTCGCGACTCTATCGGCATTGCATTATAAAAGGAAGCCTAAACTCGAGTTAGAAACAGGGTTTTTTGATAAGACCGGGATGAAACTCCTTACATAAGAGCGTATGACTCAAGTACTAATCTGTGACTTTATTTGCCACCATCTCTCCCATCAGTCGAGAGTTTCTCAGTAACAGAATAAATATACCCAAAAAAAACTAACGACTTTATCACTGGTTTTGTTTTATTTTTTATTTAGAGAAAATAAAGAAAATGAATCACCAGTGATTCGATTCCACTTCTAACCAAGGTTTTGAGTTGCAAAGAAAATTTGAAATCATAGGTACTACATTATTGCTGAACAATAGCACAGATCATAGACAATAGTTAAACAATAGAGCAGCAATTACATAACCACGCGACTGTAAAATATGGATTTAGTACGAGAACTAGCGACTGTCACGCAAAACTATTGTGAATTTATGATGCCTGACAGGAGACTGCGTGAGAAAAAATACGACTCAATACCTGTGGGGCAGTGGATTGCTTGACTTCATATCTACCACCAGCCAAGTATATGCTATACCTTGACACCTATAGTTTTGACTAAACAACACCGATAAACTTAGTAAAACACTGGCAAAATTGTCTATCGAAATGACGGACAGAGGCCATAAATAAAAGAAGAAGAAGAACTGCCCAGTTGACAGAGAATAAAAACTAATCAAAGAAATCGCATTTCTAAACCATAATAATGTGGCAAATCTCATACCTTTTTTCAACGACTAATTTTCTAGAACAGAATGAACACTAAAGGGTCAGAAGTCAGGAGCAATCGCATAGTTTCTAAGCGGTAGGTATACTAAGATAAGATAGCGAAAAACCGTTTCTTAGGAAACGCTATAAGCGCAACGTTTTTTATTATAGTCTAGTTTTATTTTGCTATTTTATCACATAATAAGAACTTTTTAATTATTATTTTATACTATATATATTATATATATTAATCATAAATGTGGAAGTAATTTACACTTGATTGACTTATTAAATAATATTAATAATGGCAAAGTGGTTTATTATACTGGAGCGACGCAAGAATTCCTTACATTTCTGTATTTGTAAATATTTGAAAGGGAATTTATGACGACAAACTTCTAGATTGCTGGCGCCACATAGCCACTGTTATTTAAGACGCCGACTACTTCTCGCTTGCAGATTTCAACATGTTTGAAGATATAAAATCACTGAATGTTAAAATGAGAAATTGGAAGCACCGTAGAGAATACTAACTAATAAGGACGGAAGGTTCCGCTAAAATTACATTTTGATTTTAGGAAGTTGAAATGTGCAAGCGAGAAGTTTAACTTAGAAATTTTATTATAAGTGTGTATGTATATTAGGACACCCTTAATAAAAAAAAAAGTACCGACGACACGGCGACTACGTAATTATAAACTTGGCAATATAATATAAGACTTAGATAAGAAATAATTACAGTGAAAAACGCTATAGATTTCACTGAAATTTCTAAAACTGATAGTCAGAGTTATTGATTTTTTAACTCGGAACAAAATGGCTGGATACGAGTAGATACCTACTGAAGGACAGGAACATTGATAAGTCATCATCATCAGAGTCAAAGGTGTATAATTTAGCAGTAACCACTAACTACTGACGTTCGTTTAGAACAATCTATTGTTATTTTAATTACCACTTGTAGAGACACAGAATAATACATAGCTTTCATCTAGATTTTTCCGTGCTTTATTGGATGTGATCTAATAATGGCTTTTATGAAGAAATCTGGAGAGACAATCTACGTTTTCATTTGAAAACAATATTTTTTTACTCATACCCTACTTTTTGCTATTATGGCTTACCTCGCGACCATATTTTTCGCCTTGTTTGGCCGTTAGAACTTTTTGATGCAGAAAAGAACTAAACTAAAATCGGCAAATCAGTGGTTGAGACTTTTTGGGGCAACAAACTCTTTCGTATCGTCAGTATTATTGATCTATGGTATCGTGTTCCTATTTCTAATCTAGGTCATTTTTTATTTTTTTTTAGGAATTTACTGCAGTCGCTGGTTGGTTTTAAAACTCTACTTGTAACGGACATCTTAAAAACGAGTTGTACCGGTTGTAGAAGTATTTAGCATCTAGAAATACTACAAAATATTTCTAGAAAACAACAAGAAATAACGCTTGAAATTTTTATTTGTGTTATATTTCTAGAAAATAATGCAATATGATAAGTACTTTTTACTTGGTTTTTCCAACCAGTCATTGCTTAATTAAATAAGGTAAGTACTTACCTACTATAGTTTTTATTACTATAATGACGCAAACTGATATTGCGATACTCAGACAAACCAAATAGTAAAACGTGATTCAAATTATCAAATAACCACCCAGAATTTGGGTGGTCCATGTATTAAAATAGGTACCTATAACTTTAGTGAACAGATAAAATATGCACAAATTATTCACACAATCATTTTAATATTTATAAGCGGTGTTAAGTTTCTAAAACTTAAACTGAATGTTACTTTGAACGAGATCAGACACATTAAACTGTAAAATAGATAGATAGATATATTCTTTATTGCACACCAAGAAAAGAAGAAAAACAATAAAAGAGAAATAAGTTTTAAGTATGAGGTACAATGGGCGGTCTTATCGCTATAAGCGATCTCTTCTAGACAACCTTTGGATGGACAGAAGCATGTCGATTAGGTAAGAAATAATGCTCCTGATGATAATAGAGACATTCACTATTTATATCAGTTTTCAGAAGTTTATTAATTATTTAATATGAAATAAATAAAATGTTTTAGACTGTATTTGTAAGTTTATTTTAGAGTAACTTATTGCGAGCAAAGTTGCGATGAAAATAATTTTGAGAACAGCCTTAGAAAAAAAATCGTAAAGCAATTAAGTACTTATGCAAGTTGAACGGTAGATTTTAAATACACTGAGTCATAAGTGAACTTAAGTAGCACATCTGAGTACCTCGGACAAGTTAAGTATTTACTTTTGTAGGTGAGTCATAATGTCGCTCTTAGTTTTCCAAGGACCTTAATTTTCTTCAATACCAGTTCTTTGGTAATTCTCTTCTACTGTTACTCCTAATACAATTAAAGCTTTATTTCAGTTATGTTACGGCTTATAATTGAGCGTTAAATGAATTCTAATTTCAAGTATTTCTTTGGAAAGGCTGCCAATAGACATGACATGATTGCCAATTTAGCAAAAGTAGGTGGTACAT
This sequence comes from Eulithis prunata, assembly GCA_918843925.1. NCBI lineage: Eukaryota > Metazoa > Arthropoda > Insecta > Lepidoptera > Geometridae > Eulithis > Eulithis prunata. Next base: position 3,917,395 of record OU974014.1, on the reverse strand, counting down.
GACGGTTACTGCATAAATGATGAATTGCTTTTAACCCTTTGCGCCTGGTAACAAGGTGTATATTACATTGAAGAATCTAAATGAGTTGCAAAAAATTTCGCCGTGATGTGAAGTCAACGGTTTCCGATCGACCACAGAACACGTAACAGGTAGTAAGGAAACAGAGCCCATCAGGTATCGGTGAGTCATTTAAGAAACCGGTATGCCTTTTTGTGGTCCATTCTAAGAAAAACTTCTTGATATATTTTTGGACTTTGATTCTCAGTTTAAAAAAAGAACCCACGTATGACGTCAAAACTCTTAACCGATCTTTTACAAAGAACTGTAAACTGAGTAGGTAGGTACCTATACCTACATTTCAATAGAGTTCAATTGAAGTGTTTGTCTTGTTCTAGCGCAATTAACTAATTGAATTTCAAATCTGTTTGCATTACTCGTAGTATATTTTCGGAATTTATTTTTAGACCTTTTTCAAAGCTTGGAACTAAAGTTTGCCTTTTTCGGGCTAACCTTACTAAACCGAACTACCTAACATCCTTAGATAAAGTTAGACGGCGCTGGAGACGGACGTAGGACGTTAGATAAATATCTAAGTATACCTAAGACGTACTGCGAAAAAATATCATCGACTTTTTTTTTATGTTATAACTCGCAGACGAGCAGGCGGGCCACCTGATGGAAAGTAGACTTACGACAAATCGATGTGTATTCGAGCGGGTGAAATCTTGGGAAAAAACTAGTATACATACCAGGTCTATTTACAAACCAGAACTTATCTATAAGAAATCGATTTATTGTATTACGTTACAGTGCAGTATTAATAATGCAACTATGTATGGCTCGTGTTTTAATCAGTGTAAAAAAAACCTTTGTTATTTCAATTCATGCGCAGTTTTGTACAAATGTGAAATGTAAATGTCCATTACAATTGTATTTGTAGAAATAATTACTTGTATTACTAATATATATTCCACGTGTATAGTAGGTTACAGGTACTAGCGCGCCGCTGCCGCCAGTAGTAAAAATAAGAGACTCGGGGATTATAAATGAGGGCATAAGTGCAAATTCAAGCTTATTATGTAGGTTCCTCGATAATGACGAGATCTTGTCAATAGCTATACTAGTAGTTCGCCCCGAACTGAGATCTCGTGATGGTCGGAAGTTAATAAAACCCAAAAAAAAATTATTGACCAATGGTTGTAATAAACTTTGCAAATCGCTTCAAAATCGCCGTCTAGCTATGTACCAGTCTTACTTGAACTACAAAATCATTGAAACTCCACGAAATGGTAGCTCACGTTATACTGGGTTTGCCAATTTTATAATTTTTACAATAACTCAGAAACTATTAGACCTAGAATAAAAAAAACGGGTTTGGAATGTCTAAACCAAACCCTATGATATGAGACCCCACTTGATATTATTGTACGACTTTTTACTCCCTTTGGACCCTCATAACTTCACGACCCATTGGCCGATTTACTTCATTTAACAAACTAGTAAAACTTAAGAGTACTATCCGTATACCTACCAAATTCTGTGAAGATCGGATAAGCGGTTCAAAAGATCTCGTCGAACAAACATACAAAGCATTTTTGTCCAAGTTGTCACTAAGATATTCGTTCGCTTCGCTCACTCGATCAATTATCTAACTGAAAGGTCATACTAAAGTTTCAGAATAAAGTAACCTTATTAATAACACATAAAGTATACTATGTACGTGTAATGTCAGAATATTTTTTGTGGTTATATACATCTATGTCACAAGGTAAATGTAAAGGCGAAAACATAATTATTTTCACAAATATGTAGTGTGTACGTACCTACAGATATTTACAATTTCCGTCCTCATCAAACTGAATTATGTTTATATTTAGCCTTGATTTGTAGGTACTACATAAGTACTTATATTGTATATTTTAACAAATCGCGGTTAATGTGCTATGTTATCTATGTAACCGATAAATTAAACAGCATTGAACATTATGGTAAGGTTACGTTCGAGTGTCGTCTCTACTAACCGATATACAGTTACTTACGTCACTCAATGCTAAACTAAAACAATAGGAAAAACTCACCTTCATATACGGACCTATCATAAAGAATTATTTATTATATACGTTTCGCGAAATCGAATTTCACGAAACCAGTCCACAGGACACGAACAGTTACAAAATAAATTTAAAAAGTTTCACAGCGATTATCACAGGTTTTTGTACGCGTATACAATACTGAAAGTCTGAAACATGTGCTGCAAAGTCACTATTTCACACTTTTCACGTCCTAATTAGCACATGTCACCATACAATCCGAACATTAATGAAGTTATTACTTTGAAAAACGTAGGTACTATTTCTTTTTCGGCATTTTTTAAATGGCTGGAAATGGAAAGAAAGTTTGTTTTGTTTTGGATTTAGTTTAGTTTGAATTCGCGGCGGGAAATATTTAATCTCGCAAGAGCGACGCGAAGTGCTCCGTGCGTTGTTCGGAGGCGACTGGCAGCGCGCTGCTAAAACTCTACATTTTGTATATTCGCGGACGCTAAAAACTAAACCGGTGATGATGGAAACCCCGTAATACTTCGTAGGACTGTTACCTAACTTCCAACATGTCCAATAAACCATGAGCGTATCCCAGATGACGTCACGCCCATTCATTACACCAAGAGCATTAGAGAGCATAATGATTTACTCGACCACGAAACTAGAAACTAACTGTCCTTGTGATTTACTGAATAAATTGATTTTTTACTCGTATCTATTTAAATTAAAATGGTGGGGTTTCCAACTCTCTATGTGCTTCAAATTGGGTTCAAAAACCCCCAAAAATTTTAATTCTCACTCGAGGGATGTCATGAGGGCGACAATCTCGAGACCTCCATCATAGCATAGTGAGTGACTGGTTTTAGGAATCCAGGAAGCACATCTTTTAGACACTTTTCTATGTAGAGAGGGAACAAATTAAACACACATATGTGCTAGTTGGATTCACAGCTTCTGAGAGTAAATATTATGATTCTGAAATGCAAACACATTGATTTATTGGCACCCTGTTCCGTTGCTTTTACAAACAAACTAACAGTAGGTACTCACGTATTGTTAAGTAGAAATGGTATTTATGGAATTCGGAACTAACTTACCTACACATAAAAATATTTAACGAATGTTATTTATTTGACATGTCACATGACTCATGAGTATACTCAAAGTTAAAATAAAAATCTTATTCTATGTTCATAGTGTAAAAAGTAAAAAATAGGCTTCCCGTACCGGGAATCGAACCCGAGCCTCCTGGGTGAAAGCCAGGTATCCTAGCCACTAGACCATACGGGATATAATACTAGGCTTGAAATTGTTGTATATACAGTAACATATTTATAGTTCCCAAGAGAGTTTTTCCAAACTACAATAATATGGCTCACTACTTTTTATATTTATAATATACAAAGATTTTAATGTAAATGTTAAATAAAGGTTATTCAGGCCATCTAGTGGATATCAGATAAACCAAGTATAATTAGGTTGTGAATCAGAATAACACAAGCGGAGAACCTCACTGCTCTACAAAATACAAAGTAGTTAAACTACTCACTGATAGATGGCAGTTCGTGGTATTGTGTCATTTTAAAAGACAGGAGATGGCTTTACAAGCGCTTCATTTATTTAATTGGTATCGATTCTCTTGTGGCATTTATCTAAACTAACCTAATTCGATAGTACTGAAAATTGAAACAAAAAAATTGGTTCCATTGACCACTTATGTATTAAGTCTAATTATTCTGTGGATCTCTATAATTTGTTGACTAAAATCTAAAACGCTAGTTTATATAGGTACTTCTTGAAATCTAGAAAAACCGTAGGGTTACTGGAATTTTGTATTTTATCAACAATTCAATACGACCAATGACCATGCGTGAGATTAGTCTTGATATTTCTCAAAGAGTACATGTTGCAAATTTTTTGTGTTTATTTTCTAAATGAATTAACAAATCTAAATTACGCTTATCAATAAATCTCTTAGCAATACTACTATTTGGATCTTTCTTCCCTAGATACATTATGGATTCTGTGGGCCGATCCCGGCGGCACTGCAATGCCGGGCCGACCCGTGACGGGAGTGGAGCGAGCTCCGAACATCCCGTCGCTTTACAAAAATCAGTTTAATATACTGGTCCCTCAGTGAGGGAACTTTCAGATATTAAGCTGAAAAGAACAGATACTACACTTTGATCTTAGCCAAAAGGCCGAGAAGCGATACCAATACAACATTCAGTAAGGCAGGTGACTGAAACCCGTGCGTTTTCGTCAGCGCGATCTACAAAGCGGACATTTTTACTAGCGCCCTCTAGTTCTGTTTGACGTAAATCGTTTGCCCTCTAGCCCCTTTGCAGAACACCATGGCAATATATTGTGAAAAGCTACACATAAAACACTGTCATGGGAGTCAAACCACTCACTCATGTATTTTACTTTTTATAGAGAGTGGATTCGTCAAGAAAATATTTTGTGATCGTAATTTTTTAAATTGTTGTTACCTATTCTAGTAACAGGTTGCGCTTTTTGATTGATGCGCTGTATGCTCAATATTTGTATTAGACTTGACGATTTAGTAATTATGACTCACCAAAACGCAACGTCAATTTCCATACAAAAGACATAAACGCGCTCCTTATACTGACAAAATATTTATTAACACACAAATATTGGGTAATACACTCTGTTTATTATTTTTTATATCAATCGTCCTGAAGTATATCTGAGAGCAAACACTAACCAGTGTCTGCTGACTTTGATTGCGACACCTAATTACCAGAATAAAAATGTATGTACTCGTATGTTACCTGAGTATTCCGCCAATTATTAATCGATTTTGATGATTCTTTTTTGTTCGATAGGATAGATCATACATAATTTTATAAGAATAAGAATAATTTATCAAAACAAAACTTAAATAATTAAATTTTATCAAAAGCGGTTCAGTAGTTCATTTCGACATTTCCTACGTTTGGAATTTCGGTCTACTTTCAAGTTATTGTGAATATTATATTGTTATAACAATAAATTTATAAGTAGGCAAATGTTTCTGTAACAACCGTTTTATTATTTTTATGGGAAAACTAAATACAACTGCATGCTTCAGCTTCTTTTTTTTTACTTTACAACACCAGCAGGCCTTATTACAAAAGGAATACGTATATTTTTAAATTCAATAAAACCACTGATATAAAGTGGTCATTTTTAAATTTTCTAACATCAACCAATGATTTCTTTGTAACGTAGGTTCCTATTAAAATCTACGCATTACGTTCATCCAATCTTTACCAAGGCGTTGAGTATTGGGTTCGGGCGTGAGTGCTTGCGCAAACACTCAAGTGTAGCACAACTCTATCCTCTCCAGGCCCTGTCTCCAAGGCCGTGCATGTTGTCATCTCAAAGTATCTCATGCTCGGCTCGTGTGAAGATGGGTGGTTCTCAAGACGAATCGCATGGGACACTTCCTGTTATGCGAGCTATCATAATAATAACTAACATTTTTCATTTGCAAACAGAATGACGAATAATAGGAGAGAATTTAAGAAAAGAACATGTTGTGCCGACCCCACCTAGTGGGATAAGGGCAGGAAGAAGAAGAAGATTTTTCATTTGCAAACAGCACTGTTGCCGCGAAGCTAAATGGTCGCAATGCAATGCAGGGCACGTTCTCAGTGAATGTGCTCGGTAAGGCAATGCATCGTTATAGGCAGTAAATAACCACTTAACATCAGGTTAGCCATTGGCTTGTTCAATCATTAGTATGTTTTGGGTAATGAAGATTGAAAAAATAATGACTGTTTTTGAACTAGGTACATTCATTGAGTTTTTTCCAGAAGATTCTGTGGATCAAGCTTTTAAACTTTTTTGTCTTTAGTCAAATTCAACTATGCCTACTTTTAAATGTCAACAGAGTGAACTCGGCTTGAGAGCCTGAGCATTTGTAAAGCTTGTACCATGGAAACTAGATAACCGAGAGAATATTATTTTGTAAATACATGCAGTACATGCTTATAATACCTAAACCCAAATATAGGACAAACATGGTTCTCAGTGGGGATCGAACCCACAACCCACAGCACGAAAAGTACAGCTAATACCAACTGATATCTGCCAAGTATGTGCCTATCTTCTCAGTATTTCTGACTTCAAACAACATTGTTATTGTTTGTTTTATTCATCTAAATATTTAATAGTGGAATTGCGGACAAGATTACTCATCATTGAACTCTGGATCCAACTGGTGAATAATAAAACCAACATTGGTGTTGATTCTGTTCTTGAATATTCCTAAAATGTGGCCGTCTCTTTCTCATACACTGAAACGACTAAGACGACTATAGTCTTAGCCACGGAATTAATGAAATTATATGATTTTAGCGCTTGTGAAGATGGGTCAAGGTTTTTCAGTGAAACTCGAATGTAATCGAAGAGAACTTATATTTTTGTGTGTTCGCCGCGAGCGTTACGCTTAAACTAACTCGCTCGCAGGTCCAAATAACTTCCTGGACCTTCTAATTAAATATTACTTATATGAAAAAACATAACAAACTCAATACGAGGAACAATAAAGCTTCGCACCAAGAACTCATTGTGACTCTACATTGTATTCTCTCTACTCAGCAACGCTCACACAGTTTCTAAGGAACGATTACTATTATAAACAGGTGCTAGTACATTAACTGAGGCCCCGCAAAGGGAATAATGTAACACTCGGCCATCCTGCATCCTTGCGCTATGTCCCATGGCGCTCAGCTCATTTCTGCGTGTCCTTGGTATCCTCTGGCATCTATAACAAATAATCAGCCGCAGTATTTGATTGCCAGAAAAACAAAATAATGAAAGTTAATAAAATTAGGTACATTTTATAAACTAGGTATAGATTTTTCTTTTTCTTTAATTATTTCACCGATCACACAGTTTGTTCTATCACACAGTTATTTAACTGATCACACAGTTTTTGGTCTGATCACACAGTTACTGAACTAATCACACAGCATAGTTCTGGTCCTGCGTTTGTTTTGATATAAGCTATTTGTTTTTTTTTTTTTTATCACATCAATCACATAGTTCATCGCTTATACGTCATGTCACACAGTTTCTGCATTTGATATAAAAGTATCTCATTTTAAATAAACTGAATATTTTGTTTTACAGTCTTTTTCACTTAGCTGCATCTGCAATCATATTTTCCAACCCACACGTAGTTACAAAAGTCACACAGTCTGCCGTGGTAATAATCAAGTCAATGTTCCTTAAATTATAATCTGTTATTTCAACTTTGCCTTTTAAAATAATATTATCAATCAGTACATCAATTGAAGATACACCCAGTGATTTGACATGCACCGCACCACCAAATACTTTCATCAAAACTGTAGATGGATTAGCTTTTCCGCCTTTTCTACTGTGAGTGTATTTATTTTACTACCAGTATCTATATATGCCACTAGTAACTCACACTCATTTACTAATACTTTCTTTGTATACAAGTCCTGATAAACATTATACGATAAAAACATAATGTTACCCACCTTGCTTAGTTGTTGTCGCGATGAGCCAGCAGCAAACCAGCAGCTCGCGGCCTCGTGTCCCGGTGTGCGGCACGCATAGCAAATCTTCGGTAGTTGTTGCAATTGCTGCTGCTTGAATGTATCCGAAGACGGCGCCTTGTACGTAGTTGTAGAATTATTGTCATAGCTTCCAAACTCGCCTCTCCTCCATGTATACTTTCCCATCACACTCGTTGTTTCAGGTGGTTTGTAATTTTCAAGTGACGATAAGTAGCCATAGTACAAGTTTTCTGGTGTATCACACTGGTATGCTTTAGCGTTTGCTCTCAACTCAACTGGTAAACCTCGTATAATACAAGAAATTGCTTCCTCTCCATCTATGTTGCATTTCTTTAGTAGAGATAGCTTCGCGTGATAATATTTAGTCATTGTCTCTGAATCCATTTTCTTTCTTGCTAACATTTCTTCAAGTCTGTTTACGTATTCAGTAGACCGTGGAAAAGCAGTTTTCAGTGCATCTTTCCACTCTTCCCAGTTCAAATTGTAATTTTCCAAATCATCATACCATTCGCGTGCGGAACCACGTAAACGTATCTGCCTAACAAACTGCCGGTCCTTGCTCTTCCAACCGTAGACATCTCCAAGTTGGTCTATTTTGTGTAGCCATGCCGTCACATTACTTGTTTTATCATCTGGTCTAAACTTCGGTATTACTTGTGCATCTGTAGAAGTCACGCGCAGTCTCTACATTGTATTCTCTCTACTCAGCAACGCTCACACAGTTTCTAAGGAACGATTACTATTATAAACAGGTGCTAGTACATTAACTGAGGCCCCGCAAAGGGAATAATGTAACACTCTGTCTTAGGTTGGTTTAGGAAAATGGAACAACAGAATCAATACCATTCTCTTCCCACTCATTTCCATTGATAATACAAACAAAAGATGACTCAACTATTTATTATACGATCGTAGCACTCCTCTACGTAAATTGACTCATAATAAAGAAAACAAACTCTCCCGTAACATTATAGCTTTATTGTACCCGATAAATATTGTCACAAACTGTAAATTCCAAAATGACCGTTACCATTTTCACAAGACAAGTCACCCCTTAGCAAATAAACGGTATGTAATGTTCCCTCCGTCTGCGTTAGGGTGAGATCCGACCTTGAGACACCCTTGCCATGGGTACTAAAGTTATGCAAATGTAAAACTGTGTCGCTTGTAGATTATGTTAAACTGTAGATTGCGTGTTTATAAGTATGCAGACATTTTGTTAGTCAGGGTCCGTTTACTTGTAGTGCGGTGACATGAGAATGACGTAGCGTCACGTCAACTGTAGTCACGCGGAGCCCTGAGCGGGAAGCACGCGGCTGCCGCTGGTGGCGGCGCTCCAGCGTCAGTCACAACGAGAGCGCCGACCGCGCCGCACGCCGCGCCCTTCCGACATGCTGCCCCTAGTGGTCCTCGCCGTGCTCGCCGCCGCGGCCGCGCAGAACGAAACCAACCCTCCACGACCACCCTCTCCCCGCCGCGAACAGTTTCGCGTCGTCTACGAATGGAACGCCATCGACTTCGAATGGGCCTCCCCGGCCGACCGCGAGGCCTACCTCAATACGAGCCGATACATCCCCCAAAACGTTTTAATCTCTGGCATAAACTTTTACGGAGAAAACCTGTTCCTGACGATGCCGAGGATGCTGGACGGAGTGCCGGCGACGCTGGCGACCATCCCCCTGCAGAGCAGCGATACGGCGCCCAAGCTGCGCCCGTTCCCTAGCTGGAGCGACAACGCCGTCGGGGATTGCAGCTCGCTGCAGTTCGTCCAAAACGTGGAAATCGACAAAAACGGCATCATGTGGATATTGGATAACGGTAGAGTAGGTACTTTAACCCAAAAACCCGACCCGAAATGCCCGCCCTCGATCGTCATCATTGACTTGAAGACCGGTAAGAATGAAATGGAGCGCTACCCTCTACCCCCGGAAACCGTGAACCCTAATAGTACGTACTTGAATGATCTCGTGGTGGACAACCGAGATGGTGACTACGCCTACATCACGGACAACAGTGCTTCAGATCCGGGTATCATCGTCTTCCGGCGCAGCGATAAAAAATCATGGAAGCTTCGAGACACGCCATCAATGTCGTCGTCCACCGATGCGACGGTCTTCCGCATCAACGGAACCACCGTCACCCTTCCGGTTAACATCGACGGCATCGCACTCGGTCCGCAGTACCGCGCGGAAGAAAACAAGATCGACCGGAAAGTTTACTACTGCCCGCTCTCAAGCTACCATCTCTACTCGATCGATGCTTCGGTTTTGCAAAACGAATCTCTGTCCGAAAAAGGTGATGGATCTCTACGAGCCTACGTCACTGATCTGGGAACCAAAGCTTCGCAGACCGATGGTATGAAGATGGACTCGACAGGCATTCTTTTCTACGGTCTGATAGGCAACTCGACCATCGCCGAATGGAACACTACGGTTGATTTCCACATCGGTCAGCGGACGATCGCCCGTGACACGAACTACATTCAGTGGGTCGACAGATTCACTTTCGACGATAAAGGCAATACGTACGTAGTTATCAACCGACTCTTCAACTTTGTGAAGAATCAAGTGTCTACAAGCGAAGTAAATTACAGGATTTTGAAATCCCATACTGGGTCAAAGAGCTATGTATTCGCGGAGGATCTAGCAACTCCTGCAGGCGGTCAGCAAAGTGCGGCGGTCGCGCCGGCGTCGCTGGGTGCTTCGCTGGTGATGCTGGCGCTGGCTCATCTCCTCGCCTAGTCCCCACGAATCAGCCGGAGTCCCTCAGACCTCGGCCCGGATCGCGCAGATGGATGCGTAACGTTACCAAAAATTATGAGTTACCGTGCCCTAAGGGACATACCAGTGATACGCGTGTAGATATCTCTTTGTATAATAATTAAGAGTCGTAAGTAAAGTTAGCAATATGTACCTACAGCAGCGATTGAACCTTTTGTACAGGGTCGAAAGTCGTAACATGAAGACGAGTCAAGTTGTGTGTACGAATCGAAAGGTCGAGGACGCGTTGCCAAAGCGATTCACCCCAACAATAAACATTCCAACATAATCTATGAAATATAGGTGCATCTGCACAATATTTATTTACTAGAACAGGTTTAGACAGTAAGAAAATGCGGAGCTCAAGTAGTATGTAGCCAGATACGAAAATAATTACACACGAGCAAATCTATAAAATCATAATGTTTATAATAAGAAGTAATATAACTAGCATGCCTGTATTGTGATCGTGAATGTATGATTCTAGAATAAACGTGTTTATAATATTAACATTATTTGTGGTTTTTATTTGCAAGTCAATGCGAGGCTCGTATTGTCAATAAACAGCTACTTAATAGTATTGACGATAGACTGGTAGGTACCAAGCAAGCATCATGCTAAGCGTGAGTTAACAAGGATGTGGTAAACCTTTGTCAATGCTAGATATTTTTTACCATAGACACAGATGTAATATCTACTTCAGTATAGGTTTATCAAACTAATTTTCAATGACAGATGCTTTTATTATTATTTTTTAATTGATAGTTACACCAATTTAAAAAATATATATAGAAATATATACCTATAAAGAGTCGGAAAGGTAATAGAATTAGTGAATCGAATGCACTAATGCAAATATATACCATGCAGAAACAAATTCTTTAAAACTTGTTATGCAAATACCCAAAATAGATCAATACCTAAATACCTAAGAATAGCGTATTCGATGTTATATTTTTTTACAACGAATTTTACATTCTTTTGTCCTAAACAGTTATTAAGTAATGTAGATTAGGCAGTTATTTAGTGCCAGCATTTTTATTGGTATTTATCAAAATATGTTTTCTTACGTTATAATACCAACATACTCTACCTATATCAAACTTATTTATGAATGCTCCCAGTAGCAGGATTCATTGTCTAAGTTTATTGCATACTTTGAAATACACATTTACAATGACGGTAATACCTAATTTATGTGTATAGCACATTCCATACAAAACAAATCATTATTCAATAGCTATGCTACGAAACGGAAAATTTTATCGATGGAAAATCATAAATACATCTTCATTATTGGTATTTTTACACGCTTTATATTTTTACTAGCCGTCGCCCGCGGCGTTGCCCGCGTTCTAGACCCTTTAGGGTGCGACTTTTCAAAATTCCTTTCTTAGTGCACCTCTACACTATATAAGGATACTACCCTCCAAATTTCATACCTCTAGGACTTATGGTTTAAGCTGTGCGTTGATTCTCTGTCAGCTTCAAAAGAGTTTTATATATATTGATGATGATTGGTAAGTAGGTGGATCAACAATTTATGATCATATTTTTTTATATCACTGTTGCTGAACTTCCCACACAAAGCCCTACACGTATCTTTGTTCAAATGTTCGTTGTCTACAAACCTAACATAGGTACTTAGGCTTATTTAACTTATGAGATAAATCTTAATCTAAGTCGGTAATTTTGTATGATTCTTCCTACAAATAAATATAGGTAATATTAGAATCAAACAATTAAAAAAGTGGGTACCTTGAACGAATTAAGGTGGGTGCATGAGTTTTCGTTGCTCGCTCGCTGTTTTTGCTTACTTTAATTACTTTTTTCATGAAAAAGATGTTAGTTAATTAAGAGAAACCGGATCTCAAGCAACAAAACGAAACAATAGTTGATACGTAGGTAGGTTACAAAAAACCTACGAAGTTAAATGAAGATATTCTCAATAACCTCGAATGCATAGAGGTCAACTTAGTTATGGCGTTAAGGTTAGCAGCATTAAAGCAGAATGTCTACTAAAGCGGTATATTGCATCACGTGGATGGGTGGGTATCAGGGGTTTTTTCCATGCCCTTGGGTAATTTATGTACAAATGCATTTAGATTTTTTTTACAAACATCGTGAATGATATCAGCAAATGGTGTAAAATGTCCAAGCAAATTTATTTATTAATATTTATTTACTTATGTACCTTGTTTTTATACCTAAATGCCTTATGCCTAAGATGCTCAAGTTGAAAAAGTATACAAACTATATAATTATTATATATTTCAAAAATATAGCTTTCAACTTTGCTATACTTAATTACTTTTTATATAGTATGTATATTTTTATCACTTATGATAAAAATAATTATATGTACTTACCTACACTGATCGGTAGGCACTTATACCTTAGCCCATCAGCACCCCTTCAGTATAATTTATGTCAGTAAACTTTAGGTAGGTACTTAAATAAGTAAGAAATACACTTTCGATTTCAATTTTAATTAATGTACTCACAGTTTACTTATTAGTTTCTACGTCGAACTAGCTTAAAAGTATGTAATTTGATTTTTGACGGCTCATAAAACCAGTTTTTTTATCCGGAACTGTCATCTCAAGTTTTTTTTGCATTAGAAAGGACTATGTAGAAAGTAATGCATGTTTTTAATGAAAGTGATAGAGGCACCATCACCAGGTATATCAGCCTGGTGAAGTCCACTGATTCGGTCACCATCCATACATTTCTAGAAATAACGGATTATCCACCGGCTTTCTGTATAATCCTGAGTAGAGGGGCTACTTGTTAGAGGATAAAAAAAAACATTTAGTTTTCCAACTTACTTTATTGCTTTTATATTTCTGAATCTTTCTGACCAGTACATAGGTATAACAAGTATTTATAACGCTGACTTTTTCAGAGGAATATTTTTATTTATATAAAAGTCATATTATATCAAAGGTGACAGTAGACAATATATCTATCTCTACTGTCACCTTTGATACCTGCCTGTATCTGCTCTGACTTCAATTATTTTTATTTTGGTTCTTTTTTAATCAATAAAATAATTATAATCAAGCTAGATGCGTCTTATAGGTCATCGCGCGGCAATATTAGCTATGGGCAGTATAACATAGATAACAAAAAAAAAAAGATTTACCAAGGTTTCCTTGGTAAATCTGGTAATGGAATACTAAACGAGGTAGCCCACTTTAATTAAACGAAACTAAAACTGAACACGTCAACAAACTATTTTTTATTACTGGCGAGAAAAACCGTCGTAAACGGTATACCGTGTAAATATTCCCTATTTTAGTATGTTCTTAGCACCGATTTGGATGACCGAATATAATGCTGAGGCTACTTTTATCTACCCCGTGCAGAAAGGCGCTGGCAGAAGCTAAGTAGGTACTTATAGTATTTTATGAGGAGTCTATATTGTACCTAATGTACGCACGACATAGGTATAAATAATAGTACATTATGGTACTAGTGTGGTACATTGGTGCTTACCGCCGAGGTGCCATTGAGACCCGAGCCGTAGGCGAGGGTCTTAAGAGAGCCGAGGACGGTAATCACCAATACACACGTGTATCATACGACGTTTTTCAACACACTTGTGAATAAAATAACTATAATTTCAACAGTGAAAACGAGTTGTGAAAAATGTTTCGCTATGGCGGGAAAAATTTCCTATGCGCGCGCATTGCGATCGGCCACAGACTAAAGAATGGGATGAGGTTTTTTTTTTATTTTCCGCACATAGGGTTTGCGTATATTCTGCCACGTACAAAATGGGGAATTTAAAGTTTTCTTTTATTACAGAGAAAACAAAAGTTATATTTGAGTGAAAGTTTTATTTATTAAACACGTACGAGTTAAAATTATCTATTTAAATAAGAAGTTGCATGAAATGAGCAAGCAATAGGAACATTAATTTATTTGTTCTATTGACCACGATCTTTTTTAGAATAAAAACTTTTTTAAGAACAAAGCAACTCAACCAAAAAAATTCTAAAAAAAAATCTATAACTCACTAGTGAGTTATAGCAATGAAAAAGTCACAGTTTGATTATGGGTGTCATTATGTGCCTAATTGCAGTGACCATAGAGCCACTTTATGAGCAAGTGTGTTGAAAAAATAATTATCAATTTTTTATTATCATTATTTTATTATCAATTTTGCATAAGTAAATAGTATTCAATTATTGCCGGCGACATAAAAAATAATTCTTTATTGTTAGGAAAACAATAAATCTCTTTTTCTCATTTCAAAGAGAGATAACTACTTAGTAATAGAGCCATAAAAAATATTTTAGCACTTATATAAAGTAAGTATCATAAAGATAATAAATTCATTGTATTAGTATTGTGACAATATAAAATAGAGTTGAGATGCATGAGCATGATGGATCATGTCCACGTGTAGATTATATGACGACCTAAGTATAATGCTGTGTTCACACTATGCTGCAGTTGACACGAACTTGGGCAGGGAAGTGGGCACGAGCATAGTGTGAAAACGATCATACGTCTGTCCCGTCTCCCGGCCCAAATTCATGCCCTTGCTCCGTAATGAGAATAAAGGCGATGCTGCTTTATAGCAATAAGTCCGCGGCAATAATTCCGGCAGCGGCATGGGCATAGTTTGAACGCGGTATAAACCGCAGTCGGGAGGGACTTTGGCAGGAAAGTGGGCACGAGCATAGTGTGAACACGATTATGCCTCTGTCCCGGCTCACGGCCCAAATTCATGCCCTTGCTCCCTAATGAGAATAAAGGCGATGTTGCTGTGGCAATAAGACCGCGGCAATAATGCCGGCAGCGGCATAGTGTGAACGCGGTATTACAGAGGTAATACTTAACTTTGTTTTTTACTGATGACCCTGGTTGTTGTTCTAGAATTAATCATGGCTATGAGGTCTTTACCCTTAAGGCGTTTGTTGGAAACGTCTTGACTGAACACAATAAATCCGTCTAAATTATTACATCATGTTATTTTCATTTCATTTTACATTTTTCTTTCATTTTCATTACGTTTTATTCGTTCGGTACATAATCACGCAAAATTAAATAATTAAGTATATAGGTAATGTCTATTAGGTATATTTAGATACGTACCTATTCAAACCTTGAGATCTAGTTACGTACGTACGTGTTATCTACCTAAGTACCTAGTTGTTTTCGAAAGTGAAATATTACGCTTTCAATGGTTATAATCTATAACTCGAACGAGACGAATCCATCGACTGCGCGACTGATAAATTCTACATTTTGTTTACACCGGTTCATCATCATCATCATCAACCTATATCGGTCCACTGCTGGACGTAGGTCTCTCCCAAGACGCGCTACTGAGCCCGGTCTTCGGCTCTGCTCATCCAGTTTTTGCTAGCTACGTATGTCTCAGATCGTCACCCCACCTAGCCGGAGGGCGTCCTACACTACGCTTGCCTACACGTGGTCTCCACTAGACCACGTTTAGTTTAGACCACGTTACACCGGTTATGGAGAGAAATTACATTGTGAATTCTTGTTAGCGGTAATAAGTACGACTAAGTAAATGTAAGTGTAGTTTTTATCTTCCCTATCTAGCTATAATTAACTAAAATGTCGCTGATCTTCAAAGAGACCGGCGAAATAAAGCTACAAGCGCACTTGCGGTCCGGTTACGGCAACCAGCCTTGGATACATCTATTGATAAGTCTTAGTTAGTTAGCAATCGGCTAAAATAAATTAGTTAGCGGTCGCCGAGTTATCTATTGTTTTGTTGACGAAACTGGTGTAGATCCAAATGAGTATCAAATCAATAGATGAATAATTGAAGAGATGAGCGCCGGTTCCTGGAACGTGACGTCATTAGTGTATGGTGTTGAATAAATAATTGTTAAGGTTACGAACACACTACACAGGTCAGGTATTCATCTACTCAGCGGCCAGAGTATCTTTTCATTTGTTTTACTTTGAGAGGTGAAACACAGCTGATTATTTTTCATTTGTTTTTGGGCTATTTCGATCCAGCTGCACAAATACGTTACA
Source organism: Eulithis prunata (assembly GCA_918843925.1). Classification (NCBI taxonomy): domain Eukaryota; kingdom Metazoa; phylum Arthropoda; class Insecta; order Lepidoptera; family Geometridae; genus Eulithis; species Eulithis prunata. The sequence goes on along the minus strand of OU974014.1, from coordinate 3,901,009 downwards.
GCTAAGCTAAAGGTAAAGATCGATCGAACCAAAGTTGGAACTGAATAGAATGTGAACCGTTGTAAATTAGTAGAATTGAGCCCCCGATCGGATATCAGTTTTGTTTGGCCACCTGACGTTTGTCCGCGGTGAAGTCATGCGGCGTCATGCAGTCACGGCGACCGACATGCGAAGATCATCCGATTGATGCCGCAACTGGGCTGCCAAGTGCGTTTACAGCCTAAAGAAGCAGTCATCATTAGATGCAGACTGTGATGATTCCTTTGTTATCTATGATTCATGATCTTAATGAGATCTTAGACAATATTGTTTTGATGACATCGAAAGAAAGGAATGGATCTTACAAACACCTACATTAAATGAGGAGATGGCGGCGGTGCTATTGGAAGTCGCATCAGGCACATTTTGAGAATTAAAAATTGTCTTCGTAAGTATACTTACATATTATATTACTTTTAGAATATAATTTTTAATTCATCGTATAAAAAGAGAGTTACCTAGGTACTTAGTAGTTGGGCCCAGCCCTGCTGCTAGTTTTCATGAAATGCTTAGAATTTTTCTTGCGTTGACTGTACAATATTTATGTTCTTGACTGTACAAACAAATACTTAGGTACCGCTACCGCTGAATGGAATATACCTACTACTTACTTTATACATTAAGTGAGTAAAATCCAGCTGTTGACTGTAATGCTGAAATTTTTACAAATAAAATAATGGTACCTACCTACTTATTTGTAAAATGAAATGATTACAAAAATAAGTAAAATAACATCACCTAAGTAACTTAGTGTATAATTTATTTATCGGTCGTTGCATTTTCTCTAACAAAGCGATAGTTATCCATTCAATTGCAATAGGTACGAGGTATGTAACGGACAGAGGACCTTCAAACAGCCTTCAGCGGTTTGTTCACAAACCTCTGAAGGTGGATGGATGTCCTCAAACAAATTGTTTGCATCAAGAAGGTGCAACTAATATGTTAAGTTCATAAAAATTATAGCTTTTGTGATAGGTATCCTGATTGGCTCATTCCAATTTTCCCCTAAGTCTCCTGCGTGTGGGATTTCTGGAACTTTTGTCCAAAAATCCCCTTAGCTACCACGGCGACTGCCGCCAGGGGAAAATTGGAGAAAAGTTCCAAAATCCCCTTAGGGGTCCATTTACACCGTTTTCATCAAAAAGTCAAATTAAACAAAAATTACGTAGCTTTGCTAGCTCGAAAGTGAAAAGGACAGTTACCTAAATGTGACTGCATCTTAAATTCCCCAGAGGACAATGCTATCAATAATATTATTTACAATGTACTAACCTCTACTAATAAATTTAGTAGTACTAAGTAGATATAGTACAAAAAATAAATAGGACAACAACCACATACGTCCGGCGATAAGTTATTTTTCTAATATCCACGTCAGTCTAGGTATTAAACTTTGTTCACTCTATATTCCAAAGATACAGTAAGAGTACATAAACTCTGGAAAAAAGGCTACTTATTAAGCGACTAATGCGTAGTTAATCTTAGCTATTTATTGTGTATGTAATAGTAATGTACGTAGGAACAGGCATAAAATGTGCCTAGAGTTTGTAAAACGAAGGCTACGTTTTTCGGAGAGACTTCCTTAAGTAATCGGACCTAAGCTGTACAACCAGCTACCCCTAAACATCAGACAACTGACATGTGATAGCTCGTACTATAATATGATTAAAAAGTTACTTCTGGACAAAACCATATTATTATTTTTTAATCATTTAAAAAATGTTAGGTACCTATACCTTTTCAATGTTTATTTTGTAAACTTGTAATGACGAGATACTAACGCCACTTAACAATATTACTTTTTAGTACTGTTAATGTGTTCTGCTTCAGCAATCAATAAATAATTTCATTTCATGTGGTTCAATTATTATTTGTCTTAAACATTTACTTGGGCTGCATCTGCGGTCGCCTACAGAGTTCATGTTCTAAAGCTGATCTACTGCTCATTTCTGTATCGGCATAATATGTGCTTAGGTGACGCATGTTTTCACTGCTGTGATTTATGCTCCCAAGCATTATTTGTAGTTGTTTATCTCAACACTATCTGGCATACAATAGTACAATAGCATAGCATCATTTTGTCTTCATTGTTTTACACGCGCTTGTTCTATTGTCAATTATAAGATTCATCATTATCATCGCGCAATAATGAAAACCTTTTAAAAATTTAGGTAGGTAAAGCTTTGGATTTCATTTTCATCATCTATACTTATTCTATAGAATTACAATCAATACAATAATAATTGTGGGACGATTTTTATAAAAAGATTCAAGTAGCGATTGCAAAAAGTACCTAAGGCTGTTATCAATGCTATTGTGCTTTCAATGTCACATAAACTACAATACCTAACAAGTTTGTCGTGACTCAATAATTGTCACTGTAGTAGCTCTAGTCCTGAAGACAATGAGAAATTCCTGGTCAATTTTCTACTACCTACTCACCTATATTTTTTTTTTTACTTAACTCTTTATTCAGAGGCTCGTATTACAGAATAACTAATGTAGGTAGGTACCTGTATGTTTTTCTGTTTAAATTTGAACTTTATAGACGAAGGTACTAACTGGTTATCAATGTATGGGATTTCACAATTGTTTTTTGTTATTTGCATAACAAAAAAAGGTACGCAGTGGCCATAACCCGTACTCGTAAGGTCCAAAGTTGCTCACGACAGGTAGGACGACTCAAGTTTTTTTTTACAGAAGTTGTCAAAGGATTCCGCTTACATATAATACAACATTATAATGCAGTAGGTAGTATTGTTTTGCTAAAATGTTGTAAAATACCATGAGAAACGTTTTTTTACGATTTTCTTACATACTCCATCGCGTCGTCGTAGCAAAGCGTGCGCGTTCAAATCTTTCCTATGAATTTCATGAATTTATAAGTTATGGACGCGAAAAGTGTTACAAATCTTTGTTTGTGATGTAAAATTCATCCGATCAAATTATCTGTGGTACGCCAACAAAAATATTATCTGTCTTTTAATTTCAAGGTTTTTTGCGTAACTAACGAACCAAGTGAAAATGCCTTCGTTTTGACTGTCTTGCACTGTTTGGTAACACGGGGTCTTACTTTGAATTTTTTTTTTTTATGATAAAAGTAATGGAACAAGCTGATAGCTGATGATTGGATTGAATTAATGGACGATTTGCACGTTTGACTCAGGTGATGCTATGAGAAAATGTTAGAATGTTTCAGTAGACAAGGGAGGTGCAATTTTTATTATTTATTTTTCAACACACTTGCTCATAAAGTGGCTCTATGGTCACTGCAATTAGGCACATAATGACACCCATAATCAAACTGTGACTTTTTCATTGCTATAACTCACTAGTGAGTTATAGATTTTTTTTTTTGAATTTTTTTGGTTGAGTTGCTTTGTTCTTAAAAAAGTTTTTATTCTAAAAAAGATCGTGTTCAATAGAACAAATAAATTAATGTTCCTATTGCTTGCTCATTTCATGCAACTTCTTATTTAAATAGATAATTTTAACTCGTACGTGTTTAATAAATAAAACTTTCACTCAAATATAACTTTTGTTTTCTCTGTAATAAAAGAAAACTTTAAATTCCCCATTTTGTACGTGGCAGAATATACGCAAACCCTATGTGCGGAAAATAAAAAAAAAACCTCATCCCATTCTTTAGTCTGTGGCCGATCGCAATGCGCGCGCATAGGAAATTTTTCCCGCCATAGCGAAACATTTTTCACAACTCGTTTTCACTGTTGAAATTATAGTTATTTTATTCACAAGTGTGTTGAAAAACGTCGTATGATACACGTGTGTATTGATGATTACCGTCCTCGGCTCTCTTAAGACCCTCGCCTACGGCTCGGGTCTCAATGGCACCTCGGCGGTAAGCACCAATGTACCACACTAGTACCATAATGTACTATAATACTTTATTGCACAAAATTATAAATTTGTTACAAAGGGTGGGCTTAATGCTGAAAGCTTTGTCTGCCAGCCAACCCAAACGTGGTGGTGTAAAGAGGAGGTTGGCGTGCGACATTACAGATAATAATATCATAAAAATCTTAAAAAATATCTTAAATAAAAATTAAGAGCTCAATTCAATATATAAATATATATATAACATAACAAATCAATAAAACATTCTGTATTATGTTATCCATATCAAAAGATAATGTTGTGAGAGGTGACATCATGCATACAACTGCTTGAGAAAAAGCTCAATTGATGTACTAAACTTAAGAAATGCTCGTGACTTTTCACGTGGTTGTTGGTACAACCTTCCACTCTACTATTTATGGGGCGCTAGATTTCTAGCGCGCTAGGCGCTAGGTCCTATTCACACACTGTACATAGACCTACCTACTGTACCTACAGCTACTAGTAGGTACTGTTATAGCCTGCGTCATCGACAAAATTATCTTCCGTCGATGATCTGAAGTACGCAGTAACTAGGTAGGTATGTAAGGTGGTTGTTTTACAACAGATAAATCCTTGATTTTGGTTATGCGACGCCATACCATTTATTTTAGATGATCCAAATCAGAAGCAGTCAACACAGTTTCTATCACAAGTTTTTTATTTTTATTTTTTTTTTATAAATATTCACGGACACTTAACACAACGCCTTCTAGTCCCAAACTAAGCAAAGCTTGTACGATGGAAACTAGATGGTTGATAGAATACATACATACATTTTTTTTTGTAAATACATATTTATAATACATAGAAACATATAAGTAAGTAATATAGAACAGTAGCGTACCTACTTTATGTTGTAAAAGTTAGGTAAGTATACTTAATACCTAAATAGTAGGTAGGTAAGTAGCTAGTAAGTAAAAGTATCATGCTGTAATGTTACACCGGATATGTTCCACTTGAGTTAATCTGACAAAGTTATGGTACACGAGTCATTTTTTGTACCATAATATGTTTACCGCTGAACATAAGCTGCCCCCTAGATTTATTTCTATCGTTCTGATCTCAACGATTTCGAGCGAGTTTCAGTGCGTGCGCACTAACCTTTATTTAGAGCCTAAATAGTTTTTTACTTGTACCTAAGTTGAATAGAAAAATATGTTAGTTCACCTTGACTTGTAGACAGAAACACTTTGTTCAAGTATCCTCTGGTTACGTCATAGTAAGTATCGTAAAATATACGAAATCGTTGCAAAACGCATGGTCGTTGAACCATACTAGCTGTGGTTACCAAACTATATTGAAAAGAACAAGTAGGTATGCCTATACCTACATTATTAAAATTGTTTAAAAAAAAATTGTGTTTGTATTCATAAAAGAATTGGCCCGTCCAATATCAATGACCACTATAGAAATATAATAATAAAATATTATAATAAAAATATATTGAAATATGATTAGATTTTGTTGGGATGTTGTAAGAAAACTGTATTCATTAGGTACCTGTCTTATAATAAAAAACTACTGAAGTATTGCGTGCATGATCACGTTGAAAAGTGGTGTTAGCATGTTGGTTCAATCTATTATTGTTATTTCACGCTAAGTGACTAACCTCCTACTGACTTACCTTACGGCTATACGGCTATACTTACGTATGACTCTACTTTAAGTTCCACCATTTTAGTTTTTATGATACTAAAGCACAAAATTACTCCTGAGTACCATTTCTATATTCTTTTACTGTGTTCATTCTACACAAAGGTTTCTAAATTGCTCGAGCACACGCTCTACCGTTTGCACGCCATTAGTTGAAGAAAGAAATCATTGCATATTATATCACTTACCCAGTAACCTACCTACCTACATCAGAAAATGTTAGTCGTATTTGGTATTTCACTGTAGAAAAATTAAAAGCTTTTAGACTATTTTGCTATGTTGCTTAATTCGGAAGCAATCAATGAAAAACTGATAAAAAAGTTTGATTACCTAGTTTCATTATTCTTACTGCGTGCTGCAACTTGTAAGGTGCAGCATACAAACAATGTCAAACATCATTTATTATTCGCGCTGTGGATCGTCATAGACTTCTACCAACAGAACAAAAGCTCTACCTTGATGTAGACCTTATCAAATGGTTGACTAGACCATGGTTTCAGCTTGTTTCACCGATACTAGTACAAACATCTATAGGTTCTTGCACTAGAGATTGCTATTAATTTGTACTGTAATGATCGATAGCCAATCTACTAAACTGGCTTCAATTTTGATTGGTCATTAATCATCAAAGTAGGAAACTCCATTGTTTCATGGTTTGTATTGAAATCAATCAGTATAGTGATTGAATGCTCAATTAGCCATGCTCATTGCCAAGGGTAAGGCCAACCATAGAACTATGAGGTCTCCGGTCTGACCGCCAAGTGTCATGAGTTCGAAAACGTTATTTGTTATTTTCCCAACCTTTTTATTAACCAAAACATTTAAAACTGAAATAAAGGAATTAGCGTGGGTACCTATGTAGGTACGTATTGTAAACCAAAGTTTTTAATTTCCGTTAGGTACCATTAATACAGTTGGCAGTCAGACCTTCACTGTATATTTGAGTAAGAAAAAGATATTTGGACCGATCTATATTGCTATTTCCAATGCTGTTTCAGTTAAAGTTCTTATTTTTACGCGATTAGCATTATAAAAACTAAAGCGTAAAACCTTCTGATCGACCGTAACGTTCATTAAACTTGTATTGTGATGCGTAAAGAGTGACCTTCATTGCGATGGTCACTTTCAACAGCCAAGCACTGTTTATTTTTGTCAACAAACATTGTTTGTAATGGGTGTGACTGCAAGAATTGAGTAGATCCCTATTGAGAATAATGTACCAAGATTTCAAGCCCGTACTCATTCCTTCACTGGTAAAAAGTACCTATACTTAGTAAGAGGTACACTCTGCAATAGAAGTTAATCACACTTTCAGAATTTAAAAATTCTTCATAGAGCCAAAATACCTAGCTCTTTCTAACCATAGTTGCCCACATATTTAGTAGGGATTTATGAAAAATTTAAATAGAAATATTTAGTGCTACACCGTAGCATGCTACGACGTAGCCAGTAAGAATTACTGGAAAAAAAGTGAAATCCTCGTGGCATGTTCATATACACCTGACCAATCACTAAATAGTAGGTACTTACTCTGCAAATGTTGTCTACAGTGGCGTAGTAAATAGTGATTAAGCGGTTTACTCATACCTGTGTACACCAAACTTTAGAACTATTTGTAGACATTGCCCCTGATTCTGTTCCATAGCTAACTCAATTTGACAGCACTAAAATCGGTACCAATCCTTTCTCATAAACGGAAACGAAAATGGCGGCTATCATTTTAGTTATGGTTTAGTTTGAAAAATGCTCCAACAGAATCGGGCCCGTTGCAAGCATAAATTAACCAGATAATACCTTATGTAGATATCTTTGTCAACATGACATTGTTACCAATGTGACTATTTGGTGAATCATTATTGATACAGTTGCATGCAGTTAGTTACGTATCTGTAATAGTACATTATGGTACTAGTGTGGTACATTGGTGATTACCGCCGAGGTGCCATTGAGACCCGAGCCGTAGGCGAGGGTCTTAAGAGAGCCGAGGACGGTAATCATCAATACACACGTGTATCATACGACGTTTTTCAACACACTTGTGAATAAAATAACTATAATTTCAACAGTGAAAACGAGTTGTGAAAAATGTTTCGCTAAGGCGGGAAAAATTAATCAGTTTTCCTATGCGCGCGCATTGCGATCGGCCACAGACTAAAGGGATGAGGTTTTTTTTTATTTATTTTCCGCGCTTAGGGCTTGCGCCTATTCTGCCACGTAAAAAATGGGGAATTTAAAGTTTTCTTTTATTACAGAGAAAACAAAAGTTATATTTGAGTGAAAGTTTTATTTATTAATATACGTACGAGTTAAAATTATCTATTTAAATAAGAAGTTGCATGAAATGAGCAAGCAATAGGAACATTCATTTTATTTGTTCTATTGGACACGATCTTTTTTTTGAATAAAAACTTTTTTAGTAACAAAGCAACTCAACCAATAAAATTTAAAAAAAAAATCTATAACTCACTAGTGAGTTATAGCAATGAAAAAGTCACAGTTTGATTATGGGTATCATTATGTGCCTAATTGCGGTGACCATAGAGCCACTTTATGAGCAAGTGTGTTGAAAAGATATTTAGCATGTAGGTACTCGAGTACTTGTGCGATAGGTAAATACTAAATGGACACGTAGCCGGTTGTTTTTTCATATATTTCATCTTATTAAAAAATGAAAAAGAAGTACAATTGGCGTTCGCGAACCGAAATGCGAAGTGTAAGGTTTGCGGGAAGTCGATACAAGAATGCCAAAAACCATTCTGGACTTCAATAGGAGGAGCCTATACTAGCAGTGGACTTCTACAGGCTGAAACGATGATGATTATTGAGAATTGCTGTGTTCCGGTTTGAAGGGTATGGGCGACGGTGCTATAAATGTATCTTCGCATCTCAGAGCGATGGGTGCAATATTGCAGAAAATCAGTCCCCAAATAATATGTTTTGTGAGGTTTGAATTGTTAAAGATGGAGGTACCTAACCACCATCTGCTTATCCTATGACTTATTCTCATATAAATATGCCTCAAGTTTACAAGTAGTGCAAGGAGGTCCAAATATACCCTACATATTTCCACGTCTAATAAACCTACATACACATACATAGCTATAAATAAAACAGCTCGCTTCCGACTGCGGTGCGGACTTCATAACTTATGAAACGATGCACCACACTACGTCAGGTTTTTAGGCCAAGGTATACTCTACACGATAGTGTCTACCTTAGGATGATAATGTTAGCGTTATGGTGGTACCGGTTATGCACATGTAAGGTGACATTTATGCTAATTACCTACCTATGACATACCTACTCTACTGTGCATCTTTAGAAATAAAAATGTGGATTACTCGTATGTGTAGGAGCAGTAACGTAGGTACTCTACTCTTCTCGTATGTACCTAGAGCTCTTTGTGAAAAAAGTTCTTCCAAGGAATAACTATTAGACACACCATACCACAAAAAAAACATACTTAGGTCATTACTTACCACACCACGGCACCTATTTCTCACCATTCTGCACCTATTTTCTTCACCGCCAAGCAAGTGATGCTTGCATGGTGTCTCACTTATAAACGACATCCCACTCATTTTATATTGTGAACGATGTGGATGTTTGTGTGTCATCACGCTGTAACTGCTTGTCCGATTTGGATAAAACTTGGAATATATATAGGCTACTCTTTATCCCGGATAATCAACAGGATCAAACGGGACGCGGACGAAGTCGCCGGCGAAAGCTATAGTAGGTGCCAAATAACATCGCAATACAGGTCATTCACCCACCTTCACCACGATGTCGCAAAATTCAATATAAGAATGGCTAATTCTGTCGCTTTCCATACAAACCTGTCGCTAAGACGGTAATCGCTCGAATCTCGCAGTACTGTTTGTTTACCATACATAAATTGAATTTGGCGACATCGTGGTGAAGGTGGGTGAATGACCTGTATTGCGGTGTTATTCGGCACCTACTATAGTACCTTCATATACCTACCAATTTATTTTAAAGTAAAACAATAGGTATAATAACGAGCCGCCCCCTATTTACGGGGCAGTTACTCTACAATTACTTTTATGCATACATTTTTTCTGCATCCCAGTAAACGATTAAGTATGTAGGTACTATTACTAAGCAATATAAATTACCTATCTGAGAGTACTCAGAGACATTGTTATTTCTAAGAAATATCTATTACATTGTTTTTTATTGTATCCAGTGAAGTTGAGTAAGTAATAGTAAGTACCTAGGTAAGTAAGTAAAATGGCTTTCAATTGAGAAGTAAATCGGCTATTAAGTAGAAACTTAACCACTTTGTTTACCTAGAATGCGATCATTGCCAGTAGATACCTACTTGAGGTCTATTTTAGTTATAAATTGTGTTTCGCCCCCTTCTGTCCATGATGTAGAAATATGGCCATGGTACAAAAATAACCCTCTCTTTGATAGTCACGATACTGGTTGCCATTTTCTAAAAAAACTTAATTTGACTGCGCTAAAAATGTTGCCGCCCCTTTCTCATAAACTGAAACGACAAAGACGGCTGTAATTTTAGCGCTCTCAATTTCGTTTTGGTTTAGTTTAGAAAAATACAACAACAGAATCACACCACTATTTACTAACATTTTTATAAAAATGAAAATGATCTCTTCCTTTCCAAAATCCGTTTTATCTCCTATATCCAGGTTTCGTAGCACTACTGCTACGGCGTAGCACCACAGCTAGAAACCTATAACAATGATTATCACTGTGTCTGTACCTACCTGTGTCTACTGTACGTCTCTACCGAGGCCTCCGCTCCGCTAAATCAATCTGAATTTCCATAAATCATATGAAAAGCAATACAAGTTATTTACGCAATATTATTAGCGTTTCACCAACATCGGAAAAGGAAGGAGTCACGCTTCACCGAAGTAGTGTACCGAGTAGCGTTCGAGTAAACGTATAATTCATACTATTCATGCAAGTTCTTTGCTTCTAGCAGTCCGTAATACATTTTTTATGTAATTACCTAACTATTAACCGTTTGCAATGATTGAAGCAGAATTGACGCTAACTCTATTTAGGTTTAGGAGCATACTACAGACATCATATAATTCTATACTAGCGACAGAGTAATCTACTGGTTTTAGTGTTATTGTTCATTGTTATGTAGTTAGGTACCTATCTTGATGGTGTACTTATTTACCGACAATAAGAAAATCTGTGTAATCACATTGGGTCCCTGACGAGCGTTGTTCTAAACGCTGTTGCCCTAGAAAGCGTTGGCGGGACGACCTCGACGCCTTTGACAGGAGTTGGTGGGAGGCCCGGGAGAGGGAAAAGTGGAAGGTTTTGGGGTAAACCTTTGCCCAGCAGTGGGTTGAAAGTTGAAAAAATATCTTTACAGTTCAAAAGAGTTCTGCGTTTTGCACCTTTATTTATATCAAAGTGTTTTGGGTGAGAATCGAACCCACGCAGCACAGAAGGTAGAGCTGTTCCCAAGCTGTGATCGCACTGGGCGACTTTGGACTAAACAAGAGGTCCTACTACACTCATAAAAAAAAAAACCCCTCATAATTTTATTGTTATTAGGTTTGTCTCTATGTGCGTGCAGTTTGCAATTCAATTGAGTACCATAAAACAGATTAACGTATCGATCACGTTTGTATGCACCGATCATACCTGCTACCTCATGTTGGATGAGGTCATAGATACGGAAATCTGTCTTCCGTCTAAGTTTACAAGTCACTGCGTACCTAAGTACTCACAGAATTGTTTACTTCATCGAATTGATAACTAAAACTTTGTTTTGCTAATATCGATTTATTCAATCCGATAAAACTTTGCAGACCACTTGCGTTCTCGGACTACAGTACAAAATCTGAGAGAACAAAGATGATCCAAGGTTTAGGTGATCAGTGCCTTGATCAAGAATAAATGTGACAATCACAAACGTATCGTAATGCGAGCGTATCCGAGATACACTGCGCGGTGACACTACAACGGTTGGCAGTCGAGCTGGCATTGACGCGCAATATAACTAGAATACGTTAACGCGGCGACTGTCAGATTTATTCGTGATCAAGGCACAGGTACCAAACCTACGCACTTACGAGTTTGCCTTTGTATATGTTATGATACCTACTAAGGCAATCTCATAAGTTAGTCAATTATAATATAACCGCAGTTAAAAGGACCCAGTGTAAACGGATTCAATTTTTTATCGTAGCATAGCAGTACAAAATAATACAAATAAATAAATAAAGATAATGTATATTCATTTTCTTACAAAATTATTTACAACGCCATTATTATGCACATATATCTATTGTCATATAAAACTTCACCATACAGATAAATTACTTGTTAGGCGCATTTACAGCACTACTTATTGGCATTTCTATGTACTAAACTAGATTACAGATCAATTTTAGGCACCATACCACATAACGTAAACATACCTCCTATGATAGTTTATATTCTGGATATTATTACTATTTCTTTCATAAACGGATTAGATTATAGAATATAGAAATAGATTATTAAAATCAAAGCATCATAATGAAAATGTAAGATATTCCAGTATAAAAGAGAATTGTATGAAATAGAGTAGAAAACAGAGGAAGGTAGGTATGTTAATTTTAGAAACAAAATATAAACTAAAAGATTTATATATAATCCTAAGTTATACGGATTCGAACCTACGACTGCCCTCCTGATACAGGGACGCGAATCGCTTCGCCAATCAGTCACAATTCTTCAGTGAATAACTGTTTAGGATTAAAACGGCATAATAATATTAAAACTTAAATATATTTACAAGAGAACCGTGCCAATCATAATATGTAAATAAAATATAAAGACATTGCAAATCGCATTATATTGATTTATTAGAATGTAGGAATGTTATTTACAATTTAAAAGTAATCAATTATTTATTTAGTACATTATAAAACTATGGAATAACTAAGCATTTTTTTATTTGACTATGAGGCAGTTTAGTATTCAAAACATGGGCTACATACAGTGGATATTTGAAGGTTACTCAAGTAGCCAGGATTCAAAACAAAGGAAAAATAAATAGTTGTATTCTTTATGAGTAAATAAAGTACCCACGCAATAAAGGCACACTTTTGACGTGGCGACAAGTCCCGTATCGAGAAACAAGATGAACACTTTTACATCGAACAAATCATTGATATCGAAGAGCTGCAAACCGCGATTTGAAATATAGTTACTCATTTACGCTGCCATGTTTGCCACTTAGGTATTTGGTTTTGTAAATCTATCTATAGTTCATTCGGTATTTACATCATCTTACTCTTCATTCAGTATTTACATCATCTTACTCTTAGAATAACCTTTCAACTTATAACGCTGTTTAAACACTGCTTAAGATTCTCTTTGTCGCTATTTGTCTATACAAAACGAGATGGCACTGTCTTGAACGGTGCTTAACTTATGAGACAAGTTGAGAGGGAATTGTAAGTGATTATCTGTTAATATTCTATAGCTAGACTATTATCGATTACTTTACATCATTCAGATTTATATTACATTGCATAAAAGTAATACTTTCGTTTGAATACGACAATTTATAAAACTATTTTAATTTGACAAAATATTGTCAAATCATTCTTTGTCTAATTCTCAACTGCATCACCACAAACTCTCACATCATTTGTTTTTATGACACAAAAAGACGGTTAAAATTCCATAATAAGATACACCAAAATATAGCTAAAAGTTTAGATAGGTATTGATAATAATTCCGTGAAGTTAGTCAGAAAACTATTTCGAAATTCGCTACTATGACGCCTGTGACTAGCTTCATGTAATTCGTCAGATTTTCCGACTACTAATATGATATGTTTAATATGTTTATGTTGATGCAGTTGTAGAATTATTATTTATTGTCAAGCCAGAATAAAGCTGACAATGACACGAAAATTATACTAAACTATGCAAATTATTTAAATAAATAATAATGCGAAACCTTCACATGCCAAGAAACAATGAAGTAAAAACAATGGGGCATGTCACAATATCAATAATATCATGCGTTACTCGGTATCACGATCCGAATCCATTAAAAATATCAATATTGACACGATCCTTATACTATTATAGTATCCAGAGTATTGGTTTTTTTATGAGCTATATCTAAGCATTTGGCTGCCAGCACACCTGATGGTAAGTGTAGCTGCAGCCTAAGGTGGAGCACGCTTAGCAATAATCCAACTATTCACTCTTTTCTTGAAAACTCCTAGGTTAATCATGATATAGATCACGATATATTTACTATAATCACGATCCATTATTGACAGTGTAACACGCACCAACTGGCTTGCTCACTGTTCCACATTCCTCATGCTATTTGACAAAATCATGTACAAAATTGCAATGTTTCAGTCTTACCTCCGTTACATACAAACACATGGACTGACAATCACGAAATGTTGATATGACGAACACGTTGAAATGAACTCATTACTAAAATTCACAACATGATTCGATATTGAGAAGGCGTTTTACAAGCCAAATATTCACACTTGGCTGTACATTTTCAAAGCTGCGCTATTTTCTTTCGAAAATAATGTAAAAAAAACCAATCATTTTCATGGAAAATCTAAGATTCACTAAGAAAATCATTGGATCACTGGAACCACTATGATAGATGAAGTTACTTGAAAATTTCTCTACTAATAGCCCAATATTACAACTAATAACACATATCCATTTATTTAGAAAAAACTACCAAGTTTTATTAAAAATAGCAATATAATTATGGACGATTGATTGTGCATGAATATTCTATATAACTGGATATATATATGGGACAATACTTTAAAACAGGCAAAAAGAACTTGGTAGTCTAAAAAGAAGTATTTTAGTTTCTTATGTAGACGCATCTCTTTCCATACCCAATATATCTGTTTTTGCTTTACTGAATGTATATTATTATAGCAACATTGTTTATCTCGTCAAAAAAATAGTATAACTTTGACGTAAATCGCTGCCTTTATAGAGGGTTGAATATAAAGTCTGGCCGTTAGCGTGTATCCAGTGCTTGGTTGTCAATAATAAACCATATCACGACAGAATACAATTCATTTTAGATCTTTTCAATAACACGTGTTGGATCGTACCTTACTTCACAATATCGCCGGACGAAGGTTTTACAACACATCAAATTGACTCACTATCACTGTATGGCGTTGAGTCTATCACAAGTCAATGCCATTATAAGTTAACACTTCTAGAACGTTCGAGTGACTTCTAGAAGTTTCTAGAAGACTAGTGTGCGTTGTGCACGTTGTGTTGTGCTTTCTTCTTGCGTTGTGCTAGCATATCGTAGAAGGGGTTGTGACTTATCGAGCGACGGAGGCACTCGATCCATTCGTCTCGCTCTTCTACAGTAGCTGCTGACATTCTGAAAATAAATTATTTTCAAGAATATGTAAGTGATGGAACAAGCAGATTACCTCTGCCTATAACAGTGCTCTGTGAGGCAATGCACAGTGTGATATTTTACTTACGAATGTAAATTAGAAGCGAATGTTACCTATTTCTATACATACAAGAATCATTATCTAAATATATAAAACTCTTTTGAAGCTGACAGAGAATCAACGCACAGCCTAAACTATAAGTCCTAGGAGGTATGAAATTTGTAGGGGTGCACTAAGAAAGGAATTTTGAAATGTCACACTGTAAAGGGTAGAACGCGAGCAACGCCGCGGGCGACGGCTAGTCAAATATATGGATATAACCGTGACAAAAAATTTGACTGCTAGGTGGTTCGCTACTGCATATTACTTTTAGCTTGTTTTGCTTATAGGACTATGATAATACTCATACATGGTAGTTTAAAGTTATTTTACCATAGGTAGGTAGGGTTGGAAGTTGGTTATAAATATAATACTTAATCAATTTTTTTTTTATTGCATGCCTTTACTGATTTCACGGTAATTTTAACATAGGTACTTTATTTGAGTATTAAATACTGGTTGCTACTTGCTACTGAGTAATAAAATAGATTTGAGGTTCCTTTCACCATGTAGGTTATCTTATGACAAACACGCTGTTGTGACGGTATTGTAATGATTCAACATTGTATTGTTTATTGTCTACCATACTATCGTTCGTTTGTTGGTTTAACCTGGTTTACTAGAAACGTAGCCTTGTAAAGGATAACTGACAATATTGTAAATTATCCTCATGATTTTACTGAATAAAATTATTTCGTACGTTCACTTATTGTCCTTTATGATGTAATATTACAAATAGGATAGTTCAGATCCGCCATCCGCCGTAATTGCATATATTGTTGCATAAAAATCCGCATCGTTTTATATGCAAGCCTACTCCATCTAAAACATTGTCCCAGGCACTACAGTGTCCCGTTAAGTGTAGGCATAGGTTGCCTGCAGACGCTGTATAAATCATCTTCAATAGATATAAAGGCCTAAGTAGCAATAATTAGAATGGTTTCGGAATCTGGACCGACATATCGATATAAACCATCTTTTATTTACGAGTAAGTTTTAATAGGTTTGAGTAATCTCAGGGTTTTTTTTAAATTTTGGTTTCATGTTAGGAACGTTCGATTAGAATAGCATACGCGTAGGTACTGTCAATCTATAGGTTACCTTCTATGCGAGCAAAACCTAGTTCAAAACAGTATCGTGCACGTTATCCTGTAACATTTTACAATGGAAAACCAATTTTATATTTACCTATAAACAGTATGTTTTCCTTCGACGACTTTCCCTTCGGAATCGGTTTTGCAAGCCTTGATGAGATCGGCGCCACCGCTAGCGTATAACTCTAGGCAGTGCGGCCTTTGTCTATCGCTCGCTGGACGGACCTGCAAAAAACAAACATTTCTTTAAACAAGTTATCAAAACTTGGTAATAAAACAAACCAGCCTCCTGAAAGTTTGACAAATTACAATCAAAATGTCACTTTACCAGACAGAAATAGAGAACATTTCTAAACCCAAAGACAAGCTTTAAAATCTTTATAAATAAACTACTTCAGTGTTAAAGCATTTGGTATAATAATATGACTAAAACATGTCCATCCATTACGCTTCGTGTTAAGGGCGTTGGTCTAGTAAATTCCGTATAATCACTATAAATACCATTATTTTTACTTTATCTATGAGATCTTAGTTTCCCGTATAAACTTCTTATGCCACAGTGCATAATAAGTAGACATACAGTAGGTAAAATGGCCTCGGTTTGTATCCGCGTGGGCTATCGCATTAGCGTGTATTAATAGCGTTTACAGCGCATTATCCAATTATCCATGGTTTTGCTGCACGATGCAGTTTCCTATAATGCATGCCGGTAACTTTCGAATAAACTACTACCTATTAATCATAATAAATATTAATAGACATTTCACACTACGCCCCCTAGTCCCAAACTTAGCAAAGCTTGGGGCTATAGTAACTAGATTTCTGATAGAATACTTATTTATATACTTTTTTTTTTGGAACAACATACTTATAATACATTGTAACACCCAGACATAGAACAAAAATCTATTCTATATGTTTGCAAGACACGAATGTTTGTTCTCAGTGAGGATCGAACCCACGACCCACAGCAGAGCAGGCAGAGCTAATACCGACTGAGCTATGAAGCCTGTCTAAACTATATATTGAACTAAGTTAACCTTGCGCCGTATATGTCCAACCCTAGAGACACAGTTTGGCTGGTTTTTATGTTTTTTTTTATTATATTGTGTGATGCTATTTCAACCAAGTAAGGAGAAGACGGAATACCTACATAGTATTCTCTAACCTTGGTCACAGATTAGATATTTACTAACTATTGCGTTATCCTGTTTTTGAACACTTCAATAATAATTTAAACAAACAAATAAATAAAATACGCGTTGTACATTTATCTCAAAACATTTCAAGGTATGCGTCATGCGGTTTACTTAATCATTACTGCTAATTAGTATGCCGTTCATTATTAAATGCCCTTTGTTACAATAATATGACTCTGTATCGTTATTATTTACTTATCAGTTCATACATACTTAAACAAAATAAATGTTTTTAGCTCACTTCTGCTCGACTATGATGTCGATTTAGTATTTTGTTAAATCAACTTAATTTGACAGCGCTAAAATTATAGCTGTCTTTGTCATATCAGTTCATGAGATGAATTCGTAATTTCTTTGGAAATTACCATTGGTGAGTACAGTACAGAAAAACCAAACATACATACATAAATAAATAATAAATAAATAAATATTCACAGACACTTAACACAACGCCATCTAGTCCCAAACTAAGCAAAGCTTGTACGATGGAAACTAGATGGCTGATAGAATACATACATACATTTTTTTTTTGTAAATACATACTTATAATACATAGTAACATATCGAAGTACTCTCATAATATATGTAACTTACAGATATATTTTCTAATGGAATGATTCCTCGGGGCTCCTTATCCGTCGTGTATTCGAAGTAGTACAGGCAGTTGTCATTCAGGATGAACCACCGTCTCTTCCACGACTTATATCTGGAATCAAACAAGTTGCACATGAGACTTAACACATTTATGTCTTAGAGTGATGGACCCAGTGCAATGCCTGACATGGCATCTCCTCGATGGACGTGGTCGGTAAGTCAATGCATTGCTTTATGCAGTTACCATACCATCTAATATATACTAGTAGTTCGCCCCGAAATGAGATCTCGTGGTCGGTCAAGAAGTTCTAAAGATATGAGGATAAATGGTTCAAAATATCTTAACGAACAAACATACAAAGCATTTTTGCTTAAGTTGTTACTGAGACTTCAAAAGGCGGGTTTATCTCCTCTTAAAAGGCCGGCAGCGCACTAGTATCACTTCTGTTGTTGCACGTGTCCATGGGCGGCGGTGACTACTTTTCATCAGGTGGCCCACCTGCTCGTCTGCCAGATATGGCATAAAAAAAATCTTCGTTCGCTTCTCTCACTCGCTCAATAAAGTGGGCTGGTTCCATCATTAATTCTCGACAAAAAAAACTCAAGTCCCAAGATATGTTTACCGTAGTAAACGTGACGGTGAATGTTACCAGTCAAAAATGTGAGTTACCTGCCACCCTGCTTCCAAAGCCAACCCTCCTTATCCGGGTTGAAGAAAGTGTGCATGAGATCGTTTCCGTCGTCTTCTGGTATTTTGAACGGCTCCGTTTTTATTGACTCGTATAGTGACTGAAATAAAGAAACATAAAATTACATACAGGGTAGTAAAGACCACTTGCAACACTTCAGGGGGTTAGAATATCCATCAATAGGTAATGAACAACTTTTTCTATGGAAACAATAAGGTGAGCGCGAAAAAAAACCGTTCTATACAAATTGCAATACTTGACTACCTACTTGGCAAATATGTAAGAAACCACAGTTTTTTTTAATAACTTGAGTAAGTAATTGGTTTTTTTTTCAAGAGTATTCGTTCTCTACTCTACACAACAACTTTGTAAGGATCGTTCGCTGTAACTGAGCATAAACTATAACTAGTAGATTATCTTGCTAGATAATATTACATGCGCGTCAAATTTTTATTGGCATCAATGATAGTCAACAGATAATCAAAAGCTACTACCTACATGATATAGAGTTAGTTTTTAAGTGAACGGGCACGGTTTAATAGCTCTGAACTTGAATGGAGGGGAAGTATGGAGGGAGGTGTTTACGCGGCGAGATATAGCATAGAAAGAGATATACATTCCCCTTCAATTGTGCCAAAAGTTGTTAAACCGTGTCGGGATATTCGAAACCAAGCGTCACTTGCTGTGTCAGCGGAATATAATCTAGTATTTAGGCATTAGGAGACAATGCATAAACTCATATTTGAATCTATTCACTCAGTTTTACAACATAGTACTTTCCATCGATACTACCCACATCACAAACCTTCAAGGCAAGAGCATAGGTATGAGGAAGTCTGTCAAAAAACATTAATTTTAGACGTTTTCCGACAGACTAGAGGAAGATCGCGAAAAAACTGTTTATATACAAGTTTTGTCATTGGAATCGTAATAGGCGTGTAGCACACATTGAATGCAAATTCAATATTTAATTTGTTGAGCTATCTTGACATAAATATTCTTAGCCTTCGGAGTAACCTTAGTTATTTTAGCATTTGCATAAAACATAGTAGGTATACTTACAAAACAGTATTTTGTAATAGCGGTAGTAATAACATATTAGTAATAACATCAGTAGTATCGGGGTTTCCCGCCATTAGATGTTTGTTACTTTCAAAATGGTGACCTCAAAAAGAAACGTAGCACATACCAGCGCTTATTTCAAAACTGATCAAAGTTACTCTAGGATTAGCAACGTAGCAACGAATAGAGCCTCCTAGCTCAATAAGCCAATAACAATGACGATATAATTCCCTTTTCGATTCTAGTTTAATACAGTTCTAAACACTAAACGGCTGTAAGCATTTCTGCGTAGTAACTGTTAGCATTTTTGCGTAGAAGCTGTCAGCGGTCTTGTCAGCAAACTTACCAAAAGCAATTCCTGTGGTAAATCCCCGCCGTTGTTGATCCCTCTGTTCATTGCAACAAACTGTTCGGGCGCTGGTTTGTCTTTCACACTAGGATTGTGTAGCGAAGTGTTGAGCATTATAATCGCGAAACTAAGAACGTAGCAAGTGTCAGCATTTGTGAAAATATCCGGGTTTAGTTGGCAGTATCGTTGCGCAAAGCATTCCATCATTCTGTCGATTTTCTGAGCTTCGCCTGGTAATCGGAAGCTCCAAAGGAATTGTCTGTAATCAGAGAAATATGATTTAGATTTGAAGTCTTCATTTCGTACGACTGAACACAGTTTGAAATGTCGTAATCCCTAATGCCTTTTTGGTCGTAGTTTCTTGTAAATGTCTCGGGATATCGGTGGATAGATTATGGCCCGATATCGTTTGTTCTGGTATCTATATTTGGCCTACGGCTTTTGTCCAGTTATGGATTTCTTCAAACTTGAAACAGGATGACGCTTACATAGTATTTTTCTTATTTTTCTGTAGTTCTGTGTAATATTTAGCGTTGTATTTAGGATTTAGCGTGTGAAAATAACCCAAAAATAAACCCTTCTCTAATCGTCATTCAATTTTGGGATTTAAAACATAGCCAAAGCATAAACATTTTGAATTCATGAACACACTGAAAGGATCCATTTTTCCCCACAAAGAATGTCAGATAGCACGATAGCTTTCCGCAAGTTATATGAGCGCCTGCCAAGTCAGCCTCTTGTATTCGTTTGCCAAAATAAAATACCCAGCATTTTTCATACGCGAGAATAAATCTAGAAATATTACATGTGAAAGTTTGCGCAACACTTGACGTTTATTCGTCGTGCAATATCAATTACCTATATACCCTACTCTGGCGAGTTTCTTCCATGAGCAAAGTGGACGTATATGAGATTTTTATAAAGAGAAATAAATTGATGCTTAGAAATGTGAATGGAATTTTAGAAGAGTAGGTACTATGATTACGTATAACTTTTTAACTTTGAATATCAGTAACGAACGAAAAGGCGAAGCGTAAGACGGGCTCCCATCCGAAGATTAACTACATTGTTGAGATCGCGGAAATCAAACGTTGGATGAAAAAGGCTAATGACTATCTTAGGGAGAAAGAAAAGTGGAAGATGTTAGGGGAGATTTTTGCCCAGCAATGGAACGATATAGGTTAAAACAAAAAAAAACATTATCTTGAAATGTATAGAGGAAGGGAAATGTAGATCTCTATAACAGACTGGTAATGATGATTTCCTGATGAAGAAAACGAACAAGAAAATAAAAGAAGACCTAAGTATTTAATGAACAAAACTCCCTACTTCAATCCATCTCAGCAATTCGCATTCCGTTCCCAAGGCAACGAAAGCGAAATAATAAGATCATGTTTTCGCTTCAATTTCAGCTCCTATTTGCACGTGTGCTGAGTAAACAGATATAATAATTACACACTCACATTCTAAGAAGTCACGCAATCTTTGTTTTCTTCCCACAATCTACTTGTAAATATTTAAAAACAGAAAGTAAAATTGTTAATTATATTTGTTTTGACGACAAAAAATATGTTTTCTAAGTGATTGTTGATAGGCACACAAAAACCCTGGTAATGGACAAACAGTGTTATCATTTCCTGGCAAAAAGTTGGTAGGTATTCAACAACGCGATAGTAACAATACATTGGCTAAAAACCAACTTGTTAACCTACAACTACGCAAAAATAATGTAAATTTCCCTGTTTATTTATATAGAAAACGAAGCCTTCCACATACCTGTATGGAATTAAATCCAAACCCATGGTTTTATCAGTTTCGTAGAAAGTTACGTCAGACTGTTTCAAGCCTTTTACTAAGGAACCAAATGTATACTTAGTTTGTTTACTTAACATCAGGAATCTGAATATTTGGTCTGCTCATAAGGCAGCTAGTCCACTTTCTACCTAGTCCATATTCGGGTGATACACCCATCCCATTACTGTTTGTGCCATATTTTACATGTCCGTTTTCCTTCACTGATTTTAGCAGGTGGTGCTCATAAAACACTGAATTCATGATGCTTGTCCGTAACCTCATTTGTATTGAGCTCTTTCTAGCACAAAGGCGATTTCTACGTTTGTACTGCATCACGACAGAACAGCTGTACCTCTATCACGAACAAATCTGACAGTCGCGTCGCCGCGTTTACGTATTCGAGTTATATTGCGCGTCAATGCCAGCTTGACTGCCAACCGTTGTAGTGTCACCGCGCAGTGTATCTAGGATACGCTAGCGTTACTATACGTTTGCGGTAGTCACATTTATTCGTGATCAAGGCACATTTCTGAAGCTACGATGTCAGGGCTGGCAAGACTTTTGTGTAGCACACATAGTATAGCATGTATTATGCTGCGTCACATGTTTTGGTTATTAATAGGCTCACAAGATGTTTTTTTTATTGCTATCATTTTTCTTTCTTTTACTAACTGTCTTTCATCACCAATCTATCGCAAAGCTTTGGTACCGTATTTACCCTTACTCACGCTGATGCTACCTATAGATAGTTTCGCTAATATTTAAACGATTTCATGGTGTATATTTACGTACCTAGTTAGAACCTAAGCTGTGGTTTCCTTAGTCTATGAAGTTGGAAGATGTTCGATAAACTGTGCATAATGGCGTTAGTATATTATTTAGAGCTCCATTGGTTTAAGCTTAGGCACGATATTTCTTAAGTTATATTCAGTTCGTCGCGTCTAAATGAAATCTGGGAATGTCAACACCTGTGACTGCTGGAGTGTTCTCGGTAAGATAGCGTCACAAATATTATAAACACCTGTCGACGATAATATCTCGAATCAATATCAACGAGATCTTCAGTCTCATTTTCGGAAGGTAATTTTGAGAAACAATATCCAACTGGCACCTAATAACAGTTTCAAATTAATAGCACACTTCTCGAGGAATTCAAGGTCTTTTATTACTAGAAGTTGGATTGCTTTTCACTTTCTGATTCTTTTTTAGACGAATCACAACTTAAAATTTTACAGATTTTTTTTTTAAAAGTGCAGTAAAGAATTTTCTAATCTAATCTAAGATCATCTTAAGGTGATTCTAGTGTCAGTTCGTCGCTGTAATTGTTGCTGTTTCCTTCCTGCTTAGAATATTAAATGGTACTCTGAGTTTACCTGTAGTCTAAACCAAAGTCTAGTAACGCTATCAGAAATCGATAGACGATTATGCCGCAGCATTTTCAGCTGAAAAGAAAAGTTCTCTTAAAATACCTTACCTTAGTGCTTGTACAAGTATAAGGTCCGTGAAGTCATGTAGCTCGACGAATGCCTTCAGCACAGCCTCGTTGAACTCTGATCGTTCGCCGAGGTAGTCGCCTATCGCCGTTTTACTCAGCCCTTCGCCTTTGTGAAGGAACTGAGCCACGTCTTCCGGTGTCCTCTGCAGTAGACCGTTCTCGTACAAGTATTCGATTCCTAGAAAGAATTTTATTATTTATATTTATGTTTTCTGCTAATTACAGTGTTTATGTTAATAAGTACATCAAACATAATCGTAATTGCGGTTATACTTTCAAGGTTCTCAACTTTCCGCGTTGACATATCAGCTTATAAAACGTTTATTCATTAAAAGTGATAGGATTCAGTAACACTAATAAAATAAAACTCATACATACAAAGACCATATAAACTGGCACACATACAATACAAGAAAGTTGGGAAGACAAAAGAAATTAAGCACGAGTCTGAGAATTTCCATTCAAAAAGTTCAGTTACGAATTCCAATCACGCATGGGACAGAGAGAAAAGTGAAAAAGACTCTGCATCACAGTACGTGGCGAAAGCGCCTTTATTCCCACATTAGGCTCTCTTGTCTATATAGAAATGGATTCTGAAGATACACCGGGTTACATCAGCATAATCTACGTCGCGAAAACGAAAGTGACGATGTGACGACAAAATCTTATATTGTTTTGCAGATACCGCGAAATCTCGTCTGGGAATTATTTATTATTCAAACTATGTGGCTAACTAAACTCACTGCTTTAAAATTATCAAAGAGATTACAATATCTTTTTAGATTTAAAACTGTATGCACGAGCTTTCGTAATTTTGTAATTAAATACCTACAATTAATGTCACATTAAGCTCTTTAAATAATTACAGTTAAGAGCCTTATCGTCGAAGGACTGAGACTGGCTTTCAGATTGGAGTGAAATGATCGTACTACATCAAGTTATGCAGAAATGGCTGGAGAGTGCCAGCCGGGCGAGCTGCACTGCACCCATTTACGTTGCAATCGTAGGAGCAAAGGAATGCACCTTCTATCCGAACAATGCCTGCAGAACGCTTTGTGCTTCAACCTTTAAAAGCTCATACTTGAAATATGTCGAAACGTCTGGCTCAGTAAAATCTGATATAACGCTTATCAATATTCGTGTGGCCGATACGAAGATACCATCACGTAACGTAAGTAGCTATTACTATGGGCAGCTTTCGTGTATGACGTCATGCTGTTCTAGGTTCTGCGTGAAGAATACTGAACGTTTGAAATGGAATGTGACTCGCTTTTGGAGACTCATCTCCCCCTGTATGATCGTTTTATAGTGGGTGGCGGGGCGGGAGAGGTCCTTTAGGTTTCTAGGGCTACCGACATCACAGTTAATAAACACTAACCTAATATAAATATTATACCTGAAACCAGACGGGGACGATAAGAGCTGCTTGAAATATGTATAAGTATCGGAGCGAATGTTATCATCACAAGCCATTATTGATTCATTTGAAGTACTAGGAGCTACGACTACATAACACTACCCTCTTATGAAGGAATCTACGTATTATTTACAATCATAATATTGAGCTATCTTCAAAATTAAAACACCAGATGGCACATTATACGTTACGGTGAGTTGCGTACGGCGCCTACAACGCATATCGCTCAAAAAAATAAAAAAGCCGACTAAAACTACCAACCCATCTTTCAAGAGAGAAGAGACAGCGCCGGTAGTAACAAACCATAAATCTTTCTAAACGTCTAAATGTTGACTGTTTGTGGCATGCAAAATTGCTGATAGCACCGCGACTGATGGCAGTGAAGTGAGAAAGACCAGCCCTTGACTGCACAATAACAAGCTTGTTATAAACGTATTGGCCACTTACTAAATACGACTAGTGCAAATGTAGCTCCCTGCGACAAACAAGAGCGTTGTTTGGCATGAATTTGCCCAGTTTCTAAGGTATACGAATTACGAAATATCTGTAAGTAGCGTCAATCTAAAGTGTTACCATATACACCGTATAGAACCCGAATTACCATATATTATTATACCATATATACACAACACACCCTCACCGTATAGAAAACGTGTGTTGTTTATTATAACTGCATTACATGTAATCAATCTGAATTGATTTCGATTTGAAAACACAATTAGTAAGTCAGAGATGTAGCGCCGGAATACAAACTATTCAAATTCATTAATCAGTAGCACCGTATTTTCCCGGACCAAGCAGGAAAATGACAACAACGAAAAAATTTACGCCACCAAGTATTTGAATATTAGGGGCTATTTCCTCAAGGGGGAAAAAGCATTGCAGCCGTTGGTATGACTGGTGGCATATTACTTGAATTATGCATGATTTCGCGTATGCAAAGAGGAGCATTCTGCACGAGTTATGCAATATTGACGGGACATGCCTGCCTATGCTTACCGTCTAGTATGCATATTATGCGTAGTTGCTCATGAACGCGGTACGCAATATGAAATAGACCAAGACTCACATTGAAATGCACAATATGATGTAGTTGTATACGACAAAAACATGTCATTTGACAGTGGACATACACTTAACACGACCAGACAAGTACTAGAAAAAACTGGTGAAACTTGAAAACTTCTAGATACATCTACTTCTTGATATGAAGGACATTCTGATAGATCTTTGCCAAATCAAAAAAAAAGAAATTTTTTTGGTACTCCCAAACGTTTTGTTTTTATTTCGTCAGCACAGTTTTCATTCACAAACAGAGCACTCAAATCTAGGCCTAATTAGGTCACGATGACAGAAACAACAAGCTTTGCGAATAGCAAGTGCTATGCTAGTGCAGGTACGACCCTGAATAGATGCTTCAGGCCGGCTCACACGCCCACTAGAGAACTCAAGATCCGACAACTTCCTAATGATGTGGAGTCTCAGAATTAGGACACGCCTCGTGACTCGTGACTACGAATTTTTCATAAGACATTTTTCTTGGGGAAAATAATACACTAACTCGCAGCTTTGTCCAGGAGCATAATGGTAGACGGTATCCAGTCTGATCGTTCTTTTTTGAGTGATATCTTGAAAAGTCATAATTGAATCCGAGAGCCAATTTATCTACGTGAATGAAAATGTCTGCCTTAGAAATAAGAATCTCTTTAGCAAGGAAAAGTTAAAGTACCTTGTGCAAAGAAGAAGGTAAAACACAAACTAATTTAGATATAAACTGGGCGCATATTTCTAGAGTCAATTTGAACCGTTGCTTATAAGCTTTAAAAAATAGTGATGAGCGTGTAGGATAATTGATGGGGCTTCTATAAAGACCGTTGGACAGGTGGAAAATACCATGATAAGCTACTTATAGTGTCATCAGTACAGAACATTCGCGAGAACCAAGCACCTGCCGGTGCATACCTACTAATGGAACTGGGAACGGGGAAATTCTTGTTTTACGCCATTATTTTATTGTAATGGTCGCAATCGTTATCGATCTGGATATGAATAGTTGATTGTTTCAACGAACTGACAATTCAATGTTTTGCATATTGCATAACTGTGGAGTTTGTGGTAATGATGGTGAATGATGAAAATATTATGGGAATTCAATGCGTTTAATGCGTTAAGTATGCGTTTCAAGTTAATGTGTCTAGACTACTCTAGATATTCGAATGAATGCAGCTGGAAACTTTTAATAGTAAGAAAAACAACTTGCTGACTTTAAAAAACCATTATTATATGCTTACCTTTCTTAGGGTCCATATTGAATTTCTTCCTGCCTATGCTCATCTGTTTGGCTTTACTATTCTGCTTGCATTCCTCCTGCCCGTCAAGGGCCTCCAGTTCTGCCACCACCTCGCCGAGCTCATCTTTGAGTTGCTGTAACAAATGAGACAGATTTTTAGAAACTATTTCAAGTACGACAAACATTTTATGCTTTGTTCATATGGATGGGGAAAACGATAATCGTCCGCAATGAAGCGTTTTTCTGTGATGACGTAAATTTTGGTGGATGCTTACCAGCGCAAGCGATTTGCTTTTGTGATGACGTTCTTGGGAGGATGACTATGATGATTTCGATGTCACTATTTAATTTACTCATGGGTAAATTTGATATGTTGAAATTGAAATGTTGTTTTATACTACTGTATATATCATAGACAACAGGAAAAAATACCTATTCGTTTATAGTGCGTAAAACATAGCGGTTTCTCACCTAACAAATTTTATTATGCTATTACGATGGTAATACTAGTCTCGCATAGATAAACTGGTCTCGACAGTGGCGAACAAACGACCACAAGGCGAACCGCAAGTCAACACATTCTATACTAGTGCCAACAATGCCACTCTCTGGGAATGCTTTGTAATGAGTTCAAAATGTGTCTCGCTTGACTGGTACACTCTTTTATTTCTTCTGTGACCGGTACAGTACTACAGTAGAGCAAAGACAAGTTTTTCTAAACCTCGAGACAAAGTCTTAAAAATAGCAATGTTTTTACGCAGGAGCAATGTTCAATTCAATTTAGAATAAACCAGTTTGTAATTATACAAGTGTCTACAAATGTTTTGACAATGAGAGGTAAATGAAAATTTGGGTTTTCAAACAATAGAATGCTTTATTTAGTTAGGAACCATTTTCTGTCACCAATGTCATTTTCCCTCTGAATTAAAATATTAAATTTATATATTTTTAAACTGTACATATACCTACATACAGTAACTTGAAAATTATTGGCACGAAACGAAGATTTTTAGTTACAGTAATGCTCCAGATACAAATTTCGTAAATCCGTTAGTTCATAATAGCTTGCATTTGTAATTTAACGCGCGCGTAATTGATTACTAAGTAAGTAACTACTCAAAATAAATAAAAGCTAGATTCCCTTAGAATTTCGTCTCGACAGATTCACGGTCAGTTATGAATTGAGGTTACGTAAAATAAGATGTTAGACTCACAGTCGCCACAAATTGTACACGGTAGATAAAACCCTACACCATGCTTGTGACATTTTGTGTAAGAACATTATTTGGGAAAGTCATGGCACACAATGTCTCAATATCTTTACGTCAGGAACAGCAATGAAGATAAGTCCCTTTTCGCGTCGCCGCCGTCTGTATTTTATCTGCCTCATCAGCGGAATTATACTTCGGCTTTGTCATCGGTATTAGCATTATAAACACATGTAGTAACGCACAGAGATCGCCAGGATTATCGCACTATATTGAGGAAACTTGTTTGTTTACATCTTTAATTTTTTTTGTGGAAACTCATAAAAAAAATAAAAGTTGTGGGTACTCCTACTTTACTAGCTCGCTGCAGCCAAGCCCGGCCTTCATTCGCGATTCAGTGCTCTGCCAGTTCGCACAGAATAAATTATTATTTTAGGTTTTTTCTTCATAGTAAAAAATAAAAATAAAAATGTCGAAACGAAAAAGTGATGATCATCAATATGATGATTTGTGTAAAAAACTGAAGAGGATCGAGAAAGAAATACTTCGTGATATAAAATGTCGACGTCGTCGCCGCGTTCGTATTTTATCGAGTTCGTCTTCTTCATCGTCGTCACAGGACTCTTCAGCCAGACAGTCGGAACCTAGAGGTTAGTACAAGGTTAAAAATAACAATTTTCGAGTACATATTGCTTTGGTATCGCGGGCAGCTTAAGGGGCTGTCTCGTACCACAAAGAATGTGTAGCGGGTAAGCTTATGGGGCTACCTCTTCACTATTATCCATTGCTTACATTGTGAGCAAGCAATTTCACATCATAACGTTGCGGGTAGTTTTTGGGGCTACCTCTTCGTTAATCTTAACTTGAAATCGGATTCAAAACAGTCCTAGTGTTGCGGATAGCTTAAGGGGCTATCTCTTCACAAATTTAAGGTACCTACCTACCTAAAGAGTACGTGTTGCGGATTGCTTAAGGGGCCATCTCTTCATAGATTATACATACCCAAAAGTAAAAAATGCTACTCGTGTTGCGGATAGCTTATGGGGCTATCTCTTCACAATCTAAGTCTTGAAGCAGGGTCTATAACGTTATACGTTATTTTCAGACAGCGCCCCGCCGAGTCCTGGCCATGTCGAAGACCAATCCCAAGACATAGTCCCTCCGCCAGCGGCGTGCCAGTCGGAGGATGAGGTTGCAGTCTCCATGCCGACCAATGAACCAGAGTCTAATCTTGCTCCAGTGGTTGTAGAGGACATGCCTCCTGAATTAGATCCAGAAATACTTCAAATTCTTGGCGTAGATCCTACTAAGACAAATGTTTTTGGAAAACATGTTCAAAGCGACGTGGCAGTTCGATTCCAACATATTGCCACTACAGGCCTGACAAAGGAAGAACGTAAAGAGCTTACGGATAAATATCTGGTACCCGAAAATTGTAAACTCGTTGGAGCGCCAGCCCTCAATCCCGAAATTAAAGCTGCTTTGTCTGAAATGGTTATAAAACGTGACAAGGTGATCGAGACAAAGCAGACATTATTGGCTTCTGCCATTTCCAGTCTAGGACAGGCGATCACTCTGATGCTGTCGTCAAACGAGAAAAATACTGATCTGTTACGCCTGCTGATGGACACGGGCCGCACGCTTAGCGATTGCCAACACAACGATACAGTTACTAGACGTAATTTCATTTTGTACGCAGTAAAAAAAGAAATGAAGGAGTCCCTTCAAAATGCTAAGGTGGACAACTTCCTTTTCGGAGAGCAATTGTCGGATACTTTGAAAGTTGCTAAAGCCATATGCAAGTCAGGCGCTGATTTAAAAGCCCCGCCACCACCTAAGCCTACCACTTCTGGTCGAAATATGCCGTCAAAAAACTGGAAGACTTTCCATCCTGCCCGCAAGAATGTTCCGACGAAGAAGGATACGACGACATCGAATCCATCGACATCATCGACGACGGCGACAAGGAGTTCGCGCCACAACTCTTACAAGCAGTCGCAGAGTCAGCGGCCCGCGTACAAGCGCCGCTAATGCCTGCAACCGAGACGCTCACTGCTTCAACATCGGCATCGGTAAACTATGCTGGTAGACTAGAACTTTTTTATGAGCAATGGCTTTTGATCACACATGATCATCTGATCCTTTCATATATTCAAGGTTATAAGATTCCTTTTTCTCGACCAGTTTTCCAAAAGGAAATACCTTCTTCTAGAATATGCTCTAGTGAGGAGGAATCTCATTATAAGACTGCAATTAATGACCTTCTAACAATTGGTGCCATTTCTAAATGTCAGCCTTGTCAAGGACAGTTTGTGTCTAGAACCTTTTTAGTGCCAAAGCCAAATGGTAAAATGAGATTTATTCTTAACTTGAAAGAGTTAAATAAATTTATTGACACCAAACATTTCAAAATCGAAGATTTACGGACTGCGCTAAAGTTGATTTCCCAGAACTATTTCATGGCAAAACTAGATCTCAAAGATGCATATTTTTTTGTTAAAATTCATGCTGATTCTAGAAAATATTTGCGTTTTCTATGGAATAATCAACTTTTCCAATTTAATTGTTTACCGTTTGGTCTTAGCACTTCACCCTTTGTTTTTACAAAGATTTTAAAGCCAGTAGCTAAACTTCTACGCTCTGCAGGCTATCTGTCAACTGTATACTTAGATGATTGGTTTCTTACGGCACCATCTTATGAACAATGCTTAGAGAACGTATCCCAGACAAGGAGATTATTAACCTCTCTTGGCTTTATCATAAATGATAGCAAAAGTAATCCGATACCAAGCAAATGCTGCTTGTTTCTTGGTTACAACATTGACTCGAACAAATTTCATGTCAATCTGCCTCCTGAAAAAATTGATCGGATCAAAAAACAAATAGATAAATTTTTTTCCATAAAAAGATGCAAAATCCGGGAATTTGCAAGTTTTGTCGGCTTACTGGTCTCAGCATGTCCAGCTATTGAATATGGCTGGCTCTATACAAAATTATTTGAAAGAATTAAATTTCTTAACTTGCAACAGGACGATAATTATGATAGATTCATGAATATTCCCCAGTCAATACTACCAGATCTTACCTGGTGGAAAAAAGCCTTGCCACATTCTGTTAATAAAATAAAGCTTGACAGCTATGACTTGGAAATTTTTTCAGATGCCTCAACAACGGGTTGGGGGATAGCATGTGGAGAACAGAGAGCTAGCGGTCTGTGGAATGATCAGGAACGTGCCATGCACATTAATTATCTAGAAATTTTAGCAGCCTATTTTGGTTTAAAAATTTTTGCAAAAGATTTATCTAATTGTCAAATTCTATTGAGAATCGATAACACGACCGCTATCTCTTATGTAAACCGCATGGGAGGTATCCAGTACCCACACCTCACTGAGGTTACAAAGACTTTGTGGCAATGGTGTGAAAGTCGCCATTTATACGTATTTGCTTCTTATATTCGATCTGTTGATAACGCAGAAGCTGACGCAGAATCCAGACGAGTACACCCCGATATTGAATGGGAATTGTCTGATGATGCTTTCAACAAAATCGTAAAAGAATTTGGCTTACCTCGCCTCGATTTATTTGCTAGTAGAATAAATAAGAAGTGTGATACTTACATTTCTTGGCACCGTGATCCAGAGGCTCATGCTATTAATGCCTTTACTGTAAACTGGAAACCGTTTTATTTTTACGCATTTCCCCCTTTTTCAGTAATTCTAAAAATGTTACGAAAAATAATTACAGATAAAGCTGAGGGTATTGTAGTTGTACCACTGTGGCCTACGCAACCGTGGTTTCCTATTTTTAAAAGCTTGGTATCATCACAGATCCTAACTTTTAAACCGAATGAATATTTAATTAATACCCCTCATTCCAGCAATCGCAAGATGCACGCCTGGATTACCCTGGTTGCCGCAGTGTTATCAGGTCAGCGTTCCTGAGAAAGCAAACTCCGGCATCTGCGATAGATTTAATGATTGCGTCTCTTTCACAGAATTCAATAAAACAGTACAATGTGTATTTAAAGAAATGGTTTACCCATTGCTATCAAAATAATGTTGATTTATATGATGCCTCAATTCCTGATATTATTAATTTTCTCACGGGTATATACAACGATGGGGCTCAATATGGAACTCTGAATACTTGCCGTTCTGCTCTTGCTCTGATTATAGGAGATCATGTTGGATTAGATCAAAATATAAAACGTTTTTTCAAAGGCATATTTAGGTCACGCCCTCCACTGCCTAAATATGATACTACGTGGGACCCAGCCATAGTATTAACGTATTTAGAAAAAAGCTTCCCACATGATACTTTATCACTTGAACTGCTATCAAAGAAACTAGTCACCCTGTTGGCCCTGGTGACCGCTCACAGGGTTCAAACATTGTCAAAAATTAATATAGATAACATAACGATTACAAACTCAAATATATCTATTAAAATAACGGAACTAATAAAAACTTCACGTGTTGGCTGCCCACAGCCAGTTTTAGTTTTACCCTTTTTTGATCAAAAACCGGAAATATGCCCTGGAAAAACGTTGCAATACTATTTAAGCAAAACGGAACCCCTGCGAGGGAACGTTAAATATCTTTTCATAGGGCTTAAAAAACCACATCGTGCAGTATCCAGCCAGACGTTGAGTCGCTGGATTCGCAGCACGCTGTGCGATAGCGGCGTTCCAGCGGCGGCGTTCTCTGCGCACAGCACGCGACACGCCGCTACCTCACTTGCAAACCGCCTTGGTGTAAGTCTAGACGTGATTAGAAGAACGGCTGGCTGGAGTGCCAGCTCTGATACATTCTTTAAGTTCTATAATAGACCCTTGAATATTGTTGATTCCAATAATGAATCATTTGCTCGTGCAATCTTTGAAAATAATGTTAGAGAACATTAATATTTTGGTTATGTCTACTATAACATGTGTTACAAATAAACTTTATAGTTAAAAATACTTTTTTCTTATCATAAGCACAGCTTTTAAGCAATATTTCACGATAACCTAAGCTCTAAAGGTCTACATGTGTTTATAATGCTAATACCGATGACAAAGCCGAAGTATAATTAATGATTAAATGAACTTACCTGTAAGTGAAATTCTATCATAATTATACGAAGGCTTTGTCTGAAGGTATTAGCAACCCACCCGTTTGTATGTAGTTGCCTACATACTTGAACATAAATCCCACCCTTAACGTGAAATATTACATTTTACTCTGAACTAAATGAAGGCCGGGCTTGGCTGCAGCGAGCTAGTAAAGTAGGAGTACCCACAACTTTTATTTTTTTTATGAGTTTCCACAAAAAAAATTAAAGATGTAAACAAACAAGTTTCCTCAATATAGTGCGATAATCCTGGCGATCTCTGTGCGTTACTACATGTGTTTATAATGCTAATACCTTCAGACAAAGCCTTCGTATAATTATGATAGAATTTCACTTACAGGTAAGTTCATTTAATCATTAATTATCCAGCGTTTAGCCTTTTGTCGTCCTAGTTGGATTATACATGAAAATGTTTAATAGAAACGGAGATGTTATACTAAATTGTAGATTTGTAAAATGACTTTTTAGTATATAAAATGTAGAGATCACAGAGCAGTTAAAAAAACGTGTTCTGTGGTCGAGACACATTGCACTAAAACCCAAAAGAAGGTGGATAATATTATAACAAAAGCAGCTAAAAAAAACTTTACGCAAAATGGTCGGTCCAAATAAACAACGGTGCAGCGGCTTATGACGTCCACCATTGAAGCGGACCAAATAGCTTAGCGCAAAATCACAAAGACAAACCCACTACGAACAATGACCGCACAGGCGACAACGTTTCATTAGTTTTCTCGTTTTTTCACTGTGGGCACGAGCCAAACAAAGTTTGAAGCCTTTCAAGGAACTATTTCCTCGGTTATTTGTGGAATTTTAAATTAGTTACCAGTTCTTGCTCTTTCATAAAAGTGAACGTGCTTAGTTTAATCTATAAAAGGATTAAAGTTGAATAAAAAAGCTCATTTACACATTGATAAGCTGTATGATAAACGAGCATTGTTACGTGTGCGCTGTGTAGGAGTATTAACCCCGCCGTCAAGGTCTACTGAATAGAACCTTTGCTTTTTTATGGTAAGAGCCAGATCAATTTCGATAAGCAGATCGGTTAATTCCAAAACAGCTGTTTAGTCAGCAATTCTTTCTTACCTCCAGAAAAATAAGACAGCGTGTTTTCACACGTCGTGCGTGCGAGCGTGTACAAAACTCAGCGTTGTCACGTAAAAGAGGCTTCCAAATCTTCCAATCGATAGCAAGTCTAGCAAGCAACTGAGCCAAAACAAATCTCTCTTGGAACATAAAATATGCCAAAGCACATATTTATCGAGGAGTGCCAACCAACAAAATAACTTGCACAACGATGAGCGGGAGTAGGTGTGCACAATGCCTCTTGTTTTCGCTACGGTCTGGCTGCGCTAACATCATTTGCGGTCCGCTACCTATATCCCCTAGAGATATGACACCGGCCTTCCCGGTCTAGACGATACATCATGGCAAATTAAACATACCTCGTTTATTTAACTGGCTCTAAGTAAATTCAGTCCTACGTACTTCATAAATGAGGGCTTGCGTGCTCTAGTCGAAAGCACTAATCGATTTAAACAAGCTTATGTAATTATTTAATTGTAACTTTGCGTGAAATTCCACATAAACCTCATTTCAAGGATCTATAAAACACAGGAGAGGTAAAAAGTGTGTTATAAAATAAACTGAAACCTTTAAAAGGTGCGATATAAAATGAAGCACTAGAATAAATTACATGTATCCCTTTTGCCACATCCAACGGGCACTTGTTCGCTAACGAGGTTATTTCAACAAGAGTACGTGAGGAGTTTTCTGAGCCAGATTGTACCACCCCTGGGTTTGTTGAAACATTCGGTTTGAATGTCAACCACTTCACGTATGAAGATAAGGTTGACAATAACTTGGATGCTGCAATGCAATCATCGATACGTAGAAACATAGGCGTGCTATCGTTAACGCCTGTCTAGACGGGTTTTTGCACTGCGGCAGCAGATACCCGGATTTGTATAAGGAGAGGAAAGCTACAACACGGTTCACTTGGAGCAGACTCTTGAGTGTTGACTTAAGAACGCCGCTAGTCAACCCTCATCATATACGAATTAAATCCTAGTGTCATGGAGTTCAACTTTGAAGTCAGAAACATCGGTGTACACAATCGACCGTAGGTCAAATACATAATCGTATAAGCATACCTAGGAATAGCTAGGGTCAATGTTCTCTTTATCGTTATAAAATACCACTCATTACAACTGTGATAATGAGCACAGATCCGTATTTTTAATTAAAACAGGATCAGTGACATGTAATTACATTTACTTAATTCCATTAGAGTGAGAAGTGGTGATAAATATTGAGATTTGCAATGTGAACAACAATACCACCAGACTTTCGCTTGTAATACCTTTCACTAATATTAAGATATGGAAAGTGAATGCTGCGAAATGATCGATACCTCATGAGACAATCAAATCGCATTCAAAAATAACAATATCCGATGAAATTTCGTAACTTTCTCGTTTCTGTTTAGCCCGTCACCTAAAACCTAAGATAGATATAGAGGATCAGTGTCGTTCAGAAAAATTGATGGCCAAACATTGATAGCTTGACCGATTGATCGCTGAAGGCTTAACGATGAATTGCACAATCACCGTTCGATCAGACTTTATCTCGTCTAGACACATCCAATATTGTATGTGGGCATATGCCGCTATTTACCTAGAATTTCTGAAACTGTCACAATATAGGAAGTTGCGTTGTTGTGATTATTACTAGCATGTTGTGAGGTGACTTGTGGCAGTTGTGACGCCATACTCATTAGGATGCGATGCGTGCGAAGCATGTAATGGTTGTCGATTATGGCCTGCAATGTATAAATACAGACACAAACTGCCGACAGTTGTGACGATTGTGAAGAAAACGACACCACGTGAGGTGACTCTGGAACAGCATGTGAATATGGTGATTGCGTTTAGCTTTGAACTCGTCATAATAATGAGTCAGAACTGAGAAAAAGACTGTCGTTCTATGAGCCTGTGAATCATTGCTCACAAAGTCACAAGTTATTTTATATTATAATTTATTTATTGTTATTTTGATTCTAATATGTAACTCATGTTTCTTGCAAGACGTATCTACTTGGATAAGTTATTACTTACTACGTAATTAAATTTTAATATAACATTATGTACGGTATTTTTCATTATTAATTGCAATAGTCATGAAATAAGTGAGAAGTTTTACAAAGATTTGAATAGGATAAAAAATAACCTCTTCTACCATATTCTATGGTTCTACATCGGATGGAAGTTTAGCAATCTATTCAATCAACACAGTCCGTAATTAAGAAGTAAAAGTGTGACCGAAACATTTGGTTACATGATATTATTTCATCATGATATTTTAATTCGCATAAACTTTCTATAGCAGAATCTATGTTATAGATTATGTTTAGCTGGTAGACAATCAACAAATCGCGTCACCGTACTATTATATAACTGGGATTTCAAAATCCTATGATAATTCTGATGATAATATCATTGATGTGATGCGCAAACTAAAAAACTTAATAACCAAAGTTCCGTATAACCAATGTGATCTCCGTATAGATGATCATCAAATGTCGAACGAAATGGTTCAATTTCATCAATCGATAGACCGTGATTGAAGCACAATCTCTGAGATCAATAGAAGTCGTTTAAAGAGAAGTGTCAACCCACCCGAAATGAGGGGTCAACGAGAACCCGCAATTGATATTTGACCTAAAACTTACTGGATAGGTACAAATAACTTGCTCTCCGACATTGATGTGTGAGCTTCAATTGTAAGCTCTTTTGGTTCTCTCGTATTTATAACTTTTTAAGACATTTGTTTTTACAAACAGATGGCAGTAATACTCATGTTTCCGAATTATTTTTAGGCTAATTACTTCGTTTAGCCAAGAATAGAATGTCGGAACAGAACGGTACACAAATATCGAGAATACCTACTTATTTCTGGCAAAGAAAAATCTAAACGAGCGTAAGCAATCAGGCGTATAATTTGAAATTTCTATGCCAAAGCTATTCTGGCTACAAAAAGAACAAATGAAAATACTTGTTTATTATATTTTTTGCATTTAGCTAGAAAAGCTTTTTTACAGGGAATTGCATAATTAATTCCAGTCACGGCGCGTCAACCTTTTATAGGTAAAAACTCGTGAATCCCTCTGATTGAACAAAATCGTATGGATATCACAAACATTAATAGAGATGGCGTGGTGTGCACGTGACCCACATATTGAAACCCCTCCAACACTTAACGGATAAAATTCAGCCATTTTAAACCCCATGCATGTGGGCGTATAGAATGTATTGACCGTCACATCCATCAATGTATTTTTATAATCAACAAACAATAATTCAAAAGTAAATTTACGGTTTTGATTTCAATATAATGCTTATAACTTGTAAGGTGCTATATAATAATAACACAATATATCAGAAATGCTAGAAAGTAACATGTACCTACGCTGCAATCGGGCAATACCTACATGAAACGTACCAGCGATGACAAAGACCTTGTAAATCGAATAAAATCTGAGCAAGGCACAAACGGTACCAATTGTATTCCCCGTGCAATCATCTTCATAAAATCTATTGAGCGAGCAAGTGAGTACCTACTATAAATCTACATCAGCGACGTTGCAATCATGTAATTCAAACTGCAAACCTTTATTTGCAACTTCGCCAATTGCTCACTGTTATCGCAGCTGTTATTTAATTGGACCATCCCCAGCATTCAATCTGAACTGAACTTTACAATTCCCTAGATTTCGGTCAGTGTAGAAACTACTGCAGGATCGGAGACTATCGTGTTCAGTCAGAACATTATAGTTCGTTCGTATTAGTGTGTATTTTCTAAAGCCAAAAATCAAGAGCCCCTCGTAAGTTACCAGTAGATAGATATACAAAACCTAATAGCGATAATGTATGTTGGATGTGACATTGGCATCACGTAATGAAAGCGACCACGCGAATCCTTAGAGACTTTCCCCGATAATTCACTTTCCTATTAGTGTTTGGCTTCAGTACAAGTCGTAGAAATGTAGAGAGCCAATCCACGGAACTGTATGAAAACGTACGCATTTATACGTATGTGTTGGCATGGGTAAAACCTTATATCGGTTTTTGATAATAATAGGCCCCTTGTGCTTCAACCCTGACTTAATCAAGAAATCTGCTGATAAACCGGTAAACAACTTTATAAAATGGAAGTAGGTACGATAAATTCGTTTAAAGAACATAATGCTGTAAATTTTGGATGAGTATTTAAATAAATATCGATAGGTTTGGGTAGATGACTGGATGACACTATGGTGGCTAAACATAATAGGTGACATCATCGTCAAAGATGGTGTTCAATGAACAACATGGTTAGAGAATGATATAGACCTATTCTGTAAGTCGAGAACCATTGAATTGTTTACCAAAGCGATTGTCGACGTGTAACAATTCCCTGTAAAATCACATTAAACTAAACAGTAGGAGCGTGCAAATATGTACATTGTTATTAGCGGTAGTGAAGCTAAGGTTCACAATAAGCCGCATTATGTTCACCCCGGGTCGAGTTTCAGGCAATGAGCGTGGGTACAAGTTCACATGAGCAAACAAACCGACGTGAACTCTCCGGTTGAAACGTCAAACTTTGTAGGTATACAAATAAGTAAGCATACCAAGCTTCCGTGGCTATACGTTCTCACAGGTAAACTTCACTGAACATTATCGCTATCATAGACTCTATCATCTATCATCATCTGGAAAACGTCGACACTAGACAGATGCTCTTTATAGTACCTACTATATCATGATGTGTACGAGTAGCACACATACACATAGCTCTACGCATTTTGCGGAAAAAGGGCGAAAAATATAACCAAAAATGAAGAATATTTTTACAGGGAAAATATATGTTATGCCTAAACTGCGCCTCGATACCGTTTCCATCAAAATTTTCTTCCTTACTCGAGTCACAACATTTTACAACGCGGTAAAATGGTTCCGTGAGGGGAGCTTTTATATCGGAAGCTTAGTTTAATAGCAGCCCGTGTTTACAAACTTCCCCTCCTCCCATCTGACAGCGCCTAAAATATGAAAGTCATTAAGGGTCAGACAGGATATAAATATAGTTCTTAAAAAATATATCTAAGCAAGCTATATATTTAATTAAAAGTTTCAGTTACCTATTTCAGATATTAAACGATTTGTGCCATCAAACAGTTTTGTTTATACATTAAGTGTTGACTACCTTTGCTCTACTGCTGCGTACGAACTTAACGATGCGTTGTGTCGTATAAGCTGCTCTACCTTCCCAAATGGCACACTAAATAATACCTAACTAAAACTGTTTTGTCATGCACAGCATCATGATAAAAATATCGTGTGCCATTAATAGATTTTAGGTCGTTGCTCAGCCCTTAACGTGCGGCCCATCGGCTAATGGCTAGCTAATGTGTGCCGAGCTATAAATAATACAGCCTATTTTGAAAGTGAACGGCCAGTTTCCGATAAATAGGTAATTATTGAGTTGCGCAACGCGGATAATCGTTTTTAAGCTCCCGTGACAACAAAGGAACGGATATAATTTGAATGGACTTGAAAAAGTATTTCTTATCGTATTATGAGAAAGAATATTTTAAGAAATAATCTCTTAGACACAAAACAAAAGAAATAATTGCTTTATTGTTTAATTCCATCAATCAATATAATTGGAATTAACCGATAATATAAACGCCCATTAAAACAGCCGGGTTGACTGCACCTCATATTGACGTTTATCGAGGTGATTCGCCTTCAAGCGAAATGCTTACTGGTTCTGGCAAACTTCCCAACCGCACCGCAAATTAGTATTGTCATTGCGCAGCATAGCCGACCTTCACTCACACTTACATACAAGCCGGAGAACGTTTTAGAGCTGAGTTCCGTTAATTTCCAAGATGCCCAGTTGATTCAATTCACACTCAGGGTTAGCGCCGCGAAAACGGAACTGTTTCAAATTAAGTGGATATGATTTGTAGCAAACTTGTTGTGTGAGCAACTCATTTATTGCTCAATGGTTATGGTGACGACATCATCTGTCGTAGGAAACTCAAAGTTTTAATTGATGAGACAACACACCACAAGAATGTGGTCCTTGGAATTGTTGCTGTCATACTCGTTGTTATACAAGAGTATCTTCAACATAATATTGAGTAACATGTCATTTTGTTTTCAGTTTTAGGTTTCAGCTTTTTATTTATCTACTCGTAATATGCTCGACAGTTACTCTCTATATTTGTAGGATTTAAAACATTTGGAGAACTTTCTTGTGGCCTAGTGATATTTGTCGTTGCGTGCGACGGCAGTGTAGTGTCTGCCAACTTTTCTATTCTAAGAGCTACCATTTTAGGACGAACTCTGATATTTAAAGTGATTGCGGACAATAAATTTGACTCAAAGAGCAGAGTAAGCTACAATTTAGGTTAAAAATAGCCCATAAGATCTGCTATAAAATGTATGAGCTGAGAAATACGGTCAGTGCTTCCGTGGGTGGGATTTCCGCAACTGGCAGACCCAACCTATCCTTCGTATGAGATCATTCGGTTGGATCCTTATGCAGTTTGTATTCATTCATTACATACATGTTCAAGGTAAACCTAATATTTTCAACAATCGCCTTTCAGATGCATCTAGGTAAATAAAACGTTAGTTCACTATTATTGAGTTTTACGATTGATTCAACTAAAATATGGTCTAATTTCACTTTGGCTTCGATTCTCCACTTGACTATGCGCCAAATTGTTCAGCTATATGAATTGGATTTGCAAAGAGTTGGCCGTTCTGATAATGTTGTTCTCGACATTATAACTTTGTGAAAGCTAAAGAATAATTGAATTTTGAAACTGTTATTGCTCTTATACAACATACGCGCAATAGGTGAACATCTAAAGTACCATCATCACACTAATAGGTAATGGCATCTGACCCGAGTTGGACAGTTAAGTTTTTTTATAGACATTAGTAAAACACGCATCAATTATGATTATTATAACTTACACAGCGTTTGCGATATTATATATAATTGTTTGGTGCCTAAGATATAACAACTACTCGCTTTCCTAAAGTTTTTCATGATGTTAATGTAAGTGTACAGCACGTGTGTTGAGTATTTAAGTACCCCATAATTAAGTAATTACGTTAAAACCTATTAATGAGGCGTATTTTTGTATTACACATTTCGAACGACTGGTGTAAACGTGCGTTTACACCAGTCGCTCTAATTACCATGACTAACTTCTGTGAGTTTAAACTACTTAATTGGACTAAAGGTGATTAATAAAATATTATTATTTTGTAAAGTAGGTACATATTTGTAATAAACATTAGCTGGGTTTTCAAATTGCCTTACTTATTATATATTTTAGAACCTTTTAAATTGAAATACATGATTATATATTTTAATGCAGGCGAGAGCAGTGATTATATATTTTCGGCCAATATTTTTCCAAATAACCTCAAGATCGAGGGTTCGAGCAAGCTTCATTTATGATATTCATTCTAAAATGAAGATCGGAAATTCAAATCCACATTGCGATATTTGCAATAAACTTCAACAGACTTCAGTAATAGATGTTCGACAAGACAACTAAACTAGTGAAGAAACTTGGAAACTTAATCAGGAACTAGACAAGACGACAGTATTACAGAGGTCCACAGCAGAAAGCGTACCATAATAACTTTATATACCTTTCTGGATAGAGAAACTTCTTGTACTGTCCGAGTGTACCTTCGCAAGAACTCATAATGGATCATTAAAATAAGAAGAAAGAAGAAAAAAAAAGTCAAATAAATTAAACGCTCTCATACATGTATACCTAATAATACCTATATCAGTAGAACCGATACAACAATTTTTAAGTAATCAGCGTTTCTAAGCGATTATGTTTGTTTTGCGTATGAACACAACAAAAACAAGGTATTCCCGTCAATGTTGTAATTGTTCAAGAATTTCCGATTGAACAACCATCATCAATGCGACAGGCTGACCTTCAGGTGAGGCAAAGAGCAAATAACAAGGTAAATCAATGCAGTGACGCAAGTTATTCGCGAGTCATGTTAAAGAAAGAAATAAAACTAAAGAAACAAGAACAAGACGCCATATTAGCCTCAGTAAGGAAGTATTCAGTACCTGCAAACTCTAAATCAAAAGTAAGTCAAGAATGAATAAGTTTTTAAACAAGAACTGAAAATAAATATTCTAAGGGTCTATGGTATAGCAAAATAATTTTCTATTAATCCTATTCAATGTATCGCTGTAAATCAAAAGGAAGCTACTCTACCGATGAATACCGCAAATAACTAACAAAATGATGACGCATTACACTGAGTAATAATTCAAATACATTAAACGCTGGTTTAGTCAATAGTTTCAGAAATTCAATGTACTTGAAACGCAGATAAAATGTATAACGGATGAAGCATCCTCTCAACTAATAATACACAGTTTAATGTCTGTAAATACCCATTATCAAATCAAACCAGTTAATGTAGATACTTTTGCAGTCCACATCAAACATAATAAATTTAAATTTTACAAAAATTGATCATTTTAAAGTACCCAATAAACATTTCACATACTACAATAACATAGGTAAGTAAATGTGTTAAAATTATGATTTATCAAGCGAAAATAGTATCTTAATAACTTAGGCTAGCAGTAGGTATATCAGCCAGAGTTGATGGCTAGAAGATGCAGTTTGCAGTGATTCAATCATGATGACATGACCCAGCCGACCTCAAATTACTGCCGCATTATTAAACTCTGCCTACTTCTCGGTAAAAACTAACATAGAAGTAAATACAAGTACAAAATCCAAACTGAAGATTATGTAGTTGCGAATCGTTATAACCTTTTTATAAAGAAAAAAGGAACATTAAAAAGCAATATTTAGGAGCATTGAAATGAAACGGTTTAGTCATCAAAAATTCCAACACTATCTGCTTTGAGCGGATGTTAACAGAAAAGACCGGTTATCGCGACAATTTGCAAGTTATCCCAAACGGCACTGATATTAATTCGCTGCAGGCAGTTTATTCAAGTTCTGTAAAGTTATTAAAATAAATAGAAAAAATACATGACCGAAGCACAGCCCCAGTAGTCCCCGGGCACAAAAAGACAATACAATGGGTTCATATTTCCGGCCGCGGTCATAGCACGGGTACCGAACGAGCAACTTGCTTCGCAGCCTTTAACAATCCGCGTGGAAATTAAGGCCGATTGTCAATCTGGCGACCAGCCAAAATGGGAAGAAGGACGGAGAGACATTAGAGAGATTTAGCAGTAGCGCCCGAATCACTTATGTCGATTGCCGATAGAATCACACGGAGACTCGTATATTGCTCTACTTTCACAATTTATAAACCGCTTGAATAATTAAGAGCTTTTATTTGAGTTTTAATATTTAGTATCCAAATAAACAAACTTTCTCTGAAATCGGTTTCAACATCAAATGAATTAATCATCAAGTCTTATATCACACTATCTTTCTGCTAGAATTAAATACGCCAACCGATTAATCTTGATACTGAAAACCATGGCTAGTTACTACCATGAATGACGGGAGCAAATAAAAGATGTAAACTTAATTTCAATTAGCGGAGGGAGCAAAGCTTCCTAACAAATAAAACAAGTTGGATGTCCGAAGGCAGACGCCATTACACTTCGATAACGAACGCGGTAACGTAACTCGGAGGGTCAACGGAGTATGGGCAAAAAGTAAAAACTGAGGGAACT
Source organism: Eulithis prunata (assembly GCA_918843925.1). Classification (NCBI taxonomy): domain Eukaryota; kingdom Metazoa; phylum Arthropoda; class Insecta; order Lepidoptera; family Geometridae; genus Eulithis; species Eulithis prunata. The sequence goes on along the minus strand of OU974014.1, from coordinate 3,856,823 downwards.
AATGAAAGACAGTTAATGTGATTTTCATATAGGAAGGGACTGCACTCTAATGTTGGTATTTCTATTCGAAACCTTAATTAAAAAGCGGATGAAACGCAAATGAAACAGTCTGAAATCAAAGCAATTTGGGATTACGAAACAGGATAATGTAGGTAGATATATGAGAACGTCAAATGAGTTTAATTTTAGCGATGTTTACGTATAAGATTGTGAAACAAAGAAGAAAGTTCAAACAAAGTTCACAGACTTGCATAAACTTGCATTTGAATACAATTCATTATAAATTCGGTTTAAAGAATGAAGCAACAACGGGAAATGCAAAACTACAAGTTAGAATTTCACATCCTCTGCACAATGCTGTAATACGCATAGTATACTGTTATTCAGGGAAACTATTGTTTCTAATGACTGGTTTTATAAGCTACATGATTCGCACAATCAAAATCTTCGCAATTATATATATTTCTAGTCTTACTGTAAGCCCGAAGAAAAGTTTGCATTAACTTCATTGTTTTGTTATGTAACGCACCAGTAATTACGTTAATCGACAGCATGGTTTATCGTTCCAGTTTCTTGACGTTTCAACATAAATCATTTGATGTAAGTATATCAATAAAAAACTTTTTTATTATTTCTAGTAGGTACCATGTTGTAGTCAGTGTCTTCAATATTCATACACAAAGTGTACGTCTGCGTCATCATCACATCACTGTACCAGGTCATTAATCCCATAAGCTTGGTAGGATAAACTAACATAATATGTATCATTAAAATCATAGTAAGTTACATTTAGATGACTAAGGCTACCGATTACATATAAAACTACCATCAATATGCTTTCAATAGTCATATCTCAGAACGTGAAAAAGGTAATAAACGAGCTTTGTTCTAAATTGAAAGGTGAAGAGGGCAAATATGATAACTTTGTTTTATTTATCTTTCCGAACGTCTTGTTTCCTTTCAAGTGTTATGATAAGAAACGCCACATGGCCAGACACATGTTCATCTATCGACTTCTTACTACGACCCTGACCGTGATGCTTGAAGTTATATACCTAAAGTTTTACGATGGATATCAATCAGATCTCAGATAGATAAATAAATAAAGTACCACTAACTAATGCTGATACACACAACATAATCTAAAATTAAAGCATACAAAGATTTTAAAGAACAAGTAATTCAAACAGCAAAATGAAAAGTAATGTGAAAGACAACAACACGCCACGCTAAAATAATAAATACACATGACAAGAAACATTTCACAAGTGACATGTAATGTAGACAAGGCAGGAGCGTACGAAAGTTAAACAAAATGTAAAAGCAAAGTAGTGCAGAAATAATAACTACCTGCTCTTTGCAACACATGCAATATTGGTCGGTGAAGGACTGCGTTGGCTGTCTATTATAGTCGAGCAAAAAAGATGATACAAAACAGACGACTTAAAAAAGTCAGGCTCTAAACAAATGTGAACGACGACGGGCGGTCTCAGAATAAGGGCAATTACGTCTTTAGTGGGATTTTGACGCGGCATTAACCATCCCCATGGGAAATAAAACTGGATCCACCACGCGTTTAGAAAAGAGGCCCATTTCAAGTGCACTTTCGTCACGGAGATATTAATTCCATGGCATTAAAATGTCATGAAGATTGAGGGAATTTACAAGTGACGAAATACCGTAAAATGGAAATACAGATAAGTGCATAGATGGAAAGTTTGGAAATTCTACTGTGATATATTATCACTTGTTCAGGTATGACTTTAAATCAAGAGCCAAATTGAAATAATAGAGGTAAAAAAATATGCGTTTATTAACTTTGTAATGTAAAACAATATCATCACGGTCACCTATTATGAGGTTGCATATTTAATTTCCAAAATGGTATTGAAATGTAGGATCGTATTTCTTTAGCCTAACCACTCGCCAACTGATTGTCGGACACAGAGACCATAGTAAGCCTAGGTACAGTATCTAGTTTACCTTTTGCACGAAATCCTACAAACATTACAATTAATTAACTACAAAATAACACGTAAAGCAATTATTTAAAACAGGAGTTTCGAGTCTACAATCTAAACTTAGAATAAAAAAAAAAATCACAGATATCTTGCAATGACCGTTTACATTTTATGGATGATATTATGTGTATGTTAAGCATGTGAAATACATCTGGAATGTTAGTAATGTTGGTATACAGTCTCAATATGCTCAAGTTTACTTCCATCGTATAAACGTACCATCGCGTGCAAGTAGACCTTAGAGCCTTCATCACCATATAAAGGCTTACAAGACGTTCAAAGTAACAAGAGAAATCACTTAGAAGCTAAAGAAACTAACTAAACTTTACAATGGAGGTAATTAACTACGAGACAGAAAAAAACCATTTGAAAAACCTCTAAGCTAAGATTCTTTTAAAACCATAGGACAAAGAGCTTTGATGCCAGAATATTTTTTTTTTGTTTTCAAGCTTTGCAAGCATTTAGTGTTTTCCAAACTGTGTAACTTATTTCTAAAAATACATTTTTTCTCTTGGAATGTATGGAATGTCAATACCAGTTTTTAAATAAATATTCATTTTAATAAAGGAATTCATTAAGCAACCGTCTACTTTAAAAACAGTTAGCCAGCAGGTTTAAATCAATCGGTTTTGTTTCGTAGGTATCGCGTAGAATAAGGACAATTTAGAATATTACGGTTCGTGAGACTATAACCACAAGACCTGTGGCAGACGACATACTTTTGTGTGATCTTGTTCTACTTATACAACAAAACTATGTCTATTACTTTTTTCCCATAATTTGCAATTACTACCTACAGATAGACACAAAGTTATATGCAGGACCTAATGCACATATTTTCGTCAATTTTGTGGCATATATAAGTAGTATTAAATCGCATTAAAGTTATATCGCCCGAGGTAGCTCTAATGCAGGGGCAGTCAAACTGGTCGGGCGAGTCAGCGACCGTTCTGCGTGCAGTCCTGGGCCTTGCCTCCCACCTCACCTGGCAAGGTCAAGGCACCCCTCTTGCTCTTAAGCTATTCCTGGAACGTCCCCATTCTGAACCGGTGTTTAGTAATCAAATCATTTTATTTGGCATTCCTAGCATCAAGCAAGACCTTGGATAATGGCATGATATTCGTAACTGTGATAATGAATTTTATGGAGCTTAATATATTAAACTCCTATTGTTTTCATGCTCTTAGAGAACAAGACCGGTAAACATAAAAATAGAATAGAATAATTTTTATTGCCAAAACAGAACACAGGTTATTAGGTATAGGTAAACAACAGTAACAGAATAATAAATAAATAGGTCGCACTCATCGATTCATAGTTATGCCCAATCACAAATCATAATAGACAGACATGCGATCTAATAAAATGAACACATAGAGAGTAGGGCAAGGAAGTGGATCACGAGAAAATTTGCAAGCTCGTGACAATGTGTCAAGCATATCGACCGTGGCACGCACGGAACGACTAATAGACAGCCTTATTATCACAGGTGACGCAAGACAAAGATGGATAAGGTCAAACCAAGTAAATAGAATCAATGAACTATGGCTAAGCATGAAAACGAAACCAATTCAAAAATTGATGTTTACATAATCATGACAATCCGATACGGACGGAACACGGAACAGCGAATGTCTCTTAATTTTGCCTTTCGATAAATACGGAATCGGCTGACATTGTTTTGCAACACAAAGCCATATTTTTCTGTAAACTCAGACCATTGCGCAATCTAGATCGTGCATTCTTACGTAATGCCATGGTACGAGAAGACAAACACATTTTATTTCAGGTTGTTTGCTTCTAAGGAACATTATTTTAAAATCTTTACGGTATGACAATTTTAGAGCAACGTTGTTGATGCAACTAATTTACTAAGACTAAACTACACCATCCTAATTTATGAGTCGTATATGTTGAAAATAAATGTTTTATTTTTGTATTCGAACCGCATGTTGAGATGAAAATTGGAATCATGTTGCTCAGAATTTAGGCATATGAATGAATGAGTTAGTAATAGTTATACTATTGAACTAGCCGTCGCCCGCGGCGTTGCTCGCGTTCTGCCCTTTAGAGTGTGACGTTTTAAAATTCCTTCCTTAGTGCACCCCTACACTATATAAACATACTACAATCCAAATCTCATACCTCTAGGACTTATAGTTTAGGCTGTGCGTTGATTCTCTGTCAGCTTCAAAAGACTTTTATATATATTGATAAAATAAGAAATAATGTGGTAGTCGCTCATATTTTTAGTCGATTATACTATACATACATACATAAATTAATCATGATAAAATATACCTGCCAGTTATACATAGAATGTTCGTAATTTAGAAGTACGATGTAGGTATATAACTGACAAAGGGGTTCGATGCAATACTGTTCGCTGGGTAGAAATAAAAACATACACACCTATTGAAAGTCATGCACGACCGGATCTTTTATGTGAAATTTTCATACAAACGACACGGTACCTGAATACCTACGTCAATGTTTGTAATCAGAACAGAAGTTCCAAAGCAAAATGACACAGTTTTAACAGCAGCGGTGAAAACAATCACTGTACGGCACAGATGTATGCAGAATCTATTTATTTATTAGGATTGCCAAAGAATAATACACATAACTTAAAACTAAACTCAAACAGAACATTATCATGGCTGAATCTTGAAATAATGAAGAGACTAACGTACGACCATTATCTCGAAAAAAATATTTGCTCAAGACCAAGTAAACAGATGAAAAGAATGTAGAGTAAGCCACGTACTCTACTATAAATCGCTAGAATTAAGATTAACACAATCAAAATATTAAGTAGGATTTTTATTAGGTACGATTATAATGAAAGGAAGTATTTGGGAAGTTTTATGTTCAAATTTTATAGCCCATTTGAAAACACCGATAAATTAGAGCCTACTAGCTTAATATAGCTTTTTAGTTAAACCACATTATTATCAATTTATTACTTACGGCTGTACCATATAGAATATTAAATTGAAGGTCTTAATATAATATAAGTAAAATTCGAATGACCGAAAATTTACGATATCCTAAACATTAAAATAGACGTGAACCCAGAAACGAAATTCAAAATCATATACATCAAATTCAGCGACAGAATAATATAAAAATATATTCAAGTCATTCGTATACTGACCGTTGACATTGTTATACTTTCATGCAAATACAACCTCCTCGCTGTTTATGCCACACCGTTGTTTCAACAAAGGACACATTTGCATCTAATGATGAAGAAAATGAGTGTGATAGTCATTCCACGAAATGAACACATAAGATGCTATGGTCTTCATTTCGTAGAATATGTCTCGTATTTACACATTCCGTAGTATAGTAATCTTTACGTTATCAGAGTTTATTTTAAGGTTTATAAAAAGATTCCTTTGCAAGTTTGTTGAGAACTTTGTTACACTTACGAGTACATAGTTCAGTAAGTTCGTATGAGTTAGTGGCCAACTCTGGTGACGGAGTCTACTATGTAAATGATTGCTAGTATAACCATACAGTTAACCCTGTTTGTTTGAAGAGACAGAACGATAGAAATCTGTTTGGTAGCCGTAAAGTAAAATAACCGTTTTATTGTGTTTGTACAAGTGTGACGAGTATCGTGATACTATTGATGTCATGTACTTCTTATTGTTCTCATGCTTCCTTTAATGAAAACTATTGGGCGAACAATGCTTAAAAATACTGCAGCCATTTGTTTAGAATCACACAAAATACTGGCTACCAGACTTCCACTATATCTAATTTATTGAAATAAAGTCCATAAAGAACAGACCAAGAGTAGTTAAGTAAATAGTTCTAGCTGTCGAGAATCACGAGTAATAGATTCTACTAGAGTACACGTTCAAACTTCTGTTGTATCAGATACTTGAGGCAAAGTGTTAGCAAAGATTATTGATTACGATAATATAGTTATCAGCCCAGACTACAATTCAGTGTTTGTATGTCCAAAATGATAATGTACTAAAGAGCACCAGATGTACATAACTGAATCCGATATTTGGAGCACTGAAATTGACATGCAACATAGACAATTCGATAGAAATTCTGCTCAAGAATATAGGTTATTATGATGGTTGAAATGAAACTGTAAATAATATTCAAAATAATTAAGCTTTTAATTACCTGATTGTTACCGGACTTTATAGGATGTCTCTACTTTCTTGTAATTTTGGTCTAATAATGTTAATAACTTTTTTGTTGCATTCATTCGCGGAATTACGAACACGATTAGGTGTCGATATTTCAAATAGATACATAACTACCTTCAAACAGATGCGATTAGTTAAATGCTATTTTAATGTTGCCCAGCTATGAATCACACTTTGGAAACGAAATTATCGACTAGGGCAGTACCTATTTATCGATTGATAAGTTCAAACAAATTGTGCTATCGCTGATATGAAAATAATAACAAATGTAGTAGAACATTAAATACTTTTTAGAGACATTAGTGAAAATTGTGCAGTCATTTTGCATGCAGACGCAAACAGCGTGATCGATCCAGTGATTTGGATATCCGCCAAAAGTTGTCTCCAGCGAGTCGTCGTGACATATAAAACTATAAAATCTAAGCTTCCAAATGAGATACAGACCAGTCTCGTGACGGTGGAGAGGTCCCACGCGGACCTGGTCTTGCCACGCGGCTGCGGACCATCCTTCCGCCTGCCCAGTGAACCGTAATTTGATGGTACGGTTGACTCCTCGCGCTTACGGCGACCCGCACCACGTCTCAAGGACGAAAACCAGTTGGAAACAGATCCACGACGCTCTTGTTGTTCGGCCGCTGCCGACCCACTTTTGATAAACATTACTTCACAGGTGCCCGAGCACGGTGCACATTCCACTAATACTCCGTGAACTTCAGTACCACACGAACACAACAATATTAGAGAAGCTTGCAGAACACGTTACCTATAAAAAGCCGCATTTGAAAATAATTGCCAAAATAACAAAGCAAACAAAAACGGAATGTGGATGACTGCGCTTCGCCGGATCGTCGATGTCGTGTCGCGACCTACGTTGAAATTGTTGCCAAAACAAGAGCGGGTGAAGCTACACAAAAGAGGTTGGGTGATGTGCACAGCAAGCATCGCTGATGGCTTGAAGACACACCTGTTCATAGTCGTCGTCGTAGCTGCGGGCTGCGCGCGCACATCGTACCAGCAGTGGCCACCACAAGGCTCCACACAGCAGCCGAAAATGTAAACACATCGCGCGCCATACACTTCCCTCTAAGGAACGCACTCGACTGAAGATAGTCGCGGGCGCCGCCACCGGTGCTTGGCACGCTGACAATTACAATACAACCTATACTATACCTACACCACATACAATTTTTATATATGTATTTGCACGCGGACAACGTGAACGTCACATATTGTTTACCTCTTTATTCTGATAAAAATTGATACAACTTAATAACACGTTCTTATCTATTACATAAACAATCAAAAGTAAAGTCTATATGAAATTCAGAAAACCCAAAAAAACAACTCTTTCTAACGATACTACCGTCGAACATAATCCCTTGGAAGCCCTTAACATTGACAAACAGAATAGGTAATTTACCTATTTAATTAGGGCTTGGGTTATGTAGATCTAATTGGTTAAGGTCTGACGATACCAGTGTCAAAGGTCTTCAAATAAAGACACACGAGGCCTCAAGTCAGGACAATGAACTTTCGAAACCAATACAATCAATGTTAATCCACAACATAGTGGTTATTTTATGTAAGTACATAATGAAGTCGATACATTGCTTGTACATATTTTGAGTCATAATTTGATTGTTGCCAATATTCATTGCAACTGGTGTGTGAATGCGTATGAATCAGACAATTTGTTATCGAAACCAGCAGCCACAGTGCGGAAGTGGCAAAGGAAGTCTGATAAAACTGAAATGAATCGCAAACATTGTCCAGTTCGAGATTTTACAGCTTGTTTCAGACAGCAATGCAAAAGTACATGCAAAAAAATATGTGGTTATTTTCATACACGAACTCAACGACCATTAGGAATAATCTGATAGATTTGTGAATATGAAGATTTTAGAAGTTAGAACAAAACTGTATGTAATTTAGAATTACCTCATTAGCTAAATATTCAAAGATAAGAAGAGTGACTAACGAGATCAAGCGTCATGTGACGAAATAACTCCTAGACTAGATAAAATCTGAGTTTTCGGAACATGTACAAAAGATAAGGACCGTAATATACCTCGTCTAAGGTATATTACGTTCATAATGAAAAAAATATAAATGATTTAGGTAGTTAGGTTTATCTTTGAAATCGTGATAAAATAAAAAGAAAAAGTTTTGCGGATGGCATACCAACTATATTTTGTGGGTAGTTTAAACTGTTTCAAGATTGAAAGGGGTTGAAAATGTTTTCAAAGGACACGTTAGGGAAATCTGTTATACAAACGAACATGAAACTTTTTGAATTCATCGACACGCAAACATTATTACCTATAGGTAATTTTCCTCGAAACTGTGACTAATGGGTCTGGTAAACAACACTCAGTAAATGTGAAAGTTCAGCAAAATTGTTCAGAACCTGCTGAGAATTAGGCAGATTCCTTACAATTTTCAATACAAAAGAACCGGCCTGCAACCTAATCTAATGATAATACAATAAACACGACATCCGACGAACGTAGTCTCCACATATCACTGCAAAACTTACAAGTGAGCACTGCACGTATTGCTATTTTATGAATGAAAACCCTTTCGAACTATGTATTTTAATCACAAAACGTGGTATTTGTTTTGTATAACCGTACACCGCTAGTGGTTATTGATAGTAGAACGTAGCGCGCGACGGACGAAACACGTGGCGTCCGTGCCGCAACCGGGCTCTTACTGGCTGACTTACTTACTACTCGGCAATACCAGGCTCGGCTGCCATGAGTAGTAAGCCCAACCCTAGCTATACATTCACGGTTTACGTCAGAGTGGTCCGCATAGTATTGAATGAATCGAGGGGAGACGACGCGGTTAGGGTGCGGATTGCTATGCCGTTAATTGAAATCTATCTGAGCTGGGGATGATTAAAATTTTGGTTTGCAGGGAAATCCTACTGTTATAAAATGTGTAAGTTTCGATGTTTTCATGTTTGTGTTTCAATCATGCTGCAACTACGATTCTGGTCCGATTTGGATTAAACTTAGAAAAATATTATAGTTTGTAACCAGGATTTAACACATAGGCTACAATATGTGCCAAAAAATTTGAAGGAAGGGTCGCGGGCGGAATCTAATTCATAAATATAGAAGTACATAGGTCGGTAATTATATTTTTTGTATTGCACAGATCATTTTTTTAAGCGTCTCTCAGGGAACAGTTCTAGGACATGTATTTAAACTAGTAAAAGAAAACAAATTGTTTTACCAAATTCTCTTTAAAAATCAAGCCATTTTATTATTTAAGTGATGATAAGCTAAAAAGTTTTACTTTAAAAAAAACTGTATGTTATTTCAAAGCTCCCCTTTGTTTTTATCTCTTAACTAGCGACCCGCCCCGGCTTCGCAAGGGTGCAATGCAGTGATGATGATGATGTACTATACATATAAACCTACCTCTTGAATCATTCTATCTATTAAAAATAACTGCATCAAAATCCGTTGTGTAGTTTTAAAGATCTAAGCATACATACATACATACAGACATTAGGACAGACGCGGGAAGCAAACTATGCTTTATACGATGTAGTGATTTCTTTTACTTCATAAATAGTTATGAGGTAGGTAGCTAAGCATTTCTTAACTATGTAATAAGAATATAACTTTGAAGGTGGCTAAAACATAAATTAACTTTAGAGACTAAATTTTTTTAATGAGCAGCATTGAAAGGCTTTCACAAACTATACACACTAATGAAATGGAGATATTCGGTTAGTGGTGCATAACAAACACTAATTATTTCATGCCTGCACAAAGGCTTGCACACACTGTACACGTAACTAATTCATAATTCATTTATTGCGAATTTGGGTGGATAGGGGATGCCAGGGTCACAGGTGCCACATTGGTTTCTACCATATTCTACTTAAATAGCATGCTAAATAGCAACTAGTTTCTATTAACAACGCAAGGCCTTAGTCTGGTGGAGGTGTGGCTAACAGGATCTGATGTTGGGTGTATTTTATTGTTCTTTAAAAAAACCAGACACAAGCATAGATTTTTTGAAACTCCTCAATGAAAATCTGTCCAAAGTTTAAAAATGAATGATTGAATGTTGATTGACACTTAAAGCATTGTTTCACAGTATGAGCCAATGGTCTTTATTTTATTAGGTCTAGTCAGTGACATAAGTCAATATTCGTATTTACAGTTCAGCACTGATCCATACTCGGGCATAGGTTTTTTGACAGTTTTATATTAAACTTCTACTCAAATATATGCTTGAGTAACGCTTAAGTCTGAGTTCTTTATCAGAATACAACTGAGTTTGTGTTTTAGGGCTCTATTCATACACAGAGAATGCTAATAGAATAAAGTTTAAATTCCACTTGCCAATTTCTCTATTATGATGACCACAAATTATACAGCAAAGGTCTGCAAAGCCCCCAGGAAGCTTCTGTGCTTCTAGGAGGAGTTAGGCTGGTTACATTCTTAGCCAGATCATCCCTTCATAATGGACAATCTTGAGTATAAATGTGGCAACGAGAGTCCAACCAATACCAATAGCAGAACAGATGACCAATACATCAAAACTATTGTAATTTATTCCAATTTTCTGAAGCTGGTACCTACAAAGTGTTTATACACCTACCTTGATGAATATTCTAGGTATCAGTTTTGCAGCCTTCATCAATTCATACAAAAAGACTGTGTAATGTTCCAGTCAGACATAGCCCTATTAGGCAAAGGCTATGAATATGATGTAAAATTCTATTAGCACAACAAAGCTTGTAAGCATACCTGGATTTCTAACAGCAATTCTGTCTTCCGACGCCTAATATCAATCAAGGTCTTCTGCTGGTCAGGTGTCAACTCTGAAAACAACAGAAGTGACCCTTTAAATACATCAACACTGTAAATTCTAGCCATTGAGGTCACGATTGAAAACAACTTGTCCTACGTCTACAATTTTACAGATCGGCGAAAAAACTAACCCGTGTGATTGAACGGATCACCATGATTACTTGCAGCATTGTTTCCTCCAAGGGACAAGTTCTCAAAATCACTAATCATGTCTTAAATTTTAATTCAAAAACAGTAAACAAAGTTTACATCGTTGAAAACTTCTGAGCAGCCATGTTTTGTTTATTTTTTTTCTTTTCACAGACTAAACCGATCTTCCACCCACAGGCATGCCACAGATTATCAACAAAGAAACAACCTCCAACCAACCAAACTGAACCAAACCAAGCAAACAACCCACAGAGTAGCTGCGTCCGTGAATCAATCACCTTTTGTTTTGGAGTCTATATTACACAGCATGATTATTTGCATCACAATAATATCTACCATGATAATTCGTAATAGTCATGTTTTGAATGATCGTGCTGTACATTATTTGCGGTGCAGTATCAAGATGAGGATAATCATTACGGGTCAATAACTCGCAACGGGAACTGTCAACGCATGGTACTATTCTGTTGCTTCAAATGTGGAACATGTAATTCTATGCGTGCAACGTTATACTCACCGTATGGTATTTAAAAATGCCGAGGGAAAGAGGTGCATGTTAATTTTGGCACGTGTCGTCACTCCTAACTCCTCAACTTGACTTTGCACCGCAAATAATGTGTAGCACAATATTTCAAAACATGTTTTGATTTATTTGTTATGTATGTACTGTCGTGGTGGACATTATTGTTATGCGAATTATCTTCTTCTTCTTCCTGCCCTTATCCCACTAGGTGGGGTCGGCACAACATGTCCTTTTCTTCCATTCTCCCCTATCATCCGTCATCTCAGTGTTCACTCCTCTCCTATGCATATCATCTCTTACACAATCCATCCATCTTTTCTTGGGCCTACCTCTTCCTCTATATCCATCCACATTCATACTTAGCACTCTCCTCGTTACATGACTCTCTTCCCTCCGCATAACATGCCCATACCACGCTAACCTGTTATGCGAATTATCATGCTGTGTAATATATGGACATGGACTCGGACGACTCGTTTTTGTATTCTGCTTCTCTCTCTTTGGGACTCGTTTTCTTTCATCCTTGTCGTCACTTGTCGTTTTTTTGGATGATTTTTCTTTTGATTGAGTAAACACCAGCATCTAATTCTCAAATAATGAGATCATTTTTGCTGCGTTATTTATTTCGTTCTGCTATTATATAAAGTGTACTGCGTAATAGAAAACAATAGGTACAGTCAGTGCGTAGAGAGGATCGCAAATTACTATTGTTCCAGCAAAACAGCCGGTTTACAATTTTTAGAAGCAACATGAATGACAGTGGTTGCATACACTTAAATAATTTCAAGGCTGCGAAGGGTACGAACCCTTACAGAATCGTGCATGCCTTTTTCGTTGCATGTACGTCTTCTGAAGCAAGGAAATACAAAGTAAGCTGATAATCCTACGAATTCACTACCTGCCGCCCTTGCATCCCTGACCTTACAAAGTGACGCAAATCGATTTTTCGTAGGATTCTACACTCAGGTTCAAATGATAAGGAAGGCAAATAGTTGAATGTTCCAAAATTATCTAAAAGAAATTGTTTTTCTTACTCATCCTATAACTAAAAAACAGACTGCATGTTATTGTTAATCAGCTGATTAACTTTGACCTCAAATCAGCTGTTTGATAAAATTTATCAAGTATTTTTAGGTATGTAGCTTTAGCATTGGATTAGTTTAAACACACACCATAACAATACCTACTAAAAAGATAAACAAACTAGTTCTAAAGGTTATGAGGTAATGAGTAAAAAAATACCTACTTAGAATCTAACATCTTCTATCTTCTAAATAATATAAAACTCTTTTGAAGCTGACTGAGAATCAACGCACAGCCTAAACTATAAGTCCTAGAGGTATGAAATTTGGAAGGTAGTAACCTTATATAGTGTAGGGGTGCACTAAGAAAGGAATTTTGAAAAGTTGCATCCTAAAGGGTCAAAAATTAGGATCAAAGATTTTAACTAAATATTGCGTATGCTGCTGCCACGCGAGCAAAGCCGCGTGCGACGGCTAGTCAAAAATACTTTGCAACCTTCTATTTTGCAGCTCAACAGACATGAACATTGAACATGGTATTGTTATTGTACACAAGTGCCAGCCCTTTTTTTTAATCTTTAGAATGGATTCTTGCATAGAACTGTGCATAGAATTATATTTACTGTACATTTACTTTCAGGCGACATCATGCCTCTGCTTTTCCTGCGGGAAACCAGGCCCTCGAATGCACTCGTGCATGCATTGCATTTACTTTGCCTGCTACAACGGCCATATCCAAGAGCATGCAAAGGTCAAGAAACATTTCCTGCACATTGACCTGAACTATGGAAATGTTTACTGCACACAATGCCAAGATTACATCTATGATAGGGAGCTCGCGGAGATAGGAGTCTCCCACAAGATTCTCCAAGCAAAGTAAGAAGAGGTCTGATAGTGAAAAGTATTTATTTCCAGGTTAGATATTAAGTCAGGCAAGTTTGAAGTCACCTCTGTATTCTGTACGACTAAGAAATGCAGGGTTCTTTAAAAGTTTTGCCCTACAGTCGGACATATTATCTATACTAATATTATAAAGAGGAAAGATTTGTTTGTTTGCATTGAATAGGCTCCGAAACTAGTGGACCGATTTGAAAAATTCTTTCACCGTTGGGAAGCTACACTATCCCCAGGTGACATAGGCTATATTATATTTTCAGAAAAATTTGGGATCCTTACTAAAACTGCAATAATGTAACCCAAGGTGTAAAAAATGTTTACTGACTTGGAATAACAAAACAACTGACAGCTAAACGTAAGGTTTGAAAATTTTACATTTGGAAATTGATGTGAACGACATAGCTGTAATTTCAACTATTGAAAGAGAGCTCCTGTTGGCCAAACGGTATAATACCATTGGACTGCGGTCAGACCGACGCAAGTTCAAATCCAAGGCGACATTATAAACTTCTCGCAACTTTTTATTTTGAAGGTTTCACTTCTACCACGTGTGATTTTCACAAATGTTGTTTTTTGTTTTCGAGTAACATTTTACAAAGATGAAATTTTTACAAGCGTTTCCAAAACGTGCACCCAGCATTTGGGGTTTTCAGGGGTTTGTAGGAGTTTTTAGGAGTTTGTAGGGGTTTCTAAGGGTTTGTAATTTTTGTTAAATACCCGTGCGAAGCCGGGGCGAGCCACTAGTGTTGAATAAAATAAATAGGACTGTCATTGTCATTTTTCACACAAGCACTAGACATGAGCCATGAATATAAATGGTGTTTATCGGGAACGGCCCTGCCAACCGCCGCACCACGATCTTTAGGTGATGTGAATTTAATCCTTAGGAAATATTATGCTAACTCACAATTTGTTTATTTTGCTTTACACAGATCTCTTGGTATCAGCGTGCCATACATGCCATGGCTTCCGACCAGCGATGAAGCGATGGCATTGCGACGGCTTCGAAAGCGCCGCGTCATTGGACCACACACTACTATCGGGTTACGGGGATTGCAGAATCTAGGCTCTACTTGCTTCATGAACTGTATTGTTCAGGTATGATATTAAACTATAAAATAGTTTTAAGTTCAACTGCTTATGAAACCTAAGTTCTTATAATCAATTGAAAGAAATTAAAAAAAATTAACTCATACCTTATTTCAGACTTATAGTTGACAGAATAGAAAGTTTTGTTGGCATCAGTAATAGTGTAAGGGAGGAAATAAAAAAAAGTTGATATATTCAATTTATTGACACAGATACTTTAATAAAAGTAAAGTAAAGTAGGTACTTGGTACATCTTAAAGTCTATTCAGATTTGACCATAGCCTAATTTTAGTTCAAAGTTGGGGAATAAGATCTGCGCTGACATCCCGCATTGGGGTGTATTATTGACCATAGCTGTCGTCGCCATTATGATTAGACCATTATGCATTTGTGATATTTCCAGACCCTGATTCACACGCCTCTACTGCGCGACTATTTCTTGGCGGAGCGTCATAGGTGCCGATCACAAAGCACCGGAAAATGCCTCGTCTGTGAAGTTTCTAAGCTGTTTCAGGTATATTTGCGAACCATTACACAATACAATAGAAAGTATCAAGTTTTTATATAAAATTTAAAACATTCCCAGTCCCCCACATAAAAATGTCCTTAGATACTCTTCATCATTGCTGGTCATCAAACCTTGGAGTATGACTCTAGTTTATTAAAACTTAATACTTTGAGATACCTATGAACTAAATTATTCAAAGTCTGAAACAAAGAACTTTTTCAGGAGTTCTACTCCGGGGCTAAAACGCCGCTAACCCTTCACCGACTGCTGCATTTGATCTGGACACACGCGCGCCATCTCGCGGGCTATGAACAACAAGACGCACACGAGTTCTTTATCGCTACCTTGGATGTACTGCACAGGTGAGGCAAAACTGCTCATAATAATGACTTACCTAGGTCAGACATCATCTTGAAAAGTTGCAAAATAATTGGAAAAAATATGTCATTCATGCACACGACATTGCGTCCTTTCCTTTTCTGTGTCTCGTAGCTACAAAAATC
Organism: Eulithis prunata; assembly: GCA_918843925.1. Taxonomy (NCBI): domain Eukaryota; kingdom Metazoa; phylum Arthropoda; class Insecta; order Lepidoptera; family Geometridae; genus Eulithis; species Eulithis prunata. The sequence goes on along the minus strand of OU974014.1, from coordinate 3,841,100 downwards.
ACAAAGAACTACCATCATCATCTGATCATGAATTCGGAAGGTAGTTAAATTGAAGTCGGTTTTTCTAATTTTTAATCATCTCTTGTATCAGTATATTTTCATTAAATTTTCAGACACTGCATGAACGGCGTGGACGAACAAATCAAACCCGAAGATAAAACTGAAAACGGCAACCGCTGCAACTGCATAATCGACCAGATCTTTACCGGAGGTCTTCAAAGCGATGTCGTATGCACTTCATGTTCCGGAGTATCTACCACCATCGACCCATTTTGGGATATCAGCCTCGACGTGGCCGGTCCTGGCTCACTCCACGCGTGCTTAGAACGTTTTACCCGTGCTGAGCATTTAGGTTCCGGCGCGAAGATCAAATGCTCAAACTGTCGGGCGTACCGCGAATCTACAAAACAGCTGACGCTCGAGACCCTACCAATTGTAGCGAGCTTTCACCTCAAACGATTCGAGCACTCGTCTCAAATCGATCGGAAGATATCAGCATTTGTGTCGTTTCCAGCTGAATTGGACATGACACCATTCATGTCATCACATCGACGGACGGCGGACGTCGGAGCTGATAATAATAACGCTCCTGACGGCTTGTTTGAGGATAATCGTTACTCGTTGTTTGCGGTGGTGAATCACCTTGGATCGCTTGACGCGGGACATTATACGGCGTATGTGCGGCAGATGAAAGGCAGCTGGTTCAAATGCGATGATCACATGATTACCAAGGCGTCGCTGCGTGAGGTGTTAGAAAGCGAAGGGTATGTATTCAATCTTAAGTTGCGTTTACACTCAGCTGCAGTCGGCGAGAACTGGGCATGAGCCTAATTTAAACACGGTCATGCCTCTGTGCCGGCATGTGGCAATAAATCCGGAATTAATCGCGGCAATAATGCCGGCAGCGGCATGAGCTGAGTGTGAACGCGGTATTAGCTGAGCAAACGTATGAAAACATGAAAACTTTAATCGAGAGATGTTACAACACTAAATCATCTACTAGGCATCTTAGTCAGCAATTAGCGATGCGCCATCACAATTTTGTTCATAAAAACACCATTGCGCATCAAAATGGCTAATTTCATGATCGCTGAGATCCACCTACTTACTGTACTATTATGAAATGAGGTATTATCAACTCCATACACTTAAGTTGACTTAATTATAACGAATCACATGTAGATATGTATTAGTGTTTGTGATTATTTATTAAAGTGGTTTATATTTTCCAGGTACCTGCTTTTCTACCACAAGACAGTGCTGGAGTATGAATAAACGTCTAATGATGTATAATGATCCCTGAAGTATTCAAGGTACCTATAACTGAAGGTTCAACGGTCTACATAATTCACTCGATGTTGTTTAAGTCATTTCTTCTCGTGATACTAGTGTTAGATGTTTGATGTAACTCATCTTGGTGTTGTCTGATTCATTCACGAATTTGTTAGGTGTAAGCTTTATTGTTGACATATTAGAGTTCAAAATTGACCTATCCTAGTAACTGTTTTCTATCTGAAGTTTTTGAACATAGGATATAATGTGTTATCGCAGTCTGCAAAATATTTCTGTGAACTTAGCCACAATAGAGTCGGAATAACGAATTTTGGAACATTGACCACGAATTTGTAAGTAAATATGGAGGAAACACTTTGAAACAAATGCCAATTCTCACTTTATCGTTTTTAGTAGCTCGATATCTCTTTCTAATATTTATTTTTGCCGCGCATGAAAGAGATATCAACATTACTTAGATATTTATTGAGTTCTCTGCACTTATAACTACAAATTCTTGGTGTTGAATTTGAAGAGAAGCAGATATTTGTTGCTTGACCACATTAAAGTTATGCCGATCACTATTTATTACTTACTATATCTAATCTAAGCGTATTCTTCCATCTTCGGATTACGCTTCCTGACACAATAGTGTTCTCTTTTTCAAGGCAAATATAAACGCCTTGTAAACGGAAAGAGACTAAGTATTTCTGTCAGTTCAGCGTTACTATGGAGATGGTATAGTTGCCATATATTAAAAAATTGTCGTAAAAGTAATAAGGCTAGCACAATATTTGTGTGATAACTTGGCTCTTATTAATCTTGTTCTGAAATAATGTATAATGTAAGCACTACTATTATTGATAGTACGCAATTGCGTATCATTCCTAGTGATTTAAATACCGTCTTACTTAAAAATGAATATCTTTGGTACTCTTTCCTATAATATGTAGGTACAAGGATAATTTTGAAAAATTCGCTGCGTCAACGTGAAAGAAAAAGGGACGGGGTGTTTTTTTTTCATTATCTTCATCCGCAGCCCGACTTCAGACTTCGGTGTAACTATTCCAAGCTGAAATCGAATTTATTAATAACATAAGGTGGGCATACACGGGCAGCCTGAGCAGCAGCAGTCAACTACTTCTGTGACTGCTCAAGTGGTTTGGTGTATTGTTATGAATATTGTAGTTCACTATGCAATTGCAGCCTTGAATAGTCAATGTTGCTGCTTCAAGCTGCCAGTGTATGCCCATTGCCCACCCTTAGTTCGTCTACAGAACAAACATTTCAATCTACCTCGCTGTTCTTTTGCATTTCTCTCGATCATCGTGAATAAATATGCCGGTGCTAGACCAATTAAACGAAGGCGTTTAATGACAGTAAACACTATTTCGCTGGCTTGTTTTCTCTTAGCGCTGACATAAAATACTTGTAGTAGGTAGTAAAATATTTACTGCAAGTATAATATTATCAAGTTTACTCTAAGCTGGCACCTTATTATAGTTAGTTATGAATATAGTTATATTTGTACCTACTACTTATACAATACAGTTAGATTTATTCATGTGTTTGTGTTGTCTCTTAATATGGGTTGAAGCGCTCGTGGCTAGGCTTGCTTAGTCAATCTTCACAGATTACCTGAGTTAAGCGACGTTCTGCGCGGTCACTAATTGGATGGGTGACCGATGGCCTTAAAGCGGCCTAAAAACTACGTCGCCAGAGTTGGCTAGTAACTCATACGAGCTTGCTTGCTTTAGTATGTGTTATATTAAACATATTTTATTAATATTGGTCGGTGAGCGCTAGGCAATGCCAACAAAAGCATAAGCAACCAATATAAGACCCTAAAACATCTTTGGAGGTATTCTATTCATCCAAAATAATTTAACCGTACAGCGGCGATGCGTTATTTTACACTATGTTATGTATTGATGTTATCCGTACTATTTAAGAAGTACAGTTTGATATTTGACTTTGCAAAGCTATTGACTAGCTTTTCTTATTATGAGACACAATATTGAATCTATGTGTCCCTACTTATGAAATTATGGTAGTTGCACATAAATAGTTTCCTAAAGAATATGATTTCAATAAGTAACACAAGTAGGTACTTATTGTATTTATGTCTCAGTTATCGATGTGGATGTTTTATCATATCAAGACTTATTTGTTAGGTATGTCTCACAAGTACCTATATTTAGTATGTAATGACTGTGTTCTGTTATGTGTGTTCATGTAATTATTTATGATGTTAAGTTAATTTATTGTAAGGCCTAAAATTGACTGGCAGCTGGAGCAGTCAAAAGCGAAACAGCATATTGACTGCTCGAGTGTATCCCATTATTTCTATTGCGGCAAAAAAAACGCAGTTGTGCTATTTGAGAATCTGTTTCCACTTTAATATTTATGGCGGCCTGATAAATTACTGATAAATAAATAAACAGTTTCTATGTGCACGTCATAAGAGGTGATGATTTTTTGCCGTCGCCGCCAGCAATGGAAAAAGTGGGAGAATCAGTTCCAGTATTTCTATCAATAGAAATACCTAATGGATATAGTGGGATACACCATACACCCGACTGCTCGACTCGATGGTGACTGCTTTTCTATCACGTGAAGAGTTATCTAGCTACACTTGTCATGCATCGTCAATAGTTCGCTGAATATTGGCTGTCAGTCTATTTCCACCTCAAGCCCTTAGAGTAGTATGTAATATGACTGAACTGACATTAGCTTAATGTGATATTTAATATTTATGACTTGTATTAAACGTAGTTAGTTGTATGAATTTTACATCTGATTGTAATTACTATGGTTTTTTTTTCACGCGCAGTATTCTAGCAAATGATCAAAAGTTTAGTTCGCTTCTTACTGCTGGGATTGGAAGCTGAGGTTTAAGATGCCAGAAAAGTTGGTGCAGTAGTCACAATGGATTTTGGTGGATTTAAATTTACTTGTTGCATAGATCTATCTTGCTCTAGTTCTTCGCAGAGGTTCGAGAGTTACGCAGATTCGGAGTCTCATAAATTCGTCGCGACTTTGTTACTGCTGAATTCTATAAAAGTGCACAAATAATTTTCATATACTTTTTGGACATTTGTTAGCGTCTCTGAAGATATTATTTTGCATTTAATATTTTAATTTAGCATAACGTATATCCGAGCCTAATGTATCTGAATCTTTAGTCCATACAAACAAAAAGCAATGTTATAGATACAATGTCGCTGCTTTATTATAATTTTGTGGATTAATGAAATTTCATAACAAAAACTATGTACCTAGGTATAATTATTATTAATGATCAAAATTTAGACGTAGGAATCATTGTGTCTAGTTTTCAAAATATTCAATTATTTAATTTAAGATTATCATGAAACATTGTTGTTTAAACAATTTATTTAATGACTGTTTGATGTTTTATAGTAGAGTATATTCACGCAGTATACCTAACCTTTTAAATAAATAAAAATTGATGTACCTAATGTGCCTGCCCAAAAATCAGCTAGATACTTCTTTTTGGAAAGTTCTAATAATATTGCGCAACATATATAACTAACTTCAGGGCCGGCCTAGGTAGTTATTACGGCAGAACTGACCCGATGAATATATCGGAATTATTTGTAGAATCAATCTCTGTTATGGTGCATCCACAATAAGCCACATATCTGCGTGTTTCCACTCAAAACATTCACAAGAAAACCTTCACAACACAATCCTTACAAACGATTTGTTTTTACAATCAAGAATGTCCTTGAAACAATCTGCACAAGGTTCAAAATGGACAAGGTTTGGCGGTGGAAACGCAAATCGATACCTTCACATAGTTGTGCATGTTTTTGAGTGGAAACACACAGTAACCTTGTGGTCTGCTTCTGTTATTTTGCTTAAGTTTAACTAAAATATATAAAAAACTATCCATGATAGCACCCAGTGCTTGCCGCGTATTCACTTTAAAATAAGGTAACTGTTTATAAGTACGAACTAGATGTTTGATATCTAAATGTTGTATCCTTCAAATCACTATCAAGTAACCCAAAGGAATCCAATCGACTTACGTATGCTTCTGTTGAGGATCGTTCATTTACGATACACCATTTTACTAATTGTAGTTATGAAAAATTTGAGGTACAGTCAGCAACATAAGTGTCATAACTGACAAATTGACTTTTTAAATTCCAAGTACCTAAATGCAGCCGTAAAATGTTGTAAACAGTTGCTTATTGATATTAGTATACCTAAACGTAATATAAACATCTACCTAAACTCTCGCAAAAGTTGTAAAAAGCTCCCGTAATAGTTTCCAAATCTTAAATTTGCTCATCAACTTGTGTTGCTGGCTGTACGTATCTATTGAAATCTGGTACGTACGTTACATCCCATTACATCTTCTGTATATCAATCTGATTCCTTTATAGAACTAATAATTCTATTATTATTTTTGTCTATGAAAAAAAAGTTAAATAAAAAAAAACTAGACTAGGTACGATAGATGAAAGTCCGTAGTGCTTAAAAATGTTCCCACCATACGTAAAAGCATTTACCCATTATTTAATGTTGTAAAAATCAATGTTTTGCGAGCATAAGTGTGCGCGCAAACGGGCTACGGATCACAACTACGGGTGGCCTGCCACACTTTTCATAGTTTCACATGGTGTAATAGAGTAACTGCCACCGGCCACACGTGTTCGGCGAGTCTATAAAATACATGAAAAAAGTGAGTGTCAGGCCACTGGTGGCTGTGGTCGATGACCCGTTTGCGCTCAACCTAATATAGTTTAATTAATAATATCATATCTACCAAATGTATGGATATTAATGTGAAACAATAAAACATTTTGAAATTAATACTTAGGTATAGTTTTCATTATATTCTTCGATTTTTATCTCAACACAGGACTCTTGACCAGAAAAATATAAAAAATCTTTTCTAAATAATTTTATTATTATAAAATATCACAAAAACTTAAACAATTTCGCTTCGAGCAAACATAACACTATAAAAATATAATAAAGAAAAATAAATGACTAAATCTAATGTTTATGTATTCGAGTATAGTTCTACTCTACAGCATTCAATGAATAACTGGGATTGATCCCAACAAATTATATACTGGCAAAAAAAATGGCTCACGAGTTACATGAACTGCGTGATTTTATATCCTGAGATTGAGTGATAAATAGCAAAATACCAACTCATTCCTTGTAGCTACCACATCAAGGTCTTATATCCATCAAACCGCCAATCAGCCTTAAATTTTGTTTAGCGTGCGTAGGCATTTACGCGTACGAATAGCGTAAAAAAATTTAGAAATATTTATCCAAAGTTTATCGGTGAGGAATAAACGCTAAACTTTCGTATGACATTTATCTACGCTCCCAGATTATTAGTTGCACAAATTCAAAGTGATACAAACAGAATCTTAGTGGTTTTCGTCCACTAAATAATAGTACATTATGGTACTAGTGTGGTACATTGGTGATTACCGCCGAGGTGCCATTGAGACCCGAGCCGTAGGCGAGGGTCTTAAGAAAGCCGAGAACGGTAATCACCAATACACACGTGTATCATACGACGTTTTTCAACACACTTGTGAATAAAATAACAATAAAATAACTATAATTTCAACAGTGAAAACGCGTTGTGAAAAATGTTTCGCTATGGCGGGAAAATTAATCAGTTTTCCTATGCGCGCGCATTGCGATCGGCCACAGACTAAAGGGTGAGGTTTTTTTTTATTTATTTTCCGCGCTTAGGCCTTGCGCCTATTCTGCCACGTAAAAAATGGGGAATTTAAAGTTTTCTTTTATTACAGAGAAAACAAAAGTTATATTTGAGTGAAAGTTTTATTTATTAAACACGTACGAGTTAAAATTATCTATTTAAATAAGAAGTTGCATGAAATGAGCAAGCAATAGGAACATTCATTTATTTGTTCTATTGAACACGATCTTTTTTTTAATAAAAACTTTTTTAGTAACAAAGCTACTCAACCAATAAAATTTTAAAAAAAAAATCTATAACTCACTAGTGAGTTATAGCAATGAAAAAGTCACAGTTTGATTATGGGTATCATTATGTGCCTAATTGCGGTGACCATAGAGCCACTTTATGAGCAAGTGTGTTGAAAAAACTTTTTTAAGAACAAAGCAACTCAACCACAAAAGTTCTAAAAAAAAACCTATAACTCACTAGTGAGTTATAGCAATGAAAAAGTCACAGTTTGATTATGGGTGTCATTATGTGCCTAATTGCAGTGACCATAGAGCCACTTTATGAGCAAGTGTGTTGAAAAGTTTATAAATAATTAAAATTGAAGGGATGACAGTGTAATAGTCAACAGTGCCTTGATCACGCCACGAATAAATCTGACAGTCGCCGCGTTAACGTATTTGAGTTATATTGCGCGTCAATGCCAGCTCGACTGCCAACCGTTGTAGTGTCACCGAGCAGTGTATTTCAGATACGCTCGCATTACGATACGTTTGCGATTGTCACATTTATTCGTGATCAAGGCACAGTTATAAAAATAAATACTAACATACTGGTAACCTATTACGAGTATAACTTTAATTTAAGAATTGAGTTGAATAGCTCTTCTAAAACGTGGGATAATATCAACTGAGCTTTATAAGCTAAAGTTACAATAATATTTAGTAATTTTAACCACTTAGGTAGAACAGTTACATTTAGAACGTCTAAGATCTAAGTATTATTACAATCAATACTAGATTTACTTTCACGACGACGCGATTGACAACGAATTTAGATTTACAATCCAAAATCTGAGGAGATTTTTCACTTTCCTTGAATAGATAAAGTCTATTTTTGCTTGACCGTCGGTGTTGGAGCTTCGTCTAAGATATTTTCGAGATCTTTGACGTCTGTGACTGGTAGGGAGCAAGCGTATCGTCGGCAAACATACGCTGTTGGAACATCGTTGGTCTTTCTTACCCGACTCAGCACTGCAAATAGAAAAGAATACTTACAATCCACACCTATCAAACAAATAAGACCAAAAAACTGCTTACACGATTCTGAGCCCTATTTCCACTAACTTACAACGGTTGATGATCTATTCAATTCCAACTTGGTTAGATCGAACCTCAGCTGAAACATCACTGTGGATTGTCGGCAAAATCTACCGTTTTTTCTTTAATATAAATGACAACCGATGGTTGCTGCCGTCGTGATGAACTATTGGTGAGATATTATATGTAATTCTAAACAGGCTTATAGTATGGACGTGGTAGTGTAGCTTAACCACACGCTTGACTATTCAGTTGAGGAGCACTACGTACAATGCAATACCGCTTCAAGATACCAGCTAAATGAAGTGAGTAATGGCATCCTTAAAATACCTAAATGTCTATGTTAATGTTAGTATGTTATAAAAACAAAGAAAGAGATAAATAAGCGATTAAAATCTTAAAATCGGTAAGAATAAAAATAAACTCAGCAGTCACATACATACAAGGAATTGATTCGACGAAATTAGGTTGGGTATCATTCAAAGCACTACGACTAGGAGTAGGATGGTTTATTCTTAATACTCACATTCTCAGACTCGTTTTATTGCAAATTGGTCACAATACATACGACATACGACGGTAAATACCATATTAGCAGGTCACGTAACTTTTTTTTCTGCTTATATGAACCGAACCTACAAATTGTATTTTAAGAAGCCTATGTAATGTAACGCCTGTTTATCTCTTGTCTAAGTTAAATTTCAAAAATCATGCACTTTATTTCTAGTGACGGTTTTAAAACTATTTCTTGTTATTATGTGATGTAAGATAAGGTGGAATTTATGTTTGAAATTAGCACACTATTGCAAATCATGATTTTAAATTAGCATTCTTACTCTCCCCCTCAGGAACGCTGGTTTCTATCGGAAAAAGTAAAACAACCAGTTAGTATTCTAGCAGCCCGATCGGAGACGCTCAACGAAAAGGTAGTCTTTCTAAGAATTGGTAGTCGTGGTTTGCAAGGAGACCACGCTCAAGACATCTCAACGCGAGCCGTTTTGCTCCCGAATTTATTAACAGAGGTTGAACAGTCCCACACCAGTTTCAACCAGTATTTACCCAACTCTCCACCAGAAGCCGTCTCTAGAGGAAACCACATCTTTTATGAATTACAAATCCTAAACAAGTTCAGACAAAAAATGTGCAAAAATGAAAAAAACTAAGAGCACATTTTTTATCAGAAAGCTTGTTTGGATCAAAATGATATTTTTGCTGAATTTAAATTTTTGTTTGAGAGTAGATTATGGTAGAATAAGGTAGTATAGGCGAGTGTGAAACTCACGTATTTCAGACATACCAGTCTCGGCGGCCGCAGCGGGGTCTGAGACGCAAAGCACTCGACCGGGGAGTAATCGGGATCGAACCACGCGGACCAGCTCCAGGGTACGAGGGTCTGTGCAACCGCCGGAGATCAGCACCTGGAATTATAATTACTTTTAGTAGAAGTTGAAACAAGTTGAAACCAGAGGGTAATCACGAATAAATCTGACAGTCGCCGGGTTACGTAAACCTAACGTATTCGCATCATATTGCGCGTCAACGCCAGCTCGACTGCCAAACATTGTAGCGTCTTCGCGCAGTGTATCTCGGATACGCTAGTGTTACGATACGCTTACGATTGTCACATTTATTCGTGATCAAGGCACAGGTGCCGTTAGCATAAGAAGGGGTTTCAAGTTCTATAACATCTGTCTTTAACCAAGATGAGAGCTCCTCTAGAGAATTCAGGCACTGCACTAGGCGAATGCTGAATTGAAACTGTTCAGCCTCTGTTTATGTAAGCTGTGTGGGTGACATACCTGTGTGGGTGAATCGTTATAAAACATTAGAGCGGACATCATCTCAGGCAGTGCTGTAGGCATCTCGTTGAGTCTTTTAGCAAATGCTTGGAGGATTTGTTTAGCCATTTCCCGTGCGTTGTCACCGGCGGCCGCTAGACTTTTATCGGTATAGGCGGCTAGACGTTGGAGATTGTGACATGATACACTGTTCCCGGAAGGCTCAGCGTTGTCTTGGTCTGAAACATTTGAGCAACATTTTTATTACGGTCCTCGAAGGATTAATAAATATTTATGGACATTTCACACACCACTCTCTACGCAAAGCTAAGCAAAGCTTCTACTATGGAGATATGAACTAGGTTGCTGATAGAATACTAAATAGAGTTTGTTTGAGAGCACAGAAAAACAGACGGACACACAACGCCGTCAAACTTATACGCCCTTCCGTTTTTCGGTCGACCTACTAGACAATTAGACATGTAGGTATATTGTGTACTTATGAAATAAACATAACTACTATTGTTTTACCTGCATTTCTATGGCATTTTGTGCAAGTCTGGGTTATCAGAAACAATCTAACAGTTCTATTTTATTTAGGTACCTTCTTTCAATCGTAGCACAACCGTAGCATCATCAGCCGAGCAAGTGTAGTACCCTCCATTATCTGTATCCCAGAACAGCTCATCCTGTTTCTGTTGTAACTCCCGCGCCCATTTCAACCAGCGCGAATCTAAAGACGCTTCATACAAGTCCAGTAGACCCTTGATCAGGAAAGCGTAGTCGTCTAGGAAACCATGGATTGGTTTGTTCCTGAAAGATAATGGAATGCTAGTCTAAAATGAATCAGGTTGGTGATATTATATATTTCGTAATGGTGAAGAAAATGACTTCTAACTGTAATCTGTATTAATTGATTAATAGAACTCATTTTTAAACACAGGACCTCGAGGATCTAAGAACCAATACGATATAACTAATCACTGAAAAGTACGGCTTAGTTTTTTAGGTTCATATTTAGTTAGGAATGTTCTGTAGAAACCATATATGATGCGATGACTGATGGATACTTACGTTTGAGCCACGGATCCACCGTCAGCTCTGTAGCAGGAATGCAGAAGTGTCTTAGTCGTTGGATTATACAGATGTTTGTTTATGAAATCCGCAGTTTTGATCGCGTCATCAACAAACTCTTTTTCCCCCAATCCTTGACCGGCTCGCGCTAAGCCAGCGATCATGAGCCCATTCCACGAACAGATCATTTTAGTGTCCAAATGAGGGCGCGGCCTTTTCTGACGCTCTTTATACAGAATCTCAACAGACTCGGATATCACGCGATTAAACTCATCCAATGTTATACCGAACTTCTTAGCAGTATCCTCTTTAGATCCGTAAATGATCAGAACATTTTTGTTCGTCAGTTCTTCGTGAGGATCGCTCTCCGGAGATATATTGCCGTCTTCTTCTACTCCGAAGTAATCGGCGAAAACGTCCAAGTACGGGATATCGTTGATTTTCTTTTCATGTAACAGAGATTTCAACTCTTCATACTCCCAAATGCAGAAGGCTCCCTCCTTTTTCTCGGAAGCCCCAACATGCGGATAAGAGTCAGCGTCTTCAGCGCTATAGAACCCTCCAGATTCATGTCGCAGATCTCTGTTCACGTACTTTATTATATCACGAACTACGTTAGCGTAAAACTCGTCTTTTGTCGCTAGAAATGCGTCAGTGTAGGCTACAGTTAGCTGGGCTTGATCATACAACATCTTTTCAAAGTGAGGCACATGCCAATCGTTGTCTACCGAGTAGCGAGCGAAGCCACTAGACACGTGATCGTGAATACCCCCATTCGCAATTTTAGTCAAAGTAAAGAGGCACATATCCAGACATTTCTTTCCTTCAGGGTTTGTTTTATCGCGCGCGTAATAATGGAACAGAAAATTAAAAATCGAAGCTTGAGGAAACTTAGGCGCGGTTCCGAAGCCTCCGAACTGCGACTCGTAAGACGACATGTATCTGCGAACGCACTTATCCCAAGTAGCTTCCCCAGGGACTGCAGCATTAGTCTCTGGATTAACAAGTGAAATTTTTTGCATTGCTTCCATGATATTCGTACTGGCTTCCAAAAACTGTTGCCTGTTATCCTTCCATTTCTTGGCAAGAGAAAGTAGGATAGATTTGAAGCCTGGTCTGCCCCAGCTACCTTCAGGTGGGAAGTATGTGCCGCCGGTAACTGGACGCAAATCCGGAGTGATGAATACCGACATTGGCCATCCACCACCCCCAGTAGTAGCCATAACAAAAAGCATGTACACTCTATCGATGTCAGGCCTCTCCTCTCTATCAACTTTGATGTTTATAAAGTGTTCATTCATGATTTTGGCGACATCTTCATTTTCAAAAGACTCCTTCTCCATGACATGGCACCAGTGGCAGGTGGAGTATCCAACAGAGAGAAATATAAGTTTGTTCTCTTGTTTAGCTTTGTCAATAGCTTCTTGTCCCCATGGGTACCACTCAACAGGGTTATGAGCATGTTGCAGGAGGTACGGTGACTTTTCTGAGATTAAACTGTTGGTGTGTTTTGGTTTATCGACTGGGGGTGCTTCAGAACTTGAGGCCATTTTAATTGCGGTCTCACTGAAGCTTCTCGAGCGTGGTGGAATTGGTGCGCTGCTATGACCAAGTATTAACAATCTGTGAATAGGTACAGTGGTGTTTATTTTGGTAATATATAAAGGTTGTACGTATTTGATAGTTGACATAAGAATGAATAGGTTGATAAGCAAGTAAATCAGAATTTGCAAGGAACTAAATAAAAGATAAAACAAGGAAATAACTTTAACCTTATAAAGTTATTAGTGGGTTGAACGACAAGGTCAAATCTGATATCAATTTATTTTGTGCAGTTAGTAAAATCCAATAAAACGTCTGACATAAGATCTGTAAACAAGTTTTTGATTAAGTGTGTGACAAAAGAGTGCATTTGTTGCAGCAGTTGCCAAAATACAGCTGCACTACTAAGGAATCCGTAGACAAATTAATTTTATAGAGCATCACAACATGTAAACAAAAACAAGGTCATATAATAAAGCAGTTAATAATAGTTGTGGGTACCTACAGCCACCATGTTAAAATTATAATATCTTCCCAGTGATTAGTCTTCATGAATTTAGTTATCTGTTTCAGTTAAGCTGAAGATCGATTAGACCATAGTTGGAACTGAATAGAGCATAAAATATAATAATAGGCTTTTACATCTATTGAAGGTGATTTAAAAAAGGGTCAGGAAGCAACCTATGCTGTAGTGTCTGGGACAATGTTTAAATGGAGTAGGCTTGACCAGCACCTATACCATCCTCTCAACCTAGTCAGCCATATTCAAAGGAACGACAAGCTCAATATGTGCATAAACTGAGGTAAATAATGGAATTGAGTATCAGGGTTTATGTTGAAGCTTTCTTTCTGATTGCAAATTGCCTGCAGATTGCAAAAAGCAATTGAAACATGCTTTTTCATCTGTTTTTAGCATTTTTTGATCCTGATACAGTGCTGTTTTAGCTAAGCTGCAGATCAATTGAACCAGTTGGAGCGCAAGGGCTTTGTTGAAGCTTTCTATGTTTTCCTATGACCTTTGTCAACATGAACACAATTTATAGAGCCCATAGTTGTAAAAATATTCTTCACCGATGCTGTAAAAATATATGTTTACTCACCTTTTCGTTAGTCCCAAATCCCTGTTACCGCAAGCCGGATTCCCTAGCAGAGTCTCCTTGGGAGTATTTTGGTTCAAACCTAGGCTTGTAAATCTGTTATCCCCAGTCGACAAACGTCGCAGCAACAATGCAGCTCGGCCAATCGGCATAATAGTTTTTAGTGGAATCAGACAGAATGTTTTGTCTTCACAATAACGCACTAGCAAAGGAATTCCAATCTAAGCACTAACACCGATAATATTATGCATACGCATGTTCGGTTCGATCGATAGATAGGTAAATAGGTAGGACTATTTTTTATAATTATTTTCCTTCTTTTCCTGTTTACCTTGCATTCGGTGGCCTAATCTCGAAAAAAACCACACAACTACTTTTTTTTTCTAAATTCTGTTCTGGCACAGGACGCTTGTCCTTTTGCCAAGTCTTTTTTGGTCAACCTAGCTAGCCAGTGTAGTGTGGCCAACTTCTATAAATCCAAGTCGCTACAAGACTCTTTATCAAAAGCCGCACCAGAGTTTATTAAGTAGCCGCACTTTGGACATACGTTATACCTTTTATTCGTAAAGAACTTGGTGTTATCTTTGAAATTTTGTCCCTTCTTATTTTTAATAAAAAATAAAATATTTTAAAGTTTCTCATTTACAACACGGGCCCGTGTATCTATTGTATAATGCCATTCGTCAGCTATTGTTACAAAATAATCTATTGCGACAAAATTTGTGTCCAAGGCTCAACTTTGTCGCCTTTTCCGGTGACAAAGTTGGTAAGTTGGCAATACTAAACAATGACAAAAGCATGATTGAATGCATGACATGACATTAAAGATGACGTTGTGTGACAAATTGACAATGACAGTTTAATGACTTTGACGTGAAGAGTTTTTACATGAATCCCTTGGAAGAAAAGCGCCCAATGGAGGCGAAGTGGAGCCCATGATGATTTCCCTCTAGACTAGATAGCATGTACTTTGGTATGTACAAGCTTGTGTACCTACAAGTCCATTGAGGACGACAATGCGTCATGCGATACCTAATTACCTACATCTATAACCAGAACACAGCCATTTAGTGCTTTTTGTAAAAAAAATATAATAAACCTTATCATCATCATCATCCACAGCCCGACTTTAAACCCTGCTGGGCATAGGCCTCTGCCTCCCCAAGTTTGTGCCATCCACTGCGGTCCTGATCAAGGGACTAACAAACATGTAACGCCACACCGCCGCAGCCGCCGCCGTCGTCGTGATCGCGCCACCGATTTGCCCAGCATAGGTAGGTAATTTGGTACGTTATCTACTTACCTACCTACAGTTTTTGAAATTAGGGTGAGTTCACACTGGGCGCTTAGCCCCTGGGCGGGTCACGTAGCAAAAGCGCACACGTTGCATATTTCATGACACTGACACACTACCTACACCCCAAAACCACCCCCATGCATCCCTTGTGTGCCTATGCCTATCATTACACAATTATACGCATGCGCGAAATGCGCTGGACGCGTCAAACACTTTTACTAGAGTGGCGAGTGTTTTGACGTCTAAGCCCAATGTCCACCGCGTTGCTATTCCTAATGGGTTCTTGACACGAAACTTACGATAATTTTACGAAATGAAGCCACTAATGGGCCCCCGCTTAAGATGGTAAAGTGAACCAAAGAATAGAGAATTTGTAGAGGTGAGTGCTTATTGGTTATTTTTGTGTTAGGGCTGTTTTCAGCCGGTTGCTAAATGTGTAAACAATGTAAAGTTGGTAAATAAGTAGAGAGGTGCCTACTTAGTTGATATGTAGGTATAAGGTAATGTACCTCTACTTAGGTACATCACCTACCTAACTACCTACCAACTAAGAAGGTACATCAAGTACCTACTACCACTACCGACATTCACACTCATTTCGTATGGACACGTAAGGATTAGTAAATAGGCACCTAATTAGAAAAATACAAGATTTAATATTGTGTAGGTAGGTAGGTACCAAGGTACCTACTCTACTGTTAGTGCGACTAGTTATTGGTAAGTAGGTAGGTACCTACATATTAGTAAAATATTCAGCTATTCCTATTTTTTACCTGGATACTGTAATAAAATTTATAAGTTTTAAAATACGTACTGTATAATTAGGTACCTACTCTATGTAATGAATAAGTAGGTACCTACCTAGCTAAACTAAAGTATGTAACCGTTTACCCGAATTATCTATAAAAAACGGTTTTAGCAAAATAAATAAATAAACGCATAGTAAAATTAAATTTTAGTAAAGTACAAAATCAACTAACGAGGCACCTAGCAACTTCTCCAGTAAGAATTAGAAAAATCACGTGTCGCGCTAACCGAGAATCGTGCCAAGTGGGGTCTATAATTGCGGTCCGTTGCCATGGTAACGTCAAGAGGGTTGAAGCCCTCAGTTCTGTTCGCTCACGTTTTCCTCCCTCAGCTGATTGCCTATCTCAATGCTCGGAATTGCATAATGCTTTAGAAACCCCATGCTAAAGTCACCCTTATAGTTACGTAAGCCTATGCACTGGACCCCAGAAACTTACTTACCTATGTATGCTGGGGAAAACTCAAGGGAGTAATGAAAATTACTTTTAGATCCCACTGATTTATTGCAACGGACACTGAAATTACCTACATATGCCTATTAGGTCTAAGTAGAGCCTATAGGTAACTTACAAAAGTGTCTGCCAGCTTTAGTTAGACACAGTTTTTATGGGAAAAAGCGATGTATCCACCACATAACACCTAAGTTATCGCACAGGACACGAGATCGTGCTCCATAGGCATTGCGTTCCATCACTTTAGACGTAGGTAACTAATAGTGTAAATAAAGCTTGTTGTTTCTGTGATTGCAACAGGCTTATTATTTTTTTTTAATTTATTGTTTCAGATCAAAAAAGCAATACGAACAGGGTGCCTTAGATTATTTAGCTCTGCAATTTTATATTTGTAACTAGTAAATATAGTATCGTCCACTTTATTGCTGTCCACACGTGGTCAAAGAGCTTTATAGCGTCCAAGTTCTACAAATCTGTCCATTTTGACCACGACCACGACACGAAGTCGCAAAACGAGTCCAGAAAGTCGACACAATCCGTACTACAGTTTTTCAAGTACCTACTACCACAGACCAAAGCACTACCTTAATTAGCTCAATTAAATTCCGTCACACACAATGTGCTAAACCGAAAACCACTAAGGCATCTCGGAACTCTACCACTGAAGTTGTTGAAGTCTTAGACCTCTCGTCGCGGCGTGGATGCTGTTGCAACCGAGATGTCGGTCTTGGTGGGTGGTCGGACGGGCGAAGGACGACCGCCTGTCACCACAGCCACCATGCTCTCAACTAACACGTCCATGGAGTCCGGGATCGAAGCAGGCGTGCTACCCACGGTCACGGGATCCCTGGCCTCGGCGAGGGATTCTCTTGGGTCATTGTCCCGGGCGGCGGAACCGATGTATGACACGGACCATACAGACCTCGGCTCGGAGCTGGACGAGGCGGAAATACGGAGAGAGCTGATGCATGATGTGAGTTAAACTTACCTAGTTACCTAGCTAATGGGAGTCGTATACCTACATACAGTCTAGTGGTCCGCAAGACCACCAGATTGGTAGTTGGGATGGAGCCTTCATTCCCTATCTATCTAACAACCAATCCAATGACGCTGTTCTATGATGGTCCGACGTGCTACCGGATTGTCTTGGACTCCCAATTTTCATGTATACATCCATTCCTCAAAAATTATTTAAGGGGAAAACTAAAAGGGGCTCTTGATACTGACCTTATCCGTCGCTTCCTGGAACTTGACGGACCAAAAGCACTGCTATTTTCCGTGAATATGCACTACAATATTGAAAACAATCACCTTAAAAAGAAACATGGGAAACACTGATCAATAAATGATCAACAGATGGCGCTGCGTGTTCTATTTCTGAATAATGTAGAACTGGTAAAGCTTATCACGTTCCCGATAAGTTTTACTTTTGACTAATTCTAACTTGTTGTTTACAGAAATGGCGCCTTCTTTTCGATCGTGTAAGTACCTCTTGCCTAATAAAATATTTAACACACGATTAAAAAAATAATAAAACACATCATTCGTGAAACACAGGTTTAACACACTTTTATCTAACAAAAACAACTTTAACGATTCGGAAACAAATTTCAAAGAAGTCTGTGACTGATTAAAATGTACAGAAGCGGGGTGGGTAGGCTTCAAACTTTTTTGTGGCTTAGATAAAGAGCGGTGGCGTGTCAGATCAAACGTTTCATGATCACGCACAGAGGCCATTGAGATAATCTGTGTCTCCAAGTAGGGGCGCTATTTTTTATAGTGGTTCTTTTCAGAAATATTATGATAAGCATGTGTGAAGTTAAAGTGGCGTGTGATGTTTGGGGTGCTACGTGAAATGGCTGCGTATTAGGGGTTGGCAGGACGTGACCGTAGCGGGGCAGCCGAGGCTCTCCAAATCATTTGTTGTAAACTTAACAACAAATGATTTGACAAATGATTACAATGTAAACAATATCTTCTTCTTCTTTTAAATAGATAAAACTCTTTTGAAGCTGACTGACAATCAAAGCACAGCCTAAACTATAAGTCCTAGAGGTATGAAATTTGGAGGGTAGTATCCTTATATTGTGTAGGGGTGCACTAAGAAAGGAATTTTGAAAGGTCTCTATAGGGTAGAACGCGAGCAACGCCGCGGGAGACGGCTAGTTAATTATAATACTCTAGGTCAAGAATCGAAATGTCTCTTGCTGTTACAGTTTGATCCGGAAGGCTTTGGCGAGATCCCGTGGCCAGACTTCATACAGACTTTACAGCATCCAGACTTCATAGCACAGGTGTCGCATCATAAACGTGAGGTCAGTGAACTTTACTCTGCCTCCTGAAAAAAGATAGGAAACGTTTAAAATCTTCAGTGCTATCTATTTTAAATCAAAACTAAGACATTATCCCTGTCATTATGTTATCAGATTTATCTTGGATTTATCAAAAAACCGCGTCTCTAACTCGTGTTTTGGACTCAACTAGGTTTTTTCATATTACGTAACATATTTAGCACCTTCACCGAGGTCTAACTATAGACTTTCGCTAAACCGACCCCATCCCAGGTTTAACTCGGGTCTAACTTCACATTTGTCATGAAAATCAATTTGGTGACTGTTTTTTCTCAATTATTTTATATTATTTACTACGTACTGTTTTTTCAAAAATATATTCGACATTGACATTTACATTGATAAAATCATTAACCGTACCTACCCCTTGTTTTGCCGCTAAATTCTTTTTTGACTTCATTTACTGATCAGTTTTGAGTCAACGAATGAATAATGTCACAAAAGAACGGATTTTTCTAAAACTTCGTTGAAAGTCTTACATAATCACATCTCAGTTTTAACTCGAGCCTAACTTTAGGTCGGGTCTAAACCCCCGAAAAATCCAAGATAAAACCAGAAACATAATAAGACCGTATATTAATAACTTCCAGATTCTTCTAGACAAGGCGCAAAACGCAACGAGCAATGCGATCACCTTTCAGGAGTTTGTCAATGTGGTGAGTGAGTGTCATTATTTTATACTAGCTTTCGCCCGCGACTTCGTCCACGTCTCGTTTGATCCTGTTGATTTTCCGGAATAAATAGTAGCCTATGTGTTAATCCAGATTATGAACTATACATATTCCAAGTTTTATCCTAAGCAAAGTTCTGCGCGGTCACTATTTTGATGGGTGACCGATTAGTGCTCCTGCCGTGCTTCGGACTGTCAGTCTCGGCTCTACCACGACGTAGGGCTTAAGGCGGCCTAAAAACTCCGTCACTAGATTTGCATTGTTCGTCTTTACAGTAGTTTCCTTTTACCTACATAAATTCTAAAAGAAAAATAAGCTCCTGAGTGGTAATGCTTCTAATTTAGTGGATCTCTAGAATGAAAAATGTATAACTACAAAATTCTATAATTTAATAAGGCCTTAATAGAGTCAATATTTATCAACCTCCATTTACGTGACACGCACACAATTAGACTAATATATTTTTACCGTCTTATACGACGCCGGAGTGTGCATCGCGGCGGTCTTTACTTCACAGAGTGGGTTAGGTTAAGTCCCAGAGAGTCGACCGACTCCCATAACAAGACAACTAAATTAAGATGCCACACCGATTAAACTCGAGTTGCGCCCGAACCCTAAACCCTCAAGTCTCTACCACGAAACTGGTACCCCCAACGTTCACTTTGACAGAAACTCTTGAAAAGCTTTTGTTATTGTCCCTCTCCAATTGGGGCTTACGAAAAAGTAATCTGTAAATCTAAGATTTGTGCATGCTGCATTATACACTACACGAGCACGTCCAACTTAATTACCTAATTACCTTATGCTGCCTCGTTCAACTTGTTTTCTCGAAGGATGATAGTTGAAAATCAGTGTTGCTCTCGAGCAATATTACACTGAGTTATAACCTCTTTGTCTACTGCAACACATAATACACACGTCCGAGAAACACAGACATGTACCTAAGTGTTGTTGTATTGCAATAGTATTGTTTCCTATTTATGTTGTAATCTTTGAGGTGTGTTTCAGTGACAAATATAAACGTATTACTATTTATCTAAAAGCTAACGTAAACTTTCAAGTTTCTAAGTGATCTTATCTGGCCCTCACTGTCCACTGAAATAAGATAAGGTTCGGTAGGATTTATTAGGTGGACATTTATTTTTGTATGGTTAAATATATTATCTTAAATGCGTATTAACACTGAGCACTGTCGTTTGTTATTTAGTTTTATTTTGTTTAGTTTAGATAAAGTGAAGAACTAATTAAATGAGATACAGTTTTTTATAACAGTATTTTACTTAAAAAAATTGATACTGGGCAAATAATAGCAGGTTTATTTAGTGTACCTACTCGTACCTAAATTCAGTTGTTGGTTTTGTCTTGATAAGGTTTTGAGAAAAAAAATAGGAAATATTATACTTTGCGCTTGCTAAAGTGTATGTTCTGAGAATGGAGATTATTTTCGATTTTAATAAATTTTTAGGATATTTTTTTTCTTTTGCTAAGTATGTATTACATCTTATTTTCACCTTAAAGTAGAGTCTAAATAAACTTTCACCACCTACACCTTTTATAAATAAATACTGCAAAAACCAATATTATTTTTATTGGTTTTATTAGTGTCTTAAAAACCATCTTCCTCAAAATAAATTTATTTTATTCTTAAGCGGTTTAGATAATTAAATGATCTTATTAACCCTCATTTATCAAATTAAAGGTTCGATACGACAAATCTGAGCGAACCCCCAATTAATTTATTCAGGCGATTTTCAATAAAAAAGCAAATTCAATAAATAAATAAAAAATACAATATTTGCATAAAGGAATCTTGAGAAGCACTTTGGGTCCTCATAATGTCCTTTGTGATTTATTGATATTGACCGTGCTTTAGCTTATAATGAAGTTATTTTACTGGGTTTGTTTACCTGATTCTTGGTTATTGATAACTTAACACATTTTGCGTCGTAAAGTATGTAACCGAGTATTTTGAGCCCAACCAAATAACAATTTTATTTTTACTACATTTTGGTTTATAAAATGGTTATATCATAAAAATCATCGTTGTTCTTGATTTCAGCAACAGCTTAATTTGCATCTCGGGTTGCTGCTGTCATGATGATATACTTCCTTATCACTTTTGAAACTTTTTGCTTGAAATACACTGAAATACCTACTGCTTTGCAAGACCGGCACGCGTCGAGACGCGTAGTCGGTTCACAGAAAATGACCCCAGTTAAAGTCGGTAGGTTATGTACAGATATATTTCTCACTCCTGTATTTATTTCTTCAGCTACAGAGGCAGAGGTAGTACAATGATCTTAAGAAAGGTACTGGCACCAATGACGTGTGTCGTCGCATCTCATATGCATTTCGAAAAAAATGTTTTACTTATTGTGTGTATGGCCGTAAATCAAAATTAAATTCGACGTATAAAGAGACAACGAGGGACATTGTGGCTCGTAGGCGTTCTGATGCAGCATTATTATGCTAATCCGGGCGAACTGTGGCCACGTTCACGTAGCAAGCGTTTTACTTTGTTGGGATCATCCCTACTAAAGAAGAAGGGGTTTGGCTGATACCTGGTGATATTGGAGTTCCAAAACTTATTCCAAAAGCGCGGTCATAGTTGAGTCTTGGTAAATAGAATCAAATTACGCTTAGCCGCTTACCAATAGGAACGTTGTAAAATATTCTCAATAGCGAGCTTTTTTTAATGCTTGTGGCCAATTTCTGATACAGACTTTGCTCAATTTCTTGCAGAGAAGAGCCATGGTTCAGGTAAAAATCGGCGGCAAACAGCTTGCTACGTCACGGCGTCCATACAAACGGGGTGGGCCAAATTGTTATTTATATTGTCACCTCACGCTTTTTTGTTCGGAATGCACCGAACTGAACTAAATTACTGGCTGACTTCATTGCCATTGCCACGGGCTATATTGTATGTAGTATATGGTGTATCTGCGTTTATTTGCATTCTAAATAAATACCTACTTACATATTTCTCGATCTAAATACGAATTTTATTTTATTGACGGAACACTCGTTATTCTCTGAACCAAAACAAGCTGCAAGACTTATTTATAGTTTATGAAGTAAATGAGAAATATTGATTTCCCATGCATTAGAAATCATTGTGAATTCTACTAAAGTAAAAGACTCTTGCTAATCAAATAGTTATCTCACATTACTACTTTGCTGTCTCTTTCACTATCTATGGGTTCTTCAAGTTTTTTAAGCGATTTCTTTACCAATAAGTATAGTATAGTGTACCTATGCACCTACTCTAAGGTTTTGTGAGCCAATTTCTATTTACATGTTTCACTATAAAAATACGAATGTCGAACTTACCAAAAATATTTTTCTTTCGACATGGAAAAACATAACTTCCGGTTTCCTTTTCCAAGAATATGTAGGTGCCTATTACGTATTCGAACTGTGAATTAATAGCTTCAGAATGATTTATGAGCCAAAGGTGACTGAAACAGGCTTTTAAGGAAATCAGAGTTGGCCGTGCAATTTCCTATAGGAAATTAGTTCACCCCATTCGACTGATTCGGCAGCTAAACGCTCATGAATAAAGTGTTGTACCTACTTAAATCAAAAACGATATATTTCGACAGCGTTTAATCTATATCTATCTATACTCGATACTAATAATAATAATATAATATTATAATGAGGAAAGATTTGATTGTTTGATTTGTTTGTTTGCATTGAATAGGCTCCGAAACTACTGGACCGATTTGAAAAATTCTTTCACTGTTGGGAAGCTACACTATCCCCGGGTGATATAAGGCTATATTATATTTTCAAAAAATTAGGGATACTTACTAAATATCTAATAATGTAACCCAAGGTGTAAAAAAATTGAAATGTTTGTTAAATACCCGTGCGAAGCCAGGACGGACCACCAGTTCTTTGATAAAAACGTAAATTGGCAGCAGTGAGTAACTTATTCAAAAGACAGTTTATAGAGAGCAGCTTGGCCACGTAACATAAAGGCGCATTTTTCAGATTTAAAGTGTTTTTGCATAGATATTTTTACTATATTATATCACCAATATTATGAATATCAGAAAAGATGCTACGTAAATATACTAAAAAAATATGTTTTTATTCTGGTTCTAAACAAAGGTTTTGATCGAATACGACTGATTTCATTATTAAGCTGTGTTACCTGTCCCGCACCACAAAAAACTTTTGACCGTCGCCGCTGACGTGTTGACTCTTAATCAATTTATAAGGTGCTAACTGGAACATGGAAAATGTATTAAAGGCAGACTAGCAGTGGTGGGAACGGCTCACGCCAAATGTATCTGAACTATAAAAATCTACCAACATTTTTTGCCTTGATCGTAATCCAATGACATTTATAGAAACTGAAATAAGTTTCTTAGTAGCATAAACCAAGCTCTGATTTTATTTTCTGAACTACGTGAGGTAAGGTGCAAGTTTTGATAATAAGTGTAAAATTGAACCAAAGACCGAGTCCCAAGACGCCTGAAAAAACTTTATTGTGAACAAACCAGAACATGAAGCGTTTCAAATCTACATTGGGAACAAAAACAATTACTTAATAAAACACACCTCAATCAAAATTAATTGCTTTACGCATTAATCTCTTTATCTCAGAACAAAACAACGTGTCCGTCTGTGTGTCCGCTCTGCAGTTAATGGAAGCAATCATTCGAGATAAGGTCCCTAATGTGAGAAAAGGTATAGTCAGTCCGGATCGTTAATTTAATTTGAAATAATAAAAGTTATATCTATCATTTATCACTTTCGACAAATTTATTTTTAAATGCCCACTTTGACGTCCTTCTTATCTGTGACTGGCCAGTGGGGAGGGAGAAAAAAGGCTAAAAGTTGGGTAATAAATAGGCGTAGGCGTGCCTCCGACGGAGGAGTCAGTCCGGCGTTAATCCGGGTGGCGTAGATGTAGACGCGTAGCTGGCGTAGCGCCACAAGATATAGCAATATTTCAGGTTTCATTTCAATTCGACAGCAGATAATTTTTCAAGACTGTAATGAAATAAAATGATAAAATGGCTACAGTTTATTCAGACTTTAGTAAAATAAACCAATAAGTACATCATGTAGCTTTATCAGATAATTTCAGAGTTATGATCATAAAGTAGAAATACTATAATTTCATAACGTATAGCTATGATTTTATACGAATTTTAAGCTGTTCCATTTTTTAACTCCTTTCTCCTCATCCATGTAAACCCATCGTCTCTATTCAGAAAATAAAATCTTGACCGATGCTCAAACTAGTACTTACCTAAATCATAGACGCGTAGCGTTTGAATCGTAAGATTTCAGGTTTGTACTGGGTCAAGGTGAACCAGGCGCATGGAATGTAGACGTTCTGGGACAGGTTCTGGCAGTATATTTTTTCAATTTTATATATAGGTTTATTTTAAGATCGTTTTCATTCGTACATCTCTAAAGTAAGCGAAGAAAAGTGTCGCTTTAAAAATACCAAAAAAAATCAGTTAATAATGTCATACTTTTTGCCACATAGACAGTCGGTCCATATAGTCATTTTGACCTCTGCACTACCCAGTCCCGGAATCGTCAAACTGAGTGGGATTGTAATATCCGAAATTGAGTTCATCAAAAAACAGTTTTGTGTTTATTATAAAACCAGAGTCACTAACTTTTCATAGCGTAGATAGGTACTCGTAATTTAAAGGTTAATTGAAACGTCACAATAAGGGATATAATAGCATCGAAGCTCTTTAGAACTTAACAAAGAATATCTAATTTATTTACTTCTTATAATCATTTAAAAGACCTTGTTACAATCAGAAAGGTCTATATTTCAAAGGCTTTTATACCCCCGAAACTAAAACAAACATAACGCCTCCAAATCCTTATAAATTATATCGCTCAAGGAAAAAAAAACAGTGTGAGTACCCAATTCGTTAGCGGGTCCTGTCTTAAATTCCTTCGTCAAGTAAGTTTTCGTGTTCTGTACGGTGTCCGTCCGTAACTCACTCGTATCGCTGCCATCTAAATTGAGATTTTATTGACGATTACTGTTCTAGCGAGGGTATCTTGCGATCTTGGCGCCCGACGGGTCCGATTGATCCTCCTCGATTGTTTTGATTTTTTAGAGTGATATAAAGTAGCTCTGAAACTGAACGCTATGAACTGAAATCCATTAAAATAACCCCTTACTGTACTGAATTTAGGGACGTATAGAAATTTTGAATGAAAACTGACTCTTGGGACGATGACATGACATGATCATGCTAGTATAGTATTATCTATATGATCTATGGTATAGGCAAGAGTCATGAAAAAATATAGACCTTTACTGCAAGTATCTAAGTCCAACATGAAAGATTTCTCGACTGAAATAATTTTGGTCAGCGATGTTAATCTTGCGCTATTGGCGCCTGACCCTTCCTGGTGCCAATGTTTGATTCTCCTTCTGATTGTAGTTTTAAAAATGATCTGAGTGAGAGTGATCGACTACCTTGTGAGTTGTTTAATGTCTAAATCATAGACCCCAGAAATCTTAGTGTGGGTACGCTGAAATTAAAACTATTGAAAAATTTGCTAGTCACTCGGACAGAAGACTCTGCTTACCTATGTAAAACATTTCGCGTGTGAAAGCAGGTTAGTAAATTACGGCCAAAGTCCATAGCAAAAGGTTTTCACATGTTTAATTTGATTGACAAAAAAATGGCTTAACCCTTCATGTTCTGGGGAGGTAAATGATGATGGCGTTCAGAGGTCTCCGTGCCGAATCGTCGGCGGGGGTTGATGGTTCGTGAAATCATAATATTTTTTCTTAGACCACACCGAAGCAAATTTACAGTGATTTCACGGCGCTGGGTTCACACGCACCTGTGGCCACAATGGGTTTGTTTACGCTGATGGTCGGTAAAGGGTTAAATGTCTTATTTTGTCAGATAATTAAGAAATCCTAAAGGCGTGTTAAATATTCACTAAAGCTCTACGATGCGAAATTTTGAGTAATCAAATGAATACTTCAAAATACCTGAATTAGCTGGTAGGCAAATAAAAACACCGAATCGGTATATCGTTGCAATAAACTATCTACCTACCTAAAAAATCAGACATGTTCCAACAAGACTTGATCAAACGGAAGTATTGGTGCTTCAACGGCTTACTAGCCCAAGGTTAACAAGGACAATGCCTTTGATGTGACATAATAATGTCCACTATTATGTCACTAGCTCATGCATATAATAATCAGCCATTTGAATATAAAGGCCCCTAGAGTCTCACCACGTGTACATCACTTAAAACACGACTGAAATTGAAAAAGAATATGTTCCTTAGTTTGTAGTTGAAAGAACTTTGTACTGCGGAAACGATTTAACAAAGAAAGTTACTAAAGATAAGATGATGTGTAGGTTAGGTACTCAAATCTCTTTGAGGTTGCCCATTTCATTTCATTGGAGAGTTAGCGTGGACAGACTCTAGTAAAGCCGGAAAGGAAGCAGTTATCACAAGCTACGACCTTCGCGCTTCAAGTGTCATAAAACAAGTGACATCCTCAACAATTTACAGCGACAC
This sequence comes from Eulithis prunata, assembly GCA_918843925.1. Taxonomy (NCBI): domain Eukaryota; kingdom Metazoa; phylum Arthropoda; class Insecta; order Lepidoptera; family Geometridae; genus Eulithis; species Eulithis prunata. The sequence goes on along the minus strand of OU974014.1, from coordinate 3,814,191 downwards.
CAACTTAGCTGTTCAGTTGATCTTAGCGGAAGTAATGTTGCCATTTCAATTCGCTACCGCTGTTCCCTATCTTTTGTTTCATAACTTCACGACTGAACAGACGCTCGGGATTTCTCGGCATTGAGACAAAGACATCATTAATCCTGGATGCGCGCGAGATTGCAAATAGATAAATCTGAGTTGACAATGACATTCACATTCGCGGTGAATGAACCGCATGTGGAGGTGTCGATCGTAAAGATTCCAAAACGGGCCCCCCAGATGACGGCATGCTCCGGTGACATCAGCCTGTCCCACAACAATTCTAAATAGACCGGCATACCTTCCGAACTCGAGTAGCAAGTGCCATTTAAAAGAAATTGTAATGGAATCGACTAAGATCTTGTGGCTGCATTTATTATGGTTCCGAAGGTTCAAAAACTATTGTATTGAACTGTATTGTATTGACTGAAAATGTGAAAGATCTTCAAGATACTTCTACATCATCGGAAGTGCTGAAAAACATTAATTTTTAGAGCCTCCACTTCTTCTATGGATGGGCTTAATTGCAAAGCTCTGTGTATCCATTTATGCGTACGTAAGTCTGGAAACATACATGCAACTGCAAAATTCTCAATGAACAGTTTTCGCCATTCGACTTCGGAACCCTAAAAAAGGATAATAAAACAATTCGACAGTCAGAAGAAGGCGCTTCAAGGAATGCAGCTCTCTATATTTAGCGAGCTCGTTTGCGTTGTGTCGAAATGAATAATATTGTATGGGAGAACAGGAGTGCTTATAAATTAGCAGATAAGCGTCCACCTGCCGAACCTATACCTACTGCGCACGCGACTACCGGCGGCTGATTTACGTGCTTCATGCTTTAATAACATCACACACGCCGAAGTCAATTATTGTGAGGAAACCGCAACTCCTTGCTACGGTTAGCTGAGAAGTTGCCAAGTCTTATTATGTCCCATATTGCTCCATAAACGACGGTATAGAAGAATCTTTATGTTTCATGCTCTTGAGTTTTCAGCCTTGTCTGCCTACTGTCAGATCCTGTTACTTATATCTGTCAAAGCTTACGATAGTACAGTAGTTCTGTGTTCGCTATCTCTACGATACCACGTGCCAACGCCGACAGATGTATGTAAACAAAGCGATTGTACCTTTCAGGAAGCTAGTTCAGGTGCCACTTTCCAATCGTTTTTTTACGGCTACATCCTGTAAGTCGGTGCCCGTGAAATGTACCGATAGAGAGATAAGACAAGGGCATGCCAGACGCTTCTGGGCTAAATATTTACAAGTTACAGCTCTCGATGCATGGTATAGCACATCGAGGGTAGAACCATTTGGCTTTGTATTGTGTCCCACGAAAGAATGTGTTCAGCAGTCGATAAAGACAAACTCACTTGAAGGGTAGCTCTTTACTCAACTAATTAGATCTTTCATACTGTATGCTCTCGTCAGTTCTGTATCTAACTATCCTAAACGCTAAAGTTACTGATCTGAGTAGTTACAGTTTAAGTTTACCGATTCTTTGCTTTAGAAGTCAGGGTGGATATGAGCTTTGTGAACTTCTTACACTCTGATCTCTTCACAGTGTGCCATAGTAACAGCAAACAATTATACGTATTTACAGTGCGACTGAGAAAAGGAAACATAAATAGTGCACGTCCGACGGATTCGTTAGTGCTGTTAATAATTAACGAGTCCAATTATTGAACTTGGCATGTACTCATTCAGACCGCAACAGAATGCGGCCATCAACTCACAACCACCATCTCATCTCATATCAAACACATTCTTTTTTACACCAACCTGGGTAATGGGTAATTGATTTTTTTTTTGTGATTTCTTTCAAAATTATCTATAATAGCAAGCTCAATCGTGGGCCTCAGAAGATCATTCAGCAGCAGAGTCTGTTTCAGAGACAAAGCATATCTTCCTTCATCTTTTATGCTCGCAAAGAAGCACTGCTTACTTCAAAACTCATCACATATGCACGATGATATTTCCAATCCAACCTATCTCCCTCATAACCTCCAACGTCTCCAATGCGGACCGATACAGTTCTGGCCAAATAGCTGAAAGTACCAAAGAAGCAATCTGATACTGTCTAGCAAAATGCGACTCTATTTCATTTGGTCCTGCGCTACAAAGTCACTCCTTAGAGTAGGTAATAAATGAAGTTCCCGATCATACTTCAACAACATTATAGCACGAAAGAAAGTAGGAAAAAGCCATCACTCAAAGCCAAGAACCCATCAAGAATGCACGCGAATTACCCCCGTAGGCATGCAATGCACATAGAAATATAGGATAAACGCCCCTATTGCTATGCCGCCTACGCATTAGGATAGCATAATAACATATTTCAGACAATTAACCTGCAGTTCTCAGGCTGCAATTATAGTGAGCAGTGTATAGTAGGTACCTTAGTATCCAATCACTGATTGGTAGCGGTCTAGGAGATGGTACGGATTTGTAGGAATACCTCGTAGCAGCGGTTGTGGTTCTCTAGTTTTCTTTGTAAACCAGGAGTCCTATTCATACTTCTTATGGTAAACGTTTGACATAATAAACACTCTTGTTTACTATTCAGATGTCCTGAAACTACTCTTCGTTTGCATAAATTTTCACCAGAATATCCATTTTTCGTTGGTTTCCATGAAGCTATACTTTACTTGCACAAACTTCCTCAATAGTCGAAAGCATAATCACAGTTGATTGTTTTGCGCTATATGTGTTTAAATATAATTTCACGGTGGATGAGCGAGGCAATTAGTCACTCGGACGTGAGAGGAGAGCTGATAACATCGTATAGTTGCTTTATTCTGAAAGGAGGGAAAGTAGGCGTCAGGAGTGGCGGCTCTAGGATAGAACAAGATGGGGCTTCTGTAGAATTGTACCCGTAGGGCCATTTAGGTGCCCCATTGATAAAATGCATCTGATCCCTGGCCAAACTCCCAAACAATAAAAGAAAAGCATGCTATGAAGAAACCTGTGGCTTAGTTAACTACTTCTTCTTGCCTCTTTGAAGGTAACAAAGAATTTTTTATGCTAAGTAAGTTTTGTAATTTGAACTAGGCAGGGGCTCTCTTTGCTCACTTTACTCGTTTGTTGATGATGAACCCGCCTTCTGACCCCCGAATCTTTGATAGTTCTGGCGCCTGCACTCTGTTACCTTCAGGCCCCTGAAAGCAAACTGCCGACGACTCTGTGTGTCGACGATGTCGGTTACAGTGTATGCGCCTGTAGATTAGGTGGTTCTCACGAGCAAGGTTTTATCTATAACTGTATGATCATGGAAGTAGGCTTAATTGTTTGGAAATTGCATGAGTCTGGCATTAGTGTCTTGTGATGATAAGTTGGGTTTAGGGTTCCATTTTATAGTTTACCAATGTCTTTGTTTTGCAGTGATCGTGTTATTGTATTTTCTCTATATTTGACAATTAATTATTTGTTCGTGTAGTAGTTCGCTGTTTAAGTCGGTTTTGAGAGATGCAGATTACAGCATCCCCAAAAGCGATATTTTAGTCGCTTTTGGTGGATGCTGTAATCTGCATCTCGCGTTAGGGGTAAGAGACATATTATACCAAACCCAACAAGAGGGGATGACGAGCTGAGCTTATATGAGTGTGTGTAACCCTTAGTGGATTATATAACCTGGTTTCCTGGTGCCAAAGTGGCGGCTTTGCTAGGGTTTTTAATTATTGGAAAAACCCTACTTAACACGTCAGTTTTTAGCGAAGTCAATAAGTGGAACAACATAAACATAGGTGTGAAAACTGAAGGCAGGCGCTGGGAGCGCGTCGCGTGTTTGAGCTGCGGATTAGCAGCGCGTAGGCCTCCGCCCTCGCCTGTTCTCACGCCCACTGGACCTTTCTTCTTACTAGACACTTCACGTGACTTGGCTCACGTCTCTATATAACTCGACTGTTCTCTTTTATGAGAGTAGACCAGAGCCCTGAGTCTATCTCGGTGTTGTGTTTTCTTGCTATTTTTGGCATTCGGAAACGGATTCGCAAAGTGAAAAAATTTGTATGAAAACCGGATAAGCGCCTCTAGCAGGAGATTTGGGAACTGTTTCTGCGAGTCTATAGACGTCAGATAGACTCGCAGAAACAGTTCCCAAATCTCCTGCTAGAGGCGCTTATCCGGTTTTCATACAAATTTTTTCACTTTGCGAATCCGTTTCCGAATGCCAAAAATAGCAAGAAAACACAACACCGACATAGACTCAGGGCTCAGAGAATCTTTCAGGGTCGACAACGACTACGCCCCTGGGATTATAGGCGTCTGTCATATCTACCCACTGTTAGTTTGTTATGTGCTAAAAGCTAAAGTCATAACGGTTCATCTTCAACTCATTGAGATGGAAGAAATTAAATATTTCTTCAAATATTTTACGGCCAAAATTATATGCGACAAAAGTGATGTATAAAAAAAAAACTAAAAACAAACGGTTTGCCAAATTATGCACTCTAGTATAATTCGCTAGTATATTCGCTAGTGCACCTTCTTCACAAATTGATGCTGAATGAATGTAATGTACGAAAGAAGTACATTTCGATTGTACAAACAACTGACTCTACATTTTATATTGAAAGCTGCCACTTTGTTCCAGTCTATGAACCACGCTTATCTGTAAGTACCAAAGTTATTTATATGCAAATGTGCAAATTAAACCCTTATCTACATAGCAGATGAGACTAGTTACGTTCATTATAAAAACTACGATTTATAACAAATACATAAGTAAAGGTTACACTTAGGTACCTATTGGCACTAATAGTGGATCTAGGTATAAAGCTTTGAAAAAAGATTGAACGACCTACTCTGAGATGACAAAATGTATTGTATTGGTACAAGTATTTTAAAATATCCTACCATGAATGCATCAGCATTGCAAAGGATTATATTTATGCCAACATCCGAACGGAACTAAGCATTATGCGCGCAATCTCCGCCACACAGGGGGTTCTAATCCCCCAATACTAAGAAAACGTCTAGAATAAGCCACGGCCGACCAATTGTCGTTACTAATGTGTTGTTTACTTAACATTAACATCTAAAGGAGTCTGAAACGAAATGTCATTGAGGAATTCATGCATTGTGACCAGCTCAGCTTAATTTCGCCGTGCTCAATACTGAGTTTTGACGACTTACCGTGGGTTCCGGTAGCTAATCCCGTAATGCGAGGATTATGCCAGTTCTGTTTTTTATTGGTCTGAGTATCCTTTTTGAAGGAAGTATGTACATATTTATAAAAATCAATCATTGATGCATTACATTGATCTTTTAAAGGTAATTTCATTTATGCTTGGACCCTAAAATTTCCATATTGTCATGTCACCAAAATCGTGGAATGATTTTCGTAAGTTAAACATAATATTAGGTACTAAGGTTAAGTATATCAGGATTAGGTAAGGATGAACATAACAGAATATAAATAAATAAATATTCACGGACACTTAACACAACGCCTTCTAGTCCCAAACTAAGCAAAGCTTGTACGATGGAAACTAGATGGCTGATAGAATACATACATATTTTTTTTTTGTAAATACATACTTGTAATACATAGAAACACCCAGACACAGAACAAACATCTATGTTTACAACACACAAATGTTTGTTCTCGGTGGGGATCGAACCCACGACCCACAGGACGGAAGGCAGAGGTACTACCGACTGAGCCATGACGCCTGTATTAGGTATCTAATCTTAGGTATCTAAATTAAAAACAAAAAATATTAATAGATAGGTAAAGATAAAGTCAAATCTCCAATTAACATGACTACTTCCAAATTGGGAAACTGACTATCTACATCAGACCACGATGATCTCGATGAGCCTACTTATAAAGGAACATCATATAATACCGCTTCCACTATATTTTTGGACTACCTTTATTGGCAGGTTGATTTCCAACTCGTACGGACAAGCAGACCTAGCTGATTTACTATTTACTAAAAATTGGTCAGCTTTTACTGAGACGCTCAGACTCTCACTCAGCCAAGTTAGAGCGTCAATTTGGCTAAAGAGTCAGTATTTTTCTTACATAATCCGGAAGTTGAACACAAATTTTTAGCTCACAATTTGTTAAGTAGTTAATAAAAAGCTCTGGAGTTAGAAAATCGTTGATTTTTTATTCTCCAAAGTCTAGTTCCTTCTGTCCTTTAGGCTAATCCACATAAGCCAGATTAGAATAATATGATAGAGATGAATAATTTCCTAAAAACAGGTAAGGAGTACACTATATTGCCCATCGGATTGTTCTAACAGATCGTGTCTAAAATTGGGTAATCTGCATACTCCCGTCATATTATGTTGTAGCGATGCTTAGTTTTATTTTCCTTAATTACCATGATTTTGTATTGGTACGTGACGTCACGTCTCCTCGCCGTCTGGTTTCTACATGTACTCGTAGTGGGTAGACAATAGGGCCGCTTCCCTAGTTTGTACTGGTTCGATCGGCACGGTCATATTTAATAAATAGGTAGGTACCAAATATTCTTTGCTAGATATACTCGTAGTGTAGGATTCCTATCATTATCATACAGTAGTAGATCTGCAGGTGATTGATTTGGATTTGTTTAGCTATTTTACAGTTGTTCGGTGAGTTCTATTCTATCACCCAAAATGTGTCATTGTGGCTCAACTTTTTGGACGTGCTCTTCCTCTATGATTTTCTCAAAGTATTTTCAGTAAATGACACCTACTGGATTAGTACCAAACTAACCACCAAAAAACCGAAGCAGATGCTTGTTTTGTTTTTGTACATACATACTTATAATACATAATAACACCCAGACACAGAACTTCAAATAATTTACTGTTGATCACACCGCACAGTGTGACCACGAGTAAAAGAAATTACTCGTAGTCACACTGGTGTAGCAAACCGGTGTGACCACGAGTCTGTCATCGAACAAACATCTACGTTTGTTCAAATATATTGGACCATGCTGGACCTAACCAGTGCATGTGTGGGACGCGACCAACAATAGTCAGGGTGTGGGTGGCGCGACAAAACACAAGCCTACACGGTCACGCTATGCCATAGGGCTGCTAATAAATTATCGCAATTGACCTAGAAAGTTATTTCGCTTTTGAATTCGAATTAGAAGTAGGCGTGGCAGTAAAGTGATTTTCTCAAAACAGTATCTTTGCTTTCACTAGTCGTATTTGGTATCTTAAGATTACATTCAGATAATAAAGTGATTGTATAAACACACCTCCGAAAGTTTTCTCCAATATAATTTCATACTAATAATCACTATACTAGCTAAGGCAAACAATTTACCTACAAACTATTTTTTACGATGAAAATAATTTTTAAAAAATTGTGTGGGACTGTTGGCAACCCTGCCTGAGACCATCGACCGCCCTGACCCTGCGTGCTGTTATTAACAGATTTACATAATATTTTTATTGATTAATTGCCATCAGATAAGGTACTCCAGATAAAAAAGCTTTTATGCTGGAAAATTAGGTCTAATTTAAGGCAAATATTTGGAGGGGAACTTTGTATTCAATTCATAATGACGAGTTATGATTTTATTAAGCTCTGTATTTTTTCCATTTTAGAATATGTTTTAAGACGATTTTAAAATCGATTTACGACAGTACTCGTGCATGTTGCGAATTATTTGTAAGAAAGGTAATCTGGGATGGTTCTTATCCACGTTTAGTGAAAATTGATGGAGCTGTTTCCAGGTTATGAAGATATTCATTAACTCTGAAACAGTTTGAAACATTGATTTCAAAGTATTGAGATTTAATTAACTGGTGTCCATACTTTAGAGTCTGATGATGACCAGCAATGATGTAGAAGATCAAAGGATATTTTCGTGGTATGTTTGTGGACGTTTTAAATTTTTTGTAACATTACAGATTACATTGACAGGCGTCATGGCTCTGCCTTCCGTGCTGTGGGTCGTGGGTTCGATCCCCACCGAGAACAAACATTTGTGTGTTGTAAAACATAGATGTTTGTTCTGTGTCTGGGTGTTTCTATGTATAGTAAGTAGGTAAGTATTTACAAAAAAAAATATGTATGTATGTATTCTATCAGCCATCTAGTTTCCATCGTACAAGCTTTGCTTAGTTAGGGACTAGAAGGCGTTGTGTTAAGTGTCCGTGAATATTTATTTATTAACTTGTACCATGTAAAAACTAGAAGCAGACTACCGTTACTAAACAATGATGTCCATCAAGGATTACCAGACCATAAATATAAATACAAATACAAATACTTTCTACTAATAAAGAGGTAGCACGAGTGTCACATAATTGCCTCAGTGCTGTGGGTCCGGTTGGCCCCCGGGGGCTTTGTCGGCACCCCCCGTGGTTCTCGACGCCTCCGACTCAAGACCCACGACACACGTACAAGCAATCTGTTTAATGCAACTTAAATTACAAAACGAATGTATATGAGACGTTCAATGAAAATGTTAATTTGCATGGTGGGAATCTCAACAAAATCAAATACCCTGCCACAAAATACAACTGATGAAAAAGTAGGTACCTACACTTCCTACTTTTTTCAGTGAATTCTCTAAAATGCGGCGTCAATATTTCTTACCTTGGTTGCAAAAACCCAAAATAATTGAACTTGTATGTTCAACTAATTATAAGTATGCCAAGAGGAATCCGCTCATGTAAGTACTTAAGTGGTTACTTGTTATTCGGTAACAAGAATAAATCCGTGTTTACTGACAGTTAGATTAGATAAGTCCATGGTGTGGCCCATGTGTAAAGGTGAAAAATTACACCCATAACCATACATGTGACATCTCAATACGTTTATAGATTTTTTATAAAGATTATTGGTGTGAATGTTTGATAAATATTTAAAATCCTCCAACAGTGAAAAACATGGCTTATTCCCATCCAGCCCACTATGCAAATGAGTGGGCTCGATGGGATTTTTTTTCCTATCTGGCCCACCAGTGGGCTCGATTATAATGGAAACCCACAGCTTGGCCAACTCTCCATGTAAGGATTTACTATGTTTTTCCTGTAGATAAAATAGAAATATGTGCTATTTTCCAAGGTAAAAACCTAACCGAAAACCATCGTCACCAAAAAAACCCTAGTATTTCTTTAACTACAGTGACGTGACGAAGTTTCATCATTATAATCGGCCTGTAGAAGTCAGATATAAACATAAAAGTTTTCGGATGTGCCACAAAGGACAGGGCCATTCTCGAAAACTTTGTGAGTTTCTTCGACCAACACTGCTTCTAAAAGAAAAGTGGTTCATATGAGTACATTAACCTTTGAACTTTTCATGAGTGGTTTTATTATTCCCCGTATAATCTACTGAAAAACAAAAGCCAAAAGAACCCGTGAAGACGTAAAAGTAGAGAGTTGTGAATCGTGCAACGGAGGCGGTATGTCGACACAATTTATAGAGTCGTCAATGCGAGATCGATTCGTCACCGGTCAATAGTTGATCTACTGCCGCTGGGGACGTAACTAGGATATAGCAGGGGGCTAGTAGGTAAGTTTAATTGCGGCTACGATAAAGTTCTTTAATAATAAAGTGATGATACAAAACTTACAACTTTGCATAATAGGTATAGGTATTTCGCGTCGCGTAGTCGCGTGTCTCTCAAGAGATTATGTAAAGTTTTATATATTTTCACTCATTATTCAATCCAACTCGAGAGGATATCGGTAAAAATACGATTGATTTATTTACGAATAATGCGATACCTACTTACTCTCGCCCTAATAATAAACCTCTTTTGATTTTAAAAGTATTCCATTTAGCTTGATCCTGCATGCTTCTCTCGTCTCGATAAAAACTCATTAATTGGTTATTATTTTATTCGATTTGCCCCTATCATTTGGTACCTTACTACAGTCCTGCACTGACATGGATCGTGACAGCAGGTGGGACGCGACACGCCGGATCGGCAGCGGTAACGATCCGATCGATTATTTACAAATAATCCGATACCCGACTCGATACTACGGTCACGTCTCGAATAGAAAACGTTGGAAATATAGCGAAATGTTGGGAAATGGTGAATAAGCAAGATTCCTAAACTACACTAGATACTAAATAGTACCTACCACAGAATATTAGTACAATTAATTATAGTAGGTACCTATATACCTATTTTCTTTTGTCTTTTGCAGTGGTCCACTAGTTTTATTGATAGAACTAATTGGAATAATTTCTACATATTTTATTGAATTTTGCAGCAAATATGTATGGGGAATAATTTTGTTACTAACCGAATATGATTACTTTTGCGAAACCTTGTTATTGTGACACTTTTTTTAGGGATCTCTAAAACAGATAATCGTGCGGAAAGCTTAACCGATTATTTCTTAGAATATATTAGATTTCTTTCGTCTTGCGTTTATTTCCTTAGTTTATTCTCAAAATGAACAGATAAAAAAGTCGAACAACTTATTTAGTCACATCAGCATGCGATGCGAAAGCTCACTCGATTGTAAATCATGCAGGTAGGTAGTAGGAACGTGCCGAGAGGGTCGCTCGCTATAGATAAATATGAAATCGTAAATGTCATAATTTACGTTTTATCGGTCGCATAAAAACTTTAATTTTTACCGTTGTTTTGTATTAGGTATTATCTAGTTTTTTATCATTTTGATGTCGAACTGTATCTGTACATTTTTGTCTCGAATTATTTTCGTTTACTGTGTTTATGGCTTCATCTGTTTTGATCAATGACCGTCTATTTCTGATCATAAGTCAATGCGTAACCCGTTTCCATCCCCTTTGACTAAGCCCCATTTATAAGTTAATTTTTGGACAAGGCTCCGTAAACCGATTACTGCTAACAAGGTGGTCCGTGCCGACTGCCGTCTCTGTCTCCCCCACATTTCGAATAAATTGTCTCCCTTTGTGAACGTGATGATGCACTGTACGTAAACACAGTGAGATTCCAAGATTGCCACCTTCGGATGGCCCTTTATAATAAAGGTGTCCGGGAGAGACATCACATTCATTTTATTATTTACATTGTCCTTTGGATATGGTTGCCAGTTCCGCCGAGGTTGTGTGGCTATAAATAAAAACACTTTTAATACTGTCAAGGAATTTGCGGATACTTCAAAGCAATTCACCGAGTTGTTTGTAATGACTCATCGCAGATTTGCAGCTTTAGGATGTTTGAGGGGCGACCGTGAATTAGCTTTTAAGTGTTGATTGCCATTTATGCAGCGAGTATCACTGGAGCTATTCCTGTCTTGTCCCGGGATAGCAGTTCTCGGAATGCGACGGAAGTCCCGGGCGGATCCCGTGGCCGCCTCCTTATTAATGGCCTGTTTAGACGAGCTCCTTTGTTACTCGCTCACGTCTCGCCACTTCAATGCACTGCTATCCGCGGAGGAAACATCCGTTTCTGCTTTTATTTCCATCCAGGATTAAATGCGTCGCACTGAAAAAGTAACGGATAGCGTGTCGCTTGAAATACACGCTGTTGCCGTCTAAAACAATAGAGTTGCTCTGGCGTTTCGTCTAGTTTAAACTGACGTATCCTGTTGTCAGATTTCCTGGCGTTAATCCTTGTTTGAATTAGCTACGAGCGGCTTCACCTCCTCTTTGATGTTTGATTGGATCTGTTCGGTTGTATTTTTAAAGCTATCGATCTGTTTCCGTGAAGCGAAGGTGTATCAACCAGAAGTATCTACCTAGCTGTAGGTAAGTTTTGATTCTTTGGTCATGAATCATTGCGTGCCTCTGTGAGTCAAATCCGGCGACATTCGCAAGGTCGGCTTTTGCTCCTTATATGTTAGCATCCTGTATCTTATCTTATAAATCATCTATTTATCTATTTAAACTACACATGCTATCTAAAAATCTAAATTCGTTGGCATCAATCATTGATATTGTTGGTAGGTAATATAAACCAGCCTATTGTAATTGTTTTTACTAGGCTTATTGACAGAATATTAATTACCTTGTTAATTTGATATTTGAATAATTGAATAATTGATTGTCCTCTGTAAGGAGTCTACTATTGTTTTATACACTTACTGTATGAAGATACAGATACAGATATGAACCTCGCAAGTTGACCCACTGGAAAATTTGTGGTTCTTCCATAAAACTTTGTACGGCAGATAACTGTTAGAAAAGAACAAACAAAACAAATAATAACCAAACAACTGTAACAAACAAAACAATAGTTAAATTTTCATTTATACATAATGCGTCGGTCGCTTACCGCAGCGGGCTAGAGTAGATGATTGCTCAATTACGAGGACCTCCTTAGTAGAATCACTGACAGATCTACCAAATTACACTTTCGACTTTATGACATTGAGATAAACGCTTTTTTGTGTCGCCACATTAACGATCTCGTCGGCGAACGCAAAAGGTGGCTCGGAGTCCGCGCCTTGTCATTAGGCCTCAATCAAATATTGTGTTTAGGAGTCGCCGACAGCTTAACCTGGGTTTTTCATCTGTTTCATAATTTGTTATTTCGGATTATAGGGAGCGTGCCGCGGAGACAGAGTAAACATTAGCCCGTGGACTTGCCGGTTACGTTGCCTGATAATTGGGCATCGTACCTGATGCTTTTTACGATGTTTGGTATGCGGTAGGTGCATTTTGTAGGCGTGTATTTGCATAGGCATGTGTATGTGACTATGGCACATTTTTCCGTGTGTATAAAAACCTGAGTGCAGTTCATTGTTTCCTTGTACATACTGAATTTCCTTGTTAACAAAAAATTTAAATATAAAAAGCGTATTAAGTACAACATTGTACTTCGTCGAACCAAAATTTGTTGTAAAAACTTTTTTATAACTGTAAACAGCTAATTATTGCTCTGTGAGGTAATGCATTGTTATAGGCAGAAGTTACCACTTAACATCAGGTGATCTATCAGCTTGTTCCATTACTTTTATCATTAAAAAAATTATATATATAAAAATTAATATGTAAATTGCATTGCATTTATTACAGGGTCACTGACTGGACCTATGATGGGAACCTGGTGTTGTAATGATTTAATTTTTCTCAGAGTTTAAGAAAACAAAGAATACAGTTAAATATTCTATTACGCGATGTTATTATTCTTCTTATATACTGCTAGGTATAATGGTCTATTAATTTAACCCGACATTTACTATGCAAAAGTCTCATAAAACGTCGTCATGTAGATATGTATCTTGTTGGGGTAACTTTGCCCGCCTGTTCAGCTTTCGAAAAAGGGTTTTTACATCGAGTTAGTATGTTATGTACTACATGGTATTACCTACTAGAAAATTGCACGAGCTCACTCCATCGGATGTCCATTTATTTGTAGAAGGTTTCTTTCTATGCATGTGTTCAGTTATTCAGACATTTCTGGCTTCAGTCAATTCAATTCCTGGCGATATCATTTTTATAAAAAAAATCCAACTGTTTTTTCAAATGTAACGGTCTTTTTATAAAAAATTCGACCAGCTTGCCTACAAAAGGTTTCTTATAATCGTGCATGTCCGGATTGTTTTGTAATACGGTAAAAGCACACTACTAATCAGTTCCGCCACATATCACAGAACTGAACATAGTTAATAGTACTCGCCACATATCACAGAACTGAACATAGACAACGTCATGGATTACGCTACAGTTATTATGGAGTACGTCATAGATGAGGTGGTAGTTAGTACGTGCTTATGTAACTACTCGGTACGTGACGCAAACATCACGTCACGGTTGACGACGCCTTTTCACCCTCTTTTCCGGGTAGGAATTTGCGTATGTAGGTATTGCTGTGAGAAAATTTTTATAGTTACTTATAAAAATCACTTTTCGCCTACCTACCTATTTGTTTTTTTTTTTTCAGTGCTAGGTAACGTTTTTGACACTATTTAGAAGGTCTATAATTATTTCGATTCGCCTGATAGCCGTCAAATGAAGCGTGGGCTGAACAAGTTATAAAATAACTCCCAGGAATTAGCAGAATGTGAAACATCACATTCAAGTGAATTCACTAAGAATTATTGGATTTGTATGATCATAAGATATGGTCAAGTGAACTTGCAATCCTTTCTCCGCATTACTCTCTTCAATGAGTCCATGGAAATTATGTTGCAGTGTTTTTTTATGTCTTGCTCTCTTCAGTTTCATGGATGGTTAGACGGCTACGAGGAGTTATATTTTTATGGACACATTGATTTGAAGACTCACGTAATTGTGTAAATGTTGACCTAACAATAGAAGTAAAAAATTGTATTGCTACTTCAATGCGTGCAACCCAATTGGGCGCAGCGCAGCTGATGCATACCGACAGTTATTAGATACCTACCTACTTGAATAGTGAATTTGCAAACATTACTAAATCCCAATAATACAGCCGAACAAAGAGGCACCCGGATCTAGGACCTTTACCTGCGGCTTCCGAAATCGCAAAAAATATAAAATTGATTCAATGGGTCCGAACAAAAACTATTCTGTGTGTCCCTGTATTTAGCGATGCCGATGAAGCTGGACAAATAAGGTTACATCGCGCGGAAAAAAATAAAATTCGAAGAATACAATGTGCAATTGTGCAAGATGCAGTTTGATTGACTAGCGACCTGAATACTGCATTCCGGGAATATAGGTCAGTGTTAATTTACTAAATACAGTAGCTCTTCAACCAGTAGGTAAGTCAAACCCAGAAATAACAAAGCACTGAAGACAAAAGCTAGGATTGACCCGGGATCAAATATTTATAAAAATAGTATAAGAACATCATAATTAGGTATATTGTTTTGTAGCGAAATTCAACCACTTCACTGTTTAGTCGTGTAACTTGGACTCAGAGGTACTTCATGCGTCATGAGTCATGCTTGAATGAAAACGGTACTATGCATATATTATATGTTTTCAGAGTTTTTATTCTACTGATTGTACTTTTGCTGTGATCTAGGAGATGCGACATGAGACAGGATGTGGGCAATGAGAACCGGATGGCGAGTATACCCACGCGGTGTGCTACTTAGACGGCATTAGCGTGTGTTTGGCTGTGACCTAGTTATACCTATACAATTCGAAAATTGAAGAATTTGTGCAATGAAAAGGAAAAAAAAACAAACTATTTTAATTTTAATGCATGCAAATTAATACTGGTTTTAAATATAGGTCTAAATAAAACTTAAGGCTAGGTAAAGTAAAGAACTTTAACTACACGTACCTACTACTACTAACGAACAAAAATGCCATCAAAAGAGTCTGTGTAAAGGATAATAATATTATGTAATGGATACATAATTCAATTCGTAGTTAGCTTCGATAGTGGGCATATCAATGGCTGTACAACGTGGATACCTACACTTTATAATTTTTTTATATGGAATTTCTATCATCACATCAATGACCACAGGTAGACCCATTCATGCCTGTAGTTATAATAATAAATCAATAAAATTAAAGCAACGACAGCACAAAACGCAGCGACAAGACAAAAACATTGTAATGTTGCATGTCGCCTGCATTCTTCGAGCGCGTGCGGCAATGAGGAAATGCCAGGGATGTCCCTCGACTCATGCGTTTGTCGATTTCGCGCATACCTCGCTGCACACGATTTAACTCACATATCTCATAATGGGGCACAACCACACCTGCTTTCAGCCAGCTTTCTCATTCTCGCTGTATCAAAAATTAGAAGTATACAGATATCAGCTAGATAGAGCTTCAAACAACATGGACACTGATTCTGTGTCATAGCTTACTCCATGTAAAATCCTCAGTGGATTGGACTTCCAAGAATTAATGGTCGCGAAAGCTTGTTGAAGGCAGTGTAGAAGCCCTGAGCTCACTCATGTCGATTTGGCGCACTTGTCTCGTGCATGTTGTACTAAGTGCACTCACTTTGTAATGACAGTGGATAATGTGGATACTGATGCCGAACGGAAACGCTGTGACTGTGTAGTGTGTAGGTATGCTGATCTTGTTTGTTTGTGTAGATAATTCTTCATTACATAGAAAGTGGAGTAAGCATCAGAAGTCGTAAGAAAAACGAAGTAATCGTAAGCGACCTAGTCGTGCAACACAACGTTGTACGACGTAAAACGAAGTAATCGTAAGCGACCTAGTCGTACAAAACGACGTTGTACGACGTAAAATGAAGTAATCGTAAGCGACCTAGTCGTGCAACACGACGTTGTAAGACGTAAAACGAAGTAATCGTAAGCGACCTAGTCGTGCAACACGACGTTGTACGACGTAAAACGAAGTAATCGTAAGCGACCTAGTCGTACAAAACGACGTTGTACGACTAGGTCGCTTATGATTACTTCGTTTGTCGTAGCGTTACTTTTGTGAATAAAAGATAGCAGTAAAGGATTGACAGTTTAATCACTTGAAGACATGATGAAGACTAGAATTAATTATGTTCATCGACAGTGCAGTCGCCACAATCCAACTGTAAAAAGATAGCAACGTATACCGATTATAAAGAAATGTTTCGGATCGTTTGGGTGAGAGAGAGAATCATAGAGAAGAGAGGTATTCAGCAGTTATACCGTGTAGACCGCTACTGATAATGTATACTGACAAAATATCATAATTTAACGGTTTTAATATTTACATCATAATATGGCAATTTTATGAGAGCTGGCGTTGCGATAAAAACAAAAATTACTAACGTGTGAATATTGGGCAGGTAGGTAGGTAGTACTAATGTAATGATGAGCAAATTGTGACCATCCGGAGGACGCGTCGCGGCGCCACCGATCATCCAATCATATTCCAATCCAATCACGTAGAGTTGGCAACAATCTAATACCTACCAATACTATTCAATATTGATATATTTGTAGGGTATAATTGAATGGTACCTACTTTATTCTACATTTCGGAGAACTAAGGCTTGGTTAAAATAACATCATTCAAAGGAAATCTTGGAAAAAAAACTCGACCTTACGTCTGTTGTCAATTATGAAGCTGTCTATTAGGCCTATCCTTCTATACTATTATATAAAACTGAAAAAAAAAACAAAAACTAAAATTAAAGATATGGGAAAACTAAATATGCAGTTCTTCTAAATAAACCATTCTGATTTCAAAAATCGAGTTTGTCTGTTTGTTTGTTCGCGGATCACGCCTAAACTGCTGTACCAATTTCAATGAAACTTTCAGAAAAAATAACCATTCAGAAGCCCTTTTTCCGTACCTATTGAATGTATTTTATTGAAACCAAAGACGTGGATTCTTAGATAGGTACAGCTTGACCTCTCTAAACTAAAAGCAGCCTTTGACACGAGGTTCATCATATGCTGGTTGACAGATATTTTTTATTATAAGAAGTTTCGCACGCGTACGAAGTCGCGGCGGGTATCAGCTAGTGATACTATATTTTTCTTCATTTTAATGGTAGTTTTACTTACCTATGTGGTGGATCTCCTATTTGATGTGAACTACCTAATTGGCGCCAGAAATGAAATAAAAACTTATCTAATGGCAGTAACTAAACTTAATGAAGGAAATAAAGAAGGTTTTCGTAAAAAAGTACAATCGAAGGAAGTTGTAAAATTGTGCAGTTAAAATTAACTTACCATCAAAATCTTAGGTCAATCACTCAACTGATGAGTAGGTAGTAACGAATAATGAGTTTTAGACTATCTAACACTAGAGATGGCAACATTTTACAATAAGTATTAATAGGTACCTAATTGGTAACTTTGTCCCCTTTCAATGGGGTAAAGTTAGCACACTTTCAAAGAGTGACAATGATTAATAAAACTTGTATCGATAAATCGGCCAGCAATATCAAAATTACCTATACAAAAACTTGATTTTCTAGACAAGCAGTACCTATAATTAGGGCAGGAAATTACCGATATTATTCGACCTTACAAAGCGGAGGTCGGCGCCAAGTGATTGGATGATGAGCAATCCCGCTGCGCCTGATCAAGTGAATGATTGCCATCCACGCGTGCCTACTTCGCGTCAACTTGTGAATAGGCAAATTGGCTTCTTTGAATATCATACACACTAGAAACGTAAACAGGACGAGAGTCTTTATTCTTTTGAACGTTGCTATGATACGATGAAACACGTCATCTCAGTACGGATAAAGCTAAATTAAAGACTGTTCAAGGGATTCGAGTTTTCACATTTTTTGAAACAACACATTATAGCATTTTTATTTTAATAGTTTTTCTTGTGCTATTGTGAGTATTATTGTTTAATTATGGTGGAATTTTAACCAATAATACTTAGGTCAGAACATAAATTGTGAGCCATTGGAATAAATGTGTGTAAAGTGGTTTCTCTGAATGTGAAAAGTCGTTTCAGGTTTTGAAGAGAAAATCCACCATTTTCTTTTCAAAACAAACGACAGCCGACTTGACAAATGACTTGACTTGACTTTTATTACAATTTTAACACTTGACATTGGCAAAATGGTCTGTCGAAATGACGGACACAGGCCATTAATGAAGAGAAGAAGAAGAAGACTGTTCAAGCTACTCGTAAACAGTTTTCAAAGTCAAGTACCTATCTTTTATAAGTAAGGTAAAATCACAAGCATTATAAAAAAATTAAACTAAAGATTATTATAATTTGTAGCGCCGCGGTTGCTTGATTCTCCGTGAACTCGTCCAATTAATGAATGGATTTGCTATTTTTCAAGCGCCATGCTTACGGACAATTAACGGCAAAAGCAACGGTCTGAGTTCAATGGTCTAAAGTTGCCGAAATGGTTATAGTTTTGTTATTTTTCTATGTTATGGAATAACTTGAAAACGGAATCAGATACCCTATCTTTTTATCTTTTCCAAAATGGCGATGGAATATTATATTAATCTGGTTGTTTCTGTTTTGGGCATCTATGAATTAAATTAGTTTTTTTTTCAGCAACACTGTTTCATATTTTTTGTGTGATCGATTTTACTAAGTAATTAATTTCCATACGGTGTTATTTCTACCACTGATACTTGTTAAGTAACTGCTTTATTCTTTAAACCTTTGTTTTACCGAATACAGTTTTTATAACACCTGGGAAATTCCAAATTGCTCTAATCGTATCGATTTTGTTGTTTTATTTTCAGGAATTACTTTGCCACTGTAGCGTGAAAATAGAAGCTAAAAATCTATTTGTATGTAGTTTCTAGGAGTAGATACAAACATACTCGTAACAAATAAACGGCAAAACAAAAGTAACATTAAAAAAAAAAAAACTTAGTCAAATGGGTCAAGTCAAGTGAAAACCTGTTTGAAAATAAAAGAAGCATGAAAAAGACACGAGTTTTGACATTTTTTGAAACGACACATAGCACTTTTATTTTAATAGTTTTTCTTGTGTTATTGTGAGTATTGTTGTTTAATTTTGGTGGAATTTTAATCAATAATACTTAGGTCGTAACATAAAGTGTCAGCCATTGGAATAAATGTGTGTAAAGTGGTTTTTCTGAATGTGAAAATTCGTGTTAGGTTTTGAAGAGAAAATCCACCATTTTCTTTTCAAAACAAACAACAGCCGACTAGACAATTGACTGACTTGACTTATTTATTACAATTTTAACACTTGACATTGGCAAAATTGTCTGTCGAAATGACGGACACAGGCCATCATTGAAGAGAAGAAGAAGAAGAAGCATGAAAAAAGTGCAAATGTCAACTTCACAAATCACGT
The DNA here is from genome assembly GCA_918843925.1 of Eulithis prunata. Taxonomy (NCBI): domain Eukaryota; kingdom Metazoa; phylum Arthropoda; class Insecta; order Lepidoptera; family Geometridae; genus Eulithis; species Eulithis prunata. The sequence continues at coordinate 3,794,605 of OU974014.1, read as the reverse complement.
ACAGCGAGGCAATTCCCATAAAAACCAAACACCAAATGTTGACCAACCACGAGTTAGAAGTTTTCCCATAAACTAAGAAAAATAGTCTTCAACACGTCTGCTGTTCAGCCAGCTTCTATATAGGGTTGTCATATACATGACTACATTTAAGGAGAATTGTATAAATTGTTTAAAATAAAACCTTATTTAAAAACTATACAAGTCGGATTTTTCGCTAGTAAGATCTAGTATCAATCTATGAAAGTTTTTGCATGTAAATATGATCCAAAGGTGATCGGCTAAAGAAAGCAGACATACTCTTATAAAATTATCTATGGATGGAAACAAACAAACAGATACAAAATATCGATGACAATAATGTAACTCAAAAAACTAACTACTTATAGTAGCATGACAAATAAGAGAGGGTTAAAATAACGACACAACCCTACTGGCTTTACATTTGTTAGGAGCGGCAAACCGTCGTCGACGCAAACAAGTGGTCAAATCCCATAAGTAGCCATCGGGTCAATATTTTTGTTAATAATTTACTGTGAGCACATTCCCAGTTTCCCACGGGTCGAGCCGTAATGGAGAGGACTCGGTTACAGGTCACACCCCTAGCTGTAGTAACTATGCAGTAAGCTGTGCTTGGTTTGAGGATAGCTTTGTTTGGACAGTCTCGATGACTGCAAACACGGTTGTTTTCAACTGTTGGTCTCTCACCCTTTGAACTTTGGTCACATTTTGATACTCTACCTAAGTACACGTATTTTTGTTTATTTTTATGGTATGTATTTTGGCTCTACGTAGAGCATATTCTAGTAACTTATCATTAGGATATCTCAAATTATAGTAACTTACAACTACTTTCTAACTCCTTCCATTTCTTTTTATGTTTATGTTTCCATCCAAAACATTGTCTGATAGAGATCTAGCAATAAGTCCGCCCATTGGAAATATTACTTTTTTGTTTAGTAATCAACACAGAGTTACCTACTTATCACACGACAAAGTAAATACGTCAAAACTATATTTAAAAAAAAAAGTTCTTTACTTACCATGATAACCCTTTCCATGTAATTAATTGTATGGCGCAAAAAGTCCATGAATGCCAAAATGAACATACAAAAGATAATCAAAATGGTTATAAAACAAAACAATAGTGTTGACAAGATATTGAGAAAAACTACGAATAATAGAATCCTCGTGAGAAAAATATATTAAATTCTTGTTATACTAAGGTACTTAAGTATTGTTAGCAATTCTTATAAGAATAACGCTCTATATGAAACGGTACAAATAGAAATCTCGGCGTTATCGATATCTAAAGAAAAGAGAGCATAGTAATATAATATCATCTCGACATGCACCACACAAGAAAATCATTATGAAAAGATTGCAACTATTTTCAACCTCACAAAGTACGAGTATACAAACGCTAATTACATTGCGTGTCGTATTCTTCTAATATGAAATGCATTGTTGTTTTAGGTACAAATTAATGCAAGGCTGTTTTTGTTTGAACATCGCGAGTGGAGTGAAAAATTGGAGTAATCGGGCCTACCGCCATCTCAAAATTGGTCTTGAATTGAGTTTGCTGAAAGCCCGACTTACCCCTCCGGCACTCTTCGAGTCGAAGAAGATGCGTAATGTTTTTCCCATGCCAAGTGCCAGAACAGCGCTACACTAAAAAAACACCGGCAGTTATTATAATAAAAACTCTGGAACATACACCTTTGTATGAAAGCAATAAAATAAGTACGGGTGACTTGAGAACCATTCGAAATGTAGTAGAATTGTTTAATTTTGACTCTATTTTCAATATTTTTTTGGAAAAGTTTTAAACACCTTGTAGGTACCTAGGTATATCGAAATTATAAGTATGTATATCAAAATATCAAGGAAATGTACTGTGATTTACGGGGATAAGGTAAAGTACAGACTTTTGATTTAAAAAATGGTAGCTAGATAACACAAAGGTGTAATAGAAGTCTATAGGGTATAGGCTTATTGCATTTAATTACGAAATGGTAAATATGATCACTCATTTATTTATTCATTTATGCATTCATTCATTCATTCATAATGGTAGAGTCTAGCTAGTCTAGCTAGACAAAAACTAAGTAGAATTAAGATGGCGGTAGGCCTCCAGACATGAGAAAAGTAAACAGCTGAAGGCTGTTCCCATGCACTGTACACTCGTTTAACACCTTTCGGTTCTGGCTTCTTGTTATTATGAAGCGGTTGGTTTATCCTAATTGGTGCTAAAATTGCTTTACACTGACAAGCTGTTTTCTTGTATTTTTGATGTTGATTTTAGCCCCGAATTCATAATCAGTAGTTGAATAATCCGCGAAACCGCTTTAACCATCATTCGCTTAGCGCAACGCCGCTTCAGGAGATAACTCTACACGTTTTTATTTAGTAGCCGGTCAGGATTCTCACAAGGATACCTACATCACTGTATCTTTAAAAAAAGCACTAAAATCGGGTTAGTCTCATAATCCCACTTGAGCTGTCCCTTTCAAGGGGATTTTGAGACTCAAAATCCCCTTTGGGCAACGTATTAACTTGAAGAAATATATTGATAAGCATTTAGCATGCAGATGTTTTACCACCAGCAAATCTTTCACGCCTCAAAACCTCAAACGTGCACCTGACTATGGTTTTTATTAAAAAACTTCTTTATGTCAGTAATAATTCCGGTGGCACGGATGCACTTGATACACTCAACGGTCGTGAATAGAGAACAAAGGGAGCGACGCACCAAAACAATAACAATGCTGCGCGTGCGCAGCGTACACAAGTGCACAAGTATCACTTGGTGAAATGAATGAAAATGTGATGGTATGGGCGCTTCTATTGCACACTAGACGACACCGACACGATACTGACATGTCAGTTCCACGAACAAAAACATCCGTGGCATCGTCGACACGGAATAGTGTGAAAGCGTCTAGTATAGTATAGAGAGTATGAAATTGGTATCCATTCTTTTCTTAAACTTTTCTAAACTAAACTAATTTGACAGCACTTAAAATATTGCTCCCCTTTCACATAAACAGACAAGGACGGCTATAATCGATACCAATAGCTCTCCCCCAATATCGTGTCTGTGTCGTGTCGTGTGGTGTGAAAGAGCCTCCTATGAAATGTTTTTTATACTCGGTTGGAAATGCTTGAAGATAATTAAGCTTTGCTTATTAAAAACTGGAAATTACAAGACAGAAAGACATAAATCACTCAATTCATGTTTTTCCATTTGTACAATAATTATAAATACCTTGAAGCATGCTTTTCTGTGCTTATTGTACGAATATTATTGAGTTCATTTTCTAAATAATTCAGATTACAAAAATATCGAAACATTTTTTGAAAATGACTTTTCAAACGGAACTTATAGCAACTTATAATATCAAACTTATAAAACTGTAACAAATTATAGGAATTTCATTGATAGTGAGTCACCGGAAGGCGGTGGGCCGGACGGACATGCTGACGTAGGCAGGCTTCGTAGGCAGAACACTGATTTGTGTTGGTAGACGCCGCATTCACCTGTGTCAAAGAATAAAATAATACTTATAGCATAGAGAAACCACTGAGAGAAAAATAGCTACAGTGTGTGAGTAAGATGTTTATCATGAGGTTCCGGTAGTTTTCTAACCATAAATGACCCAGTTATTTCGCATTCTCATTCATCTATTTTCGCGATTAAAAATAAACATCCCACATGAAGGCAAAAAGCTGAAGACAAATATTTTTACGGGCCACCAACTGGACAACCAAATCCACTTCACTCTAAGTCACGAGTTGCCTCGAGTTATGATATGCATCAGACTTATTTTACCTTGTTTTATCTTCCACAGTGTCAGATATCTGTAAACTATGATAAGCCTTTATAAGCCTTTTATCATCATCATCCACAGCCTGACTTCACCCACTGCTGGATATAGGCCTCTCTTTTGATGTACCACTCCTTACGACCCCGTGCCAGTCTCATCCAATTTTTGCCCGCTATGACAGCGATATCGTCTGCCCATCTATTGAAGATGATTTATACAGCGTCAGGAGGCAACATACGCTTACACTTAACGGAACACTGCAGTGCCTGGGACAATGTTTGGATGGAGTAGGCTTGCCCAGCACCTATACCATCCTCTCAGCGTAGTCAGCCATATCCACAGGAAAGACATCGTCTATACGTAACCTCTTTGGAATATCATTTACAATCCAACCGGTCTCGCCCGGTCGGACGTGACTGCACTACTCATGCAGGGATGCCATGAATGAATTCATTCACAACTCCCTCACTATTCAATACACTGTGGCTTCTTTCCGCAACAATGATATAACTCCATACTATTACATACCTTTTCCAAACACTGATACCTTTTGCAAATTGTTTTTGTTGTAATAGAACAATAGTTGTAAACAATGGTTTAGATAATATAACATTTTACAATACGGAACGTGAGAATTTTGGTTTAGAACGCCATTATCCTGGACGAAATACCTTATCCTAAACGTAGCTGAAATAAAACAGCTCGTGCACTTTATCTTACTTTTGCAAGCTAAAGAGAAGTCCATTGTCGATAATATTGGTGGCGTTAAATAGTTGTTACTTCTATGTACTACTTATTCTTTGGCTGACAATAATCCGGTTGAAGCTCGTCCACCATTTTACGTACGATGTTTATTCACCCTAAACCGCATGTAAAGTTAGATTATAAGAATATTCAGCTAACAGCACCTACCAACAAGTGATACCACGAAGCATAAGCATAGGAAGAATTCCACTCTCCGCACCTACTTCCACTTTTGAGCACCAATCATTTTTAAGCTTGGTGCTCAGCACACACAGTAGACTCACTCAGCTATGCCTAGTTTGGGCTGTATTGACTCTAGTCAATAATTGCCATCCCGCGCGCTGTTTCCTGCATTTTTTCCCTAAAGCACAATATTGTACATGACAGACAAACACCACGTTTTTATTATGGGCGGCGTCACAAAAGGCTGTAAACAATATTGGTGCCATTGATACACCTAAGCTGCCGGACTTGCATACAATCACGTACTCTAATGATTTTGAGCGTAGAAATGCAACTGTGGGACCCGTGGGAAAGAATAAGCGTCATGTTTGGAAATACTCTGCAGGTTTTGCTGGCATTTTGTGACGTTATTTTAACAATTGTAATTGCTTTTATGGTACCTACAAAGAATACTTAGCATAAGGTGAGAAGTGACGATGTGTGCTTGCCTTTTTGGAGCTGCTCCACACTTTTTATAGAGTCAGATGAGACGAAAATATAGCAGGAAAAGATTATTGTCACTGCAGTATTTGCAAACAAAAAATACATCCATATTCTATCATAACAAGAACGTTGCTATGCCTACATCGTTTCGCGAATAAAATATAGAGGCAAGCCACACACGACCGAACTCCCAATTTACTTTTAATTTTGATTTCCACTGTGTGGTCTCCATCCGGCGGACACAGCCACTTCCGTCCTCTATTGTCCCTATCCCTATTCCTACAATGCGCATGAGCCCTTAGTCACAGATTAAACTGTAATTTACTATGCTCGGTGCGTTCGCACTTCCGACTATGGCAATGAACTAAAACGACAAAGACAGCTATTATTTAGTTATCTAGTTAGTTTAGTTTTATGTCAAATTAGTTTATTTAAAAATGCATTAACAGAATCGGACCCCAAATCTACTTGTTTAATTCGTAAGAAATACTTAGTTAAAACATTGTTGTTTTATCAACTTTGCAAATCACCCGAGACCGTTGAAGTACGCAATAAAGTATTTAATTACAACTTGAACACAGAAAGGGGTTCATGGAATGATAATTCATTTGCAACATCTGTTTACAAGTAGTTAAACGGTATCGTTACATTTTAACCTTTAGTCTGGCTTGATTCCAGACGCAATAAACCTAGAGTTACTTATTAGTTAAACCTAGAGTTTATATTATGATTTGTGGCTAAACCCTTCAACGTTGTCTTGGACACCGCAACAAAAATTTAGGTTTACTTGACCGACCATTATCTTTTAGCTCTTCTCCGTGTTCATTGACCAAGATTCCAGTATCACATCATACCCCTTTTGTTTTGGGTAGTTCTATTTTCTTAGACCACGTTTTAGCCATTTCTTTTAAATGTTTGGAAGTGTATTTTTTATTGCCCCATACGAAAAATGGAACATGTCTACACTGGGATAAATATAGAGTGAATCTTACAAAAAACCTTAATTATCAGAGAAGTTCTTGCGACACCCCTGAGGGGCTGGGGTGAGTAGCAGGTGTGCTAACGCACGTGCGCGCGCAGCTTTCCTCCCTCAGGGGATCAACTCGGTATAATTTGAATAAAAAATCTGATAGTAAATGTTAATTATTAAGATACTGATCGAATTATGCCAGTTCTAAATTGATATGTTAATACTCAGAGCCGCGGTATTGTAGCAATAGTTTCTAATGTGCGTTTTTGAATAGAACAAACAATTCTGATGAAAATTTTAGACGTCAGGTGGTGGGTAACATCTTTGATCAACAATAAAGGCGAAAGCTTGGAATATAATAATTATTTAAACGGAGGGCTCTTAATAGGTCTAGAGTCCAGTACCTAATAACATCTCATTAGATTTTACTAAGATAATTAACCATCTGCTTGTCAAAGTGTAAATAGTAAAATACGAAGATACACAACAAAGTTTATTTTTAAAGTGCAGTTAGTAGTAGCTAATTCAACATGCAGCGCGTTGATGTCTATTACAAGAAAAACATGTACCTACTAATATCCGACCGTGGCAAATAAAAATCAATTGATTCAATTATTCTTTCAATATCTTTTCACGTTGCATCCACTTTTTATTTTATTTACCAGAGGTAAGGTCACTCAAAAATGTGCAGGAAAACCACTTTATGGAACCCATGTAATTTTTAAGTACGCTTAATGTGTTTTACACAATAGAACGAACCAATATCTCAAAATAGATGTGTTAATGCTCAAAGTTCTTAACCATTTTCATGCCCTTATTGGTTGGAAAGAATGCAGTATTGCCTTCATTAACTACATTTCATATCCACATGTTATAGATCCAATAAGGTGCATTTAAATTGGTGACGACCACAGAGAATGCAGTGGGTGTACTGTAACTTAGCGTGGAACAATAATTGGTGGAGAAGTCTTTTTGTCTTTGAGTCAACTGACCAATTTTATAAGTCTAAAAAACTCTACACTACTGCACCTTAACAATAAGTATGTTAAAAAAAATATGTATACAATTTGCAAATTGTAAGTCTAGCCAAACGCTCATGTATAACATCACTGCTCCTAAACCAGCGTGGACCTTGAGGCAGATTTAACTAAAAATTTGAAAATCGAATAACACTTGTGAAAAACCAATAAAATAATATACAGGGTGTTACCAGACCACTTCCGAAAACTTGGAGGTTCCAATCAGACCATGATACTGAAAACATTAAGCGAAAAAATCGCGAAAAAAAAATTTGACTTGACTATCTCTTTTTAATTTTTTTTCTAGTTACATACACACAGTACAACATAATAAGACATATCTACCTAATTATCTCATTAAAAAAAGCAAAAAAACAAATAAAATAAATAAAGCAGCAATGTACACGCAGCACGCAGATTACGTCTACTACAGCATGAACAGCTGAGAGTTCATCGCGGGTCATTCAAGTACGCGACGTGCGAGCGACCTACGTTAGTAGGCACTTACGACACAGAATAAATAATAGTACTACGCCTCGACCTTACCTACGTGAATGCGTACATTGCGGGCTGGCGAAATAAATACAAATCTTTAAACATTGTTTTCTCCGGCTATAATCATTTTTCAGGATAACTGATTTTTTTTTGGTTGGGTTTTGGTGTGCTGTAGCTCCCCCTTTCGTTTTCGGAAGTGGTCTGGTAACACCCTGTATATATAATATATATATAATAATAAAAAAAAAATTAAAAAAAAGTCTCACGAAAAACTACTAAAAACATTCATGCGTTAGTTTTATTATACCAAACTATTGTAACGTAAATTTTAATTGTACTTACCTATTCATTGTGTACAATAAAGAATTATTTATCTGTCTACCTTTTCCGTTGCATACGATTTATAGATACCTCAACTGTTCCAAATCAGTACTAATCGGAAGCGTGCCCAAGACACTAGTTGCATTGCCGCGATGAATAGTAATGCTGATAGGCTACATGATTATTGATACATGCGTTTGCATTGTTTTGTATGTAGCTCAACTGTTTCATGTGTATTTTGTAAATATTGTATCAGTCGTAATTTTCTTTTACCGCCACATCCACGAAGGTTTTATTTCCTTCCTAATTCCAAGTTATAGCTTCTAGGTAACAATAAAGGAGATGTCAGTATACTGCAATTGGCGTCATTCCCCTCTTTACACGCGTAACCTTTCGAAACCACATTGCGGTCTCAGAGCACTCGCTATAATTTTACTTTACACCTGCCGGAATATTTAACGCTCCGATAACAATGGTAAATGCATAGAGTAAATAGTTCTAGCCATTACGGGATGACGCGGTGTTTTTGAAGTCCATGTCGAAAGATCGTGATTGCAGTTTTGCAAATTGAGTCTTAAACTGTCGGGATACGGTTCATATTTTTACTTATTTGTAACCGTTGCTATACACACTGTTTTAAAAGACCGTGGTAGGGGACGGACTATTTCTGTGTTGCCAGTGTTGCCACTGATTGAATGCAACTGGTGGAACCGTTTCTACGACTGTTCCTAATTGTGAACCAAAATTAAGTGAAGTATAAAAACCTTTTTGATTAAGAAAAAATCAGAAAATTTACCAATTTTCTTATTATATTATTATAATAATCAAGAAAATTGGTTAATTTTGTATACAGGTCACAACATTTTTAGACCCAAATCTAGCCACCATGTTTTTTCAGAGAGCTGATCACCTGTGTTAGTTCTGGCGTGCGTACATTATTTACATTTTACTTCGAATTGAACTGCTTTACCGTATTCATGAATTCCACGGTGTAGCACATCTAGTTTGCTGTTTGCTAGACAATACAAAAACCAGTCAACAAAAGACCAAGCACCGTTGCTCAGTTGCGGACAACATAGACGGTAGTAGTCGCCGACACTTGATACTTTTCAAATGAAAACATGTCTGTGTTCTTATTAGATAACACAACAGTTTGTAGGCTTATATGATGGAAGTGAAATAATGAAAATTAAGTAGCTTTGTTTCAATGAGTTTTGGATACAACTAGCTTCCGCCCGCAACTTCGTTCGCGTCCCGTTGGATCCCGTTGATTTTCCGGGATAACAAGTAGCCTGTGTATTAATCCAGATCACGGACAATACTTATATATTCCAAGTTTCTTCCAAATCGGATCAGTAGTTTTTGCGTGAAACTTTCGCGTTTATAATACTAAGTAAGATAAGATAAAAAGACCCTAAAAGCGCTTTTAAGCCTTTAGGTTAGGTACTCGTATATTTTCAATCAAGGGGAGACTAACCCGTTAAATTCCAGCAATAAATACGATCCCGCTATCCACCTTGCGTGGCGTGGTGACATAATAAAGTTATTTTGCCTTTTATTTCCGACCTCATTTATTTTATTGTTCTTGGGTTTTACTTCAGTAGCATTTTATAACAATATAAATATTTCCATAGAATTTTTGTTAGCAGGGAATATTTTGTGCCTCCAAGAATTACATCATCATCATCATCAATATATATAAAACTCTTTTGAAGCTGACTTAGAATCAACGCACAGCCTAAACTATAAGTCCTAGAGGTATGAAATTTGGAGGGTAGTATCCTTATATAGTGTAGGGGTGCACTAAGAAAGGAATTTTGAAAAGTCACACTATAAAGGGTCTAGAACGCGAGCAACGCCGCGGGCGACGGCTAGTGTACTATAAAAACAACATCTGCTGAAGTTACCGTTACACGAGCAAAGAATTATTTAGTAGGATTATTTAACCGCGGCATTTGGTATGTCGATCCATGTCCACCCTAAGTGCCCTTAAGTTAAAGAGCAAGTACAATCGGCCGGAAGCGGAAGGCGCGCGTTTCGCGATCTCTCAGCGAAATTCGGGTGGCAGCTGCGCGTGCGCACACAGCTGCTATAATAATAGGTCATTTCCGCTTTGTTCTCCGTATTGATCGGACGTCTTTAGTTCAGAACTACTCTTCATGTTTATGGAAAATCTATGTATAGTGAAACCGACACAATAACATCAAAGTATAACAATTTAGTACGGTATAAGAATCAACTACCCCCTAAGCAAATTGAGCTATTTACGGTTTTGCTATTCGATTTTTAAGCGTATTAATAAGTTATGATATAAAAAACTTAGGTTTATTTTTAAATACCCCATGGGGAACATTTAGCTTCCGCCGATTCATCACCTGGGCTCAAAAAATGATGTTTTGAGACAACCAGTTGCAAAGGGGATTTTAAAAATAAACCCGTTTTTTTAAACTTTGCATTTTTTACCTTGGTTACTTAAGGTACGAATTGGGAAGAAAATTTTAAATTACCATAACAATGGAAGGTACGAATTGGTTATAACCCCTCTCATCTCTTCTCACGTGGCACTAAGGCTTTGCTTCCATTTGTAAACTTGCTTCCCCCGTTTGTCTAATCTAAACCTTGGGTTGGGTTGGGTTACAATACAAGTTACAACATCGATATGCAAGCAAAATACAAACTACTCAATTGCCAACCTCAAAAAAACTTAATTTTATAAAAAGTTTAATGAAATGATAGACCTATATAAAAATACACAACCTTTTTGATCACAGATGTTGAGTGGTATGCTTTGTAAAAACATAATTTTAATCAAATAAAAAATAACACGCTTTTTCCGTTCACTTCTTTTGGATTGTTTTCAAAACGGAAGCGCCTGCAGCTGCTTTTTTTTCTTTTTTTCTCAACTTCAAAATTAGATCAAGAGGAACGTAGTTTTTCAAGCTTTGCCGTTGACAAATGGATACTGCTTTGTATTGATTATGACTTCCATAACTAGCGGACCAAAGGAAGTTTTATAGCTTAACGATTTATGGACTACTACTGGCTTTAGCAGGAAGCATTACTAACTTTGTTAGAAGTTGTGGCTCGCGTTATTTATTGTATGCTTTGTTCATTAATTTCCGCTTTGATTCATCTCGAATCTGGTAATTTTTTTTGACAAATTCTTTTAGCTATGTCAGGTATGTATTACACTCGGTACCTAATCCATACTTACTAAAATGCCTTATGCCGCAGCCCCCAAATCGTAAGCTCTGAACTGCTTTCGCTGCCCAGCATAATGTCAAGCGACGTGGCTACAGATATACGAAAACAAGAAACTTTTGACGGCAAAAAACACGCTGAAACGCGCTAATGTTATTAGTAGTCACAGAATACCTAATGATTTAGTATGAAAAACCTGGCAGGTTTTTATGAGACAACGATTGCCCCCAGTACTTAGTTCACTAGCAGTAATCCAATCCCCCGTTAGCTGTCAAGTTACAACTGCCGACGAAACCCCTCAACAGTCAACAAAAACCCTTCGAAAACTGCCTGCCATCAATCTGCTTCCGGTGCGAAATAAAGCAGCTTTCACACGGTGGTTTCAGACATTACACTGTTTCCGATGCCAAATAAAGCAGCTCTCAGACGGCGATTTTAGATGTTAGTTTCTGGTGTGAAATAAAGCTGCTTTCATACTGCAGTTATAGACACTTTTCAGACATTTCATTGATTCTAGTTTAAAATTAGCCGATTTCAGGCGGTGTTTTCAGGCATAACATTGTTTTCTATGCAAATTGAAGCACTTTTTACAATGTGGTTTTAGACTTTACATGTAGTAAAGGTTGCAGATGTTAGTCACATATCAACAACATTTCGGACAGCTTCAATAACCAATTTCAAAACGAAAACACTCGAAACCAGGAGTACCGTAACATCTGGCAGACTGTAGAGATGTCTACACATCCTCTCACATCCTCACAAAAAGTAAAAAACAATTTCACCCTTATTGCGTTACATTAAGGTTCAAGGAGATAAGGGTTGCCAGCTGATTGCTTGTTCCGTAACAAACTGCAATATTTATGGTACTATTTTGGTCTGACACGTCGTAAATCTCAAGTTTGTTTACAATATTTCGTGTATTTATCTGCAATAATATTTTGTTTGACTGATATCAGTTCAATCATCTTGTTTGAAGGTTGTTTACATTTCGGTACGTTTTAAATGGTTATTTTATATTGCATACTTGATGATAATTAATGGGTTTATTCGTAACCTCTGCCTGCTTCTTTAAAACTACCCGTAAGGTTGCCATATTTAATGGCCTATCACACTCTCGCACTTTGGTAATGCTAATGGCACCAAAGCATAAAATAATATAAACTGCATAAATTTTTATATTCCAGAAATCCACATTAACACATTCCAATGAAATAGCTTAGGTTTAGGTGTTAGCTAAGTGTAACTAGCAATATTTGATTACCGCTCGATACGTAACTTTTGGGATGTTTTAAAAATCTTTGTGATTTTCTTTTTCTTTGCGAATCTTTTTTTGTCATTCTCAGATTTCATTTCACAATAAGATAACATTTATAGTACCTACAACCTAAGCTGTGGTAGCGCCATGTAATCTTGTTACAACAGTTCTGTTGTTCACAGTGCAGATCCAGATTGGCCATAGCTTCTGTGATATGACGTAGCTTAGGTAAGACAGCTGGGTACTTTCACCGTAGCAATTTTTACGCTGGTTGATTATTTCCAAAGGTCTAAATATTTGCTTATGAGGATATTTCTTGCAGTACTCTCTTTCAGGCTGCTGAAGAGGTTATGATGAAAAATAATGTAAGTTTTAATAGTTGCTGAAATAATCAGCCCCGAAAAGTAATGCTTGTAACACTATATCTTAATCAGAATCATCTTTGTTCTTAAAGAATTACGATTTTTTATTAAATAATTATACGCTGATATGTGCTACTAGATACTGATCTAACTGTACCCTTGATAAGCTGTGGCAGCCTCTATAATCCTATTGCTCTATCATTGTGCACCAGACCCCTTATCTGTCGATAGATAAAGCAAGATACGACAGCTATTCACCCAATAATAGCATTATCTGTTAGTTTGGGTTTGTTCGTCGTGAGATTATTGAATTAGGTGTTTGCGATTTTCTGATAAGATAATCAATATCTCACTATAATGAAAATAATATAAGGTCAATACGTGTGTAGGCATAGGTTGCCTCCTGACGCTGTTTAAATCATCTTCAATAGATGTAAAGGCCTATTATTATTAATGAAATTAAGTCCATGCACGGTAGACAACACCGCATATCTTTTGGTAAACCCAATGCCCAATGATATAAACAGTAGTTATGAAAATAGCACAAGCGGCATATGAACTCTCAATGGAGTTCATCAAGCATTTTTAATAGGTAATTTCTGGACAATACTTAGCTTCCAAAAATAAACTCAGTGACTCTGAACCCAGGAATGTCCATCCCAAGCCGTTATATAACCATTACAGAGCCATCTTAATTAAAACTTAAAAGGATATCCTACTCAACCTCGGACGAAGCACGCTCGTAATATCACATTACGTCACCTCAATAGTCTAGGTAGAACCGTTTGTAGGCGATGAGATTAAATATAAACAAAGAGATCACAAGTTTATTGAAGCAAAAAATACAGAACTGGGAGAAAAGTGGTGGCAGTTTTATACATGTGATGTCGTATGTTGTCATATTTAGAAACAATATAGCTAGCTAGCAATAATATTTTATATATCTTGATTTGATATACTTATGTCCTTAGTGTTAGTAGTGCCATTGGTAATGAGGTAATCCACTGGAGATTTCATAATATGCGTTTAATCAGACAATAAGAACAGTAGTATTGCAGGAAATTAAAATTTCCGTTCACTCTACTAGTAGTGCCAAACGGTAGGGCCTAAAAAATAAACGTAATTTTCGTACTTGATAACTTAAAAGCTAAATAGGTACTTAACTAACCTAGTTCCGCACCACAAACAAACAATATAATAGTTTCAGAATCTCAGATACACGATACCTCACCGGATTTGAAGTCGAGATTCGCGGAACAACCAACTAATCCACATTGTCGATAGCATCTGGTCGGCAAGGTGTCTGCGCACATTGTAACTATTCTATTGCACACGTGTGCCTTACTTACCCTAATAATAATCTTGGAACAGAGAATTTAGGAAATAATATGGTTTGTAAACTAAAAGAGTTTCTAAACGACGTGGATTTTTCTAGTAAGGTACATTTCTAAGTCTATAGTTAAAGGATTAGTTCGTTTCTCACAATTTAATTTAATTTCTTAGCTGCTTGGCTGTACAAACGTTCTGGTTGTGAAGAACTAACCCCTGCATAGAATCGCCCATAACACTCAAACGATGCTTGTGTTTTTATAAGAAGTAATTTTCTGACTCTGAGCGTAGCGGTAGTCGTCGTCATTTTGAAAAATTTAGTTTTATACATGTAGATTATATGGCGAAAAACGGTTCGATCGACTATCATCAGCTCGAAAAGGTTATATCCAAATGTCCATACAAACCATACCGGTCTTTTCTTTGCAAAGTTCGTCATAATGAGACTAGCAGTCAGTAGAAATCTACTGACTACTAGACTGTTGTGCTCTAAATCTGGGCGCACGGAGAGAAAAAAGCTACTTACATGACCCGATTTTGTAATGTGTGTGCAACTTACTACTTAATAACGGTGTTACCTACTTAACAATGGTTCCGGCTACTTCTTAATGTTGAATCCTACGTACACGTTTATAGGCAGGGCCATTACGCATAATGGTATTACAGAAAAGTACTTATAATGGTGTCGCCTACGTATGTAACGGGGTTTCATACTTAAACAAAAGGATTAGCTGATAGCTACGTATCTTAAGTAGCCGACTCATTTAGTTAAGTACGAGGTATTTATACAACATGAAACGTAGTCTGCCTACTTGTTGCATAATGTTGAAAGCTACGTATTATAAGTAACCGACTGCATTATATCAGTATGCCGCACTCATTCGGCATTTGGCTACACTCAGTCTTTACCTTACGTATTGCGCTTACTTACATAAGGTTGATGGATAAATTGTCTAAGTAGCCGATGACATGGTATCTAAATAACTTTAAAACCTATATAGCTGCCTAAGTACAATAAGAATAAGGTTGAAAGCTACGTGTCGTAAATAGCAGAGTAGGTAAGGTACATTAACAGTATAATAAGTACCTACAACAGCCATTACCTGCGTACAATATGAAAACAGTAACTAACCATCCTAAGCTACTAAAAACATACTATTACATGGTATACAGATACTTAGGTACATGAATGATCTAAGTGCCTTCGTACAGTAAGGTTGACAGCTACGTATTGTAAGTAGCTTGCTACATTATAATTACCGATGTAAGTAATCCGCCTACTTACGTACGCATGCAGCACACGTACAGTAATGGCTCCGACTACTTACAGCACGGTGTTTCCTACTTACGTACGGGTTCAGCCTATGTACAGTAATGGCTCCGACTACTTACAGCACGGTGTTTCCTACTTACGAACGGGTTCAGCCTACGTACAGTAATGGCTCCGACTACTTACAGCACGGTGTTTCCTACTTACGTACGGGTTCAGCCTACGTACAGTAATGGCTCCGACTACTTACAGCACGGTGTTTCCTACTTACGTACGGGTTCAGCCTACGTACAGTAATGGCTCCAACTACTTACAGCACGGTGTTTCCTACTTACGTACGGGTTCAGCGAGTAATGTCTCCGACTACTTACAACACGGTGTTTTCTACTTACGTACGCATGCAGCATACGTACAGTAATAACTCCGACTACTTACAGCACGGTGTTTCCTACTTACGTACGGGTTCAGCCTACGTACAGTAATGGCTCCGACTACTTACAACACGGTGTTTCCTACTTACGTACGCATGCAGCACACGTACTGTAATGGCTCCGACTACTTACAGCACGGTGTTTCTTACTTACGTACGGGTTCAGCGAGTAATGTCTCCGACTACTTACAACACGGTGTTTCCTACTTACGTACGCATGCAGCATACGTACAGTAATGGCTCCGACTACTTACAGCACGGTGTTTCCTACTTACGTACGGGTTCAGCCTACGTACAGTAATGTCTCCGACTACTTACAACACGGTGTTTCCTACTTACGTACGCATGCAGCATACGTACAGTAATGGCTCCGACTACTTACAAATGATAAACAAGGTCCATTTTCAGTGTAGGTAGGTAGTTGGTATAGATATGGAATACCTAACTACCTACGTTACGTAGTTATACTACAAAGATCACGAATAAATGTGATCACCCCCCCTCAGTTGTCGTAATAAAATTGTTTTATACTTACTACCTAGGTACCTAGGCAAAATAACAGTTCCGATGGAACCTATCTCAGAAAACGTCAAATAATGTCACAAAAAGCTAAGTAGTATATTCGTAGTAAGTATCTCACCTACCAAGTATACCTAGTGTACCTACCTACCTTTGCTTACCTTTTCTCTGTCCTAGGTCCTGTCCTAGGTTCTCTTAGGTACTAGGTAGGTACCTAACCTACTAGGTATCAGGTCATACCATGATGATTGGGTATCAGTCCGATGACTTAGGTAGGTAAGGTACCTATTACCAGGTACAATTTTTATTACATCGATGATAGATACGTGACCTATCTATAGGTAGGTCGTAGGTAGGTTGGTAGTGAAGGTAGGTACCTAGATGCGTTTTTTACGCATCCAGTAATTACAACCATGTTATTAACACGGAAGATACCTTCAGCATGATGTTAACAAAAACTGGTTAACCTACCTACAAGTAAACACATAGGTGCCTATATATACTACCAACATCGTGTATCACGACAACGAAAGAGAGATATTACGCAGAAAACTTTGGAAGTATTTATGTAGGTTACCTACCTACAAATACAGCTCGACCCTGCGTCTAGACATCGAACATGCACTTGCATGGTAGGTACACACGTTCGTACTTGCTCGAGATCGACCAAAATCATCGAACATGTACGTACCACCTACGTGTGTACCCCCACCAGAATATTTTATCTATCTATATACATAAAACTGTAAAAAAAGCCAAAAACTAAAATTAAAGATATAGGTAGATAAACTAAATATTATGCAGATCTACTAAATAAACGATTCTGATTCCAAAAACGAGTTTGTCTGTTTGTCTGTTCGCGGATCACGCCTAAACTACTGGACCAATCTCAATGAAACTTATACCATTCAGAAGCCCTTTTTGCGGATTGAAACATAGACTATATTTTATTGAAATTAAAGACGTGGGTTCTTAGATACAGCTTGATTGAACTCTCTAAACCAAAAGCTGCCATTTGCTACGAGGTTCATCGTATGCTGGTTGACAGATATTTTGATGGAAAGATTCGAACGCGTACGAAGTCGCGGGTATCAGCTAGTAGCTACTTAATATAGGTGAAGTAATTTATTTTTATTGTTTACGTATGTACCTATCTAGGTACTCATAATTTTTAGGCTATACCTAAGTACCTACCTACCTAAATGTGGGTACCTGTACCTTCCTATTTTTAAGTGTGGCCAATAAAAAGTTTTTCTTTCTTCTTTTCTTTCTAAGTATTTATTTAGTACCCATACCTAGGTACCTAGGTACTAAGTAGGTGCTAACTGTGGATAATCTACCAAAGTACTTAGGTATACGCAGATGATCGATTCGCAGGCGAAAGTTGAAATCTCTTTCGACCGAATACTCAAACGCCACTTAAATTAAGTTCACGCTTAAATTATTGCCATCTCTTACAAATGACTAATGTCAAACAGAGGCAGAGCAATTTTAAGTGGTGCTTAAATTTGAGTGACGTTTCAGTATTCCGGATTTTGTCTGTTATTGCGTCACTTAGCGTCATTGCTTCCCAATCACAATACCTGATCTCTGATTGGCTGAAACAAGCTAGGTACGTATTTTAATGTATACGCTTACTATTGTAGGTAGCAAGCCGCGGACGACAAAAGAGTCAGTGTTGCCAATGCTACGGCGGCAGTCCCAGATTAATTTATGATTATCAAATAAAGAAGACTCCATTCAGTCGAATAAACGAAACTCGCTTCCTTCTTCTATTTTCAGTAAAACTTACCTCTTTTAATATAATTATTATTGAATAAAAAAAATAATTTGAAAAAACATTACAATACTAAAGATCAACAGACTACAACTAATTAAAACAAACTACCAAACTAAATTTGTGTATATTTTTTGCTCATGTTATATCTACTCGTGTTTCTTCATTTTCTCCTTTTATCTCCTTAAGTTTACTTAGGTACCTACCTACCTAAGTAAGAGAGTCGAAAAAGGTAGCCAAACCAGACTACCTGGATGGCAAATTTGGCTATGTTACTTTAAAAAAAAATATTTGGCGACTTAAGGCTATGTAGATTGCAGCTGTGGCATAGATTTAATCCATGAGCTGTAGGTACCTATCGTCAGTTTTGCGACTTTAATCCGGTTAGACTGTTAGATTTGGCAACACTGAGCGTCGCTCGGTCCGGTCTCGGCGGACGCCGTGACGCCATTTTCGTACCTAGCCGTTGTTGCACATGCACATTTTGATGCACATCTTTCAATATTTTGTAACTTGAGTCCACGGAGTACCTACTTTTTCTTGAGTCAGTGTAACAAACAGACGCAAGTTTTGACTACAAAAACAACAGGTACCTATACCTACATAGGAAAATGGAAGACAAAACAGATCTTGAGTTTCTATCAGATCTAAAATGACAGTACTTGGAAGATGTTTTTCGTGGTAAGTGTAATGAATCTATTGTTCCCTCGGTTCCCTTACATACAAGTCGTACGTTCCTACGTAGGTACCTAGATAATTATCGTCGTCGTATCGCGTCGTCGTAGTAGGGTTGTAGGTTGTATGTTTCACGCATGTTTCACTGGTAAGCTACGTTATTTTATACCTACTGTGCTGTGACTGTGAAAAGAGCTTGTCTTACTGCTCTGTAGTAAAATTATATACCTTCCTATCTACTTCCATGAAAAGAACCTGGTCGCTTCTCTAGAAGAGTCAGTAGTGAGATCATCATATCAGCCTGTTGAAATTCACTGTTGGACATAGGTCACTCCATAGATTTCTAGAAAGAGCTATTTTAAGCCTTCTACATCTATCAACTTAACACACAGTTGTATGAATGTATTTGATCCTTCGGAAGATGGGCCATCCTACATTTGTGGTTTGTGGGTGCCGAAAAGTGTGAGCTTTATGATGCTGAACCTAGTCTAGGTGGAATCTGTTTGGGTAACTACCTACCAGTTCCTGGCCTCAATAATAGTAAACTGCATTTACCTAATTTAAATTAAAACTTTCAGAAAATAACATCAATTGGGAAATATTAACTCTTCTGAGTGCTGAAGAACTGAAAGAACTTATCCCCAAAATAGGGGATCGAATAAAAGTTAGAAATTTTATTGAAAAGAAATCTACTGAAAAGCTTATGTTTGCAGTAAGTACCTACCTAATAATTTTTATGCTTTATAACTTTATTTAATAAAAAAATATCACATTGATCCAAACAAGTTTTCCAACCAAAAAACTTATACCAATGCGATAAATTAAAGTGCACATTTTTTGGTTAGAAAACTTGTTTGGATCAATGTGATATTTTTATTGAACCTTTGCATTGTTATTCTCTCGACCCTGAAGCTTTTCAATTTCACATAATTACATTTAGTTAGGTATATTATATCTTCAAAATTGTTGAAATGTGCGAGCGAGCGGGTTGTCTGCCTTTTACTTTACCCTACCTTAACAAAACATATCAGGGTTTTAGAAACAGACATGAAAGAAAAAAATAACGGATTTATACCTTCACATCAGCACTTACTTGGATTTTTGCTAAAACTACTCTTTAAATATTTCAGATTGTTGACCCAGATAAAATTTCATTCCATACAGATCTGGATATATTATCGCAACCAAGCTCGTCAACCATTGGATCTAGTGTAAGTTATTTTTATAACTACATTATTAGCTGCTTCTTACCTATTCTAACCTTAATATCTATATAAATGTGAAAGTAACTCTGTCTGTCTGTCTGTTTGTCGCGCTTTCACGCCAAAACTACAAAACTACTGAACCGATTTAAATGTAATTTGATACACAGATAGTCTATAGCCTGAGAAAGGAAGTAAGCTACTTTTTAATGTGAAATATAGGTTGTATGGGGGTGAAAAGTTGTATGGAAGTATCGTCATTTTTATAGTTAGAAGCTTGAAACTTATTTTTACCCTCAAGGGTGTAAAATAACAATAGGGAATAAGGGATGAATGTTTGTGTGAAAATATGTAAGGTTTATGTGAATGTTTTATGAGTTTGCGACAAGAGACAAAATATTAGAGCTATTTTGATATAACATTTACAGAGTCATTAGGTACACCTAAATAATTAAAAATGCTACCCAAAGGCAATATTCCAAGCGGATGTAGTTTTTGTATTTGAACATTTGGCTGATTGTGATATTTAAAATGTGTTTGTTTTTAGTACTTTGATCCAGTTATGGAAATAGTGAAATAAAAATATTACTATTCTTTTTGATAACAATTTATTTTTGTGCTTTCAGAGAATGACCCAGAGACACAAAAAAATGTGTGTTTGAAAATTTTGTTGGTTCCAATCAACTGGGGCATGTTACCCTGAAGAATGTGCAGAGGTATGGTTCTTTCTCCAATTGGGATTCTTCGACATAAAGACAAAGTTTGTCAAAAACTCACAGACAGTCAATTCACTGGTTGACTCACCTAGGACTTAACAATTCTGAGAATTAAAATGTTTACTTGCTACTACTGTAAAAAAAGTGGCGTTAAAACCATCTTTGTTAGTCACTCACATAATAAACTAATAATAATTTTGTCATTTTAAATAAGTGTTATATTTCCGATCTTGGGAAAGTTGTTTTATATTGTTTAGAATAATGTAACGTAGGTTACCTGCTTATGTAACTTCTATTTCCTGTCATGGAAATAAGTTGCTTGACATTTTTTAGAATAATGCTATCATATTAATTAATTGTTATATTTCTGATCTTGGGAATAAGTTGTTTGATATTGCTTAGAATAATGTAACGTTACATATGTTATGTAAATGTTCCTGCTTATGTAGTTTTGAGCCTATTCCCAGTCATGGTCATAAGTTGTTTAACATTGTTTAAATAATGTAATTGTTTAAAACAATGTAACGTTTGAATACATGAGTATATTAGTTTTTTTTAATAAAGTAGGTAAGCCTATAGGTTGTTAGTATAATGCTATAGAGGTATAAAATAGTAGATATTCCATCGGAAAATTGTAATTTTATGTTTTGAATACAACGTTAAAGAATAAAATGTATAATTTAATTAAAATTATATTAGTTATTATTTTTATTACATATGTACTTACTGTACTGGCTCTGACCGCGTACAGTACGGTGTTTACTGTTAACGTATAGAGTGTAGTGTACGTAATGTAGGGCTCCGACTGCTTATATTACTGTGTATATTGTTTACGTACAGGTTTTAGTATACGTAATTTACGGGTTCTGACTGCTTACAGCACGGTGTTTACTGTTAACGTATAGAGTGTAGTGTACGTAATATAGGGCTCCGACTGCTTACATCACGGTGTCTCCTACTTACGTACGGGTTCAGCATACGTACTTACAGTACTGTCCGTATGCTGAACCCGTACGTAAGTAGGAAACACCGTGATGTAAGTAGTCTGAGCCATTACTGTACGTATGCTGCATGCGTACGTAAGTAGGAAACACCGTGATGTAAGTAGTCGGAACCATAACTATACGTATGCTGAACCCGTACGTAAGTAGGAAACACCGTGTTGTAAGTAGTCGGAGCCATTACTGTACGTATGCTGCATGCGTACGTAAGTAGGAAACACCGTGCTGTAAGTAGTCGGAGCCCATACTGTACGTATGCTGAACCCGTACGTAAGTAGGAAACACCGTGTTGTAAGTAGTCGGAGACATTACTGTACGTAGGCTGAACCCGTACGTAAGTAGGAAACACCGTGTTGTAAGTAGTCGGAGACATTACTGTACGTAGGCTGAACCCGTACGTAAGTAGGAAACACCGTGCTATAAGTAGTCGAAGCCATTACTGTACGTAGGCTGAACCCGTACGTAAGTAGGAAACACCGTGCTGTAAGTAGTCGGAGCCATTACTGTACGTGTGCTGCATGCGTACGTAAGTAGGAAACACCGTGTTGTAAGTAGTCGGAGTCATTACTGTACGTAGGCTGAACCCGTACGTAAGTAGGAAACACCGTGCTGTAAGTAGTCGGAGCCATTACTGTACGTAGGCTGAACCCGTACGTAAGTAGGAAACACCGTGCTGTAAGTAGTCGGAGCCATTACTGTACGTGTGCTGCATACGTACGTAAGTAGGAAACACCGTGTTGTAAGTAGTCGGAGTCATTACTGTACGTAGGCTGAACCCGTACGTAAGTAGGAAACACCGTGCTGTAAGTAGTCGGAGCTATTACTGTACATATGCTGCATGCGTACGTAAGTAGGAAACACCGTGCTGTAAGTAGTCGGAGCCATTACTGTACGTAGGCTGAACCCGTACGTAAGTAGAAAACACCGTGATTTAAAAGTCGGAGCCATTACTGTACGTATGCTGCATGCGTACGTAAGTAGGAAACACCGTGTTGTAAGTAGTCGAAGCCATTACTGTACGTATGCTGCATGCGTACGTAAGTAGGAAACACCGTGTTGTAAGTAGTCGAAGCCATTACTGTACGTATGCTGCATGCGTACGTAAGTAGGAAACACCGTGTTGTAAGTAGTCGAAGCCATTACTGTACGTATGCTGCATGCGTACGTAAGTAGGAAACACCGTGTTGTAAGTAGTCGGAGCCATTACTGTACGTAGGCTGAACACGTACGTAAGTAGGAAACACCGTGATGTAAGTAGTCCACACCTTTACGTAAGTAGGACTCACCATGCTCTATGTAGTCTGAACAAGTACAGTACGTATACAATGAAGGGCAGGTGAAGATTGCATGCTACGTATATAAGTAGCAAAAGAACCCAGCAGGAAATTACGTAGCCCGGTCCATGACAAATTCCTGGTGCGGCCTACTTACAGCATACTACTTACGCGACATGGTGCTGCCTACTGACGTCATGCTGGGTCGTTTTGCTACTTAGATTACGTAGCCGGGCTACGTAATTTTTTCTCAGTGCGCCCTTCGTGGAATACCTCAGCAAGACTTTAGAAGCCTCAGATTACCAAAGAGAGTTTTATATACTAACTTGCGAGCTTCTTTCAAAGTAATGTTATGCTGTATGCGGCAGTGTATGCAAAGGTGATCGTGGTTTCATCAAAACATAAATACAAAAAAGAAAGGATTTGATGGAGCTCTTTAGCTAATTGGTCACCTTGAAATAACTCTTTAATTTCCAACTAAAGTCCATGGACCTTATAAAAACTACTTAAGGGTCACCGCCAGCAAGGGGATGGGGAGCAAAGCATTAGCCGGGTGTTAATGCGTTTTTTCTAAGACATGTGCTACCGATAGACAGCTAATTCGGGAAAGGTGCGTCGTGATTTGCCGTATGCGCACATTTGTTGCAAACACATGCAACATATCCGATACTATCAGCTGGTCTTGCAATGTTTGACAAGGCCGGAAAATAAAGTTACAAGTCTTGTCTGACTTACTTTTTTTCTCTTTTGTATATATTTTCCCGATGTGTGTGTTGAATAAATGTATTTCATTTCATTTATTTTATTTTCTCTACTACTTAAATCAATTTGAGAAACGTTGATTCTTTACAACCATAATAAACATATCACCCTAATCTCATTCGTTATGAAAAACATAGGTAAAGCAATTCACTTTACTCCTAAAGCCGTAGCAAGTCGACCGTAATACTTCGTACAATGAAACCCCATGACACAGCGGTCATAAATAAAGAATATGAACTCGGATACGGAAAAACATACTCAATAAACATAGTTATAAAGTTGAAAATTGTAGTCTAAGTTAAGAGGTAAGGGAGGACTAAATAATGTCTATGAATGTGAAACTAGGGAGCTGTTCAAGTTTTATTGACCAACAATTTTGCAAATTGAAACAGTTAATCTTCGACTTTGAGACAATGTACAGATGTTTTATACCAATCTAACTAAGTACCTATATACCTACCTTCTCCAACCTTGCTAACCCATGCTTTGTATCTAAGCACGTTTGTAATTCTTGATTCTATTTCATTTATCAATAACAGAGGGATGATCGGGTCTTATTTGTACGTACATTTCAATATAACGTGTCATATCTAGTCAAGTCAGTCCTAAGTACCTACACCTATCTTTCTTTTATTTATTTGCTTAGTGAAACTTTATGTAGGTACGCAAGCTAATAATGCAATTACACAATTTATTTCACTAAATTAACATTCATAGTTTCAACGATATTAAAAATTTTATAACCCGGAGTTTTGCCCTCGACTGTACTACAAATCTAAAGTGAATCACAAAGCACATTTGAAAAGCGACTCAAGTCAAACTTTTATAAAGTCAAACCTAGCGGAAACTACTTTGAATTTAAAACATCCATTCATAGCTTTTGATTACACGGTGTATTAAACTACCACAAGAACCTCCTGAATTATTATCACAAAGGGCAAAACACAATCGTAATTGCTTTTAATTGGACCTGTCGCATGTTGGACATTTCCTTTACATCTTTGAGTAACAAGCTTTTTACCATTGCATAGTCTTCGACTTAAAATGGACTGAGACACACTGACTTAAAATTCAATTTCACTTGTACTCGCCCTTTCTGACAATAAGTGATGAAAGCACCTATTTTCTGTTTCTATGGATAATTATGGCGAATCTTCAACTTCTAAAGGGCGAACCTCAAATAGGTTACAATGAATAGGTTACAGTGAATGACATTTCCGCAGTAGGTACGTACTCTTTCCAACTCACATTTAATTTTATTTCTCTCTCAGATTCATTTGCTTTCATTATTAGCGCTTTAGTTTACTGTTTTTTTTAAAGGATTCGGGAAAAAAAGAAACTAAGATCTACTAATCGTCTCGTATCTTTATAATGTTTGTTCTCCTCAAGCAAGTAAAATCCTCTTCCTCTTAGATTGGCGTACTCTCAGCCTCACCTAAATAAATATCAATGTTTTTGCAATGAATGCGTAGACTGTGCTCTTCGTAGTTTGTTGTCGGCGACAAAATTCATGGTAAGGCGCCAGAAAACCTGGCAAGTCTTGGCACTATAGATCATTCCATTCAAGTCGTCCTAGATACGTTGTCTAATAAAATAGCTTTTATGGGAAAATATCACACTTCCTCCATTCTCGTGTGCTGGAAAGTTTCCCTAAAACACTATAGACTGGACGCCCACCGAAGTTAAGAGTCGTGAATTTTATTTTACTCTATCACTTTAGACTGTAGCTCATACATCTGACTAATTTTGTACTAGCGTGTCTTTAGAAACACTATTTCAAAACTTGGTTATCACAAATTGTGGAAGAGAATTGGTACAACTCGTTTTTCATTTCAAGATTACATGAGATTTATCGAACCTCCAGGATACAAAAACTCAGACTATTTCAATATTTATAATTTTGCTGAGATATCCTTTAATCTAAGAGTTAAATGTAAAATAATGTATCTTATGATTTTTCTTTTCTTAAATAAAAGGCACTCATCTCCCGGACTACTGTTACCAGATAAGTTACGATACTGATATTCTTATGCCTAACCCCGGCTTCCGAGCCGTTTTCTCGAGATACTGATTATACTCCGGATGTATTATGCATGAGACAGGGCATCCGCGGTCAGACACTAAACAAGTGAACATCGAAATAATAACGTCATCCTTCAAGCATAAAAAGAAAAATGTTTTTATTTTAGGGGGTAGTTCGCCTCGTTGTCGACCATTTCTGTCAGGTCTATACTATCCAAGCTGTTGAAATCGCTAAAGAATATAAAACTTCTCAAATATATGAGAATAGTCACGTGACTTTTTGTTTGGCTTTTCATTCCCATACTACGACACAAACACATGTAATTACAGGCACATGAGACTTCAAGATCTTTAAGTCTCAGAGTGATGGACGCAGTGCTTTGTCTTACAGGGCACGTCCTCATTGGACTTGCTCTGTGAGGTAATGCATTGTTACAAGGAGAAGTTAATACTTAACATCAGGTGAGTTGACAGCTTGTTCCATAAATTTTATTATAAAAAAATAAAATAAAAAAACTTGTAATGCTGAGTATGCTTGTTTAGCGCTACAGACGCTTGTCTAGACTCAGATCAGCATTTTTGTAAATAACAAAAAATAAAACAGCATTAACATCAACAGTAATGAATCGCCGAGACAGGCCGGCGTCGGCGCCGTCGTTAGAATGTTTGTTTTGCTGGTCCTCGCCATTTTAGTATTCACTGTATTATTTAGGGTTCAACCAGGGATTTTGTCAAGATGTCATTAAAGCCACAAAATGGCAGCGAAAGTTACTTTTAGTTTATAACATCCCAACAAAATTTCAACTATATTTTAACTAGATTTTCGTAAGCGAATTGACTCTCTGGGTTCAATGTATCCAAGCATACTGCCAAATATTTCGCCAGACGAAACCCATCAAATGCGAAATATATTAGTTTCCCTCTTTTTTCCTTCAGAATTTATTGCAATCGATACTTGCATAGTCTACCCTTAAGGCTCAAGCTTTCATTTCCTAAAGAGCGCCTCCTATTAGTTGGCTACCGTTATATACTTGTGGCAGTCGTAACAAAAATTATATCATTATCGATATAGTCATACACTCTTTCCACGTAGATGAAAATTTAAATAGTCGTAACTCTTGAAAAAAAAAAAATGACTAAAACATTTATAAGTATTAGGTATCGCAGCGTCCCGTTTATCGAAGCACGGGTAAAAAAACTGCTAATGACGCTGTTATAAATTATCTAGGTAAGATGCAAAGGCCGGTTTTATTTGTTACCATGTCACTGAGCCAGGCTCTCAAGGGTCAAACGGTGACGACCCGCGGTCACGCGTATCCCTCATTTTCCAGCACGACAAAGTACTCTAATAAACAGTCGTTTAGAACATGCAAGACCTTGTTTAAGGTCGTGACACCTGTTTCTATATCATTAGGTATAATATTTTGGTAAGTTTTAATATCATTATTACGAGCTTTTCGTAAAGATAAAAAACTTGCTATACGTAATGTTATGTAGCCACTATACCACTTGACTCAAACGCCACATACATAGGCTCATCTATGCTGGTCACAGACTATCTGTGGGATGGTTGTATATTGTCATCTTTCAACGTGTAAAAAGCAGCCACGCTATAACCGTCTTCAAAAGAGCAAAATTACTAAACAAAATATTTGAAATCAACTTGGCTAGTTATAGTTAGAACTACCGGTATGTGGAATATTTTAACTATAATTCGGAACAAGTGGACCACATCACGAACATTACATGCCCTAATTGCTATGGTGGTCCCATAAATTCTTCGGATAAAGATTAAGGAAACCTCAAATTAATTAGGTATGCGGGCTTTTAAAATATTACATGCGATAAACAAGTACAACTAAACAAACAATTAACTTGTTTTTTTGAGAGAATTATGCGATTTTCATTGTAATTCCTTAGATTGTAAACTCGATACACCTACTCCAAGATATACACCTACCCTAGGTACCTATAGCAGCTATGTTCTAGGCACGTCATACTTTATTGGTTTAATTACAAAAGAAGGATAGGCAGAATATATTGTAGAACCCACAAACGCGGTTGGGTATAGATTCTAGCATAACGGCCACCAACATGGAAGATGAAGTGTAAAATGGTTCTCTTCACCTGATGGACCGAGGACATTAAAAGTTGCTGGTGGCCGGAAGGTTCAAATTCATCCGAACTAGAAATCTTTTGGTAAAGTTTTGATACATATTGTATGAACGAACATGGATAAACACACGATTTATCTCGGGTCTTTTATTTCTGCCGCATATTCGGATTTTCTGAATAAATAATACTTTTCATGGTTTCTCATTGGATAGATTCCGATTGAACTTTTTAATGTTACGTAAAAAATAGAACGTTATCCAAAAGGTAAGAAACTTTTTTTACAGATTAGTCGCGAATTGCATTTGAAACTCTTGCAGCGCATTTTCATCTATTATGCTGTTATTGTCGCTTCTTATCTGGCAGTGAAAGCCTCCGATAAAGGAAAACGTGGGAGTTTTCTCCAAAGAAAGTACCTGCCACAATACAGCATTCAATTACGCCATTTTCTAGTGATTTACCGTTTTTTGACGCAATTAGTGCAACAACAGATGGAGAACCGTGTATTAATGCTGCAGTAATGTATAGAATTTTGATTGTTACCGTGAAAAATGGTGTAGGTACAGTTTTCAATTGTTATATGTAGGAAGTGGAATAATATGCTTGAGTAGGTATTTTTTGTCTTTTCCGTAACATTTGACGCCACTATCGATGATAACGATAAACTCAAGTTTTACTAAAAGCGGAATATTCAGGTAAGATGTGTGAGTTTGATTGTTTCCCGAGTTTTCATAAAACTAGAGTATAAAACTTTTTTGTATCATTTAATTATCCTGCTGATAAGACATCGTTATCCGTAAATAAGAGCTGGTAGCTCAATTTTCAAAAGGAAATCGCATAAAAAGAAATCAAAAATGTGAGACACCTGCAGCTTATAACAGTACATTTTAACTAAATAAAACTCTGTTAAATCTGAAGTGCGCTGCACTGTGCGACAAAAAGTAGCATTGCGGCATTTCCGACCATTGCGTTCTACAGAATGCTGCTAAGAGTATACCTACCTACAAGACATTGTGTCGCACCTGTCTCATGTAAGTACCTACATATACGCGCGTGCGCGATAGAACCCCAGTGGCGCATTGGTCAACCTCTGATGACTCCCAAATAATGGTACAAACTTCTCGATTTAAAAAAAAATTGCAACGTTTTGGTATACAGAGCTTTTAGTACTCGAATCTTACTCCTGTTTTTATATGAATGCATGAGAGGCCGGCCACGGCGCCCCCTAATTAACGGACCGATCGTTGAAAGACGCTGGCAGGGGAAAAACGGAGTGTTTTTTTTTATCTATGCAAGTGGCCTATATTAAAGGCCGATATGATGATGATTGCCACTAGCAGTCAAACTTCAAAAAAGATGCCAAGAAATAGTTGAAATGCACATATTTACTCGAACTGGTGACTAAAACATAAGAGACTGGTGCTGAGGGCACCGGGCACTGCGCGAGCGCAGATCCTGAGCCAGTTTTTACCCACATTGCTTTCAGGTAGTTCTTTGTGTATTTATGACGTGAAGAGCATAATGTTTACCAAGTTATTTTTTTGTTAATTCATTGATGTTTACACCTGCTGCCAGTAGCATTCTTGTTCTACGCTAAATTGAACAATACTTTTTTATTGATTTCTTTTAAATTCAAATGCTATGCTCATAATCACAATACAACATTCATTAACTGTTGACTATTCTATGTAGCCCGTGTGGTGCTGTAAAGAAAATGACAGCAGCTACAGATATTTCCGAGAAATAATGTAAAATTGAGTCAGTCAGTGGTACAGGATAGATTATAGTCAGTGAGTAAGTAGAAGGTAATAGTTATATTTACTGATAGTATTAAAAGTATTACATGTGAAGCTAAAGCACCGACTACACGACCAATTAAATCCTCAGCGTCACGTCACGCTTTCTACCTCGCATTGTTATGTAAATGTTACGCTTTTATCATAATTTTAATATATATAACGAAACCATCAAGCGTTTCAATTAGTGCGACTGGTGCGCCTACACAAGTATTTTTCACTAGGTTTTTTCTTTTACAGAATTTGAATTAGCTGACCTAGATTCTATATGCATTAGACTTCTCTTTTTAATATAGTAATTTACCTAATATTTGAATTATGACAAGACTATCGTATTTAGCATAAACTTAGAGTTGGATATGTCATAACCTTGCTTTTAAAAATTAAATAGGTAAGGGTAGATTCATCAAACGCTATATTATATAGCTTTGACACGATTGTGCTAGGAGTAATACCTAAGTACATTACGAGCAGAGGCTAGAATAGTAAATCTTTCGGCATTCAGGAAGCTTTCTTTGTATTTCCTTGGACGCTAGCATCGTGGGAGAAGTTTAGTAAGTGCGTGTGAACTTCATACGACAATAGCCTGGTCTAACAGTGTACACACATGATTTACGTACTAACTGCTGTTCAAACTATGCAGTCCACAGATAGTAAAGAGAGCTCTGATTTAGATGAGGCATTACGTCGAACAATGCTGGATCGGAGTGGTGCAATCGCACGATAATTATACCACAGGCTGCGAGGACAGTTGGTTCAAAACAAGTCCATTGGGCTTTGTAGGATTGGGATTTTGTCAAAATAACGATGAAGCCTGTCATCGCTGTCGTGAGGTATTACGGTATCGGGACGAGAGCCGTAACTTTTCAAAGGCTGTCCATCCGAGTTGGATTCGTAGATCGACATAATAAGAATATAAAACAGAATAAGTCTCACAAAAAATCAGTATAGCGAGTAGCTAAGGGCTTAGAGAACTAAATCAATAAAGATTACACGTTACTTCGTTAAGTAAACATACATGGATTTACATAGGAAGCAATGGTGATGATTATGTTTTTGAGCCTTTCATTAGTCAGTCTAACAATTCGGAATATTTTTGTCTAAACAGTTAGCTAATCGAACTACTAGTAGGACTGGATGGAATAAACCTCCTGTTAGATCACGAAAACATTATAATCTTTTAGTATGAGTTTTTGCTAAACATTTCATTGATGAGCGTTGAACGAAATATGAAAATAAACATTATTTTGGACCCTATTATTTGGAGCAATTATATGGACCTACTAGCCGTCTCCCGTGGCGTTGCTCGCGTTAGAGTGTGACTTTTCAAAATTCCTTTCTTAATGCACCCCTACACTATATAAGGAACCTACCCTTCAGATTAAGTACAACCTTTGACGGGTTTTTTGCTGTTACCCAACTATTTAGCATTAGCTGTTGACGGACTAGTTGCGTAGGACGCATGGGAACATATCCTCCACCGCTCGGTCACAGGTGAACTGTACCCGCGCACGCACCAATTACACTGATTGCTGGATAATTAGCTGTTCTGCATGCAAAGAGGACGGTTGCTTTGCCCTGATTCCTGGTGCATTTCAACGCATTGTGCGTAGATGCCAACTTTTATGCAGGATTTTTCAATGCTACCTTTAGCACCTAGCTCACGATAGGCGAATGCCTTATGTGCTTCTATCTGCTTTGTGTGTCGTATTTTTGGAAAATAGTTTTAATCAGTTTTGAGCTGGTCAAAATACGGCCTGTTCGTTTGTATAGCTGCGTCTGTCAGTGTCTTCGTCGTATAGCTATACTCCTATCACCTAGCTATACAGCTTT
Source organism: Eulithis prunata (assembly GCA_918843925.1). Taxonomy (NCBI): domain Eukaryota; kingdom Metazoa; phylum Arthropoda; class Insecta; order Lepidoptera; family Geometridae; genus Eulithis; species Eulithis prunata. The sequence goes on along the minus strand of OU974014.1, from coordinate 3,763,030 downwards.
GTCACGCCACCCTTTCCGGTGATGCGCCAATTTAATCTAGTGTGCTCCTGTCACGTTTACAATAAAATTACGAAATAAAAACTTTGAAAGAACAATTATTTTTTAACCACCTGGCTACTTATAGACGAGAGCTGTTTTATTTCAATTGACCCAGTAAAACAAAGATCTAATGACATCAACTCGGTGTGTGCGATCCGATTTCCACTTGCTTTCGCAACGCTATTGTCGTCTGCTATTGTTGCACCCACATGAGATTAGTTTGATGCGTATCTTTCAGGGGCGATCCATCATACAATCTGGGTTACAGTTTGTAAAAATGTGCGTGAGAAACGACGCCCAATAGTATTCCGAAAGAGAATTAGGTGGGTACACGAAATTCCGTGCCTTCTACTCTACCGCACCTTCATTCATGGCAAAAAAAATTTTCGTCTCTACCAACATCGAAATTAAATATCTAGAGACTATTAATGGGTATGGTTTCGGTACCATAGTACAGCTTTTGATGGGTTAGTAAGATGTTGGTGTCTACAACCAAAAAGAACAGATTTTTTAAAGCATAAAACTAAGTTAGAGCTATATAAAAGCGGTGCGATGATTACTGCTAAAGCGATGTCGGCGTCGTGCAATATAACTCCTTTCTTACCTACTTATTAAAGCATTAAGTGTGGAGTCAATGCCCAAATTCACTGGTCCAATGGTCCCCTACTCTGCTACATTAATTTGACAATGTTGCCGCATCGTGGCGTGCTGCACGCCAACTTTCAACTAAGTACGGGCCAAATGGAAATGCATTGAACGTTACGGCTTATGAAAACGATGTATATCAGACGTCTTGAACACGAAATGCTTCATAGACTTCAAATAACTTATTTATTGATATTTATTTTGGTTCAGGGTTGAAAATGTACAGTTTGAATTAAATCTGGGGCAATGGGTCTCTTCTGTACCTATTGCGGTGAACTTTAGATGAATTGTTATTTTTCATGACATGGTGTTCTATCTGTTCCGTGAATTTTCTATGCTTATTGAAGCTTGGTTTGCGATTTAAAAAAACTATTTTTAGAAAAGAGTCTAGGTTTTTATTTTTGGAAATCAATGATACAACATACGAGGGTTCGAGGTTTAGCACTATCACTGTTTGAAAAGTGTTTAAAATTGAAGAGAAAATATTCACCATTTGTACAGATGATTTCATAAATGAGTCAAAACTGTAAACCGAAGAAAACAGAAATGAAGCGGAAATGAAATACAAACACAAGACACCAACAAAATTAAATGCAGAAATAACAATTACAAGACCAGTGTGTTTAACAAATGCGAATTAGCATTTTGCAGACAGTACAATATAAATAGAAAATCTCTACATATATAATAGGTACTGAACTAATCATTTATTCACAAAGAAAATTACAACTAATAGATAGATCGATAGATAGATCGTTTATTTGACATACAGTACAGTATTTACAATATTCACAATATTTACAAAATACACATGAAACAGTTGAACTAATTAAAAAAAATCTCACACTGATAGCTCGATAGCTGCATCATCACTAAGTACAATCGAAATGGTTTTCAGTGTGTAAGTAACCTCAGTATATCTAATACAAGTCTGAAAAACGCTGACGAAGTGTCGGGCAGGTCTGTTAGTCGTTTATAATTAACCGCCCGTGGCCTACAGACGCGCCGTAAAATCACAAATAAACAAATCATTTCACCCAGACGGTTTAGACGTTACAAATAAGTGTGACACACCTTTTATAAATAGCTATTCACAATCAACTTATCGGGTGTTACTAGTCGAAATGCTGTTTTCAACCTGAGTTTAATTTTTGTTTGTAACCAAACTTGAAGGTCTGGTAAAAAAAGTTGAAGTCGACTCTATTTCTGAACGAGGGGAGTATCTGACGACGTTTAAATGCTGCAAAGTGCGAATTTGTACCTAAGGATGGCGCCGCGACGCCTCGATGAAAAGAGAAAACGTTTGAGTGCCGGTCATGAACGTACTCTAGTTACCGCGAACATTAAATTCAAAAAGTTAGAAAAGCTTGCCATACGCCGACAAGGATACTCTAGAAAAAAATTTGGAAAGCTGTTAACTTTTACAAGTGAATAGTAAGTAGTAAGAGTGTGTGAGTACGAGACGGAGCTCAGTAATAATTTTTGTTTCAATTTCTTTTTGAAAACTCATATCAAAACTATCGGAACAAGCATCGTTGATTGAAAATACACCGCCGAACTGCTGATCATAAGGAACGTTGGTAGCGAAGAAAGATAACTCCTTAATTCTGAGCACAAACACGTCTAATTGGACTAGCTAACTAAGCTATTTCTAAGCCAAGATTCGCCACTGAAAGAGTACGATTTTACGCGATACGTTCTTGATTAACTTTGCTTTATATTTATGTGAATAAGACACGCTCGTAACTTTAGTCTTTGCTCGGAAAAATTTCAAGATTAAACGCTCTGAATTTTTGGTAGTTTACCATCTAATTCTTTTGTGTATTTCTGGATGCCCAAACTATCATCATCACTTATATCGGTTCATTGTTGGACGTAGATCTCTCTCAAGACGCGCCACTAAGTTTGGTCTTCAGTTCTTCTCATACTTTACCGAAGAGCGTCATAAACTGCTCTTTCTCAAACGCAGTCTCGACTCAAGTATTCGTTTGCAGCTTTGCACGTAAAGGAAATTGTGCCTCTTGTTTAGAGAGATTTTCTCTTTTCACCAACGTAAAGGCAAATGCCCCTCTAAATACGTCCACTTGCGGCCCAGACACGGATGTAGCCGTATTTAGATGGAGTGCTGAAGATTTGAAACGCCCCGAGACGCGACGCCTCTTGCTGCGAATTATTTCTACTTTGACGCTGTAACTTTTATGTCCACTGTTCTCTTAAAAGTGCTAAAGTACCAAGTTACAAAAGGGCATTGTTTTGTTGAGAGGGTTTTGTATTCTACGAAACCCTTTTATTTACAAAAGATTCGAAAGAATTTGATTTATCGATGATTTGATTATTAAAGTTCTATTCCAACGTGAATGTAATTTAGTTCCGTAACACGCCCCAAATGATCCAATAACCAGTATCCAATCTGAAATAGTCCTTGAACCGGCCGGGTGCAAAGGCCTAATAGGCATGCGAATGGCTGTGTTGCCAACTTGGTTACTTTATTGTTATATCTAGCATTATTGTTTGTTTGAAATAACTGTACTTTGTAGAAAATTTTACAACTCTAGATTTGAGCTTTTACTCTAGTTCCAGTCAAGAGTTAGAAGAGTAACCCTCTATGGTCCGAATCAATTAATATCCTATCGTACGTTTTACCTTACGTACCATATCGTTCTCTAACTTATTAATAATCTATGATAATCTACATACTTTGCTTTACAACAACATCTTATGAAAATGTACGATAGGTGCTTCTTTCGGTTCACGCTGCACTGGTAGTGCTAGCAACTTTCAATGCATTTTGAATGTCTATCCTTATTTCAAAGCATAGTTGGTAGCACTAGCGAGATGCATAGCGGGCTGGCCTTGTGACCTATAGCGGCCTTGCAGTTGCATTGCAGGTGCTTATCTAGGTATAGTTAAACTATAGATACAATGCAATTGTAGCAAGTTAGCCTTAATTACTGTTTGGACAACATTATAAGCAGCTTGCAACTCAGGTGCATTTTATTTATAAAGAAATATGCGCAGGAACATTGTAAAGAAAAAATGTTATTCAGGGACTTACAAATGTGCACTGTGCAACGTGCTACTTTGCTCTATTAAATTTTATGGTTGGGATAATTGTATTTCCTATACCATACGAAGTTAGGTAGTGTTTGGATAACAGATTTAAAGCAGTTTTTTAAATTATGTTTTGCCTTTTGCCAAACTACGAGTCATAAGTAAGATAGAGCCTAGGTTGTTGCTCTATGGAGCAAGAATATTCCTAAGTACCTAAACTAGGTGTACAATCAACTATGCGATATGAACCTTTTATAAGCGCCCCTGAAAAAAAAATGTTTCTTATGCTTGTACTAGGTACTGCAGCAGCCCGTTCATAGAGAAAGGAGAAAAAATGGCTCTCGACGCTGTATAAATCAACTAAATTCGATTAACAAACATATTCCAGGCACACGCACACTTTTGGTATTCAAAAGGTATTTTTTACGTCTTGTGTTTACTTTGGCATATCCATTACGTATTCTTTTGTCAAAGCCTTATCAGCTTATTGGTGCCTACAAATAACCCAATAGATAATCGATAGATAAACGACACTTGTCCATGGAAACACAAACATACGCACGACTTCACTTGAAAATTTCAAGATAAAGCTTCAACCCTATGTGCACTAATGTGCAGGGCTGTTTAGGGTTTGGTACTTACATTCCTTGAATATGCATATTATGCATTATTCCTAGTTTGTCGTTTGTACTGCAAACCCAAAACTTGTGTCAGTACAGTTAAAGTAAAAAGTAATTGGCAAATATAAAGCGGTTTTATCTATTTTCACGTGTTTCAGATCTATGAGACAGATCACTATTATAAGACCCTAAACATAAGATGATTATGACGATAATTTATCAATCAGAGATTAAAGGTATTTGAACATTACCTTTAATTTGATTAGTACAAACAAAACATAGATTACTGATAACTGAAAAGTAAATACAATTGAAATCGAAAAACGATGCAGCATGCTTACATATGGGGGTAAAAACCTTAGTCTTCGTCGCGTGTCGAAGATGGGCTACAAACTGAGATACGCTATTGAGTTCCTGCCAATTTTATCCCAGTGGTCATATCTCTTATTACATGGTCTATAAGGTTCATTACAGCCTGGTGGATTGTAAAGTTATGTTGTTAAGTCGGGTTTGGTTCAAACAAGAGGTGTTTGCGGGAGATAGCTGCTATCGCCTGGGAACGTCAAACAGGCGGGCCCGTGCGTGCCACTGCGACTTGCAACAGTCACTGACGAGGATATACCACCTTATATGGAATGATAACGTGGATCAGTTGTTTAGGTCAGCAATAGGAGAAACTATGAGGACTCTCTCCAATCTTATAATAAGTACAGTAACAATGGTTTGCTGTTATACCCTCAATTTACCCTCTTATAGCTTCGACCTCTTAATTAGCCGCTTGGCTGCTTATACGTTTTCGTTTAGTGATGCGGTAGTGTGTGGTAAGCTTCGTCTGCAAAACCTTGTATTTAATAGTGGATAAACCATCAATAAGAGTTGTAGGTAGGTATTTTTTTTTTTTTTTTTTATACAACTAAGTAGGCAAACAAGCGTACGGCCCGCCTGATGGGAAGTTTTATAATTTTATAATCTTGCTTGAATTTTTTGCGGTAAAAACAAAACTAAATGAAAAGTGGTAGGTAGGTTCGTGATTTAACTTGATGGGCTTCGGAACTGGGGCCGTTTGGTATGCGCCACGGTGCGGCTATGACCGTCCAGCGCAGTGCATCGTGCAGTGTTCCACCTTGATCCTTATTTATATCAGTACATAATCCCAACTTACAGGGTGGAATAGACCACTCCTGAAAACTTCATCAGTAGGCACATCTTTTCCTATGGAACCAACAGTGCTAGCGCTAAACAAAAATAGCTTTTTCATACGTTTTGGACAAGTAATAGCATAGATTTTTTTTTACATAGATGGATACTTTAATCCCTGAAAGTTTTCAGTATCAAATTCGTTTTTAAATTTTAACAGTGAGAAGTTTTCTTTATTGTACATCCCTGGCCCCAGTAAACTACCTAGTAAGTTTGGCATCGTCATAAAGTTAGGTACTTAGTTACGATACTGCATTTTGCATTTACTGCGGTCTACGTCCGGCGCGCCGCAAGCACAATGACGTAAATAGATAGGACACAATAAAATGGAATGGTAGGCATGCATGTGAAATCACATAAATAAATACAGTTTTTTACTACGCTCAGGACAATTGCAAATTCTGAGAGTCCAATGGAATGAAGTATCGCGTGCTGCAAAGAGGTGGTTAAAAATAAGAATCAGGTAGGTATATAAAAGTTACCTACACCCGAATACTGATTCGTAAATTAGCCTTATCACTATTTGGGATGTGTTTCACAATCCCCAATGACAGCTCACAAGCAAAAGGTTAATTCGAAAGATGTGTTTCCATAATACTCTCCCGAAACCCTCTCAAAATCCTCCTTTTTGTAAAAATAATGGTTTTGTGTTTTAACTAATATTATAGTACTTCATATTAATGGGCTAGGTCTAATTTATTTTATACCATTGGCGAGAGATTCAGCCCTAAGTATATTTCGGCTTTCAAGTAAGTCTTGATTTAATTAAATTTTTTGGCCAAAAAGGTTGATTCTATAGATTATTATTCTATCGAGTGTCGATTCTATCTTCGAAACACTGTTTTCTACAGTCAACGCTCTGTTGAAGATCAACAGATGGACTCTATCAAATATCGCGATCGTCACACTACCGCTCATTACATTACAAGCTCTAGTAGTTAGGAACGTGTTCATTCGAGAGCATCGATAATATCGACTACCGATCGAGTTGGCGCTCGATGGAGCGAAATGCCACTTGGCACTAGTGCGAGAGACGGTGGCAGAATTCTTTACATAAAAGAGGCATTTTGACAGATGCCTCTTTCATCTGTAACTGTGGATCTTGAGGTTGATAAATACGCCCTTATTTCTTGCCATATATAGCAAAATGATTCTATTTGCTATTGCACATTAAATATTCGTCAAATAGACTCACGTAAGTATCTGTTCTACATCGTAGTTAAAGTTGTGAAGTTTGCAAGTTCACGTTCTTACATTTTTTGTAGACAATCTCTCGATAGTGTGACATGACCTACCACAAAACACCTACTGCAGGTACGCACCAGACTTTGGTCTTATAATTTTTACAAAGATAAAGCTTTGTCGCTGGGCTCCCGCACTACACCGTAGCATTCAAAGCACAGGTGGCAGCACACCTGCCTCTGCTTGACTCGTGCGGTGACAATCGTTAACTCGATAGCTGGTGCCGATAACATCGATTAATATACAGTTTTGTGTAATTAATTAATCATTAGTGTAGCTTTTATAGCGGAATGACGTTTGTATAAAGTTAAAGTTGGTTTCTACCACAGTTTTCTCCTCATATTTATTTGTTCTTCGACAAGACGTGGAACTCGATTGTCATATTCGATTGTATATGCAACGTTTTTTTTTACACTAAAGTTAAAACACATTTAGGCCGAGTTTCACCAACTCAGAATATTTAGTGTTTGGATATATTCTGATCTGACGGACAGTATTATTCTAAGTGAGTAAAACCATCTACCTTGAAAATGACAAACTATTAAGTTTTACCACAATTCACAAAATGAGTGTCATTGACCTGCAAGGAAACCAACTACAGGATCTAGGTTTATCGTATATCTGTCCTCGAAACCTTTACTTACTTAAGTTCGCATACCGGATCAATGATGACGTCATTACTTGTGATCTCGGACTTAGCGTACGAAGTATAACCGAGAGCTGTTTTTTCTTTTTTTCACGTCTGTGGTGTCGATAATAGTTAATATTTTCATTTTTTTCTTACCACTGATTAAACCATTCTTTACTAAGCTACCGAAAATATAAGGAGTAGGTAATCTCTAACTAGGTATGTAAACAAAATTCCTTAAATATATTAAAAAACTTATTTAGGTATCTTCCAGTACACCGGAATGTTTTTATCAATCATACAAATTAAAAAATGATTTATGCTGTCGCAAAAATCAAACTAGCACCTCTTACAAGCAGACAGTCGCTCACGCCACATAAGTTGTCGCCTACTTTATAGATAGGTGGTTGTACCGATATTTTTTTTTTTTTTTTTTTTTTACAGTATGAATAAGGTACAATTTAAAAACGAAGAGGCTGCAAAAGTTATAAAAACTGAGTAGCAGCCTCAACGCCCATCCCCAAGGAACCAATGATGGTTTGTTCAGATACAGAAGAACAAATGAGAAAATAACTAGAATCTAAAAATAAAAAAAAACTAACAAAAAATTAAACAGAGAAAAATAGAAAAATACTAATCCCTCTCCATAAAGTCAATTAAAACAAAGTACAAAACAATATGTGATTTCCACCGGATAGAAGGCTGCACGTTCCAAGGTCTGCGTTCGTTGATCGATCAGCACAACACCCTTACCACACCCTTACCTCGAAGTGAAATTGTAGTAGAATTCAAAAACTGTGGATATCATTTCAACAACTTTAGTGCCTGTAGGTAGTTGTACTGTGATGAAGTACTTCTCTGATGCTTGTATCTTCTTACTTATCTTCTACAAAGAAACAGTGCTTTGAGTCCTCAGAGTTTTTACTACGATTACTAGATAAGACTTATGGATTTCTTTTTCCATAGCAATTTATCAAGTCACAGGAACTGGCAACGCGGCGAAGCGCTAAGTAATTGGTTTTATAGCTCAGAATCGATTACTTACACACTGAAGCGAGTAATCGCTCGCATTGTACTTCCGACTCGGAAACCACAAGCATTCCATCTAACCTAGGAGCTTTTAGCTTTTGGACCCAAAAAAGCAGCAATTTCAACAGTTATTCACATCACTAGGGTCTTGGTGTATTACAGTCACTAGGGTAAGTGACTTTCTTAGCTTTTGGATTCAATAATCAAAAGTCCAACTCGCTAATGTATAATTTAAAATTGATCGTTTGTAAGCAAATAAGTAATATGACTCTTACTACCTACTGATATTCAAATAATGCTATAAAGTATGTCAAACTGTATGAACTGTTTATTTTCATACTACAGCGTAAAGAAAACGCAGCGAAAGGTGGTGTTCGACTATACCTATGTTCTTATATGTGCTTCAGGAAAGAGAATCTAGATCTTAAGAAGGCAGTCGCGTCCGGGTATCAAATAGCTCAGAGGTGTAACGAGAGGCAAGTCGCAAGGTGTGTCTAGACGGGCGAGGCTGCGGTTACCGACAGTGACTCGCAATTCAGTATTATTGGCTAATTTGAGTACGAAAGTTTGGAAACTACACGCATTTTTTTATAACCGTAGCTTTCAAAAAGTTCCTACAACTGAATAATAAGTCAGTATTTGAATGAAACTGATATGACGAAATCCTCTTATTTCATAGAGCTGACAAAAACTAATTTTGGATATATTCTATACCTAGTACCTCTAGAACCTTCATTTTTTTGAATAAATAATGCTCTAAGTTGAGAAATAGACGACGGCGAGGTCTTTCTAGGTTCTCGCTTGACCCAATTCGACGTGGACGGCGTGAGCGTAGTAGAAGAGCACGCGGTGCTTTTCTGCGCCCATAGCGAGTTACTCGGCAGAGTAACAGTGCAGGGGCCATTATAGTCAACACGGCTGGGATCGCGGAAGAATGCTAACGCGCACTCGCGTCCCCCGGTAAAAGTGCCCGACGGACCGTGAGGTTTTAGTCAGTACAGTCTGACATAACCTACTGCTCTAACAAGCAATAGGTATCCATGACGGATTTCCTCACGTAAAAAAAAAAGGACTTTCTTTACTTGAAATAGAGCTAAAAGTAACTAGGTATTAAAAGTGAGGTATTTTATTGCTTGTAATTAGTTTAAAACAAGATATAAGTCATTACAATTTATTTATTCAAAATAGAAACAGCAGATCTTATCAAACCCCAGCTGGTTAGAACCATTATTTACAACACCGTCCCTTTAGGCGGCGCCGGCGCCGGACCGTGAGAATCCGCACTTTGACACCTCGACCGTGACTTCTTGGAATCTACCATGCAAAATGATAAATGAAGGTTTATTTCATCGTTTTATGTTACACTACGGCCTCTGCGCAACATGTCGCGCACAACGAACAAGGTAACCGCGCAGTGTACCTCGAAACTAAGAAAGGTACCTTTGCATATCGTTTTGCGTTTACATTTTATTTATATTATGTGCCGTGACAGTCAGTTCACTTCGGAATCCGCGCAAAAACGTGTCAGATGTCACGGGAATCACCAAATCGATTCTCATCGTCATGACCACTAGATCGATATCGATCGCGCTATAATCGATTACGTGTCGAACTTGTAACCAATCGGGTATGTCTGTACAATGTGGCATACTAGGCTCTAATTACATCTACAGTACTACGTAGAGTAGGTAACAATAAAAACTCTCAAAATTAAATGATTGGCGTTTTTAGTCAAAACTATAACCAAAACTGAAACTGATCTGTAAATAATTTTTGTGCTAATGCATTGAATGTCGGAAACGACAAACGATCGAGATGTTATAGTGGTTTATGACATGGTTAGGTAGGAGGTTTTCAGGGGTTGCTCGGAGTTTTAAGGTTTAGATTATAGTTTCCCTCACTTAACGACTTACTAGTTGAAAAGTCACATTAAATGAGGGAAATAGTCAATCAAATTACCTACCTATCAGTTTAAGTATAAGTTACTCGCCAACACTCACCTAAGACAAGTGGTTTGTTGAGGTAATGGGGTCGGATCGTTTCTGGCGCCGGGCTCGGCGGCAATTCGCTTCTGTAGTCTTAGGCTCCGACGCCATATACCCGCAAGCAATCTGTTTTAGCGCATAATATCATAAACATTATTTAGGTATGAGACTCGCGAAACATCCAGTAAATAAATTCACCCGATTGATTTTGGTAAGTATACGGATAGTACTAAGTTTTACTGGTTATTCTGAATTGACTTTAAGAAGTGATGGAGTGCGTTATGTTTAGGGCTGTTTCTCAACGATTTAACAGCGGTAAGGTAAGATGAGGTGATTAAAACCAGGCCGCGCGTGCCCTCAGGCCGGGCCCGCCCGCGCGTATATCACATTCCAATATAAATTAGTTTTGGACGCCTGTTTATGTGCCGAAATAAGCTCCTTCGGTAACCCATATCATAAGTGCTTACCGTAACTGCTTCGGTAGGAAGGAACTATTTATTATATCTATCAGAATAAAGTACTATATCTATTCTGTGGCATTACTAACCCACACAAAAGTATAATGATAACTTTGTGTACGTCAATGATATGATATTGTACTGATCTACCTATAGAATATCTATGTAAGTACGAGGGGATTTACACGTAAGAATGTAAAGATCAAGAGTTTGATTTAGTTGCGTTGGAATTTACGATTGATAATTGGGGAGTTTCGAGCTTTCAAGTGGCCGGCGGTACAGTTGCACGCGATGGTTTGTTGCAATGCGCTGAAATCCTGCTATTTTTTTTTTTGTTTTCTCCGTTTCGCCCGCGGCCATCCCCAAATTATAACACACGCCGTCAGCGTAATTGCGAGCGGTTCAGGCTTTAGCACCATAAAGGTGCTTAACAGTAGAATCACTATTAGAAAAATCATTTCAGTTTTACGCGTAAAATTTTTATTCCCGCACGCAACCCTTCTAAAAATCATTTTTTTGTGGATGCAGTACCGCACACCTATTTGGCGCTGAGACTAAAGAATAGCTGTTTGCATCATAATTTCTTCTTGCAGCATCTTTACTGTTTGATATCTGCCTTGTTGATTTCTGGCTCTGCAGGACGCGTGTGGGAACACCGACCGATTTATTAAGATTTAATCGCGGCCAATTAAAATACACTGCATATTACAGAATACAAAAAGCCTATGCAAATTCTGCGTTGTTGCTCGGCGCCGCGCCACAGAATAGATATTAGTTGTAACCGGCGCTACGGAGAGCCCTGCTACGCCGTAGCGCGTATCGTAGCAAATACTTGCGTAGCTATCTTTACAAGTAACTTTTAATCGTGTAATTTTCACGTACTAGAAGGAGTAGCGTAAAACTGCTCCTAACTCCCACTAGATAAAGACGACATGTTAAAGGTTACTAGGAGCAGTATACGCCGCGCAAAATCAGTCGCTCTCATCTTTTTGGACTGGAGTCGAGGAGCTTATTGACAAGTTATGGCTAAAATGATAAGAAATTTGAAGGTATTTAGGCGTTTTACTTCCCTAATTGATGATCGCACATATTTTACCAAATTACATTGACGTGTTATTTTCCTGTTCGTTTCTCACACAAGAAACTAGTCTACTGTGTAGTAGTTGTGCATTCCTAATGATAGTAACAACAATCTAAATGTTGGAGTTGTGGTATAGCCTTCCCACGAGACCTCCCCAGTGCGCATACATTACAGCACGCATTGTCGTCGCCTGCGCCCGCGCCGGACCGCCCTCTCCCTTTCTGGCCAGGGATGCAGTCAAGGATTCCATCTTTTTGGTCACATATAAAGAACACACACCTTTTAACCACTTTGCAGCCATAAAAAAGCATGACTATTATGAATTGTATTTTACTTTTTATATTGTTTTTACCAACAAACATTTTTTTGGTTCTACTCAATTCCATAAGATTTTTAAGATCCATAACATCATAATTCAAAAATATCATACTCAGACTAGATATCCCACTGACTGATTTAATGTTTATAGTGCTTCCGTGTGTCGGAAGAAATTGTATCTAAAATAACTATGTATGTAGATATTTTGTAACATTTATCCACCCAAAGTATACGTAAGTTACTTTCTGTTCCTTAGAACAAAAGCCCAGTCTTAGTTCCAGCCCTGTACAAACTGCGACATATTCTGTGTTCACGGCCACACGCACTCACGTGCACCCACACATGAGCCCAGTATAACCAATCGAAATAGGCTATTAACACTATCGAACGAGAGGGTCTCGGTGTTTCCGCACTAGCTGGTCATGGACATGCCGATTGATTTGATGCCTCAATCAATATTGACTCGCTTTTATGGTAAGGCTTTACGAGCGGCTATCATCACGGAATTAGTACCTATGAAACGTACTGAAGTGATTCGTAAAGATTGTACCAACACTGTCGCTGCCTTACCGCAGAACTAAAATGGGACTGGCTGGACATAAAGGTGGTAGGTACTTTTTACAATAATAATGATAGTTTTAGTTGAAACTTTGCAATCACCAAAGCTTTGATATTTTATCAAGGCAGCCGGATAGAAACAGCTCTAGCCGGCCGCCAATACCAATCGAAGAACTACGTGGTAATAGACACTCAAAGTTAGGCACAAGCTGTGTGTAACAAAGGATTTAAATATCAAATTGATGACGCATTTTTTGTGTTGATAAATAACAAGTGCAGCCCACTTCGAGGACAGCTGACCCAATAAGCATTCCATCCAGATTCAGCATTAGCATGTTAATGAAGGGGCGGCGCCGGCGCACACAAATCAAGGCTCGCGTCCCGGCGCGTGATATATGCACTTTTTAATAACCAATTACATTGTCCATCTCTACCAATTTCTGATTTCTTGATACTTTGTTGGGTTAGTTAAAAGCGGCAAAAAACAAAGTGCTAAGAAACAAAAGCTTTTAGAAAAAGCTATGTCTCAAAGTTTCTTTTGTGACGGTAGTTTACCAACGTTTTTCATAATAACTTTTTCGGAGATGCGGCTGTTAGATATGTAGATTTCCAAGTTTGTTCATAAAACTTCATTCACAATACCACCTTTTTGCTTTTTGTCCTTGAGTAAATTACTTGCTATTTTGATTGAACTAGCATTAGCATTGCGCAGGGACTGTTTTACGTAATAATGTGTATTTTATTATAAAAAGAAAAAAGGTTCGTAAACGTAATTTTTTTTTTTTTTTTTTCTAATAATACCTATTCGATTGCAAAATATGTTACAAACTGTATCACAGGAGCCAGTGGCTTCCGAAGTAAGATTAAAAATACATAATGATATGTGCCAAAAGTTAAATTACGTGGAAATGTTTTCTCACTCAGTTTTTCACACTAGATTTTATAAGATTGATAAACGTAGCCTCAATCCATATAGCGAAGGCATCCAGTCTGTAACAGCCTGCATTCCTGGGTTTCGGGGCGTGAGTTACCGCCCGCCTCTTCGTTACTATGTTAATTTGTGCTACGGTGCTACCTATTAGCTCCTCCTGTATATCAATAACTGGTAATAGATAATAGGGTATTATATAATATGTACTAAACTATTTTCCAATTGAAGGTGCTTGAAGAGATCAAATGCAAAGATAAATGGACCACTAGGTGTTTCTACCTAAAAATATTATTTTCTAGTGTGTTACATTTATCATCATCATCAATATATATAAAACTCTTTTGAAGCTGACAGAGAATCAACGCACAGCCTAAACTATAAGTCCTAATTATATGAAATTTGGAGGGTAGGTTCCTTATATAGTGTAGGGGCGCACTAAGAAAGGAATTTTGAAAAGTCACACTCTAACGCGAGCAACGCCGCGGGAGACGGCTAGTTTTTTTATAAAAAGGCACAGAATTATTAAGTCTGTTTTTCGAGATTATACAAGTAACTGATTTTTAATAAGTTATTTAATCTTCTATTGATTAAGCTCCTGTAAAAACTAAGGTATACTTACTACCTTATTATTTATTTTGCGGTCATAAATACCTACAGTTATTTAAAATATGCTCGACACAGTTAATCTATCCCGCCTGCCATTATTACCTTAGGTTTTTGTCGACGACCTTAATCTCTAATTTAAGTATTTTTATAATCCTCAGACGTCGTCTACCTCTGCAGTATTATCCTCTAATTTACACATGCCGGCCAATTAATATAGGATTGCAATAAAAACATTTTGTTTGAAATCTAAATTGGATCACCTCCGCGAACGCACATGGAGGATTGATTTTTTTCTACATTAATTACAAAAATCAGCTCAAAATTTGCTTATAATATCACTTACATCACCAAGTCTACCGCCTTTTCGGCTGTCTTTGGACACAGATCATACAATACTATACCTTTGAATTATTTTATGTTCCTACTACGAATTCAGGTTTGTACACTAGTCATTAATCAGTACCTATTTACATATTGTTTTCCAAAATAAAACTCTACAAAAGTGCTTGCGTAACACAACTTTTAGTGGTATATCTTCGGATAAGTAGCATTTTGCTCTAAATAAATAATGAATGACAATTTTGCATAGTTTTTGCAAGCTAACAGGATTCCTACAGAAGCCTAAGTGTGTATATGTTTACTGCATTTATTGAATCGTTGCAGAGGGCCGTGCGTGCAGTGGGTGGCATCGGCATTTGTCACTGTGGTCCACGACACACGAATGTGTGAGTACTACTGCTCTGAGAACACTACCTATGCCCCCCAAAAATGGGTAGACCAAGAACGATATTTTAAGTAGGTTTTGTAATTTGGAGGCTGTATTTTAAATTCTTGAGAATTTTGTCAATATTTCAATTTGTCTGGTTGCGAATTAAAAGTCATACAAAAGACATCAACGCGCTCTTTTTGTGCCAGTTGAGTTTGATCCTGAAATTAATTCCATTAAAATTACAAAGCGTAATATGTAGGTACACTAAGACACTGGTACTACTAGAAGGTTATGAATAAAATTTATTCTTTAGTGGAAACGCTGCGCATTCTGAAAAAAAAACAAAAAACGTAGAAATTTTTTAATAAATTGTTTTTTTTGGGATCGTAAGCAGTTGGTCCCACAGCTTTAGGAATTAATGTAGGTAGGTACTTCTATTTGGATAAGGATGACATAAATGTATATCAGCCTTATCCAATTGTTCGTATATCCGCTGAAGAAGTCGCGGTGGCCAAGCGCTAGCGCGGCATATATCGAGGACTATGCAAATGCAGTTTTTGCTAGCAACCAATTGAGGTGCAAGCCGATGAATCCTCAGAGTGGCCGAATGAACCACTAAAATAAACCTTATTGCTTTACAATAAGAAGTATTAATGCTGGAAAGCCGATTGCGCTATTGGAAGATGTGGAAGGTAGTAAATAACAGTAGGTTATTTGAAATCTTTACGATGTTTTTTGACGCGCGGGCTACTCTTCGTCCACATTCATAACTAGCTACGAAAAAAGAATTTCCTTCATTGTTTTACAACCAGTTACATAACAGGATTACATTTTCCATTTTCATATAGGTACATATTTTTCATAACGGAAAAAATGTCTGCACAGTTTCACAAACGTTACTGTTAAACCGACTGTATACCATTACCAGCAGTAACTCTCTAACATTCTGTACCATTTTGTAGAAAACGTCTGAACTCTAACTGAGAAATTCAAATATAACAAAGCCTATTATTTATACATAAAACTGAGATTCATGATGATTCCAATAAATAACACTAATTGTATTTCGGAGACATTCACGAGTCACAACAAAAGGGAACCCTGGCGACTAGTTTACATAATGTTTACATTATTAAAATCAAAATTGCTTTCGAATACTGAGTCATCCTCAAGCGAGCTGTACCTATTTAATTAGGTAGGATTGTCCTATACAAAGAATTCTGCTGAAAACCAGAAAATATCTAAGAACTTATTTATGTTGCTTCCAAATTTTTCTAGGTGAATTCTTAAACTCCATTTAACAGAACTGCTCTACTTTTTTAACTTTTAAAGAAGTGTAGTTTTTGCCTATAAATAAAATAAAAATTACCTTATGTCGCTGTAGGGACATGGGGTTGACGGTTGACGCTATCACAGATACCAGACGCCATACACTTGCCTTGACTGTTTTAGCACTGCAGAGCGTTAAAAATATTACCATGTCTGGTTGAACGTGTGGATGAATTAAAAACATTGTATGCATAATAGTATATCGAGTGTGCGTTAATCTGTGACCGTACCACGGGGGGCGCCATTGTATGTCCTCAAATCATCACACATACACAAACAAAACCCTTCCACGCCCCGCACACTATCACGTATTCTGTGACCTAATGAAGGATTCGTCGGGACATGCAATTATGCGATAAACATCGTCGTCCACGTCCATATGGACCTCCCGAGCTGTCTGTCGGTGCAATATTGAATGTCCATTCATATAGGCCTGAGTTGGCTTGTCAAATAAATACCAGCAAAGCAAATGGGTCCTCCGATCTCGAAATATGGTTAGTTTCATGTAAAAAGAACTAGTAGCGGCCCTACACTATGATGAAATACTTCTAGTCCAATACAGAATTTAGAATCTGTGACATCACCAGTGAAACAGTAGTATTAAAAGGTATTCGGTACTGGACTCAAATTATAACCAAAGGTTTGTCGATTGCCATTTCAATTTCGCGTTAGGGTTCTGGAACAAACATTTGCAAATCATGCAAACCTTGGTCCCATCGCGAGAATATAGCCATCACATCCTCACGTCTAGTACCCGCTGGAGAGATAGGCTTAGCAGTTTTCCAGGGCTTGGCTAAAGGGACTTGGCGTGTGCGCATAGCGTGCAACGCGCACCTGCCGAGCAATCATCTGGTCATTAGCCGCCAGACTCCTGCGCAACCCGAAATTACGCGCAGCCCTAATAGTGCCCGGCTGTTTGTAAAGGGTAAAGTAAGGGTTCCGTTTTAACCGCTTTTAGTTTTGGTTTTTTCGCTTGAATCGAGCTTTTCAGATAATTTGACTATTGTTTTGAAAAAATGCTGAAAAATTTTTAGTAAAATCACATGTTCACTTTGAATTATCAACTACATTGACTAAATTGATCTTCTCGACCCTATTTTGTTTTTTATTACAGTGGTCCAACGAATGTAATTTCGAATGTAATCGCGGATCTACGTGAAATACAAAACATTTCTCATTGGGTCTGAAATCCAAGCATACTAGAGACAGAGGTTCAAACGTCTTTTGTTTGTCCGACAACGAAATAATACATTGATGACAACAATTTCTCCAAGACGTACGATCACGAACCAGTTTAAACTGTACAGTTTTAATTCTGAAGTGGTTCGTTCAGTTGAAAGATCAGTGAAGCAGATCATCCCATCATCACTGAAAGCTAAAGGCGACAGATGTGAGATAGTTGGGCTTCAATTTACGGTCAAGTTTTTTCTGCACTTCAAAAGTAGTAGCAGTTGCTCGTTTTATAACGCAAAGGTCTTATGTTGTTTCAGCTCTCTGGTTTGCTGAAAAATACAAGATCATGCAATTTTTTTAAGTATTGATGAAACTTTTCCGAATCACATGTATAAGTATAAAAAAATCTTTTTTTTACTTGTAAATACAAACGTCTTGTCACTAAACTGTTAAACGACTATTTTTCAAAACATAATACATAGACACCAAAATGTAATCCTAGCAGATTATACATACAACCCGGGAAAAAATATTGCTCGCGAACCAGTTAACCCAACAGGTTCATGGGTAAGCACTAAAAAACCAGTGTTGCTTTCCTAAGATAGTTTTTTTTTATAAAACAGCCCATGGATAGTCCTGAAGCGTAGTCTCAAATAGGAAACCATGCTACGAACTGCATCCACCCTACCCTAGCAAGCTGTTACAGTATAAAGAAACATTTTTTCTGGACCACCTGGCTCGCCACCCGCGCCACATCCGATGAAAAAATCCAGAGAAAAAACGTCATAATATTTGAATATATTTATAAAAACAATTAAGGGTGCCGCGTCACCTGTCGTGGGCACGAGATGCACATTTGCATAGACACCAAAGAACTAAGGACAAACGAATATACAAGGTGTTTTAATAAAATAAGTACGTTGAGTATGCGATCCATTTTGGTATAAACCACACTCAGAAATTTAGAATATTGAATATGATATTGGCTTGAACTTAAATTTTAACGTTTATGAATATTACGAAGAATCCAAATTCAATTTTTTCTGAGAACCCTTAAATCATATTACCAGATTCAAGATACTTCCACTTTATTTCCATGGTCACAACAATCACTTTCTGGTTAAAGAATACAAAAAGTACCTTTCTAAATGTTGTGTTTTAAAACACGCTGTGTTTTTCAATGTAATTTATGTGATAAAAATCGAGTAAGGAGTCAGATGGCAGTGAACTAGTAATAGTAGGTAAAGCATAAGTTTGGATAACAGAATTATAGCTAGTAAATAAACTTACCAACCCCCGAATTCATAGCTCATACAGTGCCTGAATCCGCCTCTAAAAGAACCAGGATCGCTAGTGAATTTGAATTGTTCAAGAAAGACAGAGGCCTTTTACACATTAAAAGATATTTTTCTTGTGTCTATGAGAAATTTCTAATAAGACACTCAGTAGCTTGATGGTTTATAATAATATAAGACCGTACATATTAGATACAAGACATTTTTTTTTATGTCGGCTAAGACACGCGCTATCAAAATTTGACTTGTCTTGTGTTCGTGTAATGTGCCTAAATGTATCAAATCTACCTGAAAGATTACATAATCACCATTCGTATAAAAGAACCTAATATGTAACATAAATAAATCATTAAAAAAAAATAAAACATCCCCAAATGTATGGTAACGACAGTGTTTTAGTCCAGTGTGACATGTCATTGTATTGTCTAAAGAAAAACACCTAATCATCGGGTTGTCAGTCGGTAAATGTAAACGCTTGCTTCGCCTATTGTCACACAAACAATTCCGTGTTATGGATGCCCGACCGCTGACTAACTGCCTGATAGAACTAGACAAACCCATTCTTCTTGGTATGTTTACATTTATTCCTTTTGTTCGGAATTAGAAAACACTATCCACGTGGATATGTGGAGAATGTCATTTGTGAAAACATCTCTACATAAACAGTTACGCCAATCACAAGGCACTTTTTTTTCATTCGTATATCCTTTAAGCGGCCTACAGTTTCAAGAAGTCAAATGACAATCTATAGTCATACAGAATTTAATAAATTGTAGCAAAGTAGTAGTAGGTATACTTATTTTACTCTCATTATATAGGATCTGTGCTCTTGTGAAGCCGCACGCCATACATTCTGTGGTCGACTGCCCGCCACACCACAGCTCTTAGCTTGCCGCTGAAAACGAATGACTGGCTGAAGAAAATTGAATCTTTAAAACATGAACACAAAGACGAAAGTATAATAAACTGGTTGCAATGGAGGCGATATTACGCGATTTAGAGATAAGCAGGTGCGGCGGTTGCTTTGAAACCTCTAATGACCGCTGATCTGCGCATTGATACAAATTACGTCGTTACACATACTTGGTCATACTCTGCATCACAAGATTCACTTAGGTATGTTCTAGGCTAGATACAGAACATAAGGAAGAAAAGTTGTGGTTTGGTTACCATAGTTACTGAGTAGAAACAGAGTCAAAAGCTCTCATCATAGTGCAATCAAGGAATCGGAACTAAGCATTTTGATTCCCAGTTCCCACAACATTTAGGAATAGTTATCTCAACAAAAATTGGCCATTTCCTTTCGATTTAAATCTGCTTCCGGCTATTTTGCTCTATAAATATAACTTCCAAATTCAAAAGCTTTGCACAGCACGGAGCAATAAATAAGAAGAAAATTGGTTCAAATTTCGAACGCGTGCAATGTCGGTGCATTTCGGTAGCTTAGCCTCGGGCGCTCGTGCCATTCGCGTTCCAATTTCGAATGTAAATTTTCTTTTTCGTAAACAACGGCCCAACGATGCGGATAGAGGTGTAGCGGTCATTGATACCGAAGATTAGCTGTTTACTTTTTTGGCTTAATAAGTAATTTCATATCTCAAGTAAGTACATAAGTATTTATTTTTTACTCAATTCGTCGGTCATTTGTTGTTCTATATTTTGTAAAAACATGCCCGGCACTGTTTACTTAGGTCTCGTCGAAAGTGTAAGGGAATATATGAATGTCTTTTTATCCTTTTCTAGATATATCTCTTTCCTACTTCCCCTCCATTCAAGATCAGAACTATTAAATCGTGAATCTAAGGTCTGTATGCTGAATTACTGCTCAAGCACAGATCCGGACTCAAGCATAGATTTTTGTATGAAAATCTCTACTCAAATCCATGCTTGAGTAACGATTTCTTTATCAGCATACTTCGACGGTCTACTCTATGTTTTCTAGGGTTCACAGAATGCTAACGCGCACTCGCGTCCCCGGTAAAAGTGCCCGACGGACCGTGAGGTTTTAGTCAGTACAGTCTGACATAACCTACTGCTCTAACAAGCAATAAGTACATATCCATGATGGATTTCCTCACGTAAAAAAAAAAAAAAAAAGGGTTCACGATCGCAAACTGTCATGTCAAATCGCATATTAATAACCGCCGGCATGTAGGTATGTTTACAAGGTCGGTTGTTCACATCACCGCGCGGATCCGCGACTACTTATACTAGGTCAGAGTCAGCGCCGACGAGACGCATCACTACGTAACATGGCGTAATTTATGAATCACAAGGGATTGCTAAAGAAATGAATCATAACTATTCGCGCATGCTGTGACATGATCTTCGATTTGATTTGAATCATTTTATGAACTTTATCAACTTTTTTTTCTATCAGTCGAAGCAAGTTTAGCAAAGCTACTTAGTAAAAAACAAATAGCTAAATAAACCGTTAACTCACTAAGTAGTTTTAGTTTCCAACCTATTTCGGTTACTAATAGCGATATTATTGATTCAGTGATTGGTTCAAATTAAAATGACCAACATCACGGAGCCATTCCTTGCGAGTTTCTAGTTCATTAGGCAATAAGTAGAGCGACTTCCAAATCTACGACACTCGTAAAATAAAAGCTACCATCGCCTAATGATGCATAAGAATATAAAGAAACGCTGTAAAATGTCCATTTATCGGAGTAGACGCGGCATTATTGCACGAGTTGAACTCGGAATGTCCTAATAAAGGCTCTCCAGATTGGCTGTCTGCTCCAAATTACCGATCGTTTACTTTTAAGTCGTTGTAATTGCTGACCACATCAGTATCCAGATTGCTTGTGCTTACCTTACCGAGCTCACCGCTGGCCACCGCTCCGGCCCAATTTGTCTGTGCTACTAAATCATGGCACAAAAGCACCGCCCGATCTAAATCGATTTGTCCAAATTATGAGAGATCGGTTAAACTTTAAAACTTTAAATATTGATCGTTGGGACACCTGCTCTTTTGCTAAACACACGCGCACCCCTAAATAAAGAAACACTTTATTCAGCTTTCACTTGAAGGGAAGCTGCGTTGTGATGTTGGAAACGAAATACTGTATTAGCACTGTCTTTCTTAAAACTAGTCTTCGGTCAGATTTCTTTCAGGTTATTTCAGTAGCTAGGTGCCTACATGAAAGACAATTTTATCTTCATTTTCTAAAAACAATTACCTATGTAGCTATTGACGTTATTGTTTTTTAGATTAGGTAGGTATAAAAGTAAAATTCTTAATTCAGAATATTTTCCGTTAGAAATATAGTAAAAAGTAAATTGATCGAGGGAAGCAGACAGGATGACTGTCTGTTTTGAGTAGATTAACGAAATTTGGATTCGGCTGGTCACGGAAACCATATGTTTATTAGACTTGTCTTTATCTTAGAGAATCAGCTCACTTATCATACTTCTCTAGCTTAAACCAAAAGGAACATCAGTAAATAATAAACAAAACCATTAGAAAAAAATAAAGTTTGATTTCTTTGTGTTCCCCAACCTGTACCTATACAAGGTTGGGTGATTTTCCCCAGAGCAAATCTAAGCTCATACTTTGCTAAGGATGTGTTTGAAATCAACCAATACGATCCCTATTGGAGGATTTCAAATACATCCTTTAGTAGCTTAGCTTAGCTATTACAAGCTAAGAGGTACTATTCGTATTCATACAGTAGATACGACAATACGAATCTGAAAGATACAAGAAACATAATTATATTACGCTTTTAATGTTAAGTTAAAGACCCCGAGTAGGGAAGTATCGCTATCATCACAGGATGCATAAAAAAACGGTGTTACCTCGCGTTAGCGAAGGCACCTCGCCAAATGGCGCCTATTATAATGATCCATTAGTTTTTGGCCGCCATGTTGCGAATAAATATTGTACAAATTAGCTCGCCCCCTGTCGTCCACCTGCTGGCGACGATGATAATAGCATGTGTTGTGATCGGCCCCGGACTGCCAGGGTAAATGGCGTGAAATGTCATTATCTTGTGATCAAAGGTGCCGATCTTTCTCTGTTTGAATTGGCCAAACAAAAAGTAAACTTTCTCAATACAATCATTAGAGGCATAGGTAACAAATTAGTATTTACAAAATTATTTATGTACATTACATTGTGAATAGATACGTAGGTACCTACATATTTAGTAAACGTATGTTTTTATCTTAGAATAAAATCAAAACTATACGAATTCGGATTTGGATTATCAGTTTTATGTAGGTAGGTAGGTACCTACCTACAAACTTACTTACATACCTACACGAGTGCTTCTCCTAGGTACAGGATAGGGAGACACCCTGAAAGTCAATTTCACGCCCCATGTTAGATATTATATAACACCTTATATATTATCTAACATGGGGCGAGAAATTAGGTAGGTAGGTAGGTATAGGACTTAGGTAGTTAGGTATAGGACTTAGGTAGTTGGCAAGGTTTTTGCTTGCATTTCCGGTCTGTAAGTAATGTAGGTAGGTAAATCTACCTATACATGTCATGATGAATTATTATGTGTACCTAGGTTACGTAGCTTGTAGGTAAAGTTTACTTATTAGCAATTGAGCAAGATAAAAAGCAAGAAAGTACATAGTTGTAAATGGTTGTCAGTATAAAAGAGTGAAACATCTGGGATGGCTTATCCAGCATTTCTTTCGTGCACAGGTGTTCGGCATTTAATTAAACAATGAACATGTAGAATAATACAACTGGGCTTGGGCACAACGTGGGAACTTATCCTGTTATTAATGTTTGAATCCTAGGTACCTTCCTACCTGTACCTACTTACACCTACCTACCTGAAAAGAACAGAAACTTCTAAGTAGGTACCTACCTACCTACTGCCTTGTAAATATTGTAAATTTATACTGTTTTACTTGTAATTTTATTTGTGAATAGACATCTATACCTACTGCCCATAGGATCTTATTTATAGGTAGGTATAGTGTAGGTACATACTACCTACCTACCTACCTCATAATGTGCTTAGGGATGGATGGAGCTAGAATGCTAGAATACCCCCAATACGACCACGACGAAACGCAGCTACAAAAAATAAAACCACCACCACCACCCCAAGCGAACGACCACGCGACGACGACGCGACGGACGAACGAACGCAACCGACGGACGAGACAGACGGAAAAACAAAACACAATCCATCCAAGCCAAATCCAACCAATTCGTCCGTCCGTCAGTCGACCGGGAGCGCGCGTGGAGAACGTGCGTGTCGCTTGTTTTGCTCAACACAGCTGATTTAGATCGCGGACTTTATTAATTTCACAAAACCTAATGATAATAAGTTAAAACTATCTCATAGGTGATTTTAAAATTGTGTTGTGATTGGAAATAATTAATACAGTGCTAGTTTAATAATTTGTGTAAATTATGGGTAAGTTTATTTTGTCACTTCTACATAATATGTATAATATTTCGGTAGTAGGTAAGTAGGTATACTACAATACGTGTTAAACAGAACCTCTACCTATGCCTAAGTAAAGGTGAAATTATGGTTTCTGAAAATGCCTCAAGAGTTTAGGTTATTTACATGTATACCTACCTAGGTAGTGAAGAATAACTCTAGTAATTATTACCTATTATTCTTCACTAAAACCGATGCTAAAACTACTAAAACTGACGATTTACCTACTTATTGACAATTTGAGGTAAAATAAAACCACACTGAACTAAATGAAAAGCACTACGGTCGTCAGGTTAGATCAATCAATCGAAGACTAATCTAACATGACATCCAAAACAAAATTATTACGCGATAGACAAGTCTTGATCTTTTAATATTTTTTTTTTACTTTTTCTAAAAAGGGTTATCTTTCTATTTAAAAGAAAATATCTTTAGACTAAAAATTGGTGAAATAATTTTTAAGACAAGACACTTCGTAGGTGGTACTGGTACCGCACCTACCAAAGTGGGTACCTACCTACCTACCTACTAACTCTGCCCACATTGGCACACAATGTGGGCGCCATTTTTGCAATAGACACATCATAGATTTATTTTATGACCAATTTATAATGTTCAATTGATGATATTATACATATTTGATTATATTGACCATTATTATAATATTTTTAGCTAAGCCTATTGTCTCACAATTATATTCGTTGTTGATTTAATTACGTAATTACCTATAATAAAAGTATAAGTACCTATCTGATTCCGCAGTTTCTAGATTTGATCATTTTGAATAAATTATCTAGGTACTAAAATTAATTATTAAAGTAAAAGCCCAAAAAATTACACACTTTAAACTATAAAAAATCTAGGTGCCTATATTTTCATAGGCATTCAATGCACCGTACAGTACAGTCAGAGAAGAATAACTAGTTTATCTGTAACTCGTATGGACATGTTGCGACTGGGATTCGCAAGCAAGTATTTATTTAGTTTTAATATATTGAACCACCTCAAGGGCGCATTCCATTCCCAAACCATTACCTATATGTAAGGTACTCCACAATATAATAGCCAATAAAAAAATACCATCTAACTAAAACAGATATAATTATTTTATAATGAAAAGTAAAACTTCATAGCTTCATGGTAAGTAAGGTAATACCGAAAGTTCCGGCAGGAAGTTGCGGTACACATCTAAGGCTAGTGTATGGTGTAGTGTAGTAAAAATGCTTAAAGTAGACTCTTGATTAAATTTTAAAATGTCAACATATAAGTGCAATAAACTAACAACGTCCTACATAATAACTACCTACATAATATTCATATTATTCTCTTGTTAAAAACAGGTTATTTAAATAATAATTTTATTGTTGTGCATTTTCACATCAGTAGGTACCTAAATAGTTAAATTCAGTAGTCCATCTAACTTCCCGCTCTTGCAAAACGTATAATATCTTACTTTCACGGCTTTGTACTGTAATGGAAAGAGACTACAAGAGGTTAAAACATAATGGTGCGGAGGTGGGCGCGTGGGAACACTCCCAGCGTTCACGTGCCCATCTCATCATTCTACCGTACCAAATCTAACATTAATATGCTAGATTTAGATAAAATCCCCCATCCACTGTGTGCGGATTCACTTGAAGAAGTCATTACTTCGCCGAGAAAGCACAAACTAAATGGTACGATTTGATGTTATCTTTTAATTACATAATTATCCTTTCAATTCATTGTATTATTAACAACGTTTTTTACTGAATCAATTAATATTACGAATGTAAATATTTTTAAAATTTCTAAAAAAAAATCATGTAAATAAATTAACCCAGTCGCAGATCATATAACTAAGACTAACCCAGTTTACTACGAACATGCGCAAATTGTAACAAAAAATATACCTGTAAGAATAAAAATCTCTAGTCTAATCCATCAACTAGTAATACATGCGAAAAAACTGTTGAAAAATCTGGTATTTTCTAGAATAACTACCGTCAGTCTGCTAATAGATCATAGGATTAGAAGATGACAGTAACTCATTTGGATTTACTATTGTTTCCGGGACCTATGTATGGGAACTCTGTGTACGTGTAATACATATTATATACCTAATTCAATAAAATGCAAGTGAATGAACTGTTCAAGCAAATCAATTCATAATTCCATTCATAAACCGGTGATGATTCCTATGCGGGTGGCGTAGGTGGGTTATAAGCCATTACTAAATAACTCAGGTATGAATTATAAAATTAATAGTTATTCAACCAAATAGCAGAGTAATACCACCACCCCTCATTTTTACCTCCTTCACACAATAAATCCATTACAAATGCGTCAATGTTCGTGAACGTCGTCTTGAAGGCTCGTGTCGTGTGTGCTTATATTTTGAGGAGATTGACTATGGCAGGCAATAGCGCCTAGTTAGTGGTTCCGGATACGTATCGGACGTGTCGGATGTCGGTGTGAGTCACGCGGCGGGCGCCCACGCCACGCGTTGCGTCTATACTGCGCCCAGCAGCGCCCACCAGCGCTATAGTAAAACTTTGATAAACTTTATGGAACATAAGACTTGAAACAAAATTTACTTCTAATATCTTTCAAAATGAAAAAGTGCAACAATAATGATAACTTTCTTTTTATTAATTTACTGCAGAGACCAAAAAAGTCACCTTTATAGACACTACATACTTTGGTAAAATTTCATATTATTTTGTAGAAGGCTTGATCGGCATAACGACAGCGCATTACCACCGTAACGCAACCATGACAATGACTGCGGACAATCTTACACGCACTGTCTACTAAATTAACAAGAACGATGCCGTTGCTGAGACAGATTTAGCTGTGTCTGAGACGCGTCTAGGCTATTTGTATTTAGGTTTTGGCATTGGACATTTCACAAGCTCGTGGGAAACGGAGTTGAACGACTGCAGAGACAATGCGGCTGTGTGGTATCGCGACCAGTCGTTCACCGACGCGAACCACCGACCGCCCACCCGCGCGACCTGCTTTATGCCGAATGCCACTGCAACATATAATCGAATAGTTTTAATGTACTCACGTTATTCGTGTTCATACTTAGTTAAAGGTGCAATCGAATGGAATAATATCTAACTGGTCATAGTGGTCATGCTACAAAAACATTGAATTAAAAATTATTGAATTTTTTTAAAACTTCTATTCAATATTCAAGTCTCAAACTCTTGTCAGAAATACCCTACTTAAATTATTTATTTGGGTTCTAGTTTACATACACTTTTAATTTTTAAAATACTCACTAACTACATAATATATTATGTATTAAACCAAAGAACATTATTAATGCACTTATGCCAGAGGTGTGATAAATAAAATATATACTTACTAGTTATTAAAGTGATCTAGTGCTAAGACAGAGGGCCAGAATCTGTAAAAATAATATTTTAAAGGTATTTTAAGGGCGGCCACGGCGTACGGCATCGGCAGCGGGGTCGATAAGTGCTGGACGCAAGCCAGCCGCCAGCCAGCACCAGCGCCATAGCGCTACACATAAATACACCCTCGCTTGTCGCGTCTACAAAGTGGAGGCGCTTAATTCATTTAAATAAGCATTGACTAATGCAAATCATCATCATCATCATCATCAATATATATAAAACTCTTTTGAAGCTGACAGAGAATCAACGCACAGCCTAAACCATAAGTCCTAGAGGTATGAAATTTGGAGGGTAGTATCCTTATATAGTGTAGAGGTGTAGGTACTAAGAAAGGAATTTTGAAAAGTCGCACCCTAAAGGGTCTATGAAAAATAATACCACGCATGAAAATCAAGTATCAAAACCTATCGATCACTTATTCCTGCACGTCATCGCGCTAAATCTACAAAAATTATCGATGTTTGGTAAAAAATCCGTTTTCACAGATACGTCTCAACAAGCTTTTGTAAAACTGAAACATTGAAATGAAAGAGCTAGGTACGCGTTGCGCGTCGACGTGTCTGTGACTGGCCGAGGGAAAGACGCGTTATGTTTTATTGTTTTACCTGGAAATGATTGTGCGGCATACCTACTCGTAGATCTCATAATAACGGATTAATCGATAGAAATTAATGATGTTGCTTAGGTATTACTTTTTATTAACGAATCAGTTAGCTCATTTATTGATAGTAAAGAGCTTTTTAATTTCCTAGTTTTAACAGCTACCTAGGTACCCCCAAGTTCTATCACAGAAATTGCTAGGTATAGGTACTGTAGGTACCCACCTACGACTTTTGAAACTGTTTCGCTGCCTGGCCGACCCCATCTTCGTTTACGTACAGGGAAATACCTTGTTGCAAAAGGACCAACGTGGCTTATGTCCAGCAGTGAGTCACTACATGCTGCCTATGATGATGATGATTATGACTTTTACACCCGATATACTTTGCTGCTATTGGTATTCAAAAAAGTAACTGGTAGTCGTTTGAGTCGTTTCACAGAAAATGCACTCCGTAGAACTTTTGGTGGTAGTTATAGTAGGTATGCAGTAGTAGCTACCAAGCAAACTACCTAACAAAAGTTGAAAGACTGCGCCTTAAGTTATACTAGTTACCTTAACTCTTACGTTGGAACTACTCCATTACCTATTAAACTATAACATACATAGGTAAACAAACTGGCTTTCATAGGCTGCACATTATCTCTGGACCAATCCTTTATTTCAACTGTATGAGGCTAGGTACTACGGTACGTCTGATATCATAATAGGTAATGTTTAGGTAGATACTAGATATATCTTCTATCATGGACTAAATATATAGTCCATGGAACTATCAGTGAACCCATCTCATCGTCATTAAGAAATAGTGTATCATGCAAACACTTTTACTGAATTTCTTTTATTTTGTGCAGATGAGCGGTAAACGAACCCGCAGCTATAGATGCGCCGTGCACCACCGAGACCGTGAGGTCAGCTCGGAGAACGACTTCCATCTACTGCTAGAAGATCCTACATTATTTGCCAGGTAAGGTTTAATTGGGTATCCAACCCACGGAACCCCTTAGAATAGAAATATAGGAAGGTAGGTACTAGGTACCAGCAAGTACTAGTGACCATGATCCATGATATGACGCGAAGAGTTTGAACTGAACGTGAATGCGCAAATCCACTCACATTCTTGAGTGAGAGTAATGAGTGGGCCCGACGCGGAAAGATCAATGATTCTCCTCTCTAAACAGGCTTTGATAAAAATTTAATTAGTAGGGCTGTGGTATGAAAAATCTCCTTGGTTGTTAATTTGACATTATTTTAACAGTGACAACAACTCAAAAAGAAACTCATTTTACAGAAGTATTTTCCGTTTTCCAAGTTTCAGTAAAATTCGAGTATGCCGTGGTCATAGACTTTATTTTTTTCGCCACAACAAACACAAAATTTCGTGTTATGATCGAGTAAATTTTTAGTCAATATAAATTTAAATTTTCTGTTTCCATGCTAAATTCAGTGTTTAATTTGATACCCTAGGGTTTCCTTACAAATACATCGCGTAACTATTCAGCTGAACACGTTCACCAACCACCGTCGTCGCTCGCTAGAAATATTTTACGTTCACATTTCGTGTCACAATGACATGTTGTATGCTTTCGTACGATAAAATCGTTAAAATTGCTTTTATACGCCGAGAATAACATAGAGAAAGCTATTTGATCGATTACTTACACAATACGGTATGAAATAGAAGTGTCGAGTTTCATTATAACGCAGAAAATCCAGGTAAACTTTCGCAATTTCAAACTTTTATACGACTCTTGAGAAAGCGTGGAGAGTAGGTTATGTTTCCCCAAAACTGTAAAGTTTCGTCGAAAAGCACACAAATTCAGACGAAAGCGTTACACTTCGAACTAGGCGCATTTAAGCCACCCCATTTTCATTCAGAAAACTCTCCCATTATACTTTTCTAAACTAATGCGTTTCCTGAAACGACGATGCTTTTCTTTTCAAATTTTCATGACGGCCTTATAGCGTCATAGCCCTTAGTACTGAAGAATAGTGTTCTTATTCGTGCTATCTTTTCCAGAATGGTGCACCTAGTAGCAATGGAAATGCTCCCTGAAGAGCGGGATCGCAAGTACTACCAGGAGAGGTATACTTGCTGCCCGCCGCCATTCTTCATAATCTGCGTCACATTACTAGAGGTAAGCTTAATTTTTTACTACTTGCGTAACTTGTAATATTGGTACCTTTTTATGAACCACTGATAGTCCGTGATCATCATTCACAGCCCTAGGTACTTGTACTTTTCCAAAGCTAGGTATGGTCCTGCCTTGGTTTGAGGCATCCATCGTGTTTCTATGCTATTCTCGTCATATTGGCGATCAACTGGAACGAGCACGAAATTGAGATGAATTCATACTGGCTTCTATAATTTCGATATAGTAGACCATACAAACGAAGTCACTTGCTTTACCCCTCGTTTGGACCCCTAGTCAAATGAATTATGCAAGAGACGTAACATGTCTCATGAGCGTGTTGCATTGTCTAAATGAAACAAGTTGCAACAGTTCTTATAATCTCTATAGGTTTCGCAATGATAACGCGATAAGCGTACCTATAACCATTGGACACAGAGGCTTATAGACTGAAAAATAATTGTTACTATGAGCCAATCATGTCAGTCAGTCCGTCTCTAGTTTCGAATTAACTAAATCAGGGGCAGCTTTGTGCTAAACGTATTGCACAACAAACAATACTGTATAGCGTGAGATCTCATTATTTACCTAGTTCTTTACGCAAAAAGTACGAGGTCAATCTGCACGACCTCAATAAAGATTTTAGGGCTTTGTTACACTGGCGCATGGCGCAGATCGGTGTAGTAAAACTGAAACACAGGCACTTGAATTCAGAGGATGACTACATTCTATTCTGAACGACATTAAACTTTTCGAAATAGAGTTCCCAGACGTATATAAAAATCCGTGGTCTCGTCACCCCTGCCCTGGCCTAGGTATACTTACCTAATTCATATCATAAAAAGAACTTTTACTATATTGAAGAGGTAAATTATTGTTATACCTAAACTAGTGTGGGGTTTTCCAAGGTTATTAAAGTTCTACTGAAGGGGGAGACTAATTTAAAAGCACACGTCCGTTTTCTCACAATGTCACCGCCCTCTAAGGTAAAGCCGTACACAGCGTAGCGTGCAATACAGAACGATCACTTTCTACGAGCCAGTACCGCTCGGATCCCGCTCCAATTGCTCCGCTTAATTAAAAATTATAATAGCGGATTTCACATCCGTGCAAACAAGCGGTTTACGTGAATCATAACAATCGCTTCGCAGTGCGCGTGCGCCGGCCGTCACACGTTGATTCACCTTACGCCACGACCACAGAATAACGTTATCAGTTTCACTAATTCGGATTCCTGGCAGTCGCGCGCGTCTTTTGGTCATGTCGGGATTGCTCATTATGACATACTTTTTCATTCCAGCCTTTTGTGCTTCGTTGGAAAAATTTATTAATTCCATTTTGTAGCTGTGTTTCTAAGTCACGTCCGTTTTATTTCTTCATTCAGCTTCTTGAAAGCTGTGTGGGCTGGATAATAAAAGGACATCCCCGAGCGTTAAAAAAATCTTTCAACATCTTTGACTTCTAAGTCTTTCTGTCTCTTCATTTTCAATCAACGATTTTCTTCGTTTTAAACATTTCGTAAGTTTTTCTGCGCTCTATTTTTCTTGAGCTTTAGTTCTGCATGTTTTTACTCTGCGGCACAAAGTACTCGATCCCCATATGCCACAGCAGCGCCAGATGAGCCGCTAGCTCTCTTTCTGCTAATAACGGTTTCCCCTAATGAATAATGCGGTGCAAACGTCATTCGTTACGTAGGTAAATTAAATAAATGAATTAAATGAAATAACTCTATTATCTTACGTACATACACTGAAGGAGCCTTCACCACGACTGTACCTAATTCTAGAGAACTTTAGACATCTAAATTGTTCAGTCCTTGTTATAAATTCAGAGGTAAAGGATTTTTTTCTTTTCAGCTCGGAGTATTCTCATGGTACGCATGTAGTACGGGCGGTGTCGCGGCCGCCGCTGGTCCAGTGCCCGTCGACTCGCCTCTCGTGTACCGCCCCGATAGAAGAAGAGAGCTATGGCGCTTCCTCACATACAGCGTGGTGCATGCAGGGTGGCTGCATCTAGCCTTCAATTTGCTGGTGCAACTAGCTGTAAGTTCCACCTTCTAGACGATTTTACGTTACTGATCGCGACGGTCAGGTCCAAAAATGTATACCTACTTTCTTACAGCGCAGCGTAGTGAATGGGGGGAATAGGGATAGATGACTTTGACTTGCTAATACTTGTCTTATTTACTTACTTACCGTTTTCCTTATTTGTTTTCCTTGTCACTTAATATTACTACGTTCATTGATACCTACATCATTTAATGTTCCTGTAGGAGTCATGTTTCACTTGAGCTGTATACCGATTACTCCTGAATGACTAATCCGATTTCATTGGGATTTTCACTGTTGTGTAGAGAATGATCGCACAATGGATGCTAAGCATGCATTAATGCTTTATTTGCAAGAGATTTTACAAGCCTATAAAGTAGATTTTGTCTTTTCAGGTGGGTCTACCTCTAGAAATGGTGCACGGAGCACTCCGTTGCGCCGCGGTGTACCTCGCAGGAGTTCTGGGAGGTTCCCTAGCAGCCTCAGTCTTAGACCCTGACGTATGTCTCGCCGGGGCTTCTGGCGGAGTTTACGCATTACTGGCAGCTCATCTCGCTAATGCGTTGTTGAACTTCCATGCGATGCGGTATGGGGCTGTGAGGCTTGTGGCGGCACTAGCTGTGGCTTCGTGTGATGTCGGCTTCGCGGTTCACGCTAGGTATACTAAGGTAAGGCTCACAAATACTCACTATTCCACTTGTAATGTTTCAGTAGCGTAACGCGTATTTGTGTACTGTACAATTTGAATTCTATTACCAATGTCTAAACACTATTTTCTTTGTCAAGCAGGAAGTCCCCCCGGTTTCGTACGCTGCCCACGTCGCGGGCGCCCTAGCCGGTCTCACCATCGGCTTGTTAGTACTAAAGCACGCACAACAGCGCCTCTGGGAGCGCCTATTGTGGTGGACGGCGTTAGGGGCCTATGCGGCTTGCACACTCTTCGCAGTACTATACAACATATTCAGCGGACCTGTTGACGAGCTGCATTATATGCCTCCTGATCCACCGCCTGATGTTGGCTTTTGACTCGGATAGAATGACCGGACAGTTGAGAAATGCAACCATGGAATTGTTGGGAGTCAACAAAACCCCAGATGGGTTTAAGATTTATGATTACCATGGTTGCGTTTTTTGTTTGAAGCTGACCGGTCTGAATGTATTGTAAATAGAAAACGCAATCATGGGGTTAGTTTCTTTAGCTATTTCAGAGTAAACTGAAATAGTAGAAGAAGCTGTACGAGTTTTGGTATTAGACAAATTATAATATTACTATGGTTGCGTTTTCCGTTCGTTACCGCAAGTTCTGGTTGGCTTGGACTCGACCTCGCCTCATTATTCCCTAAGTTTCCCGCACTACGTCGAGGTGCGAACACTCACAACACGCCTAGTCAATTTACCTTAGTGTGATTCGCGATAAGTAGTATTATAATAAACGAGGGGCCTCCCAGTATTTACAGTGTATCTACTCAGCCTGGCACGTTCTTATGCTCTCGTAAGGCCACCTCGCGATACTTAATTGTTAAGTAGTAATAATTATATTGAATAGGTGAACTATTTTTGTACCTATCAGCGTCCGTAGTGTTAGGATGAAGGCGTTACCGCGACACAACTCAATATGTTCCCTGTGAACTGGCGGGCCGACCGAATGCCGACTTACTCTTAGGATAATACAATAATAAGTAATAGCTTTATTAACAGGTTAGCGTCGCATTCGGTCGCGCAGTCAGCGTAGTTATGCCCACCACACCAAAGATTAGTATAAACCTGGCTGGAACCACGTTTTGGGTGGTGTTTCTTCCTTCCTGTTTTCAATTTTGATTGTTGTAAACTACGTAGCTCCATTATTTGCTCAGTACGAATCGAATACTTTAAGTATGCCTCAATAGTTGATTTAAACTAAAGTGATTGTTATGTAAGTAAATTGCTCAATTGCAATGATTATTATTTTTAATCAGATTATGATTATACTCAAAAGTGAGTGTTTTATTTTATGGGATCAATTGATTACTAAAAATTTGATTGTATTTTATGTGTATTGTGAATTCGTCCATTTTCATTCACCACTTGTTTGGTCCATTTGATTGTCCTTCAACTTTTACTAGCAAATACTAGCACTAGCAAATAGTTTAATTATAATAATGTGCCTGATTCCTATTATTATAACGTTAATTTGATTTTAAACTCTTATTCTAATCAAATAGCGTCGCAAAATGACTGATTTTTTGTATAAATTATTGCAGTGTTTCATTTAATTTATTTTGAAAATTATTTTAAGTACGTATGAATCGGAATAACTTTAATTATGTGATTATAATGAAAAATGAGAATAATTAAAAAAATATGGAAAAAGTTTGTGTTTGATTATTTTAGATGAATTTTGATCTGCTATGACCAATGTAGGTAAATTAAAGTCCAAGAAATCTCCAATATTTTATAAATAATTTATTTAATTATTATTTCGTAATGCAACGTAAAAAATAAATTAAAAAAATAAACTCAACCATATTGATCAACGAGGTGAAACACTACTAAGTACCGACAGCTACCCCATTATCGCCAAAAAATTGGTAACTAATGACTGGAACAGAAAGTTATAAAATAATACTGAACGAGCAAACTACGACTTCGGAATTTGTTAAATAAAAAAGATAAGTCCTAACTACCCTATCATAGAGGCCAAAAGAGGCACTTGTCAAAGACTATTTCTATGGTCCAATCAGCCGCAGCATAAGCATAGCTATTTATTTATCGTGTGAGAGTTCACCAGCGATTTATAAGTAATCATAGTACATGAATAGGCTCACTTATTGATTAAACAATTACATGGCATTTTCAGAGGTCAACTTTTGAAACACCAAGTTTCTTGATTTTTTTAGTCCATCCTGAGAAATCTGACATAGAAAGAAGAGAAAATATCTGTGTTCTGAACACGTGTTTAGATGAAACAATGAGCGCATCGTCATTTGAGTTCCACGTTGACCTACAG
The DNA here is from genome assembly GCA_918843925.1 of Eulithis prunata. Classification (NCBI taxonomy): domain Eukaryota; kingdom Metazoa; phylum Arthropoda; class Insecta; order Lepidoptera; family Geometridae; genus Eulithis; species Eulithis prunata. The sequence continues at coordinate 3,727,539 of OU974014.1, read as the reverse complement.
GTATACAGTTTCTATTCTGATTCGTCTAATTGACCGGAAAATTGAAAAAAATCAGTAGGGAAGGGTTTTTCATCTTTTCACTGTTTTTGCATTTTCGTAATAATCTTCAGAATTCAAAAAACATGCTGGTGGGTTTCAAAGGTAAACCTCTTCTCTGCGAAAACACATATCAAAAGCACAATAATGTGTTTGGAATATTCGCAGAGCTAATTAGAAGTAAGTTCTAAAAAGGCTAACGGTAGCTCGCACCCAAAGAGGCGTGTCCCTTTTCTGAAGCTCTGCCCCGCATTCTGTGGCGTACTCGTGTAGCAACGATGCTTCTTCGTGCAGTCTTTTCTGTAACAAAATTATAACCATGAAAACTACGCGCAATTCCATGTCCTCGATGGACGTGCTTTGCAAGATGGGTCATCATCATCAACCTACATCGATCCACTGCTGAGCGTAGGTCTCTCCCAAGACGTGACACTGAGCCCAGTCTTCGGCTCTTCTCATCCAGTGTTAGCGCTACATTTCGCAGATCGTCACCCCACCTAGCTGGAGGGCGTCCGACACTACGCTTGCCTAAACGCGGTCTCCACTCGAGTATTAGTTAGTAAGATAGGTAATGGGTTCGATTCTGTTGATGTTTTTTTATAAACTATACTGATTTGACAGCGCTAAAATTATCTTTGTTGTTTCAGTTCATGAGAAAGGGGTGGCAACAATTTTAGTGCTGTCCAATTAGGTTAGTTTGAGAAAATGAAACTACAGAATCGGGGGCAATGTAACATTATACGCAAATGTAACTGCGTTATGGATCCAAGCTAAGTGCAAGATCTAAGTAGAGAAGAAACGAACCTGCAAATCTGGCGATGCAGTGAATATAGCTGCTTGGGCCTCTAAGTCCCGCCGCACTGAGCGCTCGCCGAGATTCGCAGACCCCACCACTGTGGCCCATGGAACTCCACTGCCTGGCGGGTAGTACCTACAGTGAAGTTGTAGGTAATCAGTTCACGGTGCGTAACTTGCTGATACGATAATGAAGATCTTATGAATACAAAAATTGCGTTCATAATTTGAAACTTACCACATTCCCTTAGCATGGAAGGTCCACCCAGGCCGCTCATACTCCAACATTTGCAATCTGCTTGCTTGATTTGTGTCAACAACTCTCTCCCAAAATCTGAAAGACACATAACTTATAAAGAAAGCCTTAAAAGAGAAATAGATAGAGTACCTAGGTAGAGACCGTCTAACTAAAATTATAAATGCGAAAGTTACGATTCGTCAATCTTATCATTCTTATCGCAGCTATTTGGATGGAAATTGTAAGATAGAATGCGTCTTCACGCACAGCTGGATTATTCAAAATGATACTTGTATGTATAAAAATAAGTAACATTTCACTTTGAATGAAAAGTAGTGGAATAGGTATTAGTTTTTAGGTTAGACGGGTCTCTACCTATTTCAATCAGCACCCACTATTAACTGTCGGATAATCCAATATGGTACCTAGTAAAAGTACAAGATTCGGTATCAGCATAACATCTACTTATACCAGTTGTGTAACAGACAAAAATATATACAAACAAAACTTACTTTTTGGCAATTAGTGAATATGCAAATGGTATGCCACCAGCTGGTCCCGAGGCGCCAAGAAATCCATTAGCCTGAAATAAAAAGAAGCAGGACTTAGGCTCGTATTCTGATAAAGAAATTGTTACTCAAGCATAGAATTGAGTAGAAATTCTCATACAAAATCTATCTCTGAGCAATCAAAGATTACAACCGTAAATTACAAGGTTCGAAAAAAACACCAAAATCTTCCCTTTTCGTAGAAGAGCTCAGAACCTACCGTATTCTATGTTATATTACTTTGGTAAGCTGATGGCCCACTTGATGTTAAGCACTCTGCCTATAACACAGAGCAAGCAAGTCCATTGATAACATGCTCTACTCTAAAATTGATACATTAATTTATACCTTTCATTATTTATTTATTAGTTAATAGAGTAAAGATTAATAAGTAGGTACACATAAGTAGGTCTTTATATGATTAAATTGATTTCATCATTATTTGCAGCCCTTGTGTTTTATAAGTACTATTCCTTATTGTGACATTAGTATCTTGTTTCAATAAACTAGAACTTATAATTGACACAGCACTGCTTTGTTTGTTTAAGCTACAAAGATAGTGACTAACTTACCTACTTATTGTTATGAGGATATCTTTACTCTTTTCCCGATACTCTATTTTATAAAAACTTGACAAAACAAAATCTGACAAAATGAATTTTCTAGATTGAAGGCACTAGTCAGATTAAATAACAGTTCAAAGCATACTAACCTACTTAATTATTCAATTTGTTTTTAGTATTTATATTTACCTACCATGGGGGGGTTTTTAACTCACACAATTCATAACTTTTGAGTTTATAAAATCTTTGTAAAACTTACATTAGGATGAGCCATTAGCAAACTTATATTTGCCTTGCAATGGCTCAACAGCGTCTTAGCATAATTATCAGTCAAGTTGAAGTATCCGGTAGCGAGTCTTATGTAGGAACCTTTAGGTACTGAAGCCAAGAAGTGGTTTGTAACCTCCTCATCTTGAGTAATTTTGAACTCTCCCATTTGTATTAAAGGAAATATCCATGTGTCATTGTGGGATACTGAAATAATTAATAGTTTGAGTTTTAGAGTTCATAACATTATCAACATGGATCATGTTTTTCATTGACATGCGTCATGGCTCAGTCGGTAGTAGCTCTGCCTTCCGTGCTGTGGGTCGTGGGTTCGATCCCCACCGAGAACAAACATTTGTGTGTTGTAAACATAGATGTTTGTTCTGTGTCTGGGTGTTTCTGTGTATTATAAGTATTTACAAAAAAAAATGTATATATATGTATTCTATCAGCCATTTAGTTTCCATCGTACAAGCTTTGCTTAGTTTGGGACTAGAAGGCGTTGTGTTAAGTGTCCGTGAATATTTATTATTATTATTAACAGCTTGTCATTTCCAGGCACTAAGGAAAATCCTATCAAATGCGAAAGTTTGTCAGGATGTATGTATACATGTTTGTTCTTCTTTCACACAAAAACTACTGATCTGATTTGGATAAAACTTGGAATATGTATTGTCCGTGACCTGGATTAACACATGCGCTACTTTTTATCCAACAGGACGCGAACGAAGCTAGTACACAATAATTTTGTATTTGTGTCTAAAATAGTGCCTATTTTACCACCCCATGCTATCTGTCAGTTATAAATATCCTTCTCTCTACTTTAGACTTGCCCAAATGCTAAGAAAGATGGATATGTTTTATTTATTTTTATATGACTTCCAGTATGAGATCTAGTATTCTTTTTAACATACATTATAGCTTACCTTCTTTGCTATCTAATCTGGATAATTTAGAAAGTTGTTGCTCCCTCCACTTGTAAATAAGATTTAAAATTCTATTATTGATATCTTTGGTCAGTATTTCTTTGCTTTCATACTTATTACTACTCAGAATTCCATCTTTTACACAGCTTTTACTGAAGACAGATACTTCATCTGAAAAATAAATAAATATACACACCTACATTATTTATTCAAATGTTTTTATAGCATGATAAGTTGTAAATAGCTTACATTATTACAAAAAACTAAAATAAAACAAATGTATTTTAACCAAAACTTACAGTCTTCATACCTATAAGTTCTTTGTAAAAGTTTGCAAGATCCGCATCCACAATTTCAATATAACGATCCTGTCGCTGTCCAAAATAATCACTGGAACAATTGGCGCCACTCAACAACACCGCATCATCAGCTATGTAAAGCTTCATGTGTTGCAGGCCAACTATTTCATTATAACGAGAAGGGAGGGCTTTAGACCAAGACCCTTGTAACCGAGGTGTCTGATACAAGCTAATTCTACATTGCTCTGAGCCATTTATGAAATCCTGAAGCAGAGTAACTGAATTCATCTCTCCCCGCGTTCCTCTCTGATAGTCTAACAAAACATCAAACTTCAAGTTTTTATTCATCATTACATTTTCTTTAGTTTCTTGCAACAGCCTTTTTTCGAGGTTCCCTGTGCCAATGTATAGACTCGCAATGGATATTCTTCTGTTGGCATTCCGAAACCTCTCACACAGCGTATCGTAGAACTTCCTAGGGTCAGTGATTATATTTACTTTCGAGGAGTTCACAGGGAAACATGGTGCCACACTATACAACCAGTTAAAATATTGAAGCTCTACTTGCTTGAATCTAATCGGTATGTTGGCGTTTATCAGCATAGTAAGAAAATCACGTCTTATAGTCAGTACATAGGTACCTAGGTAGAATAATTTCTTGGGTTTGTATATTTAGTCTAGCTTGCAAAAATCACAAAACGGTACCGTACTTTTAGAACCAAAGAATGATACCGTGTTATTTAACTAATAAGTATCACCTATTTTATTTTATTATCCATGTAAAAGTTACTGATTTATTCTTCAGATTCCGGAAAGAATTCCCTTGTTTTGACATAAAATAAAACTAAAATCCAAAAGGAATGAGGAGTGGGATTGAGATGAGAAGGCAAATGAATGAACGAATTAGCCCACATGAAATTAGCTCGAATCCGAGCAAAGTCCGAGTCATTCGTCAAGTCGGCTATCGTTCTCGGTCAACAAACGAACCACGATACGAAAATAAATTCATTCACATCATCCCCCAAAAAATGGAGGTGATCGAATATTTTAATTATCTTTATGATCATTTTCAAAACAACGTATGTAATTAATATTTTTATTATTCACTTTATTACATTAAAATTTGAACCTACGCTTGCTAGATAAAATGAATAGTATTATTATTTTCATTAGTCTGACCGGCCTGAAGGTAGTGCTTTGTGCCGGGTAGCAGCCGTTTATTTTAACTTCCGGGGTGTGTAATTTCACATCCGGTTTCATCTTGCATTTTAATTGTGTACTCTATGGACTATATGATAAAGCACAATATAGAGTGAATCTTATTTTTGTCCAAAAAGTCGTTTAAAGATATTAACTCACTTATTAGGTGGAAATCAACCATTAAAATTATTAATTTTTTTTTTATCATCTAAACATCAAATAAAAATATTGAGCTAATATTGACACCTATTATAGTCTACTATAATAGTAGACTCTTTATTTGTTCGGTAGGGTAGGTAAGGTTATGGTAGGTAGGTACCTACCTATCTGAATAATTTATGCAGATGCAGTGTATAAAAATACATACATCATTATTATTCTAACTATATCGGGTAGGTACGTCAAGATAATAATAATAAACATACAACATATTTTTTTCTTTTTTATATAATAACTTTGTTGATAATCTCACGAAAAATAATAAAGTTGCAGGCGTCTGTGACGTGGGCATTATTTCAGACTTTATCTTCATGAACTTCTCCTTGGTCGATGCCATAAAATATTTTACCGTCCTTAACATAAGCCCAAGCCATCCGTTTCGAACTGAAGTGTACACCTACATCTCCAGTTTTGGACAAAGTTATAGCACCAGCTGTATTACTCAAACGAGATGTCATACCTAAAACAAAATTAATGTAGGTATGTACGTACGTAGGTCAAACTAGAAGCTATGGGAATATCAAGTACTTAATATACATAGATAGGTACCTACTTAGTCGCAGATGGTGTTCATACCACAAGGCATACTTAATCGAAACTTACCGTTAATAGCGTTTATCGTCGCAGTGTTAGCATCCACGCCAGATTCCATAACTTTTATTATGGCATGGGCCAGACAATACTTTAATATTGACTCTCCGTGCCCTAAAAATAAATCATTTTGATAAAAAAAACAGTGATGAAAGTCTTATGTGCAATGTATACTAAAGAAATCTTTATTACAACTTCTGCTACTTTACCTGTAGTAGATACGCCACCGATATTATCATCAGCGTATGTTCCACTTCCAATTTGGGGAGTATCACCAATGCGACCAACAGCCTTTCCACTCATACCACCCGTACTGGTTGCCACAGCAATGTGACCTTCAGCGTCCACGGCAACGGCTCCGACTGTTCCTACACCCATCTGTATTTATTTCATAATTATTATAAAAATAAAGCAAAATTAACACAGTATTAGGTACACCTTTTCTTTCCTCGTTCTTGGAAAAAACATAGTGAAGTTGTAAGTAGGTAGGTACACATACATCACAAGTACCAATTTCAGTTCTTCCAAACTCTCCATGTTTCATGAACTGTTCAAGTGCATTTTTGGCATGTGGACTTATCAAAGATTCTTGAGGAATGGTTGAGAATCCCTGAAAGTAAAATAATAACAGCAAAATATTAAATTAAAATAACTGTTTATAACTTTATGTACCTATCTACTTACCTTACGTAGAATTACCTTTTCCAAAGCGAATAATTTAGCACCATCCGCTCCTAGTAATGAATGGGGAGAATCCGTTAGAACTTTACGGGCAATGGCTATCGGATGAAGAAAATCTTTTACCAATGTAACAGCACCTACGTCTAAATGTGTACCACTCATTATACTAGCTTCCATTTCTACTTCACCGTTCAGATTCAGGACTGAACCATATCCTGCAATATAATTAGCTTTATAGGTATATTTTTTCTGCCAATATGTAGGTAGGTACTATCTATGAAGTACGAATAAATAAGTTTTGAAACATTCAATTCACCAGCATTAAAATTGTCATCTAATTCCATTGATACAACTGCTGCTTCAACAGCGTCAAGTGCATTTCCACCATCGCGTAATTTTTGATAGCCTTCTCTTACTGCAATTCTCACTCCATCTAACTTTCCCTGGACTCGACTTTGTGGTATATCTCCAGCACCACCGTGAACAATAATAATTGGCTTCATTTTCTATCTAGAAAATAAATTAAATGTAGAAAATGTTCAACTATAACTGTTTTTAATGTTTACATTGTGATGGAAAATAATTGCAAAGTAGGTTAGGTACTACCTACTACGGTTTGCTACCACTATCATAAGAGAGTAAGGAAATATGTTACCTAATAGTACCTAAGTAGGTACCTTCCTAAGATACTTACCTAGGTATCTACCTACCTACCTATTTAGCTAAACCTCGTTGCCTACAATCCATTTTTTATTCGTTGAAGAGCTATAGATAGATACTTTAGCAGTAAGTAGATATACCTACCTTCCTAGATAAGATAAATTTTAATATGGTCTACTACGTTATCAAAGTACCTATACGTACCTACCTACCTACCATAGAAAAACAAGAAAAATGTATGTAGGTAGGTACCTACTAGGTACGGGCACAGGGTAAGTATACGATCGTATTTTGACTAAATAACCTTTTACTGGGACATCTTATAACTGGGAGGATACTTTTGTGATGGTGTGGTACCTATCTAGGTACCTAGGTACTGAGAGGTTTCAGGTACTTATGTGCTGCAGAGGATATCACAAAATGTTAAACTAGATGTAGGTTCCTAGCTACTGCGCTCGCGCAGTAGCATACTACGGCATGCAATACCTAGAATACCTACTAACTACCGGTAGGTACCGCAGTAGTCGCGCAGTAAAAAAAAAACTTTTTTGCACAGAGTTAACCCGTATTTAAAACATGTATTTATACTTTGATACCTTAAATAATAATGTATACGTACTTACACAGTTATCGGTTTACTGTTGAGAGTGACGAAGAGAAGACTAAGTAGGTGTACCTACTAGCGATAGATAAAATATTGTCGTGCCCTGTCAGGGTTTATATTGAAAGCAATTAAGGGTTCATATTGAAACCCACAATATGAATGCAATAGAGAACTTGAACTTGATATTTACACTCGCAGGAAAACACCTTTAGCTAGCCAGATCTTGTCTTTATTGTATCGATATAGGAAAAAACTCAACGTTGCATTCGAAATCACTTTTACAATTTTTACTTAGTGTACTTACTGGTAATAGTTAATGGAAATGAAGTTAAGGCAATGCAATCGCTTCCATGTTTTGTTGCATTTTTGTAGTACAGTTTTAATCTGTGCATTTTTGATTCTGTCTGCTGGCTGACTTCACGCTGACTTCATCCAACTTCATCTCGCTGCCATCCGACACTGCACTACACTACACGACACGACGACAGACGCCAAGACAAGAGTCATCATCATCATGGTCGATTCCGTTCCATGTCGATTCGATTCCGTCTTCGATTCGATTTGATTCATGATTCGATTGTCGTGTCGTGTGATCTCATACGTGATTGTCGTCTTGATTGACGTTCAACGATCTTAGTTCATTCATATTTTATAGGTGTTTAATATTTCTTTCAACTAATGAAAAAAACGAATACAAAAAAATAACAATAACATTCGTTAAAAAAAATGGCGGTGTTCGAATATTTTTAATAACACATGTTATTTCACTTCAACACAAGGTGAACGTATGTAGGTAATATTTTTATTATTCACTTTCTTTACTGCATTGAAATTTGAACCTACGCTTGCTAGATATAATGAATAATTTTATAACTCACCACGAAAATTATTCTTTCATTTTAATGCATTGAAATTTGAACCTACGCTTCCTAGATATAATGAGTAATTTTCATATTTTCATTAGAGTGACCGGCCTGAAGGTATTCTTTTATTTTAATGCATTGAAATTTGAACCTACGCATCCTAGATATAATGAGTAATTTTCATATTTTCATTAGAGTGACCGGCCTGAAGGTAGTGCTATGTGCCGGGAAGCGGCCGTTTAATTTCATTTCCGGCTTCATCTGCATTTTTGACTGTGTACTCTATTATCTATGAGATAAAGCTCAATATAGAATGAACCACTACTTACGATAATTAAGTCGTTTAGTGTATATTTAACAACATTGATCTGCATTCAATTGTATGCTTTAAGTTGGTTAAAATAAAACACAATATAATTTTTATCCAAGGATCATGAATACAATTGTTATTTTTGGCAAATTGAATGAATGACAATGATTGAATGAATGAGACCTAAGAGACGAAAATTTATTTAGACTTGCGATTTGCATTTTTGCGCCATCGTTAGATGGAAGAAAGTGTTTGTTTCGAAGTCGTATTATGTGAAAAATGCCGAGAATAAGTTCGGATATATGGAACCATTTCGATCAATGTGCGCGCCGATGCGCCGGTACATTAGAATAGAATAGAATAGAATAATTTTTGGCAATAAAAATTATTCTATTCTATTCTATTCTAATGTACAGGCGCGGCGGCGGTGGCGTCGCAAAGTTGGCTACCTGCAAATACTGCAAGAAAAAGTTTTAATTTTATTGAAATATGAAAAGTAAACCTGTGTAGGATGCCCTTATATTTCTTATCTGTGGACCGTTCGTGTGAACGGTGAATGTTTTTGTCTATGAAAAATTGTCTGTGCTCGCTCTCTGCTAATATCAATCATTCACTCATGCGTATAAATAAATTTATCTAAGCGAGTTTATCGAATATTTATTCAAATAAAATTAATCATTAAAAATAACGATATATTTTTTTATAGTTATAACATTAACTAATAAAAAAAATTAACCGATATTGACACCTCTAATTCATATACATTTCGTATTCATTCAATCAGTTCATTTCATTCATTCAAATAAAAATGGTGGTTGAAAGTTTACGTGATAATCGTGTGTAATTCACTTTTACACAGTTTTATTCCAATGTATCTTTAAAAACATAATAAAATGACCACCCCAATACCTAACCGTAAATACGGTGCTCAAAAAATACGATTGACCAGTAAGTTACTTGCATAATAACAGTTCTAAACTGTTGTGATTTGCTTGCTTTCAATTCGCATCACACCTATTCTCTACCGAAATATTATTTTGTTTTTAGTTCTGTGCGCGAGGAATCTGGTTCGCAAGGATCTATTTCGTAAGTTTCGTCCTTTCGTCGTATCGTTTGAAGTTATTAGTACCTACTGTATGTAGGTAGTTTGATTTCAAGGACTAGCACTTGTTGTTCTTGATGTACTGCATGATGATGAGATTTGTCTTCAACAGGTCTCCCGGATCCGTTTGCTAAAATCTCCGTAGATGGAAGTGGGCAAGTTTACTCAACAAATGTTGTAAAAGCCACACTTGACCCAAAATGGAATACACACTACGATTTATACTTGACCAAAGGAGACGGAATAACAATAAGGTCTGTCTGGATTTCTTACACGTCTTAGTTTCTTTAGTCTAGTTCAACTACACATGGTTTCCATTTCTATACACAGATATTTAACCAGTATTATAATTAAATAATTTCATTAATTATTTCAAAATATTTATGGTCGTGCAAAATTTGCTAATCAAACAATAATAAACCATACCTACAGGATCAGTAAAATACTTAATGGGTACTAAAATAGCAAATAACTGCAGTTTTACTTTAGTAATCACTTTACATGGTTAATTTTTATGAACAAACATTTCTTGCATATAGGTAATTTGGATGAAAATTTCATCCGTTTCACTTTTTAATAATATACCCAAGCTAAGTTTGAGCAATATAATGTAGCAAACTAAAGTATTTATAGTCTGTAACTAAGTGTAGTGTTCAATGACCTATAACTTTCACACATACCACACTCACACTCAGTGTAAAATAATTTACACAATATGTCCAGCCTTTTGTATTTAAATTATGCAAAGAATCTTTATGAACAGTTTTTTCTATACCAATTCTGATGCTAGCGACCAAGTGTTATACATAAAGAATTTTATAGTAAACTAGCCGTCGCCCGCGGCGTTGCTCGCGTTCTACACCCTTTAGGGTGCGACTTTTCAAAATTCCTTTCTTAGTGCACCTCTACACTATAAGGATACTACCCTCCAAATTTCATACTTTCAAGTGATTTAGCAGTACCGGTACCAACACGGTGTAATAATGCTGGCCTTGAATGCACTGAAGTCGAATTTTAGATTTGTTTGGTTGAGCAAAGCACCCTTTTTCATACCGCTATTAAACCATGACTTATAATTTTTTTATTAAATTTTCCATGAGTCTTATTTATAAAAGTGCCCTCTGTGTTATGTCCGGAGATCAAGAACTACAGATGTCAGAGCCTATATGATTTTTATAATTTCTTTCAGTGTATGGAATCAACGAAAAGTTCACAAAAGACAAGGCTCTGGGTTTCTTGGCTGTGTTCGCATTCAACCTTCTACAGTACACAAGTTGAAAGACACAGGATGTAAGTGTTTGTTGTTTTGAAGCTTCCACTGAGGCATTGGAATTTGTATCTAACAATCGGCTTGAATGACGCGTTGGGAAATAATTTAATTGTATAACGAAATTCCAGAGAAAATAGTACATTGTTTGCCAAAATATGCTAAAATAGTACCTACATGAGTTTTAATTGTAGCTACTTTCATTTTTAGTTATAGCTTGTAAACCTCAAAAAAGCTGTAATTAAAAGTGCAAGTTGAAAAATAAAGCTACCACTTTCAGACCAATGCCTAGAGCTGCGAGACGACGGCACAGGGGAGTCTATAAGCGGAAGAGGGCAGGTCATTGTATCGCTGCTGTCACGTGATGGCACTCGCGGTGAGCCAGCTTCGGCGGCCGGTGAAGGTAGTCCACTCGCGGTAGTAGGACCCGCTGGGGAAGTCAGACCGCCCAGAGATCCACCGGTCAATTCTAACTCATCACAACCCTTGCCGCAGCATTGGGAGGAGAGGTTCACTTCTGGTGGCAGGTAACTAAACCTCTCCATAATATCTTAAGTACCTAGCGAGACGACGGTACTAATCTGCTGGCCTAGCATGAGCGTCCTAGACACTAATTTGACTACAGAATAAAATAAAATTATATCCAGTTAAAATGACCTCTTTTTTTCGACAAAATAGACGGGACTAGTGTATATGATCTGTGACGGGACCATGGTTTTGTCCGCTCATAAAAGAAACACTGCTTATGTCTAACTGCGAAAAATAGAGGTGTCTCTGAGCTACATAATTAATCGCCCGACGCGCCACAATGATCGTAATTCTTACTTAGTTGTTGCAAACACTGATTATTGCTGAACTTCAGGGCGTATTACGTGAATCACGCGACGCGACGCACGCAATGGGACCGGCCCGACGGTTCCGTCTCGTCGCCGTCGCATTCAACGCCGCCGTCGTCACCAACACCTGCGATATCCCCCACAACACCAATAACTCCCACAACACCAATATCCCCTTCAACGCCAATATCTTCTACAACGCCAATATCGACGCCGACTTCGACCGGCTCGCTGATCGACACGCAAGAACATGCAACTTCGATATCACTCAGGTGAGCTAATATATCAATATTATCTCCTTTCAATTGACTCCTACATCTTTTGAAACTCTAATATCACCCTCAACGCTGTCTACGGGTTTTTCTAAAACAATTGAATTTCAAAATGGCTATTAATTTGACATTTAGAACTTGTTCTTCCAGGCCAGAACCACAACCCCAAACTGCTGTAAGATCACGTCAGACAACCGCACCGTCAACGCCTTTCACACCGACTGTACCTATCCCGCTCACACCTGAAGCGCCGCCTATTATTGCTGCCCCCGACTTACCACCTGGCTATGGTAACAATTTGAACTATTTTTTAAATTTAATATAAATAATTTCAATTTAATTGTTTTGCTAACTATAACTACCCTCTAAAACCAACAGAAATGCGAACAACAGCGCAAGGCCAAGTGTACTTCTACAATACGGCAACCGGCGCTTCGACATGGCACGATCCTCGAGTTCCGCAACATTTACGTCATTGTGCCGCCGCCGCCGGACCTTTACCACCCGGATGGGAAATGAGACATGCACCGTCTGGCCGACCTTACTTCGTAGACCACACTAACAGGACTACCCAGTTCACTGACCCGCGTCTGGCGCTCGCTACCAGACTCGTAAGTGAAATTTATGACATCACTGGCATACTCTGTTGGGGATGAGGCATGCGCCGCCCGATCGACGCTACTTCGTAGACCACACTATCAAATCGGGAGAACCATAGGTCTTGAATATTTGAATGTTCCTATTTGAAATTCTCAAAGGCTAATCTTTAACAGGCACCCCCTGAAACGCCTCCAGTACCAACGGTAGCGCCCCCTGTGACGTCAGAGCCGTCAGATTCGGACGCGCTGCCGAAATACAAACGCGACCTCGCGGCTAAAGCGAGAGTATTACGAGCTGAACTACAGGCCTTGCAACCACAGACTGGACACTGTCGAATAGAGGTACACAACTGCACCAGCTACACTAAATAATAACACACTGTTCCCAGTTCACTTATACCGTAGATTTATTTAGTACTAGGTGCCGCCCGCGACTTCGTTCGCGTCCCGTTAGATCCCGTTGATTTTTCGGGATAAAAAGTAACCTATGTGTTAATCCAGGTCACCGACAATATATATTCCAAGTTTCATCCAAATCGGATCAGTAGTTTTTATGTGAAGGAGTAACAAACATCCATCCATACTTACAATATATTATTATGATTAGTAGGAAGTAATCGTTCTTATTTTCGACTTCTCTACATAGATAACACGCAACGAAGTTCTAGAAGAATCTTACCGACTCGTGATGAAACTTCGCGGCAAAGAACTACGCAAGCGTTTACTCGTCAAATTCCGAGGCGAAGAGGGCTTGGACTACGGGGGCGTGGCCCGAGAATGGCTCCACCTACTTGGCAGAGAGCTATTCAACCCGCATTACGGACTCTTTCAGTACGCGAATGCAGGGGACGATAGATACGCGTTGCAAATCAACTGTGATTCTGGGGTATGTGTATTATTCCTACTTTCATCAATATTATTACTATTTCGTTGTGGGTGGGTATGTTCTGACGCAAGCAGACGTTTTGAAACAGAAGGAGAAGGAGCGTCAAAGAAGGTCAAATCTCAGTGACACGTCCTGGGATAGAACAACTATAAGAAGATTGATACAAGCATAATTTGATATTAATGAAGATGATTTCATCCTCAGGTGAATCCAGAGCACTTATCATACTTCCATTTTGCCGGTCGAATCCTTGGCGTGGCATTATTCCACGGGCATCAGTTAGACGCGGCATTCACGGCACCTTTCTACAAACAGCTACTAGGACGGGCGATCACACTGCGTGATATAAAGGATGTTGACCCTGAGCTACATCGCTCCCTATCATGGATGCTGTAAGTAAATGAGCTTCTATTGTAGTTTTTAAGGCGCATTATAATTTGACGTTATTCCACGGGCATCAGTTAGACATAGCATTTATGGCACTTTTCTACAAACAGTTGTTAGAACAAGCAATCACATTGTAAAAATCATATTGAATGATTTAAAAAACGTTAGTAGGACTAGAAAACCAATATTAGGCGTAATATTTTAAGACACTTAAATTCTTTATTTTAGACCTATTTTGCTGAAAAATTATGATAACACACTGACAACAAAGTTTTTGTATATATATTTGACAAATGGTTATTAACTTTTCAGTGAAAACAGCATCGCCGGCGTAATAGACACAACCTTCTCCGTGGAATGCTCGTCCTTTGGTGCCGTGAGAAGCATGGAGCTGCGGCCGGGCGGCGCCAACGAAACCGTCACCGACGCGAACAAACGCGACTACGTGCGGTTGTACGTCGCACATCGCTTCACTCGCGGCGCTGAGCGGCAATGGCTCGCGTTACAGCGAGGATTAGCAGACATCATCCCTTCACAACTGCTTAGACCCCTCTCACCGAGGGATTTGCAACCTTTACTTGCTGGTAGAGCTGACTTGGACCCGGCCGATTGGCGGCGTCATACAAGGCTGAAGCATGTGACACCTGAAGCGCCGATCGTGGGATGGTTCTGGGAGATAGTTGAGGGTTTTGATGCGGAGATGAGGGCGCGATTGCTGCAGTTTGTCACCGGATCGAGAAGGGTCCCGTTGGCTGGTTTTCGTGCTTTGCAGGTACGCTTTTTATGCTTTTTTTATGTTTTCACTTAATTCTCGGGTATCATTTTTCATGTTTTCATCTATTCAGAGTTTCGTCGAAATAAGTCGTTACTTACTCATGGGGCCGGGCCACAAACATAAGTTTTGTTCTCTTGTAAACAATAACTGTTGATGTTGTTCAACGGTATTGAGTCATTAGAGCCTCTGCAGCATTTTATAATATTTAATAACGAACCAAATTTCATTCAAATGGCTACAATTTATTGTGGATATTTTCAATAAAACTGTGTATTTTCTCAGGGTTCAACTGGTGCAGCGGCTCCCAGACTGTTCACACTGCACCTAGTTCCAGATGCGTCCCCAGACTCGTTGCCCAAAGCGCACACCTGTTTCAACCGACTCGACTTACCCCCATACCCAAACAAAGAGAAGTTCCATGATAAACTCAAGCAAGCCGTGCTCGAAACTGCCGGCTTTGCTGTCGAGTGACCGCTAGTGACGTCACGGTTCACGACTTACACTGCCGTCTACCATCGATTTGTTTTGTACAAGGTTTGCAAGAGTTTTGATAATCGTAATGTGAAGATTATTTATCTGAGTTACACTGCGCGGCAACGATAGCTCCACTGCGGAACGTTGCTGAGTTGCCGCGCAGTGTAATTTTAGCTTCAGTCCGGTCAGAAACGCTTGAAAAATTATAATCTTAAAAAGTGAGGGTACTCTGGTGAGCCTATTTTCATTTGTTGATGACATCTGGATGATCCAGAGAAAAATATTGATGTAATTTGTCGAGCATTTCTGAGCAGCTCAACCCAATTGTAACGACTTGTTGTAACTAAACTAAACAACGTAAAAGAAAAGCATATAATTTTTCCTATATAAAAAAGCGAAGACGGGAAATTTGCGCGTAAAATATGTGATTATTGTGTTCATACGCGCTAATTATTTATAGGCCCTTGAGCTATTGATATATTTGTACTAGTGTAATTGACTGCTTGTAAATATTCGCGTATAAGCTGTAATCTCCTGCTTTGTCTCTCATTCTCATCAGGGTTTTGGCTTTATACATGAAATACTTATTCAAAACTTGTAAAATTATATTAACACTACATGCGACAGTGCAAACAAATTTAACATCAAATTATTCACCTTTTTACTATACAGTTAGGTGAATGTATGATGTGAACACACGCAGATGGTAACATTCGTAACAAGAGCGACAAAGTTTATTGTCTTTTTATAATATAAAGGAGAAGTCTATTTGTACATCATTTAGGATAAGTATGTATTGAGTTGTGTGGAATTTTGGCTGCTACAAATGAGACTGAATATGACCGAAATTAAATGAAATGACAAATATACTTCCCATATTTAATGCATTATGGAAACAATATTTACATATTCATCAGTTAGAATAGAATACCGTTATTGTATTTAATCCGAGGCGTGGGCGGCACTTTGCACATTTATTTTAAGCATTTTGTACTTGTTTATTGTTATTCTGAAACTATATTTACATTCATAATTATTTGATGCTTAGATTACATTATACTTATTAATCACAATGTAGATATTGGGTCTTCCACATCATAATTAACATGCAATCATATTTTCCAATGTAAGGATCTAGCATTAGCATAGGCACTATTTTGTCGTACAAAATAGCATGGCTAAAAAAATATTTTTATAGAATTTATGTTGGTTTTACAGTACAAATTAATTCAGTAATTTTTCCAAGCCTTGTAACATTTCCCAGTAGCTTTGTTATAACAATGAGGCCTATTTACTTTGTTGGTGCCTTATATGTAGCACTGAGACAACAATAATATATTCTTCTAGCTGCATATTGGTTGGGAAGCTAGATTATTTATCATGCCAATCTTATTTATCAGATTACCAACAAAGCTATATACAATTCTAACAAAATGATATTATTTATTATAAGGAAAAGTGCCTTTTAGAATATTTACTAGGTAAGTTACATGCATAGTTAAATTTTACATTTAGTTTAATTTATGATATAATTATGTATGTATGTATTCTGTGAGTAAGATTTTTATGTTAAACAAATAGATTATTTTTGCACAATAATTCATATTTTTATTTATTTCCCTGCTCGGTTCGTGGTGAGTGATTGATGGATGGACAGTAGTGCTACCCAAGTGCTACTCCTATGGTGGGGTAGTATAAAAGTGTTTATCATTCTTCCAAGGTGCATAGGGTACATAGTATTAAGAAGATCTGTGAAGGTACCTACGTCACGTACGTACTTTGGTTCTTTTATTTATGGCCTCTGTCCGTCATTAAGACAAATTTGTCTATGGTAGTGGATGTAGTTCGCGAGTGCCAGTTGTCAATATTGAACATACTATGTCACTGTCACAATGCACATAAAGCTGTCATTTTTTTTTTGTTGTTACGCTTGTCCTCTTGCCAAGAAAGCTGTCATTTTGGCTTAGTGTTGCCAACTTGATCCCAGCTAGGCTAGAACTAGCTGATTTTTAAGATCGTTGTTTTATTAAGCTTGTATTGTACGTATTTGTTTTGACAAATCTCAACATGATGATAAAACAAAAGAATAACGCTCTGGATATTTATGCCTGGTATTCTGAAATATATCATTATAAGTTTCTTCATCAAGAAAATCAACATGTTTTTGGGTATTTACATGTTTCAGCACAAGAAGTCGAAGTGGACCGTAGACCGTAGTAACATAAGTAGAAGTAGGTAGGTGTACCGATTTTTTACATTATTCTGTCAGACTCACAGTGCCGACCGATGGCAGCACTAAAACAGAAATGCTTTTTTTGTTTGTCTGTCGGTCGCCTTCAAAGTCGCTTTGCTTTGGTTCTTTCATCTTTGGTTATGCGTTAGCATCTTTAATCTGTGGTTGGTTTTCGTATGCTTGCTTTTTGTTCGAGATCTCTCTTGTCGTAGTAGCACGCGTATTTATTACAAATAGTCGCTAGCTCGGCTCGCTGTATTTATTTTTTTCCGAAGCGAGCGCATGCCACTTTGTTTTGCGTCTGATTTGTCTAATTGCCAGTTCCACTGTGTTCCATATCCAAACGGTCAGTGAAAGAAGTTCAGTGCATGGATGGTGGTGGATACAGTGATCGTGTAGTGATTCTTGCGACGCTTGACTTGAAAATCGATCAGAATGCCTACAAGCGCTGTTTACCAGCCCACGACGGTGACCTACGAACAGCAGCCCAACGACCAGCGGTGGAACTGCCCCATCAGCTACTTCTCACGGCGCGTGACGAGTAGTTTGAATCGGGCAGTATGCGTGCGGATTGGGCTATGTCTGATGGGCAGCACATTATCCATTGTTGGTAAGTTATCCATATCATAAAAGCACCATCATCATGTTGACTACCAGCTTTAGAGTACCTGTGATGCTTATTTATTTTAGATACATTTCTCTAGGCAAGCTTGTATCAAGTTCATACTTAGAACCTGAGCTTCAGCGTTCATCTTGCTAGACATATTGTTTATCGGGAAGTACCTACTGTTCATTTTCTGGCTTTAGTCATCTTATTATAATAATAATGAGTACAATAATTGTACTCATTTGTTTTGAGTATATTTAGAGTTTGTAACATGGTTTGTGTTGTGGCTGTTACCGAGAATACCATTGTTATTTTATTAGGCACCAATATGATTTGTTTTATCCTGTGTGCTTTGAGGCTACAGAATAAGTAGGTATACTACTTTGGAATAGTTCCAAACATCTTTGTTCCCATTGTGTTGCTACATCCAGATGGTATACTTTATAACTTACACAAAACCATATAAAATCTACAACTTACCTTTTTTGTGTTTTGCTGCTCTATTGATGTAATGCTTTGTAAAAGTAAACTGCCTTAGACATTTTATTCACGAACGAAAGCTATTAGTTTTTTATGTCGTCAATATATGATATCTTAGCTAAAAAATAAATTAGTTTGATAAACTTCAAGATTAGGTTATTGCAACATTTTTGTAGGCCATGCATCAATGGATTTTTCGTTTCGTATAATTTATATGCACATTAACGCGAGCTTAACGGTGAAGGAAAACATCGTGAGGAAACCCTTGGCATAGTCAGCTCTGCATGTATTGACCTTGTCTTTCCTGTGGGTATGGCTGCCTATGCCGAGAGGATGGTATAGGTGCTGGGCAAGCCTACTCCATCTAAACATTGTCCCAGGCACTACAGTGTCCCGTTAAGTGTAGGCATAGGTGGCCTCCTGACGCTGTATAAATCATCTTCAATTAGTTTTTAAATAGATAATCTCAAAATTGACTATTAGGTCTTTATTTACCCAAATGAGTAACGCTTTAGGCAATGACTTTACAAATGACTTGAGACTAGTTGAATTAATATACATATAATGTTAGTCCATTGTTCAATTGCTGTTTTACCCTTGGTCACATATTTTGGATGGTCAGTCAGGATCTAGAAGGTCTGGAGCAAGTACGGGCCGAGGTCCCACCTTTTTTAAAACTTGCAATGATGGACATTCAACTTCAAAAAATGCAACTTTTCCAAGGTTGATTATCATATTTTCATGTTTTTAAGTCGAAATAATTACATACTTGATTCTGCATTTTTATGAATGCTGCTGCTTAATAAATTAACCAAAAATAATCAATCGCAATATTTATTAATACTGTATCGAGGTATGTTACGTACCTACACCTATCTACATTACATACCCAGCTGTGGTATGATGTAATGTAAGTACCTATTACTAGGTATGACCGGTTAGATATCTATTTACATACAAAATGTCAGTGACCATTGGATTGTACCTAACTGCCTTCATTACATTAAGTATCTTGTTCCTGTTAACAGTTTATTTTACTGTATATGGAAGTGCCACTTCCTGACAATATGCCTAAAATAAGAGGAAGCTCATTGATAGTCTGATCATACATACACATTGAATAGCGTAGCTGCTTACATCCATATAAAGCAAGTTCATATGAGTGACTGGCCAACTCTGGTGACGGAGTTTTTACGCCGCCCTAAGGCCTCCATCGTGGCTTAACGACTGCTAGAGCCGGGACTGACAGTTTAACGTACCGAAGCACGGAAGCGCTCAGATGTAAATGCCACTAACGGTCACCCATCCAAATAGTGACCAACACCATCTCTTAACTCAAATAATCGGTGAAGGTTGACTAAGCGAGCTATGCCACGAGCGCTTACATCCACGAATAAACACAACTCATACGAAATCAATCAGTAATGTAACATACTCGAAGGTCCCTTTATTTACCACAGAATCGGTACTATGTATACCTTTCTGAGTAGGTAGGTAATTAGCTAGGCACAGGTTACCACTTAACATCAGGTTAGCCATCTGCTTACTAAAGGAATAAATAAAATTATCTATCTTAACCCAGACCTAAAAATAAAACAAGCCGCAACGCAGAAGCCACAACCAGGCCTCACTGATGTACAGCGTGCTTTACGTACAGTAGCGTGTAGGTTTAATCGTTTATTATACGCGCATGTCCGATTTTTGAATCGTAATACAATACAATAATTTGTCGTAAATGGTATCGAGTGTCCGGTGGTCGCTACTTGATGCACAGATTAAATTATAGTTACTATAGCTTGTGATGACTCAGAGAGTGGCTGAGTGGCTGAGTGTTGATCACGAAACGCCACAGACACCGGTAGATGCAGACATGGCTAGACGGTTTACATTGGAGCTTTCATGCGATCAGTGAACCTAGAGGGTAAATAAAAGATGCTAAATAGGATAAATTCAATAACCTGCTATTTTTCTGGCCAGTTGCCATTGTTCTCTAGAATTTGTGGGCACAACAAATAAAGTAGTTAAAAATGACAATGTAGGTGACTAATTGTATGACTATTAAATTAAATGCACTGACTATTTAAATGTATATTTAAATAAATTAAGACTGTACACATCACGTAGGGATAGATATAGTATAAGTATAACCCATAGTCTAGCTAGAGGTAAACTTAATATCTCGCTTGATTGTGGTAGGTAAGGACCTACAGTATACAAGATAGCAGCCATGTCTAGTAATCTAAAAGACAAGACTGCAGGAACAGGCATTACGAGCGAAGGTCGATAAACTCAGCAGAGATTCGAACTGCCACAAGACGTATCCTTAATCGATTATTCATTTACACTTCCATCCTTCGACTTCCTTTACGAAGCAGATAAATTATCTACCTATGTATTTTGCCTCAGCAAAAAACCTGATTTAAAAATTTAAAACCAGTTTCGAAAGGTTAAAAACTTTCAAAAGTCGATTTTCTGCACCAACAAACGACTGAAATCTTGATGAGCAAAACGCATGTTTGTACAATTTCTTGGCATTGGATTTTAGGAAGCGTAAAACTTTTTAATGTTTGCTTTCAATGTTATTCTTATTTTGGTTTCCAATGAACGAGCATATTACGTGCCGTGATTGTCTCGTGTTGCCTACCTGTGTACTTTGGAAATTGAATTGTAGAGTCGTTTTATTTAAAATTCAATTACCTACCAACCTGCGTAAATGTAATAAATACCTCATCAACACTACAAAACAACATAAATTATCTACAAGGCGACGACGCACAAGTGACTGCAACAACACCAGCTGAAAGAAATATTCTGACGACTGCTAAGCTTTTTGGTTTTTTTTGATTGCATAATTCTAGAGAAAGTTCTTCGATTTCACTTTAGTATGGGCCCTTGAGTTTCCCGTGCTCGTCCAAGCAAAGTCCCTTAAACCATACATAACGTTTGCAAATGTATTAGGTACAAAAGGTTTGGAGGGCATTTTGAAATCCATATTGTGCTCTACGGTATATAACTATAATCCATAGGTTGGTATGCTCGTGGGTGCTTATTGTTCCAGTTCCATCGTGAGTGAAAGCCGGTCTAATGAATCGCTAATGCGGCTGGCTGCCTAACACTTTGGCGTAGCGAACCGCATCCGCTGCAGCGGCCCATTTTCGCAATCCTCCGGGCACTGTTGGCGAACCGGTCGAGCTAACTAGCCAGAAGCTAGTTTGTTTACTTTGTTTGAGCACTTTGAAGCTAGAAACTTCAGTCCCAAATGGGCTACACATGGCACGTCTTTTCCACGCGAAATATAGGGCAGGTTGGAGTGATCACAGATTTCCTGGCCTCTTGGACTCGTAAACTCGATAAAGATTCAACAACAATGGATTGAATCATCGCTCGATCGCTCATAGTTTTGTGACATAAGTCTATTTTAAAACAGACTTTGTTGCGTTCCACATTCCAAAAATACAAACTCTAGATAAATCACATAAAGTAGGTAATGAGAAGTCGTGATGTCGCCGAACTTCCTTTGTTTGATGTCGGCTAAAAACAAACTGTTGGGTCTAAAGGGGACAGAATGAGTCACTATGCGGTTCTGCGGTTGTGATTGTGACACATTGCAAGCGCATATACAGAAGCATGATGCTTGGTTGAGGAAGCTGCGATCATATACTGCCTACGTCATTTGTACCTATATTAAAACCATGAATGAGCCTTGATCAGAAATATATAAAAATTTAATCTAACCTTGGTCAATCTGGGTCAATTAATCGATTGATTCTTATTCTTTTGTTTCTGCGTAGGATGGTCTAGTTTCGTTTGTCACCTAGGTAGGTATATAACAAGCGCTGTTACAGTTTATTTATATTGTGTGTTATCTTTGGAATATCTTTTAAAATCATCATTACAATTGAGTTCAATATCCTTTGAATCTGTTCCTTCTCGTCAGTTTTTTAGTACAGCTAAAAAAATCACCTGCATGATTTTAACACCTGCGTTCACGTTGATATCGATCCTGTCTGATGTGGATTTCATTTCAACCGCAAGCCAAGTATCAATATCAGCTTGTCTTACAGTCTGAGCACGTAGGAAGGAAGTCCGCCCACATATACCGGTACTAATCCTAATCCAATAAGGCTGTGGTAAGTTGCGTAAATGGTGTTGCAATTCGTTTTGATTTCAAGAATACGACGCAGTTTTAAATCTACGTATTGTTTATGTCATACTGTGCTATTTTAATTAGGTGCAGGCAGGAGTCTGTTAAAACCCTTATTTGCCCGAATAGTGCTAATGCGGTAATTTTCAATCAGCTAATTTTGGTATCTATGCATTAGTTGGTACTACCATTAGCTGTATGGTAGTGTAGTTCGATCTCCAAACCTTCTTCATAATATATGCATGCAGTTTATAGCTCAAGTCCTAAGGTTACGACGCCGCCGCTCCGTGATGTGTCCCGCCGTTACTCGATTATGGATTTTTTGCTTGTAAAAACTGTCAAAAACTCCGATCCTCGATGTTTATGAAATCATTGAATACAGCCCTAAATAGTTGGCTAATTTAATAAGTTCCACTACTTCCTACTTTAATAAGTTTGTACGATAATTGGCTAAATTCTTGCAAATACTCAGCGTGAATTTCTATAGAAATATTCTAATGATAAGAGAGGATAAGAGCCATTAGGACATTCGTTGAAGCAATGATGTCATATTTGTCCGCATTTCGGATGCATTATTGATGAGTTTGACTCACCTCGCGTGTTATAGTAAGGTTATTTTAGGAATGGCTGGTTGTGGCTTAAATAATTGAAAGCTCTGATACCAAGTCCTCAGCATGCTTGCTATTTTGAAGAGGTTTTCACTGTCTAGCTTGTTTTTTTTTTACAATTTTTATGCTACACGAAGCGTTGCGATTCTCTATGGTTGGGTGGTCTCTTGAAACAAAGTCTTCAAAAACCATTAGATATTTCTCCAATTGTGCATCTCTCTCTTCTCCTATCGTCCCAAAAAAATTTTTACTACTGCAGCTCCAGCTATGAAACAATCAACCCAAAGCCACCAGCTAAAAGGGTTCAGCATTTTAATGAAGAACATTAGGTACAAGAGAGTAGAACAGTCATACAAACCGACAACTTTTGAACCATTGTGTTTCGTCGGTTTACTCCCTAACTCTCATGCCTGTTTGTTTCATAATTTTTTCATGGTGGCGCTGGCGCCGCTTTTGACTGAATAAACTTATTTACCACTCCTTATTTAAAGGTCTTTCAGGATCAAAACAAACAAAATGATAAATTAATGGAAATTAATGCCCGTTCAAAACGTGAGAGTTTTGGTATACGTCAGCGTCATTGAGAGCCATTGTACTCCAACAGCTATAATTAATTACAGGAAATGCACTACTGTTACTGCCCAATTAAATATATTTAGGTACCTACAACGACTTTGTGGCACACTATTCCAAACAACAAACCACAATAGAACTTACAATACATAATAAGTACCTACAGCGACTGAATCTATTGTCAGTCAATTAAGATAGACACTCTAATGGTGCAAATGGCGTTTCATTACGTTTCATATCGTAAGGCGGGCCGAACGGAACTAAGTCAGGGTAATATCTTATCTTCGCACAAAGCGCTTTGCTTCCACCTTCATAATGCGAACTGCCAAGGAGTGGAACTCTCTGCCATCTTCAGTATTTCCTGAAAGATTTTGAAAGAACCTGGGAATTTTCAAGAAAAGAGTGAATAGGTGGATTATAGCTAAGCGTGCTCCACCCTAGACTGCAGCTACACTTACCACCAGGTGTGCTGGCAGCCAAATGCTTAGCTGCTCATTAAAAAAAAAAAAAAACCGGGAACAGTCATTCATAATTACTATACTCAGGTATCTGCTCGGTATACCTAAGCTACGTTACTCGGCGCGTACCTTAAATTAATTCCAAGAATATGGATATACTAAGATTAGCTTGGATTATTGACATAGATCCAGTCCAGAAGATATCATCATCACCCTAAATGTAGGCACGTTTGATTGGAATTTAAGCCGCTATCTAATTATTTTAATTTGTATCACGTCCCATCAATTAACTGTCCTTGTTATGTAGTCCATTATAATTATGGCAATTTACTGCCCCTACTACAAACTGGAACGTTTCCGGCACTCTTTTTGTTGGAACACAATGAGATAAAAAAGCACCTATAGGTAAAAACGCTTCAAATCTGTTTAGGAAACAATGAACTCTGTTACGATACCTGAGTCATCGGGGTATACGCACAGCGCTATATTGAATCACGTCTTGAAGCAAAAACGGCACACAAAAAAGCAGAAATTGAGTAAGCTGCGTGTAGAGTAGTAAGCTAGGTAACTGTGATGAGGAATACCATGAAGTGAAGTACATGTGTAGATGATTTTGTCAGGAAATCAAATCAAATTTAATTCATTTATTTCTCAGATGAATAGATCGATATTTTGTTAGTATAAATTCAAGGTAAGTTACATTTCAAAATTCAAATGGGTTAGTATAATTATTACAATACTTATTGAGATTATTATGGCTTCAATTAAAATATTACTGATGTAAAATCTTTCGTTCTAGCTTAAATCAAATAAAGATTTCTTAATAGGCGAATTGTAGATCAGCATCTCGTTGTAAATAAATTATGACAAAGGAAAATGCCGTTGCGGCCATCGTCTGCGACTCACCAATGGCGTATCATCAATATCGTCATACACGAATATGATAATAAACTGGAAAATCTAGTTGATATTCCAAATTATGAAAATCGTGTCAGGTTGGTAAGTTGAGACCAAATGGTGTAGCTCCGTTGTTCTCAAGGTGAGTTGGTTCGTTATGCTTCACCGGCTAAGTACTTTTTTAACATAAAATTCTTTATCGTTTTTAGAGCATAGGTACACGTATGAAATGAACCTTACGATGTCCTATCCGTAAAGTTACACAAATTATCGACTAGGCTATTAATTATGGCAAAACATTCAGAAGCTTGCATTGCAGCACTAACTAAAGATCTATGCTGGATTCAGCGTTCACACTTGATCATTGATTCCGCATACAAGTCTAAGCATGATACTTATTAGTTCTCCGTGAATAATGAGTATTCCAAAAAGTGCTATTCCGAGTAATTCTGGCTCGAGTAAACTTCTATATAAAAGCCAGCTTATTACCAACGAATGCGGTTGTAATGTTCGATATTGGGTTTCATTTCAAGATTGTGACACATTTCCTTATTATATGAACCAGCATAATGCTAATGTTTCAACAATTGTGGCTGACATCTAATCCTTTGCCAATTTCAAGCAATTTTATATAATTGGTGTCTAACTAGTAGTTCGCCCCGAACTGAAATCTCGTGATGGTCGGAGGTTATTAAAACCCAAACAATTTTTATTGACCAATAGCTGTCACAAACTTTGCAAATCGCTTCGAAATCGCTGTCTAGCTAGGTACCAGTCTTACTTGAACTACAAAATCATTGAAACGCTAAGAAATGGTAGCTCACGTTATACTGGGTTTGTCAATTTTATAATTTTTACAACAACTCTAAAACTATTAGACAGAATAAAAATAAAAACGGTTTTGGAATGTCTAAACAAAACCCTATCATATGACATCCCACATAATATTATTGTACGACTTTTTTTTTTACTCCCTTTGGACCCTCTTAACTTCACGACCCCTTGACCGATTTACTTCATTTAACAAACCAGTAAAACTTAAGAGTACTATCCGTATACCTACCAAATTCTGTGAAGATCGGATAAGCGGTTCAAAAGATCTCGTCGAACAAACATACAAAGCATTTTTGTCCAAGTTGTCACTAAGATCTCGTTCGCTTCGCTCACTCGATCAATAACATAAATTAACTAAACAATTTAGCTGATGCCAAGAACGTAATTCGGTATCATTGGACGAGTAGTCTATCTATATATCTCAATTTCTAGGATTTTCGTCTACACCAATTTCAGTTATCTTCAATTTAGTAAGAATAATAAGTACCTACCAAGATGTAATATGTAAATTAATGCAGTATCTAGAAATTTCCATAAAGTTACCGTTTTCGTCTGTCTGAATCTTAAAATAAGATTTTATAACGCTACACTATAGGGACATTATTCGAGTTTTGAAGATAAATTTTTGCTGTTTTTCTGTCGAATATAAAAAAATCTGAAATGTTAGGTATTCTTCTAGAATTTTCTGTTATTTTAAATGATCTTTTAGACTATTATGCAGAAAGTTCCATACCAGTATACATTTACATACCATATACATTATATTAAAGTACTAAGTAGTACGTAAGTATTGTGGTTACGCCATGCCACTTCGACACACCAACCATGCACGTATAATCTTACCATACCTGCAATTTTGCACCCAGAATGGTATTATCGTACTTGACCATCTCGTAACAGTATATAAGCTTTCAAGAATCACTGCATTATACTTCCTGCACTTGCAAAACCTTCGCACTCTCCGTTATTCGAAGTTGCAACGATTTCCGGGTAAAATATTATATATTTGATTGAATTTATTATATATAGTACACAATGAGTAATCAATTCCACTGACGTACTAGTAAGAGTTTCATCGGCTGGGTTTCTAACCCTCGTATTCATAAACGCTGTAAAGGCTCCTCTAGAGATGGATTCAGGCCGCGCAAAATACCTACTTGTCCAAACTTCTATCGTCAACATTAAACCCTTCACTCTTCCGATTTACAGTACAAGTATACATCTCATTTAGTACGTTTGCGTGGTAACCAGAATATCTTTGATCTTTATCACGTAAACAAACCACCTCAGAATCCATGATTTTACGAGTGTTTACTACGAGTATTCTCGTCTTTATTATAAACAGCATAGTTATCAAATCCCGTCTAAATATGCTCATCTATTCCAGGTCTGGCGCTACTGATCGCGGGAGGTGTAGAGTACTCGAACACACCGATTCCGACTCCTGAAGGAGCCGAAACAGGCACCGGCACAATTATAGCGGGAGGCGTCTTGCTTTGCGTTGGCCTACTATTTGCTGGTAAGTGTAATTTTTCAAGAGGGATATTAGATGTTCGTCTGGCGCCTCTCTAAGCTGCGTTTCCACCAGAAATGTGCGAAGTCGACGTGCGACAGGTAAAGTTATAAGTTATGTATTGCTTGTAGGTAGTTGTACTAATATGTGCTACTGGTTGATTCTTTCCTCACACACCGCACGTTTTCCTCGCACATCGTTATTGGAAAACCAGCCTTAAAGAAAAACGTGTTGAAATTAGTTGGAAATCGTCGGTATACCTTGTGTCTTTTAGTCTTAGTTTTGCTGGCAAGATTTTAAGGGGGTGTCCCAACGAGTCACACCAGATCCGGTCACAGTGTGACTCGTTGGGAGTTTTTTTCCCATCGAGTTATACTCACTGATTTTGTTTGTTCCTAAATGTCTTCGACTTGTCCTCGGAGGGTCGGAGGTCAAGGTTTTTAGAACCAAACCAATAAAATGTTTTCTTCCTTAGTTACTTTCCTGTTTGTGAGTTAGAAAAACGAATGCCTAGACATTTTAACTTCGTTTATAAGACGTAGATGTACGTACGTAAATCTCAATCGTACGCAAAACGATATAAAACTATATAGTATAGAAAAAGCGTCATTTATGACGTCTTCTACTAAAAAACGTAGGCATTCGTGGTATTCTGGGCGTGTATGCATTAGGTATGCTTCGCAATCAGCTAATCCATCGAACAAATCGGTTAGCCTGCGTTCGCCCTCACTGACCTTACGTTAGATTACCCAGCCGATAACGTTTGATATGTTAGTTTTATATGAATTGCAATTTGTAAGGGTTTTCTATTTCTAGCAGTTATTTAATCATTTAACTTAGAATTTCTTGGTATATCTTAGAACCACGGATTTTTTTTCAAACACCAACGAGTTTTAAAATGAACTAAAATATTTATTTTGCTTTGTATAAGCATCCAAGCGTGAACGTGGTACTAAAACTATTATAGTGGTTTGACTGCCTTATGAATAATATTAACTACGAAGTCTACCAACCTAGTGTGGAGAGGAAACATAACGTTATGATAAAGCGATTAATGAAGTTGTCTTTACCGTGATGAATGAAATCATAATGCAAAGTTACATGAACAATGAACTACTGAATGATAATGTTGCGATTGACGGTTAATGGCGGAATAATGGTTCTCACATCGCAAGTACTTGGCTCTAATATTACAAAGAGATGTAAAGTTTGTACTTTGTAAGTATGGTTTGGATATGGATTGTAAAAAATATAAATATTTTACTTTGGTTTTCAATATTTCATGTCATTATTTGTAAATCAAGAAACGCAGATGAAGTTCTGTTTGTACTTGTACTAAGTATTACAGCAAAAAAACTTGCACCTAACTAGTCCAGTAAAAGCTGGTTGCGTGGGATATCAGGGAACAGCACAGTGTGACTATAAACAGATCTCACTATACCGGTTTCCCACGCATCCAAGTTCATAAGTTCCACTTGAAGACGGTCACAGACATCATACTGGGTTATTTTTAACCGGACTAAACAAATCAGATATTTTCATATCTAGACAGTTGATCGTATTCTATCGAGCATAAAGGTTTACAAAATTGAGGTTTTTTAGTTAGACACAAAACTTGTACCTATAGTTACATTCGTGAGTGATAAAAAACTGAGATTCAAGCATAGGCTATTGACCCCTCTTAATGAAAAAAACTATTCTGTTAAAAAATCTACTTGAGTCTCTCTGACTTGTTTGAGCATTGTTTCAGCATAAGAGCCGACGGTATTGTTTTTATCGTCTAACATGAAAAAATGTTGTAGGCGTAGGCGGCTTTGCGTGGTCGAGGATCGGAGGCGGTAAGGAGGCGCCATCCAGTGGCGCGGCGGCTCTCACCGCGTTGAATCCGTCCACCGACCCGCTGGTAGCGGCTCAGTACGCCCCTGTACGCGATGCACCGCCCGCGCCTGATGACGAGATGCGCAATCTTATGGACAACAAGGAGTGGTGAGCGAACAACCCTAGTTTTCGAAAGTTATTATAACTAGACCTAATGTAGATGATTTATACAACGTCAGAAGCCAGAAACCCATGCCTCGATGAAGCGGACGCTGCAGTGCCTGGGACATGATGGAGTAGGCTTGACCTATACCACCCTCGCAATCTATTCGGCCTTATTCACAGCAAAGATAAGGTCAACGCAACACGTACGCAGTTGACTAAGCCGCGGGCTCACGATGTTTTCCTTCACCGTTTGAGAGCACTGTCACGTAATGCAGTTCAAAACTTTTGCTCGTAATTTTTGCTCACTCAAAATTATCTTATGATTACATTGTGTGATTGCGACTTTGTGCTATATAGGTATTTATCGCCTGTCCTGGATTGTAGGTAATCTTGATTGTGTTCTGTGAAAGATTTACATAGATTTTCTGTAAAATAAACCTATAACACTGCACCTAACTAGATATTGCATTCTAAGGAAGTCACGACATTGTTGACGAGAACGAGGCACATATTGTATGCTTCACAGAATGCCTAGCCCTGGCTGGCCTTTTGCTCGAGTCTATTGTCAGGCTAGTTCAAGGTGTGAAGTTACGCATTGTCTCCACTTGTTTACTCAACGATTCCTAGGCGCGTGACGTGAACGTGCTTAGACATTATTCATTTACTTGCTCCTCAGTGTTATATCTTGTTAACATCTAACTGGTAATGTACTACAGGCTATCCTTCGCGTCGTGACGATACAATTTGTAACATTGGCTAAAGAAAATAACACGTATAGTATTTTCTAGATTTAAACGGGTTTCTTATTGTATTTCAGCCTGAGCAGCGCGGAAGAAAGCGACAAAATGTTGGATGGGAGGCCGTCGGTAGCGTAATAACTACGAGACCGCAACAACGCCCTTCAGTAGGCTAGTCCTAACCCCCCAACGGCGAAGTGGTATTACCGATACAAAGCATACCCTAACATAAGTAACATAGAGTTTATTTTTATGACATTTTCATTATGATAAGGCTTGTCAATAGATACCGTTCCGCAATACCACTTCGTCTTCAGTGTGTCCATAACTTAAGATTGCATTTTGTGGTACAAAGTATAGATGTACGGTTGTATTTGAGCGATTATCGTTAAGACTCGTATGTAACGCATATGAGGTGTGCTTGTTCGTGTGATATTTATTTTTAAATGCACGGCTTTCTCTTTATTAGCGATTATGTACCCCCCGAATATCATATTAGACATAAAACGAATATGTATCTTTAAACTTTTAATTCTACAGTAGGCACAAACGTTTTTTCGTTTTCTTGGATTCTCATTACTATACTATGTAGTTCAATCGATAGTGTTCAGATTATTTAAAATTGTAATCTCTCTCGTATTTACGCCGAGTTGTATATTTGATAGGTGTATGGTGTGTAAAACATTCTATTTTGCAATAATGTATGAAAGCTTGGTAAGAATTGTCTTATCAGTAATTAGTAAAAGACAAGTGGCCAAATTATCGTCCAGAAATTGTAGTAAGAATGTGTAAGATAACAAAAATACGAATCTAGTAAAGTTATTGAAGTTTGATCTAACCATCGGTACTAATAGTATTTCATCTCAATTTATGAAAGTGTTTATTTTATAAGTGTATCCTAATTATAAACAAAAATGGTTTATGTAATGGTTCTGTTATTTTCTGCAATCCATATATCACCTAGAAGTAGTATTTTATTATACCATCTCTTTATCGGTCTAGTAAGTTTCAGCATCGATCAACACGTAATATCTCGATCGTGGTTCCAAATCGAATTTCACGTGATCCGATCCGTAGAAAATGTCCGTAACAATTTCAGTATAACTTTGTTCAGTTTTGAGTTATCTTCTCTGGTGAAAGATCTTTTAAAATTATTTTATTTTTTATAATCCAATGTGGTATTGTTTGATGCCGTCCTTGCTAGGTATAAGGTGAAAGATGGCCGAATCCGAATTCTCCCAACAGAATCATCTGACTGTTGTTTCGGACGGTTCTTTTAGCATTTAATTTGCATAATTCTATTCTATTGATATTTTAAAAGCTCTCTCAAAAAGCTCATAACTAAAACATCACAGTACTTATACCTACAGAGAATATAACGGCACGAAACGTTATTTAGGTTAAGATAAAATTTAGTTTGTAAGCTTAGATTCCGAATGTTATTTTTCGAATTATTTTATTGATGACATTGTTTTAGTATCTTCCAAAAGAAAGTTTCATAGAATACTCAATGTAGTAAGTACATTGTCTTGTATACTAAGCAAGCCCCATGTTTTATTTTATTGAATTTTCGAATTGCTTGCTAAAAGCATAAATTTACTTTGAATTGTATTTAAATTATGAATAAACTTAAATACCTTCTATTTAAATCTATTATTTTAATATCGTAAGACCTAACGACCTAAAAAAAGTAAGAACTCTCGAATAAACTGAACTGAAAAAATTGTCATATGAGTTGTAAATTGTCATGTTGCATTTCATTTATACACTAGTTTCAAAGCAATGATTTGTTTAGGGAATATCAACTTAAGGTACTTGAATACAAAGAAAAAATACAGGTATTCCTTTGCAGAGTTTACAGTTTTCATTATTTTATATTTTTTCTTCAGTGGATTGAACAGTGTTCTACCTACGTTGGCTAAAACAAGGCAGTTACTCACTCGACTCATTGGTTCACAAATTCTGCGCCGGATCGCAATAATTATTTTTACGTTAACTGTATTTGCTAAGTATTGATTTTATGTATTAGACGCGACACTGCCTATTTAAAATATTTGAAACAATACCTAGGTACGTGATTTACTGAATTTCTTATTTACCAATATCTTTAACTACAATTATAACATCTGAATATTTCATTAATAAATTAAGTATACATGTACTTGAAATTCTTTGTTTTGATCTTCATTCACCTCCCCAATCCTAAAAGCTCAGTAGATGGACTTAATTTTAGGACCTACACTACCTAGGCAGGTAAATCATTGATAAAAAATAAGAAAACTATTTCAATATCATTATTTATAGGTAAATGTAAAAATATAGTTTAAATACAAAAGATGCACAATAATAGTGAGCGTAAACTTAAAGCTAGTCAGTCTATATTGGCGCGACGCCACCAAGGAACTCCCGTTATATCCTCTTCGGCACAGATGTTCATAGTAGGTCTGGAAAATGAACAAATTAAGAATTTTTTAAAGGCCTGCACAGAAATGACCTGTGATACATCATTGGTGAACATATTCTGTGTAAGTTCAAATAAATGCAATCCATAACATAAATTACATATAAATTGCGGAAGACTTGATAAAAATTTCGCTGTCAATAGTTCCTCTATGGGGTTAGTTCCGCTGTAGGGCATTTTTCGAGCAGACCGGATGCGTATACGTGTGTATACGTCGTAGTAACTTAATCGCTTTAGTTTTTCATAGGTTTCTGCAACCCATGAAGCATAACACTAATATGCACAGAACTGCTCAGATGAGAATGTCATAGTGGTAGTTATTCAAAGGGTGACCACTGTGACCAGACTATGCTGAACATTTGGACGGCCCCACAGCCAATGTATCAGCGACATAGTAAAACTCACGGAAAGTTCAAAATCAATCTATTCTAAGAGCGTACCAATGTCAAATGAGGGCTATATAAGCTGATGATAATGATATTTATTTGTAATTACCTGTATACTTGAGTATGAGGTAGTGTGGACATCAATAATGGGCAAGCTGGTGCAGGTGCTTCCTGCAAACAAAGAGGGCATTATCAGCTATTTTTGAATTTTTTTTGACAAGCAGATCAAGACAATCTTGAGCACAATATACCAAAGTGAAAATAAGGTTTTACCCAGCAAAAGCCATAGGAGCCAATGGATCCTACAGCGTGCTCATTTTCAGTAAGCAAGCAAGCTCTTAAGAGAAAGAAAAGAAATAAAGAAAATACATTTATTTATGACACACAAACGGGCACAAACATGAAATACACAGAGCAAGTAAAACACAAAGACAACATAAAATATTAAATGTGTATGTGTAAAGAGTTAGTGGCGAACTCTGGTGACGGAGTTTTTAGGCCGCCTTAAGGCCTCTGTCATGGCTTAACGACTGCTAGAGCAGGGACCGACAGTTTAACGTGCCCTCCGAAGCACGGAAGCACTCGGATGTAAATGCCACTAACGGTCACCAATAGTGACCGCGCAAAACGTCGCTTAGCTTAGATAATCAGTGAAGATTGACTAAGCAAGCTACGTCATGAGCGCTTCATTTTAGTTTGCAATTTCGCAGTCAAGAAATAAAAACTTACCAGGATAGGTTGCATGGGTATGTGCATGTTAGCTCTCGTCTTTCTTTGGCGAATCTCCCGACGGACGCAGCACTGAACACCGAGTAGAACACCGCATACACAAGACGCCAGGCATCCTATAACCAGTTTCGTATCAATACTAAAATAACTGGAAGTTAGCCCCAAAAAATTAAATAAGACACACAATTTTTTTTTAACAACGGTCGAGATAATCTTTTACAAATCGCGTTAATACTGCGAACTAGCTGCCGGTAGAGTTAATTAACACACTTGAGCTATAAAATAGTAAAAAGCAATTTTCAATCAAAATACCGTCTCACCTATGTAAACTAATACACCAAGATCTCCATTACGATTTGTCCTCCTCAATACAATTCCGGCAATGCACAAAGAGATGCCAGTTAGGACACCCACTACAAATACAATCTGTAACAAATAGTAACAATAAATAAATGGTTATTCATTTCTTTTTCCTAGATTGATGAAGATACAAAAATTAAATACAATTATTAGTGTTTTTTCCATTTTATTTACATTCTGATTAGTCTTGTGTAAAGCTTGTAGTATTAGAGGTCTAGCAAGCACTTGTTCTGCAGTACCTACTAAGCAAAGTAATAGTAAGTGCCTACATAAATGTGATCCTTTTCTGAAGCTGACTGTTCCAAAAACTGTATTAATTTAGATATCATCTATCATTATTTTATGTGTGCTTAAGCTTAGACTTAATATTGTTATTAGTAAATTCAATGTAAGCTTTAATAGTTACACCATGTTGTTTCTTTTGATTGAATTTGAATGTGCTTGTCAATGCAAAAGACTAAACACTGTATATCTCTTCCAAAATTACATTGAGTTTATTAATAACAAGGAAAGAGTAAAACCATACCTGCAATATATAATAGCACACATATTCAAATCCAGGGCAGTGTCCACCACAAGCCCCTATAATAGGCACTTCTGGACTAACAGATGAGCCAGTCGGCATAGGAGATCTACTAGGTATCCGTTGGGGCTCATCACACAGAGGTAGGGAAAATGCTGATGCACACTGGGGGAATGTAAATGCTTCTGATGGAGCACCCCTAATGGGAACTTTTTCCCCTTTTTGATAGTTACGCCAAGTACCAGTGCTGTATGGAGTGTGGTAAACTGGCGAGGGTGGGCCATATTCCCTCAACGTTGCATTGTATTGAGGCAACTGAAAGAGAAAGTTTAAGTTTTAATTTCTGTATGAATGGTGAATGTTTTCATAAATAGAGTTGACCAATGTTATATAACTTTCTGTTTACTTAAAAAATGAAACGTTATTTCGTGCTGCATACTGATTTCAGAAAGTAAGCCACAGGGTGGACCATTTTTGGCCAAGTTATTAGATACAGGAAGAGGTACCCTGTTTTAGGAAAGTTCCACAAGTTTTTGTAGACAGTGATTAAATTGACTATACTCCTGAAATTTCCTGACTTCTCACTACCTACCACATAGTAGGCATTTTAATGAAATTATACTTACATGGTAGGCATTCTCTGAGGTAGAGCTATCAGTGCCAGCCACCTGGTACACAGGCATGTGATTCTCCGCCCACGGGTACTTCGCCCTTTGTTGTGCTGCGGAAGCAAGTTGCTGTTCACTTCGCGGAACCACCGTTGTTTGGTATGGGTGCACGCTGCGAGGTGATAGCTGCTGCTTGAACATCTTTACTTACCTAAAAGTCCTACAACATCATTTTGTTTCAAAACATGTCCAGAATGCTCGTAAACAATGCATGGTATGGTAATGGTACCTACAAAAGTACAAAGAATTTAGCTTACCTCATTTTTTATGAATGAAGTGTTATCGTGTTATCGACGTAAAAGTTGATTTTAGTCAGTTCTGCACAACCCTGTGGTAAAGTGCGAGCTTTTTTTAATATAAAATAAAAATGAGGAGAAAATCGACGGCACCCTCCCCACCGAAAACCTATATCCTACCCTCTGCTACCCTCCCTCACCTCCCTGCTGATTTTTGATGCCATTCAGCCACAGATTATCACAATTAGAATGCACGAATGCACTAAACTGATTTTTTTTACTTTTTCTTTGCAGATCGACTAGTAATCAGCGAAAATCGATATAATATTGTGTTCGGTGATGTTCACTTTCGGCCACCTTCACCTTCACTTCAATCAATCCGTCACAATAGAGAATGAATAGAGCTCGCCGAAAAGTGAATTGAATCAATCTCGTGAACGGAGTATTTATTTATTATTTATATTCTGTGCTGTGCTCGTGAATGTAACTAATGTCAGTGAATGTGATGTAAAATTGGCATGGCGATAATATGAAAACTGAATTTGTTAATCGGTGTACAGTACAGTACAAATCTACGATTTAAACAAATCATTTTACTTCCACTGCCCGTCGTCATTAGGTAGGTAATTAGGTACCTACACTCTAAAGGAAGATTATGAACGGAACACTGGTGCGGAAGCTGCCGAAAAGATGTCGAGCGTGAGTGCAAGGTGAAAAAGTCGATCCGACAAAAGGATTTTGTTCGAGCATTCGCTCTAAAAAATAAACGCATCAAAATCAGAGCATGCTGTGAACATGCCTGAAAATAGTGATAAAATAAACCGTAATGCCTTTTGCAAGGACTGGATTCGCAGCAGCTGCACTCGAGAAAACTGCAGATTCATCCACGAGTTACCACCACCAGCTTATCTCAAAGATTTATTTCGGTTTTGCCATGATTATCAAAACAAGGGCTGCTATAGATCGAGTTGCAAATTTATTCATTGCAGTAAAGAAGAGGAAGACAACTTCTATGAGACTGGAGTGTTCCCCAGTGAATGCCCTGATATGAACAAAGACTTGGCGCCAGTACTTCTGAGCATTCCGCCGCAAGATCTGCTAAAGCATCTGATGCTACAGCTCAGAGATGATGATTCGCCTCCTGAGGCCAAGGTCAGGAGGTTCACACATGAAGGATGTGAATTAGAAAACCAATTATTACCCACCAATACTAACTTTTGTCGTAACTGTGAAACTTTAGAACGAAAAGTAAAATTGCTCCATGAAAACATCAGCATTTTACTGAAGAATGTTGCCGACTTAAATGAAAAAAATATACAGTTGACTTCTATGAATGAATTTTTATTGGTTCAGACTGCATCAGTAAGAGACCAGCCTTGTGTTATAACATCTAGACATGGTACATCAGCTCCTGTTTCTCTGGCGACTGTAAGTGTGACACCCATTGTGAGCCTAGCGGGAGCTTTGCCTTCATTAGTACCTACAGCGGCCACATCCAGCTTGACTCTTGCCCCGGCTTCTTCTCGAGCACAACTGTTAACACCAGCACCTCAAATTCTCACTGTGAGCACAACTCAGCAACTTGTGGGAAATTCAGGGGCTTTGATAGTTACTAGTGCTGGAGCACAGCAACTAATGCAAGTCAGTGATTCTGGAACACTCATGGGAGGTGGACAGACAGTGGTAGCAGTGCCTGCCCAGTTGACTCTAGCACCATCAACTCAGCAGTTGATCGGTAGTGCTTCACAGACTACAGTGCAACAGTTGGTCCAAACTCAATTGGCTCCACAGCATCAGGCTCAACAGTTTGCAGCTCAGCAGTCCGTGCAGCACCTGGCGGCACAACAGTCTGCACAGCACTTGGCTGTACAACAATCGGCTCAGCATTTGGCCCAACAATCGGCTCAACACTTGGCAGCACAACAATCTGCCCAACATTTAGCAGCTCAACAGTCGGCTCAGCATTTGGCGGCCCAGCAGAACGCTCAGCATATGGCCCAGCAGTCTGCCCACATGCAGCAGTCTCAGCATGTACAGCACCTAGCCGCACAGCAATCTGCACAGCTGGCCGCTCACCAGTCGGCGCAACATTTAGCGGCGCAGCAATCCGCTCAGCATCTGGCAGCCCAGTCTGCCCAACTGGCCGCCCAACAGTCTGCTCAACAAATAGTTGCACAACAATCAGCACAACAGCAGCTCGCAGCTCAGCAGTCGGCTCAGCAACAGCTGGTGCCTTCTGGTCAGCAGCTGGTACACCAAACCACCTCTCAACAGATAACTATCTCCAGCACTAGTCAGCCAATGGCATTGTCCAACTCCCAGGCACAGCCAATAACCTTTCCCATGATGTCCCAAAGTATTTTGCCACATTAGTTCAAATACCTACCTAATTAGTCTAATTATTTTATTATGTACCTACACATAAATAATGTAATGTTATTTCATTCAAACTAATTACTGATATTTGAATAAGATGATATTTTTAAGATTTTCCGATCCTTCAAAATATTTTAGACAATCCGGTGCATAAAATAATAATATTTTTTCACATGTTACTAGCTGGTACACTGACTTGTGCTTGCGCAGATGTTAAGGTTTGTGTTATTAGAATAACGGTAATGTTTTTGTGCTGTTAGTTTTTTTTTATATAAGTATACCTACCTAATTAAAATGGCCTCAATTTTAGGAAATAATTATTATTTAGAATTTTAACTTTAGACATTCTGAGGCAAAGGGAAACAACAAATAAATGAGGATAGGTATCTCTTGTGTGAAGTGGATTTTAGCAATTAACAAAGATGTGTGTATCAGACAACAGGCCATGAACCGAACCATGTATGTGTATATGTTATTGAATGCAGTGTGTTTATGTATGTCAGTAGTATATTTATAAGTGTGTAGTAGTGTATTTATAAGTAGCTAGATTTAGGATGGTTTAGGTTAGGCATTCGTTACAAATAAAAAGTGTATTTTTAAGTAATACTGTAAACATATATCAAGAAGCTGTTCAGGGTAAAGTGGCTGGCATGGCAGTTTATTGAAAAAGCAGTAATGTCATTCAATACCTAGGCGTAGATTTTCCTTAATTCTCCACTGCAATGCACTGTCTCTAAAACGTAGTGAATATATGCTCAGTGCTAGCCTCAAGAGTTTAACTCCCATGCCAACCACTGGTACCTAAATAGTAAACATGCATTAGGTACGGAAATACATATTATCCACCAAATTTTAATATTCTATGTAGGTACCTACCTATATAATTTTTTATTACTTCTTAACATGTCAAATGCTTAAAATTACTTTCTGATATAACGTTTGAGGTGTGGAAAGTGTCAATTTCCCTCTAGAAATATTGATAGATCAAAATTGACCTTTATTTACGAAAAACTTTAATTTACAGTATATACCTATTGATATTATAGGTACTTGAAATAGCTACAAAGTTGGATGATTGGAACTTAAGTACTAATTAATACAGGAGTATTAGAGATGATTACCTTGGTAGACTATTTTGTTAAAATTATGATTCTTTTTAGAAAATTAAAGTTT
The DNA here is from genome assembly GCA_918843925.1 of Eulithis prunata. Lineage (NCBI taxonomy): Eukaryota > Metazoa > Arthropoda > Insecta > Lepidoptera > Geometridae > Eulithis > Eulithis prunata. Next base: position 3,688,162 of record OU974014.1, on the reverse strand, counting down.
CTTTAAAATTGAGTGTATGATTATTATATTACTTGGTGTCACATGTATGCTGGGGACATGTGCACGTCCATTTGTGGGTTCTTATTCTTACACTGCCATAGAGTATTCATCAATGACTCTGCTATCGCGCAAGTAGCATTCATTTTTCTTGTATTTTAATATTTTTCCTTGGATACCGATAACGAATTCTCCATCCTGATCAAAAGCTATTGCTGTTACACTTCGAGGAACATTTTCAACTAGTTTGAAATTTCCAGTGTCATTTTCGTGAAAGTAGGACAGCTTATCGCTGGCTATGAAAACATTGTTCTTATGGAATGATATTTGAGCATTACCATCGTAATTAATATTTCCAATGCAGGCAGGAGTACCCAGTCTTGATTTCAGGATATACAGTTTGGCATCTCGTATGAAATAAAAGTTATTGCTGTTATCTATAGCCATTTCATTCAAAGCTTCAAGGTTGTGGAAACGAATTTTGATATTACCATCTAGAAGGTAGAACTCCTCGATACCATCAATGTTTTCAATAATGTACTTGTTGCTGTTTTTGTCAACGAAAACCATATCTAATTTTAGCGATGAGTTTGTTATTGGGGTGGCTGTTTCTAAGTCATAATTGTAGGTATACAGTCCTTTTCCAGTGCCAAAGTAGACTTCATTTTTCTTTACGTCGACCGCTATTGAGTAACTGACACCGTCTGGTAAACCTAAGAACAAATAAATTCCTATCGTTATCAACTGACTGAGACAAAAATATTTGGCTCGCCCGATTCCTTATTCCCGTTTTCCCACAGATATCTTATTCTACCAAATCTATGACGGTAATCAGTAACACGTCCAAAAAAATACATTTGTCACTCGCCTAGATTTAGGTACCTCTATCTCTTAGTACGTACCAATTTCAAACGTAATACTTATGTTGCAAGCCTACCACCGCCGTTGCTAGAATAACCATAATTCCTCACGGTGTTTTCCGAGCATACAGGTAGGTACTTCCATTAATCCAGTGGATTAGAAAAATAGGTGGGTATTTTTTAACTACCCCACATACGGGCTCCTTAGAAGTAAAGTACAAGTATGTAGGTAACTTAGAGCTTCACTAACTTACCTGGTACTTTTTGCGGTGTCGCAGTTTTGAATTTCACAACATTGATATTAAACTGATAGCCTCGGTTATTACGAAGTGACTCTACGTAAAATAAGTTTCCATAGGTATCGTAGTGGGCGTCCGTTGGTACGACATCACTTCCAATGTGGTAAGTCTCAGAGACATTGTAGTGATCATTGTTAATCCTCACATCTGAGAGACACTTTTGCGGAAGTTCAAAACTGAAACAGAGTTGATATGAAAGTAAAAATACTAAATATTTAATCCACATGACTGCTTTTGTGAATGTCTGAACTAAAAGTAACTGAAAAATATTGAAAATAAGACTGCGTTACACTAAAAGATAGTTCTTGTTGACTACAATGACCACATAAAAATGATTAATGACCAATAAAAAATAATGTTAGTTCATAAATCGACTAAATAAAACACATAAATAAAGTGAAAACTAATAATAGTTATCTCAATCACCAGCACTCAGTACATACAATGTATGTTTCTGATTCATTATTTTAGTTGTTCACGCAATAAAAATAATTGACCGGTAATAAATCATATTCAAAACAACATTCGATGATAAAACTACATAGTCGCAAACTAATAAAAACCTACATTATGTACCTACCTACTAATCTCTTTGGATTATCAATCAGTGTGGCATCCCTAACTTTGGTATAAAAATAGCGTAGGTATGTAGTTACTTAACATACCTAACCTTACGTCTTCCGTGGTGCATCGCGTCTGACGAGACTAAAATGAGAAGCATTTACTTACATCCTTAGCTAATAATTTTTTTTATCAAACGGTTATTCCAACTGTGCTTTCAAATATGCAGGTATGCGACCTAGCCCTTTTATCTTGCGTTTCAGATTATGAACATTAATCTGGTGTTCCAGTAATATGTGCCTGTGAAAAATTAAATGTTTCAATAGGATCATCAAGTAAATTCATCATACCTATTGTATGCTTTGGTTTCTGTTACTCACTTATTGCTAAATTGATTGAGACATATTTCACATTCTATGGTGTTTTGCTTCGCATTTTCATGTTTCTGTATGACATGCCGTTTCATATCAGCTTTGTATGTAAATGCTGTCTCGCATAAGGAACACTGAAATAAATTACACATTATTATTACATACATGTGCTTATGTAGGTATACTGCATTTTTGAATACCGAAATCCGGAAGTGTTCCCTACAATTTTTTATGAAGGTTGGTAAGATAAATTGAAATCTTTTCGGCACAAGGCAGACTACGCGAACTTAGACCCTGGCCTTGCTCGCTCTTACCTAGGTAAACTACGTGAGTTAAAGTTTCAAGTGAAAGAGCGCCCTTGTGAAAGTCAGTTAGGTACCTTGTAAGGTTTAATAGTTACACTCGCACGTCCATGCATGGTTCGCATGTGTTTCGCAAGGTTACTGGCAGCGGCCATCGCTGTAGGGCACTTTGTGCATCTGTACGGCAACTCAGCTTTCGATAGATGTGTCCTTTTATGGGTTCTCAAGAGGTGCAAACTCCTGCCTCTGTATGGGCATTTATTACATCTGAATGGGAATACTTTCGAATGGGTATTCCTGGAACAAAATGTAATTGTCAAACTAATGGATAGACTCCGTTCGTAGCACGTAGCATCGAACTACGCTCGCAAATCGCAAATTTAGCTTGAGAAAGCTGTTGATTTAATCCAAAATATTTAAGAAGTAGGTAGGTAGGTAACATACATGTGAGACAGAATTGATTTGGACTGCAGTATTTTGCCACACACATCACAGAGACATGTTATTGGTAGACCGTCATCTTTTGTGTCAGTTTTCTTATGTCGGCGCTGTAACCTGCGTTGTTTATTGGAAAGTGCCTGAAAAATGACAATGTGAAAAGTGGTTGCATCAAAAACTACAAACATCTTGTTGTACTGGGAACTACCTTTAATAAGATTCTGGAAATATTATGAAGCCTATATCTGACAGTGGTTTAGACTCTGACTTTACACGCGTTATAATACAATAAGTCCGCGGCACTAATGCCGCTGCCGGAATGTATGGCGGCATCAATGCCGCGGACTTATTGTCACAGCAACATCGCCTTTATTCTCACTAAGCGGCATGGGCATAGTGTGCACGCGGTATAAGACACTCGTGCGTTCTCGAGATACTAGAGCTGCATATATCGCGTCCAGAACCTGCCGCGCGTTTTCTCATACAATAAATTGAAACGCCTCATCTTGACAGGCTTTTAGTGTTCATTGTTGCTAATGTCTTTGACTTACAGAGTCAGGATACTTGTCAAAGGTTCTGCTGATTTTACTGCATTGTTCCGAAGTTGGAGAATGAATGTTGTATGAACTATCCCATTCTGCATTCTGGTCAATGTCACATTCAGTGCAATTTTCATAGACTGGTTTTCTATATGTTTCTGAAATAAGAAAAATAAGTTATGAACTTGTTTTAATTTTACATGATTTAAAAGTTTTCTGATAAGGTATAACAAAAAAATAGAACCGAATTGAGAACCTCCTCCTTTTTTTAAGTCGGTTTAAAAAGTAGCAGTAAAATAACTGTAAGTGATGAAAAACGTATGTTGTGCTTGGATTTTTTGAACTTATTCTAACTTTAGTACCTAAAAATACTTTATTTATTTTATTACAGTACACAGAAGCTGTACAAATATGTCAATATAACGGTATGAGGTAGTGAGTTTACTGTGAGACCAACACCATTTAGATACCTACCACGGATTACTTAGAAACTTAAAAGTTATCCGATGAGGTTCACTAAACTCTACAATAATAATTTTCTGAAAGTAGGTACTAGTGCAATAAATTGAATGATTCTTTTTTACCTCTCATAATATTAACTTCAAACATCATGTTGTTAGATTTGCGACACATTTCTCTGAACATGATGCATGTATTGAGAAGATTTAAACAGTTTTCACATATATATTTTGACAGGCCATCAGTTTGCTCCATCTAAAAATTCAAATTGTTTGTGTTAATTGAATTTATTCACTCGGAAAATTACAACTAATATTGTAGGTATTTACAAAATACACTTGAAAAGTTAGAGGCACCTACTGTAAACCGTTGCAAACAATTTATACTTTGTGTTAATAAGGTACATTTTTTTTTTTTTTTTATAAGAATGGATACCCAACACAGGTTTACACAACACAAATCAACGGTAGGTACATTTAAAAGGAAATAAAACAAGGTGCTCCCATAATTATAGGGTACCACAGCATTTAGAAGTTCTAAAAATTTGAAATCCATAACAGGCAGGTATTAATTGAGAGATTTGATTTCATTTTCACATACCTACTAGTACTAGTACTAGTGGTAGGTAAAAATGGTAAAATACCATTTTCACTTTGTATAGGGGTGCCGATCAGTGTTATGAATAGGGTCAGTGACCTTACCATCAGACACACACAATAAATAAACTAGATATAGGTAGGTACTTAGTTGTTTTCTCACCTTTACACCTGAGAAGCTATATATCTCCTCAGTTAAGTTTGGATGAACCATATTGTTGAATATTGGTATTTCAGCATCTTCTTCATCACAAATTTTACATAGGCTTACACTTTCACGTAGCTTGTCGGACTCCCTACAAGAAAATAAATGATTGTAGGTAGGTAGTAGTACTTATTATTAGTAGCAAGTAGGTAAGTATTTGGCTGGCAAGGTGATCAATACTTTTATGACTATGTTTAAGTTAGATGGTTTACCTACCAACCTTTTCTCGATTTTTATTCCTTCGCTATCCATCAGCAAGGATTTCCACAACAATAGAGAGGTCATCGTTCTATATAACCGGATTTTCCAAAACAATACAAATAAATCACTGTAAATCACTGAAAAAAAATCTACCAAATACCACTCATTTTTTTTTTTAATTTTCTTCTGGCACTGGAGGTTTGTCCTTTTGCCAAGTCTTTTTTGTTTTCACTTTTTGTTGACCACTCATTCATGAGACAGTGATGCCAACATGCTACTAGGTAACAGGGTAGAACTATTTTTAGGGTGGAATTTTAAATACGCGCTAAGCAGAATCCATTAAAAAGGTATGGATGTTATTTAGTAGGTGTGCCTATTACTACAAAATAATCGAGAAATAGAGAGTAGTGGCTGCCATTTGAGTAGGAAGGGCCGTGCCGTGCTAGGTATTATAGGTAGGGCACATGAGAGGCTGTAGTTAAAGTTAAATTTTTAGGTAACTATGCACCTTTATTTGCGTAAATCATGGCTCATCTAATTCAGCACTGCCTCTAAGTATGAACCTACCATTGGTATGCCCGCATACGCCAGGTAGGTTATCTACGTGTTTAGGCGTTAATTTAGACCAAAGGATAGGATGAAACATGAATGAAAATATTTGGAAATTGGCAAAGATAGGTAAGGTTTTTTTATAAATGATAAATAGTACTAGATAAAAAATAATTATATTATGTAGGTAGGTTAGGTACTTACCTAGATACCTCCTAATTATGTACCTACTGGTAGCTTGGACGAATAAACACAATAACTCGTATCGAAAAACGAATGCATTGAATAAACAGATAGAACTACTAACATCATCATTATCATCATCACTACCCATAGTTATGGCGCCTCATGATACTTAGGTACCTAACCTACAATATTTTTAACGGTACAAGTTTGAAATAGGTACCTAGGTACCCACCTAGATAATTCATTATTTAGAGAACCGATTCCACATTTACAAAATAAATTGTTGGCGGATTCGATTGAAGACTTACAGCTACATAATACTAAACACAGGTCCATTATCAATATTGTCATTGATGTTATTATCACCGCTGTTGTCACAGGGCTGTTCAAGTTGGACTTGTAAATACGTTGGCATACGACCATGTCTTTCTCCTTTAATCTTGTGTATTCTGTATAGATGACCTCGTAATATCTTCCTGAAAACCCGAACAATATTTTAGAAAGCGAACCACAGTATTGACCATTGTTGCTTATTGTAATATGTTATCAAAAAAGCAACTTAAAAATGAAGAGTACCAATTTACTTACTTAGTATTAAACTTCTTAAGACAGATTTCACATTCCACAGTGCTTTGCCTCAGATGTATATCTCGGATATGCCTCTTCATATCATGTTGGAATGAAAATGCTTTGTCACAATAGGTACACTGAAAGAAGAAAACTAATTTGTAGGTACCTACAACCATCCTTTTTAACCTACCTACCTAAATAATTTGATTTTCTTATGTAAGCAATATAGTGAATGAAAACATCTTGAGATGACCAGTCAGTAATCCAGCAGCGGCAATAGGTTTGCAACTTGTCATATTTACAATACGAACTACTGCAGTAAGTGGCCAGGCCCGTGCTGATTGTGTTTATATGTGCATAGGGCACATATAAACTGCTGCAATGCTCCGAATTTAAACATCCACAAGGAGCTTGAGGTAAGGGGTAAAGATCAGAGGGAATTGATTTGTAAATCAATTCAGTATCGCCATTCAGTAGTGTGTTTTACCTTGTGAGATTTACTCGCGTTGTGTACATGTCGTATGTGCTTAGATAGGTTACTGGCTGAAGTCGTGGCTTTGGGACAGTGCGGGCACCTGTACGGCCGCTCAGCCTCAGTCAGATGTGACCTTTTATGCATTCTCAGTAGATCCAACGTTCGCCCTTGGTACGGACATACTTCACACTTGAACGGAAATATGTTTTCATGTGTAGTCCTGAAAAATGTATTGTTCATTATTTACCTTGCAAGCTTGTGGCTTGGTTGCATTCGGATGCCGGGACTGCATATGCCGTTTGAGATTACTGGCGGTGGTGGTAGCTTTGGGGCATTGTGTGCATCTGTGTGGCAGCTCAGACTGTGACAGATGTGACCTTTTATGCGTTCGCAGGAGATTTGGATGGCGGGCTTTGTATGGACATTTGTCACATTCATATGGAAATTTATTTTCATGGGTAGTCCTGAAAAATAAAATTGTACTCACTCATATTTATTTTTTATAATTATTGTTACTTGACTTGAGTCGCATTTCAATCTAAAGGTTGTCGGCTATCTTTTCAGTATTTGTGCCATATTAAAATTTGAAGACTCAAATAAGTTTTCATTTATCTTTAGTCTAAAACCTACATAAGTACATACTTGTGTGCTAGTAGAGTTGCTTTAGAATTTGAAGTTTTGCCGCATACATCGCAAAGGAACTTTTTCTTTGTTGAAACTAGTAAATTATTGTGACATTGTTTCTTATGTTTCTTGTGAGAAGCCTGGAAAACAGTTGTGTATTTATGATTTATGAATAATAACAATCAACATTAAACAACAAATAAAATCAACATTTCTGTGGAAATGTTGATTTATATGAGTATAATATTTTATTGAATGTAAGTTTTGATTCTGATTTGATCATTGTTTCAGAGTACCATAAACTAACCATGTCAGAAAAGTCCTTGTTACAATAAGTGCAGTGGAGGTCCATGCATTCCTCAGGGTAGTTTGGAGAAGGGACATTGTATGAGTTGTCACTTTCAGCCTGTTCATTGTATTCTGGGTAGTTGCAGTCAGCTGTCAGTTCCACATTTACTTCTGAAGTAGATAATTACAAGGTTTGTTTACAATGAATCAAAATTATCTTGACAAAAGATATTCTTGAGTCTGGGAGTGGTGGCATCCTAATATCTAAAGAGAGTAACATGTGACAACTCAAATTCATAAACAATGCTAAGATTGTTCTACAGGCAGACTCAGACTCTGCGCTAGGTGAGTACTGGTTGAAACAGTTTGGTTGACTGTTCAGTCTTGGTTTAAGCATCTGGGGGTAATTTGATTACACTCTTGTGTTTAATAGCCTCTTGCCAAAGATAGGAAAACAAACAAAGGTAACTGTGAATTTAGGTACCTTTTTTGATACTCATTTCTATGATTTTCTTGTTAGTTTTCTGGCACATCTCTCTGAACATGATGCACCCATTGAGTAGATCCAGGCAGTTTTTACACATGTGTTTTCTCAAGCCATCAGAATCCTCCATCTAGAAATTAATTAGAATAAACATAAATAAAATTAAATACAGCCCCCAACATTATCCCCAGGCACAGTATATTTTCTCTTAGATATCTAAGTATTTAGTACCAACTCAAGATACCTTGTAGAGCTCTGAGGGGGGATAGTTAGAGGCATGTCCAAACATTACATTTGGCACAAGCCTAGATTTTGCAATTGTTTGATGCAATGACAGGTGCCTCCCCACTGTGAGAATACTAGTCTGTATGTATTATTGAGATAGGTATATTATATACCTACTTACTTACGTTAGGTACCTATGTTGTTCTTACCCGAACACCTGAGAAACTAAGAATTTCCTCAGCTAAGTTAGGATAAACCAAATTATTGAATATTGGTATTGTACCATCTTCTTTGTCACAAATTCTGCACTTCATATTTACACTCTTGCATTTTTCCACCGGTTTTCTGAAAATATAAATAGGTGGGTGTAGGTATGTACCTAACCAAAAAGTTGCATAAAAAGATTCAGGTTTGATCTAGAGTTTTGTCTCTTGCATGCCATACAGCTTGTAAAGAAAATACGTACGTCTTTAGCGTAAGCCTTTTCTTTTTCTTCTTGCTCTTTGCTAGTGCATTCGCCATCAACATCGATTTCAACAGCAAGAGCGAAGTCATTATTTGTATAATATAGGATAAAATAAATAATTGGAATTTTGCAATAGCTAGGGTAGGTTAGGTATATTATTATAGTTTAGTTTAGGAGCAAGAATACCGCAGCACAATAGCATTTTATTCTTTGAAGAGTGAAGAATAGGTAGGTACTAATAAAAAAGCAGTCAGCAGAGTAGTTTCGAAAACAATAACTTTAGTTAGACATAAAATATGAACTTCAACTTCTTGGCTTTTATTGTGGTTGTCAGAATTCTGCCAGTGTCTATTTACTCTAGTGTCATTCATAAGCGAGGCGTAACGAGGCTTTTCGCACGAACGAATTTTGATTTTATTTCATAACATAGCCAAATGTGATTTCTGATTGAGAGAGGTCAAGTTTAAGCGAAATTGGAGAGGTTTTTATATCCTCCGTGAGAATATTACCGAGTTTTGTTATTTGTTTTTTATGAGTCAATAGAGATTCAGCTGGGCTGGGGTTTTTCACCTCTTACCGCCACCTCATAATCGAGTCAGTCAATGTAAAATAAAAACATCTATGATAGAGTTGACAGAGGCCTTCTTTTTCCTGCCCTATCCCACTAGGTGGGAAGTGACAGAGGCCATTCATAGAATAAAATAAAGAAGAAGAAAGTGTGTTGTCTTGTCTGACAGCTGACTTGTCTGTCGTGTCGTGTGTCTGTCTTAATCATAACGTTTGACTATGCGGTATGGTTTTAAAACTAACGAAAAAACGAAAAACTAAACGAAAAAAAAATGTCTTTCAATGTGCAGTTTGGTGCAGTTGTGTTGGTTGTGTTGAGTAGGTGTTGAGTTCACCGAAGTCACCGAACACCACCTATATCACCATATCACCGAACACCTATACTATATTATCCTAGCTGAGTTGTGTGGTGTGGTGTTTTCTTTTCAGGTGTTTTGTTTTGTGATTTATTGTTTTTGCTTTCCTCAATAAGTAGGAAGGTAGAATAAATGATTAACTGAATAAAACCACCATGGCTGTTTATGTGACAAAATCAATGCTGTCGAGGATGAACAGAGTTCGTTATCCGACGCACACCAATTTGGATAACGAGAATATCTCCACTGATCATTGGCAGAAACTGTTTTCAGAAGGGTAATATAGTTAATATAGATGGTACATCTAGAATATAGTTAATATAGTACATCTAGAAAAGACTTATAGTACCCAGTGGTACTATAAGTCTTTTCTAGATGTACTAAGGCAAACAGTATTCCTACAGCCCATTGCCTTAGTTTACCATGTAACCAACAAACATCTGTTGTATGTCTGGTTACCTATGTTTTGCGTGCATTTTGCATCAACTAAACCAATATTTCATAGCAATTTCCATGTCTGATGTCTATTTTCATTATCAGCCACTGTAACACTCCCCTGGGTACAGCAATGATTTGCCGTGTGTGTGGACGAGATGGTTGTACACCAATTACTGAGAAACTCAATGGAATCAGCATATGTCTGGCTATTTGCATGGTCACTAATGTTTCTGTAAGTACTTTTATTCCATTTGGTAAGGGTCAATTTATACTAGCGCAGAGTCGAAGCGCGTCAAAGCATCAATCCGAAATTTAACACACAGTGAATACAATTTACTTTAAGAAAAATATGGCAGTAACACTTATGGAAAAAAAAACACCTACACTTACACTTTCTAGGTATGTGAATTCAGGTTTCAATTTATTAGATTCTAAACATGAAGACCAAAGTGTTTATTTCTGTATAGATTGAATCCAATGATGCCCTGCCCAAGTACATTTGCACAAGTTGTATCGACAAGCTGAGTATTGCCATGGAATTCAAGAAAACTTGTCAATCTTCTGAAAGAAGATTCAAGGCTATACTAAATCCAAGAGGTATGTGTTTGAACTAATAAGTACACACTGCTGATACCTGGACAGGACAGCTATAATGGTACCAGACAACATCTTGTTACGCGTAACAAGATGTTGTCTTTCTTTTTCACAGACACTCATACCATGTGATATGAATGTACTCATTACTCATACATACAATGGCCACTGGTGATTGCATTGGTGATTGAACATTTTGTTACTACAAGATGTCTACAAGTTTTTTATTCATCTTGCAACACCACCGTAGTTATAAGCTAGTACCGCCATCTGAATAAATCAGTTAAACGTCAGTCACAGTGAGTCTGCCTACTTTTCTATTGCAATTCCCTTAAATCTGTACATAAACGTTCATCCAAATTTAAACCATGTAGGTATAAATGAATTAAGTATTTTCAGGGGACCCAGCTATTCACTCATATCCATACTCGAGGCATGATTTCCATATGATACTGCTTGAGATGAGACAAGCAAGAATGAAAGCTGCAGAGGAAAAAGCGAGGCAACAGCAAATGAAACAAAGGAAAAAGCCCAATAAAGGGAAGGAACTGAAATGTGTATCATGTGATATGAAATTTACTGAAAAGGTTAGTCAAGATGAAACTACACTACCTACCTCTTCGGAACTCCAGTGAAATCCACAACTGCTACTGATGTATGGAACAACAATGAATATTGCAACAAGACTGCTTAGTTTGAAACTAGGAGGTGTTGTGGGAAATGTTCAATAATATTTACATAATATAATATACTTACATAAGAGAAGGTTTCGCAACACCTTCAGACATTTCTTCAGTCTGTAGTCCTTATTTTGTTGATTTGCGAAACGTAAGTAGCACTTTTTTATGCAAAATCGTTTGGTGAAGCAAAAACTAATTTTATTCCATGCTCTGAGATCTTAATATGATTATCAAAATTCATGCTACTCATTACAAAGTACGGTCCAGTTTTTAGGCTCTCTTAGACACTATATTTTATCTAGGAGTTACTGGTTGAACACCGTCGCGACAGAATGTGTATGCGACGAGCGTGTGACATCTGTGGTCAGCTGGTGGTCAGCATCCGCCAGCACATGCGCGTCATACACAAGCAGGCGGTCAGTCATCGATGTTCCACTTGCGGCAAGGAGTTTCCATTGCTGGCGAGGCTGAAAAATCACATGTAAGTCTCTATTTCTCGCTTGCTCCTCTCTCACTCTTTATTTATTTATTTATTGGGAAACTAACTAACAGCGATTTAGATTTAGAAGGTACTTAATTAAAATGTTTTAGATACATAGAGTATGGCCAATTACAGGTTACCACTTCGGATTATTACAGATAATAGTAAGCGGAACATAGGTAGCGGGTAACTTAACTAAATAGTAGGTATACCACCTAATCAAGCAGCAAGCAGATATAGGTAGAAGTATAAGTATAAAGAAAAATATCATAAATCATTTTTAGTAAATATAGCAAGCTGGGTGGGGGTGGGAGGGATAGGAAGGAGGGGCGGAGGGGGTGGTTTGATACAAGATATTTATTGGTTGGATAAATAAAATACTGTATAAAATAAATACATAGATACATATTATAAGTACTTGTTTCTTTCTTTCTTCTCTATTTTCGAGTGACTGGATTCCCAAGTATTGTTCATTTATTGATTGCAGGATGGTACACTCAAACACATTCAACTTCTTTTGCGACCTGTGCCCATACAAGTGCAAACAGAAGTATTACCTAGTAATGCACATGCGGACGCACACGGGAGAGAAACCTTATAAATGCCAGAAATGCCCCGCTGCCTTCGTCAATCCGTCCAACTTGAATAAACATAAACTAACGCATCAGGAGAAACAATTTAAGGTAATTTCACCTAGCTTTGTCATAAGAATTGAACATTATTATCGACGAACTTAGTTACTTCAATAAAAACAGGTTTGAAGTGCTTTTTTAAAACTTTTGACGAGAGTAAAATATTGATCGTGGATTCTATAACGTCTACTCTAGTCGAATTCATTTGGGCGCACAAAGTGTATTTTGCAACTGCTAACCCAAAGGGCTTTCGGACTTATTTCAGGCTTTACTGTGTAGTTTCTTCCTTCCGAAAGTATTGATATTGTTTGTGGGTGCTTATTCTCGAAATGGAAGCATTTTTCTCACAAAATGAGAAAAGTTAAATCATAAACAAATCAGGGTTTATATAAATGCTTGATGGATGTTTTCTAGCAATAAACTTATAATATTCGTTGTTGTCAGTGTATGATGTGCGAGAAAGCATTCCGTACGAACGCGGCATTGCGAGAACACCTCGGCGCGACTCACATGAACATCAAGCACACTTGCTCTTACTGCGGTCGGGACTTCTGTTACAGGTAAAAAAGAAAAAATCGCAGCGTATAATTCTGAAATGCGTGTCAACTATCGTGTCTCTTTGACATAGGTGGTTTTACATTTGGTAAAACAGACATCATGATTTATGTAAAATAAAAAATTCAGAGTTGTACCTACAACTTTTTTAATCGCTTGTAAAAAAAACCTTTCGTGCCCGAGTGCAGCCAAAGTCAAAAGTAGAGTTTTCTTCTTTCTCTCTTCTGTACCAACGCTTTCTAAGTCTGAATATAATTAAAGTGTATTTTGTACAGATCGGACCTCCGCAAGCACGAGATACGCACCCACAATCGTACGAAACGGGACTACATCGGCGGCGAGCCTTCATACAAGCTAGTGGAACGAATGCAGAAGGTGAGACAATATAAGAATAGGTTCAGCCATTTTGGAGGGTATGGTCAAACTCACCTACGGTACTACGAGTCTTAAGTATGAAATGTGAAAAAAACGTTCCCAACCTGCCTGCTAGGAGCCATTATCCACGATTCTTATAAAAAAACTTTACTTAAATAAAATTTGTGTAGGGTCACCAAAATAATAGCTTGTAGTAGCATGTTTTGGTAGAAGTGATTTTTAAACCTTCATTATTGACGTTTCCATTTAATTAATTAACTAGCTCCATAAATATAGTCTAAAATCTACGCACACTATGGATTGAAATATTGAGTATGCAGGTGCAAGAAACCTCGGATATGGACAAGTGGCAGACTCACGAAATTATCGTAGCGCAACCAACGCAAGTCATACAACCTTCATACATCGACGTGGACCCGAATAAAGGATACTGTCAGTCGAACCAGCCGATATACTTCACTGACGGCTCAGGGCTTATACAGCAGACGATGCCGCATATGGGTGAGAACTTTTAACACATAATTTAGACATATCGTAGAACGTAGCTTAGCACCGCAGATCATTCAATTTTCTTAAGAAGAAACCTCATTGAAATCGGTGCATTCGTTCCGGAGCTACAGACAAACAGACACAACGGTGTCAAACACATAACACTATTTCCTTTCACGAGGATCTACCATACAATACAATGGCCAGGCTAAATTCAGCGATTTTTCCGTGTGTAAAAACAATCAGTCATTTAAATACACACGTTCCGAATTGACTATTCAATATTCAGAACGTGTTATTATCACGTTGATTGGAAAGAGCTTTGCATTCGTAAAACCGGTTAAATGAAAAATCCTTGTCCATCCTATTATGTTTTTGGTGAATGTATTTAGCTAAAACATTGAAATGTACTTAAACATGCATAGACACGCGTACTCAATCAATCACTCACTGTCCACGATCCCCATTCAAAAAATCAGCTGACGCGACGCGACGGTTCTTCGACTACAGAGTATATAATAAATAATATTCCGTACTTCTACCAAAACATTCCTAAAGCTGCATCTAAACGGACTTATTATGGAGCCATTCACAAGTTTTTTAGTAGTCTCATAGCGCGGAGTTGACGACTGTGCAACGTGCACTGAGACGCGATAAGTGTGGTTCCGAATTCCACACCGGGTTTTGTTTGGAATGTGTAAATATTGGTTTTTTCTACATTCGAAATTACAAGATGCCCAATAATTAATATTTATGCAGCAGATAAACTTTCTTACATACTTATCAGCAAGATTTCGATCTAAATTCATTTTTGTAGCCCAGAAAGTATTGCAATTTTATGTGATTTTAGTTACAAATTGTTCCAAACGCTCTCATGTACACTACAAGCAGTAGGCACCCTAACAGACTTGCCGCCGTTCAGTATTTCAGTTTAATTAGCTACTATCTTGGTCTGGAGCTTCATTAAGAAACGTCGAAAGTCAATAGCCCTCGCCTGACTCGAGTTTCTAATGAGTTTCTCATTCGCATTTTTCTAATTTAGTTTTTTTTCGTTACAGTTCAACAACAAACTGTGGAAATCACACTGTAAGTACCTAAGTTTGTTTAAAATTGGTATTTATCGCGTGATTAGCCTTTTTCTCGGCATTTCGACTTTTTTAAAACATTATCTTTTAATTGCAAAAGTTGAAGTTCAAAATCTCTTTTCGTAAAGTTGTTCTAACGGTAATTTTATTTAGTTTGTTCGGATATCAGATGTTTTCTTTCCTTTTTAGGCCCGAATTAACGCTAAAGAAGGATGACGTGAAACTCGATTATGAGCCACAACAAAACATAGCATATTTCTAAAGGCACGGACCGCCTTTGTTCCTATTTAATCTCGATAAAATGTTATTTTATCGTTGGACATGGCTATTTATTAATAATTTGTAATTGAATAAGTATTAAGTAGATGTAAGTAAAAAGTGCGATTTAGTTTTTACAACAATTAACTGTAATTATTTGATTTTATAACATTATTTACTACAAAATATTAAGCATACCCCATTTGTATTTTAAGAATCGAAGCTCGGAATTTTATAACGCAATAATGAAATTAAATAATGGTATTTTTTATACATCAAACGTAGTATCATTTACAATAAAACTCAACATAACTATCTCTGTCCCAACATACCTACCTAAATGAAAAAAATCAATTGGTATATAAACGCGTATATATGTATATATATATATATAAGAGTAAAGTCATTGCAAATTATATAAACCATGTGTTGGTCGCGTGGAAATCCATGGTATAATATGCCTATGGAAAAAGGTCTCTACCTATAGATAAAGTAGTAATTAGTTAGATAATTTGCGAAACTAATGGATATTGATGAACTTTGCCAGTATTGAGTTTGCTCTTTGAACATTGTCCATTATAAGATTTGATCTTGAATAATTTAGAAGTTAGATGATGGATTTCTATACAACATTTCCGCTGCCAACTGGGCCCTGTCGACTAACGTTAATTATATTTCATAACTTAATTCTGTTTCATTTCATAAGCCCGCCGAAGCCAAATTGATTACAAATTCCAGCTATAGATCTATTATTTGGAGCATCCGTTATTACCAGAATTCTAATCAATACTGGACGACGCCATCGTCCCTGAATCCCCGAACAAATTGACAATTATAGCTTCTCATAAAATGTATACAGAGTAATTCTGTTATCAGTTCACAAACTTTGACTAACTTAGTCTCCTCGTGGTTTGACCCTGAACAATTAACTTCGTTTTCTTCACGATAAATGACTTCTGTTGGAAAATAATTTTTCCAATATTTGACGACTTAAATGTCAAGGTTTATACAACCCGGGCGAATTAAGCGGTGTAGCGGGGGAAGTATCTAGTTCCGAGCCAGGTGTCATGTTAATTCGCCCGGGTTGTATAAACCTTGACGTTTAAACCGTGACTTTCTTTAGTCCCCGTTCTGGAATAAGACCGTAAGGGTTTATTTATTTTACAAACAAAGTACCTACCTATTAGCTTAATAGCCCTGTAGAGCTGGGTAGAGTAGGTAACTCTATATATACAGGGTTGTTTAGATTATAACTTGTAAATTTGACTAGCCGGTATTCAAGAAAGCTAGTTCTAACTTTGATTGAAGTCGAGCTTAGTTTGATCTGCGGGAAATCCTTGCCAAGAGGTTGATAAATACGAATATGGTATTTTTCGTAAAAGTCTTGTCAACTAAAGCAAAAAAAATAGGTATAAGACGAAAAGTAGGTACTTTTATCTGAAATAACAGAAACAAATCATTTATCAATACGTAGCGAGCATGCACAGAGTAATACTGAACGATTGATAATCTTATTTTCCACTTCATTTTCAATTTACCCGTCGCTCTGGATGAGGCGGTATTTCCTCGGGTCCCGAAAATGTTATCGGAAATTAAATCTGTGATATCGCGCGTAAATGTTGGAAGCGTAATTGTGCCAGTTCTTGAGATGTAGATGCTTGTAGACCTTTACTAGGCTCTACCGGTTAAAAATGTGTCAATACAAACAGCATATTACCAGGTCAGTATTATTTAGATCCAGTAACAGCTATCGTCAAGCGTAAAAAAGTATTTTATTTTACAACCTTAACCTAACTCATCTTAGACCAAAATAGTAGTTAATTGTAGGAAATAATAGGTAATTCAAAAAATTATTTGCAACCAAATCTTTATCTAAATACTATTAGGCTTCGCGGTAAAGCAGCTGGACAATCGAATTATACGCTTTTATTAGTGGTCGCTTCCGGTCGAAACCGTGATCAGTAATTTCTTGTTCTGAGGCTCAACTACCATTAGTAAGTATTTGAGCACTACTTTTAGAGCTACGAGGGCACAGACAAACAGACAGACACACAATACCTTCAATTACACCCTTTCCGTTTTTCGGTCCGGGGTTAAAAATCAGGTGACTCTACGACCCTATTCCTTTGACGTAGATCACAGATGCCAACGGTTATTGGAAGTAGGTAGAGCATTTGCATAATGGGGACAACAAATCATTAGTTCGACTGTTTTTTACGTTTGTAATATTCACCGCTGTTTACTTTGGACAAAACACGAAACAAAAGGGTTGAATGAGGGATCCGTTCATTACTTTTGTCACCTTTCGTGTAGCGCTGTGTCAATTTTACCGACTTAGGAAAATCCTTCTATTTTACAAGGGCGTGTTTACCTATCTTTGGTAAACTCAAATATGTTTCTGTACATAACACTGTTGTGTGTTCCTGTTTATAATAAAAAATAAATGTTAATATTGTTCAATTAAATATAGACGGGTACGTTGGTTGGGTCAGTTTACCTATCTACCCACAATATAGGTACTCAGAATAAAGTAAAGAATTGTGAAAAAGACTTCAGAAAAAACTCGGTCAGTAAGAGCGCAGGGTACAAACAATATTGCCAGTGTAAATACTCATCGAATCTCTGTTTGGTTTACTCTCATGTTTGTTCTAGAAACCACCCGGTAGCTGAGATAACTTTTGCAGACAGATTAGGTACAAGGGATGATTCGAACATTGTTAATCGACGGTTGTTTGTTGGCTTATTAAACTTGTAAGCCGAGTAGTTATGAACGCGATATTTGTCTTTATTTATCACATTTGACGGTAAACAATGCTGGGTAAACAATTAATAGAAATTACCTACGAACGATATCATTGGAGGTATTAAGTGGATGATATCGTGGCCGTACAGGGGAATAAGTTACAAATGGCCCAAAATAGACACGAGTGGCGTTTGCGGGAGGAACCTCAGCAGTGAGTCTCTACACTGCCTATGATGATGTTGATGATGAACCTACGAAAGGTCTATCGGTATTTGGCGCGTAGCTCTATTCGTCGCCCCAAATATTATGATAGGTATTTTAGTAGGCGATTATAGAGTTGCGTAGCGAAAGAAAAAAGACAATAACCCTTATTATACAAACAATAGTAGATTAGGTAGAGTTTACATTATACTCGTACGTACGACAGACACACATCCGTTATTGTCTAGCTCACTAACGAGAAATCGATCCCTGTCTCGTACCACGATAAGTCGGATAGGTGTCTATTATGATATGAGAGTTTCATTGCCCCTGTTTGTATGATCTCGAAGTTATTATACTCGGTCTCATTATTATTCCCCATAAAACCAACTTTTCAACACACTTGCTCATAAAGTGGCTCTATGGTCACCGCAATTAGGCACATAATGATACCCATAATCAAACTGTGACTTTTTCATTGCTATAACTCACTAGTGAGTTATCACTAGTGAGTTATAGATTTTTTTTTTTAATTTTATTGGTTGAGTAGCTTTGTTACTAAAAAAGTTTTTATTCAAAAAAAAGATCGTGTTCAATAGAACAAATAAATTAATGTTCCTATTGCTTGCTCATTTCATGCAACTTCTTATTTAAATAGATAATTTTAACTCGTTACGTGTTTAATAAATAAAACTTTCACTCAAATATAACTTTTGTTTTCTCTGTAATAAAAGAAAACTTTAAATTCCCCATTTTTTACGTGGCAGAATAGGCGCAAGCCCTAAGCGCGGAAAATAAATAAAAAAAAAACCTCATCCCTTTAGTCTGTGGCCGATCGCAATGCGCGCGCATAGGAAAACTGATTAATTTTTCCCACCATAGCGAAACATTATTCACAACGCGTTTTCACTGTTGAAATTATAGTTATTTTATTGTTATTTTATTCACAAGTGTGTTGAAAAACGTCGTATGATACACGTGTGTATTGGTGATTACCGTTCTCGGCTTTCTTAAGACCCTCGCCTACGGCTCGGGTCTCAATGGCACCTCGGCGGTAATCACCAATGTACCACACTAGTACCATAATGTACTATTATCTCGATTTATGAAGTTATTTTTGTTGATATTATTTAGCGTGCGTGTGTGTTGGCCCGCCACTCTGTCGCCATCTTATCGAATGGATAATACAAGTAGGTACAGTCGATGAGATTGATACGTTTGCATTTTTATTGCCCTCTACAAATAAAGACACATTTATAGTTATTTCCGTAGAGATTCAGTCACACATAAAGAAGGTTCAAGGATTTTTTCCAGTGCAATTTCATAATTCTTACTACCGAAGTTATAAGAAGCGGCTGAAGAGTCCGCTAAACCACTTGAACCAGCATTTACCTAGCGCAGCGGCTGCATGACTACGCCTCTAGAGGAGCCTCGACATTGTTTATTCATGTTTAGGTAATGAGTATTAAACAAAAAAGGGTAATTGTTCGTGTTTTAGCGGCGGCGGCGGCGGCGGCACGGACGGACATGCACCTAATAAACCTAGTTTTTACGTAAAGAACAACTTTGCTGATGAATACACGTACAATTGACCTCTAATTCAGTGGCTTGTTCAGTAAAATAAAGTAACAGGACGAATGTTTTTCTACAAATATTTTCCAGATAGCTTTATTTGAACGTCAATAGAGATTGGTCAGAGCTAGATGTTGTGCTCCAAAGCTTTATTCTACAAAAGAGAGTTTAGGTTTGAAATACGTAGTTTACTTTATATTTTTAGGTTTCTTACCAAATCTAACAAAGGTTGTCTATTACCGAAGTGTAGGTAGTCATGGGAAAGTCAACAGCTGCCGCAATGATCATAATACGGTTAGATATCGCATTACTTTGCCTAAGTGCTGTCAGAAGAAAGATTTATGTAGGTAGGTACCTTCGAATATATCTAGTTCGTAAATCTATGATTTTGTAGCCAAAGCTCAGAACAATAAGAGTATTTTTTGTCTGTGCAACACAGGCAGCTTTTAATTTTTGAATTTCTCTAAAGTATTATTTTACCAAGGAATCCATTTAAGTAACTTGCTCCAGACGTTCAATTGAGTTCAGATCGTAAATTGGATCCAAACTCTCATTGTTCCAGAAATGCCTTAATTGCTTATGACTATTTGAAAATAAAAGCGATTTTTAAATCGTACCTGGAATGTTTCTTTAGCACATCTTTCTGTCTAATACGAAATATTGCACTTCGGATAAAATTATTTTGAAATGAATTATGATTGATTGATTGAGGGTCTGTGGCAGCTTCAATCCTACGCACAGTCCCGAGAAAATAATGGTTGATGTGAAAGTAATGAATTTAGTTCAGTGTATTTTCATGTTTTACGGTGAGTACGCTGGTTATGAAAATGTACTATACAAGACCTTAGAATATTGGTAATCTGAGACGAGACAATGTAGGCAATGTACTAAATAAAAAATCCTGCTTTCCTCCGCAGATCTACGACACGACGTGCGAACGACTAAAAGAAAATCTAATGTTGGTTCTATCAAAAGAATAAAAAATACGAATATACCTATTAAATTTTTTGTGCACTACCATTACTATATTATTATCAAACACGTCGCGTCGTGCGTGCCTGATTTTTTTAGAATTGGTTTAAATTTTCCCTTGCGTAAAACTAAAACCACTCGACGAGTAGGTTAATAAAATGGTGACGCGTAGCGCACATTGTGTAATTAGGAGGACGTATATTTTTTATTGAAATTCTAAACATTTTATTTTCTGTCAAATAATCTAGGTACTAATTGTATTTTTGATGAGAAAAAGTGATGTAGAAGACTTTCGCATTACAAGGCACGTCTCATAAGTAAACTTGAGCTGCCTTCATCACTGTATGTGATTGTGATCACAAGATGTGCGAGTAAAGTCTTAAGTGCAAGTTACATCAGCACCCCACAGTTTTCTTACCAGACAGCAATCTGAGTATCAATGCAAAAGGAAAAAAAACTAAAAAAAAAACGCCTTTGCAGGAAGCTGAGTAATATAATTATCTGCCTAGTCGCTGCAGCCCCGGGGATACCGGAAAATGGGTCGGTGTTGATAACTCGCTATGTAGGTAGTGCTAGTGGATTACCTACAGTTTTGAAGCGTGAGAGTTTGTTTGTTGATAGTTAGAGAGGTATGCGATGCAGCTGCTTATCGTTTAGGAATTTGCAAGGCAAAGTTGCTTTGTGTATCCTGTTTACCGTTATCTGAATTTAGCGTAGGTATTCTAGAGTAGTTGGCACGTCCAAATATAAATATCCAATAATAGTATGTAGTGTTGTTAACATTGAGTTGGGAGAAAGGTAATGCATAGGTAGGTACTTTAGTTCAATGACTTTCTCGAAACAGCAAAATCAACTTTATATTACTGAACCATATTATTATGTTATCCACTGCTCTCGCATTCTATGGATCGACGTCTTTGTTAACTGCGAATATAGTCGATGATCTATACGTTACCCATTTCCAACAAAGTACTAGGTGCACCTCTGCAGAACCCAGCAGATCTACTCTGCAAAAATTATAAACGTAAGCTTCAGACATCTAAGTTACCTACACTACGCGGCAACTTCGCATACACCCGCGCGACATACAAAGCAGACGCGCCATGTAGCCGTAAATTCACTAGTGAGAGTACTTTTTCGTTATCCAGAGTAGACCCCGAGTTGTCTCGTTTGCGGTATTATTCCATCCATTCGCCGCAACATTCACTAAAGCACAAGAGTCTAATTGCGACCGTTTGCATTATGCCCCAACTTTAGAACTACTCCGTACAACAGACGCCTTCTAACGACCTTCTTGGAACTATTCTGTGAAACCGACGTTCTTAATGGCCTTCTTAATAAGTCTTGTTTATTGGGTACTATTTTACTTCCTTATCCTAATTGTGTACCTAATCTAGAATAATTTTATGGAGGCAAGTATTCCATACGGTATTCCCAAACGCTCTAGTAAATCAAACCATAAAAAACATCATCAGCATGAGGAGGTCCACTGCTGCTTGCTTGCCCCTATAGATTATAGTATCTTATCAGATTAAAATTGCAGCATAGAAGGTCAAAGACTGCAGTTCAAACAGTGTCGGTCTCGCCGAAGGTACGTTGCACAAGGATCCTAGCTGTGGTGGTGTGATGCTAATCCTTTACTATAAATAATGGTAATAGTAAAAAAAGCCCCAAACGCTTGGGACCCAACGCGTTCACCGCGTTTCGCTAAAATCTAATCTAAACTCACAACTGGATTTCCATTTCAATAAATTATATTCAGGTGCAGAGAGGAGATTAGCTTCTCTTACATGAACGCACACTGCAAAACAAATTGCAAATTATACTGAGCTTTAGGAGCTTAGTAGAGTATAAAATGTTCCCTTTATGAGCAAAGAGCAGATCGCTGTGGTAGAAATGAGAATAATTTGTCACATTTATCTTTATGTAGTTTTATCTGCTACGAGTTTGCTACAATCTGTGCTACGGTAACTGCTACAATCAGTGCTACGGTAACTGCTACGTTCCTTGCTACAAACTATGCTACGGTAACTGCTACGTTCCGGTTTGACGGTATCGCTACTGGAAAAAGTGGGCATGTCAGATGAAATGTGTGAAAATGCCTCTAGCTAGTCCCTTATCACAATTGGCCACCAAGTAATCCACTATGCTCGGGGATTAAAGCTGTATAATTTTCGTATTAAATGGCTTTAATTTTAAATTAAAATGCCTCTTATATTTTAACGAGCTAGCTTTACAAAAGCTCGTAAATATTTAGAGTAATTTAGATTGCTCTTACAGAAGCGGGATGAAAAATTAAGTAGATGATGAATAAGGATAAAATTCAAAGGAAATTAAAAAATACTAATCTTAAAAAATTGAGATGTAAAAATATTTTTAGCATGTTAACGCCTTTGTTATCAAACTGTATTTTAAAATACTCAGACGTATTAGATTGACATTCCCCAAAATTAAACAGTTTATCACGCACGGTAGACATCCTCAGTTCTTTTGATGCCTAGTACCTTCTCAACAACCTTTGAAGATATTGAAGGTACTGAAGAAGGTACTTGTTAAAGACCAGTCCAAATATCAAAATGTTTTCTCCGAGTTCTTTTGCTTTAGTTAAATTTACCTGCTTATGAGTGTTTAATTCTTTATTTCACAACACAACTCTATTCTATCTATATAGAGGTTTCTAGGTCTGTTTCGGTCGAACGACACAATAATTCAACTAATTACCTTAGCGACTATTTATCTTGGTTCAGTTCAGTATTGATTACTGGCCTCCCGATCCCTTGGGGTTAATCTTAGTATCTTGATCTAATACTTCGACTCCGTCGTGCGCCAATATCTAGCAGTTACATCAGGGTTTTATAAATAGGCATATTTACGTTTTACCTACGCTTGCATAGCATAGGCACCTAAAGTTTTTGCACTGGTGACCTTTAGTCTGTGCTCTAATTTACTTATTTATTAGAAACTGAAATGAATAAACAAATATCCTTGGACATTTCACACAATGCTCTCTAGTTCCAAACTAAGCAGAGCTTCTAATGGGAACTAGATAGCTGATTAAATACTAAGATATATAATTTAATTTTAAATACGTATCTATAATACATAGTATTTACTAGTATCATCATCAATATGTATAAAACTCTTTTGAAGCTGACTTAGAATCAACGCACAGCCTAAACTGTAAGTCCTAGAGGTATGAAATTTAGAGGGTAGTATCCTTATATAGTGTAGGGGTGCACTAAGAAAGGAATTTTGAAACGTAACACTCTAAAGGGTAGAACGCGAGCAACGCCGCGGGCGACTGCTAGTAGTTTTATGTGATTTGTGCCCAGACATACAACAAACATCTATGTTTGCCACACACAAATTATGTACGAGTGTGTTTCATCATTCGCAATCATACCTAAATTCAGGGAAAAGTAATATCGTGAAATACGTGTGTAGGTAATGAATAAAGGTATGTGTCATAAAGACACATTTTATTCACATCGTGCTCACCGGCATGTTTTATTCCACTCGTATAAATATGGATTATCCCTGTTTTACCTACTGCTTCTATCCGGATTATGTACTATCGACTATCGACCACTTAGAACAGAGACTTTTGTTCTTGGAGGCACATCGAGCGGATTTGTGCCAGCGGAAATTGGTAGACAGCGGAAATCAACCGTCACTCAGCGCGGCTGCAGCGTAATATTTAGCATTGGGAAGCCAACGTTACTCTAGGCTGCTTATCACTATCACCATCTTAAAAAATTATTAAAGATTTTTTTTACCTATGGATTTTAAGGACGTACGGTACGTCATTCGACTTACTATGTCCCGCAAATGTCATCGGTTTATCGGATTGTTGGTCTGTTGGTTCGTGATCGATAGAAATCTAGCTAGAAGTCTTCTATTAAATAAAAGATAAACTACTAAAAGATACAAAAAATGTTTTATTGTATTCTAGTCACTGGAACAACAATTTTCAGCGTGCGTTTTTGTTTTGCTTTTTGCTTAGTTTGGCTTTAGATCTGCTCCATAATCATATAATTTGATCCCAGTGGAATACTAAGCGGTTCCACAGCTTCCACTTCTTAACTAAAGGTTCCAATTTGTATGCCAGACAATTTCCTTTAGTAGGTACTTGCGTGTGAGGAATACACGAGTTGATTAACAAATAATTTTAAACAGGGAATTGAAAATACAGAATTTCGTTTCTTGTACTGAGAATGTTATAAAACTCAAACCTATTGTTTCTCACAACGACTTTACATTGGCGTTCTAAAAAGGGAACGGAATGAATGTGCTCAGAAGAAGGCGTGAGCACATTACTGATTATCGAATACTTTTATAGGTACTTTTACTAGAGTATTACCCCTATCTTATAAAAAGTTAGAGTAGTCCTGATTACGTATGGTAAACAAGACATAATATCTACTCTAACTTTTTATAAGATAGACCCTAAAACTGTAGTGAATGACAAACAAACAAAATGATAGCTCTATGGCGTAGCTCAATGGTTTCTCATTTTAATCGTGTAGATGTGGAGATGTCATCCTCATATTTAATGGGTAGGTATCTTTTTCTGATCTAAATCGAGACTCTTCGGTAAGTATCTCGTCTCGTCGTGTAATGTTCAAAGTTCCTGGTTTATAGGCACATGGCACGTACCTACGTGTGTCGACAACTTCGCGACATTATCATACGTCGCTTCGAGTCATTATTTTACATTTTACTGTATTTTACAATCACGATACCGACATGTCGTCGGTAGTACTTTATTATGACTGCGTGACGCAGACATTTTCTCTTTGACCTTACTCGTAATATCCGCTGTTTTGTCGACTTGAATAACTTCCTTTGAAATCATTGCCGTCTTCCTTATATCTTTTGAAAACTCATGACTTGACTCGTATATAAATAAATCGTATTTAAACGTCGCACGCTAAAGGTCATAATTCCTGTATTTCGGTAGGAATTTTGGGACTACGCTTCCACTGCTGAGCCACAGATTACCTATCTAATTTTACACAGAGCTTTTTTGTCGCGGCAAATGAGATTGGGGTGGCGCATAAATGAGTGATTTACGTGGGATGTGGTCCGCAATATTTACTTCACAAAGTTAGAACTGGCTAAATATACGCAATGCGTGACTCAAATAAGAATTACGTTGAGGTAGGCTTTTCGTTTGCTTTTACAGAACGGATGGATTCCATCATTATCTACGAGCATGTCAAAGACACTATTTGTCGATTGTCGATAGTAAATTTATTTCCCCTTTACAATGGAGGCTTGCCAAGATTTTCAATACATTATATTCGGTAGAAGTCGTAGAAAAAGAAACTCAGCTCTTAAACTTAGCTATACATACATACATACACAATGTTACGAGAGATTTACGATGAAAAAGCTTTTGGACACTAAAGACTTTTCGTTGAAATAATTTTCACTCACGCTAACGAACAAACATTTATGTGACGTGGAAACTAGATCCGTATAAACAATAGATCAGCTTGTGAAATAGGTGATTCATACTCTAGATTTTAGTTTAGCTCTGCGTGAGTATGAATGAGTCCATCTCTCTCGCTGAAAATTGAGCAGATGCTCGTTCAATTAATCACCTCATTTCAGTTGCGGCTTTTTCATGTTTTTTTCCCACACTCGGTCGATTCGAAGTGATTTGCATTATTGTGGGCGAATACGTGCTTTGTACGTTGATTTCATTGGAAATGCCTATTCCAATAATGGAAAAAGGATTTGAGCATATTGGCGGGGTTTTTATGATCAGGCTTTGTTGGAGTTTCCGATGATCGCGGTTGAATCTGGGTCACGGATTACAATTTAGAACAAAAACGATTGGTGGCCAGGTTTATAAGCACGTATTTTTAGCCCTACCGTTAGCATATCTAGAAAATATTTTTTATTTTCAGTAGAAGAGGTCATAGCGATGGATGCCTTTATACCTACTAATAATGAAGCTACACTTACACAACAACACTTGGCTGCTGTATCCTAGGGACCTTGGGGCACCACAATCGTTCAGCAACAATATTGAACGATTGTTTGAACGCCATACAAATAAATAAATAAAGAAGCTAAAACCTTTTCAAGGCAAATTGCTCTTTTTCTTTGTTTAAAGTTTTTGTCTGGCTTCAGCATTAGCTGGAGACTTGACTTTATTTCGGAGTTGCATATGAAATAAGCATAACGAGAATTTAACGACTTTTAAACAACATTCGTCTTTGCCATGTGCTGTAGATTAAAGTTGGTCGCTTACTTATGTTTTTTTTTAATATTATCTTGGTAAATCTATTACTTAGTTACCCAGGGTATTTGCGATGGTAACGGCGACATTCTGGCCGAAGTTATGGTAAAAGTAAGATTGTCACACTAATTGTGAACTTACTTGACAAAGTAATAGTCTCTGGTTTTCAAAAATGAGGCCATTGACCTTAAGTACAGACAGCAGCCATCATGACCAGCACTGACAAATCAAAAACTTATCATGGTATGGCGTACCTAATTGAAGAACATAACTATGAGACTGAGTTACGCAAAAATGCATTTTACTATCTCAAAGTTTGTTTAGAATCTCGATCCTTTGATAGGATACCTACGGCTGTAGAAAACTGGAACATTCTGAGCTCAGACTGTATGCAGAGTAAAAAGTTTTATGCAGCTTTTCATCGAAATAATACATTGATTTTTAAAAATAAAACGAGCTACACATTATGGCCATAAACCGTTGTATTCGTTCATGAATGTCATCAGTAAAGAAAAATATTTTTGCTTTGAATAGTTACACCGTGTTTTGTCTCTTTCGATCAAATTTGAATTTCCTAGTAGGTATATAAATGCGAAAAAAAACAAAACACGACGTAACTATTCCAACCTAACATCAAATACCTACTTATCTATTTTTCTATTTTTACCCCTTTTTTCTGTTGCTATTGGTATACAGACAAACCACCGTCTGATCTAAAACTTATAAACTACTTATATCAATACTTAAACCAAATGTCCCTCCACTCCACCATGTTTTGTTTACGTTGATGCGGTGTTTCTAGATGAGAAACTATGTGTATACACAATAAAGAGACATAGCAGTAGGTACCAAAAGGTCATAAAACTGTGTCCATCCAATTAAATTAGTGAAAGAAGGTTTTACAGTGACCACACGCGCGTAGGAAGCTAAAAGCGAAGTGTACTTATATAGCTTTTATTTTTACGTTGGTTTAATGTTTATGGGCTGGTCGCCTTAGAAGCTATTCTTGCACTCATTATTTGTTGGAAACCACGCAAAGCTATTAGTTCTTTCTTAAATATATTAATATCAAAATGACCTTCTTTGCTTTATCTTTGGACCTCTGGACTTTTTCCAACTTAAGTAAATAGAACTCAACAACATTTTTATAAAAATAATACAATTATGTCTGTGCTAATTGGTATAGATAATATTATATTCATTGAATTTACTAGTCCATGCCTGTCTCTATGAAGCACTTAGCGAGGGGCGGTACACCCCGCCCCGCTGCCGCCGCGAAGTGGATCATGCAAAGTTGGGCATAAAATTAGAACAGTCAAAGTTTAGCGCAAACTTTCATAAGTTTCCAAGGCTTGCATCACAACACCACACGTGAAAGGTTCACGGAAACCTACATGTTTGATAACAGCAATCCGAGTTTGTTCTACAAACTGAATAGTGTAGGTATACCAAACCGAATGTGTATCTGACAAGTTTACCGGTGAGTTCACACTGCAAACTTTGGAGCCAACATGGAATGGGTGTGTTTTGACTGCTCAACGAGTTTGCAAAACAAAAACTTTTAAACTAGGTAGTTTATAAAGTTCAAAACAAGTTAGTGTAGTGTGCTATTCATGTTTTGTACTGATGAAACGAGTGGTGGTGAACGGTACGAGTCCGGTGGGAACTGATCTTTTGAACAAAGGCCGTTGTGTTTTAATCAGGGAGAGTGCGTGCATATATACCTACATTTTTAAGAGTTACCTATCACCAGCCTTTATATACGTACAACAAAGAAAAATTCTGAAACAATAACCATTTTGTTCAGCTTTTACATCTAAGTAAACACAATCCAAGCTAGATACATACACAGAATACGGACACGAAATAAACTGTTTTTCTTTTATCTTATTAACAAATTTAAGTTTAACTTAGAATCCTAAGAAGCACTTCGAATGTTTTTTTACAGAAACACCCAGACACAGAATAAACATTTACTTATTATATGGGTATAATGTTTTCGGGTGTGTATTATTGTTATTTGATAAATGAGGAGTCTTTTTTAATCCGATTACATTTACATAGTTAAGGCTACATCATGCTTAAGTTTTCACTAAAAAAAACACGAACTACTATGTTATTCATCATCGCTTGTTAAGTTTTATGGAGTGCGCGCAACCATTTTGCTTAAACGAGCATAATCAGTCCCCGCGCTAAGTAATGAAATTTTAATTTATTTTGCGCCTCCTATTTCGGCAACTTAAAATGTAACTTACTTGACAGACTTTATGGATGAATGTTGAAAGGAAGCTCTGGAGCATTCTTTGAAGCAAAGTCTTGTACGACTTTGTACTTCTACTCTTGAGCTATTAATCTTCAAATACTTACGAAGTTTTCAGAAACGTTAAATTTTCTATTGTTCTACATATAATGGTTTATGCGTACCTAGTACCTACCTACATCATATAGTAGACTTCCAATAGGGCTCATATTCGGAAACCATGGTGTGACAGTTTTTCACTGAGAAGTGCTTTGAGCATTGTTATATTGTCCTAGCCTCTGTAACATGGGCACTGGGCCTGGGAATAAATAAGATACTAGGTAGGGTTACATACTGTAAAAATCGTCGTTGTACCAAACTAAATTCGAACCGATCCAAGATTTGCAAATCACAAAGGGATTAAACTAGCACCTTTTGTGTCTCACCCTGTTAGGCCACAAAAGTTTAGGGAAATAAAACGGGACACACTCCTTGTACCATTTTATGTACCGACAAGTGAACGAATAAACAAGACCCCGAGTCAAATTAACTGTTTCAAACGAAATTCGCGACGAAGAAGAGACTCAAATTGAAAGCAAACAATCGGCAGAAATGTTGGCAAAACGCGAAAACATCTTGGGATACAAAATTATTCTCAGCTCGAGGTCGACTGTCCCTTTAAATAAAATAAATTGAGTTTGTCAGCTACTAGGGAGTTGAGCCTGGGATTTCTGATCAAGACTACCATTGATCAAATGAACTAGATTTCCCTTCAGTTTATAAAGTCTTCACTAGTGATTAACTAGTTTGCCATTTGATTGTTGTGTGCGTGTGGGACATTGAGTAGAGACCTCCAGTTAATCTTTAGGGACGTTCCAAAGTTATAAATAAATAAATAAATATCCTTGGACATTACACACAACGCCCTCTAGTCCCAAACTAAGCAGAGCTTGTACTATGGCAACTAGATTGCTGATATAATACTTATATCCTTTTTTTTTGTAAATACGTACTTATAATGCATAGTAACACCCAGACATAGAACAAACATATTTTATATGTTTGCCACAAACAAATGTTTGTTCTTAGTACGACTGAACCATGACGCCTGTCAAGTTGTTTTTCTTTAAAAGAGATCTAATCTTTTAATTGGGTAGTGGCAAAGTTTTTTATTCGAGAAAACATCTACACAAGTTATTATTTCTAGTAACGATAATTTGATACGAATAATCCACTTTTCAAACCATTCCCTTTGATCGAAAAACTTTGCACTCAAGCACTTCACAAACTATCGACTATATCCACCAAGACGTGATAGCAAGCAAGCTCGTATGAGTTAGTGGCCAACTCTGGTGACTAACTAGACGTGATAATAATACATATTTGTGACAAAATCTTGATATTTCTTCCGCTAGGTAAAGCAAGAGGTAGAGCAAAATTTGTTCTTATTATAACAGTAAATTTATCTCGAACAAATCTCGAAATTGATCTCGAATGTCTCGATTAATTTATAAAAATTGAACGTATTTAAGTAACTTAGTCCCTATACAATAATGCTTGGTTGCACTGCTCTTCCGACGATTTGAGCGCTAAGTGTTCATAATAGCTTCTTGAGAGAAAAGCGGTCAAGAGTCTAGCTGAAGTGCTGCGCGTCACTTCACCCACTTATATACGATCCTACTTTTTCTGTTGGAGAGAAAATTCACGCAAACGCTATAGAAAATATAATGACCAAATGGCTACCAGTGTTGATTCTAAGTCAGCTTCAAAAGAGTTTTATATATTTATAAGAAAAAGAAGATATGTTAGTGGTAGGCAGTAAAATCTGAGACAGGAATTTACTTGAGAAATGTCATAGGTTTAGAATATATTAGTAAATTCTATTATATTGTTTCAAATAGTACTTACGCAAGATATCGAAACGAAACAGACTTTTATATAAAACCATTCTACTGTAAAATCTGATTTATGACTCACAATTTGTGAAAAGTCAATTCCAACATTTCCAACAGCGAGATGGGTTCGAATAAAAGTTGTCATAAAACATCGTCCCCACCCCATGTTGACACTGCCATCACGTATTTCTGTGGCGTAGGTAGAACATAGAAGTATAATATATTTTGTTTTTATGTCGAATACGAAATCATATGGCAGGGTATGTGAACAAATAAATCTATTCAATCTGAATCTTTGTATCGAAACAAAAGAAAATAGCGCCACAAGTTCACGACTGATTCTCAGGCACTTTCAAACAACTCTCGTAGATACTTTGGTACTCGAAGCACAGATAACCTCAAGCTGACTGGTATTGGCAGTGTTTTTTAGATACCTGTAATGGCACTAGGTAGTAACTTGCCAGGTATCTGCCTACAACCGTACAAACAAAGCTGCCTACTAAAACAGACACAGACACGTAAAATAGCTGAACCAGCCAGGCGTACGTGTAGTGTATCTAGCTCGGTCCACTACGCCTCCAACGGCCTAAATAGTTGCTCCAGTTGCTTTGATGCCGAAACTATCGCGAAGTTATGAGGCTCCGTGACCTTTCCTGGATAAACAGGGTTACACATGTCTCAAGTTTTGCGATTGTCTTGCTGAGCCAACCTAATTAAACACACAGTCTAGCTTTATGTTACCTTTACGGATATATTGTAAAACATTGAACATGTAAGTAAACTCTATTTGAACCTTACATCTCGTTTAATACCGAGAACATTTTAAAAGTCTTGCATTCTGCAGTTCTTCACAATATTTTTATTTAGCACGTTTTCTATATAAAAGATAATATAAAACTCTACTTGTTAGAGTGACGTTATTAAATCAACTTTGTAGCGAGGTGCAATTTGCAGGAATCTGTGCAAGTTTGCTGGCGAGGAGCCAACAGTTGAAACAAACAGTTTCTTAGTTTGCAACTTTACAAAGTTCTCATTTAATCTTACCGGATATCGTTTAAAGGCACTTTTCTTTCCAGTAATTAAAACTGCCTATTGTTGTAGCTTGCTACAGGAATTAATACTGTCTAGATTATAATTTCACTTTGTTCGTTTTAAAGCAAAAGAAACAAACAAAGGTTGGTATTTAAGCCTCGTCGAGGTCGTAGGTCGTTTGCCTATCAATTTAAAATCTGTTTTACATATGAGTGTCGTTGCAAATAACGGTCTGGCTAAACCGATTAATCTGGCCGATCACCTGTGGAGCGACGCGACACTTTGCTGGCAACCCGCCAAACCTAAACTCGGGGCCGTAGCCAGGATTTGAATCCGGTTATCTAAAGCTAAATCTCATGAGCCTAGGCTTAGCTTTCTTTCTGCTGTCTTTGCAGTTCAGCCTGCTCTATTTTAAAAGGGGTTTGACAGTTCCAATTAAAACACCAACTCATAATGTGACAGAAGTAGGTGTGTGAATTTTCTGAAACAAAACAGCACTCTTTCTTTATACAAAACTTAGGTAGGTAATTGTCTTTTGTGGTGAATCCACGTAGAAAGTTAGTAAATATCGGCGGCGTGACGTTATTTGCGACTGTAGGTTCTTGGAGCCCCATAACTCGGTCTCTAAATGACTCTGCCTGAAGCCACGCTCTATACTCTCGACACGAAACAGTTACTTGGTAATATGACCTGGAAGTAATTCCTGAAACCCATTAAACCTCCCGTCTATAAAATCAATTATAAGTAACAGTTACATTTTAATTGGTCTACCTCGAATACTTGAAATTGAAATTACTTCGTTAAAATTGAATAGAATTCATCGCCCTTGGGTTGATTGTTTTTCTCTTGAAAAGTTAAGATAATTGCTTTTCGGAGTTTTTCAAACACGAAACAGTGTTTGTTGAATCGGAATAGCACTTAGCTAAACTAATTAAAAAATGTAAATGTCCGAGCTTTGAACATTCGCCACGTGCCTACCTACTTCATTTCCTCCTTTTTTCATAGCGATAAATTCAATTCGGAGATTTTTTTCTTTGTATGTATGCTCCATCATCGTAGCGATGATAATATTATGTTCTTAGATACAAATCTGTGGAGAGTATGAAAGTTATGACGTAAGCATAATATGGCTTCGCATGTTACCTTCGTTATTTTAATGCCCCATACGATATTTTGCGACATCGTAAATAAATGTTTATGTCTTATTCATATAACTCATATAAACATACATTTTATAGCATAACGCTACTGAATCAGAAAATCTATCATAATATTTTAATACAGTTTTCTATAACAATTTTACGGGTGTTTTATCGCTTTGAGAAGCATCAGAAAGCTATTAGTATCACATAATTAGTTGAGATAAGCCCGTATTTATAAACGTTGCTTTTTATGCGTAGTACCTACAGAATAAATAATAGTATGTAGTAACAAACAGTGCGAGGGCTAATCTCAAGTATAGTGTAGTTAACCGCACCACTTTTCTTACATCTCAAAGTTAGATAGTAGCACAAAGTAGGCGTGTAGTTAAAACACATTACCGAGTCACAAAGTCACAGCCCCTGCCAGCAGTCTCTTTTATCTTTGATTCGAAACTTCCTTTGGGGTGCAGAATTGCAGAATGTGAAGAGCAGAATTGAAAGCACACGGCTTAGCTTTTGAATATTTGCAACCATCCATCCATCTCTCCTAGATCCACTGACTGTAGCAGAACGGTTGTGACTTCGCAACATACATTAAATATTTTGTAAAATTGTGCGCAACTTATGTACCGGCTCTACCTAATATGAAAGCTAACATGAAACTGAATAAACTAAAACTAGTGCTACATTAATTTATTAGCCAACGAACGGTCGTATCGATATTCGATTATTTAGATGTAAGTGTAATAGGTATTGCCTCTCAAAAACATTGCTACATTGGCCTACTGAGAATAAGTCAGTTGAATAAAAAAGGTGATATTATTATAAATACACACATTTATAACCATGACTTTGCATTTAGCAATAAATTAAGTAATCACAATGTTTGGGACATCTGCGATGAATTAATTAGTGACAAACTACAGTTAAACTATGTCTCTAATTAGTGTAAGTGATCAAATGGGTCGGACACATGAGATTAATCCTACGCTGTACATCACAGCAGAGTTGATACAAGTTAATGGATATAGATGTTTACATACCTATTTGTAGATTGTATGCTTAGTGGAGACGTCTATCGTGTTACAGCCTCATCAATCATTAGTAATCGATTAGGGACTCACACTTTTACAAACAAAATGAATTAACAAGATATAGCAACATTTTTCTAAACTAACTACTGTAAGTATACACAATTTGTTTGTAAGTGGATATCGTAGTATGGACGCCGAACTCAAAAGGTATTACGCGTTTTACCGACTCAAACGTCTTTAGAAAGCTTATTCCCATCGAGCTCACCGGCCGGCCCACTGGTGGGCTCGATGGGCATTTTGTTCATAATAATATACATAGGCCTGTACAATAGGTAAATAATTGTGTACACCAGGCGTATGTACATAATGAAGTTGGTTACAGCGTGCAGCCGTGTCTCTCTTATACGCTCGTTGGAATTAATTTAGGTCTCCTAGAACAAACCAAAATCTGGACTAAAATAAAAATAAAAATAGTCAAGCTGGTCTTTGTACTTATCTAGCAACTGCTCATACAACGATATATGCTCACAGTTTTGAGTAGTTGGTAGACAGGCCGGAGGTGGATCGCCGGTGATGTTTACAAGTGGCTAATACGGACGGGAATTAGGTACGTGTACGATAAATATTTTTAATTTCGCATTTCATGGCTCAAATGAACATTTCCAACGATCCAGCTATAGACCACAAATACGCTATTCGATAGAAATGTTACCCAAACAAGTGGAGTCCAGTGATTAGTTGGATGGAGCTCGAAGCGTCACTTCGTTGGTAGGTTGTTGAATGGTTATTGAAGTATTAATTGGTTTTGGTTGAGCACACGAGTTTTACAACAAACACGGATAATTAATTGACGGTAGATATTTACACGCTGTCTTGTTTTTGCTGGTTTCCGTTTTTGTTGAAAATATTTTGTAAATTGATAGATAGATAAATATTGCTCCGTTGGTGATTTACTCTGAAATATTCCTGATAATCATTTAAATTATTTTATGAATAAATTATTAAGTTTTCAACCCAGTAAATAAAAAAAATCACTACATTGAAAACACGCCTGTATAATAATTCGTTGAGCTACAATTTATGTGTAGGTATGGTGCAATCTCTCTCGCATCCATTTAGGTACACAACAAAGTAGGTAAATGGAGAAGGGCAAATAAATCTGAAGCGTCGGAAGGTCCATCACGTAGGGCAACCATTTGTCTCCGCCCGTGTACCATCAAGGCTCGCGATATATCGGACCCTAATAAAGGCTTTGATAGCCTTCCACATTCCGTGACCACCACACGGCTCTCTGACAGTGATAAGTCGCCCTTATACGTCTACGCTTATTTATCACAAGTGAGAATTAGTATTAGCTCATAATTTTTACTAAAAACTGCTTACATAGTTTAGGTAGATACTCGGATATACTCGGACCTATAGACACCCTCTCTAGCTTCAAAGGTTTACTAGATGAAATCACTTGTCATCGTTAAGCTAGCTTTATAAAAAAGCATTCCCATTATTTAATAATATCTGGTTTTACCTTAGTAAAGGTAAAACACAAGAACATAAGAAATATATAAAATAATGAGGTGTATTTCCCACAGCACAGATCGCTATCTAACATATTCTATCGAATATTGGGTTCGCTCGTAGGTAATGGTCCTCTATTTCTGTCTTTGTTTACTTATGTCTTGTTTTGTGTGCAATACGAATAAACGATTTTTGACGGCGTCTTCTGATGCCAAGGTCGTGCGTGGGTTTGAATCCGATCACACATACCTGTGGGTTTGTAGGTATATAAACGGACTATATTGAGAGGATCCTCATATAAAATTTGCCTGTAAAATGAAAAACTGTTTGTAACTAAGAGCATACATGAAAAGGGTATAAACCATTTACGAGTACATAGCGTCTCTTTTAATATTTTTATGGCTTTCCCATGGGCTTTTGATTTAAAAACCAAACAACATTTTTTAGCAAGAAGCAGAGAGCTGACTATGTAATCTGAATAACCTCAAACCGAGCACGCATGCGTGAGATTACGTATCCGATGGTTGTATCGTAGCACAGCTACGGCGTAGCATCCCGTAGCGGAATTCTACGCTCGTAGCGAGTAGTTTCCGCATGTCGTTGAGTTGTTTCTTCGCAGAGGGCATTCGTCATGTGACAAAGGATACTGCAACAATAGACTTTATGCCTAAGTGGATCAAAATGATATTTGCTCGCAAAGAGTTACTGCTCTTTGATACATCGTATGGCACCTATGAGTTTCGTTGGACATAATTATGCGACAATTTCGTCTCACACTTGGCCGATTTTCTTTGTCTTGAGCGAAACCGAACTTTTGTAGAACAAAGAGGACGATAACGTGGAGGACGAATGAAATGAACATTTTGCGCTGTATAATTTATCATGACAAGTAGGTTGTCGTGGTATCACTTTTCTTATTTCTTGTGCCTACGTATAGATGATAAATGAGTTGCTTCAAATAAATGCCAGGTAAGTGCGTGTCGAAATAAAAAAGCACCTGAAAATGTTCGTTGTAGAGGCCGAAAACACGATATGTGAGATTACCATGACAAAAGCGAACCAGACGAGGGTTAAACTGGACTTACAGGCTTTGAAAGTTTGAGGGAAAAAGCTGTGTACTTAGTTATAACAATTTCGAAATTGAAACAGGCAAAGTGGCCTAAAGTTGGCCAAGTTTTGACGGCCTGTACTTAATTAAGTTGTCCGACGTACGTAAAAGTTTCCAGTTAGATGAACTTTCCTCTACTACGTTGAAATTGTTATTATAAGGGTTTTCATTGTATTTTATCGGTGATTAAACTTCCCCTCAAATGTGGTATAATAAGTAAATAAACCAGGCCCTGGAGTAAGCTAAAATTTACATGTGGTACTAAGCATACTTAATAGGTGAGTTACGACTTTGCTTAAATACTGTGCTAATACAGTTTTTAAATTGAAACATTTTTAAAAATTACATTCTCACACGCTAAAAAGTACTTAAATAACCGACGTTTAATCTATGAATATTTATTTTTTGAACATCACAAAACAGTTTTAATTTAATTGAAAATGATAAGACCAGACTAAATTAAACATATACCTACTAAAGATATTATAATAATACATCGCCAACATACAGAGCCCCATCTCTCTTTATGGTGCGGTCTTCTCTAATTTAGATGTAGATTTTACAAATCATAAGCTAAGTTTTAGCTGTGTAGAGGATAATGGGTATGTTATGAGAGGAATTTGAAATTAGTCTCAGCCTTATTCAAGATTATAACAAACCCAAGACGTGTGCGTAACTGTGTTTACCATATCTGGCATGCTCCGCCCATAATATTGTTATTCAAATGGGCATTCTATTTCAACCACAGTGACGTCAATGGCCTCAATACAATCCTCCCTAATGAGGACAAACGGGCGTCTACTTGGATTCTAGTGCCCTTGTAAAAAGTTCTTGAAGAGGATGGTTTTTGTGAAACTTTTTGCAGACAGAAATAACAGAAAAAGGTTTGATTGTAACAGCCAGATAATTTATTTGCTCATTTTATTTATATAGAAAAAAACTCAATGCTGAAAGAATATACTAACACTGCACGGAAAAAAAAGATGTCTTAGATCAAGACAATATCGACTTGGTCAAGACAAATGTAGACTCATATATGGGGAACACTATATATTCTTGAACAGAGCAAATTATTGTCTCAGTTTTATTGTCTTCGCATAAGACATTCGATTTTGAAACAAGAATTCTGAAATTTCGTTTGAAGAATGTACGCTATTTTAGTTAAAGAATGAACTGTTTTAATATTTTTTTTGTTTTTTGCTGCAGAATTATTACCGTTTCGTACCGAGACAATATTATCTTAAGCAAAGCCTCTACTATTCTTAACTGAAGAGTTCTTTGTGTTGAGTCAAGTATTGTTTGTTTCCTACTAAACCTGTATAATCTTAGTTGAAGCCTTTACTAGTCTTAACTGAAGAGCTATTTGTGTTGAATCAAGTATTGTTTGTTTTCTACTAAGACAATTTAATGTTAGGTAAAGCCTCTAATATTTTTAACTGAAGAGTTCTTTGTGTTGAGTCAAGTATCGTTTGTTTTCTACTAAAACAATATAATCTTAGGTGAAGTCTCTACTGTTTTTAACTGAAGAGCTATTTGTGTTGAGTCAAGTCTAGTTTTTTTCCTATTAAAACAATTAAATGTTAGGTGAAGCCTTTACTATTCTTAACTGAAGTGCTATTCCTCTTGAGTCAAGTCTTGTTTGTTTTCTACCTAAACAATATTATCTTAGGTGAAGCCTATACTATTCTTAACTGAAGAGATATTTGTGTTGATGCAAAACTCGTTTGTTTTCTATTAAAACAATATATTCTTAGGTAAAGCCCCTACTATTCTTAGCTGAAGAGATATTTGTGTTGAGGCAAGACTAGTTTGTTTCCTATTAAAACAATTAAATGTTAGGTGAAGCCTTTACTATTCTTAACTGAAGAGCTATTTGTGTTGGGACAAGTATTGTTTGTTTCCTACTAAAACCATATAATCTTAGGTGAAGCCTTTACTGTTCTTAACTGAAGTGCTATTCGTCTTGAGCCAAGTCTTGTTTGTTTCCTACCTAAACAATATTATCTTAGGTGAAGCCTATACTATTCTTAACTGAAGAGGATATTTGTGTTGATACAAAACTCGTTTGTTTTCTATTAAAACAATATATTCTTAGGTAAAGCCTCTACTATTCTTAGCTAAAGAGATATTTGTGTTGAGACAAGACTAGTTTGTTTTCTATTAAAACAATGTAATCTTAGGTGAAGCCTCTCCTATTCTTAGCTAAAAGATATTCGATTGATTTTAAAAACCAATCCGCCTTCAGCTAAGGATAGGAGAAGTTTCCCGTAAAATTATATTATTTTACGGGAAACTACTTCTATTCTTTAAAATCAATCGAATATCTTTTAGATGAGAATAGGAGAGGCTTCACCACCTAAGATTAAATTGTTTTAATGAAAAACCAACTAGTCTTGTCTCAACACAAATATCTCTTCAGCTGAAAATAGTAGAGGCTTTACCTAAGAACATATTGTAAAATTATATTATTTTAATGTAAAACATACAAGTGTTGCCTCAAAACGTCTAAGGTTCTGGAAGCGTCACGTAAATTAAATGCAGTGATTTTTATGAAATATTTATATTTTTTATTAATGAAATAATATAACAAAATGTCTGCAATG
Organism: Eulithis prunata; assembly: GCA_918843925.1. Taxonomy (NCBI): domain Eukaryota; kingdom Metazoa; phylum Arthropoda; class Insecta; order Lepidoptera; family Geometridae; genus Eulithis; species Eulithis prunata. The sequence continues at coordinate 3,648,651 of OU974014.1, read as the reverse complement.
CACATCACATTATAAAAAAAATCTTCATACGAAATTAGAATGAATACATACAAAGCAAAAGTAAGATGGTAAAAATACTCTACTATTAGAAGTTAGTATCAAATTAAAACTAATTTCTAATAGTAGAGTTTTTTATGTTAATTTTGCTTTGTATTCATTTTAATTTCGTATAATATAAAGATTTTTAAAAAAAAGTATAAACCAACCGTCATCAACTATTCCATTAATATAATGGACTAAGCCTGCCACCTCTTCATTTGCATGTGGTTTTTTATGTCCTCAATATTTGCAATGAATTCCTTCCATAGTAGGTGAAATTTATTGGCTCTTCCAGGATGTAATGCGTCGAAGTCTCATTGAATCTAAAAATTAAAAAGTTTATTTTACATTACTTACCTATACAGAAACATTTGATAAATTTGACTTTACTCAATTATAATTAATTGATTCAGGCATGACTTTGCGGAATCCCATTATCAAATATAAATTAACTGAAATAAATATATACCTAGTACTAATCCGCTAATATATTACAACTTACAAACACATTCCTACATTCCATATATTATTTAGACTGCTAAACACATACCTAACCCTCTGTAGTCGGGTAAAAAAGAGTTGTTAACTTACCAACGCATCGCTTCTGACATCATTTAATATGGGCCAATTTTCTATTAATGCTTCCACGGTTTCATATTGTAGCAGCTGGTGTAAGTTATATGTAGCCTTCCACTTGGTAATGACAACCTCCCATGGCTCAGAATTTATTTTGAGTCATACAACATCATCTTTGTGCAACCTGAAATAAACAAACATTGAATGTTTAAAACATCCCTCTTCTCAGCTGGTCAGTTTTTTTACATAGCAAGAGGCAAATGAATAGAGTAGGTACTTACTGATTTACAACACGTGTAAAAGTACGCCTACAGATGACATCTGTGAGATTATTTCGATGTTTGGCTGTCAGCTGTTTATGCGTCTCATAATATTTGAGAATGTTATTCCCAGAAGGTGATGTTGAAAGTAGAGTTTTTAAATCAAACTCTGGAAATTGTGGCCGACATCCAATTATTTCCAGCAGTATGTAATCTTCCAAATTCGATTCAATTTCGCTGATTTCAGTTTCTGTGTTTTGAGGGCAACTGGGCACAGAAGTGATGGTTGATGTTTTACTCTAAAAAGTAAAATAAATATTTTATTATAAATATTACTTGAAAGGATCAAACTACATCAATTTAAATATTTCATCTATACTAATATTATAGAGTACTCATATTAAAATATAACCCTTTGTACATTTACTATTTGTAACCCAAAATGTTTAACAAATAAATGTACACCCGTGTGAAGCCAGGGCAGGCCACTAGTAGGTACTACATTATAAAATAATAAATGGCGGGAAATGTAATTGCTTTAAAAAACTAACCACAAAATAATGGTGTATCATAAAAAAATATTATAATGGTGCCATGCATGCAATGGCTGCTACAGATGTTAAACTTGGTTTAGATTAGACAGACATACTAATATGTTATTATTTCCTAGTAGAAGTATAGTAGGTAAATACAAACCTCTGCTGTTATGTATTCATGCGTGTAAATTTTTGGGCATAGCTCCTTTAGAAGATCATCCGTTAGGTCTTTAAAATGACTTCGGGTAATGCCATTTTCTGAAATTAATAGGTAGAATTTGAAACTCATCAGGTATAATTATGTAGGTAGGATTAACCATTAACCCCATAGAAGACTTTTTTAAGTGTCTAATAGGTACATTCATGAATTCTTGTTTCCAAACTAACTACCTACACTACCTACTTAAAGTGAAATGATGTGAACCAATTGACTAGCTAGAATAGGAAGGTACAAGTTTAGGTACAAACAAACCTGGTAGGAGGTAGGTATCTACCTACCTAGGTAGTAGGTACTCAATCACGCGTTTATCTACGTGTAGGTTAAGTTAACCTTACCTACATGTCATCATCCCGGTAAACGAACAGCTCCCTCGGGATTAGTTATTGCTTACAACCACTTACAACGTAGATACCTACTTCCGAGCAGACGGTGCATTTGAGAATATGTTTCTTGAAATAAGACTTTATGACGTGTTAAACGAAGAATACAATTCTTGGGAGATTAGTAGGTACGTACCTACCTAGTAGGCCTAGGACGGTACTTATGTTGTTGAATCACTATGTACCTTCTACAAAATATGAAATAACTGTGGATGTACCTACAATGAGAAAAGACAAAAGACTTACACGTAGGTAGGTAGGTGCTTAGTGAAAATGCATTATGAGACTTACTTGCAAAATTGTCAAATTATGGCTCCTTCGATGTCCCAGCCTTCCAAAAGCTCACGCACTAGCTCTATTTCTAACATTATAACCACAACACACTCATCAGAATTATTAAATCAAAGACACCAACCAACGCACGCAACGGCAACGGTGAAAAGAAAGAATAGAATGAAATGAACAGTGTTGCCAACTGTCATGGCAAAATTATAGCCAGTTTTTTTTTTCAAAAATTCCAAAAATATGCTGAAAAAATCTGATAGGTACTTCTAAAAAATGCTAAAATAAAATGCCAAAACAATATTCTTTATTACTTAGTTCTGATAAATGATCTATTGCCATTATAGGAGCATTTATGTTCACAAATAAACAGAGCTAAAATTGATCCTTCTGCTTTTGCAACATCATAGTTTCTTGCATGCAACTGAAGGTCAATCCTTCTTTGACTTCTCAATGGTTCAACAGTTTTAGAGTGTTTTGCTGAAGAAAGATGCTGTTTTTTTAAACAATACATTTTAGCAATTATATTGCACTGACAATATTTACAGTAAGCTTTAGCTGAATCGTCTGGGCATGTAATACTATGTACTTACACAAAATAAAATTTCTTATTTAGTCGCTGCACTGCCTACTTGTAAGCTAGGTTTGGTTGGATTGGTTGGAGACAAACGGCCGTTTTCATCAAAAAAGGAAAACTATAGACAACGTTCCGTTTCATTGCTCGTTGAAATTTGTGTTCCTAGCAAGGACAAAAGTATGTACCAATTTTTTTAATGCTAAAAAACATGTTAGCAAATGGTAAAATAAAATGCTAGGCAGCATAGAAATATGCCAGGTTTAGCCATAAAAATGCCAAATTGGCAACACTAGAAATGAAGGAAGACTGGGATGGAAGAGTGATTGGGTGGACTGGGGTCCGTCAAGACTTGTTTTCTTAAGCCAAGAATACAAGTCTTGTGTTTACCCGACTGCAGGAGGCGGCAGGAGAGTAATATTTTTTCGTTTGATTTACAACTGAATTGTAGACTTGTAGTTATTTAGGAAGTCGTACGGACATTCTTGTTCGTAGTGCCCATAAATGTATACCTACCTACCTACCTAAATAATTTTAATTTTCAAATGAAACGCTGAAGCGTGGACCTACTATACATATAAAAGGTATTTAGGTATCGCTCGCCATACAATCACTATAACTACCTAGGCCAGTAATATTAAAATGGGTAGGTAGGTATTATCTTAACCGTTTGTGGTGGCTCATAGTGATTGTATAGCAAGCAGCGATATTGTAGTCTGTGATACGCTTATGTAGGTACCTACCTAAGTACCTATGAGTTTTGCCGCTTGCATTATCAAACTTAAACAGTAAAAACTATCCTGTATGTGAACACTCACGAACGATATCGAACTGTTATAACCCTTCATTGCAAATAAAAATGAAAAATAAGCAGTCTGAAAATGCACTACTGCATTTTCAGCTAGAAGACCATTCAGTCTCGGTCAATCGTTGAAAGGAGTTAAACGTCTCCCAATTTATTAAATTGTTTTACTATTTCGTTTCTAAATTCAAATAAACTTTTAGTAGTGTAATTTTAGTTTTTTTTAAAAAGAGAAAGTGCTTCTTCCGTATAACATTGGTGGCAGCGGTGGGATTTAAAAATTAGAAATCCTCGGAAACGCCTCTTTCCAAGTGTTGTGAACTTACCAACGCCAAACTACAATTACACTGTGCTCTGGTGAACTACATCTATACCGAGACCTGCTGTGCTATATCCGCACCGAATCCTCACCGTGTCTTCACTGAATCATCACCGAATCTTCACTGAATCATCACCGAATCTTCACTGAATCTTCATCGGGTCCCGCTGGACCTCGTAGTGCCAACACCTGGTACTTATCTCCGTCGCTGTATCCAAATCCTGGTAATTAAGGATTACTTACCAGATCCTGCTACTCCGTGTCGCTGTATCCTGAACATCAGAAGGATGGTTGCTGCAAAGACGATCATCATAATGTGCTTGTGAGTCCTAAGCTAAAACTTTTATTCAGTTCTATTTTTAGAACAGAAACTTAGTGAGTGAGTGCTACTTCGATGCAACATTGTTGCCATACTTTCGTGAGCTTACCTGATAAGAGCGTAGTCTAAACAACTGTCGCCGCATCCGTTGTCAGATAGGTATGACTAAGAAACCTAAAGAATCGAAAGAAGAGCTTAAGGTTATTGTCGACTTACCTGTACCTTCGACAGATTTTTCGTCACCATTACCTTCTCCTAAGGTGCAAACAATGCCGAAATCGGCCGTAGAAATGGAACTTAACATCCTTTTCAAATTCATAAACACCTATGACGGAAGTAGGGAAACGCTGAATTCATTTATTGTAAATTGCAATAATGTCCACGAGCTCGCAACAGATTTGCAAAAGCCAATTCTGTTCAAGTACATACTAAGTCAATTGCGAGGAAAAGCGGAGCTTGCTTGCTCTATAAAAGATTTCAACAATTGGGAACAATTAAAAGAATTCCTAAAAACCCAATTTTGCGAACGGAAGCATTATGCACATCTGCTCACAGAACTACAAGAGAGCAAGCAAGGCCCGCAAGAAACAGTATCCCAGTTCGCTTTGAAGATTGAGACGTGTCTGTCTCAACTCCTAACGGAAATTTCCCTCCAAAATGGTAAAGTCAAGGAGGTACCAGGCCGCACTGCGGCTATGGAAGATTTAGCCCTCCATCATTTCACGATGGGAATCTACCCACGTATTTCGACCATAGTAAGGAGCAGGGCCCCGAAAAACTTAAACGAGGCCATAAACTTAGCAATCTCAGAAGAGAGAATACAACAAACGCTATATAAAAAATCTGACAGGTTTCCTAAAAACACCAATCCAAATAATTCTAATTCAAACCCGAAACCTAAACCTATTCGCAGCCAGGGCCAATATCGTAGTGATGAAGTCTGCAGGTACTGCAAACACCCTGGTCACAGTATCGAAAACTGTAGGAAGCGCGAATACAATAATAGGGCACGAAATGAGCCCTCTACATCCGGCAACTATTATAAACAAAAGGTCAATTTTGTTGAAGAGGCTGGAGATGATGAAGATTATGACGATCATGATCCAAAAAACGAGTAGATGACTCGTGTTGGTGTCGTACGAGAAGTCATCCCAGTCCCAAATTCGACACTGTCCCCACTGTATCCGCTGTATCCACTGTATCCACTGTATCCACTGCATCCACTGTATCCACTGCATCCACTGTATCCACTGCATCCACTGCATCCACTGTATCCACTGTTTCCACTGTATCCACTGTATCCGCTGTATCCACTGTTCCCACTGTATCCTATGCATCCGCTGTATCCACTGCTTCCACTAAATCCGCTGGTCCTACTAATTCCACTGGTCTTACTAAATCCACTGGTCCTACTAAATCCGCTGGTCCTACTTATTCCACTGGTCCTACTAAATCCACTGGTCCTACTAAATCCGCTGGTCCTACTAATCCCGCTGGTTCTACTAAATCCGCTGGTCCTACTAATTCTACTGGTACTAAATCCACTGGTCCTACTAAATTCACTGGTCCTACTAGATCCGCTAATCCTACTAGATCCGCTAATCCCACTAAATCCACTGGTCCTACTATATCCACTGGTTCTGCTAGATCCACTAACGCCACTGATCCTACTAAATCTTCTACACTCACAGAACAAGTATTTGAAGTCTTTACCAGTCCAAACAAGATCCTACTCCCTATCGTCATGATAAACTCTCCTATTTCAGAATCGCCATTATCTTTTTTGGTTGACTCAGGTTCAACTGTGAGTCTAATCAAATCTACAAGTTTCCAAACCATTCCTAAACTCGTCAAAGAACCAATTCACTTAAAAGGAATTGAACCTGGTGACCAAAGCTCGACAAAGACACTTGGACATCTCACATTAAAGATGTACCTCACTGAATCCTCTCAGAATTACATAACCCATAAATTCCATGTTATTAGTGAAATCCATTTACCATTCGATGGAATCATCGGAACAGATATGCTAAATTCTTTAGGTTGTAATATTGATTATAACAAAAGCCAACTCAAGGTCAAAGATGTAAAGATTCCATTACAATTCTATGAACCAGTTTATTCCTTACCTGCTAGATCCGAAATGACAATCGAATGCTCTGTTTCCAATCCTGAAATAAAAGAAGGCCTTATTCTAGATCAAACCCAATTCAAAGACATACTGATTGCAAATTGTCTAGTAAAAGTAAAAGATAACAACAGAATCAATCTAACTGTTATTAATACATCAGAATATCATAAATCTCTTAATTCAAATCTTAACCTTACCTTAATTCCAGTAGAATCCCCTGAATCTCATTCATCATCTCAAAAATATTCAGTTAATGCAATTCAACCTCAAGATGCCTATCGCCGTACCCAAGAAGTCCTTAACCAATTGAGGGCAACACATCTTAATTCTGAAGAGACAGAATCTCTCTACCAAATCTGTTCTGATTATTCGGACATATTTCACCTACCAAATGACCCACTGACTTCGACAAACGTTTTACAACATGAGATCAAAACTACAACAAATGAACCAATACACGTAAAATCATATAGGTTCCCTGAATGTCATAAAGAAGAAGTTCAAAAGCAAATCGACAAAATGTTAAAAGACAACATTATCAAACCCTCCATGTCTCCATGGTCTGCTCCTATTTGGGTCGTCCCAAAAAAACTAGATGCTTCTGGACAACGCAAATGGAGAGTGGTGATTGACTATCGTAAACTAAACGATATTACCATTGGTGACTCATATCCTATTCCTAATATCAATGAAATTCTAGACCAACTTGGAAAATCTAAATACTTCTCCACTTTAGATCTCGCTTCCGGATTTCACCAAATTGAAATGTCTCCGCAAGACGCAACAAAAACCGCGTTCAGTGTTCCCCAAGGACACTACGAATTCAAACGCATGCCATTTGGGCTTAAAAATGCACCCTCCACGTTCCAAAGACTGATGAATTCTGTTCTTGCGGGTCTTCAAGGTATTAGGTGCTTCGTTTATTTAGATGACATAGTAATATATTCCTATGATCTCTCTCAACATATCAAAAACCTCGAAATGGTGTTCAAAAGACTCCGACAATTCAATCTCAAATTACAACCAGACAAATGCGAATTTCTCAGAAAAGAAGTATCCTATCTCGGACACCAAATCACAGATAAAGGTGTCAAACCTGATCCTGAAAAAATCAAAGCAGTATCCAAGTATCCGGTTCCCAAATCAGCCAAAGATGTAAAATCATTTTTAGGCCTCATGTCATATTATAGAAAATTCATACCGGATTTCTCTAAAACAGCTAAATCACTAACTTCACTTTTAAAAAAAGACACCCCATTTATATGGGCAAACGAGCAACAACTTGCTTTCGAAACTCTAAAAGAACGACTCATCTCTCCTCCTCTTCTAATCTACCCTGATTTCACAAAGCCTTTTGTACTCACATGTGACGCATCCAACTATGCTATCAGTGCCATCCTATCTCAAGGCGAATCAGGCAAAGAACAGCCTATAGCCTTTGCATCTCGAACTCTAAACAAAAATGAAATCAATTACAATGTCACCGAGAAAGAATTAGTCGCTATCCTATTCGGTTGTAAGACCTTTCGCCCTTATCTATATGGTCGCCATTTCCTCATACTCACCGATCATAATCCATTGATATGGCTCTTCAAGCACAAAGATCCCTCAAGTAAACTGCAAAGATGGAGGCTGAAACTTGAAGAGTACGACTATGAAATGAAACATAAAAAGGGCAAACTCAATTGTGCAGCAGATGCGCTATCTCGATATCCCGCAGACGTTTTACCTGTGAACAATCTAAATAATATCATACATCCTAACCGTTTTTCGGTACTACCAATAGACATTGGTCCAGATGATCCAAATACTAATTCCATTGACTTACCATATCCTACTAGTTCACCTCCTCACGCGATCCCAAGTTCTCTTGATATCCAGCTCCCTGATGATCCTCTGAATCCTGATGAATACGACTTACCATCTTTAGATCCTCTCCAAGAAACTGACTTTGATCTTCCAAACTCCCCGTTCAATCCTGAAAATGAAAGAAATAACATTAATGACATTGACCTAAATATTCCAAATCCTACTACGCCCAACGAAGAACACTTACCCATTGATATACCAGTTCACTTACCAATCCCTGCTCTTAACGAAGGATCCTATCCTGATTTCCTAAAATCCATGGCCAAGAAAGAGCATACATACAACACTGTAATCCATGAATATACCAATCCATTATTAGCATCTGACTCTAAAACAATTATTATTCCAACGTCTATTGACCTTGATGAAACTAACCCTTATATTGAAGAAATTCTTGCTAATCATGAAGATACCTCTGAAATCATTGACAAAGAAAGAACATTATACTCCTGTCTAAACTTAAAAATAAAAAATAAGTCTTACTATCTCTTGTTTACTAAAGTCCATCATTTTGATACGGTTGAATATCCCGGACTCTTCCAATCTTTGAAAAATCTCAGGAATGAACTTCTCATCAACCATGATCAAAATCAAGAAATTGCAATCTCTGACTTCAATGATCCGTTTGTCAAACTCTCGTTCACAAAAATCTATAACATCATAGGCTTCCTATTTCATAATACTAACATCATTGTTAAAATTTATAGAAACTCAATGATCTTTCCCACTCCAAGTGAAATTCCTAAGATTCTAAAAGAGAATCACGACATACCCATAGCTGGTCATGTTGGGTCATCTCGAATGTATAGTCGTTTAAAAGAAAGATACCATTGGAAAGGAATGAAGTCAGACATAGAAAAGTATATAAAAAAATGCTCGCAATGCCAAACGAATAAAGCATTACGTCAAGTCAGCCGAGCTCCCATGCAAATCACGTCAACATCGACTGCACCATTAGAACGCATTAGCTTAGATGTCGTAGGTCCTCTTCCCGAGACAGGAACTATCAAACTCAAATACATTTTAACCATACAAGACGATCTAACTAAATTCACACTTGCCTATCCTATGTCCAATGTCTCTGCTGAAGATTCTTGTGAAGGTCTCATCCATTTTATCTCTTTATTCGGTATACCCAAAATGATATTAACTGACCAAGGTACTAATTTTACCGCTGAGCTATTCAAAAAAACATGCGAATTCTTCAAAATAAAACAATTATGGTCTTCACCTTACCACCCTCAAACACAAGGCGCCTTAGAAAGAAGTCATTCGACTCTCAAAGAATATCTGAAATCTTATGCCGACGAAAACCAAACGAATTGGCACAAATATATCTATACCGCTATCTTCGCCTACAATACTAATGTTCATACTACTACAAAGTTCACACCTTATGAACTACTTTTTGGACATAAACCTTATCTTCCTGATTCTATTTTTGAACTTAATCCTACAGGAACTTATCTTGAATATATTAAAGTGCTGAATCATCGTCTTAAACTTTCGCGAGAGAAAGCCCTTGAGAACATAGTAAGATCAAAAGAAACTTCTAAAACATATTATGATCAAAGATCACGTCCCGTAACATATAAAGTAGGTGACATGGTCTACCTGAAAAACCATGTCAGACTGAGGAAAGCTCTTTCACCCATATGGAAAGGCCCTTTTAAAGTTGTCAAAATTCATGGCAACCATACGTTGTCTCTATTGATCAATCGCCGTCACGTAAAACATCATTATGATGAAGTAAAACTCGCTGACACAGAAGTCGCTAGGTCTTAAGATCTAGCCAATCTTCTACCTAAAAGTAAGATTATAGATATTATTTTAGTCTTAGGTTCTTTAAGTTGCTATCTACTGTACGGATCCCTAGGTCTTAAGATTTAGACGGTTGGTACAGAGATACCATTACTTAAAATAAAATAGGCTAAGTTAGGTATATCATAGGTTTATTTAATTACTTAAATATTTTTTAATTCTTCTTTACAGCCTGGCAGGATTCTGTCACGGTGTTTCACGTACCCAAGACTTCACCGCTATCGATCAAATTGTAAAAAGTCCTGGCATCTACTTCAATCCATCCGGAACCGTAAAACTAATAAATGATCATTTACATGTAGTAATTCCAGTCGAAATAAAATACTTAAAACCTCATATTGATAACATTAAAAATATACTTACCTCTGCTCAATACATTTGTGCTAAAAGTGACGCTATCGGTGATTCAGAATGTCAAAATTTATTTCAACCACTCGTTTCTATTTACGATGACATTTCAAGAGATTACTACTCGATTTCCCATTTGATCCTCAGCAAAACCAAACGATCCGCCTGGATATCCGGCATTGGTACAATATTTAAGCAAGTTTTTGGTACTATGGATGAAGATGATGCGATTAAATACAGTAACGCGATCCAAACCTTGAAAGAAAATAATAACAAATTATTAGACCTAATAAAAGAAAACATTTTATTATCTAAATCAGCTATTTTAAATTTAAATGAATCAATAATTGAGATAAATAAAAATGAAAATAAATTAAATACGATGATTGAAAGCCTATCCTCTTATGCAAATAATATAACAATAGTTACAAACTCATTACTGTTTAAATCTGCTATACAAGAAGTGTTTGGTGTCCTCCACTCTTGTATGCTGAGTGTGTCATACAAAATGGAAGATATAATAAACTCAATATTGTTCGCAAAATCAAACACATTACACCCTTCTGTTATAACACCAAAAGACCTGTATTTTGATTTAGTTAACAATGTAAAACACTTACCTAAGTATGTGGAATTCCCTGTAAACTTAGAATTAGAAAGTATATTTACTTTAATTAGCTTAACTGAGATAGTATCGTATATTTTAGACGACAAATTAGTATTTACTCTTAAGATTCCATTGGTATATATAAGTAAGTTTGACTTATATAAAAGTATCCCAGTGCCAGTACCTCATAATGTAACATTTTATAAATCATACGCGTTGATAATACCTACAACGCCCTATGTCGCTTTAAACCAAGACAAGTCTAAGTATGTAACTCTGAATGACCTCAAAAATTGCAAAATAATTGGAAAAGAAAATTTTATTTGTAAACAAATGGATGAATTTAGTGTTCAAAACTATCCCACTTGTGAAACAGAAGTGATGACTAAAGTCCTGATGTCACTTCCGAAACAATGTAAAACAAATTTCCTGTATGGACATATTGATGTTTGGCAATCTCTAGGAAACAATAGATGGATATTTACTCATTCAGAGCCATCAAAATTAAGTATAGAATGTAGTAATGAGATTTTGGAATATACTATCTTAGGAACTGGTATCCTAACATTAAGACCTAACTGTACCGGATATTGTAAGAATGTGAAGTTAATTAGTAAAACATACCCAGTATATAAATTCAGTCATATTCATTCAGATTTTAATTTGGTGAACGATTCATGTTGTGACATAACAAAATTTAAGAAATTAAACTATTCAGAAAACTCTATTCGAATCTCTAAATTAGATACTAACAATTTAAATGAAATAAATGACAAAGCCGATGACTTAATAAAAACACTTGAGAAGTTAGAAAATCAAAATGAACCGCAGTTAACTCCACATTCATGGATATCATATGTATTTATAACTTTGTTTGTAATCTTTATTATTTACTTTTTTTGTAATGAGAAATGTTTAACTCTTTATCGTAAATTTAGACCAACTCCACCCAGTAATATAGATCAAGAAGATATTCAATTGAACATCCAACCGCGAATCAGAATTAATTAAAAACTTCGCTTTTACCGTAAGTTTTTACTTAAACGGGGGGTTGTTATAACCCTTCATTGCAAATAAAAATGAAAAATAAGCAGTCTGAAAATGCACTACTGCATTTTCAGCTAGAAGACCATTCAGTCTCGGTCAATCGTTGAAAGGAGTTAAACGTCTCCCAATTTATTAAATTGTTTTACTATTTCGTTTCTAAATTCAAATAAACTTTTAGTAGTGTAATTTTAGTTTTTTTTAAAAAGAGAAAGTGCTTCTCCCGTATAACAGAACCCTTTCTATTAGAGAATTATAGTAGGTACCTATACCACAATTAACTTTACCGATGGTTGATCCACGCACAACCCGGAGTGACATTGCGCGGCAGCGCGCACCATACATAAATAAAGAATAATAAACATCTTTGGAAATTCCACACAGCACTATCTAGCCCCAAACTAAGCCAAAGCTTGTGGATATGGGAACGAGATAGCTGATATAATACTTGTAATACTTTTTTTGTACATGTATAAACACAGAACAAACATTTATGTATGTTCATCACACAAATGTTTGTTCACGGTGGGAATCGAACGGGCAACGGCGCAGAAGGCAGAGTTACTGTATAACACAATGGATTTACCTATATACCTACCTAGTTCGTAAGTTTGTATCAAATACCTTGTCGCTAAGTACCTATCAAATGATATAAAACTATAAGAATATATTAAAAGCTTAATTTAATTGAGGTAAAGCCACTTCTTCGATTAGTCTTGTGTTGAAGTATTTCTATAATCTATACCTACATTACCTACCTACCAAATAGAAGAATTTTTGTCATGACTGACAGCAACATAAACAACGCACAGCAAGCTACCTACCGGTCATAGAGACCTAACATTTTCAGGGTATATTTGCGTTGGTAGGCGTAGGGGTGTAACTAAGAAATAAATTCCTGAAACTCAACCCCTAAGGAATGCAACGGAGGATGAAGAATGTATGAAAATAGCGACACGCGGACGAATTCGCGAGCGTTTTTGCTAGTGTTCAGTCAGATTTTAAACCAAACGCCTACCTACAAACCTACCTATTGAAATAAGATATTCTTCAATTACTCATAGTAGGTATATATTCTAAAGTCAAGCATACAAAATAAGATTATTTTTAACCGACTTCAAAAAAAGGAGGTTCTCAATTCGACTACCTACGTTTTCATTTTTTTTTTATGTTTGATACCTCGTAACTTTTTACTGAGTGGACCGATTTTGATGATTCTTTTTTAATCGAAAGCTTGTGCTTGTCATGTGGTCCCATTTAGTTTGAGTCAGATCTGACGAGTAGTTTTTGAGTTATAGTAGTATGAGTGTATTTTTCAGTGCATTTCAAGTCGGTTATTTCTTGAAAGAGTTAAAATATTATAATCACAGTGAAGCAAAATTACACGTTCTTGCTAAGTGAAACGAAATAGTCTTGAATTGAAAAAATGTGTACCTACCTAAGTACATATTATTATCTACCTATATCTTGATATGAAATAAATAAATTAAAAAAAAGGTATAAACAAACATTCTTGAACGAAAAATGTTGTGAGTTTTGTTTCAAAAAAGAGCAAAATGATTTAAATATAAGAAAGTGACTTCTTGAAAGAAGAAAAACAGTCTTGATTTGAAGTATTTCTATGACGTTCAGATAAACCAAACGCTGTCTTTATATGAGATTAACAAATTCTTCAATTAATCGTAGAATATTCTAAAGTCAAGTCTGAATTTCTTGAAGCAAAATTACACGTTCTTGGTATGAGAAACAAAATCGTTTTGAATTTAAAAAAATGTGTAATCTTGATATGAAATAAATACAATTTTAGAAGAAGATGTAAACATTCTTGAACGAAGAATGTGGTGAGTCTTGTTTCAAAGATGAGCAAAAAGATTTAAATATAAGAAAGTGACTTCTTGAAAGAAGAAAAAAGTCTTGATTTGAAGTATCTCTATAATGTTCAGATAAACCAAACGCTGTCTTCAAATGAGATTCAGAAATTCTTCAACTAACCATAGTATATTCTTAAGTCAAGCAAACAAAATTAGATTATTTTAATCGCAATTAAAGGAATCTGAAGTTCTTGAAGCAAAATTACACGTTCTTGACATGAGAAACAAAATCGTTTTGAATTTAAAAATATGTGTAATCTTGATATGAAATAAATACAATTTTAGAAGAAGACGTAAACATTCTTGAACGAAGAATGTGGTGAGTCTTGTTTCAAAGATGAGCAAAAAGATTTAAATATAAGAAAGTGACCTCTTGAAAGAAGAAAAAAAGTCTTGATATGAAGTATCTCTATAATGTTCAGATAAACCAAACGCTGTCTTCAAATGAGATTCAGAAATTCTTCAACTAACCATAGTATATTCTTAAGTCAAGCAAACAAAATTAGATTATTTTAATCGCAATTAGAGGAATCCGAAGTTCTTGAAGCAAAATTACACGTTCTTGGTATGAGAAACAAAATCGTTTTGAATTGAAAAAAATGTGTAATCTTGATACAAAATAAATACAATTTTAGAAGAAGATGTAAACATTCTTGAACGAAGAATGTAGTGAGTCTTGTTTCAAAGAGCAGCGGAATGAATGAAGGATAAGAAAGTGACTTCTTGATATTAGAAAAAAGTCCTGATTTAAAATTCTTGAGGTAAAAAAGATTTTAAAAAATGAAACAAGAATGACATGTTCTTATAGGAAGCGAACGTTTCTTAGATTAAGAAATTATTTATCTTAAACCAACTTTTTTTAAATAATCTTAAACGAAGTCATTTATCATCTTGAAAGAAGACAAGATTATCTTGATGTGAAAAGTTTTCAAAGTATTCCGTCAAAATCAGATGTCTTCTTCAATTGAGATTGCAATATTCTTGACTCAAAAATATTTTCTTAAATCAAGAATTAAAAAGAAGAAAATATTATTTTATATTTAAGTAAACACGTTTTCTTGGATGAAGAACATTTGCTTTAGTTAATAAAATATTTACTTGGATTGAAACAATTTTTATGAGAATATTGGTATTCTTGGATTAAGATATCCTTTTTTTCCGTGTGGGCTTAGATTACTTCAAATTCCTACAAAAAGCCTTCTTCATAAACTCCTCGATTTTTACTATAATAACTAATAACGTGGTCATGGCCGTCGTCAACAGTTGGCTCCCGAACTGCTCACCTAACTAAGAAAACGTGTTATATACGTACCTAGCTAGCAAGCCCAGTGAATTAGTTACCCACCTACTATGTATTTTACGGTTCGTAACAAGTTACAACCCTGCATGTGAAGTGCAAAGGATGCATTCTCTAGGCAAAGGAATAAGGTTCAGACATAATGCTATCATGTTTATGCAGCTACTGAGATACAGACTATACTAATGCAGTGTACGTACTACTCGTGCTACATTTATGCAAAGGAATTTCATATTCAAACCAATTTGAATGCATTGCAATGAAACAGTTGTTTTAATGTATATTTCATCACAAAGCGAACAATGTTACTGCGGTTTGTGTAGTGAAATTATGTACTTTAGCAATGCCTCGGAGGTACATTCGTTGGTAAAATTACAAGTTTTTACCTCGGAGGTACATTCGTAGGAAAAATTACAAGAGTTTTTTTTTACTGGCTACATAAATTCAGTACATATTTTTCTACAGCACAGTACAGTGAGTCAATAGGCTAGGTAGGTATTCGCATTACTATGAAACCGAGACGAACAATGAAGGATTGAAGCCTATTGTGCCGATCGAGCCTCAAAGCGCTTCAATCAATAACTTAGTTACGCCGCCAGTAATGATATCTGCTATTGTTTCTGGTATTCTGCTTTCTGATATACGTTTTTACTGAGTGCCGAACCTGGGCTTTCATTCTCAATAATCGAAAAACTAGCTCGAGTGGTTTTGTACAATTCAAATAAAAATCGCTGAGGCAAATAACTTTTATTTGAATGAGTGAATTCTTTGGCAGAGGTTAGGTACCATCAGTATTTTCCATTACTTCTACAAAAATAAGAGAGTCTTTGGGCTGCGATGGCATACAATTTTATTATCACTCTAGGCTAGAGTCCTAACGAACTAACTGAAACACGCCCAGTAAATAAGCAAGTACTCAAAGTACCAGTTATTTCATGTACGAGTCTACAGTAGTAGGTATTAGTATTAGTAGGATATTAGATATTCGGGTTGGTTTCTGCCGTGAACAATATGGACATGGTCGTGTGCATGGCCGCAATTCTCAACCACAGCACTAGACCGGTATCAGATATTCCTTCAACATAACAACATAAGATATACAAGTACTGAAGTACGTGCATAGCTTATAGGCATTCGACATCATCAAGTTAAATTAATTCAATTTAAATGTTGTGTTTATCGAAGCTCGTACTTGTGTGTCGAAATATATCTTGATAGGTATCCATTTACGCTCCAACTCTGAATAAACACCTTTACTTTTATTTCATTTCCACGCCTTACGTTTCTTTACAGCTTCTGTAAAAGTTTCAAAAAGGATTAAAGTCCTACGTTTCGCTAAAGAACAGAGAGTTTAATAAAATACTCCTGCGTAATGAGAGAAGGTACGGATTGTGAGTTGAGGCAGAAAAACAGCTGACTAGTAGTGGCAATATTTCAATTTACAAGCATCTTGCTGATAAAACTATTTTCCAAACTGCAGACACCGCCGCGCGCCGTTAGTTCTTTGAAGCGAAAAAGAAGCAAACTCAGTAGGTAGGTACATTTTTACTTTTATTTGTAAGACTGCTGATTTTAATAACAACGTTCCACTAACCTTGGCCAATTAGGATGGTTTGTTGTGTGTAAAAAACGTAAAAAAACATAGATCGACCCTTGTCAAAATATGGGTTACGAAAGCTTATGGAGAGTTACGAATATATTGTAAGTAGAGAGGAAAATTTCTAAATGTACTTAAGTATTGCGAAGGCAATGCCACCAAATAAAATAGTATTGTAGAGACACGGGTGCGTTCACTAACAAATTGGCCGTTGTGTTTCGTCTAAGCTTTAAAATACTTGATAGAAAATGGTAAAGTTTCTGTATTCACCTATGCTACTTTGTGCCACAATTTGGAAATCTTCACTTTAGATTCTGTGAGCTTTTCGATTTGGCGATGTGCCAGGCAGTAAATTTGATATTAAATTAGATTTTTCTAACGTGCTTCTTTTAAATATTTCTGTTTAATAATAATTCATCGAAGTTTAAAATTTTGGCGGTGAGGCGACCTTTTGATCTTTGCCTGTATGGAACACAAAAGTAATCGTATATTTATTTAGCATATTTGAATTTCTTTATTGGATTTTCTTCTACTGAACACAAAGGAATGAAACGTGGCTTGTTCGAAGGTCGGGTATAAATGACGAAATCGTTGTGCAAAGACGGTAATACAATGAAGCTGCTTCGCATAGTTGTAGGTGCGTCCAATCCCATTGAAATTCTCGGGGGAACGAAAATCTCGTTGCATTCTGGTGAAGCCACAGCTTCAATATATTGGCGGAACTAGATTGTGTGAAAGGGGTAACCTAAATTGTGTTGGACGAAACTAGTACGTTGAGTGGAAAGCGCAGGAAAAATATACGAGTCAGCTTGAGGATTGTTAAAGTAAAGAAAAAGACCTCTTTGTGCTTCCTGGACAAATTGAAATAGTAAAGATACTGCTCTCGTTGTTAATTGTACCTACCTTCGTGATCTCCATGTGGGCAAGCGTACTTGAAAGCGGTGCCAAATAGTTGATAGCATCAGAATATAGTTGACACACTGCCCAGTGCCTACTACTGTCCAGTCATAATCTCTATAAAACCTCTTTAACTAATTAAGTCACTGCAGTAAAACTCAACAAACAAAACTGTAAGATTAGAATTTGCATCGTCTACCACTGACTTTTGTAAAATAATTGGAGAAGATGCAGAAATAAATGTTGATTCGTGGAAACTACTATCGGTTTCATTTCTAGTGAAGAAGTGAATAGCTCATAAATCACGCATAAAGAGTAGGTAAGTAGATAGAGAACTTTATTGTACACAAAAGAGAAATTACATACCTACATCTAGATAGAAGTTATGTGTGTGCAAGCATGTAAAGTCGGCGTTCCTTTTCTTTTAGACAGATTTATCCTCCTTTTACATTCTCCGTTGTTAGTAAAATAATGGATGTTCTAATGTTACTTTGTATTTGAACACAGATGTAAACTCGAGTGTAGACGCTAAGTTTTAAAAATACATCCAAGCAGTTAATTTTATTCGCTTCATTTTTACAAAAATGTAAAAAAAGTTAGTAAAAATGAGCAGAAAACATTTTCACTCCAAGGTTTTTAATCAGAGACTGAACAACAGCTCTAAGCTCAAGTGGATATCTAGGTACTTCATCACGGACAAGCGTCACGGACCATCGTCGGGTATAAAACATTCATGAAGTGAAAAGGCCAAATAGATCTGCGACGAATTTAACGAGAGTTATCCTACAATCTGAACGGTACCTGCTTCTATTTCACCAGTGGGATTTAGGTCTACGACACGGCTAAGTATAGATATTTTCAATTTTAAGTGATATAATATGCAAATTGCCTCCTGAGAAAATTTTTGAGTATTTGTAAACCTAAATTTCTTTTTGCAACACTGTATATTTAGGCACAATTCCTAAAACGTGTTTAGTTAAATTGTGCAATGTATCTTATTTAGTTTGTGTTGCAAATAAACGTTTTGTATTTGTATTTGTATTTGTAAATACTATATAATATTATAAAACTGTAAAAAAGCCAAAAACTATCGTAAGCAGGTTGACAGATATTTTGGGGGAAAGTTTCGCACGCGTACGAAGTCGCGGGTATCAGCTAGTTTTTA
This sequence comes from Eulithis prunata, assembly GCA_918843925.1. NCBI lineage: Eukaryota > Metazoa > Arthropoda > Insecta > Lepidoptera > Geometridae > Eulithis > Eulithis prunata. The sequence goes on along the minus strand of OU974014.1, from coordinate 3,629,697 downwards.
ATATAATTACTTTCTAGATGTCTGATATGAAATACTCGCCCGTCATCAAAAAGGAACACCCACGTGACCTGGATACAGAATCATTATGTTCTAGTCCGTCGCCTATGTTCGTAGCCGCGTAGCACATCTCGTAGCGATATACTACGCCTTGATATCGGTAAGACGAGCCGTAATTAAATTTTCCTATAAATAGGATTTTAGTTCATAATAAGATAGTCTTGTCTTATCAATTTGAGTTGCTAGGTAATTCTATTTAGCAATAACTTAATTATTATAATGTTTATTTGAGATGTATGGAGCGCAATGAAACAACCGTCTTACTCAAGTACTGGTTTATTACTGAAGGTGACCGCAAGCGGGTTGGATATACATCATTCCTCCACATTTAGATTTTGAACCTGGTGACAAAATCAAAACTATAAAACCCTATTTAAAAAAAAAACAAACATTGATATTTAAAAGTATTTCCTATAATCTACTCTTTTCCCTAAACGCTTCTGGCGTGAGAGTGTGGGTGACGATGCTGGTGTCCCACTACCTGTGCGAGTGTTGGAGCATGTAGGCAGCTCGCTCTCAGCCGCGAGAACCTCCGCTTGCGCAGCCGGTAGACCGGACGCAGACGACTCAGCTGTTCCTCTCTCACTCTCTCCCGCCTCACAATCACCCCATTCCTCCTCATTAGCATCTGCCGTGTATCCCGCGTCAGATGCGACAGGTGCTTCATCAGTTTCTACCAGCGGCAATTCGCCAGCTTGTTGATTGCTGACATCTACAGATCGTTCTATTGAGGTAGCCCAGTTATCAGAAATAGCCACCGGTGGTCGAAATTGATGAGGCCTAGAATTTACTACATTATCTGAGAGTAGGGGCTGTTTAATATTATTACCTGTGTATCTTATTATTTGGTCAACATGTCTTATGCAGCAGACGTCCAAATCTTTAATAAAAATTTTGTACATTTTAATACCTACTTTTTCCTTAATTATACCTAACTGCCAGACTTCCTTCCGTGCGCTGTACCATCGGGCCCAAACCATATCATTTATCGCGAACTGTCTTTTACCGGGCACTACGGCTGAATCTACACGAGTTTCCTTTGATGGTACTATAAGATCAAGTCGGGATCGTAAAGTTCTACCGAACATTAATTTGGCAGGCGTTTCTCCAGTGGTACAGTGCACGGTATTCCTGTAATTAAACAAATAACCTAATAGTTTTTCATTTATTTGGTACAGTGGTAAATTATCCTGTAAAATACATTTTAGCATTTTCTTGCATGTTCTAACCGAGTTTTCAGCTTGGCCGTTACTAGGCGGATGATAAATAGGCGAAGTCATAAACTTAATACCATTAGACGAGCAAAACAACTTAAATTCACTAGAGTTAATTTTAACATCGTTATCCGAAACCAACACGTTCGGTATACCGAAGGTTGCAATTAATACTTTTAACTTCGCTATTAGCGCCTTTGTGGCAGTTCCATTCTGCATGAGTAGGCATTCTACCCATTTACTATAGGAGTCTACAACCACAAGATATACCCTTTGAGCTATCGTCATGTAATCGATGTGTACGCGCTGCCAGGCGCCGGCGGCGGCGGGCCAGGGCGCGGGCGGGTCGCGCGGGGGGGCGCTGCGCAGGCTCACGCATGTAGTACACGAGCCGATCCACCGCTCGATGTCGCCGTCGATGCCGGGCCACCACATCCTACTACGAGCGTTACTTTTAGTTTTAATTATACCCAGGTGGCTATCGTGCAACTCACCTAGCATCTTTTCCTTGAGAACCGATGGAATCACGACCCTATGTCCTCTGAATAGGCACCCGTTCTCGAACTGTAAATCAGATTTGCATTGAAAAAATGGTAATATAGATTTACAAATAATTTTTCGAGGCCACCCGGCATTCATGTACCTAATCACCGATTGGAGCACAGTATCGCGTTCTGTTGCCTCGGATAACTCCTGAACCGTTATAGCAGGTGACGCCTCATCTAAAAACTTGAGCGCATAGTAGGTATCTACGTCACTATCTGTCCCTTCCAACTTGTTTGTACCTTCTATAGGCGCGCGTGAAAAATAATCCGCCACGAAGTTCTTATCACCCGGTATATACTGCACTACATAGTTATACGCCGCTAATATTATGGCGTATCGCTGTAATCTTAGTGCTGTTGTTACTGGTATTCCCGTCTTATTATTAAAAATTGAGATCAAGGGCCTATGGTCCGTTCTTAAAATGAAGGGTTCGCTTCGACCATACAAATATTGATGAAATCGCTTTACCCCAAAAACGATAGCCGTTGCTTCCTTCTGTATCTGGCTGTAGTTACGTTCGCTAGCTGTCAGCGAACGAGAAGCATACGCTAGTGGGCGTGCATGCTCTTCGCCTTCGGCGCGTTGTGACAACACGGCGCCCAGCCCAGCCGGGCCCGCGTCTACCGTCAGCACGAGCTGCGCCGTCGGCTCGAAATGCGCCAGCACTCGCTCCGACGCCAGCACATGACGCACGCGGTCCATAGCACGACGCTGTCTCTCTCCCCACTCCCACGGTGCCTCGCTACGCAGTAACTCATGGAGGGGGCTCAGTATGGACGAAGCGTTCGGTATAAAATTCCTATAATAGTTAACAACGCCCAAGAATCTCTTAACTTCGGTGACGTTAGTCGGTTCCGGTGAACTGAGTATAGCCTGGACCTTATCAGGACTGGTAGCCAGTCCTGTCTTACTAATCACATATCCTAAATACTTCACGCTTTCCCTAAAAAACTCACACTTCTCCTTTTGTAAGCGGAGACCGGCACTATTTAACCTACCTAATACTTTCGTTAGCCTTCTCATGTGGGACTCCCTATCGGGTCCAGTAATACATATGTCATCGAGCCAAACGCTGACGCCGTCTATACCCGATAGCAGCGTCTCCATCGCTTTTTGAAAGATTGCAGGTGCATTCGCGAGCCCATAGACTAGCCTAGTATATTTAAAAAGACCCTTATGAGTATTTATCGTCGTCAGTTCTTGTGATGACTTATCTAAAACGAATTGATTGTACGCATTTTTCAAGTCAATTTTACTATACAACTCACCCCCTCCGATCTTAGCGAATACCTCCTCTATCCTAGGTAATGGATATTTTTCAATTACAAGATCTTTATTTAACGTCACGGAAAAATCCCCAGCTATTCGAACCTTGCCGTTTTCTTTTAAAACAGGCACTATCGGAGTGGCGTATGTTGAGTGGTCAATGGAAACCAAAATACCTAAACCTACTAAGCGTGCCAATTCTTGTTCGACCTTATCTCTTAGCGCAAAGGGTACAGTTCGCGGCTTGAAAAACTTTGGAATCGAGTTATCCTTTAATTGTAAGCTCACTTTAAATTTATTGAATTCACCCAATTCATCTCGCCACAGATCAGGAAATTTCTTAAGCAAATCTAATACTTCTATATCGCTACACACTAAAGATTTAATATCAGTGGTAATTATTAAGTTAAATGCGGTCATGAAATCCCTACCCAACAATGGAGGACCTCCATTTTTTACAACAAAAACTTTAACATTTTTTTTAATTTTATTAAAATATGCTTCGACTGTGAAAAATCCTAGGGGTGTGATTTTATGACCGTTATATAAGCACATCCTTACATTGCATCGTTGTAATTGATATTGCGAAAACATAGTATTATATAACGTATCTGAAATAACATTGCTACCTGATCCTGAATCAAGTTCCATTATAATTTTTTGTTTACCTAAGAACAATTCTACTTGAATAGGCTTGTCGGCCACGTACCTTATATTAAAATTTTGGCACTCCTCACAGTCTTCATCAGTCTGGTTACCATCGCAGTCCTGGTCAGTGTTGACGTGAAAAACGCACGAACCCTTAGAACTACTGCACACTTTTTTTAGATGCCCTTTTACACCGCACTTTTGACACTTGTAACCTTTGTAACGACACTTATCACTGTTGTGGTTCTTCATTCCACAAACCGAGCAACGGCCAGCATCACGGCGCGCCGACGAATCTCCACCGCCCGTACTGCTGCCGCCAGCACCACCACGACCACGGCCGGATTGACCCTGGAATCTCGCACGGTAAACTGGCTCCTCCTTAATGGAAACGCCATCAGTGCCTGTGGTCAGCATGCCTTTTGCCTCCTTGGCACACGCCGCTTGCTCCGCCAATTCAATTGCCCGCGCCAACGTTAGCGTCGACGGACTCTGCTCAAACAGCTTATCGCGTTCTGGACCAGCACCCAGGCCAAGAACGAAACGATCCCTCAAGTTCGTTTCCAGAGCGGAGCCGAAATCACAATAGGTTGCCAACCCTCGTAATCTCGCCGCCCATTCTATTAAAGTTTCGCCTGATTTTCTGTTTGCACCAAAAAACTTTGCCTTGTCCACAAATGAGCACTTTTTCGGCTTGAAATGGCCATCGAGTAATTCCACCAGCTCCTTGAAGGTAAGCGCGTCCAACTCTTTTGGAAAAGCTAGGTTAAGTACTAAGCGGTACGTCTCCTCCGTTAGATGAGTCAGTAGAATTCCACCCGCTTGCGGTCACCTTCAGTAATAAACCAGTACTTGAGTAAGACGGTTGTTTCATTGCGCTCCATCCCATCCTCGTCGCCAGTGAGATGTATGGAGCGCAATGAAACAACCGTCTTACTCAAGTACTGGTTTATTACTGAAGGTGACCGCAAGCGGGTTGGATATACATCATTATTACCATCGCGTTATCACCTGGTAATTAACTTTTGTGATTTTTGAGAAGTATCAAAAAATCTATGTTTGAGTCACGCTATGTTTGAACACTTCTCAACAGAACGTAAATAGTGAAACATGCTGCAAAGTAGTGAATTTTCCCCGTTTCTCCGTAGTTACTCGAATCAAGTGCCCTCTAAACTCATCCGAAGTCTTCGTCAGCGGAAAAATCTTCCTGCAAAAATTCAAAAATTTCTTTACAAAAATGTTGGTATAACTCCCTGACTGAGTGTAATATAAAAATATTCTTGCTGATATTCCGATCGTGTTGTGTGAGAGCTCTCAACTTACAATAGGAAAAGCAGTTGAGTTTGGGTATAGTCGAACTATTTCAAACAGTAAAACAAATCGATTCAATAAATATGAGCTCGATGCAATTTGCTTAGATTTATGAGCACTACAGCTGTATAATTTATCACATGTTCCGTACACAACTACCCAGAGAGTAGAAAATATCAAAAATGTGTGACTATTTAGAACTGTCAAAAGTATTCTCTAGCTCGCGAACTTCTATACATAATCGTATTCTTCTGAGCTAATCGCGAATAGAGAATATGTAGAGAACTTATAAAAATGTAGTCGGGCATAGAGAGGCTGTTTGCAGTTTGTGAGCTGTTTGCAGCCTTCATTCAGCAATGGAACAAAAGAAAATTGCTTTGAGAGCAAACCCAGAGTATTTCGTGGCTATTCACAGAAGCCCCACTTTATCCGTACATTGTCCTTGTACTACAATGTACACACAACAACAGTGTGTCACATACACTAAAACATTGGCTCTATTCAAACACTCTATTTCCATGGAACGGCGAATGGTGAAGTGTTCATCGCATTTTTACCATTCATAGCAGCTATTTTATTTGGCAGAATTTCGTACCTACCATCACATCGAGGTAGTTACTAAAATGTTATAAGTAAATACCTTTTCAGGGTTCAAAATGTCCCTTTGTCGTATCCTTTGCTTATTATGCCCGGAATAAAAAGTTTATGTGAAGATAATTGTAATCAACTGTGTGCTTTTACACAATCGATTACTATTTTTTTCCACAAATTCTATTTGTAGTTCTTCTCGACTGAACTTGCGCTACTTAAGTTGTACTCTGTAGTCTGTCAAAGCTTTCGGTTAAACCTTTATTACGTACTCAGAGATGTAATCACATGACATTAATTCTACGAGTGGTGGTTATGTGTTTGTGGCAAACATAAACCATTAATGCTATAGGCATTAACATGGTATAATAATGTGGATTTGGACGTCTAATTCAACTTACAAGACACATGCCTGAAATGTCTTATTTTGCTATTTATCAAATGGGTCAGCTTTTTATAAGTAACTAAATTTTTTTCTAGCAATACAAAAATTACCATTTGCAAAAGTTTCTTAGAAGATGATAATAATAATGAAAGTTATACAAAGAGCACAAAATATACCTCATTATAATATTCGTCATACAATTCGTTAGGTTAGTGTCGTATACTAATGAAATTATTTCAAGTGTAAAAATAACATTATTGGCTCGGCTGAAGTCTGCATAAATCAAGTAAAATATTCTGATAGAAAAAACTTTTAACGTTCTTTAAGTTTAGTTTTCTTTATCAAATACTAAAAAATATTTATTCAGGAGGTCGGGAATATTTTTGACAAGCTACCACGAAAGCGCTGATTGGTTATCACATACGAATATCATTTCGTTGTGATAAAAGCCAGTGAAACTCAGCCAATTAGTTGTTCCAGAAAATAATACTTGTGGATGAGTGTAAGCACGGCAATATTTATCGGAAATGCAAAAACAGACACAAGCGCACAAACAAAATCTTTTTACCTTTAGCTACTGAAAATAGGTCACTGTAGTTCGCACTGTAAATGAATAATGGCATTCAATATCCTTGGACATTACACAAAACAACAAAGCATTATTTTGGTAGTATTCGACAAAACTGTAGGTATTACTTAGTAACATAGGAATAAGTTGATATTTTCCTGAGCCGCTAAGTATAGGTATTACTTATTATTTCAGATTTAACTTCCTGAGTTACAACGACAGGTATGTCACAATATCTCAGATATGAAGTCTCTACTGAATCTCCAGTCGTTTTATCCTTTCATGGATTTGTTAATACTCACGAACTCACGAAGGTCTTGGTAAGTACGAGTACATATCAGTCAATGTAATGCATTCAACTTCTAACGGTTTTGTATATTTCGATCGAATTTACTTGTCAATGCAAAAGACAAAATTCGGTGTAATATTCCACATTCCAGTCTATTGTCCCGTAACAATTTTTATACGCTACGGGACAAAATAAAACTTAAAAAAAATCCTTTACCTACAGCTCATTAAGCAGCCTAGTCGTTGGAACACGAATAGACGGACCAAAAAGCTCAATCGCGGAGCGTCCTCAAAAAGATGCCACATTGCTCCGGTCATTAAACGCTGAAGTTACAAGGGTGAAAACGCGAGAAGATGAAATCCGAGGCGGGCGAGGCAGTAGGTAGCCCGGGCTGCGAGGCCTGCGAGTTTCAGAGGGCTGGCTGCTTCAGTACCCCACAGAGTGTGAATAGGACGCCACGTCCGCGCGTGCTACCCACGCTCGTTCCGCGGGAAACTTCGTCAACACTCGCACAATGGAACCGACCCTGCAGCGTTTCACGATCGAATATGTGAAGTGATCTGATCTCGCCCCATTAGTCCCCACTAGTCACTAGTGTACGTGTAATCCAGCGGGATTACTTTTCAACGGACGTATGGCGTCGCATGGGATGCAATTATTCTACGGTTGGTGCACACACATCCTTTATATATCTACTTTGAATACTTATCGTGGTTATTTCAATACTTTTATGGTTTAATAACATTTCACCCATTCGTTAATTTATGCGATTTACTAAATGTTTACTATTTTTACTAATGCAACTCTAGCAAACCTTCACGCTAGATTTCTTTTTCTAGGTCCACTTTATTTTACCTCCTTCAACAGAAATAGTTGAGGAAGGAACGCGTTCTTCAATTTCATGATTGAGAACGTATTACAATACAACCGCTAACCTCATCATAGAAACATTGCGCAGACCAAGTTCTTTCATAGAAAATAAATACACGTCCATTTTTACGTTGCGTCTTTACGTGGCGGGCGAAGATTAGAAGCAATAATACTGAAGTATTATTTTTAACAAAATAATGTGATACTCATTGTAAAACAAGAATGAAAAACATCGTGTAAATAGCATTGTAATTAATAAGCAGCTGTCTGCTGTACCTACTTACCCTAATTTTTTATCTCTTTGTAAACACAAAACTTAAAAAGTTATCAAAGTTGTTTTTCTAGAGGGAAAATAAAAGCTTGCCTTTTGGCCTATTAATTAAGCAGCCCAGTACCTTAGCTCAGCTGCTCAACAAAATTGTAAAATCCTCTTTGCATATTTAATTGGGCCGGTACTTATGTATTAGCATAAATCTCACCGTTGATTTGTTGGAGCTACTTTAGTTGAGTTTTATATAAATCTAGACGTTACTCGATGGTTGTTTGTAAAGGCACTATAAATCTTTACTAAGCTCTTTAAGGTACGTTGAATTCGTGTTTAGAATTGAATACCGAGGCTTCCTTTCTTTTGGAATAAATTCTTTGGATTAATTTTCAAATGCTCAGGCTATATATATATATATATATATATACTGTGAAAATATTTTTCTTTTATGCTTAAGGCCTCAAACGCACTAGCGGTTGAACCGCGGGGGCGGCTAACCGCGCATTTCCAGTTTAATATGCAACCGGAACCGTTGTACGCAGCGGTTGCACAGCGGTTGACAAGCGGTTGCATATTAAACTGGAAATGCGCGGTTAGCCGCCCCCGCGGTTCAACCGCTAGTGCGTTTGCGGCCTTAGTGACAATATCTATGGTATTTGAGTTGAATTTGGGTCTGTACAACACATGGAAACATGCAATACCATACATACCTTATCAACGTCATTATTACATGGTCTTACAAAGTCGTCATGCAAAGTCTACTTTATCTCAAGGACGCGGCGCCGATTCCAATTGGTCCTAAAAAATTACCATTTTACGAAGATTGTGCGACATTCGCGAGCAGTCATAAACCCTCAAATAAAACTGCTGGTTTTTATCAAAGGGTTTCCATAGGGTCCTCAAATGGTGGCGGAAAACCTTTGTTTGATATGACTCCCTCAATCGTGTTTTCTCCCTATTATTGAAATTGTATTGAGCAGTTTACCGCTTCCTTACTCATAGCTTATGCACTACAACATACATAGGTACATGTTTGTATATGTATTGCACTATGCTCATCCCCCTCTAGTCAAGCTGCCAGTCTAAAGTCACTAGAAAATAGAAAACTAATCCGAATGCATGTAATGGAATGCGCATTTTTTATAACTCAAGTGATCGATCTTTTTCTAGCGAATTTAGAATATTAACTTGAACAGAAGTAGTTTTCCGGAAAAGAACATTTTTGCACGCACCAGTACACCTACCGAAGGATGATTAAATTAGATATTCTACGTAAATATACCGTTATCCACGTCTACAAATACAAACACGGTTCCGTTGTTATTAAGCAGAGCACGTATTATTGTATTCTGTGACAGCACTTTATCATCTCTGAGTGGCTGGCTACATAATACTTTAAGACGTTACTCATATTTTCCTCAACTTTTTGTATTCATTCGGTTGACAAATTAGTATTATTTAAAAATAAAATTGTGAGATTCTGTTGAAAAAAAAATCCGTAGAAGATCTTTTTGATAAGGACTGAAAAGTAACGTATCAATAAAAGATCATTAAATATTTGAGAGGAAGGTATTAGCGACTTCGATTCAGCACCTTGAAACAATAGAACTCCTTGAAACTCTCGCAATGACATGAAAAGGAATTGGTTTCCAGTTTCTAACAATTACTCCAGTCTAAGTTTTGTGACTTTGTAAGAATCAAAGCCTCCCATTATTATTACACAAAGTACAGCTTTCTAGGATCGATATAACAACATCATAATTCTTCAGATATGTACCTACCTTAAAAAACAATGAAAAATGTTTGTGGTGAGAGAAGTCCCACTAAAAATGGCTGAAACCGGCTGAAACCAATTAGTTGAGAGGTAACATTTGCACTTGACGGAGTCATTTTTCGAAACTCTATTTCACCTAACATGTGAAAGTTCACGAGTTTCTAATGGTTTTATGCCTCAATTCGTTTGTTTTCGTGAAATTTTGGCTTCGGTAACTAGAAAATATCTTTATCTAAAAAAAAAAAGATAAAGATATTATCTAGTTACCTGTAGTTAGTTATTTTGATAACAATTTGCCGCTATAAATCCTTGCAAGAACCTACACCTCCGTAATCAGTGCCTTCCTTTTTCGTTAAAATTGTGAACTTTTTACTCTGAAACTGTCTTTTTCCGGTTGATTACATTAGGGTGCTTCTTTGAAAAGTTATTAACTTGTCAGGGATCTAACGTTTACTTCGTAATATTACAAAATCAGCAGTTTCCTTTTATATTCAAGGAAAACCTGGAGTCATTAGAATATGCGGGGAGCAAAAATTACGCAGGGGTAAAACCGCATCAATCTAGCTACAAAAGCAAATTACATGAAAGCAAAACTGACGACCTTTCCTGAAATAGGAAAAGAGTGACAGAATACAAAGGTGCTCACTGACAAAGCTATAGGTACCTATCCTATAGTGTACGAGATATATACAATAGGGACAGTCTGAATGAGACAGCCCCTGATACAACACGCAGATAATACTTCCCAGCCTATTCGCCAGGATTGTCACGAACAGGTAAACATCACAGTGGTACTCACCACTATTTTATACTTACCATTTATTTCTTGCCCACACATTTTACATACACTTTCATGAAATACTTTCTCGTTAAATGAAGAGCTTTTTGTTTTCAAACTGCCTTTCTCTAGCAAATTGCATTTACTCTTCTTGGAAAACATAACTTTTCAGGAAGTTTCAGTTAACAAGCTTTATAATTCAGTTTGAAAAGAGTCTCATTCAGCCCGGATGAAAGGCAAAACACTCGTTGATACCGTGTTAACACGTCCTTGTGAACACCTGATGAAGAAAGTGTTTCTTGGTAAACCTCCACTGGCATCAATACAAATACAAGAGGTTGGTATAATGATGTCAGTATATCTACAGAAAGACCTACGTCCAGCAGTGGACCGATATAGGTTGATGATGTTGATGATATCTACAGAAAAAGGTTGTAGGTCCGACGGTATACCTATTAGCGTCGGGTAGGTAATAACCGCTACGGAGTAGAGTTCGTCGTTCAGTTTCTTAAAAGTTTTGAGGGTCACGAAAATATACGAGTATGAGCAAAGATATAAGTTTTTTTTGTTAAAAATACGTTGTTTTGCCAATAAAAAAATTCGGTAGAGGTAGGATTTTACCGATTTTTTTTATTGGCAAAATTAGGAGTTCAGCCTAAGTATACTACAAGTATTTGAATAAAATTAGTATGTAGCAAAAGCAAGGTATACTTACTGTTGATGTAATTTATTATAGGAAAGTTACAATTAGTAGAGAAATTGAATATTGATTAGAGGGCTTAGTAGCGCCTATCACTGTATGACGTGAGTGACAATTAATTTATTAGGTCCTATCTTAGAAAAGTTTGGGTTGGAGTTCGTATATTATTTAGCTTTAGCTGAGGTAAATCCAACATTTACATTCTGCGTCAAAGATCCCAGTCAAACAGTCTCGGGAATTGAAAGTCTTGTGAAAAAGAACCGTTTCGTGTAATTTTAATTCGAATTTGTGAACCGTACTTGGGTTAAGTAGGTTCAGTTCTGTGCCGAAACAAGCTATTTACCTACTCAACCTGTCTCTAAGTGGCATCCACGTGCCCCTCAATCTTAATCTAAGATTAGGAGTCAGTCACGTGCACAGAAAAATATTCCACGACTCGTGTTTAAATTAAACCCACTGTTTCTTTCATCATGTTCTTCTTATTGACTTTATCGTACAGAGTTAAATGTGGAAAGGCGTTGCGTGGAAGTAAGTAACTTTCCTAGAGAGAAATATAATACCATCTAACTTTTTACACTCGAGAAATTTGCAATAACTAACTTAATAATATAACTCGTAATATTTTGAAGCGTTATACTTTCAACATCTTAAAATGTTTGACGGTGCCTGCCTGAGGAGTGAGGAAGGAGGACAAGTTTTATCTACCCAATTTTATCCAAAATCTTTTAGCAATATAATTCAAAACCCCCCCATAAAACATGCCACTTTCAAACTTTACACTACTACGGGATGACTACGGACCGTCCCTGTGCCAACTTTTACTTTACGACTTTCTGGCTCAGACTCAACTAATAATTCGAAAATACTGAATACAGCAACCGTAAAACAATTACAAATAAAAATATTTTATTTCGTAACGTTTTTTACAAAGTGGTATATATAAGAACAAAAAGTGGTACGATTCGAGTTGATAAAGTATGAACCATTCTTGTGGAAGTTGAACGCTTCATTTGATTCATAATCAATCCTTCTCGGTCCCCAGCGGTTGTATAATAATGTCTTTTGTAGAGGCGACGTCGAAAAGTTTGGTCTCCCACTGGACAACGCTTGATTGCTTTAACTAAGCCCGCGGGCAACTTCTGGTTATCCCGCTACAAGTTAATATACTGGGACATCATTAATTCTGTGTCACGTAGTCGCAGTGATGTTTTGTTTTTACCCGACTACCAGAAAGAGGGCAAAGTTACCTTGTGTATTGTATTCGATGGTTGAAACAACTTTATAATAATTGCTCTACGTATTAGGGAAAACTCACCAACCTACTATATACATATATATTTCAATTTTAGTAACTTTGCCATTTACCGTTTAGGGCTTAGCATCCATAATCCATATGCTTGAATTTTAATTAATTTCATTTAAAATCGCAGTGATCTAAATGTTTGGAAAGCTGTGGTGGATATTGGATCACAGTTTAAAGAATTACCTGCTGTGAATGCGAGAATCTTACTTGCATCAGTAGAAAGCAATTACGCGTAGCATTTCACTCAGCTCTCCCATATTCCATTAGCAATGGCAGACCGTCGTCGCATCCTGGAGAATTCCAATTATGCTTTGATGGGACACAGTTACTAAGCACTGACAAAACAAGACAGTAGTAACAGTTGCCTTTATGAATGACTCAGACAAGAGAAGTAGGTGAGTTACTCTCGGTCATAGTAACTAATGATCGCAATAATATATTATTATCATCATCATTATCAATATATATAAAACTCTTTTGAAGCTGACTTAGAATCAACGCATAGCCTTAATTATAAGTCCTAGAGGTATGAAATTTGGAGGGTAGTATACAGGGTGTTACCAGACCACTTCCGAAAACTTGGAGGTTCCAATCAGACCATGATACTGAAAACATTAAGCGAAAAAAATCGCGAAAAAAAAAATTGACTTGACTATCTCTTTTTAATTTTTTTTCTAGTTACATACACACAGTACAACATAATAAGACATATCTACCTGATTATCTCATTTAAAAAAGCAAAAAAACAAATAAAATAAATAAAGCAGCAATGTACACGCAGCACGCAGATTACTTCTACTACAGCATGAACAGCTGAGAGTTCATCGCGGGTCATTCAAGTACGCGACGTGCGAGCGACCTACGTTAGTACCTACCTACGTTAGTAGGCACTTACGACACAGAATAAATAATAGTACTACGCCTCGACCTTACCTACGTGAATGCGTACATTGCGGGCTGGCGAAATAAATACAAATCTTTAAACATTGTTTTCTCCGGCTATAATTATTTTTCAGGATAACTGATTTTTTTTTGGTTGGGTTTTGGTGTGCTGTAGCTCCCCCTTTCGTTTTCGGAAGTGGTCTGGTAACACCCTGTATAGTGTAGGGGTGCACTAAGAAAGGAATTTTGAAACGTCACACTCTAAAGGGTAGAACGCGAGCAACGCCGCGGGCGACGGCTAGTTTCATATAATTTATGAATCCCACAGCTTTCTCTGCTTTTAGCCCTTTGTATCCTTGCATGCACTTGACTTTATTTTACTGTGTGCATATAAAATTCTGGCTTATCTAAGTACCCTTTTGAAGATAACCAACAGCGTCACCGTGATAGAACATGGAATAAAGTTATCTTATGACTCCTTCGTCTTTGTTCGTGTCTATAGTGAAAATCTTACACAACCAAATCTATATCTATATATAAAACCACTTATACTTAACCTGAATAACAATCAACAGCTTAACCTATATCACAGCATGAAAGACGGTATCTCTTTCATGTAGGCTTATGGTTGCCCTAGAAACATTCTGGGATTAAAACCAACATGCAGGGTGACAAGGGCCAAGTCGTAAGGCAAAGCCTTAGGGTACACTTGGTGGCCAAAGAAGCGGCCAGCGAATAGCAGACGATTATGAAGTATACATTATCCGTTTCAAAAATTCAACATTGCAAAGCATGGCTGGTTGCTGTAGCCAGGCCGCAAGTGTGCCTGCAGCCTAATATTTGTATAATGAATGTTTCTTCGATATAAACCGGGCTCGAACGATCCATTGTCCAGGCGGAAGCGGCTTCCTGTCCCGCATCCTACAAACTACATTAAGCTGGTGGTTTTTGCGCTACCGTACTCAAACTATATTGTTTCTATGAGGTTTAATCGTACTTGAAGTTCCCCTACATTTATTTTACGTACAATATCACAATTTAGACTATTTAGTACGTAATTACATTCTTGCTTTGTGTAGCCCGTCTTGTGTGCGACGCTTCGGCAAATTGATTTTTTTACCTTTTTTTTTTATTGACAGAACATGCGCACGACCCATAGCGGCTACTTTTGCTATATTAATGCACGTCTTCTGAATTGAATGTCTACGTGCCATGTAACGCACGAGTTTTTTTTATTTTACTGCAGTAAAATAATTACACAGCCTTATTAAATTTCAACGTAATTAGCGGCCATTATTTCGTAACAAGTGGATGCTTGAGGAAACAGCTAATTATTTACGCTAATTTCAATGTGTATCTCAATTAATTAAATTGACATTTGCGAGCTTATGTAGATAGTTATGTTTGCTATGTATTTAACATTATTTTAATTAAGTTCAAAACAATTTGTGCTGGCTTACATTTCTGTACTCATGACCTGATCATTCGCGGTAGGCATACTTCAGAAAAACAAAGATAAAGATTTTAAATACAATGATAAAGAAACGTAGTCAGTGGTACGGAAATATTCAACCCAATTGAGCGCACTGTCATTGTGAGTTCAACATTCTTTGAAGAGGATTCAATCTCACTTGATGCTAAACGACTATGAGACTGACTGAGAAATGTGTAGAGGTACGTAATAAACATAATTGGTATTTAATGCGATGGCGTCAACAAAATGGCAGTGCTCCTTATACTAGATTTTACTAAGAAAATTAGGTACCTAGCTAGGTACGTATCTCTCAGACTACATTCCAAAACAAGAAGTTATTACCTAACTAGAGGAATGGCTTTGTCCGAGAGTCCAAAAGCCACGGTCGAAGCATGCATGCATATGGAATGCTAGGTATTATATCCTCTCATATTTCCATTTTACCAATATTCGAAATAGAATGTTGGAGCGCTTGAGTGGTAAGAATTCAGATGTTCAAATAAATGCTTTGCATTTTCTGTTTATGTTTTGCCGCTGTCACACACAAACACAGGAAACGCACAAGCACATAAGAAACAATCTTTGAATGAATATGCAACGGTGCTACGAATACGCCTACGATAGAAGCAATACTATGCTAGCTAGGTGCTTACGCAGCTAAGTAGCTATACAGTTTGCCTTAATGTCGCTTCAATTTTATTACAGCAGAATCCGGGTAGATGTATTACAAATGGGAAAGCGAAAGTGTGTTTATCAGCCTATTTGTTGTACCTATAATAAAAAAACTAAACATTAACGACAACATGTATATTGTAGACAGCTCATCCTTAAACTCAATCAAACACATTTACATAGCACATTCACATACATCATTCATAAACTCAGTTAGTCGTTAACTTAGCATACACATACATAAATTATTTATTCTGCGGCGATACGGCGACTAGAGTAAGTTGTTTATTTATGTATACTCGTTAAAAGCACGCTGAATACAAGATTTCCACTTCATATACTCCGGCAAAATTCAATTTACTTTTTGTTATGATTTTTCCGATATTGTATTATCTGTGCCTATACATACATACTCGTACTACAAGCATATACTGTTATGCTTACCCTATAATCACAATCAATATGCCCGGGGCGTACAGAATAGTTATACCGTGTAAAGAAGTAAGTTCTTTTGATCGAATTCGAAAGTGCTTACGTCTCAGTTGTGTCCGGTGTCTATATTAATATTTAGCCTATATTGGTTAGCCTATATTGATATTTTGGATACACATCACTTCAGTGCTTTTTTGCTCTCATAAACAGTAAAGTAATCCACTTAGATAAACACGAGCAACGTTTGGGTGGTTCGACAGTGACTAAAACGCTAGGCCACACTTCTCCATCGTGGAGGCTTTCCAGCAAAAACAAACGACAGCTGCTTTCATCAATCATTCCTTCTACTTAGCATCGCAATCGCTTACCACATTTTTGTTTATGTAAGGTGAAAATGAAAAGTCTCAGTAATTTTTTATTCACAAAGAAAATTACAACTAATACATTATTTACAATATTTACAAAATACACATGGAACAGTTGAGCCATCTACAAACCGTTGCAAACGATTTATAGATAGCTCAACTGGTCCAAATCAGTACCAATCGGAAGCGTGCCCAAAACACTGGCTGCATTGCCGTAATTTGGTGATACGGAAAAAAAGTCTTGTAACATTCTTATCAAAAAACAACTGAAATTGCTCTTTGGCCTTCTTAAATATTAAATTTTTGGATTTTTTTCCTTACCTCATACTGATGTTTGAGTTTGCAAAAGATCGAAAGATTGGTTACTGCTATAAAAGCTAGTGCATAAATTGTCTGGGAGTTGACACAAAAAGGCGCCCAAATAAAACTTTGGCTAGACAATGAATTCACTGCAGTGCCGGGCGACGAAACCACTATTGAAGGATGCCGTATATTTCCTCGAGGAAATGCTTGGCAGACATAATTTACTGCTAGTTTCTCTAGTAGTAAATACCCGCAGAGTAGGTATTGCTATACGATTTGCGTAAAGTAAATTGTGGAACTCTTATATAAGTATCTACGTGAAAAGGATGGCTGCCAAACTCTGCGTCGAATTGAGAAATTTTTTTGTTTTGCCCGGGTTCGTGCATTCTGGGATGAGAATGCCTATTCGGTTTTTACTTTTATGGTTTTTTTTTATGTTATGTCTTTAAAGCGCTTCTTTTTAAAAGCATTTTGCAATGATCTTTTATGTACAAGATCTACAATATGTGTGGGGCTTGATTACTTAGTTTAGGTACGCAATATTAATTGTTATGAGGGGGTTTACATCTAGGTAACTAAAAAAGTTATCAAACTCTTTAGTAATCACATTTTACAAGTAATATTTTGTAATTTATAAAAAAATAGATTTCAAATATTGCCACATAACCATGCTAATCTCGTGGGACCTATTTAATTTCTATAAACCTACTGGCTAAAAGCCACATTGTAAATACAGGCTTTCAAAGATCCATCAGTGCTGATGGAACTTACATGAACATCCTTTGTGTATGCATGGAAGCCATTAGATCCTAAAATATCAAACTTTGAGCCCTGAAGAAGCACCGGGTGGTTTATGGAGCGCGGAAAAAGCGATGTATTTTCAAAGAACCTTATAATAAACGTAACTCTACTGTACCATCCTAACTGCCATTTCATTTATACGTTGAGCAAAATGGCGACGCCAGCACAATTTACTTGATTGATGCCGTGACCCGAAGCGAGTGATTTTAGGATAATAACAGGAAGACAAAAGCCTCGAATTTCGTCTAAAGTTTACTCGTGTAATAATCTGATATACAGTTAAGCAGCTCCTGGTTTAGATAAATAATTATAGCAGAGGCTGCTTCTAGCAGAATTCCGATTTACTTATTGATTGTGTACAGCCTGTGGTTTTTCCGCAGCAAAGGCATCTTTAACCCCCTTCCATTTTTTGCCATCATGTGCGACTGGACCAATCTTTCGAAAACACCGCCATCTCAATCTAGGTCTATCGCAATGAGGTTTACTACAAGGAGTACATACATATCTTTTGCTCAGAAATCATTCTCCACTACTAGCAAAATTAGATCCAGTGCAATTTAATGCAGCTTCGTATCTACGGCACCTCTTTACGAGGTCAAAACATAAGTGAGAAAAATTGTTAGGATAACCGGACAGGTCACTCGGAATTGAGTCAAGGTAACAAAGGAACAAGGTGAGACAAGATATTGTCTCAGTTTATTTCATAAATGGATGTCGCACTATTCCGAACACGTATTCGTTTTACGAGTACTCAGGAATTTTTCATGAAATTGCGATACAAAATTTTTTCACTTCACCTTTGTACTTAGAAAATGATAATTTAAACAAGAAAAGGCAATGAAGTACTTTAGCCTCATTTTATTTTTTTCAGGTGCTTTTAAAAGCGTGCTAGAGGAATGATACGTCCTATGTGACCAGCTTTGTGCGTTCTGGCGTTCTTATAAATAAAGAAGAAACCGAATCCAAGATGGCGATTATAGTCGGTGAGTGTGTAGCATGTGTGTAGTCACTCATACTGCGTCATACTGCGTAATGCGTTGTACGTAGCATGCCATGGCGTAGCGGAATCCGTAGCAAAGATTTCAAATACTTTTTTAGTAGACAAAACCACAGTATTCGTAGAGGGGCTACGCCGTAGACCCTCTAGTTGGCGTGCCCTCTGGGAGAATAGACATTCTGCAGTCGCCACAGGCCACACAGTAATTGATTTATCGTTCAGATACGTCATTCCCATTCATTTTCATTCGTTTTCTATTCTCTAGCGACTGTAGAATGTCAACATGCTAACAAATGCTAATTATCATCAGGTCGTGCGTACGTCCGCACGGGGACCGTGATCCTGATGATGTCCGGCAGCGCCTCCGCCAGAGTCGCCGGCAAAATGGGCGGATATTCCAACAAGCAACACGGTAACTCTCACTATCTATATCACTAGAGAACAAACTGCAAGTAGAACTTCTTGACAGGTAGAGCTTAGTAGAGGTAACGCAAAACGCTTACAAGTTGGACTGTTTCTCAAGAAACTTCTTTGAAGTCAGTTGACTGTAATAATCGCTCTTTACCTCTTGTTATTTTTATAATATACCGCCAAATATTCCGTGCCTAAGAAAATATTAAGTACATCCAGGATTTCGCGCCACTCCGCAAAAATATTAAACGTCGGTAATCCGAAAGGGCAAAACGTGAGGCTTTCGACCGAAGGTTAACACGGGTCTGTTGAAACTACATTTTCAGCATTTTGATCCAAGGCATATAATAGATGGGTTATTCCTATCGAGCCCACCGCCTGGCCCACTGGCGGGCCAGATGAGAAAAAACCCAGCGAGCGCACTACGGCACTACACAAATGGGATCCCAAGTTGAAACGCGTTGGCTTGATAAAATGAAAATTCTCTTTCTAAAGTTAATTTGTCCCTTTAGGAGAAATAAGGATCGCCACTTTCTTATTTGGTCCGTGACCGTTGGGTGTACGTACACACACACCCAACGCTCTTAGGTACGGGGTGGATTTATTTTTATCTCGTATAACTAGGGTTGGAAGGGGAACCTTAATCGCCCGCTCACACGGAAAATTAAAGGAATTTTTGAACACATGGGAACACAAGGGAAAATTACCTCATAAGTGGTGCGAAAAGTATAAAAAATAGTGTAAATCGTGCAGAACTTTCGTGTCTTATTTACTCATCTCTGAAAGTCTCTAGTCTCTACAACTACAAGACACGGTTAGTTAGTTATGTGCCAACGTGTCACGTTTTGATATAATTCGAACCCTGCTGTTACACAAATAAAGTGCTGATAAAACATTGTTTTTGCATTAACCCGTCAGTAGGGTAGGTAACTGCCCTAGTAACACCTCGGAGCCTTTGCGGTAATGCCCAATAAAGGAAAGCTGGGTATTAAATTACGGATAGGGCTGGCAGTAAAATATAATTTGCATGCAGATAGCTTTGATATTTTTACCACCACATCAAGCTGTCCCAGAACGCCTAATTTGTGTTACATACGTACAATATACATGTTGGATAAATCCAACCCAGACTAAGTAGATAATAAGTTACAGATCATGCAAAGCCGAAACGTATCAATAAATATCTCATCGGCCAAACACGGGGTTCGTTGTTTGAACCAATCGTTAGCGTAGTGTTTATATTATCTTCAGTCTCAGTGGCAGCCCTACGCACATACGCTGTCACCGCATAACTCATCTCGTCTTCACGCTCGGTTCGTCTGCAGGTGCCATAGCTACGTAAATAGGGTTTCCATCTTGCAAGTTCAAGCATAAACTGTTGTTTGTTCAGGCTGTCTTTAGGTGGGTAACTAGAATGTTAGAAGGTGGTTAGAAGCCTCCTGTAAATAAACATTAGCTTTGCCAGCTATCATACAAAACTAAGACCCTTTGACTAGGTACTCAAGTTGCAAAAGCCATAAACCAAGAAGTTGAAGTTGACATGAAAACGGATGTGTAGGAGGGTAGGTAAAAAGAGAGTAAAATTTGCGTAGGATTATTTCTTTGAAACACTATCACAACCTTTATTTTCTGAAATCATGAATCATAACTTCAGAAAGAAATAATTTTAGGTACCAATTTTTCCTTATTTATTGTACCTATTGGATGATGCTGTTGGGGCTGCCTCGCTTCTGCAGTGCATCAAATATGTTTGCTGAAGCACGGGTCGGTGGCTTCCATGACATCGTCCGCAAGAAAACTGCCTCACTGCTCAGCAGAGTGCGAGACAGTACCAACACCATCCTAAAAGTGATAGCAGACCACTACAATTCGCCCATTATGAGGTCTTTAGTTCGGGTTCTGATCAAATAGTACATACTGACTGTTCGATTGGGGCTCGAACTAAGGATTTCACATCAATAATCTTGTAGGTAATACGTATCTGAAGTGAAATATGTATCTACCTAGTTATAATAATTATTTCTATACCCTAACCCGTTTGACATGTACCGTGAACTAACAAAATATGGATCTTGAAATCTGAGAAATAAATGAATTTGATATTTATAAAATATAGAGTAGAATACAACTGCCTAAACGCCTATACATAGGTAGGTAAACAGAACGATTGAGCTCTCTGCATAATAAGTAACCGAATTGAGCCATTTCGGAATGTAATAAAATATTCCTTTAAAGCGAGCTGAAAGTAATCTCCAGAACCGAGGAAAATGGCTTTTGTTTGCATCTGATGCCAATCTCCTAAACAAATATAAATACTTACCTACCTACCTATCCGCTTTCCAATGTTAGTTACGAACACAATGTTCAATCTAACGATATAAATGAGATACCCAGAGGTAGAGCCAAGTTCAATAAAGTGATTGTAACGCGTTTTGCTCTTTTGCAGGAAAATCAACAAGTGGTATCAATGAAGAAATAATCTGGATCAGCATAAGCATGGCAATCGCAATAGCAGTGCTCATAGCAATCGCCCTCTGCTACATTCTGAAGGAGAACTGCTCTAAGCGAAAAGCATACAGAGAACAATCATGACGATATAAAGAGGAGTTCGCTAAACATGCTTTAGCGGACTCCCACACTGAGGGCGAGTTCCCCTCCTACACCCTCTACCCACAATACTCACCTGATGGCAAAGAATACTATTACAACTTCCACCGTTTCTCGTATCTAAGGAACAGCTTTAAACTACCCCCTAAGGACTACCCGAAAGATTTAAGCAAGGATTTTCCAAAAGACTTCGCTGAGGACTTTCCTATTGAAAAAGACTATTTAGAGATCGACTATCCCATCAAAACTAAGCAGGAGATATACATTAGTGCATAGTTCAAAAAACAAAAGTTTTTCCCGTATTATAAATATGTCCCTACCCAGCCCTTTTACTGGGTGAGTTCTAAAAATTGTTTTGATGAAAGTATTTGCAACAGTTAGGTATCTACCTACTTACAACAAAATGCTCGAAAATTCGGTTTCAATGGAAGTAAATCTCCATCTATGCATTCAACAAGCTCTGGATGAAGTTGGTTGTGTAATTTCGGCTCGGGGAAGTGGAGCAAATCTTAGATTCCAAAATTTCGTAGAAAGATTTTCTTTGTAATAGAGGCTTTATACGGGTACGGATTTACGGGATAATCACGTTACGCCTCTATCTCGAGGTTCATTAGGAAGATGGAAACTTACGAGTAGGATAGAGTGGGCCAAATAGAGTTGGATGGAACAACTAAAATGTATTACTACATTCCTAATATTTCAATTTATCTCGTAATATGGGAGGTTTAACTTAAATAAGTATCTACTAAGTACCTACCTATAGTTTTCTATTCGAGTGGTGGTGAATGTAATGTAGATCGATGTACCTACTAGTTGATAAATTCTCGGCAAAGTTACTTGACACTGCTCTGTCACACTGGTGATGGTGTGATGGGTAAAAACATGGTACCTACTTCTACACTACGTTATTGCACACAACATTCATCATCATCATCCACAGCCCGACTTCACCCACTGCTGAGTATAGGCCTCCCTTTGTTTGTGCCACTCCTCACGGTCCTGTGCCGATCTCATCCACGTCCTGCCCGCGATGTTCGCAACATCGTCTGCCCATCTCGCTGCTGGTCGACCGACGTTTCTGTGACCGGTTCTTGGACGCCATTCAGTTAGCGCCTTACTCCACCTGTCGTCACCTCGCCTTGCCAGGTGTCCTGCCCAACTCCATTTTAGTTCCGTTATGCGATTCCCAATGTCTTTGACCTTTGTTCGACTTCGGATCTGAACATTGGGAACACGGTCTATAAGCTTGATGCCGAGCATGGCACGCTCCATGGCTCTCTGTGCAACTCTCATCCTGTACACAGCCTCCTGCGTGAGCGTCCACGTCTCGGCACCGTAAGTCATGGTAGGCAAAACACACTGGTTATAAAGGCGGGTCTTCAGACACTGTGGTATCTCAGCTGACTTAAGAATGTCGTCCAATTTACTAAACGCAGCCCATCCCAGTTGTATTCTTCGAGCGATCTCCTTGCATTGATGTTCTTTGCCAAAAGAGAGAGTATGTCCAAGATAAACATACCGGTCAACCAACTCTAACCTCTCACATCCAACTATTACGGTCGGATCCGTGAGGTCAGAGATGTTCGCCATAATCTTCGTCTTGGACATATTCATCCTAAGGCCTACTTCGAAAGAAGCATCATAAAGTTGTTGTAGCATGTCTTGGAGATCTTCGAAGTTTTCCGCGAATAAAACAAGATCATCGGCAAACCTTAAGTGAGACAGGTTAACACCATTGATGTTAATACCGCACTTTTCCCAATTCAGCGTTTTCACAATATCCTCTAATGTCGCTGTAAACAGTTTGGGCGAAATGATGTCTCCCTGTCGCACTCCCCGCTTGATCGGCACGGGGTTGGTAAGGTCGTGTAGTCGTACCTGTAGTGTTGCCGATGAGTACAGCTCCCGAAGCACATCCACATATCGTGAATCGATGTTACAGCGATGGAGAGCGTTAAACACGGCCCAATGTTCGACACTGTCGAAGGCCTTCTCGTAATCGACAAAGGCCATAACAAGGGGCCGGTTGTACTCGTGACACTTTTCCATCAACTGCTTCACCGTGTGGATATGGTCCATGGTCGAAAATCCGCTTCGGAAGCCAGCTTGTTCGATGGGTTGGTATTCATCTAATTCACGGGTAATACGATTGGTGATGATTTTCGAAAAAAGTTTATATATTTGTGATAAAAGACTTATAGGTCGGTAATTGTTCAGTTTAGCAACGTCGCCTTTTTTATGTAGAATTGTTACTAATGCGTTTTTCCATCGCTCTGGTGTTCGAACATCATGCAAGACTTTATTGAACAACCTTGTGAGAACTTCAAGGACCGGCTTACCGCCTGCGCGGAGTAGCTCGACAGTAATTCCGTCTTCGCCAGGAGATTTTTCTGCTTTCATGCTATAAAGAGCTTTTGTGACTTCAGATGGTAATATCAGTGGTAAAGTTTCGGTGTTGTGGTGTTCAAGTGGTGGAGCTCGAACGTCTTCTTCTGTCAAAAGCGGTTCTGCAGAATTTGATGAATAAAGTTTTGTGTAAAACTCCTCGACGATAGACAAAAGCTGATTTCTGTCCGTCACTATGTTGTCATTACTGTCCTTTAGTTTTATTATTTGTTTACTGCCTGTACTAGTTTTTCTTCTAAATATTTTTGGACCTCTAAACATTTTAATAGTATTAATAATTGTATTTGTGTTATAATTTCTAATGTCTTTCCTAATTGATTTATTTATTTCTTTATTTATTTTATCTACTTCCTTTTTATCTCTTATTGTTTGGCAAAGCATATCTCTTCTATTATTAATTAAATTTAACGTGCCAGGTGACAATTTTTGGTTCTTTTTTCGCGTTCCTTTAATATGTTTTTTAGTGGTCTCAGTTATAGCCTTACATAGTAGGTCATGGGTATGGTCTACATCTAGGTTCGATTCTTCAAGACCTTCAAATTTGTTTTTCAAGTCAATTTGAAAGGCATCTGTGAGACTGGTGAGTTCAGGTTTTTCATACCTTGTCTGAGATGTTATCATTTTTGCTCTTTCAGTTTTGAGATCAAACCTAAGCGTAGCTCTCACCATTCTATGGTCACTCCCGGTCTTAAAGCGTGAGAGAGTTGAGACATCATTAACTACGTACTTATGAGAACTTATGACGTAGTCTATCTCATTTTTGATCTGTCCCCCCGCACTAACCCAAGTCCACTTTCTCGCCTTTCGTTTCTGAAAGAAGGTGTTCATGGCATAGAGTTTTTTGTGTTCAAGAAAGTTTACTAGGGTTTGACCCCTTTTGTTTCGCATGCCGAGACCAAATCCACCAACAGATTTTTCATTCACCAATGGCGAGCCGATTTTGGCGTTAAAGTCACCGATTACAGTAGTAAAATGACACGGTGTGTCGTCTAGGGCTCTCGTTATGTCGTCATAAAACTCCTCTACTTCCTCGTCCGGGTGGTCTGACGTCGGTGCGTATACCTGCACAATTTTAAGTGAGTATCGATCGTTTAGTTTAAGAATAGCAAAGCAAACTCTGGTAGATATACTTTTGATGTTGCTTACTAAATGCGTCATGTGTTTTGCTATTAAAAATCCTACGCCTCCATAACTAGAGTCTTCATGACCACGGTAAAAGAATAGATCACCTGAGGTAAGCTTTATCAGGTCTTCACCCTTCCTTCTAACTTCCGATAGTCCTATCACATCCCATTTAATGGTTTCTAATTCTACTTGTAGTTCTAATAATCGTTCGTCCGTTCGCAACGTCCTGGCGTTGTAGCACGCCAGGGTCAGGGTCGTTGGGTTGTGGCGGCTGGGCAACTTCCAGAGATTCTTAGCACCCTCCGCCCCGCCGGAACCATGACCACCGCCAGAGTCAGGAATAGCGGGGCCGCTGGGGACTGAGGGCCGTGGTTTTTTGGCACTTATCATACAAAGAGGGTTTAGCCTTAAAACGCCGCGCTGGCCAGTGCGTCGTGGCGAGTTTTGTATTCCCGGTCACGTCAGCCTGTAGTGAGAAGTATAACAAAAGCATAAGTATTTTGTTGCACTTCTCACTACAGTTACCAGGGGGGACCTCGTGGAGGTGTGACTCGGAACTGGTGTTCACCTTTCCCCCCCACAACATTGAACATGGTTAATTTTATAAATCTACAGAAATGTTGAAATATGCTAGCGAGAAGTTGTTGCATAACAAATAAGCAGTGGATGATGAAGTAGGTAGGTACCTAATAACTACACGAAACTAATTCACTCACATGATGTGGTTAGGTATCGATTTGTAATTGAAAAACTTGCGTCGCGTCGTATGAAGGTAAACTTCGGGAGCAGTTACAAACTTCCAACTCGAGAAATAAAGCCTTAATGAGTTGGTGGAAACCAGGTCGAGGAATATACAAACTTTGGGTATTACTGGAAATGATTATCGTGGGTTATTACTTAATACCTACCTCCCTAGGTTGAAATAATATACCTAGGATTTCACTCATTATTCTAAAGTACTGAAAAAATAAAAAATGCTCCTAGGTAGGTACCTACCTATACCTACTCAGTCCTTTTTCCTTTGTTAGTCCTTTTTTTTTATAAAATGGTACCTAAAATAAAATTAATCACCTAGGTAGGTAGGTAGGTAGGTATAGAAACTTAGGTATACTTTTAAAAATTTTATGTATAATACTTTACCTATACCTAAGTATAATTATTAAATGAACGTAGGTTAGTATCATACTAATATTATAAATGTGAATTTAAGTTGGTTTGTAACGCTTTCTACTACTTAACCGATCATCATGAAACTTTGTACACATATTCTTGGAGGTATTAGAAGTAACATAGAATACTTTTTCTCCCGGAAAATAAACGGGATCCAATGAGACGCGAACGAAGTCGCGGGCGGAAGCTAGTAGGTATTATTATAAAGCCATGATAAAATGTAGAGTTGATGTAAAAGTGTGTATTAATTAAAAATACAGGAATTTTCTAAAAATTTAAAAAAAAAACTTATAATGTAAATCCTAGGAGGTGATTATAAGTATCACTTATGTAAGTTAGGTAGTTATAGTTAGGTTATGTTAGTGGGTAGTGTAGTACCTATCTATTAAAGAATAGACTCGCATAGAATTACCTATCTGAATGTGTTTAGGTAGGTACCTACTTACAACAAATTAATTAATAAATTAACAAGTTAAATATTATGTAGGTAAATATTATATGTACCTAAGTATCTAATATCTCGGCTCCGTATTTGTGTAGTGTAGATAATATTTTAACCATTTTAAAATAAGTAAGTATACCATTGTAAAGACCAACTAAGGTAATAATAAAGTACCGTACCTACTTAGAGTAGGTAACGAATAAAAAAAATGTCTTTAGTACCTAAGTAGGTATAATAGGGAGACCTACGCGTAGCTACCTTAACATAGGAACTACGTATTACCACAGATTATTAGTACAAGTATTCTTTGCCTACCTGCCTGAATAGGTACTAATTCATAAATAGAGGTACAACAGAATAAAATAAATAGAACTACGGGGTGTTCGGTTCGCTAATAAATCTATCTACCCTAATCTACGAAGTTCTCAACGCTGGCGCTGATTCATGGAGACTAATCAAATTTATCTCTATTCATTATCTTCGGCCGTATGTCCCTTATTATTTAGATAGGCAGGTAACTACTCCGGTGACTGAGTTTTTACCGACACCACTAACGGTCACCCATCCAAATAGTGACAACGCACGGGCGCAGCAACGTCGCGTCGATCGAACCGAACGAGATTTAGGTAGGTACCAACATAATTAGGTTACTATACCAACCTATTAAAACAAGGTAGGCCTATGCACAAAATATTGGTACAAGCATGTACAAATTGTACAAGTACCTAAAGTATCTACTCAGAATAATAATATCATACTATCTACTGTTTGAACAAGGCGAACACAGTAGTTAGTATTCCCGCCGCCGCCATCGCACCACCACGACCACCCATGGTTGTGCCGTTGTGCCACAGAATACTTAAATTTGGTGGTGTGTAAACACGTCCCGTCCGTCCGTTTCTTTGCTCTACTCAATAAACTAATTGACGGTCAAGTCAACCAACCGTCCGTGTCCGTCCGTCAGTCAAGTCAAATCAGTGTCTGCAAAGTTCACTTTGGGTTATCAACACCGATAAAATGGACCTATGTTTGTAAAAGAATAACACATTTCATTATTTATTTGCAAGATCAGTCAGTTACATAATCACGAAAATGCGCAACAACTTGGTGAAATCTTGTTTTAATTCCTTGACACGAAAGTATAGTAGTTTTTCATCACATCTTACAAGGCACCAGCTGATTGCAGTTCAGAGGAAAGTCGACTCTACGGTAAGTTATAATGTTGTTATCAAATCAAAGTAAACAAAAAAAGAGTTCTGTAGTTTTGCCTGTTGATAACCTCTTGCTTGACTTGCTTATTTTTCTCTTGTCTTCATGAATCTAAATAGGTAGGTACCTACCTGAATTTTATGAGCTCGTTTATCATACCAATTACCAGCTATTGATTGGTTTGTACCAACAGGAACATATTTAGACCTAGGTAAGTCAGCACCACCTATTAACTAATACCGCACGATAATAAATTACCTAAGTATTTTGATTCTGTATCAAGAAAAGCACGTAGATATTCGTTGCGGCTCATTGATGCAATAACATCGAGGTTGGTAAATAAAATAATATCGTTTTCAACTCTATTTGTGATTGCATTATCTCTTTATCGGAGTGAGGTCAATGCTTGTTTTTTAACGCATGTTATGTTCTTGTTTAGCTCAGTTATAAATCGAACTTCAGAGGGTTAGGCCATATCCTCGTAACCTCAACTACAATAAGTACCATAATTAAATCATTTCAGAGTTGTCCAGTGAGATCTTTACACAAAACAGTCACAATGAGCAGCAAGATCATGAATGGTAACCTCTGGGATACAGACCCAGAGCTGTTTGATCTGATCACCAAGGAGAAGAGTCGTCAGCGAGCTGGTCTTGAAATGATTGCATCAGAAAACTTCACTTCTATCCCTGTGCTGCAGTGTCTGAGCACATGTCTACATAACAAATACTCTGAAGGAATGCCCAATCAGAGGTTAGTATTTGGCTATTTGACGTTCATTTGAAAATCGTCTGTCTATTGTTATTTTTAAATAAAAAAATAAATGTGACAGCAACTGATAATTAAATCTAGAGGTTATTTTTACAAAGTAGTTTCTATTGATAACAATAACTTTAATTTTTTTTATTTTGACAGATATTATGGTGGCAATGAATACATTGATCAAATTGAGTTATTAACGCAGAAGCGCTCATTAGAAGCTTATAGACTGAATCCTGAGGAATGGGGTGTCAATGTTCAACCATATTCAGGTAAAATTAATACAAACACATTGAACACTATGTACTCAATACCTCCCTACATATTGTTTTTTTTTGCAAATTCTATTTTCAAGTTAGAACTTAGGAAAATTATAATAAGCAATGACAGATGCAAGAAATTAAAAAACTAGGTAGGTAAGCTAATCTTTTGCAGAGATGTATGGTTTAATTCAAACAATATTAAGTAGGTACCTACCGACTTACCTACTAAGAAGTTATATTTGAAGGAAACCTTGGTGGCCACCAATGATAGCCCTATACCACAGATCATATAATACTATAGCATAGCCTACTATACCATGTAAAATTCACAATGGAAAAAGAATAAAATACAAATTGAGTCAATTAATTAAGGTTGTTTGATAGTTCTACTGATAAAAATGCATTATTATTTAATTTATTAAGGTGATTACCAAGTTATACCTACACAATTAAAAATGAATGCAATTAAAGTAGCAAGGTTGTCTACTGAAGGTACTCGATTATTAGTATTATTACCATGAAGTTTTTTTCTAGAATCTCTTTCTAGGTTTCAATTTTGTTGTTTTGTATTGCAGGCTCTCCAGCAAACTTTGCAGTTTACACGGGGGTGGTAGAGCCCCATGGCAGAATCATGGGCTTAGATCTGCCTGATGGTGGCCATCTTACCCATGGCTTTTTCACGGCAAACAAGAAAATATCTGCCACTTCCATCTTCTTTGAAAGCATGCCTTACAAGGTAACTATTATTTATTGTAGTTCACTACTGGACGCAGGTCTCTCCTAAGACTTCCGACTGAGCCCAGTCTTCGGCTCTTCTCATCCAGTCTTTGCCAACTACATTTCCCAGATCGTCGCCCCACCTAGTCCGAGGGCGTCTTACATTGTGGTCTCCACTCGAGACCTTACTTTACTATCTTAACTTACTTAATTGAGACCTTTTTATCTACGCTAGGCAACTTGTCCCTGTATCTTGTAACATTTGCTTGACCTTATAAATGACGATGCCTGATAACGGTTTTAAAATAACAATGCGACACACCCTTGACGTAACTCGCGTAAGCAGTTTCACTTTGCTTGACCTTATTTGTTGGTGGCTTGACTTGACCCTAGTCTATTATTATAACCGGACAGTTTTTCCACTGCTGTATTTGTGTATTTGTTTATTCTGTGGTTCTACTGCTAGGTATTACCACCTAAATGTTATGGGCTTTGGTAAACTTACTACCTACAATGTCATCCGGCTATTTATATTAAATACAGGGTGTAAAAAGACTAGGTACCTACTTCAGATAATTAAACGGGATCATACGTACCATGGTTTTCAGTTCAGGTAGACAAAATTATTGAAATAAAAAAACCGATCCTTTTTGGACCCCGGTTTTTTGACATGAATTCTTCAGGGGTGGTCTTTTTACAGTGTATGTACACATAGGTACTTAAAACAGTTATTTGTGGTGGCACAAATGATTACAGAAGAATTCTATGGCCATTGTCATGAGAAAATGAAACAATGGTGTATTGTAGTTGTGCCATCCATAACAAACATCATTGAGAATATCAGGAAATGCATGATTCTTTCATTTCCTGCTTTTGATACAAAAAAAGAGTTGTAATTTGAATGCATTTTCTAATCAGTAAATCTCCGTCAGGTGGACCCCAAAAGCGGTCTAATAGACTACGAGAAATTGGCAGAGACCGCAAAGCTCTTCAAACCCAGGCTTATAATAGCTGGCATGAGCTGCTATTCCCGCTGCCTGGATTACAAGCGGTTCAGGCAGATCGCTGACGACAACGGAGCGTACCTACTCGCGGATATGGCACATATCTCGGGGCTTGTGGCTGCTGGTATGGATATGATTTTATTCACTTTCTTCCTCATCCGTGTTTTCATTTTAGTTTTAGGAACTTCGGTGAGCTGCTACGTTACTCAGACTGAGCCTTATTGACGACTTAAAATACCCCTTTTAATATAACATCCACCGATCGAAGAAAATCTAGTAGCTTCCTGGAACAAGAGTTCTTTAGAGGTCGATTTTTATTGAGAAAATGGCGAACCCATCTAAGTATACCGGAACGAGGCTTAGGCTCATCATAACTATTACAACGATTGAGCTGTTGTATTTATAAGTTAACAACAAACTGCTCTTTTAACAGGTGTAATCGCTAGTCCATTCGACTACTGCGACATGGTGACCACAACCACCCACAAAACTCTCCGTGGACCGCGCGCTGGCATCATTTTCTACCGCAAAGGCGTTCGTTCAGTCAAGGCAAACGGACAACAAGTTCTGTACGATTTGGAGAATAAAATCAACCAGGCAGTATTCCCTGGCTTACAAGGCGGGCCGCATAACCATGCGATAGCCGCCATCGCGACAGCTATGAAGCAAGCTACGACGCCGGAGTTCAAGGAATACCAGATCCAAGTAATTACTGCGATTTTCTCTTTCAAATTCGAATTTAATGCCTACTTTTATTTCCTTGTCTGCTTAAATCTTGCGAGATTTATGATCCCTTATTCTCGGTCTCTCAGACTCAAGTATTTTCCACTAGGTTCCAAATATACATTGTTTTTGACATCTTCTATTTTTGAGGGCAGGAAGTTGCGCTTAGTCGCTAAAGTTAATTTGATCAAGCGATTATTTCGCTACCTTCATATTGGGAGATCTACTGCTCATGGGGATTACAGTGGAGCTAATAAAGCAGTCCTTTGCGAAGGTCCTGATTATTCAACTACTTTTCTGACAAAATATTTTTACCAAATTTATTCCCCAGGTGATAAAGAACGCGCAGCGACTTTGCGAAGGCCTAGTATCGCGAGGCTACGCCATCGCCACAGGCGGTACCGACGTGCATCTCGCGTTAGTCGATCTACGCAGCGCTGGCTTGCAAGGCGCACCGGCCGAACGAGTACTCGAGTTATGCAGCATTGCTTGTAATAAGAACACCGTGCCTGGAGACAAGAGTGCGCTCAACCCTAGCGGGATTCGACTAGGCAAGTACTACTACACATAAAACAGAATATAAATTTTTTTGTGCACAAAAGAAAGGAATGTTTAGGCTAAAATTTACATAATTTTATCAGCCGTGGATGTGGCTTAATTTATTTACTAATGATATCCGGCCGATTCCAGTTTGACTTACAAAACATTATTTATTGTTTTTTTAAACGAAGAGATACTTTATCGCTGTCTGGTTACTTAGGTAGCTAAAGTCAGTTTTAATTAACTTCCTTTACTTTACAGGAACACCTGCGCTGACTACAAGGGGCTTAAAAGAAGCTGATATTGACAGAGTGGTAGACTTCATTGATAGAGCTCTTAAACTGGGTCAACAAATCATCAAAGTTTCTGGCCCTAAAGTGGCAGACTTCAACAAAGTAATTGGTGAAAATGTCGATTTTAAGACAAAAATAAATAAACTGAAGGAGGAAGTTGAAAACTTCAGTCAAACATTCCATTTGCCAGGCTTTGATAAATACTAAGATTAAGAATTATGCTTACTTTAAGTACGCAAAAGCATTTATCATGACTTAATGGGTACATGACTGCGCAGTACCTTGCTAAGTGACTGGCTATGTATTATTTTAAGTAAAACAAGTGCCTATAAACCTACTTTTTGTAATCTCTATATTATCTACATAGTTTATAAGAATCTCCTCAATGGCATGCCAGTTTCCTGATTATTTGTTTTGTGACGTATATCTAGGTATCATGGACTACATTGTTTAATAAATATTTGAAAGAAACATTTTGTATATTATTTTCACGCCATTTAGGTAGCTGGATAATAACCTCTTATACTCCTTAGACGGGCCCAAAAAATTTATAATATTACCGCCACTGGCCGTGTAACCTACTGCGCAAAGCATCACAGCACATCCTCAGTGGATGTGCTCAGTGAGGCAATGCGTCGATATAGGCAGTGAAGGCTTGTTCATCATAAAAAAAATGTTATTCTATAAAGCAAACAGAATATGAACTCGCACGCCGCCTATGCACGGTGTCTGAGATTAATAGTCGAATAAACGAAAATCATCATCATCACGGTCGCGGGTGGACCTACGACAGTTTCTGAGATGGTTGTAATCGTGAATCTATTTCGATCATCGTAGTACAGTGCCACCAACTTAACTGTTCAGGTGGCTAAAATTGGAACTACAGTCGCGTCATACAAACGACGTTGAACTACAACGACACTAGCGACGCTGTCAACTGAACAGTTAAAATGGTGTAACTATAACATAATACTTCCATGATTTCGATACGTTAGCATCCTAGTAATTTCGATTCGATGTGATTGCGATTATGTATCTATGCGAAAGTTGAGATCGAGCTACGAGAATGTTATTTTCATATTACCTTATCTGTGGCACAGTGCTTCCATCGAAAATAATATGAAAATAATCGAAATCATAGACATTAAGTTTCTATCATTCATTCGCACCTGTGCTGTCGTGCTGTGCTTGCTTTTCATTCATTCGGTTCATTCAATCAATTTCACTCGTTCGATATTTTTGTGAAAATTGGGTTGTTTCTTGTTTTTGTGTGTGAAGTGGAACAAATAAAATCTAATTACTCGCGCAACTAAATGGGATAATTGTGCTCTATTTGCTATGCTGACGATGTCCTGACGGAAATACCAATTATTGTGATGTAGGAGTCTGATTAGATGACGACCTTGTGCTCCCAAACGTATGTTATTTTATCTGGCAAATTGGTGAAAAGTGGACTGATTATTGCAGACTTGAACGGCTAGATTCCCACATTTGCTTGGTGATATTATTTCGAGGCGATACTGTACTAATCTAAATGTAAGCAGTGTGTGTATGGCAGTGATGTACGAAGCTGCGTGTGGTAGTTACCACCTGGAGCTTAGGCGAGGAGTCGTTACTCCACGATGACTATGTACCCCTCACCCGGAGCGGCTGCAGCGCCGCAGCAGGCGACTGGTCAGGTCGCTAATGGAAGCACAACTCTGCCTCGATCACATCATCAAAGAACTGGTAAGAAAACATCAGCCCATATAATTTTACTTTCATTTTCATCATTCACTTTACCATCACAGTGCAAGGAAGTGTCAAGAACTTTGATTTACTGAAGTGGTTAAAAAGGTCCCAATAGATGATTTTATTTTATACTATACTCTAGACAACTATACAATATTGTATATTCCTTTGTACTTTTCTAGGTCGGCCACCAGCAGCTCCCAAGTCTTATGATTACCTTCTAAAAGTGTTGCTAGTCGGGGACTCAGATGTGGGAAAGCAAGAGATCCTACAAGACTTGGAAGATGGCTCGGCAGACTCCCCTTTCTGCAGTGGGAGCGGTAAGTATTGTTAGTATTGATTTTTGTAATTATTAATGGATTTGGGGTTAAAAGTTACGATAAAGTAATTGGTAGTTACCTATTATTGAACATATAAATAGGTTTTTATGATTAGGTAATTAATTAATCTGATTGCGTTCAAACATTGGCATCATGTTCTATAGAAAACATCTAAAACTAAAATTAGAAAAAAAATATGTTATCAACTTTCTAATCATGCTAATTACAAACCTAGCTAGTGAAACTACCAGAGCTATAAATAACATACCTTATTGCATTAACATTAAATATATCTCTTACAAAATAATAAAATCATACAAAATGCAAGCACAACTCTAATACTTATTTATAGTTCTTTGAAAATGTGTGGTGCAGTATTTACTGTAATTATTGTGTGATAGGTGTAACAAAGGCTTACTGATAAAGAAACTTGATAAAGATTATTGTCAGTTGTTTTCATGCATGCAATAATGCACCTATTTGCCATTTTCTGTAGATTATAAACTTTTTGAAAGTAAAAATGTTACTAGACTAATGGAATGGCTTTTTACCCGACTACACAGAACAAGAAGAGTTTTACTGAGTATACAAATTAACCTCTTGTCCTGGTAACACAGAATATGTAAGAAACATTAGATTCTATTGTCCTAAAAATCTAGATTGAGTGGCAATTCTTATAAAATTTAAATTATAATTCAACATGGAGGAATAAGATCTGCACTGACATCCCACATTGTGGTGGATTGGGCTGTTGCAAGTTTTCAGTTTACACTACTGGGGGATATAGTCCCTATTTAATTTAAAATATCTTCAAACAGCATACAAAACAACAACCATCCTCCTTGATGGCAAGCGAGTGAAGCTCCAGCTATGGGACACTTCCGGCCAGGGTCGGTTCTGTACAATCATCCGCTCATACTCCCGAGGAGCTCAGGGAATCCTACTTGTGTATGACATCACCAATAAATGGTCCTTTGACAGTATTGACCGGTGGCTTGAGGAAGTTGAAAAGGTAAATTTATTTTGATATATTGTGTAGATATGTACCTAATTGAGTTTTTAATTAATAACTAACTAATGCATTGGTCAACTCATCCCTTTATCAGAGAGACAGTAGGGTATGATAACAGCCTTAAAGTTATCTAAATTAATATTATAAAGAGGAAAGATTTGATTGTTATGTGTTTGCATTCAATAGGCTTCGAAACTACCAATTTTATAAATTCTTACACTATTGGGAAGCTACACTAGGCTATATTATATTTTCAAAAAATTGGGGATCCTTACTAAAACTCTCTTAAGTAACCCAAGGTTTAAAAAAAATTACCTACAAAAATTGGAACATTTTGTTATACCCGCGGAAGCCGAGACGGTCTGCTAGTACATAATAATTTTACTAAAATAGTATTCATATTATAAACAGCAAAAGACACCCTAATACTATCAGTAAATAGTTCATATTCTTCTTCCAAGAGTTGGTTGGTTGTTTTTTTATCATTAGTTTTATCTCAATATTACTATGGAAGTGTGCATTAAAATACTGTACCGTGATCCGAAATATAATATATATATAGTGAGATATAGCTATCGCTTTCGCTTCTTTCTACCTCTTTTCCTCCCTAACGATCAGTGTTCGCCGTCTCTCTC
Source organism: Eulithis prunata (assembly GCA_918843925.1). Classification (NCBI taxonomy): domain Eukaryota; kingdom Metazoa; phylum Arthropoda; class Insecta; order Lepidoptera; family Geometridae; genus Eulithis; species Eulithis prunata. The sequence continues at coordinate 3,593,842 of OU974014.1, read as the reverse complement.
GCACACTCCCACCACCACAGGCTTAGAAGCCCGGTAGGCCAGTGGATTTGGTTCGTCATTGACGTTGTTGTTTTCGCTTCGAAAGGACGTGCACTGGTAAGTGCTAGAATTTAATTTGAACCTCTCTCTTATTCAAATCTAAATTCTTGTTCCTTTTATTGAATCGAAATACTTCGATCAATTTTGTAGTATATATCACTAAAATTCCACAAAAGAAAATTTTTAGACTACCTGCGCATGTGAAAAATATCGTAATATTTTTTCAATGTGATTAAATTGTGATGAATTTAGTGATAATCTTTGAATAGAGTGCGGTAAGTGTCTATAATCGTGTTCCAAGTTCGATTGTTTAATATTTTCCTCCAAAACAAGAAAAGTTAAGCTGGAAGTTTTATTTTTCTGGTAGAGGTACTACCTACCGATTAACTTTGCTAATATTATGTTATATTAAACGGTGTAACCGTTCGGGTTTTCTTGTTTTTTATGTGTGATGGAGTTTCTCTCGTATTTCTAGGTGGCAAAAGGCTTGAACATTTTATGTTTGCCAATTTAATTTTTTATATGAGTAGCATATCTACCCTCATTTTTCTTACGTCTTTAGTTTTTAAGCTTTATTTTTAGATTATTTTCAAAGGGTCACTTTGAAATGAGTGGGAAAGAACGCTGGCTCTGAGTTAAGACTGTTTCATATTGGTTTTAAGAGAAACTATGAACGGAAACATCTACCTTCGTCTTCGGCTGGAAGTGATGTTTCAAGTAGCACAGTCTTCTGATTCACGCTGTCACCAACGTAATAAACGTAGACATGATACGCATTTATGTAAATATCATAAATTAGATAAACAGCATTTGCTGCTATTAGTTCCTCGAAAGCAACGCCGAGACTTTCTATCTTGGACAAAGGCTACGCCTGACCTTGATATTCTTGTAACAGGAGATTTCTCGAAAACTTCTAGTGATGCTCTTCAGTTGGTCTGCAGCCACAGAGCTGAAGTGAGACCACATAAATAAGAAGCCGCCTGGGCTTCGGTAAAATATCCTTTTCAGAACCCCTTGATGTAACAACCTATTTGACGCTGAAAAATTCACGTCTGCTTTAGAGAAAATAAGGATTCTCGTAGTTTTTTTGGCCACGCACAAAAGACCACGTTTCTGCTACGCAGACTGGTCCTAATACTGCACAGAATACAAGTGCTTCTAGCAGTTTTCAATAAGACAATCAGACGGATCATAGTGCTCGAGGAAACAATATCCGACCTTGCGGAGCCATGACCTCTAACACGCCCTTCCGGGGCAGAGGCGGATTGTAAAAAGGTCGCAACGCACAGAAGTATGCGTTACAGGCACCGTTCTCTCTCATCCCACCGGGATAGGGAAAAAGTCCCGGAAATATTGACTCACCGAGTCTTTTTCCGTGCTGGCAACTGAGGCATTACCAAAAAAGTTGGAAAGAAAGAAGTGCTCCCACTGTGCAAATTATCTCAGGTTACCGTATCTCTTGAATTGATCACCTCTTCACCTGCCCGATCAACACTACTTTCGGCAAGCAACTTACGAATCCACAGAGATGTCGGCTAGCGAGTGAGAAGTTATGGAAAAAAGGAAGACTTCCAGTCCATACATTCCAGAGTGCCCTATCGCGAAAGTTTCTAGTACCTAAGACAGAAGAGTCCATGACACTGATATTTGACCTGAGATCCCTAATCGTTTTATTCTTACAACGCCCTTCGGGTTGATCAATTTCCACAAGATCCAAGCCCATCAATTAGCTAGCACGAATCGTTTTTCTCACAAGCATATTTTCACATATTTATTCTGCTGCGTATTTTGGTTTTTCGTTTTGGTTATTCTTATCACTAAAGCTACCAGGGCTCCGCCAAATAGTAGCAATGATACATCTGAATGTTGTTGTTGTTCATATCAACCCACAGACGCACAAGTGTTTTCTAAGCATATTGTATCGCCAAGAAAAATGCGAGGAGATTTTAGAGATAAATTGTTTGCCCTTCGGGCTAATCTCTGCACGAAAATCATTTGCTGCTGTCAGCAATTGGATGGCCCAAATGCTACGTCAAACGGCATTGGGTTCCTGGTGTACTTCGACGAGGTTCCAATTGCAAATACGAGTCCTTTGCACCAAAGAGCACGTCGGTATTGTTCTAAATATGCTGAATTATCTAGGGTGGATGGTAAACCTTTAAAAAATCCGTGCTAACACTAAGAATGAGCAAAGAATATCTAGGCATAGTATGGGCCACCCAAACCAAAATGTTACAAGTTAAGAATAGCCATACTTACTCAAAATCTTGGAGATTCGAACCGTGAATCTCGTTGTCTTTCAAAGTATGGTGGAAATAATGAATTTTGCCAGTTTTGCTGTCCATCAAGGGAGAGTCAATCATCGATAGATGATAAAACTATCTTTCATTGCAATCGCATCTGAAAGCCACTGTAAAAATGTCTCAAATTGGCGGCTCAGCCACCTAAGAGGTTTCTCCCGATACATGCGTTTTATTCCACACATTCTTGTAATAGACGCTTCAGGTACAGCCTGGAGAGCTCAGGCAACACGAAGCTATCGGGTCATTGGATGCCTACAGTTAAAAATCTGTATTCGAACATGAAGGAAGGAGCTCCTTGTAGTTCCTAAAAGTCCTAAGAGAGCAAGGTCCGAACCTACAATCATCCTCCATACACCTGCCTTCCGACAAAAAGATGGCAGTAGCTTACTTATGTACGCAACGAAAGAGAATCGAAATCTCAAGATCTGCTAAGCCTGGCACAAATTTTTTCTCAACAATGGATATCCACCGGATAGAGCTACTAGCATACCACATTCCCGGTGTTAACAACGACGAGTGCGAGGTGATGCTGGAGTGGCAGCTGCTGTGCCGTGTAACCACATTAATATTCACCAAATGGGGGCCCCATTTGGTGAACAACGATAGATTGATTTAGAACACGCTCAATGCGCGTAATGCCCAGGTACTGCACCCTAGACTACACGGACAAAAGAGCGGAATTCCACGATTCCCTAGCACAAAAAATGGGGTTATCCGTTTGCATGGGTGTTTCCCCCTCCTTTCCTGACTCCAAAAAGTCCTTCAACATCTACATCAATGTCGAGGTGTGTACTTACCTAATTATAGTACCTACCAAAGGTGAGGAAAAGTTCTTTTTTGGCGCTCAGATTTACGGAACCGGGCAACAGCAGCACCCTGGACCATTTGAGATCTTCACCGTTTCTTAGTGGACATCTTAACGAGCAACTCTCCTCAAAATGTGCAGTTAATGGAATTGGAAGTGTGTACATAATGGGCCGGGTGTGGACACCTGAAAGATTGGACTGGACACCAGGACAAATGACTTTTCTTTTTAACAGCTAGCGCCCTTCGATGATTTTGAACTTACAAGCCCAACTGAGCTAGACTGACAGAACAAAATAATTTAACCAGCAGTAAACCTACTGGTTCCAAGTCAGTACGTTATTTAGCGGATTTATTTTACAGAGAAAAACTTTCTTATAACACAATTCTTGTTCATAAGTCTGTAGTTTCGACACCCTGAGGTTACCGAGCCCTTCGGTAATCATCCTTTTGTAAAACGAATTTTGAAGTCAATAGCACTGATAAACTCCGACTAAACCCTCTATATGGAGTGTTGATCTCGATAAACATACACAGTTGATGTCACAAATTGACTGTGATACTGACAGCTCCTACCAAATTTCTAAGCATACGGCTGTATTTTACGTTTATTCTCTGGAAGTTGCAATAGTATGTAGTACAGAGTATATCTATTATGATCAACAAAGAGTACATGATTTAACGCTTTTAGCTCTCTGATCTTAGATTCTGAAAATGCCATTATTCATGATAATTATGCAATTTTATGGCCAGTTTTTTTGTTGACTCAATTAGTTACCGACAGTCTGGCTAGCGATTTAATTGAAACCCCGATAGTGCATGTTTAGATCCAGTTTTTTGGATAAACTGATTAGGTAATAACTGATGATTATGACGTCCTGGCCGATTTAGGCTAAAGTTACTGTGTATGATGGACAGGCGTAATCAATTAGGACTTTGTTAATTTGTTCTTTCATGCATTTTTTGATTACTTATGTACCCAATTTTGTTAATGAAGGTACGAATGCAATTCGAGCACATACGTACGCCTGCGACGTAATTGTAAGCGATAGCCACCGGTCTAGCCTACAGCTCATCACGTTTCCTATCGAACTCATCACGACGCTCGATTTCAAAAGCGTTCACATGTTGATGAATGAGTCGTCTCCACGCATTACGCTGTGCAGCTTGAACCTTCCATTAAGAAGGCTCTATTTTGCATCTCTTGATGTGTCCTTTCAGAACGATCTAGATTAATAACTACCTGGTAGTTAAACTAGAAGGGAATCAGCAAACTAAAAATCTTTTGTTAATAGTTTTTACCTACTTGTGGTCACTGGTCAGCCTAGACTCCCATCTCGCATCTAGATGTGTATTTTTTGGATGGTTTTTTTTAAAAAACCTCATATAAGATGCTGATTTTTTATGCTTCACCTGGTTAGCAGCTGCCTCGAAAAATTTGGATTGAAGATATACTTTCAAGAAGCAATATTATAAGAGATCCCAAAACATTTTTGAAAAAGTTCTACCTACTTATTGTTAACAGATAGTACAATCAAGTACACGGAATAATTTTAATATGGTGTTAACTTTTAAAGCAATTTAAGTTGTCATTTAGTTGACTAAGAATAATAAGAATGACAACCTGTTATTTTTCTTACTTTGAAATATCTGCTTAGATATTGTTTGATGAAACAAGATCTATTATATTTCTATATTCTTATTATGAAATACAGCTCCAACCTTTATATTTCTAATACTGTAGGTACGTTTTGCCTATTTATGTAATTATGTCGGTACTACAACAAACAATTTAGGTACCTAATGTATTATATACATACAGCAAGTGAGTTTAATCTCACTAGCTCAAACATCATAAGCAATATTTTTTATAGTCACATTGACGACATCCACCACCACCAGGCGATAACAAACATCTCTCACTATATATATATTATATTTCGGATCACGGTACAGTATTTTAATGCAAACGTTTTACCTGAAAATAAAACGTATATTAAAAATACTTACCTGATCCGAAATATAATATTAATTTTAAATTCTGCCTGGTGGCTTAGCAAAAACAACAGCCAATGACGAACCAAATCCACTGGCCTACCGGGCTTCTAAGCCTGTGGTGGTGGGAGTGTGCGAGAGAGACGGCGAACACTGATCGTTAGGGAGGAAAAGAGGTAGAAAGAAGCGAAAGCGATAGCTATATCTCACTATATATATATTATATTTCGGATCAGGTAAGTATTTTTAATATACGTTTTATTTTCAGGTAAAACGTTTGCATTATGATAATCACAACATAGAAAATGCTAACTATGTGTGCATTGTGATTCTTTCAAACCCGAGATGTGTGAATCAGTTCATGAGAAGTAACACATTGACGACATAAATAAACGTACGGTACTTAGGTATAATGAATTTATCTGAAGATCAAACAATGAACCCTTTGTTTATTCAGTTTATATAAAAAAAATGATCGTCATGTGAAGTCATTATAACTTTCGTTTGATATTTATAAGGTAAATTTAGATATGATTTAGGTATTTGTTAGGTATGAGTAAGTTATCCTGTGGTATAAGTTAACACTAGGATTAATAATTGGTAACTGCCGAAAGCAGATTACAAATTGGGTGTATTTTTAGTGCTGATATATTGATATTTCTGATCATCTGCTCAAATAACTTATTTCGTCCTAAGGGCTCACCTTAAATTAAAAATCGTCATTTACGTACACAATACATCAACTATAACGATTTTACTGACACTATTATTGTTCTTCTAGCACGCACCAGGGGTCCCGAAAGTCTTAGTCGGTAACCGTCTGCACCTAGCTTTCAAGCGGCAAGTGCAGGAGAGAGACGCAGAGTTGTATGCAGCTAAGAACCGAATGGCGTTCTTCGAAGTCAGCCCATTGTGCGACTTCAATATACGGGAGAGCTTTTGTGAGCTTTCACGAATGGCACTGCATAGAAATGGAATGGAGAGGCTTTGGAGAAGCAATAAAGGTAATTTTTATGTTATTCTTCTAGACAAGCAATTGTAGGTATTGTCGTTTGTTTGATCTGTGTTAATTTGGTTACGCGACCATCGCAAATTCGCACGAACCCGCGGTCAAACGTTATGTCGGATAGGATCCTAATTGAAATACCGATGTTGTGTTGGGACATCTATTAGCTGCTGTACTTGATTGCGATTTGCTAAGGTTACGTGATAGCGGGTGGGTATACGCATTAGGACAACGCCATAGAAGTCAGCGATGACCACAATGAATATTAATAATGGATAATCGTTACCCTATGCTTGTCAATAGTAGTGTAGTCTAAGTCAAAAGTATTTTATTCAGAAAAATTACAAGGATCATTTAGAATCGTCTTTTAAACTAGGTTTTTCTAGGCGCCAGATCCTCGTAAGCAGAGCTTAGAAGGACGGGCAGGAAACTAGGGCCTGGTTCATAGCGCTTTTTTGTATGATCCTTCTTGGCCTATTAACTTTAAACATTTATCATATCATTTCGGTATCATGATCAATGATGTTTATTCCAGTACTAAGTCTTCAAGAGTTGTGCTGCCGCGCAATAGTAGCTCGTACTTCCGTGTACGGCCTCGAGCGGCTACCTCTACCGACCACACTGAAGTCCCACCTCAAGTCATATGCGATCTCGGCCGCGCCCAGTCGACACCGGGCCCGGACGACTAAGCACCCCCACCATGCGAGACTCAACTGCACTGGACGTAACTCGTGCAATATTGCTTGAAACCATCCCTCAACTGCTCGTGCAATGTCGCTTGTAAACATCCAAAATGTTGTGTATCCTTTACTGGATTTTAGAGCCCATTTTGCCGACATCCTGTAGGCGGTTTGACTTACCCTCGAGCAATTGTTTTGACAAATGTTAGCATCGATACCACAATCAATGCTAGCCTTCTATAACTAAAAACCCTTCAAATGACTTTCTAGTTTATGCAATGCAGTGTGAAAGTATAGAAGGTAAGTCTTGTGTATTTCATTCATGAGTGATGTGTAAAAAATTTTAAATTATAATTTTGACCCACAATCGGACGTTGTATCATAATTAATGCCCTATTAATAAATAAATTAGAAAGTCTTAACCAGAATATCTTTTAAAAATACGGATTTAAAAAAAAAAAGAGAATATACCATTCCTACACAACTTTCGACTGTAATCCCAAGGCAAGGCAGAGACCTGCATATGCATAATGTAATAAAATTATTGAATCTACATAGGTAGTTGGATGGATATTATAGAATACGACACGATTATCTATGTTATGTTAAATTCACTTTTCCTAACTAAAATACAGGCTGTAATTTACAACGGATTTGCGACTAGTATTTAGGTGTAGAGTAAGGTATTGCTACTTAATACGATTATAAAATGAAGTTGTATGTACTTGTATTTTAAATAGCTTGGCAACTAGCCCTGTGCCGGGTATTTTTCCATGAATTAGGTACTTACCTACTTACATAAAGTAAAAAGTTGGGCAGTCGTTCTCTGATAAAAACACCGGATCTTCGTTATAAATAACACTAATTAACACTATTCCAGCGGACAACATTGACATCGAGATAATTTCTCACTATCATCCACTATAAAAAGTATAACACTCATAGAGAACCAATGCTCACAAAAAGTAAAAATATCGTTACGTGACTGGACATAAATCAATTTGTATGTAACTAAATAAATCAAACATTACAGTGCCATGAACGCACAGATGGCTCTCCATACAAACCCATTCAATTCTTGTAAGATTCTTATAATCACCTTATTGTGTGTATTGCGTATTCATAAAAGCGAAGGCTAAATATCCACGCATACTCGCATAGTAAGATTATCGCATAAAATATATGTATAACGTGTGATATTTCGTAGATTTTTTTTGAAAAAAAAAAGTATTTATTCCAAGAAACGACACTGCGTTTCGCATTACAAATCTTTACTAATATAAAATAATTATTAATTGAATACCTGCCTATAAATCACATACCTTTGTAAATATTATTATCCATTGTTGCAAGTTGAGTAAATTAACGTAAGCATGATTCTGTATCTTGGATATCTAGCCTTTATGAAGTCACATGTCCATTATTTATAGGCTATTTGGTATTTGTAAGCTCTATATCGTGTAAATACTTCGGCTAATTTATAACTAATGCGTCTGCAAACCAAATGTTATTTCTAAATTGTAATGTGGTAAATATTGGCTATTTTCAGAAATATATTATTTAAACGTAAGTTATTAGTAGTCGGTGTTTAAAAATGTATTTTCACTGTAGGTATTGTATTATGCATGGTTCTTATCGTATATCAAATCTACTATACGCTTGTTAGTAACAATTATTTTGGTTATGTAATAGCACTGTTACATTATCGACAGATGACGCTACTAGCAGATATAACGTATACTATAGGAACCAGGCATATTACGAGAACCGCCGACTTCCATCTGTATACTGGAGGTCAGTGGTCGATATGGTTGTGTAGAGTTGAGTTAAGCATGTGACAATAGATCGTTTATTTTGCATTTACTATAAACGTTTTAAGTCTTGGATTTACAAGCAGCAAGATGTTTCACTAACAAATGATTTGGTTAAGTCCGTCCCTAGCCAATTAAATATGGAATTATTAACTTTAAAATCAATTTGATAAGCACCTTTTTTATATTTTTTTACTTTGCTGATATAATTTATACCCTGTTTATGTGTATTTTGTTTATATTTATATGTTATCCTAGATTTAATATTTTCAAAATTAATGTGTAAAAATTCATCCTTTGTAATACAGGCAGCACACTGTAGTGTTTCCTCTAACTAATCTAACCCTAATAACAAAACCTAGTATGTAATCATCACAATCATTTTGACTTTAACCTACTTACGTACTTTAGTTTTGAAACAGTTGACGTGAAAATCCGTTATATAAAACAGTAATTTTGTATATAAGTTAATTTGATACTATGTAGGTAATGTGATAGTTTTAGTTATAAATCATAATCCAAATACCAACATTACACTAATGCCAGCTATAAGTTTGGATTAGGTTGATACAGTCATAACTTTATAACTACACTTGTAAGTTGTGAAATAAAAATAATTTATAATTAAGCATTTCTTTTATATTACTATCACACTATTAAGATTCGAAAGGATCTTTGGCACACAGGCGGATGTCAAAACGTAGCAGCCCTTCAGCAGAGTCTTCAGAACTTTTGTTCAGTTGAACTAGTGACCTTGCAGAAATGTAGAGCCAAGTTGAGTTGCGCGGCGCATTGCCAATAACATACAATCGATAAAGTCAAGCATGCGCGCATACCGAACCCGAATACTCCATACCTTAGGGGCTGTGTCCAAACAATGCGTGCAAATTGTGCAATTCATATTTCCATGCCCGTTTTAGTAACATAAAATAATGTTCGGAAGAGGGAGAGACTGTTACTTATCGCACAAAATGTATATTCGACTAAACAATTTCATGTACATTTTTAATTTACGCCAAGGAACGATTCTCATTGCCGTCCATCAAATCGTAAGTACCTAGACACCTCAATACATATCACAGAAAAAAATACTCTATACTTACCTAAGTGTTTGTGTTTAGTTTTGTAAAGATCACCAGTCAAACAAAAGCTCCCAAGAACTTCAATTGTTTGCTTAAAAGGGCATTACCTTGTGATTTGATATCTCGCAATAACCAGAACTCCGAAGACTTACCTACTAACTGCACCTTTCATTGCAGGCTCTATCATCCTTCATCCTTATAATTTTGCTAGTGGGCATTTCTCATGTCGGCGAGATGCTATCAATGCTGCACAATGACATGGAGGATGACGCCGAGAGGCACGGGTTCTACGAGATCGCTGAGGGAGACACGATGACGTTTCATGAAGGCGATGTTATCAGTACCAATAACCAACGTCGGTTTGCGAAAGCACAGCATCTCGCTTCAGGTTGGTGAATCTACCTTCTTACACATGAGAACTCCTTAAAATACCCCTCTACTCTATAACAATGCAGGTCTAGTCTTCGGAAGCGACTCAAATCAAAAGCACTGGTGTGGTATTTCGGTTTTAGGACTGATAAAAGGTAGATATTTGTGTGAGCGACAGATTCGTCATGTCCGTGATCCGTTTTAGAAAAGCAGGCCTATAGCAAATGTTGCTTTTCATAATATACCATTCCAGTTGTGGCACTCTCTGCGGCGACTAGTAGGTAGGTATTCGTCAAAAGCGTCTGCAACGAGTAACCGTGTACAACAATGCTTAGCTTCATGGTGTCTGTGTTGCTTCCAGTGACGGTGATATTCCTCTACACGAGCACGATGCTAACGTCAGTGTATCTGGTGTGCTGTATCTCGCTCCTCCACGGCGCGGTGCAATACAAGCGCGAGTACCTAATTCCGTGGATCTGCGCCGCGTGCGTTGCTGCGGTCTTACTGATCACTGCCTTCGTGGCGGGTGACAACTACCCTGGGCTTGTCAACTTCTTCAACGGACATACAATCTACCGTGAGTACTCTGGCGTAATTACATTGCTTGGTCGTTACTAAGAAATCCAAGAGTGAGATTGGATCAGCATTTTCATCTGAGTGCTGGTGGTGCTACTGTTCGTCTCACTGTCAGTAGAGGGATCTGCGTTTGGGGATTAGTCAACACGTCCAAATGTGGGACAGTTTACAGTTTACGAAGGTATGGTTTCTGTTCCCAAAATTGAAGCCAAAGAGTGTTAACTCACTCCTGCTTATCCCTTACTTTTCACGACCTCCTTTGTCTCATACATAACCTCCGTTCAACGTGTGTTGTGTAAGTACCTATCTGTAACTATGCTGTATGTTTTAGAGATGTTGTTATCCTACATCTGCAAATCTTGTCTTATCCAACTCTTTTCGCCTAGATTGCGTGGCCGGCTTCGTCGTAACCACCTACATCTACGCCATCTGCACAGTCACCAGCTTCGCCATCGAAACCGGCAGAGGGAGCTGCCGAGCTGTTCGAACCACCAGTGACTACAACCACGGCGAAAGGCTACTGTTACTAGACCACGCCGCACATTCCAGCCTGCTCTCAGCAGCACAGATCAACAAGCTGTCACAGGGCACGAGGACGCAATTCGTTTAAAGCTTTGGTAGGTAGCTACTGGAATTCTCACAAAATTCGCTGGAAAAGCTAGATGCTGCTGGAAACACTGTTTCAGTTGCCAGGGAACTCACGTTTGAGAAGCGCGCAAAGCTACAGCAAAAAGGTTACTTCTGCATAACTCTCTTAAGCTAACCCATATACATGTACCTACCTATGTCCTCACTCCATCATATAAAACAGTATTTTAGAACCTGTGTGTAGCGAAATCTCCGTAAATTGAAATGTGAAGTAGCTTTGACTATTGGCCACCTCCACGTTAGAGCCGTCTGGTACTACTACCTACGTATTGACGTTGAATTTGCGGAAATCTGCAAATATTTGGTAGTATTGTAAGAGTCTGCCTGTGTAAATACGAGTGGCTTATTGACTCATAATCGCAATATTATACTGTTATCTGAATAGGTACCTACCTAACACTTACAAATTGCAACTAATTGTACTTAGCAAGTATCAAAACTACCTACATATTGTATTCTTTTGAGGGATATGTGCAATTACGAATTGCATTGGTACCTACTAGGTAATCAATCTTATAAGCCGGGTTTGAGGTATTCATATTTTTAGGTTTTTTAAAAAATAGAGTGCACTAACTTTTTAAAATTAAATAGATTATTCATTGAAGTAGGTACTTAGTGCACTTATGTAGGATCTTAAAAAAGGGTAAGTAGGGTGAAGGGGAACCTAAAGGTAGATGTTATTAGCCTAGGCTATACTAGCCTAGATTTTTAAGCCTTGAACCTATTAAATGCTTCATAGCTTCTTAATTTTTAAGCTTATTCAAGCCAATGTATTTGATCATCATCAATATTTGTTTTTTAAGTATTATTATTTATCTCTAAAAATACTTTTATTCTTTTAATATATATCGCACAAGTAATATTTGTACATAATAACGATGACTGACAGCTTTAATTTTATAATCTAAATACAAAACCCCAAAAGGAACAAAATAAGCTTCACAAATATTACTTACATGTTAATTAAAACATGATATTATCTGATACGTCCAATTCTTTAATGCATTACAAGTACCTACTTTATAAATGCTTAGATTATATTCAGATACTTGAGGTATTTTTATATTGAACTTTTATAAGTTTGTTGTTTATTGCAATTAGTACAAAATTAATGTAATCTTATGGAAATCTTGTGTAATTTGTGGATCATGCTTAGTTTATTATAACTGTAATAAAAGTTTAATAATTCTGTGTGTAATTTCAAAGATTATATTTCTGACTAGCCGTCGCCCGCGGCATTGCTCGCGTTCTACGTAGCGTCAGCTTCAAAAGAGTTTTAATATATTATATTGATTAGATAGACTAGATATTCTTGAGTATTAAAATGCTACAAATCATGCTATGTCAAAAATAAACGATAATTCTTGTAATACAGAGCTTTGATTTTATTACATTTATCTACTTACATTAGAAATCGTAGTTTTCAGTCCCTAACAATTTTTTACTTAATGTCTTGTTTATGATGGAAGACTTTTAAATTATTTACATAAATAATGCCTAGTTACCATAGAGGTAAGCAGACATCATGGATATCTCTTGCTAAGATCTTGGCATACCACTCTCGCTCCATTCTCTCATCATACATACTTACTTGTTTATAATCAAAGTGCTAACTTTAATCATTTTCCCCCCATCTGCCATTTTGTAAGGGCCTTTGAATACCTTTGAAACCTCTGCCCAATATAAATTTCTCTGATGACTCCGATCTACTTGCTTGTGGTTTTAAAATCTTGATGCTTTTGTAAAATCTTTGTAAATCCATTTCTAGTATAGGTACTTCTTTTCCATCCCAGACTTTGAAGAGTATGGTACCATCTACTTTAGTGACTAGAGCAGCAAATCTTATGGCCATGTAACAAAGGCCTATTATTCTATCTTTGTCGAGTTCCCTGACTCCGGTAGCACTTGGTGCCATGTCAGAGAGGACCACATCTACCTTTCTTCCATTCAGCAACTCTACAACTTTGTCATGAGCTTCTATTGTAGAGAAGTCCATATGGTTCATTATTGTTGCACCCTGAAGAGAATAAACATATGTGTTTTAGAATCCTCCTGATGCTTTATAAATCATCTTCAATAAATGTAAAGGCCATTATTATTAGAATCCTGGAGGCTGACTTAATATTTTTTCCTATTAGATAACAAAGAAGTTACATCATCATAGAAATTAGAATCAACATTAGAATTTAATTAAAGCCACTTAGCCTGACTTAATGCATTCAAATATGTAAGTAGGTTAAACTTACTACAATTCAGTGCTATATTTTTTTTAGAACTCATAAGAACTACAATTTAGTAGATAGTTGGTAAGACAAAGACCATAAAATTGTGCAAGAAAAACTAGGTAAGTAATCTAATTATTAACAATAACGATGTTTACAAACCTCAATAGGAAACGTCTGCAGTTTATCTATTGATAGTACTTTTCCTTTAGGCTTGGTGGAATCAGCTCCATCAGCATTTGTTTTCTGTACTGCGACTTGGGTCCAGGAGCCAGGGCATGACCCCAGGTCTACTACAGTGAGGCCTGGCGTCAAAATATTTGTTTTGTCATTCATCTCTAGCAATTTGAATGCACTGCGGCATCTGAAAAATAAACAAAGCCAATGGGATCAAGGATCCTGACTGATCTTGAATAAAAGTGTTTCTATATTATTATTTTATTAATAACTAACCATACCTGTAATTGTAAAACTTGGCCTTTTCAACGTAAGGGTCTGCCTTTTGTCGACTCAGCCACTGTTGAGAACTCTTGAAACGTTTTAGACAATTTACGAGAAAACACATTCTGTTGCAGTTCAACGGTTGTCGCGCAAATGGACTCGATATAATCATTTTCTTTGTATTTATAATGCTCTGACGTTTTATTTAGCTACACAATTTTAAATCTACAAATAAGGAAAAGAGAAGGGAAAGGGCAAGGAAAGGGAAATCTTCGATCGAGGAATTAATTGAAGCGAACGAAAGAATCAACACAAACAACAAAATTTTATGTCAAAATTGTCAAAGTCAAAGAATATCTACGTGCGCAAGCCGCAAGCCGACTTTACAAGTTTTGTCATTTTTTGAAACGACACATCACTTTTATTTTAATAGTTTTTCTTGTGTTATTGTGAACATTGTTGTTTAATTTTGGTGGAATTTTAACCAATAATACTTAGGTCGTAACATAAAGTGTGAGCCATTGGAATAAATGTGTGTAAAGTGGTTTTTCTGAATGTGAAAATTCGTATTAGGTTTTGAAGAGAAAATCCACCATTTTCTTTTCAAAACAAACGACAGCCGACTTGACAAATGCTTGACTTGACTTATTTATTACAATTTTAACACTTGACATTGGCAAATTGTCTGTCGAAATGACGGACACAGGCCATTACTGAAGAGAAGAAGAAGCCGCAAGCCATAGAGCGAAGCAAACCAAGCAAACGCACAAATGAATGAATGAAGAGAAGGCACAAGATGGAATGAATGAGCTTTCTTCAGAGCTTTGTTTGGGTTTGGTTGGTTTGTTTACTTATTTCAAAATCAAAATACAAATAAGTACCTTACGTCAAATAGGCTGCACTACATTATTTACCACTTAGTATTCATTATGTACTATGAACTTGCAGAATCTTTTTAAAAACCAGTGAGCATTTGATTGGGTTCGCTATTATTAATATTATTATGAGTGTTCTAGTTCGTAATGGACATAACCTACGTAAAGTTTTTAACGTTTGTTCGCGTAATTACCCAGTTTTAACAGTATTTCGATATAAAACAGAAGTGATGAAGTATTTAAATGTCGCAGAAAAGAACGACGCCGCAAAAAACATTGCCCTACACCTTTCGCGGGGAACTTCGAGAAGGGTAAGACTCAGTTTTTTTTTTTCCGTGGGTAAGACGTACCGTGCGTACCTGACCTAGGTCAGCTTTAGGGCTTGAATATTAAACTACATACATACATATAAAAAATGTATAAATTTATTGTTTTATGTTTATGGAAAATAGTAAAAATCATCATAAACATTTTTGCTTACAGCGAGAAGGTTTATCTCAGTACAACAAGATATATGAGTTTGAAGAAGATGTGTGTGGACAAAAAAGTCAAATGGTGATGACTTCAGTATCTGGTCATCTATTGGCGTTGGAGTTTGTTGGTGCATACAAGCATTGGCAATCCTGCAGCCCACTGGCTCTATTTGATGCTCCCGTGTTTAAGTACTGTCCAGATAACTATGAAAAGATAAAAGTAAATAGTTATTTTATATTATTGTAAACATTCAACTGTTTAAAGAAGTCTTAATAATATAAGGAAGCTAGTTAGTTTTGTATTTATTTACAATAATATTTACAGAAAACCCTAGAAAGAGAAATCGTCAGTTGCCAAGGTCTGATTATATGGACAGATTGTGACAGAGAAGGAGAAAACATAGGATTTGAGATAATACAAGTGTGTACAGCGGTAAAGAGCAATCTAAGAATATTTCGTGCCAAATTCTCGGAGATAACATCTATATCTGTTAAGAGGGCTTTACAAAACTTGGAACAGCCTAACAAGAATATTAGTGATGCTGTTGATGTGAGGCAAGAGCTGGATTTAAGAATAGGTGAGTTTCTAGTGAATTTTTTTTATATTGAATAGACCATCTTTTGACTTAAATTTCACCTAATGGTAAGCGACGATGAAGCCGATGATGGAGCAAGATGGGCTAGACTAAAAGATACTTATTCACTCTTGCCTTGAAGAAATTCAGATTGTAGTGATCAGGAAAGACACGACGCCGGTAATGTATCTTATCTAATCCGGTATCCACCATAACCCATATCACAGAAAAAACTAGGTTGTACAAATTCATAAAGTAAAACATACTAGTGTTCATCACATAAAATATAAGCAAAAACGACTACCTAGCATACTAGCTGTAATGCAATGTTAATCAATAGATTATAATACCTATTTCTGGATATCCACTCACAGGTGCTGCATTCACTAGATTCCAAACCCTGAGGCTACAGAAGGTGTTCCCAAGCAAGCTAGCAGACAGTTTAGTCAGCTATGGCTCATGCCAGTTTCCAACCCTTGGCTTTGTAGTGGAGAGATACAGAGCAGTGGAAAGTTTTGTGGCTGAACCTTTTTGGAAGATAAAAGGTATTTTAAACTACTAGAAGGTATATGCCTCGGCAATCGTTTTATTTTCGAATTAGTAGATATAATTTCTGGAAATCACTATAAAAAGCGAATAGCTACCAAGAGCACCGTTGGTCTAATGGTAGTCATCCTGTCTTCCGTTTCTAAAGTGGGTTCAGTTCAAATCCAGTTTTGCACTAATGGGTTCTTTTATTGAAAATATTGAGTACTGCGATTAGATACAAAGGCCTGTCTGTTGTAGCTACTACAACAGCTACTACAACGTAAAAAAAATTTTGAGGGTTCATTCGACAATATTTTTACTGCGCCTTAGCTCACGCACGACTTTCACATTTTCTGGGAGATGCTGCAAATTGAACTTTATTTACTGCTGTATAATATTCATTCTATATGTTTAGCAATAAATTCATCTAATAAGATTGGAGAACTTGTCCTAGCTAAGTTAGTAAGAAATTGTTCTATGCTGTCTTATTCTAGTAAACCACACAATGAATGGGCTAAGTGTAGATTTCAACTGGGAACGAGTGCGCATATTCGATCAAGATTCGTGCCAAGTCTTGCATGATATCTGCCTTGAAAACCCTGTGGCCAAAGTGGTTGATGTCAAAACCAAACCCAAATCTAAATGGAGGCCACTACCATTAGACACAGTGGTAAGTTCGACTGTATTACACTGCATAATGGTGACTCAGCTGTTCTACCGCTAAGCTAGTGGATTTACGAGTATTAGGGCCGCATGCTGATAAAAAAATTGTTACTCCAGCATAGACTTTAGTAGAGATTTTCCTATGCTTGACTCCAAATCAGTGCTTAAGCAGTAAACCAGCATATGGGCATAGGTGTGTAAAATGGCACTTAGTGCTTCAGATTAGGAGCATGGAAGCCTCATAATCGAGAGTCAATGTTTTTAAATAAATTAAACTACAGTCAACCAAAGCTGATGGACAAAGTTGCAAAAATGTTATAATTGGAACCAATATTATCAATTTTGAAATTCTGTTAAAGCATTTTGTGCGTGATGTTTAAAAATTACATGTTTTTTTCAGGAATTAGAAAAGCTAGGGTCCCGCAAATTGAAAATAAACGCAAAAGAAACAATGAGACTGGCCGAAAAACTATACACCCAGGGTTTAATCTCGTACCCTCGTACAGAAACCAATGAGTACCCTAAGGAGATGAATTTAGGGCAGCTAGTAGGGCTGCAAACTGCTGATCAGAACTGGGGTGGATTCGCACAGGGCATTCTAGATAGTGGAGGCCCGACGCCGCGGCAGGGGAACAAAAGTGATAAGGCCCATCCTCCAATACATCCAACAAAGTATACAAATAGTAAGATTTTCCATGTTTCCAATAATATGTTTTTTTCCCCTGGGTACTATTTTCCTCTAAAAAATTTCTTATGCAGCAAGCTACGCGGCTACAAACAAAATCTATGGGGGAGGCTATTGAAATAATACTTGGATGAGGAAGGTCACGTCCAGTAGTGGACTTCTACAGGCTGATATGATGAGAAATCATTTATAATAACCGGTGACATGGCTCGCATCGTCGTGAACTTGTAAGATGGTTCTACAAATTCTATCAGCCAATCTAAAAGCAACCTTTCCACTCCACTAATAAAATACAAATTTAAAACAACAGGTTTATCAGGCAACGAGCAACGTCTCTACGAATTCATAGTTCGGTCGTTCCTCGCCTGTTGTTCAAAAGATGCTCAAGGGCAAGAAACCACTTGTACTATCGAAATCGCGGACGAAAAGTTCTCAGCTAGTGGACTCATGATCACTGCAAGGAATTATTTGGAGGTTTATCCTTATGATAAGTGGTCGTCGAAGGAAATTCATGTTTATCAGGTTGGACAAACATTTCCTCCAACCAGCATTGACATGGTAGATGGCAGCACTTCGCCTCCAAACTTACTCACTGAAGCCGATCTTATTGCACTTATGGAAAAGCATGGAATAGGTGAGTGCAGTACTACACTACCTACAGTTCAAGTATCTGGAAGCGTGTATAGTAGCTAATTTCCCATTTTAGAGCAGTATGTAAATGCATAATTTGATCTTGTAACAGCTTTAAAATAGAGTTGTTAGTACCCCATTTCAGAGTAGTATGCTTACGTACAAAGTAACAGCTCTACATCAAATATCATTACAAAAGTTCTGATTTATGTAAATAGATGAAATTGCTGAGTCAGATAAACCTTTATCATCCAAAAAAAAATGTTTTTTCTGTATTGTAGATGTAATTTTTTTCAGGAACCGACGCAACACACGCGGAACACATAGAAACAATAAAAAACCGTTCATATGTAGCCCTCGCGGACGCAATACATTTCGTACCGGGTTTGCTTGGTATGGGCTTAGTTGAAGGATACGACGCAATGGGTTTGACTATATCCAAACCGCATTTGAGAGCTGGGCTTGAGGCCGATTTGAAGGCGATCAGTGAGGGTAGGAAGCAACCAGCTGTGGTGTTGGCTGAACAGGTAATATTATATTTATTTTAATATTATAATTTCAAATACTTGCGATCAGTACTTAGTTGATTTATTTTTCAAGGTAGCGAAATATAAGGAAGTATTCTTGACAGTGACCGCGGAGGCTAACAAAATCGACGGTGCACTTGCCGAGCGATTCAACGAACGGCCCAACGAGTACACACCTGCCGCTGAGAATATGCCTTCTATGCCACCAGGTAATTGAAATAAATAAATATTCACGGACATTTAACACAACGCCTTCTAGTCCCAAACGAAGCAAAGCTTGTAGGTACTATGGGAACTAGATGGCTGACAGAATACATATATAATTTTTTTTTGTTAATACATACATACTTATAATACACTAGCCGTCTCCCGCGGCGTTGCTCGCGTTAGAGTGTGACTTTTCAAAATTCCTTTCTTAGTGCACCCCTACACTATATAAGGATACTACACTCCAAATTTCATATCTCTAGGACTTATGGTGTAGGCTGTGCGTTGATTCTCTGTCAGCTTCAAAAGAGTTTTATATACAAAATATTGATGATAGTAACACCCAGACATAGAACAAATATATCTATGTTTTGCCACACACAAATGTTTGTTCTCGGTGGGAATCGAACCCACGACCCACAGCACGGAAGGCAGAGCTACTACCGACTGAGCCATGACGCCTGTCAAAAACACCGATCATAATACTTACTTTCTCACAACATTTACATTTGTAGAATTCTCGAAGATAATTAAAATCATATTTAATCATAAAATTGATTGTAGTTGAACTTTCCTATGAATATTTTCAGCCTTCACGATGGATAGAAAGTAGTATTTAGACTATTTCAGCCCTACTATCCCTAGAACGAATTAGAGTTTCATCCAAATCATTAAGCACTAAACATGGGTACAGTCAGAAACATAATCATTGAAGCTAGCTATAGTATATAGATAAAATCTACCTAAACTCTTGCAAAAGTTACCAAAATAGTATATTTTTTTATCAACTTAGTTGCTGTCTGTACATTCAGTGCCTTTCTAAATCAAACCTGCCTTCTTTCAGTATTCAAATGCCCAAAATGCGGCTCAGATATGGTGGTTAGACAGAAGAAGAACAATGCAGATGAGTATTACATAGGCTGCCTGTCTTTCCCCAACTGTAAAAACGCCGTCTGGTTCCCGACTGTCGTGAAAACATTGCAGGTTCTGCCAGAAACATGCTCTGAGGTAAATGTTTCAAACTATCAAGCCTGTGTTCTCAAATAGAATGCGATTCATGCGTGATTCAAACAATATGTCTAACTAGGCCCTTTTCAATGAGAATTGGACAAAAGATATAGTATGCTTGGTTCTCGTGACACGTTTCGTATTGAGTCAGAATACAACTATTAATATTTACAAGGTTATTCTGATAAAGAAATCGTTACTCAAGCATAGATTTCAGTAGATATTCTCATCCAAAAATACTTGAGCAGTAAAAGCGAATACGGGCTTTACCTATATGTATAAGAGAAAATGTAATTGTTTTTTTTTAGTAGGCGCTAAAAGTTTTTAGAACCCTGATGATTCTTGCAAAACACCAATACAATTTTCACTAGGTTTTTGTACTGTTTTTAGTGTGGACCAAACTACAAAATGGTAAAGTTTGAATGGCGAAATAATTCAATAAGCCATCTCTATCCGCCTCCATACACCGCTTGCATTGGCGGATGTGACACCACCTTCCTAGAACTACTCAAAATCAATCGATCTAGCGTCAGAAATGTTGCAATCACACATAATACTACAAATAGTATAAGACAAACGAATACTAGTGAACAGAATATCAATCGGTGTAATACGAATGTTAGTAGACAAAATACTATTACCGATCAGAATAATAGACAGAATACCACTAGTAGTAATTATAATAGTGGTCAGAATACTAATAGTAACAGGAATAACGCTATACAATCAAATCCAGTCAACGCAATGCCTAGACCAGCCGTAAGACCACAGAATTCAACGCAATTTGTACCTCCACCTACTGTAAATAGAGCTTCAAATGCAAATAGAATGCCAACGCCGAGAAGTGATGGGGATGACAATAATGTACTCTGTGTGTGCAATAAGCCAGCTATTTTGCTGACCGTTAGAAAGCAAACTGCTAATTTCGGTAAGCGTCTTATACCTATTTAATAAGGTTAAAAAATAAACATAGTACATACAACAGACATACCTACTCAATAAAGCGTTCAAATGGTCAAAAACCATACAAACAATTTTTTCAAGACATGTAGGTACCTATGGATTTTTAAAAATCCCAGCTTTTCTGTATTCAGCTACAAATAAAGACTACGTACTATGTACCTATAGCTTTTCAATGTACCTACCACCGTTTGTTTTTTTTTTAGGTAAGAAATTCTACAAATGCACATCAGGCAAAGAAAACGGCGGGTGCGACTTTTTCCTGTGGGCGCCCGAAACTGACGGTGAAAATCAATTCGATACTCCGCCACAGACTAATTCCTGGGGCAATAATAATTCGCCTTCAAACAGTAATAACAATTCTTGGGGCAATAATCCACAAGCTACGAATAGTAACAACTCTTGGGGAAATAATCAGCAATCAAATAGTGCTGGTAATTCTAGTAGAGGATGGGGAATAACTCCAAGTTTCTCGAGAGATAGCTTCCAGCCAAATGATGATGACGTGAAGTGTAACTGCGGACTGCCTTGTAAAAAGTGAGTAAAGATCTACTTACAATGATGAATTGCCTAGTCCGAAATAGTCCGAATGATTCCATCTAGATTAGTCAATCCCATAAATTCAGTTCACGAAGACGTATGGTCCTCAGGACCTTACATGGTGGATCAAAATGTCATGTATGGAATAAAAACTATTGTACAATGTATGGACTTGCCTCTGATTACCGCCTTAGTCATCCATAAGATGTCGAGTAAGCAAGCAAGCTCGTACGAGTTAGTGGCCAACCCTGGTGACGGGAGTTTTTAGGCCGCCTTAAACTTGTCGAGTAAGAACTAGGTCTGTACCAACAAATCTGAGGATAAAGTCGTGCGTGACCCTATTTAATTTTAGGGCAGTATTTTAGAAACGTGTAAACTTGAGACTCGAACGCAATATTGCACACATGCTTACAACGTAAAATAAGCAGAATAGGTAATTGGTTTGTTTTCTTTTTTCAGGATAACAGTCCACAAAGAAGGTCCTAATAAAGGGAGGCCTTTCTATGGATGCCCTAAAGAATTCAACTCGCGCTGCAATTTCTTCCAATGGGCGGATAGCGACGGATCTACCACCACCACAGGTGATTAAAAGTTTAATATATTCATCGGTATTTCATACAGCGGAATCGAATTCCAAACTAAGCAAAGCTGCGGGTACCAGATTACTTTTTTTTTTGTAAATACCTACCTACTTATGATTCATAACATAGTAACAACCACACAACATCACACAAATGTTTATTCTTGGTGAGGATTAAACCCACAACGCGGAAGGCAGAGGTATACCGACTGAACTGTAAGGCCTGTCATGCATGATTTCAGAGTGGGGAGGCGGCGGCGGTGGCAGCAGTGGAAGTGGCTTTAGCTCAAATTCTCGCGGCCGCGGCCGAGGGCGTGGGCGAAGTCGACCGGTAACTGACGACACAAGTTCGCGAGGCGGGCGTCGCTGTGGAATCTGTCGTCAAGAAGGGCATACTAGAAATAGATGTCCGAACAATTCTTAGTCAAGTCTACTCGAGTTAACCTGCGTTCAGCAGATTAAGGTTCTTTCAAGGGTGCGGACGACGCAAGCTCGCGAGGCCGACGTCCTTGTGGCATCGTCAATTATTATTATTATGCTATCCTAGGAAAAGATGTTTGAACATTTTACCCTGAATACTAGTTAGAACTGAAAGTCAATATATTCTTTATGAATGTTGTACTGCAGTGAGTGCAGTTTTACTGTGACAACTCACCACTTTTTTTTTATTACTTGCTGTGCTTATAGAAGTCAGAGTTTAATGGTTAGTCTTCTTGCTTCATCTATCTATATGAAACGATAGTTGTACTTTACCCGACTACAGTGAAGTAAAAAGGAGGGTATATGATGTAAATAAGTATTTATTTAGCAGATAACTTACTGAAAATAGAAAGGTAATGTGTGCATTATACCTACTGCATAAGTTACAAAAGTAAACCTGTGATGTAAAAATAAGCTAAGCTCGTAATGACTCGTTTAATTTAGCCTTCTTTTTAAGTATTAACCATTGTCCTTGTATGTTGGTAGGAAGGCTTATTTTTGGGAAAAATAGATTTGTTACATTGTTATAAAGGTTGCATTTTTATTTACGTAGACTCCATTATTAGCTTAGAACAGAATTAAATATATTTTTACCAAATAAATCAAGGCACCTCTTTATAGATCCAAGGCATATAATAACAGGGTACCAGGGATATTGTGATGTGACGTCATAATTACCAGCGTTGTTTTTTACTCTTTTGCTTTAAAGAGCCAAGGCTCTGGGCGCGCTGCATTTGCTCCTGTTCTGCCTCAATGGTTTTATCAGTCATCATGTCCAGAAGTATTTCAAATTTCAATCGTAACATGTTATTCTCTTCTTCTAGTCTTTCAAGTTCGTTTTTCAATCGAATGTTCTCTTTGTGTGCTGTGCCAGCTTTTCCAGAGGCTGTAATTTTTTTTATTTTATAACTTGGTTTTGGTAATAGAAAAACTTTAGTTCTTTTATAACTAATAGCGATTTAGTTAAGTTTATTTAAAAAAAATGGATGTAGGTATATAGGGCTTTTGGATTAGGAAATAGAGATAAACAACGTCGTCAAACTTATAAGACCCCTTCCGTTTTTCGGTCGTGGGGTAGGTATAGAGTTACCTAGTATTCTTTGCTCCCGTTGATATTACGCAGTAAATTGTTTAGGTACTCTACCTGGTATCCACTGCCCATCTTCGAAAGATACTTCGAAATCTCCCAATTTGAGCTTCAGTGGTGCTACATCGATGGAGAGTTCTTTCGATGCGTAATCGCTGCCAAATTCATTCTTTATCACTGAAGTATCCTGCCTCCTCACAGGTATAGATTTTGGTGTGAATTTACTACTGAATAGTGGCATTTAGCAGACAAGATTATAATTTCGCCAAGAAAATTATTTGTATCATAGAAAATACTTGATACTTGTATCCTCCAATCCACCTATTTATCATATTCTGTGGCTCACTCAGCTTATTAAACACAACAAAACAAACCGTTTCCTTGGCAACAGATTGAACGAATGGTTATTTTGTTGCCAATCGGCTTTGAGCTTTTGCAAATGTCAAGCGCAAATCTGCGCATCCTTGTCACGTGGTTTGCCAAAGAACAACTTGTTTGTCACCTAAATAGGTACCTACTTACTAACTTGGTTTTTCTGTGACGAAATGGAGGCAGATCGCAAAACTTGCACAAAACGGAAACGGAAAAAGTAGTCGATGAGCTGGAGTATGACATCAAAAAGCTACAAGAAAAACTTGTGGCTGAAACTAAGCGTAGCGGCTGGGAATCAGTGCGTAGAAGCATTTTTCATTCAAATTCAAATTGTTTTATTCACATAGATGTTACCATAACAGTGGGCCCAAAACGATAACTCTATTACTACATACCTAATACTAGAAGAATCTTACATAGAAAATATACAGAACAAATAACAAATTATATAATATTACCTACTCTAAGAAAACATAAAAATGCCATGCATAATGATTTTAAAAAGTTTAAGGATGGTACTACATTCCGGATTTTTTTTGTTGATTCCCTTTTAATGTGTAGGTAAATAAAATAATTTATGTTACCACATACCTACCTTGTTTTTTTCTTTATATTATGATTCAAGTCATATAGAAGGTCTAGGTACCACCTAACTTATTCAGGTAGGTAACTTTTAGGTTACCTTAGTTTAAGTTTAATTTGCATTCAAGGTCCTAGGTATGAAAATTTTATTCAAAAAAACAAAGGTGTAATGTAAGTTTTATATAATACTGTTATTCGAGATAAATTATCGAAAAGTTTTTAACTAATTACCTATTATACTTATAAAGAAAGAATCAGTGTATAAAAACAAAATGGAATTTACAAACTCGGAATAAAAATATTGCTCTTAGTATTAGGGCAGTGTAAAGGCTGCTTATAAACTTGTATGTTATATGTAGTTATGTTCGTGTATTCAGTCTAAATAACATCACAGCTGGAATGATTAGAATAACTGCCCCCATCGTGTAAGTTACCGCCGCACCAGAACACCAATACACTGAAATAAAAAAAAACATTATTTTAGGTAGGTCTATGTAATGTACAATGTACCTATCAAAGAGTAAGGGGTGAGAAGGGTATATTAGTCAATTCCCATGACCAATAATCACCTACCTAATAAAAGTAATAGTTACCTACACAATAATGTCAAAAAATTAAGTCAATGGATGAAGAAGGTCCAAATTCATTCGTTCTGGAAATATCTGGAGGCAAATGTCCAGCAATGGGTTGGGTTGGCTGGCAGACAATACTTTCAGCATTAAGTCCACCCTTTGTAACAAATTTGTAATTTTGTGCAATAAAGTGTTAAATAAATAAATTTACTTCTACCGACATTCTGATATGATTAGAGAAATATTACCTGCTGAAGCTAACAGTGGGCCAGCTGCTCTCGCCAAAGCACCGAGTGATCTAAGTGCTCCAAGCACCGCACCGCGCGATTCACTCGGCGCGTGCGCAGCCGCCATCGACGTCATACAAGATACCGCAAACGCGGTCGCTAGAATAATAGAAAACATGGCCTCATGCTAGTCTAAATCAGTACAATAACCGATAAAGTTGATGCTTGATAAACCACGTAGCCAGTCCTTGAAACTTGACTAATTATCATCATCATCATCAACCTATATCGGTCCACTGCTGGACGTAGGTCTCTCCCAAGACGCGCCATTGAGCCCGGTCTTCGGCTCTTCTCATCCAGTGTTTGCCAGCTACATGTCTCAGATCGTCACCCCACCTAGCCGGAGGGCGTCCTACACTACGCTTGCCGAAACGCGGTCTCCACTAGAGTATTCGTTTGCAAAATAAGTTGATAAACAAATTAAGATTGTTCAACTACATTTTGGTAGCTTTTGACTATTTGTTTTAACTTTCACTTTCAAGAATTTAGGTAGATCTTTATACAAATTAAAGAAGGATAAAACTGCTTATAAAAATAAAATTTGGGACTGCATTTTATCATGTTGCTATTGATTTTCACACATAACGTTGAAAAACTCACACAAAGCAAACAAGACCAATCCGAGCCACAGCCATAGCAGAGGTGACGGTGACGTCACATCCGAGGCCGCCAGCGCTATGCAAAGGAAAGAGAGCGGCGTTAGAGCGAGAGCGCCGCGCGCAGCCGTCTCTGCTCCTCTGGCACCGAGCCTACGAGCCGCCCCGCCTTGTAACACCGCCATTATTACACCTAAAAATAGTTAAAAAATAAATTAAATTGAGGAATGTTACGTACTCAAAAGCAAAACATTATCCAATTTTAATCATCTTTTGTTTTCAAATTCATTTTATGGGTTTTTTCTTATCATGAATATGAAAGTCACGATTCGTAAGACCGACACTTAGCATGGCATTATTTATTTAACGATTTATGCTGAGTTCATTGGTTTTTTGCTCATTACTCACCTATGACTAGGAACATTTTCCCCTGTTGCATAGCTGTGTACTTAAACGTATGATGAGTCAGGAATGTTATAGTGAACTCCAGTCCAGAGTAAATAAATAAGTACAGAAAATATATCAGTCCAAGATTGGAAAGCATTTTGTTCTGATGCTTTGACAAATTTTTCACTGCTGTGAACTTAAGTAGATGCCAAGGGGAGACATAGTCTACTGTTTTGGAGAGTGAGAATGCTAGTGGAGCTCTTTTTTCCTAAAAGAAATAAAGCTGCATATTAGGTGGATATTCAAAGTCAGTAAGTGTCAAATGGATGCTAAAAAACGTTATAAAAGTCTATTATAAAGTAATTTAGCATTTTTTAAATTCTATTCTATAAAATAAATTCTAATTCTATTCTATTAAAAAGTGACCCAATTTTTAACTATGTATTACAATCTTCTACCCAATATTTTTAAGCAACATTCATTAAATGGGGCGATAAATGAGGGTAGTTTTGAAGACTTTACCTTGGCAAGAGTTTCAGGTATAAACATCCACACAAGTGCAATGTTGGCGAGTGAAAGAGACAAGGCATACATAGCGGGCCTTTCTCCCCACCGACCGGAAGCTGCGTCACTGTTTTTAGCAAACCAGGCACCGGCCAGGGGACCCACTATGAAACCTATCGAAAATGCCAGTCCAATGAGTGCCTGGAAATTAACTTAGTTTGTGAATAATATCAGAGCTATTAAACCGTGTCGGGACCATTACATATCTCCCGATTAAACATCGTGGAACACCATACCTACCCCTTGGGCCTCAGTCAGTTAGTTTCCAGTCTTAATTAAAATAGTAGGTATGTAGGTACATAATATATAATTATGACTACATGACGTGTATTTTAAAAATGACAACCTGATAATATAAAAACCTTCACATACTTTGTTGTGTACAAAATAAATAAGAAATACAAACAACTGTTGTCTGCAACTGACTTGGGGCCTTGGATTTCAGGCGTACAGTCAGCGTCATTAGTAAATAATGAGAAAAAGCTTTAAAAATGAAACTATAGTACATAATAGACCCTCACTAAGGTACCTAACTAAAAAGTAAAAACTCTATCTATACTAAAGAGTAAGAAGATATATTACGATGAAAAATTAAATTAGGAGAATCAAACAATTTTAAAATACTTAAAAAGTTATCCACTTCTGATGCCGACTACACCGGCATCAAGTTCAAGTTCTTTATTGCATTCATATTGTGGGTACATAAGATGTAAAAAAAATAGTATAATAGCTTCCAATATGAACCCTGATGAGCACGACAATATTTACCGCTAGAATACCGACGGGCATAACGTTATTGAAATATAGTTTTAAAAGAAGTTATGGTTACACAAGTGTTTTGTACCTTTCGGTTATACATATTTACATGGACAAGGTTGTAGCAAAAAAAATTGGAAACGTGGAAATTTTACTTGTGATGTACTAGTACCTACCTACTACATTTATTTTGTACTAGCTCTCGACCGCGACTTCGTTCGCGTCCCATTGGATACCGTAGTTTTTTCGGCATAAAAAGTAGCCTATGTGTTAATCCGGTCACAGACGTATATTCCAAGTTTCATCCAAATCGGATTAGTAGTTTTTTGCATGAAGGAGTAACAAACATCCATACATCCTCACAAACTTTCGCGTTTATAATATTAGTAGGATATTATTTATAGGTTTTTTTTTTCATTTATTTAAAAATTATAAAAGTACTAGGTACCTACCTACATGAATTGTTTCAATAAAAAAAGGTTTTCTTACCATTCCTTTGGCCCTGGACTTTTCATTTGAAGCATCAGTGACAACAGCCATGCTAAGGCTAACATTGGCTTTGCTAAGGCCTCCTATAAACCTAGCTAGCACAAACAAACTAAAAGCACTTGCAGAAGTCCATAGTGCATGGGAAAGTGCTATTCCGGTCTGAAAAAAATAATATTACACTATGAAAAAGAAATGTAGGTTTGTTCTTTTCTTATTTTTTTTGTGCAATGTAATCATAGTTATGATACAAATTAGTCCAAACATGGGTAAGGTAACAGGCTTTAAGACTAAATAAGTATTCTTCCATATTCCACTTCAGCATAAAACTATGACCTACTATAATTGTACTTACAATTAAATGATCGAAAATGTAACTCCTAACTCTAGTTGGAAAAAACCATTTTAAAAAGCATTGTTTAGTACCTAAAACTCGTTTTTTATTTCAAAAAACCAGTTTTACAGACTGGTTTGGTTGCCAATATACTTACAACAAAGTTTATCTCATAATTTGCATTAGAACCATAAGAATGTGATCAAAATGCAAAGTTATGTAGATTCAATTATTGAAAACTTTGATAGGCAGGAAAATACAATTTTTTTTCTAGATATTTTATGTAGATTCTTAAAATTGTTTTCTAACTAGATTAGTTAATTTAATCTTCCTAATCTAATTAAGTAGAAACTAGACGCCAAGTACGTACCCACTTTCGTAATTTGATTGGAAGCAGTGTATTAATTAGGTAGGTAAAAGTGTTTTTTTTTTTGTTTTTTTTTTTTTAATGTTAACCTACTACTTCCCCATATCTCACACATCATTAATTTCTCTCTCTTGTCTGGTTGCTTTCCTTCCCTATGGAAGAAAGCTAACGTAGTTCCTGTTCCTAAAAAATCCGTAACGTCTGAACTTAAAGATTTTCGTCCTATCTCTATTCTCCCATTTCT
This sequence comes from Eulithis prunata, assembly GCA_918843925.1. NCBI lineage: Eukaryota > Metazoa > Arthropoda > Insecta > Lepidoptera > Geometridae > Eulithis > Eulithis prunata. The sequence continues at coordinate 3,564,501 of OU974014.1, read as the reverse complement.
TTCTAAGGTTCTAGAACGAGTTGTGCATCGTCAGCTCTCTCAATTTCTTCAGTCACATTCCCTTCTTAACTCCTTCCAATCAGGTTTCCGTTCGGCTCATAGTACTAGTACAGCACTCATTAAAATCACAGATGACATCAGATTCGCGATGGATGATAAACAGCTCACTCTCCTTACTCTTCTCGACTTTAGCAATGCTTTTAACTGTGTTGATCATTCAATTATTTTAGCTATCCTTCGTTCCTTAAACATCTCACTGTCTGTATGCGACTGGTTCCGATCTTATCTCTGTGGACGCCAGCAACGTGTTCAAATTGACGGCACCCACTCCGATTGGTGTGACGTCGTCGCCGGCGTTCCACAAGGTGGGGTCCTCTCTCCGCTTCTTTTCTCAATTTTTATTAATACCTTGGTCTCGGGACTTCGCTTTTCTTCATTTCATTTATATGCTGATGATGTGCAACTTTATCTTTCCTTTTCTCCCAACAACATCGCAAATGCTGTTGAACTTCTTACCGAGGATCTCCGAGCTGTCTCTACCTGGTCACAAAATTTTGGTCTCCAAATTAACACCAGCAAAACCCAGGTGATGATCGCAGGAAACAGGGCTTTTCTTTCGAGGATAGACCATAACTCTCTCCCTTCCGTTAAATATAACGATATTCCCTTGGTCTATTGCTCGGAGGTTAAAGACCTGGGCCTCATCATTTCAGAAAACTTGAGCTGGGATAACCATATCACGGAAGTCAGTAGGAAAATCTTTGCGTCCATGCATGCCTTGAAACGTATGCAGAACTTTCTTCCTTTTACAGCCAAAATAACTCTCGTCAACTCACTGCTGCTTCCAATCATAGACTACGCCGATGTCTGTTATTCCGACGCCACGGAAGATCAGCTTAATAAGCTGGAGCGCTTACTGAATGTCTGTATTAGGTATGTCTTCGGACTGCGTAAGTATGACCATATCTCCTTCTATCGCTCCCAGCTGAAGTGGCTCAAAATCCGTTTTCGCCGTGATACTCATATTCTCTGTCTTCTTTACAATACTCTTCACAACCCTATGTCCCCAAACTATCTCAAAGAACATTTTTTGCCTCTCTCTTGCTCTGACCGTCCCTCACGGTCCTCTCAACATCTACACCTCAAAACTCCTGTCCATAAAACTTCCTTCTACACCGACTCCTTTACTGTCAGTGCGATACGACTGTGGAATTCCCTTCCAGTGGACATCCGTGAATCTGCATCTTTGGGTATTTTTAAATCCAAATTATATCACCACTTTCTATCAATACAGATCTCTCAAAAAAATTGAGCAATATATGTATATAATTTTAAGTATAATATAGTAGGTATATATGTATTCTAGTCTATTATGTATTGTTTTTTAGGTTAGGTATGTATGTATGTGTATTAGGTAGTATATTTTATCCAGCTTATATAGTATGTTTTGTAGGTTAATGTAGTTTTGAAGGCGTTGTTTTTTCTTTTTAAAGTTTCCCATTAGAAGCACTACCATTATCTCCACACTACACCCAGGTTAGTTGGTAGATAATGCTAAATAGCATTAAACTCGCCTCTGTACGATTTTTGAAGTGCAATAAAGAATTTTCTAATCTAATCTAATCTAATCTAATGTTCTGATTACTATATTAAAACATAAAAATATAATATTGTATGTGATTCCACATTCCTATCAGATAAGGATGTTATCAGAAAGCAGTTGACAGTTATTGGGCTTACATCTATTTTGATAAGATCATCGGAACTTGATAATTTTCAGATGAGAACTCTCAAAGATTATCAAGTATGTACATAATATCTACCTTTTAATATTTCATCTGATAGAAAATGCCACAAAAAACAAGTTTAGGAAATAACAAGTAGGTACCTACTTACCTACCTAGGTGGTATGCAACTTGTTTTATTATTTAGAGCTTCTTTTGAGATCTTATTTGTTGACCAGATTAAATGTATACCTACAATGACCTACATGCTTGTGTGACTACCACATAAGATCAAGGGTCTTGCCTAACGAATAATAAATTAAATGGGTACTTATTTAAAAAAAAAATATTAAAATTGTATCTAACTTTGAACTTACCAGACAAATGAGGAGCATTGGCTTTCTTCCATATGCATCTGAAAGGCTTCCAACTATAGGGCTGGTCAAAAACTGTAGGAAGCTGTACATAGATCCAAGAGCCCCTCCAAATAAGACGGAAGCGAATTTATCCGGCGCCCCTGTTAGCCTCTGAAACCCTTCAACTGCTTTCAACAACCAGGCATATAGTCCATTGCCCTGCCCTTCCTCCTTGTTGTAATAGTCCATGAGCGAAGGAAGTAACGGCAATATCATTGTGAAAGCTAGTAAATCCAACAATAATGAAACAAATATCAGTGCAATTGTTTTCGTATTGGTAGAAACTGGTTTAATTTTTTCAACGCCATTATTGATAGATGTATCGGTTGAAGTTGAGTTCAATCTCTTCTTTAGATCTCCGTTATTAATTTGGTCGTCCTAGAATATGAGCAAAGTTAGAAAAAGTGCATTATAAATTAGTTGTTACAAAGTAAGTAGGTAAATCGCGCAATAAACTCACCATTTTTTAAATTAAATATTGTACAAAAAACTTAAAAGAAATATATATCAATGAAACACCTAATAGAGAACAAATTACGTCGTTGAAAAAACACGTTGTCTAGTTTTTACCGATTGAGAAATAATAATAACTTTCACTTTTGAGGCCAAACAAGCATCCGCTCATCCGCTCCGCTTTCGTCGAACGCGCCACAGCACCGAACGAAACGAACACCTATAATATCCTACGCCACAGAAAATTGAGCCTAGTTCATTCAATGTTTCCTACACTTACACTGCCAAATTTTATAACAAACACTGTCTTTAGCAAACAAACACTAACGGCTACCGTCTATGGTCGGCAAAAAATAACCTTGCTTGCTTCTTTGCACTCACTCACTCATTAGAGCATCATAGTAATCTGTGCTCACTAGAGTATTTTTTTTCTGTGCGTGTGCTTGTGCTGTACCGTGTACGCCATTTTGCTTTGCTTGTGCGACTGATTATTTTTGCGGTTTGAGTTTATACGTGTGAACTGCTGTTTTTTGGAAATGGGAGAAGACAAAGGTTTGTATCTGTTGAATATTACGATTTTAGGATTTAAATGATGTTTTATCGCGTATTTGTTCGTTTTTAGTGGAGCGCCGACGTAGATCGCGCTCTCGAGGCGAAAGGCGCCGCTCTAGATCTCCGCGTTCTCCGCAACGAGAGCGGGCCGAGCGTAGAGAAAAGAAGAGAAGCAGATCTAAGTCTCCAAATCCAGCGAGCAAGCGATCTCGCCGCCGTAAGCCTTCTCTGTATTGGGATGTGCCGCCTCCTGGATTCGAGCACATTACCCCGCTGCAGTACAAGGCCATGCAGGCGGCTGGTCAAATCCCGGCTAACATCGTCGCCGACACCCCGCAAGCGGCCGTACCAGTCGTCGGCTCGACTATCACCCGTCAAGCAAGAAGGCTGTACGTCGGAAACATTCCATTCGGCGTCACCGAAGAAGAAACCATGGAGTTCTTCAATCAGCAGATGCATCTATCTGGCTTGGCTCAAGCAGCCGGCAACCCGGTTCTCGCGTGTCAAATAAATTTGGACAAAAACTTTGCATTTCTGGAGTTCAGATCTATTGATGAGACCACACAGGCCATGGCGTTCGACGGCATCAACTTCAAAGGCCAGAGTTTGAAAATCAGACGGCCACATGACTACCAGCCAATGCCCGGCACTGAGAATCCTTCCATCAATGTGCCCGGTAGGTGTACACTTTTTACAAAGCTTTGTTGTATATGTTATTACATGTGTTTAGTTTCTCTTAGAATAATATCTAAAAGTACCATTTTGTTTTCAGCTGGTGTAATTAGCACCGTAGTTCCAGATTCCCCACATAAAATATTTATTGGGGGTTTGCCCAATTATTTAAATGAGGATCAAGTAAGTTGTAATCATTCATTAATCAAAACCCATACAATGACCCACCATGTAAAACTTTTACTACAAAATGTCTTAACTACATGATACTGCATGTCTAGAATAGTAAACAATCTATCTACTGTGATTCAGAACTTGATATTTTGTACTAAATGTTTTACAAGTTATAAGAAAAAAATCCTACAAGGTGAAGTCACACCCACATGAGGGTCACAATTTTGAAATACTCAAACTGAAAACAAATATTCCCTTCATATTATTTACTGAGTACTGAGTGATACATACAGTAAAAGATTCAAGCTAATAAATGTGGCTTTACCTTTTATCAGATAACTGATATTTATCCAATGGTTGCTGATGACCAAACTTCATTTCAAATGGGGGTTATAATAATGCCCCAAACTATACATAGTTTCAATATTCCAGTATTTGGTCTTGAATATAATTGTCAATTTCATTTTGATTTGCAAAATTATATGTTGCAGGTGGGTAACCAGTCTCCGCATTTTACTATCTTTTTAGGTCAAGGGCTGTTCCATTCTATCCTCAATCAAAAGTAACATTTTTACTTATTCAACTTAAGAAACATCAATATCCCCCCTCTTTAGCTAGGTGTTCACAATGCAATCTCATGTGTCTTGACTGGAGATGTGTTTGTGGATGCTTATAAGGCGCTAGGCAGTTCCCACTAGGCGGCATCAGATGTCGCATTTCAGGGCGAGATTCAACAGTTGACAGGGCATCGGTGACGCCAGCAGTGAGCCGCGTTGTTTTGTTCCTTTCAGGAATTCCACAGGTACCTAGCGGTCGAGCGTTTGCTACACGCTCAAATCACAAACAACTCACTGATATAGTTTGCTTTCTGCCCCTCCCTAGCATAGATTTGGCACACTCACGGCTCGCGTGTCACTGTTGTCTCTCATTCTCATCTATACGTCTTGTACTTGAATGAGACATCGGCACTTCAAGGCAAGTCTCCTCCAATCACATCTGATTCTAACTAGTGGCTAGGCAGGTCAAATAACGTTCAATATTGCCGCCTTTTGTTGAGAACAAGTCTTATGGGAACAATAATTAAAAACGCCTATATATCCAATAAACTCAAATGCATAATACTCTATATAGAATTTATTATATTAGTATCTATTTTGTTTATTAACTGTGACTTTGTCCTAATATGTTGATATGTGTGTAGGTAAAAGAACTTCTGATGTCCTTTGGGCAACTTCGTGCTTTCAATCTCGTGAAGGATTCCTCAACGGGACTTAGCAAGGGTTATGCTTTTGCTGAATATGTGGACATTTCAATGACAGATCAGGTAAATATTTAACAAGTTTGAAATACTTTATATACAGTGCACTCTTGTTCTGCACATTGTAGAGCTTTTTTGTAACTGTGTTTTTTCTTTCAGGCCATAGCAGGGCTGAACGGTATGCAGCTGGGTGACAAGAAGCTGATTGTACAGAGGGCTAGTATTGGAGCAAAGAACTCGACACTAGGTAATTCTACTGTCCAACTTTTTATACATTTTAGAACCTCAGAAATTCAATTTTCACTCCTTAGTTTTTCTGACCTGAGTAAGAATGAATTAGATCTTGTAGTTTTAATAAGGCCGGGAAGAAGTAGAGATTTTACGTGGAACTTACTAAAAGTAATTTTTATTACTCTCTGCAACTATGGAAATATTACATTGTAAGAAGGATCACATTAAAAAAAGCTAGCAACTTTGGTCACACATAATCAGCACATAGTTTCATCTATTTTAACTTATCTAAAGTAACAGTTTAATTTATGCCTTGAAGCAAACCATTTACACTCCAACCAGTTATTAATTCAAAGTTCTTATTTTAATGAATACATTTTTATTGGTCTTTGTGATTTTATTGAATAGTTGCTTATTGAACATGATGGTAATGAAATTTATGCTAAATAGAACTAACTGATTAACCAATCACAGCCATGTTACTTTCTTCAGCGATGACGGGCGCTGCGCCCGTGCAGCTACAAGTCGCAGGGCTTACGCTGGCGGGCGCGGGTCCGGCTACTGAGGTACTCTGTCTGCTGAACATGGTGACACCTGACGAACTGCGCGACGAAGAGGAATATGAAGACATTCTTGAGGATATCAAGTAAGTTTTCACTAATAATTGAGTCAGGGATATCAAGTCAGCTCTAATTATTTTATTAGTAATAAGATCGCAGATATCAATTGAATTTTTACTAAATTAATAATTAGGTAGACATTAGCAAATGAGTTTTCCATTTAAAACTATTATCCTCCTAGCCATTTTAAAAGACCGTAAAACAGGCAATTAATAGTAAAAAAGTTATTTATCACAAACTAAAATGACTTATGCAAGTGCCTAAACTTGGCATGTGCTCACGGTGGATGACGAATATCGTGAGGAAAACAAAATCATGCATGTAGGAGTTTACATTCAGTCTGAAATAGAAAATTTTGAACAGAATGGTGATGAAATAACGGGTAGGTAACGAAAATACTTGTTTTACAGGGAGGAGTGCAATAAATATGGATGTGTACGCAGTATAGAGATTCCAAGACCCATTGAAGGTGTGGAAGTACCAGGGTGTGGAAAGGTATAACAGTTTATTAGCCTACTATCATTAGTTTATTGACTGACTTCCGCACGAGGGTTTGCTTGTGGTGCTCGTTTATCAACTCATAAAACTGGTAAAACTGTGTGATTCAGTCACAACGACAATACATATTTTTGGATGATTTATTTCTTTTTGAACTTGTACACAAAAGGAAATTGGCGATCATTGTCGTTAAAACTGCTGGTTTTATAAAAAGCTCATTTGTATTTCAGGTGTTTGTGGAGTTCAACAGTATTGCCGACTGTCAAAAGGCACAGCAGACTCTGACTGGACGCAAGTTCAGCAATCGTGTGGTGGTGACATCTTACTTCGACCCCGATAAATACCACCGCCGAGAATTCTAATCTAACTTATTCCCTTCGCTTCCATTTTATAAAAAATCTCATACAATTTTCCAAAATAGACATTCATTAAAATTACCCATGAATTGTTAACCCAGAATATTAATAAAAATAAATTCTAAACTTAAAATTATGTTTTATTTTTAGAAAATATAGATTCGATACATAAGTACATTCGTTCGTTAAAACAAGATTTATAAAGTTCGTAAATTAAGAGATAGTAAGTTAAAAAATCGATGGGTTATTGAATTTACCAACTATAAAAAACCAATAAAAAAAAAAAGACAGTTTAGACTTGAATATCTTGCTGCATAGCTGGTTGATAAGTGTTCAGGGTTCCGGTTTCTGACGACAGAACAAGTTTTCGCATGACGACGTATAGAATACCGCCGATGAAGAGCATACCTATACCGGCCATCAGACTTATAGCCCATGCTGGAACTGCATTTCCACCTGTAATAACAATATCAGAAGGAAAAATAAATGCCAAACACAGCCCTGTACGGGATGCCATGTATTAGAGACGAAACTGTCTGATGCCACTTTCTTGCTGAGAATAGTAGGTAGGTACCTATAAGTAGCAAAGGTGTAGTGTTGCAAAACTTACGGTAGTATGTCCGTGTCATCACACGCCTTCCTCGAAGAATTTTTCGTCTGGCCTCTGTCTCTTGTGTCAGTGTGCTGAGAATAACTATAAAGAATAATAGATAGGTATTACAGTTTTAAAATTACATGTAGGTACCTAAATAGGTATTCTTAGACAGAAGTGGCCCTAGAGTTGTGCCTTGCTCAGACTTTTTAACCTGTTACTAGTAGACACCTATCTACCTATTATTTCAGGCAGGTCATCAAGTAGGTACCTACATCGATGAGAGAGAATCTTTCTCTAAACTAGTTCACACTATTTTAATTGTAGTATAGGTACCTACATTTTTAAGGTTGTCTCAACTTCTTTGTAAATAATAAGTACGTAGGTAGGTACCTAGGTATCTGATCCACCTACGATAAGGTGACGCACCTGTGTACTTCCACGAACAATGGCCCTAGATACTAGTAATAGTTATTTTTCGTGTATTAGCCTATTCACTGGACTTACCTAAAATTACAGCAAAGTAGAACAACAATGGTTTCCTTTGGGCCATTTTTTCCGAGGGGTTTTACAGTATTATTCACAAAAACTTCTAAAACCGTCACTGTAGGTACCTATAGCTGAATCAATGACATACTAAAGCAAAAAATGGTAAGGTGACTAGGTGTGTGCCACTTGGTTCTTATCTTTCGAGATTAGATAGCTTATCCACAGCATAAATAATAGTAGGAAGGAACCAATATATTCAGTAGTAGGAGTAGGATGGAGTAGGTAGCTGAAAATGTAAACTTGACTCGATGTTTATCTCTTTCATACCTACCTTTCATAGAATAACTTCATAGGTTTTGAGCCAACATAGAAACTCACTGAAAAATTCTCAAACGGATTGGTATCACTATAAATATTTCTTAAAAAAATTATTAAAATTTATTTATTAGTTAGGTACAACTACAACAAAATTATCACTACAAGTTCCTACATACCCTACCTACTTATGACTAAGTGCATAGTTTTATTCCTTGAAAATACTTTTTATGTCTGCCTCAGATAACACTTTGGTTATAACAGATTCAGGGTTTCCTGATATCTGCGATTGTCCTTTAGTTGCCCTGAGTGCTTCATAATGTGCTTTTCCTTCAGAACCAACTGTTGATGCTGCTTTCTCTACCAATTCTTCTTCAGGGACGCCTTCAACTTGCAATTTCTGATACTGTTGGACTAGCCGCTTAGTTTGAGTCTCATTGTTCTGACTGAGTAAATCAGTGGCACCAGTACCGAGTCCTTTGCTGTGGAATTTCCTGTAAACAAGACAAGTTTGTTACATCTGAGGGTTGCCGCTGAAATACCCAAATTTTTTTTGTATAAAAACTTGAATAGCAATGAGCTTTAGAATCCTCTCTGAAACAAAACATACACTCTTATTTTATCTTCGTGGTAGAAAATTTGTCTTATTGGTTTGAGCTCGGGTTTAGGTCTTGCGAACTTGGGCTCTAAATGAGGCGGAAAGGCTTTGTAGACATCAAACCAGAGAGGCCTGTCATCAGGTTTCATGGCTCCACGGACCAGGAGTCCTTCAACACTGAAAATAATAGTTTTTTTACATTCTAGATCAAAGGTTTCCAGGTAATTTTATGTAAGTAGACCTACACAAACAATTTAGTATAATCTTACCGAGTAAATATTGTTCCTATCCTTTCCAATCTACTGCTAGCCATAGTTGCTTGGTCAGGCTAGTGTTCGTAATAAAATTAATAGCTTAGTTTCTAAAGGGAAACTGAATTACACAATTTTCTCTTCGCAAGAATGATTTTTCCGGAATTTTTGAGGTTATTGTTATTATTATTTTTCTTCTTCTTCTTTTACTTATATCCCTTTCCAGTGCTGCCCGCAATGTCACGTTTTGAACTTAAAAGCGGTATTAGACGGTTCACTAGTTTCTTTCATTTCCGATGTTTCATCGATGAAGCCCCGATAATGAACGCATTTTTCTGTTTACACGCAGTTTGTACAGTGAGGCATTTTTCATTCATTTTCTCACGATGTCGCGGAGAGAAGTCGTCCGTATTGTTGAAGTTCAAGTTCTTTATTGCATTCATATTGTGGATACAGATCTTAAATAAAGTTGAAACTTAATTGCTTGCAATATGAACCCTGACAGAGCACGACAATATTTTTATCTATCGCTAGGTGGATAAATAGAAGTATTACCTAATTATTTATACTGTATCATACTTAAATACTACACTTATACTAAGAGATCAGGCTTAAATTAACAGTATTAATATACTGCACCTACCTAATACATAATATATATTTACTACCTACTTATCTTTAATTAATAAAATTTGTACTTCAAACAAATTACTATCATGTTTTATTAACATTTGGCTCATTTTCTTCAAAAAACTCTTGCAGAGAATAAAAGCAGTTTTTTATTAGAATTTTTTTTACTACAGATTTAATTAAACCTACGTGGTCTGTCGAATTTGGAATTGTTGGAATTGATTATAAATTGGCATTTTGTGGTTCCACAGACATTTGTGGCTCTTAAAATGGTCTAAAATATAGTCATGTGCTCATCCCGCCATTTAAACACCGTGCTTCAAGACAATACTATTAATTTATCACAATAATTAGAAGGACCTGCCGCTGCTCTGCTGTGAAACAAATGAGCGCCGCTGTTTACACGGTTCATTTGTTGTTCATTTTCGATGAACGATGCCCGATGAAAGACCGATGCCGATGAAAGCGTCAGGGTGGCTAGTGACTTTCATCAAAAAGGCGCATCGATAATGAACGATGAAAGGTCCTATTTAGACGTGTTTAGACGTTTCATTTTCGATGTTTCATCGATGAAGCATCGAAAATGAAAGCAAAAATGAACCGTCTTAATACAGGTTTAACATTACAGCATGCGCTAGCTATCATCCTAGTAATCCTGTGCTTCCACTTTTCCCAACATAGCAGAAAAAACATTTTAAGGCGGCAATCTTTCTAATTTTGAAATCTTAAAAAACAAATATTTTTATCACATTTTTTAAATAAAAACCAAACAAAAGTCAGTTTTTCACATGTTGGGAAGTGGAAAAAACCATGTATTGTGTTCCAACATTCCAACCCGCTAGGATATAGGTGTTCGGTGATTCCAACTCATTGGGATAGATGGAACAAATCTAAATTGTCCTTTAAGAGCAATAGCGCAAAGAAAACTAAGTCAAAATTATTAGGTAATTTATTTAAAAATATTTATGCTAGATTCACAAAAAACACAACACATTCAAGGAACCCCCGAACTTATAATAAAATATTATGTTTTACTTCATATTTTTACACTTTTATTTACAATTATTGCCACTTTAGAATCATCAGTTTCGTTAAAAGGCAATATGGACTTTTAATTACAGGATTTGCACCTTTATTTTACTATCTTATTCAAGTTAACTGCATTCTGTGTGGAAATCTGTTTGAGATTCTGTTGGAGCTGCGCTACGATTGCGATCGATGTTTTCTGAAGCATCTCTTGTCTGCTTGTCGCGCCAGGATGTCAGACACAGACTTTCTGTGCGTGAACACCCGGAGAATGTCCACTCGGGCTTCTTGAATACCTTCACACACTATTTTACTTCGCTGGATGTTACCCTGGGAAAATAAAACGCAAATATTAGTAAGCCAGAAGTTCGACGACGCCAACTATACAAATGTTTTTTGGGCTTGTCCACTTATTTATCTGCAAACTTACTTTGGCGAGACTTTATGAATGGTTCTATATATCGACTATAATATGGGTTCAATATAGAAAAAGGGGTTAGAACAATACCTTGAGTAGTTCCAGAATAGCATGTGAATGTGGCTGCAATGCGTGGAGTGCTTTACCCGACGCAGTTTCTAATGCGCGTAGTAAACCCGCTAACTGATCACCCACATCCGATTCTAGTGACATCTGAAAATTTTGGAAAAAACGAAAAGAAATATAAAATAACATTTGGATCAAACATTGGCTAGAGTAAAGAACCTACTATACTTCTTATCATATTTATAATCAACCAAATAATACGTCGTATTTCAGAAAGAACTAAACTTAAAACTATATTGACAGACTTTCTTGATGCTTGAGTATTAATTACATTGTTTCATCTTCATTAGTATTAACCTGTAAAGTCCACAGTCAGACATAGACTTGGAACTGGAATACTTGCTATTACAGTTAAAATCTGAGTAAGGATTTATATCAGCATGGTAGGTAGGTACCTACAACAAATTTTTATAAAAAGTCGCCTGTAAAACCTACTCACTGCTTTAACAAGCAGCGCCTGAGTTGGCCTCGCTTTAGACTACAGTTTGGTCCCTTATTTACTTACCAAGTCGTCCATTTGCGCCGTCAAATGATGCACCTTCCAGCCCTCAGCGCTGCTCAGCACGTGCTTCTGGCTTGCAATAGACACGATATCTTTCGGCTTGGGATCCCGTCGTTTCACGTCTGAAGGCCGGATGAAGTGGAGAGCTGTACTGCGCCAGCCGCAAACGTAGCTTGAACTTAGCAGTGGTCCTAACAAATAATACATGGAAATTTGTAACTTTGTTTATAACAAAATATACACAAAATAACAACGGTTTTGTTGGGGAACCCATTAGTAGCCTCACAATGGGCAACCTAACAATGACTAAAAGTGATTTTGATCCAACGAGCCTAAAAATAATCATCATCATCATCAACAACCTATATCGGTCCACTGCTGGACGTAGGTCTCTCCCAAGACGCGCCACTGAGCCCGGTCTTTGGCTCTTCTCATCCAGTTTTTGCCAGCTACATGTCTCAGATCGTCACCCCACCTAGCCGGAGGGCATCCTACACTACGCTTAAAAATAATACACTTCCTGAAAATATCTTGGGATCTCTTTGGATGTCTGCCGTACTTGGGAACACTAAGGCCCGTATGCCAATATTGCCGTTATAGAAATCGTTACACAAGCATAGATTTGGGGATCTTCATACAAATATTCTATGCTTATGTCTGGATGAGTGCTGACGCAGTAAAACAGCATATGGGCGTAAAATCGAGAATCTTTTCAAGAAGATTCAACTGTGTACTTAAATTAATTCTTACGTTTAGGCGGCGGATTGATGATGGCAGGTGGAGGTGAAAATGGTGCATTTTCTGCTGGGTATTCGCATGGTCTGACATCATTGCTCATTCTGAAATTAAATGTTTTGTTAGTACATGTACAAGTAGAAAGCCAAAAAATACGCTGGTATGACAACAATCAGAGAAAAATAGCATTTAAGATATTGTTATGCTAATTCCACTATCTACAACAATTGACGTTTTATACAGTTCCAACAATGGTTTCATTAATCTGCAGCTTAGCTGTTCAAAAAGCTGGATCAAAATGGTCTAAAACAGAGTTAAAAAAAACGGTTCTGCTGTCAAAGTTTGATAGTAGAAATACGAAGTAACATAGAACAGATTAAAAACTCGGAATCAACTGCGTTTCAGCAGACACGTTCGTTCGTGGAATTAGCCCCCAGTATTGAAGGATACTTACAATTGTTGTTTTCTTGGCTTTTTCCTTGGAGACAGGTCCACATCTCTCGGGGGGTCTGGCTCATCATCCGGATGGGGGGATGATGAGGCCGACATGGTAGTAGACCCCCCCGACCCGCCACCGCCCCCCGCGGCGACATCTGCCCAGCCCGTGCTCTCTGACGGATAGTTTATTGTGTTTGTGCTGATTGATTTTGTTGGTGATCTATAAAATTGAAGTTTTTAGTTTATTATCACAAAAAGTAATGGTACTAACAGGTGGCCAACCTAATGTTAAGTGGTATCATTTGCCTGTGACAATAAATTGTCTCGCTAAGCACTTCCACCGAGGACGTACACTGTGAGGAATTACGCTATGCCCATCACTTTGAGACTTAAAGATCATGACATGACGCAAAATCCCATGTGTTGCTGCTGCTACACTGGTAATGTGATAGGCATCACGGCTCAGTTAATACAGCTCAGTCTTCCGTGCTGTGGGTTGTGGGTTCCATCCCCACCGAAATCAACTGTGTGACGGCAAAACATATCGAAATTTTTTGTTAGAAAAATTTCACTTTAAATGAAACTTACCCTTCCATTTCCCTTTTCCTTAGTATCGTGGGTCTGGGTAGTATTGAGCTGGTAGGCACCGAAATCTGTTGTGGCCGGTTGTCTGTTAGGGTTGATACTGCTGCATTTACCACTGTCACTGGAAATAATACCAAAAGTAGATTATCTTATTCATTATATCGGTTATAAGAACGTTGATCTGAACGTTGTTCAAGTTCAGAGGCGATTTTAGATGAGCTCTACTAAATACGAAGTGAGTTAAATACTTGCTAAAAACTAATTTTTTGAAGTCTTCGTGATTTCATAACGTTTCGCTATAAAACGACTAAAATCACGTTGTAATTTTGTTGCTAGATTTTCTAGATTTGTAAGACATTACCGCGTCTCCTGAATAAAAACAGACAAAAAGTATATCTAGAAAATATACAAAATTCAGTTTGTTTTTTTGCCTGTATAATTTTACCTTGAGTTTGTAACTGGTGCGGCTGTGAGTGAGTGTAAGGTGTGAGAGGTCGCGGTGAGGAGTGGTGCGCCACGCCGGGCTGAGACGTTGGCGAGGGTCGAGGCACCTCGTAGTACAGTTGTGTTGGCGCACTGTTGCCTACTACACCGCGAACGCCCACTGAACTCACGCCTACCACCTGGAGTAAGATGGGGTTAGTTTTCAGAACTAATGGCCGATTTACACACTCAAGTGCAGTAGTAGAGCTACACCGCGACAACTCGAATGCAGAGCGTAACTACATACTAAGTTATGTGTGAAAATCTGCTATAAAGTGCTTGTTATTTCGATTGACACAAAATATCAGGAAATATGCAAGGGTTCTAAATAAACAGCAGGGTGATAAATATAAGCTGCTCTTGATTAAAGCTTGCCTCACGTTTAATGGGATATAAATAATTTGAATGAAATGAAGTAGTCTCTTTGCTAGACAAAAGTATCGCTCTAAATCTGCCACTCATTTAGATGTTTGGCGGTATTCCAGCCGAACAATATTTTTCGTGAACGTTTTTTCAGTCGGCAAATAAAGTGAATGCTAAAGTACTAAGGACTATTAATTTTGTGTATACTTTCATATACTATTAGTAGTATAGGATTACCTTAGCAGGTTGGTAGTTCCTCTGTAGCAGTGGCAATGGTCGCGGACCGGTCACAACAGGCGCGGGCGTCGGTGTAGGTGCGCGAGGGGAAATGCCACGTACTGTACTTGATATTACTGTGTTTGCTGTAACAATATAAATAGTTATGTTCTGCACACCTTTTTTCTATAGTTCTATGGGTGGAGTGTAATAACTAACCTAACCTAACCATCAGTTATGATGGAAGCGCTTGTGACGTAGCTTGCTTGGTCAATCTTCACAGATTGATCTAAGTGAAGCGACGTTGTACGCGTTTACTATTTGGATTGGTGACCGCTAGTGGCATTTACATCTGAGCGCTTCCGTGCGTCGGAGGGCACGTTAAACTATCGGCTCTAGCAGTCGTTAAGCCATGACGGAGGTCTTAAGGCGGCCTAAAAAATCCGTCACCAGAGTTGGCCATTAACTCATATGAGTTTGCTTGCTTACTATTTCGTCATAAACAACGATAGAAAAAGTTTTATTTCATGGATAGCAGTACTCTTAGATGGTGAAACAGACTAAGAGAGCTAGTACTCACAAAGTACAGAAGCCGTGGGCAGTGTGACGATGTTGTGAGATTGGTGCGCCGAGACGGGGGCATGCGCGTGACGCGGCCGCGTGCCGTACACTAGCGCTCCACGTGAGGCCCTCGGTTGACCCCATGTACCTTACAAAAAAATAATGAAAATAATCATCAAAGTCTAGTCAAAGCAACAAGTGATGTGACGGCTGGTGAGTATCTGGCCCAGCGTATCAGCAGTGCTTTTCAGAAAGTTGGACAAACCGAAAAATATATTCAGCAATGGGCAATACCAGACTGGTGAAATGATAAACATTATCATAGTACCTTGGTTGGAAACGGGTTGCACTACAGCGGAGGGGGTGACGGGTCGCAAGGCGAGCGACGCTCCGGCCGCGAGTCCGCGCGGCACGTGACTCGTCACTCCCACGCTAACTCCTTTGCTTACTAGCACGTTGTTAGCACTGCTGGCATTCACGTTTGATAGCTGGACTGAAGCTGTAAGTTCATTCGTAAAACTAAGATACTGAGGACAGTTGTTTACACTGAGTGTAAATTGTAAAGAAATCTATGCTGCGGCCCATATTAAATTACTAGCCGTCACCCGCGGCGTTGCTCGCGTTCTACCCTTTAGAGTGTGACGTTTCAAAATTCCTTTCTTAGTACACCCCTACACTATACAGGGTGTTACCAGACCACTTCCGAAAACGAAAGGGGGAGCTACAGCACACCAAAACCCAACCAAAAAAAAATCAGTTATCCTGAAAAAGAATTATAGCCGGAGAAAACAATGTTTAAAGATTTGTATTTATTTCGCCAGCCCGCAATGTACGCATTCACGTAGGTAAGGTCGAGGCGTAGTACTATTATTTATTCTGTGCCGTAAGTGCTTACTAACGTAGGTAGGTACTAACGTAGGTCGCTCGCACGTCGCGTACTTGAATGACCCGCGATGAACTCTCAGCTGTTCATGCTGTAGTAGACGTAATCTGCGTGCTGCGTGTACATTGCTGCTTTATTTATTTTATTTGTTTTTTTGCTTTTTTAAATGAGATAATTAGGTAGATATGTCTTATTATGTTGTACTGTGTGTATGTAACTAGAAAAAAAATTAAAAAGAGATAGTCAAGTCAATTTTTTTTTCGAGATTTTTTTCGCTTAATGTTTTCAGTATCATGGTCTGATTGGAACCTCCAAGTTTTCGGAAGTGGTCTGGTAACACCCTGTATAAGGATACTACCCTCCAAATTTCATACCTCTAGGACTTATAGTTTAGGCTGTGCGTTGATTCTCTGTCAGCTTCAAAAGAGTTTTATATATATTGATGATGATGATTGATGATTGATTGATGATGATGATGGAAGTACAGATTTTGGAATAAAAATCTGTACTGAAATCTTACTTTTAATGAAACTGCCATTGTATGCCTAAGATTAATTAAAATGTGTATTTCTTTATAAATATCCTAGGACTAAGGAAACGGCTAAACCAATATATATATGTATATTGATGATGATGATTGATGATGGTGCCTATGAGTAAATCAATATTAGCATTGGATTTTAAGCACTTCTCAGTAAAAAACTGCCTAAATGAAGATGGATCTGCTTTTGAATAATATGGTAATGATAACTAATTAATGGTAGATATTTACAATAAAGAACAGATGCACCAAAATAATGATATCATTATTTCTGTAGCAAATGAGTATTATATTGCTTTAAAAAATTATAAACTTATATTCTTTAATTTGTTACATGTATAATATAATAGTCATAATTATAATGTCTTTGTTGTTATGTGCATGTGTTAAATTTGGTGTTTTTCTGTAATAAATAAATTTATACACGCCTTACCTGGACGATTGTTATGATGGGATAATGGAGGAAGAACTCTGACAGTAGGTGGCAATGTGCGCACTGAAGAATTAACCATAATGTTGCCAGTACTGCCCACATTTAGCACCTGTGGTCCACTAGTTTGAGATATACTGGTCACAGTACCTCCTAGATTTCCGGAGTTTGATACTTGTGCTGATAACTGAGTCCCTGAAATAAAGATACTTTTAAGAAATATGTTTCATAACATTCCCTATAAAGACTGAATAATATAGTATTTGTATCGAAAATAAATAAAAATCCAATTAAATTTTCAAAAACTTAATTCATTTGCATTTTTTAATTTTCTTTAACTACCAAGAAGGCTACACCGCAGAGCTTAACGAAGATGGCGAGACTAATTTGACCATTGAGGTCAAATCAAGATGAGTTAGAAAGAAACATGCCCAATATTAATTTTATAAAATATACATATAAGTACTGATATATATTTTTTAAGTTAAGTTTAACAGTAGTTAGGTTACCTTGACTTATGATTTGTGTGCCCGGACTCAGTATTTGTCCACTGGCCAAGAGCTGGGAGTGTGATATGATCTGCGGGCCGGGATTGTGAAGTTGTGTTCCCTGGCTAATGATCTGACTCCCTTGTAATATTGGAGACCCGGTCACTATCATCTGGGTCTGAAATAGTTAAATTTAAAATATAATTTTATCGAAAATTTTGTTTGGGTAAGGATACAAATAATAAACATAGCAGGTTGTAAGTAGTCTAAAAAAAAAGTTATTGGCTATCTAGGCCATATCGCAGTGCATCTACAACAGTTCTGGTATGAGAGTTGTATGTATTTTGCAAGTGGAAAGCAAAACATATTTAAAAAAATTTTAAACATGGTTTTTTACAGCAATCCACTTGCAGAGACTATTACAGTGTAGAGAGAGAATATTTCCAAAGAAAAACACCAGAATACACACCTGCGACGACGCATTTGGAGAAAGGATCTGAGCAAGTCCAGGTCGCATCATTCCAGATGCTGCATTGGAATGGGGCCCCAGCTGATTAGATCCTGTATTCTTCGGCTGGCTAGTCATCAAGTGAGCCATTTTCACCTCGGAGTTAGTAACACTTTTCACAATAGTTATCTTTTGAGGCGCCAAATCAATGGGATACATTTTGCCAGTTGTTACCGATCTATCGTTGTCCAAGTTACCGCTCATTCTGGACATAGTTGTATCATGCACATATTCTATCTTGGAGAACAATTTTATCTGCGTCTTTTATTTAGGAAATAAACAATAATTCCATTTGGATTTTTAATAATTCTTTCCAAAAATGTTCAACTTTTTGTAATTGTGACATAAATAAATCAAAATCTGACACAATTGAATGAAAGAAAACAATTATTGAACGAACGAATAAAAACTCGGCGTCCTCACACATCGTGTTTAATAAAAAAAACCGGAAGTAGTACCATTCTAGTGCACACTGACATTATGGATGGAGCTTGTGTGTTTTCGCCCTTGCAGCGTGGCTTGCCTGCTTAGTCTCCTTCAAAAGAAAGAAAAGACAAAAGAGTAGTAAGAGGGAGGGAGGGAGGAGTTAAGAGTAAGAGCAGAGTGATTTGTTTATGGTACGCCATGGCGGAGCGATTGAGTGACGATGATATTTCTGACGAAAATATACAAAAGTTTAACAATGAAAGGCGGAGTAGTAAGCAGTGGGTCAAACTAAACGTTGGTGGAACATATTTCTTAACTACTAAAACAACGTTATCTAGGGATCCCAATTCATTTTTGTATCGATTAGTTCAAGAGGATAGTGACTTGATTTCAGACAGGGTTTGTATCATTGTCTTTTTGTATGTAAATGAGATATTCCTTATGAGTTCACGTAAAAAATGTGTGATCAATGTTGCAGGACGAGTCAGGCGCATACTTAATAGACAGAGACCCGACGTACTTCTCTCCGGTGTTAAATTTTCTTCGTCACGGTAAACTGGTCATCAACAACGACATCGCCGAAGAAGGCGTGCTAGAAGAAGCTGAATTTTATAATATTACAGAGCTGATAAGACTAGTGAAGGAGAGAATATGCCTCAGAGAAAGGAGGCCCCTCAAGGATTCCAAGAAGCATGTGTACAGAGTGCTACAGTTCCATGAGGAAGAATTGACTCAAATGGTCTCCACAATGTCTGATGGCTGGAAATTCGAACAGTTGATCAATATCGGCTCCCAGTATAATTATGGCAATGAAGAGCATGCTGAATTCCTATGTGTGGTGAGTCGGGAATGTGGCAGCTCCCTAAACAGTAATGACATAGAGCCAACAGATCGAGCCAAGGTGCTTCAACAAAAGGGCTCACGGATGTGAGAGTAAATGTTTTGAGACTGTCAGCTCTGTTGTGTGTGAATTGTGTACATATTTATGTAGAGTGTTACAGTCTTTCATTTCTAACTTTTCTCTATTCTTCTTAGATTGAGCTTGTACAATATTTTTATTAGTCAATTTGATGGTAATTTGTTAGTCTACGGTATTGTATCTTCATAATAAGTGTTCAAATACTCAGTTTCATATATTTAGGCAAAATATATTTGAAAGTAGTAATAGTAATTTTGAATCTAAAAAAAAAAAACTCAAGAGTAATATGTATTGTAAGTACACATACCTAAATGAAAAGAATCATTGCAAGCAGAGTAACCTACAAGAGGTAGTATATATTTTGTTTTGAATAATTATTATTGTAGAAATATAATAGAAAAAAAGTAATCATTAGTAGGTTTAAAGTGTTCACAAACTTGAAAAGTGCTATTATTTTCTCCAGTTTGTACATACAATGAGAAAAGACATGCCTAGATGCCTTCAATCAGTAATAAAACAAATTCCATTTACATGCTCATATACAGAATAATAAAATAGTTCATGATTATGTACAACACTGTTTTGATTAATTAGCTCCTGTAGCTAAAATTCCCAAATAGATGTATTATTATAATTATCCTACATAAGATATATACTATGTATGAATCATACATGAAAATACTCAGGACTTACAAGTCAGCATCTGATAGTAGTCTGAACCAGCCATAAAAGAACTAACTATACCTAATAGTGATGGGTGCCAGAGTTCATGGTACCCTGGCTAGAGCACAAAATAAATAGCAGTACCTACAAGTGTTGAGGGTACAAAAATAAATAAAAACAATATTTTGTGGATACCTTTATTTCACTGAATAAGTAAACAATTGACTGAAAACGTAATATGATTTGACACGCCTTCACTTAACATTAATATTAGTTACTAAAGTTAATCAATTTCATAACCACGTAATATATAAATCTATAACACGATGTTTTTAAAAAAATAAACATTAGCACTATTTAAAACTTATTACTCAATTTATAAAATATTGCATTTAACTGCATTAAATACAAGTTAACAAGAGAATCTACGTTAGATGCTCTAGGCAAAGATAACATAGTTATTATCAAAATACAAGTTTTCACACATTTTGTAAGGCATTGGGGTTTTATTGTTTTAGAATAGATTCTAATTTAGAAATTGCTTATCAACAAAATACATAAGAGTTCACACACTTGTAAGGCAATGGGGTTTTTTATAGAATAGGTTGTATATGAACTGCTTTGTCAGTGAGGACCTAGCACCAGTCGGCCATGTATGTGAAGTCAGAGAACATCTTGTGGTCAGTGGTGGAGAGCGGACGCGGCTCTTTGGGCGGCGTCAGGACCGCCTGCTCCGAGGTGAACTCGCTGTCGAAATTACTAACATCCTCTAAATTATTAATAGTTGGCACAAATGGTGGCTTCACCTTACGCAGTAATAGCTGCTCCCAATTCACGTTACGGAAGAAGGCCTGCTTCTTCACGTCTTCTGCATCCCGCTCCGACGAGCCGAGCCGTCTCTCAGGGTTCTTCCTGAGCAACCGACGCATCAGCGCGATGGCCTCGAGAGACAGAGTTCTCGGGTACCGCACTTCGTCGTTCACGATCGAGTCGAACACTTCGCCCTCGTCCTCCCCAGGGAAGGGAGATTCTCCGACTAACATCTCGAATATCAGCACGCCCAGACCCCACCAGTCTACAGCTCGAGTATATGAAGTTTCTGTGAGCACTTCGGGTGCTAGAAACTCGGGCGTACCGCAAAAAGTGCCGGTTCTATCACCCCACCCCATCCCTTCCTTGCACAACCCAAAATCGGCGATTTTAACGTAGCCGTCCGTATCTAATAGTAAGTTATCTAGCTTCAAATCCCTATAAATAATGTTATTTTCATGTAAATACTGTAGGCCTAATACTACGCAAGCTGCATAAAACACTGCCCGGGGCTCGGTGAAGACATCTGCGTGGATGTGCATCATGAGGTCCCCGCCGGCCGCGTACTCCATCACGAAGCACACATGCTGCTCGGTCTGGAAGCAGGCGAACAAGTTCACCAGGAACGGATGCCGGATCGCATTAGCTACCTCGAAAATCCTCTTCTCAGAAAGCAAGGAGTCCACTTCATCTCTAGCTATGATATCTCCCTTCTTCAAAGCTTTTATCGCAAAGTATTCGTTAGTAGATCTGTATTGAGCGAGAATAACTTTTCCGAAGTGCCCCCTCCCGAGAACGCTGAGCAGCCTAAAGCTGTCCATGCTCATGTCACCAGAGTGCCTCCTCGAGTCTTCCTTGCCGAGGGTCTCGATAACGGACGAAGACCGCGACGACGATATCCTCATGTTGCTCGTCACTTCGACTATCTGATCGTCGTTGCTCGGAAAATCGAGGACCAGCTTCGGAGACGGCGATGGTGGATATTCCACTAGTGGCGTGTCACAGGATGGAGTCGTAGGATCCTTGTTTACGTAGACTTCTCTTGTGTAAGAGTCCTCTAAAAATGCAAAAGCTTCTTGCAGTTCTTTTTCCATCCTGAGAGTTGATACGTTGGGAGGGGGTTGGACGGGTAGCGTGGGCTTCGGCGGAGGAGCGAGTGGTGTTTGGGGGGTTACCGGGGTAGAAGGCAAGCCAAGAGGTCTGATGCCAGCCATTCCACCGAGAGTAGCATTCTCCGCTTCTCTATTATCGATCAACGTCGACTCGAACTGTGGAGACTGTGATTTGACAGCACTTTGAATATTCTGAATGGATGGTGATGAACGTTTGAGAAGTCTACCGAGAACCACAGCCGGTATGTGCATTTCGCCGTAGGAAGGTCTAGGGATGTTCTTTCCCTGTTGCTTGAAGATCTTTCTCTGCCGCTGCAGTTTAGGTTTTCGGGATATGATTGGGTTTAAAAATTTTATTTCTGCAAATATGAGACCCTGCGGTTCTAGCTCTAGGGCCATGCCGTGTCGGATATCGTCTATAAACTCTTCGAGTCGTAAAAATTTGATGGCGCACAATCCTCGCCAGTCCTTCCAATGGATGCCAATTTCTAGTTCTCTCGACTTGTCTAGCTTCATGGTGAACCTAGAATAAAAGAAAATAAACTTGAAATAGGTACGCTAGCTAAAATACTACCTACTAGTTTTGAGTAGCTTCTTCGGTCTCAAGCCGCAATTTTGTATACTTTGTATCGCATTGTACCTATACGTGTACGTAATTTCCGTAGCTCCAAGTTGATAAGGAAAACATCTAGATGATGAATTAAACCGGTATTCCGAAGACCAAAAATTTACTTCAAGTAAAATCCGAGAAACGTGATTTCACTCTTGCAACGAGAATTTCATAGCCATATTAGCCCGTAGAAAATGACTGCCGAACAAAAGGATCCCAAAGATATTTTATGCCATCTTTGCCACTTCCTCTTCATCCACAGCATCTGACTTCCCACGATCGTAACAACACTTATTGCAAACATTTGTCGCAATACAATACCTACATAATCCGGGCGGGTGTCAATATTATGTCAGGTTGTATTTTAATATATTAATTATGGCACTATTGTGCATGTATATTATGTATGTACCTATCATGTACATAATGTAATAATATTACAAATCAATAAATGTCTGTACCTATTATCAGTTCTTGTTATGCACTACAGTAACAGTAGGTAGGTATTTTGTTAGTTAAGGACAAATATGAAACGGTCTTGGGTAGACTGATTTGGCCCAATAAAAATCAATATAAATAAATTCGACATAGCATGTAGTGCTCGGGATCGATCGCACTGCACAGTGGCCATGCCAGGCATGGCATTATATGGGTACCTATTTGTTAGCCTCAAAGGCTGGTTTTATTAACCTACACCAGGCCTTATCCTGTAGGGTTACTCTGATTTATTCGGAATGCCTTGTCAGTTTGATATCGGAAACTTTCCACTTAGATTACGAATTCGATAACTAAAACCGCCTTCGAAAGTTTCCGATAACAATCTGACAAGGCTTTCCGAATGAATCAGAAATGCCTACCAGATTGAATTAAATAAAAATACTTTTTAAGGACTTAACTGCATTTTAGCTAGCTTGAAAACACATAGGCCAAGTCTATTAAGCTTTTAGTCACACTACAAATATGTGCATAAAACACAGATAAGATACCTAATGAGTAATAAGATAGATAAAATCATAAAGATTATGATTCAAGGAAGCAAAATGATAATTCAAATTGGTGTTTGGTTACACCCGTAGTTTAATTAATATACTGGTAAGTAAGTACCTAGGTAATTTTTTATTTTTATTATTATTCAGCCGCTATTGTCCCACTGCAAGGCAAAGGCCTCCCTTCCCTCTTTCCACTTTTCGCGATTTAACGCCGCGACAGGCCATGCGCTCAGGTGCGAGTCAACCATAGAAAAACATAATTTGCTCTTTTTCTGAATGTCTGTGCTTTCCAATTTATTTCATTTATTTGCGAATTTAACGTGTGTGTGTTAATAAACCATAACCACAATATATAGACCTAATTGAAATATCGTGGCAGAAAACTATTCCTTTTGGAATATTATAGGAGGCCTATGTCCAGCAGTGGACGCGTACAGGCTGATATAGTGGTGAGACCATTCAATCAATAGGTTTAAAGCAGGTCTTGAAACCCGGGAAACATAATATCTAAGACTAGCCGTCGCCCGCGGCGTTGCTCGCGTTCTACCCTTTAAGATGCGACTTTTCAAAATTCCTTTCTTAGTGCACCCTTACACTATTAAGGATACTACCCCCCAAATTTCATACCTCTAGGACTCAAAGGTTAGGCTGTGTGTTGATTCTAAGTCAGCTTCAAAAGAGTTTTATAAATATAAATTGATGAATTTATAAGTAGGTCTCACCTTTGATCCCAGGCTTGTTGAGAACATGGTCGCCAACTAGTCTGAGCAACAGTGTGGTTGTCGAGCTTCATAACAGCCATTATTTCATTGCTTGTATCTTCCTTGATACTATAGGTGTACTTCATAGAGTTACGAATAGTTACACCTTTTACAAAAGATTTCAAGTCCGATGGACTTGCTAATGGGTCCCGGCGAGTTCTTCCAGGAACATCTTCTAGTAAATCTTGACAACCCATTAATCGAACTTCTAAAGTTCCAGTAACTTGAACACAAGGGCTTATCAGTGGGGCGGGAGAGAGGAACTGACTCCTTGATCCACTGCCGCCAGAGAGGCTCACATAGCCAGGACTGGAGCCTGTGCTGCGTAGTTCATGACCAAGCTCTATAAATGCAGGGCTCTCTGCAGGGAGCTCTTGTCGTCTCATGTCAAGCGATCTACGGAGCAGGTCTAACTTCTGAGTTGATTCCAACAAGCTAGTCTGTGCTTCTTGCAAAGCTTTTTTATCAGTTACTTTTTTGTCACTCTGTAACAATCTTATGGCATTTTTGGAACCTTCCACTACAGCTGCTTCTATTCTGAGGCGATTTCTTAGCTCTGCAATACGTTCATCTAGCAGAGCCTCCACACCACCAATTTCAGAGCCTCTGCCATCACCGTTAGCAGCACTGTCTCCCTTTTGTTGTTTGCTGAGCTTAGATATACGCAACTTGAGGTATTCAATTTTATCCTTGGAATCTGCTAGCATTTGGTGCGCCTCAGCAAGGAGCTTCTTATCTCTAGACTGGTTACTGCTACTGATACTCTGTATCATGTTTTCAGCGCCTTGCTTCACCTTTAGTTCAATATTCAGCTGCTTTTCAAGGGATGCAAGTTTTCGGTCTGTGGTGCCTTCACCGAGTTGCCTTTGTTGCTGTGCTGCCTCAGATGCCAATATGATCTCTTCATCGTAGGACAGGTCTTCGGGCGACGTCGGTGTGGACTGTCCACGTGACAGCAGCAGCTGCGACTCGAGCTCTTGAAGGTCCGACTTGAGCTCATTTAGTTTGACGTTGGCTTTCTTCACGATGTTGGCGACGTCAGACAGTGAGCGCCTATCAGTGGCGACTTCGCGCAGTTTCTCAGCACCCTCCTTTATTTTGAGTTCCTTACGTATCTCCCTACGTATGACATCCTTGAGCTCTTCCAGCTTTGATGGCAAAGCTATTTCTGGAATACACTCCGTCTTGATTCCATACTTGACGCCCAGCTCGTGGAGGACTGGGTGCCGAATGTAATCACTGTGGTAATAACCTGGGTCTGCCATAATTGAGGATGCACAGTCTAACGTCAGTTAACCATAATTATGTGGGAAAATATCACAATGATTGCTTGTAGATCACAAAAGGTTGGTCGACTTTGTGTTTTTATGAATAACAATCCTGGTTGAAACTAAAGATAAAATCATCATGTGAAAACGTATGAAATAAACGTAAATAATAAAATAATTCACAAAACAAAACAATTTACACAAGTCAGTCGGTCAACGAAACCAATAAACGACGACGAATGAAAACCTTCCATTTTGACCATAGACACGAAGATCTTGCCAAAGAGAAGAGGAAAAGTCTACTTTGCAAACAAAATAAGGGCTGATGTCCACCAAACCACCAACCAAGCAAACTCTGTTCACTCATTCACTATCGAGCTTACTTCGGTCGTTCTTTTTTGTTCATTTCGTTTAATTTTTTTCGTTCTGTTCAATTCGTTCTCTCTCAACAACAACAAACGAAACAACCCAATTTCCTTCCAAATTTCAATATTTTGCATCCAATCCAACCAACTTTCACTTCCCATATTGCATAAAAATCTGTCTAGAGTAACCTAGTTAGTAGTGGATAATTTAGTTTACATCAAAAGTACAAGTATAAAATCATTTCGTTTCGTCGAACTACGTTGCGTAAAAAGCTAGAAGAAAGTCACCTGTCAACAAGGGACAGCACCGGAGTTTATCCAAGCATCCATCTGTCATTCAGTTTATTACAAAAGCTGGGTCACCGTTTTTAATGGAAAAATATGCCAGTTAAGGTTGATATCACTCCACCTCCACCGGCAAACTCAAAACAGCCTGGTGTGACGAAATCCCTGCTATATAACGGGTCCAAATTTCAAGGGCACCAGAAAAGCAAAGGGAATTCGTATGAGGTCGAAGTCGTTTTGCAGGTTAGTAACAATAACAAAGTACGCAATTTCGATGTCTCTTTTGTCCTGCTATGTGTCCTTTGTTTACTACATTGTACCCACCATCAGTGTTATGTTATCCTCAAAAATACGACTAAACAGCAGCTGTCCAATATTAAATGGGTATTTATAATGTTCAATTTGTGTTTGGCTTGATGTTCTTTGTGTTTATATAACATCCTTTTACAGCATGTTGACGAAGAGAATTCTTACCTCTGTGGGTATTTAAAAATAAAAGGACTAACAGAAGAGTTTCCTACACTCACAACATTTTTTGATGGTGAAATTATATCTGCTAAGTATCCCTTCCTGACAAGAAAGTGGGATGCTGATGAAGATGTTGACAGGAAACATTGGGTAAGCATAGATCTAACTTTTTTTTTTTTCATTTTATTTATTTATTTATTAGGGTAAACAAGCAGTTGTGTGAACAGATAATTAAACTCTTCAGTAACAGTTTTTTTAAAGTACTGGCATGCGTTGCCGCAATGTCTAATTTGTGGAATTTCGTTTTGTAGGAATCGACTAACTTTGGGCATGTTAGGTTAGACAAGTTACAAAGAAACAAAGGTTTAACTACTAAATGGTTCTATTTCTTGTGAATGAATGAGTGAACTGATGTAGGTTAGGTTATGTTGATACTTGACTAGTTTTATCATTCACTGCTTAAGTCGGCTCAGTTCGGTTGACTGGACTGGAAAAGCAATGGAAGTTTATAGGCCTTTTATGGAGCTTTAAAGTCTCCTTAGAACGAGAAGTGATTTTGATTTGTGATTTTTTTGTTTTCAGAGCAAATTTGACTTATTTGTACCATACCTGAAATCATTCAACTCAGACTCATTTGATTATGAATCACTAGAAAAGGCTGATTATGTGTTTATGAGATGGAAAGAACACTTTTTAGTGCCAGACCATACAATTAAGGATATAAATGGTGCTTCTTTTGCCGGTTTCTACTATATATGCTTCCATAAGTCAGCTGCAACTATTGAAGGGTATTATTATCATCGGAGTTCTGAATGGTGAGTTTGTTTTAAATTTTCTACATTATGTAGTTACTTAATTTATCTGGGAATCACTGTGGCTTGCATAAACTGCATAAATTCACTGGATCAGAAACAAAATTATTTTTTCTATGGCAAGCAAGCAAGCTCGTATGAGTTAGTGGCCAACACTGGTGATGCAGTTTTTAGGCCGCCTTTAGGCCTCTATTACAAAAGCCAACTATTTTCGGTTTATGTTGAATTGACTACTCTATCTTTCATTGATTGCTTGCGTATTGATGCATTGATCATCAGAAGACAAGGACTTTTCAAGACTGACTGCAAAGAAAAGAAGGTAAGAAGAATGTTACATCAATACTTTTCCTCAATTTCCAGGTATCAATCACTGACTCTAAGTCATGTCCCAGAAAACAGCATCCAAATTTATGAGTTCAGATGAAACTACCAACTGACATCTTTAAAATGGTTTCGTATATGTGTCCGCTAGTACTTACTTGTTCAATAAGTCTTAATTTTGTTTCTTATAAAAGAAGACTAAAGCAATATTGCCGTCTATAAGTTTTCCGTAATATAAGAAGATGTCAGTGATATTTGTGAAGGTTTCAATAGGAAAGAAAAGTAAGAAACTACCAGAAAATGTTTTATAATCACATTAAGATGTCTGTCCTTGCATATACTTTATTTTAGTTACCTAGCGACCTACTTGAACACCTAAGACTATTAAGTTCTAGTGTTTAGGTGTAGTGTGGAGGCTAGATTGAATCAAGTGAACCAATAAATGGATCAATGGTGCAGTTTACGGTTATAATGCTATGAAATTATATTGTGATATTTTGTACAAATTACTTGGAAGTAAGTAAGTAGGTATTTGTGTTTCTGTTATTATTAATAACTTTGTTTTTCGCAAGTATACACAGTAGTGAAATCATAGTCTGTTAGTTACCACTTCATGGACAAAATGGAGTATTTGCAAGTACAGGAATTCTCTATTTTTGAACAAGTTAATATTTTGATTGACACCGTTACTTGTAGGAATTAATTCAAGAAAAGTTATTGATAAAATTGACTATATTTTTTTTCAATAAATTTCTTACAGAGAATATACTGGTGTTTCACTCGGTTTTGTGAGGTTAAATAAAATGCATAGCTTCATTTCATTTAGTTTTAATGTAACACATTCACTATTTACAATAGAATACTGGCATTGATAATTTTATTATAATTTTTATTACCAATTCAAGCAACTCTGCCTTAGGTTGGTATAGGTATGCATTTTTCTGATAGTAATTTTAGAGTTATAAGGATGCTAAATCACTAAAATCTTAAAATATTTGTACAATAGCAATATTTTGTAGATAATTAGGTGTTAAATCTTATAACTCTATACATTTATGCATCATTAAAATAAGCGATTAGTACAAAAACAGGAATAAATATATTTTTGAAATTGACGAATGATAGTGTACAATCAGAATCACACTGTTTTTGTACTATGAGATATTTAGTAGGTAATGGAAATATCGTTAGTGGAGTACTACGAAATCGAACCACTTATTTTCTAAACACTGGTTTTAATATTTTGAGAGGGAAGTCAATTGTTTATCACCATAAAACGTAACAAAATACATTTTACTTTCACTATCGTATCGTAATAATATCTTTTAAATATATTTTTTCATTCAATTTTAATAAATGTGGAAAAGTAGTAAATATCGTAAATTAAAATATTGCATTTGTGCAAGAAACAGGTTTACAATAAATTAGATAAGTATGTAGTGATAAACGCCTGACCATTTTTCTAATATATTTCTGTTAAATCTAGCTAATAGAAAAATACATTTAACTCGTCTACTCTCTAGAAGTTATTATGTAATACAAAACTAAACACTTATTCTAAACTTTGGTGGGATCGTTATGTGTAAATAGTTCGGTAATGTAAGTTCAGACCTTCACCTCTCTTGAGGACTCAATCAATTGAAAAATATGTTTCATCAACAGCAAGATTGATTAAAAATAGCATGCAATGTTATGTTGTTACACATTGAATAGGCAAGCATATCGCTCCGGGAAGTTAACAATTATGATAACTATTTGATAATTTTGTAAATTTTTGCTCTAAAAATGTTTACAGGTGGGCTTCAAATGTCCGATGTTTTTCTTTGTTATTGTCTTGAACTAATAATACAACCAATACTTTAAATTAAATCTACACACAAAAAACAATGAGTTAACAGTGATATCAATTTCTCGTCATAGCGGCAAGAGGCAATTAAGTGCCGAATTTTGAAAATAATTCCAAAGAAATAATATGTTTTAAATACATCAAACATCTAAACACAACTACATTCACAACAAAAAAATTATATAAAAATATACATCGAATAAATACGAATCGGCGATTATTATTCATTGAACAATACTACATTTAACATAATTTATGAAACAATGAACAAGTAATTCTATTAAACAAATTTTGATTCAAAATAAAACACTTAGAAATAGACAGTATTTACAAAACTTAAAACATCTAGCAAAAAAATATAACTATGACTGTATTATTTGGCTTTGAAATAAATAGGCTAATATAATGAAAGCTTCGGATAAAATAAAAATGTTCTCAGTCTGTAAAATATACTACCATGCACAGCACAGCATGTGACTTGTTGGTACGATCTACGTTTAGTATTTTGTTTGTCCATAGCTTTCATTATATGTCGTCGGGTAACATCAAATTGTTTAACAAAGAAGAAAGCAAGCTATCTTTTTGATGTGCCTTCGCTGCTGAACCAATGCCTTAGTCCGAGGAGCGTGTAAAGATCCTGGTTGTTACCATTGGGTTGCACAGGGCTAGCGTGGTGTTGGGCTACTCTGTGGATGTAACCCTTCAGCTGCTCCGGGTATGCGTCTCGTCCAGGTAAGCCAACATAGGGATAGCCGTGAGGTCGGAAGTTGTGCGGGTACGAATGATGATGGCGTCTAGGATTCTCGTGCGTATTATAAACTCCTCCAAATTGATTGCGACCGGGCCAGTAGTCCTGGAGATGACGGAACGGATAGTCGGGAGGAGGGGTCACCGGATGTTGACTAGGCCAAGGATATCTGAAGTACAGTCCGTCTTTAGAATAGACGTGTGCAGTTTTAAATGGTGGATCCTGATTCGTTAGTTGTCCCATAGTCTCAGATTCTTTTGGCCTGTTACGACGATGTTGAATCTTAGTGCGCGTGCCAAGAACGCTTTCATCTTTAGTGGCAAATTTCTTTTGATCTTTGGAAAAGCTATCATCTGTAGTTACCTCAGCGTAACGACTTATTAGCTTTATTGCTTCACCTATATCTGAGTAATCGTTTTCAGGGTTAAGTTTATTCTGGTCTCCGTCTTTCTTCAACACCTGGGGTTTGCTGGAGTTGTCAGTAGCGTTGGAAATAACTGAATGTGACACTGAACCTTTGTTTTCGTCTGCGGGTTTATCTGTAGATGTTGCATTTTGTTGAGTTTGCATTGTTGTGCTATCCTCCGGTTCACTGTTCAAATTATCGGAGTTTTCATTTTCATTCATATCATATAGCACAGGATCAACATTGACATGACCGAAAACTATTTCCTTTTGTCCTACATCCTCCGAGGTGTTAGCAGCGTCAGTATCATTAACAGCGGTACTGTCTCGTTTTGGTTTGTCCGGATATGAGTTCAATATAACAGTCAAGTCATTAGTCGCATCGCCTTTAGTCGGATTAGAGTTGTTGTTAGCACTCTGCAGTTT
Organism: Eulithis prunata; assembly: GCA_918843925.1. Taxonomy (NCBI): domain Eukaryota; kingdom Metazoa; phylum Arthropoda; class Insecta; order Lepidoptera; family Geometridae; genus Eulithis; species Eulithis prunata. The sequence goes on along the minus strand of OU974014.1, from coordinate 3,533,135 downwards.
TAATAATTCCAGTTCAGCTTCTATGCTCGAGCCAGCGTCCTTGATTTCGTCTTTCTTATCAACTTTCACGTAGTTTGCTTGTAGATCTTGAGCCTGAAACATAAAAAATAGGTTAATGTAAGTATCTATCTGCTCATAGAGGTTTCTTTGGCTATATAGGTAATGCCTTTGAGAAAATATTTACCTGTGCTGATGGCTCTTGTCCATGGAAAGGCGCTGCTTGTGGGTCCAGGCCGATGGGTATGGATAGCTGAAGAGGTCCAATTTGATCGTCACCGTAGTCATAGAGATCTCCGCTGGGGGGCGACGTAAAGAGAGCGTTTAATTGCTCTAGAAGAATACGCTCGTGCTCTTCTTTGTTCACTGTTACCACCTGGAAAGGAGGTTGTTACTTTAGAACCAACTATAGGTAGGTAAGTTGTATTATTTTGAACACAAAATTTTGTTCTTTTTCTATTTTAGTAGGTAATTACCTGAACGCAACCATTTCGATCTAGCCGTTGTCCTTTAGGGCAGACAAGGGGTGTGATGAATAGTGACTTAGTAGTGATCCGTCTCGGAGGGGAGTTCTGGTTGCCACTTTCCGGGCTTTGGAGCCAGGTCTTCCACGCTAGCTCGGGGGACTTTCTATCGAGGGTCTGTGGTGGCGCGTGGGTGGTAGCCACCGGCAGGGCCTCAGGGGCCTGGATAGTCGTGGTCTCCTCCGCAGATACTAGTGCGCAACACACCAGCAACAACGTCGTCCACTTGTGCCACATTGCAAACACCTGTTGACAAAATAAAGGAGTGTCAAACTGTGCATCTATTATAGGTACGATAGGCTTTCGTTTTACATTTTGTTTGGACAACACAATACAGTTAGCTGGCAATGGTGCCAAGACAAGAAGATTTATAGTAGGTAGGTGTTTATCTACATGTCGATGCAAATAGGGAATACATTTTTGTGGGAATACATTTTTTTATCATGGACTTCCTATCTTGTTTTTAGTTTATGTACTTACCTACTTACTTGGTTTTGCAGATGAAAACAGAAAAGGTATTAGCCAACTGGATCAAGGTTCGGCCTTATTCATTAGCTCAATAGGTCGGACACGAATGTATTACCTATGCTGAATCTGTTGATATCGACAATTCTACAGATTCATAGCTGTTTGTAGTCAACAAACAGCTCTACCTACCGAAACAAGTACCAATACCTACCGACTGTCCGACCTTGAGGCCCTTTTGAAAGTGAAAGCATGGGTATTTTAGTCATAATTACTAACATGTCACCATTTCTTCATCTTTACTTTATACAACAATCCTATTACTTATTGATTGTCCGGTAATGGATGTTAAATAGATATTTGTATCAAAACGATTTCGTAAGTTGCAGAAAGTAAGACTTTCGGTTTACCTAATTTGATTTCGTTTTGCTTATGATGAGAAAGTGTCTGCAATTACATGTTACATTTGGCTGCAAGATTCGGCTTGCAAAATGGAATGTGTCTTTTGCACAAACAGACGTCTCTTGAATTTCTAAACAAATAGCGTGTTCGATTGGCGGCTTGGTGCTGTGCCGCATAATCAGTAGCAAACATAAAACGTACAAAAATGTGTAAAAATAAACAAAAGTTATTATAATGAACTTCCAATAGGTATAGAAAAATCTAGTGCGAAAAATAAAAATGTTTGATAGCAACGATATCGTTAAATGGTTTCAAAGATTCGAGTCAACCAGCAAGTTAAATCAGATACCTGGCTACTTCACTGGTTTCCTACCTAGTAGGTAGGTACCAGTTTATAGGTTGCCAAGGATTTCTTAATTCCTTTCACTAGGTAGCTATCAGATGCTAGTGTGCCTGCCTACCTATTTTAAGTTTTTATATTTTACCTGTACCTACATGGGTTTGATTATTCTCTGATGGATTATTCAATCACAAATGGAAATTTTCTTAAAGAATAAATTCATTAAACAGAAACCAATTAGCATCAGATGATTTAATTGAATATTATTGATTATTGATGTACCTATACTATTAAATCAATAAATACACGTGCACTAAGATAAACGAAGTGGTTTTACAGAAGATATTATAATCACAACATCGATAGCGATTCATACAGTATTTGCTCCTATTGAATTTATAGCGTCTTTTATATGGTTTAGGATTGACTGCACGCGCTTTCATGATATTTTTCCTACCAAGATCTCCAGTAGTCCGGAAAAATAACTAGAAATCTTTAGTCTTGATCAAGGTGGGCAAAGGACTTCCAAATATTCAGGAAGCTTTGTTTATATTCATCTAAGTTAATAGCTCGGTATTTTAGTGAAACAATCAACGTCGTCTGCGTCGGCTTGGCACGGGAACAGGGCGCCGCTCATTAGTGTGTTGTGATTACCTACAGGAAGCACCTATTAGGTAAGTATGTTGTGAATGAAATCAAAGAGTTCTTCTAATGCTGTTCACACCATTGTCAGCTATTACAATCTAATATTCATTAGATAAGTTGCAAGCAATTATATCATTGCATAAGACCTGCAGGCATAATGACAAGTTAATGTCGAATGAAATTGTTAATTCCTTCGACCTCAGTGCACGTTTATGGGTGTAGGTACGAATATATAATTAAGTGCGCAGAACAAGGGCAATGGCTGTTGACCCCGTCGCGCGCGATCTATCGGCATCTGGCAATGATCTCCCGGCGCCGCACGCGCACGCGGAAGCGACAAGGGAATTGACCGTGTTTCAATGGGTGCTTGATTGAACCGCTTCACACTCGACTGTGAAAAGGATTAGAAAGCAGCATAATCTCGCGGTATTACTCAATATTCACCCTTCACAGCTTTGACGAGCGAGACCGCGTCTGACCTAATGAGATCTCTGTTTACCTGCATAAAGCGGACACACCTCGGGTATTCCGTCGGATGTATTATTATCCGCGCATCGAATCCTCGAATATTGAACCCTACCTTGACATGTATGCGTGAGCGAGAGAAGACGTTGCGGAGGTGCGTCGGCGCAGGGTTGCACACAAATAGCTTTCCAGTCCAAGTCGAGTGCTTCTCGGAATACTCTGTGCGATCGCTGTGTTTGTACACTTTGTACCGAGTATCGAGTTATTGAGCAAAGATAAAAGAACCATTAATTACTTAGGTAACCGTTTTGGTACTTCTCGATTGACTAGCGATCTCACTCTGCATCGATTAACGCGCTGAAGCAGCGACATTGTTTAGCCTCGACATATTCCCATCACATTAGGTAGAGTCCGACCACTTCCTTTAATGAATTCGTGCGTTTTAGTTAACGACATTGGGTAAGGGGAGCAGGGTTTCTTACTTTCTATCGTCACGCTTCGTAACCCACCTTTAAACATCGGCAGGTGTAGGTGTTATCATTGTTTGACAACGAAATTTTAGGCAGGCATCTTTTTTACAGTGTTGTTTTTATATCCAGGCATATGTGTGCATCTGTCTTGTTACCGTTGACCTACTTGAATAAGTTTTATTTTTAAGAAGTCTGCTTTTGGTACAGCACATTATTGAATCTAAACTAGCTGCTGGCTTGGATAGTATCGGATGCAGTATAGATATGTAGATTTTAGTGTAGGTATTTTCTTTATTTTTTTATTATTGTCTCAACGAACTTCCAAGTCTAGAGTGCGAGATGGCAATTACCTACTAAACAAACAGTTTCCATGTTACTGTTCGTTGGTTGCTATTGTAAGTCGAAGGTATCTTATCTTCTTAGTCATCCCTTCTCAGATTTCTGATCCTGTTTCCGTGTAAACCTGCTTTCGGGCGATATCCCTTTCACTTGGTTCACTCTCTTGCGGATTTTACATAATTGTTATTTTACTTAAAATTATTATCCTAGGGTACCTAGGTAGTACGAAGCTTCTTAATTATGTAGGTAATTATTTTTATCTTATTGGCGTGTGCCTTTGTTATCTTGACCATCATCTGATGTCTTTTCCTATTCATCCTATTGGGCTTTATGTTCGTTTCATTTTGAAACTTTCTTGAGGTAGGTTATTTCCATTGTCGCTTACATGATTCGCCTCTTTAAATAGACCATTTTAGTTACTATTGTTTGGGTACCGATTACTTACCTACCTAATAATGTCTCGTTCATAACATTGAACTTCTCGATAGTGTTTACAAGGATCGTGCCACTGATAGCCAATACAACCATTGTGTGGTAATGGCAATTGCAAGTAGAAAGTGTCTGCTAACTGGACTGCCACGATCGCGGCCATATTTGCATATTAGGTAACTGCCGATTTATGCTTAAACCTTGACTCAAACAGGATACGTGACTAGAAGCGACAAGACGATCAGATGACAACACTCCGTAAAACCCACTACGTTCTTGCCACCAAAGTACCTATAGTATATTATTATATCTACTACGATACGGTAGCTGCACGCTACCACTAAAAACGTTCTCTTTATAGCAGTGTGCTGAGCAAAAACTCAGTTGGTATATTACGTTCAGTCCAATGTTTTATAAAAAAACTTATTTAGTATAAATTGGTATGCTCACTTGAATTGATTAGACTAAACCTTAATCTCATATTGGTTTTTGCTTTAAAAAGCTTATAAAAGAATTTGCGAGCCGTTTCAAATTTCCGGTTCCATTCAGGAAATAAAAAATGCAGCAGGAACATATCCACATTATCCACCTTATCTTCAAAAACTCGCAAAGGTTTAATCTTTGTACGATAACATAAAATATGTAGGTAGTCTAAATCCAAAGAAGATGGAGCATGTAACGTAATTTTGTTGCCTTTTGCCTCAGGGATATTCAAAACAAAAGTTTCTAAATAACTCTTGTACAAAGAAACAAAGCATCGGGTATCATCTTTCTAGGAAATACGCAACTTCTAATTAGGAATGTTAACATACGTATATTTTCTTCAGAACTAAACGAAGTTCAAAACATTCTATTATTATTGTGAACCTGAGCTTAGATGCCTAACCAGGAAAGTATGTAGATGTAATAACAGCCTATATACTGACTTCTTAATTATACAAGTCGGTTCCCGAAACATATTTGGTAATGGATAAATCCCGATAAAAGTTAATAGGTAGGACCACTATCCACCCATAGAGAAGCGTAAGGTCATAGTCGAAATTGCCATAGTCGATATGTATCTATAAAGAACCCAAAGATGAAACTAGGTTTTTGTTGGTTTCGACAGATTTTTTCAGGTTGTCTGATCTCTTGTAGATCGAACTGTAAATATTTGTAACGTGGGAAAATTTCAGAGATTACTATTATCATCATTCTTTTGCAAGTTGAACTGAAACCTCTAAATGTACCTTAGTGGTCCAAAAAGGAGTTATATAAACAGTGTGGTCGTGTTGCTCTGAAAGCTAGGTTTGTCAGTTTTTCTCTTTTTGATCCTACCTATTTGATAGCAAAAATTCTTGTGTAAGGAGACTCTTTTGTTTCCAAAAAAAAAGCTCAAACCACCGTTACGGATAGTGGCCGTGTTTGCTAGCACTTGTCACAATTCTACTACAAACTAATACTAATGAGTGTTGCTTCCTGGCTTAATGACCGTGTCAACAGTAAACAAAGACACTTGGATACGGCACAGGCTGGAGATAACAGCTGGCTTCAATGCATGTCCTGGACTCGGACTCAGATACGTTACACTGCTTAATATATTATAGTGTAGCTGTGTACAAAAATAAGGGATACCTACCAACTTATTATGATAAGGGCATAGAAGAAAATAACATGTTGTGTCGGCCCCATTCATTGGGATAAGGGCAGAAGGAAGCAGTAGGTTTACAAAAATGGTTGCGTATATCAACGGCCACGGTTTTGCGCAAATTCAGTCTTATCAAAGATTTAGTGGGAATTTGAAAATAATATTACCTAGTTTCCAGAGGATAGTGCGGGTTTTTCCATTACTTAGACTTATTTATTGTCGTGGTAACTAGTGAAGTAACTATTCGCCATCATCCATGCATCACCCGATTTAATCCTTTAAGTACGTTTTTATTGTCTTCTCCCATCCCATGGAATTTAGGGCTACCCTCATCCATTATTTTGATTTTGAAAAAATGAATTTCATTTTTACTTTGGACCATGGACTTAGACCAAGAAAGATAAACACTGATGGTGGAAGTTCAGCTTTGTAATGGTTGAACCAGCTGTCTACTAGGGCTTTGAACGTGGTCGGTCACGGTTTGTAAGGATAATGGGTGATGCTCCTATTAGTGGAGGACAATGTCCTTTAACGATAATGCAACATGTTTGGAGTTGGAGTTGAAATTAACTGATTTATTTTTAGATTTTCTACATATAACTGTTTTCAAAGTTCAAAAGTACTTGAACTACTCGGTACAGTCATAAGCATAAGTCTATTAACTAATTGAGTTTTTAAAATCCAAGTAAATATTACCATAAAATATTATTTATATAAATAAATAAAAATTCGACGATCCTCATAACCTCACCTTACTTCATTCATCATCATTAACCTATATTGGTCCACTGTTGGACGTAGGTCTCTCCCTAGACGAGCCACTGAGCCCGGTCTCCGGCTCTTCTCATCCAGTGTTTGCCAGCTACATTTCGCAGATCGTCACCCCACCTAGCCGGGGGGCATCCTACACTACGCTTGCCTAAACGCCGTCTTATACCTACAAACTTACTTCATTAGATTCGACAAAAACCAGCTGTTTATCTTTATGAAGACATAAATAGTAATTGTATATCGTTTTCTCGACTGCAAGCAGTTTTGTCACTCATGGGCAAGTGTGTCAGTGGCTGCCGACCTACTGACTGACTCGTTTGCCACGGGCGCGACATTTCACTATCTACCATCTCACTTAGTTTCGGATGCTGATAACTGGTATTAACCTGATAAGCTTTGCCATCGATCAAAGCATCTATATACCTACTGATAACTTGCAAATAAACCTCATAAGCCTTGACATCGATCAAATGCATATTTGTGTAGTGTCCTAACTCCGTGTTTTATGATATAACCATCCAGCTATCTTTGCTAATTTAGCTTTTATGATAAGCTTTGAATGACTATGCTTTTTATGATAAGCTTTGAAAGAGTATGCTTTTTATAATAAGCTTTTGAAGCTACAATGTTTTAAGATAATCATATATTTTCTTACCTATGATAATAGGTAAGTTTGTACAAAAATATCGAATGTTTTTAAATATTTGAACTACGTTACCACTTCATGAATTTTGTTATAACTTTTGCTATAATGTTCGGCACATTTAGTTTTTGTAAAGCCAGGTGCGTTTCATATTATTTTACGTTTAATTCTGATGCGTAGTACGGCGGCCTCCGCTGGAGACACCCGGCATAAAATGTTTATTTTTAAAACCCCATTCATCTTCCTTATAATCTTTTCTTCATTTAATGGTGCACTGAATTAGTACCTACCTAATGCAAGTAGTTTTAATTATGCCAGAACACAGATCTCTCTGTTCCCTCTTGGGATCCTATTAGATTAGAACTCTTTGAAGTGCTAGTTGAGATAATCTACTAAATGTCATCGCGATATTTCCAGTCTTTTGTTACTTTGTGAAAATTTTCTATGGTGCTCTAAGATCGTATAATATTTCAAACGTTTTGGAATTTCCAAACATCGCATAATAACTTCAAAGCTTTTCGTTCACGTAACCCAATACAAACAAGTAGGTAATTACTATTCCGTGCGATTTGACTAAGGGCCAATACTTTTTGTGTTTTAATTGGAGACGAAAAGTCTCACATGCCCGGTTGGTTTTCGCATCAAAAATACCTACGGAACTTTATTCGCGGCAGTAACGAGCGTGCGAACCGTGCCCCGAGACCGAGGCGAGACGGTGTGTGGAATAATCTTGTATTTTTGGAAGGGAAACGTTTGACGGAAGCGGCCGGCGAGATATTTCGCTGTGAATAACAATATATCAGTCGTATTCACGGTCGGCACTCTGTCTCGGTGCAACACCGCCATGCCACAGTAGAGAGAACTGCGTTCGAACATCAGTAGCTGAGCTTTTAAATAGAGCTTTCAATGTTCCATCTAGCAAGATGATGAGTTATAAAAACGCTCCTGTAGGTACTTATTTTTTAATCATCATCATCATCATCAATATATATAAAACTCTTTTGAAGCTGACAGAGAATCAACGCACAGCCTAAACTATAAGTCCTAGAGGTATGAAATTTGGAGGGTAGGTTCCTTATATAGTGTAGGGGCGCACTAAGAAAGGATTTTTGAAAAGTCGCACTCTAAAGGGTCTAGAACGCGAGCAACGCCGCGGGCGACGGCTAGTTACATATAAAATGCTATAAGCAATTACCCATCCATTGTGTGATCGCACTGAACTTTACTAATACGATTATGTAGGTAGCTAGGGCAGCAACTAACACTTCGAGAAATGTTTTGAGTACAACCATACTCTTCATAAAACATTATTATGATCCAAAGAACTGATAAAAATGTTTGCACTTACGTTGATGTATGGTAAAAAATGTATAAAACATTGGGGGCGTGCCAAATGCGTCATAAAACGAGGGAACCATAATAATTTACAAACTAAAATTTCTCTTGCGGTGAGGTAGCTGTAGTCCATAAAAAAAACCGAGGAGCGAGCTAGCTAGTATCTATATATGCTGTGTCTTCGAATATGGGAGGTACCTAGATACATTTACATTATAATAATACATTGCACAGACTGGTTGGTATTTTAAAGGTTATCCGAAAGCATTGCCTTAAGATCCGTTCAATGGCTCCTATCTAAAGCACCAGACGCATTTTTAAAAAGATCTTACATTACCAGTATATCAAACTGAACCAGGATAATGCACCGAATTCAATTCTTATTCAGATAAATGGCAATCAGAAGGATTGTAGTGATTTATTAAAGTTCAACGAACCCCAGAGCGATGTGATTGACCCGATGATGATGATGACATAACCAGAGTTGTGATTTGAATTCAGGAGAATTAGGTCGTAAGGCAAGTTATAAACGACCAATACAAATCTGGAATATCAGGAGTACAAATTGAAAAAAAAATACATTTTACATCTTTTAAAGTTCCATTAGCCTGATTCCTAAATTAATATCTGCATTTAGTGCAAAAGGATCTTTACAAGTTATAAAAAAAATTTCGATATTGTAAAGCTCAATTTATTACCTCTACCTACCCCTTTTACTATGAACAATAGTGTATTTTATTGATCGTCTGCCTAGGTCCTAAGAGCCATTGAATTTATCGTCTTGGTGTACTAAAGTCTCTTCGACTCTTCGCCGAAATACTTGAAGGCAGTTTTGTTATGAATTTTAAATAGTTGGTAGGTAAAGAGATAATATCAAGTGGAAAATGAAGGTTGACGGGTTTCTACTTGATAAATGTACAGTCAGCGACAAAAGTCGATTATCAAATTAAGTTTTTAAAACCCGAGTCGTAAAATGTTATAAGCTGTTCTATCTCTGAAATAATAATAAATCTATAAAGATCTTTCGGGCTCTTACAAAAGTTACAAAACAAATAATCAAATGCTTCTTGTTGTTGACTGTACCTTTATTTTCCTATGCCTACTCAGATTGGTATCTACATAATACCATAATTAACATAGGCTTAGACATCGTATTCAAGGTATCTAATTAATAAACTTTACAAATTACCTACTAATAACTCATGTTGAAGGCTGACATTTGGATATTGCTAAGTATCTCATCATGATCATCAATGACATGAATCTTAGCTCATAATAATTGATCGGGCGAGCGAAAATCTTTGTCCGCTTGGGAAAATCGGCGTTGTATATTTGTATTTGGTAAGTCGCCACGCCAGATACTACTACCGTACTTTACCTGGTAGGAGTATGAGCTAAATCGGTCAAGGGGTTGTAGAGCTATAAGGGTACAAGAGGGAGTCAAAAAAATGAAGACACCCCGAGGTTTCGTAAAAAAGTTATTGTTATTAAAAAAAAACAATTAAAAAGAAAAGTATGCTCATTCGGTACCGTTGGGTTTCGCGGTAGCTGGCCATGTAATGTAAGCATCATTTCGAAGTAAGAATGGGTATGCGTTCCTTGTGAAAATGACAGACAGACAGTCAAGTGCACTAGCAAGGAGAGTGAAGCTTACCTTGGGAAGAGCGCGTCGTGCGCCGGTTACATTATAACGGGCGCTTGAGATCGCCCACTGTAAGTCTGAAACAAAAACAGTATCCAAAGTTATCTTTGAGTAATATAAGCAAATAAGCAGTAATATAAAGCACCCGTGTGGACAGCACTTGGACACGAAATCTGAGCGTTGCCAACAGAGAAGGGCATTGGCGTGTTTGTAATTTGTAAGTCTATACTCAAAACAGCTCACGCGTAACTTAATTAATAGTTTCTTTTGTAATTCTTTATTGTACACTAAAATAACACATAAACAGAAGACAGATATAGATAACATGTACAAAGGCGAGCTTAACCCTAAAAAGAGTTTTCTTACAGCAAACCTTTGGGGCTAGAGAGAGGTGACTATAGAGGTAGGTCCGTGTACATACATAAAGTTATAATCGAATAAAATACTAACTGAACTATGTTAAAATATAGATACTAATGATAGAATACATATACCTACATATAAATACTAAAAATAATACATACATACAGTACATATACATTCAATATCTTCACAGAGATAGATAATGCTCTTTAACTTTGTTATTAGAGCCTAGTTTAAGCCTAGAGCTAATAGTTGGCTATTAGAGCCTCTCAGAAGTCTTGCTTTTCTACTTTGTTTTACATAGAAGCTTCGTTTTGTGTTATGTATGTAGAAGAAAAACATATCACGGAAAGATAAAAACAAATTATGAAGCAGATAGGTAAATGCAAGTTGTGAAACGAAATGCAACTTTGTAAAATGAATGGGTAGGTTCTTCTCAATGTGTTTTCTTTAGATCTTTAGAAACACTCAGTACTGCAATCAACCTTTGGTTGGGTCCCTGACATCTTTTCAACATTGCATTAAACACGTAGACAGGCCTAGTAACTGCTTATTATAATTCTAAACGCTTGTGGAAAACACCAATCAAATGTGAAAGCTGTGGAAGTACCTAAACCTAATTATGTTTAGCTAAATCGTTTCAATCTAATCAAGGCGCATCTAGTTCCTAGTAAATTGTAATCGCGTAGTGCAACTAGGTAATTTTCTCTATAGATATGAAGTTCCCGGCGGCGGCGGCGACTTCCCAGACGAATCATGTCTGTGGGACGCTTTCTAGCCATATCTGTGTAAAGGTTTAGATTAAATAGTGGTATAGTGATGTGTGTGAGGTGAGCAGAATGTTGCCACGCGACCGCGACTCTGTGTGTCCATGCGCCGGCCGGCACACGGTTGCAAAGAAAGTGGACCGACCAAGCCCAGACCTTGTTAATGTAACCCAAAACGATGCAACTACCTATCTGGCTAGTTACTTTTTCGGAAAATCTACATTTTCATTTTCATGCGACGACGACAAGTATTATTTGCAAATTATTTAGTCGACAACTAATAGGTAGTAGTAATCAAAAATTCAGAATATAAAAAAAAAACCGAGGCTCTATCAATAGGAGCTTTTCCTTGACAATATAGAGCCGCTATAAAATGGCACGTAAAATGAATATGAGGCATAAACTTCACAAACTACAAAGTGTACTTAGATAAAAGCTCTGTAAACATGAAATGTTGATAGTACAGCTTTTCATAAACGGAGTATCCAATATTTATTACAGGTACTTACTTAATACTTATCTAATATGCGTGGGAGGTGAAATCAAAGAGGCTCTAACAAAAGAATATGCTTTACAAAGAGATTAGCCGTCAGTGAGTGGACAAAGAATGTCAATATTGGTTTGTATAGCGTTTGTATGCCGCCACACAAACGAATATTGACGTCTCTTGGAGCTGTGTCCCAGGAATCCGCTCGTCCACCACTTATCATGGACTCTCGATTGTTTCAGGAACAAAGAGTGTCGACGCTTTCATGGAATGTCTATGTCTTACCCTAGCCTAAGTGCTATCAATATCTAGAGGCCAGCTATTCAGAAAATATTTAGACAGGTGCGAGAAGATATGCGACGTATAAAAGTAAATAGGACTCATAAGAATACCAAAAGGCATCAATAGAGAACGGAAACTACTTATTTGCGGTTGTTATCTACTACTAGTTCAGCCAGAACTGAGATCTCGCGATGATCCCAAAAAAAAAATCAAACAAAGAAAAATTCCTTTACAATGGCTGAGATAATCTATATGCAAACCGCATTGATACCGCGATCTAGCTAGTTGCCATTCTTACTTAAACTACAAAACCATTGAAACTCAGGAATGGGATGTTATTGTTTATGGTGTTCCCACCTGGAGCATCCAGCATTCCATGTATAATTCAATGGGGGATAATCAGTTATTTTACAATTACTTTATGTACCTAAGGGAAATAACAAATGTAAGTTTTTATAAGACTTATGGAAAATTAACTCATAGCAACTGTAGCCAGCTATGGGGATGGTTTTTTAATTAGACCGGCCGAAGGATTCTACCTTTGCGTACTCTTGCTTTAGGATGCTATGAAATCTTTTCGTAATCAAAAAGTTAACCTACTTCATGCTATACTTTTTTATACAGCAATACTACCTAGTCAGGATTAACATATTCAAGAATTGTGTACAAAACCAAATACAGAACCAGAAAGGAATGAGCTCTGCTTATAAAGCAAGATTGTGCGAGGAATAACTGCACAATTACTCATGTTTGTTTACGATATAACACATTTTGCACCACGTTCCGTTAGAAGCAATCAAAACATGCGCGGAGAGAACAAAATACATGATAACAGTTTAGTGTTTATCTTTAATCCTGTGGCCGGATCCGAACGATAAATATTCCGAAGGGGTGTAAAAAACTACAGACAGGTATGTACCTATTTTGTTGGTTCATTTCACGGATAGACTTTTGTATGAGAACCTCTATTCAAATGTATGCTACAGAATTTTGTGCTACAGCTTAGCTAAAGATAAAACAAATGACTACATTTTCCAAGTGGAAATTGTTTACGTAATGTAGGTTTGCGACATAGTCCACCAGATACTCGTCGTAATAGTCATTTCACAAGTACGTTAACATAAAGGGAGCTAATCAATAGCAAGCTATTAGATTAGTTAATTATTTGCTTCGCACAAGTTAAAATGAATGCATTATGCGTACTTATGATAATGCGTGGGAAGTTTCGAAAATTTACTTTTCTAATTTAAGGATAAGGCCAAGCTTTAGTTAGATTGTTGAAACAGCTTGTAAGTATTATAACAGCCACCTGGTTCCCATAGTACAAGCTTTTCTTATACTGCGTTCACACTATGCTATTGCCGCTGCCGGCATTCATGCCGCGGACTTATTGCCACAGCAACATCACCTTTATTCTCACCAAGGAGCTAGGGCATGAACTTGGCGATGTTGCTGTGGCAATAATTCCGGAATTAATCGCGGCAATAATTCCGGCAGCGGCATGGGCATGTGTGGACGCGGTATAAGAATAAAGGCGATGTTGCTGTGGCAATAATTCCGGAATTAATCGCGGCATTCATGCCGGCAGCGGCATGGGCATAGTGTGCACGCGCTATTAGTTTGGGGTAGTATAGTAGGTATTATATGATTGGTTTGGGATTAGGGGGCGTTTTGTGAAATGTTCATAAATATTATTCTATTTTAATTATCTCGATGAACTCATTAAAATACGGTGTAAACTTGAAAAATATAACAAAAAACAAAAAACCTATTCCGAGTAGTAAAAATTACTTAGTTACAGCTTTACGATGCAGTATTTATTTTAAAGTGTAATGAACACTGAAAACATTTACTTTGCTTTTATCGTATTTTCGCTCGTAATCAACTATTTAGTAAGTACTTGTAAAAAAGTTTCATCAACTTTTATTTCATTGTTCGAAACGAGAGTCAGTTAAAGAGTTTATGGACAAGTATAACGTATCGTAAAAGTTTTACATTGGATTATAATGGTAATTGTTTTATTAAGGTAAATTTAAGGCTTTTCGGGGGTACTTTCTTATGCTAGGGCCATAATGTTCAAGAAGCTACAAGTATTTTACTTTCCTTTCATTTCAATGACTGATTTGATATTGTTATTTTAGAAACTCGTGGAAAATTATGTAATCTCACAATTCCGATCGCGTGTATTTTCAAATTGAAATTCTTAGTACAAAGATACACCACTGGGTACGCGACGCCACCCATACATATTCCTAGGGCTTTCTAGGCTGTGTGTTTATGGCGGCTAGCACGTCATGTAAGTTTTAAGTCAAAAAAAAATAAAAAAATCAATATCTTGTTCTAACGCGCTCCAGTCTAATTAATGAAATTGTTATTATAGGTACAGTTAGTCCTTCTCTATTAGTCAGATGAGACCAACCAACACTTCTGCATTAATTGATATACTCTAAAGGAAATTCGTTATCTCGAATAGCTAAACGATATTGGTCTCGGAGTGATTGTCAGTCGACACTTTACTTCAGTAATTGCACACGTAACTACAGGGTGTTTGCTGAACACGTAGAGTTACTTTACTTTGAATTGACTTCTTAGAAAATTGGATACGTAGCGATAGTACTCTATTGCTACGTATCGTAAGTAAATCTAAAAAAAAGCCTATCGTAAGGATAGGCTTTTTTTAAATTTGGGAAAGTATTCTTTATAGATTTTTTTGACAACTCTCGGACGATATTCTACGTAAAAAATAACGCTATTCTCTCTCAGTGAAAAACTGACTAAAAATATATGCTTGATGCCAATATTTTCAGTTGTTACCTCAGATAATCCTCGCCTTGATTCGAGCTCGAAATCGTGCTTTGGTAGTACTTTTGACCACTAAAACAATCGGAGCTGGATATAGCCTCCATTCAGAATTCGACGACTTGAAAAAATCTGCAGCATACGAGCTTAAACGTCATTTGTGCCAGGTATTCCCATCTCTAACTTTGATTAACTGACTCTATGTATAATTATACTGGTTCTAATCAGTATCACAGCATTAAATAATTTATGATGTCTAGCCCACAAGAAACTAGGCTTATAAATAAGCCGAGTCCAATAGAAGTAGGCAGCGAATGCCCAAGACGGTAATCATTAATTTTCCATAGTCACCGTGCAACTCTACTAAACCAAACTAGAGAAAGTGAGGGACTGCTCTTTGATATGGCAGACTGGGAGCTAGGTAGAGAGGTCACTCTACTAATAAAGATATATGTAGTTGTTTAGCAAGTAAAAAATCTAAAATACCGTGTTCGTGTAGGTATAAATAATATTGATTGCTCCAATTGCTCCAGTAAAACATTTCCAAGCTTGACTAAAGCTATGTTATAATGTAAAACAAATATTATACCTCTCTCCAATACTTCGCTACTGACGCTCTTAGCGACCGATATGCTAAGCAGTCACTGACAAAGACGGTCTTCGCTCATGAATCAAACATCATTCTGTATTATTCTTAAAGGTAGACAGAAACGCTTGATCGGACCTAATGTTTACATTGCTAAGCTTAATCCTAGTATAGCTGAACTAGTCGGTTAACTATTCATGAAAGTTGCTCCCGACACAAGAATGCCAGTTGGCGCCAGTCGCTATGTACCTACAAGGCAGGCAATTCAACATTGTGTTACGCAAAAGCACGCCAAAGTCTGCAGAATCAGTGCAGATTTTTCGAGAAAATGTCCTTACAGGGCCGTGTGTCGTGAAATGTCGTTTATTGAGGTGGTCACCTATCACGTGCCGCCGGGTTTTAAACCACCTTCACTTTTTGTTTTACTGTGGCTACGGCTCAGAACTTGATAGCCCACGAAAATGGGTCAGACGGAATTTATCCAAGACCTACAGGTTTTTATAACCTTTAAGATCAATCATTTCCAATATGAGGGAAGCAGAAAGAAAACCCTGTTAAAAATACAAACTTTAGTTTCTAACTTCTTGGTCTTGTTTTTTTGAAAACGAAAGATTTGCGTAGCAGAGTGTTGAAAACATAAATGTTAGATATTAGTTTCTTTAGACGCGTTTCTTTTGTAATAGAAGCAATGACCGTACAATATGCGTACATTCATCATCATAATGTGGATGGCTGGCTGAATGACGATGAAACAAAAACTCATTGAGCTTTTTGAATAATAATTACAATACCGGATGGTAATGCAAAATAACTGTTGTTTTCACTGTTATCTTGATGATAATTTCTTTTTTGATGGAACTGTGTAAGTACATGAGTATTAAAACCATCTAATCATTGTGCCTTTGATAGAAATGTTTGGTAGGTAATGATTTCACACTTCGATTCCTTTATTAAAATCACGGCTTCATTTCTTTGTTGAATCGAAGTAGGCAAATGGGTGTCGAGTGTCGACATTAGAACTGTCTTGTTTATGAGACTTTATTCAACAGGCATCAACATAGATGAACAGCAGTTACTTGTGCTCAATGCAAGACCTAAATCATCTTGAATCGTCAAGTCATTTAGTTCAAATTTTTTTAATGAACCTAGCCTAATAGCTTGGTTAATATGGTCGACTTCGCCTAGAAAAATGTATTGGGACAACACTTGATTGGATTTTTATAGCATCAAAAAGAGTTCTCAGTTCATCAACAAAGAAAGATCAAAGTAGCATCAAGATTATATTATTTAAACGTGGTATTTTTGGTGCTTCGGCTTGCCTGATCTTCATTTTAAGTTTTCAAAGTAATATTTGATATTTTAATATATGTAATTTCAAATTTATTTTCAGAGTACAATTCTGTTTAAAAATTACATATCAAATGACTTAATCTACTTACAAAGTACCTATTTTATTTTTCTCTACAAAAATATATATAAAAATTCCTAAATATCTTGCTATCGAAAACGTACGAGTAAAACCATTTGGTGAACTTTAAAAGTGACCACGAATCAGTGATGTGAACAGGACGTGGTATCATTAAACTGCATCCTAGTATTGGGTTGTCATGTCACGTCAGCCAGCCTATCAGCCATCATTCTATTGGGTCGTCTCGAGCCATAAGGGGCGGATTACCGCACATCCGATTCACAATGCTCACTTTTACTCATTGCCTCACAGCGTGTTATGTCATGTCAAATTATTGTGTTTCGCCGATGTGGTTCATTGATCTTTGTTTTAAAAATTGTTTTTGTCGATCTTTTTGTTGATACCACTTCGTATTTTGTTTTTTTGAGTACCTACAACAACTTACAAAAAATAATTTGCGCTGTTCGTTTGTCTTGTGCTGGTTTTTGTTTTTTTGCGATATCGTTGATATTCGCTAAATCTTTTTACGCTATTGCTATTAGTATCACATTTTATTGCTTTTGGCGACTTAGGACTATCAGAAAAAACCATTTTGTGAAATAAAAACCCCATAGAGGTACGGCCGGATTTCCAACCCACGATATCGAGATAAGAAGGTTACAATTAGCACTAGCTCGCAGATGTAAAAAAAAAACCTCCTATAAGCAGTAAAGTATCATTAACATTCTAATAGATAAACAGTAGCCGTTTCACTTTCGTAGCGCTGACAAATGAGGTGATTATCTATTCCGCCCGCGGATGTCACGCAGCTTCCGCGTCCCGTCCGCGTCCCTTGACGAATGAAACAATGACAGTGTGCACGCGCCTTTGGGCAGAGACCAAGCACGAGCGAAGCGTAAGTTTGCACTGTCTCTACTTTAGAGTGAGAAATACACACGAGCGACGCGACGAGAGACGCGTAGAGCGGCGTAGGCGACGACGTAGACGTGGCGTAGACGCGCGTAGCACTTTCATTAATTTTGGCAATAATAATGCTATTTCTTTATCTACAGGCAAAAGTTCTCCAAAACTAATTATGTATTGATGAATACAGAACGGAACATTTGATACTATGCATACCTAAACTTTGAACTATAAAATTTATATTTTCGTCAGTTAACTGTTTAAACATCCGTGTTCACATCTTAATTATATACAGTTACGCACATAGTTATCGTAGGTAATAATTATATTTGTAATAACCTTAAAGCCGTAACACTTTAAGCGCTGGGTTACCTACGCTCGTGGTATGAGGTCCAACAACACTTTCTACACTTTCTGCAGTCGATAATCATTGCATCGGCCGGTGACAGTATATTAATAATTCGCTTAATCAAATTGTGTATCCACGTGGGCGTTGTACTGAGTACTTTCACTGATTCAGTTTCGTAATAACCGTGTTGACAAATAAGTGGGTACAGTCCACATTCATAATTGCAGTACCCCGCGGGTGCCTGCTCTGTAGTTAGTCCTATTCTGTGGTTCTGACGGAGTTGGCAGAGGTTATTAATTGTTTGCAAAAACAATTAAGGTTGTTATTTTTTTCAACTCAATGTAGCTCAAAATGGCTTCTTTTGAGAATGCGTCAAAGTTCTAAAACTGTCTGTTAAATTGGTCTCTCAACACAAATCTTTTAGTAGGTACTTAAATAAGAATCCGTTTTATGAACGCTGTAGGGAAGTAATAGCTTAGTTCCGTCCGATACCGAAGTGCCTATTTGTATTAACATATCCATTGTTTAATAATCCAATCGGATCTGCCATAGTCCTCATTAGATATTCTATGAGAGTGCCATCTTAACTTCCTTCCGTAGTACGTAGGTAAGTTTAGTAGGTATAACTGCTTTGGTTACAGATAACAAAGCTACAGAAGGTGTTCAAAAGCTACTGTTCTGTGAATTTATGTAAATATACGCACTGTTGGTCATATGTTATTACTTCAAAAGTGCCACGCACGAAACGCTACTACCCACCTATTATATAGATCATATTTTTTGTTTGCAAAATAAGATCAAAAGTTAGTTTTTTGATCTTGAAACTGCCTTTAAAAACATCCGTATTTTAGCCGCTTGCTAGTTACTAATTAGCAACTGAAAATACCAATGGTTTGTTTAACAAAATTAATGATTGCAAAAAGCTGTTGACAAAACGCCGGCGGCGCCGGTCGCTCTTTCTTAATTGTGTTTGCTGTAGGTATAAACCCTGATGCACACGTGCTGTTTCTACATATTTGCCTAAAAAATCCATTGCTGGACATGGGCTTCCCCAAAAGAACGATTTTGGTGTAAAATGGAAAATATAGCTTAGAATCGTGACGCAGCTTCTTTCGTAGAATCATACCGAGTCAAAAAGTCATCCAATTAAAAGCTAAGGTACTTAAATACTTAATCCAAAAAAATATGTCGTCTTGTGGTTTGGAAAAATACCTATGACATGGATATTGTGCACGTCGTCAGCACAGTACATATGAGCTATAGAATAACTACTTAGTATAAAATTATCCCGTGATTTATAAGAATAAATTAATATCAAAGTAGCCCAGACAATAAAATTATACAACTGACCCATGCATCTCATCCCACATAGATAAAAGATCAAAGGACGGTCTTTCATCTATGCGGAATGGAATCTTTCATCTATAGCCCATCGACGGTACGTCATCGTTTGAACATTTACCTAATGCAGTGCTAGGTAGTTTCCTAGTATATGTTTTTTTTAATGATAAAAGTAATGGAACAAGCTGATAGCTCACCTGATGTTAAGTGGTAACTTCTGCCTATAACAATGCATTTGTTTGAAGAATGTTTTTACATTCCTACAATAACTAAGTAGATGGATTTTCGTATCGTAGGTAGCAGGCTTAAACCTCGTTTAGCAAGACCGGATGCTGCAGGCGTGCAAATCTGGTGGCCTGTCAATCAACTTGTAAGTACCGGCACGAGATGAACATTACTTTTACGATTCCAACTTTATGTTTATCCTGCAAACCAATTGAAGTTTTGAATGAAAATACTTGAGTGAATCTTTTGAGTTAGTAAATTATTTCGGCGAAAGTAGCATTGTAAGATAAATATTATTTGTTTATTTCTTCGTGTTAGGTAATGTTATTTTATTTATTAACAAGTACCTAACTAACCTACATAACGTAAATTATATATGTAGACCAATTCTTTTTGGTCAAGATTGTAATAAAATTATACCTAGGGTTAATCATTGGTTTTGCGAATAAGTTTCACACTTTAAAGCCTTGAGTTCAATGACTTATGATTGAGAAAGTTCTATACTTAAACTCAAATATTTTGCTATACAATATTTTAAAATACTTAGCATTGTTTTGTTAAACCACTAACTTTTCCTTTTTAATAAGGTGCGGCCAAAAGCAAATAAGCCAAAAATGACTCAATATCCGTAGAATTATATCGATTCAACAGCCGCAATATGAAATGTATTTTAAAAAGCAATGCAGTAAATTAGTATGTATGTTTTATTTACGTATCGTGGTTGTACTTAACCTTTCATTGTTCTATTTTTGGTTAAAAGATATTAGGTACAGTGCCTTCTGGTAAGATCGGTGTAATAGTGAGTCCGGATGCCAAGCAATTCAGCGATATTTTTATATGATAATTGCTTAGTTACGTGATTTATCCGAACTTAATATTAGGCCGAACTTACCAGAAGGAACCTACATAATTTTAGATTTTTGTTGGCCCAAAGTATTCACCAACTAGTCTTACAGCAAAAGAAGCAGTTATAAAGGGACAAGTCGCGAGGACTCTACTAGAAACAGAAACAAAGTTTGTTCAAAATATTGTTGAGTTTTGCATAAAAATCTCTGTGGTTACAACCACGAATTTATGTCTCTTCTAGCAACAATTTTTGTGCACAGACTTGATTAACAAAAGTATCAAGTATTTAGGTCAAGCGATTAGGCTAATAGCAGTCTTGACCAACCACAGATTAAGCTGTCATACTCACCACAGATAATTTGAAGCCCTAACTAAACGAATAGGATAAATGGTTTAGATAACGTGGCGCCAGAGCGGCACATTACATTACAGAAGCACCTATTTGTGCTTATATACTGGCCAACTCTCATACAAGTGATACAAGTAGTCTGTCTAATGTAAGTAATAAGTATATATACCATTTTTAAATTAAAAAAAAATATTTTGTTTTTTGAAACTATTGAAGAGACGAAACATTACTTCGCCGATAAAATAGTCTATGCTATGCCATAGGCTACTGTTATAAAAACAGTTTTTCAGTACCTATACGCATTCTCAATATTTATAAATTGGTAGAGAAACGCAGGTAAAGTAAAATATAAAACTTTTTGCAAAGCTTACATTCAATAATCAAACGAATAGCAAAGTAATGAGAGCTGTCAAACCGGACCTATTAGGCTGGACACCATCAACAGCAACACAGTACATTACTTGCTGTATTGGTTGCAATAACAAGTGCCTATTAAAAAATAATCTAAGTAGGTAAGTATAAAAATAACATACCTTTATAATTAGGATTAAAATATTACGATTTTTATATTTTCTTTAGATGTTGGATTACGTACTTAAGTACGTTAATAAATGGGTACCTGTAGTAAATAGGTTCCGCGTGACTAGTAGCTAATGTCAGTTCTATGAACAGTAGGTAACTAATGAGTAAGTAGGACTAGATGTGGTTCGGCACTGTGGTTGTGTAAAGATCTAGAGGTGTCAAGGGCTCTGGAGTACAAAGCGACACAATTAAAAGGTTACCAGCTTCATTAATAGTTTGAGATGAAAACTAAGATGCATTTTACGCCCGTATTTTAAATACAAACTACCTATGGCGAAATTGAATTAGATTTTTATTTTTTTTTATTTGATTTGAGTTTTGTTACAAAGAGCAGATTTTTAATTAAACTATGACGCAAATATTGTCAAATCAAAAGATTGACGTAACAGTGATTATTTTGTGCTTTTGGGCTATTGCCATGACTTACTAATTTATTTTCTTGGGTTTATTCTAAACATAGAATTTATGATAACAGGTGTAGTAGACAGCATATCCCACTTATATTAATAAGTGAAATTTCATAGCGACAAATGAAGACGAATCAACATAATTTGGATAATATTGAAAAAATCTTTAAACCATACAAACCAAGCTAATATCGATTCTAGTTTTGCGAACTGATTAAGAGAAGTTTGGCGAGTACTTTGAAGGGTAATAATGAAGTGCCAACTACAGAAAATGATAGTCATGCTTACTTTGCTTATATTATATATTTACTAACCTTAATTTTCTAAGACAAGTATCTAGACTAGCAGGTATGTACCCATGACAGTTTAGTTTAAACTTCATGATTGGCAGTGAAATAAGATCTCAGGTGAAATGCTGTTACTGTAAAATAAAATCTCGCGATCGAAGTCACGGGTATTCCAATAGCCACAGTTTGTATTCCAAAAATAAGGAATCTCTACCGGATCCGCGCTATTACGGAATTCATTCAAAGAACGACAAAAGGGAAAGCAAATAATCAAGCTGTGAAACGTTCAACTATTGTTTGGAAGTACTTTTACACAGCTTGTATTATAAAGTAATCCGATTTACTGATTTCTGCTCCTCGGACAACGGTTTTGATTGTTGGAATAAACAATTAAGTAGAAATTGATCACGATCCGCACGTGGAGTAACATTTCGTAACATTAAAAATGCTATTAAACTATTGTCTCATACAATGGTTTGTGGAAGTTACTATGTTCTTTGTAGAAATTGGAAATAGTTATTCTAATATCATGTATGAACGATGATGATGAGTGATGTCTTCCTGGCCGGTTTCGGCTACGGCGACATTGTTGCTGCTTGATGCCTATGGTGGGCTCTAAGGTGACTTGAATAGCCAATTTAGGCTTTAAAGGTTCTTGCACACAATGTGTAAGTAAGTGTATGAACGATATACGATTGCTGACTTTAGTATCAAAAATTAAATTATTTATTCTCAATTTTCTACGCGTATGTCTCAAGACCTATCTATAACAAAATTCAAGTCTACAGCATTCAAATGTTCAAAAAAGATTATATTCATGTCTCAATTTAGTTCGCGTTATTATGATTGAATTTTGCTGAGTTACGGGCCTAAGTGCTGTGACAACGCCTATGAACAATATTCACAATGCTTTTAGGCGGCACGCGGCGCACAATGTGCATGATCTATTAATTTATCATACACTAGCTGATACCCGCGACTTCGTACGCGTGCGAAACTTTCCACCAAAATATCTGTCAACCAGCATACGATGAACCTCGTAGGAAAGGGCTGCTTTTGGTTTAGAGAGTTCAAGCGGTATGTAAGAGTCCACGTCTTTGATTTCAATAAAATATAGCCTATCTTTCAATCCGGAAAAAGGCCTTCCGAATGGTATAAGTTCCATTGAAATTGGTCCAGTAGTTTAGGCGTGATCCGCGAACAAACAAACAGACAAACTCGATTTTCGGAATCAGAATCGTTTATTTAGTACATCTGCATATTTAGTTTATCCATATTTTTAGTTTTTGGCTTTTTTACAGCTTTATAATAGTATAGATAGATACCTACTAAACTACTCAATATGTGCAAACGAAGCACTAAAAGCTTGCTCCCAAAAGACCAAACGCGTAACTTACTAACTGGAGAACTATCAGCGCAGTCACCATTTTGATGTGTAGCGGCTAGTAACTTATTAATTGAGTGATTCCGTGCTTCAGCTTGAAACTCTAGTGTTGTTTACGTTTAATAGTTAGTATTCTTTGCCGGAAGCATGAATACAGAGTATCGCTACAATACTCAGTATTGCTACTAAATAGGTAGGTAAGTAGGTACCTAGAAATATTACGTATACCTACGTGTATACTCTATTCCTCCATTCAAAACCTTGGAGCATGCAGGATTTTGTTACAATAGGCAGTTGCATGCTGACCTAGGTACCCAAATTAGGTCAGTTAGCGAATATTGGTGTTGTCACAGGGTAAACAGGGTATTCTGTGAAATACAGCTCACGAAGTTGAAACTTTTAATATTTACTCACTTGAATTATTTATCTACTGGAATAATGAAGGAAATAGTTTTGGTTGGCTATGTTGTCTGATTCATATACGCGCATAGATCCTGCGAGGTTTGCTTTTTTAACCCCTAAGGAAAAAGTGTCATAGTCCAGTAGTATGGAGAATTAAATTATCTAAATACCTAAAGTGAATGTAAAACTGTAGACCTACCTTTACGGGAAACGTGTGAATTAATGTGTGTTTGAACTCGAATAACGAAACACGATGCCCTGTTTACCGGACACTCATTGCCAATCTATGGCATTGGCCACACATTGCCTACCGGATATTTGCAATTCGTATTGAACTATCGAGTAATTGGCTCATCGAAGTGTTTTCTTTTCTTTTGTTTTTAACTCTTAAGTTATATCATTATGCTGACTTAGCTGAGAAGAATAACTTGACGGCTCTAAAAACATGTCCCAGACATTACAGCGCCACGCTCATAAGAGAATGGGTAAAAAGCGTAAAAAGTTACTTCTTACGTCGTATAAATCATCTTAAATTAGATGCAAAATGCCTAAAAGCTCTATCATCATGCCGTTCTGTCTTAGGTACCGAGGTGCTCTAAAATAAAATACTGCACAGTTTGTAAAACGCCTTGGAATGTCAACTTCTGAGCCTTTTGAACTCAAATTAAACCAGCCGTCTATTTATAAACGAACCTTACTTTTGCGTTTTAACTCTCCAGTCTCAGATGTTTTCCGCGTGTCTCGCCTACCCATTACCGCTGAAGGGGAAACTCTAGGGTAAGGGGAGAACTGAGCTATTTTCCCCAAGGGAGCATGTCCACCTTTGCCAAAGTTATTCTTGCGGTCGGGAAGATTAGAAACAGTTTCATTTGTATGGCAAATATGTCTGGGAATAGAATCATAGTGAATGGTGTTCGCATGTAGGTACAAGTTTGTCCGATTTGTAACCTACCGCTGCTCGGCAACCCCAAAACGGATAGCATTTCCGGGGAATAAGATGTTTCAAATATTATGAATGTCGCGAT
Source organism: Eulithis prunata (assembly GCA_918843925.1). Taxonomy (NCBI): domain Eukaryota; kingdom Metazoa; phylum Arthropoda; class Insecta; order Lepidoptera; family Geometridae; genus Eulithis; species Eulithis prunata. The sequence continues at coordinate 3,508,249 of OU974014.1, read as the reverse complement.
TTTGGGGCATTGAAAAATCTGTACAAAAACTTCGAGAAAGTATAATAAGTAGGTAAGTAACTTTTAAAAGTTTTATTTACCCATTGAAATAAGTTTTAGATATATACCTAAACATTGATAGCGACTAACCTACATTACCCATAGCGACAGCTGAAATTGTAGACTGTGCGTAAAAGTGTATTTTTTACAAAAAACTATACCCCACTTATTTTTCGGTATACTACGTATAATCTATGCGTAGCTTTGTATACATACCTACATATTACCGGGAATGTCGAGAGCATGTGTGTAGGTGTAAGGAAGAGGGCGACCGGAGAAGTGCGCCTAAACTACACGCACCAATAAATATTTGATAACTTTTCGTAGTCGCGGCCAAGAGTTTTATCTTCGTTTTATCGGAACGCGTAAAAACAAGATATAACACTACAGGGGTGAAAGCTTAGGCTCGCGACTATTTTGCAACCGCGACCACATTTTACAATATTATTCAATTCAAATAACTAAGTATTCATAGACATTCTGGCTGGTAGCGGTCACGGTCGCCAAGTGGATGCGCGTGGTATCAGTTCGAGAGCTTTTTATCCGACTGCGTAATGGAAGTTATGTTTCAGTACTTTTAGACCTACTTAGGTCGAGTGTGGACTGATTCAGATAATAGAAACATTAGGGTTTAGCTAGTACCGATCAGACTATATTTGAGTCATTAGTTAAAAAAATTGCGATAATGTATGTATTGAGGACCTGACACTTATTTGCATAGAGCAGAACTAAACACTAGCGTGTGCTACCATGAAATCGAATTAGCTATCGAGCTATATTAACATTTATGTACATATTATTATTAGAATTAGCTATGCTCAGAACAAGTTTAGTCACCGGGCATCTAAATCTAGATAAGTTATGAGCAGGTCAGAGAAAATGCATTATTATATTAGCAACTGAGCCCAAAATGGTTCCGTAAGCAAACCAGAATGGGTTAAATTAATAGGTACTTATAATCAGGCATCCTGCCGCCAAACGACATCGTTAAAATATTAAATTTTGTATTTATAGCAAACTTTATTAGCCCCGAAATACGAGATTTCCGCTTTTTGTACTAATATTTTGTGACAGCCAGCCCTATAGGTACATTATACAATCTATTGCTGCTTGATTTAGCAATACTTTGAATAAAAAATAACTAGAGAAGAAAAGAAACGAAGAAAAGCGATCCATAAAAATAATGGTATAGGTACATATGACTTTGAAGAATTCTATATTTTTAATTTGGGTAGATCGGACACCCAATGTAACAAGTAATGTGCCCTTGATAGTTTAGCCAAAAATAATAGCGTCTACAAGCTATAAAATGACTATAATCTAGGCACGAGCTACCTGTGTCTAAGCAACAGGTTCCTGGCTGACGCCACTTTTGGCTGAGCAACCTGCCTGCGTACCCACAGAACAGACTTACTTTCTATAAAAGGAAATCGAAATTAACTCAATACATTTCTCTTTCGGTAGTTTTGATAATTGAGAGCCCACTCTTTCGATTTACTTGTATCGAGCACTCGTCGAGCATCGAGTTAGAAAAATCGTTATTACTTTTTTTACTTTACTTCGAATACCAGTTCGTTATGACGCCTTGCGTAATCAAATTTGGTAGAATTTGATGGGTGACGGTATTGTTCATTTGTGATTTTTTTTCAATCTTTTTCGCCTTTCATCAGAGCGTCATCCGATTGTATTAGGCACACAGGCACACCCTCAATTGAACTCTCACACGCTTCTGGGACTCAATCATTGGTGGCACATACCAGCGACTCTGCTCCATTTACTTTGTTTTGCGTCTGACCTATCTGTTACGCGCTTATTGAGTTGAGCCCTGCTAGGTCGTAGCCGCCAAATTCGATTTCCTGTTATTAGTGGATTCCCCGGCTTGATAACCCGATACTTAGTTTATCTTTCCGATGCACATAAAACGGAGAGAAGAAAAATTGTTTCAGTAAACTGACCATAAACACACCTAAGCCTACAAATCTGGTGGCATTGTTTACTCAACAAAGAGCCTTTAAAAGGGTCGTCGACCTCGTGTGTACCGTTAAAAAAAGTGGCTTGTGTTACACCATATTCCCTTGAGGATATGGGAAACAAACAAGAAGTGGCCAGCAATCGATTGTGGATAAAGAAATCGAACAATATAATCTCAATGCACCGTACATGCGGATAATTGCAGAGCACATTCTAGTATGCCATAGAAGGATTCAGATCTTCGCCTGGAGATATAAATAGCAAGGCGGACCCGACCACAAATGTAAAGTGGACACCAGTCAGTTTAGAAGTGCTCGTGTCTATTTCCAACAAGTGTAAATAAATCAAGCGAGTAACTTTCGTAGTACTTATACTAGGTTGTCACTTTCATTGGTTGCCGACCGACGGTCGCCGCCGAGCCGAGCCTCGTCCTGTTCGCAGGGCTTATGTTTCATCAGTGATAGCTGCTAAGTCCGAACACGAATAAATCTTGCTCTGGATTATAAGAAACAGTCTTGTCTGTCTTTTATTTTGTTCAACTTGATCCGTGCAGTGAGGTATAATTTATAGGTATGCTAAAATTGCCGTACGCATTGGCACGGAGAGCTTTTCAGAATCAACTCAGATGATAGCGTGTATTGTATACTATCTACTTAGGTAATAATCTTTGTGTGGGTGGGTAAATAGTTAACTGATAACCTTCGACAATAATTAAAATGATGAACTTGACATGCAGTGCGATTCTATTTGTTGGCCATTTGAAAATTAATCATCATTGTGTAAATATGGCCTTCATAAATCATGCTGCTTGATTAGTTATGTCATGAGATAATTTAATGCAACAAATTTTCCATACGTTCGGTCATATAAGATAACAAAACAATATTTGCCTAAGGATAAAAGCAACAGAAGATTTCATCTCGCGATTTACTTGCTAGCGTCTCAAAAACGTTCGAACTGCCACTAGTTATCGGTTCGCTATCGGTAATAGTAATACAGATATTAGAATGCGTAAATGGCTTGCTAGGGCCCACGTGTCAGTACTCAGGTCACATTTCACCTGTCAGTAGATACCTCACGCTTAGCGAGATTCCTTCCCACGGCCTTGCATTATTTGCAAACTTGGTCACCTCTCGAATACCCAGTGAAATGAACGAGCTCTAGAAAGACTCAATTAATCTGACCATTAACTATGAACGTTTAGGAGGTCAAGCGAAAACAGCAGAATGGTAAGATGCAGCGTAGTTAGCAAAATAATTGTGAAATAACTTGTGAAATTCAAAAGTAAAACAATTTTAATTCATACTACGGTTGGTAAACATTTGCATCAGACGAGTAACGAGTGGTGATATACTTAATGGATGCGTGTGCATCCACGTTGGCTTCAGTGAACGCAGCAAGCTTTTCGTGCTCGGTAGTAAACCAAACGCGAACCAAAACAAATGGACACGACACCGTTACCACTTCGCAGAATAAAAAAAACCGAGCAACGGTAATCTTTGTTCGTAAGGTCGAAACCCCGTCTTCACGGTAAGGCATCGCAAATGCTCAAGATTGCGATAACTCTATAATTAAAATCAAAGCGAGCATTGAACGCAAGCAATTTATCTTCTCGGCATACAGATGTTCGATACTTAGTCGGCTTTTTGTTGTAAATTAATGCCAAAAGAATCTGCAAAAACTCGAGTGCCACCATGTGTTTCTAAAAATGACGAATCAATCTCAGTTTGTTGTCACCTATAGTGGATCCAGATGTGGCTGCTCATAAACGTTAATAACAAACTCATGTGAATCGACGCCTGCGCGCTTCGGTATTTCTATGAGATTAATGAGAAGTTAAAATGGCTTCATGTACTCGTACTTATAAGAAGGTTAGGTTAGCTAATTGAAAAGATTTCCCAGTGATTCATCAATTTATTTCTGCACTTGAATAGTCTATAGCCTATATACGCTCCAAATACGAATTGGATCCAGGTCGGCGCCTGTTCCAAAGGATTGAAATTGATTACTGGAAAATGTTCCTATAAAATTCCGATCAATACGTACACGGAAGTATTAATTGTGAAAAACTAGAGAAAAAGACAAGTTTCACTTCCAGGAATTGAAGGTGCGCGATCGTTAATGCAAACAAGAGAGCTGGAGTAAAAACGGATCAGTACGTTTGCTATTGTCCGTGGTGAAGACGGAAGGTGGCCGTGGGAGCCAGCGCCCGACCTGCTCTATCGCGGGAAAATATGGGTACCGTTTACATGCACTCGGAAAAACACACTCGATCGAAATCACAGAAAACAACTAGGTTCACAGACGTAAATTAACTACACTCGATGCAATACGGATCTCAGATCAACGATAGTTTAAAGCGTTAACTTCAAGTTTTTTACTAAACTACGATTGAATAAGCCGATAGCCCACCCCAATGTTTAGTGGTAACCCCTGCCTATAACAATGCATTGCCTCACTGAGCACGACCACCGAGGACGTGCCCTATGAAGCTTTGCAGTGCCCCATTGCTCTTGAGTTCTTCCCTGGATGAGATTGTACAAGAAGCTCTGCTACTAAGTAATGTGCACCAGATTTTTTTTGAAGAGAATTGATTAAATATACGCTACAGCGAATGCTTTGGTGCAATATTGCTTTACGGCCTTTTAAAACGTTATTGGAATGGAAGTGCAGCGGTTTTTCAGTTTAATTAAATACGCATGGTTGAAACCAATTTAAATGTTTACCTATGAAATATTTATCAGCTTTGGCTTTATGACGTTTTAACCTGACTTCAAAAAAGAGAAGATTCTCAATTCGGTTATATGTTTCGCAGGTATTGCCTTTACCTTATTACCTTTCAGTATTATGAACATATTACCTGGCTAATTGTACACAAGAATTTCGATAATCTCAAAACAAGTATATTAGTAGGGCATGATATGCCAATTTAGAAGACAAAACCTCATCGGCACTAACGAATCGAATAATGTATGCATCGATAGTGATTGATTTACTACTTAAAAAATCTCATCTAATTTGTTCACGTCGTCCTTATTCGTAAGATTAAAATTTCACTCTACGTAATGGCTATAAAGTGATGATCATCTAGCTAGTTGGTTAGTTTTCGGTCGACAGGTGTGCGGTGATTTCGCTACTGGTTCGGAACGCCTCGGGCAGGTACCTACCAATGTCAGAGACATGACTTGACCTTGCTAGGCCTGCTTTTCTTGCTTTGGTACTTTTATTTTAAATCGATCCATGCGTTTCATGTCGTATCAAAACTTACAAGTCTAAAAAGTTTGCAAATTATCCAACACCATCAATTATTGGTAGTTTCGCTGTAATAATATTTCTAATAAATCTTAGAAGTTATTTTGTTTACCAAGTTACTAGGAGCACATAACATGAGAGTAGTAACTATAGAAGAATAAAGATAGTATGTGAACAATGATCACACCTTTCTGTAATTTGATCCAGGGCAATAAGATGGAGACACGTTTGCTTCGTTGTATCAGAAACGAGCCACAATAGTGAACGTTTACAAACAAAGCAAGATTTTGTTGACAAATTCACCGTCTTGGAATTAATAAATGGCGGTGAGCGCGCGCAAAAATACACAAATAATAAATCACATTTTTTAAATTACAAAGTAAGTAAATTAAAAAGTAATATCCAACCTTACTAATAAGACAAGTACTTCATCAACAGATTTGGATCGTAAAAGTAATTAAAGTTTACTGCAGAAAGTAATTTCACACACTAACTAAATACACACAGAATTTTATTGAACACAATGAGATTCAAATTGAAATCTTTTATCCATGCTTCTTGTGAGTCATATTATAACAATCGCGTATACTATATAGTATTAGGTACCTATATGATCTGTGGCTATATGTATTAAATATTTATATTTGTGGTACACGTCAGCACATTGAATGGAAGTAATTTCAAAGTTGTTCAAATCTTATTTACATTTAACTTTTAACTTATTTCGACCAATAACAAAAACATAGTTGCATAATGATGATATTTAGCACAAATTAAACATTTCTCGTAAAGATGTCAACTAGACAAGCTTTTTATAGAAAAAGTCTTGTCATTAAAATCTTATAGTGACAGATAATGAAAGAGCAATCACTTGAATAGAGCTGGTTTCCAACACTTTGTGTTCACATCACGCCTTGTACGGGAGCAACTTGATCTTTATAAGCGCATAAAAAAATATACCAGTCTCTGTTAAAATCACTAGCGAGTTTGTTTTAAATGTCAAATACTCAGACAATTAAAAAGATAAAGATTGTGAAAAGAAACTGGTAGACTTGCTTTAACCAAATATTTTTGTAAAAGGATCTGCGGATCTGCCATCTTTCGTCTAAGTTTCACTTCTGCGTCATTGGAATAACATATTTATAATCTGGTGCCGTCAGTCAGGTGAGGTTTTGTATGGCGGCGCCATTATTGTCTATCACGGGTTGATAGGTCTATCACCAATACGGGAGATGCCATAAGCTTCGATTACAGATTTGCGAACATTTACTTACCGCGACACACACTCCGGCTCTCCTCTGGTCAAAGAGGATGCGTAGGAAATGCATTATCCAATCGTAAAAAAAAAGGATATATAGTAGTTTTGGTAAATGTATATTATTTAGGGTGAGCCATGGCACAGATCATATGATACTAATAACCATGGTAAATCTCTGCATCTATAATTGATCCTTCATAAACACAGTTTTTAAAATATGATAGATATTTGAGGTTTTTATACAACTCTAGTGTTTTCTACTTTGTGCTCATTCACGTTGGTAATGACTCTTTGTTTGATACCGTGAAACGCTTAACGCTGTTTACGCACAGCGCATTTGTCATATTTCATACCATAGTCACAAAATAGATGTGTAAAAATTGTGCGTGTAATTCAATCAGCTGCCTTACCGCCAAGATTAATGGTAGTGGAAATCAAAAAAATTGCTGGCTGTACACCTATCAAATACATTTTACAAAATTTACTTCATTGGTTTTCAAATTCAAATTCATTTATTTCTCAGATGTCAAGATCCATATTTTGTTAGTTTCACGGTACATCTCGAATGGGTTAGTATAGTATTATAGTTAGTTATGCATAATTATATAATAGGCCTTTACATCTATTCAAGATAATTTATACAGCGTCAGGAGGCAACGTATGCCTACACTTAACGGGACACTGTAGTGCCTGGGACAATGTTTTAGATGGAGTAGGCTTGCCCAGCACCTATACCATCCTCTCAGCCTAGTCAGCCATATCCACAGGAATATGGCTATATAATTATATACCTAGTATATATTATGTACATAATTAATGAATATGACTATTAGGTACTTACTTTTAGAGAAATTACAGCTAAGTAGGTATATTTCACTTCAATGACAGGAATGTTTGTTTCATTTTGTTAATAACTATTCCCTATACAGTTTTAATGGATTTAGATATGGCTAACTGTAAAAAGTATGGAGTTTGCGTAAACCTTCTCGTACTCTCCACTCTCTCTGTTTCTGTTCTCTGTATCTTTCCACTTTGTATTAGGAACGTAGGTTGTAAATAATATTCATCTTTTGCCATAATTTAGAAGTAATAGCCCTCTAGGTCTGATAAATAAGAGGTAAGAACTTCGCGCAGATATCTAGTTTCGTTTCTTTGATCCAGCCGGTCATTGTTCCATGATTCATCTCTGTTCTACCTAGTGTGCTACGCTCTAGTGAGACTGTTATCTAATAATTGTAACGTTTGACATGTGTGTATGTTGGTTTGATAAAGTGAAAAAATGACGTACAGCCGTAAACGTGTATAAATAAACATAAAAATGTGTTATTTTTTTTTCATTATAAAATGCATTCATTGACGACATTATTCGAAAGTTTTATTTTTGTTTGGGAAATGTTTAAGACATACTCGTAGTTAGCGCCTAGTATTATTTACGGTTATAAATACTGAAAATGAAACATGATTTTTTTTTATTTCATACCATAATATACATAACCAGGCACCTATATAAATAAACAAAATTCAGTAGCTTAAATTTAACAGCGATGGGTACATATAAGTTATCAAACAGGTGAGAAGAAATTGTTTAATGGTTATAGGCGTTAGGAACTGGATGGAAAATGGAGTGCCGCTAATTCAAATGTAATATATTTACTATGATACCCACGCTAGATAAAATCTGTATTGTAGGTATCTTGATGTACGATTTGTTTGGCAGTTTACGAGTGTAGTCTCAGTTTACAGCTTCAGGTAGGTATATAAACATTACATTAGCAGATATATTTTTTATAAAATTGTTTGTTATTGGAAGACAAAGCGTGACCCGAGATAACTATACATGCGTAATTTACCATGTGATTAGTACACATTGTATCTAATATCTATAGTTGCCTAACAATAGACGTCGGATTTTTCCACACAAATAAAAAAGTTGTTATCAATCAAAAACAAATAATAATGAATTTCCACTAATACTTATAAACACAACGCGAAAATATATCTGTCATGGCATTGGAACCAGCGGTCTTACCATCAACTGTAATAGAGTTTGACAGCTTCGATCGTAATTTTTACAACCTTAGCACTACCCAAAACATTTAAAACTGAAGTAATGGATAATTATCAGCGGCTGGTTTTAACTTAAAAACATTATCGAGATTATTATAATAAAGGCAACTAAATTTTTGATTTCTATTAGGTACACTTTGCGGTAAGGTTGCCTTGAATAGGGCACCTTACTCGATAATAGAGTTAAATCGCGGGCAAAACCTACTATCCAATATATATTTTTTTGTAATTGTGACTCAAATAAATATGTCAGCTATTTATGAATTAAAAGATCAACATCAAAGACTCGGCTTTGTGAAAGCACTTATCAATCACTGAATGAACTGATAACGAAAAGTAATTACAAAACAAGAAAAGTAGGATAAAAAAGCCGCGGTATGCATGAACTAAGTATATTATTTATGTATTTATAACTAGGTATTTTTAGGTGTACTCAAACTGTAGGTACAGATAAGGCAATTCAACAATATTTGTTCTGATAATTTGAAGTCCATCAAATGTTTACAAAGCAATGAATCAGTGGAAACATATAATACAAATGCTTGTTCAATAAAATCTATTGGTAGATTGCAAGACAGATTAATAAAATATGTTATACATTATGTACCGTATACTTGTATTCTAGCGAATAGCTAAATGTTTTATTTCATTTCAATATATTCAAACGCATAAATGTAATGTATCAATATATGTTTCAATACAATTTTGTGTAAATATAAAAACATAGGTATATACTTATATTCTTGTGAAAATATTTACACAACTCATTTTATTGGTTTTCTGTGTAAAAGACTTCAACGCGCACTTTTTTAGGACATACTTTTTAATTTTGGTACAAGAAATGGTGTTCCGTTTCTTCCATGTTTCTTCGTATTAATAAAACTGGTCTGATAAAGTAAATATTCTTAATTATAATATCCATTTTATAATCATTATTAGATAGGAATATTTGATTTTAATGACTGGACCTATTGCAAATCGACTGTCATGGTTTCTATAATGTAACTCAAATATTGTATTCCTTAGCAGTTAGAATTGATTAAAAATTTTTACAGAACCTTTGCGAGCAATTACTGTTTGCATAATATATTAAACGTATGTTTACTTCTTTGAATTTTTTGTACAGGTGGTATATGGTAGGTTATTTCATAATTTTTTTGGTTTATTTAATTACATGGTTAAGTAGCATATTGGTCACCTGCAAAACGATTACCCAAGTACTTAAATACCTAATTTTTGAATACAAATGATTATTGGAAAAATCAACTAACGACGTGAAATATTAATGCAGGTAAACAAAGGAGCGATAAGTCGACCCAGTAGTCGTACTGACATAGAAACAGTTTCGATTATTGCACTCAGGCGACCTTCGTTCGACAAAATGCAGTTCACGGCGGCGTGCGATCTCTTCAACGCATAAAATATCAGCTGAACTGGACGGTACATAAATAAATTGAAATTCAAAGGTACTTACCGTAAACAGACGGCAGCGTACAGAATACACCGATCACCTCCAATGTGAAGTCACACAAAACAAAATAAACAACACAAAACCAAAACAGTCTGTCGCGAAGAAAGCGTTCACGATATTCGGCGGGGGACAAGTTAAAAACACCACTTCATTCACGTATGTCGTACTGTGACGGAGCGTGTAAAGTTTCGCTGTCGAGAGCGAACGCGACGGACGTGCTTTGCACTCGGCGGTCTCGCATCGAATGGTTTGCTTCCCGCTCGTCACTCGCTTCGTCTGTCGAGCTCGAGCGGAGCGCGACCAGCGAACCTCGTCGGAACGAGACGCACCGTTTCCGTACTGCGACGCATCCAAAAAGAAAATTGACTGCATTCGAACTAATATGCATATAATCGGACATCTCCCGACATCCGGCGAATCCGCACTGATACTTCATATTAGCATTTCGCATAACAAGTTTGTCGCCTTCTCCGGTGACTAACCCCGGTTAACTGATTTGTTACATCTGGGGGAGCTTTTACCTGTTTGTTTTTGTTTATCTATAAATCGAAGTTCAATGAGAAGAGTGAATATCGCACCTTTGTGCGGAATAAGATTCAACCACAACTTACTTTTATAAAACTTACCATCAAATAATTGTAATGTGCCTCAATGATATTTTACAGGAAAGCACTCATTTTCAGGACCGGAAATAACATTATTGTATAACGAAGTACCAGATTGCATGACAATGTCGTAATAACACCAAAAACATTCGTAAATGTCCACAACAAAACAACCATCAAACAAATTAATTTAAAGCGCAATAAAACCACATTTACACGACGCCCGTTTCGCTGTGAGAGTTACTTAGCGGCTAAAAGGTCCCTTTATCTTTTAATTTATAAACAAAAAATACTTCCTTAAGCGTTTTTTTAAGTGCCAAATCAAACAGACCCTTGGGGTCCTCTTGATTGCTTTGGAGAGATAATAAAAATATAGCCTTGTGTAGAAGGTCAATCATGATACCCACTCCAAAAAAGACCTACATTTATTCAGGACACGGGATGTCAATGAGGAAATCCAGTATTATAACGTAATAATTGCATCCTTGAACTTCGATTACTGCTTAACCCTTTTTCGACTGAAGCGAAACGCATGCACATAATATATCGTAAATATAGTCACCCAGTTTTTATTTTGACACCACGTACATATTAAGTGTGCCTATTTTTTTTCATAAGTCGTTATTTCTGGAATTTTATTCCAGTTTTCCCCTGCCGGCAGTCGCTGAGGTCGCTAAGGGGATTATTGGACAAAAGTTCCAGAAATCCCTCACGCAGGGGACTGACGCAGGGGAAATCTGGAATGAGCCATAGTATAGTGTTCATAAAATGTGTTGTAAAATATAGTAGCGAGTGTATTAGAATGCATGCCGTAGTAACAAACGTTACGAGTACTGGTAGTTGTACTAAGATAGTAGTTTCATCTTAAGATTGTTCATTTTAGGTATATTTGCAGGCCATAATGGACAGGAGACTACCGTACCTTAACTAGGTAAACATGTAAACAAGCGAAAGCAATGGTTACGATAGCGTGTAACGGAGAGGTAACCGTTGATCAACAAGCACATACCAGTTAGTTCACCGTACTGTCTGGAGTTGGGGTGGGTTTGTAGTGTGAATGGCTGATTTTATATTGCCACCGATACGACACGACACGACACCTGCATGATATCGGTGGGGAGCTAATCATCAATATGTTTTGAGCGAAACGTCACTTCATCTGCCTCTCAGGCACAAATCAAAGTTTTGATTTTATTTTTACTACCCCTTTCTTCGAAGTTTTATATCCTTCTGTATTCCACGTGACATCGAGTTTGTGCTTTGAATAAAGACATTGCGAGTTGATCATTTTGCTGTTTGAGGAAAATTAGGAAAAAAAAACATTTTCCTAGGTAAAATATTTTTTCCCTTTTCCCTTTAGCGCAGTGAAAGGAAAATATTCCCCCATCATTGCTGTGGTTTAGAAACTGTATGGAAAACACTGGATTCGGGTCATAAATAACGGAGTTTTTACCAAACTACCATCAGATTAGCGTCTAATGCTAGGTTGCTGCCGCATGGAGCGAATCCAATCGTTTTCGTGACGTGTTCAATGTGTTCATTCTTCTTCTTCTTCTCTTCAATAATGGCCTGTGTCCGTCATTTCAACAGACAATTTTGCCAATGTCAAGTGTTAAAATTGTAATAAATAAGTCAAGTCAAGTCATTTGTCAAGTCGGCTGTCGTTTGTTTTGAAAAGAAAATGGTGGATTTTCTCTTCAAAAACTAACACAAATTTTCACATTCAGAAAAACCACTTTACACACATTTATTCCAATGGCTCACACTTTATGTTACGACCTAAGTATTATTGGTTAAAATTCCACCAAAATTAAACAACAATACTCACAATAACACAAGAAAAACTATTAAAATAAAAGTGCTGTGTCGTTTCAAAAAATGTCAAAACTTGGATTGCTAAATGATACATCGACCATCACCATGGCAACGAATATTTCAAATCAAAATCATGATGGCAATACATTATATATATGCAAGTTAACCAATTCTTTATTATGGGCTTGTTTACTAAACTGCTACTCATCACTACTACGCAGCCAATCATGATTTACAGCTATTAAAAATAGCTAGTTATAATTTAAAAAAAAAAAACTATTTTAAAATTCTGAAAAAGTTATCAACTTCTGATGTTGAACGCACCCAAAAAGGAATTGATTTATCTATCTATTATTTATTATTTTTGAACAAAACCCTGACGAAGAATACAAGGAGTTAAAAGTACTGGCCAAACAGATCCTTAGCAGGCACAATTTGCGTATGGCTATCTGCGCGTTGGTCTAATGTCCAAGGAAGTGGGCCGATTTTGATGAACGAGGTGTCAAATGATTCGTCATGTGCTCGGCAGTGACCTGGTTTCTTTATTTCCCCTAGTGCACCCAAACTAGTCGCCTGAGAACATCTGTAACAACTCTTATCTTGAGTCGACGCATCGTTTCAAATCGTCCTAGCAATTAGGAAGGTATGTGTGATTTGAGGTAAGTAACAGGTTATCTAAAAGTTTTAGGTAGTTTCCTATATTAAAAAATAGTCTCGTGACGCTGGCAGTTTGAAAGCAGCCTGTATGCTTTCACACTGCCAACGTCACGACACCTCATGCTGTCGTCGGAGATATTATGCTTACATTTTTCACACCGGGTACCGACTACGATACTTTTGTTCAAGCCTGACATATCGGTAGCCTGTGTGTATCGGTGTCAGGTAGTATCATCATCATCAACTTATATCAGTCCACTACTGGACGTAGGTCTCTCCCAAGACGCGCCATTAAGCCCAGTCTTCGACTCTTTTCATCCACAGCACGTCGCACTGCACAGCACACGCCCAATGATTTGTCGTGTTGTTATCATAATCTGCTTTTACTTGCTTACTTGTACGGATTGTATATATTATTTATTCTTTATTTGGTGATAGCATTAGTGCTCGGCGGCATAAGACTCCTTAGATTTCTATTCGATTTTGTGGTGAACTTACGGTTCCTAGTGACCTTTAAGTATTTATTCTAGTGAAGCCATCTCACGCATCGATTTTCGTTCCATGGTCTGCACTTGTGAAACTTTCTGCACCAACGGCCGCTGGTTTTCCGTGCTATGAATTATTGTCATCTGCAAGTTCTTCATTTCATGGGTTATTCAGCGTAAGGGACTAACTAGGGGTAAGTACAGTTTAGTACACCACTGCAAAAGCTTTTAAGCCAGTGTTCATCAACACTGTAAACCAGGCGTTTGACGACTGTATAACCACACCAATTCTTTTCTAAACTGGAAGATAATCACCCTGCTTTACTTCGTCAAAGCCGGGTATCAAACAAGTAATTCAGTGGAAAAATGAATAGGTACCTAAACAAACGAAGGCGCTGTTAGCAGGAAGTTATTCGTGCTTGATAAAGCTTAACCACCGTTTTAGGTGCTGGTGAAACTGATCCTTAGAGTTTGCTTACATCTAATAAATAGTCTTCGTGGCTTCCTACAAGCTTTGAAATTTTGAAACATGGTGCATGCAATTATGTAGGTAAGGAAGCGCTTTTAGCGAAAATGGACGGAAACTACGGTTTTAACGAAAATATTTTCGGTTACGTGTACTGTATTCTTACGTCCTGAAAAAACTCCATAAATAATTTAAGTATGTCGTCCTCTCGCATCATACTTTCGATTTTTCTCAATTTATTTTGTACTTTGGTTCAGCGTGTACGCATAATTGAGTATCAATGACGATGTTCATACGTAAGCACGTGAAATACATTGGTATTGATTGCAATAAACAGACAATATTTCTTCATTGCTTCATATTGTTCCAGCAAATAAGGTAACGTATATATTTTCTTGATACCCTCAATATAACGACGTTTTAAAATTACATTTTGCAGAGTTTTTGCCTTTTAATAAACCTAACTTAAAAGTAGTAGGTAAGTACGTAATATCATTCTTTTTTTGTGGTTCTGTGGCCTTTTCTTTTTCCATTAAGAAACACTTGCGGTTTCCTAGGTAATTATCCTAGTATAGAAACTCTTCGAACAGTCTCTGCAGGTTCATGACCGGCCTAGAGCGCAGTCCACTACTTGGTTTTTTACGCTATTTGTAAACAAAACGCAATCAAGTTTTTCTCAGTGCGATACTATTCGCCCTTGGCATTAAACTGATCTTTGTACCTACCTACACCAGTCTCCGTCAGTAGGTAGACCTCAAGGAAGACTAATAACCAACGATTTGTAAACTATTGTTTTTATGGACCACATAATCTGGCCATACTATACAGGGTGTTACCAGACCACTTCCGAAAACGAAAGGGGGAGCTACAGCACACCAAAACCCAACCAAAAAAAATCAGTTATCCTGAAAAATAATTATAGCCGGAGAAAACAATGTTTAAAGATTTGTATTTATTTCGCCAGCCCGCAATGTACGCATTCACGTAGGTAAGGTCGAGGCGTAGTACTATTATTTATTCTGTGTCGTAAGTGCCTACTAACGTAGGTAGGTACTAACGTAGGTCGCTCGCACGTCGCGTACTTGAATGACCCGCGATGAACTCTCAGCTGTTCATGCTGTAGTAGACGTAATCTGCGTGCTGCGTGTACATTGCTGCTTTATTTATTTTTTTTATTTTTTTTTGCTTTTTTAAATGAGATAATTAGGTAGATATGTCTTATTATGTTGTACTGTGTGTATGTAACTAGAAAAAAAATTAAAAAGAGATAGTCAAGTAAATTTTTTTTTTCGCGATTTTTTTCGCTTAATGTTTTCAGTATCATGGTCTGATTGGAACCTCCAAGTTTTCGGAAGTGGTCTGGTAACACCCTGTATAATCTGGTCTTGATAGCCGTGAAACATTGCGAATATTTAACCTACGTTATTAATTCGTTGTAAAACTCTTTATTTAGGTTTATTCAACGCCTTGGTTTGAGACTCTATACTAAAATGATTAGTGTAGACAGTGGTTTTGTTACATGCAGTCTTAATTATTTCTAAGCTAATAAAATGTATTATTTGATTAATATTTACTCGCATCGCGGTTTTCATAGCAAATTAAAAATATAGTACCATAGCTAGATTTACCTAGTAATCTACTAATTTACCTACTAGTCTAGTTAGTAGAGTTAATATTAATCAAATAATACATTTTATTCGCTTAGAAATAATTAAAACTATTAGCTAATAAATCATTAAGAATAACCATGTTGGTATAAATAAAATATTATTTTAATACCTAACTAATTAATAATTTTAATAATAATTCAATATGTTTTTTCATATCATTTATGTTGCATAGATGATATGATGGATGACTAATAGACTAGCCAACAAACCAAGTACTCTCATCATATTGGTTCCGGTTTTAAACCTCCACACCAATAGGTACACCTAACACATAAATCCCCAAAGTAAGTGTATAAATTAATGTAATGGATTCGTCCAAGTTTAATGGACATTGCATTAGCCTTTGGTATAAGTTTATCATGTCAACATAAAGTGCAATTTTTGCTTAACCCCCCGCCTGTTATCTGCGAGCTTTTAGAATGGAAATGGATGACTCTTACACCGTATTGTAATTTGTAATCATATTGAAATTTTCTGAACTAAAGGCTACTTACAAAAGACAACTAGTCTCCACGGTCTCCATGATATTTGTATGTTTTTTCGTTGTTTCATTTGTTTTCTGAATAAACATTATTCATTTGTTTTTATTATTTTTATCTGCGGTCTGAAATTTTTGTGACTTTTGATACTTCAACATTAAAATATTTTAAAAATAGTTTTCGTTTCTATGCAGATAGAATACTTTTGGGATGTTATAAAAATATTTCAAATCAATAAATATTGCATTTTATACAGTTCTGTGTAACTGAAGAATCGGGGTACCTATATAATGACAATGGCCAAGGGCGAGTGCATAAACCTGCCAATTTGTCAACGTCGCGTCGCTTTCGACTCATGCGTGCTTGATAACGCTAGATTGAATGAAATGTGCTTTTATCTGCGTGGATGTCAAGGACAAATGCTGGCGTAGGGTTATTTAAAAGTAAGATTTGATTTTGTAGAGTTATGAGTCCAAAGATTCTCAACTTCGTCGCAAAGTATGCTTTTTGCCAATGCCTCACCGATTACATCAATACAGATGATTCATATTTTTCTTCAGAGGTCGTGGGGGGTTTCATAAACACCCAAAACTTTTATCCATCTCATTCATCATACTCGCAACAACGTAGGATCAGAATATAACAGATTTGCAACAATACTGAAGTGATTGATTTTTTTTTATCTGTTTTTTTTTATCTCGTAAAAACTAATTTAATTTTGTTCTTTTGCAATAGTTACTGAGAAACATTGAAGCTTCAGTCTGGCTTCCTTTTATATCAAGCTTCATTTTATATTTGCACCAGCGTGTGCAATTATAAAATGCACACACTGGTGAAGTAAATGACACGAAAACGAGGTTCATTAGTGCGAAATCAAGCTAAAAGAGCAATGCAAAGCGTCTGACTGAGACTAGTACTGACACGTTACTTCGTTTGTGCTTTGAAAATGCCAGTTTAATTTAAAAAAATCGACGTCTGGGTTGCTTAGCTAGCAATAAACTTCATGGTATCTACCTATTAGTAAAAGCCGATTCTGAATGATCCTTGTGATTTTACAGAATAAAAGAATTAGGTGTTGGCTAATTGTTTATGTGTTATCTATATGCTGAGGTACTTTAGAAAGTGGACATTAGACTGGCAAAGTGTCCATTGTGGTTACGACAGACAAACAAATAGGCTCAAATCTAGTAAGTTTATAGCTTTTATAACGAGTGGGCGGAAAATGCACGGACACTACTAACTTTTAATGATTGCATTTTGTGGAAAAATCCACTTCCATGCCAACTCTGTCTGGAGTGTTTAACAAAAGAAGCAACCTCATTCGGAAACATATTTCAATTCAAACTAAGTAAATACTTATTTTATAAAATGAATAGGAAAAGAGGAATTATTTGAATTTCTTCTAGCTGTTACCTATTTTTCTAGTGGCATTTTTTCAGTGTAAAACAAAATTCCTTACGGATCTGGAAAGTTCTTTAAAAGTTATTCCAAACCAAATTTTTGGTACATAATTGTAAGTACACTTTGGTATACGAAAGTAACATGCGCATTATTCAATAATGCGCAAGTTATAAAATAATTGTACAAAGCAAGTGCATATTGTAACTTCCTCAATTGATAAATTGGTCTGTCACCCATATATTGTGCGATCTTCGCTGATTCACGGCTGTCTACTAACTCTTTTCTATTCTGTGAGATTGGGGCTTAGAATGTAGAACAACGTCTTCAAATTTTATGACCTCATGTACCAGGGTACCTATATCTACTCTTAGAACGGCGGTTTTCACACTGCATACGACACGCACGACACCTTCACGATATCGTCTGGAAGTTAAGATAATATCGTCTAGTTTAGTAAGTACCAGACTTTTTCATGTGCTTTCACACATCACAATGCTTTATGAGGCTCAAATAATTTACATCCTCATTTTCGGCCAGTCCCAGATTTTGGTGCAAAGCAATAATTAAGTTGGGTCCAGAACTTTATACCTAGATAAGTTGTCTTGATAGGAAAGGAGGTTCAAAATAGGTAGACCTAAGTATTGGTTATAATATTATCTTTATCACTATTTGTGTTAACAACCATATCAGCATGTTGACTAAGATTTTAAAAACATTAGTTTTCATTCATTCGCCTTATCGCAGTTGTTTACAGGACTTAATGAAAGCACGTGCAAGTGTATGAGATTCCTACGCATTCTCAAACAAAAGCTAAGGACTTTAAAATTATTCCACGAAGAGCAAACCGGTGCTTTTCTCCATGCAGCCTTAGGTGCTCTATAGCCATCGGGTGGTCTCTGTGGAAAACCTTCTCAAATAAACGAAAAAACCATTGAAACGCGAGAGGCCTATTCTGATTCAAGGAATTATTTTTTGATTTTTGCTTTATACTAAAAATAGGCGGTGTGTCATCATTGCTTATTATTCATCATCATAATAATTCGTAAGCTTAATGGCTTAAGTAACTATTTTTGCTGCCTTCTCCTATTTCTTGGTATCCTCAATAATTTCGTGGTACCTGCTTGATTTAAGTTTCACTGTGAATGATCAATCTAGTAACATACAATTTAGCCATCAACATCAAGATAAAAAAATAGTGACTCATTCTATTGTACAGTACTGAAGGAGCATAGGGATCCCTCTCAGAGTCTCTGATACGGCTCAGTAAACAGACAAAACTGGACTAATCTCCATCGTAGTACAGATTATATTATTATCATCATGTACCTCAGATTTCTTTATATGATGTGACGCATTGCTTCATCAAGAAGAAGGAAACTTGCAGATCGAATCTTGTAACATTTGTCGCTCTTTCAGATTTGAACCTGCACCTCTCGTATCGCTGCCAACAGTGGGAGCGACGATTTCACGGCGTGCAAACAGCCGTACATTTCTAATTGTTTATTACTACAAAGCTGTATGATTTTTTCCCTAATTAAAACTATTTGTGCTTTGTGCAGCACTAACGATGGGATAACAAACTGCTGCTAGTTTGTTGTGTTGCTAATTGAAGCTAAGCTTTTGTGTTTGCAATGGGGCCAATCAAAAAGAATCATAGTACCTAATCAGCATTTCATGACTGAAAATATAGAAGCACGTGTAGTGCATGTGTTCGTGTGCGTGCGTACGTGCGTAGTGAAATATTAATATTGGTACCTACTGCCTACAAGTAGTTTTTCGTATAATATTGATAAACTTTTCTGATTTTTTATAAGCATAGATAGATACCAGAGGGTAGAAGACGTCGTAGCCTCTCGAGGAAGCGCTCGTGATGACTTAGGCTCCTTCGACAGGGAATGGGTGGAATTAATTAATCAAGGATCGAGGAGATTCGAAGACGAAGCGGAGAAACATTTGCCCAGCTGTGGTTAAGTACAGGTTCATAAAAAAACATCAGCAAGTTGGCCACATACAAGAAAAAGAAAAAAAAGTAAATATGTACGTGACGAATTCGTCGCCAACCCCGATGCTGCACGATGTTTAGCAAACATGCAGCAAATTAAACGGTACATGCTAGCCAAGGAGCCAATGGTAAAAAACTTACGTCACAGTAACACCGCCACCCGCGGTTGGGTTTTAGTTAGTACCTAGCTAAAGTTTTAAAATCAAAGTTTTTTTCTTGTCATTAACGGTAAAGTGTATAAAGTACGCATACAATGTTGTTGTATTGAAATGCAGTTCAATTGTGGTTGCAATGTATGAATTAGGTTTTGGTATAGTGGCATACTTAAAGTGCGTTGTCACCACCATAAGTTTAGAATGAGTACCGACTTTAAAGTCGGTTTAAACCTAACTCAAACTAGCTTAGAAATGTTTCCTATTATAACGTTTTGTGACAAGCTGTATAGCTTTAAATAAAATAACATAAATGTATGACGTAAGAAAAATACCACTGTCTCCTATACTATAGCGCGTGACCAATTCGCGTGTTCACTACTTAAATCTTTACGAGCGTGTTTTCGCTGAGAAATGAAGCTGTTGTGATTGGGAGTTCCTCTATTTAGGCTTTAGAATGATCGGAGCTGTAAACATAGCTAAAAGGAAGTGGATTTGTTCTTTTTCTTTCGATAGCCAGTTAGGTTATCAAATTGAAAAAGGTTGAAGTTCTTGGTTACGTTCACGTTCAGTAATTGCAGTATTATTAAAATTTTCGCTCAAGATGTTACTCACCTCCAGGCAAGTAAATAAATTCTTGCAGCTGCCTAATAAAACGAGAAAGTCACATTACTACACAAAGCTATCGGCATTCGGTGAAAGTGCTTTAATAATTTTCGATGTCTTTCCTCGGATTAATTACAACTGAACCAATTCATTTCAACAGTTTATCTGTGCAATAACACGCACTCAATTATATAAATATCAATGTTATTTTATTCTTCAATATAGATTTATTATCATCATATTATTATCGCTTGTAGAACCTGTAGCGTACCGAAGCTGGCAGGAGTGAAATTCGTCATGCTGGTATGATGATGATGATGATGATTGATGTCAGCTAAGACGAAAGGTTTAACGAAGAGTCTATCTCGCAGAAGAAAATAGAAATAAAGGATAGAGAGATAAAAAAAAATACGTTTGTTGACTTTTCTCGCACCAAAAAAATAATCACTCAGCAAATCAGAAAACAACGCAGCCGAAATCACGATCCTTCTCTAATCCCCCGAGCTCTGACCCAGTTTTTGATATACAGCAATCTGCTAAATTACCTTCAGGTAATCAAAACTGTCTGGAGTATCCCTTAACTTGGAGACTACCGGGGTTTCAGACACCATAGAATTTGTATTTTTTTCGAATCCGTAATTTTTATGATTCGAATTTTAGCAGAGCTTGTTTAGTCAAGGAATTTGGAGTTCAAGTTGCACCATAATAAAAATACTCTTTTTTAAAGACACCAGTAGGTACTAAAAATACGTCAAATAAATCGTCAGAAAGCCATCAGCTTGGAACCTCAGATGAGAGTTCCAGGACCTATGAGATGTCAGTCAGGAAATTTTAGGAAGATGCTCGCACACTCATCGGATTTTTTTTACTTTGATTTTAAATATCCTAGATTTGCATGACTGTAAAAACTGTCTGTTTATTTAGCTGTATCCAATAGGTAATAGCATTAAGCAGTATACAACCTCCGATAGTGCAAGTAGCCCTTTGAACGCCTAACAAGCAGGGAATGGTATTACCGTCGTCGCGTGGCCCAGGCTAATCCTTTGATGTTCGAGTTACGACTACATAGTTAGCTAGGTAGCTTAGCTGCAGTGTTCATAACTGCTCGTTTTACGTAGGTAGGTCACAAAGGTCAAGCTGTCATATAAGTTTTCACCGTAAAGATCAGGGTATACAAACTGAACATTAATGTATGGGATCTCAAAATTGGTTTTTATGATTTGTATAAGAATAGTGGGTACAAATTGGCTATAATTCAATAGCTTTTGAACTTTTGTTTTAAAAACGATACAAGTCCTGTAAGGCATGTAAAGAGAAGCAGAGGAGATGGCTAAGAACCTGATGGCTTCTAAAGGACTTTGTTGCCGGACTGGTTTTTGTAGTACCTACTATACCATGTTACTTTGAAGTTACTATTAAATTGATATCATAGCTTTAACAGTAAAAAACTACCATTTTCTTTGGAAAGACAGTGGATTTTTGATATATAGAACGCAGCAGGCTCTTTATTTTACTGGTTTATGTGACTAATATATCTACGTGTCGCTAACTCTTATTTCTCTAAGGAGACTTTGCCCTCATACTACGTTGCGAAAGTATCGAGAGGACTATGACGCACGGTATGCTCGACTGGCAACTATGACCGACTGTGGTGTGCCTAACGACAGGTGATTCCTGTTGGATGACGCATCAAGCCAGAGGTGCTGCACTGTTAGGTATGTAATGGAAATTACGATACTAATTAAACAAAGAGAGAGTTGGCCAAGTTCTAATTATTTTAAAAAAAATTGGGTATCAGGTGTGTTGGCAGACAAATGCTTAAATTTAGCTAAGTACTACACCTGTAGTACTTAAGTAGTAGTTTAAGGCCCAGGCACTACAGTGTCCCGTTAAGTGTAGGCATAGGTTGCCTCCTGACGTTGTATAAATCATCTTCAATAGGTAGATGTAAAGACCAATAGATATACTTATGGAAAATAACATTTTAGAAAAAATCCAGCAAGTGTAACCCTGAGTTAATAAAGCCAGACCGCCGAAACATGTTTATCATTGAGAAAAAGCTTAAAAACGATGAAATACTAAGCAGATGGTTCTGTTACTGTTACCGCGGCTCTGTGTCTGCCAACATCAACATACAGTCGAGTGTTGATACACAGTGGCCGCTCTATCTAATAGTACTATATCTATGAGTTTCTTATTGGGCTACTGCCAAAGTTTTGTTTATATTTCTCTGCTAGGAAGCCGCAGACGTGAAGGATCGACAGACTTGTTGACTCTTTACAAAATCAACCATTGACTGGCGTATGGTGATTAACAAAAAGAAGTGTGCGTGTGGGTGGGGTATAACAAGTTAATTTTATTTAAAAAAATCCCGGCTATCAAAATCTCCTTAAATCTCCTTACATCGTTGCTGGTTATCATCAAACCTTAGAGTATAGACTTCAGTTCACCAAATCTGAATACTTTGAGATGTACTTAATCTTCAATTTCTACTAAAATACAATGCACCTTTGCTTCGTCGGATTTTCTTTGTTTTATTTAAATGTTGAGCACCACTATTGCCGATTTTGTTTATTGATTTTATAAGATTTACTAAATTATTTTGTGTATCTCAAATGAAATGAAACTTATTTGAACAACAATCATCGTACGTGTAAGTGAATAGAGCGTAGGTACAGCTATTTATTTTGGGTTGGATAACATTGGTACCTACCCAAACTTTGTTGGTGGATTCGCTACCTGTATTCCTAGTAATATTTTCTCCATTGATTTAAAATGTTTACGGCGCCAATTCTCATGAGGTTATAATGTCTGAGTCATAGAGCTTCAGGTGTCTTGAACTTTTTTTTTACCATCAATGCCAATGCAGGAAGGGACTTTTTCATCTCAATCGCAGTGACTCAGATTTAACCGCAAGTACCATAGCTAAACCGCTTAACTGAATATAATTTTAAACTTGTCTTTAGTTTTACCTGCCTATCATTTATATACTAATAGCGCGTGCACACTATGCCCATGCCGCTGCCGGCATGAATGCCGCGATTAATTCCGGAATTATTGCCACAGCAACATCGCCTTTATTCTTATACCGCGTTCACACATGCCCATGCCGCTGCCGGAATTATTGCCGCGATTAATTCCGGAATTATTGCCACAGCAACATCGCCAAGTTCATGCCCTAGCTCCTTGGTGAGAATAAAGGCGATGTAGCTGTGGCAATAAGTCCACGGCATGAATGCCGGCAGCGGCAATGGCATAGTGTGAACGCGGTATAATGATTTTTAAAACACAACACTAATCACGACAGTGATTCGATGAACCAGTTTCATCCTTCGGATTTTTACTCAATGTTGATGTGAAAAGATATCTAAAGTTAATACCTAGGTTGGTTTTCTGAAATGCTATACGTTTATTACTGTGGAATAATCATTGTGATAATGTTAATTCTTACAGACAATCAAATAAGAATGAACTAGAAAATGATTTAATTTATAGTTACTTCTTAGATACTCTAGGCTAGATTACATTTACTAAAGTCGCTATCGACGGTCTGTGCTATTAAATTGAGAAAAGTGATCAAAGTGTCAATAGACAGCGAAAAGTCACGTGCTCACTCCCATATTATACATTTGGCGTTCTCTACCGGTATTCTATAGTATAGAATGACAACTTGGCTAGAGGGGATGGAAGCTAAACAGAGGCTACTAATCAGACGTTGCATCCGGTGCATTTGCGTGCCTCGCTGCAGGCTCTACTGAATTACCGACCTGCCACATTTATTGGATGGACGAGATGCCAATTTCAACTGTTTCTTGCATTTACATACGAGTACAACTGTTAGATAATACTGTCGGCAAAGTGTTTATTTCATCCAATGTAATATGTGGGTACTTCTTAGTATATAAGTTATCTTACTTATTGTGAATTGTCGTAATTCGGATGAATTTCGCGAGACTTTGTGTACCGATCTCTAGAAAATAAAATCTTTTCATCCATCTACTAGGGGGAGGTTTGACTCACTTGGGATATTTCTAAATGTCGAAGGTCAAGATGTGGCAATAGCAAAATTCCAAAACAATAATCTGATAATCACCGAGTGTGAGAGATTTTCATGAGTCATTTCTGCGTTGAATTTATCGTTATTCCATCGTCTAAATGACTGATTATTCTTGATATTCACATTTCGTCACAAATTGGTTTGCACGTTCGTAAACATGCAATGCTGCATGCCGATCGCGGGGTCGGGAATAATCGGGATAGCGAACATTCCACAGCAGTGGAAATATCCGGTGTCCAGCCGCTCCGTGTCGGCTGAAGGTATGCGTGGATCAGACACTTTACTGGCCTAAATTAACTTGGATTGAAGCTCTCCCATATCATTTCAACTTCAACTTTATGGCTTTTGACAACTTTTCAGTATCTGTACTGTACACTCTAGTGTCTAGTATCATAAACAAGGTGAGGGTAAGAAAAAATAAGAATATAGCCAGTATTATTTTGAAAGAACAAAACTAACAAAATAGAACCTTATTTTCTACATAAATACTTTTTTTTTTATTGGCGTCGCACTACATAAATACTTCAATTCAATTCAATTCTTGTCTATGGCCTTTGCAGTGTTGCCCGCAATTTCGCCAATGTCACTATAATTTATTTCGATGACAATTTAATTGTCAATTTGATTGATGAATTGAGTTAATAGATATGAAACGGACACGAGTTTTGACATTTTTTGAAACGACACATAGCACTTTTATTTTAATAGTTTTTCTTGTGTTATTGTGAGTATTGTTGTTTAATTTTGGTGGAATTTTAACCAATAATACTTGGGTCGTAACATAAAGTGTGAGCCATTGGAATAAATGTGTGTAAAGTGGTTTTTCTGAATGTGAAAATTCGTGTTAGGTTTTGAAGAGAAAATCCACCATTTTCTTTTCAAAACAAACGACAGCCGACTTGACAAATGACTTGACTTGACTTATTTATTACAATTTTATCACTTGACATTGGCAAAATTGTCTGTCGAAATGACGGACACAGGCCATTACTGAAGAGAAGAAGAAGATATGAAACAACAACATGATAACATGGAAATAATTACGCAACTTAGAAGTGTGATTTATCAATAGAATTTTTATATTATTATTTCATGGAAGAGCTCCAGCAAGAGATGAGATGTCAACTCTACGAGTGATTTTTTATAATAACTGTACGCATCAGTTGTTATACAAATTTAGTGAATATAAAACCCTGTGTGTATGTAAGTTGATTGATCGCAGTGAGTCAAAGTTTGATTGATGAGTAAAAACACGTAACAGCTGCGTGCTCGATCGAAAAGCTCGTTTACGTCACGTTTTTACAAATCAGTGTTTATTATTTTGCGCTATTACTACTTACGTTTGTGATCGCTTGATAATCCCCGGCTTCCGACGCTCGCGTGCATGCATTAGGAACTCATTATGAAATTGTGTAAAACCGTCTTATCCGCCCAATTTGCACCTTTGATGATCAAAACAGGAAATGCATCTCGTGTCTTCCCCAATCCATCTCACATCAAAGACTGTATTGGTTGAATTTCCGGTGATTATCTTCACTGATTGGCAGGTATTTTACAAATGATCGATTTAAAGGAGCAGACGCCTAGGGATGAGCTGACTTCCTTGTTTTTATTGCAACCTTGTTACGTGTGCGATCTTGTATGCTGCGCAGGTAGTATTCCACTGGAGAATACGATTTGACTATAAATACTCAGCCTTCGCATGGAAAAACTAGCAAACAATAACCATCGTAAACCTTTTAATTTTTTTATTTTGACGCTTGATTCAACTGTTACAGAAATGTGGACCTAAATGCCGTTATACTTGCTTGTTGCAAAGTTCTCATTAGAACGAATAGGTAGGTATAGGTCTTAAGTTGTGGTGGAAAGTCATGGCTAGTTTCCACGAGTCGGTACACCTCGTGTTCAACACTGTGCATGTCAAAGATTGATTTAACCATGTTAGTATCGAATACGGCTATGCATTAGCAATAGCTCGAGGACCAGTCCTAGGTTTTTTACGTCATACCAGAGAATAAAACATAATACTTATACATCAACATGTGTGATGCGTAATTATCGTTTGTCGTGCCACGAGTAAGATTAAGTTAGACATACCTACCACAGTATGATCTTTTTGCAGTCGAGGTTCCAAAAAATTGCAAACTGTATTTGACAGTAGGTATAGTTGTGATAAACGACAGAGATCTAAATTAGTAGATAGTCACAACTACTAATCAAAACAACAGCGATTTTCTACGCATAAAAAAAGACTGTACTTTAATCCTCGAAGACTTAATGGTTTCTTCAAGTAGGTAAATTACCAGTCAGTCAAGACAAAGTCCCCCTCAGTATGACATAAGTTTCAACTCACTGGCTCTTGTATTGAAAGTAGGAAGTTTGTTATCGTGTTAGGATCTGGGCCGATGAGATGGGCCGTGTAAGCAATGCCAAGGGACGCCTTCCTGGCGGCCATACGCATTTACATTATTCCGTAAGTAAGGTGGACCAATAGCTGTTTTCAGACGGCCACCGACACTACACGATACGATAAACGATATCAGCGAAGAGCTAAGCTCATACATTTAGCACTAATTGTGAGTCAATTTTACTCGTAGGTTGCTATTTCACATCAGGTGGGCCATCTGCTCTGCGTGTTCCATTACTTACACTTAAACACGTTTTTAAACCGTGTCGGCACCAACACCGATATTTTTGTACGAGCCACTGACATGTCGTCGGCCAGTGCACCAACGCCCTATGTACTCTACTTCGGTAGAGTAGGTACCTAGGTACAAACATGTGGTCTACGTGTGTATGTTTTTGAACAAATTCGATCGAAAGTCAAAACACGGTCTAACTATTCCAATAGTATGCTGGACTCAATAGGATAAAAGTTAGAGAACAAATAGAGTTGAATATCGATGGAAATAGGTACATAGAACGGCAATGAACCATCAAATTGATATCTCTATGACGTGCGTGCGACGTCTTTTGTTTAATTTTGTTCTGATTTCATTTGTTTGGGGTAACTTAGGAGACAGATTCTGCGTCGTTGTTCAAAATTACTATATAAGGCGGCATGTATTTTAACCTATTTTTTGTAATACCTAAGGGTTCTTATTTTATTGGTGTAGATCCGTTCAATTGTGAAGTACCTGCTTAGAGCCTATCGCGTATGAGCTCAAATTATGAGGATAAAACTGTATCGTCTTTTATCCTGAATTCTATTATCGTTCCAAGATTGAAAACTAATTTGAATAATCCCCGAAAGTTCCAATTCTACAGCTTCATGTCGTGAGTAATCCGTACTTAATTCAATATTTTCCATACTTTATAACCTACGCCATGACTAATTTGACATATTAGGCAGAGTTATGACCGTTTTAGACGACTTTAATTAACGGTATTTTGAATGGCCTTCACGCCGAATTCATAACTCACTGAATCCGAGTTCATGCATAGTGTTGCCAAACTTTTTTTTTTGTTTAGCCGTGTGAAAAGATACATAGAAGGCTTTGATTTTCACTTTCAAGGTATAACTTTTTTAAATACCTAAATGGGTAGGTACGTCTACTTATTTGATCTCAAAAATTTAAACAATGTTAAACAGTACGCCTAAGAGATTATAAAGCTTACACTGATTAATTTACAAGGTTGATTTTAGGGCTTGATGTAAGAAAATTATGGTAATAAGAGATTGGTCGTTGACTTTATCGACAGTAATCTGTCGTAATAACAATAAAAGGTTTATTTCCTACACAGCGTTCGAAGATACCAAACGTCAAAATATCAATATTTACTTTAGTACCTAACTTATTTCGAAATCGTATATTAACCCCTTGTTGAGATAAGCTTTTGAATTGAACTGATTGGCTGTACCTACTAGACATTCTCCTCCCTGGAGAAAGGACAAGGGGCATCATTATTTTTGTACCTAAAAGCCACTAGCTTCAATCTACAATAGAGTATCGAGGACTGTCTGTCTAGTTTATTATTTTTCTATGATCCTACCAATCGTTGGTAGACCACACCTTTGAAGTGTAATATTTTAGGGTTTTTGCTTATTCATTAGCAAAAGTGATGGGTATGGGCTTGCCAATACAGGATGTCCCAAAACTATCCCGAAGGTTTTTTTTTTTTTTTTTTTTAATTATAAAAGTAATTGATCAAGCTGGTGCTCATCTGATGTTAAGTAGTAACTTCTGCCTATAACAATGCATTACCTCACAGAACAAGTCCAATGAGGACGTGTCCTGTAAGCAATGCACTGCGTCCATCACTCTGAGACGTAAAGATCTTGAAGTCTCAAGTGCCTGTAATTACATTCTATTCTCGAGTTGTGAATTTAGCCTCATATCTGTTAACTTTTATGCTCAGAGTCACTGCCTGTTTTGGGACACCTTGTCGGTATATATATATAGGTATATCATTGAGGTTCTATGCAATTTGCGTGGGTGGTCCTCAGTTCAGGTATTGGCATGTTATTAGCTGTTTGATGTAGTGCCTCGCTCGGAATGACCAGCGGTTTGGACGTTTGCCTAAGTTCCGATGTGGAATGGATTCTAATCGGTTAAATACTGTAGGAATATTGATAGATTGATGAAATTCTTATGAGAGTTTCAGAAATGTCTCTTGGTTTATCCTTTCCAAAAATGTAATGTTCGACGAAATTCAGTCCCTTTAAAAGAGCTCTCTTACTTACGAGATAATTCGTGCATATCGAGTTCAGTTTTAATTGGTACTTATAGAATTAACAGACACCATTTTGAATGGTTATAGCGTACAAGGTAAGCAATAAGCTCCCTTTAACCTACATTTAGATAAACCGTAAGAAACAATAATCCTAAAAGTAATGGGAGCCCATTCAGCGTTTTAAAGTCATATCCATCAATGCAGTACACACATTTATCAGAACATGGAACGCATAACGGTTAAAGAAAATTGATTAAATGTCAAATCACGGACGACCTTCGGTGCAATAACAGAGGCAATTCCCCTAATAAAAACGTAGCCAAAAAAAACTTCTGTTCTGCCAAATAAAATACGTTAAAAAGTAGTTCTGCAAATGATATCTATCTCTTCTCTATCTTTCTTCGTCTATCTGTCATAAGTAAGTATCATTCGCTTGTCTTTGATTTTTTTTGTAGAGTACGTGAATTACCCTGCAGATGCACGGCGCCAGCTGATGGGCCGGAATGGTCCGATGCACGATGGTGCAATCCGCGTCAAATCGCCGGCATTCCGGATTGTCCGCGGACCGTTACGGCATCGGCACCCGGACGCGAGTCTCTTGCGTAACAGACATTCGTACAGATTATGTAAGCATCGTACTCACTGTGCTGAGGTCCAAAGGACCCTAGCTGAATGTTTTAAGGATCCATTTAAAAGACAGCGAAAGGTTGCAGATGAGAAAGCATTTAACGGGCAGAATTTTGAGAATTCCATCACAGTCAAACCCTAATGATTCTATCCCTGTTTAGTGTATTACCTATATTGAAATTGAAATACACAATACTCAAGGATATAAGTGACAAATCCACCGCTCGCAAAACACGAATTAACGAAAAAACCTAAAAGTATGGTAAAGTAGAAATACCTGCTACCTTGCTACCTGTTTTTATGATAGGTAAATGTTGGTAGTCATCTGATAACTTTTAGGCAGCACAACGATACTATAGCGAGCACATCACACGGTTAGACCGGAGGATTCAATACTTTTAAAAGATTCAGAATAAAAATTCTATTGCAAATGAAATGAATTCAAGTGCAATGGTCTTGGAGAAAGTGCGTATTAGTGTGTACGAGGCTTAGATGAACATGCGCGTGCGCAGCGACGCTGAAGTGGCCTTGACAATGTCGTTCAGACCACACAGACTTGCATCAGGTACTGCATCGCGCGATCTGATGCCGTGACTGAGGTAACATAAAAAAAACCATGTCTGTTTACTTACACGCGATATGATTGAATGTGACATAATCTACATGTGTACGCACAGTCGTGTGTAAATACTACAAATGACTTTTGAAGTTATGCATAAGCACAGCAAGTCACGTAATTAGAGCTTTTCGCATATAAGTGGTTATGTTTTGAAGCACTACCCAGGTAGGTATATCTAATATGTGGTAATGGTCGTTTTGTAACTTTAACAAGTTAATTTTACAAAAATTTAAACCCTCGATCATGAAAATTTCCGTAGATTCTCTTCATCAGACTTTGGAGTATGGACTCTAGTTTATCAAATCTGAATACACTGAAATGAACTTCCATTTTGCGGCCAGAGGTTAAAAATACGAATAAGTAGATAGGTAGATACGTGTGCGTAAGGTTTCATAACAATATGTGACGGATGAGTTGATAGGTACTCGTAACTTTGATCGTCATCAGTGGCGCCAGAATTTCGGCGTTATGACTCCTAGGCTACCTTTTTTAAGAGCATGTCAAGGTGAACGAGTGCAATTCTTGTTGTAGGTACAATACCCATTGTGAGCTTTTGTAATATCTCGCTGTGCGTTAGCGTAAAGATAACGCCGGAAGAAATGTCTGTCGGTTTTCGATTAGAAATTACTCTCAACAAAAAAAAAAGTGCCTGCGTCACGTGAGGCCGAGAACAAACACGGATTACCATAAAAAAAACATAAATGTAAGACAAAAAATCCATTACCTATAAGAGAGTATTTAAACATGGAAAGACATGGAATGAAATAGGAGCCTCCTGTAAAAAGTCTGGAGGTATCAATAAACTGAGTTTGTGTTTGCACACAAATGTAACGCCTGATTGTTTTGTTGGAGCTGAGCCAAAAAGCTTCATCGTACGAGTGAGTGTGCTATCGAGTATATCGAATTTCCATACCTACCTTCTTTATTGTTATGTTCTATTTTAAGTAGGTACTTTTATACCTGTAGCATAAAACCAGACCATACATGTGTACTGTTGACCAACTGTGTAGGTTCAACTTAGACATTTTTTGAACCTACACAGTAAACATTTTTACAAAACGTTCTGAAACTAAGATCGGCGTTTTACTTTACGATAAATTAAGGCGCTGTGTTTTTATGAAGATAATATTATTAATGCCCTAGGTAGGTACAGGTAGTGCTACGCCATGTTGCAAAATGATCTATGTATGTATTTAAATAAGTAAAAAATAACATTTCACTAAAATAATACTGTAAGGCGTTCATTTTTAGATTAGATTTAGATGAGGTTTCTTCATGTACAATTGTAGGTACAATCGGTGCACTCTCCATTGTCCAAAGTATTTCTTCCCGTACTGCAAATGTTTTCAAACATCAAAACAACAATTAATTGTTAATTTGTTTTTATGTAAAGTTCAGGGCCCAGTTGCGCACTAATGCGTCTTCAAGTTGTTTTCAGCGGTCGATTCAACTGTACAACTTCCAGGAATCGATTTGGGTCGGTGATGCGTTTGCGCAGATAGTGGGACGAAGGTCATCGATCGCGACTTGTGTTGCTCATAAGAAGGTTTTCCCAATATATAAGGCGATTCTAGACCAGAGAAAATTTAATTTAAAAATGATTAAAAATTCATTTTTCCAATAGAAATTTCTCTTTTCTGTTTCTACAACACCAAAATATATGACAAAACTATACCCTCTCTAGGCTTTTTCATTATTAAAACACACAATCATTTTGTTTGATGTGCTAGTTGTGAAGATTCTCTACCCACCAGTGGGCCGGCCGGTGGGCTCGATGGGAATAACCCCCAAGACGTTTGATAAGTTGTAGTGGGTCGGCAAAAGTAAACAATAAAAAACATTATTGGCAAAGTGATAAGTTTAAAGATGGCAACTTTGAATTTGTTCTCCACTGGACAGCGTGTCGGCACGGTTTGGGATTTTTTACGTATATGCCCAATAACAACGAATCATAAGCAATTGACGAATCGTGTTTACATTTCATTGGAGCTACCTACCTATAACCCAAAGGAAAACTTCCATCCTCATAAAGCTATTATGATTTTTTATTGCCTATTTGTTTAGATCTGGCAAAATGCCTAGGCTGTAACCTACACTTGAGAAACACTATGAAATTGAACTGATACGCAACTTTGAACCTCGTGATATTTTTAAATCTAGAATAAATTTTTCAGACGCTATGCAATCTCATCTCGGAAACTGTTTTTGACATAAATAATCCGAGAAGAACCGTTATGAAATGAAGGTTTTTGAAACGTCACCACGAACCGGAAATAAAATTTTAGGACGGCCACATTCGTCTAAGACGGCCACCCACTTGATGGACCGACGACATTGATCACGGTAAGTCGATTGATGGAGCTCAATCGCTCTTTCTTTCAGCTATGAAGAGGTGTATTGTATGTGCAGTGCGGAAAATTTTGGTGTGGAAAGTGGAATGCCTCCTTGTCCAGCAGTCGACTACAGGCTGATATGATGATAATAAATCCAAAAAGTCGTAGCGAATCGAGTGACGTCTAAAGAAAGTACAAATCATTCGCAAGCACTGGTTATAATTTGTATTCCTATCTTCCTCTGTAGAGACAATTTGCGGGCCGTGCATCAATGGATTTTTCGTTTTGAAAAATTTATACGCGCATTAACACGAGCTTAACTGTGAAGGAAAACATCGTGAGAAAACCTGCGGCTTAGTCAGCTCCGCACATATTGACGATGTCTTTTCTGTGGATATGGCTGACTGAGCTGAAAGGATGGTACAGGTGCTGGGCAAGCCTACTCCATCTAAACATTGTCCAAGCACTACAGTGTCCCGTTAAATGTAGGCATAGCTTGTCTCCTGACGCTGTATAAATCATCTTCAATAGATGTAAAAGGCCTAATAGAAGAAACAATCTAATCTTCTTCTTCTAAATATATAAAACTTTTTTGAAACTGACTGACAATCAACGCACAGCCTAAACTATAAGTTCTAGAGGTATGAAATTTGGAGGGTAGTATCCTTATACATAATTAGTGTAGGGGTGCACTAAGAAAGGAATTTTGAAAAGTCACACCCTAAAGGGTTTAAAATTAGGATCAAAGATTTTAAGCAAATAATGCGTATGCTACCACGCGAGCAAAGCCGCGGGCGACAGCTAGTTATGTTTAAAAGGCCTAAGATGAAGAGACAATTTAGTACTAGTGTATTCATCGATTGTATCAGTATCTTGTATTGTTCTATTCAATATGCATCAGGTGTCTTGTCAAATTCTACGCAAGCAGACTAGGGTGAAAAGGAAACGTTTGAAGGGGTTTCTAAATTTAGATTTGTAACTTCGTCAGTCGTGAAACTTGCGACGCATTTATTTGGAAGTAGGTCTCGTCCGACACGGTTCAATAGCTCTCACCTTGAATGGCGGGGAAGTGGGACGATGCTGTGAGCATATAAGAGATTAAATAGAATAAGATGACTATAATCGAAATGGCTCATCAAAGTATTTTGCACCATCAAAGGGTCAAATCACTTCGTAAAATCTGGCAGCGTGATAGGAGTATCCGTAGCATATGGAGATCTGTGATCTTTGCTATAGAAAACAGGCATAATTTTTTTAGAATGTCATAAAAGTCACAACGATATCCCAGAGCTTTTTTTAACTAAGAGAATTGCCCCTCAGGTTTAATGCTAGCATTTTGTCATTCTGTATATAGAATAAACTTTAGTAGAGCAAAGGTTAAAAAAATATTAACCTATGTCAATACAAAGATCAGAACGATTTTCTTAAAAAATAATTAAGATTATTTAATGCACACGCACTTTAATGTTTGAAAGACCTAAATAATAAGGTTCATGCAATATCGAGGAGTAAATTATTGTGTAGTCTCACCTTTAACAGAATGTGCAAGCAATCTGTTTTATTGATGACCAAATCGGTTATTGAGTAGGATGTATGGAATGTCTGTGAGAACACTGTATCATTTTTGTTGCATTGCTGTGTTTTATGGGACTAAGGAATGAAAGTATAAATTGAAAGGATTGTTGTGACAACCTTTAAAAAAAAGATTAATAAAATTAATAAGAATAAAAGATTTATATTATATCGGTAGGTACTTGAACATAAAAAAAACTGGACGTAATTTGAGGAAGAAACTTCGCTATACTTTCCTATTTGTCGCGATTTAAATAATATAAGGGCAAGGAAAAAGATGTCGCGTTTGAAAAGGTACCTACTTCATCACACTACCTAATCTACATCAGGGGATGAATGTAGATTTGTCGGTCTGGGAGCCGAGTCACATTGTACAATCGCAAGACAATATAAAGCTACAATATGTATGTAAATGTTATGTTCTTAACAAAAAGTCACGTGACAATTCGTAATTTTTTTATGAAAATTAGAGACTGTATTGTCGACTTGGCTGAGGAGGCAATAAGACCGGGCACTACTTACCAACATCTTGAAGATGAGCAGCATACCTCGAATATCCGTTTAATAAGCTTTATCGTCACCTTGTAATGCTAGGGGCGGGGCATGAGGATCTCTGAATTCTATGGGTTAAATATTTAGGGATAAGTCACAAGCTGCAGCGAGTATTATTTATGTGTATGTAGCTTATCAGAGGTATGGTGGACTCTTAATGAAAACATCTGGTAACAAAGTTTACTAATTAGTTGTAATGTTTCCTAATCCCTGATATGGGGGCAAGGGTTAATTGGCAAATAGGCTTATACCATACCTATGCAATTATCCCGGTGAGTCGCAAATTAGAAAATCACAGCTGATGCCCATTGAAAACGTTTTAGCTCTATTAGCTTAGTTTGAGCGCCGGTGTATTTTCAAAAGTCAAGCGTAGGATGGTCTTTAAAACTATTCGAAATTACTTTTGAGAAGACGGTCAGGTCGTGTAATTTCTTATGATTTACGCCGCTATTTCTAAGCAGCCACAATACGGGCAAGGTGAGGCATCGGAAAGGGCAATTCTCTCGGATATATACCCAGACCATCCCTGCAGCAAATACTGTGCGCCGCGGCTCAGTATCGACACGACCCATCGACCACACAATGTCGAAACTGGTGAGTTTACAATGGCATGCGAACATTCTTATCTGAACCTAAGTTTTAGCTATTGTTTGAGGGTTCGTCTTGCTTGTTCCACGTCAGTGTTCTATGCAGCCGGGAAAATAGACTGCTATATGCGACTGCTTTATGCCAAAATAAATAACTTTAAAACGTTATATCTTAAGATGCTTATAGGTTGTGTCTTATATTTCAGTCCCTTTGCCTGGCACTTCTCCTCGCGGCTTCCAGCTACTCAGCTCGCCTGGACCACCTGGTACCGCAGGGCTATGCTCCCGCCGGCGGAGGTGCGGGTAACGCCCAGCCCTACAACTATGAAAATGTCAACAACGGCGACGGCACCTACCGTTTCAGGTGAGCTCATGAAATTTCATCCTCAGAAGTATAAATTTTTGCCAAAATATGAAATCAAAATATATTTTTTTATAACTATGTGACACCATAGCGAAGCCGTAGGTACCTATCATGAGGCGAAAGGATAATCGGTCAACCATTACAAGTTTCACAGAATATGATAGAATATCCGAATTTGTAGAAACCTTGTAAAATAGTCCTGGATTGTTTACCCGGGTACGCACGCGGGATGCCACGAATCGCGCTGTGTTTTCTATAAAAGATTTTTGATGGTTCTAGCTACGACACCCCCGAAGGTATCTCAGCGCACGAGAGCGGCTCCCCGCGTGCTCCAGGCCCCGAAGGTCCCGCAGTGACAGCTGAAGGAGGGTTCTCTTACCGCGCGCCTGATGGCCAGCAGATTTCCCTTACCTACACAGCTGACGAGACCGGCTTCCACCCAGTAGGAGCTCACCTGCCCACGCCGCCACCTATCCCAGAGGCTATCCTGAAATCTTTGGAGTTCAATAGGCAGAATCCGTCGTCGTAAGTGTGTCTATACTATGATTTTAAAGTTGCTTAAAATACAAGAGCTTATTGAGCCCTTTCTTGAGGTACTTTATCAATAACCCTAAACACGCGCCGGGAAGCTGTAAAAAAAATGTTATTGGATGAGAAAACTCAAAAAATAAGCTTGCAGTCTCAGCTGTTAGGATTGGCACGTACATTGATCCTCTTACCAATGTTCATAAGGCCCTGTTCGGGCCATCATATCTGTATCTGGCAGCGTGATAAATTAAATGATATGAATCAATAACAGAATACTTTGTATTGTTTCAGTGATAACGGAGGCTTCAGCGCTGGACGCCAACGGTACTAATAGCACAGTGTTCCGGGATCTCGGACTTGGCTGTCAATAGTACCTCATGCAAGGACTGTGATATAAATGTACTTACGATATTTTATTTTTTATGCAAATGTAACTAATACAGGTAATAAAGCGTGGTGATGCTCAAAACTTAATTTTTATTTAACCTGTAACAAACATACCTACAGTGTACGAATTTGGTATATATGTATATACTAGCTGACTTATTCCATTCAATCTAATCTAAGCTGCACTCGTACTAACTGACCTATTTATTCTATTCAGTCTAAGTAATCTAAACCACTCGAGTTATGATTTGATGGTAAATAATTTTTATACATATTTTTTATGACGAAAAAAACTTTTTCGATAGAAAAAGCTCTAAGGCTTATCTTTTTTCACTTTCAGTCAATTTCACCGACCCCTTCTTTGGGTTTTGATTTTTAAATGAAAGAGTTGAGGTTTACATAAGCTCTCCTTGATAAAAGTTCAGTATACGGTGCCTTATACAGTCCAGAAACATTTCACCAGAAGCATATCAATGATACTAGTTGGTTTGCTTGCCCGTAATATTTTAGGCCAATGAAGGACGTTTACTGCAACACGAGTTGAGTACTAATATGCTTTTACACCGTCTCGGCGCCGGCACCGATATTTTTGTTTAGTCACTGACATGTAGGTAATGTCGGTATCGTGTTAGTGTTGGTATCCAGTATGCAAACGCCCAAACGGATGAAGGTAAA
The DNA here is from genome assembly GCA_918843925.1 of Eulithis prunata. Classification (NCBI taxonomy): domain Eukaryota; kingdom Metazoa; phylum Arthropoda; class Insecta; order Lepidoptera; family Geometridae; genus Eulithis; species Eulithis prunata. The sequence goes on along the minus strand of OU974014.1, from coordinate 3,470,878 downwards.
CTGAGAATATTCATCGATTACATCCAGCCGTATGAAAGTTTTTGTAAGCTCCGACTGAAAATGAGGTGTGTTATCAGTTTGAGGCATACAATATTTTCTGTGGTCTCGTTACAAGTCAATGCTCAGATTTGAGTTTTTGTTTTAGCTTGGAGTACTCTGGGATGCTTTTCTAGCTTTGGTATATATTGGTTTAGCCGTTTCCTTACTCCTAGGATATTTATAAAGAAATACACATTTTAATTAATCTTAGGCATACGATGGCAGTTTCATTAAAAGACAGATTTTTATTCCAAAATCTATACTTCCATCATCATCATCAATCAATCATCAATCATCATCAATATATATAAAACTCTTTTGAAGCTGACAGAGAATCAACGCACAGCCTAAACCATAAGTCCTAGAGGTATGAAATTTGGAGGGTAGTATCCTTAAGTGTAGGGGTGCACTAAGAAAGGAATTTTGAAAAGTCACACTCTGAAGGGTCTAGACGGCTAGTCTATATTATATTAATCAAAATCTCTTTTACAAGTCCGGATCAGAACTTGAGCAGGAAATCAGCATACGGATTTGATGATGATGATGATTTAAAGGTTAAACGACCAAGGTCTGACGGTGCCCATTCTGCAATGATGTTACAGATATATTCAAATATTTACATTTCTGAAGATACCAACAGTTAGAATAATTATATCGACTAAATTTAAAAAAAAAATCAAGTTAAAAAATTAAATGCAACCGAATTGAGAAACTCCTTTTTTAAAAAAATGCAACCGAATTGGGAACCTCCTCCTTTTTTGAAGTCGGTTCATTAGTAATTAGTAAAAAGATCCACCTAGAAAAGTTACGAAACTTTCATAGTCAAAAGCTCCCAAAACATAGATGGACAATTTTAAATAAAAAAAAATGTTAATCAATTTATGCTGTTGTATAGTATTTCATTCTGATATGTAATGATTTCTCAGTTAAACTTATGTTTATCCAGGGTCTGTATTTTCAAAGAGAAGTTCTTTAAATAACTAGTGCTAAGACTCCATAGTTAAGGCAGATAAAAACGATAGAAAAAAATGTGGAGTAGCTGTGTCGTGCAGCTTTAGTTTCCGGGAGTGGCGTTTGAATGAATACTTTCATAGATACGTGGAAGTCCTTAGGTCACGTCTCTATTAGTGGTATGGTTTCGCACCACCCTACCCCCAGGGGTAGGGCCAGGGGTATGGTGGGTCCGAAGTGTATTTTGTATTATTCATTATGTATTCTAAAAAACTTACTTCACTAGACTTATCCATTTAACAGTTTTGTGAGAGAGGTAAAACCAGGTAAAACTGTGGTGTTTAGTCAAACAAAAGACTTCCATAAATCTCATTCATTTATTTAAAGCTTGCACATGTTACTAATAAAGGTTTTTTTATATTAAATTCAAAATCATTGCATAAAATTTAATATTTAATTAATTAAATCTTTTCTAGAGCCTGTCGAGGAAATATGACCGTCTTAGTAGTTCCTGTTGTACCCGCTGTTGTAGGACCCTTCGCCGCTGAAACAGAATTTAATTATAAAATTTATAATAAACTTCGCTTTAGAAATAAGCTTAAATATAATATAATGCACCCTACTTAAAATAATCTTAGGCATTGAATTTCACATTTTGTAGAGACCTCAAATATTAACCGTATATTTTTGGAACTTTAGTGGAAAACGTTATATGTGCTAAAAAAAAATGCTTTCGTTGAACATTAGTAGGTAGTTATGGCAAGAAACTTTTAAAATTTTGCTTAGGTAGTTTACTTACCTGTAGGGGTGCTGCCTGTTGTACTCCAAAGACCTGAGGATAGCTTCCGGGATCGGCGGAGCGGTAGGGATATGAGAGCCGGATGGATGGAAGCCATTCTCATCAGCGGTGTACGTCAGGGAGACCTGCTGACCATCAGGCGCTCGGTATGAGAAAGCACCCTCTGCAGTCACTGCCAAGCCTTCGGGGCCTGCAGCTCGGGGTGATCCACTCTCGCGAGCTGAGATTCCGTTGCCTGTTTCATAGCTGAAAACATTAAAAAATATGGACTGGATAAGTGGTTCAGGTAGCTCATTAAAATCTTGTTTCGTTTGGAAGTGCTATTGTATTTTTAAGTCCATGTTTTTGTTACCTGTTGAGCATATTGTTTTGTTGGCACCAGTGCTTAATTAAAGTTCAGTGTAATGCTAAGTAGATCTTTATTTCCCAAAAGGCGGCTGCTGCTATTACACGACAGTAATAAAACAGTTGTTTGCTGTTTTGTTTTACAAATTATTCTTTACCGTACGTTTCCACAATAAAACATGCACAACTCTGTGAAGATATTGATTTGCGTTTCCACCGCCAAAACTTGTGCACGTTTGACATTTTGAATCTTGTGTAGATGGTTTTAAGTATTTTCTGAGTTATTAAACATTTATTCACAAAGAAAATTACAACTAAAACAGTATTTACAATATTCACAATATTTACAAAATACTATAAAATAAGTATTTTCTTGATCGTAAATACAAATCGTTTGTAAGGATTGTGTTGTGAAAGTTTTATTGTGAATATTTTTAGTCGAAACACGCAGGATAAACACTTGACATGCACTAGTTACGTACTTGTCCCACATACTCGCGGTAGGTGTTATTTTCATTTGGTCCATGCAGATTCGGAAAAAAATAGTAGAGACTAACCTATATCTATAGTTCCCATCGCCGTTGTTCACGTTTTCGTAGCTCAAGATTGGGATATGGGCTCCTCCATAGTTGTTGCTGTACGCCGCATTGTATGGGCCAGGGTTGTAGCCTCGCTGCTCCGCGGCTACCACGGTAACCACCAGAAATACTGTGATACACTGGAAAATAATATTGAAAGAGTTATTGCCACATGACCTTGGTAGTTCTCCATCATGTCTTTACTCCAACTGCTCTAGACCCTTATCCAAATCCTGAAGGATCTAAAATAGCACCTAGAGTATTTTTTGTCACTCTCTTTCAAATTAACAACAACTATTATTTCAGAACTACCTACACATATAATTAGGAAGGTGCCTTAGCTATATAAAATTCTCCTGAACTTCAGCATAGACATTTATTTAGAAAGGCGTAGCTCATCGCAAATATCACTGATGCAAGAAGTTTACTAAACAATAGCAGCAATAATAAATAGCTTATTAGGTTACCTTGAAAGCAATCATATTGTACTCCAAATAATAAAATGCAAAACACTTGATTCAAAACCTGTTGGATGACTGATACCTGTCTAGAGTTCAACAGTCTTTTATATCATGACCGTTCACCCATCACCTTGCCATCACAAAGTGTAATGCTCTATTCTGTGAAACTGGGCGGTACAGTACATTCCGATGAAGCCACCCCCCATGGGTACTGTTATTGCTACGGAAGACACGATTTTTGCATAGCAGTGCAGAGATTTACAAAAGTGATTGGTTATTTTAGAATATGCGTTTCACGGAAAGCTCTACTCGCAAATTCAATGGCATAAACGAGAACTTAAAACAAAGATTCGGTATATTCTGTACCGCAAGGATCCCTTTGAAATCTATTTCATAAAATATTTTGTCCATAAAAAATCTATCTCATACTGTGATATAAGTTGTTCTAAAAATGTATGGGGGTGCCCCGTGATCAATGTGATCATGTACTAAATATATTTAGTCCATGCTCGTGATGGTTCGGGCAAATAGGCGCTTTGTGTTTGTATGTTTGTGAGAGCTTTTTTTTTAAGTTGGTGAAACAGTACTACAGGAGGTTTAATTTCTGTTCTTTTTTGGGAACATCGCTAGATCTCAGTTTGGGGTAAACTACGAGCTATAAAAAGTCGTTAATGTCTTGATTTTCACAGCGTGGCGATCGGTATCGAAAAACAAAAGCGTTGCTGGCCATAATTATGATCAAGGCATGGTAGAAAATAATACTCATTTACCAATGGGGCGCAATAATACGATCATCGATAATGATCGATATGACGCTGGCATAGTCTATGATTTCATAGGTCATTTTAATTTTAGGGGCGTTGCGAACATACACCAGCATTGTGATACCACAGAGCTCAAACTTAGAGAGCGCTAAAAGTGTAGTGGTACAAAGTCTACCGATACTAAAGTCGTGGGTTCAGATCTCAATGCTGCGATATCCTACGTTCTAGTGCAATTGAACGGCGAAGGAAGACATTCTGACGAAACTGACATGTACTTGTACCTACTTGGAGACTTGAGACTTAGGGACGAGCTCAGATAGAAACCTCTAAAAATAACTCGTTACTTCAGTGTACTTTTATCGAGAAGGTTAAATTTACATCGTAATTACAAAAGTTTTAATGAGGGTAAAATTTGTGGAAGAGTAAAAAAGTGTATAAAATAAGATTATATTACTGGTTCAACAGACCTACCTAGGTTCTTATTACTGTAGTATAATATGGTATTTCATGTAAGTATAACTTTAGCAGTCGTCGTGGTACAGTAACTGTTCTTCAGATTGCACCGTTTACGCTGCTGTCCGTCAACGGCCAGGGGATTTGGCTGTGTCAGTTTAGGAAGTGCTGTCGTCAGAGCCTCGTCAGTTGCTGTAGTATACCTATGTACCACGTGCAGCTTAAGTTGTCAGATGAAGCACAAGATGTTGTGTGGCTGTCTTATATATCCAGTTCACGGCAGAGTATAAAATCGGAAATTATTTTTTCTCGGCAAGAACTCCGAAATTCTGATGTTTTGGTCACTCTGCGTATGGAATATGAAGGCTAGCATACTTCCGAGTTATCCTAATAAGTTGAAGATTTTCGGTACGTTTGAGCCAGTGAAATTTTCAGGATAATTGCAAGACTTGAAAAAAGAATCCCTTCATATTTCTTACGGTCAACAACACTCGGTAAATTATACTAAAATATTACGAACTTTACAAAGTGCTATTCGTTAATGTCGTGCCAAATAATTAAAATGTTCATTAAGACGTGCTAAAACTCAATTACTGTTCTAGCAGGTTGAAATAACACGGTAAATAAGCAAAATTTATAATGTAAGTGCCTTGATGTTTTCTTCGAGCAAAATATTACAGGTGTGCTCTCAACTCAACGTTTCTGAGTTGACTTCAGACGGTTCTTTTAGGAGGTTATTGACAGCAAGGTTTCGGTTGCCCACGTATAAAGAATTTGTGTGCAGCAAAACAATTTGTACAGTAGAAGTAGCATTGTTGCCTTTATTGTAAATTGTTTTAAAAAATAATATAGGTCGGTAGGACCGTGCAAAATTGATGTTACTTCTGGCGTAGAATCTATTCTAACTTACTGTAGTAATGTCTGAAGAAAATTAGGAAACAAGTGGTAGAAAAATTACTTTTGAGGATTTAACAAAATATACGTTTATTTATAAAATTCATGCCTATGTACAAGTGTGTATGTATAAGTTACATTATTATTATTATAAATAAAACTAAATTATAGTGCATTGTTACACAGTGGTATCACAGTCCTAGTTCATATATCAAGCGTTGGTCAATATTCAATTCTGCTAAGCTCGCAAAGAGTCCGCAGACAACGTAGCAATCTAGAATTAGTAGAGTTGTTTTCAAAGCGATTCATTTTCATTCGATTCCCATCCATTATTGTTGGCCATTCAAGGCCAGTCAGGCAAAAGGTTTTAATTTTCCTTGTAAACCTGAATCTTTTCATCCTTTACTTCGCCTTCAGAATAAAGAAATCCCGCCTTATCTATTTTTATTTCTTTTCCTTGTCAACATCGATACTCTTAGGGTTTGGTTTTCAGGAAGCTGTGACCATCATTGGGACGTGTAAAAGTGGATTTTATAAATGTCAAAACTAATGATAGTCACGGCTTTTTAGAAATCCGGAGTTTTTGTAGCCATTTGGCGTAACTCTACTACGGGACCTTATTTTCTCGATATTGAAAAATGCATAAGGCATTCTTTATAGTGAGGCGTATCGCTATCTGTCTCGTTCCCTGTCCTTTCTATAACCGATTCTAATCATCCAGGTGGTAAATTCATCTATTACTCGCTCTGGGGTTCTGGTGGGCGATGTCCGTTACGTGATCGTGCGACTTTGCTAGCTGAGAACTGGTGAGATCATTAGTAGTGGTATCCATTGCCGGAGTTACCACCGTTGCCACTGCCACCACCGCCGCCGCCGCCACCGTTGGATCCGGAACCACCACCGTTGTAAGCACCGTCACTAGAAAAATAGGAAAAGATTATCATTCCTGTCTCTGAATTTATGTGGTGCTTTCCATAGTGAATTGGTGAACTTCTTCTACTTTGTCAAGATATTCCTTTAAAAAGCATGTCGCTAGAAACTGAAAATTATTGAAAATATAGTGTGTGACTGAAGGTGCTAGAAAGCCTCAGTACTGCTTGTACGGTCTTATCAAACCCAAAATGTAGAGTTGGTTTATAAGAACACGCAGTTGCATGATAACACCGACTTTATGCAAAAAACATAGCATAAATCGTACTAGCCTTGCAAAAAGGTTTTTGCTATGTGTAATATAATGATGGAATGAATGCTTACGAAGACGGGTTGTTCTTGTTGAACTCAATAGAGCGCAGGATCTCCTCTGGGATGGGAGGAGGCGTGGGTAGGTGAGGTCCCACGGGATGGAAGCCGTTCTCGTCGGCAGTGTAGGTCAGTGCGATTTGCTGGCCGTCCGGAGACTTGTAAGAAAAGGATCCCTCGGCGGTCACAGCCGGGCCTTCGGGGCCTTGAGCGCGGGGTGCTCCGCTCTCTTGGGCTGAGATACCGTTTCCAGTTTCATAGCTGAAATCAACGAGGATAGATGTAAATGTACCTACTGTCATACAGTGCGTTGTCACCGTCATCAGGTAGAATTCTCCGTCCCCATACTCTACATTCACACAATATCGTCTACCGTTGTAGTGGGATGGATGAGATTTGAATAAGGTATGCTTACCTAAACTGGTAGGTTCCGTCTCCATTATTTACATTCTCGAACTTAGTGATGGGTATCTGTGCACCGCCTCCGCTGGCGCTTGAGCCTCCAAATCCGCTGGACCCTCCAGAGCTGCCACCGAAACCGCCGCCCAGTCCTCCATTACCGGCACCTCCAGAACCTCCCCCGAAGCCACCTCCCAGTCCTCCATTTCCTCCAGAACCACCTCCGAAGCCTCCAGTGGACCCGCCTCCGAAACCTCCACCAGCACCGCCACCGGAGCCGCCGCTACCGGGCCTGGGTGGAAGGTACTGGGGCTCGAGACGACCGCAAGATGCCACGGCTATAAGCGCCGAGGCGAAGAGTATCTGGAAATGGCAAAAGATGATTTCGACCACTTTTGAGTTGTATAAATTTTTTTTATGAATAAAATGGAGTTTTACCTGCACCCTTACCGCGAAGTGAAATGATATTTGAGTTTAAAAACTTTGAAACATTACCCAAATCATTGAAAACTAAAATAGGGGTAGTTACTAGCGTCTGGTTTTAATATCGATATATAAATCGTAATTGGTTTATTTACGGCTTTTTCATTGCTTAGTAGACCTTTATACTAGATCCTACGAAAGGCTTTTAACTCTAATGAAATGCAACCCCATATATGTGGGTAGATAATTAAAAATGTCGATTAGACTCACCAGAGTACTTGTCATCTCGAGTGGTTCTTTGTTCAGCTATTTACTGAATACTGTTTGCGAGGATCTGCCTCGTTTTATATTGCTCCGGATTGCCCTTTCTCGGTTGCCTCACCTTGTGCGTTGTAAAGATATCGGCTGGATACGTAAGTACCTCACTTTACCTAACCTAGCGTAGGGCAAGTTCCTGGGATTAGGCATGGGTTACCGAGAAGCCTTATTAGTATATAGTAGTGTAAATAACCAGGTCAAACTTCTGGTCGAACTTCAGTTAGTTTCAGCGACTTCTTGTGCAAAGTTTAGTGATTTATATAATTGCATGGGTGTACGTCATCGATCAAAGTATGATTTATCTAACGCTATGCTTTAGCTTGTATCTATGGTGTGAATCCAGTGTGGCACATGTGTTTCGTGAGAAATGTAAAAATTACCTGTTGGGTCACCTTCAAATGCCTGTTACTATACAGTAAGAAACAAAAGAGCAATTGAAAGTAGTTTCAGACTACTTTCCATGTATTTCAGAGGTTTCACCATTAGCTTAAAAGCTTTGGCTAAACCTGGAAATATTTTAGTTAAAACAATGGATAATTTTGGTGGTAATATTCCTTCGAAAGATAGAAGATATTATAAACAAACTCCAACGCACACAGACCACAGTTCAAATCATTTCTCGGACTTCAACTTTTGCAATAAAGACTGCAAACGGCTTAACTTACACCTTTTCGAACTCATTGAAAAGTTTCTAGTGGCAGTCTGCTGACAATAGTTCGTTTCATTCAATCTTATTGAATTCGTTTATTTAAAAAAACAACTGTACGTAATCTAGAGCAAGCATTTAGTTTTGTAAAATTGTTCTTGGTAAAATAAACAACTGAAGATTTGATAACATAATACGGGCACTAGCGGGTATTACCTACCCGTATTGGGTAATACCGTCATTTATTGATAGTTTTAGAAGGTCTCTATACTAAGTATAAATAAAGTAAATACACTTGTGTAGTGCTCAGAAACCCTGCCTAAATCCGTATTTTGGTCGGACTCCAAATTAAACACAGCAAAACGTGAAAAAAATCATAATCTCTACGTGTCGTAGACTTGTCTACGGGGCGTAGACCATACCTACGAAGTGTCTACGCCTGCAAATATTTTTTTCAAATTGTGCATTCATTTGTATTGGCTCTAGACTAGAGCGTCATTCTAACTTTCACGGATCCTTGTCGTACGATATGAAGTTCGCGTCCCTGACCGTTTGGCGTTCCTCTCGTGTCACCAACTATTGAGGGCTGGTTACACTGTACGAGTTACTGAACTGATAGAAGATAGCTACTGGAACTTTTGTGACAGTAGCCCGATTCGCCTCGCGTGGTCACAGAACTATGACTAGAAAAGCTCGCATTCTAGCTCGCACTGTGTGTGTAACCAGGCTAGTATGTACTTATTTGGATGCGTGGTACTGACGCGATGACGACTCCTGACTCTCACAAGACAGTAGGTAAGTAACTCGTATGATGCGGTCAAATATGTGCAGTGCAGTAACTACGTAAGCTTGCATGCTAACTCGCAACAAAGACTCGCACTGTGTAACCAGGCCTTTACTAGCTACTTACTTGAAAACGACTGGTTCCGATCACCTCTAAGTACGCTCTTATTGCTACTTGTACTAAAATTAATGTTTTTCGACCGTATTCAGCAAGGATTTGAATATTTGAGCACCAATTTTATAGACTTCACCTCGCGATTCTTCGTTTTACTTTTCGATTTGTGGAATGTGTCACTGGGTTCTTGGTTATTTTTTAAAACATTTGTTTGAAATTGAACTTTATGTGGATTGTTCTAAGTTCGTATTGCCGTGTAGTACGAGCACTTGCTATGAACTACTATAATGGTGTTGGAAGAAAAGCCATTTAGGCAGCGAAAGTAAAATCATCAATCAATTCATGTCAAGCAATTACCTACTTACTATGCTGGGGCGTTGTTTGTGACATGTATGATGGGTCTTGCTTTAAGGGACACTAGTTGTTGGCTTCGACTTTTGTCCTGAAAATTTATACCTAGGTATTTGGCTTTTATTGGGTTATTCCCATCGAGCCCACCGGCTGGCGTACTGGTGGAGCCGATGGTAAAAAACATTCCCAACGAGCCCACCATGCAAATGAGTGGGCACGATGGGTTTTTTTCCCATCTGGCCCACCAGTGGACTCGATGGGAAAAAAATGTCTACATTAGTTCGCCTGCTTGGGGAAGTAAATTAAATGAGCTAGTATTCCAACCACTTTAGCGAAGTTACACATTCCATAGAACCCATACATTTGAACATAATATTATAGTTTGAAAATGTATATTATGTTAAGTCACGTGACCTATTGTTTAGAATGTCATTCTATTCTACTCTCTAGTCAGTTAGATGGAGCTAGACTCTCAAAGCTGTTTGTCGAGCCACCCAGAACTAGATCGATCGTCGGCTATTTCAGCAGTTGCCATAAAAATTTCACATTCTGACGCTAAAAATATTACGAAATACTGACCGCGAAGATTGCATCTACAAAGATGCGGGGAAACGATGCTGGCTGCATTGTAGTGGTTAAACACAGTGGGCGACTTCTATCTCAGTGGGCGACCATTGACGCTGTTCAAAAAATATCTAATAGGTTTAATCCTATTATTATATTTGTTTAGTCTTTATAATTGTCGTTTTATAGTGATTCTATAATTATTCAGAAATTCCCTGCCGAAAGACTTTTTGTCCAAAAATCCCCATAGCATCCCCTCCGACTGCTGGCAGGGGATTTGCGTATCAACCCCGATAACATTAGAAATAATTTTCTAAGAAAAATTATTGAGAGTCCAATATGAATAAGCTCAAATGGCTAGAATCGCAATGCGTATTACTTCCTCCAATTTTGACAGATGGTAAGCTTATCCAACTTCGTCTAAAAATGTAAACCTTATAAAAAGCATCTCGGCACCATTTGATGTTCATTATGTAAGCATCGCTAATGTGATGTTCAAACAAACACTCATTACAAGCCTCCATGTAAGGACAGCCATCTTCATCTAATTAGGTGAGTTAGTTTTTACTGCTTGAATGGAAATAGCCATATATATTTAAGCTGGGACATGATTCATTTGCATGCCTATAGCAGAATGCCCGTGACTTCGCACGTTTTATTTTTCTCGGGGCGATGTGCGTCAATTGACAGACAGCCAGATTTGGTCATTGTCTGATTGTAAAATTGCATGCATGTCTGGGTATTATCTACTATGTATTGTAAGTACATATATTATGTATTAAAAATATATAAGTATAGGCTATGATTTGTGATATAGATAAGTATTCTATCAGCAATGAAGTTCCCATACCTATTACAAGGTTTGTTTAGTTTTCGATGAGTGGAATTAAAAAAAAATATTGGCTGATCAATCTGACCATATAGCAGAGTAGAACACGCAAAGTTTCGACCATAATTTTATAAAAGCTACTACTAGGCAACAACAAAGACTTCTAACACCATGAGCAAAGCCACTTTATACGTTCATCATAGGAAGTGGTGAGTAAATAACACTGCCGACACGAGTTATTTACGAAAATGATGAAGGCTCCTAAAACAATTTCGTAAATTGCTTGTAAGTTTAACCTATTGGCACTTTGATGCAACATTATTCAGAGGCAACGCCCTCACAAAGCACTGTTTGCTATTACATATACGGACGGTTATTTTTACCATCGGTTATGGTAAAACTGATTTTATTTACAGCTTCTGTAGCACCTATGATATACTCTAAGAAAATTAAATGGAATTAGGTTCATAATTACTATTTGTAACCCCAAGATTCGCTCTCTTGGTAATATGATCTCTTATTTTTTGATTAGATCTCTTGGTACTCAAGTGCTAGAAGGCTCTTGGAGGGTAATCAGAGGAAAGTCTAAATATAGCATTGAGCTATAATATACTTATACAAATCTTTTTATCCCCTACCTAAAAACAGAAGGGGTGTTAGAAAACATTCCCCCAACGCAACAGAATTCAACAGACCTACAGTCAGAATATTTGTTGGTGAACACTGCACACTTTAATAACACGGCGTCAAGTATTCTGATGATCCATATTTCACGAGCCAATATCACGATCCACTACGCTATTGTCACGAAGCATCGATCAAGTTTTATGGATGTATTTTTTCCATTATTTATTTTCATTGAATTCAATAATAACTTCCGTCGCAAAGTAAGTGGCGACTACTAGTTTTATACTATTTACACAAAGGAATTAAAGATTTACCTACACACTCATATACAAATAAACAACAACGAACATATTTGAACATTTGGAACGGCGACATTTGTAACATTATTTATGTATCTAAGACCATGAATATTATTCATTCATACCACCTACAAGTAAATACATTTTCTGATATTTTGATAAAATTGTGGCTAATCTAATAAAGTAGTAATAATGTGCGGCAATAAAGGGTGCAATAAAGAAATAAAATAGCTCTATTCGCTACTGTGCTTATTAAACTATAGGCATCGTATTGTACTAAAGAGTTTTCGTTGTTTTTATTACAATTTTATCCTTTTGGAAGGCCCCTTTAAATAGTTCATCAACCTACAAACGCTAGATGAAGCACATGAACCTGCATACCTAAACCGTTTGCTAAGCGAATGGATCCCAGGCAGCTGTATTTGCTAAGGTTACAGTGTCACATTGAGGTAGGTAAGTAAGTATTTAGTTACTACCTTCTAGTAGTTCTATTAAAAGGTCTTAGAAAAATAATTTACTACCACTCCATCCTACTAAAAACTCCACTATTCATAGTATTATTACCTAATCGAACATCAACTCTATTAATTTTTTGTGGCCAAATTTATTTGGAAAAAAAGTAAGACATTATTTTTCTTGTTCTGAATATCTGGTTTTAGACATCAAACAAAAAAAATTTGCAATTCAATCGTAATACCTTAGTGGTTATTTGGCAATAATACGCTGAATGAGAAGGAAATAAAAGCAATACAGCAGGCTCCTTGAACTTTCAACAGTCACGGAATGATGCTGCTCTCTCGAGATTATACCTATTTTACTTCCAAACGGATTCTAGGTGCCGATTGATTCAGGCCATTTGCCTGAGGTATTTTACAAAACCACATTGACGCACTAAAATAAGCTAGCAATAAGTCCTTTCGACACTCGTATATGTACTCTTACCTACTTATTTTTACTCCTCGTGTTTCTCGTTAAGTGAATAGTATTCTTAGAGAAATACCGAACCTTGAACCGAAAACAATTTTCTGATGTGTTTCGCCTTTATGATGCTTCTTATTCACACTACCTGTCGATGGTGATAGGATATAGGTGTTCGGTGATGGTGATGGTGATGGTGATGCTTATCTATTTGCAAAGCAACTGAAAGGTAGTCTGTTGAAAAAGGTCAAATTTCAAACTTCCTTGGATTTATGAAAGTTTAGTTTTTTAAACTGTCATACAAATGTCACAAAATGTCTTGCCTTGTCTGTCCTTGTGTCTGTCTAGTTTTAGTGTCATGTAATAGTAATAAAATAATTCGAATTTTTGTGTTATTTCCTACAAATATTTACATTTTGAAATGCTAATACCAACCTGTATTATAAAATTAATGGAATTAGTAAGTATTGTATAATTTCATTGTGTTTCCCGTCAGCCAGGTCAAAACAGGGTCCCAGACATCTGGTAAATTATTATTGTTCATTTCTCTGAGGGAGGTTTCATTATTCTGAGTACTTGTAAACTGAGTCCCTGACTACGATCCCAGCAGATACATAACACAGTTCACGTTCTTACTTCTCATTCTGATTGTGTTCTTATGTTACAAAATTTTACAGAAATTATAATTTTATTCAGTATGTTTATACATAGATTTGTATCATGGTAGAGCACCTGCAAATAAAAACGATACAGGTACCTACCTGTATCATCGACTGCAGCCTAATAAATTCAACATCCCGGCCGGTGGTCAAATGACATCGTACATCGAGCTGGTAATCACTGGAATCACTCGCAAGGGACCGAAAAGAATGGCGTAATAAAGAGGAGGCCTATACTCAGCTGTGGGTGCAAACGGGCTGAAATAATGATGATGATGAAGGGTGCTTTTCCACCAGAGCGAATAACAACGAGCTCAATATTTGATTGAGTTATAAACAAACATTCCCACTTTCACGCTTTAAAGTGCAGTCACTGTTTTCAGATGTTAACAGTAGCATGCCTGACTCTTCATCACTACAGCTACGACCTCACAGACGTGCCTACGCTGATGTTGTGCTCTGGTACTTACATCGGCTACGTGATCGTCCTCTCGGGAGAAATTGTAGGTAAGGCTCTGTTCCTCATCAATCTGCCACGTGGTGCCACTGGCTGAAGTTGTCTTTTTACTCTAATGAAAGTTATATTGACAAGAATGATCAGTTCATCTTATAACATGAACATCTTATCGTTCAGGGGGGAAAAGAACAGTGTAAAATGACAAGATTGTAAATGATTTAGCTAATTATGGCAAAGTTGTAAAATGCCAGGTGTAATTGTTTTGGACGTACTTTCTCTCAGGATTAGAGTATGTTTAAACTGATTTATTGATCTTATCTAAGTAGTTTGCTTGCTGATTTGCTTTCTTAATTGAGTTTTTCCTTAAAAATGAGCCAAGTTCCTCAGTATGCCGGTGGTGTATCCGTTAGTAACCTCCGGGGATAGATTGTCTGTGGTACTTATGACTACGTTATTAGTGTTCATGTCCAGGTGCTCAGATTGTATTGTAAAATATTAAATGGACAGGTCACGACAGATTGTCAGACGAAATTGAACCTAAAGTAAACTTCGTAAGATCTTGATCAAACGTGGTTTTGTTGGCTTTCACTTGTAATAAGTTTGATCATTGTGTTAACAAGAAACAAACGAAAATTCACTCAGAATGGTCGGTTTCATGTATTTATAGCTATCATCGCGTAAGGCAGTAGTAGTATTAGTTATTTTCAGCTAAAATGAAATACGTAGAGCAGCTGCTGTTATCCTTAATCATGCTTTCAGCCGTAGCATTTGCAGTAAATACTTAATGAGCGCCGCATTTACACCACCTTCAAATCTTTAATAAAATATTCCACTAAAAGCTTCTCTGAAAATATCTCCTTTGAGCTTTATGAATTACATCTTCGCAAATATTTTATCAGCAGCCCATGTTAACCCTTTCGAGTGGTTTGTAACTTCCGTTTTATTATCAAGCCCGCCTTTATTGACTCCCGTTACTTTCTTCAGGGGAGATGATATTCGCGCCACTGGACCTCGTCCAAGACATGTACTTTGGGATACTCGGGATCACTCTGTTCTCCGTCAGCGGAGGGCTGGTCCTCGCCGCCCGGCTCCGAGGCTCCTCGTACCCCAAAACTGGTGACCACAATGCAGCGATAATATGCGCTTCGCTATCCATACTGGGCGCACTGATCATGCTGTTTGACTTGAGCCTGGCGTACTTAGACTCTGAAGAATATGATGATGAAGCCAGTATTTGAAGGTGGTGAGATTTGCGGGCATTATTTATGTAGACTTTTAAAATCTTTTCAGTATCTTATTTAGATTCAATGTAGTTGACACGTAATTTAAAAATGTGTGTAGCTTACAAAGAAATTAGTTCGCTTGATAAAAAGCACCATCATTCATCATAACCGTTTGCAGTCTACTGCTAGTCATAAACGTTGACTTACCAGTACCTCTATCACGAACAAATCTGACAGTCACCGCGTTAACGTATTCGAGTTATATTGCGCGTCAATGTCCAGCTCGTCTGCCAACCGGTGTAGTGTCACCGCGCAGGAATATCTCGGATACGCTCGCATTACGATACGTTTGCGATTGTCACATTTATTCGTGATCAAGGCACTGGAGTAATTATTCTGGGCCTTTGATTTCCCGCGATCTATTAATGTTTTTAGGTGGTCAGTCAGTATAAATATTTTATTCTCAAACGAAGCGTAAGGCACCTGACAGTAGTTCAATTTCAATAAACAGGAGAAGCGGTATCAGCGGCAGCGGACGCGTATGTAGACGCGTGGTGGTCCGCCAGCGGGGGCGTTCTCTTCGGGGCGTGCGGCGCGCTGACTCTGCACAACTGGCAGGACATACCCGCCTGCATGCGGCGGAACTACGCACAAGCAGCAGCGGTGTGTGCCCTCGCCGTTGCAGCACTTTTTATCGTAGACGCACTCCTAGCGCTTTGCTCCGCGCATAGGGACGGAAGTAGCTTACGCACAAAGTCACTCAGGACAGGCAACCCGTGTAGCTAAGTCAATAAACTTTGATAAGAATATACTCCACTCACTGCTTTTGTTTAGTACAATTTATCAAAGTCCATCTAGCTAGATGGACTGGAAGGTGCATGCAGCTCTCTCTATAATTAGGCCTGAAGGGCGATGCATGTAGTATAGGACTCTGTTACACGGTGGCATACTGAAAAGGTGAGGCTAAAAAATCATAATGCTTGGCCGTGTCTCTAAATACCCCTTTTAGACATTCTCTAAGGGGCGAGTGCTCTATCGGTGGTCGTATTCCTTTGCTCACTTTCGAGAAAACTTCATATAAGTTCATAGTAGAACGTAGAACTTACCCCGTGTTTACATAATGACTATTTTACAAATATGTCGTGCCATCTGTTCGACCAGCCAAGAACTACATAAGAGAAAGTCAAAGGTTCAGGGTTCCTAGAATCGTGCTGTGTTGTTCGCTGTATATGTAGAAGTTCAATTTATTTGTAACAGAGGGCTCTTTATTTTGTAGAGTTTTTATAACTAACCTAACTAACTACTTGTAGTTAGGTAGTTCGATTTGAGCATTTTAATAAGCTTATATTTTTTAACAGCATAATCAAGTTGTGCTCATTAGTAAAAACTTCTGCGATTTTTTCACTAAGGTCAAACTAAGGTGAGTAAAAACCAGGTCTGAAAAATTCAAAGAAAGTTCATTTTGCATAAATTTGCTTCCGCTTGCTGCACTCACAAGCTAGGTAAATAAAGTTCGATACGAACGATACAAACACATCATTGTTTACAACTTCATCACGCAGCCGCCGTCCATCGCTAATTAAACTCAGCCTATGTTTCCACTTAACACCAGAAATAATCAAACAAACCTAAAACAAGATAGAGTTGTAACAAATTCTTGTTGTAATTGAACGCAAACAGTTTGGTTTTAGCTGAAGGACAAATTGCTTAGGGCTGGATATAGAGATGATACTTATTGATTATTTTTATACGGAAATGAACTCAGACATTGCGTTGGCTGGGGTCATGCTGGGGTACGAGGATGTTAGTTTGTGATAGGTACTTACGATCCCCCTATCCCACAATACAATATTATAAATGTCAAAGTTTAGGTGTTTGGAAGTTTGTGTTTCAATCACATATTGTTTCTAGCCTGAATTAACACATAGGCTACTGTTTATCCCAGAAAATCAACAGAATCAAACGGGACGCGGAGTCGCGGGCGGAAGCTAGTATTTTATAATCTGCTAAAAAATATGTGTCATGTTACTTTTAAGTAGCTATTTATAAGTGTTACGTTCATAGTCAACACGCTATCGTAGCGAATGACTATATTGTTTGTTTCCTAATTTATTTTTTCTTCGGATCTACCTATTAACTGCCCGTTTTTATACAATTTTAGTGCATTACTGAGTGGAATGGAAACCAATAAGTTGAGAGTTGAGTTGGTATAGATCTAAACAAAATAAAAAAACCAAAACTATACCAGTGGCGTAGAGAATATAAAGCTGACCATGGAACAGAAAACTTACAGACCAACCCTGGTGGGTTACTCTCGACCATAGTTCCAATCTGGATCCATAGATTTTGGCAGTCCTGTCATTTTTCTGTATAAAATGACACAAAATCTGTCAAAATCCGGATCCAATTAGGAACGGGGCCAAGAGGTAGCCCTACAGTAAAGAATGCGCTGTGTGTAGTCATTGGTAGTCACTCTCTACATGCACAGCGATGTAAGTATGCGTAAGCTCTCACCGATGATGATGGATTCACGAACGAGAATCGAGCGGTAGCATTGGGTGCGTCCAACGCTTATAACACTTATAAAATATGCTCTCAGGGAACTGTTACCGAGCTATCTAAGCGCTATTTTACCGCTTAAATAACGCAGTAAATAGCGCTCAGATATAGCTTTAAGTAATAACATTTCACTTAAATTAAACTAGCAGAGCTCAGGATTTAAGATTAGAGCTGTCTCTCTGTATTTCCGTCAATTGTAATGGCCTCCGGTATGTGATTAAAATATCTAATTAAAAATAGTGTAGCTAAAACTATATAACTTGTGATAGGTAAGTCATAATCTAACCAGTAAATAAACATAACTTTTTATTCAAAGAGCATACCATGTACGTGCATGTGCATACATACTTAATTATTATTATGTGTAAATTGCGGCGTGGACATTGCATTGTTTTAATTCACACGAGTATTAGGCATTAGTAGGTGTTTCTTTATAACTTCTTCGTCATTATTGATCCACAAATGGATGATGTCACCCCTAATAGAAGAGAGGAGTACACCGAGTAGCATCGTATTTTTAGGGTATCCACATCCACTCATAAATGATAATAAAATATTATGAGCAGGTTATGAAAAGTACTAACTAAAATGAGAAGACCTGAATAAAACTTTGAAAGATTTCTAGATTCCTAGAACATATTGTGTTGTGATTATTATTTTTAAAACTTTCGCACAGAATATTCTAAGAACCGTAGCATTCGTAGCATCCTCGTAGTGCGCCAAATTATCGTAGATGACCTATAATCTTTTACGGCGTAGCACGGTAGCAAGGGCCTATCACAAAAAATAAAATTAAAACACGTGTTTGACTAAATTAACAAGAAAACTTTATCCAAATAATCATACAAGTTTTATCCGGATTTACTAGACCGATAGCAGCCTTAGCCTCGTATCTGTTGATTTATTTTATAGTCCTACTAATGATAAACGCTATGGTCACACTAGTATGATCTCATCGGCGGTCATTCAAGGCGTCCCGCACAATACGCACGGCTGTGCTGCGCAGTCTCAGTGTCACCCTGGCTTCGCACGCTCGTGTGAAAGTGTAAACAAAATATAAACAAAGCTGTTCGAATTTTGAAAACGAAAATGGCCATCAGTCGTCTTTCTATTATCAAGTTCTTGGAGCTGGTAAGTTATTTAAAAAAAAAATAAGTTTGAGATTATCTTTTATCGTAGATTTGGCCATTTTAGGGTTTGTAAATCCGATACGTTTATTGATTCAAATTGTTTGTCCGTCCGTAAAAAAAACCAAGGAGGTACCTATTTATTTTGCATTGATTATGTTGATCCTAATTTACATCTTTTGTTTTGTTTACTTTTGTTTCGAGCGCTTATAACTATTCTGTTTTGTTTGAGTCATGCTCAACGTGATGTTATGCTATACAACACAGTGGGCCCGATATTGTTTGGTGCATTTTTTAAACTGTAAGCTAATTTGAGAGCATTAGAATGATGGCTGTCTTTATCGTTTCAGTTTGTGAGAAAGGGGGCCAATAGTTTTAGTGGTGTCAAATTAGCTTAGTTTAAAAAATGAAACGACAGAATCGGGGACAGTATCAGCCCACAAATGCCTGTTACTTCTTGTTAAATAAATATTACTTACATACCTAGTACCTTATGTTAGATAGGTACTTACTTTTAAACCATTAAAATAAAAAAATCTGGTATAAATAACGTTTCGTAATCGAATCATAAACCAAATTACATAACGTAAAATAATATATTTAGACATAGGTACCTAACATTTCAAATTCAAGATTAACCCACTTTATCAACGAGTGTTCAATCGGGTCAGGGCTATCTTATACGTAGATATTATTTTTCTATGGATAAAAAAGAAATACCAACCAACAAAGAAAAAAGGGACAATATTGTGTGGTTCGGGACCCCTCGTAGACCTTGCTCGATGCCAGGTGTACTTACCTCTAGAACCGGTTCCGGAACAGAGGTCCTTCAATCCCGAATGTTATACGAGTCCCTACGAGAAAGTTGTATCGCTGCACGTTTTAGTTTTTGATGATTCTCTTTCACTTTATATCGAAATCGTCTTCAACTTGCTCTAATTTAAAAGGTTAAAAATTAAATAACACTAGACAAAGTAGACAAAATGTTTAGGTCGTTATTCACATAGTTGGTTTCACGCATGGTTTCATGGTCACGTGGTTTTGTTGGAATATTGTAAAAAAAATTGAAATGTCTTTGGATGGATTTTTGTGTACCTATACATAGATATAGAGGCGAACGATGAAGAAAGGGCTTATAAGTAAAGATAGATTGATCATAATAAGTATACGACAGAGCTTTGCCATACATGATGCGTGAACCACGTGATTTCATTTCATATTGGGCCAAACAATGCTTTTCTTGGAGTTACATGGCGAGATCAATTCGAGCTATTCCTGTTGCTTGCGTTATGCTACCAGTGAATCAGCAGTGCGCTTTTTAAAGCTTTATTATTGTTTAATGTTTATACGCGATGAATAATACATGTACGTAGAGATGAAATGGTACTTAATGCAGTACGTATAGTTAGTATAACGTGGTTTAACGCTTTATCAACTCGGGTTGAGTTGATAAAAATGTAGGCCTGATATTTTGGACGTGTTGTACCCAAAAATTCTGAGAAGTGCCTAAGGAGTGATCCCCAGACATAAACGAAATACCTACTTACATCTACCGAGAGTTAAATTCAATGCAATCACAAGAGAACCATAACTAGTACTAATTTTTACAACTAAAACCCAAAGTACGAGGATTTTTTGAGGTAACGACGAAGAATATGGGCCTAATGAACCGTCGTCCAAGACATCGCCCTTCATGTTCAAGTAATAAATTATCTTGGTAGAACATTCTTGGAAAAATAACCTACAACATCCGCTTTGTAGCTAGCCCGGAACCGTAGCGTAAACAAACAAAACAATAAACCACCCACGAGCCCTGCATATAGGTGAACTGAAAACGTGAACTCATACTCACGCATTCCATCATCTTTTGGAAGGCTTTTATTTACCACATTTGTGTAATTTTTACCATGTTCAATATAAAACAATTATTCGCTGTAGGTACGCGATGCGACGGCACCCTGGGGTTCAATTGTACTAAAAAAGTTGTCAGTGGCAATGGCCTATAGGTTATTTCGTATTCTACTATTTTGATAGTGAAAAACAGTTTAAAAAGCTTTTTCGATCCAGTAACACAGTGGCTGAAAATCAAGCAACAGTTGTAAATTAGTAGAATTCAAACCACTAATAACATTATTGAAAGAAACAAGAAATACCAAAACAAATATTTTGTATTCTGTTTAAATGGCAACACTAGCAAATAAAAAAAAATGGTAACCTGTGGGTGGGATGAGGGCTGACCTTCAAAATATCTACGGAACTCTTCTATTAGGTAGGTACTTTAATGAACTCGATGATGTAATCTGCTGGTAGTCTTCGTACCTTGAAATATGTGGTCTACATTTTGGTCCTATTTATTTATAATAATATTAATCAGACCTTTACATCTAATCTAGATGATTTATACAGCGTCAGGCGTTACCCTTTACCTATATACCCCTAAAATAGAATAACAATTATGATCTGTGCCCTTCGACGAATTAGTGTTAATTCGTCCAAGTCTGTTCTCCTATGAAAAGCAGTACTGTCTGCTATTATCTCTACATAAAATAAATCCGGTTAATAAAATGTTTATTAATATTTAATGGATAGCTAACCACGTGTTTACTAAAAATATGTGCACCGTATTATCTACTGTTTACAATCGAGTATGGCGCTTAGAAATTGGAATGGAATTACTTTCTTCGTTTGGAATGCCATCAGTATAGTGGTATAGCCGCATACTAAACAACCGATATGTATAGTTTAAGCGAGTAGTATCACAGAATATAAGAGTAGTACCAGGTAAAACTGATGGTAACATACCATACCAACCAATCGTGGTTTTCTTTTGGCGTATCTGACTACTCCACTCAGACTAAGGTAAGACTATTACTATCTTGAGCTCCTAAAAGTACAAACATGTATAGTTACAAGTAAGTTATAGCTTGTAGATATCTACATAATTTGTTGCTGATCTCGTAACCTTAATTTGAGCAAAATGAGTTTCATCCAAAAAAGGAATTTAACGTTTTAGATTTGTTATTCTTGAGTGATCACTGATTGGCTATAATACACCACATTGTATGTAAGAGTAACAGTTGTGTAATCGTGTAAAATTATAAAGTTTCCATCACAAAACACAATTTAAATTCAATCTCCATGTTGGATCAAGGCAAGCGCAGTATGACCTTACATTAATGTGTTTGCGAAACTGTACTGAATACGTTAATCGGGACAATAAGGTCAAGTAAACCTACGTACTACACGGCAGCATTTTCTGAAAACTGTATTATATATACCAAATAAATAATAAATGACGTTATCTTATTGATATGCTACGCTATCTAAACATTGTCCCAGGCACTACAGTGTCACGTTAAAAGTGTAGGCATAAGTTGCCTCCTGACACTGTATAAATCATCTTCAATAGATGTAAAGGCCTATATGATACGCTACTGCGAATTTAGTGCAAACAATTTATCGATAAAAGAATTATCGCGACTATCCAATAAACAGAAATTCGGACAAGGTCACCTATCATAAATTTATTTATATAATAATAATCCACAGCTCAAAAAGCTTCAAAATTTTAAACTTTACTTATTCACGCAGACAAAATAATACATAGCATTTTGAAAACATTGTACAAATCATTAGACCATGCTACCCAAAAATAGCATTTAGCTAAAGTATATAGTAGTTTTTATTACCATACCTTTGAACTAGTTACAAATAAATTGTATCATCATAAAATTATTTTATCGTTATTGTGCGTGACCACTGAACATTACTCACCGTCCAATGTCCTTCAAATCCTGTGCGCTTACGCATAATTTTTTCTCTAGATAATAATGTTCTACTTGAGTATTACTCTCAAGAACTGCAAGAATAAAGTTACAAGCCTTGTTCTTTTACAACCCGTGCTCCAGTAGCGATATTAATTTATCTATAAGCCAGTCATTCATTAATTAGTTAAGTATATAATGACAGTAAGTAATATCTAGTGCTCTAATTTACTAATAATCGACAATTATTCTATACTATTCTATATGTATACTAATATTATAAAGAGGAAAGATTTGTATGTAAGTATGTTTGTAACGAATTGGCTCAAAGAGTACTGATCCGATTTGGATGAAACTTGAAATATATATTGCCCGTGACCTGGATTAACACATAGGCTACTTTTTATCCCAAAAAATCAACGGGATCCAACGGGACGCAAACGTAGTCGCGGGCGGAAGCTACTAGTCATCATCATCAATCAATATATATAAAACTCTTTTGAAGCTGACTTAGAATCAACGCACAGCCTAAAGTATAAGTCCTACCGGTATGAAACTTGGAGGGTAGTAGTATCCTTATATAGTGTAGGGGTGCACTAAGAAAGGAATTTTGAAACGTCACACTCTAAAGGGTAGAACGCGAGCACCGCCGCGGGCGACGGCTAGTATAGTATAAAATTAGATCGAAGACTAAAATTCTTGGTAATAGTTTATTGACATAATAATAATTATCTTATCTGTATCCGATTTTCTCACAACTTACAGGTTCTGAGTGATAAAATATGTGATTATGTTTTCGTCGCTTGTGATAAAAGTTAATGTTTTCTACGTAGTCTTTGATCACACCTTAAAAAGTTTAAAAAAATGGCAATTTATTTATTGATGTCCTTGAACAAATTCAGTTTTGGTACAAACAGATCTAAACTATGGCCCTTCACATAATCAAAATAGTTTAAGCTCGAGGTTCTAAGAAAATCACCACCCACGTCGCTCTCGTCATAGATGAACAACTTTCTTGAACGAAAACGGATGTCAAATTACTGTATTGACATCATGGTATGTAATAAAATGGTACCGTAAATCAAATGGATACCTACTTGGTGAGAAGAAAGGTAAATGCATGTCGCAAGGTCTAGTTGCAGATTAGTGGACGACCTCGTTCGCGTCTTTTATAGAGCTGATGTCACACTTCCTGTGGGCACCTGGGTACATCGGAACAGGTTGAGTGACGTCATGCTTTGATATGTAACACGATGATGTCACACGTGTGATTCTATTAGTAAATAGTTTGGTAGAACATAATGTACCTACGAAAAGGAAAAAAAACGTTATCATCAAGGTCTATGAAGTCATAGTTAAAATGAGCTTACTTACTGAGGATCGAGATACACTAGGTACCTACTTTATAGTCTAAATATATATATACCTTGGCTAGAATTTTTTGTTGTGTAGCTAAATGACACCCATTAGGCCTGTAACTTATTTCATTCATTAGGGTCAATTAAGATATAAGAGTACTCACCTCTATACTTCATTTGAATACGAACACTTGCACTTGTATTTTTTGTGACCATAACGTATACTTACTTAGATACTTAGATACTTGCTGAATACAATAAGAGTAAGTAGGTGAAGTAGACAGATGGTCGGTCATGGCGAAAAAAGAAAGAATACATTGCTAGACTTCGCAATCCTAAAGGAAAAACTGTTTTACTAGATAAATATTACACTGCAAAAAATCCCAGCCCGTTACCGGATCAAAGGCTATCAGCTATCACGTTTTGCAAGTCGATTAATATTGATATTTCGTGTTTTTTCCAGGCGCTGACCTGTTCCTGCGTAGCGCTCCACTACCACAGCTATAATGCCGACGCTGACATCGGCATGCTGGTCACTGGCACCTTTGTGGGCTACCTGATCATCTTCGCAGGCGCTGCAGCAGGTACAATTTTATATCAGCTTCTTTGTACATAAAGTGTAACTAGAGGTTAAATAAGTTCTAATACCAACGCTAGTAACAATGTAGTTGTATCTTTTTGAATGTGTATAAAACATAATGAATTTAAAAAAATAGAAATAAGTAATTAACCTTACGTGTCAAATATATGGACTTTTAGATGGGATATGGGTGTCATAATCATTAAAGTTGAGCTGTAATTGATTCAGATGGTTCCGGTAATAACTAG
Source organism: Eulithis prunata (assembly GCA_918843925.1). Taxonomy (NCBI): domain Eukaryota; kingdom Metazoa; phylum Arthropoda; class Insecta; order Lepidoptera; family Geometridae; genus Eulithis; species Eulithis prunata. The sequence goes on along the minus strand of OU974014.1, from coordinate 3,446,108 downwards.
CTCTAACAAAAATCATAACCCTGGTTTTTACCGTTGTGATTGTGACTGATAAGATGGTGCATGGGATATCTTTTACTGCAAACAGAATATCGTAAACTGAAATTTCTGTTGGTCTTTTCCAGGTTACGTCATGCAAACTACATCCCACAAGCGCATTGATATTTTCTACTCATTGGTCGGTGTCGGTTTATTCGTATCCAGTGGTGCTCTTATTATCGACAGGTGAGCATTATTTGTATGGTTTACTAGCTGACCTGTTAACCAGTCCAGCACTTTGTTGGCGCCTGAGTAAATACATGGTTGGTATTACGCGACGAAAATTTGTTTTTTATCGAAATAAGATATTTGGTTCTCTGGAATAATGTATAATATCAGCGAAATAATTCAGAGATTACCACAACATTACAAAGAGAAAAATGTACAACCAAATAAATTCAACCAGATTGAAAGGTTATGCCTAATAGATACCTCAACTCCTCAAAAATCCATAGTATGGATTACAAGGATGTGAATCTTAGCTTAGGCTTACACAATTGAACAAAAATATCTCAAAGTTCATGTGTTTGGGGTTGATCTGATAACAGAGAGAGGAAAGTGGACAATGAACCTCTCCATCGTTTGTCGTATTAGCCACAGGAAGTTTTACATTATCTTATTTGCGATTTGTCATACATCCTGCTTGTAGGAGGATAACGAGCCTATCTACTACTATAAGTGATACATATTGGAGTTTATAATATTTTTAATTTTGTCTCCAGAACAGGATTACTCAAATATATATAGGATAGTCAGAATAGGATAGGATAGGGCATTGCCCTGACATCCTTTTCATGATTCATGGATTGAAATCCTGCTAAAAAGAAAGAGAAGAAGAAGAACGTATATAAAATAGTATAAAGTATAATTTCAACCACAGGTATATAACTGACTATATGTCAGTTATATACTTGTGGTGAGTTATATTACTGGTGGGATGTGCTGTATACATTCCAATTACTTATATTTATTCCTTCATTCTAGATTCCAGCACTACGGTAAGAGCGATCTCAGAGACAAGAACCTTGCCAAGGCTTCTCTTGCCATCATCAACGGAGCCGTCCTCCTTCTCGATGCCATGCTCACGCAGCGAGGAGGCTAAGCCTATAAATATTACTTTTTTACGTATGCTAGCTCGTATGATTGATGTGGTATCTCGTTCGTGATTCTTAAGCTTCTATGACATTGTAAGTCTGCATTTCTTCCTTAACATTTTTACTAAACTCGCGGTAAGTACAAAACATCATGGACGAGATACTTTTGTATTGTGGCTTAGCGGTTGCTTTCTGTTTTAATGAGAATATAAGTAGAAACTCTTCGTATTTTTTATATTATGTATAAGTCAGCAACTTTTATAACACTCTACACTGAAAAATGTTGAATACTTTGATAAACGGATGAAGCTTTAACCTTTGGAGTATGTTTAAGATTTTTAAAGATTTTAACTGTTTTGTGATTTTGATACTTGCTGTTTTTTTTTCTATGCGTTTTCATGATTACCTATCTAATTTATTATAACTGTTACTCTAAGATATAAAAGCATAAAAAATATGTACAACTATTTAAAAGTTTGTTACAACTGTGTTATTTTGAATACTTATACTTTTAATACTTCTTAAAAATGTAGAACATAATTTTGTTACTACCTATACAGTTTCCATAAATTTTCAAATCTACAGATTTTTTTTTAAATATTGATGACTTTAATTAGTTTTAGCATAAGTACACTGCATTTGGATATTACACTGTGTCTATACACTTTTACATTCGTATTTTGGTATGTTTTGTATGAAATAAATCTTTACTACACAAATATTTCCAATAACTTGTTTGGCATTTCTGTTGTATCAATATAAAAATATGTAATAGGTTATTGGTAGATGTTCAGAGTTGATATTTGGTTATTTTTAATATTTTCCCTTGCTCAGATTACCAAACTGTCTTTTTAACCTGTAGGTCATGGTTGACGTCTTGCTAGGACGTGATGGTGCAGATTTGAGTTTCACGTAAGACTTCCCTTAAGACGAGATTCTTAAAACATACTTCACCGTACGGCGATCACAAACCAAAAGTATGACGGTCCCCCTCGATGGACTGAAAACTGTTAGTACTGCTAAAAAGTAAATTCTTGGAAAAGGGCACAATCGATCTTTCTGGATATCTACGGAGAGTTATATGTCCAGCAGACGACCTCTGCATGATTGCTGATGTGATTCTGATGACATGTCTACTATGTTATCATAATTTGTAAACTAAGAACTTTGGTACTTTCTTCACTCGTGCGTGGTAATTCAGCATAGCGTGACTAGCCAGTACCCGCACTTGGACATTTCATTTGTAGATGTCACCGGGTAATTGTATATCCGTTACAAACTATACAAATACCTAATGTGAATAATTTTGACCTGAAATTATTCTACTACTTATTTATTTTTTGATATTTTTAAGCAGAGTAACAGTAAACAACATTACCGTTGACAAAGTTAATACGAGTATGAATATAGGTAGGCTCTATAAAATCACAGTACATCACTTTATAAACATGATGAATCTAAACATTTACAGTCATAGGAATTCTATCAAGCTTCGCAGTGCTTTCGAAAAATAAGTGATACTTTCAAAATGTACATTAAATTAAAACTTGAGCTAGTATTTATACTTCAAGCAACGCTAGCATTAAGTCAAAAAGCTTCACCATTGATAGAAAAGACAGTATACGTAGCAAGTTCATCCTACGTCTTCGACCAAGCCACCTCTGTGGTGTGGTCGGTCAACGGTTTTGAAGAAGCTACTGGTTTTTTAAGCCGTTTCCCTGGAACCGTCACAATAACTTTAATGCAGAATGAAAACTTTGAAGAAATACGAAAGTTGAACTCACGAGTTGGATACAAACAGACAGTCTTCTTCGCTTCAGGTACAGATGAATTCGCAAACTTTCTATCAGTCTTAAAGCCAGATATTGTTGTACCGATTCAACTTATACTGGTTCTAACGGATCGAGCTTCAGATGCTGATTTATCTTTTGTAACTAAAACAGCTTTAGACAACGATCTTGCTGATATTGTTATAGTAAGCACCAAAGATACAAAAACTGTAGAGCTATCTACTTATTTTCCATACAGCCAAGGAATTTGTGGGAATCATGCACCGGTAAACATACAGCCAAAGGATGGGAACTGGTTCCCAAAAAAATTCGTCAATTTTCAACAGTGCCCAGTAAGAGCTACTGTACTTCCTTTGTTACCGTATGCTAGGTTTGTTATTGAAAATAATACTCTCAAGAATATCTTTGGCATCGATGGACGCGTCTTCACGATGCTGATGAATGAACTCAACGCCAGTATAGATATAGTGTCATGGAAGGATCATGGAGGGATCGGTACAGTTATAAATGGCACAGCAACTGGCTCTTTTGGAGATATAGTACACAGGCGTGCAGACCTATTTGCACCATCGATTATGATAAACTACTTGAGATATCCGAAGGCGCAAATATCACCTGTCTACGCAACAGTCAATGTATATTGGTTTGGACCACGACGCCGAGAACTTAACAAGTGTTTAAGAGTGTTTCATCCATTTATAAATAATGTATCATTTTCTATTTTTGCATCACTCTTACTTTTCATAGTGATAACGAAACTAGTGGTACGGTTTGGCCTTCATAGGGTGTATTTTAGATATAGTGTGATATTTCAATCATTTTTAATACTTTTCGGTCAAGAAGTGCAATTTGAATCAAAGTCGCGGCTGATTAACAGTCTCTTTGTCCTGTGGATATGGTTTTGCATGATTGTACGCATCGTCTACCAGGGTGATCTCGTCGATGAACTTCAGAAAGCGATATTAGAAAACCCCTTTAAAAACCTTGAAGAAGCTGTCAGAATGGTGGGTGGCTATGGAGGAACTGAAGGGTTTCGGGAGTTTTATAGAGGAACGACCTATTTTGACGATTACAACATTTTAAGAATTGGAGATGTAGTTTCGCAAATTAAAAACATTTCAGATGGAAAGAGGTTTCTTCTAGCTGCCGATAAACTGTTGATTTTGGAGTTAAGTAACGGTCTTCAGATGATACAAGAACCAATAACTAATGCTCCTTTGAGTTTTTTCATGCGTCCTGGTTGGCCTGCAGCTAAAGCAATCGCCGATCTTATTGAACATTTAGTAGAAGCTGGTTTTGTTAAAAATATTTTAGATAACCATATTCATAAATGGATGAAGAACAAAGAACACCACACCCGACGCGAAACCCATCCTTTGAGCATGCAAATACTTATTGGATGTTTTTATGGATTGGGCATCTTTTACCTTATTTGCGGTTTAGTTTTTATTGTGGAGATCGTTTATTTAAATTTTTTCGTAAAAACTCTGCATCGCAAAACCAAAAATATATAAACGTAAGTTCAAAAATTAAAACCAAATTCGTTTATAATTTCATATTACCTACTTATTATGTGTGAATGGTTATATTTTATCAAGCACCCTAAAATATTTCGTCAGGGAAATTGTTCCTGCATAAAACCACTGACACCGATAAGCATTGTACTTTATCGTGTTAGTCTTTGGTTTTTGTTATATCGTCTAAAAAAGTAAGAGACAATAATCATTACAGGCAAGTTCGGGAACCTAGCGTGACTTACCGCAGTTTTGGTATAACATTTTAAAAACAAACAGTGTGACGAATATTAATTCGGTTGTAACCTACAATTATTGTAATGCAGGTGATAGATAGATAGGTACACAATGTAACTGCATATGGTAAAGTAAAGTAATAGTACGTTGTAAGAGCACTTTTATTTATGAGCCCGATGAGCTGTATACCCGTCACTCGCAGTTGTATTCAATATCAAGGTTAGAAGTGTCTTAAAAATGCTGCTGAAGCTTTTCAAAGGACTAATATTTTTATTTCAAGCAATACAAGCACTACCTGATAAAACATTTTTATTTGAAGCAATGCAAGCACTACCTCTTAAAATGTCCCCTGTGATAGAAAAAACCGTACACATAGCCAGTTCAAGTTACGCCCTCGACCAAGTCACCTCTGTTGTTTGGTCGGACAACGGTTCTGAAGAAGCTACTGATATTTTAATCCGATTCCCTGGATCCGTCGCAGTAACTTCAATACAGAATGGAAACTTTGATGTGATTCGAAAGTTGAACTCACGAGTTGGATACAAGCAGACAGTCTTCTTCGCCTCAGATACAAATGAATTCGCCAACTTACTAGCAGTTTTAAAGCAAGATATTGTTGTCCCCATTAAACTTATACTGGTTCTAACGAATCGAGCTACTGATGCTGATATATCTTTTGTAACTAAAACAGCATTAGAGAACGATCTTGCTGACATTGTTATAGTGAGTACCAAAGATACAGAAACTGTAGAACTATCAACATATTTTCCATACAGCCAAGGAATTTGTGGGAATCACGCACCGGTAAACATTCATTCAGAGGCTGATAACTGGTTTCCACAAAAGTTTTTAAACTTTCAGAAATGCCCAGTAAAAGTTGCTTTACTTTCTCTGTTACCTTATGCCAAGTTTGTTATTGAAAATAATACTCTCAAGGATGCCTATGGCATCGATGGACCTATCTTTACGATGCTGTTGAAAGAACTCAACGCCAGTGTGGATATAGTGTCATGGAAGGATCATGATGGTGTCGGTACATTTATCAATGGCACTGCCACTGGCTTATTTGGAGATCTAGTGAACAAACGTGCTGACATTTTGGCACCAACGATTATAATTAATTACTTGCGGTATCAAAAGGCGCAGATATCACCAGTCTACACAACTATCGATGTTTATTGGTTTGGACCACAACTCCGAGAAGTCAACAGGTACTTTGTAGTGTTTCAACCATTGGTAAATATAAAAACTTTATGTACCATCGGATCATTAATTCTTTTTGTAGTTGTTACCAAGCTAGTGATACGATTTGGCAGAGTACATTCTAGATACAGTGTGATTTTTCAGTCGTTTTTACTATTAATAGGCCACGGAGTACAATTTGAATCAAAATCATGGCTTATTAACAGTCTCTTTGTCCTGTGGATTTGGTTTTGTATGATTGTACGCATTGTCTACCAGGGTGATCTCGTCAGTGACTTGCAGAGGATTATACTGGAAACCCCCTTTAAAAACTTTGAAGACGCTGTCAGAAAGGTTGACGGCTATGGAGGATATGGAGTATTTCGAGAGTTTTACAGAGAAACCAACTATTTTGACGACTTCAAAGTTATAAGACCTGAAGAAGTTGTTTTGCAAGCTAAAAATATATCAGTTGGAAAGAGGTTTCTTTTAGCTAGCGATAAACTGCAGATCACGGAACTGAACAACGCACTTCAGATGTTAAAAGAACCAATAACTCATGCACCTGTGTGTTTTTTCATGCGTCCTGGTTGGCCTGCTGCGAAAAATATCGCTGATGCTATTGGACGATTGGTAGAAGCAGGTTTTATCCAAAACATTAAAAAATACCATATTTACATGAAAATCGGATGTTTTTATGGATTAAGCATCTTGTACGCTATTTGTGCCATAGTTTTTACAGTAGAGATCGTTTACCACAAACTTACTAAACGAGCACGTACTCCATTTTCATTCGTCCCATAAAAACAATATCTTAGTGACAACTTGGGCAAAAATGCTTTGTATGTTTGTTCGTCGACATCTTTAGAACCGCTTATCCGATCTTCATAGAATTTGGTAGGTATACGGATAGTACTCTTAAATTTTACTGGTTTGAAAAATAAAGTAAATCAGTCAAGGGGTTGGAAAGGTTTGAAATTCCAAAGGGAGTAAAAAAAAAAGTCGTACAAAAATATCAAATGGGTTGTCATATGATAGGCCTTTCCAAAACCGGTTTATTTTTATTCTATCATATCCCCCACTTGATATTTTTGTACGACATTTTTTTTTATTCCGTTTGGACCCTCATATCTTTACAACCCCGTGACCGGCCACGAGATCTCAGTTCGGGGCGAACTACTAGTAAATAAATAGGTAGAACAGAAGTAGAGTAATGTTTTCGTAGCATAGTAATAATAAAGTTAGCTAATATAATACCTATTAGTATCAAGCTTTGCTTAGTTTGGCACTAACTTAGTTTGAGCGCTATGTGAAATGTCCACCAATATTTATAAATATTGCAAATACTAAGTTGTATTTTTCACAGTGAATATTAAAATTTTATCATTTATACTTACGCCTTTTATCCATTTCAAGTTGTGTTCCCAATAAGCTATAAGTAGTAAATTCAAACACCCTAAAATATTTAGCAAGTCACACACGGCCAGCGACATGTCGCCGCGAATAGCCAAAAATAGTTCAGCTCTATGGAAGATAGTTTAATTATTTACCTCGTGGTGTGGTACATTTGGCTTGTCGACGCGTTTTACTATGCTGTAATGTTTTAGTTGTTCTCTGAAAGCTATCATTGAAATTCAAAAATGGCGGTCGTATGACAGACGTAAAATAATGCCGTCTCTAAAATTTCCATTATATTTGAGAGCTCATCCTATCCCACACACTACAGTCAAGTTGACTCTGTTGAAGCAATGCAATAAAACGAATTGAAGTCAGAATATTATTCAATCAGGCAAATTGGTGCTGAAACTCAGGTAGGAACTAGCAAACAGCTCCATTTGCCGATGAAACGCAAACACAGGTTACCCACATTTGATCAAACCAATCGCAACTTACTCTAGTCTAGAGCATCCCTACATAATTTAATTGAACTGTATCATCAGTGGTTTGCCTTCATTACAAATTCTATTGAGTCTATCGTATTGATCTGTTAAACTAGAAACTTATTTCGCAAGTTCGATAATTTTGGGCAGCTTCTTGATCACACCTTTACACGTTGATTCTACACGTATTCTGTGTATCAAATTCTAATAAGAGAAAAGCTTACCTAAAAATTTATATTCAAAGAAAAGACAAATATTGGATGTTTGTCGATCTTATTATCCCTGGCTACTTTACATTTTGACCAAGAAATATATGTAAATGTTTCCATTTTGTTCCCGATTTATATTCAACGGCATATATATTATCTGAATCGTTGAAATTCTGATGTTCTTTTGTATATTTTCTAAACAAAACATATGCGTGCTAACTTTTCAAACTGTTTGCTATATTTTTAATTTGCTTTGGTTCGAAGTTGGGATAGATTATAATCATCATCAATCAATCAATATATATAAAACTCTTTTGAAGCTGACAGAGAATCAACGCACAGCCTAAACTATAAGTCCTAAAGGTATGAAATTTAGAGGGTAGGTTCCTTATATAGTGTAGGGGCGCACTAAGAAAGGAATTTTGAAAAGTCACACTCTAACGCGAGCAATGCCGCGGGAGACGGCTAGTTTTACATACAACTCTACTCACCTATTCGTGAAATGCTTACAATATGTATGTCTGAGAGATGCTCTAATTTTATATGGTCCATAACAATAACCTACAGGACGGTCGTATGTTTGGCCACATTCACAACTCTAACAGGTTGCGGTTGAGTGTGCTGGCTAACAGATCTTTCTGATACAAAAACCTTGAGCATTGCTTAGAAGCTTTCTAGTTTTTTTCAAAAAGTTTCGGGTTGGTAAAGATCTTCATAACGCGTCATACTCACTTATTATAAAAGTGAAATCAGCTTTTGTAGATAGATACGCTAAAGAGCAAATCAATACATTCAGCACAGTATTCCGATTAGTTTCCCTATTACATCTGTGTGTTGTAAGAATGGTACAGTTTTCCCCATTTCACGCATGTCGGTACCGAAGTTTTTATAAGTCTAATTTCATTGTATATGCAGCCGGGTAGCCATACATTACCGGCCGGTATCGGCAGCATATAACCGTAAATTGTAGCCAGCTTGAGACGGAAAATCTGTCTCTAGATTTTCGCAGAGAAAATACCTACCTCATTGTTTGAACACGGATATTTTGTATTCAATGTAAATTTTAGAATTTGCTCCAGATTTTGGGACAGGAATATGTGAGCGGAATGGCTTATGAATTGCCTCTATTTCTGTGGCAAAATCTAAATCTCTTTTTAGTTCTATCATCATCATCAAAGGCGGTTCAGTACGTACTCAATTTGGACATTTTGGACTGATTGATTTAGATTTGGTCTACTGTGTGGTCTTTAGATATCAGATTTTTTCTTCAAACACAGTTTGGTTTGGTCAAATATCAAATATGCAGATTATTGAGGCAACTGTAGCTAATATTTCAGTATCTATTCCTATTCTGGGTGTGCTGGAACTAGTACCTATAGTTACCTATCCCGGGAGAGAATTTTCTTCTAGCTATCTGACAACGATTATTATACAGCTTTTTTTGTTCTATAAAATACAGTTTAATAGGTAGGTGCCTATAACAGTATCCAGATCTGCAAATTTCCATACAAATGAATATTGTAACGACGCGTGATTCAGTATCTCCGTTACATATCTTTAATAACCATAAATCTTCAAATCGAGGCAGGCCCATTATTATTTATGGCCTAGAAAAAGCCAGGATATCTCCGGTACGAAATTATGCATCGGAGATCCACGTGGATTCAAAAATTTTAATTCACTTTGCTGATGCCACGGACCCTACGATAGATAGACGAACCTACGTCTACGGTATGTACGATCATTTATTGTAGTAATGGATAAAAATACAACGTTTATCTCCGATTATCCTTTTCATAGTAGCAATAGCCAAAATTAAAGAAAAACATTACGAGTATAGGTATTAGGTACTATCTAAAGACAGAACCCAATTAAATCTTTTGTGATTAAATTTAAACATTAAATTTAATTTAAACTTTTTTTATTTAAAGATTGTGGTCAAACGGCTGCCTATATGTATAAAAAAAAAAAAAAAAAAAAAAATCTACAATGTAGGTATACTATGTAGGTATGGTTCCATACATATAAACTAACGACATAGGTATCAATAACCCGATAGCTGTAGACTTTAGAATTAGCCACGTCATCAGCACGCCTCATTTGTAATTTGTCGTGTATTGTCCACGCGTGGTCAATAGGTACATGAATTGCTGTGGCGTCTCGCACGCGATAAATTGTTAGAAACAATAGCTTAGGCACTCGGCTAACATTCTGCCATTGTCGGCGTAAATCACTCCATACAGCGCAGCGCGTTGTATGGACAAGCACTGATACAAAGCCTATTGAATGTTTTCAATGAGTTTTATGGATGATGTGGTGTTTGTTAGCCGATAGCTTGACAAATTCGTAAAGACTCTTTTCAGCCTTTAAGCTCGTGGTAGGTATCTAAAGCGTAGAGGGATTTTGGTAAAATTTTCACAATATAAAATGATAAATATTATGTACTAATAAGTAGACAGCAAAAACAAAACTTAAGTAGATTCACTGACTTGGACTTTTTGCTAAAATTCACTTGACGATTGTCATCTTAGATGCATGCTAAATTGCATTCAAGATTGGTGTATCTTGCATGGTCGAAATGATGGAAAGAAGTCACGAAGAAAAAGAAAGACAAAATAGATCAAGTCATTCAATTCCATGTACCTAAGCTTGAATTAGTTGCACCGTGTTTGGTCTCTTCAAAAAAAGACCAAACATGGTCTCAGATCATATCTACACTAGACAGAGTGTAACTATTCCAAGCTTACATCGAGGGCGTGTGGTCTCGGTCGATAACGTATGCCTGTAGACACTCAACATAATATCAGAAATGGTAATAAAAACTTATATTTATAAATTCGAATAAAATTGTGATATTATGCTCGATATAGCAACTTAGCATATCGAATTTGGTCCCTCGTAAACACAGAGTTTATTAGTTTGCGTAAAATGCTATGATGCCGTTTGCAACCAAAAGTTCTGAAATAGCAATGTATACCTACGATATAAGTACAACTTGCTAACTTCTGTATCCACAACTTGGTCTCCCAACCTGTCGGACAGCTCTGTAGTTAGGTGTAGGATGTAGGTGCACCTGACTTGCTGACATGTTGCCTACAACTTCAGAGCTTGAGCTTCCAAACAGTAGGTAAACCGCTTATACTCGTAACTATAGACAGACCGGATATACAACTAATCAAAGATTACTTAAAAAAATCGAGAGGTGTAAAAATGTTTTCATTTATTAATTGCTTTTAGAAATAAGTAAGTACCTACTTGTTGTCATTCTGCATTCGCTCTCTAAACCAGCTTTTAATAATTTTAATAAACAACATCATAATAACTTCTTTGTTATTGTAGTGAGCAGAATAATTTGAAAATTAATTAAACAGAGCCGAACAATGTCCTCAACGACGGCACTCGTAATTCAACGTTCAGAGTAATTCTACAGTTCATTATGTAAATTAATATTTATCAAAAATAGACCTTCCTAACTTGAAGTGGGGGTCCAACGGTTTTACCATACTAACTAATCGGCATTCTATGTTCACTGGCCATAGTTACTGCTTCATTATCTGTAGCCCTGAAACCTGTAGGCAAGTGCGACAACTGTCGTCGGATTTGACGATAATTTCCTATGCCTTTAAACTTCTGATGAAGCCTTTCAATTATTAAATATTCCTTTATTATAAGTACTTACCCTTTTCGTTCCAGAATTTTCCGGAATGTTTGCGCTTAATTAAAAGTAAGATTTATTTAAAGAAAGGTTCAGTTGCTATACCTACTTACATATACATATATGTATATAGACCGCAAAGTGTGTCACATAACTAGTAACTTAAGGGTGATCACCATTTAAAAAACTTATACCTACGTTAGTTCATAATATCCGAAAAGACTTATCTAAAGGTGATGCTTATATTATAAGCAACAAAAACTTACAAAAAAAGCTATTAAACGTACACCAAACATCCTACTATTCATATTACCGTTTTTATGTCTCGGACGTATCTCTGTTTCTCGGGTTTTACGAGACCTTTATGACAACGGGACCAGTGACCCAACAAATACGTTCATGTTTTTATGTCTTTATAATTTAGTTTTGTTGGTTTTTTCCTATCTAAGTACGAATTTTCTTCTATACATTTAGCTATAATATTTGACACCAATAACGTAAAAAAATCTAAAAAAGCTTTTTATTTTATTCGACACACCTCTACCACAGATCATATAATACTACCCTATACCTAACGAAAGAAAGCTGTTTTCCTGTGCTTTAAAATATCCAAGTTTATTTAGCGAATAGACAGATCCAAAAAACAACTATTTCCACGGCAAGGCCCCGACGAGATTCGAACTCGTGATCTCCTGTTTACTAGACAGGCGCTTTAACCAACTAAGCCACGGCGCCTCGAGAGCGGTGATTCAAATAGTCAACATACTTGAGCGATACGATGCACCACATATGATTAATATTTATAGGCAAACATCGGTCTTTAGCGCACCTACGAAATTGTTATCAAATTATATATCTAAAATAATGCAAATTCAAATTAAATATCTTGATGTATAATTTTGAGCTCTATCCTTGGACGAATATAAACACTTATCACACTGGCAATTCGCGGACGTTTCCACTCGTGGAAAACTCACCGCAAATAGCGCCATACAAAACACGCAGGAAACTCGTCGCGATTGGAATCGACCGCGAATCTCCACTGTTCAAGTCTCATTTCAACAAGCTTATATTCTCAATGGAGTTTGTGATTCGAGATCGGTTTGATAGTGAAAAAAGAGGGTTCATTAATAAGAGGAAACACATTAAACGACAGCTTGCTTCAATTAACATTTAATCTATAAACAGTCAACATAATCACGCATACAATTGCATCACAATTTTTCTATTACAACAATTCGAACATACTGTAATTTTAGGTACGTCTTTGGCAAGTCAACTCTATTTCAAACAATACACCTACACCTAAACATGAGCAGAAGTTTTAGTAAAATAAATAATTTCAAATTACTTACAGCTGAACTTGCGGCTTCTAAAAACTATCAGATTCAAAATAAAAACTAAGATAAAAGTATGTAAAAGCCAATCCTCGAATAAACGCACCAAAACTTAGAGACATCTCTTACAACATTTTTATACAAGTAGGTAAAGTTGTCAGAATCTTTACGTAGTAAGTAGATAGTTGTATAAAAGCTAAACATGAGATAAACGGTTTAACTACGAGACTTTTTTTATGAGATCAGCTAAAATACGATCTACACTATTGTATTAAGAAAAACACATTTAATAACCTACTGATAACAAGTAGATGACAATGTAAGCGAACCAAAATACAAAACTGATTGAGAGCCTCAAGAAAAAGGAAAAGCTTATGAAAATAAAACACATGGTCTGAAAAATAGTGGAAAAGTATCACTTGCTTACGAACGATATGTGCCTTCTTGAGCTTTCAGCTATGGTAACAAGATTATAAATTAACAGAAATAACCTTAAAACTAGCCTTACATAATAAAGTAACTGCATTTTCATTTTATGTACATTTTTATCATTGCACTTTTGCCTATATTAATTTTAAATCTCACGTTTGAGAAGTATCTACTTAAAACTAAGCAATATATACAGAAAATATACCCCTAGGAGCTTGCATACAAATACTGAAATAATTTAAAATTTCACAGCGTTGCCAATCATAAACCGAAAGTTGTTGCTTCTATTTGGCATTTCATGGCTCTTAAATAATCCCCTGGAATGATTCTTAATATTATGAACATCAACAATTCATTTGGACAATCTTTGGCACTATAATCTTACGTCTAAGGTTTCGATAACCGAAGATATTAGGACGATGTTGGGGTTAGGGTGTTAGCGTGGTACAAACCAACACGATTCGCGATTGCAACTTCGACGAACAACCAATTTACTTCACTATAGTATTTATTCTCCACTAATAGCAGCTGCCACTAACTTTACTTTACTCTATCTATGTACTGTTGTAAGTACATAAGAATTTTGACAAAAATAACTTCACATAAACATTGGTGTTTACTGTTTACCCTGCGTGTTTTAACTACACCAAAGAGATACAAAAATGAATCGAATTGGTTTGACCAGCATACTAAATAAGTCACAAAAGAGTCGACCAGCGAATCTCGTATTGCACCTCCGCTATCACATTTCTAACTGCTAAAGAGCATTTGTACACTGGTACGACAACTACACTATACCGACATAATGTCAGTTGCTCGAACAAAAACATCTTTGTCGTCAACACAATGTTACAGCAACTAGTACTATAAACAGACATTTGCTTCTAGATGATTTATGCAGCGTCAGGGGCCACTTTCCTTCTCTCCCATGCTCCGATGAGCGGGACGCTGTAATCTCTGAGAAATATTTTAGATAAAGCTTAGACGCACCTATATCGTCCTCTCAATCTAGTCGGCCTTGTCCATAGGAGACAAGGTCAATACGTGCGGAGCTGACTAAGCCACGGGTTTTCTTACGATGTTTTCCTTCACCGTTTTCTGTTCTAGTGCTAAATGTAAGAGAATAGGTCACCACGATATCGTGTAGTTGTCAGTGTAAAACGCCCGTAATCACCCCTTTTGGGTCATATGAAGTCGCTCACTTCCTTTTGGAGTGGATTCTGCGCCTTGTCTATACACTTTCTGACGGCGTCGAGGATTGTGACGATTCTTCTGTCAAGTGCCGTGAAATGTGGTTCCCAAAGGATGGGGGCGACCGGATCGACTTTCATTGACTCTCGGAGGTGCTTCGATAGAGGAATGCCATTGTGGTATCTGCAAAAGATGTCAGGTTTTTATTCGTTTTAAAAATATTTCGTGACTTTATACAGGTGGTAATAGAAATACTTATGAAAAGTTACCCATCAATGTGATTTTTGAAGTGCAATGAAAACTTCTTTAGCACCGTTGTGATTTGAAAGTCGATGAAACAAAAAAGCGAGGAAAGAGAGATCCCTAATTTTCTGACTGCTGGCCAAGCGGTCTAACGGATTGGATCGAATCGAGACTAGCTCGTAGTGCGTGGGCTCAAGTCTCGAGCAAACTCGTTCACTTTTTGAGATAATCTTTTCTTCGATAAACGAGGATATAAAAGATAAGTTATATCAATGTTGTCTAATTCAATGCCGTGGCCAAGAAGATTTCTGAAGCCAAGCTTGTGTAATGTGCCTGCACATATTACTGGCCTTCACTGATAGTATCAGACTGATACTAGAAAAGTTACGGCGAGAAGTCAAGAAGGACCCAATTTGTCACTTACCTACTATTTACTAATACAGTACCTAATACAGTACAGGTACAATAAGAAGTAGATCACTTTTTAAGAATCTCAAAATTATGTACTTTTTTACTGACTACACAAAAGTAATTACTAAGTGCAGAGACCGGATTTTCATTATAATTTAAAATATTGTTAAAGCAGTGACCATAAATAAAACCATTGAATGAAAATCTTCACATAAAAATTATTTCGGTTCCGAAAAATTACATTCGATCAACATTATCGTTTAATAGCATTTGTCCAGTATACTATGGTTTAAATAAATATTAATTTTATAATTGGATTGCGATGTTTGACCCAAATAAATCTCAATTATTTAAAAGCTAAAGTGACTTTGTAATGGTATGCTGCGTTTCCAAAAATTATTGGTTTTAACAACCAACAGGAGTTCTGACAATTTAGTCTCTGGTTATTACTTTAAGGTAATTCTATCTTAAGTTGGCATTGATTCAATACCAATTAAATACAAGTTGTACTTAGCGGTGTCTGTAATAAGTAGACGAATTGCCAAGAAGTAGAGAATTTACCTTTAAATTTTTCTTTAAAAAAAATTTACTGTATTGCTGAGTACAGCTGTAAAATTTACTTTTATTAAATGTCATGAATAGAGACACTTACTTGAGCAAGGTTGCGAGCGTAGTGTGTCGCACGAGGCAGCATTGCAGTAGCGGCGCGAGGATGCTCAGTTCGTCGTGCATCGCCTTACCGAACGCACGTCCCTGGTCCAAGTGCAGCGTGAATGTCTCGTTGCCAAACATCCTGTTATAAAAAATAACTATTTAGAAATCAAGATACTGATTATACATACTGTCGAAGGTGATCATAGTGGTAATAAAATCTTAAAGAAAATGTAGAGCAAAATATATTTAACTTAATTGCGACAAATAAATGCTTTAATATTGACGGGACCAAAAATCATTGCATCATGGTAAATTCTACATCTAACAAATATATTAAAGGTGCTACACAGCTCACTCATATAGCAGTAAAGTCGTAATAAAAAACTACTTAGGTAATATGAATATTTGGATAGAGCTATTATTTTTTACTGTTGAGTAAACGTTCTCCAAAGTAGGTAATATCACAAGATACTTATCTATTTAGGTATTAAGAAAGTTACATCATTCATGAAAACAGAAGGTAGCAAAACTTGCTTCTCTTTGTACTCACTTGAAGGTTTCATAATGGTGCCTGTCCATGTTACCGGTGAGGAAATCGAAGATAGCCATGTCCATTAAATCAAGGAGTCTTCTTCCGGAGTCATACGGCGGAGTGTTTCGGACCTAGAGGTTATTATGAAAACATTTTTAAAGAGCGTTAATACAGGTTTAGGCCATTCCCGATATTAAATCTATCTGTGGTTTTGTCTTTAATTTTCAGTCTCTACATATTTTTGGTTACTGATCGTTTTAATAATGTTTTAATTTTTAATTAGTTAATCTGTGTGCTCTTTGGCAAATACTTTTTGCCCTACTAAAGGCTAAAGGTAATTATCATAGCAACAATAGCTTATTTCGTAAAAATAAGTATTTATGAATTATGATGCTTTGACGTAGATGGGACCTTTAAGCCTTATTGGGTTCGGTCGTTCGTAAATTAGGTAAAGATGTTTTCGAAGCATCTAATTCTACATATTAAATCACAGAGACCTTACTATCCCACGAAATAATAACAGATTTGAAATAATCTAAATAAATACTAAATAAAGCACTATCTCAGCATTAACTCTTTATCTTTCTCACAAAAACGTATTGCGCTGTGTAATTTTCATTCATAAAACACTTGAAAATTATTCAATTATTTTGATGATGGTAAAAATCTTACCGTTTCACAATAATCTGACTGAATTTCCCATTGTGCTTTCCTTCTCTTGTGATACGATCTTCTCCAAGGGTGACGCCAAACCTGCAATTAAAACCTCCGGTCAATCAGCTGCTCTAAACAGAGATAAGATAACTCATTATCAGTCAAAAAACTGAAAACATTTGTTGTTAGATAGCACCATGTTTACTTGATTACATTTTAGGTCACCACAAGTGTAAACATTTCTGTCAATATCAATAATTTACAAAAGTATTATAACACAAAACTTTTCCTTTTAGTTCCACGCTGATTCACCAAATAAAACACTTCTAGAAAGGTATACACTACATTTTGATAAGAAATAATATAGGTATCTTTACTTAGTGAGTCGTTATGATAAAATAAAGAACTAAAATAATAATGATCTGTATCACAACGGCATAAAACTCATTGCAAGGCAGATATCACTTGAAAGCGTTTTAGAAAATTAAATAAGAAGTCATAATGCGACTCCCAGAACTAAGTATTACACAATAATAGGAAAATAAATGTTTTATTCCCATCGAGCCCACCGGCTGGCCTACTGGTGGGGCCGATGGGAAAAAAAAAATCCCAACGAGCCCATAATGAAAATGAGTGGGCTCGATGGGATTTTTTTTTCAAATGTCTACATTGGTTCGCTTGCTGGGAGAAGTAAATTAAATGAGCAAAATAAATCATTTGAACCAAAGACCGATTCATTTAGAAGATGGGTATGGTAGGTACCTTTCGCTCAGCTATATCAGCAGAGGGCAGGAACGCTGCAAAACTACCCTCCAACATATCAGGGTTGCCGCAGATCGCGTGTCCCGTGTCGCAGTAGTAAGAACACTTCCCGTGGAAGCAGAAGTTGTTCGCAGGCGATACAAAGAACGTTTTGAGGATGTCTCCCTCGGTGACGTCGTAGATCTCAGTGGTCATGTTCAAGACCCGACCCACGACTGGCATGGCGCGTCGGAAGCCTAGTATCCTGGATTGAACAAATTGATAGGAGCTATAATCCTGGTCGTTGGTAAACGGACGTGGACAACTAGGGGAGAGACTTTTATACTATAGACCCTACACTAGAGTTTCTGGTGTCTAGATTTGTATATTTGTTGTACTAGTGTCTGTCGCAGCCATAATACTCAGACCAAAAATAAATAGAGTAAATAATATAGCAGGACCGGAGAGACTGGCGTACTAAAGAGGAGGCCAATACCCAGCAGTGGGTGCATACAGGGTGAATAGATAGATAGATAGAACAATATTGTCCTGCTGCGTGAATTAAACTGCACCTTCTAGATCTCAACCAGTTGAACCACAAAAGTCAATTACAGGACTGTGTGTGGGCAGTAATTGTGCAATTATCTTCGTTGCAATTTTAAAATGACATCAACAAGACAGGTCTAGTTATATTTTAAACATATTTTGTTTATTATTCGCAAGGTACAAAATCACCATTCACCGAGCGTTCCAAAGGGAATCAGATAAAGTTATTTTAAGAAAGATCATTGATATGCAAAGTAAATAATATTTCACAAAACTTATCGTGATGTGACGTCACGCTATATGCATTTCACTTGTGTGTGACTCACTGGATGACTTATTGATGTTTTGGATACCATATTATGGGTACTTACATAATATTCTGTTTTCCTTACGTATGGTGTTAAAACTTAAATTATGCAAGTAAGTAAAATAGATTGGGTACATTTGCATACCTGTCTAGATGAAACGCTGCAATTTCAGCATTGTGTCGCTCGTAATCGGAGAAGTAGAAGTGATTTGGCAGAGTCTGGACATCTCTTGCAAACCTGGGAACGACAATATGGGATTATGGGGCTATAAAAACCAATAGGTATAAAATAATAAATAAATAAGTATAACCATTGAATTTACTAAGTGTTATTTTTAAATACTTAAACTTACTTAATTATGATTTCGTGGCATGGTTTAAAAAAAAATTGACTTTTAAACATTTAAGTCACAAATTCTTGTGTATTAGTGTAATATGATCTAGCGGTTTAAAATTAACTATTTAGTATTTTAAATATTAAATAATAGCGTGATAAAATACATCAATTGGAATTTAAACATATAAAAAAACTCTAAATTACTTCCAAGAGTATTTTAAAGATGTGACTAAATTGCTTCATTAAGATACCCATCGAGCTGAGCTTGTTGTTCCATCAATTCTCACAGCTGTAATTTTAAATTAGGTTTGGTATGCAATTAGCCTCAGACAACATTTTGTATTCCATTTCTTTAATTTAAATTGATAACTGTCTATAACAGTAAGTATTTAAAGTATACCAAAAGTATTTTCTTTTCGTTAGACTCAATCCTAAAGTTATCGAATGAGTTAGATTTCAACTAATGATAATGTCTGTTGGCCAAGCTACTGAGCTCAGCAATAACATTAATAACAGCAAGGAAATAACTACAGAACCTTTTTAATTAGAAAATCACTATGCTGCAATTTTGTCTCTTATCGAATTTAGCAAGAACATAAATGGATAAGGGGATGGTATCCGATAAGGCACGAACTTGGTTGACTTCAACATCAATCGATCTTATCTTTGCCCTGCACTAATCAATTTTCAACTCCAGCACGCGTTAGTGAAGTTACGACACTATATATTTGGTATGCATATTTTATATAGTAAATAGATTGGAACAACCTTGAGCGATCAGTACAAGTTGTAAAGCAACATCGCAAGGCAGTTAATCAAAAAAGGTAATACAGGCAAATATTTTGTTAAGTCCACAGGGTACTTGACAGGTACTTATTCAGAATGTAAATTGAAACCCAATAATATAAGCCCATTAAACAGAAATATCAAATATCTCGATAAGGGACCTCTGTCATTTGAAATTTACAGCGTCGAAAAATTTGTGTTACTATAAAATGGGCTACAAAGTATACTTGCTTGCACGTTTTGCACCGAAAACTCTCGATAGGCAGTTTATCAATTTCTAAAAGAAAACTATTAAAGCGGTACTTAAATCGTGAATCTGGTTAGATAGGAGCAATCCCGGTAACATAGTGCACCGAGACTCTTTCGATTTATCGTCTGCAGCCGGAGGTCGTAAGTGAGATACGAGGTAGTAGGGACATTTTAAGAGGGTTACAATCAAATGCATTTACATTTAAGTTTCGTTTGTTTCAAGCCATTAGTTTGGAGAACGATTGCATTTGTTACGTTGTTGTTCTTTTCTTTTGAAATTTTGCCATTATGTCCATTTCCGCTTTGTGCATTTCGCTTATCAATTATTCAGTGCAAATGCTATAAATAACGAATTAAATAATTGACTACGATCTCAAACTTTATCTTTCTGCTTCCAACTTTGAATAATAGCTTATATTATGCAAGCTCGCACAAGGTGATAAAACTAATACATGCTCGGTAGAGGGCACTATCGAGTGCGCGTGACATATCGCTCCCGGGTGAATTGTTACTGAAGCCCCTTGAAATGTCACCGGGATAACCCCAAGGGTCTATATTTTTTCTTGAAAAGTTACACCTCCGTCTACGTATCCGCGAAGTGGGTTTTTATTTACATTTTCCGGTGAGGAATCTACAACTATCCTTATATGTGCACTATTAATTTAAGTACTTTACAGAGTGATTTAAATGACCCGAGTAGTAAGAATAATATTTAATATATTGATGAACTAGTTTTGGATGCCAACCAACAGCATAACTATAGGCTCGTATTATACGCAAATCAGAAAATAAATAGCATTTGAGTTAAATAATCGAAACCCCCACGGTTATTAATTTTAGCAGTCATGTAAATCATTGAGTCGTCGGTAATCAAAATGTCTTCTAAAAGTTTCGTAAATTTTTCGTGTATTTTCCACGAAAGAATATTTCTAAAGTGGGAACGAATTGCTAAGACGTCTTGATACTCAATATACAAGCCCACTGGGAATGTAACACCGCTCCTGCGAGCAAATTTTTGGGAGCTGATGTCTTACCCTTTGTCACGACAAAAATTGTATTTGATAGCCTTTCAGAATATTATATGCGGAGCACCGGCTCAAAGGCACACGTAATTTACTTTCTGCAAGCGCTTTATGTTTGCGAAAGAATATAATAAATAGAATGACGAAGTTCTAACAATGAGAAGTAAGAACACATAAGTAACAGAAGTTGTGTACAACTCAGTACTTGAAGCACTTGTTGGAGTGGGCAAGCCGCTAAGCCGATCGTGTGAAAGAACGCTCTCCAAGTTTTGTGAATAGAATCAACAACGCCCTGAACAAGTCGACACAGAAGTTTGCACAAGTCCTCCAGAAGCATACGTGGGACCTCCAACTAAAACGAACACAAGTTTGGAATAAAAGTTGTGTCCTGCTGGTTTTAATATGACGTGCAGGAACTAGTACTTTTACCCTATTAGGCGGACGAATACGAGTGTGGGACGATCAAATGGCATGAAATCGGAGTACGTAAATTACGTTTTCTTTTATAGGAATGTCGGCATTGAAATCAGATCTCGAACTCATAAAATAAGAATAGTAGAGTCGATCTAGTGCGGCGATCTTAAATAAATTAAAAGTACATAGCACGGAAAAAAGGCTGATCTTTTTAGACTGAAATGCAGACCATAATAATTTATTCGCTGTCCAACTCGAGCTGTCCAATTGAATAGATAATTGACCCCAACGTCAAGTCGGCTTACCTCATTGGTTTGAACAGTGCTTGAACTCCATTCGGATAGTCTATTATGAGCTTCAACTGCGTCCCTCCCTCTTTTTGCTCTGTCAAAAGCAATAACAATTTAGTTATGAAATTAGCAATATCAATATTTAATACAGCCTTCGGCTTCCAAATTAGATTAGAATGTTGTCCTAGCGCCATTATTGATTAGGTAGTGAAACTAAATGTTTCGCTACCTGAGCAATAAGACCATTAGCACAAATTTCTGATGAATCGAGAGAATACTTTGCAAATATCAATAAGACCTGTCACGGTGACATCTACGTCTATATGACCGAAATTGACGTGATTGGCAATAAATGTTTTGCATCTGTCAGATTCGATTGGTCTAATAAGACCCAAGGTAGACACAGTAGGTATACGATGAAGTCGGATCAACAATGAAATCCATTTAAATGGTTTAAATATTTAAGTCCAATTCGAAGTAAAGGGCGAGATTGTTGTGGCACTATTGTCTGCCGAACCGCTAACCCCACAACTGATTGCAGACCCGACTTCATTTAAAATACATACACCTTTACCTGTTTTAGCTTTATATAGTCCTGTACATAATTAACCAGGGCTTTAGTTATGTAATCCTTATAAAAGTTTTTGGTTTTTTGAAAACAGATTTATTTAATTCAAACTGTTTTTATAAACTAAAATCTCCTATAGTTGTTTGTGTATAATATTGTAATAAAAATACATGTGTGTATATCATACATAATAATGATATTGTTATATTTGTAATTCATGTCATTGTGTCTAAACCTAGTTGACATTTCTGACAACTATCGAATGTTTAATGCGAACAAGAAATAAACGAATTTCTTGTCTATAAAGTAGTTTGGCGAACTAAAGGTTCCGTAAAGCGTAATTGGTTTTCTAAGTCCGATCAACTATATTCTGAATATTTTATCACCGTATATACCTACTCAAATTGAGACCGTAGGGGCTTGCATGGTGACTGAAATTGATTCTACATAGTCGTATTTTACTGACCAATAAAATCGAGTGGTTGATTCTCTATAAATCTAATGAGTTTTAGAAATAAGTTGTTTTCTTTTTGTTTAGCTTATTCGTACGTTACACGATATTTTTCGTTTGATAAAATGTTTGTAGGTACTCAGATGGTTTACAGTACAATCAGTGTTTCTAATAGATTGTTGGTAATTCTATTAAGCGCATGAAGCCATTCATTGCATGTGATTCCTACGTCAGTGATAGAACTAAAAGAAATGTTATTATGATTTTACTTGTATGCTTGCTTACCTGCATGTATGACCGGGGCGGTTGCCATGTCTTTGAGTACAGCATTAACAAGCGGATCTCCATCCTCGTAGAGCTCATGCTGAGCTATCTTCAACTGGAACTTCTCCAAGTTCGATGCATTCACACTGCAAAAGTATTATAATTCAGTTTGAAGGATAGTTAAATAACATATAATTGTAGATTGTGGCTACATTTTGTGAATTAGTGTTATAAATTTAACTTTAAGTACTAGTAAATTGTATAGGTACCTACCTACTATTTTTAGTTGGAGCCAGCGATAAGAGATAATGTCATCCATAAGTGTACGTACCTACTTAAAATTTTTAGCACATATTTCTAAACCTGGTCGTTAACGTCAAGATTTACATGGAAGATTTTCCGATGCCGGGCGTGTTGGTTTTGGCTGCGTGGAACACATAAGCGGACGTGATTCGCCTACTAGGTGTAGGTGCGAAACTCCACGCGACGGCATACGACGGAACTGAATACTAAGGAGCCTACGTGTAACGTTCCCGATTTGTGGCGTGCTCCGATAACCTGCATTTAGAAATCACGCCGGCACCTACTCTAAAATTTATTGACTCTCTTTTGGAACGATTGTGCCGGTGTCAAATGGGAATTCAAAAAGCACGCTTGCTCCATCGGGACGAACGGACGTTTAGAATTCCAAACGACCGCGACACGGCCTATTACATTATGGAGCTATTTCGGCTATTCGCTGTGGAGTAAACACACGGATTCACAACAAAAGAGAACATTGTATCGAGCGCGGACAATGTAAACTCATCTCTTGCTCATTTGCCTAAATTACACATGTTTCTTGAGAAAATTCACCACGTATGAAAGTGACCTCTCTTTGTATGGACCCAGCAATATAAGCGTCCCGTCATATCGCGCAACATTTTGAGGAAGCCATCATGCATTCATTCCATTTAGTTTTATTGTCAAAGACCCGCGCCTATCTCGGCAGGGCCCCGTAACTGGATTTTAAATAAGATTTCTGGTAGGCTGGTGAAATTCGCCTCGTACAAGATAAAGAAAGGTCGCTGTCTGTTTCGTATTATAGAATCATCGTCTCGTGGAAATATGATACGATCCTTTTTTATAGTAATGTATAAAAACGAAATTCCGTTGATAGCGTATAGGTACCTAGTGAAGTGGAGCAATGTGATATTCTTTTCATTGCTTTCAGAGTGTCCTGTGAGATTTGGTACAATATTTGCTTTGGAGAAATTACGTCAGCCACGGGAGGCCGACCTGCTCGGCCAACCTGTTTGATTTTGATGCATACTTCAGTGCTCTGCGGGGCTTTCGAGGCAGATGAAAGGGTATCGCTTAACAAAACACGCCGAGTGCGGAGAGGTCAGGCCGTTTTACATCGAAACTGCATCATTTTACAAATCCAACTCATACTTTTATTGCTTTACAAAGGAAACTTATTTTCTCATGTCGTATAAGTTTGACCCAAACTTAAGTTATGGCGCAAACTCAGTGCATAAGCAGGACTATTAAATTACCTTAACCTATTATACTAACTTACTAAGTAGTAAATTTCGGAAGCTCGTTTGGGTTTCAAGACACTCTAACTACATTGAATCAAACAAGGAGGTCAACGGTAGGCCTATCATTTTTCAGTACTCTCAGTAATGATAAGATTTCGTTGCGTCATTCTTGTACTATGACAGCGAAAATTCAATCATTTGACAGTAAAATCCGAATCATTGCATTGCATTTGATAAAAGTATAAACACGTGCTAAGGATACTTTATGTGCAACTTGTCGTTATCGCAGTGGACTTGCAGTAATAATGCGGTAGCTAACAATTTAATGTTGTAACTTTAATTTGGCGAGGAACATAAATCGTACTTGGCGATGTCAGCTGTCCGGAACTTTCCTTGTAATGTCCTTAGCGCGTCGTTTTTCGAGGAATATTTTAATTAATATTTCTTAGCGTAATATTTTATTACTGAACCGCGCAGAGCTTTTTTTAAGCTGAATGGAATTGGGATGTTTTGGGTGATATAAACAATTTCTTTTTTATACTTTGCAACACAATTTGATAATGATAAAAAAAATGATTTCATAAGAACACAATTTTTCATAAATATGAAGAAAAACGGCTCTAGATTTAGCAAGTTGTTTTTAAAAATGTAAAGCCCTTTCATAAATTACCATTTTCTTTGTACTTCCAAGTATCAAACACCAACTATTTCCAAAAATATACAAAACAAAATTCTTTAAAACTAATATAATGTACTTATTTAAGCTCTATTTTCTCGTAAGTTACACTATTACGCGGAGGTGTAAGATTACCGCCTTAAGTATGTATGAAGAAAATCCTTTAATAACATTTTCTTGAACAGAATGGAGCGGCTATCAGCTACAGATTTTTTCTCTTTAAATATAAACAATGTTTGTTCCCAACGAACTTTTTTGTCTAACAATATGAAAAAATAAATACTTATTGTATAGGTTTTTCTAGCTTTAATCTAAGTTATAAAACCTATCGTAATGTAATATCAATTTACTGCTGTACCTACTTTAGGAAGCTACATCGAAATAAAATTACCTAGTACCTACACCAATTTACAGATACGAACCTTGGTTCCAAATCCTCCATTTCACCAATACTGGGATTCTCCGGGCGAAGTATATTCAAATCTCGATGTAAAGGCATAACTACTGGATGGTCGTCTTCCTTCCCCTGCATCTGATCGTTCAAGACCTTCAGCAGGTCTTCGTATCTGTCAAGTGGGGGCGCTGGAGTGCGAGGCTCAGTCTCTCCACCGCTGGTCTCGCTAAGAGCTGATTGCTCGTATTCTCGAGAACCGTTACTGCCATTGCTGTGGAAAAAGTAAGTTTTAGAAGATTCTTATTTAGACTGGAACCACTCGCTTAGAATAATCGATCACAACACATGTTTTTATCAAATAACGCGAAATAACGAAATAATAGAGATCATGAAAGATCAATGAGAGCATGCGATATAATTTCGGGTAACTAAGTAGTAGGTTTTATCGATCATCGCTGATAAGTTCGGCTGATGTGTCGAAATTAGTTTTTTATCTCCTAATCTAAAATACTGATAGTAAGTAATTATGTATACTTATTATAGTTTTGTTTGTATAGCGATAATCATGTAAAGAGTTCCCAAGTAAATGGTATAAGTAGGTAATAAATCATTTCAAATTATTAGCAAACTTTTCTAACAGAGATTAATAAAAATCACAAACTGTTTATCTTTCAGTTAGGCTGCCATTTTGTGACTACACTATGTTTTTTCAAAGATTGATATAATTAAGTAGAATAGCATGATTCGGTTAATGTTTTTTCCTGCAACAAACATTTCAAATAATGCCTATTTTGTGCTATAGAAATAATTTGAGTTTCACATCTGGCAGTATTTCATGTCAACAACTTTAATGGTTGTTGGCGTAGCACTGTGGTAAGCATATTAAGTAAGTAGCTAATATTGTAATGTTATTATCTAGGTATATATTCAAGTGCTGGTCAGTGATTATAATCAAGTGCTTCGAAGGCTTGGTCGAATTTCGGAGGCCATGTTGAACTGTCGATCTCGGCTTTAGCAGTCGGTCACCAGAGTTTGCCACTAACTCATACGAACTTACTTACCTAACAAGTAGGTATTTCCAATCGTGATTGCACCACATGTTGCCTTGATAGAAGACTTCTATTTATAATACTTCCACGAATTTTATTTACTTTGCCTAATATCTAGTCTACATTTATAAAATTACTTCAAAATGTTGCCGTCCCTTTCTCATAAACTAAAAAAATAAAAACGTGTATAATTTCAGCGCTGTCAAATTAGGCTAGTTTAGTAGAATGCAACAATAGAATCGGCACTATTGTATAGGTATCAACCCATCATCATCATCAATATAAATAAAACTTTTTTGAAGCTGACTTAGAATCAATTAACGCTCAGCCTAAACCATAAGTCCTAGAGGTATGAAATTTGGAGGGTAGTATCCTTATATAGTGTAAGGGTGCACTAAAAAAGGAATTTTGAAAAGTCGCATCCTACAAGGTAAAACGCGAGCAACGCCGCGGGCGACGGCTAGTCTAGTAATATAACTATTGTAGGCACACCAATATTATCATGTTAAAGATTTGAACGCGCGACAAAAGTAATACAATAATAATACAATGTAAATAAAATGTCTGTACATTTTTGACTTTCTGTTGTGCCTACTCCATGATAATTTATGCTTTTTCTTTTTTATTAGGAACTACGAATCTTACATCGTTACCGAACGAAGAGCTGCAAAACTCAACTAATATTATAAATGTAAAAGTTTAGATGTTTGAATATTTAGATGTTGAATTTTAGTGTTTCAATCACGCTGTAATTGGCAATCTGATTAAGATGAAACTTGGAAAATATAAAGTTCGTAATCTGGAAAATCTACAGGATCGAACGGGACGCGGACAAAGTCGCGGGCGGAAGCTAGTCAGTAAAATTATTAGCCGCGTACATTGACTTGCTAATAACTAACATTCCTAGTGCGATGCCAATAATAAAAATAAAAAAACTAACATTTGAGCTGGTATAAATTCAAGGCTGTCAGAGGTTAGCGTCAAATATACATGTTCTTGAGCGGATTAGACGTATCTATTAAAAAATATTGTTCTAGTAGGTACGCAATGCAAAGTTCGTTAACCTCCCAAACGTTAATTGATCGAGCGAGAGAAGCGAGCTAAGACAAGTGTCAACTTGGCCAAATCGACGTTGTATGTTTGTTAAACCATAACTTTCAAACCGCTTAACCAATATGCATAAAATTTTAAAAGTTGACAGTTAACTACTATATTAAGAATTATGAACTGAATCAGCTAAGGGGTTATAAAGTTATAAGAGTCCAAAAAGGAGTAAAAAAAGTATGGAGCCGAGATTTGAAGATGTCCCATGATATGACTTTGTTCAAAACCGTTTTTACTTTTGTTTTTGAGTTATAGGTACTTAGTGATTTTTTTTTAGAGTACGACTGTGTAATTATAGTGCATTTGAGTGTAAGAGAGTATAAGTGTGAAAAATATGGAAGGAGTATCGTTTACGTGAAGTTTAATATAAAAAGTAGGTACCCCAAACATTTTACTAAATAACACCTGCATAAGTATTTATGTTATTTTTAATATTTCACGTCTAAAGAGTACATTGGTGTAGCCGTTACGATGTAAGTGAGTTAAAACACAGTCATCACTCAAGTATCCAAACTTTCGCATTTGTAATGATTATTAGTAGGATTGTCTAATTGACGCCCACGAATTTGTCTGGAGTTGGACTGATGTTAGTCATTTCCTTTTTATGTGTAAGTGTGAGTAGATACTTAAGTGTTTGTAAGTCTCTTTAATCTTTAGATTAATGAAAGGTAGAACAATGTTACATACTCTAGACGCTGTAATTTTATGTATTATAATTTCTCTAGACTCTAGTCTTTTTTTCTAGACACTATCATTCATAATTGTTTTTTTAATGATCGACATTTAAAACAGTCTGTTTTCCTAATTTAGAAATCAATTGATTAAAAATCATTATAATAATAATTAATTATTACGTAAGTAAAGTGAGCACCGATGGTCTAGTGGTAGTAACCCTGTCTTCCAATGCTAATGTCATAGGTTCAAAACCGGTTATGCACCAACGGATTTTCTACTCGAAGAATTTATGTGCGCAATACCAGTGTTTAAACGGCGAAGGAAAACATCGTGAGGAAACCCGTGGCTTAGTTAGCTTCGCCCGTATTGACCTTTTCTTTTCTAAGGATAAGGCTGACTAAGCTTAGAGCATAGTTAAGGTGCCGGGCAAGCCTACGCCATCTAAAAACTATGTCCCAGGCACTGCAGCATCACGTTCATAGAGACATGGGTAAAGATGCTCCTGACGCTGTACCAATCATCTAGATTAGATAAGGCCTAACTATTTATTAGTGATTTATTTTTTAACAATTGTGCAATTTCTTTATTCTAAAAACCTACACGTAAGTTCTACTACCTTGCTAGCTACGGTACGTACTGTAATTTTTATGATGTTATTATGCACGCGCCTTCTCACGTGTCACGCGTGTCGGTTCACATTATTTACACATTTTCAAATACTTAAATAATGTAATAAAAAGCGAATAATGAAGGCAAATAAATAACTATACTTATATATTTTGTATGTATTGTATACTTTTCAGTCAAAAACTAGAAAAGTGGCGCTTACTAAAATTTCATTTAAAAATAGAACAGGCTGGTCCAACCACCAACGTCAAAAGAAAAAAAAAATTCTGCTCTACATCATTCATTTCTAATACACTTTGCATAATTTTCCGGTGTTGGGTATTTTTTGAGGTTTTAAATGTTTTTTTTGAGAATTTTAGATCGAGGATGACTTTAGGAATATTTCCTAAAATTAACCATCAGTGGTCTCGAGGTGACATAAAAAAGGTTAAATAGTATAGTTATGTCGAATAAATCAGTGTTTACGTTCGATTTTAACTGATCTAGTAAACCTACTAACTAGATTATATAGTACAAATCATGTAGAAATGAGTAGATTAGTAAACATGTTATGAAGCAAAAACCTCAGATTTTTTAAAATTACTATCATATTTTCATATCCAATGCGAGTTCTTATCTATAAAGACGCTGTCAAACCAGTCAACAATGTTGATAACGACCAGTAGATAAAATAACTCATAATATATAAATAATTAAACACTCGTATCTTTTGTTATTCTCTTAGATTTTTTCTTTGTTTAGAGGAAAATCTATCACAAATCTCCCTATGTTTTTATTTGCCTTAATTTAACCCTTTTATCTATTTAATTTCAAGGTCGGAGCCACTCCGTTTAGGCTACTAGTTCTGGAACATCCGTATTACAGGGTATTTAGATACAAATATTCATTATATTCCATATAGACGTATGATAGGTCAATAAGCAAGCGGTTTAAATTTATTTTAGAAAATAGTTAAAAGGAGGAGGTTTTTAATTCGGTAGTATTTTTTTCTTGAGTAAAAACAACAAAATTTAAAATACTAGTAGTCTGGTAGAGTTGAGTGAGTAGGATTATCTAAGTATTTTGTATAGGTAATTCACATTTTGTTTTTATAGTGGGGTTATTCCAATCGAGCCCACCGGTTGGCCCACTGTTGGGGCCGATGGAAAAAAAATTCCCAACGAGCCCACTATGCAAATGAGTTGGCTCGTAAATAATTCGGATATAACTCAATTTAATCAATATTTTTGGAGTAACTTACGCCTATTGATAGAGTTTGAGTAGGCATTATATCGGCTTCTAATACTTCTCTACCCAATGATCTCATTATAGCTGTTTTTTCTTAAGTATAAATTAAATTAATTTTTATAATTTTATTGTGATACACTGCAGACTAGACTAAATGATAGTTGCATGGGATTTTTTGAGGTTTGATATTTATTCGTACCTAATAAAGTGACACCTTATATTGTTAAAACATCTTATAAAATGTAAACGTTCACATCAAGTCAGATAGGTGAAATAATAAGACCGTTAGATACTGATGGTACCTTCGTGAGTTACGAGAATCAGGAATTGAAAAGTCTTATAGTTCGAGCTCCATCTATTATTATTTAGTGTTATCAAGAGGTCAATGTAACTTTCGATAAGATAAGTGGCAATTAATTTTATACTTGAGATGTTACTCTTTATGTTTGAGTACCTATCTTTACATAGTTACAAATTTTGTCAAATAATGTTTTCTTGAAGAGTATATGATGTACTTACGAGTACATCGGAATATTTTTTTTAATAACTAGACGAGTACCTATTTTTTTTACTTATAACGCAAAACGCAAGTTAAAAATGTTACAAAACTTACCAAAAAAAAATATTGCATAATACCAAACACTCAAAAAGTTCACTCACAAAAACTACAATAATTTTTTTTTACACTGCACAAACCTTTTTTGCAAAAATCTCTTCCTGAATTCCATATACGCCGATCGTCCTTTATCCTCCGTATCTCCAATTTTAACCTTTCCATGCAAGGGTACTCTGTGTCCAGAAATTCCATAGTCCATTTGCAGGTCCACGACGATCATTAGAGTGAAAAGTACGAGGAAAGCGCTGAGTGCGAGCGCCAGGCGCTCTTTTAGTTTCATGTTGAGCATAGTGCGCGCGGTTGGCCGGCGCGGCGCGGATGGACTGGCCGGGCCGCGCGCATTCTCAGGCGTCGGCGAGCGCTTACAGGCGCGCGCGCACTCGCGTCGCCACCGCCACCCGCGCGACCTGTAACAATCCACCACGTTAGGGGGGTTGAACTTTGCAGGTGGAAGTGGACTGCGAGTGGTATTCTCGTGCGAAGCGAATGTGTACGGGTTTGGGTAGACTAAACTGCAAAAGTTAGGACCCCTCTGAAAATGCTGCAATGCGAAACCATTTTTAAGAACAGTTATACCTTGTCATTTATTTGAATTACAGTATATTTTTTCAGAGTTAGTTAGCCTTTCTTCCATTAGGTACTTAACGTGGGGTTAATTTATTTTTTCACTTCTTAGCATACTTAGTATATTTTGGTTTACTGTGTTTAGTCTGACTCGCAATTAGCCAATATATTTAGATTTACTTTTCTAATGATTTGAAATACTTTTCTTGTGAGCTAGAAACTGTAAACAGCAAAAATATACCTACTGCCCCTGAAATTCTGGTGTGTAGGTATAAGAAGGGTAACTTGGGGTTAAATAACCCTATATTACATTGCTTACGCGGCTTTATTTCTTGCACTCAAAGGTTTTATACCGGAAACCACTTTTATTTTCATTTTATTATTTATTATGTGCAGATTCTTACGCATTTTACCTATTGTACAACACGTTTCCATAATAGAATAGCTGATACAACGAATTGCTCAATGCATTATTTCGACACGAATGCAAATATTACAAAGTTATTGACACACGGAGACAAAACCTAATAGTTTAGTAATATGAACTCAAACAAAGGTCGTAGCTAATCATAAAAATAAGCTACCTTTTATTTATTGTAATTTATGTTGCTAGCTTACTTATAATGCTACGAAGAAAAAATATTTTCGCAACGCGAGAAATTTTACACCTCACCGTTCAAAATAGGTATATTATTATGTACATATAGGTAGGTATTTCTGAGTACTTAAACAACAAGTTAATGTTATTTTTCCATGAAATTCAGACGATAAAGCAAAGACATTATTCATTTATAGCATTTCTATATATTTGACCTAGGTAAAGCGACATAAACCGAATATGTACAATTGTACAATATAAACTAGACACTGATGACTTGGAATCAATATTTGAACAAATAAACCAGTCAACTTTTGTTTTGTCAAGATGTGTCATCAGTTTGAAAAGATATCCTATCTACAGGAATCTTCTATCTCCATTCAAACGGTAGGTATCTGCGTCAGATGGTTAGTAAAGTCATTAGTTAGGTCTCAAATTGAAATGTGTTTTTATTCTTTTCGAACATCTTGGATGTCTCGTAATAACCATATGTTTGACAACTAGCTACATCCTCGCGCTTGGTATTTCCATATTACTAAATTGGCATAGTGGCGTATGGCATTGATGGTAGATACCTTATTTTCTTATCTCAAAATAAATATAGGTATACCTTTTTTTGTACAAATCTGTAGACTTGCCACAAAAATTTCTGAGAGCGGGTGACGGATATAACTTATACCTATAATTTAGGAATTACATTTTATTTTTATTCTCTAGCGATTGTAGAACGTCAATTTGGGTGGAATGGTAGAATAGATACAAATATTATTGGTTTGGAACAAAAGTAGTTACATGTAATATATTACTTGAAACCTACAAACCTTCTATATGTTACTAGATGTAATCTACAAGTAGAGACCACTGGTATCCGCTCAGTTTAAATAGCTCTATTTAAATTCCTACTTTGCCAAACAAAATCCGCTATCTAGAGAAAGCTCATAGTTATTCTTACAACGAACGAACGTCTCTCCCATTCAATCTGAGAGTGTTAAGATCATGACAGTTTTATCAAAGAGGTGGGAAGTGTAACGTGCTCGTGTTTAACATAACACTTTGGAAAAGAAAGTGTTTTTTTTTTGTATTTATTCGTAACATGCGTAATTTTCGAAATCAATAACACTTTTATACAAAGTGTTAGGTACTTAATAATTTTATCATTATAGTTGTAATTATTTATTTACTAAATTAAAATTCATTATAATATCTGGTTGTGAGTGAATACAGGTTGGTGCACACTAGCTAGGTAATAACCAAACTAATTAGATAAGTACTGGTTATCTCTATCGTCGTTGGGAGCGATTTGACTCAGTATTATGTCTTTTGGTGTGTTGCAATTTTTTATTCAAAATTGAGATTCCTGCGTAAACTTGGCAGGACCTTGGACGATTCGTCCGAGGGCAGGACCTATTTGAGTAGATTAATAAGGTGACGTCACACGGATGTAGTAATATGGTAAATTTTAAATTGGAAACCGACTTGCTACATTTAAATAGACTCGCCTAGAATATATTCATTATAACTGTATGATTTCCACCCTTGTTCCGAATCGAGTCGATTGGTATCGAGTCTTTTAAGTAGTCCGGCCAGAGCCTTGCCAAATCGATACGATATTTTTTCTACTAATGAGCTTTAGTGGATTCGTTTCAAATACTATAAAAGTATTAAGATTAATTTTAAGTCGTTTAATATTACTTAGTAGGTACTTATGGGCAAAGTCAAATCTCTACAATTAAAGAGAAAAAATAACGATTGTATATTAATGAGTGAGTACCTACTCTGATACATAATAGAACAGTTTATTTTTAATATAAGAAGATAAGATAAGATTATAAGATTAGATACGGGTTCGTTTTCTGGAAAAACAAGCTTATCCTGCTTAAGTTTCTCAGTATCGAAGCAGTAATAGCAAATAATTTTATAATTACCCACGCAATACTTTGCGTAAACAAGCAATCAATTTAAATAGCAATATAATTAATAACTCATTTGTTAGATTATGATCCCAATCGCCTATCCAATACTTAGTAAGATTCTAATAGATCCTTGTGATTTTACGTAAAGAAAATAATTAAAAACATTTCATAAATCCATTTTCACCGTTTTAATTTCCACTGAAATTGAATAAATAAACGTGTCCGTACTTATTTCTCGAAGAGATATTGCGTGTACCTTTCGCTACTATCATCGTCGTCGAGATCAAGGAAAAAGTGACACCTCGTTTGAGTATTAAAAAAATAAGTAAACATTCTTTATTTGCGAAAAACTGTTGCTGGTACACTTAAAAGGACATTAAGGTTTGGATATAATGGTAACAAGTCATATGTCTTATTACTCCATTACTTATCAGTGAAATCAGAATTACTTTATGTACTTTACTTACCTACTTAACTCTTGGTTTGGTAAGAGGTGAAATACATTCGATAATATGATATTTCTGGACACTTGAAAGAATAGAGTATGATACGAGCTTGAGTTCGTACAATGTAATAATAAGCAGGGTTGCGGAGAATCTGACCTGTCACACGAGCGAGAACACGTGTAAAAAGTGCTTATGTTTGAAATGTCAACTGATTATTACAATATTCTCTACTTTTATCGACTCGTGTGCAATGTGTGCATAATCTATTAGACATGCTATGTTTTATAACATATAACATTATAATATCCCTGGGTGCGTATATATTTTATTTAGCATTGCTCACGTGGTAGCACTACCACTACCACGGTCCTACTAAGTGAAAAGTAAGTGGAGTTTTACAACGCGATATTTCGATAAGTGTTGTCAAATTAAATAAGATTTTGAAAAAATAAGGTGAGGATGGAATTACAACGGAAGCACTGAAAATAGGCGAACAGATTCTTCTACCGCATGTAACGAATTTCTTTAACACCATACTTCAAACAGGCATTCTCCCAGGTAGTTTCTGCCATTCCAATATTATTCTTTTGCACAAAAAAGGGGATAAATCTGAAAAAATAAACCTCGGAAAAAATTAAATAAAGTTATTTCTGTAAAGAGTAAGTATGGAATGCATTTGACTCACGAACTGCGAGTTTCTTTAGTTTTTCTAACTTCATCCGTATCGGTCTAATCTGAATTCATGAGTTGATGCCCGCTTACTTTCACATACTTAGAAAGCACTGAGTTTATTTTATCTAATTCTAAGTTATTCTTATCTTGCCCACCATATTTATTAAGAAACTTTTTAGTGTTTTAAGTTTCTTTTACTATGCAATAGGTAGTTAGTTAGGTAAGTTAGAAACTAAACGGATTACTAACCGACGTGCACGCAAAATGACAGCCTTACCACAAAAACAAATAATATCTGATAAAAAAATTGTTACTCAAGCTGTCTGGATCATTCTTGAGCAGTAAATGCGAATACGGGCCTAATCATAAAATCATTGTATACTTAAGTAATTTTTACTTTAAAAAAAGAAAATGAAATCTTGCTAGTTTTCAGTGATAAAGCAATGATTATGGTACCTAACAGCGAGCGTAGTAGCAGCTCTTTTTGCTATGGAGCTTTCACCCACCCACGTCTTGATTAGTGCTGAGGGATTAATTCTAATAACGTAATATTTGGAAAACAAACATTATAAATCAATATAGAAACCCTCTCAAGATCGTGCCGATAAGGTGTTTCTAATTGATGAAATTATATAAAACGAGCCCTTTGGGTCTCAATTATTTGATTCTATGGAAGCGATATCAATATAAACAATTATATACGGTCTTACTTATAATCGTCTGTCAACTTCCAAAGTTATTCGCAACATTCGCTACGACGACGGACATACATTGACATTCATACCTACCTACTAGTATTATTAAAGTTTGCTGCATTCAAAACTGCAGTTTATGTAAACAAAGCAAATATTCTTGGTTGGTTTTGATATAGTTTTAAACATAAAATAAAATTGCAGCTTCAGAAACAGTGAAAGTCTCTTGCATGTGGCGACAGATGCCAAAACATTTGAGGAAAATACAACCGCATTTTCCAAAAGATAGCAACGTAGTGTCTCGTTTCGAGATCAATCAATGCAAGTTTTTACATCTTATGAACATTTCTCTTGCTGCAGTGTGTCTTTAATGCAAGAATGGATTTATACCTTTATAATGACTAATAATAGGCCTTTACATCTATTGAAGATGATTTATACAGCGTCAGGCGGCAACCTATGCCCACACTCAACGGGACACTGTAGTGCCTGGGACCTATACCATCCTCTCAGTCCGTCAGCCATATCCACAGGAAAGACAAGGTCAATACGTGCGGAGCTGACTAAGCCGCAGCTTTCCTCACGATGTTTTCCTTCACCGTAAAGCGTAAAAATAATGACTAAAACATTTAAAAATAAAAGAAAAAATTGGGTATTGCAATAGGGTTATTTCTAGCCGAGTCTTTGTTAACTTACTAGTTTTACTTATAAATTGAATTTATACTGATTGTTTATCAACCAGGGCGACATCATCAAAATCAGTGACTGACTATGGTAAGTACCTACTTAAGTAATTTTAACACAATTTTTTTCGGAGGCACTGCAGACATTTTGTTTTCTCTATTTTCCATTCCAACTAAAACATGATGTTGCAGGTTTGGACCCCAGTTTAAAAGTAAGGGAGAACCGCGAACTTCGGATTCTATTGATCACTTTTCTTCGGGTAAATGTTATGATCTGCGTTTAGTGGGTCTAATGTGTTTTTGTCGGAAAAACCTGAGAATGTATCTACATTTACTTCATTCGAGAAAGTCTTTTTTGCAAAAAACAATCCATGGAGTAGGCCATGAATGTATACCTACTATTCAGTAAATAGTTACATAGGTGTGGTTATCAGATACCTACTTTAAAAAATTTTTCTTTAGATTTTTATTCCCTTTTAACTCTTCCCAAACACTCATCTACATACCATACCACGCTACCACACTTGTGAAATGCAAAATAACAACCAATCAAAAACAACAATAGAAGGGAACTAATTAAAACCATAATTGAATGACACTTCAATGTCGCAACGAACAAAAAATCCAATTATTCTAATTATAACGGATCAATAGTTTCACCTCAGAAGCTTTTTAAAAAGGTGAATGAAGCAATATAATTTGGATTTATTTGTTCGTGTGTAGTTGCCAAAAAGTTTGCGACAAATTCATGCCTAATACAATTTGAATTTCCTACTATTAGCCACAGCAGCTCCTTTACATATAAGTTCTTGTATTCTGTGGTTATGACGTAATAAATGGTACTGTAAAATGAAATCGTTTCAAGTAAAGATCCGTGTGTAGGCAGTATGGGCGTCATGCAAACTTTAACAAGCCAGGCTTGTCGCAAAATTTGAACGTGTGGCCACCATAGAGTACATAATGCTCACTTGCTCAATCATTGATAGTCGTTTGCAAACACTAAAACGTAAAGATACACTATCATTTAAATAATTTCATTTAGGCTGAAAGAAGAAAGGTCAACCGGGAGTAATCAGACCACTTCCGAAAATTCCGAGGGGTTAAAGAACCCACCAAAATGAAGAAAGTATGGTGCCATAAGTGTTAGCTCGAAAAAAAAAACAGCGTTCCTATAAGTTTTTCCAGTTAGTGTTGCAATTCGTTATTTTTTCCCCCTAAAACAGATGGTACGTATAAACCACGGTGTGTACGTATAAACCATACGTAAGTATAAACCACGGTGTGTCCGCGTCTATTTGCTTGTGGCCTAGTCCGTAATTTACACGTCTAGGATACATGGTTAGAAAGTCGCCAGTGTCTTGTTCAGTATTCACTTTAGCATCGTAGATGTCACATCAGTGGCTAAACACTAACTGCAGGTGCAGAAGCAAGCAAGCGTGGAATGGTAATGCCTACTTGCATTGTAATAATCGCCTATAGCCGTCATTGTGCAAGGTGTTTCCCATAGGCTCTTTTCACACTGAACACGACATTTACACGATATCGGAGAGCTAAATGTCGTACGCTTTCACAATGTGTCAGTGCCAACAGCGATATTTTTGTACATAATGATATAATCAGTATCGTGGTAGGTGTCTTTGTCGGACAGCGCGCATACGCCCTTATACTTTCGTGTTAAATAAACCTGAACACTTGAAGGCGCATTCACTTCACATATTATTTTATTTGAAAAAGATTCATTATATTAAAATTCAAATTATCATCATCTTGTATTAATCGACTGCTGGGTAGGCCTCCTCTCTCAAATAATTAGGTAGGTACACAAAAATGTATACTTTTACCTTATTAATGATCTGTGCTTTAGGTCGTTGGTAAAAAAAAGGCAGCTTTCATTTGTTTTACGTCGTTTCAAGTATTTCATGTACCCATACCTAATAAGAAAAAAAACCAAATGTCTCGCCGTTATAAAAATAACATGAAATTAAACTGGTTGAACAAGGTTGTCAAAATTCCAAGAAAATTATGCTCTGAAAGGAATTATTTTTATTAATCTTTCACCTTTACAATAAGGAAATAGCCCACACATGCCTCGCCTCCATTAGTACTCTGTAATAATGTCGGGTTTGAATGCTTTTCAGAAAACAGTGAAACAAAAGAATATCGGCCGTTTGTGCACAAAAGCAAACATGAGTCCGAATCACGCGATCTTTAAGCATAGTCTGTGAACAATGTGTTGGAAAACTCATGAGCTTGAAGAATAAGATTCCACGATTTTTTTTGGAAAAATACATTAGATAAGCTGTCTACTTCATTAATAGAAAATGTAATATTTCCTTTACAAATACGCAATGTATTAAAAGAAAACTGTCACCTGCTTTAATGGTTGCTACTTTACAACAGACAATAACTAGGAAAATCTTCTGTGTGAATTAGGGCAGTTTTTTGCAATGTTAATCATCCCACGGTGAGACTTGCGCGCGCACCGTATACCTACTAGTTGCAACACAGGATTATCTCACCAATCTCATCCTCATCAATCATCATCAATATATATAAAACTCTTTTGAAGCTGACAAAGAATCAACGCACAGCCTAAACTATAAGTCCTAGAGGTATGAAATTTGGAGGGTAGTATCCTTATATAGTGTAGAGGTGCAGTAAGAAAGGAATTTTGAAACGTCACACTCTAAAGGGTAGAACGCAAGCAACGTCGCGGGCGACTGCTAGTTGTTTTAATAAAGCTTCAAGTGAAGAAAATGAACAACTTGGGCAGGTACTTGTATTTTTTTACTTAAATTAGTGGCACTATGGCTCTTCAAGTTAATTCGAGTTAATATTCAGGTTTTTATAGATGACCCAGAATTTCCGCACTCGATTGTATGATAAGGAAATGAAAACAACGATTACAACGAATGCACAATATCTTCACTTATCAGTGGATGAGATTTCGGACAAAAGTTTGCTTTGATTTATACATTATCCGTATATTTTAACATTATATAAAAAAAGCGTGTTATAATGAATTCTTAAATAAGCGGTTAACTTATAAGTTACATTGTACGTTAATTAGATAGCATGTGTAATTAAACTTTGTTATGTTCAGTTGTGTGACCTTTGTCTTTGATAATTATTGCTAATATTATAGGCGTGTTAGAGCAAATTAACTAAGTGGATAATTTATTAATTGTAGATAACTATAATACATTACTACCTTCCTCTACTAAAATAATATTGTCTAGACTAGAACCTAAAAAGTTCTTTATTTGCTTAATATTGTTGGTACAGTCCGGCAAGTATAAGTTGGCGGTGGCGATTTGAGGAACTAAAACAGCTATCTTGAAAATTCACTTTGACACTTCCGAGTTCATAGTAAACATCGTTGCGAATATTTTGCTAACTACTGTGCTATCATCATGCCTAAAGTGATAAAAAGTGGTACAAGAGAAGCAGTTATAAAAGTACATTCGTTTTGAACACAGTGGCGCACAGCCGTGCCAAGTTATACTTGCCGGACTGTACAATTAAAATTATCTACATAGAAAACTAGCAGTCAAAGCAACTTTTTGAAACTACGTTCGGGTATACGTTTTAAACGTTACGTAGACGTAGATAAGACGAAGATTGAATGAGATTAATGTGGATTTAAATTGCAAAAATCCCTCTTGTTTCTATCACTACAGGTTTTATTTTTGGGTGTACCTATCTTTAAATAAATGTACCTACTTACCCATATAATAATTTTCAACAAATGAAATACTGAATGCACTTGTGTTTATATACCTAAATAATGCCATTTACTGTGTTATACTAAGAATAAAGAACAGAAGTACTTTGCTCCTGGTATAGATTGCCTATACAGTAAACTAGTGTACCTAATGTGATGGGTCGTAAACACTGTCAAACATGTTCAAAGATAAACGCTACGATAAGGCAGTACATACAATGAATAATTTATTTATGTCTTGCAAATTACCGCTTTTACATTAGACGTAAAACATGGATGCCTTATGCACTGCACACTGTACACCGGTTTTGAAGACATCCACAGAATAAATAAATCAGTGATTTTACTCGCATTTTGTTTTACACTGTTAAAATATGAATTTTTAAACTAAATTTGAAATTACATGTAATTTTTTATTTTATTTTATGCTGAAATTGCTGATCTGAATATTTGGTTTATTATTATAAGGGAGCCAATTGCAGAACAAATATTTACTCATAGCTGCGTTTGTGTTCAACAGTTACACTATATATATGCATTATAAGTACGTCCTTTGATTGCATACCTAGACTGAAAGCGTAAGATTAGATTTCAGAACTCTCTTTTTTGATTTTTATGTAGCTTCAAATATTTATTTTTAATAAATTGTATGGTTCTGAAAATAGCTTTTATTCCTACTAATATCCACGTTTGTGTTCAACTGTTGTTATTTCACTGTGAATTGCGATTGCATTCCTAGTCCTAGACCTAGACCAGTCCTAGACCTAGACTGTAACTAGCGAAAGCGTTGGTAGGATAACTAGGATTTAGAACGCTAAAGTTTTAAATTTTGTAGGTGATTTCACCATTCTGTAACTTTTTTTTAATAGCGTGTATGGTTTTTTTATAGTAGACTAAAATACACTACATAAATACCAACTTATATCAGCGTCTATGTGTTCAACTGTTATGATTACACTGTGCCAAGTGTCCTCCAATTGCATTCCTAGACTGGACGCGGCGAAGGCGGCAAATTGCTTCCTTCCACTTTGAGTTGGTCAATTTATATACGCTCATATCGCATAATGCCACATTATTTAATGTTTTTATGCATTTTTGTGGTTTGCAAAACATGTTCGATATCTTTTACTTAATAAATTGTATAATTAATAATCCAATTAATTGACTCGAGTTTAGTTAAACATTTCTTAACTGTAAACTTAATTGTTTTTTTTTGTATTAATGAATCAATTATACCTAAATACCTAAAAAATATGCATCTACCTAAGGGAACTGAAATACAAATGAGAGATTATTCCTATGTAAAAAACTATCTAGACTCAAAACACAGTGTCTGCATGAAAAGTTCATTAATAGCCTCTAAAAACTGTAAAACTACCTTTTTCATTGGCAATAAACACCTTTTATCTCATACTACTAAGAAAAAATTCAATGGAAAAAGCTTAGTCTAAGACAGTCACTCAAAAGTAGAAAAAGCTCGCTGAAAGAAACTCATTTCCGGCTGAGTTTTTCAATACATTTCATTTAAATACGTTTCTGAGTCAAAACGGTAAGTGTTTTAATTCAGCATTTTCTTATCTCGTGTGGGGGAGACATGGAAACGCTCTAGAGATGGCATGGATAAAATATCGTGCGCGTTGCTGCATTAACTTATCCTATTTTCATTCATTGATTTTAAAGCTGGCTTTTCGGATTGAGGTTCTACCCCCATTTTATTAATTTACTATCTAAAGTTGATATTTCATATGTTTCTTTAAACAAAAGAAGATCTAATAATTTAGTTTATTTAAAAAAATATCAGTAAAACCGGAATATATAATCCGGAAATACCCACCGCTACACCGTAGCATGCTACGACGTAGCAAGTACATATTTGATAAAAATATCTGAAAAAAAAAACTGGAATCCTCACTGGTAGGGATTTCTTAATGAAGATTTCTGGAATATACTAAAAAACAGTACAGATAAATGTACTTAAATTTTGTGTCAATTTAGGTAGGTATTTACTTTTACTTTTTCTATTGTATTACAATCATTAACTATATTTTCAGTTTGATGTGCAATAAAGTATTATTATTAATTAATTAATTATGAATAGTTATTATCAATTATAAGTTTATTTTTATTAAAAACTGAGGATTGCGACTCTATATAGTGTTGGTAGAGTCATTTCAATTTTATTCGTACATTTCTTGCTCGTGATTTTTTAGAATGCACTTTTCTACTTCTGTGGTTACTGGGTGCTTCTAAATATTAAAAGTTATTATTTCCAGACAATAGTTTGTATGTTGACTTGACATAACATAGAATAATACAAAAATAAAAAAGTCACAAACTCAGAGTACCTATATCAATTTACCAATTATCTATTGGGACCTCTTA
Organism: Eulithis prunata; assembly: GCA_918843925.1. NCBI lineage: Eukaryota > Metazoa > Arthropoda > Insecta > Lepidoptera > Geometridae > Eulithis > Eulithis prunata. The sequence continues at coordinate 3,403,520 of OU974014.1, read as the reverse complement.
GTTTTGTTGCACTATACACTGTTCTATCTAATTAGACTTGTTAACTACTTACCTTCACCAATTTAGTCATTATCTATGTAGATTCTAGTAAGTTCGAGTTAATTTATGTCAATCAGTTTCTAATTGTATTCAATTCTATTGTCGATTAAATTATTATCAGATTAGTTTAGTTGGTTGAATAAACCTTTAGTCTGACTTATTTAATTTGGTTTTAGTGACCTTCATAAATGAATTTGAACCTTTGAAAGCTTTTGCAGATATTTTATTACCTATCTTCTGCCGCCAAGCAGCGATTGTCGTATTGCTGAGTGGTTTTGATGGGTATGGGTGCCAGTGCAATTATAAGGACATGAGCGTAACACTTTTACGTCTCAAAGTGATGGACGCAGATGCCTCTCAGGGCACGTTCTTAGTGGATGTGCTCGGTGAGAGGTCACTTTACATTAAGTTGGCAATTTCTCGTCCGTGACTTATTTTTCACCTTAAAAACATAATAATGTCGCCTCTTACATCAGTGGTATGTATACTTTCCCGTTTTCAGGCTTTTAGTGTCACGTAAAAGCTGTACAAAAGCCACAGTTCTTTTAGTGATTTTCATAGACATTTCTGTATATGACAAAGGTATTCTCATGATAAATTGTGAATAAAAAACAATGTAACAAAAAAGTTCCTACCTCGTAGAATTTCCAATAGTATACCTATTCCAAAAGAGGTACCCCAGAAGGCTCTATGTACGAGTGATTCACGTGTACACAAGTATGTCAGTGTCAAGTAGTTAATAAGACGGGAAGCGATAGTCCGGCGTGCTACGAATGTTAATCGCGGTCTGCCACATCTAGTTTCACGGACGTGCACATGTAAAGCGATCTTTATCAATGTCACGATGGAAATTTGGTTGGTTCGAGAACAATCGAAGAAAGCACAGACTTGTCACGATTTATACGGTCACTAACTTGATTAAATTGCAAAACAATTTAATAAAATGCATTGAGATAAAATACACGTTTTTGTTATCGATAAGAATGACCACAGATTTATGTTGTAAATACGTACCTTGCCACATAATTAAGTAATTGTGTGTAGGAAATGTACCTACCATAATTATTTACGTAAATACTTGTCGGTAGCTTAATCTCATTATTTATTTATCTCGTTACTACATAGAATTATTTTATCATATCAATGAGGAATACTAATTACTTTAATACATTTTTACCGATTGGTACTGATTTGGACCAGTTGAGCTATCTATAAATCGTTTGCAACGGTTTGTAGATAGCTCAACTGTTTCATGTGTATTTTGTAAATATTGTAAATACTGTATTAGTTGTAATTTTCTTTGTGAATAAATATAAGTACCTTTAATACACAGTGTTTTTTTATGGTTGGACTCAAAAGGGTTGATTGAATTTAATGTACAATTTCATGACGAAGCTTTTATTTAGTAACATTATCAAAATTTCCTAAAAGATGATTATCTTGAATTGTTAACCATCTTATACTGCCGACTGTATCTTGACCTACCTAAAAGAATACATAAATATCAAAAGCAAAATAGCACTGTATTTTACTGCCGTTTGCCAGTTTATGCAATAGTAAAAGACTACTAGCTCTATCTGGTGTCAAGTAGCCAGAAACGAATACTAATTTCGCTGCAAAAAAACCGTTACAGAGCAGATGCAAAACCCTCATTTCTTGAGTTCCAACACGCATAACTTTTTAATTTTTTGTTTTGCAGTACCAGGGGTCAACCACCGAGAACGAGCGATATACAGTGTGAACGGGATAAGAATTAATTTAGCGTTATATCTTGCATCATAATCCACTAATTCTCGAGTTACATGCCTCCGAAAGCTATCTGAAACCGGTCCTTATCGATCTCGACCAGCGCCGGAATGGGCATTTAGGTTCTTACTGCAAGAGACGGGGTTTGACATTTATTGACTGTTTTTTACTCGCGTTATTGTATAAGATTCTCTATATAATGAGGCAGACGGATAATTTTCTCTCCTGTCGATTTCCTTTCATTACCTGTACTTAAATAGGTATATAAAAAAACATTGCCTGTATCTGTCCCTACCTACTTGTGTTCAGTGAGTCAAGCTTCTTGGGTGATTTCTTCATTGTGTATATGAAATTAAAAATTATGCACGATCAATGACCACGATTGAGCACTACACGCTATGAAGTTTTGAAGCGCTAATGACAATTTCCCTACATAATTTTAGACTGCAATTGAATACTGCTCCGCTTTGCTAATTTCTAGCGTCGGGCGAGCTACGGGCGTTAGATATTCTACAGTTTACAAAGCAATTGAATGTTGTCAATGTGCTAACAGCTTAAGAAACACTACCCACCGGCCTGGCGACCCTCCATTACTTACAGGCTGTATTTATTAGCGTATTACTAAATATGGTCGAGTGTACCAGTGTTTTACTAGAATGTACCTAAGTATTACCACATTTTACGCAATGATAAGACAAATTGCTAATACAACGTTAGTGAAAGCCTTTGTTGTAATAAAAAACTTTGTAACATTATGTAAAGAATTTTGGCATACCTTTATAAAAAGGTACAAATAAATTGGCCCTAAATAAGTAGACACGTATTTTTTTTTGTGTTCTTTCATGTTTCATTATTTCATCACTCGTAAGCTAAGCTAAGCAATGCTCTCTATAAAAGAGATTAATAGATATGAAAATCTGTTAAAATGATCACGAGTCGTTAGCAAAACATTAAGACGTCCTTTTCCCTCGTAAATAAACCACATAAGAGAAAATGAGAAAGATAGTGGTGTTAGGATGGCGCAGAGCCAAATCGTTTTATCACAGACTTGACCTAGAGTTACATTTATAAACATAGAAAACTTGGTATTGTACCGGAATAACAAAATGCAAGAAAATAGCAATGTTTTGCTTGCACGAGTAATGCTCCTGGCGGGCTGAGAATAAAATCTACATAATACAATATAGGTCGAGGAGACCCGCATATTCTATACAACGCATAAACGAAGTTTGTCGCAGAAGCCCAGTGCACCTATTTACATAGACAAAGGAAAGAGAAAATAAAACCGACCTAACCGACCTTTAATTTAGTAAAACACTTTATATACATTTTTTTCTACCAAAAATCTAGAAAATGGGTATTATTCAGTTGCTACTGAAAATTTAGCCGTAACTTTAAGCTCCCACTTTGGCTCTATACTATCGGAAATTGTTAGTTTGGTATTTAGACACAAAATTTAGGCACGCAAGCTTTCACTTCTAAATAAAAATAGTAAAAGAGAAATTACATGTAGACTTGTAGAGGTACCATGTTTACGTATGTCGAGAAATAATGTTCGCATGTTTAGGATCAGAATATTATCCGAATTATATTTAGTTGGGCACAAACATCCAGTACACTTCTGTAATGCTAGCGGAAACATTCAATTATCATCGGTAGTCCCCTCGTATTAGACCATTATTAGACACGACACGCCCTTCACAGATCTCTCGTGACATTTATTGTGGGACATTACATGGTATCAATAAATAATTAGTGCCAATACGGTGCCAAGATTATGATAGCAAATATCTGGCATAATAGCAAGTTATTATGCCAGATATTTGCTATGGCATAATTTAATTTGACCAAAATTCTCATAAATATAGAAATAATATGATTACTTGTCTAATAGATTAATGCTTTTTTTGGATATGTTTTAGGAATTTTTTTTTAATTATGATCTTAGGTCAACTTGTATTGCTGACGTGTTTTCCGCACCTATCGAAACTAAATCTTGTGTCCTTTTGTCATCAAGGAAGAATTACTTTTGAAGCTGCAACATCCGCTGGCCCCTATAGTAAAATGCACTAGGGGCCTAATAGTACATTATGGTACAAGTGTGGTACATTGGTGATTACCGCCGAGGTGCCATTGAGACCCGAGCCGTAGGCGAGGGTCTTAAGAAAGCCGAGAACGGTAATCACCAATACACACGTGTATCATACGACGTTTTTCAACACACTTGTGAATAAAATAACTATAATTTCAACAGTGAAAACGCGTTGTGAAAAATGTTTCGCTAAGGCGGGAAAAATTAATCAGTTTTTCTATGCGCGCGCATTGCGATCGGCCACAGACTAAAGAGATGAGGTTTTTTTTTAATTTTCCGCGCTTACGGTTTGCGCCTATTCTGCCACGTACAAAATGGGGAATTTAAAGTTTTTTTTTATTACAGAGAAAACAAAAGTTATATTTGAGTGAAAGTTTTATTTATTAAACACGTACGAGTTAAAATTATCTATTTAAATAAGAAGTTGCATGAAATGAGCAAGCAATAGGAACATTAATTTATTTGTTCTATTGAACACGATCTTTTTTTTTGAATAAAAACTTTTTTAGTAACAAAGCTACTCAACCAATAAAATTTAAAAAAAAATCTATAACTCACTAGTGAGTTATAGCAATGAAAAAGTCACAGTTTGATTATGGGTATCATTATGTGCCTAATTGCGGTGACCATAGAGCCACTTTATGAGCAAGTGTGTTGAAAAGGTTTCTAAAACGCGTCATTGTGATGGTCAATAATATTGTAAAATATCATAGTAAGTAAATGTTAATTGACCAATCTTCTGCTATTAATTTTATTAGTGTTTATAAAGGAATTGATAAAAAAAATTAGGTGTTATTGGTTTATTTTAATAACTGCGTACACAATTTTATTGATCGCCAAAATCTGTTTTACCTTTTTTACAACGACTACAAAAGACTGTATAAAGTGAATTTATTTGAAAGATGCATTGTACGTATATAAAGTTTACGAATATTACATCAACAAATAACATGCTCTTCATTTTTCAGAGCCATACTTTTTCAACTCAATGATTCTCAGGCCGACTAAGAAAGTATTTTAAGAACCAAATATATTCTATGGCTCATAAAAATATTCGGTAACGATTACGAGACAGGTACAAAATGTGTGGTATTCGGATGGCTTGGCATTTGGCATGCGATGCTACAGGTGTCGTCGCCCTGTCGTCGTCATGATAACTCGCGATGACGTCGTCGATTCATATTAGGACTATTGATTACTACATAACAATAGTTAGCTACAACAACTCTATTTTCAAGAAAGGATCTTTCTCAATATGTTTCACGCTTGTTTGTGAGTGAGATATTATATTAACATGTTTAGGGTGATTTTTAATCGGTGAGGCGTACCGCTAACAACGTATGTCACTATAGCTCGGTCCACACTACCGACCCTACATTACCGACTGAACTTCCGCCTGAAGTGACATGGTTCCTCTTGGCATATTGATTGGCATTGTCCAAATCATAACTACTTCTACTTCTAGGTAGTAGGTATGGCTGCAACTATTGCCATTTGCCCCCGCAAGACCTGGACCGAGGATAGTGGTGTAAACAGTTGGCATGCCGGATAAAAAGTTATCTCTTACATAGTATAAATTCTATGCAAAAAGTAAACTGACTGAAGACTGCTGGCAATTATCTGTTGTAATAAAAGAACTATCAATAAAACTATTGTAAAAATAAACCCATAAACGCATTCAACAGAAAATAATGTATTTACATAAGCATTGTTCACACGCGCTCGCAACTCCAGCGCGTCCTCGGAAGCGGAACCTGTGCGCACGCGACGTTATGTATTTCAGACTTTAGGCTCATCATACACAATGTTAGAGCCAAACGAGACGTTATATCGATACACTTATACAAACCAATTTAGTATATGAAATGTACCCGTACCAGTGAAAGTTGCGTAAGCTCGGAATTATTTGTAGGGTTGGTCGCTGCGGCTTATAGTCGCCCAGTGCGTTTTTATCTAACTCATTTACAAAGAAAGTGAAAACAATGAGAGGAGTACACTTTAGCATTGTTTTGTTTATTTCTATTTGATTTACAAAACAATTGAACGGCTTATGATGTTAATTGAATACTAATTAATAACATCAATGGACGATTTATTATTTAAATCAATGTTCTTGACTAAAATAATAGGATTAGTTGTCATGGTTATAATTCTATCAATTATTTTGTAATCATTAGTAAACAATCATTCTGTAAATAAGATCTTATTATTACCTAAATACAGAAGGCTTTCATATTTACCAATTTGGCTAAGCTCATACGAATAGAAGTAAGATTTACCTACGGTATGTCCATTAGTTGTGACCGCATATTTTCAATTAAAAAAATCGAATTAGTACCTAACCTACGCATGCGTTTTGTAAAAAGCCGTGCAGAAATTTCCAAGATGGGATTTTTTGTGTAACAGGCTTGTTTTTGCAAGTGCTTCCAAACCCATCAATATAAATAGCTCTATTACCGTACTTGGTGGTGCCATCATACGGTAGAGTGCCACAGAAGCCGTTAACCGTCAATGCACCATAGAAAGCCATGTATTTTCGTAGAGCACTCATTCGTGTAATTGTCAACTTTCCGTTCGCATAGGAGTGTACAATTACAAGCAAAACTAGAAGTGGAAAATACTAATTTGCGTCCGTCTATATACCCTAAATTTTGTCAAAGACAAGGTACCCACCTACTCATTATAATTTAACATGTCTTGATGTAAACAATTGAAAGTTTACAAGCTTTGTTTAGTTTGGGACTAGAACGCGTGTGAAATGTCCATGAATTGATTTTCAACTATGAAAATCAATCACATGGTGCAGCAAAAGTACCAATAGACATAAACGGTGTATTAGGTCACTTAGGTGTAATTAGGTCGTGCTGCATCGCGAGAGCCGTGTGTGTAGACTGTGTAGACTTCATTGTTCACGACCTGACTTTTATCGTCATGATTTTAAAGTACCTATAACGCAGGTTGGACCTACTTATGTAGTTCTAGTTTCTAGGTGCAGGCTCTTGTAAAAATAGTATCGGTAATTTAAGTCGAAATGACCTTATGTAGTCATAATCAAAAAGAGTTTTATTGAATCAATAGGATTTTTTAAAGGGTCCTGAAAATTATGAATCTAAATTTTATCTTGTCTTCAAAATGAACTTACCCGCAGCAAAAATAAATAGCGGCTCCCAAGTTTCTGAAAAAGAAAAAAACATTATTAGGGATTGTTAAATAATAAAAAGGTAGTAGACGTTAGAGGAAAAAGGGCTTTTTAAGCGAAGAAACTTTACCGTAAAATGCGTGATACATAAATAAGTATAACAAAAAATGGTGTCATTATTTTATTATATTTGTCAAAGTAAATGTTTTTAGTAAGCTTTGTCATAAAACTAAGTACCTACTATCTACTGCATTTTACGACACGCCAACCCTAACGAACCGATACACTCTCATCAAATTAAAGGCGAAATATCGAGCCTTTCGCCAATAAATATTAATAACCAACACTAAAATGTCAATAAGTGCCGAGCCATCAACCAGCCATTAGAGCGCCTAAAGGCCGATGTCCATCAAAGTGGATGGGAGGTTCTGCAGAATTTAAGCTTTCATTTAGAACGAACGAAATAAATTATTTACGACACTTAACTTTATCATTTACACAATAGTTTATAATGTTTTATGTCAGTTTTTTATGAGCGGTCTTTGCGGTGCAGTGTGTTAAAAAGTTGTCTTTTCATTGCTTTTCTTTTTTCAGTTCCTAGCGTGCCTATACTCGATTTGGTGAATATGCTTCTTTACACAGGCTTGGTCATTAGAGGCAAAAACGTTTCAAATCAAACATAAACTTGTACAGACAGCCGAAACGTTTAGCTAATTACTGCGTATTCCTTTGAGATACTTAATTACGAAAGTAAAAGAGAAAAAAATATCATTAAACAGTATGGTGAAGTATTTAAATAGTATAATTGACTTAGCAGTTATTTACGTCAGTAAAATGTTTATATTTTCGATTTGATGTACTATTTTATAGCAGTTTTACATTTTCATTCACAGCGGTTTTGTAACCAAGGTTCATAGCCGTTTTGGCAACAAGTTTTTATTTCCAAATAAACAAGACAAAGCGATATAAGGTTGTGTAAAAGTTGTTGAAGAAAGAACAAGAATTCATGCAACTTTTGGTAGTTGATACTCTAGGGTTCCTTTCAAGTTCTATTCTGTTTGGCCTCGTATTTATCAAAATTAACCGCCTGTATAATTATGAGTGTTATGAGCACTCACTATACTGATTAAAGTTACAATTATGCATATCTTTATAATAAGGGAACATTGACCTCAATGCATAATAATATAACTATACAAACATTTTATTTTTTATGCTCGTATCGACCTTAACAATGAAATAAGAAAGGTCAAATTTTAATTATTGTTGTATAGAACTCACATAATAGAGCACAATAGGTACTAAAATAGAATCATACACCAAAAATATGTGTCATTTGGTTCACTACGTTATGTCAAAGTATCACACACCGGTCCGACAGCCAAGGTCGAAGACAGGTTCCTCGAGACGAGATTGCACAACCCGTATAATGACCCATCATGTCCATCATACTGGTTTTACTGACATGAGCGAATTCATATACCTAATACCGTCAGTCTTGTCTACTGACTATAGACAATGTACAAACCAGAAACTGGTTTGCTGTCTCTTCCGCGTGTATTTTTTGCATAATGCATATTGCCATAAGAGTAATTGCACGCTTATTTCCACTAATGTTGATCAATCAAGAAAAAGTACCGACACAGTTCGTACCTATTGGTTCGCTTTTTGACTCTTCTGAGTGAAAAATCTATGCATTGTGGAAAATCTATTGTTGAGTTAGAATTGAGTTTCGGTCTGAAAAGATCAAGCGAGAACCATACGAGTCTAGACTTTAGACTTTAGAGACAATCGTATGAATACAAAAACCTGTTTTCTGGGTGAATGTAGCCTTGCAGGTTTTTATGGGCATATGAATGAGGACAGGATACCCATTACATTTTGGATTTTCATCATTAGAATTCCGAGGATGTCGCAGTCGGGTCAATCAGTTGCAAATGTACCTAGACGTGGCCATTTGGTTTGCTGAACTTTCATAAATAACCTTGTTTTTCATCCATTTTCAAACGTGTCTTGTTCTATAGGTTACGAAATTCTAAAACTACTTATCTTATCAAAGTCTATAGAGCTTATTCTTTTTATTAAATACCTCTCCATTGCAACCTTGGTGGAAATATTTTGGTCTCTATGAACGCGAATCTCAATCTGACCTTCTGATAATTTTCGACCTCAATGCAACCGCCTTACATAAACATGATAACATTCACACAACCACTGGTCAAATCTACGAGAGTCTACGTAATTGTAGCGCTATTTTACACGAATTTACGAGAAATGCTAAGATAACAAAAAATTACCAAAAGAAACCAACACCTTTTTGTATCAAAAAAACTGCCTTTATGCAACCTTGTAGTAAACACAGAAAAAATTACCTGTACAACAACACTAAAAAAAACTGAAAGTACTTCATCACAACACTTTTCACTAAACTACATCGCAGAATCCTAGACTTTTTGAATTTTAATAAGCAGGAGTGTAAAACGATCCACCAGAGCGCGAGAGTAGAGTGTTTTGAGCAAATAACTTCTCGTAGTAGAGAAAGATCGTGCGCCCACGCATACCGCGTGGCTATAACGGGTGCCCGTGTCGCCGGCCCTGATGGGGCAAGGCCGGCTGGAATAGTCACAAAACAAAAATTATTAATTCTGCAACTATCGCTAAATTGCAATTATTTATCGGGTGTAAAGTGACGGGGTCTGTTCATAAATTAACCATAACAGTCAGATAAATATTGGATTGATTTGATTAGGCACTGAAATGGAAAATAGATAAAACTCGCATTATTCAATTGCAAAATCTTGCGCTTTGCCATACAAACATGACAGAGGATATTTACGTAGGTACTCACGTAGTTTATGTAACGAAGTAACCATTAGGTACCTAATAAAAATTGAAGTATGTATGTAGGTACAGCGTGGATTGCTATTTTAAACATAACATAAGATGCATAGAATTTATAACTATGTATTTAGATTACTTATATCACGCAATAAAGGAAAATTGAAAGTACAAACAGATAAATCACATAGATGTCTAACATAATTTCTTAGCTACCTACTTAATATATGCGTCGAACCGTTAAAATATGAGACTCCACAAATCACTGTCGGTATATTTTACAATTCAATGAAGGCAGAAGACAAACTGAATAACTACCTATGTAGAAGGGAATTAATGAATGAATTGTCATATTTTTGTGATACATTGATTTATGTAGGTAGGCTCTACACAAGATGCGTAAAGGACCAATAGTACACGGAGAGAAAATTATACTAAAAACCCACTTTTTCCAACAAAAATACGTGTAAAGCCCACGATGACAAACCGTTTCATAAAACCGACAAAGCGACTTTAGTAATATAATTTTGTATTTACAAGTAAAACCCTAGTAAAAGCGAGTAAAGTGACTTTTGTAATATCAAGTAAGTAGTGTACTAACGACACGGACTTTTACAAATAGTTTTGTAATTACTGCAAGTCTCTAGCTTAGGTCTAGGTCTTTAGGTCTTAAGGTTTTACTAATCATTTTGTAGTTTCAACAAATATTTATGTGATTCCTAGTATTCTTTCAGTGATTCCTACTTATCGTTTTGTAATTTCTGCAAGCCTACTGTAATGCCTTCCTGTGTTTTTACTAATCATTTTGTAGTTTCAACAAATATTTATGTGGTTCCTAGTATTCTTTCAGTGATTCCTACTTATCGTTTTGTAATTTCTGCAAGCCTACTGTAATGCCTTCCTGTGTTTTTACTAATCATTTTGTAGTTTCAACAAATATTTATGTGATTCCTAGTATTCTTTCAGTGATTCCTACTTATCGTTTTGTAATTTCTGCAAGCCTACTGTAATGCCTTCCTGTGTTTTTACTAATCCTTTTGTAGTTTCAACAAATATTTATGTGATTCCTAGTATTCTTTCAATGATTCCTACTTATCGTTTTGTAATTTCTGCAAAATAAGATGATGACTAAAAATCTCACTGGCCGCATATTGTAGATCAATAGCCTAAGTATTTTGTTGAACTACTATGTTGTGCTTTGCACTTTCTAGTTTCTTCAAGTATTTTAACACCAAAATACTTGAAGAAACTAGAGAGTACAAAGCACAACATAATAGTAGTTTAAAAAATACATAGGCTATTGATCTACAATATGCGCCAGTGAGATTTTTAGTCATCATCTTATTTTGCAGAAATTAATCAACTGAAAATAGGAATCACTGAAAAAAAATACTAGAAATAACATGGGTATTTATGGAAACAAATACTAGGACACAATGGTTGGTTGCTTCGGTAAAACGTTATTACACAGTAAAGAATTACCAGTATTGAGGTAGATAGGTCATATTATATAAAAATAAAAAGTATAATAATTAATAAACGAGTTTTTATTGTTCGCCTTGTACATACATCCAGGTAAATGTAGGTGCTTATTTTGATAATATAACTAAAGTAATTAATAAACGAGTTAGTAGGCCTCAAACATATGCAACTGCAACTGCTGAACGCAGCGGTTGCACTGCGGTTGTATATTAAAAGTGGAACCGCGCGGTTAGCCGCGCCCGCGGTTAACCGCAAGTGCGTTTGAGGCATAATTTATTTCTTCGCCTTATACATACATAAAGGTATAGTTAGACCGCGACCGCTGTGCCGCGGTTAAACTATAAGTTATACATTATTATTTTACATAGGTATAATTTTAATTAACTTTATGTAAGTCCTTATTTATTCATAATATACAGGGTGAATTTTTGAGACGGGACAGTAAGGGCAGGTAAAATGACCATTTTCTTGCCTGTCCTTACAGTCCCATCTCAAAAATTCACCCTTTATGTTGTATGAGAATATTTCTCAACATAATTATTATAATTTTTTATCCTACATATAATAAGTAAATGACAGAACAATTTTTTTTCTTTTTACATCGCCGCCGCCGCCACTTTGGTAAATTCTACACATTCTTATCCTACTTATGGAAATGACAGTACATACTCGTATTCCGCCGACAATGGACGAGCTCACCAGATATTTTTCGTGCTACATGAGTGTGTGTGCATGAGTGTACAAGCACGTGAAGAAATACTGTGTCTAATAACGACACCATCCTCGCCGTTCACCGCCACCGCCGCCGCCGCCGACAATGGACGAGCTCACCAGAGATTAATTAATGAATTGGGGCTTGTCGGAGTACACTAACACATTTACCTAACTAAGTACCTATTCAGAATTTTGCTGCCAGAGTAATCAGAACGCAATCTGCATTTAGCAGTTGCATTCCAGTTATCTTCCACAAGATGCCATGGTTCGAGGGAGTTACGTAGCCAGTTGAGCTTTTCAGCTGTGGTTTCATCAGGATCTGTAACAAAATTCATATATTATGTAAGTTCTTTAAAAAAAAGACAAGTATCTCGGCTCAGTTGGTAGTAGCTCTGTCTTCTGCGCCGGAGGCCGTGGGTTCGATCCCCACCGAGAACAAAATATTTGTGTAGTAAACATAAATGTTTGTTCTCTTTCTGGGTGTTATATTGTATTCTAAGTATGTATTGATAAACATTTATATAAGTAAATATATATAATGTATATAAGTATTATATCAGCTATCTGGTTCCCATAGTACAAGCTCTGCTTAGTTTGAAGCTAGATAGTGTTAGGTGGATTGTCCAAAATATTTATTTATTTATTGTTTTGGAAATCAGAATTCAGGTAAAAGATAAAATATAAACCGTTACATTAATAACCAGAGATAAATATGTAAAACAGTATGCTTAAAAAGTGTGACTAAATGAAAGGACAGTGACTCAAGATGACTATACTTCATCACTGTGTGACATAGACATACTTAGTATCAACAAAAGCTGCTCGTCTATAAATAAATAAAGAAGCTTACCTATGTCAGCAGTGATTAGTGCCGTTGCAGGATCAGAAACTGTTAATGAAGCCCTTGAAGAGGAGCGGGAACGAGTCTAGTATTCCTCGTTCTCTCAATATGCGACGTCGTGCAGTGCTTCTACCGATACTGGTAAGAGATGTGTCCAATTCATTTGCATCAAGCAGAGAAAATGAGACAATATCCTCATGCTCGTGAACCTGAAAACAATATCAAGCACTTAATATTGTAAAAAATCGTGGCACTCCGGGAATAAAAAACCGACAGAAGTGAAAACAATAAACGCACCCCTTGATTTGAAATATTGTAACGCTGTTCTGGTATGTCTAAAGATTCCACTTCACGTTTCCAGTTTTCTAAATTTGCCCGAAACCTGGCCCTGTCACCCGGTATAGGTAGCAACTGCATTATATCATCATGCGATAATAATCTTAGTGTTCCACCATCAATTTTTCCATCTATAAAGAAATATAAAACGAGTCGGATTTAGCAAAAGTAATGATAGTGTGTAGAGAAAGTGGTACATAGTTAGCGATTTTCAAAATGGCGACCTAAGACCATGACCAATGATAAAAAAAAATAGTTTGAAGATGTGTAAAAACGTGGCCCGGAGCGAGCCGCCCCAGGCAGGCTATACAGGTTTAATGATATAGAAATCGCAAATAGGTCGGTATACTATACTATTAGATGGGGGGTGGAAGAGAGGGTTGAAAAAATTCTGAATAGGTACTATACCTCTAAATGTGTAAGTGTACTCCGACAAGCCCCAATTCATTAATAAATCTCTGGTGAGCTCGTCCATTGTCGGCGGCGGCGGCGGCGGCAGTGAACGGCGAGGATGGCGTCGTTATTAGACACAGTATTTCTTCACGTGCTTGCTACACTCATGCACACTCATGTAGCACGAAAAATATGGCGGTGGTGGCGGGGCGGCGGCGTCGGCGACACTTATCACTTTCTGTCACAGAATACCATTACTCTTTCACGCTTTCTGTACGCACACAACACAATCGAAGTTCTCCGTAATGTAGCAAAACCAGTTTCAATTACCAGGAGTATGTACGCTCAGTTCCGCGGTTCAAACGAAATGAACGAGACAAACAAAATTACCCTGCGACCACACCCAAGTCAGTTACAAAATTGTTGTCGGAATTACAAAAAACAAACTAAAACTTACATTTGTGTTTTTAAATTTACAAAACGAATTGTCAAAAACATTTTGTATTGTTCAAATTACTAGTTCATTTGTAGAAATTAATAATGACTTGTTATGCGCCCGCCGAACCAGGTTAGCCAACTGAATGAAGTGCTAAAATTACAAAAATTTGTTACCATATTTTACAAAATAATGTAAAACCAAGTAAATGTGTGTGTTTTTGACAATACGTTTATTTAAAATAACAATACGATTTGTCAAAAACAATTGTATTGTTAAAATTACTACACTCATTGTTGAAATTATTAAGGGCTTGCTATTGACGTGTATGAATTGTAGGGGAAACTGGGGTAGGGGTGTCCACTTTGAAAAAACATGATGTTTTTTTTCGATTCGATACATCAGAACCGTACATCGATGTCATTCGATGTATCGGGTGAAAACATCGATATTTTGTAAGCATCGTACAGTACTTTTTAGGGTTCCGTACCCAAAGGGTAAAAACGGAACCCTATTACTATGATTTTGCTGTCCTATGTGTCCTCTGTGATTTGCATGATTTGCGATTTAACTTGAATAAGAATATAATATAGAAGACGTATAAGTTTTAAGAAATAACAACTGTGTGAATCCGATTCATATACGGGGGAAAATGGGGGTGATGGTGACCCATCATCAAATAAATTAGACACGTGTCTGTGCATTCCTTTTTAATTGAACTGCCGGCAAGATACTTTGAGACATTTCAAGCCCAACACCCTCCCTCATATAATCTGTCGTCAGTCCTCTTTTTCTACCTGAAAAAAAATGGTTAGTGTACCTATAGTTTATATATCAGAAAAACCTGATGTTATGCATTTTGTACCATTTTCTAAGACTGCCTAAGTTGCCTGCTCGTCTAAAATAAATCGTCGGAATAAATAGATGACACGATATAAACTTTAAAAAGTGGGGCATCTATCCCAGTCTACCCTTTCTTTACAATTTAAATAGTTTGATTTATTATCAGCAGCTGTCCCCACAGATGAACCTAGTTTTGGAGTAAATAATTGTTGTAGACCGGAAGGCAAAACGTAGGGCGCCCACCCACTCGATGGACCGACGACATTGTTAAGATCGCGGGAAATCGGTGGATGGAAAGGGCTCAGAACCGTTCTTCCTGGAAATGTATAGGGGATGCCTATGTCCTGCAGTGGACTTCTACAGGCTTATGATGATGATGATGATAATGAAGTGTTGTAGGTACGAGTAAGTAGGTAGGTACTTACTCAGGTTGGAAGGGAAGGGACACACCATCCAAGTGATAGAAGAAAAATTTAGAACATTTTGAGTTACCTACCTACTTACGTGTCTTACTTATCATCACTTTTTTGAGGAGAATTCGTTTTTCTTAGCGCGTGCACACTATGCCCGGCATGAATGCCGCGATTAATTCCGGAATTATTGCCACAGCAACATCGCCAAGTTCATGCCCTAGCTCTTTGGTGAGAATAAAGGTGATGTTAAAGGCGAAGGACCGAAGGCGCGGCAGTGGCAGAGTATACCTACCATCTGCTTGGCACGTTGTCATGTTGAGTAATTTAGTAGGTAGGTACTTATAAAGTCAGGTGCAGCAACCAGTAAAATCAAGACATTTATTATGTACCTAGATATACGAAATCAGATTTTTCTGGTACCTATGCAACAGTAGGTACAGTACCTAGTATTAGTGGTATTATGCAGGTAGCTAGGTACCTATCTATAATTCCAGGTATACTAGCTGGGAACTAGGTACATTGTGTTGCTAAAATTACAAAACTGTTTATTAGGATTAAGTATTGCACCAAACGTCAGACATTAGTCATTTATTTATTGTTGTATTTACAAAACCTACTACTAGAAAATAGTATTGTACAAATTGTGTTTTGTCGAAATAACTAATAGACTTGTATTGTTGGAATTACTGAACGGTTTATTAGAAAACACTATTGTATTGCTGCGATTACAAAATCAACATTTACTAAAACCGGTTTGTTGCGATTACTTCATGACCATTGTTTAAATGACTAAACACCAGTTAAAAATACTAAATTTTACTTAGAAATACATAAAAAACTATTACTAAATGAATTTGTAATTACGACACAAAATTTTCTCTCAGTGTAGTAGTAGAGCTTCTTCTAAAAGAGCTTGTCCGGGGAAGTACTACCACCGCATTTCTGCCGCCAAGCAGTGATGCTCGCATTGCTGTGTTCCGGTTTGAAGAGTATGGGTGCCGGTATAAGCGCAATGTTTCAGAGTGAGGGGTATCATAGGGCAAGTCTTCTGTTGACGTGCTCAGTGAGGCAATACATCGTCATGCGCAGTCGTTTAGTTTTATAAAATACATATTATATGACCAGATTGACCAGGGTAAGACCGCAGTTGAAGCAGAAAGTCCAAGCTAAGGGCAAACACAGCGAAAAAACAATGGTATTTTAGTTTGTTACTTACTTTTGGACTGGGTCAAGCCCATAAAAGATACTTTTAGTATCTGAGCGTGTAGATGCAATATTTGAATCAAAATATCATTCAAACATCAATATTGGTATCAAAAACACTGAAGGTTTCTAGCACGTTTTTCTAAAAATGTCTGTGCTGCGAGGTTTTATCGCCTACTCAATATAGGATTTTGCAAGAAGATCATAAAAATGTTATCGTAAACAAACTATTTCTGATAAGATTTGTTTAGCGTTACTTGCCTACAACGCATAATATTATAAATAGAATACCTACAACATTTTGAGGTTTGTTTGAAGGTCTTTTATTAAAAGGCACGTATTCTTATTAGGTATGCGAAAAAATCAAGTATATAGTAGATAAATACCTCGTACATACCTTGAGTGGCTTGGTGAACGTAACTCATAATATTTTTTGTATTAATACAGAATAATAAACAAACGAGTTACAAGTAGCTACTTTAGCCTGAGTCAAAAAAGATATCATCCTTAGCAATGAGCCTGTAAAAGTACACTGCTGGACAGCCTCCCCCCTAGATTAACAGAAAAAAACGATAATAGTAAATAATCAGGGCTTGGCATCTAATCTAGATACAGGTGGCGCTATTTGTTTATTTGTTTCCATTCCTATGACTCCACGAAATGATAACCTAGCTATGAAGAGAACACGGTAGGAAGTGTGTCCGAGCAACCTTTGGCTCAGGGTCCGAGGACCAGACAGTGTTTGATATATGAGCCACTTTTCACCCATGCACGTTCTATGTCTACACCAGTCCCGATGAAGAGAACACTGCAGTGCCTGGGACTACAATACTAGGTATTTTCAGTAATAATAAAATCAATAAACAAAAAAAATATGACACTTCCTTGTGGTAGAGTCAGACTTAGATTACACTACAGTAAATATTACGTAAGACTTCACTTGCATTATTGGGACGAGTCGCGAAAGTTGGTGAGCCGGTTATACAGGTCCTAGGGTTGTCAGAGACGAGTCCATACGATAAAATGTATAATACATCGATAGGTGTGAATCTTATAGGTAGGTGAACCTTGTGTTGATTTTAAAGTCGATGAACTTGTAGAGCCATGTACAACTTTGGAAAATAAGACTTTTTTCTTCGTGATCGATTTCATAAAAAAAATCTCAAAACAAAAAACTATTTTAAAACTCGAGAGTAATGAGAGAACTCTACAAACTGGTGGGTTATTAAAGCTGTTATTACAACATAAAAAGTATTTCAAGCGAGTTCAAGTGTAATTCATCGCACAAAATATAATATGCGTATACGTGGTAACCCTATTCCGCTACGCACCTATTTATTACCTTCTGTTCTGTAATCTTGACTAGCCACTATGTCATCGGAGCAAGACGAGTCAACCGCGATAATTTCCAATAGCCATGACGACGACGCCGAGAAAATATTTTCTTTGAACACTAACTTATGATTTATATAAATGTTGATAAAAAATAAGGAAATAGAACTATGTATAAAATGACTACTCCCTGCGAAGTTAACGGATCACCATCAGGTGAGATTGCAGTCAAAAGATGGTCTATTCTATAAAAAAAAACTGTTCTGATTTGTTTGACAAGCAGACTGAATCATCCTCAAATACGCTAGTCGAGTAACTTATGTGGTTTACTTTACATTGAAGATCATTGGTTTTACCCATAGTCGCGTGACTTATCGTTTAGGCGCAGAAATATTTATAAGTAGGTACCTACTTATTTGTTTCGGTGTGTCTTTCGTACGTTTTGTTTAGATCAGAGAGGAGTAAAATGTACTTTAGTAAAAATATAATTGGGATTTTGAAGGATTGCTAGTAAAGTCACAAAATGGCAGAATTTACTCTTCACTTTCCTTCACCATCTACTTCAGTTCACATTACAACGTTGGTTTGAAAATAGTTGCACAATTAAATAAGCCGGAATTTACCCGGTAAATACCCAAAGTGGTTGCTTACCGGTTATATTTAATTTGGGTAAATTCCCAGCGCCCATCTCTATGCATGCATGATTGACTTTGAAGAAATGTCTCTGTCTCCCAAAGCACGGTAGGCAAGTACTCTAATCTGTGCGTGATCTGCCTATCACATAATTTTTGCGAGCTTGATACACCTACGTACCTCCTACCTGATAAAATGTATAAGTATTAGGTACTGAGTAAAGATAGCTCTTACCTATTCGAAAGTAGGACTTACGACAGTGTGATGGAATTGTACTTATTTACGTAACATTTACTCACTCTTTGAACTTTTCTTTAACCTCAATTGTAAATGTCAGTATAGTTATTAAACTAAGTATATATAGGTATTTGCAATGCTCGTGTACTTAACATTAGATAGCAACTTTGCAGTAAATACCCAAGTAGTTTTATTTTGTTAGAAGCACTACACTCGAGACCAATAATTCCAAGTCATCTATAAAAACTAGACTATCTTGAAAAAACAAATGCTAGCTTAGTGAAATTATGCAAGCTAAGCTGCAATTAAACAATTACTTTTATTACTTATTTGAACTGTCTTCAAAAATAATTTATTTCACTTACTTCACATTCATGGTTTGCATAAATGACTTGCAATTTTTTGATCTCGACTGTGCCTATTATTATAAGTATACAATTGCTTTAGACATAATTATTATTTCATTACTACCAACTTAAAAAAAGTTCTCAACAACAGAGCAAGGTGATTGACACAAAGGTGGATCTTAAAACATTATTTGCAACACTCAATAATTAATTACGTAATTATTGAGTGTTGCATGATAAAAATAATTTCAGATTGATCAATGCTCAATGACTCTAGATAAAAGGCAAGTGGTTTTGAAAGTGCCCTTTGCAACGACCTCTGTTAAAATTCCATGAAGTAGAACACAGAAATGACAAGGTTTGGTACCCATCATACCTAAAATGGCAAAGGTTTACTCTTATTTCAATCCTATTATTATTACTATTATTACCAAAATTTATTTCAGCCTGAAAACTGATTATGACAAGGTATTGCAGTTCCAGTACTATTATCGTTTGTCTGTAATGACATTTCGTACCTGGCGGTGTGGGTGTGAAATAATAATACAGACTAAAAGTAAGTATCACAGACGTAGTCCTATAGTTTATACTAGGTAGGTAGCTAATATAAAGATTTAGGTTTAGATAATTTGAAAGTGCTATCGATGAAACATAAATAATAAATAAATAAATAAATATTCACGGACACTTAACACAACGCCTTCTAGTCCCAAACTAAGCAAAGCTTGTACGATGGAAACTAGATGGCTGATAGAATACATACATACATTTTTTTTTGTAAATACATACTTATAATACATAGAAACACCCAGACACAGAACAAACATCTATGTTTACAACACACAAATGTTTGTTCTCGGTGGGGATCGAACCCACGACCCACAGCACGGAAGGCAGAGCTACTACCGACTGAGCCATGTCGCCTGTCATAAATGATTACCTCACGAAGTCATGATTTGATTAAATCGATCGTTTATTGCGAAATCAGTTTACGACGATATAAGGTAGGTACATCTTAGAAAAACATTTTGCAACAACATTGGTACGTTGGTACTAAAAACTTAAAAAAATATGATTAGTGCTATTTCATTTCAAACTACTGGCAACAGTGTAGTGTCACTAGAAATGTACTTTTACCCGTAGCACTACCAGTAGTGTCACGGGAAAGTAAAATTTCCCTTCACTCTGCGGCTATAATCAATAGAAAACATTATAAATAAAATCGTGTGTGCAAGTGGGTGTAATAATTTTACACAAAATGTAGGTAAGTATAATATCCTACTAATATTATAAACGCGAAAGTTTGTAAGTATGGATGGATGGATGTTTGTTACTCTGTCACGTAAAAACTACTGATCCGATTTGGATGAAACTTGGAATATATATTGTCCGTGACCTGGATTAACACATAGGCTACTTTTTATCCCGAAAAATTAACGGGATCCAACGGGACGCGAACGAAGTCGCGGGCGGCACCTAGTACATATATATTTTGATGAAATTTGCGTTATCTCTGTGAAGTAATCAATCAACCACAAAACAAATGTGACCTAATAATAGCACTGAGTGGCCGACGAGTTAAAATCTCATTAGCACGATGCGATGCTATGGTTTCGTTTGAAAAGTCTCGCTTTCAGTTCCGGTCGGCCATGAATTGGTTTGTTTAGTTATTCGATTCCGCAATCAGGTTTAGGGCGTCATGCTCTAAAACCAAGGGCCTGGGTTAACAACATATTTATGAATTTGTCAACATTGTTATTTATTTCTTCATTAGGAATGTAATTTATAGAAAAAATACTAACTGGTTTCACAAATTTCAATTTACAATCGGCAGTTGTTATTGTGCTAAATACAGTATATTATTTACAATAAACAGTATTGAAACGAAAGTATTGATATTTGCAATATGGTAGGTACAGTAAAGTCTAAAAGGGTAAGGGTTGGCTTCTACATTTCATTGATACGTACGTCAACGATTATACGTTTACTCGTATTTAGATCTACGCATAAAATTGAGTTATTTTATAAATCCTTGACTCTATTTCTGTTTTGCATTGACGTGTGTCGAGTGACGAGTTGGTTTTGTTTGTTCGTATTGCGACTAGGTTGTGGATGTTGCTTTTTAATAATCTAAATTCGAATCCACCTAAAAAGTGATTAAAGTTACGTTCCAATTTTGACCTGAGAAGACGTTTTGTCAGTCCTCCTACTGTATGTAGGTACCTTTAAATTTATCTCACTTTATGAATTTCGAATTAGGGGTAGAGAAACTGCAGATTGAAAAGGAAGCTAAACACGCAGTCTAAATTCCTTGCACGCCTGTACAATTGTACAGTGACAATGAGAGCCATATGAGAACCTCGTCCGATGGACTAGTAAAGGATTAATCACTGACATTATGCAGGTCAGCGCCTGCGCACGCGCGCGCATATTCAGTGTACTTATCCACCGTGAATTGCGCACGCGCAGGATTCTATTCACTTGCAAATCACTCATTGTGACAGCCAGACTAATTTTCCCTTTAAATGGACTCGAAACGGTGAATTACGAGTCTGTATTGTATAGTGTACCTATCTACCTTATTAATATTAGTTTTTTTATGCTTGTCTTGCGCATAAATGCTTTTAAAATTCACCGAACCCGTTACATTCACCCCCTCTAACAATGAGAAGAGTAGGTGAAGGTGGAGCGCCTACCGATAAAAACAAAATTGAAAGATATTGAAAGGGAAACCCCACGTTCAACAAAAAAAATTCAGCTGAATGTTTTTCCCACTTTACATTGATTTTATCGATCGAATTTGGGTAAATGTCTAGACTGAAAATGCGAAAAATATTCACTCAAATCGGAGAACTGACAAATAGTCTCCAACGATGACCTCAGTGGCTATTTGTCCCTCTACTAAGGGGTCATTCCGAGACAATCGATTCATCGAGACACCGCAAATGCTCTGTCGTTTATCACGAAATTGACTTGATTATGTCAATCTAGCTCACGGAACGCCCTCACCCTTTTCCATAAATCTACCTAAATGAGGCTACACAATAAGTTTAGAGTTTTTCACGAAAGCGTTAGTGTGGTGTAGCAGAGAATTTGTCAATAGTTTTATGCGATAAGCTGCCAGAGTCTTCAAATGGTCTTTAATTCTTGCTAAACACCATGGCATTTTTTCACGCCATCCTTTATAAAGTTTACTTAAAGCACTAACGAAGTCTATTCATGCTATGCCACCTGCATAAAGAGGTGACACATAACATAAGGTAGATGGTATATTAGCTTGACTCATGGATAATTTTAACAAGCCTAGAGAGCCCTAAATACCTCCATATTATGCCCTACGTCTGGTTTAAGGCAGCAATAACTCACAAAACGCTTTAATACAAGTTACGAGATAAAACCACAGAGTGCTCCTACAATATAAATTAAATAAGGTGTTTTAAAAGTCAAGTAAAATACTTGACATTTACCATCGAGATTACGCATTCTAAAAGCCTACTAACTTAACCATCTCGTCCCATGAGAAGGTAGAGGCTACAGCGACAATATTAGAAAAAGAAAATTGGTTAAATTTTATTTTTTAATTGGGTCGTAAGAAAATGGTGACATTGCAGGAAGATGTGGTTCTTGTGGGTCAAACTTTTTTTAGCTAATGCATTTCAAAATAGTTACTACTAATCCTTGATCAGTAGTTACTATTTTTCTAAAACCACTATTGCTCAAAATCTAAAACAGCCTAATGTACTTGCTAAATAAAGTACATAAAGCGTGTTGCTGACAAAAAGATTTTATTTCACGATCTTTATCGTGTTGCGCTTGCGACATAAAAAATGGTGAGAATTTTTAGTGTTCATTGAAAGAAACATTGTATGCATCTAATACAATCTACAAGTATACAACATACCTAATCAAACCATTAGTTTACTGGGAGAAAAACAAAGTGAATGCATTTGGAAAACATAACTTTAAAGTTTTTAACATTCCAAGTACAAAATCACACGACTAAAAACGTAGGTATAAGTAGAGGTTTAGTGATTTTATTCAAGGACGTCTGGAAGAAATCGCTTTTTAAGCCATAAGACCGCCCATTGTACATATATGATTATTCATTTCTTTTCAGATTTTTTTTCTTCTTCATTAGTTAGGTATAAGATGTACAAAAAAGTGTTTTCATTCATTCATGTTACATATGGCTGCCTAGATAACTTAAAGCAAGCAGGGCTCGATACAGAAAAAAAGTCTGACATGAGAGAATGATAACAAAGATTCCATTATTAGAGGTAGGTAAGTTAATCGGTGATTGTGATCATGACAGTGCCAGTAGTACCTATTATGTTCAACCTTGGCCGTCATCTGGCTCTATTGTTTACTAGTTTAATACCGGAAAACTTATTTATATTGTGAGGTTTCGTAGTTTATAAAACCGGTGGTCTGGTGCAGCCCTGCCTTCCGATCCTGAAGTCGTGAGCTCAAACCCGGACGCACTCATTGTTATTTTACCAATAAATTTATTATTCCTGATTATTATGTATGCGCGCAATGCCAGTGCTCGTAGCGTAGCTTGCTTAGTCAATCTTTACCGATTATCTAAGTTAAGCATTGTTCTGCGCGGTCACTATTTGGATGGGTGACCGTTTATGGCATTTACATCTGAGCGCTTCCGTGCTTCGGAGGGTACGTTATACTGTTGGACCCGGGTCTAGCAGTCGTTAAGCCATGACGGAGGCCTTAAGGCGGCTTAAAAACTCCTTCAACAGAGTTGGCCACTAACTCATACGAGCTTGCTTGCTTATGCCAGTGCTCTTAAACGGTGAAGGAAAACATCGTAAGTAAACCCGCGGCTTAGTCTTAGTTATTTTTGCTTAGTCCAAGAATATTTATTTATTTAATTTTCCATATGGCGGTGACGCCTGTCTTTTCAGAGCTATAAATAAACGAGTTGTGGAGTCGTAATAAATTGCATTCGCTAATTAACTCTTTCCAGATTAGCCAATTTGTAATGCCCGGACTAATTAGTTTTATGATTGTACGTAGGAGCATGAAGTTATAAAGTCACGGTAGTTACGCATGTTCTGAGGGTCTCCTTAATAACTCTAGAAAAATATCATTAAGTTTTGTTGAAATAATATCATAAGAAAAATAGTGCGTGGAGTCCCTCCGCGCGGAAGAAGTTATACTTCGAGTGCCATTTGCGTTTTGTGGGGGTCTCCCGCTCTGTCTCTTTCTATTCGCCCTCCCCAGGAGCGTTAAACGCTGTCTCTTTCTATTCCTCCTTCGTTTCGTCGTTTAACGCTGTCAGTTGGAAGTCGCATTAAAGTATAACTTCAAAAGTCAGAAAATGGCTGACAAAGTAACTTGATATCCCAACAAAACTTCAATAATATTTTTACTAGATTTTATAATGTTTTACTAGATCTGGTGGGTTACTCTCGACCACAGTTCCAATCCGGATTCACGGAATTTGACAGTAGTAATGTCATTTTTCAGTACAAAATGACACGAGATCTGTCAAAATCCGAATCCAATTTCGAACGGCGGTGGTCAAGAGTAGCCCTTCTGATCTGAATTTCTAAATCAGTCGCATATTACTAACGAGATACTTCGTACTTTCCCTGAGAATCTGTTTTATAGATTTTCATAGATTAATCGATCCTCTCCTCTAGAATAGATCCTCTAGCCTATGGACAAAACTGAAACTATGATCTTCCAATACTTTTTGACATTCAATTCATTTCAATCCAATCAGTATTAGAAGTGACTCATTTTACCATACGACCGCGTCATCAACATTTTCCTATTATCAAGCAGATATGCGGGCATTCTCAATTTCTATTTGACTATTTGAAACTAACTAGATACGTATTCTAAAGTTACTCGTTATATTGAGTAGCTAACACAGATATACCTAGGTACTTGTTGATTAATTTTAAGTATCAGTTTAAATATCAAATTGCGAGCAAAATTAGTGTAAACTTTCCTAAATCTTGACTTCGAACGTGTTTTGCGGTAACCGGTAACAAAAATTGTAGGAAGGAAAATTACTACCCACAATCGGAATTAGATGGCGATTTGCTCGCATTTGGCGTAATACCGATAGCAAAAATTAATATAGGCATGTTACATAATAAGTGTACAAATGAAATGGATGCGATAATCATAACATGCTTCATAATGACGAACAGGAACGGATTCTGTTTCCAACGATGGATATTATATAACAGTACATTTTATAATACACCAAATCTTTTATTTTAATATTTATATACTAAAAAAACTTATCTGAAAAAGGAATTACGTAACTCATTTTATATAAAGTCTGACGACCTGTTAGCATGCAGAATACCTTAGGTACCTTACAGCACGATAAACCTCTAGAAGTCTAGATACAGAGTTATATATACCCTAGTTTATGAAAATATCAGCTGAAATGTATTTATAACTAGCCGTTGCCCGCGGCGTTGCTCGCGTTCTAGACCCTTTAGAGTGCGACTTTTCAAAATTCCTTTCTTAGTGCGCCCCTACACTATACAAGGAACCTACCCTCCAAATTTCATACCTCTAGGACTTATAGTTTAGGCTGTGCGTTGATTCTCTGTCAGCTTCAAAAGAGTTTTATATATATTGATGATGATGATGATGATGATAACAAATAAAAAAATTGGTACTTAGCATTGCAAAATGAAAATATAGGAAACCAGAATATTTCCTAAAAGAGCCGATGGGCCTTTAAGCACACAGTGAGTGGCTTAATTAGTATTGCATTTGACCAGTTGACCGTAACAGAGTTCGTGCCGATTTTGTTCAAATTGTTCTAACGTAATTCACTTTCGTTTTTTTGTCATTTTTACACTATCTATTGTATAACTTGTGATAATTGCGGATTGTATAATAAGGCAAGGTACCTTTGAATGGCCTGATTTTGTTGATATTACTAGAAAATTGCTCCGGAATCTATTATTTGAATTAGCACTGCTCATGCCCAGGTTAGGAAACTGAGACTTCAGTGAACAGACTCATAACTTTGTAGCAATTATTTTTGTAATACTTCTCATACTCTCAGTCTGAATGAGAACCTATTGCAACTCTCAGAAATGCTCCGATTTACCTACTCTTTTTTTTCACTCATTGACTTTTCATTTTTGACTCATTGACATTTCACTCAAAGACTTCTTCGACACATTTTCGTTGTTTTTTTATACGTCGTCACCATCATCATCATTCACCCGCTGCTGGGTTCTATTTTGTGCTATCCACTAGTGGATGCTGAGCTAATCTCTCCCATTTACGGCCCGTGATTTTCACGATAGCGATGGTAGGTTACATTTTTATACTCCTGTTGCTGTAGAAATTCAAGACTACAGCTATTGAATACCAATGCAATCCCCACCTTCAGTTCAGCGTATCATGTCAACAAACAAGTTGGCTCTGCTAGCGGACCTAATAGCACCATGAATTGCAACGAGTAGGTAAGTGGCACGTGAAAAAAGTAGCTTATGATTGATTAGACGTATTTACTGTATCTACGTAGTTTGTTATTTATCCGATAGTAAATGTGTAGATTATGGCGTTTAATATATCGCAACAGATTTTTTTCACTATTTTTTGCATTAAGTATATTTACTAGTAACTTATTTAAGTATTAGTTCGCCTGTATACACTACTTTAAGTGGTGCAATAAAGAATTTTCTATCTATCTATCTATCTACTAAGTAAAAGTATTTTATTTACTAAACCTAATGTTATCAAAGGTGCTAAGTATAATACAAATGAAAATATCTATGTCTGAATGTAAAGTTGTACAAACTAGATTTAGGTAGCTTTGTTATTTGGCCTTCAATTGAATAACAACGAGATTACAAAATTAATTTGACCTATTTCTACGATTTAGAGTGGCTATCTCAATTTATCAAACAACATAAGAGAGTAGAGTTACTTGCTATATTACTAGGTAGGTAAGTTATAGTACTAAATAGTAGGTACCAAGTATTACTACGTATTATTAAGTATCATTGAGTTGAAAAACAAACCTTCGTACCTACAAGAAAAGCTAACGCACTCCATCGGATGTCCCATTTATTTGTAGAGCACTATGGAATTCACTTCAATTCCTTAGTTAATGGTGACGTCATTTCTACTTTCTCATACATTTTACGCACCTTGCTTGTGACATAATGAATTTCATCGCTACGCCAGGTACCTATAGTTTCATATTATAAGTGTGTGCGCGTATGCAACTCTATTCCAGCATGAAGTTTTTTATGGCGAGTGGATACAGTACAACATAAGCTCAAGACCTGGCATGCCCCATTCTATATAAGAACTTCCTGGACATAAATAAATAAATATAAATAAATATTAACGGACACTTAACACAACGCCTTCTAGTCCCAAACTAAGCAAAACTTGTGCGATCAGCTTGACATAGGTCTATCCTGAGCCCGGTGTGGCCCGATTAGACCCCAGTATGTGGAAATATGTAGCAGCCATTTCACATAACGCATATTATGTAGGTAACAAGATCAAAGGGCGTAAATGTAGCGACACAAATGGCGACCCTTGGCCCTTCCACTGGAGATTGAATGCTATAAACGAGAGGCAACTTGTCTTCCATGATTTGAGAACCTACCTAGGTACCTATAGGTATAATATAGGTATACTAAAGTGAATTGCATTGTGAACTAGCTTTGAGGACCATAATTTTGTCTCTGCTATTTGCGTATGAATACTAACAGTGTTTTTTTTAATTAAATTATAAAATATTTTTGGTATTTATGAATATTTATAAACAAATTTATGTACCTAATTGTAAGTTTAATTTACCTAAATATTAGGTACTATACAGTCTTACACAATTTGATTTTCATATACAAGCTGAAAACCGGTCGTCTGAAAAACTAGACGTGGACGACGACTACAAATATCCAATTATTTTGCACGTTTCTTACAATCAAACTGTTTTCATTTTCCATTTCAATTCGAAAACATGCTCATAAACATAAAATTTCATACAAATTCGGAATAAAAAGAACAATAAAATCGTATCGAGCGTCAGCGCAATCGCTTTACTCGTAACTCGATAGTTTGTAAACAAAACCCATGTTTAAAACTCCTTGCATTGTGTACTCTATGCTTTCTCTTACGCAATGGTATGCGGCCAAGCGAACTTGTAAACTGCAAAATCAATTATTCTACCAACCAATTCGAATCTGATTAAAGTAGGGATATTTATGATGAATTTTTTATCGGAAACTTTTTATACGATACCTTACTAAAACCGTTAGTTACACGTAACTTTTGTTTTAGACTCCTACCAACTCAACCCACTTATCCTTCGACAGTGCTCTAGTAATTTATGCACGATCAGTAAACTGAAAGCAATTTAGCAATTAACATTCTAATATTATAAAGCTTTTATTGAAATACAGGTACTTCTCGTTTTCAAATAGGTATTTATTTATTTGTATGCTAAGCAATTAATTGTTTTGTGACTTTTTAAAATTTTGTTGCTCATACAAGTAAAGTATCGAGATAACGGATTTACCAAGTTCTTTTACTTTAGGCTGAAGTTTTCTATCTGCATGTTTAGATCACATATTTTAGAATAACTATTGAAGGTAAGCTCAATAAAACTTTGACGGTGAGTATAGCTCCAACTTTTGAAATGGGTACCTAAACTACATAAATTTCAATTATGTAAGCCATTTTTCAATTCTATCTCTACCAACTCTACCAGCATGATGGCTCGATTCAGAGTTCTACCGAAGAATATAAGACAAATAAGAAATAGTAGAATAAGAAGTAGTAGAATAGTAGAATGAAAATGTCTAAGTAATATCATAATAAGTAATTTATTATGATATTACTTAGACATTTTCATATAGTTTTCTTTCATTATGCTAGCGTTCCCGATGGCCTAACCTATCAATTATCTTATCCACCAACTTAAAAATCAATCTGTTTTTGTTTTTAAACGTTTTATTCAGGAACTTATATTATACTAGCCGTCTCCCGCGGCGTTGCTCGCGTTCCAGACCCTTTAGGGTGCGACTTTTCAAAATTCCTTTCTTAGTGCACCTCTACACTATAATTATATGGATACATACCCTCCCAATTTCATACCTCTAGGACTTATGGTTTAGGCTGTGCGTTGATTCTCTGTCAGCTTCAAAAGTGTTTTATATATTATATTGATGATTGATAAAAAATATATATTATAAAAATATTGAATACCTAAAAAAAAAAAACTTGACAGAAATTGAAGACTGGGTATTTACCGATGAAAAAATTTAACGCCACGCTATGTATTCACATTATTCAATCATAGTTTATTTTTTGAAGAGGAAACTTCACTTTCTTGTCACCGTCACCTATGTGCCGATTTTTTTCTAGAAAAAACGTTGCTACATCACGCAACGTAATGCCTCCCAACTCAGGACATTAACTACTTATCTTCTGTTTTTTTTCTGAAAATGCTTGGCTACCTTTTATCTAGGCAAAACTAGGAAGAAGTTAGGACCTAGTTAAATTACGTGATGCTTATTATAGGTACTTGTAAATATTTTTCTATATACAAACCGAATCTATTGATTATTCAACTCATCGGAACTTTTATTTCGTAAGAAGTTGATATCCTTCTTAATATTTCACTAACATGACCTTTTGTTAATAATAACTAAAACTCAACAAAGTTAATTATTAAGAGCGATACGACTAAATTACAACCTACCTTGGTTAATAACTTTTTTGTATGAATGTGTTATTTTTTTATAGCCTCGTTAGGTACTATTTTTTACATAAGTACTCTTTACCTAAGTTGTGGCCCGCCCCAATGTGTAAAGCAGAATTACTTATACTTATAATTTTTTTTTGCTCTCGACGGGTATCATTTAATTAGGTAGATACATAAAGGCGGGACCTTTATGTTTCATGGCTAAAAATTTAAGTAACAATGAGAAAATACATGCATAAGTATAATCATAAAATCATGTGTAAGTAGGTAAATTGTTTTCTTTGTCTAGGGTAGATACTCTAGAGAGAAGGGGTAGAGAAGTAAAACTTATAATAATCTATCTATAATTAGGTGAAATTCTAATTTGCCCAGACCCTTATTATAGAAATTGAATTTCTTTAACTATTTTGCGGTGCAAAACCGCAATAGTTTCCTTGCTGTCATAACGCCTCATAGAATGCGCAACAAATTTTATTACAATGATAATTTTACGATAAAAAAACGTCATTACACGACCGAACAGAACAATTTACCAAGTACATATTTTATGAACAAACAAACAGACACATAACATACCTGTGATAGAAGGATGATGCCGACTGCTGCCGGCAAAATGAATGCTACGCCGCGTCGTTTCCTTATCAAAACAAATGAAAATGACAGTGAATCGTCACCGAAGCTAGAATCACTGGCCTTTTTTACTTTTTCTAACCGATACACTATCGCGTTTTAGAATAAATACAAAGGAGATTGATTACAAAAAAGTTTTCGAGTTGACGTGAATTATTACGTGAGTATGGAGTGAAAAGGCGCGCGGTCCGTGTAGAGGCGCAGTTATTACTGACTCGAACCAACCAAACGTTCAAGTTCCGTCGCCCCTCGGTTCTACGTTGAACGTAGACGTAATTTGCCGTAGCTCACCACCGCCGCAGCCGTAGGTATAGGGGCTACCTACGGTATCCTGGCTCCTGGAATTACGACGTAGTGTTCTTGCGTACAAAGTCTGGAAACGGTCAAGTGAACACTATCAACTCGGTCTAGTTAGAACCAATTGGATGTTTAATACAACGAAATTGATAAGTAATGTAAGTACCTAATGTACATACAAAAATTGCATTGCATTATATAATTTTATGGTAGACACTTGTGTTTGATAAGAACATTATAATGTACCTACCCTCAGAATATTGAACCTCTTTGGTAATCTGAGTTCCTACCTATAAGGTGTTATTAGTTTGTGATCTCTTCCAGGTAGGTAAGTTTTTTTAGGTACATAGTACCTATACCTACTACCTAAAAATATTTACTAGAGCAAGTATAATACAGTCCGCGAATACATTGGGCTAATTCCAGAGTACATTATAAACTAATTATTTATTCTGAGTATGGTTTCCTCTGCGTCATTCTCTTCGTCTTTCGTGACGCCTTGTCGTTGGGTGTGCGCACTTGCTAATTATACCAAGTTCTTTGATCTAAAACAAAAATTAAATTGAAGCAAAAACGTAAAAACATAGGTAATCACAATCAAGTATTTGAAGCGCGTTGAAGTCTTTTGCATGGGTAGTTTTCCTCACACCGTGTTCAACAATGATTCTTTCACATGGTCGGAACGGAACACAATGCGCAAGTTTTGCTTGCGAGGAACTCCACCTACCACACCTAGTTTTACAGCACCTAGTAAGTAGTACCTATTTTTCTTTTGAGTACCGATTGATTTGTATAAAAATAAAACTTGGAAACTCCGACTCAGTCACCAGGCGCGATTTTTATTCAACGTGCATGTGTTCGTGCATACGTTCTACTTATTATGTACAGCGTGCATGGAATCTATTCTTCCGTGCTCAGAGACGTAGGAATAGAGTAAGTTAGGTAGTACCTAGACCTACTATACGACTTGAATGAAAGAAAAACTAGGTATGTAGGTACATAAATTCTTTTATTTACACATTAAAATGGAATCAACAAAGAAATTCCGGAATGTAGTACCATTCTTAAACTTTTAAAAATCATTGTGCATGGCATGAAAAATGCTTCGGCGCACTGATTCCCAGCCGCTACGCTTAGTTTCAGCCACAAGTTTTTCTTGTAGCTTTTTGATGTCATACTCCAGCTCATCGACTACTTTTTCCGTTTCCGTTTTGTGATCTGCCTCCATTTCGTCACATCTGAAAAACCAAGTAAGTAAGTAGGTATAATATGCGACAAACAAGTTGTCCTCTGGCGAACCACGTGACACAGATGCGCCGAACACAATTAGTGGGCGAATTGCGATGCGCATGCTTGTCACGTGGTTCGCCAGAGGGCAACTTGTTTATCGCTTACTACTACCATGCTACTACCTATTGAGTTTATTCACAACAGAAAAGTTCATAATAGGTACCTACTCGGGTTTGGAGAGCCAAAGTGCAAAATATAAAAAAATCTTACTCATTTTTGAATAAATTGTGAACTTCCTTCAGAGCCTTGAGCTTCTGTTTGAAAGCTGTTGTAGCCTGTTGAATGCATTTCATGTAGCTGCCTGTAAGGTGTTCCAACTTCTGTTCGTTATCTTTCATTGCATTGTAATCTGCTTCAACCTGGGTTGTTATTTCCGAGAGGCTCTTGAATAAGTTCTCATTGCACTGTTTTCTACAATAAAAGAAAGGGCACGTCCAATTTATTTTGCTAGAATGCCTAGTGTTATTTACCCAACTTTTACGTTAATTTTTTTAGACAACACCTCGATGACATTGAAAGATCGCAGGAACTCCGTGGGTGGAGAAAGCTCA
This sequence comes from Eulithis prunata, assembly GCA_918843925.1. NCBI lineage: Eukaryota > Metazoa > Arthropoda > Insecta > Lepidoptera > Geometridae > Eulithis > Eulithis prunata. Next base: position 3,370,962 of record OU974014.1, on the reverse strand, counting down.
AAATCGTGTCTTCCAGAAAATCTATGTGGCTTATTGTGGAGTTTATATCCAGTGGTAGACAGCTTATGCTGATGATCATTGATTGGTGTAGTTTAATTAAAATACATACCTAGCTTCTAGCTGACTATTAACTAGATCCAATATCTTTTTTCGAGATTCTGGGTTAGTATCGGAACTTGCATCTGCTTTTTTCTTCTTGGCACTTGCCTGGTACTGTCCAATCAGTTTAGAAATATCTTCTTCCTCAAAAACTTCAGTTTTAGCTGTGCGCTTCATAGTCTTCTTAGTTTTTGGAGAATCTTTTAGAAATTGCGATTGATTCATGAACTCGCTCACCTCGTCAGTAATTAGTTTCATATTTTTTTGGGCTTTCTTGGCTGCCATTCTGTTTAAATATCTCGTAAAGCCTCAAAAAGTAGAATTCAACCGCAGTTTACTTTATTTGATTTATTTAATTCAGTTCAATATCGATTGTTGCCTTTGCACCTACTTGCTTGACCTTTTTTTCTTGTTTTCCCGCCTAAACTAAACCTGCAACTATTTAAAACTCCCGCGTTCGCAAAATAGAATGTTAGTAGTAAAAACTGTAACTTTCGCTTCATATTCCAGCCAGTATTCTGCTGTATGAGAACGAGATGAGAACCAACGCATAAAATTAGCAAATAAAAGCACATTAGGTAAGTAGGTTAGCAGGTACTCCCACCACCCACGTATCTTTATTTTAAATTTAGCGCTAAACCCCACATAGCTGCAGCCAAAGCCATCTATTATTGACGTGTGAATAAACTTGACTTACTATCTGAATAATATATACAACATAAAATATTATATACATAGTTTATAACCCGTGCTCAGGACATAGGTTTAACAGAGTATAGTATATGAGCAGGGTTTGGATTACCTGTGGTGGGTATAATATCCAGTTTGTTATGTTGGCACTATTAAGTGACCGTGAAAAACACAGACTGTAACTTTAATTCGTTCTTTGGTTCGTACCATTCTTTTCATTCATTCTTAATCTTGGTGTGTGTGTTTCGTGGAAATGTGTTTTAGCAGTTTTCTGAAAAGAAATAACTTTAGAACGCATAAAAACGTGTGCAGTGTTCTTGTAGACCTAAACATTACAATTACAACTTTCTTGACGCGCTAAAATAATACATTACGCTCAAAATCTCAATGAAAAATGTTATTGTGCGATCGTAATGGCGGCCCGTCGCGTCCCCCGCGCCTCCATTTCGGTGACAGTCAAAATATGACAATGCCGATACGCAAAGCTTGAAAATGCGGTGTATTTGTAAATAATTCGTTGTAAATAGTATAGATTACGGTTTAACACACAGTAACAATGAATCAGGATCACCACAGTATCAATACGGGCGGAGGCCAGCCTCCTGGGAGTTCGGAGGTTCGCAAGATTCAAGTGCGGTCTGTTTTTTTGTTGAAATAATTGGAGTGCTAATTATTATGACGGTGATTTCAGTCCCAGAATCAGAGAGTACAGGGTCAACAGCAGCAAGTGAGTCTGCCAGCGACCACGTCAGCCACGGACCTGCGAGTCAATTCGGCAGCTGTGAACGTTGCGTTGTCCAGTGTAGCAAAGTACTGGGTGTTTACGAATTTATTCCCTGGACCGATACCGCAAGTCTCCGTGTATGGGCTACCTACTGGAACCAGAATCGAAAATGGGAAAGCGGTGCAGGTAATGAACAACTTTTCAAAATAATTACAAAGAAAGTATGAAATTGCACGAAATCACATCTTCTAGTAGATTGTAGGTTCATTGGTTACCATGAAGAAAATCACTACAGCATCCAACGTAAGACTGATATAGAATCTATACCATAAATTAACCTGCCTACATGATTTAGGTGTATTATTCAATTCATAAGCAACTATAAACCTAATAATTGGTCACAGCTTCATTGTTCTGTTCAGTATGCACAATTTGCTTGAAACTATTTATGTAAATTGTGTGTTCAACTAGAATCTGTTAGTTTTGACCTTGAACATTTGTGGATAGTGCAAGTGTACAGTAGGTATGGTAACTAAATGAATAGATACCTACCTAAATGTTCTAGTTTTCATCAACCTTGGATTATAATGTATCACTAAAAAAGTTTTGTATGTGTTGATTAGGTAAATATATTGTTTTAAATTAAATTGACCATCTACCTAGGCATTATATCTGGATACAATGCTCAAGACTAAGGCTTGTATGCAGATACAGTAATTGTTTCTTACTCTTAGATTTGAGTAGACGTTTTCATACAAAAACCTATGCTTCAATTTGGATCAGAGCTAGAGCAATGAATCGGCATACAAGCCTTAAAGCATATTAAACATTTTTTTAAATTAAATATTTATGCTTTAGTTGGAGTTTTTTAATACACAAGCCTTGCAAAGTACTATTATTTTTAGGACCTTGGACAAGGACATGCTAGTATTCTCAATGGAGATCCAAACATCATTCTTGGACATCACAGTGTACAGCCACAGGTCACAGTGTCAGCTTCCCAACAGATTCCTGTCTCACAGATTATTGCCACACAGTCTGGTCAGACACATGGTAAGTGAATCAAATAATTGATGACTAATGTTTTGAGGGCAATGATAGTTTGCTTCAATGATGTCATAGATAAACAAGATCTAATTAGGCTAAATTAATTGTTCAAACATAAAAGTAAGAAAAAACAAGTCCATCTTTAATAGAACTGCATTATCTAAATAATATTTTCAACTCAAGATCCATTTTTCCTTTCATTGATTGGAAAATTTGTTCCAGAAGCATTGGTGGCACACAGTCAGCAACAGGAGCTGCAATCATCCAACCAGGTCCAAGTCACCACGGCTCACCACCAGGTACCCAATAATCGGGTGGAATTTGTCCAACATAGCATTGATATGGTAAATCCAAGTAACACTGTTTACTAGCGGGAATGCTCGAGTCGCTGTTATGTAGATAGCTAGCTTTGGATGGCTGCGTTTGATGGAAAGCAGGTTGCCGACGAGTTATACACTGGTGCTCAGCATCGCATGCAACCTAGTGTAATGTTAGGAAAATAAAAATGATATTTTTACAATACTATTCAAAAAAGGTTTTTTTATCACATAATATAAAGCCTATAGCAATCTGCATGACAGTACCAATGATGATAGCTTTTGGTTTCCAACATTGTGACAGAAACCTTTTGTGACCTTTTAATTTGCATCCCAGTAGCGGGGAATGTCTGCCACTTTTAAATAGATAAGATAATTTATATATTTCATTGAAGCACACACTTATATTACATGTATACAATATAGGTGTCTAAAAGTTAACGGCTTGACATTTATATATTCCTAAAATCTTATGTACACATGTTGAAGGAAGTAAAGTATTTATGATTATGATTAAAAGGCTTCTACAATTTTTCTTTTAGGGAAAAAATCTTTGGAATGAATGCATGTCATTGTATTCAAATTAGGTATACTGTATTTCTCTTATTGCATCTTTTTTATGATCTGCATGTTAAAAGTATTTTCTTTGATCTGCTGTAGGCCATAACGGTCTTACTACGTTATCAGATTTATCTTGGAGTTATAGAAAAACCTTGTCTCTAACTCGTGTTTTGGACTTAACTACGGTTTTTCATATTGCGTAACATGTTTAGTACCTTACCGAGGTCTAACTATAGACTTTCGTTAAACCAACCTCACCCCAAGTTTAACTCGGGTCTAACTTCACATTTGTCGTGAAAATCAATTTGGTGCCTGTTTTTTCTCAATTATTTCATATTATGTAGTACGTACTTGTTTTCGTCTACCTTCCCCTTGTTTTGGCTTGTTTTGCCACTAAATTCTTTTTTGACTTCATTTACTGATCAGGTTTGAGTGAATGGATGAATAATTTCACAAAAGAACGGGTTTTTCTAAAACTTCGTTGAAAGTCTTACATAATCACGTCTCAGTTTTAACTCGAGTCTAACTTTAGGCCGAGCCTAGCTAGGCCGGGTCTAAACCCTCGAAAAATCCAAGATAAATCTGATAACGTAGTAATACCGTAATGGTTTACTGCATAAAGGTTTAGATTTGCATCCAGTAATTAGGTAGAAATCCCTATACAAGAGGTGTTAAAAAAGCTGGAATAATTGTTCATACAACTTATTTTTTGCTCAGGGCCATCATGCTCAACAGCAACATTTAATGCAACAGCAACTGATGGCGGCAACGCGACCAGACCACTCAAATCAACAGGTAATCCTTACCTATGAATACCATTGTCATTGTTATTGTTCACTGAAGTACTCCTGCAAAGAGAATTTAATTGGGCACTGAAATCAGGCAGTAGAATTTGTATGAGAAACATTTTTGACGAAAGAAGTGACAATCGTAAGGTATCGTAGTTACACTGCAGCGCAACGACATATTGACTGTGGGACGATGCCGTGTTGCCACGCAATGTAACTCGCTAATTCCATTTGCATATGAAAAGTGTATTGTGGTTCTCGATGCCGCGATACGCACTCAGTGTGATTTTTGTGTTACCTATGATAATAACATGCCGAACTAATGCTTGAACTAACATGCACTTGTAAAATATGTGTTCCTATGCTCACGCTGCTTCATTCTTACATCATGCAGGTCAACGAGGTAAGATTATAAACTAAATTGTTCACAAATACCTAAATCATCTAGTTATGAACATCATTTTTACACTGGATTATTTTCCATGTTATGATAAGTCACTTATGGTCGAAATTCAGTCGTCCAAAAGTTGCTCATCATTTACCAATAAATGATTTGACACGCGCAACCAATCTTGCTATACTGCACTATCTCTATGGTAACTGAACTTTGAACTGTTTCTTCCAAGTGTATTTATTTAGCTTGTTTTTTTGTGATTGGCTCTTCCGCATAATTTTATCGTCATTATTTCGTACTAGCTTGATACCCTTGATACTTGATACCCGCGACTTCGTACGCGTGCGAAACTTTCCGCCAAAATACCAGCATACGATGAACCTCGTAGCAAATGGCTGCTTTTGGTTTAGAAAGTTTAAGCTGTATCTATGAATCCACGTCTTTGATTTCAATAAAATATAGCTTCTAAATGGTATGGTATAGTAATGGTTATGGTATAAGTTTCTTGGTTACAGTTTTATAATAGTATAGATAAAGATAAATAGATTGTCAGAACCGACTTTCTTCGATTATGAAATTTTTTTGGTAGTTTCTATCTACATCCGAAATGTGCTGGATGGATTCCACCAAAATGTATAAAAAAACTTCACCATTATTCACCAGATCCAACTGACTGTCAGTGAAGATGGCATTGTGACAGTAGTGGAACCTAGCAATAGCAAGATAGTTGAGAAGGAAGATCTGCACGAAGCCATCAAGATCCCGGAAAACAATATCACCGTGCAACAGTTGCAACAAATTGTTGGACAGCAAGTATGTTCTATATTACGATGTCTGTTCATGCAAATATACACACCGCGCTCTATTTCAACTTCTCCATACAATCATAGTCAGACTTGGTAAGATAGAATAACTGTGTAAAGACTGTGTTTGAGTTAATTAGCGCGGCGCATATCTGAAACCGTTCGACTGGAGTTGATGTTAGCTCCAGTCGATTTACCCTGACGGAAAGGCTCACCTATCATATGCGCGTGTTTTTTTTTATTTCAATAGTAGGTAAATTCCTAATACTTGCGGGAAACCAAATTAGTAAAAACAAATAAATTCATTGCAATTTTGCGGCTTCTAGTCCCAAACTAAGCAAAGCTTGTACTATAAGAACCAGATTCCTGATAGAATACTTATTTATAGACTTTTTTTTGTAAATATACATATACTTATAATACATAGTAACACCCAGACATAGAACAAAAATCTATGTTTGCCACACACAAATGTTTTTTCTTACTGGGGATCGAACCCATGACCCACAGCACGGATGGCAGACCTCATACCAACTGAGCTGTGACGCCTGTGAAACATATTCACTTATGACACTTAGGCCGGAATACTGAAACGTCACTCAAATTTAAGCGCCACTTTGAATTGCTCTGCCTCTGTTTGACATTACTCATTTGTAAGAGATGGCAATTATTTTGAGCGTGAACTTAATTTAAGTGGCGTTTGAGTATTCGGCCCTTATTCTAATAACTAGTGTGCTTTATCGCGATTTCTTTCAGACAACTGTTTGTAGTCTCTTTACCCTTAAATAAAGGATCCTCTTAATGATCAAAAGCAGCAGTTCACACAGGTTTTAGACAGCGTGGTTCGCATCGAGCAAGCGACGGGTGAACCGGCCAATATATACGTCACACACAACGCGGATGGAACCACGTCTATCGAAGCCAGTGCCGGAGACCCACTGGCTATCGTCAAAGATGAGAAGAATGGCAAAATGGAGACAGCTCAGTTTGCTATACCTACAGAAATCAAAGAGATGAAGGGAATTGATTTGAAGGTAAGATAATCTTAACCTGATTTTGACATAACAATCAAACATTGTCCAACGGATTTGCTGCGGATGTCTGTATCAAGTGTGGTTTTGTATTTTTATTTGTAAAAGAGAAAAATCGCGTTTTTCAAGCTGTATATTTTTTATCTAAACAGGGGTGAGTTAAATGGAAAAATTTGTAGTTTTATTTTCTATGGATAACTTACCTTGTTCTAAAAACAACTACCTATTAGGTATTTTAGCCATAGCTTTTGTTGTTAGTATAATAAAATAAAGATTCTCACCTTACACTATTTTTCTGGCAATAAACTTGTTTTGAGATGCCATCAAAACAATGAGAATGATGAGAAATCATCACCAACAGAGTGTGAATGCGATGAACATGGAGGGTGCAGTGGTGAAGATATCAACGGGTACTTCGGACCACGACCTTCACGCGATGTACAAAGTCAACGTCGAGGATCTTTCGCAGCTGTTAGCGTACCACGAGGTCTTCGGCAAGATGGGGTCGGACGGACAACCGCAGGCTAAAGTTGTAAGTATTCTTATATAGATACAATGGCTATGACTGATATCCCACGTAATGGTTGGAAAACATACTGACGCTTCACTTTCCATTGTTGATTTCTGCAATCTATATGGCCGACTCATTGCCATTTCGACTTGCTGACGCTGAGAGCTATGTTAGTAGTACTGTCATTCGAATAGAAAATCCATAGGTGCACGATTGCTTGATTGATTGAACCCGGGACCTTTGGATCGGAAGGCGAGGTTGCTACTACTGGACCACTGCACCGGTGCTCTTTCATAGCTAACCACATGTTCATTCTACAGGCTGATGTAGAAATAGATGCACCAGGAACTAGCTCGGGAATGTCAGAAGCAGAATCGTCGCCCGGTCACCACGCCTGTGATATCTGTGGCAAAATATTCCAGTTTCGGTACCAGCTCATCGTTCACAGGTAATTTCATTATTTTCATTGCATTTACTAGGGAATCTACTCCGTGAAACTATAGTCGAATCCGTATTGACATTCTCACTACGCGGCATGGCTTTGGAGTCGAGCTGTCGTTACCGCACACGCACCGCAATGTAATTGGAAATGTCTAGATACGAATCGTTTCACTCAGTAATTTTAAACTTGTAAATATTATAAACTAATCGACGTTTTCGGGTTTTCAGGGCGTCGTTTTTCTAGCAATAATACTCTACCAGCGAAGATTAGCTTGCATTGTACCAAATACTATATTTTAGTGTGTGATTAACTACCCTTTTGTATCTTCAAGAGTTTTGACTATACAGAAATCCAAGGAGATGTGTACACCCGCACGTAGAGAACAGTTTTGAGCCTATTTGACATTTATTAATTTCACTTATCACTTTTCAATATTAGCCATTTTGCAACAACGCCGTTACTTTTTGATATTATTACTTACTAGGTGCCGCCCGCGACTTCGTTCGCGTCCCGTTGGATCCCGTTAATTTTTCGGGATAAAAAGTAGCCTATGTGTTAATCCAGGTCACGGACAATATGTATATTCCAAGTTTCATCCAAATCGGACCAGTCGTTTTTACGTGAAAGAGTAACAAACATCCATCCATACTCACAAACTTTCGCGTTTATAATATTAATAGGATATTGTTCTTTTGCGTAGGACAAACATAATCTCCAAGGCAGCCAAAACTCATCAAGCATGCTTTCAGATTTTATCATCTACTAACGAGAGTACAAAGACCGTAATCCAATATTCGGGCTCAGTGCAATTAGATAACGCATCTTAGATTTTATGATATGTCTTAAAAATCATGCTGGTATAATACGATCGCCTTGACGTTAGTCTCTCAAGAGCACTGAGTGGCTGCGTCGCATTTTATGTAAACGATTTGAATTATGAACAAAATTGTAAGGTTCCACTAAACTCTTTTTTTATTTCCACAATGATTTTGATAACATCCCAAAAGCGTAAATACGTAAAACTTAATCATTTATTATAGTGCCGGTGGCACTGTATGTTCTTAAACAAAAAATCTATTTTTTATTATGTTTTTATTTTTATTTTCATTATTTCGATACAGACGATACCACGGAGAGTCCAAGCCATTCACGTGCCAAGTTTGCGGCACGTCATTCGCGAATCCCGTTGAACTATCCCGTCATGGGAAATGCCATCTTGGTAAGAATCAAACCACTAATTTTTTAATTACTCGACTGAGTCCAAATTTAAATAACGCAACATTATTTGTATGAATATTATTTTACACACCAGATCTAAAATTAGAATTTGATATTATTGAATTGACGTATCGTAATGTCAATCGACTAAAAGTATCTACATAAAAAGTACTTTTCTAGTAGTGTACCAAAATAAAAAAAAACCTAAGATTAATTTCTGCTGGCGCGGCTTTTGAACTCCCAACCCTTCACCCAAAAATTCGGCTCAAAACTAAGTCAAAAGGTAACCCCACATCAATTTATTCCAGCCGGCGACCCCGCTGAAAGGCACGCCAAGAGAATGGCTCAAGACAAACCTTATGCATGCTCCACTTGCCATAAAACGTTCTTGCGTAAGGAGCATTTAAACAACCATGTACGCAGTCACACAGGCGAAACTCCATACAGGTTCGTATCTCTTATCATTGCCCAATCCGAACAAACAACCTTATAATAATGCATTTAGATGCCAATTTCATTGATCAGCCCAACCTTGAAACAACCGCATAATCAAGACAGGTGGTTTAGTTGTAGGCGTGATCAGTAAATAAGTTCGGCCGATGATGTCCATAGTAAAACCCAAAGTAATCAAAACAAAGAACTTGTGTTGCTAAACAAATAAGTTCATAGAGTTCAATAAGATATTGAACGCACTGAGCCAGAAATGGGATTACGGTCACATTTCGCTTATCAGAAATTCCTCATTCAAAGCTTGAGAATCTGAGCATAATGCGATAACCATTGAATCAAACAATGCTAACATCACGTGCAAACACTAAACGCGTCACAGAAGTTTGCGGTATCATTACATTACTCACAGAAATTGGTATGGCAATTTTAATTTTAAACATCGTAAATAAATTAATTAAAATGAGTATTCATGTAGTTTATCATCATAGTTCACAGGATTTTGTTTTATTTTATTTGACCACATCCCTAGTAGATAACAACTAGTGCAGTATAAAGTAAGGTTTACAGGCATGGCAATAACTTATTAAAACGCCAAGAAAAACTTTTACTTCTACCATCATCACTTGGGTTAATTCAACCTTACTTTTTCTACCGAACAATGTGTGTAAGCTAAACAATATGTCACTTCAGATGCGAGTTTTGCGCCAAAACGTTCACCCGTAAAGAGCACATGGTGAACCACGTGCGAAAACACACGGGCGAGACTCCGCATCGATGCGATATCTGCAAGAAAAGTTTCACGAGGAAGGAGCATTTTATGAACCATGTTATGTGGCACACAGGTTCGTACATATTTATATAATCACTAGTTTTATAACGTTTACAAACGTAGTAGTTAAAACGCTGATAATGTTGAAATGTGCGAGTGAGAATTGGTCTGACGTTTGTCAGTGTAGTGGGGTTTAAACACACAGGTAAAAGGTAACAATGCTGTGTTCGAATTCCACTCTGTATGTTGTGGGTGATAAAAATGTATCGACGAGTATGTACAAATGGCTGTTACTTTTTTATTGTTCAGTACTGTATGGGGTTGACGATGCTTTGAAATTAATTGTATTGTATACCTACCTTTGTCGTAATTCAAACAAAGAAAGTTCATATTGAATATGCACTATTTTATTGTATGACATTCAAAGGTAAGCGGGGCGATACGAAATCGATTTGTATACGTAATTGGGACAGGTGTGCAATGACCCCTTACAATAATATGCCCGTTTTAGTTTAGGCAATCCTTTTACGCTATAGTTTAATCATTTGCAGCGTCGCGCATTATTCTTTCTGTACCATTGTTTTGAGTTTAAATTTATTTTGATTTCGGAATTTTTAGTTTGTAATACGAAAAACCCAAGCCTGCACGAGTTTAACAGGTTAATCCCTGTGCAGAAAGTAGATAAAAGACAATTGAATGATTCAACTATCTATCCAGTTTTACTGAGTACGCAATTAAATACACGTAAAAACAAACTAAATGTTTCGAGAGAAAATAGTTGCATCATTGAAGTGTTAATATTTTATTTTCTGCCTACCCAAATAGGTGAAACGCCGCACCATTGCACGGTTTGTGGAAAGAAGTATACTAGAAAGGAGCATTTGACAAACCATATGAGATCGCACACGAACGATACTCCCTTTCGTTGCGATTTATGCGGGAAATCCTTCACGAGAAAGGAACACTACAGCAATCACATTATGTGGCACACTGGTTAGTACAGCTTTCTTTACATGACCATTCGTCTGCCGGACGCTATTGAACTTGGCATGTCAAAAACAATTTCAAATTAAAAACTTGATATGTCTTTGTAAAAAAACATTGGTTTTCTTGGGAGGCAGGAACAATAGAAACTATTGTGTCCCGGTTCCTGATCTAACTCTACAGTACTAAAGCTAATCCAGTTACCGATCCTTTTTGTTAAAAAAATATCAAAAAATTTAACATGACCGTTGTACAGAATCCTGTATCTCTGTATATTTTCTTTTGATTATACTTCTACTGTACCACCATGCCTGATTCAATTCAGTGGCTGAGCATAAAGATGGTGACTTGCTAATCGCTGTGCCCTGTAGTAACAAGGCAGGCTTGGATTTTTTCTAAATGTTTAACCGAAATAATACCCGTTTCGTAAAGCATGTTGTGTGTTGACGTATTACAGGCACGGTTTGTACAAAGTGCAATAAAATTTAGGCAGCCTTGAATTTAGCAATAAGCGCAGAATTTCTTTAAAACATCTATTTGCAGCTAAACGGCTAACTTCAGGTCTGCCAAGTAAGCCGAATTTGAGCCAGCTTCTAACTCACGTAGAGATAACATAAATACGTTTCTTGCATACTCTTAGTCAGTTCGTTTAAAGCGTGGTTTTCTATCGCTAATATGAGTAGTATTTTTAGTAGTGGGTTTGATCCCCACCGAGAACAAACATTTGTGTGTTGTAAACATAGATGTTTGTTCTCTGTCTGGGTGTTTCTATGTATTATAAGTATGTATTTACAAAAAAAAAATGTATGTATGTATTCTATCAGCCATCTAGTTTCCATCGTACAAGCTTTGCTTAGTTTGGGACTAGAAGGCGTTGTGTTAAGTGTCCGTGAATATTTATTTATTTATTCATTTTGGCTTAGTAACTTCGTTGGGTCGCCATTGGCAAAACAACGTGTGCCCTTGCCTTAAGAGTAAAATCCACGTATTGTTTCAGGCGAAACCCCCCACCGCTGCGACTTCTGTTCAAAAACATTTACACGTAAGGAGCATCTTCTAAACCACGTCAGACAACACACGGGTGAATCGCCTCATCGCTGCAACTTCTGTTCAAAGTCGTTTACACGGCGCGAACATTTGGTGAATCATGTGCGGCAACATACCGGAGAAACGCCCTTCCAATGCGGCTACTGTCCTAAAGCTTTTACGAGGAAAGACCATCTGGGTAAGTTTTATCATCTATTCATCATTTATCATATACATAAAGTCGTGAAACAGGCCGGACTTAACCCTAATAAGATGCCAGGAAATCTTTGTAAGCAGATCAGCGAACATTGTAAATCACCTTTAACTTTTTTGTTGAACAACCGCTAGGTTTTCCACATGTGTTTGTCAATGTCAACCTAAGAGAGCCCCAGTAAATATTGGCAAGCGCAACGAAGCCATTTTGTATGGATGGACCCTTTCAATTGCGCCTGCAATAGTTACACCCATAAATAGCGTTACAATTTGAAGTTGATTCATGACTTATCCCTAGACATGATGGACATTTATTGCTTGCTTATGAACATAGAAAAAAATATTATTATGTTTGCAGTAAACCACGTCCGGCAACATACAGGCGAGTCCCCTCACAAGTGCTCGTACTGCACCAAATCCTTCACCCGCAAGGAGCATCTTACAAACCACGTGCGTCAACACACGGGCGAATCTCCGCATCGGTGTACTTTCTGTGCTAAATCATTTACACGGAAGGAACATCTTACGAACCATGTCAGGTGAGGGTTATTACCATTGGTGGAGATTTTTGTGGAAGCATTTTTCGAACGAACTCCTATAACTTTTGAAAGTAGTTATGAAAATTTTAGTTTACGAGTGAAAATTAAGCCGGTAGTAGTAATGTTTACAAAAAAGGGTAAACAGTTTCATTTAAAAATAATCAAACTGACAAACTATGGTAACATCCTGTTTTCAGTCAAAATATGTGTAGAGAGCTTTTAACTTATGGCCAGTGGCTACTCATTTATATTCTCTATCAGTATACCATCCCTTAGTAGCACTACAGATTGTTGTTTTTTAGAACTACTAGTGGATTTTACACTAGTGGAGTTGGAAATAATATCTGAACCAAGCTTTACTCTGTGCTGACTCTACAAAATTCTTAAGATTCAGATTTGTCTTTTACAATCAAGGCCTAAGGTTACAATAGGGCGGATTTCTGCTAGAGCCAATGAGCAATAAAAAAATCCAATGTTAGGATTACTCACTTCTTTTTCTTGGCCTCTGAAAACAAAACATCAGTTTTGGCTGTTTTTTCTCATCCATCACTCAGTTGCAATCATAATATTAAGATTTTCAGCAATACCTAATACTGCTCGAAATTCTCATTAAAATAATTCCACAAAAATCACCATAATTTATTATGTAACAAAACCTGGTAATTGAAGTAGAATAAGTACCAAAGTATTGACCGATACAATGCTGTGCTACGAACCACTTTAACAGAGTCGGAAACTTTTTAACCATCCTTTGTAGCTTTGTCTTCTTTTCGTAGTACCTATGCATGTAGAAAGCATGATAGTAGTTTCTTCACTTTATAATTCATTCAAGATACATTAAGTTTAGCATCAATCAAATAAAAAAATACCATAACTTTTACTGTAGTACTTCATTCTTCCTGCACACAACTAATGTCTCTTAGAACATTAGAAGCCTCCATTTGGTCATTGGTAGCATTTTTATTTTAGCACGGGAAGTAGCCTTAGTAATTTCGTAGTCATAGCGTCTGTCCCACCCAGACGGCATTTGTGTGAGGTTTCCTGTAGCACAGCATTGTGCATTCCGATTTGTGGCTGACGATGCTTAGTTCACACCAAAATGAAGCTTACCACGTAGTGATTAGGGTGAAGATATATTCAAGGGTGACGATAACTATAAGCGTAATTGTAATAAAAGTTGTATAAACGCGAATCTGTTCCTTACTTGTATGAAATTAATGTACAAATCGGAATGTGCTCTGTGCAGACAGCATACGGGCGAAACGCCACACAAGTGCACGTATTGCCCGCGCGAGTTTTCGAGAAAGGAGCATCTGAACAGTCATCTCCGGCAACACACGGGGGTCACTCCGCACTCCTGCTCTTATTGTAGCAAGACGTTTACAAGGAAGGAACATCTCGTCAATCATGTGCGGTACGTATCTCATACAAATAATTCTACGATCCAATCCAATATAGTTTACATAAAAATTGTTGCAATTATTGTGTTGTACTCACTGACAATCAACGCTTGTATTCATAGACGAACAAAAAGGAATTCTAAAATGATTCCTTCGATGTATTTGAGCATGATGCGTCGTAATACAGTAAAAGAGCTAGTACTTTATTGAAAGCTTTTTAAAAGTAGGCATCCATTTTCGAGATAATGCCAGCCAGCATGCATCAGCGTCTTGAAACTAAATTGAACGCTATAAAGCTCATTTTAATTCAAATACTCGCGTAAAACGTCTCGCACCACGAATAATATTCCAAAGAACGTATGACATAATAGTTAAAATCGATGACAGGAAACACACCGGCGAAACTCCGTTCAAGTGCACGTTCTGTTCGAAGTCATTCTCCCGCAAGGAGCATCTCACGAATCACGTGAACCTACACACTGGCGAGACTCCGAACAAATGCCCGTTCTGCACTAAAACCTTCTCTAGAAAGGAACATCTTACCAACCATGTCAGGTTAGTGGCGTTCACTTATTCGGAACAGGCAGCAGGTTGTTTGGTTCGGTAGCCACAATACGAATAACAGATTTTTGTGGCTCTGAAGTTGGTCCAAATCAACGTCTCGGTGCAAGGAGCTTTAAGCCAGGTAGGATAGTATTTGATAGGCCTCTTCAGAACCACAAAAACCCGTTGTGACTGATACATCTAGATCTGATCTCGAAAGCTGTGAATCTAAATACAATTGTCAACACCCAAGTCTCGTTCCGAATTGTCATTGTCTTACTCAGTAGTGTTTCGGTGTCTTCTCCTTTTTTAAAAGATTACATTTGCTAAATCGGCTTTTTCTCGTAATGTTTCGTAATTCTAACTTTTATGCACAATTAACCGCCAACTCGATAAATGAAACTAATTTCATTACATAGTATTTCGCATATAATTACGTTATCCTATAACTGCAATTCTTTGCACCTTGTACCTATAGTAAGTACTCAATATTGCTTGATCAAATCAATCTTTTATGTAAAAGAATATTTTTTATGTATCTCATATGTGTGTTTTCTTTTTCTCAGAATACACACGGGTGAATCGCCGCACCGCTGCGAATTCTGCCAGAAAACTTTCACGCGTAAGGAGCACCTCACAAATCACATGAAGCAGCACACAGGAGAGGCACCTCACACATGCAAGGTTTGCCAGAAAGCTTTCAACAGGAAAGAGCATTTACAACAGCACATGAGGTTAGTACTAACATAGATAAAGCCGCATCGACATTAGAAATTTATACAGCACCTACCATGTCCCGATAAACAGGATACTGTGTACTGCCTGGGACATTTTTAGATGGAGCACAAGTATGACATTTTTTTTTATTTATAAAAGCGACATCTCTTCCTATGCTATCCATATTTTTTTCCTATTCCTACCTTATTCGACACTATGCAGGGTTTGCACAATAGGTTGAAAATTTGTGGTACCACATTTACAATTTCCATTCTGATTCGTAATTTCGGTGGCTTTCAATCTTTCTTGGATGTTTTACTAGATCAATATTTACTACATTGAAAACGCACCCACGTTTTCAGAGTTTTAACGTTTCGGGTAGAAGATTGTTAATTACACGATTCGGATACTGGCAGGGGTCTAGACAGTATACATATAAGTCGGTGCAAGAATTATGAAGGTTTTTAGTAAAAGTAGAAGGATTATCTTTGTCATCTTTATTACAGTTATGATGTCAGTCTCCTACACATATAAAGTACATACAATGTAAAAATCAAATGATGTGTCATTGCAGGTATCATACGTCCGGCGAGCGTCCGTTCAGTTGTGACGAATGTGGCAAATCATTCCCGCTAAAGGGAAACCTCATGTTCCACGAGAGGTCCCACAACAAGTCCGGAGCTGGCCCAAGGCCATTCCGGTGTGACATCTGTTCTAAGGACTTCATGTGTAAAGGTAAGTTTACCAGACTTTTGTGATTTAAAATTGGGCTCACACCTTGGGCATGATTGTACCGGTCCGTTTTACGAATGCACAACACTAATTAATTACGTTGATTTTCGCGACAGGTTGATATGATCTGTTACGAGTCACTCATACTCATGGCACTGAAAAAAGAGATTAGACTATAAACTCATTTAGTGTCACAAAATTATTATTGGAAACTAATAATTTTGTCAGGTTTTACTCATTGGTATAGCTACAGTTACTACTTACTAGATCCACGGTTTAACTGGTTAGTTCTTACATACCGGTTAATTCCTCGCTTAGATAATCGACGCGTGGAATTCTGTCATTCTAGTCAAATATTTTCGTCATTTTACAGGTCATTTGCTAACCCATCGGCGGACCCACGTCGATGCGAGTGAGGAAGCAACTGCCGAGGCACAAACAGAAACTGAAGAGTGTCTGACTGTGACAACCGACTGCACCAACAAGTGCATCAAGGTGGAGCTTGAGACCGTCGAGCATAGGTAACATACCAAATGAATAATGCAATTAAATTCTTCATGACTTACCATGAAATTAATAAACTCAGTCTGTGTGTGCGTTTATTCCGTTGTATATAAATTTAACGGGATAAACGCGCACCCGAGAACACACAGAACGCGTGCTCGAGTCCAGCACGGGTCCGGTGAAACCAACAAATGCAAGCACCCGATCCGCGCACGCGTTCTGTGTGATTTGGGCTATTTATGTAAACCATTTAGGTGTGCAATTCTAAGTTTCACTTGTCTTATTTTGACGCACCTGGTTACTGGATCATGGGTTTTACACGGTTCGTGAATTCATGGAGTTGAAGTAAAATTATATAGTTGTTATTAGACCTACCTAACTATATTGTAAATTTTTTTGCATGCTATCATTTTAAAATAGCGAAATATTGGATCTAGTTAAAATTTTGTTTACCACCTGTTGTGTACCTATTTCAAGCAAATAAAGAAACTCTAAACTCTAACTCTTTGTTAATCTTCTAGATCTTCAATTGAAAATGGACCAACTGAAACCGTAAATGTAGTGGTGCAGCCTGCTATTAGCAATTCTACAAACCACATAGTAACGCAAACACAAAATACTGTGATGCAGATTAGCAGCCAAGTAAGTTTATCTCAAAACTGGCAACTATGACTAAAGATAAGAAACTACAAGTTGATCAGACATTGCCGTTTGTATATAAAAAACAAAATATCTGACTGAAATATTTCATGATGAAACCATAATGGTAAACTGTCTTGTATGAAACTTGAATGAACATGGTTTATGAATAAGATTAGCTTAGCCTACGTTTTATTTAGGTAGAGATGGTTTAACTGACCAGTTAAAGGTTTTACCACCGTGTTTTCTTTAACCTTGTATAAATAATGTTTCACTTTGAATTACTCAATGGAGCCATCATTTTTAGATTACGCAATCTTTATAATATTAATTATTTCTCAGCAGGTGCGCGTGCCGTCCGCCAGCCCGGGAGATGCAACGCCCGAAACATTTACCCACACAGTGTCGGCGCAACACCATGCAGGCACAACCATCTCTCACCATCCCGTAACTGTCAACTACTAACTTATGAAGACAGCGGGCAGTGACAGTCCTGTTGTGAACTGACCAAGCGCGTCTGGTTGTAAAACAAAGGCGGAAAGTGAACAAAGTGATTACATGAAAGCAATACAGTGCTGAATGTTCTACAAGCAAGCTCGTATGAGTTAGTAGCCAACTCTGTTGACGGAGTTTTTAGGCTACCTTAAGGCCTCCGTCATGGCTTAACGACTGCTAGAGCCGGGACCGACAGTAAAACGTGCTCTCCGAAGCACGGAAGCGCTCAGATGTAAATGCCACTAACGGTCACCCATCCAAATAGTGACCGCGCAGAACGTCGCTTAACATAGACAATCGGTGAAGATTGACTAAGCAAGCTACGCCACGAGTGCTGCTGAGTGTACTGAAGCCACATTTACTTTTTATCTTATATTTTATTTTAAAAACCTGCACAAATCATGATACTGTCCCCAGAGGGGTTCTGGAAAATCTTTCTGAAATTATGAATAAGTGATTAAATAGACGTTTTGTAACTATTATTAATAGATCACACCTAATTTACATTAGTATACAAACACGCAACATTTTGTTTTTCAAATGTTACGTATTGTACGAGATGTGTGATATTTCGTACACTGTTAGAACATTGTGCTAATTTAAACATACTTTTATTTTATGAGAATGTTAATATTTGTATATATTTAATGTAAATTTAGATGATAAGTAGTTTTAACATTACTTATTTGTAATTTATTAGTTTTATCAAGTTATTTGTGTAACTTTTTTATTAAATTCTAACTCTTATAGTCAACTTGAATTACATAATTTTTCAAGTGCCATTAGTATTTACTACACTCTGCGCCAACGATAATTAACGCTCATGCTTAGGTGAATTACGTATTTAAATATTTCTGCTAACAATGCATACGTTATTGCGTTTAGCATAACGCATGCATTTTTATCACAGGTAATAAGATGCCAATTCCCTTTATTCACTGCATTTATAAGTGTTTTTCTAAAATATTTCTGGCCAGAGTATAGAAAATGCTTTGAACATTACAAAACCATAACTGAATTATAAAATAAATGCCATACTAAAAATCACTAGTATTTTTTTAAATGAAGATTACTACTTCTGGTCTTTCATATAATTAAGTAAGGGTCCCTGGGGCCTTATGCTCACTTTGTCTGAGATTTAACTCTATCTACGTCAAAATGGCGTCGCATACTCTACTCGCTATTGGGTGAAACAAATTTTCGGCCAAGATATGACGTCATCCCTAATAGAATTCAATCTCTACTGAAGTGAGCATAATGCCCCAGTTGTACTCAAATTTTCAAGAACAATGATAAAATACCATTTATTTTCTACACTATGTACTAATCAATAAAAAAAGGATTTCGTTTCAGTTATTGCATGAAGATTTGTAGATCATTGTGTTATCATAAGAGGTTACCTACCTAAGTAAACAGTTTACCATAGAACTAGCCTGTAGCTCTGTATAAGTTATTGTTACTAAAAACACTTCATGTATACCATGAAAAAAATACCTTTTTAAGGGTTTATTTAACAGATGATTTCATATAACTGATAGCTGAATCAACCCATAAAAGCCATACACATCGACCATCATGTAGAGATAAGAAATAATACATAAATTGTTTCTTCAACATTTTGTAGCATTCTATATGTTGCAGCTGTTATTTAGAAATATTGTTTGTAAATAGTAATTTAGATTTTAGCTAAAGCTTTAACTAAAAGCTTATTTTAAGTAAAAAATGATATCATTTTATATTATTAACAATAACATCTGGTTTATGATGCGATTCAGAATCGTCACACCACCAATGTAACAATTTAGGTATAGGTTTGAAACCACATACATGAAGCATAACTTAGTTTTGTGTACGAAAGTACCTACTTACATGAATGTGATGATGCACAAGAGTGCTTCATAGATGTGGCCACAGCCTAAGGTGAGAGAAAAAGATCTACAATGGTTTCAAGGTAATTTATATTTTATAGTAAAATTAAACCTTTATAAAAAATAAGTAGCTTTTAAATTTCTAATTATGTTCAATAATTTGATAATGAGATTAAAATAAAATGTGAAGAGATTTTTTTTTATTTCATTTTTATATTTTCTGCCTACTTTCGTGCTGACCTTATCTAAGCCTTAGATGATACGACAGAACACTTATTATGGTACTTTGGGATGGTTTAGTAGGTACAGGTACCAACTTGAATACTATTACTAACTTATTTTTGCCTATATAGGTACTGCATAGGGAAAGAGCTAGTGGGAATTATGAAACATGCATGCTTCAATTATAAATACTTGTTCAGTCTTGCAAAGACCATAAAATGTGTGAAAGCACTCATCACATTAAAATTACAAGGATCATTAATTAGAATCAATAGATGTAGAAAACAGGCTTTGTAAACTGATTATAAAATATATATTATACTTATTTTTTATTTACACTTATTTAAAATCACTATCAGCTCAAGCCTCTACTGCCAATTTTTTTGGACTTTTGACTTTTTTGGGCTTCTCTGCCGCTTTATCTTCGGGAACCTCTGGTAAATTATCTGTTGGAATATCTGGCAACTGGTCATCCACATCTAGAATAGCTTCAAGTTCTGCTTCAACAGCCTCATTATCTTCCTCAGTTAATTGGCCGGAAATAAGGTCATCAATCTCTTGCTGCTTTTCAATGCCTTCTCTGGTCTCATCTAATATCTTTTCTATTTCATCAATGCTAAGGATATCATGAACCTTCTTCAAGGCATCATTTCCTGTCTTAAGGCCGTCTATCACCTGTAAAAGAAACAGCAAATGCTGAGGATATTTTGCAAGATGGTATACCTGAGTAGGGTAGGTGTCTATGTCTACTTACTCTGGAAATGTTAGTAAACTCGATGTTTAGATCTAGATATTGAAAACTAGCCGTCGCCCGTGGCATTGCTCGCGTTCAAGACCCTTTAGAGTGTGACTTTTCAAAATTCCTTTCTTAGTGCACCCCTACACTATATAAGGATACTTACTACCCTCCAAATTTAATACCTCTAGGACTTATAGTTTAGGCTGTGCGTTGATTCTCTGCCAGCTTCAAAAGAGTTTTATATATTTAGAGAAGATGTTCCGGGAGCGTTTTCATCTTCTTCTTTCCTCTAAGATCAAATAAAGTACATAATGAAACGTAGACTGACCTGAGTTTCGATCTGCGCAAATTCGAGATCATGAGTGAGCTGTTCGAGTCTCTCTAACTGCGTATCTGTGTTCTGCAAAAGGTTTTCCTGATACTTTTTCTTCTTCAACAGTAGTTTTGCTCGGTCGCGTTTGCCTTCGCCCAGCAGTTTCTTTGCGATTTGCCGGTCCTTCTCCAAGTTAAATTCTATCCTTTTCTGATACTGTTTCAGCTTATCTCTTTGTTGTTTCAGTTGCAGGACAGCTTTATCTTGCTCGGTTACTCGGCTGACTGGCTTTTTATGTTTTCCAAATAAACCACCCATCTTACAGTAGCACAAGTGTTCAGAGAAGTTTTCAGGATATTGAACTATTTGAAATGGATGTGTAAGCCTAATAAAATTTATCATCACAAACTGGGAATGCTCTATTTGTTTTCATTTGATTGAATCTTGACTGAATTGAAAATTGATGTAAAATTCACCTATAAACTTCACTGGAATCAGCTGACAGCTGAGCTCTGAAGGGTTTCATAGAAAAAGATGGTGAAAAGATGTTTGGTTTTTTTCTTTGTTTTTTTTTTCTGTGAAGCTTACTGATGAATATTATCTGTGGGTGGGAGTTGCATATTTTTTTTCTCTTTATGGTAGCGGTAGGTGTAGGTGTTGTGTAGAATCCCAAAAAGTTTGTATTTTATTTAGTGATGCAACGAATTGGGTTTTTTTGAACTCGAGTTATTTGAGTTGAGCTGTCTATTGACTCGAGTTGACTCGGTTCTGCTCCTTTCATTTAAATAAAACTCAACTCTACCCTCAAGTCCAAGCGTACGTGTATCCAAGTCCTAAGAGTCCAATGATCAAGTAGAAGATATTGCGTCGAAGTACCTTATGTATAAGAAAACGCATAAATGAGCTCAAACGTGGTTTGAGTACATATTATTTTGTTAGTTGCATATCTAGATACCGCGACGCGTGAGAACACGGAAAAAAACTGGTGAAACAAGACTTCAATAATAAGAAAAAACATGGGGAGCTATATTAGCTGTCTAAATTAGGTATATAATCCTAATTCTGGGAAATTATCTTACAAAACTTCGACTGACGTTTAGTCTGATTACCATGTATACATTCAAACTTGAAGGACCAGAATGAAAACTGGCGATGCTTGCAAAAGTCACTTTTGACATGGTTCTGACAACTAGTCGAAGGTACGACGACGTAAACGAGGATTTAATATACTCTGTTGACTCATTAAAACTCATTTTCAACCTAGCTCGAGATTCAATCGAGTTAAAAAACCGTCAACTCGTATCGTATGTACATCACTAAATATTGTATTTTCTTTTCTTTCGCAAAATAAAGTTGGTGATTAGTAAAATGCGCTAGCATCATTTTACTTTGGCTTTGGTTTTTATCAGTTAGATTGTTTCCAATGATAATGTTTTCCTTGTATTGATCGGTAAGATCATTCAATTCATAGGTAAGATAGGTAAAGAACTGTAGGTAAGTTAGTCTAAACGGTGACAATGGCGGTCTTGGCTGCTGCTCAGCTACTTGACGAGCTGATGGGAAGACATCGCAATACGAATCCCAATGAAAAGATTAGAAAGCCAAACTGGGAAGACCCTGAGGTAAATATAGAAGCCCTATAATTATGTATTTCGGTCACTCCGAAAAACCAATAGGTAGTCCTACCTACTCCCAGCTTCCCAGTCATCACAAGAATAACCTAACTTTTTAGGCGTCATTATTTCAAATGTTTATTGAATCCTGCCTGATTCCTGGCTTCATTATATTTCATGATCATAATAATAATAAGGAAGTTAACTGCCCGATAGACAGGCCTCCCCCTAATAGAACTTGTAACTTCCCTAGGTTGTTTCTTAACACCTGAATGATTTGTAAAGCTCGCAAACCTAAGCTATGTGCCAGGTTTGTATGGGTTGGCTCTTACAGAGTGCATTTTGCAGTTTTAAAACATTTTTACACATTGTCCAGGTTCTGCATAGCTTCATGTTGAGGATCTGAGATTTTGATAAGTGTAGCTCAAAACATTGTTTGTTGATTTAAACTACAAAACCTGTCTAGGGTTTCTTGCAGTTGTTGTTTAAGCTTTCAATAACTTAAATAAACCGCAAACCAAACTATTTGGAAAGAAACAACATATTAGTATCAACTGCTTTTCTTATGAGAAAAGGGCGGCAACATTTTTAGAGCTGTCAAATTAGGTTAGTTTAGAAAAATTCAACAAGAGAATCTATACCATTGTTTGCCTTTGTTTCAGTACTGCAAATACTACATGGTTAAGTTTTGCCCCCATGACTTATTTGTAAACACGAGAGCCGACCTTGGGGTGTGTCCTAAAGTCCACGATGATGAGGTCAAGGATTTGTTTGAGAAAGCTGAGACTTCATACAAAAAATCACAGTATGTTGAAGAGTTTCTACGGTTTTGCCGTCATATGATAAATGATGTTGAAAGTAAGTACCTAAATATTTAAGTAAATTATTATTATCTCAATTTTTTATAGAAGCCACATCTATTTTTTTATATGCTGCTAAGTAGGCAGACAAGCATACAGCTCGCCTGATGGGAAGTGGTTACTGTACAACACCAGAGATATCACATGCGTGTTGCTGACTGTTTAAGAATTTGAAAACACTCATTTTGAAGTGACCCATACTGTAGTCGCTAAGGAAAACCTCAGCAGGAAGATCATTCCAAAACTTGAGTGTATTAAATGAATATACAGCGTGTATATTTATTTCATCAAAAATTATCATTTTTCGATACATTATCAAAATGTGTTTTAGGAAAAATACAAAAAGGGAAGCAACGCTTGGAGCTGATGAACTCAAAACCTGAAGGACCTCCAATGACAGCAGCTCAAACAGAAAAGAACCAAGAACAAGTAAGTTGTTTT
The DNA here is from genome assembly GCA_918843925.1 of Eulithis prunata. Classification (NCBI taxonomy): domain Eukaryota; kingdom Metazoa; phylum Arthropoda; class Insecta; order Lepidoptera; family Geometridae; genus Eulithis; species Eulithis prunata. Next base: position 3,347,270 of record OU974014.1, on the reverse strand, counting down.
GACTTTTATATTTAAGAGTCTACAAACAGTTTACATCAACTTGTTACTTGATGAAGATTAATAAAACTTGCTTCGGCCCGTGATTTAGTTCACATCCTTACAAACTTTTGCATTTATAATATTAGTAGGATATCAAAGCTGAATTAACAATGACCCTCAGGTAACACTCCTCTCCGAGAAGGTGAAGGCTCTAGTGCAGGAGGCCGAGGAAGCCGGAACAAGGGGAGAAGTGGAACAGGCACAAGGTCTGATGAAGCTCTGTGACCGATTGAAAGATGAGAAAGATCAACTGCTTAAACAACAGGAGAACAGGTTTGTTATTACATTGCTTGTTATACCTAGTCGTAATATATTTTAAATTAGATGAATACTTTCGAAATAGTTTAGTGAAAGTTCTTATTTAGTGCATTTTTTTAAATATTTTTTTATACAGTATAGGCAACCGTTTGACCACAATCTCACCTGATGTTAAGCAATGATGTGGTCGACGATGTAGCACGGTTACGTAGAAGATACCTATTCACTCTACTCTTCTCTCTGCGTTATTTGTAAATTGTGAAGACACTGAAACTGCCTCTTGAAGAATCCTGAGGCCAATTTACATTGGTCAAGTGTATAGCGTAGTATCCTCTAAGCTGTAAATTAAACTTAAGTTCCAATGGCATTTCCTGGGGCCTTCTGAAACCACAGGTTTTAAGGTTTTATTGGCATCATATTGGTGCTTCACTAAAATTTTGGTAAAAGAACCATGAAAAAACAAGGAAACCAATTTTATTTTAACATTCCGGTTTTAGACTTCATAATTGGTTTAGATTCACGTAGTTATGACGATTCAGCGTGATCCTTATTACTTTGAACTATTTCCAGCCACTGGTCCATAACCGCTGAGTTGGCGGCCGCCCAAGAGAAACAGATGGAGGTATGTCCGGTGTGCGGCGCGTTCCTTATCGTCGGCGACGCTCAGCAGCGGATCGATGACCATCTATCAGGGAAACAACATGTTGGGTAAGTTTTATTTGCTGGTTGCAACTTGGTCACTTCATGGAACAAGCCACTTTCGAAACTACCAGTGACAGAGAAACAATAAACTGTTAAACTTATACCGCTTCTTCTTTCGGTCAGGGGTTAAAAATTAAATAGATAGTAACTGTAGTAGTCACATCACTCTTGAACCCAATGAATCTTTACAAATAGCAAGTCAGGATTGTATTGACAGACATCATGGCTCAGTCGGTAGTAACTCTGCCTTCCGTGCGGTCGTGGGTTCGATCCCCACCGAGAACAAACATTTGTGTGTGGCAAACATAGATGTTTGTTCTATGTCTGGGTGTTACTGTATTATAAGTATGTATTTACAAAAAAATGTTATATGTATTCTATCAGCCATCTACATAGTTCCCATAGTACAAGCTTCGCTTAGTTTGGGACTTGAAGGCGTTGTGTTAAATGGGCGTGAATATTTATTTATTTATTTACTTGATAAAAATAATAAGTACGTACTTTGATATTTTTATAGTTGTTCTTGCAAAGGTAAATAGAAAACGATAAAGTAGACTTGAGACCTAACAGAACACACATCTTAGATAGATAGATAGAAAATACTTTATTGCACACCTTAACCTAGGAATTACAATAAAATAAAAAAACAAAACTTAAATTAATTGTACAATCTTAGTGTGTATATTACACTAATGTTTTTTTCGGTGGTGATCGAACCCATAACCTTCAGTGCAGAGCTTTTTCCTGCAAGGCCAGTTTTTACTGTAATAATAAAAATTAAGTTAATAATAAGACTTATTTTCACACAGCTACTTCAAACTCCGCCAAGCCTACGAAGAGATGAACGAGTCCCGCGAAAAAGAACAGCAAGAGAAAGAGAAAAAACGACGCGAAGACAGAGAGAAAGAACGGACGAGGGCTTCTGGCGGCGGCCTCGGCTCCGATCGACGTGATAGGGAACGCATGGAGCGAGACAGAGAAAGAGATAGGAGTGAAAAGGGCGACCGCGAGAAAGACAAGGACAAGAATAGTGACAAGGACAAGAATAGTGACAAGGACAAGAATAGTGACAAGGACAAGAATAATGGAGATAAAGAGAGGGATAGCAAGGACAAAGATAGGGATAAAGATAAGGAGCGTCACAACCACAGGTAAGCGATAAGCACCAGACTTGATTCGTGGATGGATTAAAGCGGGGAATTCACCAGACGAACATGCTCGCGGACAGTCTGTACGGACATGTCTGTCGCCACAATACACTACACAGATTCATTAAGCGGGGAATTCACTAGACGGACATGCTCGCGGACAGTCTGTACGAACATCAGTTTGAATTCACAACTTACTTGACTTTGAAATAAACAACTTACTTGACAATAAACAATTCGGTTTTACAAAGGGTCGCTCAACCACTGACGCGGGTGTTGAGTTAATATCACATATTTTTGAAAATTGGGAGCAGTCACATGACGCTTTGGGCATTTTTGTGACCTATCTAAGGCGTTTGATTGTGTGCACCATGAAACGTTAGTCAGGAAACTGAACCACTATGGTGTGAAAGGGGTTGCTCTTGAACTTCTTAATTCTTACTTAAGTAACAGAATTCAAAGAGTTGATGTTAATGGAAAACGTTCTCCGGGGTCAGTGGTAAAAATGGGTGTACCACAAGGATCAATACTAGGACCGTTCTTGTTTTTAATTTACATTAACGATCTACCACGAGTAGTTAGAAACGATCATGAGATTGTACTGTTTGCAGATGACACTTCACTTGTATTTAAAGTGAAACGACGACAAACTAATTATGACGATGTAAATAATGCAATCTCTAAGGTTGTAAACTGGTTTAATGTAAACAATTTATTACTAAACGAAAAGAAAACGAAATGTATTCGGTTTATTCTACCAAACGTCAAACAAATAAATGCTAATGTAAAAATCAAGGAAGATAATAAAGATCTCGTGGACACCACAGTATTTTTAGGCATAACTCTAGATAATAAACTTCAATGGGGCCCACACATAGATAAATTGTCGAAGAGACTTCGTTCTGCGGCATACGCAGTCAAAAAGATCCGCTTCCTTACAGATGTCCAAACGACACCACTGGTGGTTTCGAGTGGAATGAACGGTAAAATGTATGTATGTTGTATAGGTCGAGCCGCGACGAGAAGAGCCGAGATAAGGACCGCGAGCGCGAGCGAGACCGCGACAGGGACCGCGAGCGAGACCGCGACCGCAGACATCGCAAGGACAGACATCGTACGTATACAAAAACATGTTCAATAAACATACATACATCATTAATAGCTTCTTTAGTTTTGGTAGTGCTCTTTGTCGAACCTTTTTTAATATTGGAACCACGAATAACACTCAGTTTAAGCTGACTATGTAGCATTTGGGATGCGGATGACAAGTTTGCTATAGCATTTCGATAAAAGTTATGTTAGGTCCTGTTTCGAATATTTTTTTGGATCTTTACTAATACCTAAACGAGAACACAAATCTAAGAGGACACTCTCTCAAACTATTTAGCCTACCAGGTACAAGCAACCCTAAAAGACATACCTTGCCAAACCGTGTGGTCGAAGCCTGGAATAGGCTGCCAGAGACAGTAATTAGTGCTCCGACAGTTAACACATTTAAAAACAGACTGGATAAACCAAGTGCACAGACAATATTAAGTGATATACACGTATCAGCTTTAAGCTGCCTGTGTATAAAATAATAATAATAATAATATTTTGTACTAGTCGGTTGCGTCATTATTGAGTTTAGTCAGACGGCGCACGTGTTAAGTTTAATTAAAAAATGTTATTCCAGGGTCACCCCACGAGCGGTCCCGCCGGCGCTCCCGTGACCGTCGCTAGTATTGACTGAGGTATCACAAATTGCGCCTGAAACCGGTAAGTAGACAACCCTCCCTTATCCTATGTTTCCATCCCACAGCTAACCTTACATCAACTCCTAACCAAACTCCCTCCTAACTAATCAACACGTCATATATTTTTAAACATTCCACGCTATCCAAAAGCCCTATCCAAAAATGTAAAAAATACAAGTAATAAAATGAACAATGTTATTTTACAGCAAAATGTAGAATTCCAAAATATAACTTTGTTATATGGCAAACAAGGGGCGTAATGTTGACCCATTATCGATTCGGTAGATTCGTCACGCCGACGGACCTGGCAGGTATTTGATTGGTATTTTGAATAGTTGCCGAGAGGAGGCATTGCATTGCCTTTCTGTGTATCATTCATGGCGTTCCCACGAGGAGCTTCGGCGTTGTTTTGAGGTATTTCTAAACATTGTACGTTTCGTCGTCGTGAGCACTGGTGCCGATTGAAAATGCCAGGTATTTGTTAGGGCGTTCTTGATACAGGGTTCAATCTAAACATAACAATGGTTTGCCTGATGATATAGGCATAATTTCGTGATAAATAAAAATAAAAATAATAATTAAATTACCCATCATTAGTTATGTAGCAAAATAATGTACTACCGCTGAAATAACTTCGCTTATCAACACCAATGTTCGGTAACTGTACAATGCGATACTGATGTCCTATTACGGAGTATGGAGCACACGCTGTGCGCATATCACACCATCTACTGTATGTTTCCAGGTACCCAAATTCAATGTGTGGCAACAAGTTTTAACAGCTGCTATATAAAGTTTATTATTGATTGTAATCTTTGTTATTTTCTTTTAAGTATTTTATATTCTCTTGTATTTTTTATACGAAACTTGATGCTACAATAACATAACCAATAGGTACCCCAATACCAAACCGGAATCTGTTTGCTAGTGATTCTTTTATAAAACATTTTCTTAATTATTATTAAAATTTAACAGCAAATAATGTCAATCCTAGCAGCTGATTCCAACCACTAATAAAGGGCCCATTACTAGCATACTCGATGGACTTTTCAGTTGGAATCGTAGACGAAACCAGACGCGGAGAAACGCCACCTCGCCGGCGGTGTTAGCGGCGGCGCCGAGGAAAATGAGGTACTTTTCAAAATTCAGGCTCTAACTACAAGGCTGAAGAGCGGACGACGCGGAAAACAGAAATCTCAAAGAACATCACTCCATCGGTTTTAAGGTGACAAAATGACATAGAATATAAATAGAATAGTCACGTTCGTTCTTATAACACTTGTCCTAGAAATTCGATTTTTTTATCTACGAAGTTGCATGTCGTTCATCAATGGACTAGGTACCTAATTCTTTAGTTATTAAAATGTATGTACCTAACGTGTAGCTGCAAAATGAACCCTAGGGAGTCACTGTTTTTCTGTATACCAGTATCTACTGAGGAATATGCAGGTATTTATAATTTTATTCTATTCACGATGTTATGTCGCGTGTCAATGAAGTGTGGTTTAGGGTTTATTTGTTGAAATAAAAAAAAACACAAATGTACATTGTTTTCATTAAACCCATCAATACCAACACCAGCTAGGTAGGTTAGGTATCCAGTAGAACTAGGAATATATTACGAAAACAAGCATTGCCTGGTAGGTACTAGGTAGGTACAGGCAGGGACCGGTACCTATGTGAATATGCTCTAGAATCCTTCGCTAGGTGACTAGCTAGGTTAGGTACATAAAAAGCTAGGTAACAAAAAGTACGCCTGCCGGTATGGCACATTATATTCTTCCCGCATTACGGGGATCTTCGTTAAGTAATTAGGTGTAAACTTACACAGGTAGAGTTGGTGTGTTTTATACACCACCGCTCCATGTGTTTCCTTTGTCTATGTTCCAAGGATAAGTTTGCGTAAGAAACTGTCAAAGTCAATGATGATCGAATGAAGTTTGATCAGCTGTGGGCAACACTGCAAAGGTCATAGACAGGAATTGAATTGAATTGATCAGCTGTTTTGTCACTTTTGTTTGTTGTTTGAGTACGGCAGCGGGTTGTTTTGTGGTTCAAATAAGATTTCCATAATTACCGATAAACTAACTAAAGTAGTTTAGAAGGTACCTACCGAACAAAACACTCAAGGATTCTTAGTGAGCATGATTGGTCTAACACATCAACAAAGAGCCCGAGCGGAGTTGCGAGCTAATTTTCTATACGCCCTTTGTGAACTGAGTGGTAAGTTTTTAGAGCTTTTGGAGTGTTCTGCAGGTAGGTAAGCTTTTTCCTTTGCCACTGGGAATAACCTGTATGTAAGTAACCATGTCACACCGCCTGCAGAACCGAATTAACTTGCCTGATGACATTGCTATCGGGAAACCGGTTGATGGACGACTCAGTTTTTCTGGAAATCTATGTAATAGGCTATGGTCCAGCTGTGGACTTTTGCAGGCTGATATGATGATCATGAACCCTGCCTTATTTCTGCCTGCCTGCTCGCGTTTCCACCGAAGAACATGAGTGAATTGTATGTAAAGATCTATCGATTTGCACAAGATTCTGAAATGTCAAACATGCACAAGGGTTGGTGGTGGAAACACAATTCGATATGATCACTGAGTTGTGCATGTTTTGTGTAGACATCTTCTGGGTGGAAAGTGTGGAAACCCATTGTTAGCTATCATTGTTTTGTTATTGCAGGCGAGCCATGCAATATTACAACTTTTGAACAAACAACACTAGGTGGCACATTCAAAGGATGGAAAACAGAAGGAGCAGAGGTTCTAGTGCAAGGCTTACAAACTCCTGGAGGAGAGAATGTGCATTGTGCTTTGATGAGAACATCGGACATTATTTCATTAGAATTTAATAATAATAATATTGTGCTGCCCACTCGTTGCAGAGTTAAAACTGACCCTAGTAGTCGGGATTTGTGTGGCCGTTGAGACTATTTTGATATCATGATGAGCACAAGGGTTTTACTGTGTATGTGTGATGTAATCTGTTCTAAATAAGATGAAATAAATATGTAGGCAGTACCTACCAAAGCTACCTTTTGTCTTGTTTTCCAGCACTGTAATTAAAGGTTTTTTAGTATTTTTGGACATTATAGAAAATCAGCGCATTTCCTGATGGAGTAGACACAGAAAGTATTACTTTTAAACTTTCACTTCATTACTCACACAAAACCTGATAAACCAACAGGTACTACGAGTAGGCTGTTTTCATTTCAAACAGCGGTAAAAAATACTGAAGAGTTTCAGTATTATTACCTTTTAAATTTACCGGTAGATGGCGTTACCTACTCTATTTCACACGCGACACGATAGTAACGTACCTACCTTTCTAAAAAGTGGTCAATTTAGTAAAATTATGTTCCTAGCTAAAAAGGTACTACCTAGGGACCTAGGTCTCTTGTTTAATCGCAAATCTGATACTATACTAGGTTTAATTTAAGGTAGGTACCTATTGGTAGGTAGAAGTATGAGTAGGCAGGTATGCAACGTACTTAAGGCTACATTATTAGATCTACATAAAAAATGGTAGGTAAAATTTTAATTCACTCTACGACATTAGGTACCTACTGCAAAATAAGCTGAGAAAATCTGAAGAAAATTCGCAGCAGCCGTAACGAGGCATGGAGTTTGGAGTTTGCGAAAAACGAAAACACGTGGATTGGCGTGTCTTGGGAATAAATGGGTCTTGGGACGTCTACGAGGATGGATGACGCTACTTTGTATGGGTTATTAGGTTTTTGTTCCATAAATGAGGTAGGTGGATGCGGCTACACATACTTATATAGGTATTTTGTGATTTATTAACGAGGGCCACTCAGCTAATCGGAATGTTTTGAAACGTAGATCTAGAACATACCTACAGTATGTCATCAATAGATAAGAACAGGTAGTTAGGTAGGTTTAAGTATTGTTGACCTTTTTTGTGGTAAAGTATTTGTATTAAAACACCCTGCATAGTGATTCGATTAGCTAATAAAATTAAAACACTGCCTAAGAAAAAGGAAGTACTACCTAGGTAGGTACCTAATTAAAAAAATGTCTGATATAGCTAAAATAGCTTCTTCTAGATATAGCTTCAAAGCTAGGCCTGGTCTAGGTACGAGTAAGTATACTCGTATCCGTACTGCAACGCGGGATTATTTACACGGATAAAGTGCAGAGAGCCTACATTCCCGATAGAGTAGCATCCCTAGGTGGTTGGAAGGTCGGATTCTAAAAAGTCCGAATCATAAAAAACGAGGCGGACCCGAAATCGGAGTTATTACGAAAGTTTTCTATCCGCTTTACCAACTTCTAATAAGCTTTTCTTGAACAGCTGGGTGGCGGTGAGTTGCGAAATTTTTTGTTAGCTGTTATGATATACATAGGTAGTTGCATTTCGATTGCGTTCTTTATAAGTTAAGGTTAGCTATGGTAGGTGCCGTGCTTAGGGTAAACTTTTGTACCACCTGGTAGGGACTACAATTTTCCAGACGACTAATGTAGAGTATGTATCTTCTCTAATTCTCCAACATTTCGGAGTGGTATAGGTACATCCCTAGCGTAGAGCCTCACAAGGCCGAAGCCCGGCGAACCTGTTGCTCGATCGATTTGTGCCACTCTTGTACGGCGCATACTAGCGACCTTTGCAAAGCGCATTTTTTCTTTTTAATTAATCCACCGCTTACACAAGCTTTCGTTCCTGGACTCACACGCATATCGTCAAACATAATAAAAACAGGGAGTCATGCATGCGGTCGCGGTAACGCAAGGTCAAGTATCGCACTCAGGTCGGAACTACTTTAAGTTTCACCCAAATAGCAGCGTGATTGAGTTACAAACATCCATCGAAGTGTAAGTTCGCGTAGCCTTTCATTTCTAGCTGGGAATTTTCAGAATAAAACTAGTAGCCGGTGCGCCGTAGACGCTCTACGGCGTAGACCTTCTACGTTTGTAGATCGTAGCGTAAAGCCCACTCGATTTAAAAATAGGCATTTGTGTACATACCTAAAGTAGGTGTGCAAAATTTACGGGAGCTGCTCTTTGCGAAAACCCAGGTATACCAACCTACACTAGCAAATGTACGGTTATAGGTACGTATAATCGAGATCGGTGATTCCTATATGTAATGTATATAAAAAGGTCCGGTTTTTCGTATCACATTCAATGTAGTTTAGCTAAGCAAGGTAAAAAGAACAATATCTACGTAATGATATAACCTACCAAGTAGAGTTTTTACGATAATTTTGAAATCCTGAGTTGAGTAACCTCATATACACGACTATTTGGTACTGTACTACATACCAAACGTAAGTTAAAAATAAAATCTAAATCGAGATAAAAATGTAAGGGACACAATACCTTTACCGCAGTGAACCTTGAACACTATTTACAAAACGAATATAATATTACATAGCACTGTAATAGTGAAATATTGCCGTGGGCTTCTACAAACGAATGAATCCAAAGGTAGAAAAGGCACAATTCCTCGCGTGAGATACATGGAGTACAAAAAATACCTATTTTTTGGATGGTCCATCTGTACCTGTTATTATCATTCATCATAAATTCCCTGCTGCCAACTTCCCGCGATCTTGACCATATCTGTCCGTCGATACAGTCAGCTTTGTTCTCCAGCGATTGTCGATGTAGAAGAGATTGTACTTACAATAGTAGATAGGTAAGTTTACACTACCTAGTTATTAAATAGGTCAAGGTGTAGCTTGATCTGGATCGAACTGGTTATCATTGTGCATACCTGTGATACACTGTTTTTTTTTAAAATAACCTACCAAATAGGTTGGATACCAACTATTGTATGTTGGATATTTCTACTAAATTAGGTGAGTACCTACTCTGTGCTACTTGTGAGCGTTATAAGCTCACATTGACGCGCATCGCATACCATGCAAAATTGCTCACACTTAGTTATTTTTTTTTAAATGATCTTAGAGATCTATCAAAGAGGTGTGATACCATATCTACGAGTTCTCTACTTCGCGTGAGGACAGACTTAGTTTTGCCTGCGGTCGCCAGATTCGCCCGAGGGACGCTAATCTATTTCCCAGCATACCTTTTTACCTGTCTATTTGAGCTCACATGAAAAGACAGTTTTGTAGTATTTTAGATTAGCGAAAATTGTTTCGCTATTATTTACGGCTATTTCAACTGTCCCTAACAAATTTTTGTTAGTTTGGCGACACGATTTATCTACCTAGCCTGTTAATAAACTATTTTTTTTTCATGATTTTCGGGTGTTTACTGCGTAATAGAAGCCTCACTTAGGTATATGTATATGCTTTTGACTTTGAACGAACCTACAATTCAATACAAATTAATATTTTGATGACTATTAAATAAATGCTAACTATACGAAATTTTATGATAGGTTTGCCTACTTCTGACATGAAAACTAATTTAAATAAAGGGAACCCGTGTTAGAAGGTAGATAAAAGCATCATTAAGTTTTTCAATGACCCTGCAAGCTTTAACGATGCTTTTATGGTAGACAAAGGCCTCGTTACGACTGTTTGGAGATTCGTAGTGGAAAATTTCGAGAGGCAGATGAGTTTATAAAAAAAAATTCGACCATAGACTGGTACCTTGATTTGTTCAAAGGTATATGGAAACAGAAACCACCAAGATAGAGACCATAAAGTCCTCATAGAGTTACGTCGAATTTATAAAAGATGATGAAAAGGCTTTTCTAGAGGCGGGATCGCGCTGCCCTAAGAGAAACTGATTTGCCACTGTTTATGAATCTGGGGGTTACATGTATGTAAACTGAAGATTTTTTTTATATGAAACACGTAGCTATTGAACGTCTCGGTATTATCAGTGAGACGATAACTGAATGCAACCTACGTAATGCCGTCGTAGCAAACCTTTTTCGGAACATTTTTGATCAAGAAAATATTTCGGAAAAAAGAATAAACGCACAAAAGGCCATTCTCTTCCATTTTCCTGTTTTCGACTGTTGATTACCCGCAATGATCAACTTTGAATGTAAGTTTGTTGTTTTAATTTAAAATTCTAATATTTTCTACAAATGAGGTCGGGAATAATAAATTTCCCTAAGTGAATTGTGTTCCCTTGAGATTTTTCATGAAAAACTCGAAGCTGGCGGCGCCATCTGAAACTTATTATCCGTACAAACTTCCCTGTATTTATCAAATGAAGGAGATTTTCAACCAGTTAAAATAAAAGACGTAAGTAGGTACCAGAAGTAGAGACACAGGTAAAGGCGTAGGTAAATTTTTCCCCGCGCTTTTACTTTTCACCTATACAACGGGACGGGACGCTGTAAGTCTGGGACATAACATTTAGATGGAGGAGTAGCCTTGCCCAGCCCCTGTACCATCCTTTCAATCGAGTCTGCCTTATCCACAGAAAAGCCATAGTAAATACGTACGTAGCTACCTAAACTACGGGTTGCCTTACGCTGTTTCCCTTCACCGCTTGATAGCACTACCACTGAGCACATTTTCCGCATTAAAAAATCCATAGATGCACGACTGGATTTGATTACTTACACTAAAAGCCTACGTAATAACAGATTGTCAAACAATTGTTGCTCCAGCCTCTCAGCCTTGCGATCACTCTGTTGTCCATTACTTAGCTGACTCCGAAACCGATACAACCAAACAATAGTTTGGAAGCAATACTCTAACTGCACTTTGCAATAACAGCGTTCAGTACTAAGGTGATACATAATATTGACTGTATTAGGACTACGTGTGGTAACTCTGTTGTACTCTGTCATTATTTCATTTATGATTTTGACCATCCGAATCCGAATAAATTTAGTAGCATTTTACAACAATATAATTATTATACTACAGTAGCCTGCCTACGAACAGGTAAAATAATGCTTTTCAACTATTTTTCTTAGATGTGAAACAGCTGCCCAAACATATAGGCAAAGATGCTTTAACCAATACTACGCTATAAGCGGGACTTTCGTTGTTCCAAAACAAAACCTTTTACTTTCCACTTTGTATGAAAAGCATTCCTAATTTGGTAACCCATTCCAAAGATTATTTTATTCTTGTAGCATTTGAGTACTGTCTATAGTAAGCCTAACTCTATAGTTGTTTTGGACATATTGCACTTGTTTACAAAGAAGCCGACAGCGTGATTAACGAGGTAGGTAATTTGCGGATGAGGGTCACCTGTGTCGGACCTGTAGGTCACCATTCGCTCTTAATCCAACCCTAGGAGGCCATGTGGGGATTTGTGAGACTGTAGGTACGTGTGGTTTTTGTTGGACAGTTTTTTGGTGTAACACGAAATTCACAACAATTTCTTGTTTTTGTTAGAAAGCCGTACCTACCACATCCTAAATTTTGAAATCTATGTCTGAGTCTAGATTAGTTTCAAAGTTCAGTCTAGCTCTAAAATATTGCGGAATAATGCTGTAGGTATAGTTACTGTTTTGAATAATTTGATGAAAAGTTTTTCATTCGTAATTACCTAATTTAGTATGTAAGCCGAGCTAAGACCATGGTCACAAAGTCACAACTCAGATCTATTTACAATTCAAATGTTAATATGACCCAATTCTCTGGCCTTGTAACACATTGGATCTGTACTAATTCCCGTCTATTCCAACTTAACTAAACACATGCCAAAGTCTGCCAAACGCCAACAAAGCGGAACAGACTGTCTCCTAATAAAATCAGTTGGCAACCCTAACGTTAGACAACGAAAGAAACATTTCTTTTTCGAATAACTTCTTAGACCACTGAGAAGTATCTGGTTATAACTGAGTCATCTTGTAACCTATGGATAAAGTATACCTACCTACCTATTCATAATATAATATTCATATATTATATCGTATTTCAATACGAAAGTTTAGAAGCTTGTATTTTTTAAATGAATACTTTTTTTACGGTTTGGGGTGTATACAGACTAAACTATAAGTCCTAGAGGTATGAAATTTGGAAGGTAGGTAGTATCCTTATGTAGTGTAGGGGTGCACTAAGAAAGAAATTTTGTAAAGTCGCACCCTAATGGGTAGAACGCGAGCAACGCCGCGGGCGACGGCTAGTAATATTATATCATTCATAATACTTTCAGGTTCTATCTTATTTATTTAAATGTAAATTATGAATCCATATTCAAATAAATGTTTCCACGATCTGATATTATTTGTTTCTAGATGGAAATTACACTTAACCACTCTAACGATGCGAAGAAAACGTTTTACCTTTCTCTTTATTTATTTTGTAGGTCAGTACTTAAATGAGTCTGTAGCAATCAGTGGAGCATAAGCTTTACAGTAGTCTCGTTACTTTGTAGGTGATGTTCAGTAACTAAAGGGTTTTCGAGCCATTGTTCTCGCCCTCAATGGTCGAATAACAGTTTAGTTTCTACGCGTGTAATGATAATGATATGTTCTGGGAATTCCGTCTTTGAGGATTATACCGGTTGTTACACAAGTATATTGTGGGTAATATATTTTTCACAAGAACCTTTTACTTTGGGATCCTGTTGATATCAAGCAAAATAGAAATAAATCTTACTTAAAAATGTTTTATGCCTAAAACTATAACGTAAAATAATAAACAAGTGCCCAATATTTGGAATTGGCTCTGACTACTCATCTGAATGATGATCCTACTTTCTTTCAGCATAAGCCCTTAAGTTTTACAAATTAGACTAGACTTGATCAGTCAGCTTCGTAGCTATCTCGTAGAGGCAGACGCCGTAGCACAGGAAAGAAAACAAAAACCTACATTTTTAGCATCGTTTTACTAACTCTATAAACCGCGTACAAGCTGCCCATACTAACCAGTGATCATAAACTACAGACATGCAGAAGTGTCGAAATAACAGTCAGGTAAAAAAATAAAATAAAATTCGTGGATATACACTCTACCTACGTTTGGTATATTCCAGAAATCCCCGTACTAGTGAAGATTGTAAGTACAGATGAAGTAGGTAGGTACGAGCTGTTAAAAGCTAGCACCTCCCTCGTTGAGAAGACTTTGAAAAGGATTTCAATCACAGTGGACGAGAGTCGATCCACGATTTACGCCACTTCGCGCCAAGAGCCCTGCCTTACCGCGAAAATTAATGCTAGGTAATAAAATCTAAAAACGATAGTTGCTATTTTTACAATATTAGTTGCTGTCAGCATACACTGCCCCACTACTGAGCCTGTAGTCTGAGTTTTGTTTTGTTGATCGAAACGCATATCGAGAAGCGACTTGCGAGATATTTTGTATGAAAATCCGATAAGCACCTCTAGCGGGAGGTTTGCAAACTATTTTTCTCCATACAAAACTGCGAATTTCTCGATTCTCGTTGTCGCAAATTCAACATAACCAACCTCAGATCTCGGGACCGAGGCCTTCGAGTTTTCCAGAGTGCACGGTCCAACATTGCTTCCACTGATCGTTAAAAAGTGATGAATTTTTCCCGCTATCGATTGTGTGCCGCCGCGCCGCCCTCCTATTTGTCTCAGGGCAATGATATTAGTAGGCAAATAATGTTTTTAACTTCATACGCACCAGTCGCTAGTCACTTAGTCTTTTTCAGTTTCAAAGGATTTGGATATAGCTAAGTTTCTAAAAGAAATCATAAAATTGATGTCCATTCCATTACGCTTCGCGGTAAGGCTGCCGGATCAGCGGCACCGGACTCGACGAACAAAAGTAAGTCCTGTGAGTAATGCTCACTTAATTGCGCCGAAACGAGTTTGGTCGAGGAAGTTCAATCAATATTGTGATGAATTGATCTGTGAAATGTTTGCTTTTTGTAAAAAGACCCGCTTCATTTTTTTTAATAAAGATGCGGTCTGATACCTGATAAAACAGGAGCTAGAAGTTTTAAAAGTAAATAAACACTAAAACATAAACCCCGCAAGGTACATATTCTGTGATATTTTTTACTAAAAACGGGATATTTACCATGATTAATGATTATGTTTATAATCATGATAGTTTCAATTGTATGCTGTTATTAGATTAGATTAGAAAATTCTTTATTGCACTTTAAAAATCGTACAGAGGCGAGTTTAATGCTATTTAGCATTAACAACTGTTATGTTACAAGTAGGTAAGTAATTAGAAATACATTTTAAAAGTTAACTAAACGTGTATGTAGGTAAGTGTAATGTAGTTAAAACTTATCTAGGTATGAACTTGTACACTTGGTACAGCCATTGAGGTGTTTAACGTTTTATGAGAGGCCACCTTAAACTGCGTTGAACATTTTATTACCATTTTTATAAGAGAGGACCTCTGATAAAACTCACCTCTATTTGTATAAATAGCTCAGAGAAAACTTGACCTTTTGTGGATCGTCACAATGAACTTGAGAAATAATATTTTAGGGTTAAAATTTGCCCCGCAGAAACCAAGTTGGTTATAAATCAAGCGGCACCGCTGGCTCTGAGCACCTATTTAATGTAATAACTGCGAACATTACCTAATATTAAAATGAGGTAGCAGATGGTATAGATAGGTCGTTGGCAAGAATGACCGATCTAATGTAACCAGGGAAACCACTACTGTAATATATTAGATATAGTTACCACACTGTTACTGTCATCCTAGCGTGTACAATGAGTTTGCCACTTGGCTCAGTTCTATCTTGTCAGCTGAACCGTAGCTTTTCATTTGTTTTAGGCAATTTGGTATTCAACTAATGAACAACGATCCAGCTGCATATTGACGTGTCAGCTAAGCTGCAGATCGATCAAACTATAATTGGAATCGAATAGAACGTTAACGTTGTTTTGTAGAATTAAGCCCCAGGTTTTTGGTGCAATGGCGCGCCGTTTTCATCAGATATACATTTATTTTAAAAAAATAAAAATTAAACCTGAAAGCGGATACTATGTAAGTAAGTATACCAACCTACCTACATGAAGCTGCGGCTACGACTGCTACGCTTCGTAGAGCATTGTATTTTTCCTGCTACGCCGTAGCAATGAATGTTATTTTAGATTTACATTATAGTCACATCGTTCTTTGTTCAACTTTAGTTTGTCTATTCATACTACCTGTACTTACTACCTGGTAGAGATCGCTGTTAGCGATAAGACCGTCTATTGTATTATCACTATGTTATTAATAAGCGTAAAAATGTATGTGTTCGGTCATCAATAAATAGTTATCTACCCATCTACATATTTTGAAGACTAGTTTTGGGAAAATTTGTGGGTCTGTCCCATCTGGTTTGGTAACTTTTGGGATAATATTTTCATCAATTTATCGAAAGTTTTTGCATAAAAAGTACACAGCTATCCACATATTTGAATAATAACGAAACTGGCCACTGAAACTTTGCATAGGACTGTAGTAGAGGACGAACAAATATTGATTCGCGTCCTTTAATTTAGGGTTGTTAGCCGACAAACAGAGAAGTTGGAACAACACACAAGGTTGCAAAATGTAACCGAAGCGGTTTACACTGGGTGTCAAAAAACTACTTCCGAAAACTGGAAGTTTCTTAATCAACAAAATGGTTTTATCACAGATTATGTTTTATCAAAGTGATGAGTTTTTTAATTTTGTGTTACACTAAAAGACCAATGCTTTACGCAATTCGACTGCGTTGGACATTTTTTAACTTACTTCGACCTTGATTTATGGAGTACTACATAAAGTATTAGAGGGTTACTAAAAATAAAAGAACTCAATGTAATTTTGACGATTAAAAGACACCTATTTTAACTGAAAACAATCCTTAATGTGACTCAGAAAACCAGAAATTTAAAAATGAACGCGAATGTTAATTATTATTTAAATTGTTGATCAAGAATCAAGAGTTACTTTTATACACTCTGTAGACGCATGTATTATGTATAACTTATACTAACTACGTTGTGTGTATGTACAGAATTTTTTCAATTGTTAGTTAAACAATCTCGCTTATTGTTTTTCAAAATTGTTTTTTATTCACCACATTATTTATTCTAACTTTTTAATTAAACCTCTTCAAATAAAGCTATATGCTAACAGTACGTCAGAGAGTCGTACGCTTTTAAAAATCGTATGTTCCTATTTTCGAATTTTTTCATCGAAGGGCGTTTATCATCATCATCAATATTCATATTCATATTCATATTCATATCCAATATATATAAAACTCTTTTGAAGCTGACTTAGAATCAACGCACAGCCTAAACCATAAGTCCTAGAGGTATGAAATTTGGAGAGTAGGATCCTTATATATAGTGTAGGGGCGCACTAAGAAAGGAATTTTGAAAAGTCGCACTCTAAAGGGTCTAGAACGCGAGCAACGCCGCAGGCGACCGCTAGTTTTTAATATTCCTTTGATCGTACCTACCTATGTAAATTGAATTGACAGAATAATCATTTTAAATCGATGCGTACCGACGGAATACAAATACCAATACACAAATAAAATATTGAATGGAAAAGGGTTGTGAGCTCGTGACATTTATTCCACAAACATTTTCATGATTTTTCGTGCATAAACCTCGGGTATTAAACTTTTTACATGTGCTTACGTCGAGCCTTCGCATAGCTTACGTGGTAGGCACCCTACAAACTTATGTTTCTGGCTGGGTATAAAAAGTAGAAATATATTACGAAGCTAAACTTGGTTGACTAAATGATTGAATGGGAAATGGAAAGAATTTTTAATGAATAAACAAATAGATGGCCTACCGTCTCCTATCGTCCAAAAGCGTGATTAGTTGATGATATCGTAAAGGTCGCAGGAAACATTTTGACACAAGGCAGGAGATTTACTTATGGGCCGAAAATCGTGATGATCATGAACCCGGAACTGATGACCGGCCAAGAGACTATCGTAGAGCGATATTTTCGTCCAAAGCACACTACCATTCAGTTAAGAATTCATGAAAAACGTAGGTTTAGCGGAAAATTTTCCACAATTTCAATATTTGCATGTAATTTTCCGCTTATTAATTCTAACAATGGATTTTTTGTCCAGCATTTCGAGATACAATAGCGTTTGTGAAATTGGAGCTAATGCCTGGGGATTTTTTAAATGGATTCAAGGCAGGACTGAAATGTAAAAAAGTTTATTCAGAGGGCCTCACTTTTGACAGACGTGTGCCCAGTAGATTCACAATTGTACCTAGTAGATATAATATGTATTATGTAAACACTTCACATTCACATATCTGTACAATGAGTAACTATACATAGGTTTTACAAAACTCAGGTTAAAGTGAAATTATTATTTAAAAAAAAAATTGTAGCACCACTGAACAAAAGGAATAACAGGAACTGGAAATTGAATGCGAACGAATGCACAACAAATCTTTATCCCTCTCAAATAGCTCTGCAGAACCGATTGTACTTTAGTATTTCCAAATAATTTATACTTATTATGTATGTGGTGTTGATTGAGTCTCATATTTTTTCTGGACAACATGTCCTTATTTTCCCATCTAAAATGTTTCACGATCCATCATATTATAATCAAGTTGTGGAACAACTGATCAATGACGGTTTCTGTGTGTTTTGCTGCACGAGTAATTTCCATTTTAAAATAGTAATTTTTAAAAACACAGAATAATTTTGCAAACTCGCGCGTTGGAGACAAAGTGACATGAAAGTGACATTTTACAAACAAACAAAGACTACTTTTTAATGACTTTTTATCCTTGGCAACGTTGTTGGCATGGCAACTGACAACTAACACCTACCGATGAATCAACCATTACAATATGGAGTTTTTACTCCAGGTACGTACCTACATATAGTTTGTATGAAAATCAATGTAAACTTTTTGCGGCCTTTTCCAATGTTTTGTGGTGTAACTCTCTTTAACAAAGATTGAAATTATCTTATACCTATAAACTTAAAATTACAAATGTTTTGGCCTAAATTATAATGCAAAATTGAAATAGCTTACTCTACCTTGGACTTGAAGTCAACCGACCTACTAGTTTAATTATACGGATACGAGCTTTCATTTCCGCCATATTTCGGGCAAAATTTCCAACTACCCTCATTAGATAGGTAAGTTCTTAGCTGAAGACTCGTTAGCGGCCCTAGCCCTACTGTTTAAGCTATTCATTAGGCAAGAAGCACCTTTTTAAGTCTATGGAATGGGAGTTCAAATTTTGTTGGGCGATAACGATGTGGGTAAAGAACTTCAAAAATTATGAATATTAAAATCTGAATAAAGTTTGTCAATTTTAAACTTAGAATCTATGAATTATGTAAAAGACATTTTTATATATTGACACTGTTACTCATATTGTAACATATTTATTTTTTGTAATTTTCAATAAAAAAATTCTCTTGTTTGTCACACCTAACTAGAACTTATATAAACCCATCCAGCGAGACACTAGTCTGAAATAAATAAACGTGTTGCATGACGGCCTCAAAAAATACTACACCATTATTTTAGTCGTTTCTTCCAATTTCAGACCAAATAAAGCTTATTTCGAGGCACAAGATGAAGTCGTCAGTGCAAGCCGGGGCACGGTAAAGACATCTATTTCAACTGTAACGAGTGCCTCCATTTACAGACGAGATAAGGCTTTTTTACTGCCTGAAATGCCTATATTAAACAGTACAGAATGTAAGGATGAGACACGAGATCCTACATAAATATTGGGCTTACATTACATTACATTCAATATTACAAAATCTATAAGCTAATTAGGTAGGTATATATGGAATATTTATTTTTGTAAAAAGGAAATGAATAAACTTTCACATCTGCTGACGTAGGTAGCTTCAAAGTTTATTCATTTTGCATGTTTGTTCGTAGTAAAAGCCTTCAGTCAACGCAGAGTGAAAAGAGTTCCAACTGGCTCCGACGTTATTATTTTTCTTCAAAACTTTATGCCATCTTATGATGCTCGGTTTTATTTCAAACTCACTTTTGCGTGCGGCTTCATCCTAACCTAACCATACAATTGTAAAATAAAACAGAAATCCAGACGGGCTGTAACGAGGCCATTTCAGATGCCATCCGAGATTATGAGAATGCCCAGAAGGTCTATACCCTTGCGATGTAACGAAGTTTCGATTGCATTCGAGTTACACTGCGCAGGAACGACGACTCGACCACCGAGTTATAACAATTACACAGTATTACTGCTCAATGTAACTTGAAATGTCGATGCTGACCTTTGCTTCCCACAGTTTTACAGAGTAGACCTTTATAAAGGCTATAGCTTCTCGACAACTCGTTTAAGGTCGAACCGAACGGTTCAATTCTAAAGGTTGTGAGGAAAAGCGTCCTATGTAATGTAACTCATTACTCACATAGGATATCTTCTTTGAATGCAGACATTTTCTACCATTTTTTGCCTCAGATTTACCTCAACTCTACTCGTGTTTGTCTGACAATTTATGATAATTCCAGGTCGTTGTGAAAATAAATGATCAGAAGTAAAATCTCCAAGTTGCAGAATACGCAAGTGAAACAGGTTTTATAGGTGTTCTTCTTCTTCTTGTCTTCAGTAATGGCCTGTGTCCGTCATTTCTTGTACCACTGAGTTCTCTTGGCAAAGTTATGAATTATGTTCACCATTGACACTTTAAATTACACAAAACCTCTACCCCTGCATGATGTTATATGCTATTTGTCTATGCCATATTACGAGGCGAGAACCTCTCAAAATTCTCTCCACACACCCATTTGCAAGCCCAAGGCTCAGTCACATAGTAACGAGTTACAGACTTATGAAAGGAACTTCTACTGGATCTGAATGCAAATGTGGACGATCTACAAGAAAATCACGATTTTCCTTGAACCTTATCATGAAGAAGGTAGAGTTCAGATTGGTTTAGTTTTTATGTTGGTGACACAAGTAACAGGTGAACGTGGGGTGGTCGTTCTAAATGCTATGAGAATCGAGTTGGATTTTTTTATCGTAAAGACTTTTCGTTGCACTTTCATGACGTTTTGCTCGCTTTGTGACCAAATATAAAGTTGTTTGCTTATCCAAGTTATTTTTTTTTTTAATTTACCGGATATTAGATAAGACTTTTATTCACAAAAAAAATTACAACTAATACAGTATTTACAATATTTACAAAATACACATGGAACAGTTGAGCCATCTACAAACCGTTGCAAACGATTTATAGATAGCTCAACTGGTCCAAATCAGTACCAAGTTAATTGAGCCTTTACGTTTTAAAAGATTTGATGATTTTTATTCCGTCGTAGTGATCATCTACTAGGTTATTAGAGGTTCAAGTGACCCCGACTGTAACGAAGTACATGAAACATAATTAACGTAGTCAGTGAGTTGCTAATTTAACATTCCAACAACTAGTCAACTAGGCAATAAAGAAAAAGCAAGAATATTCCTGTGCATCGTAGATTTAATTACGTAATTACTATTAACGCTCGCTCCACCCTCGTCATCTCTGTTTACGATTATACAAAAGTATTTTAAACATTTTCATTTAATTTTGGAACTGTATACTTAAGTAGGTACTTATAGCAATATGTTATTTACAGTTTTTGTTTTATTTTTCTTATTTTCTGTAAAAAAAATAAGCTCTATGGGCTGAAATAGGTTTATTATGTAGGTAGGCAAGGTTGTGGTCAAAATAGTGACGAATTAAAACAAAATATGGAGATGTGCCGAATATGTTTATATTTTTTTGTACAGTTTTTCATGAGACAATGTTTTAAAAAATGTTTTATTACCGAAAACTAGGCATTCCATTTTTCTTTTCAAAAACTTACGTGTGCTGTATTAGTATTTGGTTACCTAATAATGATATAAAATATAAATACCTACTAGAGCTAGAAACAATTTTGAAGTATCCGTGTTTATCACTATCTAAAGCATGAAAGTCGATCATAAACCTCTTTTCATCCCATTTAATGGAACTTTTGTTGAAATAGTTCTCAAAGACGAAAAACTAATAAGATCCAAATGAAAGTAAACATAGCGGTGTTTGTGTGGTCCTCACGAATTATTGGATCTAATACATTCCAGAACCACTCTAGTAAATAATGTTTACCTTCTCCAACCAGTTTCTATTCAGTAAACCGAGATAGATAGCTTACCAATAGAATTTAGTAGGCATTTATTATTTCAAATAATAGTTTTGCTATATCTTATCTACCGTGGATGTGGTAGTGATGGACACTGACCCAGTTATGGACACTTGAGACTTTAATGTCATAAAATAGTGATTTGGATAGCTTAATTAAATTGGTGGTCCCACAGGACTTAAAGCTGATACTTCAAACTATCATAATCATAAACGACACACGGTATCGGCTTTTTCAATAAAAAAAAAAAAAAAAAAAACTAAACTAAGCGGTGATTTTTCAAATTTTTCGTGTTTCCCTAAGCAAATCGTTAAGGGAGTGAGTGTACATTTTTATTTATAAACCGTTTTTCCTGAGGGCTATTAACTTTTGCTATGATTACATGGACATAATTTGAAACGAAGTAAATCATTGTGAAGAAAAAAGACCACTTGTAGTTTATAAAACCAGTTTAGAAAGGGTGTCCATCACTGGTTCGTATTTATGTAGCAAAATGTATGATGGACACGTGTCCAAACTTACGTTTTTGAGTCAATATTGAGTTTTTAAATTGTATTGGCTCTATTTTTCCTGCTGATATCGGGTGTCTTTATAGATCTTCAAAAAATGACCTTGAAAAATGATTTTGGTTTTGTATGGATAACGGCTTGAAAAAAAGATACTATTTTATAAAGCAATAAACGCAATAATAATAATAATTTAGATTCTTTATTGACATACAACTTGGTCCATGGTCATAATCATCATCATCATCATCATCAACTTATATCAGTTCACTGCTTGCGAGACGTAGGTCTCTTCCAAGATGCGCCACTGAGCCCAGTCTTCGGCTCTTCTCATCCAGTGTTTGCCAGCTAAATTTCACAGATCATCGCCCCACCTTGTGCCGGAAGCGGTCCTACACTATGCTTGCCTAAACGCTGTCTCCACCAAAGTATTTGTTTGCTCCAACGATTGTCGGTTCTATGGCAAACATGGCCTCCCACTACTGCTATTTCAGTTTGCTAATCCTCTGAGCTATGCCGGCCACCTTAGTTCTTTGTCAGATACTCTCATTTCTGATTCTATCCTTTAAAGAAACTGTGAGCGTAGCTCTCTCCCTAGATCGCTGCACGACTTTCAGCTTATGGACCGACCCTACTGTAAGTGTTCACGTTTCGGCAGCATAGATTATAACAGGTAGAACACATTGGTTGAAGACTTTTGTCTTCAGGCATTGGAAGATGCACGACGAGAGGACTTGACAAAGTTTCCTAATGCGACCCAGCCCAGCTGGATTCTTTGGTTTAGCTCGCTCTCCAAGCTGTATCTACCCAACCGAAGTGTCTGCTCAAGGTAGACATATTCCTGCGCAACTTCGACAGGTTTCCGTCGATAGCGATCGGCTCTGGGGTAATACAATCACTACAGTTTTGTTTTATCCAGGTTCATCTCGTCGTGAGGCAGCAGCTCCGCCAATATAACAATGTTATCGGCAAATCGTAAGTGTGAGATATATTTGCCATTGATATTAATGCCTATTTCATTCCAACTCAGCGTCTTAAACATATCTTCCGGTGCGCTTGTAAACAACTTAGAGGATATTACATCCCCTTGTGTTACTCCGCGGTGCAACTGGATACGTTTAAACTGCTGGTTCTGGACTTGAACAGACATAGTGGCGTCATTGTAAAGGAATCTCAGCACTTCGATATATCGCCAATCGATCTGACATCGTAGCAGGGTCTGCAGAACAGCCCCGGTTTGGACAGAGTCAAAGGCTTTCGCATAGTCCACAAATGCGAGGCATAAGGGTTGGTTATATTCTATAAATTTTTGTATAATCTGGCGCCTTATGTGGATGTATTTGTGGTCTACGGTACTAAATCCTCTTGGAAATCCAGCCTGCTCTGGTGTTCGAAATTCGTCAAGTCTCTCGAGAACAGTTTGTAGACATGGCTCAAGAGTGAGATCAGTCTATAGCTTTTAAGGAGAGCTTAGAACGGACTTGAAGACACGTTGGACTTTCTTCAGGATAAGAGGGCCTCCTGTTTTTAGGAGTTCCGAAGTGATACCCTAGGGGCTTTTCCATTTTTCAACTTTCTCAAGGCCATTTCTATCTCGTCCAGGCTGATCTCAGGAAGATCTCTTGTGTAGTGGTGGGTGGTTCTTGCATCCTCATTACTGGATTCGGGACAAGACATCTGCGATATTTTGCCATCACTCAGCCATATTTTGTATCCCAGAACCATTAGTTTGATTCTTTTCTTTTAGGCAAACACCCAAGCCGGAGTATTAAACTGTAAAACTACAGAGTCTCAGACAAACATACAAAAAACACTCCATCTTAAAACATATTTTTCGGTCGCATTAAAATTTTAGAACTGAATAAACTATAATTCATCAGAAAAGGGTCTTTGGATTTCAAGATGTACGACAGAGTATTATAATGTACGTGTCCATCATTGGGTGTCCATTACTGCATAAGTGTCCAAGACCGGTGTTTCTTTACTGGTGCATGGGTGTCCATCACTGCGGCATTTGTAGATTTCGTAGGTATTTTACTAAAACTGAATTTGACAAGACGCGCAACATGTTTATTCTGTTAAAATATATCCATTACATAAAGCAAGTATTCAGCTATTCCTATTTCGAAGCTCAACATTGTAAGTTTTAAAATGAATTAATTATAGCAAAAACCAGCTGACCAAATCCTTAAGGTGTCCATAATGGGGACATTCACGGTAGTGTGAGGTGGTCCTAACTGACTTCACAAACGGCTTAGTTATAATAGTGGTAGAAACTTAGCTCTACTTTCTGCGTTGTGCGTTGTGGGTTTCATTACCACCTAAAAATATTTGTGATGGAAGTACTTAGTGGTTGGTTTTATGTTTGGGACATTATTTCTTCTGTAGTTTGGGTTTAATTTTTTTGTACCATTTTTGTAGAAATTATTAGTTATTCTCAACCACATGGCAAGTCATTGAAAAACAATGTTGTAGTTCAACGTTTGCTACTGACAAAGTAATATGTACAATATTTAAATGGTAAAATAGCTTTCATTTTATGGTTAGTTTAAGTGACGATAAATATTTGTCATCAGTTTTTAATATTTTTACCGAAGACATAGAAAGTCGTCGTTCGGAATTGATTTTCTACAAAGTTTATTCTTATTTAGGCTTTTGTGGCACTAAAGTTTGTGGCAGAAAAGCTTTAGGTAAGGTCCAATTTTCACAGTCTTTTTTATTATTCGATTTCTTTGATTAGTATTTTTCTAAATTTAGTTTTTTTAATAAATAGTAAAGTTGACTGTAACATCAAGATCACACTCAGGCCTCAAAAACCACTTATTTTCACCCGGGTGTTTAAATAAAAAATAAAAAATATATATATGGTGCACTGGCTGGTACTAGGTGCCTACCACGGTCCTTACTTATGAAGCTAAATAGTGACCCTGTTTAAAAACTTTCTTGTGGTTTTATAGTTGTCCAAGTTTGTACTTACTTAAAAGTTTCCCAAACTTATTGATCTACGTACGTTACTCAGGGAATTATGTAGGTACCTAGTAAAACCTCATATTCACATTAGACCTACCCGGTTATTAAGATTAAAGTGCTCTGGAAGCTTTTATAAGATGCCATCTTGTCATAAAAGATATGACCACCTGCTAAAAAGGAGAGAGCTGACAGCATTAACATCACACATCGCGACTTCTCCCACTGCTGGGTATAGGCTTCTCTTTGTTTGGGCCACTTCTCACTAAGCTGATAACCTTCAGTTTTTACTGCTCCAGACTGTTAAAGAAAATTAAGCTTTATTTAATTAAATTAGAAAGGTCACTTAGATCGTTAATTAAAAATCCCAAGCTACGCAAAGAAACAAATAACATTGATGAAGCTCGTTTATGTGCTCGTTGTTTTTAATCAAAAATTCTTTCGCTACCATTGATTTATCTTTTCCTATATTCCTATTGAATAATTTATAGGTTTTGCAAATTTTTTTTAGATGTAGCTAAACAAAATTGTTAGCTGTAGGTAAACAAAAAATAATGGTTCTAGTCTGACACAAACGCACAAATCTTATTGTAAGTGTGTTATAGTTATGATGTTATAATGATGTTCAAAGACGTAGGTAGATCAAAGATTTGTTGTTGTTATTTTACCCCTTCAAAAACCTGAAAGAACCATTTAATCAGTTTATCTCCATCATAAATAAACATTATTTGTGAGAACGGTGAAAAATAACAACTTCTATCACAGAGATAACTTGATTAAAAAGCTATAGAGCGAGAACTTGGGAAGGAAAATGTGATCAGCCAAGCTTCATCGAGTTGCATACATTACCATAATCTACCCATCTATTGATTTTGTCTCATTATCCTTCATGCCGTGCTAAATTCATTTTTCAAGCCTGGATAAGTTTGATTATTATCTATCAGGTTAAGTTTAAAACAAGATATGAGCAAAAAAAGTTTACGATATTGGTATTGATTCACTTGTTGAATTTTTCTAAACTAACCTAATTTGACAGCACTAAAAATATTGCCGTCCCTTTCTAGTAAACTGAAACGACAAGGATGGCTATAATTTTAGAGCTGTCAAATTAGGATAGTTTAGAAAAATGCAACGAGAGAATCGATATCATTGTTGAATCTTATAGATACAATGTACTTGAATGTACCTACTTAGAGTGTAAGTGGTAGGTACCTAAAATGAATCGGTATTTGGCTTAAATAATTTATTTTGCTCATTAATTAAAAATTTTAATAGTAATGCTTTTTGTTTATGATTTGATTCTAGGTCAACTTTCTTTTTCCCATCTGGCCCACCAGTGGGCCGGCCGGTGGGCTCGATGGGAATAACCCACTACAAATAAGAGGTAGTCAAGCACGTCCAAAATGTATATTTTGGTTCATGACTTCGATTAAGTTCGATGGTCATGGGACATATCTAAAAAGAGTTAAAATTTAACTTTTTGTCCATTATTTGTTTAATTTTCGCTGGTAAGAAATTTTTTAAGCTTTATTATCGATGCAGGTGCTCTAAAAGCTGTATAGTTTGTGTCGCTACTCTTCGTTTTAATGAGCCTGTGGAGGCCCTCGCTGCATAATTCCTCGTTAGTTCATTCCGAGTTCCCGTCCTTGCTATACTATCGTTCTCTACTTTTATGTACATAAGAAATAACACTCAGTTGATTTTTAAACATCAACTATTGAAAGTTCTTCAACCTCTTTGGATATGCAATTATTTAGTTTTCGAAAAGAAAATCCAGCCTGCTATCTATAGAGTTCTACTTGAAAAAACTAAAAATAAAACAAAGAGTTAGTGTTCTCTTTTTTTGCTGGAGGTCATTACAACGAGTCTTACACTTCCGAACAAAGTTGAGCGCGATATGTCATATTGGGGTCACCAATGTCTCGGTGAACGGTAAAAAGCAACAGTTACAAACTTGTGTCTCATGTAACTAAGCAAACATTTTTTAATCTAATTCACACTACGGTTACCTAAGTGGATGATGAGATTGATTCTGTTGTTGCATTTTTCTAAACTATCTTAATTTGACAGCGCTAAAAATATGCCTGAACTTGCCGTTTCAATTTATGAGAAAGGGGCGCCTACAGTTTTAGTGCTGTCAACGCACGTTAGTTTAAAAAAAACTAACAACGGAATGGACGAGTATAAGTAGGTAAATATCATTAAATTTTTATGATCTTCCCTTTTTCCCCTACAAAATACTGGATAGCTACAACAAAGCATTATTTTTCCAGAGTAAAACATTAAAACAGGCATACTGTTACATGAACAGAAAGGGTTTGTTTCAGTGAATGTTTAATAACGCCTCTTCTGCGCAGGTATGAGTTGAATAAATAATAAATAAGAATATCTAGGTACCTACTCGTACAATACTCGGGGGTACGATTTCATGAACAGATTTATACTGCGACAGTATTTACGTAACGTTCTTCGTATCGTTTTATTGTTATAATAATCTACTTCTGCGCTGCGCTAGGTTGCTGGTAGAAACTGGTTTGGCAGATTCTCTCAGTTTGACTCTCAATTTAACAAGTTATAATTTCCTGTTTGGGGTCGGAATACGCTAGCCTGGAATATTCAGCTACCGGACCTATATCAGATCGAGAAATCATCAAATTTAAAACACTCCGCTGTAATTAATTTTTTTGTGAGAAATTTGTATTATCGATGACCAATATTCATGTTAATTTATGTCGAAACGTAGATTTGTACGTTCTATGAAGTCAGATACAAAACACTGCTAATTGTTCTGTAAGTAGCTACACTACAGTATGCTATTCAGTCGTGGGTATAAGTTCATATATTATTGAGAAAATATTGTAGACTTCGGCTGTTCTATATATAAACCACTCAGAATGGCAATAATTTTCGCTATTTCACATCCAGTAGGTGTGAACCCCAAGTTTTTCGGTAATAGATTCCGCCAGAACATCTGATACGCGGTGCGCGACCCCAAATTTGCACCTGAACTCTGCTAATGATATTACCCAGTCGCAACTTCGACTAATAAATTCTAGTCGAGAGCTCTGATGAAAGCAAATTCTCAATGAATGAATTTTTCAGAAATTATCAGGTCTTTATAGTGCTTTTGCTCCTAAGCCATTTAGGTAAACTAAACTGCCTAAAGTACAAAACTAATTAACTTATATTTAAGTAAGTATCTACAAAACGTTTATAGGTTTGATAAAATAACATTCCAACTTCAAACAGCTATTACTTTAATAATTTGGAAACAATACCTTACTTTAGTTTACAAAACTCTTTAGGGACTTCAGAATATCTACTGAAATCTTTTATTTTAAAAGTTAGAACCAAACTCTAATGGAAATCTTTCTCGAGACAACGAGATTTACGAAGGTAAGGCAAGACAGAGGTGATCGCTTAATTGAATTTATTTCTCGTTATAAAACAAAAACGAAAACTCAAAGATGATTCGTTGGATTCAATTTTGTCAGTTTTCAGTTTAAAAAGATCACAATAACGTTCATTTCACAAAAGCAAAAGAAGGGAAAAGTAATAGTCGATTATTTGCTAAATTTCTGAACATTTTCTTAAAGGTAGCGAGTAGCTTATTATGTAGATCGAAAAACTCGTCGCTTTCAGCTCACAGGTACTTTCACTCTTCAAGCAGTTTAGTTGTTTAGTTTCACTATGTTTCACTTACAAAAACGGAATTTATCCAAGGTACGTGCTCGGAATACTATCGCAACTCGTCGACAAAGTCTCCGAACATGAGGCGTAATTTCCGCCTTTAATAGTGATCGGCATCTACCAACTTTGAATTAACCTTTGGCGTAGAAATTAGTGTCAGCCAAGTTTCACACTTGATTGGTGCCAGCATAGTAACCTCGTACCAAGAATTCACAAATTAATACAAAGAAATTGAGCAATATTACTCGCAGCTATAATTACTGTATTTCATAAAAACATGCAAGGTGATTTTAGGCTCAAATATTCTGACATTTTTAGGATCGGTATTAATTTTTCTCTCAGTTATTACCTAACACGCTATATGATGTATTTCATATAAGATCAGTTTGCTAGCCTTAGGTAAACTAATTTACCTACCTGTAAGCTTAAAACACCGTTCAGGAAAATTAGAAGCCGCCTTCACACATTTCATCAATCACTTTCTTTCTTTTCCAATATTCATGGGTGACCTTCCAATGTTGTGGTTTGCTCAATGTCTTATCGACAAGTTGTTGGTCAGGTTTAATTTGAGGTAGTTTATCCTGAAATAGTGAAGCTATTCTTATTTAATCAATAGTTGAGTAGCGGTCTTGGAAGATACTTTTTTTTTTGAGAGCTATCCAAAATGACAAGAGGTCACCCGTCTATTTTTATAAATATAAAAAAATTAAGACATATCTCGCACTCACACTAATTAAGTTTGTGGAAGCTTCCCAGTGTCTTTGCTGGATCTTTCTAACATTTAAACATTCTAAGACCAGTCAAATTCATGCCAACATGGCAAACATTTGCCAGGTTGGGTATAATGTTACCATCTAACTACCAAGAACTAACTTAGTTCTAAGTAGTAAGTAGTCCCAAGATACATAGATTAGTAACTTTGACAGAGCAGAGGTTGCTGCTATGCCATCTACCTACTTAGCTGGCTACTACTGCAGGAGTTTCCAAGTATGAGTAAAATATTTTCAAGTATGAGTAAAATATTTATGCAACGGTTAAAATAATGTGAATTTGTCGGTGAAAATGTCACAGTAAATATTATAATGGTATTTTTCGAAATGACTTGACATGCAAAAAAACACGTAATTTCAGAAAAAATATTTGTTGTAGATATCTACAAACTGTAACTGTGGAAGGTAAACTAACTAATTCATGTCACCTGGCTTAGGGCTTTGACTCTGGTCTAACCCTAAATATAGTTTAACTAGATTAATAAAGGGTAACCTAAGTTTAGAACTTAGGACGCAAACTAAGTGCTAGCCTGTATATTGTGTTATGAAACAACTTGATTTATTTATTGAACTAAAGCCGTTTGAATTCGACCTTGATAATGGAATATTTTATAGATCGACTATCTGAATCAGTAGCTATGTGTGCAGCTGGAACTTGCCTAGTAGGTTAAAGGTAAGAAGTGTAGCTGCTTTTAACCAAATAGGCACGTGCTTGGCCGTAAAAAATTAAGGATCCCATTATCAGCCAATTTTAAGTTACAATTTAACTGAAATTCATTTCATTTCAAATCTCGAAAGACAATGAAGCAATGAGTCTTTTGGGAGACGAACTCATTTTGTTTTGAGTTTTGCTATTCGAATCTTCGGTCGAAATGATTTGTTATTGTTTTAGCTAAAATAACCGTTTTCAGTACTTTCTTTTGCTTGCCTTTTTGTATTAATTTTTTCATTCCCTTCCATATTTATTTCACGCTCGTATATTGTTAGTTTATTATTTTCCTTATACGAGGACATGTTTATATCATCCCACAGTTTATTCGCGTTTCATAATCCTTAGCTTATCAGGCCCTAAAAGAGGTGAACAATACAATACAACGTAGTACAAAGGACGTCTAAATACTTAACAGTAGTGGCCCCATTAGTACGAGGCTCGTCTTACCTGTAAAAATGTTACTTTACCTGTTTAAAACTAGGCAATGTTTTTTTCTTAATCAATGGTGAAAATGAAGTGTTTTGAACAACAATTTTGACTGAGCTATTGTAATTAAAAATCGTAGCGTAAAGGTATCTTGATATTATGTTTTCTGTAGGTAGGTATATCTGTATTATCTGTGTTGCGTTGAATAATAAAATTCATTGATTCATTATCAAGAAGTTCAGATTTTTCAGAACAAGACGATATTCTAGATTTAGAATTAGATAAACTTTGTCAATTTACACTTGTAGTACTCTACCTTCCAAAATTGTATACCCATAGTTTTTTTACAGTTTTAAACCTATAAAAAATAAATGATAAGTTCTAGTTTCAAGTGTCAAAGTGGTCTCACTATGCTTTACAATACTATACTTTAAATTCTCCATTATTTCATTTTATTTGTTTGATTCTAAGTCAGTATGTTTTGCTTCATCTCGTTTAACACATTCACTGCAGCATAAAAGGTAGCTGTATCTACGTGCTGCCCATATCTGCTTAGCTATGGACATTGTTATGTTTAATTACGGTGTGTTCATCTGAGAATATATATTTAAGCGTGTGTAACAGGTATAATATAATGTGTGGTATGACGGTTGTTTGATGAGATATAATGGATCTTCGGGCAGTTTGGTGTAGTTAGAGAGCAATGAATGTGCTACTATACCTAAACAAATATGTACATTATACATGATATATACCTGTAAAAGACGACGTTTCTTACTTTTATTTATCTAGAGTAAATATTTCATTAGTTTTACTCAGCACTGTCCGACACGACAGCAATACTATACATATTACCAATGATCCTACATATTTATTATGTTATCTAAACACTAGTAATATTCTGTAGCAATAGTTACCTAAGGTACAAACGACAGACATTAAAATAAATGTGTTTTTTAACACATTTTTAGGAATCATGCTTATGCTTATTCTTCTCATAAAATATTTAATAATACAACCCTATAGTAATATCAGTTTGTTTGTCAAACAATACAAGCGAAGTAAACCGATTAGAGGCAAATTGAGTGGCCGATTACTGCTGAATGGTCTGACGAGGGCGACGATAAACGATCTCCCATAATTTATGGGACAAATTGTTGTTATTGCACGAAATCCACTTCGTGGGAATAACAACCACATCGAGGTTAGTTGCTGGATATAAAATCGGTATGAAATATCCTTACATCACTAGGGGTGAAACCTACTGTATTTTTAGTCACTACCATATATCCAATTTACACATTCATAAGAAGCGAGTTAAAATTAGTACCAGAGTTCCACTGCGAGACATGCATCAGCACTCCGCAATCAATCTGTCGTTGGCGTGTAGTGTAACGTTCAAACCCATACGTTTTGTTTAGAAATTCACACAACTTTTGCTCATTTTAATTAAAAGGAGCGTTTCTATGAACATTACCTGGTGTATAGAGATAGCCCAATTATCTTCACAGAGCTGAGTTTCGAGAAACGGAAAGTTATAGCGAAGGCAAATAAGTACGAGCGCTAGCGTAACTTGAAGCTATATGCAAGTTTTTAAGCGCTCACTAGTTTTCCAACCAAAGTCGACGTGCGATCTACTTGAGAACTTTGTACATGAAAATCGTTTTACGCTGGAGGACAAAACAGTTTTATGAATGGCTTTCATAGCCAACCCTGAGAACCAACGTGATAGAGGCACTAAAGAAGTGGTTCAATGCATACTTACCTGTATCTTGGAACTTTAAAAGTTTATTTCTAAACGAATATGCATCCTAAATGGCTTATTTCAACATTCAAACTGCGATATCACCACGGTTTTTGAATAGTGAAATTCTTTTAACTTTGTTCGCGTTTTTATATTGAGATAAACTTATCTAAAAATAATAGATAATAATATGTTTCAAATAACTTTATTAACACTATTTTTTGTTCTGATCATTTTATATACCTAAATATTTCTAGGAGCTAGTTTCTCGCTGCCGTGACAATAATAATTTAGGCACTATATACATGAAAACAATGAAATAAAATAGGTCAAACTAAATTAGATGGTTTCAACGAGGAAACTTCCCCCAAAGCTATGCGAAAGTATTACCTATGTCTATTGTTTAGGGAATGCTAGCTATCATTAATGTGTCTTTCTTGTTACAAAAGAGCTTCATTTTATGGCACTAGCACACCTTACCTTACGACCTAAAAACTTACACAGTTGCACTATTCTCAGTTAAAATATTGTAACATTGTTTTCATTTGTCGTGCGCTCATCGCCAGACTTCAGAGTGAACAAAGAAATTACTCATTTGTTGTAGGTTCATTTATGAGGAGTAAGAAATAATTGTAATTTTTTTGTGAAAATTATAAATGCCATCAATATAAATTGTAGGGGATATTTTAGTGTAACGAAACCTTCAGTTTTTAGCTTTATTTTTCTAGTCCTTAGGCAGTTACCTACTACTTACTAGACATTTATAATAATAGATGAGAGGCTTGAACACACATTAAACGTAAATGTTTACACAAAACACGATTTTTTTATATTTTCATGATAAATTAGGCATGACAAGAAGGACACCGCCCACTAAACTTTGTCCATTAAAAGCTGCTTCAAAACGATACACTTTTACGTATTTAGGTACCTACTGTTGATAGATAATAAAAACAGTGAATTATAAATACTTTTTCTAAGTGAATTATACAGTTTTTAGCATAATTAAAACTAGAAAATTCTGTCCGTTGAGTCGATACTAATTTTGCAGAAACATACCTAGGTTTGCCTCCGGGTTACTAAAATAAAAATTTTGACTGTTCCAAGTCAAGTGTACTCTACCAACAAAGGTGATAATCAAGAATGTGTTGTTTTTTTTCTTCCATTCAAACGAAAAACAGATGCCGCAAGACAAGAATTCCAGAAAAGGAAAACCATATACTTATCTGATAAAATTGGTGCGTAATTGGAAAAAAAACTAATTAGAGTTTGCATTTGGGTCAGACTGGCTCCAGGCAGGCGGGTTAAAGGCATGTACATAATAGGTTACTTTCACACAAAATATTACAATAAATTTTTTTTTAAATGTGATTTAATGATTCTACCTCTATATTTGAAAATGTGTCATTGAATCAGGAGCATAAATATATTTTGCATGTTTTATGCAAAAAATATGAACTAAGTAGGTACTTGATATTTATTATAAATTCATTTGTTTTAATTTGTTTAAGCATAAGTAAGCATTATTAAATGGGCCTGAGGCTCAGTGTGTCTCTTAGAAAAGTTATTAAAAGACGCTGACGTATCTTTTGAGTTTCGCAAACATCTGAGTTGCCATAGGCGAATAAAAACAACTTTCAAAGTGGATGAGCTTGATGAATAATAATTGTAAAAATGTAATTTGTCGTCTGTTTACTTAAAAACAAAAGATTGTCTCAAGCGATCTTCACTATAAGATCATCTCATACATATATAGTCACCTATTATAAGAACAGGTACGCATAAAGTTATTCTGTATTTTCAGCAAAAAAAAAAAAACTATTACGTATCTTTAGACAGAGTTAATCTGTCCAGCGTGATTTATTAAATTTTGGTTGGGTAGAGCGTTTTCTTTGTTCAAGAAGCCTTTGAAACATGGCCTTTATTTTGGTCCTAATTATTTGACAAGCAAATCCTTTATTCCGCTTCTCATCTTTCGCAAAATGGGCATTAGGTATGTTGTTCAACGTGATAAGAACCCATTTGAATTCGTTTAGAGTAATCATGCAAATGAGACTAAGCGCGCGGTAACAAGATCAAACCACAGTATAAAAGAAGGATGGTATTATAAATGTAATAACATTAACCTCTTTAGTGCAAATATAGTTAAATATATGAACCCTGCGCGGATCTAATCAATATGTATATAGGCAATAGGCATGTAAAATTTAAAATGAATTTAAATTGTTGGGAAATAAAAAACGGATTTGAATTTTAGATTTATTTTTCAACCTAACATTGTCGTAACTTCGTAACTTGACAGATCACCAGCTAATTTAACAGGTGTACTCAACTATGAACATTGTTCATACACTTAAAAGTAATTACACAATCAGTACCGAAAAACAATAATTCATTTTATCACGAAATTTACTTTTATCACGAAAATACTATACTTAATATTACTAAATTCCATTTAATCAATTTCATGAATGAAGGGATAAAAATAGAAACTATAAACATTACTCACGTTGACTATTATCAATACACTATCTAATTGTAGCTACTGATTCAAAATTCCATTGAAGTTTGATGGCTTCGAAGTTAAAAAATAGGAGGAATTACGGAAGACATTAGGTATTACAAAAAATAAATAAAAAGAGAGATGTTAATAATCTAAAGACTAGCTTAGAATTGTTGTTTATAAAAGTAGCTAAAATAATTCGACAGTAGAAAATGTATAAAAGAATAAAGGCGATATTAAATGCTAGAAGTTCTTACTACTACTGGATACAGAATAGAGTTAGTAGTTCGGAATGATGAAGTTAATTCCATTACACGGGAAATGTCTTAATTACTTTACAATGATCTAATAATAACGAAAACTTAATAAAGTCTCAACAAGGATTACTAATCTACCCTCGAACTCTAACAGTATACATGACGAGAGTCTACTCCAATCACAAGCTAATACTTTAGAAATAGGAAAGGCACAGTTGAAGTATAAAATTTATTGCTGACTTCCCTACCTAGACACTTTCGTTACACACACTAAGTCAAATTTTCTAAATAAATAAGAGCTAACTGACTTCCTTCAGCATACTTTTCCTCGTGCTTCGGTGACTTCCTGGATCTCGAACGAGAAGTAATTTTATTTAAAAAGCCAAAAACTTTGAAAAACCTTGAGTTAATTAAAGTAACTCTGCATTTCCTCAGTAACTATTGTGTTGACTTGATTACTAGGCAAAGTACATCTCGATTTAATTAACGGATTGTTGCTAGGCATGTTTTTGTACTAATTTATAGTGTTCAATGAACATTATTTGATTTGATTTGATTGATTTCGTAAAGACTAGATTTGGCACGGCTAATGAAAGATGCACTAAAATTAATTAACCTAAAAGTTACGTTCGTCGTTAACCACTAAATATTTTCGTATTACACTTACTACATTCTAATGTCTAACTTGTATGTGCGTATTGCCAGTTAATTGTCTAAGTTACGTACGTTTTGTAAGAAAATAGGATTTAATTTTTGTTTCAGAAAATATTTTTTTGTCTTTGAGAGAACATTCTATTCAATTTATGAACGACTCGTTCCGTAATTATATTATAATAATACCTACTAGATTGACAAAGATTTAGCTAATAACAATTAACGAGGCTACTCGGTCGTTGACTATTTCATCTTGTAGTAACACAACTATTTAAGTTACATTACATAATACTCGTTACAATATTTATCGTAGGCTTTCGGTTAAATCGTTGGATTATGAATACTCGATCATATAATTCAATGATTTGAAACCGCATAATTGGATAAAGTAACAACACTCCCAATTGACATAATAATGTGGAACGAGCTAGCATGCAGTTACAGAGCCAAAAGTATTTTGATTATTCACTAATAAACCAAATTCGTTGAAGTTTTTGAAACTCTTAACTATTTCATAAATAACGAATAAAACTTTAACAGTAAGCACCGCACTAATAATAAAATTACGAAGTGAACTTTAGCTCTCGTAGAAAATGTTCCACCACAAAAAATTTACTAGCTCTAACTCCTATCTAAGTAATTTTATACAACTTAAGTTAAATTTATTAAAGTCTCTTGAACAGTTGAACCGGCCGCGAGCGGTAAAGAAAGGTAGCGTGGAAAATGGAAGAAGGACGTCACATTAAATCATACAATTACAATCAATCACCAATCCTTCTGTCGAAACTAGAACGCAACACTGAAACGGTAGTCGAGTTCATAAAAGTCACTGCACTGTGCCACCGATTTCAAACTTTCACTCATTACATTCCTATACGATAGAGAAGTAGGACTGGGAGAGAAGAGAGGAAAGGAGGGTAGAGGAGGGCGCCTAGCTGTGCGTGCGCCTAGATGTACACCTCGTGGTGCTGGTGCGGCCGGCTCCGCCGGGACTAGGAGCCTCGCTCCGCCAGCTCGACGCCGCCGCCCTCGTCCAGCGGCCCGACTCGCTCCACAACATCTACTTTCCTTCTCTCAGCGATCACTATTCTTATCTTTTCCTCCTCGGTTATCGGTCGTTCCACCACCTCCGGCGTGGTTGGCGATCGCAGAGTGGCGCTCGCTTCGTACGACGGTGACGATTCAGACGATAGCCTCCTCTTGGTGCCGGTGAACCGGAGACTGGGTCTTTTGTGAGGCACCGCGAGCAGAACGGGGCGGAGGAGGCGGGATTCTTCTCCTCGGAGGGAGTGTCGTTTGTCGACGCGCTGTCGTCGGTTTTGGACGAAGGAGTCGCGTCGTGGTGGACTGCCGGGCTCCAACTCCTCGCCCTCGTCGGCGTCGATGAAGCGGGCATCCTCCTCGTAGAGTGCGCCGGGCGCTTCCGATGTGGAGTCTTGTCGGCGGCGGCTGAACGCGTGCGGAGAGAGCGAGGCCCGCCTGGGAGGCAGCGCTGAGGGTAGTAGGGCGTGGTGCGAGTGCATCGTCCGTCGCCTGCTGCGATTGGGCGAGGGCAGCGGCTGCTTGGGCTCGCTGTAAGTGAAGTTGGTGGGTAGCGAGGGCACCTTGGCGATGGGTCGCGGCGGGGCGAGGCACTCCTGCAGCGCGCGGCACAGCG
Organism: Eulithis prunata; assembly: GCA_918843925.1. Taxonomy (NCBI): domain Eukaryota; kingdom Metazoa; phylum Arthropoda; class Insecta; order Lepidoptera; family Geometridae; genus Eulithis; species Eulithis prunata. The sequence continues at coordinate 3,309,532 of OU974014.1, read as the reverse complement.
CGCGGTCCTCCTCGTCGTCCGCCTCGCGCTCCAGCTCGCGCTCGAGCTCCACGTCCATGTCCATCTCGTCTTCCATCTGCTTGTGAGATTCTTCCAGGTGTTTCATGAGTACCTGTTGAAAATGGAAATAGGTAGAATGCCTACAGTTCCTTTATCTCTCTTTTTGATATGGGGTTTAGTTTGAATACTTACAGCAACAACCACATTGACGAGTACGAACTGTGCCATGAGTACGAACACCACGAAGAATATTGGTGCTATGATTGTGGAAACGCAACAGTTCCTTACGCAGTCCACGGAACTGTCGCAATCTTCCCGAAGGGTGTCTTTCATTATTCCGTTCCAGTTGTCGCCAGTGGCCACTCGGAACAAAGTAAGGAATGCCATGCCAAAGTTTGCAAAGTGGGCATGTTCACCCAGCCCTGTAAAAAAACATAGCTCATATCTAATGGCTATTTTAAGACCCTTTTAAGATAATCCCTTGCGTCATACGTAGATAAAAAGATGGATTTAAATTTAACAATATGGGTTTCTCGAGAATCCAATTATTATAGAGTAGAGTTGGAAATTGCCCCAATTAAGATTAGGAATCAATTTTCATCGGATGTGAGCATGTAGGTTGATTTATCCGTCCCCTTATAAGATACATGAGATAGACGTTTGGAACGAATCCAACTAAATTCAAGGTTTAACTCGTGCAAAATACGATGCTGATCCATCTCCAAATGTTCAATTTAACGTTCAGCTTGTACTAAAAACATGAAATGAATTTAAGTATCTGTTGAACGTAAAATAACGTACCTTGACAAGGGATTTCATCAGAACATTCCAATCGTCCAAATAATTCAACTCCCAAAGCCGCAAATATGAAAAACAGTAGAAAAAATAGTAGACCCAGGTTTCCCACTTGCGGCAGCGCTTGCATCACTGTGTCTAGTAAAGCTCGAATGCCCTTAGCCATTTTTAGCAGTTTCAACACTCTTGCTATCCGCAAAACTCTCATAACCCTCATTATTGTCGGGTTTATTGGAATAATATTACTTTCAAGCTCTTCTAAAACAATGCCCACAATGGAAAGTATCACTATTCCCACGTCCAATTGGTTCCACTTATCTTTCATGTATATCTTTATCCCAAGAGCAACTAGTTTCATAATAGCTTCGAGAATAAAAACTGCCGTGAAGAAATAGTTGAATATCTTTAATGCGTATTGCAAAGCCGGTGGCATTCTGTAGTATTCAATAGCCATAGTCACAACGTTCAGTCCGATCACTCCAGCGATGGCTAAGTCAAAATATTTCGAAGTGACTACATTGTGGACAAATAATCTATAGTGCGAATAATCCGCGTAATAAGGTCTTTGGTGCATTTCTGAAAGAAACGTAAAACAAACATTTATTTCAAGTAATAACCTTGTGACACTTTAGTCAGTTTCTATAGAAGCACTTCGACGAAAATATTTGTTGTCTAGACAACTTTTATTAGGACAATAGTCGGATGTTTTGTCTGCTAAACTTGTTTTACTAACTTCGTCGTTTTTTCTCCATTTGCAGAGCTCGTTTCGCCGCGCGACGGACTCTTTCCTCCTTTTCTTGTTCTTCGCGACATCGGTGAAAGTTCTCGACGACAACTCCGACAAACATGTTAAGCACAAAGAACCCGACGAGCAATATAAACGCGATGAAGTATAGTAGACGCCATTCCGAGTAATTTACTATTGGCTAGGGAATAAAATTACACATTATTAAAATGTTCAGAGAGTAAGTAAAGTGTTAAACAGGGTAGCCTATGTACAGTGGTCCAAAATTTTTTTGGGTAGACGAAATATTGCTCACTAAAAGGTACTCAAAAAAAGTGTAAACTCTGACTTTCGCGAAACATAGCTACTTCGGGATGTCTTCAACTGAAAAAAACGTTTGAGACCACAGTAACTTGACGCCTCTGTATAAGACTAGAAAATTTATAAATTTTAAGACAGGGTACGGACATTGACAATAATGTTAGCATGCAGGTTCTTATATCAGTGAAATTCTTACCTGTTGATCAACGCCTACCGCATCGAGTCCCGTGTACATAATATTGACCCATCCATCTCTCGAACTGAGCACGAACAATGACATCAAAGCCTTGCCTAGATCGTCGAAATTGTACTTTCTGTTCACCCATACATTGCCGTCGATAGCTAGGCAGTCAGTTTTGTTCTTTACATTTTTTATGTTTGCACCTTCGCAATAGAAAAACGCGCCTTTGAACAGCTGAAAATGTATTAAATCTGTTACTTCTTTCTCAACTTTTATTTATATATATTTTTATAATAAATAATAGCGTTATATACAATGTAGAATATTACATTTACTTAAGTATACAATGTTACATTTTGCCCAATGTATGTAGCTTGCATGCATAAATAATATATGCTATGCGACTAGTCTCCGGAGAACTCGCTTTGAAATCCAGAAACTGGTCTTGAGAAGCCCGGACATCGAGTTAGTGAACATGCTCATTCAATTATACGATTTCGAGGGATATTGCTTTGATTCTAGTAGAGACAGGGAAACTATACTTGGTTTAACTAAACTGGTTATCTAGCCACGATAATAAAGTTAGGTTGCTATTCAAAGGTTCATTGATATACAAAGAGAATAGTAACAAACAAACACGGCCAGTATATTAAAACTAGCCGTCGCCCGCGGCGTTGCTCGCGTTCTACCCTTTAGGGTGCGACTTTTCAAAATTCCTTTCTTAGTGCGCCCCTACACTATATAAGGAACCTACCCTCCAAATTTCATACCTCTAGGACTTGTAGTTTAGGCTGTGCGTTGATTCTATGTCAGCTTCAAAAGAGTTTTATATATATTGATGATGATGATGATGATGATGATGATTGGCCTAAAAGTGGGTTTTAGGAATGTTAATCTCTATCAATCTACAGTTAAAAAAACCCTTACCTGAACACCCAGAATGCCGAAAATTATGAAAAAAGTGCAACAAATGAGCACAATGTTTCCGATGGGCCGCAGTGACGACAGTAACGTTTGTACTACTAGCTTCAATCCTGGAGCTCTATTTATCACTCGTAAAGGTCGTAAGGACCTTAGTAATCTAAATACCTGTTCAGAAAAAAACACTATAGGTAGATAAAGAAAACGCAGTGCCTAAGCTGTATAAGTAAGGTTAATTACCGAATGTTGTTCAAAAAATTATAATATGTGTTCTGTTCTGTTTAAAATAAATGTAATTTTTCTATGTAACGAATCATAAAATTATCACTTACCCTGAGAATTCCGAATATTCTTGGACTGGATTCTGAGACCAGTGACATTAGTAGATCAATGATGGATATTATCACAAGGGATCCGTCCATGATATTCCATCCAGAAGTAAAGTAAGCCTCGTTGCCGTAGAACATTCCAGAAGCTACAACCTGTGAGCAGAACGTCAGATTTCTAAGTTGTAAACCTATGTTATAGGTAATCCACTCAATAAGATCACAAAGTTTTACGTGTTAGAACACTGGATCATCGTACTAAGTAAAACAGGGTTAGTGTAGATTTCAAATCGAGTAATCCTAATTGAATAAACAAAGGCAGCAAGCTTAGAATAGGGTGAAAGGAACAACATTTTAGTATTCAATGTATGCGGCTAGAATCCTGAAATGTGAAAAAAAAGTCGTCGCCAAAGTGATTTTCTTTTTTTAAATTCAGTAACAAGGAAGGTGTCGTATATTTTTATGATAAAGTTCCTGTTGCCGGATAGACCAGCAATAAAAATAGCTACGATATAAAAATGTACCTAGAAATAAGATCAAAGGTGACTTTGTAATAACAAAATACGAGCTGTTTCATAAATTAAAACACCAAAAGATTTCCCTTGAACAATGACCATTTCACCTATATTCCAGGTAATAACCTGACAAATTCAGAGTAAAAAGTCAACAATGTTACAATTCTTAAGAGTTCAGTGTAGTTGCCTCGTTGGGAAAATTGCATTGTCCGATAAAGGTGCACTTTCTTGATTAAAAGTGGCAAAGTTAATATTCATACTTAAAAATTATGGATTGTCATTGGTTCAGCGAAAGCAATCTAATCACATGTTTCATGTATGAAATATAATTCGGTACTACAGCCCAAACCCTAGTGCCAAGTACTTTCAAAATGTTACGTTTCAATATTAATTATACAATAATAATATGAACTCTTCAGAAAAGTTGAAATGACGGTACATTTTACTAGGGAGTTAGATAGCATTAACCACAAATATAATGAAACATCTGATAGAGTATGTCATGTTAGTAGCATGCTTCTCTAGTGCGTAGTGCACCCAATAACAGTTGTATTTCACGTACCTTTATAAACATCTCGATAGCAAACACAACGGTGAACACATAGTTTGCGCTCGACAAAAAGGATCTCTCCTTGGAATTGGGCGGAATGTTGGGTCGTTCCATGGCGAGCGTTATGCAGTTCAATGCAATGAACAAAAGGACTATGTTGTCGAACCAGCCTCTCGAGACCGTCCATGCGCAAAGTCTTCTCGCCCTGTATACAGAAATAGAATCAAAACTAGCTTGGCGAAACTCTTGAAAACAAATCAACTTATAAAACGTTTATATGAAATGCGTTTAGTACAAAACAAGTGGTGCATTTTCGCAATAATAAAAGTCAATCAAAACTAGTATAAGGCTTGTCTTTACGGTATACGTCCTATTGTCTCCATTGTAGCTTTATAAAGCTACAGTGGAAACAATAGAACGTAAGCTATTGAATATACAGTTAAAAAATCGTTTAAAAAATTTGTCTATTATAGAGTATCACACGGTTTTGCCATATCATTTTCTACCTTTATACTTCGGAACTTCAGTGTTACACCGCACCCCGTGAATAGGCTATTCTCTAAAGGCTTTGTCATGGATGTTTATGTCTAAGCTAGGGCTAATACCTTATAATACCCCCAAGCCACAAAATGTGTTCATTTGCAAGTGCCAAAAGCTTAGCATCATGTAGGTATATACAGGTCAAAAAGGACCACGAGCGCTTACTATGTTATTTTATCATTAAACTATGATAAATGGTAGTCTTCGCTCCGCTCGGTAAGCATAATTCAGTTCGACGCTGCGAACTGGCTTAAATACCATCCATTACCCTGAGCCGTTACTCTCAATATTCAATTTTTCAAGAATTCAATGAGTATAAAATTTTATTACTCACGAGAATCATCTAAACCTTTAAATCCAATATACGGGATCTTACAGAGATCTATAAATCTTTTTCTTATTTTGTTCGGTAGCATATTTCGTTCAGTCTCCAAATCATGCCCTATAGTAAAAGTTAATTTAGCTTCTCCAACGAATTCATTTACTAATAAAATATTTATGGAACTCACTCAGAACACAGAGGGAAATTCAGCAGCAGAAACCTAGCACAAAACTACGTCAGGTCATCCACTAACAGACTTCCAACTTGTCTCGTTTATTTCGAGGCCTTTGAATTAACCAGCACAGCTTGATTCTCTTGACTTTTACATATTAATAAGTACACTGAATTCTAGATCTATTACGATTATTATACCGGGAAAAATATTGGCGCTTGGTTTCTACTGTCTTTATATTGATTCAAATAAAAGAAAAATAATTCCCCTAAAATTCAGGACTAAGAAAATTCATGTAATACTCTTGAGCCGGGTTTATTAAACAGTGACAGAGCTTACGAATTTATAACGGAATTTTGTAATCTGAGGTTACGAGTGACAGACAGTCAAAAAACTTGAGAATGTCTAAAATAATTGTAAAGAAAAATTTATTATTTTGTCCTATGTTGAGTGTGTTTTAACAATATATGAAGGTGGATTTGCAGCTTTTAAAATCATTTAGGCTCAATTACAAGCACGTCGACGTCGTATAGTTTTACATGCGACAATTATGAATTTGACGTTTTACGAGCTCAGCTTACCGAACTATTCTGACGCTACGAGTATACTGTTTTTGATCTAGAAGACGCTAGTATTTAAGTACCTAGTAAAAACTTACTTGTTATCAGGTGCGAAAAGGTACAAGGAGTAATGTTCCTTCTCCTTCAGACATCCTGTAGGCTCCATGAATCGGAAGAGGTCTTTGAACCTCAGCTGTCTTCTATCGAAACGTGATGAGAATATACACATTCTTGTGTTGTTTATGGCCACCTATAATATAAAGCAATAGAAAAACTGATAACTGGAACATTTTTTGATCCAAATTTCACTGAGCCGTAGAAAAAAATCAGGGAGTATAGTAAATTCATGAAAATATACGCAAGCTTAAGTCCTACTTATCTATTTATTGAAGGGTATATATTTTTGATTACTTCCTTGTTCCTTGTAGTTTGTTTCACAACGTACGACGCAGAAAAGGCGGCGTGAAACTAAGATTTAGGAGGAAACAACAAAGAAGATTCTCTAATAAACATTAGTTTAACTATACCTATGGTGTTTACTCACCTCTTCATTGATCTGTTTCAGAGGTAATGGTTGGTTGTTCGACCGTATCGGTAGAACTTCGTTTATCGTTGCCCTTGCCGTCACGGGTGGTAGTGGGGGTGGAGATATGAGATTGCTTGTTTTTACTTCCGATGCTGTTGTTACTGTTAGAAAAAATGTTTCCTTAGTTAGATAACATTTTATGGAAATCGTACTGATATTCAAATCCCCACTGGTTGGGGTTGTAAGTAGTTTGTACAGGTATATTTTTATTCTGATTTGATGAGAGTGAGAAATAATTTTTATAACAAAAAGTAAATAAAAGCACTGCTTAAATATTGACATTATGGATTGCAAAAATCATTAAAATAATTTATTTTTATTACAAAAAATACTTACTTGCCAGATAGTCGTTGGTAAGTGACAGCCTATGAGGCGGGGGCCTTACATTATCTATCACTGTTGAATCTGAAGCGAAGCCAGCTTCCGGAGCCTTCCAGGAAACCTTAAATTGTATATTATTTTGAAAACGGTTGCCGAATCATATTGTTTCAACTTTTTTCAGTTAAAAAAATAGAAAAAAGAAAAATCTAATTTTTACAAAATTATAAATTGCATTATTTTTAGCCAACCACAGTAAAATAAAAGTTGTGTTTACACACAGTAGATATCTTGACGATGTAAGGTTTCTGACTGTTTGTCGTTTTTGAACACTGAGAGGATGTGACAAATAAATACCCAATAAAATGACTTACATCAGGCAACAGTGGGGCATTATGTGCAGACACCCTCCTGGCAGGAGGTGCCAGTACTCTTGGCGCTGGTAACTGCGGTCGTGTTCTGTTGTTGGGGATCTCCGACTGCGTGTCGTTTTTAATCACCATTGATGATGAGAGGAGTATCTCATTCTTTCGGAGATTTGAACCTGTGATTAAATGAATTGGAGTAAATTTGAAAAGGTTTTATCATTTTGCATCGGTTTAAAAAACTCTGGGTCATCTATAATAACTTGAACTTTATGGAAACCATGAAGGCCCTTAATGAAATAAATTGTTTTTGATAGACAGTTTAAGTTTGTAACTTTCTTGACCTGAAACTGCAGAAGAAAACTGATTGAACTAGAATTATTCCTACCATTACAAACAGCATGATCCCTTCCGTTGTTCAATACAACTGCATCTGAGTCAGAGCCTGCCCTCTGTTTTGGCTTTCTTCTAAGACTTGGTCTTGATAATCTCCAGCTATATCCTCTTTGAACCCTGCATTTATCTTCACTTGTAGTTGGAGTTACTCCTACTATGCTGACATTCCTAAAATCGTAAATATGTTTAAAACATCACGAACATATTGAAAGCAAACCTCTTACCATATATTCTTATAACTTACTTCTGTGAGCTAAGAAGGCTGGACTTATCACTGGTATTCAAACAGTTATCATCTTTCTCCTTCGCAATAGTCAGTTGCAAGTTCTTTTCTGGCATTATCGGGGATTTAGGAGTTATTGGCGTAGTAGCAGGGGATGTCGACCTAACTGGAGGAAGAGCTAATGTCAGGGGAGGTAGGGCTAGACTAAGGGGAGGAGGGGCTAGTGACATGGGTAGCCTCGCCTTTTCAGCTCCGAGTTGCGCTTGAGCCGAGTGTAATGTTAATGTGTAGCTGTTTGGTGGCTTCAGTAGACCTGGTATGCTGGCACACTGGAAGTAATGATGCTGTATTAAAAAGTAGGTAGTTATGGTACTCTATAACGTCCAAACTTCTCGTTGAGTAAGCTTTACTCGAGAGTACAGTAATGGATGCTTTCACACTGCCAGTGTACGACATTTACAAGATATCGTCGGAGAGATAGTACAAGATGCTGTGAAACCGTGTCAGTGCCGACAACGGTATTTTTATTACCGACACATCGGTATTGGATATAGGTAGATTTTTGTTTAAATCACGCTGGAGTAAAGCTTACTGCACGTGCATAAAACTGGACAGAAGTAATACAAAATAAATCCTTCACGATTTTAAAATACAGTATTTTACGTACTGAAGTGCGGTCAATAGAGTCCAAACTGGACAGCATAGATGATCTCTCCAAACTTAAGGCCACATGAAAATCCCTGAACGAAGCTCCAGGCTCTAAGGTGGTTGATGGCGAGTCCTGGGGTGTAGCGGCGGTATGAGTGATCATTGGTAATGCTGGACCATCTGTGTTACCTGCATTGTTTGCAAGCATTTTTTCCTGCAAAAATGCTCTAAATATTGAATTTGCTGGAGTAATCTCGAAGTCATAAATAAATATTGCCCTAAAAATCTTATAAGGGTACGATTCGGATAACAAATTGAATTTCAACAAGATCTTGATTCAGGTGTTGTCAAAGCACTTATGAATATCAAAGCACCCTGCCGGCGCCCTGAATACTAACTCTATTCGTGAATAGAGGCTAGGCTTGGTTTCAAAGCGACATCAGAGTTGACGTTATCTTTTGTTCTAATAATTTTATTTATATCTCGTGAGCGAAAGACAACGTTTCGTGCAAATGAAATCTTTTTTCACGAGCCCTAATGCAATGAGCCAAATTGTAATATATCTCACCTTCTGTAAATTACATTTGTTGGATTGAGCACAGTCCTTACAGAGCGTGGGATGGTGGGTGGATTTAGCTTTGCGACGACGCATCGACTTTTCCTTGTGCCCGTTTACATCGCCTTTTGCTTTTCTTACGTCGTCAGCCGATTTCCAGTAGTTTTTTATTTCGTTCTGCGAAAAAATATTGAAACACATTTGGATTGTATTGGAATAACCCTTTTGTACCTACTGTTGAGCGAAATTATTATCCGAAAGTAATAACTCACATAAACTTCAATAATATGCAAAAGTAGTTCGCAAAGCTATAAAAAATGCATAAATATTGTAGAACAAACCATCGCGTTCATAAATTATGAACGAATGCCTAGCAGACGTAGATATGTAAATGGTATTCACCTGAGAAAAGCTGTCGCTCGAATGTGATCCCGAATTGGAATCCTCGTATTGTAGCTCGTTGTTGTCTGAGAAGCATTCGCCTGACAATTTGGATTTTGCTAACTCCCTCTGCTCACGTTCCCGCCTCTCGTTTCGCTAAGAGATTGAATTACACATGAGAAGGTGTTTCTCCCCAAATTTAGCGAATGAGAATGTTTATCTTAATACAGCACTCACCTCAGAGCTAAATCCTTCGACTAGAATAGCAACCAACAAGTTGAACAATACGTAATTCCCAAAAGTCATGAGTGTAACGAAATATAACGCGGCCCAATGGCTCGTCTTTTCCATGCCGTTAAACAACACAACATTCCAATCTTCCTGTGTCAAAACCTGAAACGTTTACATCAAAGTAACCATTCGGCTCGAGCGTGTAAAGTCGCTCTACCACATCAAGTATCATCCAATATTCAATTCACTTTAATAAATCAAAATAAGCAAAGTGTGCTGTCATATTGTAAGTCGTGCCTTTGTTTGTTATATAATGTAAAGTAATTCAGTGTTAATAAAGTAAACAAATCAATAAAAAATACTTGTTATTGTACAGCGTGTCAGCTGGTGTTAGTGTAGACAAGTATAGCATTGTTGTGTTAGTGTACACTAATAATGAAAGGGAACACAGACGGCGGTTGGAGTACACAAAGCATATCAAGGAGTCCAGCATAACCTACACTACACAAGCAAGATGCACTAGTTAGCTACAAAGAGCGCTCGCTACGATGCATTTCGTAAACTCTATTGGGTACTTAAAGCAATCTACCACGCCGAATCTCTCTCTAGATTTGGTCTAATTCGAGTATTTGTCTTTATTTACAACCTCTATCAGGTTGTAAAATAAGACAGGTTTAAATCAATGGTTACGAGAAACGCGTCATTTAGTCTTAACAAAATATTGAAACGGGATTGCAAATAAACCGACTATTGATGCCTAGTCTAGGGACGGAGCTAGGCTTACCTGGAACACCGTGACCGTCGCCCACAGAATGTTATTAAAATGTTTCCTGTCGCATTCGCACTTGGGATGGTGTGAGACGATCTCTGGGCAGGTACAGTCGCGCTCGGCGCCATTGTCTTCCACGTACTTGCAAAACTTACCACCGAATAGATACATGCCCAGAATACTGCGCGGTGAGGGCCCGATGATAAAATGAAAGAAAAAGAAAATGCTATGCGCATACGCCGCGACCGAGACAACCTGACGACGCGCAACTGTGCGAACGACAACACTGCTACGTCCCGTTTAAATAAATAACACTAATGTTACGGGCTGTGTAATTACAAACCTCTCTGTGATAAATTGTTCTCCCGTGCTAAAATTGTGCCACAAGACCTAAACGCTACAGTTTGAAAGTGACCGTAAAATTAGTTTTATTTTAATAAGTTATGGTCTGTTGGTACTGAATGGTGATTGCAGTAACAAACGATCCAGGCCTATACCTATAATTGGTTAAGCAGTGTTGTGTTATCGCCGTTGGGACGCTACCGCCAACAACGGATTTATAAAATGTTAATTGATCTAAATTACATAGATACAGTAATTAACATTGTGTTGTTTAGTGCAATTAAATTTATTTGTAAATATCATACCATTATTAATTTCATTCTTTATTACTGCCTCGTAAACTGATAGAAAAAAATATAATGCAGTCAAATAAATTGGAAGAAAAACAGACGAAAAATGTGCATAATATGCAAATGCCTACAGTAAAAAATATAAGTAATAATATTTATATTTATAATCTTTTTAATTATTCGTAGCGAAAATCATGAAAATTGTATGCAATACTTTTAAATTATTTATGCAGAAGGAAGAGACATAGTAAAGATAAAAGTAAAGAGGTTCAATTGTATTCAGCATTTGCAATAAACTGAAAATTCAAGACTAGGGAAAGTATAATAGAAAATTAGTTTGCTATTGAAGTTAAAAACAAGGGTGCTGGGGTTGCCGAAATCAGTGGAAACTTTGGTCGTAAAATCATTACAGCTTTCAAGAATGCGAGCAAACAAAATATTATGGTAGAGATTTGTAAATAAAGTGCATTCCACGAATTTCGTAAGTTTAAAGATAAATACTAAAGCGTCATGCGGAGTGATAGAGATACTGTAACCGAGTGCGGTCGTTAGTGGGAGTAAGTGGAGGATCGACGAGGTCACGCGACGCGGCTCCGAACGCCCTCAAGCTAACCTACGTACGCTCAACAAGCTCACTGACTAATGTGCTTCGACAACTTCTGATGGGAGTACTGTACGGAACAACTGGTGACGTGACACTAAATGATGTTGGATTAATCTGTTACGTATGAAAACTATCTCACTAGGCGGGTTCTAGGGTAGCTGTTACGCGACTGAACGCCTGTTGACAACGCACGATGCTGCAAGCGAGCTTTCGGTTAACAGAATAGCCACAGTGCTAGCGAGCGCTCCCCTTGCAGCAAGGTGAATGTTCGTTTGTGTACTCGCGTGGTTAGTCGATTAGCCGCCACAGTACAATCCTATGTTATGGGATTGTCATCTGTCATGAGTGTTGACTGCTGACGGACCCGTTTGTAAGCGTTTAGTAATGTTGCAAGTTCAGTCTGTTTCTGGATTGTCTGTTAGGTACTTTTATTGAAAAGTTGAATACCTGAAACACCGTGACAAAGGCCCATAAGAGCGTATCAAAGTTTTTTCTGTCACAATCTGGATCGCCATCCTCGTCTTTCTCGCAGAATTTGCACCCGAAGAGGTTCATACCGAGGATGCTGAACGTTACCACGCAATATACGATTAGATATACGATTCACCTTTCCATACATATAGAGGACAATACAAATATACTATAGGAGAGATAATATACATACGAGTACATATTGTGTGGGTAGAGGCTAGAGATGAGCGATTAGTGCAGGTGCAAAATAAACACGAGTGGTAAAGTAAAGCACAGAAGCGTGACGTCACTATGAATAAGATACATTAAATAGAATATAAAAGTTGTGAAGTGTGATAATGGCGGTGTGTAGCTGGATGATGTCGAAGATAGAAGTGGCACATATATAGGTATAAGGATAAGTATGAAAGAAAATAGGAGAATTCACTCACAGTTAGTGCACAGGTTAAGGGATGCGGGTGTGACAGTTAAGTAGAAACATTCAGAATTTCATATTTTTATGGAGAGTCGAATTAATCTTCTTTGTCTACGGAAAAATGAATGAGCAACCATTAAGTGATTGCTAAAGAGGTGTCTCTACTCGCTACTAACAGGTATGACATACGTAACAGTAAGAACATCGAGAATTCACAAATAGCTATAGAACTAAGAACCCCGATGACTAATATCTAATGAAAGGGTAATCGCAGGTCGAGGTATAAGTAGATTTCAGTAAAATCAAGTTTTAATTGAGCAAAGTAATCAAGAACAGTTTAGTAAAAATTTGCAAAGTTCGGCAATATAAATAAAAATAATGACAAGAAGAAAGTATTTTAGAAGTCGGAGTGTTTTTATACCTAGTCCTAATAGCAGTTTTTTGATTTTCATCTTACTCGAATTAAACTGAGCTGAAGTTTTACATCTTTTAAAGTAGTTTTGAGTAACATGCAGTTTAAATTTTTTATTTAATTTTCAATTATTGTTATGATTTCTAGTTTAAGTAAATTTAATTTAGTTGCCGACTTTATAAACATATACTGATATTAGGCTATACGTTATTAAAGATAAATAATTACCTGAATATAAAGATGAAAAGGACCAGTAATGAAAAGAATACGGCCACATTATCCATAGTCCGAAGCATGACGAATAATTGTCTGCGCAAGTTTGGCATGAAACGCACTAGTTTCAGAATGCGCAAAAGTCGGAAAGTACGTAGTACAGACAGGCCAGAATTACCCGCCATTTCTTTTTCGTGTCCGTAGCTTTGGGCCAGTTCAAATGCGCTGCGTGAAAATAATAAAATCAATTGAATGATGATAATGGTGGACAGCATTTTGTCGATTTACTTGAAGGTTGGATTTTAATAATGTAATTAGATTTTTGGGCCAGTTTTGCGGTGAAACTACATACATTTTCTTAAACTAATATGATTTGAGAGTACTAAAAGAGTATGTGAAATGAAATGCAACCTGCATTTCATTTCACATACTTAAATTAAAATGACAAAAACAATAGGTACCTACTGAATTGTGTTTAGTTTAGGAAAATGCATAAACAGCATTTTGTGGCAGGTAGATAAATATGAACTTTCAGCATAAAAATTGCTTTCGATTCCATGTTCATTATAATCTGTTAAATCACACGGATCATTGAGAACTCTTACCTCAATATCACAATAACTCCATCAAAAACGTTGAAGCCATTCGAAATGTACTTGAAAGGGCCTTCTGCGCCTATTTTGAAAAGCATCTCCACAGCGAATATCGCTGAGAACACAATGTTGCTGATTTCGACTATCACAGTCAACTCTTCGGGCTGATTGTGATATTCAATGCCCATTGACAGCGTGTTGATTAGGATCGCTAGTAGAATACCTGAAACGTGAACCTAACTGAAGAGGGAAGCTTTCGTCGTTTTTAAAATTGCACAAAGTGTCACTGGTAAAATATAATCTTTTTTTTCAGTAACACATTTTATTACCTTGTTGAAAGTATTTGTGATCAACGACGTTTTTGACGTGTTTTCTGATTATACCAAAAAACCTGGATATTTTCTTCCAGAATTTGCAACAGGCGTTCTTGATTCGAGTCTTTTTTGTCAGTTTTTTTGCTGATTCAGCGGCGAGTAGCTCAGCACAGCATGAGTAATCTTCAATGTCTATTGTCTAAATAAAAAAAGAGTAATTAATTATTATATAATTATTACATTAAAAATGTATAAATGTAGGTAAAGCGGTGTGACCACGAGTCTGTCATAGTATATTCAAGCGTGGCTCAAGTCATAGAACTTCTTTATACTTAGTAGTTCCATGGCTCAAACAAAGATTTTTCTGACACATTTCAATGAAAATCTGTCAAAAGTTGTTCACTTGAATCTCAATTTAGACTTGGCTAGTTACTAGATGATTTAATAAATAAAACCAACAGTAACAAATAATGTTCTCACCACAACTATCAAAAACAACAACAACTCTGAACTAAAATAATGTTGACGATAAATGCCGGTAGTTTGCAGATAGGTAAACACTAAGCAGCTTTGAATTCCACAAACGCTAACCAGCTTCCGTTTTATTAGATAGTCAAGTAATTATATTACCGTTACTTACTCCCGCTTGCCAACTTCGCTTTGAGAAGTGAAACCTTACTTAGTTTAGGAATAATTTTTGGAAAATATTAAGTAGATGATATTTATCAAAGGAGTGCCTGTAAGGAGAGAAGTACCTGCTCCGTCGCTATAGTAACTCAAATAGACTTATGTTTCCCCCAAACTGCGCTCTGGTTCCAAATTCTATGTTTGAGCAGAATTTGCCAAACAGTTTTGGGTTTCTAAACCTACAGAAATCTTGCCTTAATTTGCCTAGCGTACCTACTTACAGAAACACATGATAATATTTTACATCTTAAATTCTCCACTGTATCTTCTTTTTACCCTTCAACTCGCTTGCTGATTCCCTTGGCAAGTTCTTCAAAAAACCAGTCCAAAGTAACGTATCTTGTCAGTACCGCAGCGAACAAGACTACAGATAGAACCATATCGCTCCACGCTTTACACATCATTTGTAAAATCTCACCTTTGTATCCCCTTTCTCTTCCCCAGCTCGTTTGCTGATTCCCTTGGTGAGTTCTTCGAAGAACGAGTCCAAAGCGACCTGTCCGGTTGGTAGCGCGGCGGACAGGGCTCCGGACAGCGCGAGCAGTTCCTGACACGACATGGTTCCACCGGCAGCGGCGCGCTCCTCCACTGTGTCTGTCGGCATGTCGAACTCTACGCCACGTAGAATTGTGTCACTACTTTATGTTGCTAGTAAGAGTGGATACAGAAGGTTTGTCGAAAGCATTTCTGATAACGTTGAACTGTGGTAGAAATGTCTCGATCTGGTTTTTGTAGTGAAAGTACGAGCAATAAAAATCATAAATACGATTCAAAAGGAGATTCAAATTGTGTCTAAAGTTACAATTTTTACCCGAGTATAGCGAAGCAAAATGGAGATCAAGTACCACGTTTTCCGAAGCAAAATGGAGATCAAGTACCACGTTTTCTGTACAGCTATCTTTGTATCTTTTGTACAGAATCTAGATATGAACCACTCACGTGCAAACGCATTTGTTAACTGTGTTATGTTCACACTAAAGTGCGACTAAAGAACGGTTTATATCACACGTACTAAAAATCTCTTGCTCAACTCCATCTCAAAATGCGTGGAGTATGCACAGAAAACGTGTACAGAAATGCTTCCGAGATAAAAAAGAGTATAGAGAAAGAAAAAGATAGACAAAACCTATGCTGAAATGTCCAAGCGAAACACAGAAATTGAAAACAGTCCTATCCTAGGTAAGAGTATACAAAATAGAGGAAAAGCGAAGAGTCACATGCCCGTCTAGTTTACCTCTTACTTATAAACGCAATATGTACGTTTATGAGTAAGGCCTGTCTAGAACTACCGTCTCTAGACTCACCACCGCTCGGGCACTTAAGCCAGTCACGTTGAATCAATGAATCTACAAATATGCATTACATTGTTTAAAAAGTTCCTCGAGCAGGAAAATGGAGGTGCAGATAAAGTTTACGCTTAAATTGAGTGAAAATACCTTCAACTTGTTACAAGTTCTGTGGAAAACAACTACTTTTATACGTTACCTCTATGTCTGGTTACCTAGTTTTAAAATGTAAACGGATACATGAATATTAGTGAGTAAGAACCATTACCTACTGCAAAGTGACATAAGAACAGTGTGAATGTTGATGCTTGAGTTTAGTGTATTTTGTATTGATTTTTAATACTCTCTAACCCTATTTAATACTTTATAGCTGCCTGCCGCAGCTACTACCATTCGCCATTACCAGAAGACCAATACCTTACCAAAAAATACCATTACCACGGAAAGCCATAATTACCTTACCAGGATACCAGGCAGAATGAATTAAATGTGCTTGAATGAGTTGTTTTATTTCATCCTGGTATCCTGGTAAGGTAATTATAGCTTTCCGTGCTAGTGGTATTTCTTGGTAAGGTATTGGTCTTCTGGTAATGGCGAATGGTTGTAGCTGCCACAACTTCATACAGTTTGAAAAAATGTCCTGTATATTATGTACAGAGAGCCTCTTGAGAATAAGCAATTAGGAGTTCCAAGTACCTGTTTGAGTCATCTTCTCAGAGGAGCACACGTTATGAGGATGCCCTCCATGTGCCGAGTTTGTATGAAGGAGGACTGTGTCGCTGAACATCACTGAAGAACGCCGCCGGGCTAGCGATGGCGGTGACAGCAAGGAGAGGTTTGAAGCATTCTGTGGTAGAGGGTTACGATTGTAGTTTCAACGTATGTTAGTCATTCCCTAATACTTGTGAGTTTCTAGTACATAGTATCTAATCGAAATCCTTTATGAATGTTTAATAAGGTAGTCAAAAACCAAACCACAAATTTAGCATTACAATTGTCAGTTATTTAGTATTCGTAAGTACATTATAATATCCGAAAAATTATAAAGTAGGTAAAGACGTATTTCAACCTTTGACTGAAAATATAAAAAATTGATTTAATATACTGTAGCTAAACTCTATGGTAATAAAAAATTTATAATCTAGTAAAATAAAAGATAAATGTAGCTAGATCGATAGTCGATATTAGTAAGCTCTTGGGAACCCAGTGGATGGAAAATGAGCCAAAATTGTTCTCTGTGAAGATCTATGGAAGAAATGTTCAGTAGTAGATTTCTACAGGACAATAGATGATGAGCAAAACTGAATATTAAGACAAAAAAGGTATAGCAATTCATCTGTATATTGAAACAAGGTTGACTGAAATTCAACCGTGGTCCGTGGCAAGTGGGGCTGAGAGGAAATGTAAGTATGTCAAGGTTACCTCCAAGTCAGCGGCCGAAAGCGAGGGGACGCGCAACAGGCTGGGCCGCGAGAGGGGCTCTTCCCCAACCTCCTCTAGAGCCTTGCCGTTGGTTTGCTGTACAAAATATAAGTACCTAAGAAACTGAATTTCTAAAACAAATATTAATTGATCAAGCAAGCGATTTCTGTGTCATATTGGGCGAATCGGTTGGTATGTTTTTTTAGATCATAACCACTTACGAGTATATGATGTGCATAGCATTTGGTACGCCTTCGTTAAATACTATCATAATTAATTTCTAAGACTGATAGGTAAATTGATTAATTCACATTTTCATGCTGAGTGGTGGTCATTGTTGTAATTCTATTTAATTTTAAGTTTCACTTTTATAACATTGTCAATTTTAAAAAATTACAAAATAAATATTTTTCTTTGTTCTTTCTCCTTTCTTTCTGTTTGATTTTAATGTTGATTGTAATAGGTAGTACCTTGTTTTATTGTGTATTTATAAATAAACAGTACAATTATTAACTCAGCATCATGTTGACTGCGAACATTTTATATTCGCCACAGATACATACACACAAGTATATTATATTTATATCTGGCACAAAGGTGAAAATACGAAGCAACATTCATGAAAATTGAATGTGAATTACCTATGAAAGATGACTTTTGTGGCGAACCCTGGAATATTGTTCGCAATGTTGCTGAAATAATAATGCCAGACTGACAACTACGCAGACCCATGAGGGCTTTTTAACAGAGATGGACGTCATTTTACTTTTGACCTATGTATATTCATTTTTTATGTACTTATCTGTTTTAACAGGGAACTATCATTTTTTTATTATTTCCAAATACTTTTTTTCCAGAAGTTTTAAAAATGTATATCAATTAGTTTTCTAAACGCTCCACTTATACAAATGAAAATCTCGCGGTTTATTTTATTTATGTCCCATTTCGGTATAAATCAAAGTTATTACGAGAATTCGTCATAATAATAAATATCAAAGTACTTTAATATTCATATTAAAATGACGAACGAAACCATCAGATAAGTTATTATTTAGGTTTGATATTGGGTTCAACGCTACGCGCTACGCTTGAAACCAACTTCGTAGCAGTCACGGGCTACGAAAAATTGTAGTGGGTTCGTAGCACTTGCGTAGCACAAACGTGCGCGTGTGACCTTTTTGAAAAATTCTCATGTTTTTTTAAACCCTTCATTTAATGCTCTATGCCTTATTACAGACTTGATCTACTTCGACAAAAACTTTCCTTTCAAGAAGACAAACTCCTCTCAAATTAATTCCGATCAGGCGTTATGGCTCAAGTCAACACGTATTCATCTTAATTTGGAATTCAGCTCAAGATATTTAAAATGATATTCATGACAATACATCCCGCCTACGTGAGTTTATAAGTCCTCTCTAATATTACAATGTAATTCCAAGTCCTTGGAGACGAGAAAGTTTAAGGTGTAACTTATTAATTTTGTCACCTGGAGTTTAAATGGAAGGGATAATAAAATTTGAGCTTATTTTAGGAGAACTGTTATATGGATGGCTGCTTACTTGGTTCAGTTCATTTCAGCTTATTACGTAACTGTAATGTCTTTCTTACTGTGATTACTTTTGATTAACTTTAGCAAGAGCGTTATGAGACGTGTGCCAGATAAAACTTTCGTCGGTTGAGTTTGTCGAAAATTTAGTAATAAGCCTTGACGAGAACTCTGTAGGATATGTGTCCTCCTACGAAAAGGGAAGATCTTCCACGCCGAGCGACCTTTGGCTCGGGGTCCGAGGACCAATGGATGGTATTCGGTAGTATTACTTATGTTCAAACTCCGTGATAACTTCGTTTGCGCGATCTAGGATAGTTCTCATGTAGCGAGATAGATAGCGCTACAGCCTTAGTTTTCTATTTAAATTCAAATTTAAATAATTATTGAAGCTTGTCGTTTCAAGCTATGTTTTTACCTGTGGATGTGCGCGAGGACAGCAAGGGTGATGCTGTTTCGGTTTGCTCGATGGCAACTGTAGAGTTTCTTTACTAGTCCGCCATTGAGACCGCTGATATCGGTACAACCTGTATATTAAAACATGGTACTGTAAAAATTATATTGAACAACACGGATTCATACCTTATGATCACAACATAGAAAAATATTGAAATTGGACCATCCATTACGGGGGATGTCGGTGTAAATGCGATCATCCAATCTAAACCGCAGATCACTGGATACAATTTATTTTTAAAACAGTTATAATGTGGCATACATTTTTCATTAGCTGACTATTATACTATACAGAAAATTGTATACAATAATAATTTGCAAATAAAAAACCTATTTTCTTATTAAAGTTGGTTACAAAAACAAGATGATACTTACCAATAAAATTTAATATGTAAACGTGTGTAGGGAACTGGTAATTCTTTCTGATGTACTAACAAGATACTTCAGCGTACATCGCAAAAACAAATTCATTCTTTCACAAAATGTAGGGATTTGACTGAATAAAGAGATTTGCTAACAGAATATGCCAGTGTTCTGTACACCGAGTGATTCTGTCACTAAAATATTCAAAACATTTTTCGGAATACAAAATCCTAAGGTTCTACAGCTGATCATGTCTTTATGTTCATTTATTCGTAAATAAAGAGCGGAACAAGATTTCTGCACAAAAATTAGTAAAATAAAAGAATCAAACTATTGATGAAACTAGAACTTTATATTTTAGGTAATTTGTTAATAGCACTGTCTTTATTAAATAACTAGCCGCAGCCCGCGGCGTTGCTCGCGATCTAGACCCCTTAGAGTGCGACTTTTCAAAATTCCTTTCTTAGTGCACCTCTACACTATACAGGGTGTTACCAGACCACTTCCGAAAACTTGGAGGTTCCAATCAGACCATGATACTGAAAACATTAAGCGAAAAAAATCGCGAAAAAAAAAATTGACTTGACTATCTCTTTTTAATTTTTTTTCTAGTTACATACACACAGTACAACATAATAAGACATATCTACCTAATTATCTCATTTAAAAAAGCAAAAAAATAAATAAAGCAGCAATGTACACGCAGCACGCAGATTACGTCTACTACAGCATGAACAGCTGAGAGTTCATCGCGGGTCATTCAAGTACGCGACGTGCGAGCGACCTACGTTAGTACCTACCTACGTGAGTAGGTACTTACGACACAGAATAAATAATAGTACTACGCCTCGACCTTACCTACGTGAATGCGTACATTGCGGGCTGGCGAAATAAATACAAATCTTTAAACATTGTTTTCTCCGGCTATAATTATTTTTCAGGATAACTGATTTTTTTTTGGTTGGGTTTTGGTATGCTGTAGCTCCCCCTTTCGTTTTCGGAAGTGGTCTGGTAACACCCTGTATAAGGATACTACCCTCCAAATTTCATACCTCTAGGACTTATGGTTTAAGCTGTGCGTTGATTCTCTGTCAGCTTCAAAAGAGTTTTATATATATTGATGATGATGATTGATGATGATGATAATTCAAAACGTAACTTTAAGATGCACTGAATGATTTGATTTGCGTAATTTTTTCTAATGACTACTAACCTTATTTTTTTAGCCATTCTCCTCTTGAACCGCCTATACAAATGCGCCACATACTTCACTATCTCAGCGTAGCAAGTCGCGGGCTCGCTGTTATTGGTCGAAGAAGCCAATGTCGAGGTGGATGTAAAACGAGCTCTTTCTGCCCTCATTCGTTCCATCTCACGTTTCTTAGTCTCAGCGAATTGCGTGGCAATGACGACCAGGCAGAGATTGATCATGAAAAATGACCCAATCTGAGGAAAAGAAATATTTGGGGTGAAATTGTATCTAGAAAGTTGCTGTCAACACAAATCCTCAAATATATTGTGACAATTAAAATCCTTTCAAAAAATGATAGAGAATATGAAAAATTCTATTAGCGGACGTGACAGGTAAAGTTCATACGCTCAGCTGAGCCAATACCAGTACATAGGAATTCAAATATGTAGCATAGTTCTAGCACTTTTCGCTTGCAACATATTCCAATTTCCATTTCAACAAGGTTCGAACGGTGAAGCTGATTCTGTTTAAGCTTGTAGTTTTGCAGTGCTAAAGCATACCAAATGAATTGTGTTTATTTTTCAATGTAAAAGAGGGCCATCTATCCATGAACGAAATATAATATTATATGTAATAGGCATGTAACGTAATACTAATTTTAGTTTGGCTTACGTTTTGCTAGCCCCAAACACCCTACAATTTTCTGATACTAGTGGATATGGAATTTATCGAAGCCTCTAAATGTTGTGAAACTGGCTATGTATCTAGATCGTTATTAATTAATTTTCGTGCTGATTTACGCGTAATGAAAGCTAAACCGTCTTTACCCTCGCTAAGATAAAATCGCTTTTAATTCGAAAACCCTACAAAAGGCAATTGAAACGTTGATTATAGAGAGTATTGTTTTAATTAATTTTACATTCAATGGTTATCTTTACCTGACGGGGTGGTAGGTACCCTTATCATAGCGATCGGACTTTCAGAGCCGATTGTAATGAGTTGAAAGTTAATCGTACCTAATATCAATTATCTAGTCGTCTTTTGCGTTATTTTTAGAACTTACCACAATCAAAAGTACAAAATAGATCCAATCCCAAAAACTATGCGCATCTTGCACGTAGTACATTATGTCTGTCCAGCCTTCTAACGATATTACCTGGAAATAAATATGTAAACTTGATTAAGGTCTTAAGATTAAAACTATCTTCGAAAAGATTTATAAGAAGACTTACCAAAAATATAGCGACCCATGCAAGTCCAATATTGTCGAACGAGATCGTGCCTTGAAAGGGATTTGATCCCCTCTGCGTGCAATTCGTATAGTACTGGTTCCAATTCACACAAGATATATTCGTCGGAGCGTTGTAAGAATATGGCTTTGCCGTCTCATTGCACACCAAAGGCCCATATCTGTACGGAGGGAAGTCTCCACAATAGTGCATT
This sequence comes from Eulithis prunata, assembly GCA_918843925.1. Lineage (NCBI taxonomy): Eukaryota > Metazoa > Arthropoda > Insecta > Lepidoptera > Geometridae > Eulithis > Eulithis prunata. The sequence continues at coordinate 3,287,083 of OU974014.1, read as the reverse complement.
CCATTGTCCTCAGGCGTCGTGCAAATGTAGTCCAACTCTTTCGAGAACTCGTAGTAAAACGATATGCTGAAAAAGTTTTAAACTCAGGGTTCAAACAAAATCCAAGCTCAAGGAGTGGTATAGATCCAAGGATAACTATGAGTGCCATTTTTGTAATGATTAATGTGGTTTGTAAAAAATCGTGGTATGTATTATTCATGAGATGCTAAAATATCGAATGCAGTCGGTTTTATAGAAAGCCGATTTTTTAAATAAAATGGGCTATTTCTGATACAGCTATTAGGGTTAGTTGCCGTCAGGCACGAAAATAGAAAAATGCCAAGTTCAGGGTTGGGTAGACACAAAAAGCGAACGAGTTATCCAATGTTTTAAATTGAGGCAGAGCTGGGCATAGTTCTCTGTGGAATATTTAGCTAGAGCTTTCGTTACGAAGAAAATGGTTGCTGCACATGCACTCTACACAACCCTTTAAATTTAAAGCATATAAATTGGCATTTAAACAGGAGTTTATAAATCAATTTATGTGTAGGGAATGTGGTGTTTTTAGAAAACAAATATCACAAGCTGGTTTCGGAAAAATATTATGATTGTAAATCTATCATTGGCTACTAATGGATTCTTATATACACCATACGTCTAAACATCGAGTACAGGAAGCATTCACATGCTAAATGAAGGTAAACAAAGCGATTTTATAAGGTGTTTCGATTTATGATTGATTTAATGGAAGGTCGGGAAGGCAGTTAGCAGTAAGATTATCGTTAGTAGTCAGTAGCTATCGTTTAACGACAGTACATGCGTCGGGGTACGAATGGTCACTGTAACCCACATCATTTGGGAAGCCCGCTCGTTACCCTTGATGTCCACCATAAGATTTTTACTGTGGCCTTCTATTCTATTTTCGATTGACAGATGACAGTGAAACAGCCATTTTAGTGTTGAAATACACATCGCATTTTGATGGTCAAAAGCAGAATTGAACGTTAATGAACACACACTGACAGAAGCTGTTATAAGAGCAAATTAATGGTATCAGACATTATTGTGACGTGGTTCATGTTTAATTTGATGTGTGCGGCTAATTATCCATGTTTGCCGACATGATACAGTTGTTGTAAAATTTTGTTCGTTTGCCGGGCAGTATACAATCAAATAGGTAGAATTGTGTTCGATACAGAAAATAAGAGTGTGTTTTACATATTTCAAGAGGAAGTCGAAGTAACTAGGTACCCATGTTTGTAACTTAGATAACAAATTGGCAGTTCTACAAACATTTATTATAAAAAGTTTTTTTTTTGGTTATTTTGTTTTTTAAAACTGCCAATTTATGAAAGGGAAGCAAGTACAATAGCACATCTGGACGGCAGACGTGTAAAAGTAGGTACACGGAACAACAGTTTGCAATATTCTTAATAGAAACACATTAATTTTGTACGCAAATCCTTACGAGTTCACTCTGACGCGCACTCTGTACCATTCAGACAGGTCTCTGGAACACAAAGTTAGGAAGCCGTGACGGGTGTTATGTACCTAGAATACTAATGGATTCTATGTTAAAAAAATTGGCAAAAGTGATTTCAAATTTCTTCTATTAATAAATTTAATGAGAAAAAGGGGAGAAAGAATCAGGTAGCTCCGCCCACCATTATATTATCTCACAGCATGATTATAATATAGAGGTCGTGGAACAGCGTCCATCAGAGAAGCAAAGATGTTTATCTTGTGTTTAAGAGAGTGTTTTAAAAATATCATTGATTTTGTAAGCCTTGAAATCACTTTTTACCAAGAGTTTGGAATATTCTAAGTTAGGTAAAATGTATGATGTTTCAATAAAGTTACGATTTAAAATTACTTGGAACTCTACATCTATCTGTTCTATGGTCATGAACCATTGTCATATCGTAGTTATCACCATGCGTGTGTATTCGTATAGAACAGTTGAATTAATTTCAATGTGAGTATTGACGGTATGCAATATTTAAGATTAGTGTTATGATGTTAGTTTATAAGCTCTCAACATGCGCGTTTCACAATGTGTTGACTAGAAATAGTGCAAAAGTTTTATGCAATGAAAAAAATGTAGTATTAAAATGACATGTAGAGCCCAACAGCTATGTTAGTGCGCGGCGAGGATGTAAGCGTTAAATATTGCATGCAGTCAACGTTGGCAATGGGACGTGCTGCTAAGACGAGCGCTCGCGAGCAAATGGAATAAAATGAAAGTTGTTTTAGCCGCCATTCCGTCCGCAACACATTTCCACTCAAACTGGCTACATCCAATTCCAGGTATTTACTTATTCAAAACTTTGTTAACGCTTACTTATTTCAAAGAGGCATAGAATGAAAACTACAATTTTACACCCAGTTTTCATTCTACACTCAAGCTACAAAATGATTAAAATTAGAGAAACATACTTGGGTCTGAGTACGTTTTGTGGGAGTACGAGTTCACACCGTTGTCTCAAAATGCCTTCCCATAGCTGGACTCCTACTATGCCGAATATGAAGAAAACGAAGAAGCATAACAGTAAAACATTGCCGAGCATGGGCAATGTGTCGAGCAGCAACATAACAAGGATACGCATACCTGTAAACAAAAAACTTTACCAATTTCTGAACATTTCCATTAGGTATAACAATGTTACGATAAAACTGATGAGGGCATTATGTTCAAAAAAAAGTTCCACAAAAGTCGTGCTGTACAAATTGCTTATCAAATAACTCAAAAACTCGTTCAGAAGTCGGAAAATTAAATAAGTAGTTGCGATAACTAGCGCACAGTTTTAATTCAGCGAGCTCGGGCAAAAGAAAATATTATTCCTATCCCAGTGGTGATCTTTGCTAGTTCAATTTGCTGGTAAGTGCAGTCGTTTTACATGAAAGCAATTTCAATTAATTCGTTGCCCGGACAGGAATGCTTACTTGGGACACTATAGCGTGGCGTTGGCATGATTTACTAAGCCTGTTTTAGGATTGGCTGATTTGAGCACAATAACGCAGCACATTTTGCAAGCGCTGCAACATAGTTTCTATCGGATATAAATCATGGGTGTAAATCACGGGCGGCTTCGATTTAACGGAAAAAGTTGCTGTAAGCAGTATTTGGTGTTCCGTTCGACTGGATAAATAAGCTCCCTCACAAAACACGTAATAAAAATATAGGGTGTATTAAAAATATAAATAAAATAAATAAATAAATATTCACGGACATTTAACACAACGCCTTCTAATCCCAAACTAAGCAAAGCTTGTACTATGGGAACTAGATGATTAAAAATATATAAAACAACCACTGCCTTGTTAAAAATGTACAAAGTACCTACTCCAGAAACTGACCCAGAAAAATTTGAAAAGCCAGAGCGTAAGAGGATCCTGTTGCTTTTGTTGGACAGAACCCTAAAAAAGCACGTGCAAGCTATATATCATGGCGAGGGCCAATTAGTGCTCATGTATGTCTAACCGCGGGCGGATGGCTCGATTTAATTTGCGGGAGAGTTGCATTGTTCCCGTTGTTTGCGAGCCCCAGATGGGGTTTGGTGAAACTTTAGTGCGCGCTCGTCTTTTGTTCCAATGTTCAATGGCGACCATTTAGAAGTCGTGACTACTCGTGACGGTTTGCGTCCAGGATTTATTTAATTCAGCGTTGGCTTCAGTTAGCTTGCAATGTTTTGCTGAAGTTTCTACTTTTGCTAAAACTATTGTTGATTGATGGATTAAGTTTATGAACAACTTAATCCACAAAGAAACTCCAAACAAACTGCTTATTTTGGTTCGAGTTTGCTTCGGTTGAATTGAATAAAATATACCTACGCCGGCATTTTCCAGCAGCGGTTGCAGAAGAGATTAGAAACCTTCCGGAAAGGAGCAAATTTCCGCCTTGAAAACGGTAGGCCTAAAGGTCGTGATCATTAAAACATGATTTACCTACACCATGTAGTTGAAATCACGTGCAATAAGGAATAGCAGGATTCTGGATCTAAACGCTGATTCAATTAATGATACAAGATTTGAATAAATAATTTTGTAAAATTTTATTGTTTACGTTTTTTACATCTTATCGAATGATTATCAAAAAACTAATAAAATGATGTAATAATTATCCTTCAAACGGTTACTCAACATAAACATTTTTTGACAATTAGGTATACCCAGTCACATTAGTCATTAGTGGTTCTGTTAGGTATAGGTACCTAGAATTTTAGTAAGCTATTCATAACATTGAAGTATACGTATTATTACTCGGTTTGAGTATATTCCGTGAACTCAAGCAATATTTTGCATGTAAAAATCAATCTACCCCTAGTTCTGTAATCTCCACGGTATTGACGTGTTCCAGAACATTCGCTGAGCCCCGGCTCACTTGTTGCTGCGATCGATACGCGCGGCCCCTTGATAAGCGGGTTAATTCTAGTACGTGGTAGGTATAGATTTCTGACCCTAACGAGTTTTAATGTTTTCTATGTAACAAGAAAAAAAATTATGAGTAGGTAATACTCGCATGTCAAAAATTTAGCTAGCGTAAAGTTAAAACTTCATAAACTTTGAAAATGAATAATATACTTAATATATATAATTTAACGAAATAGAATAGAAAGAGACAGAAACTAGCGAGAGTGATCACATACGGAGACCCCCACAAAACGCAAAACACTTCGATGGCGCGTTCTAGGATCCGACCAAACTTAGCAGCGCCATCTAGATCTGATTTAGGCAACATGAGCATAGAGCCTTTGCTAACTAAATAAGTACTGCATATTGGTTAAGTACATAAAAATAAATACTAAATTAATTTCACATTAAACACAGAGCGAGAGTGAATGCGTGGCACTCGAAGTATAACTTCTTCCGCACGGAGGGACTCCACGCATTGGTTTTTTTTATCGTGCTGCCTTTTTAAACTTAACTGTTGCATGTAAATTCTATTCAAAGTGTATATTTGAAGAAATTTTGCGTGAAATTCTATAAGATTTTCTAAGTAACTTAATATAATTCTTCGTCTTGTTGAAACCCGGTACACCTTCGGGGTGATTTGGTTGGCTCATTCTTGTTATACTTGTTGACAGAGAGTAATTATTTTTATTCTAGAAAGATCTTAATTCTTCCTTAATCTGATAATTAAAATTTTCGGAGTGCATTTTGAAGACTAGACTAAACCAAAGTAAAACAAACACAAAGTACTACAAAGTAAATACTTTTTTTTTCTTATTTATTGTTTTAAAAATACATAATGACTTATTTTGTACTATAGCACTAAGGACTACTTACTTGGTATCCTATTGATAGCCCTCAATGGACGAAGTACCCTGATAGTTCTAATCGCTGATAAGTTTATATTCTCCACATTCAATCCGTACTCCAGTGATCTGAAAAAAAAGTAAGCGTCCTAAAAAAGGCCGACAAAATGGGTGAAAGTTTTAATAATTCCTTAGGTAGGTGCATGAAATTTTTCCTGCAACACGAAGAAAAATCTTTAGCTCCATAAAGTGCACATAAAATTTCCGTTGTGAATAATTTAGAGGCAATGAATATTCATGGACTCTGCATAACATACCCAGCCATAACAATGAAAAAATCCAGTCTATTCCATGAGTCGGCTAGGTAGGTACCATGGCCGTAGGTACCCATAGCCACCATTTTGATTGCCATTTCCACGGTGAAAAAGGCGAAGATGACGTCATCAAAAACCTTGGAAAAAAAATATTTGTTAGAACTAGATGCCTATTAAATTTTAGACTAGGCGGTGCCAAAACAGGGCTATTTTCATGTGTTAATTTGATTTAAAAAAAGGATTCATTCATTCAAATCTACAACTGTAAGTAGCTGTTCTTGTGGTTTTAGTTTACTAAAAACTATTAGAAAGGGACGGTAATGCTTTTAATGCTGATTTGATTAGTTTTTTTTTTTGTAATTATAGAAGCTTAAAACTATGTAATGAGACTTAAAATATTTATTAAAAACCTTCTGCTCTTGCGTGCTTTTGATGTTTTCATTAAAATTAGGGTAGTTTGGCGAATTTTAAAGCAAGTTATAGATACCTCAGTATTTTTTTTGATATTTTTCGCAACTTTGAAGCTATGGTACAAAATCTTACTTCAGTTTTAAACTAAAATGCACGTTTTTTCAATGTTATATTATAATAAATCAACAAACACAGTCTTTACATTTACGACAACAATAGAAAATGAAATGGATCTCGAAAAAAAATACTCAGCGCGAAAATAAAAACAAAAGATGATCGACTCTTTTTAAATTTCGAAGGTGAATAATATTTTACCAGTCAGTGAAATGTATGCATTATTATGCATGACAGACTTTTTGGACGTTTAACCTTATTACTCATTCGTCATTTCGAACATTTTTCTAAATTAAAAAGGTTTGATGTGCTTCCAAAGGAGTATTTTTTGAAGAAAAATATACTTATTGCTATTAGATACGGCTAAGTTTTTCTGGCAGTACTGAATCTTGCCGATAGAATGGAAACAAAAGTAACCTCACTGTTTTCGTTGGATAACAAAGCAGAAATCAATTGTTTTTTATCAAAATACTAGCTATAAATATAAGTTCTTTAGGTAGATACTAACCTGTAATATTTTACACCTGTTTGTCACGCACTGGTCGTCAACGCACGGTTGGTACATCCCCAGAGTCACACAATTTAGCAGGATTACCAGCATCGATATCCGCTCGAACCATGTGCAGTGGAGTTAAGGAATAATATCGCTTGGCAAAATGTAAAACAAAATTATCGTCAAGCAAATTGTTACTCACATTCATTATCAAAATTATAAAATTATTTGTTTTAGTAAAACAATTACATAGTAGGCCTAGGTACAGTAAGATAAACGAAGACCATCTATAGACCAAATTAATATATTAATATATCTCATTATGTATGAGGATAGCTCCTAGAAAGAAATATTCGCATGAATCATCGTGAAATATTTGTTTATCATTGTCCACAATCAAACCATAAACAAACAAAAATAATACTGAGTAACATCCTATTTCGACGCAAGCGAGCAAACGGCAACGAACAAAGGCGTGTGTGGACCTTGTGTGGTCATTTGAGCTAGAACGAATGAAGGAGTGCGAATGCCTTCGCTTGCATTGATCGTTGTTGTGGTCTTTCGGGTTGAACGAGCATTGCTACCAATTGCTAGAGGTTCCTCATGCGGCTTCTATCTCGGCAAAGCTACTCGTTAGCATTTGCATAATACTCGTTCAGCCTACCCGGCAACTTAGAAGGCTTTATTTTTTACATTGACAAGTACGGACGAGACAAAATATGGAGTAACTACGAGTATTCCGAGCTTACAACCAGTTTATTGGACACAGAGTACGGCTGGGACTACATGGCATCTGTAATTTTGGATGTCATGTAGTCCCAGACTAAAAGCATCTACGTCATCATGATATTATTTTCGAAGCTCAGAGTTTCCAAGTAAAATATTCTACGTAACGAAACTTCCCAAGTAAAATACTCGTATGTAAATAATCCGAGTTTGGGACGAGAAAAATAAGTATTAATAATATTCTAGTTGGTTGTTGTGGTTAAGGGTCAACCTTGATTCTACTCTATGTTTCATGAGTGTTTGTTTGCGAAAATACGGATCACGGCTTTGCGGTTTATACTTTGTTCTTTGTGTGTTGGATAGGAATTACACAACTGTTTCACTATAGACCAAAAATACAACCAACACAAAAACAAATACAACCAATACAAAAATACATAGGTAGGTTGGGTAGTACCATAGTATTATATGATCTGTGGTAGTACCTACCTCCCTCCAGCTTTTGTTTTACTCTATTCTGCGAAAATAAAGGGGTATTAAGAAGCTCCGTTATTGAAATAGAGTCGAATTGCTACAACATAAAGTTCGCGTAGAAAGACAAAAGCCACCCTCTCTTAATTAGGAAGACTACAAACAATGCGAGAGAAGTGTGAATGCTGTGAGTAATTAGAGCTTAGTTTGACCTTTTTTAGTGATTTGAATCTTGCAAACTTTTTTCTTTTTCTTCTTCTTCTTCTATACCTATATGGCCTCTGTCCATGGTTTGACTGTATCATTTTTGACTCAGTTTTTTGTCATGTGTTTATACGTTTGACAGAAAAATCTATTTCTGATTTTATTCTTAGGCTTTTAAAAGGAAGAAGGGGCGATTTCAACACTGGCAGAATTGTGACAACTATCCACAAAAGCCATAAACCAAGAAGTTGAAGAAGAAGAAAAAGGTGGTCCGTGCTTTTATTGAGTGGTTTAATAAATATATAGAGTTCGGGGTAGAACAATTAAATATACCCTTATAAAAGTAGTTATAGAAGCCGCTCTCGGGTGTACACCATACAAAATCATTAAGAAATCTTTACAGGCGTTACAGCTCAGTCGGTATTAGCTCTGCCTGCCGTACTGTGAGTCGTGGGTTCAAACTCCACTAAGAAAAACTAATTCTGGGACTGGAGGGTGTTTTGTAAAATGTCCATAAATATTTATTATTAATCTTTTGGGATGCCGTTCAGCAGTAGACTTCGGCTGATATAATGATGATAATTAAACTGCAGGTCTTAAAACACGAGTTTTATATACACCAGGTAAAGGTCACAGTCTATATTCGATCTGCCACGACCTCGCATGCTTCATAAGGTGTTCATTAAGCACGTTTGAGCTGAGGCTTGCATTCATTAAAGTCGATCATGAATACCGATTTCAGCCACCAGCAAATTCGTAGTTACTCATCGTAGTTACTGTATAATGAAATGAAATACGTTTATTTTGCTATAAATACCTTTATATAGAGTACCTAAGGCATTTTCAGACTAAGGTGCCTGCTAAAGCTTGGATGTTGCTGACAAACGAAACTGAATGGGGGTAAAGATTTGCTGAAGTCCTTCATTGAAAAATGCATACAAATAACTTTTAATAGGTACCTAGCTATGCAAGAGAAATTGCATGCAAGAACTACCTATAACTTATAGGCAAATAAAAATTCACTGAAAATCAGCGATGACATAGTTTTGAGTACCTACCATCCTGATACACTGAAGAAAATTACATAGATTATTATCAAGAGGAAGGTCGCGAATTCGAATTCCGCTCAACACACTAGCTTTTGAGATAGTAAAAATCGTATCGAAATTTTTATACAAACGAAATCAGGCATAGCATCACTGGGACTAAATGATCGAAGGTTCGTCGTATCGTTTCGAGTAACACTGCGCAGTGACGCTGTCACTTCGCAAGAGCCCATATCAACGTATAAAGTGGCGACGTAGTGTAACACAAACGTCACTACCGAATTAACCATTTTTAGGAGTAATAGAAAGAGATTCGAGTTTTCACATTTTTTGAAACAACACGTCATAGCATTTTTATTTTAATAGTTTTTCTTGTGTTATTGTGAGTATTATTCTTTAATTTTGGTGGAATTTTAACCAATAATACTTAGGTCGTAACATAAAGTGTGAGCTACTGGAATAAATATGCGTGGTTTTTCTGAATGTGAAAAATCGTTTCAGGTTTTGAAGAGAAAATACACCATTTTTTTTTCAAAACAAACGACAGCCGACTTGACGAAGACTTGACTTGATTTATATTATTTAAAATTCACCACTTGACACTGGCAAAATTGTCTGTCGAAATGACGGACACAGGCCATATCGGTTTAAAAGAAGAAGAAGAGTAATAGAGGCCTAGAATTGACTCTATACATAGTTCTCCTTCCTCAATTTATCTACTGATACAGCGACACCACCTTACCTTAACGAGCTTACTAATTGGTTACGGAACCCCCAGTGCGTGATTTCCACTAACCCTTGCTGAATTTACGGTTGGTTAATTTAATAGAGTAGACACGTAACACATACGCTAAGTACAAAGGTTTTATCGATAAACATAGCCAGAATAACAGTGCTTATCATCAATCATCATCATCAATATATATAAAACTCTTTTGAAGCTGACAGAGAATCAACGCACAGCCTAAACCATAAGTTCTAGGGGTATGAAATTTGGAGGGTAGTATCCCTATATAGTGTAGGGGTGCACTAAGAAAGGAATTTGGAAAAGTCGCACCCTAAAGGGTCTAGAACGCGAGCAACGCCGCGGGCGACGGCTAGTCATAGATAAAAATCGGAATGACGGGTGCCATAACATAGTGACTACTGTGTACTAAAACATTTTTTGTAGAGACCAAATGCTTGGTGGAAATTTATGGAAAAAATGCAGAAACCTGCTACACCGTAACATGTTACGACATAGCCAGTAGTATTCTGAGTGAGTATTTCTAGAATATACTAAAAATAGATCTACTTGAAGTTGACTATGGTTACCATGTACAGCAACAAGCTGCTCATTTACGTATTCCAATAAACATTACTTATTTTTTCAGGATATTCTAAGAAACATAGCCTAAAGCTCTACACACTGGCTTATTCGCATACCTATTTGTGTAGAGTTTTCTGATAAACATTGACATAAACATAAAAAGCTTAAAGCTCTAGCTCACTAATAACTATGTATGTATGGTCTACCAATATTTATAGATAGCGTAGACCATTTGTTTTTTACGCATACACGTTTGGTATATACATGGCCTAGCTCATTTGCGTCGGGTTTTTAGATAAACATTGAACGCTTGCACAGATCCCAACGCGACCTCAGCCTTCGTAGCATCCATCGGTAACATACCGTACCTTGATTACGCTCATGTTGTTGCCTCAACAATGTTGGATGATTGTTTTGGTTGGAACTAGCAGCACGTTCGATTTGTTCATTTAGGTATAGATCCGCTGATTAAACCGCAGGTGTGGATTCCAAATAATGTAGAGCCAAACGGCGTGGTTTGATGATTGGGGTGGTTGTTGGTTTGCATGAATTTTGGATTCAACTTCACCCAAATATAAATCAAAGTTTATTAATTTGGTGTTTTGGACTGTACGATTTCGGCCTTGATTTCATATACAACTACAAAGTCTCAAGTAAGTGCAAACATGCACCGATGCCCAAAACTATTTCCAGCTGGATTTATTTTCTGCATCGGACACAAACAAAATTACCGTCATAAGAGGCGTAATGATCAGAAAACGCAGAATTTTCTACTGAAAATAGTTGCATTGTTTGTTTCTGTCCATTCTTTATGAAGCAAGCTCGTGGTATTCTGTTTTGTGAGTATACTGTGTACGTACATAGTAGTGTTTGCAATAATTAATTCAGTCTGTTCGGATTAACTGAATGCTATAATAGATACAAATTAGTGGACGGCTTCATGCACACGTTGTTTGCAGTGATAATACTCTCTATTGTGTGAAACAATATTTACTTATCTAACTATATACAGGGTTTAATATAACTACTCCCTAAAACTTCAGTATGAACAAGTTGAACGACATTTGTAAAGGGAAATGTAATGGATTTAAAAAAAAAGGACACATTTTAGCTACCAACAATAAAAAAAAATGGCTGTTTTATTCATTTTTGCATTTCGTGCAAAATAGGTAGAAGTAGATTTACATTTTTTTTAAGGAGGGCAAAAAGAAGTGGGGTTATGCTAGTAGTTCAATAATTTGGATGTATGTATCAGAAAGTTACAATAGTATAAAGTAAGCACAAAAAAGTCGATATTATTAACACAAACCATCTCTACATGGAAGATTACCTACTACTCTACATGGAAGAAAGTAATACATTTCATGCAATTCTGACACCCAAAACATTTGGATAAAAACACTGGAACAATTTTATCGGCAGTACCTATAGATACCTGTCTTGTGGAAAAATCTTCGAGCATAACATCAAGGTAAATAAAGAGCTCGATTTCCTTTGTACTCGGGAAGATTATCTCAATATTGGCAAGTAAGAACTTTGTAAGAGCCTGAGTCGACCTGACTTGCGTTTTCTATTATATCCCTCATCTGTTTGCTAAAAGGCTTTATAATGCTGTGTTTCAACGTAGCGATTTCATAAACCAGTTTAAAAGCCCTGAGGGTAATTATCTTTGTTTGGAGTAAGCTGAGCACGTCAGCGTTTATCCTGTTTGTGCATCGATACGCATTCCCGCGAGTAGAGCGCGCGTTTTTCAATAAATCTAGTCAAAATTCTTATGCTATTTACTACATTTTAATATGAGAATTCTATTCAAAGACCAATTTTTAATTATTTATCTGTCATTCATATCAATTTGCAACATGAAAAGAAAGAATTTATAGTATCGTGGAAACGACAAACAACTAAATAAGTCCTATGAAGATAGGTATAGGTAAACCACGTAGGTAGTCCACTACCTGCTTTACAGTGAGGGACGTGTGTGCGGGGAGCTGGCAGTGCTCTTTGGATGTAGATTCGTGTATGCTAGTTCCATGGTAGATTCAGTCTACTTGTCAAACAAAATTACCCACCTGTATCCCTGTAAACTTCGTATAGAGGTCATTAGATCTAAAAAAGAAAATTATAGGCTAATATTTTTCAAAAGCTCGAGGCAATCAACTTTATGTTATTATCAATGTTATGCATTAGTGTGTATTGCACTCAAACGCTTTGAAGTTTTTAAATGCGGTATACTCATTAGTTTGAACCACGCTGCTATTTTCGAACTAAAAATATTGCAATGCTCTGCAGATTTTGAGGTTCTTCCAACTGCGCGTAATTTTTATAATAATAATATGTAAAAGTATGATTTAGATTCACAAAATGGCCAGCCCAAGTACCCTTTATATAATATCCCAACAAAATCCCAATAAGTACCTAGATTGTAGTACAAGAAATAATAATATTCTTCTGGTTAAACCCACGTATCCACGAGACTCCACGTCTTATAACAAAAAAACAAATATCAGCTATTTGTTTCCCAGATATTTCGATGACGAAGCGCTCATGTAAACATGATAAACTCTCTGCGCCGACGAAGTATTATGAACCTTGAGAATCAACTCAATCATTCCTGTAAACTCCAGACACTTGGATATCTATGACACAGATTCTGGAGCTGTTAACCTGTATCTACCAGCCATTCGGGAAACATATCGCTGTGATAATGGCCGATAAAAGTTCTCGATGTCAAAACAACAATAATTTTATTTTATTTGCGAAAAATAACGGAAAGTTTGGCATAACCAAAAGATAGATATCACAGCTCAGTCAGCATAGCTCTGCCTTCCGAGCCATGGGTCGTGGGTTCTGTTCTCTCTAAGAAGAAACATTGGTGTGTGGCAAAATTAGATTCTTGTTCTATGTCTGGGTGTTACTAATTTATTAACATGTTAACGGATAGATGTTCGATCAATGTTGTTCTTTGAAAACTGGCTTTGTATTATTTCTTTTGTCCTGTTTGTTTTTTTTTACAATCTTGTTTTTTTCAAACTGATTTTTTTTAAACACTTTTTTTCAGCCAATACGTAAATGTAAGCGGGCTACACTATCGACCGCACTATCACAGGAGATAGTGGTCAAACGTTTTAGTCAACCCTCTATGTAAAAATATAAAAAAAATATGTACTGGGTATACTGGGTTTGTGAAGAACAAACTCGTAAATGTGACTTTGCTAAATCGACTATTTCCACGTAAACCTAAACGAAAACGTACATAACTAAAAGCGTAAGTTCAAAACTTCTACTTAGGCCATTGTTGCTTACGACTTAATTAAGTTTATACAAACGACCCCAGATTTACTTAAGCACTGTTGTGAATCCTTTATTCGTCATGTGCAAACCGCAGTAAAGCGAAATCATTCTATATTAATATCCAACTAGTTTTGACGTGATTTTCCAAAAAATACTGAGCTGAGAAGTTACTTCAGATTAAATAAAAAAAAAACTTCTAGCGTTCTATTGGATAAAGCACCATTAATAAGTGTTTGCACAAAAATCCTCAGAGCATGATATTCAAATCATTTTAATGCATCTGTAATTTACGACCGTCTTGCACCGAGTTACATTTTGAAGTGACATAGCAAATTGTCTTAGCCCAAAAGCTAGCCGTAAACTTTTGATATCAATAAAAAAATTTAGTGGTCTTAGTGGTAGTATTTGATAGTTACAAACGTTAGTTAATAACTTTTATTCATATTGGTTTTCTAAAGCTGTGCTAGCTGAAAAAGCTGTTAAATCTGTTGTCATCTCTTTTCGTGTTCAGTTCATGCAAGTGAAATTGACAGAGATTTTTTAAAGTCGTGCTAAAATGACAAGAGAATATGAATAAAGGTATAAGTATATTAGGTATACTTTTGACAAGTGAATAACAGCCGAAGCTAAATATAAAAAAAATATCACTGTCACTGATATTCATCTTGTGGTTGAAGAAGTTTCTACTTACTTTTATTTTTCATTGATCTGATTTCATTGGCCACTAGAGACTTTATTTTAAATTCGTTAGCAAATAAACAATTTACGAGAGCCAGCAGACTAGACACTATAACATTTGCGCGTAAACTGCGCTTGTGTTTGACGTAAAAAAGTGATCATTGACTCCTCCACTACGAGGTTTTACGAATGATGTTCAAAGACGTTGACTCAGCTCGGCTCCCGTCAACCGTAAAACTGACATTAAAGTTATTGTTCACCAAAACATTAACCACCGGTTACTGCTACCATCGGTTATTTGAAGAAATATTTGCATAAAAGAATCAGTTTATGCGGGTCAGGACATGTGGTAAATCGTAAAACCACGGAATAGATGGCCCGTATACTATGCAAGCAGTAAAAATAATGTATACACCTTGAACTTTGGTATACACAGATGTCAGGTCAAGGCCTGAGTAATCTTTATTAATACAAATGTGGTGTATTGTGTAAAAAAAATTGTCTTGCAGGACATAAATCTCTTGGAGAGAAGGGAAGAGAGAGATACTCTCTCTCTCTTCCTGACTATTTGTCCCACATGGTGCTGGGGTCAGCCTTCCTTACATTCTTCTTCCACTTCGCCCTATTAATGACTTCGTCTTCGGAAACGTTACATGCTCTCATATCGCGTTTTAACGAGGCTGTCCTGGTGGTCTTTGGTCTCTCTCTGGGTCTTTATAAATTTCTTGGTATAAGTACTGTGCATTAGTGTGCATATCTTATCTTTCCTTGTTTCTGCTCTTAAACTACCTACCTATATTGTTTTTGAAGTGAAAACTTCTTTAGCACCGTTGTGATTTGAAAGTCGATGAAACGAAAAAAGCGACAGATGACAGATGAGCTACTAGTTACTATTACACTTACATTTTGCGTAACAGATTATCTAAAAGTTAGTACAAGCTTCCCGAGGTGCTTCTAGTGACACAGATTCAAGTATAGTCACAATTAGTCAATTGTGACTAAATAGAATGTTTATTTTTACTTACAAAATTTTATACTTACCAACCTACTTACTGCATTGCATAGCGTATTACCTACCTGCCTGATGAAATTTTACATTCGTCTCACTATCTTGAAGCCAAAATTTTTGAAGGTTTCACATCTACCACGTATGAATTGGTGTTATGTTTTGTTCACACTTTTTCTGTATCTATACCTTTTCTACCCGTGAAAACCTTTGATTAGTCTACTGTTTCCATTCCTGTACCTAATCTAATCTATGCTGTCGGTTTACTATAAACAAATAAATATTTTTATCCAGTATAACTTGGCTATGGACTAAATGATCATAATCCCAAAAAAACTCTTTTATAAGCTTGAGTATCCTGTTATTGTGTTTGATAATGAATACTGCGCTTGCTATACCAGTGCATTTACCGTCCGTCCACTTTTAGTGATACTGGGGACTTATAGAAAATTATACGACAGGGGTTTATTCGTCTTATAATGTGATGTACTAAGATCTTCAAGGAATACTGTTTTTATGTGTGGTCGAACAACCTAGCTTTAAACTTTACCTACTACATTTGCATTTCACAAATCATTGTTAGCAGAAACAGTAATATTATGAAATATTTTATAAATTAGTCTGAACTAAACGGCTGTTTACTCGGTTGGTGGGTATTGTGTTTGTGAATAATGACCTAAGTAATATTTCAGACCTTGTCTTAGCTTAGTAATTAACAGCGTGAAGATCTTAGCTCGGTCGAAGTCTGTAAGCAAAGGACAAGTGTTTTGTTCCTTATTTTCAGGTTCTAAATAGGCCATTACATCTAATCTAGATAATTTAGGGGCCACTTTTTATCCATGCACCAATTAATATGATGCTTTAGCGTAGGCCTTATAGCATCCTCTCAGCCTAGTCAGCCTTATCCACAAGAAAGACACAGTCAACGTGCGGTGCTGACTCAGCCGCGGGTTTCTTCACGATGTTTTCCTTCACCTTTCAGGTCCGACTCACTATCGAACATAATTATAAACTTTTTTATATCTTTGTTGTTGATTTCCTGTTCAAAAATCACAACGGTTCCACCAAAGATTCATAGTAAATGTACCAAGATACCCATTAAATTCCTGCAAATAGCAATTATTTCTTGACAACTTCGTCCATAGATATTTCTACTGTAGTTTTATGTAAAAACTTCGCAACTTGCAAACAAACAATAAAATAAAGTTACCCCACGAGATTCACAAATTATAGCAAAGTACTCGCTTTGGACGTCCCCAGATATTTTCGCGTCGACAGTTCTCATTTTGTCGTCAACGGTCCTCAAAACTCGGCGCTTCGTATCTCGTATATTTTTTCTTTTGTCTTTTTGACCTTGTCTTGGCTGAGTGGTTTCCGTAGAACGCTGTTTTGTTGAGCTACAAGTGAATGCGCAATGCATAGATAGATACTACAGTTAGGTACGTGTATACCTGCAAGGGATTTGTGATACCTAAAATAACTCAAAAGTTGCTTCGTTGATGGATTGGACAGCTACTTTATATTTTTATTTTATTTTTGATTTTTAAAAGATTGGATACTCAACACAGGTTTACACAACATAAATCAACGTACATATAAAAGGAAAAAAACAAGGTGCTCCCATAATATTAGGGTACTACAGCATGTTACGGGGACTGAAATATTTTCGTAGGGATTTTTTTCTGGAATTCAAAATTGCTACGTAGCGTGATAATGGCTTGACCGAAGGGATACTATTACCATTACGTTTTGAGTTTTATCGAGCAGTAAAATTGGCGTTGAGACTACTATGGGATTTACGAGTCATGGGTCGAGTATTCCTTGATCATGGGTTGTTTTCCGGAAAAGAAAAAAGCTTTTCTCTCGACGATGGAGATTTATCACCTCCATTTATAGAGGGCAGGTAGCCTAACAAAAGCTTGTCTCAATCGGGCTGATGCTAAAACTAACATTCCGTCATTACAGAGTTTATGTTCTACCCTTTGTTTGTACAGGACTTAAGACCTAGTATTTTAGTGTTCCAGTCCTGGAAAATACAGAATAAATAGCAAAAGATTTCTATTAAAAGTAAAAGTAAATCGGCAATCTGCCGAACATACAGGATATCCTCAGAAGAAAGGAAGACAGAGCAACACGTGGCCATCATCTTAAATTAGTTCGTGATACTACTAATACACACGCTGCACATGACTTCTTCAGCAACAGAGTGGTCCACAACTGGAACATGCTGCCTGAGGACGTTGTTACTGCTGACTCCATAAATGCCTTCAAAAATAAACTCGACAACTGGCTACGAATAAATAAAACAGTGCTTAAAAAAAGTGACTAAAAAAGACATTTCAACACTGTGTGACGTAGACATAACAGCGAAAGCTGCTCGTCTATAAACTAATAAATAAATAAATAAATAAAACATTAAAACACTGAAACTCTTATCTACTTAGCACGAACAACTTTTGAAGGGACTTTGACACAGAAATGTGTTGAGTGTAAAAAGGGCGAAAATTTACAAATTGCGAAAGTTCCGTGCCCCGAAAGCAGGCGACATAATACTCATACATAAGCATGGTATTCCATTTGTATTCGTGCCTTTTTATGAACTTTTTGTATTAAATAATATACTTATACTTAGAAGATTTTTATGAAACCATAATAAATGCTGTGTGTACCAGTCGTCTTGACGTAAACTTTTACTGAGCTTTACTTAGTTTGGGACTAGAAAGCGTGAAAAAAAGGTTCTGCGAAATGTCAAAGAGTAAAAAAAACAAAGTCATCTATTTAAGTTTCTCTTATGCCTCTCGTTCACATTTTAACCCTTGCTGGGTTTATTGTGGCACTGCTGCGTTTCGCTTTTAGAATTTGCTATATTTTTCTACTTGTTACTCAAAAGCTAGATTTAAATAGCTATATCATATTTTGCTTAAAAATTGTTTACCTGACTGTACAATGCAGCTGTTTTTAATGTTGTCCGAATCGTCACAACAAAAATGATTAAAACCAAAAGTGACAATTGGGACAATTTTGTCCGTATATTTTGTCCGAATCGTCACTAAGTCAAAGTTAAACCGGCTTATCAGATACTGTTAGCCAGCTCGTTAGTACCTAACCAGTAAAGGGTTTTAATTATAAAAGTCACCTTATCCAGGTACATGAACGTTGTAAAAAGTAACCCCAAATAAATTGACTCTGGGGTTTTATTCGAGTTTTTACACTTAAAGTTCACTTTATAATAATGAGATTATTTTGTTTAAGCACGTAACACGTAAAAAGGGTTTTGTTTACCCTTTTTACTCTAATGACCTGTATAATGAATATTACACACCACCACACAACCCTTAACGCTTCATAACATATTAAGACGGGTAAAAATGCCTTTGTTCAGATTTTCTATTCAGAGAAATCATTATTAAATAGAGCACTGAGTATAGTCGAACAAATTCGTAGCATTCGTAGCACCAAAACATTGATGTTTATGGTTCTCTGATTAAAAAAGGTATTATCTATACTATTATTCGATACTTAGATACCTACAGCTTGAACTCTCTCAACCAAAAGCAGCCATTTGCTAAGAGGTTCATCGTAAGCTGGTTGACAGATATTTTGGTGGGAAGTTTCGCACGCGTACTAAGTCCCGGGTATCAGCTAGTTCAATCTATAAAAAGAAAGCTATGTGAGGCACCCGACTTTAGAGGGTTCTTCTCACGCATAATTTAATTATTTCTTAACCCTTACCCGCTCCCCGCGACTGCCATGACAGCTTGCCATGACTGCCATATTATTTTGCAATCAAGTTGAAACAAACGACGATGCATGAAAAAAGAAGAATGATTGAAAGTTTTTTTTTAATTCTTATATTTTGTAAGGACTTTGAGTCGCTTAGCGACTATGTCAGCCCTGTTATATTTTACAATAAAATTACTATCTACTACTTAAAAATGTCATACACTAGTGTAAAAAGAGCCCTAGCTGCTTCGCACAGTGGAACCGAAAGTACACTTATAAATGCACCAACATTTAACATATTTAAATGATTAAAAAATAATATTAGGTGAAAACTACACTAGGTAGTCAGGTAAAGTCAATGCAAAATTTATTAAGTGATTTTTCGTCGTGGAATCCAGTTGTGCGATTCTAATGAATAATCTCATTGCATTATGTGGGGCAGAGTGACTGATATCACAAAGGTTTTGTATTACTGAAGGGAACGCTTCGCTACGGCGGCCTACCATTGTGTTGACAAGCGGCAAAGGTGTGTTTAGATCGTTTTAGTTACAATTCAAGTACCTACTAGCGCTGGTATCTTCATTGTTCAATAGACTATGGTACATGTCCCGTTAAGCATAAAGGTAAGTGCAAGCATACATTACTTGGATAGAATGCATAATGTACCTTTTGTAATATAAAAAAACAAGTTGTTTGAAACCGACTATTAAATTAAATGAAACGCATTAGCATTTTTACAGAATATTTTTTTACAAGCCTAGTAGTCCATTATACAGGGCATAATAAAATTAGGTAGTTATTCCGCGTCCTAAACATTTGGCAATGTTCGTGTATTCATTGAAAGGTAATAAATCTTAGGCAAATAACCTTTTCACGAAAATACATCAAGAACAATATTGGTTCACGGTTTCATTGAATGATTGTCATTGATCGCATGATGCGGTTTATTGATCGTAAAACTACCGTTAAACTTGCACGTTCCGTCCAATTTTATGACTTTACTGGTTTTCCTTTTTTTTGCATGTCATATCCGTAACGTTGAATGAATCTGATTGAGTTTTATGTTTTAGTAATTAATTATATTTTTGGACGAATAAAGCTGTAAGAAAGCGTTTAATCCTGAGAAACATAAAAAGGACGTACACAAATTAAGCTTATTACCAGAAACCCTTTAATGAATTTCAGTGCTGGATTATCACGAAGCATTTGAAATCATTTTAATTTTATGTCATGGCCAGTCATGTGACCACTAGAATGTCATAGCACAGTATTTAGCATGACGCTCGTCTAAATGATGCTCTAATACAGTGGTGCAAAGACACGCGATAGCTGCTCTCATTTCAAATATCGAGTCTCAAGCTTTAATATTTCATTCCTTACAAATGGACTGACATTTCTGAAAGAACTCCATTCCAATAAAAGTGTGAGTCAACGTTACTATTTCTGAGTGATTGTGTTCTGCGTTGTTTCACTTGCAAGGCGTTTCTTTTTAACCAGTTCCTACCTCGTGTTCTTGACTTTCTTGTTGACTCGCTTGAGTGAGCTGCCTAAGCCCTACTAGGGCATAATTAACCGTAATTATACCGTTGGGTTTGTACGCAATAAAGCATAAAATAAATTATACTCGTAGCCTAGTCGTAGGTACCGAGAGGAACAAAATAATGTTACTGATAGTTACGTGCTTTTCTACAACGCTTTGATTGCTGTACCTTATTGAAAGAAGCGTTCATTCACTCGTTTTTCAGTTGTTTTTTTTATTTTATAGTTTGCTTTGACACTAGATTTAATAATATAAAAACAGTTCAATTACTTATGCAATAAAAAAATACTGATAGGTCATAAACCACCAAAGTTTTTTGCATTATATTAGCTCCATTAACTCCAATACGTCTAACTTACCAATAGTAGAACGTTTTACGACTGCCAAATAAATGTAATGCAAAATTAAACAAAGCACACCCTCTTTGCGGCTGTTATAACGTGAAAATCTGTTTCAAGTTCCCCGAAAACTCAAAAACACCAATTTAAGCGTCTAATAGAATCTGAATATGTGGAGCTCGGGCGGGTATTACCATAATTGTGGGTCTGATACTAAATGGGAAGTCATTTGTGAGCGGCGGCTACACTTGTTCTGTTCATGTTTGCTGGCGTCCGACAATGTAGTTGTTTTACCATGTGACCAATACGCTTTAAGCACCAGCGGTATATTGGAAGCAACCCGACCTTCCGATTCTAAGGTCGTATACTCGAACACGGTCGTGCACCAATGGATTTTTCTATTCGCATTTATTTGCGCAATGTCTTCACCAATCGTTGAAGAAACACATCGTGAGGAACTCGCAGCTTATTTGGCTTCGCATGTATTGACCTTGTGTTTCATGTGGATAAGACCAACTAAGCTGAGAAGATGGTATAGATAGGGACTGGGCACTACGAGTGCCCACGTTTTCTGCTTTTAAAACATTCTATTTTATTTTCTATTTGCTACGAAATATATTTGAGTAACAACGAGATAGTTGAATATTCAAACTAGATAGAACAAAATCCGCAAGCGCCTGAAATCCGGGATGTAAACGGGCCGAATGTTCGCGCGAAACGACCCACTAACAAGCCATCGCAAACACGTAAGGAAATGCCGACAACGTAGGCAAAATCACGTAGTTCTCCGTTCTACGGCACTGTGGTCGAATAAATGTCTTAGCCTTCTCTATCTTGTTAAGTGTTTGTATTTATTTATGGTGGACAATATTGTTCTGAGGCTGTTCATTTACGCCAGAATAGTGAATCGCTACTTGGATTAATTTTATGCAATTATTGTCATCGCATCTCTTACTAATGAAGCATTCCACTTTTGCGCACCAAGAACTTCCGCACCTACGCTATTCCACTTTTGTACACCAATCGATTTTAAGCTTGGTGCGCAAAAGTGGAATACTTCTTACTAATGGCGGTAATATTGATAACGGCGGTGCCAACACTGTGCGTCTAGTACTAAATGTATGGCATTAGCTCCCCGACGATATCGGGTAGGTTCACGTCATTGGTAGTGTAAAAATAACTTAAAGAATAGAGCCTATGTTATATAGGACATAGGATTTTTCATCCAAAAAGTCTTCATCAAAAGCTGGCGAGCGTTGCTAGGGAGTGAACTTAACTGATTTATCTTTGATTTATTTCAACACGTCTGTCCGGTATATAAAAATGTTCATAATAAATAAACAGAAGCACTGGCTAGCTTCCAAGAAAAAATTCAAACATAAGTTATCAGGTTATTATGTGAACAATGCCTTACAATGACGATGTAGCTATCCAGTTTACTTAGTACCATAATGAAACCAAAGCGTCGCAAATAATAGTTTCTTCATTTAAAAAAAAAACAACAAAATACGTAAAATGTACATACTAAAAATTTACGTGAAATATTTCAATTGAAAGCTCACCAAGCGCCTACAATTTTCGTCAGCGTTAGTAAAATAATTTAATTTGATTTAATTACCAATAATAATTATTACTGATAGAGGATTGTTCAACTAGGTTTAAAAAGCTTTTGGCTATAAATTTTGTCATTTCTTCTGTAAGTTTTAAGGTTAAGAGTTAAGGTACAAGTAGGTCTTTAAACTTTTATACTAAGTTCAGTTGATAGAATATTGACTGTATATTTTAATATTTTGTAGTTACTTGAATTGTAATAACTCTATTTATGTTGCTGACTGTACCCACCTACTTACTTTTGTCCATTGAGTTCGGAATAATTTATAATGAAAAAAAGCAATCACTCTAATGGCTCCTAGTTATTTATTTATAAGACTGCCAGCAAAATATATACAAAACTACAATGAGTTGGGTACAAACTAACTTGTAGCAAATGCTTTTACAGCTATAGAAAAACATATTATTATTATTAAACTGTGACTTTGCTCGGCTGGTACCGAGATATAAAGATTATTTTTTAATAGTTATAATATGTTCTGTTTACTAACTTTGACATCTAAAAATAACCTCGTAAAGTACATAAACCTTGACAAATTCAGTAAAAATTTTAGTTCATTTCGTCAAATTTTCCCTTAGTATTAGATTATTTTTGTTGACTCTCTCGTTTATAAATACAGGCGTCATGGCTCAGTCGGTAGTACCTCTGCCTTCCGTGCTGTGGGTCGTGGGTTCGATCCCCACCGAGAACAAACATTTGTGTGTTGTAAACATAGATGTTTGTTCTGTGTCTGGGTGTTTCTATGTATTATAAGTATGTATTAAAAAAAAAAAAAAAAAATGTATGTATGTATTCTATCAGCCATCTAGTTTTCATCGTACAAGCTTTGCTTAGTTTGGGACTAGAAGGCGTTGTGTTAAGTGTCCGTGAATAGTTAGTAGTTAGTAGTTAATTGAGTATGTATACTCAAACACAATGGCGTTTTTTAATAGTTTCGTTTTTAGACTGGTTTTCCATAATTATTATGTACGTCGAGGTAAATAAATAACAAAAGACGGTAATAAAAAAAATGCGACGCAAACTTACTCATACATTACAATAGCCGCCCACACAATGCTAAAACTTGGTGAGCATTATGGTTTAAACAATATAAGATTCATTACACGCGTGTTTCGCTATGATATTAACCAGATTTTTGTAATTTATTATATAGACTCAACCGAATTGTTTGAACTTTTTATAATTCGGTATTTTCAAACGGACGTAGAGTTTACCACGTTGTGAAGGTTACCGCAAAAATAAACGGTGCAAAAACTGCAAAAGAATGACTGAATTTCTTCCATAATATTTACGAAAAGCTGTCTTAGTACGGCAGGTCACGTAAAGAATGTTCAGCAAATGCGATTAGAATTATGAAAGATAGAAGCAAGATGAGTTTCTGTTGCAATGTCAACTGTGGCCATACAAGTTACAGTGTAACTCTATAGGTATTAGATGGGTAGGTATCTAATACCAATATCGACAATTTTTCGAGAGGTCATATTTTCTACTAATCGTTTTTGTTACAGTAAAACCATACCATTTTGCTAACGAATTTACCTGCCACGTTCGCCTTACTCGAGTAAATCTTCAAGCGGCTTCAATATTGTCCCAAATATTATGAAGGCTTGTCCCAATTTGTAAATTGGGCCTTGTCTCTTAGTAACCGAGTCACGAATCTGCTTGCCGTCGAATTAATTATCTTTGTCTCCATAGTAGGTAGGTATACAATAATTCATATTGTACCATATTTTCGATATTATTGTAGGTAAATTTTGTCTTCTCATCTATTTGGAATTATTTAGGTATACAGCATCAGGGTCTACTTTTCACCCTTTGTCGGTGCTGAGTGTCCTGAAACCGACTTAATTCGTCTCAATTAGACACATAATAGTAATTGTATGCCATTACTGAAAGTCCCTTGAACCGCTATTAATCTCAAAGCATGGGTAATTATCATTGTTAATAGTCCTCCGAGCTGTATTTATAGAAATTGATTCACTGAAAATCAACAATAGAAATTGATTTACTGAAAACTATGAATAGAAATTGATTCACTGAACTTTATTTAATAACCATAATATAATTGCTCATTGCTTATAGCCCTTGGAGCAGGATATATTAAAACTTCATTGGTCCTCATTGGACTTGCTCTGTGAGGTAATGCATTGTTATAGGCAGAAGTTACTACTTAACATCAGGTGAGCTATCAGCTTGTTCCATGCCTTATATCATAAAAAAAACAACTTTATATATTTTTCACAGAAATAATAGATATTACTTGTTAAATAACCTTAAATCTATTAAAATCAGAAGAAAAGCAAATATTCAGAAACTGTAATAAATTTAAGCTTGATTGAACAGCTCTACTTGACTTACAAAGGTCAGATGAAAGCGTCAAAGCTTTGAGCACAGTCGGCGTCAATTATTCACAGGGTACATGCACCTGTAGTGCATCGCTCGTTGACATTTCGGTTCTGTTTTTCGAATGGGTTTGGTCTTTTAAACCAGTGGCAATGGTAATAGAGCTACATGTTGACAGGCGTCATGGCTCAGTCGGTAGTAGCTCTGCCTTCCGTGCTGTGGGTTGTGGGTTCGATTCCCACCGAGAACAAACATTTGTGTGTTGTAAACATAGATGTTTGTTCTGTGTCTGGGTGTTTCTATGTATTATAAGTATGTATTTACAAAAAAAAATGTATGCATGTATTCTATCAGCCATCTAGTTTCCATCGTACAAGCTTTGCTTAGTTTGGGACTAGAAGGCGTTGTGTTAAGTGTCCGTGAATATTTATTATTATTATTATTGTTGTCTAGATGTTCATCAGCTCGACTCGCTAGAGTCGGAAAATAAATGATGCACACGGGCCTAAGCCAAGTGTACATCAGTTGATACTGTTGAAAGAAGTGGTATATTAGGACTGGAAGTTTGTACGTCAGTCGAAAGGTCAGATTGCAAAAACTTTCGTACAATTCTACAAGTATTTAAAATGACTGCCTTTTGCAACAGAGCAAATGTGTGTTTAGGCAAATCAAGCAGAGCGAG
This sequence comes from Eulithis prunata, assembly GCA_918843925.1. Classification (NCBI taxonomy): domain Eukaryota; kingdom Metazoa; phylum Arthropoda; class Insecta; order Lepidoptera; family Geometridae; genus Eulithis; species Eulithis prunata. The sequence continues at coordinate 3,261,548 of OU974014.1, read as the reverse complement.
TGCCTGGAACAGTTGGCTGGGAATAACGCCGGTGGAAGATATGACGACAGGAATGATAGAGACCTTTTCTAGTCTCCACATCCGGCTTATCTCATTTTTCAAGTCGACATATTTTGAGAGTTTTTCTGCTATTGTGTTTTGTAAATTGTGTGTGTTGGGGATGGCTATATCTATAAGGTGTGCTGTTTTACTAACTTTATCAACAAGTGTTAAGTCCGGTCTATTGTAGTGCGTGGTCTTGTCTGTAAGGATGGCTCTGTCGAAGTACAGTTTATGGGTAGAGTTTTCCAACACTGTTTCGGGAGTGTATTTATAGTACGGAGTTGGTCTTGTAGATGATTCTATTAGATTGTATTTGATCGCAAGTCGCTGGTGTATTATATTTGCTACCTGGTCGTGCCTAAACTTATAATCGGTTTGAGCGATTGATTTACAAGCCCCCGTAATGTGCTGGATTGTTTCAGATGAGCAATTACAGCGCCTACACATATCTGTGGGTAAATTGTGTATCTTCATAATATGCTTTTGGTAGTTCCTGGTTTCTATTACTTGATCTTGGATGGCTATCATAAACCCTTCAGTCTCAGGGAAAAGTTCACCTCGACTGAGCCATTCGTTCGACGCCTGCATGTCGACGGTGGGTTGGCTCAAGTCGTGGCGATGTCTTCCATGGAGAGACTTACGAGTCCATTCGGAGACTAGTGTCTGTCGGTCAGTCTGTTCTTCATTTTTCTGCTTGTTTATTATTATGTTCAAAGGATAGGGTTTTATTCATTCAAATCACGCACGGACAAGCAGAAAGATTTAATTTTGTGCGTGATTTGAAGTTGGTTCGCTAATTATCACAAGTATGATCTCTTGGAAACAACAACGGTTGTTCGTACAAATTTATGTATTTTAATTACGTTAAACTTGGTCATGTTCTTAGTACTTAGACATATTTTAATAAGCTCCTTTCATTACTGAGTATGTTGTGTTGGTTACGTCGAACTGTGTAAACTCATTTGGTGAAGATTATGTTAACAAAACTTTTTTTTCATAAATTAAAAAGTACTAGAACAATATTCATACGTAAAAAGTTAATATATTACCTCGTTCCCAAACACGGTTCATTTTTTGACAAAAATACAAAAAAGAAAACCACACTTTTTCAAATTAACTTCAGTGAGCTTGACCGTTTTTTTTTCGATAAAATACTTACCATCTTACGGATCGGAATTCTGAAAGATTTATAGTTCGTTCGGCACTTTACAAATTAATCGGAAACAAATCCGACAATTTTATTGGAAGATTAAGTAGGTACCAAGACGTATTTAATAAAATCTTCCGTCCAAAGCAACGTTAGATTATGATTAACGTGCCGTAAAAAAAAGTCTACTGCTAAATCATAAGGTCGCGATTGTTTCCGTCAACACGCTGGGTTTGCAACGGAAAAAGGAAGTGTGTTTGTAAATCCAGTAAAGTTTACGAGCTAGCCTCGAATGGCGGTGACCTAATCAAACTGCAACTCATAAAACCATCGTTTGGTTTAGTTTTATCTCAGGGTTTGAGTTTTCCTTGGATATTTACTTTCCTGAGACTTATGTAGACTATCACGTATTGAAAAGGATATGGATTGGTTATGAGCGCCAAGCACCAACTCCTTGGCCTGGTTTCTTGCGTGAGGTATCCCAGGGCCACCGGGACAAACCCCGGGAACGGGAGTCCCTGCCCCACTGACGTCTCCGTACTCAGCCCCCCCTCCGAATCCGACTCTCCCCCATCGGACTCAGACCCCCCACTAGTGTCCGTCTCGGGCCCCCCTTCCCGATACCCGTAGTAAGGCATTTCTCCCGACATCCACTTAAATTATAAGCTCATTTTCACTTTAGTCTATTACTTCACCATTTTAAGTTTCAACTGTTCAGATAGGTACCAGTTTGTATTCGCAACGAATGGTGTGATTTCGATGCGACCGAAGCAGGGAGGCCCTCCATTATTAAGATCGAATTGAAGTCAAATATTTATCTGAAACAAAAGAAAATAACATATTAAAACCTTAATTGCAGTTTGAATGTCATAAAATTGTTACTAATGATGGATGCGTCATGTTTTCTTGGTAATTACTTATTCAGTTCAAAGACAATCAATTAAAGAACCTACCTTCTAAAATGCGATCGTAAAACTCATATTCGTGTACACATCAATAAGGAACGTTACGAAAGCGAGCCGCAGACGAGTAATAGTACCTACTCAGGTTGACTCATTAAAACTTGCCGGACTAAATACTAAAGAGCAGGGAAACAAAACCCAGGAGGAAAATAAAATTTTCGATGCTGATGAAAGACCGCAGTTTAAGCTAGGGTTTAGCTGAACCATAGACGGCCATGATTGAAATTACACAGTAAACTAACAACACCTACCTAAAGTTAGGCTTTATGGGAAGGTAATGGTACTCATAATGTATAAAAGTAGAGTATTTTTCATCATATTTTAAGAACAGTTATAACCTATCATCATAACATAGGAATTGAACTCATCAGGCGTCTAAATATATTAGTCAAAAACAAATCGTTTTTACGTAAAATTCCAGTGCATAATTGATGGTATCGTGAATGAGGCAACCCTACTGGTAGTCGAATGCAGCCCTCATTTACCGACGGACGAAAAACGATTTTGGGGCACAAACAAAAATTTTACAGCATTGTACCGAGCACAGTATCGCAGTGCCAGGTGCAGCTGACTCAGTTCAATCTTAAAGACCTACTTACGACTTACTTAGAATTCAAAAAAGGTATTCAAATAGAACTAGTGCGTACTTGGCCTGAATGTTAAAATGGGTCGTTAGTAGAATATTTTTAGTAGAAAGTTTTATAATACATAGTCTACATACCTATAAATAAAATTGTACCATAGATTATTTCTAAGGTTTCAGTCCTTTAAATAATTGTTTTTGAACGACTCTACAGCTCTACGATTTTATTATAACAGTGCATTTTGTTTTGCTTAGTAAGTGAGATGCGTTGCATATACTTAGATCATAAATGAAGAAATCGTAGGCGATAAGACCGCCGTTCGCAGAACATTGTCTGTTTCTACGTATCTGTAAGTTGTACTTGTCTTCAATAAGGTTTTTTTTAAACAGTAGACCGTACAACATAAAATGCGCATCAGATCTAGTATAGTCTAAATTATCCTTGAGATTTGACTGAATAAAAGATCTTTGACTTTGACTCATCAAAGTATCTTCAGTTTATACGTAGCTTCATTCATTCCTGACGCATTTAATATATCCAGGGACTAACTTTACCGCTCATCACTGGTTTAATAGAAGCTGTTTGCAGCTGTGTTATAGACCTGTTAACCTGTCGCGTAAACACCTGCACCTAGTTCCAGTAAACACGACCATCGTGTGGATGGAGCCTTTATGACTACTTCGGGCGACGTTAAACTTTTACGAATGCCACTCGTATCAGCAGGAAGTGTGTAAAATCTTTATTTCTGAGGTTTTGCGCTTCTAATCATAAATTTTTTAATTCAATTTATGTGGTGTAGCATAAAATTTCTCTACTACAGCACTTCTACAAAAGGTTTTAACAGTTTTCTCATAAACGAAATTAGAGTTGATTTTGTTGGCCTTCTTCGGCTGGCCATAAACAAAACACATTTTATTCTATTCTCTCACATTTAGTCGTCATCATATTAATCATAACTTTCTGGAGTATGTCATCGTCCACACAATTCATCTTTCCTTTAGTCTGCCTTCACTTCTTTAACCATCCAAATATTACGATGTAATAAAAATGAAACCGACTTGCCTTGAGAAATAAATTCTTTGGTCTATTGAAAACGACAGAAAAATGTAATGATATGATATAGCTGTCACATTTTCTATCACGCTTCCCTAACATCCGTAACTTTCGGGAAAAGCCTAGGATCAAAGGATTGTTTGAGAAAAATCTTTCTATTGTGTTGACATACGTATCACACGCACAAAAAACTCTATCAAGTAAAAATATCAAAGCTTTGAACTAATTTCCTCCACAGTTTTCGAAATCATTTCAAAGATGAAATAATGAGTTCCCAAATAGTTTTTGACTTTTTTTTATACCTACCTCTCTAGTGTCAGCAAGTTCAGACAATCTGAACTTTTCTGTAAATTACGCGCTGTTATTACGGCAATATTACCCATATCCATTTTAACCACATACTACACGTATAGGGTTAAAATACGAGTAATATTTTCCAAGATACGATGGCACCGTTCGGAAATCGCTTGGGGGCAGTCGAATGGCAATAGTCTGGCCATTTGTACAATAGATAGATTCTAGTGAACCGGTTATAACCGCTGTAACATTTTTAAACGAACTATTAATCAACGTAAATAAAAATACTTGTTTTCGCTGTCTTCTGTATTTCTATGGCTTCAAAAATTGCAACTGCGAAGCGCTCGTTGTAGAGCTTAGGCAACTTTCTGTGCGGTCGCTATTTGGATGGGTGCCCGTTAGTAGCATAACATTTGCGTGCTTCCGTGCTTCGAAGGGCACGTTAAACTGATCACGACGGAAGCCTAAAAACTATGCTACCAGCGTTGCATGGCCACTAACATATATGAACACTATTTATAAGTTGTAATAAGTGTATTTTTCTTGGATTGGAATAGGTAATTATTATAAGCTCTTCACTGAATAAATAAATGTGCCATAACTCGTGTAAACTGAAGGTTTAATCCATTGAAACTTCATAAAATATCTATTACTCGCAGCTATATGCCAAGAAAGTTATCGGTAAAAGTTTTAATTGCACTTGGATACTTTATGACTACTGTGTAGTTCTCAATTTTAAGGTTAGGTTAGGTTAAGCTCCTAGGATAGGAGTAGACCAACTTTCTCAGATTTTTTTAATGAAAAATGCGACTGACCAGCCCTATCTCATGTCAAGCTTGTTACTTTTGCAATGACCTCACAGACACGTTCGTTACCTTTAATACGTACTTATTTATCTTTGCGTTTGCTAAGTTATGATAACTTACCAATAACAAAGCAAAAAACCTTAAATTGTGTAACAATAAAAAAACATTATAAAATTTAAGTACCTACTGTCTTGAGAACCTTTTTCTTTTACGTCAGTTTCTGCTTCTAAACCTGTCCGTGTATCAGCGGCCTTATGATATAATAAAATAGAAAAGATTCAACCGAAAGCTAAGAACAGTTTTCTAGATTTATTTGTATTTTGGAGAGCTGGATTTAACCTTATAAATATGTACTAATAATATTTATTACCACGCCAGTGTGGACATAAATACTTGTAAGTAGTAAAGTTTGAAAATGATACGTAAAAATTCCATTAAATAAAAACAATTTTTTTCACTCTCCTAAACTATGTAACTAACAAAAATATAATGCCAATCTACGCTGGAAAACGGGAAAGTTGTCGAACCGTGAAAATTAAAAAATCGAATTAGCAGTAACATGGCACACTACAACGAATCTCGTTAAGCTAAGTGCTTTTGGCAAACAGCGCTAAGGTACACCGTATTAGCACTAGAAGCTGCACAATTTTCAACTTTAAACCTCAGGAATAAGGAGTAAATTAACAGACAGTAAGCCAACTTGCGCTGGCTATTGTACGTTCCGGTTTATGGAAGGAAAGCAGCCATGTATGTACGGAATTATGGCAATCAACGTATGCGTGATAACGCGCAAAATTGCGTACCATGAATATGCTATTATGTCTGAATATTCAAGGCAAATGAACCTGAATTTAAGAATATACGAATTATTGATATGAAGATCAAGAATTTTTTACTGAGTAAGAAATGAACGCGTAAAATCGTGTTCGATTCGACTGACAATCATATATGAATTGACAAGATGATTGTTTTGTAAATGTACTAAGCAGTAAGCTCTAAAGTTGTACAAGTAACTAAATTGTTTAGTAGCAAAAATAGTTTTACATTGATTAAGCAAATGGCAACAACCTACCACCCTACCAAAGGTGAAATATGAATATTGTGAATATATCCTTGCGAAAACTACCCACCCATGTATTTACCCATAGATCTCGGAATTGAATGTCACTCTACTATCAAATCATCATCATCATCAATATATATAAAACTTTTGAAACTGACAGATAATCAACGCACAGCCTAAACTATAAGTCCTAGAGGTATGAAATTTGGAGGGTAGGTTCCTTATATAGTGTAGGGGCGCACTAAGAAAGGTATTTGGAAAAGTCACACTCTAACGCGGGCAACGCCGCGGGAGACGCCTAGTCAATATATAAAACTCTTTTGAAGCTGACTGAGAATCAACGCACAGCCTAAACTATAAGTCCTAGAGGTATAAAATTTGGAGGGTAGTATCCTTATATAGTATAGGGGTGTACTAAGAAAGGAATTTTGAAACGTCCCACTCTAAAGGGTCTAGAACGCGAGCAATGCCGCGGGCGACGGCTATTAGGTAATAAATACTAACGACTGATAACCCCTATGCGTTACAGAAATATCCATAAATTATAAACCTGAATCATATACCTCCTTTTGACATATAGCCCCCATCAGTAGAAGCCGTTAAACCCATTCTCTGACAGCCCTACATCAAAGCTCCCTTACGAGTCATAAGGACATGGAACATATACTATAGACTGCTTCATTTATCATACAAATGACAAACAAACAGCTTCATTCAAACCGCGACACGCCGCCGTCATAAATCACAGACAACTCCGGGGGCGCACAGTAAGTGAAATACTAATATTTTATTCAACATCGCTCGCTCCGATACCTGTGTTTCGAAAGCTGTGCCAGGCAGTGAACCGACACTTCATATCGGTTTTATTGAATGCACGGCGGCACGTAACTTGGAACTTTACTGCTGTCAAAATCGAAAAATAATATCCCAGAGGTTAAATTCAGCTTTAACTTCTTTTTTAGCTTTTGCCGTAGTTGGAGCTTGAAGGTTAAACTCGTTTACTTTTAAATATGTGACATGACAGACGGTTTGACTGTGTTTTGTTTAGAATTTGATTATGATTTGCATCAGCGGACTCGATACCGGCAGAATTGTGACAACTAGCCACACCACCATCTGGAGGAATGTGTGCGGAGCCAGTCTATGAGATCTCACATGTTGTGTAGCCGCTATAATCTGAATATGTTAGATGTTGGCGCATTTATAAGTGTACTTTCGGTCCCACTGTGCGAAGCAGCTAGGGCTCTTTTTACACTAGTGTATGACATTGTTAAGTAGTAGATTAATTATTGTAAGCTATAACAGTGCTGACATAGTCGCTAAGCGACTCAAAGTCCTACCAAAATAAAAAAAATAAAAATAAAAAAGAGCAACGAAGCCACAAAACCAAGAAGTTGAAGTTGAATGAATGAATGAATGAAAACGCTTTATTGTACATAAATAACACCGAAACATATTCCTATGATATAAACAAAACAGGTTGCATTAAATGTACAATGGGCGGCCTTATCGCTAAATAGCGATCTCTTCCAGGTTGATTATGATTTTAAAGATTGATATATTCCTAAATCCCCACTAAGAAATCCCTACCAGTGCATATTGTAAAGTGTAGGTATGTAGAGCAAAGGGAGTCTTCAAATATTATCGCGTAGTTTTCAGATCCAGCTCAAAACAGTAATGTTTTAGTTTTACCCTCAAATTACCGGTTCAATATTCTGAGGTTTCACCTAGCAAAGGGGCAGACCATAAACAAAACCACTATTTTCTATTGCCTGAAACCACATGCTATTATTGCCACGTTGCAACGATAAAATACTAGCTAAATACTAAATTGAAAAGGCCTGTGCGAGTATCTGTTAGGTTATTAACCCTGCGTTTATTGATTGCGACCGCATACCTTCACAAAACGATGATATACAGGTAAATCCTTTTTGCAAACTCATTTTTTTTTCGATCTATGTATTGGGTGTCACACACTCCTAATCGATGCGCAGTTTTTTTTTATACGACAGAGACGTGAAATGGACTTGCAAAACTTCATAGATAAAGAAGAAGGTATATCTCGAAATATGTATTTAATTTTAAATTATACAATATACCTATCTAACGTGTACTTTTCTTTGTTCTACCAGCAGAAAAGTAAAATAATGATGAACAAGGACCCACCTGTATACCTACTGTCAAATGTGTATTGTGGTCATTCGAACGTCAAAATCAAAAACAGAGTAGTACCAGTATTATATGATCTGTGGTAGTACATATAGTTGCCTAAGAGCAAGTGCACCCCAGACCTTCGTTATTTTATAAAGCTGAAAATATCAGTGGATGCTCCCAACACAGGTAAGAACCGATGGACCATCATGAAGTTTGGCTCATCGTGGCTTTGGCAGGCAAGCGGTACTTAAGGTGTGCAAAATACCACCTTAAATTTGTTAAACTCGTTTTGGCTCTTATATTATAGGTGCCGGAACTGTATAGTTTAATAAAATTGTGACACAGCCTTAAAATATTATGAGCACTACCTGGCTACGAGCATAACTGCAAGCCGTGGTAATAACGAAAGCTGGGTTTCAGTGCTTTTTTACTTATTTTGGAGTGGAATGTAAGCTCTTGCAGTAAAACAAAGCGTGAGGCGTTTTTACACTGGTACCGACAGTAGCAATTTTAAATATTGACTGAAAAGTCCTTAGTTCACATGCTACAATCGATAGAATTATAAAATCTTCTGTGTAGAAAACTCATCGAAGGGAATAGTCACGTGGCTTTTCATTAGATTTTTTTTTAAATATTATTTTTACGAAAAGTAAACAGCTATACAATGAAGTAGTAATCTAATGAAATGTCATTACTCATTATTAGGTGCCATTTTCATTCTCTTTTGTAGTGTACAGTACAATCAAAAATCGAGAGCCATTAAAATTGTACCTATGAAGAATTAAAAACAAAGAAAAATGCCAAAAGTCAGTATTTAGCTACTAATACCGGTATAATAACTTGGCTAATAGCCTCGTTTATAAAATAGGGTTAGGCTCAAAATACCCTTTAGTTTGTCTAAAGTTATTGGAGATTTTGATACACTTTCAGTTTTTCCATTTGGGCAAAATTACACCGTATGCACGGAAACAATAGCCGGTGTTTAGTTGTAAAGTTATTTAAAGTGTACGATCGGTATGCAGCTGCGTCTGTAACAGGAACGTTACGGCCGATGTCTGGAATCACGGCAGACAGAAATAACACTAACCTATTGTGCTCGTTCGAAACATACATCACGGATCACCGACAATAGCATACACATTACTATAATACCGTAGGGCTGCTACGTATTAAAATATCCTAGCATCTCGAATCATCATCATAATTATTTACAAGGGTCGGCAACACGCGTGTGGCACCTCTGGTGTTGCAGGCGTCCATGGGCTACGGTAACCGTTTACCATCAGGTGCGCTTGTTTGTCTACTTAGTTGTATAAGAAAAAAAAATCAGCCTGCAGAAGCCAGCAGTAGTCCAAAAGGAACTATTTGGGTCTTCTTCCTCCATCCACTTCCCGCGATCTTAACAATGTTGTCAGCTCTATATTTCGCTCTTCGTATCTTGAAATAAGTTACTAAAAAACTTGAATAGATTTTTTTATGTTTACCATAATTACTGTGATTGATCTAGAGTATTCTAGAGTTACGACTGTTACTTATAAGTTTTTGCATATTGATTAGTTAGGTAAATAATCTTTGGAAAACTCAAAACCATTCCGACTGAATATCTAGGTATTAGAAAAAGCCTGTCCAGCGGTATATTTCATTTGCTTGATGATGATGATGATAAAATTCCTTGAATTCCAACTCAGCGGCATCCCTAGCTCAGATGCTTTGATCTGTTTGCACTCAGTCAGCCCGGTCGATCGGTCTCGGATCGTTCGAAATATGCCATTTAGTGGTCGACCAGTACCTAACATTTTGCGAAAACCACACAATACACTTCATAATAGTAGAAAAGTAATAAGTACAGTCAATGTGTTCTTTTAAGAAAAAATGGAAGAAAATAACATGTTGTGCCGACCCCGCCTACTGAGATTGGAAGAAGAAGAAAGTTAAGTTCATCGTTAGACAGAGTCGTTTATCTTATCCAGCAATTATAATAGTTATTTGTTATACAAGAGTGCAAAGTTGCTTTTTAACCGCGTGTTCAATTTTGATGACCGAGCAATCGAAGGATTCTAAAATTGAATCCTGAGCGTTAGCGAGGGAATCAAAAGAGCACGAGGTGAAAAATCTTTGCACTCGAGTGCAACACGTAACTTTTCATTCCACCTCAGCGAGGAAATGACTAAATGCAAAAAAAGCAAATTGAAAAAAGAACACCAAGAAGGTTCCGAGTCTGAGTTTTTAACAAATTAAAAAAAGTTGTATGATATATTCGGCACCATAGAGGTAGCAGTAAATAGGTTTAATGTTTTTTTTAATTCACAAACTTAGTGCACACGATGTTCTAAATTCAATTTACTTTATCCTCTAGAGAATAAAAACGGCTTTTCCACTCAGATATTGAAGATTAAAAATACTCTTTCCGAGATGGTGGGATGAAAAATAAATTTTATTATTCAGGACCTTAAAAACTAGAAATCCGGTAAGGTAAAGTATTCCAAATTGTTGAATTAAGGGGATTCCTTTAAGTATAATTGTAGGTTGTTAAACCAATAAAGGATCCAATTTGTTAACATTAACACCGCAAATGAACAGAGAATCCTATAAAAATTCCGGCAAAGTCGTCCCAAATAATTTACGTGACCAGAAAATACCAGAAGCAAGGAAATTCGTCCGCGGTCGTATCGCGTATCTGCAGGGATGCCATTACTACACATCCGTGATGGATCTGTCTCTAAACATGCCGCTAAAGATCAATTTATAAAACACACTTTCACCGAATAAAAAGGTTTTATACTATAGGTACCTAGTATAAAAACTTTTTTATTCGGGTCGGTTTTTTTACGTGTAATTTCAGCGCATCACTTACGAAAAGTTTAAGGTTATCTATGAGTTTATTCTATGGACAAATTATCGCTCAGTTATGTTTCTGTCTGACATATTTTCTATTCTATTAACATATATCTATTAACATATTTTTATTTATTTGTGTGTTATTAGAGTTTTCGTAATTATGTTAATCTCCAGCAAAGTGCGACAAAGATTTGCGAAATGCAGTGTGCAAATATTGGATGAGAAGAGCCGAAGATCGGGTTCAATGGCCAGTTGGAAGAGACCTACGTTCAGCTGTGAACTGATATAGGTTGATAGTGATGATGATGAATCTGGGGTAGCCTTTTCAGTGCATATGGTCTCTTAATCCAAAGTGCTTGCTAGGACGGTTAAGCTGTTAAGTAAATGTTTATTCAAGCTCATCGGAACTCTAACAAGTTTTTAAGTTAGATGTTTTATACTGAAAGGTTCTGTTTCTGTTCATTCAAAGTAGTTTTTTCTATGTTTTTCCTTGAATCGCTTCTTGAATGAACTTGAACAGAAGAAGCATTTTTATTTGTTGCGAAGTTTTAGGTATCTACTTATTTATATTTTTTGGATTGGCACAAATGGGAGGAGGCATATGTCAAAGGGCAAACTTAGGGGAATTCTCCTGTACCTATATTTATTTATTTTTGGTTGCATTTGTAAATCTAAAGATATTTTGAACTGCATTTTATTTATAAATTTTTAGTCTAGTTAGGATTTACAGGGGATAAGTGATGCGACTGTAGCATTATTTATCACGGAAGGGCGACGTTATGTTAAGAAAACACACGGCAACTGTCGCTCGCAAACAAGCATAATTTTGTTATCAAAAAATATAATACTAACAGTAAAACATACTTACTGTTCCTGGCTCAAAAACACTGAAAAAAATACAGCAGCTAAAAAAAGTAAGAAGTCACGGGCAACAGCTAGTGTTATGATAAAATCGTTGGCTGCTACCAGAGAGCGTATTTATTGTCCTCTGAAGATTTTCATTAAAAAACAACCTGACCTTATGGTTTCGTTTTCAAAGCATTTTGCTCTTCTGTTTCAAAACTAATTGCAAATCACAAAGCGATAAACAATTTGACTTTCTCTTTGTTACTTTTAATGCTCAAAATAAAAAAAAACCGCAATATTCTTACATTGTCTACTGGTTGAATCACGGTTCTCCAATCAGTTGTAATAGTAAGCTTTGTTTTAGGAAACAACTTTGCGCAAAATTGAACCAGGCCTCACCTTTATCAACTTTTATCTAAGAAAAGGCTGTAAGATTTTTACCAAAACATGCATAACTAGCCGTCGCCCGCGGCGTTGCTCGCGTTCTACCCTTTAGAGTGTGACGTTTCAAAATTCCTTTCTTAGTGCACCCCTACACTATATAAGGATACTACCCTCCAAATTGCATACCTCTAGGACTTATAGTTTAGGCTGTGCGTTGATTCTCTGTCAGCTTCAAAAGAGTTTTATATATATTGATATACAATTCTTGCTTTTCTTAAAAAATATAGGTACCTACTACCGCTTGAATAGGAGAGTGAATACTATTTTGGAAAGAGAAGACTTCCAGAAGATAATATAATTCTAAAACCTATGCATAATTACCTACGTGTCGTACGTTTATTAGCATAACAATAGAAGGTACGAATCAGCTATAACCCATATAAATACATATTATAACATATACCTACACTACACCTCTCTCTATAGTTACCAGTGAACAGTAACTAGAGCCAATCATATCGGACGTATGGTAGGGTAGCAGTAAGGGTTCTACAGCTTGAGGGGTCCACTTTCCCCACGGTATTCAAGAGGAGACACAATCTCCGAGAGGTTTTCAGATCTCGAGTATTGGGACTATGGCCTTGTTTCAAGATGTGCAGCTAGTATAGGTATTCCATATTTTGGAATGTCTTTTATAAGTAAAACTTATTTTATTTTGCTACTAAAATAGTGGTCTAATTTCAAAGCATTGACTGCAGGGGATATAGCTCAGTGGTAGAGCAACCGACTGCAGATCGGTAGGTCCCCGGTTCAAACCCGGGTGTCCCCTTAGAGCGACCGTTATATTTTGTATTAATCATCATGAAGTATTTTTTTGTCATAAGTTTTTGGTCTTATTTGTTTACCCAAATGAAAAAACTCGTTATTCCTAAAACAACAGCAATTAACACGAGTATCTGATATAAAAATAAACTTCAGCACATGTTGCAAATGAGGACCAAATTCAGAGACAAACGTTTAAAACGGAAATCAGCATATGAAAGCATTAATTGCATGTATTTAAGGCAGGCGTCATGGCTCAGTCGGTAGTAGCTCTGCCTTCCGTGCTGTGGGTCGTGGGTTCGATCCCCACCGAGAACAAACATTTGCATGTTGTAAACATAGATGTTTGTTCTGTGTCTGGGTGTTTCTATGTATTATAAGTATGTATTTACAAAAAAAAATGTATGTATGTATTCTATCAGCCATCTAGTTTCCATCGTACAAGCTTTGCTTAGTTTGGGACTAGAAGGCGTTGTGTTAAGTGTCCGTGAATATTTATTTATTTTATTTTTATTTTATTTAGAGCGCGGACGCACACCGATGTATTTGTCGAGCTCGTAATGTCATAGCCTCACTGCATTATTCTCAAACATCCAAGGTAAAGGCTAGTTTTTGATGCCGGTATTTATCAAATTAGTAACTGTTTCTGTGTATACAAAACTAGCTTAATTCCTAAGGTGAGATTTCAAGTTTAGCTGGTCCATCAAGTAATCCATCAAGTCCTGATAAATTACATCAGCTTCTCCGATGGGAGCCTCTAGAGTTCCTATTTTATAGAATCCATTTTCCAACATTTTTGGAAGAACTTATTCCACTTTAGTTATTTCGTTGGATTTATTCTATTCTTGTCTATCTAGAATGGCTGTCAGTTTAATTTGACAGATACCTACCTATTTATAACATGAACTAAAACGTGTATTTCATAACATTCAAATTAAAAAGAACATCAAACAAAACCAATCATTACGATTCTGACTTTAATCAAAAGGCGAAGTAAAACACGAGGGTTTGGTTCATAACATATGAACAACACTCATCAAATATTTATTTCTAATGCGTTGGGTATTTGAAATATCTGCGTATTCAACGCTGAGGCTGCGATAAAGAAATTGTTACTCAAGGCTATAGATTTGAGTAGAGATTTTCATACAAAAATCTATGCTGAGTCTGGATTAGTGCTCGAGCAGTAAATCAATAGACTTACATACAGGCCTTAGAATTTCAAACTCAACACTAAACTAGCGATTATTGATCTTTGGTGACACCGCTGAGGGCCTGGTACGAGTTTTGGTGTGTAAATCTGGTGTAAAACGTCTGACACCCAGCACACCAGTGGGCGCTGATTTGTATGGAGACATTGAACGGATTCTATAAGAAGCTTGGTCTACACCAAGTCCGTACTCGCATGTCGAGCTTCTCATAGAATCCGCTCAGTGTCTTTATACAAATTAGCGCACACTAGTGTTTTCAATGACATATGCTAGATTGGTATTGGAATATTAGATAGAACATACGGCCTCGGGTAGGTTTCATTGCGTAAAATGTTATCAAACACGCTACACAATGTGTGTATAAACCTGAGTTAATTTCCAGTAGGACGTTTTGCTAATGCAATAACTCTATCAAATACTAAAAGCATGGGATTTGTGTGGATTTTGCAAATGGATCGCTTCGATGTTATCGTTCCAATCAGAAATAGAAAAAAAATCTTTGAAAAGTTTTTTATATTCAAAACTATGAATCTCTTTTGGTCGTCAGAGTCAGAACAGGAGATCATGATGACCCTCAGCAGTTAGGAATATGACGAAATGATGAATTGTTAATTAGAATCATAACCCTTCTTTTTGCTTCGTTGTGGTCGAGTAAAAACTAAACAAAACTCTCAGGATCTGTTGTGGAAATTGCGTGCCCTTTGCGCCACACCTGTCTCACAACAAAATTGCTTATCACCTCAAAGCTTGTAGTATGGTTGATGGTTAGTAGGTAAGTAGTTAGGCAGTCTAAACTGTCGTAATATTTGGTAACTGTATACAGCTTAATGAGTCAAACATCGCTTGATTCTTGAACGACGAGTATTATTGGCGAATCCGCAATGTTTTAGTAACATGCCTAATTTTGTTTTGGTACATTTCTATTTCTGACTTTCCTTGAGAAAACCACTTCATTGATACAACACAATGTGGTTTCTGTTGAATGATTTTGAGGTTTACAACTTTTGCTATAAAGCTGATTGTTGCGTTTTGATTTGTTTGACCGTACATATACAATTTACGTTCATTATTACGCTTTGGTATGCACAATTCGTCTGATTGCTTATGGAGTTATCATTCTATAACTACCAATATTTATGTTTGCATTTGCTTTTTTGACTGGAATACTTTTTGAAGCTCTTCAAGAACCTCGTGAATGCAAAATTTACAAAATATTATGTAAACAGAATTAGATTTCTATTCAGACTGGTAATCGCTAAAAATATTGAGTAAACCACTTCGTGATTAGATGAAAAAATTTTACTCATCTACAGCTTTTTTACGTAAAAATACGTCGAACTGTACTTATGAGCAAACCAAAATTACAGGCTTGAAACGAAGCTTCAAAAACCAAAACCTTGCAAAGTAAGACAGTATCGATTATTCCACGAAGAAACAAGCTTCTAAATATCAACTTTATAAAGCTATTGACACTTTATTTTAGAAAATTCAATCAGTAAACAAAACCCCGCAATGAAAAGACTTGGAAGCCCGCAGGGTACCACAAAAGGCGCTCGGCACCCGTTCGGTCCTCTCGCCTATAAACGCGGTAACAATGCCCAGATGATGGACATTGAAAATAGAACGTACAGTAAACAGTGACCGGCAAAGCGTTGTGAAGTCGACGCGGTGAGATTAACCAACCGAGCTTGTGATATCCCGTGACGTCATGCGGCCAGTCAAGGCGTGCTGATACGAGCATGTTTTGACAGTTAGGAAGTGTTTGGAAGTTCTAACTCAGTCACTGAAGACTCTTTTCAGTGCCTTGTCTGATATCCAAAACTTATGTTTGACTGGTGAAGTAGACTGCGTAGGTGTAACTAACTAACTAGCTAACTAGATGATCAGACATCAATGTACTACTTAATCTCACACTCATCTCAATAAGAGTGAAATAACAAGAGCGTTGGTCAAGAAGAAGAATAGTAGGTACTGGTTTTATCTACTGTAATAGGTATTTCAGAAAATAACTCCCATCTCTCTGTTTCACTAGTTTCCGCCCGCGACTTCGTTCGCGTCTCGTTGGATCCCGTAGATTTTCCAGGATATATAAAAAGTAGCGTATGTGTTAATCCAGGTCACGGACACTATATTCCAAGTTTCATCCAAATCAGATCAGTAGTTTTTGCGTGAAAGAGGAACAAACATACATACATGCTCACAAACTTTCGCGTTCGTAATATTAATACGATAGGATAATATGGATAAGATCACCGATTATAAGATTATCGTTCACATCAATGCTTTATTTGCTTGATGTTGTTGCTACATAATAGTAATGTAGGTATATCTCCTGTGGATTATCACCAGCAACAAACAGCTGTGTAGTGAATCTGTCAATATCACTGTCTACTGTATTAGTATCACGTTTCAATAGTTTATGCTTTGCAAGCTGAACGTCGGCTTTGTGTGCCAACCCTGATTGTGGCAGGCTTTTATGAGCTTATCGATATCGTGATTAGCTGGTTAGTTAGTGTCTGCTCGATACAGCATTTCTAAAACTTGAGCACAAGTTAATAGTGTTCTATCATAATCTATGATGGTCTTTATCTCCATAATTTACGGTACTTAGGTAACTTTGTATGTATGAGCTGTGTGTTTCCACGGGGTAAAATAATCAAAGTCAACGTCATTAAATATGAGCATCTTGGTACAATAGATAGTACGATTCTCGAAATGTAAACTCTAGTTTGCTGATCTAACCACGCCTGAAAAACAACGGTTGAGACCACAAACCAGAAGACATGATCATGGCTTCCCAACTTGATCTGATCGCAAAAAACCGACGAACGCAGAAAAAATTCTTTGTTCAATGAACTTTTACAAGCTGATGCGATGACTCCGTGGTTTAAAATCAGTAGCTTCTGCTCAAATGTAACACTATTTTCAAATCTGATCTGTGCCAGCAAAATGGGTTTCTGTTACCTATCCATATCGCTATGATTTGCTTATTTACATTGTAATAATCGATTTACAATCGAACAGATATGTTATGACATTACGTAGGCAACGTTTTGATAGCTATTAAACATCGATTATACGGAGTATCTTCACATAAACTAAACACCTTGTGGTATTCGTGTCATATTTCAATCATGGTCAAGAATCTTGGTGTCAGCAATAAGAAAATGTAAATAAACATTCCACATGCTGACAGCATGACAGTAGATGGAAACAAAAATATTGAGCCGTGAGCTAATGAGCAGACTTGGTCAAGTTCGAGTCGTACTTTTTTTCTGATTTAAATTTCTATATAAATGATGTAAGTTTAAATTTCTGATTGTAAACGCTTTGCGCATTTAAGAGCTTTCTTTAAGCTCTAGAGAAGCCAGAAAATTGTTATTCCAACCAATATTCCTGCAATCTTTTAGTAATCGAATACGAAGCTGAATTCATAAAAATATTATCCGCTTCAAAGGACATGACATTACCAATGCAAATATGATTATCATCTGCAAAGTTTTGCCATTTGGCGTTCTGCCGAGTGGCCATGTCAACTACAACTACCCAGATTAGGCAACTGGAAGCCAGTGTCGCAGTCGCAGAACTCACCGCAATTACATTTGAACTAGTACCTACCTCACCTACATTAGTTAACCTACAAACTCTGTTCCTACGATGTAGATTATTATAAGGGTAAATGCGCACAGGTATGGCAAGGCCAGCGACTAACAGCAGCTAGATATTCAATAGCTTTATAGTTTTTTTAGTGCCATCGGTATGGCAGTTTATATTCTGGTCGATTTTACAGAGAGCCAACCCGAAAAAATAACAAATCCTGGTGATGATTCAAAGTCAGTATGCGCTGCTAAATATTATAGACCTTTGTTGGGCTCTATAGTCTTCAGGACTCGGGCTCGATGGTCAGCGTGACAAGACAACACAAGACATAGACAAATTGGTAGTTACTATCAGAGAGGCAGGTTAGGTACTAACTTAGTGCGGATGGTTTGCTATGACTACAGTGCATTTTTGCCGTTGACTGTACATAATTTCAGCTTGTCTTCGCTAGCTTGTTGAAACATGTTCTATTATTTACTAGCCTACAGCTGCCCGCAGTGGTTTTTGGAGACCTTGTGGGATAAAATATTCATAAGTACACAAGAAAAAAATATTTTTTCAAGTAATCAGCGAGTTTCATAATGTTTGGCTTAAAACTAATGATTCCAAAAGTTTCTTGTTCATAATATTGAGAGAAAATGCTCTTACTGTCATAAAATCTGAAGGCAGCTATATTTGCCAAGTGGGTAATATCCACTTATCACCATAAAAACTTCCTGTCATCCTTCAATGTTACAATACTCCCGTATAACCCAATATTTCTTCATTTTATGATTTTAGTTAGAAATTAGGTTTAGCTTTTAATTTAACGTGCACCTATTCTAAAAGCTGTGAATATTGCGAATTTAACACAATGTTATCATGGTTCATTTTAACGTTTAGGTTCGACCACATTTTGCAAGCATGCTCTGTAGGCAAGGAGCTGGTGCGATCTCGTGTTGATTTTAACTCTAAAATTCCTATATTTATAAGGTACCTATCACAGTTTCAAAACACTAATCCACAGAAGTAGGAAGGCATCGTCATCTCCTATTTACCCAACCAATGTGGCATATACTACGATCTAACTAAATCCTTAAAGATGATATACAGGTTGTGGAAAACACGTTGATGTATACAACAAATACACATAGAAAATAAATTACCCTATATACTACCTATATCAATATACGAGTATATAAAACTCTTTTGAAGCTGACAGAGAATCAACGCATAGCCTAAACCATAAGTCCTAGAGGTATGAAATTTGGAGGGTAGTAACCTTATATGTATAGTGTAGGGGGTGCACCAAGAAAGGAATTTTGAAAAGTCGCACCCTAAAGGGTCTAGAACGCGAGCAACGCCGCGGGCGACGGCTAGTACTTAATATTATGAAGTAAAATTTATTATTTTAAACTTTAATAATACCATAGACTAACAACATACACTCTAAATAAAAAATACATATAAATTAGGGTACTATCTTCATTTGCTACGTAAAAAGAAAGCTTGCTTGTAGCAGTGGCCGAAGCTTCGAGCGGTCAGCAGACCTTTACACTACGTTCTACGATTAAAGTAAACATTGTGTCGACTGTGGGTAGCCAGGCATGTACACTCGTATAGCCAGGTATGTGATTATGTATGACTAGGTAAGTGAACGAGCCACACCACACCGCAATCTACTGAAGCGTTGCCAACTCCTGGCGCTTGTTGTAATTATTTGGAGCACGGGTTCAAATAATCAAATTAAGAAATGATTTTCTTTATTTGAGAGTTTTTGACAGAGATAATATATACATAATTTTACCTATACCTTTCTTTTATGAGGTATAGCCATAGTTAACGTCGAAAAGCACGTGGTATGCACCAATCTCCGCGTAATGTTGTCCGAGACTATGACGGCATATTTAATGTAATATTACATCTTATGGTTCCAGTGTGGTTCCAAGCATGTATTGCGTAGACATGCTCATGAGAAGGCAAACTACAAGTCTAAGAAATACGTTTCCAACTTCTGAAGGGAAACGACAGCCGACTTGATACTCTCTTGATACAATCAATTTTTTTGTCTAGTGTGCGTTACTCTAGCAAAAAAGTGTTGAATCTGAAAATTCTAAAAATGCAGATATTTAGAACCTACTCCTCTGTAATTGTGCCCGAAGTTTTAAATTTGTGCCTATAGCCATTTTTAAGTTATTCAAGAAATTCACTTTTTGCTAGGGTATATAACGTTTTATGCTGGGTCGATTTTCGTTCCCGGTTGAGCTAGCCTAATGAATGTTGCCTTAAAAGGGAGCTAGAATTTGTGCCAATTAGTGCGCTGATTCCTGAATTTGTGCCTCCTATTCAGAGTTATTTCAGTTTTTGCCCGAGTATCGAAGTTAAAAGAAGAAGTGTATACAAGTGACGTCGTATCTCCCAAAACATAAAAGTGACGCCACATCTCTGTCATTACGTTTTTTAACACGATACTCCATAGTAATCTGAGTCTAAGATAGATGTGGTATGGTTTACAGCATTCTTTATTCGGCGATTGTTATGATAGTTGATTTATTAGGTGAACATATTGTTGTATGAAAGCTGGTATCGTGAAATCGCAATGAATCATGCGGAAGACCGAGAGTAAACATTGTGTTAAGGTCAAGACTAGTTTAAACGTGTCTGTTTATATTTGGATTCTGGGGAGATTCATGCATTATGTTTTTTAGATGTTGAAAATTTCACAACTTCTAAATGCTTTTATATTTTGTTGCAATCCTTTTTTCTAAGAAGCAGCGTTACATAAAATATGCTGACTGTCATAACAATGTCTGTCACTGTTTTCAAACTGAAAACGTGCCACATACTTAATCATCTTCATCATCAATATATATAAAACTCTTTTAAAGCTGACAGAGAATCAACGCTCAGCCTAAACTATAAGTTTTAGAGGTATGAAATTTGGAAGGTAGGTTCCTTATATAGTGTAAAGGCGCACTAAGAAAGGAATTTTGAAAAGTCACACTCTAACGCGGGCAACGCCGCGGGAGACGGCTAGTGATATATAAATTCTTTATTTCAGAAAAGGACTTTGTACAAAAAGATGGAATCAGAAAGTCTAAATAGATAAGTGTCCTCAGTGGACGTACCTACCAAGCTTGTATTTTTAGTAGTCGCAAAAGCAAGGAGTGCTTGTAAAAAAAACAGCGTACCTACAAACTCTTTGGAAATAATTCGTGTCCTACCTCGTTTTTGAGTTCTTCAAACTTTTCGTTTTACCCTATCGTACATCGGACAAGTTAAATGTCCCAAAAACATTGACTACCGACCTTTATCGTCATAAGTAGCGTCCCACCACTCCAGGTGGAAAGACAGTGACTCAAAGCGCGGTCGTTACTGTAAGTGCGACGAACTGTGATGATGGGCCCCAATTTTCCCATGAAGTAGCAGTAGATTATTTACTAGCTACTGAGACTTGACTGTTATTCCACTTTGACTCTTATTTCGTGTACTCTAAGGTTTTGAGCCTGTCTCATTGTTTCTAGGCTTGTAATAGAGGTAAAACGTGGTGTAAGCTAAAAACTGAGGTGGTTTTTTAAACAAAGAAAAGTTGATGGAAATAGTACGTCATTTTGTTTTGATTTATGTTGCCTTTTATCGCAGGAGCTAATCACATAATAGGATTGATAGAGTATGATTATATTACTTAGATTATTATGATTATCTTAATTCTTCTTAAATTAATTATGTACATATTGATAATTATTAGTAAACAATTTCAGCATTGCTATTGTTTTACTAATTTTCATCAAAATGAGTTCAGCTTTTACTATTTTCAAGTACTGTGAAAATAATAAAAGCTGAACTCATTTTGACGTCGTAAGTAGACGAAGATAAATGCTTAATATGTACTTTTGCATAAATAAATGTATTTAACTGCTTCAAACCCCACACCCAGTAAAGTGCTTACCTACCTATAATTTCCTCGCCAGCTTACTCATCAAGATGTCGATATTAGTATGCTGTTCTGTAATTACGTTTGAACTGTATTAACATTAACCTAATGAGGAAGTAAATCATGCAAATTACTAAGAGTTCCACATCAGTATTACACTTCTAACACGAAACGTTTTTGAATCTCTCGTTTTTAAGCTGGCAAGTCGTACCAAAAACAAATAGTTTTTAAGTTTTTAATTTTTTTTTTTAACGCGCGTAAATAAGTTCAAATGTCTATCGACTCGAGTCAAAACTCGGGTTAACTCAATTCCGTCTGTGAACCTACCTACTGATGCGGTTAGTTTTTCGAAATTAATGAAACGTGAGTTGACTCGATCGAATTCTAAGCCGGAAAGAAATGAGGCGCGGTTTTTATAGCCAAAACGAACGGTGAGAGCATAGTAGTACATTTGGAGTCAACTCGAGTTA
Source organism: Eulithis prunata (assembly GCA_918843925.1). NCBI lineage: Eukaryota > Metazoa > Arthropoda > Insecta > Lepidoptera > Geometridae > Eulithis > Eulithis prunata. Next base: position 3,239,356 of record OU974014.1, on the reverse strand, counting down.
TTGACAATCCAACTTGAGTTAAAAAACTAAACACGGACATCGCTAAGAAGGTACCAAGCCGTAAAGGTTAATATCTGCTAGACAATATAGAAACAATCTACAAAACGAACTAGAAAACTTTGTTCCAGTGAAGAATGCAATAAAGTAAGTCCACGACTGAGCTGCGTCTATTTGTGGCTGTGAGTAATAGACAAGCAATTACTGAGTTCTGTGCTATGTTCTTCAAAGTAATACCTAGCTCAGATAGAATATCACCTATGGAACTGTTTTCTTGATAAAATTGTTTGATTGTGCTCTATTTACAAAGCGATTTCGAACCTTATTACACGGCGATTCCAGGTGCTCACCGCATGGACCGGCAATGTGATAAAGCTGTTATCCAAGTTATAATCGCTAGAAAATAGAAAATTTATCATAACCGGAACTACTTCTGAAACAAATTAAAATCTTTGGAAATTATATTTCTGAACAAAAAGTCACGTGATCATTTCCATACAATTTCTAGAATCAAACCAAAGATAGTCATCACTAATATAAATCACTATTTTATTACCAAACTTTTTTCATCATATATCTTTTGATTATGCTCTTTGTATTTAAGGTAAGTAGTCCCAGCATTATGATAATACCATTGATGACAAAAATACAGTGCCAAAGTCGTTAAATATTCTTATAAACTTTACCTTTAATAAAGATTTGCTATAAAATATATTGCGGCTTTGATTTTGTTCGTGGTTGACATCGTGACGAGTTTTTTAGAGTGTTTATAAAAGAGAGATAATAAACTAATATTTGATTAAGCAAAAGCTCCCAATTAAAATTGAAAAAATTTACTGAAAAAAAGACTGTTAATTTTGATCTTTATTTATTTAGGACTCCAAATGAAAATGTTGATAGAATTACTAGATCACTAGAATTTAATCAAAGAAACGAAATTCCAATGTAAATATTTAATTAAATCACCCAGGACAATTTATAGCCGTTCAAAATCCATTCCTATTTCAAATCTGTGTTTCGGCGTGCCAATTTATTTAACTTGGACCCTGTTGATTGATTAGCTTAGGTAATCAATCTAAATCAAGGAAATCATTTCACAGTTCACTTCGGTTGCGGATGGAGTTTCAGAATATTGTTGTAAATCATATTAATGCGAAATAAAATTAATATTTATTTAATGCATAAAGTTTTAAGCCAAAAACGACAATCGCTCAGAAAAAGTTAAACTGGGCAAAGAGTATTTTTAAGAAAATAGACCAAATTTTCCCCTGGTGGCAGTCACTAGGGTCTGTCGCAGGGGATCCGCTACGCAGGGGAAAACTGGAATGAGCCCAATCGCCTACTTCAAACCAAAGTTTTACTGCACTAGGTAGGTATTTCATATTTTTTCAACCAATAGGTATTTTATGAGGGTATTTTTCCATGATATTTATTTTGTGCCAAGAACATAAACCCATGATTTTTTTTAAACCACTTTGAGTCATTTAATGAAAGAAAAACACCCAAGTGTACCTAATAGTGACTGTCTACGCGTCACGACAGAGGGCGCTGCACCGCGACCTTAAAAGGCGTTGCACGCGTCACTCGCTCTCTCATTTGCATTCTCGCCAAGACCATATAGGTGCTCCCTTAACATTATTGTAATAATTGATATTAAATTGATGTACTGTTTAACTAGCATTCTCCATTATAAGCTAGATAGCAAAGGATCCCTAGAACCAGCTAGTAACGACAATCAGTCGTAGGGCTAGGTAGGCCGCATCATTGCCGTAGGCTAAAACATTGGACCTTCGAAGCCGCATCATCGTGGGATCTACAAGGAAGGGTCTGGCCAAATCGTTCCAATACCAGTTCCAACTTCTTGTCCTTACTTCAATTTGTACTAAAACTGTTTTTCTCCGCAGTAAGAAGCCCGTACGCGTGGTGTTTCAGGAAAAACCGTGAGTACCCTCTTTCCACAACTTGCCATAATGAGTGTCGATAACGTGTCCAATCGTAGTAAATCTCCTAATCCAACCTTTCTAGGTGCAGATTTAAATGATAATTTAATTCGCGAGTTTAATAAAAAACGTGGTACGATCAAAGGTAGGTTGACTTTGTACGTGAAATATGTAACCTCCCTAGGCACGCGGTTGAGTGAAAATCAATTAACTGAACTTAAATTGCGTAGCGAGGTAACTAAAACGTTATTAAATGAATTTAATAGTATTCAAAGCTCGATCGAAGAGCTAGTGCAAGAAAGTGATATTTCTCAGCAATTAGAAAATCGGGAAGCTTTCGAAACTTTGTATTATCAGGTTCAGGCTACTGTCGTTAATTTGTTAGCTCAGTCTAGTACTTCTAGTAGCATTAGAAGTATCGAGGATAAATGTAACAGTTCTAAATGCAATGTTCATTCGTTAGTAAAGTTACCAACCATATCACTACCTTCATTTGACGGTTCGTACGATAACTGGCTCGAGTTTAGAGACACCTTTCTTTCCATGATTCACAAGTCAAAGCAGCTAGATGACATTCAAAAATTTCATTACTTGCGATCATCCCTAAAAGGTAATGCAGCACAGGTTATCAAATCGGTAGAATTCACGTATGATAACTACACGGTAGCTTGGGATTTGCTTACTAATAGGTATGACAATTCCAAATTATTAGTGCATAATCATGTGAAATCTCTATTTTCAATGCAGACAACGAAGGAGTCTTCGTTTCATATTAGGAAGCTAATCGATACGGTTCTTAAGAATTTACGTGCTTTGAAGACTCTGGGCGAACCCACAGAATCGTGGGATACTCTCGTCATTTACATCGTTGTATCGAAATTAGACGCAGTTGTAGAAAAGGATTGGGAACAATTTAAAAGTACTACTCAAACTACTCAGTCAAATAGGAATATAACGTTAGATGATTTACTGAGTTTTCTCAAAGACAAGGCAGATACGTTGGAAATGATAAAAGCTCATCATACTTCGCATTCGATAGGTAATAAGGTAATTCATGAACCTACTAACAAATCTACTCAACAAAGTAGTGTTCATAGCTTCGCGTCGACACGAAACACAGCGCACAAAACCACCCGCAATTGCAAATTGTGCGACGCGAGCCACGCGATATACGCTTGTTACAAGTTTAGCAATATGTCAATTCAGGATAGATTAGCATTCGTAAAGAGCCAGGGTCTATGCGTCAACTGTTTACGATCGGGTCACGAGTTATCCGATTGTAGTTTCGGTCCGTGTAGGCAATGCAATGAGAAGCACAATAGCTTACTTCATGGTGGAGAATTCGCATCACTATCGGTCGCGGTGCAAGAACCAAAACCGAACTCCATACCTAACATGAGCACAGCTACGATTTTACATACGGTCGAGCAGTCACGCATTAATATTGATTGCAACGAACGCGCGTTAGAAACCGTACTTTTGTCTACTGCAATAGTCGAGGTAGCCGGCGATGACAATGGTCGTTATCATAAAGCTCGTGCGCTTTTAGATAGTGGCAGTCAGCATTGCATCATTACCGAGGCGTTACATAACAAACTAAACGTTAAATCCATACAGTCCACTGTTCAAATCACAGGAATAGGGCAATTAGTCAGTCAGTCTAATCAGTCTTGTGATATAAATTTAAAATCGTTACACGGAAATTATAATACACGCATAAATTGTATTATTCTAAACCGTATCACAAACTCGTTGCCGTCAGTCAGTTTAGGTCATGTAGCGTTGGACGTGCCTAAGAACATAGATCTAGCTGACCCAACGTTCCGTTCCCCGTCGCAAATTGACCTACTCATAGGCGCAGATTACTTCTGGGATTTATTACTCGAAGGTAGAATTCGTCTACCTACAGGGCCGTACTTGCAAAATACCGCTTTAGGCTGGGTTATTTCAGGTATCGTTTACAATAACAAGTCGCGCATTAATCGATTTCAATGTAATTTTGCCCAAACGTTAGAGTTAAATAATCAGTTAAAAAAGTTCTGGGAGATAGAAGAAATTAGCAATCCAATCCAATGTCTTTCCGCCGAGGAAAATATTTGTGAGAAACTATTCACCGAAACTACCACGCGGGTAGAAAACGGTCGGTTCTCGGTTCGCATTCCTCTAAAGGAGCCGGTCGAAACATTAGGTGATAGTTTTAAAATTGCGGAAGGTAGATTCTTATCGCTAGAACGTCGCTTAGAAAAATCGTCTCAATATAAAAGTTTGTATAGCGGCTTTATGCAGGAATACTTAAGCTTAGGACACATGACGCGCATTGAAAACTTCGACTTTACTTTGCCTCATTACTTTTTGCCACATCACGGTGTATTACGTGAACAAAGTACTACTACTAAATTACGTGTAGTTTTCAATGCGAGTCAAAAAACGTCGTCCGGTATATCGCTTAACGATATTCAAATGACAGGTCCAGCTTTACAAAATGATCTTTTTTCTATACTTTTGCGTTTTCGTCAGTACAAATACGTTGCATGTGCTGACATTGAGAAGTTTTTTAGGCAAATAATCATTCATGAAGATCAGAGAAACTTGCAATTAATTTTGTGGCGTGAGAACGTGTGCGATTCACTCGGTGTATTCAGGCTTAACGTTGTTACCTACGGCACTGCATCGGCACCTTACCTGAGTATACGCTGTGTTAGGCAGTTAGGGTTACAGTGCGCGGACGAAGATGTGGCACGTGCCATTTTAGAAGACCTGTTCGTAGATGATTTGCTCATAGGCCATGACTGTAAATATAAATTAACGCAACTATGCAAAAATGTATCTGATGTTTGTTTGTCTGGATGTTTTCCATTACGAAAATGGATTTTTAATTCACCTGATGTCGCTTTAAATGCACAGGCGTGTGAAGACAAGTCGAAATGTCTATCACTAGAAGAAAACTGTTCTAGTAGGACGTTAGGCCTAGGATGGTATAATATCAGCGATGAGTTTCATTTTGTCACAAAAATAAATGAAGATTGTATGGATAATATCACAAAGCGGTTAATATTATCAGTCGTATCGCAAATATATGATCCCCTAGGTCTATTGAGCCCTATTATAATTGTAGGAAAAATATTATTACAAAAACTATGGCTTTGTAAATTGGGATGGGACGATCTCGTACCAATAGAAATAGTTATTTTGTGGAAAAGGTTTGTGCAATCGTTATCGTTTCTGCCTAGTATTCGTGTACCAAGACATGTACTTGATTCTGACCCTTTGAAAGTAGAATTGCATATTTTCACTGATGCTAGCGAAAGTGCGTATGGAGCAGCCGCGTACTGTCGCACTTGCAATAACAACTGTGACGTCACAGTTAGGTTGTTATGTTCGAAGAGTCGAGTCGCTCCTCTAAAGCCGGTCAGTATACCTAGGCTTGAGCTTTGCGGTGCATTAATCGGTGCTAAGTTGTACGAAAAAATAATCAAATCATTGCGTTTACAGTTCGATAGTGTAGTATTTTGGACAGATTCAACTATAGTACTAGGGTGGCTACGAATGTCTCCTCATCTGTTAAAAACGTTTGTTCAGAATCGTGTAGTCGAAATAAACGATATAACCGGTAATGCGATTTGGTTACACGTTCGTACGAAACAAAATCCCGCCGATTTAGTTTCACGCGGTACAAGTTTGAGTGAGCTATGTTCATTGTCTTTGTGGTGGGACGGACCCACATTTTTACGTGAAACGGTAACAAGTTGGTCACAAGATTGTAGGGATAGTTCGCATAATTTAACTACCTTGCCTGAGTTGAAACCAGCTGTAGTTAGCATAGCATGTACGGAGGTTTCAAGTAATATTATTGATTTTAAAAGATTTTCTAATTTAAATCGTTTGCAACGTGCGTGTGCGTATGTGATGCGTTTTATACACAACGCCCGCACAAAAAATAGGGACGAGCGAAATACGGGTTCGCTAACCGTTGATGAGTTAGATAGGTCGTTAGCATATCTAACTAGGCAGGCACAAATAGAATCCTTTCCCATTGAATATAATGCGTTAATTAAAAACTTAAATTTAAAATCAAATCGTAGTCTGTCTAGCTTGAATATGTTTTTAAATGAAAATATTATGCGTGTTGGTGGTAGATTAGTAAACTCAAGTTTTACCTACGATAAAAAACATCCCAAGTTACTGTGTAGTAAACATCACTTTACTGTTCTTTTATTTAGACGTGAGCATAATAGTTTGTTACATGCGGGACCCCAGTTACTACTATCGCATATTAGGGATAGCTGGTGGCCCCTAGGAGGTAGAAACTTAGCGAGAAAAACTGTTCGTCAATGCGTCAAATGTTGTCGTATGAGAGGTAAAACTCTTCAACCTATTATGGGTAATTTACCTAAAGAACGATTGACGGCAGGTTTTCCCTTTTTGCACAGTGGAGTAGACTACGCAGGGCCTCTTTATATTTTAAATAGAAAAGGCAGGGGTGCTAAACTCGAAAAATGTTATTTGTGTTTATTTGTATGTTTTGCAACTCGAGCATTGCATTTAGAATTAGTAACTAGTCTATCGTCAGAAGGTTATATCTTAGCTTTAAAAAGATTTATTTCTCGCAGAGGTAAACCTTTACAGATTTTCTCAGATCATGGCAGGAACTTTGTAGGTGCCGCTCGGGAGTTTACAGATTTTTTACAAAACAATACTCAATCTATTCTTGATTACGCATCACATAATCAAATAGATTTTAAATTCATTCCCCCCTATACGCCTCATTTTGGTGGTTTGTGGGAATCAGGGGTAAAATCTTGCAAACACCACATTTCTCGCGTGATAGGAAATGTAAATTTAACTTATGAGGAATTCAACACAGTTTTGGTACAAATAGAAGCTGTCCTGAATTCCCGCCCTATGTATCCTATGTCTTCAGATCCATCCGACTTTACCCCACTCACACCAGCACATTTCCTGATTGGCCGACCTCTGACTACCCCTGCTGAGAGAGACATCACGACGACGGCGCTGCCCGCCTTGTCGCGCTTCAAGAGGGTCGAGCAGCTGCGGCAATCATTCTGGAAACGCTGGTCCATGGAGTACATATCGGAGCTACAAAGACGCACTAAATGGCAGGATCAAAAAGAAGACATAAAGGCTGGAACGATGGTTCTTATCAAAGAAGAGGGCCTTCCTCCCCTCAAGTGGAGGTTGGGCCGTGTCACAGGCACTCTCTTTCCTGGACGAGATGGAGTGACCAGAGTGGCGGAGATTCGTTTAGCGAGCGGATTGGTGAAGAGGGCATTCTCACGAATATGCCCGCTCGAGATCGACCTCCAGGATGCTGCCACTGGTGCTGGTACCGGAGGAGCCGACTTGGGACCCATCATCACGTGACAACCTACCTATCCATTGAGAGGTTCTCTCAAGGCCGCCGGGATGTCTACGCGTCACGACAGAGGGCGCTGCACCGCGACCTTAAAAGGCGTTGCACGCGTCACTCGCTCTCTCATTTGCATTCTCGCCAAGACCATATAGGTGCTCCCCTAACATTATTGTAATAATTGATATTAAATTGATGTACTGTTTAACTAGCATTCTTCATTATAAGCTAGATAGCAAAGGATCCCTAGAACCAGCTAGTAACGACAATCAGTCGTAGGGCTAGGTAGGCCGCATCATTGCCGTAGGCTAAAACAGTGACCTCTTCCTCTCGAAACTACTATTCGTGCTTCCACGCAAACGGTTGTCGAACAAGCAGCTGTTTTGTTATACATTGCTGAAAACGTAGTAAAGATTTTTACACTGAAACCACGTTTACAGCAATGTTTGCCAAAATATACAACGGCATGTGCTTGTAAATACAAATCACTGATCAGAAACGCAAGGTTACTTGTATCTTCTGTAATCGTTATGACACCAAGCGTAAATTCAGTTTTTTATCCTTAGGGAAAAATCTTTATACCCTTTTCCACCAAATCGAGAAGTACGATGCGAGAAGTATAAAAGTTATAATTATGAGTGATGGACAAATAAATAAATAAATATTCTTGGACACATCACACAACGCTCTAGTCCCGAACTAAGCAAAGCTATGGGATATCAGCTATATGTAAAGTGGCTATTTTACACTAGTTTTTGTTTACATTTCTATATTGAACTTGTCCAATTTACTTAGTTTAGTTGAATAAAACCTCGTGAGGCAGTCTTGAATACTCATTTTACTGGGTCAATATTAAATTAACTGATATGAGGGAATGATTATCTCTAGCTGCATCCATTGCCAACTGGTACCACCGAAAACGGAACAGCAGCCGGAACTAACATGCACGAGAAGGCCGCTCATTCCGACTCTCTGTAATCATATGTCATCGACCGCGAATATCTTGAAGACCTGCCAAATGGAAGCCCCGTCCACGCAGTAAAACATAGGTTTATAGATAAACTGACCGCTTTGTAACGACCGTAATGTAACCGACACATGTCAACTGTTTGTAATTTCTTCATCCAGGCTTAAGTGCGAGTAGGTATACCTGTTTGAAGGATTAGTTTAGTATTTAGTCCCAGAATAAATAATAGAGAAGGATCAGTCTGTATCATATCCCAAAATCTTTCACTAGATAGGTACGCTTTAATCTTCTTATTCGAGACAAAAGCCTTTAATTTTTCCGCTTTTTTCATGCCTTTTACATATTGTCGTAAACTTTTCTATGGCTAAAAATAATACTCAACGCTAATCGCTATGTAACGTGGTGATATGACAGTCACCGTATATTAGAAAACCGAAAGCTTAGCGGAAACATGTGGCATGAAATGTCGTGTAAACAATTGAGATAATGTATTTTGATTAACTGGACTCAAGTATATTGGAGTATTAACCGCTGACAAACAGGGTTACCGAATTAAGTTTTGAATGCACTGTATGTAGGTACCTATTTAGTTACATATCCTCCCTAGGGACAATATAAGGCACCTTAAAATCCCAGTCTTGGCGTGACGGCGGCGTCTTTCATTAGAGATTATACAGACGCTTATTATAAATCCATAAAATGCATAATTATAATTAGTAGTCTTTATAACTAGTAGCATTTTTGTGAAGGCGCCGTCACTGTTTAGCCTTAGCATGAAGATATATTTTGTTTCATATTCAATGATCTTTTATAAAACGCTTTTAAACGGGCAATATTTTTCTGCAATATGTGGCTGCAATACAATGGCCGGCAACATTGCTGGCAATACCATTCAGATTATGCAATATTGCAGTAGTGGCCCGGCAATAATTGCCAAACATTTTAGGTATGGCCATTATTGGCCATGTATGGCCGAAATTGTTTGATAGTTGGCCGGGCGGTCGCTGACCGTTCGATTTAACTGCAATATTGCCCAGCCACAAATTGCAGAAAAGTATAGCCTGTTTATAAGATCATTGTACATATTACAGGGGAACACCACAATGTGTCAGATGAATCAGCAGTGTGTGTGTACCTACTCGTTCTATCTTTCACGATGACTCTTCAAAAGAGTAATAAAACTGTCACAAATGTTGGGGTTCACTGAGATAATCTGAGATGTACTACAGGCAATTAAAAGTAGCCATGGTCCACCGAGGTAGAATGATGCACCACGCTAATCAGGCCCTTAATTGCCAAAGATAGGTAAATGTACGATATATTTTGCTTAAATTTTTTTTAACTGACTGTACTTAACAGGTCCCTTTGACAAAAATAAAATCAAAAGTGTCAATTGGGACATTGTGTCCCAATATATTTTGTCCGAATCGACAGCAAGTCTAAGCAACTCTAAGTACCAACGCTTTACGAAAAAAAATATTGAGCGCACTAAAGTTCTACGGTGTTTCTAATTATGTTTATGATAGGCAACTTTGCTATGTTTTTCTGCGTTTTTCCGAATACTAGGGTACCTTCCTACTACTATTTTATGTAATGCCTGCATTTATTTAAAACAGACAATGGTAACGCTGCGAGCAAAGCGCGTACAAAAGATGCCCGCATGAGAGCTGTGGCCTGGATCTGAATCTGAAGTTGTAAACGGAGCGCTGGTTTTTGCTACATAAGTACCAATAATTTTTTGTTTCTTCTTCTATCGTATCAATGTTTCAAACAACTGTTTACTGTTTTATTTAGATAAAATTGTATCCAGTAAAAGGCCACTTGCATTTCATTAAGTACTCCTGTGAACAGGATTCTCTTTTGCTACAGCCTTTTTATTCCGGTCACTCTTCTATTCTACCAAAAAAACATCTGCCAAATTAAAGTTTTCTTAGGGTGTTCTAACTCTAAAGCCCTTCTCCCATTACGATACGTACAGGCGATTCAAGTATCCTGCTAGTCTCGGAGACAGTCGCTGCCAAGAATCTCACATAGGTACATTTGAATGCCAGGTACATTTGGATATACCAGTAGCGTAGTGTGCGAGCCTGGTTTCAAATGTATGTGAGATACTTGGCGGCGACTAGTCTCCGAGACTTGCAAGCTACTTGAATCGCCTGTGCGTATCGTAATGAGAGAAGGGCTTAATAGTGTTGAGTAGTCAAATCAATGTAAGCTTGTAGTAGTTACACTGTGTTTTGTCTCGTTTGATCGAATTAGAATCTGCTTGTCAATGCAAAAGACAAAACACGGTGTAACTATTTCAAGTTTACATTAAGTTTATTAATAAAAAGATGTTAAATATCGCTAACATTATGCACAAACAGCATAATTACGGCATCATTGTTTTCCAAACTTTTCCTCATTATTTGTTTAAGAGCAGGTAAATATTCTCGAACCTCAAATCTCTTGAGGAATTGATATAAATTATTCATTTTGGGAAATTTCATCTAATTAACCTGAAAATTACAAGACTTGTTGAATTAAATTCATAAAAGTACGTCTGGGGCTCTACTTGGAGTTTTGAATAATGGCTCTTAATAAACTTGTAACAGAATTTCATATTTAATATTCCAGATGAGAAAAGAATAACGAATCTTTGGAAATGTGAATGTATGTAGCTGAGAAAATAAATACAAAATTAAAATGATACAGGATCAGAAATAAAACGGGTAGACATTTCCTTAGATCTTTTAAGGGTAAATGCTACCCGTATCTCTTCTTACCTTATATGTCTAAATGACAAAGGACATGTCTAAATATCTGTTTGAGAACGATTTATTGTAGACATTAGTCCAATCGTTATTATTGACAATATCGTATATAAATCGTATAATATCGTATGTAAAATATATTTCACAAATATTTCTATGAACTCAAAATGTTCGTCATTAAAAGTTACCTACAGTTAGATCAGTAAAGTACTTATAAAAAAAAACACTTTGGTTGAACCACAGAATACCTCAACTCCCAGTAGTTTGTCATAAAATGGGCGGCCTATTTAGATATCAATCATCTTCAAAACCGAGCGGGCTCTGGCCAACCCTCCTAGAGAAATAAAAAAGTACCTAATAGAAAGAAAGAAGAAATGACATTTCTGAAGGAAAAGTCACGTGACCACTGCCATAACCTTATGACGTTCTCTTCTTATGACGACTTATGACGGTCACGTGACTTTTCCTTCTCGACGCGATTTTAGAATATCAACTTGGCTAGGGCGCGTTAGTCACAATTATGTCGGAATGATCACATTTACTTTTAATTCGAAAATGTCATATTTCCATACATTTGGACCCATTTTTATATTCTCTAGTGATTATAGAATGGCAACTTGGCTATAGCCCCAGTGGTTCTTCGGTACTTTACACCAATTTGCAAATAAAACACTGATAAAATATCGGCACAAAAATATGATTCTTTTTTTTTCAAATCATTTCCGACGTAACATCAATTTTGTCAACGCCATCGACTTATGGATAACTCGTGAGCCTCGTGATCAATAACAGAAGCACCACGCTCTTGTCGTATCTTTGTTGTAAATCTTATTACAAAGGTGTAAGGTTCAAAATATGAAAAAATATATCAAGCGTGTTTTTGACTGCTGAAAATCGTTTGTGCTACAGTTTTATTTATGCGACGTCCCTTATCTGAAACCAACGATGGTTTAAAAAATTCACAGTAGGTGATATAAGGATTATACCTACGCTGTCATGCGTGAGGGTATATTTTTTAGGTTTAAGTGACCTATGAATTTGGGTTACTTAACTTTCCGATATCATTTAGTAACTTAAAAAGTTATATATCAGTTCATCTGATCACTTCCGATTATCAAGGCACTAAAAAATACCAATATTATTTTGCTGACACGTCTTTTTACTACAGAATAAAGTAGCTTTTAAGAACTTCGGTAAAATAAGTTGACGTTTAAATTATTGCCATCTCTTACAAATGAGTAATGTCAAACAGAGACAGAGCAATTTTAAGTGGTGCTTAAATTTGAGTGACGTTTCAGTATTCCGGCCTATGACTGTTATTATATTATTGTTATTGTTTGCCTTTGTTTAGTCACAAATGTCATGACATATTGTAAATGGATCTTTTTATTGATTGCTCATACGTTTTGGCTGATAGTTATTTTTTGCTTTTAAGACATTTTGATATGTACGACAGAAAAACAAACTCGTTAAAACCATCAGAGTCTCGATAAATAAATTAGTATCGATTACTCGATAAAACTTAATCCATTTAGCGTATGAGAATGGGAACTTTTACGATCTATACGTCATTACCGAACCCATGAGAATACCTTTCAATTGACAGGACTATCTTGTACTTTACGACGTACTTGCAATGTCATCAAGTCGTTACTGAGAAACCTTAAGGTGGGTCCACATCTGATCTTTTGTCCGTACCGTAGCTCAGTATCGTATCAGCGTCGCGATCAAAGAACGCTAGTTTGGACGTCATCATCAGCATCATTATCTTTTCCTTTACCAGTTGTTAAACTTATAAATTATTTTCATTCCCAGATATTGGCAAAAGTCAGTTTTGTCAAACCAAACCCGCCCGTTCTCTTGTAAACTTCGTAGAGAGTAGTCTCATTTAAATGCTCCACCTATAAGTACTTCAGACTAGTTGATCTGATGGATAATAGGTATCAGAAACTACAAGTGCCTTGGCACCACAGTTTACTAGATCTGGATTAAGAAGTTCGAGATCGCCAGGTCCGTAACGAGGAGCTTACCTCGAGATGAAACTAGGTCGGATAGCTCATAGCTGCCGTTTGCAGTTGACTGCCTCACTCAGTCAAGGCAAGGTGATATTAAAAGTTGAAGCTTTAAGTTGTTACTATTGTTTTCTTTTTTATTTTTTATGGTTGAGTAAATATATACAGCTTGATTGCTATATTTCTTCTTTATATAAGTTTATAACCTTACACTAAACTGCAACTGCTACTTTAATAGCAATTTTACGTTAAATTTAATTAATACTAGGTAATGTTTCAACAACAATTCAGTTTTTTTTACTTGATAATTCAGAAACATTGTTTTTATTAAATTTATTGGAAAAATCCGTTTTGAATCATGCAGTTTAAAAGTAGTTAGTAAAGTATATTTTTTGGTCTTCTTCATTGTGTTATTAATTAGAAACCCGGTTATGACGTAAAAAAAGCAATTCCTTCTACGTAACTGATTCTGAATCTTGATGAAGTTTCTTTCTTCTCTTGTTTTGCAGTTAAAATGTTTAATAACCCTACCAATTCATGTCAGAGCTCCATGGATCAAACACAATAAACTAATCCACACGTGTGAAACGTAACTCCATGTGTAAAACAAATAAGTTTAGACAGAGGTCGCTATCTGACACTTCCTCTCTGTAGTTTATACTTGCGTTTCCGTTCAGGGGCAAAAACAAATCTGACAAACGCGACCGTATCGTAACATTAGCGCATGTGAGTTACACTGCGTGGTAAAGCTGCGACGATGCGGTGAAGCTCGGGAGTCACACGCAGTGTAACTTGAAGATTATTTACGTAACGTGACGATTGTCAGATTTATTCCTAGCGTGTTCACTCCGTTAATTTTTACATGGATTTTCCTGATTGAACTGGTATACATTTATTTTGGAAACAAAGCTTTTTAAATGTCTTTTCTGACGAAATACTGGCGAGGTTTTTTAGAAAAAAGTTAGAATCAACTGAAATTTTCCTGGTAAATGTTTTATTTTGTTGTTTCGAAAACCTGACCCTAAGCTCAGAGAAAATTGAAAATTTAAGTTTATCGAGTTTTGTATACCTACCTTGTGTCGTAAAGTACATTCACGATACGAACAGGTTTCTAAAACTCTCATTTTGTGTTCGTTTTAGGACAAAGGTAGCAATCCCATAAAGTGCGAAGGGTACTTTTTTGTTCGTTACGTTACATTGTTGGACGTTCAAATTGGTCGCAGAGGCCAATCGGTTCATATGGTACAATTCAGAATAAAAAACTTGATTGAGCATCCAAAGGTAAAAAGTTTATAGTACCTACCTAGTAGTAAAGGTAATAAGGCTGATGAGCTTAATTTGATTTTAGCAAAATCCATACTCTCACAATATTTTATTTAAATGCAAAAGTATTATAGCTTGTTGTTCGAATTTAGATTGGTCTTATTAAATATTATCAAAATCGGTTCAGTAGTTTTAATTCGGTCGGTTTTTGTAGTATTTTTAACATTATATTAATTCATTTCATAATAGAATGTTTCGTGTTCTCACATCTGTATTGTTGTTGACCCGAGACCACCGGCACCGGCAGGTAGGTAAATTTTTTTAGGAATACGTATAATATTTTACTATAAGCTACGTTTTTGAAGCACTACTCTTCTTTATATTTTGGTACTTTTATAAAATGCTAAAAATATTAAATTTTTCAGGAAATAAAATAAAACTTATTTATGCTAGAAATTTTAACAATATGCAAAATACGGGGTAAATTTTCATAAAGGCTAACATTTCCACATTCGCGTATAAAACCGCAAAAAGCATTTCATTGTAATCACTTTTCCTGGACCTTTTCTGAGTTTTGGACCATTGTTGTGCTATTGTGGACCTTATTCACTGGGTGGTCGGTTAAGTCAGCTACCACGAAGTATACTTTTAAAGCCAGTGATTCAAAGCTTTGGCTACTTATATTTGTACGTTGTTAGTCATGATTACCTCTTCAAACTACCTCGAGAATCTAGACTAAAAATCTCAGAATATAGAATAGAAAAACTTTTAGTCTCAGTGAAGCAATGGCTACAGTTAAACATCAAGTGGTTCATCTGTTTGTTCCATCACTAACAACAAAACAAAAACAAAAGTTTTTTAGCCATAAAATATTGTACGTTCCGTTCCTATTTTGTTTTTCCTTGTTGCCAAGCAAGGTATACAAAATCTAACGCATATAAGAGTGAGATTAGAGTAGACTTTGGGAAGCATATTATTATAGGTACCTATTAGAAAAGCGTGATATTCATAACATACACCCAGGTGATTTGATAATCGACACCACGAACCGGAAGGATTTTTATTCAAGTTATACTTCTAATGCGACTTCCAACAATTTTTTTTAACCTTATTTTTACATATATACGCCTAAATTATTTCAAATGAATACTCGAATCATTGTTTTGTTCACTACAGAACAAAATTTTAGTTCACGCACAGAATATTCTCGTAAAACTGCAGAATATTTTGCACAAAAATAGCATGTAAAAAAGTTTGCTAAATGATGTGGAAGGCAGGATATATATTTTTTTGTTGAAATACACTTTACACGCTCTTGTCTCTTGACCTATTTTGTTGTCATGTATTAAATTTTAATTTTTATTGTGATTTCTTTGCTGTAACTATGCATGTTTCTTTATATGGCATAAAATAAACATTTTCTATTATAAGTATTCTATTCTATTCTATATTCTCAAAGATAGGTTTACATTTGCAGCGTCATCGTCATTTCAATAGAAATTACTATTTTAATGTAGAACTAAAATTCACTTTTCAGAAAGCTTTTTCTTGATTACTTACCAAATAGCTAAGTAATAGAGTATGACCACGTTATGGTCTGCAACTGAATAAACGTCCAGCCCCAAAATATTTTTATACATGGTACCATTTTTACATAGTTCTCGTTTGATATAAGTTGTCAAAACGTTTTTCCAGTAACGGTCGTCCAAGTCCAACTATAAATTTTCAAATTCGGCTATATTTCAAGCGCTGCCAACTTAGGGTTGTCACGCTCTACCTACTTGAAGATTGCCAGAAAGATTTTCAATCTCACTAATGAATCATTTATCGATCGTCTGCAATCCCAACTGTATACGACTTCAGGGTAATAAGAGCCAGCTGTAAAAGTTGGATCTTTATTAGAAAACTTGTTAGACAAGGTAGACAAGGATAAGGTATACGCGAAGCTACAATCAGTAATTATTGTTCTGGTAAGTGTTCTATGAACTAGATCCATACATAGATTTAGTTTTTTGATATCAGTTAACTTTTGAGTTGATACAGTAACGGTTATTAAAAAGTAATTCCAAATAATATTTCAAAACACTGTCTAAAATTCCCATGTGTTCAATAAACTCTGGTAAGAGTAGACGAAATAAGCATAATTTATTCAAAAACATGATAGCAATTCTATAAACTAGAGTGTGCTAGAATCTTCAACTGATTCATAGCTTTATATTTCGGTTTTATTGAAAACAAACACTTCAATCAATCTCGTGTGCCTCCTCCAATAAAATAGTTATGACTGCGACCCGTCATAGGGGTATCAGTGCCAGCCCTTGCGTCAGCACGATTTACAAGTCTTCATTTTATTGACTGACAGCCCTAACAGGCTTCCATAGAGAAATTGCTCCCATACAGGGTGAAATAAGACTATTCCCAAAACCTGCAGGTGTTTATAGTACTCCATAATATAAGCTAGGCAAGAGTGAATAGGTATCTTTAAGACTGTCCTGCTTCATCGTCGTTGGCTTCATCGTCACTTACCATTAGGTGAGATTGTGGCCAAAGGACATTCTATCTCACAAATAAAAATAAATAAATATTCTTGAACATATAAAACAACGCTCTCTAGTCCAAACCTAAGCAAAGCTTCCTCATATAAAAAAATAACTTTATTTTTATGTAACCAACAGTGTGAGTGTGAAAAAAATCAGCTTTGCCATACAAAAAAACTTACTTAACAAAAATGTAGGGAACAACAGATATTTTTATGGTTTCATGAAAAAACTTGTTCAGAATGATCGATGCGTACTTTTTTCTTTCGTAGTTCCCAATTTTTCGGTTACACCCTGTATAAAACTTTGCTAGGCGGCGCGGGTCGACATGGCATTTAGGGTAATAGTGTGGCACTTTCCGAATATTTTGTTTCCGAGAAATCAATTCAGTTTATGATAAGCTTTGAATATCGATAGGGTGATGCCGACGAGATATGGCTTTTAGTATGTATACTTTAGATTACACTAAAGTTTAAAAAAAAGGGAGTTAGGTACAGTAAATAATTTTTGTGACAGTAAGAGGGGTAGAATATAATAGCAGTGCGTGGGCTTAAAGCATTTTATTTGTATTTTTATATTTCGACACACTAACAACGAATAACATACAATATAAAGTATAGTAGGTATTTGAAAATGTGGTAGGTAGGTCAAACGTTTCCTTATAAGATATCTTTGGGCGTTAGACTTAGGTAGAGGTTAGACTAAGGGCAAACGGGCCACCGAGTACAGCCACCGGTGGCCAGCGAAAGCCACTTTTTATGGTTGCAAGTGGCCGCCATCAGCCACAGGTGCACGGCGACTCTCAAAGTAGCTACCGGCGGCTGTAGTCACTGGCCCGACTGCGCTCTGCTTTTGGTTTTAGATAATTTAGAATTTTTATTTTTTCCAAGTAAGCTATAGAGAATAGTCTTTTTTTTTTGCAATAGATGTCCCATAAAATGTGTCAAGACTATCAAGCATCAGTTAGGTGTAAACTGATCTTCAAACGAACAAAGTCTTTTGTTAAAGCCATAATCAGTGCGGAGCACGAGATAAGGAACCAGAAGCTGCTGGCTGTCCCAGTTTACACTTTGGGAGATACATAGAAATACTTGTTGTGATAGTATTGCTAGACTGGGACCTATTCGGTGAATGACTACAATTAACCGAACATAACATACGTAACACCATATTTCCTGAAATTTTTTTGAAGGAAAAGTGACGTGACCTTTCTCGTACATTTTGCGTTTACTTATCTCCAGCAATAGAAGAATGACAACTTGGCTTGGAAAGCATTCCAATAAGATAAACGGCAACTTTGAAATATGTCATTTTTACGCTTGTCGATAGAGATTTTTTCATACATCACAGTTTTATACTCTAGCTCTTAAAAATCTTCGATGATGAAACAGTAGTGTATAACTAAAAAAAGTTTATTTACACGACTACTTTAGTCATTCAACTTAAAATGGCATTTATTTCTCACATTACAAGGATCATTTTGAAACATCCAGTTAGTGCCAACATAAATAAAAGCGATAAACGCATGATAAACGGGCCATGCAGTTTTAGACTGGATCGTTTATTCTCTAGGTGATGCTCTACAAGCCATAGACATTTTATTTCAACCTAACAGAAATTCCAAGAAAAGTATTCAAATAATTTCGGCCTTAGCTATCTTTTTACGGCTATTAAACAATTACGCGAAAGAAAACGATCTTCTAGCAATTACGTAACCTTGATAATTGTAATGAGCGCAATTCTTTCCCGGAGTCGCCCGTTTAAGTTTGGAGCGTCTACTCTAATTCTGTAATTTTAGTTTTATTTTTCGGCCTGTATCATCCCACTGTAGGGTAAATCCCTTTTTCCACACTTTTCGATCTTTGACCACAGTGGGCCAATTTTTGTGGCTATCGAGATCGTCCAGCCATCTTCTCATTATTTTAATAATAATCTTAATTACATACTGTAACGCGGGCTTAATATTTACGAGACGTGCTCGGAACGCGGCCTTTATGCGCGCGCATCCGCGCGACACCAACGCCCTCCGCCAGGGAACTTTTCGGCTTGTCCTGTCAGTCTAGTCATGTTCTGTCAAGAATTCAGTTGAGGTTACTTTTTGTTTGAATAACTAGATTTCGTAATGTAAATTCGTAATGTAAACAAGCATTAAATACCTACTACATTTTGATAGTATTGGCAAAATGATGAGACGCTTATTGAGTAGGTACATTAACCCTGGAACACAGATGCTACGTAGTAGCAAATAAGCGTGCTAAAAACAGTACAGAGCAGATAAAAACCGACATCATTCAGTAATCTACTAGTTGATGTCACAACGCTTCATCAACTTTCAATCAGAACTTTATGAAGAACTCGGATTTTCAACTTACCCACGTTTTGAAAAGAACCGTTGACAAAGTTAATCAAACTTCCTAATTGTTATCACTGCACACTTCACAAGAACTTTCAATTAGTTTGCCGAAGACCACCGAGATCTGTAACAATGAAATATACTGTGAGATTTTCTGAGGAATTCTTCATTTCAGGGCTGAAATTTTTCGTAAAACTCCTATAATCAGTTGGACTGGACTTTCATTAAAAATACTAATCAATGAGATTAGGTACAATGTATTATTATGGTTGTGAGTGGGAGATGATTAGTTATAAACACGGTGATGTAAAAACTTTTCCAAAAAGCTTGCTCAAACGCGTCTAGTGGTCAAATAACTTTCAAAAACTTCAAAAGTGGCTCATAAAAGTTATTTCGAGTAATAAATTATTTGCTTTACAATTCTTATCGATCAACACCATTAAAATAGTATTTCAAACACGATTTGTCCAACACTCCAGAGCCGTATTGATGCCAAATGGCCCGCCGATATGAAATACCTGAGTTATTGTATTGTTCCACAACCCAGTTCTATTTACATTCGGAACTCGCATTCCTTCTCTAATAATTTAAAATAGACGTTAACAAACAGAAGTGAATAAATCGATGCTGTTATATATATGTTGTTACACGATTTTTTTTCTTATGTAACATTCTGGTCGGTTTCTTTTCTTGTTCTTATTCATGCGCATATGCGCAAGGCTTTGTACATAGGTATTTCTTGCTTTTTAGGTCATAGCGTCCTATCACTCATCTGTGCGTCCTATACATTGACTATGGCTAATAGGATAGGTATCTATTACAAATAAAGGAATGTCAGTAAAATTTATTGGATAAAAAAAACTATATTTTTTTCTGTGCCTAATAATTTTTTTTTTATAAATGTTTATTTTATACACCTTTCCAAAGGTTTTTTTTAACAAAGAATTGTATTTAACTTCTTGGTACTTAGGTAGTCCATCAGGCAGACTATGGACCGTCGTAAACCATCAATCAGGCCTAGTGGTTTATTGGTCACAGATTCAGAATTTATTACGCGGTATTAGATTCAGCTTTTTCAGGATTTGCTCATTTCTTTCGGTAATATACGACTTGTTACGGAATAAATACTATGTGGAGAAAATAAACAACCATTTGGGTTATTTTTCTGATGAAATATTATATCATTCTCATATATTGTTTGTTTGCGTAAAATTATCAAAAAGAACTACAATTTTGTTATATTTTAGGACTCTTGAGGTCATCACTCCAGAATTTTGCGGTCAGAAACACCACCGAAAAGCGCGAGTTATTTTAAACTTTATTTTGACGATGGCACTGTCTAATTTGAAATACCACGCCGATATGTGACTGCTGACTGCTGGAATCCCAAACAAAAGAAAACGCCTGTAACCTGTACACCAAAGGTTTGTATGATCTGTGACCAAAGTTAAATAGTAGCTAGCAGAAGCCTAAAATTCCATTACCAGCTGACTAAAAACAACGTATAGATATTTGGGTATTGCCTCGATGAATGAGCACAATCCACCCACTCCTTGGTCATAACAAAAAGAGAAATGCTCTTTATCATAAATGCATTGTTTGCGGCATGTCAATAAAGCTGAGTAGCGGAGTCGTCTGAATCGGCCTTGGTATGTCATCCGTTAGTTACCATTTTGCAACTGAAGATAGCATGCCCCGAAACAGAGAATCTTTAGAGCATTCACTATCTTTTTCTTAACGTGGCTTGAAATAATATAAAATGCTATTATTGTGCGTTTGCTAGAAAACTGGAAATCTGAAGTATCATATGTTGCCTAAAAACGATGTAAGCAGTGTCATTCCTAGCATAAGGCTTCAAAAGTATTGACACAATACTAACCAGATGTTATGCTTATCATATTAACCAGAAGGTTTTCAACCATTTATCTGTTACTGTTGATGCTGATGGGTTCTTCAATGAAAATCTTCTTTTATGAATTAAAATTTACTATTGTTCTTACAGGATTTTATTTACAAGGAAAATTTAGATTCAATCGACGTGTGCGCACTTTTGTTCTCTCCAGAGACACAGATTATATTGACTGCGACTTGTTGCGTAATTGATTCGGAGCGCCATGCCAGGCATGGCGCCAGTATATTGGTGTAAAAGTATTTGTTTGTCTAAACAGTTACGCTTACGCAGAGTTTTCCCGTCTACCAAACTGGTAGTTTGTGGTGTCATTTCTTGCAAAAGACCTCAAAATTATTGGCTCAGTCCACCAAAAGGCATTCGTATCAACCACTTATGTTCGTGTAAAACATGTTCACTGATAAATAGCGTTTCAGTATCTATCCGAAATAGATTGCAGTCCATTTATTATGCACTTCAGTGTAACCTATACGTAGATACGTGTCTTCAGTTTACTTAGTTCAGTTGTAGTGGCATTTCCGCCAAAGCTTTTAGTTATCTAGGCATTAGGCGCCTGATTCACTTCAGCTGTGATAATATCGTGTTTTCGTTTAATCCAATCAGTTTCTAGTGTTTAGACACTTTTACTTGCTATCTTTGCTCACGTGTTTTCGGTAAAAATAGAAAACCTCCTTACCAACTTGTTATACGCACAGATTTCTGTAGCCAAATTGATCCCGCGAACACTCAGGTTGTGGAACGATCTTCCTGTCGAGGCTTTCCCTAGTGACTACAACATGGGGCACTTCAAAAAGGGTGTTTTAAAATTCTTCAAGGGTCGGCAACGCGCATGTGATGCCTCTGGTGTTGCAGGCGTCCATAGGCTACGGTAACCGCTTCCCATCAGGCGGGCCGTACGCTTGTTTGCCTACTTAGTTGTATTAAAAAAAAAAAAATGACATTTAAGCATTTATATAAGCTTATTCCTATCAAGCCGACCGACGGGCTTACTGATATTATTAAAAATCAGCAGCCTTTCAGCAATTGCCTCTCAACTTAAGATTTTTTCTATCAATATCAAAACATTATTTTAACTGTGATTAAGTTTTAAGTTAAGTTGAAATACGATTAAGTAAGTAAGTCACAATTTTTTTTGGTATGGTTAAAAATACCTAGACTTACTTATAACCTTATGTTGGAAACACCTCAATAAGCACCCAGGTTACTCGTTCATGTAATAGAAAAAAATAAAACACAATATCCAACGTTGTACGCTCTACTTTCATTTCATATTATCTGTAATGGCGCTGAAACTTTCCATGAAACATGCGGCGGATTTATACCCGTAACAACCAGTTTTGTGAAACTTTTTGTCGTTTAATA
The DNA here is from genome assembly GCA_918843925.1 of Eulithis prunata. Classification (NCBI taxonomy): domain Eukaryota; kingdom Metazoa; phylum Arthropoda; class Insecta; order Lepidoptera; family Geometridae; genus Eulithis; species Eulithis prunata. The sequence continues at coordinate 3,216,895 of OU974014.1, read as the reverse complement.
TCTAGGCACTTAAACGGATCGCGGCATAAAATGGTCTCTTTTTTGAGATTTTAATTCCATTTTACTTGTACCTACTAGCTGCTGAGTGGATTTGTTATTGCTGACTCGTCATTTCGTTAACAATGAACGTTACAAAATACGAGGGAGTTTTTGAATGTTGCGTATCACTTTACTTTGACAGTTGACTGGGAAAACCGCAAAATAAGACGTAAATAGTAATGGAATTTGTTTCTAAAAATAAATATTAGTCAGCTTTCGAAGCACCAAGGGACTTTACCTAAAAGAAAGAAATAAGTGGAATTAGAACAAGTGTAAAAGTAATTTTACTAGTACAGACAGTACAGATTGCGTGCTAAGTTCACAGTTGAAACAAATTACCTTAGTGAAAACCGCAAAGCTACACCAACTAGTTATTTGTCACAATTGCGTGCGATGCGAGTAATCAGAGTTGATGGCGCTGAGGTTCTGTGGCCGAGACTGTTTGTCTCGGTAAAACCTTGATTTTCCAACAAACGGTGGCGGTTACTAACTATAATTAGAAGCTAACTTGATTACACTTTTATCTTGTGGCTGCAAATGTGTTTTTCTTCTTTATTTTTTTTCTAAAACTGTTGTTTGTACTTTGAAGACTTTAATCTATGTTTTGTCTTAAGGTTAATGTAGTAAAAGTAGTGCTAAGTTTTTTGTAGTAAGGATAATTAGCACCATAAATATTCTAAACGAGGCAAAAGCTATAGAAATACACTGAAGAACTGTAAAAAGCCCCACGAGAAAGGTATTATTATTAACCAAACAATAAATTTGTCATGCCACGTGATAACTTATACTGCGAAGCCCCTAAAATGCAATCATGCGAGAAGGCTGCACGGTATAAACCCCTCAAAACCATTATCTCGCGTCTGCTAAACATTTCCAAATCATTGCCTCCCGTATCGTATGACGTGACATGTCGCATGTCGATGACGGATGCCCGTGACTCGTCGGAAAGCAATTGAGCGTCAAACTGTGCTGAAGCCCGTACGGAAGCAGATTGAGTCCAAACTGTTACTGATATACTCAAAATAATAAACAAAAGAAAACGAGCTCAAAAATTATCGAGTTAAACATAAAGGGCCTTATGAGAGACGAATAGCTGAACAGTTGAATCAAAGTATAAGTTAGGTGTTATGTCCTTGCTAAGAAACACACAAATTCTGTAAGAAAAATGTTGAGTACAAAGTTGATACAAAAATGTTAGACCACCATGTTAAAATACTAAAAATGTACTGCAACTTATTCTAAACCACCTAGTCGCAAAAAAAAACAATTCTTTCGAAGCACGAGATAAGCCAAACTGTGGCCAAACCAATCGAAAACACGTCAGAGATATGATTCAATATAGTTCCGTTTCATCTTCAGGAAACAATCTTCGCGGAACCTTCTAGGTAAGTATAGGTAATTGTCCCACGTTCGCATTTTTCTCAATATTGAGTACAGCTAGGTTATTACCTTTTTTTACTGATCAAAGTAATGTATTATGTGTTTTGACTCAAATTCCCGGAAATTGGACTGACTTCGTAGCGTTCGCTCAATGTTTTATGTAGCGTAGCGATTCGGTTTCAATACCTTTTGTAATACTGGATACGGAGCCTTGTTTCTTGCTGTGGTTTGTATTAATTTTACCACACATTACTTAGTAGGCAGATTAAACAAAGCACCGCACTGGTGGCGGCCACTCCGATACTGCTGATGCAGCACACAACTTTAGGAAGTCGATGTAAGATGTCAAAGATTAGTAATCAAGATCTTTACGTCTCAGAGTGATGGATGCAGTGCATTGCCTTACAGGGCACGTCCTCATTGGACTTGCTCTGTGAGGTAATGCATTGTTATAGGCAGAAGTTACCACTTAACATCAGGTGAGCTATCAGCTTGTTACATTACTTTTATCATTAAAAAAAAAAAATATTTTTTTCGTTTTTCGCGTTACTAAAAAAAATATTATTTACGTGACTTGGTTTAACTAGGGTTGTATGTTCTTGCTCTCTATTTACGTACAAAGTTACAAGAAGAAAGAGATTGGTTTTTTTTCTTCTTATATATCTATGCATGTGCAAGGTCCATAACTACGCATACAAGGTAGTAAAAACCTTCACACGAAGCGTAAACGGAAATATACATTCACTTTTGCCCCAAAATATCACAATACATCATCGAGATGGTTCCTTTAAACCCCAAATTCCTCCAATGGCGGAGAAAGCGGGACATATCGAGATTTGGTCCCTTATTGAATTCCTTGCGATATTTTCCGGGCCGAATGAAAGGATGCTGCGAGGTACTTAATGGCCATATTCAAGATATTACTCTTTGACCCGTATCGTTCCGGTAATACTGTTGATATAATTGACTTGGAGGTGGGCTTATTTGATATGTAATGAATTGGGTATGATTAATTGAAGTATTTTTTTTCTGGGTCGGAAAACATATTTTTTTACTGCGTTTTTCTTACAGTCATTAGAGAAAAATATAAACTCTTCAGCAGTTAGAACATTAATTCATAACTTTGCAGATTTTTTTAATAATTTCCTACCAACCTAACCTTTCACATTTATGTTCCCACCTGGATTAGGCTATTTTTAACCGAGTTTAAAATATGAGGAGGTTCTCAATTCGGCCGTATGTTTTTTAGCTATGTACTCTGTAAGTATTGTATATCAAGCTATTTATAGTTCAAGTAGAATAATATTCTGTCTAGTTGAGGATTCATATTTTGAAGAAACACTGTAGCTTTTCTAAGACCTTTAAGATCTAGAGCTACGCAAATCCCTATTGTGTTGCCTTCAACAACTTTATTGAGAAACCATGTACAAAGATTACGTAATATGCTTACACCAAAGGCATTTCATAATAACTTACCTACAGGGTTTCAACTTGAAAGATTAAATACCTACACTTGAACGTAACAACAGACGACCCAGACGAGTCAAGTGGAAATCTCGGGACCGATCTCAGCACTATCGCGATAGGACTTTGAGTAAGTAACCATTACCCTTTCTTGAATCAGACGACAATCACCCTTGTATACGAGATGCTAAGGTTGGAAACAGTGATTGAAAATTATAGGTAGCCTTGGGAGAAAATATTTGCAGCTCAATCAGTGGCTTATAGACTAATTTCGTTAATGGAGTGTTTCAATTTCTGATTGAAGGGTAGGGTGGCTTCATTGAGTAGTTATATTGCTGTAAAATATATTTAATATTTGCAATTTTCAGTACTTATCTACGGAAGTTTAAAAATATTTCAAAACTCAACACTAAAAAGATTTAGAGTGTATAAATTAATAAGTAAAAAAATAATTTGAAAATGTATCGACATCGCCAAGTAATATTGTACAATGTTGGAACTCATCAAAAAAATGATCTCCCATTGTTTTAAAACTGAAAATGAAATTAAATACGCCTCTAAAGTCGGTCAGTTTTCCACTTTTTATTTCTGCACGAAACATTCTTTTGATTTCGGCACGAAACATTCTTTTGAACGAACGAATCACTCAAAACATTCAATAAAATTTACTAACAAATCCACAGGATAAAACATTGAAATACTATGTGGATACTACTTCACTGATATCTCATTTATTTGTGGTACATGCACTCCAAATTAACCAACAAAATGTGACGTCATTTCTACTTTCACATACATTTGCGCGTTCCGTTGTAACATAGTTTGTATTTCTAAGTGCTGATCACAGAAGTATATTTTACATAATAGATTTCTCTAATAAATGAAACTTATTATTTAGTTTACCCTACCGTATTATTTTATAAACATTGAATGAAACTGCATCAACTATTCATCAATCTGCGCTCTCACTTGACCCGGAAACCCTTTTTCACGAATTTCACGATTCAGAAAACAAATGAAAATAATATTTTTGAAGCATTCTTATACGAAACGAAGCCGTTCTTTATTATTAGTCTGACCACGCTTACCATGAAAGAAATCGGCAGCCTCAAAAAGATTTGTGGATATTACTCGTAACTAGTAAGTATCATACATTCGAGAGAAATTCCTCCGGGTCATCTATAAAAACTTGAATATCTTGGAGACCATGAATGTTAGCTTATTGAAATTATGCAAGCTATTGTTTGTTCTGTGTCTGGGTGTTTCTATGTATTATAAGTATGTATTTAGAAAGAAAAAAAAAGTATGTATGTATTCTATCAGCCATCTAGTTTTCATCGTACAAGCTTTGCTTAGTTTGGGACTAGAAGGCGTTGTGTTAAGTGTCCGTGAATATTTATTTTATTAAAGTAATCCAAAAGTTTCTGTTTTTTAATTGAGAAGTACTAAACTGTCTTTCAAACACAACTTATTTAACTAAATCATTCATGGTTTTCACGATATTCAAGATTTTATACATAATCACAAATAATTTTTGCAATACAGACGTTGTTTCTAACCACATGTTTTCAAATTCAGCCTTATTTTGAGTGCTGCAGAATTACAGTGGTCTGACTCTAGTTCAGATTCGGCCAGAATAAATAAACTTCTGCACGTTGCGTTGGCTTCAGTAACTTTCGTTATTTTTGTAAACGTTATTACTTTTAAACTATTTAAACGATTTCAAAACACATGATTATACAAATTTGTTGTGTTAAAATTGCTGTGGTCTGGTTTGAAGGGTAAGGGCGCCGGTGTAATTACAGGCACATGAGACTTCAAGATCTTTACGTCTCAGAGTGATGGACGCAGTGCATTGCCTTACAGGGCACGTCCTCATTGGACTTGCTCTGTGAGGTAATGCATTGTTATAGGCAGAAGTTACTACTTAACATCAGGTGAGCTATCAGCTTGATCCATTACTATTACCATAAAAAAAAAACTATCTCGTGTGTAATATACCTGATATTGGGGTTAGCTTAACGTATAGTATTAGATAAGTTATTTTTCCTGTTTTTGTATCGAGTAAAACTACCCTCTTTTTTCTAACTAAAGCATGCAGGGTCATAAGGCCATGTTATTATACAAGGAATCTTGTATAACTTCATAATCGACCCCTAGTCGCTTCCTGCATTTTTGGCCGCTAAATGCGCATGTAGCCTAAGATACCTATAAAATATTCGCCAGTTTTCAGAACTGTGATTAATCTGAATGAGCACATACCTACTGCTTACGGCTCATTTGCGTTGCACAAAGAGCAAATATCGAATATGAAGCTTTTTCCGCTTTGAGCGCTTGTTTCCACGAAATAAATTATTTATTATTATGAAAGGATGGGCACAAAAGCTTGATCATGAAATCACAGGTGGTTTGTTGCTGAATGTTGACTTTCTGCTAAATATCTAAAAAAACTTCTAACTTTTTCAAACAGTGGTTAATAATTTTAAGTCAGCCCCTCTATGATCCCAAGGGAATAGATAGGTAAGTTATCAAAATGTATGAAAATGACAGTTCTGAACTATAAGTCATGTGACCATTCTCATAATGCTCACATTTTATACTCTAATACCGTTTGTAGGTCAACTTGTCTAGAAGAATAGGGACAGAGATTTGTCCTCGAAAACCGTTTAAAAAAATCTCGGTTGGAAAACGCAGTTTTTGTACTCATAAAGAAAGATAGTCCTCAAATTGCTCGCAAACCGTCTCTGCAAACTTGATAGAAGAATAATGCATAGTTTCGAAAAATATATTATGTAAATTAGGTAATTTATGTACTCAGAAATATAAGACACTCTATTTTATTTTCATCAGTTTTTCTGAAAATCCACTTAACAATGCAGCAGTGTTTTGGTTATTAATAATTCTTTTAGCACCGATTGCGGACCGGTCATCGATCAGCGTGTCCTGGTAAACATCTTTCAGAGTTTCTGTTGTAAAGGGGTCATGGAGTTTATGAATAACTTCTTTATAATGTGCTCTTTGAACAAACAAACTCGTAAGTTATTATTACGGGTTTTATAAGTGTTCTTTCTTTGAAATAAATGGGTGTAGGTACTTTACCGATAGAAATATCTCTTCTCAAAGATTTGGTGATGGAAGCAAATTAAATGCGAAAGAGACACGTATACTGATCCAGGTTCATGTAGAATAGTAGTTTTTCTTTGCGATCACACTGTTGCTCCTGGAAAAGTGGTTCATATTGATAGGTACTATAACGTCCTGAAGTTTTAAGGAGTTGTCTTGTTACACCCTGTATAAACTCTAATTTTTCTAAACACCAGGACAAAAAGATTCAAGCATTTCGTGGAAACTTCTCTGCTAAAAATGTATTATCTGACAGATAGCGCTATTCAGAGTTGGTAAATGCTACCGCTAACAAAAAATCAACAGAATTCGCAAGGCAGTAAAGACGAACGTATGGAAATGAAATCGTGGGTGCAAGCTATAAGTAGAATATATATTTTAAAGGCAGGCAGTAAACAAAGTTGCATTTGTCCTTCGCGTCGACAGCTCTTTCGACTTTGCGGTGAGAGGCAGCTGAGGTTCTTCTATCCTCTCGTATAGTCAATCTTTTAAATAAATCATGATTCAGCCAAGTTTCTTAGTTTAATATCAAAACCACTATCAAACCTTGCTTTAATTTTTTTATAAGGACGTCTACAAAAAAGCAGTATTTATCAATAACTATTTAGTTAACCTTATAATCACATCATCGTATGGATCACGAAATCCAATTGCAAAATATTGTGTGATTGGTTTCTATTACTTCAATTAGGGCTTAGTGTTTATTAAATGCCATAAACTCATAGATATTCCCTCATTTTGCAGGCAATTAGTCATAAAAAATGTAAGCCTATCTGATTATTAAATATTTATTTTACAAAACTCAGCCCTCACGAAATGAGCAGTTCTATTTTTATTCAAAACAAAATTTATAAATTGGTACAGAACCAGCAATTCGGTATGTTTGTACATCGTATTTTTATTGAGTTCCGGATAAGTCGCTTCCATTAGCTGCGTACACATTCGCGGGACATTCCTCTCTCGAGGTTATGAAATTTTTACAACACAATTTTACTTTTGAGTACACTAGATGCAGAAGGGTAGGTATAGGTGAGTGGAACTTTTATAAACTTCTGTTTTTTTTTTATTTGTGTCCGTTTTACCAATTTTTTTTGGGACTTTGAGATCATTTTCTGGTAGAAAATAAGACTTTTTTTTTTTTTTTGTAACTTGAATTAATTAATTATCTGAACTAATTTTTATATAATTATCTGTGGCTGCTGTTTCTTATATATTTTTATGGTTGGTATTTTTATTGACGCCATTAAATACAGGGATTATGGACCTTTTTGCTGTAGGGAATAGAATAAGTAAGTTCGTATAGGCTAAGCCAACTTTGCAACAGAGTTTTTAAGCCGCCCGAAGGCTTTCGCTCCATTAAGGAAGGACAACTTTAACATTAGAATGTTCTGTAAATTAATTAAAATGTGTCTTTGAATTTTCGTGTACAGTCAACAAAATGAACTGTTCACTCGCCACAATAAATCAAATAAATCCAGTAATGTTCATACATTTTTATTACACAATACATAGTTATTATTATTAGTGGCATTCAGCCTTCGTATGGAAATAATGTAAAATCCGTCTACTCATATACCTAGCACTTCTGTACCTCTACACTGCTGAGTGTGTGTGTAGGTATAGAAATTGAGTAGAGTATACGCATTTTAAATGAATTAGGTACGTAAGGTACGTGATTGACGCTGCTAACAGTACCAAGATGAGTTTTCACTATTTTTAAACGATTAAAGTGGAATATAATACGAACTCTACCAATCTCTACTAATTATACTTATTCCATACCACATCAACGAATCGTGATTCAAAACCACTAGTAGGTATCCAGTGGCCCGTAGATTTGCGGTGAGACTATTTTAGGACCGAAGCTCCGAAGCTACTCCAAGAGCCATTAAAGTACATTAGAACTGGAATTATTGGCTATCTCAAATTTTATTACTACGATACTTACACATCTCGTTGGAACGTGACCACAAATATTAAATTTCTGAGGGTAAATGGATAACATGACTTCAAGTTACATCACATGCCTGAATAAGTGCTCGAACGCATTAGGCGACCTAGGTCGAGGCAACGTAGGTCTGTCATTACAAACATTACACCGAACATTACTTGTTGTGTATTTGAACAAAATAATTATGATTGTAGGTAACACAAATACATTCGTTCGTTTACTCCGATTGTCGGTTCTACGGCAAACATGGCCGGCCCATTGCCATTTCAGCTTGTTAATCCTCTGAGCTATGTCGACCACCTTAGTTCATTGTCAGATAACCTGCATGAGCATGAGACCTGGGACGCCGCAAATGCCACCTAATGCGTTCGTGTTCTATCTAAATACTTGCATGATACGTGCAAGAGCACGTTTCAAAGTAATTGCCAAACATTTGAACAACCCCCCACGTTCACAAGCTTTTAAGACTCAGATTAAGCTGTGGTTTACAATAATGGCTCACAGTTTTGCTTATATAGGTGCTACCCAAAGTCTTGTAAATAAACTTCATCTAAATTGTTTCAGTCGATCGAATCACATAACAAAACGACAAAATTATAAAAAGACATTGTTTCTCGCTGCCAAAACCGCGCAGCTCTTCTAGATTGGAGAAATTCAGAAATCTGTATGAAAACTACCCGTAGTTGCTTGATTATCGCGCTACAGTGGCTGCATTGCAGCAAATTACGGGTTTCGAATGCTGTAAAACATGTCTAATTGTCTAGCATAACCGTTTTTACAAGGGTTGTAAAAACGGTGGCAAGCATTTATTTTAAACTTATGAAATCACGACCTGAATACCTCATTACCTACAAAATCTTTGATCAATACTAAATGGTAAGTTCTTGTCCTTAAAAAACATTCATCAAGGCTTTGAAAATTTTAGTTTTGAACAAGCATTGTAGGGTTAGGATTATCCCAGGTTATTAAATTTGATAAGTTCTGGCGTAGGCGCCTGGAGTGGGTCGATCCGACGCACACCGGCTGATCTCTGCCTCTTAAATCTGCAAAACCGTACCACTTCAACAAGCCACAGACTAAAGACAACAGCTCGTTTATTCCATAGGTAGATGATCAAACGCACCGTGATATGAATCGCAGATTTCAAACCCTTTAGATACACTACAAAATATCGCGATTCTGTCCAGCTGTCCATATTTTCTTGATACTGCATCTTGATGCCGTGTATCGCGGGCATTATTAATAGTGTGACATGCCGTATATACTTAGACTACCTTCTCTACACAATGCAGCAGATTCCCAGGTGCTTTCCCGATATATTTCCCAATGATGCATGGGTATCTATTTGTCAATATTGCACTTCAATAAATATTCTAAATCATTTTATGAGCCAGCTGTTTAACCCTGCAATCGACCAGACTCCGTTTTCTGTCTGTATAAATAATTCTGCGTTCCCAACGGAAAACATTGCCGGAGTGCTGCCAACTCTCATTCTTCGTATTGGATGGCCTAAGGTATGATACTAATCACACTATCTGACACTCTCTTATAGCCTACTTTTATTTTCCCCACGTTTTAGTTTACTGAATAAACATCATAGACCTTTCGAAGTTTTACCCGAATTTTCGGGTATTAGATTTTTTTTAATAGTGATAATTTATTTACTTCTTTGGAAAATACCTATTAGCATATCCTATCAAGTTGTCAATATAGCAATAATTTTATATGCGTAGAATTCTACATTATTATTATTATTGTATCTTACTGTAGTTAGTACTTACTACTAACTTGAACTTAATATGATAAAGTTTACTACTTTTACTACAAGAGTAGCAATAAAAATATATATAGAAACCGTTGAAAAATAATAAAACTGGAATAAAGCTATGAAATATGATGGTTTTGATGAACGCTCTTTAACATTTAAATGACTTTAGGTTTATAAAAAACGTTTAAACAAGATATTTTTATTTTAACGTTCTAATAAAATATGACGTTGGTTTAATGTATTCTTTTTACCTTCATAAATTTTTATGGTTTGAATTAAAACTCGACCTATGCGGTGCAGCTGCTGTCCGGTTAAGAGGATATAGATCGCGGATTTATTCCTGGGGTGGTAAAATTAGTCTTATAAACTGCTAATATTTTTATTAGGCCCCGGTGATTTGGTAGTGCAGTTTCTGATGCCTAGTGTAGGTAGTCAGAACCATGTACTTGTTGTGACTGCGTAATATGCGTTTTAACATAGTATTTTCATTGAATTTCTGACTCTTATAGACAAAGAAACGAGCTCTTGCTGTTGAGTTATGAGTACCCCTTGGAAACGAAAGCCCAACATTGAACAAATGAAACTGAATATCTAGTAGCTTTGTGCTAGATATTCATAAAATATTTACTATTATTTATATTCCTATTTTACCCAAACAATACAAAAGATAAAAGCACAATACGTGTTTCCACAGCCGACATGATCGCTCGCAAGTGAAGTGAAATAATATGAAATCTGAAAGAATAAACTGAACATTGCTGCCGATATTGTATTGCTTTGTAGCACGTTACGTGTCGAAGAATGGTCAAAATAGATGTTTTCTATTACAGTCAAGTAGTGATTTTATTTAGTCTAATTATTAGACTAAATAAAGTTTATTATAAACTTTAGAACAACGGAATCGTACTAATAAGTTTGCCTAAAAATTAAAAGTACTTATGGTAGGTCCTGTCACAGTATAATAAAGCGCTCGGCAAAAGTAGAAGGGTGCGCTTTGAGCAGCTAAACAGATCTAAAATTCGAAGCGCATTCAAAGTCAGCGCTATTAAACGGTGCCGGTATGTGTACTTTTGTTTAAAATTGAATATCTCACTCAAAAAAATAAGGGGAGCCTAGCCATACAAAAGCAAATATGCATTATAAAAAAAAATACTGATCATCATGCAATTGAATTGGAATCCACGACCTTCACATCAAAAGGGTCAACAAGACTAACTGATGTCGTCCATTTTAGGTAAGTACCCCATGAATCGGCAGAAGGATATCCTCGATTGGTTCGAGAGCTTTATTTATGTGCATAAAGTCACGCGCTACTACTTCCCCTAATAAATTCCCAAAACATAACCCAAATAAGGGGCACCCTTAATATCCCGTATATTTCAGAATACAGCTTTACCACAATAGTGTACAAACTTAATCACGGCGAGGGATCGCGGTTGTCTATGTCTAATCTCTGGTGAACATTGGAACAGAGCCAAAACACAGATTAGCATTCCCTAAAGAAATCCTTTGTAACCGCTCTAACTTGTAATCTTCAACTATTTAGGTATAATCTTCATCAAATTCTAAATGAAACCTTATGGCGATGCAGTTTAATTGAAACTGCGGTAAAGGGTAGAAATGAAATGCTTATGTTTAAGTACGATAAGTTAGTTATACAAGTTTATGACATGTCATGCAAATGGTAGACACTGGTATTCTAAATAATTTAAGCACACTAATACTCAACTTTTCTGAACTGAAAATTGTTTAAATATTTTGTTCACTCACCACAATAAAAAGACTCATTATGCAACTGAAACATCACTGTGGGACGTGGGTTCGTTATATTGTTTCTGTAATTGTGGTGGCACTTAGATATGTAACTTTATAAATGATTACTTATATGATATAATTAGTGTACATTGTGTTGGTGTTCAAATAAATAAATAATGATACCAATGAAGGGCCTTGAAGGTAGGAATATGAATAAAGTCATACTGTTTTCATGATACGTTTACGTTTAATTCATTATTTTCTTTCATTATTATATTTTTGCGGTATTTCATGAGGTGTTACATACCTACATGTTACTCTTTACGAGTGTAAAGAAATAAAAACACATACGATAGATCCAAGTTCTTCTTCTTCTTCTCTTCAATAATGGCCTGTGTCCGTCATTTCGACAGACAATTTTGCCAATGTCAAGTGTTAAAATTGTAATAAATAAGTCAAGTCAAGTCATTTGTCAAGTCGGCTGTCGTTTGTTTTGAAAAGAAAATGGTGAATTTTCTCTTCAAAACCTAACACGAATTTTCACATTCAGAAAAACCACTTTACCCACATTTATTCCAATGGCTCACACTATATGTTACGACCTAAGTATTATTGGTTAAAATTCCACCAAAATTAAACAACAATACTCACAATAACACAAGAAAAACTATTAAAATAAAAGTGCTATGTGTCGTTTCAAAAAATGTCAAAACTCGTGTTCCTGGATGTAGTTCGCTTCGATCCAAGTTACCATTCTACAGTCTGTAAAACGTCAAAATGCGGTCAATGACATATCGTATAATAGTTTATTTCATTTGAATACATTTTTATTACCTCACGTTCCTATATTCTCGTGAATGTCAAACTTAGCTAGTGAGGGCAGTAAGAGATATAAATAGTTTAAATATAACTTGTAGGGGCAGATTATTAAGATGGTGTGAGAGTGCCATATTTTAGGCTTATTTAAGGGACTTTTTAAAGGCTTATTTTAGTAGTAGTAGAGCTCTGTGTCAGAGCTCGTCCGGGGAAGTACTACCACCGTACCTATTTCTGCCGCCAAGCAGCGATGCTTGCATTGCTGTGTTCCGGTTTGAAGGGTAAGGGCGACGGTGCAATTACAGACACATGAGACTTCAAGATCTTTACGTCTCAGAGTGATGGGCGCAGTGCATTGCCTTACAGGGCACGTCCTCATTGGACTTGCTCTGTGAGGTAATGCATTATTATAGGCAGAAGTTACTACTTAACATCAGGTGAGCTATCAGCTAGTTCCATTATTTTTATCACAAAAAAAAGAAGAAAAAAAAAGAGGACATCATCTCGTGAATATTTGAGAAGGGTATCTTCCCACACACTTAAATAACCTCTAATAAAGAATAATCGAAAGAAAACTCAATACTGCTGTAACCGTAGAAAGCAACAAGTACGCCTACGAAACTCTTTCTTAACAAGCTACCATTATTCAATTAAACCACTACTACAGGAAATGGTGCTTTACACCGTTCAAGCTAAAAAAGAAAAATGTTCGTAATTATGAAGTAGTTATAAATCACGTAATTACTTTGTAGCGATGGGCAATTAAAAGGAGCTTAAAGCTCATAATTTTATGGCCTAATAAACGAATAGATATTTTTTTTTAATCGTTTAGTTTTACATTTTGATGAACTTTTATTTTAACGTTTTCTTTCATAGTACGGCGAATGAGAAGCTTTTACATTAAGGTAAGGTAAGTATATAAAAAATTTAATAAAAAAAATAATTAAAACTTGGTGATAAATTAAAATATAATACTAATCTAACTTTTAATATAATTTTTAACTTATTTTAATATTATTTATTTTATTTAATTTAATAAAAATAAAAAAAATTTACCTTCCCCCACTCGAACCCCCACCTGCTGCAGTCAGTCAATAAAGGAACACAAAAAAAACCATGCACCACTCGAGCCAACACTGAAAGTCCACAGGTCCGCTGCTCCGCGAGTACAAGGCGACCGTCTCGGGCGGCGGTTGCGAGTGCACTGCCGCCCGCCCTGCCTCAGCCAACCTGTTACAGGTATTCCACTCTAAGTAGCTATTGATGGACAAATCAGATTGATTTTCGCTCATTACCTTGTGCGAGCTTACATATTTTATAGGTTTATTTATTAAATTAGGGATGGGTGCTTTTATATTGGATCATTCCATTTCGATATAAAGATAACAAATTCTATCGATTGTGGTATATTGAAAATTGAAAAAGCTCGTACGCTGCATTTGTACTCGAATCAAATTCGAGACCTTTTCTCATTTCTCAGTGAAATAAAATATCCTACGCATAGATTTTCAGTTTTGATTCAGACTTTGGGAGCGTGCCAGCCTGAAAACTTATTCCTTTCATGAGCTTGACATTTTTTTTCAAGTAAATTTTCTGTTAATCAAACCCGACCGCCATGTTACCATCAGGGGACAAAGCCAGAAACCAAGTTTGATGTCAATTCTAAGATGTGCCACATGAGACAGGCTTATAAAAAGTTTGAAACTGCAGGCACATTTGCGGGCCTAGCCGTAACGACTAATCCGGGTTCCTGAATCGTAAGGTTTCATACAAAATATGGTCCTTATAACAACGTTGTAAAAGTGAATAAAAGTGTTCAGAGAAATATGTATTAATCTTTTACAATTGACCCCTAGATGCTGACAGCTTTTTGGCCGTCAAGTGCGCGTGCGGGCTACTTAGCCCGATCACTTGAACTCTGTGATTTTTTTACACTCTTACAAGTCTCTTCAGGAAATAGCGCGGTTTTCCACCGCCTGCAATGAAATGCTACTGAATATTCAGCAGCAAAGACTGGAAATCGAATCAACGGGGAATCGGTTTACTCTTTCACGTTTGCTCTTTTTTTATTTTTAGGTCGAACAGATTTATGGTTTATGCTGTAAAAGCTAATTCTGATTGCCTAGCGTTTCGCATTTCATGATGTGGTACGGATCACTTTGTCTCTGTGGAGATCTTTTTCTCAAGCTGTAAAAAAACCAAATAAAAATGGCTTGACTTGACTTTAATACAAGGGATAATGGAGGTAGGTGAATGTTAAAAATTTAAAACACAATCAGGGAAATACAAATGAGATAGTGTTTGATAATACCTGTAGATGTTGCTATTTGAGTAATTTGAAACCCTGTCTTTAATTTCGTAATAGGTAAACTCTTAAAAAGAGTTTATACCTAAAATCACCCTAAATGGCCATCTTTATAATCTGTCAGAACCACCCCACACAGAAGTTTCCTCTCAGAAAAATAATGCCTTTCATTCTAGATATTTTTAAAAATTACGAGACGGTAAAAATATTCTCATTCAACAAGTCATTCAAGAGGAAAATTAGAGAAAAAAGTTGGACACATTAATATCTCTTTGTAAAAAGCTGTGCATTCTGGGTCAACCAATGGAGCGAGAAGAGTTAGTGCCATTTTTTGGGTTTTTAATATGAAATCTTGATGTCTAAATGTGTTTCATTTGGAGGAGGCAGATGGTACGCACGTGAAATATTACCCAATTTGGAACCACAAGGTAACTTGTTTTTCTGAGCCTACATCTTTTACCTAGAACTGTGTGTTTTATTTTTCTGCGCGTTATAAACCTTGGTATAGTCATCATCATTCTCAGCTTGACGTCACCCACTGATTATGACAAAAGATTTTATTTTATCTCATTTTTTTTTAAAAGTTTTTCTTCGCTTATGTCATCATTAGTCACGGTAAAGTTTTAGTTTTTAATTTTTAATCGCTGTGCCCTGTGGTGCCTGTGGGGCTCTACAGCAAGCCTCAGGGTATTCGTTCTTCCACTCCCAAAAATGTAACGCAGTAGCTTTTGTGGTTATCAAACCACAAAAGCTCTAAGGTGAAAAAATTACGTGACATTTTTTATTGGCGCTGCCCATTTATTCCATAACATACTTAGTATGGTCAGATTCTATTAGGTACTAAAATTTATATATAATAAATATCATTGGTTTTATTTTATGAAAAACTGATGAAAAGGGCAACACGCCGATAAGGGTACAAGGTCATTTCTATTACAGGATTTAAGACTTCGCTGAGGACATGTGGAGCTGAAGTTATTGAGACGTGGGTTAGGGATACGTCAATAAATTTTTAATAACAGTAATCCGTTTCCTCGAAGCTTACACACGGACTTTATAGAGTGAAAGAAAATCCAGATACAAAGTAGTCACATAGCTTTCTTAAAATGGCGTCTGGCATCATGACCAAACTTAATTTTTGAGAATTAAAAGATGTTTACGAGCAGAAGTTTAAAACTTTCTGTTATTCTTTGCTCTAGTAACATAGCTTTTAGGTAAGCCGGAATACGTCTACTATTTGGGTCAAAGGCAACTTTTTTAGATAAAAAACTGCATCACAATTCTCGCTTTTTGTCAAGAGCCTAAAAATATCGCTGCTGTCAATTGCGGTTCGGGCGAAACAATGTTTTTTGAGCTACAAAATATAGAGTAACAAAGCGTGCAGAAATAGCATTGAAAATATAGTTTGAAAAGCATAAATCCAAGTAAATACAAAAAGTCGTAGAACTAAAAATATGTAACTCGATGCAGATAGGTTACCTTTATTACATTATTCTATAGAATACACAGGGTGCAAAGCTTCTCGTTTATATTTAACTCGTGCACTAATATCACTACAGTAATTCAACGGCTATGAAACATTTTTTTGAGCTATAAAATAAAAACAGAATGGGCCCCCAATAGTGGTAAACGTCAACGCGGTAGACCCAGATTAAGATGGCGAGACGAATTAGACGCATTTTTGAAGGATTGGCCCGCAGCTGCACTAGATCGTGAGAGGTGGAAGGGGGATAGGGAGGCATTTGCCCCGCAGTGGGATGAAACCGGCTAATAATAACATTTGCTCTGTTGCAAAAAGCAGTCATTTTAAATACTTGTAGAATTGTACGAAAGTTTTTGCAATCTGACCTTTCGACTGATGTACAAACTTCCAATCCTAATATACCACATCTTTCAACAGTATCAACTGATGTACACTTGGCTTAGGCCCGTGTGCATCATTTATTTTCCGACTCTAGCGAGTCGAGCTGATGAACATCGAGACAATAATAATAATAAAATAAAAACACTTCGCAATATACCAAATACCAATACCATGTCGGGCCAATTTTCACGGATATTGAAAACATGAAAAAATATGATTGGACTTTTAACATACGTGGTATTCGAGTGCATATGAGTAGTAGAAGTAATATAAAACTATTGTTGATTCGGAATAATTGGTTTTTGACAACAGGCGAACGGACTATTTCAAAGTTACCTCATAAAAAAATATTAAAAACATTTATTTAACGAGCTCTCACAAGGAGCTCTTCTACTAATAGTATGAGTTTTCGAATAAAAAATCATGAATTTTACATTGGTGATCCAGTCTAGAACAAAATGTCGCTAGGTAGTCCAATGTACTCAGTATTTTACGAAAGTGGATAGGTATAAACATTTCAGCATGATTGTGCCTTCTCAGCGCAACTAAGGAAAGGCACGGTTCCTTATTTTTATAGTCTGACCATGCTAAATTTGCAATTAAATATAATGGCACCCATTAAAAGATTGGTACACGGTATTTATAATCCTTACATAGGTTACTAATAACTTTAGTTGATATAAGTGGTCAAATCGTTTTCGCAGACATTCGGGCATATACTAAGGCGTGCAAACTGGCCATGGTCGGACTCTAGCCTAGAATGTAGCCATTCCAATTCTACACAGCCTTCAGTAAAACTATGACAAAGGCATGAAGTTGTATGCCACTGAATTATAAATCAGTAACTTTCCAACTGAAGAACAAGAGAATAAGAGATGGCTGCTGAATACATTTATAAATAGAGCCTGACTTCTTCAACTTTTTGTTTACAATAGGATTTTCAATAAATTACTTCGCTTTAGTCGTATTTCAAATGGGGATTTTTTTTATTAGCCTGTTCTGTCCCACTGCTGGGCAAAGACCTCCTTCTCTTCTCTCCACTCGTCACGGTCTCTCGCCAATTCAGGCCAGTCACCATTATGGGCGTCCAGGTCGTTCCTCCACCGCTTTCTTGGTCTACCTCGCCGCCGGTTTCCATCTCTGGGGATCCATTCCGTGCTGATGTAGAAAAATATAAATCAAGAATAAATAAATATTCACGGACATTTAACACAAAGCCTTGTAGTCACAAACTAAGCAATATTTGGGAACTAGATGGCTGATAGAATACATAATATACTTTTTTTGTAAATACATATTTATAATACATAGTAACACATGTATGCTTGTAAACTGTATGTAGTAAATTTGTTAAATAAAGACAGTATGTATTTAGAAAATCATAATATTTTTTTCATGGTATTTGGACGCTCTGTACTCTGTTCTGTGAGGCAATGGATAGTAATAGATAAGATTACCACTTAACATCAGATGGGTCATCTCCTTTTTCCAATACAAACACTTTAAAAAGAATAGTATTATCTAGTGAGATTCGTGCTTAACTAATTAAAACTAATATTTAAGCACATAACTTATCTTATTTTATGAAAGACCCAAAATAATAATGTTATTTAGATTTCAGTAATAATTTCAAAAGAGCTAGTAGAAACTTGTTAATTTATTTAAGATGTATAATTCAGTATGCAACCAAACGATATTATACAGTGGACATTGCATTGGCGCTCTGAAAATGGAACGGTACAATTATACTCAGACGTGGGCGCGAGCACATTTCTTCGATATACAAGAAAGGCTTGATCAACCATCACAAGCGCAGTCTTCTTCTTCTCTTCGTTAATGGCCTCTGTCCGTCATTTCGACAGACAATTTTGCCAATGTCAAGTGTTAAAATTGTAATAAATAAGTCAAGTCATTTGTCAAGTCGGCTGTCGTTTATTTTCAAAAGAAAATGGTGGATTTTCTCTCCAAAACCTAACACGAATTTTCACATTCAGAAAAACCACTTTACACACATTTATTCCAATGGCCCACACTTTATGTTACGACCTAAGTATTATTGGTTAAAATTCCACCAAAATTAAACAACAATAAATAAACACAAGCGCAGTCATATTTTAGTGTTTGCAACTGCAATACACGACAAACACTAAAATAATGACATTTCAAAAATAAATGATGGTTCCTTGATGTGTTACATTGAAAGCACTCCTACACTTTGTATTGTCTCTGTCTATAACGAACTAACTTTGTCTATGGCACTGCGACTGAGCGAAATAGTGAGAAACTTTGGAATGTGTATTTTAATTAATTAAATTCACAGGTTTAATGAATGAAAACTGAAATACCTGAAACTGGGGCTAGCTTTACGAATATATTTGATTTTAAAGTTTCAAACATCTTGAAACGCAAGCTCTATATTTTAATCAAGAGAGAGTAAGTTAGATTAAAAAAATCTCTGTTTATGGTAGCTTGTCTTTGGACAACGACATCTAAAAATACTTAAAAGTTAACCCAATATATTGGAGAAATCCCCATTACATCCTTAATAGGGATTTCTGGAGTATATCAGGTTTGGTCGGGGATTTTTAACTTTTCTTAGAAATTACTATTAGTTACATCATAGCATGCTACATTGCTACATGTGTAGCACTAAGAGTTTTTTTTTCAGAAATCATCCTTAAATAACGCGAACCTTTTCGAAGGGTACAGGAGTTACAGAAATCTTTCAAATTACACTGAAAGCTTTCCTCGTCATAAATTCACATACCGGCAGATTAAAACATAAAACGATGACAAATTAATACTCCCCTAATTACGAGTAATCCATACACGGGCTTAGTATAATTAATCGGGGATTATGTTTCATGTCGTGTGTATGATCATAAGCAACTAAATATTAGGTATAGTACAGACAAATCCAAAATTTAGAAGGAGCTTGAGTGGAAGGAGAGAGGGGAGGCCTTTGCTCTGCAGTGGAAAAAAAACGGCTAAAAATAATAATAAAATAATAATTCAGCCAGAATTTCAATTTTGGAGGAGGGCTTGTC
Organism: Eulithis prunata; assembly: GCA_918843925.1. Classification (NCBI taxonomy): domain Eukaryota; kingdom Metazoa; phylum Arthropoda; class Insecta; order Lepidoptera; family Geometridae; genus Eulithis; species Eulithis prunata. The sequence continues at coordinate 3,197,383 of OU974014.1, read as the reverse complement.
TTTTTTATACAATATAGGTAACCGACTATAGTTTTCTTGACAAATCTTTGGGTAGACCTGAAGTGTTTGGGCAAGAGGAGGAAGTCCGAGCTTCCTACGTACTCCTATTTCAACTCGCTAATTCTTAGAGCTAAGAGTATATCGGTGACACTGGTTCTTCAACGGTACTCCTAAATCCGGATTTTATCGCGGAGTACTTGAATGGAGCAGTTAGGTAGAGTTTTTCTAAACAATTCTCTTATAGAAACAAGTCTATTGTCAAACAACACCTTAACCACTAGCCTTAATCGAAAAAGGATAATAAAATAAAGGCTTATTCTCACGTGGAAGTTTCACAATAGCAGTAGGCCATCAGTCTCCTCTCAATGGAGCTTTGTCCTATGACCCTTTCCCAAAGGCTTTGGAGGAAGTTTGTACCCACTCCACACATTAGCGTTGGATGTTTTATTATTAGATGCTTGCCCGCGTTCTAACGGCAAGTAAAAAGTAAGGTAATTGCCTTTTACTAAAGTCGCGGAACAAGCATCATTGTACAACCGTGACGGTGCTTCGCGAAGTTGTGTGTTTTTATCTTTTTTAGCAACGGAGTCATCATCATCATCATACCAGCTTTCAAGAAGTTTACTGGTTGGTGGATATGGTGGTTTATAGTTCTCTCCCATAGAATTCCAGAAAGAAAGACTTTTGGCTTTCGGTCCTTTGGGAGAAGATTTTCAAAGATTTTCGATCGCAGGTTCGTAGCTTTAGGGATTTTATAAGGATCTACATGTTGTACATTCTTTAGTAAACCGTGTAAAATGTAGGTAAAATAATATTTGACCTGTGCATGATGGTGGCCAATAACGTGTCTGTTAATAAAACGTCGTTGACATTAGTCTGTTTAATTTTGGTTTAGAATAAGCCGTATTGCGCTGCCATAAAGCTTAGGATACAATGAATGTTTAATGATGTGGGATACGTTTCTAGATCTACGTTTGACTTGGCACCATATAACGCGCGTTGATGTAAATGTCCTTTTGTCTCGTTGGGAATAATAGAATTGTGTTATAGTACTTACTAGCTTTTGGCCGTGTCTTCGTCCGCGTCTCATTCGTCCTGGTAAGGATTAATTCTTAGGATAACCTCCTCAAGGCCAACCCAAACTGTGATGTGTTCGCCGACAACTGGCCGCAAATTATGGCGGAATGCCTAAAGTACTGCGAGGCAATAATATTATAATTATTTTTGTATGACATTTTATTTTATTGACTAAGTTATAAATTTTATTTTTATTAATTAATTTAATGAATTTTATTGTATTATTATTATCTAATGACTTATGTGTACCTAATTTGACTGTCTTTAATTAATTAGTGTAATTATAGTGTAATTAGTTAAATAAATAAATATGTAAATAAAGGCCTATGTGTTAATCCAGATTACGAACTATGTAAACAACAAGTTTCATCCTAATTGGACTAGTAGTTACAGCTTCATTGAAAAACAAACATCTAAACACCTGAACCTTTAAACATTCACATTCATAATAGCATAGTAGGATTGATACTTACTATTATAAATGTGAATGTTTTCATGTTTATTCAAAGGAACACTACTCCATTAATATATTATTACACTTTGATTACGTACTTGTTTATTCTCAGCGATTGTCAACTTGGCGTGCTCATAATTTAGACGAAGACCGCAGAAACTAGTGCTGAGGGCTACTCCGCGCTCGCGTATTGATCAGTATGTATGACACGCTCTTGTCAGCAATATTACAAGCATTAATTGCTAAGCAATTACTGTACCAAAGACAGGACTTCGCTTGGGTTCGAGAACGTGACATGACAATGTGAGTTTTCTATGTTACGGTTGCGTGTTATTGGTAAATTAGGGTATGGTGGTGGTTAGGGGTTTTAAAATTGATCACCCCTATTCAAATAACATCATTGTACTCTCAGAATATTGAAATTGTAACTTATACGTAGAATAATAAATATGTTCTATTGTAAACATAGGTAACAAATTCAATTTGTAAAATCTAGTAAAAATATCATTGGGGTTTTGTTGGGATGCTAGAAAAGTTACAAAGGCTGTCATTTCCTGACTTTACGATGCCCAGACAATATCCCAATGATATTTTTCATAATTTTCCTACACTTAAATATAAATAAATAAATAAATATTCACGGACACTTATCACAACGCCTTTTAGTCCCAAACTAAGCAAAGCTTGTACGATGGAAACTAGATGGCTGATAGAATACATACATAAATTTTTTTTTGTAAATACATACTTATAATACATAGAAACACCCACTTAACACGTGCCTACTTATTATTACGAGTAAAAACTCATCAGAATAATCTTTTGAAAACAACATAATATAAACCCCTCTGTGAGAATTATCAGAAAACTATTTTTCTACACAATCAACCTACAAAACTCCAGTCCTTACTACAAGAACTGGATATTTTCCCCGTAATAAAAACTGTGACATTTTGTGTCTTTATGGTGTTATGAAAGTAGATAAACATTTTTTGAGAAGTAAACAAGGAATTCGGCGAGAAGTTACAAACAAGTGCTGTTATTGTTCGCCTGTGTTTTATTGCAGGTGCTTTGTCTCTTGAGTGTTTTATTTCTTTCTAGACAGGCCATTGTTTAGCTCGGGAGTACAAGCAGGCGAATTTTTGACAGCACTTTTATACCTAATACGTGTACCTATAAAAACAAGACCGGCCTACAGCATACAAAGGACAGATGTTTCTGTTGTTATTACTGTTTCCAGTATGTGGTTTTACAATCCTGGTCGGATCATTTGTTTCGTTACACAGTGATTACTTTTTTCTTTGATCGATAACTTTTATATTCGGTAGTCTGTGCACTGAAAGAATGCTATGGTTAAATTTACCAAAGTCCCAACGGTTGACAAAATTTACAAGATTAATGATAAAAATTACTAAATCTTAACTGTTCAATTTACAAAACAATAAAGGTTGATGACGAAACAAAAGTTTACTAAGTTTTCTACGTGGATTTAACAATTGCTATGGTTGAATTTACATAAGTCCCGACGGCTATTAAACTTTTCAAGAGTAGCAGTAAAAGTTACTAAATTTTAGCAGTTAAATTTATAAAACATTAAAGGTTGATGAAAAAACAAAAGTTAACCACATTTTTATTATTGATTTAACCATTTCAGTTTGATACATTTTCTAAAATTTATTAGTAAATGACGTTGTAACAAAAAAATAACAAAAGAATTAAGTAGATTATACAAAAGTGTTAGTTTAATAGAAATTACAATATTCCTGTTGTACATTTCACAATTTATTTACGTTGAATTGACAGGAGATTATTGTTGTATTTACGAGTTCAATTTAGTAGAAAAGTTCCCACTTTCACCGCAGCGAGGCGCTTTATCCGTTACAAAACTTAAAGTTGAAATTACAAACTAATTAGGTAGAATGTACAAAAGTGTTAGTTTAATAGAAATAATCATATTCCTGTTGTACATTTCACAATTTATTTACGTTGAATTGACAGGAGATTATTGTTGTATTTACGAGTTCAATTTAGTAGAAAAGTTCCCACTTTCACCGCAGCGAGGCGCTTTATCCGTTACAAAACTTAAAGTTGAAATTACAAAATAATTAGGTAGAATGTACAAAAAAGTTAGTTTAATAGAAATAATCATATTCCTGTTGTACATTTCACAATTTATTTACGTTGAATTGACAGGAGATTATTGTTGTATTTACGAGTTCAATTTAGTAGAAAAGTTCCCACTTTCACCGCAGCGAGGCGCTTTATCCGTTACAAAACTTAATGTTGAAATTACAAAATAATTAGGTAGAATGTACAAAAGTGTTAGTTTAATAGAAATAATCATATTTCTGTTGTACATTTCACAATTTATTTACGTTGAATTGACAGGAGATTATTGTTGTATTTACGAGTTCACTTTAGTAGAAAAGTTCCCACTTTCAGCGCAGCGAGGCGCTTTATCCGTTACAAAACTTAATGTTGAAATTACAAAATAATTAGGTAGAATGTACAAAAGTGTTAGTTTAATAGAAATAATCATATTCCTGTTGTACATTTCACAATTTATTTACGTTGAATTGACAGGAGATTATTGTTGTATTTACGAGTTGACTTTGGTAGAAAAGTTCCCATTTCCACCGCAGCGAGGCGCTTTATCCGTTACAAAACTTAATGTTGAAATTACAAAATAATTAGGTAGAATGTACAAAAGTGTTAGTTTAATAGAAACAATCATATTCCTGTTGTACATTTCACAATTTATTTACATTGAATTGACAGGAGATTATTGTTGTATTAACGAGTTCACTTTAGTTGAAAAGTTCCCATTTTCACCGCAGCGAGGCGCTTTATCCGTTACAAAACTTAAAGTTGAAATTACAAAATAATTAGGTAGAATGTACAAAAGTGTTAGTTTAATAGAAATAATCATATTCCTGTTGTACATTTCACAATTTATTTACGTTGAATTGACAGGAGATTATTGTTGTATTTACGAGTTCACTTTAGTAGAAAAGTTCCCAATTTCACCGCAGCGAGGCGCTTTATCCGTTACAAAACTTAAAGTTGAAATTACAAAATAATTAGGTAGAATGTACAAAAAAGTTAGTTTAATAGAAACAATCATATTCCTGTTGTACATTTAACAATTTATTTACGTTGAATTGACAGGAGATTATTGTTGTATTAACGAGTTCACTTTAGTAGAAAAGTTCCCATTTTCACCGCAGCGAGGCGCTTTATCCGTTACAAAACTTAATGTTGAAATTACAAAATAATTAGGTAGAATGTACAAAAGTGTTAGTTTAATAGAAATAATCATATTCCTGTTGTACATTTCACAATTTATTTACGTTGAATTGACAGGAGATTATTGTTGTATTTACGAGTTCAATTTAGTAGAAAAGTTCCCACTTTCACCGCAGCGACGCGCTTTATCCGTTACAAAACTTAAGGTTGAAATTACAAAATAATTAGGTAGAATGTACAAAAGTGTTAGTTTAATAGAAACAAATATATTCCTGTCGTACATTTCACAATTTATTTACGTTGAATTAACAGGAGATTATTGTTGTATTTACGAGTTCACTTTGGTAGAAAAGTTCCCAGTTTCACCGCAGCGAGGCGCTTTATCCGTTACAAAACTTAAAGTTGAAATTACAAAATAATTAGGTAGAATGTACAAAAGTGTTAGTTTAATAGAAACAATCATATTCCTGTTGTACATTTCACAATTTATTTACATTGAATTGACAGGAGATTATTGTTGTATTAACGAGTTCACTTTAGTAGAAAAGTTCCCATTTTCACCGCAGCGAGGCGCTTTATCCGTTACAAAACTTAATGTTGAAATTACAAAATAATTAGGTAGAATGTACAAAAGTGTTAGTTTAATAGAAATAATCATATTCCTGTTGTACATTTCACAATTTATTTACGTTGAATTGACAGGAGATTATTGTTGTATTTACGAGTTCACTTTAGTAGAAAAGTTCCCACTTTCACCGCAGCGAGGCGCTTTATCCGTTACAAAACTTAAAGTTGAAATTACAAAATAATTAGGTAGAATGTACAAAAGTGTTAGTTTAATAGAAACAATCATATTCCTGTTGTACATTTCACAATTTATTTACGTTGAATTGACAGGAGATTATTGTTGTATTAACGAGTTCACTTTAGTAGAAAAGTTCCCATTTTCACCGCAGCGAGGCGCTTTATCCGTTACAAAACTTAATGTTGAAATTACAAAATAATTAGGTAGAATGTACAAAAGTGTTAGTTTAATAGAAACAACAATATTCCTGTTGTACATTTCACAATTAATTTACGTTGAATTGACAGGAAATTATTGTTGTATTTACGAGTTGACTTTGGTAGAAAAGTTCCCATTTCCACCGCAGCGAGGCGCTTTATCCGTTACAAAACTTAATGTTGAAATTACAAAATAATTAGGTAGAATGTACAAAAGTGTTAGTTTAATAGAAACAATCATATTCCTGTTGTACATTTCACAATTTATTTACATTGAATTGACAGGAGATTATTGTTGTATTAACGAGTTCACTTTAGTAGAAAAGTTCCCATTTTCACCGCAGCGAGGCGCTTTATCCGTTACAAAACTTAATGTTGAAATTACAAAATAATTAGGTAGAATGTACAAAAGTGTTAGTTTAATAGAAATAATCATATTCCTGTTGTACATTTCACAATTTATTTACGTTGAATTGACAGGAGATTATTGTTGTATTTACGAGTTCACTTTAGTAGAAAAGTTCTTACTTTCACCGCAGCGAGGCGCTTTATCCGTTACAAAACTTAATGTTGAAATTACAAAATAATTAGGTAGAATGTACAAAAGTGTTAGTTTAATAGAAACAATCATATACCTGTTGTACATTTCACAATCTACTCGTTTGGTGTTTATACACATTTTCGTAGAACATCATTATGGTGTAGCTCCACTCCTTCTGTCTCTCAGGGCATGTCAATGAGTCAGTGGTAGTGTAGCTTTATATAACTATAAAGACAGGACTGACTTGGCTTTGTCGTCTAGAGTTAGCATGCTCAAGTTGGTAGTATAGGATAGTGTCAATATAAGCTCAATATTTTTATATAATAATGTTTAGATGATAAAAAAAATATCGATAATTTTAATGGTTAATTTATACGTAATAAGTGAGTCAAAAGTCTAAATAAATGTTCATATCTTAGGTCATAATAATAATAAAACATAGCAATTGTATTCATGATCCTTGGATATAAATCAATATTGTGTTTTATTTTAACTAATATGAAGCATACAATTGAATGCAGGTTAAATTTACACGACTTTTTGGGTAATTATAAGATTCACTCTATACTATGCTTTATCACAAAGTACATAGAGTACAAAATTAAAATGCAGGATGAAACCGAAAACAGGCGTTCCTAGACCACGCGGCAAGAGTTTCTATTGGCTACATTTCCCAATCGTACCATAGTAATAAACTTGAATTTGCGAGCGAGTTGTGTCTAGCTTGCTTTTCCATTTCCAAATCTCCTCCATCTTTCTTTTTAAGCTCGTAGCACCGGTGGCACGTTTACTCACCGAATTACCGACACACAGCCTGCCGCAATATAATAAGCTGTTATTGATAATTATAGTAGGTACCTACATTGCATCGGAACGTTTCTTGCAGCTAGCATAGCGATTCTCGGTTGTGTTTGTGGCTTGTGGAGAACTGGAGACTGTGACTTGTGTGTGTTAGTGTTTCGCTACCTTCGCTAGTTTACCTAGTATTATTAGGTACCTACCTAGGTACCTAATATGTCAATTAATAGCGATAGTGATGATAATACGACGAAGAGTTCATACCGGAAAATTTTGTCACAGACCTGTTGGAGTCCTGGCGGGTTTCGGCGAGGGTTCAAGAAGTATTCAAAGGTTAATAAGTACCTACCGACTATCCTAGGTATGTAAGTAAAGGTGCAGTATCTTTACAAAATCTTAAATCTAGTCGAACCTAAAGCTAAAATTAACCGTCTCAGTTTGAAAAACTTTTAATATTAATTCTATTTCATTGTTTTCTTTTAGCGCAAGATATTGATCTGTCTTGCTTGGACAAATTAACGGAAACTGATATACAGTGTCTTGTAGGTACCTGCAGACAATATTAGGGACCGTATTAAATTGAGGTATGGTTTGCTGCAATACCAAAAAGAAAATAACTTTTGCGTGAGTATTACCTGCAATTGTACCTTTTCAAATTTATAAACTAGGTCCTAGTAGTTACTACATAACCTACCTAGGTTACAATAAAAAATGTAAAAACTACCAGATTACTTTGGTAGTTTTTACATTTTTTATTGTAACATAGGTAGGATGTAACCTACTAAGACCTAGTTAAATGTGTAGAATACCTAACCTACTTATGCTTAGGTACCTACCTACCTACTAACAGGTTGTTATGTATTTTTAGAGTTCCCTATCAACCTCTTCCATTGATGAGTCCGTACGCTCGGCTCAAACGAAATCCAAAATTGAAGATGTAAATGTAAGTATGAATCCATAGCTTTTTGTTTGGTAGGTAGGTACCTACACCTGGAATACACCAGTAAAAAATCCAACAAGTTCGGACTCGCCGGTTGATCGGACGTCATCGGGCGTATTCACGATGGCAGTTATTGTAGTGTAGGGCACACGCTCCTATCTTTTACGTACCTACCTACGTTTGATTTGATCAGACGACTTCGGCCGATAACGGTTACTTTTGATGTCTTTTACAGGAAACATACTATATACCTAGCCAGAAGTATGGCAAAACTAAATACTTACCAGCAAGAGGCAAATTGGTAGATAATACAACAGCCATAAAATAAAATTGTGCAGTCTTGGGATTCTACAATCGAAAAAGCAGCTTGTGCCCATACCCAAAACCATAGATTCTGAAAATGAGGTTTATGACAGTAAGTATTATTAAATATATTGACTATTAGTAGGAATAGAATACAAATTGATTGTCCCATGATCAGTCTGAAGCACTTCGTACATAGCTATGTTTCGTTGTTCGTTCACTAATGAAAAAGATAACAAACTTTAGTTTTATTTCTGTTTCCAAGTTTATTACAGCCTGATAGTATATTTTGCAACAGTGTGTGTAACATAAGCATAAGGGCTCAATTATGGCAATTTATTACAAATTACATATTTGCATATTATGTACTAGGTATCGAAGAATAAAATGTGGGCTCATGCAGATTTTTATTTTTCAGATGTTAGGGACTACTGCTTTGCCGCTTTAATTGGCCACAATCACCACTACAATAAAGGTGTCAACACTCAGACGAAACCATCAATAACAGAATCAAAAAAAAATGTCATTCTCCATGTACCTACAGGTATGTTTTGCCAATGTTCACAATAATAGTAAATATTAATAATATACAGGATAAAAAATTGAGCACCAGTGGTCTAGTCTAGTGGGAGCGACTATGCTTTCGATCGGTGAAGGAAAATATCGCGAGAAAACCTACTTTCTATCGTGGATACTTCGCTAAATCTTCAGATAACTTTTTCCCTGTTGCATTGCTAACCTTCATTTATTAGTAATTTATACACAAAGCAACAATAAGTAAAAATGCTTGTTATTTCAGAATGACAGCGAAATAGTTACCCGATTAGACACAGGAGAAAGGTTCAACTCGAAAAAGGAATGCAATGTCAGCCGCTCATCATTGGGGTCGGCGCAACACAGGACAAACTTAAAAAATTTTATGTGTCGTGCGACAACATTCTGTATAAGATTGACAGTTTTCTAAAAGCCTTAGATATACAAATAGATAGGTCCATTGAGGCAGTTGTGGTGTATGCGATTTGAATAAAATCACTACGTATTTATGAAAAATAGCAATCAACAAAGTTTTGTTCAAATTGCACATGGTTTTGCAATGCAAAACTATTATTTTGATCCAAATAAGTTCTCCTATCTAAATGTTGTTTACTTTAACTAACTTTATTGTTAAGATGAATGCTAATACAACTTTGTTGAATGCTGATTTCATAAATATGTTCAGTGATTTATATGTTCAGAAATGTTGAAATATGCGAGTGAGAACTTGTTTGACGGTTGTCAGTCTAATAATCCACTCTGTATAAGGGTACAAGATATACCCCGGGAATGGTAGTCATTAGGTACCTACTAGTAACAAAATGTTTTTTTATTTTATAAGTTATGTTAGGCCTCAACCGCACTAGCGGCCAACCGCGCGGCTAACCGCAGGGGCGGACAATCGCGCACAGCGGTTGCATACAAACTGGAAACGCGCGGTTAACCGCTGGTGCGTTTGAGGCCTTACATTTTACGTTATAAATCTGCTTCAAGTTTATATTTTCTGTGTAAAAAATTAAAAATTGGCATATTAGCTTAATAAATGTATGAACCTTTTCTAATGTTTCAATTCAATTTGTTCTCCTTTTCATTTGCTCGGTCTATCTTAAGGTTTTGTATTATAAACTTTATTACGTAAATTGTACTATAAACTGATGTTTTTTTACTAGAACACTTGTATTTCATCTACCTAAGTACTGTGGATTCTACAATGAACTGCGGTATTTTTTGCTAGGAAGCTTTTGTATTGTCTATCATAAGGTTTTGTATTATATTAACCTAATTATGTACTCATGTAGATTGTACTATAAACTGATGTTTTTTTACTAGACAACTTGTGTTTTATCTACTGTTAGGTTTTGTACCTATTATCTACGTAAGTAGGTACTTATTGTAGATTTTACTATGAACTGTGGTACCACAGTTCATAGTAAAATCTGCAGAAGCAATATAAGTACTTACGTAGATAATACAAAACCTAACAGTAGGTAAAACACAAGTTGTCTAGTAAAAAATACCTTAGTTTATAGTACAATCTACATGAGTAATTAGGTTAATAATACAAAACCTTATGATAGACAACACAAAAGCTTCCTAGTAAAAAATACCACAGTTCATAGTAGAATCCACAGAAGTACTTAGGTAGATGAAACACAAGTGGTCTAGTAAAAAATACCACAGTTCATAGTAGAATCGACAGAAGTACTTAGGTAGATGAAACACAAGTGGTCTAGTAAAAAATACCACAGTTCATAGTAGAATCCACAGAAGTACTTAGGTAGATGAAACACAAGTGGTTTAGTAAAAAATACCACAGTTCATAGTAGAATCGACAGAAGTACTTAGGTAGATGAAACACAAGTGGTCTAGTAAAAAATACCACAGTTCATAGTAGAATCGACAGAAGTACTTAGGTAGATGAAACACAAGTGGTCTAGTAAAAAATACCACAGTTCATAGTAGAATCCACAGAAGTACTTAGGTAGATGAAACACAAGTGGTTTAGTAAAAAATACCACAGTTCATAGTAAGTTCATGGTAGAATCTACAAGATTAATTTGTTCAAATCTATCAAAGGCATTAAGTAAATAATACCATTTCATTACAGTTTTACCAAAGGGGTTTAGTAACTATACTTACAGTTTTACGTATGTTGTTTGGTAAAAAATATCAAAGTTCATGGTATAATCTACAATATTAATTTGTTTAAATATATCATTGCATTACAGTTTTACCAAAGGGTTTAGTAACTATCCTGACAGTTTTACGTATGTTGTTTGGTAAACAATATCAAAGTTCATGGTATAATCTACAATATTAATTTGTTAAAATATATCATTTCATTACAGTTTTACCAAAGGGTTTAGTAACTATCCTGACAGGTTTACGTATGTTGTTTGGTAAAAAATATCAAAGTTCATGGTATAATCTACAATATTAATTTGTTAAAATATATCATTTCATTACAGTTTTACCAAAGGGTTTAGTAACTATCCTAACAGTTTTACGTATGTTGTTTGGTGAAAAATATCAAAGTTCATGGTATAATCTACAAGATCAATTTGTTAAATAATACCATTTAATATGTTTAAATATATGTTTACCAAAACCGTCGTACATAGGTAAAATCAATCAAACCAAATTGGTATCAATATACCAAACTACTTTGGTAATCAGCCAACCATCGCCGTATGGTAAATTCAACTTAAGTCAGCGGTAGGACCTCATTTAAACGTAAAATTTGGTAACTTTAATATGAAATCTGGTAAATTCAACCAAAGTATTTTTTCAGTGTGGTAGAGGCAAAAGTTTTGAATTTTTTTCGTAAGTGGTCTATGCTCTAGCTAGACGCCAGAATATATTTAGGCGTAGGCACAACGCAGAGTACCGCGTTTGCTCGTCGCCGCTGACACAGACTGCGACATAACAAAAGACCATAGTATATAGACGTTTTCAATACCATTATGTGTCCGGCGCTGCATGCTGCATACCGCTGCGTTGTGCGTTACGATCGCGAGACCACGGCTTTACCCAACACCGATACCATCCACTCCAGACAGCTTAAAATGCGTGACTTAGCCGTATTGATCTTGTCTTTCCTGTGGACAAAGCTGACTCGTCTTTACAACATAAATGATCACAGCGAATGTCTATACTTTTGCATGCGAGTTTTCAAAATCATCTGACATTTAATATCACGTTCACCAAAGTCGATATAAAAGCTCCATAACTCGCACCCTTAGATATTAAGAAGCATTATTATATATGGTGCTCAACATATTCTTCGATGTGGGTCAAGGTGACGTACGATCTACGTTAGATCTTCAGTACGTACGTAAACAAGACGTTTAAATGTTTAATGACCGTTTTTTACGGTTAAAATGCCTTTATAGGGGTTAACAGTTACGGTAAAGCTCTTGTTTTTTCAAAAGCGACGGTCGTACAAAAACTTTGGAGATGTCTTATGTTACGGCCACACTACAGCATGCGTAAAGTGGTGTGGTTACATTAGAGTAGAGAGATAGCTAGATATGAATATGAACAGGGGAGAAGTAAGTTCTACCGTCATAATATTATGCAATATGGCACTGTAAAATTACGGTCATGCACGACATAGAATAGATTGACAAATCGTTATTTTTTTCTTTATTTCTTTCAGGCAGTGTTTCCAACTGGATATTTTTCAAATTCCTCCATATTTAAATTAGTAAGTTGAATGGTAAGGCTCTAGCGCTTTAGGCGTTTCTTCTTCTTCTATTTTATGGCTTCTGTCCGTCATTTCGACAGACATTTTTGCCAGTGCTTTAGGCGTTTGAAAAAAACATGTCATTGTTTGGACTCGTCTCTCTAACAAAAACAGCACGCTTGTGCACATGACCATTTCAAAATCATTCCAAAACTAAAATACCGTTTTTTCTGAAGCCAGATAACAAATCCAAACATACACTCACAGATACCACCAAACAGAACACGCAGTTTGCGAATCCCTCGTAGAGATTATCTAATCCAGCTTTTATTTACGAAGCTTTCACATTAATTGAAAACAAACAACAGATATCGAATCATTTTGAACGTGACAACGATAAATCCTAAGTTTTGTTTCAGTATTATTGTTTTTGTTTTATCTGAAGCTACTCTTGTCCACCGGAAATCGTAAATGTATGAAAATTAAGTCACGTAGGTTTTAGTATCGTTTAGATGTATCATTTCCAAAGATTTTTTATTACGTAGAAGATCATTGGTCATTTTCATAAAATACAAACTGTTTATTTGCACCAAAATAACCATACAATTTTATTACTCTTCGACTGTGAATTGGCAATTTGGCTAAAGTTTTGAAACTTACAGTTTCTAAAGCAATTATGTTCCATCATTGGAAATTGGTCTTCAAGTTATGTATACTCGTCATCATCATCAACCTTAAGAAGTCTACTGCTGAACAAATGTTTCTTCCACAGATTTCTAACAGTTTTTAGCCCTCATAAATTTTTATAACACTCCAAACTCATCTCGCATTACTACAAATAAAACCCAGTTTTACGAGCGAATTTTTCACTGTCATGTCTCCAGTCCTAGACGTTTTCGCATCAATATTTCCTAAGCCATCCCAATATTGTAGGCATCATAAGGTAGGTTCTTTGTAGACTTTATAAATTACGTGTCTGCCTCACCTTACTATTTTTCGTGGGTGGACTGTATAATGTGGATGCGTTCACCTCAGTTTACCGTTTCGAAACGTATCGTAACGCTAGCGTATCCGAGATACACTGCGCGGTGACGCTCCGACGTTCGGCAGTCGAGTTGGCGTTGACGAGCAGTATAATTCAAATATGTTAGGTTACGAAACACGGCGATTGTCAAATTTGTTTGTGATCACTAATTATTTCCGTTCACAAATTACCACAAATACGAATGCAGTACAAAACGTAGTCTATAAAATACTTACCAAAAGCTCTACATAAATCTCGTTGAATGTTTAAAAATTGGAACTGGTCAGCCATTTCCAGAAATAGATAGATAGATAGATAGATAGATAGATCGTTATGTGAAATATGTCGATCCCCAAACAACAAGCAAGTCATACCGTCACAACTTTTCACCCGATTGTTCTCATTAGTTCCATTGTACCTCTATGATTAAAATTAATCTTTAATCAGAGGGAGAATCGAGGTCATAAGCACCGTGAACTTAAGCGCTGGCAATCCTATTTTCAGTGTGACTGCGGTTAGGTAACGATTGCATCATAAAGGTATAAGATAGGTAAATCATTCGATTCTTTACCGCACCTTCGGGAAATAAACGCAAGCTTTTGTTAGAGGTTGATGTATTTTTAATACTGACGTTGCAGCTGAGGCTTGTTCTTTTAGCTATTTTTCATAACCTTGACTTTCATCACAGAATATTGTTTTCATGTAGAGATGAAAGAGTGAGAACTAAACATTTCTTGTAATTTTTTAGGATTTATTAGCTCTATATAAGCCGATATGTGTAAAATGGTCGAAAAAAAACGTGATGCGTTTAATCTTTAAACGTGTTTTAGAAATTTCTGATATCAAAGTGCCGTTGTCTCTGTTCCCGAATGACTATAATCTAGATGTTTTCAAGAGCAGAGTGAATAGGTATATTTAAGGTAAGCATCATCGCTTAATATCAAGTGAGATAGTAGTCAAACGGTTACATATATTGTATAAAAAATGTAATTAAATCCTAGTGGTGAAAGTACATCCGCATTTATTAAATCATGGTTATCAATCAATCAATTATCACATTATCAGTCATGATTAACTAATGTTAGTAAGTATTGGGTAGAACCTTGAACTTAGATAAACTTTTTATCAATTTTGTGATAATTTGCAGCACGACTGAAGCAAGATGTCTGCGCCATTAAAAGTTGGTCAAAAACGAAAACGAAGTAAACTGAAGTTTTTTACACAAGAAATGTCGAAGGAGGAAACTTTGTGAAGTTGTAAGACTGTTTTTTGATGGTTTCATGCCGGAAAAACAAATTTTATTAAAGGAAATACTCGATTTTATTAAACGAGCGTCCGTTAGTAGCACTAGGGTTTGTAATTAGTAACTGTTTACCCTGTGAATTTTATGAAAATATTTCTATGATAATTTTACGGGCCCACTGGTGGACTAGATGCGTAAAAGAATTCCCAACGAACCCATTATGCAAATGAGTGGGCTCGATGGGTTTTTTTTCCATCTGGCCCACCGGTGGGCCGGCTGGTGGGCTCGATGGGAATAACCCGTTTAGACAGTGAGAAGGGAGATCTGACAATCGTTGTTCCGTATCAATAGCCAAAGGACTATTCTCTCGCATTGCTGGAGCCTTCTTTAGAGTGATCGAAATACCCTTCACCAAAAGAATGCTTCAAACATGGTTTGGTTTGAAAGAATTCCACAGAGCAACGGTCCTCTAAGTCATGTGACTAGGGCCGTACTATGACGTCATTCCACTTCTTTGGACTACAACGAGTCCCATTACTATATGTAATTAATGTGACTCCTGTCGTTATTATTTATATGCAACAGCAGTAGCGACAGCGTGCCTCATTAGTCGCATCGTCTTGTTTTATTTGCGCAACTATGTAGAATGCATCCATTCTAATTTATTCTAATTGTATTTGTTATTTTATATTTTCCAGACTGCGTTTTGACGACCATAAAAGCCGATTTTCATACTCATAAGTACAGTGGTAAGTTAAATAAATGTTATGCTACACTGCGTGGTAACAACGACTTGACTGCGGAACGCTGCCATGCTCGTGCGCATTATAACTTTACCGCTATTTTTACTATTTATTAGTGACCGTTAGCATGAACTAATAATTTTGTTAGTCCATGCCGTTGGTGGCATATACATCTGAGCGCTTCCGTGCTTCGGAGGGCACCTTAAACTGTCGGTCCCAGCTCTAGCAGCCGTTAAGCTATGACGGAGGTCTTAAGGCGGCCTAAAAACTCCGTCAAAGGAGTTGACCACTAACGGCCCACCAGAGGGCCGGCCGGTCCCAACAAAAAAAACCCAACGAGCCCACTATGCCAATGAGTGGTCTCGATGGGATTTTTTCCCCATCTGGCCCACTGGTGGGCCGGCCGGTGGGCTCGATGGGAATAACCCCTCTCAACCAGACTTTATAGAACTTTAAACAATTGTTAATTATTCTGAGAGGTCTGTAGACTGTAGCTTTACCGAGCTACGACGTAGCACTTCGTAGCAGTCTACACGTACCTTTTCAAAGAAATATAACTACGGTACTATAAAATACCCTACTGCTATAGTTACTAGGTAGTAATTAGGTAAATATGCAGTCAGTAAAGACAGGAACATTAGGCACTCTAGTTTATTCAGCCGTGCATTGTCATGCACGGCTGAATAAACTAGAGTACTATATTAATAAACTAGAGGATATATTTTTTATTTGACGGATACCCTGTCGGGTATCCGTCAAATAAAAAATATATCCATCTTTGTCTTTGTCAAGCCGAAAGTAGAGACAGACTTATATCCGGATGGTGTAAAGTAGCGGTGGTGAAATAGGCACTATTTATAAATATTCCTAGTTCAACCTTCCACATAAATGTGTCTTACAAGTGAAAGAGCTTTGTCAAAACACCGTCTCGACTTTATTTTGCATATTTAAATTCAATTCTTCACAGTCTAGTGGAACCTAACGAGATGTGCTCGGATTACGCAATAATGATTATGTGCTTAACTTAAAGTACGCAATAAGGTGGCAGTTGCTAAATAATGTATTAATGCAGTAAAAGAAAGGCAAATGTCACAAAAAAATATTTGTAAAAACTCTTTATACTTACTAAAAGAGAGATAGAGAGATAGAGATAGAGAAACATTTATTTGGCACACAACACAGGTACAACACAGTAAAATAATAATTACACAATAAGAAAACAATAAAAAACAGAATTAGGTGATTAGAAAATAAAAAAATAAAATAAAATAAAAATAAAATAACACATACCTACTTAGATTTTAAGTCCATTATTTGGTTTTCATTGTGTTACTTTTGTTGGTTATCCTTTTTAGGTTCTGTCGTAACTAAGACGTCATTGGTAGTGAAGTTTTTGTACATAGGTAGGTACATCAATAGCAGTTGTTGCAAGATAAATGTCACTTTCGAAACAATATAGTTAACGCTTGTCGTAGGACTGTCGCGAAGTACGTATCAAGGGGTCGGCTGCCACACTGAATATGTTGTTTCTCAAGGCGTCTTGCCACAGGTTAATCCTATTATGTAGATGCGGAGACTGACGCTTCACTGAGTGCTTGATAAACTTCTTAGCCGTGGGTTTTTCCTGTATGGAGTGGTAGACTTGGTTAACGTCATGTTATTCTTTTTGTGTGCATTCATACAAGGAATTAATGAAAAATTTTAATTGCACACCTTTTAAACTAGGGAAAAGTAAAAGAAATAAAAAAGACTTAAGAACTTATAAACAAGTCTGAAGCAAGCCACAAAACAAGACAGTATTATTATTTTTTACTAGCTGATACCCGCGACTTCGTACGCGTGCGAAACTTTCCACCAAAATATCTGTCAACCAGCAGGCATACGATGAACCTCGTGCCAAAGGCTGCTTTTGGTTTAGAGAGTTCAAGCTGTATCTAAGAATCCACGTCTTTGATTTCAATAAAATATAGCTTCTTTTAATTTTCCTCAGTAAGTATAGACTGAATACGCGTTACGACTATTAGTCGTTTAACTTAATACTTTTATCTCCAAAGTAAAACTAGTCAAGATTCTGTGAACGAGGCATCGTTTCCGATGGTCAGGAAAACGCAACATTTTGAAACATCTGTTTAAATTATTCCAAGCCACAAAGCCAGTGAATCACGATTGTCAAATCTATGGAAAGGTTCGTAAAATGAATATTTAATTAAATTAAAGATTTTCGACGCCTTCTAATGTGGTTTGTACCTAATTAGATGCTGGCTTCAAGGTACGACACACTTTGATGCTTTCAACATTTCACTATAACAAATTGCTTTTGTGGGACTAACTGGAATCTTTAGCGAGAAATGAATGAACCAATAAAACAACACGAGCAACAATTTTTATTTTATGTGTGAAGTCTACCTTACCTAATATTTTTTTTTATAAATATGAAACTGTGTCGTTATAAATCATTCGTAAATTAAACAGACGGATAGTTGTTTTATTTACTTCACGATTGATTTCTATCTATCAAAAGAAAAAAATCCATCCAGTTTTTACTTTCAAAGGAACCTAATCCCCTCTGCATAAAACACATAAATTAAGTTCTAAAAGTTACTGCATCAAAAGTTTTCACCAGAAATCCATAACATCCAAGTCTCAAAGTATTCCAAAACGGTTCCGAATTTGCTGAAGTTCTACGCAACAGGCATCGGTAGCGAGGGGGTTGAAGGCCGAAGTTTTTTATCCTTATTTATTTACTTACGCAAGTTCTAAGAATTCCGATTGATGGGTACGAAGTAAAAGCCCGCATCTACTAATGTAAAAAAAAATATTAACAAAAATACTTACAGTTAATTCTTACTTCAATTAGAAAAAGCCGGCACGGTAGCAATAATAAAGTAATGGATAATAGGTACTTAGTACTAGGCTTTTTGCGGCTATAACTATCACTTCGGCCTAGATGGTAGTAGGTAGCTTTAGTAGTAGTAGAGCTCTTTGTGAGAGCTCGTCCGGGGAAGTACTACCACCGTACCTATTTCTGCCGCCAAGCAGCGATGCTCGCATTGCTGTGTTCCGGTTTGAAGGGTAAGGGCGACGGTGTAATTACAGGCACATGAGACTTCAAGATCTTTACGTCTCAGAGTGATGGACTCAGTGCATTGCCTTACAGGGCACGTCCTCATTGGACTTGCTCTGTGAGGTAATGCATTGTTATAGGCAGAAGTTACTTACCACTTAACATCAGGTGAGCTATTAGCTTGTTCCATTACTTTTATCATAAAAAAAAAAAAAAAAAAAAGGATGGCCATTTCTAATCGCCACCTAGATCGATACGCTGTAGTGGTTGCCCCTGTTTGAGGAGTTCATCTTTACTATTAAACCCTGCAGTTGTTTGAAACTGAAGGGATTTTCTCCGCTCATCTGGCCTTAATGCTTTCCTAAATGAATGCTGCGTTTTTCAATCAGCGGTTCACACTTTCCTAACGGTCCACAGGTAATTATTTTTATTTACCCGTATTTTTTTAAATATTGATGTGAATTGAGATGTTGGACTCCTGTCTATGAACAGGCAGCTCGCGATAAAATGCTTTGCTTTGAATATTTTATTGGGCGGTATTTAGCCATTTTATTTTCTCTACCACTGTAGAGTATAATAACTGTAAGTTGTGTAAATCAAAATTTGATTTAGAATCAAACAGGTGATTATTCAGGTCTACCTATACAAGTGATGATAGTAGTCTCTACCTATGGCTCAGGGCCTAACTACCTAAACTTAGCAAAATTGTAAATTCCATAACCACGTAATTTAGTCGCTTTAACTAAACAGAATACATAAGCGGCCAAATTATTAGACATTTGCATTATTCTGAGGTTCCCATTCCCACCCTCTCTCTAGATATTCTAAGGAGATATTATTCTGCGGTTTGAACTCGCACATTTGACTGTGCATCTTCGATATAGATATTTTCGTGTACGCAACTCATGTTCTTAAATAAAATATTAAAAATACACACAATCGCTGTTTTCTTTTCAGATTTAGTACCAAGTTGGCATTTTACAATCGCTAGGGAATCGAAAACGTCAATATAGCAAACGTCAGGTGACTTTTCGTTCGGAAATGTCATTTCAATACATCATTCGGATGTCAACTTGGCTAGAGTCCCAGAAAACAAAAGACCATTGCTTATTCTTTGGAATATTGTAACGTCTATTATTACACTTGAGTATCTCCAAAATTGCGGCCGTAGCTTTGCGGTCACTGTTTTTTAGAGAGCTCCAAGCTTTGTTCCCAAAACCTGCATCAGTCCATATCCGTCTTCCAACGAGCGTACCCTGAACACCAGTTCATAATACATACTACCAAATCAGGCTGTTGGAAATACCAAAATATTGACTAACCAGCGCCTACCTAATACGTATACCTAACCTTATTTTTTTTTTAACTAGAACAGTATTTGTTATAGCGATTTTTTTGGTTGGCAAACCTGTGCTAGTTCATCAGGTTAATTGACAATTATAGTTTCATTTCCTGACATACGGTCCGTTTCTCACAGATGGAATGAAAAACGATGTGCCGTCACAATTTCCTGCTAATTTCGGAAGCCTTGTGACTTGGATTCTAGTCAGATGTGCCACTTTTCGAGTAGGGTTGAACTACATATTTGACATGAATCAATATGTTAAAAAATACACATTTTTAGGCACGTAAGAATGAGAAAACTATAAAACTGATATAAGTTCTAAAAGTAGGGTGCAATTCTTACTGGAAAGTGCCTCCAGAAATTAAAGAAGTCATATCAAATAAATAATGAGAATGTACTTACCTCAAGTATGTAAAACAAGTAATTCTTGCACAATAAATTATCCTTTCCACTTTAGCACTTATCCGTAGGTACCTATTTATTTTAGGAGTTCCAATGGATTACAGTTTTGTGATTATAGTCGACTCAATTTATGTTTCATTCACTTTTAAAATTTACAGTAAAACATTTGAATTGGGAACACAAAAACCGTTTTGTTTCCAACCGCTTAGTTTAAATAAACCTGCAGCAAAACCGAGCCAGTCCATCATAATTGGCATTACCCACCCTTGGGTATACCGAAGGCCATCCCAAATTGGATGCCAATACCTCGGAGTTGTCTCTGCGGGATATTTGAATTTTCCCCTTCAAATTGTCGAAATATTTCCCGTCTAATAATTAAAGCTTTACGCAAATTTACAAAGGCTCTTTAAATTGGGATTCAGCTATATCTGTATCAAGGATACAGTGACGGTAAGAATTTTGACGGGATTTAGGATCTTCTATATAACATCACAATCAAGTGGATCAAATTACGTAAAGTTGTGTTAGGTTGTGTCTAAATAATAAATAAATAATACGAGTTTAACTAAGTTTTCTATCAAATAAACAAGTAACTCTAGAATATTTGATCTTTTAGATACATCTTTCGTTGAGAAATCGTGTTTGCTGATACCTAAGGTGTTTCCATCTTTATGTTTTCAAATTCTGCCATATTTTAAGTGCTGCAGACTCATGGTCTTATTCAAATTGGTGTCTTGAGACTTCTCCGGTTAAGACGGCTGTTAATTTGTCATCTCATTTTGTTGTCATGCAAGCGATAACGATAGCTAGCAGAGCTTTTGAAGACCAATATATCTCTGCCTAAGTGAAATCATTGAGAATGGAATTACTGGCAAATGCTAAGTAGTTCAAGGTCCAAGACATAGGAGATCGAATTATGGGACTCAAATGGAGTTGGGCAGGACATATTGCAAGGCGTGGTGATAACAGATGGAGTAAGGTGACCACTGAATGGTGGCCAAGATGCGGCTACAGAAACGTAGGACGTCCGGCAGCGATATGGGCAGACGACATCGTCAAAATAGCTGGCCGTAAATGGGAGAGACTAGCACAGGATGGTGGATGGCACAAACTTGGGGAGGCCTATGCCCAGCAGTGGGTAAGGTCGGGCTGTGGATGATGATGATGATGATGCTAAGTAGTTCATAATAATAATATTCCTATCAGAGTTCGTTAAACAAGAATAAAAACTGATGCACATGCTCATAATTTTTAGGACCACAAAATGCATAAATAAAAAGTTTTTATAGCGTAATAAGATACGGGCATGACGACACAAAACTGAACATAAAACAGTACACATGTAGGTAGTTAATTAAATAATAAAAGTTCACAGACGTGTATATTTTTAAAATATGTAATGTATGTATATATAGAAGAATATAATATTCACATCTTTTTTATATACTTACCTACATTTATTTCTATAGATAGCACTTTAAAACAACACTTTATTATTTAGACAAAAATGTCAGGTGCAATATTGCACATCATATTATTATTTTTTATTAAAATAGTTTAAGTAACTCTAAAGACGAAGCAAGCAATGTGGCTAAACATTGCAGGTGAAAGTTTACCTGAAGTTGTGCAGTTTAGCTTGTTAAAGTTGTAGCCAAGACCGTACCAATTTATATATTCTTTATAAAGTAGAGTAGTAGGTAAACCATTGAAATGAGACCACTCCCGAAGTATATTTTGTTTGACAAGCTAACTAAATCTTCGTCAAAAATGCCAAATTGGATCCGGATTTTGACAGATTTCGTGTTATTTTGTACTGAAAAATTACACGACTTCTGTCAGATAACCAATCTTTGCAAAATAGCCTAAAATTATGAAGGCCTATCCATTAGTACCTACTTCACCTGTTCATTCGTAATCCCACGCTGACAGTGGGCTTAATGCTGACGCTTGCCTGACGCAAATGATTCCATTATGGTAGGTTAGTACGAATAAAACCTGACAGTCACCGCGTTAAGTATTTGAGTCACACTGCGCGTCAACGTCAGCTTGACTACCGAACGTTGCAGCTTCACCGCGCAGTGTATATCGGATACGATACAGTTACGCTACGTTTTCGAATCTCACATTTTATTCGTGCTAATCCCTCTGTTGGCGTGATAAGCCAACCTTTAATTTTAGGCCAGAACTAGACAGGTTTTTGTGGTCAGTAGCAAAAGACTATTCTTGTTTTTACAGTATTCTCTACTATAAAAACTAGGTTTGATTGATGGTCGTGAAAAAAAAAAGACGCCAATTTCAGACAATGCCATTTTTACTGTGTAATCTGATGATTTGAGTTAATATTCATTGACAAACGTTTAGACTAATAAGGACTCTCTGTATATTGAATAACCATAGAATTAGATATCTATTAGGCCACAGTAAAAAGAATAAGAAATAAAAATCTGATGATTGACAGAGATACATTGTGCCGACCATTTTTTTTCAAATAAATTAAATAGGTAGCCATAAAAGCTGCACTGTGTATTTTGACATTTGACACATTTTTGTAATAAAATAATACCTACGCGAAAGAACTGAAAATCGCAATGAAAATTAAAACCCGCCTGTCTAAGCTGAGCCTTAGGTACCTACTCTTGATGATATTTTAATTTTTAATCTATAACTCTTTGTGGATTAGCGCTTTCAGGCTGCAACCGTTGCTTTTAGACTTGGTGTTGGGAGATTACCCGCTAATGTTAAATGTAGAGAATAAAATAAGATAAATAAATATTCACGGACACTTAAATTAAAGAAGCATAGGTACTTATACCTATAATTACCTACTCATATTGATCCTATTTGATAATTTATTCGGTATACGCCTTTGTTTACTTACGTCATTGTTTATTATTATCAAAAACTTTTTTGAATGTCTAATGTGTTCATTTACTTAACAACATCTTAACAAATTATTGCAAATGCTGTGCATGTCTGTAATTAGCACACATTTTATTGAATAAGGTTTTCAAAAGATAATTGTAATGTACACTATGTGCGCTGTTGGCGTTGCCTATTGAATAAATAAATCTATCTATCTATCTATCTATTCAGCCTGTATGCACCCACTGCTGGGTATAGGCCTCCTCTTTAGTACGCCAGTCTCTCCGGTCCTGCGCGAGCCTTCTCCACTGCTGCCCAACTACAGCTACAATAAATAAATAAACAAAAATTATTTCACTCATTTCTGACCCAGTTTTTATTGTTATACCTAAGCCCTAAGTTTTTGTGACCCGTCGTATTTTTCTACGTTATAGGAGTCGATTCGCCCTAATTTTGAACAACAAAATCAATGATGTTTTTTTATAATTATGTAGTATGTAATTATTGTATCAACAAACAAGTAGATTACCTTCGAAATACGGTAGGACAGTAAATAAATCTGTCTTTTTCAAAAATGTTTCAAAAGTGCCTTAGGGTGCTTTTTCACTAAAGCTAAGCTCATGCACTTGGGTTATTTATAAAAAAAATGTCATTAATAGTGGAAGTTGAAAATAGCTGCTACATAGATCTAAGTACGCTGTATAACCTATACTTCAGCATTAGATGCCTAGACGAGAGATAAGCACGCGTCCACACTCGAACCTAATTTTGTAAGAATGCACGGCCCACCTTCTCCTGAGTTCAAAATGTAGGTAAGTGTGTCACTTGTGGCTTGAGTGTACTCCGGAGTCCCAATCGGGATTTACAGCTTATACAGTCAGCAACAAAAGTTGATTACGATTTAAGAAAGTAGGAAAAAATATCACAAAAAATAATTCCCGGTAAGTTATGCTAACTGATACGTATTATATGATCCGTGCTGATACTATAATAATAAGTGACGATGCATACGAGTATATTTAGGTATGTCAGGTCTATACTAAAAATTTTAGTTCTCCGTATGCAGATACTGCTCAAACACTGATCCAGACTCAAGCATAGATTTTTGTATGAAAATGTTTACTCAAATCTGATGCTTGAGTAACGATTTCTGTATCGGTATACGGGTCTAAATCTTCGTAGACTCTATTACCCGTGGATTCAATTTTCGAACCATTATGTAGTTAATAGAATAACTTTAGCAACAAATCAAGAAGTGCTAGCTTTTTTTTTTCAAGCTATCTTGTGTTATATCATCAAAACACTAACAAAAATGGTCACATGCATGCGCGCAAACGCAAATTTTTGGATACAGTTTTTCGGTTAGTCTCTCTCTCGGTCATCCGCTTCTCATGCTGACTGTACGTTGGATATTTTAATAAAGTCTCGTCGAAAGGTCAAGGTTAGAGTGTTCAGAGATTAAAGTGAAATTGGAGCAGATTTAGTGACTTATTACAAAAAGTACCTAGATATTAATATATAATTATACTTAGTGGCTATCGCAAGCCACCGGTGGCTGTGCCCGTTTGCGGCCTGATTAGATGCTTGAAAAAATTGGTATATCTTGTAAAACTATATTTTTTTATTCGTTTTCACTATTCGCATCTCATAAAAGTCTCGCAATCTGCCGTTGGGTTTTAAGACAGGTTATAACTTGATAAAGGTTGTTTGACCCATAAAATGCTCAGCTTATCTGCACAATAAAACCGTATAATACTATGGTTATTTACATTTTCAAGTTACTAACTCAACCGAGAAATGTGAAAAATACATATTATAGGTTGATATTGTATATCTCCTTCACTTTTTTTTACCTAAAATAGTAAATAGGCACACAGCCTGTCGACTGGTCACTGGCGATTTGGTGTCTCGACGACCAAAACATACGCACTAGACTGGCGATTAGTTGACAGTGCAAATGTAATGGCTCTAAGGTAAGGCGGACTGGCCTGAAAGGACGGTATTAACGGGACTAATCCTGTAGACTTGTGATGGGAGAAGGATAATATAGGCTGAATTTTTCGGTCATGCCTTCATTTGCAGGTCACTGTAGAGTCGGGGATATAGGATAAGATAAAGTAAAAACAGGGTTAGAAACAAGGATTTTCTACAACCACATATATTACAAAACAAATAAACAAATTTACGGAACACCACACAGCTCATGCATTAACACAGCTCGGTTACCTAGTGTTTAGTCGTTAATTTTAATTAAAGGCAGCTGGATGCGATGATAAGCAACCGAGAATACTGCAATTTGCATGCCAAGTAATGTTACCAGCTAAGGTAGTACTCACAATAGAGCTGAGTCACTATCAACTCTGCTGTTTCTTTCTCTTAGCCTGGGATTACATAGCGTATGGAATTCGGGATCCGGAATGTAAATTCACGTTTAGGCAAGCGTAGTGTAAGACGCCCTCCGGCTAAGCGAAACGATCTGCGAAATGTAGCTGGCAAACACTGAATGAGACGAGCCGAGCACCGGGCTCACGGGTGCGTCTTGGAAGAGACCTACGTACAGCAGTGGACCAATATTGGTTGAAGATGATGATGAATGTAAATGGCTTATCTTGTCGAGATGATTTCTGCTTTAGAATTCTAAATTTACTATATGCCAGAATGTTGGTAAGGACAATGTGAGGGTTAAGTATATTCATAATGGTCTTCTAAAGCTGCGCTATCATAAATGCTGCGTGTGTTGTTGTGACAGTTGTGATGCAAGTGAAAATAACAAAGCCAAGTACTAACCATTTATTAGAGCCGCGCTGAAATGACAGGTGAATATGAATAAAGAGGTGAGGTTCAAAAGTTCACTAGCTGCTCTTATTTTAAGCTTTGATAATGCCAGTGAGTTCTATCATGAACGCACGTGATGTATCTTAGTCTGGTTACTAGTACGTATAGTATTATATGATCTGTGGTCTGGTGGTATTGTTTTAGGAGGTTCAACTTGCTCAAAATCTACGATTAATGTAATTAGTTTTCGATAAAATTGCTTGCTCTTGTTTCTGTAGGTATTGAAGGTATGAGGCAGAATTTTGAGAACTGCAAAATTGTCCAACCCTTAGGTACTCTATTCTTGTTTACTGTATTATATTGAAATTGAAATATACAATACAATATACAATAGTTTATGAAGCACTGGGATACGGCGCACACTGTGCACACCTGAGTGTTTAGGGTGTGTCTATGTGTTTTACTTTTGTGCGCCGTTAAATCCTAATATAAATTAATTTGTTAAAATGCTTATATCTAATATGGCTGTAATACCTATTTATCATGTGTATGAATGGCTGAAATAAAGACTTTGAATTGAATTAAATTGAATTGAATACTCAAATATATAAGAGACAAAAATAATGAGTATTTCCATTAAGCTACAGCCGTTGAGTATTTTAATGAAAAAATACGTCTGACTATATCAGAAATTTCAATGTAAAATCAAGATGACCCAAATACTTTTTCGCCAAATACGAGGCCTTCCCAATCGCTCGTGTATATCCATCTATCTTCAAAGTTAAAATTACCTTTAATTGAAATTTAGATTGAATGAAAAACAGTTCTTATCTAAAAGTTTAAGGCTCAAAGGCATCGTTTTGGAAAATTCTCGTTTGATCCTAATCTCAGGCCCTCGGAGACCCTCCGCGCACCTTGACTTTATCCCTTGTAAAGTTCTATTGTGAACTTCAGAAGTTGCGATCTCTTGTATGTACCTAGAGATTAAGGACCTTTTGTATTTCGGCGAACAATATCGCTCTTGGCAAACAATAGATCGGTTTATTTGATTATGTAGGTGCGCTACGTGCAAATGCAATACATTGTACCTATTCTGTGTAATAGCATGGAGAAGAAAACATACAGAGCAACAATTCCGAAAAACGCGATACTATAAGTAACTTCCTACATGGCTATTGGCCAGCAATGAATATAATATGCGTGTCTCATGCATATTATATTCATTGCTTAAGGACATGAGGTAGGTACATAAATAGCATTTGATTGTTCAATCTATGTTCTGTAAAATGGAGTGTTTCAAGGATGCTACATAATACATAAATAATAATTCAAAATGACGACAGGTAAGCATAGAAATTACTTTTAATAACCGTAACAAAAAAATATGGCGTTCGTGTAGTTTTACCATAAAATTGGTTTTATTTGTAGGTACGTTTTATTTGGTACTGGAATATTGTAACGTAGAATGTTATAAAAGTAACGAATAAGTAGGGTACCTACATGAATGGACACCGGGATTTAGTATGGGTTGGGTAGTGGATAATATTGAACGTCCTCTGGAAAGGTGGAGCGATGATCTAAAAATATAGCGCCGTTTCTTATGAGAGACCGATGGACCATAGGTCTCAAAAACATAGAGCATTCCACTATGTACCATAGCCTATGGTACATCTAACAGTGGAATACTCTATGTTCTTGATGATGATGATCAGACAAAAAACAACTGTATGCATTCGCTATGGTACCTCTACAAAGTTATTCACCTCATAGATACCTATGTACACATTTGACTTCACTCAAACGTGCTAATCAAATTAGAGTGGCAACACACTCCCTAACTGTATCAACTATTTACATCTATATTATTAAAAAAACTGTAAAAAAGCCAAAAAGTAAAATGAAAGATATTTTATGGATAAATTAAATAAGCAGATCTACTGAATAAACGATTCTGATTCCAAAAATCGAGTTTGTCTGTTTGTCTCTACTGGACCAATTTCAACGAAATTTATACCATTCGGAAGCCCTTTTTCTGGATTGAAACATAGGCTATATTGTAATGAAATAAAAAACGTGGATTCTTAGATACCGTTTGAACTCTCTAAACCAAAAGCAGCCATTTGCTACGAGGTTCATCGTATGCTGGTTGACAGATATTTTGGCGGAAAGTTTTGCACGCGTACAAAGTCGCGGGTATCAGCTAGTTAGAAATTATACTTATTAAAACAATGATGTACTAAAATATAGGAACTATCTACGGCTAATATTAATGGTGACATTTTTTTGTATGAAATACCATTATGGGCTACTGCATGAGCGAATCGAATTAATTATTCGCATCTTTGTACTACATCACATGTGATTACACGCTTCGATGTACGTAGTTAAATGGTTTTCAAGTGTTTATAGATTTAAAATACAACTGTTAACCGACTTTAAAAAAAAGAGGGTCACAGTTCTATGATTTTCTATTTATCTATCTATTTATAATAACAACATAAAGATTTCTAATTTTGCACTAAAAAAAACTCCCAAAGAATTTTATAACATTTTGAAAGTAATGAGTCGCTACGGTCACTCGGATCACGGATCGTCTAAAAGTATCTCTAGGAGTTATTCGTCGAGTAGAATTAGGAGTTGGTAGCGTTATTGGTAACAGATTTGCCAAGGCGGAGGTCGAAAACTCGAATCCCGCTCGACTCATAACTCTTGGGATGTTAAGTATAAAAATCTTGGTAAACATATTTAGGTATTAACAAAAAAAAAGATGCAAGATTACATAAAATAAATGCACTATAAGATCGAAAAACAACATCCATACAACAGCAGCAATCATAAAGAGTCTTGGTGTTTACCTAGCGCCAGATAAATACCAAGAGGATGTTTAGTCATGCCTGGAATCACAGCCATTTCATTTCTTTAGCTTGATCCCAGTATTCAGTCTTTTATGTTCCATCTCACTCTTGCAGCACAAAGCAGTTCTATCTCACTCTAACATCAGCACTCAAGAGAGTTCCACCACTTTCTAAAGTCTTTATACACTGACACTTTTTTAAGAGCATATTCGTCATTTAGTAGAGCACAAAATCTACAGTACTCATTCGTTTCAATTGAAGCAATAGTTCTGTGATAAAAGTAGTGATTTTTCCATTTGAAGTACGTGGCGTATTCTTCAGGATCATTCATAAGTTCGTGCATTTTGGCTGCAAGTTTTGCAGGACCTAATTCTCTTGCGTTCAAATATGATCCATCCGGCAAGAATCTGTAAAAATTAGTTTAAAATCTTCGACTGTTATGATTATGAAAGTAGTGAATATCTAGGAATTGCGAGAGACCTGTATCAATCAGTGTATAAGGTACTGTTAAAAACCCCATCAAAATGTCTACCTCTCCATCAAGAAAAACTTGATATTTACTAATTGAAGATATTTATTTCATTGATAATTTTTATAATACTTACCGCGAGTAATTAGCTCCTCCGTACACAATAGGAACAGCATCGTTGTTCAGCGCTCGCAACAATTTCTCAGTGACATAATCTTCACTAAACGCATTTTCGAACGACAAGTAAAAGTAGTATGTAATTTCAATGTTCTTATTACACTGGTCTTCATGATCACGAGAACACACAAACGGTCCGCATTCTCCGTATATATCTACCGCACAAATTGTATCATTACACATGTACTGACTAAGCTCGTACTCGAGTTCTCTTACATACTGTTCTCTTTTGCTCACTGATCCACAATTAGAAACGAACCATGCAGCCGCTCTTCTTTTAGTCTTCAGTTTATCCTTAAACGCATTGCTCACTGGAACCATTTCGTCCGGTTTCAGCCAGTTCATGTCCTTTCTAGGTCCTATTATATTGTTCCGTAAATCTCTGACTACAATATAGCCCCAATGAACTTCGGAATCTAATTTATATGTCCACGTCCAGTTGAAAAAGTTGTCGTATTCATTGGTGCATAAAGGATAATTTCCTGATGATTCAATTGTACCGAAAACATATTTTTGATTCGGAGAGCGTCTTCTTGGATTCTGTATGTCATAGATTTCTGGATGTGATAGTTCTGTTCCCGCAAAAGCTATTACATCGAACTTTGTATAATCATCTAAATAGGATATGTTTGCTGTCACAAAACAGTTCGTGTAAGTACAGTTTCTTGCAATGAATCCTTTTTGTCCCTCACCCATGTCTGCAAACGGCATTTTTGTAGGTGAAGTCCATTGCAGTATGTATTTTAAACTATTTTCTTTCAGCGTGTTTTCTGTTGTCACTGGGTTTTGTAGAATACCGGTATTGAGAACTGTTCTACCGGTTAAGATAATTGATTTGGTACTAAGCACGTCTCTTAGTGATGTATAAGCGATTGTAAATAGGAATATTAAAGTGCTAAATGTTATAAGTTTTAGAAACTTTGATTTCATGTTCTCGATCGACACACCAAACGTCCAACTATCTGTCACAACGCGTTGAAAATTGATTCACAAATACAGAAATTGGTAAACACGTGTGTCAGTGTGCACACCATGTGTAAACTGTGGCACACATAGCATAGGTAAAATAAATCGTTCCGGCTGCGATATTTTGTGGCTTGTAAATGTGTTAGAAAATCTGTAAGAACATGTTAGTAGGTACGAAGAATGGTATATTCATATTGGTATTTTAAAGCTGAGTTAACTAAAATGATGGCTAAATCTGTTGTTACCTCTTTTTGTTGTCATGCTAGGGACTATTACTACGTTTTCTAAAGAGGCGCTAAAATGACAGTTGAATATGAGTAAAGGGGTTAGTGGTATGTACCTAAATAGATACATTATGATAATTCATAAAAATCGCTGTCTCGATTTTAACACTGCTTCATAAAGCACGAGTGTTTTTTTTATTGCCTTAGTTAGGTAAAGGAAAATAAACAAAGCATCATTATCATCATCATAATCTTAGCTCCATATCACCCTTGCCATAGGTCATATTTCGACCACTTTTATGCATTCAATGCCAATTCCAAAGACCTACAAAGTGCCCACAAGCCCACATGTATAATAATATTACGTCATTATAGATCTTGTTAGTACTTAGGTACTAACAAGGTACACGTCGTCATCACCAGTAGGGACACTCGGAGGCTATGAGACGACATTGTCGTTTTAAAACTATTTGTGACTAGTTTTCGCCTGCGTCAAGATTGGTTATACTGACAACATTTTATCAAAACTGAACTTACTAAAACTTTGTTATGCCTACTAATAATCGGCTTTATCTCCATTCTATAAAAATAACCGGATATTCAACAGATAAACCCTATCTAAAATAAATAGCTACTAAACTGCAAAACTTACCTTTTCATTAAAAAAGAAGATTATTTATTACCTTTTTTCTTTAGCAAACCTTAGGTACCTTGTTTTTTGATTTTTTATTTAATACAAATTACGTTTAGCAGTTACTTGTGTAAGTCGACGTAAGTACAAAAATCAGATAATCTCACACTTTTCTAAATCGGTATTCAATTTCTTGTACACATGAATGCGTTTTATCAGTGAAACTACCGTATTAATCAATTTGAAAACAAGCGGAGTCATTTATCGGTCGAGGATTATTGTCGATTTTTACTGTGATAGGTACTTTCTAATGCAATTCGCGACCGCTATAGTTATATTGTATCACTTTGATAACACCAGCATTTTACGCAAAACCATAGAAATATGTTTATATAATCGATTGTTCAGCAGGAATGCAGCATTTAATTTTTACCAAGATAATTTACAAGTTTACAAAATCTGAAAAAACCGACTTCAATTTGATACGCCTTCACCATCAAATGATGATGATAGCAGTTCATTCAGACTGTTCTATTGATATTAAACACCACAGGAAAGCAAAATACGCAATATCATGTACGTGTATGACGTGTTGTTTCGATGTCGTACAATTGGCTTTTATTTCCCGTTACAAAACAATTCGTGTGATGGCATTTTCTATCAATGAATCCATTTTGACCCTTGCCTATATATAGATAGAGAGATAGATAGAGATAGAGATAGAGATAGAGAAACATTTATTTGGCACACAACACAGGTACAACACAGTAAAATAATAATTACACAATAAGAAAACAATAAAAACGAAATTAGGTGCTACTGTTATAAATCAAATGTATCAACTCAAAACTCAAAACTGTTCAAATGGATCATTCAAATCTGAAGTCCAAAGCAAGATATATTTCGTGGTGTCCATGGTATTATAAATAACATGCTGTTTGCGCACATAATTTGTAAAACGAAAAGTAAAAAGTATGAAAAGCAACACGGTCACAATCACAAGCCCTAAAACTTTTTTTGATGTTAATGATTTCATGGTTCATAAACTATAATGAATTTTAAAGAGTTGTATCGTTACTTTGTACCTACCTATTTATTTGAAAGTAGTGACTTATGTACGTACCTACTTAGCTAATGTTTTTAATTCATATCTATTACCACCAGTTATTGTTCCCAAAACCTTTTATTTTACTTTTTACAATACAATATGTATACAAAAAATATATCTACAAACTATTTAGTTTTAGCAGCGGTTGGGCGGATCCCACCATTCTCTAAAGTTTTTATAAACAGTTTGCTCCTGCACTTTTTTCTTGTCATTCGATATTGAACAAAACAAGCAGTATTCATCCGTGTACACACTGTCCATTTTCCTGTGATACGAATAATAGTTCTTCCATCTAAAATAGTCAGCGTAGTCATCAGGGGTTTGAATCAGGTGATTCATTTTGGCAGCCAAGTTTACTGCACCCATTTCTCTAGCATCTAAGTATGCACCGTCTGGTATGAACCTGAAATAAAATAATAATTGTGAATGATGATAGGTTTTCTATAAAAATCAACGTGACGCAAAAGCTCACAACCAAAAGTAAAAATTTCAATGAATAGACTATCTAACTGCCCAAATGGATCATAGTAACATCATCGACCACCACGAGAAAAAAGCTCTCTCGTCTACCAATCATAGGACTAAAAGGTGTGCCCCTCACATTGTCTCGGGAACTTGGCCTACAAATCCCAATTAAATTTCGGTCTCAAAGATTGAGTTACATTATGTTTTGGTAGCAATTATAATGATAGTTTTACCTTGAATAGTTGGCAGAGCCATAAACAATTGGCACAGCATCGTTCCACACAGCATTTAGAAGTTTTTCCGTCACGTAGTCTTCGCTGAAAGAGTTCTCAAACGATAGATAAAAATAATACTTCTCCTTTATCAAATCAAAACACTCGCCTTCTTTATCTCGCGAGCATTTTAGCGGTCCGCACGAGCCATACACATCCACCGTTAAATTGTATTTCATAAGCTCCATCTGAAGCTCTTTAGCAAAATGTTCTCTGTTGCTCTTAGAATGGCAGTTCGAGACAAACCAAGCAGCGGCATTAGATTTAGATTTCAAATGCTCTTTAAATTCATCATTCACTGGATCCATATCTTCATGTTTAATCCAGTGCATCACTTTGTTCGGACCTACAATATTATTTTCTTTGTCTTTTATAACCATGTACCCCCATCTAACGTCGGAATCTAATCTAAAAGTCCACGTCCAGTTGAAGTAGTTATCAAACCTGTCTGAGCAAACAGGATAGTAGTCTGATGATTCTATTGATGCGAAAGCGTACTTCTGATGTGGTGATCGAGCTTTAGGAAGTTGATCCTTAGTCATGCGTATAAGTTCTGGTCCAGAAAATGCAACCACATCAAATTTTGTTATATCGTTCAAATGATTCTTATTTCCTGTTATAAAACAGTTAGTGTAAGGGCATTTTCTTTCTACAAATCCTTTCTGACCCTCACCTATGTATGTGAATGGAACTGTTTTCGCTGATGTCCATAGCAAGATATACTTCATATCGTCTTTGTTATTATTATCACTAACATGTTCTACACGCACATTTACTATACTGTCACTTGTAAACGGCAATACAAGTTCTGGTTTTGGTTGAATCATAACTTTACTTGGAAAGTTGGCAACATGGAAAGAAAATAATAGCAAAAACAAAACAGTCAAAAGTAATAACCATAGAACTTTCTTTGATGTTAAAGTTCTCATTGCACGTTTTTTTTATATATATTAGTAAATAACGATTTTAATTAATTTCTAGTACACTTCATGCCACATCACACTTAATAAGGCTACTATCCCTCGTGGTCGATAATCGTGTACAACTGATAACAGTTTATGTTTTATCTAATCTAGTCCAATAGCGTCCATTGTCAGTTAGGTCACAGAATAGACAAAGTTTGTCACTAACACTTAAGGCTCGTATGCTACTTCACTAATCAAGCACTAATCCGGACTCCAACAAAGAATTTTGAATGAAAACATCTACTCAAATGTATGCTTGAGTAACGATTTCTTTATCAGTGCCTTGATCACGAATAAATCTGACAGTCGCCGCGTTAACGTATTCGAATTATATTGCGCGTCAATGCCAGCTCGACTGCCAACCGTTGTAGTGTCACCGCGCAGTGTATCTCGGATACGCTCGCGTTACGATACGTTTGCGATTGTCACATTTATTTATTGATCAAGGCACAGGATACGGGCTTAAAAAAGTATGTGTCAATTTTTCACCCAGCCTGACGGTATGAGCTAAACTATTGCGGCTATTGCGGCATTAAACATAGATGTTTGTTTTATGTCTTGGTGTTACTATGTATGAGAACCCGGCTTCGCTCGGGTGAAATGTGACTCATAATACACAATCTTTTACAAAATGTATACACTACTTTAAGTTATGCAATAAAGAATTTTCTATCTATCTTATCTACCTAAATTTAGGTAGATATTTTTGTAGTTATCGGTTTTTAAGGAATATTAGGCAAGGCATAGATTTGTATAGCATTGTTCATTTATTTATTGAATATTATATTATCGATCGTAGAGATAAACTCGTTACGAATAATATCTATTGTTTTAGTTTGAACAATAAAAGTGTTTCGCGGTTTTTCATCATCAATATACGCGATCGAATTATATAATTTTTGTATGCGAGCAAAATAAGCGGCTAATTTTTATTCATTTGAATATAAATCCTCTTCTAAATAAATTGTGTACAGAACCAATTTTCCGTACACGCGACTCCCTAGCGTGCGGAACCCTAACAGAACGCACAACAACAGGATCAACAAAATTATTATAACAATAACAAAGAATACCTAATACCGCTGCACACTATGCCCATGCCACTGCCGGCATGTATGCCGGCATTAATGTACATCAAACATTCACAGTCAGTGGTTATTTTTATCTCTACCATAATAATCTCTACTTCTTTATGAAAAGAGACTTTATCTGTGGACCGTACAAATTTAAAAAAAAAACTTTGGCCAAAGAGTAACGTCATACCATAGAGTAAAACTTTTTATGTCATTTAGGTAAAAGTGTCATTTCTGTCAGTAGAATGTGCTTTTGATTTCAAGAAAAAAATAAAATAAACCTAACATACTATGCGCCCCGTTTTTGTCTACAAGAAATATTCGCATTATTTTAAAAATGTGAAGAGAATCGCTTGGTAATTTGGCAACATTTTTTTTAAAACTATGTCCGTTACACAACAATCTCGATAATCTGAGCACAGTGAGTTACTTACCTTACTCTTTTCTGCGTCTTCCTTTACCTATTGCTTGAGCAAGTTGAGCATGCTTCAATAGCTTGGTAATACCTCTATTACCTAAATACCTGCCTTTGATGGCGTGAAGGTACCTACATGTTTTCCTCGTTTCTATATAGAGTGCTTTACAGGAAAACTATTCCAAACAACTCCCAAAAGAATACAAAAATATAGCCTGAAAGGAAGCCAATGTTTTTACATCAGTCACAATACTGACGCTTAGGTGACCTTACGCTTAGGTGATTCTAACTGATGATGAGTCACAGAAAGGCAGTGGGCAATGACGTGTCAAAAGAAATATTTGTAGTAGTAATTGAAAGGCGTCGTTGTTTTTGATATTAATTAGACGAATTACAAAAAATAATCATTCCAATATTCTATTAGATAAAAGATTTTAATAGTTTTCATACTATTTTGAGTTTCATAATAGGTATACGATGTCAAAAAACAAAAATGGGATACTTTCTCGATGGAATAGTTCAGGAGACTGAACTATTCTATCGAGAAAGTATCCCATTTACGTAATATCAGTGTTAAATTCCTAAAATATTGACGTAACCTTCACAAGTTACTTCGTGAAATTTATTGTTTGTAAATTGAATAGAAAAGAGAGGACTTCGGTTCCTTTTATTTTTTTGATGGTTTTTTGTGCGCTGCGCTATTATAATACTTTACTCCTGTTGTAGATTTTGTGACATTCTCATTTATTTTTCTATCTATTGTTCTCCTCAAACATACTCTACTGTACTTCTATATTCTACTATGGTATAGCCATTACCTATTCAAATTGTAAAAGCTGTTGGTTCTCCAAAATAAAAATAAATAAATAAATAAATATTCTATCAGGCTCAGGCAACAACAAAATGCAATAAGGTTTGTACAAAATCCTTAAAAACTATTTTTCAAGATAGAAGAATGTACCTACATGCGCCAACTGACTGACTAACTGAGCTATTCTCATTTCAGGTACATCTACTATACATTCTAAAATTAAACACAAATGTGCACGAACAGAGCTCTTGTCAACAGTCTGGAGTGTTATATGGATGATCTGGTGGACCTCTTTGAAGATTTTGTCAAGAAGTCTCTCATCCTTATATCTGTCGGTGTTGGCACTGTGGTGGTTATGCTGGTTTATATGCTTAAAGTTCTCAGTGACCGCACCGGAACTCCAGACGCAGGTAACTTTTTCAACAGAGATGTTTGTGGCATAACAGCGTTGTGCCAAAATAATGCTTCATACAGTGACATAAGGGGTTTATTTTTAATTTCCAATAATTCAATGAAAAACTGATGAAAAACTTGATGTGAGCTTATAACTTCAAGCTCTTGAACTGACTCATTTTGTGATAATTAAAAAGCCATGCAAAGCAAAAATCCACCAATATCTAGTAACTACCTAATCACTCCGTTCCGTGCTTCGGAGGGTACATTCAACGGTCAATCCCGGCTCTAGCAGTCGTTAAGCCACGGAGACCTTAGGGCGGCCTAAAAACTCAGTCACCAGAGTTAGCCACGAACACATAAGAACATGCATGAGCTACATCTGTTTTTGATTGAATTATTATATTGAAAACACACCACATGATTTGAGTATGGTGTATTTTCACTGAAATATTTTTAGCAGCAGATTCTAGAGGCCAAACCATCCAGCATTGCCGAAGCAGCACCTGCATTTCAAACGTGCCTTCCAAGTGCAGCTCGAAGCGCAGCACCGTCAGGAGTGACTTCATGCTATGCTGTGAGCCGAAGCTGACTTGCGCGTCTATCAATACTCTGCCCATGCGAGCTGCTCCGAGCTGCAACGAGCGTGTGCTGAGGGACATCGGGCTTTCGACCTGTAATAAAGTAAGAAACTTCATACTTATTCTCTTTTTTGTGAGTGTTCGTCGTCCAGAAAAGTTTTTTTTAATGAGATATATAAAAGCATTTGGCTGGCAGTACAACTGGTGAGTGTAGCTGCAGCCTAAGGTGGAGCACGCTTAGCAATAATCCACGCTTTTCTTGAAAATTCCTAGGGTAGTGGTGATGCTCGCACTAATGTGTTTCGATTTAAAGGGTATGGATACAGGTATCTGACAGGTATGATGCGTCCTCAGTGGACGTGCTCTGTGAGCTATTGCTTTTTATCTCGCCAAAAAGTTCACCAGTTAAAATTTCAGGAACAGAAATCACTGAAAAAAATATTCTGTTTTTAGGTTTGCGACGCAAGGACACGACCTCGACAAGGCTCTCCAAGGTAAAAAAAACTGCTTTTTGTTTTTTTTCCAAGATCGCGACTTATGACGTCACATTATATTATAGTTATAGCAGTATTATATGATCTGTGGTAATAGTGACCGATAATATTTTTTATGGAATGGTAATGCGTTATTAGCAATGTTTACATTCATTTCATTCAAAATCAGGTGAAGAGTGTAGAGACCACAAACAGAGTTAGTCAGTGATAGAGAAGCCGCTTAATCTAAAACTGATCACTTAAGTAGTTTTTGATTCTTCATAATACAACGATCATTTTAAAACATCTGACTGTGAGGCCACGGAGCAAGGACGTTCATTCGTACTACGAATGGTCTCTAATACCCGTAGATGAGCAAAGACCTAATACCTGATATGATAACAAATAAATATATTACGAATCATTATCACATAAGCAAAAAGTAAATAATCAATCTAATTATGTAGGTAATGATCGTAGTGTCTATCCATCGTCACAAGAAAAAGGCATTTCTATTGATGGTAGATTATTCGCTATAAATCATATTTTATTTATCTGCTAATGATATGAATGGGTCTAGAAATACCGAAAAGATTACGGTAAGAATCTCAGATTCCGAATCTGAGTAATTTCTTTGAAAGATGGAAACCCTAGATTGATTATGATTAATTTTCTTTCTCTGGTACAGCTACCAATTAATTTCATTCATTCGTCTTGGTGCTTTTAGTTTGACGCGAAATTTTTACTTAGAAAAATCTCTAATAACGATATTTATTGATGGATTTAGGTCAAAATTGTATTGTCAAAGATTCAAAGCCATAACAATAAAATCTCAAGAACTATAAAGGTACCTAGGTACCTATCTGTTTTCTGCAGTTGACAAAATGATTAATCAACTCTAGAAAACAGGTAGGGTACCACACTTACCGGTAGATATTGATCAGTAACAGATAAATGAGTGTTATTTTAATTTTTCAGGATATCCATCTCTAGTTTACCCACCTGCTTACCAAAACGTAAGTTTATGCTTGATTTTATGCGAAAAATAAAACCATATCCAGTTGGATATGGACTGTTGGCTGTTGTTTTTCCCCAAGTACACTGCAGGACAACTGTCCTGCAGTGTACTTGGGGAAAAACAGTCAGCAAACGTTTGTTATTATACAAAAAGTTGCAAAGTGATACGAGTCAAACAACCCATCTATTTGTGCCAACATCCCAAGTTTTCTTTTGTTTTCTAGTTCTCCAAATAAAAGAGCTGTGCTGGTCGACATGAGCTCAACAGTTTTTTGTTCCAGAGCACTTGTCACCACCTCGGAACTGTGTCAAGCTGTTGAAGCGTACCTCCTGTTGCTCTATGTGTTGCGACGATGATAAATCAAGTATTCACTGAAAAGTTATTCAAAACTCGATGTTAGATGCACTCGATGCTAGGTTTCGGAATAATGACGCTTTGTATTGTGCAAAGGTTCATCATTTCTATCTATCTTTACATGCATAAGTATAATAATCATGAACCTGGGTTATTATTTGGAAAGCTTGCTGATGAAAAATCAGACTAAGCTTTGTTGTCGTAAGATGTAAAGTTACGTGAGAAAATAAATTGTGTTTGTGATTGTATTCATAAATAGGGGCGCATTGCATGTTATATACAAATTTACATATATTTATTGTAACGTTTATTTTAATTTTTGTTGTAATAAACGATGTATCAAATGTTAAGTTTAGCATTTTTTTAATTACCTTCGTTCGCCTTCAGCTTACTCGGGGAAAAGGGCTGGTGGACAGCATTAAAAGGACGGAGAGTTTTGAGCCCTGGGGGGACTATCTCTTATGAGTCAATGCTACGCGGAAGTAAAAGCTCCTGCGTATAGAATCGGTCTTATTACAGAACGAAGACTAAAGCGCCCTACTCACACATCTGCCGCAGGGGCAATCTAGGGTGTAGGAGTGGGGATGACCCTTAATTGCATCCTTAATTGCGATGTGTGTAGGCATGCAGGGGCAATTTGGAGGATTGGCCCTGCGGCAGGGCGGCAGGAGCGCGAGACCATCCTTGATCCCTAAGTCGTCCCTGCCGTCGCTGCGTGTGTAGCGCGATTGGGGCAATTTCTCAGTCAGTTTGTCAGTTTGCTGTGGGTCGTGGGTTCGATCCCCACCGAGAACAAACATTTGTGTGTTGTAAACATAGATGTTTGTTCTGTGTCTGGGTGTTTCTATGTATTATAAGTATGTATTTACAAAAAAAAAATGTATGTATGTATTCTATCAGCCATCTAGTTTCCATAGTACAAGCTTTGCTTAGTTTGGGACTAGAAGGCGTTGTGTTTAGTGTTAGAGAATATTTATTTAATATTTATTTATTTTTATCTGTCACACGGAGTGCACGTATACATAGCGTACAGTCAAAATGGCGGCCGACAACGAACGCGAAGTTTGGACGCGAATTATAGAAGTTTATAAAGACCGACCTCACATGTGGGATAAAAATCATAAACATTATTTTGTATAGCCCATAAAAAAAAAATTCTTTCACACGATGACATCTGAACAAAGCGAGATCTGAGCCCTGAGTCTATCTCGGTGTTGTGTTTTCTTGCTATTTTTGCCATTCTCAACACGTGTGCTCAGCTCAGCTTACTCGGAAACACTGCACGGCAGGCAAGTGTGTAGAGATACTCCCGATATCGCCACAACCGCCATGCACCCTAGATTGCCCCTGCGGCAGATGTGTGAGTAGGGCTCTTCTTCTTCTTCTCTTCAATAATGGCCTGTGTCCGTCATTTCGACAGACAATTTTGCCAATGTCAAGTGTTAAAATTGTAATAAATAAGTCAAGTCAAGTCATTTGTCAAGTCGGCTGTCGTTTGTTTTGAAAGAAAATGGTGGATTTTCTCTTCAAAACCTAACACGAATTTTCACATTCAGAAAAACCACTTTACACACATTTATTCCAATGGCTCACACTTTATGTTACGACCTAAGTATTATTGGTTAAAATTCCACCAAAATTAAACAACAATACTCACAATAACACAAGAAAAACTATTAAAATAAAAGTGCTATGTGTCGTTTCAAAAAATGTCAAAACTCGTGTCCGTAGGGCTCTTTAAGAAAGCCATGGTTTACCTTGTCATAAACCTTTACGTTGACGTACGTTTAAACCTTGACTTTCTTTAGTCTTCGTTCTGTAATAAGACCGAATGAGTTTAGTGTAACCATAGAGTAACGTAAGTTTAGTTTCGTAAAAAAAAATGTCTTCTTCTTCTTTTATTTAAGGCGTCTGTCATTACAACAGACGGACTACGGACTTCATTAATCTAACTGAGACAATGTAAATTTTTTAGGTAGCTTC
Organism: Eulithis prunata; assembly: GCA_918843925.1. Taxonomy (NCBI): domain Eukaryota; kingdom Metazoa; phylum Arthropoda; class Insecta; order Lepidoptera; family Geometridae; genus Eulithis; species Eulithis prunata. The sequence goes on along the minus strand of OU974014.1, from coordinate 3,156,112 downwards.
ATTGAACTAGAATGTTAATTTATCAAAAATTATGATCACAATGTGAATAAAAACTAAAACATAAAAATGGCAAAACGGCATCACGGCTACTACACAGGTTGGAACTCCTATTTTTCTATCTTCTACAATCTAGGTAAAGGAACCAGTGGAACTGGTAGTAGGTACTAATGATGGTGCTTGGTTGAATACCTACCTATCCAATGCCAATTACCTAATATAGCAGGTGGTCTCCTGGTGGTTATGATTGATGGTGGTGATATGATTTGACTATAGTTTTGGGTAATTTGAAGATTCTCCTTATGATAGAAGAGGTACCTTAGAGGTGATGCCTTAGAGTAGGGTATATGCATCTAGATTTGACGAGGATTCCTGCTGCTACCTCAATTTTATTAGATTCTACTAATACGGCTGTATTTGCCTTTCATTACCTACATGACATTATTCCATATTTTTCAACATTTCCTGTATGTATCCAGGCATGTACACACCGACCCACCGTCGGTCATCAATACCACAGACAAATACCCGTCCAGCCAATGAGACGACACCTGACCTTCCTCGCATCACCGCTATAGCTGCCAACTACTTTTGGACAGCTTATTCCACCCTGAATGGAAACTACGTGGCCATAGCGACCGTGTTCCTGATAGTTCTACTAAGTTTCATACTCCCAGATTTATCGCAGAAAATACACAGGACCAGTGAGCTGACGGCTATGAAGAAAGTTCTGCATATGATGTCGGTTCGTAGAGTTATCTCAATTTTATAGTAGATCTACAACTTACAAATCAATAGTAGAGAGTAGGTTTACCCCGTTGCGTCGATAGAGACGTTCTATGAAAAAGAAAAAAATGCGATGGTAAATGGTTTTAAGAGTTCGGGTTTTTTCACAGCGCAGGTCATAAAGATCAGCTAGTCATTATGTTTTCAGAAAGAAGTAAGCAGAGCAGAAGTAGCGTGCCTTACTGTAGCAGACGAGATCTGCTGCCTTCACTGCTCCATGCACGATGGTACCACAGAGACAGTAAGTAAGAACCATCATATCAACCAGAAGACGTCTGTCATTAGGTAGTGTTATATGTTGATTTGTTTATCCGCGTGAAGGACTACCGCAATCAGAATATAATAGAGGGCACGTTTTCGGTGCAACTGCTTTAGTCATAGGCAGGTAACCTCTGCCTGTGACATCACGTGCTCAACTTCACGTAAACCATCCGTGTGTTTCGTCACCTTTGCTTCAACAAAAATAACATAAAAAGTAAAAAAAAACACAAGGAGATTGTTCTGAGCGATGAAACCGTCGCTCAGAACAATCTCCTACAAACTATACGATAGGTACATTTTGTTTCAGTTCAAGGATCAAAAAGATCTCTCGGTATGCACGAGTGGTTGCATGCGAACGACGCGCTCAGAACCGGTGCAGGTGGAAAAAATCGGCTTCTTCCGACGCATTTTCTTCCCTAAGAAAAATACCTCCCATAAGGTATGATTCACATTGTAACTTATTCAGAATCAATTATTCATAAAGGCGTGATCTACTTTGAAACCCATCGATCACCGTGCTTTATATCAACCCTGCCTTATTGCCTGTTCACGCTATTCCAGTCCATACCTAATAAATGTTCCCAGATACTTTTTCTTTCTTTTTAACAAAATTATGGCAAAATTGGCGTTTGAAATAAAATAAAGGATTATTTTTTTATTACAGGAAGTGACAATAATGTCGTATCTCTACACTGACTCGTTTGATGCTGATAAATCTATAAACGACTCCAGCAGCCTAATCTGAATACACAATCAATTAAATATTATATGATGATGTCTACGTAGTTTAAGAAGATCAATTAAAATTAACTGATGTTGCAAAAATGTGGTTTTGAATTGTAAGCCATCTTCCGGCAAAACAGAATACGTCTATACCTACCTATAAAGAATTACGGGGATAAAGCTCATTGATTATCAGATGGGCAGAAAAATTTAAAGTACCTAACGTAAAGGTTATTATTAGAACGTTGGCCATACAGCAGGTATAGGTCGCTAGGATATAGGTCCGTACCTGCACAGGTACTCTTTAGTGTGGACTGCTTTCAAAGAGAATTTATAATCTTCCCTGATCTCCAAAGAGAATAATATGCATAGAAAAAAAATATTTGATATTTGTAATAAAATGTAAAATAGTAAATTTTCAAGTAAAATGCAATCAAGGAAAATTTATAAAAAATATGCCGCGTCAGAGATCGATGAAATCAATTTTTGTGGAAGCAATAGTTTTTATAGGACTATTGGCTTTGGTGGGACATCTCAGTGTAAATTTTTGGGAGAGATTTATCATACAGTCGGAGCTGACTCAGATGAAAACAAGCCTACATTCTCTGAAAGTAAGTCGCAATAACTGCTCTACCAATTTACAGTTCATAAAAAAGTTCAACGTCATAACCTTCTCACTTCTCATAGAGTCAAAATAGTCCTGCCAATATCTTTACAAGAGCTATGGAGCTTACAAAAAACCTATCGTTGATTACAAGATGCTGCAGGCCAAAATACATAAAGAATCCACGAAATCTTACAGGTTCAATGTTAATTTTCAGGAAACTCTCGCTAACATTGGCACAGCATACGACAACCTTCACAAAGAACTGAAAGGGCTGGTAGAGATAACAGAGAAAAAACATTACCCTACTCGATTTAAAAACCTAGAACAAGAACGCAATTTTAATCCGAAATCCAAACACAGCTTAGACCGAAGGAGGCTCCACGATATACAAGTAAAAGCTCTACTTCTTGCTAAGAGTACTGAAAATGATAGGATTCACAATGCCAATAAAACTACAGAAAAACGCGTTCACATGGTAAACAAGACACTTGAAGCCATCCTAAAACATAGCCCAGTCAAAAATGCGACGACCATCACCAGATATCCACCAAGATCAACTGGAGTTGGCCAAGATCACGAGTATCCAGCTGTGAAAGAAACTTGTAGATATAACTCGGCATGTGATAGACATAAATGCTACAAAGCCCTTGATCAATGTCAAGCTCATCACCCTTACCATAACTGGAAATACTAAAAAATATTGGAAAACTGTACATTAATTTTTAATTTTGACTTGTAGCTTTACGTAGCTTCTACGCTGTAGCTCTACGGCGTAGACCTTTGTAACGCAACCAGCGCATGGCGAGAGATTTTATTTCCTTTACTTTCTTAAGCCTTGGTCTCGCGATCGTAACGCACAACGCTGCGGTGTGCAGCACAACGCAGAGTACCGCGTTCGCTCCTCGCCGCTGACTCAGACTGCGACGTAACAAAAGACCATACTAGACGTTATCCATACAATTATGTGTCCGGCGCTGCATGCTGCATACCGCTGCGTTGTACACACACTACCGCTTGGCACTACTAGTAGAGTGAACGGATTTTTTTCTTTCCCGTGACACTCTGTTCTTATTGCCTTATTCAACGCATAATTATAAAATCTCCCGTGGATTACCTCATTACCAATGGCACTACTATTTACCTACCTAATAGTTTTGTTTAGTAAAACCTCTCTCCCATTCAAAAATTAGTGGCTTGACCGAATTGCTTGAACTAGCTATTTAAACACGCATGGTAAGAAGAAACAAGTATAAAATCTAAAATGAATTATGTATTTTATTTGTGTTGTCCTTAGAAAACACCAAACCACACCGATTCAGCCGTTTTTTTATTACTCTTATCTAGTCAACTTGGATAACTGTAGTTTTAGGCAGATGCTTCGAACATTTTCGGCTGGTATTTTTCCCATTTTCAAGTTTGTTAAGATAAACATCAACGTTGGGTAAGGTCAGATGTGTTTTTGGATCCCATCCAAAATCCCTGCCCTCTATGGTGTTGGCGAATGCTTCTAAGATGTCAATCTGACCTTCGATCTTGGGGAGTTCTTGGGAGAATTTGGATATCTTTAGTTCGAGGTCATGGTAGCTTTCTTTTATTAAAGATAGATTTTTCTGTGGACAAAATAATACGTTAGAGCCAGTAAGCAAGTAGCCTAAACGAATCGTATTGGTAGATCATAAACTCACTCAACCTAGTTCATTGTACTACCACGCTCGTCAATGAGGCGCCACATGTACTATCGAGTTTTACAGAATACGAAATTTTCTGACTGCGAGGTTCGAAAACTTTGAAGTGTGCAATGGTAAAAATTAAATGATTGTATGTTTCTCCAACAGGAAGAACGATTTCCTGCGATCGTAGCAATGCATCCGAACTATCGGGTGGGGTCGTTCTCTCTGCTTAGTACCAAGTTTTTAAATTTGGTAAATACCTAGATAAAAACGTACGTACCGCAATGTCATCGATATTCTTAGAGATACTGTTTATATCACAGTTCGCTGTACAAGTGGTGCAATGGTACTCCAACATCAGATAAATAATCGCCATTAAACTCGACATGATGAAGAAGCTATACAAGCCACTCAGGAACGACCAGGGTTTGCACTGGCTTGGAGGCAAGAACCGATGACACCCAAAAGGCACATTATTGGGCCGAGAGTGGCCTTTCCCTCGTCTGCCTCGTCTACCTTGATAATCCATTGCAGAAAATCGTAATGATTCATAAAAATGTCATCGATCTCCAAAGGACCACTCTCACAAATTCTTGTGTTTGTTTTTGGATAAAGTTCTGTAGTTTCTAATACATTTCTAGTTAGTTTTCTTATATTTTTTTGTAATTTTATTGAAACATTTTGTAAAAATATGACTATGAACTTGAAAATTTTGATTTGATAACCATTTGAAGTATGTATTTGACAGGCGATGCAATAATGTCGATTTTGTTTTGAAAAAATAGTTTTCGATCTTCGTAGTTACACGAAAACTTTTTCAAAATGATGTTTGAAACTTTTTACAACTTGTGTTCGCGACATCTGCTAGATTTCTATTGAACTAAAATTCATTCTCATTTGGCAATTCAGCTGACTGGTTTGTAACGCATCGGCGGCGGCGCGGCGGCGCCTACGGTAACAATTAATTCCCATTGAATCCGCAAGATGACGCTGTATACAATTTTGTGATATTATGTTTTAGGTAGGGTTCCGCAAAAATCGGTTGGTGTAAAAAATAAAATTTAGTGACTGGGAGGTATACATAGGTACTGGTAAGTGGGTAATAAATAAAACCGTGCGTGATCTCTAGACATAGTAGGTAGGTACGGCCTGAAGAATGTTAGGTAGGTTATAATTAGGAAGGTAGGTGAGTAGGTAATTCACTTAATCTAATAAAACTTACTTATAATAAAATAAAGTAGGCCTTCACATCTATTGAAGATGATTTATACAGCGTCAGGAGGCAACCTATGCCTACACATAATGGGACACCATACAATAGTAGGTATAATAGGTACCTAATGATCTGTGCTGTGTTAAGCTATAGGTACCCAAATGAGATTAGGTAGGTACCTATCTACTTAGGTACAGAATCTAACCATGGATAGAATATGTACCTACCTACCTAGGTATGTAATGTACTCCTACGTAATAATAATAACCTAACTCAGAAAAGAACTACTAACTAACTAGGTAGGTACTTAACCTACCTACTCATGCAAATACGTGCATTCTTATCGGAATCTATTAGGTACCACAGGTACCTACCTAGGTAGGTACTCGTCATTTCAGATGGATCACTTGGTTGGTCTTGATGGTGACTTGCTTTTACCGCCATTTCATCGAGACGCCAAAAAGAGAAGCACGTTGTTGCTGACCCATTCCCTCTCATTGTATTCCATACTTGGTTTTCGTTTTACATTTCAAGTTTTAGTGATGGACAAGTTAGTAGGTATCTATAAAATTAATGGTAGGTAATTTTTATCGATATCGATAGTTGGTACGGTTCGCTTCGTCAGGTAAGCTCGCTTGATGCTTTCATATAATATTTATTAAAAATAGCTAGGTTAGGTAGGTAGGCAAGGATAAATTATCATTATAAGTTTTTTAGGTAGGTATGTAAAAAAGTATCCTTTCTGTGAATAACCCTAAAGCTTTACTGCTGAGGCTAATCATAGATATTTTTTTTAATACTTTTATCACGTAGTTATCAAGTACCTACCTAGCATACCTACATGACCTGACCTCTGAAATTGATTGACAACATCATAAAGATCGCGCAAAGTCAGTCAAAAATTAAAATTGTTTTTATTGCTTAATACAAGTTTTTATCTAGGTATTTGGGTTGGGATTTCTTCTTTTAGGTTAATGGATGAACAAGGCTCTAATAAATTTTTAGGTATATACCTAGGTAAATAATTATGAAGACAACTTATTTCTAGCAGTGGTTGTCTTCGGATTGATAGCCGATAATCAATTTTTTTTACTTTTAATTCGTTTTCTAGTTTTTACAAAATTAAGTACCTACCTATTTACTAAAAAAATTAATCCTAAACTATAATGCCAAACCTCGATAAAACTCTCATACCCAATTAGTGCAGCCCTAGCTACCCGTCCGCCGCCGCGGTGTCGCGCCGCTGCATGATGTCATTCAAGCAAGCAAAAGCACGCACACAATCACACTCACACATCGCTCTTCGTGTGACTCGGTCGCGTTGAAGAACCGCGTGTTTACATTCAGTACACAGTGACCTCACGGCTAACCCGCGCCTGCAATTTAATTTATTTTAGTGGTTAGATAGTTTTTTATCGACAATGGCTAACAATCGTGCTGCTAAATCCGGATTTGCCGCCGAAGCTCAGAGAAAGGTAAGACAAACTCACCTGCATACAAGTTACCGGTATTACTATACAGGTAGGTAGGAAGGAGAGACTGTTTGCTGTCATAGAGTATAGAAAGGAGTGGTTATCTCTGAAATAGGTCGTGGCGTACCTATCGATCCGGAGGCTGTGGTCCAGAACTCTGTAAGAGGGCCAAAGCCATGACCTACATTCGAGCTAGGCTGATGCCTGCCTACCTTAGCTACCCAGTAAATAAATAATTAGGTACTCTAGGTACCTGCTTACAGGTGTGCTAACACTAAGAAAAAATAAAAGTAACTCAATTGACCTAAGTTTTAAGTTCTTACTTTACTTAGGTAGGTACCTACTTTTTCTACCTTCTAGACGTTGTGCATAGTGTGCATGTGCAATGTATAGATAAACTTACTAACATAAAATTAGATCTATTGACTAACTTTCTATTATCGTTGAAGCAGTTAAGATATTAAAACGTGTCGTATCTAACGAAAATAGAGTAGGTAGTAGGTAAGTACCTAAATAAAAATAGGGTCTCTTTTAGGGTAACTTACTAGGTAAATAAACCACATCATGTATAGGTAAATAAGTATGTAATAGCAAGACAAGTTAAAACGATATGGACTTTCAATAGACAAGACTCCAAAAAGAAAGGTATGTAGACTAGGTACCTTAGTAGAGACATGCTGGATTTTAGTCTTTAGTTGATATAGATCCAATACCTACAGTTATATAATGAAAACCATAACTATAAAAGAAATAATGCTATATACCTTAGGTGCTTCTACAAGTTACAGAACGGTGTAGAAGGCAAAATTACAAACGCCAGGTGTATCCTAAAACGGCCTCAAACAGGTTCGGCTGTCCAAAAAACAAGAGTCCGTTTAAAAATATACAGTTTCATTCGTAGGTAGGTAACGTACACCGACCAAACCTTTGAAACTGATCCTCAAGAACTCAGACATTGGATTACAATGAAACAAATTATTACAATAGATGTAAAGTAAATGCAAGCCAATTAATTATTCTGCTATCGGGTCCTAGGTAGTTGATAAATTTTCCACCCCAACATTACCTACGTAACTACGGTTTTGATAGGTAGGTATTTAACACAGTAAAATTTAACCTGAGAACTCATAGAAGACAATCCCAAATGACTACCTAACCTACCATTGACATGTATTATCAAAAGTTGAAACAATCATTTAACAGACCATGCCTTCATTCTTACTCGGAAGAGTAGGTGACGGTAATTAATAAACTACCTACTGTTATTGTGTATGACAAGTTAACAGTTTGCGTAACGGCTTTAAATAACTATGATTTCATATTCACAATACGTTTCAAAGCGTTCCGGGATTTTTTAAGACATTATTACAAGTGGTAGGTACAGATACAGCTACATAAAACTCACATTGACCTATTGTCAACATCTCTGTGGTGTGTTAAACCTAAAATTTGATCTGATTTGATCTAACCTACGGATTTTAACTGGCACAAATTATATTAATTAAAATGTACCTACATGAACGATAGCCACGACAGCATACGACTAATCCGACAACCCAAAAATTTCCATCGGTACGAAATATTATGCAGTATTTACCATAATCATCAGGATAGTAACTTCTTCCTGAAACAAGCTGCGTCCTGAATGTAGGTCAAGGAGGATAAGTCAGTCGAGCTTTTACAACCGGTTCTTCGTTTAAGTATTTTTTAAAGACTCGAGGTGCATGCAGGTCGCACCGTCTTACGAGGACGATGCACTTTGTGTATCGACATAAAAGTAGGCAATCGTTGACGTTATTTGAGAATTAATGATGCTGAAACGTACGTGAGGTTTTGAGCACTTACAGCAAATAATAATGCAAGGCGTTCGTAAATTTAAAACGGCTTATTATGAAAAATGATGATTCACTTGGATAAGGATGAACGTATTGCTGGAACATTATAGCCCTTAAAAGTTAAGGTAAATTCAGGTTAATTCTTAGAAGGACTTTGATTATGGTTAAAATTAGTCATCGTCTGTTATGTACATATTGTACACTATGTACGTATGCATGACCAAAGACATACTACAGATGTTCAATCAGCTTGAAATAATATATTTTAAACTAATACCAGACTGTGACTCATATAAGGCTCGGTTCTGTTACAACACCAGACCTCACCTTATAAGGCATGGCCTTTACGCAGGATTCATTTATATGGCTTAAATACAGGCCACTTTCAAAACTCAGCCATATGTTCGAGATTGACGTGTGACCAAATTTCTTTTTACCGTTTCGCCGTAACCAGTGGTAGGTGCGAGAGTATTAACTATACATAAAAACATATTTTAGTTTTGCTATGTGATATATTATGTGAGGCACGGCGGAGGTAAAATAACAAGCAAAATTTCATGACATTTGAATCTCGCTGTGTGGTGTAGTTAATACGATAAATCTACGTCCTAATGTTATTGTTCTATTGTTCTTCAGTCATCATAACTCTGCAAGGAAGCAGTTGCATCAGCTAATTAACATCCTGATAAAATTCTACCCAAAAAACATATTCTCTCTTGCATTATTATAAAGAAAACCTTGAGTCTTATCTACGCTATAGTTCTTGCTACTTAGAATTCTCGTATTACCTTTTCGCAAGACTTTACTTTTCCATATTATAATAAAACCACCGGCATGTTAAATATTACTTTCTTCTACATTTTATAACTAGGTGTTTCACGAGGAATGTCAACAAAACGTAGCAGCTAGTCGTATTTACTTATTCCGTTTACCTACTTGATTCGCAACAGGTAAAAATCATTTACTTTTCCGAGTAAGTAGGTAGTCCATAACTCGTCGTGTTGCATTGACCGTGCTGAGATGACCTCGTTTTGACCCCATTCCCGACTCCATTGCTCTGAGTCTTTGTGGACAAGCTTGTATGAGGCAGTTGGTTTTTTATTAAGGTTACCTTAGAGCAATGTTATTTGCTTCTTGCTTCATACGTTAGTTACCTATGGCTATTCATTCGGAGTATTCCATTAATTTTCCCACCAGCCGTATTTACAAGTCTCGAACTCATGATAAATATAGGTAGGTATAGAGTCATCTGCACCATACTAAGCAGGTTCTCTGTTAGCTTGGTATGTAAGTGCTTATGTTGCTATGGTTAGACTTATCCATAGGTCGCTGATGTACGTTTTACCGACTTGGCATAGTAAAATCTGACTTCATGATAAGTAAGTTTAACTTCCTGAATCTGCCACATGTTCAGAGTCTGAATGGTATAATGACGTAAACGCCAATAGCTATGCATCAATACGTTGACATTGAATCATAGTTATTTATGGCTTCAACCGTTTTTTTGTTGCTGACCCGTGTATGGATATGGACGAACCAAGATTAGCTGTGAATGAATTCTTTGATAATATTAAACGACTATTGATATTCGCGATCTCACAATGACCTTCTTTAACATCTGGTGTTAATTTGTTGCATACACTTGATAGTTGAGTAGGTATCGGTGGGTTAGGTAGGTACTTAGTGGAGAAATGTAGGTATAACATTTCATTTTATGCACTCATTTTGTGCTAATAAGCCAATTTATATTTTGTTGATAATATTAGTTAATAGTTATTTTATCGCAACAACCTAATTTAACTCTGCTTATTTAGATAACTTTAATTGGGAATTCAATTCTAAAACAATGAAAACTTTTCCATTTAAATCTAGAATCTCTATCACGCCTCGATTCTATATGCGATACAAAGTTTTTGTAAAACTTAGTATACAAATAAATATAAATAAAAATGAAATAAGGACGTCCTCGTGCACCTATCTAACTAAGCAAGACCTTTCTTTGAAGAAACCACTTCCTTTGTCTTCTATGTAACACAAATTGGATAACACATTAGAATAACAATGAAAGGTTCGTAGACAAGGCACACGTCTTTATCAGCACCAGTCACGATCCATCTACAAACTAATTGAAATTCTCAATCAGTTGGTTTATTTAGTAGCTAGGTTTTAAACGGAATGCGGCCAGAGTCCAGAAGTTTCCGGGATCGAAAACTCTTTACCTTAATCTCAGTCTTTACCTATGTCTGACTGAACAAAATGTCGAACATACGCCGAAAATGCTAACAGAAACCCGCATTTCGTTCGTTTACCAAAATTGGACCTTGCTTTTTTTGTTGCTTTGGTCTACCAGACTAAAGTTTAGCGAGTTCTGATTCTGAGTCACGCTCGAATCCTTTTCTCATGACGTCAGGTCTGTGTGAGGCATCTACCAGTATGTCCTAACCTTACTATTGAATGTTAAATGACGCTAGTAATATTTCGTAATTTTATTATGTTGCAATTAGTTGCAAACAGCTAAATGGTATAACTAAAGGTCTTCTTTAATTGATAAAATACAAACAAAAATGCTTTAATTGAGAATTGTGTAAGAAGTTTGTATCGAATAGATCGATAGAATAGATGCATAGATAAGCTATGCAATAAAACTCAAAGGTGTTAAAATTAGCGTTTAGGGAAATCTCAGTTGACTGTTCATGGAAAATTTAAAATGCAAGGTATGCAACTGTACCTGATTATCTTACAATGCAACTCCTTTTAAGATAGTGGGTAAGTAGACCCTTGCATCAGGGATATCCTAGCACGTGGTTATGGTGACATTGGTGACCCACTGTGGTTTTATAGTCATGGGAACGGAACTGACGATTCTATTATTGTGAGGTACGTGACCGAAGTTACTTTTCATTATAATTCCGTTACAAATATTCTTATAACAAGAGCCAGTTTAGTTATTTCATAAAGTGCTTAAGTAATCTACAAAAATATTATGTATGAAAGTAGGTACAATACCTACCTGGTTGAATTAAAGCCACTGCCTTAAAATGACCCAAAATTAGGTATATATACCTGTTTACCCTATCTAGGCAAGTAGGTATACCACTTAATTTGTTACTTACTGGTTTTGATCAAACCTAATCAATAAATCCATTTTATTAGACTTGTAATAAAATAAAGGTAAGGGAACATACCAGCCTACGCCTACATAACCAGGAAAGCTATAGGTATTAGGTAGGTACATTTACCTATCTATCCACCTAACCTACTATGTTAGATTACCTTACCTTGCCTTTACCTCTACTCGACATCGAAGCACCTATAAAACATACAGAAGTATCTAGGTATTTGAAAAAAAAAACAAGCAAACTGCTATGAAAATATTTCTACAATTTTCTCTCCTTATCAATACAGCTAATTAATTCGTTCCATGGCTATAAAACGAACGGGGTCGGTTTATCTAAATAGGATGACTGGCAATAGTAGATATAAACTACTAAACTATAGCTACACTATAGCTACAGTTGGTTATGTTATCTTCTGCGTGCCCTTCAGCTTCCAATGGATGTTAGAAATAAGTACCTACCTAGGTACTTAGTTACATTAGTTACGGTACCTACCTAGAATTTCTAGGTGAGTCTAGGTCTCACCTAGAAATTCTAGTTAATTTAATAGGCAAATACTGAATAGAGTAGGTGATGGGTGCAGTGTATGTAATGTAGGTATAACCTCAATGAACTTACTCCGTGGTTTTTCCTTTTATTAGCAATCCTCACATACCACTATTTCCTGTAAAACAACTTAGGTAGGTACCTAGGTGCTTCCTTAATCTGTTGATGTCACTGGTGCAACTATATTAGCATAAAAGGAACAAATTAATATATTGACGTAGGACGGAACAGGCGGAACCCATTACAAAGCGGTAGCGCCACTTACGCTTGGCCAGATAAGTTTACATTGCCAAATGCTATAAAAATGTTTCACAATCTTAAAACTAGATAGCGCTGGTTGCAACTTTTGAATACAAATAACGCCGCTGGGTATTTTGAATTGGTTTAGTAGGTAGTTAGGTAAGGTACCTATAACTTTTTATGGGTCCTCATCTAGCTTCAACTTTCTAACAATTTTTGTCCCATTTCAGATCAACAGCAAATACAGCGAGGAGCTGGCGCAGGAGTGCTTAGAATGGGTCCGGACGATCATCGGAGAACCAGAGAATGTATCCGGTGATATGGACAACTTCTACGAGGTTTTGAAAGACGGCACCCTTCTCTGCAAGTGAGTTTAACCACGGCTTAGCCCACAACCATCTACATAACTTGTTTGTCATCCAAAAAGAATATCCACCCCAGTGTTCTTATTCTCTTGTGCCATTACTTGGCCATTAGGTACCTATCCAAGAAGCTGACTCTCGCTTGTTTACGTCACTTCCTAACATACCTAACCAATTTCGATTAGGTACCTACTTATGTTATTTTTTCTATCAAATATTACGTCAAGTGTAAGTACATATATAGGTACCTACCTACCTAGGTACCTAACGTTTTATCCGAGAAATTATAGGTAGGTAATTAGGTACCTAGGTAAACACTACACATTTGGGTCACTGATGGCGGAAATGACGTAGTTAGATATAAGTAGGTAGGTAATGTCATGTGTGTTGTTACACTCGTCATCGTCACCGATGTCATGTCAACCACGTGACCATTTTTTCTCGGATTTAGATCAGGGATCGACAACCGTTTAACTTTGTGATACAGTACAATACAAGTACATTATCATTTACGACAGTTTAAAACTACCATAAAATAACACCACTTTTTGTGTCTTTCAGGCTGGTAAACGAAATTCAACCTAACACTGTCAAGAAAGTAAACGCATCCAAGATGGCGTTCAAATGCATGGAGAACATCAACGCGTTCCTTGAAGCTGCTAAGAATTTGGGAGTGCCAGCACAAGAGACTTTCCAGACCGTTGATTTATGGGAGCGTCAGAATCTTAACTCAGTTGTGATCTGTCTGCAGTCGCTGGGCAGAAAGGTGAGTTGAAAAATTTAAAACAGAATGAAAAGTATTTGCCAGGATTACCTAGGTATCTATTAGTCTACCAAAGTAGGTTTTTAGGTACTAAGTTAGTATTTATAACTTTTGAAAATTTTTAGGCTGGAAACCACGGAAAACCTTCGATTGGGCCGAAAGAGTCCGAAAAAAACGTAAGGAACTTCTCAGAGGAGCAAATGAGAGCTGGTCAGGGTGTGATTTCGCTTCAGTACGGTTCAAACAAGGGTGCTACTCAAAGCGGCATCAATTTTGGCAACACGAGGCATATGTAAATTACAAGATTTCAAAGTCAAAATGTGGAGATGGTTGACAACATTTGTAACACAAACTTACCTACCTACCTATGAGTCTTCAGTCAGATAATAAGCGCATAATTAATATCTATAGATGTGATAGATAGAATACACTTAATGATCTTGTTTCATGCAATAGCCTGGGAAAACCATTTTCATTTCTGCCATATAAATTTTAGAAAACCTTTTAATTCAATGAATCATCTCGTTTATTAATAATGTGGTAGAAGAACAGTTTTGTAGTAAATAAGTACAGAGTAAAACAGTTCAAGTAGGTATGTACCTACGTACCTACTTAAAGAGACTTAAAGAAAGTAGATGAACCTTTTTAATGTTTGAATCTCTTTGGCGTTTTAGTTTTATATTTTTTCATTATTAAGACTTTATGACGTCATTCCGATGACATTCCAAAATATTTTTTATTTTGGTTTTTAGCAACATGATTTATGTATGTTAACCTTTAGTTAATTAGCTATTTAACTTAACAACTTACCTAAAAAAGTCCTACGATGGCGTCTGGGCCAAAAAGTATCTATTATTAATTAGGTTTTGTTTATAAAATCACCTTGTTATTGTAAAATAGGTGGATAAAGATACTTATTTTTCAACACACTTGCTCATAAAGTGGCTCTATGGTCACCGCAATTAGGCACATAATGACACCCATAATCAAACTGTGACTTTTTCATTGCTATAACTCACAAGTGAGTTATAGATTTTTTTTAAAAATTTTATTGGTCGTGTATCTTTGTTACTAAAAAAGTTTTTATTCAAAAAAAAGATCGTGTTCAATAGAACAAATAAATGAATGTTCCTATTTCATGCAACTTCTTATTTAAATAGATAATTTTAACTCGTACGTGTTTAATAAATAAAACTTTCACTCAAATATAACTTTTGTTTTCTCTGTAACAAAAGAAAACTTTAAATTCCCCATTTTTTACGTGGCAGAATAGGCGCAAACCCTAAGCGCGGAAAATAAATAAAAAAAAAAACCTCATCCCTTTAGTCTGTGGCCGATCGCAATGCGCGCGCATAGGAAAACTGATTAATTTTTCCCGCCATAGCGAAATATTTTTCACAACGCGTTTTCACTGTTGAAATTATAGTTATTTTATTCACAAGTGTGTTGAAAAACGTCGTATGATACACGTGTGTACTGATGATTACCGTTCTCGGCTTTCTTAAGACCCTCGCCTACGGCTCGGGTCTCAATGGCACCTCGGCGGTAATCACCAATGATACACACTAGTACCATAATGTACTATTTTTTATAAAATATTCTACACAAAATTTACTTGTGCCTTTATTATATTGCTCCATAGGAGTGTAAATTTTAAAATATATTTAAGTTATTTTCACATGAACTTTCTGCACTTATCTACAAATGAAAAAAAAAGTATTCAAATAATCATTCCATTATATTAATTAGGTGTGTAACATTTAACATACACACTCTGTGATTAATAATTTTGTATTTATTGACATCTAATAAGTAATAGTTAAGAAAATAATATTCTTACCTACCTACCTAAGTATATTATTTTCTTAACTGGTGGGTCTGACGATGCGTAACTTAAGAACTTAAAATTATGTAAATTTCATACTTTTTTCTCTATATATGAAAGTACCTACCTACGTAGAATTAAAATTAAGAAAATAAACCAGTGTTTTATTTGTTTATCAGAACCGAAACGAATAGGAAAATAAGTTACCTACCTACCTACCCAATACTATTAGCGGGTGTGTACACTACCGTCCGGCTATACTATTATTTCTTCTGTGTTTCACTAGTGAATTCCCACGGGATAAACTACATGAAAATATTGTACTCTTTTTACTTTGGACTGAAGTTTATGTAGGGACCTACCTACAATAAAAGGTTGAGGAGATCTGTCTTTGACCGATTTTTTAAAACTTACTTTTTTTGGGTTTGTGACGTCACGTTAGCAAACAACATTAGCAAACATTTTTTGGTCATAGAATGCTACATGGTATGGAATGGTAGTGGAATGCAAGTATCAAATCTTGGAAGAATTACTCATCTTCCAAGCATGAAATACACGGCTTAATACTGCAAAATACTTAATTGTGCTTGTCAGAAACCTGGGTAACAACATCAAAACAAGATATTATTATACTCTGTATCGACGGATATAAATTAGCAACATCCTATTGCCGTTCAAACTATAAAGGTGGTGGAGTGTGTATATTCTTAAAAGAAGAAATAGAGTACTTAGAACTTAAGGATATTCAACTTTTTACCATAGAATTTTTAATAGAAGTATGTGCGATAGAGATACCTAAGTTAGACCTTATTATAATCAACTTATATTGGCCAGATAGGAAGAGAATGCCCAATTTATTTTACGAATCCCTAACAAAACTTTTGCAGCTATTACAACAAAAATATATCAAAAAAGATATTATTATTGGGGGAGATTTCAATGTAGATGTGTTAGACCACTCAATTTTCAGCAACATTATTAGACCAGATGCATAGCTTCAACTTCTATCAAAACGTTAAAGAACCCACTAGAATAAAAACATCTAAAGAGAATAAGAACTTAAAATCCTCATGCCTTGATCTTATATTTACAAACTTCCAAAAAAAAAGAATTGAAGATAATAGTCAAAGAATATGGCTTCTCTGACCATAAAGGAGTGCATGTTAGTATGCCAATAAATAAACAACAAAATAGGAAAAATTGGTTTATAGAGAAACGCATCTTTAATGAAAAAATTTATAAAAGTAAGATAAATAGACATACCTACAAAATATCAAGTTTAAGTTTTTGCGATACCAGGCAAAAGTGATTATGTTGTAAAGTGCCTATCTTAACTATATTAAGATCAAATTGTAACACTTATTTAAATAAGAAAATAAACATCTTGTATATTATGCCACCTACCTACTCCACCTAGTGCATATTATGTACACCTCAACAAATTGCTGTGCCCGAACAGGGTTTATGTTTGGTACACTAACTTTTGTATAACATCTTTAAAACAACATAAGTGCAATAAATAATTTGAGTTTTGAGTTTTTTAATAAATATGATAACCCATTAGGTACATACCTATAAGCTAGAACTTAAATTTTTTTTTTGCTTTTAGAAAAGGCAATGCTTCACAGACTACTTCTATTGAAATCCTAGTAGGTAAGTACTAATATTGTAAGCGCGAAAGTTTTTATTTAGGTGTAGCGAGATCACTCCCTTTCCAGACCGGAGGTCGATCCGTTGGTAGCAGCGTCGATGAAAGCCAAGTTGTGCCAGCGTCGCTCATTGTCTACGGTGAGTCGAGACGTGGTGAGCGGATGCGATGCGAAGCGTTCATTGTCCACAGTGAGTCGAGACGGAACGAGATGCGCTTGTTGTCTACGATTTTGGTTTGTGATGTAGCGCCATCTATCTCGCTACATAGGTATGGATGGACTATGGATGTTGGTTATTCCTTCACGCAAAAACTACTGATCCTATTTGGATGAAAGTCACGAGCGGAAGCTAGTGTACAATATTTCCATGGTTGTTTTCTCAGACTGTGTATTCCATGGTTGTACAAAACCATCCGAAACAAGCAGCTAATCCGCTTTTTGATACTTGATAGTAAGAAACAGAATTGTCAGTTTTGAGTGTTTGAGCAACAAATGCACGTATGTATACATACATACACAAAAGGCACACATAAGTGCCTGCATTTTGTAATTTTTGTATGTAAAAATAAGGATGGCCAAAAAAAAATATTTGGAAATACATTCGGTTCAATTTTATCCTAATATTCTATAATCTTTCCTCACCCCAGTTCAGTTTATTCGACTATGTACGATATTATTATGTTAGGAGCCTTTTCAGCTATGAATAACTAAAAACTCAAAAGATGCCGTCCCGTCATCGTCATCGGACTCTCGATCAAAATACCTACTGCGTATTTTGTTTGTTTATTCAATGATTTTGTATGATTATGTCCCAATCGCTTGACGTGCTTTCAAATGGATGGGCGATCGACACAACAGCGCCCGTTGACCTCAAGAAGTCGGCTGATAACGATGTAAGTAAGTGGACCCCTGCGGAGTTGTTTGTCACTGATAATGTGTCCTCTGTTGACCTTAGCAAACAGTGTCTGTTCAATAAGTACCTATTATTGAGTTCTCTTATCACTCCTGCAACTCAGGGCGAAGTGGCGTCAGTTGCTTACGCACTGTTTAGTTCTGGTAGGTAGGTATGTATAGGTACCCTTGGTTTCAGTAGAACTTAAGAAGTACACAGTATCACACAACCATAATACTCCGTCAACGCACGACGCCACTTGCCAATCAATTTTATTAAAAGTTGTAGTTACAAGACGAATACCTAATAGAACCACAGTAGAACTGCATTATGGAGAACATTGTTCAGGTAACTCAATAATCAAAATATATTTCTTGATTTTACATAGTTTATATTTACCTACGTAGGATTTGGATGTAACTGACCACCATTTCACTGGTCGAACAGACATCGCATGCACTATTATACACTGCATTACCTACGCACACATTCTTAGGTCTTATATTATCTAAAATTGTTTTGAATAGGGATTATATTCAAACCCCGAGATTATCAAAAAGTAGATACATCCTTATTTTGCTCGTTACATTGAAATTTTCTAGGTACAAAATAATTGAATATTATTGTACTTGTCTCGTAAGTAAAGCTATATTTAAATGTAGGTAAAATACATGTTAGTAATTATATTTCATCGTTAAGTCACTGGCTTTTGTACATTATAACAAGAAACTCACAAAATGGTCTCACACCAAACCAACAGCACATACCTAGTATGAATACTTATCAAATTGTCAAATAAGTATGAAATGGGTTAATGTCTTCAGATCACAGCCCTATCTTCAAATGAATTATCGGTTTGGTACCTACTGATAAATTGGTGCTAAGTAGGTAATTATTATTTTCCTTAAAATACTTGTAAGGATGGTTCTGTTTTTACCCAACTACAGCGAAGCAAAAAGGAGGGTGTATTTAATCGTATAATTTATCCCTTTTCATTGAGTTACCTTAAATGCGAGATGTCAATGAGGACATTATACCTAAACATGAGTTGAGTATGCTTATGACTCTACTAGGGTAGTGCAATCAAATTTAATGTACTAAATCCCCTCAAATCATACATACTATTTGGTAATCTACATCGGGGACAAGCCAGCATGGGGTCAATCAATTCTAACCCGATATCTTTATCTAATACCTACCTGAAATTTATATTGTATTAAAAACAAGGTAAAAAGTATTTTCCTACTTAGATAAGAATGTTTTTTTGTTGTTGACTATTTGTGTAGATTTGTATCTAGGAATTTTTTCACTAACAGGGACAATGACAATGTTTAAAAAAAAAAATTAGGTATGTAGGTAGGTACCTATTTGATCTATAGGAAAGGTACCTACCAAATTATACAAAGAAACACACTCAATTAGCATAGGGGCACTCAACATATAACTATAAAAGTACCAAATTATTAGATACATTAAAACAAATCCAAAGCCTTGAGTGGTCCCTTCAACCAATGGCATTCTGATATAAATATTTATAGTGTCCTCAGTTTTATTATTTCTCTGGCATTCTCAGAATAGCTTCCTATCCTGGGTAGCGACCCTGGCTTATCAGTTTGTTATCATCACTCATTCTACCCCCTAGGCAGTAGTCACGGATACTGTATCTCCACTTGGGTTGAGGATCACGACCTATCACCTTTCCACCCCTCGTCCCCGCTTCGTCTGGATCCGATACTATAAATTAGCGTTTATCAACACGACGCGACAGTAAGCATTTGAACGCTCAACAGTGCACACGTATCTTCCGTACCAAGCAACGTTTATAAGTGTTCAGATTGTTCAGTTTTGATTACTTTGTCTAACTTTCCTAATGGCTAAATTCGTTGACAGTGATTTTCTCTCCCCTTACTAGTTGTTTGCTTGTGTGAAGACTTTCTTACCTGCCTGTGGACGTATCCACAGTTGGTTCTCCTTCCTCTACCATTAGTAGATCTACCAAAAGCATACATGTGTACCAGCGAGCTACTGCAGAAAATGACCATTTGCCTAATGTACCGAGTAAACCCAATCTACTATTCGGACTATTCAGATACGATTTAGGCTTGTATTTAAAGCTTTTGCAACCGAAGTTCTCTATCTGCCATTGGCTCTACCATTTCGAATACTATAAATTCGGGGTGTACCCTAAAGATATAACCTGACGGTCATTTACGAAGAATAAATTGGAAGTGTTAATATGGATATTATCGCCAATGTAAGTCTACAGTTCCCTTTATCTGTCACACAGGACACAAGTGGAGTTCAAAGTGTATCTCTGTGTTGTGATTACACGAGCTTGCTTGAGCTGTAACCCTGCAATTATGTCTACAATAGTCGCTTGTTCGATTCCTGGCGAGGGCCTGTGAGTTTTTGCAGATAAAATCATTGAGGTCGAAACAAGAAAAGTACTCTGTGATAGCTAGTTAACTATAGGTTCCATTATAACTGGTTTGATAACTTACCATTCGTTCTTTCTCCTCAGTACCACCCAGTGCTCAAGGCGTTCCTCGCAGGGTCCTTCTCTGGGACGTTCAGCACGATTCTGTTCCAGCCGTTGGATCTTGTGAAAACTCGCTTACAGAACCCTGGGCACCATGTTATTGCGGCGACAGTCAAGTAAGTGTACAAACAGATCAGAGGAACATCATATATTTTGGAAAGTTCCCTTTAAAAAAGAAAGCGATTGCACTGTTTCATAAAGGACTATTTATGACTGATAGATTGTGCTAGTTAAGTTTCTATTGGTTACCAAGCATTTATTTATACATAGGGATACCTACCTAATTGCAAATACACTAATTGGTTTTCATAATCACTTTTTAATCTACATACGTTATAATACCTGCCTCTTTATTAGCTCTTTTAATCATTCAAGTCAATGATTTGGTAAATCAAAGTCTACTGCCAATTTTTCAGTCCAATAAACAATTTTACCGAGTTTTATCCAGACAAATAAACCACTGAGTAATTAAAGCCAGGTCCCATTTTTTTTAAACTTGCAATGATGGAACTTTGTTTGTTACAAATGTTACAATACACTTACAGTTGCAGTTTAAAAAAATGAAACAATGCCATTATATAGCAGCGGGAATCAGTAGTTATTAGACATTTTACTTCGAAAAATGAGTCGTTTTCAATGTTGTTTGTCGTATTTACAGGTGTTTACGTCAAATGAATTACTTTATTTTGCGTTTTCGTGACTGCAACTGCATAATAGATTATGATAAAACCAAAAAAATTAATTAACTAGATTAATCTAAAAATTTACTAAATGTCTGCAAATAGGGACCTGAAATGCCCCAACGCCTTTAAAATTAATGTAATAAAATGTGTCTCGTGGACTAGTTTAACAAGTCGAATTATCGTATTGCTTACTTTAGCTATCTAATATTTGACCACTAACGCCACAAATAGATCAAAGGTTTATGTGATCAGTAAATATTGATTCTTGATCTAGTCGTTTTGTCACTAATTACTCGAGTTTCTGATATCCACAATACGGGGGAATTGAGACCAAACAAGTGTATGGCAAGATGTAGGTAACTAGGAAAAAACGACGCCATAGCTAGTGACAGAGTTTTTATGACAGCCTTGTGATGGAAACACATTATTGTTATCTATATTTCAGCAGCCGAATTCAACCCGGCATGATCACGATTTTCACCAGCATCATACGCCAGGAGCAGATTGTGGGGCTATGGCGCGGCATGGTGCCTTCAGTCGCGAGATGCGTGCCAGGTAACTTACCACCTTTTGTTCTATGATATAAAGATCAAGATCCACTAAGTGGGCACTATTTTAGTTGACAACTAGATTCAAATTTTTGTAGTAAGTATTCAAATTTTTGAGCATGTAAATCATGCATTTGAATGTACAATCAAGAAAAATTGAACTGCAAGGAAAGCCTTTATTAGAAAATGTTATGGAACAAGCTATTAAGCCTGTTCCATAACATTATAAATTATTATGATATTAAGCCTATAACAATGTATTGCCTTCCTCAACACGCCCTCTGAGGACGTTCTCTGTGAGCCATGGCACAGCGTCCATCACTGAATCAAGAGTTCCAATGTGTGATCTTTGTAATATTTATAGGTGTGGGCCTGTATTTCTCATCTCTGCACTGGTTGAAAGCGAAGCTTGGCAAATCGAAAGGCGACCTTGGACCGATGGAAGCGGTGACTCTAGGTGTTGTAGCGAGGTCTATGAGTGGAGTTGCACTTATACCCATCACTGTGATAAAAACTAGGTAAGAACAAGACATAAAATTACGCTTGTTTCCCTTATGGGTAGTCAAAGATTACAGATCACCGATTATTTATTTACTCCATTTGTTACAATCCTAAACTAAATCAGTCGTGTTATTGTATGAATCTTATCATAGGTTTCTAATGTACCTATCAATAGCCCGGTACCGGATTTGAACTGTTGTTGGGACCAATGTTGTATATACTGAACCATTCCGTTTTTAGCTAGTTGCTAAGCACCAGACTATGATAAAAAACATAACTCCGCTATTGTCAGTCACCTATCATCAAATTCTAGAGGTTTCCAATACAAAGTAATAATGGCTTGTATTACGTGTCTCATCGCTGAAAAAAAACACCAATTTGTGCCCTGCAAATAGCGTATGTCGTATCACAAGATTAAAATCATTTAAACGTTTATAAACCAAACATGTTATTAATTTATCATGATAATAATAATCATTATCAAAACAGGCTTGTCGCTGACGTCACATCGTAAGATGTCTTCGTTTTATCAGTTGTTTTTAAATGTACTGAATTGCGAAAATATGAACGTCACAAAGATTATGATAGTACGCGCCCCTATGCGATTAATTGCGATTTAAATTATTTGGAAACAATAACACCCACTTTCTGATATCGACAAAAGCTAGAGACAAACTGGTTCCACGTACGATAATTGTAAAAATTCCTTTCTGACCTCTTATTATTTTAATTGAATTACAAACTGGGTTTTCATCACTTAGGTACGTAAAAGTTGTGCGTGTTATTTAAATATCTATTCGATTGTATGTATACAATCGTAATTCGTTTTCAAAACGCAATACCCCTCAGTAACCTCACACTTATATCAATTCAGTCTGGTCAGTGAACTCATTTATATGAGTACATGTCTAGGTAGGTAGGTACATTTTGATCAGTGTGGTTTTACGACTTGACCTGTTACTTATTTCTATTCTGTTCACACTTAGCCTTGAACACTAGGGTTATAAAAATAGAGCAGAATAGAATAAGTAAAGTGAAATACTTGTACGTTGTACGTCTTAGGGTTTATAAATTCTATAGCTTCGCTTAGGTCATAATAATTTTAAAGGATTAAATTATTCGGGTTTGCTTGATCCTAGGTTTTTATAGGCATGGTAGATATCGCTAAAGCATTTATAGACACTTGTTCTAACGTGTTTAAATATAAAACGTGATACATTAGAATAAAGGTTACATACGTACTACATTTCACCTCTGAAAAAAATATGGGCAGTTTTTTCTAGTAGTATTAGATCTTTCAAAATATGAATCACATTGCAATCAGTCAAAAGCGGAATAAATATTATTCCGATTTTGCTGATTTTGAAACTCAATCAATTTTGTAATTTTTCCAAGCTGTATGTACAAATATTTTGAAGTAGCTACCCGCACAATTCTCAAAACCTAAATTTATTTTTTCCTTTTCAGATATGAATCAGGTGTGTACAAGTACACCAGTCTGGGCGGTGCTTTGAAGACTATCTACAAAGCGGAAGGCATCCGTGGATTGTCGTGTGGTCTCGGACCGACATTAGCTAGAGATGCACCGTTCTCGGGACTCTATCTGATGTTCTATACGCAAGCTAAACAGAACGTGCCTAAAGGTGAGCTACTTTAGTATTATATGCGGTCTCCATCGGACATGGGAAGTTACAATGGCAAATAGGCTTGCTAGCTTACCTTATTCCCCATTTTTTATACGCTTTACATTAGCTTCACTTGTATGTTTGTTGTAAACGTCTCCTTTGTGCACGATTTTGACCCACTTCAAACGGCCAGATTTCATTCAAACTTTGTAGATTTATCGAAGACCGATGACAATACACTAATTTGATAAGATTTTGAATGGTGATGACGAAACGGACAACGGAACGTAGGATGCTTTCGTAGGAAAGAGAAAATTTAGGTAGACTGTATGTAACGCATACAGTCTACCTAAATATTAGCGGTATTAAGCGATCCCATAATCGTGTATGGGATCGCTTTGTAACCGCTAGATGACGCCACGTATTTTTTAGTTTACGTTTCGGCCTTGTCAGCCTTGTGCGTGCGTGACAAGCGCTTTACCAATATTTTTTTTATTGATTTAGAGACAGTAATTTCTTTCGTTATCATCCGACCAATATACATATTTTTAAATTAGATAAACTAATAATGGTTCCCTATTCCAGAATGGCTTCAATCTCCGGGAGCAGCGAGCGCAGTTCACTTCAGCTGCGGCATAGTGGCCGGTATCGCGGCGTCCCTCGCCACAAACCCGGCCGATGTGCTCAAAACTAAGATGCAATTGTACCCTGACAAGTTTCCTAATGCGTTTAGCGCTGCTGTTTATGTACATCAGGTAAATATAGTTCTTTTTTAACCCTTACCAACCAAACTTACGCCGTTTATTGGTACAACATGGACTGAAAATTCTCTATAATCAAAATCTAAGTATCGAGTTCAGGGGTTTTCGTTCAAGCAAGATCCGGGATTCGATTTCAACTCTATTAGCAAGCAAGTCTTTGAGAGACATCGAGTTATGTAAGCAATACAATCAAGCCTTGAAAATCAAGAACACGCAAATTATAACGTGTCAAATGTCCACGGCGTCACAGAATGGTACATTTAGCCACAAAAAACCCAAATTCTTATGAACTAAGTTTCTACATCGTAGTTATGTTTTACTGTTATATTTTAATTGTCATTACAATAAAACTTAGATAAATAGGTAGGTATTGATTATAATAATTGGCCACCAGTGATTTCTGACCTCTGATTACGCGATTGATAATATGCCCGAAGGGGGCATCTTCAGTTGGTACTCTAAATATCATGCGCTTGCGTATGCTTCCGGAATGTCACAGATAACTTTTCTTATGTACCGTACGTACCTACAGTTTCTTTCAAGTTCGTTTGTAACTTAAATAATGATTATAATAGGAGTTACAACGAATTGTTCTCTGTGACTCTTGAATCAGTTCAGATTTTTTCGCTCTCTCTCTCTAGTATGAAAGGAAGTTAAATTTTACTAAGACGTTTTATATAATTGTTTGTGGTTGTGCATACACACACACACACTCCGATCACACGCCCCTTTTCTATCTATCTCGGCATGTTGAGTGCTTTGGAGCTTACGTACACTTAGGGAACCAAACCGCCTTCGTGAAATTAATTGACAACTGTAGTCACATTTTGCAGTTTTAGTATTCCCAATAAATACTATAATATCCTAAATAATTATCTGCTCTGAAATCATTGGCAATCTGAGTCATTCGTTACAAAACAACAAAATTAATATCTCTGTGATTCGGAATATTCCGTATTACTAATATTTTTATTCCGTTGGTAATGGTACTTATCGCTAAATAATTTATTGAACTTTGTTGTCATCTCGTCTTGTCTGAAGTTTTTGTAGAGTCAAAGGGTTATCAGCTTTTACTGAAGTTATAATAGCAGAGTCTGTCTAAAATTTTCGCGGTGCACAAATATCATGAGTAGAGGTACCTATGTATTACATACCCAGTTACTACATGAATTTTGTGGAGATAGTCCTTCCAGATTAACAGTTACTGACTTTAGTGACTTTATATCGAGCCCACTGGTTGGCCAGACGGGAAAAAAAAATCCCATCGAGCATAATTGCATAGTGGGCTCGATGGGATTTTTTTTCCCATCCGGCCCCCCGGTGGGCTCGATGGGAATAAGCCTTATATTTTCATCAGAAGCTATGCTCATAAAAACTCAAGACTCCAGCCAAGATTGTTTTGACACTTCAATAAAAACCGTTCATAAAATATAGTTTTGAACTGAACATAATAGAAGCATTTCCAGTATTCAAGTATGTACCAATAAAAGACTGTACCCCTAGTCCCCGGTAGGCATCCTCTCAAATCTCATGATTATTACATAGTGCCTACCTTTGATGATGTCTCAGGGACGCAGTGCCACTTTGAAATACCAGGTTTCAAAACCGACCATTCTAATATCAATTTAGAGCACATATAATAAGAGATATTTTCCTTGTTACAGACTTACGGCGTAAAGGGGTACTTCAAAGGTGCGGTACCTCGCATGCTTAGACGCACGCTTATGGCAGCGATGGCTTGGACGGTCTTCGAAGAGATTACGCGATCCATCGGCTTGAAATGAGGGTTGCAATAACTCGAATAATACCTCGAAAGGTTCTTTGTACGTAGACTTGAGGTTCTGAGCTGTTGTGGAACGGTCAACTGATATATTTACTGAAACATTCAGTACCTAATTGGTATGAAACCGCAATTCGGCGCATATTTTTGTACAGCTATTTTTCTTGAATGGTTCGTCCGTTTTTACTGTTGTGCAGAACTTTCGAAAAAGCTTCATTTGGTTGATGTACTTTTTGTAAAATCATTGAATTGAAATCGGGTAATAAAGGGAATTATTTGGGCAAAAGAAGTTATAATATGGTAAAACAATTATGATTCTACTAAATATGTTTGGGATTCTTTTTCGATTTCATTTAAATACACATCTAAAATCAACTGGTTGTTTTATGTTACCTGCTTTTATTTTTTAGTATCTAAGTTGTTCTTTGTTATCGAATAATACTTGTAACTCTTACTATTTTTGTAACCACATATTTGTAGTTATTTTTTGTAAAATGTGTTGTATTTTTTTTGTTCATAGAGTAGATAAGCCATATCAGATTAGTAATGGATTTATCTATATTTTGATGCTGTTATTTAGTTATATCGTAAACGAATGCTGTAGGTTTAGTTTATATCGTGCCTTGTGATTTTATTTTGAATAAACTTTATATTGCACAAATTGCTCTTTGAAAATGTTAGTCAGCCCAGTTATAGCACCTATATTATTTTTACACAAGAAAAAGTTGTTAGTTAAGACCATTTTGTTTCACGCAAATAAGCTATGGCGTATTTTAGTCACAAATGTTTAAAAACATCTGCATGGCTTTGACAGGTAGTTAATAAAAACTAAAATAAATAATACCTACTAAAAATATATTTACTTACATATTTACATTGATCTATCACATCTTTTTCATATAAATTCTATGCCTTCATACTTGAAGTTCTCAATAAAAGTGTCTTTGAGTAGCACTTTGCCTTCAGTAGTAAATGCAGTGATGAATGTGGAGGTTTTGCCTTCAAACTCTGTTGTTTTGAGAGCCACGATGGCCTCGTCACTCGTTCCTGGTATGAATTTGAAGGAGGAGAAGCCTAGTTTTGGACTCTTCTTTGTAATCTGGAAGGCAAATACGATTTTACACATCACAATATAGTATAGATGTTTGTTCTATGCTCTGCTTAGTTTGCGAAAAGACAAGTTATCACAATTATTTGAATATTAATCAGACTAGACTATCCGAGGACGTTGCCGCGTATATATAAGCATAGCTCGTGTTCACACTTATCTATTAAAACCACAGAATACTTAATGTATTTATGTTAACTGTAAAAGTATCATAATTTGTAATAAGTACCGTATTATCTTATATGGCACCTGGTTACTGGCTGATACATTTTGGGAGAACATTACAAAGGTTTTATCAAACGGTAGCATAACTGGGTTCCTTGATGGTTTCAATTTTTCAGATTTACATTTGATTTCAAGTGTGCTAGGAAAGTAAAAATAAGAGTACTTGGACATAATCACACAACACTCTCTAGTCCCAAACTAAGCCAAGCTTGTACTATGGGAACTAGGTTGCTGATAAAATACTCATATACTTTTTTTTGTAAATACATGCTTATACATTGATGGATCATTACAAAACTCTTCAAAGGATAAATTTACCTCAACAGCTTTAACACTCTTGAAATTTTCATCTGCTGTTATCAAATAGTTGCATCCCATGACCTCATCCTTAGTTTCATTATAAGCTTCATAGCTACACCGTCTTGGTAAGAAATGCCATTTCTGCTTGTGAGCTGACCAGGCTCCAGATTCGTGAATCATGTAGCCAGGCCAGTTGATACCTATGGAGCTGCAAATAGCTTTATACTGGTTTACCCAGCTAAGGTGTTGTACCTGGAAATTAATTAAGCAAGTTTGTCGTATATTTAAAACCTTTCGTTAATTCATAAAATATACATCCATAGATAATCCACTTCATGGTGGACCAGATGTTCACAGTTGTATGTGTTGTTACGGAAACCTGTAAATGGCTTTCCATTGCTATAAAAATGTATAACTAATTAAACTTAAAACATTGGTCATAGGCTCAGAACAGATACCCTAATAGGTATATGTAAGCAGAATATCCAGAAAGAAGTCCAAAACACACTTTGTGCAGTAGTTTGTGTTCTACTATAAATGCTGCTACACTGGGTTTTCCTCATTTATTTAGCCACAATGCCCACAATATCTTAAACCTTTCCACAACTGGGTTAAAGTAAAAAGGTATTATTTGACTTAGAAAGGAGTTTTAACCATTTAAAATATAGAAATATGTATTCAACAAAGGCCACTTTCTTTACCTCTCCGTGTTTGCTAACAGCCTTCACCCACATAGGGTCATAATTTTGAAAGACTCCACTGGAAGTTGTCCATTCTTTGCCCATGGAGCCTAGGTACAGGATCTCATCTTTCATCGTAGCCCATTCTGTCTTGAAACCTTTCTCAACATGACCATTACCATCCGGGATTATCAGCCATGGAATTACTTTGTTGTACAGTATCTCAAAAACCTGAAAAATTTAGTTCAGTATAGGTGAGCTAAAAATTGGGAATATTGGTAAAAGATCTTAGGCCTAGATCATTGTTTTTTTCTTCCTATTGTGCCTAATTCTAATTCTTAGTGGGGGAATAAGATCTGCACTGACATCCTGCGTTGGGGTGTATTGTGCATTGTCTCCCTGCTGACATAACCTCAGCCAGCCCAGTGTGCCTAGATAAAAAGTCTATAGATAATCCAGGCCAGAAACTAGGACTAAGTCATACAATACAGTCAAGCAATTAGATAGGAGATACATAGAAGTAAAAATAAAATACAGATTGTCAGGGCTTCATAAGAAAAGCAAAGTAGGTTCCCTTACCATTCCAGACCTATCATCAAAAGCAAGCAGTCTGCCATCATAAGCAATTAATTCAGAGAGTTCCATTCCTCTTCCCTTATGCGAGTAAGTTGAAGACAGCACTGTTGCAGGCTGTGGGTCCCATTGTACCGTCACATACTGTTTCTCTTGATTGTAACTCAGGAGTCCCTTCTTGAAATAACTAAAGTATGTGTGCGGTTTATCACTCTTCGAGTTTGTGTCCAGATCTGCTATGATACCTATCCTGAATGTCACTAGCTCGCCCGTCACAACAGGCTCCGTGAACGGATATGTGTTATTGTACGGCCTGAGAGGTGCAGTCCAACTGTGAGATGAGTAAACTTGATTGCTCGTCCACCAGTTATAATAAAACAAGAGCAGCATGAACCCACCTATAAGTAACACGAAATAAATGAACTGTGGTTGTATCCTCACTGTGTTTCCTACTCTGTAAGTAGCTGGAGTCCGAAGCGCTTTGCGCCAATCTCGAAGAGTACCCCTCATGTTTCTATCGTCCAATTCGTACTCATACATAATAGATAGCTTATTGCATACTTCTATTGACTTGATAATGACTAGCAAATAAACACAAATGGCAAAATGAGACGGCACAGCACTGGAACATCCACGTTTTTATTGATGAAATCTAGTCGCTTATTGCTCCAAGTTTCTGACAGAAACTACTATTGTTTTCGTGACCTAGGATAAGAAATGGATAGGAAAACTGTAAACTGCAACCGTTTAAGTTATCATTGTAGAAAGGACTGCGTTTGAGTCTAATTCGTAATTTCAGAGTTCTTCCTTCAATCGTGTTGACACGCAAATTGACACGGTTGACACATTGACGTGACGTGACGTTGACGTGTGTGCTGGTTCTTCTTCTTCTCTTCAATAATGGCCTGTGTCCGTCATTTCGACAGACAATTTTGCCAATGTCAAGTGTTAAAATTGTAATAAATAAGTCAAGTCAAGTCAGTTGTCAAGTCGGCTGTCGTTTGTTTTGAAAAGAAAATGGTGGATTTTCTCTCCAAAACCTAACACGAATTTTCACATTCAGAAAAACCACTTTACACACATTTATTCCAATGGCTCACACTTTATGTTACGACCTAAGTATTATTGGTTAAAATTCCACCAAAATTAAACAACAATACTCACAATAACACAAGAAAAACTATTAAAATAAAAGTGCTATGTGTCGTTTCAAAAAATGTCAAAACTCGTGTCCTGTGTGCTGGTTGTTATTGCAACTTGTCACAATTCTGCCAGTGTCTATTTGTTTACTCTAGTGTCATAAACGAGATGAAGGTAAGGTGTGGAGGTAGAGATGAGCCATAACATTAACCAAAAAGTTGAAGAACTGTCTTTTTCTTTTTGAATTTGATTGACATAAACATGGATCGAGTTTTGTCATGTTTTGAAACAACACCTAGCACTTTTATTTGAATAGTTTTTCTTGTGAGTGAGTGAGTTTTTCTTGTGTGAAGAGAAAATCCACCATATTCTTTTCAAAACAAACGACAGCCGACTTGACAAATGACTTGACTTGACTTATTTATTACAATTTTAACACTTGACATTGGCAAAATTGTCTGTCAAAATGACGGACACAGGCCATTATTGAAGAGAAGAAGAAGAAGAAGAGAAGAAGTCAGATCTCCGCCTCTTGTTAAAAGATTAGTAAAACCAGTAAACGCCAAAAAAACACTGACATTGGCAAATCGTGGCAGCCCTAGCCACCGAACAGCCATAGCAACAAAAGAAGAAGAAGAAGAAGAAGAAGGTATTTAGAAGAAATCTCAAAATTCGCGGTGAACGCTGTTGCAAAAAATCTCTTCAAAATGAATGGAGTCTTTACTAATGTGCTCTGGTATATTGAGTTTTTTGCGTTTGCTGGGGTGCTGATAGCATTTTTCTATTTCATACTGTACCTTGTGGAAATAAATCACGTTGCTTACAACCCACAACACGATAAGAGGAAGCAGTAAGTAAAGTTCCTGTACCTACCTACATACACACACACACCTTTTATTTAACTTTTTAAGGCTATTCGCTCAGCTCACGTGCGGCCCCAGCATGAGCGCGTAGTGGGCAGCGCGTAGCGCTGCGTGTCCGTCGGTTAATAACCTCAACATACCTACCTGTCTCTCTGCCTTTACGTTAGGTAGATAGGTACTACCTACCTAATGTAGATATACATTAGGTACTTATCTATAAGTACATCATTGCCATTATCCTTGAGATAAGTTCAGATGTAGATACCTATGTATACTTACTACCTACATGTGAATTTAATAATAATTTATGTCCGTCCATATTATTGTCCGTCCTTCTGTGCGGAGGAAGATAAATAGTTAGGTACTAGGTACGTATTATACTTACTTACCTAGGTAGGTACCTACCTAACTTAGGTACTTAAATTTGAAATATTTTGTAGAAATTACCTACCTAAGTAGGTACTTACCTCAGCTACCTAGGTAGGTACCTACTAGGTTAGTACCTACCTAGGTAATAGGTGGGTAGGTAGGTACC
Source organism: Eulithis prunata (assembly GCA_918843925.1). Lineage (NCBI taxonomy): Eukaryota > Metazoa > Arthropoda > Insecta > Lepidoptera > Geometridae > Eulithis > Eulithis prunata. The sequence goes on along the minus strand of OU974014.1, from coordinate 3,124,294 downwards.
TACCTACCTACTGTACCTATCTACTTTATTCTTGATCCATATGATACACAATCACAAGATTCACTCAGCAAGAGATCGCTCGATGACTCGATCATCTAAACGCTAGGTACCTACTCCTTTTCCACGTCAAGGCCTAAAGTCGTGACCAGTTGCACTGCAACGCGATTAGATGCGGTTTCTCATTGTTATTTGCTGGACAATTTGGCTTTGTCTACATACTAATCATATACAACGTACCTACATTGTACCTAGTTAGCAGGATCATCTTAGCAATTTCTAGCTACTTAGATATTCCATTGGTTTGTATTGTAAGCAAATCAGAGTTCCGTTATTGTCAATTTTCAAAGGTCTGTGAGCATTACGGTACCTGACCTACCTCGAATTTCCTTAGGGAATTCTCGCAATGAAGATGGAGTAGACGCATAGCGCGATGTTTCTTTTTTAGAAAACTAACCTCACTTTTAGCTACCTTCACGTAATTAGTTAACTTGGATACCTAGTTCAACTGTCAAACACGCTACCTAAACCTTGTTTTTTTTTCCACCAATCAGAGCATACTTCTACATATCCTAGCCCTATAGATTTATTAGGGTGGGTAGATATCTAGGTTTTAGTCAACTTATGTTTTTGCAGATACATGGCTGATGGCACGTGGCTGCTACAAAGTTAATCAAGTTCAGAAATGGTGCAAGTGGTGTTAGTAATTATTAATTCATCATTATCAGTTTAAAGAAGTGCACTAATGCAAATATCCCTCCCCAGAAACAAAGTTTTGGCCTTCTCCATTCACCGGCTTTCTGAGATCTTTACAATCGCGTCCATCGATGGATAAAAGCTGTCGTTGCCATTCTAGAGGCTTTTAATAATGGGTCTTAATAAAGCAACTAGATCACAGGATGAAGTTTAGCGGAGACTTATGCCCAGAGGGCCTAGTAGGTACGAGTTTTCGAGAAGCTCGACATGCGAGTACGAGCTTGGTGTAGACCAAGCTTCTCAAGGAATCCGCTCAGTGTCTCCATACATATCAGCGCCCACTGGTGTGCTGGGCGTCAGACGTTTTACACCAGATTTACACACCGAAACTCGTACTAGGCCCTCTAGGTATTGGACTTCTTTTCTGGCTGATAAGATGATTTAAGCTACTTGATAGTTTCCCTTCAACAGAGTACCCAAGGCCAGAACAAAACGCGCACCGCCGAAGCCCCCACATCAAAGCCAGACCCCCCTCTGCTTTGAGTCGAGCTGCATCTGGTTCTGCCGTCTGGTCGGCAGCATTAGCCTCATCGCTGTCTGCTACTACTTCGCGTATTCTCTTATTTCTCATACCAAACTGAAATTCGGTATTTTTGTTCCGTGACCATCCTGATTTGGCAATACCTACTGATTTTACTGGTATAATAAATATTCATGGACATTTAACACAACGCCTTCTAGTCCCAAACTAAGCTTATCTTGTACTATGCAACTATATTGGTGATAGAATACCTAAAAAATTTTTTTTGTAAATATATAAGTACTTATTATACATAGTAACACCCAGACACAGAACAAACATCTGTGTTTGCCACACACAAATGTTTACTACCAACTGAGCTGTGACTATGACGCTTGTCAGGTTTAGGTACATTATTTAAGTAGATGTTAAGATTTACCAACATCCAAGTTTATTAAAGAGGTTGGAAAACAATATGGTGTTGCCATTTCTAATCTGTGTTTGGTCTGGGAAAACCAAACAAAAAAGTCCTCAAGGAGTTTCTACAGACCACTCCGTGCTTTGTGCCAGGAAAACTAGGAAAAAAGTGCTTGAGCACGGGCAGTTTCCAGCATAGTCTGCACTGGTCATAGTCACAAATGTTTTATGCACATTTGCACGTACCTAGTCTAGTCTTTTTGGAACCCGGCTGGTTCAGAAGTACCTAACCTACCTATCTAGGTAGGTGTAACCATTTTAGAATTTGTCGAACATTCTAAGCTACATGATTGTTAGGTATATGGTCTATATTATAAAAAGTTAGAGTAGACATTACATCTTGCTTACCATGCGTAATGGACATTATATTATTATGTCTACTCTAACGTTTTAAAAGATAGGTGGTTAGTCGTTGAGAAACGGAAGTCCAACAATTCAGTGTGTGATGATAGTAGACAAAACAAAACGATTCGCTAATACCTAGGCAGTTACAAAATCATAATTGAGCCAAATGAAGTCTGAATGAAAGTGAATTAGATAGACTTAACAGAATCAACAGACACATCGCTGCAAAAAAAAAGTGGCGCCACTTTCTTCGCAAAGTAAAATACTGCTCTACTATTTCTTATGCGTGTGAGTTGTTTCCGATTTCTGACGCACGCAAGTATAATTTTGTATTACGCTATCAAAATCTGAGATCTCGTTTTTGTTAGGTGCTAGACATATCTTATTAAATTACGACCGCCTTTACAGATAGCTATCTACTCGCGTTGAATTCGGACATAATTTGTAACTAATTGACACCGATGTTCGCGATTAGGAATCATTTTTTTGCACCTAATGATTTAATGAACGAGCTTAGCTAAATTATTCAATGATCGCAGAATTTATTTGCTGTAGTAGATTATGAGAGTTATATCGAGGTCTCTAATTATTTTAAATTGCATTCGTATTAGAGTTTGACCAAGCAAAGTCTGCAATGAAATAGGTAATGGGCAACCCCATCTTACCTTAGTAATTTTCGTTATTTTAAGATGTCAAATCGTTTTCGCCACAAGAATGTGAAGATTATAGTTTCAATAAATGAATAGTAGAAAAGTAAGAGCACCTGATATCCTGCCATTTTAATAAACTCGCTTTACCTAAGCTTGGAGTACCTAGGTACTTAGATACACCGTGTTTTGCCTTTGCATCGACAAGCAAATTCAAATTCGACAGACATCGATGATCGAGAGACAAACACGGTGTAACTACTCCTAGTTTACATCGCGTTAAGAGGAGTTAGAGAGTAAACGCTATTTTTATTATATTTACTGCAGACTTAGCGTAGACATACTCTGCCTACTCACTGGCTAGTTATTTATAGTATAAGAAGACGAAATGTATTTTTAATAAGTAACTCTGGTTTGATGAAAGAGCTCTACATAATTAAAATTTTAACAATGAACACGAGTTGTATAAAAAATATTATGAAATGCAATACCTACATAACCAACCATGTTCTTTTATTCGTTTAGGTGTGTTATGTACATACCTTCTTAGATTTTTCTTTTGAATTTTGCATAGCCTACCTAGCACTATGTTTTTTTTTTACTTCACTTGTACTTAAACACACCTAGGTAAATTACTGATAGTAAATATTTAAGAACATTAAACAGTCTCCGGATTTCAATATGGCACAAAGCAAGAAGCGCTCGTGGCATAGCTTGCTTAGCTCACCGATTATCTAAGTTAAGCAACGTTCTGTGCGGTCACTATTTGGATGGGTGACCGTTAGTGGCATTTACATCTGAGCGTTTCCGTGCTTCGGAGGGCACGTTAAATTGTCGGTCCCGGCTCTAGCCACGACGGAGGCCTTAAGACGGCCTAAAAACTCCGTCACCAGAATTGGCCACTAACTCATACGAGCTTGATTGCACATCCACACATCCACAACTACGTTTTTTTACTTCTAAAAACAAATAAGAACTTTTCTTCTCTATGGGTACTAACTAATTTATAGCAATGAGCTAAAATGAGATCCAACTAAGCATATCTTAACGGGAACTGTAGGTACATTATTCTCATTTTAGTTATGATTGACTAGTTAATTTACTTACATAACAAACCTAATCAATATTAAGCGACCACTTACCGCATAAAAAGTCGATTAATCGTCAAATTACATGAGAAATATGAATTGCGTAATATTACAAAGTATTAAAATAAGAGCATTGAATATACTCAAAGCTTTCTAAGTAGACTTAAATTAACTTTATAACGATGTAACACATGCCATGAAGTATCGTGACTAGTTTGAAAAGTCTTCCTCATCATATTTCTATTACTTTTTCGTCCCAAAACTTTAAATATAAACAAAGTGAAATATCTCCAAAACGTAAGTTCCATGATTTTTCAAGGAAGTGTATCTTTATGAAAAACAAAATTTATCAAAATCGAGTACCTAATTCGAAAATAATTTAACTTGCAGTTAGGTTTTATGCTTAGATAAGTCTACAAATACATTAGGAACACGCAGCGCGATAATTGTGGTCACAGTACATAAACAAAACTAAGTAGGTACTTACCTGATAATATAATGCATCCCACACAATGCCTACTCAACTCAGATACAGTCTACCTCATAACAATCTTATCGATCTATCTACTAAGTAGCTGAGCGAAAACAAAAATTTCTATCGAATTTCACGCGAAGGAAACTAGCCATAAGAAAAACTTTGTACCTACAGCGTTAATTACTAGGCGTAATTACTACGTCGTGATTGTATCTGGTGCATACGAAGTTACGAACTTTGATAGTATCTTCTGTATAAGTAGCTAGTCAGTAGTATATTAGTACCTCTTTATAGGCACTGCAAAAACTGTTTCGTTCTAGGCAGCAAACAGGAATTAAATAAGAGCAGAACTAGCGAAATTACTACCATCTAAATTCTAAACGATGTAAGCACATCTTTTTTTAGCCAAAACTACGACTACTTCAAAGAAAGAGGTCATGGTTTTACCATCTGAACTAGGTTTTTACTTCTACTTCATCATCATCATCAATATATATAAAACTCTTTTGAAGCTGACAGAGAATCAACGCACAGCCTAAACTGTAAGTCCTAGAGGTATGAAATTTGGAGGGTAGTATCCTTAAATAGTGTAGGGTGCACTAAGAATGGAATTTTGAAACGTCGCACTCTAAAGGGTAGAACGCGAGCAACGCCGCAGGCGACGGCTAGTCAACCCATACCGGTCCACTGTTGCACGTAGGTTTTTCCCAAGACGCGCCATTGAGCCTTCTTATCCAGTGTTTGCCAGCTACATTTCGCAGATTGTCACACCACATAGCCGGAGGTCGTCCTACACTACGTTTAGGTAACTAAGCGCTCATTTTGATTAGTTTACTTGAATAAATAATTATTATATTATTATTATTATTGTGCTTCTAGATTTAATCTACTCGGTTTAAGGCGTAAACCGGGGTTAACCAAGGTGCACGGGCCTAGGCCAAGTGCACCCCAGTGGAATGTTCAGCTTCATGTGAAAGTTCAGTTTGCAGAAATTATTAACTACCTAAAAGTAGTCTGCACTCGAGTATTAGTTTGCTCTAACGATTGTCGGTTCTGCGGCAAAAACGGCCGGACCACTGCCATTTTAGCTTGCTAATACTTCTACTTACTACAGAGTTCTATTACCAGAATTCTATTACCAGAATTTCTATTACCTATAGTCCATAACTTCTATAAACATTACCTAAGCGTCAGGAGCGCGTTGACATCTTTTGTATGGAAATTCGTGGTTTTGGACGAATTCCTGTTTCGCATTTTCATCGTTTGTCGATTATATAAAAACTAGCCGTCGCCCGCGGCGTTGCTCGCGTTCTAGACCCTTTAGGGTGCGACTTTTCAAAATTCCTTTCTTAGTGCACCCCTGCACTATATAAGAATACTACCCTCCAAATTTCATACCTCTAGGACTTACGGTTTAGGTTGTGCGTTGATTCTCTGTCAGCTTCAAAAGAGAAAAAAAATAAAATTGAATATTGATAAACTATCTATACTATTATCAACATACATCAATTATAATACACACCCACATGAACCAAAGAATAATGTACGATTCCTAGTCACTAAATACACAGTTTGACGCAAAATAAATAAAATTATTTCTTACCGTGCGTGTCTATAAGTCCCGTCACGGTTTTAGCGCTAGGCCAAAATGGAGGGAAGTAGACGGGTGTTTTCCGCAGCTCCAAAACTCAACTTCTGCGCCTTGAAAGTCATAGCTATTAAACCGTGCCGGTACTTGTACCGTGTCTATTTTTTATGTGTCTGTGTAATGATAATGACATTGTGTCGTCGGAAGCTTGTTACCACGTAGCTTCTGTCCGCGACTTCACTTGCACTGATGCTCACATTCTATCAAAAGTCGGGTAAAGTGCTATTACAGTTGAAACAAAGCAGACATGTATGTATATTAAATTAAGACTTTAGTCGAAAACTAAATTGGTCCAGTCGTTAAGAATTAATTTAGTTACACATACTTAAACTTTTGCATTTATAATAAGTAGATAGGTACCTACTTAGTATCCCGCATTGTTTAGGTAGTTAAAGCACATTTATCTTGCTTATTTTTCCAATTATTTTTGAATTATGTCAAATAAGCAAAAAAGAACCTTAAAATGAAGTGCACCAGTGACCATGACGGCATTATTTAGACGGAAGGCAATTTCGTTAATTTGCATACAAGTCTACGACCGTTATCCTCTTTTGATGGTAAATAGGTTTTATTACACTTGCACTGTTAGGTTTCTACAAAGAGCCTGTGTGTTTGTAATAATTATAATATTAAGTAGGTGAATGAAGACCACACAGGGAACGATTTACCAACAGCGGTGCAATTTACAGTAAATAATATTTTGAAGTGTCATGTTTGGTCCATTATTGTCCCCAAGTGGTTCTTATTCCCGCTAGAGAATATTCTAAACTAACTACAGTGCGCCTTTACGGAAATTTTCTTAGATTAAAAGAGATGTTAGAGTATGACTACGCTAAGTTTGCAATGGAATAAATGGGCAACCCCAAAATTATTTGTTCGCAGTGTCATCATACAAAATAGTCGCGGTACGTAGTCAAATCATTTATTCAGTACAGTCGGTGCTTCCAGCAATAAGTTTTCAAATTTGCGCAGCATACTTTACTTAGTTAGGCTCTATACTATGGAGTTTAGTGTGAAGAGAGGTTAATAGGTTCTATCAAACCTACATCATTTACAAACTAACCGTAAATACGATGTGGAATTTAAATTAAATACTTAGGGATTACAATATTATTAATCCTATTTTTAGTTTTCTATGAAAATCCTCTCAAAACAATGTTTTTTTTCTCTAAAAACTGCCTTTAGCTGTAACCAAACCACACAGGTGGAATGGACCGTATACATCTACCGGACTAATATAGGTTACTATAGCCGTTTCCCGCGGCGTTGCCCGCGTTAGAGTGTGACTTTTCAAAATTCCTTTCTTAGTGCGCCCCTACACTATATAAGGAACCTACCCTCCAAATTTCATACCTCTAGGACTTATAGTTTAGGCTGTGCGTTGATTCTCTGTTAGCTTCAAAAGAGTTTTATATATATTGATGATACGATGGTTGATATGATACCTACTAGGACTGCATACAGTCACGCCAACTGGTGTTTTATGGTTTGCAGCTCTACTGACTTATTTTATGTTTTACGTTTGTTCCTCAATATAAATGGATATAATGATTTGTTGCTCAATGAATAAAATAGCGATAATTCATATAATTAGAGTAATGAGAATACGATTGCTACAGTCAGCCGAGCGACTTATTTAACTGTTAAGTGTTATTCCGCTATTCTGGTGGCGTCTGCCAATGTTCACCAACTATATCCGGAGACTTAAGCTACGGATAAGTAACCAATGGTTTAGTTTAGAGAAGTCAGGTAGTTAGATTTGCACTCTATGCTGAAGCAATGCTCAAGTCTTGGTTCAGACTCAAGCATAGAATTTCTGGTAGCATCAAACGAGTGACTTTGGCAGAGCCCAGCCGCTGCCAAACGAATAACGGCCTTATAAAGTCATATTACTTACTAAGCCTTGAACTTATAAGATTCACTGCGAATAAAAAGCTTTCCATCCACCAGGGAATAAACAAGAAAAACGTAAGAATCTTAAACTCTCCCGAGTTGAGTGTGTAAATAACAAATAACAATTGCACAAAAACTTTCGCATTTTTAAAACACTCTTGCAAATTACGTTTTGTGGTGTCGTGTCGCTTAGAGAAAATTTTTGCTCGTACGTACTCGTACATGAGATCATCACGCAGACTTTCTTAGCCTACCTAAAGTGCTTACCTTTGTGGTCAAATGTAAATCACAGAAAAAGTTGCATGCGTTGGTCAAATCAAAGAGTTATAGAAACCCGACTGAAGATTCTACTAATAATATTACAGTACAAGTACTGGTACTATTTAGATGAAACGGAAATAGAATACTTATACCTATTATATAGTTCGTAGCATGGAATAACACATTTTTTTTCAACACATACAACAATTTAAATGAAAATTTGAAATGTATAAACCACAGAATGTTTGTTTGGGTACTCACACTCGTCGCACATACACACATACATAATATAGGCTACCACCTCTTATCCTTAAAAATTAACAGGACCTACAGACAGGATTAGTGGCGCCACCTTTTTCGACACGAGAGGGCGACGTTACCTCAGTTCCTTCAGGCGGAAACTGAGATATCAAAAAAAGAACTAGATGTCACTACTAAAATGTTTTAAACTGAATCGCGCTAACAAAAACGTACGGCGCCCAATGACCTGCGTTTGAAAATGAACAAAAACTTTGTTACCAAAAAATATTAATAGAACTCGATATGAAACTGATTTATACTCGATTCCGAAAAAATCGGTACGCGCGTACCAAGTGGCGGGTAACAGCTAGTGTGGTTATAAAACTAACATCTACAAGGTTCGCATACATACTATTTAGTAATCGTCATGGGGCCAGACAAGTACAGGCAGAGGCAATTTCCCGAGCCCGTATTTAGTCTGAGTTTTGTTTTGTTGATCGAAACGCATATCGAGAAGCGACTTGCGAGATATTTTGTATGAAAACCCGATAAACACCTCTAGCGGGAGATTTGCAAACTATTTTTTCCATACAAAAACTGCGAATTTCTCGATTCTCGCTTGTCGCAAATCAACATAACAAAACTCAAGAGTACGTGTTCATACCATCGCAAACACCAAAGGTATTCCATAACCAAGCAAGCTTACTCTAACACACAATCATTAGCGAGTGCGTAATAACTTCTCATTTATCTGCAGAAGTGTCTTTTATGTTTTATTTTCAGTTTTTATTCGTAGTTTTAGTTTTATCTTCGTCTCGCGCTAAGTACAGTTAGCATTAGAAGCAGATCACATTTTCAGGATTTCAAAATTATGTGCTCCATACATTATTTTTCATTGAAGGTTAAAAAAAATCAAGTGTTGCTATATATTTAAAGTTGCTAAAAAAACATTTTTGAAACTTTGGCTTGTCATCATTTACTAATTATGTTGACTGTACGAGTATGCTACTTATATATTTTATTTTTAAATGTTTCTCAGGTATTTTGTGGTTTTGCAAACATTAAAAGTACTTTTGCTGCCCTACTCTTTCTAGATTATTACCTACATTATTAACACATATCAGTTTTTTGTGTGTACAGTCCATACCAAAAGTTGATTCGTTTCCAATATCGTTTATATTGGCTCGAACGAATGGGAACTTCTCACTTTCTCCTACCATAGAAGTAAAAATGACCAGTTTTCAGTGATAAGAATAGAACTATTGCTATGATTTCGTGATATTTACATAAAAAAAAAACTCTGCTCTGGCAACTTTGTATGTTATTTCTTCCCAGGCTGTTTAGGATAACAAAGTAACTACCTACATATACTCATTTACATAATATTGATCCTAGTTAACTGAGGTGTACTTTAGAAATGATGGTTTTCTAGTTCACTGTACTTTTGTACATAGTTACGTTCTATACATAGTTTTATTTATTTTTGTAAAGACTTGTTTAATGGTTATTTTCTTATGTGATCAATTATTATCATCAATCATCAATATAATAATATATAAAACTCTTTTGAAGCTGACAGAGAATCAACGCACAGCCTAAACTATAATAAGTCCTAGAGGTATGAGATTTGGCGGGTAATATCCTTTGTATAGTGTAGGGGCGCACTAAGAAAGGAATTTTGAAACGTCACACTCTAAAGGGTAGAACGCGAGCAACGCCGCGGGCGACGGCTTGTTATGTTGTACATAAGGATCCCTACAATATTTGTATCACATCACATTGTTAGTCAAATCTATAATTTCTCTATTACCAGCCCTAAATTATTTGCAATCAAAAAGTTATATATACCTTATCAGTAGACTTTATAATCCCAGATGCTTTGGCTTAAAGAAAGTCATTCTCAAGGGTGTCACTTATATGAGAAAATAACGTAATATTAAGTAGGTTAATAGGTCTAATTTAATTATATTGGTACAATGATCTTTTATGTAAGATCATTGTATACTTTGTATAGGTAGGTAAATTTAGTTCTTAGTTGGGTAGATGCTAGATAGATGTTATAGGATGCTATAAGCTGTAAAATAAATACAAAAAATCCTTATAAACTACAAGCTATAATATTCATGGGAAAGTGAGGAGTAGCTAAAAGGAAGTCTTACGTGGTGGTATCATAAGCCATTAAGTAGTGGTAGTAAAACTACCTGTCTTCCTTGGGAACCAACAGGCTTCCAGCCTACTTCGATACCCAATAGATAGGTAGCTAGTTAATTCTACTATTATTAAAAATAATAACTCCTTGAATAATACTCAGTATAAAGCCTCATCATTATTATTTCCAGGACACTAATGTAATATTCCAGGACACTAATGTAATATTTAGCAAAAATTATAAAAAAAAATTGGTAAAGCGTCTCAGCAAAAACAAAACGTCTCTAGAAATAATAACATCACCAAAAGTTGCCATACTTAGTACTAAGATGGATTTACAAACGAATTCTCTGATTATCAGTTTCAGCAATGGAAAAATAATTCAGTAGTAAAACGTGCTAAATATTGCCCGCCTTTTTCCATGCTATATGCGGTTGAATAGTCTGTAGCACTCGATATTAAAAGATAGGTATATTAACTGTATTGGAAAAAGAAGAAGATGACCATGGGTATAAATGTGTCGGTGCGTATGTTGTTTTTAAGAAATATAATTTAGATTTGATAACTTACTAATTTCCACGCCTCGGAAGGCCTTCTTTTCAGTAGGTACTTACTCCCTATGGTGTTATCTATGGAACTAAACAGCGAAAGTCGTCACCCTGTCACAACGTAAAAGCGCGCGCGTGTCTCAGCGCGAACCACTCGCGAACTAACAGCGATCGCGCGCGCCGGTCGCACGCACAAACCCGCAAACGCACGCGGAACGAAAAAAATAATTAAATAGTGTCAGTTGTGCCTATCAAAGTGACAGTACGAAATTTTATCGGTGATTGTGACAACGCGCAACGACGAGATATTTTTTCGGTGAGTTAAAAACAATATACTTTTATTCAAATTTTAATCATATGAATATCACAAAAAAAAAATTTTGCACTTAAATTTTTTTTTCCACCCTTTTACAATTATTTGAAATGAATTTAACTCAAAACGGTTTCATATTCCATTTCATTATAAAAAAAACATGCCGCATTTAGTACCGAAACAGGCTAAATATCATTGACAATACATCATGAAATTTGAGTAGCTACTTAGGTAATACAGGATCACTTTTTTGAAAATTCTGCTGTGTTGAAGAAGAAGTCTATTATAGCAGAAACACGACTTACCTTATTTATACGAGAGGTTTACTTACTTAAAAAAAACAAAGTGTAAAAAAAATCGTGGATAGCTAATACCAAAAAATGCAACCAAAAACACAATAAAGACTTTATTAAAAAAAATTTAGGAGAATCTACTTATTCTAAACTGCCATATTTTCCATTTTAAAATAGGATTATATAAATAATTGCATAACAACGATTGATTGCAAAACGCGACATTTTAAAAACCTATACTTTGAAGTTAGAGCATTAATTGTAGGCGAGATGCGATTTAATAGTTTAATTATTCATAATAACTCGCAGTCTCGTGTACCTATAATAATAATTACTGTTCCTAACTTAAAACTATAAACTGAGGGGTATTCTCATAATAATACCTATCTAATAAAAATATAATTATATAGGATTTTGTTAGGATGCCATAAAACTCACAAATTGAGCTGTCACTTAACATCCCAATAAAATCCCAATAATATTTTTATTAGATAGGTATTATTATTAGATTCAATTATGAGAATTATCTCAAGGTCAATAAAATGACTTCTGTACCTCTATCACGAACAAATCTGACAGTCGCTGCGTTAGCGTATTCGAGTTATATTGCGCGTCAATGCCAGCTCGACTGCCAACCGTTGTAGTGTCACCGCGCAGTGTATCTCGGATACGCTAGCGTTACGATACGTTTGCGATTGTCACATTTATTCGTGATCAAGGCACAGAGCAAACAGTAATTTAATTTATTTTTTATTTTTTATTTATTTATTTAACACACAAAACACATTACAACCAGAAACAAAATTAGAAAAAATTAAGAACTAAATACTAAAAGTACTAACAGTTTTGAACTTGGTTGAAACGTAAAAACATGTGCGTACAACTAGTTAGGTATGTAATTGTAATGTAATTGATCGATTTACTTCCATTTCTTAACATTTTTAGTATTGCCATAAAATGGTACCTACTATTTATCGTGTGGTCGAACTATTTCAGTTAGTCCTTTTCTTAGAGAATCCTGAACTTCTGTTTTTTTTGCTTCCCTGATATATTCAGGCGTCATGGCTCAGTCGGTAGTAGCTCTGCCTTCCGTGCTGTGGGTCGTGGGTTCGATCCCCACCGAGAACAAACATTTGTGTATTGTAAACATAGATGTTTGTTCTGTGTCTGAGTGTTTCTATGTATTATAAGTATGTATTTACAAAAAAAAAATGTATGTAAGTATTCTATCAGCCATCTAGTTTCCATCGTACAAGCTTTGCTTAGTTTGGGACTATGGAAGGCATTGTGTTGCGTGTCCGTGAATATTTATTTATTTATTTATTCCAGAAATCCCCACAAATAAATCCCTATCAGTGAGGAATCCTTACCATCCTTACGTAATTTCGCAAATCGTTTTACTATTGCTATAAGAATGTAATGTTCTATAAGTAGTGCTGTAATTAGAGAACCCGGAGCATCGGTAATTTATTCTTCCCATCCTTTACGTAATTCCTTCAGTAGCTTTTATTACTTAAGACAGTAAAAGGTTAAAACTGCTTAACCCAGTAAAAGGTGTCTCAAGTACAGTCAGCGTCAAATTGATATGAGCGTCTAGAGTAGTCAAAATGAACTGAAAAACATAAAAGCAATTTGATATACGCAGTTCGAATCATCATATTGTTGCAAGCACCTAAGGTGTTCAAATTATCTTACTACTCATTGTTTCATATTTATATGAGCAGTCAGGGTGTTCAAAATTATCTTAGCAAACAAATAATCAGATAATGGTTATATCTATGATATTTCAAGATTTTCGAGTATCTATGACATTTCAAGTATTCACTCAAAAGAGTTTGCATACTACCTTTGAGAGCTTTGTTTGCTAAGATAATTTTGAACACTCTGAATGCTCATATAAATATGAAACAATGAGTAGTAAGATATTTTGAACACCTTAGGTGCTTGCAACAATATGATGATTCGAACTGCGTATATCAAATTGCTTTTATGTTTTTCAGATCATTTTGACTACTCTAGACGCTCATATCAATTTGACGCTGACTGTACCTACTGAATAATGTGGGTAAATAGATAAACTACAATCAAATCAAATATAAAATTTTTGATAACAAAATGTTTTTGATAACAAAATGTAGGTATGTAATTTAAGTGTTTATTGTTTTTTTTTATTTTTATATTGTTTTATTCACTTTTTGGATGGGTGACCGTTAGTGGCATTTACATCTGAGCGCTTCCGTGCTTCGGTGGACAAGTTAAACTATCGGTCCCGGCTCTAGCAGTGGTTAAGCCATGACGGAGGCCTTAAGACGGCCCAAAAACTCGCGTCACCAGAGTTGGCCACTAGCTCATACGAGCTTGCTTTGCTTTATTGTTTTATTTGATGTAGGCAACTAAGACTAGACAAATAAAATCACTATGTAATTTTAGACATGTTCAAAAGGCAGCGTTCTCATCAGAGATGTGAGAAGCACATGAGGGGTGTACGAGGAAAAATCCACCAATGGTCACTTCACGCGACAAATAAAGTCATGTTATATTAGTTGATATCTTCCTCACAAACCGCTCATATACCTCGTTTATCTCTAGTGCGCACGCAGCCTTAAATACCAAGAGACCTCAGGAGGTGTCTACCGTGCCTCTAATTAGTGGCATTATCTGGAAATACAGAACGAATAAAATTTGTTATTATCATAAAGTAAATTGCTTATTCCTTTTCTTCCGGTTGTGCCTATAAACTTCTTCATTACTACCATAAAATATCACTTCTATGATTAAAAATGTCGGGAATATGTAATTTTCCGGGCGTTTTCCTTCTATCTCGGAAGTTTTACAGGTGTATAAATAAAAGAAAACGGAGTGAAAATGTAATTAGACTGTCAACATCAGGTGGGCCATCAACTTGCCCTATCATAACTTAATGGGATAATATAGTTGTACCTATAAAAAAAACAAGACTATAAATGCAAATTTTCAAAAATGTTGACAATTGGCAGATTTTAATGTTTAAAATTTTCATTACTTAAGTTATACCTAGTATCTTTGAATAATGAGGGCATAAGCAGAAATTCTGTAAAAGAAATCTTCTCTTGCTGACTCGTCTATATAGATCTCAGAGGTATTTCGTTTAATCTCAAAACAAGGTATTGTTTTAAAAATCTGTAGCTACCAACTAGTTGCAGGAAATATAGAGTCACCAAATTAGTCTGACCCAGTGGGTGAAAAAGTTCAAGACGATAGACAATCGATTATTTCTAGTTAAAAACTATTCGATCAATTATTCCACATGGTTGTTACCGTTTTGATAATCGATTTTGAGCGACCGACTTGCGTTTCCGTGAAAGTACGGAATGGGTGCGCGACTGAACATAGAAAGTAATTTGATCAACTGAAATCTGAATTTGGTGCATTCAAATTGTAACACAAGGTGTGATTTGATAATATCGATTAGGTGTCTGTTGCGCTCAGCGATGTCGTCTAACATAAGTATTACATAAAATTATTAGTGTTTCCGTTTGTAACTAAACTAAACTAAGCTAATATTCATGACTTCCGCGACATTCAAGTTTTTATAGATGAACCGGAATGTTTGCTGTCGATTGTATTTTTATTATGAAAATGAATGAATTCTTGAGTATTATGTAAGTAATTATTGTGGTTGTATGTAGTTAGAATTTCATAAATATATAGGTACCTAATACTACTTGCCGCAAGCGTCAAGCAACTCGCTCGCACATTTCAACATTTCTAAAAATATAAAATCACTGAAATTATGTATGAAATATCGCAAACAACAATAGAGTATGTAATCAATGATCAAAGACCATTGTATGAAATAACATTGTACAAGGTTCAGCGTGAATATCATTTTGATCGAAACAAGTTTTCCCAATGAAAAGTAGGAAACACTACAAAATAATATTTTGGCTACCTCACAATGCCCTTACCCTTATAGCGCGTGCACACTATGCCCAGCATGAATGCCGCGATTAATTCCGGAATTATTGCCACAGCAACATCGCCTTTATTCTCACCAAAGAGCTAGGGCATGAACTTGGCGATGTTGCTGTGGCAATAATTCCGGAATTAATCGCGGCAATAATTCGGGCAGCGGCATGGGCATGTGTGAACGCGGTGTAGGAATAAAGGCGATGTTGCTGTGGCAATCATTCCGGAATTAATCGCGGCATTCATGCCGGCAGCGGCAATGGCATAGTGTGAACGCGGTATTACCGTTCGAGAGCATAATATGACGTTAAATATGTGCAATTTTTCATACTTATCTAAAAAGATCCAAGGTGTATAACCAGATTAACAAGAGTTGAAAGACCGGAAGGTAGGGTTGCTACCACATACCATCAAAGCTCATAAAATACTAGTTAAATAATAATGAAATACTGAAACAGTCAATGATGTGTAATTAAACCCTAATATGATTATGTAGCTCTCACTACGGCGCCAGATCGCATTTTCTGAATGAGATAACAAATAATGAGATGCATTAGTAATTTGAATCATTTTATAGATAACTTGATAAGCTTATCATGTGGATAAGTTGACTTTATGAAAAAAATTGAAATTGTATAACAAAAGTTACATAAATGTTGTATTCAAAGTGAAAATTAATGGCAAATAAATTTCGCATGACCACACAGTGCGATTATTTTAAGAACCCTTATAAAAGAAGGTATTTATTATTTTCACCGTAGATAGGTAACTCTAGAATAGTATGTGATTATTCTGGGGAGTAGAGAGGTAGGTAGGTACATTGTTTGTAGCACGTAAATTGTTCCGTGTGTCAAAAGTGACGTTTCGCGTCAATTACCGCATTTAAGTTTAGTATCCATAAACGTAAATTACAGCTTATGTCATAAAAGTAGTGTCTGACAGAAGCAATGATGTTTAAATACACCAACGTCCATTGAAAACTAGTCGCTAACTAGTCTTCTATCAGTACTGGTTTTAACTGAACCCTTCGGGTCTCCAGTAGGAACGGGATTTCCAAAAATATCTTCAGAGAAAATATTCAATTTGCATTGATTGTTTTTTATTGAACAGAGGTAGCCAACAACCTCATTGATGTAACCAGCTGTTCAAGTTCCACTGGGGGGTGATGATCACAAACTAATCTGACAGTCGTCGCCGCGTTACGTAAACCTAACGTATTCAAATCATATTGCGCGTCAACGCCAGCTCGACTGTCAAACGTTGTAGCGACAACGCGCAGTGTATCTCGGATACGCTAGCGTTACGATACGTTTGCGGTTGTCACATTTATTCATGATCAAGGCACTGAAATAAAAATCCAGATTTTGTCTATTTACATCACATGTTTGCAATATAATAATGTGATTAATTTTACTGTTTTAGTTTTAGAATCTACTATACTGACAATTACCTAACCACTCGTGCACATGAGATAGGGTAACGCATCTACTGAATAGATGCAAACACTACAATAAGTTTTTTTTTTTTTTTATGATAAAAGTACTAAGTAAGTAAATGGAACAAGCTCATAGCTCACCTGCTGTTAAGTAGTAACTTCTGCCTATAACAATGCATTACCTCACAGAGCAAGTACAATGAGGACGTGCCCTGTAAGGCAATGCACTGCGTCCATCACTCTGAGACGTAAAGATCTTGAAGTCTCATGTGCCTGTAATTACACCGGCGCCCTTACCCTTCAAACCGGAACACAGCAATGCGAGCATCACTGCTTGGCGGCAGAAATAGGTACGGTGGTAGTACTTCCCCGGAAGAGCTCTCACAAAGAGCTCTACTACTACTGAAAATATTTCGTTAGAACTTGTATAGTAACGCAAATGCCTGAGCATGGCAGCCGACGATTGGCCTGACTCAAAAAAGACTCTTTTCGCTGACGCTATTTTTACCCATCTAACAGAATAAATAGAAATATTCTTAAAAATTATGATATGATGATATTGTAACTTATTAGTGTCATCAATGTTCTGTTAGGACGTGATAGTTGGTAAGAAATTTAGAAGGTCATTTAAAACATATTTATTCAGATGGGTATACCATGTACAGTCAACACCAGTAAATGATACAAACATTCAATGTTATGATTATCGAAAACTAAGCAATTTCTTATTCTATAGAACGGAAGCGCTCATATGTCACTACCGGTCACCCATCCAAATAGTTGCCGCGCAGAACGTCGCTTAACTTAGATAATCGGTGAAGATTTACTAAGCAAGCCTAGCCATTTTTATTTCGAAGCGCTGAATTAAAAATATTATAAACACGTTTCAAAAGTCTGAAAAAATGATCTTACTTTCTGATGTTGACTGTACTTATTGTACGTATCTACGGATATTGAATTCCAATTTGTATTGTATCGCATTCTAAACACCTATTTATTTAAAGCAAGTCTAGTCGGACTATTTCTTTGTCTTTATTTAGCATTCTACAATCTAGTTTAAACTGACGATTGACGTGATTTGCTTAGATAAAGGCAAATGCACATGAATAGAAATTATCTAGACAAGAGTGTGCTAAACCTAGGAACTTAAGTATACACATAAGTATTAGATTACTGTACAATATAAAATTTACCCGTAGCTTATCAGTAAGGTTAAAGTAAAAAGAAAGATAACTACTAGAAAAATATTTAAAAAAGTATTTAGATTTTTTGGAATAATAGATAGATAAATAGAAAACTCTTTATTGTACACCACATAAGGAAATTTTAGAATAAACACAGTTCATTGTTCTTACGTGAAGTAAAATAGGCGGGCTTATCGCTATGACAGTTTTATACGATTGTTATTATATCTGTACCCGTATTATTATTTAATGTCGTGCATACGTCCCCTGTATCAATTTAATATACAAAATGCAGAAGAAAAAGTGTGGTAAGAAGTTATATCGGTGGTAAGAATCTAGAAAAAAACTGTAGAGTTACTTATGCCCAAATAAAACTGAGTGAAAAGCAATGTTTATGGTCAATCCAGATTTGTAACTGATAGGGGAGCCAACAAGTGGAACCGTGAGACGTAAGTACTTTATAACTGAACGAATATATAGCTTTGGTGATTTTATTTCCTGATTGTGATAGGAAACTGAAATTACATAGGCTCACAAGATAAATATACCAAGTAGAATTGAATAAATACTTAGGTATTTTTTAAATTTTTTTTAGGTTTACGACTGGTAGTTTTTAAACATGGTCGAAATGTTTTTAATTGAAAAAAAAAAAAGTTTTTAAAAAAAGGTCTTAAGAAGATACTTCACTGATGTAGATGTGGTAACTGGTAATTTAGGTTTTAACATTATAGAACTGAAAAAAACTAATGTGATACATGAATAAGTTAAAATAACTTATAAATATTGTAAATACTGTATTAGTCGTATATGTTATTTAATATAAAAAAAACTTATGATTTTTTAAAAATAAATTTTAATTACTTAAGTAGGTACCTATACTTGAAAACATAATACTGTTGCGAATAGCCACAAAAAGTAAATTGTCTAATAAACAGTTCCATTGAAAACTGTACAGCAAACGGATTGAAATTGATTCCTAATGAAATCTAAATCAAATTATGTTTATTTTGTGGACGTGCAAAAAGGCCAGACAGGTGTGAAAGTACTACGTGACTTCCGGCCGTGGTCCGAGCCTAAACATTTTTTAACTACGTTAAAAAGTGAATCTGGGTACCACCACCTTTGCGGTTCAAGACCTTTAACTAAATCATTTTTATTTGACCGATTCAGTTCTTAATTCATCAAACGCTCCTTATTTCCTTGAATTTACATTACTAACCAAAAGTAGTCGAAGGATGATTGATAGGTACAGCAAATGGTTTCGCCACCGGAACTGAACCCGAACTTCGTTTTAAGCTGGTTACTCATTATATTGGTATATCCATACAAATAGGTAATATCTGATTCGCAGCCTTATAGCCAAGTGCAATAGCAATAAAGTTAAAAAAAATTTGGACGTGTTAGCGTTACATAAATCATTTGAAACTGAAGTAAGGGTTAGTTACTAGCGGCTGGTTTTAACTTATGAAGTTAAAAACGCTGCAGAGTCTACCAATATTGAAAAAATAGTAATCAAACTTTTTGATTTCCACTAACATTATAGGTACTTGGCAAAATGGCAGCTGCAATAATGTTTAAAATGTACCTACCTATCTTATTAAAGTGACATTTTATTTCAACTTGAGGATACGCACATAGTAGATGGTTAAAGATTAAGATGTAATCGTCCCACATATCAATGGTTTCTCTCAGCTTAATTGGAAGAAGAGGGTACTAAGTTATAGTGAGTTTATCGTCTGCATTTGGTACCAACTCAACTTGGCATTGGCATGTCTTTATTTGGAGTTGGTTTGTGAGTAGGTAATTTACGCAAATGGCAAAAAAAGTATTTTTCTTTACTATTGTAATACAAATTCAGTCTTAAAAATTCCGATGAAGATTTTACTTTTAGGACCATATTTTGTTTTGTAGACATTTAGTAGAGCACCTTAATTTAAATGTTTCAATATTTTTAAGTTTGAAGTCTGAAAAAGTAATGGGGTTCAGGTTCAAGTAATTGTTTTATCTCTCTCTTTCCCACCATATAGAGTTGATTTCAGCTATTGTATTGTTAGAGCTACAACGAGCTTAGACGGTTTCCTTTAAAAGGGTGTACCCACAAAATAAACACAAAAAAATAAAAATACGTAATCTAATCATAGTGAATAATAATTCCAAGTGATGTTTATTAACTCGTACTGCTGCTTCTTATTTTCTTGCATTTAGTTAATTTTCAGAAATGGTGCTAAACGATTGGATTGAAAATTAGACGAATATTACCAATATAGCTTGAGCGATGACCCGGAGGTTTTTGCAATATTATCCTTAGTTTATTTCATTATTATAAACACTGCAAAAATTTCACAAAGTCGTCGTTGTCAGAAGCACCATGCTGCAATAGACATCATGCTGTTTTAAAGCTTTTTCCAGCGATCGTATGACCGCAGTGAAATAGCCCATACCGAGTTGCAAATTTTCAGTGGAGCACCCCCTTAAGTGGCGTGGATACTCTCACTGGATCAACTCAGTTTATAATGATGGACAACTGATGTTTTACTCATGACTTCCAACCTCATTGACTGCTGAGATTGGCTCAATCGTGCGTAAGTGGTTCGTAATTGGATGTACGTTTGCGTAATTCTTTTTTGTCGGGAGCTTTTCTCTTAGTTAATTTTAGATTTCTTTTGTTATGGGTTTGTGAACGTTTATAAATCAATTCTTACTCATTAGCTATATAAATTTGGTATTAAAATACTAATATTTAAAAATAAAAAAATCAATAAATAAACATATATCCCAAATAATTATTATAGATTTGTGGTTTTTCGAAAATCTTTGTTTCTGATTGATAGTATCTAGTATTTTTTCAGTTGAGCTGATTTTTTCTATAATAAAGAAACGTGCGAGTACTTTTCAATAAAAGTTGAAACAAATAAAATTACGACTGATACAACTTTCAAAATATTCACAAAATAAATGTGTTCAGCTATGTACAAACTATAATTATAATGATAGCTCAACTGGTCCAAATCAGTACCAATCGGAAGCTTAGTTATTAACCTTGTATATAAACTTGTTTATTTTGTATATGTATGGTATTTAAAACCTATTTGAAACTATCAACTTGAACTTTACCGATTGAATCATTTGGCTTTGATATTGTAGATTGTTGGTTCCTGTGCACTTTGAATTCAGGAGTAACCTTTTCACACTTTGTTTTGCAAGCAATTGATCAATAACTAACCAGGTACTTATAATAGACTAAACACATTATAAATCAAGCAAAAAGCTAAAACTTGTTAGTCAACTAAAGGTACTTCGTTTATTTTGTAAGTTAGTGTGGTGTCTTCGATTTCTCTCAATCTTTTCAGTCCAACCACCATCCTATTTTGCTTCTAATTTTTACCAATTATTTAATTAGATTCCAATAGAACTATTAAGAAACACTCTCAGACCATTTACCGCACAAAAGCAGTGAAAGGAGTTGCGAAAATGAGTACTTTTTAATCTACAAGAAATAATTGAATCATTACAAATTGTATTGTAAGTCTTAGGAGACTACTTTGCGTTTTCTACAAGGTGTCTAAATACTACTGAAAACTTACGCAAGAAGTTTCGATAATCGCCAACAATTGATTTCTCTGAGAGCAAAATAAAATTAAAAACAAAGATTATGCCATACTTATAAAAGCTGAACAGTTAATTAAAATGTAGCTGTCACTGTTTAATATTACCAATTAGTAAGAGACAGCAATAATTTAAACATCTAAACAGTATATAAATTATTAAATATAAATTAGGAGGCGATTCTAAGTAAGACCGTTTATGCTTACACTGTGGCTAAGTAAAGAGATTTGCGTGCGAAATGTACTTACTCATATCGTCTTTGATAGTATTTAATTATATAGTTAGCGTATGGGTATTAGGATTGTGATGCACGATATGTTAAGCTATATTTTAATATCATTCAAAAATCAACCTTTAGGACTATAAAATATGTTTTTTTCACATCCTTTAGAGTACATAACAATTAATCAGCTCTTTTATCTCTCTAATCATCTCAACTCTCTAGTCAAATTTTTTCAACTGTAGAAATAAAACAATTCTTGGTCAAATGATCCGTGTCTAACCTTTCAATGAGCTGCGTGTGTATTATGCAAATACAGTTTTTTATTGTGCAAAATATCTTACTGCCTATCTCCCAGTGATCTCAACCTTTACGAACCAGACATAATAGGTTGTTGGCGCCTCACTGGTCGACGACACGAAATTATTAGCCTTCATTAAGTAGATAATTATATTATGGTTTTATTAAGTAATGCTTGCATCGAGAAGGGAAACGTTTTTCGCTGGCACTCGATGGGAAAGGGAGGTTCTATATGAACACACAACGAATAGTCTATCAAAGAATAATAAAAGGTAATTATGCAAACTCAATAAACACGCTTATTTACCTGACTTGTAAATATTTTTATCATCACTAACATTTCTATGGACAAAAAATGCACATTTATTAAAAAAAAAATTTTGCTTTTTTGGCAAAAATATTGTTTATGTTCTTAAATATTGGATAAACCCGGTCTACCTATATTTTTGAAATAGAAAACTATACTTAGTTAAGTATAATTTGACTAAAAGTAGGTAAACATGAAAAAAACTGTCTAGTTTTTTATAATATGTAGTTTAAACAAGTCAAAATCAGCTGAATTAGTTTATTATTTTTAACTTATCCATAGAAAAATACAATAAAAATCTGATATTTTTCAGTCACGCAACATTGCACTTTATTGCTGCATCATTTAAAGAATGTTTACTGTATACCGGTAAACTTTTTGATTCCGTTTTTAGTATGTATTTCGCATGCAGTTCCGCATTTCAAGGAGTTGATTGCATTACTAGATGACATCGCATGTATGTACTGTTACTGTAGCAGCTTAGCTTTATAAATATTAATGGCTTTGAATGTAAGAGAACAGAGCGTGCGAACTGGACATTTGAATATCCGTAGGCACGTGAGCTGGCTGCTAAGTCTTCATTTTTCTATCTAGTCTAGTTTTTACATAAAAGTACTGTTTTACTGCGTGATATTCCAAGCGAATATTGAGAGAACATTGAGTGTTAATCCTTTGTTATTTTGTAAAACTGAGTCTTAATATTTTATGGGGGATTTGGTTGTTGTTCTTTTCTAAAACTTACTATAAGTACTGTAGGAGGGATTTTATTGTGTTGTTATTTTTGTCACCCCTTTAGATTGCTTATTCCTATCGAGCCCACTGACAGTAAAATTGCCTGTACATTGCTGAGTAGGTAAATAAAATGTGTATTTCATTACAAGGTATACATAACTCATCAAATACTTATTACTAAATCACAGGATAATCTTAGAATAATTATAATATAATGGTTTTTCTTATACACTTTTGTGACTTTTGGCTGATATTAAAAAACAATTTGGCAAAATGGCTATCATCAAACAATAAAATTTGATGATACATGATGACATAAAACAAACATTTGTGTGTAGCTTATATAGATGAGGTCAGTGGTGTGTAACAAACTTTTGCTTGATGTCTGAGTGTTATTTACGCATTACAAGTATTCTATTATATGAAATAATGTATGAGATTAGCTCTACGCCAATATCGTGTATGTCGTGTCGTGTCGCAGGCAGTGCGAAAGGAGTTTATAGGGTAGCCATTCAATACGCAGCCGATGCAAACATTCCTTGACACAGAAATGTGCGTAAATTGTCCATTTCCGCTCATTCTTGTGATTCAAACTATTCTACTTATTAACCTTATTTACCTACCGTGATATCATTCCGGCAGCTTTTTAACGAACGAGTATTATTTAAACCAATTATTCTGTAATTATAAATTACTTTAGAATAAATCATACTAAACTACAGAAATTATGTTATATCTAATCCGCATAGCTACCCTACTTATTCGTTGGTAGTTATTATCAAACACATTTTATTCACTGGAGAAAATTACGGTGGATTGCAAATTGGTTGTACACAAGCTAATAATTCCAGACGGCAAAAGCTGACTTACATTGGTTCAGAACTTAAATAATAAATAAATACTCTGGGACATATCACACAACGCTCTTTAGTCCCAAACTAAGCAAAGCTTGTACCTACTATTGGAACTAAATTGCTGATAGAACAATATTTTTTTTTGTAAATCCATACTTACGATACATAGTTACATTAGTAAGTACAGTAATGTAAACCGATCTGAAACGTAGGCAGTAAACTAACTTGCTGGCTTACCGCTGTACCTACTTGTCCAGCTTTTATACGCCTTCAACGTGGACAAAAGTTGTTAATTATAATAAATCCTCATATGCCATAGGACGTTACCTAGACTGCTTAGACAAACCTATGTAAGTCGGAAGAGCATGATCGCACGCCTTCATAAAGTTAGACATTTATGTCTCCATGGTAATGGGAAGTCTTTGAAATACTAGATTGTCATTTACATTCCTGAAAACTGATTTACTCTTTAGGAACCCAGATGGTATCGTGTGATTTTCTCAGGACTTTCTTGGTACTTATTTAACACTAGCCGTCGCCCGCGGCGTTGCTCGCGTTCTAGACCCTTTAGAGTGCGACTTTTCAAAATTCCTTTCTTAGTGCGCCCTTACACTATATAAGAAACCTACCCTCCAAATTTCATACCTCTAGGGCTTATAGTTTAGGCTGTGCGTTGATTCTCTGTTAGCTTCAAAAGAGTTTTATATATATTGATGATGATGATTGATGATGAGCATTCTAGCCTTTATAAGTTGACATTTTGCAGTTGCTAGAGTATAGAAAGCGCCAAAAATGTATTCGACTGGTCACGTGGCTTTTCATACTACAAATGTTATTGTTATACATTTTGTTTAGTTTTAATAAAGGAAAATTAAATACTACAGCGGTTGTTCTACAAAAACACTAGTCCTGCTATTTAACTCAATGTAAGCTGGAAACAATTACACCGTGTTTTGTCTTTTGCATTGACAAGCAGATTCAAATTCGATTGAAAGAAACAAAACACGGTGTAAATATTCCAAACTTAAGTTTATTAATAACAACCCTGTTATTAATAAACTTATGAGGTTTATACTTTAGAATGTTTTTTAACTAGTTTTTTAACTAAGGGTACCTAAGGGCGCCGGTGTAATTACAGGCACATGAGACTTCAAGATCTTTACGTCTCAGAGTGATAGACGCAGTGCATTGCCTTACAGGGCACGTCCTCATTGGACTTGCTCTGTGAGGTAATGCATTGTTATAGGCAGAAGTTACCACTTAACATCAGGTGAGCTATCCCCATGTTCCATTACATTTATCATTAAAAAAAAACGAATAAGGATGCCACTGGACCTCATAACAGTATTATAAGTAGCTAAATTGATCAGAGATATATTAATACTGATTAAAACGAAAGCCAATTGACATGATATTTGTGGTATGAACAGCCACGTGGGTAGTCTAATACATTTTAATTTTTCATCACAGCAGTATTATAAGTAACTAACTAAAAAAACCAAAGAGTACTAAACTTACTCGAAGTAAATTACAACTAATACAGTATTTACAATATTACTCGAAGTTGTATCACTACTTGTATTATTCTGTGGCCGTATTGAACAGTATTCAGTACTTGTGGCTTTTAAGGGAGAGTACTTAATTAAAAATGGAAAAGTATTCTTTTCACTTTTAAATAAGAAAGCGAGACTCAATTTCGTAGCATTTAAAAGCATTGACAAATCGTTTGCGATCCAAGCAACATTATCAAAACGTTCAACCTTAATTACTGATAAAGGATGTCCAAATAATTTACATTCAAACTTAAACTTTCATTTATTTCTTCGGGATGTTTATGAAAATTGCTTGATTTTATCAGTGAGAAATAAATATAATATTACGTGGCCGGAAATAAATATAATATTACGGATATTTTAAATAAAAAAGTTATGTTATATGAAAGTGATGTTAATTTCGGATAAGATTTTGTAATTAAAAAATAATTGGTACTCTAACTATCTCAACATTAGAAACGTGATTTTTAGTACTAATCACTAACGTTATAAATAAATAAATATCCTTGGACATTTCACACAACGCTCTCTAGACCCAAACTAAGCAGAGCTTGTACTATGGGAACTAGATTGCTGATATAATACTTATATTTTTTTTGTTAATACATACTTATGATACATAGTAACAACCAGACATGTTTTTTTTTATGATAAATGTAATGGAACCAGTTGATAGCTCACCTGGTGTTAAGTGGTAACAGACATAGACATAGAACGTTGTTTTGATAGTATTTAGGTAATATAAAAAAAATGTTTACAAAATGAATTTTCATTTGTAAGCTATATATCCTATTCATTTCACTCTAATAGATAATAATCTAGGTGGTTTTTTTCCTTATAGTTTTTATTTCGTGTCATATAAGTACCTTCACAAAACAAAAACTATGAGAAAAAATCTTTATGAATGACCAAAAATTCCATTACTAGTACAAATATTACCGATACTTTTATAATACAGTAACGTTATTAGGAATTGTACGATAGGAACGTATAATCATGATATGCCTAGATCATTCTCATGGTGTTAGTAAACATTCCTAGGCATATTCGGAGGCTGAGTTATCTGGATTCTGAGTAAAGATACGCGCAACTATGCAGTTGCCAATACAAAGTTGTAGCAATCGCGCAAATATCGCTATTTTAGAATCACAGACTTTACATTTTATAGTTGTATTTTTATATAACTATATTATTATGATGGAACTAGTTGATGTCACCTTTACATATAATAAATAATTATGCATTGCCTCACTGAAGTTAGCACGTCCACTGCAGACTATGTTTTAGAATCATTTGTTTTGTAGTTTTTTCAACGATATTTAGCATTTTTATCTTACTTTATTAGTAATTTTTTTTTTATTATTTGGTTTACAACTTGAAATATACACTAATTTAACTTAAAACACATTTTGTAATTTAATCACTTTCGGTGTAATTTCTAATATAGTAATATATTGTAAGCTTCAAATTTTGAAATTTTCAATCAAAAATTCGTGGTCTAAGTATTTAAATAATAATTTATATAAGTAGACTACTAAAATTTAATAAACTTACAGTACCATAACTGGCGGCCTAAAAGTTCCATCACCAGAGTTTGCCACGAACTAACTCTTTTGATATTGCTTGCTTAGAACCAAACTTGTTGCTCCTGGCTTTCAACAGCAAATTCAATATCTACAACAAGAATACCCACGGAATACCATAAAATAAATAAATAAATATTCACGGACACTTAACACAACGCCTTCTAGTCCCAAACTAAGCAAAGCTTGTACGATGGAAACTAGATGGCTGATAGAATACATACATACATTTTTTTTTGTAAATACATACTTATAATACATAGAAACACCCAGACATAGAACAAACATCTATGTTTTACAACACACAAATGTTTGTTCTCGGTGGGGATCGAACCCACGACCCACAGCACGGAAGGCAGAGCTACTACCGACTGAGCCATGATGCCTGTCAAAAAAAAAAAAAAAGACCCACAACTTTAAATATACCTAAATCAAAAGAGAACACGTCTAATCAATTCGAACACCCTGCAGCTACTGATTCGATTCCCTTTCAATGTAGAGTCCCGTCAAACTGAGATATTGTTGTATTGAACTACTCTGCAGAATTATAGGTACACAATTCATTTGCAAAATTTTGAGTTTCATTGCGCGGCGATGCTGCAAGAATACGGACATCCACGCCAGTGTTTTAATCAACCGTGCAATGTAACGCAAATATTTCATGTTGTTCATCGTTTTGCGGAATAGACAATCGGGAATCGATGGAGGCGAGTCGTGAATCAGAGCAAGCCAAGACGGAAACACGATGAAAGTAGGGCTAGCAATTAAAGCAATCAAGGGGTGAAATGGCTAACGTTTGTTCTAATCATGTCTTTATGGTTGACAAGTTACTTTGAAGCTACTTATGTACGTACACGTACGTACAGTATAATTATTAATAATAGGCCTTTACATCTATTGAAGATGATTTATACAGCGTCAGGAGGCAGCGTAGTGCCTGGGACAACGTTTAGATGGAGTAGGCTTGCCCAGCACCTATACCATCCTCTCAGCCTAGTCAGCCATATCCACAGGAAAGACAAGGTCAATACGTGCGGAGCTGACTAAGCCGCGGGTTTCCTCACGATGTTTTCCTTCACTGTAAAGCTCGTGTTAATGCGCATATAAATTTTCCGAACGAAAAATCCATTGATGCACGGCCGGGATTTGAACCCACGACCTTCGGATCGAAAGTCGAGGTACGTACAGTATACCTCAGATTACTAAATTGTTATTCTGTAGGTGTACTATACTTACTACTCTAACTACCTAAGCTTTAACTCGTCTGCCGAAAATATTTTTGTAGATAAGATCATAATAATAGCTAACTAACTGCTTGACAGGCATCAGGGCTCAGTCGGTAGTAGCTCTGCCTTCCGTGCTGTGGGTCGTGGGTTCGATCCCCACCGAGAACAAACATTTGTGTATTGTAAACATAGATGTTGGTTCTGTGTCTGGGTGTTTCTATGTATCATAAGTAGGTATGTATTTACAACAAAAAAAAAATGTATGTATGTATTCTATCAGCCATCTAGTTTCCATCGTACAAGCTTTGCTTAGTTTGGGACTAGAAGGCGTTGTGTTAAGTGTCCGTGAATATTTATTTATTATTTATTTATTTGAAAACGAAATTGTTTCAAAAGTGGTAGGGTGGAAATTTTGGCGATAGTAACTACATACCTACTTATAATTTATTTGAGAAAATGATGGAAAAGGGCAAGAGACGGTGGGTCGCTTGATTGTACAACAGGAAATGTGAAGGAACAAAACCAATGAAAATATGGTTAGATAAATATATATAATGACAAATTCTCATTCCTAGGTACTAAATGTACAGTACAAGCCCTATCAACTGACCTAGTTATATAAATCCACGCGACAGCCCTAGCACGGCCTTGTGTGACTTCGGTCCGTTGATTAGCGCATGGTACGCGACACAAGACAAGTTACACTTATTATTCTAATCGCTGGAGCTATTCAACGGTTTCTCTACTAATACGTTTACTGTGGTTTTAGTAAAAAGGATATTATTTATTTAGTTATAGTGCCTTCTGGTAAGATCGGCGTAATAGTAAGTCCGGATGCCAAGCAATTCTGCGATATTTTTATATGATAATTGCTTAGTTACGTGATTTATCCGGACTTAATATTAGGCCGATCTTACCAGAAGGCACCTTACTAGCTAATACCTGCGACTTCGTACGCGTGCGAAACTTTGCACCAAAATATCTGTCACCAGCGACGATGAACGTCGTGCCAAAGACTGCTTGTAGTCTATGTTTCAATCCGGGAAAAAGGCTTCTGAATGGTATAAGTTTCATGGAAATTGGTCCAGTACCTAGTTAAGGCGTGATCCGCAAACAAACAAACAGACAAACTCGATTTTAGACATAAGAATCGTCTATTCAGTAAAACTGCATATTATTTAATTTTCCCATATCTTTAATTTTAGTTTTTGGCTTTTTTATAATAGTTAAGAAGATAACAAACAAACTATTTATAACGCAGTTGATACGGTGTAACCAGGAAGAACAAGATTAGTCAAAAATTACAAAAAAATATAACTTTATAAAAAGTCGCATCAAATTGAAGTCGGTTTTTTGTAATGATAAATTATTTGTATTTTTAGAGTAAGTAGGTACTTAGTTACTTACCCACCTAATTTTTTTTTTATTGTTTATGGGTAGTTAGGTGACGCTGCTACTACTGTTAGGCTATTACTGTTAGGCCTGCTACTAGCGGGTACATACATATTTTTCCGTAAGAAAAAAACAGTAAAGAAAAATATTTGAAAAATAATTAGGCTTCTGGCCATGTGGTTCGATTGCAGTACCAATATTGTTATTTAATTCAATTTTGCACATCGCAACACAATTGTTTTTTCTTCTAAGCTTAAGAACATCTTACAGTACAGTATTTCTATGCTAATCAGCATCTCGCATGTTGATGCTGATTCAAATGGCGCCTTCAGCCACACCTACTTATTTCATTAGAGCTGATTGCTGATAAAAATCTGCAGGTAAATCATCCCAACTGAGCGATAGTGAGAACATATTTTATATTTAGACTCTACGGTTTATAAATAAATGAGGCATTCCAGTTTCCGCACCAAAATTTTGCGCACCTACGCTATTCTACTTTTGCGCATCAATTGATTTTAAGATTGGTGTGCAAAAGTGAATAGTTTTAATATAGCTTCCACCTTCCGCACTAAGGAAAAAGTACCGTCTAGTGATGAAGTATGAACTGTTTTTAACCGACTTTAAAAAAGGAGGAGGTTCTCAATTCGGTTGTATTTTTTTTATTAATAATTTGACAAACAACAAGCAGCGATGCTCGCATTGCTGTGTTCCGGTTTGAAGGGTAAGGGCGCCGGTGTAATTACAGGCACATGAGACTTCAAGATCTATACGTCTCAGAGTGATGGACGCAATGCATTGCCTTATAGGGCACGTCCTCATTGGACTTGCTCTGTGAGGTAATGCATTGTTATAGGCAGAAGTTACCACTTAACATCAGGTGAGCTATCAGCTTGTTCCATTAGTTTTATCATAAAAAAAAACAAATCAAAACCTCAACCATAAGCTACAAATATAGACCCACTTATACAAAACTGTATTCATATAAGTATAAGTAGTTTGTATCAATTTTTTTGTAGTCCTTCATACATGTTTAGTTTGAGCAAGCTTTCATCTCCTCATAACGGTGCCTTTTTATTGACGGAGTCTCAAGTGTGTCCTCATGTCACTATACTTAATTTGATTGTTTGTACACACGCAAACAATTGGCTAGTGTTTGACCAGCACTTCAACACGGGTTAGTTCCGCACTGCCATTTTGTTTGACGGTTTTTTGCGAGCTAATTCAATGTTTATTTCCATTAATGTAAGTACCTCTATAAACTCTTTTCTATCGTTATATACAAATTGGTTGCTAGTCTGACTGACAATCAACATGCATCTTCTTCTTTTAATTCAAAATTGTAAAAATTTGCAGCATATTTATATTATACTTAGTCTAGTCTTGAATAGTCTTGAAGCGGTACATTATGAGAGATATTTAGATTATTATCACAAAGTACAACGGGAGGTTTAAAAAAGTCAGCACGCGAACGAAATCGCCAGAAATTACTAGTTTTATTAATGCTATTTATTTTTATTGGTTTGTTTTTCCAACAATTTTTTTGAGTAGTTTTTTAACTGTCCTTACTGTTTATAGCAATATTTTCTAAAGAAGCACTGAAGTCTAAAAATAATGCATAAAAAGTGATAGATCTTAAATTGCATACCTTATTTTATTGCTAGTTTAACCAACTAGCGATACTGCGCGGTTTTATGGAGTTATGTAGCTAGATAAAAAAGAACTAGATTTTATAAGATATTTTATAAATATTACAGAATGATATGATCTAGCTATTTTTAATTGAACGCTAGAATAAACATTTTAGTAAATTAACCTATCAAGTTTTATATGGCAGGCGGTGAATACTTCATTTCTTTTTATATACCTACTCATTAGTTAGGTATTTATGCAGTAAATAGCGTAAAATATTCCCCCTACGGTTTACCGCGTGCGATAACTTTTTTTTATATCAAATGCGTGCGAGCTAATGATTGCCGACGGGGCATTTGCATGTCTGCTTGTGTCTACTAATAAAAAAAAACTTATACAGATTACGTCGGTATATATCTACACAGGAAGAGACTTGAGCCGGATCGAAATGTCGTCAGTATAATACCTACTCGTGCGTGTTTGCTATTATGTTTTATGTAATTATTTGCAATCTTGCGTATTTTGACCGTGTCTGTCTTTCGGAGATTTGACTTATATTACCTACTTAATAATGATAAAACACAGATCATGCTTAGAGATGAAAATCCAAAGAAGATCAATGTCTTTTTCGATATTATTTCTGTTATTTTGCTATTCTACTTATTAGGTATGGGGATGTCTTATTTTGCTCGTTTAACGTTTCATGCGATGTAATCTTTTATTATGAGAATTCATTTCAGTCAAAGTCAATAGGTATTTGATTTATTTAGTAAAATCACAAAGATCATCATCATTTAATTTTAGTCATTGTTCTAATAATTTCAATACAATTTCGTAAAAACTCTAGCTTTTTTGTTGACCCTGGCAAACATTGAGCTGACGGATTTTCGAAGTTCAGATGAATCTAGACTGCTTTGTTATTTAATAAAACTATATTTATCCATAGAGGTAAAGCTTATCTAGCCAGTCTTTGTCTATGCCGAACTTGGCATCTCAATTGACAGGCCGTATCCATCTAAAATTCTAAACTATCGTAGAGATTTATAATTCCTCGTGGAAATCGTTGAAACGAGTATGAAATATTCAGCATTCCATAAATTACTAACGGTTTATTTAATTTTTAACGAGCCGCTGCCATCTTGCTAATCCTATTATGGTACTTCGGAATTTATACTATTACCTTTGCTAGTACTTTTTATGACTCGCAATACTTACCTATCAATAAAATTCTTATAGTTTTAATTTTAAACATCATTTTACATGCGATGCAAAATCACTGACAATAAAAATGTTTTTTTCATTTTATGGTAACTCTATACAAATATTTTAGCCATATTCCCTTGTCAATAAAAAAACATGGCATACGACTGTTCAGCTGCAAGAAGTTTTAGACGACAGTATAAATTAAAACAGTTTTACTTAATATCACTGTAACCTGCTGTCTCACAACTGTCTGTCATCCTTTATTCGTACAGATGTTGAAAAAAAAACAATATTTTGATAACACGATATTTGTGTGTTACTTCGTCCAAGCGATATTTTCGTTTAATTGTACAAAGTTAATTTAACTTTAGCTAGTTAAACGTTTGCTAATGTCAATTCTTCTTTTTCTATCGTCTCATCAAAAAATATATCAATTTAGTAAGGCAAGTGTCGCACTCGTTCAGAATGGAACGCGATGGTATGTCGATATCGTTCATGTTGTGGTATCTATCGGGGCTGCCACCTTCAATAGGCACCGGAAATTAACTGTCTTACTTGTCTATCTATTTCCTGTTTGCAATTTAATTGTTTTTCACCAGCAGTCCACCATAAGTCTGTTGGACAGTAAGCTAGGGTCCGTTGCCAATTTTTAAGGGTTTATACAGTTAGTATGAGGGTTTCATAGATAAATTAACAAGTATCTAGTAATTTATCAAATGTCTGTAATCCCCAAAAATAACAGCAGCCATTTCTTTAGATAATTTATGCTGGTATGCTGAAAAAATACTCAGACGATAGCATAGATTTATCGACTCTTTTCAATGATAACTTGTCGAAAATGTATGCTTGAGTCAGACTAAGCATACGAGTCTGAATCTGAGGCATGATAGATGGCAACCCTACTGGAGGTATTGTTCAATATTCATTTGCGACGACCGTTCCACTGTCTATGGTATTTACTGACCGCAACAAGACCTAGTTTTAGTGTTGTGTTAAAGAATAGTAGCGGTATCGTAATAACTCGATGTCCCGCTTGGGACATTCCTTTTTGTACATCAGAAGAATAATTCTTTTAATTAAATCTAGTAAAAATATCATTGCGATTCGGTTGGGATATTCTAAAGGGGTCACTGCCATCCTTTGACTCATATAACATCCCACCAAAAATCCAACGATACTTTTATTAGATTTTATGAAGAGAAATAACCTCTGATGTACATAAACCTCTGAATGTTGGCTGGTGATTTATAACTTCATCGATAAGATTGCCTTATTTTTTTACTTCTGTCACTATTATTTTTTATTGTACTTCATAATTTTATGAGTCTTTTACGTTTGAAATGCAATCTAGTTAAAATACTCACTGATAATCGGCTAAAGATTACCGACGGCGCTAGCAAGTACGCAGTTCTAGACCATTAATCTGTCAACTATTATACTAATCCGTTCTTCTGTCTAGACCTAACTTATTCAAATTTTTTTGCGATTTTCAACTTCCAGGTTTCTTAACTTCCTTTCGCCAAGCTCTTGGACGGGCAATCATATTTGATATTTTATATCTCTTTCGAAAGTTGCCAGAAGTCAGAATAACTAGATTGGGGCCAAAAAAGCCGATATTTCACCGATATTTCGATATTTCAGTGGCTTGTGTGATTAGCCCTCCGCGTAAGCGACAATATGAAAGCAGTCAATAACTTGCACAAAACCCTCAAGACTTAGAAGCTTTTAGAACGGGAATGGCAGATGAAGTCATAACTCTACGAGGTTGATTCTCTACGATGACCGCAGAATAAATACGCATTACTACAAGTTCATTCTACAAACGGTACCTTTACCTTATGAATATTTAGATGGTGAAACTTATTGATATACTAGGTCATGGAATTTGTAAAGGGTATTTTGTAAAGCTAAATGAGGAGTAGCGAAGACAGTCAGATTGATCGAGAATAAATCATCTAGAATGTTTTTATGCGGGTTATTTGTTATTGAAATATTCTTTATCGTGGTTAAATATGATGGGTATTACTGCATAGTTTCAAGATCCTTGATTATGTTAGTCACAGATAAGGCTGCATTAACAAAACACTATCGAGGCAAAATGCGATTAGGGAAAAAAACGTACCGATGAAAAATGCGTTCCAGGCGTTTTATAAGTGTTCCGGGTTCCATCTAACAAACCTGAATTACTTATAAAATAATAATAATTGTAAATTACATAAAGAATACCAGTCTAAACGCCAAAATTGTACGTTTCGTGCTGGTGATCTTTACGTAATATACAACTTTGTGGACGTGACAAGTGGGCAGAGAATTATAGGTGAACACTTTCTACAAAGTTTACAGGAGGGTGGGTGATTTTGTTTGACAAAAAGATGAATTATGAAAAATTACTACGCAATTACTAAAAAAACGCACTACGCTCGCTGCTCAATGCTCATCCCTGTTTTGCAGGGAGTGGACCGACTTCCGTGACTTTTAGTGATTCTTCAACTCAACATGAAACCATTCAGGAAGCTATATGTTCCATGAATGGTTTCATGTTGTATTTTTCACTATAGTAAGTCTACCACAAACCGCTACCGGCACCATAAAGTTTCACACCTGCCATTATATGGCTGGTGGCCGTTACAAACCATAGATGCCGGAATAAAATAACATAACTTGTAGTAGACTTTAAATTGTACATTCAATGAACTCGTATTTTAGCTGTGTGATAAACGCAGTGCGTATGAAAAATACTTTGCTTCTATGACTAGTTTTTTTATCTGGCTCATATATGTCTGGGTAATTCCAATAATTCAACTTTATATGGAACAAGTTTTTTACAAGCAACACTAATGATTACCTGAAAAATATAAACGGCAAAATTGACGAAAAATTGTATGGAATTGAGAAAGTATCAGATTATTACATAATTTGTATTAAAAGTGAAATGATATACGGAATTTTTCAACATACACGTTGAAAATATAATTTGTGACAGCCAAGACAACATATTATTACTAAACATTTATTCATTTATCCCAAAATCAGGTAGCTTCGGTATTCTACATGAAAATCTCAAGCCCACTCACTTAAATTACACATGAAACGAAGAATATACCAAGAATTTCTAGAAACTGAAGAGTACCAACACAAAAACCATCAATTAAAAAAAAACTGTAAAGTTGAATGAAATCGTTAATTTTCTCATAACGTAAAGTTTAATTCAATATCAGTAGTTACGGTGTCAAAGAGATGCATCGACGATTGTCAGACTTAATTGCAGTTTCATTTTGCTGTCACAAGCTGTCACTTGTCAAAAGGGCCTTAATTTGTGACTACAGAAAAGAAAATAAATTAGGGACACGAGTTTTGACATTTTTTGAAACGACACATAGCACTTTTATTTTAATAGTTTTTCTTGTGTTATTGTGAGTATTGTTGTTTAATTTTGGTGGAATTTTAACCAATAATACTTAGGTCGTAACATAAAGTGTGAGCCATTGAAATAAATGTGTGTAAAGTGGTTTTTCTGAATGTGAAAATTCGTGTTAGGTTTTGAAGAGAAAATCCACCATTTTCTTTTCAAAACAAACGACAGCCGACTTGACAAATGACTTGACTTGACTTATTTATTACAATTTTAACACTTGACATTGGCAAAATTGTCTGTCGAAATGACGGACAGAGGCCATTAACGAAGAGAAGAAGAAGAAAATAAATTAGTCAATACCTATACGTACAAACTGTTACTGTATAGTGGTTAAATAATAACATAGTACATTATCTAATTAAAATAAATATAAAATACTTTGCTCCTTCCTCCATATCGTAAGCTCTGAACTTATTTCGCTGCCCACCATAATGTCCAACGACGTGGCTACAGATATAAGAAAACAAAAAGCTTTTGATGGCAAAAAAAGCAATCAAACGCGCTAATGTCACTATTTAGTCACAGAATATCTATGATTTAGTATGAAAACAGTTCAGAAAACCTGCCAGGGTTAAATCTGGCATGTTTTTATGAGATAACGATTGCCCCCAGCATAACTGTCATTTTAAGTTTGCTTTTTTGAAATGAATTTGAATGGTCTAACTATTTGCGATAAGTTATATAATATTGATATTTTCTTAGCACGTATCTATATTTAGTAGAATGTACGTAACAAAGCCTCTTTCTACAGGAAATCCGAGTGTAATTAGAAATTAATCCATTAATCATCGTCAAAACGTCAGCTAAATAGATTGCTTATACAGGGTGTAGCAAGACTACTCCTAAAAACTTCGGAGGGTTAAACAACTCATCAATACCCACAACTTTTTTTATAGAACCAACAGGTGTGAATAAAAAAATCTTCTATAGTCTATACAAAATAACATACCTACTTAGCAGTTAGTTTTTTTCGCTTTCATACTGTTGAGTCTATAGAAAAAGTCTTATTGTAACTAAAACGGGATATTTGCCATGATTTGTGAGTGTTTCAACTGTTTCAAAATATCTTATATTATATTTTGACACAAAAACAAACAATCAAACTCACAAAATTAAACCATAGTAAATGTCCCGTTTTTAATGAAAATTACGCTCGTAAACATTACAGGTTAAGAAAGTTATATTATAAAAAAAGGTGTTCATTTGAACCCCGAAGTTTTCGGGAGTAGGTAATCGTATTACACCATGTATGCTAGAAGATTTTGTATGATCATTGTGCATCCCAAAGTGAGAGTTTCTCTGGGCAGGTGAATCGGAGCTAAATTAACTTTCAGTTAATACATTAAGCATACAAATTGGCACTTTGTATATGAATTCGTTTCTTAGTACTATTTATATCAGAGCGAATCGCTCAAATGTAGAAGTCTTCTCACTTTCATTTCAACGACAACTTCTTATTAAGCTAAGCTTAGATAGTAAGCGATTATGAGGCATTGTTACCAAACATAATGGAAATAATGTATCTGTTGAGAAGTTTAACTACTGGTAGGTAATAAACGCATACTATAGGAAAGTTATCTAATTGCTTTGTCCGTTGTTATACTGCAGATTCAAATTGAAACTTTCTACCTACCGAGGTTCCTTTACCTCAATATTCCTAACATTTTATTACCTATCACATGTGTTTTTAAAAGTTTCTTGAATAAATTGAAATTATTATGTCCTAGAAACTGAAAAATATTATATGAACCTTTATGTGTGAGTATACAAATTCGATACTTGGCGATGCAGCGGAGAAAATAGCACAACGCGAACTACTTTACTTTGATATTTTTTTTATGATAAAAGTAATGGAACAAGCTGATAATTATGATGCAGGTATTTTTAATTTCCCCAATCAATAATTAGAGAAACTTTACGATGGTAATTAAATTAATTACGAATTCCCATAGTTTTTATTGGTGTCGGAAAAATTACTCTGTTCACATAATCAGTGGTAGGTCAGTTCAGTCGAAAACTGGGCCCATTACCCAACTGGCTTTACTTAAAGGTTTGCGTGTCTCTAATTAGTTTATTACATGAATTATTTTGGGTATTTTTAAGAAAGCTTCACCCGTAATAAGTAGCACTTTATTTAGAGACTTGATAAGGTCACTAACTCGCATCTAGATAAGACTAGCGCTGGACTGCGGACAGGGGTTAGAATGGCCTCTCTCCGATATAGATTACCAAATAGTATGTAAGTGTGGAGACCGCGTTTAGGCTCCGGCTAGATGGGGTGATGATCTGGGACATGTAGCTGGCAAACACTGGATGAGAAGAGCCGAAGACCGGGCTCAGTGGCGCGTCTTGGGAGAGACCTACGTCCAGCAGTGGACCAATATAGGTTGATGATGATGATGATGATGATGATGTAAGTGTGCGCTATGTCAATGCCGGTACTGTTGCGAAAATGAATGAAAACAATTTTATTGTAAAGAATGTCACAAACAATGCCGGCAGTCGGCAGTCAGTGAAGTCGGGCTGCCGATGATGATAATGGTGAAGGGAACACTCTGAGACGTAAACCTGCGAGGCCTTCTACCACCTATCTCTCAACAGATATTGATTGCATTGCTGTGTTCCGGTTTGAAGGGTAAGGGCGCCGGTGTAATTACAGGCACATTAGACTTCAAGATCTTTACGTCTCAGAGTGATGGACGCAGTGCATTGCCTTACAGGGCACGTCCTCATTGGACTTGCACTGTGAGGTAATGCATTGTTATAGGCAGAAGTTACTACTTAACATTAGGTGAGCTATCAGCTTGTTCCATTACTACTATCATAAAAAAAAAATGTAGGTATATCTGATAGTGACAGCAGCTTACTTACAATACTTATTTTAATTTGAATTGACGAGGACGACGACAACGGTGTGGCGACTGCCAGGACACCCACAGGTACCCTTCAACGCAGCAATGTAGCTCACATGCTATGCTAGTGTGAACCGTAGGGCCAGTTAATTGTTGCACCATTCGGAAGCTAATATAAAACACTGCCGCCTACAAGGCCCGTAAACAATACATTGTTGGAACTCTAAGCCAATTAGAATGTCAATTTTCTGAATTATTGCTGTATTAAATCATAGAAGAGTCACGAATGAAATGAGTACTGTTTCCACTAAACCACTTGTTTTAAAATGAAGTACATAAACAACAATTTTGAAATTCAGTCTTAACTCGATATTATAGAATTTACAGCGTGGTTGAGTAAGGTTCAAAAGTCGTTGACTGACAAAGACGCTATAATTTTGAATTTGATGTATAATTGATGTATCAAATAGAAATAGAAAAGATTCGAGTTTTGACATTTTTGAAACAACACATAGCACTTTTTCTTGTGTTATTGTGAGTATTGTTGTTTAATTTTGGTGGAATTTTAACGAATAATACTTAGGTCTTAACATAAAGTGTGAGCCATTGGAATAAATGTGTGTTAAGTGGTTTCTCTGAATGTGAAAATTCGTTTTAGGTTTTGAAGAAAATCCACCATTTTCTCTTCAAAACAAACGACAGCCGACTTGACAAAGACTTGACTTGACTTATAGGTATTATTTCAAATTCATCACTTGACACTGGCAAAATGGTCTGTCGAAATGACGGACACAGGCCATATAGGTTTAAAAGAAGAAGAAGAAATAGAATAAAAGTTATTTATTTTACGCAACGCTACAAATACAAAAACATTTATATTACACACATTACATAAATTAAAAAGAATTTCATCCACTCAGCATAAAGGTGCAGTTTGTGCAAAGGTGACATCTTTGACACAATGGCATTGATTGTCAGTGGCATCCAAAGTGAATAGTGCAACAAACGTATCTTCTAATTGCTTTAGCAGACGCCGGACTTCATTCGTGGCGCTACACTTCAATATTAATGAGAGTTTTTGTTCGATATGTAAACGAAACGAGATAAAAAAGAAGCTACCGGTTGAAACGGACGATTATTCATTATGATTGTATCTTATCATCAGTAATTCTAATATGTAGTTTGTAATTATTTATTTTTTATTACAACTAGTAAGTTCGCAGTGAGTCACAAAGCACGTCCACTGAAGACGTGCTCTGTTAGGCACCACGATGTTGAATAAAATAAAATTCTTATCCTCTGGCTTTGTGTTTTTGTAAGTTATTTTCCAATATTCTCTCTATTTTTTTTTTCTTGGTAATTGAACAAAAACTCAAGCATTCCGTTTTTTTATAAGAGCATTATGCATGGCTTTTTCGAAAATTATCTGGGACGTGAAAATCCCATACAACTACAATGAGAATATTCTAAAACATATATTGCTAAGTAGCATGCTCTTATTAGTAAAGCTTTTATACAAACAATAGGACACCTAAGACTAATAAATATCAACGACTAACAATAGAGTAGAGCCAAAAGTTACCGCTAATGGAGCACCCTTTGTACGCTTAAACCAATGTTTCAAAATAGCGGGACTGTAATATTACATTACTGTAATATTAACAGGCGTCATGACTCGGTAGTAGCTCTGCCTTCCTTGCTGTGATTCGTGGGTTCGATCCCGAGAGCAAACATTTGTGTGCGGCAAACAGATATGTCCGTTCTGTGTCTGGTCTATGTATCATAAGTACCTATGTATTAACAAAAAAATATATGAGTACTCTCTCAACAATCTAGTTACCATAGTACAAGAGTTGCTTAGTTTGGGACTCGAGAGTTGTATGATTGTCCAAGAATATTTATCTATTTATATTCCCGCTAATGATAAACATACCACCAGGTGTGCTGGCAGCCAAAAGCTTAGCTATAGCTCATAAAAAAAAAAAAAAAAAAAACATACTCCTCGACATCTTAATAGATGCTTTTGCAAAAATCAAGATAATTTTATGCAACATCCGGGCTTATTTCTTACCTTATGATGGGACACTGCAGGTACTTAGAAATAGAAAAATAATTTATTTACAACACAAGAAAAATTAAACATAAGTAATAGACTAAACTAAAACATAAGACATAAATAATAAATAAATAAAAGAAACCAAAACCTAGTTAAAAGAATACCTAATTACCTATAATAACAAAACTAATAATAGTGCTGCAAAATGGATCCTATATAACTCAGCATAATGCGGGTTGAGAACAACCTGGTCTTCCGCTTGTCTGGAACATACTGCCAGCATCAAAAAACGGTAGAGTTTTTACAAAAGTGTTAGAGAGAAAGGTCAAGATTTCCCGTAATATTCATGTAACCATGTTTACTGAGACATTGATTACCCAAATGATTCACTTGTTCCCGGAATGTACCATTGTTAACTTGCTGTTTTCTCTTGCAGATCACCAGATAACGAGAATAGGTGAGAAACGATCAAGCTTGTCTCATAAAAGTTTATTTATTCTATAGATATGTACAACTTCTATAGATATGTATTTTCTTTCTTCTTTCTTTCTTTCTTTCAACTTACTATATTATGGTACAGCCGCTAAAGCACATTGTTATAGGCAGAAGTTACTACTTAACATCAGGTGAGCTATCAGCTTGTTCCATTACTTTTATCATAAAAAAAAAGTTATAAACAAACGCAAGTGTTCCATATTGTGTTCCAAATCATCATCATCATCAATATATATAAAACTCTTTTGAAGCTGACATAGAAATAACGCACAGTCTAAATCATAAGTTGTAGAGGTATGAAATTTGGAGAGTAGTATCCTTATATAGTGTAGGGGTGCACTAAGAAAGGAATTTTGAAAAGTCACACTCTAACGCGAGCAACGCCGCGGGAGACGGCTAGTGATGCATAAATATCTATGACTAAAGAAAATTATTGGACAGTTACAGCGTAGTTACAGTAATTAAGTAGAGAAAAAAACTATATGGCTCTACATTAGTATACCTACATGTAGTACCGATGACGATTCTCCCCAGCCATAACTTTTATTTCGTAACCTCAACCAGACTCGATCCATTGTTTTTTAGCCTCAAGCGAACTCCAGTCATCAAACGTAGCGGTATATGTTACGTCGGACCGGGAGAGGCGTGTAAACTGCTCATAATTTTGATGGATGACTTAAAACACTTGGATGAGTTTCAATTTGGATGAAATGATAGCGTGAGTGCTTATAATTGGGTGTAATTGGTCACCTAGTTTCAAATCGGACATTTTTCACACTCGTGTATCGTTTAAACAAAGTTATCAATTTCAATGTGAGTTTCGTAATTATTGAGATTGCATACCTACTGTAGTTTTTTAGCTCTGTAGGCTGAACGAAACTCAAAATATTATCTGTTGTAAAATGAATGAACGGCGAAGGGGAATGAATGAGCGTTGGGTTGTTGTGAAAGTGAGGTTATTTGAGTTGCGTGACAAAAAACTATTTTGTATGTAATATTTGTGCTATGCGAAAAAAGAACGCCGCATCCAACGACAAAGATTTTGTTATTTCATGTCCGGCCTATGGACTATATCACACAATTACCTTGTGTGTACCTAGGTACGAAAGAAGCAGGCTAGTTACAAGAGCCAGTAGCCATGAACCTAAAATTGAGAAAAATACTTACTGTGCGTTTATAACTTACGTATATAAACAGGGCCTCTACTCCGAAAATTGATTAACGAATATTCGGTAGTGACGTTTGTGTTATATTGCGCGGTCGCCTCGAACGATGGTCCAGGCTCTTTCAAAGTCACAACGTTACTGCGC
Organism: Eulithis prunata; assembly: GCA_918843925.1. NCBI lineage: Eukaryota > Metazoa > Arthropoda > Insecta > Lepidoptera > Geometridae > Eulithis > Eulithis prunata. Next base: position 3,081,402 of record OU974014.1, on the reverse strand, counting down.
AGTGTAGCACAAACGTCACTACCGAATATTCGGTAATCATTATTCACAGAGAGGCCCTGGAATAAAGTGGAATTAACACAGGTATTGAGAGTTACAAAGGGATGGCCTTATCACTTGTTATAGATTTCTTTCAGGCAATGTGTCCAGTAATAATATATTCATATTCATATTCATATTCGTATTCATCAATCAATATATATAAAACTCTTTTGAAGCTGACATAGAATCAACGCACAGCCTAAACTATAAGTCCTAGAGGTATGAAATTTGGAGGGTAGTATCCTTATATAGTGTAAGGGTGCACTAAGAAAGGAATTTTGAAACGTCACACTCTAAAGTGTAGAACGCGAGCAACGCCGCGGGCGATGGCTAGTATTCATCATCAATATATATAAAACTCTTTTGAAGCTGACAGAGAATCAACGCGCAGCCTAAACTATAAGTCCTAGAGATATGAAATTTGGAGGGTAGTATCCTTATATAGTGTAAGGGTGCACTAAGAAAGGAATTTTGAAACGTCACACTCTAAAGTGTAGAACGCGAGCAACGCCGCGGGCGATGGCTAGTATTCATCATCAATATATATAAAACTCTTTTGAAGCTGACAGAGAATCAACGCGCAGCCTAAACTATAAGTCCTAGAGATATGAAATTTGGAGGGTAGTAGCCTTATATAGTGTAGAGGTGCACTAAGAAAGGAATTTTGAAAAGTCGCAACCTAAAGGGTCTAGAACGCAAGCAACGCCGCGGGCGTCGGCTAGTTTATATATATATTTATATAAAATGTTGTTGCCATTAGAAACTTGACCTCTTTTAAGCTATCATACGTTTATTGTGCGCTTGTGAATAAGGCATATTGTTTGTATCTACATAACTTAGCAATATTTTAGCCAAACCCATGACCAAAGTGAACACAATATTTGTCGTGATTCATTGTTAGGATTAACCTTTTTGTGGACAGTTATATAAACAGTTAAAAACATATTGGAATATATTGACCACCATGAACTTTGCGTAGGATTTCAATTTGTTTTTTATAAAAGTCACTCACAGGGTGTAAAATATATCCCAAAAAATTAGGGACTAGCTTTTCTATCAATCGATTGGGGGTCAATTAAGGAAGTGGTGGGAGTGGTAGATGTGCAACGTGCTATAGTGATATTTTTATACTGCACATAATAATATATTTACTGGCGAGTTCATTAATATAATAATAATAAATATTCACGGACATTTAACACAACGCCTTCTAGTCCTTCTAGTATATAATATTTATTATTATTAATTATATAGTTATTTATAACTTTCTTGATTGATAACTGTATATTTGGACTTTTTTAGTTTTTTAATATTTACTTTTGGATTGTATGTATATAATTAGGAAACCTACGTGTTTGTTATTCAGCTCAAGTTGCAAGACAAAAACGTGATGCAATCATATGTTAAAACGAATAAGGACATTCGTAATGTTACCCAACATAGCTATTCCCCGCAGATTCCTAGGAAAAACAATTTTACTCTATTCCCCGTTTTTGCGAGCTATGCTTGCTTATTTCCACTTCAACTCAATAAATTCTAAGATGTCGGTGACTTTGGTTCTACGCATTTCTTCGTTTCAAATTTTATCACGTAGTGAAACTTCCGGCGTAGCTCTAAGCTTTTTAATTTTATCACATCAAATTACTGAATCGAAAAGAAAAAGATTCAACAGCTTTTTCATAGTGGCAAGATTCTTGTGACTCTATCAAGCCATATGTTTGAACGTGTAAAAGGAAACATTCATCTTCAGTAGAGTACTCGCAGTTATTTTCCACTCGATAAATGATTTGGATCAATTGCTCGCTAACTAGCCGTGATAACCAGCTCCTAATTAAGTATTTAATTTGTAAAATGTTAACTCCGATAGCGGGCTAAAATCCTACTAATATTATAAATGTGAATGTAAGTTTGTTGGTTACGCTTTCACGCGAAAACTATTTCACCGATCATCATGAAACTTTGTACACATATTCTTGGATGTATTAGAAGTAACATAGGATACTTTTTATCCCGGAAAATTATCGGGATCCAATGGGACGCGAACGAAATCTCGGGCGGAAGCTAGTGCCTATATAAGTCTTCTTGTAATTATAGGTTAAGGGATTATTTTATTTCTAAAACTTTTCTGTTAAGTGTAATTTTTGAAACTGTCACGGTTATGAACATAATTTTTATGAGATATTTTCCATGGTTTGTTCGTTTCACGATGAAAACATTTGTAGTGCCTAGCAATTTTTTTTACATCTGGGTATACTAGGTATTCGTAGTTCTGAATACAACGTGTTTTCAGCTAGTATGTCGTAATTTGAATTGAATTGAACCTTCGGCTGGTGGGTCCCTACACTTAGTAAAGTGCTTAGTAATAAAGTAGCCCTGTATCTCTTGTACTGCTAGGATAAAATCAAAGATTAATTCTCACAGGTGACCTATTGCTCGATTATGTTTGCCTACGCATCCGCCGCCCCAGGAAAGCTCTAAGAGCCATAGAATAAATCTAATCTAGATTATATCCACTTTCTACTGTAAGGTAAGAAATTAATCAGTTGAAGGTCTTTTGATCATATTCCGTTCATTTAGGTCCCGGTCTGTATTTACTTTGTATAATGAATGAAGTTAGATTATATTTTTTAAACGAGTTATAAACTTTTAAAACAATGGCAAATTGTAAAATGTATTTACCAACCCTTATCACAAAACCATCAAAAAAAAATTATATTTTGTACAATATTAACACCCCCCTGCGTAATTTTTTATTATTTATTTTATAATTTTGTTACTGCACAAAGTCACTAGACTGTTCAATTTTTTTTGTATCGTCATTGTGTCCATTTTTCAGTTTTAGCTGGTTGATGGAAGTGCACTGAGCACGCTGATAAAATCAATCTGCATCTTACATAAAATCTTCAATTCAATTTACAGTTAATTCCATCGAGTTCAAGCTAGGTGCGTAAACTTTAAACGCATGTAAATCAAGTATTGACGTAACAATACTGAAGCTAACGCCCCTTTTCATCCATTGAGTTGGAGCGTATATTTCTGTGAGATCCATAAGGGCCTGGACACATAATCACGGCACGGCACTGCGTGCTCTACGCCTAAATACGAATGTCTACCTCTGTCTACATATTTTATAAAAATCGTGTTTTTTTTTAATTTCTATTCATGAATGCAGGTGAATTGCAGTTTCAAATGCATAAACAATATCAATGATATTATCTTTTAGACTGGACACTTGTTTATGTATTTGTATAAAATGTGGTCCAGCAATATTATGTATGACTCTTATTTTACTGTATTTTATCACGAAAACTTTAAAATCAAAGTAAAATAGAAACAACTTGGAAGTCAGACCAAGTTTTTGCATAATAATATACTTGCAATAGAAAGACTATCAAGTACAGTCGTAAAATAAATAAAATACACGATAAAATTCACCTAAAGGCTGAAGCGAGCACTTTTACTCACTTCGGGTGGTCAAGATTCCACTTATCAACGCAAATGTAACTTAAAACGATACTTACATTGTACTGTTAATTTTATCTCGATGTGAAAATTACACACCTTGTCTACGCGCAGGCGCTGATTGAATATTTCAGTCAGTTTGTATTCAAACCTGAGCTTATTTCATGTTGAATAGTGTTTAAATTAGTTTGTATTGTTTTGATTCTCCGTATCCTCAAAGCTTTGCTTACATAAGTCGTTTTTCACTTTCATCGGCGTAAAAAGTGAACAATAAAGACGATAAAAAGTGCTCGAAAAAGTTAACTTAATTGTAACGCCTGTCGTCGAGATGTGCGACACAGGGCTATTGTATATTCTGTGGTCAATGTCTCGTATTTTAGGGCTGCCATAGCAATGTGCTAAGTATTTTATAATTACTTGTGAGGTTTTATAGGCATTGCTTCGTCGGAGGGTATTATAACTCTCTAGAGGCAGTTTGTTTACGGTTTTGAAAGTTAAATTTATAGACAGCGGAAAGAAAAGCATTCCACTTTTGCGCACCAGGACTTCCGCACCTACGTTAATTAATTTTAAGCTTGGTGATCAAAAGTGGAATGCTTCGGGAAACCTACTTCAAATATTTCCGTCTACGATGACTAGCAGACTAGTAAAACGCACACACTGAGGAATATTTACATTCTTAGTTTACCGACGCATTCGTATGCGTGAATCTCAGCGAAGCGAAACGAAAACATTGCAAAAACTAAATATCTGCTGAACAATATTACTTTTTCGCACTTATACTGTTTCAACTTGACGGGACAGTCTAATATTGAGGATTCACCTAGGGTGTTAGTGTTCCCAACCTAACCTTCTTAGATATGAGTCTATTAAGCTAGTTGGTTAGTTTAGAAACAATAATATCTTCTAAATCTTCTAAATATATAAAACTCTTTTGAAACTGACTGACAATCAACGCACAGCCTAAACTATAAGTCCTATATGTATGAAATTTGGAAGGTAGTATCCTTATATAGTGTAGGTGTGCACTAAGAAAGGAATTTTGAAAAGTTACAATCTAAAAGGTCTAGAACGCGAGCAACGCCGCGGGCGAGTGCTAGTTAATCATGTAATTTTTTTACTATAGGCACTAACCTTCTGTAACCTGACTGTGTACCTAGAAATGTTAACTGTGTTACCTAAATATAAAGATTTAATTTTTTGATTTTTTGATGGCGTCATGGCTCAGTCGGTAGTAGCTCTGCCTTCCGTGCTGTGGGTCGTGGGTTCGATCCCCACCGAGAACAAACATTTGTGTATTGTAAACATAGATGTTTGTTCTGTGTCTGGGTGTTTATATGTACTATAAGTATGCATTTACAAAAAAAAATGTATGTATGTATTCTATCAGCCATCTATTTTCCATCGTACAAGCTTTGCTTAGTTTGGGACTAGAAGGCGTTGTGTTAAGTGTCCGTGAATATTTATTTATTATTTATTCATTCGATTTCCACAGAATTTTATTTTATGTGCAAATATTTAATTTCAGGGGCTAGAGAAACTTTTTGTATGGAGTGTAGACTTTTATGACTGAAAATAAGACAAGTGTTTGTTTAACTTATCAGGCTTTATTGGACAACCCTATTCGGTGTGCTTATGTATTGCCTTTACCGTGTTGTTGAGTTGATCTTTTTAACGAATTTACTTTCACTGGCGTGTATCACTATTCTGTGTAACAAATTACTCAGTGACCAGCCGGATATTGTATCCTATAATAGATAATTACGAAATGTATACCTATGCTTGTGGCACCGAATAGTACTTTATACTTGTGGTTAAAAGCTGTCAGCTAAACTGTGCCTTGATCACGAATAAATGTGACAATCGCAAACGTATCGTAACGCTAGCGTATCCGAGATACACTGCGCGGTGACACTACAACAGTTGTCAGTCGAGCTGGCATTGACGCGCAATGTAACTCGAATACATTAACGCGGCGACTGTCAGATTTCTTCGTAATAGAAATACTGATCGGGCACGTCAAATTACATTAGTTTAGAAAAATGCATAAACAGAATCGACACTAATGAAAAGTTGAGTTTATTCAAAGACTGCTGTTTTATTTAGATTTTGTTTGCTAGTGATTGCAACAGTAGAAAGTAAGCAAATATTAGCAAAATATTGATGGTGAATCTAAATTTTAAAGCAGATAGCCAATAACGGATTTACATTCTAAATAGAATAACATATTAGAAAAGGTCGACGACAGTCACTAGAATACAAAAGAAAAAATAATAATGCAGGTAACTATGTTTAGTGAATTTAGTGGTGTGTTGTGTTGTTGCGATTCTGTTTTTATTTAATTTAGCGTATTTAAATATTCACGCCCCATTAATTTTAAAACAAACATATTTATGAACTAAGCACTGGAAAATATCATTAGAACTGTAAAAAATATTTTAAACTGGACCTAATTTTTGTATTATATTCTCATAAAAAATATGTAGGTATAAATATGTAGGTATAAAGTTAATAACCCAAAACAAATGTAGGTAATTAGCACTAATGCAAATAAAGTAATACATTTTCACGTTAACAATACCGTGAATAAAATATTTTAATATTAGAAACAAAATACACTCGTATTTTGTATTTTTGTAAATAAAAAAAATGTTTAATACTAACTTTTTTTTTAAATGTAGGCTTTTTTTTAAAACCTTACTAAGTATTAGTTGTGTAGTGAGTTACGAGAATTAAATAAATAATAACTTGCATTAATCAAAAATAAATAAAATTTTACTATGGACTTAAGTATCAGAAGATTTCTTCACAAATATTGAGAATATTCTAGAAGGGTAGTCAAAGGCACAAATAAACAAATCAGACAAATTTGAAAATACACTTACCACATGCAAACAGAAAATAAACACTTAACAGTAGTTTTACAACGCATGTTGGTTTATCTTTTTCTCACTGTTTGAGATTAATGATGTAAAAAAAATGCTCGAATTCCCAGCTCATTGAATAAGGCACATCAATCATACGTTTAAAAGCATCTTGCAAAGAGCAATATTACAGTGTTGATATAACATAAATCATTTGCGTAACAAGCCGCTGTGTTCGTCACAGCTCATGATGGTATTAAATAAGTATATTCAATAAAGAAACCATTGAAATTTTGACTCATTCCATTTTTCCCCTGCGTGAGTCCCCTGCGTGGGGGATTTCTGGAACTTTTATCCAATAATCCCCTTAGTGACCCGTGACTGCCGGCAGGGGAATCTTAATGTTGGTCCGTAAAACGAACCGAATAAGCCCACTGCATCTAAATTCATAGCTCTTACGTATTTAGCGTTTCTTCTCTAAGAATCAATTATAAATTTACTTTCCAGATTTATTTTTTATTGCGTAGAAAACCATATAAACCGACGTCAGTTTTAAATAATTTTATTGTCATCACAGACAATACAGTCTAATAGATTGCTGAAGCACATGATAACTATGATAACAATAGATATGAACTTTTTTTCTGTTGTTGGTAAAAAACAATGGTCAATCATAAGATATTTAGCTACATAGAATGTTTCAGCTTTATCGTGATTCACTGCGCAGGCGGCGCCGCGATGACAGGTGTAAAAGCTCGCAGATTAATCAACTAGATGGTTTTGATATTATCGAACAAGTAATTGAGTTGCATCTTTCTTTGCGCAAGCGCATATACAAACGCTTTCTTTGACATGAAAGATGATGTTTTTTTATTATTTTTGAGGAGCTGGGAAGTTTTTTGAATCATATTATCATCGTTGCTAAATTTATTTCATACCATAAGAAAGTATATTATCTAAAACAGTATTTATTATGATTAATAATATAATCAATAAATCGTTAAAAAAAATATCAACCTGAAAACCAATATAATATACATACAGACCTACTTCATACAAAAGATATCAACGCGCAAGTTTTAATTTAAAATTAAGTGTTTTTAGTGAATTTTATTATTACAAACTACTTATCAGTGTGAAATATATCCTTGCTATCAAAATAGTATTCCGCCTAATAAAGCATTATAATAAACTGTGCGAATGCGACAAAGTGTTATTAATCCTGAGTTTTGGTCTATGCAAAACCATGGACTAAATAATTTGTGAGTCAACTAAGAGCGGTGGTTTAGTTTACACTGCGCGTTGACGTAGCCATTTTTCAAGAGTCCAGGGACAATGTATAACGCGACCGTGCAGTGTAACTTAAATGACACTAGCGAATTTAAATCTCCGTGGGTAAGGTGATCGTATCCGCTCCAAATTAGGCGGTACTATACAAGCTGTCTTGTGCTATCGCGTGTAAGAGTTATGGGCAAATTGTTGCACTAGTTCACTCTTATCGCCGAGTTTCACCGAGCTCAGCCGATTGTATCTTTGAAATATTTTGCGCGTAAAGAGATTTGTCTCTTTGGACATATTTAGAGATTATTTTAGATATAAAAGAATTTTAAATAATTGTAAGTATATTGTTTTATCAGTAAATGTGTGTAAAATTGATTCTGAGTACCCTCAATGATATTTTTACCAATAGATTTGTAATTTAATGGGCTGAAGTGGTGAAGACAGTCAAAAATTGTTGATTCTACATTAAATGATATCATAGGCCTTTTCCATCCGGGTAGTTTTTTTGAGTGTTGTCTTTTAACTTATGATTTAAACTGAAATGTTAGTAGCAATTGGAAACTATAGTCTAAAAACGAGAAGAGTATTAAAGTGTTTAAAACTCTTAGTAAACTTATGTTATAAATATTCATGTAGAAGTAGATTATAATTTATGTTCCAGCATTTTTTAATACTTTTAATAAAAAGTAATTCAATTTTATGAAAAAGAAACACAGTAACCGTTCTTAAGTAAACATGAAAAAATTGCGAAGCACAATTTACTATGCGATCAATTTAAAATATTCACGTCCAGAAAAGGCGTTGCAATATTAACATTGTTGATCTTTATGTTGTATGTCCTATTTTATACAAATAGTAGATTATCTATACTATTATTAAACTGTAAAAAAGCCAAAAACTAAAATTAAAGGTATGGATAAACTAAATATGCAGATCTACTAAATAAACGATTCTGATTCCGAAAATCGAGTTTGTCTGCTTGTTTATTCGCGGATCACGCCTAACATACTGGATCAATTTCAACGAAACTTATACCATTCAAAAGCCCTTTTTCCGGATTGAAACATAAGCTATATTTTATTTCAATAAGACGTGGATTTTCAGATACAGCTTGACCTCTCTAAGCCGAATGCAGCCATTTGTTATGAGGTTCATCGTATGCTGGTTGGCAGATATTTTGGTGGAAAGTTTTGCACGTGTACTAAGTCGCGGGTATCAGCTAGTCTAAAGAATATGTATGTACAGAAAATGTCGTTTTTATATTGCCGTCGTCCTAGGGGGTCCGATTGTTTAACACCTCTGTCAGTTGTCAGATGTGACATTAAATTTTATCACGCAATGTTTTATTTTTTTGCTTGAAGCGGACGCCCCAGGACATTGTATATAAATAATTTCTTTTTTTGAACAGCTATTCATCTAAATCTTGATTTTTAAATTGATTTCCAATTTGGCAGAAAATATTGTATAAAAAGCTATGTGATTTACTTATAATATGTGTATTTTACTGCACTTTCTATTCTTATTATTAGTAGAGACTATCTAAAATAATAACTAAAAATAAACAAACCGCCAGCAGTTGCTGAACTAAATAATATATATAAAAAAAATCTTAATATAGTACAAACTTAACGACATATCAGTAGTAAAAGACCCAAGTTTCAGAATTTCTATAAAGTTATTACATATTCATAATATGTATAATATTTATGAATATGTGCTTAATTATATGTAACCTACAAGTCATTTATTCATATTATTTATATTATTTATTATGAATAAATAAATAAATAATAGGTTAGTAATATAAATAGGGTGAATTTTAACTAAGAGCTTGTAGAAAATAATGCGCACCCTTAAGTTTAATGCAAGTCGCTGTGGCAAATTGCACTTTTTCTGCAGCTTCACTGAGTTGCAATGTCTCGTCTCGCTCTGACACGAGCGTCGAGCCCAAATAGTCAAGTGCAAGATCTTGTGAAGTGAAGGCCGCTCGGAGGCCGGTCAATGACCCAGCTATTTATACATTGACTGGCAACTAGTAACTGGTTGTCATGTCAGAATCTGGACAGAGCAACGACGGTACAGAGGCAAGGAGGCTTGCCTAGCAATTTACGACGTCCGATAATGATTTAAAACTTTTTTAGAACAACTGTGTGCGAATGCATCATTGTGATAAACAATCAAAAGGTACCCAGGTGCGCTTTTACATAACCACTTTTTAGACATGTTTGTAGAGCTTCATACTTACGGCTTATAAGAATTTCAATGTTTATTGTTTTAACATTACTTATGTAAATTTCAATTCCAAGTCCAAGTAGTGCCAATTATAATGTTTATTTTACAAAAGTTACAATGTTATTATTATGTGGTCGTTATTTTTCAATATTTACACCTCCCAAGATGTTTTTTTTTTCAGGGCATAAGATACAGTATTATATGATCTGTGGCAAACATAATATAACTACCTAGTACCTAGAGTCAATATTACATAATTCTGTGCTGTTCTATTTTTTTTATTTTCTAATTAATTTTGTATTCTTTTCTTATTGTGTAATTATTTTACTGCGTTGTACCTGTGTTGTGTTGTGTGCCAAATAAATATTTCTCTATCTCTATCTCTATCTCTCTATAAGTATTTTTTTATGAGAAATCGAACAACATCATTCAGACAATAACGATACCTTTTTAAACACAATTTATTAGCAACAATATAAATAGAATTTTCTGTTTGTCCAACCTGTCATTTTGTTATTGCAAACAAAAGCTGTGAAGTAAACAAGCTCCCTCTGCTATCTCATTACTCTATGCAAATGGATAGAATGACGTGAGGTTTCACATGATGTGATCAGCAAATGTGGCAGCCGGGGCGCCAATGGCTCTTCATCAGAGTCATTTACATTGCGCATGGCTGGGCTCGACCTAATGTACCTAACGCAGTGGTTTCTGTACCTGAAATGGTTAGATTCTGCTTGTTTTTCTTTTACTTCGGAATTGTAAGTGATGCACATTATGCTATATGGTATCATAAGTATTATTATTTTTTTATATTGGAAAACAGTTGCGGGAAACCGTTCTAATTCATATACAATTTCATGTACAAATTACAGACCTACCTAACTCTATTTTTTTCACGTTAAGTATATCCATCCTTAAGTCACGGGAAATTGGTGGATATAGGTTTAACCAGGAAATCTACAAAAAGGTAAAATACTATTAACACACACATACCCTCTCATACAGATATAAAAACAGTGGACTACTCAGATTAATTATGACTGAATCATCTAGTTTTTTTTTCAATAAAACTTATTGCTATTATCCGGTACTTTTTTTTTCTTATAAAAAGTTTTTGAACGGGTCGGGTCCGTTTCGGTCCCGGCTCAACCAAGTATAATATACTCTCCTCATTTCAAGTAACTTGGCGGTTAGCTGTCATTATATTAATTTACACCCCTTGGGTACGAATTAGGTACCTCTTCAACCGTACGAACATTATGGAAAAGAATTTATATAAAATCCAAATAAAGATTGCTATGCGGTGCCATTAGAAAAAATCTTGTAAGGACTCATGCTCAAATGACTTTTAGTAGCAAAATGTTCACCTATGCAAAATGTTTGTTTACTAGCAATAGGTACGTCTTATAAGCTAAAAGTGCGATGAGCCTAAATTATGATGACGTTAATTTTTTTTTTTTATGATAAAAGTTATGGAACAAGCTGATAGCTCACCTGATGTTAAGTGGTAACTTCTGCCTATAACAATGCATTACCCCACAGAGCAAGTCCAATGAGGACGTGCCCTGTAAGGTAATGCACTGCGTCCATCACTCTAAGACGTATAGATTTTGAAGCCTCATGTGCCTGTAATTACACCGGCGCCCTTACCCTTCAAACCGGAACACAGCAATGCGAGCATCACTGCTTGGCGGCAGAAATAGGTACGGTGGTAGTACTTCCCCGGACGAGCTCTCACAAAGAGCTCTACTACTACTACTACTACCTACTACTACTATAAATATCATGCGCACCAAGTTTTATACACCTACCTACCCTTTTGAGCACAGATCAATTTTAATTTTGGAGCTCAAAAATAGAATAGTTTTCATATTGAAACGGTGTTAGTCACGTGACCTATTGCTCAGCAGGAATACAGTGATAGTGTGTTTATTTTTCTATGGCAACTTACATACAACACTAGCTTATGGTACGTGAAAAGGCATCATTGCCTTTTTTATTTTTATTTATCCCTACAACAATCTTACTTTTTAATCATACTTTTGACATGAAATCATTTTAGCCGAGCATGGGAAAGAGGCGTTTCTTCAATTACTTTATATCTTTCAAGTATTATCTCTTCGTAATTACTCTATTATTTAGGGCGTTTTTAAATTAATTTATGTTCTTACAAAAGTGCTCTTAATTATCTGATCATAAGTGAAATTAATGGGCATTTTATATCAAGCGGGTCTTAACAAGGCCTTTACGGTTTCTGAGCGAATTTTGTAAAAAAAGTAATGATATAACTAACAAGATTTTTTTCGCGCTTTTATTGGTGGTGATAGAAAAAGTTGTTTAATACTGATGAGTAGTTTATCCCCCGAAGTTATCGAGTTATTTTTATTTTGTAAAAAGAGTAACTAGTCACTAGTTACAACACAACTAGACAACCAGTTACTAGTCAGAGAACCACTTTTATTTGAAGTTGGTTAAAAAGGGGCTGCAACTCAGTACCGTATTAAACTGACCCAGAGGCCTATAAATGCTAATTTCATTGCGATCGGACAGCCATCGGCATGAGTAAAGAGGAACACTGTGATCATCGCAGTTGCATAGTAATTTGTGTTGCAGTCCATGCAACAATGGCTGTTCTCATACTACCACCGACACGACACCTAAACGATATCGGAGGACCAGGTTTCACCTATCATTGGAGTGTGTACCGGTCATAAGACAACTGAAACACAAATGTTTCTTTACATAACACTGTTTATGTGCCTTTGTAATAAATAAATAAATATGCTAAAACCACTGGTGGGGATTTCTGGAATATATCAAAATATCGGCGCCATGAAAAAAACCATGGAGCGTGCCATGCTTGGTATCTCTTTACTAGATCGAGTACGTAATACGGAAATCCGGCGTAGAACTAAGGTGGTTGATATTGGAGACCGTTTTACGAAACTCAAGTGGAGCTGGGCAAGACACAATAATTTGACTATAATTATATTGTGACTATAATTTGGAAGTTTTCAAGAGTAGAGTGAATAGGTATCTTCTAGGTAACCGTGCTACAACTTCGACCACGTCATTGCTTAACATCAGGTGAGATTGTGGTCAAACGGTTGCCTATATTGTACAAAAAAAAAACTTGGCAAGATTTGGTGATGGCAGGTGGAGTAAGGCCTTGACAGAATGGTGGCCTAGGGGACACAAAAGAGGCCTTGGCAGACCAACAGCCAGATGGGTAAGATGTATCGTTGCCGTACAGGGGAAGACCTGGATGCAAGAGGCCCAAAATAGACACGAGTGGCATTTGAGGGAGGAGGCTTATGCCCAGCAGTGGGTTATTACAAGCTGCCTATGATGATGATGATGATCAGCGCCACCAGCGCGGACACAAATATTTTTGTTCGCGACACTGACATGCCGGTATCGTGTAGTCTCAGTATCGTAAGTGTACAATCGTCCAATCGTTGTGCACTTGTGCATCGAATCAATTTCTTGGCACATTTCAAAGGAGTTTATTTATGCTTTACATAGGCAGACTTAGGTATTTGAACTTGAAATAAACATCAATGAATGTCAGTGTTAAGCGTTTTGACCATACTGTGGTCGCAACAAAATAAAACTAAGTCTAGCCAAATTGTGTTGCATGTTGTATAGTGTCATGGGCCTGTATTCTTAGTCGTCATATCGAATAATTCTCACCTCGACTCGACCTCAAAATCGTGCTTTGATTGTTACAGTTGACAAAATTACTATAAGGTATGATTTCGAGGTCGAGCCGGGCCGAGGATTATTTGTGGTAACAGTTAAGAATACGGGCAACGATGTGAAAAAATAATAACCTATAGCTACATTCCTAGCTATAAGAAGGTAAGTCGTTATAAGGTCAATACCTTATAGCCTAATTATTGCCTAAATGTCATAAAAATCAGCTTTTATACTATAACTAACGTAAGTAGAGTTACAATTTAGTCAACATTAAGGGTGTCTGGCGAGGGGTTGCCACGATGATAAGTATCTGGCAATGAATGACGTGATTTTTTACAATATTTTGACAGAAATATCAAAAAATCTGCCGTTATAAAGTGACGAAAGTATAAGGTGGTTTCCACACCTTTAGTACCGCTTGCCTGCCAGAGCCACGATGAGCCAAACTTCTCGATGGTCCATCGGTTCTTACCTGTGTTGGGAGCATGCACTGACAAACTTTCAGCCTTTATAAAATAACGAAGGTCTGGCGTTCACTGGCTCTTGTTTATTATAAACTAGTATTTACAGATTTACATGACTGACTTACCATAGTCCATTTTCTATTCAGAAGATATTTTACTTTTTATAATCTATAGAATATACGCTTTGAATAAATAACTTTTAAAAACGAACCACTCACTAGTAAGGCACGCGTATAATATAATGATACACAAGGTTGGAGTTTGCAGGAAATAAAAATTGTAAGTAATCTCACCTACACTAATTCAAACACAGATATAGGTTGTTCAAAATTTTGTCAGTGACGTATTTTAACTACTTTAGTTTACGCATAAACATTTCACACGCTCTCTAGGCCCAAGTTAAGCAGAACTTGTAGGTACTATGAGAACTAGATTTTCTGATAGATTTTTTTTTACAATATTATGGTAATTATATTCGACAAATCCCGATTTCTGGGGATTTCAATAAATTCTTTTTAGAAATCCTCTCTGTCTCCATTGATAGAATGGAGCCAATAACATTACTAGCATGTTACGATGTAGCAGCTGGGATTTTTGGAAAAATAATTCCAGGATTCCCCAACACGTAAATCGATCCAAAATCATGTCATAAAGTAGCTAGTCGATCGCAGTTAGAAATTTTGAATGGTATTATTACCTAACAAAATAATGTTATAAATATTATAATAAGGTACCTACCGAGATAATATTTTTTAAATACGATACGAGGACCTATTTATTATTTTGTATGTTCCTACATTTTAATGCGTCCTATATATATGTATGAGGGGTTATCAACATAAAAATGATGTCAACTTCTTATTTTTAGCATCACTACAAAAAATGTAATTTTAATAGTAAACACGATGAGGAAGAAACTACTGAAAACAGCATAATCGAGGTAATTTTGACGTGATCATGACGTATAGTATTATATGGTCTGTGCCATACCAAACAAGGGTTTTTTTGTTTTTCAGTTGAACTGAAGATGCACTAAAAAACGTACCCTTTTTTCTTATCACACCGTGTACCTTACCACTAAATTAAAAATTGCATTTTTGTTATTGTTATCTCCTTTTTTATGTAGCTTAAGCACGTACCGTGTACAGTACCCTAATCCCAAATTAAATCTACATTTTTAGCGTGCCCCCTTCGTTGATTTTTAATAATTAATCATATGTTTTAGGGACGGTAAAAATACTTTTGCCACTAAATTTTACATAATTACTTTTAGAATGGTAGGTACCGTCGTTTTTTTTTTATGTTAACGGGGGGAAATCTGCTCACAGACACCTATGCCGCATTTGAGGGATGCGGCAAGGTAGTGTGGGGATGGTGACACTCACCGACCCACTAAATCCACCCCGGTGGCCGGCCTCGATGCTTGATAAGGGACTCTGGGACCTCGAAACGACCACGCCAGAGTCCTCACCGCGTATCGCCAATAAAAAGCCCGACGTAACCTAACAATAAGTTTTCACATATATGTGAATACTTGTATTCTTTTGAGAAATAAATGATCTTAAATTTCGGTAGCGTATGAGTTACGGTTTAGCTTTGTAACGCTATTTCCTAAAATACCTATCACTTAGGCATTTTATTCTTTGAAATACAGTTACAATAAATACAGCATTTGCCGGCATTTTTGCCGCAGACTTATTGCCACAGCAACATCGCCTTTATTCTCACTAGGAAGCTAGGGCATGAATTTGGGCCGGGAGACGAGACAGAGGCATGTTCGTGTTCACACTATGTTCGTGCTTAATTCTCTGCCCAAGTCCCTGCCGACTGCGGCACAGTGTGAACGCAACATAAGGTGAAGCACGCTTAGTCATAATCTTTTCTTGAAGATTCTTAGGTTATATCTTTCAGGAAGTACTGATGATGGCTGAGAGTTCATTTCTTGGTCCATGAAAAATATACAATCCGGTTGTTTTCCACGGTCAAGGTTTTCACAGCATTATTTATATACACATGCAACAATGTAAGCTTTCTATCTCGTGTCCTTATTCCTGAACCTGCAGTTTATACTGTCTACCATAAATTGCTCTTGGGCCGGAGATTTCTAAAGAAGCGGTTCCCGTCACGTGCTATAGTACGAAGAAAGACGGTGATCGGTTTGGAAACGCCTATTTTTAGCTAACTTCAAAAAAGGAGCCTCCTCCTTTTTTGAAGTTCTCAATTCTGTTGTATGCTACATCAGAACTCCGTTATTTATAAAACAATTTAAATTTTTTTATGTGAAAGGTTACTTTCAGATTGGTCTCATAAAGTTTTATCAAAATCGGTTCAGTAGTTGGGATTTTAAACAAGAATAACTGGAAAAAAACCGGATCCAAAGAATAATAATGTGTTCGAAGAAATGGTAGGTATACCCATTATTATCAGTTCCCGGGTGATTTCAGATTTGTGTTGCGTTTTTTTACGCTGATTATATTATTTACAAATTAGTTACACCTTGATTAGCAACGACTGTTTATTTGTAGAAACAACCACGTTATTAGCCATGAAGTATTTTCAAAATGCTGCGTGAAGCACAATTTTTTTGGCAATTTTACCTCAGAAGTACGAGTACATAGGTCATAGTAATAGTAGGTATAGTAGTAGAATAGGTATAGTTGTAGTTATAGATCATCACCTTATGCAAGAAAGATCATCAGCTAAGAATATAGGGACTAAGTATTAGCATCAGGGAACATTGAAACCATTTGAAAATGACAAATTACAATCAAAATGTCAGTTAGCGACCGGTAAATTATAGAATTAGGATTCCAAGCGGTAAACTGTCATCCTGATTCTAATAGTATCAAAAGACAATCGCCATAAATAGAAGAAGAAATCAATCGAATCAAAGAAGACAATTGAGTCGCAGAACACTACGATACAATAACAGATCAAATTAGTCTCTAGTCAAGGTGATAAAAATATAAAAGACAAAATGTAGAGTTTACGGAAACTGTTATTTCAAGAAACCCAGGCCGAAGGTTCGCGTGCAGAAAGCCCATGTTAACATCTGCACAGGGGCATAACACTGTTCGACGACGAAAGCAAGCTCAATTTATATGTAAAATACGCAATTAGAGACTCTCTAAGCTCGGCTATTTAGTCTCCCAATCTGTAACTGCTGCCTACTCAATTGGGACTAAGATAGATAGAGCTGCCTTGCGCGACACAACATTTTCTTCTCTGTCGACCTTTGGAGAATGTAGGTATTCGTTGGCCAATAGGAATGAAAAAAATATATAGAAGAGGTATTGAGAATAATTGAGAGTATACATAGGCCAATACTTGGTAAAATTGCTTTCTCTATTCTAGGGAACCTTAAAAATATGTTTGTGGATTTTAATAATATTTGGACTTAGGTAACGCCAATCATATTACTACGAAATTTACGATCTGTTGAAAACAGTATTTAATAAGAAAGTATGTAATCTAAGTCAGCGAGATAGACCACATAATTTTGCATTGCAAGTGACACCCGCCTTACATGGGTACTAAGGTAGCCATTAATGGGCAGGCAGGCTCCATGCTAGATTTATTTCTAATCAGAATAGATAACTCAGACTGTATGGTTGGTTTCTGCAAAATAAAGCTAATTTGATGCTGTAAATACATACACACACCCTCACACACACACAGACAGTAGTATCATAGTGGTGACTGACAAATCATAGTCATAGATCACCAATATAACAGCTAGATAGTAAAATATATTGCAAGGGAACTATGTAGGTAACTATAGATTCAACTGAAAAGTGATTGTAAAGTACGGTGTACTAAAGATAAGGCAACTCAGAGGTAGCTGAAGGCTGATGAGATGGAAAGAGAAGTTTACATCCAGGAAGTGAAGAACAGATAGGAAGCCTTGGCTGTACGCTGACATGACAGGATGTACCCTGATAGAAAATTACTTCTAAAATAGTGACCAGAAGAAGCTGTACAAATAAAAACCAAGCGGCGCGGCGTCTAGACTAAAATCTAGACCACATGGGAACGGTGCACAATGTGCACAGTTTGTCCTACAAGTTCAATTAAGCAGCTCACACGCAATTTCCAAAACCATGTCACGTTTTGGACTTCGAGGACAACAAAGCCTGACTAATTGTGAAGACGGTTTCGTGAACGGTAACTGTTCGACACCGATTTATTGGGCCAATTTTAGTATGTACCTATCTACAGTTGCGATCTGAAGAACCACGCACTGACAGCTGATGGTTGATGACATCACTGTAGCCGAAAGTTTTATGATAACATACCTATGCGTCCCGAAGAATTTCAACTACTGATCTGAGAGAATGTCTAATGCATGGGAACCTGGGAACTGCAAGCGTGATCCTATTTCACTGCATGTATACACTTAGACAGCTCTCGTTTTAGATATAAAAATAAAGCTTCTCAAACAGAAAGACCGATCTATCTATGTATTCTCTGAAGGTACCTACTGAACGGATTTTAGTTCGCTTTTCACGAGTAGAAAGTCAATTTCCAAAGGTTTAAATAGTAAAATAGATACCTAATGTAATACATAGTATAATGTAACCCGTATTCGCCGGTCAGCAAGTTACGGTACAAGAATGATCTAAAAATCAAGTGAAGCAATTTTTATCGACCTCGCGTGCTACGCATTCCGAAGCACTGCTCTGATTTTGTTTTGCAATTATTCACGGGATGTACGGTTCACGCGTCAGCTGCGAGCTAGCTTTATGGTATCGGCCAGTGTGCTAACGCCCCATGTCAGATTTGAAGCTAGCTATGGCAGTCGGAGTTTTTGCATATTGCTATTGATGTTATACCGAGCCTTCATAAATTGTCCTTATTGGTCACTAATGTCACCATCAGCTGCATGCTATGATCTAAAATAAGATAGTCCTACTTTGTTTTTTTTCAGGTGTCAAGATTGGTGCCTTCGTAAGCTGTAGTTGACAACAGAAAATTAGGTAAGCATATCAACTAAATTACTCTCTTTTTCCATAAATTGATGTTTTGTATTCTCTAGCAGCTGTACAATGTCGAAAACTAGGACCTTAGTGTGGGTACGTTGGCACAGAGGGTCCGTATTTACAGGACCGATTTATCAATATTTCTCAATACATTTAAATATTTTTTGTGTTAAAGCTATTATATAATTTTTTGAATGATTTATACTGGGCCATCAAAATAAGCCCTAGCTATTGACTTATTTATTTCAATGTTTTGATATACTATTATGTAGTATATTTTCTAAGTATAAATAGTAAAAAGTTCACAATATCATATTCTTCAGAAAAAAAAACTTTTGTCGACCAAGCCGATATAAAAACTTGAAGCCAGTCCACCAATCCAGGCCACTTCCAGTCTGGAACATGACTTGAATACTAAACAACCTATTAATACCTATCGAGTGGGCTGGTAAATTATGCCGTTATAAAATAAACGTTGTTTGATGTCCTACCTTTAGAATATAGTTAATGTTGGTACAACATATTGTCATGATTCTCATATAATGTTAATCATAGTTACAATATATATTATGAATGAAAATACGGTTACTATATCCAGTGACTAATTTGTTACATAATTCAAAGTGGGGGGATAAAATCAGCAGTCATTCTGTAAAAATTCGAACACAAACTTGAATTCACCAAAGTGTCTTCACTTTGAAAGTGGACACACATCACTTAACAGTCCAGTTTTTTCGCATACGTTTTTGAAATTGCTCTACATTATTTTCTAGCAATGATTGTAAGATTTTAACTTGCTTGGTAGTGCTTATTTTTCATATTCCTTATATAAAACTCTCTTTAAGCTGACTGACAATCAACGCACAGCCTAACCTATAAGTTCTAGAGGTATGAAATTTGGAGGGAAGTATCCTTATATAGTGTAGGGGTGCACTAAGAAAGGAATTTTGAAAAGTCGCACCCTAAAGGGTCTGAAATCAAAGATTTTAATTAACCAAATAATGCGTATGCTGCTCCCACACGAGCAAAGCAGCGGGCGACAGCTAGTCAATAATATTATCATTTTTCATACATCACTCATTCATCTTTTCTTTGACCTACCAATTTATTGTAGAACTTTACTTCACTTCAACACAGTATTACGTAATTTCTAAAAACCATAGACTAACAATTTGGAATAGATTAGAATTCCTATGTCGTGGCTGACGAAACACAGCTAATGATGATGAGCATGGTAATACAGTTAGGTAAAAAAATAGATAAATTGTCTCTGTTGTTCAACAATTTTTTAGTTTTCACAAAGCTTACTTTAGTTGGCGTAACGCGACAAGAAATTTAGATTATCTCTATTAAAGGTCTATTTTTTATTAAAAGCCAATGTCTCGGTATTCTACACTGGTTACAGAATTTAGGGTACACAGCATACAAATAAGGGACAAATATGTTTAAGTCAACTTTTGGTAGTGACTGTACTTCTTCAGTTAACAGATGCCAAACACCGATAAGCCCCAAATAATATGTTATGCTACACACTCATTAAACATACACGTATTATAAGCAATTACACTCATATACCCCATTAAATAACGCTCTAAATTAATCATTTTTAATCCCATTAAGCAAAAACAACAGTAATCTGCGACTAGAAAGCATAACTCACAATTAATTCGACATTACTTTGGCATGACAAGGTGGTATGATGTTTCTCAGTACTGTTCGAGGTGTGACTATCTGACATCTGTGTGCGGTTAATTTTCTCTGAGTTATGATTTCCTATTCCTCTCGTAAAAGAGATGAGTAGGTAACTGTGGGTAACTAAGCTAGACCCAAGAGGGTGTATTCCGTGAATAGATACGTAATGATTCGTCATTCACGTTTGAGTTAAACTGCATAGTAACGTGTCCCTGTTATCCCGTAGTCTGAGTTTTGCTATGTTGATTTGCGACAAGCGAGAATCGAGAAACTAGCAATTTTTGTATGGAGAAAAATAGTTTGCAAATCTCCCGCTAGAGGCACTTATCGGATTTTCATACAAAATATCTCGCAAGTCGCTTCTCGATCTGCGTATCGATCAACAAAACAAAACTCAGACAACGGGCTCTGTGCTAGTGTCTTGTTGTAAGTTTTGCCATGAATGTAAAAAACTCCTCCGATAAGCTTCCAAAAAATGCTCTCTATATTACTACAGAAAGGTCTGTTGAATGTTTATTTTGGACAATTTGCAATGCCTACCTGCTGCCTACTTATTTGGATCAGTAGAACTATTTATAGATCGTTTGCAACAGTCTGCAGACATCTGTTTAATGTTTATTTTGTAAATATTGTAAGATTAATATATTTTTTTGGTAGGTTCTTTGTTTTCATTTGAGTGAATTTGATTGACTTTTACTAAATTAGTAGGTAAGTAGGTTTGTGGTAGAGTTACACAATTCCGCAAATAATGTAAGCAGCGCGTGCCACTTAGCAAGCGACGGACTTGCCAACGAAAGTGTGAGGAAGTGAAAATCAATTAGACATACATCAAACGTCCCGCTGAATGAATTGGGATTCTACAGTTCCTTTGTATTACGGACTCAGGCTTAATCTCCATTGCGAGCTGCACGGACGCATTATAAGTAAAGTACGTACAGTCAGCTTCAGAAGTAGATCACTCATCACAATTATTAGGTATTAAGTCAATTTTTTTTTATTGCATTATAGAGTTTTTACTTCATTTGCCTATATATTAAGATATTTTGGAAACTCTGTCACATCGAGGAAGTCTCTGAATACATTAAGTTCAACCTGAGATTGAGAGCCTCAAAATCCGTTTTGGAGTCAAAAGAATCATGATTTCAGAATCAAGGGGATTTTCCGACAAAAAGTCTCAAAATCCCCATAGTGGGGAAAACTTAATGGGGATATCTTTATTGAAATTTATCTCATTTACAGATTACAGGACATGCCAAAACTAAGTTATCGGACTTCAGAACCCTAAATATCATTGCCGTTGCCAAAGATTAGGCATTCTTTTTTATTCATAATCTTAGACTAAAGCCATTAGTCGCCTTTAATAAAACCCTGACAATAGCTAGTTCTTAGACCGACAGGTTTTTCACATGACTAGATTAGCAAAACATTTTTTTCTATACTGATGACAGTTTTTGTGGCACAAAAATTGTTTATCCGGATTACAGATTAGTAGATAAGTATTAATGTATTCTATCATGCTGCTGTAAGTATACCTATTGTCCACGTGCAGTCACGAAATCGTCATTACATATTTTTTTTAACTATTTTATGTATTTCCTTGTAGGCATAAAACTTCCTTTCATGATTGTACCTAACTTGGTTTTGCAGTGAGACGTAGTTGTGTAACTGCTAGACTATTTTTTTATTGAATAGCCTAATTGCTTTTAGTCAACGACTTTTATATAACGTGCTAAACAAATTACTCTAGTATATAATCATAATCATAATCAATATATATAAAACTCTTTTGAAGCTGACTTAGAATCAACGCACAGCCTAAACCATAAGTCCTAGAGGTATGAAATTTGGAGGGTAGTATTCTTATATAGTGTAGGGGTGCACTAAGAAAGGAATTTTGAAACGTCACATTCTAAAGGGTAGAACGCGAGCAACGCCGCGGGCGACGGCTAGTTTATTCATAAAAATCATACATTGTTATATTTTAGTTGTCTTGCGATTCTTTGGCAAACAATAGCTACGAGTGCTTATTTTGGTCACTAAGAGTTCCACTAGCCTAAACAGTCGATAGATCTATTTTATTAATAACTTTTTTTGCCTATGTCCGTCATTTAGACAGTCAATTTTACCA
This sequence comes from Eulithis prunata, assembly GCA_918843925.1. NCBI lineage: Eukaryota > Metazoa > Arthropoda > Insecta > Lepidoptera > Geometridae > Eulithis > Eulithis prunata. Next base: position 3,058,562 of record OU974014.1, on the reverse strand, counting down.
GTGTCAAGAAGAAGTTAAAGTGACGTCTCCGAGTATGGCACTTAGGCCTAGAGTGAGAAAACGAATAGGTTATTAAATTTTAAGTGCTTCCAATCCCTCCAGCTATTAGCGTCACTCCATTATCTGTTTCTTATTAACTGAGTGCGCTTGCGCATTCATCACGGTGCGCACTAATCAGTGTAATGGGGTGCGTGAGCGAGCTACGTCCTGGATAACACTTTAGAAACGAGCAAACTATCTGCAACATGCCCTAAAAGGTTAGGAATGGCAGAGATCGCTGCTTATTGTACCTAATAATTTTAACTAATTTCTCCTGCATTATTTTATTTGGTGCAGGTACAATCAAAGTCAAAGTCAAAGTCAAAAAGCTTTTATTCAATAAAATCTCACTGATCACTTTGAATCGTCATTACGTTTTGTATGATTAGGTATGATTACAATTTTTTTTTTTATTGGATAAGTTGGAGCTAGTTCGTCCCAAGCTTGTTTGTCTTCTAAATAATCTGATATTTTATAGTATGCTTTTGAAATAAGTCTTTGTTTTATTACGTTTTTGAACTTGCCAATCTACAATTGAGACACATCACTTGGGATTTTGTTAAAGAAGCGTACACATTGCCCTTTGAAAGATTTACTAATTTTTGAGAGCCTAGTGGACAATAAAGATGTATCTATCTATCTATTCCGGATAGATAGATATATCTTTGTCTCATGCACCAATAAACAGTATTAAATACAATCGAACGTTTATATCGGCTGAGATGACAAGATTCCAGATCTTCCTGGCTCCCAGTAATTTTTCGCTTTATCTTCAGTAAAACGATAAGAATCTATTCGTTTTTGCCAATACATACTTTCTGTACGGAATACTCCACATAATAAGTCAGAGGCGTGGTGTTCCTAGAAATAAGATAACTTAAGCACCTGTATCTAATCCATGGGTGTATTCAGGCAAGACTAAAGCATTTAGGGGTGGTGTGAAAATAAATTCAATCAGGAGCTGGAAACTGGACAGAAAAAAATACACGTAACGTTTTTATTACGTGGCTCATACAAAAACTTTTGTATGATTTATACGAAATTGTAGTTACTATAAGAAAATCTCAACGCAGCCCGTATAGTCTGAGTTTTATTTTTTTGGTCTTCAAAAGGTAAGAATCGAAAAACTCACAGTTTTAGTAAGAAAAAAAATCGATTCTAAATCTCCCGCTAGAAGCGCATAGCGAGTTTTTTTTTTTTAATGATAAAAGTAATGGAACAAGCTGATAGCTCACCTGATGTTAAGTGGTAACTTCACAAGTGTTAACTTATACAAAATATCTCGCAACTCGCCTAGGTTTTTACCACACGAGTAGTGAAATAACTACTGCATCAGGATAAAAGATCATTAGCCTCAGGGAAAATTCTGTTGAAATAACCCCTACCCTGGATACGCCCACCAAAGTACCGTAGACACGTCGACGAGTTGCTACCGAGTTGATTTAGCCCTTCCGTAGAATAGCTTGTAGTTACTACCAGCTGGATTTATTAGCTCGATATGCTGCTGTGATGATCAAATGGTCACGATATCGATAAGTTCGGATGAGGGGTAAGCGAGCATAGCGATTTTGTACAAAGAAAACGGAACCCTCAGGTATGAAGGGGATTTTGAGACAAAAAGTCTCAAAATCCCCACAAAGGGAGTCACAAAAGAGGTTTTGCCCTGTGATCACTTTGGGATCGTTTTTGTCGGAAGTCGAAACCTAGATGTTAGAAGACCGCTTCTGAAAACTACGAAAGGTTAAATTATCAATCAATGTGAACAACTTATTACAGTTACCCGATTTTTTGGGAGTTTTATCACATCTTGTTATGATCTGGTTACCAAATATTTATCACTGAAACAAAATTTTATAAGCGTTTTTTCACGTAGGTACTAGGTACTCTCTACAGTCCTTTAGCCGCGCCCTAAGCTCAAGGTTATCTCAACGGACTGGCGACGGCATTCCTTTAAAACTACTTGTCTACCGGTCTTTAGGTACCCTTAATAGGGACGTCACTCAGTAGAACTTTTACAGTTTGAAACAGGCTTAAACTGTTAAAAACAAACAACTTTTTAGCTAATTATGATGTTATTATGATACTCGCTTGCCAGCTATGGAATAAAAAACAGGATGTTTTTCCAAGCTTGATACTGAATGCTAAAACTTTCGCATAATGCAGTCTACTAGTTTTTGAGAGAGTTTATAGAAATTAAAGCCGTATGTCACCTACATACGACTTTAATTTGTGAAAATACTTTAGACCAATTTTCGTCGGAGGATTATTTTATTGTAACTGACAGTTTGGATTGTAGGTACAGTAATTTAGCAGTTAGGTACTGCAATAAAATGTAAACCAGTGTGCAGTGCAGATGGTCACTAACATGATACTTAATAGAAAAATATAGTTTTTACCGAAAAAAAACATAAACGCTTTCAATCCACAGCCCTATTTTCAAGTCCTTGAAATAGATACACTGATAGAGCAATTACCAATCTCGTAATGCTCTGATTCTGCAAGCATTAATCTATGTTTCTATTTATGGTTCTACGAACACCCTGCCTTAGCAAGTACAGTCAACATCAGTAGAGCACTGCCCCAGACTTTTCTTACAAACGCCTTTAATAATAATTTTATTCATACCTATTTCAAATAAGTATTACGTTTTACCAGATGTGGTTTTACTATAATTATAATTGTGCGACTCAAATACCTACCTGTTAGAAGTAAAGATAAATAAATAAATCTTTATGAACTTTACACAACGCCCCAACACGTCCCAAACTTAGCAATTACAATAACTGGAAAGTAAATTGCTGTAAATAGAATACTTATATAAGTATATTTTATGTAAATACATTCCTACTTACATAAATACTGAGAGAGAGTAGAGAATAATCTATCAGCTAAAATTTATGATTTAGACTTCATAAAATACACCTAATTAAGCAATAGACAGACAGAGATCAACTTTGTATGCGACTGGTTTTTTATTTGATGTGCAGCCCGTTCATTGAATTAATATTATTTAATTAAATACATAATTATGTACTAGTAATTGGCAATAATACTTGTTATTCACAAGATTTGCATGAGTCAGCGCACATAACATAATTTATAAGAACTCCCGCAGTGGCGCTAGTGTTTTGCAGAATTATGGATAAAGAAAAAGCTAGTTAAATAAACATTGGTTTTGCCTTTACGAGTACCTTTGTAAATCTAGTAGCTTCACTTTATTTACAATTGTTTTTATAGAGGGAAGTTTAAGAAGGTTTTATTTGTTTGTTTATTTATTAGGATACCAGAGAATAATACGCATAGCTTTTAACTAAACTCATACATAACGAGATCATGCCCTGCGCTTTTGTTATCTGGAACAGAAATAACGAAACTATTTTGATTTTCTACCTTAGAACATTTTTATGAAAACTAAAAACTAAATTTGTATGAAAATCTTGTGTGGCTTAGAGCGTTTTTCAACATCAAAATATGGGTTAATATTTATAAAAAAAATCCATAAATTTAGTGAAATACACAGATAACTAAAATAATTACCAGTTAGTTGAAGAACATTACCTACATAAACTGAATATTTAATCAAAAAAGTACCTTGCGAGCAGTAGCGCGTTGATGTTTTTTGTATGCTAATATAAATTATATAGTGAAAAAAAAGAGAAAAAAAAAGGAGCAGTCTGAGTTTTGTTTCGTTAATAGTAACGAACCTCGAGAAGCGTACTTAACATCAGGTGAGCTATCAGCTTGTTCCATTACATATATCATAAAAAAAAAAAAAAAAAAAAGCGACTTGCGGATTATTTTATAATAAGCCAGTAAGCGCTTCTAACAGGAGGTTTGTGAGCGATGTCCTCTTTTCGGAGATAAAATAAACCTCAGACTACGGGCTCAGATAAGTACTTATTTTTAATGTGATTAACACATTTCAACATAGAACATTATTAAAACCGTCTTAGAAATACTTACGATAACATGACTTTATTATGCATTTTTTGCGGCATTTCTAAATGAACACAAATTGATCTCAATAATTTGTGGGCGTGATTCGCTCAGCTTTTTGTCCGGTGTGCAAATCCTTAAATTACATGTTTAGTATTAATCGGTGAATAACCATTGCTCATTATCTTAATACCTGCCAATCAGTGTGTCATTGATCCCTTATAAAGCTGCTAATCCATCAAAGTAGATATTAAAACTTGAAACTATAAATCTACACAATTGAAACATCATTATTACGCTCGCCAATAAATAACTGATTGTTTTTAATTTGCCTATTATGTTCTGCTTCAATGGACAGATGACTTTAACTTTTTACGTATCAAATGTTCTAACGTCAATTAATGTCAAAGTAATGGATACGTTTCAATTCGTTCGAGAAAAAATATCGTGACATGGTTTTTTACATAAATTTTACGTAATTTCAACTAACTGGGCTTTAAACCTGGTTGTTATATGAAAAACATGAGTTAGTAATGAGGTAGGATCATATGACTAAAACGTTATTAGTCGTTATATTACTTCAAAGGTTCAAAGACTGCCGCGCTGTCTGAAATGTCCAGCAAAAAATATTATTCAATATTATTTATTGCCAGTTCATCAGTCTAATTCGTAATGACAATCGATAATACAATAATATTATATTCCTTTTCCATTACTATTTATTTTTCTGATATCGCATGTAAAATAAACGGATTAGTTAGTGAGTTAGTTCCTTGAAGTCTCTATTGTGCGCGGCGTACCTACCCCTCGAAGCACTGAAACGCTTAGATGTATGTATATGCCACTAACGGTCACTTAAAAATAAAGTTCACCAATTGGATGCAGTCAAGTTTACCTTCTCAAGTATGCAGTCAAGTATTTATTTTCTGTACAATTTCCTAGAAATAAAACAAATCGCTTTTAAAGCAACCTATTTGCCGCTTGATGGTTCCGAATAATTGCAATAATTGCGAGATCATCATGAATTAACATTTCTTACATAGGTATACATTGCTTTGGGTATTCCGAAGAATTCACTCAATTACAAATTACAATCAATTTTTGATGCTCAGGCATGCGAGTAGGTAAGGTACTTAAGCAGACATTGTAGTATGGTTTGTATGCGTACGTACGTACTATGATAACTTTTATTTTATTTCAAGAATTTTAGGAAAACTAACAGCTAGGTAACAGTTATCATAGTATTTATTAAGATGGTGAAAACCGTTATCATTACAATCTGTTTGTAACATTTTTCATTGGCTATAAAAGAAACTCATTTGGATCTTTTTAAATTTGTATGGTTCCTACATTCCTATGGTTTTCACGCGAATTCATAAATCGAGTTATCTCAACTGTGCTATTTCATCATCGCAGTTACAGGCGAGATATCTCCAATCTATGGCCATATTGGCCTTAGAGGGGTGAGAGGGCAGGTAGGATATCAATACCAGTTCCTGGGTGTGATTAGGAGTTATGGAGCCTTTATGGAGCCCAACAGTGGCAATTTGTGTCTGCGTGAAATATCATAAACTCTATTGTTTCGTTGTATAAAAAAGAAATTAAAAGCAAGCATTGATAGAAAATCAATGTAGATTTTAGGTAGGTATATAAAACTCGAAGGTGATGAGAGCTTGTAGATTTTTTTTTATGGCAGACGAGCAGGCGGTTCATTATTAATTCCACTTTTAGTCGAACGTTTTAAAATCTACGTAAACATTTTACTATTTTGATAAAATATTTAGCACATTTTTTGAAACTTTACTTATTTCTATTAAGTAGGTACTGTTCAGCCATAGTTTGCTACTCCAATAACATTTTTAAGATCTCTCTCGTAAAATTAAAAAAAAAAAATCCCCTCAAGAGTCAACAAATCCGTCGTTCCGCTCCAAACACCAATACGTAATCTATCACGTACTTGGCCATGTCGTTAATGAAAAAGAAAAAAGTAGGAAACATCTGCTTTCTATGGCAACTTTTATTCAGCACGCTAGTGGTAGGTGCCTGCCTATCTACGTGTTTGCTAATAACTGCAACCACAAACATGCTGCACAGCTCGCTCCCAGTCATGCAACACCTCGCACTTAGGTAGGTATTATTTCCTTCAGGTTCTAGTGGAAGTAATAATAACACTTGCACTGACGGCTGTCACATAAAGTGTGAGAAAAGCCGGATTGGATGCATCCGGCTTTTAAAATTGCGAGTGTGTGTAGGGTTTTAAAGCACTTTAAAAATAGTTTTTATATCTATTGTATTTACGATCGTTTTTCACCAACATGAATGAGACAGAATTAGAAACTATTTTAAAATCTACGATCGGTTGGCCGTAGTGGTAAATCTACCGTGCATGTTATTGGCCACTCGGATTCTCAACTAACTGGAGTAGATAGTTCACCTACATAAAACAGTAGAAGAATAAACAGCGTAGGTACCCACTTGCGGTAAGTACACTTCCTGGCTGCTGTTCGGTTATTGTAGTAGCAAACAAAACCAAATGCTGCAGCTAATGTTGATATTATAACCGGACAACCGGCTTTTGTCGGCTAGTACAACCCTATACCATACTTGGGACATTCTCGGCACGTATGATTTCAAACACTACAATTTATTAGTATTAAATAGAAAGGCCTGGAGCGTCAGAAAGTGGTGTTTAGACCTTTAATTAAAGAGCTGGTATTATTTTGTTTTTATTTATCCGTAGCACATGCCTAATGGCTGCAAAGTTCGATGTCTCATAGTCTCTTAGTGTCTCGTCGTTTAGTGCTTCTTCATTTCCCTTTTTCGCTATAAAATCATGGGTGTAAACCATAGAAACAGTAATAAATCACTATTAAGTAAGACGAGAATTTTTCAACCTACATAACAAATACAGTAAGGTGTCCAGACTTTATTCAATACCATAATTTACAAGGGAACTTACCATGAAGCTAACGAGCAAAAGCTTTGTTATGTAGAAAATTCATTAGTGTGTTCTAATTGCTACTTATAACTGAACAATATCCAGTAACGAGTTTTACTATTGTTCTGTGTTATGTGTTTTATAAGTTAAGAGTTAAAGCGTCTTTGATTATACTGATGCCAACTTATCTTATGGCAAATGATTTTTATTGATATTTAAAGAGCGCTTTTCATTTTATTTTTTATTTAAGCAAGTACCCATCATGCTTAAGTAGGTACATTTAGATCATAGATAGAGATGATGTTCGGGGATTTCATGTTAAATTTGTTGTGGGCAAGTAACTTCTGTGTAACACTTTTATATTGTGTACGTGTACGGATATAAATTAACTAGATACCTACCTATTTACAAACGTCACGACTGGCTGGTCAGAATTGAAAACATTTGGAGATGTGAAATATGTTTTTAACTTTTTGGATCAAAAGAGCTTCTAGTACCTAAGCGTATTCTTAAAATATAAACAAGCAGTCTTTGTTAATTAGACTTCTTCATTACTTTGAGCTATCTCTTGATAGAAGCTTAAAGATAAAATAAGAAGATAAAACTGGTAACTTTGCATATTATTCCTCTAGAGAGTTAATTATGCTTCTGGTTTTCTTAGAAGCAGTCATCATGTATGAAAATACAGCGGTAAACAGTTTAGTGCATTTAGCATTCTTCATTGACTTTTGAAGTGTTAAAACTCACACTCGCATAATCTGTGTCCTGTCGTTGACCTAAGAAACTACGAATGGGCTTGGTACCTTTATACCACAGTAGTAAGTATTGATCTTTTAAATGAAAAAAAGATTTATTTCACTTCAAATTTACGTAACGCGTCCAACATTTTTTTAGTTAGAGACCCATCAATATCTTAATACCTCACGCCCCGAAACCTATAGTATAATATATTCGCCGATTTCTTAGATTATTCGAGTATTATGAACTTAATGTCTTTTTGAGAAATTTTGCCCAAAAAGCCTAAAACTTGAAACTTGCTCTAACACAAATTTGTCACTTTAGATCATATTTTTTGTAACTTGCACTTATGCTAAGATGTGGGTATTACATTATTTATTTATTTATTACACAGCTGCTTAAATAAAACTTACAGTCTAAGACCAAAACGTTTTATGAGCCATAGGAGCATTTAGATGCTTAAAAAACATATACAAAGCCTAATAAATTGCCTTAAATTTGTATGGAATATATCAACCTGACGTGTCTGAGCAATACATTTCATAAAGACCAAGGCTCTGTTGATATGTAAGAACGATTCGGGACAAAGTACCTATTTGTTTGAGCGTGCAAATGTACCCAATTTACATGATTTTCTTTATTTCGTGCCGGCGACTTTCCCTGCCGTGTTGGGGGCAAGCGGCACAAATTGCCACCATTACTATAATTCGATGTCGCATTGTCTGAAGCGGACCTATTTGAAAGTAAAAGATTTATGATCCGTTGAAATGAGACTCGATCATTTTATAGTGGACTGAATCGGTGGTCTTTCTCTGGGGATGTCTTCATACCATATGGTGCTACAACAAGGTGTATTTTAAGTTAGCATCCATGCAAAATCAAATCTTCCTGCTGTAGCGCCATCTATCTCGCTACATGAGAACTATCCTAGATCGCGCAAACGAAGTTATCACGGAGTTTGAACATAAGTAATACTACTGAATACCATCCATTGGCCCTCGGACCCCGAGCCAAAGGTCGCTCGGCGTGGAAGATCTTCCCTTTTCGTAGGAGGACACCATATCCTACAATGTTCTCCTCACTGCTCAGGTTTTTTCTAGTAACTACAGTATGGGGATCTTCAAATGAGCTTTTTGAAATTCTTCAAGGGTCGGCAACGCGCGAGTAACACCTCTGGTGTTGCAGGCGTCCATAGTCTACGGTAACAGCTTACCATTAAGTGGGCTGTAGGTATGCTTGCTTGTCTACTAAGATGTCCAGGCAACCACGCTGCGGTGTGATTGAATCTAACATTAAAACGACTCACCTCGTACTAAACTAACGACGCTGAGATGGGGTCTCTCTTGGACGAATTCTGTATTAATACATCCAAGTGGTCTCTACAAGTCCAGTTTTTTTTTCTGCTTCTCCGGTTGATGATGATGTATTTTCTAATATCTGTATATGACTTCATATGACTATATTCGATCATATAAAAATCATGATCGATAATAAGCAACAGTTAAAATAAATTGATCTATAATTATTCTAAAGAGATATTTAACGACACATAATAAAGTGCTCGCGTCGTTTATTGTACATAATTTTGTTTTTGTGAACTTATAGATTGTATAGTTTTATGCTAGACAGTTTTAACAGTACCTAGTCTAAAGGCTAATCTACACTGAGTCAGGGACTTTTTCCTACAACGATTTGCTATTGTATTCATAAAATAAAGTGTACATTGTCAGCTAGGCAGTTTATTTTACCGAACTGTAGGTACATTTGAAAAGTAGCACAGATTGAGCTCTTTAGTACCGTAGTAATACTTTTAGCAAGCTAATAATTTAAGGTACATAACAGCCTGTGTTAAATACGCACTAAATACAATTACTTACCAATATAAAAAAAAAAAATACCTAGCTGTTAGTTTTCCAAAAATTATTAAAAAAATAAAATACCCAATACTTACATACTTTCTTTATAAAGCCCAATTATTTTCTAAAAGATAATTTTTCAAACCAAATGGTTGACTCTACCGGTCAAAATATCGCCCCACAATTTTTAGGTAAGTAGCTTCAGAACATGGACTAATAAATTAGTCCATGCTTCAGAACAAGTTATGGCTGACATAACGTTACTCAATATAACAAGAGCAAAACCATGTAACCATAATTTCACAACGCACTAAACACGGTTTACAAATGAACCTTAATTCACAGCCCAAGTGTTACCCTAATGATAATCCCATAGTAACAGAGTGTATCAATTTTGATGTAATTACGGGAAGCATAAAAATTTAAGTATAATTATCTACCTTTTTAGTATAATTTGGATGCACCGAGCGTTTGGTGAACGAATTTGGTAGACCGGACATGTTTAGAGATGAACAGAAAGGTAGTAAGCGCAATACAATAACAAAAACGGTGCAAGTAAAGATAATGCAGTTTTGTAATTTATAGAAAACTATAGCTGCCGCCCGCGACTTCGTTCGGGTCCCGTTGGATCCCGTTGATTTTCCGGGATAAAAAATAACCTGTGTATTAAACCAGGTCACCGAAAATATATATTCCAAGTTTCATTCAAATCGGATCAGTAGTTTTTGCGTGAAAGAGGAACAAACATACGTCCATCCATACATACATCCTCACAAACTTTCGTGTTTATAACATTTGTGCATACCTATCACTGTTGGTGTGCAACTAGTTACGACAAACTAAACGTGCCAAGTCATAAAAAAAAATACAACCGAATTGAGAACCTCCTCCTTTTTGAAGTCGGTCAAAAATAACTATTCCTCTACATACCTGTAAGGCTAGAAGACTCTTTTCGTCGCGTCATGATGACATAACTTAGGTAGGTACCTACCTACCTATCACGGGTTATTTGTTTTTTTTTTATGTTAAAAGTAATGGAACAAGCTGATAGCTCACCTGATGTTAAGTGGTAACTTCTGCCTATAACAATGCATTACCTCACAGAGCAAGTCCAATGAGGACGTACCCTGTAAGGCACTGCGTCCATCACTCTGAGACGTAAAGATCTTGAGTTAAGCTGGTTTATAAAGATACTGATCTTTTAACGGGTGTCAGAATTGCGTAGCTTAGTATCATGATGGCGCTTAGGTATTAATTGCCTTGTCTTGGTTCGCTGCGTTTGTTGGAGAAAGATTGAATTAAATTTTGCGTTCATAAGTGACGGACTGTTTAGCAAATTGCTGCAGTTTCTTTATGCCAACTTCCGAAATGAGAGGATGTTTGTATAGGCGACCAAGAAATTGGTTTACCACTCTAAGGCTGAATATCATTTGCACGTACAAAACATCAAGGGCTATTTTAGCTTGACAGATTAATAACTGCTACGTCAGAATCTGTCATTCCTGCTTATTTTTTCCTTAGCGAATAATTATGTTACTGGGAGATGTCATCAAAAGTGGTAGACCAATTTCTTGGTCGCCTATACATCGATTATTTACTGTTGATATGGATGATACAATTTCAATAGTGTTTTCATTTCTGTGTAGAGAATGATCCTTAAATGTTTTCATTATGATTTCATCGTTTGCAAGGAATTTTAACTTTTATACAACATTTCTATTTAACTATTGCCCGCGACTTTGCTCGCGTGGTAGCATACGCATTATTTGGTAAAAATGCTTGAGCCTAATTTTAGAACCTTTAGGGGGCAATTTTTTAAAATCCCCGTACATTATAAGGATACTACCCTCCAAATTTCAAACCTCTACGACTTATAGTTTAGGCTGTGCGTTGATTGTCAGTCAGCTTCAAAAGAGTTTTATATATTTAGAAAATAAAAAAACATCTTATATCCATTAAAACAATGGGAACTAATAAGTCAATCAAACCTCCAGTTGGCACACTAAAATGGTCGCCAGTTTATAAGTTTAGTGTTCCGCTCCAATTTTGTACACCGGAACACTTAATTTTTCTTTTCTTGTGATAAAAGATGGATCAGGACAGGAAACATGAAACAAAACATGCGAACTCAATTAGGCAGTCATCATGATATTAGCACTTTCGCTTCCCACATTTGCAGACATAAATTGTATTTTAATGTGTTCACTTTCCTTTGAAAAACAGATTTGAGGTAATTTGCTACTGAAGCCTCGTAATTTGTGTGGTTTTTGTATCGTCTAGGTGAGATTATAGCTGGCATTGAGATTGAAGCATATCATCCCCCCAATTACGTAACTTTGTTGCAATCAATTTTTATTATAAAACGGAGATAACGACTTTATTCGGTGTGTCTTTAAAAAAAATCCCTATCATTGTCATTTGCACGACAAAAAGACAAAAAGAAAAGAGACAGCAACAGATTTAGCAGCCTTTTTATGCTAGCGCAGCTTCAGAATACCAATACGAATATACAACGTACTTCAAAATTATGAAGATTTTGGGATTACATATCAATTTTGTTCTGTGTTGCATTAAATCTTACCTAAAGAAAGATAAGGAGACAATCTTAGGTTAAAAACCAAGGTAAAGATAATCAACTAAAAGTGTTTATGGACCAGACAGTTTAAATAATCCCTTAGACAAACTTGCGACCCTAGTTAAAATAGTACAAGTATCTGAGTACTTCGTCGTCTAAACGTTACTACGAAAATAAATAAAGTGGTATGCAACGCTGCTGGTGTCCACATTATCGTGATAGTTTCAGTAATCGATGTCCCTTTTAGTATTCTTGCTAGGAATGATAGCTAAATACATTTTAAAACAATATCCCGTCGACTATGAAGACAAAAGTGGTTGAAAAAGGCCGTAAAATAACTCAGTTCGGTACTTAACGTAAATATGGAACTGATTATTTGCAGTATAAAACGGAGTTCATAAAAGTTTCTCGTTTCTTGTGTTTTGTTATAAACTTGGAAAATAAAGTAAAAAGGTGGCAACATCGGAGTATACCCTGAAGGCAGATTTAAAGTATTGGACCTTTTTTCTTCATAGTTATTACAGAAATGTAAATACTGGCACGCAATGCAACATTGTTGATATTTTAAACGGAGAACACAATGAATTGAAAGTGGCTCTATTTAAAGAGCTTGGTAAAAATGTTGCTGATAAGTAATTATAATTATCTCGATGCAAAAAGGCATCATCCCAACGTTCACCACATTGGCCAATTGTTTGGCAAAATTTTACGGTCTTCAAAAAGAATAATTCACTGATTTTTTTTATACAAAGTAGTTACCTATTACTACCTATTACAAATTATAGAAATATTTCTCAAGTTATTTTATTAAACAGTTTATTTTTTTACTGACTAGGTATACTAGGTATATTATAAACGTCCGTTTTCAAGTTGGTGAACGTAGCAAGTAGGTTACACCAATTAGCTTTGCAAAGTGGTTAATTGAAGTCGATAGTAAGTACATTCTCGCATTTATTGTAATAAAACAAAAAGGTCTAAGTGCTTTTGGTACTAAATGTACTAACTAATTCACAAGCTTCAGAATTCCTGCATTATCATAATTACTTCTTATCCCACGATTGAAATGTATAGATGAATACAATACATTCGACTAAAATTTTTTTTCATTAAGGGGCTCACTTATAAGTCAAGTCAAGTCAAGTCAAAAAGCTTTTATTCAATAAAATCTCACTGATCACTTTGAATCGTCATTACGTTTTGTATGATTAGGTATGATTACAATTTTTTTTTTTTTTTATTGGATGAGTTGGAGCTAGTTCGTCCCAAGCTTGTTTGTCTTCTAGATAATCTGATATTTTATAGTATGCTTTTGAAATAAGTCTTTGTTTTATTACGTTTTTGAACTTGCCAATCGACAATTGAGACACATCACTTGGGATTTTGTTAAAGAAGCGTACACATTGCCCTTTGAAAGATTTACTAATTTTTGAGAGCCTAGTGGTGGGAACAGCGAGTTTGTCTTTGTTTCTAGTGTTAACATTATGATTATCACTTTTTTTGTTGAATAGATTTATATTTTTTTTAACATACAATAAGTTTTCATAGATGTACTGGCAAGGTACTGTCATTATATTTATTTCTTTAAACTTATTTCTTAGTGATTCTCTGGGACCCATGTTATAAATTGCACGAATAGCCCTCTTCTGCAACACAAATATGGTGTTTATATCTGCAGCACTACCCCACAACAAAATGCCGTACGACATAATGCTATGAAAGTAGCTGAAGTAGACTAGTCTTGCGGTTTCCACATCTGTAAGGAAGCGGATCTTTTTGACTGCGTATGCCGCAGAACTAAGTCTCTTCGACAATTTATCTATGTGTGGGCCCCATTGAAGTTTATTATCTAGAGTTATGCCTAAAAATACTGTGGTGTCCACGAGATCTATATTATTTTCCTTGATTTTTACATTAGCATTTGTTTGTTTGACGTTTGGTAGAATAAACCGAATACATTTCGTTTTCTTTTCATTTAGTAATAAATTGTTTACATTAAACCAGTTTACAACCTTAGAGATTGCATTATTTACATCGTCATAATTAGTTTGTCGTCGTTTCACTTTAAATACAAGTGAAGTGTCATCTGCAAACAGTACAATCTCATGATCGTTTCTAACTACTCGTGGTAGATCGTTAATGTAAATTAAAAACAAGAACGGTCCTAGTATTGATCCTTGTGGTACACCCATTTTTACCACTGACCCCGGAGAACGTTTTCCATTAACATCAACTCTTTGAATTCTGTTACTTAAGTAAGAATTAAGAAGTTCAAGAGCAACCCCTTTCACACCATAGTGGTTTAGTTTCCTGACTAACGTTTCATGGTGCACGCAATCAAACGCCTTAGATAGGTCACAAAAAATGCCCAAGGCGTCATGTGACTGCTCCCAATTTTCAAAAATATGTGATATTAACTCAACACCCGCGTCGGTGGTTGAGCGACCCTTTGTAAAACCGAATTGTTTATTGTCAAGTAAGTTGTTTATTTCAAAATGCCTTTGCAGCTGATTAAGCATAAGTTTTTCAAAGATTTTACTAAATGTAGGTAGCACTGATATCGGCCGAAAGTTAGTAGGGTCAGAATGACTACCTGATTTAAATAAAGGTGTTATTTTACTATGTTTCATTAAGTCAGGGAACTCACCACAATCAATGCATTGGTTGAATATAAAAGCTAGATCTGGTGCTATAAGATCAATTACGGATTTTATGACGGCAACAGAAATGCCCCAGAGGTCCGTGGTTTTTTTAACATTTATCATTTTAAAAGCTTTGACAATGTCATTTGGTTGCACATAATCGAAATTAAATAATGTTTTGAACTCAGGTATATTTTCTTTAAGTAATGACTCCGCGATTATGTGCGAAGAGTTTAAAGACTTTGTAGTGGAGACTGGAATGTCGGTAAAAAATGTTTCAAATGCTTTGGCCACATCATCATCTTGGTTAATGATAGTGTCGTCAACATTTAGATTGAATACATTGTTATGTGTTTTGACTCTTCCGGTCTCACTATTAATTACTTTCCAAGTTGCTTTGATTTTGTCTTGACTAGTTTTGATTTTTGAGCTTATATATTGGGATTTGGCAATACGGCAGACTTTTTTGAAAATTTTCGAGTATTTTCTAACTTTTTCTTTGAACTCTTCACTGAAGTTGTATTGTTTTTCACTATAAAGATCGTACAATGTTTGCCTGCTTTTATGAATACCTGCTGTTGCCCACTCACTGAATTTAGAACTGCCAGTGACCATTATCGACTTAGATGTAAAAATAGAATCGAAGATGTTATTGAATCTATAGAAGAAAGTTTCATACAAGTTATTTGAATTACAGTTACTGTAAGTTAATGTGGGAAGCTTGGAGATAAGGTCCAGCTTTAGCTTATCCAGGCGATGCATGGTCAATGGGACAAAAGTAATTTTTCTTGTTTCATTATTTCTAGTTTGAGCTTCTATTTTAATAAGTTGACCAAGGTGGTCCGATGAGATGTGACTAATTACATTTTTACTTATTATTTTTACGTTGGTAAAGATGTTATCTAAACACGTAGCCGAGGTGGCTGTTATCCTAGTTGGTTCCAGAAATACATTTTCGAGATCAAATGATTTAAATAAAGTTATTAGTCTGGTATTTAAGGAACATTGAACAAGCAGATTTACATTGAAATCGCCGCCAATTATAATTTGTTTATTTGTTTTACATATTTTATACAAGATCTCTTCCATTGCTTTTTCAAAAATATCAAATGAGGCGGATGGTGGGCTGTAAGCGCTTATAACAATGAACTGCTCCAACTCTACGCATGCTACTTCAATGTGCCTTTCTACAGAGTGGTGGACAATATCTTTGCGTTCTTTAAATTTTATTTGTTTATTTAGTAATATTAATGAGCGACCTCGAATAAAGCGTTCTCTGCAGAAAGCACTACCAACCTGGTGATCACTGAAACTAAACATAAGCTCATGACATTTCAGCCAGTGTTCTGTGACACAAATAATGTCGATGCTGTTCGAGGTCATGTACAGTTCCAGCTCTAATTCTTTACTACGCAAACCTTCAATGTTCTGATGCACCAAGCTGGTATATTTTAATTTATTTAATTTGATAGATTTACTTTTTGACTGACTAGATTGATTATTAAAGTTATTTCTCTTATTATTATTTAGACTGAAATTTTTATTATTATTAAAATTATCTTTTTTATGATTATTTAACGAAATTATGCTAGAGATTTCCTCTATTGTCTGATATTCTAATTTAAATGACTTGGAATAATTTCCATAGTCTTGTTATGAGTGTCATGATACTGCTCAATAGAAGCAGTTTGTTTAACCAAGTTTTTGGCTGTAATATCAAAGTAATAAGATAGCGAAACAGCTACCTGTCGTTTGTAAAAATTAGAAAGGTAATATTTACCTTTAGTCAAGTAAAAAGGTTTACTAACAATATTGTTATAGTCAATTAAATGTATCAAATTATTATTGCACAGTATTGTATGCAAAGTCATATTTAACTTATATCTAAGATCATTTTCTGCTTGTGGCCAGCTGTTGCTGTAGGGGAATGTAAACATTACAATTTTGTTTACTGTTAATGAGCATAAAGTCTCAATGTATTTTATTAACTGAACTTTGTTTAGATCACCCCTATTTCCAAGCCAAATTACTAGATTTGAATTAGAATTAAATGAACATTTAGTGATTTTTCCCATGATTTCATGTAAACTAGAATCAGGTAAACAGTTATTCATGACTGAGTGGCCCATTCTTGAATATAATATTTGACCCATATTTTTTCCAATTTCATCGCTGAACATTATGGTGTTAGTTTTATTATCTTCACATCTATGTGACCCAACATACAGCTGAGAAGTTGATGTAGATAAACACCGCATAACCCTTAATTACTCGTGCGGGGTCAAATTAACCCAAAGGGTAATTAAACACTCATGGGGGTTTGTCCCACACATGCTTTTAGCCAAGAAACCAGAATAAACCAGTAAGTATTGCGCCAGTAGGTATAAGTATGTACCTAGATATACAGATTTCTATACAAAATTCTGCATCAACAGTAGGTAAGCAAGTGATTATGATTATGGTGAGGATTTCTTCCAAGATCAAATTAGTCACGGTCTACTTAGAATATACTCTCAGTCTTATCTTAGGCACGGTAAGTAGCTGCATTTATCTGATTAAATTAAATTCGAAATACAGTTTGCGACAAAGCAAAATGTAAATAAAAATGAACAATATAAATTGAGCGTGGAGCGTAAAATCTAGATGCTTGAATTTCGATAGATTAAGTTTACTTAGTTTTAGAATTAGTTAATTCAATAAGCACTGAAATAACTTAAGTATTTTGCCTAGTCCAACCTAGTACGAGGAATTCCGCGCACTAAGGCTACTAAGTTCCTACGTACCTACGTACTATTGAGTGTTTCGTTTGTTTAAAAAAGTTTGTACAATTCTATCCTTGAAAATCACCAATAAAGGTACAGCTTATCTACGTATAGGGAGGGAGTAAAAAAATATTCTATTTGCACCCTTTGGATGGGTATGGAACCCTAGAAATGAGTAGACTATGAGTAATAGGGATAAATAACCGGCCTTGTCTCGCTTCTCGACATGTTTTCATTTTGTTTTTATTTTAGGAGCCAGTTTATCATGCGTTTAATGACAGATTCTATAAAGTATGAAAAAATCTTATAGTTTAAATGTTTTCAAGAGAGCTACATCGTCCACCGCAGCACGAGATTACCGTCAAACGTTTTCATGTGTGAAAAAATACTCTATGTACCTCATTGAGGAACTATTACTAACTACGCTAGTAATATTAATTCAATGATGTACCTACTTACTTACCTAAAGTCTTAAATACATGTTTATTTATATCATGTATTTTTAACTGCTTCACATGCATTGAGAATGTATAAATTGGTGACAGATGGTTTCAATTAAAGTTGGTCCAATTTGTCGGCTGCAATGGGATAATTGATTTAATATCGCAAAAAATATCACGACGGTAGCTACCACAGAGCCCGTAGTCTGAGTTTTGTTTTGTTCATCGATACGCATATCGAGCAGCGACTTGCGAGATATTTTGTATGAAAATCCGATAAGCGCCTCTAGCGGGAGATTTGCGAACTATTTTTCTCCATACAAAAACTGAGAGTTTCTCGATTCTCGCTTGTCGCAAATTAACATGACAGAACTCAGACTACGGGCTCATTAGTACTGCATCGTTTCTTAGTCACAAAACTAAGACAATTAATACAAATCACCTTTTAACCGTGAGATATTAGTACTACACAAACACTGGCATTTTCCCACCATTAAAACGGTTAAATAATGTTTAAATGCTATTTCATTCGTTGTTTTAACAGTATTTTGATGTAATTTTGTATTTATTTCAATTTACATTTGCAGTACATGTAGAGCGGGCAGTGTACCAATTCGTCACTCGTAGCCAAGACATTTTATAGCCTCGAGCTGTTGTTAGACAAATAAGTGTACTTAATTCTCCGCAAGTCACCTAAGAGTACCTATTTAAATCTACTAAATAGTATTCTTAATTTACCTAGGTGAATTAAGTGGACGGCACCGATAATTTCTCGCGATGGAGGTTTCATTTTTAGTTGGTCTGGACAGGATATAGAAGAAGTTTTCTAACGAACTCTCTTTCTTTCCAGATGAAAACGATGGAATACACAAGCCACATCCTTCTAGCACTGGTGGTGTTGAACCTCGCACACCATGGGTACAGTGCACCCACGCCAAGGAGGTCAAGAGCCGCCGCCATACCAGAGGATATCGAAACCTCCAGGTCAAAAGCAGCCACCTTAATAGAAGACGCTGAAACCTCCAGAACTGCTTTACCAGAAGGCAAAACCAAGCGCCGAACTTCTAGAAAATCGAGAGCTTCCGCTATACCAGAGGATACCGAAATCTCCACGTCACTAGCCAGTGCCTTATCAGAGGAAGCTGAAACCTCGAGAAAGTCCAAAGTTGATATACCAGAAGATATAATCAGTAAGTTAACTTCCAGAAGATCAAGAGCTTCCACCATGCCAGAGGATACCAAAACCCCCAGGTCTATTTCTACAGCCTTACTAGAAGAAGCTGAAAATTCCCGAAAGTCCAGAGCCGATGATTTACCAGAGGAAACTGAAACCTTGAGCAACCTGAACTCTAAAAGATCAAGAGCTATAAGAGAGGATACCGAAATGTCTATTCGACACAGCAAGCTCGAAGACAAGTTCAAGGAGTTCACAACCACACAAGCCCCACCAACCAATAGAAAAAACAAAGCGCTGGATCTATTTGGATTCTACCCCTCATTTCTATCCTCTGGCTTCGATTTCCCAGAGGACGATGACAATGTAAACTTCACCGTCAACGACGATAACTTCGAAGATGAAGATCTTTCTAGGACTATTCCCTCGAGACGCCGACAAAATAACAAGAAAAAGAACGGGAATGGAGAGTCGTTCCAGAACGATAACCTGAACTCCTTACAGTATGATAATTCCCCGATTTTCTACATAAGACTGCCTCCAACTCCGTACATGTTTGTGCCGGGATTAGGGTATGTTTCTCAACCTCCCAACCTCGGCCCACCCATGTCGCCTATGATGCCTCAAGGGGTTCCACCTCAAGTTGATCCCTTCATCAATCTGCCATTGGACTTCGTTTCGAACGGCAAACCTACCGGCGTCTACCAATGGAATGGTGGTCCTGCCTATCCCCAGGTTCCGCAAATGCCTGTAGACCCTTACGGCTTCGGACCCCAACCAATGCTGCCTCCACGACCGAGCTACAATATGCCCACTTACTCCCAGCCGAAACCGAAGCCTAAGCCGACCCAATCGAACTCGAAGGTGACAAACCTGAAGGGCCAGTACATGTTCAATGGGAAACCGGGAGACAGCGTGTATGTTTTGAGGGACACTTACAACTCAATCTACTCCGATGCACTGCAGAACTTCTATCCTTAGGCACGTGTGATGTAGAGTAGGAATTGAATGGCTCGTATCGAGCCGCAGTCGTGGACAAATCTTGCCCGTATGCAAGGAAATATAGGATAAACAAAGTCATGAATGCATCACTCCGTCCAAGCTATATAGGAAGCCTTTGCGTTGATATTGAAGGTTTGACTGTGAGGTACAACAATATAATGAATTGTAAAATTTGCCGAATTAACCCATATTCACCTTTTTACCTGTCTATACCTGAATACTCCAATTTTCTCGAAAAAACAAATTTTGGAATATACCTATGCAGTTGTTCTGAAATAGTTTTTTCTAGGGAGTATAAATAAATTTTAATAATTTCTAATTAGATTATACATTGTTTAATCCTAATAAAACACAGAAGAGCCCGAGTGGGAGTTTGTAATTTTGATACTTGACCGAATCATTTTGGTACTTAGTAGATAAATCGAACTTCTTGCATTTACCACAATGACATTATTAATATAATTATGTTTAAAACTCCCGCTCAAGAGTAGTTTAGAAAGTGTGTTTGTGAACTCTATATACATATCATCATCATTCATACATAGAGCCTATTTTATGGACTAACTTTTTAACTATGTATTTAGCTACTTCTGTAACGTCTATGCCTAAAATTTTAAGATTATTATTATTAGAAAACTTTATTTGTGAGTCATAAATAGGTCAATAATAAATAGGTTTTATAATCACTTTAAAAATAAACTATAATGTTTAGTCTACTATTTATAGGAGTAACCTACTTTTTTAATAGTTTGTTTTTAGTATTTATCAAAAATCTAATTTATTTTTTTATTTTGTCTTAATACCTAGGTAGTTAAATCGTAATTGTAGGTACAAATAATAATACTCCGTCCTTATGCCCTTAAAAGTTTATATGTATTTTGATTTTTACTACCATCTTCGGATAGAGCAGATAGGTAGGTATTCAAGAAAATTTAATGAAAATATCTTACGAATAAGAATGCAGGTAATTTATTAATAAATAATTATAATTGTGTACATACTATAGTACTCGCTAGAAAGTAGGATGTTAGATATTCAAGAATATTACAGCGTTAGGTATAGGTCCCGACACGGATTAATAGCGCTCAGCGAACGTGGAGTGGAAGTGAGAAGGTGCTTTCCGCAGCCAAACAGATATAAAATTCTACTTCTGCGCATGCAAGATCAGCTCTATTGAACCGTGCTGGTACCTCTACGTAAATACCTAATCAATATTTTGTAAAAATGCCGGCCGGGCTTCTAGCAAGAACGAAAGAAATGATAATAAAAGAAAGTAGGTACATGCTTTCTTTATAGGTAGAATTGGTACTTAGATAGGTACATAAGTTATATTTTATAAAATTACCTGCTTTTAAAAAAATAAATATTATTTTATAAAATGAGTTGTTTTTTTATGCCACTTACATTATGTTTAGGTAGGTAGTTATAATGAATATTTACATATAGTGCCTTCTGGTAAGATCGGCGTATTAGTAAGTCCGGATGCCAAGCAATTGGGCGATATTTTTAAATGATAATTGCTTAGTTACCTGATTTATCCGGACTTAATATTACGCCGATCTTACCAGAAGGCACCCTACTATGTTTTTTTTTACTCTCTTCAGACCCTTATAACTTTACAATCCCTTGACCGATTTACTTCATTTAATAAACCAGTAAAACTTTAAAACACTTTCCATAGACCTATTAAATTATGTGAAGATTGAATAAGCCGCTCGAAAGATCTCGTCGAAAAACATAGGCCGAAGAAAGTAAAGAAAGAAAAAGTCGTACAAAAATATGAAGTTGGATGTCAAAGAATAGGGCTTTAGTTAGGCATACCAAAACCGTTTTTATTTTTATTCTAGTTTAGTTTTTGAGTTGTAGTAAAAATTATAAAACGCGCTCTCCGCCCTCTATCTCGAAAACGATTCAACGTATAAAAGTTTTATTGAAACAAAAGTTGTAGGGAAATTAATCTTCTACAATATCGATCATACATACAAATAGCAAAAAACCTTTAGGAAACGAGATATTTACAAAAGTTACATTTTTGTGACCTTTGACCTTGAGATTTTAATGGACGCGAACACCCTACCATATGTAGGTTTTAAGACAACTTTTAGGATGTCAAGATACATGTTTATACGAGTTTATAGCTTGTTATCTCAAATTCCTAGGTGAAATGATAATTTGACTATACTAACATAAACACATTTTGAATTTATCATGAAATTATCACTTCCCTTTCAAGGTTCTTGAAACTAGAGTTAAGGTCAGACAGATTATAACTATTTAATTTGAAGTATGCGAAATGATCTAGGTGTTGTTGATTTACCTACGTCTGGGTGGGATCCCGGAGCTAAATGACGCCCCTGTTCGTTACTGCAACCCAATATTGAGATGGAATTCATGGAGCTCTGAGATTGACTTCTCAGATGTACTAACTAACATCTATTACGTAGACGTTTGGGACTCAATAAAACTGTCAGATACTTGATGTCTAAGGCAGAACAAAGTTCGCCGGGTCAGCTAGTTTAGAACATAAAGTGCCACGTATTCACTCTCGCTATGTGTTTAATGTGAAATTACCTAATTTAGTATTTATTTTTATGTAGGTATGTAATAAAGAGAAGAAGAAGAAGAACGTTTTGTTTTAACATTCAAAGACCTTAATGCGATAAAGAGTTTATGGTCTTTGGCAGTCAATGTCAAATGTTTCTTCTGATGTCAATGTCAGAGTCATGAAACAAAGTAGTGTTCACAACTTAAGAGTTTGTCCCATAAATTCAGGGTATTTTTTGGAGGTCTAGCGTACATATTTATAAAAAGAACATAATTTTGTCAGTATCTGAAACAAACAAAATATGTGTGTAATATAATGTTACAAAGCTTAAATTAAATATATATTAAACTTA
Organism: Eulithis prunata; assembly: GCA_918843925.1. Classification (NCBI taxonomy): domain Eukaryota; kingdom Metazoa; phylum Arthropoda; class Insecta; order Lepidoptera; family Geometridae; genus Eulithis; species Eulithis prunata. The sequence goes on along the minus strand of OU974014.1, from coordinate 3,035,566 downwards.
AGTTAAATCAGTTATGCTTCTCTGACGATGATGTTATTAGGTAATAAAGTCCTGAGCTTAGTAATATTATCGTATTTCAAACAAAAAATAAGAACAACGATTTTTTTGGTTTTCTATCGAGGTTTCTTGTCGTATTTGTATAATTTTATCGGCATGGTGAGTGATTTGATTTAACTTGATGAACTTGATTAAAATATTTGTATTGTAATCATTTAGTGGCAACCCCGGTGGGTGGTCCGTCGGTCGTTGTTGGTCGTGTTATTTCTTTTCTTTCGTGTAAAATAAAAAATATGGTCCAAATTAAAGCGTAGATAGGTAATTCGTGCCTCCGAGACCTACATCCCACAAAGAAAGATAACAAAAACGTCCAGAACTTAATATCTACGTCCTCTGATAAGTTGCTCTGAAAAAATACGTAAAAACAACAGTGCTATTAGGTAGTGACGACGTGCTTCAAACAAAAAATCTAAAATGTGCATAGGTTAGTGAGACTTTGCCACTTCAGTATTGACCTGTTGAGTGCAGCGATGTTTCGAAGTCGGAGCTGGTTTGGGGCTGCCTGGGGGCGCCCCAAGAACCCTCATTCTTTGGAAAGGTTGAAATATTTACATAACATCCTCTGCAAGAATACTACCGTTTCTGAAAGCAACCGCGGAACCTTGGTTGAGTCTCTGAGGTGTATAGCAGAGATACTTATATGGGGGGACCAGAATGACAGTTCCGTGTTTGAGTAAGTACCAAGTAATATTTTACTTAATATGTATCTAAACAATCCGTGGTATTTTTACTTATAAATATTTTATTTTCTAGTTTCTTCCTAGAGAAGAATATGCTGTCATACTTCCTTCGGATCATGAGACAAAAGTGTGGTGGATCATCGTATGTGTGCGTTCAACTACTCCAAACGCTCAACATACTGTTTGAAAATATTAGGAATGAAACATCATTGTGTGAGTATTATGAAAGATAACTGCTGACATTTAGAGCACACGTTGACTCAACGCTAAGGGTTTGAACCCATCACCATACCGTGGCGCCGCCGTCACCTTGCTTACTTACGGCAGCAACCGTATCAACTGTCATTTATTTTAAAGGAAATATAATTCTTACGGTGCCAAGCGAGTGTGCCGTGACTTAGCTCCTGTGAGATGTGTCCTGCCCCCTCTTGCCTGGCCTTAACACTAAACTTTTTATGAACAAATTTGTAGTACAATTGAAGAATTAGTGAATTTTATGGATGAATGACTGAGTACCTAATCCTTAGCTTTTACTTGTTTGTATAATTATGCTTTGTGGGAGAAAAATAAATACATTATTATTATTATTATGTTGTCTTAAAAGTGCACATTAATTACAGATTATTTGCTAAGCAACAACCACGTAAACTCAATAATCGTCCACAAGTTTGATTTCTCCGATGAAGAAGTGATGGCCTACTACATTTCCTTTCTAAAGACTCTGAGCCTTAAACTGAATAATCACACCATTCATTTCTTTTATAACGAGGTAAGTGACTTGACAATGTAATTCACTGGGACATGGTCAAACTTAATCATTAGGAATTATGAAAAGGTAGAAAACTATACTTAATAGGTAGTAATTAATTGAGTTTTCTTCAAATTTTACAATTCGCTTCTGACATACCAAGTTGTACTAAAAATGTGATTGCAATATTAATTGATTGTCATCTAGTTTTCTTGCATTTTGTTTTATTGTATTGCACATTGTATCATTTTTATTATTTACCGTGTCAAGGCCTTCGTAATTTAATTTAGTTATCTATTGATCACGTGAGTTATCCAGAGTTCAATATCTAATCTAATTGTTTTTATTGGTACTAAAAGTTTGGCACCATGACTAAATTAAATATTTTATATTATCATCGATATGATGAAGGTCAAGCTACATTTGATAGGCTCTGTATCCAAGGCAGATGAGTGGGGTGTACCTACTATTGATGTATTTTTACCTCGCAAATGTAAGAGGTTGGCTTGTTCAGTATGACGAAAAGGTAATAATAATTATGGTAGTACGAGCGAATAGATGACTAAACCAAGGCACAGAATAGAATAAGTAGTTACTTAAATAGTGATGATGTTTTTCTTCGTCGTTTGAGACGGTTTATTGTTATAATTCCCACTAAATTTTTCCCACTGTCTGGTGGAAATTATGGCTATAAAAATAATTTAGGTTTATTTTATATTATCACTCCTTCTAAAGTAAAACGAATAAACTTTAATTTAAATCAAGTTGTATAAGATTTGTAACCATAAAATGGACAAACCATTAAAATGTTTCTTAACTTTTACAAAAAAAACAATCTTATTATCTTAAGGTATGTTATTATATTATCAACTAGATGAGAACCCGGCTTCGCTCGGGTGAAATATGACTCATAATACCTACAACTTATGTTCACGAAATCTTTCTTACAAAAGCTTATCAAAATATCTCAATTTAAATTCAAAAAGATTCGTACTGAGGTGACTGACAACTCCAGCTCATTCAAAAAACTCTTTTTTCCCAACAGGGGTCATAGAAAAAGGTATAGGAGTCAAACTGTCAGTTTCTTTTCTATTCTTTTAGGCTTTAGTCGGGAGAAACTGATCATCGTCGTCCAGTTTCTAAGACTTTTTAAAGTATTACTTGCGCTTATAACAAGTAAAATTCAGTACTATGTTCATTTTTTTTCAGCACACCAAAGATTTTCCCCTGTATACTGAAGCAATAAAGTTCTTCAATCATTCGGAATCGATGGTACGAATCGCAGTGCGTACACTCACGCTCAACGTGTATCGGGTTCAAGATGCGAGTATGTTGCGGTTTATACGAGACAGGTAAGTGTAAAGTAGCTTATAAACAAGTCAATGTATACAGGTGAACCATCTAGTTATCCCCTGCATATTTAACCATACGTTTCCACTAAAAACATTCACAATAAAACATGCACAACTCTGTGAAGATATCGATTTGCGTTTCCACCGCCAAACCTTGTGCATGTTTAACATTTTGAATCTTGTGTATATGGTTTTAAGGATTGTGTTGTGAAATTTTTATTTGAATGGATTTAGTCGAATTGTTTTATATGTTTTCAGAACTGCAGCGCCATACTTTAGTAATTTAGTCTGGTTCATCGGCAAACACATACTGGAATTGGACGCTTGTGTTAGAAATGATGCAGAGTAAGTACTATGCCTTGCTATCACATTTTGTGCTATAATACTATAACCTAATCAAGTTTCATAAAACAATATGGTGTCCCACCTTTCGTTATGTTCCGCTAATTCTGTGAGGTAAAGGTGTAAAGTTTCATATGCCTGTAGTTACACAGACGCACTTATATACTTCAAACTGGATATAGTAATGCGAAAAGTTCTGCTTAGCGCGAGAAATAAGCTCGGTGTATAGCATTATTTAAAAAGAGTCTTAATTGAGAAACTATTTAGAAATCTGTGCATTATTATTTAGTTCATATTTTTTTTGATGTAGGCATTACTAACATTAACATTTATTTCTATAAGCTTTGAACAATACTGTTAATCGTATAAAGTAAGGCTGCCTTGTTCCAGCCACCAATCACAACAGAAGCTCGATGACTTGGTCGCCGAACATTTGGACCATCTCCACTACATCAATGACATTCTATGCCTCAACATTCCCGACCTAAACGACGTATTGACAGAACATTTACTGCACAAACTGTTTGTACCTCTGTACATTTACTCCTTGACGCCGGGATCCGTCAGGCGAATATCGACCTCTTCGCCTTACAACAGAGATCACATTCAAAGCATTGAGACGATTACCAGGAATTTGGAAGCTATTCTCTCGGGGAAAAACACAGAAGCGTCGCCGTCGAGAATGAGCTTCCAGAGGCAAAGGTTAGAATCGGAAGATGAGTTGAAGCCTTCAGTATCTTGTGTAGTATCATTATTTCTACTATCACAAGTGTTTTTAATAATAACTCACGGTCCAATAGTCCACGCCTTAGCTTGGATAATTCTCCAGTCGGATTCATCTGTTTTTGAAGACGGCGCGACTAAAATACTAGAGATGTACATTAGCAACGCAAAATCCAGCGTTAAATTGGAGTTTTCGAAGCCTCAATTGAGCCTTGAAAAAGCTTTGGAGAATACGTCTCAAGAGCGTGATTATACGACGCCGGAGTACGCCGGCGCTAAGTCGTTTGGATACGACACGGATCACTCGAGCTGTGACCTCGATCCTGAGTTAGTGTCGACCTCGCTTCCGTCCACTTCACATATAAGCGAGACGTCGAGTATCGCCCACGATTCAACCGAAGATCTAGTCACACAAATCCATTCTCCTAGAAGCGTAACTCAGAAAAACATCCCCGATTCACCTTTGCCCGATTCGGGAATAGAAACGAGTACGTCCAAATCGGAATTCAATAACATTACAGATGAGGAAAAGCAGAAAATGCTTACTGGTGTATGTGTGAGTGAAAGAGCAACACCCGTTGAGAATGCGATAGAAAGAGAGTACAGAGAAGTTGAAAAGCGACCGTTCTTGAAAACGATCCTAGACTCTCTCGATTGTAGCGAAAATGATTACAAGACTTTATTCGCACTTTGTTTGTTGTTCGCGCTCATAAATAATAAAGGTTAGTTTACTATTTCTAATTAGCCTAAATACTTGAATAGATAATTTACAATTTGTTATGCTCTTGAGTAGAAACTATGTCTAATTAGTTTATCAATTAGTTCGTAATTACTTGGCACTATTGTAATGAGAATTATTTGTTTATTTGGATGCAAAATAATATGTATTTCAATTTGCTAGAACTAATATTCAATCAGAGGTCAAGTCAAGCAAGTCCTAATTGTATGATAAATGTTAGAAATAACTTGGGATAGTAATAACACACTATAGTTGGTTATATTTAAGTACAGTCAGCATCAAAAGATGATTGCAATGTTTTTATGAATAAAATATCAGATTTATTGAATCGCTTGAAGAATTCTTTAATTATTATCAACTTTATGATGTGACTGTACATTACTCATTTATTTTGATAAAAATGCTCGATCAGTATTTGTATTTATGTCTTAACTAATCGCTGTCTATGTTTCTTTTGCTCGCTCTGGCTGTTAGTGGGTAAGGATTCATAACATTTTTCATATTCATTGTTTTGGAGTTTTTGCACCTTGGACTAGAGTTCATTCTTTCATGTCTGTAATGTAATAAGTCTTATAGTATTCTATAATATTTATTTACGAATTAATGAAAAATAATAGTGTTAAATGTCCGTGAATATATTTATTTATTTATAATGCTTTTACTGGTTGGCAAAATTTTTACTAACCAGTAAAATTTTCATACAAAAAGGTTTATAAATTCAATGTTTAAAAACGACATGTTTAAACATTGAATTTGTGAATGCCCTCATGAGTGTCGGGCCTTATTTCTCGTGGTCTTATGATTTTTTTTGGTCAATACTTTTCGTATAGAAAGAACGTAATCAGTACATCTAATTTTTATAAGTGTTCTTCAATTTTCAGGAGTAAATACAGAACTACTCGACACACTGCTATGCCCAGAGTCAGAAATGTCCTGTTCTGCCAATGAGGGTTCTGAAGCCGCCGTATCGACGCCGACCAAACACCCTACGCAGAGTTTCAACGCGCTGCTGATTTCAAAACTTATGGCCATTGCCAATTCCAGTTGCAAGCCAAGTTAGTAAAGTAAAAGTAAAGTAGAGTAAAAGTAGCCACAAAAAAAGAGCTAGATTTTCTCCATTGGTACTTAAATATATTAATAAATAAAAATATGTTTATTTTTAATAAAAGGTTTACAAAGCAAGCTTAAAAATGACACTTAAACAAGTACTGTAAGGGGTCGTGTTAATTGAAACCTACTTGGTAACAGGTATTCGACCTAAGAACCGAATAGCATGACGTTTGTATATTTTGTTTTATGGAATATGAAAAGAATATCGTAAAAAAGATGAAACAATAGAACTCTGAACCTTGGAAGTAATAGATGTGATTTTATTCACGTACACAACTATTTAAAGTACTTATTTAGTTAGTAGGTAATTTATAACTAAACCTTTGTAGAGTCTATGCATTGATTCCTCGCTCTAACTAAGTAAAACTTGTACGTAGACGCGAGGGATCTCTGCTTCGGCTGTTTACTATTTGTCTCTCTGGTAAAACGGTCTAATTTATATTTCAGCGTCCAAAGTGCGCTTAGTAACGCTAGAACTAAGCGTAACTCTCGGCCGAGTAGCAATGCAAGGGGCGTTAGGTCGCGTCAGCGCGCGTCACGCGGCCGCCGCAGATTCACTGCGCGCTCGCGCCGCGGCGTTAGCGCGGAACTTCTACAAGTGTGACGACATCTTTCTGGACATGTTTGAGGATGAGTAAGTGACGTCATACTTTCTAGATGTTTGTAAGGCAGTCGAAATGCTGGGAGCATTAGGACACGTCACACTGCCGCCGATACTTTTAGAGCGCGCCGCGGCTTTAGCACGGAACTTCAAGTGTGACTTCATCTTTCTGGACATGTTTGATGATGAGTAAGTGACGTCATAATTTCTAGATGTTTCTAAAGCAGTGGAAATGCAAGGGAGCATTTGGACGATGATACATTTTATTTAGCTTGACCGTATTGCCAACCTTATGCTCTACATAATAAGACTGATTTATAATTACAAGCTTGCGAAACCCCCAGGAATCTTCCAAGCTAATCTTGCGATTAAACGCGGAAACGGGAGTCCAACCAATATCAATACCAATGCTTTACCTAATAAGATTGCTATTCGCTTGGCAGATACTGTGAGATGAGCAAGCGGCCTTTGAACGTGGAATGGCTGTGTATGGACGCGGCAATACTTCTTCCACCTACTAGAACTCCTATGTCGGGAATCGCATTCGCTAAGAGGCTGCCCGGAGGAGAGGTAAATAATTAAAAATACTTGAAACATGTCTTAAAATACTTCTTACTCTTATTACTATATAAGTTTTAACCAAGAAGATGTCTACACGAAACATACACAACTCTGTGAATGTATCGAATTGCGTTTCCACCGTCAACCCTTGTGCATGTTTGATATTTTAGAATCTTGTGCACATTGTATGTATGGATTGTGTTGTTCAAATCTAGCAACACTTACAAGGTATGGAAACGCTAAGCACAACAAATCGTTAGATCTTTACATGCAATTCACACAATGTCTTTTAGTGGAAACGCTAGCACCGACTTTACACAAGGTTCTTTAGTGGAAACGCTAGCCCGACAAAAGAAATTGTTTGTAAGGAACGCGTTGTGAATGTTTGTTGGTGGAAACCCGCAATTAGATCAGCCAAAGAAAAAATAATTTAGTTAATTTTTTTTTTTTAAATAAATTTGGTTTGTGTATAAAACACTTTAGACTGTTTCATTTGTTATACCAGTAGTTCAAAAACTTACAGATGGAGCGAGCGCGTCGCGCTATACGAACATTTTTCCTAATCCGAGATTTGTACCTCAAACTCACTGGGAAAGCTGAGACGCAACTTCCACTGACTAATGCTGCGCCATTCGTACAAGTCGGAGACGTTTTGGACCTTAGTAAGTTGAATTAAGATTTATTTTAGTTTACAGAGAACATAAGCTGTGATTTGTGTGGACTGCCGACCGTTTTGTACCTTAGTGAATGTAAATAAGGCTTATCATCATCAATATATATAAAACTCTTTTGAAGCTGACTTAGAATCAACGCACAGCCTAAACCATAAGTTCTACAGGTATGAAATTTGGAAGGTAGTATCCTTATTTTGAAAAGTCACACTCTAAAGGGTCTAGAACGCGGGCAACACCGCGGGTGACGGCTAGTTTTAGCATTAAGTTCACAACAAGTCAATATCACGGCATAATTTTATGCTAGACCCAGATCATTTTTGGATCTTACTAAATTCAAATAAGAGTTATTGTTGCTTGAACTTGAAGCATATATTTGCCGCCAAATACAACGACTGTATTGAGTTGGGATAAGGCACATTTTCTATTATCTCTAACATTGAATTCCTTCTCAGATGATTCGGATCTCATATCGTGCGATATAATACAGAAGGATGGTACATGGCAGCACAGATTCCTAGCTGTGGACAATATTCAGATAATCTTAGTAGAACCTGATAAGCAGAGGTTAGGATGGGGCGTGGCTAAGCTTGTTGGCAGCTTGCAAGATCTTGAGGTGAGAAACCAACAAAATAACAATCAGACTCTTCAATATCTGTTTATAAAAAAAAAACATTGAACAATTCTATTATGATAGCTCAAAGTCAAAGTCAAAAATCTTTTATTCAATAAAATCTCACTGAACACTTTGAATCGTCATTACGTTTTGTATGATTAGGTATGATTACATTTTTTTTTATTGTATGAGTTGGAGCTAGTCCCAAGCTTGTTTGTCTTCTAAATAATCTGATATTTTATAGTATGCTTTTGAAATAAGTCTTTGTTTTATTACGTTTTTGAACTTGCCAATCGACAACTGAGACACATCACTTGGGATTTTGTTAAAGAAGCGTACACATTGCCCTTTGAAAGATTTACAAATTTTTGAGAGCCTAGTGGTGGGAACGCTAGTTTGTCTTTGTTTCTAGTGTTAACATTTTATCACTTTTTTTGTTGAATAGATTTATATTTTTTTGAACATACAATAAGTTTTCATAGATGTACTGGCACTCAATGTTGCTCACGAGCATATTACACTGAGCTATAATCTATTTGTCTACTGCAACACACATACACACGTCTGAGAAACACGAGCGGGTATGTGTTGTTGTATTGTTTTATAGTTTATTTTAGTTTTAGTTAGTACTTAAGCAATAGTCTTTAATTGCTTCCTGTTTATGCTGTAAACTTCGATGTGTGTTTCAATGAATGAATGAATGAATGAATGTTTTATTTGCGTGAAGAGTGGTACATAGTGTGACAAATAAACGTATTATCTATCTATCTATGATGTAAAGTGTTTACCTCTGACTGTAATTTATTTATTTCGGTAAAAGTAAGCTTTATCGCCTACTACCGGGCCTGAGTTCTATGGGTATAACGTTTTTTTATGAATAAAAAACTCGACTCGCCTTCCAAAGATTCTTATCGTGACACAGGAAGACTAATAAATAATAATAATGAATATTCATTGACATTTAACACAACGCTTTCTAGTCTCAAACTAAGCAAAACTTGTACTATGGAAACTAGATTGCTGATAGAATACTTAATAGTTTTTTTTTGTATATACATACTTATAATAGGTACATAGTAACACCCAGACACAGAACAAACATCTATGTTTGCAACACACAAATAATAAATAATAATAATAAAAATATTTATTTTCAATAAAATGGTTTACAAAGCAAACTAAAAGAAGGCACTTAAATTAAGTAGGTACTAAATGTTTGTTCTTGGTGGGGATCGAACCCACGACCCACAGCACGGAAGGCAGAGCTAGACGCCTGTCCAACTGACTTGATCGTCGATATTTGAAAATGATACTCAGACTAGCCACTTGAGTCAATCATAAAGATGCTAGCTTTAAATATGCTGTATTCCTCAGATACAAGGCGACAAAGAGGACCCCCGATGTCTTCACCTAACTATCCACAAGCCGAGAGTAGGCGCGAGTGGCGCTCTACCCCGCACCGTACTTCTCAGAGCAAAGTTCAAGTTTGATGATCATATCCGGAGTATGGCTGCTAAACAACGACTTACTAAGGTACTGTTGACTTAGAAGTTGGCTATAGTTTTCCTTTCATGAGACTAATGGGTACTGTTGACTTAGAAGTTGGCTATAGTTTTCCTTTCATGAGACTAATGGGTACTGTTGACTATAGTTTTCCTTTCATGAGACTAATGGGTACTGTTGACTATAGTTTTCCTTTCATGAGACTTATGGGTACTGTTGATTTAGAAGTTGGCTAAAGTTTTCCTTTCGGAAGACTATGATGGTAGACGTTTTCTGAAAAAATCACTCATTTAGAACGGGTACTTTAAGAAAAACGCGACGTTCTGCCCGGTCACTATTTGGATGAGTGACCATTTACATCTAAGCGATTACGTGCAGAGGGCACGTTAGTTTTCAGAATATTATCTTACCTACTAAATTCCATGGGTGGTAACAAACTATTACTATTCCAAATTTGAACTCTCTAGCTTCTATTGTTCAGTTTTAGTGGTGGCAACAGACAGACACGAGAGTGTTCCGTTCTTCCAAAACTGGAGCAGAACACGAAAAAGATAATGGTAGAAATGGTTTATTTTAAGATTTGGTTTTTAATTCGCACAATTCAGCAAGTTCTTCGGCGTCGCTTAATCCCTCTATTTCACTAAAGACATTGTTCTTAAAGTACAACTCAATCTCCTGTAGAGTTCTGCCTTTAGTCTCCGGCAAAAACACCCATAAATAACCCAAACACATAAAACCTAATCCCGCGTTCATTAGAAATACTCCGTGATAGCCAATAGTCGCAAATAAAGGAAGTGCTAACTGTATGGAAAGAAATACCAAAAATGTTCCTATAATACCGAACCCAGCTATACAACATGACTTAATTTCTAGCGGATATATCTCCCCAAACAGCGACTCCAGTATAGGGCATGGACCAGCGTTAATAATAACAATAAATATCCCTAGCAGAATACAGTTTAGCCAAGGAAATTTGTAATAGTAGAGGGTAATACTCAAAGCGACAAGAACTAAGTTGGCTACTATGCCACTGTAGAACAACAATGTCCTCATTTTCATTTTGTCGATTAAGAAACATGATAGAAATGATCCAAAAAGTAAACATCCATCAGCGAGTAACGTAAACAGTAATGGGGTCGAACTCCCAGTTATATTCTGGATCATCGTGATCACAAAAGTGCAAATCAGAGCTCTACACGTGGCAACTCTGAAAATATGCAAGCAAGTGCTCAAAAGGGCAATCTTCCACATGTATTTCTGCCTTAGAGCTGTGGTAATCTTTTTTAGAATACTCACGGAGGACTGAGACGAGCCTGCGGAATCAGACTGCTTTTGCGTTTCTAATTTGATTAGTAACTGTAGCTCTGCCTTGGCGGCTTTTCCACTACCATGAAGAGCCTTAAACGAAATTGCACATTCCTCGAATCTTCCCTTAGACGCCAACCACGTCGGGCTTTTAACCCAAAATAATGGAATCAAAGCAGATATTATAGCGGGAATAACACCCAATAAAGCCACGGTCCTCCAGTGCAACAAAATCCCCAGTATGTGAGATATCGCTACGCCTGAACTGGCGCCGGCAGATACAATCATATTCAAGTAGAAACCTCTAACGTTTGGCGCAGTGTATTCCCCTGTAGATAAAACACACAGTGTAAGTACTCCTCCAAAACACGTGCCAAGAATTATTCTTGCTATCATGAAAGTCAGCATTCTTTGTGCAATGTACATGACTAACCAGCTGAACACTACTGGTGTTGTGAGGATGGTAATGGCTCGTCCACGTCCGAATTTCTCAGTGACCGCGGCGGCTAATACCAGACCGAATGTAGTGGTAATACCACCGGCTGATGCTGGAACAAATTAGAAAGATAAGGCTTAATATGACTCTAGATAGTAGTAGTAGAGCTCTTTGTGAGAGCTCGTCCGGGTTCAGTACTACGGGTAGTTTCTGCCGCCAAGCAGCGAAGCTCGCATTGCTCTGTTCCGGTTTGAAGGGTAAGGGCGCCGGTGTAATTACAGGCACATGAGACTTCAACATCTTTACGTCTCAGAGTGATGGACGCAGTGCATTGCCTTACAGGGCACGTTCTCATTGGACTTGCTCTGTGAGGTAATGCATTGTTATAGGCAGAAGTTATCACTTAACATCAGGTGAGCTATCAGCTTGTTCCATTACTTTTATCATACAAAAAAAAAAAAACTGTACTGTACGCTCCTATGTATGGTAATCTAAAGTTTGAAGAAATTTTAATAACTTTTTTGCACAGCACAAGTTTCTGCGAGTTAAAAAATCCAGCATCTAAACTTCTTTATGTAGACAAGCAAAATAACTCACCAACCCATGACATCTCATCGTCACGTAACGGCACATCACTTTCCGTAGACTGCTGTGCTGCGATCATGCCTGACATCTGTCCTACTATGTACCCATCTGATATTGCACACATAAACAGGCCGCCTATAATCAACACCTAAAATAAATACATTAGTTAGGTACGAGTATTAAACGTCTCATGTCCGAACCCAATATGCTTAGAAGGCATCACTGTAGTTATTCAAAATTTCTCTTTCGCGTTGAATTTATTATTAGGCCTTATCCGAAATAATACCCATCGAAATAAATAAAATTAAAATATTTCGTATATTTTGATTTGATGTATCTACCCAATTGCGTACCTACTACAACGCCGTATTTTTTTTTTCTAAATAGCTTTTCAATATTTAGATAAAGTTTATTTTCTTACCTTTTGTATGTTCCGTTTATCAGTACACATTTTTAAAGGCAAGTGCTTCGGGTTCACTAAATTAGTTTAATAAAAGAACAATATATTAGGATTCGAAGGTAAACTCGAAACGAAAAAGCAACCGTTTTAGTCCATGTTTTTGTGTTCTCGTCCTAATAATATACTGTGGCAGTACTTAAATAGGCTGGTCTTTTGATACCTAACGAATTAATTAATTCGACGCGTTTTGCTATCAACGTTTTAAATATTTATGTTTCTCACAATTGAAGCGAAAAACGAGTCTAATATTACGTGTAACCAAAAGTGAGATAAGGTATAAAATAAGTGAAGGAATAGAGTGAGTTGCCAAAACTTGTGAACTGTACCACAGTGGTTCACGAAACAGATATGACCACAATCTTAGCTGATGGTAAATAAATAAATAAATCTATGTATGGTAAGAAACCGGTAAGTTATCAAAAAGTATGAAACTCAATTGTTCTACTGTGTTATCAACTTTTTTGCATGTCAGTGGAAGCTATTTGTCTTTGCATACCTACCTACTAATATAAACGATTGGCTTACTAGCGAAACTCTCTAGGCTGGTTTATAGACTTTAGTATCTTCAATATACCTAAGGCAAACAACTTATCGATATATTTGAGGAAGAATATATGCTGTAGCTTCTTTTAGAATTATAAAGTCGGTATAAACGGTTCTGCAGCAAGCTTGAATAGCTATGTGTTCTTTTATTATGTAGTCTAGCGGTTATACAGCCGTCGTGTGCTACTTGGGAGTTGTGGTTGTTATTTAATTTCTCGAATTCAGTTACCCATCATTTTCCATCAATGAAGTAAAAAGATATTTGTATATTCATATCCCCCTTATTAATTCATTTATTTCAGATATAATTTATAGCACATACACACACGTAAAATGACTAAAATATTAAAAGATAACAAAGGAATTAGATTGAATATTACACTACACACTCAAGTTATAAAATTACATTTTAAAAATGTAAAAATACAACCGAATTGAGAACCTCTTCCTTTTTTAAAGTCTGTTAAAAAATAATTAATAAATTAAAACATTCAACATACCTACTGAAAGCATTAAAATAATAAAAGAATACATCATGTCTTTAAATTAATGAATGAAAGCATAAAATAAATTGAATCAAATAAAATAAAAAGTTCTCTGTACATTTGTCAATATTAAAATTCTTATTATAAAACTAAAAATTGCGCCTATTACTAAAATTAGGTATGTACGTTATAGATAAAACCCAACAGGTACAATTTTTAACACGTTTTCATCATAATTTACACAAAATTAATTCTTAAAACAATTCTAAAATAATTCTCCCAATAATCTATCATAGTTTATTTTAAGATTTCGTTTTAAATTCACACAATTCAGCAAGTTCTTCAGCGTCACTTAAATCGTCTATTTTACCAAAGACATTGTTCTTGAAGTACAGCTCAATCTCTTGTAGAGTTCTGCCTTTAGTCTCCGGCAAAAACACCCATAAATAACCCAAACACATGAATCCTAGTCCTGCGTTCATTAGAAAGACACCATGATAGCCAATAGTCGCAAATAAAGGAAGTGCTAACTGTATGGAAAGGAACAGCAGAACTGTTCCAATAATACCGAACCCAGCTATGCAATATGACTTAATTTCTGGCGGGTAAATTTCCCCAAACAGGGATTCCAGTATTGGATACGGACCAGCATTTATAATAATGATAAACAACCCGAGTAAAATACAGTTCAGCCACGGCAATTTGTAATAGTATAGAGTAATACTTAATGCTATAAGAATAACATTGGCTACTATGCCACTGTAGAACAACAATGTCCTCATTTTCATATTGTCGATTAAGAAACATGATAGAAACGATCCAAAAACTAAACATCCATCAGCGACTAAAGTAAACAGTAATATGTTCGAACTGCCAGTTATATTCTGGATCATTGTGATCACAAAAGTGCAAATCAATACTCTACATGATGCTACTCTGAAAATATGTAAGCAGGTGCTCAAAATGGCAATCTTCCACAGGTATTTCTGCCTTAGAACTGTAGTAATCTTTTTCAGAATACGCGTTGGAGATGGAGACGAGCCTGCGAAATCAGACTGCTTTTGCGTTTCCAATTTGATTAGTAAATGTAGCTCTGCCTTGGCGGCTTTTCCACTACCGTGAAGAGCCTTAAACGAAATTTCACATTCCTCGAATCTTCCCTTAGACGCCAACCACGTCGGACTTTCTACCCAAAAGAATGGGATCAAAGCAGAGATTGTAGCAGGAATAATACCCATCCAAACCACGGTCCTCCAGTGCAACAAAATCCCCAGTATATGAGAAATTGCTACGCCTGAAGCGGCGCCACCTGTTACAATCATGTTCAAGTAGAAACCTCGCACGTTTGGTGCAGTATATTCCCCTGTAGCTAAAACACATAGTGAAATTACTCCTCCAAAACACATGCCTAGAATTGTTCTTGATATCATGAAGACCAGCATTCTTTGCGCAAGGTACAAGGCTAGCCAGCAGAATACCACTGGTATTGTGAGGATGGTAATGGCTCGCTTTCGTCCAAATTTCTCAGTGACCGCGGCGGCTAAAGCCAGGCCGAATATTGTCGTTATATTGCTGGCTGATGCTGAAACAAATTAGAAATAAGGCTTACGACGTATACCGGCTGAAGTGAACGTTTTTATATATGATAATCTAAAGTTTGAAGAAGTTTTAATAACCTTATTTGCACAGCGCAAGTTTCTGCGAGTTAAAAAATCCAGCATCTTAACTTCTTCTTTATGTAGACAAGCAAAATAACTCACCAACCCATGACATCTCATCGTCACGTAACGGCACATCACTTTCCGTAGACTGCTGTGCTGCGATCATGCCTGACATCTGTCCTACTATGTACCCATCTGATATTGCACACATAAACAGGCCGCCTGTAATCAAAACCTAAAACAAAGTAATACATTACTTAGGTGTATGTATAAGCGATGTCATGTGATGGTTACGGTTCATGGCAATCGTCTTGCAAACGATTTTCAATTCTACTGAAAATATGGCCGCTCATTTTAGCTTGATAATTCTCTGAGCTCTATGGACTACCATGGTTCTCTGTTGGATGACCTCGTTTCGTATTTCTCAGGCCATAAGATGTTTCAGAGAAACTCCGAGTATGCAAATCACTTGGTTTACACAACTTACTCGTTGTGCTAGTGTGGTTTATCGAAAGAGTCAAGATTATTTATCCGATTTTAACACGTTTCACATTTCTATTAAGATTCTGGACAAAGGATTCAGAGGCACGTCTAAAACTACTCACATTTTATTCACTTTTTGCCTTGAAGCATTTTAGATTATTTGATAGATTGTAATCCCATCGCTGCCGCTAAAACACATTCACTGACTTTCTCACGTTCCCATAGATAACTAACAGCCCTTGCCCGAAGCCCGAAATACAAATTATCACTGTATTTTTGTTTATCTAAATATCTAAAAGCCAGTTTATTACCTACCTTTTGTGTGTTTCGTTTATCAGTACACATTTTTTAACGTCAATTGTTCACGGCATCAGCTTAAATTTTAAATGCTTCGGGTTCACTGAATTTATTTAATAAAAGAAATATATTTTTAGGGTTCCATAGGCAAAGTAAAAATGGACCGTTTTTTTCATAACTTTTATGTAATAAGTAACCTCATACGGCTTATAACTTAAATTAGGTATGCATCTTTTTTTATAAACTGAACTATTAATTAGTCGTTTGAATGAATGAATGAATGAATTATTTCTTGAACATATTTGTTGAGTATCAATGTTTTTAATATTCATGTTTTACAAATTGAAATGAAAACCGAGACTATCGAGATATATAAATAAAAGGTGAGATAAGTAAAAAAATAAGTTGTAAACACTTCGGAACCACAGTGTTGCTAGACAAGCCATTATTAAGTATTAAACTCAATTGTTTTACAGTGATATAACGTTTTTTGTCTGTCATTGTTCTCTGAAGAAGCTCCCACGTTTTTTTGCAACATAGATAAAAATACAGACATTATTTTGTAGGGTCCCTGCTATAAGCTTTTTATTCCTAATTTATGGTACACTATAACAGAATACTCGTTGCAAGTTATTTAATCGTTAAAACTTCATAAGTAAGCAATAATAACTATAGAAATACAGTGAATTTTAGTAGCGACACCATTTTGTTTAGAAATAAAGGTGTTTTCAAGAATTCCTTCTAACATTTACAAGACCTGCAGAACTCTTTCACGTTACACGTGGCTCGATTCACACTTGACTGGATCATTAGTGTTCATTCAAGATCTAATTATTTTTGTGCGAATAAGGTTAAGTACATCTGTGTTTACTATAAGCACACAATTAAGTATACATTCATATTGCTATAATATTAATAAAATTAACACCCAGAAGAATGACTTAGCCGTCATCCCACACTACGTGCCCTAATACTAGGTGCATGTCTTTGGCATCTTATCTACATGATATGTACAGCGTCAGGAGCCACTTAACCCATACCCTGACGAACGGGATGCTTAGATGGAGTGGGCCCAGCACCTTTACCATCCTCTCTGTCTAGTCGGCCTTATCCACAGGAAAGACAAGGTCAATTGTGGAGCTGACTATGCCAAGGGTTCTTTCACAAGGTGCCCTACGTCTTAGGTATTTGTGTCCTGAGATGCTTAAGCGTTGGCGCACGCCTGACGACAAGACGTCGTTGTCGTGTCCGTAGTGACATGAATATAAATACCTATTCTTTTAAAAAGCATGCTGTCAAAACAGGTTTTTCGGTATTTTTCTTCATATTATGCTGTTTTCGTTTGTAACTTTTACACCGTTTTGCTTTCGCTATAACTGAAATAGGTTTTAATAAAAAGTACGTTGTAATGAAAAAGCTCTTAAAACAACTTGCTTTTCAAAAAAAAAAAAAAATTCACTCCCAAGCTACACGACGCGACGTCTTGCCTTCTGATGTAATTTGACGCTAAATTTATGTAGATGCGGTGCCCGTGATGGCTGGCAAACAAAAAGTTTGGTAATTGCCATTAACATAGATAAAACCATTTCATTCATATCCATGGTAATTGCGCGATTTTTACCTACGGTGGACATGAAACAAGAGATTATCAGATGCACGACAACCCGTATTACTTACTAGTATAGTAATGATCTGTGCTCTTTCGCTCGATTGTAACCGGGTGGTAGACCAAAAGTTGATTGGTCAAATGCGGTCCGGAACAATAATACTTTTTTTTAATACAATATAGGGAACCGTTTGTCTACAATGTTAAGCGATGATGTAGCACGCTAACCTAGAAGACATAAAAAAGAGACTCGTAGCAGGCTAAAAATTTTCTGTGATAACAAAACAAATAGACGTACATATTTGTAAAGAAAAAAACATTTTTGTTATCATCCAATGTCAATGTCAATGGCGAATAAGTTGATAATGGTATCGAAACCTTTGCTGTAATGTATCCGACTTACACTTAACCAGACTTTTTTGTGTTATAATATTAAGCAGGTGTGCGCATGCGCAAGTACAATGCGATTGACGTAGAGCATTATCTTTTTAACTTTGAATATAAGCAGATAGAGATCGCGTTTTTCTTGTTTGTGTATTTTTAATGTATACATAATATTCAACTCTTTTGTTATATATCTTTTAAAAAAACTTTTTCTTATCCTTCAATTTAACTTGGTATATTTTGTGTGATCCTTCTCAGAAATAAATGAAAGCCACGCGAGCAAAGCCGCGCGTGACAGCTAGTTAAAGTATACAACTATAGATCGTTGGCCGTTAGTTCACACGAGCTCATTCCTTTACAAATATCTAATTGTACTTATATTTCTTGCAGGGCCGCACGAAATCGCGTCAGAAGAAAATGCAGCAAATCGGACGACTTCTTGAAGTTTCTGGTATGGCAGCGCCGGCGCCGGCACCGCGGCACAGGCCCCTGTTCGCTCGTCCCGGCCTTTCCTCGGTCAGACGGGCCTCTGGTATGTACTTACTGATAAAACTTCAACCTTATTTGAGCTTGATTTGTTATTTTTGTAATTAGCTCTTATTTTAGTAAATATATCTTTATACTAGCCGTCGCCCGCGGCGTTGCTCGCGTTCTACCCTTTAGAGTGTGACGTTTCAGAATTCCTTTCTTAGTGCGCTCCTACACTATATAAGGAACCTACCCTCCAAATTTCATACCTCTAAGACTTATAGTTTAAGCTGTGCGTTGATTCTCAGTCAGCTTCAAAAGAGTTGAATATATATTGATGTATACAATGAGTAGTCTCATACATACGCAATATACAATACACATTCTAAGATGACCTCTATCTGCACGAATCGCTACCAGTAGGTCTATTCTCGACCACCGCCGTTCCAAATTGGATTCGGTTTCATGTAATTTTGTACTGAAAAATGACACTACTTCTGTCAAAATCTATGGATCTGGATTGGAACTGTGGTCGAGAGTAACCCACCAGATCGTAGAATCTGCACGCAATTAACAATTGGACATGCCCAGCGGGCCTAGGATGCGCACGCGAGATATTTGTCATGTCGTTCTGTCAAAATGCATTATCTGTGGTAATGTTGTCGAGAAACCGCGCCTTTGAATTTTCAACTTTTGACATTTCTGCACGACTATTATCTCGTCCTCAGAGAGGTACGACGACTAAGAAGTGTCAAAAGTGTACAATAAGGCGCGTTTTGTCGACAACATTAGGTACCACAGATAATGCAAAAGTTCAAAAACTGGTGCAAAATGCTTACATTTTGACAGAACAGGAGTGTTAATTATGGGGAAGGGAAGGCTGAAGTAAATTAAATTGCAAATTATTTTTCTTTGAAAACCAAATCTGTTATTTCTCTGTCACATCACTCAATCAATCTTCTTCTTCTCTTCAATAATGGCCTGTGTCCGTCATTTCGACAGACAATTTTGCCAATGTCAAGTGTTAAAATTGTAATAAATAAGTCAAGTCAAGTCATTTGTCAAGTCGGCTGTCGTTTGTTTTGAAAATAAAATGGTGGATTTTCTCTTCAAAACCTAACACGAATTTTCACATTCAGAAAAACCACTTTACACACATTTATTCCAATGGCTCACACTTTATGTTACGACATTGATCGAAGGTTACGACCTAAGTATTATTGGTTAAAATTCCACCAAAATTAAACAACAATACTCACAATAACACAAGAAAAACTATTAAAATAAAAGTGCTATGTGTTGTTTCAAAAAATGTCAAAACTCGTGTCTCACTCAATCAATAAAAAACTTCTACACCGCCATCTGTCACTAGTCTACCGATGAGGTTTGCATCGTCTACAAGGAGCTCGCAAAACGAACTGTTATTTATTTCGGGTATTACGTTTTTTTTCTAGCAAATTAATTAATAGTAATCGTAAGTACCTATGTCATCTTCTGTTAATAATTCACTGAACCAATCTTCAACTTCAACTTCTTGGTTTATGGCTTTTGTAACTTGTTGTTACAATTCTGCCGGTGTCTGTTTAACCTAGTGTCACAAACGGGATGGAGGTTAGGGAAGAATAAGTATATGGCAGGTAACATTTTATGAGAATCAACGAAATATTATGACAAACTTATTTTGATTTGAACCAATCTTCATTGAAAGGTTAATAATTACCCCACTACGCAAAGCAAGATGAAGGTTATGACAGCGATTTTGACAGTGACATAAGCTTGCTGACGTCATTGTCTGTTTGCTATAACAGAAAATAAAGAATCCGCCTTTTGGACACGAGTTTTGACATTTTTTTAAACGACACATAGCACTTTTATTTTAATTGTTTTTCTTGTGTTTTTGTGAGTATTGTTGTTTAATTTTGGTGGAATTTTAACCAATAATACTTAGGTCGTAACATAAAGTGTGAGCCATTGGAATAAATGTGTGTAAAGTGGTTTTTCTGAATGTGAAAATTCGTGTTAGGTTTTGAAGAGAAAATCCACCATTTTCTTTTCAAAACAAACGACAGCCGACTTGACAATGACTTGACTTGACTTATTTATTTCAATTTTAACACTTGACATTGGCAAAATTGTCTGTCGAAATGACGGACATAGGCCATTACTGAAGAGAAGAAGAAGAAGAAGAATCCGCCTTTTGTTAAAAGATTAGTAAACCAGTAAACGCCAATAAACACTGACATTGGCAAATTCGTGGCAGCCCTAGCCACCGAACAGCCATAGCAACAAAAGAAGAAGAAGAAGAAAATAAAGAATAAAAAAATAATTAAATTGAGCTAGTATTATTGTTTGGTATCAAATGAAAAGGCTTGAAGTACGTTCTGGTAATGTAAATGTTTCTTAAATAAAAATAAATAAAAACTTTATTGAGAACAGGTACAACTTACAGCTACGTAGAGACAGACAAATGTCCTGCAAACGGCGGTCTTATCGCTAAAAACTAAAACTATTTAAGAATCTAATTAAGTAGCTCTTAACTTTTATACTCGTTTCCAGGTGAATCTGACGAGACCGACCGCCGCCTGAGAAGACCCAGCAGCCATATGCTAAAGGACGGCATTGTTGTGTATAGGGAACGAACCACGAGCCGGGAGAGGTTAGAATTCACTCATAGGTATTTGATGGACAATCTTATCGGTGGTGGTACTATTTATACACCGATTATAAAATAAGGGTTTTATACCGCGTTCACACTATGCCCATGCCGCTGCCGGCATTATTGCCACAGCAACATCACCTTTATTCTCATTAGAGAGCAAGGGCATGAACTTGGGCCGGAAGCGTTCACACTATGCTCGTGCCCGCTTCCCTGCCCAAGTCCCTGCCGACTGCGGCATAGTGTGAACGCAACATTATAAGTTGAAATTGTGTCTGTAGAACAATCGATTGATTTCAATTGAACTCGGGTAATATTGATCGACGTATCGATTGATCGATTGGCTTGACTGGCTAAGTTAAGACTACGATTGAATGAATAAATCTCACTAATATTATTAATACTTAGTTTTTTCGTATGACTTTTCTATAAAATAAAACAATTATAAATGTCAAAGTTGAGATGTTTGGAAGTTTAGATGGTGGGATGTTTGTGTTACCATCACGCTGCATCTGTTTGTCCGATTTAGATGAAACTTGGTTTGTACAATATAATGTACAATGTATATATATAGTTCGTAACCCGCATTAACACATGCTACTTTTTATCCCGGCAAATTGTCAGGATCAAACGAAACGCGGACGAAGTCACGGGCGAAGGCTGGTAATTAAATAAAAGTTGTAAATTTTTACTTAAGTAGTAGCTTACATTACATAAGTAGTATTATTACTTTCAACAGTTGCATATTACATTTAATATTGTATTAACTTAGTAAACATACTTGGAAAGCAACTCACGGCTCACGTTTAAGCAACTAAATTTAATATAACTAAATAGTAGTCAAATGCTCTCCAATTCAATGCCTTGATATTGACCTACCCTCTTAATTATTTCTCACATGCAAGATGCTAAAATACTTAACAAAATAGTTGTAGAATGTCCATTGCTGCTTCAGCAGCTCACAATGTTGACCTACCCTCGTTTTACCCAGCAGTGTATCACGAAGCAGCAGTACTCACGGGTCTAGAGAAGGCTCGCCCCGCGCTAGGCCTGAAGATATTCCTTTAGAAGATATCAAGAGAAATGCGGCCACTGTCGCTGCAGCTGCTGTGGTTCCACCGGTAAGTTACTAACGCCTGATTGCTGTAATCTCGCACTAAACGCCTGGTCGACAGGCGTCATGGCTCAGTCGGTAGTAGCTCTGCCTTCCGTGCTGTGGGTCGTGGGTTCGATCCCCACTGAGAACAAACATTTGTGTGTGGCAAAACATAGATGTTTGTTCTGTGTCTGGGTGTTACTTTGTATTATAAGTATGTATTTACAAAAAAAAATGTAAGTATTATATCAGCAATCTAGTTTCCATAGTACAAGCTCTGCTTAGTTTGGGACTAGAGGGCGTTGTGTGTAATGTCCAAGAATATTTATCTACGAGCGTCCGTTAGTTGCAATTTATGGGGGGGCCAGCATAAATCCTACTAATGTTATAAATGTTGTTCCGGCCTATGGTGTCGCGGATGCGCGCACGCACCTGTCAGCGCCGGATCAAATGTTAACGTCAAGCTGTCAACGTCAAGTCAATGTCTGACACATTGCCTTTTTTTTATACATAACCTATGTTCTTTTTCTACGCAGCCAACACGGCTCTTGTAATGATTTTGAAAATAAAACTAAAAATGTAAAATGTACATCTTCTCTACGTAATTTATCCACCCCATTGGGAACAAATGTGAAAGTTGAGATGTTTGAAATCTATAGTTACCAGCTAGTTACATCTAAAGCGTTACTTTATACATATTTACAAAATAGATCAAAATAATTGATTGGTACTTTACCCCCTCAAGTTTTCGGTACTGTAACATCCAGTATTTAAAACATGAATTATTTTATATCAACAGTCCCAACCAAGCACGTCTCAAGTCCAGCGAGTCAAAAGCAAAGAATCTGAAGAAACATCCTTCATATCTGGCGAACCGCGGCCTAAGAGGAAAGGACAAGTCGAGACCATATGATATTAGGTATACTGAATTTATTTAGACTACGTTCATTTTACCGAATACCGAACGTCGAAATTTGACAAAGAACTAAAGTCGTGGATGTGGGTAGGAGGATAAACCAGTTAGAGTGGTGATGGGCAGGACACTTGGCTAGGCGAAACGACGGAAGATGGACAAGGGCAGTGACCGAGTGGTGGCCTCGTGAGGGTCATAGGTCACGAGACAGACCACCAGCCAGGTAAGCAGGCAAGCTCGTATGAGTTAGTGGCCAACTCTAGTGACGGTGTTTTTAGGCCGCCTTAAGGCCTCCGTCGTGGCTTAACGACTGCTAGAGCCGGGACCGACAGTTTAACGTACCCTCCGAAGCACGGAAGCGCTCAGACGTAAATGCCACTAACGGTCACCCATCCAAATAGTGACCGCACAGAACGTTGCTTAACTTAGATAATTAGTGAAGATTGGCTAAGCAAGCTACGCCACGAGCGCTTGGCGCACCAGCCAGGTGGGCAGATGATATCGTGAAAGTGGCAGAAGAACACTGGATTCGATTGGCGCAGGATCGGAAAGAATGGCGTGACAAAGAGGAGGCCTATATCCAAAGAATATGTAATACGTAGTTCCTACGTAAGAAGAAGCGGAACTCCCATTCTACCAAAATTACACACTGAAAATCTCTTTTTGTATGAAACGTGCTTCAAATTTTGACCCCCGTTTCATACATTGTTAGTCGAAAGCACGAGTCTAGTTCGAGAGTTTCGTCAATCTGCCTATAACCAACAGTGGGTGAGCATAGGCTGATTAGATAGATAGATAGACGTTCATTTTCCTAAAAGGATCTAACTAGTACCTAGAGTATGAAAACAGAAAATATAGTGATATTATTTGAAATTGTAAGAAGTAGCTCCGATCGCATTGCTGTGTTCCTTTAGGGTGCTTCTCCACCAGAGCTAAGCTAAGCTAAGCTACGTTGCTAAGGATGTGTTTGACATCTACCAATAGAAATCGTTTAGTATGAAACAAACTATCCCTATTGGTGGATTTCAAATCCGCCAAATAGAGCTCGTTTGTTTTCATCAGTCAAATATACGATCAAAATGTATGAAAGCGGCGTTGTTCAATGAGCTGAAGATAAGCCACGTGACTGTTCCCAAAACGATTCTTATTGGTGGATGTCAAACACATCTTTTGCAACGTAGCTTAGCTTAGCTCTGGTGGGAAAACACCTTAAGCCATCTAAGCCGCAGTGATATAGCCGATTAAAAAAAATAACTATAAAATAATACACATGGGATAGTAATCGTTTTAAAAATCGATAGTTGTATATAGTTTGAAATATTATAACAGACAATGTCACTTATCGATTATTAGTGCATAGCAAGTTTAAATTGTCCCCGATCTTGTTGGTTCATTTTCATATCCTAATGTGACAGCACTTAAATTGTTGCCGTCCCTTTCTGATAAACTGAAACGATAAAGAAAGCTATAATTTTAGCGATGTCAAATTTGGTTAGTTTAAAAACTGCATTAACAAGATCGACACTAGTGTTTAATAAAATCACCCCTAAAATAGTTAAAATAAAAATCATATCATTTTAATTTAAAAAAAGTAAACTAATTAACTAATTTCCTATCTGATTTAAAATCTATCTGAAATGGAACTTTTATTCAAAGATGAAAATGGAAATATTATTCTCTTAATAAGAATGAGAATATGTTTTTTTTCACGCTATCTTCATTGGTTTTCTAGTGCAAAAAATATGAGGTACTGGATGATTTAATAGTGCCAAGTGCTATTTCCAACGAAAATTATGGTACGAGCTTAAATGTGCTGTATGTGATTTGTGATAAAGTTTATATTGGGACGCTCGTTATATTATGTAGGGTACTTCGAAATTTGTCCAAAAGCTGAACTGTTTTACATAATATCTTAGAGATTTCGGATATTAGTAGCAAGTCTGTTGTTAAAAAGATACTGCCAAGTAGCAGTTCCTTACAAAACAAAATGGCGCCTGAAATAAACGCAAGTTTGCTTTTATAAAAATCTCGTGTGTTTTATGGAGAGCAGTTAATTATCTCTTGAATACTTATACCACAGAGCCCGTAGTCTGTGCATTTGTTTTACTTTCGACTCGATTATAGCACACGCAAACGCATTCGCAAAGCGAGAAACTTTGTTGGGAATTGCATAATTCCAAAATCTTCCGCTAGAGGCGCTTATCCGGGTTTCATACAAAATTTCTCGCTTTGCGAATGCGTTTGCGTGTGCTATACTCGAGTCGAAAGTGAAACAAATGCACAGACTTGGGGCTCTGATCATATAATACTGTACTAGTACCTATACTATACGCGACGCATTTTCCGTCAGATGTGGCTCGACCCTAAGTTTTGATGTCATTATTTTAGGCTTGGTACGTGGCACCAGACTCTTCTTGGCATTGTCCTTTTCCTAAACTAACCTAATTTGGCAACACTTAAATGTTGCCGTCTCTCATAATCTGAAACGACAGACTGCTATAATTGTATCACTTCCAAATTAAGTTAGTTTAGAAAAATGCAACAACAGAATAAACACCATTGTGAAGAGAAAAGCAGGCTTTGTGTGTTAGTGGGAAATTTACTTGAAAATATGACAAGTAATAAATTAACTAATCAGGTGAGAGATCTCACGATATTTATTGTGGTAACTAACAATTAACAATTTTAGTAAGGACGTATTTTATGTGATCTTTTTTGACGGTACGGTATTATTTAGTTACCAAAAAATTTTTATTTACTTTTTTTATATTATTCCAAATTAAAACTCGCACCTCGTATACTTTTATGCTCATTCTAAAATAAGACATACGGCAAAATGAATGTTACGGACCTTATGGCCGAATATTCAAACGCCACTTAAATTAAGTTCATGCTTAAATTATTGCCATCTCTTACAAATGAGTAATGTCAAACAGAGGCAGAGCAATTATAAGTGGTGCTTAAATTTGAGTGATGTTTCAGTATTCCGGCCTTATTCTTGTAAATGTTTGACAAATCCAATGACATTAAACGCTACTTGGGATTTATGAGTGCTTAAATGAATGCTAACCTAACCTAATTTGTCAGAACTAAAATGGTTGTCATCCACATCTCAAACTGATACGACAGAGACAGCTATCATTTTAGTCCTGTCAAATTATTTTAGTTAAAAAAAAATCACTATAGAGGACACGAGTTTTGACATTTTTTGAAACGACACATAGCACTTTTATTTTAATAGTTTTTCTTGTGTTATTGTGAGTATTGTTGTTTAATTTTGGTGGAATTTTAACCAATAATACGTTTAGGTCGTAACATAAAGTGTGAGCCATTGGAATAAATGTGTGTAAAGTGGTTTTTCTGAATGTGAAAATTCGTGTTAGGTTTTGAAGAGAAAATCCACCATTTTCTTTCCAAAACAAACGACAGCCGACTTGACAAATGACTTGACTTGACTTATTTATTACAATTTTAACACTTGACATTGGCAAAATTGTCTGTCGAAATGACGGACACAGGCCATTATTGAAGAGAAGAAGAAGAAGAATCACTATAGAATCGGGTCCACTGTATCTTAGAGTTTTCGATCGCAGCACCCCTCAAGTACGAGTACCTACATCTGTTTTTGTGCAAAGACGTCATCTACCAAATTGAAGGTTTGAAGGGTAAGGGCGCCGGTGTAATTACGGGCACATGAGACTTCAAGATCTTTACGTCTCAGAGTGAAAATCTTATCCAATGACATTTGTCGGACATTTCCAAACATACGGTCCTAATAAACCAATTGTTAGTACATTACACCACCATTTTATAATTCTCAAAAAAAAATGCAGCAGAGGCTACTAATGCTATTGGCATTGGCATATACAGGATTTTTTTATATTTATAACTTTAACCAAGTTATCGAGGTTTGTTTTCAACCAAAATTATGTACAATTTACTTAGTATTGCGCAAAATGCGCAAGCGGCACGTTCGGATCGAGACAGAAAATTATGAATGGGATTTGGGTCAGTAGACTCAGTAGTAGGCACGTTCGGATATCGAGTACCTAACTAATTATCATCCTTTTTGGGATATTTTTTTTAATTAATAAGTTTCAGTTTTTGCTACCAAAATGTGATCAGTATCAGACACTGAGCATTCGGTTTTTTTTTGGTAATTACAAAATAGTGGTGTATAATTTAGTAATAGTTTTATTAAAAAAAAAGTGACGTTAATTTTTTTTACTTTAAATAAAATGGATCTCTCGTTACGTCCAGGTCTAGGTATTTAGGTATATAGTATTGTGTACGTACACTACGGATTATTTTTATATAATTAGATAGTATTATATGAATTACGTTACGTGTTGATTGGCTGTGGTTGTATAATTTGAAAAAACTATTTCGTTCCTACTATTTCCATATTTCTTTTGACATACCATCTCACCTAGCGATTTAATATCTGCACCACATTTAATTGTGATATTAAAATATTATATCAAAACAAATAATCGTGATGATTGTGTCAAAAAAATAGCAAAATAATAAACCTATTTCTGTAATCCACTCGGTCGAAAACCATTTTTTTATGTTGTGATTTATATAAGTGTTGCAATAATGATTGATGTAAATAATGTATTATTATGTTCGTAAATGGAAACTATTGTAGTGTTGAAACTAAATAATATAATATGTTACAAATATTACACAGTTTTACTTATATTCCCAATAATAGAAAAAAAATACTCCTGCTATTAAGACTCAGAAATAGTAATTAATTAGTCATTAATTCAAGAGCTCATCTTCATTACTTCAAGTTTTTGGTCAAAGTCAAATGTGCTCATTCAATAAAATATCTCTGTAGAGTCACTATAAAATATAGTACAGTTCTATTTCACGAAGGAGGTTGGTCTATGTCTGTTGTGGTGCATGCACGTACACCAATCGTACGTCCCCTCTCTTTGTATCTCAGTATGTCCGAGTAATCTGGAGGTTACGAACGCAAATACATCCTAACATAATTCGTGAAATAGAACAAGCGTAGATATCGGTTATTTTTACAATTAAAGGGTCTGGGGCTAATTGGATGAAGCCAAGGTCCCACATTTTTTTGTTTGTTACAATACACTTACAATCCAGTTTTAAAATGTAACAATTTCGTTATAAAGCAGCGGGAATCATTAGTTATTAGACGATTTACTTCGAAAAATGCGTCTTTTTCAATGTTGTTTATCATATTTACAGGTGTTAACGTTGAAATAATTACTTTATTTGGCGTTTTCGTAACTGCTACTGCATAAAAGATTATGATAAAAGTAAAAAAAGTTATAAATAACGAAATTAGTCAATCACGATACAAAATGTATGCAAGTCGGTCTTTTATTGAATGAGTTGAGTCAATACTTAGCGGGTTAGGTTGAGAGTAGGAGTCAGGACGGGACTTACGTATGTGAGTGTAGGATATGCCTATATTGAAATCAAACATTGTTCTCAACTATTTTCATTCTAATTTATTTGATTAATCATCTGCTCTATACACATGATATGCACCAATGCCTATAAATTAAACAAACGATGTCATGAACAACACGGATAATGACATTAAACTATTTACAATAACACAATATTACATACCATTGCTCTTTATAATATTAGTCTATATATTTAATCGTAATTTGAGCTACATACTCGATACATCATGTTATTACTTTACAATTGTCAGATGTCAACATATAATCACAGCAATCATTCTGTTGCACCAAGTGGAGTTTTACGTTCAGTTATGAAGAATAGAATAGTCTGAATAGATAGATTTTGTTTTATTTTACTGACGAATTGTACAGCTTTCATTCATTATTTTATTATAATAAGTGTGGTGTTAAGGCGTAGGGTAAAGGCAGACAACCTTCTCGCTCGCACATTTCAACATATTTGAAGATATAATATAACTAAATGTAATTATGTGAAATTACAGAGCTTCAGGGTTAAGAGAATAACAATGCAAAGGTTCAGTAAAAATATCACATTAATCCAACCAAGTTTTCTAACCAAAAAATGTGCACTTTAATTTATAGCATTGGTATAAGTTTTGTGGTCGGAAAACTTGTATGGATCAATGTGATATTTTTACTGAAGCTTTGCATTGTTATTCTCTCGACCCTGAAGCTCTGCAATTTCACATGATTACATTTAGTTATATTATATCTTCAAAAATGTTAAAATGTGCGAGCGAGAAGGTTGTCTGCCTTTACCCTACGCCTTAAACTGTGATTGCGTCCACTTTACATTTTATTTGTATGTAACTACATCAACGATTAAAGAGCAGAAGATAGAAATAGGAGAATTACGCTAAAATGATCTGAAATATACTTAAAACTATAAGCTATGAACAATCAAGTAAAAACAATAGTTTATCTTAAACTTAGAATCTTGTGACGTATTTTATACATTTAATTATTGACGCGAATAAAACAATCCACAAAAAGCTATAAATGATAAGAACAAGTACACAAAAAGTAATCTATCCATCAAAACATGGGACCTCATTATATTTTCAATCTGATAAGTTTCATATCAATATGTTGCAATGATACTAGATGAAAATATTATATTACTTTTTATATAATAACTAAAATATTAGTGGTTATATCATATAGGTGGTGTTATATTAGTAATATATTGACATCAGTTTATTAATGACATAGTAATCTAATAACATAAGACCATAGAAAAAAATACTCTCTGACAAAAGCTTGTTGAGATTCTGTAATATTATCCTTCTGTCTGCTTTTGATAAACGGCAAAATTGTAGTCTGCCTTGCCTTGACCTGAGCAATCCGTGCATGCAGTTTTTTTTGCAGAATTGTGATTTGCAGGTGGACTAAATATTTCATTTAAATTTAGATGACACTTATCAAATATAACTTTTTGTGAATATGTAGTAATAAAAAAAAATAACTATTACAATATGTACAGTAATATAACATGTAACAGTGTTTTGATATCACCCACTTAATATATAAAATGCATTAATTTACTCAATTCTGTGTCTCGATTTGAATAATATCAAAACCTAGAAACCTGTCAAAGAACACATTTAGGCCTTGAACGTATTGCCTATGAAATAAACCTATATACACGACTATGTGGTAGCACTTAATAGGAAACACGAATAAGCATGGTCTAGGCAAGCTTAAATGGAAGCACGTTTAAGAAATAACCTTAAATAATAAGATCTAGACTATTTACCAACCAATAGCAACCATGAGTTTATTTTATAGCTTCAGTGTTTTTTATATTTTATCAGTTAACTTAATATATCTACAAAATATGATTAAAAGCAAATGTGAAGAATATTTATCAAAAAACACGCAATTGCAGTTAAAGAGCGTTGATACGAGAAGTGTTGATAGTTGAATATTAATTTAAATTGAAAATGTTATGTACCTAAACTTTCAGACTAAGTACGTTATATATTTTATAAAATAATACTTCTATAAACTCAAGCGGACAAAATTTCCTTCGCAAAATAGAGTTGTTGTTAGATTGTTCAGAAGAGTATAGTTTACAAAGTATATAATTATAAATTGAAATATGTCCGCTTGTTGACAAAAATAAAATGAACCCTGTACCGGTTTAATGTGCGCTTAAATCGTATCGGTAGTTTTAAAGAAATAAGAGTTTAGTATGTGATGAGATGAACAAAATAATGTTAAGAATGATGTGTTATCTGAACACGACTAACTATTTCTTTAAAGTACACAACACGATGTCACACAAGCCAGTAAGTCTAAACGAAGCTCATATTTTTCTTAACATCTATTTCCGTCTTCTATAATAACGGAGATAAAGGAAATTATTATAAGGATTGACGATAAAACAAAGAGGAACTTGAAAAAGTAACTTTGTCAAACCAACATAGTTTTATGTATAGGAACTCTGCATTCAAGAAAATTCTAGCGTTACAAGCTTTTTATTAATAGTTATTTGCTACTGAAATGTATATTAGAGAGATATTAATGTTGTGTAACAGTTAGCAAGTAGATAAATGAAAGCTAATTCTTAGTTTTAAATAAAAGTACGTAATTGACCATTCTTATAGTTAAACAATTCAAAATAACTACATATCAATTTGATTACAAAGGTATAATTGACAAAAACTAATCAAAACTTGTATAATAAGTACTTTATATTTTCTGTTTCGTCTTTATAAACATAATTTGAAATGACATTGCTATGACACTTACCGTCATTCACTATCTAGCTTAAAAATCTGCTGAAATACATCATATATTCACTACTAAAGGTGCAAATATTTCTAAAATATATCATATATTTAAAATTACTATACTGTGCAATATACAATGCACGCGTAACATATATTATATCCATATATTACCATAGTTACTTACACATAAAAACATTACTGTTAAACAGTATCTCTCGCTATACATCAACCTTTATGTAATTAGCTCACTATTAAAACAATAATATTATATTATATACCTTTATATTTTAGTTTGGTGTAACACTATTATGTAGTTCACTCGCCAAGTTTCTATACATAAAGAGTTATGTAAGTAATAGCAAAAGATAGTTA
Organism: Eulithis prunata; assembly: GCA_918843925.1. Taxonomy (NCBI): domain Eukaryota; kingdom Metazoa; phylum Arthropoda; class Insecta; order Lepidoptera; family Geometridae; genus Eulithis; species Eulithis prunata. The sequence continues at coordinate 3,003,904 of OU974014.1, read as the reverse complement.
CTTTTTACATGAATTCTGTATAAAAGCTATTGAGCTTATTATGTCCAATTAGAAAATAAGGTGAACTTCCTATGCTTTAGTTATATCTTGGCGCTTGAACTACTATTTAAGTTGGACATCTAGTTTGAAATAAAAACACACATACGCCATAACACTTTAAACATCATTTAACAATCATTATTGTCAGTTATATATCTATTTTTATGATTTATATATTTATATAAATTCGCATCTAACCATAGGCAGTTTTAACACAATCGTTATAATTTAATTTTACTATTAATTTATAAACTGCATTGAGATGTGGTTCCCACTAACATATATTTTGTAATTTGCCAAACTATTTGTTTCAAATCAAAGAGAACGAGAAATAGAAATATGAAAATCAACGTAACAAGATTCAATTAAAGATCCACACCTCAATGAGCAGAATATCTTACACATTGGTATGAAAAATGGAACTAGCACATTCAGTATTAAATAGCTACAGAATTAGAATTAGTTTACAAGTTAGTTAAAGATACTTTTTCTACGGTAAAAATAGTAATAGCGTCGAACCTAACAGACAAAAGTCAACGCATTGATTCACTAGGTTTTAGTTTGGTCTAGCTGCTTAACACTCGTTGCTCGTTGCTCAGAGAATAATAATAATATGCAGTCGAAAATCTGACATGAATTTTTAAATAAGGCATGTAACATTATAGGTAGGTACATGGAATAAGATGTTAACAATATTATTATGGTTGACCTGAGTTTATACGTATGTTTGACCATGAACTATTTGATTCACTTCCATTTTGTTCTGTAAAAAACTATTATCGACAGTGTGTACCTCATAGATACAGGAGAGCTTCACTTGAAATGGGTTTATTACGTAACATGTCAAACCTTATCTTCAGCAATTCCTTAGAATGGTCCTTTAACTAGCAAAATATACTTAAAAATAGTTACGAATATTTAGGAATTTGCGAGAATATCCAAACGTGCAAATAATCCTTGTAGCTTACCGTATAAATCACTTAAAACGAACGCTCTGCCACTATCACATAACCGTAAGATCGCATAGTCATTGTCATTTTGCGACCTATATTGCTTGTTAGGATCGGAGTTGTGCGGGACTGAGAACAAGTTCCCCGTCTGGGCCGCTTGCGAAGGACACGTTCCTTGGCGGCGGCCTCCGCTGGCTCGGCCCGTGTAGGACGCTTTGCGGTGCACTCTGCAAGGGTCTTTGAATGCCTTGCGTGGGACCTGGCACTGGTTGGGACGGGCTGGGTATCCCTCCCGGCGGGAGTGGACTCTGCGGTGACGGGCTCTGCCGTACCGTAGTATTCGGCGCGCTCTGGCAAGGTGCGACCTGAAACGAGACCGCAGAATTAAAAGTAGGTATTGAACTTTAGAGTGAAGCAAAAGAAGCCGCAAAGCCAAAATATGTAATATTTCAGTCAAAAATAACCAGTTCTAATACTTTAATAACCTAAATGTTATACATACCACATAGCGTATTAGATTCCACTGGCGCCCAACGTGAGGATCAAATCAGTTACCTGTATAGTTTGCGCAGGCGGTTATAGAGTGAGATGTGCTAGTTCCAGAGTAGTATAGATAGATGCCGTTAATCCATTAGTGACAGAATCCAAGTATCCTCACTGGCGCCCAACGTGGGGCACAAATAACTAACCTGTATAGTCTGTGTGGGCGGTTGTAGAGTGAGATGTGTTGCGGTTCGGTACCGACGCAGTCGCTCGTCTTCCTCGCCGCTGGACAGGCTCGACACGTCGCAAGAGGATGCGTCGAGGCGGCGCGCGGGTGAGCATTGTGCAGGGCCGCGGGAGGTACCGCCAGCAAGTGGCATCTCTTCGCCTTCCACGCAACCGGACAGTCTGGAATACCATCTAATGAGTTGATTGTGAGCTTGTGTCATTGGGCTTTAGCTAGACACCTGTGGGAACAGCATGAATTTTCCACATGGGTGGCGTATATCAAAGACAGGTTCGATAAACCTTATATAAATATTATTACGAGGAATCTGAGTACGGGGCGGTTTTAGATATAATTACCTTCTGTTCTCCTTGTAGTTGGTCCGCCGACGGCAGCACGGCTTGGCAAATATACAAAAGGTAATACGCAGTAGACAAAGCCCCAGACCGGCGAAGATGAGCGACGGACCCACAAGCCGCAACGCTGGCGTCTTGAAACCCTGGAATGCCAAATGATAGTATTAAACACAGCTTGTTCTACTATTTTGTTATTTGTTTGGGGTTTTATAAATTCAAAGGGACTGGTCTTTGTTTTTAAGAGACTGCAGCCAAAAAAACCCTGCAAACTAGATTGCCCGGAAAGAACATCCATAAGTTTTAGAAAGGTAAAAGCAATTTCCACCTTGTCTCCAGTCCCCACGAAGTAGACCACGAGCCCCACAGCCAGGATGGCGAGTCCTGCATATAGCAGTCGTGCCACGCCCCACGGCTCTCCATTGATCCGCTCCGCCTCTACGTCTGAATCTGATGATGAGCCGTATGACGCGTCCCGGACCTGAAATCCACGTTACATACAATTTAATGGTTATCTTTAGTCAGCTGCTTATTTTCTCTTTGGATGTCACTAATAATTGGTCTTCATTGTATCACCGTTTTCATCACTCTGTGCTTTTGGCCTCAGCGTTGATCAATTACTTTTGATTTAGAACTTTATAGTGATTAATAGTGGGCATATTTTTATTTTAAACATGTTTATTATGGCTTCAGAGAAAGCTGTTGTCTATTCATGATAAGTGTGGATTTTAAATTCTACGGAATCTGTGATGAAGTGTTTGTGTCTAAAAGTCAGTTGATCTTGTTGAGCTAAGCTAAGTACCTACTTGGAAAACGACAGAGAAAAAGGTGAGTGCGATGATTTGATAGGTACTGTGAACTTCTAGTAATCTAAGTGTTGGTATTTATTTGGTGGAAACTAGTCTATTAATGTGTCGCTTGCAATACCTGCCTAGTTAAATCATTGAGTAAGTAGTTATGTTTAAGGTTTTATTTCTATTAGTGTTTTAGATGATAAACTAGATGTAGCGCTTCATCAGTAGATTGTAGGTAAGACCTACTTACTATCTAAAGACTCACCTTCGTTACACTAGATAATTTCCATACCCAGGTACGACTTACGACTAAAAAGCATCATGCCATGCCGTGCAACACAATATTGACACGATAAGCTTACTAAAATGGTAAATGATTTACAATCTTACCTAAACAGTTGAAAGTCAGATTACACAATCTTTTTAAAAGAATGTATCTTCATCCAGGATGTAGATCTAAGTTTTGTATCTCACGTGTGCACAAAATAAATCAAACTTTCAGAACAGCTGCCTTACCGCGAAACCCAAATGGACATCAAAACATTAATAGGCATTTACGGCATTTACACATCGGTACCTAGTCTATTAACCGGGTTTTGCGATAAGACCACTGCTGGAGCTAGAGTCAGTCATGCCCCTAACCAAATGGATTCTACAATCGCTAGAGAATATCAGGTCAACAATGGGACTCGTCACGTGACTATGTTTAGAAATGCCATCGAATATAGTATTCGCTAGTGATTGTAGAATGTAAACTTGGCTAAAGAGCAAGGACTCTATCCTACCCTGTTGTTCCTGTGCCATTTCCCTCCTCGCCTGGCGCCGGGATGGTCGCCAGGCACAGAGCAGCGCCGTGCCGCGCCGCCAGCGCCCGCGCCGCCGCCGCCCACTGACAGCGCCGCCGCTTCCTGCCACGCTGCGCGTCCGGCCGCGCACTGTACATTGCATTTTATGTTACCCTGTGGTCGCTCAGCGATAAGGGCATATTACCCTATTATCACAGCAGTGAGGGTACGAGTATTTTTCCATTACCCCTTACCCGTGGTACACGCTTTTACTACTTTATGTATCCACTAATGCACGTGAAAACGGACAATGCAGCAAAATTATTGATACTAAAACTGACTACATCGGTAAGTACATGCTTAGCCCTTGAACACCCGAGGGCTTGAATCCGAGATGAGAACTATGCTCTTTGTTCAAATGCCAGACTCACTTTTTTAGATGTTTACATGTGTAAAGTATCCTGGAATCATAAAATTGTTGAAGTAGGCCCTTAGTTATGAAATTTTTGGAAAATAGCTTCCATATCTACCCCAAAAAGACATCAACGCGCTTATGTAGTTCCCTACGTACCATGGACTAAATAAATCTACGTACCAACAGAAACAATTTATTTTAAGACTGCTAATCTACGCAGGTAGTAAAATAATATAGAATAAAATCTGAAAAAGTTTCTAAAAGCACTAAGGACTTATACCTTATACCTACCTAAATAAAGGTGTACAGTACAAATACCAAATCTAGCAGTAGGTACTACATATACCTACTTAAAATCATGCTAAACATTACTAGGTATAGGTACATACACTACCTACCTATTAATTTGGTAAGCCTCCTTATTCTAAGCAGCATTCTGAACGCATAAATCCAATTGATATCAAAACATTCTTCGTACAAAACATCAGCACACCAGCAAAACCCCCACGATTTATGTGCCATAAATAACCAATAAACATTATTGTCTCTGCAATAGATCACGGACCCTGTCGATACAAGTCACGAGTTCTATAAACAGAAAACGGGAACACATTAGCCAGTGGATTGAGAGCGGTTTACACCATATTATTGGTCCATTGGCCCTCGAATAGGGTGGTGAAATGTACCACGAAATGGTTTCAGAAAAGCCGGACTTACGATAAAATTTTATTGTTGCAACAACGGTTTATAGAGATACCTGTATACCTGATACCTGATACTGTACTGAATTTTTTTGTTTTATAACTCTTGTCTACTCTAGCGACTTGTTCTCATCTGGGTTTTTATACGCCCTTGTAAACGGTGGCGGTGCTACAAATTAATTGTTTTCATGGAAATGTGTGCCTAAATCACAGTTTGTAATACACCAAGTCGTAGAAAATATTAATGGAACGCAGAAAATTATTGAAAGGAAGGTTTTTAGTTTAGCGCCAAACCAAAACGTTTCACCAAAACCAGACCAATGCGCCCACATCCGAAGTCTGACCGAGCGATGTCCAAAAATGCCGAAATAACTCAGGCAACCCTATTGTCGTTCATGTTCAATGAGAAACCCTGCAGTAAAAAGCCTCTAAAATATCCGTAAACAGGCTTACAAAATGTCGAAAACTAACTCGTGATTACTAGCATTATCACTCTGGTATTGAAATTCAAATACTTCCTGAAACCTTGACCTTTTTGTGTGTACTTTCTGTATACTCGTAGCACAATGTGAGGCATTCATTTTGTGTGTATTGGCAAAGCATACCAACACTGCTATTGCAAAACTGAAACCACCCGAAACTTAATCTTTTCGTGATTGCTTTTGTATCCTGAACTTTTATTTTTCTACATTTTCTCAGCCTTGGTACTATCAAAAACTAAATTATAGGGGATAGTTCAGTAACGAGATATCATGTTAAAAACGTTCTACATTTTTGTAACACGGTAAAAATTATAACCAAAGTTTAAAGTCCACTATCACTTGTGGGGTCTTCCAATAGGGACTTCCGAACTTTGACCGTTGATAGCGGCTTAAATATATATTTACCGGTGACAGCAACTTAGCCGCCTAAACGCAGACTGACGAGAGATAAAAAAAAGTCTACGCCTGAAATCTAAGCAAAGTTTTTTTTTCAGTTAGGACTTAGGACATCCAACAAAGTTGACTAACATCGACAGAGTCACTCTAGAAAACTACAAGTGTTTGAATCAAAGCGCCTGTCTAATTAGTTTAATCGCTAAACAATCACAGCAAAACATTATTCGCAAGCACGCCGATGCTATTGAACCAATATCTTATCGTAAACTGCTGTGAAGCCAATAATCGATTTGAGTATCATTACCTATTGGCGCGAGCTTCGTATATTCGCTAGCGATTAGTTGTTCGATATCGCTTTTTAACCTCCGACTAAAGAGAAAGGGATTGAATATTCCTTTCTTAGGCCCGTATGCTGATTTACTCACTACTTACTGCTCAGTGATCGTTGAATTTTGTATAAAAACCTCTACTCAAATCTATGCTTGAGTACGATATCTGTATCGGCATACGGGCCTTAACTTGAAAGCAGAAGCTCCAATGATTTTCAATTAAAAATGTTTTATGATTATCCTGCAAGGTGTTTTTTTATGACCATTCGAAGCATTCGGTAAAACAAAGCGTGCTCACATTTCCTTGCCGTGAAGCATGCCAGTCTTACCAACGTCCATGCCATGAAAGCATGGTGTCATTACACATAAGTTATGGACCTGATAACAATTTCCATGTGAGCAGGTTGGCGTGGAAAGCCCCGTGTACCTATAGGTTTTACCACAGAGCCCGTAAACTGTGCATTTGTTTTACTTTCGACTCGATTATAGCACACGCAAACGCATTCGCAAAGCGAGAAATTTTGTTGGGAATTGCATAATTCCAAAATCTTCCGCTAGAGGCGCTTATCCGGGTTTCGTACAAAATTTCTCGCTTTGCGAATGCGTTTGCGTGTGCTATAATCGAGTCGAAAGTAAAACAAATGCACAGACTACGGGCTCAGATCATATAATACTATACGTTTTACTGACGATTTCAGTTAGTAAGCCATAGAATATACCTGTAAAAGCTCATTCACCTAGGTATAATGTTTCCAAAAAACATCGATTTTGAATATAACGCCCGTATGCCAATACAAAATTTGTTACTCAAGCATAGATTTGAGTACAGATTTTTAAACAAAAATATATGTTTGAGTCCGGATCAGTGTTTGAGCAGTAAATCAGTATACGGGCCTAAATGATGCTTGTGATTTTACTGAGTAAAAGATTTTTGACGTTGACTTATTGTTTCACTACTTTTACTAATTTGGTTTTTTGATGTGTTAAAACACAAAACAAAACATAGCACAAAGCACCGTATTGTTTTAGCCATTTATTTGATCACTAGCCGTCGCCCGCGGCGTTGCTCCCGTTCTACCCTTTAGAGTGTGACTTTTCAAAATTCCTTTCTTAGTGCGCCCCTACACTATATAAGGAACCTACCCTCCAAATTTCATACCTCTAGGACTTATAGTTTAGGCTGTGCGTTGATTCTCTGTCAGCTTCAAAAGAGTTTTATATATATTGATGACTAGTGGTTGCGTTGCGCGCGAGCTGCAAGCAGCTCGCGTCTTTTTTTTATGCCGTATTTTTATCAAAAGCCCCTAAAAACCCTACTAACTCCTATAAACCCCTCAATCTCATTCGGATACCCCGTTGGAACGAAGTCAATCGATTAAAGTTTCGCAAAAAAAATCTACATGGCCGCCATCTTGGAATATCAACCCCTTAATGCAGTAAAAACGCATTTAAAATTTAAAAAAGTGTAAAATTCCATTCAAACCCCTCAATCTCCTTCGGATACCCCGTTGAAACGAAGTCAATCGGTTAAAGTTCTGAAAACCGGAAATGACACGGCGGCCATTTTGAATTTCTGAAATGTAATAATTTTTCTGAAATAAACAGGATACAAGCTACCTGTCAGTGAAAGAAAGGTAGTCATACCTTAAACTTGGTAGAACAAAGTAAGTCGCCAAAGTCGGGTCTGACTGAAAAATTCAAACTCCTATAGCATGCGGGGTTGCCAGCTGCGGGGAACGAAAATGATCAAATGTCATTTGGGTGGGCCCAATCTTGCCAGCTAGTGGAAATTTTAATTCAAAATGTCGTTATTTCTACTTTTCACGTTCCCGAGAGATAGCGGGGAAACTACCCTAAAAATGGGGAAAAATTTTCAACCAGGCAACACTCCTTTACCAACTGCACAACCAGTCTATACAATTCATCCAGGTAGGGGGTTGCAAACTACCCGATATTTCGGTTTGAAAATCGTGATTTTTTCGAAAATTGCAACTTTTTTACAAAATGGCCGCCACGCCGTCCGCCATCTTGGATTTTTGAAAAGTCATAATTTTTCTGAAATCTCAAGGATATAGGCTATCGTTCTGCATAATCGGTGTTGCCAGCTTTTGAGTTTCGTAGAACAAATTAATCCGCCAAAGTCAAAAAGTCCCAAAAACTAAAAAGTTGCAAGTCTCTCGGGGTTGCCAACCAAAAGTTACGAAAATGGTCAAATGTCATTTGGGGGAGGCCAACGCTCCTATGCAGCCCAAGTCTCTATTCAAAATGTCATTATTTCTACTTTTCATGTTTTTGGAGAAAATCTCGGAAATTACCCGCAAAATGGGGAAAATTTCTAAACCAAGCAACACTCCTCATCGAATCACACAACCGCTCGGTACAACTCGACCCCCTAAAATGTTGCCATCTACCCTAAAAATGGTTTTGAAAATTTAGTAAAAACCAAGACTTTTACAAAATGGCCGCCACAGCCTCCGCCATCTTGGATTTTTGTAAAGTCATAATTTTTCCTTAATCTCAAGGATATAGGCTACCCACCCCTATACTCAGTGTTGCCAACTTGCGAGTTTCGTAAAACAAAGTAATCCGCCAAAGACAACCCTAAAAAGTCGAAAAATTCAAATCGAAATAGCGCGGCCGCCATCTTGTTTTTTTTTTTTTTTTCACCAATTCCCCAAATCCCAGCCTACAATCAGTGGGATGACATGCTCGAACGCCCTCTATCTGTCATAGTTTGCGAACGCGCAAATCAACACCGGCGCCATCTTGGATTTCGAGAACCGCTATAATTTTCCTCTACTCGTTTGGTGTTGATACACATTTTCGTAGAACATTATTGTGGTGTAGCTCCACTCCTTCTGTCTCTCAGGGCATGTCAATCAGTGGTCAGTGGTAGTGTAGCTTTATATAGTATAATGATGATGATGATGATTGATGATGATGATGATTAAAGTCGGGCTTTACCTTATTATGTACGTACCTGGCGTACCTACCTACATTTGTATCCATATTTAACTTATCTCTCGATTATAAATTCAAAATAAATTATTTACGCGCTTAAGTCTACAAACTGTATCACCCACAGCCTTATTACTAGTAATTTACATGCTAATTTGAGCTCCTTTGCGCAAATTATAACATGATTTATGGAAGCTAAAGAAGCGAGTGACGAGTCGCGTCAGGCGCGCCCTCACGCCATGCTGTCATGCGACTGTCGGGGTGAACATTTCATATTATAATTCCGATGCTTAAGTCTGGCCACGCTAAACACTACATGGCAGAACTACATGTTAGATAGATGCACTATCTGTACTGTACTTCGTCAACGATTGGACCACTACGGAAGTTGTAAGGTGTATGGTCTCGAAAGTTACTGAGGAAAGATGATAGGTACCATAACTAGGTTCAAATTTTACAATTTTATTTTATGTAGACTGTGTGGTTAGATTCTATCAGCTTACATTAGTATAGGCTGATAGAGCACATATCATTATAATACTATACACTATAGTGTGCAAAACAATGAGCACAAATTAAATGTGCAACTTACTATCATAGATCCTAAAAGATTATTGTCTATCAGAATCAAAATAGGTACCTGAATCTGACAAGCATTATACGAAGAAAAGCCGATATCATGATAGATTAAAATCCGAAGCTCGCGAGGTGAAATATCACTAGCGGTTTCCTGACAATTGGTATGAACAACTGAGAACTGTTTAACTGTTCTAATCAATGCTATGCCAATTTAATCACTGCTGATAAACGTCGCTCTTGCCGTACCAAAAGTTCTTTTGACAGCATAGGTTACTTTAGGTACTTATTTACGTTTGTCGCAGACCTATTGCAAGTTGCGTTATCAGAGGATTAGTTGGCAGCTTATCTCTGTTCCATGCAGAGTTTTTTAAACCCCTTTGCGTTGAGTTTTTATGTCTTTATTTACCTTCCAAGTTTAACTGTCGGTTAATGGTGAATCGGTTGGTAATCACGCGATTCGAAAGTTGCAGTTTGTATTGTTGCTGTGGCACCTTGAGGAAGGCCTTGGGTTACAGAGGGAAGAGGGTAATTATGAGGAGAACAGTTTGTCTAAGTGTTAATAGGTTGAAAAATACAAGCCACTCAAGAAATTTTCGGAATGTTTAATTAGGGCCTAATAATATGAGCAATTTTATTCTGTGGACAGCCAAGGAGTGGAACTCCTTACTGGCGTTTGTGTTCCCGAATGCCAATAATTTGCAAGTTTCCAAGCGTATTGTAAATATGTTTCTCTACGTACGTAAAACAGCTGCGATGAGACAGTGGGCAAGCGTTTACCTTTTTTGTATAAAAAACTTCAAAGATTCTGCCTACACTGATGATCATGCACACAAACACATTATACACTATTCAGTAAACTATTTTTCCAAGTCATTATTTTGCTAAAAATGTTCCTTATTTACGTCTAATGTTATTAGAACTGTTCTCTGATACAAATCTTTTCTCATTTCACACTTCTATATAATTACTACCCAAATCAATATATGCATTTATGTGGATAAGCAAGTCTCGACACTTTTACGTGTACTATCAAGCTCAACAAACACTTCATCAGCCCTTAACACTGGCGATAAGGGCCATCAGACTTTCCTTTGAAACCAACTCAAAACCCAAGAGCTACAAAAATTCTAAACTAATATACGAGACGGGGAAAGTATGCATTAATTTAAGGCCAGTTATTTGGGTCACAGGGGTTAGTTACTGGTTGAGTAAGGGATGGATCCCACATATCCGCATGCATCGTGCGTCACCTGTCAACGTCACACGCAATCTTAAATGCGGTTACTACTGTTATACTTATTCTTAGAGACCAAACCAAATTATCAACGTATCCGCTGGTTTTTTATGTAAAATAACGGTGTACCTAACTTTTGTTTGGCAATATATATTTTTGTATTGTATGTATTTTATATATTTTAGGTAACACAATGTCGTCTCATTGCTAGGAAAAGACTCCTAATGACTTCTAATAAATACCAATTTAGGCAACTATAATGTGTTTATTCTGGCAGTCGCGTGGAAAGTATAAACAAAGTTTCTACATAGCGATTTTTTACAAAAAGTAGAGCTTGTGTATAGTTTACAGTAGTCAACAACAGTATTGGTACTGCATCGCGACAGAATTTACGGTAAATCCTGCTTTGCTACAGAACCTCGCAATGTATGATCGTTTGTGTGACGCCTTTGGACAAAACATTCAAATCACGCTGACTACCTATAAGTCATACGCACGTCCAGCATTAGGCCATTACATGTTGATGATGATGACGCTGACCACACGTTTTAGGTACAATGCTGATGCATGCTTGCATGTGGAGTGTACCATTAACCGCGCGGGCCTATAAAACCTGTTATTTGTACATAGTTCATATTTGACACAGGGCATATTATAAACCGTTCATGGCTGGATGTAATAATACAGTGCTGAATGCACGGAATGCCGCTACAAGAATTTACCTATTTTAAAAATATTAGGTACATGTCTTTTATAAAAATACTAGCTTCTGTTCTCACCCGAATAATAATACTAGTTAAAAGATGCAAGTCGCGAGATTCACTGATTAATTCCAAGTTTCATCGATAGTGGTCTACTTTTTACGGCGAGTCTGAGCTGGGGTTTTTTTTTAATTGGAGTAGCACAAAAATTAAAAAAAATATATTTTAACGTATTCATTCAATTTCACGTATTTTCATGAAAAAGCTACAAAGTGAAAGTACTTGTTAATAATGAAAGGTTAATGGCCGTCATAAATAATTTTTAGCATTCCGTACAGAATGCACGCTTAGAAATTATTGTCGCAATATAATAAATAAATTGGGTACCTACCTTCCGGCACATTATGGTTTATTGCAAGTTTTTTTAACAAATAATTCGATGTTTAAAGTAGACGCGACGCGTATAATAGCATAAAGTACTTTTTTATAGTGTAATATCGTTATTTATATATTTTTTCCTACTCATTATAGCTGATTTACACTTTGTTAAGTGCAAGTGCAAAGTGATTAGTTAACGTGTTTTTTGGAGTCAAGTGCTAAGTGTATTCACGTTCACAAAGTGTTTAGTTGATTCTGCTATTTATTACTCCAGATTGATCCATTCGTGTTGCTGAGCAATTATTGCTCAAAAAATTGCCTGTATACGTATAAGCGCACTAAGTTCGGGCGACGCTCCGAGTGCGGGGTGAGCGCGGGTGTGCGGGGGAAGCTACTTAACAGTAAAAATAGACACGGCTTCTAATCACTTTACTTCGCACTTGCACTTGTTACGTGCACTCATCACTTAACAGCGTATGCGTTTACACGTGGATTTTACTTATCACTTAACACTTGCACTTGTCACTCGCGCTTGATACTTAACAAAGTGTAAACCAGGCATAATGTAGATCTGCTTGCAGTGTCGCCTACTGACACATTTTTTTGAAATCATCTACAAAGCTCTATGAATTTCGTAGACCCTCTATGAGTTTCGTAGACCATCTACGAGTTTCGTAGACTCTCTACGAGTTTCGTAGAGCCTCTACAAGTTACATAGCAGCACAATTTTGTGGTAAATATTCCACGTTCTAGTTCATACAGGTTCATAGCAAAATGAGCCCGTCAAACGCAGGAAATAGGTACGCCGGGAGCGGGCTTGTCGGCAACTGAGGTTAACCTTTGATTTATTAGAACGAGTAAACTCTAGAGAGAGCGAGCAATTTGTCGTAATTGCTACGTTTTCTGAACGCATAAAAGCTTTATTTTGTTTTGAAAAATGATAATCTCACATAGTTTTTTTTATAAAATGTTGCGTACAAAACATGTTTTTAATGTTTTTGTTTTTTTTTACAAATTGTAAAAAAATACTTAACAATTTTTTGTTTGGCTAAAGTTTTACTATGTGAATCTAACTGATAGGAAAACAGACAAAATGTGAAAACAAACAATTATTATTATCATGGGTTGGAGTTTTATTTTAGTACCTAATAGTAGTACAGTTTACTGAAAGGTTAACCTTCAGTGGCATTTGCCGGTCCACTGGCGTTGTGTGCCAGCATAGCACATCGCTGCCCAAGTGTAAGTGCTAGCGAATTCAATTTTTTTATTAGTATTACTAGTGTTTAAATAAATACTAATATCACAGATCATATAATACTACTAGCCGTCGCCCGCGGCGTTGCTCGCGTTCTAGACCCTTTAGGGTGCGACTTTTCCAAATTCCTTTCTTAGTGCACACTATATAAGGATACTACCCTCCAAATTTCATACCTCTAGGACTTATGGTTTAGGCTGTGCGTTGATTCTCTGTCAGCTTCAAAAGAGTTTTATATATATTGATGATGATGATACTAGTAATAATGTAAATTACAAAATATAACCGCCAAGGAACTCGCTCGTATTTCCTGAAAATTACAATCTGGGTATTTTTAAGGCAAGAGCGAATAGGTGCCTTCTTTACCGTCACTTATCATCAGGTGAGATTGTGGCCAAATGACTAACCCCCTATCTTATAAAAAGTTAGACATTTTTTTTTATGATAAAAGTAGTGGGACAAGCTGATAGCTCACCTGATGTTAAGTAGTAACTTCTGCCTATAACAATGCATTACCTCACAGAGCAAGTCCAATGAGGACGTGCCCTGTATGTTATGTCCTGATTACGTATGTTAAACAAGACATAATGTCTACTCTATCTTTTTATAAGATAGACCAATTACCAATATCTCATTTCTTTTAGCATATAATTTTTATATTATAAGATTCTAGATAAGAACCTACTATTGTTTTTACCTTCTTTGAGGACATGATTCAAAACCTCCAAGACCTATTTCATTTTGATCCAATTTGATTTCAACATTGTTCTATACAAAAAATCACTTCAAGCACAATTTTCATTAAATCTATTGGCACACTACTATTCAGTTCAATTCATTATTCACAACTAAAAACTTGAATCCACTGAATTAATTCAGAAGTTTCAAGAATTGTACCAAATATGTGTCTCATTAAAATGCTTTCTTGTTGCCCCCAGTCGCATGCCTAGTTAGTGTTTCTGTATTTATAGCTCACAAATAACTCTGCAGCCAACTTGCTTGACATACCATACAAAAGTTGTCTGGCTTTTTGTGGCAATAAAATAAATAATAATAATAAATATTCACGCTTTAACACAACGCCTTCTAGTCCCAAACTAAGCAAAGCTTGTACGATGGAAACTAGATGGCTGATAGAATACATACATACATTTTTTTTTTGTAAATACATACCTATAATACATAGAAACACCCAGACACAGAACAAACATCTATGTTTACAACACACAAATGTTTGTTCTCGATGGGGAACGAACCCACGACCCACAGCACGGAAGGCAAAGCTACTACCGACTAAGCCATGACGCCTGTCATAATATTATATTTATGTAAATGCATACTAAGTTATATCCAGAAACCTTCCCATTCGACCAAACCTCTAAAGGTCGAAATGGCATAAGTACTTACATAAAGTTCTTTTGAAAATATAAGGAATTTTATGTTTACTTTTTAGGTTAAAGTAATCGTGTTCAAATAAATACCTACCTAATATTAAGTGCTATTCCTAAAAAGTTATTTTTAAACTTCATGGTTTTTAAATCATACCAATTGACTTAGCACGGTCCAAGAACCGGTCACAGAAATCTCGGTCGTCCTGCAGCAAGATGGGCAGACGATATCGCTGTCATAGCGGGCAAAAATTGGATGAGACTGGCACGGGGTCGTAAGTGGGTGAAGTCAGGCTGTGGATGATGATGATGACTTAGTACGTAAGTACGTACCATTGCTTAACAATCCACTGCCTCACTGAGCACGTCTGAGGACGTGCCCTGTGATTTTATACAATGCGCTCAGTCTCTGAGACATAAAACTTTTCACTAAGCTATTTGTAAGAGGTAAACCCAAATTACCTAGTTTTATTTCCCCGCGCATTCTACCTTCCATATACGTAGGTACTCCAGACAAAATGCTACATTTCCGAGTATAAAATTATAATCTAACTCGTGTAAGCGTTCTTCCTTACAAGTTCATTCCACCTTACAGGTTTATAAGATGTCATTAAAAAGCAATTTCCGAGAACCTTCTTACACGCCGCGTTCTCATAAAATGTAACGATTACCTACCAGCCTTCATCATAAATGTCTATCTACCTACTGTAGAGGTGTATTAGTCTGTCTGTAGAACGTTAAAATCGTATCTACAGAAGGGTGGTATTTTCGCTGTGCTCTTTAATTTTGGGTGTATATTTATGTTTTCTCTACTGTATACATAATGAATATGGTATCAGTAATGAATATGTTACTTTAGAATATACCTACCTAAATTAAAAATAATTTGCGAATAACCTTCAAAAACAAGCAATATAAAATATAAACAATATTTCAACTGTAACCGCCGGCTTTATACAGCTTGTTTTTCGTTTTGGAGAGTTCGAGTCTACCTCGAGAGTTTTTCCGGATTGTGTATCAGTTTAAAACTGACTGAAACCACTAGATTCGGTCCGTCGTGCTGAAAACTTGGGTGTATCACTATGGAAATACAAAATAGAAAAATTGGGACTATCGTTTTTTCCAAATAATATCCCATTATTTCTATTGCAGCAAAAAAACGCACTTGTGCTATTTGAGAGTCTTTTTCCACTTTAATATTTATGACGGCCTGATAAATTACTGATAAATAAATAAATATAGTTTCTATGTGCACGCCGTTATAAGAGGTGATGCAGTATTTTTTTGCCGCCGCCGCCAGCACTGGAAGCAGTGGGAGAATCAGTTCCAGTATTACTATCAATAGAAATACCTAATGGAAATAGTGGGATACACCCGAAAAAATTGTAGGTATTTCCACTAAAAAATCTTTTACACAGTGGTCTGTATGCTGCGATATTTTTTGGTGAAATTGGAATTAAACAATACATAAATTATAAAGAACTGAAGGAATCACGACAACCTCGTGACTAAGTAAAAGGCGTTGACCCTTGATTGGTCTGCCATGATTTTTGGTAAGGTCAAACAGTAAAGGTCAAAGACATTATTGTTGGGACACGTTTTTTTTACTTTCCTAATTTAAAATTGGTCAATTTGCAAGTAAAATTATTTTTCTAGATGGAACATGCCAAAACGTATGAAAGTACAATAATATTTGATCATTTTGATCATTTTCTTTTATTTATAAAAAATGGTTAACTATATACACTCCCTATATTTTCTTTTTGGAGTCTTAACAACCTAACCACCAAACTCAGCTAATCTAAAATAAAATATATTTAAATACCTAAATAACTTTATAAAACACATGTTACATTCATTTTATTATGTTGAAAGATTAGATTTTTTTTTTATTGATACAAAATGAAACTATCGAGTAGGAACATAATATTACAAGGTGTTCAGTGTCTCAATAAATAGCTACCGTCAGTAGCGTACGTTCGTACGTAAAGGCACAGATCATATAATACTATACTAGTTGCAAAGGTATGCTTGTCTGTCAATAGCCAATATCATGTCATTGTACTACGGGGAGGAGTGGCTTTGATCTGACGCTAGATCGACGAATCGGGGTCCCTGAGGGGATGTTACATAGAACTTGATCATTTGGGAAATCATCAGTGTACGACGTGTACGTGTTTAATAATGCTTTGATTGCCAGATTCGATTAGCATACCATGGTAATTTGTATACCTACTTGAATGCTGCTTAGCTTACATTATTAATAGTATCTAGCTATGGATATTAGTTTGTTACGTGTGGGTTTACTAGCTAACCCAATAACCTTATAGATGCTGACAGCCTATAAACTTCTCGCTCGCACATTTCAACATTTCTCAAGATATAAAATCACTGACGTTATTTATAACAAATCGCAAACAACAGTGCTGTGTGCAATAACATATCAGTCGGGGTAAATCGTGTTATTCGGGCTTTTAATGACGTTCATAAAGACCTATATGTATAATGGGTCATTTATCATCTCACGAGGTGTGCGTCAATCTGGCCTCAAGAGCGTCATAGTGCCTGTTGAGCCCCATTAGCATTTAAGCAAACAATGTTTTGTATTTTCAACAGAGAGAGAGTGGAAAAAGACGACACAAAAAACTTAATGCAAAATTTGCCACAATTTTTCTTGTTGCACTTAGTTATAGATAAAATATGAGACAAATAAAAAAACGGACATGACATAATTACGAGTCGTTACACTTTTACAATAGCACGCGCTCTGGCCATTTTACAATAGGTAAAGATAAAGAAAACCTCAATCAATTAGGTACTCAAAAGTACTCAAAAATAATTCGTGCGGGATTCAACGCAAATGACAAAATGATTAGTTAGCAAAAACTAATATTATGGACGAAGTGACCTTTCTAGGTCACACACTACAATCATGCCGACTTTCTTTGAAAGTTCATACTTAGGACTCTGAAAGGTTAGGAAATCTAATTTGACTAACCGAACCTACGCTATTTTTATCCGAAAAAAAACTTACAAAGGTTTTTTAGGATAGTTCAAGGCTTTTTTACATTGACTAGTAAAGTAAGCAAGATCAAATTGTTTTTATTATTGGATTTCTGTAAATAAACGAATTCATTTTGACAGCATCAAAATATAACTGTCTTGGTCGTTTCAGTAATGAGAATAGGACGACTGTCGGTTTAGGAAAATGAAACTACATTACAAAATTGCTGCGTAGCGTAGTATCAAAATAGCTGTGTGTAAGTTAGAACATCTAGATAACTAGATCTATTTATCTATCTATTTGTCTAATAGACATTCGTATCATTTCCAAAGCTATTCAATTTGACGTGTCAATATTAAATGGCATGTCATAAATTCGTCATCGCCACGTCAGCCGTTCGCTATCGATATCTGCATAGCGGGGCCTTGACATGCTGTTACTACCTCAGGCTACGGTCCTACTACAGCAAATAATACGCGGCTGATTGTTTTCTTCGCATATACTTTAGATAGAGCCATCATTCGACGGATACTGGTACGCAGTTTGCGGCGTTTCACTTGCCAAATTATTCAGACAGCGGTTGATTTGCCGAAGACCCCATGGTGACGGGAAACACGCGCTAGCTTCCTAATTCTCTACACCAACGTTACGCCAACAAACTAATTTTAATTTGGAACTCTCCTAAGCTAGTCAGATACCTGATAGTGAGCCGCAAACTATTAGACTAGTGGGTCCGCAACTTAAAGACCGTAACAAATATACAACTTTGTAACCACAACAAGACAAAACGTGAAGCTTGCTGTAGATTTCAAATAAAAAAATATGGGTTATTGGGTCAAAAAACTTCTAGGTAATTACAAGGCAGTGTTCTTAGTGAATATAGGCAACGGGGACAACTCCCCAACATGTGGGACGTATGCCATGTTTAAATATAGTTGTAAATTCAAAAATAGGTTGGTATACGATACAATAGAAATATTTTACACTAAATAATTTTAGTGTATGTCTTTTTTACCAATAAACTGATTATCTGATTAGTCAACTCTATTTATTTGAGTAATTTCTCTTGACTCGAAAGAACTTGCAACTAAACTGTAATTAGAAAATTATGTTGTCATTTTAGAAACTTATGAATGATAAAAACACATAATACTCACAACTCAATATGAAAACAGAAGCATAAAAAAATATTTTTAATCATGCTTTGTTTAAAAGAAGTCTATAAAAGCCCTAAATTAAAACTTGTTGGCTTTGTTAGCCAACACTTTTTTGTACTTTTTGAAGAACTTTCACTGCGATGGTCTACTTTGTCGAAGTTTAATGTAAGTAGCTGTATTGTTCGAGGAGAAGTGTTCAGAATAGGTACTTAGTTAACAGAACTATAGAGTCAAGTGGTTCAAACTTTATCAAGTAAACAACACTAGAATCTTACTTTGTGATAAATTGATTGAACATGGAGGTAACCACTGCCTATAAAAATTGTCTCCAGACCCCGAGTCTATGCATTTGTTCTGACTTTCAACTCGAGTGTAGCACACGGAAACGCATTCGCAAAGCAAGGCATTTTGTACGAAAACCGGATAAGCGCCTCTAGCGGGAGATTTGGGCATTGTGCAATTCCCAACAAAATTTCTCGCTTTGCGAATGCGTTTGCGTGTGCTATACTCGAGTCGAGAGTCAGAACAAATGCACAGACACGGGGCTCAGGGCAACTGCATCGAAGGCGTGCTCTGAGAGGCAATAAACTAACTGTGAGTGACATCCATACACTTCAAACCAGAACATAGAAATGCGAGCATCACTTGACGGCGGGAAGAGTAACGGTGGTAGTACTTGCCCGGACAAACTCTACCACAAAAAGCACTACTTTTATACGAATGAATGTTCTGTACATAATGATATTCAAAATATAATATGGAAGGACAAGTAACTGCCAAGTCATAACCAAGTACTATAATTACTAACCTATCATGTGAGGCACATCACCCCGTTTTATTTAATTGCATAGTTTAGACCATCACCCACACATAAATGGATGGTTAAATCAATGGTGTTGGTAGCTAAAAATATTAGGAACTATTTGTTTTTATGAATAAAATATAAAGACGAAAAAGTGACGAATAGAAAAAAAAATGATTTCGTATATCCAGATTGTATGGATTAAAAAATTTTAAGAGAATATAATGACTTTGATTCGGTTGTTTCATTTTCTAATCTAATTTGACAGCACTAAAATTGTTAACATCCCCTTCTCAGAAACTATAACGACAAATATCCAAATACGCTACTTGGATTAAATGATGGCTATCTCTTACTAATGGGTAAGGTAAAAATGAGACAAGGTTATTTGTAGTGATGTTTGAATTTTTAGTAACGTTTTGCTATAATAGTGCTGTCAAATTATTTTAGTTCACAAAAATGCACCAACAGAATTGGGCCCAATATTGTTGTCCGCTAAAGGCTAGATACAATGTGTATTATATTGGTTTTCTAAACCTTTATTTCAAAAAAATATCGGTAGATACCTAGCTTTTTTTGCTTAGATAGTAATCATAGAGTTTGTTCTCGAAAAAACCTACCAAAGTGAAACATTTGCCGTATCTCTACCGTCGACACCCTACTTTACCATTGTATTCACCTGAACGCCTATTGGATTTTAAACCTTAGATCCAAGAGAATAACGTTCAATGGGCGTGTATTTTAAGGCTTCGCAGGGTTAGCGGGCGGTAATAGCTTCCGTACTATATATGAATGGGTGCTGACAGAGAGTTTTATAAACTGCTATGTAAACTGGTTTTTTTTTTGCTTACTCAGTCATTGTCAAGTAAACAGAGGCAGAGGCAGAGGCCAAAGAAAGTAGGTTATCTCTTGTTATATTGCTGTCTCGTTTCATTGTGAACTGTGAAGATATTTCACAGTTTCTTACACAAATTAAAAACGTAACTTCTCGTCTTCTTACATTATTTCTTTTCTTCGCATACCTACGCTGAATACAAGCACTTAATCTAAATGTTATCAGTAACCAAAGTTTAAGTGAGTAACAAAAGGTTAGCTGTTACTTTTATAAAATCACAATCGTGCGTCGTATCACAAATCATTTTTACCTAAAACACTATTTAAATACAAGGCATGACCTCAGTGGACGTGCTCAGTGAGGCAATGCATCGTTATATGCAGTGGTTACCTATTAACATCAAATGGGCCGTAGTCTTGTCCCATCATTAATTGCATAAAAAATCGACCTACCTACTTCTAAGCGTCAGTAAATCGTTCTTACTGAATAAAGGCAATTAAAATACAGACATTAAATAGAAGCAACTAAAATACAGGCAACTTTAATAATTTAGGTAGTAAATAAAATATGCAAAACGAAAATCAAGTTACACAGTTATTAGCGTCAAAGTTAATAGTCCCTCTACAATTCAAAACCAGTAACCATTGCGACAGAAACTGACACAAACGCTGTTATTCAATTATGTGCTTTGTCCGAGTGAAATAAAGTGGTGGTTTCATAAAATAAAGCATTTAGTCAAATTATTGAAATCGCAAGTTTGTATGCTGCAAGTCTTAATTTGTATTATGTGATTGTAAAAGTTTAAAAAACCTATGAATTATGTTAAAATCACTTGTATCATATTTATAATACAAGTTTCATAGAGTCATGAATTCATAGAGTCAAGTTTTACATAGAATCCTATATGCGGAAACATCTGATTGGTGATTAGTTTTTTTAAGTTGATATTGTGTCGAATATAATACTACCTATTTGTTTTCCGAATAAAATAAAATTAAATAATTCGATTGTAAACTGATTCTTTTGACACAATTTTACAGCTTACCTAAGGTTAACTCGTTCCTAATTCCTCGCAAATATGTTCCGTTGTCATACTCTCACTAATTACGCCCGTTCCGGTTCATGTAATATGCATATCGTCCGTCCTTTCTGCTCCACAATGTCAGTTACCTATGTTCATACCAGCAGGGTAAGCTTGAAGGCGGACACTGATTTGTCTACGGAAAAGATTACAACTCGTATGCTGAAACAATGCTATAAAAACAAGAATAAAACAAGAAGTGTCCTAAAACCGATTTTCGGGTCACGTTCGGGTTTTTTTGAGCATACAAGCCTAAAACTATCCCTGTCGCTTTTATGTTAAAGAATGTCTTTTATACTTTTATGATTTGTTTTTCTATGGTAAAAAAAATATCTTAGACAATTAGTACTAGTTCATACCTGTCTTTGTTCATTGGACAGTTTGTTTTAGCAGGATGAATTTCAGAATTTGTGGTTTTCATAACTTTTCCGGTGCTTGTTTCAAAAATGGTGGGATAGAGTTTCTTGTAGTTATAGCGTTTTTATTTCTGATTTTCGTCGAAGCGGTACTAGTGGTCTATTTTCATATTTTTTTTAAATATACTGATTTGTCGTTAAAGATTTGAGCCCTGCGGTTGTTTTGTATATTTTAAATAAATAAATTTGTAGTCAAAAAACAATCTCCCAGAAATTAAAATTCCTGTTGGTTAATTCGTGCTACTTAAAACTTTGTCTGCTAAGCTTTTAATTAGTTTGACTAAGATTGAACTGATAGCCAAAGGAATACAAGGCCACTGCCAAGACAGACTTTAGCCAACGAAAGTCGCACGTCTCCTATAAAAATATTGTGCTTACCTATAGTTTATTTTCAGTAAAGTATTGAAAATGGGACAAAAGGTATTTTGAGATGAAATTACTGCTAATACTTATTACTTCCAAAAAATACACCTAACGGAAGAGAGCAAACCACTGGATTTAAAGATGGTTTTCATAATTTTTGGCGTCTGAAAACGACGTCTCATCGAGAAACGCTTTTTTATCTTAAAAAGTTGTACTTATTTGTTCTACTAAACAAATAGTCGACCACTCTATTTTCCATAAACTAAAGCACTAGGTTCCTACCTAGCTGCCATTATTTTGAAATTTCGAGTAATGTAATGGTTTAGTTACAAACTGTACTATACGAGTATGTCTGAATTATTTCGCTCCAGCTTTTACACGAGCACCACTGACGGTAAACGACATACATATTGAATACTCGTAATGAGTTCGATATACTGCGCATTGGTCAGTGTGCATTGACTGAAATAGCAGCAATTTCTGATGATTGGTCTTTTAGATCTCTGGTTCGGGCTTTTAGCGCCCGTTACAGAATAAATAATAGTAGGTACTACGCTAGAATCAAAACCAATAGCTTGAATATTTGGTGCGGAAAATTGTAACTAGAGCAAGTCAGATTGGTGAATTTAATTTAGTTTCTGCTCCCGAGTCTAAATCGCGACTTAAACGTGTATTTGTGTCAGTTTTTGACTAAGATTGTGTAAAAAAACCGAGAAGGAATCTAAAGAATTTACCTAAGTAATACGAAGTTTGATGTTTATTCCGAGGTTTTAGTTCGAATCGAACGAGTGAAGTTCAATCAAAAGAGCCATAATCGTCAATGTTTGCCAAGAGTGAAATAAATAAGCGTAGAAACAGCTTTTCTAAGTTGCAACTGGTACCTACACAAGTTTTTTTAAAATTTGCGTAGGAACAGCTTTTTGCGAAGTTTTATCTGAAATTCAATTAACCCAGTAAATTAACATTTCAGTGCATGTGACGTATTTGGTCAACAATTTTGTTCCGACAAGCGCCAAAACGGGTCCAAGTAAATTGAACTTTGTAAACAACGCTTGTGTTAATTTGGTAAACTTTTGTTTTATTACATTGCATTTTATTTGAATAACGAATTTAAAATCGCACTCTGTCACATAAATATTTATCCAGGAGTAGGAGGTCAGCCTCACGCTTTTTATGTACACCCCAGTCTGCCTACAATGTTTTTTTATTTTGTGTAGCAGCTTTTCAATTATAATATTCTGTCTGACACCTCTATCTATTAGATGATTTAAAATAGTCCAGAGAGTAGTCTCTGATCTAACTTCAAATCAACTACTTAGTTCAAATATTGTAAAACTACAAAGCATAAGTTGTACTCGTACATACCCATGAAGTAGGCGGGTATCTCGGGAACGGGGCAATCTGCTTCGTGGCGATATTGCTCGGCAGGTCGTGCTTGATCCCTCTTTTGAGGCGTGCTTTTCTTCTGTCCCGCGATTTCGATCTCAGCATAAGAGCTGCCTGCATACTTGCCAGGTTTGTGGTGGCCGTGAGTGAGCCTTTAGATAACTACACTACGAAGCGCGCGCTTCCACGCCAAGTTCTTAGCTGGTTTTTTACGTAGTCTTTATCACTTGTTTTTACGCGATTAACTAGCCCTAGCGCACTAAGAATTTAACTTTGAACTAATTTACTAAGATTTTATTTACACACCGAAAGTTCCATCACAGAATAGATTACTGTCTATAAATCTCACTTTGACGCTTTAGTATAGAGTAAGAGGCACAAGAAAGGCGTGAAGTTACGCTAATATTATTGCTATACGAATAAGATTTTTTATTTTAGTGGTCGTTATCTTATATTACGATATGTTTAAAGTGAACGAGAATACTGGAAGCAAGCGCAATTTGGCGTTTATATCAAATAATTGAGTACTAGGATTTTTTTCACTGTTGTTTTTGTTAATTGAACTTTTCACTCATGTTTCATTTCGCACATCAAGTCGCAGTCTCTGGTTCTTGAACACCTGCCATCGGACGCTGCGCCTCCCCAGGTGTCGTACGTTCATGGCCGGCCCACTTGGATCACTTCACTCGATAACACTACTCCGGCACACATGATATTGCTTACTCAAAGGCAAGGCACACTTTCAAAGCAAACAATTAGAATGGCGGACAAATTAAGAGTAACGTCAAAAAAGGTGACGTACGTTGCATTGTCTCATGTCATACACATACATGCTTACATCGACTAGCGTTACATAATACGTACCAAAGACCTACAGCTACACACGAACAATAAAGACTTAGATCTATTCATGCTTAAACTAAGTACATAGACACACCGAGTTACAACACCACAGGCAGGGTATACCTCGACGAGTTCGCATGGCGAGTGTGGCTCGGAGAGAGGTCGCGGGGTGAGGGCCGGGGGCGGAGGTACGGGTGCGTAGAGAAGAGACTCCCAGTGCTGGCAGGAGTATGCGCGGACGCCGCTAGGCGCGGGGTGCAGCGGGTCCGGACTCGGCGGCGCGGGCTGGCGGCCGTGCTGGCGCGCCTGTTAACAATACACAACATTATACTAACACAATTATAACTATGTTCTATCTATGAATACGTAAATCTAAGACTTGACACCTTTGTCGCGATTAAATGAAACCGGAGAAACATTTGCAGATCATACGAACATTTGCTCCTAGCTGCGGGAATCGAACCCGTAAAGCACATCCTTGATTTGATTTTTGAAACTGTCCTAAATCGTCTTGTATTTCAGTGCCAGCAGATTTTGCGTTAGCGTAACGTGGTAAGTCACTATCATTTGCCCGCAGAAGTCCACTACTCAAAACAGGTCTTCCCATAAATTATTTCCAGCAAGAACCATTTTACGCCATCTATATCCACATCCACCGAATTTCCGCAGTCTTAACAATTTCGCTAGACCATAGGGTGATCAAACGCTTCAATTTACAATTCATGGGCACCATTCGGGAGGCAATTCTCTAGCAGTTTTTGGCCATATGGGCTACCAATTAACTGCCAACTCCACTTGCCATATCTTTGAGCTATGAAAGGTCTTCTGTTAAATAAATAAATATAGATGTAAGTTACCTTACGGCCCGCGAGCGACGCGCCGCCTGCCGCCGCGTACATACACCGCCGCCGCGCTCCGCTCGCTAGCGCGGCATCGCTCCCGCTGACCGCCCGGCCTTACGCGCGCGCGCCGACCCACTACGCCGCATCCGTGCCTCTAATGACGAACACCTATAACCAAACCCGCACTGAACTCACACGTAAGTACGATTATTTCTAGGCACACATAAACATAAACCAACCAATTTTTCTAGGGCTGCTTCCTATGGACAAAAAAACGAAATCTGTTTATAGAGCGTGGCTTGTGATAATAGAAATAATAGAGGTGCATCTATTGATGAACACTTAAAACTGACACCTCCAACTTTTACGCAATTGTGTACATTTTTTTCTAGCTTAAGAAAAAAGTCCCTATATTTGTCTCTTTTGACGAACACCATAACTAAAGTCGAAGTGAAAATCATAATCAACTACGGTTTATTCTAGATCTGTATGAGCTTACAACTATGCAGGCGTTTTCAGTATAGGTTTCTCTACTATGAAACGCTTCCAACAGCTTGAAATGCTCACACGCAACTAAATACAAACATTAATGATGTCAATAAATGCAATAAAGAAAGATTATTTAACACTTCTAAAGCAATATGTAATAAGTCAGATTCTCCTTATCGGTTTTAGAGATTTTTGTGTTCTATAAAAACACACTGACAGGCGTCATGGCTCAGTCGGTAGTAGCTCTGCCTTCCGTGCTGTGGGTCGTGGGTTCGATCCCCACCGAGAACAAACATTTGTGTGTTGTAAAACATAGATGTTTGTTCTGTGTCTGGGTGTTTCTATGTATTATAATAAGTATGTATTTACAAAAAAAAAATGTATGTATGTATTCTATCAGCCATCTAGTTTCCATCGTACAAGCTTTGCTTAGTTTGGGACTAGAAGGCGTTGTGTTAAGTGTCCGTGAATATTTATTTTATTTATTTATTTATTCACGGTATAAGACAGTTTAAAAATTATATATCTTTACAGTGAACACCTGTTTATAATAATTGTCAAATATCGGCGCATGAAGATTTTGAGTTAGGTAGGTACTAAAAGATAGTTTGATGGCATAGTTTTCTCGACGAGTATAGTTAAAATCAGGTTTAAATACGTACATTCGTTTACAAAATTATTTAAAGAACAGGATACAAAACACATTGCATTCACTAACAATAACCAGTGTCTAGCCACAATTCATCATTTTATTGTGCAAACAAACAAAATTCTTCGAAATTGTATATCAAATTATGCTTATTGAATAACTACAGCGTAATATAAATAAATTAATGGCTTTAAATCTTATTACATATTCATTGATTTAGATCAACTTTGATAATTGTTTCAAATATAAATTGAATGAAATTCCGAGTTATGTACTAGTTGATCAGCGTGTATAATTGGATCTAGTTCACAGAAATCAGTTTTTATTTGTATTCCTTTAAAAAACAAAAGATTAAATAAAACATTCCTTAGTTTCTTTCAGAGGATCAAACCCAGACAGGGTAAAAAAATCTTGAGAATTAGGATGAATAAAACATTTTAATTTTACACAAAAAAGAAACTCTTGTTTTGTTGTTCTTGGCCACGATAAATACGGCAGATTAAGTATGATGAAAATAGAACGCGTATGCAATGCAGGTCAGGTGCGGGTCTGATGCTTGAATTTGTATGGGTTGCACCTAGAAGGAAAGTCACAAAATCTAAGCTATAAAATATTGTCCTATATCAGTTTACAATGTTTGAATATAATACCCAGCTAAAACACCCAGCATTTTTAATCGACATTTCCCCTGAAAAGAAAATTATCGCTAGTACAACAACGATAAATTTTCAGTAATACACGTTAAAACCCACTTAAAGTTAAATGGGTACTTAAGCCTAATAAGCTTACCTAACTCAAATATTGAGATCAACGATATAACTTTAATGGAATAAGCTATCGAACTAGCTCCCGGCAATCTAAATTAATGCTGCTTAGCCTATCCAGTACCCAAGTCCCTCGGGAAGTGTAAACCTGTACACAGTGTAACTAATCATACAAACTAGTTGGAGTAGTCTACATGTCTGGTTGAACGATGTAATTTCCTTAGCTGGGTTGTAAAATGTACGGGTTTGATTCCCACACATGGCTGGCAAAGCTCGTCGTAGTTTTTGATACTCGTGACATTATGTATGTACCTATATAGCCTAGAGTCATGAGTTACTCTATTTTTAATGAACTGTTTGTTAGTGTTTTCAAATTTGAAGATATAAATTAATCACTGTGGTTTTTTGAAGTCATCTGCATGACTTTATCTATGACTCGCTTTGAAAGTAAATGAATTTTGAGTAGTTTTTTAAGGTCTTTATGTACTTATTTGTATATAAAGTAAATAAATAAAGAAAGTAAGAAAAGTATTTTCAAAACATCCGTGTTGTTGGGTTATAATCGATTTTTCATCATAACAAGCCCTACTAACATTTTTTTTTTTTTTTTTTTTTAATTTATTTATTGTTTTAAAAATACATTATAACTTATTTTGTACTATAGCACTAAGGAAACCACAAGGTTTATATGAATAATGCTATATTATGAGTCTTGGCGTCGATAGCCTTACATTAGGTAGGTAGTTACTAGATTACATAAATAGTCTTTAAGCTAAAACTGTGTTTAATCTTTTATCAAAATTACGGTTTAATCCAACTGACAATAACGCGCAGTAACAATAGCAGTCCCATAACTTTGGTACCGAAACTGATTCCGAATTCAGAATTATATTACGACTACCTTGGCCTTGCGAAATTTTCAATAGTACTGTTGTGTTGGAAAGATGACTTTATCATCAAGCTTAATTGTACTTACTATCTAAAGTTAAATGGTCTATCTTATAAAAAGTTAGAGTAGACATTATGTCTTGTTTAACATACGTAATCAGGACATAATGTCTACTCTAACTTTTTATAAGATAGGGGGTAAGTGTATTATTTCAATTTAGTGCCCATTAGTTAGCTAATATTTTTTTGTACATTTATGTACCAAAAAGTTAGGCGATTGTCATCCCTTGTCTAACTTTTCCACTCCTCCTGACTCCAATCAATGAAACAGCGGTCATTACTTAATCTTGAACTTAAGCCATAATTTTTATCAAAACTGTTTAAATAAATATTCAAGTTAATATTATTTTTATGTTGACTGTGCCGTTCGTGGTTTAGTATGAAATTGTTTAGGTTTATGCTAGAGTTTGCTAACTTTTACTCTAAGATAGAAGTCAAAGAACGAGATCGACCGATAAGCGATACCGTGCCGGCACAAAGTAAAGAAAAAATAGAATACTTTGATTAATAACCATTCTTTTACTTTAATACTAAGGTAAGGAAAGAATACCACTTTATGTGCCGCGACAAGCAAATTTCTTTGTTAAAGATAATAAAAATGTTAAAAGTTTTATACTTATGACGCAAAAGACGGCAGCCTTTTATAAAATTATATATAGGTAAGTAGTGTAAAATAAAAAACACTACAAATTATTCGTAGCACTGGCGTAGCAACACCGTAGCACAAGCTACGAGTTTTCGTAGAACACTTATAACTACGTAAATGATCATCACTTTGTTTTTGTTGTAATCAATATTGTAATCCCACCTTTTAAAAAAAATCATATATATTTAGTAAGGCAAATTCGAGTTATTGTTCAACAGTGTTCAGCACTAGATTTTGGCAAAACCTGACAATTTCTTTCTTGATACGTTAGTTTATTCTGAAAACGAGAAACATTATTATAACTAGACTGGGGATAGGCTACTGCTGAATGCGTGACGATGTA
This sequence comes from Eulithis prunata, assembly GCA_918843925.1. NCBI lineage: Eukaryota > Metazoa > Arthropoda > Insecta > Lepidoptera > Geometridae > Eulithis > Eulithis prunata. Next base: position 2,974,890 of record OU974014.1, on the reverse strand, counting down.
GGCTTCGTATGATGACGTCATTTGACAGTGCCAACGCCCTTTGATAGACATCCAATTGTTGACAACATTATGCTAAAGTAATACAAGACTGCCAAGACGGATTCGAGTTTTCAAATTTTTTGAAACAACACATAGCATTTTTATTTTAATAGTTTTTCTTGTGTTATTGTGAGTATTATTGTTTAATTTTGGTGGAATTTTAAATAATAATACTTAGGTCGTAACATAAAGTGTGAGCCATTGGAATAAATGTGTGTAAAGTGGTTTTTCTGAATGTGAAGTGGATTTTCTCTTCAAAACAAACGACAGCCGACTTGACGAAGACTTGACTTAACTGATTATTTCAAATTTATCACTTGACACTGGCAAAATTGTCTGTCGAAATGACAGACACAGGCCATATAGGTTTAAAATAAGAAGAAGAAGACTGCCAAGACAGTATTGAGTACGTTTCATAGTATATTCCGTAGTGTTTCTGATTGTCTGACTGGTCTGTGTTTTTTAAAATAATTATACTTGTACCTAAATACATTTGAGACTGACAAAAGACTGTCACAAAAACTTTTTTATGTAAACACACTGCGTGTTCACAGAAGGTAACATTATCTGTTTTATTAATGTTACTAAAACGTTACTGTAAAAATTCAGTGAAAACCAATCAAAAATTACTTTACAAGCGCTCAATGCATTACTAAAACTCAATAGCCCCGTTCAAACAAACTTTCGGCCCTAATCTCACAAAGGCGTTTCATAAAATGTTTATGTTAGGACCAGCAGATATATTTCACACGATTTCGAGTCTTGAACATCAGTAACAAGGTTGAATATCGTCTGTTTTATCAATTGGAAATGTGCAATAAGCTTAGATTTGGCTCGGTCGACGGTATTGTGTCTAGTATTAATATGGGATTGCTTTTCAGTACGATGCCTGGTCTTCGGCCGTGTATTGAATTCAAAATAAGTTGGGATCAGGACTCTGTTTATTTTTCTTTGTACCTTTACATAATCGCACTACGGTGTTCTTATAATATTGGTTATGGCAACGTGAGTATAAATAAAACCTATGTACCACATTTTATTGTAGGTACCTATAACTGCTAGAGCTTTCTGTACCTATCAGATAATTTTCTTGATGGTAAATAAATAAAGTTAAAGTTAAACTTGTAGTTAGGACAATATCAAGTACCTACTCAAGCATTTGTATATTACATTTCTCAAATAAATGTCTATTTCTAAACATTTCTAAAATAAAATAAATAAAACCAGAAATACTATCAAGTTTAATGATTTTTACCTGAGCACTATTTTTGAATATGGGTAAGATACTTATGGACTTCGTTATACTAATAAAAAATATTGCTTGAAACTAAAAAAAAACATGTTATTCCACAACAAAGGTTTTTACCTAGAATGGGAGTAGTGTTCACAACCTATTTTAGATGAAAGCTCAATAAAACACAATAGTTAGTTAGTTAGGAATCAAATTACTCTAGTGAATTTATAACTATGTATATACGTACTAACTACTAATACCTGTGTATTTTTACAGCTACCTAACTCGATAAATGGAACTGTGCTTACATTTAAGTCGAAATAAATAATTCATTCAAAACAAATTGTGTTCATATATTGTCTAGACGTACATTTGACTACCTCCTTACCTACCTCGAAGCGTGTTCAACACCTACTAAAAGATCTAAATAAATATTTACCTTACTTGGAGATACAATGCAATAGGCTATTTCAATTTTCATTTTACTTAGATGCGCTAGAATATTCTACTAGCTAAAGCCCGGATCGGGGCATGCATTTTCAAGTTGCGAGTACATTGTTCCATTTCGTCGTTATTATTCAATTCAGTTAAATAACAGTGTACTCATAAATCAATGTACTCGCTACTCAGTAAAAAAATACTTCCCTAAACGCTAGTCGGTTGATCCAAGGATATTGACGCTAGCGAGAACATCACAAATGTATGCAATCAATTTTGAGTCGCGTGTCTTTGTGATAAAGTCGAAATTAAAATGCTTTGAGCATCAACGTCAATGGTAATGTGGTTTTAATAATCCTGCGTCATACATACAATGTATAGATGTGTGGATAGAAACATTCTAGTTACGTATACAGGGTGTTACTCTTTTGTAAAACTGAAAACTTGAAACTGTGACGTCACTTTCAGCCAGGTTTAGTTCTTCTGGGTTGTTTGTTGTCAATGACCGAAAAAACAATGCTTTAATATCAAACTAATTTGACTTCAGATGGGGGCATAATAGCACATAATATTAGAAAAATGGCATTTTACATTCTTATGTTAATTTAAAGAGCTAATTTTATCAACATTTCCAACCCTCTATTAGTAGACAATTTTTATTCAATATAGGCAACCGTTTGACAACTATCTCACCTGATGTTAAGCAATGACGTGGTCGACGATGTAGCACGGTTACCTAGAAGATACCTATTCACTCTACTCTTGAAAACTTCCAAATTATAGTCATTCGGGAACACAGACGCCGGCAACGAGTTCCACTCTTTAGCTGTCCCATACTTTGACTGTTTATAGCCAAACACTAGCGGTCTATCTTATAAAAAGTTAGAGTAGACATTATGTCCTGATTACGTATGGTAAACAAGACATAATGTCTACTCTAACTTTTTATAAGATAGGGGGTAGGTGTTTAAAAACAATACAAAAGCAAAACAACTGCCTGTATCTAAAGCCTGTGATTGTAGTAAACGATGTTACTATTTATCCATTCGATCAATCAAAATATAATCGATAATAGTGATATTGTTAAGGTTCTGGACTAAGACGTTTAAATGTAATATTCTGAGGTTACAAAACTACAAACTATAGTCACAGAATAGATAGAGTATGTAAACAAAAATGACCATTAACACATACTATATCGAATGAAAACATTTTAAAGTTGTACAACTTACTTTATATTGGATTTAACTAGAAATTACATGTGCAATATTAATACAACAACTGCTTCTATGACCAAGTTGATATTCTAAGAACGCTAGAGAATAGAAAACAAACCAAAATGCATAGGAATGACGTTCATTCTTTAGTGATCTATGATCCATGGAAATACTATCCTAATTAGTTGCTATGATCATTCTTCAATGTGTCTTCGATGAGCTGTTTTTTTCATAAAAGAGATAGTTCTTGTGTGCCACTAATATTTCTTTTCCAAATAAGCTCTTATTGTCTAACATTATCAGAAAATACCACGATATGCTCGGACATAGATATAGAGAGCCTAATATTTTATGTTAGCGGCAATTTATTATCTTAATACATATAAAGGGTTTACTGCTTAAGGAAATGGTCTGTCCTATTTTGTTTATTTGTTTTTGTCGTATAAATGTATACGAATACCACTAGTATAATACAAATAATATGATATCATTTATATGATATTAAACTTTTTAAGCCTGTTACCCAAGTTTTCTATGCCAGATAATTAGATCGTAACAAACAGATCTAGATTCCTGAGTTGGTGTTCATAATTGCTAAGTAGAGCAGGCATAAGTTTACCCCAGTTTAACAGGGAACAAGTATACAGAACTTAAATAATGCGTTAGTGTCATTAGTTACCTATATTAGAGCTACACCTCAAAAACAGTTTTTTAAAGCATTATGAGAAACTTAAGTTAAGTAGTTATTTAATAATCAATAATACTGGTCAGTTGGAAGGCCGTAACTGCTAAGTGGTTGTTATGAGTTGAGTTTCTACTTAAAACATGAGACAATGCAACTTTAGCCGTAATTTTTCAATGAACATTGCCGCAAATTTATTGCGAGTACAAAATCGACCACGGAGTGACGTCACCTTTAATGAAGAAAGAAACGAGTACGAATTTATGTGGTCGAGCGACAAACTGTTCGGGACGGCCGTCGCCAAACCCATAATCCCTTAATTAGCCCACCACATACACTAATCGGACACTGGATTAAAAAAAATTAAATCACTTGAGCTCTGGGCGAAAACTTTTTCTCCGATTGGCGATATTGAAAACTTCAACTTTTGAGTATAAGTTTTGAAGAGTGTCGCGGGTCGCGTGGTGATGTGCGGGTCGTGCAAGGGGCGCGCGCGGGCGCTGTGTGCGCGATGTTCGCGCCGCGCCGCCTCAGCCTCGACTGCCGGCATGGAAATTCGATTTTTCTGACGTTTCCTCCGCGCCTTCCACGATCGAACTGCACGCCACATGAATAGTTACCCACCGCTGATTTTGCACGTCCATACCACCGCAATAACTCCACTCGCTTTATGTCAACTTTAGGTAACGTCGACGTCGGAGGCGTACGTACGGGGCCTGAACACGCAAATTTCGATCCTTTCGCGATACGCACTTTCGCTGTGACCTTGATATTTTTCGTAAAGGCTCATTATTGCGGCTCAACGAGTTTCAAAAGTAGAGCAAAGAACATAAATATCAGTAAACCAGTTGGGGTAAACTTTATTGCAGCAAAAAGAGTTCAATATTTACATTTAAAGAAGAAGAGCTTACCCCATCCACGGGCTGATACAAAAACTATGTTCGGACACCCGAGTATTTCCATTTAAACTTTTTAATTCACTTGTTTTATTCAAGTTACGGAAGGTTGAACATTAGTCGAATATTTAAAAGTTCAAGTGCCTTATGAGCGTGTTGCTCACGTGGCAAGAATGTTAATTTTAGGCGTTCCCATGCTTTTTCCTTTGTAAAAACGCTGGTCGAGTGCGGTTAATGAATAGTCGTGTCGGTCATTAGGCCAATACCATAGAAACATGAGTAATTTGCCCCACGAAAGCCTATTTCGCGAACATGAAATATTTTATTATAATTATAATATAATGTTGCAGTAATAAAGCCATGAGCTAGTTTCTGCACGTAACTGCATCGCAATAGCTGGTTCAATTATTAGATACTGACATTTTTTCTGATCAGTCTGAATATAAGGACTTGGCTGAAGTTTTAATAAACTTTCGATCTGCATTATAAGCACAGAATATAGTTAGATCACAGATGTTAGTATTTTTCATGATGAAATACATTGTCTTCCTTTGGGAATGTTTTGTATTGTGAATTCAAGTGACTGCTGTTATTTTATAATAGAGAAAACCCACAGAATAAAATTCAGGCATTCATTATTTAATTCTATGCACATAGTTAACGTATCTGAAATGAGTTAGTTTCTTGACCTTTGACTTTCCCGTTAAAATATTGACCAAATAAAGGCTTTCTACAAGTATAATAATTTAGAAAGCTATTCCCTTGTCTAAATTACATTTGAAACTACATCCGACGCCGCTCGCCAAGAAACTAAAATAATGACACATGTAGCGTAAAACTAGCGTGTTTAAAGAGAGGTCGATGCCAAATCTGCGTGATAACTGGTGTTAACAGTTTAACGGGTGTGTTGGCGCGATGTAGCGCCCATTTTGTGGTCTAAGAGACAGTGGGTGAAGGTGAGTGTCTTACAAGACGGTACGCGTAGCATGAAGGTGTTGAATTGTTTTATGGATTTAAGTATTGATTTTATTTCTGTTTTTTTTAATACTTCTCTCTCTCTCTTCAGTAATGGCCTGTGTCCGTCATTTCGACAGACAATTTTGCCAATGTCAAGTGTTAAAATTGTATAAATAAGTCAAGTCATTTGTCAAGTCGGCTGTCGTTTGTTTTGAAAAGAAAATGGTGGATTTTCTCTTCAAAACCTAACACGAATTTTCACATTCAGAAAAACCACTTTACACACATTTATTCCAATGGCTCACACTTTATGTTACGACCTAAGTATTATTGGTTAAAATTCCACCAAAATTAAACAACAATACTCACAATAACACAAGAAAAACTATTAAAATAAAAGTGCTATGTGTCGTTTCAAAAAAGGTCAAAACTCGTGTCTCTTTTTAATACTTAAGGTGGATCAGGCTGACTTTCTATCGAAGTCAAAGTCAATTATCTTTTATTCAGTAAAATCTTCTTCTTTTTCTCTTAATGAATGGTCTCTGTCCGTCATTTCGATAGACAATTTTGTCAGTTTCAAGCAATTTGAAATACATAGTATAAGTCAAGTCAAGTCATTCGTCAAGTCGGCTGTCGTTTGTTTTGAGGAGAAAAAACGACAGCTGACTTGACGAATGACTTGACTTGACTGATATTAATTCAAATGATTCACTTGACACTGGCAAAATAGTCTGTCGAAATGATGGATAGGGGCCATAAATAAAAGAAGAAGTAATCACAAGGATTATTTAGAGATACTAGACGTCGCCCGCGGCGTTGCTCGCGTTCTAGACCCTTTAGAGTGCGACTTTTCAAAAATCCTTTCTTAGTGCACGCCTACACTATATAAGGATATAATCCAAATTTCATACCTCTAGGACTTATAGTTTAAGCTGTGCGTTGATTATCAGTCAGCTTCAAAAGAGTTTTATATATATTGATGATTAGATTCGTAGATATCATAAATTATTCTAGGTGCCGCAGTTCTTCGCGACTTAGAAGAATGGGCCAGAAACTACAGTCGGGTTCTTACCTACTATAAAGCAATCTCAGCTTTTAATAACAATAATCATATTTCTCTTCAGCGTACACAAGGCAGTGACAAGAAATTCTAAGAAAATCTACCGAAGAATACTTTATATAATTTATTCAACAGCAAAATTACGCTCGTGGTTTCAAAGTCGTTGAGTGTAAGGAGTACAGAGTAATTAAACTCTAAATAAAAGCAAGAATTTGTCTAAGAAAGTACGCAGGTCAAAAATAAATTGTATAAATAAATAAATAAATATTCACGGACACTTAACACAACGCCTTCAAGTCCCAAACTAAGCAAAGCTTGTACGATGGAAACTAGATGGCTGATAGAATACATACATACATTTTTTTTGTAAATACATACTTATAATACATAGAAACACCCAGACACAGAACAAACATCTATGTTTACAACACACAAAATGTTTGTTCTCGGTGGGGATCGAACCCACGACCCACAGCACGGAAGGCAGAGCTATTACCGACTGAGCCATGACGCCTGTCAAAAAAGTATAATCGAGTATCAAAAGCGATAACCTCACTCATTTGTTTTGTGTAAAATCGTGATCCCATCGAGCCCACTCATTTGCATAGTGGGCTCGTTGAGATATTTTTTCCCATCGGCCCCACCAGTGGGCCAATCGGTGGGCTCGATGGGAATAACCCATTTGAAGTCTGAATTACCAGAATGCATATCGGCAAGGAAATTCTCTTAATACAACCTTGTAAAATAAATACCATTGCGATTTTTTTAAATATCATAAGACCCACAAAGGCTCTTATTTTGTGACTTTTATGACATCGCAACAAAATCACAATTATATTTTAACTAGATTTAATAAAGAGAAATGTCCTTCTAAAATCCAGCCATTTAAACGCTCGTACATTGGCAACACTCCAAATGGCTATCGTGTGCAACAAACCATTACAATCACATTTTTTTACACAATGTTTTCAGCCCACGAAAGCAAACCAAAGTAAAATTTCACTGGCAAAAGTTTTTACCTGAATAAAAAACTTTCACATGAACTCACAAACAAAAAGGCATTTTTACAAGCTGCTGCCGCACTCAGAGACATCACTTAAAAGATAAATCAACATAGTCTATTGACATCTCCACATAATGAACAGAACAGAGAAAAATAAATAAATATTCACGGACACTTAACACAACGCCTTCTAGTCCCAAACTAAGCAAAGCTTGTAAGATATAAATTAAATAATAAATAGCATATAAATATAGCTTGTAAATAGCATATAGGTGTTTTCTATTTCTTCTGACGAATTATTTCTAGTACGCTCCCAATTGCATCTAAATTGGATGGCTTTTAGGCACAGAGTAGATACAGAACTCCATACTTATGACCTACTAAGACAAAAAAAATTGCAAACAAATAGTAAAATGATACATACATTATACTTACTCATACCTAATACAATACACATTAATTTTTGTTTCTAGTTTGTGGCTGTACCAACTTTTTTTATATAGGTACAATTTAGTAGACAATCAAGCATACTGTCCGCCTGATGAACCTATGCCGCAGAACACAAAATTGCAGCGTGTCAGATAAAATTAACTTGTTCATGCAAAAAATACCACAACACCGCAAACTCAACGACATTTTGTAATAATATTTGCTGTTTTCTCAACGCCAACTAAAAGGTTATTTGCAACATCAAAAAATGCACATGAAATTGTTTGCAATGAATTACGAATCCGGGAGCTTCGTTGAATACTAAACAAACACAGATTCATTTTGTTTTTCCTAGAAAAATAAGCGCATGTTAGGCTGAATAAAACAGTGTATAAAGATATTTTTGTGTGTTATTCGAAACTAGCATCAGCCCGCAACTTCGTTCGAGTTCCGTTAGTTTCTGTTGATTTTCCGGGATGAAAGTATTATGTGCCTATGTGTTAATCCAGATTACATATGAATGTGAGAGGAGTAGATCCAGAGTTGACGAATGATACGAGTGAGTGGAAGAAGAAAACATGTTGTGCCAACCCCACTTAGTGTGGGATAAGGGCAGGGAAATGATGATGATGGTACATCGAATGGGGGCCTTTCTAACCTTTGTGCTCACCATTCAACTATCCTCCTGCGTTCACGTATAGAAAGTATAGCATACTATTCACAAAACAGTTTATACACGCACCATTTTGTGTGAGCCTAAAACCATCAGTAGGGCTAAGTGGTTACTAAGATATCCAGAAACCTTTTAGCGAATCGACCATCCGACGGGTATATTATATTAATCGCGACCGGTTTGCAACAAGAGTAAATGCAATCACTTCTGTCAAACACTTTTTGCCATCATGACTCTCAAGCTGTAAAGGAAAAATTCGTAAGGAAACCTGCGGCTTAATCAGCTCCGCACGTGTTGACCTTGTCTTTCCTGTGGATAAGGCCGAGTAGGCTGAGAAGATGGTAAAGGTGCTGAGCAAACTGTCCCTGGCACTGCAGATCGTTCGGGGCATGGGTATGGGTAAAATGACCCCTGACTTTGTTTAGATCATCTAGATTCGATGCAAAGGTCTGACTATTATTAAGTATTACGCATAGTAGAAAAGTGTATAATCACTGTTGTTATTTTCTTGGTGGTGTTAACTTTTGATGTCAAAATGTGTTTAAATGATATTTACAAGCCGTGAGTTATTGTGGATCAGTAAGCTGAAGAGGCAGTGGGCCGGCCATGTTTGCCGCAGAACCGACAATCGTTGGAGCAAACTAATACTCGAGTGGAGACCGCGTTTAGGCAAGCGTAGTGTAGGACGCCCTCCGGCTAGGTGGGGTGACGATCTGAGACATGTAGCTGGCAAACACTGGTTGAGAAGAGCCAAAGACCGGGCTCAGTGGCGCGTCTTGGGAGAGACCTACGTCCAGCAGTGGACCAATATAGGTTGATGATGATGATGATGATGATGATGATGATGAAGTTATTGTGACAATTCCTATAGTAAGTGTAGGAATTGTCACGTACGTTTTGTTTTCTCTAGTGATTGTATGTCAATTTAAGAGGACTAGAGGTTGATCGCTACGCGCGTGCTGTCGCAGTGTTATCGCTGTTGCTACTGCTTGTACGTTATAGTCCGGCTGGTGCCGTAGTTTCAATTAAAGTGGATATTTGCAACCATTGATCTAATCCAATTACTTAAGTGTACATTCCCGAACCGTAAACAAACGTTACAGTTAAGCTGGTTAACCCACACCGTCAGTTACCTGTCGAGTTTGCTTGCCGCGGGGAGTTCTGGGTTTTATGTGCCTAGGTTTTGTCCGTGACTTCGCTTGCATTCTGCATAAAGTCTATTTATTCCGCGTCAAGAATCTATTCAAAATAGTAGTTATTATAAAGTAGGTTTTGATTTAAAGATTTTTTTTTTATATAATGAAAATAGAATAATTAAAATTAAATTCTGTATCACGCTTACTCAGCTGCAGGCGAAAGCTAGAGTTGTACAAAACTCTTTGATCCAAAACGATGTTCGGAAAAATGAACCTATTTTATTTTATCTAGGATTTGGTACAGTGGAGTTTTAGAAGTTACCAATAACATTATTTTCCAGTCGAGGTCCACTGTTGCGTATACGCCTCCTCTATAGTTTTCCAGGAAGAACGATATGAGCCTTTGACTTCTCGCGCGATCATAAGATGTAGTCAGTCGTAACGGTCCAAAAAGTAATATGTAAGTAGGTTCTTCCTCTGGCTTTTTGACCTTTACGAATAAATCGGTATTTATTCTAGCAAACACAGTAATTTTAACTGCCTTTTATATTAAATACACCGGCCTTTGTGGTTCCAATTCAAATTGAAAACGAAGTAGGTAAAAGCGAGTAAACTTTACAAAAGTTCGTGCCGAGTTTATGTGTGTTAGCCACCTAAATATACAGCACATATACCTAACACTAGTAAGTAGGTATACCTAATTAGTGGTAAATAATTGAAAAGTATCGCGTGAGGCCATAATCACATGTTTCCTACACCTATGTGTAAATCACACTAAGAAAGTATGTTTGTTTATAGAGGGTGGAAAAGTTTTGTGTTCAAGAACTAATATTTGAAATAAGAAGTTGGTAAATAAGTCGTAGGTAACTACCAACTAGGGAATTGGATTGTGGACCCTCTTGAAACTACAAACATGAAGTGAAAAAAGTGTTACTGTACCGAAATAAACGTTTCAATAATTTAAAGAAATCTCAGAAATTACATTTCAAAACGCGTGGTAGGGATTTCAGGATTTTTCAGATTTTTTTTTGTTTCTGACATCGAATGCATCATCTAATATAATTTATAGCTAAGTATACTTAATTATGTTTCTCTAATCAATATATATAAAACTCTTTTGAAGCTGACTGAGAATCAACGCACAGCCTAAACCATAAGTCGTTTAGGTATGAAATTTGGAGGATAGTATCCTTATACAGTGTAGGGGTGCACTAAGAAAGGAATTTTGAAACGTCACACTCTAAAGGGTAGAACGCGAGCAACGCCGCGGGCGATGGCTAGTAGTATATAAAATACACCAAAAATAACCAAATGGAAAAGGATAAAAAATGCCTATTTCTTATTTCGACGATAAACTACGGTGACACGGAACTAGCCGTCACCCGCGACGTTGCTCGCGTTCTACCCTTTAGAGTGTGACGTTTCAAAATTTCTTTCTTAGTGCGCCCCTACACTATATAAGGAACGTACCCTCCAAATTTCATACCTCTAGGACTTATAGTTTGGGCTGTGCGTTGATTCTCTGTCAGCTTCAAAAGAGTTTTATATATATAATAATAAATAATATTGATGATTGATGATGATACTCAAAGAATATGTAATACTTAGTTCCTACGTAAGAAGAAGTCGAACTCCCATTCTACCAAAATTAAACACTGAAAATCTCGTTTTGTATGAAACGAGATTCAAATTGTGACCCCCGCTTCATACATTGTTCGTTTTTCGAAAGTACGTGTCTAGCTCGAGAGTTTCCCCAGTCTGACTATACTAGTACCTATAGCGAACCTACATAAGTCCAACCCTAAAAGATATAATCACAACAAACACAAACTACAAAACAAGATACCTAGTGTCACGTAATGTAAAAAAAATACTTGGTATTTTCCCAGGTTCTACAGAAAATTGAAAGGAAACGATATTCTGAGAACAACAATCATACAACACTAAGCAATTTGAAATAGATAGAAAATGGGTTTTTCTCGGGACTGAGCCGAGCAGTCTCGCAGGGGGGTCCTACTGAGAAGTTATAAACAAAACTATTTACCGTCGTCGTCGCCTCGACTTACCGTCATTTCTATATTTAACTATGTCAAGATTTTTTTATACGATCGTAACAATTTTGCTATAGTTATCATCCTGATAGTTCAATAAAGAAACAAGTCAGAAGGTAACGTTACACTACAAACATAGAATTGAAGGCTTAATTTTTTTTTATTCGTATTTTAAATTCGGTTCTGGCTATATTTTCATTCAGTTCAATATTTTATGCCTACGTCCGTCTGGTTTAGAAAATTCTGTTGAAAAACACACTGGTTACAACTCATAGATGAAACCAAAGTACAAAAGCCTGCGGTAGTCGGAGTTTCAGTTAGTGGTCGCTATCTAGATTACGTACGTACCTTTTGTATACATACAAATGTTGATGTACCTACTTGTAGTTTGGAGACTCAACAGACTTAACTTTTACATAAGTTGTGCTTACTAGTGAGCGTACACAATTACAATTTCATTTAATATAAATGCAAATGATAGTATTTCAACGCGCTTTAAATAGGCATACTTAATAAAATACCCAATTTTACTCATCTTCATACTTCTTAGTATTTTTATGACACTTTTAATATTGAACTGATATTTAGATGGGTTTATCTATTTTTGTTTACCGTTTGTGCAGTCGTCTATCCTTTTTAAGTTATTGAATATATGCGCATTGATTTTTACTTTAATTATGAGATACTAATATCTATAAAACTTGAAAAAAAGAAGTAGATAATACGCGATACTTAAGAGAAAAAAAAACAATATTTGACCGAATAAAAAACCAAAAATATAATAGATTAGGTATAGTTCCTCGGTACAAGTAAAAGGAACACAATGATGTCCATCTGAATTTAGGGATCAGCTAGGTAATACAAAATAAAAAGTCAGACTTTAATATTATGTAGGTACTTATGTATTTTCTTACTATAGTTTCTGAGTAGCCCCCCGGGGCCCAGCGGTCATTCCACTCGACCGGGCGCAGTAACAAGCTTACCTTATTTCTCATCATAATAGGACATTTATTTTTTATCCGCAACTTCCTGTCTGATCCTAATTTGAGAAAATTACTGGGATTTGTTTCTTTTGAGGGATCATTTCTCTTTGCAGATGTTTTTCCTTTTAATGAGTAAGTATGTACCTACTCGTAGATTCAAGTATTTTTAACAATGAAATTACAAAGCCACAGTGGTTGCTTTGAGTTTTTTGTAGCTTGGATGGATTCAGTTTTGTGATTAATAATTTTTGTGATCTGTCTGTCGGTCTGTCTATTAAGCCTTAGGCCCATATTCTTAGTTACCTCGGATAAGCTTCACCTCGACTCGACTATACTTCCAAATGACGATTTCGCGGTCTAGTCGAGGCGAGGAACAACTTGAGGTAATAACTAAAAATATGGGCATGGGATTCAGACATGACTCTATTTTATTATTCCTAATTTTAAGAAAAATACGTGTTTCCTCGTAACTGGTATCATACGAGGACTAATTATGTTTAGTTCGTAACTGGTTACGAAGTTCCGGTTTCTTAGACCACCGAAGGGTAATTGTCAAGCTCATTGTCCGGTCTCAAACTCACTATTCCACATTTTTTTCACATTATTTTTTATTCACATTTTTTTTTTTTTAATGATATAAGTAATGGAACAAGCTGATAGCTCACCTGATGTTAAGTAGTAACTTCTGCCTATATTGGAATAATGTACTTTGATACACACACACACCCTCACCCTAATATGCATAACTTTACTGTCTCATTTTAAAAGCATCAATGCAAAGGCTTTGCGTCATCATGCTCATCATTATCATAGTGGGCTCATTGGGATTTTTTTCCCATCTGGCCCACAAGTGGGCTAGCCGGTAGGCTCGATGGGAATAACCCCATTTAATGTAGAGTCGACACAACATTGTATATGCAAAGTCTTTTGTTATTAAATGAAATGTCATTGTATACAAGGGGTTAATTAATTCACAGGGACAAAGGGTCCCTATGTGACTTCCCAGAATGACCCGGTACACTCCAACAGGTTGTTTTAATAACACCGTCAAACTCGTATCAGGGGTTAAGTAAGACTTCGTGTATAATAGGTTTATTTAGGGTTATTTCGTGTAAGCGTCGTGATTGGACCAGAATAATTTAGTGCAATTTGGATGGTCCAAATAGTTGTATACTAGTTTATTTATGAAAAAAGAAAAAAAAATGAGTTCAAAAACTAAAACCCGACTCTAAAAACACGCTCTAAAAAGTATGAAACAAAAAAAGGTTCTCATGTGAAATTGTTATGTACTATAGTGATGTTTAAAGGATAACCGTGGTCGTATGCCACATTGCCCTGCTGTTTAAATGTATTGTTTGAGGAAAGCCCGTCGTGCCACGAATGTGGCGCGGCGGAGGACACGGCGCAGCACACCCTCGAGGTGTGCGCGTCGTGGTCAGAGCCGCGTCGCGGCCTGACAGCGGTAGTCGGGCCGGACCTCTCGCTTCCTAGCGTGGTCAACTCCATGCTGGGAAGCGAGGAGGCCTGGGCAGCGGTCGCCTCCTTTTGTGAGGACGTGATGTCCCAAAAGGAGGCGGCTGAACGTGCGCGGGAGGAGGACCCTCTCGCGCCGCCGCACAGGCGGAAAAGAGGGCGGAGAAGGCCATAGTTGCCCTCTCTCCCTTCATGGTGGTGGATAGCGGGAGACAGGCGCGGGGGCGCCATCTCCTGCATTGCACTCCACCACCAGCGGTCGTTCCACGGCCCTTCCTGCAAGGAGGGGCGTGAAGGGCCTGCTGCAAGCAGGCGGTCGTCGGCGGGGGACTGGACGTAAAGGCTCTGCCGGTTTCCCAGTCCCCCTCCACGTAGACGACGCCGGAGAAACTGGTGGTTTTAGTGGGTACACCGGTCCTATCTGGACCGGGAGCCCCACATAACCCTCCTCATCCCCCAGGAGGGGGGTATGCGTAACGCATTTCCCCAGGATAAAAAAAAAAAAAAAAAAAATATAGGTCTTAACAATATCGTCGGTCCATCGTGTGGGGGCCGTCCTACACTTCATTCAATCTAAGCACAATAACTGACCGTAAAGTATTCTACCTACGAGATAAAAGTAGGTCTAAAGTAAGATATACAGAACAGTCTTGAAGATTCAGATAAGGCAAATTTACCAAAACAATAAATAACCGTAACTCATGAGCAAACAATAACGTCGGTAGTTGTTTATCATCCTTCTGAAGACTCAGCAACTTGTGGAAAATTATTCTTTGCCTCTCAAATTACGGATGGTCTAATGGTAACTCCGCCTTCATCCCGATCACGAGTTCAAATCCCAGCGACAATAGTTTTCTTTTATTTTGGAATTCGATCACTATGCCAGTTATTTCAAACGGCGAAGGAAGATATCGCGCGGAGAGCGTGCAGCAGGTGCGTTTTTGACGAAGATTCAGTCTACTTGTCAAGTTTATTTGTATGTAAAACAAAATCACCCGCCAGTGCCCCGGATTTAGTATAGATTGGGTCTCATTTAAATGCGTTACCTATAGGTACACCGCCCGCTGGGTTTTATAATAATTTATAAGTTTAAAAACCTGGAAAAACCGACTTCAATTTGATACGCCTTCATCATTAAATGATGATGATGATGATGATAGCAGTTCATTGGGACTGTTCTATTGATCACAAACACTACAGAAAAGCAAAATTATACGCAATGTATAGTGGATGACGTGTTCCTTCCAGTTATATGCCAAACTACTGAAAAAAATACAACCGAATTGAGCACCTCGTCCGTTTTTGAAGTCGGTTAAAAAATCGTGAGGTTTTTCACTTATGTTTTCATGCTAACTTTCCCGCTCAAGGAAAAAATCAATTCGTAACCTCGTCACGTCAAGAATCACCAGTTGCGCTTCTGTCAGGCACCCCATCAATCACGCTGTATCTTCCGAGAAATCTGAGAAGCGAGTGATCAGTCGGCCTGGCCCGTAAGTGAAAACCACTGCTCTTTGGCTCCTCAAGGTCAATTCACACCGAAATGACAGTGACTGACAGTTTCAGATATAAAGTATTTTTTACTCTGTTTTTATAGCTGGAACACGCAATATCGCTTGCGCAAATGCAATATTTGTGTGATGTGCGCCACGATGTGTATCACCGTACGGCTCTGGCGGAAGACCAGCGTTGGTTGCCAGTCATCCAACATATATGCTGAGCCAGGGTACGTTTTTACGACACACTAGTCTCCTTTTAACCTAGTTTACTTATTATGTAGTACATAAAGTCGTAAATAAAAATATTCTTATTCTTATTCTATTCTTATGTGAATATGTGAACCCTAGGTAGTCAGAGACACGTCCAAACATTGAAACATCTGCCTTACTGCCCTTTGCAGTTTTATTTAAAGTTTGATTCCATTTGTGATTGGCTAAGTATAAAGTTTGAACAGTTGATATTTTGTTTATGTGTATAGCACGAATGAAAAATTAACGGCAAGCTTATACTTACATTAACATACACAAAATGTTTTACGTTTTACATTCATTTGTACGTGTTATCAAAAACTGTCATAAACAAAACCGATTGCCCATTAAACTCCAACCAAAAACAACCACAAAACAGTCACAGTAGAAATCAATGAACATCGGTAGGCTCTGTCGACAGCCAAAGTACCAAATAATTACGCTGGCGTCAATCTACTTTACAGTTAAAAATATGTTCTACCGCGTTGGCATACGGATCAAAACTGTGCGAGAACGCTTTATAGTGTGGGTTATAATTTTGTCGATGGTTCACTGTTGTGAACAGCTGCGCTGATGGATGATTTTCGTTGTTTACAGAACGGCTAATAGGGAGAGCGACAATCTGAGCTGGAAAATTTGGATTTAGGGTTGAGTGGCGTTAGAGGAATAGAATCATTGTTTAGTCCCACAAATTGCTAAAATTATCAAAGGAACTCCACTGTCAATTCTTTTGGCGTTTGGTCGTGCAAAATTTAACCATTGGACAAAGCCGCAACCGTTTTTGCTGAAATTAGGTTTATAAGTGTGTGGTACTTTTAAAGTTAACTTTAAAACATGTTTATCTTCATTTTCATTCACTTGTGTTCTTGGACGGTGTGTTAATTTGCTCAAGCTTGGGTTTCTTTTTTTGTAGTTCCTTTTATTGTACTTTTTCATTTAATTTTTTTTCGGTAACAACAAAATCATAGCAAAGACAAATCTACCAAAAAAGCTCTGATTTAGCGCCGGTCCTCTATTCTCTGTTTTGTCCCATGATGCTATAGAAAATTTATACACATCTACTTTAATTAAAACTCCCTCACAGTGACCGTGAGTGACCTACAAACCGAGTAATTTGAGGTTTGAGATTAAAGAACGTTTGAAAAAATTAAAATACAGACCACGTAGTTTTACATTTTGGATGATAGAATGTGTTCCGGTATGCCTTCAAATACGGTATAGCGGGTGTTAGGCAAACGTTTTAACGGCTCAGAGTAGATGCAGTGCGATGCACACAGGACACGTCCTCAGTGAACGTGCTCAGTGAGGCAATGTATTATTAACGATGACATAAGAAGGGCCATCGAAAAAAAGAGGTCATCGTAAGCACTCTACCATCATCGTAAACATGTTCTATTTTCTTTTCCATGAATTTTCTTTATTTTTCAAGAACCGAGGTAGTTTTTATGAATCGACTTCACAATACGGCTGTGTTTTTGTTTTTTCACTACTTTAGCAAGTACGTTCCTTCTTGCAAAATAGAGTGTTTAAGCTAAATTCAGTTCGAAGCTTTTTTGACATTAGATATATTTAAAATACATTTTGCTGAAAGATTTTACTATATTGGAACATACAAGAAAAGATATAGGTACGTGGCGTGTTAAATATAGGCAATATTTACAATGTGGTCTTTAAGTTTCTGGGACAAATAAACGCAATAAGCAAAATAAATCTTTTAGAAGGTAAAGCAAATGTTTACAGAAGACGAAACCTAACTTTCAAGTAGATAACTCACGACGCGAACTAACAAACTAACTTCAACAGCGTCCACTAGATGGCGCCAGACTGAGGTTTTATGCGTGTTTAGTAAGTCTATGGCTTTTTTTACTTTTTACAACAAAAGGTATTGGTATAAAATTGACTGTATTTTTATTTTAGATCTAAAATTGTTTGATTTAATTACTTCTAGGTAACCGTGCTACATCGTCGACCAGTCATTGCTTAACATCAGGTGAGATTATGGTCAAACGGTTGCCTATATTGTATAAAAAAAACTGAAAGTAGGTAAATACCAAAAATGTAATATAGTTGTTATATGGAACAACTAGCTTCATGAGTTTGAAAATGCTAGCACAGTAGCTTCTTTTTATAGTCTAGGGGTGCACCACTAAGAAAGGAATTCCCGAGATTCCACCCCTAAGCAGTGAAGCGGGTGGTTGCAAATTTCAAGGAAAATAACTCTACGCAAACGGGCTACTTGCTATAATAGTCTAAATTACTATCTGAGTCCGCAGCCTGGGTTTTGTTTTGTTGATCGAAACGCATATCGAGAAGCGACTTGCGAGATATTTTGTATCCGATAAGCTCCTCTAGCGGGAGATTTGCAAACTATTTTTCTCCATAGAAAGACTGGGAGTTTCTCGATTCTTGATTGTCGCAAATCAACATAACAAAACTCAGACTTATTTATTCATAAATTAACAGAATTGTATTCGAAAGATATTCAACAGCAAAAGGTTGAAAGAAACGACACGGTTTGAACACAAAACATGTCTATTTTACTAGCTACAAACAAAATACAAGTTTAG
This sequence comes from Eulithis prunata, assembly GCA_918843925.1. Lineage (NCBI taxonomy): Eukaryota > Metazoa > Arthropoda > Insecta > Lepidoptera > Geometridae > Eulithis > Eulithis prunata. Next base: position 2,956,307 of record OU974014.1, on the reverse strand, counting down.
TCGTACATTGCCGTGGAATTAAGAAAGGGCTATATACTGATCCTAAAGTTTTCATTGTCCTGCATCTTTTCACTCCTTACAAAAAGGGGTACGTGACCAGAATTACAATGTAAGTAGGTACTTGGAAAGTAGGATCAAGCAATAGGTAGGAGATGGGTGTCGTAGATGGCACGGACGCTGCGTAGAGGCCGCGTAGACGCTGCGTAGGCCCTGCGTAGAGCCCGCTTAGACCTTACGTAGAGCAGTTTAGAAAATAAATACAATTTACATAATTTTTATTTTTTACTAGTGCTTTAGACTATTTATAATAATGCCATCAAAAACTCTGTTGACAATATATAAATGTTATTTTTTTATTTAATTTTTTTTCTACATTGAACAGAGTATACATAAGTATATTATGCAGGTTTTTTTCAGAGAACCACAAATGCCGCAAACTTTGCCCGACGTGTGAACTGTTAACATTGCATACCTACAGTCTACATACCAACTTGGCATGCGAGTTAAAGGCGTGAACGTGTTGACAATACTGCATAGAATAGAAACTACAAACGCAAAAGTAGAATGAATGAAGATTTTAATAAAAGTTAGCAATTTGACTTTTGAGTTGCACAGCAAGCGTTATATTACTGTGACCGTGTTAGTAGATAGTCCTTTAAATATACACAAGGTCAATGTAATGGAATCGCAACATGAAAAAAGAAGAAGAATCCATCTTGGACCTCGGGAGCGGGGATACCATATGACAGGCGTCATGGCTCATTGACAGGCGTCATGGCTCAGTCGGTAGTAGCTCTGCCTTCCGTGCTGTGGGTCGTGGGTTCGATCCCCACCGAGAACAAACATTTGTGTGTTGTAAACATAGATGTTTGTATGATTCGATTTTTTTAGAGAACAGAATTTTCGATAATAGGGCTGTCTTTCAAACTTTCAATGAAATAAATAGATAAACGGAAATAAGAACAAATTTTATTCATAACAGTCAGTGTATTAGGGTCACGTTTGGCATTTGTTTACACAATCACAAATTAGTTTTAAAGGTCCGAATAAGATGTTGCGAGACCCGAGTTTTGACATTTTTTGAAACGACACATAGCACTTTTATTTTAATAGTTTTTCTTGTGTTATTGTGAGTATTGTTGTTTAATTTTGGTGGAATTTTAACCAATAATACTTAGGTCGTAACATAAAGTGTGAGCCATTGGAATAAATGTGTGTAAAGTGGTTTTTCTGAATGTGAAAATTCGTGTTAGGTTTTGAAGAGAAAATCCACCATTTTCTTTTCAAAACAAACGACAGCCGACTTGACAAATGACTTGACTTGACTTATTTATTACAATTATAACACTTGACATTGGCAAAATTGTCTGTCGAAATGACGGACAGAGGCCATTAATGAAGAGAAGAAGAAGATGTTGCGACGTCGTAGTTGACTACATACCTTTGTTTCACGAAATAGAAACATAATTTGCGCTGTTTCGAACGTCCTACGAAACTACTATAGAATATGCTTCGTTTGGAGATTCATATCTAAGTTTATTCTCTTTAAGAACGCTATAGTTTGCAAATAACCTACTTCCGCCACGAATAATTACATTTTAAATATAGCTCGTACTTTCACTAATGTGGTTCATGTTTTAATGTGTATAACTTATAATGCTAGATCTACAAGTTCTTAAGGTGCATGTTTCTTAAGGTTATACATTTTTAAAAAGAAAATATTGTTTTAGTGTACAGTACCAACAGAGTGTGGTATTTAATAGAACCACAGATTATACCTATGATATTAATAATAAAATATATGGTGAAGACTCTTAATTTGTACACAAATCAGTTATTATGTATACACTCTACTAATTCCACTGAATTCTCTGTCTCTCTCTCTCTTCTATGAATTTATGGCCGCTGTCCGTCATTTCGACAGACAATTCTGCCAGTGTCAAGTAAAATATTTGCAATATTATCAGTCTAGTCATGTCATTCGTTAAGTTGGCTTTCGTTTGTTTTGAAGGAAAAATGGTGGAATTTTCCCTTGAAAACTTAAAAACTAAATCTATCATTTTAAGCAAATCACCTTAAAAACTTTCATTCCAATGGCTCATACGTTGTTTCGTGAGCCATAGCTCACACGGATGTTTCCCCTAAAAATGACAGAACTCGAATCCTTCCACTGAATTCACTATTACAGAAAATTCCCGACATGAATAGTACATTATGGTACTAGTGTGGTACATTGGTGATTACCGCCGAGGTGCCATTGAGACCCTCGCCTACGGCTCGGGTCTTAAGAAAGCCGAGAACGGTAATCACCAATACACACGTGTATCATACGACGTTTTTCAACACACTTGTGAATAAAATAACAATAAAATAACTAAAATTTCAACAGTGAAAACGCGTTGTGAAAAATGTTTCGCTATGGCGGGAAAAATTAATCAGTTTTCCTATGCGCGCGCATTGCGATCGGCCACAGACTAAAGGGATGAGGTTTTTTTTTAATTTATTTTCCGCGCTTAGGGTTTGCGCCTATTCTGCCACGTAAAAAATGGGGAATTTAAAGTTTTCTTTTATTACAGAGAAAACAAAAGTTATATTTGAGTGAAAGTTTTATTTATTAAACACGTACGAGTTAAAATTATCTATTTAAATAAGAAGTTGCATGAAATGAGCAAGCAATAGGAACATTCATTTATTTGTTCTATTGAACACGATCTTTTTTTAGAATAAAAACTTTTTTAGTAACAAAGCTACTCAACCAATAAAATTTAAAAAAAAAATCTATAACTCACTAGTGAGTTATAGCAATGAAAAAGTCACAGTTTTATTATGGGTGTCATTATGTGCCTAATTGCGGTGACCATAGAGCCACTTTATGAGCAAGTGTGTTGAAAAACTTATTATTGTATGTATTGTGTCAAAGACTTCGGTCTCTTTTCAAGTAAAAGTCAACTAGTTTGTTCCAAATTCAAACTTCAAAAATCACCACGTTCGAAATAACAACTTGAACATCAAACGGTTCGAAAAGCAAATGTTTTCAAATCGTTCGGAAATCAAATGTTAATATTTTCTTGATATTTTCAAAATGGTCACTATAGGTGGTCTATCTGTCGGGGCCTAATAAAGCGAGCTCTACACCCGGCCATTACTGGCAATTACACGCCCGCACGGTTGGCACCCCTGCATTCATTCAGCGGAGACTGAGTAGTGAGCGGCGCGGGTAGCAGAGCGATTTGATAAGTTTTATATAAATTAAACTAAAATGTTGCATTGCCTACATTAAGAAAGCAAGCAAGACCATACAAAGCAAGAAAATGATCGACAATAAACGTCAATAAAAAAGTAGTAGTTAGTAATTTTATACAAGGCAAAGCAAAAAATTATAAGGCGTTTTTATTATAGGTAGTTTAACCCTTAAATAGTTATTTTCCAGTTTCGTGTTTTTTTTTTGCAGTTCTAACTAAAAAGGTTCCATGCAATGAATCAAAACTATAGTGTCTATTCCTACAATCCCAGCACAACCTTATGTATGCCACCAAGAAAGTATGCCTTGTTATGTTCAGACGATTCACATATTTTCCATAGGTAACCATTTTTCTTACGCAACAATACAGGTTCAAAGAATCCCGATAACAATTTTGCTAACAATTTCACTAGAGCTCCATAACTAGGAGTATACGTACAGTAAGGGTTCAGTTCCTGCGATAGTGTATCAAAGATGTAACATCAGAGACGCATCAAAGGTAACTAGATCGGAGTCAGAATTATACCGTCCTGGGTGGGTATGCTGTTATAGTAAAATATATATGGTTTATATCAATGGTGCTTCAAAGAGTGGAACTCGTTGCCGGCGTCTGTGTTCCCGAATGACTATAATTTGGAAGTTTCAAGAGTGGAGTGAATAAGTATCTTCTAGGTAACCGTGCTACATTGTTGACCACATCGTCGCTTAACATCAGTGAGCTGTGAGATTGTGGTCAAACGGTTACTTATATTGTATATAGTGCCTTCTGGTAAGATCGGCGAAGTAGTAAGTCCGGATACTAAGCAATTCGGCGATCTTTTTAAATGATGGCAACATCGCCTTAAATTTAAAAATATCGCCGAATTGCTTAGTTACGTGAGTTATCCGGACTTACTACTACGCCGATCTTACCAGACGACACCTTACAAAAAAAAACGAATACGGATCCGACGAAAAGGGTACCGTTGAATTTACATAGAATGTGAATAACTGGAAGACACAGGCAGATAAATGTTTGTAACAGTGGCAACACAGGGATGCAGTGGAGCTCAACTCGCAAGCGACAGTCATTGGCTTCGTTAAACATCTCGTACGGTTCGCGAGGCTCTTTCACGGCCTAGTTCCAGTTCTTATGCTCGGAAACATTCAATAAATGTCGCTGAGATAATGTCATGTCTTGCACAAAGGAAATCTGACAACCTGGATTTATAACTGGGGCCTGTATCGAGCTGCTAGGTTTTCTTATACATACAATTCCATAGATTTATTATGATATTAGTGATTATGATGATTATTCCAGTAACATAATTCTGAAGTTTACTTGATGACTCCACTTGCAACCTTCAGCAGGTTTCAAACAACTTACTATAGATTTATACAAATCTTCTAAATATATAAAACTCTTTTAAAGCTGACTGACTGACAATCAGCGTACAGCCTAATCTATAAGTCCTAGAAGTATGAAACTTGGAGGGTAGTATCCTTAAATAGTGTAGGGGTGCACTAAGAAAGGAATTTTGAAAAGTCGCACCCTAAAGGGTCTAAAATTAGGATCGAAGATTTTAACCAAATAATGCGTATTATCCTACCATTCAGCCTGTATGCGCCCACTGCTGAGTACGCCAGTCTCTCCGGTCCTGCGATGTATTATTAGTATTAGGTTAATTTGACTAATGTAACGAAGCTACTATCGAAAGTATTTAGTCGCTCTGCTACTCGCTCAGTTCATGAAAGATTTTAATCAACCCGCTTCAGCATAGGCTAACCCTCACGACATGCGGTACATAATGTTAGAAATTCCCATCGTCTGCGTGCAACACCTCTGTCAATACTCTCACTTTCTCACCTTCTTTTTACCACTAAAGTACACTAAGCTACATTTAGTTTGTAGTGATGTGAAATTTGGTTACATTGCACGCAAATCTTTCATCTTCCGTTCTTCGTAGTGATGGGAAAAGTTATGATTACTATCATAACAGTCGCTAGGTAATACGATCAATTTTCATATTCATATTCATTTATTCATTTGTTTTACTTTTCTTTTCATCATCATTTCCTGGCTATTTTGCTGCCATTTCTCACTTCTAGTTTGTGAGAAAGTGTTAGTTAAATCATGAAAAGGTTGAATATTTTAAGAAATATAAAATATGGTTAATATAAATATCCTTAGAATTAAGAGATATTGCCAAAACAACGTGGAAAACATTATAATTATAATCTCTGAAAAAGTCATGAATCTCCTTGATTATTGAGCATCAATGTACTCGGTACATCGCTAGCTACATCAGTGTACCCACCCATAGCTCCATTTAGGTAACAAGTTGAACTATTATCAAAAACATAACTCTGAAATTATTTCAAATGGAATCAGCTATTTGACCACAGAGCAATTGACCTAAATAAAACTGCAATTTGCTAGTCTAAAAGTCCAGATTTTACTCGAAACTTTCCTGAGCCAGGTGGTTGGATCCACAGAATTTTTACTGGCTTGATCCGCTTAGCTCACTATCGCAGCCACACCCAAGCACGCCCAAGTCTAGGCCCGAGGTCGAGCTAGACTGCATTTGCACAGAAAGCAGGCTACTGACGCCTATTCACTAGCGCGTACTGGTTTTTGTAGTTACTTTTGTGGTGACTTTTATAACTTAGCAATTAACATATCAATATATATAAAACTCTTTTGAAGCTGACTTAGAATCAACGCACAGCCTAATACATATATCCTAGAGGTATGAAATTTGGAGGGTAGTATCCTTATATAGTGTAAGGGTGAACTAAGAAAGGAATTTTGAAAAGTCGCATCCTAAAGGGTAGAACGCGAGCAACGCTGCGGGCGATGGCTAGTTTATTATATAAATTAATTCGTAGCTACACGAACCCGTCGTCGTCGGCGATATTGTTCATAGTAGCGCTGTAAGGGTAAAGTTTTGGCCTCACGATCGTAACGCACAACGCTGCGGTATGCGACATGCGGCGCCGCACACATAATCGTATGAAAAACGTCCAGTAGTCTAGTAGTAGTAATAGTAGTCTAGTCTCCGTCGCAATCTGCGTCAGCGGCGAGGAGCAAACGCGGTACGCTGCGTTGAGCCGCATACCGCAGCGTTGTGCGTTACGATCGCGAGACCAAAGCTTCAGGCGCCAACAAACTCTTAAAACCTGCTTTCGGCTTGAATGGTGATTACGTCATGACGTGAGGTTATGGCATGCGATGTCACTTTCACTACACTGACTATTGAGTGCTGTACGTATTCATAATCCCTCGTCATTTTTAGTGGCTCTATAAAGTACTCTGTCTTTGTCTTGCATGATAGCGAAAAGAGATAGTAGACTTATGCACCATCTAGCTAGTGGAACCCATAGCGACCAATAACAATCATAGGCATAGCGTCTCATTTTTAACCTACTTCAAAAAAAGAAAGAGGTTCTCAATTCGGCTAAACTTTTTTTTAATGTATGTTAGTTACCTCAGAACACCGTCATTTATAAATCTTTTTTTTATCTGAAAGGGTAAGTACACCTACTTTCGGATTATTCCCTTATGGGTTTTCTAGTTTTTAAACTTTGTGCAAAAGATTGAGTAGAGACCAGAGAACAGATTGGAAACGTCAAAACGACAATAATAAGCAGTCTGAATCAAAGAATATGCAACATTGGACTCCGATTCTACCAAAATTACACTGAAATACTCGTTTTGTATTAAACGCACTTCAAATTTTGACCTCCATTTCATACATTGTTCGTTATTTTAAAGTACGAATCTAGTTCGAAAGTTTCGCGCCTGAACCAGGCGACTGCTGCTGATTCGGGCTGCCCGTGTATACCCGCCTTCATTGTTTTGACAGCTCAATTAATTTGCGATTTTCCGGTTAGTTGACAGTCAATTGTTTTCGTTTGAAAAATCCACACAGTGCGCCAGTGTTTTTCAGTAACGTTCAACTTTCGAAGGAGATTTTAAATTTGATATTCAAAACCTCCATCGAAAGTTTCCGATATCAATCCGATGAGGCTTCCTGAAATATTTATGGACATTTAACACAACGCCTTCTAGTCCCAAACTAAGCACAGCTTGTACTATGGGAAATAGATTGCTGATAGAATACTTATATACTTATTTTGTATATACGAGTACGTACTTATAACACCTAGACACAGAACAAACATCTATGTTTGCCATGCACAAATATTTGTTCTCAGTGGGTATCGAACCAACGACCCACAGCACGGAAGGCAGAGCTACTATCAACTGAGCTAGGACGCCTGTCAATTAATCAGAATAGCCCTGCAGATCGCCAACACAAAATAAACTAGAGTGTATGTGATGATAGCCATTACTGAACCGATCGATGTAGCTATAACCAAATTAGTGGTTTGTTTATCCGGTTTCCCGTCTTTGTTGTGGAAAGTAGTTTACATGAATTTACATGGTCGCCGCAAAACATTGGGTTCTGTTTATGACACACATGATGAGATGCAAATTGGGTGCAAATTACCTCCCAAATGAAAAACATTTTTTTACTTATTTACTCATTTTAACTTGGATAGCGATAGTTTTGTATTTAGTTAGCATTGTAATGTGCAGGTACTATCAGTAGTTTTAATCTTTCGAACTTTTTTCTTCTTTTAGAACTTGTTATTCTGTTTTATGTTCTAAAATCTTCCATAATATACCTTCTTACATCTGCTTACATAATGTACATATTATTATTATTGTAATGGAAACTACCAGCCTTGCGAAACTCTCAAATTACACTCGTACCTACTTTCGAAAAACGAACAATGTATGAAATGAATGTTAAGAATTGCGTTTTATGCAAAACGAGATTATCTGTGTGTAATTTTGGTAGAATGGGAGTCCTGCTTCTTGAAACGCAGTGTTACATATTTTTTGGTAACTAAGACGACATCGGAAGTCCACTTCTGCAAGTTCTCTTGTCGCTTGTTTACAAATAGGTTTAAAATGTAGGTATTATAATCTGTTTTTGTAACTAAATAAATGAGGTATAGGTACGTTTTATTTAGATGATGAAACCATTATATAAATACATTATTACTGACTGCGACTTATTTGCAGATGGATTTGCAAAGATCCTGTCACAGTGTTTGCGGTTTTGTGAGCGTGATGTATGAATGTGTGTTTGAATTATATTTATTTTAATAATTTGTAATTTTTGTGATGTAAATTTTTTCGTGACTTTTTTATTGACATTGCTATATTTTTATTTGATTTGTGTAAATTTTTTTGACCTGATTCTTTTATTAATTTTCCTTCTTCTTTAATTAATGTAATAGGTTACCCGTTTAATTAAAGTAAAATAATAATAATAAATAATAATAATAATTATTATTATTATTAAAACCTATTGAAAGCTTCGATTAAATATAAGAAGTTTTCAATTGTAGGAATGTGACATGGTTGGATCAATTCGTAATGAAAATAAAACGCCCACCCAATGAAAAAACCCTTGCGCCGACCAGTTGAAAAACCAACTCATTTAATTGACGGTTTGAACACAGTGTGGAAAAAGCGGACATAAACAGAAGGTCAATTGGTTTATCACTGTTTTCGCTGTGATTATAATGTCTCTTAGCTTTTTATAATGTTAAAAACAAGACGAAATAAAAATTTACTCTTATGAATAATTGCTTACTTGACACATATTATTAAAACTTATAAATTGAAGATTACTTACACTGGTCACTTTTTTAGATTGCAAAGGACTTACTAAAAACCCTCCTTCAAAGAAAACAATAAAACAACTGGCAACTTTCTTGAAATTAATTTTTGAACTTGAAACTTTCATAATAACATTGCACTGAAAGTGAAAATAACTTTGTAGTTTAAAAGATAACGTAGACTTACATTTTTAAAAGAAAGTTACACATTGTTTGGCACATCTTATAACGAGGATGCTACAAAATTAATTTTAAAACAGTTGCCATACATTTGGACAGTGCAAAATTTAGTACTAATTCCTAAATTACTAAATCTGGACGTGCCAGTAACTACCTTCTTCAAGAACTTTACAGTTTACTGAATCTAGAGTACAATGTCTTCAAGGCAAGAGTGAATAAGTGTCTTCTAGACCGTCTTGCTCTATCGCCGGCTTCATCGTCGCTTACCATTACGCTACATCGTCGCTTACCATTCTTCATCGTCGCTTACCATTCGCTTACCAGGTGAAATTGAAGTCAAAAGATAGTATATTCAATATTAAAAAAACAGCTGAACATCTTGAAAGAAAGCAAATCGAGCATAGAATTATGACCCAATTACACGATACCATTTTCTTGTACGTACCAGTGCAAAAATTGAATGCAATAGCTGAAGCGCCATAATTGACGCTCAAGAATTGTGCAACTGTTTACACGCGGATATATTAAACAAAAGAATGCAATTATTGACCACCACCAAAGAAAGTTTTGAAGCAAAACTTGTATACCAGATCAAATAATGTTACGTGTTGTTTCATTTTTTGCTTTCAATTATTGCACTGGTACGTACAAGAATATGGTATGGTGTAATTGGGCCTTTACAATCGTAAACCGATATTTTTTTAAAACTAATATTAGTTGTTCTACTGCCAATGCGTACACTGTGACTAAAGACGCTTCCATCGAAACCCGTGAATGCTAACCAATTAGTGCATCATGGAAGTGAGGTCGCACCTTCCATTTTCATGAGTGCTTTAATTTTCCTTTCTGTGGATTTTATTTCACTCTCTTCCATTTATTTTTCCTCCATTTTATCCATTACTTTTTACTCTTTGATGACTTATATTTTCTTTTTTCGTAGAATATTTTGAGATGTACTCGTATTCATTATATTTATTACTAGATGTCTCCCGCGGCGTTGCTCGCGTTAGAGTGTGACTTTTCAAAATTCCTTTCTTAGTGCGCCCCTACACTATATAAGGAACCTACCCTCCAAATTTCATACCTCTAGGACTTATAGTTTAGGCTGTGCGTTGATTCTCTGTCAGCTTCAAAAGAGTTTTATATATTAAAAAAAATAATTGAAATGATAATCATCATCACATAATATCAGCATGTACAATCTACTACAAGCTGAGCATAGGCTGTTCCCTATCAATTTCAGAAAAAGCTAGTTTCGGTCCCTCTTCATATGTCGACTTTCCGCAAAGTTAACAATGTTGTCGGTCTTTCGAGTAGAAGGCCGTTCTCCGCTTTGCCTCCCAGTTTGTGGTTACCATTCGAGAACCTTTATTCCCCAGTGGTTGTCAGTTTGGCGAGCTAGGGCCTGTCTTCTGCCACTTGAATTCAATGCAAAATGGGTCCGTAAACAGGAATTTGTTCCTTTGATATCTACCTACAAACATCTATCACCCGTACTCGTAGTATTTCATATGATGAGCGCTTCGTAAGCGCGCTAGAGTTGTAACTGTTCTTATAAGTGTTCTTATTAATTTTCGACTATTTCAAAGTCGACTGCAGTTTGCAGCTTGTACTGTGATAATGATTTTTTTGTTATAGAAAATCACTTTTCTATATTGATTTATTTTGAAAATACGCTTCTCATTAAAATGATATGCAGTTTTGCTACACAATTAGATCTCAAAAAGTTAACGTGAAGTATAATTATGGATTTCTGTGGCACCTTTCAATAACTGGATATAATTTATAAGCTCTATAAAATAAAATAAAGAATAAGAAAGTAAGCTCTATATAATAGTCCAAACCGTCCGGCCAAATTTCGAAACATCTCATATCTCAACTCCAACAAGACAACAGGGCGCATATACTAGACACAACCTACCATAGAACTAAGCTTATTAATTGTATGTACATGTAAACAATGACTTTGAATACAATAATTCAAAAAGTCCGACTAAATCTCCAAACATCCTGTCTCATCTCCCAACCCTAGCGACACAAGCGCCCATCCGCAGAGCCCTAATGACCTGGATTTACGACTCGAGATAGCATTAACTCGCTCCAAGCTCCAACTTTACTGTTGTGTGCTTGTGTCTGTGGCGACATGAAGAGTGCAGTTTACTGCTCTAAATAGAGTATTAGGAGTAAGAATGAGAAAAAATAGGGTTAAGACTCCTGTACCCTTAGAAGCTGAAAGATTTGACTCCTACGGGGGAAATAAGTACTTACTTTGTAAGTGTTCTGTTCCCAGTTTAGGCGTGATATTGTGAAAGGTACATTCGTTTTTAATGTCCTAGATAGAAACACACAGAAACTTTATAAGGAGCATATTGTGATTGCTACTAATTTTAGGCGAATAAGATGGTATTTTTTAAATTTTTAGTATATTAGTTGTTTCGTCACATTTTTCACACTCTTCGAATACCGCAGAAGCATCAGACTGTACCTACTCTTTTTCAACTCATTAAAATAGTCCTTGCGATTGCATCGGGTTTTTTTTTACCTTTTCGCTAGCTTCAATTCTGTAACGCATATCAGTAACCGCAACGCATTCATATTTTGATTATCTTTTCACAATAAAAGTTTTGTGGTAAACGCAATTCATCATCACAATGTATTCAAACCATAACAATACAGGCATGGTAAATATTTCACAGACCACGAAACCGCCCAAATAATTACAATTCGGTTCACCTTGGAAGCTCTGGGCTCGGGAACCACCTTCCAACTGTATAATGATCGTATTACCATAAACTGTGTATCTTATCTATGCCAGATCCCTATGCACCTATACGAGGCACCTACTTCATGTGGACCTGGTATTATCCACCTGTTCATAGTTTTTGTGAGCTTAGAGTTTTGGCTTTGTAAATCGACTGTGACATAATTGAACACGATAAAAAAATACCTATTAGGAGTGATCATGAATTTGTGTCACAAAATCATTTGCACCGCAAATCTAAGTTGTCATTTTTTTTTATATCTATAATTGCTAGAGAATATAAAACTGATAAAACATCGATGTGTACATAGATATAGAAAGTTATCGTATAGAACTGTCATTCCTGACAGTTCTACCGATAACCGACTAGTTATCTAGTGAATGTCGACTTGGCTAGAGGGGCAGGTTGAGGAGCAAATCTGCAAAAGCAGCATTATAACGCACAGTGTGGCATTACCCTAAGCCGTAAACAGATATTTAAGAAAATCTTTACATCAAACATGCACGCTATCTCGTACGAATAAGGACGGTTTTTGGCTGAATCTAGCGTGATATAAGGTTAGCCCAAGGCTTCGTTTTCGCCATTCGGCCTGCCTCCTGGGTCAAGGACTTTTCCTCCGATAAAATATGACCGCGAGGCGGATTTGGAGACGCTTAATTTCGCGTTTTGTGAAACATTGCCATATTCACGGAACCTCAGATTGCCAAATAGTCCTCGACATAAACCATTAACTTTTAGAATGTTTCTAATAGCATCTGAAGTATTTTATTTAAAGTTTTTGTAAACTTGGCGTTTAAATAATTTTTTGAATAGGTAAGTAAAGTAAGTATGAGCAGGTACGAAAGAGCAGTGTAAACTTTATTGTTTGACCCAGTTCTTTGATTCTAAAGTGAAGTTGAAAATAAATAAGTACCAATAAAAATCATCAGGCACCATATAATATTCGGTCTTTTCACACATAATTGAGATTGTTTCTACTTTCTTAGCTATTTACGAAAACGATACCAAAATAATGTTATCAAAATGTAAAAGTAATGTGAAAAAAAGAACTTTTTACAACATTCATTCCACGCGTACGGTGCAGAGAAACATTCAATTTAAAACTGTGGAATTGAAATTCAATTCTTTTTTTAGGAGCCGCGCACAACCTCACTATACCGAATGCGGCAAAATAAAGAGGTTGCAAGTTTTGAAGTATTCGCAAAGCTGCCAGTAGTCACAGCAGCTGCCGGGACCACAGGCCTGTGTCTTTTTGTAGTTGTATTTATTATCATTCTGACAGCTACCTTTACAGCTAAATTAACTTGTATCTAGGATGAAGAAGCTCTAACCTTAGATTTGGTACCGTTTTTCGGATGAGCTCCAGAGGGCCTAGTACGAGTTTTCAGTGTATAGTATAAACGTCTGATGACGTCCAGCACAACAGTGGGCGCTGATTTGTATGGAGACACTGAGCGGATTCTTTGAGAAGCTCGACATGCTAGTACGGGCTTGGTGTAGACCAAGCTTCTCAAAGAATCCGCTCAGTGTCTCTATACAAATCAGCGGCCACTGGTGTGCTGGGCGTCAGACGTTTTACATAAGTTTTACACACCAAAACTCGTACTAGGCCCTCAGGGGTGAGTTTAAGTGCCGTTTAATTCAAACGACAAACGAAACGCATGGCTTCGACAACTCTGCACGTATTGACTGGCTGGGAGTGCTGGACAAGTCTACTCCATCTAAAAGATGTTTCAAGTTCTACATTACCTCGTTCATCAGGGAATGGGCTATTGTTATCAACTCCAACATACAAAGTTCAGAAGTTTCGATGTTTCCATGATCTGCAAACAAAGTGTGTTGCGATATCATGCTACGTATTTACTATCTACCCATGTCTCAGAATCCTTGCGTAGGGTCAGCACTCTGTTGTTGAATTCTATTTATTAACATCCTGACTCACGTCTGATTTAATTTCCTTCTCGACCTAGTTCTGGCTTAAGAGAAAAACGCGCTTGCGTAAAAAGCCAAAATTGCAGGCAATGTAAACGCTAAAATGTTACCTCATGTTTGAGTTTACGTTTGATAGTTTTTCGTTATATGAAAGACCGTGTAAGGCCACATATGTGAATGCATTGAACGCCCGGGAAAATGTCGGTGCGGAGTCCTTACGCTCCACTGGTAACTGTGTAAAATAATATCCATTGAATAAACTAACACTTTTAACAGTCGGTAATACCAACGAGCTATCAGAGTAGATAGATAGAAAATATTGTACATCACATAAGGAAATTATAGAATAAACACAGATATCAATATTCTTACGTGAGTGTATTAGGCCTTATCGCTATGAGCGATCACTTCCAGGCAACATTTGGATGGACCGGATTTGAAAAGTACCAGCCGCTCTGCCTAACTCTGACTTACTTGAAAATACTACGACAATGTGACCATGGCACCACAAATAAAAAATTCAACGAATAAATCCACGGGCATTCCCCATACAAGACACTTCGAGCCATTTTTAATTAGGCACACGTGTCCATGCTGTACCTATAACCTATATTCTACTGCCAACTTTACTGCAATCCAAATCTCAACTAAAATAGAAAATTGTTTACCTAGGGAGCGAACAACCCTTTTAAAAGCAAAAGTGTGTTTTAAAATCTAGAGAGGAGGTAAGGATTCTGAAGTAGAATCTTGAGCGTAGATTACGATGACAATAAATATTATGTTCACAACGAATTACATAGTTGTTATGTACACAACGAATCTATCTGACATTGAATTTAATTATAATCCTATCTATTAATATTTCTCTTAAATAAGTGAATTGTATTCTTTTTTGAGAAATAAATGTCTAAGAAATAAAAGACATTTATTTCGCTACATGTATGCAGTAAATAAATGAATAATATGAATAAAGATAACGCTAGTATGGAAATTGTTACGTTAGTTATCATTCTCAAATGTCAGTTTTTTGATCAGTCATTTGTTATCGAGCTATACTAACTTAGCTAGAGGTTAAATTGAGGCAAACTTGGCTGTTGTTTTAAAACTGCCTTGAATTCCAGGTTATTATAGACGGAAGACTTGTAAAGTTCAAGATAACTTCGGTCAAATACAAATTGTGCAAAACAAAATAATTTTCCTTCCTACACTACGCTTGCCATACGTCTACCATATTTATTGATAGATAATATCCTATGTACTAACGAGTAGATAATTTTGTCTGCAATCAGAATGATATACTCGTAGGTACCTAGGATATTCTGAAGGCTCTGTGGAAATAGACCCCAGGATAGACAATAACAGTTTTGAGTTCCTCGCTCAAACTAAGCAGAAGCTTGTTGAGCGAGGGCTCTTGCTATGTATTTTTTTATCTTTTGTCCATCGTAAGTACCTAGGTTGTACAAAACAAAAGCGCTTTCCGCTTCCGGTAAATTAATCTTTCACTCACCATTATAGCGTATAGGCAGAAAATCCAATTTTTATTCCATCCCGTTGTGTAATTCGATTTCAACACGATTCAGTAGCTTAGTTATTATGTATCACATAATGATCTAATCTAATAGATCTTGTATAGAGTACAAGATTTTAAAATCGAAATGCAAAAAACAGCATTTCTAAAGTCACGTGACTAAGAGGTATATTCATATTAGTCTTCTAAAGCTGAGCTAACTAAAATGATTCCTAAATCTGTTGTCATCTTTTTTTTGTTGTCATTCAAGTGACAATGATAAAGCATTTTTTAAAGCCGCGCTAAAATGACAGTTGAATCTGAATAACGGGATGTCCATCTGGATTGAGGGATCCTATACTCAGCGATTTGTACGTTTTCCACTTCTCTAACGATTGTAAAATGTCAAGTTAGAAGGTTTGTAGAGTAGTGATAAACTCAATTAAGAAACAAATGCCAATTCTTAAAGCAACTGGCTTAGAAGTTGAATTGGCTAACATACGCAGTAGCATTCAAAACGTGACGTCACATTCAACTTCCATGCCACTACACTTTAACACAGCTATGTTGTTGCACACAAAACCGCTTATCGAAGGTTTTAATCTAGATCGAAAGATATTTGAACTGAATTTACGAGCTCAATAAACTACTTAATGACACTTTTTCTCCTACAACAAAATAATATCAAGTGTACCTTCACTAAACAGCATTCAATCGGCATGTAGCAAACTGCTAAAAAAATTTGAATAGTAATTTTTTCCCACTTTTTGTGACAGTTTTTATCCAACAATGATATGAATGGCTGTACTAAACAGCTTACCGGGTATCACTGGATTACGAGCGCGCGTGGTAAGGACACTCCGCATCGTTTATTCATTGTACTGTCACAACAAAGCCGAAATATTGTGTTTGTTTTGTACACTCGGGGAAAGAAGCCTACTACACGGTGTGTAGCACTTCTGTAGGACTTTCGTAGCGGTGCCGTAGCGTCGTAGCAATTTTATCATGAAAATGCTACCAAAATTATTTTATCTCTAGATAATTTTGTGAAGTTGATCATGTTAAGGCTCTAAAAAACTAAAAACAAAGCTAAAAAGCTAAAATGTAACAGTAATTCTTTCCTGCAATAGAAAAATTTCAGGCAAAGAAAGAAATAAATTGAGTAAGTGTAACAAAAATTTATTTATTCATAGTACATAATCTAAAGTAAGTAAAAATAGCTATGATTTACAGTACTTAAAAATAGACATACACTAAGTATCCAGTTTCTTTTTTTATTATAAAAATAATGGACAAGCTGAGGGCCCGAATGATACCCAGTCACCACGTAAACAAAATCACAAGCGCCACCACGGTGATAAAAGTTTTCTGAAACCACACGCTTCTGCCTGAACTATGTGGCTAAGTTAGGTAATCCTAATTTATCAGGACACCTACCTGTATAATAGCTAAATAGCAGTGTGTGTGCCGTTTTTGGCTAGACATGAAAATATGCAACTTTTGTCTTTGACTGTACGTCATACAATAGCGTTAGCGTATTTGTAAACTCAGTATCCGTTCTATGCCGACCGTTTTTATATTATTCGATCGTTTTTAAATAGTTGTTACGTAATTAAGCGTCATTTTGTTAATATATTTTGTAGTTCGACAGGCGTCACCGCTCAGTCGGTAAAAGCTCTGCCTTCCGTACTGTGGGTCTTGGGTTTGATCCCCACCAAGAACAAACATTTTGTGTGTGACAAACATGGATGTTTGTTATATATCCGGGTGTTAGGTACTATGTATTATTTTATAAGTATGTATTTACGAAAATAAGTTTATAAGTATTTGATCAGCAATCTAGTTCCCATTGTTTGGTTCCAAACTAGAACCAAACGCTGTGTGAAATGTCATAAATATTTATTTGCTGTACCCAAATATATGACTCTTCTCGTTATAGGACATAAAAAGGATTTATTATTATTTAGGCTTTTAGGACAAACTTACAAACATAAAAAAAAACGGTATCGGTTTCTTTAAAACCAACAAATTCAACGTCAGTTTTCATGAAGGTTTAAGCAAGGGTCACCACGTCAACTACGGGAGCAAACAGTATGTGTTACCTAATTTATTAATTGCATACTGTAGAGTTTGTAGACTATGTCTGAAAAATTTTAACTACGGGTTTTCTATTGATATTATTTGTTATTCAGGCCATTGGTTCTTTTGGGGTAATCTGCCTTTCTAGCTAGAACAGTCGCTAGAAAATAATACCTGTCAAAAATGTTAGTACTTCTTCTTCTTTTAAACCTATATGGCCTGTGTCCGTCATTTCAACAGACAATTTTGCCAGTGTCAAGTGGTGAATTTTAAATATTGAGTAGTTGTAAAATAAAACATAAAAAAAAAGGTTTTCCTTTCCTATGTTTATCTTTTTCAATTTTTCCTATATTCTTTATTTTATTTTCTTTCCATTTTAATAAGGCTTCATGCTTGAGCGCCGGATTTTGAATTGAAGTCAAGCCATGTAAGTAGAAAGAAGAAACATTGTATTTATTTAGTTTTGTGTCAGTTTTTACAGTCGAAACTTTCAAATAAAAGCAGAGTGATGCAACCACCCGGTAGCAAATGCAACGCAAAAATAAAACAAAGGTCATGATGAATTTGCATCGAGATCGTATGAATTTGGTTGCGGTATATTTTGAGAGTAGCGCTTTGACAATGTAGTTTAACCCTAAATTTATTGTGACTTCTTTGATGTAACTGTGCATGTTTCTTTATATTATGACTCAAAATAAACATATTCTATTCTATTCTATTCTATTCTATTCTATTCTATTCTATTCTATTCTATTCTATTCTATTCTATTCTATTCTATTCTATTCTATTCTATTCTATTCTATTCTATTCTATTCTATTCTATTCTATTCTATTCTATTCTATTCTAAATTGATGGTTTTACGTAACCGTGTGTTGCAAACATAGATGTTTGCTATAGGTAATATATCTGGGTATATATCTGGGTGTTACAGTGTAACGTTCTACAAAAAAAATATATGAGTATTTTATCAGCAATCTAGTTCTCATAGTACAAACTTAGTTTAGTTTGGAAATTCTTTATACTGGTTCAGATCGAAATTTCACAAAGAAACTAAATATATGACTGTTCCTTTAAAAAATGTTAGAAATTTCAAGTTCAGTCGTACGATATCATTGTAGTTCTATCTTCTTATCCGTACCTATTACCTATACATACAACTATGTGAAAGGAAATGATACCTGCAGGTTCCTGACGAAGGTTGACTTCGAAATAAGTTTGAGAGTTTAGTAATATATTTGCATAACTGTAACGTATATTTACAATAAGGTTGCTTACAAGAGTCCGTTGTTATTCTCACATTATTTACTCCACAAGAATCAATTTGTGACAATATCGAAAACGAAAAAGAGACAATCGTAAAAGACAAAAATATAATTTGGTCTAAATTTTTTTTAATTAAATATTCATGGTTTCACGCAACTTCTAGTCCCAATTTGAAATCCACTAAGCTGACATTAATAGTGTCAAAAAACTCATGGTATCAAAATTAAACAATCAGGGGGCAGATCTTTTATTAGCACGTCAAGAGTCAAGTCGCAGGTATGAGCTAGCATCCGCAATCTTCCAATTACAGTCTGACAAACTTCCCTTCGTCAGCGTGAGTTGGCGCGCGAACACGAAATAGTTTTGTTTACCTATTCGCATGTTATGATATTTCTCTCCCCTCATCACGCCCGAGTGGATAACTAGCAGAGATAATTAATCAAAAGTAAGCAATAATGCTAAACGAAGGTATGTTTAGACTTTGAACTTGTCTTCTGTCAAATTAGGACGAGGCTCAGGTCTGCAGCTCAAGAAATGAATAGAAATTATTTTTTATCCAAAGTACCGACCATTTTATCTACCAAGGGATGAAGTAGGTACCTTCTATACTTACAGAAAGAAAAAAAAACTGGTAAATATTCTGTTCTGTGACGACATTTAAAGGATTCATAAATCGAAAGGTTTGTAGGCTTGGACGAATTAACAGTTGTAGGTTTTTTCACTATTTTCAGTTAAAGCTAGCTGTTTATGCTCATTTCATTTAATGTGTGTTGTAAAGTTAAGTAGTGGTATTCCGCATGTACCCTTTTCGTATACCAAAGCATAGATACTGAGCTTTTCATCTGTTTGTTATTACACTCGTGTGCCGTCGCTACATGTTATGATATCGTAACAGCATCCCGAACTACTAATGAAACGATACGGTAAGTCGTATTTACTCGTATCCTCTATTCCAAGTTCATTATTATACGTAATATTTATTATTTGGCGTAGAAATAGAACGTGTGTAATATCTACTCAATATTCCTTTACTGCCCCTGTAGCCAAATAAACATAAACACTACTTAGAATATAGACAACTAATTCATAATGTAGGATTACATTTCCAAACGATAAGTCGCGTGACTTATTCCATAAATTTTTTGATGTTTTCTTTTCTCTAGCGATTATATGCATTCGCATTAGATATTAAGAAACAATCAGACTCACAAACCATAATTCATAATTATGTTGTTTTCTATATATTACTATCATTAATTATTTAGTTTTACTTTATTAAAACGAATTAACATTAAATAAAGCTTCTAGTCAAAAAACTAAAAATATTATGTCAATAATAGGTAGATATAATAAAAAAATCACGAAAAAATAAATATTGCAACAATTACATACAAATTATTTAAATAAATATAATACACACATTCATACATCACGCTCACAAAACCTCAAACACTGTGAAATCATATTAGTTTCAATTGATGCAATGTCAGGAATAATATGAAGTAGGTAGAACGCGGCTCGGTGCTGCCCGACGCTATCGCAAAAGTACAATAATTGATTGAATCATTTTCAAACTCCAGTCTGGATTCGGTTTCAATCCGATGGTTCCATAACGAGCTGTGTGATGGATGGCCCAGCCGCTCACATGAGTTTCCACTCGAGTGGCCGCGGCATACAGATGAACAATGATGTGCACTTTTTACAACAACTCTAACAAATTGGAATGCTATGCCATTATCACTAATTTGGTTTTGATAGAAAAGTATAGTCAGCGTCTATAAGATAGATACAAATTTTTAAAAATATATCACAGTTCTCCAAATTAGTGCTCTATAAGACAAGAACATTTCATAAAATTGAAACAGCATTAACTTGTTATATAGAGCTCTCATTTGGAGCTCAAGCGAAGTCAAAAAACTCCAGTAGAGTTTTAAGACGGCAGAACTAAAAGTAAGGCAAGTGAAGAATAAAAACTACAGAGACAAGAGCGCATTCAACTTCATGTTCTCAAAAACGGGCGCTGAGTGGCACTCGAGTCAAAAGCCGTGAAATGTTTTTACAGCCCAGTTTTAGTAAAATACTTTTAACATGGTGGTTTTTAGCAGTAATAGTTTTTTTTAAATACTTAATGCGTTTAGAAAATTTGAGTTACAAAGGTTGGTGTGTCTCACTTCAAAAGATTTGGATGAGTTTCGATTTTTGAGTGTCACTTGACTAGGGTGTCTCTGAAAAGGCGGACTTAGCTTACTAAATCTAGCTTTCCACAGACGCATGACGAATATTTATTTAAGGATGTGTGTGGGTGGGTATGTAGGTCACATTACATTCTATATTCCACGATACATGCACCGGATGTAACCGTATGCAAGGAGCAAAGTGTATTACATAGTAATAGATTAGATTTCGATATTGGTTCCCCGTGTCAAGCGAGTCGTTGGTAGCGATGTATGTTTTAGATATCTGCAACTTATGGGTAATCACCACCCTGTAAATCAATTTTTGTATTAAAACAGGCGTTGGTTAGTTTTTATTACACCTACTAAATGCACCATGAACTTTTATTCTAAGTTTCATATAAATTGATCGCGGTGTGATTAAGCTACAAAGATCCAAACTGGCATTAGAGATTTAGGGCCATAGTTTTGTAAATGTTATATATTAGGGTATGCAGCAGAAGAACTTATGTACCGATAATTAGATGGTAATTAAAGCGGTAACTGGCGGTATGTGACAAAGTAGTGTGGTTAGATTATCCATTGGATTGTTCAGTTGAACGATGTGTCATTGAAAAAGTTTAGGACAAAAAATAGAGCTTTTTTTATTAATATATAATCTAAAACGGGAGCACTTAACCTTTTGAGTGTATCAGATCATCATGTCCAAGCCCTTCAATGCTCTTGTTCCTTTTGAAGTTCCTTTGGCCTGACAGAAGTGTCTCTTGTGACCGCGATTCGTGCTAAAAAGAAATGACCCTTGAAAATGTAGATAATGAACAAGAGGGACTTCCTGGAATTACATGGAGTAGATTTTTCAGGCAAGCGTGCTGCGTTACTAACATAGTATGACTCTACTCTTGTGTGTGTAACTCTCTTATAAGTTTTTTAGATGAAGATACAGCAGATGTTGTCTAAAAAATCTATTACGAGAAGGCTTTATGCTCAGTTTGGCAGAGATTCTACTCCAATAAGAATGACGTCAAAATGACGTCTGAAACTTGTTTCACCAGTGGGTGAAATGAGTTTTCGGCCATCCCTATAATCCTTATTAGACTAAAGTCTCTGCCGAACTGGGCGTAAGACCCCTGGTGTCGAAATTTTAAGACCACTTAATATTGGAGAAATCGAAATACTTGTTTAGATATTTTTTTAGGGCTATGGCCTGTTTCTATTGATCAGGTTGGATTAGTAACCAAGACACTATCAATCTCTAAATTTTGCAGTTCTTTGTACTTGTTCTATTAAACTTGTACTAAACGCAAATGCTTTAGTAGTATGTTAAAATTTAGTTTTCAACTCTTAGCGCGTTCCGTGCGTTCCCAGTTCATTCAAGAACATCAAAGAAACTGTAAGTATTTATGTATACGATCTGCAAGCTCTTGGAGTAAATACATTCAGCGCGTCTCCGTATGTATTTATGCGGCACGGTGCCCATAGTAATGTCCCAAGAGGATTAGGTGCAAAAGGCTTTCAGAAAGAAACGTACAAGGATCTAGTTACGTTCTGGACTTTAGTGGAATTGGGTTATCATCATCATCATTAACCCGACTCGACCTGGGGTACTTTGCTTCGGACATTCGACGTGGATACGGACGTGACAAATGGAGTTGAATTTTACTCAAAATTAAATGGACTCTACATTACTTACGAACTTATTGAACAATAATAAAGTTAGTATTTTCACATCACACGTTGAATTTCTGTAACACGTGCTTTTTTCTTCCCATTACCATTTTCATCTACCTAGTTAGATTTATAGCTAATCTAACTATTTTTTTATACCCCTAGACTAAAACGATACTATTTTTAAGAAATTCCTATTCCTTTCCAGTATTTACAGGAAAAGGAATTCACATCCTACTGGTCAAATCAGCGGAGTTAAGCCCCCGCTCTGAGAAGATTGCCGGCTGCTTGAGGCCGAGCCGAGGAAATCCTACGAAATTACTATACCGCCGATGAATTGAAAATTAAATCTGAGGAAACGAACACAACCTCACAATGAAGCGCTCGTGGCGTAGCTTGCTTAGTCAATCTTAACCGATTGTCTAAGTCAAACTTTCTGTGCGGTCACTATTTGTATGGGTGACCGTTAGTGGCATTTACATCTGAGCGCAAGGGCGCGTTTGCATGCCCTAGCAGTCGTTTACCCACGTCGGAGGCCTTAGGGCAGCCTAACTCTGATTGATGGCCATTACTTACTTCTACCGTCATTTTTGGTATCAAAAATTACAAAAGATAGAATCGGAAGGCATAAGAAAGTCAAAAATGTTAGATGTTGGCGTATTAATATGTGTATTTTCGGTCCCACTGTGCGAAGCAGCTAGGGCTCTTTTTACACTAGTGTATGACATTGTTAAGTAGTAGATAGTAATTATATTGTATATTGACTATTACAGGGCTGACATAGTCGCTAAGCTAAGACTAGACTCGCTAAGACTCAAATTCCTTTACAAAATAAAAGAATAAAAAAAAAGAAACTCAGAAAATGATGGTTGCAAAAACAAAAGACAAGAGACAGCGAAATCGATCCGATAAAAAACATAAAACAACATGTTAAACAAAACAGTGACCTATTTTAAAAGAACAAGCAAGGAACTCGGGCAGATCCTTTTAAGAGGGGAATTAAAGCGTTCTTTGTGACACGAGAGAGATTGAAAATGTACCGTCCGACTGTAAACCACTGCTTTTGAACAACTACAAGTACTTAATGGCAAAGAAAGAGAAAGAAAAGAACCTCTATAATGAGTACAGTATATAGGTACATATTGTATCATTAGATGAGACATGTTTCAAAGTCTTATACTTTGGACTGAAACTAGCAACATTTCATTTTATTTTTCCAATTACTTAAAAACTCTATGATAAACGAGGATTATGATGAAAAATGATTCGAGCCTGATCAAGTAATTAATTTTCGGAAACTGACTGTACTCATTTGACTAGTTTCACACCTCAATTGGTTTTAAGCTCTATTTTCTATGCTGTTGGGTGTAAGTTCAATTCAGACTGAGAACAAAAATGCTTATAGAAACGAGCTTTTTCTCTATTCCTGGTTCCGTGTTGTATGAAAATGTCCACCAGCAATTATTTTATTTTATATTATTTAAATTGTGTCCGCGGTTTTGCCCGTGTGGTTCCCACTACCGGTCACAGTGACAATGCCAAAAACGCCAGCTATATTTCAGTGTTGCCAGTTAACATACATTATACTTGTCAGCTATACCACAAAATAAATTACCTAACACTTCCCGACACAGAACACGCCCTGTAAAGCGGAACATGACGATTATTCAGCAACATAAAACGGTAACCGAGAAGCCTTAACCCCTATCAGAAGCCATACAGTTCGGCTGGCTGAAAAGTTAGAAGTTTGTTCTTTAAATTATTAACACTACCTAGTATATTTTTTGCGACAAAAGGTACCACTTACGACTAAGTTAGTCCGCAAGCTACATTTTTTGGCTCATTCCAGTTTTCCCCTGAGTGAGTCGCCTGCGTAGGGGATTTCTGGAACTTTGTCTAAATAATCCCCTTAGCCACCTCTGCAGATGCCGGCAGGTGAAAATTGTGTCATGTCAATTACTATTGACAATTGACTGCAAATGAATAAAAGAATTATGTAAATGCTAGTTTTGTATGTAGGTTCAATCAGATGGTCTCGAATCGGTAGTCTAGTGCACAGGTCGAGAGAACGACCCCTGTACTAACTAAAAATAATTGACAATCAATGTAAATGATATACCTACCTACCACGTGCTTTAATCTGTATGTACTTGCTTTAATCTGTATGTAAATGTAGTTTTATCAATAAATATATATTTGTCTATTGTTATACTTACTAGGTACGCAACTTTCTGTCATAAAATGGCTCAACTTAAGCTGGTATAGTTGGTGATATGTGTATGTGATATAGGTACGTATATTTTACGTACGTTTGTTTATTTCGTCATTATTTCCCGAACACAAAATATAGATAACATCAGTGATAATGTCAAAGTTAATGTACTTTGTGATGGTTGATGAAGTAGGCTGCCGTAATGTCAGGGTGACCTTCGTCAGTGCTACCCCTCGTGAAATATTGACGGTACCCCTTGACTGCTACAAAAAATGGATAATACCAAAATTGTGCTTTAAACTTTCTTATATAATTTGCACTGCCATTAATTGTGACTATGATTTACCACTACGAAAGCTTGATTTGTGAGCTTGACTGCTTCCCGATATTTCTTAGAACAATTCAACTGTTAGCACAGAATATTTTTATACTTACGAGTACTTATTTGTACTGTTATCAAAAATTATGTTCATGGTAAGGATAGGTCCCTTAAAAAAAAGCCTTATTTGGTTTTCAATGATGTTATCGGTTCAAGCTGTCTAGCATTAACAATGTTTGTATAATTATGCCACAAGTAGTATGGTATTTTGATTGGTATGATAAAAATATGTTGGTGGCATCGATTGATGATTTTTGTTGTAGCAGTGATGCTCGCATTGCTGTGTTCCGTTCCGAAGGGTAAGGGCGCCGGTGTAATTACAGGCACATGAGGCTTCAAGATCTTTACGTCTCAGAGTGATGGACGCAGTGCATTGCCTTACAGGGCACGTCCTCATTGGACTTGCTCTGTGAGGTAATGCATTGTTATAGGCAGAAGTTACCCTTAACATCAGGTGAGCTATCACAGCTTGTTCCATTACTTTTATCATTAAAAAAAAAAAAAAAAAAAGTTATTCAGCCATAGGGTATCACTGGTGACTATAGGCTTGTGGGTCTTGTCTTGTGGGGCCTGCTACCAATACTTTACAGCAACTTTTATCACATCGTCTCTATCAAATAAAAGATAGAACGATGTATGTCAAGTTAATCAGTAAAATCACAAGAATAACTCTGATGATCAGTAAATACAATGATTCATGTATTATATCTACCTTATTTTAGGAACTTTTAAAAAAAAGATGCTAGCTAATCTAATGGTAAACAGTTTAGCCAAGCAATTGATTTCGGCTATGTAAAGTCAGTAAGCACTTATGCAATAACTCAATAACAAGCACTTGACTTTAGCTGTAAAATTGTTTATCACTATAAATTATAGGTAGGTACATACATAATCTAAATTATACACTTTATAATAATAACGTTCTACATTTTAAAATCTATATAAAAATGAAAAGGGGATTCATCTACTCTGTATGCACCCTGATATTTTCTGCGACAGTAACATTGTAGAATGCATAATAAGGCAGTATTTCAGACTTATTTCACTTAGAGTTGAACCTAGGGAGCTATTTAGACCCTGAACTTGGAGAATGCTCGTTGTTAAGTAAGAATGAAGCTGGCAAGACACGCACACAGTACCTAGGTATTTCTTTGTAATTGCATGAAATAGTGTGATTGAGTATACCAATTTTATAAAACATCTCAGTTTATTCAAGCAAACTCAGAGGGAAAAATAAAACCAAACTAGCTATAATTTTATAACCGTTCAACGCAATAATTATGATAAACTGTTGGCGAGCGTCGGCTCAGAGAATCAACTTTTCATACTTTTAGAGATAATCTTAGCCAAATTCGTTTTATGAGAAATTCATTCTTAAATAATGATGTTGAACATCGTTTTTGGCAAGCGCCATTCAATTGGCTTCATTATATTCCAGTGAAACGGTACGTGCTGAGCACTGGAGCTGTACATGTGCGTTTATACAAATCGTTTGTGTGGGTCCGCGTGCGATAAATAAGGATAGGCGCGCCGACAGACGGCTCCGGCTGTTTTATGTAATGATGGTCGTGCCTCGCCGTCTCGGGCGTCGCACATCCAGATAAGCCACTTCCAATAACAAACGACGCGACCCTCCTTCGGTTACGTAAAACAAGAGACAATTTTGCAAATATTCCGGCGGAATGTCCTCCGGCGATCGATAGGAAAAAGCTTAGACAAATTCCTAATGTAATGAGAGGAGTCGAGTAAACACCGTACAGCGCAGTCGCTCTTGGCTATAAATGCTATCGGAAAAACCATTATTTACTAACGGATCGAGTGCGTCGGTGTTTACGCGTGCAGTGGGCCGGTGCACGCGTCCGGTGGATTGGACTTACGGGGCGGGCGTGGGTAGTGGAGCGTCAGCGGCGGCGGATCAGCTCGGGCAGTCCATTGATGAGCGACGGCGGCATGAACGCGGGCGGAGTCACATGTCAGGGTGCGTGGTAGCGCGACGCGCGCGCGGGCCGGCGAGCGCGGCTGGACTGCCCGCCGCCGCCGCCGCCGCCGCTACCGCCCGGCGCACGTGGCCGCAGGTATCAATCAATCGATGCGCGCGGCGCGGGCGCGGCACATTCATGTCGCGCGAACAGCTGACGGCCGAGCCCCGTAAACATGAATCGCGATCCCCCTTTCCTTCCCCTGCCGCTGCTTACCCCTCCGCCCGTCCTGACCTACTCTGCGCAGGGCGCTGCCGAACTCTCTTTACATTGATGTACGCTCGCGGTAACAATCTGAGACGTTTCCTCGCCTTTGAGATTTTAATGGCGCTGACGTGTTTATTGCAAAACAAAATCGGGGAAGCGTGAACTGATTTTTAGAATTCAACCAAAAAGCTGCAGTTCTTATACATCAAGTTATTTTTATTGTAAACTTAAAGAAAAACAAAATTAGATAGATAGGTACCTAATAACAACATGGAACCATTCTATGACAACTTGCGTGAACAAATTGATCTAAAATCGTAAACGCAATACAGTTTGACCATCTCTTCCATCCTCTCCATAGTCATACGTACAATCCTTCTAGATTGATGTTTTAAAATGTCATTTCCTTCGCAATAAACACGCCTCACCCCACTAAGGAAAGGCATGTGCGCATGCGTGTGATGTCCTTGCCACCTCCTTTTCTCAGCTTTATACCAAGGACTATTATCAGTACAAAAATTGATTCAGATTTCGCTTATAACGGTTAGAACAATTTCTTTTTGACCATTACTTATTTTTAACGTGTATGTAACTTTATTTGATCGTTTTCAATTTTACTAACAGGTGGTTTCTTAAATCTCAAGTCACTAACCTCAACTTACATACGAACAAATCTATGCTAAATCTCTTACTAAAATTACTACTATCTTTTTATAGAGTTTGGGGCTAGCACATTTTTTCAAATACTCTAAGGCGAAATACGTCTTCTCGAAGGAAATACATATATCAAATTGTCATTCGCCCAAGTATCGAGTGCTACGAAGATCTACGGCATAGCACAGCTGTCTACGAAATATTGTAACACGTATTCTAGCATTTTCATTAGTTTTTTTACTGTAATATTTTAGTTTCAATTGCTACAAAGATCTACGACATACTTAGTAGCTATATAACTTTTAGGGAGGTCCAATTTTGTCCTATCCTAAATATGAGAAGTTATGCGCTAGTGCTGCTGCGCTTTCGACGAAATAACCCAATAATAAATTTTCTAGTATTTGATAAAAAAAACTATTTAAAAAATCTTAGTTTCTAAGTTTTGCTACGAAGAGCTACGGCGTAGCACTGCCTACGAAATACAAAATTTTAGATTTTTTTCTAAGATAATTTTGAATCTCACATCGTAGTAAGGCTCATTTTTGAACCCATAAATTCATGAAACGACTCTGAAGAAGCTAGAATGAGTTAGGTTGGATTAGGTGAGGGGAGATCCAACGCTTCACCTTCCTTCGCTTCGCCTTCAAAAGTCTTTTCATACAATAACATTTTGAAACTTCATCGCAATTACTTGAAATTGTTTACCAAAGTTAATCGTATCTACAGCACACCTAGAATAAAAAAATTCACCGAATTTTAGATACGGGTGTAATGATCACCGAACTCCACTCTAAACTTTGACTGAGAGTCTCAGTCAAAGTGGAATTCGGTTCATACCCGCAGCGTCACAAAACGTGTTAAAACGTGGCGCGGAGCAGAGTGCTGCTGAATTATTTTAATGGATTGAGTACAACTTTTACCACGAGCTATGGTACTTTGGATCTTACCCAATAGAAGTTAGGTTCAGACTTGGTTCATACCGTCCAGGGAGTTCATTTGTTTGCTATCTGGATATGAAATATCCTAATGGTTTTCTGATATTCGAAAAGGTACATAATATTTTTTAGGTACATAATATACTGTACCTAAAAAACGTAGCATGGTCTACAAAATACTAAATTTTAGATTTTTTAGCTGCGTTACTTTTATATACAGCAAACACTGAATGAGAAGAGCCGAAGACCGGGCTCAGTGGCGCGTCTTGGGAGAGACCTACGTCCAGCAGTGGACCGATTATAGTTTTTTGAAGTGAAAACTTCTTTAGCACCGTTGTGATTTGAAAGTCGATGAAACGAAAAAGCGAGGAAACGAGAAGAGAGATCCCTAAATTTCGTACGCATTCAAAGGAGACTGCTGGCCACGCGGTCTAACGGATTGGATCGAATCAAGACTAGCTCGTAGTGCGTGTGTTCAAGTCTCGAGCAAACTCGTTCACTTTTTACAACATTTTGAAGTGAAAACTTCTTTAGCATCGTTGTGATTTGAAAGTCTTTTTGAAGGTTTTTTTTTTTTTTCATAGTATCTATGATAATGCTTCCCGAGATGAGCTCTTTCACCAGAAGCTCTACTACTACTTAGGTACTCCAAGTTTAGGTTTTTTTTATTTTTTGTTTGAGAAAAGTGATGATTATTAGATGGCCCAGTTTTCTCATTCCTTATTCTATTTATTGTCCACCTTAAATGTATCTACCTAGTTTCGTAGAGAAAAATAGAAAAGTTGTCACAATATAAAGGCAAGGAAAACTACGAAAACTACGAATATTGAGTAGGTAACAACTAAAATGTTTATTGTGAACTCAATAGGCTTCAAATCCACCACACAACGGCAAGGTCTACCCACCTCTCGTTATTATACGTTCCATTACCCGATTAGATGGGCCGTGGGCTAGAGTAGGTATCTACCTACAAAAGATATCAATCTATTGATTCGTATGTAATTGGCAGGCCCTCTGGTCATGCCACTCATGCCAGTTAACTGTGCTTGTCGGGTAATACCTACTGGTTGGAAGGGAACCGGTAACTAAGTGTTTTTTTATAGTGGGTAGTAGGTATAGCCTGAGTAGGTACTTAGGTTGGTTTTTCTATAAACAAAACCTAACCTAATGATCTTTTTGATTTTCTCTTCATCTTTTATCTAAGGTCTCACTGAATAAAAAATATTGGACATTGATGTCAGATTTTTTACTTTTTTCGCATTCGTAAATGACCGACTTATTTTGTGATGCTAACCTCTCGCTTCACCTTTCATTCTTCACCATTTACTAAAATTAAAATATGAGCATACGAACATCACGAAGCTTAATGTACTTAAGTATAATTGACGACGCTGGAAGGTTGCCAAGCGCAACAGTTGTTGCAGTACAATATCATGTACTATGCTGCCAGATTTCTTTTAAATTGGTACATTGTTTGTAAGGATCTTGGTTGGGTGCAGTGCCAACAGATGTTCTCGGGTTTTATGGGCGAAAGGAAGCGCTCGTGTCGTAGCGCACCCATAAATTCTGTAACCTAGAGATTAAATTACAAAAATAATTTATCTATTCTAGGTACACTTGTGGCGTAGCTTGCTTAGTCAATCTTCACCGATTATGTAAGTTAAGCGACCATGCGCGGTCACTATTAGGATGGGTGATCGTTAGTGGCATTTACATCTAGAGTCGGTTTAACGTGCTTCGGAGGGCACGTTAAACCGACTCTAGCAGTCGTTAAGTCATGACGGAGGCCTTAAGGCGGCCTAAAAACTCCGTCACCAGAGTTGGCCACTAACTTATACGAGCTTGCTTGCTATGGGCGAAACTGGATGTACCTACCTAAATAGACTATCCATACATTTGGATACTTTGCAAGTAGGTACTTATGTTGCTCTGTGGTTATGAATTAATAAAAGCAAGGGTTAACCCCTTAATGTCAGGTGGGCCATCAGATCGTCCATTAAATATTTGCAAAAAAATCGTATTAATATCGTTTTATAAAGGGTCCCTACCGATGAAAAAAAATATTTTTTTATATAATTGTTACAATGGATGTTAAGAGGGACCTCTTTTTATGTCAATGCATTGGGTACCTTTTGTAGCTAAGTATTTTTACGATGGTCAAACGACTCAAAATTAACGTATTTTGTATCTTTTTTAGTAATTTTAACAAATAAAACATCAACGTTTAAAAAAAGACATTTATTCAGACCACGTTACAAAACACTGTTTTCGATTGTACCTATAGCTACGTATTTGTAGAACTGACGTGTTCAACTGTTCATCTCAAAGCTGAGTTTACAATTTGAACAATTTTTTTTCCAGCAAGTACAGACCAGGTACTTTCAAATGTATGACTTTTAAAAGTAATATTTGTCTTGTTTAAAATGAATTTCAGAATAAAAAACCTATAATACCGCGTTCACACGCCCATGCCGCCGCCGGCATTATTGCCGCGGACTTATTGCCACAGCAACATCGCCCTTATTCTCATCAGAGAGCAAAGGCATGAATTTGGGCTGGGAGCCGGGATAGAGGCATGATCGTGTTCACACTGTGCTCGTGCCCACTTCCCTGCCCAAGTTCCTGCCGAATGCGGCGTAGTGTGAACACAACATTAGATATGACATTTAAGTGTTTTAACCTAGTCCTTTGTGAAGACTACGGTGTAGTCACAAAAAATCACAAAAAATTATATTTTATACAATATTACATAAATAATAATTACCTATTTACAAGATTAAAATAGTTTTGGGTCAAGAAAGAAGCAAGAACTCAAACATTATTAAAAATGAAAGAAGCAAGAATATAAAATGCAATGGGATTTGGTTGATTTTGCTAACTTTACAGACGCGGAGACGTCACTTAAACATAAGTATTACTTAAAATGTGGTGTTTCTTATCGTCATTCATTATTCATTGGTAAGAGATGCACCATCTTCGTTTTTGACAAGAGACTAGAGACGGATATATTTTTAACAAACGGATAGCGTCACTCAAGGATGGTGAGACAGGCCCTAAGCGTTTATTATCTTTTACAACCACACTCAGAAAGCTTCATTAAATTAGTGTGAGAGTGGCGTTTAGAGAGGTATTTTGAAGTGAAACTTCTAATGCTACTTCCAACAAGGTTGCGTTAAACGTTTTACGCTCCTGGGGAGGGGGAATAGAAAGAGACAGAGCGAGAGTGAATGCGTGGCACTCGAAGTTTCACTTCTTCCGCGCGGAGGGACTCTACGCACAATTTTTTTTTTAACATTATTATTTTATGCTTTACGAACACAATTACACAAACAATAATATTTTATTTTTATTTATAAATATTTTTTTATTTTTTAAATTAAAACGGTCTAACCATGTAAGAAATAAACGCCGCGTTATCTCGCAGTTCGTACTCGTTTTAATCTGTAGATTTTTTAAACGTGTAAAACTGGCACTTTTGTATGAAAAAAAATCGTTTCGTTCCAACGAACCATACCCAATACGCAATACCCGAACTGCGTATTTTTTTTACTTTGGTTCGCAGTTTTCGTATGTGAGACATTGAGACTTTATTTTCGCAAATTAACTTCGTCGTCACACAATGCGTGCCTGCAGATGGGCGACGAAGAAGCAGGCAGGCCGAAGAAGCGCTGGCGTGACGACCTCGACACATTCCCAGAGCCTGAGGGCCTAGTTCGAGTTTTCAGTGTATAGAGTGGGTGTGAAACGTCTGACGCCCAGCACACCAGTGGGCGCTGATTTGTATGGAGACACTCAGCGGATTCTTTGAGAAGCTTGACATGCGAGTACGGGCTTGGTGTAGATCAAGCTTCTCAAAAAATCCGCTCAGTGTCTCCATACAAATCAGCGCCCACTGGTGTGCAGGGCGTCAGACGTTTCACACCAGATTTACACACCAAAACTCGTACTAGGCCCGCTGGTGGGAGGCAGCCGGTGATTGTAAAAACTGTAGGGATATGGGGGAGACCATATCCAGCATCGCCCTTATTCTCATCAGATATTGTTATATTATCCAGCAGTGGGATAGCATGGGTTAATAAAAAAAAACTTTGTTTGAGGAAAAAATCAACCAATGATCGGGACCACTTGTCACGTGAACTGATATTATTATTTAATTTTTTTCTCGCACATCTCCGGTGAAAACGCAAAATATAAAAAGCCATAAAAGGACGATACAGTAGGTATGTATAAATTAATTCACACAATAAAATAGCATTTTTGCTGAGACGTTTAGTCTTACGAGTCAACGTCACGAACAATAGGATATTTCAGATGACGTCATAACTTATGAGCCTATTTCAGACGACGTCATAACTTATGAAGTTTTAAATAGGCTTTAGGGTGCTTATCCAGCACCCTAAAGCCTTAAAACGTTGGTAAGGATGTAATGGCTTTAGGGTGCTTTTCCACCAGAGCTAAGCCAAGCTACGTTGCTAAGGATGTGTTTGGGATCCACCAATAAGGATCGTTTGTTACCCTTACACTATGAAACACTATGAATGGCCAAGTCTGCACACCTCTTTCTAAGTACAATAAGCTCGATCAGGCTCTTATTAACTTGATATTTTATTTTCCATGTTTTTTTATTATCTGTTGTGAGAATAAATTCCTTTTCAGCTGGAAACTTCAGGAAATGGTTTACCGATTCATTTGAGGTTACAAATTTGTTTTAACGGACCCAGAAAATGTTTTACAA
Source organism: Eulithis prunata (assembly GCA_918843925.1). Lineage (NCBI taxonomy): Eukaryota > Metazoa > Arthropoda > Insecta > Lepidoptera > Geometridae > Eulithis > Eulithis prunata. The sequence goes on along the minus strand of OU974014.1, from coordinate 2,922,725 downwards.
TGAATATTGGCATTTTAACTTACTTCTACAATGTAACAAACATAGCCAATCATAGAGTAACGTCGAATAAAGTTGCTCGATTTCACAAACCTATTCTAGAGTTTTTTGCAGAAAAATTTAAAACAAGTATGATGTAAGATGTAAGTACTCCGCGGAGTAAACTGTCTACAAAAACGTGTACACTCAGTCCACGTTAGAATTCTAGCACACGGTACTAGAGACCTAACCTAGAACGCCCTCCATTGTATTTTCTTCACAAACTGCCGAAAGTTTCAAAAAAGTTTCAAAAAGCTTGTATGATTATTACTTTGAATTACTTAAGTTGGGAGTTCAGTGCCTTGATCACGAATGTAACTCTCGTAAACGTATCGTAACGCTAGCATTACCTCTATCACGAATAAATCTGACAGTCGCCGCGTTAGCGCATTCGAGTAATTGCGCGTCAATGCCAGCAGAAATATAGTTTTCGTGATTACGTAAACTTTGTAGTACGTAAAACGAACTAACACACTAACAATGCAGTGCCTTGATCTCGAATAAATGTGACAATACGTATCGTAACGCTAGCGTATCCGAGATACACTGCGCGGTGGCACTACAACGGTTGGCAGTCGAGCTTGCATTGACGCGCAATATAACTCGAATACGCTAACGCGGAATGTCAGATTTGTTCGTGATAGAGGAACAGGGCACAGTTTTTTGATTAAACAAACTTGAGCTTTCTGTTATTGATTCGATGAATACCTCTTAAACTAGTCTAGTTAGTGAAAACGACAAGAATGAGCAAGGTAAGGTAGGTATTCAGTAGTCATGCGCCCATTCGTTCTCCTGCAGAAAAGCGTCAACAACCTCCTTCATCGTGAAGTTGGGTATAAGCTGGTCTGCGGTTAACTTCACTCTCGTCACCGGATCGAAGTGACCAACTCTCTGTGGATACAAAGAAGTCATTAGAATTATTTTCAGGTCTTTTCACTATATTCATCAAAAAGCGACAATACTATCTGCAAAAACGTCAATATGATTATTTGTTAGACTATAGGTGCAGGAAATGAAAAATTCGTGAGGAAACCCGTTGAAATTTCTTTCCTATGGATATGGCTGACTAGGCTGAGAGGATGATATAGGTGCTGGACAAGCCTACTCCATCTATCTGTTCCATGCATTACAGTGTCCCGTTAAGTGTAGGCATAGGTTGCCTCCTGACGCTGTACAGATCATCTTCAATAGATGTAAAGGCCTAGATAGGTAAGTAGGTTACCTCTAAATGTTCCTCGATATCCTTCTTCTCGTATGTGATCCCGCTGGGCGTGATGACGGGCTCCTGAAGTATTTCAAAGCTAATCTTCCCGCACAGATAGTCGGGAACATCGCGTTTCTACAAAAAATAATTATTTATTTTCGTCAAATTATGTTCTGAAAAAAAAAAATGGTGCGACTTTGTCCGTCCGTCTGTCACAAACCTTATTATCTCAGAAACTGTTAGCTATTGACGTGAAATTTGGAATATTTATCATCATTTTAAAATAATTATTATTAAGATAAGATGGCGGGACGAACTTGACCATTTTTGACCGACTGGCAAAGCGTAGCCCACGATCGGAGTGTGTGGAAAGAATGGGGGGAGGCCTTTGCCCAGCAGTGGGCTGAGGGCTGAGTATAATAGTAATAATAATAATCGTCATTTCACAGTTTAAAAAAATCATATAATTAAAACCTAGGTAGTTTGTTATTTACGATTTTATTCCGCTTTACATCGTACTATTTTAGATACAACACTAGAGATAAATAACAAACTTACCCGTCGCCTTTCGTCCATTCTAGCAAATAGATTATTTAGTTCACTAGCGTAGTTACTCTGAAATATAATACAATTTTGTGAGTTAAGTATATAGAAGAAGAAAGAAAGACATTTATTTTGACCACATAACATACACAAGCTCAAATGTTGCTGTGGCAATAAGTCCGCGGCATTAATGCCGGCAGCAGCATGTGCATAGTGTGCACGCGGTATTAGGATGTTTTGATGAAACCAGGAATATAATATAGCTATCACATAGACCTGGATTAACACATAGGCAACTTTTTATCGCGGAAAATCAACAGGATTAAACGGGACGCGAAATTAGCTAGAAATAAAAATACTTACACATTCCTCCTCAACTTTAGTTGACTTTGTATTAATATCTTCCTCATCTTTGCTCTCTAACTTCAGTGTTTCTATTCGCCGCTGCATGTCTTCATTTATAAGTCTGTACATACAAAATTAACAAATAATAATACGTTATACAATATAATATAATGTTATAAGGTGCCTTCTGGTAAGATCGGCGTAATTGGAAGTCCGGATGCCAAGCAATTCTGCGATATTTTTATATGATAATTGCTTAGTTACGTGATTTATCCAGACTTCCACTTACGCCGATCTTACCAGGTGGCACTATACCAAATTATAGAGCTAAATTTTAATCAACTGTTTAACTATCCAGGTATTATAAGTATGTCCCCTAATGCCCTAATGGATGTTGGCTTTGACCTTATCCGAATATAACTAATTCTATTTCTAATTGGATAACAGCCTACACACTTTTGCTTCAACATTATAATACGATTATATTTTAACTACGCATGAATGACAATATTATTACTAATACAATAAATAACGACCTCTGAGTGACGCAATAGTTGGTTCAATCCTGCAAAATTAGAACCAAACATTTTAGTTTACATCTAGCTATACTAGAACAAAATAATAAAGAGGTGAAACTACTAGAACTACACATGGTGAACCCTGCCGATCAACAAACGAGCCTCTGACGACAACTAACCAAGACGCACTGGCCAGAGTGGCGCTATAAGGCCCCCCCTTTATGATACATGCAAAAAAACCATGGCCCTCAGTCCCCAGCGGCCCCGCTATTGGCTCTGACGGTGGTCATGGTTCCGGCGGGGCGGAGGGTGCTAGGAATCAAACAACGTAAAGGCCGCAAAGAAACACCTGGTTGCGAGACGCACAAGACAGAGGAGGCTGGCATTGCATGAAGGAGGCTTATACCCAGCAGTGGGTGATACCGGGCTGAGATGATGATGATGACTAGATGGATAGTAAACATTGCACACTACATAAAATTTTACAAATGAAACATAAAAACGACATTGGGATACAATGGGCGGCCTTATCACTAAAAGCGATCCCATCCAGACACTAAGTTGATTCTAAAAATTCTTTCGCAGATGAAATGTCTCTGAATGTCATAGGTTTAAATTGGTTCTCGAAACAGAACACACGAAGTGCAATAGAAAACACATGAGGCTTAAAACTCTATGACTTACTTGAGCACACCGAAATGCTATATTGGGCATGTTAGTGGTCGACATGCCCTGTGAGGTAATGCAATTGTTAAAGGAAGATAAAACTGCTTGACAAGACGAGATGACTCTATCACTCAGACAAATACTTTGATGTGCCTATATATATTTTTTTTACATTTTCATTTTACTTTATTTTGATGATAACTTTTGAGGTATTACAAAAAGTTTTCACTTCACTTACCTATTCAAATAGGATTGTAATTCAATCTCTTGTGCAATTCTCTTCTCTTCTTGGACTTGCCACCGGCGCTTGCGAGCAAGTCGTATTTGCGCAGCGATGTCGTCACCAAAGTTTAGCTTTTGGTCGCGAGCCAAGTCGCATGCTGGAATTAGTCAAAAGCCAACACTCAACCAACGGTAACATCACCAGGATGATTCAGAATCTTCTACCACATGATTCTAAGTACCAGTTTCTCATCAGAGCCTAGATGAACAGGCATGACACTTACGGCTTATATTATTGTATATATATTATGTCCTAATTGTCAACGTTATTTGGATAAGTATCGTATATTCAGCTAGGGAGCTGTGTTGACTGTGTGTTGTCAACCTTGCACAAACCTACCCACATATATCTGCTTTATTATTACCTCAACAAAAGAGAATAGTAAAAAGTAGGTCATACACCACAATATGTATTTTTTGCAACAGTTTTGTGAGCTACTGCCGCTTCAGTAGCAATACCACTATCTATTGATGGCCTAGTTTGGTTTTACTCAGTATAAAAGTATCAATGACTTAATATAATAAATACATATTGTTGGACATTGACACAACACTTTCTAGCCCCAAGCTAAGCAAAGCTTGTACCTACTATGGAAACTAGATTTCTGATATACCTAATACTTATTTAATTTTTTTTTTGTAAATACATAATCTATAGTAACACCCAGACATAGAACCAAACTCTATGTTTGCCACACACAAACGTTTGTTCTCAGTGGGGATCGAACTCACGGCCCCACAGTACAGAAGGCAGAGCTACTACCGACTGAGCCCTGATGCCTGTCAATTAATTAAATATCAATCTATCTATAGCTCTTTACCTCGATGGAGATGCTTGATGGCTTCATCATAGCACTCTAAATCCACGAGCGCTTGGCCTAAGAAGAAGTGTCCTTTGACCTGGTTACTGTCGATATCCAATGCCCGCCTACAATCCTGGCATGCAAGCTCCCAACGTTTCAACTTAAGATAGCACAGCGCTCGGTTCGTGAAGTATGTGGCCACTGATGGGTTCTTGATCTGGAAATTAGTTTATAGCTTCAATCCTATTTTATCCTACTAATATTATAAAAGCGAAAATTTGTAAGGTTGTATGGTATGTTATAATTTGGTAGCCCAAGGTGTCAATTTTTTTTTTTTTTAATATACCCGTGCGAATCCGCTAGTTATTGATATTCAGGTTGAAAAAAAAATAGGTAATACCTACTAGTTACGTATAGAACTGTAGATACATACATAATACATAGCTCGGTAATCGTTAATGCAGGGCCAAATTCTGACCCTGGTTAGTATCTACCACATTTTCAATAGTTGCTAGAACGAATAGCTGTAGACTTACAATGGCTTTTGTGTAGCAGTTCATAGCATCCTCAAACTTCCGCAAGCTGAACATTCTGTTCCCTTGCTCTTTCAGCTCCTTGTCCGATAGATTGGCGGTCGAATACATGTGTTTACTCATTTTGTGAACACAATACCTACCACTGTCGTATTCTAGAAATAATTCACAACATTGGAGAATTCTATCACGAACACTCGGTTTGGGTGAGGATAAAGTTGTTTTGTTTTGTGTCGTGTCTCGTCTGGACTCGAACAAACCAATTTACCCAATTTAGTTATTTTCTTCCCTTCGATTCGAGCGATTCTTTGTGATTGTTCTTTGTGGGTTCGGATTACTTCGGATTCGTGCGAGGCGAGTTCTATTTATTTAGTGAGCATAGAAAAAAACACACAGATTACATTTACGCTAGGAAGCATAGAAAAAAATGCTCAGAGTGAAATGAATCAATGAATGAAGTAAAATTTTTGTGTTTAGATTACGCAGCATGATAATTCTTATCACAGTGAAATACACCCCGATAATACGCCACAAACAATACCAAACATGTTTTGAATTATCGTGCTGTAGGTTAATTTTTACACACATACAGAGTCCATCATTGCCTAGTTGTGGCCAAGGCTTGTATAGTACTTTTCTCAAATAATGCGCGGAAGTTAAAACTAAGTAGGTACCTAGGCAAAACTTTTTAGTTGAAAATACGATTAGTTTTCAAAATCAATAACAAGCAACGAAGTTACAGTGTTCATTTATTGATAAGTTACCTCCTGGTTTGCCATGCTAAGGAGTAAAAGATCGTTCCATTTTTAAAATTACACGACAGATATGAATTTTGTATGTAATTTATTTGGCCGCTAAACACGACAGAAACGGATTTGCATACATTTTTATCTGGCTGCTGCTCGCATGTATTTGGCGTACCTACTGCATTTTTGATATAACTCGAAGAAGGTTGTCAAAATGCATTATTTTGACAACCTAATTTCCAAGCATGTTTGAGAAAAAAACATTTATTTTTGACACTATACATACTTAGCAGCACAACAAAAAAAAAACAACATAGGTAGAAACTTATTATAATATACACAATATGGACGTGTGACCGGTTATGTGTACCCAATAATGCGCAACACGACAACGCGCAGCCCAGTAATTCAAGCTAATGATTATCATGTTGTAAGCTATTTAGCTGTACATTAACTAGCTATGCAATATTTTTCTATAAACACATGCACAGCATGTTAATCATCATCATCATCATCATCATCCTACTTACGCTACTTACCTACAAAAATGGACATAGGTAGGTAGGTACAGTACGGCCGGCGGATCTAGACCGGTCTGAAGTTGCGCTTTCGGAAATTGTGCGCAGGTACAGGCGAGTACCTAAAACCTAAGTACCCTAAAAGTGACTACTGCGCAGCGTTCCGAACGAACTTAACGCCGGTCTAGATCCGCCGGCCGTACTGTACCTAATGATACGGTAAACGGACCGGTCCGGACCGGACATTTCTGCATCTGAGCCAAAATCAAAATCACACCAAATCCTATAAAACTGAAATAAACATTAAGATAGTACCTACAAACCTCTCGGTACCTATTTATGTAAACTAATACATCAATGGAAATACTGTAAGTGTACTAGTTTCGAATATGAACCGTAGGACACGACAATAATTAGGTAGGTAGGTAACCACTGAATTTATCGATCTTATTCAAAGAAAAGCTTTCCTATAAAATAAAAACTAGTAAGTTTAAACTTTTTTTATACCTACAATAGATACCTATGAACCTACGTAGGTAGTAGTATGGTACCTACCTAGTTAGGTAGGTAGGTAGGTAGGTATAGGTAGGTATAGGTAGTCCCTGCCTATAGGTACCTACCTACCTACCATATCGCTTTCCTGTAAGGTTGCGGATGTGATAACCTTGGGTAATTTTATTCGGTACAAACCTAACCTAAATAGTTCAAAGTTACTGGGGAAACCCGGTATAACTAACTATAGATACTATATACTAATAATATAAAGAGGAAAGATTTGATTGTTTGTTTGTTTGCATTGAATGAATAGGCTCTGAAACTACTGGACCGATTTGAAAAATTCTTTCACCGTTTTGGGAAGGTACACTATCCCCGGATGACATAGGTAGGTAGACTACCTAAATTATATTTTCAAAAAAATCAGGGATCGTTACTAAAACTCCAATAATGTAGGTAACCCAAGGTAGGGTAGGTATGGGAATGGAGTCAATGATAAGAGGAAAGCGGGTATAGGACGGTCACCCACACGATGGAATGACGAGGAGGGGTTTTCAGGGATTAGAGAGGGTTGTAGTGATTTTTAGAGGTCTGTAGGGTTGATGGGGATTTGTAGGAGTCTGTAAGGGTTTGTAGGGGTTTTTAGTGTTAGGTTAGGAGTCAGAACGGCGTTCGCAAGGTTGTACCCATGTTCTGATCTAGGTAGATACAATCATACCTATTTATATCCGCGCACGAAGTCGCGGGCAGGCAGATAGTATACTATATACATACCTAATCAAGTAGGTACCTAGGTACTTAGATTAAATTTATTTATAAAGTATGAAACGAACGCAAAATAAATCATTGTATCATTATCAAACTGAGCAAGCGGTTATTCTACGAAAATGTTTAGGAGTTGTGTATTTTTGTCACTTTTATGTGTTTTGTGTATGGGTACGTATACGCCAAGGTACCTACTTAGGTAACCTAGGTTTTTTTTATACAACAAAGTAGACAAAACAAGCGTACGGCCCGCCTGATGGAAGGGGTTTACTGTAGCCTATGGACGCCTACAACACTTTCATTAATTTTACTACCGGTAGGTAGGTATACCTACTTACTTATTACTTACCTAGTACCTACTTTTTTTTTTATAAAGAATGGATACCTAACACAGGTTTACACATAACAAATCAAAGTACAAAAGGAAATAAAACAAGGTGCTCCCGTAATTATAGGGTACCACATCATGCGCATAGGAACAAGCAACTTATACAATAACATAAAGTAGGAAAAATAACAAAGTAGGTATTAATTCACATAAAAAAAAGTAAGCTTAAGGCAATTAGGTAAGTAGTCAAATAAATGGTAGGTATTTAAAGTTAAATTTTTCAGGTTATGAAGGGTCCGGTAGGCCGGGCTACGACTACTTCCCAGAGCTAGAAGGCTACCTCAAAGTGCATCAAGTGCCTGCAGACTGGAAAGATGCAAGAGCCACGTGCCATAGTGAAAGTATGACGATCACGAAATGCGAGACAGCAAATAGACACTAGAATATCCTCAGTCACACACTCATCATCATCATCATCGAAGCGCTCGTAGCTAGGCTTGCTTAGCCAATCTTCACCGATTATCTAAGTTAAGCAACGTTCTGTGCGGTCACTATTTGGATGGGTGACCGTTAGTGGCATTTAAATCTGAGCGCTTCCGTGTTTCGGAGGGCACGTTAAACTGTCGGTCCCGGATTTAGCAGTCGTTAAGCCACGACGGAGGCCTTAAGGCGGCCTAAAAACTGTGTCACCAGAGTTGGCCACTAGCTCATACGAACTTGCTCGCTTATCATCATCATATCAGCCTGTAGCAGTTCACTGTTGGATATTTGTAAATAATAATATGTAGTTAGAATACCTACCTACTTACCTACCTTTACCTAGATGATAAACAGATTCTTGTTTCAATTTCTAGATGCACTGCTAGCCTCGGCGTGGTCTCCTGCCTTCGTATCTACTATTAGTAATCTGCAATCTACCAAATATCCAAACCTACCAACCTTGTACGCCGGAGCCGGACTAAGAACTAGTAAGTACCTAGGTAGGTACCTTACCTACCTAACCGTATGTCATGTAGGTAGGTATTTACCTACCTACTTTACATCTCTAATGTCAGTACCTACCTACCCAAAGCCAAAATAATATATTTTTCAACAGGTTTAATTATGTAGTGATTTTGTAGTGTAATTTTAGTTTTAGTTTCATTTTAATCTTGTATAGACCTGTGTAGTCTGAAATAAAGAATTAATAATAATATAAAACATCCGTCTGAACCGTGAACTCACTAAAACTGATAGCACACTGATTGCTAAATAAATGGGTATAGGTACCTACCTACCTAGCCTAGCAGCAGCTTATGTATATTTATCAGTGAAGTCGAGCGCGGATTCTGGAACGGCTGCTTCGGTGGGACACTTGTCTTGTCTTGATTCAATGTCCTTACATTTGCGATTTTGCTCGTATTCTGATAAAGAAATCGTTACTCAAGCATAGGTAGATTTATTTATTTATTCAATAGACAACGCCAACAGCGCACATATGTAGTGTAGTGTACAATAATCACTTTTGAAAACCTTATTCTTGTGTGCCAATAACAGGCATGCACAGCAGAATTGAGTAGAGATAGATGCTCAAGCAAAAATCGACCTACTACATACATGTATTATGCATGTGTTCGGATCAGTGCCGGAATAGGTAAAGCCCGTATTCCTATTTACTGTTCAAGCAAATAGGAATTCAAACAAATAAAATGTAGGTACCAATAGGTACATAGGTACCTATTATTCTACTATAAATATATATTTATAGGTTCACCGGGCATCCCGATGGAATCGTGTGAAAACAAGCGATGCTTCGTGTTCCTTGCCAGCGGTGTTATGGACAAAGTCAGGTGCAACCAACAGCTACCTTACGCATGCTTTGCCCATACACCACCTATATCTTCCTGTGAAACCAATGGTAATTGTTTTAACTAAGTCTAACCACGTCTAACCAAATTGCAGGTACGTAGGTACATACAGGACACCTACGAAAAAAAAAGGTACCTATCTAATATTTCAAGTTTAATTCGAATCGGATCAGTAGCTTATGCGTGAAAGAGGAACAAACATACATACATACCTACATCCATACATCCTTGCAAACTTTCCCGTTTATACTATTAATAATAGGATAGGATTAAATACTGCTCTACATTTTAGGTTATAAGTTGAATAGTTGGACAGGACAATGCTACAAGTTTTATGCAGCCACCGTTGGTGCGGCTGTGCCTGATGCCAAAAAAATCTGCATTTCCGAAGGCGGATATCTCGCAAAAATCAATAACCCCACTGAGAAAGTTGTGCTTGAAGGCTTGAGTGACGGCTTGACCTTCATTGATAATGATGACGGTAAATACATTTTTTAGCCCCGACCGAAAAAAGGAAGGACCTATAGATACCTAACTTTATTCTAGCGTTTTTAAATTTTTGTAAAATTATTGGTAGGTAGTGACTTGATGTAGCATTAGTTCATGGTACCAAAGTATGAGTCAGCCATTCGAAAAAATATCGATACACAGGGTAGGGTACTTAGTACTTACCCACTATACCTACCTAAACGCTGCATAGTTAAAACAATTGATTTAAATCTAGCTCTGTCCCTGTTTGACATCTGTTAGTAAGAAAGAGAAAGCAACGTTTTATAAGTTTTTATTTTACATTTAAGCTCAACAGATAATAAAATAACATACCTAACACGTGACAGTGTAATTTACGCGCATAAAAAATTACCGTGTTTTTCAGGAGGACCCAAATTCCGACACTTGTATAACAAAGACTATAGTGACTATGAGTGCAGTGGACCGCATTCATTTATTTGTGAGAAGTCAAAACAGACAGTGGCATCAGATCTAAGGGATTAAGATTAACCACGTCACAGAAATGACCAGCACCCGTAGCGAGAAGTCAAGGTAATGCAGTTCAAAACATTGGACCTCATTTTTACAATACATATTTGTAAAATCTACAGTGTTTTTAACTTGATAAGTTACAGCCGGACGTTAGTACTATCCTTTCAGTGCCTTGATCACGAATAAATGTGACAATCGCAAACGTATCGTAATGCGAGCGTATCCGAAATACACTGCTCGGTGACACTACAGCGGTTGGCAGTCGAGCTGGCATTGACGCGCAATATAACTCGAATACGTTAACGCGGCGACTGTCAGATTTATTCGTGATCAAGGCACAGTTTTAAATGATTTGAGCGACGCTAAATTGTAAAAATTATGTCCAAAGTTTTGAAGTCCATTGCTTCAGTTCCCGATAGGTACGGGTGGTTCCCATTTTGAGCAGAGATGTGCGAGGCGTAATTCCTTAGGTGGACGAGACGCCTAAACCCGCAAAGGCTTTGGGGCATTTCAGGTCCCAATTAGCATACATTTAGTTTTGTTATTTATAACTTGTGTTGGTTTTATCATAATCTATTATGCAGGAGCAGTCACGAAAACGCTAAATAAAGTAATGATTTTGACGTAAACACCTGTAAATACGATAAACAACATTGAAAATGACGCATTTTTCAAAGTAAAATGTCTAATATCTAATAATTCCCGCAGCTTTATAATGACATTGGTACATTTTTTTAAACTGCATTGTAAGTAACAAACAAAGTTCCATCATTGCAAGTAAAAAAAATGGGAATCTGGGCTCCATCCAATTTGCCCCAGACCCTTTGCACCTTCGATAATTTTAGGTACCTACTTGTTTACACTATAATTTTGTATTAAAAATGAGTAAGTTCTCAAACACATTGTTTTATTTTAATTAATAATATTATCCACTACTGAGAAAAACCCCAGCTTCTCTCGAATAGCAAGTCAAACAGGAGATTGATACGAAGCTATTTTGAAAACGGGATACAGCCGTGAGAAATCACGCGCCCAAAGACTGTATCTCTTGGTAGCCTGCTCTTTCTGCGCGGGCGCAATCGCAGCGGTGTTGGAGATGTTTCTTCGCGGTTTCACTGGCGGTCTAAAATAATAACCTTAGCTAGTTTAATTCAATGTGTAGTTAATATAAATAATTGCTTGCTTGCTACCTCTTAAGCTTTGATCTCGCGATCGTAACGCACAACGCGGTATGCGACATACGGCGCCGGACACATAATCGTATGGAAAACGTCTAGTAGGTATGGTATCTTGTTCCGTCGCAGTCTGCGGCAGCGGCGAAGAGCAAACGCGGTACTGACCGTACGCTGCATACCGCAACGTTGTGCGTTACGATCGCCGAAACGCTGCTTAAGTGTAACGGTAGGTATAGATCAAAATAATATGATGTGCTCACATCATTGCGGGATCTTTGTAAAGTGGTGAGCTGAGTGGAACCTTCAGACCCTGCCTCATCATAGGACATGGAAAATGTGCGTTTCCAAGAGGCAGAACTCCTTCTTCACTCTTCGAGCGCACCTGAAGATAAACAAGTTGTAGGTAATTTAAAAAAAAATACATGGTGAAAGAAAGTTTCTATAGATGGAGAAAGCCCAAAAACTGTTCTTTCTAGAAGTCTATCTTCTAGAAAGAACAGGTTTTGGTTCTTTCTAGAAGTACCTACACGGATCCAAGGGGAGGCTTTAGATCCACTAGTGACTCCATCGCTATGGGGACGAACCCCTCAAAAGTTCGTCTCAGGCAAAACCATACAAAGCTCAAACCAAAAACGGTACCTAGTCCTGTGTCAAGCCCTTCTCAAACCAAAATCCTGGATTCCTACACTGCTAAAGTACGGTGAAAATGATGACGGTACATTCGTATAACTATTCATTGGCTCGATTCAGTCTAGAATTATGTATTTTGCAAGCATATTCGTACAAGGTCGAGGCTATGTACCTACCTACAGTTAGCTATGTAACTAACCGCACTTCCACCTTCCACTGGATCTTGCAATTGCTGCAATATGCTTTCACACCACCTCCATAGGTTCTCATCAGCTGCTCCGCGGTTCTCCAATCTCTCCGTGAGGTCAGCCATTTTGCGGATTGGTTTCTGGACCTGCTGTTTTGCGAAGATTCATAAAGTTAGTGAACTTGGACCCGATTCTACAATCTTCTTAAAACAAACATTGTCATTTACAACCTAGTCATTTATAAAAAAATTATATAACAGAGATGCCTGCAGATTTTTCTATGTATACCTATTTGATACTAGGAAAGACCACTATTAAATGGAGATTGGGTCTGACGACGCTCTGCTGAAAAATCCTTGGAAATGCTGACATCGCCTTAGCACTGTCGACACCAACAATGTTAATTACAAAAGTATGTATCTTATTCATTCACTCGGTGTTAGCACTGTCGACACCAACAATGTTAATTACAAAAGTATGTATCTTATTCATTCACTCGGCGCTAGAAAGTCGCAGGAAACATACATACACCGGCGGACCATGAGATAAAGTTGCTGACAAAGTATTGGAAATGTTGACATCGCCTTAGCACTGCTGAAATCGACAATGATACTTACAACAGGTGTCTTATTCATTCCCTCAGTGCTAAAATGTCGCAGGAAATATACCTACCTATACATACACCAGCGGACTTTTCACTAGCTTTAATACTAAGAGGAGCCTCTACCTACTACATGAGATGAAGTTGCTGACGATGTATTGGAAATGCTGTCATCGCCTTATCACTGCTGAAATCGACAATGATACTTACAACAGGTGTCTTATTCATTCTCTCAGTGATGAAATGTCGTAGTGAATATAAACCGGCAGACTTTTCACTGGCTTTAAGACTGGGAGGTGGTCGTAGTTTCGCGGAGAATGCATTGCTGGCATTGCCTACGGAGCTTGGTAGGGCAGCCGAGAAATTAATCTGCTCGACTAACTCCAAACTTAGGTCGTGGCGAAGCATCACATCCTAGAAAAGGTGAGAAATATTGGAAACTACTTGGTAGCTATCGCATTGATAAAATGATTTGGAAATACAGAACACGAAATGATAAAAATAATACCTAATGTACAGTAAAATATAATGTAAAAAATATTGCTTTGCTTGCTTGCTATGTAAAAAATATCCATACAAAAGACTTCAACGCGCTCCATTGAGCAAGTGCAGGGAAATGTGTGATGGAATGAGCTGATGGCCTAGGTAGTAGGTACCTTTAGGATTTAGATCCGAAATTTCAGTCTTCAATCGAACTTATATACCATTCAGAAGCCTTTTTCCGTATTGAAACATAGCTATATTTTATTGAAATCAAGGACGTGGATTCTTAGATACAGCTTGACCTCTCTAAACCAAAAGCTGCCTTTGCTGCGAGGTTCATCGTATGCTGGTTGACAGATTTTTTAGTGGAAAGTTTCGCACGCGGTCGAAGTCGCGGGTATCAGCTAGTTTTATATAGGTACTTACATTCAGCTTATCATAGTCCATATCAATCTTCTGCCTTGCAGTGAGCTCAGCTCGGAACTCGTCAACAAGAAACGCCCAGTACTTATTGACACGTGCGTAGTCCCCCAACTGTGCTCGAGGCAGATACGATATCACGCGTTTGCCGATAGACGAAGGCAGGAGCTGCAACTAGGGTGAAAGAACTCGAAATGTCAACTGGAGTAGAAACTGCTAACGAACATTATTATTCGTTGACTTATAAAATGACTAGGGAGGAGCATTGGTCTGGGTGACGTCAACAGTTGCACTCACTACCACAGACATTGGGGTTAGCTACCTCCATAAAACCGAAGAATAATTGATTTAAGCAAGTAAGCTTGTATGAGTTAGTGGCCAACTCTGGTGACGGAGTTTTTAGGCCGCCTTAACCTCCGTCGTGGCTTTACGACTGCTAGAGCCGGGACCGACAGTTTAATGTGCCCTCCAAAGCATGGAAGCGCTCAGATGTAAATACCACTAGCGGTCACTCATTCAAATAGTGACCGCGCAGAACGACGCTTAACTTAGATAATCGGTGAAGATTGAGCAAGCTAGTAAGCTACGCCACGAGCGCTTCGTCTTCGATAAATTGATCTGAGTGATGGCAACTCCCGGGACTAAAACTGCTAAGAATATTGGCATTGGTAGGTTATCTCCCTAAAATGTCATGGCAAAGTGGTTTTGGGTGTGCCTTCGTCCACCACTTGCAATGTCGTTCTTTCATCAATGAAAGCACCTCCAACCCGATCATGTCATGTTTACCTTTTTCTTTATTAAATAAATTGATATAAATTATATAGATAAAGGGTTTAACCATAAAGTTATTTAACGAAAATATTACTAAGTCCACTGCTGTCTTTGAAGATCGGAAAATAATTTTACACGTGGCCAAAATATAATTATAACTTACAAAATCAACTGTCTCAATAGCCTCAGGCTTCGGACGGTTCACCTTCCAAATCTTTCTCTTGGTGCCATCATTGAAAGTCATTTCCAGCTCTTCTAGCTTCTGGCTGTCTTTCAGAGACTTTATCGTAGCGTTCCACGCAGCCAAGTTAGCTTCCAACTGTAATATAGGTACTGCCAAGCTGTCAATCCAAGCTTCCATAGAGTGGAATTAGAAATTCTTTACTGATGATCATTATCAAGAAACAAACTACCTAATGAATTCCTCGACAGACAAGTACCAGATCTATGCTTAAAATAATTAAGAACAATGTTGACTGTGAGTAGAGTTTGGAGCAATGATCTGTATTAAAATATATTTGGTCAGGAGAATCAAATAAGAAACGTGTAGGTACCTCTTTTTGGGCGCGCCCTGGCTGCTGCGGCGTCTGCTGCTTGCTGGCATCGGACGTCTTGCGGCCTGGTGTTTCTTTCTTGCCCTGGAAAACGTGTGACCGATCCAACGAATAGTAGAAGATAAATTACGTAATAGTAAATAATTATAACCATAATTATCAACCGGCTCCGAACCCAAGTTGGTCGCTCTAGGGAGAGCATGTTATCGCGACCCTAGTCTCAGCCAACGTGACTGCGGGGTCCCTATCCAATCGATGTCCCATTTGCTCGTTTGCCCTTTGTGACCTACCACCTGTACGTACAAGAGATGACCTAATTAATGCCACAAACGATGGGGTAAAAGTTGTGAAGTTCTATTAACCCAGTCTAGAGTTGTTGTCCAGACCATTGACACGTAAGAAGAAGTAAACAAGTGAAGATAAATTTTAGATCTAGGATAAATTAATATGGTAAGGGCATAGAAGAATGTCACTGTAAAAAGGGCGTGAGGTACCGCGTTGTACTAACATGGTACAATACGCCCTTTTCAGTTTTATCGAGTTCTTTTGCCAATTCCAGGTTTTGTACCTTGAAATTGTCAAGGAAACCTTTACGTTGAGACAAGTAACGAGCTAAAGAACTAACTTTCTCGGGTGAGGCTGGTTGGGGTGGCTTCTCAGGTGGCGGATCATTGACTACGATGCACTCCTGTATGTTTTGAATTTGCAGGTCTCGGTACCGCTCGTACAGCACCTGGTAGTTTAAGCGCTGGTGAAACACGTTTCATGGCGGAAAGACCCAAGTTACCTACTAAACTTTTCTATAACTATCGGTAAACTAGCAAATTATTTCACAAGATGTTTTTCAGTGGAACCAAGCCAAAAACTAGTCAAGGTCACTTACCTAACGCGAAGGAAAACTAGGGTAACTAACCTGGGCGCGACGCAGTACTGCCCACATCACCGGACCTCCAGCTATGGTCAACAGTTCAGATAGCACCATCGCTTGGGCTTCCTGGACACAATCATAAGAATTCATCATCAGCCGTGACTTTCAACTAATCCCTGATTCTTATGAAATACAGTTGACAAAAGGATAAAAGAAACTGACTGCATCTAAAGTGAGGAACCACACGCGATCGTTCTTCATGACTTGAGCAAGAGCGGTTATAGGCATTGCGGTTCTGTTGTGGTCCATCGGCACTTGATCGTAGGTACTCCATACTGGTTGCCTGAAATCGTTTACTTTTGTGAGTGTTCGACCTCAAGTAGGTACTATGTTCTCGCCCAGTCAGTGGGTACCGTTCAGTAGGTCTGGCCATGGCTCCTGCTCATTTATTTAGAATATCCTGCTATCTACTCAGCTGGATAAACCTCTACCGATCTACTTTTTGTATAGCCTACTTGAGATTTGCTCACTCGCTAGCAGATAATACAGCATCCTTTGGACGACAGTTCCACATAGACTTGAGAAGCAGGGAGAGAGCCCAAGCACTTCGAACATCTTCAAGCAAAGCTAAAACGTAGCGCTTTTTGTTCGCCCAGGATATACGCGAGAACCAGTACTTCGTAGCAAGGAGATGATGGCTGAAGCTCGTTAATTCATCACCAGTGTCTGTACTATCTATAAACACATTGAATCTTGTTATTATTATCAGCGCTCGTATGTATTATAGTGTGGGTACACTTCTTCGAACGCGCTCCGAAGAGCTTCGAAGAGCAAGATAGAGAAAGAGAAGAAGCAAGATGACAGAGCTTCAAAATTTGTTGGGCCTGTCCTGCTTAGTCAACATAATTATATTATGTCTGCGTGTAGCATAAGCCTTATTCGTCTAATAAGCGTCGTCAATCATATAGGTTGGTAATCTGAAGAGATCTGAGGTTCAAACAATCGTTCTGACTCACCGTACACCATGTCAGATAAAATTATATCGTTTAACAAGTGTATTTGCTTCGTTAGTTCTGAAAATGTCATCATTGCGGCGGCGGTGATTGAATAAAATTGCAATGAAAAAATCAAAGAAAAATATATCGATTGCCTGTTTGGTATTTGACATGTATTTGATTTTGAAGGATCCTGTTTACCACTGTTTACTTCACGATGACATTAAAATGTCGTGGCTTTCGTCAGAGAAATAAATAACCACCAAGAAGTTTCACCTGGTCCATCATGGTAAACATGACTTATACATACGATGGACATGCCAAGGAGACAAATAAAGGAACAACTATAAAACTGTATAAGAAAAGAAAATCTGCCAAACGATTACCATTCAGACTCCACCGGTAATTTTATCACGTGGATCAATCTATCAATTTACTCGCATCTTTACAGTGCAGGGTCAATCTTCTCAAAATAGTCTTACACTGGATGATCCAGCTACAAATCTGTGGTTCTAGGTTTTGATAATCTGAGGTTCTGTCAGGGCACTGTCAGTCAGAAATTGCCATGACGCGCGTGGACACGCAAAGTCCACAAGACGTTTCCATAAAAACATCCAAAAATAGTGCTAACTTGTGCCGTTTTATAGCTGTTGTATCCTTAGCAGCGCTTGTTGCAATCACCTATTTTGTTGGCAACAGGTTCGAGGATTCATTAGGTGACCCGTCAGACCAGTATGTCGTTAAGAACATTCCGAAAATTTACACAAGGTTGGAAGCAGTTGATCCTGAGGAAAGAGACGTGTTCGAGGGGTTTCGCACCTCATTTCTTCCTAATGACGAGATAGTCCTGACACAAAGAGATGGGAAGAGCAGGAACGAGATGTATGAAGGAAACGTTACTAGTGATATGTTTATATGGGCTGGTTCAGAGACCGAAAATAATGAACCCAACCGGGTTAAACGGATGAGCAATTTCACTTCTAGTTCTGAGTAAGTTTCTTACTTTAAATAAGTACTACGTATGTTATAAATATACACCTACATCCATACTATATAGACTATATTTTCTGTGAGAGATTCATAAATTTTTTGCAACTTTCAGTGAAGAAAGTAAGTCTCACAAACATAGTGATGAAGGTGGAGAAAATTATGACGAAGAAAATGAAAGTGAGATTGATGAAGAATTTGAAATTTCTGACACCAGTAACCAGTACGAGGATGATGATAGTATTGACAGGTAATGCAAAAAATGTAATACCAACAAAGTGTCCCGCGAAAGAAATTAATATAATTTCAAATCAACCAGAACTGAATTAATTTTAAATGAACTCTTGTTGTAAAAGTTGGAGATGCATACGAATATCAACAAACTGTTTTTTTGTTTGCAGTTTTGGTCGACCGGAGCCTCACGTCGACCGCGGACCACTTGACGATGTGATCGAACAATTGCGAGGACAACCCGAGCTAGAGGAAGGAGAAATGGGATCCGCAGCGCATTTATATAAGCCGTCTAGATCTTACACAGGTATTCATTAACACGAGATACAAAATAAGAAAGCATTATGCACATTATGCACCTATGCATGATGTAACATCAAAATGAAACAAATCTGAAATCCGGTACCTACCTAGATTTCCGTTAGGTTGTCTTTTATCTTTTTCTTATTTTAAGAAAAGTACTCAACGTCCCTAAATTAAAAAAAAAAAGAATAAAAAAAAAAAAAAAAAAAAAAAGTACTGTTTCGAACTACACCAAAGTTGGTTTTAAATGAGCCACCGGCACCACCGGTGAATTATCTGTCGTAAGTATTGAAAGTAAGTAAAAATATGAAGTAAGTAGATAAGTGAAATTATTCAGGGGCATAAATTCTTTGTATCCGAAATATTTTATATTTTCAAGAACCAACCACATACTTGGACAAGTTTGTATTTATAAGCGGCTCAATCACTTTATTACATTTGTAAATTCAATTGGTAGTGAGTGACATGACTAGTCGCAAATTGCGGTCGCATTATTCAATTGACCGCTAAACTTACCTTAATGAGTCATGGTCACTATCCACGAGTATCTATCTAATCTATTCGTACACCAGAATAAATAATACAGAATTGTATTTTGTACCTACTTTTTCTCTACGCAATCCCGTTCCTGCGGGCCTAAGATGCGCACGCGAGATATTTTGTCATGTCGTTCTGTCAAAATGTAAGCATTTTGCACTAGTTTTTGAACTTTTACATTATCTGTGGTAATGTTGTCGACAAAACGCGCCTTGTTATTGTACACTTTTGACACTTCTTAGTCGTCGTATCACTCTGAGGACGAGATAATAGTCATGCAGAAATGTCAAAAGTTGAAGATTCAAGGCGCGTTTTGTCGACAACATTGCCACAGATAATGCAAAAATTCAAAAACTGGTACAAAATGCTTAAATTTTGACAGAACGACATGACAAATATCTCGCGTGCGCATCTTAGACCCGCTGATCTCGTCTGAATCATATACCTACATACTTTGCATTTGAATTAGGTTCCTGCCAACGTACTCTTAAATACTACACATTTATCAGATTTTAAATAAAATTTTCCAAAACATTTCATAAAAATATGTATATTAGGTAATTTTGAGTTGGTATTTTAATAAATTATATTTACCCTAATAAATTATAGAAGTAATTTATTCCATGAATATTTTTTTCTGAGAAGGTATTCACGCATTTTGGAAGGGTCAAGGCGACAAAGAGACAATAAGAAATACTCAAGCTAATATAATGAAGCAATATATGGATGCTGAAGCTGATCCATGCCATGATTTCTATCAATATGCCTGTGGGAATTGGCCTGCTCTAAACCCTATACCAGCTGATAAAGCAGGGTAAGAGCAACTAGGTATTTATAATTATAAACAAGAAGTTTCACATTATAACGATAAATAATACTCTCCATTTTATTATAGATACGATACTTTTGAAATGCTAAGAGAAAACTTAGACGCAGTTCTCAAAGATCTACTTGAATTCAAGGCGAAAGAACAAATCCCAAGCAAGTATCCAGGAGCACATCTTGATTTAGACGACAACTTTCTGAATTTGGATTTTCCCAGTTTTGACCTGTTGCAAGATATTCAAACTAAATCAAAAGATGCAGAGAATACAACATGGGAAGATTTCCGTTGTCATTGTTTAAAAAATAACAAAAGCAATAGTGAAATAGTATATCGAATCAGAAGATATCTAGACGGCAAATCCAAAGAATTTGCTAAGCAGAAAACACAAATTAAAGAAACGAGAAAAAGGTATTTCACCAAAAGAAAAACATTCAATAAACTGAGAATCAAAAGATCTAATAAGAAAATTCCTAATACAGAAAGACGAAAAAAAGGTACAAGAAAGCTAATAATGAAAACAAAAGAAATAAGACACGGTAGAAAGCTACAAATGTATGTTGATGAAAAGAAAAGGGAAGACAGTGAAATATTTAGTACCATAAAGGAAAACCTACTGGAAGACTTAAATCAGAGCGTCAATGACCCAGCGAACGGTGATGCTGCAATGAAGGCAAGATTCTTATTCAAATCATGTATGAACTACAACATACTCCAGAAGCGTAGTCATCAGCCACTTTTGGATTTACTGGACCATTTTGGTGGTTGGCCAATCCTTAAGGAGAATTGGGATCCTAGTAAATTTGACTGGCTGGAACTTATGTCACGACTTAGGTTATACAATAATGATATCCTGATTTCGCAATGGGTTGGACCTGATATCAAGAATTCTGATGAGTTCGTGATTCAATTTGATCAGACCAGTTTAGGTAAGCGCAAAAAGATCTCAAATTATCTTACTTTCAGCACCGAATATTAGTAAGAGTACCTTCAGTCTAAGATCTAGCCTAAATTTAGCTACCTCTGAATTTAAAAACGTTTTTTTCATAATAGGTTTGCCAACAAGAGACTACTTTCTTCAAAGCTCCAACGCAGCTTACCTGGCTGCGTACAGAACTTATCTTGTAAAGATAGCAAGACTTCTAGGGGGTAATCCTGACAAAGTAGAAAGAAGTGCCAGTGAACTCATCGATTTTGAAATAAAGTGAGCATCAATCATTCTCCAAATGGTCATAATTACATCAAACACATAGACCACCTATGTGTTTCGCCATTCATCCAATTATGAACAATCCTGCCATCATTGATATTTTTGGGTGAATTCTAGACTAGCAAAGATAACATCAGCACCTGAAGACAGACGGAACGTATCTGAGCTGTATAGAAGGATGACACTAAAGAAACTGGAAGAGTTGGTACCGGAAGTCAAGTGGAGGAGATACTTGTGCATTGTGATGAACAGATCAGTGCACTCTGATGAGACTGTGGTTTTGTTTGCGCTCAGTTATGTGAGAGTGAGTTTATTATGACACATTATAATGAGTGCAGGCAGGTTCTGTGAGATGGACTCAATATTTTTACCAGCTCAAAAGTCCTAGGCACCCTAAATTTAGTTATGAATATTGAACATTTACATATTTACATAACCTATGGAGCTTTGATCATATTCTGATCTAGTGTTATAATTGCAGCATTTGGTAGAACTGATAAACAATACTGAGCCAAGTGTATTATCAAATTATCTTCTCTGGAGGTTCGCGAGGCATCGGGTCAATAACCTGGATGACAGGTTCCAATCAGCTAAACAACAGTAAGTTTTAAAGTAGTTAGGTAGTTATCTGTATTCTACAATGTCTGGATGTTGGGCTACAATAAAATACTCTAACACTAAGTATTTCAGATTTTATTTCGTCTTATTCGGTCGAGAACAAGCCCCACCGAGATGGAAGAACTGTATAGCCCAAGTCAACTCCAACATGGGCATGGCTTTAGGCTCAATGTTTGTTAGAAAATATTTCGACGAAACCAGCAAAAACGACACTCTGACAATGACAAGAGAGATACAGCAATCTTTCAGAGAACTGCTTCGAACGACAGGTTGGATCGACACGAAGACGAAGAATTTAGCAGCTCATAAAGTAGATGCTATGATGCTGAGGATAGGATATCCGGATTTCATTCTGAATAAGAACGAGTTGGATGAGAGATATAGGGAGGTGAAGGTACATCCGGACAAGTATTTTGAGAACATCCTCAATATTTTGCAGCATTTGACGAAAATGGAGCAGTCGCGGTAAGCTTTTTTTTTACCATCAATGCAAACAAATGTGTCCCTAAAGGTCATAATATTGTTATCACGACTGATTCGGTACTATACATAACCAGGTTTAATTTACAGAATTCGCCTTTGAACATTTGCAACTTTCAGCGTATAAAATAAAAATAAATAAAATAAATATTCACGGACACTTAACACAACGCCTTCTAGTCCCAAACTAAGCAAAGCTTGTACTATGGAAACTAGATGGCTGATAGAATACATACACATACATTTTTTTTTGTAAATACATACTTATAATACATAGAAACACCCAGACACAGAACAAACATCCATGTTTATAACGCACAAATGTTTGTTCTCGGTGGGGATCGAACCCACGACCCACAGCACGAAAGGCAGAGCTACTACCGACTGAGCCATGACGCCTGTCGAATGAACGCAAAGACAAAACTTTCTTTCAGAATCGGCAAGCCAGTCAACAAAACGCTGTGGAATACAGCGCCAGCTGTGGTCAATGCGTACTACAGCCGCAATAAGAATCAAATTATGTTTCCCGCCGGTATCTTACAACCGCCTTTTTACCACCGTCACTTTCCCAGATCACTCAACTATGGAGGCATTGGCGTTGTTATTGGTAAGTGCCGGATTAGAATACCATCCATGTTAGGCTGGTCTTTTATATTGCGAATTACCATAGCGATGTTTATTCTTAGGTGTATGTTTAAAGCGGTTGTACTTGCCTGCACAGAATTTTAAAATACTTTGGCCACATTGCTCGCAGAAATACCGATAACATCGAGAGACTAATCGTAACAGGCAAACTAGAGGGCAAAAGACCGAGAGCGCGCAGTCCTAAGCGCTGGGCGGACCAAGTATCGGAACAACTGGAAATGTCAGTGCACCGGGCATTTCATCAGGCCACCGACCGCTCCGAATGGAGAGCCGCTATCCACAGGACCTTGGCAGGGAGTCACGATCCTCAACAATGAGAGACCGATTATGGAGGATGTTTTAGTCATGGATAATTATAGCTTTACCTACCAATCGAATACCTGGTTATCCTTTTTTATGTAAAAACTGGCTTCCGCCTGCGACTTCGTTCGCGTCCCATTGGATCCCGTTAATTTTCCGGGATAAAAAGTATCCCATGTTACTTCTAATACCTCCAAGAATATGTGTACAAAGTTTCATGATGATCGGTTAAGTAGTTTTCGCGTGAAAGCGTAACAAACAAACTTACATTCATATTTATAATATTAGTAGGATATACGCTGATTTACCAAATCTTGTAACTTTTTACGGCTTTTAGGATTATCCTTATAATTATTCGCCAATAGTGTGTTAGTTGAGTGCAAAGTTTAAGCTCTACGCGAATATCTCGCAGTCCACACTTACGACGCAGAATATAAATATTTGCAGACCTTGCAAACTTTTTCCGCAACTACCAGGATTTTCTCTTGTTTCGCTTTCGTCACCCGCACAACGACCACAGTGTAGCAGTGGCCGTCGACAAAAGAAATGTATAAGGCTAAAGTACCTATTAATAAGTTTTTATGTGTTAGGACATGAAATAACTCACGGGTTCGACGACAAAGGACGCCTGTTCGACTGCGATGGCAACCTTCACAGATGGTGGTCGGACTTTGCCATTGAGGCGTTCCACCGTCGCGCGCAATGCCTCATCGATCAGTACGGACAGTATGTGGTGCCGGAAGTCAATATGAAACTGGATGGTGTTAATACTCAGGTGATCACTAACTTTTCGTGCAGCTACTGACTTTTTGTCAAAGGGATTTGGATAGGTTTTATCATTTTAAAAAGTTTGGTAAAGATCGCTTCAGTTGGGTCATAAACGTCCGGAATAATCTAAAGATTCAAATATGTTTTCAGGGAGAGAATATAGCTGACAATGGAGGTGTCAAACAAGCTTTCCGTGCCTACTTGCACTGGGTGCAACGGAATGGAATCGCAGAGGAAACCCTCCCGGGACTGAACCACACTCACACTCAGCTCTTCTTCCTCAACTTTGCACAAGTAAGTTCTCAGTAAAACATATCAAAAAGGATATTTGGTTCACTTTGGGCCGAGAACTCACAGCAACAGTGATGGGGGACATAGAAGACGAGGTAGGCCTAAGAAAATATCGCTTCTGTAACATAATAGTGTAAGAGATAGTGTACATCGGAAGGGAGGAAACACTGAGATGACGGATGCTAGGAGGAGAATGTAAGAAAATAACATGTTGTGCCGACCCCACCTGTGGGATAAGGGCAAGAAGCAGAGGTGCTCTAATGGGTGTCTTATCTTCGATAATTCAAATCGACTTTTTGTTCATTTAGGTATGGTGTGGCGCCATGCGTCCGGAGGCAATGCGCAACAAGCTAAAGACAGCCGTCCACTCGCCCGGTCGGTTTAGGGTCATAGGGACATTGTCCAACTCGCACGACTTTGCACGTGAATTTCAGTGCTCACCCGGCTCGCCTATGAACCCCGTGCAAAAGTGCACTGTTTGGTAAACTGAGGTTACCGCCATCTCACCCGGCTCGCATATGAACCCCGTGCATAAGTGCACTGTTTGGTAAACTGAGCTTACAGCCATCTCACCCGGCTCGCATATGAACCCCGTGCATAAGTGCACTGTTTGATAAACTGAGCTTACAGCCATCTCACCCGGCTCGCATATGAACCCCGTGCATAAGTGCACTGTTTGATAAACTGAGCTTACAGCCATCTCACCCGGCTCGCATATGAACCCCGTGCTTAAGTGCACTATTTGGTAAACTGAGCTCACAGTTATTTTTGAGTTTATCGCCTGCACATGAAAAGTTTATCAGAATTTATTACGGAATGTATTAAGTATTATAGTTAGTTTTTATCGACGTATATTTTGTAGTTTTACAGGATAACTCATTTATTACTAAGAAGTTTTGTTAAGAAATATAATTTTGTTGAATTTTGTACGTGGATGTTTTATTTACCTAATTACCTAATAGCGTTTTTGCAAGTCACTTCGTCTGTTTCGTCACATACCTAAAATTTCTGCGCCGGCATGACTGTGTTTACACACATACGTTGTCATGCTAATGTATAGTCATTGTAAAGGAGCATACACACTAAACTCCAACGGATGGGTCTTGATATTTTTGCAGTGGCTTCTAAAGTAATTTTAATACATCCTATATACTGTAGGCCCTACAGATTCCTGATTCTCAAGCTGATAGGAATCAAGCAGGCAGGTAATGAATTTCCGCCTGCATCCAGCAGCTATGTTTAGAAGCCAAACACTACTAAAACTGTTGACTGTCTGCAAAAAATACTTATGTACCTACCTACCTACCATGTTTTTCCTTAGGTCTCCGACACGGTTTACTACTAGATCTCGGCAAAAGTGGAGAGGATTAATCTTTCGCTTCGCAAAGCACCCTCCGACTTTTTCTTTCTATACTCAAGGTCAGAGTTATTAAACCGTGTCGGGCCTATAACACCTACATTATACAACCGATGGAAAAAGTCAACATATACCTATCTATAGGTATAGATGGAATGGCTGGTATCACTATCAACATTGCAAGGTCATGCATAAGTGGTTATCATCGACCTTTTTTAACCGACTTCAATAAAGGAGGAGGTTCTCAATTCGGGTGTTTTTATACATTTTTTTTAAATTTTAATGTTTGTTCTTTCCTCTCAGAACTCCGTCATTGATAAACCGATTTGAAAAATATTTTTTTGCGTTATTTGTCTTCCTGTTACTCTTTACTATGGTACATATTAGTGGGGTTTACGAACAATAAAACAATCCCAATTAACTGCCACCATCATCAGATGATGATGAAGCCTTACGGTAGGTAGTCAAATTGAAGTCGGTTTTAATACTTTTTAGACTTATAAATGATGTATGCTTTGTGCAACCGTAAACAACAGTAGCCGATACTGTAAAAAAATTAAACAGTTTATACCTACCTAGGTACTAGTATTTTAGCTAATACTGAAGGGGCATTTACTTTGGCGATAATAGCGGAGCAGTTTTTGCTACGTACAGAGGTAGGTGGCACTGTCGCGTCGCAGCCCTGTTTTATCATCACAATACTCGCTTTGTAATGCCTACTCATGCTCACACGAAAATAATACCAGTTTGGATAGGTAGGTAGTAGGTACTTCAAAACCGGAGCGTAGTATAAAACTATTCTGTGGCTGAGCGAGCTGTCATTCATTCTTCAATCCAAGAACGTTGTAGTCGCGTGTTGTCTTGAAGTGGTGTTGTTCTAGCTGGCGAGTTGTTATCAAATAATCAGTTGCCGGCCGGTCATATCTCGGTAAGTCTACGTGCTAATACGTGATTAGAATAATCACTATCGGTCTAATTATGTTTCCGGATTTATCTTGGTTTTTTCGAAGGTTTAGACCCGGCCTAGCTAGGCTCGGCCTAAAGTTAGGCTCGAGTTAAAACTGAGACGTGAATATGTAACATGTAACATTCAACGAAGTTTTAGAAAAACCCGTTCTTTTGTGAAATTATTCATTCATTCACTCAAAACTGATCAGTAAATGAAGTCAAAAATGAATTTAGCTTCAAAACTAGGGGTAGGTAGGTACCTACGTAATGATTTTATCAATGTAAATGTCAATGTCGAATATATTTTCGAAAAAACAGTACGTATTAAATAATATAAAACAATTGAGAAAAAACAGTCACCAAATTGATTTTCATCACAAATGTGAAGTTAGACCCGAGTTTAACCTGGGGATAGTCTATAGTTAGACCTCGGTGGAGGTGCTAAATATGTTACGTAATATGAAAAAACCTAGTTATGTCCAAAACACGAGTTAGAGACAAGGTTTTTTGATAAAACCAAGATAAATCTGATAACATAAGTAATGACACCGTTTGTGTAGTGAATTTATTGCATTTATTCGGTGAAGCGACTTGAATAAGAAAGGTTAGGTTGAGGCAAGAGGATGAAGTTATTTTTAGTAATAATGCAAACAAGTACAAAATGGGTGACATCATTGAGGCACAATGTTTATCGAGCGCTAACTGTGCTAAGTGCCCGGTGCCTCTAGAGCAAAAGTTATGTAGCTACTTAGATATAGGATAAGTCAGAACGATTTTAAATATGGTGATATGGGCCACGAACAGATTCGGTATTATATGGCAACCAGTCAAATAATGTTAGATGGTCAGGGTCACTATCGGATGTATACAGGTTGGAGTGAGGGGTGCGGCAGGGTGGCTTGACCTCACCCCACCTTTTCAGCTTGTATACAGATCGCTTGATCCATGAGCTCGGCAGCGCCCAGGTTGGTTGCTCAGTTGACGGAGTAACTGTTAATAACATTAGTTACGCCGACGATATGGGGCTGCTGAGCCCATCGACCAGTGCCCTTCGCAAGCTGGCCAAAATTTGTGAGAGGTATGCGGAATCTCATGGGCTCCGATACAACGCCACTTGGCAGGCTCAAAGAGCTACGACAGTCCCGTCAGTCACACTGAACGGCAGCGACCTAAAAAGAGTCGCGACGTTCAAGTATCTGGGCCACTGGGTTACCGAGGCTCTCACAGATGACGCAGACATGGAGAGGGAGAATTATGGACTCTGTATTAACAATGTGTAATATTTGTTGTCTGAAATAAAAATTATTGAATTGAATTGAATTACAATAGCCACGGTTGTGTAGACCTAGGTATTTAGTTTTTAAATTTTAGTTGCTTTTGTTTTTATTCTTTTATCTTTTCTATCTACAGAGCATAATCAAGACGTCAATAAAACTCTAAAATGGTGAAAGCAAGAAAATACGTCGTGAAGAATAAATTTCAAGGTATACCCAAAAAGACAGACTATGAGCTCGTCGAGACAGAGCTACCTGCACTGAAAAATGGAGAGATCCTAGTAAAAGCAGAATTTATCAGCGTGGACCCGTACATCCGATCTTACAACAAGTTTAAATCCGTGCCATACGACCAATTCAGCTACCAAGTGGGTATCGTGGAAGAGTCAAAAGATCCTAACTACGCAGTAGGCGACAGAGTTGTTTCACACAAAGGTTGGACAGACTACTACATTGACAGCCCCAGTAGCCCAAATCAAACATTTTCGGAAAAGGTTTACAAGCTGCCTGATTTGAAAGGTCTTCCAATTTCCCTCGGGATTGGCGCGATCGGGATGCCCGGTGCAACCGCTTACTTCGGGTTCCTTGAAATTTGTAAGCCTAAAGCTGGCGAGACCGTTGTCGTGACTGGGGCTGCTGGTGCGGTAGGCTCCATTGTAGGGCAGATCGCAAAAATCAAGGGATGCCGCGTGATTGGCTTCGCTGGTTCAGACGATAAGGTCGAATGGCTCGAGAAGGAGCTAGGCTTCGACAAAGCGCTGAACTATAAGACTGCTGATATCAGAACTGCTCTGAAAGAAGCTGCTCCGAAAGGAGTTGACTGCTACTTCGATAACGTTGGCGGAGAGTTGAGCAGCACTATTATCAGCGAGATGAATTTGTACGGCAGGGTCGCTGTTTGCGGGAGCAGCAGTGCTTACAACGAAACGAATATGCCGAAAGCCAGTATCCTCCAGCCAAGTATTCTGTTCAAACAACTGAAGATTGAGGGTTTCCTTGTTTGGAATTGGGCAGATAGATGGATGGATGCTCTGATAGAGCTCGCCAAGTGGGTCAGAAGTGGTCAGATCAAAGCACAGGAGACCGTAACTGAAGGGTTTGAGAACCTTTTCGATGCTTTTATGGGAGTGTTGAACGGAGAAACCTTTGGCAAGGCTGTTGTTAAAGTTTAGAATACTTTTATATTTTATACCTACCATGTGCCTGCCACTATTCTGTCTGATTAAAACATAAACCCATTTTATTTACCAAGCTGTTTTTTTTTTATAATTACTTCTCAACGTAATTCTACTATTTACTGATTTATATCACGTACCTAAGTTATTTTATTTTATTTTTATGATATAAGTAATGGAACAAGCTGATAGCTCACCTGATGTTAAGTAGTAACTTCTGCTAATAACAAATAAGAAATTGTTGTAGTGTAGGCGAGCATTTACCTACTAAGTTGTTTCGATGTTCTTCCCACTCGCGCACTGAAATTAAATCTAATTTCTTTGACATAAGGAAAATAATAATGGTGTCCCAATGATCAGTTGCTTCACCAAGTGTAGCTAGCGCTCTTTAGTTTTTGTTTATAACATCGACCAAGTTAGGCAGTACCTAAGGAGGTCGAATAGAGCTTGCAAATGGTTGTGGACAAGAAGCTTCTGGTTGTCGTATTTTTCAGAAAGGAGCTGCCGTGCGATGGCACAATTCTTAGATGTAAGATCCAAATTGTTTACTAATAAAGCTGCGCGACCCTTCAAAGATGCACGAAGATAGTGGTGGGTACTTCTGTATGTCTGTGATAGTCTTGTTATGAATTAGGGAAATATACATATCTCTAAATCCGAGCCACTGCTGAAAATCTCCGTCGAATGCTGGAAGTTCAATTTTTGGCAGCCGTACGAAGTCGCGCTTGCAATCGGCTAAATCTGAGCCATCTTCTAGGCTTGTCACGGACTCGATCGCGGGGGGTGGCAGTGCCGAAGCCAGCATGGTTCGTGCGAGGGCCACGGCACCATAGTACTGTGACTCAAACTGATCACGCTCCGCAAACTGATCCTCGGGATCGGAAAGAAGCTCGATCTCACAAATCTCACAATGTAACGCGTCGTAATCAGTGTAAATACCTTCTATTTTACTCAAACGACAATCCAATTCAGACACTTGCAACGCACTTAGAAGGTCGCAGGATTTTTTAACATTTAGAAAGTTAATAAACAATGTTAACTTGCCCTTTAGGGTTGCACGCTTCTTGATGAGATCTTTCAAATTAGCATCAGCCATTTTATGCACAGTTAACTTAATAGATATGCACACAGAAACAGTAGGAAGATTATTTATTTATTTTTCAGCCGTGGTTTTCCCACTGCAGGGCAAAGGCCTCCCCTCCCTCCTTCCACTCTTCGCGATTTAACGCCGTTACAGGCCAAGATGTTACATGTGCATCGAGTTCATCGCGCCATCTCCTGGGTCTTCCACGTCGCCGGGTTGCGTTTGGTGGGATCCACTTTGTGGGAGTTTTTGCCCACAAGTCGCTTGACATGCGGCAGACATGTCCGGCCCAGTTCCACTTCAAGTTGGCGTCTTTGTGACCAACGTCACAAAAGTAAAATGAAATAAAATAAAATAAAAGTAGGAGGATGATTTGCAGAAATTATTACCTTTGTTTTATCACATATGATATGACGCAACACAATAGATACTGATCAGTGGATTATCGGTTAAGTAGATGCACGGAACAGCGCATTACAGCGATAACTCGGAGCGAGCGAAGAAGGAATTTACGTTGAAAATAAGCGATGCACACACTGGTACCTGTCACTGCGTGGGACAAGATTAGCAGGTAGGCGCGTATGCGCCATAAGAATTAGGTCAGAGGTAAATAACCTGCCATGGCAATGACCTATTATTGACGTTCGATGAATGAATAGCTATAGTAAGGACGAGTCGAGCGTACGAGTGATGTCAACTTTGCGCAGCATATCTATATCTATAGCTTTACTATATCTTTAGCATGATTAGAGGGAACAGTATGCTTTGTGCAACCGTAAACATTAGTTGGCCGATAAGGAGCATTTACTTTATCGATGATATGGCGGAGCATAGTTTTTGCTACAGAGTTCCAGAACTGCTAGCATTATATGAACATTGGACGGTACAAGGACACTATCTGATTTATGTGGCACTGTCGGGCGGGTCGCAGCGCCAGTTTTATCATCACTAAAATATTCGCACTGTAATGCCTACTCACTCATTCATGGAAAATAAGACGTTTTGATAGGTAGGACCTACTCCAAAACCGGAGCGTAGTATAAAACTGTGGCTGAGCGAGCTATCATATCATTCATTCTTTAATCGAAGAACGTTGTAGTCGCGTTTTGTCGTGAAGTTGTGTTGTTCTAGCTAGCGAGTTGTTATCAAACCTATCAAACAATCAGTCGCCGGCCGGTCATATCTCGGTAAGTCTACGTGATACATGATTAGAGCAATCAAGTTGTGCAGTGAATTCATTGTATTTATTCGATGAAGCGACTTGAATTAGAAAGGTTAGGTTGGAGGCAAAACGATGTACCTAAGTTATTTTTAGTAATAATGCAAGTACAAAATGGCTGACATCATTGAGGCACAATGTTTA
Source organism: Eulithis prunata (assembly GCA_918843925.1). Classification (NCBI taxonomy): domain Eukaryota; kingdom Metazoa; phylum Arthropoda; class Insecta; order Lepidoptera; family Geometridae; genus Eulithis; species Eulithis prunata. The sequence goes on along the minus strand of OU974014.1, from coordinate 2,891,036 downwards.
TCGAGCGCTAACTGTGCTACTAAGTGACGGTGCCTCTAGAGCAAAAGTTATGTAGATACTTAGATATAGGACAAGTCAGAATTATTTCAATTATATTTATATACGCCACAGACATACATTCGGTATTACAATAGACACGGTTGTGTAGACCTAGGTATGTATTTTGTTTTTAAATTCTAGTTGTTTTTGTTTCTATTGTTTTATCTTTTCTATCTACAGAGCATAATCAAGACGTCAATAAAACTGTAAAATGGTGAAAGCAAGAAAATACGTCGTGAAGAATCACTTTCAAGGTCTACCCAAAAAGACAGACTATGAGCTCGTCGAGACCGAGCTACCTGCACTGAAAAATGGAGAGATCCTAGTAAAAGCAGAATTCATCAGCGTGGACCCGTACCTCCGAGCTTACAACAAGTTAAATCCCGTGCCATACGATCAATTCAGCTACCAAGTGGGTATCGTGGAAGAGTCAAAAGATCCTAACTACGCAGTAGGCGACAGAGTTGTTTCACACAAAGGTTGGACAGACTACTACATTGACAGCCCCAGTAGCCCAAATAAAACATTTTCGGACAAGGTTTACAAGCTGCCTGATTTGAAAGGACTGCCAAATTCCCTCGGGATTGGCGCGATCGGGATGCCCGGTGTAACCGCTTACTTCGGGTTCCTTGAACTTTGTAAGCCTAAAGCAGGCGAGACAGTTGTCGTGACTGGAGCTGCTGGAGCGGTAGGCTCGCTTGTAGGGCAGATTGCAAAAATCAAGGGATGCCGCGTGATTGGCTTCGCTGGTTCAGACGATAAGGTCGAATGGCTCGAGAAGGAGCTAGGCTTCGACAAAGCGCTGAACTATAAGACTGCTGATATCAGAACTGCTCTGAAAGAAGCTGCTCCGAAAGGAGTCGACTGCTACTTCGATAACGTCGGCGGAGAGTTGAGCAGCACTATTATCAGCGAGATGAATTTGTACGGCAGGGTCGCTGTTTGCGGGAGCATCAGTACTTACAACGAAACGAATATGCCGAAAGCCAGTATCCTCCAGCCAAGTTTCGTGTTCAAACAACTGCAGATGGAGGGTTTCCTTGTTTGGAGATGGGCAGATAGATGGATGGAGGCTCTGATAGAGCTAATCAAGTGGGTCAGAAGTGGTGAGATCAAAGCAAAGGAGACCGTCACTGAAGGGTTTGAGAACCTTTTCGATGCTTTTGTGGGAATGTTGAACGGAGAGAACTCTGGCAAGGCTGTTGTTAAAGTTTAGAATACATACTTTTATATTTTATACCTACCATGTGCCTACTATTCTGTCTGATTAAAACATAAACCTATTTTATATTACCACGCAGTTTTTTTCATAATTACTTCTCAACGTAATTCAATTATTTATTGATTTAAATCACGTAAGTAGGTGATTGCTTCCTTTTTAGACATATACCGTAGCAGCAGTATAGAACTGTTGTGAAAGTTTGTTAGCTAGGTTAAAATGTAAATCAATAGATTCTTTTCATTTGCAAGTTTACTGATCATACTTTTACCATAATAGTTTGCGCGTGATACTGATCAAGCGCAAACTGAAATAACAAAACAAACTCAGCCAAGCACACATTTAAACCAGCAAATTTTAATACAGAAAACTAAAGAAATCACAAGGTTATAAAAAATCAGTCTAGGTACCTCAATAAACATAGTTCTGTACTTCAACGCTCTGCACGTCATCATTGCTCCATAGCGTCTCGACTTCGTAATGCGAATCGCGTCCGTAGTTCAAATGGCCACGCCGTTCCCAGCGGGAGCGGATCACGCGAGCTATTTCAAGCCATAATCTGGCTTCTAGCACTGGAATAATACTTACCATAAGTCTGAGTATCAACCAAAGATGCGAGGCAGATAAGGAATATCCGAGGGAGAAATTGTAATTGGTTTTTATGATTAGCATATCAAAGGAAGCTATAACCCAATCAACAGTATCACAGTCACAAATGATGCGAAACTATTAGTTGAATTTTTCGTCGAGTTTCTCCAATGGTTTCTTTACGATGCTTTTAATTGGGCAAAAAATAAAAATCAGTAGTGGTCATAGACACTTACAAAATAAGAAAGAGAATGAAGTCAGGAACAAAGGGTTGACAGTTCCGTTGATAACAGCCATGGTATACATAAGCGCGCTCACTGTTGGAGCCTGACGTAGGAACAGCCCGCGAAGTGTCACCCCTAACCATGGCAGAAACAGGTACTCACTGAGTGGAGAACGCTGGAAAAATGTTTTCCGTCAACACAAAACTGGAGACGAAAGAAATAAATCGCCAAAGAGCTGCTTTTAAAGCCGAAAATACACGGTTCAACCAAATTGAATCACTTTGGTTCACATTCAATGACATTGAATGATTCACTTTTATGTTTACAAGGATCAATTTGGTTGCTTCATCCAAATTGAAAGGCAAAAGTGACCCGTGTATTTTCGGCTTAAGTTTGTGGTTCTTTAATCTAAAGATGGTGGGAGAGATAAATGGATTTCTTGTAAGGGCCAGTAGGTTCTACGTCTATTCTGTGACGGTGGTCCGCTGGACCATATCAAAATATGCGCTATCGGATTGGTTATTGAACGGAGAGTGAATGACGCTCCATCCCAGCAACCTTACTGCCGCATATTCTGATATCTGGCGGAATATGTTGCCAGAAAGATGATGAAAATGATGAAATTGACACTGCATGGACCTATGCCAAGTGAGGTCTGGTCTGATCTGAACTGCTGTAGTTATCTAAACATTACTCCTTTGTAATTTTTACAATTATGTACTAATTATTTATTCAGATTTAAGATGATAACTTTTAGGTATAATAACGGACTCACGGTTCAAAAAAAGATATTTTAAGAGAGATAAATTACAATCGCAATTTAGTACCTGGTTAACATATTTTTTTTGTTAATTTATTACTCACTGTTACTATAAAAGAAATAAGAGTCCAAAAATAATACCACAATATGAAGATCATCAATCAGTAAGCCCAAAATCGGAATAACGTGTTTTAGTTTTACTTTTTTATCAGCCGAAAACATGGTGATCGCACGAAAATACTACGCTGTAAAGATTTTCCACAAAGGCGCTAAGAGAGACGACTTCAAAATCATAGACGAAAAACTAAAACCCATTGAAGATGGAGAAATTCTCGTCAAAACGGAATGGATCAGCGTGGACCCTTACCAAATAAACTTACAATCTTACTACAAGATACCGTACGTCCAAGTTGGTTGCAATATCGGGTCAGTTCTCCAATCGAATGACGCAAACTTTCCCGTTGGCTCCAAAGTGGTTTCTCACGAAGGATGGTGCGACCACTTCATAGCCAATCCGAGCCATAAAGAAATGCCAATGGGGAAGATTTATAAGGTTCCAGATCTGCATGGACTGTCGACGTCACTGGGCATCGGAGCACTCGGTATGCACGGTGCCACCGCCTACTTCAGCATTATGAATACCTTGCAAGCAAAATCTGGGGAGACAATAGTCGTGACTGGCGCAGCCGGTGCCGTGGGATCTCTGGTAGGTCAAATCGCCAAGATCAAAGGATGCAAAGTTATAGGGTTGACGGGTTCTGCTGCAAAAGTTCACTGGTTACAAAAAGTTCTGGGTTTCGACAAAGCGATCAACTACAAGAAACAGGAAACTGACGCTGAGCTGAAGAAAGCTGCCCCCGAAGGTATTGACTGCTTCTTTGATGGAGTTGGAGGAGACATTAGCAATGTCGTCATGAGCCAGATGAAGCAGTTCGGGCGAGTTTGCATTGTCGGATGGATGAGTGGGTATAGTGAAGAAAGCCCCAAAGCTAATATTATGCAACCGAATATCGTGGCCAAGTTGTTAACTGTCAAGGGGTTCATCGTCTGGCAATGGTTTGAAAGGTGGCCTGAAGCGTTTGATCAGATAATGCAGTGGATCATGAGTGGCCAGATAAAAGTAAGGGAGCATATCACTGAAGGTTTCGATAACGTTTTTGACGCATATGAAGACGTTATGAAGGGAGAAAATATTGGCAAAGCCTTAGTTAAAATTGAGAGTGGGGTTGGTAAGCATTAGTCGCGTTAGTACATTAGAAATTCTGGGATAGTAGGTTAGGTACATTGTATTTTGAGAACATAAGTACAAATATTTTTTTATTGAAAGTCTTGGTGTCACTATGTATAGGTAATGATGACAAGTGTATTATAGAATTCCTAGACTTGTGTAATCTAACACTATCAGTGAGCAATAACCGTACCAACAAGAATAAAGCCAAATAATATCAAATTCCAAAATAATCGTTATCTGATACATTATCATAACACATCCCAATAAGTACATACTACTGCAAAGTTATTGAAGTATTCGGGTGGCACGGACGCGACAACTCACGAAAACATGGTCAAGGCTAGGAAATATGTCGTTAAGAAAAAGTTCGAAGGAATTCCAAAAAAGGATGACTTCGAAATAGTAGAGTACGACCTTCCGCCTCTTCAAAATGGAGACATACTGATAAAGGTTGAATGGGTCAGCGTAGACCCTTACCAAAGAGCTTATCACCCTAATTATACCCTGCCATACGACCAGTTTGGATACCAAGTCGGACTCGTCGAAGACTCAAAGGACCCGAGGTACCCAGTCGGCACCAGAGTTGTAGCACACAAAGGATGGTGCGACTATTGCGTAATAAACTCGTCTAATGCCACAAGCTTCGCCAGTAAAGTGTACAAACTGCCCAATTTAAAGGGACTATCACGTTCGTTGGGAGTCGGGGCCGTTGGCATGCCTGGAGCAACAGCATACTTCGGGTTTTTGGAGATCTGCAAACCTAAGGCAGGTGAGACGGTGGTGGTGAGCGGAGCGGCCGGCGCTGTCGGCTCCCTCGTCGGACAGATCGCCAAGATCAAAGGCTGCAAAGTCATCGGCTTCGCAGGATCAGAAGAAAAGGTGAAATGGCTGGAGCAAGAGCTCGGTTTCGACAAGGCTTTCAACTACAAGAACGTTGATGTCGCTCTTGCATTAAAATCAGCCGCTCCAAACGGTGTGGACTGCTACTTCGACAACGTAGGCGGTGAGCTTAGCAGCACGGTTATCAACCAGATGAATTTATTTGGAAGAGTTTCAGTGTGCGGAAGCATTAGCTCGTATAACGATGAGAACATCGGAGTCGCGACGATTATCCAGCCGACGTTGGTTTCAAAACAGATCAGAGTGGAAGGATTTATAGTCGGAAGGTGGGCCGATCAGTGGTCAGCAGCGTTCGCTGACCTAACAAAGTGGATTAAGAGTGGGGAGTTGAAGACAAGGGAACATGTAACAGAAGGGTTCGAAAACATTTATGATGCATTTGTCGGGATGCTTAGAGGCGAAAACGTCGGGAAAGCTGTGGTTAAAATTTAAGCTTATTTAGTTTTGTAGAAAATTATAATTTATTTGTCTAAGAATGTCTTTGTCTATTTACCTACTTCACTGCAGTTTTCGTAATTTCTAACACCTGTTTAATTTTCCTCAAAATAAAACGTAGGTTCTAGGATCTAACTTACCACATTTGATGAATTCCAAATCAGTAAGCAGCTTAGTACTAGCACCAACGCATCAGATGCTTCTAGGCACCACATAACCCCTGAAACATAACTTCGATTACAACCAACTCCAGTAGGTAGGCAGAGTAGGTAAGTACCTACTGGCAATTTCAAAAGTACCAAAAGCCCAATATTTATTTGTACAAAAGCATGTAAAACTAGGATACTTACGAGACACATCAATATCATCTATATAAAGTTTATCGTCCTTGCTCATCAGCATGAAATGAAGATCATTCTGCAGCGGTTCCTCATCGAAGGTCACCACTTCAAACTTCACATTGCAAGTGAAACCGAGTAGTAAGCATACTGCAGCGAGGAACGTCGCTGATAAACGGGCTCTTGAGGACTTAGCGTTCAGTTTCTCAGCCTGAGTAAATGTCTTGCGGTACAAGTATTGGAAACTGGTGTGTACATAGTCAATCAGAGCGCCAAGAAGAGGAACCATGGACTTTGAGTAGGTCATATGTTTGGGTAACTCTGGGTTATCTCCGTTGGCCATTTTCGATTTACAAGAGTTGGATTTAGTAACTGAGATTTTGCGATGGTAATTTTGTTGTTAGATAAAATCCTAAAAAATTTAAATCCAATATAAATCATAGAAAAATATATTACACTTTGACAAATTACGTCAGTCAAGTGGGCTCGTGGGCTCCAGTGGGCTCATAGAAAAAAAATACTCTTGAGTGGACTTCTTTACAAATAGTAGTCTTTCTCAGGACCTCTTTATTATAATCAAATCACTGAATAGGATTTATTCCATTCTTTTGTGAAGAATTTATCACTTGTTTTTACTAGTTATGTACAGTCTACTCCAAAATGTTCTGACAATTCTGGTAGGTTTTCTAGGCTAAAATGCTAGATCTAAAAAAAATTAAATACCTACCAACTAGATTTTTTATAGAAGTTAAACTAAAATTATCTTTCATTCAAAGGGTCATGGTCCATATTGTATCTTTATCTTATCCAGATAACCAAGTCTATAATCGGAAGAAATAAGTTATTATTTTATAATGACTAGACTAGGCCAAATGGAAACATTTCATTTATCAAAATTACTCTTTTATTAAACCGGAGATTGTGATAAGATTAACTTAAATTAACGACTAATTTAACGGCTTACATTATTGCTTACTCATCTATCTATAACTAAGTTATGACATCATATAAACTTATCTTGTTTTTTTAATTATTTCAAGAGCACAGACTGGGAAAGTTATAAGTTTAGGCACTTTTGACTTAAAAATTTAATGATTGTACCTTTCGAAATAATAGTAGCCTTACGTATTATTTTATTCGCTTAGTCGTTCCTCATAGATCGCACGATCAATATAATATAGATGATGATTTTCAGAAGCGCTTTTTTGTTGGAAGATTCTGTCTCTGCTATAAGAAGTAGTCAAGTCATCCTAATAGGCCTCAAAACTCGTCACTAAAGTTGCCCACAAACTTACAAGTATTATTCTAAGTTTATTGAAGCACTTAATAAATCTTATTGTAATACGTAAAATACTAACAAATATAATAAAAAAAGCAGTCGTAACATTTCTCATGCTAAAGGTACACGTATCAGACTCATTTCTAGATGTTCTGCGACTTCGACTTTTTGCAAGTTTTGTAATAGCATATTTATAGTGGCAGGAAATGGAAGGGTAAATACTGACGTCGATGCGAAGAGTCAATCTAAAAAAAATATATCATATTGACCCCTATCCTCATAATGTGACCCTTAGAGTGAAAACCTTAGCCAGAGTACAAAACACTCCAACACTAAGCTAGCACAGCGCCGCTTTTCGACTCAGCTTCGTCGGTCATTATAATAGAATCTATTGAATTCAGTAGTTTATGCTTTCAATTTATGAAATAAACCATATACGAATCATCACTGCAATAAAGTCGAAGTCAAACTATCAAAAACTTTCAACATTCACAACTATGTACAAAATTATACAATGGGGCTTAGTGCAACACGAGTATTCCTTATGTATTTACTATGTAAAACTTTTATAAAATGTTTACATCTTGGCAGTGTATTTCTGAGATGTTTATACTTGGGATAGTCTGTCTATACCAATTAAATTAGTTAAATAAATACCCACCATCTTACAATTTTTGTGCGCTTATAAAATCAACTCCTTTTTATAATCATCAGTTTGAACATACTGTTCATCGAAAACAATCCTATTTTTTTTTATACTGGAAAATTATGCCAAAATTCTTGTCAAGATCAGCCCCAATGCTTGTTTATACGTCATACCTTTACGTTTCAACAGTCTTAGCAGAAGAATCCGCCTCAATCTTAGTAGTTTTCGAAGCACTTTGCTTCGGTTTCTCTGCATTCTTATTTACTTCTGTAGCAGTTTTAGCCGGTTCTGCTTCGCTCATACTAGATTCTGAAACAGTTTTAGCTGGTTTTGCTTCGCTCTTCTTAGGTTCTGAAGCACTTTTTACAGTACTCTTAGCGGGTTCAGCTTCATTCTCTGTTCCGCTCTTAGCCGGTGCTTCGCTCTTATTAGATTCTGAAGCACTCTTTATCGGTTCTGCTTCACTCTTAATAGCTACGCTCGCCCTTTTAGCGGATGATGCAGCCTCGCTATCACTCGCCTTTCTTTTTCTCTTGATCAGATGAGATATATCTGCGGCAGGTTTGGAGGATGAACTGCCAGCGCTAACACCATTGGAAAAACTGCCAGCGCCATTGGCAAAACTGCCAGAACCGTTGGAAAAGCCAGAGCTGCCAAAACCGCTGCTGGATGATCCCGCACCGTTGGAGAATAGGCTTTCTCGAACGCGCTTGATTGTCTGTAATAGGTTAAAAGTATTCTGATATTATATTGCTTTAACTCTTATTGCAAAGGGGAAGGGTCGTTTACCTTGACATTTCAAATAACTATCTAGAGTTGTTATAAGATGTGCCTAACCTTTTTAAATATTTGACCCCCACAGGCTCTCAATCTAAAGCTCGTTAGTGACCCGCTAAGACGCATGTATTTATCTAATTTTTATGTCGCGCAGTGAGTGTATTGACTCGTGCGACCGCTCAAAGTAAAGGGAAACCTATTGTCAAGGCTATTGATCTATTTTCTTTAGATAGTGTAACTATGTACCTATATCAACTAAAACCTGTTGGGTTTCGCACTTATTTTGCTGCAAACAGAATCATGGATGTTGGTGGAAAAAACATCAATGGCCATGACTAGAATAAATTAAAAATATTACTACATGGCCATCAATGTATTTAGGTTTTGCTGAAATGATACAAAGTCTCAGTTTTGGAAATCTTTTATTTAGAAAATGTATAAAATCCAATACAAAAATGGCCATGTGGTAAGCAACTTAGAACTAAGAGTATTATAAACTTACAAAGTATGAATATTCAATTAATAATAATGCTGAAATTCAATACCTATTACTATACCTAATTCTCAATAACATTATTAGCAGCCATATTCAGAAAATGTTGTACGATTTAAAAGTTACTATTCGAAATATCCCAAATTGTGACTGTAAATTCTTTGATGAGATTTTGATCAAATAAAATATCATTACAGGAAATTCACATTGCTTGAGAGTAATATCTATAGAATAAAAAATTAAAACTATACTAACTTAGGTAATCATTCAAGGCACATTAAAAAATAATACTTGGTACTCAACAACTATCACAAAATTGGCAATTTTTATTATTATTGACCTAAGTTTTTTGTCGTTTTTGGCACAACATATATTTAGGAACAATTTTAATCTAAAATGCGATGGAATGTTTTTCTCATTCGTTGAATCACAATTAATTATTATTATCAATCCAATCTTCCTCTAAACCTATGGTTTACTTTTCTAGATCAAGTACCTACCTCTGTACTTTCTAGTGGGGAGCCTGGTTCATCATTCTATTTAGGAATATTTGAACTATCAGTCTAAACCTGGCGTCAGTCTTAGCCTAACTATAATTAAAAGCGTGGAGTGTCTTAAACTGACACGTGACCCGTGCCGACACAGAAATTGTTACTCAAGCACAGTTTTGAGCAGATTTTCATACAAAAATTTAAGCTTGAGTCCGGATCAGTGCTTGTACAGTAAATTAGCATACGGGCCTTAGCTACCATTTTATATCTAGTTATCAAAATCTGGCTAACAATCAGGCCCATAAGCCGGGTACAAGTCTGAGATAAAACCAAAAGCCTACTCCACGAAACAAAACGGAAGGAGTGTTATTGACATTTGAATTACACTAGTTTGAGTAACACGACATCGGACGCTAGAATCACCTAGTTTATAAGACAATTTCTAAATGGTCCTAGTGATTTTACTGGATAAAAATTTTTTGACATCGCTTTACAATATTATCCAAATCCACACACAGCTGCAAAATTACAGCTATAGTTGACAAATATTCGTAAATGGACAAAAGCAACAAAACTAAAAAATAATTCCAATTTCACCATTGCTTAGTGCTTTTGTAACTTAAAACGAAACTTCGTTTTGTTTTCGCAGCGAAGATTTTCGAACGCTAACCTAATCTAGCTAGATACTTCACGATGAACTAGCCCTTATAGACTAGTATTTAAGACTATTCTAAATGATCATGGTTTTTAAAATAAAAATATCTATGTAATAAATTTAAAAGTTGATTTCTTTATGGATGCTAGCGAGTCTTAGTTTACCGTTTTGTGGAGTAGACCCCTGACTGTTAGCGCTACTACCTAACTCAGTCTAAACCTGGCACTCAGGCCTGTGTTTCTCTTTGAGAATCATATCGCGCAGCATTTTGCGAGTGTCCTCGAGACACGCGCACGGCCTTACCTCCGCTTTGTAATCCATCATGTCTTGGATCTTTTCTTGTATTTCGGGTAGCAGTTCTTTCAGCTCTTTGATTTCACCTAAAAAATAGAAAAAAAAAACGTTTGACGCGGTATTTTCTGTTGGTTTATAAACAAAACCATGATAATAATATGGACAAATTACGCTATCATATTTTTTTTTCACGTTTGCAAAGTATTACTGAGTAAGTAAATATTAAGATTTAAAAAAGAAGTACATAATTATTTGTAATTATAAATCTATTCCATAAAATACCTTCAATAGAGTACCCCGGATCAGCGGTGGAATATTTCTTGACGGTAGCGTCGTCAGCCGCGCCGGGATTCTCGAGCGTTTTGATGCGAGTGCCGAGAATATTCGCAGCGTTCTTGAAATGCGTGATCGCGTCTTCGAAGTTTGACGCGAGAGAGTTCGCTAGACCTAATACAGACAAACAAAAAGCAATTTGAAAATTCTCTTCTTAAACATAACGTGACACTCAATAATACGCAGTTCTTACCAATTTGGTAGTGCGTCTCAGCTATACGCCGATCATCTGAGCCATAGAGGTCCTTTTGCAGATCTAAGCAGCTTTCTAAAAACAAACAAAATATATTTTACTAAATTACAAATACTATCTTGCTTTGTAAGAAACTCAAAAGAGCTTTCTTACAAAAACTGCATAAAAATCGGAGCATTAATATTGGTAAAGGCTTTAAATAATATTATACCAAATGTTCTTACTTTTGTAGGTATACCATAATAGCAACAAGTGTATAAAATTATATTGAAAACTTACGCATATCAATAACGGCTTTATCATAAGTCTCGCTTTCCAAAGCGACCTCCCCCAAGGCCAAGTGCACATCGGCCAATAAAGTGCGGGCCGAGTCACCTCCCCCATCTTGTACTCGACGGAACAAAATGCTACGAGAAAGATCTGTAACAAATGTACATTATTAAACGATAATCATGCAAGGAACTCTGGTTGGCTTGAGTGTCATATGATTTGATTCCACTATGATTGTGTATGGAGGGTCTTACACTGCGTAGCAACGAAAACCCAGCTTGGAAGCATTGCCGTGTTATCCCAGTGTCTTACTACTGTAGTTATGGGAGTGCAAACAGATTTACACAGCAGGACATGCCACTGCTTTCAAAAAAGAGACTTGGTCCAAATCATTCTATCATTAAATCATGTTAAAATCAATCCCAATGATAGAAAAAAAACCCCACTGACAATAAAAATTGAGAATTGATTTTTTTAACTTACCAAGCATCTCCCAAGCCAGTTGCAAGTTATCCACCTCTTCATCTCCATCCACATTCATCATGGATACATCTGCATCTGCCTCGACATCAGCATCACCGTTTGTTGTACCCTGCAAATAAATATTATGTTTGTTTGCTTGAGGAACAGAGTTCAGTAAGCAAAATGTGTTGAATCTATATATTATAATATAACCACTGACATTATGTACTTGATCACATTTTATAAAATAAATAAAGATTTGATTTTTACATACAATATATATCTATGGCACTATGGCTTGAATATCCTTATTCTCCAGCAGTTATCAGTTTGCAAGGTTTATGGCCTGTTCAAGTGCTCATAGCCTAATTGTGCTTAGTATGTCAATTCTTTTATGCAAAATCTTGATTCAAATTTCATTACAATTCCCAGCATAGCTATATTTACAGCACATGTGATACTTGAAAGACAAGATTAATGTTTTGTTTATTATACAAATGTTTGGTCCTAGATGAGAATTATACCCGACAGTTTAGAGCTAACTGAGCTACTCATTCAGCTAGAAACTTACTGGCTCCTCTGTATCTTCTACCATTCCTGCATCATCATTGGTAGTAGATTCTGCCTCACTCTTCTCAGTAGCAGATTCGGTTTCATTTTTACTAGATTCTGCTTCTGTTTTTCCTGCACTACTTGCTTCTCCATTGTCGTTAACTGCTTCTGCCTCTCCGGTTTTTTCTTCAGTGGCTTCACCATTTTCACCTTCTTCTTGTTCTGTCGAATTTTTTATATTTGATGTATAGGCAAGCTACATACATATAATTGGATTGCCCAGTTGGACTATAGCACAGATCATACAATACTATAGGGTGTTTTTCCCAACAGAACTAAATAGATTTGTGGGCCAATCAGAAAATAGTGTATCTTGCCTGACTTAATTTTTTTACTATAACTATTATTTTCAATCAATCAATTCTTGTCTGAATGGCCTTTGCAGAGTTGCCCACAATTTGGCCAATGTCATGTTTTGTAAGACCTTAGCACGATGGAGAATAAAGGGTTTTTAGATTTTAAAAGTACCTTCATTATCTTCTTCTTCGTCAGCATTGCCAGTTCCCGGCACTCCATCTCCAAGGACACCACTTTCCTCTCTCGACAGACCTAATAGTGCTTTGCCATACCTGCGGAAGGAAATTAATGGCATATTAGTTTACAAGAACCACTTCTCTAGCTTACTTGGTAAAAAGATCACAATTTAAACCAATACAAGCTGTGAATGATGACACTTAACATAAAAATTAATTATTAAAAAATACTTTTTTTACGGTTTGGGGTATATACAGACATAGATTATGACGCGATAAATTGATATAATCCTTAGTTTTGGTTGGTCAACGTTAAACAGTGGAGTAGTTACCCTTCCACATTTGTATGGAAAGGTGGGCAACTTGTTCAATGTACACAACTGAATAAAAATAGGGCTAAACTCACTTACAGCCCTGCACGCCACTAAATATCTTTCATAAGATCTGCTTATAGCCAGCAGGCTGATCGCAGATGTGCAAAACAAAAAAAAAAACTTGTTCAACCTTAGATCTCTTGGTAACTACTGCCTACTCAAGATATCTTTTTTTTTCTGCTTCAAGATATCTTGTGACTATAAATGTACTAACCATAAATAAGCCTCGGCACACTGGTCAGCAGTGTCACCATGCTCTTTGGCAAGCAGCTCACAAGCTGCAGCTAAAGTTTCCACTGCTGATGTGAACTCCTTCACAGCGAGGTTTCTACGGCCAGCAGCAAGTAGCTCAGTTGGGGTGGATGTGGAGACTTCAACTGAGTCTGTCATCTAGAGGAGAAAATTTTTTTGTTGGGCTTAGCTAGCATAGAGCTGAGATCTTTATTTGGTTAGAAGTTATTAGTTTTTGAGAGTCTAGGCCTGTTTGGTTAGTTTTGTGGGGTACTATATCAACATTTACAGATAAGGTAGATACCCTTAGTTTCACTCAATCAAACCTATAGCTGGAAAAACTGCATTCGAAAATTTCGAAATATGAATGACCGTGGATAACGGTCATGATGACCAACAATACATTGAACACAAAGACCGATCAAAAGACATCAAACGACCACGTGTTATTTAGTAAAAAGTAACAGGAGTCCAGGAATCTTCCTAGATGATGTAGGATATCTAACTTGCCGTTTAGCTACGCGGTAATCGACAAAAAACTTTTGTATTTTTCTAGGGCATCCGACTTAATCCGCCGACATTCTTTTCCATGTCCAAGATCTAAACGTAACGCAACGGGAAAATATGTAATTGCAATCGTTTCTTACCTTAGCTCAATTTTAGGAACAAATTTACAAAGAGACTTCCGTGAAAACTATATCAAAAATAATATCCCAATAAAAAAGGCGCAAAGTGCACTCGTGTCGAAACAGAGTAATAGTGTTCTGTCTGTGGTCGAATCGAAACCCCGCAATTGCCCGCAGATTGCAGAACTATTTAATTGAATGAATGAAACTATGCAGGCTTGTCCTTTTGCCAAGTCTTTTTTGACTAATTTGCATTCATGAATAGTGCTGCCAGAGTCTAACAATCGCTCCTCCGCTACTCTCTGTGTTTTTAGATAAACCTTAAAAGCACTTTTATTTATTAATATTGAACGGAATTAAAAAGCTTGAATACGAAAATATGACTCTAATATTACCTAGGGGGTAGGTACATAATTTTTTTTTTTCAGCATTAAATAATTGTGCTGTTGTTATAACCATAGATTACTTATTAGGGTGAAATACTTTTATGTAATCCCGAATAGTTAGAAGTAGGACCAAACATCGAAAGTCAAAAGAGTCATAAATAAATCTAACGCGATTCCCATCCATTTGATAAAATATTCACTATTGTGAATCTTTTATGTGGCAAACTACCTACCATTAAATACAGATTAAAAATTAGTTGAATGAATGATCATTTTACTTTGGCGTAAGGTCCACAGAGTAAAATAAGATTTCTATTTTATTAAATCTGTGTACCCACCCAGGTAGACCCCCTACCACAGAACACTTAGCACAGAGTACTTTTTTATACACTTAGGGTCCGTTGTCCGTTCACATAGACCGGCTCGGAGACGAGAGCAGATTCTTATCACGTTGAAAACAGAGTTATTAGTATTTGTGGTAAGGTTTATTTTTGCATATGCACTGCTTTTGTCATTAAGAAAGCTTGAACGCGCTTGGTGTGAACTAATAAAAGCAGCTGACCGGCTCCGATCGCGTATTTTTTTTGTTCGCGCAGCCGTTTCCGAGCGCATCCGCTTTCAGATCGCTTCCAGCCGGTCTATGTGAAATAGTTGGCGGCTCCGCTCCGACCAACTCCAAGCGTAGGTATACGATTCGGTCTGTGTGAAAAGAAAAATGCTCGCCGATGCTCTCCGAGCCGGTCTGTGTGAACGGACCCTTATCCTTACTATCCTACTATCGGTTATCTAATACTAGTCACTAGATTCTAGTTTGTGGGCACTTCTTTGCTTCGGCTCTATCAACGGACCGACAAACAAGAAATACCCTCCAGATCCAAGGCGAAGACACCCAGACTTGCACTTAACAAAGTGTAAATCAGCTATAACGTATGTATAGATATACCTACGTATACTGTAGGTACCTACCGCCTACCTAACTACCTAATAATTATAATAAGTAGGTTTTTTTTCATCGTGCAATTTCCTGGATCACGATAGGTACCTATACCTACCTATTAGAAAAAAACGTTGGATCAATTTGTATGTAGGTACCTAGGTAACTATAATGGTGAATTAGGTAAAGCCTTATTATGGTTTAGGGTTCCAAAATATCTGAACGCCCTAAATTGGCGGTGCACTGCAGGGTGCATCGTTATGATGACACGAGGTGGTGAATATCGACTTTTCCCCTACCGCCTGACCAATTAGGTATAGCTAGGGGTGCCTAGCATGCAAGTACCTACTGTCGATAACAGATACTAGACCAAAAGGAAGTACCTAGGTAGCTACTGACTGAAGTACCTACCTACTACCAACCACTGACTGAGCCAAATCTCAAAAACGTGCGCTGAACCAAACCGCTATGGTGTAAACAAAGGTTCTTGACAGTTCTTCTTGGCTTACGAACTGTTGGTTGGTAATACCACATACCTAGGCAGGTAGGTAAGGTACTGAATTCCTGGGATTCGATTGAAGCTATCATCAAAACCTACCCTAAAAACAGACCTCTATTAGTCGATATAAATTATACCAAATTGGCACCAAACTGATGGTTTTGCATCAAGCGTGAGGTTTTCAGACGGTTGGTGTTAGGTAGGGCAGTTGTAATTATGCGCCATATTTTGAAAACATCGATAGCTAGGCATATACACGAACATTTTCTCGCATCTCACTCAACTCAACCCTGCAAGGCGCTACATTTTCCGACTTTTCTTTCCCCACCCCGGCCACCCCACTCCACTTCAGTCACTCAGCAGCGGTCGCGCGGTGTGTACGTATTCACTCATCGCGTCTCGATAAACCCTCTGTTATCGTACCAATCACGCGAAAATACGATAACTTGAAAGAAAATACTGCACTAAAATGTAACTCAGGACTTTCGTATCGAACTCATGAAATTCAGTGCGGATTTCGCTGCGAACGTGAGTATTGTTTGTTGATGGTTTTGGGCTGGCAAAACATGACGCTGGTGATTTCGGGAGCTAATTTACACGTGTTTACCTGCTAAGCCTTTTATTACTCGCTAGCAAGCTGTCGGAGCGACTAATTGGTTTAATTTGGTACCTTCGATTTACTCTTTATTGTTAGTGTAAATTGATTAGGTACCTACCTAGGTACTTACCTACTTATATGCATATCAAGATCCTTGGTATCCATAATTATTAGGTAGGTAAGTTCTAGACTAACTTACATGCACGAAGTATCAAAATATCCATGGGCTATTGCCTTTTTTTCTTCAGAACCTTACAATGGACTGCATCAACTCATTGTTCTATACTCCAAAACGAATGCTCAGTTGGATGTCGCTACGTGGATTATAATCTAGCTATTTTGGTACCTATGTCTAGGTGAGGAGCAACATCTCCTCAGCGACCAGATGAGCAGTTTCAGTGTGACCCCGTGCGACATAAGGCCACGAAAATTGCTCCCCACGGCAGTCCAGCGCGCGCCTACATCGCCTACCACAAGCTCGGCGCAGGCATGGAGACCCAGACGCCGCCGGCTGAATGCGAGTGCGGCGTGCATCCATCCGGGTTCTATCTCCTGGCGACATTGCTGCTCACCAGGTGAGCTCTATCTCTCAGCAATAAAGTTCCTTTTCAGCAAGATTTGTATCTTTGACAGATGCGGCGAATAATAGCGTAAAGCTCTAATTCCAAAACCTATGGTTCATTTTCATTTAGGTAGATAAGTGCGATGTGCACCTTTCCTGATTCTATCCAATAGCAACTTTCATAAGGTAAACCAAGGTAGACCTGCAGGTAACCTAGTAAGGGGCTTGTCAGTTGGTTTTTCAGCAAACACTGGTCGTCTAGTTTTTATTTTTTCCGTAAAAAAAACTTCAACGGAAAAGTTGGGAGGTATGAAGTAACCTTTATTTAACCCTTTCACGCACAAAATCGATCCTGAAGTCATTCTTGTCATTTAAGCAAATTAATTGGTTGATTTTGATGTTATTTATCTATACTTATCACAAAAACTCATAAAAGTAAAGTAGATTTTTCGGAAAACTTTGGGACAGCCGCGTCCCAATATGCGGCAAAGGACGAAATTGTTGGCAATTTTTCTATTTGTAAAATACAACATATTTACAAATTCTAAGGTATTTCTGATAAAAAAACAGTGTTATTATGTAAAATGATATATTAATCTCAAGTACCTAAATGCCTAAGCAGCTTTGCCAAAGAGGTTTCAAGTTTCAAGAGGCAAAGAGGATTTCAAGTCAGAAAATCCATCCACTTTTACGAGAGCACAAATCCGCGAACCGTTTACGTAGATAAGAAAGAATGGACGAAATAAATTTGTCTTCTTTTAGAGGTCTGGGAATATTTACCTATGAAACTATAGGTACGTAGGTATCGACTGTACAGACACAGGTTGTATTACAGACTGTATTTTTTTTACATCATAGATTAATTTTAGATCATGTTAAATATATTCTCAAACTATTTCAAGAGGTATTAAGTTTATGGGACCAATAGATCTTAAAGGATGTCTACCGTAACTGAATACTTCTGATCGTGCTACTACAAGTAAATAATCTGTGTAATCTCTCAGGCGAATCACAAGGTTTAATAATCATCGAACGTCACTTACAGGTAAGTTCGTTTGATTCTATATTATAGTACAAACTAGCTGATACCCGCGACTTCCTACGCATGCGAAACTTTCCACCAAAATATCTGCAAAATATCTATCCACCACATGGCAGCTTTTGGTTTAGAGAGTTCAAGCTGTATCTAAGAATCCACGTCATTGATTTCAATAAAATATAGTTTATGTTTCAATCCGGAAAAAAGGCTTCTGAATGGTATAAGTTTCATTGAAATTGGTTTAGTAGTTTATGCGTGATCCGCAAACAAACAAACAGACAAACTCGATTTTGTAGATCTGCATATTAAGTTTATCCATATCTTTAATTCAGTTGTTGGCTTTTTTACAGTAATATAATAGTATAGAAGATAAATAAATAAAGAAAGTGGCAAACTACAAAAAATATATTCCACTAAAAAACATCCCTTGTACATTTTGTTTGCGTGTCGCAACAGTACAAATTACCAAGCAAACATGGAAAGAAAGCAACAAAGGTAACAAGTTGACACGTGGCACAAACAGTTGTTTACCTAAAGCCTTCTAGCGACAATCACCACATTGATCTTTTTATCACAACTGGATTGAAAAGAAAGAATGATTGAAAAGAAACTACCGCGTAGACTATTATTTGAGCGCAGCATTTTGTAGACCGCAGTGCTACGCAGTGCTACGCTTTATGCTACGGCGTAGCATTGTACTACAACTTGTATTATGTTCTTTGAATCCTAGTACCTAGTATTAGGTAGACCTTATAACGTGTCTCGATAATTGTCAGTATTTTGTATTCTCTAGAGTTTAGGTTTGTTTTTTAGGTCAAACACTGTATTTCTTTCAACATTATCAATCAATGTCTGAAGCAAGTACCTAATATCCATAATTTCACATCCATTTGTCATAAAACAGCTTAGGTACTTACTGCCTACTGAGTGTGTGTGTAATTATTTATTTCTACTCTTTCTACTAATCTAAAACTAAACATCTCTATATTTTATTCTAACCAATGTGAAATGCAACTTAATACTATACAAACAAGGTTCTCTTTAAAACAGTCGCTGAGTCAAAATTAAAAAATGAACGAAGGAAGGTTCAGTATTTACTTATCGTTAAAAAGTTACACCCACACACTCATGCGTAATTACGTTCGTATTTGCGTTGCATGTGTGCAGACCTACCCATGATACTCATATACTCATATCAATTACGGTCGAAATGGACTCTTTGTAAACACGCTCACCACAGAACGATGGAAAAATAAACGTGACATCAACATTTCTCATTATTTTCGAGGCACGTATAGGTTGTGGCCATGTTGTGGCTAAGTATAGCAGTCGCTAAGCGTAAGGGTGCTTGAGCTAAGCTACGTTGTTGAATGTGTTTGAAATCCACCTATAGGAATCGTGTGTAAAAAATAAACGTGATGGAAAAGCATTCTAAAAATTGGTTTTTATACATTGCTTTTCTTTGAGAATGTATGAACAAACTTACAATAGGTAAAAATACTCATGCATGGACATTTCAAACAACGTATTCTAGTCCTAAACTAAGCAAAACACAGGGCTGCGTGTAACGCAAAAACAAGCGTGTGTCGGTCTTCTGACTAGTAGAATTAAACACAAAGAAAATTGGCTTATTCCCATCGAGCCCACCGGCTAGCGCACTGGTAGGCCGGATGGAAAAAAAAAACCCATCGAGCCCACTATGCAAATGAGTGGGCTCTACAACTAATAATACAGTATTTACAATATTGACAATATTTACAAAATACACATGAAACAATTGAGCTATCTACAAACAGTAGAATAGAACTAAGTATTGAAGTAATATCCTAAGGCGATATTTACTTGCGTCCTTCGATTAAAGCTCTATCAGGAAAGAACCTTGAACAGCATTTTACATTATAATGGGCACTTTAGATAGTCGTTCAAAATTACTTATCGGCAAGCTAGATCGTGATCGTTAACCTTTGTATATTCGTGCTTCGTATCGCATTGTACCGATATCCTATTGTGTGTAGTGGTACATAATGCAGACAGAGAAAAACGATAGAGTATCATTTTCATCCTACATATCTACCAAAGAAGTCCTATCTCTCGTACGTTGCACTTTTTTTGTTCTCCATTTCGATATTTTAGGGAAATGTTTGTTGTAAATAATGCCCGCGTCTAAATTCTACTGTTTCAAATATTTCTAGAACGTGGAAGAGGTACCAGGGGGCAATCGTTGTCTCATAAAAATCTGGTTTTCTAAACTATTTTCATACTAAATCATAGGTATTCTGTGACTAAATAGTGACATTTCAGCGGATTTTTTGCCGTCAAAAGCTTCTTGATTTCGTATATCTGTGGCCACGTCACTTGACATTATGCTGGGCAGCGAAAGCAGTTCAGTAGGGCTACTCTTGACCACCGCCGTTCCAAATTGGATCCGGATTTTGACAGATCTCGTGTCATTTTTTACTGAAAAATGACATTACTTCTGTCAAATTCCGTGAATCCGGATTGGAACTGTGGTCGAGAGTAAACCTACAGAGCTTGCGATAGGGGCCGTACCTAATCAAAATGAGTCACTGGTATAAATTTTTCGAGCTAAACCACAAAAGATGCTTTGTGCTGGCCTAAAAAAACTTCAACTACCGCATGATCAGATGACATAGGTACGAACTTTAATCACTTCGTGCACAAGACTACAGCGAATCAGAACTTCGGCAGCAAATACAATCCACAAACAAACTTTAAGCGATAAAACAACAGAGTTTCATGAACACGTGTGTGTTCAAGGTAACAACTTGTTACAACAGCGTCGGGACTACTTGTTAGGGACGCTTCAAAATTAGTAATTTAGTTCAAATGGAAAACATCGAAGTTATTGTACACATTTTTTATGCCAACTGATGTCATTCTAATGCTGGATAAAATTTTCTTTCAAAAACTTGCATAATTATGTCTGTATGCCATAGAGTATAATATTATATGCCCACTATGCTGTTGGATATAACAGCCCATATGACATATGGGCTGTGATGTAAGTTAAGTATGCCCATATGACATAATAGCACATATTATTATTATGTATACACATTGTGTATGTATTGTATTGTGTGCTGTTTTATGGGCATATGTGTATACATATGGGCTGTTATATCCAAAAGCATCGATGTCAACGGCTTTGAAAAAAATTGAAGAAAAAATCAGCGCATTTATTCTGGGGTAAAATAAATTCAAACTCAAAATATGTTTCTTTTTTTCAGTAACATTGTTTTAGGGGTAATAAAGAAAAACACAATTATCTAAGTACATACCTGTATCTTATGGCACCTTGAAGGCAGGTGTCGTAAAAGCCGCTTTATTTCCTCACAATTCCTCACAATGTTGTGACCCACACAGCAGTACAGGCAGTGAGTTTCAACTTAATGTTCACAGCGTGAAAGTATAGTGCTTTTACGTGTTCTTTTAAGCTCGGCGTCCGGTTTATTTATAGAAAGTGTTTTTATAAACCCGTGACCCGTATACCTACTATATATTTTGTTATTTACTTTCTCTCTAGCCTTTAGCCATGATATAACTCTAAATTGTGCTGTCGTAGGCAAAACTTGAACGAATTATTCGTCTTTAAGATAAACCAATAGATAGGTTCAACTATTCTTCAAAAAAGACACAAAGTGGTATCCAATTCGTCCATAAGATAAGCCAATAGATAGGTTCAACTATTCTTAAAAAAAGACACAAAGTTGTACCTATCCATTATCACCCTATAGGTACTTCTTTTTCATCTTTAAATCATACAAGGGGTGTATGATATCTCAAAGTCTTTTCCTTCCAAATTTGTCTGGTAGTGATCGGTGACTAGCGATAAAACCGCCCATTGTACTATTAGTTAAGTTTTGTTTTTTATCATCAATCAATATATATAAAACTCTTTTGAAGCTGACAGAGAATCAACGCACAGCCTAAACTATAAGTCTTAGAGGTATGAAATTTGGAAGGTAGTATTCTTATGTAGTGTAGGGGTGCACTAAGAAAGGAATTTTGAAAAGTCACACTAGCCGTCTCCCGCGGCGTTGCTCTCTAACGCGAGCAACGCCGCGGGAGACGGCTAGTGTGAAATAAAGTACTTATTAATTTTCGAGCATTTTAGCTAGATTCTCCATGGTAAAAAACATTTAGTGCAATTATGATTTTTTTATGCTTCTTTACCCTTTTTAAAGTATCATTAGGTATGATACTTTTTATGAGTGCTTCTAGAATACCAGGGTGTTTGATGCAGTGCCCACTTTATATCTTGCAGCTGCTGTTTCGCAGTACCGACCTTTGTTGTTCAGGGTTTCATCGATTTATTATGATGACTCAGAGCTTAACTTTTGCAGCTGTTTGCTTCATTTGATTTTTGTAAGTCTGGGTTTTGCGTTCCAAATATTCGCAAGTGGGAAAAATGTTACACTGGGTTTTCAATGAGTCTTTTTAGGATGTAGACTAGGCACACTTACGGCTCCAGTTATCAGCACAAATACCTAACTACCTGCCAAAAATTCCTGCTAAAAAATAAATAAGTATATGTTTGTGTAGTGTAGGTACTCAATACGACGGTCAGTATAAAAGATCTAAGGTACTTTTTTAAACGAAAAATAAAAACTTCATACATACCTAAACACTTTGGTATGGCCAGGGAATAGCTCTACTTTCCTGTATTTTTTTAAAAAGACCTACTTATTTTTTTCATAAATTTCGACTAAAACTAACGAGCTACCCATTTGTAGGTACCTGACTTCTTTCATCCAGTTCATAATCCCAACTAACACCCGAACTCACAAAGTTCTGATTTCATTACAAAAGTTACCCAATCGCGGTGAGGTGAACGACATTTCTGGGGTGCTTTTGGCGTGTCCGTAAGTTTGTCCCCAAGTCACGTAATCCGGAGATACGGACGAGTTTTATTAGTTCTGTACACTTACATACCTATAACTAGTCTGCTTATAGTAAAATACGCAGATAAAGTGGTTTGCTATAGTTAATACTAAGCTGTGTTTTTATTTGTAAGGTGCTGTATGTAGTTTTTTTAGGTTTTTATCAAAGGTAGCGTAGGTCAAATGGGTTTTGAAAATCCACCATAATTTTAGTTCAAAATAAATGAATGAATGAATGAATGAAAATACTTTATTGTACGTAGGTACACCTAATGGTACTAATGGTACTAGATATTTGAGTGAACTTACTTATTAGTTGCTAAAGGCTCCACCAGCTAATACCGTCTTTTCGTTGACATCGAAGCGTCAAAAACAATGATATTTTATCGAACAAATAATCCTAATTCTATGAGTAAATCGAGTAAATCACCGGAACGACAGGATCCACAGATAAAAGAAGAAGAAGGTTTGCTACGTCAAAGTCTGCATTGCAGAGACACGTATCTGCAATTCTGTACTAGAGCTGATACTTCTGACCTGGATTATCCGATACTGAGATCCTTTGTGCTATTCGATTTTATGAGCATTTTAAGGCTGTGATAAAGTTTGATTAGTTAGTTAAGTCGCTACAAAGTTTAAATAGTTACGGTTAAGTTTTATGCCATTACTTAGATATTTCTTTGAGTTTAACTTTATGTTATCTGGCAAAACTTCAAAAAGAAAATCAAGAAAATGATCAAAACCTGGTAGGTACTAAACGAATTAAAGAAGCTTTAGGTAATACTTTCTGTACTTATCTGAAACGTTTTCAAAGAATTACAAAATTCGATATTTTACAACTTTGTATTTGAGCAAATTGACAAGGATAATTTAATTTATTGAACATCTTTTATAGCATTATAAAATTCAACATTTTACAAATTTGATTTTGAACAAAGTAATAAAGATAATTAAATTTTACTACAGTGAATTGATTTATATCAAAAGCTTTGCGACAGATCTCGTAATACGATGCCCAATACTTATTTTTATTACTTGTCTTTCCTGTGGATATGGCTGACTGGGCTGAGAGGATGGGATAGGTGCTGAGCAAGCCTACTCCATCTAAAAACATTGTCCCAAGCACTACAGTGTCCCGTTAAGTGTAGGCGTAGGTTGCCTTCTGACGCTGTATCATCTTCAATTGATGTAAAGGCCTATTTTTTTTAAATACCTACTTATAATTTAATCAATTCTAAAGTAAATTCAATTATTAAATTTAATTATTGGGCAGACGACATCGTCAAAATAGCAGGCCGTAAATGGGAAAGACTAGCACAGGACCGCGGTGGATGGCACAAACTTGTGGAGGCCTATGCCCAGCAGTGGGTAAGGTTGGGCTGGGGATGATGAATGAATGAATGAATGAAAATGCTTTATTGTACGTAGGTACACCTTATAACTAATATGCGAGACAGATTAAATGATGATGATGAAAGTAAATTCCCTAGTTGTGTAATTGTGATTTACGATGAACAGATATCACATTATATTTGCTGGGCAGCTTGAAATGATCACAGAATAATCAACTTTACAGTATCTTCACTACTGACAAAGTCTCATGAGATAATGATAGTAGTTCTCTCTTGGTTTGTTACCATTCCTTAACCGAATCCACAGATTATATAAACTAATTCAAAACTAAGTTAGGAGTGTTTTAAACTGAGTAAATGTTTACACACTATGAACATCAAAACCGCACTTTACCTAAACATCTTATAAGATAACTATCGCAAACATGATTTTATACTCGACTAGCCGTCGCCCGCGGTGTTGCTTGCGTTCTACCCTTTAGAGTGTGACGTTTCAAAATTCCTTTCTTAGTGCACCCCTACACTATATAAGGATACTACCCTCCAAATTTCATACCTCTAGGACTTATAGTTTAGGCTGTGCGTTGATTCTAAGTCAGGTTCAAAAGAGTTTTATCTGTATTGATGGAGTTTTTTGTCTATCTATATTCTATACTTAGGTTATAATGTAGATTTACTTTTCTTTTTCTTATGAAAAAAGATAAAGTCCTTACTTTATCTAAGTCGAAGCAGAAGACGCATTTTCAAACTAAAAAGCAAATAAATATTCATTGAAATCGTGTCATGAATCCATAATGTCCTTACTGCTTGTAGGTACAATTTATACTGTGGAATGTTCTAGACATGGCGGCGCCTTGCCAGTCGCGAACCAATGATTTTGTCCTATGCGTCGGCATATTTTTTATGATAATGCTAAGTTGCTGGCAAAAAGCCTACCTGATGAGTAATAGCCTAATAACACTATGATTTATTCATGGTGCTACGACGTAGCAGCTCCGTAGCAGTTGTAGCTGTGTAGCTTAGGTCTACGAATATTTTGTAGTTCAGTTTTTCCTACTATTCAGACTAGTTTTTGACAACGAATTAGTGTACATACAAACTTGTGCTCTATGTAAATAGCGAGACAGTACGAAATTCCATATTTAATGTAAGTATTTATATGTTTTGTTACTTAGAGTATTCCTACGTCATACACACTAGCAAAAATATCACTCTGCATCGGCATTGATTTCTAAACCACTAGACTAGGTTTAGATAATCGATAGCATCTGCAAGGTCATAGTAGAACAATCTATACTAACCTGTAACCTAGATCAGATGAAATACAAAAGTACAATCGCGTACACATTGCTCAAAAATCCCTCAATAAAAATGCTATCTCATAAGATAGAGTACGCTCAACGACAAATACGATACAAGAAATATTTCGTCGCAAAATTCCTCTGGTGATTTCTGTTTACTCGCCGTGTTCGACAGTCCCGAGGGACGTTTACACACTGTCCGACACAGACACCTACCGATATGTCGTGGCTCGAATAAAATATCGTTGTCCGCGCCGACACGATTTGAAACTGTCTATGTTCATGATTGTATGGGGAAGGGAAGGCTGAAGTAAATTTAATAAAATAATTTTACTTTGAAAACCAAATCTATTATTCTCTGTCACATTATCACATAACTCAATCAATAAAAAACTTCTACACCGCCATCCGTCACTCGTCTGCTGAAGGACGTTTGCATCGTCTACAATGATGCTCTGTCATTATCACTTAACATGACAGCGAAGAGAAATGGCAACACATTTACTTAGCAGACATTTTACATAGAAGAGCTTTAGGAGGTGGAAAGTGAATACGATCATAAATGTGTACCTATCATTACTTCTTCGACGATATCGTGTTATCGTATCGGTGGCAGTGCAGTGTGAAAACAGGCAAAGGTAGACATTCCATTTTATTTTACGGGCTGTACCTGCAAAAATCACAACTTTAGATCTAAATAGGGTTGGCAATTTTCTGTGTTTTTGTCGATGGAAAATAATTCTACAAATCGAAGAGAACCACGATCCACAAAGATATTATTATGAGTTTTTATCGATAAGTATAGGGCTATACCTACTTATAAACGTTGCATAGTTAAATAGTTGATTAAAATCTAGCTTCTTGAGAGACAGCAATAATTTAAACAGCTGAATAAAGTCCCTTTGTGAAAGGGTTTTCTGGTCTTTTTATCCCAAAATCCCCTTAACGGCCCTGCAACTGCCGGCAGGGGATATATCCTTCAAGATTTCTTAAAGAGACTGGCAGAGACACGTCTAAACACTAATGGGACATGCCCATATTTTGCAGTACAGAAAAGCTATCTTTCGTTTCGTATTATTTCAGCGTCTAACACAAGGTTTTACAAACAGACATTAATCCCCACCCCCCTCTCATACAAAACACTCCACGCCCTTGCAAACACAACATAATTGAGTAACTGCCATACTCAGAGACATATGTCAAAAGACAATCAGAGGTACCTACTCTATTGACATTTGTACCAATGGGTAATGATGAACAGAGACACCACTAATTTCAAGTTATACTACAGAATGTACATATGATAATAGTCACAAAGTGATGTTTCAGAGTGCGGCTGTAAGATTTGATGACCAATAACACAGAAACGCCACCAGTTATCTTGGTTTATGAAAGTCGTAAAGCCGACTTCTGGTACATTTATACGGTGAAGCAGAAGGCTTATTTAGCTGCGAAAAAATAAAGTTTTATAGACAACAGTAGGTATATCTAACAACTGGTGATTTTGTTTCTATAATTCTCGGAAAATACGTTTTCTTGTCGAGCAGAGTCGGCATCTGAGGAACTCTGGTACAAATAAAACCAACACAGTGTCAGGGGTAATAAATAAGCTTCGGGCCGAATACTGAAACGTCACACAAATTTAAACACCACTTAAAATTGCTCTGCCTCTGTTTGACATTACTCATTTGTAAGAGATGGGAATAATTTAAGCATGAACTTAATATAAGTAGCGTTGGAGTATTCAGCCGTTTGTCACTTTGACATAAGAGAGAGCAATGATTTAAACAGCTGATTAGAGTTATGCAAAGCTTCAGTGTATTTTTTTTTCAGCCAAATTTGTAAGCGTTATTTGATATCCTTTTGTGCCTACATCAGAAAACATGATACATTATTACCGAAAACAACATTGTAATCTCATAATATTGTAAGTACAAAAGAAAAATATATCCCAGAAGGTTGGTACATAAACAGTGGATTCAGGAGACTCCTTGTTACTTTTACGAGTAGAAATAAGTGTCTGTTAGATAGGGAAAGTTTACAAAAACCAACGTAAAAGTTGCGCAGCATTTAACTACAATCTTTCGTAACGCTTGGTGGCCCATAGGTGCTTCGTCTTTTTCACTGGTTTTCCCTTTATTTTCAAGTATGCCGGCTGGTAACTGAGGGCTTAGTACGAGAGTTTTCAGTGTCTAGTGTGGGTGTGAAACGTCCGACGCCCAGTATTCCAGTGGACGCTGATTTGTATGGAGACACTGGGCGGATTCTTTGAGAAGCTCGACATGCGAGTACGAGCTTGGTGTAGACCAAGCTCCTCAAAGAATCCGCTCAGTGTCTCCATACAAATCAGCGTCCACTGGTGTGCTGGGCGTCAGACATTTTACACCAACTTTACAAACCAAAACTCGTACTCGGCTCTCTGACTTCAAAACAGGAGGAATTTCTCTAGTGTTTTGTTTGTGTCTTGAGTTGAAGTTCCTGTTCGCAGCTGCTCGACGGCGATGCTGTGTGCGGCCATCATGACAGAGCACTGGGAGCACGTGGGCTGGGAGCACGCAGCGCTGGCCGCGCTCGCAAACACATCCAACACAGCGCTGCAGTGGCTGCTTGATGAAAAAGTTGCTAAGGTAACGCTACCTACTCTTTCACTGATTACCCGTGTGTTTTTTCATGGTATGTCACAAACATGAAACGCTTTAGACTAGATGATCCATCACTCTAGACATACAAGTTATGGATGGAGTGCTATAATTAACAGGATATGTTCTCGGTGAATGTCCTGTAAGAAATAAAGCATTGGTAGGTGTATTTTGTAATTTCCTTCGAAAGTATCCAATAGGTAACTTATCTACTCGTCATTTATAACTAATTAAGTATAAGTATAGCTTATCCGTTCACCATTAGATAAAGCGATCGGTATTATAAAAAGTTGCATAGATAAATAAGTTGGTAAGTGTATAAAAAGTATTTTGAGCATAATAGAATTCAAGTGAAAATATTTTTTGCACGTCACCCCACATCTGCAGCTATATTTCCCATGTGACCAGCTTAATCGAAACGCCTCCTACGCATGCAGAAGAATAAATTGGCTTACACAAGGCTAAATTATATTAAAAATATTCAACACAATATACAAAGTGAGGACAATATTTTTCGTTGTCAAGCAATAAATTCGGCCAGTGTAATATGACGTTTATTAAATAGGCCATCCATTATTGTGTCACCCTGAAAATACACATATCTGAGTTTGACGAAAAGCTTGACTAAGATTGCGTGCTCTACACACGCTTTTGTATAAGTAAGTACTTAGAGTTCGGCATTCGATTTTGGTTTTTCATAAAATTCATCTTTTGGAATAATTTAAATTTTGATCGAGATCCTATGCAAGTTGTCTGGAAGAAATCGCTCCCTAGCGACCAGACCGCCCATTGTACGTAATGTAATGTAATTTAGTCTGTCTCGCATAATAGTTTGTAAGGTGTACCTACGTACAATAAAGTATTTTCATTCATTCATTCATTCATTCATTAATTCAAGTTTTATCTAAACTACTACTACTACTATTAGCCCATACTGTCCCATTGTTGGGCAAAGGCCTGCCCCCACTTCCGCCAGTCTCCACGTTCTTGAACTCTATTTCGCCTATTTTCGTTTTATCTAAACTAAACCACGTATAATCTACATAGCAGCATCTTTGCCAAATACGAACAATCTCCGAGTAACATTCACAAAAGTGCCAAGAAACATAAAATGTAGGTCGGAAACATTCTCAGTAGTTATCTTGAAGACTTGAGCATTTCATAGTTCTTGCAAATGCAGTGCTCCAATTCTAAAAGAAGAGAAGAAAGTTGAGCCCCGTCTGCTCAACTTTAATCATATTGTCATTTCTGACGCAAGAAAAGTTGTAAATTGTTTTACAGCTGAGCTGTTTCTGAAGGCCTGCGGTTCCATTAAATAATGTCTTTTATAAAAAGTTTTGTGCGACCATTATATTCCCACAAACACAGAAGTTTTCCAATGTAGCTGAAGAGAATATTTTATTCATGGTAAATAACTTTGTTTTGTGAATCGTGGGCACATATTTCAAGGTCAAAACTTGAAATAAAAAATAACTGTTTGCCTTCAATTTGGACTTGACATGTTGGATGGAGTGATAATTGTTCGTGGTACCTACCTACCAACGTAAGTGAAACCAGGGACGGGGTCTTATATCAAATAATGCAAAGCAATAAAGTATAACAAATATGCAAAGCTCGTATATGGCTCTAATTAGTCGCGGAAAAGGCTTATTTTCACCTTGACACATTTCCTCATTTATTTTCGTTTAACACGCAATCCGTACTATTGGAATATTTTTCTAATGACCCGTTCGTAGGAAATGCAAAGCTGTTATTCAAAATTGGTACTTAAGCATTAGGAGCATTCGGTGCTCGTCTAAGCGAGCATCGCACCGATATTTCTATCGTTCTATCTTATATTATTATATATTTGGACATAAGTACTCCGATTGCTAGAAAACACAGAAATCTTTACCAGTAGGGACTTTTTGTAAAAGAATTTAGGTATGTAAAAAAATCTAGCTTATTTCGAGTACTTATACCTCTCGCGTGCAAAAGGTTAAGCAAGACCAAGCGCAAATAAGAACTTGTTACTAGGTAAAAAAAGATGATGAGAAGATAATGTCATGACTTCAAACTTAACGTAAAACAGAGTGGGAAATGTTGGTCCGATCACGTTTATTTTCAGTATTCCGCTTTGAGTCTTTGCTATTTTGGTTGAGTCTGAACTCCGAGCTTTTACTTATTCATGAAAGCCTTAAACGAGAACGAATTAGTTTACTTAGGTTTTGAATTAGAAACGCTCGTGACGTAGCTTGCTTAGCCATTATCTTAACCGATAATCTAAGTTAAGCAACGTTCTGTGCGGTCACTATTTGGATGGGTGACCGTTAGTGGCATTTATATCTGAGCGCTTCCATGCTTCGGAGGGCACGTTAAACTGTCGGCCCCGGCTCTAGCAGTCGTTAAGCCACGACGGAGGCCTTAAGGCGGCCTAAAAACTCCGTCAAGAGAGTTGGCCACTAGCTAGAAGTAAACTTACGAGTATCATTTTCAAGAAGATTATAAACAGGGGTAGTTAGATTTAATCCGAAATACTTAGGTAGGTACCTACTCGTTTAGTTTAGTTTAGCCAAACTAATTTCAGACTAATAATCGTTATCGAATACAATTTCATCCCGCGGTCGATTCCGTTCCTTTCATTAGAAGCCTGTGTCGTCAACTCAATTTCATGAGATCCGACATTTTGGGATCACGTTGATTAAATCACGATTTGGCTCTGTGAAAGATTTCACAAAGTGTATGAAATCAAGAGTAGAAGTTGTATTGTAGGTATCTCTAGTTTTTTAATGAAAAAAAGCGACGGAATTCTGATTCTAATAAAGCTTTATCGTATTTTTTGACACCAAAAATGAGTACCTAAACCACTGACAGAACGCCGATTGTAAGAGAAAGGTGCCGTAATCGTAAACATCTCATGTTAATATCAATAGAATATTCATCTTATGCCGCGCCCAGCCAACCGAAAGCTCTTATAATAAGGAAATAACCCATAGTTTTTTTGTTATGGTGGCTATTTAGTTGTGAAACTCTCATGACAGACGACGATATAGCTTTACAGATTTACTTTCGACCTGTGACTCTGGTAGAGAAGATACAAGAAATTCTAATTGCAATAACAATTTCTAAAAGCTAATCTAGTTAGAGTGGGTAGAATACTTACAATAACAGTTTGATTGCAAAGAAACGCATAAATTTTTAAACAATTCAAAGATATAGTATAGTATGTAGCTCATTTCTTTTACAGTTTATCTACCTAACATAGGGTTACAGCCTTGACCGTTCAAGGCGGTCTAATGAATCTTGACTTCCAACACTTTATTCTTATCATTGTTGAAGGCCCGTCCCTGCGATAGTACAAACGTACTATTTTTTTAATTAGCTTTCGTTTAGGTACTTTGTTTACTTATGATAAAAAAAAGTTATTTCAGGTTTGAGAAAGAGATTTGCGACATGATTATTAAATTGTAAGTAGGTACCTACCTAATAGGGTTTTTTTAGGAGATTGTTTTGGCCACAAATGGGGCTGTGTTTGGCGTCAATGATTTTTGTGCCTGCCAAATATGTTAAAACTAAAAAAATACGTTAGTTAAGTCCATGGAAATTCAAAACTGAATTAGCTAATGTGTCACCGTCGAAGTTCCCATTGTTATCCAAACATTTATTTTCAAATCACATTAGTCTATCTAATGTAAACGAACTTCGAAGGCCACAAACATTGTGTACAACACAAATATAAATTAGAATTTGTTGAAAATTTAGGGTTGCTCCGACGAATTTACTGGACAATAAAAATATAAATTGTAATTAGTCAAAATTTAGGGCTGCCGCGACGAATTTACGTAGGCTCTAGGGAAATTAGCAAATAGCAATTAGAAATGAACATTTTGGAGTGAAATATTACATACTGGACCAAAGTTTTATACTAATTTACGAATTCTTGATTTGGTTAACTTCATTTGTAACAGTGATCCTAATTAGAATTTTGTGGTGTTTTGCCTGTATTCAGAAACTTAGTATGCTCAAGTTTCTAAAACGGAATTCTACACAGATTTTTAGTAAGAAGTGTGTTGTATAGTAGGTAGTAGTAACTAGAAGTCACACTTTGTTCTGATTGCGCCTTGTCTAAATGGTTCAATATTTGTGACTCAATCACTCCTTAGCAGCTGAGTCAATTTACATCTAACTCTGAATGGATATCGTTCGTGACTTGTGTGAGGGGTGATCACGAACAAATCTGACAGTTGCCGCATTACGTGTAGGCACAGATCATAAATACTATACCAGTAGTGTAGGTATACGATTTGTATCATATTCCGCGTCAACGCCAGCTCGACTACCAAACGGTGTAGCGTCACCGCGAAGTGTATTTCTGTAGTTACGATACGTTTACGATTGTCACATTTATTCGTGATCAAGGCACGTTAATCCGGAAATCACGAAAAGGAACACGCGAGCTGAATCAAACGAATCAGAGTTAGAAAATATTGAAAAGAAAGAATCTGGTGATTTTGGAGTTAGAATTTTTAGCAAAGTAGGTATTTGATAGTCGATTTTACACAGAGTATTAATCCGTGTCTAGAAGAGATTGCTTCAGAGATCACTAGAGCACAGCGATGAAATCACTCTCAGTACTCCGCATAAAAACATACGACTCTGTGTACGTAGTTTGTTATAATACCTCTGTGGATAATAAAGAGTTTTCTATACCTAATTATATCTATATATCCCTTATAAAAGCTTAAAGTAAACAGACGCGCACAAACAAATTATAAAGACCAGACACGCGAGTCTGACCTAATTTGATTATGGCAATAATAACTTCGTTCTAAACGTTTTAGAGCATTAACTAAACAGTATAAACTCAAAACTAACGGGTATTCATTACCTTAAAAGCACTAGGTAATATTAATATCTATAGATAAGATAATTACATACCTACCTATTAACAGTTAGAATGTACTATTAACATTAAATATGTAGTTGGTAATTCAAAAGTTCCTGGGTAAGGTATTAGAGATTTCTAGGTTAGGTAAAGGCAAAATGCTTTGCATCAAAGAGAATATTTAATCACTTGGAACTTTGCATGCAGCCAACGATACCTACAAACTTGACTTTAAAACTATTTTCTATATAGGTACCTACTACCTACCTACATACTTTCCAAGATTTCCATTTTTATTTTTAATAAAATTTCTGAGAATCTTTTAAAAACTTGTTCATGAAAGCAGTTTATCCCCATTCTATAACAAGTACGAGTTGACATTTTGTCATGATTAGGTACGCACAGGACATAGACACATCTTTTGATAAGATAGAGTCTTAAAATATTTAAAAAAAACCTTTGTAGTTCACATAATATGCTTAAATCTAAACACCTAACCGATAAGGTCGGTCGACTAATAATATAAAAAAGATAATTGTAACTCCCGCTCGGGGGAATTCATTTCAGACATGAACGTGACTTAGGAGCTAAGTTGAGACACGTCTTTATCTAGATCAAAGATTCTAATGAACTCACCTTCAAGACAAGTTTGAGAAACGTCTACGGAGGTACCTATCTAACAATAGTACTTTGAAAGAGTTTTGGAGGTTAGAGTATCTAATATCTACGATATCTAAATAATTTATAAACGTGCGATTACGATTTAATTGTATTCCACTCGTATTAGTTAGCGTAGTTTGCCCATAATCATTATTTTTGGGAATATTTAACTTAGTAATATCTTATAGTAGGCTTATTCATATTATCCTCTATTATAATCCTATATTTAAGTTCAAGTTCAAGTTTTTTATTGCATTCATATTGTCGGTACTCAAATGATTTCAGAAATAGAGCTTCTATTGAAGCTGTCGGTAAGTTGCTTGAATGTATCAAACAAAGTCAGTGAACAGAAACAAAGCCACACAAAGCTCGATGCCCAAACGTGCACAACGTGCAAATAGCTGCGCATCCGTACAAAAGCCGCATCACAACTTTTTCTTTCGCTTTGCCAAAAACCAAAGCCGATTTTCCCGTTTCGTACTACAAAGCCTCGTGAAGTTGCGATGGTTTGTTGTTTTTTCCCGACTTTCTAAAAATGGCTTTGTGAGTTGAGCTTTTTGAGATACGTTTGAGAATGGTAAAAGATAAAATTGGATTGAACGCTCATGTTGTTAGACTATTTATTGTTTCAATGCAGTTAGAATCTGCTCTAGAGTCCAGTTAGAGCATCTACATTAGTAAATCCTAGTGTTTACATTTGCCAAATTCTCACTCGCAGAGCTAGCTTTTTTCTCCGTGTTTCCATGGAAAGAAAATAGATTTTAAAAATGTGTGCTGTCTTTATCTAAGGAACATAAAAAAGGAATTAATGGTATGAATTATACAACCTTCAATTCCAAATTACACTATTGACCTTCGACTTAGCCAGTAAACGTTTAGAACTAATTGCATTTCTCTTGAACATGCTTCCCATTCGTAGGTCACCCGTAAACTGTCTACGTTGATTCCTAAATTATCCGGTAGAGGCGCTGTAAAACTAAAGATTGTAGTTTTGTTTGTTTGTACTAATATTCAGATTACTGCTCCGATTCTAAAAATAATTTCGCCGGTAGCCACGAGTAGGTACATTATCTTTGAGTGCCATGGGATATGTTTATACTTTGAAGTCAATTAGGTAGTTTTTTCTCGGAAAAACGCAGATGAAGTTTTTTACATTGAATGGACCATCTTTTAACACCAATCTCACGATGGTAAGCGACGATAAAGCCGACGATGGAGAAAGACGTTCTAGAATACATCTAGTCACTTTCGCTTTGAAGACATCCAGATTATAGTGATCAGGAAAGACAGACGTCGGTAATAAGTTCCATTCTTTACCGGTTCGCATGATGAAGGTGGAACCGGAGCGCTTGTTGCGAATGGGTGGTAGTTTCAGGTCAGCTATAGGTAGGTGGTGTTATTTCACTACCTATCAAGGTATTATGGTCAGGTCAATGGCTAGCAATGCAATGAAATACAGTTTATATTGCTTTAACCTTGTGGCCTGCACTTAAGATTCACACGCGAATAGGGCACTACCACAGATCATATAATACTATACTGCACTACTATGAAAACTTCTAGCTTTTACCAAATCCTGTCCCATTTTTTAGTTTGCTTATTTTAAGTGTAGTTGGATTTATACCAATACGGCCGCAGTAAAAACCTGGCGAGTTGCCAAAGTGAACTCACGCCTAAAAGATGGAGCAGACGTGCCCAGTGTGCCCACGGGTCGCTTTCAACCCTTCTTGAGAATGTAGAATTTATTGGAGATGAACCATTGCCTTTCCTTGAATAATGAACGTTGGGTTTGCAAATGAGATGCTAGATTCTGGTTAATCGAGATGGTTCTTACAATGCAATTAAAACAACTGGATAGGTTGGTTTGATATAAGTCAAGAGAACCACATAGATTTGATGCCTCTAAAGTGGGAGTTAAACCCACTAATGCCGTAACAACACTATGGGAATATCATGGGGTCTGACTATGTATATCTATGAAATTTTTGGATGTGTTCTTTTTCTGTATAACCTAACAGAACCCTTTTAAATGCATACACCTACTATAAATGCATTTAAAATGTCCATAAGTACTCATAATGGTATCGTAAGTTAAACTGCTGATTCCGTTAACCCTGTTGGTGAACAGAGGCCTTAGTTACTACGGATGGAAAAATGTTACGGTTTTACTGGATAATTCGTTGCCAAAATTATGACTAGCAACTGCTGCTAACATTTTGTTGGCCCGCCCAGAGCTCTGCGTAGCGATGCGAACGGAATATAACATTTTATTAGTAATCCAAAAAATAAGTTAGGTACGCTCATTATTTTACCTGCTTCTAGGTAGACAGCTTTTAAACATTACCTACCATATTTTATGAAAGAAAATTACCGTTTGACGAAATACGGAGCGTCGAAACAAAAACTCGTAACAAAATTCGCAAAACTTCGGTAATGCCAAAGCCTTTGAAAAGTAAAGTCTCGATAAATGTTCTGGAAGAGTTATAGTACTTGCCAACTTTATTTCGGCTGCTAACGCCCGAATATTGAAACGTCACTCAAAATTTAAACCACGTAGGCCCGTATGCGGTGCAATTACTAAAGCACTGATCCGGCCGGACTCAACCATAGATTCTTGTATGACAATCTATACTCAAATCTATGCTCGAGTAACGATTTCTGTGTCTGCAAACGGCCATTAAAGTTGGCCTGCCTCTTTTTTGCCTTACCCATTAGTAAGAGCTGGCAATACTTTAAACATGAACTTAATCTAAGTAGCGTTTCAGTGTTAGGGCGTAAATGTTTCAACATCCAGCATTCTACCTTCGATTTGCTAAGTTATAGCCCGGTATCCTCGCTGTCACGAACCGCAATAATAGCTTGAATAATTTACCTGTAAGTACCTTTAATAGCTTCAATGCATTATTCAATAGTAAATTTACCCTTGTCGCAGAAGTCTTTGTTCGTGTACCTACCAAGCAAGCAAGCAAGCTCGTATGAGTTAGTGGCCAACTTTGGTGACGGAGTTTTTAGGCCGCCTTAAGGCCTCCGTCGTAGCTTAACGACTGCTAGAGCCGGGACCGACAGCTTAACGTGCCCTCCAAAGCACGGAAGCGCTCAGATGTAAATGCCACTAACAGTCACCCATCCAAATAGTAACCGCGCAGAACGTCGCTTAACTTAGGTAATCTGTGAACAATGACTAAGCAAGCTACGCCACAAGTGTACCTAGAATAAATATTTTTATAATATTATAATAGATAAATTATTTTTGTAATTTAATCTCTAGGTCTACAGAATTTATGGGCGCGGCCATTAGGGCAATGTTTTTAGTTAATTTTCAAGTCAAGGGCGTGTGAAAATTCATAAGTGAAACTTACCTATACTGACCGTGACATTTACATCTGAGCGCTTCCGTGCTTCGGAGGGCACATTAAACTGTCGGTCCCGGCTCTAGCAGTCGTTAAGCCATGACGGAGGCCTTAAGGCGGCCTAAAAACTCCGTCACCAGAGTTGGCCACTAACTTATACGAGCTTGCTTGCTTTTGCTTATTAGTTTATAGCACAGATCATAATTATAACTATACTAGTACCTATAGCTTCTAATTGTTGACTGACTTCAATTCACGTTTTTGTTTTAAACAAAAACACAACATTGTGGAAGGATATCTTGCGCTATTCATCCCTTGGTTTATTTCTAAGCTCTGTTTTTACAACAAAGAGGCACGTGCGGAGCTTGGCCAAAATATGACTCTTAGGTCGCATTTACATCGAATGTCTGAGGTTGCTAAATCATAAAACATTACCAGACCATGTGTACTTAGGTAAATCATATTTTTTTCGTGAAAAAGACATCAAATTAGTGTTCTAAAAATATTAACCATGATTTACACACGCGATACTAAAACCGTCTAGACTTTATAACAAAAGTTCAACGTTATATTTAATTTTATTGCCAAATTAACTACCTTCTTCATAAAACCCAGTCAGATATCTACTAAAGAAGGCTATACAGAAAAAGAAAAAAATATTAGTACTAAATCTAATCTAAAAGTTAATATTTTTTTTACAGATAGAGGATTCTAGCAATCGAAAAGGAGGAGGGACATTTTTGGTCCCAATGAATGGTGGAATTTGGACCATGTGCGTTTCTTTAGAAGGTATTTCCTTCCCATGTTGTTTTAATTCTATTTTATACAAAGTAAAAGTCCTAAATTGATCTTTATTTTCAGAGGAAGAAATATCAATATTGCACAGAGTGGGTTTTCCAAAGGAGCCAAGATGCACAAATTATTTAGCTGAGAACGATGATGAGGAACCAAGAGCTGATTGGCAACATCGTAAGTTGAATGTCCCCCAGTTCCCCTCTGTTCAAGGTCTAGAGCTTTAGATTAGATTAGATTAGAAAATTCTTTATTGCACTTCAAAAATCGTACAGAGGCGAGTTTAATGCTATTTAGCATTATCTACCAACTAACCTGGGTGTAGTGTGGAGATAATGGTAGTGCTTCTAACACTACCATTATAACCACTAGCTATGGTAGCTTTATAACCGTGTCAGGACCTATACCACTTGTAGATTATTCTTTTTCGATCCCATATTTGTTTTATTCATTACATACCTAACCTACATAAAGTAACTAATGTAGTACGCGTAGCGCTACGAAAGCTACGCTGTTGCTACGCTGTCGCTACGCCGTAGCTAAATTGATGAAGTGCGTTCTATTACTGCATTAAAAACATTGTGAAATTCGAGTAAACAATGAATAAAACATTGCCTAATAATCTGTAAGTTCATTACGAAAACTGAATAATAAAATATTCATTAGTAACTGTATGAATAAACAACGGTCTTTTATCCCTAAATAACCTTCAGAGCCAACCTTTACGAAGGGGCTCTTATATTATATTTATATTCTATTCTTATATTCTTCTTGTTCTAAATATATAAAACTCTTTTGAAGCTGACTGACAATCAACGCACAGCCTAAAGTATAAGTCCTAGAGGTATGAAATTTGCAGGGTAGTATCCTTATAAAGTGTAGTAAGAAAGAAATTTTGAAAAGTCGCACCCTAAGGGTCTACGATCAAAGATTTTAACCAAATTATTATTACGTATGCTGCCACCACGTGAGCAAAGCCGCGGGCGACAGCTAGTATAATTATAAAAATACGCACAAGTCTCTTTTACTAGTTGAAAAGAAGCGAGCTTTGGTTTTAGCCTCAACTGGAATACTGTGAAATACTAGATTAGCATACTCCATCTAAAAACTGTCCCAGGCACAATACTTACAGCAGCAAGTGCGCTGTTCATAAGGCATGGGTCAAGAATGAACTAAATTAGATGCAAAGGATTAACTGCCTTACGATGTTTTCCTTCACCGTTTTAGACTGATGAATATCGGCTGTTTAGTCTCTTTTCTAGCCTTGAGAAATTATCTCAAGGTGACACTTTTTCGACTTTTATAATGGCCGTTTTTGCTCGAACAGTTTTCGCTCGTTTTTTGAATGGTAATGAATGTTTTTCAACTGAAAAGCTTTCACTGCGTATTTTAGTCTTCTTTGATAAAGTCTGTGAGAAATGAGGTCTATGTAACAGCTATTTATCAACGAGACGCGCCATTTGCTCCACTTAGCCGGAGAAGGTTCCTTGATTAAGTATTTTAATGTGTTTTTCGGTTCGGTCTTTATTCCTCGTACGACGGATGCCTAAGTGATTAAAAAAAACCATTGTGAATCTCTAGTATTTTAATAGCTTCTATATATATACAAATATACATCTTTTTCTTATTCTAAATATATAAAACTCTTTTGAAGCTGACTGACAATCAACGCACAGCCTAAACTATAAGTACCTACTAGAGGTATTAAATTTGAGGGTAGTATCCTATCCGTACATAGTGTATGGGTGCACTAAGAAAGGAATTTTGAAAAGTCGCACCCGAAAGGGTCTGAAATTAGGATCAAAGATTTCAACATAATATTGCGTATGTTGCTACCACGCGAGCAAAACCGCGGGCGACGGCTAGTGAATACTGTAATGTTTTAAAATCACTTCCACACTTATGTAATTCCATTGTGTTGAACACATCTGGGACTAAGGAAATTTCAATTTGGTCCCCTCGCTACAAACAATGTAAAATTTTAATAGAGAGGGTCAAAATGGTTTTTCTGAGGTCAATGTTGGGCTATAACACAACCACAGAATATAAATAAGTACTGCATAACTTGCAAAGCTGCGGGCTCTACGGAAATATTTGTAGGTACGTGTTTGTTCCGATGTAAATTAGTTTCTGATATAAGAGATAGGAATAGAA
Organism: Eulithis prunata; assembly: GCA_918843925.1. Lineage (NCBI taxonomy): Eukaryota > Metazoa > Arthropoda > Insecta > Lepidoptera > Geometridae > Eulithis > Eulithis prunata. The sequence continues at coordinate 2,851,062 of OU974014.1, read as the reverse complement.
ATCGCCTAATTGAAACGTGATTTATTCGGATGTTTCAAAATTATACTTTTATGCATAGAAATAAGTAACATTTCACTTTGAATGATTTAAAGTTATTCATATCAGAGGACGGCGTTTAATTCTACAGCTATAGAGGTTGAAATAGATCAACCTTACTAGTTTTTATTGTTTTCAGGCATGCAGAACCTATCAATATCATGCGCCCTGGTTTGCCTGATAGTTTTAGGCAGTGCAGCGTTGGTGGGCGCTTTTGGAGTCTGCAAGCATCAGATCAGCGCTGTTCTGGTCACTGGAGTCATGTATTTACTAGCGGGTATGTTTAACAATGCAAAGAATAATTGTTCTTTGTAAAGTTTCTCGTCATAACGTTGCTTTGTTTCTTGTGAAATTTCCTGTTTTATACGTATGTTTGTCCCACTCAGTTCCTAACTTAGGTACCTACCAATAGTTTTTTTTATGTACCTAGGTACAATATAGGTAACCGTTTGACCACTATCTCACCTAATGTGGTCGACGATGTAGCACGTTTACCTAGAAGATGTTAGAGGTATCGACCTCTTTAGTAACTTTGACAAGTTTATAAAGAAGAAGAAAGAATATTTTGTTTTAGTGTTGTCAAGTGTTGTCAACTTTGAGTTCTACTGAATAAAACGCTATAATTGTGATAAAATGCTTATTTACTTTAACAGAAGATTCACACTCTACTCTTGAAAACTATAGATTATAAGCTATTCACATAATTATGATCGAACTTCACGTAAGGGTAAGTTCGTTTGATCATTAATTATAAAAACCCTGTGAGATCGTTCCTAGTTTTATGCTGGTAATGAAATGTGTGAATGTTTGAAATCGCAACTATGTTTACTCCCAACCATATTTTTTTTCTATGCTCCAAACTTTATTATTCACGTTTATCTTTGTCCTAGGTTTATTCGCAATGTTCACACTGATGATAATTCACTTCAAGAGAGTTCAACGCCACTCTACCCGTGGGTTATCTTATGACGACACCGGAGACGGAATTATTGGTACGTGTAGTCACAGAACCTTACACTATACTTACTAGGTGTAGTTCAGAGAAAGAGAAATAACTTATTAGCGTCTAGTCGAAGCGACGCGTGTCCCGAGGGCTGGTGATTATTTAGGCCAGCGTATCAGCATTGCTATTCAGCGCGGCAATGCAGCCAATGTCTTGGGCACGCTTCCGATTGGTACTGATTTGGACCAGTTGAGCTATCTATAAATCGTTTGCAACGGTTTGTAGATGGCTCAAGTGTTTCATGTGTATTTTGTAAATATTGTAAATACTGTCATCATCATCATCATCATCATCATCATCAACCTATATTGGTCCACTGCTGGACGTAGGTCTCTCCCAAGACGCGCCACTGAGCCCGGTCTTCGGCTCTTCTCATCCAGTAAATACTGTATTAGTTGTAATTTTCTTTATATATACAATGTATGAAACGCTTTGTTTGTTTGTCTATAAATAAAAACTTATTAGCAATATCACAGACGTTATTTGACAGGCGTCACAGCTCAATCGGTAATAGCTCTACTTTCGGTGCTGTGAGTCGTGGGTTCGATCCCCACTGAGAACAAAGATTTGCGTATGGCAAACATAGATGTTTGTCTATGTCTAGGTGTTACTATGAATAATATGTATGTATGTATGTATTTGCAATAAAAAAATTATACAAGTAATCTATGAACTATATAGTTTCCATAGTTCAAGCTTTACTTAGTTCGGGACTAGAAAGCGTTGTGTGAGATATCCATCACTAAGTAATATAGTTTAGTAGTAGTAATAAGTTTGATAACCTCGCCTAGTTGATAGTAATATCAATATCTCTAGTGGCGAGGTTATCAAACTCTTCTGGTTTCTAGTATTTTCAGTAACAATTCCTTTCAATTGAAACATATATTTCAATTAAATCCACAGGTTCAAGAATCCCCGCTCTACCCTTACTCTCAGCCAGAGAATTCTCCACCTCCTGGTCTTTAGATCTGGGCTGGGGTGGGGTAGCCCTAGCAACAACGACATCTTTACTATGGATACTACTATCTAAGATTATGAGGTACAACCCCATATCTACAATGTTACTGTAACCACGACAGACTGTAGACGTGGTTTATTCCGTGTCTCAAGCAGTTATTCTGTTTATTTGGGTAGCTCTAGAAAATAAGCAACAGATAGTTAGTTTTACAACGATTGTGCGCTAATTTTAGTCCCATCTGTAATTTGTAAAGTAATAATCGAAGAGAACTAACTAGAGTATAATTTAAGCCTAATTAAAAAAAAATGAAATGAAATACATTTATTTATTCAACCCATTGGGTACAAACACACAGATACAATAGAGAGAAAAGAAAGTAAGTCAGACAGGAAGGAGCAGAACAGAGTAAGTGGTAGGACAAGTAGGTAGAAAAGTATATAGCAAATAATAAGTATCAGAAAACAAAAAAACAAAATAAAAAATTATGCTAGTTACTCCTGTCCTGTTCTATAAGTACCCTTGTGATTGGGCACTAGGGGGCCTGACAAAGCGACCCAGCAGATAAAATTAAATATCGTATTATGAAGTTTTATTTCCATTTCACAGATTCAATGACTTATAACTCCAAGGCCCGCATGTTTATAAAGAAATCGTTAGTCAAGCATGGATTTGAGTAGAGATTTTCATACAAAAATATATGTTTGAGTCCGGATCAGTGCTTGAACGGTAAAGCATACGGGCCTAAGGCCGGGCTGGTCGGTGTGACTACGGTCGCCTAGTGTTCTTTTACTTTAGAGCAAAAGTATAGGTGGGAGTACCTTTGATAAAAAAATCTATCAAACTTGCTTACATAATTTAGCATACCCAATACTATATTTTACGCTTTCTATAAAGCTTAAGAAAAAAGCTTGCTGCCGTCCAATGCATATTAATATTAACTAACAGTTTTAAATAGTTTTTTTATATTGCGTACACTAGGGTACATTATAACTACAATAATGTACGCTATATAAAAAGTGTTTTAAAGTCGTTTGAAAAGCCTTTCTTAGGATTCAGGGACAATAGAAAATCTATTGAACTCTGGAGTATGATTTCTACCTATATAGCCTCTGCCCGTCATTTCGACAGACAATTTTGCCAGTGTCAAGTGATTAATATAAGTCAAGTCGGCTGTCGTTTGTTTTGAAGGCAAAATGGTGGATAGGTATTTTTCTTCAAAACTTGGAGACGAATTTTCACATTCAGATAAACGTTTTAAAGGTATAAGGCTCACAGTATTACCAGGCTACTGTCATTTCTATGACTGTCACGGTGAAAATGACAGCTGACGTAATAAACCACTTGTCAAATTGTAAAAGGCTCCGGCGAACTACCAGCCAAGTGTGAACCTTCCTGAGCTTATAATATTTTAATTGTTATGCAGTTTTACCTTGTTAGAAAATGTTTTTGTAAATAGTTATGTATATTCGCTTTTATTCAGCTTTGAAGTTATAGAATAAAAAAAGCTGTTTTAATTATAATAATGTCAAGTGACATTAATAAAGTTGTAAACTTTCAGCCTCCTTTGATTGTAGAACACCTATAAGTATGCAGAGCCCGTAGTCTGACCTTTGTTATGTTGATTTGCGATAACCGAGAATCAAGAAACTCACAGTTTTTGTATGGATAAAAATAGTTTGCAAATCTCCCGCTAGAGGCGCTTATCGGATTTTTATACAAAATATCTCGCAAGTCGCTTCTCGATATGCGTTTCGATCAACAAAACTTAGACTACGGGCTCAGTTCAAAGTTATATCGTTTTGTTGAACGAATACTTTGCTGTAGAATGTTCACATTAGCCCGTATGCTGATACAGAAACAGTCAAGCATAGATTTGAGTACATTTTTTTTGATATTTGTTAGTTTAATAAATTTTTTTTTTATTTATTTTATTATAAATAATATAATTATTTTTTTAGAATGGGAATTGATATCTTTTAATTTAGTCTTGTATCCAGTCTATGTTGAATTTACCCCTTTTGCCCTCTTCGAAATTACTGTTAATTTTTTGTATTTGTATTTGAGTAGAGATTTTCATTTTCAGTTGTCGATTGGTAAGCTCAAAAACGTAATAAAACGAAGAATTCTTTTAAAATACATACTTTAAAATATCTGATTATTTAGAACAGTGTTTTTCAACCTTTTTCATGATGCGGACCCCCTGGCATGAAAAAATATTTCGCGACCCCCCGACCCTTTGCTTTTTTATCATTTATGTATGTGTATGTTACAAATATTAATTCCATAATTAGGATTCGGATATAAGTATAGTAGTACGTAAAACACATTGTTTTACAATTACATGCATCGAATAGGTCACCTATTGACTAACGCAATTTTTTTAATAAATCTTTTTAATCTTTATTGTTTTTTCTCTCGACCTCTGGCGACCCCCCTACAGAAGCTTCGCGACCCCCCAGGGGGTCGCGACCCACAGGTTGAAAAACACTGATTTAGAAGACAAACAAGCTTGAGAGGAACTAGCTCCAACTCATTCAATAAAAAAAATGTAATCATACAAAACGTAATGACGATTCAAAGTGATCAGTGAGATTTTATTGAATAAAAGCTTTTTGACTTTGACTTTATACATAACTAGCCGTCGCCCACGGCGTTGCTCGCGTTCTAGACCCTTTACAGTATGACTTTTCAAAATTCCTTTCTTAGTGCACCCCTACACTATATAAGGATACTACCCTCCAAATTTCATACCTCTAAGACTTATAGTTTAGGCTGTGCGTTGATTCTCTGTCAGCTTCAAAAGAGTTTCATATATATTGATGATGATTGATTGATGATCTATGCTGAGTTCGGATCAGTGCATTAAATCGGCATACGGGCCTTAGCCTAAAATGTCTTATTCACAACACTAAATAGCTGTTTCTTTAGCATAGATGTTCGTAATACTTTAAGATCTGTCAAAGTTAAAAGCGTCGTAGCAATCTAGCCTTTAGCTCCTGTAAACACAGTTAGATTTAGATTCGCAGATTGCTACAATAGGTATGCTGAGAGATTATCGATTGTAAGTTTATCGTGGTGCTGTGAAGATTAGAAATTTGTTTATTGTATTTTAATTATTTTTAACAGATTTCAGACTTGGAGGATCTCCATTTAACTCTATTTTGTATGTATGTTACGCGATCATTTCGCAAATTCTGAATCGATTTCGGCGATATTTTTTTTGTTTGGTAGACCATACCTACTTCAGTGGTACCCATGGTACCGTATAAATTTTATCAAAATTTGTTCAGTAGTTTGGCAGTTAAATAAGAATTACTGGAAAAAACACGTCATCCTCCTTTCTCCTCGAGAGATCCTACTTTTTTGAAGTCTGTTAAAATTCATAATAAAATTATGTACTTATTTTATTATTGATTAGATTTTTCTGATTTCGCAAGAAGTTTAGAATGTGCGATTTGGATGATAAATAACTGTTTTAAGTTAGATAATAATTGTTGTGGGGCATTGCTTCAAATAATAATAAAATGTATGTGTATTATTTCGTTGTACAAATTATTTGTTTATGGTTTTGTATATTAAATATGAAGCAATATTATTTTCTGTATGATGTTGTTTCATTACTAACTTGTACCTCAACTATTATATAGTAATTTTTCCTACTAGTTTCCCCGTGACTTCGATCGCGAACTGTATTTTTTCTAAGTTTAATCCAAATAGGTTAATCCATTAGACATAACTTGTCAGAACAACTTTAGAATCTATTTCAATGAACATTTCTTAGAACCAAAAAATATCTAATAAAAGAATTCGTAGAATAGGTTTGTTAATTTGAGAATATTGAAAAATACTGTTTTAATATTAAAATATTTTATTTACAATATCGAAATTCAACTCAAATACCCAACAGAAAAGATATTCAACAAATTGTTTAACTCTAATTACGAAATCAACTGCTTATCTCAGGCGGAAAATATATCTTCCAATAACGTTATTATTTTCTTACAAAAAGAGTTTAAAATTGCTTACCACTTGTATAGTTGTATATCTTCAACACCAAGTCAAATTCACAACACTTATAGATGACTTTAGGTCAACTTAAATAAATAATTAGGTTTTATATATATATATACACAGATATATATATTCACGGACACTTAACACAACGCCTTCTAGTCCCAAACTAAGCAAAGCTTTTACTTTTGTTATTACTTAGATATTCTTGACGATCACATACTCTGTTGAAGATGACGTTTCAAAATCATCTGAATAATAATTTGCTCTTCAATGTTTCAGCTTATAACCTCATTCAAGATCAAGATCTTCATAACCTCAAGTTCAATTATTCGTCTACCCTCATTCAACATATTTTTTTGTTATTCTCATCTACCCTCATTCCTCGTTCAAAAACACGTCTTCCATATCAATATCTTCTGCTTTTCGTTTCTTAGGGCGTGGTCGTTTCCCGTGCATCATTTCTAGTTTGATCTTTTTAGATTGTTTTTTCTTTTCTTTGAGTTGAAGTTTCCGTTTGGCAGCTTTCTCTGGATTATTGACTTTCTCTTGCAGCAGTAACTGAAAAATAAATAAATACTTTATACTGCCTTATGCTCTCTATCGAGCGTGAATAATCCCATTATTATAAATATCAAAGTTTAGATGTTTGTGTTTCAATCTTGTGGTCCGATTTGGATGAAAACTGGAATATACCTTACGCCTTTATATCTGTTGAAGATGATTTATACAGCGTCTGGAGGCAACCTATGCCTACACTTAACGGGACACTGTAATGCCTGGGACAATGTTTAGATGGAGTAGGCTTGTAGCACCTATACCATCCTCTCAGCCTAGTCAGCCTAGTAGTCTTTTTTATGGAATATACCAACATAGTTCGTAACCTGGCTACTATGTGTCCCGGATAATAAACAGGATCAAACGGGACGCGGGCGGAAGCCAGTAATTATATTTTAAGCTATTAGATTAAGTTTCTTGTAAAACAGAGCGCGTGTCGCAGAGGCTGTGCGCCACGCCACTTATTTATTTATTTATTATTTATAAAATATTATACATATCATAAGCTAAATAGTGCCTTAAAGCCTAGGTAAGGTTTGTCTAGACACTTCATTCTAGGCACTCCTGAAAACCAGCGCTAAAGGAGTCACCGTGCACCTTTAGCATTTGCTGAGCGAGTACCCTTTTTACGCATCATTCTCTGTAATTTAATGTTTATTTAATTGTATCTTTGTATGTTTTTGCCTAATATAAAAAAAATCTATTTCTGTTTTACAATACTTTAAGGACCTTTTAGTGGAAGCAGCGGTAACAAACCTTTTTCCTCTCAGCCCGTTTAATATTCAGCCTCGTCTGCGCCTCAGCAACAAGCTTAGAATACTCTATATCTCCTATTTTTCTTCTCAACTTCTTTCCCAGTCTATTAGCAAGCTGTTTGGAGAGCGACGCTGGCGCCATTGCATCGCCCGTGGATAACTCGCGAACTATCGGTGGTAGGATCACATCGATGATTGATGATACTTCTTCGCTCTCTAGGGAAGATATTAGGTGCATCCACATTGAGAGTATTGCTGCTCGCTGGAAGGAAAATGGAATAGGGTAATCTCAATGAACAGAAAGACGAAGAACGAAGCGCTCGTGGCTGGGCTTGCTTAGTCAATCTTCACTGATTATCTAAGTTAAGCGACATTCTGCGCGGTCACTATTTGGATGGGCGACCCTTAGTGCCATTTACATCTGAGCGCTTCCGTGCTTCGGATGGCACGTTAAACTATCGGTCCCGGCTCTAGCAGTCGTTAAGCCACGACGGAGGCCTTAAGGCGGCCTAAAAAGTCCATCACCAGAGTTATAAATAAATAAATATTCACGGACACTTAACACAACGCCTTCTAGTCCCAAACTAAGCAAAGCTTGTACTATGGGAACTAGATGGCTGATAGAATACACACATACATTTTTTTTTGTAAATACATACTTATAATACATAGAAACACCCAGACACAGAACAAACATCTATGTTTACAACACACAAATGTATGTTCTCAGTGGGGATCGAACCCACGACCCACAGCACGGAAGGCAGAGCTACTACCGACTGAGCCATGACGCCTGTCAAGTTGGCCACTAACTCATACGAGCTTGCTGGCTTACTGCAGAATCGACACCGATGTGTCACCGTCTATTTGTACATAAATAACTGTTAGTACAGTACATACTAATAACAAATACTTCTACTGACCTAATAAATACTAGGTACTTACAATATTCATCGAAGTCGGCGCCTTGGCGACTTCGGCGTTGATCGCCTTTCGTAGTTTGTACAGAATCCAACGAATAGTCAATTTAGCAGTTCCTTCAATATCCTCAGACTCTAGAACTTTCTTCGTCAGTTTGAAGCTCGACATTGAATTAACTATTTTGAAGATTTGGAATAATACCGCTGTCGCCTGAAACCAAAATATTATTTTGTAAATATTTACTTGTTTTCCCAAAATTCTTAAAATAAAATATCCAGCCCATGTCCATCAGTGAACTTCTACAGGCTGATATGATGATGATGAATAATAACAGTAATAATATTACTAGTGGGCTTAGAACTGATGACTTTTCCTAGTTCCTTGTAGTAATTGATCTGATAGTAATACGTTGGTAATTTTTTGTGTAAATATATACTTATTACATAGTAACACTCAGAATTGGAACAAACATTTATGTTTGCCACACACAAATGTTTGTTCACAATGGGGATAGAACCCAGGACTCACAGCACGGAAGGCAGAGCTATTACCGACTGAGCTGTGACGCCTCATTTGGTTTGCAACGGGCATTTTTTGAATAAATAAATCATAAATCATTTTATTGTTTGTGAATCTAGGTAGGTACAATAAAGTTGGTAAGTAAAGAAAAGAGAATCTCTAGATCCTGCTCATTAGCGTACAAACATTTAAGAGGTAGTTATTATAAGATAAGTAGGTAGATACTAAGTTAGATAAAATAGGCATGTCAATTAAGTTAATACAAACAATACAGCACCCAATAGCAATGAACAAATGCTTCGGAAAAAATATTATTGCGGTCAAACATCACTGTGTTGAAAAATGCAAGATATTTCAATTCTAACCAAAGTTCAAACTAATATTAGAGGTTTGTTTATAATAATGTTTACCTGTTCAGCCATATCCTTTGACACACTGGGCGTAAACTGGGCACACAGATCCAATACCAAACTCCTCAGACAATCCTCTGTACCACAGTAAATAAAACCTCTTTCACTTTCCACCTTTTTCTTCACTATACTATCTAGTTCTTCCACATCAACAATAGATAGAATCTTACCAATAACACTCGCTGATTTTAATCTAACCCACGCGTGAGGATAAGCAAGCAACGCTTGACAATACTGCGCTATATCGTCATAATCACTGTGATATGCCTCGTTTGTCAAACTAGACGCGCAATGTATTGTGATCTTTTCGATAAGGTTGAGAATTTGAATGAGGCTATGGTCCTTTTCGTTTTGCTTTTGTTCGTCGGTTTTATCATCTTCTTGTTGGAGTTTTAGCTTTACGAATCTGCCTTCTGTAATGTCGTTGCTTAGGAGTAGGATTTTGCCGCTGACTAGAGATAGGATGGTGTTGAGTCGGTTTTTGAAATCTTCTTGTTCTACGTTCACGAACCGCGAGCTGAGCTGTGCTGCTAGTTCAAAGTGAACGGGCTGTAAAAAAAATGAATTAAATAAGTTAGTAATAAGTAGGTATTTATTTGTAATTTGTTAGTAACAGGTCACAGGTTAGGGTATAACACAGCAGGCACGTACGATAAGCATTTTAGAAGTGTATGGATCCATAAAATTGTAGCCTATTTGTATGAGTATTTACCGAATTGTTTTGAGCGAATTGTAGAACATTTTTTACCTGAGTATATTGAGCAATTATAAGATCATTCTGAACCTGAGTGACTTGAGCAACTCCTAGACCATTCCATACCTGAGTATCTTGAGTCATTTTGAGACGATTGCATACCTGAGTATCTTGAAAGAAAGTGAGCACTAAGTCGAAGAGTTTGTTCCGCTGCAGCGCTGTGAAGCGCTTTAACATAGCCTCAATGCAGCCTGCAGCGGCGGCGCGACACTCCGGCGCAGGGTCGTTTAGCATACACGCACCAAGAGATAATAGAAGATGTTCACTGTGATTTGATAACTGCGACTGGAAATAAAAGGAAATAATCATAACTTGGAGGGGAAACTAAGAAAAGATACAAGAAATATCAAACTATTCAAAAAGTGGATTAAAATGAAATATAATAATGTATCTGGGTGTTACTATGTATTATAAGTATGTATTTACAAAAAAAAATTAGGTATATATTTATTCTATCAGCCATCTAGTTCCCATAGTACAGGCTTTGCTTAGTTTGGGACTAGAAGGCGTTGTGTTAAATGTCCGTGAATATTTATTTATTTATTTTATTATTATTTATAACAGATTTATCAATAGTAAAGTAATTAATAAGTTGCACTTTTCTAACCTAACCTAATTGACAGCTCTTAAAATGTTGCCGTCCCTTTCTTATTATCTGAAAGTAAAACTGAGCTAACTCATTGAATTCTGAGTGCCGAGATGGTAAACCGAGTCTCAATTTTATATACATTTAAAAACTCACCACTTCTAGTTTATTGATGATCATTTCTATAAACTTGAGGGATGACTCCCTGCCGTGTTGAAGTTCATAGTTCAGCTGGGATACAAAGAAAGCGATATATTTCTCCAATCGCTTGCCCGGAGAGTAGTTTGTGAGGTACGTCAGGAATATTAAGCGACATTCATCTCTGTAATATGAAACAAGCTATTTTCATGTGAATTGCTTACAAAAACCCGCATTGAAATAGGTTATTTCCATCGAGCTCACCGGCTGGCCCACTGGTAGGCCAGATGAGAAAAGAATCCCATCCAGCCCACTCATATGCGTAGTGGGCTCGTTAGGATTTCTTTTACAAGGCTGGTAAGACTTTTATTTTAAAAACTCCCTTGTTATCACGCGGAAACCACACAAAGTGTTTACACAAGTTTAAAAAGTTATTTACACATTAATGAGCCATAAATGAGGATGAACTCTTTCCACTTTGGGAAGAGTTTATCCCAGTTTATGGCAGTAAATGAAGCCATGAAACTTTACCAAGTTTCATCTAAATCGGTTCAGTTCAGCTGCTGTCGCAAATGAGACCAATATTTTTAATAATGTAAATTATCATCATCTAATAAATTGTTATCCTCACTACCCAAAGGTTAGCTGGTAGAGAATGCTATTTTAGCATTAAGTTCGTCTGTATACACTACTTTAAGTTGTGCAATAAAGAATTTTTTATCTATCTATCTATCATCAAACTATTTCGCTTCACTGCTGGACGTGGATCTCTAAGCTCAGTCTTCAGGTCTACAACACTTTTTATGAGAATTAGTGATAGAAACAAGCAAACTTATGTGCCCACCTGAAGCGGTAACCACTGCCTATAAAAATGCATTACCACACCAAGCATATCATTCATTTTCATTTCATTTCATTTATTCAATAACAATTATTTACAATCGTATTTGAAATTAGGTATGATATAATAATAACAATTTTATTGCAATAATCAATGAAAATTTGATAAAAATAAAGTAAAATTAATAGGTAAATAAAATTAAAATAAGATTATGTATAACAACATTAAACATGAAAAGTGCTTGTCAAAAAATCCTCTGTGTCAAAAAATCATCTACTAACAACATTTAAAATAGTATATTATAAGACTTTCAATTTAGAAAAACTCATCACTATCATATGGGAATAATGTTTGCTGAGGAGAAAAAGATAAAAACTCACCTAGACTTCGCGGATTCACTCAGAATACAAATCCTAGAAACCTTCTCCATAACTTCATGTAACTCCGTCGAAACCAGCTTAGCTTCCAAAATAGCTTTCAGTAAAGAAAATGAATTCGATTGACGCTCGTCGCTCTGACAATCCTCTTCCGCGTATAGAAGTAACGTTTTGAGCTGATCTACCTCTAGTTTGAAGTATTTTACGTTACGGATTAATACTGTTACTGCCTGGAATGAATGTTACAAGAATTCGTTCTAAATGGAACCAAAAATACACTCAACTCCTGTAATACTACTACTTATAGCCTACTTATAGCTACCTACCTACCTATCTATCTAATCTAGTAACTACCTACCTAATGTAAGGCTATCGACGCTAAGACTCATATAGCATTATTCATATAAACCTTGTGGTTTCCTTAGTGCTATAGTACAAAATAAGTTATAATGTATTTTTAAAACAATAAATTAAAAAAAAAACTAAAAAAAAAAAAAACTAATAGGGACTGTAAAAATACGTCACTGGTCGCAAAAGAAACCTAACTCAGAAATTTTTATTACACAAATCAATATTCCTGTTGCCTTTGCACTTGCTATGGGCATGAGACAGGCGTTATAGCTCAGTTGGTATAAGCTGCCTTCCGTGCTGTGGGACGTGAGTTTGATCCCCACTGAGAACAAACATTTGTGTGTGGCAAACACGGATGTTTGTTTTGTCTGGGTGTGATTATGTATCATAAGTATGTATTTACAAAAAAAATGTATATAAGTATTCTATCAGCAATCTAGTTCCCACAGTACAAACTGCTTAGTTTGGGACTAGAGGGCGTTATGTGAAATGTCCAAGGATATTTATTTATTTATAATTACAATGTTGCTACGTCCTTTACACTTGTATTGGGCAAGAGAGAGAGAGTCTGTAATTAGATTGGCTGCGTAAACAATTATTAAAAACACTAACCTTAAAAGCATTCCGTACTAAATGATAATTATCATTCTGCTTAGTGATCTCAAACGTTGCATACTTGTGTAGTATCCCAAACAGCATCTTCACAATATCCTGCACCATTTCTTCGAGCGTCGGAGTACTGACTCGTATTGTCCACAAAGTGGTAATACACTTCATAGCAACAGTAGTCACTTTTACATGGTCACTCTTCAACGCGTCTACTAGTAAAGGTATTAATGGGTCGACGAATGCTCTGCAATCGACTCTAGATACCTTTTCTCGCTTGAGAATAACGTATAGAATATTTAGACTGAATTCGACTAGAACGTGTGCGTTCGCTTTGCCTGATAACTTGACATTTCTCGCCTGATTTTCTTTGTTTCTTTTCGGTGTTACTGGGATTATGAAGCAGTCTGGTTTTGCGCGTTGCATTTTTTCTCTCTGCGCGTCTGATATCTGTCTCTTTGGAGCGCCTAGTACGAATTCCGGTATGCTTTCAGAAGCTATTCCGTGTAGAAATATAAACAAAGATTCGATATCTACAAACTTGTTGGCTACTAGTCCGGTACTGATATGCATCATTGCTTCTTGAACTTTTAGAACTATCTTCTTTGAATGATGCTTTTGCAGAACCTCTTTGAACGGTAGTAGAAGGTTGATCAGATGGCTTTCTGTTATGTTCTGCGACACAATCATAAGAGTCACGTAGCTTTTCTTGCTCGGTTTCGCTTCTGGCGTTTTATAATGCAGTTTATCTACTTCTTTTTCTTCGGATAATGCTCCGAACAGATCATTGACACACACATCGAGTATGTAGTGTAAGTTTTTATCGATATCTCCAGGCATAAAGTCCGATTTTAAAGCGTCAAGTACAGTATGTATTGTCGCTACTAGTACGTGCACTTGGAAGCCCCTAGTTAGAAGTATAGTTAGGTGTTCTAGTAGTATTCTTAAGTAGCTAGTGCCGATTGTAACCATTATCTTTTTGAGAATATCTCGAGCCATGAGCCTCACTTGTTTAAGTGGCGATTTTAGGAAGGAGCAGAGTTTTACGAATATTCTGAAAGAATTTAATCAAGATTTATCATTGTGAATTTGAAAACAGTGGATTGGAGTACATTTGAATCAAGAATTCATGATTTTACTTTCGCCTATTCAAAACTGAAAAAAAACCTACCAAACATATTACGGAAGATGAAATGTTTTCAAAATAAAAACCAATCAAACAAAGCTTGGGGTACTAGTTTAGTTTATATAATCTGTGCTTTGGGCAACATTTTGGTTTGAACCTAAATCAATACAAGAGAAAGGTTTAATGATTGAATCTACTTACCCAGGAAGCTGATACTTCAACAGGTCTCCAGGTAGTCTCTGCAATAACTTAACCAGGGCTAAAGCTATGGGCACTCTTTGCATTTCCTCTTCTTGTCGATCAATGCTTGTTTTCCGTCGGTTTACTTTGTGAGATTCTTCGTGGTCTGTCATTTTGCCGATGGCGCTGAAAATAGACAGATTGTCTTTAAAAGAGTTATCAATTTAAAGATGGGAATTTACCCACTGTAATTTGTTTAGGCTTCTAAAGCTATCAGAAAAGAAACTCGTGAAAGAAGTCTCAAAGAAGGGGAAAGAGTAAAGGGAAGACAGGATAAGTTACTTGAGTTAAATAAAAAAGAAAATCGCGATCATGTCGCGTCGGATAATGAAGAAGTAATTAAAAAACAGTAGGTATTTCATTTACACGGAACGAATGACTAAATTGTAATCAAAGTGAAGCCAATGACGTTTATCAAAGTCAAAGTGACCACTCATATTTAGCAAATAATACATTCCCACATTCCATTTGAAAATCACTTACCGGTTTAACTGTGGCAGTAGTCCAGCAGCCAAGGACTTTATAATCCTTTTTGCGACCGAAGGTGATACGATAGTCAACCTATCAAACGCTGGTTCATTTGAAACTTCCTTAGACGATTCCTCATTCGCTAACTCTTCGTCTGCTGCTTTTAATTGCTCATCTTCATCTATTGGACCTTCTTTTTCTTGTTCTGTGTTTTCTTCTTGGTCAAGATTTTGTTCGTCGATTTTATTAGTAGTTGATGTATCTTCTGTAGTTGATTCTTCTATTTCGTCAGATTTAGCTATTGTATCTTCTACTGATTTTTCTTTGCTTTTGTTATCATCAGATTTGGTTTTATTGTCAGTTTTCTTCTCTTTACCACCTTTCATTTTGATATTAATTCTACCCGTACCAATGTTATTGATCAAAGCCTTTGGGAGTTCAATATTCTTTGCTTTGGAGAAGTCAAAATGAAACGCGTCGAGTATACCGATGAGAATTCGAGTGAGTTGTTTTTGATGTTCAGTTGTAGTGCGCATTTTATTAAGATACAGTTTTAGAATCACTTCATAGTGGTACCATGGAAGTAGTTTACAGCAAGTAGCAACCACCTCTATACATGCATCTACCAACGTATTCTTTTCTGTAAATTTGTCGTCGCTCAGAAACATATACGCCAATGGTAGAATGAAGTTCGTAAGCGTTCTAGGCGTTGGACATTTTGTCATCTTTCTCGCGATTTTACAGAACTTCATAAGAGCTCTCACTCGTCTGTGCATTTGTAAATGGCACATGTTTTCAAAGAAGTCCACTTCTACGTCTTCTTTATTAGTAAAATGAGCTAGGTCTTGTAATACGACGTCTGCATCCGGACATTCTCGAGCTAAAGTCCCGAGTAGTGCGATGCTTTCATTTCTAAGATTTTCATTCTTCGTATCTCTGATTCCAGTTGAAATTAGTGACAAAACTGTGTCTCTGACTAAGAACTGACCATCTGCTGCTGATCTGTATTTCATAAGCAACTTTGGTAGTATTCTTTTTAGACATAGGCCAGCGCTATCGCGCAACCCTATATCTTTTTCTGTGCGGATGGTATAGAAGCAATTGTTTGTTATAAGTATGGCTAAATCAACGTCAATCTCGCCACTATCTGATAGTTTATATATCTCTTTGTACGCGTCAATTCGTCTGTCGAAATCTGGTTGTTCTATCCAACGTTTGTTGAAAGCATTCATTTCACTCACTATCCGTGCTATTCTTTCTAATGACTTCTTATTAGTGGCATTTCCAGCAATAGAAGAAAGCAGTTTTATGAGCAGCTTTCTAACATCCACAGGACCGACTTTGTTAAATAGTACTGCTATGTTTTTGATGTAAACTTGTGGTTGCGTACTGTGCCCCAATAAGTTGATTATTGTGTTGACGGCATACTCCATGTTTTCTTCGGCCATATTCATGCACACTTTCTTAACCAATATAGGTAGTAGCAATGTTAAAAGTTCATCACATATTTCTGGAGATGCAACCAACTCTGTTACTCTTGACAGGATCAAAAGATCTCGTTTGTTTACCGCGTTAGATTTAGCAGAGTTCGCAAAACGACGTTTCATAATCTCCAAAATACTTGGGATGTGTGGAATAAGAATCTTACTGCCATAATTCAGGTTTGGTACGTTGGACATTTCCTCAATAGCAAGTGTATTGAAAGATTCAATCGGTGGTAACTCTTGATCTTCTTCGTCTTCAGTTAAAGTCAATAGCTTTTCTATCATATCAAGAACTGTGTTCACAACGGTAGGAGATATTTTCGGTGCTGTCAGTAACTTGAACAACGCTGATAGAGCATTGGATGAATCAGTTTCTAAACAAGTTATCAGTAGTACGTAATATCTAGGGTTTTGAGACCATATTGATAGAATCTTGAGTAAAACTGTCGGGTTTTGGACGCATTCAATATGTAGTTTGACGATCATAGGAAACAGCAGAGACTCAAATATAACTTGCAGCTCTTCTTTATTCCACGGATATTTATCGTACTGCTCGAATAGCTTTTTCATTGTCGTCAATGCAAGAACTCTTAGATTTTTTATCACTTTGACATACCCTTTGTGGACTTTATCATCTTGTGCTAAAACCCCCGCTATAGTCGAACAGACTGCGTAGAATATGTTAAATAATTGCGATAGAAGTTCCTCTTTCATATACCCTCCAAAGTACTCTCTCACGACTTCGAATAAATTCAATACACTGTGTAGCTTTCCCGGTGCTGTTATGGACTTCAAATCCAAATTGGATAGCACTGTCTGGTGTATTTCTTTGGGAGACATCGGCATGTATTGCTTGAACTGTGAAAACGCCATTTCGATGAACATTTTGAGCTCCTTCTCGCCACATCCAGCTAAGTACCGCATTACTAGGGACCTCCTAGCTTGTCCCCCGCCTTTTTTATCCGCTCCAAGTTTCGATGTCATCTTTCCATATAGTATTCTAAGAATGATAGGAATTACATGTTCTCTGTCATCAGGGTGAATGTTTTGGGCGTCTTCTGTGATTTTGAATTGCGTCATTTCATCTTTGAACTTTTTCTCATCGACCAAATTATGCAAGTTTGTTTTGTATGGCAGTACGTTTTTGTTTTTGTAGTTCAGCACACAATCCAAGGCGTATTTTTGTAGGCCAGGGTTTTTGTTCTTCAGAAAATCCATGTAAAGCTCCCAAAATATAGGTTCCTTGTGCAGAGCTCGTGGGTTTTTGAATGTTGCTAGTACTTGCATTACATTTATTAGAGTTTTGAACACGATTTTCCCTGAAACTGTTTCTTTTGAATCTTCAATGTTCTCAATCATTTGTTCAATGTTCTCAATATTTTCTTCAGGCTCATCTACATCCATTTTGGTATTATCATGAATCTCCACGTTGATTTTCAGTGCGTTTTCATCCCTTCTATATTCATCATCAATAAAATTCAAAAACAATACCACCACATCTCGGTTTTTCGCTTCGCAAACTTGAATGCAATTCGTCATGACTTTCAACATCAGGTTTCTGTAGTTGTACACATCAGGTCTTTCAGATAAACTGTTGTAATCTGAATACAGATCTTTGATTATAACATTGTTTGTGTCTATTTCACTATCAAACTGAAACTGTTTTAGATTTTTCTTCGCGTTGACAAATGATGACTGAAGAGCAGAATGGAATGGAGGCCAGAACTCTTCAGCTGGCAGTGCGTTTCCATATCCGGCTACAAATTCCGCAACTGGCTCCCAAAGGAGTTTGAAGTTAAAGTACAAAGCTCCGAGCATATAATTCAGACCAAAGAGATGGAAATCTGTATCTTTTGCTAGAACATACTGTGTGCTGTTAAAGGTCATATTTTGCAGTAAGCTGATCTGAGCTCTGTATTCTTGGATAGAAGGTTTAATAGACTCTACTTCATAGCATTTGCTGAATATCTCAAATTTCACACTGGTTTCTTTTCCACTTTTGTTCAAACCCTCGACGTTTTCGAAAAGTTTGTAAATGTGAGTAGTCAATAATCTGACTACATGGAAAGGAGAGGATACATTGCTCTTCAAATAGGAATCCACTAGCAACAAATGTGGATATGAAAGCTTGTTTTCATGCTCGTATGCAGTCAAATACAGGTCTAACAAATGTAAGGCACATACGTAATTTGGATCTGCTGCACATGGAAGCATTATAGGTAGAAGTTTTTCAATATCACTGATTTCATTCAGTTTTTTGCAACTTGAAATATGAATAGCACACTCCATAGCATTTGCAAGAAGGAATAAAACTCTTCTAGCGAATTTAGATAAAGCGGTTGTGTCACATTGAAATTTGTTGTGCTCAGGCTGGCTTTCCAAGTTGTAACTAGCCAAGACGGTCAGTAGTTTGGAGATGAGAAAACTCAGAGCATTGATGCAGTGGTCAACATCTATCTTTTCTATGTGTGGTAGGCAGTATAACACATTCATCAACTTAGTGGGATTCTCAACAATATTTTCAATATCATCATTGAGAACAGTATTGAAATGCTCCATAAATGTAGGTAGATATCTGCCAAAATCAACAGGATATTTCACCCATTCAAATAACTTAATACCATTTTTGGATAGAGGTGACTTTTTCAAGCAGATTCTAGTCAATGCACACATTGCTTCATTGTCAAACTCAGATTGTATTACAAAGTTTATGAATGGCGGAAGAATGTGCATATCAAATTGTGAATAGTCGATTACATTCTGCACAAAGTTTATCAGTATGTTTGGGTATGGTAGTGGCAGTAAAACTTTAACAATTATACTAGCATGTTCTTGAGACAAAGAGACATTAGGCGATAGGAGTAACACAGCCCCGATCTGTGAGCATACTTCTAGAATACTCTCTGTAGACTGTTCGCAGACCACTTTGATCAGTAGAAGTACAAACTGTGGTGGATTCGACAGGTACTTTCCATTCTGATGCTCGATAACTTGACCTGCAAGCCTTAGTATATACTCCAAACCTTTACTCTGCTCATCATTTTCCTTCAGAATCTCTTCCGTGTATTTGAGAATACTGTTCCAAAAGACAGTATACTCTTTATGTGAGATTGTTTGCAAGCTGTCTTCAAAGGTTTGTGTGAGGACTTTGAAAAGAATTTCTTGATGCTCTTTGTTTTCTTTCAGGCATTGAAGAAGTAGTGGCAGGAAGGTTTCAATGCAGCTGTGGAATTTTCCAGTCACTCCTCTTAGGATCTCAAATATTAAGTGACCACATCCTACTATAGCCTGAGAAAATACAAAAAATGTTTGAAAAGCAACTGTTGCCTGGCTTAAGTAAATACCTATACTAAGCTAATATAATGGTACTTACATCATCATTTGTTTGTAAGTAGGTTAGCAGCAGACCTACAAACTTCTTTTTATCCCTTATATCTCGAGCCACAAAGGCAAAACTTTCAGCAGCAAAATTATTAATGTACTGTGGCTTATTCTCACTCAACAGTGGTATTATTCTCTTTAGTACCACAGCAATGTCTCTCTTGAGATAGGGCTTGAGTACTTTGAACAGGAACGCAAGACAGACCAGGGTCCATTCAAGTTGCTCAGCATTTTTTGTGTTCAGTAGCTTTATGAGGATATCCAGGAACTTTGGAAAGTGGGGGTAGAAATCTTCTCTTAGATCTTTTGCTAGTGATACCAGGATTCTGGAAGTAACAAAACATTTAAGACCATAGAAGAGATATTTTTTTATACTTCATAGTAGGCAAACAAGCATATGGCCCCCCTGTTTGGGAGCTTTATACACTAACAATCTGATAACTATACCATGCTATAGGTACTTAGTCAGCTATGGTTTTTATAAATGTTACAGAGACTTGAAAGTTACTCACTCCAGTAAAGGTTGTATGCACAAAGGATCCTCCAAATTCAAATACTTCTCCAATATATCAATAACTTCATCTTTCTTGTGAACCAGCTGTGTTAATGAGAATGTGCCGAAGACATCTCGCTTGAACTTTTTGAAGTTCTCCGTCAAATTGAGCACATGCCATTTTTGTATGGCCAGGGAGAAGTGGGTATCATTTTCCTCTGGTAGTTTTGTGTATTCGTGCTCAATGTAGTACAGAGCGGCATGACGGATGTCGATGCCATTTATACGCTCGGCAAATGGAATAAACTAGAGACAAAGAGCAAAGAAAACTTGGCTTATCTAAAAAGGATTGGGAAAAATTATATGCATAAAAGATTTTTTCTGAAGAAGACATAGCAATGAAGTCCATTTCTAGGTACGAGATGTTGCTTCGTTAGTCTATTTACAGTTTTGCCCCACAAATGTGAAAGAAGTAAATTAGTGCAGCAGACCTAACCTCTAAAAATGTTCTTTCTTACCCGAAAAGTATTTGTGGTTTTATGTTTAACAGGTTTGCTTTTCATTTTCTTATCATTAAAGCAGCTTGTTTATTACGGAATTCACTGCACTAGGTACCTATTTATTTCATAAAGATCAACGAATTCCCACGCTTGAATCGTTTTGTAAAATCAAAACAAATCTGAAGTAGGCAACACAACACATGTTTTTGACACTAGCTTTGACATGATTGACAGATAAGCATTTGACTGATTTGGCTTGTCTACTATGCTTAAGCATTGTTCACACGTTCAAGCAAGACCGATGCCGACAGTTTTGGCCAAAAAATTTGGTCTATGCCGAGGTCTATGCCTACAATCATTCACTCTTCGCTCTCTTATTTTATTTATTTATTTATTTAATACTTTATTGCACAAAATTATAAATTTGTTACAAAGGGTGGACTTAATGCTGAAAGCATTGTCTGCCAGCCAATTTTACCGTCACCGTTGTCGATGACTGGCCAAAACAAATTTGCAAATTATCTCTAAATCCAACAAGATAATCAAATCGAAGGAAGGAGTTGTTTTAGTAGGGACTGAAAGCTTTCTGGAGCTTTAATTACTTGTTCAATGCTCGCTAGATTTGTAAATTCCCTGCCTACTGGCCTCTCGAATCAGCTGACGAAGCTCTATTTTCAAGGTGGGTACCTAACTTACATGCAATCTTATCGTTCGCCGGTTGATAACACTGTGGTGTTTTATGTGTTTTTGTTCGTAGCTCTTGTCCGCAACCAGAGAGAGGCTCACAGTTTACAAGTGCACCACAAATACAAAACCATGGACGTAAAGATATTGCCAGCGCTTCAAGATAACTACATGTATTTGATAGTAGACAAGGCTACTAATGAAGCAGCGATAGTTGATCCGGTGGAGCCGAAGACAGTGTTGAAAGCTGTACAAGAGCAGGGTGTAAAGCTCACAACGGTGTTAACTACTCATCATCACTGGTAAATCACCGGCTTCTTTGAAGCCTCAATGATTTCCGTCATTCTATTCTTTAGAGAGTTCTATAAAACCATTCTATTAACTTTTGTTATTTTTTCTTGTTTGTGTAACTCATAGGAAAAGATTCAGCCCTATTTTACCTAATACCTTGTAATTATTTCAGGGACCATGCAGGGGGTAATGAAGATCTGGTGAAAGAGCACCCAGGCCTCACAGTGTATGGAGGTGATGACCGCATTGGAGCTCTGACTCAAAAAGTGCAACACAACACCACATTTAACATTGGGAATTTGAATGTACAATGCTTATTTACACCATGCCATACTTCAGGACATATTTGCTACTTTGTAACAGCTCCAGAAGAGGGAAATGACCCTGTTGTATTTACAGGTACCTACTTCCTTGAGACTACCTACAAAAATCTTATCATTAGGTCCTTATCTATAAAATAATTGATATTTGCTTGGACAGTATCAAAAATTATTGTCAATTATACATAGAAATTCTATGATTAATCATAGTAGAAAACCTTTAACCATTTTATATATTTTAACTTTCTAATATTCAGGAGACACATTATTCTTGGGTGGATGTGGCAGATTCTTCGAAGGCACAGCTGACCAGATGTACCAAGCTCTGATAACAATTCTAAGCAATCTACCAGATCACACAAAAGTATTCTGTGGCCATGAGTACTCCCTACAAAACTTGAAGTTTGCAGCCTATGTTGAGCCAGAAAATGAAGATGTGAAGAAAAAGATTATCTGGTCCTCTGAAAGAAGGCATGAAGGGCAACCCACTGTAAGTTGGTTCCTGCTAGATTTTTTCAGTTATTGGGCTGTATATAAGATAGCATGTCATGAGATGAATTGATCAGTCTGTACTTACACCTAGAACCACCTGGGGTCAATTAGACTAAAAACCTTCATCAACTGAAATGCAGCTAATTCATAGTTTGTCAGTGGAAATGCAGCTGAAATGTAGCTTTTCATCTGTTTTTAGGCTATTCCGATCCATCTGCAGTGGCATTTCAGCCAAGCTGAAGATTGATTAAACCATAGTTGGAACTCACAGATGATTTGTACCTTGTCTGTGTTGGAACTGAATATAATGTCAACTGTTGTAAATTACTAGAATTGAGCCCCTAAGCCTAATGTTTGGAAGAAGTTGTAATGATTTTACTGACTAAAGTTTATGAAGTACCCATAGTGTGCCTCCATATTCCCCATTCATTTATCAGTTTTTACTTATTTCTAGCTTTGCTTCTCTAAAGCCCAAATGGGCAGTTTACTAGAATTTTCGTCATCCACAGTGACATCATTTTACCCAAACTGTTGTCGAATGTTATGTAATTTCAGGTGCCATCAACAATATTAGAGGAGAAGCAATACAATCCATTCATGAGGGTAACCCACCCTACAGTCATGAAGCATGCAAGAAAGCATGATGCTATCGAAACTATGAAAGCAATTAGACTTGAAAAAGATAATTTTAAATGATCACATTTATTTTCGAGCACAAGGGTTTATTTTATGTCTGTTATATTTATTAAGTTGATATCTAATAAATGGTTTTTACATAATATGTAGTTTGTTTCATCTATGTATTGTTTTCAAAGAAAAACTGTAAGCACAGTTTATAGATCTTTATTTTTCAAAATATGCAGATCACTGTATGTCTAAAATAATGTGCCATAAAATTCAATCATAAGCACAATAAAATTATTAAGAAAGTAATTCCTAATGGAAATTTATCTTATGAGTATAGCCACAATTATAAATAAAAACTAAACCACATTTACTGGCACTCAAGCATAGATTCATATGAGAATGTACTCATATCTATGCTTGAATAACAATTTCTTTATCAGAAATACAAGCCCAACTTATCTGGAGGAGCTTATTGTTGTGAGTCATTTTCTTTCTTTATAGTATTGTATTGTGACATTTGTTCAACATATTTCTCTTTTGACTTCTCAAACATTGCTACGTACACCTGAAAATATTAAACTCAAATTATTGTGGTATTCAAAACAGGTTTATCATCTTCATTTAATTATTATTTGTAATTAAAAATCTGCTATACTCAGTAAAGGGCCCCACACAGTGTAAAACTGCGTCTGGGCCTAAACCTACTGATATATTGTTAGATCTAGATTGGATGAGTAACTCAGCCTTACCCGTTTCTCATCATTGCTTAGTGATCTCCACCTATGAGCCAACTGCCTTGTGACCTCTTGCTTAGATGGCTCTGCACCTTCTTCAGAATTGGTTTCTGCAATGACTAGTGGCCGCTGCTCTTGACAGAATTGAAAAAATGCATTACATGGCTTCTTGGGTGCATTGGGATCTTTTTCAGGCTAAAATATGTGAAAAAGAGGTTTACTAACTGTTATGTTATTCAAATTAGTTTTGAATATCATTGTGAATGTTTTCACAATTACATAAGCAAGAGCAACTACAAACATACCCTATCAGCTTTGCTCTTTCGTTTAGCCGCTTGCTTTTTGGGTCCAGTGGCATTTTGTTTTTCAGCTTGTTTGACAATTCCCAAAGGTCTCATCATAGGACGTTGTCTTGGTAAGGCATTGCTTGCATCAATGGGTGTGGATCTAAAAGGATCTTCATGTCTATCCAATCTTTCTATGAGCAGTTTTATATCTTGTTTGTATCGTTTTGTTAATTTCTTAGATGCCTTTATTCTGGAAGGATATAACACAAATAGTCAGTTCATCTGTTAGGTAATTCATCATAATATTAGGATGTATTTGTCCACTGCCGGATCTTCCCCATAAATTTATAGAAACATTCATTTTGAGCCTTCTAGACCTAGCAGTTTTTCGCGATCATGTTAGTCCAACCACAAACAGCTGGGGCGCCGTATAACGGTTCTTTCCTATCAACGCTTTGGTTACCTGATTACCTACTTACCTATTGATTATTTATATAAAACTCAAACCTGTAGATGAGCCTATCATTATCCTGTTGTAAAATTTCGCATCGTTCCAGCATGAGTTGATATTTTCGACGATAAATATCTTCGCGCGGCAAGCTCACCATATCCTCGGTTTCAGAATCGTCAGAATTCTCCGACTCTGTTGGTTGGACTGTCATTTTAATTTATTTCACGGCTTCTCGTTCTACGAAACAAATTTCTTTTTATTTAGCGCACTCAGCTGACGCTTGCTGTCATCGATCGAGCGAGTTTTGTTTTGTAGGTACGTTTGGGTTTGTTTGAGTTTGCACGGGGTTTGCTTTGTCATGCAAGCAAGGCAAGCAAACAAGCTGTACCTACTGGTTTCTGTACATTTAGCATGCATTTATTTGTTGTTGCGGTGTAGGTATTTTACTATTTAGTGGTCTCTTTTTAACTAGCGTATTTATTTATTTTATGTCAGACACTAGCCGTCGCCCGCGGCGTTGCTCGCGTTCTAGACCCATAAGAGTGTGACTTTTCAAAATTTCTTTCTTAATGCACACCTACACTACCTACATAAGGATACTTACTACCTTCCAAATTTCATACCTGTAGGACTTATGGTTTAGGCTGTGCGTTGATTCTAATTTCTAAGTCAGCTTCAAGAGTTTTTTATACATAATTATATTGATGATGATAGCCATAAGCACCATCGGCAAGCCATAGGATATTGTTATAACGCCAAGCCATAGATAACCATAACCACTTCGTAGCCAACATTTAAAAACTAACACAATCAGTGATACGGAAACGGATGATTGGATAAAATGCGCGGTAAACTTTGGATAAAGTATTTCGCGCCGATTTCTATTGTGGATTGACCGCACCGCGATTGCGCGCAGCCTATAAGATTTCCCCGGGCTTCATTGATCTGGGAAGGCTGCCGGCCTTGCCTACTTCACGATGAAATACTGCAGTGTTTTGCTTGAAAGTTCAAAATAGGTACCTACCCAGGTACCTCCGTGACGTGTGTGTGTAAAATGTAACATAGATTAGAACAAAGGTACCTACATAATATGCAGTAAATAAAACTATCTTGTGGTTGTGACACAATGATCGAATAAGAAATATAATGTGTAAAATATCACAAATGCCTTCCAAAAACCGCTATGACATGGATTCCGGTGCTAACGAGGCGAACTATGTTCATTTGTTTCATATCATTATTTTTAATTTATCTAATTTATGCCTTGAGTTACTGTATAGTTGACAAAAATGAGGTAAGACCCAAAGCCAATATTCTTAAACCTTGTAATGCTCACACGCCAAGGATTCCGCACGCAACCAAGCAAGAAATAAAACTAATCACATAACGGAAATAACGCTTTTAGGTTATTTTCCGGCTTTCATTAGGTAGGCACCTACATTGTAAATGTTTTTTTTTCAGGTAACATTAGAATACGTGGTTTTACGGCGCACCTTAAAAAAATACAAGAATGCTTCTTACCGAGTCGCTTCTTTTCTCGGATTTTACGTGAATGATAGTCATACGTACCGTAGACTGAAGAACACAGTTCCTATAAAGAAACTACCTGATGCTCTTATCATTGGAGTTAAGAAATGTGGAACGAGAGCGCTTTTAGAATTTTTAAGGTGATCATACCTATACCACAGATCATATTTTATAATATTATACCTACCTACCTACCCTGTACCTACTAGGTACATAGGTACCTAATACCTCTATTTATGGGAACACTATATTATGTAGCCATTAGACTAATTGTTTGTTCAATAAGTGTACCTAAACCCGTGTTGGGTGTCCTATTTTAATAAATTAAAGAAATAAAATAAAATAACAACTTGTAAGTAGGAACCTAGATGTGGGTAATCTTTTCAATATTTTTAACCCTTTCAGATTACATCCAGATGTCCGAGCCGCAGGATCGGAGGTACACTTCTTCGATAAGTTTTATCATAAAGGATTTGAATGGTATCGGTAAGTTTATACCTAGATAGGTACCTAAATCCTTAAAAATTGGTAGTTATCATCAAGTTGATGCAGACCTATACCCTATCCTACTGCTTCTAAGGATGTATGGATGTTAGTTACTCTTTCACGCAAAATCTACTGATCCAATTTGGATGAAACTTATATTATATTGTCCGTGAGTTGGATTAACACATAAGTTACTTTTTATCCCGGAAAATCAAGAGAATCCAGCGGGTCGCGCACGAAGTTGCGTATGGAGATAGTAAAGAATATTTTCATGATTTTAGAGACAGAATGCCCCCAACTCTCGAGGGTCAGCTAACAATGGAGAAGACCCCGTCGTATTGGGTGACGCGGTCTGCACCCAGGCGTGTTTATGCTATGAACCCTTCAGTCAAATTGCTGGCAGTTGTAAGAGACCCAGTCACAAGAGCTATCAGTGATTACACGCAGTCTGCTAGGTGAGATGTTTTTGACAGCTGTGAAATCCATCATCATTCACAAAACTTTCCCATGCATGATTAAAACAATGATATCTAGTTTACAATCTAGGTAGGTGCCTCAAGGTGTCCAAAAATTATATAGGTAGGTACCTACAACTAGGTAATTAAGTTAATATAATACCTAGAATAGATTCCAAAATTCATAAAATCGTTCTTTTTAGAAATCTATGGGGAAGACCGATGTCCAGTACCTAGTTGACTTCTAGAAGCTGATTATACAGTTGGAGACGAGCTAAAACAGTCATAATAGCCCTCAGATAATCTCCATAGGTTTTTTATTTTCCAGCAAACGCCCAACCCTCCCTCGTTTCGAAGACCTGGCGCTGGTAAACAGCACCATGCGTTGGAACGGGGCTCCGTCCTCAGTTGTGGATGCTTCGTGGCCGCCAATCAGACTTGGGGTATACTCGCGTGCTTTGAAACGGTGGCTGAGGAGGTTTCCAAAGTCAAAGTTACTGCTGGTCAGCGGGGAGAGGCTGGTTGCGGATCCAGCCGCTGAGATGGCAAGGGTTCAGGTGAATATTTGTTTTTTGTTAATACATATTAGGTAGGTACCTACCTAAATATTCTTGGACATATCAAACAACGCTCTCTAGTCTCAAACTAAGCAACGCTTGTACCTACCTACTCTAAAGTTTTTTTTTGTAAATACATAGGTACTTATGATACATAGTAACACCCAGGCACAGAACAAATATCATGTTTTGCCAAACACAAATGTTTATTCTCGGTGGGGATCGAACCCACGACCAACAGCCCCCACAGAAGGCAGAGCTACCGACTGAGCTATGACGCCTGTCAATATATATACAATTTAATTTTCAGGAGTTTCTTGGTCTGAAGCACGTAATAACCGACAAACATTTCTACTTCAACTCCACCAAGGGCTTCCCCTGCCTTCTCAAATCTGAAGGTAGCTCTACTCCCCACTGTCTCGGGAAAACTAAGGGTCGCAGCCATCCTCACATAGATCCTAATGTCATCGCCAGACTGAGGGACTTCTACAGACCCTTCAATGAGAGGTTTTATCAGATTTCCGGGATTAACTTTGGATGGCCTTGAATTTATTGTGATTTGGTATACCTACGGATAGTAGGTATTATTGTGAATATTGTGATGATATGCGGCGGCAGACCGGTTGGTAGTTTTAAGACAAAACAACGTCCTTTAGATATTAAAATATAACGTAGTAAACTTATTAACACTTTCGTCATCGTGAATAGTGGTAAGAAACTCTTTGCCTTCAAACTGGGAAACTACATAATAGATAAGAAAAAATATGCAAAAATCAAGCAATAAAATGTCGTAGCATGCAGAATCACGTATCGTTTTCCATGATTGTACGCTTTGGGTGCATTAAAAATATCGTAGACTAGTAATGTAAAAAGATTTATTAAAAACTATTAGCTGTAAGTACTCTCCTCCCTATGGAACGGTTGTGCAGGCCTTAGAGAGCCATTGCTTTTAGCCTAGATCAATGTTTAGACTAATCTGCTCAAGCTTTTAGATAGGTAGCTAAATACCTCTATGTTACAAATTATTTTATGGTTGAAAAAAAGAAGTTTAATAAGGTTTTTAGGGTTGCACTTTCACCTTGTACCAGAGGTACCCTAAAATATTTTTACCTACTTTTACATATCATTTTGAGATTATTTAGTAGAAAAATGAGTTTTTTAGGTAAGAAAACATGACCTGTATAAAATAAAATTTTAGGTCTACTTTTGTACCTACCTAGTACAGTTAGATACAATAAGCAATAGAACCATGAGTTATGTTTAGAATATATTCCTTAAAATATGTAAGTACCGTATACCTACCTAATTAATACCTATGCATTGCCCTCCAACCAAAATCGCTGTGTCATATTATTAAATTTAATCGTTAGCTAGTAAAATGCGGTTTTAAAGTATTAAAATTTATTAAAGGATTTATACCAAACTGTATTTCAGTATTTACATCCTTACTGCAGCTTTTCTTTATAAAATGTTTTACTTAATAAGTAGGTAGGTACAACTTAAAAATAGACTGGGTTGGAATATTTACTTAAAAATGTTGAAAATCTTATTACTTATTCTAGTTATGTCTATATGACCGCATGCTACACAAACTTAGTCTGAATCGAGACTCAGCCTAGCATCACTTTTTTAATGATTTTTACTGAGTTTCAAATTATCTGTAAATGAGTCTCAATTCAGATTTTCAGCATACAAACTTGAGATTACGGTAAGACTTTTATTTGTACAGACTAATCGCTTCCGTCGTAAATAGGTAGATCCTTAGGGTTCATTTGTAAGTAGCTTATGGAGCCAATACCGACGACTGCGAAGACTAAATTCACATTGTCGTCACACCTTGCGTGCAGGGCCGCCACTTGAGCTCCAGACGGAAATTCAGAGCATTCACTGAAAAAAGAAACAAAGAGATTTGAACCTGTGACCTTCGTATTGAAAACGAACAAACGCACGCATGATTTTATTGTACCTACAACTTTGAGATCGAAAGAGATTCTTTGAATCGAAATCTAGTTTGTGATAATACACTTGTGCTACATGAAATGTTTGGTTAGATACTTACTTTACGCATACAATTCTAAAATGTGGCTTTGGTGGGTCAGTTTTCCGGAAATTCTGCACGTCTCTATTGTACACGTCAAAGTCAATTGTCAGACTAGTTTCCTGAACATCCGTTGCAGTTTTAATTATCCTCAGTTTTTCCAACGAGGCGGCCCAATCTTCAGTTGGCTCTTGAACTAGAATAGACTTCCAAGATGATTCATCTGTTGTGAAATGTCTTGAACGTTCTGTCAAGTCTTGTTCAAAGTCTGAAACTGCCTCCATGTGTTCGCAGAATGATAGTTTGAGATCGTCCCATGTGTCAAATGCATCGGAGTCGTCCATAAAATCGTATAACTGTTGGCTGTCTCTAAACAAATGCTGAGAAGCAAGCTTGGAGCAACAAAGCGCTTGACCGAAGTCATCGTGACCGGGAAGCCAACTTTTATCGAAGTATTTTAGCAAATCTGTTGAATTACTTTCCACAGATATAACTGGCCCTTGGTCTTCGTCTCGGTTTTCATCTGACCGGCTTGTACTAGCACCTTCATTGACTTTTTTTAAAATGCTGAATGGGTTTACTAGTTTTCGCTTCTTATTTTTAGAGGTATCATTATTATCGCCATTGGACTTTCGTTTCTTATTGGTCCGTATTATGTCATCCGTAGCTACGACGTCAGAATCAGAGCTGCTATCGAGAACAACTAACTTGTTATCTTTTAGTTCTCCTTTCGAATCTAGGTAGAAGTCCGAATTGAATGTTTTATTGAAATGTTTTAGAAGAGTCTGTAACCCTCTCTTGTGCTTTGTCACCGATTGGTTTTTCCTTTCCATATTCTTAAGACGTGCTGCAAGAGTTTTTACGCTTTCTAAATACTTGTCAAACTTCGAGCTTCCCTTCGAAGATTTTGTACTCCGAACTTCATCATCGTCTAGCTCAATAGTTTCAATATCCCCTTGGTAATCGTCAACGACGTTGAGATTACGTGTGATCCTTATTCTTTCATTATGAATTTCATTGAATCTCGCTATGAGACCCATCAGAGATGCGATGCTGTTATCAGGCAAGGTCGGAAGCCGTTTCAATTTGTCCGCCAAGTTTTTAATGGCCTCTAAGTGGTCTTCTTTTATGTTGTGTAGTTTTTGTCCCTGGTTTTGTAGGTATTGGTTTCCAATATTATTTTGGCTGTGTGGATATTGCCGATACTGGCTACGAGAGTTATTTTGGTTATATGGATACTGGTTTCGAAAGTTATTCTGATTCTGGGGATTGTGGTGGCGTGGGTATTGGTTTCGAGCGTTGTTTTGGTTCTGTGGATATTGGTTTCTAGCGTGAGTATAAGGAGGTCGCGGTCTGGGACTAAAGTTCGACGGCATTAAATGCATCATTCTATAGAAATATGGGTGTTGATTGAAATGTTGTCTAGGGAAATGTGACCTCCAAGTCGGAAAGTATCCGTATGGTTGTTGGAACATTGGAGTGCTTGGAATGTATTGAGGCATTTCTGGAGTAGGTATCGCCGCACTTTCAGATTCACTAGAATTTCTGATCGTTTTGTACATTGCTCTATTTTCAATCGAAGTGTTTGATTTAGGTCGCTCATTTTTTTTTATATTTTTCACGTTTTTTAGATCCAACTCGTAAGATGTTTGGTTCAAAAAGACATTTCGTGGTAAGAATTCTTCACTGGGAACTTTTACTGTGACTACTTGTTGGTTGCAGCAATCGGGAATGTCATTGAATGTTTCTTGCATGCTTTTAGGATTCGAAGGTTGAATTTTTCGGTTTTTTATTTTGTGCTTCGTGATTTGGTAAATGTTTATTATCTGTCTTCGATTTGTATCAACGCTTTTATCTTCATCTGTCAAAAAAAATTATATTTAGTAGGATTTGGGTAGGTAATGCATGGTAATGCTAACTAAGGTAACTAAAATTTAGATTTTTTAGTAAAAGTTCGACTCAGCTTGGCAACACATACAGGATGGGTACTTTAAACTCCCCAAGTTCCGAGTACAAAGGTAAGTTGGCAAGTTTTGATTATTCTGTGTGCTTACCTCTTTTTGTAGACGATGATACAGTATTCATTTCGATATCAGCAGTCCCTTCACTTACAACTCTTATAACACCAAGTTCATCAATTGAAAACAAAACTGAAATGAATATTATTAATTATTTTAGTACTATATCACAAATTAAAAATATTTAAATCTTCTACTAAAAACATGTCACTTGTTTAGAATATACCTTTAGAATCAGTAGATAAAATTTCAGTAGTTCCAACATCTTCTACGTTTTGAGAATAATTTTGATTGGTTTTTGGTACATTTATTGGTAATATGTTTGTTGCACATTCCATGTTAGAATCTAGCGCTCCATCCGATGTTGAATTGCTTGAAGTATCTGGCGCAAGTGGCAAGTCTACTGCCATATTGCTATCTGATGGAAGTGGCAGATCTACTGCCATATTGCTATCTGATGGAAGTGGCAGATCTACTGCCATATTGCTATCTGATGGAAGTGGCAGATCTACTGCCATATTATCTGATGGAAATGGCAGATCTATTGTTACATAAGACTTAATTGGAACATCTGTAGCAGATAGCAATGGCATATTATTCGATGGTGTTTGATATTCATTAGTAGTACCATTTGTTGGAGTTGGCTTGTCAATTACCATATCTGTGGATTTCATATTTGAAATATCTGGTTCTAATGGCGGTTCTTTTGCCATTTCTGAGGACGCTTTTGGCCAGTTAGAATCATTTAGAGCAACAGTGTCAGTTGGCAATGACATATCTAATGGTGTTTTAGATGCATTGTTTGATTTATCATCATTTAATTGCAGTGGCAGATCTATTGCCATATCAGGCTTATTTATAACATCAGTATCAGTTTGCATACCTGATAGTATTTTAGACCCATTAGTAGTTATATTATCATTTGGTATTGCTGTAATAGTTTCGTTATTTGAAATATTGTTATTATTTAGTAATTGATCCGTAGAACTACTGTTTGTAGTACTTTCTACCAATCCAGGGAGTACATCAATGTTACCATTATCATCTGAGTCCATCCTGTCAATGTTCTCTGCTAATAAATGGCTAGTTTCTGTTTTTGTAGAAACAGAAGTCGTTTGTTTCAATTGATTGTGTCTAAAGACTTTGTAGCCGACTCGGCTCATTGAGGCAAACACTTTGTATTGTGTAAGGTGTGTATCATCGTTTAGTAACAGGCTGTATGCCTTTTGAAGTGACACTGTTACTTGATTGTGTTTTAGCAGAAGACAGTTCTGAAA
The DNA here is from genome assembly GCA_918843925.1 of Eulithis prunata. Taxonomy (NCBI): domain Eukaryota; kingdom Metazoa; phylum Arthropoda; class Insecta; order Lepidoptera; family Geometridae; genus Eulithis; species Eulithis prunata. The sequence goes on along the minus strand of OU974014.1, from coordinate 2,818,302 downwards.
GGAAAAAAAGGGAATATTGGAAAACATTTCACACATCGCACAATATGCCTGCCTATAAAAAATATGAATAGGCCTTTATATCTATTGAAGATGATTTATACAGCGTCGGGAGGCAATCTATGCCTACATTTATCAGGACACTGTAGTGCCTGGGACAATGTTTAGATGGCTTGCCCAGCACCTATACCATCCTCTCAGCCTAGTCAGCCATATCCACAGGAAAGACATCTTAATATGTGTAGAGGTTACTAGTGATTAAGCTCAAAAAAAAATAGGGACCCTTATTAGAATAAAAAAAATCCCATGCAAAGCCAGGACCGGCCCCTAGTTTTGTATAAACAGGCATCTCATTTATAGATGTGTGCGGAAAATGATCCCACTGCTGTTTAAATAATCTTGATAAGATGCAAGGGCCAGATTATTATAATCAAAGAACACATACAGTCTCTATCAGATATAAGGCTTCCTCAGGGAAAAGAAAAAAGGTTCCATTGACATTGTGGCCCATGTACTGCCAGTGACCACCCACTTGTTGGGTTACTTCAGCCAGCTTTAGCTGGTCTCTCCATTCTGCGTGAGTGAGTGCACCACTGAAAATGGCAAAAAGTTTACTGTAAAAAGTAAGTTTACCATCTCAAGGTATGGTGGTCAAAAAAAAGGAATGAATGCACAATACAACGAAAGTTTGCATTCAGAACAACAGAACTTTGAAAACATTAATAATTTATCTAACACTAACACTTTATCAATTCTTTCCGCAGTGACCAATGACTTCCTCTTTTCTAATGCTGTTTGTATTTGCTTTGTCTCCAACCATGAGCCTTTCGGAGCCACCTCCTTAGTACCAATCTCTGGCAAAATGCATTTACTAACATTTCTGCCTCTGTCGACAATTTCTGTTCCCCTGGAAATGTTTGACAACAATTAAAGTGGTTACATGTAGCTAACATGCGTGGGACCTAGAAATGCCGCGGGTCGACCGACTTACCATACACCAGAGAGGTATCAGTTATGTACGTTCGCTACCTTCATAACCTGTCAGGCTAGTACTCGACTGAGCCAGGTATTATCTACCGACGGATCGATTGTTTTATCAATATAAGTTGACTTGGCAAACGTAACGTACGTGGCACTAATATTGAAAGCAACCGTGTGAAAGTTCAGCCACAGGTAGGTAAGTAATATTGATCTAGAAACAGTGATTTGCAAAGAAAATTCATAAATTCTGAAAGTAGGTAGGTACTTACGATAACATTCGCAGTGGTCTCGTATCCATTCTGAAGACACTAAGAAGAAATCTTGCGAATGTAAATATAATTTACGAATAATAAAAACCAATATCTCATTTTTGCCCACTACTTTACAAATCTACTATTTATTTTACTTCGGCGCTGCTACAACGAACAACAAACAACAAACGAACAAGAACCACATTTTTTGGATAAAAAAAAAAGATTTTATATTAAAAAAAAAACTTTAGTCTATGATGTGAGCTGAGCAAACCACATAATCAAACATTTTTCTCCGGCTGCTGAAATGTACGGGGTAGGGTGATTATGATGATTAAGTAAGTGAGAAATGAATTATTCTGAATTACAAATGAGCTACTAGTTACACTTACATTTTGCATAACAGATTATCTAAAAGTTAGTACAAGCTTCCCGCCGAGGTGCTTCTAGTGACACAGATTCAAGTATAGTCACAAAATTGACTACATAATATGCAGAATGTTTATTTTTACTTACAAGATTTTATACCTACCTACTTACTGCATTGCATGCGTACGTTTACCTACCTACATGATGGAGCCTGAAGCTGTTCAATGTAGGATAGTCTGTAGGATTTTTTTTTTGTTATTGGCGTCGCTCTGTTGATGCATTACCCATTTTGTGTAAAAAAATTAGGGAAACATAAGAAAAAAGCGCGGGGTCTGACATGCAGGTTAGGAAGAAGGATCTGTAGGGCTACTCTTGACCACCGCCGTTCCAAATTGGATCCGGATTTTGACAGATCTCGTGTCATTTTGTACTGAAAAATGACATTACTTCTGTCAAATTCCGTGAATCCGGATTGGAACTGTGTTCGAGAGGCAGGGTTAGGAATATACAAAAAAAAAAACAATATAAACAAAGGTGAAAAATATATACAAAAGGGAAATATACACAAAATAAAATTTTTATAATATTCAAATAAATAAAAGATGATAACCAATGTTAAATACAAGGGTCAAGGGTTGCTAAAAGGATATTAGCACTAGTAGGAAGGGGAATACAACATGCAACAAGATCTTGAAAGAGTTTTCTGTTTTTTTTTTATTATTGGATAATATTGGGAGCAAGCAAAAAAGATCCTGACTTATAATTTGTAAAGAAGTCCACTCTTTTTTTTTTTTTTTTATACATTATAGGCAGCCGTTTGACCACAATCTCACCTGATGTTAAGCAATGATGTGGTCGACGATGTAGCACGGCTACCTAGAAGATACCTATTCACTCTACTCTTGAAAACTTCCAAATTATAGTCATTCGGGAACACAGACGCCGGCAACGAGTTCCACTCTTTGGCTGTCCGCATAATAAATGTAGACGCAAAGCGTTTAGTGCGGAAAGTGGCATATCCACCATGAACGGGTGTCTCGTCTCCGTACGCCTAGTGGTCCGGTGATGGAATGGAGAAGGGGGAACTAGCTCAAACAGTTCCATTGCACACTCCCCAAAATGTATCTTATAAAATACCGACAGGCTAGCTACTTTCCGACGATGCTCGAGGCTCAGGAGCTTAGCCTCGACCAACGCATCGTTACCAATGAGCCTTTTGACTCGCTAGGATATAGGTGTTTGGTGAGTCCACTCGTCCCACCGAACACCTATATCCTACTCGTCCACTCAAGAGTATATTTTTTCTATGAGCCCACTTGACTGACGTAGGTAGGTACTTAATTTGTCAAAAAAATCTATGATTTTGGTTTTTACATTTTACAACAAAATTACTTTGAAAATTAGGTACCTACAATCGCAAAATCTCAGTTACTCAAACACAATATGGGTAACAACATATTTTTTTTTTTTAAAACCATTTCGGCCGACGAGCGCCGCCGTCGCCGACTGCTGAGCGCGGCGCTGGCCCCCTCGCGCCTGGCCTCGCCGTCCGTCGACTACAAGCTGCGCGCCGACCGCGACGGATCCAGCGAGGCCGTGGCGCGCGCGGAGCAGCACCGCGTCGTCGCCGCCGCCCGCGCCCGCGCCGATTGCGCGCGCCTCTGGGGGCAGGCGACTCGGAGGCAGCGCGTCGCGCCGTAGTGGCGGCGGCGCGGAGGCAGCGCGTCGCGCAATAATGGCAGCGGCGCGGAGGCAGCGCGTTGCGCTGTAGTGGCGGCGGCGCGGAGGCAGCGCGTCGCGCAATAATGGCAGCGGCGCGGAGGCAGCGCGGCTAAATGGTGGTGGTCTAACTTTTAAATGGTGTCTTAGTTATCTACATAAGTGGAAAAATTTACTGAATTTACTGATAGTCTTTTTAAATATTTAAAAAATAATAATAGGTACCTAATCATCATGTCGTGAGATGCGTCAGATAGGCATGTTAGTCAAGCAGCGCTACTAGCACTCTGTCGGTAACAGCAAGGTTGACTCACCGATGCGGCCACGGCGGCGGCGCTGGCGGCTCGAACGGCGGGTAGGGCGCGCCTTCGGTCTCCTGCACCAGGCCGCCCTTGTGGCTGAAGATGTGCGAGCCGCGTGCCCCTCCGGCACTACTGCCGGACCAAAATAATGTTAGCTTCGGACCGTTCAGTTAAACCGACAGCTGCACGTGGAACGGCAGCGGTCACCCCTACCGGGCTGATCGTACGGGTCGCCGCCGACGACCGGGTAACGAGTTGGATGCGGCCAGCGCGAGTGCGAGCCCATCGCGGCCGCCGCTTCCAACTCCGAGTCCGGGCTCCCCTAGAAAAGAACGCTAGCCGTTCAAGATGGAAAGATGCGTAGGAGTGGTGGTCCTCTATGTATGAATGTATATAACCTGCTCGGGACGCGGACGCAGCGGCGGCGTGGTGCGGGTTGCGGTGGAGGAGGACAGGCGAGGTCAGGTGCCTCGTCGCTGCCGTCAGCACACTGCGGCACGCCGCCGCATGCGTTGGACACGGCGATGCACTCGCCGCCGCGACGGCACTCGAACTGGAAACGGTTACATCTCCCTAAATATTCCTGGACATTTCTTGGACTTGGACTTCTATCACACAACGCTTAGTCCCAAACTAAGCAAAGCTTGTACTATGGGAACTGGTATATAGGTACTTTTTTTTGTAAATACATACCTACTTATGATACATAGTAACACCCAGACACAGAACAAACATATTAGGTACCTATTATATGTTTGCCACATACAAATGTTTATTCTCGGTGGGGTTCGAACCCACGACCCACAGCACGGAAGGCAGAGCTACTACCGACTGAGCCATGATGTCAGTCCTATTTTTTTTTCTATATTTTTGGTTTAGGCATTACAAAAACACTGTGACCGGATTTGGTGTGACTCGTTGGGAGTTCACCCATACAGTCTTGAGCGCTATAGCGGCAACTCTTCAAACTTGCATTTTACAGTATTTGAAGACTTGTCTAGTGACGCCAATGTGATACATATACGTGTTAGCAGCAGATCATCATGCGGAGGCGAGGCGGTGCTGGACCGCGCGGGGAGGGAAGCGCGCTGCGTCAGCGCCGGCGGCCGCTGAGCGCTGCTTGTGCTCCTGTACATAACCTGCTCGGGACACGGACGCGGCGGCGGCGTGGTGCGGGTTGTCCACGTCACGACGTGGATTCTTAGATACAGCTTGACCTCTCTAAACCAAAAGCCGCCTTTGGCACGAGGTTCATCGTATGCTGGTTGACAGATATTTTGGTGGAAAGTTTCGCACGCGTACGAAGTCGCGGGTATCAGCTAGTATATTTATATACAAGAATTGCTCGTTTAATGATATAAGATACGTAAGTAAGGTTAAAAACACCTACGTCGGACTGCAATGATTCAAGAAATAGAAATACCAAGGAGACCATAACCGGATAATTGGATTCTAAGACAGCGAAATAATTTTAGAAACAGAACCAGCCTTACTTTTGTAGTTTACCCCTTACAAATACCTAAAATCACATAAATAAAAAACTACAAAAATTGAAGTGGATTGCAAAAATGAAAATTGACTACGGTCACAGTACAAGCTACGCACAACCACAGCGTAGCCGAATGCTACGAACGCAGTGCTACGAGTAGTGCTACGAGCTACGACCGAAAAAGCTCGTTATTGAAAGGGCATAAATTATTATGTAGGTAAATATTTATGAAATTCGTATTCTTAATTTTCTGAGAAATATTTGTTACTCAGCATTACACTCTCGTAGCTTTTCAGTGCTTGATCAGTAAATGCGAATACAGGTCTGAAAATTAGAACATTATTGGTGCCGATTCTGCATTGCATTTTTATAATTTGACAGCGCTAACAGAGATAGTGGTCCTTTCATTGACTTCACACAAAGTTTTGTGTTCTCTGCGCTGTAAGATGTGGGTTCGATTCTTAATGTCTCATATTATGTATGTAACGTAGTTTTTCATTCGGTACCTAACGTACCTATTTATCTGAATGCTATTATGTAATAAACTAGCCGTCGCCCGCGGCGTTGCTCGCGTTTGCGTTCCCTCACGTTGCCCTCTAGAGTGCGACTTTTCAAAATTCCTTTCTTAGTGCACCCCTACACTATGTACATAAGGATACTACCTTCCAAATTTCATACCTCTAAGACTTATGGTTTAGGCTGTGCGTTGATTATCAGTAAGCTTCCAAAGAGTTATAAATTAATTACATATATACCTACCTGATTACTAAAAAAATATTTACATTTTTTTTTATCATTCGATCGATCAAACTCACAAATCATGTTAAATATCCGTTTTTGATAAAAAATATGTTCATAACCAATAGTTTCAAAAATAATATCTGTACTAACTTTGCTTTACCTACAACTTAGTTATTTACATAAGTACAAAAGCAAAAAGGAACCTATAGAAACTGCAATCAAGCAACCCTACCCCTCGAATCAAGTTCGCAGACTTTAATTCAGCCGGGCAGGAAAGCAACCGCGCCGCGTAGCGTAATCTACGAAGTTGTAGACCCTCGTAGTAGCTAAGTTGTAGCGTAGCATGTCGCCTAGCATGACGAGTGACGGCTATCGATTGCCCGAAGCCCGCCGAACGTACCCGACCGCTCCCGAACCCACCCGAGCGCCCATACATGGCGGAAGTAATGAAATGTACAGAAGGATATGAACCGGAAAAATTGTAGCTCTCCTCTTTCTTCGCGTCTCGTCTTATCCGCGTCCCTAAAAAGCCTTCCTTTGTCGGGTTTTCCTTTCAGCGCACCTCGGGCAACGAATGGATGTTTATATGCAAGGCGACGTTTTATTGTCCTATCCGCTGTTTAAAATTCTTTAAATTTATTTTCACCGTCTGGTCTTTGTGCGGAACACATTGAATTTACATAACTTTGAATTTCAGAATGATAAATAAACAGTATAACGCGCGCAGGTGACAAGGGGTCGCCTCGCCTAACTTCCCCAGTGCAGTCACTCCTTTAATGGTGGAGTGTAATTATAGTTCGAGTTAATTGGCTGTGCATGTCGAGAGGCTACTTGGGGAAGTGTTTTAGAGTCCCGTCGGAGGTTTGCGAGGTAGCGACCGCAGCCGGCAAGGGCTGGAGGCGGTTTAACTAATGTGAGCCATTGTGAGCTGATAGTATAACCGTCGCTGTTTGCCTCCCTCTCGCGTGCGTCCGACGACGGACACATAATGGTAACTCTTCGGCATTCGATCACACGCGGTTAACCGGGCCGAACCTTACTATTTTCAAATTCAAAAATCTCGTGTTCCAAAATAAAGCTGTGCTCACACCGGTGGTGGCCGATCGAAAGGGGAGGTTGGGGTGTCGGCGCACCCCGGATACGTACCGCGTTATTTATGGTGTATTTTGACGTGTGCACTCGCTGCTAACTTCACATCGCAGGATAATGGGGTGATGGATAGTGTTATCGGTCGCTATTCATGCTGTACATAACTACCGCGTTGGAATCGTGCATTTATTATAACCAGGCGACGCGGAAATACCCATAAAATTCCCTTTTTACTGAAACTAGTGCTTTTACAGTGTTTTTCTAGGAAGTGTAGGTGCCTACGGACCGGCATTTCGTTCAATGGGGGGGTTTAAGAGCGATATAAACCAGTCTCAGTGCAGAATCTACCCGTGATTGGGATGAACTAAATACTTACGAGTATATACCTTCCTACCTACTTATTAATTTTTTTATGGTGCGTGTGTATTTTTCTTGTGTTTTATTTTTAATTTGTTGGAGAAGTTACGCACCTGAACCCCTGAAGCTTAATAAAAATAAGGTGAGTAGGTATACATAAGTACTTAAAGAAAAAGCTTACTTTTCTTTTTTAGCAGCTAGATAAATATTATCTAAGTGGTACCTACCTATAGGATGCAATTTTTTAATAGGTAGGAAGTAGGTAGGTATATAGCTACCTATTATAGGTATCGTAAATAACTCCGGTACCTAGTAGTACTACCGATACATAGGTTCTACAATTAGTATGTAAACACAATCAGATAATAAGTTGTGTAACAGAGCCATCTATGATGACATCCTGTCAGTAGTGATTAGTTCACGATCCTGCCGCTGTTTATAGCGCCAAAGCATCAGCCGGCGACACGCCTGCAGTCACGCGGCGTTGACTCGCGTCGCAGCATGTTTGCGTGGGCGATGTAGATCGTATCGTGATAAACAATTTGTGTGTTTTCTTCCTTAACTAAACAAAATAGTGCAAAAGCGATAGTACAAGATTTACTAATTTCCGAAGTGAAGAGTTATTGTTTACGTGCATTGTGGAATAAATGTTTTGGTGTGTGTTTTGTTATTGCCGACACAGAGGGCAGGATTGTGGCCGTGCAGTGAAGGTCTAGGGCCGGCATGAGGAAAATAAACGGTGAGAGTACTGCCCTTTGAAGATGAAGATGCACTGACGCTTCTAACATGCATGTCGCTTTGTATTGTAACCACTTGCATAGATAAGGAATTGTGAACATGTCAACGGGTCAGCGATACGTCGACATCAAACATGCAGATTCAACTTTCAATATACCTACCTACCACCTACTTACCGAACCGAATGTCTATATAGGTACAGTGAACAGTCGATATAACTGGAAACCAATAAGATAACCTTTTGCAAAGGTGCCCGGTGCTATTATGTCAAGAACACGGGGCGCTTGTAATTTGATAGGGGAACGTTTGGTAATAATAACTGTGGGGCCTGAGTCTGCAGTGGCGAGAGCATTGACATTATTCAACCGCTGCAGTTTTTTCCCTTTTGTTACGCCGCCGTGTCGTGACTGCAATCGAATGGGCAGAAGGTCTATAAAAAGTTATTAGATAACGGCTACCTTCAACCACCGACAAGAGTTGCTCAACCGATAGACCCAAATAGTCCATACAAATGGTCCATAAACGTAATCCGACAGTGTTTGATTGTCTGCCGGCCAGCCGGCGTGGTGTGATTGCAAAACGATCTGTCTCCTAGCCGCAAGTCTCCTAGACAATGGTTTTCATGCTTGAATCAATCGATAAATCATACGACACAGTCATGACTTCTGTTGTGATTTGCAAGATTCCTGGGATCTATGTTCTCGCATTATTCGGTAGGAAAAAAACCTCAAAAAGTGATGAAAATTACTACCCAGTGCACCCAGCACTGGATGACATAGACAGGTACCTACACTGACGAAAATCTTGTCCCTGGAATCCCATAAAATGGGAGTCATGTCTTTTATTCTGAAGCTGTAGTATAAATAAAATGATAATACTGGCATCAGAAGTATCGAAAACAAGTCGAATATCCAAAAACAGGTGAGACATTACCTAGGTACATTACCTAATATTTTGAGCATCATAAAAATAATGAAATTGCAAAAATAAGGTATCGAAGGTCAAATTGTAAATTATGATGCAACAAATCCGTTGAGTGGTGAGACAGTCGCTGATTTGTATTCAATGCAGAAATCAAGCTATAATGTTCGCATTTTGATTTACATACGAACGTTACTTGAAACACGAGACGGGTTAGACTCGCTGTAAGATGTATTGTTTGATAATTGCAAGACAGACGGCGAGAACTGAACATCTAGGTATTTGTTTTAATAACACGCTTCATCTCTCGACGAATCGTCTGAAGACCCTGATGCTATCACCAATGATGGACGTGTAAAATAAACTGGATTGAATTCAAACCTCGAAGTCTACGTATTGCAGATTGTTTGAAGCACTCGTTGAGAAACTAGCTCGGTTGTTTGAAATAGGCTAACATTTAGCAGTTCTTAGCGGAGTCACCCTTTGGACGGTGACCGGTAATGCCATTTTTACCCGATGACGAAGGATATTGTTATCAGCTTGCGTTTGGCTGCCGGTCTATAGCAGGACGAAAAGTTGGCCATAGCTCAACAACTCATATTTACGACGTTAGCGTGGCAACCGTGAAGCGGTACCTTAACCTGAAGGAATGGGTGTGTAAGGTTGATGACCGATGTTTAGTTGTAATGCACGCGCGTATGCGAGCGGAACATCAAATAAACAGTTGTCTTCATCTCCGGTTTATCGACGATGCACTTCAACAACCTTGCACTTGGTAGTGCTGTGCACTGTACAATCGTTACTCAGACATTCCATGTTGCCGTCTTAATAACAATCATCCCGTTATTAAAGCATTGTGGAGGAAACTTTTGAATTCATGAAAAGGTGCAAGTTTTGCCTCTCGATGAGCTGTTTCGTATAATTTGCAAGCAAAATAATGATAGCACTCATTTTACTTGTTTATTTTAATGAAGCTACATTTTGCATAGTTCTTCTGCTATGTCTGCGTTCCTTGAGAATGTGTCATACCTAAGTACTTACTGTTTTGACTGACTTGCAACTTTGTGTTTAGTGGTATCATTGCGTCGTATATTATTATGCCACTAACCATATTTTTAATCCGACTAGTTAAACTCTTATCTGCCTTACATGCTGATATAACAACACAGCTAATAATTATATTGCTGACAAAACTTGAATAGATTGATCTACTATCAAGATATAACTGACCACTTTATCATTGGTCTAGTGGGTATCTAAGTGTTTGTTATTCATTAGACGGCAAAACAATCATGCGTCTAATAACCGATAATACCCGTATTGACTCTACCACTGGCTCGGAACTCTCCAATATTGACAATGAGCGGTAGTTTAGACGATACTACGTGCTTTGGGTTGATGAGCACCCGACGTGACTTCAGTTCATTGCTCCAGTTTTTTGCCGGTTGATCTTGTGAATGAGTGCGCAGACCTTGGCGCCGAACGAGGATCTTGCCAGGATTTATGGCTACAAAAACGGTTATACGTGTCGGACATTGTTAGCCTACTTAGCGGAAATAAATGTGCCGATTTGTCCGCGTTTGCGATAAAATCCCCAGATGATGTTGCGCGATAAAGTAGTCAAAGCAAGATCAGTTTCACCCGTAAATCAGAGTAACCGGGCGTGTGGAGCACCCGTCGTCGGCGTGAATGTTGATTTTCAATACGAACACATTAGGAGTAGTTGCGGTGGCGCCGCGCGTGATTGCCATTTTGATTGAGATCACACATAATGTTACAAATTGTCACTCCAATTCTCGTGTGATGGGAATCATTGAATTTGCTCTGCCCTTTGTAGAAAGTTCAGTGGTTTATTTGGATTTGCAGAAACTGTACTGTTTTCATTTACAGTTTCAAGCTAATGAAGTAACCGTTGAACAGAGAATCTAGAGCAGGTGAACGAGTTCGCTTGGCTCGTTCACCTCGAGGGTGGTGTGATATATTCAGGGCCCATTTAAATATTCCCAAGGGTGATAAGGGGAAGGGATGTGCGCCGGTTAATCAAGTAACGTGATCCATTTATCTGAAGCGCTCTTGATATGGTGCTGTTGAACTTTGGAATATTGTTCGCTCATTTAAGGGCTAGATCAAACAGGTAAAAAGATTAATTCACTTCGTACGAACAGTTGAAGTTGCTTTCACATTTATATTTCAAGTCATGTCCTTTTTAAGACAGATAAATCGTAAAGTTTCTTTGGCTAGCTGTATCGAACGAGAAGGTATTGAGACATTTCCTATATATCTTGCTATAATTACTTGATGTCCGGATAAATTTTCTAACAGCCTGTATTTTATTGACATTGAATATGGGACCTGTTTGTTTCAAGGTTTGTGCTTTTTGCTTTTGTCTGAGAAACTCGACATCCGGTAGCGATAGGTTTTTTTTATTTATCTTGGCACCTACCTTATTAGCATAATGCTGCAGCTGTCTGGTAAAACGCGTTTCAAATAATTATTCTTTTATCAGGACATACGTATTAATTTCGTTTGCTACCTACTGCTTCTGATAATATGATGTTGCAAAATGAGGGCTGTGCTGTGACTTGATGATCAAAGGCTTTGGAGAGAAAAGATAACGGATTAGTAGCGAAACTTAGTAAATTTATAATGCTTCGTCTTCAAATTCAAAGCAAGGACGCCTTCGGAAAAATATTTTAGAAAAATACTTACAAATCGATAGAATTTTATCGATCGCAATGCAGTGAAATCGGAAACAGGCGCACAGTTGCCCCGGTGCAGTGTTTTACTGCATTCGATCTATTTACAGGTTTATGAACGCGATAAACTCTGGGCACGTTGAACTATACCATGCACTAAGTATTAACTTAGTCTGTATAGAACCAGGTGCGGGCAGACTACCCACATTTGCATTTATATTGACAGCTTCGAGACTGTCTTCCATACTTAGTGCAAACAAATTATGAGAACCAGTCGTTCTAATCCAATAACTTCTGTAGAGCTTGTAGAACAAAATATTGTACCTATATTGCCAAGAGAAAAGTTAAGAATCATTGCAAAGAAAAAAACAGAAACCTAAGAGCAATAACACGTTCAAAACAATTCCTAAAGACGAGAATCGCCGTGTACGAGAGACGAAAACACAAAAAGTTTTAAAGTTCTTTTGAGCCTCGGAACAAAGGAATTGTTCCTGAAGTTTGTTTTAATTTTATATTCTTCTCGTCAAGCAGCACCTTCAACTAATACATTTTTACTGTTCTCATTTACTTTCACTAAGCGTGCCGAGATCTTTCCGTTTCAAGACTTCATGTAACTTCTAATCTGAATACAAAAGCGTTGCACTCGTAAGCCTATAAACCATCTATTTAAACACAGGAGTTTGTTGCTTACGCAACTATTGATCTCTTCAATTTACTCATCAATCGACAATAGTGTTAAAAACGTTCTAATCTTTAAAGCGTTCTCTAATACAAGTTTACTGTGCAGGTTATCGTCTTGAATAGCTTAGCATAATGTGACTGGTTCATTCGCCCAGGAAGTGACGTCATGAGGCCTCACACACGTTTCCTGCCCGTCATCTCGACCTTCACCTAAAAGCCTTATCATATTTTTAACTCATTCACAATTCGTGTTGAGATTTAACGTATTTTAATATGCAACAACTCACAGTTTTTAATGAAGGTAGGTTAGTTATTGATTGCCACGTATTACCCTGAAATCTTTATCTTTGCCCGATCTATTCATCCTAGTTTCCGAAGTCACGAGATCGACCAAAACAAATGACAAACATTTCATTGCTCTTTCAATTCAATAAACCATACGCTATCTGATTCTGTATTCGAAGCTTTCACGTCAACACCTACATAGGTAATGTGGGTATCCTTGATCTCTAAATCCGATGGCGAGGACCCATCACTGTCAAAGAACAATGGCCAAGACAGAACCTGACCTTAGAGGTCATGTTCGACAAATAAATAAGCATTTTGTATGACTTTCTTCACTGATTAACCGGGGTCGTGAGTCACGAAAATGTCGAAAGCTACCGTTCACAATGCAATGTTTCTTCAGCTATGTGTGTTTGTTTGCGCTCTCCGGATTTACATGGTGTTTTGATAGAGATCTCAGCATGAAGGCCGGTGAATTGATCATTTCGTTTGAAATGTGCTCTTTGATTTAATCTTTATACTTTGAAAAACAGGATATTGTCTGCGAAAACACTTTAATTATAGCTATCAACAACTTCATTTTCGGAAAATCTAATTTTTTGAATAATACACCTACCTTTACTTAGGGTTCCTAAGTATTACTAAATCTTTTTCGTAAGCAATCACTGTTTTCTATTATCAAGGAAGTATACAAAGGTAGATATCTCGCAACAAAACTCCCGTTGGTAATTGTCGTCTCAAGCTTAGAGGCACGTTTTAGTAGCAGAGACAGACAAGCAACCATACACATACTGACATAGGTACTATTAGGTATTATTCATAGGCGTACCTGGATGGTTTCAATGGTAATGAGAGAGAGGTTTGCCTATCGTGTTCATTTCAAACAACATCCCACGTGGGACTTCTAACGCTGGGAAACGCCAGCCTCGTTGACTCACACTGCCATATTTCGCTATTCTACGATTATTACAGTTTTGCTATTGTTTGGCTATCGGAATCTGTGCCTGTGACCCTTGGCTTGGTTGGCGGTTAATAGTTGCACGGAGGTTGCACGTTACACAATATCAATAAGTACGGTCTTAGCCTGTATCTTAGAGCTAGGACTTTGAGAAAATAAGTTTTGAATTGACAATGTGGCACTTTAGTGACTCCAAATACTCCAGAGCGTTGCCTATCTTCTTCTTGGTCGTATCATTCTTGGCAGAAGGGTCTTGCCTATAGTTATATAGACTTATAGGTAGGTAAGTTCGTAGCAAAATGTTGACTCTATTGATTGATAAAGCTATCCAATCTGTCCCCACAATCAGGGAGGTGCTCAGCTCGCCAACAACCTATCAATTACAGCAGTAATTTGGAGTGAATTACGCAGATGAACAGTTTTCCCTTCATTCGGAATGCTTCTGTAGTCATGGACCGGTGCATCCAACAATACTGCTCGTTTAGTGCTCAATTCATGTGCTTCATCAATCACGACCGGTGTGGATTTTAATGAGGGTTTCATTTCGGAAATTTTGGTTTTGGTGAACTCTGCATGTTTTGTGAAGCGGCATAGCTATCTATACAAAACAGCAAACGATGTTTACTTGCGTAATACAAGAAATGGCGAACGTCTCGTGAGCGAGTTTGCTGCAAGAACTTCTCTCTATCAAAGAAACTGCTACAACATGAGCATAAAAATTTTCAATAAAATACCACATTTTATAAAGGAACAGCCCCTTAAAAGATTTAAGAGCGTATTACGCACCTGGTTGCTGGATCATGGGTTTTACACGGTTCGTGAATTCATGGAGTTTAAGTAAATTGTATAGTTGTTATTAGACCTACATAACTATTATTGTAAAAAAATTTTGCATGCTATAATATGAAAATAGCGAAATAATGGATCTAGTTAAAATTAGTTTACCACCTGTTGTGTACCTATTTCAAGCAAATAAAGAAATTCTATTCTATTCTATTCTGTCTATATGACACACGGATTGCAACGGTTTTATTTACTTTAGTTTCTTATAAACACTGTTTTGATAACATGATGATATACCAACTGAAACCAAGTAGGTAAGCCTGCTAATAAATTTGTTACTTAGGTAGTTCCTTATTTATCCTGACTAGGCTGAGAGGATGGTATAGGTGCTGGGCAAGCCTACTCCATCTAAACATTGTCCCAGGCACTACAGTGTCCCGTTAAGTGTAGGCATAGGTTGCCTCCTTACGCTGTAGGTAGGTCATCTTCAATACATGTAAAGGCAAGAAAAATTTATTTTGTTTTGTGATCTCCAAAGTTTAAATTAGTTAGCTAAACATCCAGGGATTATTACGATGATATTGGAACTTGGAACTGTTCGTAATCTTTAGCTGATAAATCGTCCACGTCAGACGTTAGTTTACACGCCTCGTCATACTTCTGAGCACCATAGCCTATATCCTCTATGGTAATACCCGAGCAGACAATGGCGCCCCTCGGCTCCTGGGTTCAAGATCACGACCGCGCTTGATATGATCGTATCTTCTGCTAGCTTCGAAACCCGGAATCACTCGTTTTAAAGTTTCGTACTATTCAAAAACCAAATTTTCTGCTGCATTTACACGGTTATCCTACTTTTACTTTTTAAAACATTTTTTTTTATGAAGCACAAGCGTCCTGATTTATATTAATACAGTTTAGCCCTAATATCGTACAAAGTGAGGATGGATCTAGGGCCGCACGTGCGGTGGTAGGATTAACAAGTTACGGGTCGAGTAGAAATTGTTTGCAGAGACGGAAACTTCGCAAATTAGCAAACTTGTAGGGTGGTATTAAAATTTAAAGGCTATATAAGCAGCTTTTGAAGAGCTTTTTATCGGTTGGTATATATCCAAGGAAGCAAGAAGTAAACTTCAGAAAAATATATGCCGATAGGTTAATACATAGTTGCTGTTTAAACCGACTTCAAAAGAGGAGGTTTTCAATTCGACTGTATGTTTTTTTTGTATGTATGTTCCACGATCATTCCGCCAATTGTGAACCGATTTTGATAATTATTTTTTTGTTTGGTAGATCATACTATGGTATTGACATTGCTGTCAACTTAAGTAACTATTTTTGTTGGCAACCTTGGTTCGTACTGTAACGATTTTTATAAAAAGGCCAGGATACATTTTAAAAATTGCTTTTACACGCTATTGTATGTAGTTAAAATCGTTAATTTTCAACGCTGTCAGACCAGTAAGTATCATCGCACCGAAAATTGGTGTTTTCCACTTTCTTGTGTCATCGGCCAACGCTACTGACACTTTATAATAAGTGTCAGTTGCTGTACATTACAGCACCATACGATTTAATAGCCACGATAAGGTCAGAAGTGAAAAGATTGGTTTAACCGTTTTTTCCTTACATAGTCAGAAACAAAAGAAATCGAAAGTAGTCAGATCTTAGTCGGTTTATGCTCTCAATAAAACAATAAAAATATACCTACCAACTACAAACATAAACAAAATAACTGTAGAATATGGGCGTTTGAAGTTTGACAGCTCAAAAAGTCATCAAAAAATTAGATCTTGATTTTAAGTTTTATGATTCAAGAAAGAAAGAAATAAAAATTGCTTGTTAGGTATAATAATATAATTTTCCCCAAATTGGTAAAATAAATTAGTATGGAAATCGAACCACCTTAATGTAACCACACGCTCGCAAAGCAATTTAAATAGCTATATCATATTTTGCTTAAAAATTGTTTACCTGACTGTGCAATGCAGCTGTTTTTAATGTTGTCCGAATCGTCACAACAAAAATGATTAAAATCAAAAGTGACAATTGGGACAATTGTGTCCGTATATTTTGTCCGAATCGTCACTAAGTCGAAATAACTCCTATAGTTATTGTTTCCTGGTATTGTTGTAAGAATGTTAACTAGAATCATTCTATTCAGTTTCGAACGGTAACTAGAAGCGTCAATAGTGACATTAAATATGGGATCAAACATACCTACCAGTCGTAACAATATCTATTATTTTAAGTACAGTCATCGCGACAATAATTTAGATAGATAACAGATAGATAATAATTTAGAGAAAAAAAAAATCCATGAATTTTTTTAAAGATTTGCTTTGGCTTAGTGCTTGACATAGTTCTTACTCATCAACGACAAACTCTTCTTGGTCATAACACTCTTGACAGTGGTCGTGGTAATCATGTCGAGGCAATAGCTCGTTTCACAATCCAACGCCATTCGTCCTGAACCGTTGCCTTTCTGACGCACTCATTTAGGGAAATATCAATGGCAGCCTTTATTTGATTCGTCCTTGCTTTCAATCTTTTAAGCTTCATCAATGAGAAACAGCGAAAAATAAAACATAAAACATGGTATATTTATATTGCAAGGTCCTCTGAGCTTGAAGCCTTTAGAAAATCTTTGGGATGAAGTCCACTTAGGATTTGACAGAGTTTTGAAGTTTCTCTAAAGACTACTAGAACTGTAGGCGTACACAAAATAATTCCTAAATGACTGGTTTGTCCGGGTCATCTAGTTACGTAATAGTTCGTCATCTTCTCCAGATATTTGCGTTCCATTTGCCTCATCATCCGCATCCTCCATTACCTAATAACCGTTGCCTTCCATTACGTTACGAGGTTCCGTCATAAAAGTGGCGGAATAATTTGATTTTGCATTTCGTAGGCAAATTTGATATCGTAGAAAATATCGACCTTAGCCACCCGATGAACCGACTATATTGTTATGATCGCGGAAGTGGATGGATAGATAAGAGAAGGACCAGATACTATGGGGCTTATGTCCAGCAGTCGACTTCCACTGATGAAGAACAATCAAGAATCTAACAAGCATTTTCAATAGTATCACCTTAGCTTGAGTCTACCTATCTATCCTGCAATGTCTAGTCTAGCTGGAATACCCAGTGAGTACCTACTTCGATAATACCGTTCGTGATTTCGTGGTTTCGGACTTCGTCGACATCGTCACCCCTAGTTACCTAGAGTTTGGTTTGAACTTAGACAGTTCCTGATTGAGTTTAGACTGCAGGAGTTTGAATAGGTTACGTCACGTACCGATAGCTTAAAACGGTTTTGGGTTACATTACATTCAATTAGAATTTATAGCTTTAAAAAAATCCCTGTGCACCAGTCTATATTTATCACCAGATTTTTATAGAAAATGATCAGAAAAAATTGGGACTGTTTTGAATTGAGAAGTAACTTTAGAATATTCGATTTTGAAGTCCTCAGTAAGTCTCATGTTTCCTTGACTGTGGGTTTCTCGATACTTTCGGAAAGTAATTATTTTGGAAACCGGATCATCGAGGTTCGTAAGGCTGCTGGGCCCGACTGTACCTCAGAGTTGTCACTTTCGAGTCGTGAGTCACGAAGGCAGCGAGCTTTCGTTGCTAGCGTGGGTCACTTAGCTGTCATAAATTGCAAATGTTTAGTGGGTATGGTATTTATTATCGTAGCACCAAGGTACAAATTGCTTTGAAATTATTATTGGTGTTGCCGACAATGCAATGAAAGTGGTCTAATTATGCTGTTTAATTTGCTCTGCAAATCATTTTGATAGGGACAGGATTCGGATCTACCATTTGTAATTTATTATGTTTGTATGAGGAAGAAGTTCAGACAAAAATTCTTTCTGTCCAACTTTTTATATTCGATTCCATTACACATTTTTCAGTAGATCGCTGCAAATTCGTAACACCCGAAAATGATTTATTTACAACCAATTTCGGTGGTTACGTTTTTGTGGAAACGATGTTTGTCCCATAAAACGGCAAGTCATAAAACTTTCCTAATCAGGGCCATCTTTGCTCAGAGTGCGGAAACTCTTATTCCGTAAATAATTTTCATTCGAATTCTATCTTTGACTCCGTAATCGCTATTACAATTTGTTGTTTTGAGTCCAGTGCAGACGGTATAAGGTTCGATTTAGGATGGTAGGAAGTCAAAATCCGTAGAGTACTTTATGTTTTCAATTCTGTATAATCGGTTTAGAATTTCCAGAGTACCGCTTCCGTAATTGGATTGGTGGAAGTTGGCCCTCTTTCCTGGGGTGAATTTTTCATCGGACTTAACCGCTCTGCTTACGAATCAATCGTGGAATTTAAATCACGTGTTTATCTATTCAGTATTATTTTATTTACCTTAAGCTTTGAATAAACCAGCAAGGCCGATATCGGCATGACCGCAGCTAAGCAATTGTATTTCGCTATTTTATTTATAGCATTATTGTGCATTGACCTATTATTGTCCCATTCATTCAAAAGGTTATCCTATTTACAAGATCTTTGTTATTTAATAAGCTGATCGCTTTATTAGGTATGCTTCTTTATCGAAAATCTTATCAGTCTTGCGTCTAAGTAATTGAACGAGTCGCACTGAAGCTCATAGTTTCTACAGCTGTTTACAGAACGCTGTTTAGACCTTAACAAGTTTTATGTTGGCTTCGCTTTCAACTAGGTGCAGTTGATTTAATTTAAACGGAGAATTTCGATTATTCAGCCCAGCTCATTATGCAATAACTCAGCAGTGACAGATCGTAAGCAAATCACCTTGTAGCCCTACGCTCCTTCTACGTACGTATTGAGTACAATATCGGCATATTTTCCCCGTTTTTTATAAACTCTCGCCCACTTCAGAGATCTTTTAATATTGCACAGGGGAGCAGCTGTTGAAACCTTTTACGTACGGGTCCACACATCAGGGGAGGCCTAATGCGAGCGACAGACGAGAGCGCTTGATCTTAACGGTTGAGAGCACGCATTTTTCTTGATTTTCTCCTACTCGTATGTACGAGTATGGAACACTTGTTATGTTAGTTTGGAGTGGAATGTGGAGTGCTTTGCTGTATGAAACGAACTGTGAAAACTGTAGCTGACTGAAGGAAAAGAAGATGATTCTAGATTGAACACAGTAGGTACAAAATTTTACCTTGAGCATCAGATAACATCGTCGAATTATAAATTTGATTGGTCTAGTTTGATTGATCTGGCACCAGCAACACTGCTGACAGGGTTGAATTATGTACAGGGTAGGTAAGGTACCTACCAACTGGTTTCCTTGGTACTTATTATTTGGCTTATATCACGCTTTTGTCGGTCATTATAACTTCAAAAGGCTTTCTGAACCTGTAACTATTTTCTTTCCTTTTCATTTATAAACTAACTCGTATTATCAATAGGTTTGATAGGTACTTTTATATCGTAGCCATTGAACTGAAAGTAGGTAAGTATTTATTTCGTTATACAATTTCCTCTTTGACCGTTTCTTTGATTAGTTCGCCTACTTCCTATTGCAAAAAGAATTTCCTTTACACAGCCGTAGCCGTTCTCAATCATGTTACGTCTGCAGCAGAAACTATCGGCAGGAACTGAAAACTTATCGTGATGAAAAATGTCTCGGCCGCCGCTCGGTAGGTACCTACTCGACACTTTTTGTCGAAGTCTGTTATGAGCTTTCGAACAGTTCATCGTGATGGTATCACGGTGTGTGATAATATATTGATATCATATCATCATATTGATGAAATTGCCAAATCCAGACATGATATCACCTTTTAATAAATCAAATTTTCTCTAGCATCTTACTTAGATAATCACTAGTGGACATGGACTGGACAGTATCTCATCTCAACCCTTCAAGTCATATCCGATACAGTTAGGCAAGGGTGAAAAGAGAGGTGTAATGTATGTAAGTGCCTAGCAATAAGTGTTCACCCTTTTTGACAGGATTGAATTACAGGCGCCGTGTTGTCTAGTGATGGTCGTACGCATATCGATTTTAGGGTAACTCCTGAAGTACAGCCTGCTCATGAATTTGTATAGATTTTTTACATACATTACGCAACGTTGGCCCCAGTAATCCGCTCGATGTGAATGAGTAGACAGCGAATGAATGAATGAATAATACAACAGATCAAATATTGGCGCCTATTTCGTACATCGATATTTCGGTAATGCCTTTTACGATTGTTTGCATAATTTCAATTTGTAATTTGAGCTGAGTTTATTTGTAAGTAGTAGGTACATAGGTAAATGTCATATTGGTTACCAGCCAGAAACATACAAATATTTGCTCTTTACTTAAGTAGTCGATAGTTAGCTAACAAATTTATAAGGTATCATTTTTAGAAAGCGTCATTCGGAATGTTTTTGTAAGGATTCATACTATCAAACTCCGTGCAAAGCGAACTACTTACGAACCATTTACTATTTTCTATATGAAACCTCGAAGGAAATTGAAGCCGTCTTGACCGGATTGAAAAGCCGTCTTCAAGTTTTATCGATGCCAAAGAAAAATTATTTATAACATGAGCATCCCTACAGCCAAATGCAATGTTCACAACCACGTTAGACTGTCATTTGTTCTTTCGTTTCCTTTTCCTCTTCTACAATCTGGATTCTTGTATTGATTGAGAGCACTCGCTAACTATATCTCACTATACTTATTTCGCGCTATATTGGCTCTGCAATGAGATCTCACCTGCTAGATAACATTTCATTTGTAACACTTTTTTATTTCTTTTCATTATTGCGATTCGCTGCATGACAAAGTGTACCAACCAGTTTGCCTGTTGGTATTGAAATACTGGTATTTGCCAGTAAATGCACTTGTGCAAACACTGTTCCTTTTCGTTTGTTTAGGTATGTAAAACAATATAATGGTTGGTAGGTACCTACCTAAAGAGACAAGCAAACAATTCGCTCTTGTGAATTGTTAACGCAAACGTTTGAGAACATAATATATAGGTACTATCACAGGTTTTTCACGTAATACTTTTCCTGGCGCAGTTTGGCTCAGTTTGTGACTAAATCACGTCGCAACGGCTGGACCGAATTCGATGGAACTTGGAATATAATACGAGCATACCTTAGTTTACCAGACGAACAGAATAGAATGAAAACGGGGCTACTTTTATCTAGGTATACCCCGGTGCACCTGCTGGTAGAAGCTAGTGCGTAATAGCAGGAAAACTTTTCGTATCAGACCAGACCACACACGTTTCGACGTAGGTAGTTATTCGGAACTTGAGACACTTACAGTTCATTGTGTGCGTGTGTAGCGGACTTATTGAAAACGAATACCATCGTATTTTAACCTGATAGGTAGAAGGTATCTATTAAACAAGTTTTAGAACTCTTCATCGTCGCAACTCGATGAGTGTTTCACAAAAGGATAGCTAAGAGAATTCGGAAATGCCATCTTTGAAACCGGTTACGACGCCGTGCATCTCATACGAGGTATCCGATGAGGTGACTGCATTCTTGCATTATTTTGCAAGTAAAAAACCGCAAGCAAAAACCGTACCTATTGGCGACGAAAAACAACAGTAAAATAATGAAGGTGACCTGCTAATTTCATTTAAACCCATTGTATTCTAATGGGCAGTGATAAAAATGAAACTGTGCTAAAATTCAAATAGGTACCTACTTATATCTAATCTTACGAAAGGAAACAATGCAATTTTTATTGCTGGCTCTTCTGTGAGCAAAAAGTCACTTTGAAAGTAAAAATTGCTGAAAAATCCGCACGCGTTCACTTTCAAACAATGGGTAAGCGAATGTTTGCAGTAGGATTAACGTGTTTGAGTTTCTCATGTGATTCACTGTATTGTAGAGTCGTTCCACAGGATCGAGTAGGCCG
The DNA here is from genome assembly GCA_918843925.1 of Eulithis prunata. NCBI lineage: Eukaryota > Metazoa > Arthropoda > Insecta > Lepidoptera > Geometridae > Eulithis > Eulithis prunata. Next base: position 2,796,061 of record OU974014.1, on the reverse strand, counting down.
CTGGGGCAGTAATGTGGCCCGTGGGAGTCTGGTGGAAGCGACTGCAACTGGTTAGATGATGGCATATAACATAGTGACTGCACTAGATTCAGAGAGCTGACGTTTTACGTTTACTGCAAAGTCATGTGAACTTTAATTTTGTATGGAGACTTGACAACTGACTTGACTTGACGTAAATTATTACAATTCTATCACTTGATATTGGCAAAATTGTCTGTCGAAATGACGGACAGAAGCCACTAATGAAGAGAAGAAGAAGAAGAATAATCAGTTTTGTAATCTATCCGCTAGGGGCGCTGCTCAATCTCTATACAATAATGTAGTTTAACGTCAAATTTGTACGTAAAATGAACACACTACACAAGCATATTAAGCATGCTGATAGTTATTTGCAGAATTACCTACTAGCTAGGTTTACATGAATTCCCTAGAGAATAAAGAACGTCAGCAAATTATGGGAATGTGTGACGTCACGTGACTTTTTGTTTAGAGACTAGAGATGTAGCTCGTGGCAGCCCTAACCACCGAAAAGTCATTAGAAAAAGAAGAAGAAGATTTAGCTTTCTTGCATTTTGAATTCCTACTTTTCTACCTATCGCCTATAAGTAGGTAGTGATTGTAGAATGTCAACAAGCTACAACTAATGCATAAATTTGATAATCCAATTTTGTAAAGGTTATTTTATCAAGGTTTTTCTCCGTTTTTTATCGGCTGTTTCATTTAATTTAACGAGTGTTCTAGCTGTTCTTTTGTTCCTATACTTGCTATGTATGTGTATATTAGGCTTGTTCTCATAAGCTCTGCTAATACCACGTTTTATGGGGACGTTTCAAAATAAAACAATCTATGGTCTTGTTTATCTCCTTTCTTTGAACTTTCTTATTGTAAACATGGGTTTTAATATAATGTGTGAGATCATGTCATGTGGGCAATCTTATTTTTCAACAAAAAAGATGAAACAAAGAGCTTCTTATGAATTGCGGAAACATATTTTTATAATAATTTATAGGATTTGTGATTTTTTACTGAAAATAAATTATGAATTTGACTACCATGGTTTTTATGTTGGTGAAAGATGGGATTAGTTAACCGTTTCACGTGGATCACTTTTAGCAAAGAGAGATTTCCGTATTCGAGCCCTAAATTTAGAAATTCAAATTTATTTAGCTACATAAATAATTTTGAACTTTCTAAAAATATAATAAGTATAAGTAAATTTTCATGTTCGCCTGAAATTAAATTACAAAATAGATACCGAAGTTAAAATATATGATGTTATTCGACATAATTTCCATTCGACATTAAACTCGATCTCTATCATCTGTAATGTCTGATAGCTATCTCCAGTTGACACCTGCAACTAGTTGATTTGCGATCAGTCGCGCTGATTAACTTGTTACCACTTTGATACACCGTGAGAGGTTAATGAAGCTGTATGATTGATTTCTAGGGGTGTGTCTACCTGTTTGTGAGAGAGATCTTTAGATAGAGCAACCACATACATCTATAGATGTGTGAATTGTGTTGTTCTGTGCCCCAAGAGAGACTATTCGTTAGTTTTTGTAAATATGTGTCCAATCTGTCAAATTGGGTTTTTTAATTTACGTAAGATCTTTATCCTCGATTTAAAGATCACCCAAACTTAAGTTAATCATCGAAGTAGGTTGTAGTTGTATTCCTAAGTACATCTCTTCGATCTCTTTCACAGTCTTTTATCGACCGGTTATTTTCAATGTAAAACGAAGTTCAAGGAATCAAATACTTGAGATGTCTGTCTTAGTTTTCCGATTACTGAGGTTTGTGCCAGTATTGCTAGCTCCAAACTGTTTTGGCTTCATTTAGCACATTCAACTGTAATAAATTTTTATCAGGTGTAGTCTTAAATTGAATAGGTTGGTGTTCTTTTCTTTGTCATTTTTTTAATACTAAATAGACTCTTCTAAGACTTTACTTTTAAGACTTCTAAGAGAATCTTTTGATTTCAATCTTACCTGATGGTAATGCGACGATGAAGCCGACGATGGAGCAAGACGGTCTAGATCTGCCTGGACTGGACAGATTTCTGGTAAAGGCAGATGTCTGGTAAGGTAGGTAGGTAAGGTAGGTCATATCACAAATACTTGCCCACACATCTACGTATTCAATGACTAGGTAGAACTACAACACCATTAAAATCCTTATCACTTCCACTACTTCAACTAATCCTGCGGTCACACCATGGAGGTCGAGTTTATTTGATCTCCTTTTTGCTATTTATGGCCAGAAAAATCACTATGGCAACACTAACTACTTCTGGGAAGAACTGAACGTGACAGTTACGACTCCAGCCGCCTACATCCGAAAAAGGAGCGAACCACTACTCGCTAGCATGGCGGACATAACTTCGAAGCCTTGAATTTTATTCGCCAGACCTTTCAAATACTTGTAAAACAAGGGCGCGAGGACTTTCATTAACACGTACATAATCTACCCAGGTAGTACCATAGTTTGGTAAGTGAAAAAAACATTAGGTAAGTGTTATTCATAGTAGGACTGTCTCTTCTCTATAGTGCAATAAATGATTCTGATGAGTCAACCAACAGATACACCGCACACAATTTGCGATATCACAAAACCGATCCGCGGGGTAAAAACCGCCACGTAATCCGCACGCGTCAGCTTATCGTATGTTTGCAAACACGTTTCCAAATCGTGCGTGGTGTATGCGAAACACCTCGGCAGATCCACCTTCGTTGGCAGGTCTGTCACGCAATGTTTCCCGCCAAAAATAACGTTTTCTGCCATTTTGACGCACGTGTGCGACACAGCGACATGTTCGTTCACGCTCATATAAAAATTTACGACCAAGGAAGCGTTGCGATATTGTGAAGGTAGGTGTATGTTTCGCCTAGTCTTCTAGCGTAAAAATGAAAAACTAGAAATAATGGTCCAATTTATACGAAATCACAGATGTAGAAACTTATAAAAACGAATAAAGACTGTCGTAAAATATATAAAAATATTAGGCTTTTTAAACTTTTTTCATTTTGACAACATATTTTATTCAGGATCTTAGACTAATGAAAAAGCGTAGTGATAGTGGATGTACCTAATAACTACGTACATACCTTCTTGTACTTACGAGTTTATTGCTGGTAGGTAGTTAATAAATGAAGATAGCATTCAGACGAACTACCAGCTATGATATTAAAGTCAGATGATATAAAATTTATTAGAATCACCTCGAGGCGTATTCCAAGAGTTGTCTGTAGTCCCGCAACGTTATAGAGCAATAATAATAAGTATTTAGTGATTATTGGATACTGATTGAGTCCAATCATGCTGGTTTTATGTCTATTATTAGAAACTGTTGATGATTACAACCTTTTTCATTAGATTTGACTCCTTTACAATTACAAAACTGCCTAAGATAGTATTGGATGGCCCTTCACATAAAATAGTGCCTTCCGTGGACCCTGTGACTTATCTATATGATTGTAAGTACCTATAGTTGGGCTTTTTGTTATTTTGATAGTAACAAGTTCCTAAATTTTTACTCCAAAATATAAATGTATCTATAAACTAGCCGTCGCCCGCGGCGTTGCTCGCGTTCTAGACCCTTTAGAGTGCGACTTTTCAAAATTCCTTTCTTAGTGCGCCCCTACACTATATAAGGAACCTACCCTCCAAATTTCATACCTCTAAGACTTATAGTTTAGGCTGTGCGTTGATTCTCTGTCAGCTTCAAAAGAGTTTTATATATATTGATTAATGATTAATAATGATTAATAAGTATCACTTCAACGCCATTACTGCCTGTCATGAAAGTAATAAAACGCATCACAGCGTTGCACAAAATGTGTTCGAATACCACTAAGCTTTTACGATGCTTCTGCAGTCTCTTAAACTTTGGTTTCTATAAAGCGTCAAACGTCAAGACGGACGTGACGTGTTGTATCTAGTGAATTTTACAATCTTCAAAGAAATGCAATTGCCATAGTAAAATCTGTAAGAGAATTTGAGGCATTGATGGACTGACGGTGACGATCCCACCCTTAGAACCTATGGAAGCTTTGGTCTGGCCGGGCACTATACTATACCTAAGTATAAAAAAGTCTTCGATCGTGTTATTTAGAATGGTGACCGCTTTTCAGGGAACCACAATTTAGTAGTATTCTTGTCTGTTTCCGTTTCTTTGGTATTAGATTAGGTTTAGCAAGCCATTCCTTTAACGTGTCCAATCTAATTCCCCCTGTTCGCGTTCCCAACAGAGGAATGTTATTCTATCATCCACTCTTCACTCTTTAGTTAAGAGTTAGAGTTGTTTGATTAATATCTTGAAGTAGATCTTGTGTTAGATTCATTCGCCAAAAAACTCACAGGTTGAACAACCAGTGCAAAGTGCAAGCAATCAAATCTGAGAAGAAGCCGAGGAGGCATTTGCCAAAGGGCACATAGATTGAACATAACCAGTAAAATCAATCTTTGAGAAGAGTCTGAAAAAAAAAAGAACTTCAACTTCTTGGTTTATGGCTTTTGTAACTTGTTACAATTCTGCCGGTATCTGTTTACTCTAGTGTCACAAACGGGATGGAGGATCTTCTTCTTCTTCCTGCCAAGAGGGTGCGGCAGAATAAGAATATGGCCGGTAAAATTTTATGAGATTCAATGAAATATATATGACAAACTTATTTTCATTAAACATAAAATAAAGAACTTGTTCGCTGATATTATGACGACAGGTCATAATTGCTATGACAGCTAAATGGTAACACAAAAAGAGGTTTTTGTTTAGCGCTGTGACGGCAAACAATCTTTTTGAAAACCCATGCCCATAGGAACTAAAATGTTAACATTCCGCCCTGTCCTTTTGTAGTAGCTGCGGTGCCTATGACGTGGAATGAATTAAACATTATCGGGTACCAACGGCACCATTGACCGGTTACTTCATACCGTGAGACAACGCCTACTTACGATCTTAGGTTCACATTGAATATTATAGGTATAGCCGTTTTCACAGTGTGAAAACACCCTTTGAATCTAATAGGGAGATGAGGGACACTTGTTTGTCAAGTCAGAATTTTATAAATCATCCTTTTTTTTTTATATTGAATAGACCATCTTTCGGCTTCAATCTCACTTGATGGTAAGCGACGATGGAGACGACAATGGAGCAAGACGGTCTAGAAGACACTTATACACTCTTGCCTTGAAGACATTTTAAAAAAATCTGTTAGGAAATGGGTAATTTACCTAGGTAGGTACCTAAGTACATAAAAACTAGATATTAGAAGTTGCAAAAAAACTTCGCATATCATTTTATTATCCACTCTGTATAGGCAGGACCGTAGGACTTACCAAGTGCATTGTTCAAAGAAAATTCTCTAAAAACTTATGACCTACCTACGAGTAATTAGAAACAATTATGCCTTCTCTACATTGTATGCATATCGTTTAGTTATCGCATGGCACAATTTCGCAGCCCGCATACATCAATTAACGTTTAATAAAGTACAGTTTGTGATACGCAATACAATAGCAATTGTATGTTGACGGTTCTCAAACTTGAGAACATTTTGTTAGTAAAACTTTTATCAACTAAAATAGTAATATGACAGGCGTCATGGCTCAGTCGGTAGTAACTCTGCCTTCCGTGCTGTGGGTCGTGGGTTCGATCCCCACCGAGAACAAACATTTGTGTGTTGTAAACATAGATGTTTGTTCTGTGTCTGGGTGTTTCTATGTATTATAAGTATGTATTTACAAAAAAAAATGTATGTATGTATGTATGTATTCTATCAGCCATCTAGTTTCCATCGTACAAGCTTTGCTTAGTTTGTGACTAGAAGGCGTTGTGTTTAGTGTCCGTGAATATTTATAATATACGAAGCTTTAGTAAGTAGTCAGTGTCTCGTGTCTGTCTTCCATTTTCAAAACTCTCTGCTGGCCATGCGCACCACACTTATATACTCTTTATATGTCTTAGCTCAAAGAGGCTGGTTCTTCGCTGTATTGCAATAAAAAAAAAAAGTTAATTAAATAATCAAAACTGTTATTAATCGTAGAAAAGCTTTGCTTAGCAGTATTATATAAATCATGATGATTGTTACTATTAAAAACAAAGAGGTATCTATGTATTACAAAGCTTTCTATCAATTTAAAAAAAAATTTTGATGCTTTTTATGGTTTTCTTTTATACCCATGCGCCTGTTTCTTTTTTCTCGTCTTATAACTTCAGTAAATCAATATCAGTGCCTTGATCGCGAATAAATGTGACAATCGCAAACGTATCGTAATGCGAGCGTATCCGAGATACACTGCGCGGTGACACTACACCGGTTGGCAGACGAGCTGACATTGACGCGCAATATAACTCGAATACGTTAACGCGGCGACTGTCAGATTTGTTCGTGATAGAGGTACAGGTGTTCTGAAGCAGTAGGTATTTTATAAAAACAATAAACTGAAACGGTTTTACGAGATAATCCTGTTTTTTATTGCGATTCTTTAATTAAGAACACTTGTTGAATTATCGTAAACCTAATTTCTGGAAATAGCTGCGGATGGTTGCATGAAAAATCGAAGCTGCGCGGTCTGACCGCCAAGAGTAATCGAGTAATGTAGTACAAACGCTTTAGTCGTAATTTTTACAACCTTAGCATTGGGTACCCAAAAACTAAATAAGGGATAGTTATTCATCATCATCATCATCAACCTATATCGGTCCACTGCTGGACGTAGGTCTCTCCCAAGACGCGCCACTGAGCCCGGTCTTCGGCTCTTCTCATCCAGTTTTTGCCAGCTACATGTCTCAGATCGTCACCCCACCTAGCCGGAGGGCGTCCTACACTACGCTTGCCTAAACGCGGTCTCCACTCGAGTATTAGTTTGCTCCAACGATTGTCGGTTCTGCGGCAAATAGATAGTTATTAGCAACTGGTTTTTATATATCAAGTGAAAAACATTGTAGATTTCACTGATATTGTAAAAATTGCAACCAAAGTGTTCGATTTCCATTACCAATTACACTTGGCGGTCAGACTACTGGTTTCATTCGTTTTTTTACTGCCGTTTTTATTTTAGCAATTTGATTGACATCGGTATTAAAAAAGTGTTGAGATTTTATTGCAAGAAGTGTGGATGGGCTCAAAAAAGCTCGAAGTTCTTAATAACTTCATAGATCACAAGCTTATTATGATGATGAAATAACAGTATCAATGTTATTATAGTTGCTCTAACAATCCAGCCCAGCCCCCATATCATAAGCTCTGAACTGCTTTCGCTGCCCAGCATAATGCCAAGCGACGTGGTTATAGATACGAAAACACCTATACGAAAACAAGAAGCTTTTGACGGCAAAAAAAGCGCTGGAAAGCGCTAATGTCACTATTTAGTCACAGGATACCTATGTTTTGGTATGAAAACAGTTCATAAAACCTGGCATGTTTTTATGAGATAGCGATTGCCCTCCAGCTCTAATGTTTTTAGTACTCTTGATGGATTCATAACATACCCAAAAAAATAATATTCGATTCAGCATTCAAAAAAATTATATTCGATTAAGTATTACTTTGAGATCCAGTGGTCGATGTATCGATCGGCATGATCGATTGATTCTCGCGTCCCGCCACTGGTGGTCTATCGCGATAAGCGGCGCGTGACACTTTATTTGATAGCGAGCTTTCGAATTCATTCTATTTATACAGGGTGTATTGGTAAATAGTTTTTTTAGGGTTTTCACTACCCCTAGATTTTATACCAGGTGGGAAATGTTGGTAATCGGTCATTGCATTTTTATATTACAGGTGCACCTATTATTTAGTGATTCGCGACCGCGATCGAGAAAAAAATAAACTTTTGAAGTGAAAACTTCTTTAGCACCGTTGTGATTTGAAATTCGATGAAACGGAAACGGTAACAGATTACAGATGAGCTACTAGTTACTATTACACTTACATTTTGCGAAAACAAAAGAGCGCAAACAAAAAGAGACATGGCCGTAATTTCAACCATCGTAGCAGAGCTACAGTTGGCCGAACAGTGATACCGTTGGACTGCGGTCAGACCGACAACGGGAGCAAGTTCAAATTCAATGCGATATTATAAACTTTATGCAACTTTTTACTTTTTATTTTGAGGTGAAACTTAGTACTGCTTATTGGTTAAGTATTCAAGTATTCTTTGAAGGTTTCACTTCTACCACGTGTGAATTTGACACTTTTTTTTTTATTTGTACTGTCTTTTTTATTTATTAAAAAGGTAAGTTACCGAGTAGGTTAGGTAGTAAGCTAGTAGATGATGCATTGACGGCACGTTCGTAATATAAACTTTCAATTTAATTAAATAAACTCAGCTTGTTAAATAAAAGAAAAATGCGACCTCCTTGAGCACACCAAAGGAGTTTCATAAAGTCACGGTTCCTTGATTTTAATTTTGTCTCCTTTATTCTGACTTCTCTCTTTATGCCCTCATTCTGTTTCAAGTACTTACCTACTGGCACAATTAAGGATGTCCTAAACTTATTCAAACAGCAGTTTTCAAGGGTCTCAGCCTGCGGTCAAGGGATATAGTACCTACTCGTAACTTTCAACTTTATCCTTCAGCGTTGTTACTTGAAGCTTGGAGACTAGGGTTTTCACGCCCGGAAAACATTTTGAAAGGAAAATGTATAAAATAATTCAGCGAGGGATTTGTCTTATAGGTACGAACGAGTAGGTAGGTTGAGTAGGTCGGTAAGTAAGTACCAAATTGAAATCGCGAAACAAATAAATTATATCAATGACCAACGAAGAGGCCCGCCTGCTTGTGTGAGACAAATGCAAGTAAACCAATAAAATATCGATAAGCACGAGATAAAGTATCTTATCTAGGTACCCTACTATATAACCTAATCGATCTCCATTTAACCAACTACTTTCCAGAGGCGGTGACTACTTTCCATCAGGTGGCCCACCTGCTAGTCTACCAGCTATGGCATAAAAAAAAACGATACTTATCTAGTGAAAAACTAATCTTTTTACACAGTGTGTCCGCGGCACGGCTATTAGCACGGCAAACGGCAATTGATTCAATTTTGTCAACTGAAAACGTTCCAAATAAAAAATTGGTCTCTGAAATAGTACCTGACCAAAAATTCAGTGTAGTTGCACAAAAAAGTGGAACTAGATTTTTGCTATCACTGAGTCATTGGCGTGTTCAATTTATTTGAACAATTGAACATCGATGTTTTTAAACCTTAGTCTTATACGTCACAATTCAGCGCATAAAAGTAAAATCTGATAGTCCATCAAGAATAGGTATCATCTAACTTCATAAGTAGGTATGTAGGTACGTACATGTACCATATTTTATTTATTTAAAGCAATAAAATATGCACCTATCGTTTGTGAACTAGTGCATTTTGTAATACTTAATTATACATGAGATTGTTAAAGATCTTTGGATGTAACGCCGTAACGGTTAGACCGATTTTGATAAACCTTTTGGGCTTTTGGAATATTTTTAATCTAGGCACACGAGTAAAACCGCAAGAACGTAGACGCTTACTTCATAAAGCAACGAAATATCCAACAAAATATACTGGCCCGCCTCATAATAGAGAAGGTTATAAGAAAGACAACGGTCCCATGGCTCTTCAAGAGGTCTCTTCCATTAAGAAACGGTCCAAAACAAACAAAAATTATTATATTTTCCGCTCTGTTAACAAGAAAATATTTTACGGACTCGACATAGAGTATAATAATATTATACAACGTATAATACAGGAAGCGTTGTAGCGGGTAGGGTAGGTACTGTTCTTTATTAACTATCTTTCGGGGAAATTCTGCCATTTTCTGACGAAGTTTTGTGGTGAATCTAGCGAGGTTTAGTTAATAGTTTATCATTAGGTCTTACAGCTTTAATAAACATTCACATTCATATTAAAATTAGATACAAATAAATCTTTAACTTTCACAATAACTTTAACATTTTAACAAAACACTAACTTTAACATTGCTGCTGAGAGTGTTTTGCTGTAATAATCCTTAGACGAACTTATTGACATTTTAACACTTCGACACAACACCGATATCGTCGGAACCTAAAGTCACAACGTTTCGGCGTGAAATTAACATTGGTATCGGCACGAGTTTTGACATTTTTTGAAACGACACATAGCAGTTTTATTTTAATAGTTTTCTTGTGTTATTGTGAGTATTGTTGTTTAATTTTGGTCGAATTTTAACCAATAATACTTAGATTGTAACATAAAGTGTGAGCCATTGGAATAAATGTGTGTAAAGTGGTTTTTCTGAATGTGAAAATTCGTGTTAGGTTTTGAAGAGAAAATCCACCATTTTCTTTTCAAAACAAACGACAGCCGACTTGACAAATGACTTGACTTGACTCATATTATTACAATTATATCACTTGACATTGGCAAAATTGTCTGTCGAAATGACGGACAGAGGCCATTAATGAAGAGAAGAAGAAGAAGTGACAACTAGCCACAAAAGCCACAAACCAAGAAGTTGAAGAAGAAGAACATTGGTATCGTCCCGGTGTCAGTATCGGGCGTGTGCAAAAGCCCTGTACCGTTTTAAAAGTTTTAACAGTATTTTCTAAGAGCATAGTTTACTTACCAATCACCACCCATATTATACCTAAATAGTGAAAAGTGATCGTAACTTTATCGTAATATTTCTGATCGCAATCTCTGTATTTTAACGCTTATATTACCATGTTAAAATCTCTTCACATTATAAGGCTTGTATATCTATGAAAGTGGAACCTAGTCAACTGCATATTTTTTATTCCCTGTCAATTTAACAAAGTATACGTAGAAACGCGATGTTTGTTTGGTAAACAAGCAAACAAGCTCGTATGAGTGGCCAACTCTGGTGACGAAGTTTTTAGGCCGCCTTAAAGCCTCCGCCATGGATTAAGGACTGCTAGGGTCCGGGACCGCCGCCGCCAGGACCGACAGTTTAGTTTGTTTGGTCAACCCTATATATTTGAAGCTATTTCTGCATAGTGTAATATGTATACCTACTGGTTTTGATGAGATGTGATGGACAGCTCTCTCTGTTAGTCTGTAAAGGAACCTGTGGTTTTCTATGTAGTTCTTAACATTTTCCTAATAAATAATAAGTATGGTAAGTATGGTACTCCGCTGGTGTGTATTTGGCTTTTATTAGATCCCGTTCTCGGATTACTGTAGATGCGGTTTCTGTGGTGTTCAAATGATATTTATTTTTGATTACGTATTTATATGTCATTGAAAAATGATACTTGCTATTAACTTTTTATAGTTGCCCGCTGTTGCCTCCACAAGGCATGTTAGATGAGATGTTCTACTATAAATTTGACCAATCATTGATATTTTATTAGCTGTTTTAGATTCACCTCTAATTCGTTGCCTAAAAGCCTATAAACTTTTTGATGGTCACTGTAAATTTTGACTAAAGGTGGAATCATCACCTCCAATGACAGATATTCGTCGTTTACACCATGATTTTAATCAATATAATGATTCATAAATTATATTTCCATATTTTGAAGTCTTATAAACTCTTTCTTGTTAGAATTTAGTCGAAGTGCTCCTCTAAATTGGTTGAGTGGCTTAGTTGGCAATGTCCTAGGAAGTTATGCTTTTAACTTATTAGTGTTGAGCTCTACATCTGTTGAGAAACTGGATATCCTGTATTATAGTTTCTAACTTGATAATTTATATTCTTCACGCTTTAGGTCATCATCTTTATTACGAGTAGGTACCTAACTTTGGAACGATAGTAGTTCATAAGTAGGTACGTATTTGAGTTAGATCTAGATAATTCCAGATTGCTTTGCAATATTTTTTCGACAGCAGAATAGGTAAGGTAACCTAAAACCTGGCAAGTTTTTTTTTCAATTTGTAAAAATTAAAAAAAATATTTTGTTACAGGTCAGTATTTCAGAAATAGAAACCCCAGACACTCGGTTAAGATTATAATAAATTATTGGAGCATGCCGCCGCCAGTTTTTGTGATCCATCTGATTGGAAATCCTGAAGAAACTTGAGATGAAGAAACTCTTTGAATTTGCCCAAACTAAAGTCGAGCAAAAAGTATCATTACTGCTCTAACAGCCGTCTTGTGATCTAAATTCTATATTCTTGATTAGTAAATAAAAAAGTTTCGGTTGTGTCACTTTAGAACACTTATTAGATTATTATAGGTATCGATCTAAAATTATAGCCGTCCTTGTCGTTTCAGTTTATGAGAAAGAGACGGCAGCATTTTTAGTGCTGTCAAATTAGGTTCGTTTAGAAAAATGCAACAAGCGAATCGATACCATTGGCAGATGGCACCTCAACCAAAAAAGACTTGGCAAAAGGACAAGCCTCCAGTGATAGAACAAAAAAAAAAGATGACACCTCAATACAACCAATGGACTTACTCTATGAGGTAGTTGTTATAGATAGAGCCACTGCCTATATAACATCAGGTGGGCCATTAGCTTGTTCTATTACTATTCTCAGAGCCTAGATGCTTTTATTTGCAGGCATTAGCAAACATCGTATTGGCTAAGTACGTGATCTGAGCAAGTCTGTACATTTACTGTGCGTAAACCCGACTAAGCTGAGTGGATGGTGTAGGGGCTGGACAAGCCTACTTCATTCAAAATCACGTTCTTGATAGGTACTTCAGCGTTCCTTTAGACTTTAAAAGGGCACTAGAAAAAGCTACCTCTTACATTTTTGTAACTTTGGCTGGAGATTGCTGATGTCCACAATTTATAAGTTAAAAAACTAGAAAAACCGACTTTAATCTGATTACGGCTTCATTATCAGATGATGATGATGATGGCAGTTTATTAGAATTGTTCGATTGATCGTAAACATCACTGAAAAGTCACAGGAAAGCAAAATACGCAATGGCGTGTTTTTTCCAGTTATTCTTATTTAACTGCCAAACTAAACCGATTTTGATAAAATTGATATGGACCACCTCTGAAGTATGATCTACGAAACAAAAAAGAACTATCGAAGTCGATTCATAATTGGCAAAATTATCGCGGAACATACATACAAAAAAACATACAGTCGAATTGAGAACCTCCTTTTAGAAATCGGTTAAAAACTCTTGTAATAAAAAAAAAAATAGAAACAAGTTTATTACACGTAACAACATAGTTACTTTACTCGCAGTACGTAAGTAGATGTGTCACAGTCTGCAAGCCATCATAATCGTGTGAACACTTGTCCCGTTCCCTTCAGCTCACACATCCGTTATCCGTCGGTAATAGGCCATCCGCGGCGAGACAGCCCTGTGACGGCTGATGGAATACTGACAGGGTTGACACGCGGAAGAACCATTAATTTCTGATATCACGCTTAAAAAATTAGGGGTATATTCATATTGGTCGTCTAAAGCTGAACTAACTGAAATGATTGCTAAATCTGCTGTCATCTCGTTTCGTTGTCATGCACGTGACAAAGATAGAGCATTTTTGAAAGTCGCTAAAATGATAGTTGTAGAATGGAGGTGTTAAATGTTATGTATCTGAGACTATAGTGGCATAGTGTCTCAGCACTTATCGGTACCTTCCTTATCATTTCTAGGTACATACATCCCGTTTGCATGTTATGTGTATGTGGTGTGCAAATATGATAATACGATACGATATTTCGTATTCTAAAAACCAACTCATTGTACGGGTTTGGCCTTTTTCGAAGCCCAACAAATAAATGGATATATCGATCAATTCGAAAGACCTCTTTAGCTCAACCCTACGAGAGTACCTACAAGTACGCAACCGATCAGCAGGGTCAGGGCTGACACCAGCGATTTATCGAAGTCTGACCCTACGTCCGGTGGCTCCAATTGACACATTTGTCAACTGATGATAGAGTGACGGGCTTGTTTGAAATAGCAAAGAAGTCACAGAATGGTTATACAAAAATATTCACAGTTATGTAATCAAGAACCATCGCAGCTAGTAACGTATTAATGCGACTGCAAAAGAAGTAAATTGCTACTCAAAAGCAGTAGTTTCAGAAGTGGAAACCAGCAGAAAGAACGCATAGTTTGGTTCTTACCCGCACTTCTTAAACCAATATGGTACAGTATAGAGTAAAGTCAATATTTAATGTTCTTACCCGCACCTCCAACGGCAAGACAGAGAAGAGATATTTTTATGAACTTTGTTATCAGTCTGTCTCTCTGTCATTTTAAGTATTTCTTCTTCTCTTCTTCTTCTTCTCTTCAATAATGGCCTGTGTCCGTCATTTCGACAGACAATTTTGCCAATGTCAAGTGTTAAAATTGTAATAAATAAGACAAGTCAAGTCATTTGTCAAGTCGGCTGTCGTTTGTTTTGAAAAGAAAATGGGACACGAGTTTTGACATTTTTTGAAACGACACATAGCGCTTTTATTTTAATAGTTTTTCTTGTGTTATTGTGAGTATTGTTGTTTAATTTTGGTGGAATTTTAACCAATAATACTTAGGTCGTAACATAAAGTGTGAGCCATTGGAATAAATGTGTGTAAAGTGGTTTTTCTAAATGTGAAAATTCGTGTTAGGTTTTGAAGAGAAAATCCACCATTTTCTTTTCAAAACAAACGACAGCCGACTTGACAAATGACTTGACTTGACTTATTTATTACAATTTTAACACTTGACATTGGCAAAATTGTCTGTCGAAATGACGGACACAGGCCATTATTGAAGAGAAGAAGAAGAAAAGAAAATGGTGGATTTTCTCTTCAAAACCTAACACAAATTTTCACATTCAGAAAAACCACTTTACACACATTCCAATGGCTCACACTTTATGTTACGACCTAAGTATTATTGGTTAAAATTCCACCAAAATTAAACAACAATACTCACAATAACACAAGAAAAACTATTAAATTAAAAGTGCTATGTGTCGTTTCAAAAAATGTCAAAACTCGTGTCCTGTCTCTCTGTCATTTTAAGTATTTCTGAGCTCTTTGCCTGCCTGTCTGTCTAGTTTTATGCAAATGTCAGAGCGATAGGGTTGCATAGTGAAGGTCTGTGGACAAGGCGAAGGACCTTTTATCAAATTCGTAATAATTCACCCTGCTGTCTCTGCATAAATCAAAGCGTGATCTTGCGTACGTGAGACATCTCGAGTAGACAATAGTTTATCTGCCAGAAGGTACAGTCAGCCATACAAAGTGATTAAGCTGGAAAAAAAGTTCACGTAGTCCGCTTGATCGAACCATGCGGTCGAACCACGTGGCTAGAAGCAAGATTTTTGAACAATACTTTGAAAGTTTTAGTCTTTTTTGTAACTTTAGCATGAGTTTAGCTAGATCTGATTATCTTCATATTTACTTATTTCAAAAGTAGTTTACGACGGAATTGAAATGGATTAAAAAAAATTAATTAATTTGTTGATAGACTTACATCGCTGACTGTACTTAGGTGATATCAGAGTTAGGTAGGTATGTCTTTAATAACGCCGATAAAAACCATGTGGCTTCGCTGATACGATTAGGTATGAATATCTATTGTGAATTAATTTGTGATACGATATCATGTTATTGGTTTCACGGTGCAGAATGACGTCTAAGTCAGTGACGTCACTTTGTTGTGTTTTAGTAGGTATATAAGTGGGTATGTAGAGATTTTGCGAATCCTTTTGAACTGTCTGAACTTTGCCGCAACGCAAAACGTGTCCCTCTGATGCATGCTTAGTTACTTCACATCGCTCATAGATAGATAGAAAACTCTTTATTGTACACTGCTTTTACAGAGAGTTCATTATTCTTATGTGTAGTACAATGGGCGGCTTTATCGCTATGAGCGATCTCTTCCAGGCTTCGTGTCATAAAGTATTCTCTAGGAATATTTATGGTATCTGAGTACATAAGTGAGTACATTAGTTCCAGTTCTTATTTAATAAGAGCTGGTCAATTTCACCAAAACAAATAACTTGCAAACCAAAGTAAAATCAAGTTTCATAAAATCACCCTAAAATATTGAATGACTTCGTTATAACATTTCTAATTAATGAAATTAATATCACCCATTACGGGAGCTCCTGGGAAAAGCTGTGCCATTAAACAATTAGCAACTTAATTACAAGTTCTTAAGGTCTAAATGACTTGACCCGTACTTGACCGGGTATAAAATTGACTGCGTATTATGTTGAACTTTCTTCCTTTCCTTAGGTAAATCATCTAATATTAAAAAGTTCGATTAATTACTGAAACGAAGCTCGATTGTTTCTTTCAGGCTACAATAAAATCTACACTCGATACCAAAAATTCCGGTTCATCTATAAAAACATGAATATCGTGGAAACCACGGTAGATAGATAGATAATATATTCTTTATTGCACACCAAGAAAAGAAGAAAAACAATAAAAGAGAAAAAAGTTTTAAGCATGAGGTACAATGGGTGGTCTTATCGCTATAAGCGATCTCTTCCAGACAACCTTTGGATGGACAGAAGCATGTCGATTAGGTAAGAACGGGGAGCACATAAAAGTAAATACTTACTTAAAAAATGTTAATAATTTATCAGTAAATGCTAGCTTAGTACAATAAACATTGTGTTTGATAGACAGTTTAATTACTCCAAAACTTATTGCTTAATTACATATTATGTTATTGTTATTTATGGTTTCCACAATATTTAGGTATTAAGTTTTTATGGATGACTCGGAATTTTTGCTCTCAACTGTAGAAAGCATGTGGATTTAGTATCGATACTTTCAAAAAGCTTATCCAAGTAACTACTATTTACTGACGGAGTATTAAATTGGAAACTCGAGTAGAGATATCAACACTATAATTAAGCGACTTTATTGAAAGTGCATCGACAATAAACCATACGTTTGATACTAATACTAACTAATCACCGTAGTGAAAGTATATCAGTCACACATCATCATCAGCAGACTGAAGAAATCCACAGATAAACATAGGTTCGCTTCATTCCTAGATAGGAATGAAGCGTTAAGATTAGGGATAGATATCCTAATCGATTTTCAGAACGAATTGTCTTGAGCCTGCTTCATGACTTCCAACATTCAGAGCTTTGTAATTCCGCATCCTCTGTGCTATATGACATCCTCCAGTTTCTAGTCCTCACTTTTACTTGGAATCTTTTCTGTAGCGGCCATCAACCAGTTCACCTAGCCTAGTTGTTGGCACTAGTTTTCTTTATATGGTCTCCCTTGCTCGATGATCAAGGAGAGTGATAGATTTTTGTTTTCTCAACCGTAAATACTCGCACATTGTGTTTCGCAACCAGAATACCCAAGTATCTCCAACTAAATCCAATAAATAGTCCAAATGACCAAGTTGTTCAGTGAATTTCGGCTGTTTCCCGCAAGACGACCAGACGTGGAGCTGGGAACTCAACAGAAACGCGCCTTCTGTAATTTATGGACCACTTATACGAATTCGCAATAGTTGGAGGTCGGCAGAACAATATAATATAATGGTAGCTAAACTAGTTAGGTATATTTACGTGGTACATAGTAGGTACGTCATAGCAGGCAGTGGTCTTTGAACAAGTACCTAACTTTCCCGTACAAACAAGCAGATGTATGTATGCATTGTAAGCATGTATGGGATTTCAAAATTGTTTTTTTTGCATAACAAAAGAAGATACGCAATGGCCATAACACCTTGTTATACCTACAGATTTACCAGAAAATACAGAGTATACCCACCCATATATAAACTTCTTTGCAATAAATAATGTAGAAAGCTTTAGAATTTTCACCAGTTCCACCGGCCTTGGAAAGCTGTTGATACAGGAGCACCGTGAATTGTGTGGACACGCCCGATTTGTAGCGAAAGTAGATAGGGCTCTTTCGTAGGTACGTAATTCAACTCTATAAACAATAAACTATAAACCCTATAAACTCATAAACTCTATAAACAATAGTAAAAAACGCGGAAGAACCTCTCAAAAATGTCAATGAAACATCTCATATCTCGTGACTAGGTTTCCACATCTAGGTGAAAGTGGAACTCAGCGCGGCGCAAATCGCAAATTATCCTTGCATCTCCCAGTCTGTTATTATGTGTGTTCTAAGATATAAGAGAGTTCAAAACAAATTTTTACCTTTGAAATGTATGTAACGAAAATGTTTTTATTTCTCATTCGATTCTATCTCTCAGATCTCTTGCCTTCGAAAAGGTCTGTGGAAGGATAATTATTATCTAAGTACTTAGTCCTAATACTATATATGTTGGTCTTTATTGATGTAGCAACCTCAACGTTTTTATCTCAAGTAAAGGTGCTACGGTGCTCAAATGCAGTGAGTAGTGAGTGTTGTGACGTAATGGATTTCAACGTTTTCTAATTTGTAAAATGTGCGCTCAGAACGGTCCTAAGAAAATTTGCACCAGGATCTCCTTTAAAAAATCCCCGTAACCATAGATTATTGGACCTCATTTGAAAGGCAATTTTAAATCTAGGTGCTACACGTAGTCAAGAACTTCTAGAAGATATAGACGCCTTTGTTTATACCACAGAAAAGCGAATGAAAAAACATATCGGTAAATTATCGGGGAGAAAAGGCGAATAGTGTGAACGACAGGTCGTGAGGTGAGAACAACTAGACGTGGATGGATTGGTTGTGGAAAACTTTCGTCGCCTGCTATCGACCTCGTGATTCTAAATATATAAAAATCTTTTGAAGCTGACTGACAGTCAACGCACAGCCTAAACTATAAGTCTTAGAGGTATTAAATTTGGAGGGTAGTAGATATCTTTATACATATAGTGTAGAGGTGCACTAAGTAAGGAATTTTGAAAAGTCGCACCCGCCGGTGCATTGTATGGAATTGTCTCGGCTCAACTTTCGAAAGACTTCGTCAAGTATCAGCAATTTGGCTGCTTTCATCATACGCAATCACTAAGTTGCCAGTCCGGTGGACAAATTGGTTTTTGTCCGAAAAAGCAGTTCGTTGGAAAATAAGGATCATTTTATTTACAAAGGATATTATACCGTTTTTTTGGTATAACATAATGATATAAAAAACCAGCCGCGTCTTTCACCATAGAGTTCTTTTGCTGCGTTTGAACAATTGCAAATTTTTTAACTGCAAAATCCACTTCCCATCAGAATTGATTTTACTTCCTAGAGCTGTTCCGTAATATTACGGTCCTTAATTTGATCGTCGTTTCTTAGGACACTTTCCACTAGGGCGCTTTACTAGTTCAGGCTTCGGAGGCCTGGGTCCAAGGTGTCTTGTTCAGCTATAACTGTAGAAAGCATAAATCCTCTCTGCTGAACTTTGCGACTAATTTCCAATTCCTACTATTCTATTCTATTCATAGCGCACGATGATATATTGTTTGTTGCCAACAATAAACTATCTACTTTCAAACAAACATGTATGATGTAATGAAGCTTTCTAAGGTACCTACTTACTTATAATATTCTAAAAATTATGGTATTATGTCGTACTAGCCGTCGCCCGCGGCGTTGCTCGCGTTCTAGACCCTTTAGAGTGCGACTTTTCAAAATTCCTTTCTTAGTGCGCCCCTACACTGTATAAGGAACCTACCGTCCAAATTTCATACCTCTAGGACTTATAGTTTAGGCTGTGCGTTGATTATCTGTCAGCTTCAAAAGAGTTTTATATATATTGATGATGATGTTTTTTTTTTTACAGAATTTTGTAGGGCCGAAATTTTCCAAAATAAATTTAGATACCTAAGTGCTTTTACAAAATCCGAAATTGAAGAGAAAACTTTTAGTAAGTAAGTTGTCTAATAAAAACAATAGCAAAGTCACAATCGACAAATGCTAAAGTATCGTAGACCGTTCTTGTAAGTACGACATTAGAACTTCCAATGGGGTTGTCTTAGTAATTTGACGCCGAAAGTTTACAAAAAATCTACTTTCTTAGGTTTCTACTTTCAGCTTTCTATCTCTGGTGATAAAGCGGATATTCGTTTCTAAGCTAATTAAGGAAGACTAGAAGCGTATAGAGATCAATTAAGCTTGTGCACTCTTGTTGAATGATATGACTGTATTTGTGTCAACCAGTAAAGTGTTTGTTACTAAGCAAGTAGTTTATTTTAAGTGCTTGAAATACCGCTGTAGTATTAAGTGGTGACATCTAGTGATGACGGCTGGGATGGACTCTTTTAGGAAAAATAGCAATAGGTTATGGGCACAGAATAGATATTGGCACAGATCATATTATAATACTATACTAGTAATATTGGTATGGAGATGGACACAAGGACAAAATAGCTTGCAAAAAGCTTGCAGTTTTTGACTTTTTTTGCAACTGTTTTTCTATTCTAGTACCCGAAGACAGAAGCCCTGTTTAACTACCAAAGCATCGAGACATCTTGGTCTCTATAAATACGTAAAATACGCTCTGCTATAAAATTTAACCCTCTAGGCTACGTTACCGAAGCCAAGCCGGTTTCAATTCATCAAAACAACTTCAACGCTCAATCAATTCCAAAGTTCTCCGGCACCTGTACCGGATTAGAATCACCAGCGGTGTCCCAGAGGGGCCATTGCGTCGGACAAGGGCCCGCGATCAAAGGAACAGATTTACGGCCTCGCCGATATATAAACCAAATGTCCGGAAGGCCGATGAAAGAGAACAAAAAATACGCAGACGAATTGATAACCTCGTTGTTTTGGAAAAGGTAAGGATTTGTACTCCAGGAAACTGGTGAGAATTTATCAAGAGGTTATGTTGACTTATGTCTGTTTCGTCATTTAAAACTCTGTGCCTTTCGCCCACTGGCTTTGGGAAGACATAGACAACGCTGTGCTTTTGTTTCTTTGTACCTACTCGTTTAATCCAGATGTTGATCAAAGGGATATGTGATTGTACCATTGTACCCTCATTAAAATAAATAGTCAGTCCAGGTTTATTCATTTACTACGACTAGGATTTACAAAGAGATGGCAGAAATTTCATTCAGCTTGCTTATCAGTCATAAAAGAGGACTATACGAGGGTCCCGGTCCCTTACAAGCTTATGGAAAGTTCTATCAAGGCTACCAGTGGTCAGAAATCCAGATCATAACACTAATCATAAACATTTCGAATCACAGCTATGACCATAACCAATATCCATGAAACAAAAGACCCCAAGTGATATAAATACTGTCGACTTACCGGGAAACTTGGGCATTTTAATAAACTATGGTACGGACGATGAAAATGCTTTAAAACAAAGACCCTGCTGAGTGGAACTTATGCTGCGACCCTCGATATTTCCTTTTGATATTTTGCGTGACAAAGCGGATTTCTATGGGCTGTTTAGCATTTATATTCGCACGTACCTAACTGGTTTCTTACACGTTTGAATCTATCGTCTTTACCAAGATCGTTTAAAAGATACTTATATCTACTGTACCTATTGAATATTTAGTTTATACGTCATTTAACGAATCTTTGGTACTTTCGAGATAACAAGACTAGTCTTATGTTATTGTACCAAATGCAAAGGTTCAAATGTTTGTACAGTGCCATTCCCAGACAAGGAAATGTCGTGTCCCGTTAATTAACTACCTGCATATTACATGATTAGTTTATGTCTAGGGATTTGTTTCTAACAACACTATCCATGGGGAATGCTGTCGTAAAACACATGACTAGTAATTATATTTATTTGCATGTTGCACTCTCATGCCGAAGTTTCCCAAGCCTTAAGTTTTAATAGCTTTTCATAAAATTGTGGTTAAAAGTACCTATAGATAGAGGTACATGAACACAATACTATTCTACACACTATAATGCGACACCACTTCAAAATTTAAATACATGACTGACCACCGCCAACACGTCTTCCGACATCTACTTACTTACTCTCTTCGATCCCTACAAATTTCATCGTACACATACATATAATATTTTGTAAGCATACAAAAAGCGGTGTAGCTCGGATATATCACTCTTGTAATAAATCAAAAACACTACATAACCATTTAACGCAATATGTAGAACATGTCCTTATAGTTCACGCATCGGATAAGGTATTTGGCAGGCGGGACAATCCATAAACCCGCAATTTAAGATAGAGCCGAGCGACTGAGGGCGAATGAAGGGATGTTCATAAAGGCAAGGGGTCAGAAGGAACTGGTGGTAGAGTCACAGAAGGGATAACAGTTTGCGTGTAGTAGTTTACTTAGACATCTTTGTCGGAAATATTGAATCAAAGATAACGTATAAGACTTATTCCATACGAAGAAACACTAACAGGGAATCGCACAGCTGGACTTAGTGGTACCTCACGTCCAAGCGTTTCAGCATATTGATTCGACTGCCATGGGAATACGGGTCCTTTTCCACCCATAACCGACTAGGAGTGCTCCAGTAGAGCATCCAGTTCTCACACGTCACTCGGCATAATCCGGTCAATAACATAAATTTCTTGAAGGCACGCTTCTTTATTGGATTTGTAGGGAGCCATTCAACCCTGCTCATAACCTACTCGCGTAAGGCACTATCGAAAATTTGTGGAGAGCCGAGGAAATCTGTTGGCAGGCTTTTGTCAATTTGCTGAGTATATTCGATGAAAATGATTTGGAATATTCGTGTATTGAGACGCAAAATTACGTATTGATGTTTCGATAAATATATTTCTGCCATTTAGGTTCCAAGAACGCGGATATACGTGTAGGTAGCTTATATTGTATGTAATCTAAATAGGTAGATAAATGATGTGCCACCATGCGTGTCACCACATCACGTGTTGCCCTTAATTTCTTGTCAGAAGTCATAGTTGTGAGCGCATTTTACCAACCTTGTCGAAAAACTACACAGTTTATTCTACGGCATAATAATTATACTGACTACTAAATAATATACAACGTTTTTCTCAGCTATGAAAAGCTCAAAATATATTCAAATAATACATGATGAAGCGTCCACAACTCTATAGTAACGCGGTAACAGTGAGTGGTTCGTCTAGACGAATGTTCAACATAATGCTTAATATTTCGTCTCCGTCGAGGAAACTCTAGAGAACACTTGGTTTGCCTCGAGGAGGAAACTTTGCAGACCGTTTCACTTATTTTTTAATCAAAATAAAAAGTATATTGCAGATAAAAGAGTTGAACGAGTCGTTATACGGTTTCGGTACCGTTTGCCACTAACTCAAAGCCAGATAGGTCGTCAATAATTCGGTAGAATCTATTTTCATTCATATCTAATCTATCTTCTTCTAAATATATAAAACTTATTTGAAGCTGACTGAGAATCAACGCATAGCCTAAACTATAAGTCCTAAAGGCATGAAATTCGGAGGGTAGTATCCTTATATAGTGTACGGATGCACTAAGAGAGGAATTTCGAAAAAGTCGCAACCTAAAGGGTCTAAAATTACGATCAAAGATTTTAACCAAATAATGCGTATGCTGCTACCACGCGAGGAAAGCCGCGGCTGACAGCTAGTTTTACATAAACTTACCACAAAAGCTAGTTTTCATCCACACTCCCAACTTTACCATAATCGACTCAGAAATATCTTAATTACAATCATACATCATCATGCTGACTTTGGCTACATTGTATAAGTGCATCCGTAGAGTTTCCTTAAAAGGATAGCCATTTTTCTCTTGTGAAAGTTTTGTATGCACGCCGCTTTCGAACCTTAAGTACCTATTTGCATTTGTTTAGAACATCAGATAAACCAAAAAGAAATAATACTAATAAGTACTCTTATCTGTAACAGACAATGCAAATTTTTGAACGCAGTTGCAAAAATAATAAAGCCCGAATAATTGCATACAAATCCACACTGAAATAATAGACCACTCTTTTTCACCAACATAAGGGCCAGTGTTCACACAGGGTTACCCTCTTCAAAATTATTTGAAATGGCCACTTTGGAGTGATGCCAGGCCTCATAAAGGAGCAAATGGTCTAGGTGCGGGCAAGACATGGGCCATATTTTAGGCAGAACTTGGCCTTTGCTGGGAATTTTTCATACGATGAAAATGACCGCCAGTTTTTTTTATATTCATTGAACTTTTTATGTAACTTTGAATATGTAATTATTTGTATATTTACCTATATAGTTATTTTTTTAAACTAAGTAGGAAAGGTTAGGTTTACGGCTTAGGTAATCCTTGCTTTTATTTACCAAAATTTTACAAAACCCTTACATAAAAGCAGGTATTTATAAATGCTTGAGTCAACCCTTGATTCGACGAGTGGCCACACACAATAGAATTCACACTGGAAACCCGCTGAAACCCTCTGAAACCCCCTTCCATAAAGACTAAGAGAACCTTTCATTATATCGACCCTTGTCACCTTATAATCCAATCAAGTTCATACCTTCGTACTAAAGGACTTTAATTAGACCGTATGCTAAGGACTATGACGTCATAGGTCGGGGAAAATTGAAAAATCATAGAGTAGAGAAGATTATAGAAAAGCTTTCATCAGATTTTTAGACGAGTGAGGCAAAATGAAATACTAGCATCGGCTCATTGTCTGTCTCGGCCTAAGAAAAGGATGAAAAAATATGATTCAAACTGAATTATAAATGATAAACAAATTTAAAATTCAGAATTTTTGGTTTGAGACATTTTATTGTTTACATATACAATGCCTAGATTCACCATACTCATGAGTCAAAATCAATGACTGAACTCTAACTAACCGCCAAGCAATTTGTCCCAGACCGCAAGCAACGAGGCAACAGCGGTCTCGTCCTAAATGATGAAGGCGTCTCGAGGGCTCCGGCCATACATCATGCTCTAGGGCTTTCAATGCTAGACTTGGAGATAGCCGGATGCAGCCTGGCAAAGTATAGCTTGTTGTGATGTGTGTGGGATCGTTCACGAAAATTGGGAGAAAGTTGGTGTAGTATCCCTCAGTGTTGATTTTCCGGATAAAGTTGGCAATTACGAAGGGAACAAAATTCATATGCATGAAAAATTTTTGACACTTTTAGTACAATCAGCGTGTAGCAACACAACTGTAATGTAAAAAAAAAAATGTATGTATGTATTCTATAGCCATCTAGTTTCCATCGTACAAGCTTTGCTTAGTTTGGGACTAGAAGGCGTTGTGTTAAGTGTCCGTGAATATTTATTTATTTATTTATTTAAATGTTGCCATCAAAATGTATCAAAACGTCCGACTTTTACTTCTTTTATTAACAACCCTACAGCTGATAAATAAATCCCGGTACGTGCATATTGATTGGTGAATAACCAACGAGCTGCTAATTATGTGCAGGCTTGTTTGCGAGGGTGTTTGTATGAGACGAGATTCGAAAGTACAGCCAACAACATAAGTTGATGACAACTTTAATATTCTCCATATTTTGGGAGCTTATGACTATATTGTTTTTAAACTTAGAAAGAGTTTAATCTAAAATTTGTATGTCTAACTAGCCGTAGGCTAGATAGACATACCCTTTAGGATGCGACTTTTCAAAATTCCTTTCTTAGTGCACCCCTACACTATATAAGGATACTACCTTCCAAATTTCATACCTCTAGAACTTATGGTTTAGGCTGTGCGTTGATTATCAGTCAGCTTCCAAAGAGTTTTATATATATTGATTTCAACGATATAACTACTGAATATAACATTTTAAGACTGTGTTTACTAGGGTTTAAAGAATATATATTTGGTAATCGACTTATGTTGCTGACTGTACCTGTTCTATCTATGGAAATATGAAAGGGGTGGTTATCTTCTTTGGACAGGTGTTTGGTTATTCATGAAATGGTTGCTTACGTGTACAAGCAGTGTGTGCTTGTGATTGGAGAAGACTTCTGCTTTTTTTTTTTTTTTTTAGAAAATATCAATTTTTCTAGAGGAGCCTATTAAGTTTCACTTTTTCGGGATATTATGAAAGTTTAGCTTCCCTGCAAGTTTTTAACAATACCCGGAAACTATGGAATACTGTATTTCGATTTTTAATTTGATGTTGAAAATTCAACCTTACTAGTTCAAACACAAAGTCACTTTAGATCAATTAGTGTATAACTTGTACTTATGCTGTTAAGTCGTTTATTTTATGCATTAAAGTACATTTCATAAAGATAATTTTGCAAAAAAAAATCTTGAAAAAAGTTTACCAAAATTTTTTTTTCAAGTTTTATCCTTTCCGAGTTTTGTTTCTGAAAAAACATTTTAAATTATATCTCCAAAAATCGGTGAACATACATCGGGTGTTTTCAGTCCCACCACCAGTGGAGAATATATATTTGTCAGCAGTTATTTATCTCGCGCTATTCAGTGTCCACCAGGGTGGTCGACATAGCTCAGAGGATTAGTAAGCTGAAATGGTAGTGGGCCGGCCATGTTTGCCGCAGAACCGACAATCGTTGAAGCAAACTAATACTCGAGTGGAGACCACGTTTAGGCAAGCGTAGTGTAGGACGCCCTCCGGCTAGGTGGGGTGACGATCTGAGACATGTAGCTGGCAAAAACTGGATGTGAAGAGCCGAAGACCGGGCTCAGTGGCGCGTCTTGGGAGAGACCTACGTCCAGCAGTGGACCGATATAGGTTGATGATGATGATGATGATGATTCAGTGTCCACAGTAAAGACTTGAATTCACTGTGACACAGGTACAAGTGACCTATTCACTCAGATTCCTACAATCCATTTCCTCAAACAATGCGCGTTATAAAGCGAGCATGACTGACACATCCTTTATTACACTACTAATGTAATGCTGGTATTTCTTGTTACGCAACTAGTAGGGCCGGATGCTACTAGAAAAACGGAATTTTTGGGCCAAACATCCACTAAGAAGTAGTTTTTCTGATCTTGTATTGTTTCCAGTTAAATTATTTTGTTTATTAGCCAACTCTCTTGGCTTTGCACAATGGGTTCAATTACATGTACCTATTTAGTAAGTTACTGACGTGTAATAAGGATGCACCGATTATGCCTGAAATGTTATTGGATTGACATTGTTACAGTCGTGGAAAGTTGGTGGATGGCGAAGAACTAAAACCATTATATCTGGAACTTTCATTTAGTAGTATGATGATGAAGGCCTAAGTTTCAAAGAACGAATGATAACCCAATGGGACAAATTATAAGGGCCTTGTTTTTCGACTGGCAAGTGAGAGCTCGTAACTAGGTTAGGTCTAAGTCAAACTATTTCGCAAATATATTAGCAGAAAGAGTTTGGAATGAAGCCAGAAGTGCAAATCGATGGTAGTTTGACGCAGGACTGCCTGAGAAGTTGGAATAAAAATGCGGGCATAACGAATCGGTGATTCTGGATAGGCCAAAACTAGCATAGGTCGTGCTTAGCTCTGTTTGTATCTTTACGATAATCTATAAAGTCGTTTGTATTTTATTGCTGAGTAAAGTATGTAAAGGGCGGATTTATCTCCTCTTAAAAGGCCGGCAGCGCACTAGCATCACCTCTGGTGTTGCAGGTGTCCATGGCCGGTGGTGACTACTTTCCATCAGGTGACCCGCCTGCTCGTCTGCCAGCGATGGCATAAAAATAAAGGTGCCTAAGTACATACCGCTAGACTGATAGAGTGAAATCACCTGATAACTTTAGATTTATCTTGATATCCATTTATTGTCAAATCATATCGTATCTTCCATTTACTCTCGTCACCGCCATCTTGCATCTTCCCTTAACCACAGATAGAGTAAACGCTCCATAAATAGTGATGTCTTGCGTATATTGCACGTAACATTTTCAAAAATCGGATTCCTTTTGTGACCTAAAAATTTTTACAATAATCAAAGTGGTTTTTATTTGTTTTACACCGTCAGCATTTCAAAATGTGTACTAAAATCCAAAAAGCAGGATTCTGGGTATTAAAATTTAATACGTTTTAGGTATTTACTCAAGCTGGAAAGCTCACTTTATTATTGAGGAAACCGCTTTTGCCAAGAGTCAAAGGGCAGTGATCTTTGAAATACTTTTCCGTTGGGTTTTGATGAACTGTTTGTTTGATAGGGTTCTAATCCAAGTGAATTGACCCCCATTATGCGACCGTTTTAAATTGTTTTTGATGAAATTTTGAAAAAAAGGTTAAAAAAAGCGTCACCACTTTTGTTTCGCACTCAATAAAAAGACAGACAAATGAAGGTAAAACTAATATTTTATCAGAGCAAGTCGGGTAAACAAGCAGAAGTTTGGAAGAGTGCGGTCAGATCATTGCTCCCTTGGGACTCTAGTTACGGGGAAGTTTCGTATCAGTTCTACTGAGGTAGGGTCAAAGTTATAGCGGGAACGTGCAACGCTGACGCTTAGAAAATAATTTAAAGAAATTCATGTTTAGAGGATTAAATATAGGTCAAATTATAATCAGATCTTGGTGTAAGGAGAATGAGAAGAAGTATTCCTAATTTATTTGTTTGCTGTAATGTTTAGCTGAATAGGATAGAAATTTGGAAGCTTTCGTCAAAGCTTTATATCCGAATAAAAACTATTGTAATTTTACACATGAGCTCCTAACTACGAACGAGTAGAACCTTCAAGATATTACAACGTGCACAAAATAAAGTTTCATTCAAATCGGTCTAGTCACAAACGCATGAATTTATTTTAGTGCGTTCAAAGGCTTAATACGAGTAGGTTTACCGATTTGGATTTCAGTAAATTGGTCTAACTATGCTATGCATTTTCATAAACTCCCCAAAAATATCCAATTTGTGGATAGGCGCCTCAAATTAGGCGTGGGCACAAAACGCATTTGAATTTTAACCACAAGCGCGCCTTAATTATTTTTCACACTATATTAGCTTTCGAGAACCAAACCTAGTGTAATAAATAATTAAGGCGCGCATGTGGTCGTAGTAAAACGGGCCACACCCTTACCCCGGATGATTCGATACAATCCCGAAGTGGGGACGCAATAACAGTCTGAAATATTTCGTCCGTACGAATAGTTTTCGCCACCTTTTCTATTCATCAACATAAGGTAAAACATGAGGGTTTGTAGTTTGTTTGAGGTTACCTTTTGGACTGTTTGAGGGTTATTTTAGGGTTCTGTATGCAAAGGTTGCCAACATTATTGATATACGAGCATAAACACATTTTTAGATAGGGCAAGGAAACATATTATAATACTAGCTGTCGCCCGCGCCTTTGCTCACGTGGTAGTAGCATACAAAATCTTTGATCCTAATTTTAGAGCTTTTAGGGAGCGGCTTTTCAAAATTCCTTTCTTAGTGCACCCCTACACTATATAAGGATACTACCCTCCGAATTTCATACATCTAGGTAGGACTTATAGTTTAGGCTCAGCGTTGATTCTCAGTCAGCTTCAAAAGAGTTTTATATATATATATTGATTGAAGATAGATAGTTTAGATAGATAGAACAAGAAGAAGATATCATTTATTCGAGGTTTTCTAAAATGTGTATAAGGTATAAACGATGCCTGTAGGTATTATAAGTAGGTACTTAGTTATAACTAGTCAAATAAAGTGACTGTAACTTGTTAATTTTCTTTTGCAGGTAAATATTTCATTCACTCAAAATTTGGGAGGAAAGGTAAGGAATGAGTCTTTTAGATTGCTTTTTGAGGTGACAGTTGATGACTCTGAATTTTGGGGTTCCGAATCAAAATGGGGATTTTAACCCGTTGAAGAACGAGATATCCACTTCCACATGTCTCTGATATCTAGAACGAATGTAATCAGAGTCCGGTTTTAATTATTAATTTCACCAACTTGATGGTATCATATTAAAATTGACCCTTATTTTGTTTCTCTTGGAAAAACATTTCGAGTGCCATCATGCGCATCCAAAACGAGAAAGTGGAGAATGTTTTTAAATTGCACTTTCATCGATCGCCGCCTGTCAAAATAAATACGAATAAACGCACATGAACAAAGAAAATATCCTTCGACAGAAACCGGTCACTCCTCTTTTTCAGTTTCACTACAATTTTAAGCCTTAATGTGTAGAACTAGTTTAAGTTAGGAAAGTTTTCATTATTTTGAGCTTTATTTCAGCGACACGACTTGCCAAATCATTATGTAGGTGCAGTGAAAACTCAACTTACTAATTAATAGGTATAAAATTTAAATTCGCGAACACACCCCGTCTTATACACTAATATATTTAGCGGTTTCATTATTGTATGCAAACGAGGCATAACAAGATGACTTCCTTTGCAACGTTTGAACTTTCTCGTTGTCTTGGAAACTACACCTCTTAATGATATTAATATACCAATTTCCTAATGGAAAGTTGCTCTTTTGTTGAAGTAATTGAATGTCTCTGTGGTTGAATTATAAAGTTTTCCATTCACGTTCCTTGTGTGGTTTTTGCACATGTTTTCAGCTGTGTGTTGAATATCTACTGTCGTATCGGTCTTTATTCTTGATAGATAGATAGATTCTTTATTGCACACCAAGAAAAGAAGAAAAACAATAAAAGAGAAATAAGTTTTAAGTATGAGGTACAATGGGCGGTCTTATTGCTATAAGCGATCTCTTCCAGACAACCTTTGGATGGACAGAAGCATGTCGATTAGGTAACTTCTTGGTAGTAAGTTCTTGGTTCGGTTTCTTTGGGAATTTTAGCTTTAGGAAAGAGTTTATTTATCATAAATATAGGTTACCTTAAACCATATAAGTACTTCGTTATTTACTTATTCTTATTTAAAACATTAAACATATTTAGACTAGGTCATGTACTTAACTTTAATAGTAATATTTTTATTCATATCATTTTCATTTTTTTATTTTATTTTCTAATTAATTTTTTATTGTTTTCTTACTGTGTAATTATTTTACTGTGTTGTACCTGTGTTGTGTTGTGTGCCAAATAAATATTTCTCTATCTCTATCTCTCTATCTTATAACTTCTGGGTATTAAAAAACTAATTAGTAACTTTGTAATAATAGTAAGTTTATCTATTCTTAATTACCTAGTAGATACCTACACCTACTTACCCATGATATTGATACTTACCTACATAGGTGTTTTATAAAAATATCCAATATGAAACACGGTATCGAAAGCCGGTTAATAAATAGTAATAAATGTTGCTTGGACATGATTTATACAATCAACGTGTCGACGCAACAAATGACTCGACATCCGTCATATCGCGATTCAATCAGATCGTCACCAATCATGTAGCTTACGATCATGAAGAGTCAGGGCCGTACTCTACCTGCTTACGTACCTCTACTTTCTTCACCTAGGTGACTTAGCCCTGGTGAATTAAGTCGACGGCACCTATTTTTTCATAATAATTTATGAGTTTAAAAACTCGAAGAAACCGACTTCAATTTGACTACGCTCCAGCTTCATGATCATCAGATGATGATGGCAGTTCATTGGGATTCTTTTATTGATCATAAACACCACTGAAAAGTTGCAGGAAATGTCACCCAATGTCATGTATACGTTGTTTTTCCAGTTATATATCACAAAATGCTTCGAAATAGTGGAAAAGAGCATTAGTTTTTTAGAAAGATCACATCGTCGTCGGTCGCAGTAGTGTAGATATATTCCGATAGCTTCTTAGCAGTACAAAGAAACTTGGTCATGCGCGCGGGTTCCCGCTGTTTTTCCGCCAAATTTTTATAAAAACTTTAGGTTTCGTTTTATATCTGGAATGTAATTTATTAAAGGCTATAAATAAATACATAAGAAAAATCGTGAAAAGCGGGGCAGCTGTGAACTATACCTATATGATCTGTGACTATACTAAAAGCTAAACTCTAGGACTTTCAGTTTCTCTGAATAAAAACGCTAAAGATACGCCATAATCACGGATGTAGTGTAATATGCCCTTGTAAGATTATCTTATTCTTGAAGATCATGTCACTACTAATCTGCGCCTAAATTAGTAATCGTCATAATGATACAGCATCTCTGATATCACAATAGCTATGAAGTTGCAAGCTCATAAGTCATTTAGAAAGTTCTATTCCATGGCTACTGCCCCCTCCCTCCTTACATCCCTGTGTTGTTCCACTCCACTCAATAATGTTGTCTCGCCAAAAGTGGGCACATGCTCTTGCGGTCACATACCATTCGATACTCAGGTAGGTATTCGCCATTACTTTAGGTAGGTATGCAATACTTATATGAGAAACAACATTAAGGAAATGTTTGATCATTTTGGTAATTCAAGTAAGCTCAAAAGTCAGTGTTCAAATTTTTTTTGGAGTGATTGAGTATGTCTTCAGTCTGATCGTTGTTCTCGAATTTACCTACATGTTTGTCAAGTTCCACATGCCCTTGTTGTTTGAATGAAATGAGCTTTTAATCTTGAGATTAGTATTAATCTTATCCGGAAATCAAAAAACCGCTTATGACCTTTATAAATGTAATACATAAACTTTCGTATGCCCTCTTAACAAATTTTGTACGTATAAACTGCCTAAACTCTCAAATTCATCAAAAGAAGTTTGCATACTTTAAGATATTTCTTTCAACAAAGGGGATTCATTTGATTGAGATACCAAAACGAGTACCTAGCCTTACTTGTGTTTCAATTTCCCTGAATGTGTCCCTGGCCCTACAGGTACCGTTCCACTCCGTTCAATAATGCAGTCTCGCCAAAACGGCCCTTGCGGTCGCGGGCGCACCATACATGTCGGTGTTATGGTCCATCCACACATACCCGTGTACCTATGTGCTCCGTGATTTGCGGGCGAGTTTAAAGGGAAGCTAGATCGCAGTGGATTCGCCGCGTGTTCGCAGTGTGCTGTGAATAGCACCGTACAAAACGTGGAGGCTCGCCGCCCATGCGGCGAAAAGGTGCGCGCAGCGGCGTGTTTGCTGCGCGCTCCTGCGAACACGTTGCGAACCCGGTGCGATCTCGCCTCACTTTTAACTAGATAGCTCGCTAATCTTCAGTGTAAGATATCTGTAAATTTATGTTGAGTCTGACTATGACACGAATAGGTAAATCTTATAAACTAAAGTCTTGTCTTCAAAGCGTATTGCAATTTTTGTAGAAAAGAAGGTGACGCTAATGATTCATGTATTCTCATAGGCCCAGCTTATCGACCGCTGCTGGCTATAAAGACCGGGTCTAAGCCGGCTCGCCGCCGGGCATGTGTGGATACACCTTTATAAATGTCAGAAGGAATATTTACTGCACGCACGGACGCGGAAGCTCATCTAAACGCCTCTGTATGGCCTATCTCCTTTATTGTGCGGTGAAGCTTATGCTTTGTGTCGAGATTGAGTCAACTGTTACAACTAAAATGTACAGCGTTCAACGCAGACAGGGCTAAATAAACGGACCTTCTTAGAGGTGATATAATAATAATAAAAAAAATCGCAATCATCATTGCGGCGTCATCATATTCAGTTTGACACCACCTTTCGCGATTTGCTACTCTATAGTGGCTAGAAAATGTACTTTTAGTCATGAACTTAAAAAAAGGTTGCATCTGCTTCAGTAGGTAACTTCTAAGTTAAAGTAATCTAAAGTTTCATTAGCAAGAAGGTTAGATAATCGTAAAGTTAAGGGTTAACCCGTGAACTTTGTTTATACTTAGGCACGTTTGTAACTGGACGAGGCGTAAAAATTTACGTTTACAAGTTTACTAGAGAATGTTTAATTGGAAGGTTAGATATACTTAACAAGGAGATAAGTTTCAAAAGCTGTAAAAAGTTAAAAACATGCTTAAACTGAACTTTACGTGTTATTTTAGTAAAGCTTGAAAGCGCTTTTAAAAGCTCTGACTTAAAATTATGTCTACTTATTCTAGCATTGCAAAAACCAAATTGTAAAATTGTGAGTATTTTTGTTCTAAATCCTCTACAAGACGACTGAGCTTTCGAAGCTCATTGGAATTGTTTTATATAGCGTCACAACGATAAGTAGGTAGGTAAGTTACCTACAAAAGTGTGAACCTGAGATTTTGAAGCATTCCACTTATGCGCACCAAAAATATGAGCACCAAGAATTTCCGCACCTACGCTATATTTTGTGCACCAATCGATTTTAAGCTTTGTGCGCAAAACTGGTTCAAGTGACGTCTAGTGATGGGGTATAAATAGTTTAAAATAGTATGTTGTAGGATATTGCCATTGCACCTACATGGATTGTACCTACCTGGAAGAGATTGCTTTAAGCAATAAGGCCGCCCATTGTAAGTACCTCCTAAAACTTGATCGTATTACCAATTATGGTTTTTTTTTAATGTTATTTTCTTTACTTATAAGTGGTGTACAATAAAGAATATTCTATCTTCTATCTATCTATCTACATGTTTCTAGGTTTTGCAATTAGATACTCATTATACCTACATACTCAACTACCGTTTATACTTCTAGTATTAATACCAGTGTAGACGCAAAATAATAGGAATTAGCTCCGCAATGGGTGTATCCACCTCAATTAATCCAGAGGGCGTACTGCAGTTAACAGATTAATTGCCGATGTAGGGTTTACACGCTATGATTATACCTATTGGTTTTGAAACGTCTGGCAATGGCTTTTCTATTCTCTCTCTATCGGATCTCTACTTCTATCTGAACGATATAAGTACATGGGACTATTGCATTGGCGCTCTGAAAATGGAACGGTTAAATTTTGCTCAACAGAGAGCGTGAACACAGTTTTTCTTAAATATGATATAGGAATAGACTTGAACCCTCTAGATGAGTGTGTAATATTTGTTTTTGGAGTTTTTGAAATGGTAATATTTCCAAGTAGGTAGGTTTCGGTATATATTTTGGTAAATTGGTAATTCGACAGTAAAACAAAATAAAGGTATCAACGGCCCAGTAGCCTGAAATAAGTTCTATAACGATTACCTATGCCTTCATAAAACGATATAAAAGCATCGCAGCTTGAATAGCGATCAAATTAGTTATTTGCACAGCACGCCCGCTAATATAATCTAGATAGAACTACATAGAACCAAGCTAGATTCAATTTATAGCGATAATATCATGGCGTGGATTTACGACGGCCATCAAAGCGTCTTTGCACACTTGACGATACCGATATCGATACGATACCGACTTGAATCAATAACTCTAACCAAAATAACGATATCGGCGCCGACAAATTTTGAAAACGACTGTACTAAATGGATGTCATAAGCTCTCCGCTGATATCGTCCAGTTTTTTGGCCACGTGAGTAGCAAAAACCAATGGAGCGGCTGGTAGTAGGCAGGATGGAGGACAAGAGATCTCGGTCGCTCTCCGACAAGATGTCAGATCTAATCAAATCGTTCACAGACTCCATCATGACCAAATGCCTTCACAATGCCACCAAAAGCGACCAATGGAGACGCATCGCTAGAGCCATTATTACCACTAACCCCTCGTAACTACGATAACTAACGTACGTGTCCGACTAGGAAGTGATATCGTGTAATTGTCGTATCGGTGGTAGTGTAAAAGCCACCTATCGGATGAAATTGATGCTTGTATCGATCCAGTAACTAATAGGTAATAGCTATGGATCTATCAATCAATTGGTTCCTAATTTAGCATGGTAAGATACACTTAGAAAGTATCAATTTCACTATGATTTATTTCTAAGTTCTGTTCCAAAGTAGCCTCTATGCTTCTACTAAGTTATTCAGTAGCAAGCAAGCTCGTATGAGTTAGTGGTCAACTCTGGTGACGGAGTTTTTAGGCCGCCTTAAGGCCTCTGTAATGGCTTAACGACTGCTAGAGCCGGGACCGACAGTTTAACTTGCCCTCCGAAGTTATTCAGTGAATAAATTCTTGGCGATCCCGTTAAAGCCTGAATAGGTTAACGGAATCATTTCAGGGATAAATACGGTCTAAAATTACAAATTAATCACTTACAAAAACTTAAACTATTAATATAGAAAATAACTGTGTTAAAAATAAGCGTTTTCACTTTGACGGTAACAAAACTATGTCCATTTATCGATTACCCGTATTGGTTTAAAAGTGTATTTTGGTTGCATTTTTTTATGTAAATAGGTGGAGGTAGATCTTTGTTACGTGCTGAAGTTACGTGTAGCCGTGTGTAGGTGAGCCATTCAGATCAGACCACCTGAAGATAATAACCTGAAAACAAAAGAGTAAACTTTTCTAATCCAGACAACAGCTCGGTCATCTCCATAAACCCGGCAAGTGGCAATAAAGCGGAGATCGAATGAAACCCAGATACAAAAGATTACATTTTAATTCCGTGATAAAACGGGTTACTCTCTTTTTTGTCCCACTAGTGGGGAGGACGGGCAAAATCCGAAACGCTGCAAGAGTGATTTCCCTATTTGATTGTAAGAGTAGGATTGCTTTATAAAAAAAAACGCAAAGTGATAATTTATACGTAGACCTACTTGGGGCCCAGCCAGTGGGCTCGATGGGAACAAGCCGATTTACATTACAAAACTAAACCAAATAATTTAATGTGGTCAATTTCACAGAGGATCGGGATAAATCATTTTTACCATCTTCCCCACTAGTGGGGCAAACCTGGTGGGGAGGATAAGACTAACCCGATAAAACACTTAAATCGGGTAATAGAGCGAGATGGTTGCAAGGTGATGTCTGTTCATAAAACCAAACTTCTTTTAAATCATCTTTCTTTTTTAAATGAGAGCCTCAAGCCTCAAGATCCACAAATTCAAACTTAAACCATTCAAACGAAAGGTGCCAATATAACGAATAGCTATTCAATTTAACAAACATAACCGTAAAATTATTACCACGGAGACTTTACGACTTAGCATTATTTGAATAGTAACAATGGCTTTCAAATAGAAATAAACTGAGCGATAAATCTTTCATTTACTCTGGATGGACTATGGTCAACTATGGTGTACCATAAAACTGTGTAGAGATAGTGTAGCTATATAGCAACATGACATGCACTTGGTACATTATATGTCAGTACACTTCTAGAAGGCTAGAAAGCCTTGACATATTGTTTGATATTTTCAAACGTATATTAGTCGTCGCCCGTTCTCAATGTCAACTTTAAACGAGGACCTATAGAGTTAGCATGTACCTATAAGTCTGCAAAAAAGGAGGTTCGTATGAGTTAGTTGCCAACTCTGGAGACCGAGTTTTAAGGCCGCCTTAAGACCTCCGTCGTGGCTTAACGACAGCTGGAACTGGAACCGACAGTACGTGCTCTCCGAAGCATGAAAGCGCGTCTATATATCTTTGTTTTTTGGTGACTATATCGTTGCTGTGCTCAGCCTACTTGTGATCGCCACTTGTGTCACTCCTACTTGGGGTGCTCATAGTTTACGACTAAACTCTGCAGCTAATGGGAATGGAAGGCTTCTTGCCCGAGTTCAGGGGGTGTTATCTGTTATCCCAGATGGATACTGTACGGCTTTTTATTGTGATCTTCTTATTCAAGCGAAGAGGTGGTTTATCTTCTTAACACCATTTGCAGGGCCTATAGATTTGTGGTATCTGGTTAGGTACCAAAGAAAGTAATGTAAGTAATGCGTATCCATAATATTCCACATTTATATTGTCCTATCCGCGCTATTCGCAATTACCCCGTTTGAAAGATGTATAAACCTTAGATAGGCACTCCCTGACTTCGAACTAAAGTTAGGTACTACTGCATGGCAACTGGCAAATTGCTAAGCATAGAGGTATTGTCACGGTCACGACGGTACATATTCATTCGCATCGGGGCGTTTTATGTCTGACACCCAGTGGAATGCTCATACCGTCTATAATTTGGTGTCAAAGTAAAATAAGCTTTATGTGACTACGCTTAAGCTGCAAACGCACGGTGATACTAGTAGCTTGATGGCCAGCGAACTTCTTCACAATGTCAGTGGCTGCGGTCGAGCGAATCAAGCATGGTCAAAGCAGCGAAGAATCGTTTCACGCCTAGTATCGTATCATTGAAAATGTATGAGTTCTATTTTATAGTGATTTTAGAAAGTCAAGGGTATATATAGGTGCAGTCTAGGGTAGGTCTGTGAGCACCATGCTTTATTACTCTATGCGGTTGGCCTCAAAATAAAAGCTTAATACTCAGACTGAAAATACCAGCAGTCTCAAAAATATTCAGTTCAAAGCCGAAGTAACCAAAATGGGTTTTCGTAAAGTGCTTAGGCTTAAACAGAAGTTTCAAGACCTAAAGCTTTTAATCTCTTACCAAAAGGGTACCCGGTATAAACTCCGAAATACAATTTGGAAAGGCGTTTATGTAAATTACAGTCAATTCTACAGAATTTACAATTACAGTGTAAACTAGCTTTCCTATTAACAGTAAAGTATTTTCCGGTTTTCTTCAATCATGTTGATCAACGGCGTGAACGGAAAAGGCACTAAATTTAAATTAGCTTGTTGAAATCATCTAGTTTATTTTATCTGAAGAGTGAAAATAAAGTTTCTCCAGGGAAAGATGTGAAAATGAATAACATTTTCCGAGGACGTCAATAATTTCCAGGTAAAATGATAACTTCTCAGAAAAATTCATAAAACGAATTGCATAAAAGTTTTTCTAAAAACTAAAGAGTTGTTTGTTACCCGCAGTTCCTTGAAAGTAGTTTCATAACGAACTTTACAAATTAATATTTAGTTTTGAAATTACCAAATTTTTCATGCATACGTTACTAGTCCTAATGTGTTTATACCCTACTAGGTCGCGTAGGCAGAAGTTTACGATTGAAGGAAGACATCAACGATCCACAAGGTTCGATAGTTGCCGTAAAACATTAACTACCTGAACAATTTTTTAAGGCAAGGTGTATTATATGGCTTTTACTCGAGCTCAAGGTTTATTGGTGGAATACTTGAGGCTGCATCGAACCACAAGTTACAATTTTCAATTAAATTTCCCGATTTTAGTGAAGCAGTCGGCGGTTTTATTCGCTGATATCGGCTTAGATATCTACCTCTAAGCGTAAGTATGCGGCTTCTGCGCGCTTTGGAAGGATTATGATGATACTTCCATAGGTAGAGTTGGCTTCCCAAACTTGCTTTCCTCTGGTGTTGGGTGAAGTAATCATAACATAGAAAGGCAACCTATTTTAGGAAACATTTTATTCTGGGTGGTGCTTCAGCTACACGACCAATGTCCTTCATTTTAGTACGAGGCTCTTTGACACAGTGTCGGTGC
Source organism: Eulithis prunata (assembly GCA_918843925.1). NCBI lineage: Eukaryota > Metazoa > Arthropoda > Insecta > Lepidoptera > Geometridae > Eulithis > Eulithis prunata. The sequence continues at coordinate 2,757,132 of OU974014.1, read as the reverse complement.
TGACAAAGTTTTTTCTGTTCATATCAGTATCGTGTGTGTATCGTGTCGGTATACCAGTATGGAGAAGATCTATATGTATTAGAAAATAGACAGCTCATATGTAGGTTCCGTAGAATTTGTGTCACCAGTACCCAGCTCTCAAAAATAGCTTTCCCCACACCAGGGTATAATATTTTCATCCATTCTCGCAGATAACACGCTAAGTTGGGTCGTTCCGCCACCCATGTCCCAGTTGAGATAGTTCTGTCCCCGTGATAAACGGACCACTTTGCCACATTCGCCAGGCATACCCCTGCGACATACTGATTTTATTATGACTCCTTTGTTATTTCTATGATCTGAAGTCATACCATTGCCCCAGAATAGGTGAATAGGGTACAATAGGTGTTCGGCTAGCTCAAAGAAGAGAAGAAAAAACAAAATCACCATAAGCCAAAGATGGATACAAGAGCAAGCAACATGCACTAGTACTTACCTACAGTCGAGAGAAAAAATCCCGCGTCATTTCGAAATTATCGAAAGATGTTGCCACATTATTTACATACTTTTTTTAAATCTTCAATATTGTTGCCACCATTTTGAAAGATCGTTGCTAGAGTTATTTTTATCTAAGGAACTCCACAAGTTAGCACGAGAGCAGTCATCAAAAGCATATTTATTATTTATTTTATGATAATAGTAATAGAACAAGCTGATAGCTCACCTGATGTTAAGTAGTAACTTCTGCCTATAACAATGCATTACCTCACAGAGCAAGTCCAATGAGGACGTGCCCTGTAAGCAATGCACTGCGTCCATCACTCTGAGACGTAAAGATCTTGAAGTCTCATGCGCCTGTAATTACACCGGCGCCCTTACCCTTCAAACCGGAGCACAGCATGCGAGCATCACTGCTTGGCGGCAAAAATAGGTACAGTGGTAGTACTTCCCCGGACGAGCTCTCACAAAGAGCTCTACTACTAGCACAAAGCACTAGCATGTCAAAAGCCTCAGTAATCTAAAACAGTGCTTGAGTTGGCCACTAAGTAACTGGTTCATACTATCTACTCCCTCCACACATACAGTTTTCTTTTCTTGACCTAATTGTAGATACGTTACACACATGCGTCGTACCCTTGTTTGTGACACTTTAGACTCTGATAAGCATTTATCACGTCGATGGCAAGCATTGCTTCTATCATATCGTGGACATGTCACTCAGCTGATAAGTAGAGTGCCTGGGCATGCTCTACCTGGCTTTATTGATAAAAGTACTTTGAACTTTGTTAGATCGTTCGTTTGTTGTCAGTACTGAAATTGAGTACACCTCCATGCATGGAAGCGATATTGCCTCTGATTAAAAGAACACCAATTTTTTATAGAGACAAAACTACAAAGAAGTTAGCCAGGTGTTGCCCAAAGATGAGATATTCTAGTTTCGGACTACCGGTATCACCAAAATTCAACTGTTTTGTCCTAGTTCAATTGTGTTCATTGGTTTGTTCTATTGGATCTGTGTTAAGTGAATTTAAGTGTACTACCAATTAATTAATTCCACATCTGAAGTAGGTGCCTATTCAGATCTAGGTCTTTTTTCCAAACTGCTGCAAATGTTTCATTATTGAATAGCGCAGAATGTGCTCTACTATGCAATAATTTGGTATTACTTCTATAAGTTATCGGCACATCTCTTTATAGAGCTCTAAGCTAGAGCAAAATACAAGAACATACGAAAATAGTTCAGAGATTCTAAGAACCAAAAGTTGATTGATAATAATAATAATTACTCTTCAGCGGATAAGCTTAAAATTAACCGCACACGATTGCATATGATCCGGATTGAGTTATGAAAGCAATAATAAAATGATTAAATATAACTCAGCAGTGAGCCAAGATATATGGGACATTCGACGATTAATGGCTCGTAAATTAATACTTGCGAACGCGTGGTAGGTCGCAAGATAGGGGTGAAACTGCAGAGTTGCACTTCTTTTTGCAGGAGACACATTTTATGGGTAATTTATAAAATTCCTGCGCGGTATGCCTTTTCACATGAGTGGGCTGAGATTACCGCTTTTTGATTATTAATAGCTATGTCTACGTTTGCGTGTCTTTCGTTACTAAGTACTGTTACTAACGCTTCAAAGAAACGTGCGATTTTTATATATTTTATGTAGAAACATAGTGTAAAATATTTCTAGTAAAAACTATTTGATCGGCTTACGCTCGGACGAATACGACGAAGTTATTAAAGAACTTACCGGAAAAATAACTAAACAATGCTGAATACCCACGAATAATATAATTCTGGGTTCAGGAAATGGTTACAAAATGTAACATTCCCGTAGATTACAATAATAAATTCATTAACAGTTGTGTGTTCCGTTCCATCTGTGACCGCGCCCTCCGAAATTGATGCGAAATTAATTCTGTAGGTTTGAAATCCTCAAATTCAAATTTTAATTAAACATTTTGGTTGGAACTCGTCAAATAATCAAACCCCAGATAGGTCGCATCACTTTCTCTGAAGCTATATAAATCCTTCATCATTATCATTATTCACAGGCTTCATCCACTGCTGGTGACTTCCCTTAATTTTCGTCATACATTACATCACAACCACTTTGACAATATCGTCAAGCAGAATCTGGTAAGTAGTCAAAAAAAAACTGTGTGAGATCAAATAAAGTTTGACCAACATAGTTGGCTCTCTTCAGTGTTGCTGCCTTGAAAATAACACTTTACCACAGATCATATGACAGGCGTCATGGCTCAGTCGGTAGTAGCTCTGCCTTCCGTGCTGTGGGTCGTGGGTTCGATCCCCACCAAGAACAAACATTTGTGTGTTGTAAACATAGATGTTTGTTCTGTGTCTGGGTGTTTCTATGTAATATAAGTATGTATTTACAAAAAAAAATGTATGTCTGTATTCTATCAGCCATCTAGTTTCCATCGTACAAGCTTTGCTTAGTTTGGGACTAGAAGGCGTTGTGTTAAGTGTCCGTGAATATTTATTTATTTATATATAATACTGACTTTACTAAGTACTGAAAATAATTATTTAATGCAAGTTTTTCCGAGTAGAGCAACTTAGGCAAACTGTAGCTTACAACTACGTATCGACATAACTTTAAAGTATTCAAATTACTTTTGCAATTTCGACTCACAAACTTTATTTTAGTGTAAAAGAATTCCTCGAGTATACCGTGTGAAAGCGTAGGTTCAAAATCATTGCGCTACGCCGGCAGCCGGCAAAGTAAATCGCCTAGATTTTTCTAGGAAAACAGACTTTAAATTGGCAAATAAGGATCCTAATACACTGCGGGACAAGAAAATGGAAATGAAAATTAAATTGCTTGCACTTGCAGCTGTTATTCAGGTAATAGACAGCAGACGGCTGAAAAATAAGAAAAATTAAATGTCAAAAATACATCCAAACATGGCCAACGCCCACTTTTGCACAAGATGATAAAGTGTTAGACCACTTCCCTGTTTTTTAAGATCATTAAACCTAGAACTTAAGTTTGATTTTTTGCTGTGTTGATGTTGCTAAAGAATAGCTAGAAAATGTTTTAAAAAAGTATGGGCATTGTCACGTGACATATTTAATTTGAAATATTTATTGGTTTCTATTCTTTAATCTAGCAGTTATATAGATTGTGAATTCGGGTAGAGGGGAACTGACGTTTTCCATCTTTCAAGCTAGAGCACAATAATTTACAATATTGTTCCGAGTGTACAATAAAAAATACAATTTCTGTCACTGGCAGTGTACAGAGCGTGTACAAATGGGTGTTCACGAAAATGATTTACGAAGTGGAAGAGGAAAACTCAGACTCGCGCCAAATAAATCGAGGCCCACATCCCTAAAACAGTTGTGAGGGAATCGTATTTATCCATTCGCCATTGAGCAAGTGTTTGCATTTTATGTTGGCAAGAGCTTTGCGTTTATATGGAGAAAATTGTAGTTTTCTTATGCTCATCAAACTAAGCATAAAACTTAGTCTTGGCACTTTTATCAAGGTATGATAGGTAGTGGTAAAGTTTTATGTGTGACTAGCCGTCGCCCGCGGCGTTGCTCGCGTTCTACCCTTTACAGTGTGAAGTTTCAAAATTCATTTCTTAGTGCACCCCTACACTATATAAGGATACTACCCTCCAAATTTCATACCTCTAGGACTTATAGTTTAGGCTGTGCGTTGATTATCTGTCAGCTTCAAAAGAGTTTTATATATATTGATGATGATGATGATGATTGATTATTTTAAAAGTATCATGAAACTCATGACTTTTGGGCTTCATCCCGGACCAACACGGTTACGGACGAACACGGCTCAAAAATAAATAACAAAAATAGTTCTGCTGGACATGTCCAACCTAAGTTGCTCCTCAATTATTCTCCTCAATCAGTAGGTGTTTGTATTTGATCATGAATATTATTTTATAATAATCCATAAACAATTTCATATTTGCTATTGACACATCCCCAGTTTTGCAGTTCCCACGTAGATGGTTTCATTTCATACGAGCACGTGACAGGTTGTACCAATACAATATTTCACTTTCTTTAATCGCAAGTGTACCTAAAGGTGTTACGCATACACAAATAATTAGTTTAGATACATAAATAGGTAAATTACGCGAGTACATAAACGATGATAGAATGTTTACCTTAATTGATATTAGATCAGATCGAAAGTTGGGCGTGGGAGGAATGCACTCCATCACAGCATATATAGAACAGCTCGTGCTCTTGGCTAGACAAAATCAAACCACAAGCAGGCATAGTATCAGTGCATTATAAAACGTGTATTTCTGGCGAACAGGACAAGTCATCCTTCTATTCATCGCTGGGTCTCGTCTCTGCAAATACCTACAGGAACGAGAGGAGCTATCTAATCTAGGGCCGAATATATGTTTTGTTCTTTCTGATAGATGGACCAAATTAGATTAGATTAGATTAGAAAATTCTTTATTGCACATTAAAAAAAATCGTACAAAGGCGAGTTAAAAAAAAAAGGTCAATGTAAATAAATATTATATATAAAACCTTTCACAGGACGGAAAAAAAATGCAAAAAAAAAACACCTACCGGGAAAATTTGCGGAGGTGGGGGAAAAGTTTGCGAAAAGTACCTACGTCACATAAATAAATAAATAAATAAAATTAGACCACTTATACTGTCTAAAGTAATAAGAATTATAATTTTGGATATTTATTCTATGCTTTAGGCATAAAAGCAAAGGCCTAATATGCTGTCAAGGTTTTCTAATTGGAATCTAACTGGAATCTTATTCGCAATAGATAAACGAAAGGATTTCATAAAATCTCTATTCTGATCCTACTCAAAACAATGTAAATAGAGGACAATAAAGTCTATTTATTATGATAAAATATCATCTATGTATAGCTTTTATAGAAATTTATCGAAATAATTCAATTTGAAAATGTTGTTTACATACTTACTGAAAACTACACACAACTATGAACCTTAGCTACGTAGCAATAAAGAAAGTTCGTTATTAGGTTATCGATTTTCTGACTACCCATCTCTGTGGGTCAAGCTCTAGGAGCTCGATTATCAATTGCAACAGAATCACACATTACTAGGCACACAATGAACAAAAGAACAGAATTAGCACACACTTTGTAATAAAAATAGACACATAACAATGAAAATCACAAATTATGCAACAATGAATGCACCTGGAATGCACTCACGGCGTGCACTACCTGCACTTATTTTTTATTCGTATTTTTTTTTTGCCAAAAAAGCGGGAGGCAATTGTGAAGGTTTTTACAGACTAAAAATATATCAAGCTTGTCTATGGCATAAACTTGTTCTAACTGAAGTGGACTGAGCAATTAGTAATTTGAGTCTCAAGTGGCTTGAAGTGGCTGAGCCCCGGGGCTCTTCCGCCGGCGAGGGCAATTTCATGTTAGCGATACGCCTGAGCCCCGGGGCTCTTCCGCCGGTCAAGAGGTAAATACATATTTTATTTGATTTCCGCTGACGTATCGTCAATTGATTATGTATTGAAACTATCATTTGAATCCCTCTGAAAAAATAATGTACAGCTGTGTAGAGAAAACCAGCTTAATTTGCATAAGCTGTGTCTCACAGCCCAGGAAATATTGAAACTTGTTTAAATAGCTCAATCTGGATGCAAGTTTGATATTATTTACTAGATCACTACTTGTATAATAACCACGTATGTAGATGTAAAATGTATATATATATATATATATGTATATTTTTATGATAATAGTAATGGAACAAGCTGATAGCTCACCTGATGTGAAGTAGTAACTTCTGCCTATAACAATGCATTACCTCACAGAGCAAGTCCAATGAGGACATGCCCTGTAAGGCAATTCACTGCGTCCATCACTCTGAGACGTAAAGATCTTGAAGTCTCATGTGCCTGTAATTACACCGGCATGTATGTAAAGTTGCTCGCAAAAGTGGAATATATTTTTACTTCAGACTAGCCTTCTGGTGTTTTCTTACCTTTCGCAATAAAAAATAACTCAATAAGTTGTACATTCATCGCCACATTTCGTCCTTCACAAAACAAGGCCCGATAAAACATTGCCTCCATCGATTTTGGCATTAGTCTCCAAACTTGCCGTCTCCGCCGACTTCGCTCGCAATAATCTCCTTACGCGAATAATTTCCGCACTTTCATTTCAGTTATTGGATTTTCCTGAGCATTCTCTGAATTCGGCTTCAAGTTGATATTTGTAATAAATTTTTATTCGCCCCATAATGTGGCTTTAGCTTTTTATTTGGTCTCATCTGCATTTGTGACCGTTTGCTGTCACAATAATAACAGTTTATGAATGAGTTTTGGTCTATTATCAAGTGGGGTAAAAAAAACAAGGGTAGAGGAATAATTAAATATCTCTCCGCATTCTCAATTTAGGCATAAAGGAGGGGAACTAACTACAAAATCGGAGAGTTTAGAAGTTACACCTACTTTTATTCATTATTTACCAATCGATGACGATATAACCACCTCCTTAGAAAGCATTACGATGAATCAGTTTTCCTCATCATTGTACCATTAGCTACTGGGTAATATAAGCCTTCCTTTGAGGCTGCTATATATCTGCTAACCTCCTTTACCTCTCAAGACCCGGTTTTGACTGTATTCAATAGCTTCTTATCCTCTTATTATTTGCAAGAGTAAAGTGCTCTAATTAGGTCTCTATCATACGTATACCTAATTTTCCAATGTTGATAATGTTTAGAACATACAAGTAGCGCAAACAATAAAACAACTGCATTAAACTGGAAGGAAACACGCAGTGTATTTAGCCGTTGAAGTTATAACACTGTTTGGAAAACAAACACGTTTGCCTGGAAATTGGAGCCGGAATAGACTGAATTGTACACTAGGCGTTGGGTTTCGTTCAGTGAAAATGGCAGAATGAGTGATAGAACTATTTCTGTAGTCAACTACCAGTTGTATCCATTTAAAATATGTCTGTATTGAATGCCATAAATTCAATGATTGAACTTTGAGCAAAGTCCAAAGTAAAAGATCCTTTATTTAGTAAAGTCACAAGGACCGTTTTGAATCGTTTATATACCTACTAGGTGATTGTAGGTACCAGTTCCTCGCGACCAAAGTCTAGAAGACGGGCAAGAGACTACGGCCTGGTTCTTTGTATTGTATGATCCTTACAAAGAAATATACTCAAATCCATGAAGTTCCAGTGTACTGCTACCAGCCAAGTCAGAAGTCTAAACCAATCTTGAATCCTTTGAACAATTCAATCCCAAACTGAATTCCCAAAAAATATATGTATCACATTTGCTCTACATAATAATATTAGCTCGTCCATTATTACGTATCTACGTACTAATATTTATATTTTCTTACGAACGGCTTGGATGAACAGATGAATGAAATAGATGATTATTTAATTTTATTATACAATCTCAATTTCCTAATACTTATGAATAGAGATGTATGGAACATAACATAACATCTCATTGAGAGTAGAGAGGAGTATGTTTTTCTTTTTTTCCGGGTTGTAAAATGGACAATAGATTGCACATGCGAACGAGTCGCACGGTTGTCATTGCATATGAGGCAGTGATGTATGAAAGAGGACCTCCCCTAAGTAGTCTGTTGTTATTTACTTATTACCCCGCTGGGGTGATGTTTTGGAACTACAATGTTATTTTGAACCTTGTGGTTACAAGAGTTGTAGTTTTTTTTAAATCAAGGCCATTAAAATCTGCATGCTATAGCGGACTGTTCTAGGTGTGTAGGTAAGCTCAGAATATTGGAGATCCTATACATATACGTTAGATATCTAAATAAATACGTATTTTAAATTCTTAGTACGGCATACCAAAGGATAAAATTGCAAATTCCAGAAAAATAACCTCTCTTTTTTTTATCTGTCTTATTTGAGTAGGTAAGAAGCTCTTCAGATTTTATCGAGGTTAAAAGCTTCTGACCTTTGACCTTACAAAACACTCCACGATTCCAATTAAAGAGAACAAACAGTCCCTACACAATATAAAACTTGGCAAGTTTCATCAATTATTGTTTAGTCTGCATGCGCATTAGGCGGCCACGGCCGGCGACCAGCTAGAGTTTCTACTAAAATCTCGTACTATGCCGCAGTCGGCAGAAACTTAGGCAGGGAAAGTGGGCAAGAGCATAGTGTGAACACGATCATACCTCTATCCCGGCTCGCGGCCCAAATTCATGCCCTTCCTAATGAGAATAAAGGCGATGTTGCTGTGGCAATAGGTCCGCGGCAATAATGCCGGCAGCGGCATGGGCATAGTGTGAACGCGGTATTAGCTGCAACGACAGATATTTTGACAATAGCAGACTAAAAAGTTATGCACGAATGTACCAATCATGGCGCAGCAGAAAATTCATTGGATCTATTAGGAACCGTGAAATAAAAATTGCGACGTCATAATCGACTCCTAGACGATGGCTGCTTTTGTGGTCGCCTAGTGCGCTTGTAGCTCAAGCCTTGAACTCTTACGTCTTTGCTTTATAAGTTCGTCAGGCCTGTATTTGTACCAAAACCTTCTGGAAACCTACCAAACCGCCAACACGTGTACGTAACGATACGACGAGACGTGTCACCCTCGAGTGCGCAAAATGAGCGCACTTCAAACGCCCCTTTCCGTAGCGCTGGAGTCTGTGACAAGTTTATTACGTCATACTACACAGTAGTCTCGCCGAATATGTTCGGCTGAAAAAACCGCTGCACCGCTACCGAAAGACTGAATCTGAGCCCCGAGTCTGTGCATTTGTTTTGACTTTCGACTCGAGTATAGGACACGCAAACGCATTCGCAAAGCTAGAAATTTTGTTGGGAATTGCACATTTCCCAAATCTCCCGCTAGAGGCGCTTATCCGGTTTTCATACATTTTTTTTGCTTTGCGAATGCATTTGCGTGTGCTATACTCGAGACGAAAGGACAACAAATGCACAGACTACGGGCTCAGGCAGAACACAAGCAGACCACTAACGTAGCGGCAGCAGTGCAAAATTCAAGCGTGAATGTTCAGGTTTCTTAGTGTTCAGACTTGGCACTGTTTTAATCATTCTGTAGACTTGCAAGTTGTTTCATAGTTTCTGTTGATTCCTTATCGAAGCCACGTTTACGTCCGTGCATGATGTAAAACTTTTAGCTTCGAAATAATATTTCAAACTAAAAAAATATCTGCTTAGGTACTCCAATCACGATCTTTACGAAAATTTCATTGCTTGTTTGTAATCTTTTAACCATGACGTAAGAAACTCACCACCATCTTTCGTTCTACGAAGCCCCGAATGCATTTAGTTGCAGGTGCCTACTATTTTTCTTCTCAGACAAATTCGAATAGTCAGGGGAGCCTTTGTGACGCAGTGGGTGAAAACATTTTCTACGTACGAATGGCACGCTCGAATCTTTTGAACGATAATGATAATGTCTTTTTCACTCAAGTTTCCTGTTTTAATGGAGTTTTCCGGTATCGGAAAAATGATTTCGCTTACCGCTTTATTGTGCGTTGCGAACCGGCTTTTATAGTGTATAAGCATAATAAATTGTAGGTATTGTAATATTTGGACTTGCTACTGACTACCCCATCACTACCAGCCTCTAGGATCTTAAGTACCAGGAGATATAGAGGGATGTCTTTCACGCGTTGTGATCTTATTTCGCTCTAGCAAAACCAAATTCGGAAACAAACCGGAAAATTTGACTAAGTGCCTATTTGACCACACTTCAGATATAAATATGTCTGTCTTCACATACGACTAGTCAAAAACAAAGACAGGAAGATTTTATCTCACGCATAGCGTTACTCGATGGTGATGGCCCTAAAAGTTACTAACCTCATTTTGACATTTACCCCGGACTTATTTACACTAACCCTAGTGGCTTAGCTAGACAATAGCGAGAGCGTACCTTCATTGTAGCTACTATAACGTTTCTAATCTTCAGATAATATCTAGCTTCGGCCACTTAGGAGCGCAAATATTGGCTAAACTACAACAGTTTACGTGAACACTTTTAGTGCAACGGTGAAACGTTTGTTTTACGAAGAAGCTAACAGTCCATAGAATCTGGCAGGGTATTTTGTGAATAAACGTCGAGCACAGCTGGTTTAGTCTACCATTTCCCGGAATATTATTTCTTGGCTTTGTGACTATAAAGTTTTAAAGTGTAGACTGATTGACTACAACTTGTATCTGTTCCTATTGTTAGGGTTTCTATATTTACCAGGTAGATTTGAATTTAATTTTAAAGAGAATGTAGTTTTAGAATCTCGTATTGGTATTTTTTTTAAGTAGGTTTTGTTTTATACTGGCAATTATTTGATTATTTCAAAGTAAGAATGTCGTTCTGTCGTTTCTTGAAGTTTTCGCCCCACGATTGGTCGAAGGTTTTCTGCTTGTAGCGTTGACCAATCACAAGAGCCGTAGGTAGCTGTCAGTGGGTGACTGATCGCGGCTGTGATTGGTTAGCACTTGGACCAATCGGGGAATTAAAAAAAAACTAATGAATTTGAATGAAAAAGGTCATTCGGAACGACATTCTGATTTTGGAAGCCGGACAAGAAACATCGCAAGTTCCTACCCTGAGTCTGTGTGTGAAGGAGTAATAAACCGTTGTTATAGTACGTTTGCTGGTGTTGTTCATTTCCACGAAGTCCTGATATAGTAACTAGTTTACATATCAGAAGTGCTGGATCAAGACCAACTTTAAAAGTAAGTACACGCCCAATTATCTAGAAGTTCTCTGACGTTTCGTAATGATTTAAGTGAATTTTACAGCTGTTGTTTAGTTTTATTTTATTTGTCCTTACAATTTTATAAAGTACCTGTTTTTAGTATCAAAGCGGGTAGGTTTTGCTTTTAGAACAAAGCAGTTTTTGGTTGAATTTCATATTACTTTAATCTCATATGAAACTTTTGCTATTTTTTTTAAAAATATTTTTCACAACTACCCTCCGATTATTTTTGGTTTTCTTTTACAAAGCTACGAAGATTAAACTCTTTAGATTATGGATTAAAAAGGTGTATATCTTCTCGAGGTACAAGATTAAGCCTATTGGGTACAACAGTTTGTTTAATATGACCTGGGCATATCCAGTATAGGCCCATTAGTTCATGTTGAAAGTTGCTTCAAGTTTATGATATTTTTCTCTCATTTTTCAAACTACCGTCAAAATATTTTCGTCTTAGAATATTTTTTTAATGGATTATTTTCTCCGATTGCAATGCAATGCAATCATTTCAGGATTATGAACGAACCGGATCGCCGACGTAGAGATTCTGATCGGGAAAGTCGCAGGCGTGAGACCCCTGAGCATCGGGTACATCGCACTGCTTCTCGAAGTCGGAGCCGTATCCGCACTCGCAGCCCTATTCCTGTTGAGCGAGACCGGGAGAGGGAATGGGGCCGCGAACGAGTGGAGCTACTGGAGAGGGAGCTGCAGCGAGAACGCGAACGACTACGCACGTCTGAGCAGCATCAGCGTACATCATCGAGGCAAGCCAGCGAGATTCGTGAGGGGAGCCGCGACCGCCGAGATCTGCATCATAGAGCGAGCCACCCGGAACCACGTGTCGACGCTGGAGAACAAAGGTCACGTAGTCCTTCTTTATCTAGAAAAGATTTTGTAGACATCCTCAAATCTCTTAAAGATGGTTTTTCATCGCAACCTACTCAAAGCGCATTACCCTCACAAAAGATAGATTTTAAGAATATTCTTCCAAGTTTTGACCCTTCTTTAAAGACTCAACGCATTGATGTTTGGTTAAAAAAGGTGAATGAATGTGCGTCTGTGTATGGGTGGGACGACAAAACTACCACCCATTTTGCTATGCAAAAGCTTCAAGGTCTGGCCAAAACCTGGTACGAGGGCCTTAATTCAATTCTTTTCACTTGGAAGGAATGGGAAGAAAAACTTTTGAGTGCGTTTCCCTTCGAACAGAATTATGGCCAGGCCTTGGAAGAAATGCTTAGGCGGAAGAGCAGATTTAACGAAGCAATAGAGGTTTACTATTATGAGAAATTAACACTCATTAACCGCTGCGATATTGAAGGAAAACGTGCGGTGGATTGTATTATCCATGGTATTAGCGACCGTACATTAAGATCAGGAGCGTTGGCATTACGCTGCACTCACCCTGACCTGCTGTTGCAGTACTTGGTCAGCAATAAAGAATCAAATCAATCTATATTAGATCGTACTCCTTTCAAAACAAGAAACTCTGACCCTGTTGCCAATCCTAGCTCGAAACCCAAAATGGGGTTTAAACAGCCTTCAGCCGGATGCTATAACTGTAAGGAGAAGGGACATAGTTTCTTGTATTGCCCCAAACCACTTCTAAAATGCTCCAAGTGTAGCAAGATAGGACATACTTCCGATAGCTGTTTTGTAAAAACAAATGATTCAACTACAAGTAAACAGAAAGAACAAAGCCTGCAGAAAACTATGTGCATTGATTCGGATAGTAAGCAAGATTGTTTGAGCCCAAGTTCGAAATTTATGAAGAAGGTTAAGGTAAATGGGGTAGCTTTTGAAGCTTTTGTGGATTTTGGAAGCGACGTTACTTTAATCAAAGAATCCGTCGCACGTAGTTTGAATTTGGCTCATAACGGAGTTTCATCTCCTATGAAAGGCTTTGGGAACGAAGTAGTGCATTCGCTAGGAGAACTATCGCTAGAATTATGTGTCGATGACGTTATTGCTAATGTTGTTTGCAAGGTTGTAAAGAACGAGTTGTTAGACAAGCCGGTGTTGATAGGTCAGTCATTCACGGAGCAATCTCATATCATCGCGTACAAGAATGTTGCTAAGCTACAATTCCTTGACATCGGAAAGGAATTGCCGCAGCCTGATCTAGATAGCCAAGGTGATTGCTCGTTTAAGGTCAGGTCAACTGGTATTCTCCAGCTTTATGGAAGGGCATCTGTGAGAGCACAAATAGAGAGTTCTTTTACTGGTAGCGTGTTGATAAAGAATAGTATCGCTGGGGAACCAAATAACCAATACTTAGTAGTCGGGGGTCTTTATTACGTAAAGTCTGGTAGTGTTAATGTAGCAATAACACCTTTTTCGAAGTCGTGTCGGATTCCAAAATATTCTGTAGTTTGCCGAGCAGATGAAGTGAGCTTTGTCAATAGAGTAGTTGTGGAGCAACAATTTGGTACGACGGGCACAGAAACTTTTGATGAAAGCAAAGTTCGAGTAGGTGAAGGAGTGTCTGAAGCTGATAAGCAGAGTCTTCTAGTCCTGTTGAAAAAGTACAAGCATTGTTTTGCCTCTTCTCTTAAGGACTTAGGGTGCACTAATAAGACCGAAATGAACATAGAGCTGAACAGTAATCGGCCCGTAGTGTATAGACCTTACAGGTTGTCTCATCACGAACGAGAGAAGGTGCGCAACATGGTGGGAGAGATGTTAGATGCTGGAGTAGTGAAGGAGTCTGTATCCGAATATGCAAGTCCGATTTTACTTGTTCGAAAAAAGGATGGGTCGACGCGGATGTGCGTAGATTATCGCATGCTAAATTCGGTGACTGTCAAGGAGAGGTATCCTATGCCCATTATCGAAGATGAGATCGCACGTCTTACTGGTCAGGCTTGTTTTATCACGCTTGATCTTGCCTCTGGCTATTATCAGGTGCCAATTTCGGAGCAGAGTAAACATTTAACCTCGTTCGTCACACCAGATGGTCAATACGAATTTAATCGAATGCCATTTGGTCTGGCGAACGCTCCAGCCGTATTCCAGCGGATGATGAATTCGCTCTTAGGTTCTGCTCGCTTCGGGAAGGCGACTGCATACATCGATGATGTACTCATTTTTGGTAAAAACCCCGCTGAATGCTTGAAGCGCCTTGAAGAGGTGTTGCTGGTAATGGAAAATGCTAATCTTACCTTGAACATGGCAAAATGTAATTTCCTTTGTGACAAGATAACTTATTTAGGATACGAAATAAGTGCCGATGGAGTAAGACCTGGGGAAGGAAAAATTGTGAGTGTGCAGAATTTTCCACGGCCAGAAAATGTCCACCATGTCCGTCAATTTCTTGGCTTGGCCAGCTATTTCCGTAAATTTATCAAGGATTTTGCTCTCATTGCTTGTCCGCTGAGTAAACTCTTAAAAAAAGGTGCAGCTTGGGAGTGGAGTGATAGTCAAGAACAGTCTTTCAGAGATCTTAAGTCTAGGTTGATTGATAGGCCAATTCTAGCGATATACGATCCGGCAGCAGAAACAGAGCTACACACCGATGCCAGTAGATTAGGAATCGGCGGCATACTGCTTCAACGTACATCTGTGAATGAAGCTTTTCATCCGGTAGCTTACTATAGTAGACAAACATCGCCAGAGGAGAAGAATTTCCATTCATACGAACTTGAAACTCTAGCAGTCGTATTCTCTCTTCGTAAATTTAGGGTTTACTTGCTAGGTAAAGAGTTTAAGATTGTCACTGACTGTAGCGCCCTACGTTCTACGTTTCTAAAGAGGGACCTCATTCCGAGAATAGCTCGTTGGTGGTTGACTTTGCAGGAGTTCGATTGTTCCATCGAGTACAGAGCCGGTTCCAAAATGAGTCACGTCGATGCATTGTCTAGGAACCCTGTTGCAGACGAAGGAGATGTTTCCGTGGACCAGTTTCCTACAGTTATGTCGATTTCTGACGACGATTGGTTGCACACATTGCAACTTGGTGATTCAGAGTTGTGTCGGATAAAGACAATTTTAGACAGCAGTATTGATGAAGCGGGGCTCAAGTACATAAATGAAAATTATGTGATAAAAGACAATAGGCTATTTCGTTGTTTGGATGGAGATAAAGATCGTATTCGTTGGGTAGTACCGAAGGGTGCAAGGTGGCAACTGTGCCGTATGAATCACGATGACATCGGGCACTTTGGCTATGAGAAAACTCTAGAAAGAATTAAGAAAAACTATTGGTTCGCTAAAATGTCAAAATTTGTAAAGAAGTATGTGAGCGCCTGCATTGAATGTGCTTTTGCAAAGAAGAATGCAGGCGATCGCGAGGGGCTTCTTCACCCGATACCTAAAGTGGACGTGCCTTTTCACACTCTGCATGTTGACCACCTTGGACCCTTCGTTAAGTCTAGCAGGGGCCATACTCACTTACTTGTAATTGTAGACGCATTCACGAAGTTTTGCTTCGTGAAACCAGTCAGGAACACAAGTGCTCAAAATGTCATTAGAGTGTTGGTAGACATATTTTACACATTCAGGATCCCTGACCGTCTCATCAGCGACCGCGGTAGTTGTTTTACGTCTCATGCTTTCAAACGATTTACTCTCGACAAGGGTTTCAAGCATGTACTCAATGCTGTTGCCAGCCCCAGGTCAAATGGCCAAGTAGAACGGTACAACCGCACCATTCTTGATTCTTTGAAGACCTTTAATGTAAAACATGACGAAAAAAATTGGGATACTCATTTAGGTAAGGTTCAATGGGGATTAAACAACACTGTCCAGAAGACTACTGGCCGAACACCAGCGGAAGTGTTGTTTGGTACCGCAATGAACGCGGAGATGAGTCCTATTCTGAATGAAATAGTCAATGAGACCCGAGAATGTAGCGATCGTTCGGTTATACGTGACGAAGTTAAGGATAGGATAGATAGAGAGCAGGTGAAACAGAAAGAGAGATATGATGAAGGGAGGAAACCAGCACGTGAGTATGAGCTAGGTGCGTTAGTAAAAATCACCAAAACCTGCTTCAATAATGATGGACAGAGTAAGAAGCTCATGCCTACCTACACGGGGCCCTACCGTGTCGCTGAAGTTCTAGGTAGAGATCGTTACAAGGTAACTCCTGTCCCAGGTTTAGGTGGCACACAAAATAGGCGTGAAACTATCGTCGCGGCCGATCGCATGAGGCCATGGATACACATTGCTGCACTGGAAGTGAACGACAATAACTCTGATGAGAATGCTGCTGATGATAGCGACTAATAATGAAATTTTATCTTGCAGTGTGGTTTTGTCAAAACAGTTTTAACTTTAGATCACTTATTTCGTTGTTTCAGATCAGACACTAGCGAATCGATCGTTCGTGCTCTGAGAGGTTATGCAAAGAAGATTGTTCCTGCTGAGCTTACAAGTAATCGATCGTCTTGTGAGCATCAGCCAGACGAATCGATCGTCTTTGGTCTATAGAATTCGATGATTAACATGAAACTGAATCGATCAGCAAATGTTTAATCTCTGCGTATAATCACGGGTAATCGATCGTCCCGTGATCGTCAGTTAGACGAATCGATCGTCTTCTGACGTAGCATTTCGATTAAATACGAAACCGAATCGATCGGTTCGTGTTTAGAACTAATTGTTCAATGATGTCGTCACAGCTCAGGTAATTTGCCTACGAGGCGTTGCCGGGTGAGTCGATTGTTTTTAGCTCGATAATTTATTGATTTGGACACTAAATTGAGTCGATCAGTCTAGTGTTCTGCATTCGCATAGCGCTGTCAGGAGTCTATAATTGTTCTGTGCGCATTGTTAGACGAATCAATTGTTTTGATTATTAACTTGAAAGGTGTTCTGTTTTTCCCAGGCAATCTAGTGTTCAGTCGATAGACACTCCGATTGTTTTGGACTTTATAGGTAGTTGAATCGATCAGCTTAAGTTATTAAAGTTTTCAGTTATGTTCTTTCTTACTTTACCCACGGTTTTACTGTAACTTAATATTTATAGCTTATGTAACTAAACGGATAACTATTAAGCTATAGCTTTAATTGTCTTTGTTTTGATTTTATTTTATATTCATATAAATAATGATAAAATTAAATTATTGAATTGTATAAATCTATACCAATACTAGACTAACGCAAGACAAAGTTATTAAATTTTAATGTGTAAGTTCACTAAGGTATGTATTAAGTAGACATATTTTGTATATTAATATGGTATGTAGAGTAAATAATCTCCATAACGTGTGTATTGAAGTAAAAGTTAATATAGTGAATAAGTGTTTTTGATGAAGCCAAGTTTAATTGTGTTTATGTAATGAAGTAAAAGTTGATATAGTGTAGTGTTTTTGATTAAGTTAAGTTTATTTTAGTTTATATAAATAAATTTTAGGTACATAAACTGATCCGATTGTTAGGGTTCCACCTGGTGCCGTGTGCTAGGACGCTCACGTTGTCAGGACGGTCGATTGTTAGGGTTTCTATATTTACCAGGTAGATTTGAATTTAATTTTAAAGAGAATGTAGTTTTAGAATCTCGTATTGGTATTTTTTTTAAGTAGGTTTTGTTTTATACTGGCAATTATTTGATTATTTCAAAGTAAGAATGTCGTTCTGTCGTTTCTTGAAGTTTTCGCCCCACGATTGGTCGAAGGTTTTCTGCTTGTAGCGTTGACCAATCACAAGAGCCGTAGGTAGCTGTCAGTGGGTGACTGATCGCGGCTGTGATTGGTTAGCACTTGGACCAATCGGGGAATTAAAAAAAAACTAATGAATTTGAATGAAAAAGGTCATTCGGAACGACATTCTGATTTTGGAAGCCGGACAAGAAACATCGCAAGTTCCTACCCTGAGTCTGTGTGTGAAGGAGTAATAAACCGTTGTTATAGTACGTTTGCTGGTGTTGTTCATTTCCACGAAGTCCTGATATAGTAACTAGTTTACATAATGTAGATAGGAACAGATAATTCCTGTCCCAATGTTCTTTTATTGCAATTAGTCTCTGAAGGAATCCTTACAGGCGAAACCAACGCGGCCGAAAGGTAGTTAACATTCTACATAGTTTCTTGCTAGAGTATAGGTATTATAGAAATCAATAATATTTAGAAATGATTTGAGTTCAATTTTGCTCTGATTTGAATCATGGAATAAATATGTAGTTTTTGATAAATAAATTAGTGCCTATTTCACCATAGTTACGCTAACGAATAGTTATAAATTTACCCATCACTACTTTAGACTTATCAAAATCATCATCCTCATCATCATCATCATCAATATATATAAAACTCTTTTGAAGCTGACAGAGAATCAACGCACAGCCTAAACCATAAGTCCTAGAGATATGAAATTTGGAGGGTAGTATCCTTATATAGTGTAGGGGTGCACTAAGAAAGGAATTTTGAAACGTCACACTCTAAAGGGTAGAACGCGAGCAACGCCGCGGGGAACGGCTAGTGAAAAATATGAATATGTATTAGGTATTTTTTGCATTACTCAGAGGTGAAACAGGCCGCTAGTATACCAACTAGTGTGTTATTGAGCTGTCACTAAACCCTGAAGTTCGTTAGCATAATAGATACAATTGGCGAGGCGCAGTCTTCTTGAAAACTGTTTGTCTCACTCAAGAACCCCCTAGTTCTCTTCTACATGCTAATTTAATTGTGCTTGTAAAGTTTTGAGCTGGCGAAATTTAAATAATAGACGTCTTATCAAGCTGCGCTGTTCTTTCCGGCCATTGGACCTTAGTAAATTTATATCTACCTCCTCTGAAGACACCTATTTATATGCTTCGACCCCCTCTCTCCCACCTATCAAGTTGACATTGACAAAAAAGTTGAAGGAAACTAATGATCTGAGTTCTGTCATTTTGAGAAGCTACATTAGCACTTTTATTTCTTGTGTTATTATGAGTGTGTATTGTTTTTTAATTTCAGTGGGGTTTTAACGAATAATGCTTGACATAAAGTGGAATAAATGTGTGTATAGTGATTTCCCTAAATAATAGAATTCGTCTCCAAGTTTTGAAAGGAAAATCCACCATTTTGCTTTCGAAACAAACGACAGCCGACTTGACGAATGACTTGACTAATATATTATTTCAAAATATTTCACTTGACACTGGCAAAAATGTCTGTCAAAATGACGGACAGAGGCAATAAATAGAAGAAGAAGAAGAAAGTCTATCATCTAAACTAGAATAACATGATTAATGTGCTATTCTATACACTATTCTAATAAAGGATTTTTTCATGTTTCTTATTTCTCTAGCGATTGTAGAATGTCGATGTGACTAGGTGTGTGACTAGGTGACTAAGTGCATAGGATGTGGTTTAGGTGGACCTTTGGCTCTATAAAATTTCTTTCAGCTCACACTGCCGTGGCAAGTGTTATCCATCACCATCAGACATTCGTACATCACTCGCAGTTCGATAATTGAACAAATTCCTTCGGTTCCATAAAATGGTCGTACCAACCCACGTGACCATAAATCAAACTTTATAACGCTATTGTCGGCGTCTCCATCTCAATGGACGCCATTCTCTTTGCGAAGATTGACTATGGAATTTGGGAAATCGATGGGTTACTTTATAAAGTCTGAAAAGGCAGTTGTAATTTCGTATAAAGGTGCTCGATATGGGTTGATCGATGTTATCGACTATAAGTTAGTGCTGTTGCTAGAAAAATATCGTCGTTCTAATTCTGTACCTGTGGCTGTTTTCAATTTGAAATTGCGAACTCGAGTGACTGGGTCGATATTTTGAACAAAGAAATTCCGTTTGATGAAATTAATTATTTTTGTAAGTGAAGTGATTGTTTCTCACGCCATATTTTATTTTATATGAGATAGAATGTCCTTTGGCCACAATCTCACTTGATGGTAAGTGACGATGAAGCAGGACAGTCTAGAAGACACCTATTCACTCACTAAAAAGACCCGGATTGTAGTTTTATTAAACCTCTTTTTCGATTATCGATCTTCAATTCGATGTTCAAATAAGACTCAGTCTGGGTACTGAGATTAAAATCATATCGAATACCGCCTAAAATAATCGAGCGTGTCGAAATAAGGTCGAAGGTGCGTTACACAAGCCGATTTATCATCTCATTGTAGGTGGTCTTATTATAAACATGTTAAACTACATGGTGTTTATCTACTAAATATGCTACTACGTATTCGAAACATCGTTGCTTGAATCGAGTTGTAAGCATCGATTTTAATTGAGTTTTTTTTGAAAATCAAAATTTGTGAGTTTTTTTAACACGAGCCTAAAAAGAGTTTTACAAGCTCATAATAAAATAACAAAATAGTCTCAAGTTATAATCCTATTCCTATCCTATTCCTATTAATATTATAAACGCGAAAGTTTGTGAGTATGGATGTTTGTTACTCTTTCAAGCAAGCGATTTGGATGAAACTTGGAATATACAGGGTGTTACCAGACCACTTCCGAAAACTTGGAGGTTCCAATCAGACCATGATACTGCAAACATTAAGCGAAAAAAATTGACTTGACTATCTCTTTTTAATATTTTTTCTAGTTACATACACACAGTACAACATAATAAGACATGTCTACCTAATTATCTCATTTAAAAAAGCAAAAAAACAAATAAAATAAATAAAGCAGCAATGTACACGCAGCACGCAGATTACGTCTACTACAGCATGAACAGCTGAGAGTTCATCGCGGGTCATTCAAGTACGCGACGTGCGAGCGACCTACGTTAGTAGGCACTTACGACACAGAATAAATAATAGTACTACGCCTCGACCTTACCTACGTGAATGCGTACATTGCGGGCTGGCGAAATAAATACAAATCTTTAAACATTGTTTTCTCCGGCTATAATTATTTTTCAGGATAACTGATTTTTTTTTGGTTGGGTTTTGGTGTGCTGTAGCTCCCCCTTTCGTTTTCGGAAGTGGTCTGGTATATATCCCTGTATATTGTCCGTGACAATATATATTCCGTGTTAACACATAGGCTACTTTTTATTCCGAAAAATCAACGGGTTCCAACGGGACGCGAACGAAGTCGCGGGCGGTACCTAGTATTTTTATAATAATGTAAATTTTGCTTCTTTTCAGGTAAGGAAGCATCAGCAGTTAAGAATAAACTGCGAGCTGTACCACAACAACGTTTCGGAGTCTTATACCGCGTTCACACTATGCCATTGCCGCTGCCGGCATTCGTGCCGCGGACTTATTGCCACAGCTACATCGCCTTTATTCTCATCATGGAGCTAGGGCATGAACTTTGCGATGTTGCTGTGGCAATAATTCCGGAATTAAGCGCGGCAATAATTACGGCAGCGGCATGGGCATGTGTGAACGCGGTATAAGAATAAAGGCGATGTTGCTGTGGCAATAATTCCGGAATTAATCGCGGCATTCATGCCGGCAGTGGCATGGGCATAGTGTGCACGCGCTATTACACAAATCATTCAGCAGGAACGCACATCGTACCAACTAGGTACTACCGGTTTGTTTTATTTTAAGTAAGTAACTTTTTTTTCTTTTTGTAAATTATGCATTTCTCATGTTAAATTTTAACAGTGAGTCGATATAGCATGCTCTATCTCCGATCGTTCTTGTTTTGGGCCATTGTGGTTCAATTTATTAACATCTTATCCACCAGCTGAGCATATTACTATAGGCATAGGAGGCAGCTTGCTGGGCGTAAGCTGCCCATAACCTACAAACATAAAATTATACTTCGGTTCAATTTACTTATTTCTTGCAGCATCTCGATCAAAAACTCTCATAACGAATCCGAAAAGCATTCGCAACTTGGAATAATTCTCGAAATCCATTAAAAAGTTTTGATCTCCAATAAACCGCTGGCTCCAAAAATGTTGTGAAATCTGTCGATATCTTCACACTCGCTCGAATGCGGTTTAATTAAATGGGAGCTAATTACATGCTCGACGCGGTGATATTTTACATAGTAATTAACGAAGCCATGTTTTTACGAAGTGGTCATCGCTGCCGGAAGCGGTACCAAGCAAGCAAGCTCGTATGACTTAGTAGCCAACTCTGATGACGGAGTTTTTACGCCGCCTTAAGGCCTCCGTCATGGCTTAACGACTGCTAGAGCCGAGGCCGACAGTTTGACGTGCCCTCCGAAGCACGAAAACGCTCTGATGTAAATGCAACTAACGATCACCCATCGGAATAATTGAAGCCTATAGATACATACTTATACCTCTAGTAGCCTATAGAAGTTTGAGTGAGATGGTGATGATGATTATATTGTGTTCGTGAAATGACGGTAGTTTCTTTTTGAGAACTAGCCGTGGTTGATATGCGTGTTTTGTCTTTTCAAGTCGACAGAATGTTCGTTGTCGTGTGGAAAAGTTCAACGTTGAATTGTGGTTTACGCTTTCATAATCTAGATAACTGCTTGTTGGTAACTAAATTAAAGTAGGAAATAAAAAATACAAGTTTATGTAGGTACAACTTTTGAATACAATTTACATACGTTCTTCCTTGAAAAGTAGAAAAAAAGGTTTATGTCGACTTTCTGTAAACACGCACTATGCTAACTTTTTTTAAATCTTTTTCTTTTTTAATTTTTTTTTCTCTACCTTCTTGAGATCGTGTTATACGTATGCCGTATGCCGGCTTTTGTTTTACTGTAAATAAATAAATAAATAAATATTCACGGACACTTAACACAACGCCTTCTAGTCCCAAACTAAGCAAAGCTTGCACGATGGAAACTAGATGGCTGATAGAATACATACATACATTTTTTTTTTATGTAAATACATACTTATAATACATAGAAACACCCAGACACAGAACAAACATCTATGTTTACAACACACAAATGTTTGTTCTCGGTGGGGATCGAACCCACGACCCAAAGCACGGAAGGCAGAGCTACTACCGACTGAGCCATGACGCCTGTCAAACTGTATTATTTGTATTATTTAGTATCGGGTATAGTATTATGATCTGTGGTATCGGTGAATCGAGTATTTTAAAGAGTTCCTACCTATCTGTATCATGGTGGATAACCGCTTTGGATTACAGTAGCAACAAGCTTCTTTTCATTAGCAATAGTTTATCTATTAACTAGCATTCATTAACTGTTTCTCAAACCACATACATAACTACCTACTCGTACCTAAACATTCGATAGTTACTACTTTATATGTGGTTACCACTTCCCGTATAAAATAAATGTTGATCAACAGTGGTAACTTACCAAGAGCGCTGTAAACTGCACCCTTAGTTGTTTTTACAATACTAGATGCATTACCCCTACAAATGTCAGGGGTAAAGTAAGGTAATTGCCCGACATTTCTTTTTCGCACATCAAGCCGACGACGCGACGCAGCGTTGTGGCTGCACTTCACTACAAGTCTACCGTGAATACAAGACAAGTGTGTATTCATTCTAGCAATAGGTGTGATGTATAGTATCTTTCTTTCTTACTTTCTTTTTCGCATGCACGTCACCACTGCGTCACTAAAAAATGGTGTATCTCATTCTAGAAGCGGTCGTCAAACTGACGTCGAAAATTCGATTCACCGGTGAAAATTTCGGCCGAGATATGACGTCATCCATATGACTTTATTTATTAATGTAAGTAACTTTTTATTGCACAAAATGAACCAAATGTACAATTAGGTGGGGTTAATGCTATAAGCATTTTCTACCGGCCAACCTTACAGGTCGGGAGAATGGTAGGCGTGTAAACTTAAAAAATTAACATTAAAACCAGTGGCCCCTCTGGTGTTGCAGGCGTCCATTCCATAGGCTACGGTAACCGCTAACCCATCAGGCGGGCCGTACGCTTGTTTGTCTACTTTGTTGTATAAAAAAAAGTACCTTTTCAAAACAATCTCTTATTAGAAACCTTTGAGTAAAATCTCTGCCGAACTGGTGCCCATGTTGGTGTATACAGGCGTCATGGCTCAGTCGGTAGTAGCTCTGCCTTCCGTGCTGTGGGTCGTGGGTTCGATCCCCACTGAGAACAAACATTTGTGTGTTGTAAACATAGATGTTTGTTCTGTGTCTGGGTGTTTCTATGTATTATAAGTATGTATTTACAAAAAAAAAATGTATGTGTGTATTCTATCAGCCATCTAGTTTCCATCGTACAAGCTTTGCTTAGTTTGGGACTAGAAGGCGTTGTGTTAAGTGTCCGTGAATATTTATTTATTATTTATTTATTTATAACACGTCTAGTTATAAGACGTCGTTGCCTGCTCCCAGACAATTTATTTCGATCGCTTCACTCCGATTCAAATATTTAATCGCAGAGAGTGTTCTCTCGCCGGAAGAACATGTCGATACCTCGTCAATAATCATAAAGCACGTTTTGAGATGCAATTCTGACCTTTATGGAAATGCAATAAGGTATGCCGAGATGTTGCAAGAACTGAAGTGATTGGGATAGTAGGTAGGTACTGTTGGATCTGAAAGCACATACGTTTCAAATGTATATCCGCTGTAGGTATACACATTTCGTCTTCCGTTTTTCAACAACAGTCTGTAGTATAGTTTTACACTAAGTAGGTAGGTACCTAGGTGCTTACAAGTTTTATAAAAAGTTTCTAATTCTTAATTAGAAACTTTTTGGTGAAAGAATTTAAAACAGTTCGCTAAAACCATCTAGTTTCTGGAAGCCATTATTGCTTGGTAAATTATAAATTCCTACCTACTGAAAATTCATTTCCTATCGCCATTTTTTTCGCGTCTCCGGTTGAAAAAGAGTTCTTTTATAATCCCAGATTCCCAGCTTAGAAAGAGGTTAGCTAAATGACTTTCTTTGGCTCTTTGGATTGCGAATTAAAATTCAAACAATTAGGTAGAAAGGTGAATGCCATCAATGAGAGAACTAAGTATGTATATGGCTACAATGAACTCATTAATGAAGTTATTCAAATCAAACTGTGACCACCCGAAATACTCCAGACCGCCAGGTGTGGGTGCACGTGACGATTTTATTTCTGGATTTATGGGGTGTTTACTTTTAACTTTTTTATAGATCATTTAGAAAAAACTGTTATTTTTGGTTTATGAGATTCAGCTATTATTTGGATAAAGCTTTTAATAGTTTAAATACTTTTTGTAAAAAATGATACTCGTAATATAAATCCAATAAGAAAAATATTTGAAAAACTTGCTAAGTAAGGTTTGATGTTGTAGGCAAGTAGTTTTTTTTGTGGTGTATTCCGTACACAAAAAAACCATTGAAATCGGTTCAGCTGAGAACATAAATTAAACACGTCGAGAACCTCCTAAAAACAATAGTGAAAACAAGAGGTGTGTTTTTGATTTGTATGGATCGAGTGCTTAGATAATGCAATGAAATACTCGTAGCTTGCGGGCTCGTGGTCGGTCAAGTAGGAAGTCGATACTTGTGACATCCGGTGTAGAGACTGAACCTAGTTTGACCCGTGTTTGGTTAAAAAAACTCGTCTACATACAAAAAGTATGCACACTGTTTTTGGCGTGGTTTATTGTTTGATTAAATTTATAACGACCAATTAAAACAAAAGAAAGTACCTACTTAAAGATTATTAATCTTGTTATTTTAGTACCTATCTATACTTACCAAAACAAAAAACAAAAAAGTTCGATAACATGAACTTTTTCAAAAAGGTTTAAAAAAAAACAAAAAAGTTATTTTTCATCTTGTATTTTGACACAATAGATTTTTGTAAGTGTACTTTCGGTCCCACTGTGCGAAGCAGCTAGGGCTCTTTTTACACTAGTGTATGACATGGTTAAGTAGTAGATTAATTATTGTAAGCTATAACAGGGCTGACATAGTCGCTAAGCGACTCAAAGTCCTTCCAAAAAAAAAGATTAAAAAAAAAAAAGCAAAGAACAAATCGTTCTATTTTGTGAAAATTGCATGTAAAATTGCAACACAGCATAATTATTCTGATCATGTAAAAATCCCAGTGGTAAAAATCCTTTTAAAACTGTGTTCAAGCGGGAACGCTCAGAAAAATAAACAGCAACGCTCCAAATCGAGGAAATGGCGGGAAAGTTGCAATGGCGTCGTGTCCGGTACCAAGCTACCAACCCCGATTTTCTCTATGCCATGGCGATGGCGAATAAATGGAAAGTTGTAAACTTCAACTGTTAAATTCAAGTTTATTTGCATAGGAATTATTACAGGCTGGGCCCGAGAGCTATTTTATTCAATCTATACCTAGATACGCTTTTATGCAAAGTTAAGATTTATTATTTCAAGCTGTTCATTTTACATTTTCTTCATAGAGAGTGCGTTTCACATTATTTCACACATCGCGATCTAGTTCAAATACTCCCAAAGCAAATAAAAGGGCAGTTTTTTTTTTACTTTTATTTTATAAATACATAGGTATATACTTACCTACTTATAACACACAAAAACAGATAAAACATCTACAATTATTAAGACACAAAATTTTTGTTCACTATCCCTTCTACATTACATACATAGCCAATTCTATCTCAATATGTCAGAATCGAAATCGTAAACCGACTCTACCATTTCTTGTTCCGTTCTCCGCCCACTTATTTAAAAGAATAACAGCTACCTACCAAGCTCTCTGCAATCCTTTTAGGTACGCGGTATCTTCCGGGGTTATTTATTTTACTAATGAAGCCATCAACCGCTCCATTTCCAAATCCGAAAGAAGAGAAATAAAAAAGATAAAACAAAACCTCGAATTACTTACCGCGAATCGTAATCGACAACATAACTCTTATCTTTACGATCCATAACAAAGCTCTTGAACTTTAGCCTGCTGTGAATAAGGCCAAAAATTGTATGGCAAATTGCTTTTGAATACCAATGGAATGTTCCGATACGAAGTTTATGACATGTCGGGTTTTAAGACAAATATAGCGAAAATTCGCGGCCGAGGCAACTTTCGCAGACGAATAAGGCTGGACGGGTGTTTCAACACTGCCCTGCCATCTGGCATGGTTTCCCTTCTTTGTTCTTGTTATGGGCTAAGTACGTTTGCACGAGATGTTGGTACAAGTGCAAGGTCCCATTAAACTGATCCGTACCGAGCCGACATCGTTCGATTTTACACAATATTTTTGTCACTTTGGTTCTTTTCAAGTTGCAACCGAAATGTTTGGCAAATATTCCTTTTAGTTTTCGTATATTCTGTACTAGTATTGTGCAAGTAAATACTAGTACAGAATATTGAGCTAGTCTCAAAATCCCCTTTAAGTTTTCCCCCTTAAGGTGATTTTAAGACTTCTTGTCTCGAAATCCCTTTGATTTCTAAAATGTACAATAATGGGGATTTGGATACACTTTAGTCTCAAAATACCCTTTGGGCAAAATTACACCGTAATAAATGTATTTTAATTTTACTCTACCTACCTAGTTTTTCTGACTGACTTTTCCTGAAATCCTGACTGACTGATCTGAAATAAATACCTAGTTCATTACGGCTGGATAGTTCAGCAGTAATTAACTAGGTATTTGATGATCAAAGTATTTTTTGTATTAGTAGTGGTTTTAGAAAAGTTCTAGTATAGTTATACATTACTTGTTTTGTAGGTAAGACGTGACAAAGCCTTTGTTTTATTCATAACTCCTATTCATTTTCAATTTCAACCTACCTAGAAATACTCACGTGAGTAGTCTCTCAGAAGTCATTACAACGCTCATTTCCCGTTTCCACTTAACATAAATACAAGGTGACTGAAAAGTACTTTTAAAATATAATATACAAGCCGTCGCCCGCGGCGTTGCTCGCGTTCTACCCTTTAGAGTGTGACGTTTCAAAATTCCTTTCTTAGTGCACCCCTACATACATATAAGGATACTACCATCCAAATTTCATACCTCTAGGACTTATAGTTTAGGCTGTGCGTTGATTCTAAGTCAGCTTCAAAAGAGTTTTAATATTGATGATGATAATATAATATAATTCGTTTATTTTCTCTTCACAAAAAAGGTTCTTATTTACACCATGTTTATCTTACACGAAAGCTGTACTGTGAGAGTCTGGTGCCTGATATAGGTTTATGAAAAACCTGTGTTACAGGTCACCAGGACTTCACACCACCACCACCAAAATTTGAATAAGCACGCTCTACTACTTTGTACTCTACAGTATACAGTATATACTCTACAGTATATATAGTAGTACTCTACACTCTACTTTGCAATTTTACTGAAATTGATTCAAATTTTATGCGAATTGTATGCAGCTATCAAAATAATCTTATGTGGTATAACAAAGCAAATGCTGAGTTGGACGCCTATTTGTGACTAATAGATGGCGGTGCAGGGAGATACATATTTCTATAGTTTTTGTCTCTATGTCATTAATAATAGTTATTTGTTATACAAGAGTGCAAAGTTGCTTTTTAACCGCGTGTTCAATTTTGATGACCGAGCAATCGAAGGATTCTAAAATTGAATCACGAGCGCAGCGAGTGATTCAAAATTAGAATCCTGAGCGTTAGCGAGGGAATCAAAAGAGCACGAGGTGAAAAATCTTTGCACTCGAGTGCAACACGTAACTTTTCATTCCACCTCAGCGAGGAAATGACTAATTTGCGCATTATTAACAGTTTCAGTCAATTCTGTTGGCGTCAAACAAACTTCCTCGTCGCTAGAATCACTCATTTTAGTTTTTTCACTTGTTTTCAAGTTTCTTGTTTTTAATATAAGGTGCTCAATGACGTGAAAAAATGCCGCGTAAAGAACCGCGTACAAAGCAAATTGAAAAAAGAACACCAAGAAGGTTCCGAGTCTGAGTTTTTAACAAATTAAAAAAAAGTTGTATGATATATTCGGCACCATAGAGTTAGCAGTAAATAGGTTTAATGTTTTTTTTAATTCACAAACTTAGTGCACACGATGTTCTAAATTCAATTTACTTTATCCTCTAGAGAATAAAAACGGCTTTTCCACTCAGATATTGAAGATTAAAAATACTCTTTCCGAGATGGTGGGATGAAAATGTATTTTTCTTTCATTCTTTCTAGCGAAAACGCAAGTTTGAGAAAGTCAACAAACAAATCAATCAATCAGTAGGTACCTACGTATGTTAAAGTGGTTTTTCTGAATGTGAAAATTCGTGTTAGGTTTTGAAGAGAAATCCACCATTTTCTTTTCAAAACAAACGACAGCCGACTTGACAAATGACTTGACTTGACTTATATTATTACAATTATATCACTTGACATTGGCAAAATTGTCTGTCGAAATGACGGACAGAGGCCATTAATGAAGAGAAGAAGAAGACGTACGTTGGGTGATCTTGGGAGCATCTGCTGAAAATTCAGTACTTTTGTTGCACCCTGTACAATTGTACGTATTTATAAAACTAGGGATGTCTGCTAGCTATTTTCATTCGAATGCGTTCATCTGTCACGAATTGAATTAGGGATATTGTGCCGACAATACGGCATTGAGCTGAAGTATTAGGTATTGTCGGGTTTTTGTGAATGAGCCTCTGTGCATCCAGAGCGGGCTGAATGGATGATTGCGAATCAATGGTTCTACTCATATCTGTATAGATAGTAGGTAACATAATAAATTATGGGACAGATCAAATCTGCAATGGGATGAAAGAGAAGCGGTATAATTCACTTTTTTTTTTTAATGTAAGTCTGTACTTATATAAATTTATCTATCAGCAATCTAGTTCTCATAGTACAAGCTTTGATAAATTTGGGACTAGAGGGCGTTGTGTGACATGTCCTAGGTATCCATTTATTTATTTAGCAAAGAGTAAAGTATGGGGTAAGCTATATTATATATCCCTAGTAGCGTTAATATGTTCTGTACTAGTAGCTGTTATCTATTTTCTACTTGGTATTTAATAAGTAGGTGTCTTGTACAGTTAGACTTATGTTACCGCGTAGCTGCCTACTGTCTGGATTATCTTTCTCTATTTCTTTTGTTTCCTTTTCTCTCTTTATTTCAAACTTTTTCACGCTAAGCACTTTATTCCTACTAAAAGTTTTACCTAGGTATACTTCAATTTTACACAGATTGCAATCTAAGTAGAAGCAGTCTAGACTAATCTGGTTTTTTCTCCATTGGTAATTTTCTTTCAGTGATACAACTTGAAATTATCTCCTTTTTATCTCCGCTTTCAGTGCTGCTTACATATTTTATTCACACAATTTACACATTCATATTTGCAAGCGCCATTTCAAAAAGCGTTACAAATTGCATCTGGCGCGCTAACTCCGGAAGTGGCGGCGGCGCCGGTTCATATTCATACTATGTGGAGGTGCCCTTAGCGTCTACTACGATAAACGAAAAATACCGTGTCTTTTTGAGTTACACTGCGTGGTGGGTTGGTTAATACACAAGAGACCGCGCATAACGATCACGTTGGCTTCACAATGTAAGTCCAAATGTCACTAGTGAATTTTTGCATAAAGTTTTCGCGGTGGGCTCCCCGCGCCTTCTTGTGGTGACTGCATTGCAGTTTTATATTTAGTAGGCTGCATTGGCCTAATATACCTACTTGAAAGGAAAATTATACCTATAAGAACTCTGCACCAAAGTTGGATTATAAGTTTAAATTCTTTGCAGCGAGTTCGTTTATTTCAGCTTTGTTTTACAAGCAATGGACTCGAAATGAGGAACGACTTTGTCATGATTGCTAGGCATGGAAAACATCCATTTCAAATATCTTGGCTATTTGGGAAGGAACTGTAAAACTTATAATTTTCTTTACAATCTTAGGAATTCAAATAATACTGTACATTTTCATATTTATCATTCGTGATGCGACGCTAACCTAAATTTCCAAAAGCTCTTTATAAAATAGATTATTTTCCAAAGTAATTCACTGATCTATGTCCTATTGAGCTAGTGAAGTCAATAAACTGCTTTTTACTGGAAACAGGACAAAAAGCGACACCATCCAATTAAGGATAGAGCATACATCCACGTTTCCTCGTATACTACCTTCCGTCACGAACAGGACTTTATTGGTTCATTCAACGCGAACAGTGGTCAACTGGACTACGCACGATTATGGTAAGCTGATGAGTCTTCGGTAAATTGGATTTGAAATTTTGTAAATAATAATCTTTAAAAAAATCTAGCTTCAAAAATAAAAACAGAAAGTACCCACTTATAGCGCGTACACACTATGCCCATGCCGCTGCCGGCATGAATGCCGCGATTAATTCCGGAATTATTGCCACAGCAACATCGCCTTTATTCTCACCAAGGAGCTAGGGCATGAACTTGGCGATGTTGCTGTGGCAATCATTCCGGAATTAATCGCGGCATTCATGCCGGCAGCGGCAATGGCATAGTGTGAACGCGGTATTAAGAAATAGTGTATCGTTTTTTTTTTTTAAAGTAAATGGATCTTTTTACATTTTATAAGCGCTCTAGCTAGAGAAATGAGGAAGGTGGGATCAATCAATCGGGCATAGTGCGAGCTACGGGTAAGGTATTTCCAGCACCTGGGAGCTGGGCTGGCTTCCAACCTGGTTTCATGGGAAATTCCTGAACTCAGGATGGCTTTAAAGGTTGAAGACAAAAGTGACAATAAATAAATGATTATGGGACTTATAGTTCAGGAACTAGCATTTTCGTACATTTCCATTAGTCTCCTATTTACTAGCGATTAGATATCTCTAGAAAATCAGGTCTAATTCCATCTGAACTTGAATGCCTTGAACATAACTTTGGTAAACTGTAACATCTTCGGCTCATTCCAAGTGTCCCCTGCTTGTCTCCCCAGCGAAGGGGATTTTTAGAATTTATGACTAAAAATCCCCTGATGAGTGTATTTACACCGTCAAGCTCGATACCATACGTCAAAACACAATTTCGCTCATTACTCTCCACTCCTACTTCCTAAATAGCAATCACACAGCGGCGTGAGTCGGTGAACTCAGCTACAACTTAATTTTCTATTCGAATTCAGCACATAAGCCTTACAAGTCACGATGTGTAATTTCACCTTAATTTCCTCGCTTAATTCCCATGTTAAGAATCCAATATGTTTCTGCCTAATTCGTGTGTGCGGGGCCTAAAGGCGCGCATTTGCATTACAAAGACAACTCGCGAGAATGACTTTTACCTACCATAGGTAAGGTACAGTCAGCAACAGAAGTCAAGCTTTTAAAATCCAAGTAAATGTAGTCGTAAAGTGTTTTAGGCGGTTTTACCAGGTTATTCACATCGAGCTCACCGGCTGGCCCACTGGTGGGGCGGATGTGAAAAAAACCTCAACGAGCCCACTATGCAAATGAGTGGGCTCGATGGGATTGTTTTTCCCATTCCCCCACATTGAAATTAGTACAAAAGAATAAAGAACATAAATTATTAGAAAAGTTACAAAAAATTATCAAATGCTCCAAAAACATACATAGTTGGATAATGTTTTTTTCATCAACTTATGCTGCTGACTATACCTAGAGCTGAGCCTTGCGTCGCAATAAGGAGAGGTAAAAGTAATTATGAATTTAACCATGGAATAAGGAGCAATAGGCGTGATACGTCACATGAAGAAAAAAATTTAAATCTGTCAAACCTGTGTTACAAAAGTCTCAAATGTTTACTGACAGAAAACTCAAGGGTTAAAAATCTATAAAATCTTCAGCAGATACCTACTCGAGAAAATCTTAGTAAACGTAATTTTTTTTACTGAAAAGTAATGCAATAAGTGCACAGCCACGAGCATAGTCTGAGTTTTGTTATTAATTTGCGACAAGCGAGAATCGAGAAACTCGCAGTTTTTGTATGGAGAAAAATAGTTTGCGAATCTCCCGCTTGAAGCGCTTACCGGGTGTTCATACAAAATATCTCGCAAGTCGCTTCTCGATATGCGTTTCGATCAACAAAATAAAACTCAGACTAACGGACTCTTGAGCCCCGACTCTGTGCATTTGTTTTGACTTTCGACTCGAGTGTAGCACACGCAAAAACATTCGCAAAGCGATAAATTTGGTTGGAAATTGCACAATTCCCAAATCTCCCGCTAGAGGCGCTTATCCGGGTTTCATACAAAATTTCTCGCTTTGCTAATGCGTTTGCGTGTGCTATAGTCGAGTTCAAAGTACAAACAAATGCACAGACTCGGGGCTCTGTACTTTCTAAGTTTCCGCTATGTATTACCATGAAGTAGAGCTAAAAGTTTCCTCTAAATTTTCAATGAGCCCTGACAATGTTCCATGAAGCGACGCCCCACTCCGCTTAGGCTCCTAACGTCACATTAGCTAGACCTGTCAATTTATTATTTAAGCCTTCAAGTTTTCAGTATTTTGTAAGCTCAGGGTTGCCACTTGTATTTCGTCAGTTTACGTTCTTCAACATAGACGATAATGATACTTATAGACTGTTTTATAAAGTACAGTTTACGGTAAAAATTATTTGGGCACAAATATTTACCAGGTTTAGTTTTCTGTAGTACTTAGCATGCTGAGTGTGTACGTTTGATATTTACTGCAAAGTCACGTAAACTATTAATCATCAGTTTTGTAAACTTCCCGCTAGGGGCGCTGTTCAATCTCTAAAGAAAAATATAGTTTATGTTGCGTTCACACTATGCCGCAGTCGGCAGGGACTTGGGCAGGGAAGTGGGCACGAGCATAGTGTGAAGACAATAATGCCTCTGTCCCGGCTTCCGGCCCAAATTCATGCCCTAGCTCCCTAGTGAGAATAAAGGCGATGTTGCTGTGGCAATAAGTCCGCGGCAATAATGCCGGCAGCGGCATGGGCGTAGTGTGAACGCGGTATTACCTTAATTTCGTAGTATACGTAAGCATGCAGATCGTAATGCTTATACTACGCATTGACATTTACGTTATTGGCATGATCATTTTCATCTCAGTAGACTTTTACTAGGTAGTTCATTTTTAAATGTGTTTTGTAAGCTTGTTTTAGTAATTTACTAGAAATTCAGGTAATTTTAAATAAAGTATAGCAACCCTAAAACCTTATGTACTCGGATGGACGTCACTTAGTTAGCGCGTTGGATTACATTAGTGAGATAAAAGCTGTTTTTACAGGTATACATTTTAAATTTACCGAAGGTTTTCGAGCTAAAGTCTAAAACAGTTTGTACAGTGCCTTTTAAATTTTGGGATGGCTCGCGTTGAATTGACTTCATATTTTACTTATCGTACAAAATTATTTTTTTAGGTATAAGCTAGGTTACAATAAAGCCGGTCATTTATTACTTGCAGTATATGTAGTTTAGTGTGTTATTTTTTCTACTGTTTAGAAAAAACAGTGCCTACCTACTTTTAGCCTACTCTTCCGTAGACGCTCCATATCTATAACGCTCGTACTAAGCCAGCATACTAATTTAAAAATATATTTTCGAACGAAATGTCACGTGACCAATTTTATAAACTTTTGACAGGTAAATAAATAAATTTCTGTTTTAAGCGATTGTCAACTAGGAGGCCTGGGCCTGTGGCCCGGGCCACAGTTGCTATTCAATGCAAAGAATATGTAATACGTAGTTCCTACGTAAGAAGAAGCGGGACTTCTATTCTACCAAAAATACATTGTTTGTATTTAGTAAGCTGCTGTATGGCAGAACGAAATACATCAAAGCTGATAACATATTGCGTCTATATTACGTTTCTTCGCCTAATGGTAGGACTTCGTAGATCTTTGACCTGCAGGGGGCTGTACAATTAGCCCGCTTTCAAAATCTGGCTTAGCGCCAAGGTCAATGCCCCTTTATTTATAAGAGTAAGGTAACAACCTCCTGTACTTCCATAAATGCAATCAAATTTCAGTGTAATACAGCCAGATTTAAGATTTAAATTCGCGCGCCGGTACTATAGTATGTAAATAGGGATGTATCCTAAACAAATACAGGGTGTCGCGGTAGCAGTCGGATTGTAAAGCAGAAACACACGGAATTATGTACTCTACAACCATAGCGTGAATAACGCTAAGATTTGTAGATAGGAACATCTTCTCAGAGTAGATACCGCCATAAGTTTTCTAAAGCCAGCGTATACCTACCGAAACGAGCGTCCAACTCAGTCTGGGAGGGCTACAAACTAAGCATCAGTTACACTTACTAAAGGGCCACCAATCAACCATCTAAACATCTACACTACACCAATAAAGAATAACTCAAAAGTCTGTTTTATCCAAACTTCTAAATTTTTAGGTAGATATACTAACTTGAACACATTTGACTTCTACAGAAGTACGAGTAGAAGTATATTATAATCATCAGTATTATTCGACAGGTAATAAAGAGATCAATCAATATATATAAAACTCTTTTGAAGCTGACAGAGAATCAACGCACAGCCTAAACTATAAGTCCAAGAGGTATGAAATTTGAAGGGTAGTATCCTTATATAGTGTAGGGGTGCACTAAGAATGGAATTTTGAAAAGTCGCACTCTAAAGGGTCTAGAACGCGAGCAACGCCGCGGGCGACGGCTAGTAGATCATAAACTCCTTTGTACGAGGTACAAAAGTGTTCGAGAACAGTATCTTCCAATCCTTACCAGCCAAGCGGTTAGCAGGTGCGGCGTCATCACGTGGATTTCCCCGTGTGCTTCTCTTAGCTGGCTTTGATCTCCATGTGCCCAACAATCCGCGGAATGTCGCTGATACGAGCACAAGGGCTTTCAACAATGCTTTTGGTTTTTTGTTGCCCAAATGAGATGGTAATGCCTGTGCAGACTGTGGAGTGCATATACGTGTCCGGGAATTTAATCAGCTCATTACAAAACCAGTTCTAGGATTTAACTAAGAAAAATTATCTACATTGTATCATTTTGAGATTATTCTAAAGCTATGAATAAAAATGTTACTGTAAATTGTATGATTTCAAATTTAAAAAAAAATTGGCGCCTTTCATTTGCAAAGTTCTGGGAAAAGGGTAATTAATTAAACTTATTATCTCCACCAGTGGCTTGTCTCTCCTGAATCAACAAAAATTAAACAACGCCGACAACCTCCCAAAACAATTCCTCTAAAATATTACACATGTCGTCGCCAGTCGAAATATTACCTCCCAAAGGCCCCGAACAGATTTCATCGATCACATTCTTGGCCACTGCACACATTGACATGTAAGCATATGCAGCATACGATATTTATAGGCCATGTTTAGGCATTTCGGCTCGGAGGAGGCTCATATTTTGCCACCTGGCTCACCAGCCACGCAAAAATGTACCTTATCTCAACGGGTTGAGCCTCCAGGGTGGGTATAGAAAACTTGGCATAGTTGTATTGCCAGTGAGGCATAAAGGTCCCCATTCATGCCGTGAAAGCTTGTCGCATAGACAAGGGATACGTAGACGCCGTAAAAATGATTTATACAAGGCGAGACGGCTTATCGGGTGTTGTCGAACTTTTAAAGAGGTAGATCGTGTGCGTAGATAGAGATGTGCAG
This sequence comes from Eulithis prunata, assembly GCA_918843925.1. Taxonomy (NCBI): domain Eukaryota; kingdom Metazoa; phylum Arthropoda; class Insecta; order Lepidoptera; family Geometridae; genus Eulithis; species Eulithis prunata. Next base: position 2,720,588 of record OU974014.1, on the reverse strand, counting down.
GATCGCGAGATATTGATTTGTGGGCAGAGGGAATGAGCTTTTGTTATTCATTTTACAGCGATTTACGGACCCTTGTCAATGCTACTTTTTCTTTACTTTTTCCTGACAACGAACAAAGTTTCTTTTATGTATTGAGCGTTTTGGAAGTAACTCATTAGGTGGTATGATTTAATTAAGTTTCTCATTCTTTTTAAGGATACATAATCTGGTTCTGGCTTCAAAAAAAACTATAAACCGTGGAGCGTTTACTTGCGGAGTAGGTTTCTGTAAGCTGCACTATTTCGATCTTGAAATTGAGTTCACCTATCTGATATCAAGGAAGTAATAACACAAATCTATTGGTCCTCAGATCTCCCCTCGGCTCAAATGTCAGTTCAAAGTGAATTCGGAAATTAGATTCAGATGTACGAGAGTCCCTTGTCGGTTTTATTAGTTTCGATGTCCTTGTATGATCTCATCTAGCTTATGATGTCAGGGGTACTTTGTGGGTACATTGATGTTGAACGCTGTAGTATTTTAGACGGCCAATAACGATAACATAGGTTTGGTATACCAGCTTGTAAATGATGGGCTTGTACAGTTGTTTCCATTCCTTTTATGCTCTTTGACGAGATACCTTGGTGGTCAAGTCAAGTCTTAGTTCTTATCTGAAAGTCACTTGCTTTAATCTTCACCATAGACGGCCTAGAGGCCAAGGTGTTCTTAGTCTTCATTGGATCACAGCATCAACGTTACCTATGATGAGTTGCATAGTAGTAGTAAGGCTAGTAGGTAAGGTTTTTTTGACATTCATTTGTTTTCTAAATCCTCTTCTTCTTCTCTTCAATAATGGCCTGTGTCCGTCATTTCGACAGACAATTTTGCCAATGTCAAGTGTTAAAATTGTAATAAATAAGTCAAGTCAAGTCATTTTTCAAGTCGGCTTTCGTTTGTTTTGAAAAGAAAATGGTGGATTTTCTCTTCAAAACATAACACGAATTTTCACATTCAGAAAAACCACTTTACACACATTTATTCAAATGGCTCACACTTTATGTTACAACCTAAGTATTATTGGTTAAAATTCCACCAAAATTAAACAACAATACTCACAATAACACAAAAAAAACTATTAAAATAAAAGTGCTATGTGTCGTTTCAAAAAATGTCAAACTCGTGTCCTTATAAATCCTCCACAAATGTGATAGAGTTTCACTAGACGGTATCACGTGGTATTACGAACTTTTTTTTAATTCTTTAGTCTAGACAAAATGCACCTCGTCACATTTATCATGGGGACCACAGTGGAGGAGATAAAACGACGCTCCACACCACCACAAAGCAATTTTACATTTTTTCCGCATTCATTACAAAAACAATCAGTCCCCTGTCGTTTGACAATCTGTATAGAGCGTACACTGCAGGGTAGATAGCTATATTTTTTCTCTCCGGGCTATCGCAGTAAAGCTATGGTTTTCAAAAAAAAATTATCGACTAGTCAAATTGGTGGTTTATAGCTACTTAGTCAAAACCAAAGCACTATCCTTTGTGCTTAGTAAACTCGCTTCAAAGCTTCAGATTGCGGCACGCAGATCGATCTCGGCATTTCGTTATTATAGTATGAAACTTAGACTGGCGTAAACACAAACCACGGTAGTACTTTTGGCTTATGTATCATGGCGAAAGTCAAGCTGTTTTTTGAGTCTATGGTTGTATATCAGTGTGTTGGGCATTGTTGGGGGTTTAAAACTAACCCCAGGGATTACTGATTAATGTGAGTGGTGCGGTAGATATCCTATCGGGCATCGGCCGTGCTCCGATCATTTGATTGCCCCATATTGTTTTCGATTTAGATTTCGACGTAGGTGCGTGCTTTTTGGAGCTTGAAAGCGGTGAGTGGTGAACAAACTTGTAAGTGATGACGTAATTTGTGAATACTCTTTCACTCTTTGGCGGTTTTGTTTTACAAAGAAATAGAGTGAATAGGCATTTTCATACCAGCGGAATCCTCAATGTGGGAGTCGTTTTCTTCCATTTCAGTTCAAAAGCTCTAGAATCTAAACTTTGGCACATGTTTTCTGACAGCACTGGCTGAAGAATGAACTCAGAATATCGGTTATTAGGACTACACTACCGATCCAATTAAAAATCATCTCAGACAAAAAACTCAAACATAAACCAAGCTTCATAATTAATACAAATCTGCCCTTTAAACTGTTCATAGCATGTTCCTGATGTTGATTGATTTCCAGCTGGAACACAAGAGGAACTAGTGTAACCTATTGACCGGCTCGGTCACGGCGATCCATCTTCATTACCACGTTTGCAAACCATCGCAGATGATTAAGCGATGTTGGATAGCTTGCGAGAACGCCTAAGTAACTAACTAGTTCGCAATCTGTTAGGGAAATTGGTTAAAGCGATAACATACGCTGCGGCGCAAAGGTTGTATAAAATAGGGGAAAAATAATGCCCTGAGGTAACCTAGCATATTCTAGTAGGGACGATGAACTGGTGAGATATCACGTAGAATACTAACAACTGCATGTGCTTAATGTAATGTATAAACATACCTCTGATTATCACTCTCTTATCTTTTTCTCTTTCACTCTTCTCTGTCATCTTGGGATTGACCCTTCTGCTCAATCTTTTCTTACTCATTATCAGCGATCGATCCATCTTTGTTTGGCCTTTCTCTATTCCTATTATCCAATCTATCTCCCCATTACCAAGGATTTTATTTACACTAAAGTAGGTTATCTGCGGAATTATACCCTGAAACTATTATATGATCTGTGCCTGAAGGTAGCACTACTCCCTGGATACTGAAGTCCCAAACACCTGTCTAAACGTGTCATTAGTTATTATAAAAGTTCAAAGAGTCCCTTGAATTGAAACGTATAGCGCAACGAATAAATAATTTGTTCCCTCAGCACTCATTAGCGAAGTTTTGGAAAACATTTCTTTATTTTAGGCTCAAAGTCGCAGGGCCGGCACGGGCGTGGCAGGTCCACAACCCCATTAAATCCTTGCTGTTCTAAGAAGCGGATACCGTTATATGCTGGCCATCAGTCCTTATTATGACGGAGGAAAAGAAGTCTGCGTTGATCTATAATCGAGCTGGCTCTATCTACGTTAGCCTCATCATCATCATCATCAACCTATATTGGTCTTCTCTGAGCTATGTCGACCACCTTGGATCTCTGTCGGATAACCTCGTTCCGGATTCCTTGAGAAAAATTCGGAGCATAGCTCTCTCCATAGCTCGCAGCGACTTTCAGCTTGTAGACCAACCCTATTGTACTTCAGCCTATTTTTACCAAAATATCAAGTACAATATTTGTACCTGACAGATGGATGCTGGACTAACATAAGCCCTGATTACTTCCTTGGCTAAGTAGAAGTGTCGATTAATCATACTGCCGTCATATGACAGGCAGCTCTACATAGAGACTTAAAGCTCTACTGCAGCCCCAAAATCCGTACTTATTTTAATCACTTGTGCCCCGCTGGCTTTTATCATGCGTGTTGTTGATGGCCTATTCAACCTGCTTCTCAATAATGAACTCTGCCACCCTTGGATTTGAGTGAATTTTCCAGTGTCGCAGCCACCCCATTGCGAAATAGGTACCTTAATGTGGATAGGAAGTAAAGCTTCGCCAAGATCAGGATTTTTTGGAGGCAGTGTTTGTGTGAAGATTTTTATATTAAAACAGTTGATGACGTAAGTGGGGTTGCATTTAATATGAACAACTTCGAGCTTGACTGAGATTAAGATGGCGTGTCCACTAATAAAATTTTTTAAAAGTGAGTATTGTATTGTCAAAAAATGACCGTGGCTGACTATCCCTCACATTCACAGCTCTTCCACCCACACTGGTGATATGCGTGACGGAGCCCATAAACAAAAGGGAGAAGAAGATTATTTCCGTGATTAATAATGAATGCAACTTGACTTTACAAAGATCTAGAGCAGTTGTTATGTCACTAGTGCCTACGTATCTACTACCTACGGAGGTGTTCAGATGGTCAAAATATTTGAATAGCTCGTCAGCACACGTATAAAGTGACAATCTCTAAACGGTAGCGTATCAAAGATACACTGCGCGGTGAGACTATCGTTCGGCAGTCGGGCTAGCATTGTCGCGCAATATGACTCAAACTAGGTTTACGCTACTGCGTCTCTCTGTACAAAATCATCTAAAAACACTATTCTAAGGGTACGTTTGCTCATCTAGCCGATCTAAGAAGTAAAACTATTATACTAAGTAGTAAAGTATCATATGAAAAGCTCGTCAGCAAACTGATTTGCGTAAGACAGATCATAGACTAATAACTAACTGTTTGCAAAGGCAATTACCTTTTTACTCGAATCTATCATCCTGACACACGAGTTGCAGTATACTGCTGCACTCAGAGATGTGAGTTAAAAATAACTAACACTTAAGTTTATATTGACACCTCTCAATAGTGAGTGGCTAACCAACTAAAGAATTAGTGATGACAAACACACCGCTAGATAATTTATAAGTAATAGTTATGTTGAAATACGTCTCTGAGTGCGGTAGTATCTGCAGCGGTTGCAGAATCACTCAGGATGACAGTAAATCATTAAGATTGATGATCACGCTGATGACGAATATCTAGGAACAGCGAGGGTCGTGCTATTCAGTGAACCGCAAAAAATGTGAACAAGTGTGAGTCGGACCGGCTCAGATCCATACCAAAGCATTTAATAACAGAATTTCGTATAAACTATTACTTACTTGAGAGAGGCCTTGGCTGACCAACAGCCAGATGATATCGTTGCCGTACAGAGGAAGACCTGGATGCAAAAAGCCCAAAATAGACATGAGTGGTGTTTGAGGGAGGAGGCTTATGCCCAGCAGTGGGTTACTACAAGCTGCCTATGATGATGATCACTTACTTGAAGATTTATAGGTCGTTTGTAACGGTCTGCAGATAGCTGCATTAATAAAATATTGTATTAGTCGTAATTTTCTTTGTAAATATTACACTTACTCAGCTTTTTACTATAAAAAATTCATTAGCCTCCTTTTGCATTTTTTATGACCGCCCACCACTCACCACTTTCGTTCAACAAAAACATATTTTAAACAAAACTTACAACAGTTTTTCGATCAACGTGAAATAATTTTTACGACTGCCCAAAACAATCGCTGAGATTTAGGTCGAAATCATTAAAAATCCTGAAAATCGTCCCATAAGTAGTTAAATCTGTTTTGACGATATTGCGTTTTTATAGTTTGTGGGTAGTCTGTGGACGCATTTTTGTAGAAAGCGGATATTCTGGTATCGTTGACTTAATTCACCAGGGCAAAGTCACCTAGGTGAATGAAGTATACTATTTACTAGACTTAAATACTCTTGGGAATTTGCGGAGAATGAAGTACACTATTTTGTGGACTTGAATACCCTGGCGAGGCGGCGGGTAAATGAATTATCAACTTCCGAGTGATTTGATATTCTCTGACTTGCGACAGATTTCCTTCAAAACCTGTCAACAGTTAATTTTTCCTCGTAGAAAACAAGGATAGCTACTACATGGACAATAGACCTGCATGAAGGTTTGGGCCTCTTCTCACTCGTCAAAGCACTCTGAAAGTGCTTATCATGTCAGGGCACAACCTCGCCTGATAACCTTGGCCATTCTTCTTGCACCGCAGCTCTGCTGTTCAAGGAGGATCTATTCAGCGGTTTTCATTAGTGTCGTACAGCTCATGGCAGCGTGCTTTTTGCCCTCAAACTTCTTCTATACCACTAGGTAAACAGAAGCATGTAAAACAAATGACGTAAGCAGAATGGAAAGGAGAAAAGAATAATGTAGAGTTTGCCGTCGTATATCATCGAATCCAAGAACGATGAATGGAGGCTCTTCTAAAAGCGGTTTTTGGGCGCTGCGCTAGGCGAATGCTGGCTTGGCGGACTGTTTATTCTTTATGTCATTTTGGGGGATAATGTATGGAAAGAGTAGAGTGAATGATAGCTTTCTTCTAAGTAAACTGCTTCATCGTCGACCACATCATGAGACAGTGGTTAACCGTTTAGTTTTTTGTTAAAAAAAGATCATCAATGGGATATAGACGACGACGTCTCTTCTGCATTCTGAGGATAAACCGGTAAATGTAACCGGTTTTCCTGCTTTCTTACAGCTCGCAGCCTATTTATAGTGCTGTAAATCTGCTTATGTCGAGATTTATCGTTATAGGATGCCGGAGCCACAAATTGTGTTCGACACAATTCAACCTTTGTCTGGTCGGCGGTTTTTGCCGACTGGCTCGGTTCCGTTTCGATATTAAGAGGATTGGCGATCACGTGACTTACTCTAGACTCTGGGGTCAATATAAATATACCTAATGAAAGTGAAATCTAGTCTTTATGCTATCTACTGATACCTGAGAACCAAAGCTCATTCTAAACTATGTTCTGGAGATCTAAGCAAGAAGGTATATATTTCATGTCTCATATTTTTATGTTATTCGGTTAGAAAATGTTCGGGGATAGTGAAGAAAGTCGTAGGCATTCTACTATTCATCGATAACTGGCTTTTGCAGGTAGGTATACCTACTTATTCTGCCTTACCACACCCATTACGAACTACGCATGCACCTCTAACCTGAGCTTTACCGGGAAATCATCAATATGGAGAAGTCAAACTGCTGATAAATAAATAAAAAACAATTTAAATTGTAAAGGGTTGGGTACCTATCTAGGTTAGGTACTGACTACATCATCAATTTAGGTATACTAAAACTGCTAAAAAACTTAAAAAGAAACCAAAATCTACTGTTTTAAAATTTTTGGACTGTTAGGAACGTCCAACCTCATTTCAGTTTCGAAGTAGGCGTAGTTGGATTCGTCGTGACGAGTCGCATTTGCACCGATCACCCGTAATAGCCGCTCATACGAGACACGATCATTATCTACGGATTTATGCGGACGCCCACCTAGACCTAGTCCGAGGGTAGGTATAATAATCATACGATAAGTATCTACTCAGACTACGCACAGATTATGCTGTAATTTGATGGCTTGTAGTTTTACATTACCTTGTATGGGGTACAAAAAGGTAGGGCAAAAACAAAGGGTTAAAGTCACAATCCTGAGGATATCTTGTTTTAGACTTACGTTACTAAGTTCTTGCTAACTTGCACCACAAAAATAATGAAACTATAAGTAACTAGCCGTCTCCCGCGGCGTTGCTCGCGTTAGAGTGTGACTTTTCAAAATTCCTTTCTTAGTGCGCCCCTACACTTTATAAGGATACTACACTCCAAATTTCATACCTCTAGGACTTATAGTTTGGGCTGTGCGTTGATTCTCTGTCAGCTTCAAAAGAGTTTTATATATATTGATGATGATGATGATGATGATACAAAGACTTTTTTTTCCCGGTTATGGCCCAAAAGTACCCGTGTGTTTTAATTGTCCCTAAATAAGTAACTTTGGTTATAGTAATTATACCGTACACTTAATCTGATTTAACCCATTGTGTGAGATAGTTGACCGTAGATCTTATCACCCTTCATTTACCTACCTCGTAAAATAGCCAATTACTTACTGGTTACGAATACGAGGCGCGATCATTACCCGCAGATTACAGATTTATGATCGCTAATAACTCGATTCCCAACGACACCCACCTAGGTTACAGAGATTATAGTCCTAAGACATCCTACGTTTTAAGTATACCTAGCCACAGAATACAATCATAGCATCGTAATAGGCCGTTTCCACGGCTAGCCAAGTCTAAAATTTCACTCTGCGTTACAATAGGCAGCGTGGCCGAGTGGTCTAAGGCGCTGGTTTTAGGCACCAGTCCGAAAGGGCGTGGGTTCGAATCCCACCGCTGTCAAAGTTATTTTGGTTGTTTTATTTATTGACACAGTGACATTTTATCAATAAACTGACATGCTAACTTTTTGTTCCAGGTAATTATCGTCAAAAGAACGCGATGGTAACGTACAGCATCAAAACAGTTTTACTAAACGTGATAACAGTCTGATGATGATGACGATGAAGATATACGTCATCGTCGTCAACTTGTTATCCCTAACTAAACACAACATACCATAATACGTTTTTTAACTACCTATTAGAAAAGATATGAAAAACTTCTCATTGTTTTTCGACCGGTTTTCGTTCCCGATTGGCCGTTTCAGACGACTGCTTAAAATAGCAAATCTAGACATATTTCTAGACGTTATTTATGTCTACTTATTCGTATTCTTGTTCTATAATGCTTGTCGCCTTTTCACCTCCGTTACCCGCGACATTATCTTGCATTTTTCAAGTGCAACCAACGCGTCCGCCATGTAAAAGTTGATTAGGGAAGCCTAAGCCTTTATGAATAACAAATGAGTTTATTGGGGGAACAGTGTTGGGTGAGACCATGATTAAGGTTGCATTTAATTTTTTACTTTTTGGAAGCAGAATACCAGACTTTTGCAGCATTCGCCAGGAAATAAAAAAAATATTAATTTCTCGGTCAGTTTGACCATTAATTGGTATTAAGGGGTTTATATTGGCTTTTTTTGTTGATCTCTACTACAATTACCTAGGTAATTACGATGTGTGATGTTTATTGCTCAGAAGTTCCCTTTTTAGCTCACACTCTACCATAATTCTCGATATGAACCAAAATATACGGAGCAGGATCATACCACAAGGATAAACACTGTTAACCTCTTTCTTGTTTTAATTTTTTTTTTAATGATTATAAAAGATCACCAAGGTCTTCGGCATTCACTCAATCTCATAATTAAAGCATTCGTAGCATTCATATAAGTACGGAGAATGTAACCGCCTTGTCGATTCTTGGAGTTATTTATCGACTTGCACAGTTCCTGGCAGTTCTTCATTTTGGAGGTCAATGATAAATCGATTGACGTATCAACGAAAGAATCCAAACTTTCAAAAATTATGAAATGAGACTTAAAAGTTGTAGTAAAAGTTACGAATTTTATATATTTGAAAAATTTTTGAAATATTTACCTATAGGTAATATATTTTACTCTAGTTTAGGAGTTAAATATCTCACCCGTATCACGGACATAAATAAGATGTCACAGTTAGATATGTTTACACAAACATATGATAGCAATGTAAAGTGTGTGAACCGCTCAAAAATCTAAATTTAAATTCAATCGTCGCCTCTGAACATTGAGACCTCAGAAACGTCGTGAAACTCCGATCTTCTCTAACATTGATTTCTTTAGACGATTTGTATGCAAAGCCTTGCTTTCCACCACATTCGATTCTGATCTTTATGAAGTTGGGTTAAGGTTGAAGGGTTCTGGTGGGGTGGAGCAGTGCTATCAGTCAGATGCAGCCGAACACAAGGATTCCAAGTGCGTGCCGACTTTAGCCGGGGAAATGCGACTCATTATAGCACGGACACACGGTCATAGAGATTTAACAGCATTGATAATGATTATAACACTCAAGAGCAATGGATTTGGGTCGCTGGCATAAACTTTGATAGGACTTTCAAGGGTTTATCGAAATAAAGGGTCCGCGGTAAATTTTATGGATTTTATTTAACGATTTATATAATTTTAGAGCTTTCAAATTAGGTTAGTTTAGAAAAATGCAACAAGAGAATCAATACCATTGCTTCTCAACATGTTTTATGTCGTTCTAACTAGGACAACTGACATTCCTCTGACCGCTATATGTACCTAGTACGTAAATAGGTAAGTTACATCAGTCCTACAGATTCATACCTCTGTTATCACTTAACACTAAAATAAAGGAATACATTGGGATTCATATACAAAATGCTATCTAAAAAATCAAAGTTTTATATTTTCAAGTTCTGTGAGTCAGTTCCAGTCTAAGGAAATACAAGCCATTACAAACCGTATATAAATAGCAGTGTTGTTCGTCTGTCGGCCACGTTCTTAACCCATTAATACTTGTGACTATGAGCTGAATACTTAAAGCTTGTCTGAAAGTTACAAAGTAAAAATATGTAGTGGTCAAAACGACGTGTATTTGTTATGGATGTCATCTTGCCCCAAGTTTTAAGGTGTCAGGTGGTCCAGTGCTTCAATATGTTGGTTTATTTCCACTAGTGATACCTATTGCTTGTTTTATTGATATAATTAATTGGAATTATTCGTCCCAGTAGTTACATAGATCAATTTGGTGATATATGTTTATCTACGAGGATCTCTCTATGGACTATCATTTTCATCTTTCAAGCCGGTATCCTCATTAACATTATCAATATAAGCTTGTCTTAGCGATCAAATACTTTACTGTCGTGTGAACTAGCTTGTACAATCGGTACATGATCCAGCTAATGTTAGAATAGTTGAGTTATTTCGAAACTGAGTACCTAGAAGTAGTAACCTCTTTTCCATAAATCTTTGTGTTCGAAAGCGTTGGTATCTGCGCCACAGTTTTATTCTTCTTCAGATATCATCGTTTCACGGACTTTATGTAAAACTCAATTTTTTTCCTAAATGAACATTATTATTTTTTGTATTTTGTGTGATTCTATCTTGGTTCTGTGTTTTTTATTTGCATACGTAAGTTATTCTTTTGGTAGATTACCTAGACGCGCTGCAACAGTGCGTCACTGCAATTTTGCGGTGATGCTTCCAGTCCTTTAGATGGGTTGCTCTCACGAATTCGATGCCCGTACAAATAACGAATGTTCTGTATAAAAACTACAACAGGCGCTACTGCAGTGCCACTAATACCTCCGTGCCTCTAGTTTTGAGACGCGTGTCACAAAAGTAGAGTGGACTAGCTCAGCTTTCATAAGCTGTACTATAATTTTATAACTTCATATATAACATTGTTACCAGATGTACGATAACGACCTTCAGAACATGTGATGTATGTTTATTTTAGACGAAAGCTGTAAATGTAATGTTATTTTTAATCGTGTCAGTGGATATGCCAGTGCTTTCAATTTTTGTTTTTCTTAAAAAAGTTCGACGTCTAGTTTTTGCATAACTCGTGGAACACCCAATACTTTTTAAACGAAAAAACACTTGCGTATAGAAAATGAAATGGAAAAAAAACACTTGTTTGTCTGTTCATTCACGTAAACTTCCAATTTCAAGATTTTAATTCACAGAATCATAATTTTTTTTAAAGTGCACAACCTCTTATATTTAGCTTCGCTTTGATCTCCAAACAATTACACAATATGAACGCCAACTCTTTTTAGCTGTTCATTCTTTGTAGCCACTTTAATGCCATTCCAAAGTACAATTAATTCACTGAGGCGTTTTGGAGTAATTAAAATTTCAACTTGTCGCTGTCCTTGGAATAATTGAGTTCGGTGTGGCACGGACAGAGAACATCGAAAATACTTTTTTGAGTAAAAAGTAACGAAACAAACAGGTCAAATTTTTTTTTTATATTTGATGACAAGTGGCTATGGCTACCTTACCTATAATAATTGCATTACCTCACAGAACACGTCCGCACTACTACGTAGCGTAGCTAATGCTAAGCTCCTTTTACGTCGATTTGTAAGGAAAAACCTAAACTTTCATTTATCTCTTTCTTTAGTTTCCAAGACTCTTAGACTTCGATTTCTATAGCCCCATAAACTTTGCTATAATCTAACCGTCTCTCAGCGTTCCCTTCCATTTCCTTAGAAGCTGGAATGTCGGCCTGTCTGGTTCTGAAGTCGGATGTGTCGTAAAAATAATACGCATTATTATAATTAGGGCGGGACTGTCCACGTGGAAATGTCTAACTAAAGCTTCTTCTTCTTATTCTTCTTCTTTACCTATATGGCTTCTGTCCGCCATTTCAACAGACAATTTTGCCAGTGTCAAGTGATGAATTTGAAATAATATTAGCCAAGTACGCAATAATATAATAATATAAGTTAAACAATAATATCATTCGAGTTTTGACATTGTTTGAAACAACATATTATATTATATCACGAGAATAATTTATCTGTTTGTTTTTCTGAAAAAAACTTCTATTCCTCTTTTGACATTCTCTTAAAAATACTAAATCAACGATTTGCAAATAAACACTTGATAAAAATGGTCACTCTCTTAAAACGGTTAGTTAGTTATTTTATTTTGTGACATATCACAGGTTAACACCATATTGGCAGAAACATGTTTGTTCCAATCAGATAAAATGATTAACACGCTCTTTGTGTTGCAGTGTTGTAAATATCATACAATCGTGAAATTATGGGGTTAAAATGCATATTAAATCGAATAGGTGAAGTCTGAATAATTAATTATTTGAATGCAGGCGCACGAAATGTTGTAAACTGTCCACTCACAATACCTTTGAACTGAACAGCCTGGTTTTAAGTACCAGCTTTTAGTATTCAATAATTGGTTATTTTAGTATGTAGGCGTGTTTAGTAGGTACCTAAATAAGTGTTATGCTTAATTCTAAGTACAAGTGTAAAGAAAAAAAATTAAAACTAGAGGAGTTTTTTCTATAAAACTTGTGAAAAAAGGCTTGTGGGAGATTTGTGTAAAACCTTTACAACCAACCCAAAATATAAATTAAAATCAAGGCGTTTTAGTGGTTTTCTAGTTAAACCCAAAGGTGTAATTTTTTTGATATAAAACGGCTTTACAAAAATTTAACATTACAACGGCTTTTTTTTAACGTCCTCCATAACTTGTTGATTGAATGATGTAGCTTTCTATGATTGATTCGTGTTCAATAGTCATGGTAAATTGTTTTCTAATTAAGCTTTGCTTGTCAATTTCATTCTATGAGCGAGGTGTTAAAATTTTATGGATATCTACTATCATCACAGAATATTTCATGTGTTCGTCACTCCATATTTTCTCTAGATAATATTTTTAATTAATTATTTTTTTATTAGTCTATAACTTATTCACAAAGGAAATTACAACTAATACAGTATTTACAATATTCACAATATTTATCAAATACACATGAAACAGTTGAGCTATCTACAAACCGTTGCAAACGATTTATAGATTAATTTATTAATTAGGTACGTATATTAATTTGCAATTTATTCATAAAGTTATTGCTGACAACATTACCTTAATTCCCTGTTCTAGCTACGCTTAAAGTGCCACTAAGTTATGTATTTTCACAGTCAAATGGGTTGCATCCCTAAATTAATCAACCCCTATCAATTGAGCGTTAAAATATGTAAATAAATTGACGAAAATAGCTTCGCAGGCAGTATGGCCTGTAGGGTGTCAACAGTAACTGTTAGCAAACCCACTTTACACTCTACAATCCATTAAACACCATTTTGAGGAAGTCTGTAAACTACAAGGAGATGAAAGATTAAGAAGTCGTAAGAAAGAGTCGTCTGTTCCAAATAGAATGGCATATTGATCACGAATTTGCACAGTCTGAAGAAAACTTGAAAGAAGAGGCTAAAGAATAAGAAAGAAGAGCAGAAGCAAAAAATCTGCGTATATCGGATGACCCACTCGAACGACCTTCCACTTCTAGGCAAGTTAACATTCTACAATTGATAGAGAATGAAAAACTAATCGATATAATATTACGTGACTATTGCTATCCATTCCCTAGCGGTTGCAGCTCTAGAATGTCTTGACTAGTGGAACTAGTGATATTGTGATTATTAGCTGTTCTTTTATGGATAGAGTCATTTTCTTCTATCGACTGTCTGGCAGTTATACATCTTACATATAAATGATAACAATTTAGTTAATTTTGATACAATTTCCAAAGAATGTAAGAACTGGTGTCACCCTACCAGTAACCCCACACTGGAAAGGAGCGAGCAATTAGCCGCGGGAAGGCTCGGATCGAATTGCACGGTTTTTGTGTCAAATGAGACGGTCAAATTAGTTGTTTTGTTCTTTGTTGCTAATGGCGGTTATATCCGACATTTTTATCCGCCCGCTTTCCATGAATTTTGTTTCGTTTTCTTTCTCTGAATAGTTAGGAAACTAATCATTCAAACCAAATACACCCGCGGATCATATTTGCTTTGCATTATTAGAAATCAGTATAACATGCATGATTTTGGTTTTCATAATCATCCTTCTATATCAGCCCCATATTTTTGAGGACTTATGACTTCTCAAATTATTTGTAGCTGGGTCTTTATTTGTACCAGTTGGTGGCTTGATGGAGTGGTATGTATTTGAAGTTGCTCATCGGAGCATAGATATTAATTGACCTATAAAACAACAAATTACTTCTGTGATCAGTATCAAATGAGCAAGCTTTATAATGCTTTTACTTAGGTAACGGGTCTTTACTTGGTTCTATGTATGCTATAAGTTCACATTCATCGGTTAAGAAAGAAATTCCAAAGACAACGCTTATCAACTAATCAATCATGTATCCACAAATCCTTTGATATCGTATCATAGACATTGCCCAATGCGAGTAAACATTGACATACTCGCACTCACAAACATTTGCAGACATCGCGGCACCAAATAATGTACTTACATCTATATCGGTCATATTATCGTGTAGGCTCAGCCAGAAAGGATAAACAATCATTTTGCTGAGGCTAACAAAAGAGTAATGTGTTCTAGAGAAAATAAGTTATACGTACTATTGGGTACTACCAATAGTCTAGTATATTACAATTTATGAAAAGATTAATGGCACCTTAATTGTGAAATCTGAATGAACATTTTAAATTCTTTTCCTGTCTGGTGAGCTTTATACATATATGTACTTCAAATAAATACAAAATAAATTTAAAATAAAAAAAATAAGGCACGCTTTTATGATAATTCAGTTTGTGTTTGTAAGTTAAAGAATAATTTAGTAAATCACTAAGCAATAACTAAAGCTTTTGAAACAGTAAAATAATAATTAAAGCTTTTGAAAATATTTAAATTGGTGTAAAATTTAAAAGTCTAGACAAGATTTTATAGACACTAGAAAAATATTATTTAGAAATTAATGGCACCAAAGAAGATAGAAGAACTTATAATTAAAAATTTATAATAAATACATTATATACAAATTTCAATTTAAAATTCAGACAAAGAATCGATTTACAAACACTTAAATATTGTAATTGAAAAGTATTGCTAGCAGATGTTTGTCCTGCGACATGACATGTGTTTTGAAATCACTTCAATCAAAGCAGATGCTGTGAGATATTATCCTTTGTATCGCAACTTCACACATTTAGCCCATTTCCTTCCTAATTAAAATGAAATTATAAATCATTATTTCGAATATACATGAGGTTGGGTTTTGACACTTTTGTTTACACTAAGTACGGAACGCTCTAGGTACTTAAAAAGCATGTAATTTTCCAACTGAGAAAATGATTTCTATAACTTTTAAAACTACCCTAAATTCTACAAAGCCAAATTTAAAAATTCTTGTAAAAAAATTCAAATGATCACAATACATTTTTTTGTAAAAAAATGAGTGAGTTTGAAATGAGTTTCATCAACCAGGAAAACTCTTGATTTCCCATATAGATAATACACTAGATACTACTGCTTTTCATGATATAGAGATGAAAGTTGATATAAACAATAAAGTTTTAGAAAATATAAAAGAAAACTCTGACGTAGACGCTGCAGATAAATAAGGTCATAATTGCAACAAGCTCACATCAAAGCTGATGAAACAAAGAGCATCATAACAATGCATCGTGAAGGGATCGTTTGACAAAATGTGTGGGCTCAGTGACAAGTGGCGCGGAGAGCGTAGGCAAGGTACTATGCCGATTATGAACTCTCATGAAATATTGTCTCGTAAATGCAATTAATGCTTTGCGAGAAATCTGTTTTATTTTTTATAGAATCGCCCAGTATCTACAATTCTATTTTTAATTTTAATAAAAATTAAGAACTACCAATCATAATCGAAAAATAGTAAACTTTTAAACCTATGCAGGAGTAGTCCACAGACCAACTATACTTGCAAACGTAGTTAATCTAGATTAATTAAAGCTTAATCAACAGAACTTCATTATTATCGTGTGTGAAAAGTAGAGCAAACGAGCGTGGTAAGAGTTAGATACTGCCTCAGGCAAGAAGATTAATTCGATTTAAACTATTTTACTTACAAGTGTTACGACTGTAAACGATGTACTTGTCGTATACGGTAGCCATTAGGCTTACTTTGATGTACAAAAAAGAAATCTACATTTCAATTAGATTCAACATAGCTCTATGATGTCAACTTGGAAATTTTACTAGAAATCTTATACCAAACTACACATTTACTTTAATTAAAAAAAACCCTTTTAAATATCATTGATTGACACAGATTATTTCAAGTTTGAAGGCTCTTTAAAAGTTACACATGAACTATCAGGTAACATAGAACTTTCCAAAAAATCAACTCCCAAAAACCGCTTGTAAGACGACCGTACAACCCTCGATCAAATAAAAATAATATTAAAATCTATAAGCTGGCAGCTGGAGACGTCCTTGAGAGTCGACCTTCCCAGAACATACCCAAATAAAAGCAAAAGAGGACCCCGCGGCCCGCGGCTGATGAGCTCGGTCTAAACTAGTTTATAAACTTATCGCTTCTGTACAATCAAGAGAGAAAAGGATAATATATCTAATTACTAAAGTGAGAGATTCCATTTTACGATTAGCCCCGAGTTATGGAATATGGATCCTCGAATCACGAATTTAAATTAAATTTGGGATGAAAGAGACTTTGATCCGCATGAAAAGCTCGATTTGGAAGACGCTCGCAAGCAAGGATAGGATAATAACGGTCTATATCAAAACGAGGGATTTGTGAAGAAAATAAAGGAATTGAATCATTGGCTAGGGGCGAGGGCGCGATCGCTCTTCGCCAAATGTATCTTGCTAATCGATGCAACTTCGACTGGATATTTTATGGACGCACGAAATTCGCCAAACAAGAGTACCTGCCATAACTATAACTATTATCACATCCTTGAGCACCTCAGGCGTCATAATTTACATAAGATGGTCAACGATTGATGGTCGTCCAAATTGCTAGATGATTTATCGACCGAATCTCTTAATAAACTTTTTAAATCAAGTAGAGCTTAATAAATCTTCCCGGCTTTCTATCTAAGGAATTCATCGCCTCTAATAAATGATTTAGTATCTTTGGCTCCGTTTTGAGTATTTATTTCCTTAGTAGAATCGTATGGTTTATAGTTATCCTTGCTAGAATTGAAGTTGCCTTTCGCAGCGGCAAATTCAATTCGACACTGTCAATTTGTTATCGATGCACTCACTGTGATACTTCGTCGAGTGCCACTCCTGATAACGGTCTTACTTTGCCACATACCTTTCATACAAACTGTGTAACTTAACTATCTAACAGACATTGCAATGCAACAGACATCAGAATTTCAGGCTACTCAGATCCTCAGACAACACAATACCCGCGTAAAACTAAGAAGAATTTCATACAGCGGAAATCTATCGCCATTCACGACAGTTTTGTGTTTGGATTTGCTGGGTGCATTGTCGGGACCAGCAGCGTGGAGGGAGCTACCGCACCTCATCACAGATTCCGCAGCAGTTTCTAGTACAGCAGCGACTACCTACTTCGCATACACAGATTATAGAGAAGGTAGTAGCCACTAGGTGCTACGCGCCGGTTCCCGCGCGCGTTCCCACCTCTCCGCTTCACCCGGCCAGTCTGCCGTTTACTGAGTCCGCGAGAGGTCGTGTTTTGCTAACTCACTATTCCTCAGACGAATGCTTATCAACTTCTGAAAAAAACTTAGTGCCGGTGTTAATTGGATTGGATTCTTTACAGTGAATGGATGTGATACTTTTGTGCTGATTGTGACATATTTCGGAACTCGCGTCGATGGTCCTCTTGAAAAATAACATGAGAATAAATGGTAAAGTTCATTAAGTATCTGCATGATGGATTTGTTAATTGTCACTTGCTGTGTTGAATCTGGATGATCCCATGATCTTGGCTTGCACGGCGCACGAATATTTCATCCGCACTCGGGAGAGCACGAAGGGATCTGAACATCGGCTCGTTTAGCATATTCAAATGAGCGCGACTGTATTCTGTACGGACCACCAAAACAGTCAAAACAATAGCGGACCTTGAGTCTGTAGCGACATTGACTCTCCGAATGTAAATTTGAGTTAGCGCAGCACAAACAATCGAACAGTGAGTTTAGAAGTCATATGAATAAAGGCTTGTGTGACCGTGGAGCGCCTACGAGACCAGCCCCAGTGGGTGGACGGCATAGCTCTGAACCGCCTAGAACTGCAGTGGGTGTTTGAATGGAGCCAGTTAATAATAATGGTGAGATTTAATCACCGCCATAGAGGTTACACAACAAAGCCATAAGCATGCCCATGGCTCCAGTAGAAGAAGAATTCAATAACATTCAACAATAGTAACTAACAAAGCTTCTGTGAGAGTAGTAAAAAGCTTGTAAGTAGTTAGTGTAGGTACATACTAATCATTAATACGAATAGGGACCTAGATATTTTGTACTACGGCGTTCATTGATGTGAAGACAGTTTAATGCACGCTCAGTATTATAATTAAAGAAGCGCTGCGCTAAGTTGATAGACACAACAGCACTTTTAATAAATTTAGCTTCTGTGAGTCCATACAAGCGCGATGCTCTTGAAGCCATTAATTTGGCACATGTTGCAATATAGACCTCAGATGGCAACTGACAAAAAACAGGCTCGCACATGTGCGCGACGAAAATTTAGGGCGAAACAACTCTCACGAAGCCGAAGCCATAACACAATCAACCATGGAATGAAAAACAAACAGCGTAGACATAATCAATACGACACCTACGTAGCTCAATGGAAAAGGTAGAATTAAATGTAATTAAAGAACGCATTACCTTCCTCTAACCATGTTATTATTACCATCTGTTGTGATGATGAATGCTTCGTAGCGGAAACAAGAAAAAAGTTTTATAAGCGCGGGCGGCACGTGGGCCGGCAGATGCGCCTGCGCAGCCCGAGGCTCTTTATCTGACGATCTCGCTAACTTTGCGTGCAGCTGAGATTATATCCATTTATTGTACGCTTAAATTTGGATAACAACGCACAAAAGATTTGTATTCTTCATTGTATTTTCTATCACCCATAATATCAACTACGGAATCCCCCGAACATTTTATAACACTTATAAGTATTTAAAAAAAAGCTTAGTGATCCATTTAAGGGTTTGGAAATTCCAAGATCATGATGACACCTTAGATTGTGATAACGTCAAAAATTTTAAGGCAAAGACTGATTCTATGCATTGGATTAAGTCTCAAACAGGTCAAGTCCGGCTCGAAGTTGCATTTTTCCATTGATTATGATCGGCTGGTCGGTGATCGCCATTTACGGCAACCTGCCAGCGCGGTCAGCTCCACAACTGTGGGATAGTCGAGATAAATAGCTAAAAGTTAACTTTTCCAACCATATTTAAAGAGTGTTAGGTTGTCAACACTAATAATATTATGGTGTGAACATGAGTGGTTTAGAAATATATCGCAGTTTAAAGAGATTAAACCATAGTAAATTCAATTTATGATTATGAGGAGATAGTTTATAAACAGTTACAGTACTTTTTGCTGTATGAAAATGAAAAATAATATAGAGGGGGCTTTTTGCTTCAAAAAAAATTTTATTTTAGAACGACTAATAAACGTTCCAAACAATGACATCTTATGTAAAAGATCATTGGATCCAAATAATATTCTATATGTTTTTATGATGGCAATTCTCAATTCTCAACCCAACTCATTAGCATCGAATATTCATGCACGTTCCGTACGAAAAGAAAACATAACAGCAGACAAAGAAAATAAAAGTTTCTCCACAGCAAAAACTCAACAGAAAATAAAAATCGCACCGTGGTTTATTGAGCATAATGATAGTACCTTTGTTCGTAGAAAACGAGCTGCTATGAAACAATTTTATGCATCGAAGGTTTGTAACAAGCTTACGTGCTTGTGGAAACAAGGCGTGTAACAAAACAATACTACTATTTGCCATGCCTTGCAGAGTACAATGTGTGTAAACAAAGTTCGCAAGATGGTTTTCACTACCTTGCCAAGCGAGCACAAAGAAATTACTAATGAACTGATTTAGAATCTAGAACTCCTAGAAGTCAAGATCAAAATTATGTACACAAGAAACTCGGACAACTCTTGCAAAAACTTGCCGGAAACTGATTTACTAGGAGTCAATAATACTTGAACTGATATTTATGATACCAATACGCCTAATACAATGACAAAAAAGAAACCTGTTAATTTAATCCAACAGTAAATTAAGAGGCATAACAGTAGTCTTGCAAAATCATGTGTGTATCTACAATTCTAGACACATTTAACTGTTAACTCAAGCGGGTAGAATAATTGCTGACAACGTTTTATGAATATTAATAAGCGCAGAGTGCGTGTAAATGAGAATTAACGCAGATTTCATCCATCTTAGTGTTTAGCCGGGAGAGCCAGATGGGACGCATTTTAAGTTGCGATTACGTTACCTGGTATAAACTTTACTTCTGAGCTTGAATATGATAAAGAATAATAAATAGAAAATACTTTACAAGGCACCTATAAAGAAAAAAAACTGTATGGGAAAACTAACAGCCTAGTTTTGACGTCTAGATAGTGTATCAACATGACGACGGTATCAACAAACAAATCATTCCGCATAGCTTTATAAATTCAGGTATGCAGCACGCTTCACAAAAGGACGAGATCTGTCAAAATGTGGCACGTACGCTACCCAACTACCCACACCTGCCAGACAGCTGTGTACTACTGACGGTGAAAAATTGTTCCCAAAAGATAGCAGATGTTTATAAAATTATAGACCGTGAAAACCAAGTGATATTCTGAGTTTTCGAAGAAAATTTGGGGGACGTGGACGAGGCTGTTCTTCTTGATAACACTGGTTCACTAATTTTTAATGACGCAAGAGTGTTTGATAAGGATGTCGTAAATGATGTCATGCGTGCAATCTAAACAAATAACTTCTTGGCGATTATGATGACTAAGTATGGTTCTTTCTTATACATACTTATTGACATACAGACTGTTGTAGACATAAAAACAATAGTCAGAAGTACCTACCTAATAATATTAAACATAAAATCAAAGTCTTAAATGAAATAAATGCAGCTAAGTGTAACAAAATTTTGTTTCCAACTTAATTCACTTCAGGGATCTTGACGAATTAATTTATAAAATTAATTCCGGAACGTTTCTCAAGAAGGGTACCTCTTAGCTGTGTGATGAGCCCATTTCAAATATAATTAATCTTTATAATCTCATTTACCAAGCTACAGTAAAAACCGGAGCATCTATCAAATAAATATTATATAGCCTCGTAAAGAGCTCCATATTATAACCATCACATATAATTTGAAAATGATATATAAATAGCTCTGCATAATACATCCAACATATACGGTGTTATCAGAGAAGTCAATTAAGTGAAAGTAGTCGTCTCTTCCGATTCGTTTCAAAAGGAAATAGAGCTGAAAATAAATCGCCCTTACAGTGAACTTATACTAAAATAGTCGTAGCCTACGCCTTCTATTTCTCTGCCACCATTACCGTATCCTGTTCAGCAATAACGTTAGATGGAGTGCGCGTGTCCATAACACTATATCTTAGAAAGTGATTTTTGTAAATGTTTTTAGATAAAACTATTCTACCCAAACAGAACTAGACTAGGAAATCTCATGGAGTTCTACTAAAGCTGTAACCGACATTATCAATGATGGTAAAACTAAAAAAAACTACTCGAAAAAGGCATGACAATGATAAAGCTCGCACCCAATAAAGGCTACAAATAAAGATATAAAAAAGCAAGTTGAGATTTTATTGACCAATAATTTGAAATCGGAAATATTGTTTATGGCGGCCCAAAGTTACGATTATGACGTATAATAACTAAACGTATTATGTAATAACTGTTAATTATAGCATGGTAGGTAATTTACTTGACGCCAAGCGTTACAATATTGCTATTATATGGCATGACTTGGACATTGTGGCTGACGAAGGGCGGACCGAATGACATAACATCGTTAATCATTCCCTAAAAGAAAATTTTGATTTTCAATTTGAATGTCCACTGAGATTACTGGATCCAATACACTTGATAAATGACATTTCTTAATTAGAAGTTTCGATCGGTTACCTCGCAGGATATGCCTATAATTTTAAATGTGTTCAATATCCGTTCTATGTTTTATTTTGTACTTTCCCAGAGGGTTTTATTTTTTTGTTATCCTGTTTGTATGAAATGTATAAGGTTAGGATTGAATAATCGTCACAGATGTTACCTTTTTTAATTTCCTTCGTTTATTTGTGTTTTACTACTGTTTTATTGGAGGGGAGGTTTTTGTTGTACTTATTTGTTCTTCTTAAACGACATAAATCTTCATTTGTCATTGTACTACTGTTGTATTATGATTCAACTCACATTCAAACAAATTACTGATATTTTTTATTATCATTCCTTTGATTTAATCCACCATTTTAGAATGTTTTATATCCATCATAATCATCCAAAGCCTCACTACTGGGTATAGGCCTTCCTAACCATCCACAACAATCCGGAGCCATTCTCATCATTGACTTATGTTTTGTTTCCAGGTTCCTTTAAGTAATCATGTTAAAACAAATAATTAATAATTCTCTTAATTCACTCATTTGCTGAGAGTTTGCATCACACGTGCAAATTGCAGGTGACTGCTGTCTGCGATTAATGCCTGGCAGTCAGCCAGACACTGTCTTGCAACAAGTCTTTATTTTGTGTTCTCACATTACCTACTTTGAAAGGGATTGTCTGTTTTATTTTTGCATACAATGATCAATAGTTTAATGTTGTAACTGAAACCTCTAGTTTTAATAAAAGTGACGTACTTTTCTCTTAGGATCCTTTCTCGTTGTATTCAACGATATTTATAGTTTCTACGAGAGCAAGTGATTTCTTCTGCTGGTTCTTCAGTGCATTCGTTTTGTGTTTTTGATAAATCATTTTCGATTCTGTGTTTTGTTCTTTATTGTCCAGTATTCTGTGTCTAAAGAAACTTAAAAAAGCCTGAATCTAAGTTCTCTTTATCTTTATTTATATGATGTATGCAAACTACGCAGAAAATTATTCAAATTACTTGTTGTCATCTAATTGTAATTTATGTCTGCAACTTTCTTTGTATCATATTACAACTGTATATTTTTATCTGTCAGCTAAATTCGTTCCTCTTTCATAAGATCTTAGATAAAAACACCGCTTTCATTTGCATAGCTCCTAAATTAGTAAGAAAGATGTGATGCTTGATGGTTTTTGATAATATCTTTTATCTGAAAAAATTCTGCGTCATTTTTCCTATTTACTTCTCACATTAAATCATTATGAGCAAGTGCTGTTTTAGAACACTGATGAAAACCTGCCTAAAAATGATATCCACTGTTACACTGCTTGCGATCTCACGTCGGGTCCTGTTGTGCATTTTTGAACAACAAACACTGAGGAATATCTTTAGCATTTATCATCTCTCCAGCATCATAACAGTATCTGTCAAGTGTCTCAAGAACTTCGACCCCCTTGCGGTCGTGGTCGCGATTAGTCAAGGTGCCCATTTGGGTACGCTCCGCGCCATATCAGGCGCACTGACACTGTGTAATCTCCGTGCCATATTTGGACCCTACAATTAGCTGTCATACTCTTCCTTTGTACACGCTCTGACTGTTTAATTGTGTTGCTTTTGTTTATGCTAATAACTGTTATGTTGTGTCGTTTATAAGGTACAGGGCCACATTGTGGGAAATGTCTGCCTGACATACTGATTTGCATGCTTTTCTCAGAGTCGCTTTAAAAACTTTATTTTTTAATTTCTATGTGCAAAAAAGTAAACCTTCTTTAGCGAATTATAAGTATACTTACATAATATACGACTGGTCTTTACAAAAAGAGTTCAGATGGGCAAAAACAAAATAAATAATAAAAATATAAGTATCCCAGTGATTTTCGTGACTGTTGAAAAATTACATTATGTTATCTCTCGGTTGTATAAGAGAAAACAGCAATTGATAAATGAATACTTGATGATCCTTTTAGCCTTTTGTTAGTTGTCACTCTGTATCAGTTTCTGTTGAATAATGATTGTTGGGTTTTAAACTTGTGTTAACATTTATTTCATTTCAACACTTCTTTAACGTGACATGTGAAAAGAAATCAAATAAAAATCGAGTTAACGATTTTTAACGGTTTTTAAGGCGTGTTGATATCACTTCCTCTGGACCGTAATTTTTGACATTTACTTATTTCCATACTAAACAATACATTATGATTGTGACTAAACTAACTTCTACATTAAATTTGTATTTGACCAACTTATTATTGTTTGTATAAAAACACCTCAAAAGCAGGTTTATTCTTAGCAACGCATAAAGTATTTTAGTCCCATATTGTTTTTCTTTTTTATATCAGTTTATTTATCAAAGAAAGCATAATAAAAGCTAAAGGCAATTACTGCAGCTAATCGTTAGTTAAGATACTCTATTGTTTAACTGCAGACATTGTAGACACGTGTTCCGGCTCGATGGTTGGACCATAAAAACTAATTAAAACAAAACAAAGGATATGTTATCAAGCTGTAATTATTGAATTGTCTGAACCGGGAGACTTGGAAAGCGTGAAGATGTGAAATAACAAACCAATTGTTTTAACCCACGAGATGGTCGGACAACTTAGGTGGACAACTTAGGATGGTCGGACAACGGAAAAATTCTTTGAATTATTTCGAGCGATGTTGTGTTCAATACATAGGTCGCACTTGAAATTTCTGCAGGTATAAAATAATGCATTGCTTTTAAACTCTTAACTTTACGTTTCATCACAATTTACTCTACCTAAGTACCACCACAGATCATATAATACTATGGTACCACCTATTTGAGTTCCGAGTTCGACAAAAAAATTTGTCTGCAACCAAAAGTGTTACCAAAAAGATTACAGGGCAAATAAAATCCCAAATGGTCAGTGCATTCCTGTTCTTTCCCATATATGACAGGCGTCATGGCTCAGTCGGTAGTAGCTCTGCCTTCCGTGCTGTGGGTCGTGGGTTCGATCCCCACCTAGAACAAACATTTGTGTGTTGTAAACATAGATGTTTGTTCTGTGTCTGGGTGTTTCTATGTACATATTGTATGTATGTATTTACAAAAAAAATTATGTATGTATTTTATCAGCCATCTAGTTTCCATCGTACAAGCTTTGCTTAGTTTGGGACTAGAAGGCGTTGTGTTAAGTGTCCGTGATTTTTTTTTAAATTCAAATGTAAATGAGTTCACCTATAACTAAATTGTATAGCACCATTACTATTTGGTAGTGATAGAACAAGCAGATGCAAGAAAGCTGTTTAATGACTCTATGAGCTTGACGAAGCGTAAACAATGACATCGTAATCAGTAATCACCGGTCCTAGCGGTGTAAGGTGGAGTTAAATAAAATGTATACATTTTTTAAATGAAATGAGTTCAAGGTGTATCAAGCTTACGGTATTAATATCAAAGTATGTTCAAGAAGTTTTTGCCGTTTGTCTATAGTATGAAATTTAAAGTTATCTTGGTTCAGCTACAATGTCACCTATTTAATACATCACTCGCTTCGTAAACAATTCTGTAAGAATCTTTGCCTAAAATATTTTTACTTCGCATATAACTCTTCATTTATCATCACTTAATATTTTTTCAACACACTTGCTCATAAAGTGGCTCTATGGTCACTGCGATTAGGCACATAATGACACCCATAATCAAACTGTGACTTTTTCATTGCTATAACTCACTAGTGAGTTATAGATTTTTTTTTTGAATTTTTTTGGTTGGGTTGCTTTGTTCTTAAAAAAGTTTTTATTCAAAAAAAAGATCGTGTTCAATAGAACAAATAAATTAATGTTCCTATTGCTTGCTCATTTCATGCAACTTCTTATTTAAATAGATAATTTTAACTCGTACGTGTTTAATAAATAAAACTTTCACTCAAATATAACTTTTGTTTTCTCTGTAATAAAAGAAAACTTTCAATTCCCCATTTTTTACGTGGCAGAATAGGCGCAAACCCTAAGCGCGGAAAATAAATTAAAAAAAAACCTCATCCCTTTAGTCTGTGGCCGATCGCAATGCGCGCGCATAGGAAAACTGATTAATTTTTCCCGCCATAGCGAAACATTTTTCACAACGCGTTTTCACTGTTGAAATTTTAGTTATTTTATTGTTATTTTATTCACAAGTGTGTTGAAAAACGTCGTATGATACACGTGTGTATTGGTGATTACCGTTCTCGGCTTTCTTAAGACCCTCGCCTACGGCTCGGGTCTCAATGGCACCTCGGCGGTAATCACCAATGTACCACACTAGTACCATAATGTACTATTGTGTATGTTGCGTTACATTACGCTCATCTCTAGTCAAGCAGCACCTTAACGATTTATAACCAACACGACAAACGCAGTGAATACACAATTTATTTCGAGCGATAGTGTCAACCACTAAACAAACCCAACGTTACCAACTGATTACAATCGTGTTGCCTATCAGCTGAACGCAGGGTTGGCAGGTGGACAATCGCCGAGGACAAGTAAATATTCAAAGCATAATGTACATGATATTATTCAGAAACGAATGGCAAACCTACTTAGTTACTTGTAGGAAGTTACTTGTATTTAATTTTATTCTACTTGTATTTAATAACATTTTAATCAACAATGTCAGAGATCATATAAACAAAAATTATTAAAATCAAAAGTGACAATTGGGACAATTTTGTCCGTATATTTTGTCCGAATCGTCACTAAGTCATAATACTATACTACTAACAATGTTCTTAATAGTTAATTAGACTAGACTTGCGAAAAAATGATCTTTGTTCGTGTGTATCGTTCAAAGTTTTTATATAGATTTTGGAAACCCTTAAATTGTATTGTATCAATATAGGAATGCACGTTGAGAACCTGTTTTCTAAGTTATTATATCTGTATGTGGACGAATTCATACAATTGGGTCCATGGGTAAAGCATTAGTCATGTCATCGGGTTTCAGTTTTTATGGAGTTTTGTTCTCACGGTTATCTGACCTTTAGATTTTAGGGTATCATTTTTCATTGGTCTTTTTGGTTCGATTCGTTTTTTAATGAAATATGTTTCTGACCGTGATTTGTTTTCTAGTAAACATAGGATCTGCTTCACAATTATTAGCTTTGTTAACTTAGTTGTCTATTTTTATCAAATTATGAACCTATAATATATTTTAAGCTAAAAGGTGGTTTACTAAAAAGATTTACTTTGCTTGGTCGCTAAGATATTACTTTTACGACTAGCCCATACTGTCACAATGTTGAGCAAAGGCTTCCCCACTCCCGTCGGTGTCCACGTTCTTGAGCCTTAATTTGCCAGTCTCTCTTATAGACGTCCAGCTCATGGGCGTTAAGATATTAGGTACCAAAAAATATTTCTAACCTATGACGCTTTACCTATCAATCTCATTCATTTCAATCACATTGAATTGAGTTTCAAATACTGATATCTGTTACATGTATACAATCCCTGGTGGATCTAACGTCTGCATTATGACAAATTGGCCTTGATGAGGCAATAACATTCAAATCCGTTATGCACGATTCAACAAAACAGGTAACTTCCTTCAGCATCATACGATATAAGCATAAACTAGACTATTTAAAACTAAACGGTATTCTGGTAGTAAAGAAGCTTATTAAACTGTCTGACCGCTAAGCAAACATAATAATAGAACGGTTAATATTAAATTTTTAAAATTAGATTACTTTGTATAGAGGTTCCGCATTTGACAGGCTAATCCATCAAGCGATAGTACTATAAGCACAGTTGGTTCCTCATCAAGGTTGTGTACGATGTCAATGGCCTCCACGATAGATACGGTGTTTATGATTGGTTCATTCTATCATCATTTTATCAAGAAGCGTCAAGCACTAATCAAAGCTAAATATATAAATAAACACTCATCAATCTTTATGTCGTCTTCACTGTATAGCATTGGTCAAACAAGAATGCTCTGCAACCTTTTTAACCAGTTCACTATTTGTATGAACCGGCTCACTTTTTGCATGACAAGCAATAACTGCTAACAACTCTAACTCTCTAACTCGAGATCTATACATTTTGGCTATGTGTATCCGGTCACATACTTTTGACGGTACAACTGCTTTCCAATACAATCTTTGCAAGGTGATGGATGAAGGTATCGTAGACTGCATCCGATCTTCTATTAAAGCAATCAATTTTATTACAAAGTTGCGAGGATAATCATGATAAATAGCAAAAACTAGACGCCCTGACTGTAGCTGTGAAATAAACTTTGCCACCTAAAATAAGCGAGGAAGTAAGTACCGGTGTAATGCTAACATATGAAGAGTTAGTCGCTGAAGTAACATCAATTCGCTAACTACTGCTAACAAGGGCCTAAGCAACAACATTTGCTTCACGGGTTGCACAAACTGTCATCTAGAAAATCCATTAAAATAACAACATTCAATTAATATCTTTACTTGCAAAGTCCTGCGACAAAAACTGTAAAAGGATGTTAAACAAACAACCAAGGGACTGTTTATATAACGGTTAAAGCTATCGGGTTTTTGTCGAGAGAAATCTCGTTAAAAATGGAGAGGAACGCGAAAAAACGGCTTTCATTTAAACATTTGTACGGCAAAGAGACAAAATAAAGCCCTCCCATGCACTCGAAATGCAAACGAGACCGCTGAGTGGCCATATTCACTGACGAATTTTGCCGGACGATGTACTTATAATTGAAGGATGTATCAGCTCCTAAACCATTGTGTTTGACGACATTGACGCTTTAACGAGAAGCTTATACCTACAGATTTCCCTGTAAACAAGACAACGATGAAAGGAAAGCGATTTGTGTGCCTCAATAGACGTGAGGTGCAAGGGATCTGGTCATTCATCATGGTGAAAGCGAAGCCAGTCGAGCTGATAATCCTAAAATACCTTAGGCAGGCGAGTTACACTGAAGTCTTAAAATATCTCGAACTATACTGTGAATAGAAAACCCCATATTGACATTCAGGGACAAGTTAGCGTACCTTGTAAGATTAATCAGTTTCCATAATAACGTTGAGAAAGTTAGACAATGTTAGAGTGGCAAACATATAACAAAGGAAATTAGAGATTTTGGTTGCCAATTGCTAAAATGGATTGCCGGGTTACCGAAAACTCACCATATTGAAAAACTTTTGAAACAAAACGAACAAACGTTCCTTCTTCCGACAATGTTACCGCTGAGCTGCTCTGTGCTGTTACTTCATGGGCGTAAAATAACGTAACCGGCAATTGGCGTGTCAGATTGCGAATTATAAGCGCAACTAGTACTTGATCTGTTATTATCGTCTCATTTATTTGCCCGAGGGTTTGAGATTAATCGATTGTAGAGTCACTTTCTCCGGGGTCAGATATTGTTTTATTAGCTACGGCAGGTGATGGTCGAGTTGCTGGAGGAGTGGCATTTTAACTATCAGTAGTTTCTCCGCTGATGTATTAAGTCGCTTGACTATCTCGTTATCATCGTATTTATTTATTTCATTATGTTTGTTTTTCTCTTTGATTATTTGATTGGCTTTTAAACTATCGGTGATCACTAGTTTCACTTTAGGAATATCTTTCATAGTTCAAGAATCAAGTTCCATCTTTAACCTAAAATCTACCAGGGGCATAACTTTTTGCAAAACGTGTTGAAATACCTACTGTCTATGATCACGGAATTATTCTAATCTAACAGCAGCGTCATCGGACCTCTTTTGCAGATATACGATACCTAATTGCTGTCAAGAAGTTTACCCAACTTATTAATGTCATTTGGCTAACATTGTATAGTGTTTGCTCGCAAACTTCCCTTAGATAGACATTTGGATTTTTCTTCATTGCAGTATGGATTGCTGAGTTTACAAATTCAATGTTGATTAAATGTTTCTTATAAATAAAGTAGTTTTAAAACTTCAAAGAACAAGTTTTTTCGCAATCGAAATGAATCAATTCCACGGTTATTTTTCTTAATTGATTTTAATTAATCCGTAAGTTTCGTAAGTTTCATATCAAAAAACTGTCAACAAACCCATTCAGTAATTTAGTATTGAGGACGTCGTATTCGAAATTAAGTAAATCGTATGTGCCACATGAAGTAGGCTAAGTGTTGGATAAGTAATAAGTATAAAAGCACTGACATTTTGCGGGTTAAGGTTGGGAGGATCATAATAAAATAAATCAACGAATTAAATGGAAAATCAAGTGAATCGAAAGTCACATTTTAGGAACTGAGGTATTGGCATTTTTACTAACTGTCAAATTAAAAAATAAATAATAATATTATACGCAAGTTGGTTAAGTTAGATATTAATATAAAGATATTTATTATTCCCACGGTACAAATTCTCAATCTCGTATATACCCTTATGCTCAAAGGAACTTGCATTATTAGGTAATCTGTCCATATAGGGAACACATGTGTTGCCCAATGCATGCATCATTATTCATTACATTACCGTCGCCTTGTTTTCGTAATGCATGTGTACGAGATTGCCATTATGCGCCACTTTTCATCAGAACCATCAATAACTTGATTCGGGTTTTCAGCATGGAATGAGTCTTACTGGTTTTGTCGTAAACCCCCCCCCCCCCCCTTGATATCCAAATTGGTGGCTAGGGACTATAGTTTTATTACAATGTTTGCATTTTTCGTTTGATAAATTCCGTTTATTTTGACGTCATTAACTTTACGACATCTAACCAACGCGTCTAACCATCTAACCATTGCTGTCTTCTGAGGTTTTTGAATATTGACGGAAGTCATTTTGGAGACCGAAGCAGGCTGAAGGAAGCTGATATGTTATATTGTTTGAAACCACTAACGCCAGGAAACTTTTGACTTCTGAAGATGCCTGTAGGGTTGTCACAAGCCCATCCAAACACCAGTTGCAGTAGTTGGTGGATCATTTTGGTATTTCAAACATACATACCTTTAGCAAAATGCATTTGGTCTCATCAGCTAAATGCATTTGTTTGATTTGCAACTTTAAAAGAAAAAGACTGATGTCAAACTTGTTTAAAAAACTGGTAATTAAAGTGGCTTCCTGTATAAACATAAACAAGATTGTTGGTCTGAGGGTTAAGTGGCATTAACTCTTAGCGACTAATTTTAGCCATACAGAAGATATGTTACCCACTTATTCTGCTAATGCGCGTTTGTTTAAGCATTCAGTACTTGTGTGGATATTTTAAACTGGCAATTGAAATACCTTCAGAGAATTCTTATGAATATTTATGAAACTGAATGGAACAATTCCAAATAAGTATTTATTTTTAAGATTTAGTAAAAATTTACAGACTAAAATCTTGATTGCTCGGGTTTTGTTTGCCCATTCAAATCCGGGTTCTAATTTTAGTAAAAGGCACAATCATCTTCATCATATCAGCCTGTAGAAGTCTACGGTTGGCTTGGACAATAGAGCCTGATAGACAGAATATCTTGTAAACTCTATATTAGTCGTAAATATTGATCGGTTCTCTAAAACCTGAGTCCAGGATACAGTAAACGGATGTTATTTTTTCACGGTTCTAAGTATTCGTAAGTTAAGTTTGGAAAAACCAAACACCAATCTGTATCGTAAAAACAACTATCAAACTAGCACAGTTTCAAAAGCAGCCAATTACACGGTTTGCCGGTTCCTGTTGTAAACATAATGAACCGCAAAATGTTCTATTATGGGAATTACTGAAAAACTAAACAAAGCAGAGCATTGTATCAAAAATCGTAAAACTTTTTTATCAACTTGCGGATTTGGGAAACGATATGAAAAAGCATTGATTTTCAGCTTTTGTACGGTGTAGGTGCGTCTTCTTCTTGCGTGTCTTGACAAGAAATAGCAAGTCACTAAACTAGGTTCGATTAGAACTTGGCTACTTTTACCCCATCATCTACAACATTTATAAAGTCACTAGCTCCCGCCCGCGACTTTGTTCACGTCCCGTTGGATCCCGTTGATTTTCCGGAATAAAAGTATCGAATGTGTTAATCCAGGTCACGAACAATATATATTCCAAGTTTCATCCAAATCGGATAATTAGTTATTGCGTTAAAGAGGAACAAACATACACACATCCTTACAAACTATCGCGTTTATAATAGGATTCTTGTGCAGGCGGTAGGACACAAGGGGCAAACTGTTTGGATGCATCGTTTCGATGAGGGCCCCAACAAACTAAGAGTCAACTTTAGTGATGAAGTTTCTAGGCCGTAGCTACTAGTATTCTTATTATGTACCCTATATGGTTGACTCCCATGCACCTATTATTAAGTTTAGATAAATAGAAGATAGAAAATACTTATAATCAGCGATCTGTACCAGACAACCTTGAACGGATAGGATTTCGAGGTGTTATACAAGATTATGTTCAGTTTTATTCGTAACTTTAATACTTTCAGGACAAAATGACATTATGAACATTAAAATTAAAAACCTGTTGCCTCTTCAACGTACGCTAAATGAATTAGAGTCACCTAACTGGCTTCAATGAGGTCAAACACGTCCCTAACTAGCGGGAAATGGTATCTAATTCGATAATTGTTCGGATACCGTCGCTAATCGCACAGCCCTGTCACGTAGCTACTGAAAATTCAGCTGGGTCACTCCATGATACAGTTTGCGAAAGCTTACGTTTGAACCAACATTTAATTTTGTGTGTGGCAAACATAGATGTTTGTTCTGTGGCTGGGTGTTTCTATGTATTATAAATATGTATTTACAAAAAAAAATGTACTTATATGTGTTCTATCAGCCATCTAGTTCCCATAGTACAAGCTTTGCTTAGTTTGGGACTAGACGGCGTTGTGTTAAATGTCCGTGAATATTTATTTATTTATTTTATCTTTGTAACTTTGTATGAATTTTAATCACAGGTAGAGACACCGATAGCTTGAAGATGAACTAGTAGCTAATACGCACCTGTCAATAAATGTGCTAAGTACATATGTATTTGAATAACTTCCTACCGAACGTTACCTAAATACTACATATCTTCAGTTATGACTGCTAACTTTCTTCGATAACTTGTGACTTTCTACATAATTTTACAACCGTGCGTGTCTCTATAATTATTGACAGCTTTATGCACTCACATATGATTTTGAATGACAGGTTCGTAATGAAGAGGCACATATCCACTACGTTTAAGTATTCTAAGTAGCTACTTATAATAACTTATGATTCTTACACTCCGTCACCAGTGCCCAGAATTATAATTTAGTCATCCTAACAACTGAAGGCTGTAAAACTGTTTTGTAATAAGCGTAGTGTCCTGGCTGTACGTTATTCAGCTGTGTCCGAACTTGCAGTACAATTGAAGGCAATTCCACAATGGGACAGTTCACAGTACGTCCAGAGTGCACCAATTACGCTCTTCGACCGCTAGAGCACTTAGGAACTGGCAGGAAACTCGTTATTGGGTTTCACAGTCTTTTTAACTTGGAATGAAGAAAGGTCTTTTGAAATACAAACAGTTTAATTTATGCAAATTTTTGATACCATGCTGCACGAATTATGAGCAAACTAATTCGTTCGCGTCCCGTTGGATCCCGTTGATTTTCCGGGATAAAAAGTAGCCTATGTGTTAATCCAAGTCACGGACAATATATATCCCAAGTTTCATCCAAATCGGATCAGTAGTTTTTGCGTGAAAGAGGAGCAAACATACACATTACAAAATTTCGCGTTTATAATATGAATAGGATTAAACTTCTTAGACTCTTTCGGAAATTGTCTGAGTTCCGTCGATGAATTAACAAATTTACTATACGAACTTTTCTTCAAATTGTCACGCACATACGTAATCCCTCAGGAAAAAAGATACCTATATTTCTCCTAAAAAATACCCTACTATTATTGCACAAAGTTTTAATTTGAAGAATTTATTAGACAATGGCGCTTCTTTCTACATAAATCTTCCCTTTTCGGATTAACAGCGAAACTTTTCCTTAGTTAATTGGACGTTTTTACTTTGAAAAAAGTTCTGTAAACAATATTTCTCTTTGTCACGATTATGCTTCCTGTTTTTAGGGTGCCGCAGTCGAACTAACAAAACCTTTTTCATTCCATATCAAACTTCAATAGCAAGTCTTGAGAGTTTTGTCCTAAACATGGAACGGATCCCAACTTACAAACAACAAGACTTTGATGAATATTTGTTGTTTCGATATTGAAGGAAAACTTCATTTATACGAATTTTGGATGTGCCCGCAAGGCCCACAATAGGATTTAGGTACGCACAATAGGATTGATATATTCTTTTCGTGATCGCGTCAATTTCTCCGGGTTATCGCACCCTGTCTTCGTAAACAAATTTTATGGTGATGTTCCTCAGTCCACGTACTATTGTATAGTCTGTGCTATAGAAGTCACGACAGTGTAACCCCTAACTGCACAAATACACGCACTTCACACTAGTCCTACTGTTTTACAAATGTAAAAACAACCATTGTTTGTTTGGTATGCTAAATAATTTAAATCTACTGAACCTACTATGTTGATTAGCTTAGAATCTAAGTCATTCGAGCAATGGCGCCGGCTTAGCCCTCTACCGCTCTACTATAGGTACTTATTGTTTTTTTTTTAAATCTGGGATATTGCTAAACAGAAAAGTTCGTATAAAGCTATTTTGAGAACCAGAAAGGAGGTACATGACTTCAGGAAATGTGAAATACTATACCACCAGTCGATTAACTGCGAAAGCTAATTTTACAATTTACATTCAAATGAGCTTGTAAGGTTCAAGGTTGAATAAGCACGCTATTTACATGACTATGGTGGTCCTTCGATCTAGAAATAGACTACCTAAATACAAGCACATACAAATCAATAAACCTACAGTGCCCAAGATTTCTGCGCGTCAAGCTAAGGTCATCAGATCATCCAAGGAAGGCGAAACCGCTAACCTCAAAATTCCTCACCAGGACTTGGCTCATAAAATGACCATAGACAGAGCCGGCAGGCCCCCTGCACCTCGCCGAGCTACCTCCACTTACAGAAGCTACGACGAGCTTGGAGCCATCGAGCGGAGACAAGACAAACCTCTTAAGTACAGACACGGATGCTTAGAAGACTTAACCGGTATCGAACACGCTAGGGCATACAAGCCATATGAGCAACAGAACATGGATGACATCACAGTTATCAGCTCGGAGGAGGTTCTAAAACCCAAACGAAAGACAATGGACAGTCTCGCGAATGGGTTCAGGAGGACGTTCTCTGTCAGAGGCAGAAGAGAATCAGAGTCAATTCCATTGGAGACGTTCAATTATGAGGAAAACTTTGCGACTGTCAGAGGACTGCCGTTCGGGCGGCGTCGGTCTCTGTCTAGAGATAGAGGGTCGTCATTGCTTGCGAGGAGTTCATCAGAAGGAGATGTGAGGATGCCTTTGCCTCGTGCCCCACCTGTTACTCCTGCCCCTCGGTTACATCGCTGCCTTCGAGCCCTCGGCGGTAGCTGGAAGAATCTATTACTATGTGAGTCTTGAGTCCGCTCGCTTGCGCTTCCCTAATTCCGACATCACGACGAAACACTAATGATCATCATCAAAGCGTAAGCATTGCGTAAACTTAACCCTATACTATCCCATTATTCTATTTAAATGGTAGTTAACCGTTTACCGCTCTCGGCTCGTCTGAGTTAATTATTAGAGCGACGGGTACAAATGACCAGCGGGGCTTAGTTAGTTTAAACCTGTGATTAACCGCAAAGCTTAACCGAATTAAACGCTTTCTTTTATGGAAATTAACTGATTGTTTGTACTTTCATGGACGAAGTCTATTAATCTCAGATTACACTGCAATATAGCATAAAAACACAGGTTAATTTATTACGTAAGTTTTTTAACTATCCCGATTTATGAACCGTCGTTCAAGCTTCGCCCACGCAATGATCTAGCTGTTTCCCTGTGCTGTGACCGTCAAGCTATATTTTACCGGAAAACGATACCAAGTTAATTAAGTTTGACATAATAGCTGAATTATAGATGGTTCATTAATGTTCATTATGATTTACGGTCAAAATGGCGCCCGATGTAATTATTAATTAGTTCAATTATTTCAACCTTATTTAGCTTTAGACAATTTTATTTAAACTGTTTTAAGAAGTATTGACTTTGTTAGTTAATTTATGAATAGTTTTTTGTTATTAAAGCGACTGTGGTGTTTCAAATAACCTTTTATAAACCTATGTCAAAATTACAACTAATACAGTATTTACAATATTCACAATATTTACAAAATATACATGAAACAGTTGAGCCATCTACAAACCGTTGCAAACGATTTATAGATAGCTCAACTGGTCAATATGTCAAAAGCCTCAGAGTAACCTTACTCTATCTACTCATAGGTACCTTCAAGGGGCTCTAAAAGCCTTTAACAAAAAAAAAAAGTTATAGGTACTTTTATAAGCTTCAATAATTAAGGTACTCTGAATAAATACACTTTGAAGGCACTACAAGAAACATAGTCATTTTAAAATTTT
This sequence comes from Eulithis prunata, assembly GCA_918843925.1. Classification (NCBI taxonomy): domain Eukaryota; kingdom Metazoa; phylum Arthropoda; class Insecta; order Lepidoptera; family Geometridae; genus Eulithis; species Eulithis prunata. The sequence goes on along the minus strand of OU974014.1, from coordinate 2,684,081 downwards.
GAACCCAGCCTTGACTTTTATTGGAAACTAGCCGTCGCCCGCGGCGTTGCTCGCGTTCTAGACTCTTTAGGGTGCGACTTTTCAAAATTCCTTTCTTAGTGCACCTCTACACTATATAAGGATACTACCCTTCAAATTTCATACCTCTAGGACTTATAGTTTAGGCTGTGCGTTGATTCTCTGTCAGCTTCAAAAGAGTTTTATATATTAGAGAAGAAGATAGAAGAAGAAGAAGAAAATAACCGAAACAAATTCTTATAAAGTACCAATGTCCTGGCCATATACTGCAGTAATACAGAGGCTGTTCACGCCTCCGCAATCGGTTATTAAACTACATACTTAGGTGGTGTCAGCTGCTAGTCGAATATATTATCTGTAATCCAGTTGGGAATTTAAAGATGAACCACATTTGAATTCATAAAATATTCACGCAATAAAACTATGTTTTGTATTCACATTTCTAAAATGAATGCTGCGTAACTGATATAAAATAGATAGATAGATAGATAGAAAATTCTTTATTGCACAACTTAAAGTAGTGTATACAGGCGAACTTAATGCTAAAATAGCATTATCTACCAGCTAACCTTTGGGTAGTGAGGATAACAATTTATTAAAAAACATAATTTGTCGTAGAACTCGGAAAGAAATTGTAAATTCCGTCGGATTAGATGAAAACTAGGTAATAATTATAAAAATTCATAACAAGGGTTAAGTAAATTAACCCCAAATATACTAGTAGTTCGCCCCGAACTGAGATCTCGTGATTGTCGGAGGTTAATAAAACCCAAACAATTTTTATTGATCAATGGTTGTAATAAACTTTGCAAATCGCTTCGAAATCGCCGTCTTGCTATGTACCAGTCTTACTTGAACTACAAAATCATTGAAACTCCAAGAAATGGTAGCTCTCGTTATACTGGGTTTGCCAATTTTATAATTTTTACAACAACTCAAAAACTATTAGACCTAGAATCAAAATAAAAACGGTTTTGGAATGTCTAAACTAAACCCTATCATATGACACCCCACTTGATATTATTGTACGACTTTTTTTTTTTACTCCCTTTGGACCCTCATAACTTCACGACCTCTTGACCGATTTACTTCATGTAACAAACCAGTAAAACTTAAGAGTACTATCCGTATACCTACCAAATTCTGTGAAGATCGGATAAGCGGTTCAAAAGATCTCGTCGAACAAACATACAAACATACAAAGCATTTTTGTCCAAGTTGTCACTAAGATCTCGTTCGCTTCGCTCACTCGATCAAATATTTTCTGTAAATGATAAATAATAATAAACGATAAATGGGTCACTAGTTTAAAAAACATTTTAGCTTTGTATTAGTCTGGTAATAACATAGGCAGGTACTTATCAGATAAACCGAACATATGGTGCGACTCGTTACACCTACATGCATGTGTAGGAAGCATTATAAGTTTATTGCGTAATCGGATATTTTTATACCGACTAAAGGATTTTATTAACCAAAATACACATGTTAATTATATTTAAATAACATTAAAAATTTGCATGACGATGCATTTTATTTGGGGTTAAATAAAGAATAGCGCAATTTAATAATCGTTTTGCAAGTTATTGTTCAATTATTATAATTATTGTTTTAAATACTTGTATAATTGATGTTTGTGCGAATGTTTCGCGTTAATTTCGAAATTGTATTTGCTATTTTGCCAACTTTCACATATACTGGACAACAGGATTTCTCTTATCTTTTCATCCGAATCAAAAAGTCATTTTCACTAACTCATTAAAATCCAGGATCATTTAGATTCCTTCTATACATTATCCCCCTATCTTATAAAAAGTTAAGAGTAGACTATGTCCTGATTACATGTTAAACAAGACATTTTTTTAGTTTATATAAAGAACTAAAGCTGATTCCATAAATCCTATCTTCGTGTAAAATAAGTTGTGCTTTTTCATTTTACGACTTACTCCCGCTGTTTTATTAAATATATGCTAGTAATTTTATGTCTCGCACAAATGTTATCTACGCTTGTTAACCCTCCACTAGCGGTGGTCTCATTAAGAAGATTGCCATTTTAATTTTCCGTTACGCTGGGCTCACAACTCGGCAACAATGCCCCCTAAGTGGGGGTTGGTCTAGTTCTTTTTACTTGAAAACAAGCATGTTTTGAATGCACATTTATGCTGGTTTATATGAGCTTTGGTATAAGAATGTGGGTTTATGTTATTGTTAAATTTTCTAGTAGGTCTATGAGTTTAAACAAGTAAAAAACAAATAGGTATACGACAGTACTACTGACTACTGACAGTACTGATTAGTTTTTTTTTTAATTATGAAGCCAACTGACGCTATAAAATGCTAATTTTGTGCAATAAGCAGTGCTCGTGTATGTTTCTAGAAAAAAAACAAACAAATCTGCAGTGTAATGAAAAAAAACTTGCATAAAACAGTCTTAGCTAATGTTCAAAAGTAGGTATTTGAAACCGCTTCGAGAATTGGGTGTCGGTAGCATTTTTGCGTAGCCATTTCTGTAATAGAATTTTCTTTTCCATAAAATAATGTCAGCTCTACATTTCTAACACAATATCCGTGATGAAGGGGAGCCAAGGGTTCTGTTCTGACAATTTAACATGCATTTCTGACGACCGTGATGACAGCTGGTTTGTTTGTCTCTTAGCCAAATTGCTTTTTAGTATACATACGTACACAGACAATAGATAGATATACACTAGCTACTGTGGCTGAGTAGCTTGGGGCGTTTGACTGAGTAATTTTTGGAGATTAAAGAAAAACATTGCACAGGTGAAACGAAGGGTGGTTTTGTGTTGTATTCTGTAGAGTTATAATACTTTTTATTATTTTTCCTTGGCAACTTGGTCTTTAATGTTTTCCACTGTGATATTCTATGTTTTTTGAAACTTATAAGGTACAAAATTTGACACCCTTTATCATCCCTTTTGGTTTTAGATCTACCGCTCAACTGTCTATCTATTGATTGATACCATCAAAATCTGACAAATTACAATAAAAATGATGTCAAAAAGCAAATCAACAACCGGGATTCTAATAGTATCGAAAGATTTTTAAAGGGCTGACGTTAAACGTGTTAAAACAAATATAAAGTTTCATTACACGAAGTATGAACCTAGTATTTTGAAGCGAAGCCAGGTTATTGAATCAGGTCTGCGCGGGTCGTGTGTGCCACCTCACGTAGCCACCGGTTATCAGATCGGGCACGTACGAGCACGACATGATATCATTTGCAGCGGGTTCTGTGGAAATCAATCTGTGGTAAACCTCATTACACTCAAAACTACTGTACGGGTGAGTGACCAACGTAGGGAACGGACGCTTCGGGCTGCGTCGAGCTTCTATCATTTTGTTTTTGAAGTGAAAACTTCTTTAGCACCGTTGTGATTTGAAATTCGATGAAACGAAAACGGTAACAGATTACAGATGAGCTACTAGTTACTGTTACACTTACATTTTGCGAAAACAAAAGAGCGCAAACAAAAAGAGACATAGCCGTAATTTCAACCATCGCAGCAGAGCTACTGTTGGCCGAACAGTGATACCGTTGGACTGCGGTCAGACCGACAACGGGAGCAAGTTCAAATCCAATGCAATATTATATACTTTTTGCAACTTTTTATTTTGAGGTGAAACTTAGTAGAAATTACTGCATATTGGTTAAGTATTCCTTGAAGGTTTCACTTTTACCACGTGCCAGGTGTGCTGGCAGCCAAAAGCTTAGCTATAGCTCATAAAAAAAAAAACACGTGTGAATTTCACACATTGTTTTTTTTTTTTTTTTTTTTCAACGATTTGTTACGCGTGGAAGGCGTAGGTTTATAAAAATTAGTTCATCATCACATCACCATCCACAGCCTGACTTCACCCACTGCTGGACATAGGTACTTATCTCTTTTTTGGTCCTTAAGACCAATTCAATTTTTGGCCGATATGACAGCGATATCGTCTGCCCATCTAATTAATATCATCTTTATCAAAATCAGTTCAATTGGTTTCTATTTCAATGAAAAGTAAAGAAAGACTTTCATACTTTGTCATAATACTTATTCCACTTTTAATAATTTTGTTCATTGATAGAAACAGTTTAGCTTTGTTGGCAACTGTAGTCTTTTAAACAAACGAAATCAATATCAACTAGGTTGCTTTACCTACCAAAATCTCAACCAAGAATGGCAAAACTTCTAAAACTCAGTCAAACCGGTTAACCAGACGCATAGCTAGACGACTTCTGTTTACACTTGACACTAACCTTGTCTCGTTAGCCAAGCTTGCATAATTTCACACGACACGACACCTACACGATATCGTTGGGAGAGGTAATGCCATACATTTTGTACTAACTGTCACTTTCACTGTGTCGGCGCCGACAAAATTAACAACACGATATCGTTCAAAACTTAAAGTCATTTAGGGACACGAGTTTTGTCATTTTTTGAAACGACACATAGTACTTTTATTTTAATAATTTTTCTTATGTTATTGTGAGTATTGTTGTTTAATTTTGGTGGAATTTTAACCAATAATACTTAAATCGTAACATAAAGTGTGAGCCATTGGAATAAATGTGTGTAAAGTGGTTTTTCTGAATGTGAAAATTCGTGTTAGGTTTTGAAGAGAAAATCCACCATTTTCTTTTCAAAACAAACGACAGCCGACTTGACAAATGACTTGACTTGACTTATTTATTACAATCTAACACTTGACATTGGCAAAATTGTCTGTCGAAATGACGGACACAGGCCATTATTGAAGAGAAGAAGAAGAAGACTAGCCACGCTTACTTATGGTTATATCAAACAGTGACAGAGCTATATTTTAATCAAATGTAACTATTCAGCTATTATAAGTATGGCCTTAGACGTTTTGATACCGTGGTGACGTGAACAGCGATATATTTTCGAGTCACCGACATTATTGGTGTCGTGGAGATGTCGGTATCGGGCAGTCAGTGTGCAAATGCACTTTGCTGTGACATTACATGACATCCGTATTGTACCATCAGTTTTAAACATCCGCTTGGTTAGTATCCTATTAGTGGTTTAAAATCTTACAAATGGTTTTGGTAAACTCGTTTATTTATTCTGTCTTTGACATTTTATATCCGCCCACCGCGAATTATATATTCATTGAGAATTCTTTAAACTCATTTTATATAGAACAATCCAAATAGAATATGATATCAAAAGTTTTATGACGTCATACGGAATCCTCATGCATTGAACTTATTTCGAATATAGAAGACACTAGTGATTCTTGCATGTTGTCTTTTCTCTATACTACTTTTGCAATCCCTTTGCTTTTGCCACTTTCCACGGTCCAGTGCTAGTCTCATCCAGGTGGGTCCCGAGACTCTAGCAATATCATCAGCCCATCTCGCAACACTTCTCATTCTCGCCGTAGTTAATCATTTCTAAAATATAGCTTGATTTCTCCTTCATTCTTACACGGAGGTGAAATACCACTCCATTAGCGTCCATCAGCACAATAACTGAAACTGTTCGCTTTCTCAATTCTTGAGCTGCACTTATCTGTGCTTTAATCCGGGTATAAATCATCTGTAACGGTTCGCTAAGTGTCAATTATGAGTTAATATGAGTCTCACACAATAGTGCCCGTTGTAAGGACTGTACTACTTCGTTGAAATGCCGTTCGGGCGATAACTGGCGTTGCAACTTTGGGGCAACTTTTCAACTCTGTTACTAACCTACCAAATTATCAAAAAATCCTTTGAATCTATTTTAGAACTTTAAAACAGTTGCAGCTTTACCACATAAAATCGCTAAATCCACAACCGTTGGATCATGTGGCATAACGACATAAAAGTAGGACGCTCTGATACAGATCTTAGGGAACAATGCGCCTTTAAATTAAAATGATTTTGCCTCGAGTGCATTACCATGTAGGGGTCGGTTGTCGTTATGCAGTAATGGTTTATGCATGAGATTATGAAATAGAGAGGTTTACGACACCTTCATATATCTTAGGCCGAAGCTTTAGAACTTTCCGGAACAGTGCTTTTCAAAACAGGGCTTCATTTCATGTCCAAATAACATAGAAAATGGAAAATAAGAAATATCTATGAAATAGACTTAGTGACGGTTCGGACAAACTATACGGACAAAATTGTCCCAATTGTCACTTTTGATTTTAATCATTTTTGTTGTGACGATTCGGACAACATTAAAAACAGCTGCATTGTACAGTCTTTACAATTTTTAAACAAAATATGATATAGCTAACTAACATTATTATATAGCTATACATATTATTATTATATATATTATATACATTATGATATACATTACATATTATTATATACATTATGATATAGCTAATTAACATCAGGTGAACTATCAGCTGGTTCCATTACTTTTATCATTAAAAAAAAAAAAAAAAATCACAAGTACAAGACAATCACAAGACTACAAAAATACATAGCGTATGTAAATATACCATGAACGGAAAGCAAGCAGAAACCTAAACTTCATAATCCTTAAGTACTAACAATGTATGCCTATAAGTATGTCAATAACGAGGTAGTGATTTACAGTTATTACTCGCAATTTATGTTGGATTGCTATGTAATTGACATATTCCGCCATGCTATTGATCATAACATAAAGGTATTCGTATGGTATTTAAAGAACCATGAAGGTAATTGACTTGAGTAAGTTGGACAAATTTCTTTCAATGTCTCACTAAGCTTGAAGCTATAATTTTTTTTTATATCATATTGGATACAAAACATTTATACAATTAGCTGTGGAATTCGTATCGGTAAGAAAGAATTTAAAATTAGGTATATTCAAAATTTTTGGTGTTATAATTACCTTTTTAACAGTTATTCTTATAAGATATACTAAATACCAACCTAGTTAATATTTTATTAGTGTTATGTTCTTGTTTTGGACTCTACCGTTTGGTTCCAAAGTAGCTTCAAGCCCTTGTAATAGACCTACTCAGCCATTAAAAAAAAATTTCATTTAAAGCACAAATGATGAAAGAAAAATTCAAATCAAATGACACCAAACACAAAACAAACAAAACCCAATAAAGAAAAACTCTGAAAACGTTTTAATAAATACACGAATGGCTTTTGTCGTGTCCAAAAGTATTCCCCCTCAATTGTGATTCAGACATCGGACAAAGCTTTCGTGCAAACATTTATAAAAAGTTTGCATTTATTTTTTTCGTCCTTACAGATTTGCATAGAACTTTGCAGAGGTATCTTTCGTTTTAGCGTCAGCTTGAAGAATAGGCAATGTGACAGAAAGATATTATTGGGCCCGACGCCAATTAAAAAAAAAAAAAAGATATAATTGTCTTTCCAAACTTTGCAGACCCTATTCTTGACTTGGGATGGAGGAAAGTGAGAAGGGGGTTATTTGTGTGCAGTGCGTAGCCTATAACAATAGAGAGACAGGTCTGTGACTACTGTACCATCATATTATTATACTGAACCAAAACCGTAGATATGAATCACCCGCACAGTACCTTGTGCCTATCCTGATACCCTAAATGTCACATGAGCACATAAGTGACGGAACAAAGATGAAGCATCTTAAATTTCACCCCAAATTTCATAGAGTTTAAATTTTTGAGCTTTTTCAACCCGACTGTACCATTTTGCAGGCGACGAATTGGGCAAAAAGTCCCTACCGTAAATCCTTGGCAGAAGGCTGCAGAAGGCATGCCGGGTCGAATTCCCCGAACTATTATTTAAAACCTGTGCCCTTTTGCTTTCAATGCCCTTTATTGTTCGGCCGCTCGTCCCCATACGGTCCCCTTTGTGTCTGTCTACCAGTGGAGGGCTGCGGTCGAAAACGTAAAAGTTTTTGTTCGATTTTGCGATTGCGATTATTGTTTTTGCGAGTTTAAATAGAGACAAATTGAACTTCTCAGGTCATTACTTAAGATTCACGGAACAGTTGTGCTGCTGCAAAGTTTCTATACAACGCAAATTAATTCGATTGGTGAACTTAAGTACCTACTATCTGCGGAAATATCGATTTTTGATTTAGCACGTTATGCACACAGCTGCCAACTCTCTAAAGTTCAAGCAATTTACCACTTTATCCGATTAAAATAAAGTAGTTTTTACTGTGGGCGTTCGGGTAAGGATATTAGGCTAAATTAGGCGAAGTTTCGCGACACACGTGTTCACGATTACAATGGATTAAGGCTCCCCATAGAATTTGATCTATTGAATCGAGGAGTTTGGAAATCAGTAACTTAAGCTTTTGATGAATAAATCATTGTTCATTTTCTTTGAATTCTGTGTGCTCACGGTCATGCGTGTTTTTGTTTCAGGTAAGTACTACATTTTGTGCTGTTAGAACTTATGAAATATGGCAACTATAAAACGCTGAACAAGTAAGTACTACGTTTAACCGCAGAATATATTATTATTTAACATGGAGAAACGTAGTCGTAACATTCAACTACGTATGCAAATCATGGTTAGGCTAGGTATGCTTTTCATCAAAAATAATCTTGTATACTTACGCATATTTTGTAAAACACCGCTAGCCCAAAGAATTCTCGGTCAAATCCCACTGATATTGGAATGCACTTAAATTGAGGAAATATTTTAGCGAGACATCTGTTTAACATTTGGTAGTAAAGTAACCGCTTTTTTGAAAACCAAGGTTCAAATTCCATAAGCTATTTCAACGCTGGCATTTACCAAGCTAACTCGTCTAAGGAAGTAAAATCAAATCAAATCAAAGAGTTTATTTGCAACTAGGTAATTAACATGATATAATTATCACTTAGAGTAAGTATATAATATTGACAAAATAAATAAATACACAGTTGCAAACTGGTTTCAACTCAGCATATGCAGGAAATATGTAAGTACTAGCACCTTACATATTTCTTCTGCTAAACAGCGCTCGCATTGTTGTGTTTTGAAGGGTATGGGTGCCAGTGTAATTACAGGCACATGATACTTAGCCTCTTCCACTATCAGCAGAGGACCATAGTAAATTAATTGTAAATAGTAGTACTGATGGTGCTAAACTTGGTAACCATAATAATATTCTCAGAATCACTGCTAAAGAAGTAGCGAAAACTTTAAAAATGATGAAGAGAGGCAAGTCCCCTGGACATGATGGACTTAGCATAGAACATTTACAGTTTGCTGGTAGCCATTTGCCTCGTGTTCTTGCTATGTTCTACTCTTTTTGTATAAAGCATACTTACCTTCCACCTGATCTAATAAAAACAATAGTTATACCCATAGTAAAGAACAGGACCGGTGATGTTTCCGATAAAGAAAATTATAGACCCATATCCTTAGCTACTATACTCGCCAAAGTACTAGATAGTTTAATTAATTCTCACCTTAAAAGAACCGTACAAATTAATGATGCCCAATTTGGGTTTCGCAAGGGCGTTGCCACGGAAAGTGCTATTCTTAGTCTAAAACATACTGTTAAATATTATACTACAAGAAAAACTCCAGTGTATGCGTGCTTTCTTGATCTGTCCAAGGCGTTTGATAGGGTGTCGTATCCTATTTTATGGAAAAAACTGGAAGGGTTGCTGCCTGAAGAGCTATTAAATGTTTTCAAGTTCTGGTACGCAAATCAGGTAAACTCTGTCAAATGGGGTAATGAACTATCAGAAAAGTACAACTTAGAATGTGGTGTTCGGCAGGGTGGGTTGACATCTCCTACCTTGTTCAACCTTTATATAAATGAACTGATTGAGGAATTGAATAGGACAAATGTCGGCTGTTCCATTGATGGGACAATGATCAACAACATAAGCTACGCGGACGACATGGTCCTGTTGAGTCCCTCGGTCAGCGGACTTAGGAAATTAGTTTCACTATGTGAATCATACGCAGAAAGACATGGCCTTAGATATAATGTTAAGAAAAGCGAGATTTTAATTATTACGGGTAACAATAAAACTCCTGATAATGTACCTCCTGTAAAACTTTATGGCACATCACTGAATGTTGTTAAACAATTTAAGTATCTTGGGCATATAGTAACTAGTGACCTAAAGGATGATGCCGATATAGAAAGGGAACGAAGAGCGCTGGCGGTAAGAGGGAATATGATAGCACGTAGGTTTTCTCACTGCTCTGTAGAAGCTAAAATCACTCTGTTCAAAGCGTATTGCCAGTGTTTTTATACCAGCAGCCTATGGGTTCAATACACTCAAAGATCAATCAGCGCTCTTCGCGTTCAATATAATAATATTTTCAGAATGCTATTAGGGCTACCTCGATTCTGCAGCGCGTCTGGTATGTTTGCAGACGCGAGAACTGACGGCTTTCAGGCGATTAGGCGAAAGAGAATAGCCTCGCTACTCGGGCGCATTAGGAACAGCCCTAATGGCATTTTGAAATTAATTGCGGTCAAGGTTGACTGTCCAATTTTCATTCACTGGATTAAGTTAGTTATACCTATGTAATTATTGTTCTTTGATCTCATTTAATTTAGAGTACATTTATTTCGTTGTTTAATTTGTAGTGTTGTTTAATTTGTAGTGTCTAGACGAGCCAAATGAGGCTCTCACCTTTTTGTGTAATTTTAGTTTAATTTTAATTTTAATTTTGTATGGACCTGTGTAGTCTGAAATAAAGAATTAATAAAAAATAAAATAAAAAAAATTATGTCTCAGAGCGATGACACAATGCAGTGCATCACAGAGCCTGTGCTCAGTAAACGTTCTCAGTCAGGCAATGCAATCGTTATAGTTAGTGGTCAACAGCCTGTTCCATCATTTAGTAGTATAAAAAATGAAGTAACAACAGCAGTAACTTATAATCAAGATCGGTACAAAGCGTCAAAGCAAACATTTGAGCATGGTTTATCGGGATATCTTCAGGGCTCATCATGGGAGGAGCGTCGCTCTAGCTTGCAGCTACGTCTGATGTTTGTTGGTGCAAGGTATGAACTGAAGCATTTCAACTGTATCATTTTATCTGATGGAAAGCTTGTGCATAGAGTTTAGGTACAGTTAAGTCTGATTTACAAGTCTGTAGCTTACTAAACGAGCTTATCAAAATGTTTCCATGAAGTCGTTTTCTGTCTTTCCTGTAAACGTATTTTCAAGGCTTGCCTTGAAAAGACGATTCACTCTTGAGTGAATAGGTGTTTTCTAGACTGTCTTATTTAATCGTCGGCTTTATCGTCACTTACCATCATGTAGGTGGTAAATGGTTCAATGTGGTCAAAGGACATTCTATTATCATAATTTCCCTGCCTTTATCCCAGTGGGGTCAGAATAACATATTTTCGTCCACTCACTCATATCATTTGTCAACTCTGAATTTACTTCTCTTGCATTCATATCACCTTTCACACAATCCAACCATTTGACAAAAGACATTCTATCTTATGTAAAAAAAAAAAAGTTTTTACCATTTTCTCTCGCTACCTCTATCTTCTTCTATATTGTGCTTCTACAATCCGGCGCCCACATCAAGATTATTTTCAAGAGTATTTACAATAATTACAGCGATTACATCGCTGACGGGTCAGGTGCGAGGTGATGGTTGATCTTAGATAATTTGACGTAATCTCTCGACCTATATCTGATTCGCTTTCACTTGTAGTGATTGGTGGTTATCTTGGTGAGCTGATATATTGGTTAGCTACTCCTTCTATTGTTCAATTTGGTTTCTCCTCTCTGATGCCAATTTTTTCTCATAAAAACCTACAGTTAAAGTTCCAATGTTTCCTCGTCTCGTTATCATATGTCATGCAAGATGTCCAAAGATTTTTCTCATAAATTACTTCAAAGTGATTCTATCTTCTTAATTCAGTCGCATTCGTTCAATATTCAAATTAGGTATCAGTTAAATACGTGAATTGACCTACTAGTTATAAGAGAACAAAATAAAGCTATTGAAAGTAATACACGCACCTTTCACTCACAGAATCGGACAAATCGGACCCAGGAATAATCCACATTACCGAATATATACATATTATGTAGGTTAGGTACCTACACACGTTATAAGATCCCTTTGTTACTAACCCTCGGTAGGTACCTCCTGCCCAATCTCTTGTGAAAAGGAACATTACCCTGATTCTTACAACATTCGTATTTAGAACATAATGAAACACATTGTTGTAGTTGATTGCTAGGAGATTCTGTTTAGATGTTCCAAACAGGAGTACCATAGAGTAGGCTGTATGTCATTTACTTCTGTATTCTATTTTCTATTGACGCCTTTATTAATAAAAGCTGACTATAATCATACGTATTCTGAATTTTCTTGTATGCTTTCAGTAAATACTATAATTTTTTAGTTTTTTTATGGGTTAGCATCATTTGTTCATTTGGACCATGTAGCTTATCCTTGTATCAACTTTAAGTTCGGCTATCGGCTTCGATACTAAAGAAAACTAGTAGTTCATATATAAGTAAAAAGTTAGTTTATTTATGACCTCCCGCCGTACTATACAAAAACTTTAGTGTACAATTTTATTCATAAGAAAAAAGACTAAAAACTCTGGCAGGCTCTACTTACAGAACCAACTATAAATAAATTTTGCAAACCAGTGATATTTTTATGTCCAATTTGCATATAAACTCTCTTACTGGGGGGCTCGTTCCCGTCGATATGGTATTTTACAATATCATTAACATATAACAAAGTACCAGGTGTTTATCTGTAGGAAGTGGGTAGTTTGGACACGCCTGCGCACTTACAGTTGTAGGTAGAGCTTTACATGACTGCAATATTTTTTTGTGAATGTGTTTCTTAGTTGGTAAATATCAAAACCATAATAAGAATGAAAAATAATACTTTTTTAAATATACTCTAGTATATCAAAGGGTTCTTTCAAACCAGTTCTATAGAAACAGTCGTGTGTAAGCTAATTGCGAAACGATGTCTTATTTGGTGTTATTACTTTTATCCATTATCACTGTGCAATGTTCATTCAGCGCCAAAACGATTGTATCTGGAGTTCAGTTTTATTGAGAAACCAGTAATTTACGTGTGTCGTAAGATCGATTTTTTTGCATATTTCACATTCATGGTTTCCAAGATATTCAAGTATTTATAGAGGTCCTGTGATGATCGATCTTTGATCTCAGTTAATGCGGTAATTACAAATAAACTAAGTATTGCTTTGTCATAATAATAGTTGGATTGTCAAAGATCTATTATGACATCATTTAGTAACTTTATCTAATCAGTTTTTTTTTAATGTTAAAAGTAATGGTACGAGCTGATAGCTCACCTGATGTTAAGTGGTAACTTCTGCCTATAACAATGCAATACCTCACAGAGCAAGTCCAATGAGGACACGCCCTATAAGGCAATGCACTGCGTCCATCACTCTGAGACATAAAGATCTTGAAGTCTCATGTGCCTGTAATTACACCGGCGCCCTTACCCTTATATATTGCCTACTCGTTATTTACAAATTATTAGTTTGTTTTTGACCTCTGTTACTTTTGTTTTTTATTTATTTGGGCACATGAGCCAATATTTATTTAGGACCAAATACAAAATCATTAGTATCATCGTCTGTTTAATCAACTTTATTTTGTTCATCATTTCCTTTCGTATGTTCCAATTTCTGATATTTGTGATTACTTAATACTTAAGTAGGTATATTTAATGTTTTGCCGAATCACCTTTTATCTTTCGGATAAATTAATTACACGCAATGAACACATTACCTTTTAAGAAAAAGTCACATTAAACAGGTGCCTTATTTTTTTGAGATTATTATAGCCTGCCAAAGTTTCCGTAAAAGTCTTGATTTATACATATAAAAATTCATAAAAAAAATTACATTGAAATGCCCTTGAAGGTGACAAGCAAAAAAATACTTTGGTATAACTGAAAATCGCTTGCATTGGTCTGCAGATAGTTTAACTTTTTCATGTGTATTTTGTAATGTAAATACGTATAGGTTTTCGCTTGATAAATAATAGTAATAAAAAACTTATGAGCCTTTAAAGATATCAAAACAAATGAAGCTAAAGAAACAGAATAACGCTTTACTGACAAAACAGCTGATTAGAAAGATACACCATTTACAATCACTGAAGTATTACATATAGATATTATCTAAGCGAATAAAAGTGATATAATATCATAGATGGAAATTCCGGCAGACGTAGATAAAGTCAATTAAGCATCAAACAAACGAAAGTGACCCGAATCCGTCCGAGCTGGACACGATGCAGATGTATTCAGAATCGTGAATTAGATTAAGGCTTGGTCCAAATTATCGGCTTGAAGGGACTTTCTTTATCACAATCGCTTTTTAAGCCAATATATTATTATTCAAAATGGCTTTTGTATCAGAATAATATGAAAAGCTATTTTTTTATAAAACCAAGCTTTTAATATTGGGTCTTCAATAGATAAACCAAAACAGTAGTTGCGATGTATTTCGTTGGCGCTTTGAAAACAAATTATATTTATATGTTTATAATATTTTACTCAAACGCGCATGACTTGAAAGCGATTATTTAATTTGCATAAATAACATTATGTCCTTATAGGTATTTGTTATTGCAGCATTTACATCTTAATGCAATATCTGACACCTGCATTCTCCGATAGGAATTTAGATAAAGCCTTGTGACCATGATTATTGGGAGTTAATTATGTTTCTTTAAACAGGATACAATTAATAGGTGATCATCATCTTCACTAAGCTCAAGCTCATCCTGATCACTACGATGTGGATCTTTGTAGAGTGAAGATCTCTTCCAAATTGTCTCCGTCATCGGCTTTATCGTCACATACCATCAGTTTGACTTCTATAGAAAACAGTTTGTTTATTAAAACAGTAAGTCTATTCGCTTTTAGTTAGTCACTTGGGTCTTTATTATGAGGGGCATTACAAAGCCTTGCATAAGGTTACACAACAATAATCATGATTACAACTTACCATCGAGTGACTACTGAATTTACCATTGCGGTTTCAAACCTTATCGACCAAATAGTGAAGTCATAAAATGACTTTTTTTTAATTAAGTATACCTTACTTTGTTTAGAAAGTTATCTTACAATCTTTACTCAGCTTATCAACTTATCATTTTTATATCCAACTTCATCTTTTTTCACACTTTATCATTTCAAATCCAACAAAATGTTCATTCACGTTATATTTATGAACGTCTTCATTAAGTTGTTTTACCTTTTTCGTTTCGAATGTTATTTTACTGTCTTAATTTGGAGATAGTTCTACATATTTAGTGTTCCAATATCTTCAATGTTTGGTCGTTTTCAAAGTGTCAGTAGAGATATAACACAAAATGCTTGAAAACCTGTTTTTGTAGGTTTATGTACGTATCCTTTATCAATGACAAGTAGCTAGATTGTTATTGCGCCCTTGTCTGACCAAGATTGCTTTGTTTGTTATCTCACTTAATAATATTATGACTTCACTACACTGTGTCGGTTTGACAAATTCCATAACATCCACTTCAATTCCTCAAGTTATTACTGAGAAGGCTAAGTTCGTACTTAGCCTTCTCAGTAATAACTTAGGGATATAGTTGTGAGATCTAGGGCAATAAAAAATCTAGAATTGTCAAAAAATCAACAACTTTTAAAGATATTCAATGAAGGGTAAACGAATAACTGAGTCAAACAAACTTTCAAAAAGCTGATAGACTCCGCAGATGTTGAGGAGTCACCCTCCACATAATTCAATGCAGGGGAATGACAATAGACTATCGATTCCCGCGCCCTGGGGAAATCGCTGCTTCACGCGTTTCACACTAACAACAGCTTTTGTTGCAATTTGCGTGATTCCTATTTTGATCGGATGTTCCAACTCACTAAATTTATTGCAAAACAGAATCAGTTGAACTGTTCACAAAACTACAGCTCAGCCAAATTTTTTTACTATCGGAAGCGAACCCACGGCGCTGCGACTGCAGTGTGTAATGTGCATTGTGCATACTTTACTGAATGTATGCTGTTACGCTCGATTAAGTTTTTCTTTTATATCCGTGTTTCTTGAGATCTGTTCTAAGTATTGTCCTCAAGTAAGGTCTTGTACTAAAATTATCATTTTACCTAAATCAATTCAAAGTCACTTCTTGCCAATTTTGTATTTTCTATAACATCTAGATAAAAGCATTTTTGTAAATACAAAAAACAACTACATAGGTACAAGAAAGAACATAAATAAAAGAATCTACAATGGGCGGACTTATCGCTAAAAGCGATCACATCCAGAATCGTTCAAAATTTTCTAATCGCTCAAAACATTCGGAACACGCAAAGCCACTCTCGCACACCCTGTATAAATGATAACAATATCAATTAATTAAGCCAGATGAAAAGCATTGCGACCACACTAAGGCGTTTGCACACGGGCCGATATCGACACCTACACGATAACGACATGTCGGGGTTCCAAATAAAAATATCGGCGCCGACATTCGACACAGACTGTTAACGGTTAGGAAGCGTTTAGTACATTAGTACTAAGGGCTACTTAAAAACGCGAAATAAGTTAAACCCTTAATTAAAAGGGTTAGTTCCGCTTTAGCTATGTCACTGTTTGACATTAAGGTACTGGCACCGATAAATAGCGCTGATCTTGAAGTGGAAGTGGATTTTTATATCTGTTTGGCTACACAAAGCACTCTCTCACTTCCCCTCCATTTTCATCGAGCGCTATTAAACCGGGGAAGAGATGTAATGAGGTAATATCCACAGATATCGTGTCGGTGTCGTGTCGGCGACAGTGTAAAAACAGTCATATATTTCCCGCTTCCCCTCTCATTAATTATTCACGTCGATTCCTTGAGAATCAGCGCCTGGCCAGGTAGCTCTTGCCACATCTGAATGAATAGATCTCATCAAAGCTCCGCTGGCTCACTCGCGTTATTTCGCACGTAATTATTATCTTGCTGACGTAAAGTTGTGATTTCAAGAATAGGGTGATTGGTATATCTTGGTAATACCAGTAATGATGTATAGTTAGCGCATTCTAAAAATTTTAGCAGTTTCATCCATATTTTTTTCGTTCATTGCCACCCTTATTAAATCGTGCTAGAGAGTATAAAGGATAGGATACAAAATAAAACGGGAACCACAGTTGGTTTTACGGCTTGCTGTCGTGGCTTCAACCCGGACAACCACGGTCTAAAAATAACCTCAGATTGTGGTATGATGCACAATCTGAGGTTATCTTCTCTTTGGGCTGCTGGTAGTGTACTAGCTGTTCTCAACCGGCTGTTGCCAGAATTATGACAGGTGGCGAAACGGTGCGGTCCAAACGTAATGATTCCGAACCGCTTTAATTTGTTGTGGCAACATTGAAAGGAACCATCGGGTTGCCAGACTTGAAGTGATTAATGCTCGCGAATTCCGAATGCTAAACACAAGATTGCATGTTCCGATGAATGGTTGAGGTGGCTTTGTTCTGAGATTAGATTGGTGCGTTCTTTGTTCGGATTTAATATAAATATATACCAATGAAGGGACTGTAAATTAATAAAAGATGTAAGTAATTACTATAGGATATTTTTTTATTACTAGGTAGGTATAGTGAATGATACTGTCAAAAATATATCTAAGAAATGTGTATGCGAATGAGGCTAGTAAAATGTTCAATGAATCCTTTTAGTGTACTTGTTCTACTCACAGGGTATTTTCCATACTTATTCTAATATTACCTGCCTAATCTGTACATAACTCTTTTTATTCTTCTTTTGCCTTTATTTACCCAAAAGATAATATTTTTTTGTGTGCCTATGCTAGTATTAATAAGCTAAGTAATTGCATATTTCCCACTTATTTTTCACTTATTTTTTTCGCCAAGTTTACTTTTACTTAGGGAATCTTGTTTAAACTAAACACTACGGCGTGAACGGGTTACGTGACTCAATTCCTAATGGCCGATAACGGTGTATTATTTTCAAAGGTGATAACAGAAATGAACCCTTAGAAAAAACCTTCTATTTATATTGGTTGGAAGATTTGGCTCACGTTCAAAGTGGTTAGAACATTGGCCGATTGGAAAAATAGAGGTCAAGAAAAAATTTCACAAATTATGCTACAAAATTGAAACTATTTCATGTTTTTTTAGGATAAATAAATATGCTTATCCTAAAAAAACATGAAATAGTTTAAATTGGGCCTAAAATTAGAAATTTGGAATGAACTCTGACGTATTTGAATCCCATTAGCAAGCAATTAAGTCAGCAGATCACAGTGACGAAATAATTTATCACGAGTGTAGCAAAATATAATTCAGAAAGTTATTTGTCTCCTACAAGGTGTTTGTATGGTTTCCATGATTAATTTTCTCTTTGGAACACAATAGGCCTCCCACACAATCCTTACTCAACTTTATTTCCCCGGCGACTGGGGATATCCATCACAGAAGCCCGTATTATGTCAGCTGCTCGTCAAAAAGCGATCCAAGATGGCGAACATCGATAAATAACATATTGGATTGGATAGTAAACTACTCTATTTACAATTCGATTTGTATTCATTGATGTGTATTCTAAAACAATGATTAAGCATGAATTTAAATTGAAACATTTTTTCTGTGACAGTTTCAAACATAATAGACAAAAACTAATCATAATGAAAATGTATAAAAAAAATGACGTTTCTGATCGAAAAGTCACCTGACTATTTTCATACATTTTTGACGTTTGGTATATAATCTCTAGAGAATTTAGCGATTGTAAAATATAAATGTAGCTAGAGAGACTGTATTGATCACATCGATTCTATATTATTAGTTTGACAGTATAATTTTTTTGTAATTTTATACGTTTATCGAACTGCTTAATTTAAAAAAAAAAGTCATTTATTGACAAAGAAAATCACGACTAATACAGTATTTACAATACATATTTACAAAATACACACGAAACAGTTGAGCTATCTACAAACCGTTGCAAACGATTTATAGATAGCTCAACTGGTCCAAACGATTATCAACCTAAAGCCTGTCCAAGATACTGGCTGCATCGCCATTCTAATGAATTAGTTCTTCTCTTCTACCGATATAAATCTCTAAATCTAAAACTCTTTGGAAGCTAACTGACAATCAACGCACAGCCTATACTAAATAGTATACTATAAGGATACTAAATTAGGGTGCATTAAGAAAGGAATTTTGAAAAGTCACACTCTAAAGGGTTTAGAACGCGAGCAACGACGCGGGCGACGGCTAGTACAGAATACATCCCACACCGCGCCAAGTCGGCGCCTTGTGTTGCAACAAACATTGGATAAGCAATATACGTTTTATAATCAATATACATAGATATGCAAGTTTTTAATATAAACCATTTGCCTACCTATAGGAATAGATTTACGTTGGTATTTGCAACTTAGTTGCTCGTGATAGGTATATTTAGTAGTTTCAAACGAGATTCAAACGAGTTCAGCAATAATTTGATAATTAACGCTCTTTTTTTAAATTATATGTTGTAGTTTTGGCTTCATCCCGGACGACCACGGTTCCGGAGGACCACTGTTCAAAAATACCAATAAAAAACTTCCGCTGAACCACTATTTCATAAAATGTACTGTTGGAAAGTTTGACCCAAGAACTGCCAGCTTTTGGTGTAACATTAATTTGCTGTAGTTTTCGAGATTGAAGTTCAAGTTTAATTTGGTTTAATTTTGTAGAGCAACAAATAGTTTGCGATATATGTACTGCTCTCCAATAATTTTCGATGAAACTATCGGAGTAGATAAATTCATATAGGTGTTTATCTAGGTGTATATTAAACGCCGCAGTAAACCTAATTGATTATCGCCTATAATGTGGTTATAATGTATGGTTACCGTGTCGGTATTCTGTTTGCATGGCGCCATTCACTATACACCTACACTTATAGGTGCTTATACACTCATTATGCTCAATCCAAGCCAGCAATGCACTTCGAGTTCATAGCTCGAGGTGTTTTAGTAACTGTTGTTTAGTCTATGGTTATATCAACACTTGACAGGCGACGTCGCGTCGCGGCGTTTCTACTAGTGTTGTCTAAGATCGGTACAGCTTGTCGAAATCTTATATCGATTGATTTTGTCAATCCATTGTCTTGTTTGATAAAATTAAATCGTTGAATGCAAAATTTTCAAACTGGCTGTCTTATTTTTAAGGTTGTTCAGAAATACTCTACTGAATATAATAAAGCAGATTTTCGGATCGGATGCGTTTGGTTCTATCATGAGCTCCAAATTCATACATCATAGATGATGTATGAATTTGGTATCTTGATTTGTCGAACAGTTGGAGCTGTCGAAATAGTAGCAAAGCTAGTGTCATGTTATTGTTTAAACTGACATTACAACACAATTGTTTCAGCCAGCGCTTAATCGGTTGTCGTAAATGCACAAATTGATACAGTGGCGCCGTTCAGCTGATTATCCGACAAGCTGCACTTGACTGCAAGTAGGCGGACTGGCACAGACTGGCTCTTGAAAGGCAGTTAGTGTTGGCAATCGGCCTAGGTATGTCGATAAAAATCTAGCTAGAGCTGGACTTGACTTGGCAAACGCAATCGGAGTTGAAACAACAATGTTGAAGCTATTCCAATATTTGTATTTACAAGCTTTTCAAATAAACTGCTCCCGGTAATAGAATACAATGTAAATAAAATATAGTAAATTAGATTTTTATGATGGTTCAAAAATATCAATTTTAAGGACAAAGAGTATACTTATAAAACTTTCAAATAACCTATCTTAATTGAATTTCGAAGAAAAGAAACATCTCCAAAGTTGCTTTCCTTCGAAAGTTAAAATTTAAAATCTAGTTTTGATTGATTACTTCAAAAACGTCATAAATCATCAACACTAATCCCCCCAACTTTACAAACTACGTTCCAAATAATCGGTTCCCACCGATAGCGAAATCGATTTTTACAATCATGATTCACAACACTAAATTCCTGTGATCTAGCTGTTCCAATCATTCTAATGACCGGCCAATATTCTTTAGCCAGTAATCGGCCACTGGAGCCTTTTAATTGAGCCCTTTTTATGTAATAACACCCTGCATAATTGGTTGCTAACCAACCACTGGTAATGTATTAGAATGACGTGATACAGGCATGCTGTAAAAGCGATGATTGATTGTTCATGGTTTATAGAGTACCTATAAAGTAGTTTCTAGAAAACCAGAAAAAGAGATCGATTGTCAATAAACTATTAAACAGATTTAAAACTCTAACATTTATTATTCTTCGATTCTCGATAGCTTTTCCACAAAAACGTTTGTGATCATTCGATCTTGTCAAAGAAGTCCTTCATTTCAGAGCAAACACAGTTCTATATTTATAGAATTTTCTCCATTTATCCGCGTCTTTGGCCTCTGTTAAATTATCAGATAAATAAATACTCAGTCACGTTGAATAAGATGATAATTCCTGAACTGGAATCTGGAATGACTTGCGTGTGATCATTTTAATTACAAGATTTGTAATCCGGGATAGTTAAAATGATCACGTTCGGTTGCCGATTACACTTAGCTCATGCAACATCACGCAACAACAAAAACGGCAGTAGATCACGATTTCATTTTCCAAATCGATGATAACAATAGGGATGTGCCACAAGCCGTTAATAAAACATGGAGCTGGCACAATGCGTGAATTTTACTCCATTTTTATTTTACGAGTGTCAGTAAAACATTTCGGTCCCTACAATAAAATAGTCTCTTTTTACGATACCTGGGACGAGAATGTGCGTGTTTTGAAAGTGATTTTGGACCAATACGATCGAGTGTGGTGGTATTCTCTGGTGTCGGAATTACTGGAGGGAACCACTAAAGCTTACGCTCTAGTTTTCTTTTATGACCATCAAAATAGCGATTTGCCACCAATCTAAATAGTTAAACACCCATTGCCCTCATTGTCAGCGTCAATACAAAACAGATTTGTCTAATTTCTTGATGGTTACTTATACGTCCTGTCGTACACGTAAGAGCAATGAGCATTGTCTTCCTGTTTAGTGACAATTGAAACTAATATTTTAACTACCAGCAATTTAGCGAGTGAAGTGATGATTGATGGAAAATTATTTGTTTACTGTTCTTTTTCCTTGTTGA
Organism: Eulithis prunata; assembly: GCA_918843925.1. Classification (NCBI taxonomy): domain Eukaryota; kingdom Metazoa; phylum Arthropoda; class Insecta; order Lepidoptera; family Geometridae; genus Eulithis; species Eulithis prunata. The sequence goes on along the minus strand of OU974014.1, from coordinate 2,662,017 downwards.
CGTTTTTGCTCTTCTTGTACTTTTCTTTCATTTGTGCCTACTGGTAGGTACTTCTACTATTTGCTGATGAAGTGATGATTGATGGAAAATTATTTGTTTACTGTTCTTTTTCCTTGTTGACGTGTTTCACTTTATTTTCTTTTACTTTTCTCTTATCTGTGTCCATTGGTTTTACTTCTGTTTGCTATTTCAGATCACAAACTATACCAGTTTCATCCGCTTCAACATGTTTTTGTCACAAGATACAACATAGTTTTGACTATGATATTTGTAGAATTTTAGAATCTATAAATCAGAACACCACGAAGGTTCAATACGTTGTAAATTTTCAACGGTTTCCGTAAACTCCATTGTGAAAATCGCTTCACGAATAACCACCATCTACTGACACCTCACAACACGGCAATAACTCGGATATGTCAAGCATTTGTCGAAACGCGCAGTGCACAATAGTGGAACTCAGTCGAAGATTGATAACCCACATTTCGATGTAAAGACGGCGCGTAGGCTGCGCATTCCGATTAGTGTGGGCCAGCAGTGACATGCACCCATGGCACGAGTTCTCAGCTCTCAGAAGCTCTTGATCCAACATATCTTACTTATAGGCAACTTTATGATAACTCTAGAACCATGTTTGAATGTTCTGGTAGTGTCAAAGTTATACATTTGCGTGCTATTGATTGCGCTAGAAACTCATACCTATATACTGTGCATTCTATAACTAATTTGGTAGTATTTATTGAACGGTGAACGGTGAAAGATGATTTGTTACTATGATCCGATTTATGTCCAATAAAATGACCACAATACGAAAAGACAAAAGTATTTTCGGCAGTGTTTTGGTGGCCGGCTGTGCCTAATGCATTCTGATATATTATGGACCATAAAAACATAATTGAAATGCACGACGCAAGAGCAACATACTCAGCGCAGACGGAATAACTCGTTCACTTTAGCGTAAGTTTCTATACATTTTCACCTTGAATTTATTTTAGAACAGTATGAAATGACTAGCTGGTTCAAATTACCGAGAACCGTCAAGGAAAACATTTCAAAAACCACCAAAAATGGACACTTTTACCTAGTATTTTTTAAGAAGGTGGTGTTTGCAGAGTGACGCATTGGATTACCAGTTCTTTTGTATTCTTTGGAGTGACCACTTACCTATTTAATGGGATTTAGTAAAGAGGCTTTGTCACGTTTAAGGCTTTAATACCTGACATTGAGACAGGCGGATAGTTGTGTAACGCGTTATTTGGAACAATATATTTTTAGGTGCTCTTCGTGACAACATTAGTTCAAAGGTGCTTATTCTGCCGCTTTGAGGTCAAGCTAGTTTTAAATGTTAAAACATTACGTAGGTACACATTAAGTACTAAGATATTGAGTCCAAATGTAAGATGAATGACATAGTACTCTATTGCATGACACAAACTGTGACATAATGAAGAAACTGCTATTGACCGACCATTTCACCCGGAGTTTTATGACTCTTTTTTTCCACCGTTGTCAAGTCCGAAACTATAAAAATATCTCCGAGCGCGTCCCCACATTTTAAGGTTCAATAAAGGTAAAAAAACCTTTTGTTGGGAACAATGTGGTCGCCGCGATGGCGGCTGATAGCCGGTTCGAGTCCTGGCTGCAGATATTTCTGTCTAATTACCCCTCCTTAGGCCGTGCTACTATAAATTACGGTATGGGTTAAGCTCTGTTTACATGCTCCGTCTTACACTTTTCCCAAGCAGATAGTTTTTTTTTTATTTGATCTGGCGCTAGAGGCTTGTCTTTTTATTTATTTATTTATTTATTTAAAAATTTCACACAAACAAGTAGTGCTAGGAGGACTTAATGCTAAGAGCATTGTCTACCAGTCTTCCTGGGCGTGCAAAAAGGTGGTGTGGCGTGTTTTTATAGGTACCAAACAAGTTGTATATATACGAGAAATTATAAAACTACTAATATTATATATATCTACCTACATACTAAAGAATTTAAAATATACATACCTAGGATACATCATTGTATCAATACATATATTATTATATAATATATAAGATACATTGAATTGAATCTTTTTGCTAAGTAGGTATGTTTTGATTTCTGACTGACACTCAAACTTTTATAAGCAAATAGCCTTAGAATGGTCTTGCCATCTGTACTGCCTTTGGTCTCTACCAAAAGCACTAGCGGATAACCATTGACTACAAGTGCTACTGTGTAGTCGGAGCTTTAGGCTCGAAAGCTGATTCAGATAAGTTTGCGTGCGATTTAAGCTTTGTGTGGACCTTGCGTGTCTCCTGATCACTTTCATCTGGTAGTTAATCGAGATTCAATAGGTTTTAGCATAGCTTTATCTTACTAATGGTGTTTAGTATTCGAGTCGACTACCTAACGTGATCCTACAACCACAATAGTTTATTTACTGTTAGAGGCAATGTCCTTTTCGTTGAACTTTGAAAGGGAGTGGAAGAACCAGTACCTATCTTAAACCTGGGTAAAATCCCTTGACTAAAGCTAAGAGTTAATACTGACTATGGCAAAGGTATCTACAATAGGTACAGCTTGCGGATCTACGTAATTGTGAAGTTAGCCGGTTTTTTTGTGATCGCAGCCACAAAACAAAATGAAATACAGTGAGTACCTATTATATACGAATGATGTAAAAAGCTACATCTTTTTTCTCACATAAAATTCGCTACGTTCTTACGTTATGGCCCAAAAAGCCTTGAATTCGGGCTATTGCTCAACTGATGTCTTCAAAACACACATAATCATAAATGCGATAGAGCAATAACCCCATGTTGCTTTGATGGCACTTCCACACGCGTTGTATCATACATGTTACTATGTAGAAGCTACTAGGTACAGTTGGTACCAGTTTCTATTAATATTGGAACATTAACACGACGCTGCCACCGCCGCGGAAGGAGGAACCAAATAGATTTTTAATAAGAAATCCTGATTTAAAAAATCCTACGTTGGCCTAGAATTACTGGTACATCTGACTCTGCTTTGGGGAGTGGATGATTGCATAAATGCTGCATTAATACTTATAGGAAAGAAACATACAATGCCTGGTCTATACCTACAAGGGATTTTGGGTCCATCAACCTCTAAGAAATCTTCGAAAATGTGTCACTGCAGCTTTCCTCTGCTTTTCATTTAGTGTTTGCCCGCTCATATCGCAGCCTCTTACTACTTAGCAAAATAAAATAAATAATCAATTATTTCTTTCTTTTCGCAGGTAAGTCGTGACTCCACTAATCGGTACCTTCACACAGTAAGTTTTGCATTGCGAATTGCAAACCAGTTGTTCACTGGTTCTTTCAAGGCAACCTACTTCTTACTACAGTTATATCTTTCTGGTTTATACAGGATGCGACGAGTAAACAGACACAATAGGAACCGACTAGTTTCTGTGATGTCGTGTTTTGTATGCTATTTCAGACCAGTTTTCATATGAACTCTGGCTGCAAATGTACTTGGCGGCCAAATCGCGGCGGCCAGCTCGGCGACCTGAATATTTTGAGGGGAAAAAGATCTGGGTACTGAGCAGGCCGCGACGCGACGGTTTGGTAGCCATTGCGTTAATCCCACTTCCTATTTTTTTCTTTTTCACAAAATGGTCTTTCGTGTTTTATAGCCACCTAGTCTCTCACATAATTATAGCTAGGTAAAAAAACTAAATTTTTAATTGGTTAAAGTGATTCGATTACCAACCTATATAGCACTCCCAAATGTTGTACTTAATTAATTAATCTAGTTAATCTTGAAGAAAAGAAATCAAAGAACAAAGAACTTCTTGTGACGGTAAAACGGTAGGTACTGTAGACCATTTACACCCAAAAATCGTGTTTGCTAAACTTACGTCTTGTTTGTCCAGCAAACAGGCCTAATGGAGGAACATTAGCTGATGATGAGGTAACCAGCAAACAGGCTTAATGGAGGAACATTAGATGATGATGATGAGGTAACCTGAACTGTCCCGCAGTACAATCTCGCACAATTGCTCAGCGCGTGCCACAGTCAAGTTCAAGGATATTTACATCAGCGTGGTCGTAGTCCATTCATGCTGTATCACCTTTAATTCGGACGCTGACATCATGGTCAATTTACTATAGAGTTACAGACGGCTCGGTCACTCGATTTGACCTTTGTTGAGCTTTGGCCTAGAGCTTGGAAAATACGTTGTTTCTTTCAAAATGTTTAACTAATCATTTATTCAGGTATGCCTAAAAAAGATGGATGCATTGTGTAAAAGATAGATGCATAGGAAAGGAGTGAACACTAAGATGACGGATGATAGGGGAGAATGGAAGAAAAGAACATAATTGTTCCGGTAAACCCCACGTAGTGGGATAAGGACAGGAAGAAAAAGATTGACTAACTGCTACGAGACGAGTTTTCCGCAAAGTCAGCCTGATACAGAGCCACAAAACATAGTGAAAGAAGATAAAACATCTTCCGTCAAAACTAGATGGAGCAAAGTGTAAAATGAAAGAGTTTCAGTGGACACTAGCCCTAAAGTCATGGCTGTAAATTCAAAAAGTTCTGAAATATTTGCAAGGCAGATGCGGCAAGTATGCGGACGCGAGATAAAATGAAACAAATCGCGTGTCAAGACTCAGCCAAACTTGGAACTTGCAACTCTACCGTTATCCTCTTACCTTTGTATGGATATACGCGAATCTCAACCATAATGCTGATGAATAAGATTGTAAATATAAAACAAGGGATGAAGGCAGTAGTAAAATTTAAAACTGGACAAATTGGACGTGCTTTCGCTTTGGAAAGGTTGTTGTAAAGATAAATGCCGTAAAATCTGCGGAAACATTTACACACATCGTTCTAAATGTGGTCTTAGTCTATCTATGTAGATACCTATCTACCAAGCTAGCATTCATGGTTACCACGATATTCAAGTTTTTGTAGATGACCCGGAATTTTTGATCTCGACTGCACTTACCTATTCTATATTGTATCCATATATCTATCTGTTACTTTAAAATTTGTTCAGTTTCTATAAACTAGAGTTAGTTTGCGGGCTTTTGATGCAAGTTACGCTAAGATATCGGTTTCGGCATGAAGTCTACTTGACTAGGGATTTGCACTAATCTGCGAATCAGACAACTGACTGCTGAAAGCTGAAAGAGGATTAGACACTTCTTAAGCTAAGTAAAGTCCTTAAATTGGTCTCAGCTGGTCTACTTGTGAATTAATTTGATGGTAAACTCTCATTACTGTAAGGATCATTATAACCGCTTTGTTCACTCAAAAGATTGATGAATTAGCCTAAAATAATATATCAGTTGGGTCTGTTTCTAACAAATGCCCACAAATGGACAAACGATTCTCTATAATAGAATCTATCAGAAACTGAAATATCACATCGTGATAAGTTTTAAAAGACTGGTTATACAATAGACTTATAGAATTGGCGTTTAAAAAGGAACGGAACAATTGTGCTCAGTTAAAGAAATGACAACATTTTTGTATAACACTCTGGAGGGCTATGGAGTACAAAACTGTACTGTATGCAAACACGTACTGACAAGCTTAAAATCGTCATTTTTCAAAGTGCCTTTGCGTCTAACGCAATCTGAATGTGAAAATTCGTGTTAGGTTTTGAAGAGAAAATCCACCATTTTCTTTTCAAAACAAACGACAGCCTTGACTTATATTTTTATAATTATATCACTTGACATTGTCAAAATTGTCTGTCAAAATGACGGACAGAGGCAATGAAGGCAATGAAGAGAAGAAGAAGAAGAAGCCTTTACCCAGCAGTGGAACGAAAAAGGTTGCAAAATACGTAATAGAATGATGGCTCCATTGTGATAAAAGCCAACCAGTTTTCTATTCTCTAACAATTGTAAAAAGAAAATCCGGCAAAGAGGACTATAAGGATTCAATGCGCCCTAATAATGGCTCTCTTACGTACAACAGTGTAGAAATAGGAAGGTACGGCCTTCCCAAAATAGTTTTATAGCGAACACGACAAAAAACATGTTCAGTTTTTTACTGAGAAGTCAATTACACACATACCACCTGTTGGAGTTATCAACTTTATGAATGGAAACTAGTTATACGATAACCTATCGCAATTTGTTGCTACTATAATGATAATGATCTCAATTTGAGTTGGAACAAAAACATTGTTCGTACTTAACCACAAAGTTATAGGGCCCGTATAATATTAAACTTACTACTTAAAGTATAAATCAAGTGAGCACAAGTCGCAAGCATATTTTTTTAACAAGTTTGAGAATATTGTTTCACATGCGTACACATTGCACACGGCTGACGTATTTCTTCTTACTGAGGATTTACTAAATATTATGCAAAAAGCATATAATAATGTATAATATGGTCGTTCGGCTATGTACATAGGTATCCAAAACGTCATGCTAAAACCTGTGAATTATTAAGGAAGTTGTAAAACTAAATTTTACAAACTAAGTAGCTTCACAAAGTTGTAAATTAGTTTTTAGACAGGAAAAGGAATATAAACGCGTGCATTTAAAAAGTCTCACCTTTAAATATTAGATTTGATTCAGTAAATCCGCCTCTTGATTCCGAGAAACTTGCAAATTTGATTGAAAGCGGTTTCTTCGGAAATCATAATCCAATCCAATCCCGACCCTATGATTTCAGCTATAATTATACGCTTTAGTGGCATTGGGCTATAGTTCACTGTAATACTTCACTATAGCTATATTATAGAAAGGCAGTGTAAAGACAAATCCGTGTGAAAGAGCAGTGTGCTATATTTAGTGTTCCGTTTTTTCCACAGCTAAGCTAGACCACTAACAAGGCTTAGTTGTTTTTTTTTTTGAAACCCCTGGCATGTGTTCCTAAATCCTTTTCATTATTTGCTGGTCACTATCAGATCTTGGAGTATAGAATTTAGTTTATCAAATCTCAATACTTTGAGATGAAGGATATGTTTCAAACTGCATCAAAACTGATTTTCAGAGCTAGATCCCTATAATTTGGAAACGTCTTCACCAATTTTTATCAAATATGGCTAAGAATTATTCCAGATAAAATATAAAAATAAATAAAAACCTATCTAAAAAAATCGCATTCAAATGTGAGCTCTATTTTCAGAGTCATGAGGGCGCATACAATCAAAAACATATAACACCGTTCATAACACCCTTTCCATTTTTTCCAGGGTTAAAAATAACACCTACCACTCATATAACTGTCAACCAATAACTTCCCAATTTAAATAGCATTTGTAGTTGCTGTTTGCAAGAGTTCAAACACTGTCTCAACGCCATAGGAATTGCAAATCAAAAGTCGTATACTTAGAGCACAATGACAGTTCCTAAGCAACTTGCACATCACGTCTCATTTCTTGCTCCAAACCTTCAGCAGTCTTCCTTTCTGGGAACCAGCTCTTTAGCAAAGGAGTTTTTGCCGCGACGATACACTGTCACCGTAAAGGTTATAGTGTTTTTATTTACAACCATTACGGGCATTGAGGAAGTGATGAAATGATTGTCTAAGAATTTTAAAGAGATCTAAAACCTGATCAGTAGTTACGGTGAGGTGTCGAACCTTTTTGGAGTGAGTTATTATGTTCGCTGTTTAAAACTACGTGCAATGGTTTTTTTGAGGTTCTTCAAAGGGCTAACTCCTTTATAGAACCTAGAAAAAATGCAATTGTGATTTTGTTAGAATGACATAAAAGTCCCAAACTTATAACCAAAAATGACTTTAATTATATCCCAACAAAATCAGAGATGAGATGCTTTCTGTGTATTTTATTGGAGATGTCTTTAAGTTCCAGCTTTATCGTAATTATAAAAACTATTTCTGTACATAAGAGCTGTAACAAAATTGTTATTACGCTCTAAATAAATATCGTATATAAGTTAATTAGTTCAAAAACCCGCTGGATATGAACTGAGTTATAGTTTATTTATTGAAACAAAAAATCGATTTCATTAGCTAAGAATATTTTATGGCTTTCAAAGCTATTAAAAACCATAAACAAACTGATTTTAATTTTATTATCGCGGCGAGCTATGATAATGTCGTGATTATAGTAATTCGTTCAGAAATAGGTTCATCTACTAAATCTTGAGTAATTTATTTGAAATCGATATTGTGTTTCTTAGCTAGTAGCATCGAGTCAAGCTAAATCGATTAGTCGTGATTTGCGATAATCTCAATTTACAGAACCTAAGTTAGTTACACATTGTTTTATTTGCAATATTGTTTTTTGTGTGCGATTATAACTATCTCATCGGTTTTGTGATTAATCGATTGTACTACCTACCTACTTAATACCATGAATTTTAAAGTTACTTTCAGCATAAAAACTGCATAAAAAACAAACAAACCTGTTCATAGATACGTACATTTTGCAATAAAAGATACTTATAACATTACTTTCTTACATGAGCAAAGATAAAAATAAACAAATGAATATGAAATATTATTAAATTCTGTTCGTAGCATAAAAACTCATTAGAATTTTTTATCACACACTTATGCTAGATATCACACTGTTTATAAAATAAAACAGAGTTAATATATCCTGCTGTTTAAATACCTTAAAACGTGTCAAGAGCCCAATTATCAAACTAGAACCTCCAAACGGTACTCTAAATTTATTCCCGTACCTAATAACAGCTTCGTATTAAAATGTAATAAACACGACAATTTGGACGTGTAAAAGCGATCTCCTGTGGTCACCACCTGCGGTTCTAATCGAGTTGACTAAACGGATTTTTCGATTAGTCGACACTATCTCGCTTACATTTTCGAAATCATCAAGGCTCTTTTACATGTCCATTGATTCCGACTAAATGTTACCATCTTTAGGTAGATTAGGGTTAGTTCCAAATGTAATGATAGTACCAAAACTCTAAAACCATGTTCTTAGATATGTAGATAAGTATTACACGGCCAAGTGTATATTCGTGAAGGCTTTGACACAAATTGAGAAACCAGAGTGACTAAACTACCCTTACCACAACTTCCTAAAGTTCCTTGCTATTTTTTTAAATTTTTTTTTTTTAAATCGCTTTGAAATGATTATCAGTACAGTTGATCATTTAATTTGTAAAAAAACCACAGCGGATTCAACAGCCGGCTCAGAGTACAATAGAGTGTAGTAGAGTTTTCGTTGCATCTCAATATAGATATTACTATCGATTCTCACCATTTGAGAATCGAGACTGTATTGCACGAAACCGGTTCTCGAAACGCATTATTTTTATACTTTGTCACCGTAAAATTGAGAAGATAAGCATGAATACAATCTGAAGAACACTTTTTATTGCTCTGTTAGGTAAAAATATTTAACAGGATCGCTGTATTTTGTAAGACTTTCCAATTCTCAGGGTATCGTATGCACCAATATTTTATTTTTACGTGGTTGCTTTGCGTAAATAAAGATAAGCATTTATTTTATTACTCAATTTTAAAACACGAACAAGGTGATACTTGCCTAAAGTCTAGTTAAACATAAGGTTTAGCATAAACCTACTTTCCATATATTTTGGCTCATTGTCCTTTTTACATGGTTTTGTATAGAAATAGAAATTCAGGCTATCAGCTATGGAATGTAGGCTGACGCCTATCTAAGTCACACAATACTCGTAGATACCTAAGTTTAACTTTATCAGAACAAATTGAAATGTGAGCTATCTAGGTTCATCGTTGTGCTAATAATACTGAACGAGATACTCAGCCAACATTACCACTGAAGTTAGATAGTAATTTGTTGTTTATTGGTGCTATTCCGCATACTGTTACTAGAAGATAGTTAGTTACTGATTTATGTAGGAGAAATGGCAACTCTTAGGATACAATAGGGTACAAATACAAAATAAAAAATCATTTATTGATACAAAAGTGTACATGACAGGAGTAGGAAATCATAAATAGGTAAGTAGGTACATGCATATATATATTATAAGACAAAAAACATTTACTGCTATTATTACCAGAAGGTAAGTACATATATCGTACCTACGCAAGGGGAGTGGAACGCTGCCATGTACAAGCCTGTATAAAAAGCTCTGCGCTCAGCATGTGCTGAGAACGAGTTCTCAGCGCTGGTTTTCAGCACAAGGGTATAGGTTTAGATAGATACGTGATAATAACAACTCTCACCACACTATAGGGGATAGCTAGGGGACTCAAAATTCTCAAACGCTCTGGGTCTATCCAAGGATGAACCAGGATTTATCAGAAAAACCCCTAATTATGTCAAATCGAAATCCTAGTTCCGGCACTGACTCTCCCCGTTCACCATAAAGTAAATACTCACAGAAGTAGCAAAATAAAAGTATTATAGTAGAAAAGTAAAAAGTCTGATAAAGTTTGAAGCTAAAGTCACGACGTTCGATAAACTAACTTTTCTATCAATATCTACTTCATATAGAAAAGTTGGCACGCCTTTAGATTTCGCTCTACTTATCTTGAAACTTTATTACTGAAAGTTTTTGTTCTTTTAATATCCGTTCACCATACTCTATGCTATGTTTGCGGTTAATCGTGATCTTGTAATTCAGTAAAGTAACATATAAGATACAATCATAGAGGCAAGAAACTCGTTACAGAATTTTTAGGACCTATTTAGCATTGTAGTTGAAAATGATACATTAATGCCTACTATACAAAAATATATCTAAATATAAAATAACACGAAATACCCGGCTATAGCACATATAAATATTGTCGATGGGTTATAGCCAAGTAAGTAGGTATAGCCGAGTTGACATTACAGTCGCTAGAGAATAGAAAACAATCAATTTGTTGAAAAAAAAAATAGGTTTCTAAAAGAAGTAAATAAACTGAAACAATCAAACGGGACTGAAGAAGGAGGAACCAGAATTCTTGGGCTAAAACAAGAATTCTGATACCAACATAGAGATGCTTACAGCTACTCCCAACGCTCTTACTCCAGACCTACAATTAGAACATTTTTGTTTATTTATAATTATTATAATTAACTTATAATTATTTTTTTATTCGAAAAACAAACAGTGTCAAAATCGATACAAATGTCAACTTAAAAAAACTAGTCACAAATTAGATGTTTTCGCAAATAACATTCTAAATCTAGAATGATTTAGAATAACCCCGAATGATCTAGAAAGCTTTGAACTGTTTGCCAACATTCTAATCAGTTGAAAATATTCTGGATTGTTTCAAAAACTTTTAAAACATCCTAAATAATTTTAATATTAACAATTAGGTAACTGTACTATAAAAAAGGACCCAGCGAATTGGGTATTCACAGCTAGTTCTAAATAAAACTTGTTTGTCTACAAAAGAAAATTCGACAAGAGATCAAGAGTTTAGCAGCGTCGGTACTATAGAGATACAAACACGTTTCCTTAAAGATAAAAGCTGATAAGCTCATAAAGACTGAGATAAGAGTTAATTTTCGTAAGAACTATTAAGCGGCGCCTCTGTTCAGAACTTTGACCCCAACTCAAGTTAATTTAGCCGCTGTTTTACCTAGAAACAAGCGGTCGGTAGCTACTGCAGAATATAAAAAAAAACATTATAGTAACACTAGTTTCCGCCCGCGACTTCGTTCGCGTCCCGTTGGATCCCATTGATTTTCGGGGCAAAAAGTAGTCTCTGTTAATCCGGGTCACGGACAATATATATTCCAAGTTTCATCCTAATAGGATTAGATGAAAGAGGAACAAACATACATACGTCCTCACAAACTTTCGCGTTTATAATAATAAATACGATTTATTTATATAAAAGCTTGCTTGGTTAACATAGTGCATCGTTATAGGCAGATGGTGCTCTTAATATCAGATAGACTTCGGTTTGTTCTATCATTTAGTTGTTTAACCCTGCAGTGGTCGCGCGGATTACATATGTAATCCACACATGCAAAATTTTAGATTTTGGAAAAAGTTGCCGGTCATTTCTTTTGATGCTCTAGGTACTTTAAGTTGGATAACTGATGGATGCGCTCCGTGCAGCATGTGCGTCAGTCGTGCGCGGTTGTGTCACAGCAGTGCTGCAAAGTCAGCGGATTACGCCTGTAATCCGCGCGACCAGACACGTAAGTATTTATAACTATATTTTTTTTATTATTTCTGGTTTTTTAGTTTTGTTATGTAAAAATTAAAAGTTATTTTGACTTATTATTGTTGAATTAATATGGTACCATTCGAAATAATAGTTTTTTTATTAGTTTTTTAGCAGCATCATGGACAATAGACATGCATATCAAACCGAAGCGTGGTTAGCTGAGCTTCGTGATTAGAACGACGATCTCTGAAGACCGATCAAGCTCCGACAACGAAGAAAATCATCTTGAGGAACAGAACAATGCCACAGCGTCAGAGCAAGAAGAAATTCCAGGTGTAGTAGTTGAAAACATGATTCTGATTCTGATGGAAACGAGCCAACCCAACAGAGAAGGCGTAATGCGTTTTTATTCTAGAGCAAGTAACACTCACTGGTCGAAAACTGCGCCATTGAATAGAGGTACTGAAGAAGATGGCCTTTGACTATCTTTTATGATCTGCTCAACATAAGCGCCTTCAATGCAATATGCACTTACACAGTGAACAAAAACTACGTATAGATTCGAAGTCGAGACATCTTTATTGTCCTGTTGCTGGCTTGGATGAAACCACTGGTTCTCCGAAGATTGCAAAAAAAATCGTTGTCAAGAAGTATATTCTTCTACTAAAACTTTCTTAGTCTACTACAAGTAGAAAGCCAGGCATCGCTGTCAGGATCATCACGGGCTGGCTCTGTAGGGCCCTGGCGTGACTGCGCCAGAGCGCGCAATAGAAGCCCGCGAAAAGTGTGTAACGCGTGTGGAAAAATAGTTTTCCAAACCATTCTATAATTGTCTGTTTATCATGCTCACAAACCAGTGAATAGAATAAGTTTTTTTATAATAGTTATTTTTTTATGTGGATGTGATCTCAGGTCATGATTTTTAGTGCCAAATAAGCAGAAGATTGTAATTATGTTTATTTTTAAGTACACAAAAGAGGTGTTTAAGTTTGGTTCATTATTTTAAATAGAGAATACATAGATAAAAACATATGAAAATTAATAAACAATAATTTCAAACAATATGACTTATTTTTCTTCATCCAAAAATGGCCTACACATGTAATCCGGGCGACCACTTACGTTACTTTTACTAGCGCGACCACTGTAGGGCTAAAAAACGTAACTGACAGACAACGCATAGCCTACTAAAACTAAACCTGAGACTAAACCTTAGGTAAGCCCTAAAAGCTGCCTGCCTGAAAGCATAAAGATTTATAGAGTAGACCAGATATATCTCAGAAACATGAGATTTAAAATGAAAAAAAATGAAATGAAATGAAATACATTTATTCAACCCATTGGGTACAAACAAACACACAGATACAATAGAGAGAAATGAAAGTAAGTCAGACAGGAAGGAGCAGAACAGAGTAAGTGGTAGGACGCAAGTAGGTACAAAAGTATAGCAAATAGGTAATAGAACACAAAAAACAGATTTAGGGGATAGGTATTCTTTTGTAAGAGTAAACTAATAAAGTACATAATAATAAAGTACATAACCTAAGTTATGGTTATGACTTGGTATAACTGCTCTCTTATATTAAATCTTTTTATATAAAGTAAATCCGTTATTGGATGTAAGGTTTATCTTTAAGATGTTAAACAATTCGCCTTTAAGATCTGTGGATTTTGTGATTCTAAATAAATAAAATAAAATAAAAAAATAAAGATATTCCAAAAAAAAGTCCTAAAAGTAAATAAAACTATACGAAGAAAGTGAATAATATATTTAGTAGCGTAGAGTAGTTTTTCATAAACTGTCTACGACTCTACGCTCATAACAATTTATTTCATAGAGGTGTTAACATTGTTAGTGCATTTTTATTTAAATAAGGGATTCGATAGCTATTCCAAACACATACCAATGTTTACATCATTTGATTAAGTAGCTACATCGATCGTTTATCAATGGTTCAATAACGATTTTAAGACTCGATGGTGTCATAAAGTAAAATGTATTTAGAGATAGAACTAACAAAGTATAATATGTAATGACCACAAAAGGTCTGGGGCAAATTGGAGCCCCGGCTTTTTTTAAAACTTGCAATGTTGGAATTTTATTCGGGACAATGTATTGAGTTTCAATGATTTTGTAGTTCAAGTGAGACTGGTACATAGATAGCTAGATGGCGATTTCGAAGCGATTTGCAAAGTTTATTACAACCATTGGTCAATAAAAATTGTTTGGGTTCCTCCGACTATCACCTCCGACCATCACGAGATCTCAGTTCGGGGCGAACTCCTAGTTATTACCATTAGATATTCCGCTCTGAAAAATGCCGATTTTCCAATTGTTGACCATCGTATTTTTACATGCGTTCACGTAAAAATAGTTAAGCAAAACATGGTCACAGAAAAATCCTGCAAAAAGTAAGATGAGTGTTATTCAATAGCGTCTCAATGAATATCTTGTCAGTTATGTAATGTTAATGTTATAGTCTTGCCTTCCCTATATGGATTGTCTGTGGCATAATATAGGCAGGTATTCGTCATTGGCATTAATGTAGCGAGCAGTGTTTTTTGCAGTAAAACTGAACGTCCAACCACAAACATACAATTGAATACTAATTTGAAAAAGACAGGATGTTAGAAATAGATAAACGAAGGAAGAGACAGTAAGAGCTAGCTGTTCCAAAGGGTCTCGGGCAAATTGTGTGGAGACCATGTACCCATTTTTTTTAAAACTTGCAGTGATGGACCATTACTGGATACAATACATTTACTCCGCACAATTTTTTTATACAACTAAATGGCGGAGCAAACGTATGGCCCACCTGATGTTAAGTGGCAACCACTGCCTATAACGACGTATTGACCTTGTCTTTTATAAGGATAAGACCGACTAGGCTGAGAGGATGGTATAGGCGCTGAGCAAGCCTACTCACGTCACTTTTATATACGTATGAGTAAAAAACTCCTGACGCTATATAAATCTATTATCATATGCAAAATGCCTGATTATTAATAGCATTAAACTACAATAAATAAAATAAAAAGTTCATTGCACTTTTAAGAGTTTTCTTCATGCAACCATCCTGCATATCCTCACGACGCACCACCCTTATAAGTCTCACAATCAGTGTATTGAACTTGGAGATGCCTAGGGATTAGCAAAAAGAAGAAGGGAACCAGTTTCCACGCCCACTGCGCTCTGAGACTTTATAACTAGAATTGTTTATTTATTACCTGTTTTACTTTGCCTGCCTGTATCGTTTTCAAGGTTGATTTGTCCCGTTATCTATGTTAAAATGGCAATTTTAAACGCTACAGCATCGTTTGCATCGCGGCCTTCGCATTATCTACCAGGAATTTTGTTCTTTGCCTACTCAGTAGTGTGTCAATCTACTTTATGTTGTTGACTAAGTACCTATACCTACTTTATTTTATTTGTGCAGAATATTTTGAATTCAAGTTTTCATGACTCCTTTCTAAATACAAATAACGTATAGAAGAAAATAGAAATGTCATTCCTGTCTTCTTGAACGAGAAGTGACGTGGCTATCTCCTTACATTTTTGACAATCTCTAGTAGAATGTCAACCTGACTATTTGTCTGGGGGGCTATAATAGCATAGGTGGCCGATGGCCCACCTCCACTAAGGTGTGCCATCGGCCTATAATGTATTGGATTGTGGACATCACTCTGAAACATAAGGCGTTCATTCTCATGTGCCTGTTATGGCGCCAGCCCCCATACTCTTCAAACTAGAACACAACAATGCGAGCATCACTGTTATGCTACAGAAATAGGGGAGGTAACTTCCCCGGGCGAACTCTTTCGCAAGAAGCTCTACTACTACTTTTTACCCGGCAGTAGGTACGTGAGCAAAGGTACGCGTATAGTTACAGGCTGATGGTATATTATCTTTTCGCAACTTGTTTTCATCACGGTGGTGTAAGGTTGCATCGTAAGATGAAATGTGTTTGATGTTCTTACAAAGTTAAGCCTTTGCATCTCAGCGGTGTCTAACAAGAACGATTAAGAGATGAATGATAGCCTTTTTTGCAGCACCAAAACGAGGCGATAGCGTTGATTAATTTGCTTGAAGATACGGTTTTGCTCGTTACTGATTTGGGCCTTTGGGAGGCAGTAATGGTGGGTATGCTAAAACCTGTGCTGGCTGATATATTAGATTGATATCTGATATATCAGCCAGCACAGGTTTTAGCCAGGTCAGTCTTATTTGGCAATAAATGCGTCGGGTTTTTTGCTAATCATAAGTTTACATGCGTTCCTTACCTAGATACTAGCCAGATGGTTAGGATTATTTATGAATTTCGATATATTTTTGGAATATTTATTATGCATCTGCTCTAGATTTTTTTAATTATGTTGTGTGGTATCAAACAATATTTAAATTATCGTAGTTTAATGGATTCCCGCTGAGCTTTTTGCCGAGCCTTAGCCTGTTGTGAACATATTTCTTGTGGAAGGTGCTTTAATTTAACCAACATAATGAGAAATTTGGATATTTATTAAATTTACCTAAAGAAAATTTTGTAGCGCGATAAATCGTGCTACAAGGAGTAATTTCTAAAATATTTACACAAAATGAGAATTACGCTTAATTTTTTATGCAGCAAATATAATGCAAGTTATAGAAGATACTAATCCAATACTGCTAGCACAGATAAGACTTGTACCGATCGCCATGACGTTTCCTGGTCTCCGAGACAGGATTATTCCACATCCCCTGCCACAGCGTGTCCAAACGTATCTCTGTCTCATGAGGTCCCCTGCCTGCGTCTCGATACATGGCGTTTGCATACTGGGCGATACTGACATCTACACGATACGATACATTACATTGGGTGGCCCTTTTCACATTGGCTGGGAGCAGGTAAGGCAACCGATGACGGAGACAAAAGGTATTTTTACAGGCCAATTGTCGACTAAGTTTAATCAATGCTGGTAAAAAAAAGTGCCAGACGGTAAATTTAGCAAAAAATTTTAAGGGAGGAAAAAACTGTTTAACTTGTAAAAGTATAAACTTATTAAACTGATCGGATGATACCGATCAATTCAATAAGTTTGTAAGTCTGCCTAGAATTATACAAGGACCACCCGTCTAGTCTAGCCATAGTCTACTTTGAATATGGAGACCGGCTTTTACGGCTGTAATGTGACAGAGAAGCAATAAACGTCATTTAGTACTTCGAAATAAGGTTGCAAATTGTTGCAACCGATATATCACGGCTGTCGCTCTTTCGGAAACCCAAGGCTTAGTGCTCAAAGCTTGGCTAATTCCCTGTCTGCTGCATACACCTACTTTCCATATTAGCAAGCTCTAATCCCGGTTCACTAGAAGCTTTCAATGTAAATAGATCCCTTGGCTAGAGGCTGGCGATTCTAACTGGCTACTTCGGGTTCTAGCTTAGTAAAAGGTAGGCTTTAAGAATAAATGTACTTTGTAAACTGCAATGCGCACGGCATTATATGGAAAATAAATAAAATATGATACGTATAGTTCCTAGCAACATAAATAGTAGAGGAACCAACTTCAACTTTTTAAACTTGGAACTTTTGTTTCACTAAATTAAAAACTGTGTTCGGTTGATCAATCATTTTAAATTAATTTTACTTGATTGATTACCTACGATGTTTATCAACACCAAATGTTTCCGGAATAAGTCCTTACAAACGAAACTTTCTGGTTCCGATCCATCAACGCAAACACCGTAAAACTGTTCTAAATAATAATACACTACAAATTAATTAGAGTCAAGTATTTAGCATATCTCGCCGCTATGGCCCTCACGCTTCGCCACGTGACATCCGGTTATCCGGACTAGTTACGGATTATCATAATCGGACAGTGCGTAGGCTGGCCCGCTCTATTATACCGAAATTATCCGTAATTATACCACATTCTCGTTAAATGGGAACGTGTTGACCATTTTTATGGAGATCAATGAGCTCTGCCAAAATCATGTGAGATGTTTGATCTATGTATGTAGGTATTCAACACTGCATGTTCAAAGAGCTAGGCTTTCTACAATGCGTTAGTTTATATAATTCACTAACATGTTGCATTATCATCATCAAAAGCATGTGAAGGTCCACATTTTGGGCTTTCTCAATTCATTTGAATCTGAATTCGTTCATGCGAGTTTCATATAACTGATGCAAGAGGCTGAACCTTCCATCAGACCGCACTGAACCCAGCATAGTGGAACGATAATCTGTATGTAAGCTGTATTTCTCAATAGTTTAGGAAAATATAGCTCTCACAAATAACGGCCTAGCCTATGTTTAATATACAATTTAATTGGCAAGTGGGTCGCGATGAGACAACACGCAAATACATTGTAAGTGACTTGTACGAGAATAAAGTGGGCGCTTCATTAGACTACTATGGCATTATTTAGTTTTCTCATGTGCTATTTAAACGCAAAAATACAAACAAACCGGCGTTTTAAGACTTAAAAAGGTAAGTAAGCATTTTCCATATTCATTATGGCTCTAGAAGGTCGTGTCAATACACAGAATTTAATCAAGACTGGCTGCGTAGAAGCACGTTGCGAGAATCGTAATAGAAAGAGGCGCCACACTTAGTTTTGAGTGCCATAAATGAAAACAAAAAGTCTACCTATTCATCTTGTGTGGGTTGGACATTGGAACATCGTCAATACTCTCTGTAAAGGCACAAGGATCATTTTAGAATTGTCTGTATACTAGGCGGTTCTAAGTGACTTTTCACGACCAAAGCGTATAATATAAACTATCATACTAAGGTGTCTTATACAATGTACAAAGAAATGACATCCACTGCCAGATTGCAGTTAATATGTATTAAATATTAATTTTACTGCCTTTTTGTTTTCGCACATCACTATTACTGATTACTCGGCTGCAGCCTGGGGCGAGTTCAGCATCATCCCATTTCAAAAACACTTGACATCCTATTCAGCAAATCTTTACAATAGATTACCTTTCCTTTTTACATTGTTTTGTTAAAAGTCTACGCAATAACTCTCAAGACGTATGAAAAAGTCTGTCACGGTATCGCTAGAGGCAGTTTCAGTTGTTGAGGGCCAAGTTCATCATTGTAGGTAAGTTTAATGCCCGGTCCAAATTATTCCAGTAGTATTTTAGTCGACCGATCGAATCCAGCGCTGGAATATCTCTAGAATATACATTCCAGTGAGCAATCCAGCCCAGTTACTGGATTGACGGTCTACTTTTTCATTTCAGCTCGCTTATTCTCATTGTCACAGTAATGCTACCAATTCAACAGCTTTTGCAAGACTGGAGTAATGTTCTGGACTGAATTGATTCACTGGATTATTGAACTAGAATAATGTACACCGGGCTTTACTCAGAGTGCTTCAGAGTAAAAATGACACGTCAGTTTCATATTATGATAATAATGATCTACTCTAGTTTTTAGCCTGTAGCAAAGGTACTTGACATTTATGAAGTTGGTTCTTAGTCATCTCCATTCTGATTCAAATCAGAATGAACCGCTTTGAATAGGATTCGTCGAACAAAGACAAGGCTCATATACTGACTACTTTCACACGATGCTCTTAATATCTTTGAAAGTCATTATGAAAGTGATCTAGTTGAGTTTTGGAGGCACCAGGGTGGGACTTAGAAAAA
The DNA here is from genome assembly GCA_918843925.1 of Eulithis prunata. NCBI lineage: Eukaryota > Metazoa > Arthropoda > Insecta > Lepidoptera > Geometridae > Eulithis > Eulithis prunata. Next base: position 2,642,349 of record OU974014.1, on the reverse strand, counting down.
AATTTGAGGGGTAAATTTTAATTTCTTTTTACCCTAGATTTTTTTTAAAAATTGTAATCAACCCTTCTAATCTTTACACTTTTGTCAAAGAGAGGTGTTCTTTTTTTGGATTTATACGACCTAACCTAGTTAGATTTATAACTCAAGCACGAAATCAGGTAGTACCTAGGTAATATTAGCGTGGAACGAATTTGACTATCTTATTCAGGAAAACATTACGTGTCACGGAAACTATTACACTGCCTCCTGTTACTAACGGCCTATTACAATTATGCAACTTTACCGGCAGTGTATTTTGAATATACGCACGATTTCACGTTAGCAAGATCATAGAAGAAAATTATAGCATGTAATTTTCCTATGAGGTTTTCACAATAATATCATGACTGTTTAAATATTGATACCTACCTCCACTGACTTCAGAATTTTTACAGGACTGAAAATCTTTAGCGTGAAAAAAAAAATTAAAACGACTGCTATTCATCTCCGTGTGTAAATGCAATAATACGTTCCTAATTCTATTTATCTGATTGCGAAGTTACTCTACCTTTGTAAATGGGAATATTGCTACAGTCAAATTAGATGTAGTATTTTGTAATTAAACTGGTCAACGTTTGACCTGATGTATTCCCAGGACCACCCTAAGTACGCCCACATTACCGTATATTCCCACACACAGTCACAATTACACAACCATAAAGAGTATTGCTAAGCTACGGCTCAAACTAATCTTTGTAGCAGATTCTGCTCAGTACATTAGTAATGTTCTTGTGGTTTGTGATGCCAAGAGATACGACGAGATTAGGAATTTTATACAATGTCATTAGATATGGCACTTAACTACTTAGGTACCTTTCTTCGTGATGTTTTTATAGTTCGTTTCTTATGTTAATGTTTCTAAGGGGTGGTTGGCATCAACAGTTTTATCAATAACAAAACATTCGTTACTCATTTGTTTTAGATTATCTTATAGGTACTGCACTTTCATTGGTCAGTAACCTAAAAAACACGCCATAATATAAAAAAAAATGCTTCAGCCAGTGATTCAGAGTTTAAGATTATCGTTAAGCTAAACCTAGTTTGTTAGACGGGTTGTAGTCCGATTTAATTTGTAAACAAACCATTGAATTGCGCTTTTGTGTTTGACACCGCACTATTTGTACTAAAGGTCAACTGCAACAGACATTACTATGGGTACACAAAGTTCGTAGGCGTCCAGTCGTGAGAGTAAACCTAGGGCGCCAAACTATATCCTTTATCAATATTAACGAAAACACACGTAAAATACATGATATTAAGTGCCATTATCGCCTGTCACATGGTCAGTTTATGAGTAAAGATTACGTAAATAACCACCCTCAGTTATCTGCATATCTAGTTTATTTATCTGAACCATGTTTATTGGTACGGGTTTAATCCAATAAGAAGATACGTATGTCCATTTAAATATAGATTTTAGTTTACACTAGCTTACGCCCGCGACTTCCACCGCGCTCCGTGTGATCCTTTTGATTTTCCGGGATAAAAAGTAGCTTATGTGTAAATCCGGGCTACGAACTATATTCCAAGTTTCATCCAAATCGAACCGTTGTAGCGTGATTGAAACACAAACATCCAAACATCGAAACTTTGACATTAGTGGGATGGGATGGGATTTCGTTCAAAGCCACTGTGGATATTTTGTTGCTTTTTGAATTTAGAATCATCATTTCCCTGCTCTTATCCCACGCTAGGTGGGGTCGGCACAACATGTTTTCTTCTTCCACTCACTCCTATCATTCGTCAACTCTGAATCTACACCTCTCACATTCATATCCTCTTTCACACAATCAAACCACTTCTTCTTCGGTCTTCCTCTACTTGCATACCCAGCCACACTCATATTCATAACTCTCTTCGTTAGGTATATGCCTTTCATCCCTCCTCATTACGTGTCCATACCATGCTAATCTACCAATAGAATAGTCTACCTAAATATTTCCACGGATTCCATAAACAGATTTTAGGTCTTACTGTCAAGATTTATAGTGCGGTCGTTATATGTAATGTTATGACATTTTACGACTGTTTCAAAGTTTTTATTTATCAGACTAATAAAATTGCGCCGCGTAGGAGTGACCTACTGAAGTTTTGATGAATGGAAGGATCTGGTTACAGAAAGCTTAATAATTTTTACGCTCCAGATATTTGATGTGACTTATGAAGTTATATTATAGGTACTAAATTATAACTCCTTTTGACTTTTAATTCTCATCTTAGAGTACAGAGAGGTACAACTTTTGTATATTTATACCAGTTGCCGTTGACCTAATGTATTAATCTTCCTACAATAGTATTAGATTCCTTCAGGAAGTACCCAGACGCAATATCGCAGTTTTTGTTCGTATCTCTACTCTTTACTTTAGTACAATTTTTTAAACTGCGTACAATAAAGTAAATTTTTGAACACCCTCTGAGATAATTCAGATTCAAATCGAAGCTTTGGCTCCACTTTATGTCCATCGACCTCACCTGAACTCTCCCACTAGAGGGGGTTATAGAAAAAATAAACAATGTATGAATGTTATCCCTACTACGGAATAAATAGTTTTTCATTGGGGAGCATATCCATACGTTTAGATATTTCCATCTTCCCGACCAGTCGGACAAATGTAGTGTGGATTTTTTAAATATTGAATATTGAATAGGACCATCTTTTGGCTTCATCTCACCTGATGGTAAGCGACGATGAAGCAGACGATGGAGCAAGACGGTCTAGAAGACACTTATTCACTATTGCCTTGAAGACATTCAGGTTATAGTGATCAGATTATTAGGGATAGGAATCATCTTCACGCATAGGTATTCAAAAGCCCACACACACAAGTCATCAGCCTACCCGAGCTCTCAAGAATGCAAAGTACAGGTGCAGTTTTTCCGCCAATTCCTTTCACTGGCCGCCTACGTGCGCCGGCGCCAGGCCGCAGGCGCAGGCGCGGATCCTAGACGCAGACTGCTAATTAAAATGGACGCTGCTGATTTATAGTATCGGTACAGTACTGGCCTGTGAGAAACAACGTATTTTAAGTTGCTAGGCATTTTTACATTGCCATTAAGATTATTCAGTTACACAATAGGTAAACTGGTAGAGAATGCTCTGTGGTATTAAGTTCGCTTATGACAGTGTTTTGTATCTTTTGTTTACTTCTACCTAGATTTATTAGTCCATGCTTATACTTAAAATGCGTTGCATGGAATGATCAGTGGTCTGACTCTGGTGACTGAATTTTCGAGACTCGTGAAAAGTTATGGTTATTTTTGCAGGTCGAGTGAGTTTGAGATTTTCCCTAGTATTATAACTTAAGATACGGGTTATCTGTCAGTTACAGATGTATAGAGAGACGTGTTTGTTGCCTGATTATTCCAGGCTCACAATTTATTCACCAATATCGACACAAATCTAAACAAATCAAGTTATAAATTGTTATAATCTTAGAGTCACATTCACATTGATATTAAAGCACTGACTGAAATTTTAGTTCAAAACGCATACAGCTCTATATTGCTCCCAGTTATTTTATATACCAAACTTTGCATAGGTATCACTTTATCGCATCAAAATTTAGCACCTTATCTGACACCTTCGGATATGAATTATTCCACCGAATACCGAGACTCGGCGCCATTTGTAGGCGACAGTGGTGGGCGAGATCCCTGACCCGTAGATTAGAATAGCCAACAGGTATCCGACCAGAATCGGATTTGATTTCAAACTATTTTGAGTTAGCAAACAAGTGGATTAAAAAAAAACACCTTAACAAGAAAGGCACAGAACAAAGGCTAGCAGAAAGGAGGTGCGTGCTGCTACCAGACTCGGCGATGATAAGTAAAACTTGATATCCAAAATCTGAGTTTATAGTGACTGATTTTGTCGAAGATTCTAGTTTAAAAATAAAATTAGTTTTTAACTGATAATAGGGATAAAATACAATGGTCTTAGGAATAATCTAATAAGCTTAATAATGAACTTGGCATTCCTATTCAACTCACTAGTGGGACGAAACTTGCCGAAACCCAGTGGGACGTACGGGAATGAACGGATATCTCGACAGCTGACGTTTTGGCGACATTCCATGTCTGAACTGAACATGTTTGATTGCTCATTTTATGTAAACAATACAAGAGACGTAATCAGCTAAAGTAAGATTAGTTGTACAAGTATCTCGGTTCACGTCAACTGTTGAGCATTTCAAGATAATGGGACTCTGAGTGAAGGCCATGTAAGATTAGCTTAGAGAACTTGAAATCTAATCATGCAAGTTACTGGTTAAACAATATATCTGCGTCTAAGCAATAAATAATTATATTAACCTACATTAATCTATTTTTTTCAAGTTTCTAATCACACATATTTTAGCGGACACAAAAGCAAAAGTGAAAATTGTTTGTAAAAATCTGATTCTCTGATCTATTTATGTATAGTACCTAACTCTCAAATTTGCGAGAATAGACAATGTATCTTCAAAATCAATTAAATGTTGACTCAGCGAAGAAGCTGATTATCATGTGAAATCTGCTATCTGATCTATGATCGAGTATTTCACAACAACTGGCGCCATCTACTGGCGCCTGCCTTTCGTTTGTATTGCTTCAATGCAAATTCGACGCAATTTTAACGTCAGAAAAGTTAAGTTTTGACTAAACTGTTGATTGCTAACTTATTAGGTCTTTAAAATATTATGTTGGAGTGTACTTTAGATCTACACCTCTTTTGGTTCCCAAAACAAGATTTACGACGTTCAGTCCTTCAGAAGTTTCCTTTAATACATTATTTCAAGGCTTTGTACGTAGGCGCACTTCACCGGCCTGTAGGCACTGTACCTACTAGTAGGCAACGGAGGCTCAGGGGTTAGCACCAATAGTTCTGACAATCGTAAACGTATCGTAACGCAACGTATCCGAGATACTCTGCGCTGTGACGCTGCAATATTTGGCAGTTGAGCTAGTGTTGACGCGCAATATGATTCGAATACGTACCGTAAACCTAATGTGTTCGAACGAGGATACAGGCGACTGGGCCCACTACAGAACTGGGACCGCGGTCCCAGTTACCTGAACGAATGCGGCAGCAAGTCAGATTTGTTCGTGATCCTTGTCGCTGACGTGCAGTGTGTGTGACTCAAATACGGTTTACGTTACGCAACGATTGTCAGATTTGTTCGTGCTTACCTCCCTTGGGAGATTATGAAATTCGGTTCGCTTTTCCCGGTGCGTAGGCGCTAATTACACCGTCACTGGTTATTTACTATGGGTAATGCCGTCAGAACTAATGGGCGGGTGTTTGGATATCTGATAAGTCTAATTGTAGGGCCAAACGAACTAAAAATGATTGTGGGCAGCGTGGAGATAACTTAGCGTGAGCGGGCAGTGGCACGACGTGTTTAGGGTTAAACTTTTACTTTACTTTGCTTTGACTTGGACTTGTCAATTTAGCTGTGTGTCTGTGAAAGTAAATTATTTTTAATAAATGAGCGAATTGCAAAAATTACCTAAGGTATGTTTCACAGGATAGTATTTTCATAAATATTTCTGACGTTCCATTTTTATCTTTTCAGGTAAGTACTGAAAGACGTGAGCTTCTACAAGACGGATTTAATCTACCATACGAATCTACGCCACTGGTTTGTACGAAGCTACTGGTTGTACTTTAGCTAGTTACATATTCTTCTTCTTCTTCTTCTCTTCATTAATGGCCTGTGTCCGTCATTTCGACAGACAATTTTGCCAATGTCAAGTGATATAATTGTAATAAATAAGTCAAGTCAAGTCATTTGTCAAGTCGTCTGTCGTTTGTTTTGAAAAGAAAATGGTGGATTTTCTCTTCAAAACCTAACACGAATTTTCACATTCAGAAAAATCACTTTACACATAGTTACATATTAATAGGTTTAGGTAACTAGAAGTCAACTCTGTCAATGTCAATAGGATTCGGTACTTCCGCTGAAATTTTCGTCTCTAGGTACCTTTGGTAGGTACTCACTAAAGACTTCAATTTATTGTTCCATCAAAAACTCCTTGTTACTTCATAAATAAGCATAAAATCTGTTTATTCTTCCTTTATTCTCAGGACTTCGATACAGGCACGCACAATTAAATTATTCAGCGCATAGGCTGCGAAGGTACTAGGTACCCATAAAAGCAATTCGAAACTCGTAGCAACTCGTAAAATCGAAACTGAACGAGGGAAAAACGGTTACAAGTCGTCCGGGACCTGTAAGGTAAGAGGTCGATTTAGAACCGTGTATGCCTTAAATTATTTCAAAGCGCTGCCTATCGTCTCAGATCTACTAAAGATAGCCAGTGTTTCGTGCGTCATTTGTAATGGACCTACCAATTTTTTTCTCAACGAAACGTATGGTTAGCTGAAAATGCTCTTTCTCGACCTCGAAAAAACAATTGTTTTTAGGGTTTCAACCGTCGGGTACTGGAACCCTTATGATGTGGATTTATTGTATGAGTATAGCGTACGGCCTTGCAGTCACATTCGTATGCCTGCAAAAATATAAAACCGCGTTGGGCTATTTCCATCTTTCCCACTAATTTTATTCTCCTAGTAGGGATAGCAAAAATATTTTGAACTTAATAATTATGGCCGCTTAATGTCGTGCTGTGCTGAATTTTGCTATATACGTGCCTAAGTCTTATCTGGTAAAGATTTTATTACACTAATAAATAGTGCACGTAAAGGTTGATATTACAAATAGTAAGTAGGTAGATAGGTATTTTATTAATAAACTAGTTTACCTTATTAACCCTATCATATTATGATGTAAGTACATAGTTCGTTATCATTTTTGCATTTTAAATTCGACAAATAGTAGGTACCTACTTACCAATTTCATAACAATATTTCTGAGAATCGCTACATAGGGAAAAGCGTGGGCAACGCGTAGGCTGGCCTTCTGTAGTTGACAATGGTTAGGTTTCAATTCGAAACATAAAAATATTTGGAATAAATTCCCTAGGGTAATAACGTAATTTCTTTAATTTTTGTGTAAAAAACATGGTTTTTGTCGTTTTAAAAACATGCCCAGTGAGTAAATAAACGTTTGTAGAAAATAAAGAGCTCGCCCGCGCCATAAACCTAAGCAAAATTACCCCTTGCCAAAGAAATTTATTTTATTCAAAAATGTACCCTCGTTTACCCGGTGCCCGGGTTCCCAAATCCTTTTGAATCCTGCACACTCCAATCACACAATACATCCATCCCTTTCGCATGCTGAATGTGTAAGGGAGACATAAATATATCTCTGATGGGCCGGAAAATCAACAGCGAACGTAAACAGGGCATTCTTTCTCCCTTACAAATGATTTTCTCTGCATAAAGTATGAATTGAGCCTTCAGATTTGAAGCATAATCCTTACACAACAGATGTTATTTGCGAGTCGGTCCTCAACTCATTCCAAACCAACTCGTCCGCGTGGGATGAGTCTATATTTTCAATCACTAACTGGATCCAAATTCTAATCGCACTGAAATTTAGTACTGTGACCTAAGGACTTAGAATGTGTTTTGTTTAATTAGTCTAGATTCTAGACCAATGTTTCCAATAAGTAGTTTTCCAGCTTGGATCCAATAGCATGGAATCATTGACAAAGCAAGCGAGCGGTTAATATTTTTCCCGCCAAACCTGATCGAGAAATCATAATCATTCTTATCATTTTCTCATGACATGATAGTGGCGAGCAAAGTTTAGTGAACTTTGTAACGGTTTATCCACTTGATAGTACAGGTTATCAAGGGATTATCAGCAACTGATTATTGCAAAAAGGTTAAAAACATGATAACAAACATTTTTATAACATCGCAAAAGTTATGAGGCGAACGGGATTCATTATTTTGATTTGATTAATTAATATCAACGAGTTTTTTTTTATTTTATAAATTAAAACCATCCAAAACCAATATAGAGCGAGAGCGAACTGGAAAATAAAATAATTATTTTTATTCCTTCCTACCTTTTAATAACAATACCCTGTACGTCCAAGCTATTATTTTAGTACCTATAGGTAGGTTAGGTACAACCCACTAAACCTATTTCCAATACCTATCTTATTCTAATTAGCATTGTGTTATTATAAAATTATTGGGTTTCCCAAAAACTTATTTTTCCTGGTTTTTGCGTGCTGTTATCGAAATGTCAAAGATCAAGAGCCAAAATGTTGATAAAACATTTTTATTATATACTAGCTGATGCCTGCGACTTCGTAGTAATACTAACAAGTAGTTGCAGATTACGGTATAAGTAATACGTGCCTATTAGATACTCACTATGTCTGGAGACACGTTTCAACGTAAAACAAGTTAATTAAACTGAACAAAACAAAGCGCAAATCCCAATGAAGGAGATGTGAGAGTTCATTTAGACAGAATTTCGCGTTTAAAATCTTATTACGAACGTAAGCGCGAGAAAGTGCCACAGCTTGCACACAATAGCTGGATCACTCTAAAGTCTAAATAAACATGGAATAACATCTAGACGACTGCTTATTTTGGCTAGTTAGCATTAGTTTTGGAACCGTGTGGTTATTTCAAAGCTTAGAATTACCAAAAAATTGAATATGAACAATTTATACGAATCCAATTTTCGAAGTAAGTACAGTATTATTATCATTCTTTCGCCGTTTACACGTACTCGCAGGACTTTTGCCATTCAAATCCAGTGCCCTTTGCTTGCGTTAATTTTCGTTAATTCGTCCCACTGGTGGGATGAATGGGAAGATTTTAAAATAACTTCCCGTTCGGCCCACAAACTAAACCGTCCCCAAAATTGAGGTAAAGATGATCCAACCTTAAGCTGCCTTCGTGTTTTTACGCTGACTGTTTTAAATAAAATTGATCTTTGTGATATTTCAATTACTAAAGTAGTGAGCTATGCTTTTTTAGACAATCTCTACTTATAAATAACAGCTACTGAAGCAGCTGTTTCTTCGGCAGCTACGTCACAGACTCATCCCAGCGCTGTTCAAATTACAACAGAAGAATGACGCTTTGTAAATTATCCTCTGAATTCTTTTGAAGAATGAATTATTTCAACTAAAGTAAATTGGTGTCGCCTATAATACCCAGACGTCTTGCTTTATGAAGTGTAAGTCTGCAGGATTGTGATTGGAGAATTCTTGAAAAATGCGATTTTTGTTTGTATTTGGACTGATGTAGATAGCTGCTTTTGTGTGAAGGAATTTCGGAAAATAATTTTTGTATCTAGAAGTTTTTTGTCTGCGTCCCGCCATCAAATTTCGATCCTACGAAAACTGTAATCTAAAAAACCTTTATAAAATCAAATTTTTCTACAAAATATCTGTGTATAAATCTAAATTAAAAATGCAGCTTTAGGAGAACAATATTTTTTTCTCTTATTATTATTTTTTACGACAATAAGGCCTATTACAACTTACGAGATTCAAGCAATTTTCTAGAAATTCAGTCGTTCCTAAGTCCAAAAGTTAATTCCGTCGAAATGAGCCTGCGACCGTCAGTGGAGCACGTAATCTTCTTTCATTACCTACCTACTCGTCAAACGTACGAATGGACGATATTTCACGAAAACATCAGTAAACGAGTATTGTTTCAGGCTTTTAAAATACTATTTTAGGTGTTTACTCTAGCTAGTTTAATGTGATGTAAAAATAGTTTGCAGACACAAAATAATTATCTCAGTAGTTTAGCGTCCTTTTTTTTGAAGTTGGTTAAAAATAGAGCAAAACAGGCTTTTTTATCAAGGAGTTTCAAAGTACTAGATATTTTAGGAATATTTTATCTATCGGGCACTTCACTACATACCTACTATTCAGTCAAGTGCGATCCTTTTCAGAGTAGTGTAACCACGAGTAAAAGAAATTACTCGTAGTCACACTGGTGTAGCAAACCGGTGTGACCACGAGTCCGTCGTCATATGTGGAAAAGCAGGTGAAGTAGGTATGAAATTGAGCCAGCAATGGCTAAATTTAATTGCGCAATGAAGTAATCGTAACTATAATGCCACAGTGGTCTAATTAGTATACATAAATTATATCAGTTAATAATCTTGGCTAACCTTTATTTGACCTGACTCTGATAACACCTCCGCTAACCGATACATTCTGAGGTATGCTACACCGTAAAGTACTAATTAATGTGATCGTTTCTACAGAATTGTCGTGTTTATGTAAAATTTTGTTAATAATGTACGTAATTCATGACTGTTAGTTCAATTGTGGTTCTATTGAATAGTGCGTGATATCAGATAAATGTTTATGATTGATTTCATTGCTGTTTAATGTTGCCAATAATTGAATAGTGGACAGAACGTTCAATTATATTGTTGGTAAGTTATGCCGACAAAATAGTTCTGTAAGTAAAGTAGTGCTCCTTATCGTGAGCAAAAATTGATCAACTTACGTTTTTGTACAAATAGTAGGTAGTAAGTACTTAAATATTGTCAGTATTTTATATTACCTACCTTAAATGTGTGTACAGTTTTGAGCGCAAAATAAACTGGAAATCACAATTCAATTTATTAATAAATAAAATAAATCATGTAAGAGTCTAAATTCAAAAGCGGAACAGTTTTATTTTATATCTGCTTAGGTTGGGTGAATCAATTTAGACCACACAATGATTCATTTGGTAGTAAATGCTAGAAAGGAGGTACAAAAGAACATTTTTCATAGACTATGGTTCACTGGCCTTTCTAAAAGATTTCTTCAGAAAAGGTAACCACATAGCGATCTCAAACAGTACACGATTGAATCTGGCAATTATAAGTCTTTCGGGATTTCAAACTTAGAAGTTTCTTCAAATTTAGAAAAAACTCTTTACTTTAAATTGACTTAGAACTTTCAAAACATTTATTTTCAGCTATCTTCCAGGCCAAGTATTTTTTACAATAGGTACTAAAGCTCAGTTGAAGATACTTTGCGCGTCAAACGTAAGAGTGGCTTCAGTCACTCCTACATTTTAATACTCATTCATTTTCTGGCATAAAATCTAAAGGTACGTTTTGAGGCACGCCTCACCCCGACCTTCCCATAGCTCGGAAGCCCCATGGTGCTTTACCTTGGTAGGAATTGCCATGGTAACAGGGTAATTTATACGCCATTGTCTGACGGACGTGTGACAGCTCGTCGTGACTATAAATGACTTGCTTTCTTTGTAATATTTCTCTTGAGTCGTAAGAAGAATTGCAACAAGAAAATATCCTTAGTTGTATAATTTTGGGACGAAACAGTAATAGAAATATTAATAAAATTTAAGTTATTCTTTCGTCCCAGTGGGATGAGATACCAGTAGTCTGAATCTGAAACTAGAATAAATCTGTATTTGACTCTTCATCAATATGTACATATGGCTAAGATTAATCTTAAAAATATAAGACTGGTAAAAATAAGTGGGTAACCCAATAAACTTACTTTTTTAAATATACGCACCTAAGTCAGGTGCAATTAGCTAAGTATCAATATTCTGAGCAAGCAGTTTTTCAAAAGCGGCTATGTGTTATTAATTAGCTTTGTTCTCTTCTAACTAACGACAAAACGGTTAAACAGCCCGATAAAAATCTCAGCGACTGTTTCAGTTTAGAGCTAACTACGAAAATAATTAGTTTCAACGTTAACTGGTGTTAAGCTGTTAACTGTTATAGCGTTCGTTATAACTGTTTTTATTATAAAAGGAAGTCGCGTTTTACGAGCGTGACAAGAAATGTCACAACCTTTTTGGAATTAAGTGTACAGTTTTGGTTTTATCTTAAAAGCTCCCGTTTTATTGAGAAACCAGGAAACAACAAAAACTATTATAGTTAAGTTTTTGTAGGTAAAGTTCTGTCAATATGATATCTGTCGTGATATCACAGTACGGCCCTGGCGGAAGACCAGCGTTGGTTGCCAGTCATCCAACATATGCTGAGCCAGGGTACGTTTTACGGCACACTGGACTACCTTATACCTAGTTTACTTATTTTATGTAGTACATAGTCTTTAGTTTAGTTAGCATTTAATTAGTCTGTATTGGTTTCTGTTCTACTATGTGTCGTATGTGTCGTAGTCTAGTATGTGTCGTAAATAAAAAGTATACTTATTCTTAATATGAAACTTAGAAGAACTATAAAATGAAATTGATAAAAAATTGGCAAGCACAACATTTTGAAATTGTTCTACGTGGTTCTAATACCATCACTATCATAAAATTACAAGTATAAATTCGGCAGAAGTACCTACACGTAATTTTTTTTTTTCTGATCTTTACCGAACAGGAAGTATTAGAAATAACCAAATAGTCAACGTTTCGTTAAATGTATAATTTCAATTCAAAGTGTGACCACGATTTTAGACAATTTTAATATTTCGTGATGGTATATTGATTTACCTACCTTCGTCTGAGTGATTAAGGTTGAAATTAATGATATTTTGTATTCTTTGTGCATATCGAGCCATGTGCCGCCTCTTTATAATGAAAGTCACGAAATTCATCATGAAAGATAGGGTGCAGGCACCTGATTCTGACGCAGGTTTCTATTGTTTTACAGTTTAATATAAATACTTTTTTTTGTATAATCTAACCTGCCGTAACTAAAGAAGTCCGTACTACCTTACCTAAGGGCAATGGTAACACGATTCGTTTATTACCTGCAATAAAATAACACAAATATGCGGAATTAAAAAGTTTTTAATCAGCTCAAAATAAAAAAGAAAACAAATAAAAAAATTCTCTTCTTTCATCGATAATGTTTTTTTCTCTACATCCCGCCTGCGCCTACGCAATTTTATAATGTTTCATATTTTATTTGAACTCTGAACAATTTTTAGGATGCAAATGGCGAGCTTTATTCTAAGTTATTGAAGAATTTAACCGCAAATGATTCGGATATTAAGTTCTTGGGTAAACAAGTTAACTCCCTGTGAGGTCATCGAAATGTTGGAGCGTTTAATTTGCATCTCGTTGACACAAAAATCGTGGGTGCCGTGAATTTTGAAGAAAGAAAAAGTAAATAAAGTTTTTTGAGTACTTTACCGTAATTATTATTTATAGTAAGAATGTATTGTATAGGCCAAGCCCACACAGTTTTATACCGCGTTCACACTATGCCATTGCCGCTGCCGGCATTCATGCCGCGGACTTATTGCCACAGCAACATCGCGTTTATTCTCACCAAGGAGCTAGGGCATGAACTTGGCGATGTTGCTGTGGTAATAATTCCGGAATTAATCGCGGCAATAATTCCGGCATCGGCATGGGCATGTGTGAACGCGGTATAAGAATAAAGGCGATGTTGCTGTGGCAATAATTCCGGAATTAATCGCGGCATTCATGCCGGCAGTGGCATGGGCATAGTGTGCACGCGCTATAATGCATGTCGTGCATGCATGGTCTGCGTCGCGTCTAAATTTTGGCCTGCGACATAAATTGGTCACGCCCACATACGCGCTACGTTATGGTTGTCACGATTTTTCAGTGTAATTGTGATTTACGAGACGTTGAAAAAGGAACTAAAATAACGCCATCAATGTTTATTCCCGGAAAAATCCTACTAAATGTGCTGTAGGGGTAATACTTGCAACTTGCAGCTTGTTATTTAACAATTTACTTATCAGCTGCTTATGAGAAAGTACTCGTAAAATTTATTCTGCTCTACTCAAGACTCCAGCCAGGAAGTTGAATTACAATATAATATAATATATAGTATAATTCATTTATTTCTCCTCACAATCAATCGCAATCAGAACAAAACAAATGACTTCTACGACTACGGCTGCTAGTTTCCTAATTTTGCAAAAGCTTGTAAATACAGGCGTAAGTATACTTTTTAAAATCAGGTAAGTGTGCTAAATATTGTGCTTGTTACTGACAGATTTATACCATTAACACTTTATTTATTACTAGCCGTCGCCCGCGGCATTGCTCGCGTTCTAGACCCTTTAGAGTGCGACTTTTCAAAATTCCTTTCTTAGTGCGCCCCTACACTATATAGAACCTACCCTGCAAATTTCATACCTCTAGGACTTATAGTTTAGGCTGTGCGTTGATTCTCTGTCAGCTTCAAAAGAGTGTTATATAATTTAAAAAAAAAAACAAAAAAAAAATTAAATTATTGATGATGTAGTAACTTTGAAAGTTTGACATCCCTGCCATCAGGGCTGTCACAAGCCATGTATTTACGACTCAGTCATTAGAGATGCCGCGCCACACGTGCTGCAAAATGACAGAGACAACAGATCGCTTTGAGATGAGCCGAAAGTTGAAACTTTTGACAGAACTTTTGCCGTATATTTTGCTACGTTTTGTTAATTGCCACTGAAATTATTATATTGAGAATCTTTTCGAAGATATTTTTTAATTGGCTCCTGCTGTGATAATATCACCACCGATTTCATGATCGTTCAATTTTAAATACATTCTTGCTTTTGATTGTATCTTATTTTAATAAATTTTTTTAACCTATATCGTCCCACTGCTGGGCAAAGGTCTCCCCCATAGACTTCCAATGTTCTCTGTCCCGAGCTTCCTCTAACCATACTCTCTCGAATGCATCTAGTTCGTCGCGCCAACGCTTTCTTGTATCTTATTACGCAATTTAAAATTATGGACTATTTGGTACAAAATATGCGAAATATTTTTATTGTTACTGTTTGTCGTCAAAATGTCATACAAAGTTATAGCAGTAACTTAACTGTATATTAAATAGTACCAGAGGAAGAACCAGCAGTAGATTAAAATTAGCTACGCTTAGGCTACCTAGTTAGTTGCTATTGCATGTACATAATTTACTCCATCTCGTTATTATAATTGGGACGAGAGTATGATATGTCACAGGCCCAGCTACTTTACTGTGATCATTCGGACCAGAGTAATGAAATGCTAATGTACGTAGCTAGTGCATTTCAAAGAGCCGGTAATTACAAGAACATGAGTAAATGCAACTTGTTTCGTAAATATAATTTGTTTACGGAGAAGACGCACAATAAAACACAATTTAAATTATAATCAGATATCTCGTTTTGCGTTACTTTACGCCTCCGCTTATGACCAATATCTTATGTCGTGTAAATAGACATCTAAAGCTTACTTATAAAGCCATCTGCTGCTAGATTGGCCTGCTTATTTTGCTCAGCAGGACTAAATATTTTGCGCAAACAAAATATAAAATTTAACCACGCTTTAAATGAATCTAAAATTTTAAGAGTAGCAACCAAAAAAATAGCATTTGTTTGAATGAAATTCAAGTCAGTCCTTCACCATTAAGCTTTAATGAATACTTGGCAACAATTAAGTTTCTTAAATTACACTTAATCAACATGCTTCATGCGTTGCAATAAAATTTGATGATGCAAAAAGTACGTAACAGGTTAAAAAGTTCTCAGAAAGGTAGAAGCCGCGGGCAAAAAGTGACAGGCTGATGTTCTCCGATGTATGATTTGTAACACTTTGTTACTTGTTACAATTTGATTTGTTATGCATGTTGCGGGTTAACATACGATAAATATTCTGCTATAAGTTTTGGTATTATTTTATACGAAATATTGGTTTGGGCATAATATTTAATTTCTACTGGTGTTGGATTAAATACCTATGTATTGCTATTAATAAGTATATTTTAAGACAGTAGAAATAACTGGTCAGAGCAACTACTGAAAATAGCAAATAAAGTACTATAGAAGGCTTTTAGCGGTTGCAAATTCCAATGGCAAAAAATATACAATAAAATCTATTCATAAGTTACAAATAGATTTGACTGCCGTTCACTTTCTCCTTTTCAATAGATGGGTTTATTCCTTTTTTAATTGGCATTCCGGCAAAAAATTGCGCATTCAGTTTTTGTCGATCGCCCACGGGTGATTTAACGCTGAATGTTGCCAGTTATGTATCTAGGGAAATATAAAAAGGGGCAGAAATCACTACTTGTTACTAGATAAGACACTGCAACCAAGGTAGAGTCAAAAACAAAAACAACAAAAAAAAAACGTAATAACAAAACAAAATGTACAAATATGACATTTTTCAACAAAAAACCACGTGACCATTCCCACAAATTTTTGACGTTTTCTGAACAGAAAACGGTATATAGAGAAAAGTTCTTTAGAATAATAATAAGCAAGGTTGAAGTCATACCCCTAGTAAACATCCTAGCTACGACCCCCTTGTTAGCGCTTCTACAAATGGAAATAACTGGCCTGATGGGCTTGCAGGCTTTACAAATAGTTTCGATTCAGACGCACAAAATGGTTTTGGGTATTGAGTAGAACTCTACTTTCACAATGTTCTTAAGTGTTTATTGAATAGGCGTACAAAACATTACAAACCTGTTTATTACGCTTAAAGCCTTTTTATAGAGTTTTAAGCTCTTTGCATGTCTATTTTTTACTAAAGTTCTTCAGTACTTACTTTCTTAGCTTGATTCTTAATTGAAAGAATTTGAAGCTGGTGTGAAGTGAATAAACGAAATTTTGTTTCTCGAGGCTAGATTTTGAGGTATATTTCTATTTATACATTTTCCACGTGCTAATTCACGTCCAGCTATCTGAATGACAATACAAAATTCCTTCACCGCCCCTTTCGTCCCTTTAATCAAACGTGTTCGGTTAGCACATGATTAAGTACCGCCGATGTGGGACGCAAATTAACGGGGCAGCCCTAACTGGGAGTCAATGGTGTGTAATAGCCATGGCCCAATCAATTAAGACACGCAGGATAGTTACTGTTAGCCTGTCTGTGGCGTTGTCATATTCTGGACAGCTGCAGGGCTTTGGCTTACCCAAAGGATAACATCATAACTAAATATTAGCGGATAGAGAAATTGGAAAAAACGTAAAAAAAAACATTATTTTTATTTTTAAACTTTCGTGATCAAAACTACGTTGAGACGTCTTATAAAAATTACGTAAAAGTAGTAACTATAAAAGTAGCAATACCTACTACTTGTTACTATGTTTCTAAATGTGAGTTAAGTTAAGAGTGATACTGCTTATAACTTTTTAAAATTAAATTAATTGTTTAATTTGCTCCCGAAATAGTTTGAATTTGACAACCCTGAGCCAAGTCTGCAAAGCACGATATGCGCCACCCGCGATGTAATCGTACCTTTACGCCTCAATTATTCGTTAGTGTGCGCTCGCCTTTACGTTTGAGTCGTTGCGAAATTACCTATACCTCGTTCATTTTCCTTGCAAAAAATAATCCATGTTTTCATGTTTTGCGTTTAACCAAACCAAAACAAAGTAGCTTTATTTTCCATGAATTATCTTGATAATTATTCTAAAATCCCAAATTAACGCGATATTTTACAAATATTGAATAATGGTCAAACCGATCTCAAATGTTGCCTAATAAAAACTAATTGAGCCCTAAACATACAATAACGGGCAAATTCGGTAATTGGAAAAATTGTAAAGTGCTTCAAATAAATTCAGCTCAATTACAAGCCGCCACGTAAAGGACATTAAAATTCCAAATAGAATGGAAACAGCGACAATAATTTTTTCGACGGGGCGATAACAATTATTTTTTACGAGAAACACATCGCCATTGGTCCCTACATTCGACTGGCCACAGAGTAATATGAGAATAGAATCACAATAATGTATGCTACTGGATTATTGGACCCATATAAACCACCGTAAAATGAAAAAAGTTTTTTCATCCCACCATCTCGGAAAGAGTATTTTTAATCTTCAATATCTGAGTGGAAAAGCCGTTTTTATTCTCTAGAGGATAAAGTAAATTGAATTTAGAACATCGTGTGCACTAAGTTTGTGAATTAAAAAAAACATTAAACCTATTTACTGCTACCTCTATGGTGCCGAATATATCATACAACTTTTTTTTAATTTGTTAAAAACTCAGACTCGGAACCTTCTTGGTGTTCTTTTTTCAATTTGCTTTTTTTGCATTTAGTCATTTCCTCGCTGAGGTGGAATGAAAAGTTACGTGTTGCACTCGAGTGCAAAGATTTTTCACCTCGTGCTCTTTTGATTCCCTCGCTAACGCTCAGGATTCTAATTTTGAATCACTCGCTGCGCTCGTGATTCAATTTTAGAATCCTTCGATTGCTCGGTCATCAAAATTGAACACGCGGTTAAAAAGCTACTTTGCACTCTTGTATAACAAATAACTATTATTGAACAATAATGAATAACTATTTATAGGTTATTATTTTTAATAATTATGTTATCACTGAGTTTATTATTTAATAACTAGGTAGAAAAATGATTGAACGACTCGTCCAAGATTACATTACCTACACTGCGCCAATCACTTTGAGACATGAAGGTGCTTCCCAAAGGTCATATTTAGTAGTCTCGTTATTTTAGTAGCATCATCGTGACTACTACATTTATAAATATTCAATCTCTCTTGTTGCATGTTTCTAACCTAATTTGACAGCACTTTGAATTTACGTCTCAGAGTGATTGACGCAGTGCATTGACTTACAGGGCACGTCCTCATTGGACTTGCTCTGTGAGGTAATGCATTGTTATAGGCAGAAGTTACTACTTAACATCAGGTGAGCTATCAGCTTGTTCCATTATATTTATCACCTTAAAAAAAAAATTGCCGTTCCTTTAACGGCTATAATTTTAGAGAGAGCTGCCAAATTGGTTAGTTTCGAAAAATGCAACAAGATAATCAATACCAATGTAAATAAAGTGGGTTACCTACATCAGTATTATATTATCTGTGCTTACATGTACTTAGGTGACATTACCGACTATGTCCTAATTCTGTTATATCTATAATTCTATTCATATTTAGTCACACACCCATGTAATCAAGAATTTATAAAGTCATTCAGATCAAATCTAACACGATAAGTGATTATTTTAGATGACATAACGTTTGTCGCAAATGTTTAACATGATGATATTATCATACTCTATGATTGGGTTACTCACCTTGGTATGCTAGACTCGTATATGCTGATATGGAAATCGTTACTCAAGCGTAGATTTTGAGTAGAGGTTTTTATGCAAAAATCTATATGCTTGTGTCTGCATTAGTGTTTGAGCAGTGAATAAGCATATTAGGTATGGGCCTTAAACATGTTTCAAGGAAAGTAAAAGTTAAATGTAAGTTAATTAAATTCAATTTGCAGTGACAGTCTACATCTGTCTAGTAGATTTGTAGTTTTCAGCTTCAATTTTGGAAAACGAGACATTTATTAAAAATAACTTCTAATTGTCTTCGGGTGAATTAAAAATAGATAAGGAGATGGATCTAATCTTTCATTCCTATTATTAGTGGGAGTGAAAAAACATCTGACTAATAAAATAACACTCTTTTAAACTCTTTTTAACCGACTTCAAAAAGGAGGAGGTTCTCAATTTGGTTGATTTTTTATTTGATCTAAGTACACGTACACAGTATCATAGTATTAAATATCTAATATACACTAAGGGCCAAGCCAGCCCCTACTTATAGCATTTTATCCGTCGCATTAGCGTATACCAACATTACCAACTAGCCATTGTTTCGCTGACAGCCTTCAATTTGTTCACCATTATGGAAGTTAATCGGATAATGTTCACCAACAAATTAACCGACCGTTATACGCCAGTTTTACCCGACAAAAGTACCTATAGTACATTTTCAGAGTTCTTTAGAACTGTTATTTATATTACTTGCGTGATATACCTACGTGTATTTAAATAAATAAATTTGTAATCTGGGGATAAATATGTATCCGATTGATACAGAGTTGGACCAGTTGAGCTATCTATAAATAGTTTGCAACGGTTGGTAGATAGCTCAACTGTTTCATGTGTATTTTGTAAATATTGTAAATACTGTATTAATTGTAATTTTCTTTGTGAATAAATTTATTTCATTATGTACCATAAACATATGAACTTTTATAGTACATTATGGTACTAGTGTGGTACATTGGTGCTTACCGCCGAGGTGCCATTGAGACCCGAGCCGTAGGCGAGGGTCTTAAGAGAGCCGAGGACGGTAATCACCAATACACACGTGTATCATACGACGTTTTTCAACACACTTGTGAATAAAATAACTATAATTTCAACAGTGAAAACGAGTTTTGAAAAATGTTTCGCTATGGCGGGAAAAATCTCCTATGCGCGCGCATTGCGATCGGCCACAGACTAAAGAATGGGATGAGGTTTTTTTTTTATTTTCCGCACATAGGGTTTGCGTATATTCTGCCACGTACAAAATGGGGAATTTAAAGTTTTCTTTTATTACAGAGAAAACAAAAGTTATATTTGAGTGAAAGTTTTATTTATTAAACACGTACGAGTTAAAATTATCTATTTAAATAAGAAGTTGCATGAAATGAGCAAGCAATAGGAACATTAATTTATTTGTTCTATTGGACACGATCTTTTTTAGAATAAAAACTTTTTTAAGAACAAAGCAACTCAACCAAACAAATTCAAAAAAAAAAATCTATAACTCACTAGTGAGTTATAGCAATGAAAAAGTCACAGTTTGATTATGGGTGTCATTATGTGCCTAATTGCAGTGACCATAGAGCCACTTTATGAGCAAGTGTGTTGAAAAAACAGTTATTATACTGACAGAACACTTTTTAAATTGTGTTGTTACAGTTTTTTTTTTTATGATAAAAGTAATGGAACTAGCTGATAGCTCACCTGATGTTAAGTTACGGTTAGAATTAGATTGACTACTAAAATTACTATATTTACGGTAAGTACTTAAATGCTTAGGAAATAGACAAAAGCCATTTAGCATATAGAGGCTAAGTAGCAAGAGCATAATGACTAGTTTTACAAAACAGTTAAGACAACTTGAATCACAACTTTCATCTGAATTGCAAACCACCTTTGAACAAACAAACCATAAATCATGGAAATATAAAGCCATTATATTCAAAGACTTGAGATTAAACTAACGGAGATGCTGATACGGTTCTTTATCCGGGGAGATCCGACACCCACGGCTGCTGTAATGCGAATGACATTAAAATGTATTTTTATAAGAGTTTTATTCAGCCCCCACCTAAATGAGTCTAAGAGGCGTATTCTGATAAAGAAATCGATACTCAAGCGTAGATTTGAGTAGAGATTCTCATACAAATATCGATGCTCGAGTCTGGATCAGTGCTTGAGCATAAATGCGCGAATAAAATAATAAATGTCTCTACCATGTTATTTTAATACAGAACACAAACAGTAAAAAGCAGTTATAACTACATATAGGTACTGATGGCGTACCTACTGATGGCGTATAAATCATAATTTTTTAAAGCTCACCTTGTTCTCATATTTCTGCAAAGTAATAAATCGACTCATAAATCGATCTTATATCGATTATTAATCGAGTCGGCTGGCGCCAAGACAACACTGTAATTTTTGCGTTGCGATACGAATAACGCTAACCAGGACATACCTAAGCTACTAGAGATTACGTCTCCCTCATCCTCACAGAAGCTGAACAAGCAAGTGGCATTATAGGTACCTACTTAGGTCCGTATTCGTATTAACTGTTCAAGCACTGATCCGAATTCAAGCATAGATTTTATGAAAACTCTACTCCTATGCTTGAATAACAATTTATTTATCATAGCCCAACTTAGTATTTTTTGTCACGCTTCGAATAAGTATAGGTATTTCTTTGAAATTTATTTACAAGTAGTTTTATTGGAAACGAAAAAAACCCAGGAACATTAGATTTATGCAAAAGTCAAATAATTATTACTGGACATCGTCAGAAAGAAGCTTTATCTGCAGTTTAATCTAAATGAAGTCGCCATTTTGAAGAATGGCGCCAATAAAACCGATTTATCACAACAAATTTAGCTATTTGTATGTTTACTCAGCTCCTATATTTCCGATTGAAACCTGTTGCAATACCCGGTCAATAAATAAGTCGCAAATAACAGAATTAACACCTCAAAGTGTGAATAAGGTCTTCTGCACACTTGACGGAAATTCCGTCGCCAAACTTCCGCGGGAGTAAATCCGTTACCATACGATCGTCCGCGACGGACGACCGATCTTCCGCGTAGTGTGCCCGCTATTTGTAGTTTATATGCATGCAATGCGGAAACTCCGTCGCGGACCTTTCCCGACGGAACGTCAATACATGTTGTATTGACGTTCCATCGGGAAAGGTCCGCGACGGAGTTTCCGTCGTCCGCGACGGAATTTCCGTCAAGTGTGCAGGAGCCCTAAATGGTGATTTCACCACCGCCATCGCCGTCGTGACGGTAATGGCATGAACGACATTCGAATCATTATTAGAGCTTTATTGAAACTGAACCGTTGACAAAATAATCAGGTTGAATCGTTGCGTCTACTTAGAGTGGTTACGCGCTGCATCCGATCCGAATCATGAAAATTCCGATAAGTAAATTCGGACCGAATTCGGATATTGCTTTTCGCACTAAATCCGATCCGAATTGTGAAAATACGAATTTTTCTTTACCTACACTAGATAGCGCATCCAAGAGGGAGAGGCTAGGGGGCTAAAGCTGCTCCCTAAAAGCTATCAAAGCCCTCTAAAACCCCTAAAAGGTAATAACTTTAAAAGCTCCGGGTCTACCCATATGTGAATCAGGATTTGCCAAGGTAAACCCTAAATAAATACCTTGGTCAAGCCAAGCAAAAACTGAAGTACTGGTTCAAGCCCTCCCAAACCAAGATCCTGGAGCCGCCGGGTACTTAGATAAGACTAACTATGTGTTTTATCTGACAGCATACTCACCATATACCAAAACGATGTAAAAACAGCTAAGTGCTAAGATATTGCCTTAATAAAACGAAATAAAACCGATATGTACGAATAAAACAGTAGATAGGTTGTTATATCTATATACATAACCCTTAACTAACCCGTTCGTCCCACATTGGTCTGTGGAACCTGTCTGGTCCCTCGGACAAACCGGATCGTCGTGTGATAAAATTTCGCCGTAAATACCTGGAGATAGCGAGGAATTCTGATTGTGATTACGTCACTCAATTTATACTCGAACCACACACTAGTGGGTATTTAATGTATGTGTGAGGATGCCATTTGACCGCTATAAAAGTTATCTAGAGACAACTATCGCATCTAAAAAGTTTAAGTACTGTGTGGTTGAATTTTATACAAATTACGTAATCCTTAGCTGTTTTTTTTCATGGAAATGGTACAAAATTTGATAATTGTACAAAATTCTGCAAGGATTTGTGAGGACATAAAAGTTTTTTGTTTGCAATGCAGCGTAGAACCATCCTCTTTGAGTTATAAAGAGTATTGGTTCGCGCTGACCGGCAGTTTGAAAATGGAAGACCCATGGATGACACGACGAGCGAGGGCAGCGAGACGTGTCAGTCGAAAACAATGGAAAATAAGTGTGGACGTGGAAATACGAATTATTATGGAAATACTATGATTAATACATCTAAAGCTCTGTTTAATACTGTTGTAGCTCACATTATTTATAGTTTTTAATTCCATTAGATACGTTACGATTCTCGAATCCTTTCCCAATAACAAACAATAGCCATGAATATAAAGTATATAGTACAAACAAAATAGTACTCTTGTCAACACAAATTATATAATACCGACCACTTGGTTCGGTTCGGCTTCTAGACACCAGTTAAATAAACATAGACCTCGCCCTGTTCACCCATAATATTTGTCTACGATGATATACCGGGTGTTCTAAGATCACTCCTCAAAAACTTCGGGATGCCGTCAATATGACAACCCTTCCCAAAGAAACATCAGTGTAGCTAAAAAAATAAATCCGCTATTCCATAATTTTTTTCCAAGTAGGTTTGTTTCTAATGCATTTTGCAACCTACCTATCAGCAGTTTTTTTTTTCAAGCTACCCCTGTTGGTTCCATGGGAAAAGTGGTTTATATTGATTGGTACCTACTTTTACTTTCCGAAGTTTTCGGTAGTAGTCTTTTAACACCCTGTATTGTTCCCAATCCGAATCACGTAGTAGACCACCCGAGTTCTATTATACTAACCAAACGTTCAAACAATAATAACTCTTGTAATAACTAGATGTTTGTGGTGTCGTTAATAATACGACAGACGTGGAGTGGAAATATCATATTTAGCATCGACTGGTATAATGTGGACAATATGACTGCGTTAATCTTAATTGTATAGGAGTGTTTCAAACGTTCAAATATAAACTCACATTCCTGAACTAAGAATACTAAAAAAGCTGTCAATGTTCCTGAAACTGACTCTTTAGCTCATAGACTTTAAACTGCCGAAGTTTGTGATAATAATTGTTTTATATCTTAACTAGCCGGCGCCCGCGGCGTTACTCGCGTTCTAGACCCTTTAGAGTGCGACTTTTCAAAATTCCTTTCTTAGTGCACCCCTGCACTATACTACTAAGGATACTACCCTCCAAATGTCATACCTCTATGACTTATAGTTCAGGCTGTGCGTTGATTCTAAGTCAGCTTCAAAAGAGTTTTATATAATACTAGCCGTCGCCCGCGGCGTTGCTCGCGTTCTAGACCCTATAGAGTGCGACTTTTCAAAATTCCTTTCTTAGTGCACCCCTACACTATATAAGGAACCTACCCTCCAAATTTCATACCTCTAGGACTTATAGTTTAGGCTGTGCGTTGATTCTCTGTCAGCTTCAAAAGAGTTTTATATATATTGATGATGATGATATGATTTATGTATACCTAACTAGTATTGATCGTTGGAAGTATGGTTTACCTATAGTCACCAAACCGAGTAAGCTGTGAACTTGTTACGTAACAGAACTGCATCTGCAAAGGTACTGTGTCTTATACGTTGTATAAACTACAATCCTGTTGTACGATTGTCAGATAGCATTTTAACCCCCACTGTGTCCCATCTAGAGAACAAAACTGCAGATATTGGTAGGTCTGGTTGTAGAGAAACTTTGTAAGTTGTTGAACACCGTTGTTGTATCTTCGGCTTATTGCTGTGTTCTGAATGCGTATTAGAACATGCCTCGATTTAGATAAACATCGTTTTATGTTACCTTGTTGTCTGCTAAATGTACTGCATTGTGTTTCTTAACATTATGACCTAGGTGCACTTAGGTACACTAAAAGTTATTGCTCTCCAATTATATTATTATTAAGCCAATACTTTATTTGCAGGATTTATATCATCATCATCATCATCAATATACATATTTTAAAACTCTTTTGAAGCTGACAGAGAATCAACGCTCAGCCTAAACTATAAGTCCTAGAGGTATGAAATTTGGAGGGTAGTATCCTTATATAGTGTAGGGGTGCACTAAGAAAGGAATTTTAAAAAGTCACACTCTAAGGGGTCTAGAACGTGAGCAACGCCGCGGGCGACGGCTATTTTTATATAATTTTATATTGATACAATTTGATAGGGAAAAAGGTAAGAAGGCCTTTGCCTTGCAGTGGGGTAAGATAGGCTAGAAATAAAATAAACATTTTACCTTATTTTCTGAACAGTTTTCCAGAGATAAATTTAAGAGAATTTAAAATGAGTACGCGAAACCAATTGCAAAACATGCTATGTCCACTTTATTTACTTAACTCATAAACTGCCCTACTACCCTAGGGCCCTACTAGGTAGAACTTACCTATTCAATACCCATAAAGATTGAGATAACCTTATCCTAAAGCTTAAGCTCGCAAATAAAGCTTGATTTAAATTCAGCTTAACAAATTACACAAATTCACGCCACCGCTTGCTGTTATTTATCCAATGGCCCACAATGATACATTCGTCTGAGATTATAATCTGCCATAGACAAATCGAAACGTTTAGTTTATACTTATTTGCCACCCTAACTCGTCGGCGGTTTAGACTTAGAATCAAATCAGTAAACTGGTTTAAATCCGCAAGTTAGAATAAGCAGAGCTAGCAATTAGCAGATGATCTAGCTTCACTAATTGCTGTGAATGCATAAAATAAATGCATTGACATTTATTTTATTGATAAAATTATCGGTATTGACTACATAAATGAATATGTTTACTATTTATTCTCTAGCGTGGAAACCGGTAACATTGCCCGAGGCTCGCAGACAGCACGCTTTCACCATATATTATACGCTGGGCGCCAAAATTCCTAACCTATAGGATTTGACAATCTCTTGACAAGTCGTTTGACGGCTTTTACGGCTAAATTGAGGCAATAATTTGAAGAACGCTGGTAAATAAACAAGATGATCGAAGTGAAATGTTTGGCTACAAGCAGTTGTCGACAAAATAACTGTTAATAGGTGGTGGTGCCGTCCATTTGATTGAATAGCACTTGTAAACTCAAATACATAATTACGAATTTGACAACTGACGTCAAAGAGTACAAATTGCCGAGATTTAAAGAAGGAAAACTTAGACCTCTTAAATGGTTTAGCTTTAGCAAGATGATATTATAGAGTTTTTGAATCTGTAGTGTCCGTACCGAATTGGATAGATGACAATCGAATTTAATTTGAGATTATGAAATTAGGAGCCCGATTGGAATCTAAAACTTGAACTCAGAATCTTAAGTTTTGTGTGTGTAAAAACGTTATTTTATGTATGTACTTATCGATTCAAAATGCGTGATTATCTGATAGAGTTATTTCAACAAATAAATCTTATGAATAATAAACCATTATGATTTACTAAGATCGCTTTGACCCACTGCCTGGTCACGACAAGACAGTTTTCTACAAAATCTTTTGACGCAATCTATTATGTAGAATGTAGACATGATAACTTCTTTTATACCTATTAAGTACCTACTCAATTTACATTTCCATTATTATTTCGTTATGATAAAAAAAAATTTGATATAAATAAGGTATTTTAACTAATATTGGTTATATTTTATTTACTACTAAGTTTAATTTATTTCCTATGATACCAAAATTCTAAAAGTACACTTAGGTACCTACTAATGTCCATTTCTTTTGTTTTCAGGTAAGTTTCAACAAGAGAGCTAACATATCTGAAGCGTGTGGTTTGTACATGAAATAGACAACTTTTTTATTACTAATGCTATCAGAATTGATATGAAATATCTTCTTATAAACAATTAGCAAAACCAGTTTGATATAACTATATCTAAGTACCTACTACCTACCTATACCTATGTTGTTTGTTAGGCGGTCGGTAAACATCACTTAGCAAGTAAGCCTTACAATGTGACAAGTGACACTTTGACACGCGTTACAATTTCATTTCATGCATGACAATTTGATATTATTTAGTCCCGGTGGATACTCTACTAGTAATTACGGTCGTAGTCATAATTATCTTTTTTTTTATTCTACTTGTAGGTCTACTACATTTGCACTTTCACAATAAAATGTAGGTCAAAGAGTCAGAGAGGATATTATGCCTAATGTCTATTTGGTCTAATCTACATGGACACGAAACGAAAAAGTGTCTACACTTGACAGCTACATCATGAAATCTTCATTAGGTTTGTAATTTTTACCGACGTTCTTTATACGAGCACTTAGCTTTTTGCAGAATTGAGATGAGTGAGACTATATGAGTAAGTTATCTCATCCATTAGGACTCATAGGACAACCAGACGTACACACGTACAATACAGTCGATATGACACCTGTCCGAAGTGTCCGCACCAAGCGTTTTGCTTTGCCTCAACATTTATAATTATTTCTTATATTGAGAACCACTCACGCCCGTATGCTGATACAGAAATCGTTACTCAAGCATAGATTTGAGTAGAGATTCTAACATAAAAATCAATGCGTGAGTCCGGATCAGTGCTTGAACCGTAAATCAGCATACGAGCCTGTTTAAATATAATATTTATTGATACATATAGACTAGTTGTGACAAAATCATTTTTTCTGTTTTAATTATTGTTGTAAAAAAATGTATGACATTTATTACCAAATGCGTTTTACATGAATGGCCCTAACGAACACTAATCACCTGCGTAAATTGCAGATAAAATCGAAGCTTATAATAATAACCTCATCAATATTCTGATCACTATCGCAAAGCCGTAACAAAATAAATATATTTATCTTTAAACGCTAATTAACCGCTTAAGTAGGAGAAATCAATAATAACGGAAACAATAATAATTTTTTAAAATTGATAATACTTACCTATCTTACTTTACGGTACGGAGTAGGTTAAGCAAGAGACAATGGGGTAACGTACACAAAATAAAATAATACATTTACCTATTGCCAGCTATAACATTTTTTTCTTTTTGAAACAGTGTGAAGTAACTGCTCAGAGGGCCTAGTACTAGTTTTGGGTGTGTAAATCTGGTGTAAAACTATGTAAAACTAACAGTTCGTTAGGTGTCTACACGGGGACACGCATTGGGTTGTGTGCATGTCTCATGCGCGGTTTTGCTTTGCGTCAACATTCCGTCAGTTTAGAAAGATGAAAGGAAACTGTATCAAATCGAGCACAATCCATAAAGTATCGAGTGACCTTTCCATAAAGTAACCTAATACAAATATTTAAGTACCTAATTGACATAAAAATGCAGAAGTGACAAATTCGAAACAATTTGTTTTACATAATGTTGCCAGCTAAGCTTCTAATTATAATGAACGTTCGAAGTTCTATTCATTTAGAAAAGCTAATGAATAATTGAATATTTTATCACAGTTCCGTTAATAGCCCAATGGATGGAGACGATTAAAATGTCGATAACTATTTATTAGGAAAGACTGAAAAGTACCTTTTTCGAGAATTATATATTTTTATTGCAATTTTACAAGAGTTATAGGTACCTATGCCATTTTTACTTCAGTAAAGAGTACATAAAAGCGTGGGACATAAGTTTTGTTATGCAGAGCTTTCCTGTTGTATATTTCAAACGCATACAAAACCCAGTTCAAAACAACAAGAGTGTAAAATTATCGGCAAAGTTACGATTTTGTTTACCGAAGCATCCCCAGGGGAAGACGGGGCGAATGAGAAAATTGCTGTTTACGACCTTATAAGCAAACTCTAAATTGCTTGCATTCAACAAAAACAAACCATGACACTTTCCTGCTTAGCAAACATTATTGAATAAGGGGGTGTTCACACGTGTCCTAAAGATATGGTTCGGTGACACGTTTTCGATGCTGAATAGGTAAACGGAACAATGTGGAGAAACTAACATAAAGATATACCGTTCCCCATTCAATTGTACGACTATTTAATGATATTCGATTGTACATACGATTCAACAAAACCGATTTAAATTCCGGTAAAGCGTTTCCTCGTTACATTGAAATAATATGGCTTTCCCGTATTCCGTATATCGCGGGTGCAGATAACGTCACTCACGGTGTTCGTAGCCGGTTGTACTATCGCAGATCTCGGATAGAAACTGTCGTTTTAAGCTGTGTGCTGGCGTAGAAACTGATGTTCATTCTGTGTATTTGCTGTAGAAACTGCTTGTGGTTCTGTGGCGGTGGCTGCCACATCCGTAGGGCTACTTTCCCTGGATACCGGTGCACGGTTGGAAATCGATAATAACATACGAAATTGGAATTGGTTTGATAAGACGCTGTCCTGGTAGGCTGTCCTGATTTCCTGATTCATTCGGAAAGCCTTGTCGGATCAATATCGGACATTTTCCGAGGAGATTTCATATCGAATTCTGAATCTCGTGATAAAGCCTGTGATAGGAATGTGTTTGGCTAGGTACATAATAGCTTAATTTTTATTTTTAAGAAAATGTACGGTGGTTTGGGGCAATTCCGTCGGAAAACTTCAAGACAAAATTTTAAACATTAACTTGACATTAATTTAATATTAATTTTACTTGCTTGTTTATATGTTTCTGTGTGCAATAAAGAATTTAAGAAACATCATAGTTATCGTCCGGTACTGAGTTCCAATATTCTGTAAAACTAATGCCATCTAGCTTTTGACTGGTGTTTTCTCCAATGTATCTTTACTAAGAAATAAGCATATCTAAATGCTATCAAATGTTACTTGACATTTGGAAGCTTGAGGCTCTAGTCAATCTTCTGTCATCCCAATAACCTATGGTTTCAGTATCGGACAAGCTAGAGCTTATCTTTCATCTCGCTCCATTAGCCTAGGAGTGACACGACGGGGTCTAGAGGTGACGTATTGTCTGGATTATAAACTGCTGGAGTATAGGCTCCGCCATCGCCGCCGCCTGTCCCTAGAAAAGGTAGATAGGTATAGGTGAGTAAATGTGTACAAAGTTCACAATCACCTAGTTCCGAGAGCAACCAAATAGGTTCAATGTTCAATAGATTCTGAATAGGTTCAACATTGAATGCTTCTTCTTGTTTTGTATTGCCCTGGTACTGCCACGGGAACTAATATTTCCTGTCAAACTACTGGCACTAACAGTAGTGTCACGGGAAAGTAAAATTTCCCTTCACTCTACTAGTAGTGCCAAACGGCCTAAGAAAATAAAGGGATATGAGATAGGCTAGCGAGATATTTAATAGTCAATAGTAATAACGAGTGAAATGTAACACTACCTACCGTCAAAAAGTTACTAATAGACCCTAGCCGTGCCTATTAAAACGGTAATGTACAATGACTTCACTGTTCAGATAAGTTACCTCTCTAATGAAAAAGGTCCTTTACAAAATTGCTAATTACCTGACCGTTTAATGAGGTCAGCCCTCCCCGCGGGCACCTACCAATTTTAATTACATTTTTTATTTGGTAGTATTAAACTGTCTGAATTTATATCCCTTTACCCCATTGGCACGGCACGGAGCGATGTGCAATTTTAATATTGTGTTACCAATGTTGCCAGTTATTTAATTTGAAGTGAAAATAAAGTTAAATTTTAATGTAAAGTCACATGTTTTAATTGGTTTTGCAATTTCGGCTTTATTGAAATTTGAAATTTGTTTACTGCTGTGATCAGATTAATTCGTCAGCAACAAACATCTCATTTTAGTAGGTCTGAGAAATTTAATAATTAAAAGTGTAATTAGCTCGTTAAAACTTGCACGACCACGTTCCATGCGGTAGGTACGGTACCTCCTGGATCCATAAAACCTTGAAGAGATTCTAGGTGATCCTAATTAATAGTCGAACTCTACATTTAAACTTTTTGTTATATTCTGAAGTCTTGAATACGCAACACTGTTGCTACAAAATAAGTTAAGTTCAAGCAAATAAATGCGGAGATTTTGAGATCGACAAGCAAGATAAAAGGCAAAACAAACCGTTCCGAAGCAAAAATACTTTTCCAAATACAATTTCATTAAAACACTGTAAATTCGAAACACGTTCGCAAATTACACGTGTGGACAGCCAACCGTGGCCTAAATTTCGTGTAAAACAGCGAGGGAGTTTACAACGTAAACGCCATTTTTCCCTTTCGCCTGTCTTCCCCAGAGAGGCTTCGATAAACAAACGCAACTTTCCCGATAATTTTACATTTGTTATTTTTTTGTATTTGCGTTGCTACACGTTTTGTAGGACGAATGCAAGTCGTGCAAGGTATGGAGTTATGGAAGGAACCCAGTGAATTGTGCAGTAAATGGTAATAAGCACGATTTTTGAAATTTTCAATCTGAAAAAGTGTCAACTCACTCCAATAGATGGCGCTTTACGATACATGTGAACGATATCTTATTTTCGACCTTGTCATACACGAGCCGTTTGGCCGTGCGGTTACACCCGTCAGCTGCCGTTCGAGATTACCGAGTTCGGATCCAATCATCCCATTGCGCTATTTGAGCCAACGACATGCGTCGTGGTCCGCGGTGCGGTGGGAGAGAAAGATGGGTGAAGAGCAACAAGCGGGCATTGTCCATCGAGGCGTCAGCTTCTGTTGCAGCCCGAACATTTTTGTTTTTAGAACACCTTTTTGCACTACGAACTCTTTTATTGGTTTTTTTTTATTTATTTCTAGTGTCATGCTGGTGTTATGTAAATAAAAGAAGGAATTGAAGAAAAGATATGATGCATCACCTTTCTTTTTATTCTCATCATCGCTCGAAACATGTAAGAACTTCAGTTGTTCGTAGTTGTACTTACAAAATCATTAGGCCCCTAAATAACGTGGGTTGGTAGGTACATATTCTGGGTTGGGTGGGTCTATGGGTACATGGATAGTGCAATGAGCTAATTGCGGCGCCATTAGCTGGCCGATCTCTAATTGTTTCGTCCTAATGAGCGATAATAGTTCCCTTTGTTTGTAATGACGTGTTTGAGAAAGTGTTGAAATGCATAGAATCATAAAAACTAAAAAGTGGGTTTCAATCTTTATTGCACACCTTTAAAAACGAATAAAAAGGAAAAGAAAACAACGTAGTTACTACTAAAATTTAGAAGAACAAATGCTCTACCTAGATTATTATCAAACAATTTTTTTTCAAAAATTTATAGACAATTTGTTTGATTTACTAACTTACAGGATGCTTGCTTATTATAGAAAGTAAGGACAGTGTAATCAACTCAATAAATTTTACCAGACAAAGCACTTCCACTTCAGTTTATTCTCTCGAAGTACTCAATTAGACCCGCATACTTATTGGTACTACACTCTGACTAATGGACCTACTTGATACTTAAATCTTTACAGCAATAGAAAGTAGAATTAAACGCAACTTGTTGTCTTTTTTCGACCATAATGTATCTAATACTAACTTTATTTTTGGTAAAACGTCGATACTCAGTTAGGTGTAGAATTAGACACGCCAATAATTAATATACCCTTTAAAAGTTCAATTTTGTTAGTCACTTTCTTAGTAAACTACCTTCTAGGTCTTAAAGAAACTCTACCTTCCATTTCATAACTATATGAAGCAACAGTTTGGTTGATTTAGAATTCAACAGTTTATTTTCCTCGAATTATTTAACAAATGAAACTGTTACAAACTCGAATGCTTTCTTATTAATGGTAATTTTAATGACTTCAGCCAATTAAGGAGTACTTACTTGGGTTAATAAAAACGTTGTGCAGTCTGTCTGCCGACGTGATACGATTATCTTCATCAACAACGAATGAGGGCTCAAACAACATTGTATAATTTGGTAGAAAAAACATTGTAACTACGCTCTTATAGCGGTTTATATGCTACTGTAAAGTCATATTTATTTAAATTTTATTATAGCACTTATAGGTAAGTATGTAGTCGTTTTAGGTCCTACGTAATAACTACGTAATCTTACGTAATATAAGACAGAAAGCTACTTTTCCAAAGTAATACATATTTTAGTTTATACAATGGACTTATAATTACCTATGTGATATTTTTTTTTATTTTGTAAGATTGGTATTGTTTAAATTAATAAAATACTATTTTTCATAAAAAAATAAAAATAAAAGTCCATGATAAGGAACAAAAACACTTGAAATAGCTAAAATATTCTCCTTAGTAACGGGCAGTGACAACGGGCTAGGTGTACGTGTAAATTTCTTTGACATGAACAAGGCCAAGTTTACGATACCTTTTTGTTTAAACTTCAAACCGTTGGAAATTTCCTTTTAACCTAGTTTTCTAGCACCATGTAGTTTCTATTCTAGGAACATGAGTAATGAAAGCTCATTTTCAGACTTCTAAAGCTGTTAAAATATGTAAGTCCCTACTTGTACTTCAAACTACCACTAGGTATAGCCTTATTAGCCTGGTATTTTCTCTCTTTCTTAGAATTTTTCTAATATATTCATGTACCTACATTTCGCATAACAATTATTAAATGACAATAGAGCATCTTTGAATTCATATCAGTGGATATTTCAATGTAATTATTTTGAAACAACTTCGGAACCCAATCTCATTAAATGTGTTAGTTATTTATGTTAAACCTACATATTAAACGTGAGTAAAATCAATTGACTCTACCATTTTATTATACTGACCACAGTTTCTTCCCGTGAGAATCCAGTGGATTTGTTGAAGCAAGTTTGAATTACCATCTTTATGAGCTAGGCCACAGTTGGTAGGTAGATACATCTAATTTGGCTTGGGGCTAGGAACGGCTGGGGATTTTAACCTAACCTAAACTAGTGTATGACATTGTTAAGATGTACGAGTAGATAGTAATTATATTGTAGGCTATGGACAGGGCTTACAAGTCCTTACACTTATAACAATAAAAAAAACCTGACCTAAAACTATACCTACACCTAGGTAACGTTTTTTTTTACTAAATGCAAAGCTTTTACGAGCTTTAGGTTCAATTACCGGCTTTCTCTTAGAAGGAAACGCATAATTTTATTGATGTGTCGATAACAGAACATAATTAGCCATGTACGTGCTTATTCATCAAAATCGACACCGTTTGGACTATTGCTGGTTAAAAGCTAAATGATGTCGGGCAAGACATGATCAGTTGTTTATCCCCTAGGTAGGTAAGTATCTAGTTATGCGTCGGGTAACTTGTGCCGGTAGTAATTATGCATTAGACTTATTTATGCAGTAATATAAGTTAATGCTTATAAGTTTCGTGATTGCAAATTGCAACAGTGAATTTCAGTGTTGATGTGTAATAAATAGCTGGAAACTACGTGTGCTATATGCTAAAGTAATTCATAACACAGCTTAGAGAGGTTTTAAATGTGTCAAATAAAAGGTCTCGTCATGTCGAGACGGCTGCTCAAATCACTGGAGAGTGGTTGCATGATTACACTGAAAAGTGCCCTCAAGGCTGAAGTCAGAGGTCAAAACCATGGGCTTTATGCTCACTTCGACAGAGATTTTAGAGATCACTGTCGAAGTTAGGACTCTTTTTTACCGTATCATACAAATCTTAAAGTCAAAAGCAATGACATCAAGCCCCTAACCCTTCTAACAGACTGACGAACTTTGTTATCTAGTTTGGACAGGGGCTGCAATCTGTTAACGAGCTTTCCATCCCGTTTTCGATTATCGAAAATGTTTTCGCTTATCGATAAGTCGAGGCAGCTCGATTATGTCGATGAGTCAATGTCAAACTGTTTGGACAGACACTGGGCTGGGACACAGAACTAAAGTATCATTTAGTTAACTGCATATATACTTAGGTATAATATTTATTTCTCACTTAAAACTACTCGTATGTAAATGATGATGGGCCTGTCTCTTCGACTCAAACGGCTTAAGTATATGCCAGACTAGATAAATTGTGAATCAAGTAGGTACTTAACTTAGGTCTGTTTCGAATTCGAGTCCGTGTTTTTGTGACAATTCGCAGCTTAGAATGTCAGTGGCTAGAGGCATCACTAGTATACGAGTAGGTAATGAGGTAAGGAGTCATCAATCATGGTGGAGATTAGGCGAATCGGATCGAACCAGAACTAATTGCTCAGCTGAAACGATGGCGTTAATGGACGGGAAAAAGCTGAATTTAATTAGACGCCAGTCAAAGTCACGTGTGGGCATGATTATGTAAATCATCAAGGAAGAGAAGAAAGAATCTGACGAGGAAGGCGTATCTAGAAACAACAGACATGTCATGTTTTAACATTAATATCCTGTGCAATCTACTATGAAAACTAAAAGATACGAAAAAGAGGTCTGACGAAAAAGGCGGCAGGTACAAAATCAATTACCAAAATACCATTTTAACAGAATTGAAACACGCAGTGACCTATTCTCATTACACGGTTATTACTTAAATTATTCACCAGCATCTGAATATGGATGCAATTAAAAATAACATAAATTGTCTCCATTCGCATTCAATAAGTGATAATGCGTGACAAATTGCATCAAATTCAAAATCATTTGCATTCGTAACAAGGCATAAAATAATTATAATTTTAACGGAAATAAATTACAAAGTCCCACACGGTTAAAAACTATTAAAAACGTCTCTTCACGCTAATTAGTACACCTGCAATGACAAGCTGGCTTCCCATCATTTCGTCAAAGCTCCGTTCCCACTAATCGTCCGTAAAGCCGGAAATGGCCAGATGTGACGCGTCACTAGGTAGCAGGACTAGGTTATCCGGTAATCTGGCAAACATTCATTACCACCCACTGCTCTGGCAGTTATTTTATAATCAGTGGCACTGTTATCTCCTCGCCTAGCCTTCCTTGGATTATGAGGCCACCAGCAGAGATTGCAATACTATGCTTACACGCTTATTAATGGAGTGCATGCTAGCGACTTCATACGTGTGGTTCTTTTCTGACATCACACACTACCTATATATTTTTTTTATATTTAAGCTTGTACAAATTATCATTATCGAAGAAAACCGAAAAAAATGTAGGTCCGTTAGTTTTATTACCCCTCTTAAGTTTTTTCGTAAGTCATTTGTAACAAAATAAAATTATTTGTACCCAACCCACACACTTCCTCTCTAATCAATCTATTTGTTCCAGTGGGCGGAATGTCACGCGGCGGCAGCGCCGGCAAGACGGCGACAGCCAAGCGCGTGCCTCCGCCAGCGGTGCCCGGTGACGCGTTCGGCACGCCACAGCATCGTCACTCGGGCTCCAGCTTCGGCTCGCAAGGGTACGCGTCATGTGAGGAGCAGCCCTACCCGCAGCCGCCGGACACGCCTTCACACACGCGAGGTATGTTATACCAGCATAGAACTACCTAGGTAATTGGAATATGATTGATAGCATGAACGAAAACGTTTCGAGACCTGCTTATGATCTGCTGTTTTGGTTTGTGCTTTGATCAGTTTTAAGTCCATAAATTCAACAAACATCCTGACATTCAAAGAATAACTGCTTATTCCAGATGACCACTCAGACTATGGCAGCACAGTGTCCGGGGTGTCTGGAGTCAGCGGTGCTAGCGGCAGCCTCGGCAAGAGTCCAGCTGGTGGCGGCACGTTTACATTCCCGCCGCCCTCGCAGCCGCTCACGCATAAGGCAGCGGTCTACTACCACCACCAACTCGCGCTCAGCGATGACCAGGGAATCGATATGACGCAGGTAAAATAAACTGAAACTGTACTGAGCTAAACAAGTGGAAGGGGAAAAGAGGCCCCCCTTTCCTCTTTCCGTCCCCTTTTTAGAGGATGATGATGAACAAAAATGCTCAAATACCTTGAAAAGGTGTCGTTACTATATTCTCAATTTCAAAAACAAATTATAACATCACTAATTGTTTGCTGGAAGTTAATGACTTTTTGTTTGCATAGCGGGTAAAGCTTGAAGAAGCTAGAGCTTAGTGCGGTCACCAAATAAATCCGTTTCTACTTTATTATCAATACATGATCACTTACCATCAGAACTAATAAACTAACCTCAACTTCCAGAGCCCCGGCCGTGACAGCCCCGGTTCTTCGTCAGGGTCAGCTGGCTCGGGCTCCCGTCACTCCTCAGCATCTTTAGACAGTGGACGAGCATCAGGCCGAATGCCACACCATCATCACGCAGCTTGCCATTGCGGGGACTTGGCTGATAGGATGCGAGCCATGATGGCTCAGGGTTTACCTGTAAGTTTTTAGTAAAAACGGGTTATTACTCGCAAATAGTACATTTTTCTAGTTCTATGATTATAAGCAGAAACAAAATCAGACCAACTCTTGTGACAGCATTACAAGTTGAAGATTTTAGAAGATAACGTTCTTGACCCCTCGATTAGCGCGATAACAGTTTGATTAGGTAGGTACCTTCTCTACCGAAACTACAATTACCTTGCTTTTAGTAGTCGGGGGATGAGATGAGAGTAACAAACCTCTTGTTTGCAGGACACAGACATAATCCACGCATGCCTAGCAGAACTCCAGATGGAGGAATACGCGAGGCTCTTCATAGATGCTGGCTACGACCTCCCCACAGTCACGAGGATGACCCCTGAAGACCTCACGGCGGTGGGCATCAAGAAACCCAACCATCGCAAGAGGTTAAAGGCTGAACTGGCGAATCTGAACGTTCCTGATAACCTGCCTGATTATATACCGGTACGAGGATTTGTTATTTAAATTATTTGCGAGCACTTTGTAACACAAAATAAGACACCTCATTCCAAAGGAACCATATTCCTAATAACAGTTCATGTTGATTCATGTTCAGAAAACATGAATCAACATGAACAATAAGAAGTTCCATGATAAACAGCGGCAGTTGGTTTAGAAAACATAGTCCGACAGAAAATATAGATTTAGATGTTGGCCTTTCAAAAAATCTGATTGTGGCCTTGCTCTGTTAAATCATGGAAGAACATCATCCCTTATTCCACATTAGAGTCAGCCGGCATAATAAATCGCAATCTTCTTTTATTTTCCTCTATCAGTCAATGACATATGGAAGAACGGATTTAGAAATTATTGCTATGTATTTCCAGGGGTCGTTAGAAGAATGGCTTCGGTTGCTTCGACTTGAGGAGTATGGTCCTGCGCTAGTAGCTCAGGGGTACCGCACTGTTCATGACGTCACACAGCTGGCTTGGGAGGTAAGATTCTTTCTACTATACCTTTATACTATAGGGTTCCCAGACAGGTTGTCCGTTGGATCATTACAGAATATGTGCTTTCGGATTGGTTATTTAGATAAATATAGTGGATGACGTTCTATCCCAACCAACCCCATGACCGTATTCTGTGACGGTTTGGCAGACTAACGGACTGTTTGGGACTCCCATAACTACGAAAATATTCCTTTTTCAAGACTTTTCTACTATACGTCTAATCTTGAGCCAATGTGTAAATTAAACTCCTCAACAAGTTTCATTTATAACAGAAACGAGTAGGGGATTGTTAGAACCGATTTACGGCTACTTCAATCCGTTATTCTTCACGTTTAGCAAAGTGCACTATGTATCAACCCAGCTTTGAAGTCTTTGGTAGTGAAAATGATGACGAACAGTTCAAACAGCTTAGCTGATCTACTCTTTTTATATTACAGGATTTAGAAGACATGGGTATAGTGAGACTTGGTCATCAAAAGAAAATCCTCCTTGCCATCAAAAGAGTCAAGGATATAAGGGCAGGAAAGAGGAGCATCAGTAACCAGGGCTCGTTGGACTTCACCAGAATACAGCCAGGACAGGTCAGTACCTAACACATTTAAAGTTCTACCCTTTAGTGATGTTTTAGAACTAGACTGTCAGTGCTCTACCAATAGACAGACAATAGCGGATTTTTTTTCCGCTTTCATCACTCCTTTACTTAGAACCTACGTTTTAGAATAAATGTTAGATTTCTACAATTAATTGTAGTTCCTCCAATCTAAAGTTTATTTTAAAAGCGACACTTCGATCAATACAGTACCTACCTCCGTTTAAGTTATTTTTATTCACACATCATTTTCATCCATTATCCGTTTGTAGGTATTATTTTCTATGGTTTTTAGTGATAGGTACAATTTTATTATATTAATGAAGCAATATCTCTAATGATTGAATAATAAAACTAACAAAGTATTTTTAACAAGAGCTTCCATATTATTATTTATTTTTTACTAATGATAATAATAAATACTAGGCGACAATATTTTTGAATTTTGATTACCCTTACCAGAAAGGTTTTTGCTTTAGCGCCTTTAGTTTCGGATACATTTGGAAAGAGCAGTCCGCTAGACTGAATTGGCGAAAAACTTTCAAAATCAAACTAAAAGTGATCAAAACTTTGTATTTTTCCGATGGCGTCGTTCAGATATTTCGCTTAGACGTACGTCTATCGTCCATCACCATAGATTTCACTTCACTGGTCTTGGAACAACTATACGATGCGATTGCAAACCCTAGCGTAAAACCGTAGAAATAAATGAATAATCCATTAGTATGAGTTTTATCACTTATATTTATATTGCACAGAAAACATTACCTTTATATACTAATTTCAGTTTATTGAATTGCCACGATCTGTTATTGTTTTGTTTTTGATATTATGAACGTAAGTAACCATCGTTCCTCAAGGTCAAATCGAGTAGGCAATCGTAGAGTTGTCCAATCACCAGCATTCCACCATACCCACCGACCATCGCTGCATCCATACCACAGCCCAAGCAGCATGTGAATGTTTTGTTTTCTTTTCTTTTTCCAAACACAAACGCACTTCGGACATATTCGGCTGATTACGGCTAGACTTTATATCCGAGGGAGCAATACCAGCAGTGGCAGCAGACGAGGAGTTACCATAAGCCCCCTGATCTAAACCACCTAAAGTTTGATGCGATACCGACGCCCTTATGTGGCACTGATCTGGTCCCCATACAGGTATGAAAACCTCTTTGGCGCACGCCAGTTTCCTGCACAGAGCACAGCTTTTAACGTGCACCACTTTTGGACCGCAGTGTTTTGTTTTTCTGTGTGAATTGTGATAGACTGCACGGTAGAGGTATCGCTTCTTTCTGAACCTTACCTGCATAAAGCTCTTTATGAAAGGCGATGCGAGCTTTTTGTCAGAGAAGAATAGGACAGTTCAGAATGGATGTCAAGTTCAATGAGCCATTGCAGATAAAGGTTCAAAAAGAAGTTTCAAAGCTAGTATAAGTATTTACCTTACTAATAAGCACGCATGTGTTGACACACTGTACTTAATTAACTAACAAAATTCACGAGCCAGTGACAGGATTCGGCATGAACTCGAATTTGTTTTTGTCGATTGGGGCCGTTTTCAATGCTATGTAACTAACTTGTACTTTATACAACTTGTACTTTATAATTACAATGTAATTAATATTTTTATGTTAAATATATTACCAATTATATGTCTGTCACGATTTTTGTTCTGCCTACGACCACCTTTGTTACGCAAATCGTTGACAAACCTAACGACCGCTTCAAAATGTTCACAGATCCGTCACCCTCGAGGCAAGTCACTAGAAAGCTTGGAGGATCCTTCAGAGCGCGGCTCCCACTCCACATTCTCGCCTGACGCCGGGCTGTACTACGTCGGTGGCCAATGGCGGCGTTCATACGACGATGGAGACATTACGCCGACGAATGACAGCTCGTACGAAGGAGGAGGGACTTTGCCTCGTCCTCGAGGGCTCGTTCGTCCGCGTCCCGTAGCGAAGATAACTGCAACACCCGCGTATAGGGATAAATCACCGGACTACGCGTACGATGAGATCGCGTATTCGGCTAGATTGCAGCGCGTCGCGTACGGGGCGAGTCCGCACGTCGCTCGTAAACCCCCACCAGATCCGCCGAAACGCCAGAGCTCCCAATACGCTCCGTTCACGCGTTTCGGACAGACGACAGTTGAGATTCACCCGGAGAAGAGTCTGCCGTTGAGTCTTCCAGCGTACCCGAGTTCAGATTCCCTGAGCGTGAGTTTGGACAGTACGGGGCTGCTGCCGCCGCCGCCCGCGCCTTCGTCACCTCCACGGCGGTATGAGGAGGACAAACTACGCACTGGCTCCGATGCTAGTTTTAAGGTAACTAAATAAAAGTACAACTAAATACGACATAAACAGCGCATGCACCTAAATACAAACTCGACTGGCCTGAAAATGCTGAAATATCAAATTGAAAACGGTTCTGAAAAACATAGACAAATGACTACTTTTGCGCTCGATAACCTTTAGTAGTAAAACCAAGCAAGCTCGTATGAGTTAGTGGTCAACTCTGATGACGAGTTTTCAGACTGCCTTAAGACCTCCGTCGTGGTTTAACGACTTGAGCCGGGACCGACAGTAAACTGATCCGTATTCGAATTTGCCCGCGGATCCCCATATTTAATGCAATTGAATGCACTCAAATAACTCTTTCCTTCTTCCACAGTCAAGTTCCAGCACCGAATCGGACAGCATTCCTTTCGCCAACGAGAACGCAGGCACGATAAAACAGAACCGGGGGCAGATTGCAGGTCGACCACACACGGTGGACTACGGCCGTGCTGGCATGGGTCTCTCAGGCCTCCCCCCAAGAAACGACATCAAACCAACCACTCCACATGCCCTCACTGACCACAAAGAAGAAGGCAAGAGCGGGGAACCCGTCGACGTACTAAACGACATAGGAAACATGCTCGCTAATCTAACCGACGAACTAGACGCGATGCTCGAAGAAGAAAAACGCCAAGGACTCGCCGATTCCTAAAACAGGGAGTCTCTTTCTCGAATTTAGTTACAACACAATAAATTCCAAAGATTTGTGTGTATCGGCTATCAAGCAGAATATGACATCTTATTTTTACGATAGAATATGAAATACAATCCGTTGTGTGTGTGGTCAGCCTTACTGTATGTGATTTTTTTAGCAATATGACATGAGCAATTTGCAGCTGTAGCTTAGCAAAATACTATGAATTTTCATCCTGCCACTTGCTATGATTACGAGAATAAACTACAAAATAGAGCAAACAATATTTTCATAGTTTTGTAGAATTTTGTACGAGTGTAGAAGAGCATTTTATACAATTTTGACGATAAAATAGAAATCGATTTCAAGTAATTCTGGTAAGCTTTTAAGTTAGTTCGTTACAATGTTTATTCATATTTGAAATATTGAAATACAATTGAATGTGGCTATTTTTGTAAATAATTCCTATGTTTTACTTAAATTATATCATAGATAAATATATCCCAGTAGCTAGTTTTCCATGTACAATAAAATTGTAGAACGAGTAATGTTAGATAACAGTTAGAGTTTATACAAAATAGTTGGTTTAGATTTAGAAATTGTATGATAGACATTCGTATTTAGAAATAGACCATAATTTGGAACACTTATTATAATACAAGTTAATTTTATCATGGTAGTGTTATGTATGAGAGTTCACTTAAATATTTAATTGGCTTGTATTTTATTAAGTAACCCGGGCCGGTCTGTATTTGTATGTAAAATGGACATGCCTTTTCCCCTGGCTACCTACATAAATATTAAATTATTATCATAAATACAAAATTATAATATTTAAATCATCTGAATGTAACATTTTCTTAGTGAAAAAATTACGGCAGTTTGAAAAAAAAAAAATGGCAGTTATTGAATAATTTGTAACCGAGAATATTTATTTTGAATGGAAATCTTGGAAGATCTCATCCCAGTTTTGTTAGTATAGCATGTCCGTAATAAAGTGATATTTAAAGGCCATACTGAGAAATGGCATTAGTTGCATTGCAATCAGTGAAATAGTGAAAAAAGTCAAATTAGCTTACCTATATTTTAGTAACTAACATAATAATAGGCACTTATTACTCATTTCAAAGTTTTAGTCATGAAACATACACAACACATACCTACACCGATCGATATTACAACATTTTGCGCACACGCGCTTCTAAAATAAAACAAAAATTTATTCCTTTTTTAAATTGCGGCCTGTCAAAAATGTTTGCAGGTAACTAAACAAAAAGTTTATCATACTGGTAAACAAAGAGGTTAAAATCACGTAAAGCAATTATTTTATATTGTTTAAAAACTATTTTGTGCAGTCTCTTTTCTATTATCACTGATTGCAGTAGCGTGAGAGTAATAAATAATATAGTTTCCACGAATGTACAATAGATAACAAAATAACGTACTAATAGGTATGAATAACGTAGCACAGTTCTCAATAAGCTTGATC
Organism: Eulithis prunata; assembly: GCA_918843925.1. Classification (NCBI taxonomy): domain Eukaryota; kingdom Metazoa; phylum Arthropoda; class Insecta; order Lepidoptera; family Geometridae; genus Eulithis; species Eulithis prunata. The sequence goes on along the minus strand of OU974014.1, from coordinate 2,599,048 downwards.
TTGTAAATATTTTTTAAAAGATCAATATTGCTATGCCCTTCTTTGATACTGTAACCTAGACTTTTGTATACCTATGTATAAGTACCCATAGGTACCAGATTTTTGAGGAGTGATGCATCAATAAGTTCAAAAACTAAGTAGAAAGGTACCAAGGTTGTTTATCGTATGTTTTATTCTGGATTCAAAGTTTTTATGTATTAGGTAGGTACCTACAGATATCTAATCAGTCACATGTAGGAAAGTTAAAGGTTTTTTTAATGCATGTAGGTAGTGTACCTACGTACCCAGGTATCCAACAACCCCTTTTCAGATACCTAGGTATCACATATAGACAGAAAAGTTTAACCTTTCCAATACAAGAAACCACATAGACATAACATTAGGTATACCTATATAGGTAATATTTTCCTTTCAAGACTACATTATAAACTTTTTGCTGCTTAATTTTACAGAACGTTATGATTTAGGTAGGTAAGTACTTAATTACCTAGCTGTTTTCAGACATATTTATTGTAAAGGTGCTAGAAATACACTTGTGAATTAAATATTGGCAGGTAGGTAGGTACTTACCTTCTTCATTCAGTTCACATGACTCGATTAATGGTCGAATACTCAAACGCAACTCGAACGCCACTCAATTTATGTCACGCTTAAATTATTGCCATCTCTTACAAATGAGTAATGTCAAACAGAGGCAGAGCAATTTTAAGTGGTGCTCAAATTTGAATGACGTTTCAGTATTCCAGCCTTAGTCAGTTTTTGTTTGTAACTAGTCAAAATTTTACTTTTATTGTATTTTCAGTTTTTACGATGTAGGTACCTATTTAATAATTAGTGGAAACAGCTTACATACATCCTTACTTATTTTAGTTCTGTTTTCATTGAATAAAAATATATTTGTAATATCTAATTCATTGGTATTTTATTTTAACTCCAAACCAAGATAGTAATTAATAAATTAACCACTATTAACGTTTAATCTTGTTTAATAGCACATATTTTAATAAATAGTTAATATAAATCAATATGAATATAGTTAGGTAGGTAGTGGGTGTAGGTACATTTATAAATAATTCAGCTCAAAAAAGATCCTAGGTATGATTCAGTTACAAAAATAAAACTATAAAATAAACGAGAAAGTATATTATTCTATTTAGTACTATGTACGTACATATTAGTGCACATTTTTATGCACACATTTACTTACATATTATGTACTCCGTTCCATTTTTCACTTTATTACAGTTAAATCATGATGAGGATCAAAAAGTGCGTGAAATGGAACGTGGACTGTGTTTGTCATTGTCAGATTTTCCGGAAGCTGTACAAATTTTCCTGACAGGCGCACACCATTGGTTGATAAACCCGCCATTTAAATAAGTAGCCAATGAGAGCTAGTTTCAGCGGTTCGATATCAAACATGCGCGGAAGACCGTGAAATGTCACATTTCTGTTGTCAAATTGCTGAAACTCTGCTAACCTGCGCGATCAATAATATTAAAATCGGGAATTCGGTGCGTACGGAGCTCGGAATCTCATTGAGGCGTGAATGTGCAGTTGAATCTGGTGCTGTAGTTATAAAAAGTTTTATCAAAAACAGTAATGATGGAAGCAGGAGGTGCCTACGGTGGTGGCAAGGCTGGAGGGGCTTTCGACCCTCAGGTTTTCATCCAGAGGCCTCCCGTGATTGTCAGGGCGGTCTGTTGGGTAAGACATTTCCATGTTCATGCGTATCTCATTGATCAAGATCAAACGCGTAAAATTCTAGTAATATGTTTGATTTGTAAAGATTTGTAAGATTATCGAAGCCAAAATTTGTCGTAATCTTGGTGTGAAAGTTAATTTATTGGACCATTTACATTGTTTGCATTACATCGTTATTCCTACATACTGGATATGTCTAATTCATTTACATTTTAATACAACTAAAATATCAAATTATCCTACAGTAGTCAAGTGATCCTCAGAAGGTCACTTGTTGTAGAAATCAAGGACACTATGTAGCGAAAATAAAATTTTCTAAGACTTTTCACTGCAATATGTATACAAAACTATGTTTGTAAAACTGAATTCACAGTAAAGTTACCTATAGTTATGGTTAGTATGTGTTGACCTTGGAGCAAATTGTCAAGAGGCATAGGTAGGTACATCATAGCTACATAACATTTTATGTAAATATTGATTTCCTCTGTTGATGGTTATCAGTAGACACATTGGTTTCTTTACACTTTTGTAATCCTTGATCTCGAACATATTGTAATCATATTGTATGTGTGTATTAAGTTTGTGCTTGGGTTATAGGTACCATACCAAACTAATATTATTCTGTTTACCTACTATATTGTAACTTGCAGGATAATATTGTTCTAAATAATTGATAGATAAATGGGTAACAATGGATGATAGGTATTTTTAATTTTCCCATGTTTCACCCATAAAATATTAATATTTGTAAGTTTCTTGAATTAATTTAAATTGAATTATTTATGGACATTTCACACAATAACATCTATTCCTAAAACTCAGATCATATTATACCATAAGTACTAGCCCAAACTAAACAGGGCTTATTGGTGTAGTATTAAAGTATATTGTGCAATGTGTATTTTGATACTGCTAATACAAAACACAAAAGAGGCATTCATTCTATCCACTATGTTTTGTAATAGGTAATGTAGGTAAAGGTCAGTCATAAACAGTCCTCGTGTTACATAGACCATAAAATATAAAAATAAAAAGAACATGACATGCAATAATTTGTATGGTGTTGAGAGATGGTCTAATTTGAAACTAAATACCCCTTCATCACATTTTCTTTATTAATGTTGACGCACAGCCAGATGCACTAGGTAGCAGATCCAGGGGGGGGGCTAGGCGGCTCCCTTAAAAGCTCCTAATTTACCCAAGGGTGTACTGGAATATATCAGGAATAACCTAAATAATTGGATCCGCCAGGCCAGATTTTTGAATGCTGCAACATTTTATTTCGAATGGCTGAAATAGAGCATTCAGTGAGAAATTCATCAAACCTTACTGCTGGGGCACAGTAAACCAAAGTGGATTTTGTCTGCCAATGCCAGGTTCATCCATAACCACATCCGTAAAGTTATTGGTTCAAGTTCCTACAGGCATATCTACCAACATTTTGCGGAACTGATAAATCTTCCCCAGCTGTTCTCCACCATCGTGATGGGCTGCATATCAGCTAAGGGCTGGCGCACAGCCGACGACGGCAAAGAGTACTGCGTCTACAACAACGATACGAATGCATGCAACTATGGCGTGGGCATCTCAGTGATAGCATTCGTCGCTTCAGTGGCATTCATTGTAGGGGAGTACTTGTTCGAGCAGATGTCGTCGGTGAAGACTAGGAAACACTATGTGCTGGCTGATATGGGTTTCTCTGGTGAGTTTCTTTTGTTTTTACTTTATTTATCACTAGCTTCCTCGCTCGCGACTTTCTTTGGTGAGTTTATTTCCAAATCGGACCAGGGGTTGCAGCGTGAATGTAACACAAACATGCAAACATCGAAACTTTGATATTTATAATATTAGTGGGATTGGATACCCCTTTCTTTCGCTAACTACGTAGTCGTCTACCTACGTAGGTATACATCTGCCTGCAAAGTCGAGCGGACGTAGGTAGGTAGGACGTAAGTAGACCTTTTTCAGGAGTAGGTAAGTAAGTCAGAGCAAATAATAAAAAACTTTTTCAGGCTTCGATCTTGTTCAACTTTCTTCAAGTTATTTGCTCTTTGATTCCATGCTTCGCGACACTTTTTAAAAATACTAGGTACCATGTAAGGAAAGGTTGGGGTTTCAAAACCCGACGGTACGATGTCATATGACAAACGGTACATCTGCCTATGATCACGACTCACGATAATAAAATAATTAAGGTCTGAATCGCATAAAAGCAGTCCAAAATATAATGGATCCCAGTCGAGTGCCTATTACGAAACTCTCACATTTGAGATCACAGTAATTGACCTCCGAGTTATGGAAATATCGATTGATTCTGAATGATGGCGATAAATTCATTGACACTCATCAGTCAGGACTTCATCGGATTCCATTATGCGTCAGAACCGTTCTTGCAAGTTCTTTATCATCCGATCTAACAACTTATTGTAGGTAACTTTGTAGGTTGTAGGTTTGTGTAACCTAAGATAGAGAAATAAATTGTCCGGTGCTCTATGCCTAGCGAGTTATTTGCCAATAACTCGAGACTTTAAGTATAACCTTTCTGCCGTTCTTGACCCATTTTTGAGAAGTTGGCTTGGCACTAAAGTTTTCTCATCCACTCTCATCATTCCGCCTTCCTCCGTCATCTCGCCTACTTTCTTCTATCTTACCCATTTCATGCCTTTTCACAAAGTAGGTACATTATATTGTTTTAACTCTCATAATTTGATACCTCATTATCTATAGGTATCACTAATTTTACACTCAATAAACTTCAAATGATCCCTGACCTCTTTTCTCTCTAGATTCACGTCATAGCGTTGGGCTTGTGTTATTATTGTTATTAATCACCTAATTTCCATAAAAACTAATAAAACCCAGCGACCGGCATCCTCCCTTTAATAGTCTTCTCAATCTGTTTAGCGGATGTTAACTTTATAGATCGTAAACTGTGCCCCAAATCGTTCGTTATTTTGTGCAAATGAAGCTTTCAGTATAATGGTGTTCGACCCAAAATGTTCCATAGTCCACCAAAAGGTGCTTGTAGAACTGCCATCGTGGTTATATTAGGAGTCTTAAAAGTTGCTAATGGTCAATGCTCATAATGGCCAAATTTTAAAGAAATGGCAAGAAAAATGTAATCTAGATCGAGGTTCGAGTGCTCTTATGAAGTAGAGTCAACGTAATACGTGGTTCAACAATGTAAGATTTGTGGTCACCAATGGAATTATAACAAAGAAACCCTCATGCTACGTGTAACCGGAGGGTGTAAAAATAATCTGAGGGTCTAGAAAAGAACAATTGCTTGGTGGCCGATACTGAGACCTACCTAGTACCTACCACCCATACCGACGACGATGTGACTTAAACAAAAATGTCGGGAGTAGGCACCGACATGTTATGATGTGGTTTCTGACACAAATGACCATGACAAAAGCTTTTAAAATCTATTCCGTCACCAAGCTTGACCATACGTAGTTTATTTTAATGTGGGCCGTTGAAAGGTACCAACATAATCGATACTGTCGCATCTAGGCATCTGTGTCACAGTCAAGGTGAATCAATCAGAGCTCTCGCTTACATACTATTACACTTTATTATTTGGTTCGAAAAGCAATAACGTCGCCGACGAAAATATCTTTGTAAGAATATCTTTTTCATGTCTACGTGCAATTTTTGCAGAGACAAATCTGGCAATATTTCAGTGCGATCCTAATCAAAAAAATTATGAGCTATATTATGACTAGTCTTTTGATTGCATAGCGCCAGAGTCCTGCTGTACTACAGATCTTCAACTATTTCCAGGCCCAAGTCTCTCGCGACACGTAAACCTCACATCAATCTCGGTCCTACCTCTCTTGCGAAGAGAAATAAATAAATATTGCAGATTTGAAGGTTCGGAGGTCGATGGAGCTCGATGTACGCGGCGTACTGACATCCACGCATAATCTAATTATGGCCCGTGCTTTAACTTAGTTGATGTCACGGGACTTTACTCTGATAGGGTATTCCAAAGTTTCTTACCAGCTTCACACGACTATGTAGTAGGTACTGTAGCAAATTGTTCAAAACCGCAATCTACAAGCATAGTAATAGAAAGTACATCCTGCGGAAAAGCACCTTTGTAGCGAAATTGTGAAGATTATAATGAGGCCCCTTTACGAGTTAGTCGTTTATCGCGTACTAACCCACCTTTGTAGGTTAGGTACCTACTTAAGCACTGGCCTAAATGCCTTCACCACCTACAACCACCAACACAACCGACAGTATCCGATTACTTTGTAAGGACAGTACAGTTATTTTTTTGGGATGTCAAAGGTCCATACAAAATTCATAAAGGAATTTTGTATGGACCTTTGACTGAGGTGTCACTTTGAATGTTCACTGAGAAATTTCCCGAACAACAAATTGTTTTGCTCACAGATCTCGGTCAGACAACGGTCAAGGTTACCGAAAGGTTTGGGCACACCTCTTCAGTTAAGAATTCGACCTTACAGATTGGATACTTTAGGATACATTTTTGAAGCCACGATACCATATTAGGATCTCAAGGTCGTCGTTTCTGGAATCGACAGTCGACACTGAAAGCTGCACTGAAGCATAAGATTTTTCAAAAACTTGGAGAAGTGTCAAAGAACTTGAAGCTTGAGTCTGAATTCAGCAAAACCAGCTTACGAGTGTTTAGTTCGCATGCTCAAATAAACTCAGACATGACTCAGCCAGCCTAGATTTTGCGTAATTTTACAATGAAAGTCTTTCAAAAACGATTGCTGAATCTCAATCTCTGAGCATCGTTTCTTACGAGCCTCAAACTTATCATCTCATGTTTCGAGGTAAGAACTTACCTTCATGCCATTGTCGTGTTTCCAGCGTTCTGGGCGTTCCTTTACTTCGTGGGTTTCTGCTACCTGTCGAACGCATGGGGCAAAACCGACAACCCGCCGCCCGGTACTGCAAACAACATGCAAGGCGCCATCGCTTTCTGCTTCTTCTCCATATTCGCTTGGGTGAGTGCAAATACATACTGCTTTATGAAAATGTGCTGTAAGATTTTAGGTTTTAGGTGTTTGAGCCTTCACTAGATGGAAAGACAACCTAGCAAATGGTCTTGCGACTAATCTGGAGATCTACAGAAGGGAATCTACAGGGGAGATGTTCAGCTGCTAAAATAATGACGATGTTCTACATAACAAAACAGATGCATTAGCATTTTCATATAGGTTTTCAAAGAGTAAAATACTTTATCTCTAGCCGTTTAGAGTTCATTTTTATCAGCAGCTTCTTTAGTAAGTACGAGTATACCTACTTATTTTATCTTGGATCGATGAGTTAGTCAACAATGACGGCAAATAAAAGCACAGGGTCACTCAAGAGTGACTAGAAAATAGAAGAAGAATTTTATTTAATGAGTTAACTTTGCGTTTGCGTGAACATTCCCTTACAAGCCACAAGGCAGGCTAAATAGTTTAATTATTATGTAATTTGCGTAATAATTACACTCATTAGCTTAAACTTATCCATGTACAATTGTACATCTGAACCACTTCTTTCTTGTTATTTTACTTCTCTCTAGTGTGTATAACCTAGTATAGTATAGTGGTATAACAAAGGTTTCATCTTACACAGCACTTATATCTAGTGTTAAAGGATGCATGATGTAATTTATGCCAATTACAGCATGCACTGTGACAAAAATTTTGCAACAACTTGACAAAATTGAATCTTAGAACCAGTTAAGATGAAAAATTAGATAATTGAGTTCACAATAATCTTATTTGCGGTTCAAAAACTCCAGGTGGCTTGCGCATTCTTCGCGTTCCAACGGTTCCGTATGGGTGCTGACGCGGCTTTCGCCCCTGCATACGAAGTCGAGGGCGCAGTCGGCAGCCCTGGCAGCTTTCCCACCTACCCCGGCGCCACAGACGCACAGCCTACTTACAGCGAACCTCCCTTCTCGCAGCAACAATCAGGTGAGACCTCTTTTTGCAGCATTTAGGTAGTATTATTTGTTTATATTTAGTACTAGCCGTCGCCCGCGGCGTTGCTCGCGTTCTAGACCCTTTAGAGTGTGACTTTTCAAAATTGCTTTCTTAGTGCGCCCGTTCACTATAGGATACTACCCTCCAAATGTCATATCTCTAGGACTTACCTATAGTTTAGGTTGTGCGTTGATTATTAGCCAGCTTCAGAAGAGTTTTATATATTTAGATTTGGGCGAGACGAAATTAACCATTCTTTGCATGACTAGCAAGATCGCCAAAATTTTTGCCAAAGATCGGAGCGTGTGGAAGGAATAGGGGGAGGCCTTTGCTCAGCAGTGGGACACAATGGGCTAAATATAATAATTAGGTAGGTTAGTGCTTTTGCTTACGGTATTAAGGGGCTGTTCGCAGCCCGGGTAGTTATCTTAATTTGGTGATTTGAACTCAAACTCAACTTACGAACCCCCCTTCTTGCAGCATCAGTACCCGTTTTTTGCAACGTAAACCCTTTCAGGTGACATTAGAGTATTTTTAGGGCGGCAATTTTAGACACCTTTCTTGGTGCCCTATTTCAAGCCCCTTATATTGTTAAACCCCGTTCTTAAAATATCTGTTAAGTTAGCCCCATTACTCAATGCAAGTCTGGGGGGACTATTTTACTTAAATACAGAATACATCATACTCGTAGTATACACACGGTACAATTTTATCTGTGCAGTTATAAATACCTACATAATTTGACAGGCGTCATGGCTCAGTCGGTAGTAGCTGCTGCTTCCGTGCTGTGGGTCGTGGGTTCGATCCCCACCGAGAACAAACATTTGTGTGTTGTAAAACATAGATGTTTGTTCTGTGTCTGGGTGTTTCTATGTATTTACAAAAAAAAAATGTATGTATGTTTTCTATCAGCCATCTAGTTTCCATCGTGCAAGCTTTGCTCAGTTTGGGACTAGAAGGCGTTGTGTTAAGTGTCCGTGAATATTATTATTATAATTATGTTTTTCATTCCGTGCAGGAGCAATTCATAAAGTATACAAATAAAGTAGGTACCTATATTTTTATGATTTTTTTTATTGTTTCAGGAAACATTGACTACACTGCCCCTACTTACTAAAGCGGTCGAGGGTTGAAAATGTGAAACTTTGACAACACAGTTTTAGTTACTTTTGGTAAATAGCACTTTGAAGCTGTTGATCTCGAATTGGAGTAATCATGATTTTTATTTTACTGCAAAAGTTTTGAAATGTACGGAGAGTACGATCTCTTGTTGAAGTACTTAACTTAATTTGTTTTAAGATTTACTTGGTTTACTATTATTTTTTTAATTCACGTTTAAAATTGTATTTATTTAATCACTCGATATAACCAATAAGCTTACAGTACCTGTTGGTAGTGAAAACTTAGACAATATTATGTATGATAAAAAAAACAATTATTATGTAAATAGCAAAAGACCCTATGTATTTATATTAAATATTCCAAGCTCGTGATATTATTTATTGATTCCAAAGTACACAGTTGTGCCATTCTATACTTTAAAGATGTTGATTCTAATGTATTTTTCTAATCACACATACCTTGTTACTTATTTGTGTGTAAGATGAGAAAATATATAACTTGCCCGATGCAAAATACAATTGTATAGTTATATGCTAATAATTATTCGATTTACGCTTCCCTTAGTAGGTTAGTGTTACACTGCGCGGAAAAGACAGCTATAAAGTGAAGCTCTGCTGCGTTACCTCGCAGTGAAACTCGAATTGAAAACCTTTGACAGGCGTCATGGCTCAGTCGGCAGTAGCTCTGCCTTCCGTGCTGTGGGTCGTGGGTTCGATCCCCACCGAGAACAAACATTTGTGTGTTGTAAACATAGATGTTTGTTCTGTGTCTGGGTGTTTCTATTTATTATAAGTATGTATTTACAAAAAAAAATGTATGTATGTATTCTATCAGCCATCTAGTTTCCATAGTACAAGCTTTGCTTAGTTTGGGACTAGAGGGCGTTGTATTAAGTGTCCGAGAATATTTATTTATTTATTATTTTTACTTAGATAAGTGTAAATCTGCTTTGACGGGGATTTCCATCAAAAAATCAAATCCCTAGTCTTGTAATAAATTATTAGCAATTAAGTACATTTTTGACAAAGGGCATTGAGCTATTGATATGTAGATTGTAGATATTTACAATTATATAACCAAGCTTAAAAACTTGAAATCTCGTTCTAATAGATCTAATTTTACGGGCATATCGTTGTTTGACTCTTACAAATTGTTGAAGTAAATTAGTGTGTGTATGTGTAAGGTATGCTATAGTGGCACATTGGGGGTTAACATAAAAAAAAACTTTAGTTTCCCAAATCTAACAGGACCACTGAAACACAGAAAACTTGGGGTATCGTACCCAACAATATAAAAAACTTTTTTTGTGGAACCAATTTGTGAACGCGAAAAAAGTCAGCTGTTTCATAAATTTTTGACAAGTAGGTATTTTATATAGAACAGCTGGTTTTTTTTCGTACAAGGTATATCAGAACGAAAAAACAGAAAAGCAGAAACTTGCTAGTCTACGCTAAGTTTTTTTATGTAACATTCAGTGTGTCACTGTCTCTTAGATAGGTGTAAGAAACGCTTTTGTTGTTGGTGAAGTATTCAATGTAGTAAAATTGTATGAATAAGTACATTTAATTATTCTATAACCAAAAATATTTATAAAAACATTAGACGCATTCAGTATTATGTAACACTGTTAAGAAGCGCTTTAAACATAGTATTTTTTTAAATAATGTTACTGTAGAACTAATAAAGTAGATCTGTTAATCTGTTGTTCAAGTCACAAGTTCAAGTTTCGATTGTTATCATCTGAAAGGACAGAATAATATTTTCCAAATAGCTATTATGCCAAAGAAACAAGGTCTAAAATTGAGTACAAAAATCTAAACCCCGATTAGCAATTGAAATTACTGTACTGCGTGTTTGTATCCTTCTTAGATCAAGTCTGTAGATAATTTAAAGTTATTGTACGAGGTGTCAAAAATGTTACCATTGAATGTGAGAAATGAATTGAAAAAGAAATACAGAAAATCTTGCACGTGGTTCGAACGTTATCTGGAACGTTATCTGAATGATTTTCATTATACCACATTATATTTCTAAAATGGCACTATGTTAAATGTATTAGCAATGTTTAAAAAAGACGAATGTAAATTGTTCTATTTAGCGACTACACGTGGCAAACCACGTCATAAAACATACGCGAGGGATCCTTGGTTAAAAAATACCACCTAGTTATGTATGTACACTATTTACCTACCAATTTAATTTGGTATAAGGTGCCTTCTGGTAAGATCGGCCTAATATTAAGTCCAGATAAATCACGTAACTAAGCAATTATCATATAAAAATATCGCAGAATTGCTTGGCATCCGAACTTATTATTACGCCGATCTTACCAGAAGGCACTATACTTACTTATATTCTTTTTGTTGATTCTCTGCCGTTATTATGGATGGTTCATTATGAAAATGTTTGTATAAAAATATTCCCTGTGCAATATCGCTAGGTGTTAAAAGCAGATCGTATGTATGTAGTACACTATTTACATTATTTCATCGTAGTTTATTTAGATGTAGGTAACACAAAATATTGGTAGTCTGCTCTGTAATAAATGGTTTAGTACCTACTTTGATTCTAACAGAGGGCCTAGTACGAGTTTTGGTGTGTAAATCTGGTGTGAAACGTCTTGACGCCCAGCACACCAGTGGGCGCTGATTTGTATGGAGACACTGAGCGGATTTTTTGAGAAGCTTGGTCTACACCAAGCCCGTACTCGCATGTCGAGCTTCTAAAAGAATCCGCTCAGTGTCTCCATACAAATCAGCGCCCACTGGTGTGTTAGACGTCAGACGTTTCACACCCACACTATACACTAAAAACTCGTACTAGGCCCTCAGGTCTCGTTAATTACAAGTAGCGCCATCTAGTTTACTAAAAGTATTTTTTTAGTGCCTGTAAGTTTCCGCTGGGGCGCTGCAAGTAAATGTTATGGAAGGAAACGAAACGAAATGAAGTTTCCTAAAATCTTTCTGAACCTCAGTATCGAAATGTTGTACGTTGTTTGTATCTAGTTCTGAGTTAGAATTAAAGTACGTGCTAGATCAATCCATATTTAAATGTTAATAAATTGTTTAATATCCTATTTCGATTATATTTTTAGGCCTGTTTCTGCAATCTATTAAGATTCCATATCTTATCGCCTAAAGTAAATATAAAACTAATAGCAAACCAATGTAACAGGCCATTAGTTAAGTTTAATGTGTAAAAGTTTTATTAATCGGGTTATCAGTCACTTTCTTCAAACAACCAAAGATTATCAATAGTATGCAGAAATTGTTTACAATAAATCTACCTACGCCCTGTCTTAAAAAAAGTTAATGTTGACAGTCATGTCTGTATGGTAAGTAGGTAATCAAGAATTCAAGATATAACTTTTTTTTTAAGATAGACCGATAGAGTAGAGACTTTTGTTCTTTCTTCAGATGTGCTATTTTGTGCAACATGAGTCAATAGGCAAGAGAAGTGTTCTGAAAACTCTTTGCAAAGAAATACCAAGTACCTACCTACTGTAGGTAGGTAATGATCATAAAAGTAACCATCATTTTCAATGCGTACTAAAGTTACTCACAAGTTAGTAACTATGTACGCATTTATTTGTATTTAAACAGTCAAAGTGATAGATAGATTCGAGACAAGCGTACCTACTTGACTATCTACGTTATCTTTAGGTAGGTACCTACCTATCTACAATATAACACAGGTACCTACCTACAGCGCGATTTTGGTCGTAATTTGCAGTTCTTATCAATGCCCAGTGACCTAATTACGTTGGGTTTACTGACCTTTTATGAAATGAGCTCACTTTGGCTGTACGAATTCAGGCTCTAATACTTATCGATAAGATCCGAGTTTCATTTTTGATGCACAAATAATTTGAAAATGATGGTTACATTCGTATTTGTAATTTTGGATCATGTAAACTAAATTATTCAATGTAATAAATGGTAAATAAATTGAATTACCTAATAGTATTGTGCAAGTGTTGTTTTATTTTATTAATACTTACCTACCTACCTAAGTCCTACATAAATAACAGGTATTTTAGGTACAGTCGGCGTCATACACTGAGTTTTGAAAATCCAAGTAAATGCAATCGTTCTATCATTGAAATCTGTATAAAGATCTTGCGGTTTAGTATAGGGCGCTATAGAAATATATTAGAAAGCTCTTTGAAGTAGTGAACTCGGGCTTACAATCATCTTAATAAAACCAAACTGCAAACTGTACCAAAACGAGACTTTTTGAATCGTACCCGGCTTTCGGTAGGTACCTACATGGGATTCGGTTCACAGGAGCGGAACCCATACGTAAAACTGACGCACAACTTCCTAATGGATGGATTCAAGCAGGATATAATTTTGTTAGCAGAAAAACAAAAGAAGAAGTTCTCCCTCACTTTATTCAAGAACTTCCTACACTTCAAACTTAAAATTAAGAATTATATCACAAATAAACAGTGAAAACTGATGATTCACAGAATCTAATCAAAACACAGCGACAGAAAGATCACCATAGTTGCTTTGCAAGGATTTTAAACAAAACTATATTTTTGTAAATTGAGTTTTCCAGAGACCTTTTTGAGTTAGTCGTAGGTATTTTAAAAATAGATATTTCACAAGAGTTTCAAAGCGTTCACCTTGTGTGACGCAATCTTGGCGACATGAGGTCACACGGCCAGCTACCTAATTTCACATGTCATTCAACTTTTCCTATTAATCGGAAGATGCTACTCTTTTTTTACAGTTTACAAAATCTATGGAGAAAATTGCATTTTGTATCAGTTGGAAATAAATATTCTAAGATTGTGGAAATGTAGAAAACTTCAACATAAAAACAATTCAACTAAAATAACTTATACAATCAGAATTCAACTTAAACTAATGATTAGTATCACTATTACCAGTACATAAAGGAACTGAAGTGTGGTCAAACGAATTATACAGATCTTAAAAATGTGAGGGAATTTTGAATAAGGCAGTACTAAAAGATAATTACAATAAGTCTACTAGATACAACGTTTGAACATTTAACTTACTTTTCAGATAATATTACAATACAAAGTAGTATCTTTTATATAATGAAGTTTTGTACAAATGCAGAGAATATAGGCAATGGGCATGCCCATTAGACCATTGATAAACAAAATTAATGATCAAGTACAATATAACCACAAAAATAATTTTTATTACTAGTTTTTTACAATAATTGGTAATTAACAAATTCTTGACAAAGAAGTCTCTATTTCATACACTGGGTAGTCTCAGATTTAATACATAAAAGTACACCATAAATTATCAACTCAATTCAACATACAACTATTTTATGTTATCTTATTGACTTAATGAAAACATGATAATTAATGTACCTAATGATGAGAAAGGTGAACACAAGTTCACATTATATTTCAATCTAACAATATTCATTGCATACTTGAATGGTACCTCTTAAGTTACCACAACACTCTTTTACATAAATTTTATGTTTGCTTAGTCACCTAAAACAACATTGAAAACTGTTCACGCCATCATCATGCCTTACACTAGAACCTTACTGGCTAACTTTACACAGAAAATGCAATTATCATTTATACTTAAAGCAAATTTGACTACCAAGTCAAGAATAATACTAACACTGATACACTTAAATGTTCATTGGCTGCAGTACAGTAATGCATACCTTCAAGGAAACAGGCCTGCTGCGTGGAAAAGAACTCTGCTCAGGACTGATATTCTGCATTTCCGTAGCTGTGCCTGTTAGCCTGTACTACTTTTTAGCTTTCGCTGAATTCCCCTGCTTGCTTGGAGGAGTCCATCTCAATGCAGCAGGGTCAATGGTTAACCGAGGCTTCTTAAAGTGAGATGTGGCCAATTGTTCCGCAACGGTTTTAGGAGTGACACAGATCACATGCTGGCCTTTCCAATACTTGACCATATTCATCGATTGCAGTGTCGATATTATATCGGTCTGCGATATACCCGTCATTAGACTCAAATCTTTTATGCTTAGGGTGCCTCGACTGGCACTTAGCACTTCTAATAAAACATACGCCCAGTAAGATCTGTAGCTGAGCTTCCCCAGGTCGGATAGAGGTTTTTCTGGACTACCAACTACTTGCTCCAGACGAGACAGCTCATAGCTGAAAGCAATTAGTAGCTTACCATAGCCCTGCCTTTGGAAAGGAGGCAGAGTCAAGATACATGCGACATTGTTTCCTTCAGGTGAGTCTTTCTCTTTAGAAAAATATCCAACTAGATGTGCTCCGTGTTTGTCAACCTCACAGAGTATGTAAAACAAGAACTGTTCAATATCAAAGTATAGGGTTTTATGGTCCAAGAATAATTTTGCAAGTAAACATAAATTTTGACAGTAGATTTTATGTTCTTTGCCGTCTGCCTCAAATATTGCTATGGTGCCTTTCCTATATATTTCACTTCCTTCTGGTTGTCGCCGCGTGCAATCTCCGATATGATACCGGAATGTTTTTTCCATCCTCATGTACTTCAGGCAGTATTCACAAATCCAAAGTTTTGACTGTTTCCCGTATTCTTCTGGATAAGGACTGAAGTACCAAGTATCGATCTCGTATTTCCCGATTTGAATTCTATCGATATATTTGACTTTAGTTATCGCTTCATGTTCTTTCTCGAGCGCCGCTGTCGTCGGGTCCATTTCCGCGTAGGTTTTCTGCACATGGTTGATCTCGTCATGTTTACGTTTCTGGTTCCGCGTTATCTTGCGGCCAGACTTGTCTGTGAGCAGGTGGTCTCCGTTTATGTTATTGCTGTTTTGTTCGCAAATATCGAACCTATCAGACATAACCCTGTGGCGGGAAACCCACTCATCGAGTCTTCTATCGTAGCCGACATAATGTACGTAATATTCGTAAGTGGTTTCAGCGGCGTTGTACCGCGTTTGTATTATCTCAGCCGGGTGCCATGACTCATCGGTACGCCGCACCAAATAATGCTCTCCTATGTCCAAGGGCTGGTCCGGAGCAGACTCCGAGTCTTCATTATCGGTACTCCGACACTCAGTATTGGGCAACTCATTGTTCACTATAGGTTTCTCCAGATCTTTATCACCTTTAGCCATTATAAAACGAATAACAGAAAACGGATCACGCAATACCGCGCAACACGAATTGCAAAAGTAGCCATATTGAATTTACCATAGACAACAACGCAAATTCATCAGCGCACATGCGGCTTCCTTCCATCAAGCAAGAATAGGGATTTCATTGAACCTTTCGGTAAAAACCGGACTTTTTTATGTATATATACCGTTTTTTAAATAAAATACTAACTGCAGTATGTACATAGTATAAAGTAGATACCACCTAGTACTGCAGAAAAGTATAAACTTGGCATGTTTTGGCGTGTCATCATCAGTTCTCAGATATTGTTTGGGACTAAACAGTTTCTTTACTTAGCCACTTCAAAAAAAAAAACACAAACCTTTCTAGTCTATGCTTTTGGTGTTGCCCTTAAATAGTAAGATGCACAAAAACAGGCATTTTTTTATATAAATTGTGGCCCGTATGCTGATTCATTGCTTAGGCTCTGATCCGGACTCGAGCATAGATTTTTGTCTGAAAATCTCTACTCAAATCTATGCTTAAAGTAACAATTTTGGTATACGGGCCGTATCTATTAAATGTTTCTCTACCTCATACTTACATAAGTAGTACTTCTTTAACTCTTTTTCCATAACTTTTATTCAGAAAGTCTCATTTGGTTAATATAGATAGGTACTCGACGACAGTGAAAGTATAGAGAAAATGTTTTGTCACTTTCTGTCACCAAGGCATACTGGTAAAGAAATCGTTACTCAAGCCTATATTTGAGATAAGATTCTCATACAAAAATCTATGCTTCGAGCGAGAGTGCTTGAGCAGTATGCGAATACGGGCCTGGGACTGGCTAGGGTGTTTGAGTTTTGGTAATGGCAACATTATTTGCCGACCGAGAGAAAACCGAACCGTACGAAACGAGTAGGTACACATACGTAATCGGCCAAAGCAAACGTACCTACATACCTATTTGTAGTGGAAAAACTACTATTTTGGACGGAAAGGAATTCAGTTCTTATCATTTTGTAGAGATATGAAATTAATGTTGTTATCTAAAAACTGTGCTTTTCGTTAGTGTTGATGTGATGCCGTTTTGTATTGATTGCATCTAGAAATCGAGTGCAGTGAACAAAATCTGAGACCACCCTTGTGATTTGTGTTATTTGTGACAACGGATAAATAAAACGCAGTAATGCAGGCAATCAAATGCGTGGTCGTCGGCGACGGGTAAGTTTACATTGCAATCATCATGTAACAACACAAAGTTACTCTTTCGTAACTTTACAAATTGGTGATTTCGTTGACGTCATATTTTAAATTGTCTTGATAGGTCAGCCCTACTCTTGAAACAATTGGATGGAGATAAAACACGTTTATTTACGGTTCTTATGTATTGTTCGGTTTCAAAGTGCAGTTGGTATGACTAATGTCAAGGTATGAACTAACCTCTAGGGCTGGGGTTCCAACTCTTTGTCTTGGAAGATAGTAGTGCCTACACTGATGCCAGATGCATCCTGCCTTGCTTCACCTGGCTTAGAGAAAGAACAAATCAACAGTTGATGCTCCATAAAAGTTACTACCATGAAGAGAAAACAACTTGTTGGATACAGGATCTCTGTTCAAAGTGAAATTTCAACGTCTTTCAGTCTTGTTACAGTCGGCGTGGAAGTTTTTAAATTGGGTTTCTCGGAGTCGGAAGTGATGGCAAAAGAGAGACGTGTTATGGGCCGGTTTCCAAAGTCAAAAAACTTTTATTCAATAAAATCTCACTGATCACTTTGAATCGTCATTATGTTTTGTATGATTACGTAGGGTTATTAGGTATATACAACATTTTTTATTGAATGAGATGGAGCTAGTTTCTCGCAAGCTTCTTTGTCTTCTAAATAATCATATTTTTTATTCTGCTTCTAAAAGAAGTCTAATAAAATAAAAAATTACAAATTATATTTACTCAGCCTCTTTAATTTTAATTAAAAAAAAACTTACGGATTTGCATTAAAAATAAAAACAATCATATTTTCAGTAACAGTATAATAATAATAACACAATTATTAGACTAATCCTCAACTGGTCTAAATATAGGTTTTATTCTTAATAGAATAGAAATAGAAAAAGAAAAATAATTTATTTGCAACAAAATAATTAGCAAGAATTAGAAAATAGTTGAGAATTAGCTTAATCAATTTAATCATAGACATTAAATACAGTAAAACTTAATCAAACCCTCTTTAATGTCAGCTCTGCTTCCATGATCAGTAATTTTAACTCAACATTTCTTATCATAAGTTATCGAGGCACAAATACTTATCTGAATAAGGTACGTATAGATAAACTGATTAGATGATAATACGATTTCACATTGTTTTAGGTTTTTGTGATATAACTCTCTATAGTAAGGAAACAAATACCTATAGTATAGTTTAAAGAACACCTTAGTATAACCTCAAATAACAGCTGGCAACTACTGAGGACATTAATACTGCCCCCATTTCGACAGGCGTCATGGCTCAGTCGGTAGTAGCTCTGCTTTCCTTGCTGTGGGTTATGGGTTCGATCCCCACCGAGAACAAACATTTGTGTGTTGTAAACATAGATGTTTGTTCTGTGTCTGGGTATTTCTATGTATTATAAGTATTGTGTATTTACAAAAAGAAATGTATGTATGTATTCTATCAGCCATCTAGTTTCCATCGTACAAGCTTTGCTTAGTTTGGGGCTAGAAGGTGTTGTGTTAAGTGTCCGTGAATATGTGATTTATCAAATATTCCTTTATTCCAAAGTCATTTAGGTCGGTATTTTAATATAGATATTAAACCAGGACTTGTAGTAGCATTAGATCTAAATGCTACTACAAGCCTGGTTTTATAGCTCTGACGAGGAATGGGGGGGAAGTGGGAGGGTGGTTTACACAGGGAAAGTCATATAGCATAGAAAGATATATATATATATATATATACATAATATAATATTCCCCTCCACTTTAGCCGAGAGTTATTAAATTGTGTCAGGGCCTACTTATAGTGTCTGATAACACAAAACACAGGGAAATCTATTTTTAACTCTCTGTAGGTATGGTGCATTTGTTATTATTGTAGATTCTATTTTTATTCAAAATTTAAAAGCCTTTTACAGTGTACACATTATTGTATTAAATAGATAAATATAATAATTAAATTATTACAATGCAACATAGTAGGTATCTATGAAACAATAATTACTATCAAAATCACTTCAAAATAGTACCTAGACCTAGGTATATGAATAAGGATAGTACATAACTGGGGACTCCCTTGTTTAAATACACAGACTAATTACTGAAAGTACCAAAGGTTGATTATAAATAATCATCATCACCATCCACAGCCCGACTTCACCCACTGCTGAGTATAGGCCTCCCTTTGTTTGTGCCACTCCTCACGGTGTCCTGTGCCGATCTCATCCACGTCCTGCCCGCGATGTTCGCAACATCGTCTGCCCATCTCGCTGCTGGTCGTATCCCACTAATATTATAAATGTCACAGTTTAGACGTTTGGATTTTTGTGTTTCAATCACGCTGCAACTGCTGGTCCGATTTAGATGAAACTTGGAATATTATTTTGTAACCTGGATTTTCAAAGGTTACTTTTATCCCGGAAAATCAACAGGATCAAATGGGACGCAGGCGATGTCTGAGGCGGAAGCTAGTAATAATATTAAAATAAAGTTATAAATAAAATAACCAGACAATTCAGACTACAGTCAAGTCAACACAGTTTTATATTTCAGTCACAGTTCAGTTATACAGGGTGTTACCAGACCACTTCCGAAAACGAAAGGGGGAGCTACAGCACACCAAAACCCAACCAAAAAAAAATCAGTTATCCTCAAAAATTATTATAGCCCGAGAAAACAATGTTTAAAGATTTGTATTTATTTCGCCAGCCCGCAATGTACGCATTCACGTAGATAAGGTCGAGGCGTAGTACTATTATTTATTCTGTGTCGTAAGTGCCTACTAACGTAGGTAGGTACTAACGTAGGTCGCTCGCACGTCGCGTACTTGAATGACCCGCGATGAACTCTCAGCTGTTCATGCTGTAGTAGACGTAATCTGCGTGCTGCGTGTACATTGCTGCTTTATTTATTTTATTTGTTTTTTTGCTTTTTTAAATGAGATAATTAGGTAGATATGTCTTATTATGTTGTACTGTGTGTATGTAACTAGAAAAAAAATTAAAAAGAGATAGTCAAGTAAATTTTTTTTTTCGCGATTTTTTTCGTTTAATGTTTTCAGTATCATGGTCTGATTGGAACCTCCAAGTTTTCGGAAGTGGTCTGGTAACACCCTGTATGTAGGTAAATTACAGAAACTTGATACAATTTACACTTGATTAGTTCTTGTGTCACAACAAGTTTAAATATTTGCCCAAGGCTACCTAGAAAAGTATAGATTTCTTATAACCAAGGACGAATTAAATAAATAAACCAATAATGTACTAAGTTACTTTCAATAATAATGAAGCGTACCGTAGCTAACGTTGTCACCGATTATCTAAGTTAAACTATCGGTCCCGGCTCTAGCAGTCGTTAAGACCATGACGGAGTCCTTAAGTTGGCCTAAAAACTCTGTGACCAGGGTTGGCCACTACTGTATACGAGCTTGCTTGCTAATAATAATTAAATAATTAATGGTGAGATGAAATATGATTTTCATTTGTTTATTACATTTTTTCAGCAGCCTAGTTACATGTTATAAATGCTAATAATGAATCTAAAATACCTATTTATGGACTCATTGATGAATACTGAACTTAACTTATAAAAATGGCTATTTCTTAGGTTTTAGAAAAAACTTTCCAAAATTCATTGTGGATACTCGTACGTTAAACTAATCACTAACCTGTGACTCCAGTCAGGATTCAGGAACTACTCGTATTCTGTGGCATCTGGGATGCAGACGCCCGCATGAACTGGATATAACCTCTCGTAATCCAATTAGGAGCAAGTGCGCTTATCCAGAACTAACTTTAATCTATGGATACAGTTTTGCACGAAACGTTCTGGCCAGTTTGAAATGTGTAGGCATGCAGCAAGGGGGGTACACTTTAAATCAAATTGAGGCACTCTACGGTAACGTCCTATCAGACAGAAAGCGGTCACGCGTTCGAGCGATCTGTGTTTCATTGGACAATTTCGTTTTTTTCTTTTTTACCCCATACAACCCTAAATATTAAACGACATTTAGGTACCAATTGCAGCCGTGTACAAAATTGCACAGCTTTTTAAAGCTTGTGCCACAAATGTACATAATTATGTATGAGTGCCCAGACACTCGTGTACAAAATGGGTACGAACGAACATTATACTTGATACGAGTTGCGTACACTATAAAACTCATTTATTACCCATAGTGTTGGTAACAGGAACACTCAAGTACCCACGAAACAAATTCCATGTTGCGTGCGGCTGCCTGAAGTGGTCATATTCGGATAGTATTATGTTTTTCTGAAACCACTGACTATCATTTTTCTGTTTTTGATTTAATTATATAATACTAGCCGTCGCCCGCAGCGTTGCTCGCGTTCTGGACCCTTTAGAGTGTGACTTTTCAAAATTCCTTTCTTAGTGCACCCCTACACTATGTAAGGATACTACCCTCCAAATTTCATACCGGTAGGACTTATAGTTTAGGCTGTGCGTTGATTCTCTGTCAGCTTCAAAAGAGTTTTTATATATTGATAATGATTGATGATGGTTGATAGAGCGCATGAAGTTAGCCGAAGAAAAAGATCTATAGTTAGAAAATTATAAAATCTGGTGATCTAGAACCAAGTTACGACAAGCAGGTATATTTCATAAAATAATCCTTCTGTAAGCAAACTAAAGCCAGCCGGAAACTACCAAACTAAATTACCGGCAGAAAATATCTCCTTTCGAAGGATAGTATGACTTTTATTTGGCAGGCGGCAGCACTCGTAAACCCACGTCCGACAGTCCAATAACTCTTAAAACTCATCCGCATCCATTCGGATGACTTTTTGGAAATTCTTTAACTCGGTACAATCAATGCAATTGAATGAAACATTAAACCACTATCATCCGCAGTCCAATAAAAGATTACTTGAATCGTTTTGCATTGTAAAAACTAGGTATTTTGAAGAAATACACAAGTTTCATCAAACAAGACTAGCCTTTTACGGACTTCCTTGGCTTTTTCAGTTAGTTTTCACACACTAGCTGCAAAACTTCTGGCTATGGCTAAGTCTCTCAATTTGTTTTAGTTAAAATTCTACCAGAATTTACAATACGACATTCAGGGGAACCGATTTCGGACCAATAAATTCAGAATTTTATAAGACCGGTTAATTAACATCGAAATCAATGATCACGAAAAGTTCAACATTTTGCGTCGTGAGATTATCATGCCTCTGAAGTGGAAATCAAGCTCAATAAACGTCTTCTTGAATAAAGGTTGTTATGAAAGACTTATTGACTGGCTGACTTATTGAATAAACCCATAAAATAACTTGATGAAGTGACGAAAAGCTCTCGAGGAGACTTACGACAGCTTGAATCAGCTCGAGTGAGTTAGTCCATTCATAAATTTGGCTGAATTGCGTGAAAGTTGTTCACAGTTCCCAGTATGTCTCTGTGGAATAGAACCATTTATAACTTCATCTGTATCATTACTTATGTGTGTTGGATTAGTACTTTCTCGGTTCAACCCGTGATAGTTTTTTATGGTAAATACTTCTGATTTCTCGCAACTCTTAGACTGAATTTGGACATTTGTTTGTCTTCCTTTGCCAAATTAGAATTACAACATTTTAGCACCCAACACTATTATAAAAACAAGCATTGTTGTAAACATGAAGGAAATTGCTTAAAACTACAGACAATTACCACTGTGATGGCTCTGCAATCGATCGGAAGGAAAGACTGGACAGATTGGATCCGCTCACGTATTTCATAAACAGCATAATCATCTGTAAAAAGTGATGTTAGGACCTACGTATTGTCTTACTTCAGAAAACTTTGGGTTCCAATCTCGCTCGATGTACCCGTAATATAAAACAAGAAAGACGCGAATGTTTTTATAAATTACAAAATGTTTGTTATTTTCTTTCGCAAAACTCGGGATTTGATAGCAAGACAAAAACACCCGACAGCTTACCAAAATTGAGTTTTTTGATGGTAAGCTATCAAAACAACGATAATATCATCTTGTAATTGAAATAAATAGGAAAACTTGGGAACATTTAATTTACTTGGAAATGCTGGAGAGCCTTTCTAAGAATTGTAATATTGTTTATCTGATGCTTCTATCTTGTTTCTCTGAGTTGAAAACAGTTCTCAAGCGTATGTAAAGTTAGTAAAATCTCAAAAATCTGTTTAATATGTTCAGTCATCTTTCCTACCTACTTGAACCTTGTAAATACCAAGAACAGTAATGTTTGTGAAGTTCTTAGAATTAAAGATGGTTCGTGTATCATTTCAACCTTATAACTCGACGCGAGGATGTCATCAATATTCATATTTGGCCAAGCTTAGAAATTTAATGATCCAGAACATTAAATTTGGCAAAGACCGTCTACTGTTTCTCACAATTTAAAAATATTGTTCTTACTGTTATTAGTTTAGCTTCACCATATCGTTTGAGGCATGGTAGTACTGTCAGAAATGCCTCAGATATCATATTTCATGACAAGCGTGAAGCATCTGTGAAACTATGGCCTGTTCAAATATTACATTTCATGAAATCAATAAGCAATGTTTGCGAACCTCAGAACAAAGTCCAATACATGTAAATGTTTTGCTATGGGCTTTCCTCTAAATGTAGAAGTAGAATAAGAAACGGTGTAAAAAAAAACAAGAGTCTTCCTTACCCAATAGACAAAGACATTAGTCTTGACTATATCTAAATACCAGCATGTGAATGCTGATCGTTTGACTTCCGGGTACCTACATTACTAGTGACGAAACGTGGGAATCGAAGTACACCACGACTGAGAACGTCTGGCGTGATTTTATAGCTCGCGCTTGTTGATCCAAATAAAACGTAAAAACTCAATCAGTTCCTCATTAATGGAAAGGAAAGTCCATGTTATTGATAAGCCATTTAGACAGTGGCTAGGTACCCTGTACTCTGCAAACCTAAATGTTTCCTGTTTGGTGTAGAATACTCGCGGCAGAAAGAAAAGAGGGCACCAGAGTATAATAAGTAAGAAATTAATAATTAACTAGATTGCACCTAACCTAGTACGTATTTATTTTGTGAGAGTGGTCCAGAGTTGTCCAATACGAATACTCTAGATTTGACTTCCAAATCGGAGCCATTTAAGCGTTCGCATATCGTGCGTGCTAAATATCCCGTAACCTTGCGCTCCCCTCCTGCGGGAACTGAACCGGTCGATCTGGGCGTATACCGGAGTTCCACTCTCAAGACAAAAGCCGTGCTTACTATTACTTCTGTCTGTCGCAGACACTCTCAAACGAACTAATATGCAATGTGTCGGGATTTACACACTTCAGACACTTTCCATATTCCTCTTTCTTGGAGGTAAGAAGTGCAGGTTATATAGCCGGCTGACAAAAAAATTTCTCTTTGTCACTTGCATGACAACGAAAACAGATTTAGCAGCCGTTTTAGAAGACCGATATGGATAAGACCATAAACATATTTGGACTTTTCATGCATAAAACGCTGCCACAATAAAAGCTACTCATGACATTTACTGAATCAGAAATCCCGCAGACCCCCCACGGGAACCACGAGACCCGCTCCCAGACCGCAAGTAAACAACGGACAAGGATCAAAAGATTTTGCTTTGCTTTGCTGATACGGTGCTAGAAATTTGATGTCGCTCAAAAACTATTCGTGAATTCAAGAGTCTGGGTAGAGGTACCTCTGTAAAAGTAAAAAGCGGTTTTCTCAATACATTAGGTAGGTGCACACTGCACAAGCAATGCAGTTTATGACAACTGGTAAGACCTACGTGGATTTGAGAGACGCAAGATAGAGAAACAACATCGCGTGGGCACTCAAGGCCAATACTATTATTTCTTCTGTGCTAATAATACCGGACAAGTTTAACCTGACCTAGAATTTCAACACATTATATTTACACATTGACAGTAGTGTGTTTCTAATTCGGTCTTGTTTCAATTTCAATATAAAAGGTGTCCGGAACCGATTAATGCGCCAGCTACTTTCTTCGAAAGTGACACAACTACAAACTAGTACTGATTAAAATGTGGTTACTCTTTAGACTCTTTGTATGATTGATGGCTACTGCTACACGTACTACTTTCTAACCATGTATGATAAAAGATGACAGATAGACCACCTTAGTGGAACAGATAAGGTTGTCACGTGCCTACTGAGATGCCCCGAAAAGCTCAATGTACCATAGCATCAAACTATTTCCCACACAAAGCCCTTTCAGCTCTGCCGGCCGGGTAGAACGGTGGACCCGAGCGTGTAAGTAATTACACTGCCCTAATTCCGGCCGGTGCCTCGTGATCGCGAGTTCGCGACTGACCTGTTTGCTCACTGCAACTGCATTGTGAATGGAGCAGATTTTCCAAGCAATTATTTTGCATTGTTTTTTTAACAGTAGCCTGCGGTAATCCAAGCTATCGAAGACAGATCTTGGATTACATCGTTTTAGCATTCAATTCATCTCTGCACTCCACCTCCGTCCTCCACTTAATATTTAACTACTTTCATAACAGATGACTGACTTCGTAACTTTCCGTAATACAATACAATGATTGCTTGACTACTCCAAGTGGGTCATCTAGGTCGTAACAATTATGCCATAGCAAGATGCTGGGGGCCTACTCTAATTCAACGAAAAACGAAGTTACGATCGAAGTTTCGCACGATTCCTACTGGTTCATATTCGTTACGAAATTTCGTCCGTACGAAAATTGTTTGACGTCTAAATTCTCTAAGCCTACTCTAATTCAAGAACGCTCCGAACGAAAATTTGAATTTGACAGATGTTTGTTCGGAATTTTAACCTCAAATTGACGAAACCAATAGTGCTACCTTTTGAATTTCGTTTGTGTGAATTTTGTTGGAAATCTAAGTGAAATGGCTGCAAGACTTATTTTAGTCGAGTTTGCTTTGCGTGAAGAATATCTATAGCGTAGAAGAAACCGGCGCCGCCTGCGCCATCAACTCAATTTAATTCCCGGCATAGACTTTGTAGGAAACTACAGTCACCAATTATTTGAAGAGTTGTGTCAGGAAATAGTGCCATTATTAGATTCTTGCAGCCTTGAGTTTTTATGCCCAAGGTACCTATGATGAACTCCAGAAGATTAACTCCAAGCTGAAAGAAGCAGGCGGCTCCTGCCAGCCAACCACCCACTTCTTTAGCTCAAGCTTTACTAGCAGGTTGAAGGGACAGAATTAATAATATTTCAAAATGTTACTTATTTAGTAAGTAAGCTATAATGATAAATGTAGTACAAACTTGATAAATAATATATTTAAGCGCATAAAAAAGTTTCATTTATTAAGTATTTAATACAAAGGCAACAATTCATAATCCTACTAATATTATCCAAAATAAAACTTAATAATATTTACTATTTTACAAAACTATAACTATAGGTACATTATAAATTAGCTCTTCTATCAAAAATTGTCTCATGAGCCCACATAGCTCTAACAAGGCAGCCCTGGCCAGCAAGTTTATTGTTCCTGACTGTTTCCCTCTCAGCATGCGCCTCTTCAATTTGAAAGTCTGCTTCGAATATCCGAGTCTCTGGCTGGTGGGCTGTGTTGTGTAGGTTGTGTGGCTGCAAAGTAACATTTCTTATTTAAATGCCCCATTGCACGCAAATTCAATTAATCTTGTTAAGTAAAATTGTATGTTAGAACTACTTTAAAGATACAGTAGCAAATACTTACATTGTCTGGAAGTAGAGTGTCATATTGGCTGTGGACTTGCAGGCTGTCTGCGACTATCATCCTGGCTAACAACCATATATTCCACAACTTCAGGTGCATTCAAATCCAGAGGCTGTGGAAAGCTTGTTGGTTGGCTTGCCTGACTGAAGGTGGATGGAATTGGTTCATTAGTCTGAAATAAAACAGATTCATATAGGTACTTGCCTAGGTACTACAATTAAAATCATAAAATATTCAAATTAAATTCATTACTTAGATGTCACAACACTAAAAATATCCAAAATTAGTAAAAAAGTAGGTAGGTAGGTACCTTTTGCCACTGCTGAATTGTTTTCATACAACCGTCCATGGAATTGAGCATGTTACACAATTCTTGCCACAACCTCTTCGCTTGGACTTTTCCTTCAACACTCCTCAATCTCACACGGGCTAGATATGTATGCTCGTCCAAGACATTGAGTAGTCTATCAATTTGTTCTGGAGTAGCCAATCCGGTATGTGGAGCCATTCTAAACTGAAAAGAAGTGGTAAGTAATCAATGGTTATGTGAAGAGGCGATATGAACCTATGGAACAGTGATCAAACAAATAGGTAAATAAGTCAACATGAAAATATTTTTACTTACTAAGTTTCCAAAACAAACAGCTTGTTCCAATCCAAAATGCAGAGTGCGACAGTATTACTTGAAACCGTTCTACAGAATGTGTATCCCGATATTCCCGATTGCGAAGCTTGGAAAAAGCACTTGAGAACATGATTTATGAACGCAGCACTTGATAGACAAACTTTTTACGAAACTTACAAGAAACTTAGATGAATTTTGTACAAAAAATCACAGATGGTATGTGTGCCAATACGGATATTTTTGATTGTCGTAAGTTACTACCAGTCACATGCGTGAAATATAACTTTTCAAATTAGTCGGATATGAATGACAGTGAAAAGGTGTTTTATAGAGTCTTGACGAATTTTGTCGTTATTAGAATTTTATTTGTTTACTATCTAATTTCTGCAAAAGTATGACAAGGAATGCATTGTTAACCAAATTTTTCATTTATAATTTATAATAAAGCAAATTATTGCATGAATTTTAGGATAAAGTTAAAACCGTAAGTTTACGAAACATGACATCATAAAGCACCTACGCTATAATGTTCGTTGGGTTCGTTCACGAAAATTGTCGATAGATCCGAAGTTCTTGTGCGAATCCGAAAATGAAATAGAGTAGGGTGACAATCGAAACTTCGTTTAAATTTCGTTCGTTTACGAAGTTTCGTTTCGGAGAACGCGAGTAGGCTTCCTGGTAACAATACAGCAGCGTGATCTCGAACAATAAGTTCCTAACTGGAGCGCCCACATTGCATCATAACGGAGGCCTGATTGCTATCACAGTTATTTATAAAGCTTCTAATAACATCAAAATACTCTTGAATTCTGAAGAGCTTTTAAACTGAGGCACGACCTCGAAAGGTATCGATACTGTAAATGCCAACAGTCGAGAATCGGGAAATCGAGTTGTTGATCGAATTATTAAATTAGTCTTCTGAGAGCGTTCTTTCAATGGAGTGGCAATTTTCTAGATAATAAAATTTGAACTTATTGCTAGATCTCGCATCTCAGCACTTAGCTCATTGAAATTGATTTTGCTTTCCTTCTTCGTGGACGTGAGTGGTTAAGTCTACTCAATATCCAACACAACAAATAGGCATTCATAAGAATAATGTATTTCGTGTGATATTCAAAGTTAATTATAAAATTAGGAGTATGCCAGTCAGGCATTACAGCCACATCTTGAATCTCTTCTTCGTCTATGAACACAACCGCGATTGTGAATTTGAGATAAGAGTTCAGTGCGCTATTGTTATAAGACATTTCACGCATAAAACCCAGCTTACCCGAGATTTAAACTAACGGATCCCAAACCAAAGTCCAAGGTCCTTTCCACTTCACCAGATATCTGCTCTATAACATTGATTTTCAAAACTGTAACCACTGTAGGTACTGTAACTAGGCCAATATCGGTTCTTTTATTTTCCGCACATCGATATTGCTGTTCTAACATGCGGAATAGGTTCAGCGGCCATACATGACCTCGAGTTTGCTGAGCAAACAATAATAGCACTGTTCTTGTTCAGCCTGTTATTGGATTGGTTCGTCTAGATTTGAATAGAATTCGCTAAACATTACCATACTAGCGTACAGTACACACAACCTTGCTTACTTACTTTGCTGATTTCATTCTTCGTTTAAAACTCATTACGCATCAATAGGCTATTAGATTAAACTCATCAAAACGCAAAACTATGCACAAATCGGGTTGGGTTTCAATGTTGTTGTTTAGACACATGACATTATTTTGAGTTGATGGCGTTGTTTAAATTCAACTTGATGTTCCGCCAGTAATGTTATCTCACCCCGCTGGGGCAACAATGATTGCTTTCGCTATCTTTACAACACCATTAAAATCCTTTGTAAACGCTCTGTATCGAGGTTTTACGTTTGTTTTGTATGGTCTAATGCTACTTTAGGGTTTACTGCAATATTCAGCCTTAGTGCCGTTACGTGCTTTGTACCGGACCGTATTTGATTAGTTTCCTTACGACGTGATTCTACTCGTCTAGCTTTTAGCTGCAAGCATTGATTGGAAATCGCGCGGTGAAACCATTCATCGTGTGTCTGAGTCTGAATTTAAGCTTAATCGTAAATAATTTTGCTTATTTGTATGTTTCTGTGACATACTAACACATGTCTTGGCTTTTATACAGAGGAAGTGTTTGGTTTACATTATTCGCGTACATGGTTTCGCATCTCTCACGTGTGTTCCTTTATCGCTCCCCCGAGTACTATCACGCTTTTGTTGGGAGCTATCCACCCTAAAAGGGATGCGGTTTTTCGCATGTTGATTTTGATAAAAATATTCTGTGGGTATATTTATACTCATTTTTTGTAAATAAGGTCCCAAATCCCAGCCTCAACTTAGCGTGACGTCTTCATTAATTCTGTAAACAAACATAAGGAAGGAAATATTCATCTGAATATTATAGCCCGTAAAATACAAAATTGAGCATTGCGGTTTCCAAGCCGACTTGCTTAATTCGATAATGTCATCCGTCGGACGAGTCTGGCTGCAGAATTCATTTTGCTGAATACTAATCGGTTTCTCTCGGCCGCATAATTTTATTAGCCAGTATTATGTAATGTGATTGCTTTAATTACACTGCTTATCAAATATTTCAATCTATTTATAAATGTAAATTTTTACTATTTTGGATTAAAAAATACAAGAACAGCATTCTGTAAAGATGAATCTTAAAACATATGGCTGCCATTTATACCAGCAATATTTTCATATAAAACCTAACATTATGTATTATCACACATCAAAACCCTTCGAAACACATTATTTTTATGAAGGCATATCCGCTGTGCCATGATCTTAACGATCTTGACATCCGACCATGGAACCTCTAAATAGGGTAGGTACACAGCTTCGAACAATAATCATTACCACGCACCCACAACATGTAGTACTTTACCATATATTAGGATAATTTGGATGTTTCCTCAAATAGATTCACTGAAAATTGTGCCACGCCCAATAAGGATTTGCGTTACATCTAAAATTTACCTTATAATAATTTTCTATTTAGTAGTGATACGCCAAACTCATAGTTATGTTATGAACAAAACTAGCAACAAACAGTAACAAAATCGTCCTGCTATTTAGCGAACGTTTATCATCTATTCAGTCTTCAATTGACAGCGATTCACAGCGATAAAAGACTTCTCAATGTCACTTTCAAGTTTAACAAGTTGAGGCGATATAGATAGCTTTATGTTAGTATGTTTAGTTTCCTCATTTTTGTGTTTCTCTTTTGTATTTTTAGCTAGAAATGTGTTTTGTTTGTTGATTTTTCTTATAATTGTGCTTGGATCCAAATTCTCCACCGAACATTACTTCTCATCACCGATCATTCTCCATCGTGCTAAGGTCTAACAAAACGTGACATTGGCGAAATTGCGAGCAACACTGCAAAGGCCATAGACAGGAATTGAATTGAATTGAGTACCGAATAGCAGCAAATAAGTTAGAGTTTCTGGCATTGGCACTCAAAAAAACCTATTGCCTAAACAAAAATTATTAAAGGTCGCAATTTTTTCCTTCCTGCTGATCAAATGCTCAATTTTGAACCTAGTTAATCTAGCCATGGACTTTGATAGTTTTCAATCAATATCTCACTCAAACTTATGTACGTTTTTGAGTTTCCAGTTAAATTCGATTATAACCACTCAAAAGCTCCATGCAAGAATAAATAATATAGTTGATGTTATTTGAATTCCATCAAAACGCTTATCAAGCCGGAGTAATTTGCTTGCGGATCGTCGAGTACAGTCTGAGTGGATCGCTGGAAGCCCAAACATACCAAATGTTTTAAAGCAATGAAATGGGATCACGATTTTAAATTTCAGACTGTTGTTACTGTTTATTGTGAGAACAATGGTGCCGGTTGGTATTTGAAACGAAATCTTTACTTATTTCTTATTTAATTCTTGACGAGAAACAAACGCGTGAATTTATCGAATGCGCACAAATATAAATCTCGAGTGATCTCGATTCTCGATACAAATGTGTGCAATATGGCGA
Source organism: Eulithis prunata (assembly GCA_918843925.1). NCBI lineage: Eukaryota > Metazoa > Arthropoda > Insecta > Lepidoptera > Geometridae > Eulithis > Eulithis prunata. Next base: position 2,567,647 of record OU974014.1, on the reverse strand, counting down.
CTAGAAGTCAATAAAATGCTTTTACTATATATCATCCCAGTTTAAGATAGCTTTTCACGTTATCTATAAATAGGTATAACTTTCTCTAATTATGTAAAACTGCATATCAAATTCCATATCACCTGCATGAATATCGAATCGATATCCATAATGCAAGACCCGTGCCTAATAGTTCTCTTAAGAGCCAATCAATTTAACTAAGTAGCTCCCGATCCATTAGGCAGCCTTCGATACACCCGTGTAAGTGTCCATATAATTGTATTAGCATAGCTCTTTACTGCATCACACATTAAGGCGAAGCCTGGGACTACGTCTACCCAATATTCACCATAAATGACCACCCATTTCTACAAAGTGGTCTTATCGAATCGAGCGAGACATACTTATGGGAGTGGATGGACAGATTATTTGAAAGAACTTTCCTCGTCGGCAATATAGAAAATAAATCGCTTGAAAATATTTTATTATTGCTTATTGTTAGTCTGAACGCGTAAAAACTTCATTTATTTTCTTCCCTTTGAAATATTCTTGGAACTAAGTGAACTGGAAATATTCCCGAGAAATGTTTATTATGTAAGCAAAACTTCATACAACAAAAATAGTAATGCATCAAAACCGTTGCAGTTCAAAGGAAAATAAAATATGATAACCAGTTTTACATAGAATTGGAGTAAAGTTTGGTTGCGCAATTTTGGAAACTATCGCCAACTTTGAAGAGACACATTGATTTATCAACAACTTTCTCGCAATCTTATCGTTGTCTGACGGTGGATTTAAATTGTCATATGACCGGATAATTCACTTGACCCGGCCTAAGTGGAATCGAGTTCAAACGAGATGCCTCGGCGAGCCTACTTTGAATTGAAGTAAAAAGTTCTGCATTAATTTGTAGCCCCTCGAGTGGCCAAGCCAGCTGAGCTCAACTTTCAGACTAAACTCTAGCATTATAACCATTGGAGTTCATAATAAATCGAACAAATATTACTCATTTATTACTCACCATCGTTTCTGTTAGTGTCACAGAATATAACTATGAGTTGTGCACTTGAACTGTTTAATAATAAGAGCCATACTGTATAAAACCGTAATAATTATAAATAAATACCCACATGTATTGCAATAATTGTTGCTAGGTAATTTACTGTAATTATAACTGATGGAATTATTTTATAGTGCAACTCTGAAAGTATCTGAAACTACCGTCTTCGCTATAATACCAGCTCCCAACAATATAGCACCTTAAATTGTTCTTTATTATGATTTGATTAGGGGCTCTTAAATGTAATAAAAAACCCATTTGTACTACTCAACTCGTTTGAAGTAAAAGTATACACACACACTTGTTCCAGTTTGCATTTCTAACTACTCTTTCGATTCAAGTTTTGTTTCTGTTTATGTATTTTTATCCATAAGGATTTTGTGTCTGAAAATTTTATTCTAAGCTAATCAATCATCATCATCATCAATATATAATAAAACTCTTTTGAGGCTGACAGAGAATCAACGCACAGCCTAACCCATAAGTCCTAGAGGTATGAAATTTGGAGGGTAGTATCTATGGATACTACCCTCCAAATTTCATATATGTAGTGTAGAGGTGCACTAAGAAAGGAATTTTGAAAAGTCGCACCCTAAAGGGTCTAGAACGCGAGCAACGCCGCGGGCGACGGCTAATATTATTATAAAGGTAAAGTTATTTTTTCTTCGAAACTAATTTAAACGGCCCAATTTTTTAAAACTTGCTCCGGTAAGGTACATTATTCCTGATTTCTATAGATGTTTTATACTATTAAGAAACGGTTTCAGCAGTTTCGGTGTGCTATTTTAATATTTCTAAAATCAATTTAAAAACCGCAGACGAAGTTGCGGCTAATCAACTTGTCTGAGGAGAACATTGTAGGATATGTGTCCTCCTACGAAAAGGGTAGATCTTCCACGCCGAGCGACCTTTGGCTCGGGGTCCGAGGACCAATGGATGGTATTCGGTAGTATTACTTATGTTCAAACTCCGTGATAACTTCGTTTGCGCGATCTAGGATAGTTCTCATGTAGCGAGATAGATGGCGCTACATGTCCATTAAAACTGTTCTCGTCGACCAACCGACACTGTAGTGTACTGAATTTTGGCAGGTGCTAAGTTGATGCAGTGGACCCACTTATTGAGGACATTTAATTGCATGTGTGTCATGCATGCATGCGTCATTCTTAGAATAGAAGTTGATGAAAAATGGTATTATTAATCAAACCTTATTCCAAGTCACAGCACTTCTCTATAAAGCTAAAAAAAACTGAGGAACAAATTGAAATATTACAAAGCTTTCCTACGATAATGACGACTTCACACCACATTCATATCACGATGCCTTCGAGATATTACAAAATATATTTTGGTTTTCCCATAAGTTTACAAATATAAACGTAAACACTAAATATAAATATGTATGTGGTATGCAATGTATCTGATAGGATATAAACATAAGTATACGCTTTGATGAAGTAAAAAAACCAAGATACGTGACATGGTTCTAGAGCTTGAAGCACACAAATCAGGTTCCAGGTAAGTATCTAAATATGTAAGGGCTTTCTTTTGTACATCAACCAAATCAAATTCAATAAATATCACGGTAGTTCCGTGATCTACTTGCCTTATCAGCGGGTGGCAATGTGATAATAACGCTTTAACAATGTCAACGAGTGAAGAGCAATGACCCTGTATGCTCTCAATAAAAATACTATGTGAAAAGAAATGAGTGTCATTCAGTGGACGATAAGAGTTGGTTAGGGTGCAAGAAGACCGAAGTGATTATCGTCTGATGATTTTTTTTTATATTTTAATAGTATTCTTGGCTCAAGCTTGGGACGAACTATCTTCAACTCATCTAATAAAAAAATGTAATCATACCTAATCATACAAAACGTAATGACGATTCAAAGTGATCAGTAAGATTTTATTGAATAAAAGCTTTTTGACTTGTATTTGAATAAAAATCTAAATCTCTTCTGAATGCGCCCTAGTTTCCATGAAATAAAAATAATAAGTGTGACTATACCGGAAATAACGAGACATTAAAACAATATTATATTATAGTTTGAATTCGTATGCGTCATACACTCATCATAATGTTTTGAGGTAGTCTTAATACACTCTTGGACGAATTAATACGCAGAGATTCTATATTCATTATTCTTATATTCTGACTGCATAGACGATTTTGTTTTAAAAAAATCCGATTGAATTCCTAAGAATTCAAACAATTCCCCAATTAGAGAAATACACTCAAGGCTACATTTCATTGTTTGAAGTTCCCAACTCGGCACCAACATTATTTATTATACCTTCGAGCGGTTACGACGAATGACTGAAGTGTTATAATATTTCCTTTAGCACTGCGTTTATTTATAAACTTGGTTCGAGCTCTCCCGCTGCGTCGTGATTTTGCGACGCTGCTTTTGTGCGCTTGGCGCTTCACCGGTAGAGTGCAATTGAGATTCACGCCGCGCTGCGAACCCGCATCGAAATTGTCTACAAATATACAAATACTTTGTATAAAATCTTCACGGTGGTTTCAGGGCAAGCATCCACCAAAGAGTAGTTTCCTTATGAACTAAGCAAGATTATCACGGATCAAACACATTACGTATTGAGTTTCCTAATAAATAAACGTGATTTAAGTTTTAAGGAAAAGAACAAAGCACAAAACGGAGATTTCCCATAAAAGACAGATTCTTATGAAACAAAGTTATGGTAGGTATTATTCACAGTATACATACATAGGTAAAGTTCTAATAAAACCTTGATAACCTTACATCGTATGACGACAGCGTTTGGTTATTTCTAAGCAATGCTGTTTTATCTGATAAACTCTTAACTAGAAGTATAACTATTCAGCATCAATTCTACGTTTCTATACTATCCATAAATATCATTTAACGAACAGATATAAACTGATTTATGACGTGATCTTCAGGCTTTGAAACATTAAGTAGTATTAGGTGGCAATGGGATGTAATGCGTGCTTAAAAGTAATGCTTGAGCTGTTTATGTCTCTTCTGAGTATTGAGGCTCGTATGCTCAGGTCACACAAAACTCAGGCTCAAGCGTGATTCAAGAACTTATTACAGTTTTGATGAAAATTTGTCCGAAAATCTGTGTTGGTCCCGATTCCAGACTTGAGCATTGTTTCAGCATACGAGCTTTAGAACGGGTTCTACGTATCGCCGTCGTATTTATGTTTTTACTTTTAAGATTAAATAACATTGATTTGTTTCACGAAAAACTCTATCAAATAAAGTGTGATAAAGAATTCACAAGAAATACAAACGAAAATAGACGATGTCCTATCAATAAAAGTGGTATTGGCAATACCGGACGGGACGCTATGAATCTGGAGCGATCAAACACTTTTTATTGACTCGTCAATATTTACAATATCTTGACCTCGTCGTGAGTCACAGTTTGATCAACTTGGTGAGTCAGTAAACGACAAGATATACCTAAGTATGATAAGATGAATCTGCAAACCCTTGAACTGTAAAATCTCATAACAAATCATGATGCCCTTACATCTGTTCCACAGAAATTTGTACATAATATACTCGATATACCGATGATTAAAAAAATAAAGATGCTGCAAAGTTTTTTATTTATGCTTTAGCTTTATGCAAATCAATACATATTCTATTCGAAATAATAAATTATTATTTAATATATACGTCGTTGTCGGTCGGACGAGTCGGGTGACCTCTGCATTTGAACTACCAACAAAACATTTTGCGTATGTTTTGGCTCTAATGGAATTAAAATCAATGCCATTCGTGTGCGTGCCAGGTCATAATGTCAGTCTGCATTAGTATTTTGCTGAGGATTTCATTGAAATTCGACATTGCTAAACAATTTAACATTTAACTGTATTTTGCTTGTATTGTTCGAAAAGATTCGGCCATATCACAACGCAACCATTTAAACTCTAGTTTATTATTCTTTCTTATCAGTTACGGTCAAAACACTCAATTTTTACAACTATCGATTCAACAACGCCAAAACCTACCCGTTCGGTCAATATCGTTGCCTGTATCGTTGCATCCTGCATTTTAGTATAATCGCCTCAGCCAACGATTATTATCCAAAAGAAGACAATTCTTACTTTGTCCCTTATTTGATGGAAAAAGAGACAGAAATCATTTTAGTTTACTATTATATAGACAAATCGTTGCTTAGGACGTTCATAATAGGCCTGCAGCGCTACGAAAGCGCGATTATCTGGCAGGATGTCGTCGTCATGACGTCTTCGGGCCGTGGCACGACTGTTGAATATTAAGAACTGTTCATTCTCATCCTACGAATGCTATGCTTGTTTGATGTGTTCGTACATCTGATACGAGTATTTTGATTTAATCAGGTTTTATGAATAAAATTAGACGCGGGTCAATTTGCTGTACAATGTAAATTGATAGCTTGTAAGTTGCACCATCAGCGCTTTTGGGGAAAACAACTTCATAACAAAAGGTTTCTGCTGGCGAACACGTAATGAGTTCGCACTTTAGATCAGAAACCACTCAGCGTCCACTTTATATTTAGACCTCTATAAAGTTCTTTTTGCTCTTTGCCCTTACCGCGCTGTAATTTAATATTGCTCCTTCTCAAGTCGTAAAACTCCTTCCTATCTAGGCAATTCACTTCAGTCGTTATCTGAAATGATGAACAGGCCTTTGACTCTGTGTGGTTATTACTCGGCAAATTTACATGTAAATTATATAGCTACCCTCCAGGCTTGGGTGGGATACGGATCTCAGGTGGTTTACTTTGTTAGTTGAATCTTGTTCAAACCGAAGCAGGCAAATTACAGACTTTTGCTATAATATTTGACCAAAGTGTTTATTTAAATTGAAACAGTTCCCAAACAAGCTCTATTGGAATAGTTTGGTCTAACTTTTAGGCTAAATGAAGCCAAGTTTCTTATTTAATCATCTTCTGTACTGTTGGTTGAGCGGTTTCTATTATTACGTACAACTTAGTTCAAGAAGCGTGGGCCAGTCTTCATAGAGACGTTCTCATGTAGTTGATGGTCGACTTCATTTTATATCTATTAGACGTCATATTACCCAACAGCTTTACGCACTTCCTGTGACATTTTAGCCTCTAAATCTGAAAGATGATCAGAATCTAAGAACATTATCCCACATTATACCGCACGTTGAATACGTGCTCAAGTACGGTTTCCTCTAAGGGTCATCAGATTGTCTTGAAGGCTAACATATCGCACTCCTAGAACAACACGGAATTATCTCGAAATTTCTGAAAATCGACTTTATTGCATATTCGAATTCGCAAAATTTTACCGCGCATACCACCAAGACAGGCTTATTTATATTTGGACAGACGCGGAAGAGATAGCGCTGTACATCACTCTTAGTGAATTAATGAGTGAAAAGTCATACCACGAACACGAGCTTATGTCCAGTTACAACATGGCCGCCGTCATAAAAAACCGTATTGCGCTTACGCAAGAGCAAATTATTTAGGAATAATCTGGTGTTGTTGAAGTTATTGAGACCATTTCTGTGAGTTATTTAGTGATAATCCCGTGTTGGAGAATTTTCCCGGTTGGCGTTTTTGAAGTATTCCAAAATACGGCGGTATTATTGACGAAGGTACGTTAGTTTTTTTTTATTATTCCAAAATAGTTCCATATTGTTTGAAATAAGTGAAAATTTCTTAAATAATGCCCTATTGATGGCACATTTAAATTAGGCCACAATTTATTCAAAAATCATTTTAAATGAATTTTGAATACTTAGAATTCTTACTTTAGTAGTATATTATAAGAAAAGTATTTTTAAGGAGTATTTTTCTCAATATAATAGGACAAATAAAACAAGTTTTTAGATAATGCTCTATTTTTGAATTAATTTAGTTTCTTCTCATTTTATGGCAGATAATGAAGGTTTGCGGTTATTGATGCTCAAAAAGGCAATTGGAGCAACCGTGGAGGACCAGTCAACTGTCCAAGAAGTCAATATGGAAAATAATGCTGAACTTTCTACTGTGGCGGCATCTACGTAACGGATTTTGATGTGTTTTTTAAATAGATAGAAATAAAAGACTGGTTATCGTAGGTTACCAACATAGTACAAATAGTAAAGTATTCTTATTACCTCATAGTATTACATTGTACACATTCAGTAGTATGTAGTAACTACTTATCGTATGGTAAAACTTGTGATACCTAGTGGTTCCCGCCCTTAGTTGATCGAGTGAGCGAAGCGAACGAGATCTTAGTGACAACTTGGACAAAAATACTTTGTATGTTTGTATGTTTGTTCGACGAGATCTGTTAAACCGCACAACCGATCCTCATAAAATTTGGTAGGTATACGGATAGTACTTTTAAGTTTTACTGGTTTGTTAAATGAAGTAAATCGGTCAAGGGGTCGTGAAGTTATGAGGGTCCAAAAGGAGTAAAAAAAAAAGTCGTACAATAAGATCAAGTGGGGTTTCATGTAGGGTTTGGTTTAGACATTCCAACCCCGTTTTTATTTTGATTCTAAGTGTAATAGTTTTGAATTGTTGTAAAAATTATAAAATTGGCAAACCCAGTATAACGTGAGCTACCATTTCTTGGAGTTTCAATGATTTTGTAGTCCAAGTAAGACTGGTAGATAGCTAGACGGCGATTTCAAAGCGATTTGCAAAGTTTATTACAACCATTGGTCAATAAAAATTGTTTGGGTTTTATTAACCTCCGACCATCACGAGATCTCAGTTCGAGGTGAACTACTAGTTATGTTAACTCTGTTTTACTTTTCTAGATTGTATTTTATTAATTTCGTTGTTTCATGTGTAATTAATCACTATGCCCAAAACTACACAGTGGTTTTTGGATGATGATGATGTTGATTATGTTATTTTTGATATAAAAATGCTGATTTTCATAATTTTTTTGTCTTTTGTTATACTAACAACAGGATAATTACCGAAAACAAATCAAATATGTCCTTATTGTATATTTACTTTTAACCAATAGATGGTAAAATAATAGAGCGCTATTTCAGTTTCATTCAACAAAGAGGACGTATTTCGAAATAGTTAATTTTTATTTCATGAAATAATTAGACAATAGAGAATTAAAACCAAAAATGCATATTATCCCTTGCTCGAAGTTTATTTAGGGGAATCAACGATATTATATTGATTTACATTGGATACGTTACATGAATCATTGAAGACTTTTGCAATAACATAGATACAAAAGCAGATAACGGTTTTTCGTCGATACTGAAAAAAGTAGTTTTTCGAGTTAGCGCTGTCTTGTTCTAGGCGTGCGATATATTCATGACTTTGTTGCGTTATATTTTACTATGTTGTTCATACCTAACTGAAACATTAAATTCTACAAACAGCATTCCAAAACCAATCAATACGAAGGAAAATCACAGATTAATTTTATTAGAATGCACTGACGAAATTTCAATAAAATGGATAATTAATGAGATCACTAGCTGCAGCATTTAACTCTTTATAATTCTCTTTGTTTTTGTCCACAGTGCCGTCGGTAAAACATGTCTACTCATCAGTTACACGACAAATGCCTTCCCAGGAGAATACATACCTACAGTGTGAGTATACATTCTTATACAATCTTTCCCTAAGATGCTGACAAGCGACCCATCACCACCCGATGTTGACATGCGACATTGAGGCGGGTCAGGTCATTTTGCAAAGCCTAGCAGTGATCTTACGGCAAAATAAGCTTTTAGTAAGGTCGATACGATGCTGAAGCACGCTGCTATGGTAATAAAGCGCTGTTGTGGGCTTGTTCTGGTTGCTGAGATCTAAAATTCAATTTGGCATTTTCATTTACGTCATTTTTTCGCCTAAACCCTTGGTTTCTTTCGCGTGTTATCCAAAAATAGCTTGTACTATGCTTCTAACACAGGTCAAGGTCATATAATTATATTCCAAGTTTTATCCAAAGCGGTTGCGGAGTCACAAACAAACATTTGAACTTTCTCATTTGTCATGGATGATGTTGTCTTTGATGTAATGTGGGGGAATGATTAGTATTTTCGGAAATTAATGTACCTACGTCAATCATTGGCGCTAGATTGGTAAAATGTTCACGATAAGCAATTATTTTCGATACTTTTTGCCTGGAAATAAAAATCAAAGTACATCCAGCTGGTATATATATCATAATGTTGTTAAATTGAGTATTTTAATTTGATAAAATATTTTTTGCTAGAGTTGCTAGTTGTATTTATTTAGGCTTTAAAACCACATTCCTCAACACTAATTAACAATCAGTGATAACATTTTAATTAGTAAAAAATCACCACTGGACTATTTAAACAAAATACCGTGGCGTTTATGATTTTGGTTTATATAGTTTCTGAAACTATGGAGTATTTCATAATTTTTTCCTTATTTTTCTTATATAATATTATAGGTAATCGTTTGACCTTGTTAGAAATAACTTTTGTCTACAACAAAGACGTCTGTAAATCATTGTATGTTACACTTGTTGTTGGTCTTCTTGAAGTTAATAAATAAATAAATAAGTCCGTAGTAAAACTAGTAGGTTTTCTTGATGAGATCATGCAGATAGCCCACCTGATTTAATGTAGTAAACTCTGCCCTCTCTCTAGTATTTTAACGTTACTCGTCATATTTCAGATTCGACAACTACTCAGCGAATGTGATGGTGGACGGCAAACCGATCAACTTGGGACTATGGGATACAGCCGGTCAGGAGGACTACGATCGACTACGACCACTGTCCTACCCACAGACTGACGTGTTTCTCATATGCTTCTCACTCGTGAACCCAGCCTCTTTCGAGAACGTGCGAGCTAAGGTGCGTGTTACTAGATAGACTATCATATATCATCAACATCTGTCTAGAACGGACGAGATTGATGCTATAGGACTGGTCTGGTCCACAGTTGCCTAAAATAGAAAAGACTGGAGAGAAGGAAGGGAGGCCTTTGCCCTGCAGTAGGATACTACAGGCTCTTAGTAATAAATAATAATAATCTGTCTAGAATCTAGGTGGTCAATTCGATCGGAGTGTCGTCAACTATACGAGTGACCGCAGGATTCTTTCTACTAGTTCTTTCATTATCGTAAATGAAGAAAACAATACTGAAACATGTCCTACAGCTAAATGGATATACGGAATTGCGAAAATCTTGGGCTGTAGATTTTTTTTTTTATTCTTATATTTTGTAAGGACTTTGAGTCGCTTAGCGACTATGTCAGCCCTGTTATAGCTTACAATAAAAAAAAAATATGGGCTGTAGATAGATGAGATTAATGCAAGATTGGACGACGCAAACTCAGGTCAAGTGCGTCAAGTCAGTCCGTAATTGATAGTGACAATGAAGCAAAAGCGTGTAGACAGGCGTGGTTTTATATTTTGTAAATTGAGTTCATGTAACAATATTCACCAATCAGACCGGGCGCGGCAGATCATCGATGACAAAAAAACAAATCAAGGCTACTATTACTGATGTTCCGCTGAATGCGTCAGATAAGAGCACCGGAACGAGAGGAATGCCGGAAGCCATGACCACGACCACTGCCAAGAGAACGAATACAACCAAGAAGAAATTCTATAATCAACATTACTACACAACACAATGAAGTCACCATTCCTTTATGAAAAATGCTAAAAGGAAACTTCGAAATACGTGTTTAAGCTTGCCAGTTGAGAGTTTGTCATACATTAGTTTTATACTCTAGCCGAGTCTAGCCCTTCAAAATGTTCGATAATCAAACAGTAATGTATAACAAAAAAATGTGCTCATTCCTTTGTCTGAGCTAATTTGTTCCATTCCCTTTTCAGAGCGTCAATGCAAAGTTCTTTGTCTATAATTTCGTTGATAAATCAATCACAAAATATCTGTCTAATGTAATAATTGTAACGTTTCAGTGGTACCCAGAGGTCCGGCATCACTGCCCGTCGACGCCCATCATCCTGGTCGGCACCAAGCTTGATCTTCGCGAAGACAAGGATACTATTGAGAAACTGAAGGACAAGAAACTTGCGCCCATCACCTACACACAGGCAAGATACCTTCTATTTTATAACAGGCGTCACAGCTCAGTCGGTAGTAGCTCTGCCTTCCGTGCTGTGGGGTCGTGGGTTCGATACCCACTGAGAACAAACATTTTTGTGTGGCAAACATAGTGTTACTATGTATTAGCGTATAAAAAATATGTATTTACATGTCGTGTAATTTGCACCCTCTATAACCAATAAAATGTTTATCTGTTTATTTATAAAAATCTTCTATCAGCAATCTAGTTCCCATAATACAAGCTTTGCTTTGGGACTAGACTTTACTTTGAGCGTTGTGTGGAATCTCCAAGAATATTTATTTAATATTATTATATTGTGTTTGTACTTTGTAGCTCATTTGCGTTCACTTCTTGGCTGTCTCTTAACATCTCGATCGTCTGTCTGTGGTCTTGTAGCTGGGAAACGAATGTTTTGATTCCAACTTTTTTTTTACAAAATGTGGATTTTTCAAGATTCCTTGAAATTAATTTAAAAAAGAGGGCAGTGATTATGACCGGTAGGTAAAGATGAAGATAATCTATGGGTTTTTTAAATTTGGTTCAATATTTAGTGTGCAAGGGTTTGATATAAGTTTATAGTAAGTAATGTTCAATTCTTGAGAAACTTCAACCTAGACTATTGAAGTTGGGGTTTCAGGTACTTTTTTCGCGTTATTTATTACAATATTGTATGGTTGGTTCCAGGGTCTCGGCATGTCGAAGGAGATAAACGCCGTCAAGTACCTGGAATGCTCTGCGCTCACGCAGAAAGGGCTAAAGACTGTATTCGACGAGGCGATCCGCGCCGTGCTATGTCCGCTACCGCCGGTCAAACCCCCCAAACGGTGCCAGCTGCTCTAAACATTGGTAATTCTTCAAATTTTGACTCAAAACTCAATAACAACACAGGATAAGTCCTATCCTACTAATATTATTTCCGGTTTGAACGAAGCCCGTGCATTTACAGGCATATTAGATTTTTATGTCTCAGAGTGACAGTCGCAGTGCGATAGTTCACTGAGCACGTCCTCGGTGGATATGCTCAGCGATGCAATGTATTGTTATAAGCAGAGGTAACAGTTAGTTTAGTATACAATTAACGAGCGAAACCACGGACGGAAGCTAAGCCAGTTATAAAGCTCTATCATCAAACCTTTGAGTATGGAGCAGTTTATCATATCTGAATTTATGGGTGAGATGTCTCCAATCTGGTTTTCAGCTCTGACTATCCTCATACTCGTAACTTGAAACGGCTGTACCAATTTTCAGCAAAAATGGCTAAGAACCATCCCAGATCAAGCTTACAAAAAATCACATTCAGTCCAAGCCACACTTTCAAAACTACGATGGCACATACAAACAGAGACAACGCTGTCACGCTTCTTTTTTTCTGTTGGGGGTCTAAAAAAGTGTGCTCATTTTTACACCGAGTGCCGTTTTTTTTTTCAGATAGTGTAGTACGTCGAAGCCAGTGCAAATGCATAGCTTTCTATAGAACGCACCAACCATCCGTCTACCTACATTGATATCAATACAATAGAGTGCTAAATGGACTGCGATGAACAGCATTAATAGCTATTAATTACTCTTAATCTACGCATTACTATATAACAAGAGTCGGTGTTAGTGAGCTACGTATGTATCGCTTTTAGGGTGCTTTTCCAACAGAGCTAAGGAAGGATGTGTTTGAAATCCATCAATAGGGATCGTTTGTTTTCATATTAATTCCTATTGGTGGATGTCAAGTACATCCTTAAAGGATTCGTAAACGGGCTAGTTTTGATGCAATTTGTTGGTGTTATTGTATAGCTGTCTTGCTTACACAAAAAGCTTTTAAAGCGAGATAGCTATACAAATGCAGCAACAAATTACGTCAAAATTAGCCCATTTACGGACATCCTTAGCAGCGTAGCTTAGCTTAGCTGTTGTGGAAAAGCACCCTTATAATCGGGGAAATTTATATCGATTCTTTTATTCGGCTGTATAGATAATCGTTGCCTTTTGATTAGAAAAATATTGTCTATGGTCTTTATCGATTATTTGTTTAGTAACCGATCATTCGGATGCTGTTTTGTTCAATCTTTGCTACATTCCTTTGTCGATTAACTTCGGGTACAAAACCACCTTGCCACGTGTAGTGGATACAAAATGGAATTGTTGAAATTTGTTTTAGAGCAGAGATTATATTTTTCGATTTATTGCTTATTATTATAATGGTTATTTTTATTTGATCCCGATAATTGTTGTATTAAATGTATTGTAGTCGGTGTTATTAAGTACAGTATTTGTTTCTAAGCGAATTATTAACCATTGATGTTTCTAATGATCTACAAAAATGCATTGAACTCGTAAAATATTTAGGCAAAAGCGTTTTTTACTGAAATGAGCAAGTCTTCAGAATTCAGAACAGTTTTTTAAAAGCGTGATAACCTAAATACATATCGTCGGTGGAGGTTGGGACATATTCTGGAACTTTTTGCAATCCGCACAACTATTTATAGGTAAACCAATCAAATTGAGATGAACTCTCTTTTTCTGTCACTCTCGATTCGGTCGGGTATAGATCGCGTTTTCATGTACTACAAAATAAACTTATTCAAGTATTTTTTGGGACAGGAAAATACGTCTTGTTCGTGCCATACAGTAAGGCGTGCTTCGCACTGTCTTCCACGAGAAATGAGCTCTACATCCTACGTAATAAAGACCTTAATGCGGTATCAGCTATGCGTTTAAGCCTTGCTGTATGACACGCTGTCACAGGAGGCATTTCATCGCGAATGTGATATCGGGTTTAGGCTTTAATTGGCCAAGGGGGTTCAAAATGGCCTCTTTTTTAAAGCATTTTAATACATTTTAGTTCGTCGCTCGCCTAACTATCGCACCGTAAGTTCTGTAACCGTATTCTGATGTTTTTACAAGATTTATTACAATAGGTAAACCAAGTCAGTCCACTCCCTGCTAATTTACAGAGGTGAGGGACTTGTATGCGATTTACCACGCGAACGGGCAGCAGGTACATACGTTTTTGAAGATTCAGTCTGCTTGTCAAACTAAATTTGTCAGTTTTGTCAAACTAAATCACCCTCAATTACAGGCACATGAGACTGAGTCTCAGAGTTTTGGGCATAGTGCAATGCAACACAGGCCATGTCCTCAGTGGATGTGCTCAGTGAGGTAATAGACAATAGGCCCTTAAAAGCAGGAGAGCTATCGGCTTATTCTATCTGCCCGTGTCTACACCAACGCCTAATAAACTTCGTAGGGAGTGGTATCATTTAAATTTACCTTGGTGTTGATTCTACGATGTTTTTGTTGTCTCAAAGTGGTACATTTTTGTCGGCACGTGTTGATTTTATGATTTTTTGTGAGATAATGCAGTTGTTATTTGCAGAGACAACCGGTTAGAGGAGCCGTCTCTTTGTTCCATCTCTTTTTCACTAAAGCAAGCAAGCTCGTATTAGGCCAACTCTGGTGACGGAGTTTTTAGGCCGCGTTAAGGCCTCCGTCGTGGCTTAACGACTGCTGGAGCCTGGACCGACAGTTTAACGTGCCCTGCGAAGCACGGAAGCGCTCGGATGTAAATGCCACTAACGGTCACCCATCCAAATAGTGACAGCACAGGAACGTTGCTTAACTTAGATTATCGGTTAAGATTGGCTAACTAAGCACGAGCGCTTCTTTTTCACTAGCAATAATAGCTTAGTGGCCCCTCACTTCAGAATACGGTCTCTAGAACAACAGCTGCTACGAATATGGCACTAAGATAATTACTGTCTAAATCCAGTCCTGAATGTTAAATAAGTATATAAACGTAAGTTTGGTTTAAGGTGTGTGCAATTGTTTTTGCTTAGACCGTAACAATAGTATTGCCATACACGAAAAATACTTTAAAAAAAAAAAGGTCGAGCAATTGCACAGAATATAGCGGTAAGATTTTAATGTATGTATTGTTCAGATGCAAATATTTAGAAGAAACAAGCATGTAAATAACATTGTAGTTTTAAATGAAAAATGTAAGTGGACGCGCCGTTTTTGGTGTTGCATTTTATATTGTAACTTAGCATTTTATTGGGGGCTTCGATTATATTTTCATTTATGCTTTATAAAAAAAAACATTTTCATAGTTATTGATATTGCTAAAACACTGGTAAGTCAATTTGTAGAAAATTGGTTGATTTTTGTATGAATGAAGTTAATGTTTTGTCACAATTTTAAAGGTTGTTTCAACTTCATATATGTTTTTCCCAATTTTAATTTAGTATAATGAATTCATAGAATTACCAAGATGAAGTTTGAATCTTGCTGGCATAAAACAATTGAAAGTATGTATATTAAACCTCTTTTGTTATAATTATTTCTATATCGCGTATTATATTTGTATTATTATATCACACAAATGACTTTTGTATATTCACTTCAGCTTACATTAAAATTAATGGCTTGGATAAGATTATTTTTATAAAAAGTATTTGCTGTGTCTATAAATTGGATTAAATATAACGCTGACGAAGTGAATTCTTCCAAATATTGTAAAGCCTCTGAATAATTCAAAATATATTTATATTAACTGTTCAAATGTTTGTTTTATTTATTTATTTTTATAATACCTGATAGATCTCAAATAGTTTCTTTCTATACTTAGATTGACTTGCCCATACCAATTCACTCTTATTCAATAAACCTTTGTTTTATTTGAAAATAGCTTAGCTTTATTGGCCCTTATAGGCAAGGTCGGAGATTTCATTCTATAGTATTGGACTTCGGCCATCATACTTCAGCTATAAAACATCTTAAGCGTAGCACAAAGATATAGTTTAGCCAAAAACCGCTTGTCAATTTAATTTTAATTCACGGGAACTTTAACCTTGAATTTCATTAAATCCAATAAGAGAATACAATCTATACAAGTTATGACATCACAAAACCACTATGCTGACCCCCACGATTAGTTTTTTCAGTGCTAGTCAGAGCTCAAGCTTAAATGGTGGATCTTCGACCGAGATAGTCAACTCATACGCAGTCTCATTCAGTTGCTGTTTGGCGCTGCCAGTGTGCGGTCCGCGGCTACGTGAATGTTACGCATCGATTTCGTATTGTAACCTTTATTATTTTGGAAATAAGACGTAATATCCCAGATCAACATGTCGAAGGTGCTTCTCAGCAAGGAATTGCCAGATATCGAGGTCAGTTTATCAATATTTACCTATCTCATTCAGTAATACTATTTTGATAAGATAGTTTTGTGGGCACGTCTTTGTTGCTAAGAGTGGTTCGTTATATTGTTAGTTATTAGAAGTCATCATATAACGATTTCCTAAGAAAACTTTGTAATTAAACAACTATGTTGTACGTAAATGTAAACCACTGGATAATTACCTACCTACGTTGTTTTTAAAGATATTTTGATCATGTAACATTGTTTCGTCGTCTCCTTGAAAGTAATGAATTGTTCGATGCAGATTTTAATGGTCAAGAAATGAAATCAAGAGTTATAATTAAAACTACTTTGTATAGGTACCTTATGGTGCTCAGCCTAGTTGCTCCTATAGTTAGTTTGTATCTTTGACAGAACCAACATACCTAATCTTATTAATAATCATTCATTAGGTACCTATCATTTACTTAAAATGATAAAGATTACCTAATTTTGACCCATCGGCTATCGCAAAGCAACAAAAACATTATTGGACAAAATTTTGAAATAATAGTAATTATTTGGTAAAGGGATTCAAAAAACATAAATACAGGGTGAACCAGGATAAGCTTCTTATTGTAGATTTTACTTAAACTGATAAAAGGCGCATAATTTTTGGGAAGGTTTCTATGCATATATGCGTAGAAGCTAACATGATTTGGGTGTTTCCAGAATCTATTGCGCTTGAACCCGACGACCAAGCCGTATACCAACTTGGTGCCTTCAGCGCAAACCAAGAAGAATAAGCAGCATTGGAAGAGAAATACTGATAGAAAATGCACTGTAAGTCTCATTCAAAATCTCTCATAGGTAACATAGGTTCAGAAAATTACTCTAGTTTACTATAGTCGTAGGCAGTATAGGTGAAGGAAAACATCGTGAGGAAACCCTTGGCTTAGTCAGCTCCGCACGTATTGACGATGTCTTTCCTGTGGATATGGCTGACTAGGATAAGAGGATGATAGAGGCAAGCTTACTCCATCTGAAACATTGTCCCAGGCAGTGTCCCGTTAAGTGTAGGCAAGGCATAGGTTGCCTCCTGACGCTGTATAAATCATCTTCAGTAGATGTAAAGGTTTAGTAGTAGGCAGTAACCAGTGAATATCCAGTGGAACCAGTGAATAGAGGCCGAAAGTAGATCTCGTTTGTGAGGCATGTCCAGCTGTGGGACTCTATCAAACAGAAATCATGGATTTTCACTTGTTAAGATTTTGACACGTACCTCTTCATTCACTCTTATGTATAACGTTTTACATATACTTATCTAGTTTAAGCAAAACATTGATAGATAATTTTATTGAGACTAGTTGATTTATCGCTCTTCTATCGGTTACATACAGTACTGCGAAGTAGTGAGATTACTTAAGAGTTTTGTTTTGAAACAAAAGGTTAGGAACACATGCTGTGATAAGAAACAATCAATGATGGCCTTCAGCTAGAAGTCAGTTCTTTCAATTTAATAACGCCATGATGTAATCTTTCAACTAATTTGTCGAATTTATAATTTTCACAGTAGGTTCAACGGTAGGTAGACTTATTCAATACACTGTTTCTCTGAATTTAGCAAGGAAATGGTTATGTACCTACTAAATAGCACACTTTTGAGCAAAGTTTAGAAAAGTTCAAAACTTTGATCAAGTAGGTACCTATGATGGCATAAGAAATACTTGAAGTTTCATCCCAGAATGTATCTGATGGGTTTCTTCTTTCACGTGTACCAAAACCATAGAGCCAAATTCTAAACTATGATAACTTCAGGTTTTATAAGATAATTTTTCAAGAAAATTAAATAAATAAATGACAGTGAGCTAACTGCCATTTGAACTTGCAGACCTGTCCAACCTTGACAAAGAACTTCGACGACATAAAGCACACAACACTCTCGGAGCGCGGAGCCCTAAGAGAAGCGGCTAGGTGCCTCAAATGCGCAGACGCACCCTGCCAGAAGTCCTGCCCTACGCAGATTGATGTCAAGAGCTTCATCTCTAGTATTTCTACCAAGGTATTGCTCTTCTTTTTATTAACCCCTGACAGAATAAGGAAGGGGTGTTATGGTATGACGGCATTGTGTGTTTGTCTGTGGCCTTAGCTCTAAAAGTAGGGCTGCAATTTCGTAAAAAAATAAGTATTCGGATTGGAAGAAACGAAGTCCGGGGTTTTGAGAAATTTGGTTAAGCTTTTATTTAATAAGCTTTTCTATTTGTTCAGCTATATTTCTCATTCCAAATATTCTTTGAGAGAACAATATCGGGAGCTGTTTTTTGCACCGTATATTATAAAACAGTGCAAGTTTTAAACGAAATTTGCACTGATTTTTTTTTCAACGAAATCACAAAAGCCTCGTCCGCCCGTATATTTGGTGTGTTTTGCACGAACATTGACATTTTGTCTGCATTTTTGCAGTGAATAAAATAAATGATTAATTCGTACTCCTCCAGAACTACTACGGAGCAGCGAAAGCGATTCTATCAGATAACCCCCTGGGCCTGACATGTGGGATGGTGTGTCCCACTAGCGACCTCTGTGTTGGAGGATGTAACCTTCATGCGAGTGAGGAGGGCGCTATCAATATCGGGGGCCTGCAACATTTTGCTGTCGATGTAAGTATCGTATACTAGCACCCGAATTCATAAACGTACTTGGTAGGGGCTCCTCTAAAAGCTAATTCAGGCGTCTCTAATGTGGTGTGAAATCACTGAAACCAAGGATTACCTTGGTACGTTAGCCTGCTGCTGCCTTCCGTGCTGTGGGTCGTGGGTTCGATCCCCACCGAGAAAAAACATTTGTGTGTGGCAAGAATAAATTGTTTATTGTTTGTTCTGTGGATATCTATTCTATTTTATATTTATGATATGTATTTTATAAAGTATTTGATGATGATGATAAAAAAACAAATGACTAGGTAGTCTAGCAACCAGTCTACCTACCGGTCTGCCGACTAGTGTAGCGACCAGACTACCAACCAGTTGGCCGACTAGTCTACCAACCAGTCTGCCGACTAGTCTAGTAACCAGTCTAACCAACCAGTCTGCCGACTAGTCTAGCAACTAGTCGGCAGACTGGTTGGTAGAATAGTCGGCCAACTGGTTAGTAGACTGGCTGCTAGACTACTCAGCAGACCAGTCTACCAACCAGTCTACCAACCAGTTGGCCGACTAATCTAGCGACCAAATATGTTAGATAGGTTAAATAGGTACCGAAACACATCGCATTGAAAGTTTTGTTCAAAATTTACCCACACGCCCACACCTCACACTCTTTATGGACACAGCTTCAACTTATCCACAAACATTTCAGATCTTCATGAAAATGGGCATATCCCAAACCTTGGATCCGAAGACAAGGAAGCTGCCCAACGGCGGGCATCATAAGATCGCTCTGGTCGGCGGCGGACCGGCCAGCATCAGCTGTGCTTGCTTCCTAGCAAGATTGGGGTACAAGGATGTCACTGTTTATGAGAAGGAGGCGTATTTAGGTGGATTAAGGTGATAATTATTGCTATTTAACAATCGCTTTATCTCACACCAACAAGATCATTGTCTTTAGGTCTTTTTTACAAAAGAGCTCTATTCTATGACAGGCGTCATGGCTCAGTCGGTAGTAGCTCTGCCTTCCGTGCTGTGGGTCGTGGGTGCGATCCCCACCGAGAACAAATAATTGTGTGTTGTAAACATAGATGTTTGTTCTGTGTCTGGGTGTTTCTATGTATTATAATAATATTTGTTTTTTTTTCCTTTTAAATTCACTGTTTTAGTTATTTTTATTATTATTGTTTCATTTGTATCTATCTAAAGGTTTTTATGTTGTGTGCCAAGTAGTAAATAAATGAATGTCTATGTCTATTTTATTTCAGTGCCGCGGAGATACCGCAGTACCGACTTCCATACGACGTAGTCCAGTTCGAAGTGGATTTAGTGAAAAATCTTGGTGTTAAATTCGTCACAGGGAGAAAACTATCCTCTAAGGATATCACTGTGCAGGTAATTTTTACAGAAATTCATCGAAAGTTACTTTAAAAGCGAGTTTTTTGGTAATTATTGGCACCACTTTTATGACTCTGAGTTAGTGCATATCAGTAGACGTGTCTTGTGAGATAATGCACCATTATAAGCAGAGATAACTCTAAATTCAATTCTTGTCTGAATGGCCTTTGCAGTGTTGCCCGCAATTTCGCCAATGTCATGTTGTAATGACTCTCATCAGCCACTAAAAAATATGACAGTCGTCACAGCTCATGCAGTCGGTAGTAGCTCTGCCTTCCGTGCTGTGGGTCGCGGGTTCGATCCCCACCGAGAACAAAGATTTGTGTGTGGGAAACAGAAGTTTGTTCTGTGTCTGGGTGTTACTTACTATATAAGTAGGTATGTATTTACAAAAAAAAATGTTAATAAGTATTCTATCAGCAATCTAGTTCCCATAGTACAAGCTTTGCTTAGTTTGGGACTTAAGAGCGTTGTGTGTAATATCCAACAATATTTATTGTAATTATTTTTTTCTAAACACTCGATATTCTTTTAGGGTTTACTAAAAGATGGTCATGCAGCCGTATTCCTCGGTATAGGTCTCCCTGAACCGAAGAGTGTGCCCATATTCAAAGGGCTGACGCAACAGATGGGATTCTACACCAGCAAAGATTTCCTGCCTCTTGTTTCTCGGGGCAGCAAAAAAGGTACCTACAAACTATACATTTCATATAACTAACTTTACATATTATCTTGCATTGCAAAAGTTGGGCAGCGATCGGGATCATAGCTATTATACTTGACTTGAAGTCATATAATACAGGCTGAAAATAAACACTCAAAAATTAAACATTTATATGACTCCTAGGTTTGTAAAAAAACACAACCATTTATTTCTATTAATTGAGATAAATGGTTTTATAGAATTTTCGAGTAAATTTTAGTAGGTAGTAACTTTAATTCTCTCTCACAAAATATTGAATACATAACTATGGTTAGGTTAGGTACAAAAGATGATATTAAAGCACTGTAGGTCTGTTTTGTAAGAAACTGATGCTTGAGATGAAAAACCGAATAAGAACAATAATTCGAAGAGGGAAAAAGTTTCTCACATCATACCTACAACCCTACCTAATCCAGTTTTTAAAATCTTCCATTCCGTCTCTTTTTAAAACTGACACGCCTAACTAAAAGCAATTTTCATTCACTCATTCATTTCATTTCATTCATTCATTCATTCATTATTTATTAAGTAATACACCACACATTATACGGCGTGCACACTATGCCCATGCCGCTGCCGGCATTAATGCCGCTTAGTGAGAATAAAGGCGATAATGCTGTGGCATTAAGTCCGCGGCATGAATGCCGCCATACATTCCGGCGGCGGCATGGGCATAGTGTGCACGCGGTATTATATTTAGTCACACTAACTATTAGGAACTACGTATTACATATTCTTTGCTAACTATGAGCATGTAACATTTGTTCCAGGAATGTGTGCCTGTAAGTCCGCCCTACCCGACCTCCATGGAAATGTCATAGTGCTAGGTGCGGGAGACACTGCATTCGACTGCGCTACCTCTGCACTACGTTGCGGCGCGCGACGTGTTTATGTCGTGTTTAGAAAGGGATTCGGCCACATCCGGGCAGTTCCAGAGGAGGTATGAACATCCCTATAAGTACTAGCGTCCGCTTGCGACTTCGTCCGCGTCCCGTTTGATCGTATTGATTTTCCGGGATAAAAAGTAGCCTATGTGTTAATCCAGGTTACGAAATTATATATTCCAAGATTTATCCAAATCGGACCAGTAGTCGCAGCGTGATTCAAACACTAACATCCAAACATACTTTGACATTGTACAGGGAAAAACACCTCTAGATAATTCCTATCCAGACTTCGGTTAAGTGGTTAAATCATTTCTAGATACTTTCATTGAGATATACAGTAAGCGAACTACACATCCATTAAATATTAACTTTAAAAACAAAGAAGAGGTTTTCACGTCGGCGTCTGTATTTTTAACCAGCATAAAAATAAACTACTAAAAGTTGTAGAAAATACATGGGGGTGATTCGGGTAGCCCAGGGGCCATCTCTGGACCACCGCTTGACAGTGTTTGATGGGACACCATATGCTATAGATATGTATACCCTTTTGATTTCAGGTCGACTTAGCTAAAGAAGAGAAATGCGAGTTTGTACCGTTCATGTCACCGAGAGAAGTTATCGTCAAAGATGGAACAGTAAGTTGTGCCGTCACGGTTTTATAGCGCTCGGCGAAAGTGGAAAAGTACAAAAATAAGTATTTTAGCAAAAATTTATGAATGAAAGCAAACACTTAGTAAAAACATATTTATGATGAAATAAAACAAAACAGGTTGCATTAAATATACAATGGACGGCCTTATCGCTCAATAGCAATTTCTTTCAAGCGACCTTGAGGATTCGAATTTTAGAGAAGGGGTCGGGGGTGCAATGTCAATAAGATAATTAGTATAAGTATACAAAAATGTATTTCAACAGATCACAGGTCTTCGAATGTGTCGCACAGAACAGCTGGATGACGGCGAATGGATCGAAGATGAAGACCAGGTGTTGCAGCTCAAAACTAACTTCATCATATCTGCGTTTGGATCTGGACTTTATGAAACTGATGGTAAACATCTTCTAAATATATAAAACCTAAACTATTAAGCCTAAACTGTAAGTCCTAGAGGTATGAAATTTGAAGGGTAGTATCCTTATATAGTGTAGGGGTGCACTAAGAAAGGAATTTTGAAACGTCACACTCTAAAGGGTAGAACGCGAGCAACGCCGCGGGCGACGGCTAGTTATTCACATATAAATTTTCTACTTAATAGTTTAACTTGACACAATAAAATGTATTAAGGTACCTACTTTGTACATGTAGGTACACATTGTACAACCTACGAGCTGTGAATTTTGTTAAATAAAAATAAATCTTTTCATAAATAATTTTTAGGATAGAAATTGACTTAGGCACTTCATCATCATCATTATCAACCTATATCAGTCTCCTGTTGGACGTAGGTCTTTCCAAAGACTGGTTTTCGGTTTTTCCAATGCAGTGTTTGCCAGCTACGTTCTGCAGATCGTCGCCCCCCGTAGCTTAGGTAGTTAGAAACATTCAAAAACGAAGAAGTCCGCAAAACAATATAAACACCACTACAAGATAAATCCTCTCTTGTAGAATTCTGAGGAAACATGCTATATAATTTCTTTCTAGTAAAAGAAGCCATGGAAAGTGTCAAACTTAACCGCTGGGGCCTGCCTGATGTGGACGAAAAGACCATGCAAAGTGTATCTAACCCTAAAGTGTTTATTGGCGGTGATTTGGCGGGGGTCGCAGAGACCACGGTCGAATCTGTCAACGATGGGAAAACAGCTGCTTGGTTTATGCACTGTTACTTACAGGTTAGTTTCATTTTATAGCTCTGCCTTCCGTGCTGTGGGTCGTGGGTTCGATCCCCACCAAGAACAATCATTTATGTGTTGCAAACATAAATGGTGTTCTGTGTCTGGGTGTTACCATGTATTATAACTATGTATTTACAAAAAAAATATTCTATCAGCAATCTAGTTCCCATAGTACAAGGGTTCTAGTATAGTATTGTATGATCTGTGGTTTGGGGTTAGAGAGTGTTGTGTGATATGTCCAAAAATATTTATAGATTTTTAAATTGCCTTTGGAGTGGACGTAGTGCGATGCCATATGCAAAGAATATTCACCAGGTGGGCCATCGGCTTGTGCCTTTATTTATTATTATTTTTATTCATTTAATAATAATAATAATAATAATTCTTTATTGCAGACACGGGGGGTCCATAGGCACAAATACAATTACAAATAAAATATACACACAACACAATATAAATGTAAAACTTACAAAATAAAATAAAATAAGATAAAAAAGAATACACACATAGGTGCACTTGTTTTAGGTGGCAATATCCACCCAACGTCGGTACGTTGCAGTCAGCATCAATCTATCCGATAGGCTCTTAATTATAAGGTTGGGACAATTCGTGACCCTGTCCATAAAAGACGCGATTCTCTTGCGCTGAATGGCGTTAAACGTGTCAACTCTGGCTTCAGCAAACATTCCGGAGGCGCTGCAACAGCGCTGCAGGCCCATAAGGTGCCTAAAGATGTTGTTGTAGGCCACCCTTATGCTGTAATGCGATTTTTTTGTGTAGTAATTTAAGCCGGTAGAGCAAAGGCCTCCCTCCCTTCCTCCCAAACTTCTCGATCTTTGGCCATAGTGGGCCGGTCATTTTTATAGCTATCGAGATCGTCCCGCGATCATTTATTCTTATAAAAAAAGTAAATAAACGCAGCAAGAAAATATAGCCTTAACAGTCATATTACGAACTGAATTTATTTTCAGGGGATCCCATACGACTCACCAATCGAGCTGCCTAAATTCCACTGTCCCATCGACGACGTGGATTTGTCAGTGGAAGTTTGCGGCATCAAGTTTGAGAATCCTTTTGGTTTAGCGAGTGCACCGCCTACTACGAGTTCCGCTATGATAAGAAGAGCGTTTGAACAGGGCTGGGGGTACGTGGTTACCAAGACTTTTGGACTCGATAAGGTAATTATCGAATAGTAGTAGAGCAGTAAGTAGATCTCTTTGTGAGAGCTCGTCCGAGGAAGTACTACCACCGTACCTATTTCTGCCGCCAAGCAGCGATGCTCGCATTGCTGTGTTCCGGTTTGAAGGGTAAGGGCGCCGGTGTAATTACAGGCACATGAGACTTCAAGATCTTTACGTCTCAGAGTGATGGACGCAGTGCATTGCCTTACAGGGCACGTCCTCATTGGACTTGTTCTGTGAGGTAATGCATTGTTATAGGCAGAAGTTACCATTTAACATCAGGTGAGCTATGAGATTGTTCCATTACTTTTATCATTTAAAAAAAAACTGCTTGAAGGTCTTTTGGACATAGGTTTCTATGTTCGTACGAGTGGCCAACTCTGGTGACGGAATTTTTAGGCCGCCTTAATGCCTCTGTCATGGCTTAACGACTGCTAGATCCGGGACCGACAGTTCAACGTGCCCTTCAAAGCACGGAAGCGTACAGATGTAAATGCCACTAGCGGTCATCCATTCAAATAGTGACCGCGCAGAATGTCGCTTAAATTAGATAATCGGTGAAGATTGACTAAGCAAGCAAGCCTAGCCACGAGTGGTCTCTATAGATTTCCATAAATAACGATTTTGATTGGTCCGTGTCCTACGGCCGAAAATGGGTAATATGGGCAGAGCTAATATATAGAAAGCATTTGCCAGTGTGAATTTAAAACCAATTCCTTTGAAGTCGAATCATCTGAAGGATGTGAATTAGATCGATAAAAATAACCTAACCTTTATCTATTCTGCTTTTTGATAAATATATTTCCAAATACAAAGAAACATCATCAGTAGACTACTAGTGAGTACTCCTATCCTATAAGTTCATCTGCTTTTTATTGCCATTCAATTTAAAACCTTATGCCCAGGACCTAGTGACGAACGTATCACCGCGTATAGTCCGCGGCGTTACCTCTGGCGAGAACTACGGGCCAGGACAAGGTTCCTTCTTGAACATTGAGCTGATCTCCGAGAAATGTGAAGCTTACTGGTGCCAGAGCATCACAGAACTGAAGAAAGACTTTCCTAATAAGGTTTGTTGTTTTTTTTTATCAAGTTTTAGTATTTTTTCATCAACCAACTTTACCTAAGTAGGTAATGCAAATGAAGTTTCAATTTAGTTCAAATTATTTATAATTCGGATTATATTAAATTCTCAGGTGGTGATAGCGTCAATAATGTGTTCATATAACGAAGCCGATTGGGTAGAGCTGGCGCAGAAGGCAGAATCCTCAGGAGCTGATGCATTAGAGCTTAATCTATCATGTCCTCACGGAATGGGGGAGTCTGGCATGGGACTGGCTTGTGGACAGGTATTTATTTCCTGCATAGTGTCAGATAAAAAACTTGTAAGTTACAGACATTTAAGAGCTACATAATCGTCAAAGTCGTCCAAAAAGCAACATCGAAATTGAGCTTTTGTTTCGGAGATATTGATCTCGACATGGTTTAATAGGTTTGGCCTTGAATGCGTAGTTTGATCTCATATTTCAATGGCTGCGGAAGCACCCTTTTACTTTCTCTCCATTGAAGGTCAGAGCTATTCAGAGCTATTAAACCGTGTCGGGTCGGGACCTATGTACGTAGTAGTGAGAGACTAAGCCTTCAAACTCACACGTTGCTTACGGGAGCTAAAACTATATTGAACTAATAGTGGTGTCGATTCTGTTGGTGTTTTTTTCTAAAATAACCTAATTTAACAGCGCTAAAATTATAGCCATCTAGGTATCGTTTCAGTTTATGAGTAAAGGACGGCCACATTTTTAAGGCTGCCAAAATTAAGGTTTAGAAAAATGCAACAGTAAAATCGATACAATTATCTGTGCTTGACCTTTATCCTATTTCCAGGACCCAGTACTAGTAAAAGGTATTTCACAATGGGTCCGACGTGCGATCAAGATCCCATTCTTCGTGAAACTAACTCCAAACATAACGGATATAGTCAGCATAGCTGTAGCAGCTTACGAAGGAGGTGCTAGTGGTGTGTCGGCCATCAATACTGTGTCGGGGTTGATGACTGTCAAATCTGATGCTACACCGTGGCCGGCTGTGGGTAAGTCCCAGCTTTTTACCAAAAACTGAGTCCAAACTCTCCCAAGATAACAAATAGTACCTATAGTCACAGTATAGTTGTAACAGCTTACGAAGGAGGTGCTATTAGTAGTGTGTCGGTCATCAATATTGTGTCGGGGTTGATGACTGTCAAATCTGATGCTACACCGTGGCCGGCTGTGGGTAAGTCCCAGCTTTTTACCAAAAACTGAGTCCAAACTCTCCCAAGATAACAAATAGTACCTATAGTCACAGTATAGTTGTAACAGCTTACGAAGGAGGTGCTATTAGTAGTGTGTCGGTCATCAATATTGTGTCGGGGTTGATGACTGTCAAATCTGATGCTACACCGTGGCCGGCTGTGGGTAAGTCCCAGCTTTTTACAGAAAACTGACTCGAATTCTTCAAAGGTAACGATTATCTAGTTTGTATTGTGTCGGCCATCAATACTGTGTCGGGGGTTGATGACTGTCTGTGCTCTGTCATTTTCACTTGCATGACAACGGATTTGGCAGCCATTTTAGCGCAGCTTTAGAAGACCATTATGAATATACCCTTTAGAGGGGTATGTAGTCCAAGGTTTACTATGGATACCTATTACCTAGGTACCTATTTATTTTTTGCACATATTTCCAGGTGTGGAAAAGCACACAACGTACGGCGGTGTGTCAGGCAATGCGACTCGTCCCATCGGCTTGAAAGCTGTCTCGTCGATAGGAAACAAACTACCCGGTTTCCCTATTCTTGGTATTGGCGGGATCGACTCTGCTGATTCTGCGATGCAGTTTATAATGTGCGGTGCGCCGGTTGTACAGGTAAGCCTTTGAAGCTAATAGGTATGGATTTTATTAAATTATCCTTGTTATGTTATGTATATACTGACAAAAACATTTAACCATTTTCAAAAAAAGGAGGAGGTTCTCGGTTAGGTTGTATTTTTTAAGAACCTATTTTAAAATATTTTTTTTGAAGGAGTAGATACCTACCTGTGTGCCTAGGTTCTCATATTTTTTTTATCAAAATCGGTTCAGTAGTTAAATAAGAATAACTGTGAAAAACACTTCATTCACGCATACGGCATTGCGTATTTTGCCTTCCTGTGACTTTTGTGTGGTGTTTACGATCAATAGAACAGTCACAATGAACTGCCATCATCATTCATCATCATGATGATGAAGGTGTATCAAATTGAAGTCAGTTTTTCAAGATTTTTAACTTATAAATTATGTAATTTTTGGCCACACACAGAAGCTAACAAAATAATTTCAGATTTGCAGTGCCGTTCAAAACCAAGACTTCACAGTAGTTGAGGATTACATAACTGGACTCAAAGCCCTTCTATACCTGCGCTCGCTTGGCTTGCCCGGCTGGCTTGGACAGTCGCCGCCGACCTTCAAACATCAGAAGGGAAAACCTGTTCAGACTTTGTTTGGTGATGATGGGAAGGTAACTTTTTAGAAGTATCTTAGATCAAGAGCCACTTGCCATGTTTTATTATGTTTGAATTACAAGTGCTGAGTGCCCAAAAGTTACTTGAGATTCGAACCCATTCGAGTCTGAGGAGAAAATCGTGGGTTTGAATCCCACTCGACGCATAACTTTTAGAATGTTATGAAAAATCTTTGCGAGTAGTTTTAGATTGACATTATTGAGATTACGGGAAACTGATAAATGTACAAAATCGTTGTTACTAGAAATGTAGGTACTTATTCATTTTCCTTGACATGGCAAATTAGTGGAATAAAATGCCAATTTTCGCTTATATCGCACATGAAAAAAGAGTCTTAATTCCTTCGGAATTCCAGGTCTTAGCACACTTCGGTCCCTACAACCAAAAGCGTGAAGATCAGCTCCACGCAATCAGGCTAAAATCGGACATACTACTAGACAATAAGGTCCATAATTACTCAATGAACGGCGTCAACGGTCACGCTGCAGTGCCGAGGATACAGGATGTTTTGGGAGAAGCGCTACATAGAGTCGGGACTTATAAACATTTGGATAATACGAAGCAAGTTGTAGCACTTATTGATGATGTAAGTATACCATACCTACTGCTGTTATAACGGACTTATAGCTAATTGACAAAGAGGTTATTTTATTATAGTTCCTAAATATGAAGACTGGAACACTAAGAACCGTATGCCGATACAGAAATCGGCACTCAAGCAGATTTGAGTAAATTTCATAAGAGTATATGCTCTAGTCCGGATCAGCGCTTAAGCAGTAAATCAGCAGACGGACCTAGGCATAGGAATTAGGAACATGTTCCAGACAATATTGTAAAGATCGCGGGATGTAGGCGGATGAAGAAAGCTCAGTCGTTCGTAGAAGTCATTCCTGTATGCGAGAAAATAACCGGTGCGAGATTGTAAAGAATGACTTTGCTAACCAAAAAAAGTATCGTATCTTCTAAGTATTTCCTTGTTATTCTTCATACTAACTGATTAAATAAAGCCACGATAAGCACGTAGTGCCACAACAGTACAATGCTGGTTCTTTCTTATAAGTAATATATGAATAATGAGTGACGGGAAAATAATGTTTTTGTTTTCAGGACATGTGCATAAACTGTGGAAAATGTTACATGGCGTGTGCGGACTCGGGATACCAATCTATTGAGTAAGTTATATCTGTTATCTGGCTGTTATGGTGTATGAAACTTTTTTTTCTCTAAGTAGTACCTAACGGTCTATCTTATATAAATTTTGAGCGGACATAATCTCTTGCTGTCTAGATCCCGTTTTTCTTTGTTTCATAAACGTATTTTAACGCTAAGTTGTACATTATCACTATTCGACCTGACACTAACTTATAGTTAGGATGACGTTTTCTATCGTATAAGTTAAAGCGGGCATAAGCTCTCGCCAATGACTTTATATCTTTATTTC
The DNA here is from genome assembly GCA_918843925.1 of Eulithis prunata. Lineage (NCBI taxonomy): Eukaryota > Metazoa > Arthropoda > Insecta > Lepidoptera > Geometridae > Eulithis > Eulithis prunata. Next base: position 2,537,831 of record OU974014.1, on the reverse strand, counting down.
AGATTCGACCCGCAAACCCACATTCCGCACGTGACAGATGATTGTACGGGATGCACGCTCTGCCTGTCTGTCTGTCCTATTATCGATTGTATATCGTAAGTATCGACATCATACATACGTCAATAGATGCAATAGTCACATTCAACCCATCTCTCTCCTTACTTCGTAACAGTAGCAGAGCTTCTTGTGAAATAGCTCGTCCGGGGAAGTTGGATTTAAATGAAATTGATTAAGATTTATGTCTGTTACATTATGGTATAAAATGTATTTTACAGAATGGTCCCAAAGAAAATCCCCCACGTGATAAAAAGAGGACTACACTACCAAGTGCATCCAGTCTCGCCATTAGACGCGGTTTGTCAATGACCAGAACAATATTACAATTTGTAAAAATATATTTAATTTGTAAATTACAAAAATATATTATTTTTTATCCATAATTCTTTTGTATATTTTTTCTGCTTCCTCCTTTTTATATTCCCAAGTATGAACCCAGCTATTAGATGGGTTTTCGCTTAAAGTTAATGCAGAAAGAGGTTTTGGACAGTCATAATGGCTCTTAGTTACAATATTTAATTTATAATCCCCATTTACTCTTCTGTGCAACATCTCACACACATAACATTCGAATTTTTCAACAGTCTTCAGAGAATTAAGTTGGTATGATCTCTCATTGTACTCCTTTAGAAGATTCTCATTCGTAATTATCTGCTTTATTTTATGCTCCAAGTAAGTTTCATACAAGACATCATCTTTCAACAGCTTGTGTAGATGGTCAGTCAAAACTTTAGGTGTAGGGAAATCTTCTAGCAATATCGCAGAGTTTTTATTAGGAAACCAGGTCTTGATAGAAGGAGATCCAAAGTAAATAGGCACGCTGCCCACTTTAATCGCCCTCCAAAACTTTTCAGTTACATAATCTTCACAAACACCATTTTCTATAGCCATAACAAACTTGTATCTTGCAACGAAGTTAAGGAATTCATCTTCATTTAGATTGTTAAGGTAATCTTCAGTGAATTTATCTGGCAACTTTTTATTATTGACACAAGCCCCATAAGAATCTACCTGGATTATGTTCATTAGTTCTTTCACATATGCATCTCTTTCTGTAGATGTTTCACAGTCACTTTGCAAGTACAGAATAGGGGCAATATCCTTCAAATAAGTATTCTTCTCAGATGTTTGTATAAAAAACTTTGTACTAGAAATATCTTCAAAAGATTCCAAATACTGCAGAGGAAATGGGACATCACTATGTCTGCTGAAGGTTGATGAAAAGTTGAACAAGTTCAGTACTGGCTCATGCATAAACTCCTCTACATTTCTTGGAGACTCTTCATGGTATAAACCCCAAATTGTATCCTCTGGTTTCCTTTCAGGCATATCACTAAAATTAGTATTGCTGCCATAGAATAAGTATGCTTGCACATTGTGAATATTGCTTAAGTTTCTACAACTGTACACTTCACATTGAATGTTGTTTGGACAGAATTTTGTGTCCGAAGTTCCTGGGAAACCTTCATTCCACCACAACATAACTGGATTAGCCGATTCTACTTTCAAAGTACTTTTATCATATTTAGCACATGTCCAAAAATATGAAACAACAACTATTAATAAAATAGACCAAAGAAGTTCATATAAAGTCACTTTCATTATTCTTTTTAAAAACCAGACATAAAATTTCCTAACAAATAACATGACTGTTTTGAAACACTGTTTGAAACCTTTTAAACACATTGTTAAAGAACTGTACGCTAACAGGAAAGAGTTATCACTTCTTATCATTTACCGTTAGAATATCCATCCTCGTTCTTTCTGCATGTAGTAGATATCCATGGAGAATGCAATCAAAAGGTCTACATAGAACAGTCCATAAATAGCCCCTATCATTTTACCTTTCATGAAGAGATTAATAAATGCACACACTGTTATAACTATTTGAATTGTCACATAATAAAACTCCGCTTCATACTGTACTTGGTCCACAATGTACAGCACCATTATAAGTAGGGATATCATTAACGTCGGTCCTCCGACGAGGCACGACCACACATCCACAGGCTCCACAACATGAGGGATAATGTTGAGAAGCAGGGCCACTACCTAAAAGTAAGATATCGACCATCTAGTAGCATTCTATAAACAATTCTGAGCCAGTATCGTCAATCTACAGAATAATAAGCATACAACTTATTGGATAATTTATTTTCATAATAATGCACAACCTCGCTCCTTAATAACATAGTACTCGTCAATGCACAAAGCTATTAGCATGTGGCAGTAGAAAAGTACGTAGAGAGGGCCGGATGGAGTTTTCACAATTATTGCAGAGAAAAGAGCTATGATGTTGAACCCTATCTGTATTGAAATGAACATTTGTTCGGCTTGGTCGTGTACTTGGTCCACTAGGTATAGCACAATGAACATTATAGATAGTACGAGCGTAGGGGCGACTGCCAGGCAGTGCATGGTACCAGCATCCGTCAATATGAAGGGGATTATCATTAGGAGCATTGATATTACCTAAAAATAATAATTCTATTGTATCTTTCGGCATATTTCAAAAGTTTTACGGCCTTACCTTTAGTGCAGATTCTAAAAGCCAGTCTACGTAAAAAACCTGAACCACCCACAGACAGTAAATAAATAAACCTGCGTTTAGGGCAGTTTGCTCGAGGCACAGCACAGCCACCTTACCCTATAGACCAGACCTAGCCATTGGTATAATATAATTAAATTTTTTCGATTTTTCAAAGAAAGAAAGAAAGCCTATCATCAACAAAGGAACGGAACAGCAATTTGACCTTTGCGAACCAGCTGACAAAAGGTCAAGGTCCAGTTGTAGTGATGTACTCTCATCGATGGACCGATAAAAATATACTAAATATTTAATATACACAGGTATATAAATATTATTATAGTCACATTATGTAAATATTGTATACCTATGCACGGCAGTATTATTTAATGCCGACATACCTACGTAAATAGTTAATTATTATTAAATAATAATGTATATTTTTTAATAAATAAGTCACTTTTAATAAATTAAGTGTATACCTACACTACTTAAATAATCCTACATGTTAGTAAAATCTAGGCACAGCTAAAAGTACATCCTCTTTCGTTGGCAATTAAAAATAAATCTAATGACAAAGCAGTTAGTAACGCAAAATAAAATACTCCGTAGATTAACCAAAGCCAGACCTTTGCTAGGTTGAGAAGAAAACACTGAATAAACGCCCCAAATGTAAAAAGAATTTGGAAAAACAAGTACATTTTTTCCATAAACAATGGCACTTTCCTTCTTAGGTAGAGAATAATAAATAAAAGCGATATCACTAGAGTAGGACCAGTTGATATGCAGTACATGTGTCCATTGGGCTTAGGTATCATCGTGGGCAATATCGTTATAACGAGGGATATCCCCTACAAAGAATAAAAAAATGGTTGTCAATTAGTAGAATCAGCTACTTTTATACAATATTTTAAGACAGTCAGACGAGGTGGTTTGATGTCGAGTAGAGAGTATAAATAGGAATCTAAGGTAGGTTCCTAGTGCTGTTGAAAGCCAACGACCTCGTTTGAAAGCAATAAGTACATAAGCATAAAGTTTGTCAAAGACTGGTATACTTACAAATTCTACGAGCTTCATAATGAAGATATTGTATCTTATTAGTTCGCTCCATTTTTTATCCACAGGGACAGAATCTGAAGACACAAGATGTTGGTGAATTAATTATTGTGGGTAGTTTATTGATACGACTGTTTGGGCTAGGTAGGTACCTACCTATTTGAATATATGACAGTAGGTAGGTACCTACCTACCTTCTACTCTACTTCTTTTACTAGCTACTAAAACATTATGGCAGTTAAAACGGTCCTTTGTTTTTCCCATCATGTAGGTAGGGCGTTGTTGGTAGGGTGGAGTACCCAGTCATATCACTCACTTACCATTTATTATCATGTCAGACATGTTTGTTTTGTTTTATTCCATTTTCTTTTTGAATAAGGTGGCAGTATCATTCATTATTATTCTTGATTTTGGTTATGCAGTAGGTAATTAAAGAGTATAAAAACCAATAAAAACTAATAACAGGAAAACTGGCAAACGGCAAAGTGATCCGTCAATTGATTCTGTATATTTATTTTTTGACACAAAATAGTTTGACTATGAAAAGTTCTAAGTCTGAAAACAAAAAAGTACTAAATTCATATTATTATATACAGTTATTATATATGTTTCAAAACTAGTACATACTTATTATTACTATTTATTTTATTTGTCCATATAATACCTAACTGGATATATACGGTTGACCTAATGTTATACCAGTTGAAAAAACCGGCAGATTCCGATAATAGTTTCAGTCCACAATCAATCACTAGCATATCTGTCATAACATTAGTTCATTCACTCGTTCGATCATTTTGGTGCGTCAAAAAAATAGAATGAGAACGAATGAATGAAATGAAATATTACTATTTGTTCTTGTTACGTTGGATTTGCTTGTAATTTTACAAATAAGTAAATTAAAATTATAACTATTTGCAACTAATTTATTGAAATGCTATAGCTGGTTGAATTTACGACCAGACAATGGATACAGAAGATCGTCTACTGCTCGAGGTAATATTGACAGCCAAATTCTTCGCAACGTGGAATTCGATGAGGTTATGTTGTTAGTCCAGAATAATACATCTTTTGTTGGTTTTAGGTGGATGTATTCCTGTCTAAGGCATTAGCCGAGAACCTCGTCATATTACAGTATCCGGTCCGGCCGGGTAACAGAGACTGGAACGATATACAAATAAAAAATGCCGCTATCAAACCGAAAAACCAGATGTTTCGTATGGAAGTGGGTTTAGACACGTACAGTGATAAGTACTGCCAGTCCAAAGGCGAGCAGATTGCTATCAATACTGATGGACAACAGGTAATTTATTTCTGTTGCTAGAATTTCCCCAAATTAGTTGCCGACTGAGTAGGTAAGTACCTACCCACATAGCAAAAAGCTTGCGTATTGTGCTCCAATTTGCACCACAATTTCATCATAGAATTCATCCACTATCTATGCATTTCTAATGCAGAAAGAGGTACCTACAAAATCTAAATTTACATAAATTATGTGTGTCAAATACAATGTTTTGTTGTACTTCTTATCTCTGACCCATTTTGAAATTGTCAATGATTTGGTACAGTCAGTATCAAATGTAAGACTAGCTTTAAAAGCTTTATATTTACAATCAATCACTATGATTAGAACCTGAAAAGTTACTATTACAGAATTCTCAATGTTAAGATAATGAAGAAAATGTGTACCATATTTTGAAATAATTTTTTTTTAAGGAATCAACTTGGCATGTCAAGGAAAAAGACAAATCAACATATTTCAAACAAGGAATGATGGACAAAATAGTTTTAGAAAGTTCAGCACCATGCATTGATACAAAAACATATGCAGTGGCCATTCTGCAGGATAAAGAGCTGCATATCACACCTATACAAGTTAATAAAGGTGATCTACACATGCCTACAACTATTCTACATTTACACAAAGATTACTAGAGAGCCTGTTGTTATTTCTCGCAGATACTAGAGGCTGAGAGGACAGTATACTAGGCAAGCATACTCACTCGGTGTGAACATGATATCCTTGTAGTTCAGTCATATTTCACAGAATTTTTTTTTAGAGCAAGAACAAATCAACAGTTTATCCTCATAAAAGTTATACCTACCACAGAGAGAAAACAACTTGTTGTATACAAGTCTAAGTCTAAGAAGACACTCTCTCAAACTGGTTAGCCTACCAGGTACAAGCAACCCTAAAAGACATACCTTGCCAAACCGTGTGGTTGAAGCCTGGAATAGGCTGCCAGAGACAATAATTAGTGCTCCAACAGTTAACACATTTAAAAACAGACTGGATAAACCAAGTGCACAGACTATATTAAGTGATATACACATATCAGCTTTAAGCTGCCTGTGTATAAAATAATAATAATACAGGATCTCTGTTCAAAATGAAACTTCACCGAAATATACTAAAGCCAAATGAACAAAATTGAATTTAAATGGGGCTAAACTCACTGCAGTACAGCCCTGCATGCCACTAAATATCCTCCATAAGATCTGCTTATAGCCAGAAAGCAGATCGCAGATGAGCAAAAAAACAAAAAAAAAATTTTCAATGGTTGTTATTTTCAGGTGTACTTCAAATGCGGCCGTCATACAGTTACTTCGACAAGCAGGATAAGCTCAAACGAGATAAAGATGATTCTAATTCAGAGGAGGAAGACAAAGAGCCTGAAGCTACACAGGTACTAACCAACCATCTAGTTTCCATCGTACAAGCTTTGCTTAATTTGGGACTAGAGGGTGTTGTGTTAAGTGTCCGTGAATATTTATTATTTATTTATTTATTTATCTAGGTAAACTACTGACCAACCGAGTGACTTTAATGTTAGTTACTTCTATACTATAGCCGTCTCCCGCGGCGTTGTTCGCGTTAGAGTGTGACTTTTCAAAATTCCTTTCTTAGTGCACCCCTACACTATATAAGGATACTACCCTCCAAATATCATACCTCTAGGACTTATAGTTTAGGCTGTGCGTTGATTCTCTGTCAGCTTCAGCTTCAAGCTCCGTCAGCGAGTTTTATATATATTGATGATTACTCCCCATCGTTATACCCTTTTATAACAATTTCAGGTCACAGTGAAATTTACACGGCAAGAAACCGAGATGGCTAAAAAGGCAAGGGAAAAGTCTTTCGCTACAATATCGCAACGCATCTCTTCGGAGCCGTGGTACGATGCATTGTGGAAACACGCGGGCACTGATCATGCTGAGGTACTAAACATTTTACTATATCAAAGGATACTATTACGTCTAAAAGCGACACGTCCTCGATATTTTACCGACCTGTGTATAAATTGTTGGGATGATTTTGGCATATTGCCTGGCTTGCCTACTCTCATTATAATCATGAGCGTTGCTCCAGTTCATAGACTTCTAATACGTAATGAAATCAGTTGGCTTGCAGTGTAGATGGTTTGTCTAAGAATATCCTTTAATTTGTTTAAACACGACATAAAAATCTGACTTCGCAATCAACACACAGACAGCTGTATTCATAGGTCTCAAATTTGAAGGGTAGGTAGTTTCCATGGCCTAGCAGCTAGATCATGGAAGTTACCCTAGCTAGTCTAGCCACTTTTTAGACATCTACAGTTTCTAGCTAAGAATAGGTCTAGAAAGACCTCGGCTCTAGGCTCTTTCACAATCTGAAGATAAACTATAATAAAAGATTAGCATAAATATTATTATAAAAAAATATATTTTGACAGCTAGAACGTCTCAAACTATTCAGCGCGACAACAAGCGATGGATCCGCATTGACGCTCAACCCGAATGAATACGTGCGAGTGTTGGTACCACCACCGCCGGATGACGAAGCGGACACCGCACCCACGAAGCGGCCTTCAGTTGAACAACAGATCAAAGATATACTGTTCAATGGTAAGTCAAATATGGATGCGTCTTTTTTTAACGGTTTTTTCAACCCCCGACGTCGTTTATACCGAACTTGGATCTTTTTCACATGTAAGTTTTGGCTAGGATTTATTACTGTAGGTAGTGTATTGCATATATGTAGGTATCTTGAGTGTAAAATAATGACAGTGCACTGATGTTAATTAGTTATACAGTACACATTGGGTACCTGGAGAAGATACTACCAACAACTACCTCACATCTTCAGTTCTGATAACGAAGTTCATTGTAATGACTAACTCAATTTCCGTTTTCGTTTCCAGCGAAACTGATGTCATTCAACGACCTTCGTTCTCTGATCCGGACGGAGAAAGGTGATATTATCTCAGAAGAGAGTCTCGTGTCGGAGCTGAGCGGCGCCGCTTGCTGCGTGAGAGGCCTATGGACACCTCGCTCCACTGCACTTTATACGAGACAAGGTGAAGTGCCGTCGCGGTTGTTAGCTGCTACTAGAGATCATGTGGTGAGTAACACTATGTTATACTGCAAAATGTTTAAGTTACTCAATCAATACGTCGTCATCATCATCATCATCATCATACACAGCCCGACTTCACCCACTGCTGGGTATAGGCCTCTCTTTGTCTGTGCCACTCCTCACGGTCCTGTTCTGATCTCATCCATGTCCTGCCCGCGATGTTAACAACATCGTCTGCCCATCTCGCTGCTAGTTGCCACGCCATTCAGTTAGCGCCTTACTCCACCTGTCGTCATTTTTACGTAATTTGTTCTTTATGGACCTATTTTTTTTAAAATTGTTTTTTGGAAAACTTACAGCTCTTACGAACAATAAACAAACATTTAGAAGCAAAAGGTTAATAACAAGTTTTCATATATTACAATCCTCAAATGACCTGAGTATCTGCTAACTACAAACTTAGAATCCCTCGACTAAGCAGAGACATGAATTCGGTTTAAAATATAACGTTCTTCTTCCAGTTATACCTGTTCACGAAGCACACATACATAGACCGGCGGAAGGTATCTGCCGCCGTACACGTCCCACCTATAGAAGTATTAGAAATTATCAGCTCCGTTGCTAAGTTCGACCAACGAACCGGCTGGGAGCTTCTTATCCCGCCAGATGTCGCCTTCGAAAACAAATACCCTGACGTCATCAGACGCCAAAACCTCTACTGGGAAGCCAGGCACAAGCAGTTCCTAGATATGATGGCCGGTGAAAGCCCTCCTAAACGACAAAGGAAAAAGTCTCAGAGAGATTCTATAAGCTCAGATACGATGCTGAGCCCTAAACCGAGGTGTAAAAGTGTTAGTGAAGAAGATAGTGATAGAAAAAGACCGAAGAATAAATCGTCTACGGGTGTGGGGAAACGGACTCGACATAGTTCAAGTAGTGCGCCCGATGCAACGTGATTGTACGCTTAGTTAGGTTATCAAATTGTGTCTCACTCTGTTGAGTAGATAGTGATATGGTCTGACCACGCTAAGTTTGCAATGACATAAATTTTGCAACCCCGAAAACATTTTTACATGGTGTATTATCTTCAGTAACTTTCGTAAACAGGTTTTCAAATCGTTTTCGAGGTATAGTGTTTCCAACAATGTTTTCAAATTCTGCTAAATTTTATGCACTTGCAAACATAGCTTTGTCAGACATTATGTTCTCATGACTTGCTCGTTTTATAACTTGAAGACATAAATGTCGAAATCTGTTGTGTTAAGAATGTAAGTGCAATTTTTGTAGCTTCAATTGTAGCCCAATTAACATTGTTATCATCACGCCATCAAGCAAACTAGTTATTTTTTCTATCATGCATTTATAAGACCATTGAAGTTTATTTTTGAAGTTATACTTCTAATGCGACTTCCAACACGTTTAACGATAAACGAAGGGGGAATAGAAATAGACGGAGCGAGAGTGATCACATACGGAGACCCCCACAAAACGCAAAACACTTCAATAGCGCGTTCTAGTATAACTTCTTCCGCGCGGAGGGACTCCACGCACTGGTTTTTTTATTTATGCAGTTCGTGAGATACAGCAATATTTCAAATATAATATAGTTATATCTTTAGGATCTATTCTCCGCTAAAGATACGAGTGGTCTAGATCTTACTAACCTGAAGAAATGTACTATGAGTAATAACTAATATATTCCTGTCTTAGTATAGGGCATAGCGTTTGTATTTTAATTATAGGCTAAATTGTGTATAACACCTAGCGGTCAAATGACGCCATAAAAATATAACTCTATTTTGTATGAAATTGAATTCTGAATAAGATAAACCAAGACTGATCGTCGTGCAGACGAAAAACTAGAAATTTTAATGAAAGTTAATAACAGAGTTGTATTATTATGGCGGGAACTTGTTAATTTGTTTAGGTGCTGTTTTTATATAGGAAATAAAGCGTTTTTATGATTTTTAATAATGTTTTTTCATGAAAAACAAACTTGCCTTTACAGTGTTGCCGGCAATTTCGCCAAACTTATACCAGGCAGGTATTGAAGGATGTTTTTGTTTTGAACAACAATTATAACCATTCTGTGGGATTTGCTATAATCAAACAAGTGTTTTCACTACATCAAACATTTATTTAGATAAAACGTGATTCTCATTTGGTGCAAGTAACAACATCTTTAAAACTGTTAAAACGTCAACATTTAACAAAAAACTTTAGTAACAATGAAATTCATTAAACTGTAAAAAGGTTAAGATTGAAAAACGATTAGTTACTACTTAAATCTAGACAATACAAATGCAGTTAGAAGACAATATTCTTAGAAGTGATTTTTAAAATACAAACAATTAAGATACTGATAAAAATAACAGCTTACCATTAGATTGTTTTAAAAGTAATGTTATTCCTTTGATTTTTGTACTGTAACATAGTTTTTATGCCTTTGGGACATTATTATTAGTTTTCTGACTATTTTTAAGACTTCTACATCGCGTGATCCATGATTTTCATATTATGATACTGATTAGCTTTTAACAGAATTGAAAGCAAGACAGTCATTTTTACGTGACCGTCTATCAAAAAGGCGAGACTCAAAATATTCGAGAGTAAACCATAGTCTATTTAAAACACTAACTTCTACATAATTTCTTAAAACAACACTTACGCTAAGATTCTGCCAACAAACAGCGCTACAACTAAACTTAAGCCAATAGAGATTCTTTCAGATCCATTACAGAATTCCAAATCGCATTTCCCCACTAATTCGCCGTATCTGTGTTTCACGAGAGACCAGTCGCAGAGGCCAACCCGACATTCCTCAATGTACATCGGTTTCTCGTTCTCGAGGAATAGAACTTGGTATTGGTCTTTCACTTGGAAGTTTCCGTTCTGTGTGCAGCTGAAGAAAAGGAAAACTTACCGTTATTAGAAAGAAAAAAAACCAGTGATGCTATCGATGAAAAAGACTTTAGAAGACTTTAGTTACAAGGCAAACAAATTTTTTTACAACAGCCCTAAGTACTTATATTAGAGAAGGTAAAATACAGGGCTTGGTATATTATCCCATACTGTAAATCGAATTCGTGCTGTGCTAACATAATCGGACTCCCGAAATTTACATAAAATGTAAGTCTAGAAGTATTCTATCAGCAATCTAGTTTCTATAAGCTTTGCTTAGTTTGTGACTATAATGTCCAACAATATTTATTACTGCTATTTATTTATTCCTACAGCGTCACACAAGAGATCTTTACTTGCGAATATGGAAAAATGGTTTGTGTGCCTTGTATAAAATAACTACCAGATTTCCATTAGAAGAGGCTGTGGTAGAAGTAGGTAAGTAGTATATTTCTTGCCCTGTTCTTCAGTTGCAGTGTCGAAACAATATGCTTACTTGTATAAAATAGCTGCCAAGTTCCCATTAAAAGGAGCCATGGTAGAAGTGGTCCATTTCCTGCCCTGTACTGTAGGGTTCCTGTAGTTATCTCCTGTTAAAGGTGCGGTATCGAAACGTGTGTTTAGCGCGGTTAATGTCGCTAGTAGCATCGCTGAATCGGTGAATGTTATCATAGATGGGGGCAGGTTGCGTATTTCTGAAAATAAATTGAAATGAGATTGGATCACTACAGTGGGAATCTTAGGTTTCGCTTAGGCTGATTTACTGTTCAAGCACTAATTTTATTTTGTATGAAAATCCCTAGGTATACTCAAATGTATGCTTGAGTTTATTTATATATCTACCTATATTTCGGCATACGGACTTCAGTCTCAGGTGGTCTTAGTGGGTAGTCAAAGCTAAGACCAATCATTACATTTTAAATAATTACCTAGGTATTTATTTTACGATGTTTCTTGACCTCATTTCTCTTACGTTTTCAGAGAAGATTAACTACGTAGAGTTATTACTTATTATGGTACCTAGGTATACTACTGAGTTACGTAATATTTTGAGTATGTAAATAGGTACCTACATAATTTTGGTCCAAAATGTAACGCGCATTAAGCAACCGGTTACGCCACGGTCACCTACAGTAGGTAAGTAAGTACATAATACAGTACAATGACCTCATTGGTAGACTGATGTGAATCGGACGCGAAGAGAAAGGTTATTTGCTCGTCAAAATATTCCCACAACCGCTAAATTATGCCGGCTTCGGTTAGTAGAATTCACATTGTTAGTGGGACCAATGATAACATTTCTTTTATAAGTGTATTAGTGACTTTTATGGAAAAAAATTCACGATCGACATACCTAGGTGTATAGTATTACTAGCTTCCGCCCGCGACTTCGTTCGTGTCCCATTGGATCCCGTTAATTTTCCGCGATAAAAAGTATCCTTATGTATGTTACTTCTAATACGTCCAAGAATATGTGTACAAAGTTTCGTGATGATCGGTAAAGTAGTTTTCGCGTGAAAGCGTAACAAACAAACTTACATTCACATTTATAATATTAGTAGGATAATGATCTGTGCCTAGGTACATTACATTATAAACGGAATGCTGTAGTTCATTGTATAGATGGAGGAGGCTTGTCCACTTTGCTCAGAACTTAGATATAGCATCTTCTTAGCCAAGTCTGCTTTATCGGAAAGACAAAGGTACCTACTCGTATAGTATTATATGATCTGTGACATAGGTATACCTTGAGAGACATGGTTGCTGAAGAAATTGTACATATCCTTGATGGGCAGACATCCGATCTTGTCTCTGAGGGGAGACCCGTATCCGTATTTATAGTATGTTTCCAGGTCTTCGGCGTATTCTAGACGTTTTAGATCTTCACGAGAGAATGCCTGGAAGAAAACACAAAGTACACAGGGTGTTCCGGAACTAGTATCTAAAAATCTTCCATATTTTAGGAAATGTGTAACAAACTTTACTGCACATTTTCTTCAATGAAAATTATCGAATTTGAAAAAGTCGTAGAAAATTTTGTTCCCTCAATTTTCTCACAAGAAGTGATTTTCGATACTTATAGGCCTTATTAAGTATTGAGAATCACCTCCCGGGATAAGAAACCAGTTTCGGGACACCCTATGGCTATGGAGCTAACGGAAGTAACTGTGTTAGAAGTTAGTGAAATAAATCAGCTGTACATTCTTACAAATGCATTACTAACTTGGTAAAAATGTATGGAAAAGCTGTTTTTTTTTCAATCTTTTGTATACAAACTCTTTAATTTTTATTATTTCTTCATTTACCTAACTTTATACTATTCATTACAATAAAACGACTGTTAGGTACAAAGTACCTACCTTATGTTCAAAAGTAAATACTTAAGCGATAAACACCTGTTTAAAAGTATTTGTGTAATGAAACACCTAGATATACCGTCATCTTTATTTTGGGGCTATTGATAAGGAGCATCGCCCGAACGAAAGTATTTTATTCATTAGCATCACCTATACCGACAGTAGCAATTTTATTCAATAATAGATACTATACAACCATACAAGGTGTAATAAATAAATAAATAAATAAATATTCACGGACACTTAACACAACGCCTTCTAGTCCCAAACTAAGCAAAGCTTGTACGATGGAAACTAGATGGCTGATAGAATACATACATACATATTTCTTTTGTAAATACATACTTATAATAATAAGTCATCGAGATAGGATCTTAGCTCGATGTAATAAGTATAATCTTATAGTAATAAGATCACTACCGAAAACTTCGGGGAGTTAAGGTATAGGTACGTATGGATTATTCCTACTTTGTATGTATGTATGTTGGCGGTAGTCCGCTTGGTTGCAGCACAAGTATTGATTTAGGTAGGTACCTTGGGTCGAAGAACTTTCATTTAAATACAGCTCTTTGGGTACCTATAGCTTAAATTGTACCTACTCTACTCACTGATTAATATGAATAACTTTATTAAAGGACACACCATTTTGGCCGCAAAAAAATTTGCGGTTTTATACAAAACGCAATATACCTAGGTACCTTAGGTAGGTACAGCTGCTTGACAAAAATGCATTTTTTTGCGCTGATTTTGGAAATTTGAAATATTGTTCAACTGGAGTTTTCGAGAATGATGCGTTACACCCTGTAGTGCCTTGTCGAGAATGATGCGTTACACCCTGTAGTGCCTTGTACTTGTTTTACCTAATTTCATTTAAGTTTTATCTCTCTTTTGTATTTAGTTAAAAGTGTCAGTGATATTGAAGTTTTCATTTGAATTTTTATTGTGGCGATATGTTATATGTAAGTTGTTATATATTAGGTAAGTAGACTGCAATAGGTACAAAGTAAAATACTTAATTTGCGAAAAACTGTTGCTGATGGTAACATAGGTAGTACCGTTTAGTAACTCTGCGGTGCAATGGTTGTCTCAATACCGCAGGTTTTCTGAACTGTTTTCCTACTAAATCATAGGTATTCTGTGACTAAATAGTGACATTAGCGCGTTTCAGCGCGTTTTTTGCCGCAAAAGTTTCTTGTTTTCGTATATATGTAGCCACATCGCTTGACATTACGCTGGGCAGCGAAAGCAGAGTTTACGATCGGGGGGGGCTGTTAGGCACACTAGGACAAGATAGGTAGGTAGTAGGTACTCACAGCACACCAAGGCGATATCTTCGCGACATCCCAAGCCTTATTATACGCGCACATTTTATAAATGCTCAAAATAGTTTCCTTCTGTATTTCGTACTTGAAGCCGAGACGTTGTGAGATATTGTTTAGCATCTCTCGATACTCCATTTTGGATTCGAAGATTTGTTTCTGTGTTAGAGTTTCATTGTTTTCTTCTACGTCTCTTGTCCAGATCCCGCAAGTTTTGTATGGCTGTAAAATAGGAAAAAAATCTGTTCAGCATATTCTAGTTTTCTATCTTATCCTAAGTACTTATAATATTACTAGCTTCCGCCCGCGACTTCGTTCGAGTCGCGTTGGATCCCGTTGACTTTCCGGGGTAAAAAGTAGCCTATGTGTAATCCAGGTCACAGACAATATATATTCCAAGTTTCTTTCAAATCGGATCAGTAGTTTTTGCGTGACCTAGGTACTTAGTAGTTAGTTAAAGTAGGTACTCACATAAACGAGTTTCTCGTCATTTTCCGTAGGTATGTGCAGGCCTTCCGCATTTTCCTTGAAAATGCCTTCTGTGAATGAGCGGAAAGTGGTCTTTGATCGCTGGTCCGAGCCGAATTTGAACTGGATAATCAAAAGATAGGGTTACAGTCAGCTGGGGTCATGTTATATAATATTCCATTACCACTTGTTTTTTTTCTGCTATGCTTTTTATCTATAGGTAGTCACTAGTCTGTAGGAGAGTCATTCTCCACAAAGTTACAGCAGTTTAAAAATCTACTTTTAATAGATATTCTACGACATTAATAACACGGCAGTGTGGTAGCAAAGTTCGGAATCAATAAATCTATAACTTTTTATAACTTGTTTTCACTTTTTTATAATTTTCCTTAGGTATAACTTTTTTGTATATCAAATGCATTTTGTAAAGTACCTACTATGTAAGATGAAACTTTTGTTATTTGTGTATCTTTTGTTGTCAATCCTCAATAAATAAATATATCAGTAGATTTTACACGAAACTAACCAAATAGTTATTCTGCTTCCGAGCCAGTAGACCGGGGAACTTTTGTATGAAAGCCTGAGCTAATTGCTGTGTGGTCATGTATCCATCACTGGTGAGGTCTCCAGCAAATGAAAGGTTCTGTCGGATATTCCACTCCCAACCCTTCAAGAGGTCCACATCTGATGAGCACATTCGATTCTGAAATGGAAAAAATAACTAAAAATGGTACCAGTAAATAATGTCGTATTTAAATCTCTATAGACAGACTCTAAACTAATAGCAAGCAAGCTCTTATGAGCTAGTGGCCAACTCCGGTGACGGAGTTTTTAGGCCGCCTTAAGGCCTCCGTCGTGGCTTAACGTCTGCTAGAGCCGGGACCGACAGTTTAACGCGCCATCCGAAGGACGGAAGCGCTCAGATGTAAATGCCACTAACGGTCACCCATCCAAATAGTAACAGACAATAATTCCTAACTACACTACCTACATAGAAAACACAAAACTTAGAAAAAACATAGAAAAGTATATGGAACAGAAAAGTCTTGAAAGTACCTAAAACGGTAGTCAGATGAGAAATCAAAGCAATGTTCAATCACTAATACCGCATGCACACTATGCCCATGCCGCTGCCGGCATGTATGCCGCTTAGTGAGAATAAAGGCGATGTTGCTGTGGCAATAAGTCCGCGGCATTGATGCCGCCATACATTCCAGCAGCGGCATGGGCATAGTGTGCACGCGGTATAAGAACATACAATGTACGTATTACAATCCAAGGTCAATCCATATTTTTTCCCCATAAAAGTTTACGTGCTTTATTGTTATACGAAGTCGTCTAATGGGGTCATCAACATCTTCAATCACTTTTTGAAGTAACTTTTGTACTTACAAACTTCACTTACATTTAAGTCTCTAAAGTTGTTATTAGCGTAGTTGGAAATGACGTTATTCTTGAGGTCGCTAAGAGCTTGCAGATTTGGGATATCCGCCGCCTCTGGGATATGGGCGCCCTGGCGGCTGAGCATCCAAAACGCCTTTGGCTGACATCCTAGAAGGGATACAAAACTAATAAGAAGTACGGAAGTCCCTAGGTAACTTGATTCGTCGAATTACTCAGGTACCAATAACAAAAAACTGTAGCAACTAAAAATATATAAATGCCGATATGTATCATTGCAGTTATGTATCATACATACACTATGTATATCCCTATAGATGGTGGAGAAAGTACACTATAGGCATCTATAGGTAAACCACTCAATACGAAGTTGACAGGGCACACGCGGTTGATTTTGTTCAACTGATAATTTTTTAAGATCTAGGTTATGTAGTTTATAAACTTAAGTGTACTTTTGTTGCATTCGTGTTGTATTTAAAAGGTATATAGGTGCTTCAATAAGAGTCTAGTTAGGGCACGACAATATCAAATCACTAGTGACTAGGTGGGGCTAATTGTTATTTATCTACATTATATACAACTAGAGATGACTCAAAACATTCTCATAGTCTTCACGTACTGTTATTTATTCTGTGCCATAGCCAGCAGTTCATTCCATCGAGATTCGAGACCAGTGATACCGTTGTAATGTACACCGCAGACATCCGTGAATGTACCTACACCATGGATCCCAACAAGCGCTGCACAGCATTATAAATAGCTTACATTGCGTTGTTTACATACTGTGACTGGTACTATTCTTTATTCTACACGACTGTCGTTACGACATTGTGTCTTCCGGTCATAAACATCGTCTAAATCTAACAACCTTTAGGTATATAGGTAGGTACTGTTTTCTACCGTTTTATGTCGCAGCCGATCAAATCGAAACTATTCCATATTGTTTACAACCCTAGAAAGTCTGGGACAAATCTATGTGGGGCATAAGTTAGGGGACAAAATAGTGTGTTAACAAAACACACAGAAACGAACAAATGAAGGCCATAATCCCGAATATTGGCATGTATGTGTATGCCATAATTTAACCTTGGGTCAGGCTGTTCTCATATAACAGCCTTCTCAAGGATATAAATAGACCAGTAAGTGACCTCATGAATCGGGCGATTGATGATCCTATTAACACTCATTACTCACAGGAAACAATGGCATTTTTAACATGAAATGTTTGAACTGGAAGGGCTTAACTAAAACTCCGTCATACGGGTTCCTTTTTAAAAAAAAGTTTTCCAGTCGATAGTAAGGAGATTATCCTTTTTTTGATTTCGCTTTTCCAAAGTAGGTTCATTATGTTGTCATCTGTAGTGGAACTTGGAAGGTTTCCTTGCCAGCTCTTCATTCCTCGAAAACAAGCTTCTAGCTAAGCTTATATTATATGAGCTGTGCTTTAGTTTTGATTTCTGGTAGGTATACCTAATACTTTTCTAAGGTCGCAAAAACGCAAATACTTCAAGCTTCTCTGTCACTTGAGTGATGTTCCTTCCTACTACCATCAAAAACATCGGGTAGAAATATAGAAAGATAAGGTAACAACATAAAAACTGCCCGGGATATGCAGTTTTTAAGTACCTTTAGGTGCCTATACCAGGTAGGTGTAAGGTATGGTAGGTTCTACTGATTAGTGACTGGAATCGAAGTGACCTCATGAATCAACGATTGATGACACCAAGCCCAATAGCGTTCATTTGTCACTCGAACGAGAACAAAGGCAGATTATTGGCCATTAGCACGCACGGAACGCGATGTTTTCATGGAATGCAAAAATACTCACGTTCTATGATTTATACACGCTTTATTTGTTTGACGATTGGACAGGAGGGAAAATCATATCACGCTAATCACGCACGATACCAAAGTTGAGGCAGTTTAACGTGCCCTCCGATGCACCCATCCAAATAGTGACCGCGCAGAACGTCGCTTAATTAACTTAGATAATCGGTGAAGATTGACTAAGCAAGCCTAGCGTTTCGATGAGACAAGAATAGGTAAATAACAGTGGATCAAATCAGGCGAAAGCACCCCAGCCCCTGGCAGTGCCGAGTAGCTAGGTATGTCACAGAACAGAAATAAGTAGGTAGGTGGCCATGTGGGGTCGGTTATCTCGATTTACGTAATAAAATGATCTGGGTCACCCTCGTCCAGCTTCATTAGTTATTTTTATAGGTAGCATCCATGGATTTACTTTCTCCCTACAAACGTTAGCTAACACAACCCTTACTTATAACTTCTAACAAAAGGAACGTATAAAATATTAGTGTACCTAAGTGTTAAGTACCTAACGAGTAGGTACGTGTACCTACCTAACTTACCGCTATGCATATACATATACCTACCTAATGCTAGGTACCTACCTACCTACTACAACAACTAGGTACTAGGAACTATCCATTGCCTGTTATGGAGTTTCCATGTAGGTAGGTACCTCTATACATATAAGTTACTTTATGGCTGGTAGGTAGGTAGGTTAGGTTCATACTAGGTAGGTACCTACCTAATGTATTGGCGGCGGAAAATATTATTCTTTCCGACTTTGGCTGACGCACTCACTGCCGTGCGTCTACCTATAGCACATCCATAGAACAGTACCTAGGTAGGTATGGTTTCTTCCTACCGATCTACCTATAAACTTTACAACACAGAACACAATAATTACTTACGAGGTTTACACTGTCTGTAGGTAAAGCAGGTTCATCATTACAAGGTTAATTAGCTTGGTAGTTAGGATGTAGTAAGAGGTACCTACTTACTACCTACCTACCTCTTACAAAATGTTATTCGAAGTAGGGTCGTTGTGCTAGATAACGGACAGTTAGTGTTCTCGTCCACTTCAGGACATCAGAAAAAAATATTACTAATACAAAATACAACCCTATTTAGAGGTACCTACATACCTATAGGTACTTGCACTATTGATGTTATCTAATACGTAGGTAGATCTAGAGTAGGTAGGTAGGTAAGTATCTGTTGTAATTACTTACCCGGAACTTCATGAGCTTTAGTGCTGGGCAGGCCTCGGGTCGCGAAGATGTAGGATGTCTTGGCTCCAAAGAGCAGGTAAGGATCTTCATCTGTAGAATGGCAGGTTTCCTCTGACCGCACTATGGTAACGAGGATCAGGCATAGCAGGCTGGAAGACCAGTCCATTCTGGAACTACCAACATACAATTTTCTGAAGTCCATGGTTTCATATATTTTTGCAGGTTGCCAAAGTTTGATAGGTCAAAGGATTGAATTAGTAGGTAAGTTGGTATGTATCTACTTACTCATAATAATTTATGGTAACCTAGGGTCATAACTTTAGTATTATCATTATCAAATTCATATTATTGTAGGTAGGTACCTGGCAGGTAAGTAATAGGTAGTTATGTACTTACTCAACCTAGTACCTACTATGGTATTTATACCTAGTACCTACACCTGTATCAAATCAACTCAAGCGCACAATCCCATTGTACGAGTTGAAGTCTAAGCTAAACTAATAATAACAAAATAGCTGGTTTCCAACAATCACAACTTTCACTCACAATCACAACTTTTAAAAGTACAATACAAACTACGCGAACAGACAGGACCGGACGGGACGAACGCACGCAGTACGCACCGATGCGATGGTAAATTAATAATCGGGAAAAACTGGGAAATAAGTTTGTCTATGGAATGGATAAGAAAAACGCGGGAAGCAAAGCGCAGCGGCTTCTCTCGCGCTGACACAGGCACTCTGAATGAAACATACCATAGAGAGTAGAGAGAGAGAGAGACTATAATGGGTGGGTGGTGGTGGGGTGGAGGTGGTCCCTCCGTCTGTGGAAGTGGAAAAGAATGAATGAATCATGGACGTTGAATTTCAGAAAATCATAGATTAAAGTAGTTCCATGTCAGAAAAAAAAATATTTGAAAAAAGTTGAAGTTGAGTGAAATAAATAGTGACGTGCGTGACGCAGCAAGGGAGGGATGAGACGAGTGAAAAAGTATCTTTCGGAACTACTCGGAAGAATATGTTGAATGTACAAATTCATTTGTACAACTTCACAATGTGTACAACAAAGGTGCAACATACAAAAAGAAAATGTGCTTTGTATGTCTTTGGAAGAAACAAGCCGGAAACCCGGAAACTAGGGAGAAGAAAAATCGATGTGATAATCCGGAACAAAATTTTTGCAGATTAGGGAAGCTATTTTATCTGTGAACGAGTGAATGAAGAATCAGATGAAAAGTGAAGGAAAGTAAAATTATTCTTTTTTTTATCTATGGTCTGTCACTAATGGAGAGTCTGCTCGGGCCACACGTTCTATCGTCAAAATGGCAAAGAAAAAAGGCGATGAAAAAGTGAATCAGACTCCTCAAAGTGATAATGAGGAGCAGAATTTTGACGAGGAGCCCGACTTCGACGATCCTGAGGGTTTCGTTGATGACATTCCCGATGAAGGTAGGCATATCCCGTGAATTAAGTTTTGACCGGCCATATGCGTCACCACGCATTTTCCAAGTTTCCCGTAATGTTGTTGCTAATTTTGCGGTTTTCGTAGATGCAGTGTGTGTTATAGTGCATATTGCAGGCTAATTATGTGTGTAAAATTGTTTTGTAGTTGTATTTCGTGGGGTTGATAGACCTAACCTAACTTTGACGTTGCAGAATTACTGGAGGACCTTTTGGAGCAAAAGCCAAAAGAGTCTGACGGTTACGAGAATGTAATCGTCATTGATGGCTGCCCGCAAGTCGGGCCCGAGAGGCTCGAGAAGCTGCAGAGTGTGATAAATAAAATATTCAGTAAATTTGGGAAGATAGTCAATGAGTATTACCCGACGCAAGAGAATGGAGCGACGGCAGGGTTCATTTTCCTGGAATACAGCAACCCTCAGAACGCTGCCGAGGCCGTCAAAGCAACTAATAACTGTAAATTAGATAAGCAGCATACATTTCTGGTGAATCTGTTCACAAATTTCAATAAGTGAGTACAATCCGTCTAGTTCCCACAACACCTACAAAACTAATTTAGATTATACCTACATACTGAATGAGTTTTAGTCCTTTGAAAGACTTGATTGATGTCCTATCACTGCAGCAGTGATATTTTGATTTATTGTCAAAACATTACCACTGGTTTGTTATTGTGCACTTTGAATCTCTTCTGAGTGATTGTGATAGTGAATTTAGCATTACCTAAAGTAACAAACATCTATGTTTGCCATCACAAATGTTTGTTCTTGGTCAGACAGAAGCCAGAGCTATATGTTTGAGCCTGAGCGGTTATGCCTGTTCCTAATACCTACTTATGTTTCAATAAACTCTTTACCAGGTACTCGGATATTCCTAAAGAATGGGAGCCTCCATCGCCTCAGCCGTTCAAGGTCCAATCAGACCTGCAATGGTACCTCATGGATCCTGATGCGTATGATCAATTCCTGATTGGTATTGGAACGGGTACTGCCTTACAGGTGTTCCAAAATGCATTGCCCGAGCCTATTGTGTTGCAAGAACGGCCAGTAAGTACCTATTTTATTTAGTTTAGTGATTGCAGACATGGTTTATTTATTTTATTAATTAGTGTAAACAAACAGTCACACAGTATACAGTTAATTAAATACAGTAATGTGAGGAGCATGGCTACCTGTGGCACCAACACTGTTTAAGACAGATAGTTTAGATACATAATAGGTACTAGGGAAGCTGATGAGAGGCAAGTAGGTAAGAGTTATTCAGGGAGGCAGCAATAGTAAATTAATATATAGATTACCTACTTAATAATATAATAATAATATCATAGTAGTTTCAGTTCATGTTTGAGTTTGCATTAATAGTTTATGAGTGGAACTTTACACTCTATTCTAGTATATTTTTCCTTGCTTCAGAACTGGACAGAAACATATGCAGTGTGGTCACCCCTCGGCACCTATTTAGCCACTTTCCATTGGCGAGGCGTGGCTCTATGGGCCGGGCCGAAGTTCCAACAGTTCCAAAAGTTCTTCCACCCTGAAGCTAGGTTCATCTCCTTCTCACCGTGTGAGAATTACATTGTGACGTTCTCACCAAGCGGAGATCGGGGCGATGACAAGAAACTTATCATTTGGGATATTAGGTAAGTTAAATAAATATATATATCCTTGGATATTTCACACAACGCTCTCTAGTCCCAAACTAAGCAAAGCTTGTGTTATGGAAACTAGATGGCTAATATAATACTTATATACTTTTTTTCTGTAAATACATAGTAACACCCAGACACAGAACAAATATCTATGTTTTCCACACACAAATATTTGTTCTTGGTGGGAATCTAACCCACGACAGCATAGCACGAAAAATAGGGCTATGATATGAGGGGTGTCATAGCTCAGTATCTGCCTCATGACTTAAACTGTGGGTCACAACTTCACAAAATCCACTGAGTGGAGCCCTGAGGCAGTGAGACTGCATCCACGCAAGCAGTGCCGGGATAACTAAAGGCAACTAGCGCTGAAAACAACTTTGTAACAAGTTCAACACAGGTTATGGTTCTATGCTGTGGGAGTTTCTCTACACCCTCTTGTATCCATAGAAGTATCATGGTTACTGATATAGCTATCAGAGTTAGCTCATAGTTGTAGCACTGACAATTGTTGGAGAGAGTTCTCTATTGGCGATCACGCACCATCTTATTGAAGCGAAGACGTGGTTTAAACGATTTGACGTTGTATCTCGAGAAAGAAATGTAACCCGCTGCTCGGTAACATCTAGTTATTCTGGTTTTTGACGTCATGTCATCCAGTGAAACTGATGGAACTAGTGTTTTGGAAAGATATATTATACTTTTTAAATAGTTTGATACTAAGAAACCTGTGAAAGTACTTACTATTGGTTGTTGCTCAAAACTTTAGCCTTATAATTTGCGTTTATGGTATATAGGTATTATCATTAGATTAGATTAGAAAAAAATCTTTATTGCACTTTTAAAAAATCGTACAAAGGCGAGTTTAATGCTATATAGCATTATCTACCAACTAACCTAGGCGTAGTGTGGAGATGATGGTAGTGCTTCTAAGGTAAAACTTTAAAAAGAGACAACAACGCCATTAAAACTACATTAAGCTACATTGTTCAGTAATGAAAAATAGTACTTACTTATGTACTTTTCGTAGAGCAATGACATTTTCGCACGTTTCTATCGTGTCGTGTCGTGTCTATTATAGCGTTGGCAAGTTTTGGTTCAAGGACGCGAAGTTCTCAAAAACAAGTTTATTATAATTTTATTTTACACACTTTTCATTTACTTACGCTGATTGGCATTTTGTTGCGTTTTACATCATAATGGTTTACGTCTACAGTTAAGAATGTGGAAAAACAGATTTTGCCACAGAATATTAGTACAAATAGTTTTATACTATATATTATACTAATAAAGCTATTTGTTATATGCATATATGCATGATGCAATCAATCAATCCATCTTTGGTAAAGTAATAGGTCCTATCCATGATGTTAGCATGAAAAAAATAAGAATCGTTCGTAATGATTAACGTCGCACATAATATGCAAATATCTTATTCAATATTTTTCGTGCTGTTTTAAATACATATTTAAACTTATTTTAAACTTACAATACGTAGGTATAATATTCGGCTTCTTTTTGAACAAAGATTTACGATGTGCTAGGAAAAAACAAACAATAGTATATAATATTACTTAATTTTTCACATAAAGTGATACTATTAGTGGATATTTTCATTGCTCGTGTTTCTATATCTCTGGTAAAAACATAGCCTTATTCGCGTGCCAACCGCGAGTTAGCGAGCGACTCTCGTGAAAGTAATAAAGCAATTCTCTCTCTCTCTCTCTCTCTCTCTCTCTCTCTCTCTCTCTCTCTCTAAAATTCTCCTTTCCCAAACAGAACCGGTCAAGAGAAACGCAGCTTCCCTCCCCCCGACGAGTATGTGACATGGCCCATCTTCCGCTGGAGTAAGGATGATAGATTCTTCGCGCGTCTGGGCCAGGATGTACTGTCGGTGTACGAGACGCCCGGCTTTGGTCTGCTCGATAAGAAGTCTATCAAGATCCCTGGCATCAGGTAAATACGGCAACTTTATCTAATATATCTATTTTGTCTAGTATATCTACTTTGTTAATAGGTACCTAGGTACTCGTAGGTAGTAAAATTTTTCTGTCAGCCGCAAAACCGCATTGCTAGCGAAGTTGAAGACGAAATTGATAAATAATACTCAAGCAGCAATATTATTCTGATCACGAACCATCATTGAAGCAGTTTTCGTTAAAAAAATTATGGTATGGTAAAAAAAAATACATTTATTATGGTATGGCGTTACGCAGTGCGTGAGAAACGTGGCGATTTGTCGGAGTTTTATGTCAATGACCAGCTCTGGTATGGTTTTGTGTAAGGAAATACTTTAGTACCTACCTACTCTGCCTAATTTTAATTCTCTTACTCTACCTGTCGTTAGTAAACAACTTCTTTGATACAATGGTTGTCGCCTTTCCTATTACAGAGACTTCAGCTGGTCACCTACCGACAATGTCCTCGCATACTGGGTCGCAGAAGACAAAGACGTCCCAGCTCGTGTCACCTTACTGGAAATCCCGAACCGCACAGAAACACGATCCAAAAACTTGTTCTCCGTCGCCGACTGCAAGATCCACTGGCAAAAATCCGGGGACTACCTCTGCGTGAAAGTCGATCGCTACTCCAAAGTTAAGAAAGACAAAAACGACATCAAATACTCGGGAATGTATTACAATTTTGAGATATTCCACATGAAGGAAAAAGAGATACCCGTAGATTCTGTAGAAATCAAGGAGCCGATACAAGCTTTCGCTTGGGAACCCATTGGATCCAAATTCTCAATAATCCATGGTGATCCAGCGAACATTTGCATCAGCTTCTACCAAGTGAATACCGGTCAAGCTCCAACATTGTTGAAGAAGTTTGAGAGGAAGCCGTTCAACCATCTGTTCTGGTCTCCATCGGGACAGTTTATCGTGTTGGCTAATTTGGGACTGACGGGCGGAGCGTTGGAGTTTTTGGATACTAATGATTTTACTATCATGAATGTTTCTGATCATTATCAGGTTAGTTTACTCTACTTTACTTTTAAGTTCGCAAGCAACCGTTGGATGGAGAAAGTATTTGCATTTTAAGCATAGTATGATTTTCCGAGCCCCAATAGACTACTTTTGACTACATTTTTCACTTTATGGTAAGTAATGCATTAAAAAATAATTTAAGACAGTTTACACATGTTTTCATTATTTTAGATGTCAGGCATTGAGTGGGACCCGACTGGTCGCTACGTAGTGACTGGCGTCTCTTCCCTGAAGTGCAAGATGGACTGCGGATACTACATCTGGTCCTTCCAGGGCAAGATCTTGAGAAGGTACATGTTTAATTTGCTATAAACAAGTTTTTGTATGTTGTAAATGTATATAACATTTTTGTATGTTGTAAATGTATAACATTTGGGGTTGCTCACGGTTCGGAGTTGAGAAAGGCATCGATGTTATTTACTAAGGAATTTCCAAAAAGAAGCTTGAAAATAATATTGCGTGTGTAGTACTGGTACCGGCATGGTTTAATAGCACTGATCATGAATGCGCAGTCGAATTTTAGACCAAAGCACCCCTCTACTTCCTTCCACTTTCGCCTAGTGCTATTAACGAGTCCTGTATCGAATCTTCTTTTGAGTAAGAGTATATGATCTTTCTAGCATTCTCACCAAAGAGGTCTGATCAAACTTTGTCTGTTCTTTTCTCACAGAGTGATGAAGGAGGGCTTCGCTCAGTTCCACTGGCGACCGCGGCCGCCGTCGCTGCTCACTGAAAAACAGCAAAAGGAAATCAAGAAGAACCTCAAGAAGTACTACTCGCAGTTCGAGTCTAAAGATCGTATGCGCAGCAACAAAGCTAGCAAGGTAACATTGAAATCAGTTTATTTTTATTTAAATTAGTTCAGCTAAGAAAAAATAGCTTACTAATAATAACGAATACTACCTTACCTACTTAGATAAATGACACATTTGATCATAACTAATTCGGACAAAAAAAAAGTCCAGTATGGTTATGTTTATATGTTTATAAATAACGTAAGCTTCTTCGCGAAAAAGTTCCATATTGTTTCGAAATTTAATATTTGCTTATATACGAATACATTTTATACTTATTTGTCGAATTTCAACGTCTTCTAGTTCATAATACACCCAAACTCTAAAACTGATAATAATTATTTTTATTTATCAGGAATTGGTGGCCAAGCGTACTGAGCAGATGAAGAAACACGTGGAGTACCGCGAGGCCAAGTCTCAGGAGTGGGCCGAACAGAAACCGCGCCGTCTCGAACTCAGAGATTGTAAGTACTCCCTTTTACAAAAACTAGCTTACACTAGCGCTTTTACTTTAGCAGTAGTTGAGCTCGAGGCATACAAGGTAGGTTTTATTCTACTAAAATAGAAGATCTTTCGCACCGAGCGACCGTGGCTCGGGGTCCGAGGACCGATGAATATAGTATTAGTTCAAACTTCGTGATAACTTCGCTAGCGACCTGAAAACCACGACTCGAGAAAACAGGTCAGAAGTAGGTATAATTTCATTGAGCCGCAAGTAAGCACGTTTATTCTTTCTAGACGTGGACACCGATGGTCTTGACACCGACCAAGGCAACGCAGTGGAGGAAGTTATTGAATTTTTAGTGAAAGAGGATCAAACCGTCATCGAGTAGTCACTATTGCCAGCCCACGTTAGAGGTCGGGAATCACTCGACCTCCTTGAATCCGGCGATAACCGGAAACCACGAATTCAATAAAAGAATATCTTATATACCTACAGTTTTTTCTACCCTCATATAAACTACCCGCTAATAAAGCGGTTTCACAATGTTCAATGTAAGGTTTGAGTATTTGAATTATACAATAGGTAATGTTAATAGAAATCATATTAAATTGATATGTTACAAATGGACTATGGTTTTTTAATATTTATTTTTTAGAATTTTTTGTTTGTGTAAATATAAATATCTTATTTTGATGACGGTATGAAATAAACTTTGATACAAAGAAGGGGATTTTGACTCGAGAGTGAAACCTGCTTATTGCTTTAATCTTTGGAAACACTACCTCTGAGCCAGGAAAGTTATTAAATACAATGTGTGGAACCTTGAACTAAGTAACATCCTCAAACCACAAAATCATTGTTTGAAACCTTTGAAACGAATGGAACTACGGTTTACTTACGAGGCGCCTTTTATATTAAGTAAACTACCTATTACAATACCATCGATTGGATCGAATACAGAAATCGATTCTACTTGGCTGCTATTCATTGATTTAGAGGTTCTTCGAGCTTTCACGATCACTTTGTCGAAGAAGATTTCAAATGGCATATCCCTTGGAAACTTTCGATATCGATACGAAACTGGCGGCGGCGTGTGCGTTCAGCAAAAAAGTGCCGAATCTGAAAATTCTAAAAATGCCGATATTTAGAGCCTACTCTCCTGTAATTGTGCCCGAAGTTTTAAATTGGCTTGTCGAATGAGTCTGAGATTCACCTGTCTTTTTTTATTTGTTTTAACATTATCCTAAGATAGTAATGGACGCTGTGCAATGCCAGGCCACATAGAGCAAGTCTTCTGATAACATGCTTAAAAAAAAACTATTGGCCACGTTTAGGTACCATTTTGTGTGTAAAAAACTATTTATTTACGCACGACTGAACAAACTACCAACGAATATAACCTACAAACTACATAGTCCAAAGCCGATCCCCCGCATTGCGTTATAAAAGGGGAATTTAAATTGCGTAGCTTTTCGTATAGAGAATGACCACCGAGCGGTGGGTAATTCTGCCGCGGAGTGCCCTTTGTATCCCCTTCAAATTAATTCGAGCTTTTGGTTCGAGCTCGACTTCTGTTTTTATGAAAATGTGAAAACCCCTGTTTTGGAACCCGCCTTTCTTATAATTATTTTAGAATTCGACGAACGGTAAAAACGGTCTGGTAGGTACTTCGTATTGTGGGTTTTTAGTTATTTGTCAATGTTGCAGGAAAAGTTTGAATTACAAGAGATCGATTATACTCCTATAAATATAGGTGCTTAAAGTATGATCGGCATTGGATTTTAGTTTGAATTTGATTCGATATTTCATGTTGATGATTTACTAATCAAATATTTTCGTATAAAGTTAGCGGTACAGAAAATCATGGAATAAATAAAATCCTGTTCTCTGTTATGAGGGCTCAAAGAAAATCACTTTAGCAGAAAAGTTTAGTTTCCGGGCTTTCAACATAAACCCCCAAGGCTTTTTGTCCATGGCGTGAAAAAGCTTCGAAGTTCGTTGAAAGTATTCGTTTGAAAGTGGTAGCTTGAGCGCGCATGACCGTGCCTTCGTCTCCGAGTCTGCAGGCAGTCTTCAGTCCGCCCGAAATACTGCGCCGGTCGCCCGCCCCGGACGCTTTCCCGCGCGTTTCCCATTTTCGAACTATAAATTCAAATTATATTCGATAACTTTGATTCGAAAGTTTTGTGCCAGTGGCAGAGTTGAAACTTTGAACATTTTGAACTTTGTCTGGGTGTTTCGGAAAATCACCGTTTTTGTTTCGCATTGGATTTTTGTGTTTATTTTTTATTATTTAGAATTTCTACTTTTACCGGTAAGTTACGTAGATTAGAGATCCCATCGGTTCATAGGTATAAAAATAGACCGGACCAGTATAAAAATAAAATCTCGTTATTTTTATGTCGTGTAGGAAACTACCATGTACACTGTTTTCAGTTTTAATTAAAAAGCGACCATTAGTCTGTCCGTCACACTGGTGGCTCGTGAAGATTTTTCTACCTTGCTTGTAAACATCTCGAAATGGCAAAGTAAAAAGTGTTTTTAATAAAATATTCTTGTGTTATTCAGGTACGAAAATCATTATACCTTGGATAATGAAAGAACCTGTCTTATATGAACAAAGAGATTTTTATATGTTTAGAAGTTAGGTACGTAGAGGCTTCGTAAAGGTACCTAACTAACATTTTGTAGGTTTTTTTTTAAATGCCAAAAAAGTCCACAGATACAAGTGCACTACAAAATACAATCAGTAACCCTAAAAAACCAGTTTTTTTTTCTAGTCAGTAGAGAAAGTTAGTGCTCTAGCACATGCTCTACTAATATTTTAGTTTCTTTTAATATAATTAAACTTCGAGGGCACCACTAGCTAGGGGTAAAGCCCCATAAAAAAAAAAATCTGTCTGTTCTGTACCGGTCAGGAAAGGAAAAAAAAAATTTTTTTTCAACTCGTCACGCACGCCTACTGTTCAAACACTGATCCGGACTCAAGCATCGATTTTTTACAGTTTTATATGAAAATCTTTACTCAAATAATATATGCTGGAGTAACTGCTGGGGTCTTCATCAGAATACGGGCGTTATATTCTGAAAGACCATCTAATGAGTTGAGATGTCCATTATGATATCGTAGGCGGAAAGGCAGAAGGTTGACAATAATTATTATTATGTGGATAATGGTGATCATCGTCGCCCACCGCGCGCAGAATTTTAATCACTAGGTAAATGGATGGCGGAGATAACTGAAAGATCTTTGGATATAATCTGAAAAGGCATATCCGGTCATTTTTTAATGACTAGGTACCTAAGAAGGTTGTGAAAGGTTTCAAAGAACAGCCTCTTCGGACGATTTAGTTTAAAACAGGCATAGAAGTTAGAAACTTTAAATCCGACTACCTACGCAAATATAACAAATAGGTACATGTGTAGTACCTATGTGTACATTTCTACTACGTATATACACCTCAAGCCCTTTCATTTGATATCAAACTCGATAGATACGTACACTTTTTTATGGACCTATGTTTTCCCACTGCTGGGCAAAGGTCTCTAATTTTGTCCTCGCCTTTTCGTCCATTCTCTTCGACCCTTGGCTAGTTCCGCCCATTCCCGATCGAAGGATTCCAGATCAGAGCGTACCAGCGTTCCGCGGGCGGCCTCGACGGCTACCCCATCCTAGGGTCCAATCCAATACCAACTATTAATTTATTCTATTTACTTTTTCAGCCGGAGAGTCAACCATTATATTTTCCGTCATCATATCGAACAAACAATGACGTCACATAGTCTATGTAACCCGAGTTGTCAAGACCATCTCATAGCTCTCCTTTTGCTTCATATAAGTTGGATAAAAATAGATTCAGTAGTCGTCTGTTATTGACAGAATAAATACTTATTTATCCGTAGTACAATGATTTTACAGGTCAAATCTAGATGTGTTATTTTCGACATTGATGAAAATGTGTGAAGATGAAATTTAAATAATGCCTCTGGACCAAACTCTAGGTTTAGGAAAGCTAGGTTTAAGGTACCGAGAGCTAGGTTTGAGGTAAACTACCTAGGTAAACCTGGCTGCCACGCCATTTTGATACCAGTTTAAGGTCTGGGAGTTTCGTGCGTGACATCAAAGTGATACTTTTTGTGAACATTTACAATACATTTACAAAAGAAGAGATCCCAACCCAAATAGTTAAAAACTTGTATCTAACAATAAAAACAATTTTATTTTTGTTTAATTTTTTTTAAGTACCTAGGTACGTACCTACTACAACGATACAGCTGCACAGTGACGTCACTGTAATAGTAGAATGATACTAAAAACAAATGCAAGCTACATTCACTTGCATTTCAGCGGAATATCTTTTTAGTAGAATTTTCTATAACTTGTTAAATACGTAATATCCAGCTTCGGTTGAACTTATAATATCTTGAGCCGCCAGTGCCTACCAAGCCCTTCATAACACTTTTCCGATAACTTAATTATTACTTCGTCCGAGTCTGCTCTGTAATTATCGAACTTGTGGTTCTAATTAAGTATATCAAGTTCAATCAATCTTATTGTGGTTATTGTAGTTTCCGGCTGATGTAATGGCACTTGTTATAAATTACATACGTACCTATGTAGCACAAGGATTTCCGATTTTGTATAGATCGTCAATCGGCTCGAGGTTTTAATTATGCAGTTAATTATGTAAAAAGCCTCACACTTCAGCCAATAAAAAATTGTGTTTTTTAAAATACACAAAAACACTAAGATTAATGAAAGAAGAAAAAAAAAGTATTCCATCACAAGAATATTTTTTTTATACAACTAGGTAAATGATGGAACATGCCGATGGCCAACCTGATGTTAAGTTTTAACCGCTGCCTATAACGATGCACTGCCCGACTGAGGACGTGCCCCGTGATGTATTGCACTGCGCCATCACATATTCTTGGCTGAATTACTATATTGAACGAGTTAGCGAATGGGATAAAATACTGCTAAGTACGAAAGGCACTCATTAGAAAAAAAATTATATTCTTTCTTTGTCTACTTGTCGAAAGCTACCCTACCGGCGTAGCTTCAACATCCCGAATGCTCCCAATTTTGTTTTTAATCGCTCCTTTTGTTTACGATTTCCTTTCAATAACAATTCTACTTTGAATATCCTGTTTTTGTTACGCTTCGGAGGGGATGTTCCTTTATTTATATAATATAAAGGAACATCCCATCAGATACTTATTTCAGAAAAGTTCAAAATATTACAATATTCGCTAAAATATTATCGTAGAGGCTATGCGTAGCTGATACTACACAGTGACCTACGCCGTAGACCATCTACGAGGGTCTACGCGACTATGGTGAACCTTAACAAGGCAATCAATCAGCGGCTTGTCATTTTTCTTTACGTCCAGGGTCGAGGCTGGTCTAAGATTAGTTGTAATGTCAGAATGCTCTAGGGATTAAAGCGATAAGCAGCCTAGAAAGTATGAATGAATGAATGAATGAAAATACTTTATAGTACGTAGGTACCCCTTACAAACTAATATGCGAAACAGATTATATTATATTACGTACAATGGGCGGTCTTATTGCTAGGGAGCGATTTCTTCCAGACAACCTCAAAAGTAGTTAAGAGTTTGGGTTTTAGTAACAAAGTTTGAGGTCATGAGCTATAAGCACCGTGGCTTTGTGGTTTTCTGGACTCTATATGGCGGTGATCGTGTTTTGAAAACTCAAGACTGCGGTAAACTCCGCTGCGACGTCCGATGCGATGCGCAAAGAAAATGAGACATTTATCTTCGTTTTAAATCAAGACATTATCCTGAAAACTGCTTTATTTGAGATGAAAATCTGACTTATCGTGAGCATTGAGCACGGTCTTAGAATCACATCACGTCTAAGTGGGTACTACTTATAACCGCAATGAAACTGCCTGTGGTCAGAAGTTAGATTACCGATAGGTAACGTTGCATAACACTGATATTGCATCTCTTTCCAACGACCTACTCTTTATAGTCGGTAGGTGTTTACATTTTTTACGATCCACTTTTATCTCTTTTTTACATGTTATGTAGTATCCATTGCCCGAGATTTTCTAGGTACAAATAACACCAAATTAGGTTAACGCACGCATCGTATAAAACTCTGTAGCAGTAGGTATTTGTTTTAGTTCGATTAGCAATAAAACTGTCGTCACACATTGTCTATGCCCTGGTTTCTGTTCAATACGATTTCTGGGCTAAGTAACGATCTATACAAGTAATTTGCCATAGCTTGCATTTTAGATGGATTTTTCACACAATGCCACATAGTCCCAAACTAAGCCAAGCTTGTACTATGGAAACTGAATTGCTGACAAGATAGTATACTACGTAGTTCCCTCGGACAGAGTTGTGGGAGCTAGTTTAGTTTTGTTATAATTTGCTCTAATATCATTATTTTCATTGGTAAGTAGGTATTTCATTGTTGCTCGTATAAGCAAAACACGCATTGTTCCGGTTCCGACAATAACTCACTATATTGTCACTAATACATTTCTCTTGATAGTATAGTTATTACTTAAAAATAAAAAATTAATAAAATAAATAAATTACTTGAATCTACAATTATGAACCAAAATCCGTCTAATGTTTAGTGTAATGAGTTTTTTTTATTAAAAAATTATTTCCTGATTCTCAAAAAGAACATAAATTAATAAAAAAAAATTAAGGTTGTTAGGTTTTTTTTTACTTTTTGCTACCTCTGGGTGGATAAAGGCCTCTTCTAACATCCTCCTTCTTTTGTTACTTTAGCTTTCAGAGTTACCTTGCAAACATAGTAAACAAACACCTTTAGCGATGAGGGACAAAATTCAACAAACCAGTATCACAATCCACATAGCTCTATTACAAGGGCTAAGACTGAACCCACATGACAAAGGTAACATATACGTGACCACAGGCAATTAGGACAGGAAGTTGTAGATCCTGCATTACTGTAAAATATGCATTATAGAGAGATCTAGAGCATACTATCCGAGTAGCAAACACAACGACATGGTATTCAATCCATTGGGAATTAATTTCTAAGTAAATAGTTTGGTTACAGTGGAACCTGGCAGAAAAATAACCATACAAAACCACCATCTTAGGCTGGTGTCACCCACTGGGGGTATAGGCCTCCTTCATGTTATGCCAGCCTCCTTGGTCTTGTGCGTCTCGGTACCGTGTTTCCTGCAATCTTTACGATGTTGTCGACCTATGTTAGGATGCGATTATATTTTTTTATAGCTTACGAATGAGTGAATGTAATATTTATGAATTTTTGTACAGTTGGTAATCTGAGCCATTTTAGAAAATTACAGTCCACAATGATGTTTTTCTTTACCAATGAGTGGGAGTCAAATAAAAATGGAATCTTTATAAAATATTTTGTGAAAAAGTCGTTCATCACTCGGGTATTCCACAAAGCCGAAATGACTTCCGTTGACGAATCGCTACAAAGAGGCATTGTGATAAAACCTTGGAGCAGGCTAAAGATTTCGTGATGAAACTTCCAAGAATTTCTTCTATTTTTGTTTTGTAAAATAGTTTTAACTGATGGTTGAACTATTTTGTGTGTATTTCGTAAAAGTTTTCTCAGCCAACACACGTAACGTACTTATCGGTTTATAAATTTTTCTCTCTTTGTTTCGGTAAAGATATAGATGTCTTACCTAGTTCCATAAGGCGTAGGGTACGTCGAAATTCTCAGAGTAACTTATGTTTTCAATTTGGTTTCCCTCAGTCCGGCCCTTTCGTTATACCCTCCTAATGTAATGCCTGAACTTGACAGGCGGATTGGATACTCAAGGGATACTCTACATTTTGTGATTGATACTCTAACTTTTAAGATAAATACGAAGAACGAAGACGAAAGAGTACGTACAATTTGTACTGCAAGTCTAGCCGGGTCGACTCTACCTACAGCCGCTAGAGTTGAAATTAATAAATAAATATAAATAAATAAATATTCACGGACACTTAATTAACACAACGCCTTCTAGTCCCAAACTAAGCAAAGCTTGTACGATGGAAACTAGATGGCTGATAGAATACATACATACATATTTTTTTTTGTAAATACATACTTATAGTACATAGAACACAGAACCAACATCTATGTTTACAACACACAAATGTTTGTTCTCGGTGGGGATCGAACCCACGACCCACAGCACGGAAGGCAGAGCTACTACCGGCTGAGGCATGACGCCTGTTAATAGGATTAGTCACGTGACTTTTCGTTCAGAAATGTCAATTTTGAGTTTCTATTCTCTAATAGCGGCGGCTGAAGTCAACATTCAATACAGTTTTAGGCGTAATAAGCTATTGCTATGGTAATTTATCTTTAGTAAAATCGAGAAATCGAACTACAATTGAACAGTTGTAAAAGATCGATTTGACTAAACAGAGCTTTCTTTTCTGGCCTAAATTTTCTTTTCTTTAAACCAATATATCAACATATCGAAAATAATATTATAATGGTCGATATAGAGCTTTGAATCTCTCCAAATTTTCCCAACTACAACCCACTTTCAAAGTATTGATTGATCGATAAAGTTCGATCTGTCTAGGATACAATAATATTGTACCTATTAGTTATATCGACAATACACTATCCGTTTAGGTGATTGGCCACTTGCCAACACAAACTTTTATAGATTCCGGATTCTGAAGGTATTCATAATGTGATTATTAGGATAGCTTCTTTTGGTTTTACATATAAGGTTGTGTCCACAGTAGGCAAACTGTGAGCCGCAAATTGATGGCGAACTGAAGTTAGAGTTAGCTGCAAACTCAGGTCAATTTTCGTGCGTCGCAAGCAAACTGTTATGAGTTAGCCGCTTACTGAGACAGTCGGCACACGTAACACTGCAAACTGCGTAAAGTGAGCACAAAACAGCAAACTGTGGACACTCCGTTTCAAATATATGGAAGGGCGTACTAAACCGATACGCCGCAAACTGAGTAAGCCGCTAACAGTTTGCCTAGTATGGACACAGCCTAAGTAGTAGGTAAGTTCAATGCGTTGCTGTGAAGCTCTGGTCATGTGCGACTGACCACAGACTTCTTTAGATATTAATTTTAGAATCAGTGGAAAAATCGAAATGAAAAAGACTTACACATAAAGTGTTAAGGTTATAAAAAATGTATTTTCCTAGAATACTCAGTGATGTAGTAAGGGAACTAACCAAAACCTTCACGGGTCTGCTAATCCAATGAATATTTCACACCTGCACTGGATTTCAGACACATTTCCATACAAGCCCAGCTCCACGTTTAAATTAAATCTCTCTAAAACCTTTGTGTGTAAAATGCTTTCGATAGATCTGCTCTCGATTTTATGACTGATTTTGTACCATAGGTACCTACCTACTATTTTTATGCCTGTTACAAACTTAACCCAGGAAGCCCCTTGTCACAAAATACCGTAGCCAGTTATTTTTATCGCCCAATTCATAATCATTACGTAACAACTAGGTATCTATAATCTAAAATTGTGAATTTATAGTTTCCGAAAACGATGTAGTTTGTAGGGCATTGCTCTGTTTAACTTCTTGACGTCATAACATGATAGGTATGCAATGAAGTACTAGTTTGGCAGTGATGTTGATCTGCAATAACTCATAATAATAATCATTTATTTGCCGTACATTTTGATACTGGGAAGTGTTTGTGCTCGGAATGTTTGTTTACTTGTTTTTGGAAGAGCTTTTAGGGAGTCTTTGAACAGTTTTTGTATTGTAGGCCAAGTATTTGTTATAAAAACAAAAACCGTTGGAAACAGCAGCTGGAGATAAGATTAACAGAAATATTGGTGCTTTCAATCTTATTCAAAAACTGCTGGTGAAATACTTATTGATCAGCTAGCTAGTGGAACCTACCTATATTAGGTGTATAGCTGCTGAATGTTCCCACCAGCTGAGGGTGTGAATATAGAATTGAGCTGAAGATCTTCAGAGACGAGATAACGTGTTCGCGCATTGAATCTGATGATAGTGTTTGCACACCTACACGATATTGACGTATCAGTTGCTCTAACACCAATACCGTTGTCGGCTCCGACACAATGTCAAAGCGTACCGATATCGTGTCGGTAATTTGAATTCTGCCTCGAACCACCGATGCACTTTCATTCAACGATGCTGTCAAACAGTGTTATTTATACTACCAAAGTGGATTTGGATCTCTTTCAATTGCAAACGAGAATTGTAATTTCAATGAATAAAATTATTTGGACTTTAATTTGAAAGTAGACACTAGATATACACTTTTTACACTGATATTTTAAATATTCTGGATCTAGTCGACTAGGTAGGGCGTATGTGATCCTTAGAGACACTTGCGCAAAAGCTCGATTTATCTGAGATAGTTCTTACCCAAAAGATTTTTTGGCGAGAATTTTATAAAAACACCTTTTTGCATGCAATCTCTTTGGTGTGAACAAGCAGCACTGTCATTTGCGCTGTGCAGTTTAATAACCCTTGCTATCTATCACACTTGACTGGCCGATAACTAATTTATTAGCCGTCATGTATGACAAGGCTTTGAGTGAGCGGAGCCTTTATGCTAAAGTGCTATTACGGGACACTTTTCAAGTGTTTTGCAGTGATAAAGCGAAAAAAGTAATGTTACATGCACACGAGGTGGCTTTACCATATGTATACAAGGTCCTAGTTTGGTCCTATTCACTTAAAGGCTTCTATGTGAGCACCTAGATACCTAAATCGAATTCCTATAGCACAGAAACACCTAACTTCAAATGCAGGATGGAACAAAAGCAATTCCACAGAGAGTCACGAGCGTAATACAATAATCTAGACAAAGCATTTCAGAACTTCAGTTAAATGCAACCGGCAAGTTAGGTATGCTTTTAGCAGAAAATAGGTACCTCTTAAGGCTGTTTTTCCACCAACGATGAGAGAAGACAAAATTGTAGTAGGTATGTACACTAAATTTTATCTGCAAATCATCAATAAAATGCTGCTTTTCATCGATAATTCGAAGGTAGTCGGCACGTACCTAATTTTCTGAAAGTTATGTCTCAACGACTGAGTTTAAAATTTAAAATATTAAAGAAAAATGTGTTGGTTTAGCTTTGGGAACATCGAGAGATCTTAGTTCGAGGCGAATTACTATGGTGAGATCGGTCATCAGCTTAGCTGAAACGTCACTGTGCGGGCAGCTGGATTAAGTGCCAAAAAACAGATCAAAAGCTATAGTTAGAATTCAGAGCCACTATACAAGAGATTTCTTGTCATTGTAATGAATAAGAGCAGATTCTCGATATAGTATCTAATCTATTTGGAGCACCAACCCATACATTCTCCATATTCATGATCCTAGCCTAATGATATTGTACCTTAGTTTTCCGAACAAAGAAAGCGGAGGTACTTAAGTATACTTATCTATTACCTACTCTGCGAAACGAGCTTTTCGGCGAAGGCCATTTTTATCTACTTTGAGAAGGTATCAATAGACGACTAATCAAATAACTTTTGGGCTGTGATAACCTCTTTTCGTAATGTTTAAGTAGCAAAAATTTTCCAACATTTGCCGTAAACACCGATGGTTTCAAAATAAATAGGAGAATACCTTCTAGATAGGAGCGAGCTGACTGAGCACAGCATGTAAAAATGTTCATATTTAAAATTATTTTCAATTATTTAGGTATAATAGGCTCGGGACAGAGAACATTGGAAGTCTATGGGGGAGACCTTTGCCCAGCAGTGGGACGATATAGGTTAACAAAAAAAAAAGGTATAATTCATTGTTCATAATATGTAAACAGCATGTTAAATTCATGGTTTGTGCACAGAATCACTAATTCACACTCAACGTAATTGAGGATTAGTTGCGTAGAACACGCGGCACTTGTGATATTTTTACTTCTGCAATTTTTCTACTTAGTGTATTTATAGTTCGTAGCCTGGATTTACATATAAAATACTTTTTATCTCGAAAAATTACGGAGATATAGAGATAAAACAGGACGAACAGGACTAGGATGAAGTTGCGGGGGTTAGCTTATAGGTATAAGTTTACCTCAATGCGAGTAATATTTTTCCCAGAACCAGCGCTTACTTTTTTCGTCAACACTATCAATGCCTTGTTACCGCTAGCTCAGCCTTATCAGATAACATCGTTAGAACTTTTAACGGCCTCGTCGACCCGTCGTCGTTACACTCGTTACTAACTTTTTAAAACAGAGCTTTACAATTTTGAAGTTTTTTATTCGATCTCGTGCATTTGAAATCTTTCTAAGTTCAATTACATTCTGATTCATTTTCAGTTGTTTGAAGTTTACATTTTCTAGAATGCTACTTTTTAGAAATTTGTAGTGGAATAAATATGATAGCAAGTAATTAATTAAAATTGGAGCTACTAAATAATTTTATAATGCTAAATTCCTATCAAATTGGAAATTAGTGTTTAGTTTTCTAACTAGGTCGAAACCATATTATGATGATGTCGATTCTGCTGTAGCATTTCTAAACTAAAACTTTATTTACTTTCAATAACCACCCAACAGATGTATATTCGAGAAAGACACGTAGCCCGATAATAATAACGAGGTGAAAAATTCGTTATTCCGCTGATTCTCAAAAATTCAGTTATCAAAACCAAACCACAGATTTCATATTATAATACTATACACCATACTAAAGAAAATAACCGACAGCAGATTATGGACACGAGCTTTGACATTTTTTGAAACGACACAGCACTTTTATTTTAATAGTTTTTCTTGTGTTGTTGTGAGTATTGTTGTTTAATTTTGGTGGAATTTTAACCAATAATACTTAGGTCGTAACATAAAGTGTGAGCCATTGGAATAAATGTGTGTAAAGTGGTTTTTCTGAATGTAAAAATTCGTGTTAGGTTTTGAAGAGAAAATCCACCATTTTCTTTTCAAAACAAACGACAGCCGACTTGACAAATGACTTGACTTGACTTATTTATTACAATTTTAACACTTGACATTGGCAAAATTGTCTGTCGAAATGACGGACAGAGGCCATTAACGAAGAGAAGAAGAAGAAGACAGCAGATTATTATAGGCCCCTCTACCCTAAACTGACATTTTAGAAAAAGGAAGAATTCAAAAGTATGAGATTGATCACGTGACTATATAAATATCACACCTAAAAACTCCGTCATCCGAGTTGGCCACTCATACGAGCTTGCTTGCTTACACCAGTTTTTTTTTACTTTGGCGTTTCTAGAATGTTCAAGAAGTGCTTTAAGTACGGCAGATGGCAAGGCCATGTTTTCCAGGTAAAGACTAGAATATAAATTGAAGAAGCTATGATTCATCGCACACCGCAGCACACGTGGAACTCAATAAACCGTTTACCGCCGCCGCTGCAAATGCATTTAATCATGCTTTATGGGCGATAGGATTTGCAAGCCTGCCGGGTATCAGATTTAGATTCTCTAAGGTTTTATCGAAGAATGAGGTACAAAAGTATAGGTAAGTAATACTAATAATACGTAATACTTAGTAGTATTATATTATCTGTGGTAATACTGAAACATAATTCTCAAAAATGAAGTCTTCAAAATAAAGTTTCGATCTCATCTCGATGATTAATCGACGTCAAAATGACAAAAGTGGTATTTTGCAAAAATACAAAACAAATGAACTACTTTGATTTTAAAGGAGACCAACATAAAAGTCAGAAATAAAAATTTAAATAAGATGGTTTTTATCACCTTTTTCATGTTTGCCAAATTGTCTATTTATGTACTCCTGGCATTGATTTAATTAAATATAAGTAATTATCCGTAAAATTGCACTCAATTTAATCACGTTGCAGTGCGCATGTAGCTTTTCTAGCTAATACAGCTAGAAAAACTACATGCACACCTCAGCGTTATAAATATATGCCAGCAATATGTAAATAAATGAATTATGAAATGAAAACACAATGTAATAAATTGATATGGCACTATAAATAGTAGCAATAACTCACTTCGATTACCAAAACGAGCCATTTGCCATAACCGAGCCAAAATGGGATCGTATTAGTTACCTTTCAATTGAATTTCTCAATTCTGGCAAACCGCCTAGACCAGGAAACCTTAAGCACCAGTTTCTCGCGCTATGAAAAACATGCTTCCTATACTTCAACCGACAATCGTTGGAGCAAACTATACTCGAGTGGAGACCGCGTTTAGGCAAGCGTAGTGTAGTACGCCCTCCAGCTAGGTGTGGTGACAATCTGCGAAACGTAGCTGGCAAACATTGGATGAGAAGAGCCGAAGGCCGGGCTCAGTGGCGCGTCTTGGGAGAGACCTACGTCCAGCAGTGGGCCGGTATAGGTTGATGGTGATGATGATGATGATGATGATGATGATGATGATGATATTTCAACCTGAACGGTAAGTCATCCTAGCCGTTTGAATGTGTATATTCAGCTAGTAGTAGGTAAATATTTCATCATCTATCTATGAGTCTGTAGATCTCTCTAGATCTCTAAGCTTTATTTCCGTATCATTGATAATATAATCTGACACGATAAAATATATCACTGAAATAAGCTTATACGATAGGTTTACTAAGATCCCTAACGTATACGTAATGGCGAATTTATGATAAAAACTTTTACGTACAAAAGCTTATACCACTTTAGGGATATTCTGACGCAGAGCCTATACCACTTTTGATTTTATATTTATTATGAAAGATCAGAAGATATATTGATATTGTTTTTCATTGTAAAAGTTGCCAGTTGCAAAGTTATTCAGACGTTGCGATAACCTAATTATTTAAAAAATAAAAGTCCTATCCTATCGGTATACCTAATGCGAGGTAACTCGTTGACCTTTGCTACGAAGTGCGATACGTAACCTCTATAGCAACGTGTCTGCTAATAGGTACTTTTTTTTAGGTTACACGTGCATTTGACGATCAACTGAACGACCAGGGTTAGAGGACGTTGATGACTTATGACAGTAACTTAGTTATAATTATGACAGCTAACCTATTAGTGGCCAGAGTCGCCGCAAGACGAGTTTTGTCATTTTTTGAAACGACACATAAATAGCATTTTTATTTCAATAGTTTTTCTTGTGTTATTGTGAGTATTGTTGTTTAATTTTGGTGGAATTTTAACCAATAATACTTAGGTCGTAACATAAAGTGTGAGCCATTGGAATAAATGTGTGTAAAGTGGTTTTTCTGAATGTGAAAATTCGTGTTAGGTTTTGAAGAGAAAATCCACCATTTTCTTTTCAAAACAAACGACAGCCGACTTGATAAATGACTTGACTTGACTTATTTATTACAGTTTTAACACTTGACATTGGCAAAATTGTCTGTCGAAATGACGGACACAGGCCATTAACGGAGAGAAGAAGAAGAAGACCTTCAGCTTAAAAGCTTCGTTTAAATATTGAAGTTTTAGCAGAAATCTCTCCACACAGCACTTCTCTCCTATTAATTGGAATTCAAAGCGTCTGAAGAGGTACATATTTCTTTCCTTTCACTGACAACTTCGTTAGACCATCCGCATTTATTCGCTCTGTATTTAGGTCACTGTTCATTAAGCTTTGCTGTTATTCTTATATTTGAATCAAGAATATTTCGAAGGCCCTCAATCAAACTAGTGAAACCAGTTTTCCTAGATTACTAGAAAATAGATAAAAAAAAAAAATATTCTCAAGCATGACAAAGTTAGTCTTAGAAGAGATCCTAACCCTAGAAGAGATCCCAACCCTATTAGTTATATAACTTGTATTTAACAATAAAAACAATTTTGATTTTAATTTTTTGATAGTCTTAAAAAATGTTTCAGGCTCTTGTGAACCAGTTTTTTGATTCCTTGAAACAACGTGCTAGCTGTAAACCTCTGTCTTTCCAGTGACCATCTGAAAAAGTTAGAAAAAATTGACTAAAAACAGAAAATATTTTTGCATTAAACTAATGCGCAGATAGTTGGATAGATAGGTGGTTATTTATTCTAACCAAGCTAGCTAGTTCGTGGGCGCTACTAGCAATGATTGCATTACTTGATCGACGCTTAAGATAAAAGCCTGATAAAGTAACAACAGAGCTTGATTTAAGTCGAAAGAAAAAAAGAAACTGCCAATCTTTACTTCCATTCAGCAATTTGCCTTACGTAAATTGATTCAATTTCGAAGGCATTCTTTTGAACAGAGTAAAAAATCAATGTTTCGCGATTGTCAATCTTATTTTCTTG
Organism: Eulithis prunata; assembly: GCA_918843925.1. Classification (NCBI taxonomy): domain Eukaryota; kingdom Metazoa; phylum Arthropoda; class Insecta; order Lepidoptera; family Geometridae; genus Eulithis; species Eulithis prunata. Next base: position 2,494,829 of record OU974014.1, on the reverse strand, counting down.
TCAATAAGTCTTTGGATGGAGAACAAATTAAAAGTGTTGGACAAGGTTGATTTTTTAAGGCAGACAGCGTACATTTGATTCAATAAAGTATACTTACTTTAATCTTTGTACTTATTCTGTTTTGTGTTTCAGTCACAGATTACAATTTACGAAAGAATATTTTGTTCGATGAGTTTTCCTAAACTTTGACACAGAACAGAACTGTTGCTAACGTTTTCTAAAACGGAGCACTTAATATGCAGTGACACGCAACATTTTATCAATTCATCGTGTTTGAGGTTTCTAGTAACATTTTCAACTGTATTTTTCAACTAAGTTCGTATGAGGTAGTGGCCAACTCTGGTGACGGAGATTTTAGGCCGTCGTAAGGCCTTTATCGCAGAACCACGACTGCTAGAGTCGGCACCGACAGTTTGTAGAGCACGATTTACCCGTCTTCAAGCTATCTTCGAAATATTTCGACTCAAAACTAACCGTCACCAGTAAGAAAAAATACAAGCTCATTTTGAACTTTATGTAATTTTATCCATAACCCATAGCAGATATTCAAGTAACATCCCATCATAGTAACAATCCAATAAATAAATATTGCTTATAGAAATCGTGCCTAAGCTCGCTTCGATCAGCTCGTTTCTATCCGAAGCGGTATTTGTAGCAATCGCCGATATTACCAGCCATTACTGTCACGAAATGTTCCGACTTGAAGGTGTGCAAATTGAAGAAGTTTGATGGAAAATAAAGTTTAAAATAGATAAAATTAATAACTTCACAAAGTAAACTAATTATAAGTAAGTGGTATCAGTGAAAGCTCCCAAAGTTAATCAGGTGTGAGGTGTTATTGAATTTTACAAAATGTTCTACTTTGTAACTTTGTAAGCTTTAATAAGCTTATTATGGTGTGTGATGTTTTCACTAAATTCTTAGAAATATAAATAATTGATTTTAATAAGCTTATTTCACTATGGACATAATTATAAACTACAAAATAGTCGAATATTACTTACACGAACTATAAAAATAAACATATAAATAATATATTTTTACTACATTTTATAAAGAGAATTATTTCTCAGGTACGATTCTTCGTCCAAATACTTGCTCGACAACTTTTGCGTGGTTATAAAATTATGACTAATACAGTAATTACAATATACACAACATTTACCTACAAAATACGCATAAAACAGTTGAGCTATCCACCAACCATTGCTGATTTATAGATAGCTCATCTGGCCCAAATCAGTACCAATCGAAAGCGTGCCCAAAACACGGGCTGCATTGCCGCGCTGAATAGCAATGCTGATACAATATTTATAAATGTTTTAGCGTTGCCTGTTCCGCTCACGTAAATATAACGGGTGCCAGTTCTTGACAAACCAAGGGCTTAATTTCGTTTCATGGTGCGTTGGCTTCCGATTAGCCCTTATATTAACGCGATAAACGCTGACGCAAAACCATTTAACTCGAATTAAGCTGGAGGACTGATAAAGACGTCAATTGGAATGTTTTTGTAACAATATCTTTGTCGTTAACGTACGTTGGTGAATGTTATTGGTGGAGTTCTTTCCACGTTTTTCACTTAGAAAGGGATCTTAAAAATCAAAAGATAAATAAGATGTTGGCCGGCCACTTGATTTATTGCATCCATGTAGTGTACATACCACAGATAAGGTGCGTGGTATCGACGTCTTACTGCCGAAATTTTTATCCTATAATAGTACATTATGGTACTAGTGTGGTACATTGGTGATTACCGCCGAGGTGCCATTGAGACCCGAGCCGTAGGCGAGGGTCTTAAGAGAGCCGAGGACGGTAATCATCAATACACACGTGTATCATACGACGTTTTTCAACACACTTGTGAATAAAATAACTATAATTTCAACAGTGAAAACGAGTTGTGAAAAATGTTTCGCTATGGCTATGGCTAAGGCGGGAAAAATTAATCAGTTTTCCTATGCGCGCGCATTGCGATCGGCCACAGACTAAAGGGATGAGGTTTTTTTTTTATTTTCCGCGCATAGGGTTTGCGCCTATTCTGCCACGTACAAAATGGGGAATTTAAAGTTTTCTTTTATTACAGAGAAAACAAAAGTTATATTTGAGTGAAAGTTTTATTTATTAAACACGTACGAGTTAAAATTATCTATTTAAATAAGAAGTTGCATGAAATGAGCAAGCAATAGGAACATTAATTTATTTGTTCTATTGAACACGATCTTTTTTTTGAATAAAAACTTTTTTAAGAACAAAGCAACTCAACCAATAAAATTCAAAAAAAAAATCTATAACTCACTTGTGAGTTATAGCAATGAAAAAGTCACAGTTTGATTATGGGTGTCATTATGTGCCTAATTGCAGTGACCATAGAGCCACTTTATGAGCAAGTGTGTTGAAAAAAAACTATATTGAACTACCTATTGATATGTAGTCAGTTGGTAAATTACTATAGCTAAGTTATTGTGTCCAATTTTTGGTCAAATAATTAAAGTTGCTATGGTAACTTTAGTAATACTAAGCCGGAGATAAATTAAATACTTTTTGGGAATGCCCGTTTAAGCTTTTGGTCTTAGATCGTCTTAGTCACTTTAATTATGGCCAGAACTTCAACATTAAAGTTTAATTATAGTAGGTCTTTTTTTTATATTGAGTAGACCATCTTTTGACTTCAATCTGTCGATGGTAAACGACGATAAAGCCGACGATGGAGCAAGACGGTCAAGATGACGCCTTGAGTCTGAATATCTAGGTATATATGACTGTAAAGTCATTTTCATATCACATGCTTTATGCCTAGGCATTTCAATTTTAGAACTTATGATTCGCCAAATTGAGAGAAGTTTTGGATTGTTCCATAAGTTTTTAAGTTATTCACACGAATTTAACTTGAGGTTTTACACCAAGAATTAGAAATGTTTTAAAAAAGAACTTCGCCTTTTATCATGAATCATATTTCGTCATGAATGATTGAACTTGAACTTCATTCATTCAAGTTCTAGTTCAATCATTCACAGTAATGGTATGAAAACTTATGGTCGGTCTTATCGGTCTGTAGCAATCTTTTATTCGGGTTGTTTTAATTGGTTACGAGTATTTATCCTTGATTATCTATCATGGAGCCATATTAGTATCAGTGAGCGGGGATTGAGATAATTCGTGTTTACGTCCTCAAGCAAAGTCACGAGGCTAATGACCGGCGTCGTAAGGGCTATTACTGTCAGGCCGGGTAGACTGTCTACGTATCCTATCCTATTTAATTGATCGAGTGAGCGAAGCGAACGAGATCTTAGTGACAACTTGGATAAAAATGCTTTGTATGTTTGTTCGACGAGATCTTTTAAACCGCTCATTCGATCTACATAAAATTTAGTAGGTACACGGATAGTACTCTTAAGTTTTACTGATTTGTTAAATGAAGTAAATCGGTCAAGAGGTCGTGAAGTTATGAGGGTCCAAAGAGAGTAAAAGAAAAAAAATTCGTACAATAATATCAAGTGGGGTGTCATATGATAGGGTTTTGTTTAGACATTCCAAAACCGTTTTTATTTTGATTCTAGGTTTAATAGTTTTTGAGTTGTTGTAAAAATTATAAAATTAGCAAACCCAGTATATCGTGTAACGTGAGCTACCATTTCTTGGAGTTTCAATGATTTTGTAGTTCAAGTTAGACTGGTACATAGCTAAAAGGGAGATTTCGAAGCGATTTGCAAAGTTTATTATTTCATTAATTCTTTGTTTCAGACTACAAAGAATTATTACAACCATTGGTCAATAAAAATTGTTTGGGTTTTATTAACCTCCGACAAAAAAACGATCGGCATAGTAATACATGACCACTTGACCACCCCATAAATTCGAGGCACTTACATGAGACGCGAACGAAGTTGCGGGTGGAATCTAGTGGTAACATAATTTACAGTGCCTATTCTAAGTACAATAGTCACTCGATCTGTATCTCCGAACTTAGCCGCAGCTCCGAAAACCTTATTCTTGGTTTGGATTGGAGGAAAACGAGGGGTGGGGGAAGAAAGACAAAGAACAGTTGTGACTATATACTGCTAACTTTGGATGTGTGTGTATGTACCTATTTTCTCATATGCTTACATTTTTCTACATTTTAAACTTTAGTATCTGAAGATCAAGGTTAAGTTGTTTTTATGAAATGGCGTTGGATCAGAAACGCCGTTAAAAGTCGAGCTACAAACACAGAAGAAGCAATCACATTTGACAACCCTTAGTTTCAGAAGGTTCACGTCATATCTTATTTCAAAAGTTTCATATCACAAAAAAGGTATCAAAACTTTCTCGAATCGACCAAAATGCCACAAAAGTAATGTGATAAAGTAAATATAGCTCAGTTTCTTTGCAGTTTTCTCAAAACCTTCAATCTTCAGCGACAAAGCTATTCTTCAAAACGGATATTTTTGGTGCTCAAGACGTTATTGCCGCAGCATCTAGGATTTACGAGCTTTGGATATTGTGTCACTAGACGAACAATGTTACCATAACATAAGACAAACTGCTAATTTTACACGGGCACAGAATAGTGGGTTTACTAGGACGCCATTATCAATAACAGCTTAAGTTTCCAAAGAAAGTATGCGAAGTTTCACATGCACGATACACCCACGATAAAGTCCAAAACAAACATGAGGAACGTGGAAAATGTACCTATATTATTTTATTTAGTATATTATCTATCTATTGGTGTAAAATCAACTTTAGAAGGAGATGAAGATTTATTTTTATTTTATATTTTATCTAGTAAATACGACGTTAAATAAATATTTGAAAGGTGCTATTTAAAGATAAAACCTTATAGTATCATGTAGGCTTTTTAGTTACTTTCTACTGGCTCTAGTTATCGAGATTACAGCATCTTTACATAGGGAAACACAGCTTAATTTGGAGAAAACCCCCTTAATAATGTTTTTTGTATGAAAACAAGTCTTCCAACTCATTTGCTTACAAAAGACGCTTGCAAAACTCACGAAAACTCAGGAACCCTCCGCATAGCTTTTGAAAATGAAACTCAAAGGGCTACAAAGTTATGTGCTTTTGTCAAAACTTAGCACAACAAATATATTAACTTACATACTAAGATACACACAATGTCTACTTTCGAGGACACACAATCTACATAGAATGCAGATTTATAGTTTATCAGTGCATACCTAAGTACCTACAGAATTTTATTCCAAAGTGTTATTCTAAATAAAAGATTTAAAAAAAAAGTGTTATTCTAGTGTAGCTATGAAACAGCTCTGACGAAGGGCCCTGCCTGCTAGACGGAAGTATATGAAAGTTAGCAGTCTCCTCTCGAATTATTACTTATTCAGGGCCATTTTATCCCCTTGCTCTTATATTATCTTTTGTTTTCAATAATTTTTATCTCGTATTTTGCATTGCATAAAACCTTGACAATGACGAAAACTTTTTAGAATGTTTGTAGAGCAAATTATTTCTGAGTGGCCAGTGTGAACCTGCATTCTATGTACGTACAATGTTATTATTATTATTATTGTACAGACTGAGCGTGCCCAAAGGGCCCCAAAGTTGATTTCAAAGGGTTGAGCTCTTTAACATAATCTTACTTGACCGTAATAAATATTTAACCCTAGCTACTAAGTGATGAGTTTACTTTTCATTTTACTGAGTCCTTTCTCTTTAATAACTTAAGTGGGACTCGTGTTTTAAGTTAAGTAATAATTTGTAGACCATTTGAGATTACTTCGGCTGCTCTTCCACTAACGCAGAGCAAATAACTACAGTCCGGCTCTTTTCAAGGCAAGAGTGAATAAGTGTCTTCTTGTGTCCGCTTCATCGTCGCGTATCTACCAATAGGTGAGATTGTGGCCAAATGACTTTCTATCTCCTATGTACCTATAAAGTTTTTTTTTAAATAAGCGCACAATCTCGTCTCAACGTTTTTTCCCCTTCAGTCGGAACTAAACTTTTTTCACTATTTTGGAACCAAATGCTTTTCTATTTGGTAGAGCAATGCAGAATAAGTACCAATATGTCAGTTGCTCAAACAAAAATTATCGTTATTGGTGTTGACATGACGCGAATGCCTCTGGTATCAGATGAATGTATGGCATTGAGCTCTTCGATAACGTGTACGTGTCGTATCATTGGTAGTGTGAAAACCACAACGTCTCTATCCTTATATTTGGCGTAACTGCAGAAAATAAACAAAGTAATTACACAAAACGCTTGTCTCTACAAAATATCATAATAATACCCAGAATATTTCCTTGCCACATACGGCAGGGCAAAGCTATAACTCACAGCAAATTGCCGTGCTGCGCAGGTTAACGACCTATACCTACCGCCCACCAGAGAAACCGGTAATTATTTTTTTTCTAATAATATTTTACAGAAAGGTTGATAGGTACCTTTTTAACTGTGTTTCAGCTCCTATGTCAAATAACATACCTAGTTTTATTTGAAGTTTAGAATAAAAGAATGAATTCTTTTCTAAATCGATGGAATATTCCATGAATAAACCTATAACTCAGCTGTCAAATTATGACATTCCTGTTTGTCAAATTACCGACTATTTTCTGACACAAACATAATTTAGGTATCTAATGAAGTAAAATGATCTGCTATTAAAAGTATCAGCCATTATACTATATAAAGCTACAAAACCACTGACTCACTGACTGATTGACATGCCCTGAGAGACAGAAGGAGTGGAGCTACACCACAATAATGTTCTACAAAAATGTGTATAAACACCAAACGAGTAGAGGAAAATTATAGCGGTTCTCGAAATCCAAGATGGCGCCGGTGTTGATTTGCGCGTTCGCAAACTATGATAGATAGAGGGCGTTCGAGCGTGTCATCCGACTGATTGTAGGTTGGGATTTTGGGAATTGGTGAAAAAAAAAAAAAAAACAAGATGGCGGCCGCGCAATTTCGATTTGAATTTTTCGACTTTTTAGGGTTGTCTTTGGCGGATTACTTTGTTTTACGAAACTCGCAAGTTGGCAACACTGAGTATAGGGGTGGGTAGCCTTTATCCTTGAGATTTAGGAAAAATTATGACTTTACAAAAATCCAAGATGGCGGAGGCTGTGGCGGCCATTTTGTAAAAGTCATGGTTTTTGCTAAATTTTCAAAACCATTTTTATGTATGATGGCAACATTCTAGAGGGTTGAGTTGTACCGAGCGGTTGTGTGATTTGTTGAGGAGTGTTGCTTGGTTTAGAAATTTTCCCAATTTTTCGGGTAATTTCCGAGATTTTCCCCAAAAACATGAAAAGTAGAAATAATGACATTTTGAATAGAGACTTGGACTGCATAGGAGCGTTGGCCTCTCCCGAATGACATTTGACCATTTTCGTAACTTTTAGTTGGCAACCCCGAGAGACTTGCAACTTTTTAGTTTTTGGGACTTTTTGACTTTGGCGGATTAATTTGTTCTACGAAACTCAAAAGCTGGCAACACCAATTATGCAGGACGATAGCCTATATCCTTGAGATTTCAGAAAAATTATGACTTTTCAAAAATCCAAGATGGCGGACGGCGTGGCGGCCATTTTGTAAAAAGTTTACGATTTTCGAAAAATCACGATTTTCAAACCGGAATATCGGGTAGTTGGCAACCCCCTACCTGGATGATTTGTATGGACCGGTTGTGCAGTTGGTAGAGGAGTGTTGCCTGGTTGAAAAATTTTCCCCATTTTTAGGGTAGTTTCCCCGCTATCTCTCGGGAACGTGAAAAGTAGAAATAACGACATTTTGAATCGAAATTTCCACTAGCTGGCAAGATTGGGCCCACCCAAATGACATTTGATCATTTTCGTTCCCCGCAACTGGCAACCCCCCATGCTATAGAAGTTTGAATTTTTCAGTCAGACCCGACTTTGGCGGATTACTTTGTTCTACCAAGTTTAAGGTATGACTACCGTTCTTTCACTGACAGGTAGCTTGTATTCTGTATATTTCAGAAAAATTATGACATTTTAGAAATTCAAAATGGCCGCCGTGTCATTTCCGTTTTTCGAAACTTTAACCGATTTACTTCGTTTCAACGGCGTATCCGAAGGAGATTGAGGGGTTTGAATGGAATTTTACACTTTTTTAAATTTTAAATGCGTTTTTATTGCAATTAGGGGTGGGCATTCCAAGATGGCGGCCATGTAGATTTTTTTTGCGAAACTTTAACCGATTGACTTCGTTCCAACGGGGTATCCGAATGAGATTGAGGGGTTTATAGGAGTTAGTAGGGTTTTTAGGGGCTTTTGATAAAAATACGGCATATAAAAAAGACGCGAGCTGCTTGCAGCTCGCGCGCAACGCAACCACTAGTTATACTATATAAAGCTACAAAACCACTGACTCACTGACTGATTGACATGCCCTGAGAGACAGAAGGAGTGGAGCTACACCACAATAATGTTCTACAAAAATGTGTATAAACACCAAACGAGTAGAGGAAAATTATAGCGGTTCTCGAAATCCAAGATGGCGCCGGTGTTGATTTGCGCGTTCGCAAACTATGATAGATAGAGGGCGTTCGAGCGTGTCATCCGACTGATTGTAGGTTGGGATTTTGGGAATTGGTGAAAAAAAAAAAAAAAACAAGATGGCGGCCGCGCAATTTCGATTTGAATTTTTCGACTTTTTAGGGTTGTCTTTGGCGGATTACTTTGTTTTACGAAACTCGCAAGTTGGCAACACTGAGTATAGGGGTGGGTAGCCTTTATCCTTGAGATTTAGGAAAAATTATGACTTTACAAAAATCCAAGATGGCGGAGGCTGTGGCGGCCATTTTGTAAAAGTCATGGTTTTTACACTTTTTTCCAATCCATTTTTAGGGTAGATGGCAACATTCTAGGGGGTTAAGTTGTACCGAGCGGTTGTGTGATTCGATGAGGAGTGTTGCTTGGTTTAGAAATTTTCCCCATTTTTAGGGTAATTTCCGAGATTTTCCCCAAAAACATGAAAAGTAGAAATAATGACATTTTGAATAGAGACTTGGACTGCATAGGAGCGTTGGCCTCCCCCGAATGACATTTGACCATTTTCGTAACTTTTGGTTGGCAACCCCGAGAGACTTGCAACTTTTTAGTTTTTGGGACTTTTTGACTTTGGCGGATTAATTTGTTCTACGAAACTCAAAAGCTGGCAACACCGAGTATGCAGAACGATAGCCTATATCCTTGAGATTTCAGAAAAATTATGACTTTTCAAAAATCCAAGATGGCGGACGGCGTGGCGGCCATTTTGTAAAAAAGTTGCGATTTTCGAAAAAATCACAATTTTCAAACCGAAATATCGGGTAGTTGGCAACCCCCTACCTGGATGAGTTGTAAGGACCGGTTGTGCAGTTGGTAAAGGAGTGTTGCCTGGTTGAAAATTTTTCCCCATTTTTAGGGTAGTTTCCCCGCTATCTCTCGGGAACGTGAAAAGTAGAAATAACGACATTTTGAATTAAAATTTCCACTAGCTGGCAAGATTGGGCCCACCCAAATGACATTTGATCATTTTCGTTCCCCGCAGCTGGCAACCCCGCATGCTATAGGAGTTTGAATTTTTCAGTCAGACCCGACTTTGGCGACTTACTTTGTTCTACCAAGTTTAAGGTATGACTACCGTTCTTTCACTGACAGGTAGCTTGTATCCTGTATATTTCAGAAAAATTATGACATTTCATAAATTCAAAATGGCCGCCGTGTCATTTCCGGTTTTCGAAACTTTAACCGTTTGACTTCGTTTCAACGGGGTATCCAAAGGAGTTTGAGGGGTTTGAATGGAATTTTACACTTTTTTAAATTTTAAATGCGTTTTTATTGCAATAAGGGGTTGATATTCCAAGATGGCGGCCATGTAGTTTTTTTTTGCGAAACTTCAACCGATTGACTTCGTTCCAACGGGGTATCCGAATGAGATTGAGGGGTTTTTGATAAAAATACGGCATAAAAATAAGACGCGAGCTGCTTACAGCTCGCGCGCAACGCAACCACTAGTTTAAATATAAAAACATATAGGTAATAACGCGTTTAAATTTCGGATCTTTGCCAACGTATTTACTGACGTTGTTTTAGTTTTGCAGTAGAATTTTTCTTTTACGCTGACGGGTACTTTTACGTCAAATTAATCGAGATTAATTTTAATGTTGACTTATTTGACGTTATTTGATACAAAAATGGTTATTGAAGGTGTATTTAGTATATTAGGAACTAGCCGTCACCCGCGGCGTTGCTCGCGTTCTACCCTTTAGAGTGTGACGTTTCAAAATGCTTTTCTTAGTGCACCCCTACGCTATATAAGGATACTACCCTCCAAATTTCATACCTCTAGGACTTATAGTTTAGGCTGTGCGTTGATTCTAAGTCAGCTTCAAATGAGTTTTTTTATTGATGATTATGATTATTGTATTTTTAATATTTTTTAGTTAGTAAGTAGCCACTTAGAATCTACATTTTACACCTACTATGTACTAGCCAAGTTATATTTTGTCTTATATTTCACACAGTGTTGTAATGTAAAGCCCGATAATAACAAATTTGTAACCTGTCACTAACTTATCATTGCTTTGACATTAAAAACCAGGTGGGTTACTCTCGACCACAGTCCCAATCCGGTTTCACGGAATTTGACAGTAGTAATGTCATTTTTCAGTACAAAATGACACGAGATCTGTCAAAATCCGGATCCAATTTGGAACGGCGGTGGTCAAGAGTAGCCCTACTGATAGAAAAATCTCAGTGGTACCTACCTACACCTATTCCTTATTCCATTGCACCTCGCTGTCTCTCGCAGACCCTATTTTCCAGTCCCGCTGTCAATTTGCTCACGGAATTGTGGTAGTTCACGAAGAACTCCTTTATTTAATTCGTCAGGAATAAATTTTGAGGTATACAGATAGTATTTACCTGGACTTTTATCTGAGAGCGGTATAAATAGATTCTTATTTAGATTTTTTTAATTAAATAGTAATGTAAAAGTAATCAAATGTATTTGTATTTAGGGTTTAAAATAGTACTATGTAATCCGTGTGCACTAGGATGGTAAGTACTGCTAATGACTCGATTTAATCTTGAAAGTATACTTACCTGCTTATAAAGATAAATAAATAAGATAGTGTTGAGCGCATAAAATAAATGATCTTTATCTTTACCTTATAATTTTTATCTGACCTATAATAGTGATCATCCTTATGATTGTCATCTTATCCATTAATAATAATTGTTATTGAGTTTTCTTAAGGTAGGATTACATTGAACCAATGCTTATACCACAGATCATATAATACTTAACATTATAATACAAATAAATACACTTTGAGTTTTCACTAAATGTTGTTATTTTCTTATTTTTACCACAGAAATATTTTCTAGGTCTTTGACACGACCTCATTCATGCTTCACTGCCGAGGTGCATTTTTCTGCCCATGGCGGATGGATCCAATAGGGCGGAAACTTTTTTTTTTTCAAGTCAGGCTAGCACGGAGAACAATACGGTACTCTTATTATTCTAAACCAGTGCTTCGTCGTCACGTCTTAGTATTTTTTTTTAAATATTCATGGGCATTTCAGTATGAGTATATAAGAGGAAGTTTAAAAGTAGCGCCAATAACGGACAAGTTGAGGAGTAATAGGTTAGCGTGGTATGGGCATGTCATGCGGAGGGAAGAAAGCCATATTACGAGAAGAGTGCTAGACATGATTGTGGACGGATGTAGAAGTAGAGGTAGGCCAAAGAAAAGATGGATGGACTGTGTGAAAGAAGATATGAGTAAGAAAGGAGTGAACACCGAGATGACGGCTGATAGAGGAGAGTGGAAGACGAAGACATGTTGTACCGACCCCACTTAGCGTGGGACAAGGGCAGGAAGATTATGATGATGATTCATGAGCATCCTATAGTCCCAAACTAAGCAAAACTTGTACTATGGGAACTAGATTGCTTGTTGAATACTTATATTTTTTTAAAATTAGAAAGGGTTGAAAAATACTAAAACACGAAAGCGGTACATACAAGGGTCTCATTTACGAAGTCAAAACACTTCGTAAATGAGAACCTTATCCTAATGGGTACAAAAAACCCATGAAAAGGTCGGTACAAAGTACTAATTAACACCCAAACCGTTATGTATGTACCAAAAAGTATTACAACATTATTTTTACAGAAGGCGCAATCAATAAAACCGTCGTATTATGTACAGTTAGCATCAAAAGTGTTCATTTATTTCAAAAAGCTTCAAAAATATTTGGTGAATAAAATAATGTTTAAACAAAACACAAGCATTTTTATAGCGTAATTCGTAACTTATTTCTGTGGTATGAATGATGAAATCCCACTGTCCCATCCCACTAATATTATAAATGTCAAAGATGCTTTGTTTGTGTTTTAACCACGCTGCAACTACCGATTTGGATGAAACTTGGAATATACCGACATATAATATAGTTCGTAACACACATGCTCTTTTTATCCCGGAAAATCAATATCAAACGGGATGCGAACGAAGTCGCAAGTGAAAGCTAGTTGTCAAATAGAAATTGGTCATCAGACTTATCAGTTACTGATGCTGACTGTCCCAGTAAACCAAAAGTAATTTACGGCCGTTGGTCAAGGGTGGTTTGGTACTAAATCATCTTGCCCGCTACATTTGGTTAGTGATTGCCTGTCGAGTTTTCGTCGACACATTTCAAGTGACCTTTGGGGCTTTAACGAAAACGTTCGAAAAATCTCAGAGTGGCATTTCAATTGAGGCGAATATAAGAAAATTACCTATTTACCGGTATTGGTCAAGAAGTAGAAGCGCTCGTAGCCAGGTTTGCTTAGTCGGTCTTCATCGATTATCTTAGTTAGGCGACGTTCTGCGTGGTCACTATTTGGATGGGTGACCGTTAGTGGCATTTACATCTGGCCGCTTTCTTGCTTCGGAGGGCACGTTAAACTATTGGTCTAGTAGTCGTCAGTCGCCACGACGACGGAGGCCTAAAAATTCCGTGTCCAGAGTTGACCACTAACTCATAGGAGGATATTATTATAGAGTTATCTCACTTGTAATCACTAGGCAAAGTGGAATTGTTCTGAGCATACCTCTGGAGGCTTCTGTGGTTCTTACGAATGACAGCCTGATGGAGGTTAATGGTGATTTCTGGATACGTTATTGGATGGTAGCATAAAGCTTCGTTTTCGTGAGAAATTGTGAATAAAATATTTTGACCGAACTTAATATTATAGCAGATGACTGTAATACTAATGCATAGTCAAATAAAAGTAGTCAAATAGGTCAAATAGGTTAGTTTGTACTTTTTCCTAAGTGCTCTTATCAATCAATATATATAAAACTCTTTTGAAGCTGACAGAGAATCAACGCACAGCCAAAACCATAAGTCCTAGAGGTTTGAAATTTGGAGGGTAGTATTCTTATATAGTGTAGGGGTGCACTAAGAAAGGAATTTTGAAACGTCACACTCTAAAGGGCTGAACGCGAGCAACGCAGCGGGCGACGGCTAGTCTCTAATATGTTTCTATCAGTGAAAACTTGTTATTAGCCTTATGTTTCTAAATGCTTGTCTACTGTGTTTTTAAGAGCTGTAAGTTTTCCTAAAATAAATAAATAAAAAATAAATAGTCTTAAGTAAAAACTATAATCGTGAAACTTAGATCTACCTACTAATTTTATTGTATCTAATAAACTATATTTCATAACTGATTTAAAAATATTATGAGTAAAAAAAATACGTTCCTTCTACCACATACAAGTAAAATATACAATTTTTTTTTAATATTTGCATAATATACTTATTAAATTCACAAAGAAAATTACAACTAATACAGTATTTACAATATTCACAATATTTTTTATATTTATTATAAAATATTATTGTATAACTTTACGATACTAAAATAGAAAGTTCAAACAATGAATAAGTAAACTGTCGCCTTGTCATATATCTTCTGTGTTGTGGATGATGTAACGTAATCCCTGATGAGGGCGCCACTGCTCCCAGACAGCAGCTTATAAAAGTTAGTCTGAGTACGAGTAATGATAATAAATTGAAATGCATTACACTTTTTTGGCAAAGAAAGTAGCAATAATGCCATTGGAGAGATGTCTAAGACGCATGAATGTGTAGTTGAGAAAGTACTATTTTATTGAATTTTTCATGTGACAAAATGCGGATGGAATATAAAATCAGACGAAAGTGAACTAAGTTCTTTTCTTATACTTTGTTGTCTATAATAAATAAATTTTATTTATATATTTTTTTAAAATACTTGTAAAACGGTAGCTTCATCAGAGGGGTATTTTTCTTAGTAAAATTTAGTTTCTAAGTTTATTTCTCCTTTTCCTTTGATAAAACTAACGTATCCGCAATACAGCAGTAAAATATAGATAGGACAAGTTACGGAAACAGTTTTATCATCTCTTTATTGGTGTGATAAAACGCGTTGAATCTAGACATGTTAATTTTATTATGAGTGGATCTAGATTTTAGATCTGAGTAGGTAACACAAGCTTTAAGTTTTTGTGAAAAAAAATATGTAAAAAGGTTTCGATTTGCGGCTTAAAGCTCTCGGTATATTCGAACTAGAATTGGCCCACTAGAGGGCCAGCCGGTGGGCTCCATGGGAATAGCTCATAAATACTTCAAGAAAAATATTAGACCCTAAAAATATCAAAATATTTTTGTGGTCTACCGTTTTCTTAGAACATTTGATCCCCAAAACTTTTTATACCTCTGAAATAGACTTAGCTCCTCTATACAAATTTCTAAGAAACCTACGTCATGGGTACTTGTTTTTGAACGTGGGACAGATACTAACTGCACTTGGCGCCGTGTGTGGGAAGAACTGGATAAAAATACAAGCTTTTACAGCCCCGGCTCTCGTATTTTACTGTACGTTCCTGAGCGTTTTCTCTCGCTTAGAGTAATGGTACTTCGGTAAACATGAAAACAAAGAGAAAAAGAGAGTGTATGAAGGGGACAATTCAAGCCCACAGAAAAATGAATGGTAAGAATTGAAAAAAATAACGCGACGCGTATATAGCTGAACCGTTTCATGTGTATTTTGTAAATATTGTGAATACTGTATTTATCTTAATTTTCTTTATGAATAAAAGTATTCTTTTATCACAAAGTAACTCAAAGTCAAAGTCAAAGTCAAAAAGCTTTTATTCAATAAAATCTCACGGATCACTTTGAATCGTCATTACGTTTTGTATGATTAGGTATGATTACAATTTTTTTATTTTTTTATTGGATGAGTTAGAGCTAGTTCGTCCCAAGCTTGTTTGTCTTCTAAATAATCTGATATTTTATAGTATGCTTTTGAAATAAGTCTTTGTTTTATTACGTTTTTGAACTTGCCAATCGACAATTGAGACACATCACTTGGGATTTTGTTAAAGAAGCGTACACATTGCCCTTTGAAAGATTTACTAATTTTTGAGAGCCTAGTGGTGGGAACAGCGAGTTTGTCTTTGTTTCTAGTGTTAACATTATGATTATCACTTTTTTTGTTGAATAGATTTATATTTTTTTTAACATACAATAAGTTTTCATAGATGTACTGGCAAGGTACTGTCATTATATTTATTTCTTTAAACTTATTTCTTAGTGATTCTCTCTATCGTCGACATATTATTTTACTTTGTAAAATCAACCTGGTGTTTTGTTAGTTGGTCAGTTACTGTAATTATTGTATTCGTTCATGATAAAGCAACAATTTGTAACTAAAATGATATCCAAGTACAGTTTTTCCGTTTCAATTTCAGAACGTCTACAAATCGTCAATTGTTTTTTTAATTTAAAATAGTTTCATTGCTCTTTCTTCAATTTATTAAAAGTCAGTTTGCAAAATCTCTGAACTCTATCCATTAATCTCATTTTAGAAAGCCTGGCTGTACACCGAAGATACTTTACGTAAGCAGATATGAATTGATGAGAGTATATCAGTTAATAAGGTGCCTGCACGGCAGGTGATTTTTCACCTGAAATATTCAGATGACGTGTCACAACATACCTACCGATATATTTTGCAAGGGGTGGTAAATGTGTGTTAGGTGATAAATCATATGTTTATTAAATAAAATGTGGTATAAAGTTAAGATATTTTGACTAACGTGAGGAAAAAAGTTTCTTGGAGAAAGCTGAAGTTAGCTCATCGTATAAATCAATGAGGATGCTTGAATTTTTCGTGCCCATCGGTGATATGATTTCAGAGAAACAAGTCTTAATAAAAACGGGTAAATATCGCATTGGGATCACAAAAGTCACAAAATGGTTTGTGAGTTTTATGATGATATCTAAATCAAATCGTGTGATTTAAAAAAAAATCTTTATTATATTTGGTTTGATAAGAGGCTCTCAAGCTACTGATAATAAAATTAATTAAGGTTTGCTGTAAGAAAACTCTTTTTAGGGTTAAGCTCGCCTTTGTACATGTTATCTTTTTCTGTCTTCTGTTAATGTGTTATTTTAGTGTACAATAAAGAATTACAAGAATTAATTTAATCATACCATTGTATCCAAAGAGCACTAAGATTAATCTAAATGTTCCATTCTATTGTACTTCTGGGGTTGTGGATACCCATTTAAATTTATAGTGGTCAGTAAATCGGGCCCAAGAAAGGGACCGGATTAAAGTGGCCCTTTTAAGTACACGCAATTCTCTCTTTTGTATTGTGCCAAAAAAATTGAAGTGGTCATGTAGTTTAGCTATCCCTTGCTAGTTTTTACAGAGCTAGGCTGTTAGTATACCGACATTACCGACCCGTTCGCGTGCAGCAACGAATCTCTGCGGAACTAGTCGGCCCTTCTCCCATTACGATACTTGTAGGATACGTGATTGGATACTAGTTCGCCACTAAACGCTCGCAATGCTACTAAAAAATTACTAAACTCATCATTTCTGCTAACTTGTTTTATCTAGCCAAGTTGCAAGGGCTAGAGAATAAAAAATGACAATATTATATAGAAATAGTTACGTTACTTATGTAGGTATGTGATATAATTTCTATACAATTATTTCCTACGAGCCGTCTCCCGCGGCGTTGCTCGCGTTCTACGCTTTAGAGTGTCACGTTTCAAAATTCCTTTCTTAGTGCACCCCTACACTATATAAGGATACTACCCTCCAAATTTCATACCTCTAGGACTTATGGTTTAGGCTGTGCGTTGATTCTCTGTCAGCTTCAAAAGAGTTTTATATATAGGTATTGATTGATTTCCTAGTTACTTGGCTAGAGCAAAGAAACTGGAATATTAGAGTTGTAAATTACTTCTTTTCCTATAAAAAAAAAGTACCTTCTTCAACTTTCAGGGAACTTTCTAGAGCTTTATTGAAAGGAAACTATGTAGGCGTATAAACTAGTGTTACACTTTTCATGCCATAGACAAAAGCTTCTTGTCTCTCGGCATTGTCTGAAGCGTCTTCCCTAGCCAGTGAGCAGCTTTAGTACGTCTTATCTTGAACTTAACGGGTCACTGCCCTCGACGTTCCGTTTATAGGTTAGTTATTATTATTAGCTATAAATCAAAGTAGGTACTTACTTATGTAACAGTACCTACAAGCCATCGTCCTAGTCTTTTTGTAGGAATAAACACTGGTCGGTCAAGATTATAATTCTTTATCAGAAAAGTACATTTTAACTTATAGTACCTATCTATAAATAACATAACAGATAATTTGACAGGCGTCATGGCTCAGTCGGTAGTAGCTCTGCCTTCCGTGCTGTGGGTCGTGGGTTCGATCCCCACCGAGAACAAACATTTGTGTATTGTAAACATAGATGTTTGTTCTGTGTCTGGGTGTTTCTATGTATTTATAAAAAAAAATGTATGTATGTATTCTATCAGCCACCTAGTTTCCATCGTACAAGCTTTGCTTAGTTTGGGACTAGAAGGCGTTGTGTTAAGTATCCGTGAATAAAAAAAAAATGCAATGCTAAAAAAACAAAAAAATGTTTACAAAGAACGCATAAAACAAGGTAATACAGTATTTACAATACAAAAAGCACATGAAATAGTGGAGCTATCTACAAACCGTTGCATTATCCCATAAATAATAAATAGCCCACGTGATAAGTACTATGTGATACCACTTTATCTCTCTTTGTAATTTGCATCTACTTTTCAACAATTTAGCAAGTACCTACCTTCTCCCGCGGATGTTAAAAAAAAAGAAACATTTAAACCAGTTAGGCGAGAGAAAACTCTTTGAACTGAAAATAATTAGGGACCAAAAAAACATTGAGAAGGTATGCCAGTTCAAAATTAAATTGTCTAACTAACTTTAGACAAATGTTAATTAAGTGCAGTCGCTGTTTCTAGGTTCGTATCATTATCATACCAGCTTGAAGAAGTCCACTGCTGGACATAGGCCTTCCTCATAAACTCCCAGATAGAAAGACTCCATCCATCGACTTCTGGGGATGGGAGGCCGTCCTACGTTACGCTTTCCGGTTCTTAGTCACCACGCTAGCTTTACTTAATTTATTATGAAATATACCCAATTTAATATCAAGTAGCAAGCAAGCTATATTTCTTGCTTGCTTGCTAAATATCTAGTAGTCCTTCGTTGAAAAAAAAAAGCCGGTTTCAATAAAAAAAATTGACTGTTTTTTTTTAATGATAAAAGTAATGGAACAAGCTTATAGCTCATCTGATTTTAAGTAGTAACTTCTGCCTATAACAATGCATTACCTCACAGAGCAAGTCCAATGAGGACGTGCCCTGTAAGGCAATGCACTGCGTCCATCACTCTGAGACGTAAAGATCTTGAAGTCTCATGTGCCTGTAATTGCACCGGCTATCCAAAGTCTTCCAAACTATTTACAAACAAACACCTGATGCAAACAATAAAACTGCAGAGCTGCTGAATCTAACATCGTCTAGACTTTAGGCGTATCCACACTCCCCGACACCGACACGATATCGATAAAATATCGGTGTCGGCGTCAACGCAGTGTGAAAGCGCCTAGTCTACATGTCAGTAGCTCTTCAACGATATCGTGTTGGTGTCGTGTAGTTAACAGTGTGTAAGGAATCAGACGCTACCACAGAATAAGCTAGCCGAAACGATAAATAAAGTCATTGAATCGATTTTACTTCAGTAGGAACGCAGTTTGGCCTGACAGTTTTATTAAAAAAGTTTCGACTAAAATATGCGTATGCACAAAAGTGCTCCTACTTTGGATCGAGTAAAGCTTACACTAAGCTTCCACCGGGCCTGAAGCAGAGTACCTACGTAACATTTCTTGTTTGATAAGCGTTGCATGATCCAAACTCGTTAGCAAATCTCCCGTTAGAGGTCTTATCGGGTTTACATACAAAATGCTCTCGCAACTAGCTTCTCGATATTCGTTTCGATCAACAAACCAAAACTCAGACTACGAGATCTGCTTGTTATTCAGCTGAGAGGACAAATTCCTAGTTGATGAAGTCACGCTGATTTCGAGGAGGAGGATTTCGATAACCATGTCTGATATGTCTTGCAACCCTGTATAATCTAATTGTACAAACGGGAAGTAAAATACCCGTTAGTACAACCGGTTGTACAAAGAGGAATGTGACATGCGGCGCCGGACACATAATCGTATGGAAAACGTCTAGTATGGTTTCTTGAGCAAACTCGGTACGCTACCAAAGCTTAATATGCAAATTTGCGAGCAAAAGCTAGTCAAAAATAATAACAGCGGCGTTAGTAGATTACCCGAAGAAAGTTCACAACTTTGCGCGTATAAGTCACCACCAGACACACTTTAGATTACTTTCTAAACGGGCTCTCCATTCAGTTTATCCTGACCCCAGCAGTCCGTGCCTGGTTCAGGAAGTGGTAAGCAAATATAATTTTCGGTTCCCGCTTCGCAGCTCAAGTTAGAATGGTGCTTTTCACTCGGTGACATGTATTTATAAATAAAACTTCTAACAAATTAAAAATACAAATTTCGTGGGAGAGGATTTAATATTACAATCAGTTTAAAAATTAATTTCGAAGCAGAAAATAAAAATAAAATGCAGTGTATTATTTAGTTAATGCCAGAACTAAATCATTTTGTGTAGTTCCCTGCACAGACTACTACGGAATTTCAGCGGAGTTAATCTTTTACTTTTACTACCTATACGCTATGCGTTTTTGTTTGGTAGATTCTGGATTATACATAACTATACCGTACAATTAGTTACCTATATTTCTTTGTCAAAGCGTAAATTATAAATGATTTTAGCAAACACAAATAAACTCTCCAAATAATGTGCTGAACTGCAAATACTATAAAATAAACCAATTATAAACACAAAAGGTTAAATAAGCCTCAAAATAAGCATTGAAATTCCACAATTTACTGACATTATCCGCTATAAATTGCGTATGCCAATATTGAACTCATATTTAACGCCAGATAAACATCACATAAGGCTTTAAAACTCACACCCTGCTATTAATAAACTCGATTTGTGCTTGGAGTAGTTAGACCATGTTTTTCATCCAATTGTAAAAAGGAGAAGACTCTTAATTCGACTGTATGTTTTTTTTGCATATGTATGTTCCGTTATCATTCCGCCATCATCAGTTATGTTAACTATCCGCTAGGGGTGCTGCTCAAATCTCTATACATTTACCAAGGACGAATTAATTCGTCCATGACATTTACCCAAGGAATAGTAGTTCCATGCATTTACCCCTTTATTCATATACAACTGTCATTTTAGCGCGGCTTTGAAAAATGCTCTATCATTGTCACTTACATGACAACAAAAAGAGATGACAATTTAGTAATCATTTTAGTTCAGTAAGTAATCATTTTACCTAGTTAGCTTAGCTTTAGAAGACCAATATGAATACACCCTTTACAACCTACGTGAAATTACGTAGTATAACGTATACATAAAACTGCCTGATCATTCTATCTATATATCTATTCAGCCTTTATGCACCAACTGCTGGGTATAGGCCTCCTCTTTAGTACGCCAGTCTCTCCTGTCCTGCGCGAGTCTTCTCCACTGCCGCCCAACTATAGCCACAATATCATATTATATTAATATAAAAATGTATGATACTGAATTGACATCAAATTTTACGAACTACGTTGTTTATGTTAGTAGTTATGAATGAAATCTCTATTTACGGCGACTATTCGCCAGGAATAGACGTAGTCCGTACGACATCGTTCCTTATGATCTTTCAGTCGTAAACGTTGATTAAAATATGGTGCTAAAGCTGTGGACGGACTCTTAATAAATTGTTACCTACAGTCACGACAGTTCACTGGTTATATCTATAAAATAAATAACATAGGAGATAGGTAGAGCTATTTAATTTTTGTTTTTTTTTTGTTTGAACTGGTGGGTTACTCTCGACCACACTTCCAATCTGGATCCATAGATTTTGACAGAAGTCGTCTCATTTTTCAGTACAAAATGACACGAAATCTGTCAAAATCCGGATCCAATTTGGAACGGCGGTGGTGGTCAAGAGTAGCCCTACAGATCTAATTACTTTAGATAGGTAGGTTTTTAATGGAATCAGTAGTTAAAGTAAGTTAGCTAGTAAAGGTCTGTGGCGCGATGGTTACGAAGTGGTTGAAACCACATACACAGTAATACACACAATAGGTTCAATGCAGAAATATATTTCGGAGGTCTATCTCCTTTACACTATTGATCTGTGGTGTAATCTGTGGTAATATCTACTATACCTAACCCATTTTTATAAACTAACCTATTTTGACAGCTCTAAAATTATAGCTGTCTTTGTCGTTTCAGTTTATGAGAGAGAGACGGCAACATTTTTAGTGCTGTCAAATTGGTTAGCTTAGAAAAATGCAACAAGAGAATCGATACCAATATCTTACTATTGCTAGTAACTAATAAATAGACTTACAAGCTGTTAGCTTAAAAGATTTCTCAATGAAAAATCCGAAAAATACATAATACCTTTGCGTAGAGCCACTTTAAATTTATATTTCTTCAAACACTGAAGCTTGAACAAGAAAAGCACTCAATTTTATATGAATCATAAGTCTGTAACAGCCCACAATGATGAGCTTTCTAACTTTACTGTGGTTTTATTGCACTTTTTTTGGGTCAAAAGGTGATGACTTTTATGGTGTGCTAACCTGGACGGTTTACGGCTTTTGTTTGTACTTATTGATATCCACGTACTTTTATTAGACGTTCAGTTTAAGGCGTACTTTCAGTGTTTGTTTGACTATATTCTACTCATCAATGACTGAATGATACTCGTGCTACTTTTAAAAACTATACAGCTTAGAGACTTTTTACCAATAGTCAAATGTGTGAGTTACTGACGACCGCTGTAAGGCTACAGAAATTGACTCGAACAGCCCCCATATCGCAAGCTCTGAACTGCTTTTGCTGCCCAGTATAATGTCAAATGAAGTGGCTACAGATATACGAAAACAAGAAGCTTTTGACGACAAAATACGCGCTGAAACGCGCTAATGTCACTATTTAGTCACAGAATACCTATGATTTAGTATAAAAACAGTTCAGAAAACCTGCCAAGGTCAAACCGGGCAGGTTTTTATGAGACAACGATTGCCCCCCAGAGACCGACAGTATCAATCAATCATTTACGTTAGTAATTATCCCTCACTTCAGTTTTAAATGATTTGGGTGATGCTAAAGTTGTTAAAACGACGTCCAACGAACTCAACCAACATTTTTACATCGCGTTAAGGGTGCTGGTTTGCAGTGTGCAATGTGCGACATATAGGTCACAGTAGATTAATGATCACGATATTGCGTGTAGGTCTATTTATAGCACGGGTGGTTACCTTCAGTAATATATCCATTGCTGAAAAGTGTTGGTGTCATGAGTGAAAGCATTAATCCATAATAAGAGAATGTTACACTGCTTCCAAGGCCAGAATATAAATTCAAAAAACAGGGAAAGACCTACTTAAATAATAAAAAAAACTTAAAACATTGTGGAATAAAGAATTTGTATTTTTAAGTATATATGGAAATAGCCACGTGATTTATCGTAAGTCACGTGACTATTTCCATACATTTTTGACGTATTTTATTCTCCTCTTGGTCGTACGTAGCGCTCTTGATTTTGATCGTGTTCGCATGTCGAGATAGTGACTCGCTTGGCAACCATAAAGGTCGAATACTGAAACGTCACTCAAACACCACTTAAACTTGCCCTGCCTCTGTTTGACATTACTCATTGGTAAGACATGGCAATAATTTAAGCATGAAATAATTTAAGTAAAGTTTGAGTATTCGGGCGTTAACCACTCCCCTCGTATCACCGCTTCTCGGAAATCTTATCCGGTTTATTAGAATCAGAATCATTTTTTATTGAAAAACAAATAACAATAATAAAATTAATTTCACAAAGTTAGTGTGACATACTCTCTCGTCATACTATTTCAATATTAAAATAGGTACAGAGTATAAAAAGTACAATAGTACATTATGGTACTAGTGTGGTACATTGGTGATTACCGCCGAGGTGCCATTGAGACCCGAGCCGTAGGCGAGGGTCTTAAGAGAGCCGAGGACGGTAATCATCAATACACACGTGTATCATACGACGTTTTTCAACACACTTGTGAATAAAATAACTATAATTTCAACAGTGAAAACGAGTTGTGAAAAATGTTTCGCTAAGGCGGGAAAAATTAATCAGTTTTCCTATGCGCGCGCATTGCGATCGGCCACAGACTAAAGGGATGAGGTTTTTTTTTTATTTTCCGCACATAGGGTTTGCGTATATTCTGCCACGTACAAAATGGGGAATTTAAAGTTTTCTTTTATTACAGAGAAAACAAAAGTTATATTTGAGTGAAAGTTTTATTTATTAAACACGTACGAGTTAAAATTATCTATTTAAATAAGAAGTTGCATGAAATGAGCAAGCAATAGGAACATTAATTTATTTGTTCTATGGAACACGATCTTTTTTTTGAATAAAAACTTTTTTAAGAACAAAGCAACTCAACCAATAAAATTCAAAAAAAAAATCTATAACTCACTTGTGAGTTATAGCAATGAAAAAGTCACAGTTTGATTATGGGTGTCATTATGTGCCTAATTGCAGTGACCATAGAGCCACTTTATGAGCAAGTGTGTTGAAAAAGTATTAGAAAATCAAAGGTGTACTGCGTGAAACCTCAGGTTAGCTATCAGCTTGTTCCTTTACTTATATCATAAAAAAAAACCATACTCTATTTTTGTTGAAAACGCAACTAGAATGCAGTCAGAATCTACTTTGCAATTCAGCGAGCGTAGATTGCCAGCTAACGAGTCAACTTTCCAATTTTGTTCAATTAAAACCTCGTCGGGAATCCTGATCAGAGAATGCCACTTAATTACGTTGTGTACTTTACAAAACAAATCGTTTTCTGCACAACAAAAAGAACGGTAAAGGGCAGGTTCAATGCGACACGACACGACACAACACGAGATGATATCGCTATGTCGTAGATTTAGAACTAAGTACCTTGATCACGAATAAATGTGATAATCGCAAACGTACGATACGCTAACGTATCCGAAATACACTGCGCGGTGTCACTTCGACGGTTGGCAATCGAGCTGGTATTGATGCGCAATGTAACTCGAATACGTTAACGCGGGACTATCAGGTTTGTTTGTGAAAGGTACTTTTACTAGTTACGGTTTCATAAAATATACTGCATGTAACCTAAACATCATAAATTATTTGATTCCATTTCTGCAGAGCATGCTAGGCAGCAGCAATAGGTACGGTGCTAGTACTTCCTCGGTCGGGCTCTTTCACACTTATTTTTTCTTTTCACACTTATATCTTTACTACTTATAAAATCATGGATTAAAAGTACACACGTACTGTCTAATAATAAAGTAGCAGTATCTACGAAATAGCTACGAGGTTCTACGACGCTACGAAAACAGCTACGAGATTTTAATTTGCTTTTCCATTGTTAGTCCAATCACGACTTAAAGTTAGTTTTAAAGATAAGGGAAGTATTTATAAGTATAAAGTTTTCTGTGCTCAGGAGATTGTGTACGTGGATGTTGTCCAACGCGACACGGTGACTTTCTTACAAGAATTTAGTGTAAATAGCATGTGCCAAGTAATGTGCCTCTAACTGTACGTTAAAGCAAAGACGGGCCCTAGGATAGACCCTAACCAAGTTGATATTACAAACAATAAAAATGTATGAAAATGCTATTTCTGTAGTCACGTGAACATTCGAATACTTATAGACGTTTAGGCCCGTTTGCTGATTTTCGCTTTTTTATGAAAATCTCTACTCAAAGTGCTTGCGTAACGATTTCTATATCGGCATTCGGGCCTTAGAAGCTAGAAAATAGAACAAGTCTAACATCCGAAAACTAAAACGCTGCTTGGATTAAGTTTATGCTTAAATTATTGCCATTTTAAATAAGTGGTGTTTCAGTATTCGGTAGTTTGTGTTACCATCGTACGTATCAGACTCTAGCGTAAAAAAACTTGGCTAGAGGGGTTTATACCTATATTTGTTGACTAGAGATCTACACGAGTCTCTTATAATATATTTTTGCGAGATTTTTTCTTTATTCTTCTACCCAGAATAGTTATGTTAAAATACGCCTACTATCTGGTACATTATGTTTATATTTGCATCTGTGATTTGATTGATGTCGTCTCGCTTCCCCCACGCCTTCCCCACGCTCAACGAAATGCGAAATCTTTCCCATATTTCTGGATTATAGGTAGGTAAACTTAGAAAAGGACCAACGGCTTGCTCTATTATTTAGTAGTTAAAAAAAAAGTCATGGCCGTTTGATGCCGGTCATCGTTTCTTAGATAAGTTTAGTCACGTTGTTTTATAAAAGTTTTGTAAATGTATACGCTGTTAGATATTTGAAGGACTTCCAAAAACTTATTTCTAAGATGATAAATGCCTTTATGAGTTTACTTGAATTAAGCTTAATTCAAGACAATAATAGTATTTTATTCCTAGGAATTTACTGAGCTATATATACAGTAAACCCAATGTAGGATAGCTAAAAGTGTAATCACATTTTTGTGTTTAGAATTGGCGTTAATGTAATTTCTCACTATAATAACGACCGTCATATAACATTCACCGCTTTTTAACTACTAACTTTACATGTTCGTTCAAAGGCTGCTAGAATGATAAGCATTCGTTTGAACCCTTTGTTTCTATAACTATTTGTATATCGATTCAGGGAAGTTTTATTGCAAAAGTAGTTTCTCAATAGATGTTTATTAGTGCGTGAGGTTTTGAATACCTACGTCACAGATCATAGTATAAATACTATACTAGTACCTACGTTAAACCTACCAATAGTAAATTTTTTACCAACTTCAAAAAAATGAAGAGGTACTTGAGTTTTTTACACTTTAGAAAGACAAGGTTCTCGACAAACTATCCTACAGTCCCATCTTATCATTCACTTCACGTATTACATACTTTTACGAGAAGCTTAGGCATGTATTTTTTGACCTCTTTTCTCCAAAATAATTTGACGGTCCGTAGTTTCGGACCATAACGAAGTTGAATTACTATCACATAAAAGTTCCATCATATCAGGGGAAATGGATATGTCGTGTTCAAACATGTCTTTGTCTATGCTGCACTCAGCTTTTGTCTCGTTAGTTATTATGGGACTAGTGAAATAAATAAATAAATATTCACGGACATTTAACACAACGCCTTCTAGTCCCAAACTAAGCAAAGCTTGTACTATGGGAACTAGATGGCTGATAGAATACATATACAGCATTTTTTTTGTGGCATGTCCAAGGATATTTATTTATTTATTATTACAATTAAATGAAAATATATCATAATATCGATTTGAAATGTTTATATATCTTTAGAGTATCCCTTTCCAACACACCTACTTATACAAATCTTTATCATTTCAGGTACTTTCCTATCTAAATCGGTGCACGCGCGATCTTGAATCGATCTTCATGACATTTGCAAATCTTAGTGAAGTGTTTTTATCAGTGCAAATTCAGTGATACTGCCGCGAGTACGTACCTACTTGTACCTATGTAAATAGTTCAAAATGTTTTAAAAACGGAGTGCATTAGGAGCGTTAGTGAGGGTGTCAAGACGCGAATCGCGACGAAGCAGCGATGGCCTGGCCTGAGGTTGTGCGATGAGACGGAGGATATGGACGAACCCAGCGCCGCCAAGCGGCCGTCGGTTCTGACCATAGACCGAGCCGCGTTCCTCCTTCTGAGGGTCAAGAGGGCGTTCAAGAAGAAGCGGCAGCAGCGGAAGGAGAAACAGTAAGTAATCCATAATCTAAGTGATACCACGTCACCAGCCCATCAGCGCTACCAACTAATCGCATGTGCGCGACATGACCGCCGATTGTATAGGGCTACCCCCTATCTTATAAAAAGTTAGAGTAGACATTATGTCCTGATTACGTATGTTAAACAAGACATAATGTCTAATCTATCTTTTTATAAGATAGACCAATAATCTTAAATAGTAGCTAAGTGCACTATTTTAGTCCGTGCCCATTGGAAGTGTGGCCAAGGCACTATTTGCATTTCCAGTATTGCCACGCTAAGCAAAACACAATAGAAAACATGTTACGAATCTCAGCAGGAATATCTATTGTGTCGTGAATACCAGCAGACTAAACGTATTTAAAACTAATCTCAGTAGCGTGCGCCGACGTTTTCCAACATTTTCATTCTATAAAGTAACTGCTACTATTCGAAAACTCATCTGTACAGCAAAGCAAACATTGCTAGAATTTAGCACGTTATTTGATAGCGTACAGTCAGCAACGTAAGTTTGATTAACGATTTAAGATTGTCCATATTGGAGAAGCATTTGACTATTTCTTTTGTCACTTTTGCCCAGAGCTTTTGTTAGAGCTTTATGGGTACTCATTTTATAGTGTAGCTAATAATTTAGCTACTAATTTCAATGATAGAATGGTTTATAACATTTACAAACACATTAAAAAAAAAATAGTTTTGCATCAATTTGCTGACTGTACCTACTCAAATAGTTCCGAGAAAAGTAGTTGCAAAAAGCTGTATTTCTGCTCCAGAACCTAACTGCCGAGCTCTCTCGCTATGACGTAGAGGTCGTTAGCTACCCATTAGAACCTGATTTACGCCTAACTACTCATGCCATTTCAGCTAGAGTTGCAGAAAGTTTAGTAATCAAGCCATTTAGACTTCAACAAACGAACTATGAACTGTAGTTTTGTGAAAATGCTTGTCAATATCGGTCTCATTATAAAAACTAGGGTTTAGACCCGGCCTGGCTAGGCTCGGCCTAAAGTTAGGCTCGAGTTAAAACTGAGACGTAATTATGAAAGACTGTTTCAACGAAGTTTCGTAATATGAAAAACCCTAGCTTAGCTCAAAACACGAGTTAGAGACATGGTTTTTCCATAAATCCAAAATAAATCCGGTTTCGTAAAGAGACCGTATATGTTTCGGGTTAGTGTGATGTGTACTGCGTATAATGACTTCGTCTTTGGCGTATGCTTTGTATCGAGAATAATGTGTACCTATTGTGACTCTACTCTGAGTTTGATGCATTCGATTTCGTATGTGTCTTCTTCAAAAACTTTAACCTTTCCCTAGCAGTCAGAAAACTTTGCACAGCTGCGTTTGTTGTATTTAAAGACGAAAGTTCAGTGAGCAATTCAGTAGTAGATCTTTTGAAAGACTGAAGTGTTCTGCGAACTGTGTCCCAACTCTGAACCTCTCTCAATTTACGGACACAAGGCAAGTCAGCGCTAAAAATAGTATTGTTTAACATGAACTGCAGAGTGTACCGCATTCTAAGAATAACTTATGGTAATTATTTGCAACAATACCCACTGTCTAAATACCGGCGCCGTTTAGACGAGAAAAGATTACACGAAAAGGAACAAAATTACTCACCACAATAAAACCTTTTTCAGGATTAATTCACGAAAACAGAGTAATTACATCAAGCACAATCAAGCGAGTTCCATCAGAGATGATTACCTGAAGATTATTCAGCTACAAATGTTAATTCTGCAATCTGTACAACCCTCACGTCCTGGGTTTACCGATCACGGCTTAAGCAGATCTGTTTTACGAGAATATTGATATGGATGACGTCTGTTGCCCTTTAGCTTTACAGCTGTTTTATGAGACACGTGTGAATGCGCAATGGTTGAGTCACAGGACAAGTGGTTGGAGATGGCTTGATTAGAGCCTCACCATTCAGCCATGACGCGCTGTCGATTTTTGATTGGGCTGGTCGGCAGCAACGTTGTTATTTCAGCATCAGTTTGGCCTTATTTTATAAAATGTTAAATTGCTTGTTTGTAGGATCTACTGAATACGGTGTGGTGAACGCTCGTGAAAAAAATATACATAGTTTTATTTGGTTGTATATTTTTGATATATTGTTTTGAATATTTTTATGACTTTGTGAAATTGGATGACGTCCTAACGAGTGCTAAGCTTTCGATCTGTGAACGAGAATCGTATTTCGTCATGCGTTATTTTGCGAATCAAACTATCAAGCTGGACTTCGCGCGGATTTTACAAAAAAAAAAACTATGATTTTTCTAACCGAGGTCTGTTTTTTCCTTTAATATTATGTTATTTATTTCTGCTACTAAATATTTATTTATTATTACCTACTTAATTATTATTTTATTTATTTATTTATTTTTTATGTTACCTAGTTTTATATGTTTGATGATTGCAAATCACATAATGCCATAAATAAGTAAACCAAAACATTTTTAATTTTAATTTTACAATGCATTATTCACATTAGTAACAGGTGCCTCTACCTTGAGGTCATCTTCATTGTCTTTATTTTCCAACAAACTTGTCAAGTCCTTCTTTACGGAAGCCCCTTCATTCAGCGGCTTAATCTCTTTATCACCCATGACTTGGATTTCAGGTTTTGTAGCGGACTGAGTTGTTTTTTTCAAAACGTCCATGTTCGCAATGTCTTTACGCTTCGGAAACAGGAGGATCTCCATTGCTCTTGGTCTCATCGGGAGCATTTCAGCTTGCGGATTCCATACCTTTGGAAAACGAGGGGTTCTCATGGTGTTAAAGGGGCTCTTTAGGTTGTTTATCGTCATCGGTGCGCGGTTTGGACCCAGCTCGAAGAACATAGTACTCTCTTGGATCTGCTCGTGAGAGTCGCAGCAGTGGGTGGAGGTGAGGTCTTTGAAAAGGTCGTTGCTCTTAAGGATTTTGTTGATGATGTCAGAGGGGTCGGAGAGGAAGGAGTCCTTAGTGCTTTTGAAGGAGGAGCAAGGACAGGGGGCTTCGAAAACGTGGCTTCTGGTTGTTGGTGCGTTTGGTTGGAAAAGGGTATTGGTAGGTATTGATGGGTCCTCTGTAAAATATTCAAGAGTTAAAGAAGTCTTACGCTATTTTGTTAAGAGTGACGTAACTGTTTCTATCCCCTCACTAAACGTTGCTTATGGTAGAAATAGTAACATCGTGTTTTGTTATTTTTTCGTTCAAATTTGAAAGTGGTTGTCAAGCCAAAAACAAATGACGGTAAAGTTATTAGGTTATGCGTTGTTACTTTGGAGATTACCTGGGTGTTTTCCGTTGAAGTAAATTGATATATCCATCTTGCCGAGGTTGACGAGAGAGTTAGTGATTGTAGGCATAGTTTTTACAAACTTGCTATTAGTGCATCTGGCGATCGCCAGGCACATCAGCACCGATACAGTGAACAATAAATTTGCCTGGAAACCAATTAACTGTCATTAAATTTTATAACAAGCTCTGTAAATTCTGATGCAGTACAGAGCACGTTTGTAAAATGCTCACGTTTTGTACTTTTGCAACAAAAAATATTATGATGTTATTACGAGTATACTCGCGATTTCACAATACGCTTCATTAGTCTGTTTTAAAGTAAATAAACCGACGCTCTGTAGTTCGTCTAAATGATTAATAAATGAAAGAAATTTTCGTAATATAGGAAAATTATTCAAATGAAAAGAAATTTTGTCTTTTGTTACGTTAGCAAAAGAAAAAGTTCTTAACCACGAAAGTTTCCAAAAACAGCGATTTAAAGTAGCCAAGACAACTCGTGTTTGCTTACCATTTCCAGTTTCACAAATACGATTGAATTCGCAAATCAAATTGTAACTTGTTTCGCAATTTCGATTTCGCCCGTTATTGCCTTTCCGTTTTATGATCGCTACCTAAAGGCGTTTGCACATTGTCCGATACCGACACCTACACGACACAACATGTCTGTGACTCCGACAGAAATACCGGTGTAGGCGTCGAGACGGTGTAAAACAAACGACAGCCGACTTGACGAAGACTTGACTTGACTTGTATTATTTTATTTCAAATTCATTACTTGACACTGGCAAAATTGTCTGTCGAAATGACGGACAGAGGCCATATAGGTATAGAAGAACAAGAGACGGTGTGAAACAGTACTAATTGTAGACTATTTGTTCTCTGCCGATATCGTGTAGATATTGCGTCGGTGGCAGTGTGGAATCAGCCTATTGGGAAATTTAAATCGTAACTTTGCAATTAGTTTTCACGTGCTTAATCGTGTTTATTCCTCTTTGTCCTTTTGGAATACCGACTACTAAAAAGTACTACACTAGGTAATCTTGAAGAATTTCAGAGCTCTACCTACAACAAAAGAAAACTATCGAGATTATTCATCGTATTTTTTACCGCGTAACTTTCAAAAGTATCTTAACTTTTGCTATCAGATCCGATCCGAAAAACTCCGAGAATTTCAGAATTTCGACACTTTTTCACCTATAAAAAGAAGCCCTGTCATTTGTCACGATTTCAATTTATTTTCCTTCATCTTTCCATCTTTTTCTCCTGTAATTTAGTTGACGAATGTTTGTACTCGATAAACGATATTCTCAACCAATATGTACATTACAGATGTAATTGATACCGTTGATCGCATTTTCGTAGGTATATTCACAGTTTCAGTATTTGAGAGAAAAAAGGTTTTGACAAATAAGGTTTATTACATCTTCCCTGTAAAGTATTACCTATTTAATAATCCGCACCTACTTTAGGAGTTGGAAAAACGTAAAGTTTCATTCATTCATTCATTGGTTCGGAAATATTATTGACTTTTTACGTTCTGCTAGGAAAGTTAAAAACCGTCAAAACATTCCCTCTAGCTACCAATCGATCAGAGCTGCCAATCGATATTTGATAAAGAACATCATCGTTCATCAGAACGTTTTTGACGAACCATTCATGAGTCAGTTGAACCAGTCGATTTTGTGTTACAGTAGAAATATTTAATGACTAGCTTCCGCAAGCGACTTCATACGCGTCCCGTTGATTTTCCGGGATAAAAAGTAGCCTGTGAGTTAATCCAGGTCGGACAATATATATTCCAAGTTTGATCCATACATACATCTTCACATACTTTCGCGTTTATAATATTAATAGGATTTTCTTAGCAACATCAGCTCAACGCATAAGGCATGAACAGAAAGTGCACGAAAGCCCTTTCAGCATTTACGAGTGGCTAAAGTGTCGCTATAATCCTATTTCGGGGTATATCGGAGCATACGAGCGATATGCTCGCATTGTTGCAATAAAATGTTAAATTGCATTTATTTTAAGAGATTTCGCCATCGTAAAACCGCGAATACAGTCTTACAGCTATACTATGGACTTGATCGTTTTAGGGGTTTTGGTACGTTCGACTTTGATTTTATTTTGGTTGATAGCTTTATTTTCGCTAGGTTTTATTGCTTTTGTGGGCTGTTTTTCGTCTATTTCATGTATTGCTTTGTTCTTTTGGTAAATACAAGAAGACAGCAAGATTAGCTGTTGATTCTCAACCTTGAAAGGACTTGAAGAGGTCGAGGCTAAAAAAAACACTGTAGCAAAAATATGTTTTTTTTTACATATATTATGATTTAACTAGATTTTTTTATTAAATTTTTTGCAGGGATTGTCCATTGTATTGAAATTCTGCGATGCTGATAACATGACTAATGCTTTAAAACCGACTGCAAACTCTAGGCGAACACACGATTTGGTAGACGAAGCTTTTCTTGAGCAGAAGGACATCTTGTTAGACATGGTACGTCACTCTGACATAACGAAGTATAGAAACACTGCTTTTGAAAGATAAGGTAGTCGAAAAGGAGTGGAACTCCTTGCCGGCGTCTGTGTTTCCGAATACCTGCTTATAATTTGTATATTTTCAAGAGGAGAGTGAATAGGTAATATCTTCTAGGCAAATGTGCTACACCGTCGACCGCATCATCGCTTAACATATAATGTGAGATGGTGGTAAACATTTGCCTATAATTTGTAAAAAAAGTCGAAGAAAGTTTTATTTTACAAAAAACTAACTCGCAGATACTCGCAGATTCTCTGTACCTAGATACCTCGACATTGCTCGAGGATTTTTTTCTAAATCAAGAGTTTTTTAATGAAATGGGATGGATCCGAGAATTGGTTTTGGCTGGATCCTTTGCCGCTGAAATGTTACATTCCCTTTGAGCTATTCGATTCGGGTTCTTGGACTAGACCCTTGGGGAGGGCTAGGTCACAGATTATATAAAACTATGTTAGGTAATACAACTAGACTGGTGTTCACCAAAACAAAGAGAGGGTTACTATAACCATTGACAATGACTCTCTATCGGTGGTTTTTGTGAGTTATTAGTGAACATAATTTTCAACTAAGTCATCTCGGATGGATCATCGACTTTTTCGTTACTTTTATAAAACAACTAGGTACATAGCTACTTTGACTTGTCTTTTGTTTCCCATTTAGGTCTTAAATCTAATGTTAAAAATATCTCTAAAAGCAGTACATTCTTTCAGATTGCTCAGTAAATCTGCAATGGTTTTAAGTAGGTACTTAGTTAGGAGCACGTCCAGTCGTCTAAGCTACATGCACGTTATGCAAAATTACGAGTTATGAAAAAAAAAGTTATTAGGTATTCTATACATCTTTGGCACGCTTATTTGCAGCTAGAAACCAAACTAAAAGAAGTGAGAGATAAAAAGAAAAAGAAAACCGTAGACAGATCAGATCCGAACACAATCAATGCGGAATCTAAATGTGATCCGGTACCGAAGACTGGAGAATTGAAGCTATCAGCTAGTGGAATAAGTGCTGTTGGTGAAGTAGACGCCCATCTTAGGTTTGGTGAATCAGGTAAAATACCATCTCCTCCTGCAATCGCTATGCGTCAAAAACTTATGTAAATGTTCACGTGATTTCGGATGTGTATTTTCAATCAATACAATAGTCATATCCTCGCAATTTCTTGAAACCTTGGGCGAATTTGAAACCCTAACCAAGTTCATATGACATAATCATAGTCGATATATGATATAGACATGATATAATCGACTGAATTTGAAAAACAAATCAAAACTCAAATTGATTGGTTGGGGTCTCAAATTCGTCCAAGCTCTCAAGAAATAGCGAGGATTCATTATTCTGAGAAAATAGCTAATTTTGATATCACTGCTTCCATTTTGTGGGAATCTTTAAGAAGCATTATCAAATCCAATTCAAAATGTTTATAAAAAGTCTACAAGTTGCTTGACTATTTTGACATGAATGTATATTTACGTAAAGATTGTAAGGGTCAATTTATACTAGCGCAGAGTCGAAGCGAATCGAAGAAACTTAACATAGCAAATTCAGCCTTATCTCCACAGAGTAATGGACATATTTCTTCACGCGTTCAGACGCGCGAAATCTCACGAATGCGCGTGAATTCGCGCGTCTTTTTTTATCTAAGAAGAAATAATGTTCATTACGTTGTGGAGATAAGGGTGAATTTGCTATGTTAAGTTTCTTCGATTCGCTTCGACTCTGCGCTAGTATAAATTGACCCTAAGGGGGTCAAACCTCCTAGTCCCTTACTGGATCCTCTAGTCCTGTGAAATGTTATAAAACAAAAGCCAAACTAAACTTATTCCCTCAGCAATAACATCACCTCGAGCGCTTTAAACGCCAACAATAGTTTAATTACTTAACTTCAGATTTAATAACGTGGGTGCGATGCTCACAGTAATTAACTAAATTTAAAATCACTGATTAATTACATTTACTTGGCGAGCCTTCAGAGCGCCCTGTTTAATAACAAATTCAAAGGAGAATGTTATATTATATTGTCATGGTGGGATTAAATGTTTATGGTTCGGAAGATGGAACATTTAAAAAACCACAGACTCGAGCGTGATGAATGAATGAATGATTTTTCGCTGGAGACTCAAAATTTGAGGATCATTTCAGCATACGAGCTAAGAGAGTTAGATGTTTTGAAAAAAAAAAACAAAGCGACAAGAATCGTGAGTACACCGTGAAAGCGTCGAGTACTAAATGCATGAGAGAGACTCTTCGTCGATATCGTTTAGGTGTCGTGTTGATGCCAGTGTGATAAAAGCTTTTCTCGGCTTTGACAGACAATATGTCGATAAATCCGTTCTGTTCCTTGGATAACATAAAGGGCTCTAAGATCAAGGCTCTACGTGGTTCTACCAGCTCTAAAAACTATTAAAAAAAAATGCAAAGTAAATCGCCTTTTTTTATTAAAAAAGAGCAACGCCTCATTGGCGAAAATCTTCTGGTATTTTTTTTAAACTAAACAATTTTTTAAATATGTTTAATTTATTTCTAGTTTATGACACTTACCGATTTTTTTTATTTTGTTCTGGCACTGGAGAATTGTCCTTTTGCCAAGTCTTTTTTGGATTATACAAATCATAGCCAATGTAGCCATAAACCAATGTAAAAGCAAGAGCTGGAAAAGTCCCTTAGTAAACATATTTTGTGCCGGCGTAAGTGCCGTGGTAATATAGTACGTAGTCAGTGACACCCACGAGACTACTCATCTTAGCTCGTGGCGAGTCTAAGGAATATGCTAACCTTGTTTTACAATAGACTCTTTACAGAGAAAACTAAGTATTGTTAGAAACAAAAAAGGTTGAAGACACTTTTTAATAAAAAAAAAAACTACCGCGACGGACTCACCTTCACACTCTGGTAGGAACAACGGGTGGAAAAGTCAAGAAAACATCTCTCTTTATTTTTTTTCTATATAAAAATAATAGGATTTTTTTTACAATCAAAATCAAAAAGGTTACATACAAAAGATAAGTAACCTTTTGTGTAAGAGAAAATAAATAACTAAAAATGTTTTATTTTTTACAATAGATGAACCTTAGCCGCTATCTCAAATGAGTGATGACTAGGTCGTATTTATTCAAATTCTAATTCAAGTTGGAAGGATAGGTAATATTCTCTGACATTCTCCGTATGGGCAATGTCCTTTTGCTAATCAGAGCCCATAGTCTGAGTTTTGTTATGTTGATTTGCGACAAGCGAGAATCGAGAAACTCGCAGTTTTTGTATGTAGAAAAATAGTTTGCAAATCTCCCGCTAGAGGCGCTTATCGGATTTTCATACAAAATATCTCACAAGTCGCTTCTTCTTCTTCTCTTCAATAATGGCCTGTGTCCGTCATTTCGACAGACAATTATGCCAATGTCAAGTGATATAATTGTAATAATATAAGTCAAGTCAAGTCATTTGTCAAGTCAGCTGTCGTTTTTTTTGAAAAGAAAAGAGTGGATTTTCTCTTCAAAACCTAACACGAATTTTGACATTCAGAAAAACCACTTTACACACATTTATTCCAATGGCTCACACTTTATGTTACGACCTAAGTATTATTGGTTAAAATTCCACCAAAATTAAACAACAATACTCACAATAACACAAGAAAAACTATTAAAATTAAAGTGCTATGTGTCGTTTCAAAAAATGTCAAAACTCGTGTCACAAGTCGCTTCTCGATATGCGTTTCGATCAACAAAACAAAACTCAGACTACAGGCTCAGTCCCTGGCGCAATCTTCGTGCTTGGAAAAAAAGAATCCATCACCTTTCAAATACATGACCAATGACCATAGATAATTAAAATAATCCTTGTTTCCAGGAAGAGGTACTCTCAAGTTAAACGCAACTGGCATATCAAATGTCGGTAGATCTAATTTAGATTTGGGCGTTGCGGACGGGAATGTCCAGATCCCTGGGATTAGTAACCTGTTTACTGGTAAGATCCTGTTACTTTAATTAATGCGATTCGACCTTAGAGTACAATGAAACAGGAGATTTCTTTGGGATCCAAATGGTGCAAACGAGTAAATCCACAGATAATATAAGTAAGTCACTCTCCGTGGCTAGTGAACGCGGCTTGTATTTCATCATCATCATCTGAAATTCATCAGCTGGGTTATAGGCCTCTCTCGGTTTGTGCCATTCCTTACGGTCCTGTGCTGATCTCGCTTGTATTTACAAATTCATACTTGAATGAAATGGTTTTGAATGTCGTACGTACATCTCCACTTCGTATAATCATCATCATCATCTCAGCCTCCTCTGTATTACTTCGTATAATAGCAAATTGTATAAAAATTCTATAAAAAAACTATTTCGAACATCAACCTACTCACATTGCCAACCTTGAAATTTTTTATAAAAAATACTGAATAAATTGACCTAAGGAAAAGGAAGCAAAGTGATAAAACTAGTTTCAAAACATCTTCAGTGGGTTCGTACACACACTTACCCATGAGAATACAGTTACATTATGAAAATCAAGTTATTTATCTTTGAGATACTTGACAGACAGATGAGAAGTGGATTGAGAAAAATATACCTTTTTCTCTATCCCGTCACATAGACTTATTTATCCTGTAGATTTGCTACAGAAAAATACAGTAGCTGGTTTACTTTTCTTCGAAAACCTTGAAGTAGAGATTGAGATAAATTGGCTATTCAATGTATTGGTAAACTAGTTGTCGCCCGCGGCATTGCTCGCGTGGTAGCAGCATACGAATTTATAGCTATAA
Organism: Eulithis prunata; assembly: GCA_918843925.1. Taxonomy (NCBI): domain Eukaryota; kingdom Metazoa; phylum Arthropoda; class Insecta; order Lepidoptera; family Geometridae; genus Eulithis; species Eulithis prunata. The sequence continues at coordinate 2,456,994 of OU974014.1, read as the reverse complement.
ATCAAAGCACAGAAAAAAACATGTTTACACAACCCCTAGACCAAACTTCAAGAACACTTTGACTCTTAAATCAACAGAATACAAAAGCGCGTAAACGCCTTATTGAATTCTTGAGGCAATTCTAAAAACAAACTTTCCTTGCTTCAAACCTTACTTTGGTATGCTAATAAGAAGAGCCGTTATTAAGCTGAGTCGATAACTGAGAGTATCGGTTAGCAAGCTATGGGCTAGCCTTATCCACTGGGTAAGGCTAAACGCGACTGAGCGGGCCAAGATTAAAAAAAAACGGACACAACACTTCTTTCTTCAATAATGGCCTGTGTCCGTCATTTCGACAGACAATTTTGCCAGTGTCAAGTGTTAAAATTGTAATAAATAAGTCAAGTCAAGTCATTTGTCAAGTCGGCTGTGTGTGAGTAGCAATTTCAAAAGAATCCATTTGATTCATAATTTTATGAATTGACTGTCATATCAGCAGTCATATCTGTAAATGCGCCCATAAACGAGCGAGTTCACGAGGCCTGCAGCTTTCACTGGCCTCTCGTGGCAACCACTTTTCATACATTTTCTCCGCACACGAGTTAGTCGTAGCGATATTATAGTAAAATGTATGGTATCGCATACGTTGGTACCTTTATGCAGGGACCTGCGTGGAGCTCTCATTTCCAGATTATAATACCCTATCCTTTCTACCCTATATATTTGAAAATTTGTATTCTATAGCTTGTTCATTCTGTCTCCGTGTTAAAGATATCAAAGTGTTTTCGTTGAACTGTTCCAAAAGTTTGGAAGTCTGTTTTGACTGGCAGTTATTTTATATTGCGAACATTTACAATCTCGTTTTAATTAGAATAGAATAGAATAGAAAATGTTTATTTTGAGTCATATAAAGAAACATGCACATTGCACAGTTACAACAAAGAAATCACAATAAAAATTAAAATCTAATATATGACAACAAAATAGGTCGTCACTCAGCATAAGCTGTAGCAGCAAGTGTACTGCTACAACGCTGGTATTATGTGACTCCAATGCGTACGCCGGCAGTTTCATTCATCATCTTCATCAGTATCATGAAGAAGTCTTCTGAATGAGTGACAATTGTTTTCAGGAGGAAACAGTTCAGAGCTTCGTCCATCGACTTTCTACAAACATCACAATATTTACTAGGGATCTTTTTCACTGTTTGTGAACATTTCTCCAGCGATTGTTAGCTCTGCTGGTTCCACGTCTGTATTTTCTTCAGTAAACAACTGTTTTATTTCTTTTATAGGTAACATTTTATCAAACAACTGCGAAAAACAAGCTAAAGATGAACCTGAAAGTGAGTTTAAGAATCCTGTTACAGAAATGATTAAAAGAAGGAATAAAACAGATACTGCTTTAAACAACACTATTGCAAATACTACTGAGACCAATGCTACGGAGAACTCGGGAGATATAAATGTACCGACAGCAGCAAATACAGTTAAAAATGTAAATGAAACGGTGAAAATAAATGTAACTGTACCGAGTGAAAAAGTGACCGCTGTGGTATAAGATATTCAGATAAATGATCATGAATAAATTACTTGCATTTTTCTTTTTCACCTTTTAGTACCTATAAGTGAGTTTTTTTCCTGTTTCGTGATTTGTGGTAACACGATAACATTTTCCTATGACACTGCTGGTTGAACAAAGCAATTGCGTCATGGGAGATAAACGGTAGGTGTTTAAGTTACGCTGCGTGGCGTTATTAGCAAGTAGACATTATCATTGTCTTTGAGTCATTATTGGAGAGTAATGCAACTCAAATAAAACGCTTACCCCCAGATAAGTGTCAGCTGACAGATGACTCTTATTTGTTGTTGATAGTTGTATGCAGTTGTATGCATGATGTCACCTCTCACAACATTATCTTTTGATATAGATTACATAATACATAATGTTTTATTGATTTGTTATGTTATATATATATTTATATATTGAATTGGGCTCTTAATTTTTATCTAAGATATTTTTTAAGATTTTTATTTAAGAAATTATTCTTTGTAATGTCGCACGCCAACCTCCTCATTACACCACCACGTTTGGGTTGGCTGGCAGACAATGCTTTCAGCATTAAGTCCACCCTTTGTAACAAATTTATAATTTTGTGCAATAAAGTATTAAATAAAATAAAAAATAATAATAATCAATATCATTTATCTGATGCTAGGTTAAAATAAGCAATCTCGCAATTCTGCATCATGATCTGTATCAGTGAAAAAATCTGATTGATAACAGTCGAAACTCGTACGTACGTGCGAAAACTTAGAGACTATTGTCCAATCATTGTTATTTATCAAGTAGTCCCACGTCATCAGCCGCCTTACCGCCAAGTGGTCCAACGGTACTAAAACGCTCTGGCGGAAGACCAGCGTGGGTTGCCAGTACATATGCTGAGCCAGGGTACGTTTTTACGAGATTAGTCCGGTAACGCGGTCAGCAATCGTCAGACGATTACAACAGCATTTTAGTCCGTTCGAAAAAAATAAAAATAAAAATTTTTACGAGACACCAGTTTACCTTTATACTTTATATGTAATACATAGTTTCTAGTATAGTTAGTATTTAATTAGTCTGTATTTGTTTCTGTTCTAGTATGTACCTAGTGTCGTAAATGAAAATTATTCTTATTCTTATAAAAATCTGGTTTGGTTTCTTTTTATAATATTAGTAAAATCTATAGTAATCTTGATGGCTCATTCCAGTGTTGCCCTGCGTGAATACCCTCCCTAGGGGATTTCTGGAACTTTTGTCCAATAATCCCCTTAACGACCTTTTTAAAAAAAAGAATCTCCTTAGGGGTTCATTTACACCGTTTTCTTCTATAATAAATCTAACTTGATAAGTTAAAACCAGCCGCTAATTAACTATTCCCTATTTCAGTTTTATAAGTATTTGGGTTGTGAAAATGATGGTCTCAGTGGTAAGGCGGCAGATCGTATTTGATCATTAGTTGAGAAATAACTAAGGGTCAGAAGGTTTCAAGTTACTTCTTACGCCATTGTCTTTACTTACAGTCTTGCTTACTCAACATACGTTGGCCGTCATGGATGAAAGATAGCGGAGGCGCAGCCGACGTCACACATTGATGTATTATGTAGTTTTCATACTATCTCAATGACGTCACTATGCTACTGTTACAAGGGATGACTTCATATTTCGGCCGAAAATTGCTTCACCAACTGTTGTTGTGGACGTGACGAGTTAAATCTCTATCGAAGTGAACATAACTTATTCAGCTTGAATTACAGTGAAAAAGATAGGCATTATGATTTATCACACGATAGATAGAGACAGATAGGAACTATCACATTCGTTTATAAAGTAAAAAAAAACCAAAGAGCAACACGCTTAGAAGTCTCGAAGAGGTTTTTTAGAACTAGGTTTTTCATAATGACAAAGATTGTCATATGAAAAACCTAGTTCTAGGTTCTAGTGAAAAGCTTTCAACTAGATCTCTTACGAAATTCCACGAAGAACATAAATCCAGATATATAAGTTGCCTGAAAGAGATTGTACTTTCTGTTTTTATGTTATTTTCGGTGCCTATGTAATTTTTTTTATACAACAAGCCGATGGCCCATCTGATGTTAAGTGGTATCCACTGCCTATAACGATGCAATGCCTCACTGAGCACGTGTCCTGTGATTGCACTGCGCACACCACTCTGAGACATAAAAGTGTCAAGTTTTAAGTTTAGTGCTTTTTGTGTAGTTCAAATTACAAAAATGTTTCCAGAGATGTGGTAGGTTTAGTATTATTATTGTATACCTACTTGTGTTAGGTTACTAAAACTATAAAGCTCTAATTTATTGAAAACTGTGAATAATGAACGACTGAAAATACTAAATCATTTCAATTACAAAGTATTATGGGTTAAAAGAAATATAAAATTAGGTAGGTAATTAAGAATAGAAACTACCCATAGAATGTCAGTCATTCTTTTTGGTGGATTTAGAAAAAAAGAAGATGAAGTAGGCAATTGAAATGAAGTAGTAACGTTGGAGTAATGTTTTTTTGATATGTGTTTAACTAATAATGGCGTTAATGTTATACTAAATCAAAACTAGATGTCGCGACTAAAAATGACCGAATCCTGCATCGCGCTGACGAAAACGCACGGCTCTGTACTACCTAGTTCTAAGAAATTTTGATTGTTGAGAAATATACACACGATACCTACTCACAGCTGTATTGTTTTATATTGATCCACCTAGCCTCCTTCGCTGGTTGTGCTAGCTACCTTTTTTGAGGGCTCCGAGTGTACCTGCTTTACATTTTGGTCCTTCGAGTCGGATACGTACGGAACGTATCACGGCAGGTAGTAAACATTTTTGCGCGGAAGCCCACCCCACCTGGGCGATATTGGTAGGGACTAGGAGAACCAGTCGAAGAGAGGTACTCTGGCGGCAGGGGCGCGCTCAGCTTAAAGCATAAGCTTGAGCGCATTATCAAGCATCCACGCTCAGGAGGGAGCGGGGTGTAGCCGACCAGCAGCAACTAAGCGGCAGCACAGCTGCATCCAAGCGGCAGCACAGCTGCATCCAAGCGGCAACGAGGTTGCATCCAAGCGGCAACGGGGCTGCATCCAAGCGGCAACGAGGCTGAATCCAAGCGGCGACGAGCCTGCATCCAAGCGGCGACGAGGCTGCATCCAAGCGGCAGCAGGGAAGCCGACTCAGGAGAGTCAGGCAAGCAGAGAGGAATCCGGACCACAGCAAGGAAATTTGGTGATATAAAAATTGGACTATTTAATTTAGTATTGTAGTAGTAAATTCACTTGAAATAATTTCTAACCTAAAAACATTGAAGTAGTAGTAGCATTAACTTAGAATAATTTTAAGAAATTTGGTCAGACGGGGAACCTATGCCCGATTTTCGTTTTTTTGTTCAAACACTTAGAAAATTTTAGCAAAAAAATATTTGGACTTGTAAAATTTTTACAAATTAATTGCATTTTGTTAAGCTTCAACAATGGAACAACTTTTGTTTACTCAAGAAGATTTAAGTACGCGGGTCTCGAAAGGGTTTAGCAATTATAAAAAAACGTCAAAAGAAAGAAAAACTAAACAGTTGAGTAAATTAAAACTTGAGGCATTAGAGAAGCTCTGGGAAACATTTGTGTATACTCACGCCGAACTGTACAAAATAGCAGATCCTGTAAAGTTAAAAACAACAGAGTATGTAACAAAAGAGGTGTTTGACACTACGGAAGAACTATACATAGATTATAAATGTCGTTTGCTTCAGGATTTGCATGTTGACGGCGTTGCGATGAGCGAACCAGTAGGGTCTCAGCTAGTAGATAAATCGGGGGGGAACAAAGCAAATATTGCCAAATTACCAAAAATTGTGATTCCAAAGTTCACTGGCAATTATGCGGAGTGGACCACTTTCCGTGATCTTTTCAAATCATTGGTTCATGACACAGACATGGACAATGCAGTCAAAATGCAATATCTGAAAGGGTTACTGGGGGGAGAAGCAGAACAGTTAGTAAGGAATTTTATCATATCATCAGCGAATTACGACAAATGTTGGAATACTCTTATCGAGCGTTATAATAATAAGCGATATCTTTGTAACACAATTTTGAAGCGGTTATTCAGCCAACGTAGTAGCAACTCCGAATCAGCTTCCTTCTTAAAGGAAATACTAGATAACACCATGGAATGTATGGGTGCTTTAAGTAATCTTGGAGTAGATGTGTCCACTTGGGATTTGATCATTATATATATGACTTCGTTGAAGTTGGACCCTGAATCCAGAAAGCAGTGGGAGCTTGAAAGCACGAACATTACTGGCGACGAACTGCCTAACTTTAAATCATTCCAAGAGTTCTTAACTAAACGATTTCGGGCGTTAGAGTTCGTGGACACGGGATCCAGCTCCAACAAGTCGAGAGTTGCACCAAGATCTTTTCACGTTGCTGAAGAAGCCAATGTATCTGTAACATGTAAATTTTGCAAAGAACAGCATAAGCTGGTACATTGTAAGTCATTTGAAAACGAAGAGGTACCAGCCCGTAGGGTATTTGTCGAAAAACAGCGTTTGTGCTTTAACTGCTTAGGCGATGGTCACTCTGCCAATCAATGCCGGTGCCGAATTTCATGTCGCGTTTGCCGACGTCGGCATCATACATCTCTGCACTTAACAGGTGACACCAATTCAAAACCAGTAGCAAGTAGTGGTTCACCTGCAGATAGTTCAGTGGAGGAAGCACCTGTAGTGTGCTTCGCATCAGGAGGAGTAGCGCCACAGAATCAAGTGTTGCTGGCTACTGCTCTCGTCAAAGCAGAATCCAAAAACGGAGATACTCAAATCGTGAGGGCGTTGCTTGATCAAGGATCCCAGGCATCCTTTATCACAGAAGCAACGGCTCAACACTTGGGTCTAACAAAGACCCCGGTAAGGGGAGTTATCTCAGGAGTAGGAGGAGGACAGAACGTTTCCTCCAAATCGAAAGTTAAACTTAACATTTCATCAATGCACGTAGGCTTCCAGAATATCAAGCTCTCTTTGGACGTGTACGTCTTGAAATCTATCACGACCTTACTTCCCAGCAAACAGGTAGTTGCAGCAGAATGGGTTTGCAGCTTACCACTAGCTGATCCAGGATATAACACGCCAAGCAGGATCGATCTTCTGTTGGGTGCTGAGGTCGTTGGTCAAGTAATGCGGGAAGGAATTCATAAGCAGGGATCCTTATTAGCACAACACACATCACTAGGGTGGATTTTATCTGGGTTGGCGAGTTCAAATTCAAACAAGCAAGCAACGAATTTGATAGCCATGCATCAAGTGTGTGTGGAAGAGGATAATCAACTTAAGAAGTTCTGGGAGCTAGAAGCAGATACAAAAGCAAACATAAAGCCATTACTTACCGAAGAAGAAACACGTTGCGAGAAGTTCTTTGCAGAAACCACCAGAAGAGATGAAGATGGGAGATATATTGTGAAGCTGCCATTTAAATCCAACGATCTGAAAGTAGAAAAGTCTAAGAAAATAGCAGAGAAGCGATTAACATACCTAGAAGCGAAGCTGAACAAAGAAACAGAACTGAAAGCGAAATACATAGAAGTTCTTGAAGAATACCTGCATCTGGATCACATGGAGAGGGTACCTGAGGAGGAAACAAACAATATAAATGGAACATACTTACCGCATTTCGCTGTAGTTAGAGATGACAAGGATACCACGAAAGTCCGGATAGTCTTCGACGCGTCCTGCAAAGGAGAAAATAGCGTTTCACTAAACGACACTATGATGATAGGACCTACCTTGCAGCCAGAGCTGAGAAATCTTCTGATGAGGTGGAGGCAGCATTGCATTTGCTTGTCATCCGATATAGTAAAGATGTATCGCCAGGTGAAAGTTGCAGCTGAAGACGTGGACTTCCAGCGGATTCTGTGGAGAAAAGATCTAACAACAACGGCTTCTTCTGCAGTCGTAGCAAAATCTGAAAAACAAACAGCAAGATTAGAAGAATTCCGTTTACTGAGAGTCACGTTTGGTACAGCCTCAGCTCCATATTTAGCGGTAAAAGCACTCCAGCAGGTGGCGATCGATGAAGGAGCAAACTACCCAGAAGCAGCTGCAAGGGTTAACAAGGACTACTATATGGATGATCTATTAACAGGTGCTGAGAATGTGGAATCTGCAATGAAACTATACAGCGAAATGGTAAATCTTCTAAAAAGAGGTGGATTTGAACTACAAAAGTGGTCTAGCAATAGCGAAGAACTTTTAGAAAGAATCAAGGAAACAGGAAAAGGTGTGGACAAAGAAGAAGGAATAAGACTTAAAACGGATGAAGCTATGAAACTGTTGGGACTTACCTGGAACCGAAGAAGCGATGCGTTCCAATACACGGTGACACTTCCGCAGCTGAAGGAACCTGTAACAAAAAGAATAGTTATCTCAGATATATCACGTCTATTCGATCCATTAGGATGGGTCGCGCCTACTGTGATAGTAGCAAAAATGATCATTCAGAAGCTTTGGATATCAGGCATTGAGTGGGACGAGAAAGTTCCAAGCAAAATCTTAGAGGAATGGTTAACTTACCGTAACGAATTACCTGATTTAGCGTTATTGCGAATAACTCGTTGGCTTCACACTTCGCAGAAGAACGTGCTCGTCGAACTTCACGGGTTTTCCGATGCATCGAAGTTGGCGTATGCAGCCGCAGTGTATCTTCGAGTTATTGACGACAAAGGGGACATCTATGTTAATCTTGTCACAGCTAAAACCAAAGTGGCACCGATCAAGCAGGTATCAATTCCAAGACTGGAACTGTGTGGAGCTGTTCTCGCGACGAGATTATTAGTTGAGGTGGCTGAGACTCTGAAAGTTGAAAAACAATACATCCATGCTTGGACTGACTCCACTGTGGTGTTGGCATGGCTTAACAGCCATCCCAATCGCTGGCAGACGTTCGTGGCTAATCGGGTATCTGAAATTCTAACAACATTAGACTCGCACCAGTGGTCACACATCCCATCAAAACAAAATCCAGCGGATTGTGCTTCACGGGGATTAAAACCTACGGAACTCGTCCACGATGCGTTGTGGTTCAATGGCCCGGAAGTGCTGCATAAGAAAGAAGTGATCTATGACAGAAAGAAGGAGGAAGAAACTAACATAGAAGAGATAAAGGTTCACATCGTAACAAACACGGACAAATTATGGGAAAGGTTTTCGAATCTGGGTAAACTAGTTAGAGTAATAGCATATTGCAGAAGATTTATGACGTGGAAGGAACGAAAACAAAATAAAGATCAAGGGTTTCTGACTACACAAGAACTGAAAGAAGCGTTAGAGGTGTGTATCAAGCAATGTCAGAAAGAAAACTTTACAGCAGAAATAACAAACATAGAGAAAAGTGGTAGTGGAAATGAAGCAATAAAACTTAAGGGTCCATTCAAAGCTTTGAATCCGTTCCTAGACGATAAACAAATATTGAGGGTAGGAGGACGATTAGAAATGTCGTCTCTAAGCGATGATAGGAAACATCCGATACTGATTCCAAAGAAATCTGAGTTTACGAACTTACTCATAGCTGATGCTCACTTAAAGACACTCCATGGGGGGCCGCAACTGATGATTACCTACTTGCGGTCAAGATTCTGGGTGTTCGGAGCCAAAGAATTGGTAAAAGCTTATGTCAGGAAGTGCGTCAAATGCATCAGATATTCAGCAACATCCTCAACTCAACTAATGGGACAGCTGCCAGCAGCCAGAGTAACACCAACGCGACCATTTAAATGTAGTGGAGTAGATTATGCTGGGCCGATAAACGTTAGAACATCCAAAGGCCGTGGTCAGCATGCGTACAAGGGTTACATTTGTTTGTTTGTCTGCATGTCCACAAAAGCAGTGCATATCGAAGTAGTGAGCGATCTTACAACAGAAGGGTTTTTAGCAGCGTTCAAGCGATTCGTTTCACGTAGGGGGCACTGCTCAGACATCTGGAGTGATAATGGGACGGGGTTTGTAGGAGCATCCAAGCAGTTGCCGAAAATGTTTTCTGCGGAACAGTCCGAAATGCAGACCGAAGTTGCAGCTAGCTTGGCCAGCAATGGAACAAAATGGCATTTTATTCCCCCACTTTCGCCGAACTTCGGTGGATTGTGGGAAGCGGGAGTAAAATCTGTTAAATTCCACCTGAAACGCGTTGTTGGCGAAACAACCTTGACATATGAAGAGTTAAGCACAGTACTAGGGCAAATAGAAGCATGCCTCAACTCACGCCCGCTGGCAAGAATAGACACGAACTTCGAAGGGTACGAAGCCCTAACTCCGGGACACTTTCTTGTAGGGGAACCACTGCTTACTGTCCCGGATTACTCTTTCGAAAATTCTAACATGGGAAGTTTGCGTCGTTGGCAACTTACCCAAAAGATGACTCAAGACTTTTGGCGACGCTGGTCCCAAGAGTATTTATCATCTCTTATACATAGGTACAAATGGTCTTTTCAAACTCCAGAGCCAGCAATAGGGGATTTGGTACTGGTAAAGGAGGAGGGATTGCCTCCTTCTCGTTGGTTGCTTGGCCGAGTGATCACTAAACATCCTGGTCCGGACAATATCACTCGGGTTGTATCTCTTCGTACCAAATCAAATGTCCTGAAAAGACCCACCTCAAAACTATGTATTCTGCCTATTACGGCATAGTTAGCTATAAACTTAGATTATAACTTAGGATAGAACGTGGGAATGTTAGATTGTAATAAGAAATACAAGAGCACAATTTAAAACTTTATTGTATGAATGTAACTTAACTTAGGTCAACTTAATATTATGTAACTTAACTACCTAGCAATTTAACTTAACTTATCAGAGCTAAAACTAAACTTACCGAATTCAACTTAACTAAACTTAATTTACACCAAGGCTCATAGTGGGCGGTATATTAAGGACAACTTTTGTCACTTTGTCCTTAGTGGGCGGTAATGTTTAACTAATAATGGCGTTAATGTTATACTAAATCAAAACTAGATGTCGCGACTAAAAATGACCGAATCCTGCATCGCGCTGACGAAAACGCACGGCTCTGTACTACCTAGTTCTAAGAAATTTTGATTGTTGAGAAATATACACACGATACCTACTCACAGCTGTATTGTTTTATATTGATCCACCTAGCCTCCTTCGCTGGTTGTGCTAGCTACCTTTTTTGAGGGCTCCGAGTGTACCTGCTGTACAATATGAATTGAGTTTATTGAGTTTGGATTGTAAAGAGATAATGCCTGACCCTTGTTTTATAAACCATTGATAAAAATAATAAATGTATATCAGTTTTCCTGGAGTTATTATCTTTCACTTGGGTGCCTAATTATAACTTTAATTTGAAAGTGACGGCTACCGCCTTTTAGAAAATTGAAACTAAAGCTCTGCACAAGGACGTCTAGACTAGTCCTCTGCGTGTCACATGTGGCAGTTCATTGCACTTTCAATTGAACTATAGAGGCCTTGCAGAATGTTGGACAGCATTCAATTATATAGAATAGTTCTTTTTAGAGCAGTTTTATTGAATTTTCTTCACGTTATTTATTATTTTACAGGTGTATGTAGTGCAGAAACTTTTTCGTTCCACTATCATCAAATGTTGACGCCCTTTTGACTTTCGACTCGAGTATAGCACGCAAACGCATTCGTAAAGCGAGACATTTTGTATGAAAACAGGATAAGCGCCTCTACCGGGAGATTTGGGAATTGTGCAATTCCCAACAAAATGTTATCGATTCGCTTGTTGCAATTTTCTAAGCTAACCTCATTTGACAGCTCTAAAATTATAGCCGTCCTTGTCGTTTCAGTTTATGAGAAAGAGACGGCCACATTTATAGTGCTGTCAAATTAGGTTAGTTTAGAAAAATGCAAGAAAAGAATCGATAAATGTCTCGCTTTGCGAATGCTTTTGCGTGTGCTACACTCGAGTTGAAAGTCGAAACAAATGCACAGACTCGGGGCTCTGAAAATCATGGACAGTTTTGCTTTTGTTTTATTTTGCTTATAATAATATTTCAAAGTTTCTTGGAACATTTTTTGTCAGCCACAGTTTTTCCATCTACATGATAGGCTCTTGAGACAAGTCTCCTGAATAACTTAGACGTTGTTTAAAAAAGTAATAGACGTCACATACCTATCACAGACACACGGTGCGATGCTTATACTGTAAACTGTAACTTATGCATGTGATAGAATAGGATATATTACATAAAGATAATATCGTGAAGTATATAACAAATTAAGAACAGTTAGATTTATAGCAAACCACTATGACAACACTGTAGCTAAGCCTTTGTATTTTTACATTATTGCAACACAAAGTTGGTCTGTACGATGTTCACGTTGGTTGCGAATACAATTAGTATTTTACATTCCATCAAAATGTATAAAAACCTATTGATTCAGATGTATAATGATTAATGTGCTATCTAAATAGATTATATAATTTATCATGAATATTCCAACGTATATCAGTATCTAGATATGTATATTTGATTGTTTACATCTGATGATAAGATCGGTATTGTATAGAACTAGCAGTACTTTATAATCGTAATTGCTATTGCTAAAATCATATACCATTTTATTATAAATATCAAAATTCAGAGTATCCCCCAAGTTATATATTTATATGACATTAGGTAGAAATTGTTAGATTGTCTACTGACTTCCGCTATTTGTTTACGTTTTACGATGAAATGTAACCAACTTCACTTTACTTTGGCATAACGACCGGCACGGTGTGAACAGTAGAGTCGGTCGAGATTATTCGACGAGGACAGTCTTGTGTTGGATTTGGTACGAGTAACATGGGAGTCTAGTGTCGATTGATATCATTCAAGGAGGCTATGTGCCAACAAGTTATAAAGGTATGATGTTATTTTCTGTACCTATTACTGTTTAGTAGGTAGACTATATTGTGTTAGTTATAACCGTGGCTTAGTCTAAGAAATATTGTGTTAGCGACTGAGAAATAAACTACTAAGTATGAAAAGGATTTCTACATCTTTACTTTATAAAACATACCCACTTTACATCCTGACGAACAGGCTATTATTTTAATCAATAAATAGCTTATTGACGAGTTTTAGATGATTTCTAGTAAGAGTAGTCTATATATGACTCTATCTCTTTCTATTTAAATATAATAGAACCCCTTATTTTATATATGTTATATTATATACAATAAAAAAATATAACATCAGAAGTGGGATCCACATCCATGAATTTTCTGATGCCTTTTTTTTTGTTTTCATGTTGAAACAAACTAACGAGACGAGACTACGTGACATCAACTTTGATATACCTACTGCTGTGTTTGGATTCTGGATGACCCATCTGCAACCTGTCAATCGTCACACAATGGAGAAAATTGGACCAGTATCTCCGATCTGGAAACTACCCTCAAATCAAAGATTGTTCCTGTTGCAAAGAAACATCGGCACTGATGATCCATCATTCGTCCGCTGAGAAAGCATCCGATTCTATGTTATGGCGTCTGATGATCGACATCACAGCGTTGAATGTGGTTAGATATGGTTAATACATATTATAAAGTAAGGTATAATATTCTTGAATTATTATCTGCCTATATAGTGTAAAATGGGAAGCCATTTTGAAACTGGCTTGGCTTTAGGGTCAAAGATCTGTTTGATGTTGTAATTTATTAATTGGATTATTTTTTTTATTGGATAAATTTAAAAGTTTTAACGATATAATTTCGCTGGTCGACTTTTGTTCGGATGTTAGCCTAGATGTCACTGGCAGCGAGTGACAGGGCTAACATGTCAAGTTCATAAGTCTTAATATACTGCTGGTCGGTCTCTTCCCTGATATTTCACTGAAAGTCATGCTGCAGCAGGTGATGGTGATTGTATCTTATGGCCAGAGATCTCAAAAGATAAATATACTGTTGGTCAAGTAAATTGTGTGTGTACTTCGAGAGCGAAGTACTGGTCAGTCTGGCCGTGATGAATTATTTTCGAATAAGGAATGATCCAATTAATAAAATAGATAAGTATGTGATGATAACGAAATTAACATAATCACTGTAAGATTGTCAAGAAAACAAACAAAAAAAAAAAAAAAAAACTTTGTTGGTCAGTAGTTTTATATAATAAAGTAGATAATACTGTATCGCTTCCTAAGTGTTACTGTGTTACCTTTGTTAATTTTGAGTCAGTATGGGCCGAGCATTTGTTTATAGTAATATAGAACTTATGAAGATGATTGTAAAAAAAGATCACCTAGGTAGTCGCGAAAAGAAATTACCCCACCGAGACGTTTCTTGCTTGTTCTTTTACTCGAGATGGGTCGGATAGGGTTGGAACAAGCGTAAACTTAAAATAAGATTTGAAATGATTCTGATCTTTTCCTATAATATATGTCTGTAAAGCCACGACGATTTCTGTATGTAAAGAATACAAAAATTTTTTTTTAGGTACTTCGGGACGCAGTACTTGTCAGTATGGCCGTGATAGAATAGGATATATTACATAAAGATAATATCGTGAAGTATATAACAAATTAAGAACAGTTAGATTTATAGCAAACCACTATGACAACACTGTAGCTAAGCCTTTGTATTTTTACATTATTGCAACACAAAGTTGGTCTGTACGATGTTCACGTTGGTTGCGAATACAATTAGTATTTTACATTCCATCAAAATGTATAAAAACCTATTGATTCAGATGTATAATGATTAATGTGCTATCTAAATAGATTATATAATTTATCATGAATATTCCAACGTATATCAGTATCTAGATATGTATATTTGATTGTTTACATCTGATGATAAGATCGGTATTGTATAGAACTAGCAGTACTTTATAATCGTAATTGCTATTGCTAAAATCATATACCATTTTATTATAAATATCAAAATTCAGAGTATCCCCCAAGTTATATATTTATATGACATTAGGTAGAAATTGTTAGATTGTCTACTGACTTCCGCTATTTGTTTACGTTTTACGATGAAATGTAACCAACTTCACTTTACTTTGGCATAACGACCGGCACGGTGTGAACAGTAGAGTCGGTCGAGATTATTCGACGAGGACAGTCTTGTGTTGGATTTGGTACGAGTAACATGGGAGTCTAGTGTCGATTGATATCATTCAAGGAGGCTATGTGCCAACAAGTTATAAAGGTATGATGTTATTTTCTGTACCTATTACTGTTTAGTAGGTAGACTATATTGTGTTAGTTATAACCGTGGCTTAGTCTAAGAAATATTGTGTTAGCGACTGAGAAATAAACTACTAAGTATGAAAAGGATTTCTACATCTTTACTTTATAAAACATACCCACTTTACATCCTGACGAACAGGCTATTATTTTAATCAATAAATAGCTTATTGACGAGTTTTAGATGATTTCTAGTAAGAGTAGTCTATATATGACTCTATCTCTTTCTATTTAAATATAATAGAACCCCTTATTTTATATATGTTATATTATATACAATAAAAAAATATAACATCAGAAGTGGGATCCACATCCATGAATTTTCTGATGCCTTTTTTTTTGTTTTCATGTTGAAACAAACTAACGAGACGAGACTACGTGACATCAACTTTGATATACCTACTGCTGTGTTTGGATTCTGGATGACCCATCTGCAACCTGTCAATCGTCACACAATGGAGAAAATTGGACCAGTATCTCCGATCTGGAAACTACCCTCAAATCAAAGATTGTTCCTGTTGCAAAGAAACATCGGCACTGATGATCCATCATTCGTCCGCTGAGAAAGCATCCGATTCTATGTTATGGCGTCTGATGATCGACATCACAGCGTTGAATGTGGTTAGATATGGTTAATACATATTATAAAGTAAGGTATAATATTCTTGAATTATTATCTGCCTATATAGTGTAAAATGGGAAGCCATTTTGAAACTGGCTTGGCTTTAGGGTCAAAGATCTGTTTGATGTTGTAATTTATTAATTGGATTATTTTTTTTATTGGATAAATTTAAAAGTTTTAACGATATAATTTCGCTGGTCGACTTTTGTTCGGATGTTAGCCTAGATGTCACTGGCAGCGAGTGACAGGGCTAACATGTCAAGTTCATAAGTCTTAATATACTGCTGGTCGGTCTCTTCCCTGATATTTCACTGAAAGTCATGCTGCAGCAGGTGATGGTGATTGTATCTTATGGCCAGAGATCTCAAAAGATAAATATACTGTTGGTCAAGTAAATTGTGTGTGTACTTCGAGAGCGAAGTACTGGTCAGTCTGGCCGTGATGAATTATTTTCGAATAAGGAATGATCCAATTAATAAAATAGATAAGTATGTGATGATAACGAAATTAACATAATCACTGTAAGATTGTCAAGAAAACAAACAACAAAAAAAAAAAAAAAAACTTTGTTGGTCAGTAGTTTTATATAATAAAGTAGATAATACTGTATCGCTTCCTAAGTGTTACTGTGTTACCTTTGTTAATTTTGAGTCAGTATGGGCCGAGCATTTGTTTATAGTAATATAGAACTTATGAAGATGATTGTAAAAAAAGATCACCTAGGTAGTCGCGAAAAGAAATTACCCCACCGAGACGTTTCTTGCTTGTTCTTTTACTCGAGATGGGTCGGATAGGGTTGGAACAAGCGTAAACTTAAAATAAGATTTGAAATGATTCTGATCTTTTCCTATAATATATGTCTGTAAAGCCACGACGATTTCTGTATGTAAAGAATACAAAAATTTTTTTTTAGGTACTTCGGGACGCAGTACTTGTCAGTATGGCCGTGATAGAATAGGATATATTACATAAAGATAATATCGTGAAGTATATAACAAATTAAGAACAGTTAGATTTATAGCAAACCACTATGACAACACTGTAGCTAAGCCTTTGTATTTTTACATTATTGCAACACAAAGTTGGTCTGTACGATGTTCACGTTGGTTGCGAATACAATTAGTATTTTACATTCCATCAAAATGTATAAAAACCTATTGATTCAGATGTATAATGATTAATGTGCTATCTAAATAGATTATATAATTTATCATGAATATTCCAACGTATATCAGTATCTAGATATGTATATTTGATTGTTTACATCTGATGATAAGATCGGTATTGTATAGAACTAGCAGTACTTTATAATCGTAATTGCTATTGCTAAAATCATATACCATTTTATTATAAATATCAAAATTCAGAGTATCCCCCAAGTTATATATTTATATGACATTAGGTAGAAATTGTTAGATTGTCTACTGACTTCCGCTATTTGTTTACGTTTTACGATGAAATGTAACCAACTTCACTTTACTTTGGCATAACGACCGGCACGGTGTGAACAGTAGAGTCGGTCGAGATTATTCGACGAGGACAGTCTTGTGTTGGATTTGGTACGAGTAACATGGGAGTCTAGTGTCGATTGATATCATTCAAGGAGGCTATGTGCCAACAAGTTATAAAGGTATGATGTTATTTTCTGTACCTATTACTGTTTAGTAGGTAGACTATATTGTGTTAGTTATAACCGTGGCTTAGTCTAAGAAATATTGTGTTAGCGACTGAGAAATAAACTACTAAGTATGAAAAGGATTTCTACATCTTTACTTTATAAAACATACCCACTTTACATCCTGACGAACAGGCTATTATTTTAATCAATAAATAGCTTATTGACGAGTTTTAGATGATTTCTAGTAAGAGTAGTCTATATATGACTCTATCTCTTTCTATTTAAATATAATAGAACCCCTTATTTTATATATGTTATATTATATACAATAAAAAAATATAACACATGCTTATACTTATTAAAATACAAATAATATTTTTTTGTCTCAGTAACTTTGCTACTGTGACTTTCAGACGAAGCTCCTACCCGTACCTATTAGTTATGGCACATATAATATACTACTATTATGTAATGTTTGATCTTAGTTATATCGCCAACGATCTTCTATTTAGTACGGTTCTATTTATGAATATTTGCAAATGCATAAATTGACAGGCATTTTTTATTGAAACACCTATCTTCATATCTACGAGTACATCCAGCCTTTTATTTTCGATGGAATACTTAATATTTTCTCTTCAATATTGAGTATGAGTAAGTATGTCACGTTTCTTTGAATTAGGCTTTGAGATACATTTTACTCGTTTCAAGCAAAATTATAACAACATTTGAGAGGGCATTTATACACTAGACGAAACCGACACGATACCGATACTATAATGGCTTGAATATAAATATCATTGTCGCTATCGAAACGGTGCGCATGCAAGCGTCTGGTACCAAACGACATTAGCACTCCGACACAGATCATATAATACTTCCGATAATATTTAGTAGTTGTGGCCGTGTCGTTGGCAGTGTGAAAACACATTCATTCACGTCCCACTGGTGCGACGAATGGGAAGATGTCAAAATAACTTCCCATTCGTCCCACCAACTTGCTCAATGGGACGAATAGGAATCAAAGTAAAACAGACAGTAGATGCACAGTACAAGCTCGTTTATGATAGAAACCACTCACCGAAAAGCATTTTGACGACTGTGTAAAGCAGTCTTTAAATCAAGCCGAGGGTGTTATGTAAACGCGAGTACGTGAAGAACGTGAAAACGTAGGCTTTGAGACGTGAGAGGCACGTGGAGGTGTTGGAATAACATTGTTTCACTCAAGTTCTGCTCGTAAAATGTTTTATTTAGATGTATTTTTACATACTTTTATGTGCTCTTTTTTGTAGAAGTATAAAGAGAAAAGGAAGACCGATAAACTTTTAAAAGAGATAAACATTATAAAAGAGAGAGGCGATTAATGCGATGGCGCAAGTTATTATTAATTTATTTAGTAGTAGTGTTGACTTTTAGGTAGATGCTAGAGTTTGACCACGTCTGGAATTAGTTAAATGGGCAACCCCAAACAAATTGGGGTTACTCTCACGAATGTGACATTGTCAAATCGTTTTCGTCACATTTGAATCGCAAACTTAGTGTAGTCAGACTCTATATTTTATTCTTCTCTACTTTTTGTATATGGTTAGAACCTCTATACCCTCGATGTTTTACAATAAGTTATCATCACTCTGCGGAGCTTACATTAAAGGTAATGTTTGTCAACAGTGCGGCTGCGGCGGCGGCGGCGGCGGCGGATGCTCTGGGCGGCTGCGCGCGACGCATGCCGCCGCCGCTGCTGCGCTCACGCACCTTGCCGGCCATCATCGCACCTGGCTTCTCCATCCTGTCGGCGCAGATCGATCCCCAGAGAAGCAATGGTAAGTTTTTTATAATCCAAAAAGTTATCAGTGGGGTCTAGACCCACGGCCTCAGGGCCTCAGGGGACAAGCTGACCAACGAATTTTCTAATACACATACGAAACGATAATTTTGAATGCAAACCATATATATATATTTTTTTTATGATAAAAGTAATGGAACAATCTGATAGCTCACCTGATGTTAAGTAGTAACTTCTGCCTCTAACAATGCATTACCTCACAGAGCAAGTCCAATGAGGACGTGCCCTGTAGGGCAATGCACTGCGTCCATCACTCTGAGACGTAAAGATCTTCAAGTCTCATGTGCCTGTAATTACACCATATGGCAGTAGTCTTCGACTTGGTTCTTGTAGTTTCTTACTCCCTTCGGCAGGTCAAGGTGACTGAATGCCGTTGGGGTTGAATGCCGCAAAAAAACAGTCACCCTGAAAGTTTAGGAGGCCTATGCTCAGCATCTGTGGCAGCATCTCAGCATCTATGGTTAGATGTCACCTTCCGCCATTTATAGGAGCTGAATGTCAGGAAATTATGTTACTCAGTATATATTTGTTTTTTTTTTCCTTTTAAATTCACTGTTTAAGTTATTTTTATTATTATTGTTTCATTTGTATCTATCTATATGTTTTGTATGTTGTGTGCCAAGTAGTAAATAAATGAATGTCTATGTCTAAATTTTCTTAGTACCATAGTCTTCAAAGTCTATTGGTATTTGTAAATTATCAGCGGATACCTCAGCAAATGCAAATAACTGCTGTAAAACGAGGAACCTTTTGAATACAAGAACTTAGATAAAATATCATTGACAGGAACCAACTAAAGTAATTTGAGTACCGCAAAAAGTTCCGATTCGATCCACTTTAACCCTTTCCCAAGCGCTGTGGCGTAGGGTACCGCGTATTGGTTCAATACTTTGTATAGTAAATACGTGACCGATTCAGTGAAAGAGTTTTGTCCAGAATAGCTCTTTATTAGTTTTCCTTTGCCTTTATGAATGGGAAAATATTATTTTTTAGGCATTTAAGGCACACGGGGGTTATTAGTGCTATGTTATTGTAGGACACTGGTATTTACATCATTTCATTTTGACGCTTTGTATATTACTAGCCGTCGCCCGCGGCGTTGCTCGCGTTCTACCCTTTAGTGTGACGTTTCAAAATTCCTTTCTTAGTGCACCCCTACACTATATTAAGGATACTACCCTCCAAATTTCATACTTCTAGGACTTAGGTTTAGGCTGTGCGTTGATTCTCTGTCAGCTTCAAAAGAGTTTTATATTATTTAAAAAAAAATAAAAAATTATAATATACATATTAAACTTTACGTATACTTATTACCTAATTATGTACGAGGGTACGGTTAGTATACTTTGTGTTATTTACAACATATTTTGATAATCGCTTGTCCTTATAAGGCCAAAGAGTAGGTCTTAACTGAAAAATGGTCAAACCTAATCTTCCAGACCAATGTCGCACGGTCGTTCGTAACAGAAGTTATAAGAGGTAAATTGGTATTTATTGCCATCGTAAATTACCCTTGATTTTTCCTTACCTTGAAACGGTTAACATAGATTGTAATGTCTAAGGTCAAATATGATTTATGAACGGATACAAAACGACTAGATTTTTACCCTTGATTAGGTCCTAACGTTGTAAAAAGTATAATTTATGTACCTGACTCGGTTGTGAGTGGTGAGTGGTGACCCTTTTTCGTCTCATGCATTTATTTTTGGTTTCACCCAAATGCTACTTTTGGAGCGCCTGTCTCATAAATAACACTTTATGCCTGATATAAGTATACAGAATGTTACAATTTTCAGGAACCATGAAGGGGATATTGACCTTGATTTTTCAATAAGCACAATCCACTGATTTACTGGTCGAGCACTGTTCCGAACCTAAGCATAGATTTTTGTATGAATATCTCTACTCAAATCTATGCTTGATTATCGATTTGTTTATCAGCATACGAGCCTAAAACTCTGTTACTGAAGAAAAAAAAAAAAAAAAAAGTATTTTCATTCATTCATTCAAAATTGTGAATTGCGGAAGTTTTCTTTTAAAAAAAAACATAATATTAATTATATAACTTTTTAGTGCTGTAAAAATTTAAATGTTTTTGGTAAGCACTTTGTCAATCCATAAATCCAATTTTGTTCATCAAACAACCAATCCGCGACCTAAACTTGTACTGTATAATTACGATGCAGTTTAATTTGTTTTCGCCCGTAAACTGACCATAATGCTGAAATAAACATTACGGCCTCGGTACTAGAGCTGTTACAGCTGTGAGAGCAGGATTTTTTTTTCTAAATTCCGTCTATAAATTAGTAGGACTCTTGAGTCTCCTAATCACCTTAATTTTAAAGTTTTGAAATCAAGGGGATTATGAGACTAACTCAATAAACATTGGTGGGTTATAAATGTGGAATAGTATGCTGCTAAATATTAATGAGACGAGTGTATTTTGTAAATATTGTAAATACTGTACCTATAAGTTGTAAGTTTCTTTGTGAATAGACTGAAATGCTCGTACTAATGAGACTAATTCGAGTTGTAGATACGTCAAGACTCCTGTGACGTGTATTTTTCCTATTTAGTAACGGCACGAACACACGCCTACACTTTTTTTTGTGGTTTTTCAAACATCCAATTAAATTAAAAATATTCCTCTAATGGCCATAATTTACTTTTAAACCATTCTGTATTTAGTATGCAAAAAAACTATTTTAATTTTAAAAGTTTTTGATGAACTGACGCCTCAGATTTTAGCCGGACTCGGAGAAAAAGCCGGAAGTGCTACAACACTACGAATAATCTCATAACTGCCTGCTGTTGTGAACGCTTTTAACTGCGGGTAGTTGTAAAGCGAATTATGGTGGAGTAAGGGTTTATTTTAGAAAAGCTAGACTTTTATCGTCCGACTAAAAGCTTAGTTCAGGTTATGTACCTTATAACCTGATTTTAATAATTTCTAGGCTAAGATTAGATTTTCTATAAAAAAAAAGCTTTTTCCATGGTAATTTTGTCCCGCTGTGCCTTTTAAAGGGGGCGGTTAAAACTTCCATAAGTGTAAGTAACATAGAGTGACTACCTCGAAGCGACTGCAAAATGCTACGCAATGTAACTACTTAACTAAATTGAGAAACACATTTTGAATAATAAATACATAAACCATAAACATGCATACAAGCTTCCCAATTCAAAATGTTTCCAATACGAGACGTTCTGAATCTAAAATCAGGAATATTCAGTGTTCACGCACCCCTGATTTTAGATTGTCGAATTCACCTGAGGATCTATTCCGGAAAACGATGGTCCGTAATACCTGTGTTACATTGCGCAGCTGATTTGTACGTTGCGAGCGGTTGGGAGAAGCGTTCCTGTGTTACCGCGCATTGGATCTAAAATGTTGTAAGGGACGTTTATTTATCGTTCGCAGGATAAATTCCTGATTATCGCAGTTCCGCTTCATAGAATATTAATGTCAGCTTATTGAACGAATCGAAATCAGCAATCATACAACGCTACACACACACACACACCCTCTCCCCATGAAATTACATAGCTAGTTTATTTTTGAAGTGATGTATGGTCTTCCCAACCTAGTTACTTGAATTAGGTATATTACCTCCCCCTAGCTACCTCGTGTGTGTGTGTGTGTATTCTGTGAAATAAAAAGCTACGGCCAAACTGAAGCGTAACCGTACGTTTTCACTGCAAAACATTCACAATAAAACATGCACAACTCTGCGTTAACATATCAATTTGCGTTTCCAACGTCAAACCTTGTGCACGTTTGACCTTTTGAATCTTGTGCAGATGGTTCTAAGGATTTTCTTGATTGTAAAAACAAATCGTTTGTAAGGAATGTGTTGTGAAGGTTTTTAGTCGAAACACGCAGTTAGACGCACAGTAAAATGTACGGATCAGACGTAACAAAACGGATATGTTCAAACTCATGAAATGCGTTGCTTTTTCGCGTCGGTTTGATATTAGCTTAATGCATGATGATTGATGAGTCTTCAGTAAGCTGCAAGTTGAAACATAAAACACAGGACTGCTTACGTGCCAAGGCTTTTAGACATAAAGTTTTAGCAGCTCGAGAAAACTCCATTTTTTTTTGGAGCTACAAATAGCTTTCAACAAATCCAACATTCGAGCTTGCGTTTTCATAAAAACGGTAACTGTCATAATACGGCCGTAAATAGAAGTGAATTTAACTTTCCACCTACTTATTAGGTCTATTTATAGTCTACTTAAAGTCTAGGTTTAACAGATTGCACACTATTGCCTGGTATAAAAACATTTCACAAATACACTCGAAAGCAAACCTTCCTGGTGATCTATAAAAATTTGGATATCTTAGATACCATGCTAGTTTATTATAATTATGAAAGCTAATAATGCAATAAAATAATTAGTTTTATTTAATTACGAAGGACAAAAAAATTATAGTAAGCTATTTATTTCACTAAGCTAGCATACATATCTCCCACGATATGCAATTTTTAATAGATTTTTTTCTCTTGACTGTATGTATGTATCACTGTACCTTTTGTATTTACCTAGATGTATTATTTCTGTCAAAGAAAAAGCCATATTTTTAAATAAACAATGTTGTTGTGTTAAACGTTTGTCGCTTTGTAGGAAACCGAGGTTTAACTTAACCTTTGGCACGTATACTGCTACGTGTTCTATGACTTTGGCGCAGACAAGAAAGGCAAAAAGGTGACGTCGCGTGCTCGATAAGGAAGTGCACTGTCCACACGCGACCGGTAGACGACAGAGATAGTCTAACTTACATTTTTGTCTTGCTTCTAAGCAAGAAAAAATATGCAGTGAAACTTCTAAAGTTATATAAGTTAGCTTTATCAGCGCTTAGCGAAGTTTTATGCAGTGGAAGGATCATACAAAAAAGCGCTAAGAACCAGGCTCTGGTTGCAAGAAACCACCTAGTTTATAAGACAGTTCTAAATGATCCTTGTGAATTTCTTCTTCTTCTTTTAAACCTATATGGCCTGTATCCGTCATTTCGACAGACAATTTTGCCAGTGTCAAGTGTTAAATTTGAAATAATCAGTCAAGTCAAGTCTTCGTCAAGTCGGCTGTCGTTTGGTTTTGAAGAGAAAATGATGGATTTTCTCTTCAAAACCTGGAACGAATTTTCACATTCAGAGAAACCGCTTTACACACATTTATTCCAATGGCTCACACTTTATGTTATGACCAAGTATTATTCTTTAAAATTCCACCAAAATTAAACAACAATACTCACAATAACACAAGAAAAATTATTAAAATAAAAGTGCTATGTTGTTTCAAAAAATGTCAAACCTCGACCCTTGTAAATTTAACTAATAAATAAAAGATTGACTTTGACTTTGTCGCAATGTAGTCTACAGGATTTTTATCATGACAAAAATGGAACAGCCTGATGGTCCCACTGCTTATAATAATACATTATTACACAGATCAAGTCAATTGATTCACTGCGTCCATCACGCTAGGACCCAAAACATGACGTCATGGTGATACTTCATAAAACAACGTCTTATTTCCGAGCCTTTGACTTTCTAAAAACATAGAGATTTAGGTACGCCTTTTCTAGCCAGGTTATTATAAGATAAAGAGGTGTAAATTACATTGGCTTGATAAACTCTCCAAGGCGAGGAGTCTCTTGGCCTCTATCCAACCGTGGGCACGGACCCGGGAGTTAAGTGACGACCTATTAGTAAGCTTTTTGATAAAGCTCGAGCTTTTAAAGTATTTCAACTGTGAAATGGCGCTGCGCTGAAACTTTCATAAAGGGCAACTTTCAGTTTTAAAAGCCATGTAAGTTTATTATACTGTAAGTACCTTTAAGCATACTTTTAGACGTTTGTATGCTATTTTCTGGGTGGTTTATGTTATTTTGCACATTATATTATGTAAATATATAAAACTCTTTTGAAGCTGACTAACAATCAACGCACAGCCTAGGCTATAAGTCCTAAAGGTATGAAATTTGGAGGGTAGTATACTTAATACATAGTGCAGGGGTGCACTAAGAAAGGAATTTTGGAAAGTCACACTCTAAAGGGTCTAGAACGCGAGCAACGCCGCGGACGTCGTCTAGTTTTTAATAATACGCTAAATGGAGGTTACAAATCAAAATTTTCGCAACTGATTACGTAGGTAAATGCCTAATAAAGCATATTCCGTCTCATTATGAAACTGGATTTATCCAAAACCCCTCTCTCTAACTCGTGTTTTGTGCTAAGCCAGGGTTCATTACGAAACAAGCTTTACCACCCTTACGGAGATCAATCTATGAACTTTAGACATAATAAATCTTTCTATGTAAACCTCTTTTACGTTTGAAAAGTACAATGTCTATAGTCACTGCATAAACGAAAATTTCAAAAGATTTCTAAGTTTTTCAGTGCAATTCGCCAGTTTGCTCAATTTTAGTTGAACCTGAAGTAGAAAACGTTGCATTTATCACACTTCTCTACGCCCGTTGGAAACTTCCACATGTGGCACCTTCATATCTAAGATATACTACCTACTTTCGTTGAAGTGTTGAGTAGGAGTCAACGGTGAACAGCTTGGAGAGATATTCTTTTCAGTAATAGGTAGGTTTGTGATGCTTCGAAATCCCGTCACGTAGCAATATCACATCCATCTCTCCATGTGGAGATTGTGGAGCTATGATGTGTGCGATTGAAAGTTGTAAATCTGTAGATTGCCAGTTTTTGAAGGTTTTTGTTTAGTTTTTTTGCCAGGTCTGTGACAACTATAGTACAATTTTTACAGTAAATTATATCTGATATTTTAAACGTAAAAATATTTTGCTAAGTAACTACCTCATGTTATTTCAGGTGTACATAAAGTCATGGACTTGGAAAGTTGATGTAAGAAATTCGAGTTTTGACATTTTTTAAAACAACACCTAGCACTTTTAATTTAATAATTTTTCTTGTGTTATTATAAGTATTGTTGTTTAATTTTGGTGGAATTTTGACCAATAATACTTAGGTCGTAACATAAATTGTGACCCATTGGAATAAATGTGTGTAAGTGGTTTCTCTGAATGTGAAAATTCGTCTCGAAGTTTCGAAGAAAATATCCACCATTTTCTCTTCAAAACAAACGACAGCCGACTTGACGATGACTTGACATGACGTTTATTATTTAAAATATCACACTGGCAAAATTATCTGTCGAAATAACGGACAGGCCTTTACATCTATTGAAGATGATTTATACAGCGTCAGGAGGCAACCTTTGCCTACACTAAACGGGACACTGTAGTGCCTGGGACAATGTTTAGATGGAGTCGGCTTGCCCAGCACCTATACCATTCTCTCAGCCTAGTCAGCCATATCCACAGGAAAGACAAGGTCAATACGTGCGGAGCTAACAAAGCCAAGGGTTTCCTCACGATGTTTTCCATCACCGTTAAGCTCGTGTTAATGCGCATATAAATTTTCCGAAACGAAAAATCTATTGATGCACGGCCGGGATTTGAACCCACGACCTTCGGATTGAAAGTCGAGGTGCAATCCCACTCGGCCAACACGGAACGGATAGAGGCCATAAATAAAAGAAGAAGAAAATTTATGTAACTATTTTGTCATGTTTAAGTAAGATAAAAATAAGGTATTTGTGGCGACACCGGTGCTTTAAGTAGCCCAATAAATTAATTTTATTTGTCGTAGTTATATGTTACGAATAAAGAATTATAAGCTATGGAAGTTGTATTCGAAAGAAGTGCCTTGGAATATTTTCCCAAACCTATAGCAATAATGTATTTCAACTGAAACTTTATTAAACCCTTTTGAAAATGCCATTGAAAGCCTCCGAATTTTAACGAAGCAAAGTTCAAGGTATAACGGTTAATTAGATAAAGGTTTTTATATTAAAATACCATTTCTTTGAGATAAAATACTCACGGTTAACCTTTTCATAGCTGAATTTGATGTATAATTAAACGGAGTCAAAGTTAGAGGAATGCTACATTGTTAAAACCAATTTAGCTTGAACCTCAATAATACTGATAAATTAAGGTAGAGCACGAATAATAAAGCTCAGGACACTGGTTCAAATATTAACGGAGCTTTTGGAAAGTTCGTAGCAAATGGCATTCTATTACCTTGTGATACGGTTCATAATTTGATCAATTACAAATCATTATTAAATACGCGCTGTATATGGTGAACACGTTGGCCAATTCACGTTACAACTATCTTCTAAAAAAAAGGGAAGAATTCGGTTTCATTAATTCTTTTTTTTTCCTTACATATATAAGTCGCTTAGCTTCTTTGCTTCGCTAATTATTTTTTGGATACACAAATATTTATAAAATACAAATTATTTCATAAGATATTATATTTATACATAAATAATTTTTTGGTTAGGCCGGTTTCTGGTTAGTGAAGTCAGTGGCAACATTTTTCTGCCAAAAATGAATACAGCCTCATTACTTTCAATCGTGTTATTCTCTGAAGTTTAGCCTGACATGGCTTTTGTCGGGCTCCGTAAAAAATAGCTCCTTATCCCTCACTGAAGGAGCCTTGACGCAGGGTAGTACTAGCTACCTTCATTATAATAGAGTAGGCTGACCCAGAATTAAGGGTAGTTTTGTAAAAGCAGCTTATTATCAAAGATGGTTGATGTTTTCATGGATTATTGAGCTTGCATTAAAACGTAAAATTGTTGACCGTTTTCAGTTAGATCAAACAAATCTACTTATAGCTAATTCATGGACTTAATCCGAATACGGAAACGGAACACACTGATAAAGTGGTGATAGATCTTTGATTCCTTAAAAAACGGAAAAGAGATTAATTAATAACTTAAACTGTTAGGTAAAATTTGATTTTTTTTTGCAACTAGGTAAGTAACATGATATATCAATTAGTTAGAGTAACTGAGTACCTGTATAATGATAAAATTTACTTTTCTTCAAGATATTATTTATTCACAAAGAAAATTACAACTAATACAGTATTTACAATATTTACAAAATACAAATGGAACAGTTGAGCCATCTACAAACCGTTGCAAACGATTTATAGATAGCTCAACTGGTGTCCAAATCAGTACCAATCGGAAGCGTGCCCAAGACACTGGCTGCATTGCCGCGTTGAAAATTTTTTATTTTTTTATTTTTTTTATTTTTTTTTATTTATGATTAAATAGATACACAGTTGCAAACTGGGTATTTATTTTGGTAATTTTATAATATGATTTTACAAACGTTTTCCAGTTTAGTTAAACACACTAATTACTTCCCCTTAATAAAACTTAAGGGACCTCCGTAAAGTAACTGTCTTCACAACTGTAAAAAATCCGTTTAAAACGGTTGGAAACCCTACCGAAAACCCTTCGTTTGAGAGGTTCCTTTTTCAACGGTTTCTTAAAAAGTTCCGTTGGTCAGGGTTATATAAACTTATTAATTTAAATTGCGTCTCAAGACAATACTGTCCATTCTGGGCAGCTGCCAAGACGATTATTGAAACCCGTCGCACCCCGTTCCCATTACGACATTAATAGTCAATCTACAATGTCTTTAGCTGATCGGTTCGGAACTTGGGTGGGTTGGGAACGATTTAATCCGAAATTGTCTCCACCCCAAGTCACGATAGAACCTTTATCAGGATATCTTTGTGTTGGCTTGGCAGGGTTATTGTATTTAGTGGGTTGTAACAGTTGATTAAATATGTCTCACTTGCAATATAATAATAGTATAATAATAGTTTTTTATATCATTTTGTACCTATTACTGGATCTTGTGTCAGAAATAAAAGATTATTATTATTATTATTTAAAGGTTTTTTTTATCTCGAAATATAAATATTTCGGTAATAATGAAGCTCATGGGCCTAAGCCAATATTATTAATATTAATTTTCGACCCGATTATTCCGTCAGTTAATCTGTAACTCTGTCTGTCTGTCTGTTGCGCTTTCACGCCAAAACTACTAAACCGATTTGAATGAAATTTGGTACACAGATAGTCTAGAGCCTGAGAAAGGACATAGGCTACTTTTTAATGCGAAAAAAGGGTTGTAAGGGGTTGAAAGAGCGGGGTGAAAGTTCCTTAACCTTTTTAATGAAAACTTTATTACTGTCACATTTGAAATAACTGTCAGTTGTTTGACAGTAAGAGTTTGAATGACAGGACAGACGTCTGTCGGGTCAGCTAGTTTGTCTTTATTTCTCATTAACTTCCGCCATTTATGTTTATTTGTTTTGAACCAATTTCTACCTTAAAAAATATACTGAACCACTCCAGATAAACCAGTTTTCTTACTAAAACCCGCTTTTTAGTTCTCCCGATCGAAAAATGAGTTGAACCTGTAAAAAACACTTGCTGCTTGCATCCGAACATATTTTCTCACAATATTACTACAGTATTTCGTATCTCTCCCCGAGACTGATGTAGAGTCAACACATTATGTGAATTTCCCTAGAGTTCTGTTATCGTTGACGCGATGTTGAATGTCAAGGTTATAAAATGCAGCGTAAAATGCTTGAGGGAAATATTTAGTTCGCAAATGTACCCAACGTGTTCGCAAAATGTAGTTATCGGTGGTATTCGACACAACTTCTTATCTTCTCCTCTGAGGGTTGACGAAAACCCACCTAAGTTTTCCTTACTACTCTATATCTCATCATCAGACTTTCTGATCAGGAAGCAAACCAAAGGATTAGGTGGAAGGAACTGCTATAATAGCTGACGTTTATTGTGGTACTCACTATTTTCTAAACCAGTTCGGGTCCTAAGTAACTCAAACTTTTTTTTACTCAACTAAGTAGGTACTCCATTTGATTTTGACCCATCTCTACTGAAAGCTTGCTAGACAGAGGCTGACCATATTTTTCCATGCCGTGCACGGCAAATATATAGTCTGTAGGAATATATTAAAATAAAGAGGAAGAAGGGGATGGACTAGAACTTTTTTGGCGGGCGTAAAGGTAGTTTGGATAAAAAGTTGTATTTCAGAATAATATAAGATTGAGATGAACAAAAGTGCTTTAATTTCTACCACCACCACGCCGAGAGAGATAGATACCTTTCTTTCACTACTTTGATACGAACGATGCCTAATAACACTAAGTATTCAATAACTACCTACTATTCTCGTTATGAGCCATACGCTGCATTGAATAGTTAAAGAGTTGGTTAAAATCTAGCTCTGACACTGTTTGTCATAACCTGTTAGTACTACAGCAATAAAAAATTAAATAAATATTCTTGGATATTACACACTATAAAAACGAAATAAAAACAGCTGAATAAAGTTATGCAACGATTATAAGTAGGTAGGTATATTAATGCCTGCTTCCAGATTACATGCACGACTAGCCGTCGCCCGCGGCGTTGCTCGCGTTCCCTTTATGTGTGACTTTTTTTTTAGTGTGACTTTACAAAATTCCTTTCTTAGTGCACCCCTACACTGTATAAGGATACTAACCTCCAAATTTCATACTTCTAGGACTTATGGTTTAGGCTGTGCGTTGATTCTCTGTCAGCTTCAAAAGAGTTTTATATATATTGATATGATATACAAATGTTTAATACATGCCACATGACCTGTGACTCCTCAACTATAGCGGTATCTCTTAGCATAATATGCCTGAAGGTTATGAAATGCAACGCGTTGACGCGCGAGGGACCATTCAGATTATTCAGATGCAGGCTAGCACACCCTTGACCGAGATGACGCCATCCAGAATGGCTCTTATGAAAATGTAAGTAGAACTTCTATTTATTCTGCATCGGTTTTAGGGTTACGTTCGAATGGATAAACATGTTAAGGTCTATCTTATAAAATGTTACAGCGGATATAATGTTGGTGTCTTGAGGCTAGAAACTGTGTTTTAAAACCATTTTAAAATTTGTTTGGTGCAGGACTGGTGCCTGAGATAGGCCTGTGTTACGAGTAAATAGAAAGCATTTTTTTATATAATACTAGCCGTCACCCGCGGCGTTGCTCGCGTTCTACCCTTTAGAGTGTGACGTTTCAAAATACCTTTCTTAGTGCACCCCTACACTATATAAGGATACTACCCTGCAAATTTCATACCTCTAGGACTTATAGTTTATGCTGTGCGTTGATTCTAAGTCAGCTTCAAAAGAGTTTTATATATATTGATGATACATACATAAGCGTTTGACCACTATACCACGATGTAAAGCATTATCTAATTCAGTTTTATTTTACCCATCGCTTGCCAATTCAAGAATTTCATTAGAAGTTAGTTCGTAGACCTTTGTAAGTTAAATTCAAAGCTTCTTAACTAGTAAACACGAGAAGTCAGAGATCTACACCGGCAATGGCTTAACCAAACATTTCAATATTCAGCAGGCGGTGTATACTAATCAATTAATTAACAAGGCGTCACCAGCGGATTGCGATACTGAGGTCTGGCTTCCGAAGGTCTTATGGAAACCGTAGTATAGAAGTGCCAGTGTTTTCTAATATGGGTGCATTTTACCAATATTCATTTATTTACAAAGAAAATTACAACTAATACAGTATTTACAATATTTACAAAATACACATGAAACAGTTATAAGCTATCTACAAACCGTTGCAAAGGATTTGTAGATAGCTCAACTCGTCCAAATAAGTACCAATAATATCAATTCTTTATCCAGAAATACTGAAAACTTTAGTATGTACCACCATCTAGACAAGGTATGCTAAAAGGTAACCACGAGAAGATCCTGGATTTTTACGATTTTATTGAATACTAGCTGATACCCGCAATTTGTACACATCCACCAAAATATCTGTCAACCAGCATACGATGAACCTCGTAGCAAATGGCTGTTTTTTGTTTAGAGAGTTCAAGCTTGATCTAAGAATCCACGTCTTTGATTTCAATAAAATATAGCTTATGTTTCAATCCGAAAAAAAGGCTTCTGAATAGTATAAGTTTCATTGAAATTTATACAGTAGTTTAGGCGTGATCCGCAAACAGACAAACTCTATTTTTGAAATCAGAATCGTTTATTTAGTAGATCTGCATATTTAGTTTTCCCATATCTTTAATTTTAGTTTTTGGCTTTTTTACAGTTTTATAATAGTATTGATAGAAAAGGTTTTTGACTTTGACTTGCATTAAGTTTATTATTAACAGGGATGGAGTTTAATTAGGGTGGGTATTACCACAGATCATATAATACTATACGTATTACGCTGATATGATGAAACGTTTCATACTTCAGATTTTATCTAAAGTCTTGGTTTGAGTTATTATGACGTAATTAATTCGTGGGCACGACTCCCTTTCCCCTGTTGACAATAATGAGACCGGCAATAAGACGGAAATGAAGATATTTTAGTAACAAGGGGTTTGAGTACTTTGAAGCAGTATTTTTGACCAAATTAAAGCAAAAATGAAAAAAAAAAAACATTATTATTATATTTTCTGCGATTCTTTGTTTATCAATAGGCGTCATGGCTCAGTCGGTAGTAGCTCTGCCTTCCGTGCTGTGGGTCGTGGGTTCGATCCCCACCGAGAGCAAACATTTGTGTGCTGTAAACATAGATGTTTGTTCTGTGTCTGGGTGTTTCTATGTATTATATGTATTTATTTACAAAAAAAAAGTATGTATGTATTCTATCAGCCATCTAGTTTCCATCGTACAAGCTTTGCTTAGTTTGGGACTAGAAGGCGTTGTGTTAAGGATCCGTGAATATTTATATTTATATTTATTTAAATATTTAATAGATTATAATAAACAAAGCGGCCTAAATCAATTTTAGTGCCCGAGCAAGTTAAACCACAAACAATTCCGTGAAATGTAACAAAGCGTCTAAATATATTATTTTCACCAAATGCCAGCAGTTCATACTTGAAATTTATTTTGATAGAGATTAAGTAGGTGTCTCAATTTACGTTATACTCGTACTTTAGCTGCGGGCAATGACAACAAG
This sequence comes from Eulithis prunata, assembly GCA_918843925.1. Taxonomy (NCBI): domain Eukaryota; kingdom Metazoa; phylum Arthropoda; class Insecta; order Lepidoptera; family Geometridae; genus Eulithis; species Eulithis prunata. The sequence goes on along the minus strand of OU974014.1, from coordinate 2,424,266 downwards.
AATAACATAAATTATTAAAATTGCTTTGTAATTTACCTACAGAATAAACAGTGAGCGAATCATTTTGGGGTGTAAATTCTTCTCGTACCAAAGGGTGGTTCGAATCGCTGGTATTTTTTGTTTCGGGTTCGTTGCTTCATTTGTTTGTTTGTTGTTCCTCAATGAAGTATGTTGATAGAGCAATGTACTCGATAGTCGACTAAAATACTACTAGTACAAGTCCGGGTACCAAATACATACTGAGACTCCGTGATAAATTATTTTTATATTATCTATCTATCTATCTATTCAGCCTGTATGCACCCACTGCTGGGTATAGGCCTCCTCTTTAGTACGCCAGTCTCTCCGGTCCTGCGCGAGTCTTCTCCACTGCTGCCCAACTACAGCGACAATATCATCGGACCATCGGGCGGGTGGTCTGATAATAAGAGAATGACAGGTGGAGTAAGGCGCTAACTGCATGTCGTCCAAGAACCGGTCACAGAAATGTCGGTCGTCCTGCAGCAAGATGGGCAGACGATATCGCTGTCATAAGCGGGCAAAAATTGGATGAGACTGGCACGGGGTCGTAAGGAGTGGTACATCAAAAGAGAGGCCTATATCCAGCAGTGGGTGAAGTCAGGCTGTGGATGATGATGATGATGATGAAATGAGATATTACAAAAAAACCAAAAAGATCTAATTATTCTAGTTTAATATAATTAAAATAACGACGCAAGACTGCTTCTAGTTTTTTTTGCAAAGATTTACGATCTAATCGTATCTTCATAACTTGAAAATGTTTTTTACAATAATTCTTTGTAACAAAATATTCCTGAAAAAAAATTATCCAAGTTTTTTTCAAGTAAATTTTAAATTGTGATCTCGGCTGAAAAGTGCTCTGCGATAAAGAACATTTTCAAGGATAATTTTCTTTGTCATCCGTTTAACAGGGAAAAGTTAAGCAGTTGGTCGATAGAATTAAAACCTATAAATTCATCGAGATGTTTTTTCATAATCGAAGAATATTTTCTATGATTTCAAATAACTTGATCTCATTCGATGTTAGTAAAATGAGATCGAATTATATTTTACTGAATTGATTTTATCAGATTTTACGAAGGCGCATGTAAATTTATCGGATTATACGACGCTAGACATCAATTTATTTTACAAAAATTGCGGCAAGGTGTACCAAATCTCAAAATGTCTTCCAAGGAAAATAAAATGGTTTATTGTCATAATCCCCACTAAGTTGTCCCCACCAGTAGGGATTATGACAATCATCAAAAAAAATTGGCGTTTTCTTCACTAAGGAAGCCAAAGGCCTTAGGTCATAACCGCAGCCTCTGCTAAAAAAGTTTCTTCCATATAACATAACAAGTTAGTGCATTTTATAAAACCATGAATTAAATTATGGAATCTAACACGACGGCATAAAATTCATTAAATTTAACAAATGACCTCTTGTGCGTGACAAGCCTAAGGCTAAAATATTTGATTTACAAGCAACTTGTTTATTACGCCAAAACCAGTGCTAACTTTCATAATACTGGTTTGTGCCAACATTTTCCGGCTTGGTTGGCAGGCTCATGAATTATTAATTCGTTGTGGGAAACTGCCTTCCTTCTAGGTGTTACCTCTCATAATGTACACTTGAGAACAATGAATTCGGGTCACCGACGTAATCCCAAATATCCGCGAAATCTTTCAGATCACTGAAAGGGTAACAGCAAACTAAAATCGTCAACACGACAAATTATGTAAAATAAAATCTCTGTATTTTTTAAATTTGTATTAAATACAGATTCTGTAATAAAAAAAATGTATTCACCCGAGGTTTTGGTGAAGAAAAAGGTCACGTTGAAGCGAGATGTTCTTGAAAATGACATCTAAATAAGAAAAGACAAACTGTGACAGTGCGTTCCATTTCATATTTATGTTCACGATATTCGTGGACCTGAAAGTTTTGTACTGTACTTCCGAGATTATAATGTTTTATTTCAGTGCCCCAGATTCATTGCTCGTATGTATTTTTCCTCAAAATTAGGTGGTGGCTACTGATATTTCTCGGAAAAGATATCATCGTTGTCACCGTACGCGTATAATTTACTTATTTTACGGAATATAGTAAATAATTCCGTTTTTTGTGGCGTTAAGTAGTAAAAGATGCGACGACAGTAAGATATGGAGATGTCGTTTGTTCAAGGTGCTGTCTTGGTAGCATACAAAAAAATTACTCCAGTGTCAATATTAAATCATCACTGATAGTTTTTCATACTAAGTAAGCACTCAGGATTTCCAACGAAACAACAAATATACCAAGACACCCAGTCTTGGTATACAAAAAAATAACTTCAGTACCTATTACATATCATAATCACTGATCGTTTTTTGTAATAAGTACTCAGAGCCCCAAGTCTGTGCATTTGTTTTGACTTTCGACTCGATTGTAGCACACGCAAACGCATTTGGGAATTGCACAATTCCCAACAAAATTAAAAAAAAACTCAGGGCTCAGAGCCTTGAGTCTGTGCATTTGTTTTGATATTATGTAAACCTCGATACGTTGAGTTATCGGATAAAACCTGCCTTTTTTGATGTGAACTTATCACACCAGAATCAAAATACGGCTTCAGACGCGCACCCTTTGGGCACAGAACCGAGAAAGGTAGAAAAATTTAATATGTAAATCAACCTACATTCGGTTCTGCAGATGCTTTTCAGCAGTAGATATTCACGTCAAAATGTCGACCCTCGTTTTGTCGATATCCAATGATAGCTGAATTATTGCTGCAGCTATTCTATACTCTAAGTTAAGGGTCGTAACGACTAGAGCTTTTGTTAGTGACAATGTTTGCTGAAACTCGTCTCAATTGGTACATACGCATTGTTAACTGTTCCTCACAAGTGGTTTCACACTTCTGTAGTTTTCGCAGTTCGAACAGCAAACTTCGATAGTTTCTTCATGTAGATAACAATATGTGCAGTAGGTACGGGTAGATAAGAAGTAGGTCTGTACTTACTTAAAGTTTCTTTATGAACCATCAATAAAGCACCTTGTACACGGTGAAATCGCAAACGGAAACGGAACATTGCACATCTAGCTTGGAGCATGGCGCTTGTCATGTGCCAAGAATTCAAATAACCTACGTCTAATATAGTATTATATGATCAGCCCCCGTATTGCAAGCTCTGAACTGCGTTCACTGCCATAATGTCAAGTGACGTGGCTACAGATATACGAAAACAAAGCACTTTTATTTTAATAGTTTTTCTTGTGTTATTGTGAGTATTGTTGTTTAATTTTGGTGGAATTTTAACCAATAATACTTAGGTCGTAACATAAAGTGTGAGCCATTGGAATAAATGTGTGTAAAGTGGTTTTTCTAAATGTGAAAATTCGTGTTAGGTTTTGAAGAGAAAATCCACCATTTTCTTTTCAAAACAAACGACAGCCGACTTGACAACTGACTTGACTTGACTTATTTATTACAATTTTAACACTTGACATTGGCAAAATTGTCCGTCGAAATGACGGACAGAGGCCATTAACGAAGGGAAGAAGAAGAAGAAGCTTTTGACGGCAAAAAATGCGCCGAAACGAGCTAATGTCACTATTTAGTCACAGAATACCAATGATTTAGTATGAAAACAGTTCAGAAAACCTGCCAGGCTTAAACCTGGCAGGTTTTCATAAGAAAACGATACCCTCACTGTGCCCACGCATAGCGCACTAATCTTGTCTCTCTAGAGAGCGATCGTGCGATTTTCAAACGTTTTGACATTTGAGCGGAATATATTTGGTTTTGATATACCTAAATCTTTTACAGGCTTTCAAAGGTTATAGGCGTTTCCATGTAAACATTATTGGGCGTTGGTTTGGTTTTGATAATAATCTTTCACACAATGAAAGCGGCTAGAGCAGAAGCAGCACTAACCACATATTAAAAATGTACCGAAATAAAATATTTTGTATTTTGTAGTATTTAGAGCCATGCATTGCAGTATAATGCGTTTTAGTAGTAGTAGAGCTCTTTGTGAGAGCTCGTCCGGGGAAGCACTACCACCGTACCTATTTCTGCCGCCAAGCAGCGATGCTCGCATTGCTGTGTTCCGGTTTGAAGGGTAAGGGCGCCGGTGTAATTACAGGCACATGAGACTTCAATATCTTTACGTCTCAGAGTGATGGACGCAGTACATTGCCTTACAGGGCACATCCTCATTGCATTTGCTCTGTGAGGTTTGCATTGTTATAGGCAGAAGTTACTACTTAACATCAGGTGAGCTATCAGCTTGTTCCATTACTTATATCATAAAAAAAAAACATTCTGTGAGAATGCCTAATATAACGTGGTCCGCGGGACCACTGCAACTATTTGCAAAGTTCCCGCATGTAATATAAGCCTTCCAAGGCAAAATACCTGCAGCTGCGATGTCACGTAGTTCTCGTAATTTTGGGTTTGCGGTCGTACCACTTACTAAGATGGGAATCGAGATGTGTTGTGATCCAATCCATAAGCTCCTACACAGCGATACCCACTTATTGTTTGTTCCGGCTGGCTTGAAGGGCCAAATTGGTACCGGAATTACGTACACTCGAACGTTTCTCTCGATACTTCGGGTTAAACACATTCAGACAAAAGGGTTAAAAATTGGGTCACGATTTCATTGTGGAAGAGTACTCGAAGTAAAAAAAGTCAAAAGCTGGTAATTTTTTTTGTGGGTTCTTAATAATCTATTTAGAAACTAGCAGTCGCCCGCGGCGTTGCTCGCGTTCTAGACTCTTTAGAGTGTGACTTTTCAAAATTCCTTTCTTAGTGCACCCCTACACTATATAAGGATACTACACTCCAAATTTCATACCTCTAAGACTTATAGTTTAGGCTGTGCGTTGATTCTCTGTCAGCTTCAAAAGAGTTTTAGATAATTACTAGACGTCTCCCGCGGCGTTGCCCGCGTTAGAGTGCGACTTTTCAAAATTCCTTTCTTAGTGCGCCCCTACACTATATAAGGAACCTACCCTCCAAATTTCATACCTCTAGGACTTATAGTTTAGGCTGTGCGTTGATTCTCTGTCAGCTTCAAAAGAGTTTTATATATATTGATGATGATATATTGATATTGATTAGGGTATGTTCACACAGCCTTGCGTTGCGTTTTATCAGAATACGTTTTTGTTCGGTATTGGTGCATGAAGGCACGGATCTGAAAAATATTGATAAAATCGGTCCTTTAAATACGGACCCTCTGAATGTAACCCTTAGGCATATTTTTATCTATTTCATTATGTTTGTCCAGCAAAACTTTCTGTTCAGTATTTTCCTTGTATTCAAACAGTGTTGGTCCCGGATCTAGCATTCTCAGATTCTTAGTACCTACCTATTATTATTTCACCAACAAAACATTTGCTTAACTATTTACGTCGGTAAAAAGCTTCGCCAAGTCCTTTTTGCAATACGTGTTTTGCTCCCTGCAGCTCAGCGTGATATATTCCAGAAATCCCCACCAAGAAATCCCTACCAGTGGGGATTTAAGTTTTTTTTTTCAGAAATTCCCACTGCTACGACGTTGGCACTAGCATCGCTATCCCTACTACAAGTAGGTACTTTAATATGCAATATTGCCTTCGGTAAATGCAGCAGTATACATGCATCGTCTATTATCAGAGCGAATGAACAACATTTACACCGTTCAACATTTTCTTTACATCACATTTTCAAGGCTGACGTCACTTTATTCGATCACACAATAACACTGCGTGTTTACGCGATACTTTGCTACTCGTTACCCAACACCTGCCGACGACATAAAACTGAGCTTATAAAATGCGCAGGTATTGGCAGTATGATAGGAATGTGGCTGGTTGCCAAGCGAAATATTTTTACTGTGAATATACTTGTCAAACTTATGTAACAGGACTAGCTGATACCCGCGACTTCGTATGCGTGCGAAACTTTCCACCAAAATATCTGTCAACCAGCATACGATGAGCCTCGTAGCAAATGGCTGGTTTGGTTTAGAGAGTTCAAGCTGTATCTAAGAATCCCCGTCTATGATTTAAATATAGCTCATGTTTCAATCCGGAAAAAGAGCTTCCGAATGGTAGAAGTTTCGTTGAAATTGGGCGTGATCCGCAAACAAACAAACATTCAAACAGACAAACTCGATTTTCAGAATTAGAATCATTTATTTAGTAGATCTGCATATTTAGTTTATCCATATCTTTAATTTTAGTTTTTGGCTTTTTTACAGTAGTTCTGTAGTAATAGTAAATATAGATTTGTTGTAAAAACGCTCATACATACTGTGCATGCATAGTAACACCGAGACGTAGATTAAAAATCTACGTTTGCACACACAAATGAATGTTCTCAGCGGGATCAAACCCACGGCTCATTGCACGAATGGCAGAGCTATAACAATGACGCGTGTCAAAAATATTTCATGCAATCATTGAGCCGAGTGTGTCGGACTACAATCGTTCCAAAATAATAGCACATTTCATAATGGATTTCACTAGTCTATTCAATTTTGAGCATGGCTCGCTTAATTCCATGTCAGGCAGCATGTCGACCATTGTCCGCCTATTCAGTCGGTTTGACTCAGTGACCTGCGAACTATGGTGCTAGTTTCATTGGTCCAATGACTGGAGTTTACGATTGACCACTTCTTATGTCACTAGTTTCATCTTGCGTGTTAACTTAGCGGGAAATGAGAATACCCATGTTATAAATATACGTATAATGCTGTTATAGGTAGAAAACTGCGTTAGGCGTAACAAGTTACATAAATGAAATTCCAGACATAATAAAAATAAAATAAAATATAAATTCTTGGACATTTTACAAAACGCCCTCTAGATTCAAACTAAGTAAAACTTGTGCTATGAGAGCTAGATTGCTGATAATACTTAGGTACATACTTTTTCAGTCATATTAAGCTCACGTTACTTACATAATAATATTTTTTTGTTTAAAATGCAGAAAATTATCAAACTTTGCTACACAATAGCTAACATTATCTTATTTATGCGTCGTATTAATTTTAGCTACATTCGAATTTAACATAACACGATGAAATTCACTTTTCCTTTGTGCATCTGTTGTAAAACTGATTTCCAACTAAAATGGTTTGCTATAGAACCTCCCGGGAATGGCTCGTCAGTGCCAAAACACTTTCAGCGTATAACACGCTACCTTCCTTCCGGTACCGGAAATGAAGGAAGATTTACTGCGAAGAAAATGAAATTGCAAAACTTCGGTTTGGCTACGGTAGCTGCTACGCGGCTACGGGTGGGCTACGGCGTAGCACTCGTAGCAAACCAAACTTTTAATTCCTTGAATAACGCACACCTTCATGTGGATTCTCTTAACAAAATCTGTCAAATAAGTCTTATGCCGATGAAATATAAAAAAAATTGGATTAAAGATATTTTATTACTCAAAAGAAAACATTTCCCTTATCAATCATCAATATATATAAAACTCTTTTGAAGCTGACATAGAATCAACGCACAGCCTAAACTACAAGTCCTAGAGGTATGAAATTTGGAGGGTAGGTTCCTTATATAGTGTAGGGGCGCACTAAGAAAGGAATTTTGAAAAGTCGCACTCTAAAGGGTCTAGAACGCGAGCAACGCCGCGGGCGACGGCTAGTCAATATATATAAAACTCTTTTGAAGCTGACAGAGAATCAACGCACAGCCTAAACTATAAGTCCTAAAGGTATGAAATTTGGAGGGTAGGTTCCTTATATAGTGTAGGGGCGCACTAAGAAAGGAATTTTGAAAAGTCGCACTCTAAAGGGTCTAGAACGCGAGCAACGCCGCGGGCGACGGCTAGTACAATATATAACACTAAATGTAATTTAAATTGTTTTGTTGATGACGTACACAAAATTAAACTAAATATAAACTATTAGAAAATGAATGAGAGTCTTCTGTAAAACAACTGTGTATTTATTGAGTTGTTCTACTTTCAGGATTTATTTCTATTCATGTAAGTTTCTACGTATTTTCAGAGCACCATGTAATTTCTGTACGTGGCCTGATTTACCTGACGTGTGGTCAAGCGTATACCTACCGTCCATTCACCTGTCTGACACAGTAGTTATTAGTCTAGACAGTATTATTGTAGGTCACATTGGTTGTATTATAAGTCCAAAAAAGCCCTATATTGTCTTGAACAACGGGGTCTTAATCTTAATTTTAGTCACTTTGATTTTATTTAAGCAAAAAAAATTATCATTGTATATATGACATTACTAGCCGTCTCCCGCGGCGTTGCTCGCGTTCTACCCTTTTGAGTGTGAAGTTTCAAAATTCCTTTCTTAGTGCGCCCTTACACTATATAAGGATACTACCCTCCAAATTTCATACCTCTAGGACTTATAGTTTAGGCTGTGCGTTGATTCTCTGTCAGCTTCAAAAGAGTTTTATATATATTGATGATGATGATTTCGGTGGACGGCTTTGCTACGCCGTATCACATGTTATCCTAATTTGGGTACCAATGTTGTCCAACCTGAAGTAACACAAAATTTATAATAATTTTAATTCTGTATGATTCTGGTATGTTTCTTAATCAAATAAATAAATTTTAATTTCGATTAACTAAAGGTAAAATAGACGATTCTATATAAACGTGTGGCAAGACAAATTTTTTTGCTTTGATTTTGTTGAGAATTCATCGTTAAAATTATTCCAGTCAGTGCTAAAGTAGAAAAATTTAGCATTTCACCAAATTATCTTAAGATTTTTTTCATACAAAGTGTTGCCAAATGCCAAGTTTGAAAAACATTTCCAAAAAAGGTTGTGTTTGACTGAGATAAAGCTATTTGTCTCACTCTAGCCTAATGTAGGGCCAGTAAGCAAAGATCCCATTACTATACTCTCCGCGACTGGTGAAAATGAAGTTAAATTGTTTAGGTAAGAGGAAATGCGAACATTTTTTACTACTGCGTGGGTATTTTTGTTGAAATAAGACATGAAAAGCTCTTAAAATATTACGAGAAAGCACATTTATTTTGTAACCTCTAATAATAGGCCTTTACATCCATTTAAGATGATTTATACAGCGTCAGGAGGCAACCTATGCCTGCACTTAACGGGACACTGTAACATCTAGCATCTTTGTAATTAGTTCTACGTATTTTCACGAGATTAGTAATTTTAAGGAAGAACTACCCGACTACGGCGAAGCAAAAAGGAGGTATATGATTTTGTACTTGTATCTCTCGCTTGAACAAGAAATGTTCCAATCGAATGTTTAGGAATGACATTTCTAAACAAACGCCACTAATCATCATTATCAATATATATAAAACTCTTTTGAGGCTGACTTAGAATCAACGCACAGCCTAAACTATAAGTCCTAGAGGTATTAAATTTGAAGGGTAGTATCCTTATATAGTGTAGGGGTGCACTAAGAAAGGAATTTTGAAACGTCACACTCTAAATGGTAGAACGCGAGCAACGCCGCGGGCGACGGCTAGTAATAAATAAATATTCACGGACATTTAATAATGGCAGTTACTCAACTGTGTAAATAAAATGAACTATGCCCAATACCCATGTATGATCAGGGGCCTTATGCTTACTTCGACAGAGATTTTAATCCAATGAGGATGACGTCATATCTCGGCCGAAAACCCACTAATGATCAAGTTTTCGACGTCATCTTGACGTCATCCGTATTAGAGTAATCTCTGCCGAAGTGACCTCAATGCCATAGTTTTACTTGAACGTATGTGACCGACATAGTCTTGTACAGTTTGGACGATTTGTTTTCTCTAGCGACCAGAATGTCGACTTGCGTAAGGGCAAGTTTTAAGTTACTTTATGGGCGTGACCACCATGTGCCCACCTCTTTATAACACCTAAGTTATGTGAGTCTGAATAATTAAAACCTACTCACGCACCAAGCCTACATTAATTCACGTCATACGCGCCTATTTTAATGAGAATATTTTTTCTCTTCTGTTTGCAAAATTAATAACACAGACCTTATTAATAATGGGCATAAATTACACTCAGCTTATTAATTTTGTAATTCTAGTGCTGAACTCAAAACTGATTTACGAAATAACTAGCTGTCGCTCGCGGCTTTGCTCGCATGGTAGCAGCATAGGTACGTATTATTTGGTTAAAATCTTTGATCCTTATTTTAAACCCTAAGGGTGCGACTTTTCAAAACTGCTTTCTTAGTGCACCCCTACACTACATAAGGATATAGAACCTCAATTTCATACCTCTATGACTTATTAGAATCGATACTATGTAACGAATGGCGGAACTCAACATTCAACCCGCCCAAGTCTAGTCTAGTCCCAAACTAAGCAGAGCCTTGTACTATAGAAATTAGAGTGCTGATAAAATACTTTTTTTTTTGTAAATACATACCTACATAATAAGTAGTAACACCCAGACATAGAACAAACATCTATGTTTGCCACACACAAATATATGTTCTTGGTGGGGATCGAACCCACGACCCACAGCCAGGAAGGCTGCTATTACCGATTGAGCTGTGACGCCGCCGGCCTAACTAACCTTTGTTGCTATTTAAACCTTCCCATTTCATGTTTTTAGTGAATCATTCGGTCTAGGAATCATTTCTGGGTCCACTAGGAGTTAAAATTCTTTTTAAAATAAGAAGATCATCAGATTTGCATACTCATTTCCCTCAGTCAATATCGGACTGTAAATGTTCCGAAAACGATTTGACTAAGGAAGCGGGAATTGCACCAAATCACAAGAATTCCTTTTGTACGCCGGAAGAGTAATTGAATCATTTCGGGCCGTTCAGGCGCGTGTATAACGTGAATTATGGTGAAATCTGATTGTCTCTTCACTGACTCTCATAATGTAATAGCGTGTTACAGAATAAGGCATAGTTAGTGTTAGTTATAAGGTATGGTTGGCGCTTATAAAACTCTTTTAAAGCTGACTGACAATCAACCAACGTAGTCAACCAAAGTATGAAATTTGGAGGGTTGTATCCTTATATAGTGTATGGGTGCACTAAGAAAGAAATTTTGAAAAGTCACACTCTAAAGGGTCTAGAACGCGAGCAACGCTGCGGGCGACGGCTAGTAGTAAAAATAAACTGGAAAAATATTACCAACACACAATTTTTCTTTGACAAATTATATCTACCTATATTTTTTTCTTTTTAAAAGCTACATCCGTCACTTGCCTGTAGACGATGCAAACCACATTCTTCGAGTTAGTATGATGTTCAAATGAGCCGGAAGGTTAATATGGTGAAGTTTGGACGTAATTTTCTTTAAGAACATTTCTGTTTGTTTCGAAACCTCTGTAGATTTTCCTCTAACTTATCCTTAGCGGTTCTAGCCCAGTGGTCATTCTTCTGCTCGCTAGGGATAGCAAATGTCAAAAATTAATGGGAAGTGGTAACGCACGTGACTAATCCTTCAGAAATGTCAACTATTCGTTTTCAAAGTGTCAACTTGGCTTAAAAAAGCGTTTAAAATGGTTATTCATTTAAATATGTAGGTAACCAAAGGATTTAAATAGGTATTTAAATACATACAAGAATTTCACGAACCAAGATTGTTTAATCGTGGAATCCGTAATTCTTTTTCAAACGAAAAGTGCTCAATTTCTTGAAAATGTTTTATCTCGAGTATTCCAGACACGTGCACCAAGCCTTTTACGTTTTGTTATAAGGTTTTAAGGCTAAGTTAACGCTCAGTTACACTTTTGGGGTTCTGTAATAAAAGTGTGTTAACGGCGCTATATTCAAGACTGTCTGTCTGCTACACGATTGTATATTGGATCTTCTAAACGTTACGTTATTTGTTTAAGAAATCCGACTCTCAACAATCCTTTGTTAGTATTTTTAAGACTTATTTAAGTACTCGATATATTAATGTTATCGACACAGATATATAATAGGTACTCGATTTTCGGTTGTTATTTGGTTACAATTGCGACAAAAGTTACTTTTACATTTTTTTAAAGTTCTCGTGATTCTCATGAAAATTCTTTATTAGTGTGTGGTTTGGCTTTACTTAGGTATCTGTTAGTCTTAGCCAAAGAAGGAAAAATTTGATGATTTTTGTTTTCTTAGTTATTTTTAACATTTTTGATTAATTATCTCTTCAGCGTTAATCAATAATGTTAACTGTTCTGGTACTGAATTCTAGTTGCCTGAGTTTGACTCACACTTGACCAGTTTACTGTATAAAATTTTCATCCCGAACTCTTATGTAATCACGGCAAGTGCTACTTCTGCTTATGTCAAGAGATGCGTAATTACGAACGTACTGGGAAAGGAAATTACATTTCCAGTGAAATTCTGTGAAAATGCTCTGTTAGTGATAAGATAATTTGATTTGATCCAACTTTTATAGCACCACATTAAAACTTTAGTATTTAAGTAATGTATATTTCTTTGTAAGAATGTTCATACAAAAAAAGTGCTAGGAAACAGGGGGGCAATCGTTACCTCATAAAAACCTGGCAGGTTTAAGCCTGGCAGGTTTTCTGAACTGTTTTTCATACTAAATTATAGGTATTCTGTGAGTACATAGTGTCATTAGCGCATTTCAGCGCGTCAAAAGATTCTTGTTTTCGTATATCTGTAGCCACGTCGTCGCTTGACATTATGTTGGGCAGCGAAAGCAGTTCAGAGCTTACGATATCGGGGCAGGTCGTAGTTTCGTTGTTTCTTGTCCGTTCTTCTAGACACTGGTCGCGAAGAACTGGGGCCTAGAATCATCGAGTTTATAAGACGATTCTAAATGATCCTAGTGATTTTACTGAGTAAAAGCTATTTTGACCCGTTTGAAGTTTTTTGGTGCAAAGTTGTCGTATTTTGTTCGTATGATGCTCATATCACAGTCCAAGTAGGGTCGTAAGACTAAGCTAGAGCACTAACATTTTATTCCAGTAGTATTGTGCCGACAATTTTCCCATTTTCTTATTGCGCTAAATTCCCAATAGCAAATATTTGAGCCCATGTTTCCGGATAACTGACGCTGGAATCTTTTATTGCGGTCGGATTCTATGGATTCTAGGATTTTTGCCGCTTATTGGTAATTCTGAGAACCGTGTTGGTCTGGTGATTTTTTTATCTGAAATTCGAAACATAGAGTGCTAAAACCAGTACAATTCAATTTGAGAATCGTGACTTTGTCTTCAAAATTGCTGAGATTGTGGTGCTCCCAAACGCAAACTAATAGCTTCGTCACAGGTTTCGTTTACCTTCAATAGCTTTCACAAGAAAACCTTTTTTTGAATGTGATAGAAAATCCTTTGGCCACATAACGTGCAAAGTCTAAAAAGAAATGTTTTTAGAGCTAAAACTATCACTAACTAAATTAAATTTTTGCAATTGCTAAGGAACAGAAAGCGGTAGCAATGTATGTTCACGTCACTGTTACTTTGAGCTGTCACTTCCATAAATTTTGACTATTTTAGAGCGTGTAGACACTTGACATTGGCAAAATTGTCTGTCGAAATGACGGACACAGGCCATTATTGAAGAGAAGAAGAAGAACGTCAACTTAGTTTTTAACCCCTTTATTCATATTCAACTGTCATTTTAGCGCGGTTTAAAAAATGCTTTAACATTGTCACTTGCATGACAACTAAAAGAGATGACAACAGATTTAGCAATCATTTTAGTTAGCTCAGCTTTAGAAGCCCAATATGAATATACCCCCTAGTCCTTTAAAATGTACATGTTTTTTATCAGAGTGAAACAGGAAGGTGTGTCAAATGTCCTAGCGTGTATCAGGGCCATTCTAGTCGCAATTGCTGTGGCATAGTGTGCAAAATTTTTTGCGCAAAGTTTTATCAGAGAAGCTAGTTATTGCCGTCTGTCATGCACATGCAATCAATGTACCTGTAGAGTTTTAGGCAACCACAAGAATATTAAAAGGATGAAAAGTACGTATAAGCTTGATCACGAATAAATGTGACAGTCGCAACGTTACGTAAATCTAACGTATTCGAGTTTTATTGCGCTTAAACGCCAGCTCGACTGCCGAAAGTTGTAGCGTCACCGCGCAGTGTATCTCAGATACGCTAGCGTTACGATACGTTTACGATTGTCACATTTATTCGTGATGAAGACGCAGAAGTTTCAGTATGTTGATATTACAGTCTCCAGAAGAATAGTCACGTGACATTTAATAATAATAATAATAAATTCTTTATTTCAGAAAAGGACTTAGTACAAAAGGATGGAATCAGAAAGTCTTAATTATAACTAATGCTTGACATTTAGTTTAGATTAGGTACCTTTTTGGTTTTTTACTCGTTTTATCTAGCTTCAACGTTGATGCCTACAATTATAAGTAGTTTATATAATCTGTAGTAATGATATTGACTGAAAAAATGTCTATCGACTTTGATGTCATGAAATTTTAGACCGTATTGTATTTCACTGACGAAGTAAATTTCTTTGTTGCAGACCTAACACAAAGTCAAATGCTCGTCCGCGGGGTATCAGCTCACAAGGTCAGCGGTCTGCGCGCCCACGCTCCGCGCATCTCCTTTACCAGCAAGGATGAACCGGATCCTCACGAGTACAGGAGGAAGTCAGCCAGCAGCAGGCTTGGCAGCTCACCCCGCTCTAGTATCGCCAGCGAGGATCGACAGGATAGCCTGGGCTTGAAGTAAGTTTATATTGAATAAGTGGTAACCAAATTATAATAAAAACTAGCCGTCGCCCGCGGCGTTGCTCGCGTTATAGACCCTTTATGGTGCGACTTTTCAAAATTCCTTTCTTAGTGCACCTCTAAACTATATAAGGATACTACCCTCCGAATTTTGTACCTCTAGGACTTATGGTTTAGGCTGTGCGTTGATTCTCTGTCAGCTTCAAAAGAGTTTTATATATATGGATGATGATGAAAATTCTTGAAAATCACACAAAGCCCTCTAGTTCCAAACTAAGCAAAGCTTGTATGAGAACTAGATTGCTGATAAAATACTTATAAACATTTTTTTGTAAATACATTGCTTATTAGTGGCACACAGATATTTAACAAACATTATGTGTTTACCACACACAAATGTATTATTTTTAAGATTTGTACGGTACCTTACCCTTGTGTACAATAAAGTATTATCTATCTATCTATCTAAATGTTTGCTCTCGGTGGGGAACCCACAATCCACAGCACGGAAGGCAGAGCTATTACCGACTAAGCTGTGACGCCTGTCTTTTTGATATCGATACCTTCTAGCAAAATTAAATTCATAGGCGAATGAGAATAAATAACAGCTTTTTCTACGGTACACAACGTGCGAGCGACACTTTTGATAATACGGACCTTTGACCAGGTGGACTGTCTCATAAAAACCCCCGATACAATATTGACCCTAACTTCATCGAGCCTAGTGAGGTGGCCTAGGGTATTTTATTCTTCGCTACGATTCACCACCCAGTCAGGTAAGCTGTACCAGCTTACAGGCTTACCGACCACGTCGCCAATTGGATCGCCAATGTTACAATATTGTTTGCCGAGAGCTCTGCTCTAGGGAAGCTTCCGGCTAGGTTAGATTTTGTTTTTACTAAAGTTTGTCAAGATTATACTTGACTACTTGTCTAGTTTAAAATTGAAAAAGACCGAAACTAGAATATAGAGAAGTACTTACATATTTAAAAAATATAGTTTTAATATTCATATTTTAGATCAGCAGATCAGCAGATTTAGTAAGCTGTACTCGTAAAAGTCAATGTTCTATTATATCAGTGCTCAATAAAAATAATATAGAATGAGCGAACTCTTTTTACATAAATATTTATTAAAATCAGCGCCAGGTCCCATTTACATAAAGATATTGAATAAATTTACCGCATGATTTGAATATTTTATTTATTTTCATAAATTAGCACTGTTCCACCCTCCCTTGTAGGTTATACCCGCAATATTTAGCTACAAGTTAGGTACTACAACTTATGGTACGTAATATCAGCCAGAGAGTAAGGAATCTTCATGTTGCTCGCGATTTCTTCACACTAGAAAAGATCTAAGAGTTTATGAATCGAAAAATATTCGAGTTTTCAACTTTTTCATTTTGTAATGGTCAAAATTTTGTAACCCGTCAAAATCTTGTGAACAAAAATCTAGACAAATCTTGTCAAATGATCTCGGAAGAATAATTTAAAGGATGTTCCTCGAAAGAATGAGATGTTCTTTGTAATTAGGTCATATTTTGTGTGATTTTTCCAAATGATTTGTGCGATGAATACAATGTAGATGTTTCTTTTGCAACTTTTTAGTAAGTGCCTAATAAATGTCTAGAAAACAACTTTGTTATTATAAATAGCATATACGTAATAAACGGTCTCTATTAGCTAGGTGCAAAATATCTATGCTTTCTGTGCATCGTGTGCGGGAGAATCTAATTTATGCATGCAGTATGAAGTTCGCTAAGATTAAACTTGAAACTCTAGTTACGTTGGAGATGGTCAGAAGCAAGTAAATTACTGTGAGGTAGTATAATATTACCAAGGCTTAGGAAGTAAATTAAAAATAATGGACAATGTTTAATGTTGTCCTTGTTATAACTTAAGAACACACTGTTAATTATGGAATTCCATAGTACAAGCTTTGCTTAGTTTGAGACTAGAGAGCGTTGTGTGATATGTCCAAGGTTATTTATTTATTATAGTATTCCAAAGTTTCATTCGTTTCCAACAGCTGACCCTAAACCCTTTTGAGCGTGCGTATAAATTATGAAGGGAACCTTTTATAACCTCATTAATTTCCCGAATAACGTCCCATAATACTGGGATGGGGATAAAGGAAGTGTTTGCAGTTTTCGAAGCGGTTTACCAAAGAAAAGCGGAAAAGAGATTGTCAAATCAATCATTCCAACAAAATTGAAATATTAAACGTGCGTTTTGTATAAAGATCCAATGTAGTTTATCATTTTTACGTTGCAGGCTCACTTTTTACAAAACCAGCCGTCGCCCGCGGCGTTGCTCGCGTTCTAACACAAGGATATAAGAGTCATTGAATTTGATAGCTTCCAAGTGCGCGTGTTGCCCAAGAGTGAAGATATTATGTTACGAGTACCTATCCGTCTCTTAGCAGTTGAGGCAGTGGTTTGTAGTGTAGGTCACTTCATTTAATTGACTACTCGATGGTAAATTGAAGAACTAAGAAGTAATTTGCCAATTTGATAGCGCGCACCTAATATCGTAAACCGGTTTAATGTTTGTTTAGAGCAGCTCGTAAAGTTTACTGCTTTTTTTTACTGAAAATGGCAATATCTTTGCTTAGACATATTATTCTGGAAAGTACCTATCGTTGAAACACCACGTCAATGTCAATCAAGTTCTTCTTCTACTTCTCTTAATTAATGGCCTCTGTCCGACATTTCGACAGACAATTTTGCCAGTGTCAAATGATATATTTGAAATAGGTAATATAAGTTAAGTCAAGTCATTCGTCAAGTTGGCTGTCGTTTGTTTTGAAGACAAAATGGTGGACCTGAAAACGAATTTTCACATTCAGAGAAACCACTCTACACACATTTATTCCAATGGCTCACCCTATATGTTATGACCTAAGTGTTATTGGTTAAAATTCCACAAAAATTAAACAACAATACTCACAATAACACAAAAAAAACTATTAAAATAAAACTGCTGTAGTCGTTTCAAAAAATGACAAAACTCGAATCCGTCAATCAAGTTTCGGTTTGATTCCTCGCCTCACTCACAGATTTGATTGGCTATCACGAAGCTGTCACTGACCTAAATCACTAAATGCAACCGGCATGTCGTAATTTATTGGGAAATTGACATTTCACAACGCTAACACAGAAAAGAATATTCTCACCAAAAATATTTTCTATAGGTATAATATATTGCCAAGTCTTTTATCTATGTAGGTAGGTACTTAGGTACAATAATATTTTAGTTAAACTCATACAGAGAATTACCCAGCTAGTTTTATAAATATTCTTCTAAGAGTGTATGTGCTTTTTATGAGTATTTAAAAAAATTCATCAAGTTAAAAAAATATTCAAAACAACCGTGTCGCAATTTTACTTTCTTAACTTGAAGCTTAGAACATAGCGATTCTTTCACAAAGTTCTATAGTACCAGTTTATTCAGATATATATGAAATAGTCCATTTTGTGCGAAAACAAAGAGTAATGATCGCAATAAGCAGCGTAACACAGTCTTTTGTCTTCTAGAAGCACGTATCTGAAGAATAATATTATTCTTTGTGGCGTGTGTTGAGATAGTGTTCTATTTTTGTGAGAGAAGGTTCTATTATTATTATTGAAAGTTTTTTTTAATATGAGAATGTCTTTTAGACAAAATGGCAGCATAGAGCTAAGAATGCTTAGCTATGCATCATAAAAAAAAGAGCGATCCTTCGTAATACAAATATTGTCACGCAGTGTAGCTCTACTTACATAAGATTTTAAGAGCTATTACAAGCTGCAATTGAGGTATCAACCTCAATAGATATAGCTGTATGTAGCTACTTAATTTAGAACTTTAAAAACTTTCCTTTGCAACTTTAGTTTCCAACGAGCGGAACGAAGTCATAAACTTTGGTAGTTGGAGTCCATTCGCCAGAGCCGCACTCTGAAAAGGAAACTTTTGAAAAGCAAAAAACTGAACACGGAGTTCTTTTGTGTGATCTTTAGAGCTATTGCTGCGTTTTCAGCTGTGATTTTGTAAAAAATACAGTTACTACAAATACAAAAAAAATAATTAATTAAAAGTTAATAAAAATACAGTTAAATACTTATGTTTATCAATAACATTGAAATAGGAACATAAATATCTGGCATGTCATACATAAGTAGCAGACTTGTTAACGCATCTAACATCTATTCTAGGGAACCGTTAAATCTTTCTATGTGACTGTTGGGATTACTTGAGATACAATTTTTTCATTTATTTTACTTTAACTAACACGGTTAGATCAATTAGATTAGTTAAAGAGATTATTCATTACAGTAAGTCACACATAAAGAAATAACATAACAATATTTTTTTTTTTTTAAAGTGTCCGTGAATAAAATAGCCTATGAGTACACGCACCCACCATTATAATTTATTTCTCCTCTCTATCGTGGAAGGTTTGCTGGTAGAGAACTCTTTTTAGGGTTAAGCTCACCTTTGTACATGACCTATCTTTAAGTTTCCGTTAGTCATTACTTTTTGTGTACAATAAAGAATAAAATCTTTGTACCGAATCATATTTTTATTACTAAGTTATGACATTATTTAAAACATTACAGGTTCGTATTACGTATTAAATAATGCCTTTACACAGTGCTTGCAAGTAATCGATCAATAGAACCTCTTTGAGAGCGGTATAACTTATCCAGAAACCTACTAAAGCTGGAGTTTCCAATAAACAGCTGAACTGTTATGTCGACGGTGGTCATATAGGTGACGCAACACCTAACACCGTTGATACTGTAACTAGTTTGGCATGCTTAGTGTGTTTGTTTTATATTGTACAAAGCTGACGTAAACTATATTTTTGTATAGAGACTAGCCGTCGCCCGCGGCGTTGCTCGCGTTTTACCCTTTAGAGTGTGATGTCTCAAAATTCCTTTCTTAGTGCACCCCTACACTATATAAGGATACTACCCTCCAAATTTCATACCTCCATGACCTATGGTTCAGGCTGTGCGTTGATTCTCTGTCAGCTTCAAAAGAGTTTTATATATATTGATTGAGCAGCGCCCCTAGCGGGAAGTTCGTAAAACTGATGATTCTCCATACAAACTGCTCGAATTCAACATTTTTGTGATCGAACATTATTATGTCAATAGAAAACATTCTTACTAGTTTCAAGTTTGCTTTTTTCAGCTGTTTTTTCTGATAACTTGTGGTGGTTTGAATAAATGTTTATCTATCATTTTACTTTTGCTTTACCGTTATATTACGTCGGAAGTATCTAGAAAACAGTGAATTGAATTGATAGATAGAAAGTAGTGTTCTTGAAGTTAAAAGAAAGGATTGGCTCTGACTTTTATCGCTCTCGTGTAAATACTACGCACTAGAAGGAGTGAATAACGATTCGCGCATTCATGTTTATTGAGTGGCAGTTGTAAGATATGTGAAATATGTAGGGACATATTTATATTAAGTTCTTTTACTTAGTAAAAATTGCCTAAATATATCTCCAAGAGTTATTCGTCGAGTGGAATTACGAATCGATAGCAATCCTCGTATCGGAGTGCACGGGGAAGGTTATGGGTTCGAATTCCGCTCAATTGTGAGATGGAAGTCGAAGGGTGTTCAATATAAAAAAAATCAGTTATAGTATCAGCATTGCTATTCAGCGCGGCAATGCAGCCAGTGTCTTGGGCATTCGATTGGTACTGATTTAGACCAGTCGAGTAGAACCGTTTGCAACGATTTGTAGATAGCTCAACTGTTTCATGTGTATTTTGTAAATAATGTCAATATGGTATTACATAGCTATATTACAAATAAATTAATTTCATAATTGAATACAGTAATGTCAAAGAAATATAGAAAAGTGCCTTCTTTTATATGTTACTTGAAAGTAATGGCAGGGTAGCAACTAGGTATTTGGCATCGAACATCTGTTAGATGCCGTGTAGCAATATTTTCATACCTGTTGGAGGTGTGCCAAAACTGCAAAACGAAAAGTATACCAGGTAACGGGTACTTCCAGAACTTTAGGCATCTGGCAGACGAAACTAGGCTGAAATTTGAACCTAACCTAGATATTTTTAGTACCATTAAAAAATATACCTAAAAGGTTTTGAAATATTTTTTATTATAAGTATATTATATTTACAAAAAATATTTCTATATTATTATGTAGCAGGTTTACCCTGGATTATGTATTAAATGGTTTTTTTTTTTAGTAGGTATGTATTTACAAAAAAAAAAAATTGTATATAAGTAAGTATCCTATCTGTTATTGATTACCCACAGTACAAGTTTGCTTAGTTACAAACTAGAGGGCGTTGTGAAATGTCCGTAAATATTTTTTATATTGAAGACCATTTAGAACTAGAGGAAGTTATTATTTTACATATCCTTCAGACTCACAATATCTGTCTTGTTTTCTCTATCCATATACCCGTATTTTTTCCGAAAACAATCATAATTCAGTCTCTAGTTATTTTAACTACGGGCTCCGTACTCGAGTAGCAATCTTAAAAAGCAAGCAAAAACTTAAGTATCCTCTTTGTGAAACTCCTCGTTTCATAGCAGAGTTTTGAAACCGGAGGGAAAATTCTCCTAATAAAATCTTGTAAAAATATTTATTTTTCTAGATTTTACTACGATAAGAGTCGCAAAACGGCAGTTTGTTTGACTTTTATGTCA
This sequence comes from Eulithis prunata, assembly GCA_918843925.1. Taxonomy (NCBI): domain Eukaryota; kingdom Metazoa; phylum Arthropoda; class Insecta; order Lepidoptera; family Geometridae; genus Eulithis; species Eulithis prunata. The sequence continues at coordinate 2,402,958 of OU974014.1, read as the reverse complement.
TCCCAACAAAATCCCAATGATATTTTTACTAAATTTTGCAAACCATCGAATTCATATATGTAGGGGCGCCTCTAGAAGCGGATTCACGTTGGGCTAAGCGTATACAGGTTGAAACGGTTTGTTGGTCGCTTCAGCTTGTTTATAATTTCAGTGGTAAGAGAATTACTACCCTAAACTACGAGTTTCATAGAGTTGGCATAATGCCAAAACAGAGCGCTGCGTTTGAGTTATTTGACTACTAATGACCACTAACAAGATAGATATACACTTATTTACTCTAGTAGACTGGTGAATACTTAAAATATTAAGAAAATTATATTATTCTCAAAATAACTGATGTTATACAGAGCGCCAACGCCTCGCGGGTCGGTGTCAAGCACGAGTGGTTCGAGTGCAGGTTCGAGGCTCGCACGGCTGCTTACGCAGGGTGTACGCGGTACTCCTGAAGACATCGCTATGGATGCCCCAAGAAGGCTGAGCTGGGAGAGGTATGCAACTAAACTACTCAAAAAAACATCGAGTGAATGTATGAATGAAACTTCATTGTACACGTAAAAACTGATAATGATGATGAAAATATTGTATATAACGTTTTTGCAGCGCTAAACAAATAAATATTTTTTCAAAATGGATCTATAAACACACTAACTTTTTTTGCTTACAAATACCTTAACCAACCATGGGTCAATAAAGTAAACTAGAATTGGGAGAAACTAGATAATATAGTACATACTCTTAAATATTTGTACAATAACTTGTTATTATAGCTCTTTACTAACAAGTGAGTTGAATTCACTCAAGCGTTGACATGCACAAGATCAAGGGCTTGTTAGAAATCATAGCGATTCGTAGCACTTCGTAGCAGCTCGTAACTCCGTAAACGTAGCGCCCGCAGCTATTTGTAAACTAAGTACGTGCTATGGCATTTTTTTTGCTATGGCAAGCTCGTATGAGTTAGTGGCCTACTCTGTTCACGAAATTTTTAGGCCGCCTTAAGGCCTCCGTCATGGCTTAACGACTGCTAGAGGCAGGACCGACAGTTTATCGTGCCCTCCGAAGCACGGAAGCGCTCAGATGTAAATGCCACTAACGATCACTCATCCAAATAGGGACCGCACAGAACGATGCTTAACTTAGATAATCGGTGAAGATTGACTAAGTAAGCTAGTACGCTACGAGCGCTTCAATGATAGTTTATTTTATTACGAAAATCGTCTTTCTGTCCAATAATCTCCACCATCTATATCTCCACTAGCTATAGTCAGAATCCTTGGCTTTGTGAACTCCAATCAATGTTGTGAAATTATAAAGTTGGCCGCAGCGTTGATTGCGAGCTAACTAAGGATGGCTTGTCTCGTTCAGAGGATTTATTGAGTTAACTTAGTTTTAATTGACGATTGATTGATCTAAATTAATCCTTTTTGAACTTTTGAAATAGATCAATGTTTTTGATAATTCTAGATCGTGCTTTTATATCTTCAAAAATGTTGAAGTGTGCGAGCGAGAAGGTTGTTCTTCTTCTTCTTTTCTACGTATGACCTCTGTCCGTCATTTCGACAGACAATTTTGCCAGTGTCAAGTGAAATATTTGAAATATTATCAGTCAAGTCATGTCATTCGTCAAGTCGGCTGTCGTTTGTTTTGAAGGAAAAATGATGGAATCTTTCCTTGAAAATGAAATCTATCATGTCCAGAAAATCACCTTATACACTTTTAGCGTCAAGACGTCGCGTCGCGTCGTTAGGGAGAGAAAATAAATATTTTTTTGAAAAGCTAGTTTTTTAAGAGCTTTTTCGTTACAATATGCTTTTTCTTAAAAACTATTTCAGTTATAACTAAATCAAAATGGTATAAAAGTTACAAACGAGAACAGCTTATGAAGAAAAAAATAACGAAAACCCTCTTTTGACAGCATGCTTTTTAAAAGAATATTTATTTTCATGTCACTACGGACACGACAACGACGTCTTGTCGTCAGGTGTGCGCCAACGCTTATTCCAATGACTCACACTTTATGCTGCGACTACAAGTATTATTGGTTAAAATTCCACCAAAATTAAACAACAATACTCACTATAACACAATAAAAAACCATTCAAATAAAAGAGACGATGTTTCCCTAAAAATGACAGAACTCGAATCGAGAAGGTTTTGACGTTACCCGCCTTGATGAATGAAAGGAGTATCTATATATTATTCATCGTAGTGTGTACTTACATCACGTTGTATGTTAATTTATGCGATTTCACCGTTCATTGCGCTAGAACGTGACAAATTACATGTAATGAAATCATAACATGCGTGTAGGTTTTTGTTCTTAATACTGGCAATATTTAACTCGGGAAGTTTACCCGTAAAAGTATTATTCTACCTGAAAACCTTGTCTCTAGTCAGTATAATATTTTTTATAATAGTTTCTCTTTACTATGTCTGTTTTTTTTTTGTTTTTGGTGGTAAATTACATTTTCCACTACGTTTTTGTCTATGGTCTATTATGTATGTATGATATCTTTATTCTTCATTCTTTATTGGTACACCACTTATAATTAGGTAAACAAAATAACAAAAAAATATAACAAAATGGGTAATACAGTCAAATTTACATTAAATTTATTAGTACAACTTTGTACATGATCTTTTGAAACTGTGAATTTAGTACTTATTTTTATCTAGACTTAGTTTTTTCTTACTGTCTATATCTAGGCTTAATATATAATTTGCTCTACGCAACATACTCTATAGTGTTGTATAGCGTATTCAATCTAATTCCCTAAGTTAGCGCTTTGACAACCCGCGGGAAAAGTGCAAAGTTGGCAACATTTTGCGGAGTGGAACCACTGGAGCGAGTAACTCGCATCGACATGGCTTGGTCGCGTGCCGCTTCGAATTTTGCGGTTTCTTGGGATATGACGCTTTCTTTAGTTGTTAGATATTTCCGAGAAAATTGAGTTTGGGTGGAAGTTCGGAATTGAGCCAAAGATGACCAAGAACTTGACATAGCTGCTGTAAAATTCTATTTATTCTATCATCATTCTATCTATTCTATCAGCCATCTAGTTTCCATCGTACAAGCTTTGCTTTGCTTGGGACTAGAAGGCGTTGTGTTAAATGTCCGTGAATATTTATAAAATAAAAACAATATTATAATAAATACTGCATACGTGACCGCTAGTACTGAATAGTGAATATTGTAAATATGTACTGTATTAGTCGTTATATTTAGCCAACTTCAAAAAAGAGGAGGTTCTCAATTCGGTTTTATTTTTTATGTTTGTTACCTCAGAACTCCGTCATTTATGAAGCGATTTGAAAAAATCTTCTTAATGTAAAAGGGGTATACTTCTAAATTGGCCCATATTTTTTTTATCAAAATCGATTAAATAGTTTGGCAGTTAAATAAGAAAAACTGAAAAAAAAACACGTCATCCACGTACACGACATTGCGTATTTTGCGTTCGTGTGACTTTTATGTGGTGTTTACGATCAATAGAATAGTCTCAACGAACTGCCGCCATCATCATCATCATTTTGATGATAAACGCGTATCAAATTAAAGTCGGTTTTCCAGTCTTTAAACTTATAAATGCTAATTTAATATGCTGGAAAATCAACGGGATCAAAGGAGACGCGAACGAAGTCACGGGAGGCAGCTGATGGTCTATAAACTGCAAAAACCGTAAACTCTAAAGTATAGCAACACATCCATCGGTCAACATGTTTACCAATACGACGTACATCATAAACAAACCAATTGACTGACGCGACGCGACTATTAATTATGTCATCACTCCAGGGCTTTTGTTCACCGTAACCGGATAGGCATGTCAGGTTACCGTCACAGCGAACCGGACGTGTCGACGACCCGGTATATACAATATCCGATATTACTGATAGACACGAGTTTTGACATTTTTTGAAACGACACATAGCATTTTTATTTTAATAGTTTTTCTTGTGTTATTGTGAGTATTGTTGTTTAATTTTGGTGGAATTTTAACCAATAATACTTAGGTCGTAACATAAAGTGTGAGCCATTGGAATAAATGTGTGTAAAGTGGTTTTTCTGAATGAGAAAATTCGTGTTAGGTTTTGAAGAGCAAATCCACCATTTTCTTTTCAAAACAAACGACTTGATGACTTGACTTGACTTATTTATTACAATTTTAACACTTGACATTGGCAAAATTGTCTGTCGAAATGACGGACACAGGCCATTACTGAAGAGGAGAAGAAGAAGAAGAAGAATATCCGATATTACTGATTAAATTAAGTGAAGCTCACTTAATATTAGAGGAAATAGTTCCGAATTAAAAAAAAATACCTAGACTAAGTAAGTATGTAATAAGGAATTTTAACTGACAAGAGCCACCGACCTCTTTAACCGACTTCAAAAGAGGAGGAGGTTCTCAATTCGGTTATATTTATTTTTAGTAGTTTGGCAGTTAAACAAGAGTAACTGGAAAAAACACGTCATCCACGTACACAACATTGCGTATTTTGATTTTCTGTGGTGTTCACGATCAATAGAACTGTCTCAATGAACTGCCATCATCACGATGAAGGCGTAGGTATCTAATTGAAATCGGTTTTTTCAGTGTTTTTTTAAACGTGTGGGACTATTAAAGTTAATTTTCTAGCTCTTAGTTTTGTGTACATTTCCACTCACTTGTGTTTCTATTTTTTGTGGTTGATTTTTTTGTCTTTTTTTTCGTGTCAAATAAAACTTTTCATTCATTCATATTTTATATGGTAAACAAAAATAAATTAAAAAGTTGTTACGTTGGTTGATGTTATTAGTTCAATATTTTTGCCCAATCTAAACTTTCACAAAACGCAGACATAACAAAAAAGTTACACCCGCGGCCTGTGCGAGGTAATAACATTTTTTTTTAACTTCTTAATTTTCTTATTTGCTGACGACTTCAACTACTTAAAAAGTTTTTTTTTTCAAAACTGAAACTATAAGTGGTATGCAAACTAGTTGCACACTGATAATAGTTATGCAAGAGTATCGAATGCAAGCTTGCAGAGAGAAGATAAGTAGCGACTTGTTACATAACACTACCTCCGTTTCATTGTCAGATGACATCTGGGAATAACTTCGGACAACAGCGTCCTTTGTATGCACCGATCTAGATACTCTCATGACATGTGAATTTGAATGAATTCAAAATAGTTCATGAATTCATACAAGTTTCAGATTCTCTTGACCGCAAGGTTTAACTTGGTGAAACCACCAAGTTAAACAACTTGTGTCAAAGTTCATCTTGTGTACACGAAATAACGAAGTACTTGACAAAGACCAGTGGACAAAGACCCTTCACGCGCATCTTCTCTACAGGAATTTGTTGACTTCGGTGTAAGGTGCAAGTGATAAGAATGGTTCAAACTTCAGATTGGACGTACGCCTGATGCTATGAACCCTAGCTCCTATTATAACTTCAAAGAGCTCGTTCAGAAGCCCATGGAGGAAACGTGAACTTCTAAGTAAGCTAGAACTCTAAGGAATGTTTTGTGATTGGTTCAATGTGATTCTTTGCAACAATGCAAACCAAATTGCTGGTTTAAATGCTAACGCATGAAAAAACCATTTAACTTGAACTAAACCACTTTTTTAATCATCTTTTTTTACTGGTTCCACAGATCAAAAAAAACTGTAGAAAATGGAAATCTATGGAAAAGTTTGACGGTCACTTCAGGACTATAAGTTTTGGAATTGGTAATCTTTCATTATGAGAACGCCAGTGCAAAACAAATGTTTAATTATTCGTCGTACCTAATGCTTCTTGGAAAAGCTGTTGTTTGTAGTTTGAATAGAAGTCGGACAGAGAGGAGTCACAGACTTTCTTTGTAAAAACTTTGCTATAACAGAAGGTTTTACTAGACCTTACAAAGACTTACAGCAGAAATTAACTTTGGACATAACTACACACACATTGAGACGCCGACACGGTTTAATAGCTCTCGGCAAATGTTGAGAGGAATATATCTCTTTCGCTGCACGAAACACCCTGCCACTTCCCCGCCATTGAAAGGCTATTAAACCGTGTCGGGACCTGGACTTTATTGAAAAGATCTTCAAGATATAATATTTATTGCTTACGCTTTTTGCTAACACGTGACAAATAACATAATAATTTAGGCGACAAACCGAAATACCGTCGGACACATAAATCAGTGTTCTTTCATCTGTATATTCTCATTATTCTGTACTCAGCAATCTAGTTCTCATAGTACAAGCTCTGCTTTATTTGGGATTAGAGAGCGTTATGTGAAATGTCCAAGAATATTTTATTTATTTTATTCGTTCAATCAAACCAAAATAAAGGTAAATGTCCGGAAGCGTCCGAAAACAATGTACACAAATATTATCGCTTCATGTAAAGGTTCGGCACTTATAATCATCAGAAAATTGCCGCTCAAGATTAGATTTACGCTTCGCAACACGTAACGTAGATCGTGTACGTGACTACGTGAAAGGGTAACGTGATTTCGCATACGACACCACGAGCTCCCGATTTTTATTACGTAGAAATATTGAAAATTTTACTTAAATAGATTTATCTAACTTTTTTGGGAGTCGTGCCACAGTAGAGAGATATTTTTCGTGTTATTTTTTGAGTTCTATTTAGGCTTCATATGATCCGGATCTAAATACATATATGAAATCCTCACTCGAGCTAGAAAGTAAGAAGTATATTTTTGCACATCGTGTAACATTGTAATATTTCTTACCATTCCAAGCACGTCCAAACCAGGGATTGTTTCTACGCAGTAGAGCCATCATATTTTTAAATGAAATAATAACAAGGAGCTTGGGGATAAGTCTAAATAAAATATCATAATGTGCGTAATGGCAAATATGATTTCGTAGTTACAATATTTTGGACCTTCTGCCCATTATTTTAATTCCTATTTCTGAATAGCATGTATTGTTAGAATATCTAATTACCTAAATTGACCTTTTGTGACAGTGGGCGTCCTTAATTGACTTACCAAGGACCTTTGAAGCCATATATTCGCTATAATGTTTAGTTTTTTTACGCTGATTATTATTTTTTACCCAACTACGCGTAGCAAAAAGAGGCTTATGAGTTTAACAAAGGTCTATTTGATTTCCTTTTCTAGTTACGAACTAAGGACTGCCAAAAATGAAATTGCCGAAAATTGTTCAAAGTAGGTACGTCCAAGTGTTTAGAATGGGCGAATGCTTGCCAAACAATGGTCTCCACTTTGCACCCATAACGTCTAAATGACATCTGGCGGTGTCCCGGAGTCCCAGTGCAGATGACGTAAACACAAGCGAAATTCAAGCGAAATTCACAATGGAATTCTGTTATGATACTTATGTTCAAGGACTTGGAAAAACTTGAGGGAGGTTTTCTTGAGAGTCTTTTAGGGCTTTGAAAGGCTGGCTAAAAGGTCCGAGTAAGCTAATTTTCTAGAGACTTTTTTTGATAAAAATGTACAAGATTTTTGGATTAATACCTACCTATCGCTGCTGCTGGCAGGGTTTTGGCTAAAAACCTGGTAGTTTTTTTGCAACTACATAGCGGTTATAACAGAGAAATCATTGAGTAGAAAGGTACCAAGCTCGTGTAATTTATCTGTTAATAAGACCCAAAACCACGGACAAAAATGATTTTGCAGCTTCATCAGTCTGTATCGACAAAAAGTAGTGTATAACAACTAATTCGTTTAATTATATGACATCAAAGACAGCCGGCGAGCTGGCGCCGCGGCGGCGTCTGTGTTTACCGCGTATTTGCATTTTAATAACTACTTTCTGAACATATTCTTACGATAAACACCAAAACTTGGAAAAAATTACAAACAATGAAGAGACTTAATCCAACTTTTGGAATATAGATGAGGTTATTGAGGAACATTTCCGGTAGACGACCGTTTGTAGGAAAATACAAAGGTCTATTAGGTATTTACGAATAAGATTTTAATTAAGGAATCAAAAGACTGTCTAGTCTACTCTTAACTGATCAGAGATCTTCATCACTCCAATCCGTTCAGATTTTTATCTTCAAAAAACCATTACTTCAAAAGATGCAAACGTCCTAGCCATTATATTAATGTCTCTCTCTCTCTCTCTCTCTCTCCATGAACGAAACCAGTAACATCAAAAAAGCTTTAACATACTTTTTGTGTCGACAGGCGAGAATCAGCAGGGCAGTTACCACGGTCAGCCAGCATTGACTCTATGGTAGAGGCAGCAATTTCCGCGCGTCACTCCGAGCCTAGTCATCCAACTCTCCAACTGCCAAGAGCTGATCGCGCCTTCAGTCTCGCTTCTCCTGCTGTCACTCGTCGCGCTAAGACTCAGCGGGGATTAGCAGGTAAGTCATCATCATCAGCCAGGAGCAGAAGCAACAAATTCTGCACTCCGAGCCAAGCCAACTCTGTGATTACCAGATCGAGTATTCAGCACTGCAGCACCGTCACTCGTGTAAAAATTCAGCTGGTGAATAAGTCATTTCTCAGTCCATATCCTTTCAGTATTCTACTATGATGCAGGGTCGCTACAGTATTGTTTGCTAGTCTGCAAGATCTATGAACACTGTTCTCCATACGATCGACTGATATTCAGCCATCTAGTCAATGGAACGTCATGGTAGAAGTTTTATGTATGTACAGCTCTTACTATGTACAGCACTTACAGTACTCATCTTTATACTTCAGAATTACACTTTCCGCACCAAGATTTTCCGCACCTATATACGCGTTTGCGCTTTTGAGCACCGATCGGTTTTGAAATTGGTGCTCTAAACACTATTGCCGTAAGGCTTCGTGGTAATCAAGTGGTAAATGGAGTACTTAAAGAAATAATACGTCGCAATTAGTTAAAATTCCCTTTACAATTTCACAGAACGTTCATGAACCCTCCATTACCGGTTCAAAGGTAGCTTTAATTGTACCCCACTGATTGGTGTTTTAGATGTACTGCAAATGAAGCAAAGAAAATAAAAAGCTACTGGAATGAGACCTAGCAGACCTCAGACCTTTTGATATGGTAATGAGGTCGTCACCACGACCCTCGGGTGCATTACGAAACGAGACAACTGTATCGCAAAATAATGACTGCAACTTTCACCTTAGTGTTTATATTGTTCGCAGAGGATTCCACTAAGGCTCGTATTCTGGTCAATAAATCGTTACTCAAGCATAGACTTGAGTAATGATTCTCATATGAATATCTATGATCGAGTCTGGGTCAGTGCTCGAGCAGTAGATCGGAATACGGGCCTAGAAAGTCTGTTGTTTCATAGTAGAGCCGCTGGCGTCTATTGCGAAAAAGTTGTAAGGCGCTCTATTTTTACGCGATTTTTTACGGAACAAAGTCACCAGATTAGGGTTCCGTAAAATGAGAAAAGGGTGTAACGAGAATTGGTTTTTTTTCTAACTGCCTTAATAAATTTAGTTTTCGCCGAATTCGTTTTTACAAACTAGCCATAAAAATAAATGAGATGGGCTGTTAAGTTGATAAAAAGGCCTAAAACTTTTCGAAAATCATTCAGACACTTTTGCACCCCATTAGAAGTTTTCTTTTTGAGTTAGAAACTTTGTTGGTATCATTATCGCCAGCCAATAAGGTATAATCATTGCAAATGTTCACGAAGAATGGATTTAATAAAAAGGCATTGGTACCATTATATTCCAAAACACGGTATGGATAATATGGGATCCCGGAAGACATTTTCCAACCACTTACCTATTTCTAAAATTAGGTAAATATTTTTATAAAGTATAGAAAAAATAAAATAGGTTGGTATCTTTGGTTTCTTTCGTCGTTGCAACCAACCTTCGTAGTGTACCTGTCTACGTGGAACTCTATCAAAAGCAAAGTTTTTTTGTTACTCAGAGTAAGATCAACTCGGTGCCGCCTGCGTAAATGTGAAATGCAAACAAGACGTCTGTTTCATTGATATGAATAAAACATCAGGCGCTTATTTGCTTATTCCAATTTGTAAATTGCGGGGACTAAGCTAACCTGTTCTTTTACTTTTAATTCGCAGGTGTATTTACATACAGTCCAAAAAAAACAGCAGAACTCAAAATACAATGTACATGTTTGGCTAAAATAAAAGCCTCTGGTAGGTATACAAACAAAACAGTTCAAATGTTTATTATGTGAACAGTTTAAAATCGAATAATATATTAAAACACACGAAACAGCTCGGTGCAGACTGCTGTCGGGACCGGCGAACGGCTTTGCCACATTTTTACTACGGTCACTACGTAGGTACCTACAGCTACTTTCATCGAAATATGGAACAAAAAAAAAAATTTAATTGCAATATCGATCAGTTTTCTCATAAAAAAGACTTCAACGGGCTCTTTTTAAAATAAGCTCTAGAATAAAAATGGTTCTAACTTATAGTTCAGTTTAGTTAGGTACCTAAAAAGCTGCATTTTAGATACTACCTACAATCTTCATCTAAATATATAAAACACTTTTGAAGCTGACTGACAATCAACGCACAGCCTAAACTATAAGTCCTAGAGGTATCCAAATTTAAAAAGTCTTAAAAGATAAAAAGTGAATTTTAAAAAGTCGTACCCTAAAGGGTCTAAATTAGGATCAAAGATTTTAACCAAATAATGCGTATGCTGCTGGCACGCAAGCAACGCCGCAAAAGACAGCTAGTAGGAAATAAAAATAACCGTAGTAAAAATAGGAAGTGTGATGTTTCACACAAAATCTAAATTCATAATTACAATGAATACTAGGTACAATGAAAACTAGAGTGAAGTTTGGGATTTTCCAACAACACTACGTCTAAATTAATCAAGATGATTTATCGGCTCAGCGTCGAAGTCACTATTGACCCATGCCCCGGTATACGGGACTCTGTAGTGTCTGGGACATTTTTAGTGTTCCGGCCCAGAATATTAGCACAATTTGTTTCAGTAATGTACAATACCGGTACAGTTTTTTGAGACGGAGAAGGCATGCTCAGCACACACCATCTTCTTAGCCTAGTCGCCCTACACCTACCTAAGTCCATTATGTAGCTAAAACTTCTTCTTCTAACTTAAGAGCTCAGCTCTTGTCGGTGTAATTATGCAGCTCTCGCCATTTGTTCCTTTCCAGTGCAGCTTCTTTGACGTCCGTATACGACAAGACAGCGACCTTTTCTTTCAGCTATAACTAGGTACCTGTGTAATTTGTATAAATACCTAATTACTTGTAAACAAATCGATTTCAAACAGACTTCTAAATTATAAATTAAATTATCAAACGTTTGTGTACCTTACCAAAAACCAATTAGTTTAATCCCACACGTACTCTGTATAATGAGCGTTCACATACTGACCGATACGACATATCGGAAAATATCGACGAAAAATATAGGTGTCAGTGCCGATAAGGTGTCAAAGTGAAAGTATAGTCAGCGGACCTAAGCTATCGTGAAATTAGTCGTTTGTCGTCAAAGTAATTTAGTTTGAAAAAGGTCCATTGCGCGTTGAGACTGCGAAGTCAATCGGCTGAGGTGAAAGTAAAAAAAATAACTTGTTATCAGCAGTGCTATTCAGCGCGGCAATGCAGCCAGTGTCTCGGGCACGCTTCCGATTGCTACTAATTGGGATACCTCAACTTTTTCATGTGTATTTTGTAAATATTATTTATTTAATTCACTGTCACTAAACACAGGCGGACGAAGTCGCGGGTAACAGCTAGTGAATAAATAAAAGCATTATGTTTTCTATCTACAACTAAATGAACAACCATATTCGATGTTAAGTGGTTGGTGGTTAATTATGATTTATTCAGTAAAACCACAAGAATCACTTAGGATCGTCCTATATTTCATATTTTGTTCATATCCCGACTTATAATACCTATTATTGTGTCTGGGTGTTTCCATGTATTATAAGTATGTATTTACAAAAAAAATGTATGTATGTATTCTATCAGCCATCTAGTTTCCATCGTACAAGCTTTGCTTAGTTTGGGACTAGAAGGCGTTGTGTTAAGTGTCCGTGAATATTTCTTTATTTATTTTATTTATTAGATGTAGTAGGTATAGGTATGACATCTCTCCAACGATATCGTGGTAGGTGTCGTGTCGGTCCCAGTATGAAAACGTAATCCTATGCTATTAATAGCTGGATAACCAGCGGAATATAGCTACTTAAAATTAATTAATGTAAATATTACTGTAAAGTACAATACATGCCATCATCAACTGAGAGTTAATTCTCTTATGTAAAATTCAATATTTTTACTAGATTTCAACAAGAGAAAACTCAAATACGCATTTTTCCAAGGGCCATCCTTGGAAGACTTACTCAAAATGCGTATTTGTGTTTTTACTTTACTGCAACAAAACTAAATTAAAAAATGACTAAGACGAAATTTTCTTTTTGAGGGTCAAAGTAACACGGGCAAATAGGCGTGTTCAATCATACCATACCACATCAGGTTTTCCGTGATGATACCTTTTCAGAAACCCATCAAGACTTTTCTGAATATCCTTGCACGTAATTTTCATTCCTCTGCAAATCAAAGTTCGATTTAAAAACGGTTCGTGTCACGTTTATATTTGGTTTGCAAGCTAACATTTACATCTCAAAAGCCAGGCGGTCGTAATCGAACTCTTTGAGGTAACTTGTGAGGTTTTCTACCGAATAGGATTGCTTTTACCTGACTTCGTATAATTTGGTGGCTTTGAAAAGGTGATAACGTTTTGGATGTAAGAGCAGGTTTTCAGGTATTTTTTTTAATGGTTTAATCAAACTAGGGTAGGTACCTAACTTTCACCTATATTCGGAATGAAAATTATTAATTACATATTCCATTCATCCTTTACTTAGTCCACTTGTATTTCTTTAAATATCCTTTGATCTATACTAATCTATTCTTCGGAGATGATGTCATTTTTGCAATTTCAAACTCTCAAAAAACTTCCTGCACTTTCCTTTTCAAGAGTTTTTTAAACTGGTTTGTTGGATGAAGCGGGTCCGTTGACATCACATCACCATCACATTGACGTTACCACAGATCATATAATACTATACTAGTACCTTTTTTTTTTTTTTACGTGAGGAAATCCATCATGGATACCTATTGCTTGTTAGAGCAGTAGGTTATGTCAGACTGTACTGACTAAAACCTCACGGTCCGTCGGGCACTTTTACCGGGGGACGCGAGTGCGCGCTAGCATTCTTAACATTTCATATTTGCTCTTGATGATCAATATTGAACAAACGATGATTTAGTACCTAGTCAAAAAACTGTAACAGGTAATGCCCCCGATTTTGCTGTTGCATTTTTGTAGATAACCTAATTTGACATTACTGAAATTAACAAAATAGTGGCCGAAACCGTCAGGCGATACCGGGCTCAGATGATGACTGAAACAACGAAGACTGCTGTCAAATTAGTTTAGTTTAGACAAATGCAACTACAAAACCTGGGGCATTGTATCAGCTGATTCTTGTCCGCTCTTATATGTTTTAGTTACAAGGTAGGTACTGGCATCTAGTATCACCAATTTAGATGACGATTCTAAAATAATCCTTGTGATTTTAGTGACTAAACAATTTTTTGACAAAGTCATTAGAGCTGTCAAAGAATACCAAGCCTACAACACGGTGTAGCGCTGTTTCGCACCAAATTCACAACAAGCTAAAAGTAATAATAACTGCTTCATTTCTCACCGGCTGTTTTTAAAAGTTTCGTTTCAACCCACTATAAAAGAGCCGTCAACTGAAAGTATGGTAAGGTACAGTCAGAGAAAAAAAGCGCTAGATTAAGTTGAAAACGCTACAACCAGTTCTTACCGTTATTTGATCGCCATTATTCAACCCTCTAGATACCAGTTCGGTAGGTTACTAGTCACCACCTGGATTCCTATGACTTTGTCTCTAAGAAGCAGCTACCTTCAGAATGAAGAACGTAATATAGTACTTAAGGTGTTCAATCTTATAAAATTCTTTACCGAAAATATGGCTTGGCCACTGAAATAGCTTTTAGTAACTTAGCCTTATAAGCCTTATACGCCTTATACGTACGCCTTATAGCCTTTAGTAAATATAGCCTTAAGTATGTTGGTCTCCTTTGTGGTAGCTTTATGCTGAAAAGAATGGAAATATTAGGCCCGATTCTGTTGTTGCATTTTTCTAAACTAAACTAATTTGACAGCAGTAATGATAACTGCCTTTGTTCATAAAAAAATGGCAATCAAATTTTAGTGTTGTCAAGTTAGGTCAGCTTAGGAAAATGTAACAACAGAATCGGGAGCAGTGTCCCTCTTAGAACTTATTTAGCGACTGTAATTTCTAGGACCACCCATATTATACAAGCCGGCACACAGCATTGCGGGCATCACTGCTTGGTGGCAGAAATAGGTACGGTGGTAGACTCTGAGCTTTCTCACAAAAAGCCCTAATACTACTAAAATTTTACTCAGAAGTGTCGTATCGTAGTCACGTAATAAGTACCTAGCTAGCGAGTAAAACTAGGTTACCAAAAAAGTCGGTCTACGCAGAATTACCGTAAGTCTCACAGACCTATTACCATACCAAAACAATAGTGAATTGCAACACCTACTTGCGTGCATATTTTAATTCAGGCCAAACAGAGGCTGTAGCTTTTTAAGGCTGTGACGGCATCTGCCTCTTTCCTTCCTGTGAGGTAGGCACTATTGCTCTCTCTCTCCGCTTGCTACATGCGCCAGCTAGCGGTAAAATGCAGTATCATTTGACAGCTGCGCGAGCGCATGCTCTTTTGTGCCGTGAATATGTGAGAACCTCACAAATTAATAAATAAATATTAGAATCAAGGTTTTTGCTAAAAAGTAAGCGTGGTTTTGTCTTCGTGCGTGGAAATTAATATGAGTTTGTGTTAGTAAATGGGTGTGAGAAGTGCGGCTAGTGTGCAAGGATTGTTTTCAACTTGGAGTCCTAAAAACAGTATCAAGATAAAGCTCAAACGTAAGTCACCTTTGTTTTTCGTAAGTATTTGGGACCTCTTTTTGAGATTATTTCGACCTCTTTAGTAAAATTATATTTCCTTTTTTTATAGTAGGTACCTAGATAAAACGCTAATGAACGTGCTTCTTATCAAAATATGCAAAATTATAGTAGGTAATAGTTTTAGAGAAAGGATTAAATATGAAATAGTGTTGATTGTCTGAACAACGGCAATGCTAAGCTAAGTAAATTCATTAATTTAATAAACTGACATAGCTTAAGCAAATGAACATTGTAGTGTTAATAACTAACGAAGCAAAATGATCTTGCTGAGACGAATTTGTTATCAACGTTAATTATTTCAACCCTTTCAAGTTCCATTAATAATTTCTTAGATACTGTCAAATATTCAGCATTTACCATCAATTTTGCAATGCAAATTTTTTAAAAAGGTTCTTTTAGGTAGGTACCTCTTTCGGTCATTGAACTACTAGTACTATCTAATAACAATTTACTATTAATATTACCCTTCAATCTATTGAAATCCAAGAGCACTTACTAGTAATTAATCCAGTTACTTATTTACTCCATTTAATTTGAATAAAGTCTTCTAAATTTCAACAGTTTTTCAAAGTTACTTTGACTTGATTTTACAACTCTACAATGAGTGTAGGCTTAGTGTAGTGTGTTCTTTACCTACCTTATATTTAAAAAAAAGATTATGAAGGTTTAGACTGCGAAAATTCCGAGGGGTCAACTGCAAAAACTTGAATAATGCTTGCATAATTTGAATTATTCACTTTAACAATAATTCGGGGGTAACTAATCAATCAAGTATTTGTATACACGATCTGAAAGGAACAGAAACTGATATAAAACCATTTTTTTTTAGAACAAGCAAAATGAAATGATCCTTGGGTCTACCGGTGAATATATTTATAGGTTATTTTAAATAGGTTGTACCTACAAGTTGGCTGGTAGTGCTGACTGCTGAGGCTGGGTAAAGAAAGAAATACTTAGAAATGAGCGAACGATGATAATCTTAATTTTCGTGTATAATGACAAAATTTTTTTTTTAACGATAAAAGTATGGGACAAGCTGATAGCTCACCTGATGTTAAGTGGTAACTTCTGCCTATAACAATGCATTACCTCACAGAGCAAGTCCAATATGGACGTGCCCTGTAAGGCACTGCGTCCATCACTCTGAGACGTAAAGATCCTTGAAGTCTCATAAAATATTGAGTAATTTTAACGCAATCTCTGCTCTATATAGAGCTTGGTTCTTAGAATACTGGTATATTTAAACTGGCAACCTCGCGTACTGGTTTTGCCCATATTACGCATACACAAGCCACACGATAATTTTTCCTAAGTTTCACTGCCGTAAAAATGGTTTTACAATTCTAATGTGGTGTGCGTACAAAGTGACGATGAGTCGTGTAATTCAATAGCTAAACCACGTAAGTCAGTTCACTCCATAACTCCATATTATAGTAACTATTGAGATATGAAAAGTAAACCTGTGTAGGATGCCCTTATATTTCTTATCTGTGGACCGTTCGTGTGAACGGTGAATGTTTGTGTCTATGCAAAATTGTCTGTGCTAGCTCTCTGCTAATAAAGATGAATAATTGACGGACGTCTTTAATTTCAATAATAAAAATTAATACTAACAGTGGCGTAGGTAGAGGTGCACCTCCCTTATGTGGAAGTATTTTGTGCCGAAAGTCATCAGTTAGTGCATTCCAAATGTGATTGTACTAATTGGTTACCTTCCGACACAGAATGTAGTTTCTTAATTATGTATATACTTATATTTATTTCATATGTTAACAACAACTAGTTTAAAGCTACCTACTAGAATAACAATCACGGGGCGGCTCATATTATTTCCTGCCATTGGACACTTGTCTTGTTTATAATTCAAGTCATCTATCAAGATGATTCGGAGAACGTTATCATAAGAAGCTTCTCCTATGAAAGATCTTGACCACGTTCACGTCATGGCATGATATTATATTACAATGTTATCGCCATAAAATTGGTATTATCGCTTTTCATTTCGTCAGCAAAAAAATTCTAATGGCTCTAATTTTTGAGGTGCCTTTGTGACTATTAGGAACAATGTGACTACTTGGTGTTTACGTATAGTTCAAACATCGCATGTCGTCTGTTACATGGCAAGCTACTGATCATTATGTCCATCATAATTACTGCTAGTTTCACTACCAGCCCAAGGTTATACACCATGTGCGATGAACCGTATTGGAAGCGAAATCAAGCGCTTTCTACTTTAATAAATGCGAGATTTTCGGGTCACGTAGCGGACGCGACGTGCTCTTCTACATATTATTCGATTTATTCCAATTTTGGATTGGAAATATCAATTTCGTTTTGGTTAGAAACCAACATTGGAAAGGCTTTCAATCTATCTTTACGGATAACACTGGTTTATATGCAAAACCAGTGTTATCCGTAAAGATATCTAGTAATTACCGGTTCTTCAAACACGTGCGTTCCCATACGTTCTATTCCGAAATTCCACACACTTCTAGATTCATCAATATAAGAGTTTTTTAAAAGTGTTGTACAATCGTAACTAAAATGATCTTCACCGAAGCAGAAACGAAATTACAGCAATTTATGTTGTGAGAACTAAAATATGCAGAAATTCCCAAAGTAACCACACCACCCTACGTTTCGGATGAGCGCTCAATGCCCATTGACCATGTGGTACTGTAACAGATGCCGTTGTGGTTCCATTAGACCTCATAATCAAAAGCTTCTGTACACTGACTCCAACACTCTAACCTCTTTGCTTTATTCACTTTCATAAACAAATAACATTCTTCGTTGAACGCAAGGTGATAAAAAAGAACTTACATGACGAACGAAAAGTACCACACACGGATAAAAATGTAATGACTCAAGCAATGACTGCTATCTCCTGGCACATGGCCCATCAGTTTGGCGGCACACACTTTGTATCTACACCCTTATGTTCTTTACAAAACGGTACCCGTCATAGCGCGTTAATCATCAGAGGTTGTTTGGTACCAAGTTGTTATAGTCAATGCAGTAAAAATAAATGCAAATAACTTCTTAGTTAGGCTATTGTACAATGTACGCTATGTATTTCGTTATTGTTATTACAGCGTTTGTGAATTATCGCTCGCTAGTTCGATGTGGCCATTACTAGTTAATTTATGAGGGAGGTTTTGGGGCTCCTGACGCTTCCGAAGCATCCAGATGGCAATCCTACTTCGCATGCACTGCTGCAGCGTCGGAATTAAGTTCACATCCATCAGATTCTTATATTTATTCCACATTGGTCAGATACGAAACGATAGGTTTCAAAATTCCTCATTCACCAGATTCCTTACATCATATTCATTTGATTGATTTCAAATTGGTCAGCTGAAACTTACGAATGCGTAATTAATAATGAACTGAGGCTAAATTTCGCAGACATCTCACTCTCATCGAAAGTTTGTTCATTGCATATACAGGGTGTTACCAGACCACTTCCGAAAACTTGGAGGTCCCAATCAGACCATGATACTGAAAACATTAAGCGAAAAAAATCGCGAAAAAAAATAATTTACTTGACTATCTCTTTTAATTTTTTTTTCTAGTTACATACACACAGTACAACATAATAAGACATATCTACCTAATTATCTCATTTAAAAAAGCAAAAAAATAAATAAAGTAGCAATGTACACGCAGCACGCAGATTACGTCTACTACAGCATGAACAGCTGAGAGTTCATCGCGGGTCATTCAAGTACGCGACGTGCGAGCGACCTACGTTAGTACCTACCTACGTTAGTAGGCACTTACGACACAGAATAAATGATAGTACTACGCCTCGACCTTACCTACGTGAATGCGTACATTGCGGGCTGGCGAAATAAATACAAATCTTTAAACATTGTTTTCTCCGGCTATAATTATTTTTCAGGATAACTGATTTTTTTTTGGTTGGGTTTTGGTGTGCTGTAGCTCCCCCTTTCGTTTTCGGAAGTGGTCTGGTAACACCCTGTATAACTGGGATACGAATCAGAAAACTAATAGTCTAAGAAACTAGATAGGCCTAAACACAGACTCTTATCAGTACGGTCCGGACATCCTCTCCAAATCCGCTGTAAGCCGCTATATTACAACCGTCATTCCGGTTACCGTTTCTCAAGAATGAAAGTGACGTGAAATGCTCCAAAATGTATAATTCAACATCTTGTTACGCTAGAGTGCCACACACGAGGAAACGTAATGGATTCACACGCTATGTTACTGTAAACGTAATGTGGCGGTGGTACCAAATGAGTCGCTAATATCAATGCGAGTTGTAATAGATTAGGTTGAAGTGGCAATGGGCAGGCCACATGGCCAGAGCGGATAACGATAGTGAATATAAAGTTACGCGACCACGAACCGAAAAGAACAAAACGAAAGACACTCCTTCTAAAGTGATGATGATGATGATTAGGCTTTAATACCCAGTTTAGATTTTTATATACTGTTAGCTCCCGAAGATCGGAACCATCTAAGTTGGCAGGCTGAAACTGTAAAAGTCAAAATCAAGCTGTTTTTTTTTTCAATTCTTCACCGCCATTAGAATAAATGTGGGTAAAGTGGTTACTCTGAATGTGAAAATTCGTTTTCAGGTTTTGAAGAGAAAAACCACCATTTTTTCTTTAAAACAAACGACAGCCGACTTGACGAATGACTTGACTTGACTTATACTATTTCAACTATACCACTTGACACGGTCAAAATTGTCTGTCGAAATGACGGACAGAGGCCTTTATAGGTAGAGAAGAAGAAAATTTGACTGATCACTTTGAATCGTCATTAGGTTTTGTATAATTCTGGTCTGGTCTAGATACTATTCTATACTTAATTGAGTTCTTGACCTAATGTTCTTGAGTCGGTTCAAAGTACCGCAACCGCGAACGTGATATCACTGCTACTTGAATTGCAACTGCTTTTAAGATTATATCTTAGAATATCTGTGGGTGTTTCTATGTATTATAAGTATGTATTTACAAAAAAAAAATGTATGTATGTATTCTATCAGCCATCTAGTTTCCATCGTACAAGCTTTGCTTAGTTTGGGACTAGAAGGCGTTGTGTTAAGTGTCCGTGAATATTTATTTATTTATTTTATTTATATTCTTGCTTCATTCGTGTGCACTTAGAAAATAACTAGATCCATGATGGAGAATTAAGGAGTTTGATACTTTTGCAAGCAGAAAATAGCTACATAGATTAATGGATCTAGTTCTAAATGATCTTCGAGGAGATTAGAGGGTATTGTATAATTTTTTTCTTATCTGAATAAATCCTTTTTAGAATGAAACCACCAAAAAGGTTAAGCACTTTGTCTATGGTTCTACCTTTCCAAACCTTTGTAACGGAATATAAAAAACTCTCAGTGCTGCCGTAATATTTATTTATTTATTTTATTTACAAAGAGAAACTTATGTATTTGTCACACCAGATCCTTATTCCCAACCCCTCTTGGATTAAAATCCTATAAATAACTTTGCTGGAAGAAAACTTTTGTTAGATTTAAGTTCGCCTTTGTTTATCTTTAGTTTTAACTTGTTTTTGCTTAATTTTCTGTGTGCAATAAAGAATTTAAAAATTGATGCTGAAAATAAAAATAGATATAAATAGCAATCCACACAGATTTATAAACAGAGAGCTTTTTGGGATCCCAATAAAGTCGCAATTCTTGGGATCTTCGTTGGGATCTCTCAGATATTAAAACTACTTTGGAGTAAGTCTCAAGTTTTGAACCTTCTCTAAGTTTTACTTTCGTAAATCAGCTTTTTTAAATACAAATGCGCAATCTAGTTGATTTAAAATTCTTGCAACACAATCCTCGTTGATATACTGCTACTGCATTGAGTTTTTTGCAGCAGCTGCACCGTTCTTATTCCGTTGAAAATAAGGTCGTGAATTGCGCAGCTGTTAGTACAGGAATTTTACTCCAATTCGCCTAACAGATAATCCCTAAGGATTGCGAAGATTAATCTCTGTTATTGCCATGTCATGGGTGGAAAATAGCATAAAATGTATCCAAATTTTATGTAGATAATCTAAGTACATTTTTGCATAAATAAATGTACCTACCTACGTACAACGCTCACTTTTACTCCTCGTTTGTAACCTATCGGAATTCTTATTTCCTGCATCAAATGTGTGGTCCAACAGTGGAAGGAAAAGGGTTAGAAAAAAATACAATACAGGGGTTAATTTAACTCTCGTATCTTAAGTTTTACAAATTTTTGGATTAGTGCTATCAATTCTAAGAAATTTCTAACATTTTCCTGCTTAATTTTGATCTAGATTTGAGTATAGGATCCCGCAGTCCAGATGGACATGAAAAATCTAGTTGGGTTTATTAACAAGAATTGGATTTGTTGTAATATTATCAAAGTCACAAAATGTCTCGAAACTTTTATGACATTCAAATTAAGTAGTAATTATATTTTACTAGGTACTACATTTTAAGATCGGTACCAATTGTACTATCAATGGTACTAATGGGACAAATCGGTACCAGTTGCACCAACAATGGTAGGTACTGCCTAATGGTAGAAGTGGTCCGGCGGCAGAATTACTCCTAAGATCCTTGTCATTCTTCCGAGATAACACTAAAGGTAAGGATCTGAATAAAATAATTCCTACTTACCGCAAATCTGTCTGATTTGAGGAGGTCTCATTTAAAATTCATTAAACGGGGCTTTTGTTTTATCTCTAAATATTTAGGTCTTGAGATTTATTTTCTCAGGGGAAATGGGGCTTGTCGTTTTGACTGATTATATAAAGAATTGGGTGAATTTTTTTTAAATACTTACCTAATTTCAAGATATATAAAACTCTTTTGAAGCTCACCTAGAATCAACGCACAGCTAAACTATAAGTACTTAAATAATTGTTGTTGTTGTTATGGACTGTAGTGAAAAATATTACAAAAAATACAGTTATAAAACAAATCGGAGTATAGAAAAACAGATGCTTTGGTACAAAATACATAATTCTATTTCGGCTTATGATGCAATAAGTAGTGCGTGTACCTAACTTACAATTAACGAGGTTATTAAAATTAAATCTATCGAAAATATGGACATTTATTATATTTATTTCATCTAGATTTCTTTTAAACATTTACTTAGATAAGTAAATCTTTAAATATGAGAAATGCGTGTAAAAATTATGTCAGTTTAATAAAATATTCCTCAATTTTTTACCGGAACGAAATAATATTGTAGATTGTTATTAGAAAACAGGCTGCTTGTATAACCAAAGTAACATTTTTATTCTGTGGTATAATACCGAAAAAAACCTCACGCAATACGAAACGAGGATGCTCTATTCTCCAACTTTTTAGCATCATCGCTAATTACTCAGCTACGCAGTAGACAATGTTTCCTACGTAATCTCAATTATACTTACCGTGATTATAATGCTGCACCGATATGTGCCTTGATCACGAATAATTGTGACAATCGCAAACGTATCGTAATGCGAGCGTATCCGAGATACACTGCGCGGTGACACTACAACGGTTGGCAGTCGAGCTGGCATTGATGCGCAGTATAACTCGAATACGTTAACGCGGCGACTGTCAGATTTGTTCGTGATAGAGGTACTGAACTTTCACTATTAACTCTACTCTAGCGCGAACGCGTGCGAATGGCTGTTTTCACACTGGACCGACACGACACCGAGACGACACCACCTACACGATGTTAGGGATGTTAATCTTAAGTGTTTTCACACATTTTTTGTGTCGTGGTATCGTGTAGGGACGTATCAGCCAGAGCGCTAACGCCCATTGGGTTGCATAGGGAGTGCATATGCATATAAGCTTATAACTTGATGAATAATCTAGATGGTTTTATTACGATATGTAGAGATACCTATAAAGCCTCGTTTTTGGTTTATTATTTATTGGTTTGTAAAGTAAGATTTTGTTTTAATTAGTTCGTAATCGTAACCTTTGTTAAATGAATAAGGTAATATAGGTAATATTTGTCTGTGAGATTTTATAAAATATCAGTAGGTAATTTAAGATAGTCAGTTGTGAGAATAATAGGTTTTCGGATACCAGTTACATTTATTCATAATGGAGCATCGATTGTTTCAAACTATACTACTGTGTGCATCGCAATATTTGCAATATCAAGTTAACCAAGAGTTTTGTATTCATTTGTCAAACTTCGTGCCAGGATGCTCTTCAGCTTCAATTAGTTGGAAGACGGAACTTTAATTTATACAAGAAGCTTCCTGCCGCAAACTTGATTAAGTACCCAGTGGACCGCTTTATAGGTGGAACTATTTGAGCTTCTTGGAATAAATTATAATTGAATAAATTATACAGTAAAACTTATTTGGATCAAAATTATATTTATGCTGAACCTTTTGCAATGTTATTGAACACAACGTTGTTGTTTGCGGTTTTTCGGAAATAATTTCAGTGATTTTAGGTAGGTATATCTTCAGAAATGTTAAATGTACGAGCGAAAACTTGTTTGACGCTTGTCAGCGTCAATAAAAATTTACAGGGATTACATTTTTTTATATTATAAATTACACATTATATCCGCGAGAAGACAAACGCTGACAGCGAGTCGGTCGAACAAGTTCGTCGAATTCCATCTCTTTCCCCCATTCGTTTCAAAGGCCATTGACTGTGCGCGTGCGCCGCCATGTTGCCAGCATTGACACCATCAGACCCCGCCATATTGGTACCACCTGCATCCGTTACTAACTTCAACCCGCAGCCGTCAACGCACGCCAACGAACATGTTAGTTTTGTTTTGAACTGTTTGTGTACAGAGCACAGATTTTGTAAATTTCGATTTATGCAGTTTTCCCAATGGATCGCAGAGATTTATTAATGACAGTTGGTGTCAAAAGTAAACAGTGTTTTAGTGCAGTGAAAAGTGTGCTCAGTACATTGAAATAAATGGAGAGACAGTGAAAGTGCGGTTATGTTGATTGACAGACAAATGACAGTTTGAAATATTTTGTTTTGTTTTTGAGTGGACTAATGTAAAGTAATCATCTTGTTCCGTGAGAATAATTCCGCAGACCGTTGCCTTGTTTTAGAATTTAGCAGTGCTTGGCTCGATATGTCCTTAGAGTAGAGCTTTTATAGCAATGAACAAGTTTTTCTATAATTTAATGCAAAGGTCGGTACGAATCGATCGCTTTTAAATGGTTCTCAGCAACTACGATTTCCGGTGAAACGGTCTTGTGGAGCGTTAGATAAAATAATTATTTATTACTTACACTTTTTATGAGAAAAGGTGTGGAACAAAAATTAAGTTTACTCATCTAAATGCTCATTAAAACCCCCAATAGTTTACTTCAGTAAAAGTACCTAGATAGGTAGGTTAATAGTTTGAATAATTAAAATAATGCTCTTCATTTACCCAAGAAGACAGGATAGGTAATATTGGTTTTAATGAACTCTATGTGGTAACAAGAAACCACCTATGTACACTCGTATTTGCTTGATTGAATCTGACAATAAACAGGAAAATGTGACCATTGATAGCTACGAAACAAAAATATCTACTTACGTACGTACTTACATAAAAATAACTACAAATAAAAACCAGTGCTAGAGTTAAGTATCGGGCTTCAAAAGTATCATAATTGACTTGTTACAATTCACGGGAGACACGACAGAATGAGAGCTTTGCCAGTTTCCACGATCAATCTTCGTGACACTGCCAGAAGGCGTTACGAAGCTTCGGGAAGATAAGAATAATAATCATCATTCAAACTGTCTAAACTGAACTTTACAATGAATCTATTTTAGCTTATTTGCATAGACACTGTGCCTAAATCTTCTTCCGCATTTATAAAATGTCCATTCGCAGTGGAAGCTGTTGTGGCTGGTTGACAAAGTGAAAGTATATTTTTTTAGGGATGTAGATAACGGGTGTCTGGCATAATTATTACCACGCGTGGAAAATCTATTTATTGTCCATAAAATACGTAGCAATCGTAAGAAAAAAAATACATTGATGAGAAAACTGAGAAAATACAAAAAAAATACTTTGTAGAAAAGATATCACGCCTGTGTACTTACATAGGTGTACTTATACCTAAATCAACGTGATTGTTCAGTCAGTTTGTGTCTTCGGTAATCGAAGCCGAGGTCATCGGAAGGTCATCATCAATCAAGACAATCAATCAACATCAAGTCATCAACGCGGTCAATCTTTATCAACTAATTGTATACAGGCAGACACGTAGGTGCCAACAGTAAAAGCAGTATAGTACATACCATCCTTCAACTTTAACCTATGTATCCACCTATAATGCTCGTACACAAAACAACTGCATCATCGGTTTCAGTGCTTATACGTAGTACCCTTGTGCTTACAGCACAAATAGTATTCATCTAGGGGAAAAAGCACTGTCTTAATGTCGAGTGGGCTCTTGAATCACTACGGAGTCACTACGGATCCTAGTCAACACCCTCGCGTAATGTATATGTAGGTATGTACATAGGAATTGGTAGTAACTGAATGAAAATAAAATCTAAGTAGGGCGTCCCAAATTCGGTGATAAAAAAGTAATTTCATATTAATTAAAAACCCGCGGCGCCACTGTAAAGCCGCTCAAAATTGTAAGAGTACGTAGTAGCTATCTAAAATTCGGAGCTGATGATCTTCAAAGCGGGTGCACTTTCCATGAAACGTCAAACGAAGCGCTTAATAATATTCAGCTTTCGACAAAAAGCTTTAATTTTGAAGCTACAAGGCAAAATACCAAAGCGAAATAGGAAGGTTCCAAACTTTTAGCATACCTACCTCTTTATATTAAAAGTAAATTAATATCAATTCGATGACATAATACGTAAAATTTGTGATAGTGGCTTGAATCTAGAACGTAAAATTTCATATTTTGTATGTATTTAATCTAATTATGCCAGCTAGCCCGTCTAGCCAACTTGAAATGTGCCCTCGTTAAAGAGGGTTAGTCTGGCCTGACCCCATACTGGCCTGTCCCTGATGTTGATTACCGAATAGTTACTACGTCGTCAATGGACGGTACAACAGCATATTGGGTTTTTTAAACATTAACAAATTCAAAATTAGAGATTATTACGTCGTGATAACCTTAAAAGATTAGAAAACATCAAAATAATGAATTAGTCACTTGACTTATCCCTGATTTGTTTAATTGTACTTCATTGGGGTGGGGTGGTGGTTCTCTCGTAATACTTTGCCTGAATAGCTAAAGAGTTTAAACGAACTCACCTACCTAAAACAATGTTGGAATCATTAATGAACGATGAAGGAATACCGGTTTGGAGCAATTGGGGCATCAAATCGCGTGACCAAGGCAGAGTAACAAAGCCCGTCTACACGTACCTTAGAGCAGGTGAGAGTGGATACTACCACGACGAATTAGAGTACCTCTTTGGAATCTACATAGTTTTCAACCGACTTCAAAAATGTTATATAAGTTTATGTTTCAATGTTACGCGATCACTTCGCCAATTATGGATCGATTTTGATGATTCTTTTTTGTTTAGTAGATAATAGGTCCCTACGTCAGAGGTAGTCCTATATAAATTGTATCAAAATCGGTTCAGTAGTTTGGAAGTTAAATAAGAATAACTGGAAAAAATACGTCACACAACATTGCGTATTTTGCTTTCCTGTGGCTTTTCAAATCAAATTGAAGTTTTTCTAGTTTTTAAACTGATAAATTATCGATATCGGGGTATGAGTGACGCAAGCATAGTTTGCTGAGTTGTACAAAAATTCACACGAGGTAGAAAAAAATGACGCGTGAAGAATAATGTCTGCCTTACTTAATGTCCTAGCAAAACCGTACGATTTTAAATAAAACTCTTTATCCAGTTAGTAAGCTAGCAGGTAACACCTCAACAGAACGTATGAAAAAAGAGTAAAATGAACGGGCACTTCCAAAAGTAAGCAAACAATGGTTCAAAAAAGCAAGAGCCGATAAAAACTGGTGAAATAGAGGGTGGTACTTGAGTAAGGGGCGAAACACCTGCTACCTGCGGCGGGCATTTTCTCACGTTTTGTTTTTGACTTCAAATCATTTAGTAATTTGGTAGGTAACAATAACTTTGTTAACTACAAGCGTTGTAGAGATAACAGAAAGCTTTAGAATATACTATAATTATATGTATATATATTATATATATTTTTTATGATAATAGTAATGGAACAAGCTGATAGCTCACCTGATGTTAAGTAGTAACTTCTACCTATAACAATGCATTCCTCACAGAGCAAGTCCAATGTGGACGTGCCCTGTAAGGCAATGCACTGCGTCCATCACTCTGAGACGTAAAGATCTAAAAGTCTCATGTTCCTGTAATTACACCGGCGCCCTTACCCTTCAAACCGGAACACAGCAATGCGAGCATCGCTGCTTGGCGGCAGAAATAGGTACGATGGTAGTACTTCCCCGGACGAGCTCTCACAAAGAGCTCTATTACTAGCAGATCTTTACTAGCAATATATCTAGCAATATCTTTGGGAATCTAGCAATACTGTTGTCTGGGGAATCATGTCGTTCAATCCACATTTTGGTTGGTTTTCTATTCTTTAACGACTATTAGAATGGACACTTCTGTTTTTATACTACATAGCCAAGTTGCCTTTTTTTTTTTTTTTTTTTTAATACAATATAGGCAACCGTTTGACCACAATCTCACCTGATGTTAAGCAATGACGTGGTCGACGATGAAGCACGGTTACCTAGAAGATACCTATTCACTCTACTCTTGAAAACTTCCAAATTATAGTCATTCGGGAACACAGACGCCGGCAACGAGTTCCACTCTTTGGCTGTCCGCATAATAAATGTAGACGCAAATCGTTTAGTGCGGATAGGTGGCATATCCACCATGAACGGGTGTCCATTACAATAATTTAGAGAATTACGAGTTGATAGAATACCAATGCGGATGGGAGTCAGACTTATAACGTTACATTTTGATAATATTATGAGCCAGTTTTATTACTTTGCAGACTTACTAGCAGGCTTGTTATTTTCCTACTTCTGTTGAGGAAGGTATAAATAAAAATGACCTATAATTTTATTTCCTTCTTGATGACGGAGCAATGCGTTATTTCAGATTTTTTTTAATAATAAACAATGCATCGCTATTTGTTCGTGTCAATTTTTAAAGGTTGCAACATTTTCCATAGCCTCTGGCCCGACCTTTGCTTTCCTAAAAAGGATGTCCATGCCAGAAATGTCAATTGCCTACTTAGCGGCGACTTTTCCTACCACCATTCATAAACTTATAATAGGGTAATACTCGCACTGCGATCAAACCATTTAAATAAATTAAAAAAAAAGTTATAGCGCATTTTACCAATTTTCGTGAATCTTTACTTTCATAAAACTTTTCAGAAGTCCACTTATTCGATTTTTAAAACTGGCTGGTTTGCTGGAAATAAATGAAAATCAAATGAAATGTCGGACGCAAGGAATTCGATAGTATCCAAATTGAATTCAAAACGTTTGATTGTTTGCGCACCGAGAACCGAGCCAGCAACGTTTTGAATTTAGAACTTTACAGCTAGTAGGTCCGTATTCGACTCGACCACTCTGAAATTCGGAAGAGACAGTACGTTGACAAAAAAAAAGTTTGGACGATGCGAAACTTTATTAGAAAAGGATTTTTAATTTTTTTAATAATTAGGTGTTTTTGGGTATTTAATATTGTCATATCCTAGAGTGCAAACTTTCCATAGAGTTTAGACTATTTCGGGTAGGTACGAGATACTTTAGTGTTTACCTGTTACACATACGTACACACGTTTTTTTATGATTACTGCGTGTAAATAGCAGATAAGACGTAACCAGGTAAACAGAGTGAGTAGCTAAGAAAGAACATAATTAAAAGGGCTATGTAAGGATAGATAGGTACATAACAGCAGGGTAAGGGTAAAAGTTTTAGCATTATATTTAAATATTTCATCACTGAATGCCAACTAAACTAATAAATAAGTATCTTTCAAAAATACGCTCCTCACATCCGTAGGTAATTATACGGTATACGCCTATTGACTCGGTTAATAAACTATTGCCTAACTCAATCCATGCATGCATCGCTGCAACATCCAATAAATTATTCCAATGATAGATCATTGAATATTGTGAGTGCCCCGCGCCATGCTTTGTATCGACACAAATCAGGTTTCTCGTGAACATTACAACACAATCGATACCATACCGGCTCGATTCAATTCGCCTTTAGTAATTCAAATTACTTCAATTTAACATTGGTAGGAGTGTGTCCTTAAAATCATCGCTACGTCACGAAAAATCTCGACAGCCGTGTCGTGAAATGAATAGTCTAAACAGTCGTATCTTATCAAATCAAATGATTGCGCAAATGAGAACAGTTTATCAGACGACCGCGTCCGTAGCGGGCACGAGCCAGCCACTGCGATTCTGCGAGGTCTCGGCTACAAGCGGAGCCCTACTATCACCACTGTTGCAGGCCGCACTTGAAGCATCGACGCCGCTCCGAGTGAACGTCGGGAAGGAAACGACTCACGTGTCTATAGTTCGAGTGAATAGAGTGCGCGAAGTCGATTGCGACGTGCAATGCCCTGCCCGCCTTCCGCCGCCGGGCTATGGAGACCCTCCTCGACAGGTTCAAGCGGGAGCAAGGAGGTTTGCGCCGTACCAGATCAGTCCGAGCTTCCCTACGCCTGATCGGCAATCGCTTGCGGTCCACGAAGGAGGAAGACCCTGTGGAGGACATCGACAACATCAAACATAACAGTATCGTGTTCCCGAAGCCGATTTGGAACGATAAGGAGTTTGACGTTGCTTACACGGGTCTCGAAGGGACATACAAACCAAAAACCCCGGCAATGGTTAAGCGGAAACCGGAACCGCCGAAGCAGCGGCGGAAAAGTGGGGATATAGAAGTGAATTTAAAGCCGCTTAGACACCGAAAAGTTGAAAAGACGAAGTTCAGTGATTTGTTTACAAACAAGAAACAGAAAAGTATGTCTGCTAAGGAGCTACTGATGCCTGAGAAGATACCGCCTAAAGCAGCTGCGTTGTTGCACATACATTCCCCTGACAAGGACAAGGGAAAGAAGAAGTTAAAAGGCATGGGGAAATCTGAGTCTGCTAAGTCGATGAGTGAGCTAGTAGTGCACAAGAGGGAAAGGAGGGGTTCAGAGAGTGACATGTGCCCGCACCAGCCCCGTGGATGCGTGAATCAAGCATTCGTGTACAGCACACCACCGAAGGATAGGAGGATGTCTACCTCACCTTCAGGGTACCTAAGTACGTATGTTTGTTTATTGTTTGAATTAGTGTTGTTTCGTAATAAGTGAATGCTAAGAGATGTGTAAATTGAGCTAATGTAGGTAATTTTGTTTCTAAGTGGGCTTTTTGCCACACGAACTAATCTTCAAAAGTCATTATCATCACACTAATATGCATTTCTTTCTGAAGAAGAGTAGAAAGCTGTGTACTTACATTTTGCATTATGAATGAACGCTCAACAATAATGTTTTTGTATTGTTTATGTCAGTTTTTTCCAGATAATTTTCCTACGTACTCAATGAATAGGAAGATTTATAGGGGGTTTTATTTTTGTTAGTTTCGTTCGTCATCCAACTCAAGACAGTAGCTACCTAAATCAAATTTTTTGAAGAATGGCGAAATTACCTAAAGGCTTCTTCTTTGTCGTATCACTCTTGGCAGAGTAGTCGTGGTCGTCATATTGGAGCAGTGGCCCGTCTTGGCCGACCCAAAGGCTAAGACAAATTATTTTCAAAAAATTATCTTTTGACGTCACAATTTCAATGGAAGAAATTATTTTGGAATACAAAAAAAATATATGTAAGTACTTATTTCTGTCTCCATTATGTGACGTTAATATAATTATTTATGAAAATAATTCGAGCACAACATGATTGGAATAATTTGCCTCGCATTGGGACAAAATTACTTAGGTATATTTATGTAATTTCGTATTACACAAGACCCCCCTACCATGATCTTGTAATAGCGATGGATAAAATATATTGAACTATTAAACGAATCGATTCGTAATCATGTTTGCACAGCAAGAATTTGTGGAAATAATTAAATAACCCAATATGAAAATAACCCATTAATAATCGGTTAGGTATAACTTAAGGTACCAATCTACTTTGAGGCAAGCGTTTTAATTATTCCTCAATATTGTATTCACAATAAATTCGTATTGACTTATTATTTGGTCTTGTGTTACTTCATTTTGTAGGTTTATGTTGATAAGAAGTTATCCAAGTACATTGAACTAACAAGTAAACCAAGGACAATTATTTTAGTCTTTGTACTTTAGCATTCGGATTTCGTGCGATGCTATAATTTCCAAGAATAGTTGGAATAGCTCTAAGCAGCTTATTCCTAGGTTCTACTTTCTAAGAACAATATGTAAACACGTCTTCTAGCCCCAAACTAAGCAAATGTACAATGGGAACCAGTCTGCCAATAGAATAGGTACTTAAATATATTTCTTTGTAAATATATACACACTAATCTACTTATAATACAAAGTAACGCTCAGACACTGAACTGAGACCAACTTCTATGTTTGAAATCTTGCAATCACACAAATGTTTGTTTTTGGTTGGGAGCAAACCCACAACCCAGAGCACGGAACACAAAGCTGAATGAGCTGTGACGCCTGTAAATTAATCAGTAATATGTTGTAATATGCAATAATATTCTATGTAGGATTCGAGTTTTGTCATTTTTTGAAACAACACCTAGCACTTTTATTTTAATAGTTTTTCTTGTGTTATTGTGAGCCATTGGAATAAATGTGTGTAAACTGGTTTCTCTGAATGTGAAAACTCGTTTTTGGGTTTCGAAGGGAAAATCCACCATTTTCTCTTCAAAACAAATGACAGCCGACTTGACGAATGACTTGACTGATAATATTTCAAATATTTCACTTGACACTGGCAAATTGTCTGTCAAAATGACGGACAGAGGCGAAGAAGAAAATATTCTATATAAAAAGACCATTGGTAACATGACACAGTGACACACAATGCGTCGCCGGTTTAGTGCTCATAATCATTGGGTTATATTAATTGTAATGACCTAATAACCGTAATAAAACCTACCAAACAAAGTCATCACGTAGGTTAATGATTCAATAGTTCCCTTAAGTTTTAACTGGGTAGGTACTTCAAAGAACTATGAATCAATACTTACGCGTAAGATATTCGACAAGCGTCTACCTTCCGCGCTATAATCTCCACTCTAGTAGGTAGGTTAGGTACCTACGTCTGATACGCAGGATGTTTTTTTTTTGATACCATTAGAATCTGACAAATTACAATTCAAATGTCAGTTTAATGGTCGCTGATTCGCTGAAGCTGAACTATCATTTTGATTGTCATTTGTCAGATTTTGATGGTCACAAAAGACAGAATGAGAGGGCTGGACTTACGCATAGATTTTTTGAGTTATGTATGAGAATATCTACTCTAATATATTATTACCTATGCTTGAGTAAGTACTAGTTTATATAATGATCTATGGCTTGAGTAACGATTTCTATAACAGAATACGGATTTACGTAAGTTGTGGCGCACACGAGCACATAAATGGGTGACGAGTTTGACGTTATCGTGTAATTAGACCATCAACTTGAGCCGAAACTTTGGTATCTTTGTGAAGTTACTTCACGGAGTCACTCAATTATGAGCTTAGTTATTCTTGGTTCTTAGATCTGAAGATAATTCTCATAATAAAATCTAGTAATTTTTATTTTATCATTGCTAATGCGGCTGCTCTTTTATGACATTTATGGAATCCCAATAAATTACGATTGATATTGTCACTTATTAAGAGAATTATCCTCTGAGTTTGTAAATCACGGAAATGAGGAAAGTTATCCTTGTCGACGAATATATTGCTGTTTTCATGTGACCTATATAGATAATAATGGAGAAAATAACTTGTAAATGTTATATTTTATTCCTAATGCTATGCTTTTAGTTAGAACCCTTAAAAAAAGTTAGTCGGTACATAATTAATTTATTTATAACTAGCCGTCGCCCGCGGCGTTGCTCGCGTTCTACCATTTAGAGTGTGACGTTTCAAAATTCCTTTCTTAGTGCACCCCTACACTATATAAGGATACTACCCTCCAAATTTCATACCTCTAGGACTTATAGTTTAGGCTGTGCGTTGATTCTCTGTCAGCTTCAAAAGAGTTTTATATATATTGATGATGATATTCAGCCAAATTACATAAATGCATGGCAATCGTGGTTCCCAAATGATTCCCAGCGAGTCATACTGTGACCTGTTGGGAATAAAATCCCAACCGGTCACAGTGTGTGCATGCAACTGTGCCCAAAGTCGGGAAGGAAAAGCAATCAAATAACACTGTCTCAGTGAAAACTATCTTCATAATCATTATAATACATAGTTTCAAAAGTTATATTCTGCTAAATACATTCTGACAAATAACACGATCAAGAATACAAGAGCGATAAGTAGATACTTCAAGCAAAAACTTCTAGCAAATAGGTAAATGATTTTCATTGCATAAAATTTTCGTTTTCATTTCATTTTCTTTCACTTCTACAATCGACCGTATTCATAGCCCACGTTTTGGTAACTCTGCTTACGTAAACCAGAGAGAATTAGATAAGCGAACTGGTATTTAATAATCCATAGACGATTAATCAACAGCTTACGAACAAGTCTGGTACAGCGATAAACGTAAAATCTGTGCTATTAGGTAGGTAGATGCTTATTGAACCATTTCGACAACGTAACTTTGACTTATTTACCGAAGTACTCACTTTCTCCTATTATTTAAAGAAGGCTATGAGTTTTCTGTGTAAAACTATAGCTTAAGCTTTGCTTACACAACGCTGCGGCATGCGGCTGACCGCAGCGAACCGCGTTTGCTCTTCGCCGCTGACGTAGACTGCAACGGAATAAGAGACCATACTAGACGTTTTACGATACGTTTAATACGATTATGTGTCCGGCACCGCATGTCGCATACCGCAGCGTTGTGCGTTACGATCGCGGATCGCGGCTTTACAAAGAACAGAACAAATTTAGTGATTTTATAATTTTTAAAGATGAATTTATACTATACTTGCTAGGTAATATTTTTTGTAAATACATACTTACTAACTATTTATTACCAATACCTACTATCAAGGGCTAAAATCCCAGGTCATTCATAAAAAGTTGAATATCTTGAAAACCATGAATGCTAGCCAAGTGAAATAAATTGCGTTTGATAGACATCTAAATAGTTGTGTGTCCATGATATTCAAGTTTTTATAGATGACCCGGAATTTTTGGTCTCGGGTGTTTTAACGGCACAAAAATTATTTTATTCGTTTGCAATAAAAAAACTTACTGCATCGTATACCTTCTTTTTGCAAGTACCTTTTTGTAAATTATAATACAAGATTACAAAAGATTCGATAATTGTTGTAAATTGTAGGTAATACTACTACCTAATTACAATTTACACCAATTATCAAATCTTTTGTAATCCGTCTTCTTCATTGAATCTGTTGTTCATTCATACTAGAATATAATTTACGAGGACTTACGTCAGAATAACGGCCTTTTCTCGTAACTACTACGTACATAACACATTTTTACGTTGATGTACACAATATTCTGTGTAGACAAATGGTTCTACTTACAGTCGCAATTTCGTAAGTTATTAATTTTCTGTTGTTTTGACGTTATGGCAGTTATAGTTTGGTTGATCTTTGTATACTTACTAACCTATATTTAACTAGATACACTTGATATTTTTCTCTCTTCTTTGGTAGAAAAACAGCCTTCTTCCGGTAGCGCCTTTATCAAAAAATAACTACTTATAAAACTATTTAAGTAAAAATTACAAAGTGCCTTTGCAAAGAAATGATAGGTAGTAATTTATCAGAAACATTAAATAAAATGACGATTATTACAACTTTGTTAATACTTCGATATTTTGGGTAGGATTTCGTGAGCCGATTATTTTTTCTCACTGATACATTTTACACGCTAGTGCTAATTTATGCATAGAGTACGTTTTTGTGACGTCACAATACACACATTTATGACGTCAAAATAACAGCATGACCGACCATGACAAGATGACGTGACAAGATCAAAACTTATCAACACTTCCAAATATTGGATTGAGTTGAATTTTTCAGCGTGTCCTGGAAATTATTATAAAGTTGGTATTCAGTTTTTTGTAACTTTGTTTTGATGTATGTAATAAGGATTACGATACACACGTATAACACTGTAGCTGTCAAAATAAAGAATTAAGAAAATGTGGGTTTCGAAACAAAGAAACCTTACTTATTTTATTCGTAAGTTAATTACATAACAAACAATACAGAATTTTCTTTTTCACAAGATGGTATGTTAATTTTGGGTATGACATTACGTTATGCAAGTTAAAACTACCATTGTTTTGTGGGAAATTGAGAGCCCAGTCGTGGATTACGAAAGAAATAAATGGGATTAGAGAAAAGTAGACATTGACCTTTCGAATCAACTTGATTGCTTCAAATTGTAGAGAAAATCTCCTTTACGTCAAGCCATTTACGAGATACTTCCGCTATTTCAGAAAATTGCATGATTGTGAGTTTTTAGCGGTTCTAAAAAGTTTTTATTCTTTTCTTACTAAAATAGAAGTTACTAAAAAAAAACAAATAAACAACTTTTTGTGTAGACGTAAATTTTCCGGTCCTTTCGAATACAGAAATAAACATGACATTGAAGTGCCTAGTTTGCCACCGAGCATCAAAATGTGGATATATTCCAGAAATCCCCACCAAGAAATCCCTACCAGTGGGGATTTATGTTTTTTTTCAGAAATCCCCACCGCTACGACGTAGCATGTCTACAACGTAGCAGTGGGGATTTCTGGTAATTATAGTTCAAAAGTAGACAAAGTTAAGTCAACAATGGAGTTACAGTCATGAAGCTCGTGCTTCAGGCGGAATACCCTTGCCGGCTATTAGTTCCAAACTAATTTGAGCGCTAAATTGAACCCCCACTCAACCTAGTTAGGTTAAGGCTGCTACGTGTCACTTTCTGGTTAAAGACGGCGTACACTGGCGGCGACGTGCTCCACATTTTGAAATACTAAAGACATTTTGGTGTCCAAAATGTTACTTTTTTTAAATAAAAACATCATTATCATTTCACAAATAAATTACAATATTTACAATATACACATTTTTTTATTGCATGCTAAATAAATATGTACCTATCTTTTCGACAGACTTCAAAAAAGTAAGAGATTCTCAAGGCGGCAATCAAATGTTCGTTTTAACTTTTAAATTAATTAAAAATGTAAATAAAATGTTGGTACTTACACGTAATAACTACCGTGATCTAGATTTGTTTGTCTGTCCATGCATTATCAAAACATTCACGCATGAAAAAGATTACACTTGTCTTATCTATCTGTCAAAATCTTAAAACCTAAAATCGCTCTTTACTTGTCTCATTATTATGTATAAACCTTAGAACAATTAACTCAGACAAAAAAAAGCTGACAAATACATAGAATGAAATCAATTGTTTTGTCTATTTCTTTGTAGGAATAAAAACGCTTAGAAACAGCGATAAAACTTTCCGATGGTGAAAAAGATTGCGCTAAAATAGACTTCTCAAAGGTCTATGAATAGGCTTGGTCGGGGGAAGCCTAGCCAACAGACAGCCACTAAAGATGTAGATAGCGCACACATTGTTTGAGAGCTCCCAAACCGTGCGAATTTCTCAGTTGCAACTATGATACTGCATTGGAGTGACATGCTGGACTTTTTATCCTGTGGTCAGTTTTTTTTTTTTTTTTATTTGAAATCTTATTTTTTCTTTTTCGAATGGACAGTTACTTTTTTGCAAACATCACTGGCAGTTTACGTTGTAAGTTTTTTGTTTTTAATTATTTGAGTGGAATTGTGATGTTATCGACGCGATGCGTGATTTTAATAGCGAAGTGCAATTATTATTCAACTTCCGCTACCATGCTATACCACGCTATACTATTATATCCCGCTCGTGGATAGGCAGTCTAAACTTTGTGTCGATGGTTGACATACCTTGTCTATAATCATAGGTAACTGTCTGAATGATAGATGAAATCAAGGTTTTTTCTATTGACGCGTGGTACAGTCCCCAGATTGTGTACCTACCTTTCTTCTTCTTCTTTTAAACCTATATGGCCTGTGTCCGTCATTTCTACAGACAATTTTGCCAGTGTCAAGTGGTGAATTTTAAATAATATAAGTCAAGTCAAGTCATTGTCAAGTTGACTGTCGTTTGTTTTGAAGTGAAAATGGTGGATTTTCTCTTCAAAACCTGAAACGATTTTTCACATTCAGAAAAACCACTTTACACACATTTATTCCAATGGCTCACACTTTATGTTACGTCCTAAGTATTATTGGTTAAAATTCCACCAAAATTAAACAATAATACCTACTCACACTAACACAAGAAAAACTATTAAAATTAAAATGCTACCTATGTGTTGTTTCAAAAAATTTAAAAATTCGATTCGTACCACCGTGATTCGTACCTACCTTTTAATACTGACATAATCTGACAAACTACCAAAATGTCAGTTTACCGGTCACTGATTCGCTGAACTTTCATTTCTTTTTAATCGTCATTTGTCAGAATTTGATGGTATACAAAATAGACAGTTTAGGATTAAGCGTCCGAAATATATAAGCCTATAGATATAATTGGAGTTTATTTTGAAGTTTGCCGACGTGACAAGCTTTTTAAATTAGTTTCAGTGGTTAACCCAAGCTTGGTCAATCTACCCGGCCAATAAATCGGCTGACCGACTTCAATATCACTTATCACCACGCAACGGTATGGTTCCGTGTTGTGAGTAGAATACGTTCAAATGTTCAATTGCCACTGTTGATATCGTTCAATACAGTGTGAGAAAACCCCACTTTAAGAACTACTACTTTAGGTTTTAACTTAACCTACTCGGCGATACTCGTTCACTGAAAAAAGGCAACATTTTTTGTATCCGAATAATACAATTTTAAGTTAGGTATTATATGTATAAGATGAAACGATTTTCTCTGTTTGTTTTTCTTTGAAAGAGAAGAGATATCATCATCATCATCAATATATATAAAACTCTTTTGAAGCTGACAGAGAATCAACGCACAGCCTAAACTATAAGTCCTAGAGGTATGAAATTTGGAGGGTAGGTTCCTTATATAGTGTAGGGGCGCACTAAGAAAGGAATTTTGAAAAGTCACACTAAAACGCGAGCAACGCCGCGGGAGACGGCTAGTCGTACCTACTTACCTACTTTCTAGCTCTACAGAATTTTTATTTTTTTTAACCCTATACTAACCGATACAATCATCAAACGGAATAAAGGCGTTTCAAGGAAAATGCTCAGATTACGTAGTTTTCCGGTTTCCAGTATCTAACAAATGTCTCTTTACATACCCTGCACCTACCTACAGTTTTTACACTGCAACCGCGCAATGCAAGCACGTACTGCCAGTCACGGCAAAGCGCCATAGACAATAGAAACCTTTCACCTTACATCGTTATGGGAATTGATTTCGTGACGCTTTCGTTTGTTTTTAATTTAAATGCGCATTGTATAATCATGTTTGTTTTATTGCGATGTTGCAGTGACGTCAGATTTAACTTTTTTTTTAATTCTGATGTTGCATCTCTTTTGTTACGAAAATGAGGTCAACGCAAAAAGATTTACTGTTCTTTTGAGATCTTGAAAATGAAAAGCAAAACACATTAATATTAATATGTAATCAAACTAATAATGATGTGGCGTTAAAATAATATCGTCATTTAATTTCTTTAAGAGTAAATGATTTTATTAAAAGAGCTTTGATGCACGATTGCAAAAAAAATAATAAGTAATAAGTTTCGTATAACCATGGACTGGTTTAGAATTAAGTCTCAGGCAGTGTTTTTTTGATGTCTTTGTCTTATAGATAGGAAGCACGATTGCAAAAATAAACTTGAACGTCTTACGTATAAAGAATTTATAATGCCTAAATTATTATCACACGAACGAATTGGCATTGAGTCAATTTTGAATAAATGCTCAATGTCGCCTTAATTTCCGATCGACAAAGGTCTGTTAATCTATCTGTGAAGTGGCTTCGAAGCTTTTTCCTCATACTGCAGGTGGAAACCACATTTGACCAATAGCTAGTCTTATTTGAGTTCATTCTTAAAAATTGAGATATTTTTTGTATGAAATCACATTAAGCGCATTTATAGCGGGTAAGTTGGTATGTTTGCCATAGAACCGACAATCGTTGGAGCAAACTAATGTGTACACGAGTGGAGACCGCATTTAGGCAAGCGTAATGTAGTACGCCCCCCGGCAAGGTGAGACGACGATCTGAGAAATGTAGCTGGGAAACGCTCAATGGCGCGTCTTGGGAGAGACCTACATCCAGCAGTGGACTAATATAAGTTGGTTATAAGATGATAATGAGTTAGGAACCATTATTTTCATACAAAAGCTGAGCTACATGTAAATCGTTTGACCCGGTTCGTAGATCGCTCAACTGTTTTGTGTATTTTGTAAATCATCAATATATATAAAACTCTTTTGAAGCTGACAGAGAATCAACGCACAGCCTAAAACTATAAGTCCTAGAGGTATGAAATTTGGAGGGTAGGTTCCTTATATAGTGTAGGGGTGCACTAAGAAAGGAATTTTGAAAAGTCACACTCTAACGCGAGCAACGCCGCGGGAGACGGCTAGTATTGTAAATAGTTGTAATTTTGTTTGTGAATAGAAGTTTGGTTTTAAAAAAGCTCTGTTTTTTATTTTCGAGAGTGAGACTCAAGCTTACTGACTACTTACCTGGATTTAGCCACGGTGGGAACATATAGTGCGAAAACAGCGACTTTTATTAACAACTAGCTTAGTATGCCTTCTATAGGTATCAGAGGCATGGTGCCAAATAAGGCTAAATACTTACTATAAGAAGTATTTAATCGACGAGGAAAAGTGGTAGTGCCCGAGGCTTTATTTTCTGAGGAGGCATTTGTAGTTTCAAATCCTACACTCGAAGTTTTTTTTTCCTCAGATTATTATAATGATACACCTTGTTGATAAAGTAACTTTCCTTCATTCGTTCCGTGAACGTATTAATTTTATTTTTAATCAGAAATCTTTTTTCACTTCAACGCAATTCGTGTATCTGACAACTAATTTGAATATTGAGCGATTGCGACTGAATTGTGAAAACTAGATTCACGTTCTTCTTCTCTTCCATAATGGCCTGTGTCCGTCATTTCGACAGACAATTTTGCCAATGTCAAGTGTTAAAATTGTAATAAATAAGTCAAGTCAAGTCATTTATCAAGTCGGCTGTCGTTTGTTTTGAAAAGAAAATGGTGGATTTTCTCTTCAAAACCTAACACGAATTTTCACATTCAGAAAAACCACTCTACACACATTTATTCCAATGGCTCACACTTTGTGTTACGACCTAAGTATTATTGGTTAAAATTCCACCAAAATTAAACAACAATACTCACAATAACACAAGAAAAACTATTAAAATAAAAGTGCTATGTGTCGTTTCAAAAAATGTCAAAACTCGTGTCCCCTACATTCACGTTACGATAGTTTATGGGACCACTTTTGACATCTTGACATCTTTTCGATATCGAGGCAAGATTTTGTCAACTTTTTATTATTAAGATTATTTTTTGACACTAGAGTAAACAGACATGGCAGAATTGTAACAACAAGTTGCAAAAGCCATACAAAAGCCACAAACCAATAACTTGAAGTTGAAACCAAGATGTTGAAGTTGAAGTTTTTTTTAAGTTGTTGCTAGACGACTGTACGGTGCGTACCTAATAAATACAATCCGTTGGCAATTCGACATTGAGCTAATCACAAGCCATTACTTACATGCTTAAAACAGCCTTAATGTCGCAGTGGGTTTGATCGATGACTTTGACTTGATCAGTATAAGTAGAACAAATTGCATACGTGGGAAGCCATCTTAAATTAATTCATGAATGTGTTGCATAATAAGGTTAAGATTTTTTTGACGGTTTTTTTTCCTTCCGGTAGGTACCGAATTTTATTTCTTTGCGGCCGATTATATACGAATAACTTCCGCAAGATTGTTTTGAGATCCTAAAGAGCATACCTACTTGTACTTTTACGTTTTTACTTAGTAATATATTTTTTCTTAGCTATTCAATTGAGTGTTTCGAGTGTGTACCTATCTACAACATGATATTTTATGCCAGTAATGGAAAAGACTATTATTATAAACCACCTCATTCAGGAGTAAATTAGGTTAAAAAATTTTTTTTTTTTTTTCTTTCTTTTTTTTGTTCTTTTATTTACTTTATTTTCGTTTCTCCTTAGAGCTCCACTACGGCGCGCTGCTCGAAGGGTGCGGGGGTGAGTTGCCATCCCTGAGCGCGTGCGCACCCCATCCCCCAGACAAGGCAACTCGCCGTCAGCAGAAAGATGCGCGCGCGCAACAAGACAAAGTCGCACAAGTTAACATTCATTTGCATGGTATTTTTTGTTATTTTTCTTTTTAGTTAAGTTTTTTCTGCTTGTTTTACTGCGAACAATTTACTTTCTCGGTAGTTCTACTTTTAGTAGGTATTTATTGATTGGATAAGTAGGTACACCTAGTAATAGCCATCTATTAACTTTATTTTGTAGCTAGTACTATAGTAGCTCGGAATCATTTTTCAAAAACATTAGATTGTAGGTTATTACATACTTTCTTTATCAAACTAACAACATTCTGTACAAAGTCTTGACACACTACAACAAGTTATTCGTCTTTCTACTTGTATTTAGTTTACTAACATTAACCTTGGGTAGCATAACCATTTTTTTTCGAAATAAGCAAGTCTCCTATGAACCTTTCCCATACATCTCCAATCACATCTGACTGCAAGTAAATACTGTCTTCTCTTTTCCTCTCACCTGAAGGCAGAAACAGTTCTTAAGATGTGTACATTTTGCTTGTTTCAGCGCTATTTGCGGCAGTTGAACATGGATACTTGGATAAGGCCAGAAACATTCTGGAATCAACCGATGTCGATGTCAATAGGTACGCAATTGTGGTACCTACTTTTACAAGCGTATTAATTTAGATTTAGGCATTTCCAGACAGCTATACCCACTTTGTTTTTGACATCTGAATTGAAATCGAATGTAAAAAATTGCGTGACGTTTGATATGAAAAAAAGGGAGGCCTATGCCCAGCGGTGGGTGAAGTCAGGCTGCGGATGATGATAATGATGATGTCAAAAATCAGTTGTAGCACTCGCAATCCGTTCATGCTAGAATGATATAATGTTACTCTGGATTCAAAGTCTCCCCTCAACTGGAATACCATACTTTATCCCTTGGTTGAATAATCTACTAATCTCTAGACTAGAGTCTACTCTATTTTTTGCTTCCCAAAAATACAACCAAACCTACAATCCTTAAAAAAAATTAAAAAAACAATATACCTATAATTTTAAAAAAAATATTTAGATTACTTATAAAAAAATACCAATTGATTCTAACGAGCATGCCGTTATCAAACTACAATTTTTACCTATAATAAGTCATCTTAACAATAAATGCCGCTTTCATTGATACCAAGAAACAAGTTATCACGCGCTCGACATTGTTGCAATCGCAGGTTTCAATTGCTAAAACCATGTTTCTCTATCAGGTAGCTCTTCATTTGTTATTTAGCGGTATATTTTCCAGAAACTGAAGTTATGTTTTATCGACAGCCTCAACGCAGACAGCTTGTCACCGCTGGACGTGGCAGTACTGTCCACAAATCGACCCTTGGCTAAGATGCTCATGGAGTTCGGAGCGAAGGAAGGAACACAGTGTGAGTGCTTATACCTAACTAGCTTCCGCGGTTTCATCCGCGTCCCATTGATCCTGTAGATTTTCCGGGATAAAAAGTAGCCTTTACGAACTATATATATATTCCAAGTTTCATCCAAATCAGACCAGTAGTTTCAGTGTGATGGAAACGCAAACATGGATAGGATTTAAGTAGGTACTACCACCCCGAATTCATAAACATTCGCCTAGTGCAGTGCCTGAATCCACCTCTAGTGGAAAATGATTAGGGGGAAGGACGCAGTACAAATGACATTGAGCATTCTCCAGTGAAGGTGCTCCGTTAGATAGGGTAGCCGCTCATCATCAGTTAACCGAATTATTTCATCACTAAACCTAAACAATAAAACATTTACTTCGACTCGTGTAGGTAGTCTCCGAAACATAATAAAGTCCACCATTTCGTTTAACTATGCGGGTGTATACGGTCACACCTTACCTACCTACT
The DNA here is from genome assembly GCA_918843925.1 of Eulithis prunata. Classification (NCBI taxonomy): domain Eukaryota; kingdom Metazoa; phylum Arthropoda; class Insecta; order Lepidoptera; family Geometridae; genus Eulithis; species Eulithis prunata. The sequence goes on along the minus strand of OU974014.1, from coordinate 2,359,615 downwards.
GTAATTAGGCACGTAAGCTCACTAGAGGAGTACCTACCTACTATGTATTGTATATCTATTCTGTACTATTAGGCTCAGTACACATCAGTAAATATGAACTGACAGTAAAAACAGAAGGATTGTAGAAAGACTAATTTTAAATGGAACTAGTGTATCTTTCAGTGCCTTTTTTCAGGCATAGCCGGATTTTTCAAAATAACCCTTAGACCAAAATAACAAACTATTACTAGAGCATCAAGTTTTAAATTAGGCAAACTTAATTTTCTGTTTAGATAATAATTTTCTGTTGAATAAAAGTAGGTATTGACAAAAATAAATTACATTTCTAAACGATAAGTCTATATTTGGCTAGAAATTTCGCTACCTGGCTTTAGTGTAAACTGGCCTAATAACTAGATCATGCAATGATGAATAGTTAAATTGACAATGTTGAAAACTAAATAATTGAAATTAGAATAAAATTATGAAGAATTTAGCCGGTAACATTGATATAAACTTTATTCCAATCGGGGGAGAACGAACCGGGTGTGAACGGGCCTAACCCATCTTTTCGTGCAAAGCTTCTAAATATTTGACAAGGTTATGAGAACACTGTTTTTTTTTGTATTCTTGGCATTTAGTACATATTAGTTCGGCCTAATTAGCACTAATTTCTAATTATTATTTTACTTTTTATGCGGTCATGGACGAATGAATAAAAGTTACAAACATTAAGTTAATTAAGTTATTTTTAGCTTCACATTTATCAAGATCAATCTAATTTATTTATACTAAAACATTTAGATCTATATTTGGAATAGAATATTGAATATTTTAAAAAGGCAGTTATTGTTGGCCAATCATCAAGACAAGAATATTTTCACAGAAATACTGACTCTATCATACCATACAGCGTCCGACATGTTTGTTAAGGGCTGACTGAACAAATTCGGCAGTGGCACCTAGACCCGTTACCAAACATGTGCTCAATACACACATTGTGATTCGTGCTGGCCTAATTTACGTGTCGTGCTGTCGTGGCACACGTTTGAACTAATGTTAGAGTATTTGGTGAGAGTCCCTCATTCTTGCAGTGTGATGAACCGTTTTGATACGAAAAACGTTGCTTATGACATACTAGCCGTCGCCCGCGGCGTTGCTCGCGTTCTAGACCCTTTAGAGTGTGACTTTTCAAAATTCCTTTCTTAGTGCACTTCTTAGTTCAATTTTATTATAATGTATCGCATCGCATCGGACGTGAACTGAATGTTTTGAGATATGAATAAATAATACAATTCATCTTCCATCTTCTACTGGTAAATAGTTATCGTTGATCTAATCGCCTATTGTGTATCGTGATTTTGTTTATTTTCGTTATCGTTCAAAATCACACGCAGATGATATTATACTCTGTCCGGGTATTCCCTGCCCGTAAAGATTAGAAATACCTCGTAGTTGGTTTACGACTGATGATTCTAGTCTATAGAGGTAGTACTCGTATTTGCTCAACCACATGACCACAGAATATATAATGTAGATTTAGAGGATGTACCGTCAGCAATATAAGTTTTTTTTTTTTTTTTTTTTTTTTTATGTTATAACTAGCAGACGAGCAGGCGGGCCACCTGATGGAAAGTAGTCACCGCCGCCCATGGACACCTGCAACACCAGAGGTGATGCTAGTGCGCTGCCGGCCTTTTAGGAGGAGATAAACCCGCCTTTTGAAGGACCCCATCTCGAAAAACAAATTAAAAAAACTAGAGTTAGTTTAGAGTTGATAAACAATTTAATGGTCCAACATTGTTATAGGAGTTTTTGACTATATTCTTAGTGTTGAATAACTTTTGCAAGAGTTTAGGTAGATTGTTTGTTTTTCTTTGTTTGATTTCCAACTAGGTATATATTTATTTTGGCAGTGTACATACAGACATGACACAGAAAAACAAGAAACAAAGTTGACTGAGCCATGACAGGCGTCATGGCTCAGTCGGTAGTAGCTCTGCCTTCCGTGCTGTGGGTCGTGGGTTCGATCCCCACTGAGAACAAACATTTGTGTGTTGTAAACATAGATGTTTGTTCTGTGTCTGGGTGTTTCTATGTATTATAAGTATGTATTTACAAAAAAAAAAAATGTATGTGTGTATTCTATCAGCCATCTAGTTCCCATAGTACAAGCTTTGCTTAGTTTGGGACTAGAAGGCGTTGTGTTAAGTGTCCGTGAATATTTATTTATATTTATTTATAAAGATATGTTTCATTTAATTGAGATCTCTTACATTTTTATTATTTAATTTTTATTTATTGTTATGTAGTAAATTGTACACAAACAACCTTCCATAGGTGGAATAAACGTGTCCCAACATGTCTCAAATAAAGAGTTATTATTATTAAATAATTTAGGTGTACTAACCACCGTGTTGTTCAAAACAGTGTTGGTCCAAGATGTCCCGATAAACTGCTTACAGTCCGCCAAGTACAACTTGGCGCGGCTGTGCGCCACTGTGATCAAAACGAATGTACTTTTATAACTGCTTCTCTTGTACCACTTTTTATCACTTTAGGCATGATGATAGCACAGTAGTTAGCAAAATATTCGCAACGATGTTTACTATGAACTCGGAAGTGTCAAAGTGAATTTTCAAGATGGCTGTTTTAGTTCCTCAAATCGCCACCGCCAACTTATACTTGCCGGACTGTATCTATAACATTTAGCGAATGCATTTCAGTGAATTTTAAAAACTAAATCTGTCAATTAGCTTATGTTGCCAACAGTATCAATGCTCTATTGTGTCTCTACATCTTGCTGCTTGCTATCTGTGTGTTGTGTAGGTATATTGTGAGATCAGCGGATTATCTCTTGGAAAGACACCCACAACCCTCAAGGGATAGAATACTCGACCCGGAAGTTTTATCGATTTACCGAGCTTAGGGCCCTTAGGCGTCTATCGAAGAAAAATCGCGTGATATAAGAACGCGTCGAGTTTTGGAACGTTATCGATGTTTCTTACAAATTACTTGGATATAGCGTAGCCGTATTGGCTGTTGTCGTTTCCTGTTTGAACAAACTTCGAAATGGAAGGGAATTATCCTGATATTCTTAGACGAGAATTTCGAAAGTTCATTTCTCACGTCTTTGAGAATTTGAAAATACATAAATGAAGTCCGTTCGATCTTAAAATACAACGATAGGTAGGTAGGTACAACGGTATGTTATTTTGGCCACTTGAACTGCAATTTCTTATGACAATCCTATACTAGTAAACGTTTAGTAAGTTTTCTACAATTTAATCTTTGTTCAACGAGTGAGTACATCATCTGAAAGCACGACAATCAGTCAGCGTAGTTTGCGCCTGTCGGCATGAGCGCCATTTATTTATTTGCATGTTAATCCTTAGGGTCCGTTCACATAGAAAAGATTCTTATCACGTTGAAAACAGAGTTTTTAGTTTTTGTGTAAGGTTTATTTTTGCATGTGCACTGCTTTTGTCATTAAGAAAGCTTGAACGCGCTTGGTGTGAAATAATAAGAGGAGCTGACCGGCTCCGATCGCGTACTTTATCTCGTTCGCGCAGCCGTTCGGCTCCGATTCGCTTTCAGATTGCTTCCAGCCGGTCTATGTGAAATAGTAGGCGGCTCCGCTCCGACCAACTCCAAGCGTATACGATTCGGTCTGTGTGAAAAGAAAAATGCGCGCCGATGCTCTCCGAGCCGGTCTATCTGAACGGACCCTGATAGTCCTCAAGTGTAGTTACCTACAGATCGGCGGCCGATAGGCGTTTACGATAGCTTATCGGTAAAACCTGACAGGTTTGATAGCTTTGATTTAGAAATGGCATTATTATGTACATGACTGATAAAGAGTTTTCAAATTGGTTGATCAGTGGTATTCTAGTTTCCGCAGACTAGATTGACCGATAGTTTGGTACATTGTACTGTTAGTTTTCGATAAGCTGTGTCGGTTTATAGGTAGAAGTGGTCATAAAAGCATAAAGTTTCCGGAATTATCAATATATATAAAACTCTTTTGAAGCTGACAGAGAATCAACGCACAGCCTAAACTATAAGTCCTAGAGGTATGAAATTTGGAGGGTAGTATCCTTATATAGTTCAAGGGTACACTAAGAAAGGAATTTTGAAACGTCACACTCTAAAGGGTAGAACGCGAGCAACGCCGCGGGCGACGGCTAGTTTTAAATATACCTAGGTATATAATTAGGTACCTTTATGGGTTTTGTTAAAAGTAATGTTTCAAATGTGAAAGGTTAAATGAAAATGTGAAAGTGATAACGTCACTTACTTTTCGTAAGCCATTGAAATCAATCTAACAGATATTTTTTTTCAATAATAAAAAAACTTACGTAACAATTAGTTTGACTTTGTCCGTCATTATCTTACAGAGTCCGTCCATTGAGGACGCGTCCGTCTGCCTTGGTGGTAGAAATACGATAATGGTCGGAATGGGGTTAACAAGATTTTATAGAAAATCTAATCTAGACATTTTAATTTTCAAAACAAAACGAATCAAATTAACATAGTTATTGATTAAGCAAATTGCCTGATGTCGCTACCAACAAACGCGCGACGTAATTACAACACAGTGAAATCCAATTATGTAGTTAGTATGTGCACAAATATTTACTTAGCTTATTTGGCTCTTGCTAACATCGAGAAATAAGCGAAAGCTTCTAATATTATAACACAAAAGTTTGGATGTTTGTGACTCAATAACGCCTGTTTTGATAACTTCGTAGATATAGGAGGTAGATATCGTTTGTGAATTTTATGATCAATAAATAAGCAAGCGAAGACGGGCGGAAGTTTAGTAATTTGAAACTCGTAGACTCGCGTAGCCTTTTCGTAGACAATTGCTACGAAATTGCGTAGACCGCGTAGAACAACAAAGAGTCATTTAGAATTTTTCCATCTCTATAAAAACTTAGCACTGACTACGAACTGAGACGAGAGGTGTGGGTTCGATTGCCTCATGAAATCATGATCCATATTTATGTGATTTCCAAATATTTTTAATCTGAACAAACTGTTGTGGCAATTGGTTTTCGTGTTCTGATAGGTAAGGTACCTAAGGGTTTGCTGCAATTTGGTCTGGTAGAAGTAGATACAGAAGAAAAATCTATGAAAGGACTAAAACATGAGTTTTTTTTTTGCAGTTAAAACGACAGAAGCACTGGGAGCCCATTTGCGGAGGTTAGCTCGGGAGGCCGAGGCTCGACTGCACGAGGCCACGGGCTGCGCTCCTGAAAAAGCCTGCAGGGACGACACTTGTACAAGGTAAGACTGAAGTGAAAAAACAAAACAAAGCTCAAATAAACCATAGGATTCTAGGCGGTCTTAAAACTTGAAACCTACAAAATACCAGCCTGATTTTACACTATAATTATGTGTGACCGAGTAGTGTTTGACAAGTCAGGAACACCGAGATTTTTCCTCCAGCTCATTATTTGCTTACACAACAGGTCCGCTGCAAGTGGCCAAGCTGGAACCACCGGGTGCGCCGGAGGAACAGGCTCCGAGAAAGATAAGCAGGCGCAACATTGGGAGAGAAGAGTTCGGACTCTCAAGTGAGTGGTATCTTTATCATGTAAATAACTAATTTTCAATAACACCTTTTTCCAGAAAAAACTCATCAATTCCACTATTCTCACAACTGCAAAGGACCAATATCTCTTTATAGCTGCTGCATAATCTGTTGCTGGTACAAAATAGGCAACGGTTGGTGGTTTATCAGATCGTTCAATCGTTTCATAGATCAGTTATTTTGACAGTTCGAGTCTAGTTCAAGAGGTTATAACGATGCTATATCTGGTTTCAGACGTCTCCTCGTCGGATGGCAAACAACTCGCGTTCCCCCGGCGCCTCTACCCCCGGAACTGGAAGTGTGCGGCGCGCACACCGTCACCTGCAGAATGAGAGACGCACGGCATTCTCTAGCCGTGTTGAAGGACCCACCTATTGTCACTAAGTTTAAAGGTAATTATATCTTCGTCCACTGTTGTTTAGTGCTGATGAGTAAGACGTGTAACTAATAACTAACTAACTAATAATAAATAAATAATAATAATAAATAATAATAACTAACTAAGTGTGTGACTAATAAGAATGAAGAGGTTCCCAGACCGCGCAATACTCTCTTACCATGTACTCAAGTACCCGCCAATTGTCACTTCGTTTAAAGGTAATTTTAACGAAGATTAACAGTAAAGGTCTAGGAGAGTACGAGGAGTAGGTATGCCATTTATGAGACATGAGATGTCCGCTCGCAGTGCTCAAGGACTGGCCTATTGTCACAGTTCAGATCAAGTTCAGAGGTAATTTCTAAGCAAAAGCTAACAAGAAGTCTTCACGGTGAATGCAAAGGGAGATAGCTGTGCCTCACTTTCGTTTGTTCGTTTGATCCGTAAAGTACCTACCCAGGTATGCAAACAGCCTGTATTCATCGTTTAACGATGTCAAAGTACCCACTTTGCTGTGAGTGGGTACTTAACCTTCATTTCAGTTTTCATTAATGCGAAACCCGGAACCGTCTCCGACATTTTAATTTCCTGCCCACCTTATTTATCTACTTAGTCGTGTTTATTTTTTAGACATAGTCTTTGGACATTATTTTCAAACGTTGTCGGTTTGCTTATGGTCTGACCTACTACCTAGTGCAACATGGTGCCTCCCAAAACTTCGGTTTGGGTGGGACCTGCGCCAGCTATTAGGGCTTTGCCTGACGAATAATAGTCCCGGAATGGCCCCGGACCCTTGAGCTTCTTAGCCTTTTTCCCCTGGATTCACTTAGTATTAGTTCATTAATATTAGTTCTAATACTCGTAGTATATCATTCACAGTGGAATGGTCATCCCGAGCCGATTTCTCCAATGTATGTGGCAGTCGCGAAGTTGCTGCGACCGGTACTCTTGGCACTCGGGTCTTAGCGGCTGGACTGACGCGAGGCCGGAGGTATTTCTTCAGAGCCGCAGCAGGGAATGTCAAGGGATGGGGACCGTTCACCGTGTCGCTGCCGAGAAGTGTCGTTCCTAGCAGTAAGTATCATAGTTTTGTATTTTACCCTTGAATTCATAAACGATGCAGAGGCTTCTTTAGAAAATGCGTAGCGTGTTTCAGGTGCTGTAGGTATGCTCTAGGCGAATTCAGGTTGAAACAGTTTGGCGGACTGTTCTCAATTTACAAATTAGGGGGAAGTAGGGTAAAATAAGCTAGAAAATGGATTACTTCTGTAGTTTTAACTTTATATTAGTTCTCAAGAGTTATGCTCAATACAAAACATATCGGTTCATTTGAATGAAATGGATTGAGAATAGTTTTATGAGTTGGAGCCTGAATGAACTCATCGAAAATATTTTTAGCACAAGTGACAAGGGTCACGTACCTCGACGTGTATAAAAATACGCCTGATAATCAGCTCGACGACCTTGGGACTAGCTGGCGTTGTGCGAAATGTCCTTCAATATGTTTTTATTTCCATAACAGGCTGGCGAGACGTATCCTCTCGAACATCCCGAGGTGAATCAGGTGGTGCAGTCCAAGCTCTTGAGGCTCTCACCACAGCAGCCAATGGTGCTCGAACTAAGCCTCCGACTCAGCCACCACGACTGCCGCGGAAAAAAACTGCCACCATTCGACAACTGTTCACTGCTGCTAGCAAGTTCCAGAAGAACTTGAGAAGGTAATTCAAAGTGTTATAATGAAAAATCTGCAGCAAATTTCGCAAAACTATTGGAAACTGACTTGCCCCCAGTGGTGGGCTGGTAATAGCAATATCACTAGTCTCAGAGAAATTCTTTAGCACTTTTGATATCCCCACTTGAAAAAGACTAGACTCAAACGAGTTGCTCTTCTTTTGATATCAGACGTAATGTAAGGTAAGGGCGCCGGTGTAATTACAGGCACATGAGACTTCAAGATCTTTACGTCTCATAGTGATGGACGCAGTGCATTGCCTTACAGGGCACGTCCTCATTGGATTTGCTCTGTGATCTGCATCTGCATTGTTATAGGCAGAAGTTACCACTTAACATCAGTTAAGCTGTCAGCTTGTTCCATTACTTTCATCATCAAAAAAATAAAAAAATATGTTATAACACCGAAAAGTAAACGTATTGAGATAGGTATGCCACTCTTCAATTTTCTAGTCCTGCACTATATCATTATTTTAGAATTTAAAATATAGTGAAATTGTACGTCATCTTGATGTTTCCAGAGGCGTATACCTTGCTTGCATTCTATACCATGAAGACAAAGTGTTGGTCACAAGCGAAGAGTTTCTACCTGTCATCGAAGTCGACGAAACCTACCCCACCTGTATTTATACTGACTTCCACTGGCTTATGAAGGTAACTATACCGTCTTCAACTGAATCCCTTTATCGCAGATCACTAAGTTTTATCTCTGCTTTCACACGTAATTGAACAATCAGATGGCCAATGATGGCTAAGTGATTTCTAGTGGTGATGACTGACTGACATTATCCATTGCTTTGATTCCAGGTAGCTTGTTCCTGGGACGATGTGAAGAGCCTTCGCTCTGATATGGAGAAGCACACATCCTCATCCATCCACTTCAGGCTGAAGCTTCTGACTGCTGCCGCTCAGATGCAGTCTGCGCTTTGTGTTCAGGATTTAGGTAAAATGAAACTCATGACTCAGATCTTTCACAGTCAAAGGGTGTCTATAAAAACCTATCCACTTATCTCCTAGGGTAGGCCTTCTTTCTATTCTTTACGTTTCTTTCTTCCGCCTTTTCACGGTATCAAGTTGACATTATAAACCTTGATACATCTACCTGTTTCTGAAAAAGTGTTTCCGACAAATTAGGTACCATTATTCTAAAACTTTAGTGTATTCAGGTCAACTATACCATAAGCCGCTTCGGGACTCCCATGGCACAGTGGTCCTATCCTGCGTGAATAGCGTGAAGTCTGTCAAATCTGTATCAGCTCTAAACTCCCGATGGGTTCCCGTCTCGAGGCTTCGACGAAGAGTGCTGAGCGAAGACAATACTATCGGAGAACTGCTGATGGCTTCGGTTCATGAACAAATTGCTTATCACCAGGTATATTTTTTTAGAAAGAACTTTGTAATTTAAGCTACTTTAGAACCATTTCCGTAACCCGAACCCATGGGTTCTGGGTCTTATAAATATATTCTTGTTTGCATAGTAAAGTTCTTCATAGCTTTTTTTACAGTTGTGACAGTTGGAATTTTGTGGACAATTAAACTGCCTTGGGATTTGAGACCGTAGTATTTCATCTCAAGTTCATCTATTCCAGGTGTCTCGCGTCCAGTTAGCTCGAGGGTTATACCTCGGCTACTTGAAGTTGCAGTCTTCAGTGGAAGTGGTCCGGATCGTGGCTCCAGCGAGGGCTCCAAATGTGCCCCCTCACATGCGAGTTAGAGATAATCCACATGTTTCTGCGTAAGTTCACGTTTGACTAGACCATGATCTTCTTAAAGATCCTTGAGGAGTCCATATAAAGAAACTGTTGTAGGTTAATACCTATGCAAAAAAGATTGTCTACTGTAGGTAATCAAATGTTTCAGATTTTCCCATCATCTTATATCTTGAGATTGATCAATGTTTAGCATTCCTTTTCACACTCACTATCACACTCTACTCCCTCCGTACCTGTGTTGCAATGTGAAGGGTGACTTTACCAACAAGTTATTTAGTTTACTTAGATACCTAGTTCGAATAATAGTTGTGCCCTAAAACCATGTCCTGTTTCCTTTACAGTGAAGAATGGGAATACCTAAAAAACCACTCCGGCAAGCCAGCAGATGAAGCTATCAATAGTCTAGTGTCAGGTGGACAAGAAAAGCCATCAGAATCTCAAGAGATGTTCCTCGACCAAATAGCCACAGCAGCGCGACGGCTCTTCAAAGACATGGACATACCTCCAGAACGCGTCATATCCCACCGAATATACGACCTAGAGGTCATCGAACTTAACAGTGACGTCAGTTTCGTAATGATATGCCCACCGGCTGAACAGGCATGTTCCGTGCCAGGTCAGAAGGAAATACTTCTTCAAAGGGGAGACTTACTCAGTCTTCCAATACAAGCGTTCGAAATGATCCACCTTCAAACCTACCACACAAATATCCTACACAAGTATTCGAGGCTCAGCTGCGTTCTAGAACTCGATGTAGCATTAGCAGCACACTCACATCGAGAAGCTTTCTCTTGCACCGAGTTACAAACAGCCAAGGAAAGGCTCACAAAGTTAGAAGATCTACAAAATAATCTAAACGCAGTCTGGAAAGCGGAGCGTTGGCTCATGGATTTGATAGGTTTTGCCAGAGACAAGGACAAAGCATCACCGAGCTCTGGAATTCTGCTAAAGAATATACTAGACAAGACTCCTTCGCAAACAGTAGACGGACCCGATTCAGAGGCTAACGACAACGACGCTAACTTGAAGGACTTCCTTCAAATACCTTCACGAGACGGTAAAATATCCAAAACGTCTCCAGGTAGAGGATCTTGGCCTGGTCCAGCTGGTAACGGAAACCATGCAAATCTACACCCAGAATTCAGCAAATCTGAACAGCAGTTAAGCCTCGCACCACGACAGACTTCCGTCTCAACCCTTAACCTAAGCACATCTCAGTTTCTGAACACGGAAGCTCAAAAATACCCTCGGAAAGGCAGCGCCGATTCTCAATTCACCCAGTGTAGTAACAACTACATGAGCAGTAACTCCCAGTTCGATATAAAGTCTACGTCAGGATCTCACACGAGTATTGGCAGCAATCGTCTTCCACCTTCCCGAAGTGAGGACACGCTTGTTCTGCAAAACGAGAATGTTGAACCAAAACCTCGTCCTCACAGTATCAATGCCACTGCATCCACCACATCAAGTCCCCTCCTCACAGTCAAAGGATACTACCCAGGAAGCATGATCAGTGTTAGAACATCTAAAAACAACGTATCAGAATCAGCTCAAAGCTTATCCAGTGACTCTGAAAGCATGAGCTGCCCGCTAACCACAGTTCCTTCAAATGTCCGTCCTCAAGTGAAACACTTACGAAACCCGTGCAATGTGATGCCTTCAAAGAGTATGACCAACGTGAAAGCAGCAGATGTTGACATCACCGATACGGGACAAGAGTTAATTCAAAAGAGTATGAGTGTGAAACGGCAGCCATTGCTGGAATCCCAGGAGGATGGACAGTATAATAATAAAGTTCCAAAGACTGATGAAAGGGGCGAAGAGCGTGTTAAAGCGCCCCCCGAGCAACGAACGCCAGATCAGCCCGGGATATTGCAGGTAACTGTTACCTATTTAGGTTAGGTAGATAGGTACCCACCTAGCTAGATTAACCTATATCTACCTATGCAACCCAGATACCTTATCTACCTTGGTGATGGAAATGTGAAGAATTTTGTATCCGATTAGGTACTAATATTTTGTAAATTTTATCCAAAAAGGCTTTTACTATAAACTAGCCTAGACCCGCCCGTGGAGAAGGTACGTTCGGGTCGGGCAGTAGGTAACCTACCTACTTAGTTAGGTACTATTTAGCAAGGTACAACCAGCATCTTCTACACCTATCCGTAATGATAATAAATTTTAATAATTTTTTAGGTGTTTGCTGCGTACGAAACTGGTCTAGCAGCTGGAACCTCTCTTAAATTGCATGTCACCCCGCGCACTTCTGCTCGTGAGGTCATTGACCTAGTTGTCAAGCAGCTCAATATGGCTGCAGTTTTGAAGGGAAAATCTGGTCCAGTGTACGGCCCTGAAAAATTGCAAGACTTCTGCCTAGTTGCAGTGATAGGTGCTAGAGAACGATGCCTACGAGATGACTTCCGTCCTTTGCAACTTCAAAATCCTTGGAGAAAAGGAAGATTGTATGTTAGGCTCAAACATGACGTTTTGGCAGCATTGCAACATTCTGCCAAACAGCCTGCTTATATTTAAAATCTTGAAAAGAAAGTGGTTTAATAGTTATTTTAGTTAATAATGAAGGATTATAGCTGAAACTGATTATTATAGTTTCATTTTTGGTGCCAATTCTTATTATGTTGATGCTTTAATAGATAAGTGAGAGTTGTGAATAATAATAATAGTCTATTTACCTACTTATTTAAATCAGAATTTATGGTGCTTTTTCTGTGTAACATAGTCTCGCTTTATTTCCATCGAACAGACTAAATAATGTTTTATTATGATTAACTTACGTCATGGTAATAGTTTCAAAATAAAAAAGATTATTATTTAAATGCCTAAATATTAGTAGATTAACGTCTTTACTCTTTATTTAAATGCCTAAGTACTAATAGATAAACATCTTTACTCTCTTCGTGTTGTTTAATGTAGGAGTATTAAACTTCTTAGGATAGTAGGCATGTATAATTAACATAGCGTGTTTACCTAATTTATCTACAAAATATCCTTAACTCATAGTCGTTTCTAGAATCTGCTATGATATTTTCAATCCTGTGCGATATGTATGAAAGTGCCTAATTAATTTGAATGAAACACCTCTAACCATATCTTTTAGGTGAACAGGGTTGATTGCCTGAGTCTTAAAAATGTTTTGGATTGATATCAATGATTAAAATACCATTAGGTAAATTCGGTAAGTATATTTCTCCCAACATTGTTCAGCCAATTTTTACGGTTTATGAATGTGTCTAGTGACTTAGATATTGATAGATAGGTACCTACTGTACATTTTGTTTCGTATAAAAGTTTGTATTAAATACCAAATTATCATCAATAATGTATAAAAATTCATAATTATGTAGGCACACGTAAATTTCCGGGTAAGGCGATGTAGACTGTACGTACACTGTATGTTCAACAAAAGTACCTATTACAAGGTTATAATTTGAGAAAGGACTTTATTGGGGACTGAATTATGCAAATAGCTCAATTGTTATCGGTTCTGAACGAATACATTAAAAATATCTTTCTTCTATCGTACATAATGTGATTACTTAACTGTCTGATACTGTCATAGGTAGTTCCAACCACTTTGTTTCTTATGCCAATAATTCAATCAATCTGTAAAATTATTTATTTTATACATATTATACCCCTGTGAATGGGACACTGTAGTGCCTGGAAAGTGGAATATCATTTAGATTAAATAGGCTTGTCCAGCACCTATACCATTCTCTCAATCTACTCTGCCTTATCCACAAAACCAAGCAAGTAAATAAAATAAACTTTATTTTAATTTAATTTTATGGTTCTGCTATGTATTGGTCTAGGTACCCTACTGTGTTCTTATTTATCAAGTTAAATACTCACGAACTGAAAATGGTTATTAACCTTAATAATAGTCGCTTATGTACATATTTTAAGTATAACTTAAAAAAGTTACACCTTTAATAGGTACTAAGCGTATTTATGTTAAAAAAGAAAAGAAATTGATATATAGGTATGATTATGAAATTTTATAAAGTCTGTAGGGTTATTTTAAAATTAAGCTGCTTCTAAGGCAAAGAAAATAGGAAAAAAGTATTATTTAATTTAGCAGTGTATATAAAAATAGCTACAATGAATATAAAATATAGGTATCTGATTTGAACCACCAATGAGAGATTTTGATCTAGGTTTCGAATATCATCAATCAACAGGAGTATCAGACAGAAATATTTTATTAACAAAATATTTCATCCTGTACAACGTTCTAGGTAGAATATAGAAAGAGTGGGTTTTATGAAGTGATGCACAAAATAAATGTATTTAAAATAATAACCCTCCTATTATTTTTATTACCCATTTAGATAACCTTCCATCACAATATTTAAGTAGATTGGTAGGGGAGATGTAGGTACCTAATGGGGTCGCAATAGCGAGAATTGAAATAAAACCATACCTATTAATCATTAATTCATTGTTTTGCTCTTATTATAAACTTTACTTATTTAACTATCACCTTATATATACTTAATTCATATCAACTTTAATCACTTTGGCTTATCAATTCTAGAAAAAAAAAGTAGGTTTGATCTGATCACCATTGTCAGCATCGGTTGGCAATGGTGATCAGCATGGTGGACAATGGAGATCAAGACATATCGCACATATAATTGCGAGCAGAGTTCCACCTAGTGCAGTCGGCATGTGCCCAAAGCCCACTAGGTATTACTTTCTACAAACAAAAAATACATTGTTTCATCGAAGTTACCATCATCGAAGTTTGACAGGCGTCAATGTGAAACTCCCATGCAACTCCTGAGAAGCTTCTTTGCTTTTGGAAGGATTTAGATTGGCTAAAGTACCCACGTTTCACAAAGCCAAATACATTCGAAAATAGTAGTAATAAAGCAAGCAGTTTTATACAACCGTCAAGATAAAAAACTGTGTTATATTAGTTAGTAGTATAATAGTAGGTAGTAGTAGTAGTTTAATTGATCGTGTGTGAAGCCCTAATGCGGTCAAACGTTTCCGTGGCTGACTTTGACAGTTAGCTTACGTGATTGACATCGAAAAAAAAATTGTTTTGTTGTTGAATTTTGGTGAGCGTCGAGCGAGTGAGTGCTAGACCCACCAAAAAACCTTATTTTTCTAATTTTCTTTTGATTTGTGGCTTGCACTGCGTTAGGACATCATCCATTCAATAATCGTTATTTGTAATAAACTAAAATGAGTTTAGTTGCAAACACAGGGTAAGAATATATTGTGTGGTACCTACGTAAGTCTTAGAACTAGAAAGCACTTTTTTAACCAAAAATTTACGTTGAAATCAGAAAGTTGGCTGGCCGGACGCTCTTCATTACTGGAGCGTCTCGAGGAATCGGCAAGGCGATAGCGTTGAAAGCGGCTAAGGACGGTGCCAACGTCGTGATTGCCGCCAAAACAGCGGAGCCCCATCCGAAGCTACCTGGCACTATTTACTCCGCTGCTGAAGAGAGTATGTAACTTTCATTCGTTTTCTATCTATATACTATCGAGATACTGGGTTTTGATTATTCACTCTATTGGAAATATCTCGATTTATGCAGTAAAACAACTTTCAATAAAGTTGGACTTTGCACCTTGGAATGATACCTTACCAATCTTACCTTCACAATCTCGAGTCAAAGTACAAACTGTTGCTAAAGAAATCTTAAAGACTTTAAATAGGTAAGCATTCCTAAAGAAGGATAAATAAAAAGCCTGCCAATATGATAGATTTGGTCAGACATTTTCTGTCAGTGATACAGAGTCAACCCACATAATTGACCTAGAAAAAATATGATAACAGCTATTCATAGACCACTAAGAAAAGAAATAGGAATGAACAGCGTACAATATCCTTATTGTTTTCCTAGTAGTATTGTGCTATATAAATCAAAGTAAATAATAAACTAGGTACCTACTTACTATCTTGTTTTTCCTACACCTATTAACTATATTCCTGATGATTTGAAGAGCAGGGCTAGGTACCAAAAATATGTATGAAGGCAGATGTTATGTAGGTGGTAATAGAAAGGTGACTGTTAGCAGGCACTTAATGAAAATAGAACTGAAAATATTACAATAAGTCAATCTATTTTTCTGTCTTTGACATATCTAATTCAACTCCCATTTTTCAGTTTTATTTTTATTAGGCAACATTGTCCACATACCATTGTACCATTTTCCATAACAGTGACTATGTTCACGTCTTTGTGCTTTCAAAGGCATGGCAGAAAGGGAACAAAAATTTATGGCAAATATATAATTTCAGTCGAAGCCCTCGGAGGAAAGGCTCTACCTTGCATCGTAGATGTGCGAGATGAAAAGCAAATACAGAAAGCTATTGATGAGGCTGTTAAAAAAGTAAGCAAATATTGTCTGGAACATTTCGATCAATGCTTAGATCACACAATACTCCTGTTACTCTGGGCAGTGACTTCTCTAGAGTTTGGGTCATTGCACGAAGTGGCCGTGCAGTGTAACACAAATGTCACTACCTCATTTATTACTTGCTTCCGCCCGCGACTTTGTTCGCGTCCCGTTGGATTTGGGATAAAGAGTAGTCTATGTGTTAATCCAGGTCACGAACAATGTGTTCCAAGTTTCATCCAAATACGATCAGTAGTTTTTGCATGAAAAAGAAAAAAAACATACATACATCCATACAAACTTAATACGATTATTATTCAGAGTCAACTCCCTGAAACATTGGTAGCCAAATACAATCAACCCTAGAGCTATGATTAATTTAAACTGTAGGACCAACAATATTACTACTAAAATTTTAAACATTGTTTATTTGAGAGTAATGTTTTTGAACATTTCAGTTCAATGGTATTGATATACTCATCAACAATGCGTCGGCTATCTCCCTCACGGGGACATCACAGACTGATATGAAGAGATACGATCTTATGCACAATGTCAACACTCGGGGGACATTTTTGGCGTAAGTTCTTTAATCTCATATTCAATCTAGTATAAATGAAAACACTTAACTTCAATGTACACGTACAATGGGTGGTCTTATCGCTTAAATAACGATTTCTACCAGTCGTCCTCTGTATGTAGAACTCTTATTGTGCCGAATGGGCGGTCTTATCGCTTAAAAATCGATTTTTTTTCTGACAACCTTTGGATGGAAAACAACTCTTATTAGCATAAAAGACATTTCTTTTGAGGTTTTTGTAAAAAAACAGAAAGTTATGTGGAAAATGGGGATATTTAAATCCAACTACAAATACCCTAAGTAGTCTAGAAGTAATTATTCTATGTGCCTAGGTTCATCATCTCTGTATTTTCAGATCTAAACTATGTCTGCCGCTATTGAAGAACAGTGATCATGCTCATATTCTGAACTTGTCTCCACCTCTCAACATGAATCCTCACTGGTAAGATACTCGTACCACGATGTTTGTATGCTTATTGTAAGGTTCGGCCATTTTTGGAAAAACACAGGTCAATAGTTTAGACTTCGCTTTGGAACCGCCTTGAGGTGAACTCTATTAGCAGAGTTATATACCGCAAATTACGTAACAAAAAAACAGCTGAAGATTTTGACAGGTCGATCTTTGAATACCTATTGTAACACCCACAGAGGTAATTATGTAATATCTCTAAAACTAGTCGTAAGGCCTGACACTGTTAAATCTACACATACATAATTATGGCAATAAATATACTTAATATTTATTTATTTATTAGTTTATAAACGAGCATCTTTCACTGATATGTCTATGTCACATAGTATTATCTTTATTGTACACCAAAATAAAAGAAAAAGATATAGAGAAATAACGGAAAACATATATGAAGCATAATGGGCGATTCGGGTAACATGCTCTAGTTAGGGACCATTATTTTACTGAAGAAGTTATGGTATGCCACATGTGTAATAATGTGTATTGGCAGGATCACGAACTAATTTCAGTGAGTTACTAAAGAGTCTAATGATTGAACTCTAACTGAATCTAATGTTGAAAATTTGCAGGTTTTCGATCCACGTAGCGTACACGATGGCTAAATACGGAATGTCGATGTGTGTGCTTGGCATGAGTGAAGAATTCAAACCATTCAACATTGGAGTCAACGCGCTATGGCCTAAGACAGGTACCTATACATTTCAAGTATTATTTAAAAAGATAAGTATCACACGACTGCATTACCGCGGGCTGGGGGTCAATCGCGCTAAGTTATAACGGCTCACCGGTCACTGTTACTCCTACGCTACGGCCGATTTTCACTGTGAAAATCGACCTTATCGGCCATAACGTGCCAGTAACAGTGACCGGTGAGCCGTTACAACTTAGCGCGATTGACCCCCTGTTCTCGCCACTGTGATCTGAGGGCCTAGTACGAGTTTTGGTGTGTAAATCTGGTGTGAAACGTCTGACGCCCGACACACCAGTGGGCGCTGATTTGTATAGAGACACTGAGCGGATTCTTTGAGAAGCTAGGTCTACACCAAGGCCGTACTCGCATGTCGAGCTTCTCAAAGAATCCGCTCAGTGTCTCCATCCAAATCAGCGCCCACTGGTGTGCTGGGCGTCAGACGTTTCACACCCACACTATACACTGAAAACTCGTACTAGGCCCTCTGTAATCTATTTTATTTCTTTGTTGCCCACCAAGGAAAAAGAGGAAAGACAATATGAGAGAAATAATGAATATGAGTGCTGTGGGTCGTGGGTTCGATCCCCACCGAGAACAAACATTTGTGTGTTGTAAACATAGATGTTTGTTCTGTGTCTGGGTGTTTCTATGTATTATAAGTATGTATTTACAAAAAAAAAATTATGTATGTATTCTATCAGCCATCTAGTTTCCATCGTACAAGCTTTGCTTAGTTTGGGACTAGAAGGCGCTGTGTTAAGTGTCCGTGAATATTTATTTATTTATTTAATAAGTACTGATTTGTTTAGGTATCGCGACGGCTGCCATTGAGATGTTAACGGGAGATATATCGACGAGTCGCAAGCCTGAAATAGTGTCCGATGCGGCATACGTTATGCTTTGCAAGTAAGTAGTACCCAATAATATATTGTTCATGGAAACCCAAGATAATGGTAGATGTTTTTTACAGTTTCTCCACATTTTTTTATGGGCAAAGTGATAAAAAAAAACCCCGCCTTTGTTTATAACACTGCAGTACCTCACAGAGTCAATTGAGGACGTACCTTGTGAGGCAATGCACGAGATGTAATGCCTCATGTGCGTTTTGCGTTTCTGACAAATTGCAAAATAACAGTCACATCGTACATTTTAGTAAATTACACTACTAATTGTACAAGCATTTTAATAAAGCTTCAAAAAAAATAATTGAGTTTCGCAACTCGATGAATAAAAAAAATACTATCTTTTAGACGTTACTTAAGATATTTTATTTTTATTTTGAACCTAGATATTTTAATAAAAATGAATTGCTGTTCGTTAGTCTCGCTAAAACTCGAGAACGGCTGGACCGATTTGGCTAATTTTGGTCATGAATTATTTGTGGAAGTCTAGAGAAGGTTTAAAAGGTGAATAACAGATTTTTTTATACAAAAGTTTAGGTCTTTTATCTATAGATTGAGGCAGTACGAAGTCTGCCGGGTCTGCTAGTCTAATATATTTTAAAGTGCTTTCTCCACGCCAGAGATCCCAAGACCTACACCGGTAACTTCGCCATTGACGAGGAAGTCGTCCAGGCGGCCGGAGTGAAAGATCTCATTCCTTACGCGTGTGATCCTAGTAAGTTTCTACTTCTTCTTTTATTAGCCTTTGTTCGTCATTGTCTCTTACTGTATATTAATGTTATGAAAATGTGGCATAAGTATATTTTCAAAATTATAAAAGTAGAAGAATTACCTATAATGCTGCAACTTTGTTCATTTTAAGAATTTAAATAGACGAAATCTAGTAAAATCAATATATATAAAACTCTTTTGAAGCTGACATAGAATCATCGCACAGCCTAAACTATAAGTCCTAGAGGTATGAAATTTGGAGGGTAGTATCCTTTTATAGTGTAGGGGTGCACTAAGTAAGGAATTTTGAAACGTCACACTCTAAAGGGTAGAACGCGAGCAACGCCGCGGGCGACGGCTAGTTCTAGTATATGTACCTTACCAAGAAACTCTTAAAATATACGCAGTTTTGTGCTCAGATAACCCATAGCACAAATCACATAATATTATACTAGTATATTCATAATAAGGCTGGGCTGATACTACATGGATTCATAACTATAAGCTTGCTAGAATATCACCTTGTGATGTTCTACTCGCATTCAATTCCGGATCAGGAATTTCAGATGGAATGTAGCCCTAGGCTAAGCGTATACTTATGTTCGTCAGAGAAGGCAGATAACCTATTGCTGGACGGTTTTCTGGAGCCGGCGGTGGTAGGCGGTAGAACCGTGTCCACTGCCGCTGTGCGACGGTACCACACCACCGCTACCAACTATAATGAGAAGGTAGCTCTCTTGTACTGCACGCCAGAATATCAATAGACAACTCCATTAAAAATTAAAGAATTGAGTCTCGATTAGCATAGGCACTAACCTATGCTAATCGAGACTCAATTCTTTAATTTTAGCTAGTGCCAAAGCTCATGTTTGTCGAGAAATTGAGACTCGTTCACGAATAATTTAGTAAACAAAATTAGTTCATTGAAAAGTGGTGTCGATTCTGCTGTTGAATTTTTCTAAACCTAATTTGACAGCACTAAGAATATTGCTGTCCTATTCTCATAAACTGAAACAACAAAGATGACTATAGTTTTAGCGCTGTCAAATTCGGTTAGTTTAAAAAAAAAGCAGCAACAGAATCTACACTAGTGTCAACAAATCAAACGTATACGTTTCTAAGAGAGGTGTAAGTAGGCCGTTACCTTACAAGACACGTCCTCGGTGGACGTGCTCTGTGCAGAATCAAGCAGTGCAAACACCTAAAGCACAGTAACTAAATTATTTCCTGCACAATTTCTTGATCAACAATTTTGTTATGATTCTGGCGCGGAGTACAAATAAAGTAGCTTTTGACAATAGCGATGTTTCTGCTTGTAGAAGTTGTAAATATTAGAAGTGGTCACAGATTGTATCTAACAATAGGTTATCTTTGTTCTGTGACATTTGTAACGTGTGTTCAAGCTGGAGTAAACAAAATAAACTATGTCACGTAAATAACAATGTTTTTGGAGCAAAACATTAAGACTTACAAAATCGATTAGGTACATTCATTAAAAGAATATAAAATAATTATCAAATTACTTTATGAAAAAATGTCCCAGGCACTGCAGCGTCCCGTTCATCGGGCCATGAGTAAAAAGTGGCCCATGGCCTAGTAAATCATATAAAATAGTTGCAATGGCCGGTTTTGTTTATTTATTTATATTCATATTTTGTGTTATTGTTGCAAAAGAAATGGCGTTGTTTATCAAAAATGTTTAATTCAAGCTAGTGTAAAATAGCATGAGATGATGATTTGCAACAGTCAAAATTGATTTTATTTGGATTTATAGTACCACTTATATGAATACCTAGATTCGTTGGTTATAAAATGTTTACTCCTGTTTGACTCGCATATGTTATCATGCTAAATTACGTTTACGTTACGTTACGTTTTGTTAGATATTATATTTGTTTGCAGGTAGCATAGATAGCCTGTTGCCAGACTTCTTTTTGGACATTCCCGGCGTGACAGATCAAATCGCGCCGCCTAAGGTGCGAGTTCGTAAATGACGCCGTCTGTGACCACTGTGCTTGTGTATGTTTAATTGCTTGTGTAGTTGTGTTATACAATTTGGAAATTATTTATACCGGGTGTTACTCCTGAAAACTTGGAGGGCTTAATTTACCTATCAAAAAATTGCCTAAAAATCCAACATAGTGCTGTGTAAAAATTAGCTGTTATATAAATTTTTGGCAAGTACCTGGTACAATCTAGTATGTTACATTTTGTATGGAAGAGCATTTTTTACGCGATAACAGCATGGTGTGAAATGCTTCATATTGATACGTACATTAGCCACCCCAAGTATTCGGAAGTGGTCTTATGACACTCTGTAATCTTGTGCTGTCAAATTAGTTTAGAAAAATGCAGCAATATCAACTGTAACATAATCTGTAAAATTGTGGTGTTTAGTCGGAGCCGGCGGGTCAGATTCCGGAGCTGTTCGCAGCCATCAGCAAAACCCTGTCTGCCGACCTCGTGAAGAAAACTGGCGCGATCTACCAATTCAATGTCAAAGGTAAGAAATAAGTATAAATAAAACACTTCTTTCTATCTTTAAATGTATTAATTTGGTTATTATTATTATTATTATTATCAGCCAGTTTCATCCCACTGCAGGGCAAAGGCCTCCCTATCCCCCTTCCACCTCTCACGATCTAGTGCAGCTGCGGGCCAATCCTTCAAAAATGCGTCTAATTCGTCTCGCCATCTTAATCTGGGTCTGCCGCGTTGACGTTTACCACCATTGGGGGCCCATTCTGTTGTAGTTTTTGCCCAGAGATCGTCCGGCATGCGGCAGATATGCCCAGCCCAATTCCATTTCAGTCTAGCAGCTTTTTGAGTGACGTCAACGATTTGTGTTTTGGAGCGTAGTATTGTATTGCGGATGCGGTCGGTCAGCCTCACGCCAAGGATACTGCGCTCCATCGCTCGTTGACAAACCTCTAGATTGGACCTCTCTTTAGCCGTCAAAGACCAAGTCTGAGCGCCATATGTAAGGATGGGGAGAATGCATACGTCCATGAGCTTGCGTTTAAGAGAAAGAGGCAAGTCACCTTTCATAAGATCTTTCATAGCCCAATAGCTCCTCCAAGCGTTTTCGGTGCGTCTAGTTTAATTATTTTGGTTAGATGTTTTCAAAAAACCTATGTAAAATATACCTCATCTCGGAATCGGTGTCATAACAAACAAATTGCTTGGAGTAGAATCAGATAATAGGATAGCCTCAAAACTCAATGAACACTGTGAACAGTAGTTCTACCTTCTGCGCTGTAGTTTGTAGTTGAACATAGAATTTGTTTATCCGATGACATGTTAAAAAAAAATAAGACAAGTATTTTACCAGTTGTCTAGATAAGATACAGAAAAATAACAAATATGAAGCACAGTGGGCGGTCTTATCGCTATAAGCGATCTCTTCTAGACAACCTTTAATTACCAAAATACAAGGTTTGATTAGTCTAGTCGTATGAAATGTTAACCAATATTATTTTTTACCTCCTGCAGGCAAAGAAGAAGGCGTATGGCACATTGACTTGAAGAACGGAGATGGCACGTGCGGTCAGGGCGAGCCAAAAAATCCCGCTGACGCCACACTTACTATGGACTGCGTTCACTTCGCTGACATGTTTGCCGGTAAGCTATGGTGTATCCTACCATCAGACATTATGTACACCAATTTCAACTTGGCTAGGAGAAGAGACGAGAAAAGCACCACCATCGAAAATGTACAAATAATTTGTAATTTTAAAGAAAGACCGACTTCAATTTACCTTACGGGACCGCCTCTCAAGTAGGATCTATCAAACAATAACATGACAGGCGTCATGGCTCAGTCGGTAGTAGCTCTGCCTTCCGTGCTGTGGGTCGTGGGTTCGATCCCCACCGAGAACAAACATTTGTGTGTTGTAAACATAGATGTTTGTTCTGTGTCTGGGTGTTTCTATGTATTATAAGTATGTATTTACAAAAAAAAAAAGTATGTATGTATTCTATCAGCCATCTAGTTTCCATCGTACAAGCTTTGCTTAGTTTGGGGCTAGAAGGCGTTGTGTTAAAGGTCCGTGAATATTTATTATTATTTATTTTATAATAAAAAAATCATCAAAATCGATTCATTAATGGCGGAATGATCGCGGGACATACATAAAAAAAACATACAGTCTAATTGGAATCCTCCATTTTTGAAGTCTGTTGAAAATACTGACAGCATAACATTAACCCGATCAACTCCTGAAGCTTGTCGAATTTAGAGTTATTAGTTCACAATAGTGAAATTAGAGTAGATAATAAACAGTAATATAAGTTTCATTTGATAGATAAAAGCACTTGCTGCACCTAGTTAGTAGGTACTTTGAGAAAACCTCTGTCCATCAAAACCCATCATCGTAATTGTGAAGTGATTGTGATGTCCTACAAAAAACCCCGTTATCAACACTAGAAAACTAACAACAGTAATTGTTTGCAGGAAAATTGAAGCCGACCACAGCCTTCATGATGGGGAAACTGAAGATCAGCGGTGACATCCAGAAGGCAATGAAACTGGAGAAGATGATGAAATCGCTCAAGAACAAAGTCTAAACTCTAAGATAACCGCTTAGCTGTAGGAGTTTCTATCCCAGTGTAATAAGTCTAAAATCACTATTTTCATAAACTTTTAGTATGGCCAGTCTACGAATAAATATGCTAAGGCCGTGATACTCAGCCAGTCTTGGATTTGTCAATAGGCCGCGGCCTAGGGGCAGATTTCAGAGGACGTTCACATGACAGATAAAAGTCAACTGGTTTTCTCATGGTTTTTTTATTACGTTTAATCCCTATAGCAGATCATTCTTATCGAAAATTATTAATCCTAGGTACCTACTGTTATTATACCTATTATACCTTTATTATTTTAGAAAAGTACACGGGGCGGCATATATAAAGTGACCTACACTCAAAAAAATATGTAAATCTGTACTCAGCTCAATGCAATTTGTGGATTGTGTAATTACAATTGTATGATAAGGGTGTATTTTTGTATGTTATTTTGATCATAGCTCCGGTTTAGATGAACTTAGCAAAACCTAGACAATGTAATTTTATTTTGCAATACTTATACCTATGAGAAAATTAGTAGTGAGTTATAAATTGGTAGATTGGTACATAAAAAATGCTGTAATTACTGTTTGAGGTGGGCCCTAGGCACGCGATGTAGATTGGAGTAGTTATACCGATTGTCGATTCAAATTCTATCAAGAGATAAAACACGGTGGAACTAATCCGAGCTTACATCGAGTATATTTAGCAGCAGGGCTAAAGATATTTATTACTGTCCAATTTTTTTTTTCAAATTACATTATAATGGTGCTAAAGTACATTATTATTATGCAAAGTTGAATGACTTGATATTGAATATTTATAAATTATTAAGCAGACAGAGCAATGTGTATTTTATACAAGTGTGTGTAAATGTATTATAAGGAGTGGTATTTATGTAAATAAAGTGTTTTTTTAATATTCTTCGGTATTCATTTATAAATATGTACAGAAATTTACAGAATATATTTTTTTGTACAAATTAAGTACCTATAGGCAAATGTTTTGGCCCTATCTCATGATGCAGTCGACGGAGTAGAACATTTTCATACACAGCCCTTACCCATAAAGGAATATTAAAGGGCTAGGTTCTCAATACAGGGCAGGTACCTACCTAACGTAAGTATAGTAACTTGATAAGTAAATACTCGATGGTTGAACATTGTTTACTGATCTCATTGAATAGTAGGTAGTGATGATTACCGAATATGTTTGTTTTGTTATAAATAATTGCATCATTTATTACGTTAGTCACTATCTGGAATTGAGTCTTATCATTAGTAGAGGGTAAGTATCATCCTAATTACATCTTTATTATAAAAAATCAGCCTACCTATAACTACTATTTATAGGAATTTCAATTCAGTCGGAGAGGGTCTAGTACAAGATTTGCTAGTTTTAGGAAACTTTATTTTGTTTTTGTTTTCATACATTTATGTAGTTCCTAAAAGTTTCTGCAAGTAAATTTATTCTCAATTAAACTAAATTAAATATGGACCTACCTACCTAAGGTTTTCTATACCTAACCTAACAAATCTTCTACTAGATTCTCAGACCCCAACTTTCTCGTAAGAACTAACTTAGAACTATGTACCACCTATGTTGGAAAAACGCGATAACCTTGTTATCAAAATTGAATTCTCCCGCTGTTGACCTTCGTATTATTATTATGTTGGCTTATTATTCTGTCATCTGTTTACGAAAGTTGACGTCTAGAGCAGCGAACAAGACGAGACTAGTTTATTGAAAAATAAATGAAACGTTAGCTCTGTGCAAAATGTTTTCTATCGACGCTCCACAAGAACTACAAAACTCTGAATACTGCAACTACAGGTCACCGCTGAGCACCAGATATGCGTCGAAGGAAATGCAATACAACTTTAGTGACCAAAAGAAGTTTTCCACTTGGAGAAAGCTGTGGATTTATCTGGCTAAAGCTGAGAAGGTATGTAAAAATTCATCCGTAGCTGCATTTCAAGCAGGTACCTACCATTTATTTATTCGTTTTAGTTGCGTAATTTGCGTTTTATTTTTTTCTTTGAAGACTTTGTTTTGGTTGTTTTTTGAGGTTATTTTGTTCTTCTTCTTCTCTTCCATAATGGCCTGTGTCCGTCATTTCGACAGACAATTTTGCCAATGTCAAGTGTTAAAATTGTAATAAATAAGTATTTTGTTCAACTTCCACAGCTGTTTATGACATTGACAATTCACAACGTTTGACATCCGTAAACCTTGACGTTTGATGTTGAAAAAACTATTTACCGGAAGTTGATATCAGGCGGTAAAATTCAAATGTTAGTGAGGGTGAGCCAACCTTCCTTGTCCTTGTGTCTATGGAACCAACCGGAACGTGTTCTTTACACAGAAAATAGTAATAAAGGGTACAAGTGCCTGGTTTTTCGGAAATCAATACTTCAAAAAGATAGTGTAAGCAGGCTATCGTTAATGTATGAATTACCCATAATATACCTTCCTATCGAAGAATAAATTAACATTGTTATCTACATACTAATACTTACCTACCTTAATACCTGATGTTGAGTGGTAACCACTGCTATAACGATGCATTGCCTCACTGAGCACATCCACTGAGGAGATAATTTGGAACAATAAAACACCGTGTTGTCAATTAAATTTATTTATAATAATAGGTAATGATTACAATCGATAATAAGTTGTGTGTAACGCGGGTACCTTTTGTTGTGTTATAAAAATATTATTTTAACTAACAAGCATGTTGTGTATTGTAGATAAATAAGGTAACATTAGCGCCGGGTTAAATCTTATTATTTTATTTTATTTACTATGTATTTCTGCATTAATTTATTTACTTTATGTATTATCATTTTCTTTCTCGACTTAGTGTGAAGTCGGCACCAAAGATGACGTACTTATCCTCCAACTTTTATACTTACTTAATATATTTTCTAAAGTCTACTGTTCTTACTACTAGTATAACTGAAAACGTTCGTTATATAAAGCTAAGAGAAATAATTATTCATTGATTAAAACTAAATAAAAATAAAACTTAGGTCATAATATTTATATCTAGCAATATCATATTTTTACGATAGGTATACGTAACTCAAAACATTGATTTAATCATAAACTTGAAAAAATATTATAAACAAACAAGACGCAATAAAATTAGATGAAAAATAAAATATTAATCAGGATCTAGACAGTGTATAGTAAAGTGTAGGAAAGAGAAACAAAACTTAACTAACACTGGACGGATACTGATTACTGCTTTGGTTGACTCTTTAATCTAATCTTAACTAAATAAAATATAAACCTAAATAAACTTCTGCACTTTTACTTCATTTGATAAGAGGGCATCGATATTAAACAATAATAAATTAAGCAAATAGATTATTTAACTGTGGCAATGAAAAGTTTGTTATGCATTTAATTGTAATCGTTTTCTATAGTATGCGTGTAATTACGTAGTTAAATTCCGAGATAATTAACTTGTGATTGTTAAAGGCAGAAGTTACGGTGGTCTTATTTCGTATACATTTTATAACGAACAAGGCAATAAATGTAAATACTCTAGCTTACCGCATTATTGTTTAAAATAATTAACACACTTAGAAAACTATCCACTAATCAAATAATGAAAATAAATAAAGTTTTTAGTAAACAATTTAGAATTTTAGAGGAATGTTTGAGTTCGAATAAATATTTTAAAAAACTAGCCTAATTAGAATCGTCTTGTTTGAAAGATGCATTCTATAACCTTTGAAAAACATAAGTATGATATTTTTTTCAAAGTAGCTTCACACTTTTTTAATAATACATTAAACCTAACTAATAATAAATCTGTACTTGCACTGTCGGCCAAAATTCAAGTGATAAATTGAAATAACTGCTCGATGAGGGGCAATTTTTTTATTCTTGTAAAATAAATCCTTCTACACAAAGCTGCCTAGCAAATTCACCACACTACAAGAATATTTTGCAGTTTTTGAAAATGTCGTATTGTTATTTATATTTTAATCAATTATAGTTTCCTGTCAGAAACTAGCTAACTTCTTAACATTGGTATAATAGCTACTTACTATGAAGAGAAAAATCCTTAACACCTAAAACTATAGCAAAGTGCTGGTCATAAACTGTCAGTTAGCTGCCTTTAAGCTGATACTAAGTCCGCCGATTCAATAGGTTTTATAATACTAGTAGCTACCATCATAATACATAGTAATACGTCCACAATATGTACCTACCTACCTTTTATAAAAATGTGTTGCATCTTGAAGCTGCCACTGCCACGAATAAAGCTGCCTTTAGACGGTTATTAACGCTGCCGACTCGAAATTGATTTCGATCTAGAATAGCTACCATCCAAATATTAAATCCAAATTCTTTATTCCATAGTGTTATCATGATATTTTTTTAGTTAGTTTGTTGTTTTCACCACTGTTTTCTGCGTTAGTTAACACTGTGTTGCAGAAAAGCAGTATTTTATATACAGACGTGGATACATCTCAAAATAGAATCATATTATATAGAATGCGCTCTAATTTTTAGCTGCCAATAGCTGCCTTAATTTCAAATTAATACTGCCCAGAAAAATATAAGTCAATTATTTACAAGCTACCAATCCCATGAAGAGAAACAAAAATTGTAACATTAAGCTGCCTCTTGTTATTGTCTGTAGCTGCCGTTAATTTATTACAAACTCTCCTGACTCAAATATAAGTCAGTTTACGAAAGCTGCCATTCAAATATAAAGCAATATGTACACATTACTTCATAATTATAAGTTATTATGTATTTTTAAAACAATAAAAAAAAACAATATATAGTTATGCGCTTCAATTTGTAGCTGCCGTTAGCTGCCTTTTTTTAAGCTGTCTATTTTCCTTATAGTAAGCAATCAATCAAAAATGTAAACATCTATGATAATAAAAATGAGCTCAGCACTTTATAGCTGCCACTAGCTGCCTTTAAGCTGTCACTAACTGCTGACTCAAATTTAAGTCGGGTTTTTATAAAATGAAGGTTATTACATCCAAGATAACTAAATTGCTGCAATTCAAAGCTACCATTTTGCCCTTAATTTCTTTCTAAAGCTGCCATCTAAATTTTTTGCGTCAATTTATAATAGCTATCAACCCAATACATACACAATACAACACAATAATTACGCTGCAATCATTAATAGATGCCAGTAGCTGCCAATAAGTAGTCACTAACGCTGCTGAACGCTTCAATTTTAATTTAATGTGTAATAGCCCACTATATCTAAATTTTTTGTAATGCTGCCTGTTTAGTTTTTACCACTTACCTGCCTATAAGTTACCAATGCTGCCGATTTTTATGTAAGAATTGCATATATCAAAAGTACATACAATACATATAAAAATATGCTGCCAATTTTTAGCTGTCAATTTTTTTTACTAACGGCTCAAAGTTAAGTTAATTTATAATACGAGTAGCTACCAAATAAGATATATCCACAAAACCTATTCTAATAAACAATTTCAAGCTGTTTATAATAATTATTAAATAAAGTTGCCATTTTTGGTGTGTAAAATAGCTGCCAAAGCTATTGTGTTTGGTTTGAAAAAATAGCTGCAAAAACTGATCTACTATAGTTTATCCATTTAAACGTTATTGT
Organism: Eulithis prunata; assembly: GCA_918843925.1. Lineage (NCBI taxonomy): Eukaryota > Metazoa > Arthropoda > Insecta > Lepidoptera > Geometridae > Eulithis > Eulithis prunata. The sequence goes on along the minus strand of OU974014.1, from coordinate 2,330,304 downwards.
TACTAGAAGTGTGAAACTTTTATATTGTAGCTACAACGGGGGGCAACATTCAACGTGTCTATTCTAGATTTACTGAAATTAAATTTAACACATTAAAAATTTAAAATCTATGTACAGTTAAATATCCTTACCTTATGTATTATTCTAAAATGGAGTTAAGCTAGAGTATTTCGCTTACATATAACTAACTGAAAAGAAATCATATATTACACACTGCAAAGAAAATAACTTGACGATAAAAGAATATTTAAATAATCCTAAAAGGAAAGTGTACGTTTTTTTCTCAAATTATTACGTGTACGTTTTTATCTACAATACACGCAACGTTGTGTACTTAAAGCTAAAACTTAACTAACAAATAAGTAAAACAGTTTAATACTCAGCTTCCTTCTTAAAGGTGAGGAAAGCGTGAACGAGAAAAACTGCGGCGTTGAACACTGAAAATACTCCAGAAGAGATCAGAAGATCGTACGCTTGCTTGTTCGGACGAACGTTCGTGTAGTAAGACCGATGCCAATCTGTAAAGAAAAACAATTCATCATCATCTCCTTGCCCTTTTCCCACTTATCATTATTATTATTAGCCAGTTTCATCCCACTGCAGGGCATAGGCCTCCCTATCCCCCTTCCATTTCTCATGATCTATAGTGCAGTTGCGGGCCAATCCTTCGAAAATGCGTCCAATTCGTCTCTCCATCTTAATCGGTCTGCCGCGTTGACGTTTACCACTATTAGGGGCCCATTGTGTTGTGATTTTTGCCCAGAGATCGTCCGGCATGCGGTAGGTATGCCCAGCCCAATTCCAATTCGAATTCCATATCCCAATTCCAAAGAAAAACAATAATTAAACTAAATTATTTCGTGTTCACATCATGTGAATTTAGATCCTTGGTTACGAAACATCCTGTATGTGAGATTTTTACGAAATAAAAAATAATTCGAAAAGCAAAATGGCCGCACCGGAAGTCATAATATCAATCTCCAGAGACAACTTGGCAGAGGGGTAACCTTATACAGCCAGAATGCACTGAGGTATGGTGCGCATATTAATTTGACGCAAATCGCAATGTTGGAATATCAATACGTACATACATAATGTACCTACCATACTTAATTATTATTACGGTACCTAATATGTACCTAAGATGAGTAGAGATAAATTATGAAGAGGCAAGTGTTGACAATAGTAATTGTGTAGTTGTGCGTTGCAAAGGTAGATTACTAGATGATTTCTACTCTAGGTAAACTGAATTGTACATGGGGTTATTTCCATCGAGCCCACCGGCTGGCCCACTGAGTTAGATGGTTAAAAAAACTCCCAGCGAGCCTACTAATGCAAATTAGAGAAAAACTCCCAGCGAGCCTACAAATGAGAGGGATTAGTGTCTATTATGATCTGTGGCTGAGTCTACTCGAAGATACTGATGATATTGTTTGCGGTTGCAATCAACTTGACAATGAATGAATGAATGAATGAAAATACACTACAATGATGACAAAGATAATGGTAAAAAACTTACCATAGAATATAACAGCGGCTGCGGCAGTGAACATTACCACGCCAAGCAGGGAGAAGCCGATGGAGGTTCTCCATCCGGAAGTCTCGCCGAACAATCTCGCGATCAACAGCACTCCTGTCACTATTATGAAACCTGCGAAGGAAATAGATAGAAATAATGAATGAATGAATGAAAACGCTTTTAGGCTTTTACGATAAAAGTCTACGAAACAGACAACGTGACGTGTGACGCTGAGGCTTCTGATGCGGTGTTTTTGGTGTTTCTTTCAAACATATACGTATATTTGAAAAACTTGGTAATCGATTTGTTTAGTAGGTACGTATGATGAAACCGATTAATCGCATGATTATTGTAAACAGATTAAAGGATCGATTTATTTCTTAATCAATAACAAAAATGCATTAGCCTCGGTGTCGGTAATTTAGCTGTTTGAGCTCATTAATCTAAACTGGCTAAATTCGATTCGGTTTTAGCTAATACATTTCTTTCATCATCATCAACCTAATATAATTGAGTATTCGTTTGCTCTAACGATTGTCAGTTATTTCTTTACGTTAAAGTTATAGTAAACTAGCTGATACCCGCGACTTCGTAGGCGTGCGAAACTTTCCACCAAAATATCTGTCAACCAGCATACGATGAACCCAAGGACGAATTAACCAATTCGTTCTAGGATGAACCTCGTGCCAAAGGCAGCTTTTCGTTTAGAGAGGTCAAGCTGTATCTAAGAATCTACGTCTTTCATTTCAATAAAATGTAGCCTATGTTTCAATCCGCAAAAAGGGCTTCTGAATGGTGAAGTTTCATTGAAATTGGTCCAGTAGTTTTGGCGTGATCCGCGAACAAACAAACAGACAAACTCGATTTTTGGATTCAGAATCGTTTATCTAGTAGATCTGCGTATTTAATTTATCCATATCTTTAATTTTAGTTTTTGGCTTTTTTACAGTTTTATAACAGTATACCTATAGATAGGTAGGTAGATATGACTTGTGACGTTTCGGACAAAATATTTTGGGACAAATTGTTCCAATTGACACTTTCTGCCGGTAATACCTCGTAGTTAGTAAGTATTGACAAAGTGTACTTATTGGATTGAGGAAGTATTTCACAGACAATTTGAAACTGATTGACAAAAACTTTGTCGTCTTTGTCATTGTTTTGTAAATTTAGCGAACCGTTACTTCTGAACTCAACAATGACTATATGCAAGACTGGGTATTTTCTTTAGGTAAAATCATTCTAAGTTGAAGGATAGAACATTTGCAAGGACACCAAGGCCTATTAGCAAGCAAGTTTTGAAAGAAAATAGCCTTTGAAGTCCATGACCCACTTGCACCAACTGTTCTAATCATTTAATTGATTGACAATTGCATGAATCGATTTAGTCGCGACAAATTCAGTGCGAAATTAGTATCGATTAACTAATTTAAAACACATTTGAATTCCGTATAAATCTTTGGTGGTTACTTCTTGTTCTCTTCTATAAGGCTTTAGATTAAAAGTAGTTTAACAGACTTGACTTTTAATATTTATTTATTTTTGTTACTTATAGATTCGTTGTTCAAACAACTTGGTCTATATGGTCCATAATCGACTCGGTTAGAGCGGTTATCAGTTAGTTTTTCAACTTTTACTTAAGTACCCATTTATATTATGAACAATATTTAATGAATTCGATGAATACGATTGTAATGAGCCAATCAATCCGAGATTGAAACCATCATAACTGTAAACCTATAAATTCTAAACTTTTCTAAACATGATCTATGTATAAAAAACTTGAAAGGTAGGTGGTGACTTACTGGAGTAAGCAGAGAAGATAAGCGCGATGTGGTGATAGTTAGAATGTACCACTTGGGGAGAGTTGAGCACTCCCACGACCAGTCCGATAGCGATCACTGCTACCACCTGTGGACAAAAATATTCTTAAATTAAGTATAATGTTGTATGAATCGGCCCTGTAATACTCCGCAAAGGTTCGAATAAGGAGTCCGAAAGATTGAGGGTTTTGTAAATATAAGACACCTTTGAGCTATTTCTTACTTGTGTAATAATTAACTAGAGTTTGAAATAGATTAATATTGTTGGTCATTTCTTAGTGATGTTCGTTTGTTTTCCGGGTATATTTTTTTTTTTTTTTTTTTAAATTGGCGTCGCACTGTGTTTGTGCATTTGCCATTTTACGTAGAAAATTAGGGAAACAATATTATTAATAAATAAGCGCGGGATCTGGCATGCGGGTTAGGAAGGATCAGTAGAAGTGATGTTCGTTTGTTTTCCGGGTATAACCTCTTTCTCTTTTCCCAAATTGAAAAGATATCTTTCCCCATCATTCCTATTCAACTGTCATTTTAGCGCGGCTTTAAAAAATGCTCCATCATTGTCACTTGCATGACAACGAAAAGAGATGACAACAGATTTAGTAATAATTTTAGTTAGCTCAGCATTAGAAGACCAATATGTTTAATGATTTTTTTTTTCCTTTGAGTTTTGACATTTTTTGAAACGACACATAGCACTTTTATTTTAATAGTTTTTCTTGTGTTATTGTGAGTATTGTTGTTTAATTTTGGTGGAATTTTAACCAATAATACTTAAATCGTAACATAAAGTGTGAGCCATTGGAATAAATGTGTGTAAAGTGGTTTTTCTGAATGTGAAAATTCGTGTTAGGTTTTGAAGAGAATATCCACCATTTTCTTTTCAAAACAAACGACAGCCGACTTGACAAATGACTTGACTTGACTTATATTATTACAATTATATCACTTGACATTGGCAAAATTGTGTGTCGAAATGACGGACAGAGGCCATTAATGAAGAGAAGAAGAAGAAGAAGACCAATATGAATATACCCCTTTGAACGCAATGATTGATGACTACTTGCATTATTTGATATCAACACAAGTAAATATTGCAACTGCAAAAGACGTATGGAGAAAGTAGGGTCTACCAATGCTGTCGCATGGTCAAATATAATTTTTCTCTTGTCTGTCGACAAAGCACCGCAAATGCTTTTCAATGAACGTTTTACACCGGTTTCCACACGGTTTTCACTTTTATAACATTACTATGTATTACTATTATCATTTTGTTGCGGTAATTCTATTTTGTAGGTGGTTTTCGTGGTAGCTTTTAATCCCTTTGTTGCAAATTCACAGACTCGCATCTTCGTATCCCATTCTTCAAAATGGCTCATCTTCTTGAATCAATGATCAGTGTGGTTTGATTTTAAAACTCTTGAATGTGCGAAGTTAACAATGAAAGAAACCCCAAATTCATACTGTTTGGGCGCATTTGCCCCCTTCAGGCCCAAATACTACAAACCAATATTATACTTTATTTTAAAAATATTGGAGATAACAAAGGAGGATCCCTTTTCTTGCTTGAATTTGATAGGCGCTTGCCGAAAACTTCCGTGTATTGCGCAAGTGCTTAGATATATTACTAAGACTTCACTGTTGGTTTTCTCACCTAAATCATCTTGGTAAGTACATCAGAATCAGAACAAAGCTATCCTTTCAATAGTCAAGTTATATATTCGTCGAATTATCATTGAAACAAAGTCGATCACAATTACAGCACCGGTGCTAAATTGCAGATAATTACCGCAAAACAACGGCCATGGCATTGTGAACAGATTGTCGGTTCCCATGGGTACATAACTCTTTGAGAGCAGGTATGTTACATTACACATGACATGCGACATGAAACAATCATAGCTGTGAGATCTAGTTTTGATTTTAAAAACTCAAAATTAGTCTAGAATTATATTTTCACCAGAGATGTGTTCAGAAGGTTCATGCTTTTGAGTCGTACTTCGTTCAAGCGAATTACTTTATTTTCTTAAGAATTCCACGGGTTTATGACTCCTTTGTCAGTCCAGTTCGATGGCTTCTTACTATTCGTATGCCGTACTATCGTATTATTCTTCTGAAGTCACCATTCTCGAATTGCGTCGCTAGTTACACACAGCTGGTGGTTTCCCGAGCATCGGCACAGTATCGATTTTACCTTATTTATGGGTAGCCATTTTCAATTGTCGATGGATTTAAGTTCCTCAAGAATGGGATTGTGTCATTTGTGTATCAGGACATTTTTACCACGAGAGCATTTTCGAAATCATTCATTTAATTTTTTACAAAGTTCCGTTAACAAGAGGCTCAATCATTGTGTTGACCTTAGTAGCCGTACCTTGCCTTGATCACGAATAAATGTGACATAATCGCAAACGTATCGTAACGCTAGCGTATCCGAGATACACTGCGCGGTGACACCGCAACGGTTGGCAGTCGAGCTGGCATTGACGCGCAATATAACTCGAATACGCTAACGCGGCGACTGTCAGATTTTTTCGCGATAGAGATACTGTTGACTGACTTACCAGCTCTAATGCCCGGAGACCGACGCACCAGTACTGCTTCAAAGCGGCCGCTGCCCGGCTGTCACGGTCACTGGAGGCACTCTCTTCTCCCTTCTTGGCTTGCGCCTCCGCCTCCCTGTCTCCCGCCGACATGGCCCACACCACGCGCGCTCCGCCCCCGTACTCGGACACCTGGAAATATGAGAGATATTAGCTAGGTTTTACTACAAACACCATAAGGTCACTGACGTCACCTTAACAGGGGAAATTGTCCTTGAGCGGGGAAATTGTATAAATTGTAAACACCTGGAAACTCAGGAAAAAAGAGGGGACCGATGAAAAAAGTAAAAGAATATTCTCAACAAGTTACAGACAAACTTGTGTATCACAGGTCTAAATAGTTAGCAGCCTCCGTGGACATCAACAACTTTGCTACAGATAGCTGACTGCAGATATAGCCTACCGATGTATTAGGGTAATCAAAGGAACAGCTGTCTTATTTTGTGGGTGAATCTTTGTAAACCGTTCAACTGGACTCTTTAAGCTTTGAGGAATTTATTTTATCATTCTCATTACTTTACGTTTGTTTAAGGTGAGGCACTTACACGTGCACATCAAATACCATTAACATACCTGTTTATTGTTTACCCACTTAGATAAACGAGAATGATTCTGGGAGTAGAAATATACCTAAGTAAAAAATGTAAACAAAATATGCTTTTAATCCATACCTATTGCACTTTTATAAGATTTTTGGTATACTAATATATTTCTTTGAAATCACTGCCTAATTCCTCGTCATCTTCCAAAAGATTCTGATAGAGCATAGATCATCATCATCATCATCATCAAGCTATACATATTAATATGTATGTATTGTATTGGTCCACTGCTGGACTCAGGTCTCTCCCAAGAAGTGCCATTGAGCCTTATCTTCAGCTCTTCTCATTCAGTGTTTTCCAGCTACATTTCGAATTTGATAGTTTTTTAAACGTCCCCACTATTCATCCATAATTTTGAGTACTCTCGGGTTACCTACTCTATCATTGTTTTACGTTTGCGTGATACTCATGAATTATAATAATACATTTGTCATTTGGTACATTAGATGGTACATAAAACATACATGCCTGTAATGAGCTCAAAATGAGGTTAATATTTGGGAGTGCTTTGTTTTTGTGTGTGCTCAATTTTGACTATTAAGTTCTGTTTTTAGATCACTCGGCATTTATGTATCTCTATTATGGGTTTTCATAAGAAATTATGCCAGTTTTGACTCCGAGTAGGTAGTGTAAAGCTTACTCGATGTTGATAAAATGAGGCCTAAAAGTTTTGCACGCTTTCTATAGTCAAATGCGACCACATTATCCAGATGTGTAATACTTAAAACTGAGTGTGATTTGCATCCATTCAAAACAGAACTTATGAGTCCTCGGCTCCTCGCCTGCAACCTTGTAAGATTGCAGGCCCCGTTTTCAGGCATGAATTTTCTCGATTGTTATACAAATCAGTTTGAAGATTTTGCTTTCTCGATTGCTAAATCAAGCTCTTGAATTCTCCTTGTTTGGAGATCGTGATAATGGCCGCGTGAATGCGACAGTAATTAATGAGTATTAGAAAAGCGTTTCGCTGACGCATAAATCAAGCGAATGCCGACCGCTGGATCGGAACGGAACGCACGCGCAACTTTCCAATGGTCAAGCAAAAACAACATGAATATTGCAGCGTTTCTGGAAATACAGGCGTATTGTCGTGTTACTGTGAGCAATTAGTTTGTTTGTTAGGTAGAATTCTACCTTATGTCAGGATTTTACAAACCTACGTCATGTTCTTCTGTCTGTCCAAAAAGTCTCTATCACCGAGCATCCCTGGAAAAGCCGACAGGAAAGTAGGGTAAAATCAACCCTGCTTTCCTGTCGGCTTTTCAGGGATGCCCGGTTTTCTAGCGTAGGCGAATTTTTGAAAGATTTTTTTAAATTACAAGGATTCAGACGATACCTATGTCAGCTTCTTTAACAAAATATATCAGAAAAAAGCATCCCAAGCCCCAACAAACGCTCTACTAGCTAACGAGTACTAGTAGTAGAGTAGACGATTTGGTAAAACTAAATTTTCCGCGTCAGTGTAGCGAACGAATTTTCAAAGTGACTATTGTTTGTAATTGTAATTGCATTGCATTCACTTGGTGAAAGAAAACATAAAAGTAGTACGGGGTCATTGAACCTTTCAGTCGAGTTTTAGTTTTTCAGTTTTTTTACGGCCATAAGTAATAGCTTTACACTTTTAATTTTTTTTTGTTTCTTTTTTTGGTAGGTGGGTACATAACTTTTGCTAGAATTAGATTAGATAGAGTTAGTTCTTATTTTACCGAATTATATTTCACAGTATCGGCGTGTGTCAAAAAGCACTCACCTACTTATATTTATTCTTAAAAGAGTAACAAATCATGATATTGAATTGTGTATGACTGTGGCACCAATTTTATAAAGTATTAACTAAAGCTAATAGGTAAACTGATTAATTAGCAACAAGAAGCAACTAGTACAGTAAAATACTTAAAACATGCTTATTACATCGGCCTGACACTTCTAGAAACAATTACCTAAGTAGGTACTCGTAGGTACATTGCTTAAGTGCGTCATGCATAATATAAAATTTTGTTACGTCTATTGTTTTTTAAATTATAGGTATTCCATTTATTTTTTAATTAAATCAATTAAGTACTATTTTAATAAAATATCAAAGTTTAATAAATAAACTTTTTGTAAAGATTGAGTTTGACAATGTTCTAATTTTTAATTATCAGTCTTGTTAATTGCTTTTCTGAGCACGCCCACGTATTGTAATACGTATTACTTTGACCGAAGTGTACAATGCATATTTCTAACAATAAAATATTCTAAACAAATAAAAAAGCTCTGTAAACAATCGCAAAAAGATAACAAAAGTTCCTCTACTTTGTCCATATTTTTTTTACTCACCAAATAACAAATCTCCTTGCTGGAGCAAAAAGCGGAGAACACTTCACTTTTGGTATACTTAGATGACACTATCGCGATGCGTTCACGGAGGTTACCAAGACACGAGTGCGTTGGAATCGGGTCCTGAAGCGACTGGCGATCTGCCTGCGAGGTTCGCACCTCTATGCCTCATTCGAACAAACAACACTGGCCTCTAACAATAAGTGCAACCTCCCCGCTTTGTTATTCAAAAAGGTTTTATTCGGGAAACGAGGGAGTTCAAGGAAAATTGGTCGCACCATAGTATGACTAGTGTCTAGTACCAAATAATACTGGCTTCTAACAATAAGTGCAACCTCCCCGCTTTGTTATTTAAAGAGGTTCTATTCGGGATACGAGGATCTAGGAAAATTGGTTGCAGTAGTAAAACTAGTAGCGAGTAGCGCGTAGCTTTCATTCTGTGTAAAGCTGTATTACACCCTAACAGCCTTATCTACGGTGTGTTTGTTGTGTGCTAGGGCTTCGGCTTAGAAGCAGGTTAACGGTTGTAAATTCAAATTACAGAACTGATTGTATTTTGTTTCCTGATTTGATAAGAATTCTGGAGCACAATGTTTTATGTTTGATGGATTGGTTTGAAATGAAAAATTAAAACTCAATTATTTACCTATGTGTAATAAAATTTTATTAAATTAAATTATACCTACCATAAAATTACTAATAGACTTCGCCTACCATTGATCTTAGCTTACCCATAATAATGCAAATAATATTAAAAATTTAAAAAAAAATTTACATGTAGGTGCCATTCGAAAAACAGATGATCCAAAACCTTGTTTGTATGTTTTTTTTTTAAACGTTTGAATGTTTTCTTCAAAAGATAGTTATTGCCCGCCGATTCAAAAACATATGCTGACCGAAAAGAAAGAATCCCTTTATACGATCTGCCCTAATTGACTATCTACGCGAATAACCTCCCAAGTATCACGTTGCGAAAGAGTTAATACGATTTCTAATGGAATTGAACAATTTGTGCGTGGTTATCGTAGGCGGCTGTTTTCTTTCAATTTTTGACAGTTCTATTCATTGATTTATTGTTGGTTTTATTGAAAAACAAAAGTTAAAATTCCTATCTTTGATCTGATTCATATTGATATTCTAAAGCTGAGCAACTAAAATAGCTGCTAAATCTATTGTCATCTCTTTTTAGCTGTCGCGCAATGCAAGTGAAAATGACCAGAGCATTACTTTCTTCTTCTTCTTTTACTTAAAGCCACGCTAGAATGACAGTAGATTATGAATAAAGGGTTTTGATAAGTATATTATTTGCTCACAATTCGGTTGAAACTTTACTATAAAAAAAACTATAGCTTGGCTCCATAAGTCCCTATCGAGCTGTGAGCACATTTCTATTGACTGTTTTATCCTAATTCCTTGCTGAGGACTTACAAAGAAACATAGTTTGATTCTCAGCTTACAATGTCTGGAATATTTTGGGCATACGCTCGAACATTAGTACCAACCTTACAATACAAAATTGAAGAAATCAACATTTTACCAACCTACTATCAATCAAATTGAACACAGAACGCTCGCTCTAAATCGTTCGTCGTTTATTATGTAGCTATTTGAAAATTGAAAAGCCACTTTCTAGAGTTTTCCGGTCTAGAAGCGTGGCGCGTGCGAATACAGTCGCGTATGTGTGTTTATGCACATACGTTCGTTGGATAACGTGTAATAACACTAAATCCACAAGTTTTTATTTAAGGTGCAATGAATAAGTATTTAAATTGAGTTGAATTTAAAGTAACCTCATAGGCAAATTGATTCGTATTGGAAATTAAACGATTTTGCAAAAAAAAACAACTGGGTATAGATACTTACTTATTCTATTCTTTTTTCTGTGCTATCTGATAATATAAACGCATATTTTGTATTTTCATGTAAGTCTAAAATCATAAATCTTAGGGCAACTCTGATGTCCTACCTAATACCTACAATTATCGTTCCATTTTTAAAGTCTGCAGATGCATCTTTATTGTTATAAAAATATCCCGGTCTAATAAACTAAATAAAAAACTAATTTTACTACACCGTATTAGAATCACGATGTTCTTTGAAAAGCTTTGCGATTTCAAACTTTAGTACCTTCTAATAAAGACGTTCTTTCTCGCGTTAGTAAATCACGAAACGTCACGATCACGACTAACACACGCATGCTTTTAGTAATTATGTTGATTCAATTTGATACCCATCAGTCGGATGACAGCTTTATTTACTTGGATAGCCTAGGTACATACATCATCATCAATATATATAAAACTCTTTTGAAGCTGGCTAACAACTAACAATCAACGCACAGCCTAAACTATAAGTCCTAGAGGTATGAAATTTGGAGGGTAGTATCCTTATATAGTGTAGGGGTGCACTAAGAAAGGAATTTTGAAACGTCACACTCTAAAGGGTAGAACGCGAGCATCGCCGCGGGCGTCGGCTAGTTGTTTTATATTACCTGTTAAATAGGGATACCCTTAAAAACTAACCTACGAGATCATTGACTAACATTTTCCTGTTATTCCCATATTCCTGAAACTGTTTTTGCGTTTTACTTCTAAGTACGTCAGACAGACGTGATTTGATCATCTTTTTATGCTTAAAAAACATACGTCACTTGTAATTTTCCTGTTTTAGTATTTAATTACTTATATGATTTAGTGTACTTTATATATGATTTTTAACTAAGTATTCCTCTCTTGGTTATTTATTTTAAACATCTTTATGTAAAGTTATATTGATATTTCTAACAACAAGAGACGTAATACGTAGTTCCTACGTAAGAAGAAGCGGGACTCCCATTCTACCAAAATTTCATGCTGAAAATCTCGTTTGTATGAAACGCAAGTTCAAATTTTGATCTCCACTCCGTTTCATACATTGTTCGTTTTTCGAAAGCACGAGTCTAGTTCGAGAGTTGAAAAGTACCACCAAAAAAATACTTGTAAGAAAGATAAAAAATATTATAATAGGTAATTTTTGAACAAATTAATGCCAAACTCTATTGTCTATAGTCATTCAGTTTTCGTGGTTTTTTATGAATAATTGCCAGCATCATTTTCTGAATTATCCTGCTTCAGCCGTAAACCAACGGTTCTTTTTATTGTTATTTTAATTCGTCATCTATGACTAAGTAAATATTTGTACTTATGGAATAAAATTAATATATTTGAGTAATTGTGGTCAATACAGATGAGCAAGGCGCCGTTGATTTGTCATTGTTTTTCATAATGCAGGTGCATGTTACAAGTTGTCTTACGATTTGTTGAGCATAAAATAATAGGTACGTGTTTTAGTAGATCTCTGAGTTATTTTTTATTTCGGGATTGTGTGTATTTTCTTGAGTAATTTTCTTAAGAAATTGTAGAGTTAGATCATAATTACCAACGACTATGCATAGTTTGCTTTACCTAAGTTAGTGGCACCTGAAAAGTCCTGGAGGAAAAAGGTGCAAATAAATCAACACGGTTTTATGTATTTACCTAGACTCTAGGTAGAGCATATTACTAATCGAAATATATAAAACTCTTTTGAAGCTGACTTAGACTCAACGCACAGCCTAAACTACAAGTCCTAGAGGTATGAAATTTGGAGGGTAGTATCCTTATACAGGGTGTTACCAGACCACTTCCGAAAACGAAAGGGGGAGCTACAGCACACCAAAACCCAACCAAAAAAAAATCAGTTATCCTGAAAAATAATTATAGCCGGAGAAAACAATGTTTAAAGATTTGTATTTATTTCGCCAGCCCGCAATGTACGCATTCACTTAGGTAAGGTCGAGGCGTAGTACTATTATTTATTCTGTGTCGTAAGTGCCTACTAATGTAGGTAGGTACTAACGTAGGTCGCTCGCACGTCGCGTACTTGAATGACCCGCGATGAACTCTCAGCTGTTCATGCTGTAGTAGACGTAATCTGCGTGCTGCGTGTACATTGCTGCTTTATTTATTTTATTTGTTTTTTTTGCTTTTTTAAATGAGATAATTAGGTAGATATGTCTTATTATGTTGTACTGTGTGTATGTAACTAGAAAAAAAATTAAAAAGAGATAGTCAAGTCAATTTTTTTTTCGCGATTTTTTTCGCTTAATGTTTTCAGTATCATGGTCTGATTGGAACCTCCAAGTTTTCGGAAGTGGTCTGGTAACACCCTGTATAGTGTAGGGGTGCACTAAGAAAGGAATTTTGAAACGTCGCACTCTAAAGGGTAGAACGCGAGCAACGCCGCGGGAGACGGCTAGTAGAGCATATTACTATATTATTTACTAAGTACCTACATATTTGTGTTAATAATTTTGACAGTAAATAATGCTGAACTTCAGTGAATGGGTACCTATGTAGATGTCGCACGTAATACTACAAGGTTGTTCTGTTCATCCATATCTGTCAATGTCAAACAAACTAATTTTTGTATTCAAATGGCTTCCGCTGTTTATTTTCTGTTCTATTTTTTATGTTGAATATAGGTACCTCTTTTTTTTTCTTTACCTGTGTCCCAGTGCTGGACAAAGGTCACATTTTCCATGCGTAGCGTGCGATCATGGCGCGATCTTTGACAATTTTCCTTCCAACAATCCATCCTTTTTTGAAAATTATCGCAAATCTTATTTTTTTAGAGTTTTTTATAGAGTGGCTTTTAGAAACTGTTCTTAAAAAATAGTTAAACAGTTTTTTATATACTGTGTATTATTTTTATGATACTTTTAACATACAGAATGGGTTTGATTATAATAGAAAAGCTTTCCGACTCCATCATTATTATCTTAGGTTCTCAAGTATCGCTCATATTTGGTCACAAAATACGCAAGCTGCATTTAAAGTAAAATATTAGCCCTGTATTTTATTGGTGAGGTCAAAATCATGGCAACACATAATATGAGTTGTGAACAATGAGTGTGTTGGGTTGATGGTGTATACATCGGTATGAGCTATTGTCACGCATTAAGTACCCACTAAAGTACGTAGGTACACTTACCTACCATTGTTCAACCGTATGCTTTAATTTACATGTTGAAGTCTCAATTTACAATACCGGAAAGCTTTACGTAGGTACCTACTTACTAGTTAATAAGACTACGGGTGAAATCCAGTAACTTTACAAGATTGGGCTTCATAAAAACCTGGGTTAAATGTAAAACAATTCCACTAAAGAAAAAAAAATTTTTTTTTTCTCAAAAAGTGGTTTATTTATGTAATACTCTATTGAATTGTGCATTTTTTTTTTTAAATATTAGAGTTTCATTGGTCCCCTTTTTTTGTGCAGTTTTTGAATTTGTTAGTCAGAGTTGTTTTAAAGCGTTTGCCCTCTCTTTAGTAAACCAAGTAAAACCTCCGTCGTCCTAGTGACCTATACAATAAAATTGATCGTCGCGTTCCGCCAAACTCCCTCCGTCGCCGCCATCTTGTCGCCACTTTTGGCGCCAAAGTTCTGCGTGTGGCTGGGAGTGCGTTCAGAAAGGGTGCCCGTACTATGACCTAGTTTCGTTGAAAACACAAATCACACGATGGTACCTAATACTTACGTATGCATGTGCTGTGAAAATAGACTGTTCAATTTTATTTGTTTTTTTTTTATTAGCTACTTAGTGTTGTAATTATCTTTGTGAATGAATTCATTTCTATTTATAACAGATTTGACACTTACTTACTGTAATCCAAAATAATAAGTTCAGTGAAAGGTGCAAAGAAAACCTGCTAAGTACTGCGCATTAGCTGAACCTCTGAGCCTACTTTTAATACTAATGTGGTCCTTCGAGCACGGTTAATGCGGTGCGCACGCGCCGAGCATAACAAGTAATTATAACACAGTAGCTGGATTGTTATTATTATCTGTGATCCAATTGCAAACTAGACGCATTAAACAAATTATGATCTTTAAGATATTATGTAGTTTGTTTATATGAAACAAAATATGGAATTAGATAGATGTTATTCCATGCAGTAAAAACTTTTTGATGATTTTCGATGGTATCTTGCTTGTTTTTAGTGTACGTACAATGCGCCATAGAGCGTGTTCGTTGATGTGGTTAATACGACACTGCTTGTGTATAAGCCAAGTTGTGTTTTAGAGTAAATCATCATCAATATAAGGATACCTACTAACCTCCAAATGTCATACCTCTAGGACTTATAGTTTAGGCTGTGCGTTGATTGTCAGTCAGCTTTATGAGTTAGGTTGATCAACTTTGTTGACGGAGTTTTTAGGCCGCCTTAAGGCCTCCGTTAAAGCTTAACGACCATACTTTATGTGTTGGTAAGATGTTATACGTCACTCGTAATTCTCGTAAACGTGGTACCTAAATTCGTTTTCTATGCAGCTTTCGAACTTTCATTTTCAGTGCAACAAACTCGCAAGAAGCCATTATTGCTGCCAGTGGCTTTGGAAAACCATTAATAAAGTCATAGACTCACGAAGTAGGTACATAGATTACTTTCTTAAAACCACATATTCTAATACTCGCTTGTTTGTGGTAAACTTATTTTATAAAGAGACTAGCCATCGCCCGCGGCGTTGCTCGCGTTCTAGACCCTTTAGAGTGCGACTTTCAAAATTCCTTTCTTAGTGCGCCCCTACACTATATAAGGATACTACCCTCCAAATTTCATACCTCTAGGACTAATAGTTTAGGCTGTGCGTTGATTATCAGTCAGCTTCAAAAGAGTTTTATATATTTAGATCGTTATTTTTTTATACGTAGGTACGTATATTTATTGTCAGGATGGCGTCTACCATTCGGTAGTAAAGTTTATGTTATGTACACTACGCAGTGACGCTGTCACTTTTTAGGAATCTACGTCATCGGCCGCGCAGTGTAACCCAAACATCACTACCGAATCTTCGCTAGCCGTGGAGGTAAAAGATTACTTACGTTATCAGTTAGCGGGGCAATTTTGAATTCTTCGAAGTCCAAGTCGCTAAGAAAATCCTTGCTGCTCGGCGATATCGTCAAAAAACTCGGCGAATTTAAGTAATCCACTTTTACTAATCAATAGAACTGCTTTAGAATCGATTACAGCCTCGAAGTATCGAGATAAGACCCTGGCCGGGTAGAAAAAATTAAAAAGGTTGGAATAAATTGAAAAGTTAGAAAAAAGCACTTGTTTTTTTTGTATAGCATGGGCTAGATCAAGCACATCTATTCTGCCTCTCGGTACATTTATGACTCAAGCAGATGTCTCCAGAGCCGAGGTATACCGTGTTAACCTGTGCCTTGATCAATTTGACACTCTCATTAACCCCACATTATGTAGTTATAGCTGGACGCTTCATCCTTTTCTTATCAGGGATTTTACGATCTTCAGAGGTTTTTATAAGAAGTATTTGCTCTTTTTTACGTCTTGTACGTTTTATGTCGTAAATAAAAGCAAGCTCATATGAGTTTTTAGGCCACCTTAAGGCCTCCGTCATGGCTTAACGACTGCTAGAGCTGGGCCCGACAGTTTAACGTGCCCTCCGAAGCACGGAAGCGCTCAGATGTAAATGCCACTAACGGTCACCCATCCAAATAGTGACCGCGCAGCACGTCGCTTAACTTAGACTAAGCAAGCCTAGCCATGAGCGCTTCATATTATAATATTGTAAATAAAAACAAGAATCGTTATTTATCGTTTATTTCGAAGTTATACATTAAAAAACTGCCTTACAAAACAGACAAATTAACCTAATGTAAGTAGGTACTTACCTAATTATGTAAGTAAATAAAGGTGGGAAATATTGTGAACGATGAAGGAGAGCTTTGATTTAATGGAAGTCCTAAAAGAAAAAAATCACATCTCGTACAGTAAAATGCGTGAATCAAAATTGTGTAAAGAGTAGTTTCCTTCGGTATTACCTACATTAAAATTAAGATAAAATTAATTCTTTTATTAATTTAGCTTAGTTTACATTTCTTTCGTGTAGTGTATGACTGAGAGCACCGTATCCAGTAAGTAGACCGCTCCTTGGATGACACAGAGTGCACCAACAGCAAGGCCAACCTGTGAAAAAAAAAATGTAGAGTTATAAAGCTGTGATAAGTATTTGCCATCAGTCAAAATAAAAACATTCAGTACAAAGCTGAATAGTACTAAATGACTCAAGCATTAGTAATGTATTACAGTTAAGCTATCTATAAATCGTTTGCAACGGTTTGTAGATGGCTCAACTGTTTCATGTGTATTTTGTAAATATTATGAATATTGTAAATACTGTATTAGTTGTAATTTTCTTTGTGAATTAACATTGCTTAGTTAGATCATGAAAACATTTTCTACGATCGGAAAATCCTGCTGTCAATAAGTAGCCTGAACGTAGGTTTCCCCCATTGATTTGTGAAGCGACTCAATTTTACGAGCCTCGTTCTGAAGGCTTACATCGAACTTGGCCAATTAATTTCACACTGTCGGACGACCCAGATACTTTATTTGTTAATAATCAGATTACCTTTCAGTCAATCTATGGATAATAAACAGGAAACCAACAGTGTTTTACAGAAACAAAGTTAGTGACTGTTACACACACCAATAGCAAGTGACCACAGTAGTGATTCAATTTTCCAAAGTATTCTTTACTAGTTTCCGTCCGCGACTTCGTTAGCGTCCCGTTGTATCACGGGATAAAAAGTAGCCTATGTGTTAATCTAAGTCACGGATAATATATATTCCAAGTTACATCTAAATCGGATCAGTAGTTTGTGCGTGAAAGAGAAACAAACATACATAGGTACATCGATGCATACATCCATAAATACATACATCCACACATCCATCCTCACAAACTTTGTCGTTTTAGGATAGGATTCTATGTATACTGACTTGTTTCTCTGCAAACACGAACTGGTACTGATGCTCGCCCTGGTAGCCTCCCCAGTAGTGCAGCGCGACCGCTCCCACAGCTATCCACATGAACACTCCGATGAAGTTCATCACTATTTCTGAGAGCGCTCTGAAACCAATAACATGGAGCTTGAGAAAGAACACAGAAACCAGAAGCTCTTTTCTTTCGTGTTATGAAGGGGGCTATACCTAATATAATTCACTATCCTATCCTTATTTTTTTTATGATAAAAGTAATGGAACAAGCTGATAGCTCACCTGATGTTAAGTGGTAACTTCTGCCTATAACAATGCATTACCTCACAGAGCAAGTCCAATGAGGACGTGCCCTGTAAGGCGATGCACTGCGTCCATCACTGTGAGACGTAAAGATCTTGAAGTCTCATGTGCCTTTAATTTTCTTAGCCACAATTTTAGCAATGTATAAGTGAGTGTGTGATAGCGAGTGAATTGAAATTTTTTTTTTCAATTATTCTTTCTTGGCATTGTTAAAGATCCACCAAATGAATCAAAAATCTTTTAGAAATATGTTGTACAGCTGAGATCCAACCTGCAAGACAGGCAGTTGACAACTTGCTCACAATGGCCTCACCTCTTCTTATTCTTTTATAGATGTGAGAGTTGCTGTCTCTCAATAACTGCATATTATTCATTAGATATCTCCGAACAGCTGGACCGATTTTTTATTAAATTTGAAATGGTTTCTTCTTAGAGGTCGTCATGGAAATAACATGGCTGCGTTTGCTAGAAGATATTATTCAAACACCCACCTCTTATGTTCAGTAGTCCCGAACAGAAACGTGACGCATTGTGCGCATGTGTAGATGAGGTAGCCCACTATAACCCCTGAAGCCACTATCTCAGCGTCCGGGTTCTTCTCCTCGTTCAGGTTCCACGTGCCTCCCACACCGAGGAACTCTCCATTGTAGCCGGTTCGGTACAGAACTAGGATAACTATGTTCAAAACCTGGAAGATGAAAAAAAGCTGGTTAATTTCATTGTCCAAATATTTCAAACTAGCTGTCGCCCGCGGCCTTGCTCTAGTGGTAGCCGCATACAAACATTTTTGATTTTTTAAAAAAATCCTGAAACACGTTTTGAGTCAATTTGTTTGAGAAAATCTATGTACCAATTTTCAAGGGTATGGTTTTTTATGCCCCTTCAGGGTTGAAGGGTCTAAAATTAGGATCAAAGGTTAGGCGACATTAGGCGACTTTCCAAAATTCTTTTCTTAGTGCACCCCTAAACTATAAAGATGCTACTCTCCAAATTTCATACATCAGTTTAGTCTGTGCGTTGATTGTCAGTTAGCTTTAAAAGAGTTTCATATATTTAGAAGAAGATAGAAGATGTATTTCATTGCGTGAGTTCTAGAGCAAATACAATTCAATTCAATTCTTGTCTATGGCCTTTGCAGTGTTGCCCGCAATTTCGCCAATGTCACGTCTTATTAGACCTTAGCACGATGGAGAATGACCGGTGGTGAGAAGTAATGATCGGTGGAGAATTTGGATCCAAGCAAAATTATAAGAAAAATCAACAAAAAAACACAATTCTAGTTAAAAATACAAAAGAAAAACACAAAAATGAAGAACTTAAACATACTAACATAAAGCTACCTATATCAAGTGTTAAAGTTTTATATGAAACCTACTAATATACTTACACAAAATATTTACAAAGGGGGTAAATGCCAAGGCGAGAATACATTTAAATGAAAATGGACGAGGGATTTCCGTGGGAATGATATGATACAATGACATGCTAAACCTTTGACAATTAAAAAAAATATGATCTACTGTAGAGCAAATACAATCAAATGACTTGACTTGACTTATTTATTACAATTTTAACACTTGACATTGGCAAAATTGTCTGTCGAAATGACGGACACGGGCCATTACTGAAGAGAAGAAGAAGAAGAATCAAACGTAAATACTTCTCGCGTCGTATTTTTTAATGGCTGAGTGTCGTAATTCCTCTGTTTCGTGAAATTAGAGGTAGGTATGAATCAAAATGTAGAGCTAATTCAAATTCTGTAGACCACGCATGTTTTTGTCCATTTTTTGTCACTTGTAGGAAATTAGTAGGTAAATGTATAGCGATTTGCTTATGACGTGTGAGTGTTTGAGGCTTGAAGGTTTATTTATTGAAATTTTGTAATAAAATGTTGCTAAATCTGTTCTTTGGCAGATCTTTTGAAACTGAATCAAAAAAAAATGTTCTAGTGAATCAACATAGGAAGTAACAGATAGCTGTTTCCTGTTGTATTAAACAGTTAATCATCATTTCCGATTTTTGGACATCTGAGTCATTTTTATCAAGTTCAGAAGCAGTGAAACCATGATGATACTGGCGTGCCTTTACTAACATATAAGTTTTATGTGATAAGTTATCGAAACATGGCATTTCAGATAAGCTATTAAAAAAACTGCATAAGAATGATTTCATAAAATCAATTAAGTATCCTAAACGAAAGTAAACCTTTTTAAGAGTTAACCAAAGGAATACATACATCAAATCTATGACTTTTTAAAGTAGGTCTAGTTTTACTACCTCAAAAGTTAGAAATATTTTTGGCTTTATTTATTAATTTGAGGTATTTCTTTCTTTAACTTGACAAACAACACAAATTAGATTTTCCCTGCTGGTGCAGCAAGTGGGACTGAGATTATTTTAACTAGGTAGTCACAGAAATTCAATAAAAAAAATCTATTTATGACGAAAATAATAACAATTTTGTATCAGATTGCTACAGAACAGCGATCATGACATTGTACAACAATCAGATAACCTCGGCAAAACAAGTGATAAAATTGACTGAACAAGTAACAAAAACTATTCAAAGCGAGTTCTTTCATCATAACATTGTTTAGGAATTCAGATTCTTTGATCTGGGTGGTTTGACGACGTCATAACTATCCAATTAGAGCACCTTGGGTCATTAGCAGGATAAGTCATAATTGCTAACATCGTTAGGCAGGTCAGGAGTCAATATAGTCAAGGAGCAGACGAGTAACCAATGTAGAGCAATGATATTCAGAGAAAACAACTGTTTGCTTCAGAGCAGACCTTTTGTAATACGCATGAATTTGATTTTAACCGATTAACTTAAAAGCCTGTTGGCTATAACATCTGCAAACTTATTATCTTGTAAGTAGGTACTTCTACCTATGTAGAATTCTATTTTGTTAAGCTAGCTGAGAAGTATCACGCAAAATTACACGTATATTCTGAAAATCATTACAGCGAACTATACTTTTAAAAGTTACAACTTGGTTATTTGAAAACAATTAGTTCAGTCTAGTTATAACCTTGTATTGATTTCTTATGAAATTAGAAACACTTGGCTGAGTTTGCCCACTATTAAATCATTAATCAGCTTGCAAAAATAATAGTTTTGATTTAATCAATTATTAAGTGAGCCTATATTCGGTTTTAGAAACTAAATAAGCTGTCTCCTATACCTTATACTGATTGATTAGATTAGCTACTACTCTGTAATTATTATTCTGATATAACTATAAATGCATTGAACCTTGTGTTGAAACTTGAGTATGTGCACAGTTTTTGTGTATTGCCTGAATCAAATAAAACTGTGACATGACATCTGTCAAACGCACCGGGTGACATAACATGTGGAACATAACTGTCACGACACCATTGTAATCTCTGTACTTTCACTGCTCTACCGGCAGCTGACAAATTATGATTTTAATTGTCGCTCGGACAGGAAGTGATGGTTTAAACAATAAAGTCAACATCCTAGACGTTGTTTTGATTATTTCGATTTTCATTTTGTTTGTCGGTGAAATGCCAGTCAGTTTTATTTACGTGTGGCAGTTTTAAAGCATAAATCAAATCATTTTAGGTTGTGGATCAAATTTTGAGTATTGATACGCCTCTTATTTTTGGAATTCTTTCTGAGTCTATGCGAGTCTCATTCATTGATTCCCAGCTCGTCCTGTGATGTTTTTTTATTCTTAGGTCTACGATTATAATTGTTAAAGTACTAGGTAGCTACATCTCTTGATTATTTAGCGTGAAGTCAACGACTTCATAGAATTTTTACATTTAAATTGCTAGTTTTTTATGAAAAAAAAGAACCGGTTATGACGTCGAAGGCCTTGCCAGATATATACACCCGACATCTAGGTAACCTACCTAGGTACCACCGATCACGTACACCATAATAGGGGTATTCAAGGTAAATAGTCAATTTGTTGTCTCCTAGGGATTGCTATTGTTGTGCGCATGGCGTTCTGCGCAGTGAGCTGCGACCGATATGATCTACATCGCATTATGATGAGTAGCTTATGATTCGTTGGCCTAGATTTTTTTTCCTAAAGAAATTCTTTCGATCACGGTAGTATTGCTGCAACTAAGCACAGGCGCTACTGTGATCTAAGATTTTCCAAAAAAAAAAACTTGACCCGGAAAAAAAACGCATTGAAATGAAATCGATGTGTTGATTTCGGAGCTATGAGGTCACAGATAAACAGAGACATACTAAGCCCGCAAACTTATAACACCCCTTATTCGGTGGTTCAAAAGGCGCAATATAGACAGGCGTCATGGCTCAGTCGGTAGTACCTCTGCCTTCCGTGCTGTGGGTCGTGGGTTCGATCCCCACCGAGTACAAACATTTGTGTGTTGTAAACATAGATGTTTGTTCTGCGTCTGGGTGTTTCTATGTATTATAAGTATGTATTTACAAAAAAAATGTATGTATGTATTCTATCAGCCATCTAGTTTCCATCGTACAAGCTTTGCTTAGTTTGAGACTAGAAGGCGTTGTGTTAAGTGTCCGTGAATATATTATATGAATATATACAGAGGCAGTTAATATTACAATTACTGGCTCAGTCAGTCAGATTAGTCAGTAGTAATAAAGTACTGTAGTCTGACTCAGAACGTATTCGTTTAACCGCATAGATGCGTACATTGCGTACTACCTACCTGTGCCATGAGTAATGTGCTATCAGATAAGGCATGTGTGTGTAGTTTTGCAATGTGCCTGTGTGGTCCAAGGGCTTGAAGGGCGTCTGTATACTGAACGTTTCTTTGTATTGCTTACCTACTACACGTTAGAGCAGCTATTTTTCACTACTCAAGGATATAAAACATACAGCTGAATCACAGGATTGCATAAAGTTTGCTAGCAAGACATTCATTCATTCAAATGAAGAATGGCTAGCGAAGCAAGCCATGAAGATGTTTTAGAAAAGAACAACAAACTCTGAGAAATTAGTCTCAGTTTTATTGTAATTAGCCTTGTTTCATTCATAAAATTTTATATGGGTCAGTAAATAAGGAAAAACAAATATTTACGTAGGACAACCACAGTATTCGTAGGTAAACCTACATGCTGTAGTGTTTTTTTATTTTAATAAAACAGCTAAATGTTTGTTAATCAATGAGGTGTGTCGTTATCTGAGATAGAAAATGAGGCCGGCCTATCGCGTTATAACCTCAACTGTTTGTTTTCAACCAACTATTTTTAATAACCTACAAAATATGATTGTCTTACTAGGGCCCGTATGCTGATTTACCGCTCAAGCACTGATCTGGCTGGATTCAAGCATATATTTTAGTATAAAAATCTGTACTGAAATGTAATTGAAATTGAAATGTAATTGAGAAAGGATTTCTTCATTAGCATACAGGCCTGTACCTAGTTCGAAATGACCTATTTCCAACAAAAACCCACGAATATAGGTAGCCGTTTTTAAAATATAGTTTATCGGTTACGTACGCAACTCAATGATCTTTTCAATTTGTCCATTGATAGGTAGTTGAAAGTCAAACGAAATTGTTTACTGTCGTAGGTGCCACTTATGTGTTAATTTGCGGACCTAAAATATTATGTTTGACACTTTCATCAAAGGAGCCATATTTTTTCCAAAATGTAGATGATGACAAAAAGTTTAAGTGGTTTATGTTTCATCCTAGGGACTTGTTAGTCATTTACCTAAAGTCGCAACAAATAAGATCAAGGTACAATTTTATATGAGTCACACGTATTGTTCATGTTGAGACAATTATCTCCTTCGGGACATTTTAATTGGATGCATTTATTTAATTAAATGAAACAATGGCGGATTGTGGCTTGAATTCTACTTCAGTTCTTTTGTTAGGTACCTAAGTACTTTAGTATGAACCTAGGTACTTATCTGTATCGGTACAAACATAATAATAGCTATGATACTTTAATAAAAAACAACTTTTGTAGCTGCATTTTAAAATCAGCATTGTGTTTATTTTTATGTTCATTTTTTGAATTTTAACTTTTAACCCTACAAGGGAAATAGGAACGGCGAATATTTTGTAATCGATTAGGAATGTTAGTTCCGTATCGTAGTCACGTCATAGTCGGCCGTATCATTCGCCCATTGTTCCATCAGACACACTTTCTGCTTAAACTTGTTAAAAAAACAAACGAAAATCACTTACAATCTTGAAGGCTTTGACCACAATCGTGGCTATCGTTTGCACGGACACCATTCTCACTTATTTTAAGTTTTTGTTAAATATTTCACTGTATTTCACTCCTTTTGTCTTTATGTCTGTTTTTGCTTACAGTTAACCTGTCACTGCATGACTTCATATCTAGCAGATAGTGTTATCAACTACAATCGCTGAAGAGCCTAATCTTATCGCTTTCGGTGAATTAGTAGGGCAGGTTGCATTAAGCTACATTTTTTAACTTGATTTGGAACTCTATGCTAATGGAAATAGAGGTCATTCATTGAAAAGTGTTTATAAATAACAAAATACTATCGCCCTAAAAGCAGCTAGGAAGGTGCTATTTTTAAGGGCAAACTGAATTTTTTAACTGATCTCCTTGATAAAAATCGCTTCTTTATATATATATATATATATTTTTTTTTTTTTTATATCGTATATCTTTGTGTCACTCATAGACTGTCCTACGTCCCAGTAACCGGGTAACAAAACCTCAAAGTTATTTGGTATACCTATACCTTCTTTTTAAACCGAAGATATACGACCTGCAGAGCAGACCTTCAAGTTTGAGCTACAACAGTAATAAACAGAGCTTTAGTGTATTAATCATAGTATTTCCATAATAATTCGTATTTCCACATCCACACTTATTTTTCATTGTTCTTCGACTGACACGTCTCGCTGCCCTCGCTCGTCGTGTCATCCATGGGTCTTCCATTTTCAAACACTGCCGGTCAGTGCGAACCAATACTCTTTATAACTCAAAGAGGTTGGTTCTACGCTGCATTGCTAACACAAGAATCAATAATAAATGACAAGAAAATAATAAATCAAAACAACTAACTCTTGAACAACTCTTCAACTTGACTTCGAAAGTCAAGCTTCTAAAGACCTTTTTTCTCTAATTTCCAGGAGCTCGGTCTAGACATCACTGACGAGCAGATCCAGGAGTTAGAAGGTGCTATCCACGACATCGACTTCGTTGCCGCAGCCGAGCATGAGAAGAAGGTTCGCCATGACGTCATGGCCCACGTCCACACCCTCGCTGAACGGTGTCCTAAAGCAGCTCCGATTATCCATCTTGGAGCGACATCGTGCTATGTTGGGGATAATACGGATCTGATCGTACTGAGGCATGGATTGGATCTGCTGCTGCCGAGGCTGGCGGCTGTTATAAGCCGGTTGGCGCAGTTTGCTGATGAGTACAAGTAAGCTTCTTTATTCCTCATCTATAATTATACAGGAGTAGTACCGCTTATTTAGAAGTCCTATAGGTTCTTCTGCGAGTTAAGAATTTGAAAATAAAAACTTTAAAACTCGTCTTTACGATTCTAATAAGCACTCATGGTGATAAAACCTAACTTAGGTACCTATTGCTACCGATTCTGCTGTTGCATTTTCTTAAACTAACTTAATTTACTAATTAACAGCGCTAAAGCTATAGCCCTCTTAATCGTTTCAGTTTAGGAGAAAAGGACGGTGCTGTGAAATTAGGTTAGTTTAGAAAAATGCAACAGAATCGACATCAATGTTTACAGAAATAACTCAGACAATGATCGATCTAACTAATACATAATAATATGAATGCAGGCAATCTCCTAGTTTCGTGAATATTGCATGAAATTCACTCGTCTCGCTAGAATGCGCAAAAAGACAAAAGCCAATAAACATTCCATCAAAATGGCTGCCTACTTGTCCTGCTTAGCATACAATATCTTAATGGGTCCGACAATCGGCCATATATAACTGTTTGTTAGGTACGAAGACCTCGGCCTGCTGTTAGAAGCCTAATTCGTCATTATTTTAAGACCTTGTTTCGTACCTTTACTTATTTTATTGCCTTCAAGTACCTTACCAGTATAAAATGGCAGTCAACTAATTAAACTTGAACCCTTTTGACGTGAACTCCTAGCAGTAGAAATTTTGATCTTGGTGAATGCTGATAGAAAAAATAGCCGTAACGGTTTACATATAAAGCTAGCATTCATGGCCTCCAAGATACTCAAGTTCTTATAGTTAACCCGCAATTTTTGCTCCCGAGTGCAGTGTAGTGTACCATTATTGAGTGTGAATTGTATTGTCCGAGCTATATCTACTTGTTTTGTCTTATTTCAGAACGCTACCTACTCTCGGATTTACCCATTTGCAGCCAGCTCAGCTCACCACCGTCGGTAAGCGAGCTTCGCTCTGGCTTAGCGATCTACTCATGGACGAACGCGCCCTCTCCCGGGCAAGAGACGACCTCCGCTTCCGAGGAGTGAAAGGTACCACCGGCACCCAAGCTTCCTTCCTCCAACTCTTCAAGGGAGACAGCGCCAAGGTGCGAGCGTTAGACCAACGCGTAGCTGAGTTGGCAGACTTTGACAAACGGTACATTGTCACGGGTCAGACGTACTCCAGAAAGGTGGATATTGAAGTAATTGCGGCTATATCGGGGCTAGGCGCGACAGTGCATAAAATGTGCTCGGATATTCGTATCTTAGCTTCGAGGAAGGAGCTCGAGGAACCGTTTGAGGCTTCTCAGATTGGATCTAGCGCTATGCCTTACAAGAGGAACCCTATGAGATCTGAACGCTGCTGCGCGCTTGCCCGTCATCTGATCACCCTACACGCTAATGCAGCGAACACTCACGCGGTTCAGTGGCTGGAGCGTACTTTAGACGACTCCGCTAACCGTCGTTTGACCCTCGCTGAAGCCTTCCTCACAGCTGATGCTACTCTCCTAACTCTCCTCAACATCTGTCAAGGGTTGGTTGTCTACCCTAAAGTAATCGCTCGTCATATAGCTCAAGAACTGCCCTTCATGGCTACGGAGAATATTATCATGGCTATGGTCCAGGCTGGTGGTGACCGCCAAGTGTGCCATGAGAAGATCAGAGTGCTCTCGCACGAAGCTGGGGCTCAGGTGAAGCAACACGGCAAAGACAATGACTTGATCGAACGCGTAAAGAGCGATGGATACTTTGATCCGATCATTTCTCAACTGGATAAGATTATGGACGCGTCTACTTTTATCGGTAGAGCTCCGGAACAGGTGACAGATTTTATTAAAGAAGAAGTAGCACCTGTGCTGGCAAAGTACAAGGATGCATTGGCAGCTGTCGAGAAGCCAGTAGCTTTGAATATTTAATTACTAGGTACGTGTATCGTTCTATTATAAATCTTTCCAATTATGCTATTATTATAAGTGAATGTTTTGCTATTGTTTTAGAATTTGACATGAAATAATACGATTATTATTGAATAAAATTATATAATATTTACAATTACAGCGTATCTATATTTATTTTATAAAAATAGAAAAATGACTTCGCTATTTTACAATGTAACATGCTTTATGAACTAGAAAATGGTAACTTAAATTTCGATAATCGCGACATTCTTGGCAAGCTTGAAGCTGGTATGATTAATAAATAGGTAACTATGAAATAACATTAACAAATGGAACAAATAAATAAGCAACTTAAATGTAAGAAACATCGAGAGTTGTGGAAAATTCGTGATTACAGTTCTATCACTTTGAAGTTTCGATGGCACGTTGAGATTGGCAACGCTAAACTAAGTGTGCTTATAGCGTGTTGGTAAGAAGTGTGTCGCCCTGGCAGGCGGGTCCTTGGCTGGGCCAGTTGCAAGCTCCTAAGCTAGGGTCAAAGCTTAGCTGTACGGGGCAGTTGAAGACATGAAGCGTAAATCTTTGCTTCGTACAGTCCCACCTACAGGCATAGAACTTGTTGCACTGTTTCGGGTGTCGGAAGAGACCAGCTCGTTTGCAGTCAACAGAGCCTTGCAGGGTCTCGTCTCTACTTCTCCATCCGCCCGGACCGTATCGGTCAAACGATTGTGATTCTATTTCAGAGTTAACAGTTCCACTAGGAGCAATTGTCGAAGATACATCTTGGTTTAACAGTACGGTTCTGTAAGTTGGCGCAACAGTCACAGCCTTTACGCGAGGACGTATTCTAACTACCCTTTGAGTTGAAGACACAGCTGGAGTGCTTGATACAATAACCTCAGCATTTTTAGGTGTCACAGCAAACTCATAATTGCTGGGCTCCTGGTAATCTTGGTAGTAAGAGTCGTCGGGAACTATAATCGGGTTGAAAGTTGATGTAACGATGGGTGACGTAGTCACTGTTGGTCTCTGAATTCTAGCAGATTTTTGAGCCCACTCGTTGTCACTGATATCTCCACGACCGACGTCATCGTAGTCATTGCTATAGTCATCGAAGTCTTTGGGAACTGGAGTGTTGGGTCTCGTACCCTTGAGGACTAAGACTGGTGACTGACAGCTGCAGACTGCACCTAACTTGCGAACAAGCAGTGGGTTGAAGTCATTTATTTTAGTAACAACAGCTACTTTAGGTTTGGTTCTACGTCTGGGAGCTTGGGGAGTGACTTCGAATAATCCTTGTTCTTCTGGAGCGTACGTAGTTGTCACTCTTTTAGGAGCTACATAATAAGTTTGAGTGCTTGTAACAGCAGCCGGAGTCGACGTAGCGTAAAAAGCTTGAGACGCTAATCCAGCTTCGGATCCAACTGAGTTGTATCCTAGATTAGCCTTTGCTGTTTGCACTACAATGTTCTGTTTTCTTTGTACGGGTGCGTATGTTGAAACTACTTCTGCATTTTCCTGGTAGTTGTACCTACCTCTTGAGGTTTGATCAGCATTTTTGGCTCCAAAGCTTTCGATGTTCAATTCTTCATCAGAAGGCGGCAAGTATTCCGGTGCTTTGTAAGCTGTCGTAGACTCTACGTATCTGTAAGGAGCCTGAGTAGTGGATTTTACTCTTGGTCTTGAAGTAGATGATACAATGATAGGTGCCGCAGTTGTGTATGTGACTGGAAATACTAGACCAGCGTCAGGACCAACAGTACCGAAACCAAGCAAATTCGACTTAGCTGTCTCAACAACAATGTTTGGTTTTCTTTGCAGAGGTCGAGCTGTAACTTCCTCGGTTACCGTTATCTCCTGATAAGGATTGTATCTTATTTTCGGAGCAGCAGTTGCTTCAAGGTTCCCAAATCCAAAGCTTTCGAAATTCACCACGTTGGAATCATATTCTACTGGAGGTGAATACTCTGATGCTTTGTATCCTGTAGTGGATTCTGCGTATTGATAAGCAGGTGTCGTAGATTTTATTTTATACACAGTTCTGGCAGTAGTTGATGGTGGTCGGTAAGTGTTTGTTACTGGTGGCAAATACTCGCGTTCTTTGTATTCTGGTTCAGCTGGGGGTAGGTAATCACGAGTAGTCGTGGTAGGGGGTAAGTACTCTCTAGTAGTGGATGGTGGTAAGTATTCTTTAGTAGTAGAAGGAGGCAAATACTCTCGAGTAGTAGAGGCAGTAGAGTATATTGGTGGTAGGTATTCCTTAGACGTAGTAGAGTAGTGGGGTCTGTAAGTGCTACTCACAACTGGAGCTTCGGTCGAAATAACTGGGGGTAAGTAATCTTCAGCTTTATATTGAACCTGAATCTCTGGTTTATCGTAAGTTTGCTTATAGTTGATAATGGATTTTGTTCCAGGGAATGTTGAGATATGATATGATTCAACTTTCTTAGGCTCTGTAACATGTGACGTACTGAATGATACTTGAGCTGGAACAGTTTCCTGAGCAGTTTCGTAGGTTTGGGAGTACTCTACTGGTCTAACGTAATCTTGAGATTGGACGTATGTTTGTTGGACCACTGGAGCAGCAGAAGAAACTACAGAGTATGACTGTTGGTATTCGGTCTTCGGTGGAATATACTCGGGTGCTTGGTAGGATTCGATTTTCTTCGGAGCGTCGTATTCGGAGTAATGTTGTTCGTATGCCAAAGTAGACGGCGTGGTAGTTACAAATACATCTTTCCCAGAGGTGTACTTGTTCTTTGAGTCGTATTGGTTGCTGGATAAATGGAAAGTCTGATGAGAGACAACACTGGCGTCTGAATATGCTTTCCTTGCGGTATTACTTTGAATTTCTGGCTGCTCGTACGTGTAACGTTGGTTCAAGTGAACGTTTTGTTCGTATGATTGTTGAGGTATCCCTGAAGTACCAAATTGAATGTGACTCACTTGTTGTTTCTGCACAATTGGCTTGTAAGTCTGTGTGAATACGGTTGCTGTTGGTTTTGCGTACGTTACAGGAGTAACCTTTTGCGTGTATTCTAGTATGGGGTTCTGGTAGATTGACACCGGAGCTGATGTCTGATAACTGATGTCAATTTGTGGTAGAGGTGTTGTAGACACCAACTTTAGCCTGTCAGCTTTGTGTATGGTTTGGTGGCTATAAGACTGTGGCTTGTATGTAGAAACTACAGGACTTGGTGTAGAGTAGGTCAAAACCGTCTGAGGAGTCTCTTCGAATTGCACAGAAGGCTGTGCATATTTGTAACCTGAATCAGCTTCAGAGAACGCCTTGACTTGGCTAGCGTCGACTTTGTGGGATGTCTGGTGACTGTATACTTGAGGCTGGTAAGTAGACACAGCTGGCTGGTAAGTAGACACAGCTGGTTGGTAAGTAGACACAGTTGGTTGGTAAGTAGACACAGCTGGCTGGTAAGTAGACACGACAGCAGGTGTTGGTGTTTTATATTGGATGACTGTCTTTGGTTGCTCAAATACAGTAGGTTTCGTGTATTCGTAACCTCCAGTTTGAACTAACGGTGTATAAGTTTTACTCTCTGATCTATGGACTGTTTGGTGACTGTATGCTTGAGGTTGGTATGTTGGCTGCACGTAAGTAACTGGAGTAACCTTGGGTTGCGTGTACTGCAGAATGGGATTTTGGTAAACTGTCACGGGAGTTGGTTGGGCTTCGTAGTGTACTATAGGAGTGGGCGTAGAAGAAACTGTTACGATAGGCCTTGATTTGATTTTGTGAAGAGGCTGTTGTCTGTACACTTGAGGTTTATAGGTCGATACAACCGCTGGTGCAGGAGTAGAGTACTGAATCACGGAAGGTTGCGGCGTAGAGTATTTGAATACGGTCTTTTGTTCTTCGAATTTGATGGCTGGCTTTTCATATTTGTACCCAGATGATGCATCTTGGGAATATGTGCTAATTTGTCCGGCATCTACCTGGTGCAGAGTCTGTTGGCTGAAAGTGTGAGGCTGGTAAGTCGACACTGCGGGTTGTACTGATATAGCAGGTTGAGGAGTTGTGTACTGCACTACTGTATGTGGCTGTTCGTATGTCACGCCAGAAGTGTAGCCGGTTGATCCAAACTCAACTGAAGGCACTTGGACGTTAGCAGCTTCAACTTTGTGGAGAGTCTGATGGCTGTACGATTGAGGATAGGAAACTGTAGGTTGAGCAAAAGTAGTAACAGCAGGTCCAGTAGTCGTATAAGCAACTAATTTTTTGAAGGGTTGTTCAGTAACAGGTGTCGGGGTTGAGTATTGGAATCCAGCAGATTCGACTTTGTAGAGGGTTTGCTGACTGTGATCGAAACCTTGAGGGTTGTAAGAAGAAACTGTCACAGTTGGTGCTGAAGTGGAGTAAGATGGCCCATCCTCAAACTTGATGCTTGGCTTGGAATAGTCGTATCCAGATTCGGTTTTGACTGCGTCTGAAGACTGGCTGTTGCTGTTGTAGTTTGATGCTGATTGACTGTTAGCGTTCAGACCAGCATAGTTTTTGTTCTCGTATTGGTAACTTACTCCCTGGTTGTAATCAGCAACTTGAATTTGAGGAGCGAAGTACTGTTGCTTTACTGCAACAACGGTTGGCTGCACGACAGAGATAGCAGGTTGTGTGTATCCAAATATTTGTTTAATGCTAGACCTGGGCTGTTCGGGGAGGAACGTTGTTTTATATGTAACAGCAGGTAAAGCTGTGGTAACGGCGAAAGGTGTGGCCGTCGTAGGGACGCCAGATGACGTAGGAGTGGTAACATATCCGTACCCATCCAGGTTGTTCTCGTCAGTACCAACATGGGTAATGGAAACTGCAGGTTGTGATACGAACGAGACTTGTCCCGGGTGCAAAGTTTGGTGGGAAACACTCTGAGTGTATGCGGTCTGACCTTGGTAATTGTTTTGATTGTTATAATCAGCATCGACTAATGTGGTTTTACCTACAAGACCTACATTTATGGCTCCAGCTGTTAGCGTATGAGACGACCCAGTGTATGCCTTGGAACCACTAATGTAATTTCCAGCGTTGGCTTGACTGTACGTTTGGACATTAACTGGGCTTGTTGCTCCGATGTGGCCGTCAGTCCTATACACTCCAGCTACATATTGTCCAGAGTTATCATGTCTGTAGGATCCTGATGTGTCAGCGTTGTAGCCACCGGAGTTTTCGACCTGGTATGAGTTAGAACCTGCGTTGAATGCACCAGAATTGTCTGCTGTGTATACATTAGATCCAGAAAATCCTGTTGTGTAGGCTCCAGAGTTATCTGATTTGTAAACATTGGAACCTGAATAAGCTCCATTGTAAGCACCAGCGTTATCAGCATTATAAGCTCCAGAATTGTCAGCCGTGTATGCGTAAGTACCAGAATGATCCGTCTTGTATGCACCTGCATTATACCTACCAGAAGATTCAATGTAAGTTCCTGAATTGTCATTGGACTCTGCTTTGTAACCGTTTGAAGACTCTACATACGCTCCGGAGTTATCATTATTGTACTGTCCATTGTTTTCTCCCGCGTACTGGCCTTCGTATGAACCTTTGTATCTGCCATAGTCGTAGTACTCGCTGGAGTCTTTGTAACCTAAACTCTGATGGTTGTATGGCTCTACAGGGGAACCTACGTGTTTGTAAGGCTCCGCAGTATCTCCAGTTGGGTCATGTACGTAAGCTCCCGATTGGTCTGCGTCGCTTGTTTGGTATGCTGTTTGTCCAGCATTGCCTGAGGCAGTAGAATAACTGGTGAAACCTGTGTTTTGACCCAAGTTACCTGTGGAATAAGAACCGGAGTAACCGGTGTTTCCAGATGCACCTCCTTGACTAACTCCAATAATTTGAGCGTTGCCAGCAACTCTGCTTGTACCTGAAGTCTTTTTAGTAGGAAGTCTGTAGTCATCCAAAATAAGAGAACCGCTTGTGTATTTCTCTCCGTTGTTGTATTTCGTTGCTTGAACTAAGCCTAAGTGGCTGGCCGCTCCGGATTGGATAGCTAGACCGTTTGAACCTTGAGAGAAACCTGATCCAGAAAGTCCTGCACTATTAGAGGCACCGTGGGTTATCTGGTACTGATCAGCACCGTTTTGGAGTTCTTGAGAAGCAATGAACTTTGAGTCCAAAGCGTCGCCATGGGTGAGGAATCCGCCTTGGATGCCGACCAGGTTATTGAGAGACGCGCCGGACACGAGACTTTGGTGAGCGGCTACGTTGATTGAATCTGCTGTTTGACCTTGGAAACCTGCTGCACCTGAAATAAGAACAAGCATTTTAGAAACACCACTATGAAATTATTATTGGCTTTGAACTACTTTTTAAAGGTTTTGCTACCTTTTGCATTATACATTCTTATATCTGGCAATTGTACCACAGGACATTAATTTGGCAATAGATTTGCGCTGTTCTTACCAGTAAGAGTAGCAGCAGAGTACCCATGCACTTCGGCCTCGTATCTCGCGATGTTGCCACAAGCTGGTACCAACCACGGCCAGTCACACTTAAGCTTATCAGCGTCAAAGCCAAGGCCGAAGGGGCAGCGGAACTCGTATGCTGTCAGTGGCGCCTTGCCGTGGTCGAGGCACGCGAAGAACCAGCGACAGTTCTCGGGGTCAGCGTAGTAACCTGGAAGACATTTTTCACATATAACGTGTAGGTTACACTCTGAGGAACAGGTTTCACACTTTTCATACATTATTTTGATATAGCAATGGTGTTGTGTAGTTTTATCCAAGCAACTACAGTATACCCATTATGTACATTACCATAGCAACAAACAGCGTTTGTTAAAGTGATCAATAAACACCAACTGAATGTCCACAAGGCTTGCGTTTTTTTTATCCCTCTTTGTATAGACTTATTTTCTGCCCGAAATGAGTGCTTTTTGTAATTACTTCTATGGTAAATCCGCTACTTTTTAATACAGAAATTTTTATGCATTAGTTTTAAAATAGATGATCAATAATTCATTTCATTGCGACTAATTGCCAGTATTTTCGAGAAAATCTAAATTTTACGAGGGTTTACTGTTTGAAGACCTGCTTTTCTGTGTAACCCACCTTCATGTTCAGGACAGATGAACCTAGTCCTTGGCACGGGAGCTATCTCAGAAGAGCCGGGACAGGCTTGCGAGTCGGGCAAACTGCCGGGCCATACGCACACCTCGTAGCGAGCGTCGAATGCGAGACCAGCTGGGCAGTCAAACTCGAATACCTGGCAGAGATGAGATAGCAATGATAAATTATAGAATAACGCTACAGTACCCATTAAAACTACTCTTATAGGTCATGTTAGTGAGTAAAAACCTAAACAGTCAGAAAAACGTTGTTATCTCGGCTATAGGCTATATGCGTCTTGCGGCGTCTTGCGCGGCAAAGGTACTTACAGTATATTCTGGTGAGAGCTGGTCAAATTTGACACATCGGTAGAATCGAGCGCAAGAGCGAGGGTGCACGAAGTAACCCTGACGAGAGCATGAGAACTCCGTGCGGGTATCCTGAAAAAAAAAACCAATTCATATGCAAACTCTGTGTTGGATGCCTCCTCATAGCTTCCTGATCGAAAACGCACAGCAACATTCATCACAGTTTGACCCAAACTTAAATATAGGAGACTAGGCCCGTATGCTGCTAGAGAAATCGTTACTCAAGTATAGATTTGAGTAGACATACAAAAATTGATGCTTGAGTACGGATCAGTGCTAGAGCAATCAATCTGCATAGATTAGAAAGGGTGTCAGTTACCTCTCTGATAGAATGGATGACACCATCGGAGTCGACGATTTGCGTGATTCTGTAAGGAGATACTTGCAAGGCATCCAGAGCACGTGCGTGGCTTGGAGCTGACAGAATCTCGTTTTCCAAAGATCTGGAAATTAATCCATAAATCCATTGTCACAAAAGTTATTTCATGCAAATTGTTGATGCGTAGGCTGAGAGCTCAGATTACGCTGAGAGCTACCAATTAAATGCAAGACTTTATAACGTAGGAAACACAAATCTAAATGAGAGACATTACTAACACATGCAACTTTTGGCAGCGTGAATTCTTTCATCAGGCTTCTCCTGACTTGCTTTAGTTTAACTTAGTGTACCTGATGTCACCGAAGATCCTCAAAGAGATATAATGCAAGTAATCTGAAAACGTGATATGCAGATTGTATTTTACCTCAAAATAGCAGCTCTCGGTGCCCTGCTCTGCTGGTTCAGCACCTTACTCAAAGAAGCCTTCAGGGTAGGTCCACAGGGAGTGTCGACGTCACGGTTCGCTTTGTGTAACGCCAGTCCAGCTAATCCACGGACTCTCGCGTATTTTCCCTTGACATCTACTGATGATGCATCTTCGAAAGAGATCCAGGTTATGTCTCTGGAAGAGGAAGGCCTGTTAATTTCTTGTTCTCGTTCTTGTACATTAGTTTAGTAGCATTTTTGTTTATGAGGAATTGAGATGAAATGAGCCCACCCTTAACTTTCCCTCACAACGTATGCCCAATGAGCACACTTGGCGGAAAATCTTACTTGAAAGCGTATGGAGCTGATAGATCCTGGTCTCTCTCCAATGTCCATCTTCCTCTCTGCAGTTGCCGGCAGAGGTCGTCCTGTCCTATTTCTTTCGGTTCGTCATCCTGGGTGGGGCTGCCAGGAGTACTGTGGGTTTCGTTCTGGAGGGTAAACTGCTGAGCAGTCGCTGGGAGGCTGATGACGATCTTGGAAGCTGGTACACCTAGGCCTACTGCTAGGTCTACTACGGAGTCCTGTAAAGGTGATGGGTACTATGACATTGGTGATTGATAAAATACTTTACGAAATTCAATTAAATTCAAGTGTATGTGTTCATGTAAAGTTTGACCGTTCTAAGTCTGTAGTGGAATAATTGTATGAGCAACCTATTCCCCCATCATTTTCGCAGTACAGACGCGTGACGCGATGGTAGGTACCAACTCCAACAATGTGATTTCCAATTCTGACTTATTTTAAGATCTGCTCACATAGCGTAACTAAAGTCTAGATTTTGTATTTGGAATTTATTGAATTGATACATTATAATTTGGTAGTTGCGAATTGCGTATGAAAACTGATGCACCTGTCAATAAGCGACCTACTTCTGCCAACTTGAACTTCGCAAACCAATTTAAATTAACATTTCAATTACGCCTAAATACGCCGTAATCCTTCGTAATAGAGATCAGGTATTGCGTAATGATAAGCTTGTGTGGGCACTGGATCACCTTCACCGGTAAAGTGTTGAACGTGATCGTTACTCGAGATAGATTATTTTTAATTGTTTAATTAAAATTATCAATTATTATTGAATAGACAGTTATTAGATTATAGATTAGTAATTGAACTCTAAGTAGATTTTTAATAAATTAATATAAGTATTTAGGTGGATAACGCGCTAACACAAAACTCTAAGGCTGTATTCGCACAAAAATATATTAAAACCTCAGTGTGACTCAAGGATAAATTTGAGTAGAATTTTTTATAGATAACTGTGTATAGGTACTTGAGTCGCCTTGAGTATTATGAGTATTTCGTCGCAATACGAGCCTTAGAGTGTTCAAAAGATACTAGTGGATAGATATACTAACTGCCGTATTTTTATCTAGGTACCCTGAATATTGTTTATTGTTATTGTATGTTGATTGTTGGTAAATATTTACCATATTCATTAACCTAGGTCATAAAACTCATCTGCCTCATCAATATGCAATTTCTCACGCTCAGCATTTTAGATGTCTCCAACTTTAATGACAAATAACATTATTTTATGAATTTATGCATATTTTTGAATATTTTACGATATTTTCTTTGCACACCGCTATAAAATAAATCAATGTTACTACACGCACGGCTGTGTGAGTATTACTACCTACACTTACAAACAATTTCGGCGAAACTGCTGTAATATGTAGTTGAATGGAGATACTAACTAGTTTCGAAAGAGCTCTAATTTGGCCTCTACATATTGCCACAGAATACACAGAACCTGCTTAGAAAACTAAAGCCATTTTTGATGTTACAAATTGAAATGGAATCGCCATTTTGAAATAATATGAAATTGTTCCTTACTTTGGTACCAATTCGCGCCTACACCTACCTATGTTCGTTGATTTACGTACGCTATACAGTACCTTCCTATACAGGGTCATTATAAAAGACCCTGTATAACATACAGATCAGTGCCTTGATCACGAATAAATGTGACAATCGCAAACGTACCGAAATGCGAGCGTATCCGAGATACACTGCGCGGTGACACTACAACAGTTGGCAGTCGAGCTGGCATTAACGCGCAATATAACTCGAATACGTCAACGCGGTGACTGTCAGATTTATTCGTGATCGAGGTACAGAACGTTCCACATGTGTTTTACCCATGTCGTTTATAAAACACAACACCTCTAAGTGCAATATTACATTACACGCTACCTGTATTGAATTACCTTCCGGTATTGCACAAGTTGGTGTAGATCTTATCAACCGGTCTCTTTAGTCTATTAGCTATGACTAAGCCTCTTTACTACCTAGGCACTTGCTAGTTTTATGTAGGTAGGTACCCACTTGGATTAGGTGAGAGATTTTCTGTACACTATTGCCATTTTAGGATTAGAAAATGCAGGATTTATTTGGTGTGGCAATCATAAAACCATTACCCACTCGAACACCTATGAGGCAAATATTGACTGGTAGAAAATTTATTATAATTTTTTTTTCTACTCACAGTATTCATCATGTCCCAAAGACCGCTCAAACGACTGGGATGGTAGGTCATTCTTTTCACGGCTCCCAACGCATGCGTCTGCAGCATCATCAGATCCACCTTCTTCATTAATGCCCTCAAGTCATAATACTTCGCCAGGAGTTCTGGGTGGGCAGGTATGGCAAGGAAAAGAGGACCACCGCCCGAGGAGGTGATGGCGGTTCTGGCTTCCGTAACCCTTTCGAGGACCTTGGTCCGGTTGAGGGCTTTGTGGGCATTGTGGATCTCGAGACCCTGGACGTGCTTTGTTTTGAGGAGAGTGCGGAAGTCCTGAAAAAAATAATGTTTTAGTGCTATTATCGTGTACGTTTTGGAAGTAGTATATTGAGCACACAAATCCATATAAATATTATAAAAAATAAAGGTAAATAAATTAAGATAAATATTAATATAAATAATTATTTGTTCTCAAATCAAATATGGTCAGAACAAGGACGAAGTGGTCAGACGAGGCTACATTTTCAAGTTACAATTTTCTATCTCACCGGTGCAATTCAAACTAATGAGATAAATAAAGACGAAAATACAAAAAATGAGGCCACTGCAACAGATGCTCATCACAGAACCATTCTAAAAATGGCAACGAGTTAATTGAGATTCACTGCAATTTACTACTAACTATATACTAGGTACTAACTATATACTAAGTACTTATGATACATTCTTACGTTAGTGATTGACTGCTTTTTTAACTACCTATAACTTGGCTATCCAAAAAAGAGTGGTTTCGTTGGTTTCGTTCCGACACGATTGAATTTCCGTAGTTCTGTTTTGCGTGATTACTATTAGAACTTTTATGTGTATTTTGTAAATATTATGAATATTGTAAATACTGTATTAGTTGTAATTTTCTTTGTGAATAAAATTATTTATTTAATAACTAGCACGGGATTAACCAATTACACTAATTAATTAAAGACAGTCAAATTAGGTACACACACATAAGTCATTATGTATACTATTAGTACTAGTATAGTATTATAATATGATCTGTGCTATGAGCTATATTTCTTTTAAACTTAACTATCTTTTACTTTAAAGATACGAGTGTGATTGCTAATACGTTATATCTTGGACGTGAACCAAAATTAAAGAACATTATATAGAATAAAAAAACCTAAGATGGTGGCAAAACTTATTTACTATTACCACAGACCATATAATACTAGCTATTACTTATTTCCAGCAAAAAATCATGACAAAACCTTTCAGAAATTATTATGCAAAACCGTGTCCAATCCTTTTGTAAGACCCATTCTAAAGTTGTAGGGCTTAGGTATTATAAAATATCGCTAAATTGGTCCAATTTAGGAACGTACGTAATCGCTACAGGATGTGGTCATATTAATATTCAATTCATATCCTGCATAGCCCATTACTAGCTGTCAGCATGCTCTAGAAAATCTAGAAATACACACGCGTGTTAGTTTATGATAGGCAGTTTGACCTAAGCCCTTTACATTTTAGATCAAAAACTATGAAGCGGTCTTTTGATTTTGCAATCGAGTAAATAACTATAGTTAGTTTTCAAATTGTCTGATATATTTTGGTGTATGCCTAATTTACAAAAATAATTTTTTTCTGCTAACATTGTGCCATGATTATATGACTTGTATTGATAAACATTTTCAAATTCTATAGACAGAAAATGATTGTCTTACTATTTCAAGTTTAAGTGCGTTTATTGTTAACAGGTTCAAAACTTCAAATACGTAACTATAAGGTGCTTTTTTTACATAAAATAAATAGATAAATTATATAAAATACATGTAGGAAGTTGATTTTATGAAAGGGAACGGAACGTGAGATTTGTGTGTGAAATGGAACGTAGAAAGATTGGGACCGAGTGAAACAACTGAAAGATAATTGAATGCCTTATTATTTTTTAAAAGGAATGAGAGTGAGATGGCTACCGGCTACGACGAAGCTGCGTTGCAAAGATTTATAAAAATAAAATAAGAAGATCTACAAAGTGCTTTCGTATTCGCCAACCCCATCCAATTCCACATAATACACAACATAAAACAAGTCAAGTAACATGACACAATGAAATTATCGGCAAAGTAACTGGCATTTTTTATTGGCATGCGCTAAATGACATAATATAAGAAATTTCATGGGTATTGGGTGGTTGACCTTTCTTTGATAATCGGCGATTTCATCTTGAACTTTGGGGAATAACAATTTATCAAGGTAGGTACGTACTTAATAAAAAACAAAAAAAAATCGCTTTACTAATTTTTCATAATGTAAAAGAAAACTCCGGAAAACTAAAGAGCCTACATTGTTACAAGGACAGTAGTTAGTTTCTCCATAGAAAATACAATTGACGTAAGTAGTATTTGTAGTAAGTATTTAGAAGATCTTTACGGAGGTAATAGGTATGGGGCATGGGCTGTACATATTTATCTACCTACCCTTGCTTCCCGTTGGGGTCGGAACAACGGTTATCTTTCACTCTCCACACAGTCGTCATCTATTCATTCCTTTGCTCATGTCATCTTTCACTCATGATGATAGAGAATCACCTTGTTGGTTCATATAATTACAGACGATCTCAAACTTATAACAGCCCCCTTTTTTGGTAGAGGCTAAAAAGGACTTTATACGGTGGACTTTTGTATGCATAAATCCATCATTATTAATGTATTGTCTAGGAATTTTTTCTCATTTATTTGATAACATTTTTTTAAGAAATCGTATGTTTTCATGTGAATGAATGAATGAATGAAGTATAACACTTAAGGTTAAGAAATCTATTTGTAGTGCCTGCAATTGCACCAGCATCCATACCTGTCAAGTCGGAACAAAAGAAATGCGAGCATCACTGCTTGGTGGAAGAAATAAGTACCATAGTGTCTCCGGACGCGCTCTTTTACAAGAATCTTTACTATGTACTATTACTTAGATACTTACCTAGTTTTAATTCAGAAGTTGTTTTCATCATTTTTCCTTATTTAACAAGAATATAAACCTAGCTTATTACGAAATTAAAAACCCAACTAGGTAAATGGTGTCCGGTTACAGAAGTAAAGAAGTACCAGGGCCATGATATATGACCTCCTTTTGGAACCGAGTTTTTGCTAGCTGAGTT
The DNA here is from genome assembly GCA_918843925.1 of Eulithis prunata. Classification (NCBI taxonomy): domain Eukaryota; kingdom Metazoa; phylum Arthropoda; class Insecta; order Lepidoptera; family Geometridae; genus Eulithis; species Eulithis prunata. The sequence continues at coordinate 2,289,156 of OU974014.1, read as the reverse complement.
ATTTAGGTGCGCGTGCGCAGGTTGTTTTCTTGCAACATAAGCTACTCCTTGTGAAGGTAGACGAGTAGACCAACATCTATTATACCGCATATTAATATACTTAGGCACTAGTTTTTATGAATATAACTGTTACCACTGAAAGAAACTGCAAATGACCATCAAAAGTAATAGGTATTTCTAGGCTGCTCTTGGTTTATAGCAACGCCTATTTCATGTTCTTCTTTAAAAGCTCCCAGATTCGTAGTGGTGTCGATTCTGCTGTTTAAGTATTACCTATGTTATGTATGTAATAAGTTCTACCTATGTTGTTTTCTTTTTGTTGTGCTGTTATGTATGTATAGTGTGTCCGAAATAAATGTATTTTCTTTTTTTCTTTCTTTTCTGTTGCATTTTTCTAACCTGACCTAGTTTGACAGCACTAATGGAGTCTTTGTCGTTTCCGTTTATGAGAAAAGGATGGCGGGACATTATCATGGACTTGAAAAGTACGAATATAATCTTCAAAATATTTTGTAAATATTTGAAAACATTATTCGTTATTCTCTTTTGAATAATTACCTATAAAACATAAAAAAAACTACGAAATCTTCAGCAGATACTTGAGAAAAGCTCAATTATTATTTTTAGCTGCAACGTGATATTAGCAAAATAATAGCTACTCTACAGAAATATATTTCGTTTTACTATTAGACAGATCATTAAAACCATAAAGTAATATCCGTTTCTTTGTTTTAGGGCAATGAATACAAGGATGCTAGTGACATTACAAAGCGATTAATGCCTCAGGAAGTGTTGATGTATGAGAATTCTACTCCATTGTTAGTTTGTATGATTGTATGGATCTAGTCTGTTAGGAATATTTATCATATCAATCTATATCAAACTTGAATGGTAGTGTCTCGTCCCAGTGGCCGAGATACCGGTAGTCTGAAACTAGAATAACTCAATTTGTTTTTTTTTTTTTTTCTTAAGTTCCTCAAGGTGGAAGTTATTATTTGAGTTATTTTATCCTGCAACTGAACTAAAATGGAGTTGGGTAGGACACCGCAAGGCGAGGTGACGACAGGTGGAGTAAGGCGCTAACTGAATGGCGTCTAAGAACCGGTCACAGAAACGTCGGTCGACCAGCAGCGAGATGGGCAGACGATGTTGCGAACATCGCGGGCAGGACGTGGATGAGATCGGCACAGGACCGTGAGGAGTGGCACAAACAAAGGGAGGTATAGGCCTACACCCACTGCTGAGTATAGACTCAGCAGTGGGTGAAGTCGGGCTGTGGATGATGATGATGATCCTGCAATTCATAAATTATAAAAATATCTCTTTTTTAAATGCTGAACGCTTTGGCTGACTGTTGAGACTGTTTATAAATTCGGGGGTTAAAGTCCTTACAAAAAGAGTATAGCAAATCGTGCCTTTTGACTTCGGCTTGATACTACCGATTTAATACAGAGCCCGTAGTCTTGAGTTTTGTTTTGTTGATCGACACGCATATCAAGAAGCGACTTGCGAGATATTTTGTATGAAAACCCGATAAGCGCCTCTAGCGAGAGATTTGCAAACTGTTTTTCTCCATACAAAAACTGCGAGTTTCTCGATTCTCGCTTGTCGCAAATCGACATAGCAAAACTCAGACTGCGGGCTCAGATAGACAATATAAAGACCGCTCTGTAGATAACTAGCGGAATGAGTCACTGCAGAATTTACAATTTTATGATGAAAAACTACAACCTTTACTAGATCATAAATAAAACATTGTATTTAATGTTGTAGGCACCTCATTCATTACAAAATACGACGCGATACTTTGCAGACGAACTACAGTCACACTACAGCTTCGAGTTGAATAAAAAAAAACTTTAAAAAAAAAAATACCAGCAAATTTTTTTTTACTAAAATGTCATATTTAACGCAATAAGGGTTCGGCTTCGCAAATATTTTTGTTTCATAAATAGAACGTTGGTTTGATTATATTTTTTTTTTTGTTGGCGTCGCGCATTGATTATTTTATGGACAAATGAATCGTACGAAAAAGAAAAGAACTCGTTTGTTCATTGCAATCATAATGTTCACTTTATTTATAGTATCATCAGGTAGGTAGAGTAATTTTGTAGCGTGCACCAGTCTTTAGTCAGTAAAACCACATAAGTCAAAATTATTAGCCCTATAGGGCTAATAATTGCAATGTCATGACGTATACGTCATGACATTGCAACTAATTATACAAAGTGTGAAAGGCTAATCATAGGCCCTTTGTATACCGACAGTTCTGAACCCTAACGCTTTTAGAATAAGGGTGTGTAATTTAGGATATAATTTATGTATCGTATAATGTGTTATGCAATTACATTTGCATGACAGTTTAGAACTAGATTTAAGATCTATGTGATCTGGGCCCGTTTATTTTGCAGTTTAATTGATTCATGTATGTAGGTTAAATGTAAACGATATAGGGATTTAGTAATTGCTAGTTTGCTGGAGGGTTTACTAAAAGTAATAAAGACATAAATTATTAATTAAAATATTCGTAGGTATAATTTTGACTCTACAATATTGTCCTAATCTTCGTCTTCTCTTATTTATGGCCTCTGTCCGTCACTTGGACAGACAATTTTGCCAGTGTCAAGTGAAATATTTGAAATAATATGTCAAGTCAAGTTATTCGTCAATCATTATATTTGATATAACAGTTATAATTTAAACAACATGAAGAGAAGAAGAAGACTTGGATAGTAATTCCTAAGTAACTTTAGCAGGTAGAGATCTGTAGAACAACAGCTTTTAAGGGTGTGCCTTTGTGGTTAAAGCCTATTATACTATAGATGTATTTAATAATGATAAACATTTTTACAAACAATGAACCTACTCAGTTATTGTTATAATTCAATTCCCATTTTTCCTAAATTTTTTTTCTTTATATTTTCTTTTCCTATTTTTTCAATTATTCAATTTTTTTTTTATAATTTCAAAATTGCACGCCTTGTTATAAGCAAAATACATTGATACTTTATAATTAATTAACCGACATCTTATTAACATGACATGTATTTAAGCAATAAATTGACTTTGATTTTGACTTTAAAAATATTATGCTAAAGAACATTAATGTTTTATATTTATACGAAGAATTTATGCAACCAAAACCGGGCTCAACTATATAGTTTGTGTATTAAAATATCTCTGATATTTTACTGTCAAGGGATTGTGAGAGTTTCAAGATGTAATATTTCCCTGTGGCGCAAAATAGAAATAAACCTTAATGTCTACATAAACAAAGTAGCAGGTAGTACTTAGTTTAAAAATAAACCACATTTCAATGTCAGAAAGCCAAGTGCAGATCAGTCGTGACCAGTTGAGTGAGGTGTTGCCTTTCACTGATCCTTTTTAATCGTATCGATATTTGCATAATTCTTGTGGTACAGTTATCGATTTCGCAATGATCGATATGATATTGATACCAATTGCCAATGTCAACAGTTACGAGACAGTTTTTCAACTCACAAGCAGTTGAAGAAGTTAAATATAGGACACGAGTGTTGACATTTTTTGAAACGACACATAGCACTTTTATTTTAATAGTTTTTCTTGTGTTATTGTGAGTATTGTTGTTTAATTTTGGTGGAATTTTAACCAATAATACTTAGGTCGTAACATAAGGTGTGAGCCATTGGAATAAATGTGTGTAAAGTGGTTTTTCTGAATGTGAAAATTCGTGTTAGGTTTTGAATAGAAAATCCACCATTTTCTTTTCAAAACAAACGACAGCCGACTTGACAAATGACTTGACTTGACTTATTTATTACAATTTTAACACTTGACATTGGCAAAATTGTCTGTCGAAATGACGGACACAGGCCATTACTGAAGAGAAGAAGAAGAAGTTAAATATAGATTATTATGGTTTTTAGACTTTACCGAATAAAGATTTTATTTGTTTATTTTATTTTAAAACTCACAAAAAACTAATAAAAAATGTTTTGATAATATTCCGCTGAACCACGAGAGAAAAAAGTAGGTAAAGAAAAAAAATATTTTCTTATTAATCATTTTTATAATAAAAGTCGTTAGTATAAACGATCAAATAATACCTACACCGTGGTTTATTGCAATCATTTTTTAGGTAGGTATACCCAGGTTTCCACATTCTACTCATGGCTTTATAAATAGATGCAAAGCTTTAGCAAATTATAGCTTTGTTTTTGTTGACAGGCAAACAAATGCCGAACGCGCGCATTTAAAACTAAGGAACAAAAGAAAGCTGTCAAATCTGACAATAGAGAACTATTGATATCACCTTGACATGATCTGTCAAATTCAATGTCAAGAACTCTCATTCATTTGTGGTGAGTCATGAGGTGGCGTGAATGAATGAGCTTTATCTAGTTTTAATCCGATGTCAGTGTATTATATTCTACTTCATAGAGGCTGAACAAATTTGAATTAAGTTCTATATGTATTCATAATAATTAATAAATATTCTTGTTATTTCTATGTCAATCTGTTATTTTTTGCCTGATCAACTGGTACGAAGTTTTGACTTGTATTAGAGTATTCACTACGTTGCTAAGAAAATCACAAAGATTTTTATATACAATACAATTAAAATTAAATTATATACATTTTAATAGGTATTTAGGTAGGTAACCGAAAAGTTTTGAGTCAAGGGATTCGAGCCCACAACCTTCTTGTTACAGAGATGAACTTTACTACCGACCACTAGTACCATTTACATTTCCGCCGTGGGATTCTCTTGCAGTTCGTTAATTTAGCTATTTCGAAGTTACCAACCCAAACATGATCACATGCGGGCCTACCACCCACATTGCCAAATGAATGGACAGGCTGTTACATACTCAAGCCTAGTGGAACGCCTTCATACCTATAATAAGATAATATTTATCATGGTCTAAATACATAAAAGTGTTACGTTAATGACTGACTGACTTAATTCATACCCCAAAGCGCAAGTGACATAAATAAAAAAATTGTTGAAAAAGTTTGAAAAAGAAAAGTCTTTTATTCAGTAAAATAACAAGGATCATGATCAAACTAGTCATACTAGGTAGATTCTAGGTGTCAGTTCGTGCTAACCACGTTCTAACTACCTACTACATAATTTGGTCATAATTTTGTGCTATAAAGTATATAAGACTTTGGGGGAGACCTTTGCCCAGCAGTGGGACACAATAGGTTAAATAAAAAAAATAAAAAATAAAAAGTACCTTTCTACTGTTACTATAAAATTCAAACTCTACCAAACCTTACAAGCTGTGTAGCAAAAGTTCCCGGTGAAAGGACACCTCTACGTATACCATAGTTTGTAATTCAAATCCATACGAAAACATACGCAAAATAAATAAAAATAAAAATACATACTACCTACTTCAACCGACTCTACTTATAGGGCCGCTAACGAATTTTTCACAGTTTTCTAGAATGAGATGACCTACATTGTAAACAAAACGAAAATGAATTAATTTTTTATCACCTTATAGATTCCCAACACAATAACTTTTTGTTGTCCAAAATTAATAACAATTAATGATAGCAATCGAAAGCGCGACTATAACAAGGGATTAGATAATCTGTGATTGGATAAAAGCGAAAGGAAATAGCACAGTAACCACGCGATGAAAGGTGAAGTGATAAGAGAACAGTACCTCTATCACGAACAAATCTGACAGTCGCCGCGTTAGCGTATTCGAGTTATATTGCGCGTCAATGCCAGCTCGAATGCTAACCGTTGTAGTGTCACCGCGCAGTGTATCTCGGATACGCTAGCGTTACGATACGTTTGCGATTGTCACATTTATTCGTGATCAAGGCACAGATACTATACCTAACTTATGTATGAGAGTAAACATTAACTTACGCAATAGAATCAGATTGTATGAAAAAAAAAACTGAATCATAGGTATTAATAAATATCAGATTACCAAGTTTAATATCTTATTCTAAGGTGGGTACTCCTACAATACTCCTAATTATAAGACCAATATAGATAAGACCAATTTTGTAAACACTTATTATGCAAATAAACGTATCTTGTATTTTGTAAATAAAAATAAAATAAAGGTACCTAAAGGTAAAAAAAGTAAATAAGCCAACCTGTTGGACATCAATATTTCAAAACTATTATCGATATCCCGATTAACGGTTCACTCTTATATAATTTTATCAGAACTATTATTTTAAGTATAAATATTATCTAAGTAATATTATTTGCAAAATAAATTGTGTTCATAAAAATCATGATAAATTAATAAAATTATTCAATAAAAAAAATAGCGTTATTTAAAACTCTTTTTAATCCAGATGAACGCAAGCAAAACCGTAGCGGTCGCGAAACAAGAAGTTGACTAGGTACCTACTTGATAATAAAATGATACCATTCTGATTCTGACAAACCGAACCTGTATGTGTCATGAAAGTAGTATGTGACCTTTATGTTGAACGCTGTGGTAAGTAGGCACTAATAATTATTATTGAATTATGAAAATAAATGATTTACTTAAGTAATGCACTTCCTGTCTAGCGCGGCTAGGAAGCTTTTAAGCCATCACTATTTAAAAATAAACTTGATTTACATGACTGTTAAGGTTAGGTATGTTTTAGTACTAGCTTTCCGTCCCGGCTTCGCACGGGTAACAAAAATTTCTTAGGTCATTGTTTTACACCTTGGGTTACGTTATTGAAATTTTGGTAAGGATCCCTTTTTTTATATGTTAATATAATAATATAGCCTATGTCACCCGGGGATAGTGTAGCATCAAATAGAATTTTTCAAATCGGAGCCCTTTCAGTGCAAGCAGATACACAATCAAATCTTTCCTTTTTAAAATACTATTAGTATAGGTAAGAGCCCAAAATTCTTAGTACCTCCTTTAAAACTGAAATAGAGGATAGTTATCAGCGACTGCATTTATTTTAACTTTAGAAATTTCAGTTTTTTTACCTAGGCTTCGCGGTAAGGCAGTTATGAAACCAAACGCAATCATACCTACTAGGTATAGGTAGATAGTAGGTAGTACTTATAACCTGCCTGCAATCGATACTGTAATATTATCACATGTTACCAAAGGACCGGTATGTGCTTAATGTCCATGGCAAGGGTGTAGCGAGATAGATGGCGTTACATCATGAGTTCTCCTACGAAAAGGGAAGATCTTCCACGCCGAGCGACCTTTGGCTTGAGGTCCGAGGACCAATGGATGGTATTTGGTAGTATTACTTATGTTTAAACTCCGTGATAACTTCGTTTGCGCGATCTAGGACAGTTCTCATGTAGCGAGATAGATGGCGCTACAAGGGTTTCCCAACGTACAGTCAGCATAACAAGTTAACTTTTTAGAAATGGTTTAGTTAATCATAACTTTAATACATTATGTTTTACATCACAACTCTACTTTAATAAGAGCTTTTACTTGTTTTTTTTTTTTGTAAAAATAATCGATGGTACAACCAGTTACCCCACCTTATGTTAAGTAAAAGTACAAACCCTGTTGGTCTTCGCACTGTGTTATTTAAACTTGGAGAAGAATGAAAATGTTCCTGATTTTCACTAGGTTTTTTTTTTTTGATATTTGCTCATCATCATTCTGATGATATTGACTGTACGTACAAGCAGGGTACTCCGCAAACCTACATTTCAACCTTCCCTACAAGTCAGTACACCATAATGAGTGGCTCTAAAGTGGACAACCTAACCGAGGCCGGGCATGAGAACTCGCCTGATGACGTCACATACACCAAGATATTATGCATGCAGTATGCAGAGTCAAGGGAAAGAGGCTACCATCCAGCTCTACCACAGATGCTCTACATATACATTGTTAATTATGGGGAAGGGAAGGCTGAAGTAAATTAAAAAATTGCAAAAATATTTTAAACCAAAATCTATTCTTTCTCCTGTGACATCTGACTCAATCAAACTAAAACTTTTACACCACATCCGTTATTCGCCTACCGAGGAGGTTTGCATCATCTACATACATTGAGATTAAGATTTGGCCAAAGGTCAATGAAAAAAAAATAAAGATCGAACTGATCTTTGAATGAATGAAAATGAATGAATGAAAACACTTTATTGTACACCTTACAAACTAATAAACAGGAATAAAAAAATTACATCAACATTCACACAACTAAGCAAAGCTTGTAATACGGAAACTAGATTGCTTATAGAATACTTATGTAGGTATTTTTTTTTGTTAATATGTACATATTTATAACACATATAACACCCAGACATAGAAGAAACTGTTTGTCAGACAAATGTTTGTTCTCAGTGGGTATCGAACCCACGACCCACAGGACGGAAGGCAGAGCTATTACCGACTGAGCTGTAACTCCTGTCGATTATATAATGTATCTTTTGGGATACATAAGATAACTAGAGCTGTATTGGTTCATCAGAAAACAATGATCGTGTCTGAGAATGACGTCACAGTAACACAACACCAGTAGCTAATGTAACAACTTAACAAGTCTCCAATAATGCATGAGTCGAGGGAAACCTACTGATGTGTAAACGCACTGTTGAATATGCCAATTTTTTTTTTTATTAATTAGTGTACGTCAAAATTAATACTCTAGCAACATTACGATCTAGCCATACACATGCAAATACCTATAAGATTTATTTTTAGTGGAAATTAAAAAAACTAAGTTTTAATCATTATTAATATCTGAAGAGCTGATGAAAGATAGGCAGCTAATGATTTATCTCGAACTAAGAAATCTCATAATTTTAATTTGTAAACTCATTAAAATTTAAGCATTTTCATTAGGTACTCTATAAATGAGATATGGAATGTTTTATGTAAAAACTTGCAGAGTACTTACACCCATAAAATACCGACAAAAACCAAAATGTCATCATTCCAAGTTAAGACAGACGAGTTGACCCTTACAATAATTCCGAGTAATTCCATTGCTCTACTTACTGCCGCACTCAGATCCTTCCCTTCAACATAAGTAAAACTTATTTACGGGTGCTCTTATGTAGCCACTTTAATATTTGCCAAATAAAACATATTGTAATCATATTATGAAACATCCAAAGTGACCGCTTTAGCCCCCTGTTCGTAGTCACATTACTCATTGGTTAGATTTCAATAAACTAAACGTTGATTATCTGTGAACGTACGTCTCTGAGCGTGGCATCAAACTTGATTACGTAATGTCGAGTTGGGTGAGTTCATGACGTCTCTGACAGATCAATTATTGTTTTTTTTTGACGGTTAAATACCTTGCTATATTAAACGTATGTGCTTGTAATCAACCTTGTAGAAAAAATGCTTGTTATTTAGTATTGTTGGTCAAAGATGTTTTTATTTTTAATGTTAAAAAGTAATGGAAGTAGCAGATGGTCCACCTAATGTTAAGTCCTGTCTATAACAATGCGTTATCTCACAGAGCACGTCCATTGAGAACGTACCCTGTGAGTCAACGCGCTACGTCCAACACTCTGAGTCGTTAAAATGTCTCATGTTCCATTAATTTAGTGAGAACTTCATTATAATTTGCAACCGACAACGATGTTCATGTTAATTAATGTGTACAACATATTGCGATGTACGGTAAACTAATTTAGCCGTGAGAAAATAATATAGTTACGAGTATACCATTGAAATAGTCGGAAAATTGTAACTTACCTATTTTATTTTCTGACCTACAAAGTTATTACGATACCATTGGTACCGGATGTTGGTGACGTCACGTAGCCAGTTTGTAAACATCCTGTAGTTGATCTGATAAATTAGGATCATAACTTAGACTTGACTAGGTACTTTTTATTACGCGAATTGGACGTTATAAAGAGTACCTAGTCAAAACAAAGTTCCGAGTGGGTCTCGATGTATTCTATATGCAGTAATATATTATATCAAGTCACAATTCTATTTTTTTGTCGCTTACGCTTGTATAAGTTAGTGGTTAGATCTAGTGGCGGAGTTTTTAGGCCGCCTTAAGGCCTCCGTTGTGGTTTGACGACTGCTAGAGCCGGAAGCGACAGTTTAACGTGCCGTTCGAAGCAATATTGATCATATCGATTACAATGATTTGAATACCATTGTGGATTCGAAGTTAAACGAAGATACTACCTTGGTACTTTATTTTAAGTATTTAATACTTAAAATAAAGTATCTTAAGTAACTTAAGTAAAACTTAGCACGTTCACTGTCCCAAAACAAAAGTTTAAAATCCAACTAAATTTTCCCTACCACATAGGGGATATCTACTGGGAACATTTTACACCGGCTTGTTTTAAGTCATGGACGGATGAGTTTAGCACAAACGTGACTCCTTGGTGTAATTGGATATTAACGTGTTAAATGACGAAAAATTTAGTTCAGTTTTTAGAATAAGACAGTCTATGTTAATTATCAAGACGTACCAAATAGTAGGTAAGTCAGAATTACCAAAACATCATCAGAAGTTAGGTCACTTCCGTCAAATTAGCATATCGATTGAAACACCACTTGATACATCGCATTGTCTTCCTAATTAACATTATGTAGAGTTCAAAATGTTATGTCAGAACTACAATTAGCAATGGTCAACTTTCTTTAGACCGAATGAGGTACTCAGTTAAACAGAAGCATACATTTAGTTCTCATTAATATGGGCAGGGGACTCTGATGTTGGAGAATTGCTCACGCAACATGCTATTATTGGATCAACCTAGTTTTTTTTATGGTTTTTTAGCCAAAGTTTTTCACTTCTTCTTGAGCGTGGTACTTACCTAAACAAAAATATCAGAGCAGTATCATTTTATCAACGCCTGTGCATAGAATTGATGTACTTAATTTAAAAAAGTTTTAACTTGTAAACAAACTGACGTAACTAAGTATTGATTAAGTATATCGGCAGATTTGGCCGAGGACCACAAGAGGCGCAAGTATGCAGGTCTCGATAGGGCCTACACATTTGTGCCTCTTGGGGTCGAGACTCTAGGTCCGTGGGGTACCGAGGCCCTCCGGGTTTTCAAAATTCTTTCAGGGCGTCTAGTCGAAGCGACGCGTGACCCGAGGGCTGGTGATTATCTAGGCCAGCGTATCAGCATTGCTATTCAGCGCGGCAATGCAGCCAGTGTCTTGGGCACGCTTCCGATTGGTACTGATTTGGACCAGTTGAGCTATCTATAAATCGTTTGCAACGGTTTGTAGATAGCTCAACTGTTCCATGTGTATTTTGTAAATATTGTAAATATTGTAAATACTAAGTATTCACTAAAATGTCCCTAATGTGAAATATATTTATCAGAAAGCACAATCATCTCATGATGTCACACCTAGGAACTTAAAAAATAACCTACAGAGCAGGTATCTCGGCGCCAAAGGTGATCCTACATTATGGTGTCATGGTCTATGATAATGGTATCAATTTTCCATTTTCCAATGGAAACCAGTTAGTTAAATAATAGCAATTTATCTGTCAACGACTGCTTACAAAGTATGGCCCAGGCTAAGTAGATTTTCGCAATGTTTTGCATTAGGCGGGTAATTTGATAGGCCGTTACTTTATAAATAAACATCAAATATTGACTTTATAAGTTGTTGGGTAGGTACATCTGTCGGGTATTCAACGTTGATCCATAAATGTAAAAGTATGTTTCATGACTCTTGACTCAAAAGCTCTTGTAAAAGTTTACAGAAAGAATAATAAATTTTTCGTACTTATCAATTTTCACAAGAAACTCTTAAAAGAATTTCTGCCAAAACTTTCTACTTTCGCACTTACCTTATCACCTTCTGCGACTCGCAGCACAATCTTCAGCCTCGGGTTAGCCTTCCTGTAGTCCTTTAGCAGTGCGTCGAGCTTATCTCCTCTCGCGTCTCCTTCATACACGAGATGCGTACATTCGGTGAAGCCAGCGCCCCGGCTCGGGCCGTCAACGTAGCAGACCAGACGAGCGGCACCCGCGCCAGCGCTTTCAGCCGCCAGCACCGCGGCCGCCAAACATAATAAACCACCCCACATTTTAATCAGGCTGTCATTTGCGCGTTTATCGTATCGCCACCACAGTACGAGTGGCGCAGCCTCCTTCTTCGGCCGCCTCGTTGCATCCCCGCCCTGCGGGTCGCGCTCGAGTCGCAAGGTCGCGCGTTCACCGCCGCGGGATAAGCTTCGGAAATGATACATTTCTTTGGGCGCAATTACAAAAGCTGGTTACAGCACAGGCGCTTATTTACTTGCTTTCAAAAGCTGCGCTATCGTGAAGTTTGAATAATAGAACTTCGCACGTCAATATTGACGCATATTTACCGCAAACTAGGCTGATAGATAAGATTGACAGTACCACACTTTAGGAAGTTCTTTACGTAGGTACCTAGACCTAGTTTTGAAATTGTTACGTTACTAACAGTCACGCCCGTCTTTCAAAGCACCCTTTGCTTTGTAGATTTACAGAAACTGCACCCTAATGCGTAACTTTTGGTGATAGTACGTATCTAGGAGTGACTGAAAGCAAAATAAGAGCTATATCCCTTGAACTAATTCGGTAACACACTACGAAACATGTAAAAACCGGTGCTACTGGTAAAAACTGTTATAGGACAGCTGAATAGGTACCTATAGGTTTTCTACGCAAATGCTTCACTTATTTGGCATGCAGTAAGTCACGTGTGCTTTTGTAGCATTGAAAGATGAGATTGATATGCATATAGTCACAGAACAACTATCGCTAAACTTGCCATCGAATAGTAGGCGCAGTCTCTTTGTAAAAACTTTTTGCGGACTTTTTATAGACTAAATAATAATAACCGTCTAAAGATTTTTTCATATACGTAAATATAGGTATGTAGGTACTTTAACTGGGCATTTCTTCCCTATCGTTTTTGCTTATTGTAGTAGCTCTCCTTGTGTTTTGTAGTTACATATATTCAAAGATTGAAGAGTCTAGTTTCAGCTTGGACAGTTAGAGTTAGGGACAGGCTTTCAGTTAGAGATATATTTATCGGAAAAACTTTGTCATTATGTTTACGTGCTAAGCATTAAGATATTTTTTTAACATTTCAAACATTTTTTTGGAACAGTATGTGATCCCATTTTTGAGAAGCGTCATAAAATAAACTCATGCGGTCTTATTCCAGAACGCGGACTAGAGTTAGTCACGGTTTAAACGTCAAGGTTTATACAACCCGGGCGAATTAACATGACACCTGGCTCAGAACTCGATACTTCCCCCGCTACACCGCTTAATTCGCCCGGGTTGTATAAACCTTGACGTTTAAACCGTGACTTTCTTTAGTCCCCGTTCTGGAATAAGACCGAGAGAGACTATTGTCTTAGAATAATCTAAGAAATCTGAGTCTAAAGAAGGAAACATAGAGCAAGCATTCTGGAGGAAGTTGTATCTTGTAACATTTGATAAACAGACCCAGTAAAGAAGTTTAACAGCATCAATGTTTCACAGTGATTTTTGGGCCACGTTGAGAATAATGCTCTGCCCTCATGACACAATTTTGCACTCCGATTATGTAACCCATGTGTGCAACAAAGTGCCGACAGGTGAGAACTCACCTTTTTACAGAGACGCCATAAAGTTAATTTGAGTTATTGCAGTTTTGTCACACTCTCTAGATTTACCATCGATAAGAGTACGCTAGGTGTACGCTAGGGTGTCCCAGAAGTATTATGCTATCTTGAATGGGGTGATTCTTGACACTCACGAGAGCAACAAACGCTCTACGACTTTTTGTGTTTTTTTTTTAGAGAAATGTGAATCAAACTCCGTCCTTTGAAGTTAAGCAGTGCCGTATTTTGGAAGTTGCTGTAATATTAGTTTCTATCATGAAACTTGTATCTTTTTGGGCACCTGGCATTGAAGTAGTGTAGTCAATGAGACTATGTGAGAGAAGTTGACGAAGTCATATAATTGTTGACTTCAGAACTCACAATAAGTACAACAGTGTGAAACCAAAGATTTTTTTTTATTTTTTTTTTATTGGCGTCGCGCTGTCTGTGCATTTGCCATTTTACGTGAAAAATTAGGGAAACAATATTTTATTATAAAAAAGCGCGGGATCTGGCATGCGGGTTAGGAAAGATCTTCTATTGTGAATCAAATTTTTTTTTTAATAAAGATAATATCTAGCGTATCTAAAGCACCTGGCTTTACTTCATGGATTTATCATTGGTGACTGGCAAAAAATACAACAAACATCACATCACGCTGTGTTATGTACCTATCTAGAATAAAAGTGTAGATAGGTTTATATACACGTCATAAAAAGATAAATTCAAGCATGACATGACATTTTGACGATATCTTATCGTTATGCCCTGTTCACACTTCCATTTTTTTTTTTTTTTCGATTCAGTGGTATTTTTTTTGTATGTTTATTACTTCAGAACTACGTCATTAATGCACCGATTTCAAATGTTCTTTTTTTATCTGAAAAGGGTATATTTCCAGATTGGTTTCATAACCATTTTATCAAAATCGGTTCAGTAGTTTGGGTTTTAAATAATAATAAATGGAAAAAAACATGTCACAGTACAAAATATGGCGTATTTTGCTTTCTTATGACTTTTCACTGGTGCTTATGATCAATAGAATAATCCCAATTTACTACCATTATCATCATCATCTTATGATAAAACCGAAACATAGTTCAATTGAAGTCGGTTTATTTAGTAAAATTACAAAGATCATTTATAATCATCTTATAACCTCTAAAGTTGAGCTAGCGTTTCCCCGCAGTATAACATCGCTAATGTCCTATGACTTAATGAGTGTAAACCAGCCTTTACAATGTCCTACGTTTGCATTGTAATATTTTAAATTGTTCACAATGAACGTGTTTATTTTTAATAAATAGTTTTTTTTGGTCAGTAGTCATCTAGTCATAAAATAATGTCGTTTTCGGGAAAACGATACCGAAGAGTGCGTTCTGAAAATATCGACTGTTTCTTGAGATCTACAAGTGAGTGTTCTTGTACTTAGGCAATATTTAAACTAAAAACAATCTTGTCCTTTGTTGGACGGTGTTACCTATTAATATAACAAAAAAATGTGTTCTACGTTTTTGTCATTCTGTTATTGTATACCTAGTGTTATATGATTGATGGGACTCCTGATATCTAGTTTGGCCCTTCACTTCATGTTTCTGTACAATCTAAAAATTAGTCTGTATTTTCTATAGTACCTAACTCCTACAACAGATGCAAGTGAGAGGATAATAAGCCTCTTGAAAAGCAATGCACCAGTGTTCTCCTTTACGAGGATCAATGAGACCACCATGAAGTTCGTGCTGGAGACGGAGGGAAAGGTCCTGGTGCGGACCTTCATCCTGGGGCAAGAGCATGAGATGGAGCGGCTAGATGGAACAAAGGTAAAGAAAAAAAAAAGATAAAGAGTTAGTCCGGACACAGATAATTATAATACTGAGCCTCGAGTCTGTTCATTTGTTTTGACTTTTGACTCGAGTATAGCACACGCAAACGCATTCGCAAAGCAAGAAATTTTGTATGAAAACAGGATTCTATCAGCAATCTAGTTCCCATAGTACAAGCTTTGCTTATTTTAGGACTCAAAGGCGTTGCGTGTAATGTCCAAGAATATTTATTTATTTTTAACATTATTTTCGAAATATTCTTGCTCTGGGAAATGCTTAAAAGGCATATATGATAATAAATATATAATGTTTTAGATCAAGCTTACATACACTTTGGAAGGCGATAACATATTGAATCAAATCGTCAAACAGCCCGATGGAAATGTATCATATTTTAGACGAGTATTTACTGAAAAGGATACTAAAATGGTTTGTAACTATGTTTATTTATTAACTTGCCGCCCGCGGCTTTGCTCGCGTGGTAGCAGCATACGCATTATTTGGTTGAAATCTTTGACCCTTGTTTTAGACCCTTTAGGGTGCGACTTTTCCAAATTCATTTCTTAGTGCACCACTACACTATATAAGGATACTACCCTCCAAATTTCATACTTCTAGGACTTATAGTTTAGGCTGTGCGTTGATTCTCTGTCAGCTTCATAAGAGTTTTATATATATTGATGATGATTGCTGATGATTGATGATATTGATTTAGAAGATTAAACAGGCTCATAATGTGCAAAATGGTCATAAAGTCAAATACACTCGTGTATTTTTCTTTTATGTAAGTAGATTAGGTTTTTATGCGTGAAAATCATGAAATATTTTCCATAGGCTAGATCCATTGGTATTTTTTCCAAAATAGTTTTTTTTAGTTATTTTTTTTTCACTATTTCGTAAGTCCAAATTTATGTTTTGTTACAGATCATTACTAACGAAGGGTCAAATATACAAGCAGTGATATATTACGAAGTTGTGGAGTAAAAAGAAGAGAAAAAAAGAAGACTAGAATCTGGTAAAATATTATCTACCTACAGTATTGTATTAAGTATTAATAATGTATTATACTATTAAAGAAAATATATAACTACGTTAGTTTTATAAATTGACATAGATAGTATAAAGAGATTAAATGGTTTTTTTTCAAGGATTTTTCGTATTACAATACGCAATTTGAAGAAACCTGGTACAAACATTGTTGCACACAATTTTGAATGAACATCTTTGAATTCACAAAAAGTCTATTTTTGTCGAGAATCACCTCTCCTCAGGATTACTTACCAGTTCCAGAACACGCCAGTATACGTAATTTGAGTGATGGACGCAGTGCATTTGCCTTACAGGGCACATCCTCATTGGACTTGCTCTGTGAGGTAATGCATTGTTATAGGCAGAAGTTACCACTTAACATCAGGTGAGCTATCAGCTAGTTCCATTACTTTTATCATAAAAAAAATCTAAGTGTGTTCTCCATATGTACATAAAATAACCTACCTATAATGATCTATAGATATAATTGCCTAACGTAACAATTGTTCTTAGATAATAGACTCGAACGCAGTCGTGTCTCTACCCCAATAAATAATTCTCTCTACACACTAAATCACATGAGCAGGTGTTCAAAATAAGCATTAAACTTGATATAATAATACACCAATCCATATATTACCATAATAGCTTCACACAAGGTGTAATTTTGCATATATACCACCCCCTTCTATTGTCTCTGGTGCAAAATTTACAATCTATGGTCTCTGAGATAACAAAGAGGTCGCAACTGTATTACACATAAGAATGATATGTGGGCAATGTTGTGTGACTGTTGAGAGTTAGAACTGAGTATCGGTTATATTAATAAGAACATATGATGTCATTTCATTATATCTTGACGTTTTCATTTTCATTTCAAATATGGTAGGTAAGTAATTAATAATTAAAAAGGTGGTTTTTCTAACGCTAGGTACATTATAAGTAAGATTTTGCAAAGCGCTGTAGTTTTAACTATGTTTGACCATCATCAGCTAGAAAGGATACCTACACGTGCTACTAGTTGTAAATCCTATTTTTAGATAGTCGAACAGCAATATTCCCATAGCACAAGCTTTGCTTAGTTTGGGACTAGAAGGCGTTGTTTTAGAATGTCCGTGAATATTTAATTATTATTTAATGATGATCAAGAAGGTCAAAAAAACAAATAAGTAAAAAAGAAACAAGAAATGTACTGTATGAAGCATAGCACTACGTTTATCACTGTGAGGTACAGCTCGTGGCTAGGCTTGGTTAGTCAATTTTCACTGACTATCTAAGTTAAGCGACGTACTGCGCGGTCACTACTTGGATGGGTGACCGTTAGTGGCATCACAAAACGTAACAGTTTAGTTTAACACTTACTCCTTTCTAGTTTACGGTAGAAGCTAAGTGATCGATGTAGGTCAACAGAGCTTTGCCTTTTGGGGCTCGTGCGGCTCTCATAAATCAATGACACACTGTACCACGTCCACATACCACATACCACGTCGGAGAACGTTACTATCAACCAAAGAGAAAAAACGACGCCAATAACAAAAAAAAAGAAAAGAAAAAAGAGAAAAATCATCAGTCGTCCGTCTTTTGTTTGTCGGAAACGAGGTAGGTACTATTTTTGCGTCGCTCTAGAAGCCCGCGGGCCGGTGTTTGTCTGTTTTTACATTTCCCTATCAATCAATGGTGCAAACATAACTAACCAGTTACGTCTGCACCATTAATAGGGCAAACCAATGGTGCAAACGTAACCGCGGGCCTAGAAGCCTACTCTTCTATAAAAATCGTATCCTAGGGCGTTCATGTTAGCTCGTTGAAAAAAGTAGCAATGATTTTTGAACATCAAGTGAAAAAAGTTATTTTTGAGTACTTATTAGGTAGCTATTTATAACTAAATCTAAAAATAGCATCTTCAACTTTAATTTAAATAAAAGAAACGTAAAAAACGGACTAAATTAAATTCAATATAGAAAATGGTAATTTCAAATCGAAACCATTGAGTCAGTTACTTAAATTGTACTGTCTAAAGTTTCAACACAATTCCGTGGGCAGAAACTACATATAGTTCAAATACGTGATAATATTATTATGTAGTTGCATGTGTGTCCTACGAGATATGCAAATTATCAGTTTTGCGTAAATCCAATTGAGATTATTGTGAATGTACCAAATAAACGCTATGTTTACCACACCCAGCTCTGGAGCTGTCACTTGCTTTATGTGCTTAAGAAATTATAAATACCTACTGTCTTTATCATCATCATCATCCACGGGCACTTCACCCACTGCTGGGCATAGGCCTCCCCAATTATGTGGCATCCACTACGGTTCTGAGCTATCATCTCTCCTATTAACGGCCTGTGACGATATCGTCTGCCCATATCGCTACATTTCTTGGCCACCTACTGTCTATCTCAGTGAATTATTTGTTGTAAATCATATAATTACATACCTATCGCTGTTTGTTACAAATAAGGAACTAACTCTAATGGCAAAAGTTAAATGAAACATTTAACTTTCGCCATTAGATTGTGGTCAAACGGTTGCCTATACTTATTGTATAAAAATAAATAAAAAAATAGCATTATTATGATCGACGTTCAGTAATAAGATTAATGGACATATTGATTACAATCAGAGCGATTATGATATTAATCTCTTGACAAACCAGTCTGGTAACAATGAGTGCATGGAGAGTAGACTACCTATGGAAATAGTAACTAAGTACTTACTTTATAATTAACTAGCCGTCGCCCGCGGCGTTGCTCGCGTTTTAGACCCTTTAGAGTGCGACTTTTCAAAATTCCTTTCTTAGTGCACCCCTACACTATATAAGGATACTACCCTCCAAATTTCATACCTCTAGGACTTATAGTTTAGGCTGTGCGTTGATTCTCAGTCAGCTTCAGAAGAGTTTTATATATATTGATTATGCACAATGTCCTTTGCAGTTCTACGAGTACCTATATCTATGTTTCTAATCAGAAAAAAAAAACGGTGAGGAGGGAGATACCACATAATATCGAATTACAAAAACCCACGAAGATTTTTTTTCATCTTCCTCTACGAAATTAAGTCATGAATACCGCGTGCACACTATGCCCATGCCCCTGCCGGCATGTATGCCGCTTAGTGAGAATAAAGGCGATGTTGCTGTGGCAATAAGTCCGCGGCATTGATGCCGCCATACATTCCGGCAGCGCCATGGGCATAGTGTGCACGCGGTATAATAAGATTTTAGCAAAGAAAGATTTTTCTTATTTTCTTGAACGTGTAAAATGGTGTTAGTATATAATCATGTTGTAATTTGAAAAGAGATTTTTTTTATTTTAACACTACCACACTCTCAATGTCACTCTAAATAATCCGGATTACAAATGACATTAGGTATGTGCTCGTTACACCTTGCAACACTGTTATATCACCAATGATAAGGCTTACCAATCTAGGTACGGGATTACCAATCTAGGTGTCTATAGCAATCGACTCATGGGAATGATCTTATCATATTTGCATACCTGATTTGCTCTACACACTTTTATGATTTAGGTCAAATCTAAATAATTTATAAGTTTAAAAAACTGGATAAACTGACTTGAATTTGATACGCATCAAATGATGATGATAGCAGTTCATTGGGACTATTCTTTTAATCGTAAGCACCACAGAAACGTCACAGGAAAGCAGATACACAGTGTCGTGAACGTGAATGACGTGTTTTTTCGAGTTATTCTTATGTAATTGCCAAACTACTGAACTCATTTTGATAAAAATTTTATGGGACCAATCTGGAAGCATACCCTTTCAGACAAAAAAAGAATTTTTCAAATCGGTTCATAAATGACGGAATTCTGAGGTAACAAACATTAAAAAAACAAAAAACACCGAATTGAGAACCTCCTCCTTTTTTGAAGTCGGTTAAAAATAATACTCTTTAGATATGGCATTGTTTTTGAAAGCATCCTTAGTAAAAAGCAACTGAAGGAGCTGCCAACTTAGAGTCATATTAACGTACATAGCCAAGGCTCTTCAAGTCAATAGCTCTTAATTTCTGAGATAATACGGTTTGTGACAGATGGACGGACGGACAAAGTCGCACCATTAGGGTTTCGAAACCCTACGGGATCGTATAACCCTAAAAGACAGTGAGAACGAGTCATTAAAATACTCGAGACTCGTGTAACAATAAATATACTTAATAAATAAAAATAAATATTCTCGGACACTTAACACAACGCCTTCTAGTCCCAAACTAAGCAAAGCTTGTACTATGGAAACTAGATGGCTGATAGAATACATACATACATTTTTTTTTTGTAAATACATACTTATAATACATAGAAACACTCAGACACAGAACAAACATCTATGTTTACAACACACAAATGTTTGTTCTCGGTGGGGATCGAACCCACGACCCACAGCACGGAAGGCAGAGCTACTACCGACTGAGCCATAACGCCTGTCATGTAGGGGCTCTTCTAGATGCGGTGGATGAAACGGTTTGGCGGATTGTTCAGCATCTGTTTATGAAGTCGGGGGCAAATCAGCTAAGCGACTACGATACGACGAAGACGCGAGTAATATAACAACGGGCCCAGTCGTGATGGCCCGCCCATTGATATTGCCATGAGACTTCACTCCACGACTGTACCTGGCAAGAATAATACCCTTTATTTTTGTCTCGGAATCTCGATGGACCACTTTCAAAACTTGTGACCCACATTTTAACACGCCAGTGTAAATCTTGTTTGCATTACGCGATCAACTTTTTTATTTATTTATTTTTTGTGTCACTTTGACATGATGCATATTAAGTAGAGGTGTGGTTGAGGTTAAGCAGTGTGGGGTAAGCATGTTACTTACTTTTAATTTTAATTATGATTAAAATAATGACCTAGGCCGGATACTTATTGCTACCGTGATCCAAAATAATAAATCGAGTCAATTCACTCCTGAGCCTGACATAGAAAACCAAAGAGTGTAATTTTTAGAAACTTGCTATTTGGATTGTCTAAGCTTTGGGACGATGTCCTAATAGGAACAAAGATATTTTAACCGTTGAAACATCGTACACCTGTTTCCCAGAGGGCGCAGAGATCGCGGATATCCATTTTTTACAATCGTTACACACTTCTCTTACATAAAAAAATATAGTTCCAACTCAATTCCAACAAAAACCGTTTACGATTTCCCAAGGTTCCAGCGCTGCGGTATGCAGCATGCAGCAACAAACATCAGCAGCTACTTAACATCAGGTGAGCTATCAGCTTGTCCCATAACTTTTATCATTATTAAAAAAAAAAAAAAAAAAAAAAAAAAAAGTGGTACTCTGCGTTGTGCTTTACGATCGCGAGACCAAGGCTTTAGGTATATCTGCGTGTCTACCGGCAGTAAATTAAAATCAGATACTTTAGCATTTTGTGGACGACTGTCTCCATACGGCAACCTGACCTTTCCCAACGGAAAACGTGTATTTATTTTTAGTTCCGATCAATGGTGTTATATTACGTGACTGAGAACGCATCCAAATTCTTACTTCACTCACTGTTTGTTTCGACTTACTGTCACGAGCATGTCTCAGATTGATGGCCAAGTGGAATGCCTCAGTGGGCACGTCCATAGTGGAAGTTGACTGTTTAAAGGTACCTAATTATTGCGTGTCATAAATGTTAGATCCGTCTATTATTCAAGTAACTTGGTACCTAACTGGGCCTCGTTCTGATGGCCTGAATGGGCCCAGTTGAAAATATTAAAAAAAGATTATCAACTGGGCCCACATTCTGATGAAAGAGTATTTCAGTGTACAGTCAAAGACAAAAGTGAATAAATTGTCTACTGCTCTATCGTTCTCAGAAATACATTGTTTTTCTAGTTATTTTTTTTAGATCTATTAGTGCGCACACATACACACGTTCCACGATAAAATTGAATACTTAGAAACCTACCTCTGTTCTATTCCTAGTTAAAAATACATGGTTGTTCTGTTATAGATATTATAACTAAACTTAATGATAAAATCATGCAGCAAAGCTCATAATTGTCATTCAGTCATACATAATGATCTAAATAGGAGTTCTAAATCTTACTTAATGAACGGGGCGTGAAAACAGACATAATAAGAGGTAATAAACCAATGATATGGTCGAATTAGTATCCAAGGTGCAGCAGGGAGCTTACAGTCATCGCATGACTCATTATTGGTAGTGAAATCAGCGTTACATTAATAAACTAGCCGTCGCCCGCGGCGTTGCTCGCGTTATACCCTTTAGAGTCTGACGTTTCAAAATTCCTTTCTTAGTGCACCGGCCTTTGGGGCACCCCATTGGATTCCAAGGTGAGCAAAAATATGATAACAAATGCTTTGATTTCTAATTATTAATGGATAAGTAATAACCATAACAAAGATATGCCTTTGAAGTACAGTTAGCAACAAAAAATATTGGCGAAAAGATGGCAGCTTTATTTTTACCAGTCTGAGACCAAAACGATTTAAAAAGCGTTGATCAGACGCATGCGCAGGTTTCGATAAAAGAAGTATCGTGAAAATTAAAATGTCACAAAAAGGATACACTCATTTTCTGCTGTCGCTGACTGTACGTCGATATGTTGAGTACCAGTAACACCTTTATGAGGTAAAACACTCAGTCGAAATTGTTTTTACTGTATTCACCGTTTATATTTCAAAAGCACACGCAAATGTCAAAAGGCCAAATCGATACAAAAATATTAAAAATCCAGGTGCGATAGGACATTGCATCTAGATTTTTAATATTTAGGCAATGTCCTATGCCCTAGGCATAGGACATTGCCTAGGGCCATTTCAGATATTACGATCATAAATCGATTAAATCGTCATAATTTAATTAAGGTTAAAAGGAAACTAATTTTATCGATTCGTCTGTTGCAATTTTGTAGAAATATCTTTATGCTGACATTTTCAAAGTTAATCGATACTTCAAAGACATTCTGATGGATTTAATTGTTATCGATAAGAAATCCGATTATTGACGACTCGATACAAGTTAATTTTATAAAGTTCTGTAGAGTTCGAACTTCTGTTTCAAAGATATCTTCTAGGCAATGATATTTTATTAAAAGTTCCCAACATAACCCCCTTGAACCACTGAGATACACAACCCAAGAGAATTCGTCCAAATTGTGCAATGCTAAATGTCAGTAATGCAAGTCTCCCGGAAGTACCTAGGTAATGATTCATACCTTCACGGCCGCTGGTCGGTGCAGCTGTCAAAATATGAATCAGCAACTCAGAAGTTGAAGTTTGAACAAGGCTCTGATATTTGGCTTTCTACCATACTACAGTTTGCGTCCATGACTTTACATAGCCGGGTTTTAAACTCAGGTTTTCAATTAGTCTTAGGCCCGTATGGCGATACAGAAATGGATACTCAAGCATAGATTTGACGTAGAGATTTTCATACAAAAATCTATGCTTGAGTCCAGATCAGTGCTTGAGCAGTAAATCTGCAAATAGGCCTGGACGCGTAATGGCTTTTCCCGAGTTTTATCCAAATCGGTTTAGCCTCGAGCTACAAGATGATTCAGTCATTAAATCCATATCTATAAACAGAATTATGATAGAATTTGGATTTAGGAGAGAGCTTTAGCCAAAAGACGTAGTCCAGCGGAATCTAAGCGATCATGCGTACTCCAGGCGTACTTCAAATGTTGATTTATGTGCCTTAATATTATGTAGATTAGTATTATAGGTAAGCAATTTTAATCAAACTGCTTTTTCCCGTACCTAGTTGGTTATGGTCAGCCACATTGGCTTTTACTTGGAAAACATGAGGAAAATGAATTTACACACGAGGATAAAATGTCTCAAAGGTTATAAAATGATCATCAGGAATGTCTAGAGTAAGCGCATAAGTATTTTTTTATTGTGAACACCGACATGTTTTGACCATACCTATCTAGATAGAATAATTTCTCAAGTGTCACGCATTGCTACTGGCACAGTACTATCTACTGCATGGTAAGTAGTAGTACGAGTAGGTAGTGAACTTTGTCGAACGGGATATGGTTGAGAAAATTATTATCTCTGATTACATCCGAACATGAAGAGAAGGGTAAGGTCTTCAGCTTCAGATTATTATAAGTTTTCTACGACTTTCAAATAAGTTGTCTGTGGGTTTTATTTTTATACTTACCGTACCTAACAACCGTTCATTCATTCATGAAGTCTACGAACAACTCAGAGAAAAACTGTAAAAATGCTGGGTTTGAATGAAGCAGTCCTAAAAAAATCCTAAGAAGATTCTGTATTTCAGCGTTATTATTGGACTAGGTGCCGCCCGCGACTTCGTTCGCGTCCCGTTGAATCCCGTTCATTTTTCAGGATAAAAAGTAGCATATGTGTGAATCCAGGTCACGGACAATATATATTCCGAGTTTCATCCAAATCGGATCAGTAGTTTTTACGTGAAAGAGTAACAACCATCCATCCATCCATACTTACAAACTTTCGCGTTTATAATATTAGTACCTAGGATGAGAAACCTATTATTATTATCTAGCCTATTATCGCTGTGATATACTTAGATAAGTACGTACTGTGCTGGACTAGATCTGATTTGGCATCTTGTAAGGAAACCAGTAGGTTTTGTTCGTGTGTGGATAAATTGGATATTAGGACAGTTGCGTATAGGGTTGTGCAAACAGGCAGGTGTGCTGATACCCGGTTTAGAAAACGTCTATAGACGACAGTGATATGTAGCCCTTGATATGTGGAGCATGTGGACTTTCACTTGTAAGGTCCAGAAATAATTTTAATGCGATGTAAGACTGAGGTCCTCGGGTCCTCAGAAGACCCAATAACCTGTAAGCCAATTTTACCAATAAATACATATATGACTGTCTTGAGAATTAGTTACTGAAGACATATTTTAGAACACGTAAAGAGCCCCTCGGACGCTGATAAAATACTCGCAACTATAGCAATGTTTCAACAATTTTCTAAACAGATCTCTTCTAAGGTCTATGATTGCTTGGGTCATGTTTGAATCGGAGACTTTTTTGGGCATTTAATTCTGTAGTGCCTGCAGACAAGAGTTGGACATCCTGATTGCCAGTAGCCGGTGTCGGGTACCCAGCGGCGGCGAAGTGATTTAGGGCCGAATACTGACACGTCACTCAAATTTAAACACCACTTAAAATTGCTCTGCCTCTATTTGACATTACTCATTTGGCAATAATTTAAGCATGAAGTTAATATAAGTAGCGTTTGTGTATTCGGCCGGTAGCCGGGTAAATTACGTCAGTACGTGGGAAATATGACGTATATTACATACCTACTTATACTTTTCGCCGGGTACCCGGAAACCAGCGGGCCTAAGATGCGCACGCGAGATATTTTGTCATGTCGTTCTGTCAAAATGTAAGCATTTTGCACTAGTTTTTGAACTTTTACATTATCTGTGGTAATGTTGTCGACAAAACGCGCCTTGTTATTGTACACTTTTGACACTTCTTAGTCTTCGTATCTCTCTGAGGACGAGATAATAGTCATGCAGAAATGTCAAAAGTTGAAGAATCAAGGCGCGTTTTGTCGACAACATTGCCACAGATAATGCAAAAATTCAAAAACTGGTACAAAATGCTTAAATTTTGACAGAACGACATGACAAATATCTCGCGTGCGCATCTTAGGCCCGCAGGACATGTGAAAGGGGTATAAATCTTGGTCAGCACCTATAATATCCCATGGGAGATATTGTATTCGAACGCACGCCTTTAGGATCGGAAGAAATAATCGTTACTAATATCAGAAACCATTGATAGTCTAGTGAGTACCTAGTAAGTGGTAACAATCATACGAAATCACCGAAGTACCTACACCAAGCAGCTTGCATCATTCATCTAAATAACATTCAGAGCAGCCATTACGCCAAGGCCGAAGGTTTTGTTTTGACGGCTCCTTGCTTCTGTGATGGAAATGTCGCTTGATGGTATTGACTGGCGTACAGACACGCTCATAAATATTTCAATTACTTAGTTACTTAAGTACTTTGCGGTTTTAACATCCCCTTATTGAAAAAGAGGAGTGTTATTTTGCTAGCCGTTTCAAGTTATGAGTACCTAACATCATAGCGTATAGTAAAAACACCATACAACAACAATATTTTTTTTATTTTTTTTCAGTTTCTTACATATATGCACAACGATTCCTAGCCTATAGCCATATCTATCTTTGGCAGAATTCAAAGAATTAAAAATCTTCACATAATCTGTTAAGAGTTCAGTCGAGAGGCACCACAAAAAGCTCTAGAGTTCATTAATCAGATT
This sequence comes from Eulithis prunata, assembly GCA_918843925.1. Classification (NCBI taxonomy): domain Eukaryota; kingdom Metazoa; phylum Arthropoda; class Insecta; order Lepidoptera; family Geometridae; genus Eulithis; species Eulithis prunata. The sequence goes on along the minus strand of OU974014.1, from coordinate 2,262,487 downwards.
TATTACAGAAACGACATTATTAAGTTATGAAAATAATGATACTGCTTGACGACATGCGACCTTGGGACACATTAAATTCAACAAATAGTCCTAAACTAACGACCAGCCTACATACAGTAATGAGAACATCAAAAGCCCGCGTGATGGTATCTACTTGATTTACATACTGGCCAGTACTTACAAGCCACTGGTCAACATTATATTGTGGTAGCCATCAGAGGAATAGATAACGCTGCGTCTACAAAGTAGCCATCTACGGGAGCCCCGAGTCTGTGCATGTTTTGACTTTCAACTCGAGTATAGCACACGCAAACGCATTCGCAAAGCGAGAAATCTTGTTGGGAATTGCACAATTCCCAAATCTAGAGGCGCTTATCCGGTTTTCATACAGAATTTCTCGCTTTGCGAATGCGTTTGCGTGTGGTATACTCGAGTCGAATGTCAAAACAAATAAATAAAATGCACAGACTAAGGGCTATGTGCGCATAGATCCTCATTTGTTTATTTTTAACATGCCTTTTCCCTGGCTTTCCACGTGTGGCATTCCCTGATAGAAAATAGTCGAGGTATAATTCCGGGTAACGAGTTTTGCAGTCTCGCTGTCATTCATCGGTTTTTCCTTCGTCCAAAATCACGTTGCTATTGCACTCTTAGATAATGCTTGATATCTGTATCAGCCCAAAACCTCTGCCTGCTGATAAAATACATAATAACTTGCAACAAATTGAAATTGCTTTTAGCTTACATCAATCACGCCAGATTTCAAAAAGACATAAACAGACAGACTGACAACATTTTCGTTCATAATAATAAATCGTTCAACTAATCTCTACCAGCTTTAACACCATCATCATCAGTGGGGACTGTAGAAGTCCATTGAGGGGACAAAGAACAAGCCTCATAGATTTTCAAGAACGATTTGGAGTATTCTCCGTCCACCGGCTTACTGGCTCACTGTTATACTTTTGCGTATAGACAGACCCTTATGTTGCAAACGAAACAAGTACGCCTTGATGTAAATAGCTTTGTGGAATAAACTTTGAATCGATAAATTAAAATTTTAACTATCCACAACAACCTTCAACAAGTGGTTCACTCCTACATAACCACTTTGCCTCTTTAGCCACTGTGGCATATCAATGTTACTCGTTGGTGAAGTAACGACTACAGTTCGTTGCCAAAAACTATGTATTTATTCATTTTATTCACATACATTCATGTTAACTAATATTTCTGTGGAAAAGAGTAGCGTGAACATGCAGAAGATGAACCTCTAATAGCGCGTGCACACTGTGCCCGGCATGAATGCCGCGATTAATTCCGTAATGATTGCCACAGCAACATCGCCTTTATTCTCACCAAAGAGCTAGGGCATGAACTTGGCGATGTTGCTGTGGCAATAATTCCGGAATTATTCGCGGCAATAATTCGGGCAGCGCTATGGGCATGTGTGAACGCGGTGTAGAAATAAAGGCGATGTTGCTGTGGCAATCATTCCGGAATTAATCGCGGCATTCATTCCGGCAGCGGCAATGGCATAGTGTGAACGCGGTATAACAACTATTTGTACTACCAATAATTAAAGATTTAAAAAACATTTCACACAACGCCCTCTAGTCCTAAACTTAGCAAAGCTTGTACTATGAAAACTAGGTTGCCGTTTGAATATGTACTTATATAAACTTTTTTGTAACAAACATCTGTTTACCACTTACGAATTTTTGTTCTTCGTGGGGATCGAACCCACGACCCGCAGCACGTAAGGCAGAGCTTTTACCGACTGAGCTGTGAGACCTGTCATAGAAATTGCTACTTGATTTCTAGTTTTATAGCGCTATCAACTGACATACATTTAAGATGTTAATTAGTCCATACTAAAAAATGCAAATAAATATGCAATCAAGATTACTCAACCCATCTATCACTCGCTACTTGTCTTAACTACTTTATTACCGCAATAACTTTAAATAGGTGTGTAGATGCTTTGTGTAATGTTACTTGAAGCATACCCTGTACTATGTAGCAGTACACAATATACAGTTTCAGGCCGTTACTATGGCAACTATGATAATTTTCAGTCAAACCCCTGACTCTGCGTTTGCATTTAGAGTGTTCGTTTTACGATGGACTAAATGTTTAGTATTAGTTAATAGAATAGTATTATAATATGATCTGTGGTATTAGTATTAGTAAATAGGCAAGGTAAAAAAAAGCCACAGCAATTTTAAGGCTCGTACGCTGATAAAGTAATCGTTACTTAAGCATTGATTTGAGTAGAGATTTTCATATAAAAATGTATGCTTGAATCCGGATCTGTGCTTAAGCAGTAAACGGACATACGAGCCTAAGCGGTGCTTCAATTTTGAGTGATGTTTCAGTATTCAAGCGGCATGTTTCAAGCAAATCTAGACAATCAGAAGCGCCACAGCATTACCCGCACACTGCATTTACATACCTGCTATACTAATGTACGTAGGTGACTAGGTGATATTGTTAGCAACAATGGTTCACACGAGATTCAAGGCGGATGTACCGTGGGCGGGGCCTTGGAATCTGTAGAGCAATGCGAAATGACGACGCTTGGGGATCCGGAAAATACAGCGTAGACTAGACTAGTGTACTACGATTTTCATAGCAAAGATCGGTAAGAGCTAGTGATGTCAGAATATCTTTAGTAGGTATAGTAGAGCTTCTAGCGAACGACCTCGTCTGCTGCATGAGCTTTTAGATTAGATTAGAAAATTCTTTATTGCACTTTTAAAAATCGTACAGAGGCGAGTTGGGAAATATCGAAGCGTTCTTAAGATATTTTGTATTGTAACGTATTGATTAAACTAAAAAATATTCATGATCTCACTACCATAGTAAATTCCGCGAGGGTTTCCACGAAGCACTGCAGGAGATTAGCGGATTCAAAAAAGCAACAAAAAAATATGAGTCTGAGTATTTTATAAATAAATATTCATGGACATACCTATCACACAACGCCTTGTAGTACCCAACTAAGCAAAGCTTGTAATATGCGGGAACTAGATTGCTATATGTATACATCATCATCCAAGAAATATCCATGTTTGGCACACAAATGTTTGTTTTTAGTGAGGATCGAACGACCGCAAAACAAAAGGCAGAGCTAACCGTACGTTTCGACCGCAAAACGTTCACAATAAAACATGCACAACTCTGTGAAGATATCGATTTGCGTTTCCACCGCGAAACCTTGTGCATGTTTGACATTTTGAATCTTGTGCAGATTGTTTTAAGGATTTTCTTGATTGTAAAAACCAATCGTTTGTAAGGATTGTGTTGTGAAGGTTTTATTGTGAATGTTTTTAGTCGAAACACGCAGTAATACCGACTGGAGCTGTGACACCTGTCAAGAATTTGAGAACGTTTTTTGCTACAGCAATTTTGTAACCAAGATGGTTAAGTGCGAAACCTAAAAAAATCACTTTGAATTTGCAATTTCGTGTGACACAAACATGTTTAAGCTTTTAAATTGACTCGACATGATATATGACCTAGTAAATCCAGTGGGCGATCAAGTCAAGTTATTATTATTATTATTATTATATTTATTATTATTATTACTTTGTAACGCCATCAGATAAAATTTCTACCATTTGTCATTTGGACGTGGGTGCGCAGGCGCATAGCAAAACGTTACAAATTGTAACATGGGCATGGCGCCTATTGTTTAGAAGCTAATTGCAGTAAGGTCATGTTTGGATTGATTAGGTACGTCTTGCATTTTGCTGGTTCACGACGGTTTTAAGATGAACATGGTCGTGCTGGTCCATTCTCTACAAAAATTGGCTTGTGATATCCAAAATATCACAATAATTTCTGTACCCTTATCGGGAAGTAAAAATGGTATTAGAGACAACTTAGTACATCGTTTTTATAATGTTTTAAACTAATAAGTTAAAACCGATGCTAGTAATTACCCTTATTCAGTTTAAATGATTTGGGTAACGCTAAAGTGGTTAAAATACTGTAAAAAGTTTTGAACTTCATTACAACTCCAAGGTTGCCTGGAAAATATAGCTCAAAAAATTTAACAGAGAATTTTAAGCATCTTAAAACGTTTAAATGAAGAGGCGATTACAGTAAAAGCACGGAAGTTTTAACCAATTTATTTCAAGTACAACTTAAGTCGAAACTCTTTAGTATGATATATCACGGTTTACTTACAGTACTACCCGACAGGCAGACATTTTAATATATAGTACCAGACAGGGCTTTAAAACTCAGTGCGACATGACCCGCGCCAAATTAAGGTCACGAATCGCAACCTTGCTCTGCGCACGCGCATTGATAAGCTGAGATACGATCAGTAGGGTTGCCAAAAGAATACGGACGGCATGAATGGATAATATGGATATTCATATTCGGGTTTTTGTCTACACAGTTCAGGTGGGTTACTCTCGACCACAGTTCCAATCCGGATTCACGGAATTTGACAGTAGTAATGTCATTTTTCAGTACAAAATGACACGAGATCTGTCAAAATCCGGATCCAATTTGGAACGGCGGTGGTCAAGAGTAGCTCTCCAGGAACATTGATACGATCTAGGGTTGCCAAAACAAGCGCGAATACGGAAGGCGTGAATCACCGACAAATAAGCTAATATGCTCTTGTTTATCTGTGGGGTGAATCGATATTCTTATTCGGGTTTTTATCTACAGAGTTCGGGAACATTGATAAGCTGTGAGATACGATCTAGGGATGCCAAAACAATCGGGGCGGGGTGAATGGATATTCCGATGTGCTATAGGTTTTTGTTCAACGGCACTATTAAACAGCATCGGTAGACGCTAACAAACGTTAAAAAACTTTTTTTGTTACGAAAACTGTTTGGACCAAAATTTTATTTTTGCTTAACCTTGAGCAATACAACATATTTGATTACAATTTTTCATTAATAAGTTCAGAATATCTTCAAAAGTGTTAAAATATGCGAGTGAAAAGTTGTATGACGTCTAAAAGTCGTATCAAGGTCTAGCCGGATAACTCCGCGTCGCTGTCAGTTCAGAATGTCGTATGTCAAAATTTTGCCTTTTTTACTGTATTCTGGTTTCTGGCTTGTATTTAATTACACACGGATTACATTTGGCTAGAAGTCTTAAAATTAAAGCAACTTGCATTTAACAGTATTGTAAGTTTTTTTTTATTTTTTTATGATAAATGTCATGGAACACGCTGATATAGCTCACCTGATGTTAAGTAGCCTATAACAATGCATTACCTCACAGAGCAAGTCAGAAGAAGTGTAAAAAACAGAATAATCACAACAGAAAACAGTTTTTTGTGTCTCCAAAACTTGATCGCTTAACATACGTCTTTTTGAAATGCGAAGTCCGGCTTTTAGTGAATGACCGCGCGTCGACCCTAGGGTCGACGCGCGGTCATTCACTAAAAGCCGTCAAGTCTAGACTTGACATGTTGATCTAATGCGATTGTGCAACATGTAGCTGTTTCAATAAGTGATAAATCTCGCGATCGTAAATCTATTAGCTCTTCTCTGGGAAGGCGCCAAGTAGGCTATTAGCAAAATGTTTTTGTGGGTTTTATTTAAAAACAATACAGCTAAAAATAAGCAGTTTTTTTTATTTATCTTTCTTGCGGTGAAGGCTTATTCTTTTGATGTCTTTTTTTTTCTTTCTGAATATTTCTTTAAAATTTGAATGTCACTTGTCGAGAACACATACACTTTGTTTTGTTTTTTCTTCTTTGATTTATTTGGTTATGAAGTGGTAACCCTGATACAGGCTCTAAAAAAATAATCTTTTTATAAAGATTATTTTTGCATTAGTCATATTTTTTTACGATGAAGATCCGTTTTTAAGTTATTGCTGTCTTATGTCTTATGTATATTTCAGGAGTGGTTTATTAGATAAAACTATTTATTTAGATTTAATAATTTATTCGTAGTTTATTTCTAATAATAAATAACATGATTAATTTTATCTTACAACTAATGTCTATAAATGCTGATAAAATACCTATCGAGTTACTGACCCGAATGTGTTACAATATAACGATATAGCCCGCAGTATGAAAATGCACTAAAATCTGCATTGCTATGGCTCTAATTTAAATAAATATGCAGTGCTTTTTCGTTGTGCCGGTTAAAAACTGCACAACGAATGACCGTAATAATAATTAAAGTTTTATATCTATAATAAATTATTTATATTAATTGCCAGTGGTTTAATTTTGTCGGTACACATTAATCTAAAATAAACAGATTTAGAGGACTGATTTGTAGTCTGGAATAGACAGTTTTTAGCGATAAGGCCGCCTATTGTTCTTTCTATTTTTACGTTCTTTCCTATATGTAATATCTCTGTTGTGTGCACAATAAAGCCTGACGATTCTGTATAGTACCAATTTTTTTTAAACCAATAATTCTAGAGCCATTGAAACTCTATTCAATTTATTTGCGTCTCGCTTGCACAAGTGCAGTTGGCATGACCGAGACCGAAATAGAACATTGCAACTTCAGGACATTCAAGACCTGAGAATACATTTCTCTAAGAATTAATTCTTATGATATTACAAATAAATACAATCTTGTGTAAATTGTGTGTTCATTTTAGTCAACTAGTATTATACAAATTTATAATTTCAGTCGAATTTATAACCTTTACCAACCACATAAGACACATAATACATTATCATTAAAATCATTACCGTCCAATCACGAGCCGTCTTGATTCTGCAACTGTTTCAGCTGCTTCAAGACAGTATCGAGCAACTTCCTCTTGTCTCTCTCATTCTTCTTCAGAACGGAGAAGACGGAAGATTTCTGTTCAGCTTCCTTGAACTTCTCTAGTAATGTTGCAGCGTCGCGTGGAGTTACTAATGCGTATTTACCGCCCTCTATACCGACGTCGTGGAGATACGAAGACCAGTCCCAACCGGTTATTAGGTCTAGAAGTTGGCTGGGGGAGAGATAGGTTCGTTTTAGTAGTGTTTTCTTTGTTTTTGGGTGTGAGTAAAGCAAGCAAGCTCGTATGAGTTAGAGGCAAACTCTATTAATCATAAACACCATTGAAAGGTCACAGGAAAGAAAAATACGCAATGTCGTATACGTGAATGACGTGTTTTTTCCAGTTCTTCCTATTTAACTGCAAGACTAATGAACCGATTTTGATAAAAAATTATGGGACCAATCTGGAAGTATACCCCTTCAGATAATTTTTTTTTAAATCGGTTCATAAATGACAGAGGTATAAGGTAACAATCATAAAAAAAAAACTAGTCCGTGGAGTCCCTCCGCGCGGAAGAAGTGAAACTTCGAGTGCCTCGCATTCACTCTCGCTCTGTCTCTTTCTATTCCCCTATCCCAGGAGCGTTAAACGTTTAACGCAACCTTGTTGGAAATCGCATTAGAAATATCACTTAAAAAAATACAAACGAATTGAGAACCCCCTTCTTTTTTTGAAGTCGGTTAATAATAATAATATTACCGTAAGCTAGCAAAGTGCTCTAAAAGCTCTCCTTCCCTCAGCCCTGTGACGGGTTCTGATGCTGCAAACTGTTCGCATTGCATCACATCCAGGTCCAGCTGGTAGAGAGCTCCTGAGGATATCTGCTTCACGGCCGGCTCGAGCAGGAGGTTCCGAAGGCGGACGGCGATACGGTTTGTAGCCGCTCGGACAGCTGCCACTCTGAAATATAATTGGGGTACAATGAACAAACTGAGAACCTAGTACGAGTTTTGGTGTGATTTGGTACGAATATGAATGTGGATGGATATAGAGGAAGAGGAGACATCCACATTCATACTTAGCACTCTCCTCGTTACATGACTCTCTTTCCTCTGCATGACATGCCCATACCACGCTAACCTGTTGCTCCTCATTTTCTCTGTCACTCGTAGTGCTACTTTCAGACTTCCTCTAATGTACTCATTCCTAATTTTATCCATCCTTGTCACTCGGCACATCCATCTCAACATTCTCATCTCTGTCGCATGCACTCCTTTTTCATCCGTTACCTTGGTGCAGTGGCGCCCTCAACAGAGAATATATCTAAATATATAAAACTCTTTTGAAGCTGACTTAGAATCAACGCACAGCCTAAACTATAAGTCCTAGAGGTATGAAATATGGAGGGTAGTATCCTTATATAGTGTAGGGGTGCACTAAGAAAGGAATTTTGAAAAGTCACACTCTAAAGGGTCTAGAACGCGAGCAACGCCGCGGGCGACGGCTAGTTTTCATGTGTAAACGCAAATGACGCGAAAGCTTAAAATGATAGCGAATGATTACCTACCTCGCCTGCTCCGGCAGTTGATGCAGAGACTCCATAACACCCTTCAGGTAGCTAATCATATCCGTGACGAAGGATGACGCCTGTCCCGTTGGCTCCACTAAAGACATACGTTACTTATAAAAATAAATTTCAGCAGGAAATGTTTCCGGCTCTGAAAGTTTATCTAATTAAAAAAATAAAATAAATTAAAATTCTGACATTTTGGTATTTTTCTTTTAGGTAATTTAGGTTATCCGGGTCTATCCACTGTTAGATGAAAGCCTCCTCCATCTTTTGTTTTTTTTTCTATTTTCGGCCACGCCTATCCATTGGTTTCCAGCTGTTTCGTCTATCTCATTATTCAATAAAAACCACCAAGATTGACAATGAGATCTATATCTAATACCATGACGTTTTTGTGATTCGAATTTGTTCGATGAAAGATAGAAAAAAGTGATGTCGTGCAAAAAAAATATGGAGAGATATTAAAAATTCTGAAACCTAAAGTAATGGTTGTTATTTTGTAAGAACAACTATTATAGATTATTAAACGTGGACACTGACAGTAGGGTTGGTCCACAAGCTGAAAGTCGCTCAGCGAGCTATGGAGAGAGCTATGCTCGGAATTTCTCTGAAGGGTAGAATCCGGAACGAGGTTATCCGACAGAGAACCAAGGTGGTCGACATAGCTCAGAGGATCAGTAAGCTGAAGTGGCAGTGGGCCGGCCATGTTTGCCGCAGAACCGACAATCGTTGGAGCAAACCAATACTCGAGTGGAGACCGCGTTTAGGCAAGCGTAGTGTAGGACGCCCTCCGGCTAGGTGGGGTGACGATCTGAGACATGTAGCTGGCAAACACTGGATGAGAAGAGCCGAAGACCGGGCTCAGTGGCGCGTCTTGGGAGAGACCTACGTCCAGCAGTGGACCAATATAGGTTGATGATGATGATGATGATGATGAACTATTATAGTGGTCCCACATAATGGTATAGGTAGGTACCTAATAGCCAGTCATAGTTCTCCAAGTCGAGGAATTCGTCGACTTTCTTCTGCAAGTTGTCACATATCTGTTGCTCTGCTTCGTCGCGCGCTGATTGGAACAAACCGGCAACAGGCTGCAATATCATTAGAACTTAGAAATAATGATTTTAATAAAAAAAACATTTTACACAACGCCATCTAGTCTCACTCAAACCGAGCAACGTAACTAATAGAACATGTAATAGCAGGTTTCGCAAAATTCATTTTTACAGAAAAATGACGTCATAGACAGCCATTACAGCTCAGTCGATAATTGCTCTGCCTTCCGTGCCTTGGGCTCGTGGGTTCGATTCCCGCTGAAAACAACATTTGTATGTGGCAAATATAGATGTTTGTGCTATGTCTGGGAGTTACTATGAATACTTACTATGTATTTACAAAATAACGTATATAAGTTTTCTATCAGCAACCTAGTTCTCATACAAACTTTGCTTAGTTTGGAACTAGAGGGCGTTACGTGAAAAGTCCAAAAATATACTGATAACTGATATAATAATAGCATACCTAGCAAAGGACTCAAACTAATAATATCCCTAATTGGATATTAAATGAGTACATTTATTTACGTCTACAAATACATTTTACTGTGTCTCATAAATCATAAAATCGTTTTTCAAGCATCTACGTACTTATTTGAAGAAAAACTTCAAATTATTACCCAAAACATTAGCTAATTTCAGATATCAATCTATCTAAACTCTACAATTGAAGCCAACTTACTAAATAAAGACAAGTATATTAAAGGCCTGTTTCACCATCTCTGAGTAACGCTATCCGTCAAATAATAGTTATTTGTTATACAAGAGTGCAAAGTTGCTTTTTAACCGCGTGTTCAATTTTGATGACCGAGCAATCGAAGGATTCAAAATTAGAATCCTGAGCGTTAGCGAGGGAATCAAAAGAGCACGAGGTGAAAAATCTTTGCACTCGAGTGCAACACGTAACTTTTCATTCCACCTCAGCGAGGAAATGACTAAATGCAAAAAAAGCAAATTGAAAAAAGAACACCAAGAAGGTTCCGAGTCTGAGTTTTTAACAAATTAAAAAAAAGTTGTATGATATATTCGGCACCATAGAGGTAGCAGTAAATAGGTTTAATGTTTTTTTTAATTCACAAACTTAGTGCACACGATGTTCTAAATTCAATTTACTTTATCCTCTAGAGAATAAAAACGGCTTTTCCACTCAGATATTGAAGATTAAGAATACTCTTTCCGAGATGGTGGGATGAAAAAATATTTATACCATTCCCCCTCTAAAAAGCTTATTTTATTTACTGAAACCAGTGAATAAAAAGCCCTTTTACTTACTGTTTTGGTGTTTGAATTTAGAACACACTAGTATATTTGACCTCCATCTAATTATTGTTTTTGCCAAAGGAGGTTGTATAGAATTGGCTTTACAACCTCCAATCTGTCTTTTTCTCGTAGTCATGATGGTATAAAGTATAGTATGCAACTCTTGAATAAAACGGATTTATACCGAGGGCCATGAACCACTCACGTCGTTCAGGATTCTAATACTTGATTCAGTCGTTAGAATCCTTCACTTGCTCGTGAATTCATTTATGGCCCTCGCTTTAAATCCGTCCTTTAATCACTAGTTGCATAATATACTATTATATCTTCGTTTTTAAAAAGCATTGAGCTACACAATGGAGTCACCGTCCCATAGCAAATGGTAATAGAATATGATTAATGGATAGAATTAGTCAGAGATGATGAAACAGTCTCTAAGCCCTAAACATCTAGAGTACCTACAATTTCTGTATAAGCTAATCCTTACTTGATATCGCTCAAATTCATCATCTTCGCGTTCACTTCTAGAGTTGAATTTCTATCAAAACAGACCACAGATAATATAAACTTGACATATTCAGGAATAGGTTGTTAATTTTATGTATTTTTCGGACTTTAACAAAGACAATGGTACCAATTTGCGCTAATACAGTGTCATATTTTTTTAATTAGTTACAAGGTACTGAATTTAAATTTGGTAAATGATTTACCTGTGTGAAGACGGGTCCCGAGCCGGTTATATTACTGATAAACTCATACAGACAGACTGTAGCGTCTTCCAAGTACTGCGTATCCACGATTATCTGAAAAAAAAAACGTTTTATTGACACTCTGTACTGAAATAACGGACGCATATAAGCGGTCTAAAAACTCTGTCACCAGAGTTGGCCATTATCTAAACCTCTAAAATCAAAGCATTCAAAAAAACTAATACAGTATTACAATAATTACAATATTTACAAAATACACATGAAACAGTTGAGCTATCTACAAACCGTTGCAAACGATTTATAGACAGCTCAACTGGTCCAAACCTGTAGCAATTGGAAGCGTGCCCAAGACACTGGCTGCATTACCGCGCTGAATATCAAACTTAACTACATATAAACGTAGGTTGATTATTATCGACTAGATGCCGCCCGCGACTTCGTCCGCGTCCCGTTGGATCCCGTTAATTTCTCGGGATAAAAAGTGGCCTATGTGTTAATCCAGGTCACGGGCAAAATATATTCCAAGTTTCATCCAAATCGGATCAGTAGTTTTTACGTGAAAGAGTAGCAAACATCCATCCATCCAAACTTTCGCGTTTATATAATATCATCAATCATCATCAATCAATATATATAAAACTCTTTTGAAGCTGACAGAGAATCAACGCACAGCCTAAACCATAAGTCCTAGAGGTATGAAATTTGGAGGGTAGGATCCTTATATAGTGTAGGGGTGCACTAAGAAAGGAATTTTGAAAAGTCGCACCCCAAAGAGTCTAAAACGCGAGCAACGCCGCGGGCGACGGTATAATGTGTTGACAGACCTGTACTAACTGCATAAGCGGCAGTGGGCTCCGGAAGAGTGCGCTGAGACAGCCGGTGAAGGAACGACTCAGCAGCAAGGAGGCGGAGTGTCGCGCGGCCGCCGCGCGCCGCCCGCCGCCGAGACCCAGCCCGGACGAATACTTCAGCCAGGCGTATATGAACTCCTTCACTTGCACGTACACCGACGGCACTATTGACGAGAATGGAAACCTGAGATAGACATAAATAAATAAATAAATATTCACGGACACTTAACACAACGCCTTCTAGTCCCAAACTAAGCAAAGCTTGTACGATGGAAACTAGATGGCTGATAGAATACATACATACATTTTTTTTTTTGTAAATACATACTTATAATAGATAGAAACACCCAGACACAGAACAAACATCTATGTTTACAATACACAAATGTTTGTTCTCGGTGGGGATCGAACCCACGACCCACAGCACGGAAGGCAGAGCTACTACCGACTGAGCCATGACGTCTGTCAAAAGAAAGCCAAGATGTTTGCAATAAAAAACTGTGCAACACAAGGAACTAGTAAGCTAGTAGTAGAGCTCTTTGTGAGAGCTCGTCCGGGTTCAGTACTACCACCGTATATTTCTGCCGCCAAGCAGCGATGCTCGCATTGCTGTGTTCCAGTTTGAAGGGTAAGGGCGCCGGTGTAATTATAGGCACATGAGACTTCAACATCTTTACGTCTCAGAGTGATGGACGCACTGCATTGCCTTACAGGGCACGTCCTCATTGGACTTGCTATGTGAAGTAATGCATTGTTATAGGCAGAAGTTACCACTTAACATCTGGTGAGCTATCAGCTTGTTCCATTACTTTTATCATTAAAAAAAATTTTTTAAAAAAAATCTACCGTTAAATCTGTTATTTATTTAAACGCTTGATACCGAAAATAGATAGCCCTTTCCCTCGAACACTTTAAATAGGTGAAGCGTAGTACTTACGATTTAGGGAAAGGTTGCATTTCCAAATCGCTCGCGTCGTAAGGAAAGTTATTCGCCACGTCATCGTATTCTTCTTCATTACGGACCTGAAATAATACGATTTTGAAACAAGGATTGTTAGACCCTAATAAATAAATATTCATGGACCTTTTACACCTTCTAGTCCCGAACTAAGCAAAGCATAGACATTTTACACCTTCTAGTGCCGAACTAATGAAAGCTTGTATAGATTTCTGATAGAATACTAGAAAAAATATTCAAGAAAAATAAAAAATTAATATTATATACCTGAATCGGTGTAAAAGCCGCTTTGTCAAGTATATCCCGGAAGACGACCACCCATCGTTGCATGAGCACTTCTGTATAGTGCTCAGCCATTTCTTGCAGTAACGTCGGTAAGGGGTCTACTGGTAGACCGTAACATCTGAAATAGATAGGTAGATAGAATATAATAAAAGATAGAAGATAAAAAATACGTTATTGCACACTGCAACTAAAAACTTAAGTTGTCTGGAAGAAATCGCTCCCTAGCGATAAGACCGCCCATTGTACGTAACATAATGTAATTTATTCTGTCTCGCATATTAGTTATAAGGTGTACCTACGTACAATAAAGCATTTTCATTCATTCATTCATTCAATGTTACCTATATAGTTTTTAATAACTTAACGCTATGATATACAAGGGGCGGTTAGGAGAACATTGTAGGATATGTGTCCCCCTACGAAAAGGGAAGATCTTCCACGCCGAGCGACCTTTGGCTCGGGGTCCGAGGACCAATGGATGGTATTCGGTAGTATTACTTATGTTCAAACTCCGTGATAACTTCGTTTTGCGCGATCTAGGATAGTTCTCATGTAGCGAGATAGATGGCGCTACAGCGGTTTTACCGCTAAACAACAATCTCTACCAGACAACCTTCAATGGAATGGATTATGTAGTAATCTACCGCTTAACTTAGATAATAAGTGAATATTGACTAAGCAAGCTACGAGCGCGACATAAGCATACTGGGTCTTATAGTAAGCTCTACTAAATAAAAGGCAGTTTTAGCAGTGTTGAAACTCACTTGATAGTATTGATAAAAAGCACGATCTGATGTTTGATGGAGAGCATCAGGGTTGGATCCGTGATCAGAGACGTGTTGGTACGCAGTGTTGACGCCACTTTGTTCACAGACATACTCCAAGTGTCTAGTAACCAATCCTGGGAACGAATACTTATTTAATTCGTCGAGTTTTAATTTAATAGTTAGAACTAATGTCATTAGGATGATTTTGAAAATGACAACGATTCGCTGCAAATACCGTTCTCGGTGGAGATTGAACCAACAACATCATCATCAATATATATAAAACTCTTTTGAAGCTGACATAGAATCAACGCACAGCCTAAACTACAAGTCCTAGAGGTATGAAATTTGGAAGGTAGGTTCCTTATATAGTGTAGGGGCGCACTAAGAAAGGAATTTTGAAAAGTCACACTCTAACGCGAGCAACGCCGCGGGAGACGGCTAGTATTATATAGGTACTACCTGAAAAAACTTATGGTGGTGTTAATGTAGAAATGTTGGCTTATAGAGAAGTCAAAACCATTCGCCACAAACTAAAACTGAATATTTCATGAAAAAATCACTTATTTTTAGAATTTTCAATTACCTAGATGTAACATTAGTCATATTATCTGCTCATCTAACTCACTTCATACGTTTCCATGAAAAAGTTACAGGCACATGAGACTTCAAGATCTTTACGTCTCAGAGTGATGGACGCAGTGCATTGCCTTACAGGGCACGTCCTCATCGGACTTGCTCTGTGAGGTAATGCATTGTTATAGGCAGAAGTTACCACTTAACATCAGGTGAGCTATCAGCTTCTTCCATTACTTTTATCAAAAAAAAAAAAAAAGTTGCAACAAAGTATCGGTCAACGTTTGAATATGAGTTATACTTGCTAGAGTATAGAATATAAGTACTACCTTTGAAACAAGTCCAGCGGCGGCACTGAGTAAATGCTCCTCCAGTATGAAGAAGCCTAGCACTGCGTTGAGGTAGTCCTTGACGCCGCGGATAGAATCGTGCAGGTTCGTAGACGCGGGGATCAGTACTAAACGCGCCTGCTGGTTTCTTTGTGCTCTGTAAGCAAACACAATGAGCTAGTTCTTTATTACTACCAACGACATTTTATACAATGGATTTCCATTGGTGTTCGGAAAAGGGAATAGAAGATTTCAAAAAAGGGAATAGGAGAATTTTTTAAAAGGGAATAGAAGGTTTCATCATCAAACACTTGAAGGGCTAGAGTATAAAACTGTAATGCATGACAAACTCATACATGTAATGTTACAAACATGTAATGCATGATAAGCGTAAAAACGTCATATCTAAAAGTTGCCAAGTTTTGGCGTTTTTCATAATGTGTGATCTACCATGTTTTATAAAATTTTATAAAAATAGATAAGAAAGAAAGAGAATGTATTGAATAATATGAAATATTGATTATATAATGTACCAATCCTACTAATATTATAAACGCGAAAGTTTGTAAGTATGAATGGATGGATGGATGTTTGTTACTCTTTCACGTAAAAACTACTGATCAGATTTGGATGAAACTTGGAATATACTCGTATATTGTCCGTGACCTGGATTAACACATAGGCTACATTTTATCCCGAGAACTCAACGGGGTCCAACGGGACGCGAACGAAGTCGCGGGCGGCACCTAGTTTTAATTATATTTAGAGTCAACTTCAGTGCAAGTCTACTAGACATAGATAGAAATAACGATCTTGGGCCGTCGCCAGCTATCGACTCTCGATCATTCAGTTATTATTTCTTTTCTACATTACACAAACGGCTTAGGTATTCACATATATGGTAGATGCTCGACATAGTTAGAAATAACGATCTTGAGCCTTCTCCAGCTATCGACTCTCGATCATTCAGTTATTATTTCTTTTCTACATTACACCAACGGCTTATTCACATATGTATATGGTATAGGCGGGTTCAGGCGCTCGGCTAGGCGAATGCTGGTTGAAACGGTGTATGAATTCGGGGGTTAAATCTAACCTATAATATTGTATGAAGTCGTTCTTAGCCCCTAAAACGGAGTGGATATGCAAGCAGCGATGCAGTGGACTGAAGTCGACCAGCTCGTGAGGGCATTGCGGCGGCGGCTCTACCTCTGATGTACTCAGCATCATTTTATCTGGAAAAAAGGTGATTTCACCACAAAAAACTTGCCTTGATCACAAATAAATGTGACAAGAACGTATCGTAAGTAACGTATACACTGCGCGGTGACGCTACAACGTTTGGCAGAGGAGCTGGCGTCAACGCGCAATATGATTCACTAGGTTTCAATGCTCAAGTTTGAGTCGAGACTCAAGCTTAGATTATATAACATAATTTCCATTACTTTTTAAAAGTTCGCTCCTGAGTACTTACCTACTGACTGATTCTACTATTAACAAGATCCTAAGAAAATAATACTAGCGGTTAAGTATCTAAATAAAGTGTGCTGAAATTCGTCACAGCAATTATTAGTATGGTAAAAATAAAGTACCTTTCTTATTTTTTACAATGGTCGCCAAATTCCTGCCCATCATCTCTTGACTTTGCTTCAATGCCATTGCGCCAACCTGGAAGAAGTTTTAAGTTTTTTTTAATAGTACTTTCAAAGCCCGTTCATGTCGTCCATAGAGGCTGTGCTCTACAGGCTGGACAAATAAAATGCCTTCTCCTAGAACCTTGCCAGACAAACACATACACCTGGGGGGTACTATAACCAAACCACATAGGTCCGTATGCTGATTTACTACTTTACTACCCAAGCACCGACTTTTGTATGAAAATCTCTAATTTCTTTATCAACGATTTCTTTATCAGGGCCTTCATACGGGCCTTGAGACTTGTATACTTCTTGCTCAAGTGAATTGGAATTTTATTTAATAATTTGTAATGTTTATTTCATCAATATTGAGTGATGGACGCAGTGCATTGCCTTACAGGGCACGTCCTCATTGGACTTGCTCTGCGAGGTAATGCATTGTTATAGGCAGAAGTTACCACTTAACATCAGGTGAGCTATCAGCTTTTTCCATTACTTTTATCATTAAAAAAAAAAAAAAACAATCAAACCTGAGGGCTAAGCTTGCGTATATTCTCCAGGAAGTCCCTCAAATCAGCCATAGACGCGTCTCGAATCGCTTGTCTCAGCCGCGGTATATCAGCTGATATAGTACTGCACCATTTGTAAGGACCCACGCGGGGTAACAGGACGTGTTCTAACTGCTCCAGGGTTTTCAGGGCTGGGTAGTATCTGAAATGGGAGTTGGGTTGTAGAACTTTTTGCTTCAACCTCAAAGTTAAAGAAAAAAAAGAAGATCGGTCATGCACCAATGTCATGTATTCTGTTCGATCAAATTAGGTGCAAAATGCCGAAAAAAATAGTAAGGAAAGCTTTGAGGAAAGCCGGTAAGTACTGCGTGGAATACTAATACCGCTAGTGGAATATTTTCGACTAATATTCGATATTCTAATATAACAGCAATGAAATGTTTGGAAATAGGATAGGGCCAAGTGCGACCAACTCCGTGTAACACTATTCGTCAGATAAAATGCTACCCATATCTATTTTAAACTTGTGAAAAATAAGAACGGAAATATTTAATACTAGCCGTCTCCCGCGGCGTTGCTCGCGTTAGAGTGTGACTTTTCAAAATTCCTTTCTTAGTGCGCCCCTACACTATATAAGGATCCTACCCTCCAAATTTCATACCTCTAGGACTTGTAGTTTAGGCTGTGCGTTGATTCTCTGTCAGCTTCAAAAGAGCTGCCCATATCTATTTTAAACTTGTGAAAAATAAGAACGGAAATATTTAATACAAAAGAATAGCGTTTTCGGCGTTGGTGAAAGTGTGAAACCCTGCATAAGAGATCTAAGAGAATTTCTACCGTTTTTCAGATATCAGATTCGGGTCCATCATGCCAAATGTTTTATTATGTAGGCGAAATAACTTCCTTCTATTCTTCAGAAGACATAGAATTAGGGTGGTAGTTGGCACTGACCTTTTAGCTTCAACCTGAGACTTCAGCTTGGAGTAAGTAGTCAAAAGAGGTAGGCACAGTTCCATCTTCTCGATAGTGGAAGCGATGTTCAGTTCCACGCGGCGAGCGCGAATCAACTCCTCAGCTTTTGTGCAGAGACCTAATTGGATGTGATTGAAGTTTCCAAAACATATATTGGGTCATAGAATTAGCAAGTTGAATGGAACTCGTACAAGGCAGAAAAAAACGGATGAGGGATCGCCCGCCACTTCGTTCGCGTCTCGTTGGATTCCGTCGATTTTCTAGGATAAAAAGTAGCCTGTGTTAATCCAGGTCACGGACAATATACATATACCTACTAGCCGTCGCCCGCGGCGTTGCTCGCGTTCTAGACCTGAGTGTGACTTTTCAAAATACCTTTCTTAGTGCACTCTTACACTATATAAGGATACTACCCTCCAAATTTCATACCTCTAGGACTTATAGTTTGGGCTGTGCGTTGATTCTCAGTCAGCTTCAAAAGAGTTTTATATATTTAGAGAAGAAGATAACCAAGTTTCATCAAAATCGTATTAGTAGTTTTTGCGTGAAAGAGGAACAAACAAACATCCATACATCCTCACAAACTTTCGCGTTTATAATATTAGTAGGAAGGATTCTGCGGTACAACTGACCTTCAGTAGTCTCTTTGACATTGGCATCGACGTTTGATATCTCCGCATGGAGCTCTTCAGCATGAGACCTTACTTCCAACAACTCGCGGATGGAGTCGATGAAACCCTAAAAACGAGCTAGAGTTTACTGAAAGATATATATTTAAAAAATAACATTATTCGTTTAAAAATAACATCCTTCAACCTAACATTTACGCGTCGATTATTTCAAAAATATGTTGCGTTGTTTAATAGCTAAATAATTAAAACCCAAAATGTTAAACTCACATTTTATTAAAAAATACAAAATGAAAAAAGTACTTTTGTTAACAACACAAAATTATAACACAGCAAAATTATGTAGTGAATGTATCAAATACCTAACTCTAAGTTGGATTGGAATGCTATGTTTGTTCTTTATTGGAAATGCTTACCAGTCTACCTAATTTTAACGGGGTCATTTCCCTTGCTTCATACTCGTATGTATCTTAAGGTTTAGATCAATACAATTTCTTGACTTTTAGACTAAGGTGTAGTAGATTATAACTTAAATAACTAACAACGTCATGCACTTAATTTTTCTACCCTGTAACTGAGGTTCCCAATACTTAACTAACTTTTACTTTTACTAACTTTTAGGTAACTAACTTTTTAAGTATTTCCGTTGAGTCTCGTTGAAGTAACTTTAAAACTAAGACATATATCACTATAACTACTTTTTCACAGCAAATAACCCTGATATTTGAAATGTTGTCATCGCGAATCACTTTAGTACTAACTCTAAGCAACTTATAGTATCTTTAAATAACTTTAGTAATATCATCACAATGTCTTTGTTATAGCTTAAATCCTATCTTACATACCAAAACCTATTCTATCTGTATCTTACTATTAATATTTCTTGAATAGGAAGATTCTCGATTAATTATTTTATTGTATATTGCTCATTAGTCTTTTTTTCTCTTTTAAATTTTCCGAACTAATTACGATACATTATGAATCAACCAAAGCTTTGCTAAGGATTTTCTAACAAATCATTGTATAATAACTCCATGTCAACTGGGTATCTGCCTTCATTACGTAGGAACTCTAGTAACTTTTCAGGACTATAAATTTTTTCTGCTTCCGCCTTAATTCTTAATGTGTCATCTTCGATCCCGAAAATAATGCATTCTACGGCTCTTTTTCCTTTTATACCACATTGATTCAGCATAGACATCTTTTCAAAGTAATATTCTTCCAGCGACTCATCAGCCTTTGCAGTTTTGTTCAGCATATCCGTAAGCATTTTACCGTAATTTTCTTCAATAGGAAAAGCTGCTTTTAGTTTATTTTGCCATTCGTCCCAAGAAAGATTACAAGAAAAACCTTCGTACCAGTGCTTAGCATTGCCAACTAGTTTAGACATAGCGAACTCTATTGTTTGTTCATCAGCCCACTTGTAAATCATAGCAATTTTATTGACGCTATTTATCCAAGTAGCTATATTTTGGTCTTTGTTAGATGGATCAAACTTTGGGAGACTGGCAACTTTGGCTGCGATGTCATTTTGCGAAGACGTTACACAGTTATTTCTAGACTGGGGTCTTGGATCAGGGTACACTACCACATCGGTGGCAATAGAGTTTGATTCACCTGCTTCATTTGAAGGTGTCAAGCATGATTCATCGTCAACATCCATATCAGTAGAAACATCTGTATGAATGGGTGCTTCCTCAGAAAAACTGTTCCTAGTATGAGTTTCCGACTGAAGACCAAACAAGTTAATGGATTCTACATTACGGACTGATATGTTGAGGTGTGGTTCTTTTACATTGGACATACTGTTTGAATTTGGGTGACTTTTTTTTATTTTTCCCTCATTTTCTTTTGGACTATTCGGACGCGTTTCTGGACTTGGCTGGCTCTCTTTCGAACTTGATCGAACATTAAAGGTTACAAGTTTGTTGCTAATTTGGGAAGCATCATCTAAACCGATTGTCATCACTTGGCCGGATGTAGTAATCAAAGAGTTATATCCTGTTTCAAGTTTAGTATCAGCTCTGAGAGAGATCCTAGTAGTTTGAATAGGATGTCGCTTGGAATAAACCGTCAACGGTATTGGTTTTGGAAAATTCTTACATTGAGTAGGGGGATGCTCATTTAAAATTAATTTGGAGACTAGGGGATTAGTACTGGCCATTTCGAGAGTTGAACCTTTCAAAGCTGACGAATTATTATTTGGTTCACCTTTCACGATATTATCTAGAGGCAGTAGAACTACTTTCGAGAGAAGGGGATTAGCACTATCCATTTTTGGAGCGGAAGCTACCGGATCTGATGGATTATCATCAGGTTCATCTTTCACAATACTCTCTGAAGGCAATAAAACTACTTTCGAGACAAGGGAATCAACACTGGCCATTTCTATAGTGGAAGCTACATCATTTGGTTCCCCTTTCACAATATTCTCTGAAGGAACATTACACTGACCATCAGTCTGATAAGGCTCCGAAAGTCTTTGGTTGGCCCGGTGATCACTAGAAACTATTACAGCAGACAAATCTACCAGCTCGTTGACTGTATTGTCCCTTGGTTCAGTTTTCACATCAAGATTTGGAGTGTTACATTGGCGGCCAATTGTCTGAACACTGCAGTTTTTAATAGTAACAGGACAATCATCCTCTAGAGTCTCTGACAGGCTGCAAGTTTCAGCAGACAAAGCACGCTTCAGCGGAAGCTCAGCTGATACGCCACGATTTTGACTATGGTTGAGATCAGCGGACAAGGCGTGATTCTGACTATGGTAAAGTTCAGTTGATAAAGCACGATTCTGACTCTGATCAAGTACAGCGGACTCACCAATAGTCAGAGCAATATGGTCCTCACTAGACATAAGAGGACTTTGAGAAATATGACGTTCATCTAAGCTATTTTCATCATATCGTGTAGCAGATCCAATGCTTTCATTATTATGGAGATCAGAAGACGATTGACGACTGCCGTGTTCATCGGGGTGAAGATCGTGTACGGGATCATGACGTTTATCAAGGCCATTAGAAAAACCACGGTCGACGCGGCTTCGTCCTGTTGCTTCACCATCGATAGCAACATTATCGTCAACCTTAGACGTTTTCGATTTTAAATAGCAACGTAGGTCATTCGTTGTGTTTAGATTTTCCACTGACGTCTTAGGGCTATCGTGGTATTTATTAGATGCTTTATTACCGGATTGGGGTTCGACATAAACGATGCGCGGACTGGCGGATTTGCAGAGGTTTTCTTTACATTGACGCTCATGAGTACGTTCACTTTCGCAGCTAATAGCGTTTGCATAGCACCTGTCACCATTTCGACGTTCAGTGGAATCGTGGCTGATTTGAGCAAATTGACGCTCTTTAGACATACGTTCTTCTATTTCATGGTTAGCAGTATCGCGGTACTTATTACCATTTTGGTGCTCCACGAAATCGTGACGTCTTTGACCAGAATAACGTTTATTAGGCGAATTTTCTTTGTCTTGAAATTTAGCGAATGCGTGACGTCTCTCACCACTTTGACGTTCAATGAAATCGTGACGTCCTTGACCAGAGTAACGTTCATTAGGCGAATTTTCTTTGTCTTGAAATTTAGCGAATGCGTGACGTCTCTCACCACTTTGACGTTCAATGAAATCGTGACGTCCTTGACCAGAGTAACGTTCATTAGGCGAATTTTCTTTGTCTTGAAATTTAGCGAATGCGTGACGTCTCTCACCACTTTGATGTTCAATGAAATCGTGACGTCCTTGACCAGAGTAACGTTCATTAGGTGAATTTTCTTTATCTTGAAACTTAGAGGATGCGTGTCGCCTATCGCCATTTAGACAATTAAGGGAACCGTGACGTCTTTGACCAAAGTAACGTTCATTAGGTGAATTTTCTTTGTCTTGAAACCTAGTGGATGCGTAACGCCTGTCACCGTTTTGACAATTAGGGGAATCGTGACGTCTATGACTAAAGTGACGCTCACTGGGTGAATGTTCGTTACGCCTATCACCATTTTGACGCCCAGCAGAATCGTAGCGTGTTAGACCAAGGTGGCGATTACTAGGTGAATGGTTTTTTCCTTGAAGCCAAGTGGGTACATGCTGTCTATAATCAGAGTTGGCAAAATTACTTTCACGGTACTGGCGATCAACGGAATGCTGTCGTCCTTGAACACGGTAACGTTCATTAGACTTACGGTCCTCCTGAAGGCACTCAGCGGAATCATATCGTCGTTTATCGTAGTCATTAGACGTACGATCACTTTGGTTAGGAGGTCCGTAGCGACCCGAGTCATAGTAATGTTCCGTTGACTCGCAGCGTTTTTTCCCACGGGAACGGTCAGTGAAACGACTTTCATAGCGTGCATCAAACGCGTCATATCTGCTGCGGCGTTCAGCAATGTTTTTAGAGAATGCGTGATGGCTACCATCCTTGTGGTCGTAAGGGGATGCCAAGTCTGATGAGTCACGTCTGTCACAATGTGGTAGCTCAGTTGATGTGCCACGGCTACGACCACCACATCCTTCCGAAAAAGATTGGTAGTTTTGATCATGGTATGGCTTTGAAGTACGTCGATTCTCGTCTGGATAGCGCTCGGAAGAAGTATTGCGACACTGTTTACGATTGCGTAAATATAAACGTAAATCACTAGTTGTGTCAGGTTTATTGTCCTTTATAGGAGTTGGATTCTTCTTTTGTTCCATTAATGCATGATATTCAGTAATCTCGTCATATTCTTCACAAGATAATCCAGCAGAAACCACTTCCCAGGTTCTTTCATTGTCATCAAGCTCGGGGGCACCATCAGTATATCCATCATAGCAAAATGATTCATCATCTGAATCATTCCCTATTGCAGATGCATCTAAGGTTTGATTAGCTTCAGTCTTACCAGCTTCTGGGAATGTGTTGCTGTAACCACCAAGCCGCTTAGGATCCAGCCTGGGTTTTTTATATTTATTCATATTGTAAGATGAAGCCACATCATCTGAAATGTTATAGTGTTTCTCCACTACAGTGGTATGGCTTTTTGAAGATGTTTCATAGTTGCTACATTGAGGTTGATGTGCTTTCTTGCTGTGTGGGCAGTCAGACACACCGGCTGACCAGATGGCTTTGTAGGGACGATCTCTTGGCCGCTTTCTTTTCGTTGGCTTAGTAAAATGAAAAGAAAAATCTTACATGTAAAACACATGTTAGATAGTCAAACAATATTGCTGCAGTAGAATCAGAATTTGCACATGGTGTTCAAATCCAGACATAAGACCGGACAACACTATAAATTGATAGCAAATCTAGCATAAGAGCACTTAGGACCTTTATGAATACACTTCCTTCAATATCTGAAGTTTCTAAACTCACTTGGTAATGAAAGTTGCAGAGCTTCTCAATTTCCTTGTCATGTTGAACGATCCTCTCATCAAGCTGCTGCACAAAAGCCTCGTGACCTTCACCTTCGTAAACAGATCGAAAAGCCGGCCCCCAGTAGTCGTCGATTCCTTCTATCTCCTGCAATTTTTTTCATGATGAATACTACGTAGGCTACGTACACAGGATGACACAGTAGAAAGTAGGTAATTTGCTACGATACGGTTATCAACGAAAATAAGTGGGTGCTTACTTGTATCGTTGCATTCATTTTTTCGCGTGCGCAGGTGCTTGTATTGTATTGTGATTGCCTTATTATTATAAAAATGTAGGTAAAAGGCTAAGCTTTAGACTCTCATGACACTTTTGTATTGGATCAATGAATAAACAGATTAAACAGGGATTAATGTATGTACAAAATGCAATGTTAGCAAAATTAGCTAGTTCAAAGGGCGTATGTAGTTTCGGAGCGATTTTGTATTTTTATGATTTTCTTTCTTCTTCTCTTCAGTAATGGCCTGTGTCCGTCATTTCGACAGACAATTTTGCCAATGTCAAGTGTTAAAATTGTTATAAATAAGTCAAGTCATTTGTCAAGTCGGCTGTCGTTTGTTTTGAAAAGAAAATGGTGGATTTTCTCTTCAAAACCTAACACGAATTGTCACATTCAGAAAAACCACTTTACACACATTTATTCCAATGGCTCACACTTTATGTTACGACCTAAGTATTATTGGTTAAAATTCCACCAAAATTAAACAACAATACTCACAATAACACAAGAAAAACTATTAAAATAAAAGTGCTGTGTCGTTTCAAAAAATGTCAAAACTCGTGCTTATTTTTTTATGAATTTTCTTTGACATGACACTGACATTGGTTTGAACAAAATGCGTACAAAATTAAATGGACACAGGCCATTATTGAAGAGAAGAAGAAGATGGACACATATTTTGTTGCGTGAAACGAAACGACGTTTAGTGCTGCCATAACGGTTACTAAATTTACCGATTGAATACAAATAACCAAAAAACAAATGAACAAACCGCGCTATCTAACATTTTTTACCAGGTGACTGGACAATGATGGCTTACTTTTCCACACGGTCTAATTATTTTTTATTAAATATTATTCATTCTTTATTTCAGCGGTCCATACAAGATAAAAATTATATAAAATAATAAACATTTATTTTACGGGAATCAGGATAAAAATGTACATCCTACTATCAAAGTAGGCTGCATTTAATAACGGTACTTTGCAGCCCAACAGCAAATGTCATGTGTCAAACCAAAAAAGACTTGGATGCAAGAAAAGAAGAAGAAGAAGAATTAAAAAAAATCATGTGTCAAATGTCAAAAAATGCTAATTTCGTAATCTTTCAATTGTATTCGCATTTCGCAGAAAGAACAAGTGGAGGCGAGGGATTCGCTCTAAATTTCCGTGAAATAACTTGGACCGATTAAATACGACGATAATTTCGTCGAAATCCATGTGGCCTATAAATAATTAATTTAAACAATATTGTTTCTAACTGTACTGATAGTCTGAAGTCCAGCAACCATGGCTCACTGTATTCGAGTTTTGCATGGCCAGGTAAGCAGGGGTTATTCTATCTTCAACTGGAAATATTCAGTAACGACTTTGTTCAGTTACTTATCTTGGATTATCGCTAACTGTCGCAATACTTTGCCAACAATGCTGAAAAGAGGGTTTTTATTTCAGGGTAGCAGGACGAAGACAGTCCTCTTGGAGATTCAGCAAAGATGCTTCAGCCTGTCCCCTCTGGCCGCCGCAGCGGCTCAGGTACTCATACACCAGAAAAAACGGATATTACAAGTGTTTTCAGTGATAGTTCAAAGTTGTTATGTAACCACAAAAGTGTTGAATAACGGGTCTTTTCTGTGCTTTTGAGTGATGCTAAGTGTTTTCCGGTGTTTTGTAGGTGGCTATGTCGAAGTTCGACCCTGCTCCGCTGCCGTACGCCAAGCTGACGGAGAATCTGGAAATTGTCAAGAAGAGGTTAGGTCGGGACATGACCTTGTCTGAGAAGGTGCTGTACTCGCACTTGGATGACCCTAAAGGACAGGTAAAACATTATCTTTTCCTCATATAAATGCTTGACCGTTTTTTTTTTTTTTTTTTTTTTTTTTTAATAAATAAATAAATATTCACGGACACTTAACACAACCTTTAACCTTTGATTTTGACCAACTCTTTATATCAGGGTATGAATGAGCCTTGGCATTCAAAACTGGTCTTTTTTGCATAATAGTCAAAAAGCTACCATTCCATGTCTATAATATAAAAAGTCTACAATATGTTTTATAGTAAAAAACAGTATTTGTAAACAGTCACAGGCCAATGAACATTCAATGGATCTTATCAATTAAAAGTATCAGCACTAGGCTGATAAAAAAATTTTAGAATGTAAAAATGTTATTTGTTGCAAACATAATTTATAAAATTTAAACATCATAAGTATCTACCTAAAAAAAGTGCAACAAGTTTACTCATAGCCTTGCATGTTTGCAGCTAGTTTCTCCAACTCCGAGTGAACAAACCTAATTCATATTTCTCAATTTCTTATCTCTCTGTTTACATTTTTATAAACAACAAAACACAGTCCTGTTTTATGAAACTTTGTATTATAAAAAAAATCAAGAAGCATTTAAAAAAAAATCTCATTTATTTTAAAAATCAACGGGATCATTCAAAATTGTATTACAAGTTTACTAGATTATTCTAAGTGATATCTCCTTGCAACAGTTGTGAAAATTTCGTCTAATACACATGTATGCACTTCATTAGGAAATTGAACGTGGCACCAGCTACCTTCGCCTACGGCCTGACCGAGTGGCTATGCAAGATGCTACAGCACAGATGGCTATGCTTCAGTTCATCTCATCCGGCCTACCTCGTGTGGCTGTGCCTTCAACCATCCACTGCGACCATTTGATTGAGGCCCAGATCGGCGGTGTAAAGGATTTGGCTAGAGCAAAGGTAAGATTCAAAATACTTAATAAAATACTTTTAAATCACAAGAATCACATACACCCAAATTCATAAAATTTTAACTGAACCATCCTCCAAACTATTTCCAGTATATGTCTAGCGCAGTGTCAGAATTGGCCTCTAGTCAAGCCTCTTCATTGTTGTGAATTCAAGGGCTAGAATAGTATTATGTCCTAATTGTCAATAGAAACACATTATTTGGATAAGTATCGTATATTCAGCTAAGGAACTGTGTTGACTGTCTGTTGTCAACCTTGTACAAACCTACCCACATAATATATCTGCTTTATTATCCTCAACAAAAGAGAATGTAAAAAGTAGGTCATATACCACAAATAGTCAAGAGTAATAGTTAAGGTCCCAGTAATAGCCAATTTACACCTTCATAAAGTACACTAGCGGTAGAGTTACTCTGAGCAGTAACATAGTGTAAATTTTATCTCTACTTAACTCGCATATGACTATTGACTGTGTATATGACATATTTACAAAACATCAGGACGTCAACAAAGAAGTATACAAGTTCTTGGAAACGGCTGGTGCGAAGTACGGCGTTGGTTTCTGGAAGCCTGGCTCCGGCATTATCCATCAGATTATTCTGGAGAACTACGCCTTCCCCGGCCTGCTGATGATCGGTACTGACTCGCACACCCCTAACGGAGGCGGTCTGGGCGGACTTTGCATTGGTGAGTTTCTTAACCCCTTGAAATAAAGCGTATTATTTTTGAGGGGACGCGTGTAGTGTGAAAATTAGCACCTCCAGCGCGTGCGATTTCAAACTGGGTCATAAGATCATCGGAATAAGGTTCAAAGCTGCGTGGGCTTCATCATGCCGCTTGCGTCCGCTGCGACATAAAAAATTTACAGTTTTTTGATGATATCTTTTAAGATAATTTTGAGAAAACAGATAAGGACATCACTCAAACAACTGTTTATTGGTTTATCTAATTCTCAACCCAATAAAAATTCTTATGGTGTTCTCTAGGTGTCGGTGGCGCTGATGCTGTAGATGTGATGGCAGATATCCCATGGGAACTCAAATGCCCTAAAGTTATTGGCGTCAAGCTGACTGGTGAGTAAACAATATAGCTTGCAAGTCCATCGCACCTTCTAGAAAAATAACTTAGTTATCTCACTATATTTTCTTTCACAGTTTGAAGGCATTGCGCATAATTGATGTTAGTAGGCCTACAATTATGCTACATAGTAGCAGAAAAGCATGCTATTTTCGAGCAGATGCTACTTAGTAGCATACAATTGTATGCTAATTACTATGTATGATACAAATTTGCATGTATTTATGCGAAAAGAGTTCTTATGAATAATAGCAGAGAGCACACTACCTAGTAGCAAACAAGTATACTTATAGTATGTCGTGGGAAAGTAACGTAAACAAAATATTAGTAACCTTTGACCCCAATTTCTATGAGGTATGATAGCATGTCTAAAAGTCCCACTCAAATAACTAGTTCAATACTGGAACGCAGCCAAGTGCCAATGTCAATGCGGTTAGCAGACTAGCATTTTGTTAGGCAATGTGCAAGTGAATTGTAAAAATAAATTGGAAAAATAGATTTTTATTTGCGACTTCACTTTTTTGGGATTCCATGATGCCTGTTGATGATCGTGTTGATTTTCAGGAAAAAGTATCACAGATGATTATAATACTATAGTAATAGATACAATAGTTAGTAAAATCCATTGGTGTATGGCCGGGTTTGACAGCACTGAAGAAGTAATTAACTGGGCAACAAGACGTTTAAAAAAACCGGTTTTAACCTCAAAAGCCTTCATTGTGCGTGGTCCAGACACGCTCTTGGCCGATATATATAAAATTGTTTATTTATTTAATCTCTTATCGTTGCGTATCATGTCAGTAGCGTAATAAGTTTAATAACATCGGAATTGGTCTGATTGCTTTGCCCTTGGGGCAGGCAGTTATCGTACCGAACAAGAGAAAAATCTTACAGGTCAGGGTGAAACTACAGATCCCGGCACGGTTTAATAGGTCTGAACTACGCCCGTATGCTGATAAAGAAATCGTTACTCAAGCATAGATTTGAGTAGAGATTTTCATACAAAATCTATGCTTGAGTCCCGATCTGAGCTTGAGAAGTAAATCAGCATACCGGACTTAGTAGGAAAACAAGAAATATACCCACTTTACAATTTCTATTTATACTTGATCTAAACGAATGCAAGTTGAGAGGCGCAATTAGTGTCAGATTCCCGACTGAACATACCCATAGTGATAACTTACTAATCTGTTGCCCACTCACGTGATTATGTGAGACTAGAATTGCATCTAGTACATAGAATTAGGTACACGTGTGTATATAATTAGAATGTTATTCATGGAGTAGAATTCGTTAGTTTGTTTACAACAGAGATCTTTATATTGCGTTTCTTTTGAGTCTTCCACCCGCGGCACCTACTTATATAAAAAACTAGCGGACTGTCCCGGCTTTGGACGGGTATTTTAAGAAAAAAATTCAACATGTTTTAGGTTATTTTTTTACACCTTGGGTTCCATTATTAGAGTTTTAGTAAGGATCCCTAATTTAAAAAAATATATAATATAGCCTATGTCATCCGGGGATAGAGTAGCTTTCCAACGGTGAATGAATTTTTCAAATCTGTCCAGTAGTTTCGAAGCCTATTCAATACAAACAAACAATCAAATCTTTCCTCTTGATAATATTAGTATCTTAAACAAACATCTGAATTGCTTTCTTTGCTTTTAGATGCTTTTAGTAATCAATTTTCATGATTGCATAGGTTTTTTTTATCGCAAAATATCAAAGATAAGTGTCATATTATCGTCAGTGTATTACGCGGTTAGATTTGTAAATGAGTTCAAATTACTTAGTAAAATACCTTACATATTTGGCAATTGATATTTAACACTTCCTAGTTACATTCGTGTGATATTGCGTAGTTTATTACTAAACTAGCTGACCACATAATTCGTATACAGGGTGTTACCAGACCACTTCCGAAAACGAAAGGGGGAGCTACAGCACACCAAAACCCAACCAAAAAAAAATCAGTTATCCTGAAAAATAATTATAGCCCGAGAAAACAATGTTTAAAGATTTGTATTTATTTCGCCAGCCCGCAATGTACGCATTCACGTAGGTAAGGTCGAGGCGTAGTACTATTATTTATTCTGTGTCGTAAGTGCCTACTAACGTAGGTCGCTCGCACGTCGCGTACTTGAATGACCCGCGATGAACTCTCAGCTGTTCATGCTGTAGTAGACGTAATCTGCGTGCTGCGTGTACATTGCTGCTTTATTTATTTTATTTGTTTTTTTGCTTTTTTAAATGAGATAATTAGGTAGATATGTGTTATTATGTTGTACTGTGTGTATGTAACTAGAAAAAAATTTAAAAAGAGATAGTCAAATCAATTTTTTTTTTCGCGATTTTTTTCGCTTAATGTTTTCAGTATCATGGTCTGATTGGAACCTCCAAGTTTTCGGAAGTGGTCTGGTAACACCCTGTATAAAGTGGTCCACTACGGTTGCACTCGAAGTAGAAATCGCATAAGTTTAGTATTCATTTAAAAGGTTACTGATCTGTCGCTAATCACATCCAATGGTCAAGTTTATTCTAGGTCATAGCTTATTAACCTTTGGTATGCCGGAACGCAGATTAACGCGAGTCGCAATCGATTTTCAATTAAGTCTGGAATACTGAAATGAAAAGTTTATTTGACACAGTAATAGGTAGTACATTGATACGTAACCTACACATAAAATAAGAAGTAGGTATACCAGAGGGCCTAGGATGCGCACGCGAGGTATTTGTCATGTCGTTCTATCAAAATGTAAGCATTTAGTACCAGTTTTTGAACTATTACACTATCTGTGGTAATGTTGTCGACAAAACGCGCCTCTAAATCTTCCGCTTTTGACATTTCTACATGACTATTATCTCGTCCTCAGAGAGGTACGACGAGTAAGAAGTGCCAAAAGTGTACAGTAAGAAGGCGCGTTTTATCGACAAGACTGCCACAGATAATGCAAACGTTCTAAAACTGTTGCAAAATGCTTACATTTTGACAGAACGATATGACAAATATCTCGCGTGCGCATCCTAGGCCTGCAGGAGGGTCAGTAGGTAGGTATACATAAGAATATAGTACGAAAAACAGTATTTAAAAATATGCACTAAATACCTAGAACAAGGTACACTATGAACCGGACTAGAATATCTGTAAGGTTATGAATTGTTTAAACAATCAATTTTGATAGCGAAGCTTAATATCAAAGACAAATGTTTTTCATAATGAAATGATGACTCAGATGTGTAGCTCAATCGTTACAAAATTTATACTTCTACGTAAGTGCCTGTAATGTCAAAGAAAGGTTATCAATTATCATACTACTAGAAAATATTTACCTACTTATCTTGCTGATAAAATTATCAATAAAAGACGTAACAAAATCACAGTGGCGCCGAATGGTGCCATCTCACGGTACTCCTGCCTCGGTACAATATCTACACACACATTATAGTATGTAGGTAGATATATAATATTAGTAGTTTTATAATTTCTCGTATATATACAACTTGTTTGGTACCTATAAAAACACGCCACACCACCTTTTTGCACGCCCAGGAAGACTGGTAGACAATGCTCTTAGCATTAAGTCCTCCTAGCACTACTTGTTTGTGTGAAATTTTTAAATAAATAAAATAAATAAATTAATTATGACTGGGCATATCTAGCTGGACCGAAAGCAAGCGAAGGCATCACTTACAAAACGGTGTAGAGAATCCTCTAGAAACAAATTCAGGCGCCCATGTGAATGATGATGAAAACTTGAGTGACAGTTCAGTCTCTGTGTATGAATTTTATGAAATTAAATGAAAAAAGTTGCTATGTATACCATTTTCATCAAATAAAGTTTTTAATTAATTTGACGGATCAAAACACTACTAGCCGTCGCCCGCGGCGTTGCTCGCGTTCTACCCTTTAGAGTGTGATGTTTCAAAATTCCTTTATTAGTGCACGCCTACACTATATAAAGGATACTACCCTCCAAATTTCATACCTATAGGACTTAGGCTGTGCGTTGATTATCAGTCAGCTTCAAAAGAGTTTTATATATTACTAGCCGTCGCCCGCGGCGTTGCTCGCGTTCTACCCTTTAGAGTGTGATGTTTCAAAATTCCTTTCTTAGTGCACGCCTACACTATAAGGATACTACCTTCCAAATTTCATACCTCTAGGACTTATGGTTTAGGCTGTGCGTTGATTCTCTGTTAGCTTCAAAAGAGTTTTATATAATATATTGATTATATTGATATATTTTACTTTTGTCAGGTAAACTGACGGGATGGACGAGTCCCAAGGACGTGATCCTGAAAGTAGCCGGCATCCTCACCGTGAAAGGAGGCACCGGAGCCATCGTGGAATACCATGGACCCGGGGTCGACTCCATCTCGTGCACCGGCATGGCTACTATTTGCAACATGGGCGCTGAGATCGGAGCCACTACTAGCGTGAGTATCTAAGTCTTAGATAATGGTCTTATTGTCTACTAGCTGTCCCCACCGAGAACAAACATTTGTGTGTTGTAAACATAGATGTTTGTTCCCTGTCTGGGTGTTTCTACGTATTATAAGTATGTATTTACAAAAAAATGTATGTATGTATTCTATCAGCCATCTAGTTTCCATCGTACAAGCTTTGCTTAGTTTGGGACTAGAAGGCGTTGTGTTAAGTGTCAGGGAAAAAAAAAATACATCCATACCTACAAACTTTTGCGTTTATAATATTATAAAGTAGGATTAGGTATTACTTTTAGAACCATGTTATGATTGTCGTATATTATGTCTATAGGTGTTCCCCTACAACTCTCGCATGGAAGCGTACTTAAAGTCTACGGGCCGCCACGACATCGCCGCTTCAGCCAACAATTACAAGAACCTCCTCACGCCAGACGCTAAGGCACCTTATGACGAGGTACACATGAGCGATTCAGTACTAATTACCTTTACTCACTTAACACTAAGGCCTTCTGCACACTTGACGGAAATTCCGTCGCGGACCTTTCCCGACGGAACGTCAAATACATGTTATTGCATATAAACTACAAATAGCGGGCACACTACGCGGACGATCGTATGGTACCGGATTCAAGTCCGGTTCCGTCAAGTGTGCAGAAGACCTAGGGTGTCTTTTCAATGCACTATATTTATTTGTGTAGTGTCAATACTTCTTAAGCAAGCTCGTATGAGTTAGTGGCCAGCTCTGGTGACGGAGTTTTTAGGCCGCCTTAAGGCCTCAGGTCTTAAGGCCTTAAGACGTATAATTCATTGTTTAAAAGACAGCAAGCTATTTTCTGAATATTTTCAAAACAAAAGAAAAGTTAAATAGTCTAACTTAAGGGTAACATCACTAAACTAGTTGGTTTTTGAGTAATATCAAGGCTGAAAGTATCCTTATTTTGCTCATTTTACGAAACGCGTGTTACAAATTATTTTTTTCTCGGTTATATGATGTCTTATTTAAAAAACTCTTCCTACATACAATTTACGAAGAATAAAACTTTTATTTTCCTTTATTTAACCTTAAACTTCAAAAACGGCCTATATAAGCCAAAATCAAAAACGGCCCCTTAACACTGCTTACCTTGTTAAACCTAACTAAATTCCATTCCACAGCTGATTGAACTCGACCTAACAACCCTGGAGCCTCACGTCAACGGTCCATTCACGCCCGACCTCGCGAGTCCCATCTCAAAGCTCGGCGACGTTGCCAAGAAGAACGACTGGCCTGTTGACATCCGTGTCGGTCTCATCGGGTCTTGCACCAACTCTTCCTATGAAGATATGGGACGCTGTGCTAGCATCGTCAGAGAAGTGAGGAGTCTGTGAATTATTAGATATGCTGCATTTTCTATATATCGGATTTTGTGTTGATAATTTGATCTCTAAATATGAGAACGCGGTGTCAAAGATAATTGAACTGTACAGTCTGTAACAAAAACCTTGTCGGATCCATGAGGTGCGTATTCTAACATAGAAGTTAAATTTGCACAAATGTTTAAAAAATTGAAAGTTATTTCATTTTTAATTTCAAGTATAATCTGAGTTTTTCCCTGAAAATTGGCAAATTTTACCGCGCTGTCGCTGTTGTCGGGAAATTTTTTTTTCTCTTAAAGTATTACATGATTGTAACAAAATATAGATACTTTATCACACTCTCATAGATCTGATAGGGTTATTGTCACAGACTGTACATACATTGTCAGTCCACTAGACCTAATATGCACACAATCAACTATAACAAATTGAAATTCACAATCTAGGATCGTTTTTAAGGGGAGTTTTAAAGTTTTATTCCTCCCAGATATGACGTCATCCTTATTAGAGTAAAATCTCTACTGACGTGAGCTCAGGAATAAGTTATAAACGTATACTTTTGTTCCAGGCGCTGAAACACGGCGTGAAATCTAAGATTCCCTTCAACGTGACCCCCGGCTCAGAGCAAGTGCGCGCTACTATCGAACGCGACGGAATCGCGCAGACTCTCAGAGATTTCGGCGGCACTGTAAGTATCTATATACCGCTGCAATGCAGTTACTAAAGGAGTTCGAACATTTTTATATGGGAGCTGGCATATCCACCGTCTGAATTTTCTTCAGTTTCCGCGCACTGTGAAAGGAGTATAGAAAAAAAAACAAAATGGCGGCGGGTCGATATGCCAAAAAGGTTTTATGCTCTTTTTGCTGTCAAATAATGATCGTTATGATTATAACATAGTGGATTTTGTAATACTGTAATTTTATTTCGGACTAAAGAAAAAGCCTAAATGGTAGACAGGGGTACGTCCACCACACATTGCATTTGTCTCATGTCCGCCCATATTTATAGTTATTAGTCCGACTTTTAATGTTTTTACAAACAACGTTCCGTAATCCTACTGACGGTTGTTAGCTAGAAACAGACACAAAACTGACTAATCATTCCTTCTATTGTAGGTGCTAGCAAACGCATGTGGACCCTGCATCGGCCAATGGGACCGTAAGGACGTCAAGAAGGGTGAAAAGAACACCATCGTGACGTCATACAACCGTAACTTCACCGGTCGTAACGACGCCAATCCCGCTACCCATTGCTTCGTCACCAGCCCTGAGTTGGTGACAGCTCTGTCACTCGCTGGTAAGACATAGGCCGGAATACTGAAACGTCACTCAATTTTAAGCACCACTTGTTTGAGTATTCGGCCATTACTTGTATAGAAATAGAGTTTGTTTTTTAGAAGTATTAGTGCTTCTTGTAAAAAACTACCACTTGACCACCTATTTCTGCGTCTGAGCACTGATGCTCGCATTGCTGTGTTTTTCTTTGAAGGGTATGAGTGCCGGTTCAATAACAGGCACATGAGACTTAACACTGCGTCTCAGAGCGGTGGTCGCAGTGAAATGCATCACAGCCCTATGTTGCACCTCCACGGTGGATGTGCTCAGTGAGGCAATACATACATTGGCTTTTTCTATCATTTATTTGTATGAAAAAAACAATCGTTGTAACACCATCTAATTATAATCTGTCTCGCATATTACTTTGTAAGGTGTACCTACGTACAATAAAGTATTTTCATTCATTCATTCATTCATTCATTCATCTTTGCAATATCCCCAGGTCGTCTAGACTTCAACCCGCTAACAGACGAGCTGACAGGCACTGATGGCAAGAAGTTCAAGCTATCCGACCCATTCGCCGACGAACTGCCCGCTAAGGGCTTTGACCCCGGCCAGGACACATACGAACACCCTCCAGCTGACGGCAGCAGTAAGTTTGAGATTTTAGATGAAGTAGGCTTGCCTACCTATACCATCTTCCTAGTCTAATAAAATCAAAAGAAATGCATTCAAGAAATGTTGGGTTTGTTCAAGCATTTTTATCATAATATTTGAAACTTTATCTAATCACTAGCTGATACCCGCGACTTCGTGCGCCTGCGAAGCTTTCCACCAAAATATCTGTCAACCAGCATACGATGAACCTCGCAGCAAATGGCTGCTTTTGGTTTAGAAAGTTCAAGCTGTACCTAAGAATGCACGTCTTTGATTTCAATAAAATATAGCCTATGTTTCAATCCGGAAAAAGGGCTACCAAATGGTATAAGTTTCGTTGAAATTGGTCCAGTAGTTAAGGCGTGATCCGCGAACAATCAAACAGGCAAACTCGATTTTCGGACTCAGAATCGTTTATTTAGTAGATCTGCAAATTTAGTTTATACATATCATTAATTTTAGTTTTTGGCTTTTTTACAGTTTTATAATAGTAATAGATACTAATCACCTCCTTGTTTATTTCAGAGGTGCAAGTGGACGTGTCCCCTAGCTCAGACCGTCTCCAACTCCTCTCCCCGTTCAGCAAATGGGACGGCAAGGACCTCGCAGACCTCACCATCCTCATGAAGGTCAAGGGAAAGTGCACCACCGACCACATCTCTGCCGCAGGACCCTGGCTGAAGTACCGCGGACATCTTGATAATATCTCCAACAATATGTTTATAACGTGAGTTGCAAACGAATATCCTTAAAAAAATACCTTTGACTTGACTTTTGTAACGCATCGAACTCCAAATAAGCTATTTGAAACAGTCGATCCTTATTTTTTGTTTTTTTAGCTTACTTACGAGTATACGCAGATATAGAAAAAACATGTAGGTTCATCAAACAAATATTAGTTTTGTGTGAGGATCGAACCCACAACCTGATCAGAAGGCAGAACTGCTACCAACTGAGCCGAGCCCAAACTTTGCCAGTTCGAAACTGTTTATACGATTATTTACTACTAGCTTCCGCCCGCGACTTCGTCCGCGTCCTGTTCTATCCTTTTGATTCTCCGGGATAAATAGTAAAAGTTTTATCCAAATCGGACCAGTAGTTGCAGCGTGATTGAAACATCTAAAATTCTAAACTGACATTTATAATATTAGTAGGATGGGATAGCTATTCAGATTTATATAGCTTATGTTAGATAGCATTTTCTACCAACCAACCTTATTAGGTAATATATAAAACTCTTTTGAAGCTGACTTAGAATCAAAGCACAGCCTAAAGTATAAGTCCTAGAGGTATGAAATTTGGAGGGTAGTAGTCCTTATATAGTGTAGGGGTGCACTAAGAAAGGAATTTTGAAACGTCACACTCTAAAGGGTAGAACGCGAGCAACGCCGAGGGCAACGGCTAGTTAGGTATAAAGTAAAAAAATAGAAATTGTCATGGTTTCTGTCGTTTGTATGAATACATACGTGTTGGTAGTTGTTTAGGAATGCGAAAAGAACACAAGTCTACAATAAATACTTCTCCCCAGCGCAACAAACGCAGAAAACGGCGAGCTGAACAAGATTCGCAACCAGTTGACGAACGAGTTTGGCGCCGTGCCGGCGACCGCGCGCGCGTACAAGGCGGCCGGCGTGCAGTGGGTCGTCGTGGGAGACGAGAACTACGGAGAGGGCTCCAGTCGCGAGCACGCCGCGCTAGAACCCAGGCATCTCGGCGGACGGGCTATCATCGTCAAGAGCTTCGCCAGGTTAGAAAGATAAATGTCACAAAAGATGCAGGTTTTCTCTAAATGATAGTTTCTTTAAAAAAATATGTTATAGAAGCCCTCGGTGCCTCGGAATTGCTCTTTCACTCTTTCTAACAAAACTAAATTGATTGCCTGCGCTCGAGATTTTGATATTGTTTATGAATTGAATGAATGAGTCCAGGTCGGAGTGGCATTATAAGATTAGAGAGTACGACAGAGGTAAAAGTAAAAGTCCCGAAGAAAAACACGATGTGTGATTGATTGTTTTTTTATTACATCCAAAACTTTTGAGCTAGTGGAATTCGATCCCGCGACCTTTCCCCCTTATTACGGGGGGATGCGTTACCAATTACCGAGTCCTTTTGTATGTAACAGTACATACAAAAATTGGAAATTAAATTCCTATTTATCGACACCTCAAAAACACAGAAAGTGACTATCACTTGTATATTGATCTACAAATTAGTTTGGTACTAGAAGGGCGATGTGTGAAGTGGTCACGAAACAGCTCCGCTTATGAATGAATGAATAAGAACACATTATTGTACACGTTACAATTAATAAAGAAGGAAAAATTACAACAGAAATGAAAAAACATAAATGTACATTGAACGGTCTTATCGCGAGAGCGTTTTATTCCAGAGAACCTTTCAGCGTTGCTTATAAGCGAGCTAGCTCGTATGAGTTAGTGGCCAGCTCTGGTGACGGAGTTTTTAGGCCGCCTTAAGGCCTCCGTTGTGGCTTAACGACTGCTAAGCCACCGACATTTTAACGTGCCCTCCGAAGCACGGAAGCGCTCAGATGTAATTGCTACTAAAGGTCACCCATCAGCGTCACTTATAAATTATGTATTTCAGGATCCACGAGACCAACCTTAAGAAGCAAGGCATGCTCCCCCTGACATTCGCGAACGCCGCCGACTACGACAAGATCCAACCGGATGATAAGATTTCACTAATTGGATTGGCACAACTTTCTCCTGGCAAGGTAATTAAACTGGCCAAATGGCAAGTTTTTTTTTATGTTCTTTAGCTAAGCAATTGGCTGTCAGCACACCTGATGGTAAGTGTAGCTGCAGCCTAATGTGGAGCACACTTAGCTATAACTATTCACTATTTTCTTGAAAATTTCTAATATCTTTCAGGAAATACTTAAAAGTTTTAAGAGTTTTGAAGTTGGTCTTGCGCAGTGGTTTATCGGAGCTACGACGCCACAGGCACACGTTTTCAAACTAGTTTCTATTAGCAATCTAGTTCCCATAGTACAAGCTATGCTTAGTTTGGGACTAGAAGGAGATGTGTTAAATGCGCATGAATATTTATTTATAAACTTAAAACACGACTTTTTGGGATCGGAGGCTAAATCCAGCATCAGGTGCCTACAGCATATCTTATACTGTACATTTGCATTGCTCCTTCCAGTATTCCAAACAAGAAATCATACATTTTTCTTTATTACAGCCCCTCGACTGTGAGATAAAGCACAAAGATGGCTCCACCGAGCGCATCAAGCTAAACCACTCCTGCAACGAGCAACAGATCGCCTGGTTCAAGGCAGGGTCCGCACTCAACAGGATGAAGGAAATCGCCGCCGGAAAGTGAACTAGCTGAATCCGCTTGCACTGGACACCCGTAGTGTAGAATTAATTACCAACGGCTATTTTCATGCTGTGCTGTAGTATGGTCTATCATTCTGGGTGACATATTTATAAGCCTATTTCAGGAAATGAGCAACTAATTTGATAGAATATTTTAGATGAAAGTCCTGGCGATATTGTTGTGCCATGGTTGGTAATGTTGCTACCGCTTTTCGAGTATTATTGTACTGAGTATTTATTCAAAATGATCACCCAAATTAATTATCGTGAGTAAATAGATAAGGATGCCTTATGCCGGTGCAAGGTTAGCTCTATGTATTATTAGACAATTTCTCATTCGGACAATATTGCGGCGGTGATGAATCTTAAATATTACCTTTATTTAGTGTAGTACAAATAGATGAATTAGACCATAAGTTAAATTTTCAAATGAAATCAACATTTAAGTCAATTTGTTTGGTTTTATAATTATTATTTATGTAAATACGATACCTATTTACTAACAATAAAGTTACCTAAATATTTAGTTACATTTTTATTTCTAGTCCATATTCATACTAAAGTACAACAGCAAACCAAGTACTACACTTGACAGTGGTCTTGATCACGTTGGGGCCCGGGGCAGTAGCTCCTTTCACATCACAATCCTGTGCTATTCACACCACAGAAAAAAAAACTTCATAACGCGTTAACTGCCTACTGGTTTAATTCTTTGTCACATCATTCCTCTATCAGATGAACTCAATTATTAGGGAATATCAAAAGGATTACCGTTTGATATTCCCTAATAATTGAGTTGAGGCTGGCCATATAATAATAATTATCTTATGTTAGTAGTAGGTACGTAAATCCAGCAGGGGACATTAGAGATAAACTACATTGGAACCATAGTAATATTACTTTTGTTAGTACCATTTTAGACCCAAATAAACAAAATCTTCAAAGTATTCAGCTTTTTTTAAAATTACACTTGTTCTAGTGATCACCACTTATGTGTTGATCAGTCGCCCCTATTTGGAACATTCGTTCACCACAACTGCAGCTGTTAGTAACTACACAGGAATCAAGCCTTTCTTGAGACTAACGATATCCGATAGGGTTGCTCCTAAGCCCTAACTAGTAAAGCGTACTGTTAGTTCAAATAAAACAAAAAAATAGCATAAAACTATTTATTACACAGTTCATTCGTCATTGTCCTCGTTGTCAGAGTCCGCATTGATGTTGAAGTAACGGAGTTCATAAGCGTCATGAGCTGATGCCACCACTCGCAGCCAGTCACGCAGGTTATTCTTCTTGAGGTAGCGCTTAGTCAAGTACTTTAGGTACCTCTTGGAGAAGGGAATGTCTGGAAAGAAAATAAGATTGGTTTCAGTTGATACAGTAGGTATGGCAGTCTAGTACAAAAAGATAATAAAATCACAAGGATTTCATAGAGATTATCACCAAAACTGGTTACTAGACTGCATTTACTGGTAAAATACTGATCTGGACTCAAGCATAGATTTTTGTATGAATATCTATAGGTACCTACCTACTTGAGTAATGATTTCTTCATCAGATTAGCATCTAAAACATTACTTTGATTAATCTTTTCTCTAAGTGTATTTACCCCAAAAACAATACCTTCAGAAGAAAGTATCAACTATTCTAACCAACAAAAAGATAGTAAGATTCTATGCAAAGAATCAGTCTCATGAAGCAGTAATGTTGAATGGCACTCTTGTTTCTGTGACACGATCAGGCTTTCAAGGTGCCTGGATAACTAGCTGTACTTCCAGATTTTAGTAATTTACAAGAAGAGTAGGTATGTACACAAACCTGAGTTGACAGCCACCTTCGTCTTGTCGCGGGCGATGACAACGTGATTGCCGAGGTTATTGGTTTTCCCCTCAACTTTGACGTGCTCCTTCAGATATTTCTCGAAGTTAGCCACATCGAGGATGCTGTCCTCAGCGGGGTGTGTGCAATCAATTGTGAACTTCAGTGCGATTTTCCTCTTTTGGCCCTTGCCGCGGATTTTGCCACCCTTGACTCCCTTCTTGCCAGTCTTGCTATGTAACTGGGCTTTTTTAGCCACAGGCTTCTTTACGACCACCATTTTGGCAACCTGAAACGTACGTGGATGATTTTTATCACAAATTATGATATAATTAGCACGATTTTTATTATATTTTAGCAAATAACCTACAGAACACGTGTACTGTAATTACAGTAAACTGAAAAATGGCCGAGCCTAACGTCATTTTTTTCGTATGTTGGCTACTTGTCAAACATTGTTTTTTTTTTATGTTGGCGCAAAATTAATTCAATTCAATTCTTGTCTATGACCTTTGCAGTGTTGCCTGCAATTTCACCAATGTCACGATGCCAATGGCGCAAAAGTCTTCAAAATGGCATTCCCTACACGATGATAGTTTCGAATAATCATTGAATTAGTACCTACGCTGCATACTAGACCGCATTTTGAACTTTTTGTACATATCTATGTATGTTCCGCGATCATTCCACCTTCTGTGGATTTTCTTTTTTGTTTGGTACATCATACTTCAGAGGTGATCCCATAAATTTAATCAAAATCGGTAACTGGAAAAAATCCACGTTCAATGTACATACACTACATTCTCGGTTTTCCAAACTGGAACATTATCAACGCCATCTAGTGGTATGCCTAGCTGACCGCAACCACAGCTTAGTTAGCAGTAGTTAGGTACCTACTTACAAATTCAAGAAAATTTGTTTACCTACATAATAACATGGTTGATAAATCCTAAAGTAGAATATATTTTCAGGAATGCCATTGGCATGGGGCGAGCCTATAAAAAATTCAATAGGTATCGTAATTTTAAAAACTCTCACTGTATCTTTATGATCTTGAAGAAAGAAAAAACAGATTCAGATGTAAGAAACCTCCATTGTATTTGTATTTCATATAATGCCTACCTAGGTAGGTATTCCATTAATTTAATGAAGTACCTATCAAGGTCTACGACTACCAAACTCAATACAAGCCCACAGTATGAGTATAGCTACACTTTTTACAGTTTACAGTAGGACTTAAAAGATAAACCAGATATGGGTACCTACAAAAATACAACCAAATTGAGAACCTGCTCCTTTTTTGAAGTCATTTACTAAAAAAAAAGCTGCTGTAGTCCTATCTAACGATAATAAATATTTTAAAATTGGTACCTTCTTGATAGTAATAAAATTTGAATATAATTATTTGATTTGACATATAATATGCATGGACTATACTTATAACTTAACATTTCCAATATACTAAAAGGTGAAACTTATTGAATAATAATTAATTACATTATAAATCCATTAAAATATTCTTATCACAACATTCTAAATTATTTGAGTCCATATCTCATTTATAAAAAACACTAAAAATAGGTTCATCAAATTATTAAAATTTTAAAAACGATTATCACTGCTATTTTTGGAGAATGGTTTCACTATTGGTCACAATCCTTGTGTAATCGTGAACCCCATGCTTCTAGTCATTGACCAATGGACACAGGGTGACCAAGAATAAACCATGGACCGAAAAAATGTTGAAGCTTTAGTTATGTTGGCCAGCGCTCAACTAACACCACAGGGTCCTATGTCTTCTTCCAGGAGTAGAACATCTCCAGAGGTTTGTTAACCTGAAAAAAAAAACTTATAAGAAAAAATAAAAAGAGTTCTGTTTAATCCCTAACTGAAAACGGAAGGCTGGTTTTAAGATTGGCAGTGTTGTGTGTCTGTGTCAATATCTGCCACATATATAGCGTTTGGTCAATATGAGAATTCTGAATTATTAGTCATTATACATCATATCCACACCATTAAGTTAAGAGGACTGTTGAGTGTGTTAAAAGAGTAAATTTTTGTAGAGATTTGATTTCCAGTAGGTAAAGCACTCTTCTTTATAGGGGATTCTATAAAAAAAGAAGAGAGCATCCATCCTTCTTTCACATCATTATAACTTACCTTCCAAAACTTATCATTGATCTGCCTAAGTGTCTGCGAGCCAGAAAGCGGCACAAACTGGCCAGCAGCCGGCGCCACGTAAATGCAGAAGTTAAGGAGTCGGTAGGACTCCGGTAACTCTGCGTCAAGGTCCAGCGTTAGACGCATGGCCAGGTACTTGCTGAGGTGATCCACTGGAATGAAACGAGTAGTTAGATTGTGAAAGAGTCCGGAGGAGGGAACGTCAGTCTGTTACACCTTTACATCACATAGTAACAAATGCCCTGCAATCACACATCCTGAGTATGCTTTTTGTCACAAAAAACAGTATGTTAGGATTCGTAGCATTTTAGCATTCCCAGCCTAGGAAGAGACTATGCCATAAGTATATTGTTTTGTTGCAACTGGCATTGTGAATCACCTAGCAAATTAGACCATTTTAATTAAATGGGCATCGAATTATGGATCTTGAATTATGCTGCCATCAAACTAAAGTCCTTCTCCATTACTTGGAGTTGGGCTAAGGAGTTGGGCTGGATGGGGTGAGGTCAGTAGGGGGACAATGCACAATACACCCCAGTGGGTCAGTGCAGACTTCATTCCCCCACAATGAATTAGAATTAGATAGATCTGGAAGTATGAACTAACCAGATGCATTAGCAGTGGTTTTCAGGTACCGCACAGAGCTGTCTCTCAGAGCACGCATCAGCTGGTTGTCCCCTATCATCTCGGTGGGGTGGGGCTTGAAAACCAGCTCAATCTCATTTGGGTTCAGAGGCTCCCCCTCTCCTTCGGTGTCCATTGAGTTTTCTCCTTCTGTTCTGGAAATTGCATTAAGTACAATCAGGAAGTGTGCAGCAAACAAAATGGAAATCATGGAATGGAATCATCAGCTAAATAGATCATACTCAATTCCAAGTTTGTTCTAAGCTATGTATAGCATATAAATAAGAATCTTATCAGTATATATGATTCAGTCTTGTTGTCACTTAGTTAGTATGAGATATAAAGTTGAATTGAGAATGTATGTAAGCACTAATGAAATAGGACTTTACCTGCCAGCATCACTTGATTCACTCTCCTCACTTCGCTCAGATGTTAAGATAGACTTGGCTCGCTTCGTAATGCTTGTGTTTTTAGATATTGAGCTAATATTGGAAGGTACGGGAGATGGTGTGCTTCGAACCGAGGCCGGGTTTGATGTTGATTGTCCCGATTGGTGCGGTCCTAAAGCATTCGGAGTAGGC
Source organism: Eulithis prunata (assembly GCA_918843925.1). Taxonomy (NCBI): domain Eukaryota; kingdom Metazoa; phylum Arthropoda; class Insecta; order Lepidoptera; family Geometridae; genus Eulithis; species Eulithis prunata. Next base: position 2,217,927 of record OU974014.1, on the reverse strand, counting down.
GGAGCACTTTCTTTCGGGACCGGAGTATTAGGAGTGCTCCCATTTTGTGCGGACGAGGCTGTTTCCGTAGTTCCATTAGAGTTACTTGCGTTACTGCCGTTGGTAGACTCATCCTGATTTTTTCTGGATCGCTGAGGCCTATTTTGTGATTGCAACTTTATGCCCTCAGTGATAGAGTTCACGAGGGAAGCTTGCGAGTGAGACATGCTAATTTTAGCCAGCACTCGCTCCTGGTGGGCTTCATATTCATCTCTGCTCGGATAGATCTTAGAAATAAGCAAGTCGAAGTTTGGATCAGGGCGCAATGACCTTTTTGAGACAAGTTTCTTTCGACAAGTAGGACATTCCTTGTTACCGGAGCGTAGAGCGGTGATAATACAATCGTTGCAGAACCTGTGCAGGCATTCTTTTGTGGTCATTGTCTTCTTGAGCATGTCCAAACAAATGGGACACATCAGTTCACTGTGCAAGCTTCGTGGGGAGACCGCGATTTCTGTCGCGTCCGTGATTACCTCCTGGGACGTCCGGTGTAACTCGTAAAGGGAAAGTTCCCATGTTTTATTCTGGGATGGTTCTGTGGACGACATTATGCCAACGAAACCTTTGTTTTTAGAAACGTTTCACAAATTAGTATTTTCTACAAAATTGCCGCAGACGCCATATTTTTCTATTCAATTCTTGTCTATGGCCTTTGCAGTGTTGCCCGCAATTTCGCCAATGCAATGTCACTCACGTTTTGTTAGACCGCGTTCACACTACGCCATTGCCAATTCCGGAACTATTGCCACAGCAACATCGCCGTTATTCTCATACCGCGTTCACACATGCTTGAGGGTTGTCTTTTTGCCAAGTTTTAAACCAGTGTTTCTACTTTCAATTATGAATTTCCTAGTTTGTTCATGAATACTACTTACATTTTTCAAAAAAATATATATTACTAGCCGTCGCCCGCGGCGTTGCTCGCGTTCTGGACTCTTTAGGGTGCGACTTTTCAAAATTCCTTTCTTAGTGCACCTCTACACTATAGTAAGGATACTACCCTCCAAATTTCATACCTCTAGGACTTATGGTTTAGGCTGTGCGTTGATTCTATGTCAGCTTCAAAAGAGTTTTATATACATATATACTAGCCGTCTCCCGCGGCGTTGCCCGCGTTAGAGTGTGACTTTTCAAAATTCCTTTCTTAGTGCGCCCCTACACTATATAAGGAACCTTCCCTCCAAATTTCATACCTCTAGGACTTATAGTTTAGGCTGTGCGTTGATTCTCTGTCAGCTTCAAAAGAGTTTTATATATATTGATAATATACAGGGTGTTACCAGACCACTTCCGAAAACGAAAGGGGGAGCTACAGCACACCAAAACCCAACCAAAAAAAAATCAGTTATCCTGAAAAATAATTATAGCCGGAGAAAACAATGTTTAAAGATTTGTATTTATTTCGCCAGCCCGCAATGTACGCATTCACGTAGGTAAGGTCGAGGCGTAGTACTATTATTTATTCTGTGTCGTAAGTGCCTACTAACGTAGGTAGGTACTAACGTAGGTCGCTCGCACGTCGCGTACTTGAATGACCCGCGATGAACTCTCAGCTGTTCATGCTGTAGTAGACGTAATCTGCGTGCTGCGTGTACATTGCTGCTTTATTTATTTTATTTGTTTTTTTGCTTTTTTAAATGAGATAATTAGGTAGATATGTCTTATTATGTTGTACTGTGTGTATGTAACTACAAAAAAAATTAAAAAGACATAGTCAAGTCAATTTTTTTTTTCGCGATTTTTTCGCTTAATGTTTTTTTTAGTATCATGGTCTGATTGGAACCTCCAAGTTTTCGGAAGTGGTCTGGTAACACCCTGTATAATATTGATATTGATATTGATGAATATGAATAAGATTCTTTGATTTATGTATGGATCATGGTCTTTGCATTTATTTATTAAGTACCATAAAATACAATGACCCACAAAACATACATGTAAGAGTCAGTATTGTAACCTATGTCCCAGATTATGAAATAACTATAGGTACTACTATGTACCGTCTTTAACGACAGAACCAGACTACACTACTACCCCAGACTAGGATATAGGTGTTCGGTGACCCAGAGCACTGTATATGATGTTCTGCAGCCTTACCGCGAACTCAATGGAGTTTTAAAGTTTTTGTCATATTTTATTTTAGGTATTTATTTATTTTATTTTATTTTATTAAAATAGGACACCCAACACGGGTAACCAACAACAAAGCGTTACTCAATAGGTACAATGGACTTCTACATAGGTACTGATATGCTGATCATGCTGATGATGACACAAACTGTGCTACATAATGCTCTAATTTCAAGCTCTCATGGAACCCATTATCTCCATCGAGCGCACACTCCCGCAGTCATTATAATTAATTGAAAATGGTTAGATAGATACCCAATGTGTGCCACAGTGGTGACCCCAACCCATACTAATTACCTGCCACCTTCGTTCGTTGGTACCTACCTAATTACTCATGGGAGGTAGGTACCTACTTACATTGTAGTGCTAGTGCCAGGGGTTATACCGAGTTTACGGGTCCATACCTTCATTTTGGTTCCTTTCCTAGCACTGCTGTTTACTAGCCTAGCGAAACTGTCTTCGAAAAACGAATAATGTATGAAATGGAGGTCAAAATTTGAACTTGCGTTTCATACAAAACCAAATTTTCAGTAGGTAGGTATGTAATATTGGTAGAATGGGAGTCCCCGTTTTGTAATCGTTCGTCGTAAATCTTTGTTTATCTCAACCGGCGAGGTGCTTGATATCTCGAAGAGGCTTCCGAATCCGCCTGCGTTCTGCGTTCGCTTCGTTCATTTTTATCGTCCAACAGTCTAATTTTGAACGTTTATTTTGATACTAACGGCGCGGCGCACTTTAAAATATCAAATCAATACGGGCCCGGGAACATTTTGTTAGGTAATCGATTGGCTGAGTTTAGCCTTCATCATTCGGTCCCAAGCGGTTTTTTACGCGGCTACAACAACCAGTAAGCTGGTAGTTTAGAGGTAATGCTGGTCTTCGTGGTCCAGTTTGCAAATTAGAGGTAGGTACTTACCTAGGTACCTACGTATAGGTAATTACCTGCACCTTCACTTTAATCTCCAAGATAATTCCCTCAATTAAATTCCGGTCCTTCAAACCACAGTTTTCAACCACAAGTGCTCTAGTAACCCATAATGCATAAAATCTACGATAATGTTGGGAAATTGCCAACAACTTCCATAATTATGTACCTATTGTGATTATGTGGAGCCGCACCGGCTGGCTGACAAATAGAAACTTAATAATCTGAACTAAATTATAGAAAGGACTACTTTTACTCCAGTATCAATCTAAATAAGATTTATTTTCCATAAAATAATATACCTAAGCTTGATCTGAAGCTTGCATTACAATAAAACAGAGGGGTTTGTCCTAGGTGTTGACTCCTGGAGATGATAGATTTTATTCATATACCTACGCTATATTATGCTTAGCTCTTTTGATGTAGGTACTTAATCTATTTATACATTTCAGACCGTAAAATTCTTGGTTCTAAAAAAGTAAACCTTGTAACAAGTGCTTCTCCTCACCTTTACTATTACCTACTATTACTACTAGCCCACCATTGTTGGGCAAAGGGCCACTTCCGCCAGTCTCCTCACCTACAAGTAGGTACCTAATAGTAATTACGAATTCTAAAGTAAAAATATGTAGGTACCTACCTACACCCTACTACTAACCTACCTATGATACCTAAATACCTATATCTACTATAGATACCGCGGCGTTGAAAATATCCCATGGCAGAGGTCCTCTGCATAGAGCCTTACCAAGCAAGTAGGTCGCTCCAGAACTCCTTTAACGACATGCCATTCAACAATCAAGTCTTAACGGACTTCAAGACAAGGTCGCAGTCCATGTTCATTAGCCATGGGCTTCAATTACACAGCGCCGTATCACAACCACGACACGGTGGTGTAACGGTCGTGTGGTCACATTTGTCATTGTGAGTTTCATAAAAACTTTGACTAATTTCGTAGCTAATTTAGTTTTAATCTCTGTATCCGACTATCATCCCCACCAGCCAGGATTAAACATGATAGTGGTGAAAACTCCATTTTTTTGAAGATTGTCATAATCCCCACTGGTGGACAGCTTAGTGGGAATAAATCTAAAAAGTAAAGTTTGTTTCCGGTGAGCGTTTCGAACAAACTTTCGTTTTTCTCGGAAACTACAACATATATTATATTATAGGTACTTACCCACCTATATAAAATGCTTATATACCCACATAAGTAGGTGCATAGGTATGTTAGGTAGTTCCTTGTCCAATTATCGTAACCAGAGATCATAGAATAATACTATACTATCGTAACATAAGTTTGTGCCTGGCGTGAAGCCCAGTCATTTGGCACAGACATGATGCTCAACTGTGATAAGTAGTAATGAGCTCATAACTAATGACGAACTGGCAAAGGCCCAGCCCACTAGTGGCCTAAGCCTAACTGCCAACTAATTGTAAAAAACTGCCAGTTTCTGCCATAGTTGCCATACCCAGCGAACAAAATTACGTAGGATAATAGGGAGATAAATAATCGTTTTAAAGCAAGTTGCGAATACAAAGAATTTGCGTAATTTGCAGATGAATTATTGCAATAAGGTAACTCAGCTTCCCGATACAAGACTACACGATGCAGCTGATGGTAGGCCCTCTTTGGAACACGATTTAGCAAATATAAGGAGGCAGGGTGCTCAAGCGAGGGGCTTGAACACTTGCTTGGCTCCCCAAAAATCCCAAAAGTGGTCTACCCAATAGCAAACCTTAGTTTCTTTGCTGGGTCAAGCTCTTCCAAACCGGAATACCTACTGGATTCGCTATAATTTTTTTCAACACAATCGTCATTTTACCCTATGGGCGAACTCGTCGTATAAGACCACACTATCCATAGCCTGTACGACCTAGAACAAAAGTGATTTACTATTAATTTGTGTTCGTTGGAGGTTTCCAAAACTGTCCCGCATCGGAGGGCTGATTGGATAACTGTTGCGTTGCGAATCGGTAATGTGATTTGGTGAATAAACGCTTCTACTCAAGGTTCATTCACTCGATTGTTTGCGGAATTTGAGACAGGAAAAATTTACATATAATCCTTTGAATTATTCTTCGCACGTAAACACTCGCCCATCGGCAATTTGCGGGTTAAAAAGTGATTTGTCGAGGTGGTTTGTTGAGAAACTACTTAATTTTTAACCGACTTCAAAAAAGGAGGAGGTTCTCAATTCGGTGGTAATTTTTTTTTCTTGTTTTAATGTTTGTTACCTCAGAACTCCGTCATTTATGAACCGATTTGAAAAATTCTTTTTTTATCTGAAAGGATATTATGCTTCCAGATTAGTCCCATAATTTTTTTATCAAAATCGGTTCAGTAATTAGGCAGTTCAATAAGAATAAGTATAAAAAACACGTCACACTCGTACACGACATTGCATAATATTTTGCTTTTCTGTGACGTTTACGATCAATAGAACAGTCTGACAGTCGCCGCGTTAGCGTATTCGAGTTACATTGCGCGTCAATGCCAACTCGACTGCCAACCGTTGTAGTGTCACCGCGCAGTGTATCTAGGATACGCTAGCGTTACGATACTATTCGCGATCAAGGCACAAGCCCCGAGTCTGTGCATTTGTTTTGACTTATAGCATATGCAAAAGCATACGCAAAGGGAGAAATTAAGGTTAATTACTAATTAAGGCGTATCAAATTGAAGTCAGTTCCTATGCATTTCATGACAATTCCCAATGCATCTTATCATCATAATCATCATCATCATCATCTGATGGTAAAACCGGAAGGTAGGCACCGGCAGTCCGTAGTTCACCAACCGGCATTAATCAAGCCGGGTTTGGGTTTAGTGAAATGATCATGCGATGGATTCTTGTTAACCGACTTCCAAAAGGGAGAAGGTTCTCAATTTGGCTATATTTCTTTTCAGTAGTTTGGCAGTTAAATAAGAGTAACTAGAAAAAACACGTCATCCACGTACACGACATTGCGTATTTTGCTTTTCTGTGGTGTTTACGATCAATAGAACAGTCTTAATGAACTGCCATCATCATCATCATTTGATGATGAAGGCGTATCAAATTAAAGTCGGTTTTTCCAGTTTTTTAAACTTATAAATTATACCTAAATCGAAAAAAGTTCAAAGTGAGCGAAGCTATCTACGCTCGCTTTCATTTTTTCTGTAGCTTGCTTATTTTCTCTGTGCTTGGTGAAAGATCAAAAATATCTCTTACATTTATGAGTCTTCTAAAATTATCATGAATCCAAGTGCTCATAATGAGTTGAAAAATTACACGCAATGTGAATTTTATTTCAACGAAATAAGGTTACAGAATTTAAATCTCAGGTAAGATTTCTCATATTGCATTATCAACCTTAACTGGTACGAAATAAGAAACAAGTTTTTCGCTCGAGCTCCTAGTTTTTAAAAACACGTGTCTACAATTTGAACCGTATGGATTCAGAAATACGGGTGCTCTCGTTGTTGGATTAAGTTGTTAGGGTAAAAGCACCGTGGCTCGTCTCTTGTTATCTTTCATGCTTCGATGGGTATGCTCAATGCACTATGTTCCTATCATTATCACTAATAGGTACATACGAGCACAAAACGCATTCACGCGATGTTTTTGCGTATTCACCTTTGAACGAGAGAATATTCATGCATGCAGAGTGAAGTTTTTGTATCGATGATGGCAGAGCGTTATTGTAATGCACAAACCTCTGAGGTGTACCTACTTATTACGTTTTCTTACTTTACATACTTGGTAGAGCATAACACGTGGATGTGAATCTTTTAACATTGATGGAGCCATCATTCCCACGTGTTTATTTATATATTGAGGATTACCAACAGAAGATACACAAAATAACAAAGGTTTCATCTTACATAGCATGCACTGTAATAAAAAAAATTGCAAGAACTGGACTATTAAATTAGACAATTGTGTTCAAAATATCGGCGTTGTACACTCTACCCTCTCATCTCTCTGTACTTAAAGTCAAAATCTAACTTTTATCAGGTAGGTAGGCGAATAAATCTCTGAGCAACGAAAATCCTAAACTCACAAATGCAATTAAAAATGGTCTTACAAGACTCCTTGGTCACACGCTATTTCTACATAAAAACTTCTGAAATTTACCAAACCACTTTTATCGCTAACTGTCCTTATGTATCACCACTGCATCCGACTGTACGCATCAATTGAAGGCTGGTGATGGATTGCAAGTGCAAGTGCCGTCACAGATACGAGGGTACTCATTGATTTGCAATTACCTGATGCTATTTATAAGAATAGGTGGTTGTATTGACTGCCTTCATAGAACGTAGGGGCTACAGACGTTTTACAGTAAAATATTATGGAGAAGGATGCTTTTCCATCAAAGATGTGAGAAGAAAATTCAAACAATAAGTAATATGTAGGTAAGTTCTTTATTTATCATCAATTTTCATTCTGTACCTAATATCAATGTTCTCTGAAATTTTCTTGGTGTAACCTGAAATCGTATGAAATGAGCGCGGATAAAAAGCTTGCTCGGGCTCAGTTAAATGACGGCCGTCTTTTTGTTTTACCTATTTATCATAATTCATTTTACTTCATTCTCCCAATCCAAAAATGGGTTTTAGTAGGTACCCTACTTTTATTTATTTTATCCGTTTCTCGCGTTCTAGAAGACCCTTTAGTTTAGAGTATGACTTTTCAAAATTATTTTCCTTATTGTTTAGGCTGTGCGTTGATTGTCAGTCAGCTTCAAAAGAGTTTTATATATTCAGAAGATACCTGCGCACTGCTAAATAGCGTTCTAGGAGCTTGACCTCGTTTTCCCAGACAAACCAACCTGGTAGGCTCGGAGCTTTTGGGGTAGTTAGCATTCTAACCTGGATTCGCAAATACTTACATAGTTCTATGCCCCATAGCTATCATAGGACAAAGTTAGCGTCGATTCCAGCTATCAATAGAGCCTGATTATCGGGTGAATGAGCCCGCGCGGTCGGAAATCAATTCCCTCAGCTGATTGGTCTATAGTTAATGGCTAACTTTGTCAGGATTGATGGGACTTTGGTTCTTGCTTTAAAATAAGCTACATTACACTATGAAGTACCTACATAAAACTGACTGATGGACAAATCAAATCGATGGTTTTTGATTTATCAAAATTTAAAAAAACCTTTACAAATAATAAATAATAAATAAATAAATAAGTTTTAAACATTGCCAATTTTCTAAAAGTGTCATTTGGAACTATAAATAATTGATTTCTTACACATAATAATAATACTTTTTTGATTTAACCAATCAAAATCTCATCTCATCGGTTATCAACTTCACCAGAAAATACTGGCACGATTACTCACACTCTGTATGTAAAGAGAAAGGAAAAAATCATTTCTCAAATGAGTCATGCCTTTACTACGAGGAATCTGAATTTATGTTTACCTAGTTAGTAAACATGGGCGTATAGTATAAGTAGGTATCTATAGTGGGGAAATATATAAGGGTGCTTTGCTTATTTTACCTAAAACTACAAGACAAACTACTAAGTAAATACATTATTTTGTTATTAGTTGATGATAATCTCGCTTATGTTCGTGTTAATGAAAATCTTCAAGAAAGTCGGAAATGTACTGCTTGTTATTAGAAGTATTGAAACTGTAGACATATACCATAAATTTAATAATTCTACTGAAGCCTTTAGAGCTGAACAAGGATAAAATTGCTGAGTGATAAGATACACTTCGGACCCACCATTCCCCGGTCATACCCCTAGGGGGTAGGGTTGGACGAAACCATACCACTATGGTGATACTTAATATACATTGACAGAAACTTAGAACGTTTTTAAAAATACAAATTCAACTGAAAATGTAATAATTTATTTTCGGGCCGGATGGTGGACGAACAAGCCCTCCAAAGTTTGACTCTACGATCGCTGGAGAACAGAAAACGTCAAAAGAGAAATGGTCTTTTAAAAATGTCATTTCCATACATTTTCGTGTTCTATTCTCTAGCTAGCGACTATACGTCAACTTGGCTAAAGCCGAGTGAGAGGATGTCTGAGGACACGAGTTTTGACATTTTTTGAAACGACACATAGCATTTTTATTTCAATAGTTTTTCTTGTGTTATTGTGAGTATTGTTGTTTAATTTTGTTGGAATTTTAACCAATAATACTTAGGTCGTAACATAAAGTGTGAGCCATTGGAATAAATGTGTGTAAAGTGGTTTTTCTGAATGTGAAAATTCGTGTTAGGTTTTGAAGAGAAAATCCACCATTTTCTTTTCAAAACAAACGACAGCCGACTTGACAAATGACTTGACTTGACTTATTTATTACAATTTTAACACTTGATATTGGCAAAATTGTCTGTCGAAATGACGGACAGAGGCCATTAATGAAGAGAAGAAGAAGAGGATGTCTGACGTACCGCGTAGGTACCTGGGGATAACGTGAGCCTACTTATCCTATCTTTTTCTAAAATTATGTAAGTGAAAATAATAGTTAAATGCTTATTAATTTTTACTTTCGTGAAAGCGAACTAAATAATCAGTGTGCAACGCAAATTACTTAATTTTTATAAAAATAAAGAGATAATGATCGTCTTAAGACTTTCCCTTTTTAAAGTGGGCGTTCTCAAAGTGTGAAAATAATGCATGTTAATGCACAAATAATTGGATATTAAATTGTTTCATCCAAGTAGGTAGTCATTATAAAGGTTGGTTACAAACACCATGCGTGCATTAACCTATTATGTACCTACTTACTTAGATAATAATAGTTATTACCTACATCCTTGGTAGGGTGAGTTATACTTAGATATTAGGTATATAAAATAATAGTTATTATATTATATTCATATTCATTTATTAATTACTGGATTATATACAGGTTACGTTAATTGTACGAAAAAAAAAAAGTTTACCTATGTATAACTTAATTGAAAATAAATGAAATAAACTATTTAATTGACGACTTACAACCAGCTTAGTAAAAAGTAAAATTATTAATTTTCTAAATATAAATCATAAGTAGAGCTCGCTCCACCCGGATGATTCTTATCATTTCCTTCAAGCTATTTTATCTAAATTACACCGTTGGCATTATTATTATTATTTAGGTACATTTATCACAGTGCCTATCCAGATGAAGATTACACTTTAATTACTTACAAACTAGGTACTAAAATAATAACGACTTTCCTATCTACTTACCTCATGGAATGCTTGAAACCTACGCTTTCCCTGGATACTGTTTTATTGCTTCCCCGCGATTGGCCGTCTGACTTCAAACACGAGAGCCATTGTTGAATGCAGGCTTTGACAAAAATGCACTATGTGTGTAGTTAGTCTTGCACTCTTGCCAAGTTCAAGACCAGACCAGACGCAGTTCAACGCGGCAGAACAGTCGAAGCCTTCGATTGAATCGCACGCGTGCCGAGCGCGGATGAACGCGCCTTTTCGTGTGTTTTAAAATTTTGAATTCGAGTGTTTATTTTTAATTTTCTTTGAGAAACAACCAGCTTTGTCATGTGGAACCTCGTACGGTGAGTGCATATTTTATTAGTAACTTTATTCGAGTCTAGGCAGTCATTAGTAAGCAGTTAGTCGATCTATCGTTAATTTATACCCTTGACCGAGGGTTAACACTGCATAACCTAGGTTATTGCACCCAAGTTTACAATAAACTTCTTAACTACCGCGCCATTATATTTACGGAAGTGCTAATTGGGTTTGGAATAAGGAGCTCTTTTATTAGGCTGAGCCGCACGCATCAGTTGTGGTTTTTGAAGTTAGCACACTTTAGATTTGAAGAGGTTTGTGATTCCACATCCGAAGTGTTAATATTTTTTGTCAACGTCTCGTATAGTTTTTAAGCTGAGTGGAGCGCTATAGGTATGCGACTTGACCGCATTGTGACCACCCCATCATAAAACCAGAAAAAACAATGGCGGAAGATTTCTCATGATGATAAAAATGCGTGCGAAAATATTGCACTTATTTTTTATCGTGAGACGAATGAATGACTAATTTTTATATATGCAAATTATGAGATAACACGCAGAGACAATGTACAATATTGGTACAACCTAAAGACTCTAGATCTTTGCTATGGTATATAAAAATAACCTACTATGTAACTAATAACATTACCAATTACTTATAGTCCTAGAAGTTTTATAATATTAAATAGAAATAATTTAATTAAAATATAGTTGACCCATGGTATTGTAATAAATTATGTAGTTGTCAAAACCCCGTGTACCTAACTATAATTTTACTAGTAAAATTATAAAACACCGTGCGACATTCAATATTTATTCAGTAATATTAGCTATTTACTTTTTATAGCGGATTTTCTTCTGACTAGAGAAAATGCTAATGCTAGTCACATAAAATAAAAACAACTATAATAATCACAAGTCCTAAAAGACTTCCTCGAGCGCTTGAAAGTAATTTACAAACGATTGCAGTCAGTGATTATTCGTTGTAAAATATTAAAGTAATAATTTGAACCAAGCGGGGCACTTGGTAGATGCTATCTAACCCTTATGTGAAACATGAAACCAATTTTATGAAAATTCAAATTGCTGGAAATAATTTCTACTGAGGAACAAAGACCTTCATGTATGTCTCCTTCTTTGATCAGAATTATGTAACGCGACCTTGTGACAGCAACTGTCAAAATCTCATCAAATTTTCACGAATCAAATCCTTTTTGATAAAGGTTTGGTCCTTTGGTCCCCTTTGCTGGTGGATCACACGTTTTAACCTCACTCGAGTACCTACTTACACATAACTTTTTACGTTTTTTTGTTATTTTTGACTGTGTGAGAATGTTTTAGGAAAAAAATGCAGTACGGGCCGTATAACTACTTTATCAAAATTAATGGTGCTTTGCTATGATAGACGCCCCACCCACAAAAATACGTACTATCACATTGTGGCCAGCATTCCTAAGTCGCACTGCCCCCCCACTATCATAAGCTCTGAACAGTTTTCACTGCCCAGCATAATGTCAAGCGATGTGGCTACATAATATACAAAAACAAGAAGCTTTTGACGGAAAAAAATGCTAATGTGACTATTTAATCACAGAATACCAATGATTTAGTATGAAAAAAGTTTAGAAAACCTGCCAGGCTACACCTGGCGGGTTTTTATGAGACAACGATTGCCACCCTGTTCGCGTCGTATGGACCAGAGCGACCAGTTTCCAAACTTTGAAAGCTTATCATTCCATGTTGTACAAACTGCAGTCTGTGATTACCCGTTGTAAAATATTCACGCCCCTCACTTGTTAGATGTTATCACTGAACCCTTTCACGATATTGAATTGGGCGTTGAGTAATTACTAAATAATTTTCTCTGTGAATGTACTTTGTGTAAAATTAAATAAAAACTCAAAAGAAATAAAATCTTGGCTACATATGTAATTTTATGCATAATTATCGTTTTAGCTTTTGTAGTTTGAATATTTTCCATTTTACTTTAAAATGTCTTGAACTACGTACGACGTACCTATACTTAGTTTATTTTAAATACCTACGTCGTCCCTCGAAAGATAACGGATATGTCATCATAGAACATGTTACTATAGACATTAAACTTTTATTTCTATCTTGCACTGATAGGTAGGTAAGATTTCTCCGACCAACTGTGCATGAATATTTGTTCACTTCAAACGACACTTAGATACTTTGTAAACGCAAGAGGATTGGTCCTATTTGTGTATGTATTGGTGGTATTGTTGGTATTGGTCTACATTTATCTTAGGTTCTTGGAATATATGTACACAGGTACTTAACTTGCATGAATCACGTATTAAACTTGAAATTCACGTAAAGAAGTTTGTTATTTTATTTTTATTTTGTTAATAACCCTAAGTATTCCATAAGTAAGAAAAAATTTATGAATGATGTCCCGAAAATTCTAGCTGTACCCATTTTCATTGAAGAAATAATAATTGTCGATGGACAAATCAAATAGGTACCTAAGTACACGCATTGTCTGATGACACCGTGTTAGGAACATTTCTAAATAAAAACTTTGATCGTGCCGCAAGACCAGTCACCACTCATCAGACACTTTTTATTCCCTCAAATTGTTTGTCACTGTCTTGTCAAACAAACGAGCTTCCAAGAACCGGGATTCTCTGAACTCCACACATGACACACTGTCACTGCATGCGTGACAAATGCTCGGAAACGTTCGAGAAATCTCATTACCTAGTTACAATCTTAGAATAATAACACCTAAGTGTTATTAATCTAAGGTTACAATGTAAAAACTCTCGACCAGGGAAACCCCGTAGATTGTTTTTAACAATGGAGGATCGATCATCCTAATATTTTTGCCATCGTTAAAACAGAAAGTTTGATTTCAAACTTGTAGACATGAGACTCAGCAATGATAAAGCTGGTTCTCTTCTGACCCTGGACACCTTAAAATACCTACCTACTTATAACTATATCAGAGCAGATTATCTTAGAATTGCTGCACGAATGTCGACTAAACATGGCTAAAGGTCATCTCAAAGGCTTCGAACTTGTTAAACCTCTTTTTAGAAAGAAATAAAACTCACCGACAAACGACGCTTTTCTTCAGCTTTTCCCGAGATGTGACGTCAAGACGGACATCTCAATGTGATTTGTCGACCGCTTCCGAGTATAGGGCCTCTGAACTTCGGATTGACGTAAGCGACGCGGGACCATGACATGTCATTAGGTGCACGCAATTTTAACCGTTATAGAAAAAAAGCTAAACAACGTTTTGGGCGTACCGTGTGGGCTTAAACACATGATTACCTACGTACTTTAGATGTTTAAAACTTACCATGTTATTTGTAGGGCCGGTCTGTGTTTAGATAAATGAGCTCAGTGAAGTGGAGAGATGTAAAATGAAATCATTTCTAAGCAAGCACCTCGGCATGTGACCAGTTTGACTGAGAAACTTAGCATACCTATTTCTAATAGCAATGCTATATTTTGTGAGCAAGCATTTCTCTAGAATAGTTTTATTGAATTTTAGGTGGAAATTTCGATCAGCCATTTCCATAACACATGTTTATTGGTATTGGTAAAACTTATACATAGAAATAGAATCTCAGAATCATTAGAATCACTAGAATCAATAGAATCACTGTTGCTTAGTGTTGAGAATAATAAAGGTTGCTTAAGGCCGAATACTCAAACGCCACTTAAATTAAGTTCACGCTTAAATTATTGCCATCTCTTACAAATGGTAATGTCAAGCAGAGGCAGATTTAAGGCAGACTTAAGTAAAATTTTAAAGAAACAGTGATGTTGTGTCTTCCATTCTGAGCATGCGGCAGCATTGTTCTTGGAAGCGGCACGCAGCAGAAACTGAATGGAATCTCGCCATTACGGCACAATTGCAATAAAGACCATAATTGCATGCCCGCTGTGGGAAGCACACAACACCGACTGTACAATGCATAGTCAAATATCAGGCACAGTCAGCTATATAGCAGGTTTCTTAGGTTTGGGCTGCCTGCCATACAGAACTAAATTCTAGCTGACTTTAATTACTCACTTCCCATATTTTCTTTGACGTAAGTGTAGTGTTTGCATCTATTCAGTAGATGCGTTACCCTGTCTCATGTGCACGAGTGGTTAGGTAACTGTCAGTGTCAATATCCCGACCTGTCAATGTCATCCGTACGTGATGGCGGGAGAGGAGGAGGTCGGGGAGAAAGCTGACGGAGACGGTCACGGACGGAAGGACTGTAGAAACCAGCTCGGTGTACCAGTGAGCTAGGGATATAAAATATAGTATTTTACAGTAAGTAGTATAGTACTTCTTTGGCAATCCAAATCCAAATCTGACACGCTTCTTTTACAGTATGACTTTCTTCTCAAATAATTATACAGTCAGTGGCAACCTGCTTTGAGTGTAAATGCGTCCATGCATTACCTGGCTAGTGTTAGTTTGAATTAGCACGAGCCTAGGAATCCCGGTAAACGGTTTTCTGTTATTCAAATGGCGTAGAATACCCATAGACTTCGGAAACCTTCGGAAGATGTCACATTGTACTTCAGTTAGTACGTTTTACGGCTTTAATTCAATGCACTTACGGATCATAATCATACTTCCGTGTCTGGCTTTTGGCAAAGATGTTTAGCTTGGGGAATTATTGGCTCCTTCAAAAATACTTTAATAGTTAAAAACTGCTTCAGTGTGACAAAACGTTACGAACCTATGTGATCTTTATACGTAGGTATTCAGAATTTCCATAAGAAGTAGTCAGTCAGAGACACGTCTAAACACTAGTAGTAGATCTCGTGACGACTTGGGCAAAAATGATTTGTATGTTTGTGCGTCGAGGTCTTTTGAACCGCTTATCCGATCTTCACAGAATTTGGTAGGTATACGGTTAATACTCCCTTTGGAACCTCATAACTTTCCAACCCCTTGACCGATTTACTTCATTTAACAAACCAGTAAAACTTAAGAGTACTATCCGTATACCTATCAAATTTTATGAAGATCGGATGAGCGGTTTAAAAGATCTCGTCGAACAAACATCCAAAGCTTTTTGTCCAAGTTGTCACTAAGATCTCGTTCGCTTCACTCACTCAATCAATTACGTTTCTTAATTCTCGTTTATTTGTAGACAGTCACATACGATCTAGACCACCAGAATGCTCTCTCATTTGAACTAGACATTAAAAACTGGAAAGTAGGCGTCGAGTGGGATGTCACTGCTTTATAATGGAGAGCTTGTAAGCTGCAAACAACACTAGGTATATTCCCCATTTGTAAAGTTGCACAAGATGTAGATCCTACTTGTCTTGTTCTTGACGACTATTTACAAACATTTTTGAGTAGAACTTGATCTTTCGCGCTATTTCGTTACGACTATAAATAAAATTACTCTTAAACCTGGAATAAAAACAAAATAGGTTAGTACTAATCCAGTGACGGCAACTTTTTTCCGGTAAAGTGCGATTAAAATATAAACGATACTTTTTGTTCAACTTCAAGATCAAATTCTTTATCATCATCATCATCATCAATCATCATCAATATATATAAAACTCTTTTGAAGCTGACAGAGAATCAACGCACAGCCTAAACCATAAGTCTAATGTATGAAATTTGGAGGGTAGTATCCTTATATAGTGTAGAGGTGCACTAAGAAAGGAATTTTGAAAAGACGCACCCTAAAGGGTCTAGAACGCGAGCAACGCCGCGGGCGACGGCTAGTTGCATTCATATAAGCCTCTAGTGCCAAATATTGTGCGTACCAGTTCTAAGTAGGTACGTCTGAATTATTTTATAAGTCTTCAATGTGGGTACTGGTGCCTAGTCCAATTTAATCTTTTATTATTTCAAAGTAAAATGGACGATTCCCGAAAATATTTTTTGGTAAAATGGAAAAGGTAACCCTACAAGTAACCTTTCTAAAAATAGTCAGCATTTGACGGCGTTGCAAAGGGCCCCAGTGCGCACATTGAAGGCTGAATATTTTCCTCAAATCTGATAATTTGACTGGTCTCATCTATATATATACAGGGTGTTACCAGACCACTTCCGAAAACGAAAGGGGGAGCTACAGCACACCAAAACCCAACCAAAAAAAAATCAGTTATCCTGAAAAATAATTATAACCGGAGAAAACAATGTTTAAAGATTTGTATTTATTTCGCCAGCCCGCAATGTACGCATTCACGTAGGTAAGGTCGAGGCGTAGTACTATTATTTATTCTGTGTCGTAAGTGCCTACTAACGTAGGTCGCTCGCACGTCGCGTACTTGAATGACCCGCGATGAACTCTCAGCTGTTCATGCTGTAGTAGACGTAATCTGCGTGCTGCGTGTACATTGCTGCTTTATTTATTTTATTTGTTTTTTTGCTTTTTTAAATGAGATAATTAGGTAGATATGTCTTATTATGTTGTACTGTGTGTATGTAACTAGAAAAAAATTTAAAAAGAGATAGTCAAGGCAATTTTTTTTTTCGCGATTTTTTTCGCTTAATGTTTTCAGTATCATGGTCTGATTGGAACCTCCAAGTTTTCGGAAGTGGTCTGGTAACACCCTGTATATATGTCTCACAAGTAAAATACCAGGGTCTTATAATATAACATACTCTCGCTTAAATACTTTCCCTCACAGTCATGTAGAGATTTCTTACAAATCCAACTACGAAATCGCGTGGTCTGCGAATTTGCACGACATTCATTAACATTTTGCTTAGTAGTAGCTAATACAGGGTGTAATGAAAATCTAAAATAGAGCGGAATTAGCCATTTCACTTCTTGTTTAGAAATGAATGAATGAAAATGCTTTATTGTACGTAGGTACACCTTATAACTAATATGCGAGACAGATGTATCCGAAATGTCATTTCCGTACTTAGGTTCATTTGTATTAGTTTTATATTTAGAGAATAGAAAACTAATACAAATGTACCCATAATGTAGCGATTATTTTATTGTCAACTTCGCTGGATATGTGTATCTGGGTATTTATTATCGTACTCATTTCTCAAAAATATTTGATTCGCTGAAATCTCTTGTGTGTCACATTACATTATTGTTCCCGAAATAGGTTCCTCTCTTTCACCTCTGGCATTTCAAATGTAGTATTAAAACCAACTCAATATAATTATCCATTGAGAGTGTGAGACACAGCAAAATTTTTCATAAAACCTATAGAAAATGATTATAAATAATGATCTTAAGTTTTCGGAAGGTGTTATTCTACACCCTGTGATTTTAGCTTGAATTAGCGTGGTAACCGGCATTTCGGTATTCTAATTGAATTACACAAACATGCACATGTCTTGTTTATGTCTTCAGCGGAGCGATCGAAGAATTTAGTAGCACGACATAATCACAGTCAGAGCAACTGGTAGGTATCATCATCAATACATATAAAACTCTTTTGAAGCTGACAGAGAATCAACGCACAGCCTAAACTATAAGTTCTAGAGGTATGAAATTTGGAGGGTAGTATCCTGATATAGTGTAGGGGTGCACTAAGAAAGGAATTTTGAGACGTCACACTCTAAAGGGTAGAACGCGAGCAACGCCGCGGGCGAGGGCTAGTCTAATACGTAATGAGAATGGCATGAAATTCAATTATTCAAAAATCAAAATCAAAAAATGTTTATTTGGAACAAAAATGAAGCTTCAAAGCTTAGTAATTGTATTAGCCGGCTGTACAACATAAACCTCTGGCCTAGTTTCTCACCTAAGCATTCTCACATTTTTATCTTCGATCTTAAAAACGACAATTTCAGCTCTTCGTGTCTCTATCGTTGTTTCTTTGTGTGAAACTCTCACCTTCAAGGCGTTTGCACACTAGCTGATACCGACACGTACACGATATTGACATGTAGGTAGCCAAACCAAAACATCGTAGTCAGTGGTGCCCCGATGTGAAAACATCTACACTTAGTACTAAATCTATGAGATTAACTTTTCACCGGTATCGTGTCGGTGGTAGTGTAAAAGAGGCATTATCTTGCACTAACGGTAAATGAATTGGTGTTCCTTAGAGCAGTCAAGAAACGCTCGAAGTCGTCATCTCTGAATAACTCTGCAGTGACTATTTTCCAATCCAATGGCGTACTGAACCTAATAAATTCTACTACCTACAGATAATTATTATCAGTTTAAAGAAGTCCAATGCTGGGACATTAAACAGGGCTCTAGTTCATGAGCAAACGTAATAAATTCTACCCATACCACCCTAGTTCATCATCAGCTTCAGCATAATACCTACATAGTACATAAGTAATTATATATTTACTCTTGATTACAAATACCGAAGCGCAAAGCTTTTGTAGCATCTAAATTAATAAATCTATCTCTGGAGACCTAGAAGTTCTGGGACAAGTCTGATAATTTGTTATTATGACGTCTTCGAGCTTTGTATCTCTAGAGACAAATTAACTGACTGAGTTAGTAACTACGAGGTTGTAAATACTGAACATTTTCAGATATCGAGACCTTTGAGGATTCTGTAAACGGAACTCCGTTTACAACAATTCAGCTATTGAATTGTTCAAAAGATGAGTTCATCTTTTTGTTTTGAATCTGAATATCATAGTTTATACTTTATTACTGTCTATTTTATAAAATGTATTCCTTCCGGTTAGGTCGTCAACTACGAAAGCAAAAATGTAGGAAACTAGGTACGTAGGTATCTTTTTCGTATGGTAGGTAAATTACCTACATATTAACTTATCTTGTAACTCAAGGCTAAATAACTTAAATCAATTACCTAGATAGATAGAACATACCTATTAGGAAGTGTATGTTAATAGAAGGTCCAACTTAGGTTTGATTTGAAGTATTGTTACAACGTGTGAGGCAATAGGTCTTAGCATCTGAACATGCAGGAAACCCGCAAATTCAAGGCTCAAAATCTTGAAATATTGAATAGATTTAATATAAACTTCACAAGTAGGTTCTTTTCTAAGTCCCAAACATGACGGTATTTACACCTTCTCATAAGTGCAACAGTTGTCTCAAGCGTCAAGGTAAAAACCAAGTGCTATTCTATCCATAATATTAATAAACCATATTTCTCTTCTATCAATCCAGCAGTAAGTAAATAATTACCATAGACCGTGATAGAGTTGACCGAGGCGTGGGAGCCGTGCCCAGCACGAGCTGTTTACGGGCCAGAGTTGCAGCAAGACTGGTATGGGGTAGCAGAATGGTAGAAACGTACATATAAACCTTCATGAATAGTGAAAAATGACGCTGCCTGATAACCATCACCATTTAATACTAGCACCGCCAACTATATGCCATTCTCTAGTACGATTTGTCAGTGGACCTCCAAGCTTTACCTGTGACGTGTTACAATACGCGTTTGAACTAATATGTTGCGTTACATGCGTCTTCTTTAGTCCAACGTGTTATTTTCTTTGAGCGGAGTTCCTACAGCTGATGTTGAATTGTCCTAGCTACGGCTCTGCGAATAGGTATTATGACTTGACCCACTTGTACCTACTATGCAAGCAAATTGTGGTTAACGGCGATGGGAACAATGACTCACTGAAATGGTTTTGGTAATACCGCCCAGCCCAGCCTATTGTAGGTATACAATTAATGTCACGAGAAAACCTAATCGTGGATATAGACAAATTTTACGTGTGCATTTTTATCTAGTAAAAAAAATTGCGTGCTTAGTATCACCACACAATATTAGTTCAAGTAATCACACATTTCATCCCTTAGAAGTACTGCTTCTAACATAGTGAACATGATTTTGTTTTTATTCCAACCAGACAATTTTTGTTGGCTGTAATTATTACACCTGATAAACGGAATTTAGTGGTTTTAGACTACACTACATAAAGATGCCTGGAAAATGTCCATGATGTAGTTATGTAGGTAATAGGTAGGTATCTATAGAAAATCAAGAAAGTGAAATGCAAACTTCAAAACCACAGTGGAATCAAAACCGCTTGCGATCGATTCACAACATAAATAAAGATCAATGTACGCTTAATTTGAAATTGCTTAGGTACGATTTGTAGTTTGCAGTCGAGCGAAACCTTTCGAGAGTAGTTTCTGTTGACGCTGAACGGTCATCGTCACTGTTAGGTCAAGATTGTGGGGCAAATATGGTTATTATTGACCTCAAATGAGACTTTAAAATATTTGATAGTATAAATTATTTACCAGAAGTTTCGTAGTGATAAATTGTTTTTTAAGTTTCGAATCAACAACCTAACGTTTTATCATTTTGAGTTAGTCCGGCTTTTTGGGGCTACGTCCGGTTATCCGGGCATAGCCCCAATGCACAGTGCTGTTACGTACTAATCCTACGAAAGTTAAACAAAGTGTAAAATACTAAGCAAGCTTGCTTGCTAGTGTAAAATACTAGTGTGAAGATACAACATTATCTAAGTCTTCAATGTTTAGATGGTCTTACAAATGTATCCTGTTCAATAAATTCTTCTCCATTTAAGAAAAGTGGACCTTTCCGTGCTGGTCTACATCAGTGCCTTACTGTTTAATGGTGTTCGAGTAAGGCTTGCATTTCCTGTGTTGTGGGAAACGACCAATGACCACTAAAAATTGTGGTAGGGTTTGTTTCTTATCTTCTTCTTCTTTTCTTCAATAATGGCCTGTGTCCGTCATTTGGACAGACAATTTTGCCAATGTCAAGTGTTAAAATTGTAATAAACAAGTCAAGTCAAGTCATTTGTCAAGTCGGCTGTCGTTTGTTTTGAAAAGAAAATGGTGGATTTTCTCTTCAAAACCTAACACGAATTTTCACATTCAGAAAAACCACTTTACACACATTTTATCCAAGGGCTCACACTTTATGTTACGACCTAAGTATTATTGGATAAAATTCCACCAAAATTAAACAACAATACTCACAATAACACAATTAATAACACAACAATAACACAAGAAAAACTATTCAAATAAAAGTTTATTTTTTTATTTTATTTATTTATTGTTTTAAAAATACATTATAACTTATTTTGTACTATAGCACTAAGGAAACCACAAGGTTTATATGAATAAGTGCTATGTGTCGTTTCAAAAAATGTCAAAACTCGTGTCCGTTTCTTATCTTAGGTATTATTGCGACGAAACTGCCTCAATTGAATCATTCCTGCTAAAGTATTTCGGTGTAAACCACTTAGTAAATACCTTTTCGTATCAAAAGTACCTATTACTTGGTTTGTAATGATTTTATTATCAAGATACAAAATGGCAGCTCTTCGTAAACTTACTTATTGCGTAAATACTTAACTGTAAAACGGTGTAAAAGTTAAATACCTAGGTTGGCTTTTTTACGTACGCAAATACTCGTTTAAGGAATGCTGACAGTACAATTAGGTACTTCTAGCCTCTAGCTAAGATGCAATATGATTAAAGCTATTTAACCATACTTGTTTTGTATCTAAAAATAAGACAACAGTTTAGAAAAGTCAAGAGTAGTCTGTAGACTACTCTTGACTTTTCTAAAGTCAAAAGTCAAGAGTAGTCTACAGACTACTCTTGACTTTTCTAAACTGTTGTCTTATTTTTAGATACAAAACAAGTACAAAAAAAATAATAAATATAATATAATATAATAAACACGTTAAAATTACCAAGGCTTTAATACATTAAAGCCTTGGTAATTTTAACGTGTTTATTATCAAATTTAAAGAAATTATTGATAGGTATCATCAATACATATAAAACTCTTTTGAAGCTGACAGAGAATCAACGCACAGCCTAAACTATAAGTCCTAGAGGTATGAAATTTGGAGCGTAGTATCCTTATATAGTGTAGGGGCGCACTAAGAAAGGAATTTTGAAACGTCACACTCTAAAGGGTAGAACGCGAGCAACGCCGCGGGCGACGGCTAGTTATCAATAATTTCTTATTAAGTTGCATAACACTACTTTGATATGTAAGTGCTTTGAGAATAATAATGGACAATGCATGTCAAATTTCCATTATAATATCCAGCCATCATGAGTTGAACCGATCAGAGGCGCTAAGATTCCCGTCAAAGAGCCAAGGCACGAAACCTGTTCCATTGCATAATCAAAAATACATCGACCTTGAACAAATGGACAGCCCATGCAAAGCGGTAACCGGTCATTCATAACGGTGTATTTAACTGATAGAGGATAAAAAAGTTGTCCTTATACTGAAGTTGATTTCTCAGCTTTCCTTTTCGAAGCTTTCTTAGCCTAG
The DNA here is from genome assembly GCA_918843925.1 of Eulithis prunata. Lineage (NCBI taxonomy): Eukaryota > Metazoa > Arthropoda > Insecta > Lepidoptera > Geometridae > Eulithis > Eulithis prunata. The sequence continues at coordinate 2,195,160 of OU974014.1, read as the reverse complement.
TTGTTGGTACCAGGAAAGCTGGAGACTATTGCGGGTGTGTCATTTAAAAGAGACAAAGTGCAGAAACTTGTATTGATTTGTGTGGCGTAAAATAAGATTATTGAAAGTTAAAAGTAAGCTTCTGCGAATAGAGTGTGGTAAAGTATTTCAATCTGTGGTTTAAGCTTCATTAAGCAAATTGATGAATGACGAGATAGTCCAAGCGATAGTAATTGGTTGAGAAGCGTCGTAAATTGATAATGTTAGGTGGGGGATTGAATTTATATATTTTAACGGATTTTAATTATATTTAATTGTGTATTTTAGAAATGAAAATCAGACAGTTTCCATACAAATTTAAAATTTCATTATATTTAAACTTCATTTCATATCGGAAATAGGGTGAAAAATCGCCCCTGACGCTGTAAATATCATCTAAACTAGATACTAAATAATTTTTATTTCAGACTCAATACCTATTTCATTACTGCATGCATTATTATGTACACTGTAGATGTCCTTATTTATATACCTACCTTTTAAGATCTTTCAGACTTTCGTAGGAAAAACTTGTGTGAACTACACAAGTCTACAGAATGGACAATATCAGATTAGATATTTTCTGTTACGAATTTAGGCTAAGATGGAGCTCATAACGTTTCTTTCTTCATGCTTGATAGATTAAAATTAGTAGGTAGGTACCAAACAACTTGTGGATTTATTTTAGAAGCGTATATAACTATATTTACCTCTAGATTCCGATGAGCTAAATCTCATTTCGATATTGATTAATGCTGTTAATGCCAAGGATTAAACAGTAGGTGTTTGCATTAATGTGACAGGTTCGTATAACAGTTGAATAGACAATCTCAGTATTTGTGTCAAAAGCTGATGACCGATTGGTTCGGCAAACATTTTGACATGCTGTGGATGTCGGCTTCATAGTAGAATGTGACATTTAAAATAATTTGGCCTAGCATTCGGGGAAATACAAACGCACATGAAATGAAATGAAATGAAAGGGTCTGGGGCAAATTGGCTGGAGCCCAGGTCCCAAATTTTTTTTAAATAGGTATGCAATGATCGAACTTTCTTTGTTACAAAACACTTATAATTTAGTTTTAAAATATGTGACAATGGCATTATAAAGCAGCGGAAATCATTAGTTATTAGACATTTTACTTAGAAAAAAATGTCTTTTTCAATGTTGTTTATCGTATTTATAGGTGTTAACGTCAAAATAATAACTTTATTTTGCGTTTTTGTGATTGCTACTGCATAATATATTATGATAAAATCAACAGAAGTTATAAATTACAAAATTAATCAAAAAATTAACTAAATGTATTGAAATCGGGACCTGAAATGCCCCAACTCCTTTATTAAGAACCAAACGTCTGTTACATTGTGGTAGGTATGTGGTAATTCTTATAATAGGTAGGTAGTTAAGTAGTTTAATTGTATTAACAAAAATAGCATGCAATGATACTTACGAAGACAAATTAGTAAGGATACCACTAAAATTTTTGAGAAAATGTACCACCCATGGGGATAGGTACACTTTTCGGTTCCTTTTAGAGGGAATTCCGGTTCATTTCCGGTTCATTTTAACATAGACATAACTGCTTTAAATGTACCTACCTTAAACTACTGTTAAAAAATTGTATTATGAAGAAGACCACCAGACCAACACGGTCATATTTTTATGAATCATAATGAAGATTTGTGTCTCTGTCGTTACACGCAGTAATCATGAAACTTAAACTGCTCTTCGAACCGTAACGTTACAAGTACCTTCCTTTAAAACATTTCTTTTTAAGAAAAAATTAAATGTACTGTAATGTGTAATATTTTGGGGGTTTTCCCACGGAGTTTCGAGATGGGGTCCTTCAAAAGGCGGGTTTATCTCCTCTTAAAAGGCCGGCAGCGCACTAGCATCACATCTGGTGTTGCAGGTGTCCGTGGCCGGTGGTGACTACTTTCCATCAGGTGGCCCGCGTGCTCGTCTGCCATATGACATTTAAAAAAAAAAAACTTTCATAATAAAATGTAGTAAAATATAATTGTGATATTATTTTACCAAATATTTAATTTTATAGAAACTGCCTCTCTCTAATAAAAAAATAAAACCCTCAGAATTCATTTCCCTACGCACTTCCGTAAACTTGTAAATTATACTAAACTGCTAAAACTATACAAGTCAACAACCTCTACTGTCTTACTTATATCTCGAAAGGATACAAAGTTTTAAACAAGTAGCTATAGTGCAAATACCTACACAAAGCAGACGATCAGCTTATAAATTTACATTTATACAGTTTTAAATAATAAATTTATTCTTAATTAGTCTTAGTAGAAATTTTATATAATGTTGTACGTCCGAAACGGATAAACTGTTGGCTCTATTATAAGTTATTTCTAACATCTTTATGTACACAGTTAAACAATAATAGTACATTATGGTACAAGTGTGTAACATTGGTGATTACCGCCGAGGTGCCATTGAGACCCGAGCCGTAGGCGAGGGTCTTAAGAGAGCCGAGGACGGTAATCATCAATACACACGTGTATCATACGACGTTTTTCAACACACTTGTGAATAAAATAACTATAATTTCAACAGTAAAAAAGAGGTGTAAAAAATGTTTCGCTATGGCGGGAATAACTAATCAGTTTTCCTATGCGCGCGCATTGCCATCAACCACAGACTAAAGAGATGAGGTTTTTTTTTGATTTTCCGCGCTTACGGTTTGCGCCTATTCTGCCACGTACAAAATGGGGAATTTAAAGTTTTTTTTTTATTACAGAGAAAACAAAAGGTATATTTGAGTGAAAGTTTTATTTTTTAAACACGTAACGAGTTAAAATTATCTATTTAAATAAGAAGTTGCATGAAATGAGCAAGCAATAGGAACATTAATTTATTTGTTCAATTCAACACGATTTTTTTTTTGAATAAAAACTTTTTTAAGGACAAAGCAACTCAACCAATAAAATTAAGAAAAAAATCTATAACTCACTAGTGAGTTATAGATTGATTATATCACAGTTTGATTATGGGTGTCATTATGTGCCTAATTGCGGTGACAAAAGAGCCACTTTATGAGCAAGTGTGTTGAAAAATATTCTTATTCTTATTCTTATAACAATACTTAAAATACTTCGTAAAAGCCCACATTTATATGCCCCGCGTATTTCGTATGCACGCACGGCATGCTAAGTGATGTATTAAAAAACAATTCGCACGTAGGAATGAGCATAATGCACCAGTGTTTTGGTACCTAGTGCAGTAGACATCCGACTAAATATTTTCCTGGTTCACTTTTTTTTAAGTTGTGTGCTGCAGTGTGTTAATAAAACCACACCGTTATAGCATAACAGCATTGAAAATAGTTAATATTAAAAAAAAAAAAATGTATTAAAAAAACTGACTTTAAAGAACCGTTTTGATACTACAATATAAATAACACCTTGTTACGTCCGACTTTTTTAGAACTTTATCCGGCTTTTTTGCAACCCTTACGAAAGAAGTCTTCAAAAAAAAAAAAAAGGTAAGTCGTCGGTGGAGATTGTTGGGTTGTTGAGTATTCTACCGAGATTAATAACCTATTCAAAATTCATAGATTATACAGTCCAGGAAAATCTCATTACAGTTTTTTTTTGTTCTGGCGCTGAAGGCTTACCTTTTGCTAAGTCTTTTTTGGTTTCACTATTAGTTTTCATTAGGTATTGCCAGTACATACTACTAACCTAACATCTGTTTATCCATCAATATGATAGCCAAACCATTACTCATTGCATTGCGAGCATGGACGACGTACGTACGTGTACGTAGATACACGAACGAGCATTGTTGCTGATTATATTGAGCTACTTATAAGGAAGACGTACTTAGTTAAAAGTATTTCACTTATTTAGTAGGTACCCCACGACTACGTACGCGTGCGAAACTTTCCACCAAAATATCTGTCACTAGCATTATGTAGGTATATACGATGAACGAGAGATAACAATTTGACTTGATGGCCAGTATTTCATTTTTTTTTTCTGAAATATTAAGAACAAAGAAACCGATAAATAGCAATAAAATAAAAAAATTGTCAGGGGAACGAACGTAACTACGTAATAAATGTTCAAGAAAAGAGGTTTGCACTTTCCTCAGTAGGTAATGTTTGAAACGTTTGAATAGGTAGGAAGGAGATAGGTACCTAGGTGGTACTAGATAGGTAGGTATCACGCTTGAATTGCATGCAGCATTTCTTATTGAAATACGTACCTACCTACCTACTCGTAATTGCATGTTCAATGGTCGTGCATTCGGTGTAATTTTTATTAAAATTTATCGTTTTTTTCTCGCGACATGCGATTTATTAGGCTGATAATTTTATTTATTACCTACCTAGATTAGAGATTTCATTTTACTTATAACTTAGTGTCATGTTAAAACTCGCATCAAGAAAAATTTTTGTTATTTGAAATGTGAAATATCCAAGAATATTAATTAATTTAATTATTTATCCACATTCAGTAGAATTCTATGTACCTATAAAGCTTAATTAAGTATCTAACTTATTAACCGTAACTAAAAGTTGTTTGTAGAGCCATAAAGTAGAGCTAATACAAGAACTTTCTGAGCTTGATTTGTTGATATATTTATTGACTAGGTACAAGTTACGCGTTGGGCGCTTTAACTCTGCCACCGATACGACACTTCATGATATCGGATCGGCAGATTTTACCTCATATTTGTCGCTCGGAATTTAGTGACCGATAAGTCTTATGCCATCTCTTTTCGTTCTCGTGCAAGTTACTGAGCCTTTTATAGACCCGCTACAAATCGACAGAAGATTATGAAATTATTATGCCTTACGTATGCCGCGATAGATATTTTCTTCGAATCACTGAAATATCGTTATCGCATCGGTGTCGGTCTCGGCCAGTGTGCAATCGCTCATTAACACAGGCGAAAGTATCAACGGGTTGGTCTAGTTTCGCTAAACCGATTACCACTCGTTCATCTAATCCGGTGGTAAACTAAACGCCTTCATTAGACCATGTAGAATGCGATGATTAGATCATTTAGTAGAAGGTGATCAAATCTCTCGATATGTTAACTAGAAACACGAGCTAAATAGGTAGGTGCACATTCTCTAGGAAAAACTGGATATAGTTGTCTGTTTTTACGTTAGCTTCTTGGAATTAGTAGTTGGTAGGTAGATAATTAATAGTGTAATGTAGGTAAATAGGTTTGGACAAAATATATATTTTTTGTTTTGTTTGTGAATAGGTAAAGTAAGAAAAACTACATTCACAGCTATAAATCTTCAACCCTCCACATTCTTACCCTGACACTCCCTGGCATTGATATCGACGTAGTCAATTGCAAAAGTTATCAAAGTCAAAAGTTACGGCAATTTTTCAAGAGGATTGCTCTCTAAATGCAGACGCTAACAAACGCGATAACTGTGACATGAACGCGATGACCGCCCATTGATAGATTTTATCACGGATTTTTTTAAACATTAAGCTCACAATTCTTCTTCTTGCTCTTATCTTGTGGCACAATGTCTTTTTCTTCCATTCTCCTATCCTCCATCAACCGTCATCGTATTGCTCACTTCTTTCCTAAGCATATCATATTCACACAATCTAATCCTCATTAGGTAAGCTCACAACTTCAAGCTAACGAAAAGCTTTGTGTTTTCAAGTGGGTAAAACACAATGTCACATTTTCATGCAAACCAAACAATATTGGTATGATATGTAGCTTGATATGATACTTATCAATATATTAAACTCTTTTGAAGCTGACAGAGAATCAACGCACAGCCTAAACCATAAGTCCTAGAGGTATGAAATTTTGAGGGTAGTATCCTTATATAGTGTAGAGGTGCACTAAGAAAGGAATTTTGAAACGTCATACTCTGAAGGGTAGAACGCGAGCAACGCCGCGGGCGACGGCTAGTAACATATGTAGCTTCTGCAGAAGCGCATTGTCGTGCATGCTTAGCTATGGAGGGCATCAAATCGTGCGCTACCTTGGGGTCGACAGCCAGCCGCCGAGGTCACTACGAACTAAGATACCATGGGTTGATAATGATACATTGTTGTCAGTAAGCTTGCATGCTCCAAGGTTCTGTTACTATACAGCCTCTCAAGCCATAAGTTGTCGTTCTATGAACGCTAGAGAACCGAAAACGTCATAGGCGGTTTGTCATGTAATTTTCATACATTTCACCAAGAATCTGGAGTTCGTTTTCTATTCTTTAGCAAGAATATTACCTTGGGTAGGCTCGTCATAAAATTTTCACACTGTGGTACTATGCAATCGAAGAAAGAGCTAAAATAGCATGGTGATCTGAGTTTTCTACCCTTCGAAAGAAAAAGATTTTTATGTTTAGCTACTAGGGAGCTTTGCTTGGAAAATTTGATGCCTGCAGGCTCATGTTTGATAGAAACATGATGTCATCATCGAGTTATTAAGTAGAGAGGGATCAAAATAACCTCCTGGCACACTATACGCTTTAATCAGCGACCTACATATTTACTTCGTTAGTCATTTCTTGAGATAAGTCGCAGGAAATTCCAATAAGGATAAATCAAATTCTCAATCCATGAATTCTTGATGAGTCAGATATTATGGTACTTACAAGTATTATGGGAAAAGGGAAAATATATATAATTTCCACTTTCTTTTTACAATTTCAATATTTTGATCGGATCTTTTTCTTTACTAAAGTACCTAAATATCATATTCTTACCTGCAATATTACCTGTATTTTCAGTTGAGCTAAAACTAAGTGGATACACTCTGTAAGATTCTAATTTGTCTCAAGTATATACGTGAAACCTCGCGAAACCATAGCTTTGAGTTTTTGTTTCGTTTCATACAGTATGCCTTCGTAAAATATGAGTTCTAAGTGGTAAGTACATATTGGACATGTTAAGTGGCATAGTCCACTACCGGTCGATGACCTCAAGGACCATTACCTGATCCTTTAGGTGACTATAAAGTTAGACTGCACTGGTAATTGGTATTGCTCAGATTGACCGCACGGGTTTTGTTAAGTAAATGCATTGTGCAACTTCCACTGCGCATATGCACGAGCTGCCCTTCTAGACGAGTTGATATTTTACAATCGCTAGTTTATAAATAAATTCAAAATTATATGAAAATCTTCTCTTCATCTTCTCTTTCATTAATGGCTACTGTCCCAAAGAGAATGCAAATACTGTCCATCATATCAACAGGCAATAGTGCAGAGTAGGTATGTCAAATCGATTCGTTTAGTTTTCTATTCTCTAACCGCTAATCGAATCGAATTGATACAGTCTAGCGATAGTAGATCGTCAACTTAGTAAAACGAGTTCAGTTTGTCTATGACTGTAAACCGGACTGCAACATGAAGTCAATTGCAGTCCATTTTAAATATAATTTAATTTAAATATCTTCATGAAGTCTGTTTGTTGCTAACGACATAATAAAACAGTTGTTTTTGCAAAATGGTCCGTTAGCTGAATTTATTCGACTTGACCGGTCTTAAAATATCGAAAACTATAAAAACTTGAACAGCAATCAGCTGTTTCGAGTTGTTGTATGGCTGTAGCCGCACTTGTGAGCATGACCGCGACCGACGACCGGTTTGCCCTACCTACTTACATTTCTGAAAGATTCGGTCTAGAGTCAACATTTTAATTCATAATTTGTTTTTTTTTTTATTCATCATGAACAAAAATACTTTATGTTTTTGATTCCACTTGCTCGGCGGTCAGACCGCTCTCCTCACGTGGAGTGGTTTTATTAAAATGAGCCTAGTGATTTTACTGCTTTTTACGTTGGCGTATTATAACCACTTTTAAAATAAACCGGCCATGCTCCACTGCCCAATTACAAGCCCGATATTTTCAATTTGTAATACTTTTTAGAGTTTTTTATAAACGCCGATGGCGCTTCGGTTAAATAAACTGACATGATAGATTGCTCATTAAAATATCTGCATAATAAATACTTATTTATCTCTATTTTGTTCTTCGAGCTTGAACTCGTATCAATATCATACACCTGTCAATTAGCAGTATAGCTAAAAGTTCATGTTTCATCAATTAAATGTAATAAAATTATCCAGGCCTGGATTCAAGGTGTTCTGAGATTTGGATTAATTGTTATTTTGAATTTTAATGGTTTCAAAACAATGGCCGGAAGTTCTTATAACAGTTTTAATATGACAAGTATCCGAGGTTTTATTATTTTGGGTAACAAAGAAGTTTGTTAATTAATTTAACAGGATTTTTTATAATATCTTTATACCTGCAAATCGCAGACTAAGTAGGTACGGTTATTTAGTTACTTAATATCCTTCTTTTGTTTAATTTTGTGATGGTTGGAAAATTTCACACAAAACAATTTTAGTCTGTAGGAATAGCTTGGTAAAAAAATTAAAAAAAAACGAGACATTCTATTTTATGAAAATGAATGAACGAAATAAATTAAATATTTAGTTCCGTTCCAAGACGTTTTTGCTAAGTATGCAGTTTATACTACTTAACATGTCTATAAACTGTATGTAAGTAACCAGATATTACGTCTAGATTAATTGTCAGCATAGCTCATCCATGTCCACCACGCCACGGTATTCTCTAGTGCTCAATTTAAATATTTCAAAGAACCGAGCGGCTACATTACACATTTTCCAGATTTGCTTAACTAAACACTGAGGTAAAGTGGTGTTTGCTATTCAACGCTGCTCGTCATTACGGTCTCTGACATCTATAGCATTCTTGACGAAGGTACATGTTGTCATGTGTTGGAAGCCGGCTTGGTGCCTGTAGACCTACCTATTAAAAGCCTTAGGCTGGGTTATTGGTCTGGAAATGAATAAAACCAGGCTTTGCGGAAAGCATTCTCATTCTAATTAGTTTTTTATAAAAAATGCTATTTTTCTGATCTTTTCTTATGACTCACATTGGTGGCAGTTTTATTGGAAACCAGTGATTTAGTAGTAGTAGTATAGTACTTAGGTATAACGAACATACAGTATAATGAACTAGGTACTTAGGTATATTCCTACTAACATTGTCAATTATTGCGTACGACTAAGGCTCAGTCGAGATTTTTATCCAGTGGCCTTGCGCTTCAAAAATGGTAATAAAATATGTAGGTATTCGTTACATCAACATACTAAGGCTGCAAAAACTAACGTATCTAAGTACTGTATTAATTAAAAACTATTTTTAAACATTTTACAGACGTAAATAAAATAATGAGACTGGAAGCAAGCAAGAAATTGAAAGCGCCAGTCTCCATCAGAATAATCATCATTAGAAACCGAACAAGATCACAGAACGATGTTGTTTCTTCAATTGCAGTTGCCTATAATATCACTCTCTTTGGAAAAGTTGAAACTACCAATCATGTAGATACAAGGTACTTATGCTTTCATAAATCTGATATCTAAGAGAAACCGTTTGTTGATCAATGTTTCCCATTTTCAATGGGCATGCATTCAAAACTATTCAGCGTATGGTTAGACTGCCACAGATTCTGCTATTTACGAGTATAACCATCTTGTCTATTATAGAGTTGAATAAAGGAGGCCGAAGTAAAGAGGTGGTAACTTTTTTTGACATTTTTAATTTTGAACGTCAGTCGATATTTTTCTAAATGCGGCTCTGTGAACTTCACCCAAAGTGGGTGGATAGAAAGATATAGTGTTAATTGGCACGAAGCCATCAATAAATAGAATAACAGAGTTCCCATTGCATTTTTATGCAAATCAACCAGCTCTACAAGAAGGTGCTTCGGCTCGGGTACAGGGAAATTGTGTAGAGCTAGTTTGCTGATGTAATTAAACTGAGAAAAATTAATGGGATAACTATATACAGATAAATACTTCTTCTTCTCTTATTTATGGCATCTGTCCGTTATTTCGTTTTCTTCAGACACCCAAGATTTTAGCTGAAACGTTACTGTTCAGCTAGCTGCTAGTGGTCTAAACACAGACAAACGAACGACGATGGTTCAGCTGCATTTCATCTGTCAAATGTCAAAGTTTAATAAACTCACCACAAAAGCCACAAACCAAGAAGTTGAAGTTGAAGTTCGTTAGTAGAATTAGCATTTACCTTTTGCTAAAGCTGAACTAGTGGAGCCCTATTTGGGTTCGTCGTAAAAGGCTCACCTACATCGAGCAAGTTTAAACTGCACCTACTTGATCGATATCTCGATACGAATTTCAATCTGTAGCAGATAAGAACTTCCTGTCGTTTGATTAGTTTATCGATTTCATAATTAGTGATATGATTTCTCTGGAAGGGAATGGCTGTCATTTCTAACGGAAATGTCTGTCATGTGGAGAAATACGTCAGTCATCCGGTGAAAATTGTATTTTGGGCTTGGCATCATGGACGTAACATAAAGGCTGGAGCATGCGTATACGTAGACGTAAGCGTAGACGTGCACGTACCACTGAGTTGTAATGTATGAAACTGTATGAGACAGGACACACTGTTTGCTTACGCGTACGCAAGCAGTGTGTCCTGTCCTGTCGTAGCACGTACCACTGAGTTGTACGCGTACGCAAACAGTGTGTCCTATCTCATACAGTTTCATACATTACAACTCAGTGCTACGTGCACGTCTACGCTTACGTCTACGGTATACGGATCCGGTCTGCTCCAGCCTAGCTTGGCATAGAGTATCTTAAGTATATGGCCAATATAGTTTAGGGTCGTAGTCATAGCATTAGCCATGGGAATAAGTGTGTATAGATTGGTTTCCTTAAATGATAGAATTCGTTTCCAGGTTTTGAAGGGAGAATGCACCATTTTGCCTTTGAAACTGGACTTCACTTGACTATTTTTGTATCTTTTTCTGTTCGATTCCTATCGTGTGGTTTGTAAAAAGGCTGGGTGAACAAAAAACAGGGTAGAAAAAAGTTAAGAATTTTATATTACATCGTCTTTGTGGGAAATGGTCTATACCTAAGGTCTATACCTACTAAAAGCTACGTTACGAACTAAATTATAGTCTTTAAAACATTTTACGCAGCATAAATTATCAAGTAGGAGATAAATAAAATTAATTAACATAAACCAGATGGCAATGGAAATAGCCTAGGAGCTGCGGAGTCAATTATTCACTGCGGCGACACAGGCTAAACACCTAATTGGTGATGGCGCCTACGGGAGCTAGCACCCGTATCTTTTTTATCACTCTACAGTGTAGATATAGAGTGATAAAAAAGATATATACGGGATACGGATTTTATATTATGTACCTAAAATGTACAATTGCAAAATATAGCAATGAAAAATTTTTATCAAAAAGTTTTGATATGTTTTTAAAAGTTTTGAAGTTATCGTTGATTTTCTGAAAAAAAAAACTCTTTACTTTGAATACCAGTGTACCTAATCGTAGGAACTACGTATTACATATTCTTTTACCATTACCACAGTACTCAACACCTAAAATGTACAAGAGCCAAATCTAGCATTGAAAGTTTTTATCAAAAAGTTTGCTAATTTTTAGGGTTAGCGTAGAATTGATTTTCTGAAAAAAATACTCATTACTTTGAATACCAGTGTAAAACTGCGTGACTACGCAATAGTATTGTATCTCGTTATCCATCCAGACTGAGCTGAGCCCTTATACTGAGTTTTTTTATGAGAATAGTGATGGATTAAGATGATGACCCTCCGGATGTTAAACGGATACCTCTCCCTATATAAAAATATTTTCACTAATTTGTGAAAATTATGTGCGACTAAAAATTGGTGTTTCCAACTATATGTTCTCAAATTCTACCTTATATAAAACACTGCAGACTTCTTCTGGTCAGAATCTACCAAAGTCGACTTTTGCAACATAGTTAGGTACTACCACAGATCATATAATACTATACGTACTACTTACTGATACATTGTTCGATATCGATAATTGTCGTATAATTAAGTTAATTTAATAGCGTTAGTTATGCACTAATTACGCTCGGCTATTTGATAAACACAGTAATCATAAGTAATAACCAGATCAATGTGCATATTCATTATTTCTTCTCTCATCTGTACGAATCTATATCCAAAGAAATTCAGTGTAAGTATTTTAATTTGTTCGTATAGAAATTTTGTAGTATTTACTTATGCGTAATTTTTTTTTTTTTTTTTTAAACTTGTTCTAGATACATCTCTGATCTCTCTCTATGTTTATATATACTATGTTATCGACCTCCGGTCTGGAAAGGGAGTGATGTAGCGCCATCTATCTCGCTACATGAGAACTATCCCAGATCGCGCAAACGAAGTTATCACGGAGTTTGAACATAAGTAATACTACCGAATACCATCCATTGGTCCTCGGACCCCGAGCCAAAGGTCGCTCGGCGTGGAAGATCTTCCCTTTTCGTAGGAGGACACATATCCTACCGTGTTCTCCTCATGGTATATAATTACAACTACCCGTTATGATTTCATAGTTTCATAACTTTCATAAGATTTTCGCTCGAGATAACAAAAAACTTTAAACGTACCTATGATACATCTAAAGTCATGTGTTCTTCTTATATTTTCTGTTTTCTTCTATAGCTATTGTAGAATGCAAAACAAAATGACTGCCGTGCCGACTTGAGACTTTGTTAATACCTCGTGCACACTATGCCATGCCCATGCCGCTATCGGAATGTATGGCGGCATCAATGCCGCGAACTTATTGCCACAGCAACATCGCCTTTATTTTCACTACGCGGCATACATGCCGGCAGCGGCATGGGCATAGTGTGCGGGGGCAGGGGCACTGAGTACGAATACTTAGCTTATCCGAGATACACTACGCGGTAACATCTGCTATGACATTACAACGTTACGCAGCCGAGATGACGTTGACGCGCAGTGTAAATTGAATAATGTGGTTTTCACTGCGGCGAGCGCGTTGAAGTCTTTTGTATGGAAACAGAAAAACGGACTTGTTAAGGTGAATATCATATACTTAACATCAGGTGAGCTATCAGCTTGTTCAATTAATTTTATCATAAAAAAATAAAAATAAATCTTTTGGCGTTGCACATGTTTTATACTTGACTGTAAAAATAACTAAATTAATTTATTAATTTAATTTATTAATAATTAAACTTGGTTAAATACTGTTGCATATGAATGGCAGCATAAAATAAAACCTAATAGTGTTGTTGAACGTCAAAAATGGTCCGGCTGTCTATCCGGGTTTTTAGATTTAGTTTGGCCTGTCCATTTTTATAACAAGATTCACAAGACAGGTTCCCTATTAAAAATTAGCTTTGCTCAGGATCATAAACAAGTTTACCAAGTGTTTTACGAGTTGAACAGTAAAACTGTAAATTTTAGCACACTACTCATTATAGTGATTAAAATATCTAAGCTTTTGTATTTTATATAGGAAAGGAACTTCATAATGCGAACTGCCAAGGAGTGGAACTCTCTGCCATCTTCAGTATTTCCTGAAAGATATAACCTTGGAATTTTCCAGAAAAGAGTGAATAGGTGGATTATAGCTAAGCGTGCTCCACCCTAGGCTGCAGCTACACTTACCACCAGGTGTGCTGGCAGCCAAATGCTTAGTTATAGCTCATTAAAAAAAAAAAAAAGGAAGTGACATTCCTTTCCTATACAAAAGCTACCGAGGAATTACGACAAATTCACATAGTTAAGCTATTTATATTATGAGAAGAATGGAATTAAGAAGCTGCGGTCACAGACAGAACGTTGACCGTCGATGTGGTTAGAAAAAAACGCGATAAGTAATACTTTAGCTAGTGGAAATCATTTTTAGATCCCTTAGAATTGCCTGAGGAAAATTCATTAAAATCATTAAAAAGAATTTATTTACCAAATATGTATATGAAAAAGAGCTAAATACTTATACTAGTGATACGTCAACTGTCATGTTTTTGTTTTTCCTATAAAAAGTATTTATCGTAGAGCAACGCGGCGCGAATAAGAATAGAAATAGAAAATATTTATTTTGTTATTATTTATTTATATTGTTATTGACTAACCGTTGCCCACGGCGTTGCTCGCGTTCTACCCTTTAGGGTGTGACGTTTCAAAATTCGTTTCTTAGTGCACCTCTACACTATATAAGGATACTACCAAATTTCATAGCTCTAGGACTTATGGTTTAGGCTGTGCGTTGTTTCTCTGTCAGCTTCAAAAGAGTTTTATATACATATTATTATATTGATGATGATTTCAAATCACAATGATGAAACTTAAAAATCAAGAAAAAATAAATTCACAGCTTCACAGCTATTCTCTCCCATTAAGAAAAGGTACGTAAACGTATGCGGTTCTATCAATATTTAATAATTTACAACTCCAACATAAAACATAAATAGAAAAACTTCAGAAGGAATGCCGCGTGAAAACCGGACTCGTAAAAAGCAGATAAAATTATGAATAATTACAATAATACCTCGACTGGCTTAGAGCCATTTTAATAATTGCTGCGGTATTTATTACCTTTATATCTAAGTATGAAATTCTCTGTGGCTTGTGAGATAGCTTCAGCTTATTATACCATTAGAATGTGTGAGATAGCGTCATAAACGTGGAGTGTTCACGCGCCTTTGATTAAGATGTTGCTTGGTTGGTATCCACACTTATTTTTTATTATATTATACCTACCTAAGTACTATAATATTTTTTATCATTACTTTTCTAGGGGTCCGCGGACTGAAAAAGGGACTTACCCAATTTATCATGCTCAATTAGAAAAAGAACTGATAATAATATACTGATAGCTGCAATACTTATGCAAAACAACTATTTGAGCGTTTTCATTATATTCTAAGAAAAAAAAACAATACTAACGTCATTCAAAATTCCAAGACGGCACCAATTCGGTCAAGCCTACTAAAGTGCAGGCGACAAAGTGCATCGGGCGCACGCGTTTGCGGTGCGTTGACCGGCGCGCGCGCATGACCCGGGAGTCGAGGTCAAGCGGTCACCGGTGTTAGGGCCCGCCTACACTGATAGCCCTAGGCCATACACGGGAACTCAAGTCCCAGTGTGGGAAAGGCAGAACGGGACTTTGAATTCAAGATTAGAATTGTGGTGAAGCATTATAACACATTATTGATATTTTATGTTATAGCGGTAGAGTAAATTACGGATTTACGCATTACGCTTTTCATGGATACCCATTTTAATCCCACAACTAAGTAGATAACTGTCTGGACTATGATGTTATGTCTATGTCATCGGACAGCTTCGCTAGAAACAAACGACAGCCGACTTGACAAATGACTTGACTTGACTTATTTATTACAATTTTAACACTTGACATTGGCAAATTGTCTGTCGAAATGACGGACACAGGCCATTAACGAAGAGAAGAAGAATACTTCATAATTTTCAGAAATATTTTATAGCTCTAGCAAACCTTTTATTATTTACACCATCATAAATCAACTTGACACCCAACAAAGGTATTTTCTGAAAACATATAGGTACTAGTTTTGACTAAAACGATTCTAAAAACGATAAACCTTTTATGGTGTTTAAGTGAAGTCATGAAACTACGAGAAATTCATCAAAATGACACCTCAACATCTTCAGTTTTTATTGAATTTCTAAGCAAAATTCTAACTGCATTTTACTGCAATCTTGAACTTATATGGCCACATATAGGAATAAAATAATCCTTTATAGCATTTCTAGGAGTTATATAAGCTTTTTAGGCTTACTAACTACTGCAATATTTCATGGTCCGCTTGTGGACAAATATGGACAAATGCCTGCGTAAGTCAAGTAAGATAAATTATGGCCGGATTAAATTGTCTCGCAACAATGTAGCTTAGGCTTAGACTACCTGATAGCTACCTAATAAATCAGAAAAGACGGAAAATCATATTTGCATAAAAAGTCGGACACATAAAAGTCATTGTTAAGAGGCATATCATCACACTGCATCAGAGCTCGATTACTGTCAAATTTCGATATCTGAGCCTTCACACTACAACAAACAGAGGGTGCAGTCGCTTTACGCTTGATTTTTTACATAGGCAGTGGTTACCACTTAACATCAGGTGAGTCATCGGTTTGTTCCATCATTGAGTTGTACATGTCATGTCGTATGTTGTACACTTGTTGTACATGATCAAAACTAGTTAGTCAGTGTAGTCATACTATGCGTTCCATACAAGATTACGATCGATCGTTGGGCGCGAAAATTGACATAAGTCCGACCTCCACGAGCGCTCAAGCGCGAATGAGTTTGAGCGGCCGACGCGTCTAATTTTATAATATTTGAATATCGTTTATTTTAAGTTTTATTTTATTTTCTAAGAAAAATAAAGTATGTTGTCTTGTTCGTAATGAACTAACGTTTATTCTGGTATAGATTTCATTCGCCAATATGAATTTAGTATGGAGATATTCACAGCTAACTCTGAACGTTTTTAGGAGTTTTATGGAATTGGTGTTTTTTATAGATTTCCAAGACATTGTTCTGAATTCCAAGGCCACATTGGAATTAACCACTACTCAAGACATATTATTGTATAGATTTCATTTTCTCTGCTTTGTACAGTTATCCAATCAAAGAGCTTGAAAAAATGCCCGCGCGAGTTTTTTCAAAAACATGCTTCGGAATATCGGCTATAAATAAGTATATAAGACAAAATTGGGAAAAGCGAGGCCACTATGGAGTATATTTAAAGCTGTTCTTCTTTATACAACAAGTTGAAATTGTCGAAAAGTTACAGTTTCTCTGGATAAGAACGCCAAAAATAGGGATAATCACGCTTTCAGTGAGGCCCCTTAAAATTTTTATTTATAGTTAATTTTTGTATATCCAAATTAAATCCCTTCCTTCTGAATCTACGGGGAGCCAAACTACCAAGGAGTCAAGGCGTTTCACAAGTGTTTAAATTTAACTTTACTTGTAGTTATTACTGTACTAAATTGTACTTATAGTGTTGTACGTGACGCAGCGTAAAGTAAAACGTCCGACTTATTTATGGCCGGATGTCTAGCGCATGCAGCCTCTACTCGTGGAGTGCTCGCCTGCCGACAAAACGCGACTCTACCCGAATGATTTATCTAGGACTTAGAGCTTTATTTATGCAACAATGAATTTGCAAACTAAACAAGCTTTTGTTTTAACTAAACAAGCTTTTGTTTATAAAAATTAAAAACATATAAAAATTAAATTACGATGTAGGTAATAAACAAAACAAACCTTTCTGAAGCTCACTACTCTGAATACAATCACCAATTTTTTTATGATAGAGATAGATAGAGAGAGAGCAATATTTTTATTTTACTCGGCTGTTTATTTATGATATCTATCATAAACAAATCAATTTGAATTTGTAATCTCAATATAAACCTCATAAAGAATATCACTCAAATTTCGACGTTTTGAGTCTTTACCGAATTTTTAATCTCTAAGTGTCTGTCCGAAAGAACGTAAAAACAATAAAAATATAGCTAAAGTGCTCAGACACTTTTGGCGCTGGCTAACTCCGTAGCGGAAAGCAAAATTTAGTGATTTTATTTGAATTTTCCACGTTGCTGTGTAACCAAGTGAATAGCCAGCTGCTACATTATAATTTGTTTACCGGCTACTGTTACTGCTTGTTATTATAAGCTTTAAACATAAGTCACTGTACATTGTACGCCCATTGTACATTTAATGCAACCCGTTTTGTTTATATCATAGGAATATGTTTCGGTGTTATTTATGTACAATAAAGCGTTTTCATTCATTCACTGCTTTGCCTCGGGTTTGACCAATCACAATATATCTCTATACCTGCGTGAGTAACCTAATTATAAGCTTCTCTTCGTTCAAAAGCACCGCTCCCAGGGAAAGATCAGAATATATTATGCTAGAGAAAACCCGAACGAGCTGGTTCAGCTGAAACCGAACTGAACGGTTTCCGCCACTGTCTTGGATGTAAGCACCTTACCTACTTATAATGTTTCGAATAACTTTATTGGCACTCAAAATAAAAATTGAACTGGTTTAGAGTATTTCAGAATATCATAAGTCCAACATATATCCATAAAGATATAAAACAATAGCAGTTACTTACTGCTTGGAATTCACGACGCCTTGTAAGAAGGAATTCTTTGGTTTTAAAATCAGGTTTTATACGTGCCTCACTTACACGGAGAAAAGCTATGAGATAATGTTATAAAATTGTTTAGCGTGCTTGGATATCGCATCAATAAAGCCTGCCTTATATCTTACGAAAAGCAGTAGTGGCAACTGCGGTGCTCCATTCCATAGCCAGTCAATTAAATCGAATAAGATAATTATGGACCTAATACGAACTGTTACTCAATATTATTCCACGCACGTGCGATCGACAGCCTCTGTTGATGTTACAGCCGTAAATGACGGCCCGTTGTAAAGTCGTTATATATCGCAGGAGTGGTAAAATCAACTGTCTTTGACATAAGGTTAACAATCACGCGACCATACTGCAGCCGTGACGACGTTCAAGACTTAGAACCCCCAGGCTTGTAGCCAAATAGACCAATAGGCTATCCGGTTAGGTATATCTAAAACTGGAAATGCCACATACCATCAATTCTATCTTATCTAGCCTACTTGCTGGATTGCGATAGGTTTTTATAGATCTCACCATGTATCACATCTCTATTAGGCGATTACTTAGAGCATCAGTGATCAAGTGCTAGACCGTGCACTAATGGGTGCTTTTATTTATGTGAGCACTGCCAGTCTCAAACGGTGAAAGAAAACATTGTGAGGAAACCCGCGGTTTAATCCACACGCGTTGATCTAATCTCCTATGGATAAAGCCGTCTGGGCTGAGAGGGTGATAGGTATTTATATAGGTTCTGAGCAAACTTACTCTATTTATAATTTTTTTATATAAGCATTTTGCAGCCTACGAGGCCTATTGTGACCCTTCATCTCAATCATGTCCCAGGCACTACAGCGTATTAAGTCAAAGTTCCCAGAAACCAAGCATGTGACTCTAGACAAAACACTAACAATCCTACTAATATGTAAGTACCTATGGATGTTTGTTACTCTTTCACGTAAAAACTACTGATCCGATTTTGATGAAACTTGAAATATACAGGGTGTTACCAGACCACTTCCGAAAACTTGGAGGTTCATATCAGACCATGATACTGAAAACATTAAGCGAAAAAAATCGCGAAAAAAAAAATTTACTTGATTATCTCTTTTTAATTTTTTTTCTAGTTACATACACACAGTACAACATAATAAGACATATCTACCTAATTATCTCATTTAAAAAAGCAAAAAAACAAATAAAATAAATAAAGCAGCAATGTACACGCAGCACGCAGATTATGTCTACTACAGCATGAACAGCTGAGAGTTCATCGCGGGTCATTCAAGTACGCGACGTGCGAGCGACCTACGTTAGTACCTACCTACGTTAGTAGGCACTTACGACACAGAATAAATAATAGTACTACGCCTCGACCTTACCTACGTGAATGCGTACATTGCGGGCTGGCGAAATAAATACAAATCTTTAAACATTGTTTTCTCCGGCTATAATTATTTTTCAGGATAACTGTTTTTTTTTTGGTTGGGTTTTGGTGTGCTGTAGCTCCCCCTTTCGTTTTCGGAAGTGGTCTGGTAACACCCTGTATATTGTCCGTGACCTGGATTAACACATAGGCTACTTGTTATCCCAAAAAATCACCTAGTATTCCATAGTTTTTTGCACTGCTCCTGGACAAAGACGAAGGATTGTTCATGGTTAGTTGGTAAAACATAAAATAAATGAAAAAATGCCGTAAACACGAGATTGTACTAGAGTGCCCATAACAT
This sequence comes from Eulithis prunata, assembly GCA_918843925.1. Lineage (NCBI taxonomy): Eukaryota > Metazoa > Arthropoda > Insecta > Lepidoptera > Geometridae > Eulithis > Eulithis prunata. The sequence goes on along the minus strand of OU974014.1, from coordinate 2,175,365 downwards.
AAATTATTTCATGGATATTTTATAGGAACATTCATTTCCATATGTACAGTACTTATAGCATGGACTAGGCCATGTTTATAGGGACTAAAACCAGTAGTTGTACTCATTAGGCACACAATACTTTTCAAATTGTATCCTTAAAATAAAATAGATACTTCACTAAGAAACTGCGGGATGCTTCATCCCGCATTTTAGTGAAAACATATCTACTATGCGTTCACTTTTATCGTTGTCTGTACCAAACAATAAAGCCTCTTATTGTTTCGCGGAAAAGCGACTCGAGTACTTGAGTGTCCATTTTGCAAAGACAATAGATAGATATCATAAAATAGGGTTGTGAAACATCTCTCTATTTATATTTACCAACTAAAAAACTTTGTTGAATTGTTTCAGCTCCATCTGATACAATAAAAAAAAAAATTAAGCAGTCAATAAAATTAATACTTCATGCCATCCACAACAGATGGTTAATTATTGTTATATTCTTATTTTCAAGAAGCCATTTTTTATGTAATACGCACACAGAATAATAATCAGAATATCTAAAATGACCTATCCGGCTTTTTGACATTCTGTCCTACTTTTCTGTACCACACCCAGCACTAGTCGTAAAGCTATGATTTATTGTTAAAGTTAAAAGCCTGCACTGTGCCTTCGAACTAAATAAAGGTTCATTAGCATCTCCGTTGATTAGTTTTTATGACTTGTAGGGCTCTTGGTGTAGCATAACATAGTTTAGCTTGTTGCTACGTGGTCACTATTTATGGAAAAGGAATGCTTCGATGTCAGGCTCTTGCACTCGGAGGCCGGAAGACGGTCTAAATAGCTACTCATTCAACCAACAATACATTTTACAGCTAAGAAGTTTTGCCTACCTAAACATTTACAAATTATATTCAATAATTTTATTAATTACTAGCCGTCGCCCGCGGCGTTGCACGCGTTCTAGACCCTTTAGAGTCTGACTTTTCAAAATTCCTTTCTTAGTGCACCCCTGTACTATATAAGGATATATACTACCCTTCAAATTTCATACCACTAGGACTTATAGTTTAGGCTGTGCGTTGATTCTCTGTCAGCTTCAAAAGTGTTTTGTATATATTGACTAGCCGTCGCCCGCGGCGTTGCTCGCGTTCTAGACCCTTTAGGGTGCGACTTTTCAAAATTCCTTTCTTAGTGCACCCCTACACTATATAAGGATACTACCCTCCAAATTTCATACCTCTAGGACTTTTGGTTTAGGCTGTGCGTTGATTCTCTGTCAGCTTCAAAATAGTTTTATATATATTGATGATGATGATTGATGATTTAGATTAAGTCATTGCGTGTCAGTCAATAATTCTAATCGTTCTGTATATAATATGTCTCTTTTGTTGTTGCAGGATAGCAGTGCTTCTGGTCAGCGTCACAGTGACCCTCGCCGCTCCGTCGTATTCCAAAAATGAAGAGAATCTCACAACCGACCACAAAGACAAATCGACCCACGACCTACTCAGCTCACTCGGCCTCAAGAAGCTAAGGATACCAGCCGCTCATCACAGGAAGCGATTCTCAGAGCAAGGCAGAAGGCACGGGACTGGTGACTCGCGGATGTACGTCATCAAACTACCTCCAAACACGTCTTACTACACAAGACCGGAGCCAGCACCTGCAGCTGCGAGAACCCTACCTCTGCAGATGACGAGCAACGGCAAACCGGCCAGGGTGTACCACTGGAACATACCAGTGCTGCAGAAGATCGCGAAGAATAGGCCCCAAGCGCGCTTTGATGATGACGCAGTGAATGTGGAAAGTACTCCGACCTGGCCGAAGGTCAGTCATCCGAACGCTATAGATGCTCTTGCGTACTATGTCCCCGCGAAGAAGACCTCGTTCAGGAAGTTTTATTCTGGTAATGGAAAGCCGAAGTCATTCTACATTATTGATAAAAACAAGAAGAATGTGGAGTACCACAAACTGCTGCCGTAATTCTGAAGAATGGAGTATAAATTCTAGATTTTAAAATTTTCAGTCACAATTTTTTATTGACTTTGACTAATTTATATACCTTTACGAATTGGTAGAATAAGTAATGAAAGCAAATAGCATTGTTATATTACAAACAATAGAATTTGGTAGTGACTATTTATAGTTATACAAGTTTACTCTAGAACTAATAAATAAAGTTAAAAGTAGATAAGTAAGTTTAGACGATGTGGTATAACATAGTGCTATGATTTTATTTTGAAGACGTCTCACGGCTATCAATTTATTATTGTAGCTTATATACTTACCCAATTTTTGTAATGATTTTTTAATAGAACTGAGCATGCAGGAACGTAAGGATACACATAAACTAAGTAGGTATTTACAACTCTTGTAAATAGATATTTTCTTAGATATAAGAAATCAATACATAGGTGCTTATGTAGTTATGATAATTAAGACTGCGTTACGAATTTAAATTATTAAGCTACATATCTAGCTACGTTATCATAGATTAAAAAACTAAATAGTGTGCTTACTAGACCACGGGATATACTGAATACTGAATAGAATATAAAGGTGCATGCTCACTAACGCGGAGCAGAAGAAGCAGAGACAAGACGTACAAGGGATCTAATTATGTCGTATGAAACTATAAAAATCTTTTCTGAAACACAGAATGTGCGACGTATAAGTTTAATTCACTGATGACTAAAGATAAAAATATTAATCCAAACGTATAGTATTGTATAATCTGTGCCCAATCTAAGGAAACTAGACAGTTGTTCATGAAAACTCTTCGCGTTACGCCAATTTGGGGTCAACCTGCTAATAACAAACACCCTATACCCTTTCTTTCGTAAGACAGAAAAACAGACATGCTCATTATTACTCATGCCACAGATCATATAATACTATATTACTAACTAGTACTCATGCTAAGTGGCTGCAGTGCAAAATGCCATCATTTTGACAGAATGAGTCTACGAAATATCTCACGTGCGCATTCTCCCGCTTGGCAATAAAAAATGAAATAATATAGGCCAAGTGCGACGCCAATAAATAAATAAAAAATATATATATATGGGCCAAATATTTACTAAGGATTTCTGAAAAAAAAAACTGAAATCCCCACTGGTAGGGATTTCTGAAATATATTAAAACAAAGGAAGTCCGTTCAATTTGAACCTCGCAACTGCAATGTCTTCGCCGCGTCTTTAGAGTCACAGCAAACTTCCATCTTCATTCTTTGTTCCAAGTTAAAGTATTTTTTTTAATAGGCTATCATTTACTCCGGCCCGGTTCCTCTGGCTAAAATCAATGCTACAGTTTCTATTTGTTTTGCATTTATTAGTTCATATGATAAGGCATAGATATAAGTCTACATCTCAAATTAAATGCAGATTTTGTACCTACGTAGTTATAGTGATTGGTTAAGTGTACACATACAGGTGAAAATGCCACTTCCTCGCTCAAAAGGAGATTATTCCCAGATAAATTGTTAATTCATTATTTTCATTTAGAATATACTTTTATTTGGCTTTTTATAAATTTGTCAGTTTCTGGGAGTGGTATTTACTGCCTCTATTTATTGTAGGTACAATTTAGGAATTTAGGAATTACTCGTACCTATGTGAATAAAAACTTGAAAATCTGAATCTGTTGTTTTATTTTAGTTTTTTTTTCAGTTGTAAGGAAGGTGAAAATAAGAGCTCTTCATAACGAGATGAACAACCAACAACATTTTACATTATGTACAATTTTGAGCTATTTATTACAATTTACACTTTAATTACTCGAAAAACGTAATATTACATGTTACATTGATAAACAAAAAAGTAGCAACTCCAAATATTTATTTAACTTTCTCAAAATATTGTAGATGTCTTATTACACAAATTATTAGAAAAATACCGATAAATCGTAGCCAATGAAAAGATCATTGATCGTAGCCTAGCCACTACGTGACCCGCCTACGCCGTAGCACATTCGTAGCACAGACCAATAGGGCGTAGCGTAGAGGCTACGAATGTAGAGTTCATTTTAGTTTTATTTGTAGATCAATAAATCTGATACATTAGCTTCAATTTAGGTAAGTTAAAAATAAAGAGATAAAAGTTTTATAATATTGGAAAATATGATGGTGCTGATGATGATATGAACATGTGCCGTATAATCAAACTCGCAAATCATGGTAAATAAATAAATAATAATAATAAATATTCACGGACACTTAACACAGCGCCTTCTAGTCCCATACTAAGCAAAGCTTGTACGATGGAAACTAGATGGCTGATAGAATACATACATACATTTTTTTTTGTAAATACATACTTATAATACATAGAAATACCACGTTCTTAGTCAAAATTATATTCTTTAAAGTAAAGGATTCGACAAGCTACTGAGTTTATTGGAGCAAAAATAATAGTGATCAGTTTGGTAAACCAAAAAGAAAGATGTTGATAAAATTGTAACCCTCCTTTCGATTTGAAGCCGGTAAAAATTGCTAGATAGGTATCTTTACTGCCATCTCTTGCATTGCACTGAAAACAAATTACATGTAGAGCTTCTCTTCTGAGAGCATGAAACCAACACTCAAATTGACAAAAACTTACTTGCTTATAGCACAGATGGCGCTATACAAACTGATACTGCTTTACCGACGCTGCTTATGTCACGGCATGCGCGGCAGGCTGCGCGATTTATAAAAATCCTTCCAAATCAAATGCCATCAGCCTGAAATCCATAATCATTGACGCTCCTTGCAATAATGTCAGCAGTCGATACCGACCCGGAAAACATAAATAAAAATGCTGATAATACACAAAATAATACAGCACACTATAGTGTAAAACAAAGCAACAGTGTTAAAATTAGGAGGAACGATTGCAGTGCGAATGACAGTACTGTTATACAAGTAAAAAGTGCTATTCCCAGGCGGAGGTGAGTTTCATCGATTTTTTTGAAAATTATGAAATACATTTTCCTTGCTAATTACAAAAATAGAGCTTACTTAGGTACGTAAATACTTATATCTATCAACGTAACTATACGCCCGGTCCTGAAGTCAGTAGAAAAAGAAACGTGACCGCCAAACCGCTCCAGATTTCCTGGATATAATTAACAACAGTTGCTAAAAATACTCAAACACAGTATGAAAACATAAATACATAGAACTATTACACTACGGGAGTATCATTTTATTTCGTGCGTCGCGTATCGCGTACTTACTCTTGCAGAAATGTTAGCGAATTCCGCTGTAAGGGAGAGGGTGCTTACATAGAATATCGTACAGTTACTTAGAAGCTATCCTTCCTCCTTCCCCAACAATAACTTTTAAACGTACCTACCTACTCTTACTGTATTGATTTTATACCGCCCTATAGTAGGTTAGGTAGGTACGCGGTGCTCGTAATCTTATCAGTTAGTTGAGTACCTACCTACCTGGCTATATTTATATTAACACGAAATAGTGACCCATATTTTTAGTTAGGTATACGTGTATACCTATCTATGTTATTATCAGCGATGCAATTGGTTATTTATTATGATGCTGTTAAAGTTAAGTTAGGTGTTTTTTTTTCTTTAACACATCCAAATATTGATTTTGGTAATCTGAGTTTAACACATACCTACCTAGTAGATTTTTTTTTTTCGTAGTTAGAATTTTTTTTTTGTTTATTTAACTACATACAGTGTTGACCGATTGTTTGCAATTTTCTAAACAAAATAATTTGACAGCACTGAAAATGTTACCGTCCCTTTCTAGGCAGCTATATTTTTTTGCATTGTCAGGTTAGTTGAGAACCCCTGGGCTCAGCCCCTAGGTAATCTATCTAGTCTACCTAGGTATTAATAATAAACTACGTACCTACCACGTGTTCATGGAAAAAGAAAAAACAAGGAAAAAGCTAAGCAAGAAGGTACAGTCAGCATCAAAAGTGAATCACTTTTTAGGATATCAAAATGTATTGTTATATTATTTGCTCAAGTCAAAATATTGTTCAAAGAATGGGCTCCAGTTCATCATATCTGAATAAGTGCTAAATTGTTCATCATGCCTGAGATTCCTCGAAACCTGGTTTTCAGAGCTGATGAATATCCTCATAACTTGGAAACGACTGCACCAATTTTCACCAAACATAGCTAGGAAAGAACCATCTCAGATCAACAAACTATCATACGAAAAAAACCACATTTGGAGCCCTACTTTCGGAACTACAAAGACAAACACAGACACACAACGCCGTCAAACTTATAGCACCCCTTCCGTTTTTTAATCGAGGGGTAAAATAAGAGAACCAATGACAGTACGCAGAGTTCACGAGTTCACACTATAATGTCCTAGTTGTGCAATACGGCTATGTCATAATCTGTACCGAAGGCTGACCGCCGTGTTAGGACTTTGTACAAACACGCTTAGTAATTAAGTACTATTTTGCATTGTACAAATATTTGTTTTTGTTTTTTTTTATGATAAAAGTAATGGAACAAGCTGATAGCTCACCTGATGTTAAGTAGTAACTTCTGCCTATAACAATGCATTACCTCACAGAGCAAGTCCAATGAGGACGTGCCCTGTAAGGCAATGCACTCCGTCCATCACTCTGAGACGTAAAGATCTTGAAGTCTCATGTGCCTGTAATTACACCGGCGCCCTTACCCTTCAAACCGGAACACAGCAATGCGAGCCTCACTGCTTGGCGGCAGAAATAAGTACGGTGGTAGTACTTCCCCGGACGAGCTCTCACAAAGAGCTCTATTACTACTACTACTACTATTTGTATGGTAGTACCACTACCTGTACCGTATGAGCTAGTAACTCTGGTAACGAAGTTTTAAGCCCGTTTTATGCACTCAGATGCAAATGCCACTAGTGGTCACCCATCGAAATAGTGAACTGTATCAACAGGGATCCACCCTTACCAGTACCCACCTGATCTCCACTACCATTTCGCTTCGCGGTAAGGGTGCATGGCTAAAGATCAAAATATGTACTATAGGTGAAGAAACCAAATTTTTAGAGCAGTGATCGGAAGAGCACCAATTATTTCCATTTTGTAGAAATTACATCAAATTGGTCTCATTTATACCATTATCATTATTTTAATAAGGATCTAGTCTGATGTATTACACGCCTAACGGAAAATAGAGCTAAGTACTAAATTTAATATCAATGTCAAAAAAATCCTAATAATTAATTAATAACCAAATTCTAAAAATAATGATGAGGATAATTCATCATCATTATGGTAGCTGCTAAATAATAGCCAGCCAACCATAACATGAAGCCGTATTCATTCTGAAATTAAAAAAACCCCCTGTCGTTCCCTGGTACGGTATACAAAAAATCCCAATAGGTGTTAGCAATACCTACCTACTTGGTCAAGGTTTTTTTATATACCTAATAAATACGTAATGTACCTGCTGAACAAACTGAAACTATATCCGTGTATTATATCGATAATACATTTATAAGTAGGTATGCTAAGTATTGAAATGCAAATATTGTATATTGTATGACAGGCGTCATGGCTCAGTCGGTAGTAGCTCTGCCTTCCGTGCTGTGAGTCGTGGGTTCGATCCCCAAGAAGAACAAACATTTGTGTGTTGTAAACATAGATGTTTGTTCTGTGTCTGGGTGTTTCTATGCATTAAAAGTTTGTATTTACAAAAAAAAAATTGTATGTACGTATTCTATCAGCCATCTAGTTTCCATCGTACAAGCTTTGCTTAGTTTGGGACTAGAAGGCGTTGTGTTAAGTGTCCGTGAATATTTATTGTGATCGATAAGAACATGCCTGATATCAAGATAGTGATATTTTATCCTTGTACTTGCGTTAGTTTGCTCATACTAGCATCCTAGTAATCTGTGATACTAGCACATTACTAATACCACAGATGCTTTCACACATACCTAATGTCAATTAAAATTTATAATAAACTTCCAGTAGAAATAAGAAACATACAAAAAGACTCCCTATTCACTAAAACACAAAAGTCTTATCTAATTGACAAAACCTACTATGACATAAACGATTATTTATACTAGTAATTATTATGACATGCCTAAATACCTACCTAATTTACTTAAATTCATGTTCTAACTAAATAAAAGCGAAACTCGACACTAATCTACGAACGTTTAAATGAAATACTATAGTAAAATCAAAACTTGACATCTCTTCTCACATACATAAGTACGTAACATACAAACTTTGAAATAATTATGATTATTAACCCACCCATAAATAACCGTTTACTCTCTGTAGATCCAGTGATCAAGATCCATTTGATTCCATTGAGAAAACTTTTTCTCTTTAGATCCATTTCTGATGATTTAGTTCCAACAAGAACTTTTATCATCTGTAGATCCAATGATCAAAGTGATTTTGTTCCAGTGCGTGACGCTGGCAGAAATGTCAGATTATGGACGATTGCCATAAAAAAAAAACCCACCCATAATTCATAATTTTTTTTTAAATACCTTCCTTATGTACGAACAGTTTCAGTAAGAAAGACTGCCTAGCAAATACATTGTCAGCCTACCATGTACCTACCTACTAGCAATCTACTACCTATTTATAAACCTCGGTCGTACCTGAGCGAGGTCCATAAGCTACCTATTTACAACCAAAACCTATGTAAAATTCATGTAACTATGCGTGACGTAGGTCTCTCCCAAGACGTGCCATTGAGCCCGGTCTTGCTCTTCTCATCCAGTGTTGGCCAGCTACATTTCGCAGATCGTTGCCCCACCTCGCCGGAGTATCATAAGCATCATATCAAAACCTTGATATTTCAACTGATACTCGCGAAGTGAAAATGGTAGTGGAGTTCAGAACTTTCGACATAATTCCCAAATCATTTATTATTTATTATCACCTTGTTTCAACTTATGAAGTTAAATACATTGCATTTTTCATTTAGGTCTACTTTGGTTTCATCTACTCGTAATCCAAAAACAAATGAAAACAATACTAGTTCTAAAAGAAACTATTGATTTTGTTGGTCATCTTTCGTAGTAGTCTGCTACGAGACCGCTACGCTTGCTACGAAAAACATAATGATACTTTTAAAACATTACTAATACGTCAACAGTTTAATTTACAATCCGGAAGTTTCTTGTTCGTTCTTCTAGGTTTGTTGGCATTATCACGGGTTCAAAATGCTCAAGTAGTCGAGACTCAAGCATAGACTTTTGTGCTCAAATCAAAGTATTTTGAGTCAATTTTTTTTGTGCGAATACGGCTCTTAATTAATATATTGTGTTTTCAGACACGATCTACTAAAATGGTATGGCTGGGGATACAAGGATTCCATGTTCCTGATACACGGGGAAACTGCATCCTTCACAGGCGACAGGTGAGATTTTGTTTTGTTTTGAGAAGATTTTTGAAATAAAAAAAGAACCAATCATGCCAAAAGTATCACGTAGAAAAACTGAACACTCCTTAAGCAAAAAAGAGGCCCGAAAAAAGGTGCTGCTTGTCTGTTTGTCGTTGCAATCGTAGCTCCGAAAGTAGGGCTCCAATTTCAATGCAGTTTCTTGTAAGAAAGTTGGTTGATCTGGGATAGTTCTTAGCGATTTTTTGGTGAAAATTGGTGCAGCCGCCTAGCCGTTTCCAAATTACGAGCATATTATAAGATCTGAAGCCAGTATTGAGAAATCTCAACCATAATAGCAGTTCAGAATATTCTGTTCATCTCAATGTTCAGATTTGATGAACTGGAGTTTATACTCCAAGGTGTAATGATAACCAGCTATAATGAATGGGATCTACGGAGATTTCCATGTTTGGGGGCTTACATTTTTACCAAAACTAACTTGTACCTACTCATACTTTATTTAAATAATGAGGTGTTTCAAAAATTAAAAACTTTAAACAAACATTGATTGCCATGAAAAGTGGATTATCCTTTTCCAAACTTAAGCTTCGTGGTAAAGCTGCCCGTAGCAGACTAGAATCGAGTGGTCGATAGAGTTTGATGAAGCAACATTTCGTGTTATTTTAGCTTCAAAGAATGCACTGCTTAGCTATAAATTTTGCGTTGTTCGTAGGCGCGTGGCTCAATTGGTACTTTCCGCTAATTCGCAAGTGAGTTGTCTGTGTTCACGTAACACGTTGTATGATATTAATTGAGGTTAATTTGTACAGTCAAGAATAAAACTTTTAGGTCATTTATAAAAACTTGAATATCGTTGAAACCATGAATGCTAGCTTAGTGAAACTATGCAAGTTAACAAAGCAATCAAACAATTAAGTAGTTGTTTTTTATTTAATTAGTAAGTATTAAACTGTCTATCAAACAAATTTTTTTAGTAAGCTTTCATGGTTTCCAAGATATTTTTGATCTCAAGTGTATTATAGCCCATGACATAAAAACTCCGTCACCAGAGTTGGCCACTAGCTCATACGAGCTTGCTTGCTTAGCGGATGGTGCTTACTTATAATAAAGCAATAATAAAATTATTCGCCAACTTTACACTAAATACCTTACGCTATAATGTAACCCTACACCTCATCATCATCATTATCAACCTATATCAATCCACTACTGGATGTAGGTCTCTCCCAAGACGCGTCATTGAGCCCTGTCCTCGGCTCTTCTCAACCAGTATTGGCCAGCTACATTTCGCAGATTGTCGCCCCACGTAGCCAGAGAGCATCCATAACAAGGCTTGCCTAAACGTGTTCTCCACTCAAGTATTCGTTTGCTCCAACGATTGTCGGTTTTATGGCAAACATGGCCGGCCCTCTGCAATTTCAGCTTGCTACTTTCAAGTTGCTTGCCTCTGAGCTATGTCGAATACCTTAGTTCTTTGTAGAATAACCGTATTTCATCGTTTCATTAGTCCTCACCCAGTCGGCTCTATCTACAGAGCCAAAAACCACTCTTAATTTACTTCGGTTCGTGTATTATTATGATGCACATTTCGGCATGACGTGATTAATCTTTTAACCTTTTATTAGCATACAATCAAAATGTATAACCAATCTGTTAAAAATTCAACATAGCAATATACCTATATTGCTATGTTGAATTAATTAATTTATTAATTATATTGGTTCAGGTTACGAAATTTATAATGTCTGGATAGTTCAACAAGTTAATTTTACAAACATTAAAAACCCCCGACTTATCAGGCAGGTTAGGTACCTATATGTACCTCACTAGCTTACTATTTTACTGTAACTATAGTTATCGGTACTTCGAACATAACAATATATAACAATTCTATGACACAAAAGCCGTTACAAGTTAGTGGTAGCTAAGACAGTGCCGTTTCAATGCTATTTTAACATATTCATAAATCTATTATTATTTGTTTAGCACTCATCACGTTTGGAACAAGGTTTATCATTCTTCGTACTAACCATCAATGTTGTCATAATGTACGCATTATTTTGTAAAATGTCAGAGTCAAAGTCAAAAAGCTTTTATTCAATAAAATCTCACTGATCAGTTTGAATCGTCATTACGTTTTGTATGATAAGGTATGATTACAATTTTTTTTTTATTGGATAAGTTGGAGCTAGTTCGTCCCAAGCTTGTTTGAAGCTTGTGAAGTAGATACCTAAGCCAGTATGAGATGATCTGGTGGTTGTGTAGTTAGTGATAACTAAGTAAGCAGAAACCTGAAAAGGCAAGCCACATGAATCGCAAAACATTTCTTTATCTAAATGATGAAACAAGCCGATGTGAAGTGGTAACCACTGCATATACGATGCATTGCCTCATTGAGCACATCCTCAGAGGACATGCCCTGTGATGCATTGCGCCCATCACTCTGATACATAAAGGTGTTAAGTCTCATGTACCTGTAATTGCACCGACACCCATACCCTTCCAATCGAAGCATAATATACCTACTTATTCCAAAATTATATATATTGAGTGTAGTTCTATCCATGGTCCTACTTCTAACCCTTGACAAGCGATTCAAGGAATCGATATTATCGATTTGGTAGCCGATTAGCAATATTACTATACTTACCTCTATCATAAAATAGACTTGTCCAAATCTATATAGTCCTGAGCCCCGAGTCTGTGCATTTGTTTTGACTTTCGACTCGAGTATAGCACACGCAAATGCATTCGCAAAGCAAGAAATTTTGTATGAAAACCGGATAAGCACCTCTACCGGGAGATTTGGGAATTGTGCAATTCCCAACAAAATGTCTCGCTTTGCGAATGCTTTTGCGTGTACTACACTCGAGTCGAAAGTCAAAACAAATACACAGACTCGGGGCTCAGTCCTAGCATTGAACATTTGTTAAATTTCGCAACACTATGGTGTCTAAATGGTTTGTTTTCACAGTACGTACGTTCGTACAATAGCAAGTGCGTCTATTTGTCTAGGCAGACTATCGACAGACGAATCTTTAGTAAATTATGCGTTATGTAATCTAACCCTTTAGTCAACGCGAAATCGTAGCCAGGACCGCTTTGGGGCTTTGGGGCTAATAATTTTTTCAACACACTTGCTCATAAAGTGGCTCTTTTGTCACCGCAATTAGGCACATAATGACACCCATAATCAAACTGTGATATAATCAATCTATAACTCACTAGTGAGTTATAGATTTTTTTCTTAATTTTATTGGTTGAGTTGCTTTGTCCTTAAAAAAGTTTTTATTCAAAAAAAAAGATCGTGTTCAATAGAATAAATAAATTAATGTTCCTATTGCTTGCTCATTTCATGCAACTTCTTATTTAAATAGACAATTTTAACTCGTTACGTGTTTAATAAATAAAACTTTCACTGAAATATAACTTTTGTTTTCTCTGTAATAAAAAAAAACTTTGAATTCCCCATTTTGTACGCGGCAGAATAGGCGCAAACCGTAAGCGCGGAAAATTAAAAAAAAAACCTCATCTCTTCAGTCTGTGGCCGATCGCAATGCGCGCGTATAGGAAAACTGATTAGTTATTCCCGCCATAGCGAAACATTTTTCACAACTCGTTTTCACTGTTGAAATTATAGTTATTTTATTCACAAGTGTGTTGAAAAACGTCGTATGATACACGTGTGTATTGATGATTACCGTCCTCGGCTCTCTTAAGACCCTCGCCTACGGCTCGGGTCTCAATGGCACCTCGGCGGTAATCACCAATGTAACACACTTGTACCATAATGTACTATTTTTTTACAGTAGCATTGTTCATTTAAAGCAGAAATAGAGATAAATATCGAGCTATTTTAAGTTGTTTTGATTTTAAGAAAAAAACGGATAAGGACATCGTTCAAGCAACTGTTAGTACATGTTGACAGGCGTCATGGCTCAGTCGGTAGTAGCTCTGCCTTCCGTTCTGTGGGTTGTGGGTTTGATTCCCACCGAGAACAAACATTTGTGTGTGGCAAAACATAGATGTTGGTTCTATGTCTGGGGGTTCTATGTCTGGGTGTTACTGTGTATTTATTTACAAAAAAAAATGTATTTATGTATTCTATCAGCCATCTAGTTCCCATAGTACAAGCTTTGCTTAGTTTGGGACTAGAAGGCGTTGTGTTAAATGTCCGTGAATATTTATTTATTTATTTATGTATTGTTGTTGTCAAGACGTTTTTTTTTAAAGTGTTCCTTAAAAGCACTACCATCATCTCCACACTACGCCCAGGTTAGTTGGTAGATAATGCTAAATAGCATTAAACTCGCCTCTGTACTGTTTATTTAACAAGTGCAATAAAGAATTTTCTAATCTAATCTATTTATTTAATTCTCGACCCGATAATGAGCGATGTCTTCGAAATACAGACTCAGACCCGTATACCGATAATGGCCGATTCAAGCATAAATTTAAGTATGTAGAGATTTTCACACAAAAATCCAATGTATGCTATGAGTCTGGATCAGTCTTTGAGCAGTAAATAATATTTAGAAAATTAGAAGTAACGTTCGGGTATTTTTCTATCGTATTTCTGAATTAGAGCAAATCTTGATAATATAATGAACTAGCTTCCACCCGCGACTTCATTCGCGTCCCGTTGGATCCCGTTGATTTTCCGAGATAAAAAGTAGCCTATGTGTTAATCCAGATCACGGACAATATATATTCCAAGTTTCATCCAAATCGGATCAGTAGTTTTTGCTTGAAAGAGTAACAAACATCCTCACAAACTTTCGTATTATTAAGTTCGCGTCCCGTTGAATCCCGTTGATTTTTCGGGATAAAAAGTAGCCTATGTGTTAATCCAGGTCACGGAAAATATATATTACAAGTTTCATCCAAATCGGATCAGTAGTTTTTACGTTTAAGGGTAACAAACATCCATCCATCCATCCTTACAAACTTTCGCGTTTACAATATTAGTAGGATTTTGTGCACCTATTTTTATTTCTGGTAGGTATCTATGTTAGGTTAATCCATTATAAACGAGCTTTGCGCTAAGGCCGATAGCCGTGTTTTACGAAGGCCATAGGTACGATATGGCTGCCCCTTCGTCGACAATACTCATAGCGGATCTGCTTGTAGTGTTGGGGCCAAACAAATGTGGGTTCTTAGCGGATACAATTTGTCAACATTACCGAATGCCACAAAAATCGCTTCTGCAAACAATATCGATGATCTGTCAAAGTCGCTAAAATACGATTATTGATCTACCTATGTCAATGTTTATGTAGTACTAAGTGACGATTATCGTCCGATGGTATTTTATGTAATTTGTTAGAAGTAGGCCTATATACGTGACTCTATCAATCCGAAAGGAAAATACCCATTTCTCTAAAACATTAGTTTAGTAAAAAATGGCGAGATCTCGGTAACTATGTACTAAGATAACTTCTCTAAATTCGTAAAATCTCTGTCCTCGATATCAAATTAGATTTCGTACTTTCAGAATGTGATTCAGAACCAAGTCAATTTTACAAGCTTCGTCTCAGCTGCATCACGTTTCCGGTCGTTTTCAAACGTTTTTAGACAGACTTAGTCCTTACTCCGTACTTTAGCCCTAGACTACCTACTACGGTCTGATTCTAGCATTTCCAACCAGCACATTGGTGTCTATTCGGTTGTTGCATTTTTTGTAAACCAACCTTATTTGATTTTTTTGACCTTTGACCTCGAGTAAATTTTTTTCCATACACGGGAATGGTTATAATTATGTTTCGAATGTCTAGATTGACTGGACTAAGAATATTACAATAACAAAATAGAGGCATGCCAAGTGTTACAATAAATTAGAGCGAGAGCGAGCAGATATTACATTAGTAGGTACGATGATTTTATAGGTGTAAAAACAGTAAAAATAAAATAGAAATAAGTACGTACAGTTAGTAGTTTAGATAAATGCAACAGCAGAATCGACACCATTGATAAATGATTTCGAAATGATTCGAGTCTGTGGTCTGTCCTAGACAATGTAAACGTACTTATTTCGATTCCATAAAATGAACAAACATCGTTGACCCACTACTTCCTGCAAATGCGTATCCATCCAAGTGCCACGTTTTACAAACTCTGGCGTGATGTAGTTTAGGTAAAAATATGTCTTGAGGCTCTTGAAATAGAGTCTTAAGTAGAACTAAATGATATAGCACTCTGGAATAAGTAAATGTCCACTTAAAAACCTTTTAATCTTGACCACTAAAACAAGAGTATTACCACAATGCACTAAAAGGTGTGGCAGTAAATGATGAATGCCTAAATATTGTAAAAACTGAAAAATCTCTAAGTACCATTGGTGAATGATGTTATTTATTACTTGACGTAGGTAGGTAAGCACTTACGTAGGCACTGATACTGCTAATCGCCTCGTAATTATTCTGGGTTTTATGTATCATAAGAATCAAAAAATCATCAGACAAAAAATACTTAGATACAAAACTTAGGAATTTTTTGAAAATAATATTGCTGAATGCAGAAAATCGTTCACTGAACTTTTCATTCGCTTAAAAATTAATACAGTTTATGCGTACGGGCTTCATTAAACTTAGGTAGATAACTAGGCTATGTACAGTCAACATCATTAGTACATGATGAGAAGCCAAAGATTCCAAAAATGTTTAATGACTGATGAGAAACAAAAATGAGCAACCATGATTTAGAAGTAAAAACTGTACCTACTAAAAAGTAATGATTACAGCCAAAAATAATGATTTCAGCCAAAAATCGGTAATTTTAATATCCTGAAAACGTGATCTACTTCAGATCCTGATTGTAGGTACATGAGAAACTACACGTGTACCTATCAGTAAGGCTAAGTAGCTCAAAACTTCTTGCAACAAGGGTCATATTGAGCATCAATATTTAATACTACAAGAAAACAAACACATCAATGTTTGCATATTTGCCATACGCAACCACTCGACGAGAGAAGAATCTACGTATTATTGTTTGGTTTTACCTACCACAGTCAATGTTTATCTCTATTGTTTAATGTGTTTTAAATAACTTGATTCGACTCATTTCATGTGGCATATCCAGCTAATTAGCGGATTCTAAACATTGACAGATTCTACCGAAATTAAACACTTACAATAATACAAGAAAAACAAATTTACATGGTGCGCCCGAAATGACAGAACTCGAAGCGAAGTAACATTCAGTATTCTTACGTTTATCCATTACTTTGATCTGTTTCAGATATTCGATAGGCGGCAAGACTCTCCCACTTCTTGCTCAATGGGCAAAAGAAAATATTGGCATCACCTCGGCAACGGAGCCGAACATTCCCGAGCAGCCGAAGACCTTCCAGTCAAGTCGACTGCCTGAACATGTTAGACAGGAGTTAGAAGCTATAGCATTGGTCAGCGTTGATGGAATGGATAGACTCATCAGGGCTCATGGGCAAACCTTGAAGGATATGTCGGATTTGAGGCAGAACAACCTCTCGAGAATACCCGATGCTGTGATATGGCCCGAGAGCCATGAACAGGTACCTAAATAATAAAAGTTCGACGTAACCCAGTGTTATACTTATAGGTCCGTGAACGAGAACAAACTTTTGTGTGTGGCAAACTGGCAAACATAGATGTTTGATTGGGTATAAAGAGCATCGTGTCCAAGAATATTTTATTTATTTATTTATCCAGACAGAAGGGTTCGTCCTCCTGTTTGCACCTTGTTCGAGTTCAAATTACTCATGTTTAGGATTAAATGTGCGCAATAAACGATCGATACTTATTACGCAGTGTCAAATACACCAGCAGAAGACTATTTACCTAAACTAGTATTACATGATCTGTGTCTAAACTAAGTTTACCTAGTAAATTATGACACCTAAACTACTCACAAGGGTAAATGTATATGAACTTCCGAAACTTGACGGTTCCTTTAGACAGACGGCTTTTCGATCGAATCACCGGTCCGATTTGGATGAAACTTGGGATACACTAGTTCGTAACTGGATTAACATATAGGCTACTTCTTATCGCGGGAAATAATCAGGTTCAAACGGTACGCGGATGGAGTCGCAGGCGGAAGCATATAAAAAGTTTAACTGACAGAACCATAGTATAATCAGCAGATCTAGGCAATCGCGAAGCTTTCACAGTGAAACTTTTTGTCATCTTGCATCACAACCAGAGCCCTGAGTCTATCTCGGTGTTGTGTTTTCTTGCTCAAAGTCAAAGTCAAAGTCAAAGTCAAAAAGCTTTTATTCAATAAAATCTCACTGATCACTTTGAATCGTCATTACGCTATTTTTGGCATTCGGAAACGGATTCGCAAAGTGAAAAATTTTGTATGAAAACCGGATAAGCGCCTCTAGCAGGAGATTTGGGAACTGTTTCTGCGAGTCTATAGACGTCAGATAGACTTGCAGAAACAGTTCCTAAATCTCCTGCTAGAGGCGCTTATCCGGTTTTCATACAAAATTTTTCACTTTGCGAATCCGTTTCCGAATGCTAAAAATAGCAAGAAAACACAACACCGAGATAGACTCAGGGCTCAGCTAGCTTTACGATTGAGTAGATCCGCCGATCACACTGCACCTACCTATTAGGAAGAAGTGCTAAAGTGTAAACAAAAAAGCCAAACAATTCAGTCACCGTCTGTGAATTCAGTCATACTAGAAGGACACAATTTACGTAGGCACCTGGTAAGTTTGTTAATAAACAACTTGATAACTCCTTGGTAGAGTCAGGACATGAGACATTCGAAAAATCTTCACCTAGAGCCATCAAACATGAGTTTCCACAACATTTTTCCAGGTGGAACAAATAGTCCAATGCGCGTCAAAAAACAAATTCGTGATCATTCCCTTCGGTGGTGGTACTTCTGTATCCGGTGCCGTCACCTGCCCTGCCAACGAGCCTAGACCTATTGTAGTGCTGGATACCACCAATATGAACTCTATACTGTGGCTGGATAAGGAACAACTCCTGGCTAAGATACAGGTGAGTTTGAGATCTGATAATATTCATTGCAGACGTAGAATTAGTAGAAATTAGGTATGTAGAAACAGACATATTTTCCAATTGTCCATACCTACCTATTCCGGACGTATTCCTTTGTGTAAACATCCTGAAATCATAGCTCTTTTATAATTCATACATAAATGAATAATTTTAATTCCCCGTATTTATTGTAGAAAGTAATTCCAGGCAGGAATAGTCGGTCAAGACCTGGAGCGAGAAATGCGAGCGCGAGGATTTACCGTGGGCCATGAGCCGGATTCCTACGAGTTCTCAACCCTGGGGGGATGGGTGGCGACCCGAGCTAGCGGGATGAAGAAGAATACATACGGGAATATTGAGGACATTGTTGTTCAAACCAAGGTTGGTAGAGATTGTCCATTTTCAGTGTCAATTTAGAAATAGACTGGCTCTATTATAAAAGATTCGCGGTCGACTAACCTTTACACTGCTATGTCACACTGTGTCCTAGTTGTCGACCTTGGGTGTATGGGTGTGTAGCTTGGACGAAGGTCGATAGCCAGAGCCACCCACCCGGGGTAGTGATGCAAAGAAGAATACTTACAGAAATGTTAAGAACCTTGCAGTAAATATACTTCTACTTTGCGACGCATGTATATATAGGTGCTAACCTTGGTCTGTATAACAACAGACCAAGGTTAGCACCTATATATACATGCGCGATCATTTTGACACATCTGTCTAGATAAAGTACTCGGGCTTCACATTAAGATTTCTATGAGATTTAGATTTTGGAGGGATGGGCAGCGACGTGGGTACTAGCAGGAGGCAGAAAAACACATACGAGATTAATGAGGACATTGTTATCGCGACCAAGATAAGTGAAACAGGGCTTTGCACCTAATCAAGATGTACGTAAGGTCAGAGTCCAGTTTTGACCCATGTCCCTATTGACGAGGGAATGCTGACCCAAGCCAGCAATACCATACTCTCAGCTATTAGCGGATTCAAGAGGGGCTGAGGGCTCCAGCACCTGAAAATCTCAGGGTATACCCAAGGATGTACCAGAATCACCAGGATTTATCAGGGAAAATCCCGAATCCCTGGATCCGCCAGTGCCTAGTCCGCCTTATCCATGAGAAATATAAATATGTCAAATACATGGGGAGCTCAGGGTGGTACCTACCTACAGGGAGTTTATCAATGAGCATGTGAGTTTAAACGGAAGATGTTATCTTACAAACCGAGATCAATGAACTATCTAAGGGTAATTTAACTACTTACCATTGGGTCTTGCGAAAAGTTTTCAAAATAATTAGATGATTGTTTAACCCGGCCGTGATCTTATCTGTCTCTCTGGTATTTTGTAGAGGTAGGTACCTGGTAAAATCCTGTACCTACTCTGACTAACAAAAGTCACGTTGTTTCGTCAGATTCGGTAGTTCTTGGCATGCGCTCGCTATAGGTATTTAGCTGCTAGGTAAATTATATTTAGCTACTTACCTACAACATGAGAAAATTACATTTTGCATTATTCACAGGGGAAATCACAAAGGTTTTATTTACTTAGCACATACCTCATGTCATTAGCAGTCAACTAAGAAAAGCATAGATAGATGATTGTATTGTCAAAATAATAGGTGTTAAATAAACTTCGTTATTAGCCCATCAGCGAGGGACAGAAGACATTGCATAGACAAACAAGGGTACGGCCCTTTTTACGTGACGTGACAAATATAGCCGAGTTTCGACTATAAACGACGTTCTCTCTTCTCTCCCTTTACACTTGCAGGTGGTGACGCCTTGTGGGGTGTTTGAGAAGAGCTGCCGTGTGCCCAGGATCTCCTGTGGTCCAGAATGGGAACACGTTATTATGGGGTCGGAAGGATGCTTCGGAGTTATCACTGAGGTAGGTCGAACCTTTTCGGATGGAACGAGCATCGCACAGAGTCGTTTGATGCGAACTTTACATAAGGCGACAGACTTATGCGTCAATATCAAACACTAGCTTTATATTAGTAGTAGGACCTAGCAGGTAGGTACTTATTTTTAACCGAGTTCAAAAAAGGAGGAGGTTCTCAGTAGTCTCTCTCGAACCGATTTGAAAAATTCTTTTTTATCTGAAAGAGTATGCTTCCATTATTGGTCCCATAAATGTTTTATTCAAATCAGTTCAGTACTTTCGCAGTTAAATAAAAATAACTCGAAAAAACACGTCATACACGTACACGACATTGCGTATTTGGCTTTCCTGTGACGTTTCTGTGGTGTTTAAGATCAATAGAACAGTCCCAATGAACTGCTAACATCATCATCATCATTTGATGATGAAGGTGAATCAAATTGAAGTCGGTTTTTCCAGTTTTTTAAACTTGTAAATTATCTATTCATAACGTTTTCAATGCATTTTCCAGGTGACTATAAAGATCCGGCCCCTACCACCGGTGACGCGATACGGATCGCTCGTGTTCCCGGATTGGGAGTCAGGGTTCCACTTTGAGAGGGAAGTGGCGAGGCAGAGGTTACAGCCTTCGAGTATCCGGCTTATGGATAATGAACAAGTGAGTTGGATAGTTCAAAGCCCCGAAAAGAACCCTTCAAATTCGAATAATCTTGGGCCCTGAACTTGAAACGGCTGAGATATGGTTCGAGTATATCTTACCTAGCTGGTTCTGGTCATTATATCAGAGTGACTTGCTGTTTATGATATTTGTCATTTTCTTGACACCCTAAATTTAGCATTATATTTAATAATAAAGTAATATTTAGTAATAAAGTATTAAGGTATGTATTAGTATCTATTTTTTATTTATGAAAGTTTTATGTACCTAGTATATTTTATTGCGTAAGAATGTAGTTTTTAGAGTTACATTTTTTGTGCACCGCCTTCCGCTACCGCTCCGCTCGTTACTTTCCATGCTACGGTTGCCTGGAAGAAATCGCTTTCAGCGATAAGGCCGCATATTGTGCTATACAAAGTTAGTTTTAAGATTTGTACGTACCTTACCCTTGTGTACAATAAAGTATTATCTATCTATCTATATAAATTCTGATCTCCAGCTGTTTTCTTTATTCTAAACTACTACAAAGTCAAAATCCCTTCAAAATCATGCAGCTGATCATTGCCAAGGTAAGATTATCTTTGGGATAGCTAGCTGCATGAGGGTAGTTTTTTTTTATAGATACAAATAATATATAATATATAAATTTATTAGGTACATCTTAAACTCCTTGAGAGGTTTGTCTAGGTAGGTACTTACATTCGCCTGACTATGCGTTAGCATTGTAGTAATCTGTGGCCTAACTTAACCGAGTTTTTAGCAGATAAGATTTTTGCCAATAAGATACCCATTAACTCTTCCAGTTCCGTTTCGGGCAAGCTCTAAAAACCCACACCTCCTGGGGAGGCGTGATTCTCGACGGCCTAAAGCGTTTCTACATCACACGGATCAAGGGTTTCGATCCTCACAAGCTTTGTGTGGTGACCCTACTTCTGGAAGGCACAGCGGATGACGTCACGGAACGTGAAAAGAGGCTGAATACTTTAGCAGGCAATTATGGAGGTGTTCCTGCTGGGGCAGCGAATGGCGAGACAGGATACACACTTACCTTCGTCATCGCTTATCTAAGGGTGAGTTTTTAACCTACATACAAGGGGTTTGTACCAATCGACTCTACGGAGAATCTGGTGAAGCGATTACCTGAATTAAGTGACGTTCTGCGCGGTCACTATTTGGATGAGTGACTGCTAGTGGCATTTACGTCTGAGGGCACGTTAAACTGTCGGTCCCTGGGGGTCAATCGCGCTAAGTTGTAACAGCTCACCAGTTACTGTTACTGTTACGTTATGGCCGATTTTCACAGTGTTTCAAAGAGATTGACTCCCAGGAGTTCTTTCAACTAGATTGATTCACAGTGTAAATCGGCCATAACGTAACAGTAACAGTAACTGGTGAGCTGTTACAACTTAGCGCGATTGACCCCCTGCTCTAGCAGTCGCTAAGCCTTAAGGCGGCCTAAAAACTCCGTCACCAGAGTTGGCCACTAACTCATACGAGCTTGCTTGCTTACGGAGAATCTGTCAAGGCTTTACAGCCGGCCTACTCTCGCAGAGTTTATTAATATACCTACTGGTAGGCAGGTATTTGTCCAGCTGTGAACTTTGTAAGCGGTTACCTACGATGACTGTCGCACGCCAACCTCCTCATTACACCACCACGTTTGGTTTGGCTGGCAGACAATGCTTTCAGCATTAAGTCCACCCTTTGTAACAAATTTATAATTTTGTGCAATAAAGTATTAAATAAATAATGACTAGCAGTCGATTTTTAGAATCACATCGATTATTCCCCAGGACGTGGCAATGGAGTACGACGTGGTAGCAGAGTCATTCGAAACGTCAGTACCATGGGACCGCACATTATCTCTCTGCCGTAACGTGAAGCGACGGTTGCGCGATGAATGCGTTGCGAGGAATATCACGCATTTCTTCATCTCCTGTCGACTGACGCAGACGTGAGCTATACCTACCTATATTTCTATTGATTACAACCGAAAAAACGAAAAAAATTGATCAGTTCCTTTGATACTAGTACCTGCCTCTAATAGGTACCTATCTACGTAGCTTACGTCCTTGGCTGAACCCGTGAGCCTTAGGAACTGAATATTTTTTATGATGTTTGCCTTAGCATTACCAGAGTTATTTTAAACTGAGGTGTGGAATGATAGGAAAAGCCTGTTGGGTTCGAATTCCCGGAATAAATGAACTTTTCGTTTCGGAAAATTTAACTTAATTTAATTTCGATATGGCTGACTAATGACTAGGCTGAGAGGATGGTATGGCTGGGCAAGCCTACTCCATCTAAACATTGTCCCAGGCACTACAGTGTCCTAGGTTGCCTCCTGACGCTGTATAAATCATCTTTAGTAGATGTAAATAAATAAGCTAAGCATAAGGGAATAGTTATAGAAAAGTACCTAGGTTCTAGTATTACAAACATTGCAACTTTTTTTATTTCCATTTTTTTTTTTTTTTAATTGATTTATTGTTTTAAAAATACATTATAATTTATTTTGTACTATAGCACTAAGGAAACCACAAGGTTTATATGAATAATGCTATATTATGAGTCTTGGCGTCGATAGCCTTACATTAGGTAGGTAGTTACTAGATTAGATAGATAGATAGATTACATTGCACTTCGTGATCAGGCCGCTTAATCTGTAAGATTATTTTTCAGTTATGACGCTGGGTGCTGCATTTACTTCTACTTTGCTCACAACACCGCTAACTGCAAGGATCCCGTAGCAACGTACGAAGAAATTGAAATTGCCGCCAGAGACGAAATTATTGCGTGTGGGGGTAAGTTTTAAAAACCTTTTCTCTGATTTATGGCTATTTAGGTTGGCACTATTGATTAATAGAATGAGTGAATGAATGATTACGATTAGTCGATGAGAAGTGTCTGCACGTACGTTGCTTTTGTTTAGCAAGACTGTCAGTTTGAGAAGACTAGTGACAAAAGCATGCGGTGCGTTATTTACCGCACCGCAAAACACGGTGCGGCGGGATGACGATGGTTGGCTAATTAATTAATTCTTCTTTAAATGTAGACAATTCTAGACATTCGTATAATAGATACCTACCTAACATTTTGTATTGTCCTTAGATTTCAAGGTGTCATTATATTCTTCTAGGTTCAATATCACACCATCATGGCGTTGGTAAACTTCGGAAGAAATGGTACTTAGATACAGTGAGTGAACCCGGGCACCGCCTTTTATTAGCAGCTAAGCAAGCACTTGATCCTGATAACATTTTTGCACTAGGCAATATCGCATTTGACGAAGGACAATCCGACCACAGCAACATAGATTCTGAGGTCAAAAGTAAATTATAAAATGTGGATGTGGATACCTATTTAGGTTATCTTGATATATGTAAGTTTTCAAGGTGTGTGAGGTGAAGTTAGTGTATGTAACATGTCGGTATGTAATTCGGTTAGGTACCACTAAAAACTGTGATGTCAAAATCAATGTACCATTACTTTATTGGTGTACTTACTTTCCTATAAAAATAAAAATATGAGTCTATCTGGAAAAAAACAAATGTTTAGTTACTGATATAATCTACATACCTCCCAATAGATGAGTTACAAAATATGTAAATTGAAAACTTTATAGTCTACCTAGGTACCTATATGTATTAAACAAACCATTTAACAAAATAAAAATATTAGTTGTGAGCTTGGTGTGGATTCTCTGGAAAACCAGCTGGTGTAGAGGTACCTATTGTATACTACCTAGTCTACCTACGCACCTAATTTATCTTTGGTTAAAATAATGAATTGCTTCAGGTAAGTACCTATGTAGGTACTTACCATTTTCGTGGTAACATTTTAGAAGGTTTTTTTTTTGTTTAAGTAGGTAGGTATAATAAGTAGGTAATGTAGGTAAGTATCTACTTTGAAGATTATCAAACATTTTTACGTAGATATTTGGGTGGTTTATTTTACTAGGTAGGTACCGTACTTAATACCTAACCTGTGCCTGAAAACCCGTCTCTCCAGTGTGTCCTGCCTACCATGACATACGGTGCTGAGACATGGACGCTCAGCTCACTAAGGAGACTGTGCACCGAGTAGGTGCGAGTTGCACAAAGGGCCATGGAGCGAGCCATGCTCCCCATAACACTCTTATCACAGCTTATAAGACAGCTTTGTCCCCGAGAATAATACTCTACGTTTCATACAAACTGCAAGACAACAAAAAGCAGTGCAAATTGGTCTTGTATTGTACCTACCCACCTATGTAGAATGTAGGTGGTTATTCAGAAAAGTTTTATTATCGAACAATTTTTTACACTATTTACCTACACTATTTTTTTAAATTTTGTTCTGGCACTGGAGGCTTGTCCTTTTGCCAAGTCTTTTTGTTCTACTACACTACCACAGATAGGGTTGCCAACCATACTGCTACCAACAGTAATAAATACTGTTTTTCGCTCTCTAGTACTGTTTAGTGTTGAACAAAAATAAAGTATGCTTTTATACTGTTTTCACACCACACCGCCCTATCATATGATATTGAGAACATAATTTTAAAGATTTACAATTTACAGCCATTTTTTTCTGTTTCTGCAGTAGGTAGACGGGAAGAGATAAAAAGATTTGTAGCACTTGCTCAAGAGCTTCACGATTGAGTAAGCCAGTTCATTCTTACCTTTAGTATTCGAGACAGTATACTTTTAACATCCTATTATTTAATACTAGGCGCCGCCCGCGACTTCGTTCGCGTCCTGTTGGATCCCGTTGATTTTTCGGGATAACAAGTAGCCTATGTGTTAGTCCAGGTCACGGACAATATATATTCCAAGTTTCATCCAAATCGGATCAGTAGCTTTTACGTGAAAGACTAACAAGCATCCATCCATCCATCCATCCATACTTACACACTTTCGCGTTTATAATATTAGTAGGAATTAGGATTAAAAAAGCAAAAGTTTGTGAGGATGTATCATATGGATGTAAAGGTGTAGGTATGGATGTGTAGGAGAGCGCTGCAACGACTACCAAGGTACCGACTGAGAGAGGAATCCTGCCTGCTTATCTACTTTCCTATTTCTTCCTATTAGTTAATACTTGAGGGAGATTTTGGGATAAGTAGAAACGCACTGTGAGACGTCTTGAACTGTTTCTGTGACTGCGTCAATCCAATAATGTTTCTGTGGCTGGTACCGTCGAGATTAAGTGCTTGTGAACTGGGTTATGTTTTTCTTTCTTGAATTAAATGTGCTTGAATATGTTGTTTTATTTCATCCTGGTATCCTGGTAGGTATTTCTTGGTAAGTTATTGGTCTTCTGGTAATGCCGAATGGTAGTAGCTGCGGCAGGCAGCTACAGATGTAGGTATGTATGTATGTTTGTTCCTCTTTCACTCAAAAACTACTGATCCGATTTGGATGAAACTTGGAATATATATTGTCTGTTCAATTCAATTCATTTATTATTCTTTCGACAATGTTCTTAGAGTAGTCACAGTAAAAGTAAATAGCTGTACATTTCAATAAAAAAGGTACACACAAAACAAGCAAAGTCAAGAAGTAAAAGCAAATAAATGTTGCCAACAAAAAATATAAAATTCAGTTATGTAGTAAAAGCACTCGTCAAGGGTACAATAAAGAAATAAGTAGGTAGTCAGCAAGTAAAAGCATCGCCTAGGATAAATAAATTAGTTACTTATTATAGTAATAATATGAACATTAAATAAATTATTTCCCAAACATAGTTTTATCTGTCACAGAGACAGTCAGTCACGCGGGATATAGGTGTTCGGTGGTCACGCGGGTAGTTGGGAAAACACCGTTTCTGTAATCTGCATCACTGTTTTGAAAAGAATTCAAAATGATTGACCTCTTTATGCCTTTTCGATCTTTCCTAAAGTTCGATAATGTTTGCACGGACAACAATGTTTTCCGTATGCACTACAAAATAACTGTGATTATGTTACTGGTTTTTACATTGATGGTGACTTCAAAGCAGTTCTTCGGTGAACCGATTCACTGCATAGCCGAAGGCGAGAATGGCGACAAAGACGCCGTGAACAACTACTGCTGGATTTACGGAACTTATACGCTGAAGAGTAATCTGCATGGTGAGTTTGATATAACTTTATTCTCTTCACAGCACACTTGTTGGTAAACTAGGTAACCCACTAGAGCTTCTGCTTGTTGACTTCCACTGGCTCAGTAAAGACTAAACCCTGACAAAAAACTAGGTACCTACCTACTTATTTGTTTTTCCTTTCCAGGCATTGAAGGCAAAAACATGGCGTATTTCGGAGTAGGACCCAGCCATGGCGTCCATGATGAGGAGATCAAGCACAGATATTACCAGTGGGTCTGTTTTGTCCTGCTCGGTCAGGCGGTGATGTTCTACATCCCGCGCTACTTGTGGAAGATATGGGAAGGAGGCCGTTTGAAGGTGCTAGCAGCTGATCTAGGTTTGACTCAATCATAGTTTAATATTTATAAACCTCTTGAAGCTGACTGACAATCAACGCACAGCCTAAGGCGTAAACTATAAGTCCTAGAGGTATGAAATTTTGAGGGTAGTATCCTTTTATTATAGTGTAGGGGTGCACTAAGAAAGGAATTTTAATTTTGAAAAGTAATACTAACGTGAGCAGGCGACGGCTAGTAGCTCAATAAACATAGAACAACCATTAGTCCATAATCTAAGAAGGTCTTCATTCGCTTAATCAATAATTACCTACTTACTTTTAAAAATCCCAGTTAGCAAGTTAAAAACCAGTCAATGTGCCTACTTTACCACACTTGAGAAATTATTATGTATGTTTTGCATTCCAGCTTGCCCTATGGTCTCCAATGATAGGTCAGATAGGTGTCGTGCAAACTTACTGTCCTATTTGAGCTCTACCAACCTGCAAACCCACAACATGTATGCACTCCGATATGCTTTCTGTGAACTGCTGAATCTGGCTAATGTGGTAAGTACCTTATCAGAAACACTTGGGATGCAGAATAAACTACATGCTGAGATTTTCTCTAGTGACTACAGTATAGGGCACTTCAAATAGGCCTTTTTAAAATTTAAATGTTCTGCAACACGCAGGTGATACTTCTGGTGTTCATTTTATTGGATTTTATATTTCAAATGTCTGATTATTAATTTTTTCCTTCTAGATTGGGCAAATTTTCCTTATAGACATTTTCCTTGGAGGAGCATTCCGTAACTATGGCACCGCAGTCGTGTCATTTGCCCAAATGACTCGCGAAACCACAGACGACTACTTTGTAAATGTGAGCCCAATGGACCAATATTTCCCAAAACTAACTAAATGCTCGCTCAGAACCTATGGGCCTTCAGGAACCTTGCAGAATAAGGATAGGCTTTGCATACTACCACTGAATATCGTCAATGAAAAGATATTTGTCATTCTCTGGTTCTGGCTGCTAATCCTGAGTTTCCTCTCTACCTTGGCTGTTTTGTTCCGTGTAATGGTATTTTCTCTGCGACCGTTGCGTTCTATGATGGTTGTTGGACAGCTGAGATATGTAAAAAGAAGCACAGTGAACCGTATTGTAAAGCGCTTTGGATTTGGAGATTGGTTCATTCTCTACTTGCTTGGCAAGAATATTAATCCGCAGATCTATAAAGAGCTGATCATAGAACTGGCTAAACAAATGGAACACAAGACTGTTACCATATAAATCTGAATATCAGAGTAATCTAAGGTTGTGATTAATTAATGTTTAAGGTCATAGTGATTCATAGTGATTTCACTCAAATTAAGACTGATTACACTGCCAAAAAACTGATTACCTACATAAACCTAACCATTGTGTTAAGTACCTACCATAATTTTCTTTAGAATTTAAAGAAAATATGACAATTTTTTTTTATTAATTTTGTGTTTTGCAAGATACTCTATTTAGAAGATAAAGTTATAATTATTTCAGTCATTTAACCTCATTTGCTGACTAATTTTCCAGTGCGTAGTTATTCCGATATAATACACTGTTTAGAGCACTAATTCAATATTCTTCAATCTCACTAGATTAGTGCGTCAAACACAGACCCTCTACATTACTTTTTAAAATTATAAGATTTCAGTGAAACTTTCCATGTAAGTTAAAATATTGAGGTCTGCATGTGAAGTCATTATTTATTCATCAAGATAGGAGTTCATAAATTTTTCTGTCTTAAGAGATTGTGTCATTTGTTACTACATAAAATAAGCAAAATTAATTTTGTTGGTTCTACTTGTTACTTTATTATAAAGTCGATTTATTTTCCTATTCATAGAATAGATTGTTAGAAGTTTTTATTATTTTGTTAGTTATAAGTTATTTTGTTACAAATATCTATGATGATTAAGGTTACTGTAACAGGATTTTCAAATAACTTTCAGATTAGAGATTAAAATTAGTGATACAAAAGTGCTTATTGTATAGGGAACTGCTCAACTAAAAGACTGATTTCGAAATTTATGGTGTATAAACTTTAATAGTAAGTTGTCAAGTAGATATAGCTTCATACAATTCTACAAAGAATTCAGTCTTAGAGAGTATGTACTTAGGTAGTTTCCTGTTAAACAATGTGATTCTGTTATAAAATTTTCCTTTATAAACTTTTCCTAATAATAAAAATGTTTTATTTATCTAAACTTTTATTCTAGGCACAGTACTGTAATCTGAATGGAAATACTATCATGTAAACAAGATGTATGATCTAACAAACCTACTTAGCCACTCTAGGGGGGTAAAAGAAAACTAACACAGGAGTCAGTTTATTAGAAAAGTTGTTTCATGCCTAGGGTGATTTGGCAATGGTATCGATTTGCTTGTTGCATTTTTCTAAACTAACCTAATTTGACAGCACTAAAAATGTTGCTGCCCCTTTCCCATAAACTGAAACGACAAGGGCGGCTATAATTTTAGAGCTGTCAAATTAGGATAGTTTAGAAAAATGCTACAAGAGATCAATACCATTATGAAACTAGATATAGTTAGTTTAAACTGTAACTTACCCTATTTTCAAGATGAACTTAATTTACCCAGAGCAACCTCTGCAACCGCAATGTACACATTCTACAATTCGCCCTTCTTCTAATTTACTCTTTGGCACCCTACAGATACAGTTTGTGGCAAAGTTAGTGTCCCGAGTCTGAATGCATCTCAAACAACACAAGTTTTCATATCCAGTTTTTTTCCACTTAGCTATGAGGTTCTGGTCAGCTATCTTCTCGTTCAGACAGTACTGATAGAGCTCTCTGCTGATGGCTTTACGTCTATAGAACAGGTCGTAAATATATCGTGATTTTTGATGGTGAATTTTGAAGATGGGCCACAGAGATTCTTGCTTACGTTTACCTTCATGAGGCTCAGTTTCGGCTGTAACAAATAATCATAAATTATAGTAGGTATGAACTCTAAAAGAATGGTAAATTAGTATAAAATAAAGTGATAAACCCACCTTCTCGCATCTTCTGCTCTAGTTCTTCTAGCGTAGGTTCGATGAGTTCCCATCCTTCTGGCGGTGGTTTCCGACTGCGACGGACTTTGGGCATTTTATACAACGATGCAGCTACAGGAATAACTAATTTATTTTATTTCACGTAGCGAGAAACAAAAACGTAATCCAAACACGAAACAATTTTTTTTTTTTTATTTTGTTCTTGCACTGGAAGCTTCTTCTTCTTCTTCTCTTCAATAATGGCCTGTGTCCGTCATTTTGACAGACAATTTTGCCAGTGTCAAGTGAGTTATTTTAAATAATTTATGTCAAGTCAAGTCGGCTGTCGTTTGTTTTGAAGAGAAAATGGTGGATTTTCTCTTCAAAACAACTCTTCTTCGCCAGCGCGGTAGGTACCTACTTTATGAGTTGGCCATGGGCAGTTTATCATACCATTCATACCTAATATTCTGTGAGTTGGCCCTGATTATGGTTCACCATCATTCTTCCGAGGGTTCACCCTCATTGATTTCACCTGCGTCAAAATTATAAACACCAGCTAATGGATTTTCTTGTCTCATTTTATTCTATTCGATCCTTGATTCAGATTTTGGCGCGGTTTGTAATACCTGTTTGGAGTAAATAACGGGCACACGCACACCTAAATAGATACCTACCCTACCTGCCTGAGTTATTACTCCATCTCTTTCGCACTATGAATCTTGCAAATATTGTGAGCGAGAGAGATATAGGTTGTTTTTTCGTGGAATGCGGACTGCGCGGCGCTCGCGCTGCGCTACGCACGCAAACTTTGTTGAAGTTGAGCTAAGGTGATACTGTGGTGAGGTGAATACGAATAGTCGAACTGTGCGGAGTTGTGGTGTGTTGGCCGCGTACAGCTTTTTCGAATGCTGCAGTAAATAATGTGTGTAAACTGCCCTTTTACAAGTGTTTATCTGTTTTCCACTAGTGAATAATATCGTGTTCTAAACTTGTGGTATGAATATTAGTGAAAATTGACGGAGACATCTAAGGAACTGTGGTGCTTCAACAATTTCCCTGTAAGTTTAGAAGTTGAAAAGGCTCTATGCATGTACGTACATTGTACATTACAGGTACCTAGCTACATAGCTACGTGTCTGTGACGTCGAATTTCGCATGTAAATGAAGCCTTCATTCTGCTTCACTGGTTGTCTTTTGGTAGATTATCATCACACAAACACATTTTACGTAGATACCTATACCTACCTACATACTTAGTAAAAGTAGGTAAGTAGTTAGGAAGGAACCTGGAACCTACGCACGTTAGGGGTACCTAGGTAAGTACCTAGGTAGGTATGTAAGTAAAAGATATTTTTATTATAAAGGTTCTAAACTTTTGTTTATGTACCTACCTGGAAAGCTCAGTAGGTAGGTAGGTACCTACTATTATTTAAATATTGTGCCAGATTTACTTTCGTAAACAAAAAATCCTAGGGTGAAAATTTTTCAACCCAGATGTGAGACATCTATCATTACGGTCGATATTACGTAACTTAACCGACCAATTGATGATGATGATGATGATGATGTCCTAATAATATTCTCTGCCTATGTAAGTTGTACCTATCAAATCCTAATAATTGCTATCGTCTTACTAAACCACCTAGGTATCTAGGTAGGTACCTATACCTACGTAAGTTTTTCACATTTGTATTTCCATAAACAGTTTTCAAATAATGTCTATCTTCATTTCCTTAGTTTATCTTGGGTTTCGAGTATAGCGTGATTTTGGAAATGAATTTTGTCTCGCAAACTGGATGATTTTACAGCAACTGAATTAAAATTAAAATAATGGTAAGGTACCTACCTACCAGTTTTTTCTGTTATTCCCGTCTCCATGTTGAGTAGGTACCTACTAACCTAACTGCTAGGTTAGACATTCCAAAACCGTTTTTATTTTTATTCTAGCTTAAATAGTTTTTGAGTTGTAATATTATTATTAAAAATTATAAAACGCGCTCTCGGCCGTCTATCTCGAAAACGATTCAACGTATAAAAATTAAATTGAAACAAAAGTTGTAGGGAAGTTAATCTTCTACAATATTGACCATACATACAAGTAGCCAAAAACCCATAGGAAACAAGATATTTGCAAAGGTCGATTTTTGTGACCTTTGACCTTGAGATTTTAATGGACGCGAACACCCTACTATATGTAGGTTTTGAGACAACTTTTAGGAGGTCAAGATACAAGTTTATGCGAGTTTATAGCTGGGTATCTCAAATTCCGAGATTCTTACCTAATTTTGACTAATTTGACTGGACTATAGGTATACGTAAATCTCTAACTAAGCAACACTCATTTGAAGCGATGACGTCAAGTCACGTTTTTTTACAAAGGTAAATAAATACAAGTCGTGCAGAATTATTATTGTAAGATCTTGAAATCTGTTGCCGAAACCACTCGATGTCAGCTGATTTATAGTTCATGGCTTTTTATTTTAAAATATTGGCAAAAGTAATAGCATTAGTTAAATTTTACCCAATATATTTGAGTATTATGATATGTTTTAAGTTTTGTATCGTTCCTCCACGTCGTCGCATGCGTTTAAAATCAACCCATTAATCCATATCATCAAAGGTGATATCCCAAAAACTGTTTTCTGATATTTGCTGCATTTGCCAAAGCTGGCAGGGCTTTTTGGAGTGCTAACTAAGGAATGTGCTCATCGTTCATACGTTACGGTACGAGATGAAGATTGTCTTACACGGTTAAGTAATTCGGACATGTCTCGTGCTGAACGATTTACCAGAGAAAGCGCATTGGCTTGTCTCTAATCGACGATAGATTCTAACGGATTTCACCGATATTCTTGCTCAAGACGCAGGCAGGTATTAAACAACTCCTGAATTGGATGTGTACTGCACACGCACACGTTAGCATTAAGTTGTATTGGGTTTTATTGCTCAACATCTTCGATATTATGGGTTAGTCTTGCCTGACCCCATACTGCCCTGTCCCCGACACTCTCGTATCGTAAGAAGCTAACCAAGATTCCTATATAAAGTACCTACTTACGATGACGGGGTTAATATCCTAGCAAGCTGTGTAAATTGAATATTAAGTGGATTAATAACAACGAACTCATCATAAAATGATTAAGTAAGTGTTATGATGACATTACTGAAATAACGTCAATCAATTAAAATCTATTGACTTGATTTAATTAGTTTTAATGGAAATAAAATAAACTAGGTACCTGGCTCTACAAATAAGTCGATAAAAAAACCAGGCATCAAAAAACGTCTGCCTTTATAATCATTATCCTAAATACTCAATCCATGTGTATTTGTAATAAATACCACTGCACCGACCGGTTTCGTAACGTGGCATACCACGAATAACAGACGTAAAGACGTGCAAAAGACATTTCACAATAGCAAACACTCAACGTAATACAAGGATCTATGAATATGGTGACAGGTGATAGAGAATAGAGAAATATTGTTTTATATCATTCTACTCTACGACTTTAACTCCGACTTCGACCAACTAGTTGTGTAGAATCTAGTCGTCCAGTTTTAGTTACACTTATTTTATGATAATTTAAATACTGAAGACAATCTACCGATCAGTTTTTTCCGATCGTAATTTCATTCAATCGCTGATTGAACCTTAACCTTAACCTTTACTTTTTTGTATACTTATGCTTTGTGGGAGAAAATAAAATACACTATTATTATTGAACCAACAAAATTCCAGATACACTTAGATTGTATATTTCTCTGTAGTTTATTTTTACCTTGGCTTCAAAAACACGGAGTCAATCAAATAATCCCTTGAGGTGACCTCTAACTTGATTGACGAAACCCTGTTATCCGTAACTATGCAATCATTATTATAAAGGTATGTGAGATGAGCTCGCTAGCTAGTTGCTTGCCTACTTCTAAAAGTATTCCTTTTTCATTGAACTGGTATTATCTTGTAAAAGTACTTACGTAAAAAAAAATTACTACCGAAATGAGCCGTATTGCATATTTACGGAACTATCCGTACATAAAATTAATTGATGTGCACTCTACTGAAATCTCGGATCGAAATATTTCAAACTTTCAAATACCTAGAAGAAAACCTGCAAGCAAGTTCACATAGTTAGAGTATTTTTTTCTATGCATAGATATACTTACTGTTAGTACCTATATGTACGTACGTGTACCGACTACCTGCTTGATTGATACATCTATTACTTCAGCCTACTTGCCAACTACGGAACACAATAGCCAGTTCACGGCATTCATCGCGGCACTTCCTGCCCATGTATAGGTACCTACCTACCTACCTGTCTACCATCAGCCTTCGCCGTTCAATCATGATTCAAGAATTTGAAGGCTCATCCTTTGCAGAAAGAAATGTCAAAGATATTTACGATCTCTTGTCATCATTACTTTTCCGAAATTTTCCTTGTGTATACTGGCTGATAAGTGCCGATGTCGATATGTGCTGTGCCTTGATCATGAATAAATGTCACAATCGTAAACGTATCGTAACGCTAGCGTATCCGAGTTACACTGCGCGGTGACGCTACAACGTTTGGCAGTCGAGCGGGTTAGTGTCACCGCGCAGTGTATCTCGGATACGCTAGCATTACGATACGTTTGCGATTGTCACATTTAATCGTGATCAAGGCACTGGTTCTTTGTACTTCCTTGTCTATGTTTTGATCTTTTCTGTCTTCTACCAACCAATAACTTCACAACAAAAACCACAAACACAACCACATTACAGCCAAGTCCAAGAAAGCCACCTGTTGTCCGCGGTACTTTCTGCTTTCTAATATCAATTCCTAAGATATTCACACGATCAGTGTGTGGTTACGATTGTATCAGCATGACCGGCTCTGCGGTCAAGGTGACCAGCGCACTGTGACGGGTAAAAGGGCTTTAAACTACAAATACAAACCCACCTAACCTTCCTATCCTTACATTTTCTTGTGTACTTTTTACTTACGAATCCATGCATTTGAATGATTGAACTTGCTTGTATCGTCTCGTCGTTCGTCTTAAGTTTGTGTTTCTACCATCAAAACGGCCTAGTATCAGTAGTTCGATGATTTAGTTCAATGATCGGATTAATCGTCTTATTATTCCGTTGTTCCGAGTTATCGGATTAGAGAACCCCCTAGTATCAGTAGTCTTAACTCTTTTTATCGAACAGTGCAACCTTCCTTGGTTGCATAAGTTGCATTGCAAGTATTGCAATCTTTCTTGTCTGGTTTTGATTAGAAGCACTGATTTTGCATTCCGTTGTACGAATACGAACACAGACAGTCCTTTGCACTTCTTTCTTTGGGTAGTGTATATAGCCTCTTTATCATTTTATCGTATTAGTTAATTCGTCCCTTGCTTTAGATCACTTCTAATGTAAGTGATCTAAAGCAAGGGACGTTGCATCATCAATCGTGGATGGTACATCATTGTACCATCCATTATCAAAAGCGGATCTCAAATTATTTATTGAAACAGTAGGAAAAAAATATGTAAATCTAGGTACCTTCTCTCGGAAGAAGTAGACAAGTATCATAATAATAATTCTACGATATATCCTAATAATAATATTAGGATATAAGGGAATGGTTATAAGTTAGAATACTATACATCGGTTGACCAGCTCGTACGTTACACGCGACTTCCTCCACGGAGGATAGCAATCACTACTTTGCTGTAGCTACTTGTAAGATATCATGACGTATCATTATCTACGCGTACAACCAGAATTATACCAACAACGGTACTAAGTCGTTACGATGGAAAACCACTGATGACATTATGGGGATTACAGCTATCATGGCGTTGTCGTTATTATCGCACTAAATATCAGGTACTACTTCCATTTTATTTCAAGATTCTCGCGTTGCTCGCGTTCTAGACCCTTTAGAGTGCGACTTTTCAAAATTCCTTTCTTAGTGCACCCCTACACTACATAAGGATACTACCCTCCAAATTTCATACCTCTAGGACTTATGGTTTAGGCTGTGCGTTGATTCTCTGTCAGCTTCAAAAGAGTTTTATATATATTGATGATGATGATGATGATATTAATGACATATTAAAATATTATCAGCTCGGCGAGATTTTCAATCTACATATTCGGCTTTTGATTATTAATCTTGAGATGCCGATGGGGCCGAGAAAATGCCAACCTCAGAATGTTAATTATGTTGGAAATGCTACGGTGTATAATAAATCGCGGAGTTGAAAAGAAAGTGCTAAAAGGCCACACCTAAAGTTGTCCGTGAGGCTCGGAGCACACATCACATAACAGACAAGACTGATATTTGCAGTTACGCTTGTCCGTTGAGGCCGATGTCGACCAAACTACCTTTGAATAATGTGTATCTAGCACTCTTTGCCATTCATGTGACCCGGACTTTCCCTTTCCCGGATCCTATATTCATGGGAGTTGAACTGATTCTTTCAATTTCAACTATGAAACATGAACAGCTTCACTATGACTGTTTGCTATCTGTACAGCTGCTTTGTTGGGCAGTGGACCTCACGGTCTGAGTTACAGACTCTCTAAGTGTTGGCTATCTCGTAATTACGACGAGCACGCATAGTCGCATAGCCGGACAACAGTATGTGATTGAAATTGTGAAAAAGGGGCATAAAATACATATCAGTATACTACCAAATGTAACAGGTTTCATTCAAAAAGCTGGGCAATTTCAGGAACATCCTATTTTTCTTAGATCGAAAACTTACAATTGGTGTTGCAAACCGGTTAGAGCTTTCTTTGCCTTATCTATTCTTAATCGGTTTCCCGGTGAGATAGAACGTTTGTTTACCTTGCCGATTGCCGAAGACGAGAGCATAGGATTATTGCATGTCTACAATCCATATCGCTTGTGAGTTTCTTGTGAGATAAAGAGATCGCTCGTAACTGTCTCATGCTCATGTCATGTTGTGGCATAGGTAGCTAGTTCTCGATTTCACGTACGATAGCCAGAATCCTTATCCTCCATCCCGTTTGTGACACTAGAGTAAACAGACACTGGTAGAATTGTAACAACAAGTTGCAAAAGTCATAAACCAAGAAGTTGAAGAATTCTCTGGTTGTGCCTGAAACTTGAAAGCAAAGCGAAATAATACTGGCTAGCTGGTTATGATGTATTATCATTGGATCCACAATGTCTACCGAGAATGTCTGCGTATACCTTCTGCTACGCGTAATGCAGCCGTTATAATATAATAGGGAAATGGTTACGCAGTTAGCGACCGACAGTTAGAAAGTTTATGCGAACATCTGGCGTAATTTTCTAATTTGGACGATGAGAGTTTTTGTTAGAGGGTACTACTTACTTGATGATTGATAAATGGGCACGTTTACCAGTCGCAAGTACAAGCGGATTCATATTGAAAGTTATATCAACGTTTAATTACTGACCTGAATCACTGTGATGGAGAAGGTATAGTTAAAGACCGAAAATTGCTCCCTGTGGCATTCCCAAAAGTTTTGTTTCGCAAGGTGCTTATTTTTACCCGAGCGTGTGGATGTCAAGAATAAAACCGGTGTAAAGGCTGTAGTAAAGGTCAGTTACTCAATAAAAGTACACGACTGTCTCTGTTGGTTGGATGAGGCAATGGGTAACGGTATCGGAGGGCGCGGCGACGACAACTTTCCATCACTCTCGCGACGATCGCTTCACGGAAGCGCAAGAAAGTTGCGGATGTGTGCTCTAAGCATTGGATGAGAATAACAATTGTTTAAACAGGCTATAAAGAGAATATTTAAGTGTTTTGACTTCTAAGTTACCGGTATCACGTTGAAAACTTGGATACACACATGTAGAAAAATGCAAATAGTCAAACACAGTTAAACCAGTCGCCCGATTTTCGCCGAGCCATTTTTACATAGGCTTTCAATTCAAATGATTATAATTATGTGTTTCAAAACTCCCTGAATTTGGACCTAACACTACCATTTACGGACCTAGTCATGCAGCTAGAAACAAACAAAGCATGGTCAGTCAAGTTGCGGTGTTTTCTTTGGTATGGTTTGTCTGTTTCTGTTTGTGAAGCAAGTAACTTAGCACTTTCAAGTGTTTAGTAAATGACTTCTCTAGTTTATCAACTTACCTTACGTACCATACCAATGCTTCACGGTTCATACAATTGATGTAGGTAAGTAAATCTTTATGGTAAAATAATTGTACAAATCAAATTACTGGCAACTTCATGTTCGTGAGAAAAAGTTAAATCTTTTGTGATTTTATCAAAATGTAAGCTAATTTAATTGTTCTCACACTTGAAACTGACCCTGTCCTGTATTTTTGGTGCGTACGGCGCTACGTACATACTTGTTAGAAAGAGTGCTTGCTAAAATCCATGCAAGGTTGTTGCTTGACTCACCCACTTTAATAAACTTTCAATAGTTTATGTTATGTACCTACCTATCGAATGAGTTACCTATCTACTTCGTTATAATATTTATGATCTCATTTAATAAATGAGTCAGTTATGTTATTATGAATGCTTATTATGTAATATTTCTTATATTTTGGCTGCGTATTGCAAATATTTTCATCATTGCATTTCGGCATTCGTTTAACTATTACTTTATTTGTAATGTAATTTTCTGAGTGATTTAATTAGAACCATAAATTTTTTTACATGTTTGTTTCTGGTATGTCTCTCTGGCAGTGTCAGTTTCTATTCTACCTACCTCGTCAATGAAGCGTTGGAATTCATTCGTTTTTGCCACAAACTTTACAAATGCCCGCTTTGCCTCAAGATTACCCAGCGAAGACGCACCAATTAGTAATTGTCTTGAATCTGTTGACTTCTCAACCAGTCTCCAGTTTAATCTGACCCCTCCTTACCTATTGTCATGGTTCGCGGAACACTTTTCAATGAAGGTACTCCATTACTCCCAAGAGGTCTTGTTACGTTGTTCTATTGGAAAACATAAAAAAGCTTTGTAACTTCAACTTCAGGTTTAATTTTGTTTGGTGTTCTTCTATCGCAAGTATCGCAACATTTGACTTTAATGAGCTATTGTACGGTGCTAAGGGTTAAATCCTATACTATCGTCCCACACTTCTATTGTCTCATCTCTATTGTTATTAATATCTACACCTACAGCATGAGTGCCACAATCAGTGCCATATTGCGAATTTCATTGATTGTATTTGTGTAAGTTAAAAAAATTGAAGTAGGTACGTTTAAAACTTACCTTTACACCTTTAGTTCATACAGAACGATTGAAAGCGTGTAAAAAATAGCCGGTCACATGCCGTCTCGCTGACATAATTAGTGTATTGAAATGTTTTCTCTGAACGTTGCCGTCGTCATCTGAGTACTTATACTTACATCGGTTTTCTCATTTACTTCTATCTTTCGCTGCCATTCTAGGATTTATCTTCTGTCTTGAATCTTGTATAGTTTAAAGTTATCTTGGTATCTTGGAAGTTATTATTATAGTCATTTTGAATCATGATAAACTCCGTCTTTCTGATCATGTTCCCGTTCATCTTTCTCAAGCCATGTATTACTAATCAATATTATGTATTTGTATAGCCTATCGGCATCTGCTATCACCAAGTCATCGTTCTTACCTACTTCTTAAAATATCAATATCATTCAAAAGACATGAGTAGAAGTTTATTATATTCTGATCCGTTAGATTGACAACTATCGGCTATCGGCTTTACTATGTTCACTGAATAGCTCCTCGCCGTCGGTTCATATCGCAACGACTCATAGCTACTAATTATTGATAGTTGATTTCACTGGACAAACTGGATGTTATGAAATCGTGCCACGAGTTATTGGGCAGTGATTGCTATTTTGGTTAAACCAGTTTCGATTGTCCTTTGATATTTGATTTTGTGAATGCAAAGTGTTTGTAAATACTTACAAAAATTGTGCGAACTCTTTGGAAAGATAGCTAGTTATGGGTAGTGTTTTTATATCCCAGACATGCATTCTCGTAGGTAGTGTTTTTCTATCCCAGACAAGCATTCTCTTTGGTGTCATCTTTCCTCCATCCTCGTTGATCTGAGCAGACACGCAGACCTGTGGAATCACGGTGCGTAGGTACCTACTTAGCTGAACTACGTATATATTCTAATCTGTTCAGTTCTGGGCGTCTTCTCTGGTTCCTCTTTCTTCTCGTTTAGTACTATTACTATTGTGGCGAAGACAGAAACATTTCCTGTACTTACCATCTCCGCCACAAAGTGAATGCTTGCTACCAGAATCAGTTAATCTTCGTTTGAATTTTATAGCATCTTTCTGAATTAATTAAAACGGATTAAATTATTAACTGCTCTTACAACTTTCTTCGTAACAAGTGAAAGAGTGATTTGTTGCATAAAACATGTGTATGTTTTATAGTTATTACGGAAATTAACATGATGTATCCGTGCATTTGCTGTAACAGGAAAAATGTCGCAAGTTTAAGACGTCCAAAATTCTAATCTGATAGAGAAGGATAAGAATTTTACCTTTCATGGACTAGTAATTGATAAACAACCATTATATTAGGTACAGTGTCAGTATTCAGGATATGGCTGTTAAGGTTTAAGCAGGCCACAATGTCTTAGCCACATCACAAAATTCAAAACTCAAGAGGAGAAAACTATTGTGCTCATAGTATATGCGCTTCCCCTTAGCTCAACATGATCCATTGTTCTAGTGACACAGTTGCGCCCGCGCAGCCGACGCGACGGCCTCGATCCCACACTGAAGAACAGATTATAAATACTGAAGCCACAACTTATGAAACTAAATTAAATCTGATATGCGAAAACGCAAAGCTTAGCACTAATTTGAGCATTTATGAAGATAATTTATTCGGTTTGTGCAGGCGAGCATGCGATTTCTTTTACTTACTTTTTCTACTGCCACATATCGAAAAGTAAATAAATATTGTTGAAAGGAAGCGTAGCTTTTGATTCTACATTTTAAGGTTAAATTT
Organism: Eulithis prunata; assembly: GCA_918843925.1. NCBI lineage: Eukaryota > Metazoa > Arthropoda > Insecta > Lepidoptera > Geometridae > Eulithis > Eulithis prunata. Next base: position 2,134,140 of record OU974014.1, on the reverse strand, counting down.
TATCATCTACCTCGTCGTTATGTATAACCATCGTCGTTGCCATGACGCAATAGTATTCAATTAGTTTATTACCTAAATAATTGTACGCTGATTTGTTGGTTTATTGAGTAGGTTGACTAGGGTAGTTAATATTAATAGCTTCCAATCATTTTTAATCGCGATTCTCGCTAAATTGTTTCCTAGCACCTACAACAAACTTGTAATCATCTCCATAATGTCATCCGGAAGCACTATTTTCTCATTTTATATCAACTATTGTCCACGACCACCTCATAAGTTAGAAGTGACTGGGTTAGCAAAATGTGACTAACTTTACAGAATGGCCTGCCATGCCCCCCGGGGCAAGTAAGCAATTTGCAGTAACGGAACAAAACATACAGACCGACCAACAGGTTCTACGTGACGAGGCCACCTCGTACTGACGATGGTTGGTACCTACCTATTGTGAAGATAGAGTTACATGACAAAAGATTTTAAGCAAAATTGAAAGGAGATGTCGTAAATCTTGTTATTTTAAAACACACCTCGATTCCGTAATGGGATTTTGAACCTACTTATCACGAAATTACAAACGAATGACTCACTCGCATTGACGGAGTGAAGAAACAGTATCGTTTATGTTAATAGATAGGTATTCTAAAAACTTTGATGTTGTACCTACAATCTACATGACGTGCTTGTTGTATAAGTATTCCAAAAAAGTAAAAGTATTCCAAAGATATAGATGGTATATATATAAAAAAAAGCTAAATGAGGCTTATGATCTCACTGATATCAAATATCGCAGAGTATTCAGTTCTTGAATCAAGTTGACTGAATCGACTATACAATTGGAGACCAACAAAAACATAATGAGCCAAGCCACATCTATTAGTATGGATCCGAAACGCAACGAAGCGTAGCATTTCTCGCAATTAGGTAGAGATAATTTAAAATTCTAAATTGCTAAGTTGATAATAGTTTGGTTTTTGTGATTGAATATAAAATTGTTTTCGATTCAACTATTTTATTAGATGCTTGCTCAAGAGACTCTAATCTAAAGGATTTAGTTAATTTTTATGTTTATACAGAGCTGCGTCAATCTTACTCCATTAGATTGTAGAGATTTTCACACCCATTGATTGGACTTCGGCTCGTAAACATCGTCTGTGATACCTTCCATCTCATCGTAACATTTTTCGATTTACCTGAATAGAAATCCTATTTCTTCAAACGCTTGGATTTGTAAACTACATAAAATCTTCATCTAGAGAGCCGTTCAGTTCAAGCAGTAAAAAAATAAGAAACGTTTATACATCTTCATATTGCGTTACGCACTTTTGAACAAACTGGAAAAAATTTAGAACCAGTCGAGAAAGAGTTTGGGATGGTCAATATGTGAAATGGCTTTGCTTGTTGCATGCAAAATATGTTGTCAGAGTGTAGAGAAAAGGTTGACTTTCACATTTCACTGGGCTTGATCAGTATGCGTGTGGTGTGTCTTCGGAAGGCGGAAGCGTGATGGCTATTGTTTCCCATTCAATGAACCCTATGCAGGTCGGCAGGCTCGCTTCTGATAGGGTCGTGGATTGCATTCATTACATGCATCGGTATGTACGTACAAGTTCAAGGTTTTGTTTTTCACCTGATCTCCTTTCACCTGATCGGTGATCAACGAGCCTAGTTCTGAGTTTTTCTCATAAACGAGAGAGCTCTATATCATCTACATCTATATCTGAAGCATATCTATATATCTATTGTTTACTACAATAGCTATTTACGTCTGGATAATCGTAATGGGTAGTCTTGGACACGAGTTATTCGAATTTATGTTTCAAACTCGTCGAACCACTATCACAGAAATTCTGATTGGTAATTAAACGTAGAAACCGTGATGATGGCGATCATCACGCGAGTATACCATACATCTGATTATGGAAAGTGAAACCGTCATTTCCTATACGTTCGTCAGTCGGACTAGTTATGCGAGTGTGAAATTTCTCTAGAGTTATGTTAGATTTAACTTTTGGATGACGTTGCGTAGGCGTTGGCTAAATTTATTGGTGCTTAGAAGACTTGTTTCACATCAAATCATGTTGGCCACTGCACATAGAAGACCCTTCTAACAATTAGTATAAATATAACACATGACGCTCTTTATAATTATTTTATGGGTTTGATATTCATTTCGTTTTCGTTGTTATAAGTTAGATTTTAAGGTATACCCTAGTTGTTAGGACTACCAGTCCTTTGTTGGTGTTGTGTATGACTCAACCCTCGGTACCGGTGAACGTGCAAGCACAGCAATCTTATTATGACAACTTGAATTGCACTTCAGCATTCCGTTTCTAAGTTAGAGAGAGATAGAGCGAAATATTTAAATTATCTTTTATCTTTACGTAATTTCGTTCGTGATTTATCAGCGCTTGATCAAATGTGTTATTTGATTTGAATGAACTTCACCTGTTTAGTTCTGGATAAGCAAGCAAATTATCAGATGTTTGACAATAATTATCAATATTCTGGGGCAATATGCTTGTATAAAATATGGTGTTTTGAGGGATAGAGCAAGCAGTCTGCCGAAAACTGATCGAGGTTGATATCAAAATGATGATATTATTAGTAGCACTCTTGGTAAGTTTCTTCATTCATTGAATTGTTTTAAAACCGTTAAAGTTTTTGTAAATCTCATGATGTTCTAATTTTTGCATTTGTTTTTAGTGCTCAGCAAAGGCGCAGTACTATTCTGCAGTATCGCCCTTCGACTGCGGACCTTATACTTATGGTCTACCGCCCACTCTACCATCACTACCGTATGGTTTACCGCCGTACGACTACGGAGCATATCCATGCGGTCTACAGTCAGCTTTACCACCACTAGCATTGCCTTACCCGTACGCCCCTTCGTGTCCCTGCGCTGCTCCTGCTTGCTCCTGCTTCGCTCCTCCTGCGCCGTGCCACTGCGCCGCTCCAGCTTGCTCCTGCTGCGCTCCCCCTCCTCCGATCTACGTAACTCTTCCAACGCCACCGGCACTATGCGTAACTCCGCCGCCGTTACCTCCAATGTACTTAGAGCTGCCTCAACCCTGCCCAATGACCATAAAGCCTCCGCCGTCGCCTCCACTTATCGTGTCTCCACCTCCGCTGCCGCCGATTACGGTGGCTCCACCACCTGGTCCTCCTATCTGTGTGAACCCTCCACCACTACCACCAGTCTGTGTTAACCCGCCGATGCCGCCGCCGATGTATGTAAACCCCCCATGTCCAGGTCCGATGGTTGTTGATCTTCCGCTGCCGCCTCCGATTATAATCGAGCTGCCAGCACCTCCGCGGATCGTAGTGCAGCCACCTCCTTTGGGACAGATGCTAGTGCAACCGCCTGCGCTTCCGCCAATGCCAGTGCAGCCACCTCCGCTACCTCCAATGATGATTCAGTTACCGTGCCCTCCACCGATGATGGTACAACCACCACCTTCACCGCCATTGACGTTGCAACCTCCTTGCCCTCCTCCTATGTGCGTGCAGCCCCCGCCGCCGCTACCCATAACAGTGCAGCCTCCAGGCTTGCCGCCTGTATGCGTGCAGCCTCCTCCTCCGCCACCAATGTGTATCCAGCCGCCGCCACCAGAACCTTTCTGTCTCAAAGCGCCTCCTCCAGCTCCGATCTGCTTCCAGCCTCCGCCTCTCCCGACTATCTGCTTTGGACCCGCTCCGCCATGTGGTTCACCCTACCCACCATCTTGTCCTATTTATTTGTGACTGTATATTGAACGGCCTGTAATGCATGTGATACTGGTAAGCGTAAGAATGTATTTAAATTGTGTGTTAATTTAGTTATTGATAAACTATAATAAAATCTGTGCTTAAAATTAATAGAATCTTATTATTTTTTTATTCCATAAGTATACCTTCCTAAACCATTCTTTCTCTTTACTTGAGAGTTATTCGGTTGCTATGCTAAGTAGTTAGGTAGGTAACTATGCTACCTACTCAAGATCAAACGAAATTAAACGTTGATTGGTATCAAGATCAGTGACCTTGCTACCGCAGCTAGTATGTTATGACACGGTGCGACTGTGATATGAGCTTTCCTTTCTGCAATAATATGAAAGAAACTAGGTTACATTTCAATACAACACTCAGCAATGAAAGTGCCTATGTACCTGAACTATGTATAAGTATACCTATAGATACCATGCCTAGTTAGAGGACAAACATAGATAGACAGACCTTCCATCCAATCAAAATATATTGGGCTCGAGAGTTGTATACGTATACGTACGTACTAAGACCTTACAAACCGAAGTTACATTGAAAAGACATCAACGCGCTCAAACGGGAGATGACGAGGGGCGATCGGTAAACCGACATTGTGCGATTAGAATTTGTCAGATTCTGATGGTATCAAAAGGTAGACGATCAGGGGCTGACTTTTTTTCATAAATATTTCATGCAATGTCCTGCTTTTTTTTTAGCTTCGCCTATTTATAGTTCACTGTTTGCAACTCCTGATGGATTCTTTTGTTTGTTCTCAGGATGGCGGGGTCCGGGGGGCTGGCGGAGTGGACGGAAGGGGCGGCGGTGTGGTTCCAACCCGCTGGCGCCGCCGCCCCGCTGCCGGGCGAGCTTGTCGAGCTGCATCGAGCTGCGCGTGTGCTGCTCGTCAGCGCACTCGTCAATGGACAGGTAATCATCACAATCCTCGGATTACCGATTCATCGTAATTCGGAGTCATTCTTCCAGTTCCTTTTTTTCCCGATAGCAGGGTCGTGGTCAGAGCGTGTGGAAGACAGTCGCCTTGTGTTTCTCCGAAATGGCTCTACTGGTTCCAGCCAGATCAACAAAAGGTTGTAGACAGGTTAGGGCGCTAAATGCGAGACTATACTGCTATACTGGAAGAAGAAAAAAAGGAGCGTGTCAAGCACATTTGCTTTGTCTTCAGCATTCTAATGTATCTGAAGAAACTAGATAATAGCAACATTCTGAGCCTAGCAAGACAGAACCTCTTATAGAACACACCCTGTTGCAATAGCCTTGAAATAGCTACACCATTTCACCAGTCCCTTTTGCATTGCAATAAAGTATTAAAAGAAATAGCTGTGTAGAGTAAAATATTTCGAGTAGATCCGGTGATATGCTGGAAGTCTGAACCCAGCTTCTCATCAGAAATCCGTCATTTCATCTTATATGAAGTAACGCCTATTTTATGTTGTTACATACCTCTACCGTTTTTGCAACAGCTCTTGCAGATTTCCTAATGGAGAACTTTAATGTAAAAAAAATACAAGATGTTTATACAATTCTGCAACCATGAAACAATCACGAAGCTGCCATATAATTAAACTTTATTATGTTCGTTACACACAAACGTTAATTGACGTAATATTACGTCATGTGGAAAAGGCTAAGAATCACGTACCTACGTTCCGTGCTGACGACTTCCTCAAGAATGTTATCTAGATAATGTCTTTGGCGTCTGCTCAGTAATTTGATCAAGGTTGACCTGACCTTACTAAAGGTCAGTCAATATGCATAGTCATGATGATTAACAAAATCAATAGGTTACCTACCTACTGCATTTACAGCTCTGTCGTTGCTAGCACATCAAACAAAAGAGCTTTTGTCTCTTGCAGAAGTAGATCGATAATACGACTGTGTACGAAAGAGAAAACACTATCCACGCAAAAGTAATTCGCGAGTCAAGGACAATGCAACTTTTCAAGATTTCGCAGAAACAGTTTCATTCAAACCTGCGGTTTTTTACACGTCATTTGAACGGACACGGACTTACAAAGACAGGTAGAGGAACTCATAATCTTTGTTGGGCCGCGAAGGCACGCCGGCTGATCGCAAGGCCGCCAATGGAATGCCGATAGAGAGTTGACTCAACACCACACATTATGGACTATGTTACGTTCATATTGCCTACCTTAGATATTTTCAATCATCGACACAACGCAACTGAGATGTTACGATGACATCGGGACATTCACAGTCAAGCAAATCATACATCCAACGAAACAGACATTGTTGGCTTCGATAAGGCGATTCGATTTCGTCACTATACCACAACACATGCCATAGAAATCACTTCGAACGTGCTTAACAACCGTAGATAACTCCTGTGTTTATGCCTAAAGCTCATGTCCAACAGTCCTTGTCCGCGATTTTACGGCAAATTTTGGAATAAATAAGAGGGCAATTAGGCACTTCCCGGAGCGGTGCTACCGGAGGTACTTGTCGAGCGGTTGAGCAATCGATTTCTAGATTTGTAAGGTTTGGCCTGACCGCGTTCTTGACTTAATCACTTAGCTACATACTTAATATGGCTAATGAAATATCAAAATTACCAGCATACCTTACCTAGCTGTGTTACCTAGCATAACACTTCGTTGGTTCTAACGACTGCATCGTTCATTATCGTTAAAGCTAATGGCGCTTGTGGCTATACTAATTCTTATAAAGCACCCTGTCCTATCAAATGCCGTTATCCTCCCAGAGCCTGACCATAACAGTTGTTGGTATCTAAGCCTTGGTATGTGGCTCATTCAGTTACCCGTAACTGGCGGACCACGCGCCACGTTTTGCGAAATGAGACCAAGTTTTTTTTTCGAAACTGGTTGTGGTTTCGTCGAACGCATACGGTACAAGTCAAAGTGTTGTGTCAATAAAAATAACGGCAGTATCAGTGATATTATGATTATAGAGTTAGTTAAGCGGCGCTCAAGTAGAAAGGGGAGATTTTAAAGAAATTAATGGTGACTGCTGGACTAGTAATGTTTTCACAAACCTTTGTTATGGCAATGGCACGCACCAACACTAAAATTAAGTTGAATTTATCAAAGAATATGCGCAATGTTCGTTGCATGCAAGTTAATTAAAAGACCATGAACTACGAATAGCTTAGATGTCAGATAGAGCAAGTTGCGATTGGTAGTAAAGATAACAACGATCAAGAATGCAGTTAGAAGATATTTGATGCGGGGCCGGACGGTTCGTTTTGCCCCTACGCCCCACAGCTCTCCTGGTTCAGACTTCTCATCATGTTCTTGTGACTCCAACTCTTCGTGTAGACTCCGGCGACGGCAGAGAAAGAGGCATTCTGCTCCAGTAGTTTCGACACCTTTTGTGCCAAGTATTTTAAGATCTTCAAGTGCGAGAATGCCTTGGGAAAGAAATATCAGAAGGAAATCTGCTGTTCTGTCGCTAAAGTATCTGTGTATAGATGCTATGATTGAAAATGTAATAACTTTATCCAAGTGATCGTCTTACTATACACGCGATAGATTTTATTACTCCTGACGGTTTGCACGCAAAGTATGCTATGTCAACGCGATCACCAGCTTATGAATATTTATCGCAACAGCGGATACCTATTTGTATTTGCTAATGTGTCACGAATAAGAAGGTCAGGTAACAGTATCGCGTTAATCAACGGAGTTGATCAGCTATTGCTTACTCGACCGTGGAGCTTACAAATGCAAATCTTTCACAAAAAGATTACGATGCTTCATAACGACGTAATCGGTGTCATCGCGGTCCAACGCTCTTTCTGCTCTGTGACATGAAGAAGACTGCCTAGTCAGAGAGCATTGAGCACGCGGTTTTCGAGTGATCCTGACAGCGAACGTTGTCTAGAGGTCGAGATGCTCCAATACAATTGTGATCTTTGGATTATGTCACGCCGACGCATAATTTTCCGTCTGGTTGGTCTTTTGTGCCGGTTTCGTTATTTTTCCTGAAGTAAGATAATGAAATATAGCTAGATTCGGTTATTATAATAATGATGTAATTTGTAAGCCACGATGAGCGTTATGTTTGCAGATGACGCACTGTGTGGTCCATGTTTTATAGAGCTAAACTCGATTTAGTCGCTGTTTATTTTAAATCCTCCCGAGAGGAATGTTAATATGATTTACTTAGAAGACGGCAAAAATACGAACATCCGGTTTTCGAAATAGGGTTCTTTTTCTATTATTGGACAAGACCTCTAGATGCATGTTTACGTTTCACACTACAGAAAAACTAGATTGCTAAATTCACAATACTCAATTCTCATATTTCTTTCCAGCCCCAAACCTTCGCCCTACAAATGGGGAACGGTGAGGAAGAAGGCGACCCAGTATGGCCGCGTGAAGAGCTCGGCCCCACCGGAGTGGACGACATGACGCGGCTTCACGACCTGCATGAGGCTGCTCTGCTCTGGAACCTCAAGCTCCGATACGAGCAGGGCCTGATCTACACATACGCAGGGTCTATACTGGTGGCTGTCAACCCGTACCGGCCTGTTGATGCGTTGTATGGACTGCAGACTGCTAGGAGGTATCTTGGAACATATATTACATACAAACTTGGGCCACATTGACAAAATAAATGATGATTTGGTTTTAATTTAAAAACTTTCCTAGAGCGTACAAATCATGTTGCTTTCCCATTTTCAGATACCACGCCGCAGAAGCACTAGGTGACCTTCCACCTCACTTGTTCGCCATAGCAGCTGCAGCGCGTGCGTCCCTTCCGCAGCCGCAAGCCATACTCATCTCGGGCGAGTCCGGAGCTGGCAAAACTGAATCCACCAAACTAGCGGTCCAGTTTCTAGCAGCGGTCGCCCCCGCGCCCCCTGGAAGAGCACCCGTCTCCGAACAAATCTTAGAAGCAGCACCATTGTTAGAAGCCTTTGGAAATGCGAGAACACCAAAAAATCACAACTCTAGTCGCTTCGGAAAACTTTTAGAATTATACTTCAAGGATGGCGCGTTGGCTGGAGCGAGAGTAGCGCATTATTTATTAGAAAAGTCACGAATAGTCACGCAGTCTCCGGGTGAACGGAACTATCATGTGTTTTATGAACTCCTCGCTGGCTTAGATGAGGAACAGAGAAAGGCAAGAGGACTTTTGACAGCTGAACACTATTTCTATCTGAATCAAGGTGGTGATTCGGGCGGAGCAGGTGCTGGAGCAGACTGGTCAGCGTTGTGTGGAGCGATGCAAGTCCTGGGTATCGGAGACGCTGAAAGAGAGGACATTATAAGAGTTTTGGCGGCAGTCTTACATTTAGGCAACGTTTACTTTCACAGAAGACAGTTGAGACACGGCCAAGAAGGAGTGCAACTAGGTGGGGGCGCAGAAGTTCGTTGGGCAGCTCACTTACTGAAAGTTCCTGCAGAAGCGCTGGCACGAGCTTTGACGACAAGAGTGACTGCTGCTAGAGCTGAACGGATGAGATCACCTTTACCAATAGACCAGGCTTTAGACGCTCGAGACGCTTTCGCAAAAGCACTATACTCTTCGTTATTCAGCTGGTTGGTTCTTCGAATCAACTCGATAGTACACCGCGCGGGACTCCACGACGCTCACAGGATATCTCTTCTTGATATCTTCGGATTCGAAGACTTAGAAGAGAACTCGTTTGAGCAGCTTTGCATAAACTACGCGAACGAAACATTACAGCATTACTTCAATAAGCATATTTTCAAGCTGGAGCAGCAGGAGTATCAGAAGGAACGGCTGGAGTGGTCGAACCTTACGTGGAATGATAATTCTCCAGGTGTGTTTAATTTCTCCAGTAATTATGTCGCTGGATTCCAAGATAGTTAAGAATCCATCAACTTTTGAATGACAATTAGGTGGACTTCTTTTCATTTTCCTGCTAAAATGAGACATATTGTTACCTTTTCCAGTGATCCAGCTGCTCAGCAAGAAACCAGTGGGAATTCTCCACCTGCTGGACGACGAGAGTAACTTCCCTCGCGCGTCTGATGCCTCGTACCTTGAGAAGTGCCATTACAATCACGCTCTGAACGAGCTGTACTCTAGACCTAGGCTAGGAGCTAATGAATTTGGGGTGAGTATTATTCCTATTTACCTATTGCGAGTAGCTATACTAACAAGCTCGTATGAACTAGTGGCCAACTCTGTTGACGGAATATTTACCTCTGCCATGGCTTAACGACTGCTAGAGTCATCGAAGAGTTCCCATTGCGAGTAGTTATAAAGTATTACCTGGTCAGATTCAATTCCACGTAGCTAAAAACCCGACAGGATCTGAAATACGAAGTAAGATCATCAAGAAAAAGCCATCTTGGAACGAAAGAAAAACCCAAAACCGTTGCCTATATCCATCAGAATCACTATCTTCTTTCCAGATAAAACACTACGCAGGACAAGTGTGGTATAACGTTGAAGGATTCCTGGATAAGAACAGGGATGCCCTTCGAGCTGATGTCTTAGAACTGCTGTGCAGTAGTGAAGTGCCTTTAGTGGCGGAGATGTCGACGCAACTCCGTGTACAGCATGACGCTAATAAAACGCTGCCGAGAGGTGCGAATGGACGATTCGTTACTATGAAGCCGAGGACTCCTACTGTCGCTGCTAGGTATGCACTCCTATAATGTTTCAATACTGATCTCACTTACCTGCTTGCTACTGACACAAAACAATTAGTGACACGGGGTGTTGGTTAAACTTTTTCCATCTTTGAACACGTGCGAATCCATGAGGCATTGTGGTGGTATTCTGCTGTGTGCGTTGTTTGTTTGTTTTTTTTAATTTATTTTTTTATGATAAAAGTAGGTAATGGAACAAGCTGATAGCTCACCTGATGTTAAGTGGTAACTTCTGCCTACTTCGTGAATCAAGACTTCTTGTTCGAGAAATAAAAGCTATAGACCCATCAGATAAATGGGAACTCGGAGAAAGGCATTCGCAATTACACTTCCAGTATAAGTACTTTACATGGTGTAAGATACTTTATCTTGGCCATCAATACATAGCGCTGACATACGGACATAAACTTTTCATATACATTCTAGAGTGAACATGTAAAAAAGTGTTGAACTTTTCAAGACATTTTTTTTACATTGTTATACGTTCACGAAATTTTTTAACCTTGATATTTTTGCAGGTTCTCAGATAGTCTTCACAGCCTGCTGGAGTCCATGTCACGTTGCAACCCATGGTTCGTGCGTTGCATCAAACCGAACACTGACAAATCGCCCATGAAATTCGACATGCCCTGCGTGTTAGCACAGTTACGTTACACCGGCATGCTTGATACCATCAAGATACGTCAGACCGGCTACCCTATTAGGATACCGTTCCAGAACTTTGTGGATAGATACAGGTACATTAATTACGTTAAATAAAATAACCTTGAAGTTCGAAAACCTAGCTCTTGCTGACATTATTTGGAATCAGTTATATAATCAGGCTTTTCAGGCAAAGCGCTCGTGGCGTAGCTTGCTTCTAGTCAGCCTCATCTCAGCCTAGTCAGTCTTATCCACAGGAATGACAAGGTCAATATGCGGAGCTGACTAAGCCGCTGATTTTCTCACAATGTTTTCCCCAAAATAGCGTGGAAGAGCAGTTGCAGTACCTAATTAATACTAATGTCGTTGCCCTGCCCTACATACGAAATAGTTAAATCCATCTGACCGTTTACACAAGTGTTCACAGTTTTAAAACGGTGTCAATTATACAATTTACATTACAAGACCCAATGACCCGGTTGCATAGGACACTCATAAAACAAAATATGACTTATTATTAACAGGTATCTACTGAATTCAACGCCCACTCGTTCCACGCCCTATCGAGAGATTTGCAATTCAATACTTGCTGAGATGCCGCCTACTGGAGCTGGTGAGTGTCTTTACTTTGAAATTCAGTATTGGTACAATTAAATAAGATTTCTATAAGCAAGTACCTCTTAAGTACATTATTCTAAGTTAAAAGTACCTAGATTAGATCCTCTGCAATGCAATGAAACGGAATGTAGAGGCTTCAGTCTCATTCTTGTTGCACATTAGCATGGTTCAAAATGATCAAAAACCAATCAAAAAAAATTTCAAATATTAACAGGCGTCATGGCTCAGTCGGTAGTAGCTCTGCCTTCCGTGCGTAGTGGGTTCGATCCCCACCGAGAACAAACATTTTGTGTGTGGCAAACATACAGATGTTTCCTCTGTCTGGTTGTAACTATGTATCATAAGTATTTAAATACTATTTAAAAAAAAATATAAGTAGTCTATCAGCAATCTAGTTTCCATAGTACAAGCTTTGCTTAGTTTGGGACAAAACACGGTGTATAAAATATCGGTTTGTAAAAATTTCACATAAGTACTCATATCACTATTTATTGAAGTCTAATTAGAACATGCCATTAGTAAAACCAAAATCTTATCTCACCTTTGAAATAGAGAGTGCTTATCTTCAAATTGATTTTATCATTAAATATCTACATTCTATGATATTCTAAAACAGTTACCTAGTTAAAAGATAAAAGGGTCGTAGGTCGTAGTTCGTCAAGTTATTTAGTCAGTTCTATTCAAGATGTCTGACTGTGAGAAAGAAAGAAAAAAGTGGAAAACCTCATGGAAAGTATTGAAAAAACGCAGTTGTTTATATAAAGCTATGGTTTTATGTAAGTACTCAGAGCAATTATTTCCATGGCCTGTTTTGTCTAGGTATTTATATTTTAAATTCTTCAGTATGTAGGTAGATATATATAATATTAGTTGTTTTATAATTTCTCGTATATATACAACTTGTCTGGTACCTATAAAAACACGCCACACCACCTTTTTGCACGCCCAGGAAGACTGGTAGACAATGCTCTTAGCATTAAGTCCTCCTAGCACTACTTGTTTGTGTGAAATTTTTAAATAAATAAACACTATTAGTAACACAGACTGGTTTCAAAAATACAAGCCCCAAATCCAAAATACTTAATTTGATAAACCAGGAGCCATAGTGTTTTTACCATGTACAAAAGTGTCTTAATATATTTTTAATTAGTTTTATGTAAAATTAAAATTTTGTACACTACCTTTCCTCAATAAAGATTTATTTATTTATTTAGATTAGTAAGTTAGTTAGTGAAGTTTAGATACCAATATTACTTTGTATATTCTTTAAAAATTTACTTTGAAATATTTAATTATCCTTTTTTGTTTTTCTTATTTAACAATTTTAAACTAATTTTGTCTTGCTAGTATTTAAGTAGGTACCTAATCCCTTTATTTTGTAAATATTGTGAATATTGTAAATATACTGTATCAGTTGTAATTTTCTTTGTAAATAAATCTTTATTATTAACAAATCCATTTACCTATTCAATAATTTAATTCTATCATCTTTGCATGTTGTTTGTTTTTTGTGCACGCTGTGGTGCGTCATAATTATCTCTAAGCGACTCTCGAACTGTATATTGTATACCCGTGTATTGTATTGTTCCTTATAAAATAAAAATAAAAAATTACAAAGAAATTGCCTTCAACATCTAACATTACCTATTTTTCAGTCGGCGCTGACTACCAACTGGGAGCAGCGAGGGTGTTCATACGGGAGGCGTTACACCGAGCCCTTGAGAGGGCCAGGGCTGACAAACTGCGGGCTGCAGCAACACTGTTGCAGGCCCAAGTTCGTGGATATCTTGCTAGGTAAGATAATATTTTCATTTATTAATTCTTTAAAACTTTGTGGCATTTTTGTACATTTTAATAAAACTAAGCTAATAGGTACTACTTATAGAGTAGAAACAAATAAATATTGCATTATGTTGGACATGTTTGGACGTGAGTAGTACTACTTACTTCTACTACTTCCGCTTACCTAGGGTCATAAGTAGCAAGATATCTGAGAGAATGTCCCTAGATGTCCCTATAGACTAGACTAGAGTCATTAGAAAAATCACAAGAATCATTTAAAATCAAATACATAACAGTTAATTGAATAAAACTAAAGATATTATATTTTATTGTCCTTTCAGAAAGCGGTACCGTCAAATGCACCGTTCTACAGTAAAGCTGCAGTCATGGTGGCGAGGGGCCACAGCTCGAAGGCGGTTCCTGATTGCAAGATACGGAGTAGTGAAGGCCCAGGCGCTGGTGAGAGGACGTCGCGCGAGGAAGCGAGTGGCTCAGCTGAAGGAACAGTCCAAACGACGCGCCGAGCAACAGCAAGTCGCAGCCAAGTTAGTTATACCACCATTTAATTTAATTTAATTTTAATACTTTATTGCACAAAATTATAAAGTTGTTACAAAGGGTGGACTTAATGCTGAAAGCATTGTCTGCCAGCCAACCCAACCATTATTTATGGTGTGAAAGTAGTTGATCATTGTAAGATTGGATTATAAATTACTAGCTTCCGATCGCGACTTCGTTCGCGTCCCGTTGGATATCGTTGATTTTACCGGATAAAAAGTAGCCTATGTGTTAATCCAGGTCACGGACAATATATATTCCAAGTTTCATCCAAATCGGTCCTGCAGTTGCAGCGTGATTCAAACACAAACATCTACACTTTGACATCTTACTTCCTTCAATCCTACTAATATTATAAACGCAAAAGTTTGTATGTATGGATGGATGTTTGTTACTCTTTGTCGTAAAAACCACTGATCCGATTTGAATGAAACTTGGAATATATATTGTCCGTGACCTGGATTAACACACAGGCTACTTTTTATCCCGGAAAATCAACGGGATCCAACGGGACGCGAACGAAGTCGCGGGCGGCACCTAGTTTATAATATTAGTGGGATGTAAGGCTACTTGTAAAGTTCTACGAGATTGAAAAATCTCGATGTTCAATTTCACCTCTTGTTTTAGACGAAGAGCAGCGGAACAAAAAGCTCAAGCAGTTCAAGCCAAAGCAGCGAAGACGGAAAGTCTCCAAGCCCTCGAGGTTCCCGCAGAGCTGGCTTATATCCTCTCCAAGATTGACGAGTGGCAGTCTCCGCATACAGATAGGAATTTAGTCAAGGTGTGTTACTTTATGCAAGTAAGCAAGCATGCTCGTATGAGTTAGTGGCCAACTCTGGTATTGGAATTTTTAGGCCGCCGCTAGAGCCGGAACCAACAGTTTAAACGTACAAGTTTACATAGTACAAGTTTCTTCTTAGGATGAACCAATATCAATATATTATATAAAACTCTTTTGAAGCTGACTTAGAATCAACGCACAGCCTAATAGTTTAGGCCCTAAACTATAAGTCCTAGAGGTATGAAATTTGATAAACACACGGCAAACACTGGATGAGAAGAGCCGAAGACCGGGCTCAGTGGCGCGTCTTGGGAGAGACCTACGTCCAGCAGTGGACCAATATAGGTTGATGATGATGATGATGATGTATGAAATTTGGAGGGTAGTATTCTTATATTGTGTAAGGGTGAAAGGAATTTTGAAAAGTCACACTAAAGGGTCTAGAACGCGAGCAACGCCGCGGTAGACGGCTAGTAAAAAATATTATTCAAACCAGGTGGGAGGAGACATCCACGTGGAAGACGAAGAAGTCCAATTACCACGGGATCTAGAACAATTTGCATTCTCAAAGTTCAGTTCAGTATATTTTGCGGACGGCGGTCAACTTAGTCCGAGGAAACATCCCATCACTAGACCTTTCCTGGCTAAGGCTGCTGTAAGGTGAGACATAAAAAGTTATACACCCGTTTTCATAATTAACTTCATTTAAAATCGTCCTTTAACTTATTAAACTAGGAGCCTAGTTTAATAGGTATTTCTGTTACTAGCACTATATGGACCAAGTTGTCTGAATAAATAATCTATAATTAAAATATAGGTTTTGCGAAATGTCTACTCTAACGCGAACTAATGAACCTTCGAAATATAATTCTACGAGTACTATGCGTGTTACTAGCTATACAAAATAAGTATGTATGTATTTACAAAAAAAATATGTATAGATAAGTATTCTAACAGGAATCTGGTTCCCATAGCATAGTTTTACACTAAGTAAATCTAAACATTTTACACTGCGGTTTCTAGTCCTAATAGTTTAGGACTAGAAACCGCAGTGTAAAATGTTCATGAATATAAGTATAAATAATATATTTTTCAGAGATCAAGACTTCAACGACGCAGTAGCGACATTCAAACTGATATTGAGGTGGTGTGATGAAACTGCTGCTGGGAATGAAGCTAGACAAAAGGTATGCATTTCTTCTTCTTCTTTTGTTGCTATGGCTGTTCGGTGGCGGGGGTTGCCACGAATTTGCCAATGTCAGTGTTTTTTGGCGTTTACTGGTTTACTAATCTTTTAACAAAAGGCGGAGATCTGAGTAGGTAGGTTAAGAAAAATGACCGGTGAAGAAGGGAGACTCTAAAAAGTTGATTTGTCAAAATAGATACGTACGGCATATAAATAATTAGGTAGGTAATAATAGTAGGCACTTATTTAGGTATATACATATATATATAAATTGTCTTCTTTCTCTTCAATAATGGCCTGTGTCCGTCATTTCAACAGACAATTTTGCCAATGTCAAGTGATATAATTGTAATAAATAAGTCAAGTCAAGTCATTTGTCAAGTCGGCTGTCGTTTGTTTTGAAAAGAAAATGGTGGATTTTCTCTTCAAAACCTAACACGAATTTTCACATTCAGAAAAACCACTTTACACACATTTATTCCAATGGCTCACACTTTATGTTACGACCTAAGTATTAATGGTTAAAATTCCACCAAAATTAAACTACAATACTCACAATAACACAAGAAAAACTATTAAAATAAAAGTGCTATGTGTCGTTTCAAAAAATTTCAAAACTCGTGTCCGGGTATGTATTTATACCAATTTTAATGCACGTTCATTTTTGAATAAAAGTTAAAGTAACGCCAACTAAAGAGGTGAAGTTCAATTAGTCTAGAATGAATTCTCCTTGGTTACCTACTGTAAATTTTGTTTGAACGATTTCCAAATTCAAATATCATTACCTACGCCGCTGCATATAAATGAACTGTTCGAAATTAAAATCTGCAACCAATTCTTATTTTGACTAAAGAGTAGGCCTCTTTTAAGATAAGTAGGGGACACTGGAGGTTATACGATCAACCTCAGATTACCTATGATATTTTAACTCTCCTACCTTATAAAATATATGCAGAAGTTACCACTAAACATCAGGTGAGCTATCAGCTTGTTCCATTACTTTTATCATTAAAAAAAATGTTTGCTGTTTGTTCCAGGTGTTGGCAGACTACATAGCATCACGAGGAGTATGTTCCCGTGCGCTAAGAGATGAAGTATGCGTGCAGCTGTGCAACCAGGCGAGTGCAGGCGCGGCGCCGCGCGTGTGGCTCCTACTGGCGCACTGCCTCGCCGCCGCGCCGCCCGCGCCTCCCCTACACAAGTGAGCTTTTCCAACTGCAACTGCAGGGTGTACAACCACTCCTGAAACCTTCCGAGGTTAAAGTACCACTCGATATGAACCACTTTTCCCAAAAAAAAAACAGTGTTTACGCGAAACAAAATCAGCTACAGTGCCTTCTGGTAAGATCGGCGTAATAGCAAGTCCGAATGCCAAGCTATTCAGCGATATTTTTATATGATAATTGCTTAGTTACGTGATTTATCCGGACTTAATATTAGGCCGTATTAGGCCCTATTTCATACTTTTTGGCCAACTAATGCAATTTTTATGTATGTTTTGGGGACCAGCCCCAAAAACTTCGAGGATGTTAAAATACCCATCAATACGAACAACTTTTCCAAAATGAACATAGGTACCTACATGCTATTGCGATTGTAATATTTTTTTACTATGCCCCTGTCTGGTCTTCACGTTTGTATACATTTGACAGATACATGGCCCGCTTCATAGTGGAGCGCGCTCCGGCGACAATGCGCGCGTTACTGCTGCGTTTGGTGTGCGGGCGCGGCGCGGGCGCGGCGCGTGCGGCCGGCGTGGCGCGACGCGCGCCGCCTACGCTACTCGAGTGGAAGGCTGCCAGGGCTGACGCTAGGCCTGCGTTACCGCTGCGGCTGCACGACGGTTACTATACAAAATAGATACGATTAGTAGGTAGTTTCAAAGGCGAGGTTTTTAATATTTGAATTAAACAAATTATGACTATTCGAAATATGAAATGTAGACGAATCATAGAGTAGAATAAACTTACGATACGTCTTGGATTTTACCCATGTCTGTCTAGTAGAGGACATCTGACTGTAGATATACTTTTTTTAAATAATAGTCAATAAGTACGTCAGTTGACTTGATTTGATTCGGTTACTCTCTTTGCAGTTACTCGATATCGCTCATGAGAGACGGACGTCTCTCAGCGTGTGGTTTTATTTGATGCAATGAATAATAGGCTGTTATTCGTGACAATATGATATTATTTTAACCGTTGATTATCCACAGATTCAGTACAGCACGTGTGCGTGGAGTCATGGACTACATGTGAGCGCGCAGCTTCGTCCGCGCTCGCGGCTGCGGGCATAGCGCATAACGCGTCCGGATGGACACTCTCTATGGAACATAATAATACTATGACAGGTGAATATGTACAACTAAAATTATGAAAAGGTGCAAGTTATTGTTACCAACTTTGTGGTTGTGAAAGGTGTCAAAATCAAGACAGCAAAAAAAACGTTATATCTAAAATAATTTGGCGGTTAAAGAGAGAGAGTTCTTCTTCTTTTATTTTTGTCCCCGACATTTTGCCAGACAGTTTTACCAGTTTGAAGTGAATTATTTGAGGGATTCGAGTTTTCACATATTTTGAAACAACACATAGCATTTTTATTTTAATAGTTTTTCTTGTGTTATTGTGAGTATTATTGTTTAATTTTGGTGGAATTTTAACCAATAATACTTAGGTCGTAACATTAAGTGTGAGCCATTGGAATAAAATGTGTGTAAAGTGGTTTTTCTGAATGTGAAAAATCGTTTCAGGTTTTGAAGAAAAAATTCACCATTTTCTCTTCAAAACAAACAACAGCCGACTTGACAAAGACTTGACTTGACTTATATTATTTCAAATTCATCACTTGACACTGGCAAAATTGTCTGTCGAAATGACGGACACAGGCCATATAGGTTTAAAAGAAAAAGAAGAAGAATTATTTGAGTTGTGACGACTTAGTGATCGAGAAGGACACAGGCCATTATTGAAGAGAAGAAGAAGAGTAATGATGTGAGTTGTGTTGTGATTCTGTGACACGATACCGACATGTAAATAACTTGAAGAAAAATATTGGTGTCGTTGACACCACAGAATAGATAAATTAATTATAGTATGTAGGTACTTCCGATACGATGCAAAAGCCTCTACCCGTACTAAATTCTAGTACTAAATCTATGAGATTAGCTATCCGCCTATGTCGTGTTGGCTAATGGTGAAGGCAGTCAACTAATATTCATAGACTTGTTCGGTCACGAAACAGAAATTATATTCAAATCTTAATTTTGAAGTCTATTTGTATTCTTAACTTACTTTACCTGATTTTTTTAATCCAGAATGGGCCGGTTGCGAGTACGCTCTTGATACAGTAGGAGAAATAGAAACATGGGCAGCTCTCCCCACCACGAGGTCAGAAGCATTGCGAGCGGCTGCAGGCCCCGCCGGCGGGGTCGGCAGGCAGACACCACCCGCACCGCCGCCTAGAGCCTCCTCTGTTGACACTGCACAGGCTAGACCATTGGTAACTATACTACAATCATAGAAGATTATTTAAATTTATATTTTTTTTTATTTATTTAATACTTTATTGCACAAAATTATAAATTTGTTACAAAGGGTGGACTTAATGCTGAAAGCATTGTCTGCCAGCCAACCCAAACGTGGTGGAGTAATGAGGTGGTTGGCGTGCGACATTACAGAAAAATCTTAAAAAAATAAATAAAAAATATCTTAATTAAATATGATGAGCTTAATTCAATATATAAATATATATATATATATATATATATATATATATAACATAACTAATCGATAAAATATTATGTATTAAGACACAAAGGTAGGTATGGTGAAACAAGGTGGCATCTATCTATATCAAAAGATAATGTTGTGAGAGGTGACATCATGCATACAACTGCTTGAGGAAAAGCTCGCGGGTCAATTTTTTAAAGCGTTGTCTTGACTGAACGTTTTTGATCTCGTAAGGCAGGTCATTCCATAGCCTGTTATAGAAATGAGGGTAGTTGTAACAAGATCATAAGAAAACCTTGACTTTATAACCACTTACATTAAGAGTCAATTCATACTAGCGCAAAGTCGAAGCGCATTGAAGAAACCACAGCGTAATGCATATATTTCTTCTTAGATAAAAATAAGACGCGCTTTCGAGAGATTTCGCGCGTCTGAGCGCGTCTGAATTTGTGGGCTTCAACTCTGCGCTAGTATGAGCTAGCCCTAAGGTCTAAGATGAGAAAAGCTGCTAAAATACTGCTGATGCAATCAGTTCTTTGGCCTACCTCTACTTTTATATGTAATACATTCACATTCATATCTAACACTCTCCGCGTGGCTTATAATGGATTAATTGTTGAATCTTATTACTAGTAAATATTTTGTCATAAGTATTTAATCATTTTCATTTTCACAGATCCCACCACCCGAACCACCAAAATCACGTTCACCGAGCATCCCCCGCATGCTGCAAGAGTCCATCGACGAAGGCCTATCCGAGTACAATTGGAAGATAGAACGCGAACAAACCCACACCATGAACAAACGGAACAGCGAGTACTCCCGCGACAACACACTCGACAAGCGAGACGAGTATTCTCGAGAGGAACACACAAAACGAAACTCTGAATACTCCAGAAAGAAATCCCACGACGTTTTGTCTCGAGAATCGGCGCTCAACGAGCGGTATTTTGACCAAGCGTCCGATAAGGTCCGCAGTAGATCGTTAGATAACTTACTAGGTGACAACCCTGTCCCACAGCAGAATAAATTATCCGATTTAGGGTTGTCGCAATCCCGTTTGAATGATAGATATCATTCGGTAGAGAGATTGCACGGTGCGCCGAGTGTAACTAGTAGTAAAGGTGCGATGGAAATGGAGTATGGGACAGGTTCAAGGGTTCCGACGCGGTATATTAAGAGTCAGTATGCAGGGAAACGCGCGCCGGCCGGCTCGCAGTCCAGTCGCGCTTATATCGAGAAGAGCTCCGAGTTTGGAGGGGTCAGGTAAGTCATCCAATTGTAGCTTAAATTTTTTTTTATTTGTTCAGTCTATAAATCTGTGTCTGTGTGTGTGTAAATTAAAATCATTGCGTATAAGATTAACGAAATAGAGATTTTTCTATTGTGAGATTTTGAAAAGCTCTGAGACTCTTAAATTGACTCTTGTCTTAAATTGACATATATTTTTCATAACAAAAAACGCGTCAAAAATTCTAGGTTAAAATTTGCTTTGTTCACGGCAGCGGTCAATACGGCCACGCAATATAAATCAAAATATATCGGTATTCAGTAAATGGTAAATGTAATCTACCATTGATCGTTTTGACCTTCGTCAACAGATCATCCGCCATGTCCGACACATCAGAAGCGCCAAGCTTAGCGTCCCACGTGAGACGAGTTCGCGTACCGAGTCAAGCTTCCGACGTGGACCAATTCCTTGATGATCTGTTCTCTCCCGTCCTCGACCCAAATATCGATGAGATGTCTGATGCGCGTTCTCTAGCCGCCAGTATGAAAGGGGGAACCGACAAGAGCGGCAATGCTCACGCGCACAGCGGCAACACACATGTCGATAGCAAGAGCTACAGCGAATTCATCGACAGCATTCTTAACTGCGATTACAAAGAACAAATGGAAACCCTCAAGCACGCAGACCTGAACAAACTAATCAAGGGCGGTGGAAAGGAAGATAAGGACAAGCCAAAATCTAGAAAAGAGTCCAGCGTGGATTCTGTCGATGATTACATCACTAATCTCTTCGACCCCATATTCATGAACGATAGCTTGAAGAGGCTTACGGATGGCGAAGGGTTGTCCGGTGCCATAAAAGGGGGTGGAGCGACGCCCAGAGCACAGTCAGCGAATACATCGCTGAGCTTCGGACAGATGCCCTTACCTACAACTATGCCGGCGACGCCCGAGGCGCTCGCAGCCGCCTTAGGACTACACCTACCCCCGCCCGGAACCGTAGACATCAACGCCTACCACCAGAATCTCCAACGAGCGTTCTTACAGAGCGCAATGGCTCAAAACCTGCAGATCCAGCAGCAGCTTCTAGCTCAGAACCAAGCGCTGCAAACGCTACTAGCGGGTCAGGTAGCTGAGCCGTCCGAATCGGAACCAACTTCCCCGATTCGCGCCTCGACCGTAGTTCATGCGCAAGTTCATTCACCTCCTCGAAGCGCGCCTAAGGCGAGACGGGAATCCAACGAGAGTTCATCGACCGGAGCCCCGCCTCCGCCCCCGCCACCGATGCCTCCCCCCCTGCACAGCTGCGACCCCGCCGAGCTCAGGGGGTTCATGGACCCGTACGGCCGAGCGAAGACTGTGAGGATAGGGAAGTGGAGGTGGCCCCCGCCCAAGGACGCGGTCGGCGGCGACCAAGCTCAAGACTTCACGAAGTTCAAAATGCGCCAGATCCAACGACGACACACTCCTCAGGCGCAACCGAACGGCTCGATGGAGCACGAGCCGCCCCGAGCGCGCTCCAAGTCGGAGGCCTCGCCCGGGATCGAGTGGGAGGAGTTCGAGGTGGACGGGATCACTTCCCCGCCGAAGGATCGGGAGCCGCCGAGTCAGCGGACGACCAGGCGGAGCTTCGAGATCGGGGCGCAGCGGCCGTCGCCGGGCAGCGTCGGGAAACTGAAGCTCAGCTCGGAGATGAGGCAGCGGCTGGAGCGCGTCACCGCCAACCACTCGGTTAGAAGCACGTCGTCGAACGCCGAGACCCCTCGAACTGTGAACAAGTTGGAGGATACTCGGAGGTTGATGTTGGAGAGGCAGCTGGGTGGGTCGGGTGCGGCGCCCCCGCTGCCCCCCGCGCCCCCCGGGCCGGCGCCCCCGCCTCCCCCCGCGCCCCCCGCACACCCCGCCCCGCCCCCGCCGCCGCCCGACCAGTCCTTCGCACAACTCCGCCGCGACCGAGACACCTTCGGAGTCCATCAAAACCGGGAAGCTGACGACCGACCCGCGTTCCTAGCCAACTGGAACTCCCGACGCCGCGAGGGCTCAGACCCGCCCCGGGACGACTTAGCCTCTCGCTTTCTTACCTCCGATCGCCGGGAGAGCAGAACCGAGTGGGGCGACGAGTCCAGCTACAACGGGGACCGAGAACCGACCGGTCGGGACGAGTGGGACTCCGAGTCGGGCGTGGATCGGCGCGATCGCGATAATTTCTTGGGTCGGGAGGCCTCGGAGATCTACGAGATCCATCCGGCGCAAACCGACCGACGGAGGGAGGAGAACGGGGTGGAGGACGGCTTTGACCGAAAGAGGTCTCCGTTCTTCGACGAGTTCGAAAGATTCGACGGTAGGAGAAACTCCCGAGATATGCTGGTCGGTCGAGCGAGGGCCAGCCCCCGCTCGGACATGTTCCAGGAGAACTCTGATACCTCGAAGCGGGCGACCTTCAAAACTCACATGCAGCAGAAGGAGCGAGATCGGAAGATGGAAGCTGAGAGGAGGCATTCGGTATCCACGCATGTCACTGATAAAACTGAACATATTGAACGTAAGTTATCATAACTTCTGAATCTCCTTCGGTGAAAGCTATAGTTAATAGTATAAGTTAATGTAATTTTTTCCTCTTAGGTGATGAACCAGCACCAGCGGCGCTTCTACCTTCAGACCACGCATTCATAACATACGGCAGAGTTCCGTGGAAGTTGCGCGTGCGCAAGGAAGTATTCACGCCCACAGAAACTTACAACGATCCCGCCATATTAGACCTCCTTTATGCTCAAGTAAGTGGATTTCAAAATCAATCCAATACTCAATCAAACTAATTCATACTAAGTCTTAAGTTGGTAAGTCAATAAATGCGCGCCGTAGACTTAATTCACCTACTAGGTGAATTAAGTATACTAATTAATTTTAGTAGACTTATCACTCTTAGGTGATTTGAGGAGTACTCAACAGAACAGGTGGGAATAGTAGAGATAAGTCAGGTGTAAAGCATAGTCTTTTAAGTCACAGAACAAATGGGAAAAAAATCAACAGAACAGGTGGGAGTAAACGGAATTAACTACACTAATTTGTAGACTTGCAGAAATATCCAAGAAATACGTCATTCAACTAAAAACTAAGGGAAACTTTAGAATCTAACATAAAAGGTCAGGTTTGATTTCAGGGTTGCTTGACTCTTAAGTACAAGAGATCTGAGGGAAAGGGGGTTTCCCTCAGATCTCTTGTACTTAAGATTCTTTGAAGGACTCGAGACATGTCTCAGTACAATACCCACATTTCGTATCGGGCTAAGATTCCAAACCTTACGTAGTTTTTCCATTATACAGGTAGTCCACGATATAAACTCCACCATACCTTCACTTCGTCTCAACACAAGTGAGAAACGCGCGGGCGCAGCGCTTTTACGAACACAAGGCGCAGCGCCACCTCGAGCTCAATTCAAACGGCAGTTGATAGAACTGGCCAGAACTTGGCCGTTTTACTTCGCGAGGTTGTTCGCCGCGCGAGTACCGCCGGGGGAAAACGCAGTGCTCGCTGTCTCACACACCGCTGTCACTATCGGAGTTAAGGGTAAGAATCTCTACCCCCACATCTTCTTCTAATTATGGCCTCTGCCCGTAGATAATGTTACTGGTGTCGAGTGAGATATTTGAATACTCAAGTCATTCGTTTAGTCGGCTGTCGTTTGTTTTTAAGGCAAAATGGTTCAAAATTTGGAGACGAATTCTAATATTATTTTCAAAATAATTCACTTGACACTAGCAAAATTATCTGTGAAAATGACGGACAGAGGCCATAAATAAAAGAAGAAGAAGAGATTTCGTCTGGGTTACGAGCCTTAGGCCCATATGCTGATTTACTGCTCATGCACTATTCGGACTCAAGCATAGATTTTTGTATGAAAATCTCTACTCAAATCTATGCTTGAGTAACGATTTCTTTGTCAGCATCCACAAAGATATTTTTGCGTATGCTGTGGCATCCTCTAATTGAAGTAACACATGGATTTTAAGCGTATTACCTTTGTTTGTTGTCCTAATAAAATAAGATAAATAAAAAACTTTTCATGATTTGTGCTCCTTAACGAATTTAAGCTCGTGTAACCCGAAGCTTCAAGCTCGTGTAACCCACCTACACCTACAACATTGTATGATTTTGTGCAGGTCCAACTGGTCTAACAATCCGTCGTACATTACCTCTGGTCGGTTTGCGGTCGTCATGTACCGCACCGCACTCGCTGCAGTTGGTGGGCGCACGTGACGCATCGCTCGCACTGCACGCGCCGCTCGCGCATCACGCACATTCACTCATTACGGAATTCGCAGCGCAATGCGATCAGGTTAGTGATTCTATGGAGTTAAATTGTTTTTTGAAGTTATACTTCTAATGCGACTACCAACAAGGCTGCGTTAAACGAGAGGACATAGTCTCTGTCTCTTTCTATTCGGGGGAATAGAAAGAGACAGAGACTAGCGAGAGTGATCACATACGAAGATCCCCACAAAACGCAAAACACTTCGATAGCGCGTTCTAGGATCCGACCAAACTTAGCAGCGCCATCTAGTTCTGATTTATGCAACATGAGCATAGAACCTTTTCTAACTAAATAAGTACTGCATATTGGTTAAGTACATAAAAATAAATACTAAATTAGTTTCACATTAAACACAGAGCGAGAGTGAATGCGTGCCACTCGAAGTATAACTTCTTCCGCGCGGAGGGACTCCACGCACAATTTTTTTTTATAACTTGGTTCTTTCAGGTGTTATGCGAGTAGGTATGTACTATCATATCCTACTTTAATATTATAATTGTCAATGTTTAGATGTTTGTGTTTCAATCACGCTGCAACTAGGGACTAGTGGCGAGGGCATTGTGTAAGATGTCCAAGTATATTTATCGATGTAGATGAAACTTGTAATATATAATGTTCGTTTAAAATAAGGGTTCGTCTGAACAGGTACCACAGATTATATAATACTATACTAGTACAGGTACCTAGGGAAATCTCTGGCACATATTTACATCTGTCACTCAAGACGAAGACGAAGATCATAGCGTAATCATAGTATCCATTGACGTAACCCTAATTCGTTTACAATGGCCCATAATCGAACTACTAGTAGGACTGGATGGAATAGTAGTTCTATTTGGAATAAAATCTGCGTATCCAAAATGTTCGATTAGTCAGTCTAACAATTCGGAGTATTTTTGTCCAAACAGTTAGATAATCGAACTACTAGTAGGACTGGATGGAATAAACTCGTATGCCGATACAAAAATCGTTACTCAAGAATTAGATTTTAGTAGAGATTTTGATACAAAAATCTATGCCTGATTCCGCGTACGGGCCTTTGACGGTAAAATTATTAGTTATCCCAAGGCCGGTGTCGGTTTCAATGAGCTGTAATTTAAGGCGGACAACTGCTTTATAATTCAGTAAATTAGCTTGCATAATTTCTATCTTTAGATAAATTAAGAAATCGCATTCAACGTAAGTGCCAATTCAAAATTCTTACAGCGATTATGTAGAGCGGCCGGAAATGACATTACTCGCAGATAATGTTAGTACTTATCAACTCGACTGTACGTACAGTCATCAATATGCCATTATTTAAATGTACAGTCGCAGTCAATAGTTCCATAAATCATAGCGTTTACAAAACGGATACTAAATGCCCTAATATTATAATGAAATATTTATAGATACCTACTTATTTACAAGGAATTTTTGACAAACAAAAAGATTTTGATTTTTGAGTGTACCTAAATAAGCAGTAAATTACGTCTGTTACCAACCGACCAACCACGCTGTCCACAGTGTCCACCCAGTTGGACGGTCAGGACATTCCACAGGCATTTAGTCGGCGACTGTACTTTAGTAATGATGTAACTACTAAGATCATAAAGTTATTGAGGTTATAATTTGGTGTTGTTTCTTTCCAAGAAGTTTTACGCTGTTTCATTTTTATGGCCTTTATGATAAGCATAAAATACGACTTTTTAATCCTCTGTAAACCTTAACGTGGATATTTTGTAGAGCAATATTTAACCATAGGAGAACTATTTATCCAAGGGGGGGCAGAAAGCTGACACTTCTGCCAAAAATTGGCGTCTATCCAAGACAGGATTAGTCTTAATTTGTCAGGACAAACCTTAATAGCTGAATCAAATATAAATTGTTTATTGTCAAGCCTCTCCCAAATATTTGTAGCCACCAATGTTATTCTTGCATCAGATGGTGTAAATGTACCACTTTTTTGAACCTATACTTTCAGCATTTACTTGTGCTTTCGGCTAAATCTGATTGTTCTTTTAGATTTTTTGAATGTTAGCATTTATTTTATGATCTTATGCTATGGAGCGTATCTCAGATAGCGTTTATATTTTACTAGCCGTCACCCGCGGCGTTGCTCGCGTTCTACCCTTTAGAGTGTGATGTTTCAAAATTCCTTTCTTAGTGCACCCCTACACTATATAAGGATACTACCCTCCAAATTTCATACCTCTAGGACTTATAGTTTAGGCTGTGCGTTGATTGCCACCATCAAAAAACTTCACCTTGGATTAACGTTAATAGTCTGGCGTATTGCGTGCGTGGCTCTCCATTTTTATTTCTTGTTAATAATGATTACGCATTATTGATCATAAATCAAAAGTACTTGGACACATTTCTTTTAACACATGCAGTATCTATTTATAAGGCTTACATAATAAAAACATGAATACAAATAAAAGTCCATTACCTACATTAGCAACGCGACAGCTGCATAATTGGTTATGTAAAGTAATTGATCGAAACTTGTTGTGAAGGAGACTTTCCAGTATACGAACAAGATGAAGTGATATTATTTTAAAAAATCGGTGTGATTAGGTATTATTTGGTTTCTAACTTACAAACCTAGTGTGGGTTCAATCGAAATACATTCGGTTTGACCCTTTTGAGGTATTAAAAAACCTATGTGATTTCTTTTACTTCATGTAGGTAAACACCTGAAAGTCCCAAAATCGTACAAGAAAGCGCTAGGAACCGGGGTCGTAATTCTTGCCTGTTCGCGGCTCTGGTCGCGATTCTAAATGATCCGTGTGATTTCACTGAATAACATGTTTTTGACTTTGACTTTCTACTTTTAACGCTTGTACGTTTTGTTTAAAGTAAATAAAGATTGCATCGGCAAGGTTTCAGAACTGCGCTCTTGACAAAGATCAACACAATGTGTGTGATAGTGGTTCAGTGTGTCAAATCAAAAACGTGCTTCGTTTTCGACCCAAATTCACTTTGTTTGAGAATAAAAAGTATGAATAGGTACCTGATGATGATGATGATGTCTTCCTGGCCGGTTTCGGCTACGGCGACATTGTTGCTGCTTGATGCCTATGATGGGCTCTAAGGTGACTTGAATAGCCAATTTTGGCTTTGAAACCTACTACTTCATTGGGTTCCTCTCATCAGCCTGTAGAAGTCCACTGCTAGACACGGGAAGATGGGAAGCGATAGAGAAATATTTTAGACCTTCTACATTCACCGACTTCTTATAACGAGACAAAAACAAGACACAGGCCGATAACAAGTAATTTTTTACAGAATGAGACAAAAAAAAAATCGTTCTCACGTACGTTATTCCCAGATTTATTAAAATCGATTGTTTTTTCTGTGGCTTCTGCAAGGCAGTTCATTAGCCCTAAATAATAGCAACTAGAGATTGCCCTCATTTGCAATTCAATGAGTTTTCATAATGAGTAATTGGCGCTGCTAACTGTACCGAGCTATGGTAGCCGTGACGGTGGTACATAAATCTAACTTCATGTGGAATACTTTCTTGGGCTCTAGTTTTAAAAGGGAAATTAGCCCACAAAAAAACAACACATAAATTCACACAAAAAACCTATTTATGCCAAACCTATGTCTTATAAAGATAATATGTAATTCATTGAGGGTTAGGTACCTTACAATATAAGTAACCTATTTTATAGCTATAAGAACACAGGGCAGGGTAAAAAAATGGTAGGTAAGGTTT
The DNA here is from genome assembly GCA_918843925.1 of Eulithis prunata. Taxonomy (NCBI): domain Eukaryota; kingdom Metazoa; phylum Arthropoda; class Insecta; order Lepidoptera; family Geometridae; genus Eulithis; species Eulithis prunata. The sequence continues at coordinate 2,105,236 of OU974014.1, read as the reverse complement.
GGCATAATATTTGTTCTAAAGAGAGTTTATTTTATATCAGTTGTATAGTGGCCAATACTGCCTAAGAAGTTATTAGGCGTTCGATAACTGATACCTAGTTAACTAAAAACAATGCACGCATACTTAACACTAACAAAGCTACTGAAAAAAGTTGGTACAGCATGTTAGAGTCATCACATCAATCATATAAAAACATGTTACTATGTATCGTTGTATCACGCGTGACGTAGTGTTAAGGTGGGTTCACATCTGATCTTTTGTCCGTACCGTAGCTCCGTATCGTATCAGCGTCGCGATCAAAGAACGGGCGTCCAAACTAGCGTTCTTTGATCACGACGCTGATACGATACGGAGCTACGGTACGGACAAAAGATCAGATGTGAACCCACCTTTATGCTACTTACAGGTGAAACAATTACCTGCCGGTTTTACACTTAATTCTCCTGAGGTAACAGTAATTGTTATTCGTCAGTTATTCAATGAAATGTCCGTTGTGTAAGCATCATCTATAATAGCGAGCCCGGGCCCCTCAGCTTAGCCAAGTTGGATACTCTATCGAGTACAATCGCAAAAAAATTTTTGTTCGATTCTCTTTTTTTTCTTTTATTTATGGGCTCTGTCCGTCATTTCGACAGACAATTTTGCCAGTGTCAAGTGAGATATTTGAATTAATATGGTGCCGTCGACTTAATTCACGGGCTAAATCACCTAGGTGAATTAAGAGTCATTTGTCAAGTTGGCTGTCGTTTGTTTTACTTTAAACTTAAGTTAAAACTTAAAGACGAATTTACACATTCAGAGAAACACTTAACACCTCGCCTCGTATTCCAAGGTAGGTAACACAAGGTAACACGGATAGGAACTACACGTCTTTTATCAAAACACTCCTTGTAAATCGATAAAACCTCCGACAAAGAACACAACCTATAGCGAGTTTTTCATTATAAAATTCTTCTGCAAGACATAAAAACCAGCGCCACAAAGTCTCGGATCAGTGAAGCAATCCACTAGAACTAATTCAATAATAAACCCTTGAAGAGTGCTGCCGTTACTCGACTGTCGTATCATCTGCGCCGTATCCGTTAAACTGACCGCTCTGAAGAGCACCGCTAGTATGATTGTAGTGACACGCGCCTAGACTCGTAAGTGTGCAATCTGTGGAGAGTGATCTTTGGAATGCAACCGACTAGTCAAGTTTTGCAAAACTTCTTCCTAGTACGAAATAGTATTTCTCATGTCCTTCGACAGAATAATTATTTGCAGATCCTGGCCATTCCTGGCATCCGGGACTTTGATTGTTTTCGGTCTGTCACTAGACTAATTTTAAAGGATACAAATTCATCTATTCCAACTGGCATTGGACATGTGTTGGCAGATGCCTGCGGTTGCGTTTGCACCATTGATTTGCCCCATTAATGGTGCAGACGTAACTGGTTAGGGTACCTGTGTATAAGATGCAAGATACTGTGTTCAGCTATGGACAGCTTGGCATGAAAAAAACTCAAATTGCTCTCACGACCGGTGATATTGAGGAAATAATGCGAATCATCATTGTCGCGTATCCGGTGTTTTCATTTCACGTATAATGTGAAAGGGATCGTTGGAATCGTGCACTTAGAAAATCACTCATCGTCTAATGAGATTTCTAGGTAATGTTGTGAGGAAATCGAATGTGCTTCGGTTTGTGACGACACCCTAATAAAGTTAAACAATCGTTAGCAGTTTTGGTGTCTGAAACTACTTTTGAAGTACAACTACAACCAAGATACCGCGGTAGACGTGACATTTTGACCCGCTTACAATCACCTGCATTCCTAGAACTGGATGTCATAGTAAAGCCTATGTTGGGCTCAGATAAAAAGTGTCAGCCGGTGCAGCATACGACCTCGAGGTGTGGCGCGTGGCACGCGCGACCGGCGACACTGCGGAGCGATGGCAGTCCGCCCGCGGCCGCGCTCCCGCGCGCACTATGCAGCGCCCGCGCCTTTCCGTGGCCATGCGCGACAACTGGAGGCAACTCCAGCGAGTCTACGGCCTAGAGTTCGACCCCCAGGAACACGACTTCTCACCCCCCCGGCGAGCTCCCAGCCTGGACTCGCTGATCAACTCTTCCGAGGGCGCTGCGTCCAGCGCCGACGCATCAGCTCCTGAAGACTCCGATTCAGGAGCTGATACCCGCGGCGATCTAGACCCGCCGAGACGGAAAATCAATTCCGATCGGGCTAAGAAATGTCCGCAAAGCTTCTCGTCATCGTCTAGCGGGCACATGGAAACCATTCATGAGGAGTCGATGGAACCGAAGATTTCGGTGAAGGCGATCCTCGCGAGATTCGAAAACTTGACGGAAAAGACCGACAGCCAGGTCAGTCGTGCTCATTCGTGTGTTTTCGTGTTGTTGCTCGACTTTTGATTTGAATATGCGATGTAAGATTTTCGTAATTCTATTGTGCTACGTCATGTGAAATTAGTTTATTGTGAGTTTGTTGCAAAATGCGATGATGTTGAAAACGTGATAATTGCGAATCGATATTTAGTTTTTGTCGTGCACGACGCAAAGTGGCACTTTCCAATCTGTGTTTATGAGCGCTGTGTGATCGAACTATTCATGAGTCGAGTCGATGAGTTCCTAAGAAAAAGCACTGAACTCGGCATTTTCACTAATTAACTACTTACTTGATCCGCTAAATAATTAAATGCTGGAAAGCCTGAAAACTGTAAATATGCAGAAGCAGTAGGTACTTACTTACAAATCTTACAAGCTACTTAGGTACCTAATCATTTACTTTAGACCTAGGTAATCTGAATTTGATCATCAATTCAATAATTTATATAATCATTAGCCTACTTTTGTATTACCTAGTCTCTCTATGCGTTCGAAGAACGTTATTTACATAGAAACCAATCCACCGACGTAACAGATAGAGTCGCTTCCTCTACCTTTTTTACTTCTCTTAAATCTTGCAATTCATCATTATTTTAACCTTTTATACATTCATGTTCACAGAACCCAAATCTTGCATAATCAATGTGGTTATCTAATGGATATTTACGTACCTACTTCAGTCATACTATCATTGTCAAAAGCCCAATATTAACTAAGATAAGAACAACCCGTCATCTTCTTCGTGGTTTTAACTAAGTAGGTATACCTTTGTAACTGTTGTATAAATGTCATATTGTTACATTTTACCCCTAAGAGAACCAGTGTAAAAATATCATGCATAACGTAGGTTTTCGTTCTTCTTTTTAAGTACCTATTTAGTACTGTAAGGAGTTCCGTCGTAAAATTCTACCAGAGCTGCAAAATAGCCCCATCAAGCACCAAATGATGTATCTAATCAAATGATTACAGTTTCATGGCAACTTATGGTAAAAAACGCGTAATATACTTGTTTACAAAAGCCGTAGTGGATAATAGGTAGTCGCTTCTATAAAATAGTGGCTTAACTATCTGTTCAACCACGACCCTTTGCAAGTCAAGGTGAGCAAGTGCGTTTGTATCGCTCATACAAGTCATTTCAATTGAATGGTCCATTCAGTTAGATTTATGTGAAATAACGTCACGTAAACCTTTAGCATCTATCCATCATTTTACTAATAAATGCTAGCATGCCATCCCATATTGGTTTTTGCATCCACATTACCGTTCTCTTCGCTGCTTGTTTATTATTGAGCTGGAATCTTAATCATCAATATATATAAAACTCTTTTGAAGCTGACTTAGAATCAACGCACAGTTTAAACCATAAGTCCTAGAGGTATGAAATTTGGAGGGTAGTATCCTTATATAGTGTAGGGGTGCACTAAGAAAGGAATTTTGAAACGTCACACTCTAAAGGGTAGAACGCGAGCAACGCCACGGGCGACGGCTAGTCAATATATATAAAACTCTTTTGAAGCTGACTTAGAATCAACGCACAGCTTAAACCATAAGTCCTAGAGGTATGAAATTTGGAGGGTACTATCCTTATATAGTGTAGGGGTGCACTAAGAAAGGAATTTTGAAACGTCAGACTCTAAAGGGTAGAACGCGAGCAACGCCGCGGGCGACGGCTAGTAAGTTATATGATATGTCTCATTAATATAAAAATAAATACAAAATACTTTAAAATAATATCCGACACCTCTTTCACCTTCATTGTATTTTGACTGTAATTGCACTGAAAGTGAAAAATTCGTAGTCATTCGTTACTCGCATAATGTTCAATCGGGCGTTTGCACACCTCCCGTTACCGACATGTTGCTCTAACAAAAAATATCGGTGTCGTACACAGTGTGAAAGCATCTAATACTAAGGTCCGTATTCGCATTTACTGCTCAAGCACCTGATCCGGACTTTTCTTTACCAGAATACGAGCCCAAATATGTGACATAGCTCTCCGCCGATATCGTGTAGCTGTCGTATTGTGTGAAAACAGCCATCCGTAGCAAGGGAAAGTCATTGCATACGCATCGGTACGTCAATTGTGCAGTAATTGTGGGCTATTACGCCGTGTAGATGGACCTTGTCTGTAGAAATCAGTAAAAGATATTGTACAAATTACTTACCTTTCATGACAATGTACTGTTATTTGTAAGTAGCTTACATAGAAATAATAATAAATCATCAATACGTGCGGAACTGACTACGCCACGGTTTTCCTCACGATGTTTTCCTTCACCGTTTACTTGGCTAGTAGCTGCTAGCTGTAACATTCGCTCCATGAACCTGTTCCCCCTGTGTAGTTGTGACAGGTTTTTCTAAGCTGATAATTTTGAACTACTCTTGTAATACTCTGTGGCTTATATTGTTTGATATCATGTCACAATTGTCCATTGGACGACTCTCCCTAGATGTCCCGCACTGAACATCCTTGACTCTTCTAATTGCTGGGCATATTCTTATTTCTCCTTACCTTCATCTCGTTTATGACACTAGATTAAGGACACTCGCAGATTGTGATAACCAGTCACCAAATTGAAGTTGACTCTTATCAACTTGTGTTCGCCAGCTTTTCGCAGATCTTCGTCCCGTCGTTCCCGTTCCACTGGAGGACATACTACGCTTACGTGATAATATTCAAAGCATCAAAGTTCACGTAACGTGTCACCCTGCAAACACCATACCTAATGCCTGAGGCCCCACAATAGCGTTACTTGAAGCGTGCTTCCGCTTCCTAATGCAAACGGCAGACGACACGGTTTGGCTCATATTAGCGAGTCCGTGGGAAAACGTAAGCCTTCACGGCGTAATTTTGTCGTCTATGGCTTTTTTGGAGTTTTGATTAAAAACTGTTTAATCAGTATTGTGATTTGTTTGTATATGGTCAGTTATTTTTCTCAGTTGATGTTACAATTGTTCTTCCGCGCAGGTATCTTTAGTTGGCTCATCATATAATAACACACGGAGACGCCAGTGGGTGTGACAAAAAGTAATAAGCAATTTTACGAGGCAGTCGCGTTTCAAACATTTATAATATTTACGGTATCTGCATTACTCTACATTGCAAAACAAACATTCATTGTACGTATCGTAATAACGTATGACACAAATAGTGGACGATTACTCGACACATCGAGATCAAAATCGATTACTGTCGCCATTCGTTCATATTCGCTCCCAATCGATCTAACGGTTTCATCTATTATACAGTAAAACAATCTATTTTACTTATATCACCGATCCTAAGCTCTCACCTGTTAGTAGTAGAGCTCCTCTGGGGATGTGCTTCCACTATTTCTATTTCTGCCGCCAAGGAGTATGGCATTACTGTGTTCTGGTCTGAAAGAAGGGTATGAAAGGCGGACGCCGAGCCGGTGCAATTACAGGCACATGAGACCTAACATCTTTACGTCTTAGAGTGGTAGACGCAGCACGATGCCTCACAGGGGTGTCTGTAGTGGGCGTACTCAGTGTGGCAATGCATTGCTTGTTCCATCACACTGTCATAAAATAAGAAAAGTTAAAAGAACCTCAACTCATCGGGTTTTTATAAAAAAAAGTACGTTGGAAAGATTAAAAGACACCGAACTTATGGTCGGTTATTTGATACGTGCTATAATCGCGTAACATTTGGTTTTCGTTGATGACACCTGCTTCAATACAAGGGGAGTGCTCACTCGTCCGTGATTCCTGTATATTATGACTAACTTTATTTTATGGTAATGTATAACAACACTTGTTTTGTTTTCGATTTAGGTGCATGTGTGGCACAAGGCCACTCTTTTGTTGAGAAGTATGTTTTGTGTTAGTAAACAATGTCGTTTGTCAGTTTCATGAAGAGTTCAAATAACTGGTTGGTAGGTACAATGCACATTATAAAAGCAGAAGCCACTTTTTTACCCATTTCACTAAAAACAGGAGAGTTATTCTAGTTTCGGACTACCGGTATATCGTCCCACTGGGACGAAACAATAACTTATATGTTATTAGTATTTCTATTATGATTTCGTCCCAAAATTTATTTCAATACAAACATGAAGTGAAATACTGTCAGTGACATAAGCGTCGATTAATGAGCTTATTCAAACTAATGAATACCTTTCTGGATACGCTGCAGTGTAGTGCCTGGTTATATATTTGCAGGAGTTCTTTGCTATGCTTGCTCAGCACAGCACCTATTCCTAACATTCGCTCAGCTTAGTCGGCTTTGAAAATGTTCGGAGCTGGCTAAGCAACTTTCCTTTCGATGTTTTCCCTCACTGTTTGAGAGCACTGGCTCAAACCTCTTTTAAAAAACCCAATCTTATCATTAGATTAAAATAAATGGTGCCTCTCAGCATGTGGCCTAATAGGCAATCAAAGTGAACTTATTACCATGGATCCAAAGAGAGCGTGACCGGTGCAGCCCTCTCTCTCACTTTCCACACTAAAGCATGGTTTTAGGCAAATGCGTACGCGCATTAACGTTTATGAACGTCTTAATAGTTTACTTTGGGACTAGAGGTTGTTGTGTGTTATGTCCACGGATAATTATTTATTTAAATAGAAAAACTTGACTTCTTTCACTAACTAACTCTTAATTCTATGTAAAAGTTCCGTGGCCCAACCTCTTTCCGATACATACTCGTACGTTCAATGTGAATTCTCAACTGTGAAAGTGAATATTTTGCTTCAACTAATAAATACTGATACTTACGTACATTTCGAGTTACTTACACTTGAAAATAAGCATGATGCTTGTGGTTTTGGTGAAACCTGTTCTTTGACCGTCATAACTAACAAAGACCAATAAAGCGACTCATATAATACTTTAAAATCTGTAATCTAACAGACAGCGGAAGTCACCTATTTAACAAATTGCATCTAAACAGCACTGTAACTGGCCTTGTGTTAAATAAACGATCGGATAATAATATTCTATTAAAAAATCAAGGAGAACTGTTTTATGTCAACAACATTTTGTACACCGACCACATAATTACCGGTCGAGGGTAGATAACAAGACATTTCGATATTATGTTTAACTTTGGATATAGGTTTTCAAACAGTGGAGTCAAATCCTGCAGCGTTTGTATGGGACAAAAAGAGTAAAGTTCCACCAGAGCTAAACTAAGCTACGTTGCTAAGGATGTGTTTGAAATTCTCCAATAGGTATCGTTTGTTTTCATATTAAACAATTCCTATTGGCTGATGCCAAACACATCCTTAGCAACGTATAGTAGTTCAGTGTAATACAATAAAAATAATATGAGGTATATTGACGAAAGCTAATTTTATTTTTGCTTTTACACCGTATTGGTGCCGACACCGATATTTTTGTTCTAATAACCCTCTGTGCAGCATCATATCAAGCAGGTGATATTTCAGGCTTTCGGCAGATCTTTACGATAAGGTCACGGAGAAAGTAGCTTCTATGTCACATAAACACACACGAGTTTATGATGTCACGGCACCATTCTAAGTTGAAGTGTATTAACGCTTAGAATAAGAACCAAACAATTTATTGTGGTGGGTTACATTATATCATAGCCTTTATTCTCAAGCGCTTAATGCGGTCGTATGGAGTGTCACGTAATCTCACTAATGTAAAATATTGCCATTAGTGGCATTGAAAATAGCACAGTTACAAGCTGTGACTTGCGTCTGTTACCAACCAACAAACCAATCTGTCGATCAAGTTGGACATATTTGATCAGATCATAGTTAGGGATCAAATCCACGATCCACATCACGGAAGGCCTATTACTCATTGAGCTGAGACGCCTGACAAATGAATGTAAATAACCTCTAAATGGAAACTACCAATTTTCTATGAAATACATATTGATAATAACTTCTGGATCGTCGGCGGCGGCGGCGGCGGTCTGCCGATCATAAATAATAGCTGTAATAGTTAATGCCTAGAAACTAAAGCAATAATTTTACAAAGTTGGTAATTCCTCAACTGGGTCGAGTAACTGAAGTATTACCCGGCAGGCTTGTGATGGCAGTGGTGGTTCATTAGCGTCTTTGCACTACAAGATACTTTTCGCAATGGCCGTGTCGCGGACGGTTGTCGCAAAAGCGCTAATCAGGCGATAACCAGGTCACAAACCTTGTAATTTACCTGGTAGATGTAGGCCCGCATAATATAATACAAACGTCATGATATGGACTGATTTCGGAATGAAAAAAAAAAACGTCACAGAAAATGGCACACGATGACCTTAGCCACCCTATAATATTCTCATTAAAACAAACCATCACTAAATTGCATAATAATATACAAAGTAAAGGAAGTAAGTCGTATGAGTTAATGGCCAACTCTGGTGGCGGAGTTTTTAGGCCGCCTTGAGACCTCCGTTGTGGCTCAACGTCTGCTAAAGTCGGGCCCAACGTATAACGTGCCTTCCGAACCACGAAAGCGCTCAGATGTAAATGCCAGTAGCGGTCATCCATCTAATTAGTGACCGCGCAGAACGTCACTTAACTTAGATAATCGGTGACGATTGACTAAGCAAGCTACGCCACGAGCGCTATAAATAATTGCTGGTGAAATTCTCTTTTATTGGATCACCGATGGGTTCTAATAAAAGCCATAAAGCTCTTCCTCAAGGGAAACGTCGATTACAATACAACACTCGATTTCCATACTTTCTCGCTCATCACCCTAGACGGTTTAACGGCCTGAACGACACGCCCATACGTTACGCGACTACTGCTGCACGCACTCCTCACTTACGCACACGATGCATCATTGAGCATCGATGTATGGGGTGCTAAACGTTATACTCGCTTGAACGGTTATTAATTACGTATATAATTTGTATAGAGTAGCTGTACACTATTTTTATTTATTTTTCATATACTTTCCTGTCAATCTTGCCAGGATCTCAAGTCAACTGAGGATAACTGACTCTTGAAAATCTCTTCAACACTCCTACCCTACTTTTGAATTCGATAACCTTACTTTCAAAGAGAAAACAATTACTCGTAATCTGAATTCCTGTGACAGTATGTTCGACAGATGTGACTAGATCATGTAAATTGTTCTCCACTGTGGGATGTTTTCTGGATAAATCTCCTGTTTCTTGCTGATCCTGTCTTTATTTACCAACTATAATCCATCTGGTTATGGGCCCAGCACGCTTCCACGTAGCTTAGATTTAGTAGAAGTGCAATAGGTTCGTTATTCAAAGCGAAGAACGCAACGCCTGGTAAAATGAAACGGCAACTCACATTCATGACAGCTATTCGTATGAATCAAATCGAATAACACGCTCGAATCGACTTAAGAACTAGAAGTTTTTTATAGCTCCGATTGCCATTCGTTAACTGTCGTGATTGTTTCCGTAGACGTTTTTCTAAGGGCCTTTTGTTACAAAGCTAGAACATGTCAAAATGCATCGTTTAAATTGTTTGATGAGGAACATCGATGTGCTAAATATCTCCAAGAATGCATTGATATATTTTCAAGTACAAATAAAACTAAGGCTTGTATTAGATTTAAGTAGAGATTTTCATACCAAAATCTATGCTTGAATTCGAATCAGTGCTGCAGCAGTAAATTAGCATAGGAGTCTTAAGAATAAGAACCCCTAACGCACGAGCAGCGCGTTGATGTCTTTTGTAGGAGAAAATGAGTTTTATGTCGTTTTTGCAACTTTTCTCTCAAAGTCGGTGGGTTGGATACCAATAATATAGAAAGGCAGTCGGTCACCGTTAAAATATCAGTTATAAACAAAGAATTTGAATTACGAAAGAAATTAGCGATTAATCGGAGCGAACACAATATCCAGATTGCATCAATATTTATAAGGATGGCGGCACGCGAGCAAGCTGCGCGGGCGCACATCTACTTCGCACCTCGCCAGTGCAGCGCGATTTGCACTATCGATAAGAATAACCTATTTAAAAAACTTCTTATATTATTTTGTAGTCTAATAAATCACAAAAGTGTTGCCAGATCCGAGAAGAAAGCGCGAAAAGTATTGCGAATTAAAATCGACTGAATTTATCGATGATTTCGAAAGGTGACCGTTAGGTTTGGAAGTGCCTGTGTTGTAATGGAGAATTTCTACGGAGTTATCAGAACGCTGAGCAGGAAGACCTTGAAAAGAAAACCAAAGGTGATGCTGACAAATCATTTAAAAGTAACTTCTCAGCGTTTAGTTAATATTTTTCGTCATGACTTTGCTTTCATAAACTGTTGTAGTGCGGTATTGTTTAAATCATATTGAATGAAACAATAAATGAATCTATCTATCTACAAGTTCTGACTTAGCTTTAGTTACGTTTACAACGACTCTAGCCAAAGAACTTAGCTTATTTTTGACAAGACGCTACAAAGTACTTTTTTTTATTATATTTGTGTAATATATCAAACTGATCTTTATCGTTACAATTACATATTACACTAGCCGTCGCCCGCGGCGTTGCTCGCGTTCTAGACTCTTTAGAGTGCGACTTTTCAAAATTCCTTTCTTAGTGCACCCCTACACTACATAAGGATACTACCCTCCAAATTTCATCTCTTTAGAACTTATGGTTTAGGCTGTGCGTTGATTCTAAGTCAGCTTCAAAAGAGTTTTATATATATTGATTGATGATGATTGATGACTAGCCGTCTCCCGCGGCGTTGCTCGCGTTCTACCCTTTAGAGTGTGACGTTTCAAAATTCCTTTCTTAGTGCACCCCTACACTATATAAGGATACTACCCTCCACATTTCATACCTTTAGAACTTATGGTTTAGGCTGTGTTAAGTCAGCTTCAAAAGAGTTTTATATATATTGATGATGATTGATGATGATGATATTGTCGTTCGTTCATAATTATTTTCCAGGCGGCTCATTATAGCTATTGATAAAGAAGTCAAGCATAAATTTGAGTAGATTTCTTCTCTCAAATAATCTATGCTTTAGTAGGTACCTACTTGAGCAGTAAATACGAATACGGGTTTTTTGTCTCAGTATATAATAATCGAAGTAGTTTTTCAGTAGGCCGCGTTTCTTCGATTAGGCGTGTATAGTAGCTTTAATATAGTTGCATTCTCCGTACCATTCACGCTTTCCTGCTCCCGCGCGATGTCTCTATAAGCACGAACCACTTTAATTGGTCAATGATTTTCTTTAGATAATCGCTACATCCTACTTGCGTTGTCAGTCTACTAATTCATGAGTGGGTATACTCAAATTCTGCTCCTTGGGCAACTTAGCAGGGGTCTTATGGTCAATTCCGCAGAAGTTTTAATCTAATAGGGATGACTTATTGTCGGCCGAAATCTCGTAAGTTGAGTTTTCGACATTATTTTGACGTCATCCCTACTAGAGTAAAATCTCTGCCAAAACACAGATCATAATATAATACTATACTAATAGCCAAAGTAAGCATGGCTCCAGAAAATTACGATGAATAAACACGGAAGTTATGATGACCGATGTTCAATAGAATTCTTTGTTACAGGTCCAACCAAAACCCATAACAAATGGAGTCGCTAAAGAGCGACCGGAAAGAGAAAGTCGCGAACCGAGAGAGTCCCGAGAAACGAGAGACTCGAGAGAAATACGAGAAATGCGAGAATCAAGAGAGATGCGGGAATCTAGAGAGATTCGAGAAACGAGAGAGAATCGAGAATCGAGAGAGATGCGCGACTCAAGAGAGATGCGCGACTCAAGAGAGATTCGCGATAATAGAGAATTACGAGAGTCAAGAGAACTAAGGGAATCTAGAGATTCTCGTGATGAAACTGATAGAGAGCATACAGAGCGAAGAGGACAGACATCATCTCCTGTGCCGCGGGAGAGAGAAAGAGACCGGGATAGAGATGAGAGAAGAGATCAATCGACGCCGCAGCACGACGGGAGACACCCATTGCTGCAGTTTGCGGTCGACCACTTTAGACAGAGCCCTGAGTAAGTACAACATTTTACTTTTTCTTGAACACAGCGTAATTTTATAAGTACCTACATTTACTTTTTCTTGAACGCAGCGTAATTTCTGCTATAACCAAACTTTTAACGCATCTAACCTCGAGCACAATTTGTTCAAGGCATCTCTACTCACCACTTGCATTGTACCTAGTCGTGACAAAAAAGTGTTGAATTTCAATGATATCAAATAAGATTTCATACAGTTCAGGGTCTTATGATGGTCATCGTCGACCCCATTGATGGAGTATAGCATGACACAGGACCCTAGGATAAGCACGAACAAATCTGACAGTCGTCGCCGCGTTACGTCAGTCTAACTTATTCATGCAAACTATATTTTTATATGTTTGGGGTCCTCTCTTCAAGGTGAGCTAATATTTACCTCTGTGGTCTAGATCTAACATGACTCTTGGACGATTTCTTAGACCAGTTAGATCAAAGGTCCAGTGTGTGAAGTTAGTAATAACGGTCTTCACTCGTGGAGATTGGAATTGAGATTCGAATATTATATTGCGCGTCAACGCTGGCTCTGCTTCCGAACGTTGAAGCTTCACCGCGCAGTGTACAGTGTAGTTACGGCAGCGTATCCGCTACCGTAACGATACGTTTACGATTCGTGCTGAGGCCTCTGATACGAAAACATGAACAAACATGTTTTACTCGACGGCCAACTAACACATGCATACATCTGAAATGTGAATTAAACATGAATTTTAATTCATAAAAACGGACTAGAAACAGACTTGATATCTAACGGGCCGTGTCGTAGGCACAATGCATCGCTCTAAAAAGTAAAAACAGCAAATATATCACGTTATCGAACCAAGCAGTCAATTATATATAACAATGCCGGTATGAAGAATTTCCTAAAAAAAAAACAACGTAATGCAGACACGATAGTAACTTACACACATTCAGTGATCACTAGATTTCCCCCCCGACTTTGTCCGCGTTCCGTTTGATCCTGTTGATTTTTCAGGATAAAAAAGTACGATTAACTATATGAATTTCAAGTTTTATCCAAACCGGACCAGTAAACATCCAAACATCTGATCTAAAATGGAATAAACGACACATTCACGTGGACACAGTTTCGATATTGATCTGAGAAGCCCACAACTGCTGAAACAAGAGTTGCAAACAAGCTGACTTTTCTAAAAGACATTTCTAACTAAACTAATATATTCTAGAGCAAACTTCAAAAAAATTCAGCGACTTAATTGCTTAATTTTTTCGTCTCAATTACCTGCACCTTTAGTATACCTACATTTTGTTTGCGCACATACTTAGTACAATAAAATACATACTTCCCGCGATTACCATGTTAAATGTGTAATTAACATGTACGAGTACGAGTAACTAGATGTACCTACCCACTGCAATGTATGGTTGTATCATTAACCTTTTAATTGCCATGTGCTTACGTTTCCTTCAGACCGCCGCCGCCGCATACAATGCTTTCTAAAAACCGTGGGTTCTTAACATTGAAGAATCTCTACGCAATCGGGAATCATTACCAACTCACTTTTTAGCCCTCCTTTATAAAGCCACCTCAGGGCTGCCCTATGGAAACAAATGAAGATATAACACCCGCAATCGCGTTTTACGATGACTTACGAACCTTACGAAACTTTATAAGTAACTAGCTGATACCCGCGACTTCGTACGCGTGCGAAACTTTCCGCCAAAAGATCTGTCAACCAGCTTACGATGAACCTCGTGCCAAAGGCTGCTTTTGGTTTAGAGAGTTCAAGCTGTATCTAAGAATCCACGTCTTTCATTTCAATAAAATATAGCCCATGTTTCAATCCAGAAAAAGGGCTTTCGAATGGTATAAGTTTCGTTGAAATTGGTCCAGTAATTTAGGCGTGATCCGCGAACAAACAAACAGATAAACAGAAAAACTCGATTTTCGGCATTAGAATCGTTTATTTAGTAGATCTGCATATTTAGTTTATCAATTTCTTTAATTTTAGTTTTTGGCTAATTTACAGTTGGATAATAGTAATAGACTAGTTACGAGGACTCTTAAGAAACTTAAGGTTGACAAGATAATCAAAATAGATATGTGCATGACCGAAATGTGAGCGAAAACAATCATATTCTGTTCCAATTTCCACGCAGAGATACTCAAGTTTCGTTACGATTTCTAATTACCTTTCCAAAAACTAAAACCGTTTATTGAAAGACGACAAATCACATAGCTTCGGATTTATTCATTAGATCCCAACAATGTCTAGGGGGCACAATGAAGATCTTCAGCAGATTTTTCACATGTCAGAAAACAAAAGATTTTCGCAACGAGATTTTCGGCTTAGGTAACAGTTTTGTCAGAAGCATACAATGCACCATAAAACAGTTTGCAGAAGTGGAACAGCCCTGGTTAGTGCTTAGTTGATGAGTGTCGGTCGCGCGGAACGCACAGAGGTCGCGACACTGCAGAAGAGGCGTAACCTTCTAACATGCCGTGTGTTGCTGCAGTGAGACTCAAGTACCGAATGCAAGTATCTACACGCATTTTCACTTCCACCACTCGGCTTTTCACGCGTGCGGTTTACATAATCTGTGTCACGGAAAAGTGAATTTTCGGCAAATGGTGTTAATTTAATTCAAATGTGCTTAACTGTTTGTGGAAATAATTAGTGCTTGTGATGTGTGTGTACCTACCATAATCTTCAGTTTCTAATTAATTACCTACAGTTGAATTAATTTTGGTTTTGTGACGTCAGTTTTCCAACAAAAAGCATGCTCGCTCAAGCTTAATAAACTAATATAAAAAAATCTAGTCGAGCCTTGTGTAGAACTCTCTATGTAGATAAATAATTCTTGTGATGATGTTGTGATGTTGCCTTACTGACAAAGAATGCTATGAAACTTAAAAGAAAAATCTGCTGGAGTCTTCCACTCTCAAGAACTCAGATCAAGTCAAGCGTACCACGGTTGTGACGTTGTTTAGATCACATTAATTCGTCATTTGTCATGACTAATCAGATTAAATATTTTTATATTTTGGATTGAGTTACGCACCTGTTTAGGTGTGGATGGCAAATTTATTACTTCACGACAAGAAATTAGGTAGCAGATTGCCTAAGTTAATTACCTACGCTATTCGATCTTTGCATAAAGCACATGTAACATTGTGCCTCAGTGCGTAAACAGTCTAAAGCCAAAATGTATTGTAAATTATTCAACGAAAATGCTTCCTCACCGTCGAAGTTCGATAGTTTCCAATGATTTGTGTTAGTTCGCGATCGGCCGCGGTCATGTCGGTTTGTTCGGACTTCATGTCTGGTGACAGCCTGGCCGGGGAGTTCGAAGACATCATCGCTCCAGTCTTGTGAGATCATTTTTCGCTGTATTTAGCAACGATCTTGTGCTTTTGCAAACCACTCTATATATAATTAACAAATGTTAGAGTTTCTACAGAAAGTGTTTAATTATTGCAAAAGATTTGTAGTGTACCTACTCTGGTTTGCCTACTCATTAGTACGTAGATACTCAATCACATCATGCAAGTCAATGTTTATCTTTTCTAAACTAATTTAGTTTCAAGGGCACGATGCATACTTATTATCACTTATACTTAATTCATACGTAACGTTGCAAAAACTAAGGCAGGTTATGGATTTCCCGATCCGTCCGTTTCCCATATTAATATATCCGTGATTAGCTTCAGATTTCTACCTTAGTTTATATCCTGGAACCAATCACTGTAGCCGGCAGCCGGATAGTTCTGTGTTCAACAAATAAAAGTATTTTATTTTGTGTTCTGGCTTTACTATGTTTATCCCGGTGCCGAGGTAAGCAAGCTAAACATTTTTTTATTGAAACGCACGAATGGTTTACCAAGTAGGTAGAGTACCTAGAGTCCGTCTAATCTCAGCTAGCTTGAGACAAGATTGTTATAACTTGGGCCGTTATCTACCAAGTGATTTCTGCGGTGAAATTTTATTTGTCGTTTTCAAACCAATAAAGTTGAATCTTCAAAAGCGCGTCCGAGCATAAATGCGGAGCTACTTGCAGCTAAGTTCGGAGAGACATAGATCGAGTGTAACTGCTGTAGGTAATGTGTTGGGAAAACTTTCACACGTTTATTTCATTTATTCAGACATAACTATTCATTATTGTTATAGTCTTGTAGAAAGAAATGAGGTAGTTTTCTCTTAATGACCTCACTGATTTATTTACTCTGCTTATCGCTGACTAGTAGGCCTACAGTGAAACTAAAACAAAAGGCGACAGCACTAGCGGATTCAGGGAGGGCTAAAGGGAATCCCTTCCCCCACCCAATTCCCTAAAAGCTTGATTTGTCAGAGACACCATAAAGCGTGAAACACACAAAGGACGGTTGCGGATCGGGTGCGCCTGTAATCCGTGGAATTTATGTGGACAGAACGCATGCGCAAGTCAAATGAAACCTTGGGCGAATTGATGAAACCCATACAAATTCAAGCACGACACGCGTCTGACCCGCGCACGATATCTGTATTTTTTGGGACTGAATAGCTTGGTAACGCTCCCAAACTAAAACACTGAATCCGCTTCTGGGCGAGAGTAGGTAAACCCTGCAGCTTAGCGCGATGGCTGCGTGACAGCAGTTTGTCACGAATTGTATACAAAAACAAATCGCAAGTCCATAGGGTTGCCAGAGTTCAATTTTCACCAAGAAATATGTTCTTGTGCGATGTGAGAAAACACAATGAGAAAAACTCTTTTGTATAATTTCTAACTGAGTTTTGCTGACAGCGCGTTCAGCGACCCTTTTTAGGCCTTTACATCTATTGAAGATAATTTAATACAGCGTCAGGAGGCAACATATGCCTACACTTAACGGGACACTGTAGCAATACTGGGCTAGCTAAAATTCATAAGGTAGTATCTGCTACCCGTATTTCTAATGTGAAATCATCGTATTACATAGTAATCAACCCTACATCCAAAATCATTGTTGTAAAAACTACCGTGCAAGACTCACGCACTATCATTTGCATCCAATGGACGTTTTCACACTACCACCGACACGACACGTTATAGACGGAGACATAAACCGGTATTTTTGTTCGAGCCACCGACATGTCGATATCGTGTAGGTATCGGCCAGTGTGCAAACACCCGATGCAGTGACTGTGTTAGGAACTTCCGGTAAAGCGAATGTTAGAAAACAATGTTTGTATTCACCACACAATAGGGTGCTTTTAACACTTCGTGTGTGTGAATTTTGTTATGGATGGAACACGCACGTTGTATGTAAAATGCAAACTTTCGCGACTAATCAAGCCGGTATTCACACAAAATGAAACACCTATAAATAAGCATAATTAAATGTGTACAATGTACATACCGCGGGTATTTTTTTTTTTTGCACATATTTCGAATGTTTCGAGAACCTGAAGAATATAGGTACTCCTATACCTACAGACCTGTTGACCAATGAGATGATGAGCTAAAGATCACGAATTTGATACGACAAAAAAAGATACCTAATTGGCACGTTCGGAAACCTTTATTCCGTGTCAAGAATTAAGAATCGGAGTATTTGAACCCAACAATGCTGGAGTCTTATGAATTCAATACTATTCTCATCTCCTTTTACAGACTTGAAATCCTCAAAGCGGATTCATCCTTAAAGAGCAAAGCCAAACGGAACGAATGGACCTGGAAAGCTCAGACCGACGTAGTCAAATGGCAAGCGAACCCGCTCCGAGCGCCTTTATTAAGGCTCCCCCCAGCTTTAGCTCCTCCAGCGTTAGAATGCTTCACCTGCATACGAGCTTACTGTGGAGACTTGCAGCCAAACGAGAGGAATATCCACCAGGATCTGACTGAAGTGAAGTGTGTCTACACAGTCCTAATGGTAAGTTACGATAGTGTTCGCTTGGCTAAGCGCGGAACTTGGACGTAACGTTCTCGCATGATTTACAGCTATGCAACCATTTTTTAAACTGTAAAGAGAGTTATGTTAGGTAGGTGTGTGTCTATCAACTGGTTATACAGATCGTTGGAAAGCCTACTCCACACATCGATGAACGAAGATTGGGTTGGCGCGATAACTAGGAAGGAGGGTAGTTCGAACGCAGCTGATCTGTTTTTACGCCATTTTGTTCTAGCTGAACAGTAAAAACGCATACAAAAAAGAGTTGATTTTCTCGACGATCACGCCAAAACGACTCCTACAATAATAATGATAAAAAAAATACAACCGAATTGAGAACCTCCTCCTTTTTTGAAGTTGGTTAAAAAGCTGGTCCATACTAGCGCAGAGTCGAAGCGCATCGAAGAAACTTAACATAGCAAATTCACCCTTATCTCCACAACGTAATGCACATATTTCTTCTTAGATAAAACAAGACGCGCGAATTCACGCGCATTCGAAAGATTTTGCGAGTCTGAATGTTTCGGATTGACGCTTCGACGCGCTCTGCGCTAGTATGAATTGACCTTTACACCTGCTCTTACATTCCAGCACTGCCACTCAGTGCCAGAGCTCCGTGACGAGGTGTACTGCCAGCTGATGAAGCAGACCACGTCCAACCGCTCGCAGTCAGCTGACTCGTGTCAACGCGCCTGGCGACTCATGTCTATTCTAGCTGCATACTTTACCTGCTCAGAACTGCTCAGGTAATTACCGTTTTAGGAAAGTACATATGTGATTGTGAACGTACATATTATGTGACTGTCTTATATCTAAGATTTCTTTGTGTTGTTGAATTTGAACAAAAACTAAAACTCCAAGCATAGTAGGACTGTCTAAAAATCTATCGAGTTTCGATTCAAGCTTAATATTTAGTCAGCATGCTAGTTTTTTTAAACAAAATAATGGAGACCGCACTTCTTGCGAAACAAGTCCATCGCTAAATCAACAAAGGTTGCCAAGCGAATTCTCTGACTACCCCTTTAAACGTCCTCAATGATGTGGGGTATCAAAACATCTTATGCAAACCTCCCAAGACTATCCCACTCATGCCATCTTCGGTACAGCAATATATAGGTTCATTGCAACCCCAATCTTTACCCCTGATTGCACTGATATGAGTCCTACTACCCCCCAACTTTCTAAACGCTACTCGTATCGTATAAACACGATGCCGGCGTCCAAGTGCGCTCGGATTGTGTTTACACGATATGAGCGTCCGAGTAGACATCGGAGCACTCGGTCCGAGCAGACGCTGATCGTGTCACGTAATTGCTTATGCCAACACTCACTGAACTTCTCGTATTGCAGGCCGTTCCTAGTAGAATACCTATCGGCCGCCGCCGCTGACCGGCGCCGTCCATGCCAAGGCACCGCCGCCGTCTGCCTCACAAACCTCCGCAAGACCCTTCGCTGCGGAGGAAGGAAGAACGTGCCCAGTGTTGAAGAAGTAACAGCTGTGTCGGCCGGACGGTCTGCGAGGAGGCAACTGTATCGGCTACCCGGCGGCGCAGAGAGAGTGGTCAATACGAGATGCGCTACTGTCGTGCAGGATATCGTCAACGACTTGTGTACTCTGGTGAGTTGTATGTAGGATCTATTCAATGGCTTGTGTACTCTGGTGAGTTGTATGTAGGATCTATTCAATGACTTGTGTACTCTGGTGAGTTGTATGTAGGATCTATTCAATGGCTTGTGTACTCTGGTGAGTTGTATGTAGGATCTATTCAATGGCTTGTGTACTCTGGT
This sequence comes from Eulithis prunata, assembly GCA_918843925.1. Classification (NCBI taxonomy): domain Eukaryota; kingdom Metazoa; phylum Arthropoda; class Insecta; order Lepidoptera; family Geometridae; genus Eulithis; species Eulithis prunata. The sequence continues at coordinate 2,085,244 of OU974014.1, read as the reverse complement.
GAGTTGTATGTAGGATCTATTCAATGACTTGTGTACTCTGGTGAGTTGTATGTAGGATCTATTCAATGGCTTGTGTACTCTGGTGAGTTGTATGTAGGATCTATTCAATGGCTTGTGTACTCTGGTGAGTTGTATGTAGGATCTATTCAATGGCTTGTGTACTCTGGTGAGTTGTATGTAGGATCTATTCAATGGCTTGTGTACTCTGGTGAGTTGTATGTAGGATCTATTCAATGGCTTGTGTACTCTGGTGAGTTGTATGTAGGATCTATTCAATGACTTGTGTACTTTGGTGAGTTGTTTGTGGGATCTATTCAGTGACTTGCATTATGTACTTTGGTGAGTTGTATGTAGGATCTATTCAATGGCTTGTGTACTCTGGTGAGTTGTATGTAGGATCTATTCAATGACTTGTGTACTTTGGTGAGTTGTTTGTGGGATCTATTCAGTGACTTGCATTATGTACTTTGGTGAGTTGTATGTAAGATCTATTTAATAAAGAACATGAACTAACAAGTGTTATTTGTCCTCAGATCGGCGTAAGCTCTGAAGCAGAACGCTTAGAATTCTCCCTCTACTGCATAGTTGCTGGGGATGCCCTCACAATGCCCTTAGCTGGTGAAGAATACGTGCTAGATGTAACAACAGAGTTGCAGCGGGCTCATCATCCATTCTACCTCATATTCTGTCGCAGTGTGTGGCATCACCCGCTGAAACCCGACGCCCCACCGCTTTACACTGAAGTACTCTTCAATCAGGTCAGAACTTTGCTTTACATATCCATGATAGAAAACAGTTTAGGTATTAACCGAAAAATGGAAAGGGCTGGTATAAGTTTGTCTGTCTGTCAGTGTCTTTGCAACTCCGAATTGAATGTTGATTTTTTGTAAGAAAGCTGGTTGATCTGAGTGTCTCAGATGTCTTAAGAAAATTATTGCAGCCGTTTTCAAGTTATGAGGATGTTCATCACTTTTGATCTCATGTATAATACATAGTAACACCCAGACATAGAACAAACATATTATATGTTTGCTGCACACAAATTTTTGTTCTTACCGAATCCACGACCCACAGCACGGAAGGCAGAGCTATACCAAGTGAGCTGTGACGCCTGTCTAAATCTGTGTAAATCTAAATAACATTTATCGTAACTTTTCCACAGGTGGCTCCGGACTACTTAGAAGGTCTTCTCCTAGTTCTACCATCAGGTGGCGCCCCGGCTGCCCCAGTGCTCCGCGAGGCTGCATTAGTAGCCTCATTGCTACACCGCGCCGCTGGCTTAGCGGAAGGACCAACGCCAAGGGACCTCAAGTACCTTCTGCCGAAGCCCCTGTTGGCGTTACGGGACCCTAGGCCCGCTAAATGGGCGAGTTGGGTCGCGGCGGAATGGGCCCACGCGAGGGGCTTGAGTCCCGCTGCTGCTAAAGCCAAAGTTTTACAGGTATGGCTTCAAAAGTGTTCGCGAATTTACAATGTTTCTAGCAAATAACTATTTCTATTTCAAAAAATTATCGTTCTTCATCACGGTGTTAGTCACCATTTTTGAAAACGTAATTTCAACTATGCTCGTTAGAATGCTGGTTCATTAGAACTTTTTCCCTATTTAAGTGTAGATACCTAAATACAAATAAAGTTTATAATGGAAAATGTTAATAACTGGCTTCGATCGCACATTTAACATCTTGGGGTGCCTTATCTACTGTCTATTATCTACGTATTATTGGAAAGGCTTTCAACTGCTGGAAACTGTCCAAGCATCAGTGAAACAGGGTTAGAGTTCTATAAGACCGAAGAAAAAGAGAAATAAAGATGTTTCAATATGTGCAAATGTGCAATGCATTTCCCAGGCCCTATCCCGTTGGCCGCTCTTCGGCTCATCATTCTTCGCAGTGCGTCGCGTGTCGGGCGCCGGCGCCACGGGCGGCGAGTGGAGGGAACACGTGCTGGCGCTCAACCGACGCGGAGTACATCTACTGCATCCCGCTACTCATGAGACGGACACGCACTGGCCTTATGCCGAGCTTATCTCTACTAGGAAGGTAAGGATTCTACTGGGGTGGTAAGGAGTTTACTAGGAAAGTAAGAAGTCGACCAGGAAGGTAAGGAGTTTACTAGAAAGGTAAGGAGTCTACTAGGAAGATAAGGAGTATATCAGGAAGATAAGGAATCTACTTGGGAGGTAAGAAAAAATGGCAAACACGATGGAAACTAACAACACATTTCTACAAACGAGGTAAAATATAGTGGAGAGACCACGTTTTCAGTAGTTTACTTATTATAAGGCAAACAATCAACGCCTTTTAAATATTTCCAAGATTTCGAAATTGTTTGAAACTTATGACACCCTTTGGAAATCTTACGGTCTCAAGTACCTACCTAACTCCTTTTACCTCTATTTTTATTAATTGAAATGTTTGTATTACAGGTTCGTTCAGAAGACGGCACATTATTCCTAGACGTGAAATGCGGTTCGTTACTACAACAGCGAGTGACGCGGCTTCAGGCTGAGCAGGCGCACGAGATCGCACGCCTTGTCAGACAATATGTCGCGTTGCAACGGGACACCAGGCACGAACCAGGTATACTACACACTTTTAGTCAAACCCCTTTATTCCTGTCATGAGCAAGGCTTTAAAAAATACTCTGTCAGTCACTGGAGTGACAACGAAAAGAGATGACAGCAAAAGCAGACATTTTACCTAGAGCATCGTTAGATTGATATGCACTTCTTCCCCTGTAATTTTTCATAACTGACCTACTCAGATCTCCACCTTTTGTTAAAAGATTAGTTAACAAGTAACCGACAATAAACACTGGAATTGGTAAATTCGTGGCGGCCCTAGCCACCGAACAGCCACAAGAAGAGGACACAATATGAATAAGACAAAGTCCATTATTATATCTATCAACTTTCTTACAAAAAAAAAACTGCATTCAATTCAGAAGTGCGAAGTCATATACAGACACACAGACTGACGCACGCCTTTTTCGGTTTGGTACCTACTTGTTTCTCAAACATTACTTGGATCATTCTAGCATTCCAAAAACATGCATCTTTTAGCAACCTATTTCTTTTGTTTCAGCGTTTAACACCTAAGCTTGAATAAGGCCGTGAACAGACTAGATGTTTGTGCAGTGTACGTAAAGCCTAACAATCAGATAGTGTACTCTTTACCTCACCGCTATAATTATGCAGACGAATCTCAAAAATGTGTATTATACGAGTGAAGTGTTCGATGTTGAGATGTCCCTCATACTATTCCGTCCATTACAGATCTGATTTTCTAATACTTGATTGAAATGATAAATAGGACCCTTAGGGCGAGTAATATTTCTATTTTCATTTTAGTCATTATTTTAATCATAGAATATAAGATAATGTAAACCTGGGACTACATGGCATCCGGGATTCGGTTCATTAATTACAAGTTTAAAGCCCTGCAGTCCCAGGCTAAATCATTCCAATATTCACAAACATTGTGTTTTAGATATTGTATATTGTATTTCATTGAAATATTATATATTTCTTATAAACAATGTAATGCAAGTGTTAAGTACATGTAGATTATTTACCAATATTGAATGAGCAATGTTCAGTGTAATGTTATTCACTTTAGTTAGATAGAAATATCGTAATATTATTGTAATCAATGGAATCTATTTATGGAATTCGTATTATGTTCTAAATAGTATTGTTATTTCCATAAACTAAAAAACAAAATTATATTTTTGTAACTTTTACAATTTGTCGATGTGGGTAACCACTTCATAATGATCTTGAAAGGGTGCTATTTTATACAATAAATATACAATTTATTTTAAAATAATATATTAAATGCATAGGTATTAATGGAAATCCAAAGACCCTCAAGGTCGGAGTCATGTTATTTGTACTAGAATTATAATTATTTTGGTATGATGTATTATAAATTATCGAAGAATATTCCATGTATGTACTTATTAATAAAAAATATATTTTATACATGGTTTTATTAAATTTCTCTTGAAAAGGTTATACTTAGAAAACCTGCCATATATTAAAACACCCTTATTTTAGTTACCTACAAAACATTCATAGATAAAACAAATGATTCAGCCGTTTGACCTATGCCATGCAATGAAAGTAGGTAGAGTAGGTTAGTTTAATTTAGGGCGGCGCAATCCTAAGGTGCATACGACATGATCTTTGCAATGGTTGAACCCATTGCACCCAATTAGGTTCAATAACTCATTCACTTGCGAGAATTGGTGAGATTGTGGTCAAACGGTTGCCTATATTGTATAAAAAAAAGAAGATATTTGACGTAGAGAAGCATGATTGTTCGTACCTGAAATGTTTTGGTAGTAGGGCTCAGGGAACGCCTTCAATGTACTTGATCTGTGTGGGTTGTTGTTTATGCAGAGGTAACTGCCTGTGCCACCAACATTTCACATAAAAAACATCTCCGTAAGCTTAGAAAAGCCTAGCAGATGATGTGCGAAGGTCGGAGCGATCGGGCCCATTCCCACGAGGCAGTAAAAAGTGTCCTTTGTGTGAGACGCCTTCGAGGTTGCCGCTAATGCGTGACCCCATGTCCATATGAGTATTGTGCTTGGGGAAAATAGCACTCTTAGAAATCTTACGTTTGCTACCACACTCAAATTTTTCTGCCGATGGACCTCGTAGCGCGGCTTGCTTAGTCAATCAAGCTTATTTAAGTTAGGTAAGCTAAGTTCTGGACCTATCCAGATAGTGACTGTTAGTGACATTTGCATCTGAGTGCTTCCGTGCTTTGAAGGGCACTTAAACTGTTAGTCCCGACTAGTCTTTAAGCTACGAGTGGCCTAAAACTGTCACCAGAGTTGGCCACTAACTCATACGACCTTACTTGCCGCAGGAGATACCACCACAGAACTGCATCCACCTCGTTTAGTTTGTCGAAGACAGGTATAGTTTCAGTATTATTTTCAGTAGACAAATCATTGTCTAGGAGCCGCTGGTTGTACCACAGAATACCTAGGTTCCTACCCATATGTACCTACTGTAAGCCAGTCGTGTTAATTCGTCCAAGAAGCCAGTGTGTGAAAATATGCGAAACGTAATAGTCCTCAAATTAAAACTTGGTAGACTAACCACCTTGATTATACCAGTTCTAAAAACGTCTAAGAAACTAATCCACTGCTAACTTTGTTTAGTTTTATTACAGGTATTGTAGATATTTTCCGTAATTCTGTAATTATATATTGACAAGTCACTGCGCGAGGTCGGTTTAGCGTGAGAATATGCCTCTACATATTATCATTAAAACAATTAATTTACATTTTATGATACTTAAGTGTGTATTCATTATGAGTCACTGAATACTTAAAAAAAATAAGCCATACAAGACCGGCCCGTACCTAAGCAATAATTATGCGATGGTGTGCAATTAATCCAGCAGAGTTTTGTAAATTCTAAAATTCAGCTATTGAGAGCCATGTCTCATGTAAATGTGCAAGAAGTTTCGTGCCCATAACGTTTTCCAGTCATTCACGAGATTTACTTTTTGCTGCGGTAACTATTCCAGGCATAAACTTATTTCAAGTCTTCGAACCAAAGTATCAAGTTAAATATTTTAGTGGAAACTGCAGAAAAAACGTAATTGACTAGTGCCTCTACAGTAGTAGGTAAAGTTAACATAATTCTTAACAGCGTTAATTCTTCGTAACTTAAACGTAGACTTTCAAGATTCAATGAACCATAGTCTTCGTGGAAGGTCTTATTAGCACGGTCATCTCAATAGCGCGTTTTAGCGTATCTAATAGACAACAGCTGTTTGATTGCAAAATCTATTCATAAGAGAATCAATCGATTTAGGTATGGCAACGCGCTAGAACATTTCTGACTTGCTACGAAGTATACATGGCGAAGATTAGTACTAGCACCGGTGGAGCATATCTATTCATATCTACTAGTAGGTACTAGTAGATATGAATAGATGTCGAGTATGAATGCAAGAAATATTGGATGTTATGTAGAAAGTCTTCTATGCCGTGATCGCATGCCACGAAGAGACTAGCTCACAATCATAGTGGATAACTCATCTTAGTGAGGCCTATACCAAGTAATGAGTGAAGTCAGACTGTAGATGATGATGACGATGCACTCCTCATATATTTCTAGGACATCCTCAGCGTCAGAACTTCGTCAGAAATTAAATGACTAATGAATAACCCGAGAGGTTATTCCGATAAACATCTAATGGGTTGTTGAGTTTTTGTTTATCCGAACTTTGAAGCGAGTAATTACAAGCTCTGTCTGAAATAATTAATGTTTGGAAGCGGATGTATTCGGTTTGTCGTTAAACTTGGAAACCTACAAACAATAAGAACTGGCAAAAATATAACTTCCAAGATATTAAGGGGCTTTTGATTTGGTAGGTGCGGTTTTTGATAACAGAGGACAGAATATCTTTCGCACTAAATGATTTGTGTGATGTAGGGTAACATCATGCAGATCATTTGAAACTTCGGACGCTTTTACAGGCGACTATACTCTTAAATATCTGCGTTTTTAGAATTTTCATATTCATCACTTTTCTTGCAGGAATAACGCACACTGCCTTGGAGAGAAAAGTTTCTAGCCTGCGTACTTGCGTATTCTCTTAAGCGTGTGTTATAGTGAGGATATTTATGCCTAAACTTCCGGCTTGAGACCTAAACCACAGACATAATTGGCATAGCACCACAAACTCGAAAATTGCATAATAATCACAACGCAAAGATTAGCCGAGCAGTGGAGCGGCCTTAATTAAAAAAGTTGTAAGATTTGAGTACTCTTCATTATCACATACAAATGCGTGTTCTCCGACAAGGATAGCTATAAGTATGTGTCGCACGATCATTATTTTAAAATTAACTCTAATCTTCCACTTAGCACAGAGCAACGAACTTCCTACAATCGTATTTCCATGAAGAATTTAAGTCTTACCTTGCCTGCTAATTCTTTTGTATTCCAACAATTTTTACGTGAGAAAACTCGAAAAATTGCATATAATTGAATTAAAAAAACACGACACGGTAGTTAAATTATTTTAATTAATATTAAAATACTCGGAAAATATATTAGGGGCCATAGAAACTTAACTAATAATAAATGGCTTATTTTATTCACACACACTATAGGTGGATTTGTTCGTCAGTCATCGTTCGTTGATATAACTTCATCACTGTGTATTTCACTATTATGTAGGGCTATGTCTCGGCGTCCGGAGCTCTCGATGTTTGTCCGGCCACCGTCCGGCGGTGTACTGCACGTAGCCCGGGTCGGTAGGGGTGCCGGACGCCCTACCTTCCGTATCCGTAGTTTCCTTCTCTTCTATAGGCTCCATCGGGAACAGAGCCGGCGTGTCAGCCCTACGTGCTCTCGAGGAGCTCTTCAAGTAGTCTTCCAATTGCTGTAACGTAGGGGACGGTACCGTCTTTGCTTTAGATGGCGACTTCTTCTCGTATGATTGACTTCGCTCGTAAGTCGGGGATTCCTCGTCGTACAAATTCTTCAAGCGTCCTGTCTTCACTTTAGCGAAGACCGGCGTGTGAGGTTCCGGTAAGTAGTTCTCTCGGACTGTAAGCTTTCCCGCGAAGTTGTCTAAGAAATCTCTGAAGTACCTTTCATTGAACTTAGCGAGTTCGCGTTCGTAGTGTAACCGATCGGGTTCCGATAAGGGGTCAGATAGTCTGACGTAGTTGCCGCCTTCGATTCCGCTGCGCAAGGAGCCAAACTTTGTTTTTTCTAGCATTTCGTCTATATCCAGCTTCGTTTCACCATCAAGCGATGTTTCTAGAAGCTGAGTTTTCTTATTGGATTCTTTTTCTTTACTCTCCTTATCCAAGATAAGATCCTTGGGTCTATCGGCAGGTAGGTGACCGTTCATTCCGCTCTGAGTGTTCATTCCGTTCTGACCAATCAGTCCATTCGGCTTCTCCGCAAGTAAATGTCCGTTGGTAGTTGGCGGGCTGGCTATGGACACTTTCTTTTCGACCTTGGGTGAGGAGATAGGGTCTGTTTGTGCATGTGAGGCGGCGGTGTAGACCCGAGGCCCCATGAGGTCAATGAGGAACAGTGCTGCGACAACCAGAGAGAGAGCTCCTAGGACCGATGCGTTGACGGCCAGGTTTCTTGGCACGGAATCTAGAGACGCCAGCTCGAGTCCACCTGACAAAATGATTACTTGTTTAGTACTTCAATTAAAGATGTAGGTTCTAATCACTTGTTAGGTGTGAACTGCCTAAGCATACTCCTTCAGGTATTTTATGAGACCTATGTCCACTAGGTTAGTAGCCCAATGTTGGACATAAGAATAGTCTTCTCAACATAAAATGCCTCGTCTTGTTTCTACTACAATGTCTACAATATCTTTCGTATGATCATTTGTTGTAGTATAGAAACAGATAGGCTTCAAATATTTACTGAGCATATAAGACGGCTAATGATCCGCAGAAAATATTGAATTACAATAAAACTATTGGTCAACTATCAGAGCTTGACACATATTTGTGTCAGCAGGTTATATTAAATGAAATAAAGTCTTCTGAAATACGCACAAAATACTTGGGGAGAGCACATTATCATGCATGTTACGTCATGAAGGTGCGTAGGTAACTATGTGTTAGTAAACATTACACGATTCTTATTTACACGCTATCGGTGGACGACGAAGACCATTACCAAATGTTTTTAGCGTAATTAGGCTTCCGTGCATAAAACAAGACAATTAGGGTAGGCACTCGTAGAATCCAGGAACTGAATACTAAACAACTGCTTACTATTTACTTTATTATTATTATGTTTATTTATCTTTTCTACTCGGTTTAACGTATGCACAAAATTATAAATTTGATACAAAGGGTGAACCCAAAGCCGAAAGCATTGTCTGCCAGCCAACCCAAACGTGGTGGTTGGCGTGTGACATTAAAACAATTATCTTAAAACCTTCTGTATGAAAAGATAATCAAAGAGCATGTTGGGTTAGCAGAAAGAGACAAATTCAAATCACATGGGAAATTACTGTCATCTTCACCAGTTCAATAAATAAATGTAAGCTACAGGACTCACCAATTATCAGGAAGAATAACATTCCAAATCCTAAGAAGAGCCCTTCAAGAATTCTTCGACCTTTCGGTATCTCTTGCATGACTCGCGCGACGATCAGCACAAACGTTATTATCACGTAACCTAAGAGATAATATTATTGATTAATTTACAATATTCTCATCATCATATCAGCTTCTGTTTTCTGTGAGTGATGCTCGCATTGTTCCGGTTTGAAGGGTATGGGCGCCACCGCCGCCAGTGCAATTACAGGCACATCTTTAGGTACGTCTCTGTTATGGCTTGGTGACTGGTGGGACATTGTTCCATTACTTTTTTCTCAAAGAATGGGTAGTGGTTACCGCGTATCATCAGGTAGGACATCAGCTTGTTACTTTTTTCTCATAAAAGAACTTTCAATCTGAACATGAATTTATTTTACACCTGCATGTTCTGCGTTGGCGTAATAATCATTTCCTACTAGTTTTTAGTGGATACGTATTTAGACGTACCTACATGTCTAGTTACATGTGAATGTGACGACAATGCAATAATCTGATGACATTGACCTGGCCTTACTTATTGTGGTAGACAGATAGTCAGGATCGGAAAAATTGTTATAATGCAGTTTTAATTCTAGTGCCAAAATTGCATTTTGAGTCAGGTCTATTAGGGTCATTTGCGGTTGAGCCACACACTTAGCAGAAGTATCTATTACGGAGCGAAGTAGGCCTACTATTCGATAGGCATGTATGGTAACATCTAGGTCAATTGACGTATTTTAAAACTGCACCAGTTATGTACACAGTTACACATACCAGTTAGTTTTATAAAGCACATTCATCTTTTATGTAGTAAGATTCTTTATTCGTACTTTATGCTAATTACCTCCATATATAGCATCCGCGAAGGCGCCTCCCACTGAGTCCCAAGTAACAGAAGTAAGGAGAGACCACTCTCGAGAGAACTTCTGAAGCAGCAGCGCCAACCGAGCCTCGTCATCCTGAGACACGCGCTTAGCAACCAGGCACGCGACGCACACCAACTGTATTATATATAAGTGCTAATTATTTTTTGACAAATGTACCATGCACGTTATTTTGAAGACTACGCCATAAGCTCGATATTATGGTCTATGTAGTTAAAAAATCCTCATATTCCCATGCACACAACTGAATGACCTCTCACCTGTTAGTGTAACCACCATTACCTTTTTCCTATTTTTAAAAAGATCAGGAAGGAACAAAAGAATATGTATTTTTAATGCACTATCGAGAATTAGTTGGAAAAAATGACTTACCTTGTTATGCTGACATCCCAAAATTATGTTACGTGATCAAGCCAACACAAAACACATGCAGAGACAACACCAAAACTAGCATTAGGTAGCATCGCAGTGCAAAAAGCGACAATGCAGGCGTAGGCCTTGCATCCCATCCTCAAGGAGACAGCTTTGTCCACAATTACAATAGGCGGCTCTTCGGCCTCACCAGCCTGACGTCATTGTCCACCGTGGGAGTGACATTGGAGACGCGAGGAGTAGAACCACCGCTTAGTTATCACTTGTTTAGTAATAACATGTAAATATACGTGCGATGCATACACAATGTTTTCCGAGATGCTGTTATATTCATTATTAATGGATCGTAGCAAAGATCGTTCTTTGTAGCGGAAAACAAAGAATGCAGTGCACTTTGACGAGGAAAATGAGATTCAAACGTGCAGCGTGCATTGTATATAATATCTGATCGCAAAGATATTTCAAGCGAGATACAAAACTGAATGATCAAGGACCTCACGCCTAGCTGGAGGTACGATTTGAGATTTAGTTTTGACACAAGCTAGCCCCAAAAGATAGTGACCTTTGACAGGTGTACCTATAAAGCTGAGCGAGCACCTAGATACAGTAGTCTGGTAATTAATTGTTACATCAACAGTACCTAGTCTGTCACAGTCATAGTGCTGGAAACTAAGTCTCAATTTGTCACTGACTATGACTAACACTTTGTCTTCGGAGCGTAAGACGCAAGTAATCATTATATCGCAGCTTAATTACCTGGACCGATTGAATTTGATTGATGATGATTCACTGATCTCAAGTTTTACGTTAGTTTTTCCTGCTATATTGTCACACAAATCTGCTTCTAAGCTAAACCTTTAGAAATCAGATTTTTTCTCGAAGTTTAACCAATGCCATGTTTCTATTGAGAAGAAAATTAGCACATGAATGACACACATCCCTTTTATGTATTCCAAGTATAATTTCAACTTGTTACATTGTAAACGCTTCTTGTTACTTTGTGTCATGCTTGAAGTAAACTGAATTGTGTGGGCGATGTACTACGTATTCTGTTCAGTTTCATGCAAATATCTATGAAATAGAAGGATGTTTCAAATGTCTTGTGTGCCGACGGATAAATTAACATCACATAGTGAAGCTTGTTCGTTGCATGGACTAGTCGAGGTATCTATAAATCGTTTGGAACGGTTTGTAGATAGCTCAACTGTTTCATGTGTATTTTGTTAATATTGTAAATACTCGTTCTGTATTAGTAGTAACTTTCTTTGTTTGAAAGTATATTTACAGGCTGCGCGGAGAGTAGGTATTTGATGAATACAATTTACTTTGATTTTCAGAAGTTTCGTAAGAGCATAATAATATCATTATTTTAACAGTATTTTTAACTCTTGGGATGTTATTAAAACCTTTGTGATTTTAGTATCGGTGCACTAATACAAAATTAGATGCAGGTTAAGTTCCGTAAAGTAATGAGTATGGTTACGGTGTTTTTTTTTTGTTTTAAAGTTACCAACATCAGGAATCACATCAGAGAGTAGAAAGCCTCTGGAAAAAACCGTTTTGTGTTTTTGTCCTTTTAAAAGAAATTGGAGCGCAATATGTTTTGACGTATAAGTTGCGCAGTAGTATTACATACGCGCACATAACACACCTTGACCTAATCACGATCACTACAAAAATCAATCTTTATGAACATTTGCAATCTTTCAAATTACAAAAATGAGGCAGACAAGATATGCAAGACATAATGATGATTTAATTTGAAAACAAAATTAACAAAACTGCTTGAACTGCGTTTCGTTCTCAACTGAGGCGACGAAGTTCAACTATTTTGATGTTAGCACATTTAGGCCGTTTTCGAACTCTAGTTTTACTAAGTTTTAAAAATGAATAAATGAATATCAATGAATATGAATGTTTAAGATTTTACCCGCCAAATACCATAAACCAGTTTCACTTCATTACCACCAGTTAAGAGTACTATAGAAACAAATTATGTATTAACAGTTGATAGTATCCCTAATTAAGTTATCGGTGCAGGCGAAGCTAAGTTGCCAAACCACCTTTACCACGCGTTATGTTATGGTGCAATGCTACTTACAAATTCCACTATCTTGAGCACGACCCACTTGTCAAAGAGCGCCATGCCGATAAGGTTACACCACTGTTTATAAACGCTGCCTAGCCCACCATTGCCGAGGTGACATAATACATAGTTTGGAGACGAGACGAGCGCGCGCTACCGAAGTCAACTTTTGTTTGATGCTAAACATTACGATACGCGTTGCTTTTGCGTGACATTGAAGGAGTTTAATCGCTGGAACTTGCACTTAGCGATCAGCGAGCTCTGATTGCATCACGGCACTCCGAGAGCTTAATCAGAGATCACGCATTTAGTTTCGATAAGATCGATAAACGATTTAGCAGAGATCGGAAAGAAAACTCAAATATCTTATCTTATTGAGACTAGATTAAATACACAGAATTCGACCTCTCAATAGCAGTGTTTACCAATCTTGCCCATGACCTAATTCAACACTTAGACCTTTTATAACTAGTCTCTTGTTTCATAGGGCGATATTATGTCTGACCTAGGACAGTTTTAGTAATAGCCTTAAATTTGTGACGTGTTTTTGAATCTAGTACGTATTTACTTTACTTGTTATACTCGCTAGTTTTAAAAACATAACGTGTACAGTATTTATGTAGAACAGTGAAGCGATTTTACAATGATTGCACAAGTACGTGTTGATGTTGTTATGGTGTTAGAAGGCGTTAGCATAATGCACTTACACAATAAAACATAAAACGTAAGCCAACCCATAAACCCAAGGAAGCAACAAACACAAACATAAATCATTATACTTAAATTTATTAATCAATACTGGCATGCAATAATCAAAAATATCATAAAACATCGAGAGATAAATTCATATTAGTCTCGTTACAAAATGGTTAGATTTTGCTTTGTTTGTAGATAGATAATTTCATAATGCTCATTTTATTTGTAGCTGAGAAAACAGATCCAAATTGATTTTACTTTTAAACCTGATTTTAAATAGACTTATTCATACACAGAAATAGTAAAGTACAATAACGTGAATATTTCGTTGAAAAAATATCAAAAAATTCGGATCGCCAGTGAAGCAATATTAATAGAGGCCGCGGCACGCCTGCCTTGCCCTTACCGGTACCAACACAACAATGTGACCCTTATTCTAAAACTATAACCAAACACCACAAGCACATCGAGTTTCATTAAAAACCTGCTTAGATATTGCATAGGTATTGAACACAGCTCAGGAATAAGAGCCGAAGTGTTAGACGCATGCAATACCGATGGTGCCTCGAGCTAATAATTTTATAACAATATCGATGCCATTCAATTGGATTCTTAATTAAATACATTTAGGATTGAAATTAAATAATGTCTAAAATTAAAATTTACCTCTCTTATGTCTTTAGTCGGAGTGCAGGAGCCAAAGGGGTAATATAAGAGGGAGATTTTAACAACTGTTCAGGAAACCACATAGGTAAACTTACTCATCCCTCGTTCATACTTTCCTAAGGTGCGTGCGCAATACGAGGCGTATCTTATCTACGTCGGTTAATGACATGCACAGAAAAACGTATCAACAGAATATGTATTACTATTACCGGATATCATAAGCGATAGGCGTCAGACAAGGATACACTTCGTACAGTACACAGTGTTGGAAAACCCCTAATTACTAAATAAAACAAACAAATGAATAATAAATACTGATCAAGCAGATGCGAATGTTTCACGCGACACGAAGACTACATTTCTGATTTATTCGGAAAAAATCCAAAGATGGAAAATTGATTAAACTTCCACAGAAGTTATTGACCCGAAATGCATTCTTCTATAAAAATATTGTTAGTTATCAAGCTCCTTACACTCCTATAACCACACAAACATGCGCAGTGCACAAACAGTGGCGTTCCTTAACTAATTCATGCAATAAATTAATCAACACAAGAAATCAAATCAAATTCGTGGATTTGTGAGTATAAGCGGTGCAGTTGTGCAGTGCAAACCAATCATACCACACGGAAAGTACAAAGAGCGGCTTGGAGAAGAGTTGATCTAAAATCTGGTTTACACACTCATATGTACAGTGACAAGTAGAATTACACAGCGCGGAGACAGAGCAACGTCTCACTACTTATAAGTGTGTAAATGGTGCCTAAATGCAATGATAAGCGAGTAATGGAAGCAATAGCTTATAAACAATAGTTTGGCTGTAGTGACGCGAATTGCAAAAACTCTTCTCCAATCACAACAAAACCCCTCAACCATCACAAGTTTTAACAGGTGGTCAATGACAAAACTCTGTACCTATTAAAAAGATTAATGTGTAAGACATTTGTAATTATTGTACTGATTTGGACAAATTCATCACAAAATATTATAGCAAAGAAAATATGAAGTTGCTCTCTTAAAATTCAAGGGATTATACATCTACTTCGACACTGGCTAGCGATTTTATTCTAAAGTTCAAATAAATTCATGGGATCAGTATTTTGACATCGACCACGCCAAAACCAAACCAACTGCAAGAGCGTCAGTTCTTTGCCATGCAAAAATCAACCACATTACATTTTATTTTGCATGAAAAAATTTACAAAACTGCGAACATAATTTATTTACTTCTTACGCTGGGCAAACAACCGATGCTCATGAACAACCCACTAACAATCGCCATTAAGCCTTCATAGAGACATGTTACTCTATCAATAATATTATACAATCTACGAAATTGCGATTCAGTGTCGTGCCTGCATAATATTGTCAGTTTTGATCAAATTGTAGGGGAGGTGTATTCAAATGGTTTTAAAATCCTTGTGATCATACAATGCCACGATCAAGACCTAGTATTGATAGTGTAACATACCCCTCAGCTAATGGCCAAGAGTAAACTATACGTAACATTGGGTCCATAACCAACTGCACAACCGACTTATCCGGGTAATACTCACTGCTCCTTATCGTGGGCCATGAACTCGTGCATGGGATGGCGCGCAGTCCACGGGTTGAAGTCGTGCGGCTGCGGCGCGCGCGGCGCGGGCGGGGCCCCGGGCGGCGCCCACACGGCGCGCTCGCCGGCGCCGAGGCACGACCCCATGTGCAAGGACGACATCGACGCCGCAAGCCGCTCCATACTCGCACGAGACGACCATCTTAACCAAGAGAGGGGTTGTTCAACACAAAATCTACAGTACAACACTACTGCAGTGCCACTAGAGTCCGAGGTAGCGCGTTATCACCACCGTAAATACAGTAGAATGATGATGAAATCTCGTATCAAATATTTGCAGCAATTATAAGGGTTCCAGTTACCTTAACTCGCGCGGGACGATTATAATGTTAAACATTACAATAGTTCATGCATATTGTGTTAAGTGTGCGTGAATATTTATTTATTTATTGTAAGTAAGAAAGGGGTGTGACGAAAACAGCTGTGCTAGGTTAGGTAGCACTTGGCACTGTTAATCAAAATCACATTTGTTCCGATGTCTGCCTGTTTGCACGCTTTTAAGAATGCAACAAACAAGTTTTGAACTGGTTTCTACAAAGCAAATTTCCGGAGAAAGTGTTTCTTTAATTTAATACGTGCATAACGCTTATGCTAATCAGAATAAATCATTCTCTCGAAGAATCTCGTAAAGCTTCGGACTCCATCTAGTCAGTATCTATTCTGAGTCAGGGTACTATTTTAAAATCTGTTGAAATACTGTGATGATGGGAAATGCCTAAATACTGTACGTACGCAGATTGCATGATTGCATTTTCGTTTATTGATCTACATTTGACTGCCTACAATGTAGCAGAATTGTTACAAATGAATCATCGTATCATTCAAATCGTATGACTCTGCCGCGCAAAATGTGGCCGACTTCAGATCATCCATTCCACTGAGTTTTATTTAGTGAAACGTGAGTCTTAATATTGTTGTGGGAAAAAAATTTGGTGAATCGAAAACTATTCCAATATACTCAAAACTACAGTGGAACAGTGGGTAAGGTTTGGTACTCACTCGGCTGCCGCGGCGTTGCGCTGCGCTTCTTGGATCATGCGCATGCGGCGCGCCTGCGACCACGGCTCCAGGGTGTACGACGGCGCGGCGGGCGGGGGCGAAGCACCAGCCGGCTCCTCCGGTGCGCGGGACAGCTCCACGCCGCGCTCAGGGCTCCAGCGACCGATCTGTGCATAAGAGATTTCTCTAAACACTCTGCTTCAGTGGAAAGTGAATGAATTAAACTGGACGGGGGTTGAAAGGTGTGGCGGCCATTCACTAACTAGATATATCATCAGTCGCTAACTTAGGTAGGCTAGTCAATATAACAAGAAAGTGATATATAAACAATCTGGAATCTTACAAGACTTTCCAGCTAATTTTACGAAGTTACATAACCCAACTAGAATCTTAGTAGTTTTTGTCACCTCTCGATACTGCTTCAGCAGTTGCGGGGACTGTGGTAGCGACCAGTCGACAGCGGGGCGGGCACCGGCGCCCCAGGCCGCCGCTGCCGCCGCCACCAGCGCCTTGCGAGCCATAGCGGCGCCACGGTGACTCTTATACTCCACAATAGCAGAGCAGGACGCGATAGAACGACGAATGCGGACCTCCTGAACCTCGTCAGTCAGTGCGTAGAGCAGGTGGACTATCTCTGCGGACGGCGTCGTCGGCGGGATGCGAGATATGAAGATACGACAGTTGTTGATTGATGGACACACGCCTGTGGGATAATATCTAGTGACGTACGCGATCTGACTCCTTATGGCGCGTTCACACTCAGCCCCCGCTATTAATTCCGATCTTATTGCCACAACAACAACGCCTTAATTCTTATTAGAGAGCAAGGGCATGAACTTGGGCCGGGAGCCGGGACTGCGGCTGAGTGTGCACGCACCAATACATCTGTGCCTTGATCACGAATAAATGTGACAATCGCAAACGTATCGTAACGCTAGCGTATCCGAGATACACTGCGCGGTGACACTACAACGGTTGGCAGTCGAGCTGGCATTGACGCGCAATGTAACTCGAATACGTTAACGCGGCGACAGTCAGATTTGTTCGTGATACAGGTACAGATGGACGCAGCTCGTAGATCAATGTACTACTCTTTTGGATCAGCGCCTCCCGTGTCACACACAGTTCGTTACAGAAGAACGTTACTTCGCAACTTGAAAAGCGCACTTATCTCGACGTTCGTGAACGAGAATGAACATCCAAATGCCATAGCACATAGCGAGAAAACACATAGCAACCTTTGCCTATATCTATAACTTATTGGAAGATTTTCGTGATTTCGGGGTACCTACAAGCTAGTCAATTAACAACAGAACTTACCAAGCTGCCATGATGGTCTGATCATGTAGTTGTTGAACAAGCGAATGGCGTTAGCAGCCTCCAAGTCCGAGGTATACATCGCGAAAGCATACCTGTAGCAAGAACAACGCTTGTACAGTATGATCGGGCTTAGCAACCATGAAGTTAGTTAGTTTTGATGAGTTACAATTTTTTAAACATTTTTACAATTGACAGGATCCGCTTTTTATAAATCTGTTTTTTGACTGTTGCTTCCAACTACCTTCCACCATACCTTCTTTGAGTAATAACTGCTTGAACTGTTTCTAGTCATCATAATTTGGACGAGCTATGTTTCTTCACATTCCTCAGCCTCATGCTTAGTTTTAAAAAGATAAGGTAATTAATAAATACATTCAAAAACAACAACTTACCCTCTATTCCACCCAGAGAAGTTGATCATGAGTCGGAACTCAAAGAGCTCGCCTGCCTGCCTGAACAGCGGCACCAATGTATCTTCAAAGCAGTCATGGGGAATACGGCCAATAAATACCTGTTCAACCAATAAATACTGCTCTTTATAAACTTCCTAGTATGTTTAGAATGTTCTGGACCTATTGGGTCGGGAATAATCTAAACTTAATCTTTCCGTTTGAAGTTACTATTGGAGAACTTCTGCAAACTACAAGGTAACTGTAGTAAGAAACCTACCTGTATGAGCACGGTATGATTACCTAGCTATACATACCTACCTCAAAGAAGGTAAACATGTTACCTACTTATCCTTTCCTTTACCTATCTAGATTATGTTCAAACACATACATACCTACATGGACGAAGCGTAAACAGACCGTGAATAAACACAGACTGGTATCACTAGTCAATAAGGGTGAAGGCTAGATATATAGGTTTAAAGACATTTATTCTCATAAAAACATAAAAAGTTCTTTTAAAATGAGATACAGATTTCTTAATTATAAAACAAGTTATTTTGCCTCTTGATGGCGCTGCCGTAGCTTATTAGGTAGGTAGGTAGTTATATAGGTTTTTAGGTATAAAAAGACAAGTGTCGATACAGAAATCGTCACTCAAGTATGGATTTGAGTAGAAATTTTCATACAAGGAAGTAGATCGGCATAGGGCCTTAGGTACAATGCAATGGTAGATAAATAGGTTATAATGTGCTTACGTATTCTTTTATATGGTGCTAATATACCGGCTGCAGAGCCTGCATGCATCTATGCAGTTCGTAGGAGGTAGGTACGTTCATAGTAACAAGGTGCCTGCTTATGCCGTGCATCCGGCCAGGTGGAAATTAGCTGAAGCAGGTGGTAAGTACCTACAAGGTACCTACCTACCTGTACCTAGGTATAGTGGAAATCTAAGACTTACTTCACAGTTCCTGGATGGCTCAGGCCCGCTCCAAGCGTGAGGGGCTTTTCTGTAGATTCTTTGACCGTTGATTTGTGTCAATGTATACGATGTGTTATTTTCAGTTAGAGACAATAATCTTGATGATAATTCATACTGATTCACTTCACTAGTTGAATAATGCTTAACAGGAGGCATTTTAGCCACTATAAATTAAACTTACAACAATAACTACGAAAATAATCCCCAACACAATTTACGCCCTCCACGTGATTTTCAAAAAAAGAAAAGAGAAATCAAACGAAAAGAAAAGAAAGAATGAATTTAGTAAAAAATGGCGGCTTTTTGGCATTGGTATTACGTATTACCTACATCCGGTGACTTTTTATGGAAAATTTAGCTTTACTTGAATTTCTACCTATATCAAAATTTCATTTATATTATAATCAAAATTAAACGTAGGTCATACGAAGAATAAATATTCTAAAAATCTTAATAGACCGCCATCGGTCAACCGGAAAATACCAGATAAATGTTTTTTTTACAATGCCGGAAGTCAGGTAGGTACTCAGGTCAATAAGCTGCGCGCGTACTTTTGCTAGCATCCTATAAGTGGTTACTTTTGTAAGCTATGAGCTAAGATATCCGAAAAACTAAACTTTATGTAAAGGATGAATGTTGTACAAAAAAGTTGGTAGTGTTTCTATTTTATGAAATCAAATACCTACCCACCTACCTACCTATCTAATGTTTTTTTAGTAGGTACGTAATATTATTAGAGAACAGAAGGGACGATAAATGTATAATAACTTAATGTTACAGATCATATTATTATAGTACTAGGTACCTACTTTTCTGTGAAACTAGATTTATTACTACCAGGTACCTAGATAAGTAAATGATAAAGGATAGGTTAGGTAGGCAAGCCAGTACCTAGGTACTACTTATTTAGAGTTAAAACCGCTAAGGGTGCAATATTTGCGATAAGCCTAGGACTTATTATAGTTGCTTTAGCACGTTTAGCTAGCTGACTCATGTCTAGGCTGTTCCTCAACTGCATCCTCAGAATATACGCACGACGAGTTTTAGATTGCATTCTGAGAATCTGCTGCTTTGTAAAATACTCCAGTTTCAGTTGATTTATAGAGTTCATCACTTTTGGTGTAATAGCAGTTATTGCTTCCAACTGTATTGCGCTTATATCTTCTTTAGGAATACCTAAAACATACATACCAATAGGTTAGTATAGTACCTTTACCTACTACCTAGTATAGTATTATTATGATCTGTGATATAGGTAGGTAAGTAGGTACCTAGGTATGTATAAAAATATAACTTCGACTGCTTAACCTGTGTAGGTATAATGAGAATTTCAATAAGTAAAGGTACTTAGGTAGGCACCTATAATGAGTATGATACTTACATCCAAACAATGATCCAAGCCTACTTATTTCGTGTGATGACCACTTATATGGCTCACCATAAGCCTCTGGCTTCGTAGCAATATTGTAAAGAGTCTGAAATGTCTGAATCTGATTATTAAAATTACCTAATTAAAACTAATTTGCAAGTAGGTAAGTACCTAGGTACCACACCTATGAAATAACGGTTCCAGATTCGATATCCTATGTTGTAGTAAGATATAGCAGCTATTTGCTATTACCTTGGTTTGATTAACATCACATCGAGCCAGTTTTCCTAAGACATCAATATTAAGCTCTCGAAATGTTTCAGGTGATATGTTCATAAGATCAGATGAAGCAAACCCACACAACAAGTATCCTAATTCATTAATGTAAGTGCTATTTTTATACCAATCCGCCCCAAAATATCGCCTGTATGCAGCAATCAAAACACCGAACTGAAAAACCAAAAAAGCAATAAAAGTTATCTGATGATGATTGCTCTTCAACCTATCAGGGCCCTTTGCACAATAAAGTACCTATGTATATATAATATATATGATACTTTTCTTGTTTCTTATGAGAAATATCTTTTATGAGGACACTCAGTCGCTTGATTGTTTGTTAATAGAAGATATTTTTTTCTTGTATTGTGTTCGTGTCTTATAATGTGCAGAGGGCCGTAGCGCTTTTAAAATAGTGAAATAATTTTTTACCTTGCGTTTATGCAGTTTTACGTTGTGTGTTGAAAAAAACTTAATAACTGAGGGATCTCCAAAGTTAACATAGTACAAGTCTTCTTCCGGCACTAAATTCAATAGTTTGTCAAATGCTAAATACTCTCGACCTTGTAAATAAGCAGCAGTTTTACCATCTGAAATATTTTTAATCAGTGCCTTAATCACGAATAAATGTGACAATCGCAAAAGTATCGTAATGCTAGCATATCCGAGATACACTGCGCGATGACACTACAACGGTTGGCAGTCGAGCTAGTATTGGCACGCAATGTAACTCGAATACGTTAACGCGGCGACTGTCATAGGTAAATCGTCTTCGAGAAATAAAACTAATGAACCTGCAACCAAATAAAACACCCATACCTATTTTAAAGGTATACGAACCTGTTATAATATCCCATGCTAACATGGTTCTGGAAATTGGGATCAAATGTTTTTTCGTGTTGATCAATAGGTGTAGTATTGTTTCAGCGTCTAACCTCATAAATGAACTGGGTGGTCCAAAAAAGATCATATTCATTGACTGTTCTATCCTAATACGGTTATCCAGTTCATCATAAAAATCATCGTATAAGTTAGAATTGTCTGTAAACTGAAAAATTAATCTCATACTTCCGGAAAACTAGTTTGGCCTATGAAAATAACTAGGTAGTAAAGTTATTGAATAGGTATCACAATATTATTATATAAAAGCCAAATTGCCTCTTTCCGTCAATGCAATCATAGAATTCTTGTCATCTTCATATTCAAGTACCATTTCTTCTATAGACTTCGTTGAAATTTTCGAAATACATAAAGATCCATGTAGGAGGAAGCTTAAACAAACATTAAAGCATAATAAGTAGGTCTAGCATCCACTTACCTACATGATGTCATTTTATTAAAAATATATTATGCAAAATACCTATGCTAAAGAAATATGAAAACATGGTCATGAAAGTGTATACTTTCGTAAATCCATAAAAGTTTGTGACATTATAAGGACATAATATTAAGTTACGAAGGTAGGTACGTAATTCAGTATTTACCAGGTTACAAAAATTAGCAAAAGTTCAGTCAGTATAACGTTATGATCCATAACCATAAATAATTTTATGGGTTTCGTCTCGGTTTCATAGCTCCTTGTAGAGCAATACTGGTGTATCTATTGCTTTTCAAGTTGGCTTCAGTTACCTACTTATTTTCATTTGTTTTATTACTACTAACCTACATAATCACAAAAGAGGTACCTTAGCATTTATAATGTAAATCGTAGGTAGGTAGGTGGCAATGCATTGTACTGACTGTACAGCCAAGCACATCTGAATGGAATCATACCATTGGCGCGTGCAATTTCCATCGATTTTAAAAATACGGTCTGGAATTTGGGAATACATAGTTTGAAACCGTTAAATACCTTTATTAGGGTAGATACCGCACAGAGCTGCGCACGCGCAGCAACAGCAAGCTTTTCCTTTCTGCAACCCACAGAATTGCAGAAATAGGAAGGATGTGCTGCAACCGGAAACAGATTAGTTTATTTTACTATCTATCTATTTCCGGTTGCAGTTGCTGATTTGGTCTAACGTGCGTGCTGAATGATTTCTTTCTTTTAGTTAAGTTAGGTAGTAGTTAGGACCTCTTTAATTAGTCTATCATTAATCCAGTGACCATTTTTGAATTCATACCTACCATACCAAACGTCTTGAACCAAACTATTCTATTTTAATGGTAGGTAGTCGCAGTTTACGGAAGGAAGGAACCGTCCGTACCAAGCTACCTTCTTCTTCTTTTAAATCTATAAGGCTTGTGTCCGTCATTTCGACAGACAATTTTGCCAGTGTACCTACCTACATTGTAACTATTGACGTTGACAACTTTGACATAAATAAAACAACTAAAACAAAAAAAAAAATAAAACAACTAAAACAAAAAAAAAAACCTAAGGACACGAATTTTGACATTTTTTGAAACGACACATAGCACTTTTATTTTAATAGTTTTTCTTGTGTTATTGTGAGTATTGTTGTTTAATTTTGGTGGAATTTTAACCAATAATACTTAGGTCGTAACATAAAGTGTGAGCCATTGGAATAAATGTGTGTAAAGTGGTTTTTCTGAATGTGAAAATTCGTGTTAGGTTTTGAAGAGAAAATCCACCATTTTCTTTTCAAAACAAACGACAGCCGACTTGACAAATGACTTGACTTGACTTATTTATTACAATTTTAACACTTGACATTGGCAAATTGTCTGTCGAAATGACGGACACAGGCCATAAACGAAGAGAAGAAGAAGAAGAAAAAAACCTAACCTAACTTTGGTTATTTTCTTTCTTTCGATTCGCTATTCGTTTAGTAGTTTATCTTGGTTGGTTTTGTCTACAGCGTAAATTCTTCTTTAGATTTTAATAAAAAACAATGTAGTCCAGGCAGTAGATACCGCAATAAAGAAACGAGTTGCAATAGAAGTCTGAAGAGAGAAAAAAGGTTGTGTGTGAAACTTGTTGGTTACGTGGTATTGTTTCTACTAGCTTTACCATGGGTATCCTGGAAAAAATTGCTGAAATCGAAAGGGAAATAGCAAGAACACAGAAGAACAAAGGTATGAAGTTCGTTTTTATGACTAGTAAACAAGTAGAAACTCTTAACATACATGTGACGTTTATCACTACTACCATCATTCTACCACCGGTTTATGTTGTGGAACCGGCATCTGTCTGCTTTATTTCTAACGAAACACTATCAAACTTCATAGATTTTACAGCCACGATTAACATGATGACAATTCACAATACAATACATCCCAATGCGGGATGACAGTGTAGGTAGATCATATATCCGCACATTAAAATCAATATTACAGTTTTGCTACATTGTCTGATCAAACTTCTACAATGTCTACAGATGGTTGCATGTTAATTTTTTACAGCTACGGAATATCACTTGGGTCTGCTAAAGGCAAAGCTAGCCAAGTACCGGTCACAACTTCTGGAGCCGTCGAAGAAAGGTGGAGACAAGGGTGAAGGGTTCGATGTGCTAAAGTCTGGTGATGCCAGAGTAGCACTTATCGGTTTCCCCTCTGTGGGTAAGGTGAGTCCCATATGTTTGAATTAAATCTTTTATTTTCTATTTTTATTTAATTTTTTTAAACTCTGTATTGACTATAAGCAGCACCATTACATTTTTACAATAGTAGTGAAATCTAGAATGTTTTTTACATGATAAGTTAAAACTAAATCTTGATTCAGTTTTAAATAATTTTGGTAATTCTAAAGATGTAAAAATGATGTCCAAAGATTTTAATGCCGTTACCATTTTAGGCACTGCAGGTTTGGTGTAAGCAGTAAGGCTTTTAGACTGAGAGCTGTAGCAAGCGTTTTTTTTTCTTGGTGAAATCGCATTCAAATGGACCATGCATCCAAGCATTCAACATCAACATAATGTATATCTCAATAAACAAAATAATATTATTTACTGTCCTAATGAAAGTTACCATTTTCAGTCAACGCTCCTCTCAACACTCACACATACTCACTCTGAAGCAGCTAACTATGAGTTCACAACACTGACGTGCATCCCTGGTGTGATTGAATACAAAGGCGCTAACATCCAACTGCTCGACTTGCCCGGTATCATTGAAGGGGCTGCCCAGGGCAAGGGTAGAGGAAGACAGGTGAGCTTGAGATTTTCATACAAAAATCTATGCTTGAGGGCTGTATTCACACATAAAACTCATGACTCAAGCATTGGAGTAGAGATTATTATATTAAATCTATGCTTGAGTTTTTTCCAGGCTCAGCATTCCAGCCTAAACTATGCCTGAAGAAAGGGTAATCAGAATCCAGAAATGTTGCCAGCTTGCATAACTTTACAACTAAACATAATCAACAAGCATAATAATTGACAGGCATCATGGCTCAGTCGGTAGTAGCTCTGCCTTCCGTGCTGTGGGTCGTAGGTTCGATCCCCACCGAGAACAAATATTTGTGTGTTGCAAACATAGATGTTTGTTCTATGTCTGGGTGTTACTATGTACTATAAGTATGTATTTCCAAAAAAAATGTATATAAGTTTTATATCAGCAATCTAGTTCTCATAGTACAAGCTCTGTTTAGTTTGGGACTTGAGGGCGTTGTGTGATATGTCCAAGGTTATTTATTTATTTATAATTGTCTATTTCATTGGACAGTTAAGCTAAGTTTGTAGCCAGCCTAAGATAGTTCTGGAAAGACGATACAGTGTGTAATTTCTTCCAGGTGATAGCAGTAGCCAGAACAGCTGACCTGGTGCTGATGATGCTGGATGCCACCAAACCATATGTCCACCGACAACTGCTGGAGAAAGAGTTAGAGAGTGTTGGCATACGACTTAATAAGATGAAACCTAATATTTATTTCAAGGTAATCGAGGCTGATATGATGATGATGATATCTCTTGTGACCAAGTGGCAACATGAATGTCATAAGCAATCAAGCAAGGTCGTATGAGTTAGTGGCCAGTTCTAGTGACGATGTTCTTAGGCCGCCTTAAGGCCTCCGTAATGGCTAGAGCCGGGACCAACAGTTTAACGTGCCCTCCGAAGCATGGAAGTGCTCAGATGTAAATGCCACAAACGGTCACCCGTCCAAATACTGACCGCGCAGAACGTCGCTTTACTTAGATAATCTATGGCCGGAATACGGAAACGTCACTCAAATTTAGAGACCACTTAAAATTGCTCTGCCCCGGGTACTCATATGTAAGAGATGGCCATAATTTAAGCATGAACTTAATTTAAGTAGCGTTTGAGTATTCAGCCGTTTGATAATTGGTGAAGATTGACTAAGAAGGCTGCATCACAAGCGCTTCATGAATATCATAGATCACAGGGATAGGTATTCAATCTACATAAATAGACAGTCCCTTTCCGTGTTCATTACCAAAATTTCGGGGGATTCAAACAATTGATTTTGGGTATATTTGTGCTTATTGTTGAAATTATAAAGTTGGCTTTGTGCACAGGTAAAGAAAGGCGGCGGACTATCGTTTAACTCAACGTGCCAACTGACTAAAGTAGATGAGAAAATGGTGCAGATGATATTACATGAATACAAGATTTTTAATGCTGAGGTAAGTTTTTCTGATCTCTTTCATCTCATCCTCCTCTTAAGTTCATTACAAATATTTGTCTGGTCTGGATTCAACCTACAGAGCTAAAGGCATCATCATCATCCACAGCCTGACTTCACCCAGTGCTGGATATATAATATAGGCCTCTCTTTTTTGGTACCTACCACTCTCCATGACCCTGTAATAATAAATATTCACGGACACTTAAATACAACGCCTGCTAGTCCCAAACTAAGCAAAGCTTGTACGATAGAAACTAGATGGCTGATAGAATACATACATACATTTTTATTAATACATAGAAACACCCAGACACAGAACAAACATCTTTGTTGAACACACAAATGTTTGTTCTCGGTGGGGATCGAACCCACGACCCACAGCACGGAAGGCAGAGCTACTACCGACTGAGCCATGACGCCTGTGCCAGTCTATTCCAATTTTTGCCAGCTATGACAGCGATATCGTCTGCCTATCTTGTTGTAGAACTTGCTAATGGCATAGCTGCTAACAACTGAGCACCTTGAAGCAAGCAAAGAAATGATAAGAATCATCCCCTATCCTATTATTATTATAAACGCGAAAGTTGAGGATGTATGTATGTTTGTTCCTCTTTCACGCAAAAACTACTGATTCAATTTGGATGAAACTAGGAATAAATATTGTCCGTGACCTGGATTAACACAGGCTACTTTTTATCCCGGAAAATCAACGGGATCCAACGGGACGCGAATGAAGTCGCGGGCGGAAGCTGGTTTAAAATAGTCTTGATTCTAGGGTCCATTTTCTCCAACCGTAGCCTGATCGTAACAGAACGAATATGAAACTTAGGGCTTTATTTCTCAGCGTTTTTTTATGATCTATCTTACAAAGAAAGTATTTGCAGGTGCTTTTTCGCGAAGATTGCACGCCAGACGAACTCATTGACGTCATCCTCGGTAACCGAGTGTACTTGCCGTGCATCTACGTGTACAACAAGATCGATCAGATCTCCATTCAGGAAGTGGACCGGATAGCGCGACAGCCCAACTCTGTTGTCGTCAGGTGGGGGGTTATATCTTGCTATTAATGTGTGTGCGGGCTGTGCATCTATGATAGGGTAGTAGAAGACACCTCTGTCTATCTCGATGAAGCACAACGCACTACTCGATGAGAGACTAACGAGGTACTCATATTCATAACACAGGATATTCCTAGGGTGGGAGTTAATTGTTTCTTTTTATCAAATTGATGTGATACCTACTGACTGATAATATTTAGTAATGTACCTAGCATACCTATTACCTACCTAGCTATAACTTTCATAATTTGTAAACTTTTTGTTTTTCCTATCGTTCCAAGAAATAAACTTTATTATGTTTAACCTTTCAGTTGCAACATGAAGTTGAACCTGGATTACCTGCTGGAAACGCTCTGGGAGTACCTCTCCCTCATCAGGGTTTACACCAAGAAGCCGGGCCAGCCACCAGACTTTGATGATGGACTCATCTTGAGGAGGGTAAGGAGCATTGTTCCTTTCTTTGTGTATACATTACCTCTACCAGTATAATATAGAATACCTAATAAATAAAAAAACAAATAATTTGAGTAGAGATACAGCTAAAATGTAGAAGCTGAACTATCAAAAAGATCTCACGATCAATCTCTTTTACAACGAATCTTGATTTGTTTATTTCTTTGCAGGGAGTAACGATAGAACATGTGTGTCACGCAATCCATCGCTCGCTGGTCGCCCAACTGAAATACGCACTAGTGTGGGGCACATCCACTAAATACTCGCCGCAACGCGTCGGCATCGGACACACAGTGAGCGACGAAGACGTTGTACAACTTATCAAGAAATAGTATCTGGGAAATAGAACCCACTCCCGAAAACATAAACCCACAATCCTTCTAAATGGCACAGACCTGCGCGGTATTTGCTACCCAGAGGTATACGTTTTGAACTGAATCTTTGAAGTGCAAGTGCACATAGTTCAGTTTTCGGGAGTTGTCTTATTACTTCCTAGTGCTGAGTTTCGGCTTGTTTGTAACTTAAGCATAGGTTTGAGTAGAGATTCTCATACAAAAATCTATGAGTCTGGATCAGTGCTTCAGCAGTAAATCAGCATACAGGCTTTAGATGAGTCTAGTATCAATAGCAAGGAGATAAATTGTTCTGCCTATATCTTAGTCGACGTCGTTTACATACGGACGCGCGATATTGGTAATCTAGGGATCTACTCTGCAAAACCAAAGGTTCGTTATTGTCGTCCTTTTACACTGCGCGGTATTGTGCCGCTTTCCACGCGGTAACCTTCGTTAATCGGTTTGCAGAGTAGAACCCCTTTGCTGTTGTTAGTCAATTTGTTTTGTTTCCAAACTTTATACATACCTTTCTTGTTCCTGTTATTGCAATCAAGTCTCAATACAAATCAAATTGAAAAACTGTTATAATTTTATTGCAAGCCCAGTAATCTTATAGGTAGTTAAATAATTCAGTTTTACCATCTTTATTTATATTCCAGGTATAGTGCCTTCTGGTAAGATCGGCGAAGTAGTAAGTCCGGATCGCCTTACGCGCCATTTTGCTATACAGGGGCATAGCAAAATGGCGCGTAAGTCGATGTTGCCATCATTTAAAAATATCGCCGAATTGCTTAGTTACGTGATTTATCCGGACTTACTACTACGCCGATCTTACCAGAAGGCACCTTACCTCACCGAACACCTATATCCTTACCTACTTAAAGTCTTGTCTGCCTCTATACAAAATGAAGCAAGTTATGTGTTGTTACTCATATTGTTATTGGAAAGCATTATTTAAGTAATTGTAAATACCTATAATCGCATTGAATAAATAGTTTTCAAAACACTTATCTGTTCCAACTGATTTTCTTCCAATATCCAATCCTATCCAATCTTTGGCTTTAAGCACAAGTAAATAAACAAATTGTGGTCATATAAATAAAATTTATAACAGTTTACTTAAATAAATACACCTGACAGAATTAAAACAATACATATATAGCTAGGCTCATTCATCACTAGCCAACAGCTCGGTCTCTACCGAGGCAAGTACCCACTTGTGCTCAGTTATCTCCAGAGCTTCCCACTCTGCCTTGAAAGCGGCTTTCGGATCCGGAGGCATCGCCATTGCGGCGCCTGACATCTGTTCTTGCATCACTTTTGATTGGTCAGCAGCTAGAACAAGGAATTTAAGAATTTGTAGCGCCATCTAGCTCGCTACATGAGAACTATCCTAGATCCCGCAAACGAAGTTATCACGGAGTTCGAACGTAATACTACCGAATACTACCCCTTCGTCCTCGGACCCCGAGCCAATAATAAATATTTATTGTATTGCTATTTAGCTGTTTGCACAAAAGTGGAAACAGCTTTAGTTGGTTTTAAAATGTTTGCTCACCATTATTTTCTCCCAAGACAAGTGCATAGATGGTCCTCAAGCCAAACACGTTGAGGAAATACCACGAGGCTGAAGACACCCAGGATGCGTCCAGGTACGCAAGCTCCACCCCACGTTGCAGCATTGGTTTGAAGCGTAAAGTCAGTGGGAAGGGGACCTTAGCTGAGAGGGTAAAATTTTCTTTTAAAATCTGCACAAATCTATAGGTACAAAATAGTATTATATCATCTGTGGTGGGTATGTTTCGTAACGACAACGCCGCCGCCGCGCGGGTCGTAATAAAACCTGCATGGTGGCCATCTTTATTCCAACTTTTTTTTTATTCGTGACAATCACACACTGATCATAATAAGTATATATTATATGCTTATTCTTTGAATATCATGGCAGGTCATGCATATACACCAGACCAGAAATCTGTGTAGATTTACTATAACTAAGATAAACTCATCATACTTGTGAGAAAGCCACTAAACATCCAGTTAATCCAGCCTCCAATTACAATCATGGGCAGCACATTGGTGACATTGCCTTTCAGCATGTCCGTCATCATGCCAGGGTCAGTCATGGGGTTCTGAAATAAGGAAGGTTTTTCTTAAACCATCTTACCCAAATCCAATCAAAAATCCATCCTAGGCCTAAAGAAATTCACAAGGTTTATGTTTAGTTAGTAGTAATGTTACTCAAGCATAGACTTTCATACAAAAATATGTATATGCTCGAGTTCAGATCAGTGCTCGAGCAGTAAATCAGAATATGGGCCACAGTGTCAGTCATTTATTTACGCAATCTTATAACAAGTTAAAAAAAATCCCGAATATCATCAATCTATCAGCTTATTCTTATTTGCCTTATAGCCTACTAAATGCTTGTCAATTATCATCATCATCATCATAGGCAGCTTGTAGTGACCCACTGAGCATAAGCCTCCTCCCTCAAACACCACTTGTGTCTATTTTGGGCTCTTTGGATCCAGGTCTTTCCCTGTACGGCAACAATATCATTCACTCTTCTGGCAGTTGGTCTGCCAAGACCTCTCTTGTGTCCCCTAGGCCACCATTATGTCAAGACCTTGCTGCAATTCTATTGAAAGATAAAAATATTTATACAATGACCTGTGAAGCTGCAGGTCTCTTCTGCACTTTGAAGTACCCATCTTCTTCATTGTTAAACCAGTGACGGCGCATTGCAAATGACTGACGGGGTAGATACTTTCCGTTCTCACGAAGCAGTCTTGCACGGATCATGACTTGGCTGGAATAAAAGTAAACAGCCTACTTAGTGGATTTAATGAATTAGAAGTGCAAGGCCTTTTAAAATGAATTGATGGATTGACTCAGAATAATTCTTAGCAATTGGCTTATAACCTGGAGTTACAGACATTGAAGTTGGTAAGTAACAGCAATTCTGAGCTGGTGAGCTCTCAGAATGCTTATAAGGTAACTTACCTATCCTGCATCTGAATCAGTTCCACTTTCTTCTGAGATGACAAAATTATGGAAACATAGTGCCTGACTATACCAACAAGGAAGGTTATGATAACGATTGGAAGAAACACCCATAATCGAATCTTTGGATCAAGAAGAATTTCAGCCATTATTGATTACAAACTATTACGATTTATTGAATATTGATAAAACGAACAAGGAATTCTTCCTTTTTATTTGGATTATTTTATTTTCATTTGCTTGCATTGCCAGTTGCCTTGCTTCTTCTTTTTTTTCTTTAGGTCCTCTCCTCCCCTATTACATATTATACTCTTTGCTCTCCTCCGTTTGTCGTTTCGACAGAAAATTTCATTTGACACTAGCAAAAAATTGGAAATAATAACAGTTATGTCAAGTCATTCGCTAAGTCAAATTGGCTTACAAAACAGTCAAGTGGGATTAGAGTTTTCAAATTTTTTGAAACAACATTTAGCATTTTTTATTTTAATTGTTTTTCTTGTGTTATTGTGAGTGTTATTGTTTAATTTTGGTGGAATTTTAACCAATAATACTTAGGTCGAAACATAAAGTGTGAGCCATTGGAATGTGTGTAAAGCTTCGGTGTAAAGTGGTTTTTCGAATGTGAAAAATCGTTTCAGGCCTTGAAGAGAAAATCCACCATTTTCTCTTCAAAACAAATGACAGCTAACTTGACGAATAATTGACTTGACTTAGATTATAAATTCACACCACTTGACACTGGCAAAATTGTCTGTCGAAATGACGGACACAGGCCATATACGTTTAAAAAATGGTTTAAAAGAAGAAGAAGAATATTGTGACTTTTGGAGTTTGGAGATTTTCTTTGATTTTATCCACAGATTTTATCATTTTATGTTCTCCGAAAAAACGGGAAGATAGTAGAAGTTGTGCAAAAGTTTCTAAATTATTTCAAAACTGAAGATTTTTAGCCGTATTTGTATTTTTATGATGCCTCGAAACAAAACGAAGTCTTGTCCTGCCAAAACAATAACGAGTTCTTCGAAAAAAACTGTAAATATAGCAAAAATAAACAAAGAAAATGAAATAAAAGCCAAAGCTGAGGAACTGTTAGACGGTATCGAAGCAAGCCTGAATAAGTCTTTCCCAGATCTTAGCAAATATAAGTACGACAAGAAACCGCATGTCAAAATTGAATATGAAGAAGCTTCCCCTGTAAAAGAAGTATGTAAGACATTATTATCAAAGCTACCCGATTTTTTTCTAGCGAAGCACACTAAACCTTACCTACTTTTTAGGAGCATATAGGTCTATGGGAGCCTTCCAACTGGCAGGAGTTTCTAGTAAATCTAAGGATCATGAGGGCAAATAATAGTGCTCCAGTAGACTCCATGGGGTGTCATATGAGCATGGATGGCAATGCTCCACCTGAGGTAGATATTTTCCAGAACTAATAATTCTACTTATGGAATCACAACCTTACTTTATTTCTTGCTTCTATTAGACATTCGTTGGCATTTGCCCCAGTGGTATGAATTAAATTTTTTCAATTTAAAATTATCTGTAATCAATCATCATCATCATCATCATCGTCATCATCAACATATATAAAACTCTTTTGAAGCTGACAGAGAATCAACGCACAGCCTAAACCATAAGTCCTAGAGGTATGAAATTTGTAGGGTGGTATCCTTATATAGTGTAGATGTGCACTAAGAAAGGAGTTTTGAAAAGTCTCACCCTAAAGGGTATAGAACGCGAGCAACGCCACGGGCGACGGCTAGTTTGTACATAAAAAGCTTAGGTAGTACAAGTTCCAGTGTAAATTTTATCCTAGAATGTATCTATCAAAGAATACAACATCCAGGGGGGTCAATGGTGGGACGAACGAGAATAAAATAATACTTATTTTTTGCATTTTCATTCATCCCACCAGTGGGATGATGGAGAATGAACGTTATTACAAGTAGGTAATTAAAATACTGTTATAGGTATATAGATATCAAGCTCTCATATCATTGATGCTGTCCAGCCAAACCAAAGACCAGGTTACATTTGCTGCTATGGAGCGTCTCCGAGCTCGAGGACTAACTGTTGATAATGTTCTTCAGCTTAGTGATGAAGAGTTGGGAAAACTTATTTATCCTGTTGGGTTTTGGAAGGTACACATACACATCCTAATAGTAATTTACTACCTACTTAAATTGTATAAAAATCAACTAAAAGTACTAAATTGTAATTTTTTTTCAGACCAAAGTAAAATACATAAAAAAGACCACCCAAACATTAAAAGATCAGTACAATGGTGATATCCCAGATTCAGTTGAGAAACTCTGCAAACTTACGGGTGTTGGCCCTAAAATGGCTCACATTTGCATGAAGGTGGCTTGGAATAAAATCACAGGAATTGGTAAGAACTTACTTTGAATTTATGTAGTGTTTCTTCCAGTACCAAATGATAGTGATGCTTCTTTGTTCCAGGTGTGGACACCCATGTTCACAGGATAAGCAACAGAATAGGATGGGTAAAAAAACACACTGCCACACCAGAGGACACCCGAAAATCTCTAGAATCCTGGATCCCCTTCCAGCTATGGAGTGAAGTGAACCATCTCATGGTTGGCTTTGGTCAGACAATATGCTTGCCCATAGGCCCTCATTGTCAGGAATGCTTGAATAGAGACATTTGCCCATCTAGTGGAATAGGAAGAAAGTCTCCTAAGAAATCACCCATGAAAACTAAGCCTCTTGATACTAAATCTCCTAAGAAGTTAACACCTAAAAAAGAAATAGATGAATTGAATGATTTCTATGTAAAAGATATTGGAATGGAAACAGTGAAACTTGAAAAATCTAATGGCAAAAAGAAACTGACACCCAATAAATTAGAAAAAAATGGCGAAAATGATCAGGATGTGAATGATTTTCATGAGACAGTTGCATCTACAACTTTACAAGTAGCTAAAAGAACTAATAAAAGAAAAGTTTCGCCCAGAAGAAAAGAAAATGATACAAATACAGACACTATGATAAATCAAATTGATGATGACAATTTCAAAACAAAGTCATCTACAGCTTTGAGCGTTGAAACTGCACCCAAAAATATTAAAAGAAAAGTAACACCCAAAAAAGTTAATAATGAATCAAAATCTGATAATGGTGATACAGAATCTTTAGAAGGTACGTCTAAAGCTGCTATTTGTAAAAAATCACCAAAACAACAAAGAAAGAGCACTGAACAGAACACTGCAGAAACAGATGATCTAGATTTCAACAGTTTTGCTGTTAGTGCTAAAGTAGGAAGAAACAAAACACCAAATCTTGGAATTGATACTAAATCATCCACATGTTCTATGCCTACCATAAACAAATCACCAATGAAAAGAAAGTCTCCAAGATGTAAAATAAATCAAGGTATTGAAGAAAGTAATGAAAGTAAGAAAACAAAGTCAGCTCAGAAATGATTGTTGCATGTTAATTAATTTTATTGTAATTTTGTGTGTTGGATTGAATCCTATTATTATTGTTTTCGAATATCATGTTACCTCATTAGTTAAGAGAAGTTGATTGAAAGAATAAAAGTTTTTTTTAGAGAATACTTTATTTGCGTCTACCTTGTTTCTTCTTAGATTTACCTTTACCACCTTTTCCACCTTTACCACCCTTCCTTCCACTTGCAGCTTTTTCTGGATCTGCCCTGGCTTTAGCATTATTGTGTCCTTTTCTTGAATCTTGTTTGGATTTCATGTGCCCTTTTTTCTGTTGAGATTTTTTCTTATTTTGAATTCTATCTAGTTTATTTTTCATTTGGAATACCTTACTTTTCTGTACCTTTTTAGTAGCTTGTTTCTTGAGTATGCTTTTAATCTCTTTTTTTGTTTTTAATTTGTCATCATTATCTTCCTCTGGTTCAGATTCATGAGCACTTTCTTCTTCCAGTCCCATTCCAGGAATTTCAGTTATTGCTTCATTTGTTTTTTTCTTTTTTATTTCCTTTTTCAGAACCTCTTTGGGTCTATTCTCCCCTATAACTAAATCCTTTTTTTGTAAAGTGTCTGATGAGAGTTCTACAATTTTTACATTGACATCTTCATCTTCATACTCGTCTTGGAGTAGTTGTTCAATATCTGGTATAGGTCTACTAGAAACAATAAGTTTTTTGTATGATTCCTTGTTCTGAAAAATGAATTAAGTATTACCTCTATTCGAATTGCATAGAAAGTTTAACACCCACTAAAATAGGTAATGTGATGATATTCTATGCCTACCTCCTGTTTGATTCTCTTTCTTTCGTCTTTTAATAGGCGCTGTATGTCTTCTTGGGCTTTTTTCTTCCTTTCTAATTTTCTTTTGCGAAAACCACACAGGAAATCTCTGAAAATACCATAGTTTACTGTAAACTAAGATTGCTATTTTATGTATGAGGCTGGATAACAAAATCTACTGAAATGTAATTTCAAGAAGACACTTACTTTCTTTTAGCTTCATCAAATACTAGAGAGACTTTCTTTTTCTGGTTTTTGTTCTTTTTACCCATCGTTACGCTTTGTTTAGTAGAAGAAACTAAATTAAAAACACGAGTAAGATTAAATTATAACCTCAAAATTGAATCTGAATCAAAACAAAACCGGTGTGGCCAGTATTAGATTGCCGAATTCTGACATTGGAATGAAAGATTAAGTAACTCCAATGACGTCGTCACGTCACTGAGTCGCGTCGTTGTCGTCGTCGTCGTCGTCTACTCAATAACCCAAGTGACATTTAAATCCAGTGCCTTGATCACGAATAAATCTGACAGTCGCCGCGTTAACGTATTCGAGTTACATTGCGCGTCAATGCCAGCTCGCCTGCCAACCGTTGTAGTGTCACCGCGCAGTGTATCTCGGAAACGCTCGCATTACGATACGTTTGCGATTGTCACATTTATTCGTGATCAAGGCACAGGTCACCCACGCAACGCACGAGAGATATCATCATTACTTTAACGCCTACCTACCTACCTATACAAGTATAATTGTTCTAATAACCTGTCTCGCCCAACACTTTTATTCCAGTCATTCCCTAAAAGTTAGGAAATTACTTACATTTGGCAGCACAATATGACATGACACCGACATTTTTTTCCGTTTGACGTTGACTGCTTTGTGTTTTGATGTTCTCAGTGTAATAAAATTTATTTACGACATCGCGTAAAAGCTGTTCATTTATCGATTTCATTTATGGAATTCATGGTCTTTGGCATACCTATTTAAAAACCATTGTAAACATCTATTCAACATTTATTTTTGTATCAAGCTGGACATTTAAAAAAAAACTATAAAGCACGCAACGCTAGAGATTGCATTTCATCTTTCAAATTTTGGCAGACTATCAAGAATTTCTTGCATACCGGCGTGCTATTGGTGGATCTTTGTAATATATTTTTTTATCAGCTGAAATTTAACCAATCAGCGCGGAAGTCCACAATAAAGACAGACTCATCAGCAGCATGGCTGTCAGTATATAATTGAAGCTTGGACAATGCGCTTCCTCTCGTCGTGTTGGTTTTTTTTGTTTGTGCAATTTGACGAAAATGAAATCGTGTGTGATTTTTTGTGGCCTAGAAAATGGAAGGAATTTGGTGCAGTGACATAATAAGCAAATTATTACGCAGGGTAAGCGCCTAATTTCCGCCTTTACCTCTATCTAATGAAATCTACACGCACTGTCTCATCGTGAATGAAATCTCTAGGCAAAGAAAAAAGTAACGAGATCTAGTTACGTAGGTACTGCTGCTTTCGTCACAATTTAATTTATTTATTCAAGGTCATTATTGGAGGTTTTGACTACGCGTTTAGGTGCCCAAATTTTATTGGATTAATAAATAGATGGTGGCGCGGCCATATGTTGGCATGCGTGAAAGGCTGGAGTAGGTGCCTCTACGTACCGTTACCGCACTCAATGTTTTGATCTACTGAGTTGTTAGTTTCCGTAGAACGTTGAATACAGCGATTGGGAAAGCTGTCGCTCATACCTACTAAATATATACCTACTTACATTGCCTCTACCAACACCAAGCATTTGATAGGTAGAACCAACGAACAATCATTTTGTTTGCACTGCAGGAGTAATTTTGGGTTCATAAAACACCTTAAATCTACTTTCTCTAATTAAGATTTAAGTAGGTACCTAGGTGTATTTTAAGATTTTTAAGGCTCTTAAAATGTTGAATCAAGTCTCAAGTGTATATTGATAGATTTTCATAAAAAAAAATAATACTTGAGTGCAGCCTGCATTGCAATTCACCATTCATTATGTTACCTACCTACGTACTAGTTGGTTATTGTCATATTTTCATAAATAAAGCCAACAAGAATGGGTACCAAACTTATCGGATCTACGAGTAGGTACCCCTATTAGATTCATATCAGGTTGTAGAAGTCCTCTGTTGGACATAGGCATCCCTCATAGAATTCCAAAAAGAGCTAGCTATTTTGTATATTCTCTAATTGCCATCCTACACTTGGCTTCCCGATACTTACTACCTACTGAAGTATTAATAGATAACTCATACTTGTGCCTTATAAGCTCAATATCATGAAAGTAAGTACCTACCTGCTATGAAATTAAATGAAAGTATGTTTTACATATAACCAAGAAAATCCTACAGGTCAATTTAAATTATCGTAGAGCCTCTTCCTCGTGACCACAACATATTAAATCCAATCTTCTAAAAATATAAAACTCTTTGAAGCTGACTGACAATCAATGCTCAGCCTAAACAATAAGTTCTAGAGGTTTGAAATTTGGAGGGTAGGATGTATAGTGTAGGGGTGCACTAAGAAAGGAAATTTGAAAAGCCACATCCTAAAGGGACAACGGAGCAACACCGCGGGCGACGGCTAGTACTAATATAAAATTTTATTGACCATTACTAGTACCACTTACTTTATAGTAAGTAAGCGGTGGCTTCTCGTTTTAAATAAAGCAGGTATAGTCCGTAACATAAGTATTAAAAGTATGAATCAACAAAAAAATATTCTATCAGCAATCTAGTTGCCATAGTACAAGCTTTGCTTAGTTTGGGATTAGAGAATGTTGTATGAATGTTGTTTTTCTTGATGAACAATTTAAAATTCTTAAAATTACCAACTCCTATTACTGACTGTACAAACGATAAGAACGTGATATTTCCGATTCTCTAGTGCAAGTGGGTTATGTTATTCTTGATAATGTTTGACCGCGTTTTAAGTTGTTTTTAGGATGATCATATCTGAAATCAATCAGATTAACCCGAGTCGCGTGATCGGAACATCATGACAAGCCCTATCTACCTACTCTGATTTATCCTTATCATTGTTTATCCTAGATTTCCACTTACTAGATCGGCTTTAAAATTATGTTGGCGGAAGACGGTATCAGTGACGGATTCAGGGTTTCTGATTAGGAGAGACTTGACCCAGCTATTTTGGTTGGCAAATTGTGGTCTACCCTTTTAAATATATTTTTTTCAATTTCAATGTATTCAGATAAAAATAAAATAACATTTAACAGAACCTTTTCTATGGCGTTATTCTACTTTATATTAACTTAATACTAAAAACACGGTATGTAATTCAAACTTAATTTTGCAATTAAACCTTGACTATACCTGAATTTTTTACGGGGGAGTGAGGGGTTTCAGACCCCTAGTATATTTTGTCGTAAGTTTCCGATGTTAGGTTTGTTCATTCGCTTATCGTCCATAACCCCAGAAGTAACAGCAGGAGTAATAGGATTAACAATAGGTAGCAAGAAAACACGCTGTTGGCATAAATATTTTGTTTTGCATGACTCAGTCTCGATAAGTTATTTCAAAGCTTTTATTCCAGTCATCTCGCTTGCCCGTACCAGACGTCGAACTTTTTTTTTCTTTGGCTTCGCCCAACTTCAAGCTTATTTAGGTCAGTATTCTCCTACCTATTAGAATATAGTAGAATGTATTTATTTTGTTATTTTTACAAAGGTACAAATAAAGTAAATCTAATTAGGCAAGTAAGTACGCAGGATAAATAAATTAGACTTTAAATCGGTTCTCAAATTAATTTTTGCTGCAATAATTTTTGATCTTGAATCATGATTAATATAATTTTAATCCAATACCATTGTTCTTGTTTCAGATTAAAGACTGATCCGACAGAGGAGCCACCATGACTTCTCGGTAAGTTCATTGTTATACCACTTACTTTTTTCTCTATAAGTTGTACTAAGACTTGCTGAAAACATACAACTTGTCACAAGGTACCGATCAAACTCACGGGCGCGGCGGCGGCGGCGGCTGGCGGGATCTATAGGTCCTTTGAATTTTGTGAAAACATGCAGCCTTCTTTGATCACCATCCTGCATTACCTGAGGTTGCTTAGGTACACTTTTGCTCTAGAACGTACATTTCAGTAGGAAGATTTTGCTACGAATCGCTAGTGAAGTATCGGTAAGTATAGATTCAATAGCGAGATTCAACGATTGGAATCGTTGGTGCAAAAATGACAGTCACGGTTTGTAGACTTCATCTTTCGAGTCGAGTATCAACAGCTTTTTTACAGCAATTTAAACCAATAGGTGGCCACACCCACGGGATTGTCCGTGCTGGACATGAGCTCTTCTATTGTGAGCCCTAGCACCTGGCTAGGGCATGATGGACAGAGAAGCATGTGCGGCATAAACTGCAACTGGGCACCATACTTAGGTAACTTAGGTTACTTAGGTAACCTAATCACCTTATTGCAGCATGTTTGCGAGCAATCGACATGAGTGTTCAACAAAAATTGAGGGCGCGTTTGTGTTTAATTAAATAAATTGATGGCTATTCGCCGGGTTGATTAGATTACGAGTAATTGAGCCAGCGCTCGCCCTATTGAGTTTTCTAACTACGTCAGTGTGTATTTTTAGCTTCCATTAGAGCAAGGTTGAAAATTTATTGATTCTTTCTCCATTTTGGGGATAATTTACCTACCTGCCTACTTATTTTGGTTTTTGTCTGCGCTTGGGATCCTTTCCTAACAGATACTTATTAGGTGGTGCATTGGTTTTCGGTAGACATTATGTCATGTACTCGGACTCCAGCGTGAGTGAAACATAAATTGTTTTGTGTAAATCTTTCAATGCTCGTGTATTGAATCATACTTGAGCATTGATTCAGTATACGACCCGGAGATGCCATTGATTCTTTGAAATGAAACCCGAAACTACAGCTGCTGGACTGCTAGTGCCTATTGTTTCGTTCTTGTGTATCTTGTTCGTCACCGAACTCCCCACATCCTTTCAATAACATGGTTACAATCTTCCTCCTTTACCCGCCTGACCCTTGATCTTTGACATTTGACATTATTTTTGTCGATAGCATCGGCTCTCTTTGCCATTAGTGGTAAAATTGCGCTAACAACTATGATGCGAGGTATAAAACTTCGTGTATCATTGCACACAATGGTTTCCCATATTGCTCTATTCATTTAATTGATATACCTAAATAATTCTGAATCATTGATTCACAGAGGACAGAGCTTAGAATGGAAGTTCAAATTAGTTCTATAACAAAAGGATACGAAAGGATAGGATGAGATTACACTGAAATAGACCAAAGGGAAAAAACAATCCTTTCATGTAACTATAACGATAATAAGTACAAAATATCAAGGTCTGTGAAGTTCTTTTTTCTGTGCTAGTGCACTTCCTTAGTAACAGAATCTAATTTCAGCAGTTTTATTGCTTGGTTGTAAAGCGTTATCGGATTTGTTTTGCTCTCGAAGCAATTTATGTTAAACTTAATGTTATTTTCCAATCAAAACATGAGTTTTAATATCTACCGACCACAAAATTTGTAGATTAACTTACTAAAACCACACACCTATAGAACACAAAAGAACTGCGCCTTTCCTTACAACTTCCACAGTTACCTGCGTAAACTCCAGATCTAAGACTGATAGCCCCATATTGAAAGGCTTTGAGAATACAATCAACAAAGACGATGTAAATATAGACTTGTTTAGGAACCGAATAGTTGTTATGGAGTTTGAGTTGCTATCGAAGGGCGTTCTGTATCATTCTAGCGGAAGAAACCACTTGTTCTGAATTGGTCGTCCAGCATGAGCACTTTGGAGCACCCTAGACAAGGATTAACGATCTATTACTGACTCTTTTCTACCAAACAAAAGAATGGAACTAAGTATGATTTGCCTTCTCTTTGGTAGGAAGAAACGTTGTCTTGCGGGGTGCGTGGTCGTTCTTATCTTCTGGTCCATTTCTTCTGTAGATTCGTAGGTCTGTACGTGTATTTTATTGATCTTACGTATGTACGTACACGTAAGATCGATGAGATATCTTCTTAGATAATAGAGACAGGTCTCTATCTAGCTACAGTGCGTTAATCACGTAGACATTGCAAACAAATATCACTACTTTAGAGGTCATATTGAAAACTGAATCACCTACATTTAGTATTACGTATACCTAGACACACTGCATGACCCTTACTGCGACAGGGGGGTTATGACAAATTGATAATAATTGTACAGCTGAAAGGAACAAAGGCTTTCTTGAATAATTTATTACCTCATACCGTACTCGACGACTTCAGTCAATAATTTGTTATACTTACCTATCCTAGATATAAAACTGTTGTATTTGTAGCTTTTTCATGTTATTTCACTTTCGACCGTTGTATTGGTACAATCACCACAGTTTTCGGAATAAAAAGCTTCGGAAACCAACTAGGTACCTACTTTTTGTGAACAAACCCAGACAAAATAGAAAGGAAGAATGCTCGGTTTAAGTTTTGGCTCATCACTTCAAAACTAGGCAGGATCATAACGAGAGTAATGTTTTGGGAAGTGTTCAAGTTAAGGGTGCGTATTATTCAAGGAAGCACAAGACATGGCTACAGAAGAGCTTGTACTTTCTAACAGCCTGTCAGTTTCAACATGGTTCCACATAATAATCTGCCTAAAAAGCCACATAACAGGTAATTTGTGTAAGGACTCAGCAAAGTGTCTGATATTATTCTACGGTGTGTTAGAGTTGTATCTTTCATGTTTGTGGTTCAAAACATGATGTATCTACCAGGTTGGATCGGCTCTTCGTGCTTCTAGAAGCCGGTGCCGGAGCTGCCACACGACGGGCTGCGGCCAGGCAACTGGGAGAGGTGCAGAAGGCCCACCCTGAGGAGTTACATCGCCTGCTCGGAAGACTTACGAAGCATCTGCGCTCGCCGGCCTGGGAGACCAGGGTAGCTGCTGCTCAGGTAAATGCAACCAGCCTTAACCCCTAGGCTGCGCGTGGGCTGCACTCATCGCGATGCATTTGCGTTGACACTCGGGAAAAGTGGCTCAATGTGTTGACTTACGCGAATGGCTACAATAATGGCTACATACACCACGTTTAAACATGCAAGCTAACGGTTAAGCTCTAACTTTGTGGTTTTCTAATTTAAAGCTATAATAATAATCTGTATAATTTTCGCATCAACATGCGTACTAACGCATAGTACGCATGTTGATACGAAAATTATACAGGTTTAATTAGTTTTAGCAATTTGAACAATAATAGTTTTAGTACAAATTGCTAAAAACCAATTAAGTAAGTATACTCGGTATCTGGGGCGTAGTTTGTTGACATATTAATAATTAAGCACCGACACGGTTTAATACCTCTCGGCGAAAGTTGAAGGAAGTAT
Organism: Eulithis prunata; assembly: GCA_918843925.1. Taxonomy (NCBI): domain Eukaryota; kingdom Metazoa; phylum Arthropoda; class Insecta; order Lepidoptera; family Geometridae; genus Eulithis; species Eulithis prunata. The sequence goes on along the minus strand of OU974014.1, from coordinate 2,042,432 downwards.
CTACATTTCTTTACCCGAGCTATTCATAAAGAAACACAAGTATGCGCCAGCGCAAGGACATAATATTAGTACAAGTAGTAAAAGTTAAAATTTCAACATACATACTACCAATAACAAATTTTCCTTATAAACTAAACATATTTATTGCCGTTTATTGTGTAACATGACAATAAAGGATTTAGAAACGTCTTATCTCACCGTCTCCTCGTAGTATCATATTGTATCAACCGATTATTCATCGATACCTATAAAACTGCGCAGATGCTCAGAACAATGATCTCCTTTTCCTGTTTTAAAACTTTGAATAAAGCTATGTATATGTACATTAATCGCTAACCGCATCATTTCATCCGTCAGCTACAGATGACTATTATCAAGTTATTGTTTTTATTGAGTTATTTCATGAGATGATTGTTTGTTTGCATCTAGATTCGCTGGAGTAGATATTTTAATGTCTTGTACGGTACGCCCCAGTGAACCGTAGTGAACTCCGATCGAGTTTAATTTGACTTCCTCTAAGAATGTATAGTAATTTTCAATATACTATGAGTAGGTAGTTAGGTACTTTGTGGTAACTGCTTGCGGTAAGCAATACTACCTCTGACTTGCATTGTCTGTAAATATTCTGTAATTCCAGCTATAATTGGCTTTGTTTATTCATTGTTTAGTATTACGTCTTAATGGTAGAGTCATTGGCCACGCCACAGAATAAGTAATAGCCCTAAATTGTACGTAGACCTAACTAAATTCCTTATTTCAATTTTATTCAAAAAAAGAAAAAACTTACATATGTGATGCTTGTGTTGTAAGATTTTTAAGTGATCTTTAGCTTCTTGGTTCTTCTTGTTCGCGAGAAACTGGCCTCGTAGGTAGGTACCTACTTTATAAGACTATTCCAAATGATCCTGCTGAATCTCTACATCTTTTGTATCTTGAAAAGATATAGAGATAAATAATATAAGTCAAAGTCAGATATCTTATAATTGGATATTTTTCTTATGGTCTCAATTAGCATTACTGTTAAGGAATAAGTTACGTAAAAATTTGTGGCTAGGGCTATTCTGATTCTCGCTCTCTTACTAGATTAGTTTAAACTTTAAACTGTATCTAGTAATCATTAGGGCATTCTAAACAGTGTTTTATCATACGTACCGTGCCTTGAACCCGACAGATAGCGAGCGATCCTACATAGATATTCGCAGTCATTGCTCATTGTTGCATTCTTGCATACTTACGTTGAACGGCCTTGAAATTGAATCTATTTTTAACCTCTAGAGATACATTGTTTACATTATTAGACGATTTGCTATGAGGAGATGAACACTAGGTTCGGTGTGGTGCTGTGGACACGGGACGTAAACTAGGCAGGGGCCTATGGTCACTTCGACAGAGTTTATTTTAATGATAAAAGTAATGGAACAAGCTGATAGGTCACCTGATGTTAAGTAGTAACTTCTGCCTATAACAATGCATTACCTCACAGAGCAAGTCCAATGAGGACGTGCCCTGTAAGGTAATGCACTGCATCCATCACTCTGAGATCATGGATGATCATCATCCATCATCATCTTATTTATTTATTTATTTATAAGGATTGCCAAAGAATAAAACACAAGTTTAAATTAAACTCAAATAGAACATTTAATGGCTGGTGCTTATCCACTAAAGGCAACCACAGCTAACGCAGGTATTTGGATAACATTTTTCTCTATTAAGGCTCCTAATCGAATAGCATACAAGCAATCCTTTTCAAATAAGATTTGACGTCATAATCGCTGACGTCAGACAAGATACAAGTACTTCCATCTAAAAGCTGACACACTTTATCATTTTGTCTAGAGCTCGGAATGTATTTCAAAGGAAATGTTTTTTAGTTGCGCTTGCGCATAGTTTGTGCGACCTAAAAAACAATAAATATTGCTATTTCCTTCCTTAACCGCACAACAAAGTATTGTTCTTGAATTATAAATATCAACTGAAGAAAACAAAACCTTGGAAAACTATACAGCATGTAGTTTTCTTTAAGCAGTATTTTTTTTATCAAGTTTACACAAGTATTCTATTGGGGTATTCTTCTAGCATTGTTTGTTACATAATATCTCAATATTACTTATCTTCTAAACGTAAATACATCTTCTTTGTGAGCGTAGTTAGCGTAGCAAAGTTTACAAGGACATATAAATGACTAATGAATCGTATCGAACACGCTCTGCTTCGTTAAATATTTCAGTGCAGTTTTGTACACTTTGCATACTTATGCAAATCTTCAGTTTTACGAGTTTATTTTATGTGTGGTAAAAAGCATCTGTTTTACATAAAACCTCATTTTATTGTAATTTAAGCACGTATTGTAGGTTAGTTTGTAATATCGTGCATCGCTGAGAGTGGAAGCACCACACGTCCACTAAGTTGTGCGGTCGAACACATACCCCCTATCTTAAAAAAGTTAAAAAATTAGAGTTGACATTATGTCCTGATTACGTATGGTAAACAAGACATAATGTCTGCTCTAAGTTTTTATAAGATAGACCATTAGTCATACAATACAATACGATCAGCGGCTAGATCCGCTGAAGTTGAAGACAATTGTGACTTTTTTTCATGATCACTAGGATCCACCGACCGCCGTGTATACCTATGTTATGTATCAAACATTTTCCCTCATTCCACCTACTAGATGGAATACATTTTTTTCACGCATTTATTTTCCAATAAAAAAATGGACGACATTTGCTCTTGTGCGGTACATGCAGCTGGCAGAGAATTGAAAACAAATTACTCCATAGCTAGACACACCGTGACGGGCATATTCAATTATCTTCAAACTAGACTAGACTAGACAGTAAACCATAAATTAACATGAATAGGACTTCTTGCCGCCCTTGATCGACCGTCTGGCCGTCAACCTTTAGGTCACCTTAATCTACGCACCGAAACCCAACACTGTTCTAATTTACATTGCTTATTTGTTTCGCAGGCAGTGGAAGCTATTCTTTCGAACGTTCCAGAATGGCATCCGCCACCGTTCACGGATATAAAAGGTAAATTAATAGATTGTGACCTACACTTGTATAATGTATTAGCCGTCGCCCGCGGCGTTGCACGCGTTCTAGACCCTTTAGAGTGTGACTTTTCAAAATTCCTTTCTTAGTGCACCCCTGCAATCCAAATTACCCTCCAAATTTCATACCTCTAGGACTTATAGTTTAGGCTGTGCGTTGATTCTCTGTCAGCTTAAAAAGAGATTTATATATTGATAAATAATAATGTATATTTCCTCTGTTGGGGCATGGGGACTGATAATCTAGTTTAAATCTGATAGAAGATTACTTGATGAAATATAATACGTATCGACCCCTTGTGTCATAACGCAAACACACAAAAATTTTAGCAAATTTTAATTAAGTATCAATAACTTGACCCAAACATTATAGTTATAAAATTGATACCCAACATACGTATTACATTATATTCTGACCAATTCGCTTGCTCGATCAATGAGCCTCTATCGTTCGAGGTTACTTAGGTCTTGTTTAATTTCTCGACAACGAGACGGTTTATCGGTTCGAGCTGATACGAGTTAAAAGAGTCGTTAGTTATCTCACAACGCCTACCCATAACCTTCAGAATTCAGATCTCAATATGTAGGACTATGGCCTCTCTTACTCATCGCTGGTAATTAACTAAGAGTATAGTTAACTAGCTGACCCGACTGACGTTGTCCTGTTATTCAAACTCTTACTGTCAAACAACTGACAGTGTGATTTGAAATGTGACATTAAAAAAGTTTTTATGGACAAGATTAAGGAACTTTCACCCCCCCCCCCCCTTTTTTTTCAACCCCTTACAACCTTTTCTTCGCATTAAAAAGTAGCTCAGGCAGGAGTTACTTTTGCATTTATAATATTAGTATGGATAAATAAATATTCTTGGACGTATCACACAACGCTTTCTAGTCCCAAGCTAAGCAAAGTACTATGGGAACTCTCTTTTTAGGGTTAAGCTCGCCTGTATGTACATGTTTTAAGTTTAAGTTTTAAGTTAAGTTTCTCTGTGTACTAATAAAGAATAAAGAATAGATTGCTGATAGAATACTTTAAAACACCCAGACAGAGAACAAACAACGCACAAATGTTCTCAGCGGGTCGATCGAACCCACAATCCACAGCACGGAAGGCAGAGCTACTATACTACCGACTAACCCATGACGCTTGTGATATTGATCTGCCCGTAACATCATTTTCGTTTCTTGAATTTATATATTGAGCGTACGTGCTGGAAACCATTTTTTATCGCAATGTAATATAACTTTATACCTAAATGATTACTTATATGATATAATTAGTGTACATTGTGTTGGTGTTCAAATAAATAAATAAACCTATGGCTTTTACGAATAGTGTAGCTATCGACCGATGATTCTGTTAGTTCTGAATTTATAACTAACCTGTGGAAACTTTTAATTCGCCATCAGTGTACTTGAATTTTTATACATTCCTGTATTATCATTATCATTTTATTGAGTTTGTCTAGCTGTTAGTTTTTAAAACTCTAACAAAATAATGTTAGTAGGTATAGATAAAGTCAAAACAGTGCCCGGTCTTTCATATCCAATGACGTAAACCTTGTCTGCTGCGCATTATCTCTGCACATCTGTCTGTCGAACTAAAGATTTTTCATTATTTTATTATGCATTATTTTATAGCGTGATGAATCTACGTAGTCTGATCTATTTTTATCTCTGCTCACTACCTTTACTGTTTTTTACGATTCAATCATATCACGATTACGTAGTTATTTACCTATTGTAGTCTTGTACTACTGATACTCTACTACAACTGGTATTCTAGAAAGAGAAGAAACGCAGATTAAGAAGATTCTATCCTTGTTTCTCGTTCAACTCTTACGTTCTCATCAGCCTCTATGCTTTTAAACAGAGCTTGAGGCGTTTATTCCTTGCAGTCGTACTAGTAGTTGCCAAACTGTGTCAATCAGCATTCGCCTAGTGAATCTTCAATCTGTCCCTAGAGGCTGTACCTACATCGTTTATAAATGCGACGATTAATGTAATCATCATCATCAATATATATAAAACTCTTTTGAAGCTGACATAGAATCAACGCACAGCCTAAACCATAAGTCCTAGAGGTATGAAATTTGGAGGGTAGTATCCCTAGATAGTGTAGGGGTGCACTAAGAAAGGAATTTTGAAAAGTCGCATCCTAAAGGGTAGAACGCGAGCAACGCCGCGGGCGACGGCTAGTCGTTTATAAATTCGATGATTAATGTAATTTTAAATAAAGATGGACGTGCGTCCTCCATTCTTCTTCGTACACATTCATGTTTAAAACCTGTTCAATTTCAATAGAACTAGTACAAAAGCGTTTATAAATACCATAGGAAGTTCTTTTGTAACCATCGAGCTATTTGTAACTCATAACCGCTTTGATCAATTCAATGTAACGCCACTTAACTGTCTGACCTACTTTGTGCATTTGTTGTTTGACTGGCACCTGCTTTTATAGACAAGTGGTTGTGGTACAAATTCGCTGTATTAAAGCTCGTCACAAAGTGATTGTAAACCCCTTTGATATAAGTCTGTTTCGTTTACGATTTGGCCGTAACTAAAACTTGTCTAGGGTACTGGTTGAAATGCTGGTCTAGCAACGGGCGACCTTCGACATTCTACCGGTATTGGTTTCAGTTTGCACTATTTTCACGAAACTATAACGATATTGTATTCTTCTATTGATTGTAGTAGAAATAAGGTTAAATTTATATTATATTATGTGCAGTAAAGTTAGTGCAACAAGTGTCATCGCTATGAATATCCACTGATCTCAAATTTAGGTCAATCGATCAACCTATCTTTGCAGTCTTCGTTGAGTATCAAAGGTCAGAGTATTTTATTATTTAGCCCCAAATATGTCGCTTTAAATGTCTTTGATTAGATTGGACTTATTGGATGCAAACTGCATAATGTTTTTAGAATCTAGAAGAAGTAGGTACGTGAAATCTTACGTAGTTTTATATCGGGAATCTTTTTTAACCGACTTCAAAAAAGGAGGAGGTTCTCAATTCGGTTTTTTTTTCTATGTTTGTTACCTCAAAACTGTGTCATTTATGAACCGATCATTTGATGATGAAGGCGTATCAAATTGAATTCTGTTTTTCCAGTTTTTTTAAACTTATAAATTATTGGCGATTTGAACGGGACTGACGGTTGTTGAACTGACGTACGACGTTGGTGCAACTCGGTTAACGAAAGATAAGCCAGCATTCCTAAAGAAAATAATTTGCAATGTAAATAGAAAAAAAAACATTGTTATTTTAGTTTCTTCAATAAAAATTCCATAAACATACTTCAGCAGTTTTCTTTCGCTATAAATTATGCAGATACTTAACTACTTGGGTATAATAGAAGTAATAGGTCTTTGGTGTAATAGAAATGCACATCGCCAAAGTAACTGTTTGCAAATCTATGACCCTAGCATCTGTTAGCAAAAGATATAAGAAATCTCTCTTGGTAACTAGGCGCGTGTATATTTAGCCTTGCTATTGATTTGTGAAAGTATTCTCTTAGCTATGCACAGTTCTCGAGTTTTTACTTCGACCGCGTTTGTATTTAATTTTATCAATGCGCGAGTGGACCAAACAGGTTATTGAAAAGATGAGGAGTGGTAGATTAGCATGGTATGGACACGTAATGAGGAGGGATGAAAGTCTCCTGTTTCACCATTTCATCCTTCCTGTCTCACCCTGTTTCACCATACCTACCTCTGTCTTAATACATAATGTTTTATCGATTAGTTATGTTATATATATATATATATTTATATATTGAATTAAGCTCATAGTATTTATTTAAGATATTTTTTAAGATTTTTCTGTAATGTCGCACGCCAACCAACTCATTACTTCACCACGTTTGGGTTGGCTGGCAGACAATGCTTTCAGCATTAAGTTCATCCTTTGTAACAAATTTATAATTTTGTGCAATAAAGTATTAAATAAATAAAAATAAAAATAAAATAAAGTCATATAACGAAGAGAGTTATGAATATGAGTGTGGCTGGGTATGCAAGTAGAGGAAGACCGAAGAAGTGGTTAGATTGTGTGAAAGAGGATATGAATGTGAGAGGAGTAGGTTCAGAGTTGACGAATGATAGGAGTGAGTGGAGGAAGAAAACATGCAGGGAAATGATGATGATGGTAAAACAGGTATTTTCTGGTAAAACTATGTTTAAATTATATATTGGATTCAAAATCTGTGTTTTAAAAACGTATGTTTGGACGCAGAAGTGTTGTTCTACTTGAATCACAGGTACGCGGAAGTTTATGGGTCGGGTTATATGGGAGTTACTAGCCGTCGCCCGCGGCGTTGCTCGCGTTCTAGACCCTTTAGGGTGCGACTTTTCAAAATTCCTTTCTTAGTGCACCTCTACACTATATAAGGATACTACCCTCCAAATTTCATACCTCTAGGACTTATAGTTTAGGCTGTGCGTTGATTCACTGTCAGCTTCAAAAGAGTTTTATACACATATATTGATATGGGTCGGGTTACTCACATTTTAAACTTGCTAGGTATTTACCTCGATCTATAAGTAGCAGGTACTTCGATTTCGAATCTCAAACAGGAAAATTTTCAAATAGCTAAAATGTTACAAAGCAACCGTTCGTAATTCCTCTTGTTATTTGACAAAACTAATAACAAAATGTCGCAATTCAAACAGCAGTGTGTGCAGTATGATTATAATAACGCATAATGACCATTTAAACGTTGAATTTAATGGTGATTATCATAGTGGCATATCTGTTACGATTGCAAGATAACAATTATAATCGTAGGATGCACAATTGTACATGATGACAAACCATTTTATTTGTACTAGCCGTCGCCCGCGGCGTTGCTCGCGTTCTACCCTTTAGAGTGTGACGTTTCAAAATTCCTTTCTTAGTGCATCCCTACACTATATAAGGATACTACCCTCCAAATTTCATACCTCTAGGACTTATAGTTTAGGCTGTGCGTTGATTCTCTGTCAGCTTCAAAAGAGTTTTATATATATTGATGATGATGATGATTGATGATGATGATGTATTTTATTTACACAAGTCTATGTTAAACAGAAAGTAATCTCTAAATAATCAGTGGCTCAAAAGAAAAAATAAGATGCTGTGTTAAAACTTCATCAGAGAGCTCTACGGTATAATTAAAATGTAAATATTTGTCTTTCACCTCCAAGAAGGTTGAATTCATTGCAATAACATGTCTGGCCGTATGCGTTTGGAGCGACACATTTCTTTGGCGATCTCTTCAATCCCCGTTACGAGTTCACTAATCCCCGTTGACGGGGATTGTCAACGGAGATTATTGGAATAAGCCTTCAAATATATCTGCGTTTCCGTAAAAAAATCTACAAATTCAGTTCTGAATATGTAGATTTTTTTACGAAAACCCGCCTCTAGAAGAGTCTACATCGTACAGATTAAGATGATAAAGGAATTGCAACGCTATCGTCTTTGTTTTAGAGGAGAAAATAGAAATAGAAGACAACGGACGGCTGAAATGCGAAACGTTCGATATCCAGCGGGTTCTACAAAATGGCGCTCATCTCATGGCTTCGGAAGGACACGAGTACGACTTGGATGAGGAAACACTTTCCGGAGCAGGTATATTGGAATTAACAAACACTAGCTGATCCCGCGACTTCGTACGCGTGCGAAACTTTCCACCAAAATATCTCTTAACCAGTATCCGATAAACCGCGTAGCAAATGGCTGCTTTTGGTGTAGAGAGTTCAAGCTGTATCTAAAAATCCACGTTTTTGATTTGAATAAAATATAGCCTATGTTTCAATCCGGAAAAAAGGCTTCTGAATGGTATAAGTTTCATTGAAATTTGTCCAGTAGTTTAGGCGTGATCCGCGAACAAACAAACAGACAAAGACATGATCAGACAGATCAGAGTTGTTTATTTAGTAGATCTGCATATTTAGTTTATCCATATCTTTAATTTTAGTTTTTGGCTTTTTTGCAGTTTTATAATAGTATAGATTTACAATGATGACTCAATTTATTTAATTTATCATCAATCGCAGTCATTGGCTGGACTTATCTCTGTCACCTTTACATTCGAAGTAAACATGGCCGTTGATTTGGTAATTACCAGCCTGCATGCGTCTAATGACGTCCAGTATTTCTGTTTTGAGAAATTGTTGTGAAATTCAACCCACGATTGACAAGTGTGTTATAACTAGGTTTGGTAGAAAACGGTGCAACTGTTTCCAAGTAAAATTAACTAAATAGATTTATTCACAAAGAAAATTACAACTAATACAGTATTTACAATATTCACAATATTTACAAAATACACATGAAGCAGTTGAGCCATCTACAAACCGTTGCAAACGATTTATTATCTGATTTAGCTCAACTGGTCCAAATCAGTACCAATCGGAAGCGTGCCCAAGACACTGGCTGCATTGCCGCGCTGAATAGCAATGCTGATACGCTGATTAACTAAGTAAAATTAACTTGTATTTCTAGACATAGCCGAGCGTCTTGCAAAGCAGCGGCAACAGCTAAACGCCCGCCTAGGACTTGATGTGGCAGCCAGCATAGGGGTAGATCTCACTTCAGTATACTCCAATGAAGACCTGTGTCACGTCAAAGTTCAACCAATTAAGACTGAAACGCATAGGGTAAGGAATTACGATATGTATACTTGCATTCTGATCCCCAAGTGCACCTATAAGCATTATCCAAATCACTTGAAACTGAAATAAGTTGCAGTTATTAGCGGTTCGTTTTAACTTAGACGTCACTAATGTTGCAAAGCTGGCAACCAAGTTTCCATTACCAATTAGGTACAATTGGTCATCGCATATTTGTTCGACTCAAAGGAACTTTTTGGTCGTGAAGTTATACGTAGTAACGTTCTTGTAGTTAGACGAATTTCCGTCCCAATGGTGCTATTTACAGTTACTAAGAACATGGACCAGATGGAAACTTTAGATCTGCAAAGACTTGTTGTGACGAGATCATAGTTCTACCGGCTCGCTTCTCTTTCTTACAAACAGTAATTTCAGGGCATTTTTGTTCGCCTAATCTTTTCGCGCTTTTCCTATCCTTAACACACTAAACTAGAACTCACCTCAGCTTCAATACTCAATCAAATAATCTTGTATCCCTATATCTCAGAGGCCAGTACAAGAACTAGTCCAGCCATCATCATCGAAACCGCTTAGCTCGCGAGAAATGAACTTAGCTAAAAGACGAGCGCGCGCGGCGTTTAGTAAACAAAAGTCTCGGGATTGCAACGAAGATGGAGCTTCAGCACCGCCCACCCCGCCAGTAGAACCTGATCGGAAGAAGATGAAGCTGGAACAGCCTGAGGAGTTTGTATGTGAGTATCCATTAAAGGGTTTGATTGTCGGTATAAATGGTTCATGGGCAAATGCGTGTGTTATGCAACTGGTCAACTTTTATTAAACCTTTAGGGGACAACCGTCGTCGGCCGAAACCGACAGGCGTTACGGCTCAGTCGGTAGTAGTTCCCGTGCTGTGAGTCGTGGGTTCGATCCCCACTGAGAACAAACATTTGTGTGTGGCAAACATAGGTGTTTGTTCTGTGTCTGTGTGTTACTATGTATCATAAGTATGTATTTATCACCAATCTTGTTCCCCTAGTACAAGCTTTGCTTAGTTTGAGACTAGAGAGCGTTGTGTGAGATGTCTTTATGTACTTATTCCATGTTTCATCCAAATCGGACCAGCAGTTGCGGCGTGATTGTAACAAAAACATCCAAAATTTGACATCTTAGTATTAGTAGGATTGCGTGATATTATATAGGTGTGTATGTTTCCAGTTGAAAGCACAGCACCAGTTCCCGATTGCTCCGGCGCTTGGGGCGAATCTACCCGTTGGCCGCTGGACAGTTGGAGTCTAGCGCTTCAAGCGCATTTGTTCAGCGCTACATGGGAAGCACGCCATGGTGCTGCAAGCGCTTTACGAGAACTGCTCAGGGCTAAGATAGCGTCGTCGGCTGGACAACGGCCTGGTATGACTAAACAACAGGTAATTCTGAAATGCTCGTGGCTAGGCTTGCTTAGACAATCTCCACTGATTATCTAAGTTAGGCGACGTTCTACGCGGTCACTTTTGGATGGGTGACCGTTAGTGGCGCTTACACCTGAGCGCTTCCGTGCTTCGGAGGGCACGTTAAACTGTCCCGGCTCTCGCAGTCGTTAAGCCACGACGGAGGCCTTAAGGCTGCCTAAAAACTCCGTCACCAGAGTTTGCCACTAACTCATACGAGCTTGCTTGCTTTATTCTGAAATCTACATTCATAGAGAAATTAAAACTCCTCCCAACTGCTCCGGTCTACTCCAGGCTGGATACGCTGAATAGCAGGTTATTCTCAACCCTACTGCATTTGTTGTAGAGGAAAAGACAGATTTTAAATGTACTTTCCGAGCACATTTGAAGTCTTCTGACTTTTTGGTATTTTCTTATCTAGTAGTATATGTAGATAGGCGAAGCGCGGCACTGTACTTGCCTAGCGTAGAACGGTTCCTATAGTACAAGTTGTGCTTAGTTTTCAGCTGGATGGTATTATGTAAACCAATATTTTTTTAATGTCTACAGATGGAAGATTCTCACCAAGAATGGCTAGAAGATATGGCGCTAAGACTTCTATGCGTACTTGCGTTGGACCGCTTTGGTGATTTTGTTTCTGATCAGGTATGTTATACAAGGTGTATTAAAAGAAAATTTTGGTTTAAACTCACTCTCCCAAAAAAGTATGTGTTCCATACTAAAAAAATTTACATACTATTGCCCCTAATAGATAGATAAGATAGATACGTACCTACCTAATGTTTTGTTTATATATAGATTATTAAGTTGTTAAGTATGTAATCGTATCAATGTCATATCGAAAACTTTACTATCGCATTTACGGGTAATATCACGATGACTTGAAAATTGAATTAAAATCAATCTCCGACCCGTAAATTAATTCGAGTTTGATTAACAGACGGATAACAAAGGAGTTCCGATATTTTCAGTTGATAGCAAATTTTACATTTTAATTTTAATCCTATTGCATATACAAACCTATCTAATACTAGCCGTCTCCCGCGGCGTTGTTCGCGTTAGAGTGTGACTTTTCAAAATTCCTTTCTTAGTGCACCCCTACTCTATATAAGGATGGAGGGTTCCAAATTTCATACCTCTAGGACTTATAGTTTAGGCTGTGCGTTGATTCTCTGTCAGCTTCAAAAGAGTTTTATATATATTGATGATAAACAAGTTGTTACATAGTTTTTAGTTAGGCTATAGGTATAGGCAACCTTGAGTATCCTGTCAGAATAAGCTTGTTTAATTGCCTACTAGATATCATTGTGTTTGGTCTCGAGAATCTTGCACTTTACCTTTGACGATAACAATCCTGTAAGAAAACTCTGTTAAGGGTTAAGCTCGCCTTTGTACATGTTATATATTTACGTGTTATTTATGTGTACAAAAAAGAATAAAGATCCTCTTAATTTTGGGTGTTTTGGGTGTGTCTATGTATTATAAGTATGTATTTACAAAAAAAAAAGTATGTATGTATTCTATCAGCCATCTAGTTTCCATCGTACAAGCTTTGCTTAGTTTGGGACTAGATGGCGTTGTGTTAAGTGTCCGTGAATATTTATTTATTTATTATTTATTAATTTTACTTCCAATTTGATACAAAAATATTTGTTATCAGGTGGTGGCCCCAGTCCGTGAAACATGTGCACAGACGTTAGGCGTTGCACTAGCACAGTTGAAAGTGGAGCGAGTGCGGTGCGTTGCTGGCTTACTATCGGCACTTACATCTCAACCGCAGTGGGAAGCCAGACATGGTGCTCTGCTGGGCTTCAAGTATCTACTGGCTGCTAGACAGGTTACGATCAATATAAATTAAATACATATCCGAAGGAATTAAAATCACTAAAATATTAAGCAAGCTCGTATGAGCTAGTGGTCAACTTTGCTGACGACTAAAATATATTTGTTCTATAAAATTAAAATTGTTAAGTTTTCCTGGTAGTCTTCGATGTATACAAAAGTGAAAGTTCGTAAACAATTCCTCAAGTTTCAGAGAGGTTTTCAATTTTCTTTTGTTTTTAGTAAGATACCTAATCACCCATAATCGTTCTATTATTTGACGGAAATTCGTCCTTAGACAAAGCTCTGTCTAAGGACGCTAATTTAAGTCGGCTGCAGTAAAACTCATTCATAATTCCATTACAGGAAGTAGCATGTGAAAGTGGAGCATTAGAACATCTAATCGAAGGTCTCGGAGACGCAGCAGAGGACGTATCAGCAGTCGCAGCCACAGCGCTGGCCCCCGCAGCTAGTGCACTCGCATCGAACCGAGCTCATGCACTGCGCGGTGTAGTGGACAGGCTGTGGAGGCTGCTACATGAACAGGACGAGCTGGCTGCACCGGCCAACTCGTACATGGCCTTGTTAGCTGCGTTAATGGCCTTACCGGAACCTGCTAGATTACTACAGTGAGTTATAGTTTAATCTCTTTATCGTTGGCGGGACGACCTCGACGCCTTTGATAGAAGTTGGTGGGAGCAGGCCCAGTACAGAGAAAAGTGGAAGATGTTGGGGGAGACCTTTGCCCAGCAGTGGGACGAAATAGGTTAAGGAAAAAAAAACATATTTAACTGCCGTTTTAACGCGGCTTTAAAAAATACTCTATCATTGTCACTTGCATGCATGACAACGAAAAGAGATGACAACAAATTTAGCAATCAGTTTAGTTAGCTCAGCTTTAGAAGACTAATATGAATATATCCCTAAAGGCCCAATTACACCATACCATTTTCTTGTACATACCAGTGCAATAGTTGAAGCGCCATAATTGTCGTTCAAAAATTGTAAGCAACAGATATATTAAACAAAGTTGTAATGCAATTATTGACCACCACCAAGGAAAGTTGTATAACAGATCAAAAATGTTACGTGTTGTTTACACCATGCAATTAATTTATTGCATTCAACTATTGCACTGGTATGTACAAGAAAATGGTATGGTGTAATCGGGCCTTTATTCTGGAAGAAAGCTTTCTAGAACTTTCTAACTGTCGGATATTCTTGCGATACGCAATACGAGGTGTAGTATACTGTGAAGGCTGTGAAGACAGATAATACAAGTGTGTAGGCCGTGAAGACAGATAATACAAGTTACTGACAACTTGGACAAAAATGCTTTGTATGTTTGTTCGACGAGATCTTTAAAACCGCTCATCCGATCTTCATAAAATTTGGTAGTTATACGGATAGTACTCTTAAGTTTTACTGGTTTGTTAAATGAAGTAAATCGGTCAAGGGGTTGTGAAGTTATGAGGGTCCAAAGGGAGTAAAAAAGAAAAAAAGTCTTACAATAAATCAAGTGGGGTGTCATATGATAGGGTTTTGTTTAGACATTCCAAAACCGTTTTTATTTTGATTCTAATAGTTTTCGAGTTATTGTAAAAATTATAAAATTGGCAAACCCAGTATAACGTGAGCTACCATTTCTTGGAGTTTCAATGATTTTGTAGTTCAAGTAAGACTGGTACATAGCTAGACGGCGATTTCGAAGCGATTTGCAAAGTTTATTACAACCATTGATCAATAAAAATTGTTTGGGTTTTATTAACCTCCGACCATCACGAGATCTCAGTTCGGGGCGAACAACTAGTTATTCAGCCAACAGTGGGTAGACTTGAAGTTTACTAGGTATCTTTGTCATAGTTAGCAGTTTCGTAATAACTGACCACTCTTACTTCACTAATTCTATAGTCTGAAACAACATCCTAACATCCCAACTATGAGTTCTAAACTTCGCCATCTTTACAGGCCAATCGACCTATCAGATGTACTACCTCGTCTCTGGCCATATCTCGACCACAACACCAGCTCGGTCCGGAAAGCTACTCTACAAACGTTACGCACTTTAACTCGCCCTCTGATAGCTCTTAGAACAAACGGAGAGAAAGCTAATGGTGATAAACCGAAGGCTTCGAACGGTGATCAGAATGGTGTTGATGATATGCTGGTGTGGACGCCGGAGTTACTTCAGGATGCGATGAGATATGTTTACCAAAGGGTGCTGTTTGAACACGTGCATGATATACAGGATATTGCGGTTCAGGTTAGTTATTTTTTGTTACAAAATCTACAGCTCTTAGAAATAATACATACAAAACTTATAAATTAAACCTAAAGGCAATTACAGGATTGGCCATTACAGGACATCCTAATAATATTATAGCCGTCTCTGTTTCAGTTTGAGAAACAGACGACAACATTACTAGTGCTGTCGAATTAAGTTAGTTTAGAAAAATACAATAGAATCGATAATGTTTCCATTCTCAGGTGTGGGGTAACCTAGTCCGTCACGCATCTCTAGGCGCGATCCTAGTAGCGGCGTGTCCAATGCTGGCTACATGGTTATGTTTAGCGATGCAGCCCGCACGCCTTGCAGTGGAACCAGCATTGTTACTGACCCCACCACCTAAGGTAATTATAACTTGACATGTCTAGTTACTCATGTGATGCTAGTAGCGGTTTGTTAAATGCTGTCGACATGGCTATGTGTAGCGTAACCAGTTACGCCTTGCAAAGTACGATAGAAAACACAACCATTTACTAAACTAAGAACCTTTGAGATGAAAGTATGAAATGGGTGTTCAGTTCGGCAGAGAAACGTATCTCGGCCGATACTCGTCACAGTATTTGACGTTATTTTGACTTCACCCCTATTAGAGTAGAATAAATAATAATAAATATTCTTGGACATATTCACACAACGCTCTCTAGTCCCAAACTAAGCAAAGCTTTTACTATGGGAACTAGATCGCTGATAGAGTACTTACATACATTTTTTTTGTAAATACATACTTATGATACATAATAATCTCTCTAAAGTTGTAACTTTTCAAAAAACTTCTAAGAAAAAAGTTCCATCTGTACAAGTTCAAAAAAAGGGGTTACCTGGGCTTTATCTAATTTGCCCCAGGCCCTTTGTTGGGCCTATATTCTTACTTATCGAATAATTACTCTCATCTACAGGAAAAGCGAACGCGCACCACATCATTATCATCAGAAGTGGTACCTCCAGAAGTGAGGCCTAGTCAGAAATGGCTGATCGGAGGCTCTGAGTCGTTGCCCTGTCTGGCAAGGGACAGGAACGTTATGCGAGCCAGATGTCTGGCTGCTGATATATTAGGTATGTACTCCAGCGGTCTTACTTAGAATTGTCCCTCAACTTAAACATTGCTACACTATTGGCTATTGTCTAGACAAGGCTTCCCAAACTTATTTGTACTGTGACGCCCTTGGGACTGCCATTTTTTTACGACGCCCCTCAAACCAGCCCCCAAAAATACGTGAAGGAAGTGCCTGCTTTTCTGAGCATAGCTTCTGAAACCGGGGCTCCAGTTTTTAAATTGCCACTCTCATTTCATTTTCTACGTCTATTTTTGACCTGTACTTGTTGTTTATTACTCCAACTGCAGAAAAGCCTCTTTGGTTGAGTCGACATGCAACGCCCCTGGGACGATGTCACGACGCCCCAGGGCGTCGCGACGCACAGCTTAGGAAGCCCTGTCTCTAAAAACGAGATGGGACTATCTTAATTACACGTTGATTTAACTTTGAACTGATTTTAAGTAAACCTCCAAGTGATTGGCTTTAAAAGGGACTTGGAAACAGATCCCTTTGGATAAAAAATAAAGCAATTTGAATACTAGCATTTAAATCAGCAGATTAAATCTTCGTTGTTAGGGTGTTTCATTCAGACTTATAATAACACCGGTATTCGTAGTCGGGGTGAACTGCCCACAATAATACATCATTCAGAATTTAAGCTATGTGTAGCGGATGTGTATAGTGAGAACAACAGTTTACGTTAAGGGTACAAAGGTTGGGAGAGGCAAACACGTCCGCGCGGTATCAAACGTCAAGATCACGAAAGTACTTGGCCCAAAATGCCACTAGGTAGGTACCACCCCCGTCTGTTTGCGTCTCCCATGTCTTTCGTCGACCCGGCATTTATTAAAACAAACAAACTAAAGATTAAAAATAAAGACAAAATATAAAAAAAACTATAACTAAGTTCACGCGTCGCTTACACTATGAATATTTGATCGTTGGGAATGATTGGTATTCAGTATAACGAATTCAAATAATTGATGAATAAACTCCATTTCTCAGACATTTTTTTGTATTTGTTTCAGGTTTACTTTCTTGTTATTTAGTTCAACCAGCACCTGGTATAGAGTACAAAGCTGAGGACGAGAGTCCTATCGACTGTTATGTTAAGGTAACACCTCACTCTTTAATACACTTTGCTTAACTTTAAGAAATAAAGTTTCGTGAAATTTTAGCAAAGCTTTTGTGAAGGAGCTTTTTCTGTCACGAAGACGTGATGCTCGCGTTTCTGTGTTCCGGTTTGAAGAGTTTCGGTGCCAGTGTTATTACAAATGATACTTTTACGCCTCTGATTGACGCAGGGCAATACAATATCTCACAGGACGTGCTCAGGAAGGCAATGCTTTGTTATAAGCAGGATGCGGGGTCATCTGCTTGTTGAATCACTTATTCTGATAAAAGACACATTTGCATTGCTTATTAGGGAGAATAAACATATCCTACTAATATTATAAACGTGAAAGTTGGTGAAGATGTATGTATGTTTGTTCCTCTTTCACGCAAAAACTGCTGATCCGATTTGGATGAAACTTGGAATATACATTGTCCGTGACCTGGATTAACACATAGGTTACTTTTCATCCCGGAAAATCAACGTGACGCGAACACTTCAACGCCTAGAAGATTTCGCATAGCAAATTACACTTCTAATTCTGCGTTCACGAAGTCGCAGGCACCAGCTAGTCTTAAATATAATATTGCTTATTTTATTTTAGGAAATTTAGGGAAACTAGCACCTAGGTAAGTAGTTACACAGTAGGATGATAAACATAATAAAGGAATCTATAAAGCTTCAAGTAACCTGATGGCCAATTAAAAGTCTCCACAGATGATAACACTGCTTCGATAATTTATGTAGACACACACATAACTTAGTTCCAGACTTCTGTTAGGTGATGGTCGACCACTCGGTATGCTATATTACAGGCCCTGGCTTAGTTTAGGTGCCCAGTCGGAGACTTTCACATAGCAAGAGGTGCATCGCACTCAGCTTCACAATGCATCGAGGCCGGAAGGTGGGCCTGGTGTCCCACTACACAGGTTTTATCATTAAACCTTTTGGGCGCCAGCTTTCACTCACCTTAGTCTATTTTTAGATATAAGGTTACCACTTTATATTACCCTAGTTATTAGCATGAGAGAAATAAATATACATATTTGAATTTGAATTTGAACTAAGTGTTGTTATAGGTAATGATAGTGTACCTGAGATCCGGAAGCGCGCTTCAGAGGCTGGTTTCTAGTCTAGTGATATCGTCGTGGGCGAGGCACACGCGACTGCACGCAATGCACACACACACTCTACGGAATGGTAACCACGAGGTATGTCTTACACGACAGGCGTCATGGCTCAGTCGGTACTAGCTCTGCCTACCGTGCTGTGGGTTCGATCCCCACTGAGAACAAACATTTGTATGTTGCGAACATAGATGTTTGTTCTGTGTCTGGGTGTTACTATGTATCCTAAGTGTTAGAGACGCGGGTCAGTTGTCGTGGGTACTACGAGTTCCGCGCACGCCGCGCGCGCTTCGTAGCCTTTCTTTAATTAAATTTTTGCTAATACAGTTTCATTTTAAAACATTTTACCTCGTTTTTATTCCTCATAGACCTACATAGCTTACAATAAGTATGTATTTACAAAAAAAATGCATATAAGTATTCTATCAGCAATCTAGTTACCATAGTACAAGCTTTGCTTAGTTTGGAATTAGAAAGCGTTGTGTGATACGTCCAAGAATATTTATTTATACTACTCTATACTATGCATGTGTTTAAGTATTCAGACGTAAGGGCTTAAATAAATAAGTTTTGACAAAAGATAAAGAATACTGGAACTCAAAATTTTTTTGTTGTCTTTTAACAGGCAATAGAAGAAGAAGAAGATGACAGTATCATGTGCGATCTAGCGCCGTCGATTCTCACAACTACACTGCACACGGCACTCAACCAATCTCTGTACTACGACGAAGTCGCTATGAACTGTAATAGGTAAACATCAGCTAAATTAAATACTTGAAGCTCACTGATAATCACTCGCGCTTAATACTTAACAAAGTGTAAACCAGGCATTAGAGGCAATTTGCTACGCTGCCGCGTTTGTAGTTAGAGCAGGTTAGTCAAGTGCTTTTGTCTTTATAGGATACTACAAGAGGCTCGGGATTTACTCGCAATGATGAAACACTACAAGTTACCTGTTGACACTGAAGAGTTCAACAATATTTTGAGGCTAGAACAAGTAAGTGTTTGACCTTAGCCAATCTTCTTCTCTTATATACAAAAATGAATTGCTGTTCGTTAGTCTCGCTAAAACTCTAGAACGGCTGGACCGATTTGCCTTATTTCGGTCTTGAATTATTTGTGGAAGTCCAGAGAAGGTTTAAAAGGTGAATAACAGATTTATTTTATTCAAAAGTTTAGGTAGTACGAAGTTAGTCTGCCGGGTCAGCTAGTGTTCAATAAAAACTGTGTATCAGCTGTATAATAAAATTTGATCTTTATTTGAACTAGAATATAAGTTTCACAATCTATTACAGGTGGTTCAAATGACAGCAATAACCCAGCCAATGGTGGCTGCCATGAAATTAAAACGAGTAGCTCAAACGTTAGAAGAACGGCGAAAGTCATTACAAACAGCTGTAAATGCATGTACTATTGAGCAGGCAACTTTTAACGTGTCGTAAGTATTTTCAACTTTATATGTGTTGTAATAAAGTTTGGTATTGCTTTGTGTCTTGCAATTTTGATGTACGGTTATCCTCGTTTATCTTGACGTTTGGTTATGTTTTGTTTATCATATACCTCCTCTATATATTTCTAGAAAGAGTGATTTTGAGCCTTATTGACTTCTAGAAAGTACAATTTAAAGCTTTCTAGAGATTTGTAGAAATAACGAGCTCAATTGATTTGTAGAATGAACGATCTAAAGCTCTATAGATTTCTATAAAAGAACGATAGTTTTCTCCATGTACTTGACTTATTCAGCTTTCTGCCTATCTCCATGCGTCTATGAAAGTGATTTAGCTGTTAATCCAAATAAATAAATAAATTCTAGAGTACAAGCAGCGTTAGCAAGTGCTTGTTCAAACCTGCACTCCCTACCCGAAAAACTAAACCCAGTGGTGAAACCTTTGATGGAGAGCATCAAGAAGGAACCTTCAGAGGAGTTGCAGGCGAACTCCGCTAGTACCCTGGCGGCGCTGTTAGCTCAGCTGGTGCAAAGGGATCCATGCCCTAATAATAAAGTACTGGTTAATTTGAAGGCTTTTCTCAGGTAAATATGATTATTTCCTATTAATATTATAAACGCGAAAGTTTGTATGTATGGATGCATGTGTGGATGTATGGATGTTTGTTACTCTTTCACGCAAAAACTTCTGACCCGATTTGTCCATGATATTGTCCATGACCTGGATTCTTCCATCACCCTTTCACCTCCGAACTACTAGGCGCACTGATAAATACCATTCCTACATGGTAGATATCCCATATATTCGCACTAAGCGCTTTGCTTCCACCTTCATGATGCGAACTGCCAAGGAGTGGAACTCTCTGCCATCATCAGTATTTCCTGAAAGATATAACCTAGGAATTTTCAAGAGAAGAGTGAATCGGTGGATTATAGCTAAGCGTTCTCCACCTCAGGCTGCAGCTACACTTACCATCAGGTGTGCTGGCAGCCAAATGCTTAGCTATAGCTCATAAAAAATGACACATTTTTATTCCTAGACTCAATAAATGCCTTCAAAAACAAACTCGACAACTGGCTACGAATAAATAAAACAGTTCTTAAAAAAATACTAAAAGAAAGGACATTTTAACACTGTGTGACGTACACATAAAAGTGAAACCTGCTCGTCTATAAACTAATAAATAAAATCAACAGGATAATACGGGACGCGAACGAAGTCGTGGGCGGAAGCTAGTACAGTATAAGCGGCAACTTTCTTACCCACATGTTTATTTAATTTGTCAGATGTGATCCAGACTTTACTCCAAGAATACAGTTAGACAATACGGAGGAAACTGACTCCGGTAGCGGAGACAGCGGCGCTGAAGGAAAAGCTGAAATATCTACAGCTCATGGATCTACTTGTTAGTATCATATTTTTTTCATATTGTCCTTTCCGTCCAAGGTTGTCTGGAAGAGATCGCTGTATAGCGATCCCATTGTACAATTAATTTAAGTTTAGTTTTTTTATTTTCTTGTAATTCCTAGGTTAAGGTGTGCAATAAAGTATTTTCTATCTATCTATCTATTGTGGACTTTGAGGACGCTAGAAGTATTGTTTTTAGCAAACGTAGATTTTTGTTCTATGCCAGACATAGTGTTACTATGTATCATAAAAAGTATGTATTCACAAAAAAAAATGTTATAAAAAAATATATGTGTTTTAAATTCAAATCGTTTATTGCACTTATGTTGTTTTATAGATGTTGTACAAAAGGTAGTGTAGCAAACATAAACCCTGTTAGGGCACAGCAATTTATTGAGGTATAGATTGGCATCTAGTTCTCATAGTACAAGCTCTGCTTAGTTTGAGACTAGAGGGCGTTGTGTTTAATGTCCGTGAATATTTATATTTATTTATAAGAGCATTGTATTTACGTATTTCAGTGGATAAATACATCGGTATCCTAACACTATGGGAGCAGCAGCGCTGCGCGGAGAGAATAACACCGAGACGTGGTCGTCCGCCGTCACACGCCAACATCAATATTGATCAGCTATTGGCACATGAGGATGAGGTAAAATATTACTATTACCTAGCTTCCGCCCGCAACTTTGTTCGCGTCCCGTTGGATGGCGTTGATTTTCGGCATAAATAGTAGCCTATGTGTTAATCCAGAGGGCCTAGTAAGAGTTTTGGTATTTAAATCTGGTGTGAAACGTCTGACGCCCTGCACACCAGTGTGCGCTGATTTGTATGGAGACACTGAGCGGATTTTTTGAGAAGCTTGGTCTACACCAAGCCCGTACTCGCATGTCGAGCTTCTAAAAGAATCCGCTCAGTGTCTTCATACAAATCAGCGCCCACTGGTGTGCTGGGCGTGAGACGTTTCACACCCACACTATACACTGAAAACTTATCTAACTAGGCGGTCAAGAAACGGACAAAATATATTCCAAGCTTCATCCAAAAAACATCTAAACTTTGACATTTATGATATTAGTGTTATAATTAGTCAGAAATCCTAGGTATTTACATTACTGTCTGTTTTCTCGAGATGATTTAATTACCCTATGCTAATATTATGATTGTTTTCAGGCTAGGAAACTATTGCGGATACAAAGACGAGGTGCAACATTCGCCCTGACAAGTCTCACGGCTCACTTTGGTGTTAAACTGCCGGAGAAGCTGCCTAAACTATGGGAGTTCATCTCGGAACCCTTCGATAATGTCATGACAGAAGACGGTGAGTTTTTTTAGACTTAGGCCCGTATGCCTATGAAGAATCGTTACTCAAGCATAGATTTGAGTAAAGATTTTTATTAAAAAATCATAGAAGCATAGTTCAGAAAACGTACAGATATATTTATTTACCAAATGAACTTTACTTATTTGACTAAAATTGTTAATGGCCCCCGCAATAGGTCTAGCTTGCCTCGCGGGAGGCCGAGAACAAAAATTACTTACCTTATTAAACCACTTTATGTAATAGTGTAAGTTTAATAATGTAATACAGTGTCAAACAAAGCACTAAACAAACAAGAAACATGCCAATACATTGTTCCAGAACTAGAGAACCAAGAAGTGGAGTCAGCGGAGGAACTAGTCTCTCGCCTGCAAGTATTCGAAGCTGTGTGCGGTCACGTGCACGAGCGACTGAGACAGAAGTCACAGGAATGGGCGAAGGCGTGTTGCTGTCTCGCTCGCACTCGTTACACGGCTGTCAGGCATATGGCAGCGAGGGCTTTGGCAGCCTTGTGCAGACATCACGCGGTTGATACTATGCACACTGTGATACATGAAGTTAGTATTTATTAAGACTTATTTAGGTTTCGACTGTGGCTAGATGCATTGTAAATAAGTAATCCTAAAGTGAAACTTCATGTTACTAGCTGACGCCCGCGGCTTTGCTCACGTGGTAGCAGCATACGCATTAATTGAATAAAATATTTCATATTCATTTTAGACCCTTTACGTGCGACTTTTGAAAATTTCTTTCTTAGTACATAAGGATACTACCCTCCAAATTTCATACCTCTAGGACTTATAGTTTAGGCTGTGCGTTGATTATCAGTCAACATAGATTGACTTTAGCAAAGCTTTCGATACGATCGATCATAAAATTCTCCACGAGAAGCTAATGTGTAACAATAACGATCCCATCCTAGGCTGGGCTACGTCACACCTGTAAGATTCAATGAAACTACACATTTATCATAGGAGGATACACTTTAATCTTTCATGTACCTTTCTCAGGCGTGCGACAGGGCTCCCATATTGGTCCGACGCTGTTTCTCTTTTTCATCAACGATTTGCCTCAAGCTATGCTCATGTTAAGATGGATGTGTGGGGTTACGAGGTTAGATAAAATAAGGAATGAGTATACCAGGGGAAGTGTGAAAGTGGCGCCTGTTATTAAAAAGATGAGGAGTGGTAGATTAGCATGTCATGGTATGGACACGTAATGAGGAGGGATGAAAGTCATATAACGAAGAGAGTTATGAATATGAGTGTGGCTGGGTATGCAAGTAGAGGAAGACCGAAGAAGAAGTGGTTTGATTGTGTGAAAGAGGATATGAATGTGAGAGGAGTAGAATCAGAGTTGACGAATGATAGGAGTGAGTGGAAGAAGAAAACATGTGCCGACCCCACCTAGCGTGGGATAAGGGCAGGGAAATGATGATTTGCCTCAAGCTATCAGAAGCGGACATTACAGATGATTTAAAATTATTGTCACAGTAACATAATATCTAACCTGAATCGTACGTTTGTTACAGCTAATCCCAGCGCTGGGTGACGTGCGGTGCGACAGAGTGCGTTGCGGTGCGGCAGAGGCGCTGGCTCGCGTCACTGAAACCTTACAGTTACAAGTCGTACCTTATATTGTGCTACTAGTCGTTCCATTATTAGGTGAGTTGCTTTTGAAAGCATTTGCAGTTTTTTTTTTAATTATAAAAGTAATGGAACAAGCTGATAGCTCACCTGGTGTTAAGTGGTAACTTCTGCCTATAACAATGCATTACCTCACAGAGCAAGTCCAATTAGGACGTGCCCTGTAAGGCAATGCACTGCGTCCATCACTCTGAGACGTAAAGATCTTGAAGTCTCATGTGCCTGTAATTGAGTTAAGAGTAAAATGATTGCTAAAGTGGGCTACGAAAGTGACAGTGACAATAATATTTGGATTTTTGGATTCAACGATTTAGTAATTAAATGATTGATTCATTGTTGTGGAATAATCACTGACAAAATAGATCCTCACAATTAAAAAAATAGTAATGAAATATCGAGGACAGCAAATCTGGTACGTTTAATAAGAGGCTTTAAAAGCCAAGACACTCATCTCATTTGTTTTTCTGTGCAATTTTAATTTCTTTGTAGTGTTGTTAGTTTAGTTCTGCAGGTGTATTTTGTGTGTTACTTTATAAGTAAATAAATGTCTGTCTATGTCTAAGACAGGTATCAATTTTAAGCCTACATTAACCATACTAAAGCCTTGTATCCACTTGAACACGCTCATGCGAACGAGCGGCTCAATTGGCCGAGCCGCTCAAGTCGAGACGCCTGAGCACGCTCGGCCCGAACAAGTCCGAGCACACTCGGGCGAGCCAGCACCTTGTCGGTTTTTGTCCGCGCTCAAAGGGCGCTCAGTATTCGCTCGGCGCTCATTTTGTTCCTCTGAGCACGCTCAGGCGAATGAGCGGCTCATTCGCCTGAGCGTGCTCAAGTGGATACAAGGCTTAACAGGGCGAAACGACGAAAAGAGTACATAACTACTATCCACAATATAGGGAACAATATAGTCAAGTCAAAACTGTATGTACCGTTATTTTAGGACGCATGAGCGACCACTGCGAAGCGGTCCGCATAATGTCGACGCGCTGCTTCGCCTGCCTCATCCAACTCATGCCGCTCGACGGTGCCATCCCTGAGCCGCTAGGGCTGTCCCCCGAGCTCAAGGCCAGGCGGATCAGGGATAAGGACTTCCTGGAGCAGCTCTTCAATCCGAAGACCATCAAGGATTATAAGATTCCGGTGCCGGTGTCGGCCGAGTTGAGGAGTTATCAGCAGGTACTGACATGTCTAGAGCTAACTTGACATTGTACAAGCGCAAGAAAAAAGAAAATGTATGGAAATGGTCACAAGACCTGAAAAGGTGTCACGTGACAATTTCCATATTTTTCTTTTTTCTAGTTTTTTTTTCATTTACATACATTTTGATTATTTTTTTGTTTATAGATATTTTTCGGGTCCAGTTGTTATTAATGCATATTGAACGGCACTCAGCCGATCGCCCTTTCAAATGAATTAAATCATTTCAACCACAAAAATATTAATTAACTAGCTTCCAGCCGCGACCACGTTCGCGTTCCGTTGTATCCCATTGATTTTCCGCGATAAAAAGTAGCCTATGTGTTAATACAGGTCACGGACAATATATATTCCAAGTTCCATCCAAATCGGATCAGTAGTTTATGCGTGAAAGAGGAACAAACATATATACTTACATACAAACTTACGCGATTATAATATTAGTAGGACTATAATATTCGAAGTACCTATTTTTTGTTTCATGTTCTGTTTAAAATCAAAACACATTATCTTATTATCTTATCTTATTATTATCTTCCTAAAACTCCTTTTAATCTCCCTTCAAATGTGTACGTACGTTTTATAGGTACGTAGGTAGCTTTTAACTTTTCCCTTCTATAACTTGCTCTTATTTTACTTAGCATTGTATTCAATATTAAAGTACTTTGGTATGTATTAGTATATTTTATTTTTGATTTATGTAAGTTTTATGTAGTATATTTTATTGCGTAATAATTTAGTTACATTGTTTGTGCACCGCCTTCCGTTACTGCTCCGCTCGTTACTTTCCATGCTACGGTTGCCTGGAAGAAATCGCTTTCAGCGATAAGGCCGCCCATTGTACTATACAAAGTTATTTTTAAGATTTGTACGTACCTTTCCCTTGTGTACAATAAAGTATTATCTATCTATCTATCTATCTTGATCGTATTACCAATTATGGTATTTTTTGTTTACTTATAAGTGGTGTACAATAAAGAATATTCTATCTATCTATCTATTATATTTATTGATGGCTTACTATTAGAGAAGTCTCCTCTGTTCTATGGGTGTGTTCCATGTACATGTGTTCTATCTGTGGCTGTTCTAAAAGCGTTATTTTATAATCCAGGCTGGCGTGAATTGGCTACGATTCCTCTACGAGTACAAGCTGCACGGCGTGCTGTGTGACGACATGGGTCTCGGCAAAACGCTGCAATCGCTAGTGGTTGTTGCGGGCGCGCATCTAGAACGACGAGCCGGTGATCTACCCGCATTGCCGTCACTTGTGGTCTGTCCGCCCACACTCACAGGTACATTATACCGGTCACAGGTACATATCGGTACTCGCAGGTAACATGACACTGCAATCGGGAGTGGTAGCGGCAGTCACTCGTGGTC
The DNA here is from genome assembly GCA_918843925.1 of Eulithis prunata. Classification (NCBI taxonomy): domain Eukaryota; kingdom Metazoa; phylum Arthropoda; class Insecta; order Lepidoptera; family Geometridae; genus Eulithis; species Eulithis prunata. The sequence goes on along the minus strand of OU974014.1, from coordinate 2,015,543 downwards.
ACTCCACCCATGGTCACAGGTACATGATACCGCTCACAGGTACATATCGGTATTCACAGGTACATATCACTAACATGATACTACAATCGTTGGTGATAGTGGCAGTCACTCGTGGTCGTACATGTACATGCCGCTCACAGTTAGATAAAGTCGCTCCAAGGTACATTAAACTCACAAGACTAGTGGTAGTGGCGGGCATTAATTAATGAATGAATGATTACGGGTATATGCTGTTACATGCCGCTCGCTGGTACATGCCGGTATATGCTCACAGGTACATGCCTCTAAGTGGTTAGATTAGACTTCCTATTGTTCAGTTTATCAACAACTTATCTTCTTTCAGGTCACTGGGTATTTGAGGTCGGTAAATTCATTCCGTCAAAGTTCCTCAAACCTCTGCAATATGTCGGACCGCCGGTCGAACGAGAACGATTACGCTATCAAGTGAAACATTACAATTTTATCGTAGCTTCATACGATATCGTACGGAAGGATATAGATTTCTTCAGTAGTATCAAGTGGAACTACTGTATATTGGACGAAGGGCATGTCATCAAGAACGGAAAGACTAAGGCGTTTAAGGCGATCAAACAGTTGGTGGCGAATCATCGGCTGATATTGTCCGGGACTCCAATCCAGGTAGGAAATTAATCACTTGCTATGCGCGAAATCAATGCTAAATTCGTGATTACAGAATTAAAAATAACCTAAATAATTACTAATAAAACAAACTCAAGAATTTACCTACACGTGTTTTCAAAATTCCATCTCACTAATATTAAAAATGTCAAAGTTTAGATGTTTGTGTATCAATCACGCTTCATCTGCTGGTCTGATTTAGATGAAACTTGGAATATATATAGTTCGTAGCCTGAATGAACGCATAGGTTTTTACCCCAAGAAAATTAACAGGATCAAAAGAGACGCAGACGAAGTCGCGGGCGGAAGCTAGTGATAAAATCAAAGTATCAATTCTATAATGTTGAAACTCCTATAGCAGTCTCACTTATTTCGATATTTTTGAAACGCTTTTACTAGAAACTATTGTATTCAAAACTCTGCTTTGCAACGAAATTCTTCTTCTTAATCTTCAAAATTCTATATTGCACTAGCCGTCGCCCGCGGCGTTGCTCGCGTTCTAGGCCCTTTAGGGTGCGACTTTTCAAAATTCCTTTCTTAGTGCACCCCTACACTACATAAGGATACTACCCTCCAAATTTCATACCTCTAGGACTTATAGTTTAGGCTGTGCGTTGATTCTCTGTCAGCTTCAAAAGAGTTATATATATATTGATGATGATGATTGATGATGATGATATTGATTGAATTTCCAGAATAACGTACTGGAACTATGGTCGCTATTCGACTTCCTAATGCCGGGTCTGCTAGGCACGGAGCGTCAGTTCACGGCGCGCTACTCGCGGCCTATCCTGGGCGCGAGGGACCCTAAGGCCGCGCCGCATCAGTTGCAAGCCGGGGCCTTGGCGTGCGAGGCCTTGCATAGACAGGTAACTCACGTGCGACGCGTGTCCCGAGGGCTGGTGATTATCTAGGCCAGCATATCAGCATTGCTATTCAGCGCGGCAATGCAGCCAGTGCCTTGTACACGCTTACGATTGGTACTGATTTGGACCAGTTGAGCTATCTATAAATCGTTTGCAACGGTTTGTAGATAACTCAGCTGTTTCATGTGTATTTTGTAAATATTGTGAATATTATAGATACTGTATTAGTTGTAATTTTCTTTGTGAATAAACTCACTATCACCACTAACGTGTGTAATTGTGGTCTCTATACTTGTTATTGCCGGGTCTGGTGGACAATGAGCGTCAGTTTTAATTTTGATCCTAATTTTAGACCCTTTAGAGTGTGACTTTTCAAAATTCCTTTCCTAGTGCACCCCTACACTATATAAGGATACTACCCTCCAAGTTTCACACCTCTAGAACTTATAGTTTAGGCTGTGCGTTGATTGTCAGTCAGCTTCAAATTATATATTTACATTTCTCTGAGTTCTAACATTAATTCTTTGACATCCTCCATTACTCAGGTGCTACCATTCCTACTACGTCGTGTCAAAGAAGACGTTCTAAAAGAGCTACCTCCAAAGATAACTCAGGATTACTACTGCGAACTGAGTCCACTACAGCGTCGGTTGTACGAAGACTTCTCTCGACAGCATATGCCTCAAGCGCAGGATATTACTAGCACTAGTAGTCACACGCATGTATTCCAGGTACGTTGATAAATGTTACAATTACCAACGCAGTATACATCTGGGAAAGTATACTCTGAGCCCAAAATGAGACAAAAACCCTAAAAAGTTTCAGTTTCTAGCAGCTGCAGGGTTTGGTGGAGAACTATGAACGTCCCGAGTAAGGGCGAGAACTATACAAGTGGCGATCATAATACATTTGACAGGCGTCACAGCTCAGTCGGTAAAAGCTCTGCTTTCCATGCTGTAGGTCGTGGGTTTAATCCCCACCAAAAACAAACATTTGTGTGTGGCAAACATAGATGTTTGTTCTATGTCTGGGTGTTACTATGTATTATAAGTATGTACATATTTAAAAATTGCATTAGACTTTGCATTTGTGTGGTCGATAAAATGACTAATACTGTAATGTTTTCTTGCAGGCGTTACATTACCTACAGAACGTGTGCAATCACCCGAAGTTGGTGCTTACCGCCGAGCACCCGCAAGCCGTCGCTATCGGACAAGAGCTTACCGCCAACAACTCGCATCTCGACGACATCGACCACTCCGCCAAACTACCCGCACTCAAGTATGTACTTCTACATCATCAATATATATAAAACTCTTTTGAAGCTGACAGAGAATCAACGCACAGCCTAAACTATAAGTCCTAGAGGTATGACATTTGGAGGGTAGGATCCTTATATAGTGTAGGGGTGCACTAAGAAAGGAATTTTGAAACGTCACACTGTAAAGGGTTGAACGCGAGCAACGCCGCGGGCGACGGCTAGTTTAGATATATAGGACATTGGTTTTGAGAGCAATCAAAGACGAATTTAGAAGGGGTAGAGGTTGTTGAATAAAATAAGTTCACGCGAATGAAGCCGCGGCGTTTCACTCGTCTAAATAATCTAGAATTCCCTTTATAGTGAATTACTAATTCTTAACTGGATATCCATGTCCACAAGTTCTTTTTATTTAAGTTTTTTTTATGTCATTGTTAGTCAAATTCAAATCGTATATTGCACTAATGTTGTTTAGAGATGTTGTACAAAAGGTAGTGTATCAAACATAAACCCTGTTAGGGCACAGCAATTTGTTTAGGTACAGATAGGCACTTTTGACTCCTAAGTCGTTTACTCCTAAGTCCTCCTAAGTCAAACAGGCTTACGGCCCACCTGATGGTAAGCGGTATATATCGTAATAGGTGTTTTCCTAACATAATCTAATGGATGCTTACTTGCCATAAAAAATAAAACTTTCTAGTCATTTGCTCAATTTTAACGTACACATCGACCCACCTGAGTAGGCCGCTGTAGAAAATGAGTAAAACTCAATACTGGCCATTAATTGTATTGTGTTATTGATGTAGTTTGAAAAGGCTCCACGGTAGCGTATATGTTAATATACGCTACCGTGGATTATTGGTATATATGACAGGCGTCATGGCTCAGTCGGTAGTAGCTCTGCCTTCCGTGCTGTGGGTCGTGGGTTCGATCCCCACCAAAAACAAGCATTTGTGTGTTGTAAACATAGATGTTTGTTCTCTGTCTGGGTGTTTCTATGTATTATAAGTATGTATTTACAAAAGAAAAATGTATGTATGTATTCTATCAGCCATCTAGTTTCCATCGTACAAGCTTTGCTTAGTTTGGGAGTAGAAGGCGTTGTGTTAAGTGTCCGTGAATATTTATTTATTATTTATATTTTCGATTGGTTGGCTGTTCGTTTTGGGAGACGTTACTCAAGCAAAGATTTGAGTACAGATTTCATACAAAAATCTATGCTGGATCATGGGTTTTACACGGTTCGTAAATTCATGGAGTTGAAGTAAAATTATATAGTTGTTATCAGACCTACCTAACTATTATTGTAAAATTTTTTTGCATGCTATTAAGAAAATAGCGAAATAATGGATCTAGTTAAAATTTGTTTACCACCTGCTGTGTACCTATTTCATGCAAATAAAGAAACTCTAACTAATGTAAGGCTATCGACGCTAAGACTCATATAGCATTATTCATATAAACCTTGTGGTTTCCTTAGTGCTATAGTACAAAATAAGTTATAATGTGTTTTTAAAACAATAAATATATAATAAAAAAAAAAATACTCTAAACTCTAGCTCTAGGTTTAAGTTCGGATCAGTGCTTGAGAAGTATATCAGCATACGGGCCTTACATCTTAGTATTATTCATTTGCAGGCAACTACTCCTCGACTGCGGCATCGGCACCACGCCGTCGGACGCGGCGCCTGAAGCCGTGGTCTCGCAACATCGAGCCCTCATCTTCTGCCAACTCAAGAAAATGCTAGACATTGTGGAGAGAGATCTACTGCGCCGGCACTTACCGTCGGTCACTTACCTGCGGCTCGACGGGAAGGTGCCGCCGCATCAGCGACATGCTATCGTATCGAGGTTCAATACCGACGTGTCGATTGACTGCTTGCTGCTTACCACTGCGGTAAGTTTAAAAAAAAATATTAAAACAGGAACCACAATCTCGTGTGACCACAATCTTACCTGGGGCCTTATGCTTGGTTCGGCAGACATTTTAGTCTAATAGAGGTGACGTCATATCTCCTTAATTTTGACCATCATCCCTATTATATTAAAATCTCTGCCAGACGACGTCATATCTCTTTAATTTTGACCATCATCCCTATTATATTAAAATCTCTGCTGGACTCAGCATAACGCCCCTGATGTTAAGTGATGATGGTGGTGTAGCACATTTTCCTAGAAGAAACCTATTCATTCTCGTATTGAAAACATTCATATTATAAGTATTCGGAAACAGACGCCGGCAAGGAGTTCCACTCTTTGGTGGAACTCCTTGCCTGCGTGCCACATGATAAATATTGAGACAAAGCGCTTGGGGCGGACAGGATATTTTATAACATGGATAATAATCGTAGCATTGTATTATACAGCATCTACCAAAACTACTGAACCGATTTGAATGACATTTGGTACACAGATAGTCTAGACTAGAGCCTGGGAAAGGATATAGGCTACTTTTTAATGTGAAAAAGGGTTGAAAGGGGTGGGGGGGTGAAAGTTGTATGAAAGTATCGTCATTTATAGAGCTAGAAGCTTGAAACTTATTTTTTAGGCTGTTGGTTCGATATAAAAAAATATGACATTCAAATTTTGTAAAAATTGTAAAATGCCGCGTGGGGATAATTAGCCTCAATAATTTAAGATGCTACCCAAAGACACTATTTCACGCGGACGAAGTCGCGGGCACAGCTAGTAAGTTATAAAACAATATGGTTTCTCTCCAGGTGGGTGGACTAGGCCTGAACTTAACAGGTGCTGACACGGTTATCTTCGTGGAGCACGATTGGAACCCCATGAAAGATCTGCAAGCGATGGACCGCGCGCATCGCATCGGACAGAAGAAAGTCGTCAATGTATACCGACTTATTACTAGAGATACGCTTGAGGAAAAAATTATGGGGTAAGTTCTTCTTCTTCCTCTAACTTAAGAGCTCAGCTCTTGTCGGTGTAATTATGCAGCTCTCGCCATTTGTCCCTTTCCAGTGCTAAGTTATGTAAAGAAATATTAGGATTAAAAATGGGCGGATCTGCAAATGCTTACAGTGAACTATGAACGCCCCGAACAGGAGCGCCAACTACACAAGTGGTGATCACAATATGCCATCTCGGCTGCAGTGGTAGTATACTAAAAAGCTAGTACAAATACTCATTCTAAGTCCACTGTTGAACATAGATTTCAACTAATTTTGTGCTAATCTGTTACAAGCAAAACAAATACAAAACTTCCTTACACCTTTTGGTATCTTTGTGAGGAACTTGACATGCATTACACGCCAATTTACTAATTCTATCTATTATTTTCAGGTTACAAAAATTCAAGCTGATGACAGCGAACACAGTGATCAGTAGCGATAACGCAGCGATGGAAACTATGGGTACCGATCAGTTGCTGGATTTGTTCAGCTTATCTGGCACAAACGCCGCACCGCCCGCGCCGTCTACAGCGAACACGGATACATTGCCGGATTTGTGGGACGACACGCAATATGAAGAGGAGTATGATATGACTACTTTTATCAAGGGCCTCAATAACATGAAGTCTACTTAGTCACATTTGAATGGAATTTTTTTATGTAGTTCTAGTTTTCGCTCGCGGCTTCGTCCGCGCTTCTTGTTATCCTATTGATTTTCCGGGATTAAAATTATGTGCCTGTAAGCCTATGTGTTAATTCAGGTTACAAACTATTATATATTCCAAGTTTCATCCAAATCAGTAGTTGTAACGTGATTGAAACGCAAACATCTAAACTTAGACTTAATTTATAATTATTAGTAGGATAGAATAGCTAGCATTTGGCTGCCAGCACACCTGATGTTAAGTGTAATTGCAGCCTACGGAACACGCTTATCTATAATCCACCTGACCCTGTAGTTGAGTTATGTTTTGTTGATCGAAACGGAAATCGAGAAGCGACTTGCGAGATATTTTGTATGAAAATCCGATAAGCGCCTCTAGCGGGAGATTTGCAAACTATTCTTCTCCATACAAAAACTGAGAGTTTTTCGATTCTCGCTTGTCGCAAATCAATATAACAAAACTCAGACTAAGGGCTCTGTTCACTCTTTTCTTGAAAATTCATGGATTATACCGGGAAATACTGACGGTGGTACGTAGTAATGAGCCAGTTCATCTTACATGTCCGAGGCACTGCCTACGGCGTGCATGGGTGATAGTAATCAAAAATAGTCCGTATATAAATCATCTTGAATAGATGCAATTGTTTAGTTTTTATCTTAGTCTCTTTCTATATTTTCAAGGGGAGAAGCCATCGTCACTTTTGCAAAATGTCGTTCGGGTAAATCACTTTAGTAGTCACTCGCGTCGTCGCCGATTTAACTTAAAATTAGACAAAGTTATGTGCCAATCTTAGTAGGTGTGGCGAATTTTATAGCGTGTTAGAAATAGTACACTAGATAGATGACCACGACTAATCGTAGTCAGATAAAATTGCACTACGTATTCCAGGCACGAATATTCGCTGCTTCCGCCACGACCACGAGTGGTCCGTTATTACTAACGCTTGTCGGCTAAATTAAAACGTTAGTTATAGGAGTTTACTTTTTCCGTAAGAGGCTGGTTATTTAATAAGATTTGTTGTTTCTGCTAGATATTTTATTTATTGCAACAATGAACTTCAATATTTTTATGAAACTGCTTATGATTTTTTTTTATACTGTAGCATCAGTCGGCTTTACTTAATACCTTATTCGTTTTTTTTTTGTTGTTGGTTCTAGTGTAGAGAGCATTATTGACCGCGTGTCAGTGGTGTCGATTCTGCTGGTGCATTTTTTAAACTAACCTAATTTGACAGCACTAAAAATATAGCCATCTTTGTCATTTTAGTTTATGAGAAAGGGCAACATTTTCAGCGCTGTCAAATTAGGTTAGTTTAGAAAAATGCACAAACAGAGAAAGATCGAAAGATCAATAAATGTGGTTCAGTGTTCACTTTGGCGCCTGAGTCAACCGACGCTTGATTATTATATCTTAAGGTGAAACCCCACTTTTTTGTATAGTTTTTAAAAATATTGCTTTCTTTGTTTATTGATAAGTTCCTTGTAACGTCCAGCACCTCAAATGTCCTAGTTGCGTTATACTTGGCCATATAATCTGCCAGCATAAAGATACCTCAACGGCTTGATTTTCTCTACAAATGAATATTTATTGTAGTCTTGTAAGAAAGAGTCATTTTTAGTCATTTTTGTAGTGTTAGTGAGTGTTATAGGCCTTTTGGTGTAGTTATGATATTACCTCAGGGTGGTGAAATAGAATAGATAGCTACACTCTCGATTATAATACAAAGATTAGGTAATTTCATTATGGTTTTCATTTCAGAAAAATCTATGTCTATCCAACTCTTAGCGCTTTCGTTTTCGATTTCAATTGGTTTTAATTTGTTTTAAGCATTGTGTTTTGTTTAAAAAAAGCGCATTACTCACATTCTATGAGTCATTTTAAAAGATTTGTATATGCATCATGCATCTTTTTATTTCCGTAAGGTATTTAGCTATTAATTAATAAATGAAGTAGGTACTTAGGTGTTTCTACGGTTTATGTTGAAGCTAGTGTTCTTTTATCAACATTCGAAATGTTTTTATTTATTTGTATCTCTGCTAATAAGTACTATTATGTATCCTGTGTCTCTGCTATGAAAGTGTTTGTCGAAAATAAAGCATGTGTTTTGATATAATACGGTTGTTTTTTTAAATATCGGCATAAGTACCTACGTACCTGTTCCCGTCAAGAAGACAGACAATGTTAAGTCCAATCTGAGTTTTGAACAACTTCATCTCACTAATCAAGTCTTATTGGGACAAATATGAGGCTGTGTGATGCTCAAGCGCAACTTGTAAGACTTAGCTCTAAATGTGTTCGATTCTGTTGGTGAATTTTTCGAAACCTAAACTGTTCTTTATTCAATAGGCAACGCCAACTGCTCACAATATTCGTAACAAAAATCACTAAAAACAAATATTCGAGCACAGCATTTGAGAGTACTGAAATGATACAGCTATTTCTATTTCATGTGAAAAGGATGGCAACAACTTTAGTGCTGTCAAATTATGTTGGGAAAATGAAACCACAGAATCGGGGGCAAATTCATTTTTAGAAATTTTTAGATTCAACACTTTTTTTCTGAAATAGGTAACGAACACCTAATACCTACACGGCGATCAACACTACTTACAGTACTCACGTCACGCACTGGGGTAGTTAGTTGCTTTCAATCACAAGCTAAATAAAGATTTAGTACAAATACACGAAAACGCTATGCGACATCAGCAAAGCCGCCATTTTTGGAGTTCGAGACTATAGTTTCTCGGTAGAAATGAATCAGCGTAGAATGGAACGTAGAATTTTATTTCCTTATTCTCGCAGCTAGAGTGCGCCACTGTGCATCAACACCATGGCGAAGGCGACGTCAAGCGTGTGAATATTTTTTTGTTTTCGACGCCGTTGTATTGTTTTCAGTTCGTTTTTATACTGAAGGACTTGAAATAAAGTTGGACGAAGTGTTTTCCCGTTCTAAAGTTTGTGGACTGTTTCCCGAAAGTTGAAAGTTTTGTGAATAAAGTTGTAACGAACTCTGGGATCACTTGGAGATTCAGGTGTCAACGAGGTAAGTCTGATGATGCTTACTGCAAGATTACGACTCCTAGAATTAACATAGTTGGTTTATCGGTTCCTTTTCATGTCCCGTATTTCATAATTAGCCCTCAAATGTATATTGGTTACAAAAACAAACCAGCTCAGATAATAAAGTTATAAATAATTCAGTGTAAGGTTATGAACTTGTGTGTAGTTATTCAAGAATTTGGATCATTTTATGTTGTAAAATACATATATTTATTTGCTGCCAGTATTACCGTTAGAAAGATCCGAAGGATCACATTTAAAAAGTTTGTTTACAAACTTTTTTTTAGGTACCTACATACCTATTTGCTTGTCTACCTAACCCTACATATTTGTCTACCTTAAGTCCTAATAATGGTCAGGTTTTACATAGATACTATTAGATATTTTTTATAACATGAAAACGATACCCATATTCTGAGCAGACAGGTAAACGAACCATGAAAAAATATGGGTCATAGTTTTATGAGGAATTGTTGAAGTTTTAGCAAAAGATACAAAACTATTTGTGAATTTATACATTTGGTTATCATTAAATTTACATCATATTTTCTAAAATGTCCATCAATCTAAAAGAAAATCCGAGGTAAATACATAGGTCTCACCAAAAGTTAGCAATTGAATGGAACTCAAACATAAACAAAAAACAATGTAGAGTCTATAGTATATAACCGGCAGAGGTAATCATGTAACATCATGTGGGCCATCAGCTTAATTATTGTCATAAAAAGTTTCAAGAAACTTCCCAAATATTGCAATTGATTTAATTAAGTACACATTTATCATACAATGTCACCCATTTTACCATGTCAATAAATACTTGGGATGTTCATTTTCATAGTTGCACACATGATTTTCACGTTAGAATAAGAATCACCTACTTGCCAAATTGTATAAAATTGACATGCCATTGTTATGTATAATATAATATAACGAAATGGTTAAATAAATAAATATCAAATATCAATATTTATACTTTAGCAATGTCATGTAAAAGTAAAAATATTGGGTAAGGTATCATAAAAATTACAAAAATGGTATATAGGTACATAATTATATGTATGTAACGGTTTGTAGATAGCTCAACTGTATGTATTTTGAATACTGCATTTAGTTGCAATTTTCTGTGTGAATAAATTTAATTTTATTTCATGATAGAAATATAATTTGTATGTATTACAAATTAAATTATATTAATGTTAGGTAGATACATTGTATGTAACTACGTACCTATTATGTGAACTGTAACAAATTTTGTTATAAATAAACTACTATGTATTCCATGTGGGATCTATGCCCAGCAGTAGCTGATTTAAATCAACTCATAACAATGATACTCGAGAACAGTTAACATCTCAGACCTTTTATTACCTACTTACAATGCTTGCCCATTGAGCACTTACTCAATACATCTTGAAGATTTACCTTAATCTGATTTCATTATTGTCATAAAAACTGATTTCCCTATGTACATACAAACCTACTTAATGTGTCACCAATCCCAGTTCTGTAAAAGTAGTTTTGCAACAATCAATTCCCTTTGTGTGCGCGACATCAATAGGAGCGGTTACTGTGTACCTATCCTTTGATCTCGCCGCCCTCTGAAGATGCGACTGTGCGCTAATACCGCCCGCCCGGCGAATAACAGCGTAAGTACCTTTTAAAGGTAGTCTAATTTTTTCGCTATTTTCGTCATTGCTAACTTTGGTAACCAAAGGATTAATCACGTTTACAGCTACGCTTTTTAGTCTGCTTTTGAGTAAATTTTTTACATTTATTTAGTTTACGTAAATATAAAATACCTTTCCAAAAGATTATAGACAAAAGTATGATAGACCTATCTGCATGTGAATAATTCAATTCTTCTTGCTTCTTACAATTTTTTTTTAATAAAATCGTATATGCTTATTTACCTACTCAATTAATTTAAATTACTTATACATATTCATATTCAGACCATCAAAAAGATATTGCAGTTTAAATAATATTTATTCTGAGCTGTAAGCAGTAAGAGCGAGAACCGTTGCTTTGTCACAAAAGGAACTTGAGAGTATGTCTTTGCGAACGGCGACTGGACAAAGTACCTACTCGTACTTATCTAGAAATTATTTGAGGCGGTTTTTGGATTCCATACCTCAAAGATAATGAATGGAAGCCTCGTTTTCCCATTGTTTTCATTTCCGACTGTTATTATCATTATCATGCATGGTAGTGAAAAATAAGTTGTGATTATTAAAATACCTTGAAAATACGTGTTCTTGTGCCTAACAATAAACCTTATTTTTGGATCAATAACTTTCGAAATGGCTAAGTACATGAAAACGCGGTTCCTTCTCGAACTTTCACTTTACGACATTTTACTAATAAAGTGGCCATAAGTATGATGTTTCAACTAAAAAATGACAAATCAAATAACCCAACAAACATAGGTACTCCTCATTCCTAAAAGAAAAGTTATCGCTAACCAATCCCAGATGATGGGTCCAATCTGGAAATATAAAAGTTGAACTCGGCATGCGGGTCCTGATTTTCAAAGTTCTCAACTCTTCCCGGTAAGAAAAATATTGAGACTTTCAAAACTGTGAACTTATTTCCTAAGCTACTTCAGACTAATGTTTTGCAATTGAAGCAATATTAGCACGTAACTAGTACTAAAATTATTCTCTAGAACGTTGACTATTCAAAACCTAATAAGATAATGCCAAAACAGGAAATAAAAATGTATTAGGCACGCTCCCCAAACATAAACAGACACTCAAACGAGCACTTGAACCGAATAGTTTCCGCAGCATGAACACAAGTGATGCTCAACTTACCGTCCATACGTAATATCATATCAAATAGCCATAGTAGCACTTTGTGCGGGCTCGTAACGTTGGCGCCCAACAAGGGACTGCAAATTGGCCCCGAACAATTAATGGCCACCTGGCTCCGTTGCTAATCGACCGATAGAATTAAATGAACGGACTGCACTAATTGGCCGGTAAGACAAAGGGGCAAACACTCGCCTTTGAGCCCGTTGTCTAGTGTCACTTGAGCCGTAGCCGTTGCGTCGACACAGGGCATCGCTGCGATTGTGCTCGTCGATGTCCGGCTGCGTTCTCAACGGTTCAATTATTCCTGTTTCTAATTGATATAACACAATGATGGAAATGCGAATGATAACTAACTAACTTATTTGCTTGCTTGTTCATTTTCTGCAACCCTTAGTATCGATGAGGGGAGGTAAATATTGCTATTTTTGAGGTTCGTATTATTTCGAAGAAAAAAGTTATTATTTAGTAAATAATTAACACTTACATGATATTTTTACAAGCTCCGAATTATGTTCGACACTACGACATAGAGGTGATCTGGTACCGGAGACCGGACGTAGAGATCCTCGGCATATTTTTGAATTTCGCAAATATTGCCTATGAGTATAGGAGTGACAACTGAGATGACGGCTGATAGAAGAGCATGGAAGAAAAACACATGTTGTGCCGACCCCACATAAAGTGGGAAAAGGGCAAGGAGATGATGAGGAGTATACTTTTTCAACAAAAAAACTGATGAAATTAAAACAGACTGATCAAATTAATTAAATTCAATATGGCAGCATTGTGTATTGAAATATGCATATTACAATAATGTTACCTACAGAGGTTAGTGATCTCTCAACCATTGTACAGTACACGTACTGCAACATTGCAAGTAGCGATTGAATTCAAGTCCGCATTCCTGGTGCAGTAGTAGAGTAGGTAATTACACGACAATCAGCTCGCCGTCCTCGCCGATGGTCGATAGCTCTCGCGTCGAGAGCCCTGTGTCTCCCGAGACGTCTTGCACACGCCAATGTGCCAATTACTGGGAATTAGGATGACCATGTGCTGTCGGTTTGCCAATAATTTGAAGGGTTTGAGTTCGCTGAATACGTAAAGCTAGATGTGTAAATGTGTAAGACACGTCTTTGAAACGCATAACTCTCTTAGAAAACTTGCGGTACTGTTAGCTGAAGTTACTGCCCGCGAACGAATCTAACCTTCTTATGATAAGCGATATCGCCTCGTTCGTCGCGGTTACATCCATAGCAAAAATTTTAAAATATTTTGTGTCCATTCATTTTGTGACTACTCTACTAGTTTAGCCGACTTTAGTCACAGAATATTAGTAGGTACCTCCTACAGCTTTAGCTTCGAGCGTTTCAAAGCGCTCGAAGTAATCAGAGATTTATTTAAATGAAAGCTTTTAGCTTTCACCTCTGAAATAACATCAACGTAAGCAAATGTTATTTTATTAGATACATTTTTCGACAGTCTGCTTGCAACATGCTAGGTCCTCAGGGAAGCTCACTCTTAAGGTATCGTTACGTGGCGCTTGTAGCGAGAGTGCGATAACGAGGCACTCCAGCACTCCTCATGTAACGCCTGACGATAGGGACTCCGTGTTATTGGCAAACAGCACAACAACTTCAATTTTTTCGAAAAATTGCGCACTACTGACGAAGGTATACTTACAAGCAAAAGAACTGGTACCTAAAATTTACTTTGATTTGGTATTTGTGGGTTGCTTAAACTGAACACAAACCGAACTTACTACTTATATGGCTTATTTAAAACATTGTCAAATTCTGCTTTAAAGTTTGAACATGAAAGTCAGTTAAAAGTAGCAATAGCTACCAAACAGAAGCCGACCAAATCACAGAGATTGATTAATTGATATCAATGGTGGTGACTAATGGCAGCTATACTATAGATAGGTAAGCTCCAACATTAGTAGCTTGCGGGACTCCGGCGGGCGCGGGTGGGAGTGGGAGTGTCGGCTCGGTCAAAGGGCCCTTTGATGTTTGCCGCCGGCTTAATGCACCGCCCGCGGCCCCCGCGCCGCTCATCATTAGCAATTTCCCTGTAATTTATTATCTTTACCGCTATTTATTTGCAAAATTTTACGGATGTATGACTGTTTCACGCATTTAGATGCGTTTACTGCTGCTGCATGTATTAGCAAAACGAGAATAATCAATTGACCTGTCGCGGATACATCATTTTGCACCTCCACATTATACAAGAAGACTAACAGACACATGGCCCGTTTCTGAGATTTTTAATGTGGATTGGTGGTAAACCAAGGCATCCATCTAAGCTCAAAAAATTCGGGGTTTAGCGCTGGTTGCGGTGGTAGTCACTGGCGGGTTAAGAGGCGGTCTCATTAGCGCGACTATTTTGTCGACTGCCGATGCTGCACTTGGTTTTGGCACCGCCAAATAAAGAGCCACGAATTCGCGATACCTTCAGCGCTCGTTCTTTAATTAATGTGCTGAATTTTATAATTGCCAAAACGCTTTTATAAACACATCGGTAAAAATCTTAAAACCACCACCAACACCAAGCACCCTATCAAATTTTCTTGACGTGATAAAATTTGTATTTATTTCAGACGTAAGTCCAAGTACCCAGCGTACTTCTCTTTATTATTACGTTTACTGTAAAGTTGTGTAAACCCAACACACAACAGAAACCAACAAACAACCGTAAGTACACCTACTTATCTAAGTTCCTTCCTACCTTCAATAAATTGTCCAACACAATTCGTAGAATTCACAAAGGACGTTTAAAATGTATCAATTATCATAACGCCACAAAGTCACTCGACTACTTAGCGTTTCATTGATGTTAATCAAATGAAGAACAAAAAGCTGAATCGACGGAAGGCGTCGCGCGAGATCAAAGCCAGACGCAAAGGCGCCGGTACTGGCGGCAGCCGCAGCCCACCACCTCCGTGTCGCTCTACTATTTCCCACACTTTGTTGTACACTGCTTCAAAGAGATCCTTTATTATACGGTACTGTATTTTCGTCACTAGATCAAAAACGCGATGAGTTGTTTTTGCTCATCTTACACCTCGTGCCATTATTATAGTGTCTTTTGGTCTTGGCTCATCTACATTGTCGCCTCAGCATTCTCACATCAAAGAAACTGAATAAACAAGTTTTATGCTTTAGTTAAATGAACTGTTTTATTGCAAGTACATTTGAGTCGATTGACTATGAGCCAATTTTATTCTTCTCCACTATCTGGTGTGCTAACCTTACGTCCACTTGCCAAACCGTGGTTTGATCTACTCAACTCCTTTCGAGTCTCGCTTGGCTCATCTACATTGTGGCTTTAATGTCATTCATTTGGTAGATTGAAAATTATCATATCAAGTAATATTATCACCAGATATATTATGTAATAGTTTCGCCGGCTGTTTACAGTTAGTTATAAATCATTGTTGTATTGCTTATTTCCACGACACTGCATCTATTTTAATATGATTAACTATCTTAGTAATGAGATCGCATACCAATCTATGCAGTCAGGGCACTCAGGACAATACTGATTACTTGGCTCCCAAATTGCCAACAAATGTTTCAAAATACACACGTTTCGCAAAGCGACTCACACGAAATATGAAAATCGAGTGTACAAAACCAACGTTATCGTATAAACGAAGTTCGTCAGCGGTGCAATCGCTTTGTGGGTCGCGCGAGCCCCGTCAAAGGGTGCTACGGACTTGTACGATGGTTATACGACGTTAGATCATAACGATTGTGGAGGTGTTTGCAGAGTGCTGGCAAAGCGCCCCGCCGCCGACGCAGACCTAGAACTTGATATTTACTGAGCCGAGAGCATTTCTGCTCTCCGACTAAGACCCGATGCTCATAATGAACCTGAACCGAAGTAACCTTTGACTTGTGTCATGTGAAAGCATTTGTGAGACGTACAAAATTACTTCATCACACTGTTTTAATTTTTATCATCTAGCTGCTACATTCTAGCACAAGACCTTCATCAATATCACCATAATAAACCCAAGAAAAAAGAAATGCAGACGCACCGCATTCATTTTTATCTCGAAATCGGAAGGTCAACAATTTCATTAAAGCTCGCAGCTTCCGCGAACTCCGACTAAGCCTTGGTAAAAGTTCGGTTGTGTAACTCGTGTACTGTGTGTTGTTACGAGTATGTAATACATACGCTCAAAGGCTTTGTAACAGTTTCTATGATCTAATATTACTTCAGTCTTGGGAAATACCTGTTATACAAAGCGCAAGCGACATGCTTTCCTGAACCCTGACCTAGGTTTAATAACGCTCCGTGTAAGGTTCGTAAAGCTGGCTTTAACATTGCAAAGGCTTGTTAGATTAGCTCTGATCACTTAGTAAGATGCCTACAGGTATTTTGTGTGGAAGTAGCGGGGTACCTGTAGTCAAAGACTGGGAGAGCGAGAATACGAATGGAAACCCATAATTTGTAAAGTAAGCCTCGGACATACAGGTCATGTTAAAATTCAAAAAAAGCAGAATGATCGTTCAATATCGAACACCACTTCTGGGAACTTGCCTGAGATATCGTCAATTTCGGCATTGTGAATCCACCCTAATATGTATGTGCGGGGTCGCCGGAGCCAGCTCAAAGCTCGCCACAATATTTATCGGCGGCGTGGTATCAATGCGGCTCAAAGCGACGTCGGAAGCCCACCTCGCTGTGGCGCGACATCAGATTTTGCTTCAATCTAAAAAAGGTAGCGAATATAAAAGTCTGATATTTCGTTTTAACCAGGATCAAACCTACTCACTGGAATTTATTGAGGAGAACTACCTGTTAGAAAGTGTGCTACCAAGCTGTCGGATATTCGAGACCGGTATTAGCACCGCGATAACTTCGTTTCAGAGAGTTGACTGTTCGGACGACCATGAATAAATAATAATAATAATTCACGGACACTTAACACAACGCCTTCTAGTCCCAAACTAAGCAAAGCTTGTACGATGGAAACTAGATGGCTGATAGAATACATACATTTTTTTTTGTAAATATGTACATACTTATAATTCATAGAAACACTCAGACAGAGAACAAACATCTATGTTTACAACACACAAATGTTTGTTCTTGGTGGGGATCGAACCTACAGCACGGAAGGCAGAGCTACTACCGACTGAGCCATGACGCCTGTCAAATGATTGATGCAGTAGTGGTAAATCGGTACTTGCTATACACGCTCTTGGACCTTCCTCCTAGGTCCCTATTGGGAAATAATCTAAAGCCATTGGCAATAAACACGGAAACTATCTCTGCAGTATCTACAATGAATATTGCTATTCGCTGTAGCGTTTGAATTGTGTCAAACAGGTATCTGGCCCATTGTTGACTGCCTCTATCACTGGATTCCTTTTTACACAGAGCCTTTGACGCCACTCTTTGTTTGCCACAAGATCGGAATGAGACTCCAAAGGGAGGTTCAATCGATGCGTAACATCCATTTGTGCCGTCTGCAATTTTATATAGGTGCCATGACTATTTGCATATCAGCTTTCAGTCTATCTCATAGTTCGTATCGTTCGTCTTTGCTTTGGTGCGCTTTTCATTTTCAATTTGTTGTTGCGTCTCTGTGTTGGATTATTGTTGAGAGTATTGCTTGTTTCTTCGCGACAGCTTTTGTTTCGGGTAAGTTTTATTGTATTCTCCAGATATTCGCTTGCCAAAACTGCTTTGTATAAATTGGCCAGTTTTCGTTTGTTATGCAGTAATCGAATTTTCTGTGTAACCGTTGACAATGCAGTTTGAGCTAATTCCATTGCAAGGGCGCGTTGCACCCCGCCGCCACCGCCGCCCCGCCTGGCGGATATTAAACTAATTACTGACAAACCGACCCGCCCGCAACGCAAATTAACTCTTCCACTACATTAATTCTGCTTGCTTGATGTAGTTACAGGTATTTCCTTGTTCGGAACCAGCATTTCCTTGCAATTGTCACTTAAGTTAAAGTACCTTAGCGCGACGTGCGTAGTCTAGCCTGCTGAAAAAAATATGGTTGACTATTTTAGACTCTAATATATAGAGCGAAGTATGCAGTGGCATTCCTAGGATTGTTAATGATATTTAATTGAAATTGGACCTTCCGGTTCGAATACGATCACAAACAACAGTAAGATCCTGAAAGAAAACACCACTAAAATTACTTTAAAAAACCCTACATTTGAATTTATAGCGAACAGTATCATTTTTAACTCTTCTTTATACGGTGTGTGACGATGAAGAATATTAAAAGAGTTAGTAAAATCACTTTTCGTTTCCGAAAGCTTTTTGAGATTCAATTTCTTCCATAATAAAATCGAAATCATTGAAATGTTATACGTAAGATTCAAGTTCACAAGAAATTCTTAACCCCTTAAAAGTCAAAATTAAAAAACATGAAAGCAAATATCATCGACGCCACCTGGAGGGCTCTCAGGGGCTCAATACGAGCTGTCAAAGGAGGCCGTTTTAATACGAAGAAATGATTTAATTACGAAGTCGCAACTCGATCCATTCGCAGAGAATTCACCCAGTCGCGGAATTGGTACTACATTAAGCTGGGTTTACATGATTTCTACAGGTTTCTCTGATTTCTACAAAATTAAAGGTGGAATAAATCCTGTGAAATTATAATGATTGAATTTGTCAAAGTGGCTGAATTAGTTGCTAGCTAAAAATTCATGTTGATGTACCTGTCGTCGCCGCTCGTCGGTGTAAAAGGAGCTTAAAAGAAAAAGCCTCAAGTTCAAAGGGAGATATAAATGAGAGCGTTCACTCCTTTACGTAGGATTCGCTGATTTTTTTATAGAAGCTCCTGCTGTTTGGTGCGCAGAGTGCCTAATGAGTTGTCTTTGTGAGGATTTAAACTTTGTACAAGGAGGTACTGGTTTTACTTTTCGGCCTCCGCGACAAAGGAAAGAGCACAAGTTGTCTTTGCAGCTGATTTTTATGTTCGTTACACACCAGGGTGAATATATAGCTTCACACATTTCACAGTTTATGAGCATGTATCTACAAACTACGAGTACTTGGTAGATTTTCTATGCGGAATAATACATTGGGAGCTGCATGTTATATTACCTGCCAACATTGATTGCCGAAAGATTTGACAAAGATGAAAGACAAAGTGGTAATAGAAGAACGGAAAGTTGTTATCGTAAGCGCAATCTCACTTCATTCAATAGAAAGATATCAAAATGGAAATTAATGAAATAAAGGAAGAGTCACAAAATTATGCAATAAATTATAGCAGCCCTGAATCAGTTTGTGTTCAACCCGAGCCGCTTCAAAGGGAAATTTATTATTTAAAGTGAAAGTTATTGAGTTTCGCTAAGGTTAAGTGAGCCTTTTGACTCGAAGACTATGAAGCCATGAGGAAATGGCGTCAAGACCCACTTTGTATGCCTCGCGATATCATCGAATACAAACAAGCTTTATTAACTGCTTTAATGCAAGTAATTAGTATTTTGTTAACAGAACAGCGCCTTGGTTGGCTATGATGATTACAGATTAGCTAACGGCACGTTGCAGTACCGACACTAAGCAGCCATCTTGCCAATTCAAAATCCAATGTTTTCCGGAAGATTTAAGTAATATTTTTTTTGTTGACCCATACTGTCCCACTGCTGGGCAAAGGTCTCCCTCATATCCCTCCAGTTTCTACGATCACCGGCTGCCTCCCACCAGGCTCTGTGGAATGTGTCGAGGTTGTTATTAAGTCATTTACAAGTAGAAAAAAAACTGTACCCAAAACGAAACACTCATAGGATATTCAGGAGTACATCTCACCGATTACCGCAATCAACAATGAAAATATTGTTACTGGTGATTCCACAATTTCTAGATGTTCACGTTCCTGTAGGTTGATAATTAATAACTATAGATTACACGTTAAAGCTGGTTCTCCCAAGTTGTATTAGTTCGTCCATCAAGTCGAGGTACTCGCTGGCAGGCCTTTGACAACTTCTCCAATAACCACCAAATCGCCACTGAGTAAACAACTCGTTATAACGATGATGAAGTCTAAACTGATGCTGAAACTTAATAACTTCCGCTGTATATCGCTGTGGTTTAAAATAATGCACCCAATCGGTGCTTGTAATATTTCCCAAATCCATTGAGCTGGCGTTAAAGGCATTTAGATATACATGTATATTTTTATGCGCTCCACCGCGTCTAGTAACATTTGCTAGAAATCTAACATTATTTTGTGGTTTTTCAAATAACCCCAATAAAAGTATTCGAAATAGCACTCTCTTCTTATCAAGCTCGTCTCGCCTTCGCTCGCATACTTCAATCTCTCCGCATTTCTTATCAAATCAGAGATTGAGCACAACAATGCAATTTAGGCCTCGGTGTCTACCGGCCCGCCCGTTGCATTATGTAGATTGTAGGCGCGGGCGTCGCTCCGTCTGCCTTCTACTTCTACCCCATCCAGCAACCGTATTCTCGAACATTCAGATACCTTCGAACCACGCAATCCTTTTTTGCATTATGCTCGTGAAAGATGCATTTCAGGTTGGTGGGAAAAAGCTCTGGCGAATAGGGATGCTGCAAACCGAATTTATCGCTCCAGCATTGCCTATTCACTTCGCGGAAAACATCTGGCTGATTGACGGAGAATGGATAAAAGCAATGACGCGGTGCAGTAATGGAAAGTGCTGCAAATACGGATAAAGCCTCGAGTTTGGGCTGAACTTTTGTGAGAGTATGCACCATTTCTAAACTAGCGATTAAGTTTTGGCTAAAGTAAAAGAAGATGTAAGTTTCATAATGTGTTTTTCCTCCTTAAATTGGTCAATAAAATTAGTTTTGCTACTGCCGTTTCCACTAAATCCGTAACCCAGTCTTACCTTGCTATGCTACTCACAATCTTAAAATTTTCTAAATACCTAGTATAGTAGTCCCTACTTAATTTTTTTTAAATTAAATAAGTAATTAATTTCTCTTTAAATTTTAATTCGTTTTTAAGATTTTATACTGTACTTAAATGTTCCTCCACTTATACTTTCAAGATTTTAAAACATCTTTGCCATTTGATTCGTCTTTTTTTTTTTTCAATCTTTATTTATTAAAGATTATGCCACCCTCGACAAGGCACATAAAACTACTAACGTCTCTGTGGCCTTCGTAACCTTGCGATCTTGAGTTTGCTTACTCAGCTTCGTTCAGTGCACCGAGTCCCGCCCGTATTACTATTTTAATCTGTAATACTGCGGTCGGCGTACTTGTGTGAATATTCGGTACACTACGTGTAAGTCCTGTCAAATTGCTGGATTATATTATATTGTTGTAAAAAATTCACTTTATAAGCCCAAAAAGTACTAAGTGGTACTTGATAATAATTAACCAGTTGACTCTTGTTGGTGGTAGAAAAGGCAGCTTCTTTAGTAACCATTAATGATTTAGGCCCGTGTTTAGTAAAAAATTTTGCAGCCAATTATAATGTTTGTCATTTAAATTCTTGAGATTTGTGTGAAATCTTAGTGGATATCAAATAATATTACGTACGTCACGGGAAAACTGATAATAAGAAAAGCGTGTCGTCGCCTAAAGGATACACAACATCAAACAGAATGCACTGTGGCTATAAATATAGGGCTGTGCGGGACCTCAAAATGCTGTAATATTTATTACGCGCAAAACCCTTGGAAACTTGGAATACTATGTAATTGGCACTCGTACGTCGTACGTATAAATAAGCATATCGATAGGATAATCATGGTACAAAGATTAAGCAGTAAAATTATTAGTCGGATGCAGTGCAACTATCATTACTTTTAGATGCTAGTTTTACCCCATTTGACCTCTTTGTTGTACGTACGTACATACTGTGCCTATTACCCATTGAAGCAATAAATGTTTTTGTATTTGTAGCTAATTCTTTTTACATAGATATTCAAAATTCCGATGCACGAGAGGGCGTCAGCCAAGTCAGATTTGATGGATTCATCTTAGAACGTCGTGGTAGAGATACTGTTAGCGATCTCTGCCAGGCATTTTGGTAATAACCGGCTATCATAACTAAATACTTGAAAGTAAGGGCTCTGAATAATTAATTCTACCGTAAAACATGGAAATGTCTTAACGCGAGCGAGACTAACGTGGTATAAAATGTACAGATACCGTTAGTGATCTCTAATCTAACCGGTATTTTGTCAAAACTAAATTCGAATTCGAACTTATTCGTTCATTAATTCATTCATTCAATTTATTACGCCGACACGTGCGTAGCTCTTAAATTAGAAGAAAAGGAAAAATTCGGATAAAATCTTTTACCGTAAAATACGTCGGACGCGTGTGAAAGTAACGTGACGACCACGTGCCAACCTTGGCACTTCAATCGGCCCTGAAGGACGGCGGAAGATGAAAGGCGGAGGCTGCGTTCGGCACAACAAAGCGTTTGTCTTCTCGCACCCCTCGTGTTAAATTCTAGTCGCGACGTTTGTACTCTGGTCAAGGGTTACCAATTCATGAATGACACTGTTTTGTATTTACCATCGTCGACTGCGACAATATTAGCATTAATATTGATCTGAGAAACTCCGTTATATATTATTAAATGATCGACATATTTATCTAAATACTTCTTACGGCGACCTGCTGGTTTTAACTTTGTTGAAAATTTGATACTTGATTAGATACCCAAAGCTTATAAATATGATTAACTTATGATTAACTCAAAATAACTCATTTTATCTCATGCTTTACTGTACAAACCTTGCCGTAGTTGTACACAGGCAAGGTACCTATTTACACGATCTCAGCACTTAGGTTTATTATTATTTTAGAAACATTAAATATTACATGCAAATAATGTTTCGTAAAACTTCAAAGCTTTGAAAGATAAGAAATTATATTGCCTTTGCTTTTGAAGAAAGCACGTCTGTGTACTGTCTTACCTTGTTCTACCTAGTACTTACTAATACAAACAAATTCCCTTTTATCTGTCCCTCGACAAAGCTTTATTTAAAATGTCTTTGAGTTGCTCTCTTATTATGCTGGCTTTGTGGTGATAACTCGTCTAGAGTAACCCAAGCACTTTGTGTGCATACCAACAACTGGCTTTGATAGTGTTAAGGGTATGATGATTACTTGATTACATAAATTATGATAAACCCGAATACTAAATATCGGGACGAAAGTATTAGGCAAGACCGTTCCGATGTAGATTTATTGTTCGTGTATCAAATGTGGAGTACTTACTATTTCACATTTGAATGAATGAAAACACTTTATTGTACACCTTACGATTACAAAAATACAAAAGAAATATAGTATAAAAATGCATGTACAATGGGCGGTCTTATCGCTTAAAGATCGATTTCTTCCAGACAACCTTTGGATGGAGAAGAACTTAAATAACGGATATTTGATGTGTGTAATCCACTTTCATATTTGGAACTTTAACTTTTATTTAAAATCAATTTATGCATCACATTTTTTGCGCCCCACGTTGGGCGCCAATAAAAATTAGAGGCGACAATGTTTTAATTCGAAACGTATGCTTGGTGATGATAGCGTGCACAAAGAGAAGTAATAAAGGGGTGTCGAGTGTTCAGTGCTCACTCAGCCCTGGCAGACCCGCCCTAGCAAACATCGGCCGATATTCAACTCATCGCGACTACGCACATCACAAATGCATGACCGAGTCACGCCATCGAATCGATTATTAGAAATTTTAAAACGGAGCACCTAATATCTAATGAATAAATGGTTCTGGTTTTCCAAACTAAAGAGGGATTGGCTTGGCAGGCAACTAAAGTAGAAATAAACTACACTCATTATATTCGAACCGAAAACAAAGCTTTTGCTAAACGGGCCGATAATATGTTGTGTTTCCAACGGTTACAGGTCAAAGAGCGTCCGACAGTCTAATCGCAAAGAGAACTCAAAGTGGAGCGTGCAAATTCGAGGCTAGGCGGCAACAATAAAAGTGCAGGTGGACCGCGGCCAGCCGCGCCTCTGCGCCTCACATCAAAGGGGAGCTCGCGATACCATACAAAAGCCTTAATGAGACAAACCCGTGGCGTAATCGAGGCGACGGAAAAGATGAGGCCCGAGAGGTACGAGGCAAATTTTAATAATTGTCAAAGCGGCGGCGGCGTCGATCAAACGCGAGTGGCCCCCTCCCAC
This sequence comes from Eulithis prunata, assembly GCA_918843925.1. Taxonomy (NCBI): domain Eukaryota; kingdom Metazoa; phylum Arthropoda; class Insecta; order Lepidoptera; family Geometridae; genus Eulithis; species Eulithis prunata. The sequence continues at coordinate 1,991,192 of OU974014.1, read as the reverse complement.
CGCGCACGCCTCGCACCTGTGACGTGTGCCTGCCGCGGGACTCATTACAGCTACTGATCTAATGCCACTTCGAACTTCGGCCCGCGACGACTAATTAAACTTACATAGAATTTCAATTTTACGTCTGAAAATTTTAATACTTTAAAGCCTCGGCGGACCGACTGGCGGTTCCTCGGAGGAGGCACGTTCAAAGGCAACGCCGCCGTGCACGTTTTCGCAGATATTAAATGTGTTGACAATTTAATTTTTCATTTCCTTTAGGCGGGTCGGGCGGGCGGCGGCGGCAGCGCGGGTGCGCCTCCCGGCCCGTTCCTTTGACGTCGCGATATTGTCTTTGTACGGCGCGTGGGGTGAGTGGGGCCGCCGTCGACGGAGACTTTGTCGCAATACAATGTGTATCAATAAAACTTAGGATTGGCTTTTAGTGGTTGCACTTACGCTTTGTGAGGCGGCGCGCTCACCCTTTGACATTATATATGTGAGGCGCGTGCGAGTGTGTGCGGGTGGGGCGCGTGTGTGCGCCGGGAGCGGGCAATAATGCAGGCGGAGACGAGCCGCGAGGCCGCTCCTGCCTGCAGGCTGCATCGCAGCGCCTGCCACTGCCGCGCGCTTTATTAATATCAGCGATTGCATCGAACCTCTCAAGTTATTGCATGAGATTGCGAGTTAACTCGTGCGAGAGGTTGTCGCTGCAAACCCCTGGGAGCTTTACGAGGCGTTTCTCTTGATGAAACTTGCAAGTAAAACAGGACGTAGGGATAGGAAGTAATGAGTATGCTTTCAGTGACTTGACATCACTAATACTTAACTTGTGATGTGAACGGACTTGAAGATGAAGTGGACAGATGTGATCAACAAAGACCTTACGTCCTGCAATGTTTCCCAAGACGACACTTCGGATAGAGCGAAGTGGAAAGAAAAACGAGGAAAGCAGACCCCACCATCAGATGGGAATAATAATTGCTTAGGAGAGAGAGAGAGGTGTTAAATCCCCATCAGCTAACCCGATAAAAAAAATTCATCATAAGAGTTCAGTTTCACGACTGGATAAAAAAAACCTTGTCTATAGTGTTCATAATCCTTTTTTTTTTTTTTTTTAACGTTGGGAAATCCTCATGGATACTCTTCTGCCGTGGTGAGCGACAGAACAGTTATGTCGGACTCCTACCGACTAAAACCCAACGGGGTCCTTCTTACACCTCTTGCTGGGGCTGTGGGCACGCTTTCGCACTCTTCCATGGCCCGACGGTGTTGCCTCCATATCCTTGGAGACTCTTCTCGGCTGCTCCAGATTTCTCTTGCGAGAGGCACGCGGACCACCCGCGCGCGCCACCTCGAGGCTTGATAGTGGGCGACGGCTACTAAATACACCACGGTGCCGTCGCCCAAGCCTATTATGGTGGACGAATATCGTGGAGGCTTTGCCTCCACCTCCTTCCACGTCTAGCTCTCCGACTGCGGATCGGCAGATTGGAAGTAATCTCCCTCTCCCGCTCCGCAGCCTCTTAGAAAGCAGCAGAAAGTTACCACCTCATCCCATGACGTATCATTTTCCAGCATTGATTTAAACAGTGCTGGGAGAGAGAGGTCACTCCCAACAACAGCGACGAGGGCGCTGCGCTCCACCACCCAAGCTTCACACTCCACCAGTGTTGTGGCTTGCTGTGTCCTCGTCACAACCACAGTGATGGCACACGGTTGTCGGTTCCCTTCGGGCTATTTGGCACAGGTACTATCCAAAGCAGCCATGCCCTGTCAGCACCTGTACCAGCCGGAAGGAAAGCGACCCGTGTTCCCTGTCCAACCATTCACTCAGGATTGGTTGGACAGCCTCTATAGTCCAGCGGCCAGCACTGGGCTCTTCCAGCCGCTCCCTCCACTCTTCTACTATCGCCTCACGTAGGTAGCGCCTCCAAGCTAGCTCCTCCTCTGCTGGTGGCCGGTACTCTCATCTGGACCGAAGCTCCAAACGTCGTCTATAGGATGCCAACAGGCACTCCGCCTCAAGGTCCCATGGGGGAGAACCCGCCAACATGCACGCTGCCTTTCTGGAGATAGTGCGATACCCGCGGATGACTCTCTGGGCTTTGTTTTAGTGTTCATAATCCTGACCAAACCTAAAATCCAACTCTAATCATCCATAGTGAAGTGTTGCTTGCGCTTCTAAGCTGCTGCAACGACTAAAGTTTACAAAAAAAAACAAAATTCTTTTATTTTTATCAATTCTGCAGTTCCTTTTCATGGTTGCTCAGAGATAGAAGAAAAAAGTAAAGAATTTATTTAAAAAAAACTGAAATCAGATTTTATATCAAAATGGCAAAGCAAAACTAGCTCTACTATTAGCTCTACATGAGCTGCAGAAAAAACTCAAAGAAATGTAATTTCAATCGATTGGTTTGGGCCTTTGATGTCCTGGTCAAAGAGACAGTCAGACGGAATACTCGGAATTCACAAAACGGTGTAATACCGACTAAAAAACTGTTATCCTTTGACAGTAAGTGACCCGTTAATGTATTATTGAGATTGCATTCAGCTCTGGCGGCTGGCGGCTGGCGGCCGCCACATGCATGTGGAAAATATATTGCGGCCCGAGTTGAGGGGTCCTTTGGCATCATACAACGCTTGCTCGACTGACCATAAAAAGTATCCACATTTTTGTAATAAAATTACCTGTTTTAAAAGGACGTTACTACCGAGATTAAGGCGCAGAGCGATGTAGTTAGTCGTTGGCGGCTGATCAAAGAGAACTCTACACCAATCACAAATCCAGATTTTGCTTCGCTCCGCCCAAATTTAAGGCCACGTGCGGCGCGCGCATTTCTTTCTTGAAAACTGTCAGTTGCCTTTTGCCCTCCGTGAGCGTTGTACTGTATCGCTCCATTGGAAAAATTTCGCAACGCGATCGTATAGTTGGTAAACTGTAAAAACTTCTTAGTAAAGCTTAGTATCAGTGTTTGTGAACTTTTAGTAATACCGTAGTGTTTAAATAGTTCGTGTTTTAGTGTTAGTGCGTAATTAATTGGATTTTCTATGTAAATGAAATAAATAAACAGGTGTAACAATTTGAATTATAAACTTTGACTAACCCAGAGACTAACAAAAACTGTTAAACGAGATCGTCGGCATCCGTCAGCAGCGGTATGTTCAGCGAAAATATGTTTTTTTCGTTAGTTGGTAGAGCCCTAAGTTTTATGTATTTGAATGCATCCATTGTTCTGGTCCTTCGGATATTGCTATTGTTTCCACACGCTTGTTCGTAAACGCATTATTGTGTTCATTTATTATTACAGTTTACTTTTCTACACAATAGTGCTTTTGATTTTTTAAGTTTACAACAATCTATGTGTCCGCATTGTTTTAAAAATTTTTTATAACTTACGTAACAGCCATTGTTTTTGTTGTTAGTGTTAAGTTTAAGATTGCCACTTTAAAAACTCCTTGTATGGTGTAATTAGTTTTTTTATATTTCTTAATTGACTTGAGTGTATTTTACTTGAATTTATTATAGTGAATTAAATACCCCTGGAAAGACATGGGTTTAATCAGTTATGTATGACCCAATGGGTTTTTTTAACATTTGTTTAGAATGTACTTGCGATAAGTCTGTTAAAGAACAATGAAAAATTTCGAAACAAACCCGACGGCTTCACGTACAACGAAAATACAAAAGCCCTAAGATTTTTTTATCAAATAGTTTATTTGATAATGGTAATATGGAGCAGCTGATATAGAAATCTTTAGCTCGTTTGCATTTGCAGACAGCCCAATAGTTTTAATTCACCTCTGGGAGCGGTGGTGCCCTTATCTGCTGACATAATTATATTTCATGTTTGTGATGGAAACAAAAATTTATTAAGAGGGTTTACTATTTTACGCTTACAAAAAAAAACAAAAATCATAATTTATAAATTAGCTCATTGTCTAATTATTTAATTAAGTAAGTAACATCTGTGTTAGCAAACACAAGTTATTTTACAAAAATTTTAAATTCCCTGTACAGAGATAATTTTGTAATTACTATAATTTATGCGAATTCGAGTAATTACAAAATCGTTAATAATGAAAATTGTGAAATGTCAATCCACAAAATAAATAACTAATTTTCAACCTCAATCTAAAAACCTCCATAGATCCTCTTCATCATGTGCTAGTCATCATCAGATCTTGGTAAGTGGACTCCGGTTCATCAAATCGAAATATGTACTTTAAGAACTGTGCCAAATTTTTCAAACAACAATGTGTTATGTTCTTACTACAGTTTTGAGGAATCTTAGGCATGGAAATCTCAATGCCTGAGATTCCTCAAACCTGGTTTTCAGAGTTAATTAATCCATACTCCATATACTAATATTATAAATTCGAAAATAACTCTGTCTGTCTCGCTTTCACGCCAAAACTACTGAACCGATTCGAATGAAATTTGGTACACAGATAGTGTAGAGCCTGAGAAAGGACATAAACTTTTTTTCATCCCACCATCTCGGAAAGAGTATTTTTAATCTTCAATATCTGAGTGGAAAAGCCGTTTTTATTCTCTAGAGGATAAAGTAAATTGAATTTAGAACATCGTGTGCACTAAGTTTGTGAATTAAAAAAAACATTAAACCTATTTACTGCAGGTGAGTATTTTTAATCTTCAATATCTGAGTGGAAAAGCCGTTTTTATTCTCTAGAGGATAAAGTAAATTGAATTTAGAACATCGTGTGCACTAAGTTTGTGAATTAAAAAAAACATTAAACCTATTTACTGCTACCTCTATGGTGCCGAATATATCATACAACTTTTTTTTAATTTGTTAAAAACTCAAGACTCGGAACCTTCTTGGTGTTCTTTTTTCAATTTGCTTTTTTTGCATTTAGTCATTTCCTCGCTGAGGTGGAATGAAAAGTTACGTGTTGCACTCGAGTGCAAAGATTTTTCACCTCGTGCTCTTTTGATTCCCTCGCTAACGCTCAGGATTCTCATTTTGAATCACTCGCTGCGCTTGTGATTCAATTTTAGAATCCTTCGATTGCTCGGTCATCAAAATTGAACACGCGGTTAAAAAGCAACTTTGCACTCTTGTATAACAAATAACTATTAATGTCACATTTGAAATAACTGTCAGTTGTTTGACAGTAAAAGTTTGAATGACAAGACAGCGTCTGTCGGGTCAGCTAGTATCCTACTATCCTTATAACTTGGAGACTGCTACCCCAATTTTAACCAACCTTAGCTAAGAACCATCCCAGATAAACCAGCTTCCCTTCTTTCACATTTAAATCTGAGCCCTACATTCGGATCTATGGGGTAACGGACCGTCATAGATCAAACTTATTATAAAACACTTCTTTTTCCGTCGGGCAAAAAAAATTACCGCTGAATTTTCATGGTTCATTTATTAAATCTCTCTCTAAAAATGCTTCAAAAGGTAAAAAGATCAGAACAGAAAAGTAGTTTTTGTCATATTCGCACTTGTCCTTACTTATTTATAAAAGGACTTCATCGCCCCATAGTAGATCTACATACCGGAATACTTAGAAGTAGGTATGTACCAAACACAAGCACTTTGCAGTCCGCATATAATTACCTCCATACATTAACTCAAAATAAAGCGGACTCAGCGCTTTAAACCCTGAATAAAATATGTCATTAGCTACATTATCATTTCATCGTCCGTCCGTTGGAAAATTATACAAAAAAGGCCGATGAAAGCGTATCGTAATGCTAAAGAGGCGAATCTCAGAAAGGGTTGATTGCGCACGCGTCTTTGAGCGCCTCAGAAAGAGGATCGCCCCGTACCGTGCTAATTTCCAAATTCGGTTTCGCACAGATAGATAAGGCTAGAGACGGGAGGTAGGTAGCTGTCTTTGATGTTGCCGCCCGGCCCTCTGACTCCGGGATGAGAGCTTTCAATGAAAGGATTTTTTTCATCTTCTTTCCCTTTGTACTTAATTTAAATTTCGTTTATATCAATGCTACGAGTTTCCTTTGGGTGTGTTTTCTCTTTTACTTTGTCGCGTTTATCCTCTCCAATTTGTTATATTCCAGTTCGCTTTGTAATTAAATTTAGTGTTCGTAATCTGTTCTCTGTAATTTTTTTATTATCTGCCGAAGCCTGCGCGGCGCGGCGACCCTGCCGGTGTAATTGCAATTTATAAATTAGGTGTCCCTTTGATTTCGAGTGTTTCTAAGAAGTGCTTTATATTTTTTGATTATATTTTTTGCCCTTTGTAGTATTGCTTTGATATTTCTCCGTCTTCTTCTAATATCAGGCTTTTTACTACAACCTTTGGGAACAATTTACGTAGAGTATAAGTCTACATTCCGTAGTTCTTGCCGATCATCACTTAATTGATTAGTAGAAAAACTGCCATGTAATGCAAATATTTCGCAGGGTACCTACCTAGTTTTTATGAGCGTTTTGACAGCTTTGTAGAAAGTTCATTCGCTTCATCACAACCACAGCATACACCCACAGGGACATCGTTTTAAAGATGAAAACATCAAAGATGATCGAACGCCTTTGATCTAAAATAACGTTATCAATCTAAAGAAATTTCACTTTCATCTTTTTATTTGTAAGGATTCGCGCTTCAAGAGCAAATACGCAACTAGGCGTAGTTGAATTGTTACCAGAATACTATTTAGTGCAATTGATCGGTTAATCGATTTCGAATTTACAAGGGAACATAAAAAAATTTAGACTACAGTCTCCAGTCGAGTAATATCAAATGATTTTAGTCGAATACCTACCTAATTGCAATTGTAAACTTCATCGTCTTGTATTATTATTAAAGCTGTGCATTGTAAAGGCGTCCTAAGACAAAGAGCTTGTCGCCAGTTGTAACACGGAGCGTTTCCCGGCGCGGCGGCGGCGGCGGCGACTCACAAAGACGCCACTTTGCTCACTCGTCTTTGACTCACACGAGTGTGTGACCCAACATTAATACTCTAGTAATAGCTTCATCTGCTCCCAACTCTACAAGTCTAGGAACCTATAATAAAATTCGATCTTGAAACGTCATGGACTCTGCCATCTGGAAAGTCAACAAACTAATCATTTTCATAAGTTCATCATTGTCCCTCATCAGTAGAAAGCACTACAGAAAATTAAAGGAGCTTTCTACTAAGAAAACATTTAGATATTAAATTTTTCACATAATTTTATTAGTGACAGTTTAATTAGCGCAGCTTTCATCGGAGCCGCTTTGATATTGTGAACGTTTCAAATAGATTTCACAAGAAGCACTCTCAAAGAGAGCACCCCTAATAAGTACTGAAGAGTCCTCGCACGTGTTTATCAAAGACAGCCTTTCGTTACTCACCGTCTGAATGGCCTCAAAAGAAACTCGTGTAAAATGCTCCACAAAGTGCCGTATCAAAGGAAAGGCGGGCGCAAATATCTGTTTCGTAAACTAGTAAAAACGGAGCTCTCAAAGGTACGCGTACTCGCGGCAAATTAGGCGGAGTTAAATACGAGCGCCGCTCTCACAAATGTATTACTTTGAAAGTGACTCTTCTCTCGTTATTTATGTAAGATGTCGTAATCATCAAACACGCCCTCGCGTTTGTACGCCGCGTTGTCGTCGATCTCCGGCCAGCAGGTCCTACCGACGAGACGGGCCGGCCAGCGCGGCCGAAGCCCTGTGCGGTCCCAGTGTATGTGCCTCGCAACATAATGTATCCACCTAATGCTCAATTCCCATATAATTTAACTTTACGATCAAAGCAAAATTTTGCAAAGAGCTTCTCGGCGTTGGAAGGTGGGTGCGAGAGGGACGCACACATCAGAGTTCTCGAGATCAAATGCTGGGCCAAATTAGTCACTCTCCGTCTCTCTATCTCAAAGCCGATCCGTAGCAAAGTTTGCGCGAAGATGACATCAAAAGGAAACCACACACTGGGGTGGTGGCGCCCGACGCCCCCGGAGCGGCGCGGCGCGGCGCCCGCGGCCCCATACTTAAATCCACCGTGTCTCTCGCTGTCTTATTGACACGCAACTGACAACTCGCCAGCGCCAACTGTTTCTAACTCCGCTCCGCTTTAGCAGACTTATTTAATTAATTAATACGGAATGTCCTATCAACTTGTAACTCCCACAAGACTTCGCACACTCGCACGGCTCCGACTTGGCTCTAAGGAAACTTTAATCACATGGGTATGTTTGAGACTTACCTACAGCGTACGTCGCTCTACTTCGTTGTTTGAAACCCTTTAATCTAACTTATTAGATGCTTTGGTGGACTTAAAATTAAGCCAAGAGTTGTACCTATTTATTGTGCTTTATGTACAATTCTTAGTAACCAATTTTGTAATCAAGTACCTCTACATGCAGAGGCTTACTTACCAACAAATAAAAACGCGTATGCTTAGCTTCTGATAATGCACAGCGTTGTGCAATATCGATTTCACAATTTGAATCATCTACCACCTCCGTAGATCTAATGGTGTGTGTGCTGAGGCTGACTTAATTGGGCAATGAAATTATAAAATGAGTTAGTTTAAGGATTAAAGGTGAGACAAGCATGAACAGCATCGCGTCATACAAGATTGTATCGTATGTTGAAACAATGCTTAAGGCAATCGAGACTCGAGCGTTTAAAAATCTACTTGAGTCACGCTTGAGTCGAAGTTTTTTTTTATATATTTATTTATTTATTATGAGCTATAGCTAAGCATTTGGCTGCCGGCACACCTGACCTGACGGTAAGTGTAGCTGCAGCCTGGGGTGGAGCACGCTTAGCTATAATCCACCGATTCAATCTTCTCTTGAAAATTCCTAGGTTATATCTTTCAGGAAATACTGATGATGGCAGAGAGTTCCACTCCTTGGCAATTTTTGAAACAGACGAACCATAGATAGAGCCCAGTAGTTTATGATGTCGGCCGGTTGATTCCCGGAACCGTCAGCGCCCGCGCCGCACGCCGCCGCCCACCTAGCAAACCCTTTACGAAACAAATCAGAATGTTTGGGTTTCTCGTTTTGTTTTTAGTGAACAAAAATATTTTGGATCTTCCAACTTATTAATTTCAAATGCGTTGTCAACTTACTCCTAAGTTAGAAATAGTTTTTCCGTCGATTCACTTGCACACAGCACACACAATTTTATTCCCAATCTCAACTCATATGACGTAGAAGTACGTTACGGATGATGACCATCATAAAACTAAGATTAATCGTAGTCCTAAAGTTTTTTTAGCTTATATTAAAATGCATTCATCGCCTCACTGCAGTTTTGTACCTGATGAAGGTATTACTTCTATTTGACATTCAACATCGGTGCCATCATTCAAGTTTTTGTCCTCTATTACTTCTGTAATATGATTATAATTTTCTCGCATCTGCTCAACGGCTTTATCTCGCTCTAGAGATTTGAGCTCAGTATGTTTGTAGAATAAGGATTTGTTTTGTTCAGTCGGTGGAGGTAGATCGGCTTCCATTGAGAGGGGACCGGTTTGGATAAGGAATGCCGCGGTGGCCGGCCGGTCGGCTTTTTGCTTAGGATGCGTGTGCTCAACCCACGCGGTCGTCCCGCCGGCGCCAGAGCCTTCCCGCCGCTGACTTCAATGCTGATGCCTGATAAACGACACGTTGCAAATATTTGATGTAATTTTATATCTTTATGGCCATTGTCGGCTTTGTAAGTTTTGAGTCATTGAACGAACAAGCCGAGGACCGGATGTTTAAATTTTTTTTAAGTCCTATAACACGTCCCACGTGTATTTGTACACAATTTTGGAATCCACTTAGCGAATTTACAATTTCCTTTACAGTCTGAACATTTATTCAAACGCAGTTTTCAGACTGTAGGAATTGAAGTGTACCCCAAACAACAGAAAAGTGTTTGATAACGTTATTGCAATGCGAGGTATTTGCGTTCTGGTATTGGTCCTCGACTCCGCGACTTGATAGCTCCACAAACAAGCTCATCCCTCACCTGCATTAGCTGATTGTCACCTGAACGTAACCAAGTTATTTGGCTTTGATATTCTCACGACAGATTACAACTAGATAATGTAATTGGTGTATCCGAGTCTAGTTATACGATTAACAATATATACAGGGTGTTACCAGACCACTTCCGAAAACTTGGAGGTTCCAATCAGACCATGATACTGAAAACATTAAGCGAAAAAAATCGCAAAAAATAAAATTGACTTGACTATCTCTTTTTCATTTTTTTTCTAGTTACATACACACAGTACAACATAATAAGACATATCTACCTAATTATCTCATTTAAAAAAGCAAAAAAACAAATAAAATAAATAAAGCAGCAATGTACACGCAGCACGCAGATTACGTCTACTACAGCATGAACAGCTGAGAGTTCATCGCGGGTCATTCAAGTACGCGACGTGCGAGCGACCTACGTTAGTAGGCACTTACGACACAGAATAAATAATAGTACTATGCCTCGACCTTACCTACGTGAATGCGTACATTGCGGGCTGGCGAAATAAATACAAATCTTTAAACATTGTTTTCTCCGGCTATAATTATTTTTCAGGATAACTGATTTTTTTTTGGTTGGGTTTTGGTGTGCTGTAGCTCCCCCTTTCGTTTTCGGAAGTGGTCTGGTAACACCCTGTATATTATATATTAAGGCCTTTACATCTAATTGAAGATGATTTATACAGCGTCAGGAGGCAACCTATGCCTACACTTAACGGGACATTGTAGTGCAGATTTTAGGTTTATTGGTTAACAACTACTAGAAGTTTCATCATAATTACAATAGTAATTTAATTCGTTTTTATAGTATTTGAAATATGAAATACAATCCAAAACATTGCTTAAAAATTCTGATCGGTGTTTGATCAGTAAATCAGCATACGGGCCTGAGAGTGTGGTGTGTCAAATCGTAGTATCAAAACACAGATGAACGAAACCAAAAGATCATTCAAAGACAATCATCCCCTAGTCGTGAAAGCAATGTCTGTTATTTATGATGACAGACTACGACATGACTTACGAATAGTGATGATGTCTTCCTGGCCGGTTTCGGCTACGGCGACATTGTTGCTGCTTGATGCCTATGATGGGCTCCAAGGTGACTTGAATAGCCAATTTTGGCTTTGAAGGTTCTTGCACAGAAGTAAGAGCGCCATTATCGTAATTATAGTTGATGTTTGAAGGCGGTTTAGCTTTTAGTTGGTCGCGCTTATGATCTAGATCGCGCCTTCGTTCATCTTCAAAGGTGTAGTATTGGCGTACTATTGGCTATAGTCCATCTCAATTGGGAATTGGTATTACATTTCATAATTATGTAGTTCATAATGGTTGTTGGGTTGGTTGGGAATTGGGTAGGACTGCAGCGTCCTAATAACATGAGCTAACCATTTATCTTTTGTTTCAGGATGTTATACTCCTCATATACGACACCATTCAGCTAACATTATAAAGGTAAGCACTTTTTATTAATAAAAAACTTTAGTATATTGTAGAATTTGTTTTATGGAATCTCAGTCATAGTCATAATTGCAGTTTGAAACATATGGTTCATCTCAAAGTATGTATTAAGATTTGAAGAATTACTTCAGGTACTTCAAGATCTGAAGAGCAATGATGAAAAAGTTCTAAAGAGATTTTCATAGTAGAGGTGTTTTAAATTTTTATAAGATTAACTTGTATCCAAGGGTGGTGGTTTCTTCAGTTAAAGTGGTTGAAGGTTATTATCATAAATCTAAATCTAATGTATGACTAAATAGATGAAATGACACATTCAGTGAAGTTGGTCCACTAAGTACGTAACCAAGCTCGTATGAGTTAGTGGCCAACTCTGTTGACGGAGTTTTTAGGCCGCCCTAAGGCCTCCGTCATGGGTTAACGACTGCTAGAGCCGGGACCAACAGTTTAACGTAAGGACGAAAGCGCTCAGATGTAAATGCCACTAACGGTCAGACGGTCACCCATCCAAATAGTGACCGCACAGAACATGTAAGGTACACAATCATAACACGATACAGGTTAATAGGTATCTCACAATATCAATTTTCTCCACACGCCTGCCGCTGTAATCCGTCGCGTCGGCAATCTACGGAACTCTTTATTCGCTAACGACATAATAACAAGTTGTTTCGCTTTTGTGCTTTCAGCAACACTAGCACTCCAACTCGGCTAAACTAAACTCAACCTTATTTTTATAGTAGCAGAAACTACATGGCGTAATGACGCGTTTTAGCGATTTTGCCGAATCGGTCATGGTGCCTTGTTACAGCAATAACGCGTTCTAGTCAATTCTGTAATGACTTATCGGTTTTGATTTAGTTTCTTTTTACAGTTTTCCTGCGGATAATAAAATACTGTTCCAGTAAAATGCTTTTCTACTTCTACGTTTTATTGATTACAAAGGAATAATAAAAATAAGTTTAGGCCAGTGGTATACAGATTTACTTCTCAAGCGCTGATCCGGACTCAATAATACATTTTTATATAAAATCTCTACTCAAATCTATGCTTGAGTAACGATTTCTTTATCAGTACACGGACCTTACATTTGCAAATTTGGTCTACATTTAGACAAATAGTGCTGTAGAGTTTGGTTGCGTTCACTGTTTGGATAAAAGAAAAATTTAAGCAAGGCTTCTTCAAGTCGTTCATTCTGAAATGGTTTTCATATGTGGCTAATAAAGTAGTTTCCCGGAAACGTCACGGCACAGTTACCAACAAAGGTGAAACAGCCGTACACAGGTGCAGACTTGCAGAGCTATCCAGTCGTTCGGCAGCTCGCATTCGACGACTCTCCAGCGCCTACCGTTGCGGCGCACAACAGCTCTCTGCTTTTCACGTCTACCTCCCTACCATTATACGTCTAATGTCACTTAATTTGTCGTCTAGGGCCCTCACGTGAATGCAGGCTCCGTTTAATATAAAAATTTGCCTTTTCCCTCGCAGTTGACGGTTTACGTTTTAACTGTTGCCTCTTTTGAGAGTAAATGCGTAGAACTAATGGGATTATGGCTTCAAAGTTTAATTTAATAATATGTAAATTTTTTGAGAATCATAGCATCACTAAAGATAAAATGAAACGTATTAAATGTTAGCTTATTTCTCTAATAAAACCATCTACAATAGGTACTCTCTAACTTATAATAATTAATAAAATGTATGTGTAAAAATTCATAATTCCTAATATGTTTACTATTCGTATGTACGAATAGTAAACATATTTATATAACTTTTTAGATAATTTCTTATTGAATTTTAAATGACAATCATAAGATTTTTTTTCTATTTCGAGATTTAAGTACATTTGAACGTGAAACATCTGCGCTCCGTTTCAATTTTCTATGAATCGGGTAATTTTATGTAACCTCATTTCTTTTCTTTCAATTTCCTTTCTGTTTCAGATAAGGCATTATTAGGTACTTTATTGCTTCATTCTCCATTGGCCTATTCAAGGATTTTTAAAAAAAATCTTCGAGTGTGTATTAAAAATCTACGGAGAATTTCTGAAAGAATCTTAAACAACATTTTCATGTCGCCTTCAAAGTATCTATAAATAATTCATATATTTTTAGTTATAACCAATTTTATTATAGCTCGCAAAAATGTTTGTTTGTTTTGGCAAATATTTTTTTTTTATAAATATTAAAAGTAAATACAAATACTTAATTGCAAAAACCTCGTGTTAACTTCACATACGGATTTGAACAATCCATTTAATTTGAAACCAATTGAGACAGAAATAAAGGAATTGCAATAGCAATGAATCCCCCTCACTCAATATGTCTGGGCACGTGAAATTTTTCGCTTTTCAAATCGTTTTGTTAAATTGTCGCCACCTCTGTCCTCTGCAAATAGATGGGCATTTAGCATTGGCGCCGGAGACGCATTAATTACCCTATAAATAAATGTTTAGTGGAGAAAACACGGTGAAAAATTCAAGAAACAGGCTAATTGATGACTCCGTGTTCACCGCATTATTCGCTCGTGCTGGCAACCGGGCGATATCGTTTATCAACATATTTTAATAGCTCTTAAAGTACTTTACACTTTTAGATGTGTAATAGTTTATTTAATTTAACATGATGTCCGCTTAGCAGAAACAACTATATTTATGACTGGTACGCTGACGCCAGTAACACTGAAGTTATGATTACGTTCTTTAGTTTTTTATATTTTCTATTAAAAATCCGATATTTATTTAGCTTTTAGCGAAACTTATGTACAAAACACTGATAGCTTTACAAGTTTTGTATTCCTTACACGAATAGTTAAACCATCTACGGAACCCTACAAAAACTAATTCGTATCATACTGTGACATTGTTGGCTTACAAAAGTACGAAATTAGTTTTCAGGCTACAATACCCTTCACGTGGACAACGCAACTGTTGTTATATCTGTGCCGTAACAATCTGGTTGAAGATTACCTTCGCTTGTCGCCGCGCAGACAACTCTTTTATGTTGGAATATTGCTGTTTTGCCAGCATGAAAAGCTTAATTCGAAATAACAATCTATTATTATTAGCTCTGATCAATTTTGGTAAAGCTTCCAATGTCAGAACAGCACATGATATTGATGATCTTGTCCTGGATACTTTTTACTCATGAGAAAACTTATACTCTTATGCTTGAGAAGGTCCAAAAGCGTTTTCTGAGGTTCCACTACAAGAAAAGGTTTACGATTGTTATGATAACATCTATGTTAAATAAACAATTTGAATTTACGATTAGGTATAAGGCAAACAATGACCAATTTTGTTAGACTCCCTAAAGTCGAAAGAACGAACGACGATTTCTTTGATTTTTTTTCTTTGAAACTTTTTTGTTCTGATAAAGTCCTAAATATTTTTCTGTGACCGAACACAAAATGTGATAACTCTTCACTAAATGAGATATTGGCAAAGATTGTTGCGTATGGCAACTTGCCAAAATAATCTAAACTAACACACAAGTCACTAGATTTTATTGTTATTGTCCTGACATTTAAAAAAAATATTCTTTATCAGAGTAAGTATCAATAAGTTTCGGTTTATTCGATGCACGTCGTACTTATTATACTTATAATACTTTCTCCCGTGTCTTATCTTATTTCGTAGACTACATTAGGTGGATAGAGGTGCACTTTGGTTCTATCATCCGTCTCCATATGCCAGGAATATGATTATTTTGATTGCTTCCCGGTTTCCTTCGTTCTTGATATTTCTTCGAATAAGATTTGTAGGAATGTGAATCTCATTACATTTTCTTCGGTAGCTATCAGTACTAATAAACTACTCTCATGTTTATTGTTTTATAAAATTTTGAAATAAATTGAACCTTGTAAATAAATTAATGTTAAACATAGAAACGCTTCTCAACTAAATAGTGCCATCTCTAATTTGTAGATAGTCGTTCGTGCCTAGGACAGAAATAAGCAGTATAAAATTTCAGTCATTACATTTACTCATAAATAAAGCTGGTTCAGCCATTGTTTTTCTCCACATGGCGTCTCCTGGCTGTGACGGCCTCCCACAGTCTCCTGACAACGGCTGCGGTTGATAATGACATTCATGGAACTCGCGTAACGCTCACTGACAGCTGCTGTCGCGAACATTTATAAAGGGTTGGGGAAATCTTAGAATTACGATGAATTTCTCGTCGAATCTTCATAGCCGACTTGGTGGTTTACAGGGTGAGGAGAGGACACTAACGACTTCGTGCTTCTAATTTAACAACACCTAAAGAAGCCCAAAGCTTATTAGAAAATTCATGTTTCTGACCCCAAACGTTTAGTCATCGACTCTACGTTAATTTTTGAAAGTAAACGCAGATTTAGTTTTATCACAGAATATAATTTTTATAACATATAGAAATCAGATATTAAATAGCATACTAGCCAGTTTTAGAAGGGACAGTAGGTACCTACAGACATATTGCCAATTGAGAGCGCGTTACTAACATTAAATATGTAGCAGAGGCAGACTAATATTAAACTGAACGCCCCAATCCCGGAGAACAAAATAATTAGTACAAGAACCACTACATATTGGATAACTAAAAATTGCGGTGTCCTAGACAGGAAAATTAATTTGCCGTTACAGCAAAACTGTTGACTCTGTTAGTAAACACATTACACTAGCTAAAACCTTCTGTAGTGGAAAGTTGTTAGTGGGAAGTTGGCCAGTAAACTGATAGTGTTAGAGCTTGTACATAGTTTAACCACTTCTAACGATATTATCTGCCTTAGAAATAGAAAATAATTTATTTGCAACACAAGACAAATTAAACATAAGTAGGTAGCATAAGTAGGTAGACTAAACTAAAATATAAGACATAAATAATAAATTATAAATAAATACTTAATAGAAACCAAAACCTATTTAAAAGAATACCTAATTATAACAACAAAACTAATCATAGTGCTGCAAAATGGATCCTAACCTATAGCCTTTATATTTCTGTAGGGGTTCGTCCATCTCCTGATTGAGTGGGTGTTTTCTAAATGGCAAAACGTTTCATATTAAAACACAGCCGTTCCTATTTGTACAGCTAGCACAGTTCAATCTCTAATCCCGTGCCGGTTTCAAAAAGCTCTTTAATAGATTAGAGAAACAATTTATCAGCGAACCAATTGGCTCAGTTCGTGTAATTCCTCTGCGTTATACACGTACTGTACTCGTTCTTATGTATAACTAGCCGTCGCCCGCGGCGTTGCTCGCGTTCTAGACCCTTTAGAGTGTGACTTTTCAAAATTCCTTTCTTAGTGCACCCCTACACTATATAAGGATACTACCCTCCAAATTTCATACCTCTACGACTTATAGTTTAGGCTGTGCGTTGATTCTCTGTCAGCTTCAAAAGAGTTTTATATATATATATATTGATATTGATGATGATGATGATGATGATATTTTAATCTTGTTTAAATCAACCGTATTAGTAACAGAATTCTTCTTGATAAAGCTGCAAAAATTAAATTGACTCGTGCATAATACCAGAACACGGCTATTACACAAATTGACAGATGTTTTATTCATCGGTCCAATCATCCAAACCACTGAGAGTCGTTCAAAGGCGTCAGAGACTATCAAAATAAGAAATCTCCTGTTATTGACATTCGTCCCCGTTCACGGCACGTGAAACCAGCTTCGTTAGAGAGGGAGAATCATTTTCAAATTCACAATTAGACCACAATAATTGGCTTAGTTAACCAATGTTTTCATTCAAAATGTCGCTTACGGTAAATTTCCTATACAGATAACGATTTTGGGTGCTTAGATTCGAATAATGAATGATGCTTTGAATTGAACGTCTATCTCAGCGGAATATTCTTTTGAATTCTTTTAGCTGTATTCTCTCTGTCTGTCTTTGGTTTAGAATGTAAACATTGGTCATTCTATGTATAGGTATCATGTTTAAGCTCATTATCTATTATGCCATTCATTAAAATCTAAAAACATATATAAAACTCTTTTGAAGCTGACAGAGAATCAACGCACTGCCTAAACCATAAGTCATAGAGGTATTCATTTGGAGGGTAGTGCACTAAGAAGGAATTTTGAAAAGTCACACTCTTATAGGGTCTAGAACGCGAGCAACGCCGCGGGCGACGGCTAGTGCTGTATAAAATATCGCTTCGGTCAATTATGCATCGATACTACGAGTGTCATGCTGTATTGTATACAGCAGTCGAACGAATCGACTGATGTGGTCGGCATCGAGAGCGACAATATTATCTGCCTGTCCATGTCCAACCTGTCACACAGATTCGGGTGTTGCGGCGCAGGCCTCTCGAATATGTCGATGCAGAGGACGTGTGGTAAAAAACTAAATCAAATGCGGTAAAAACGTATCGAACATCCGAAGCTTTGATAGATTGTGGTACTACATTGTTGCATAGTTTTTGGAAATTTATTTTGATGTATGATTAAATGATTACAGATACTTACTGAATTCAACTGCAAAAGTTGTCACATAAAATTAGCAAATTAACTTATTGAACAACCGAACAAGTTGATCGTACTAGCTGCTTTTATCTTACCTACACGCGGAAGACCCCACATCTAATAACTCTTACAAAAAAAAATTTAACTCCTCGAAAAGCGCAAAATCTTTCTCGTGACAGGCGCATTTCCCGTCACAACTAGTCATTGTATGCAAAACGTCGCTTGCAGACGGCATTGTGCCCAAGATTAAGGCTGCCGTTCCATTATTCACCGCACCCGAGGGCTACGCAACCCTATTCCACGGATGATTAGTGATGTCTCGCCCACCTGGTAAATCCTACTCTTTTAGTGTTGGGACATTCCCGATTCCTGAAAATGTTCTCCGTCTGTTTTTTCTGGGTTTCGTTATTACCAACGAATAAAAGTCAGTATGCTGAGCTAAGTTGGGTCAAAAGTTTGAAGACAGCGCGACTTTGGGACACATTGACTTGGGATATCTATCAAGCAGTGTAGGCCTGTAGAATGTTATAAAACATGATCTTACAATTCCCTGTTGAGCACCTTGTCTCTGGTTTTTCCAAGGCATCACTAGCCACAAACTCAGACGACTTAATCAGGCCTGTAATCGGAAAAAAACAATGCTAGATTGAATGGAGGTAGGCCTCCGGGCGACTCCTTTGCGTCTCGTCTCTGATTGCTTTTGGAATTGAGCAATCATTTGGTTGGTATATCGCTTTTTCTTATACTGACTTTTTTGTTGTTTTACTATTCTCATATTCTTTGCTTTTATTATCGTAAAATTTAATGATGCATAGCTTAATTGTATTTTCTACTGCGTCGTAAAACTAATTATAATGTAGTTTCGTGGGTTTAGCTTTATCGATTCCCTGAACGATTTGCCATTCGATCTTCCAGAACTCAATTTTCCCCCGTATTGGAAGCCAAATCCCTGGTGACAATTTATCCTTCATTTCATAAGACATTTCGCACGAACAGTCCCCTTGGAACTTGGAAAATGGTGACACGTGATCCTCTCTATCCATAAATTTTATTGGAAAATCTGCTTTGGACGGCACTGTAATAGAGTAGAAGTTTACTTGCCAACGGGAACTTGTAACGAGTCACGTGGTCAATTTCCCCTTTCGATTTATAGGTACAGGTGAACAATTTGTATGTACAGGTACTTGATAGAAGGGTGGCTACTGGCTATTGACAAAATTTGAATGCACGAGTACACTACACGTCCCCTTTGATTAGTCAAACGTTTAAAGAAATAATTGAATTGCACCACGCACAAAATGCAAAATTTTGATGTCTTTGTTTATTTTTATTGCAAGCAGATGATCTGCATTTTTGATTTTGTACTACTAACATGCGAACAATCTAATCAAAAAAGATATATAAACACTATTTTTAAATAGGTAACATGTAAGCCAGTCGTAAAAGTTTTTAGAAACCGCTACAATCAGAATTTCTAATCGAATTTTTGGTTTGTGGAATTTTTTCTTACTGCCGAGTGCCAAGTATTCGATGATCAAAAAACGGGAGATAGAATTTTTAAATATGAAAAATACTGTATGATTTGAACCGTAAGATAGAATGCTGCGCGCGGAATCCACGGAAGCTGCGGTTGCGGTCAAGATGCGTGAATGTGATGCAAGGATTTCGCTCGGATGAGCTCACATCCGCTCCCGTGCAGAGCAGCCCAGACGGAATGGCGCGGGCCGTTGCGGTCGACTAGATCACACGTGCTTACTGAAGAATTTACGACATATCAGTTAGGTAATACAAATTCTTGGTATCATTTTCTATCACGAGTTCAAGGTGGAGGAACAAGATTCAAACGATGACGTCCCACTTTGGAGTATTGTAAAAATAGCACATGATACTTTTGCCACCTTTATTATGTGGCTTGATTATCAAGGAATTGCCAGTTAGAATATTATCTGAAGGCTCTATAACTAAAGTAAAAGCTTTTATTTTATTTTTATTTATCTCTTATTCTCTTTTATAAATATAGGTTACTCGGAAGAATTAAACAAATCTCTTATATCCTAATAATTATTATACTGGTTCCCCTTTGATAGTATTCTAGCCCCAACCTTACTGAATATTTTAGGGTTCAGAATACCTAGATCATTAACATACTTCATATTACCAACTGTGGTAGTGATATCTAAGCACGTACCGCGAACAGCTAACTACATAGCTAAATCTTGTGTAATATCACCATAAGTGTATCAGTAAGATTCGATTTTACGTGCCGAGACTATGTTTGGTTATTTATTACACCTAATACTAACGAACGTGCAGGTGTGCGATTATGAATATTAATCAGAGATGAAAAGTACGTTTCCGCTTAGTTTATTTATGGACATTTTGTGCAATGCAATAGATCGAACCAATCAAGTCAATGCATTTTCATTAGGTTGGTTCTTTTACATCGACCTTATTTTCTTCGGGTACATATTTTTCCGGCAATTTTCTTTGTTTGTAGTTGTTTTTTCACGACACTAACCCACGACACGACACTGAAGATCGTCATACTGTGGGTAGGGTTGTAATCGTATCTGATTGCCGGTTGTCGTTACTCGTGTCGATAAATACTGTACTCTTCTATCTAGCTCAACTACAAATCTTTTTTTTTTTTCAATCCTGAACGATAGCCATTCGCTTCTCTTTGGTCAAACAAATTACTTCCCTTCCCTTTGCGAATTTGATTCTTTTGATCATTGGAAAATCAATTTCGTCGCCCCTACCAGCCTTTACCACAGTTCGCCGGACGTTTGTTGGTCAGATGGACAAAGCGATTGTCTATAAAGTAGGTTTCTTTTAGGTTTATAGGCGCTTGCTAGTCTATCTGTCAACCTTGTTATCAACTTACTTGTTAACTTAACTATTAACATATTTTTTACGCCTAGGAGCTTTTTAGCTTTTATGATTATGACAAGTACCTACCTATAAAATATCTAAAATTAAATAAATACATATATACTCTAGAATACGATAGTGTAGAATAAATAAAGTAGTTGCGCTTCCGCGGTGCCATCATCATCTTTTGCCAAAATACTAGGCTTAGTGGGCATAATTATGTTTCTCTCTTGCCTAGATATTTTTCCGCGGCTTGCTTTATAGTTTCAACCTTTCTATTTAGTTTGTTGAGGATCGTTGCGACGTACATACTACTAGTGTGTAGTAGTGTAGCAGTAGGCAGGCAATGTGCGCTAATTCGTCAAAGGGCGCGGGCGGCGCGCCCGGCTCGCTTTGGCTCGCTTTGTCTCAGCTTATGGTAATCAACGCTGCGTTTGTGGATTTCATTCGAACTCTCGTTTAATGAACTGGATGTATTAAGCACGTGTTGGTAATTACATGGTAATTACAATTAGTTTGTGTTCAAATATAATTATTAGAACGTTGTAATGAATACTGACTGGCTGATTACTAAATGTAATGTAATGTTTTGAGGGAGGGGTACAGTAAGCGGAAAGCTCATAGGCTCCAGGATTCATTATTCTAAACTCATACGTACCTAGTGGGATTGAAGGAGAAGTGGTAGTGATCACCACAAAGTAGGTGCCGCTTTTTATGAACAGTAGAATAAAATAGCATAACTAGCAGTCTGCCTAATATAACGTGAAACCTAATCCTCTCTGCCAGGGTCTGTACTTCGTCCGATAGTATCAATACAAAACATTGCCGTCGTAGTTTCAGGAGAGGTAAAGCTAAAGAGTATTACTGAAACCCCATGAAACACCATGTCGAAAACTTTAAACGTGCTTACCTATGTAAAAAGAGTAAGTTTTCCATAGTAGTACCTAATAAAAAATTTAAAAAAAATTGTAGGTAGTAATAAGTACTATTATACTAATCAGAGTACATGTTATATTATGTAGTTACTAGCTGATACCCGCGACTTCGTACGCGTGCGAAACTACCAAATCTGTCAACCAGTATACGATGAACCTCGTAGCAAATGGCTGCTTTTGGTTTAGAGAGTTCAAGCTGTATCTTAAGAATCCACGTCTTTGATTTCAATCAAATATAGCCTATGTTTCAATCCGGAAAAACGGCTTTCGTATGGTATAAGTTTCGTTGAAATTGGTCCAGTAGTTTAGGCATGATCCGCGAACAAACCGACAGACAAACTTGATTTTCGGAATCAGAATCGTTTATTTAGTACATCTGCATATTTAGTTTATCCATATCTTTAATTTCAGTCTTTGGCTGTTTTACAGTTTTATAATAGTATAGATAGATACAGAAGGATGACGACAACGCGACGGCAAAATGATTCGCTCCGAAAATCATAGCCAACGTACCTACCTCTACTCTACTGATGCGACAAATTGGACTGATAGCTTCAAACTGTTTCGCATCGCATCATCTAGGCAAATGAAATGATCACCATCGTGTGTTTCGATAATTACACGCGTGTATCAAAATGGGCAGCCTTTTGTCCAGAAAATACATCAGTAGGGCCACTCTTGCCGGTTCTTATTCTTTTTTTTATTTATGGCCTCTGTTCGTCATTTTCTTGCCAGTTCAGACTGGACCCGGATTTTGAAAAAATTGTGTCATTTGGTACTGTAAAATCTTGGAAGAATTATAAACATCTTCCAAGTGTAAAATGACATGATTTCTTTCAAAACCTTAGATCTAGATTTGAATTGTGGTGAGAGTAACCTATACCTTAGAACTGTAATTCAGCATTTTAGAAAGATTAACTAAATAAATAAATAAATAAATATTCTTGGACATTACACACAACGCCCTCTAGTCCCAACACACATGTTTGTTCTCGGTGGGGATCGAACTCACGAGCCACAGCACGGAAGGCAGAGCTATGACGCCTGTCTAAAATAATGTTATGAAGAAAAAAAGACTCATTTTTCTCATATAGATAGTAAAAACAGTAGTTAGGTACTTGTAGTACCGGGTACCTAATAAAATCGTTACCTACCCAAATAAAGTAATAGTGAATGCGATCGAAAAGCACGCCGATACTTTATTGCACCCGCTGGAGGGAAACAGCTTTGAAAGGTTACTCTTATAATCTGTCAAAGAGTTGCGAGGATACTCCGTGATTTATTGGCAATGCCACAGTTGAGATCATTCAGAAGGACAAAATCATTTTCATGAACGCAACCTCTGCGAACAGACTTGCTGGCTAACTGCTAACATTGCTTGTTAACTGTTAACAGATCACTGTTGCTACAAAATATTCTCATTGCAAATTAAAATAAAATACCTAGGTAGTTAAGTATTGATACGACAGAGAAACAATTGTAGTGTTGAATTTTACGCTTGTTATTCCCCAATTCTGCAACGGGAAAGCCATTGACAGTTTTATACAATAACTAACCGTCGCCCGCGGCTGTGCTCGTGTGGTAGCAGAATACAGACAGTTTTGAAACTTTAAAAAATCCTGATCCACGTGTTGAGTCAATTTATTTGAGGCATATGTACTTAACAGTAACACCAATTTTCAATGGGCTTCAGGTGCGACTTTTCAAAATTCCTTTCCTAGTGCACCTCTACACAGTTCACGCATAAATTATTGACAAATGAGTAATGTCAAACAGAGGCAGAGCTATTTTAAGTGGTGAGTGACGTTTCAGTATTCCGGCCTATGACTTATAGTTTAAGCTGTGTGTTAAGTGTCCGTGAATATTTATTATTTATTTATATTTATTATAGTTTTAATAAATCATCAGTAAAAAAAACCATTAGAAGTCACAGCCATTACAATAACATTGACGTAATATTGTTGTTGTATTGGTTCACTGCAAACATTCAACTGTGGTCAAAGCTTAGGTGGCGCTCAGTATCATCCGCAACTCAAAGGGCGCCGACAAAGAGCCGCCGCGCGCGGTGCGGGCGGTATTAGCGGCCCGTTTGATACCCCCTCCCCCTCACAGGGTTGACAACTCAGCCATGACCTACGACAAACCTCTCAATCAAGTTTAATTGCGTTTTAAGTAACCGTGCACTGATAATAGGATATTAATTGAGTGCCTTTGATGTGTTTTATGTGATGTTTTATTGGTTGTTTCAATCTAATGGTATTGTCGTTGGCATTTAATTAAATTTTGCATTTTAAGCAATCGTTTAGAATTTTAAGCTTATGTGAATAAAATTATCCTTTGATGACGCAATACTAAACTAATCATCCTAAAATTCAATGTTAAAATTCATCTACAATTCAAATTACTTACTTCTAGGGTTCTGTTCTGCCAAAATTGAAGGAATTGCACTCAAAGGTTAATTTAATTTTCTTTAAAATAATTTATAAATTATATACAATAAGCACATATATGTACGTAAAGTAATCGTAATTTAATAAGATAAGTACTAAACTTGTTCCCTGCTGCATAAATTGTGGAAAAAACAGCCATCTGCGTCGCCAGCGCCAGGTGCCATGCCAGCCCTAGCGCCCCCCCTAGCGGCCTCGGGCCGGGCACAAAGTGAGTGTGTTACTCTTTAACCTGCGCGAATCGCGACCGGCTAAACTTACCACTCCGCTAAATAAAGTTAAAAGGCTCCTAGCTACCTACAGCTTTGTCTCGGCTCTCCTTTGATGTGCGGCCGAGAACATCCCCCCACTTACCACCCCCACACTCGCAAACAGTTTACCGCAAGCTACAACTATTGCCTTTAATGCCTTCCATTGAAAGTGCCTACCCCTCCCCGATTGATTAGTGTGTAAGGAAATTCTCAGGAAACTCGATCAAAGTGATTTGTCTTTGATGACTGATTGATGTTATCCTTGGCTTTTTGAGTAGCTAAAATTGTTCTGTAATTCTGTAAATGAAGAAAATGTTTTATTGGGCTACAAAGCTCTTTATAATATTGTAAAAGTTTGTTTATCTATGTATACTATTATAAAACTGTAAAAAAAGCCAAAAACTAAAATTAAAGATATGGGAAAACTAAATATGCAGTTCTACTAAATAAACCATTCTGATTTCAAAAATCGAGTTTGTCTGTTGGTTTGTTCGCGGATCACGCCTAAACTACTGGACCAATTTCAATGAAACTTATACCAATCAGTTAGAAGCCCTTTTTCCGGATTGAAACATAGGCTATATTTTATTGAAACCAAAGACATGGATTCTTAGATCTCTCTAAACTAAAAGCAGCCTTTGACACGAGGTTCATCGTATGCTGGTTAACAGATATTTTTTGGTGGAAAGTTTCGCACGTTTACGAAGTCTCGGCGGGTATCAGCTAGTTTCTTTATAAGAGGCTATCTGCAAAACATAATTATGTAGAAGCGTTTTCCTAGTAGGTATATTTAAGTATAATCTATGAATGGCGCTCGCGAAATGAAAGGACTAAACCTTTTGATGTTGCGGACTTGTAAAACCAATCATGCGGTGTTATTCCCTTTTAAGTTGAGTCTCTTTTCATAGAGTAATTTATTATTATACGACTTTTCGTAAGCCCATCATATAAGTAGTAATTTATTTATGGTCTAACGTGTAAGTAAGTAAAGTTTCACAAAAAATATATCGGATGGTTTCATGTTGCTCTGTGGCATTTTCCGCCCTGTCTGTACCTAAGTGGTATACTTAATTATCATTTTTACAGCTTACAACTTACATAGGTTTGTTTTTATAGCTCATTCTTATCCTACTAATATTATAAACGCGAAAGCTTGTAGTATGGATGGATGGATTTTTGTTACTCCTTCACGTACTTAAAAACTACTGATCCGATTTTGATGAAACTTGGAATATATTGTCCGTGACCTGGATTAACACATAGGCTACTTTCTATCCCGAAAAATCAACGGGATCCAACGGGACGCGAACGAAGTCTAGTTTATAATAATTTGCTAAATTATTGAGGTAGCTCTAGTGTAGTCAAATAACAATAAATTGGGTCAGAGCTTCAACAATATTTTAAGATTACTAAATTACCTGGCCCTAATTGTATCTAGTAAATAATTAGGAAATTCTGTAACAGTGGTCATCTTCTGATGCTGGCTGCTGTCTGAAAAAACAATGTACCTTATTACCTACACTCAATTTCTCCTATTGTTTCAGATTAACTAGCTAGCAATAATATAACAAGAAACAAGATGCAGCGGCAGTAAGCTGCTAACCAGGTTTGTACTAATTTTTTTACTACTGACTGGCATACCCTATTCGAGTCCTTAGTTTAGTAGTACTAGTTCTGCCATCTATCGGTGATTTTTGGTATCGCTAAGCAACAATGTATGCAAAGCAGCATTGTGAGATGAAGCGAGACTGGTCGCTGCTGTTTTCGCTTTTTGTCAGTAGATGGCGAAGTCAGCTGGAATGTGGCAGTTTATGATGTCTTTGACATGCTACTGTCACTGTCAAGTCAAATCTGACCATATACCCGGTTTGACGTATATCTTGTTTTGTTTGTTGATTGTTGTCCCAAAATCAAATCATGTTGTGAAAATCCGTCCGATCCGAGCCAAGCTTTGTTCTTTAGTTTTTCCGAAGTTTTTAAGTTATTGCTTTACATTATGCAAGATTAGATTTATCTGTACCAACTTTTCAATCAAAAGCACCAGTTTCCGTGTTCAGTTTAATTCATCGAAGGCGCTAAAAAAATATATCTTTACTTCTACAGTTCTCACGATAGTTTTCTCTTGATTTTTTTAATATTTTGGGGCTAGAAACTGCCAACAAGAACTGTGCTCTGATAATATTACACGACAGTTACTCGTCGACGAAACAGCAGTGTAGGTTTTACGAGCAGGCTGGGCCTTTTGTTTATAAATGGTTTCCTGTGTTTATACTCGTAATTTTCAATGAAATTTTATTGAATTGTGTCTAAGCAGACGTCACACTACGCCTGTTATCTGCACCCTCTGAATTTCTTCTAATTTCATTCACAAAATGTTGCTGATGTTTTGATACAGTAAGTTTAGTAATCTTGGGTAGATAAGTATTTTTAGGTATTCTATTAGTATGTATCTTTTATTATTTCAATACACAAATTTCTCAAATGTTGGTCCTCAAATTCCTCCTCATTGTAGATAGCAATAGAATAACCCTTCAAACTATCCGCTTGAAATTTCAAACCTGGCTGTCAGTTGGCCGTTATTGATTTCATATTTAACATGATCCCTATAATAATACAGGCATACAATATGCACGGACCGAAGCCACATCGGAACCCCATTGTGTTTAGCATTCAGTCTCCGCATGGATCTCTCACTCGTGCCTCAACCGCTGAGTTGCGCAGCCGTGCCATTCTGAATAAAAGCTTTTTACTAACATAAAGTATTAATATCAATTTATATTTCTAAAAATCATAATACCTTTAACCTCAATAGTTTAACTTACAGTGTACACAATGAACATGGTAAGGTCTATTGTGATATTTTTTCTCCTTGGTAGTTTTTTTTTTATATTACTTATTGAACCGTGAAGTTATGATATAATTTGTTTTGACATGATCATAATAAGTTTTCCCCTCATGGGTTAATGGTAAAATTATGGTTGAAAAGATTTCTTTTAACATTTTTTATGAAATAACTCACTAGAGTTTATTTCGGGTTGCAGACGTGAAACATGATATTTTAATATGTTCTATAAGTAGGTTAATTTCATATTTGATATAGGTTTAGATGATAATAGATTCCTTTGTGTAGCATTTTGCTCAGCCGTAGTGCTACCTAACCAGCATGGATCGATGCCGGAGACTCTTGACTCCGGCACGCCCCCTCATTTTTTTCTTGCTGTCCCGTTCCAACTCGTACAAATGTAATGTAGTACATCCTATGCTATGATCCTTATTGTTTGGTGTATTGATTTTTTACTGAGGCTTGGTGCTTTCTGTCTACGCAAGTGATTTTTGGTACCGAGTATGGACGCTTGGGTTTCATTGTGTTATCTTGAGTATTGACTGGTAAGGAATTGACATTTATGGAAGTTCATGTTAGTAATTCGGCAGCATAACACTAGGAAATGTAAATGTTTTTTTCAATATTAAACAAAATTGTGGTATTTTAACTTATTGAAATGAGATTATGTAATTTATTAGCAGAATTCAATGGGTTTTCAAAACTGTCTGATGTAGTGTTAGTTTCATAATAAATGTAAAATACGATTACTATTGATTTTCTCGTCGCGTGCCTTACGTGGCTTACAGACGCGTCTATCCGCATCGACCTCTCACAATAGCTTTACAGATTAGTGTAAACACAGATTTTGATATTTACTTATTTGAAAAACAACCCACCTAAGATCATCGTTATTTACACTCGTTCCGTTATTTGATAATTTTGAATTAAAATAGCTCATTTTGGAAATCTATAGAGAGAAGCCAATGTCCAACTATGGACTTCTTACAGGCTGATGTTCAGATTTCTTCTTATTTTTTAGTGATTTGGTAGAGTAGGTGTTTGATATCGTGTTTCGGTTACGCAGGTGGTGTCTCGCCATGCAGCGCGCGGGTGGGACAAGGGCCTGGGCGCCATGAGCCACACTCCTACAGGCGGCCACCCGCAAGGTAAGCTGCCTTCCACGAACTCGTCAGATACCAACTTCATGACATGATGTGACCAGCAAGTAGCAATCTAGAGACGTAGTCACCTGCAAGTGACGTCTTTCGTGTATGGGCTCGAGTGTTTAAACACCCGTATATCCGTTCAAGTCTAATTCTAGTGTAATTCAGTATTGCGTTGATATTTCATGAAATTATGGTCTAAAAATGTTGGAATCCAAATGGTAAAATTGTTAAACGTTGGTAGCCCTGTTTGATCTGAACACGGAATTATTGGAGCGAGGTGGCGAAAGGGGTCTCCTGTCGTCGATTGATTGGACTCCCTATTTTCGCACACTCACTAGATCGACGTCAAGGATAATAATGATGAATCTGTAATAGATTTTTAGCAAGCGTAGTGTAGGTAGGTCGTCCTCCGGCAAGGGGGGGCGACGATCTGCGAAATGTAGCGCTAACACTGGATGAGAAGAGACGAAGTCCTGGGTCAGTAGCGCGTCTTGGGAGAGACCCCCATCCAGCAGTGGACCAATGTAGGTTGATGATGATGACGTAGATCTAGCCGAGATTTCCTTTATACTCATCGTATTTGTTTACGGTTCCTTGACAGTACTTACTGCATTTTACCGTATTAGATTTGTTATGATATATAATTGTCATGATGTCTAGGTTGGGATCACAAGCTTGCTGACAGGTCGTCGCTGCCGCCAGCGCCCGGGGAGGAGAAGACCAAATCTCAGTCCAAACATGTGTTCACACAACCACATTTGTCCAAGTAAGTACTACTATCAAACTTGACACCTGAAACGCCGCTGAACCGTAGCGTTTTGAACGGTGTTACGGTTTTAGGCTATTTAGTATTCTACGAGTCTACTAGTGAACAACTAAATTAATGGCTGAATAATTGGCTCTGAAGTTAAAATAGTGCTGTGCACAAATTGTTGGCTTACCTAAATAAATAAATAAATATAACGTTATTCGTTGTAGATTAGTAAAATTGAGCCACAGTCCTAAGGGCCATCTTGTTGTGGATTTCTTGTTACTGTACATTCCACCAAAAACCTTCACAACACAATCCTTACAATCGATTGGTTTTACAATCAAGAAAATCCTTACAAACAATATGCACAAGATTCAAAATGTCAAACATGCACAATGCACAAGGGTTTGCGGTGGAAACGCAAATCGATATATTCACAAAGTTGTGCGTGTGTTATAGTGAATGTTTTTTGGTGGAAATGTACAGTAAGCAAGCAAGCTGGTATGAGCCATAATAGTCATAATAGTATTTATTTGTAAATACATTACACGTCATATTATATAAGGTAAATTTTATACACTGGCGGTCTTAGGCGGTCCCTGCTAGAGCCGGGACCAACACTAACGGTCACCCATCCAAATAGTGCCGCACAGAACGTTGCTTAACTTAGATAATCGGTTAAGATCGGCTAAGCAAGCAAGGCTAAGCGCCACGAGCACTTCAGTAATGACAACTACACATGGCTGATGGTTGTGTTGTGACAGGATGGGCATGGTATGGCGCGAGCAGACGGAAGGGTCGTCGGGCTCGTCGCGGTCGCCCACCTCGCCGCCGTACATGCGATGGGCCAAAAGTCTGCACGAATTACTCGAGGTAACACCACTCATTCATAGGACTTAATTCTTTTAAAGTTAAAACTGCTAGACTACACTATTGTCTAGTAGTTTTAACTTTTTTCGTTGACCGCATCAACGAAGCTGAGGTCTCTCCTGTGTTTATGCTCTGCTCACGTTATTGGAGTACGCCAAGCTACTCGCTCTCATACCAAAAACACAATGAATATTTGCTGAATTCCGATATGTGACTCCAGATTTAAATAAATAAATAAATATTCTTGGACATATCATACAACACTCTAGTCCCAAACTAAGGAAAGCTTGTACTATGGGAACTAGATTGCTGATAGAATACTTAATATAATTTTTTTTTAAATACTTATGATACATAGTAACACAGAACGAACATCTATGTTTGCCACACACAAATGTTTGTTCTCGGTGGGGATCGAACCCATGACCCACAGCAAGGAAGGTAGAGCTACTTACTACCGACTGAGCCATGACGCTTGTCAAGTTCAAGTTTAATCTAATGTCTTCCTGGTCTAATCTCAAGGAGTGTCATGAAGTATGTTGTGTTATAGGACGCAGAAGGAGTGCGTTTGTTCCGCAAGTTTGTGGGCGGCGCGGGCGGACTGCACGTCGACAGACTTAACTTCTACTTCGCGGTGCATGGACTACGGCAGGAGACAGAGTCTAGCAAGATCCGACAAGTTGTCTCAGCCATATACAAGTAAGTTATTGCAATACACACTTATATACACAATCCAGCTCATTTTAGTTACATAAAAAACTTGATTTTGTTTGTTTGTGATTTTCAGTGTTTGATTTCTGTTGTCAGATTTCTCCGCAAGTCTCAGCTAGCGATGCCTGAAGACCTGAAACAGCAGGTGAAAATGGGTCTCAAGGAAGGTTCTAACATCGAGAAAACTATTTTCGACACTATGGAACAAGAGGTTAGTTGGAATTTCGTAATTGACAACACAGTATACTCCAAGCTCCTGACATCCTACTTATTATTATAAACGCGAAAGTTTGTAAAGATGTTTTTTACTCTTTCACGCAAAAACTATTGATCCGATTATTGGATGAAACTTGATATATATATTGCCCGTGACCTGAATTAACACATAGGCTACTTTTTATCCCGGAAAATCAACGGGATCCAACAAGACGCGAACGAAGTCGCGGGCGGAAGCTAGTCATTTATAGTTTTAGGGCGTCTTCAATTTAGACGTTTCGTGTCGGACCGCTGCAGTGCCGAAGCGGTGCGTTTGTCGTATGGCGCACGGTCGGTCATTGGTTTTCATACAAAGTGCACGGAGCGGCAACAGTGCGGCGTCGGTACCGAGAACGCTCGACGACAGGACGGCAACGTCGTTTCAACAAGAGCACTAACTATAATGTTTCTTCGTCAGAGTTCATGACGTAACTGCTGTCAAATGAATTTAAACATCACTAGCATACAAACGCACGGCAGTCAGATACGCTTTCAATTTAAGCGTTTGGTATCGAACTGCTACCGTACTGCAGCGGCACGGCAGCGGGTTATAACCAGAGGCACGGTAAACGTGCGGCAGCGGTCCGACACGAAACGTCTTAATTGAAGGCGCCCTTATTGACCCGAGCCATTTATTTATTTATTTAATACTTTATTGCACAAAATTATAAATTTGTTACAAAGGGTGGACTTAATGTTGAACGCATTGTCTGCCAGCCAACCCATAACACAGTATAGCACAACTATAAGGCTGTCAACTCTTGTTTGTCAGATGACGCGAGCTATCACTGAGAGTACATACCAAGCGTTCCTGCGTTCGGAAGCGTACGTGTCGTACGTGAGCGCGGCCACGCAGCCACTGTCCTCGCCTGACACCTCGCCGCCGCACGCTGTGAGAGAAGTAACATTATCATACTAGCAGTTACCTACTAGTAATAATAATAATAATATAATATTCACGGACACTTAACACAACGCCTTCTAGTCCCATAGAATATGAGCCTAAGGCCAGTATGCTGATTTACTGCTCATCCGGACTCATGCTTACAGTTTTCTATGAAAATCTCTACTCAAATCTATGCTTGAATAACGATTTCTGTATTGGCATACGGGTCTAAGGGCCGAATACTGAAACGTCACTCAAATTTAAACACCACCTAAAATTGCTCTTTACAACTCATTGGCAATACTCATTGAGTTTGACATTACTCATTGGTAAGAGATGGCAATAATTTAAGCATGAACTTAATATAAGTAGCGTTTGAGTATTCGGCCGTGAGTCTTGGAAGTTCTAATCACGCATATCATGTTTACATGTGACATGTTAAATTTTGAATGCGTATTATGAATGTTTTAGCAAATGTGCTTGGTGGGCGGTCTGGCAACACTGCACGAGGGAGAGGAGCTAGAGGGCGCTGCGGGCGCGGCGCGACTCACGCACGACGCGCTACTCGCCACGCAAACACGCCGGCTGCATTCTGACATCGCACCGTTAGTATTATATACAACACTAGCCGTCTCCCGCAACGTTGCTCGCGTTAGAGTGTGACTTTTCAAAATTCCTTTCTTAGTGCACCCCTACACTATATAAGGATACTACCCTCCAAATTTCATACCTCTAGGACTTATGGTTTAGGCTGTGCGTTGATTCTCTGTCAGCTTCAAAAGAGTTTTATATATATTGACTAGTGGTTGCGTTGCGCGCGAGCTGCAAGCAGCTCGCGTCTTTTTTTTATGCCGTATTTTTATCAAAAACCCCTAAAAACCCCTACGAAACCCTAAAAACCCCTCAATCTCATTCGGATACCCCGTTGGAACGAAATCAATCGGTTAAAGTTTCGCAAAAAAAATCTACATGGCCGCCATCTTGCAATGCCCACCCTTAATTGCAATAAAAACGCACTTAAAATTTAAAAAAGTGTAAAATTTTATTCAAACCCCTCAATCTCCTTCGGATACCCCGTTGAAACGAAGTAAATCGGTTAAAGTTTCGAAAAACGGAAATGACACGGCGGCCATTTTGAATTTCTGAAATGTCATAATTTTTCTGAAATATACAGGATACAAGCTACCTGTCAGTGAAAGAACGGTAGTCATACCTTAAACTTGGTAGAACAAAGTAAGTCGCCAAAGTCGGGTCTGACTGAAAAATTCAAACTCCTATAGCATGCGGGGTTGCCAGCTGCGGGGAACGAAAATGATCAAATGTCATTTGGGTGGGCCCAATCTTGCCAGCTAGTGGAAATTTTAATTCAAAATGTCGTTATTTCTACTTTTCACGTTCCCGAGAGATAGCGGGGAAACTACCCTAAAAATGGGGAAAAATTTTCAACCAGGCAACACTCCTCTACCAACTGCACAACCGGTCCATACAATTCATCCAGGTAGGGGGTTGCCAACTACCCGATATTTCGGTTTGAAAATCGTGATTTTTTCGAAAATCGCAACTTTTTTACAAAATGGCCGCCACGCCGTCCGCCATCTTGGATTTTTGAAAAGTCATAATTTTTCTGAAATCTCAAGGATATAGGCTATCGTTCTGCATAATCGGTGTTGCCAGCTTTTGAGTTTCGTAGAACAAATTAATCCGCCAAAGTCAAAAAGTCCCAAAAACTAAAAAGTTGCAAGTCTCTCGGGGTTGCCAACCAAAAGTTACGAAAATGGTCAAATGTCATTTGGGGGAGGCCAACGCTCCTATGCAGCCCAAGTCTCTATTCAAAATGTCATTATTTCTACTTTTCATGTTTTTGGGGAAAATCTCGGAAATTACCCTAAATATGGGGAAAATTTCTAAACCAAGCAACACTCCTCATCGAATCACACAACCGCTCGGTACATTTCGACCCCCTAAAATGTTGCCATCTACCCTAAAAATGGATTGGAAAAAAGTGTAAAAACCATGACTTTTACAAAATGGCCGCCACAGCCTCCGCCATCTTGGATTTTTGAAAAGTCATAATTTTTCCTAAATCTCAAGGATATAGGCTACCCACCCTTATACTCAGTATTGCCAACTTGCGAGTTTCGTAAAACAAAGTAATCCGCCAAAGACAACCCTAAAAAGTCGAAAAATTCAAATCGAAATTGCGCGGCCGCCATCTTGTTTTTTTTTTTTTTTTCACCGATTCCCCAAATCCCAGCCTACAATCAGTCGGATGAACCGCTCGGACGCCCTCTATCTGTCATAGTTTGCGAACGCGCAAATCAACACCGACGCCATCTTGGATTTCGAGAACCGCTATAATTTTCCTCTACTCGTTTGGTGTTGATACACATTTTCGTAGAACATTATTGTGGTGTAGCTCCACTCCTTCTGTCTCTCAGGGCATGTCAATCAGTGAGTGAGTCAGTGAGTGGTAATGTAGCTTTATATAACTATAATGATGATATAATCTATTACTGTTTTATTGCTATAGTTATAAAAGTTGGCTCAGACAACAAATTCTGTATAAGTATCAGCAGAAAATTTGTACTTTTTGGTTCTCGTTTTAGACGAAAATGACTTACGAAACCACAATAAAACAAACATAAAATTATATAGACCAGATGCGTAAAAAAGGTACCTACTCGCTCAGCAAACATGCAGAAACATACCGGTTGTCCGCCTGATGTTAAGTGGTAACCACTGCATTCTATCACTGAGCACACCCAATAAGGATGTGCCCTGTGATGCATTGTACTGCGCCCATCTGAGTCCTATGCAAAAAATGTTAATATTTAACATAGATTAGGTACATTTACATACTTTTATTTTGTTAAGTAGATTATTATGTGTTATTTAGTTCATGTCTAGATAAATTATTATTTCGTTTATTTGCAAGTAGATTTGAATACAATAGAAACAAACAGAACCTTAGTTGTAAATTTTTCATCAATGTTAGTTCATAAAGTGTGACCCTTAGCCAATGCATGAGATATCCAAGCACTTTTAATGCCTATTTTAATTTCAATGCTCGCCAGAATCATACTAGTTATCATAACTTCATTTAATTTACAAGTTTAAAAAACTGACTTCAATTTGATACGTCTTCATCATCAAATGATGATGATGATAGCAGTTTATTGGGACTGTTCTATTGATCGTAAACACCACAGAAAAGCAAAATACGCAATGTCGTGTACGTGTATGACGTGGTTTTTCCAGTTATTCCTATTTAATTGCCAAATGAATGAATCGATTTTGACAAACATTTTATGGGACCAATCTGAAAGCATACCCTATCAGATAAAAAAAGAACTTTTCAAATCTGGTCATAAATGACTGTGTTCTGAGGTAGAGAACCTCTTCCTTTTTTGAAGTCGGTTAAAAATTAACTAATCACCAAATAATTTTCCAAATTTGAATTACTAGTACGACAGTGTCTTGTCTACCCTTTCCAACTAAAACAAAATTGCGTCAAGATCAACCACAAGTCATTTTACCTATGACACATTTTTTCTACAAAAGCTTCAAGTCGATATAGTTAACATACATGGCCGGCCGTACATAATTATTTATAACTAGTATGATTCTGTCATTATCTAGTATTGTTTAGTGTGTCCCCGGCAGCTTCTGACTCCGTGTATTGTTTGCCCCCATGTGTGTACCTGCATGTTCGCTGCATCGCTGCATATCGTATGCACTACGCACTGTATTACCACCCGAATACAATCTATATTCCACATGTTTTACACAATTTTCTCATCCCTATAAAAAACCATTCTTATTCCGGTCTCAATTTAATTTTATCTCGTTTTTTTCGTTCCCATTTCGTGCTCAATTACTATTCATGACCAATTATATCGGTTTATATCGGAAAATCCTATTATTTCAATTCGATTCCAAACGCTCCATTCTTCTACCACTCCGTAATTTCTCCCAACCGCGATCATTTCGACATGTACGTCGTCGATCGCGCGTTACGTTCTCCATTCGGGTGGTACAGACACAGGAAGCGGTCAGTGTACAGCGCGCACGTGTCGTACGCCGGCTACTGCCCCGCGTCGCGACAGGACTCGGAGCGAGCCTCGCTCAGCAGCGGAAGAACTGACAGCGATGCTGTCTCACTGTCTGGAAGCAGTGTGTGAGTATTCTATCCATTACCGCTCTAGCTCAACGTATTACGATCTAACCTGGAGACAGCCGGCAGTGGACAGCAAAGATTTCCACCGCGTGGTTAGCTGTAATATCACTTTGTGTGAGTACCCTAACTATTGCCGCTTTGGAGCCCCATAGCGGTACATAGCCCGAAGACAGCCGACAATGTACAGCAAACCTCTCTTACCTCCTGAAATTAGACGATAAACGGGACCCCTGACGATGAAGCCAGTGGTTTTGATACTAAACCTTCAAAACACGAGTAAGTAAACCAAATTGTTTAGAATAGTTTTAGTACAATATAGTAGTTTTGTTCAGTAAAAGTGGTAGCCCTTTAGCCAGTTGTTTTGTTGTAAGTACAAGTTTCTAGAGTTTTATAGTTTTTTTTTTGTATAGTTGAATGATGCTTAGTTACCCCAGCACTAATTTATCATTCATTAACATTTATCATTTATATTTCAGTGAAAAAATCAACTCTATAGTTAACAAACCATTTCGAAAACCGATTGGCTTATCATCACAAGAATTTCAATTCTAAAAACATTGCCAAAAACAGAAAAACTCAAAATTTTTCGTTTTTAAATTTAACTATCCCGTACGTCTAAACCAAAAGTAATATTATGAATGTGTATGGCCAACAGAGATGGGATGTCAGTTCGTCGCGAGTCGCGCGAGTCAAGGCATCGAGCGAAATTACACGGATTGGATCGACACGCAGTCATCAATAAAGAGCAGGATGTCGCTATGGTAATAAAAACAACACGTTTAGGGCGTATTTCCACCAGAGCTAAGCTACGTTGCTAGGGATGTGTTTGATATTCACCAATAAAGATCGTTTGTTTTCATAATAAACTATTCCTATTGGTGGATGTAAAACACAACCTTAGCAATAATAACAAAGTAATAATAAATAATTACACACAACGCCCTCTAGTCCCAAACTAAGCAGAGCTTGTACTATGGGAACTAGATTGCTGATAAAATACTTATATTTTTTTTTTGTAAATACATACTTATAATACATAGTAACACACAGACATAGAACAAACATCTATATTGCCACACACAAATGTTTGTTCTCGGTGGGGAACGAACCCACGACCCACAGCACGGAAGGTAGAGCTACTACCGACTGAGCCATGACGCCTGCAATGTAAGCGTCAACAGCCACTTTTTCCCATGAACGGGACGCTGCAGTGCCTGGGACATTATTATTATTATTTAGATGGAGTAGGCTTGCCCAGCACCTATACCATCCTCTCAGCCTAGTCGACATTATCCACAGGAAAGACAAGGTCAATACTTGCGGAGCTGACTATGCGGCTCTCCTCACGATGTTTTCCTTCACCGAAATGTCGGCTGCAAATAATAAACGTGGTTTTACTAAAACTGATTTATTGCATGACTAGCCATCGCCCGCGGCTTTGCTCCCGTTCTACCCTTTAGAGTGTGACGTTTCAAAATTCCTTTCTTAGTGCACCCCTACACTACATAAGGATGCTACCCTCAAAACTTCATACCTCTACGCCTTTTTGTTTAGGCTGTGCGTTGATTCTCTGTCAGCTTCAAAAGAGTTTTATATATATTGACTAGCCGTCGCCCGCGGCGTTGCTCGCGTTCTACCCTTTAGAGTGTGACGTTTAAAAATTCCTTTCTTAGTGCACCCCTACACTATATAAGGATACTACCCTCCAAATTTCATACCTCTAGGACTTATAGTTTAGGCTATGCGTTGATTCTATGTCAGCTTCAAAAGAGTTTTATATATATTGATGATGATGATTTTTACAGGTGATTCCACGTACACACCGGATGGTATCAGAACAAATGCGTGTATTACCTCCGACGGAATTTGCACCGCTGCTCATTGAGCGGCTGGAGCGAGTGAAACGCGACCGAGAGACGAAGGAGCGGCTCGAAAGACGACTTAATGATGTAAGTAACTTTAGTATCACTTTGAGGCTTCTAGGTCAATAGTGTACAGATACTAATCTACTCTAACATCATCTGTTGGAATGAAACTTTTGTTTTGTAAGTGGAGAGCGCTGGCGCCCTTATCGCTGTAATTGAATTATAGAATATATTCTCACGTACTTAATTTATTTTATGTAGCTACCAATTTCCTAACAAACGCTAGAAATCTTAAAAAATGTACTGAAATTGTTACTCATCATCATAGTCCGGGCAGACATTTTTTTATATTCATGGACACATACACCACACCCTCTAGTCTCGAACTAAGCAAAGCTATGGAAACTAGATTGCTGATAGAACTCTTAGAAAATACTTGATCAAATACCTCATTATTCCCAATATTTTACTTATTTCATTACTTCTCTGTATTCTATATCTTGTAAAGGTTGGTACGGTTTAAACTGACTATAATTTTACTAAATAAATGTTTACTTGTTTGTTTAGGGAGATAGTGAAGAGGCGTGCAGTCAAGCATTACCACCGCAGCTGGTCGCGGCTGCTATTCGCGAGAAACTACAGCTGGACGATGACAACGACCAAGATATCTTAGGTTAGTTCTAACATCTAATCTTACAAATGTTTGTAAGAAAATTTGGTATATTTTATCCTTAATTCAACATAGCGAATACTCGCTACGGATAATGATCACAGGGACAATTCGCTGCATGCTTGTCACACACAGCAAGTTCTACACGAGAATTTCGACAGTCTATTGGTGCGCACATCATCAGAGCTCTTTGTGAGAGCTCGTCCGGGAAAGTACTACCACCGTACTTATTTCTGCCGCCAAGCAGCGATGCTCGCATTGCTGTGTTCCGGTTAGAAGGGTAAGGGCGCCGGTGTAATTACACGCGCATGAGACTTCAAGATCTTTACATGTCAAGAGTGATGGACCCTCCATATTTCATACCTCTAGAACTTATAGTTTAAGCTGTGCGTTGATTCTAAGTCAGCTTCAAAAGAGTTTTATATACAGGGTGTTACCAGACCACTTCCGAAAACGAAAGGGGGAGCTACAGCACACCAAAACCCAACCAAAAAAAATCAGTTATCCTGAAAAATAATTATAGCCGGAGAAAACAATGTTTAAAGATTTGTATTTATTTCGCCAGCCCGCAATGTACCCATTCACGTAGGTAAGGTCGAGGCGTAGTACTATTATTTATTCTGTGTCGTAAGTGCCTACTAACGTAGGTAGGTACTAACGTAGGTCGCTCGCACGTCGCGTACTTGAATGACCCGCGATGAACTCTCAGCTGTTCATGCTGTAGTAGACGTAATCTGCGTGCTGCGTGTACATTGCTGCTTTATTTATTTTATTTGTTTTTTTGCTTTTTTAAATGAGATAATTAGGTAGATATGTCTTATTATGTTGTACTGTGTGTATGTAACTAGAAAAAAAATTAAAAAGAGATAGTCAAGTCAATTTTTTTTTTGCGATTTTTTTCGCTTAATGTTTTCAGTATCATGGTCTGATTGGAACCTACAAGTTTTCGGAAGTGGTCTGGTAACACCCTGTATATTGATAATAGATATGTAATGTAATGTAATGTAATGTAATGTAATGTAATGTGATGTGTTGTGGTACAGATCAGCACGTGTCCCGCGTGTGGTCGGAGCGCACGCCGGGCGCGTCGCCCCCGGGCGGGCGGCGCGCCCCCGCGCCGTGCGCGCGCCGCGCTCCCTCCGCGCTCTCCGCCGACTCGGGGCACTACACCGCGCCGCCCGACTCACTGCACACCAGACGGTAACATATAACATACACTATACGGCTACTGGTGATTATCTAGGCCAGCGTATCAGCATTGCTATTCAGCGCGGCAATGCAGCCAGTGTCTTGGGCACGCTTCCGATTGCTACTGATTTGGACCAGTTGAGCTATCTATAAAATCGTTTGCAACGGTTTGTACATGGCTCAATTGTTCCATGTGTATTTTGTAAATATTGTAAATACTGTATTAGTTGTAATTTTTTTTGTGAATAAAGTCTATCAAATAAATAATAAATTATGAGCTATAAGGCTATAAGCATTCTATCATAACACTAGCTTGCGTTCTAAATAGACCCTTTAGAGTGTGACTTTTCAAAATTCGTTTCTTAGTGCACCCCTACACTATATAAGGACCTACCCTCCAAATTTCATACCTATAGGACTTATGGTTTAGGCTGTGCGTTGATTATCAGTCAGCTTCAAAAGAGTTTTATACAGGGTGTCCCACGGCCATGACACATGGAGGGAAAGTATCTTAAATAATGTATATAGAACATTTTACTGA
This sequence comes from Eulithis prunata, assembly GCA_918843925.1. NCBI lineage: Eukaryota > Metazoa > Arthropoda > Insecta > Lepidoptera > Geometridae > Eulithis > Eulithis prunata. The sequence continues at coordinate 1,950,925 of OU974014.1, read as the reverse complement.
AAAAAGACTTTATTTTGATTTTAAAAACAATTTAAACTGCATTCAAAGAATTTTGAATAATCGATTGTCTGAACCGGGAATCGAACCCACCAAATTGTAAAAACATAACACCCGTTATTTTATGATACCAATTAAAAGGCTCAATCATAAGGATTATTTTTTTCCAAATAACATAGCATCTTAAATAAAAGGAAGTCCATGAAATTTTATATTTATAATTTAAAGAAAATTAGCCTTTCCTTTTACCTCACTACCGTTCTAGTTAAAACTTATTGTAGCACCTACAATAGTGAATATGTCACACTTTCTACTTGATAGCTAATAGAGATATCACTTTCTCATTGTAGTAATAACTAAATAATTCATTTTAGAATAAAAAGTTTTCAAACTTGTAGATTACATTCAAATTCTTTTTCGAAATTTTTCTAAAGTTGAAATTCTACACGGAGAATATGACGGAAAACTTATTATTTTAAAATTAATACTAAGAGTAGAACAAAAGTGCAATACTCTTGTTTACCAATGAAATTCTAATTTATCAAAGTTCATACTTATTATACAAGAATTGTATCTAAATATTAATTAATTAATTAAATCTTGCAAATATTCGTTTGACATGCATTCACAGGAGTGTCGCATCTGTATTATATCTTTAGGTAATTATTTCAATCATATTGTGTGGGTGTTCTATCTGTAATGCTTTTATGAATGAGCCAGTCTGAAAAATTTTCAAAGGTTCTGCTTGCTTCGTGTTGATACAATTTCATTCTAATCAGATCAATGAAGTTGCTGCAAAATACTAGTTTTTTCTGTTAGGTATTATTTGTTATTTACCCATATGGCTTTCTTATTGATTATACCTGATCGTTTTGTATAAGAAGGCTATGTAATTGATACAAATTGACTAGAGTTAAAACAAATCCATTCCAGATTAGCTTAATTAACTTTAAAATTTGTGTGAATGCATTTTGTTTATATATTTGAGTGCGTCAGTGCTACTGATACTTTTTTTCTACGTTTCGACGATTTGTCTATAAAATATGGGGTGTTTTCAGAGCTCCTGATGATTTGGTTGATTGTAAATTTGGGACATTTTGGATCAGCTTAGAACAACATTAGTTTCTTAAACACGTTTTTAGTATTAAATGTATCGAGAAGTCCTACCGGGACGACGAGGCGTATAACATGAGTCGTCAGTAAACCTGACGCAAATCTACGGAGACCTCTCCGTAGCCTGGATTTTTAGTAAGGCTACATGGACTTCTTACCACACACATCTTTCTACATGGCTTCAGTATCCGAGGTCGTGGTTAATCCGAATTTCAAAGAATTTGAATTTCTATAATGGTTGTTTTCTTTAAACTGATCCAAAACACCACTGCTTACTAAATAAACGCTAGGAACCAGGCCGTAAACGATAACGCATGTTTCCAGTTCAATATCAAAGAAGACGCTGGCGGAGACGGACAGCGGCGTGTCCGTCGTGAGCGAGGGCGTGTGCGGCGGCGGCGGCGGGTCCCGGCTGCTGGTGTGGGTGGAGGGCTCCGCGCGCATGGAGCGCCGCGCGACCCGCGACCGCGCCGCCCGGGCCTCCTCACTCGACCGGGACGAACGGCGCCAGTCGCGCGCACAGCCTAGACCTCGGTAACACTGCTTTACAAATATATTTATATACTAGCCGTCGCCCGCGGCGTTGCTCGCGTTCTACCTTTTAGAGTGTGACGTTTCAAAATTCCTTTCTTAGTGCACCCCTACACTATATAAGGATATTACCCTCCAAATTTCATACCTCTAGGACTTATAGTTTAGGCTGTGCGTTGATTCTCTGTCAGCTTCAAAACAGTTTTATATATATTGATTTTACAACTACGTATTAATCTATATATCTAAAACAATGTCTAAAAGTAGTGTTGGTTACACCATTTATAACTCAAGATTGGCTGGACCATTTTTTATGATTTTTGGAATTGTCTTCGTCAATTCTTCGTCTTTTTATTTTTATTTATATTTAAACTCTACATTGACCTAAAAAATTTGAAATTATTGTTAAATACCCGTGCGAAGCCGGGACGGTCCGCTAGTTATTTATATTGTACTTCTGCTAAAATACCAATGTGTGTTGTAACAGTGGCAACAGCAGCAAGGTATCAGCGAGCGCGGAGCCTCGTCACACGGTGGTGGTGGTGACGTTCCTCGACGAACACGTGCCGTATCGGTTCAAGGTGCCCGCGGCGCCACTCACGCTCAAGATCTTCAAGGAATACCTGCCGAGGAAGGGCAACTACAGGTACTATAGTACATTATGGTACTAGTGTGTATCATTGGTGATTACCGCCGAGGTGCCATTGAGACCCGAGCCGTAGGCGAGGGTCTTAAGAAAGCCGAGAACGGTAATCATCAATACACACGTGTATCATACGACGTTTTTCAACACACTTGTGAATAAAATAACTATAATTTCAACAGTGAAAACGCGTTGTGAAAAATGTTTCGCTATGGCGGGAAAAATTAATCAGTTTTCCTATGCGCGCGCATTGCGATCGGCCACAGACTAAAGGGATGAGGTTTTTTTTTTATTTATTTTCCGCGCTTAGGGTTTGCGCGTATTCTGCCACGTAAAAAATGGGGAATTTAAAGTTTTCTTTTGTTACAGAGAAAACAAAAGTTATATTTGAGTGAAAGTTTTATTTATTAAACACGTACGAGTTAAAATTATCTATTTAAATAAGAAGTTGCATGAAATAGGAACATTCATTTATTTGTTCTATTGAACACGATCTTTTTTTTGAATAAAAACTTTTTTAGTAACAAAGATACTCGACCAATAAAATTTAAAAAAAAATCTATAACTCACTAGTGAGTTATAGCAATGAAAAAGTCACAGTTTGATTATGGGTGTCATTATGTGCCTAATTGTGGTGACCATAGAGCCACTTTATGAGCAAGTGTGTTGAAAAAACTATTATCGATTTGATGTCGAAATCAGCCAATAATATGGTCGAGCTATTTTTTAATTATTTGTTATGTTATTTATTTATTTATTGGTTATGTGCCATGTGTAGTTTAGATGTTCAAATAAAGTCAAATTCACTGGATGCAATATTTAAACAAAATTGAGTATTCCGATATTCTTCAGAGGTGGTAGAAATCCCTGAAGAATCCTACGTGAAACCCTTCGACAATAGCTGAAGCATTTTAACATTGGCCGTGTTTTTCAGATACTTCTTTAAAACAAACTGCGCCGACTTAGACACGGTGATCCAAGAAGAGGTTTGCTGCGACGCTGATACGCTGCCCATGTTCGAAGGCAAGGTCATGGCGAGGGTCAAAAGCATCGAGTGAACTCCACTCTCGTGTCTACTTAATATTCAATGGAAGTGGATCTTTATCATCTGCGCTAGATGCTTCTGCGTTATTTGAAATGCTTTGCCGATTCTGGGCGAAGATTTGATTCCTGTGCGAATGTTTCGAGAGATTGTGTCGCTTCACTTTAGTAGAACAGTCGTCTTCTGCGGGATTCGTGTGTTTTGGGCTGAAATGCCAAAAGGCTTGTGACTCGCTCTGTCGGGTAGTGACTATAAGTGGTTAGAAGTGGAGCGCTGAGAACCGATAGAAATGTATTGTATAGAAGCTCAAAGAAACTATTTAAGCTTACTGATTATGATTTGTTTTTATGGTTCCAAAGTTCGACAAGAAACCCTAAATATAGATTTTTTTACTTGTATTATTTTTAAAGAAGAGATGACATCTTTTTGTCGGCTCTTAGCGCCTGTAAATCCACCGAATAAGAGCTGTTGTTGTATTATCCTACGTACCTCTGTACCAGTGTCTGTATTTGTGTGTTTGGTTGAGGCTGCGCGAAGCGTGATTGCCTCCGCGTATAATCAGATAATGTAAAAGAGCAGTCAACTGATTGTTATACATAAAATTATGTCTAATAGGGTGGTGAACTAGACTAATAATTTATTTATTTATAAATAAAAAAAATATGATTGTAACAAAAGTAATCGTGCGTGAACATTTGTGCGAACAAATTGTAAAAAAACGATTGTTCCTTACTGACATTAGCTTCACGAAGATTGTTTTAATTATTTGTACGCTAGATAAACTAGGTGAGTACGCTTACTATTGTACGGTATTTTTTACGCAGACGGTATGTACGCAATCTTTTATATTCCTAGTGTTACGTGAATGACTGCTTAGTTTGTATATTTTTTAAATTTATATTTTTAGATTTAAACTGACGTGTTCCGTTGAATTAAATTATATTATTTCGTTAATAAAATCAGGTATTTGTCTATCGGGGCTCGGGAGAAGCAATTGAATGTAAAAAATAACGTTGCTCTTTAAAATCGTCTGGTTCTCAAAATTAAATATTAACATCTAAAAATTTTTTTATGAATTCCATAGATAATCGTTATATTTTACGTCCAATCTGTATCTACTATAGAACTGTTTCTAATAGCCAAGTAAACTCTTCCATCGCTTTGTGGGATCTCAATCAAATGTCAATGAATTTAAGTACATTACGTGAACAGTTATGATTTCCGTTCTGCAGCTGTGAATAGTACTAATTTAGCCAAATAGTTTTAAGACTTTGTTAAATCAGTTATTTGAAGACCGGTCCATTTTTATAGCTTTTTATTTTAACATGGTTAACAGTAATGTTGTACTACTGGTTATAATCTAATATCCCAACTATTATGTTACTTTTTCACTTTCTAAGTTCTGTCACTGTGTTGCTATAAAAAGTACTGCGATTTTTGTTGCCAGACTGAGTTTCTCTGCCTTATGCCGACTTAACAATCTTCGTATCCACGCGTCTTTAGCAGCTGCTACAGTTGCTGGACCGTGGTCTGGTCCACATTTGCAATGCATGTTATTTTGAACGAATTAATTGCTTTATTACGCATTTTATAAATATTTAGTTATAATTTTGCACTGGTTTAAAAAACTATCTTATATGATTAGTTCACTATAACGTGCAATGAAAATATTATAGTTCGATACCGTACTTATTCGCATTGCTAAGTTAGGTAGATGTCGGTCCGGTCCATGGAATGTATAACATAGTATCAGCTGTACTCGCGCTATTATCGACTTTTGGCCGATAAAGTCTAAAATAGTGCGTTGTTATTGTTTTTGTAAATTAAAAGTACACTTATCGTTGCCAGCGGATAGTGCACCGTATGTTATGACGAGAATCGGTGCGGAAATATGTGCCTTCAATGTTAAAATAAAAAGTTTCATAGTTGATGCTTCTAGGTAGTTGTAAGTTAACACGTTGTAAATATAGACATAACTCTTTATTTTTTATTAATTTAATAAAAACATTTCTTTTATTTATTGCCTAGAGTTGCGGAACCACAAGGGCCGATCACCATTCTATACACAAAATATCTATGTTTCTTGGTAGTTTTCTCTATTTTTTATGTCTTCCATAATATGCGCAGGGGTTGTTTTAAAATATTTTTCTTTACTTGAATATTATATTTGTCTTGCCATTCTTTTCAGATACTTTCCAATCTTTTTTTAATATACTCTCTGACGCTGACTTAGAGAGGAATGCTAGATAGGTTTGTGTGTAGGACGCGCTCAGTAATTACTAGACCTGTGACGCAACTCAAGCGACAGCGACTGTAAAAATAAATCAAGTATGTATTGTTTATAAATTATCTAATAATGGCACTTTTATTGAACAGTAGCGTCTCGAAGTACCTTGTAAGTGCTAATAAAGTCTATGAGGGCTCTAAAGTATATCGTTTTGAAATTGCTTGTTAAATTGTATAAAATATGATGTGTTTGAAATAAATATGGAGATCTTGCTAAAGTATTACTGTCAACGGTTCAGCTGAAAATTGGCCGATATTTCGGTGTGTAATAGAATTTCACTAATCCGACTGTATTATTTTTTTATCTAGCACATGTAACAAAAAATAAACTGAAGCTGTGCCATATACTTTTGTTTTTGATTTATTTAAAAAATCTTCTAAATATATAAAACTCTTTTGAAGCTGACTGACAATCAACACACAGCCTAAACTATAAGTCCTAGAGGTATGAAATTTGGAGGGTAGTATCATTTATAGTGTAAGGGTTCACTAAGAAAAGAAATTCGAAAAATCACACTGAAGGGTCTAGAACACGAGCAACGCCATGGACGACGGCTAGTTCTAAATAACTATGGTCAGTTACCATAATCATAGGATAAAAAAATTATGTGAACTTGGCTATACTAAAAATGAAAGAACTACATAGTTTTAAATATGTAACGGTACTTATTTATTTACAGAGAATCACAGTAATCGAAAATGAAAGACAGGTATAGCATTTTGTAATGTGCTACTACTACCTAATCTATCAACTACTATAACGTAGATATTCAACTTATAGAATCCAATATTGTTAAACCAAAGAATATATTAATTTATATCTATCAGACTTATTTTCTAATATAATCAACGAGAATACTGAGTAACAATTTTCAAAATAAATTAGAACTTTAAAACTACACTATTAGCAATTTAGGTATTCTAATATTCTGTAGGTACTATTAAGTAGGTTATTTGAACATGGAAAAATGGTATCCGAAAGTTTCAACAAACATGTAAGCTATATCTTGCAACTATATTTTTAGCGTGGTCGGACTCTTATCATATTTTTATAAGTTTAATTTCTTTTTTTATATCATGGAAGCTGTTTTACACTTGCAGACTTATAAAAATTATTACAAAACCTAATTAACCGTTCATCTTGTGTAGATCAATCTAAACAACACAGAAAGAATTAAATAAAAACTAGAATACTAGGTGTGGCTATCTAAGCACATCCCTGATTCCTTGGAGCAGCCGTGGGACTATAGGGTTATCCTCGGCGTAGCCTGCTGACTGCATGTGGTGACAAACACTGGAGATGCACTGTGAACAATAGAACATACCTCCATGTCAGTAGTTCTACCTCAGTTCTACTAAGAAGTAGAACGCGCGTTTATTTCAAGACAATATTTATTTGTAAAGAAGTAAAAACTTTCATTAAAAAAAAAGACCTAATGTTCGGGTCAATATATTATTACGGAGCTAGAGTAAATCAAGGAAGGCTGACCCCACCACCATGTGGGACCAATAATGGGGGGGGGGGGAGAGCTAGTAAATCTGTCATCCTACAACTTTTTTTCCGTGATCCCCTACTATCTGATAAATAATACCTTTTCCAAGTAAGTAATCCGAGCCTGCGGACAGACATCGTTCATCAAATCGACTCTAAGCGCGTCTTCCTTATCGTGTCGAAGCACCAGCCGCAGCTCTTCAAGGAAGGAAGGTAGCTTCTCCGCCGTGATGTCAGGAACTAGCTTCACGCTGAACTGGTACCCGGTTGGCGTGTCGGAGTCGGGCTCGTTATCCTCCACTCGGAAACATCTGGGAGTCAAGGGAAATTATACTTAGCATGTAGCATGAATATAAATACTTGGAGAGTAACATAAGTTGATGAACAATATGCGACTGCATTAACATGGATTATAAAAACTTTGTTAATTAAGGTTATATTGCTGACTGTTTATTTACCGTACTAAATACTTTTATTTGTAGTCGTATAGTTTTACAATGATGAAGATATAAAAAAACTATACCTAAGTACGAATATTCTGTGATATGTTGTGATTTGTTGGATCCTGAACTGACGTGATCTAGTTATTCTGCCACTATTTTTAATAATAAAAACGATATGGGCAAAAACACTTTTCAAATATTGACCTATCAATATGAGGCATTATTACTTGTATTGTGAAGCTTGTCGCCCTGGCGGCCAATGCTGGGAGGTGATAAAGGCGAGTAGCGGCACACGACGCTCCAAGGCGCGCTGTAACGTGCGCTGCGAGTGTAGGTCCAGCGCCGAGGGCGCGCACGGGAACAACGGGTGTGAGTGATGCCAACCGCAAACTTGCAGCCCCAGGGAGGACAGCGTCTCAGCCGCCACGGATTGTGACACTGGAAATGGTAGCAGTCTTTAAACCTGGTCCCAACCTCGAAATTATAATACTCACTTTGGGGAGTATTTTGAATTAGGGCAAGAAACAGTAGGGCTCTTTGTGAGAGTTCGTCCGAGACTAGACAAAGCGTGTACTATGGGAACTAGATTGCTGATAGAATACTTAGACTAGACATAGAACATGCATATTTCATCATCATCAACCTATATCAGTCCACTGCGGTACGAGTCTCTCCCAAGCAAGACGCGCCACTGAGCCCGGTCTTCGGCTCTTCTCATCCAGTATTACTACAAACAAATGTTGGTTCTTGGTGGGGATCCAACCCACGACCCACAGCACGGAAGGTAAAGCTATTATCGACTGAGCAGTGACGCCTGTTATTTTTACAGCCAAGCAGTGATGCTCGCAAAATATCAGTAGCAATTCCGATGAAATCACGGCCGACGCGAACCGCAAAAACGATGTTTAGTACGACCATTTAATACTGGACTAGGAAGGAAAAGATACGAAGATAAATAGAAGAAAATATGGAGAGCTTTGTATTGTAAGCTTTTAATGAAAATGAGTGTACCAGGATCCATATCACAGTGAGTGCTTCCAGCAGCGGCGGCGGCACGCTGATATGCGCTGACTGTCAGCGTGGGGGCGCGAACCGACCCCCTTGCCATGCTCATCACCTCGCCGTTAGTCATGGGGACCTGAACCGAGCCCCCCGTTAGACCCATCACTTCACCGCGAGACGTGTGTGCGTGCGTATCCATTAGGATCAACGTTGACACGTGTAGGAGCACTGAATATGGCGCCTGAAAAACAAAAAATTATGCAACTTACTTATTACTAAATATACCTACCCTGCAATACAATGTAAATTGTTATTGAATAATGATATATGGTTTTTTTTTTCTTTATGTTAAAGAAATGGAACAAGCTGATAGCTCATCTGATGTTAAGTGGTAACTTCTGCCTATAACAATGCATTACCTCACAGAGCAAGTTCAATGAGGACGTGCCCTGTAAGGCAATGCACATAATATAGTATAAATATAGTGTAATCTTGAAATTACCGGTTTATCAGCATTGTATACCCTGCACCGTATGAGGTGTATGGGTTGATTCTTTGGTTGTTTCTCACGGCGCGGCTCCGAGCCCACTTCGACCAGGTCACCGGCCTCTGTGTGCATGATAGTGTAGCCTCCACCACCATCCTGGAAATGGCAAACCATTGTTTGGATTAGTTTGGGGTAGCCTCTTTCCTCTTTGCAATTGCTTTAGTTGGGGATATATTGTGTTTGCTTGTGTTTAAGAATTAAGGATGGAATTATTTCTGCTTTCCTTTGACATTGCTTTAGTTTCGAATATATTATGTTTCCTTAATATTATGTTATATCACAGATTATATAATACTATACTAGTAGTTATATTAAGCTTTTCAAGAAATTCGCTCAGTGTCTTTATACAAATCAGCGCACACTCGTGTGCTGGGTGTCAGACGTTTTACACCAGACTTACACACTAAAATTCGTACTAGGCCCTCAGAATAAGTGATGAGTATTTTACCAGATTAATTTTCTTCTGTCTCCTAGGCATTGGTTCAAACTTTCTCAGAGGCACTGCTATAGGCTCTTCTACAGGTTTAACTACTGACTTCACTTGGCTTTTCTTAGTAGTTCCTTCATTATCACTGTCAATGTCTATATCTATATCACTTTCAGGTTCTGAGTCTTTTTTCTTTTCAATTTTTATCTGAAAAAAAAATGTTGTTTTTTTATGCTACTACCTAAGTAGACCAGCGTAAAATCTCCGTAAAACCCGTGAGCTATAACAAAATGTTGGTAAAACTGGAAAATTTGATTTCTAGTAAAGCATAAAAGTTTTTAATCACAAAAAGTAAGCATACCACTTGCTCTCCTTCAGAAACTGGCAAAGCCTGGCCAGATCCCAACACGATCTGCATCTTAGGACTCTTCACACTATCATCTGACAAGTTTGAGTCCTTCCGCTGCCGTCCCTGAGGTGATTTCATCAAATCCTTACTCCTAGGCCCCTTCTCATAGCTCCTAGACACTTTTCTTCGATGATTACCAATTTTCTTCTCGGCTTTTACCTTAGCTTGGTGTTTGGCAATATTCTTAGAAACTACATCTGTCAAATCCAACTCCGATCCAATGGATTCTGTTGAACCAACAGTCATTTCTTCATCATAGAATATTTCTGATGAATCTAGAATCATAGTTCTGTCACTAAGAATGTTTGGTTTGAGCAAGCTGTTTCGAGGTTTTGTGTTGTAGGTTTTTTTTCGAAATGGATGTTTTGTGATTTTGGCTGTTGGTTCAAAGATGACTACTTTCTTTATATGGCTGTCATCCGTAACAATTTCCTCTTGGACTACTGAAGGAATTTCAGAGTGGTCTACCAAATTATCAAGGCCGTATGACGAGGGCTCCAAGTGCACCCCAAATTCAGCATCAATTAAAGCTTGGATCTCCACTTCTGTTTTTGATTGTAGTGTTTGTGATATTTTTTTTATATTTCTGCCATACTTCTTCTGTAAATAAATAAATACTTGGAAAATTGATTGCAAAGAGACACAATAAATGTTAAGCTGATGTTTGAGCCTGTGCATTTTTTTCTGCAATTTTAGCTGTTTTCAAATAGTGTTTAAGATAATTTCAGAGCCCTGACTTTAACAGAAATTACTTCAAAGCTCCTAATCAATAGGATAACAAAATTGAATTATTTGTTGAATTTATTTACCATCTCTCGGGCAAGCGTATCTCTTTCTGTTTGGCTCCAAACAGTATGAGGTTGACTTTTATACTTTCTCAGACTGTGGTCTCCTAAAAGTTTTCTTGACGGTCCACTGCAGTGCCTAAAAGAAGATAAAACGGGTTAGTTTTGTTTTCAGGACCAACGGAATTTTTAGATAGGTACTGTAGTTTTACTATCCATACAGCATAGGTATCTGAATAGTAAACTTACCGTAAGGACTGGAGGGAGTCTTTAGATTGTTTATCATACCAGTTATTGGTCTCTGAAGAGTCGAGGAGCCATTGCGGGTGCACCGTATCTTCGCGATTCGAGCAGGAAGGACTAGACAAAGATGGGGTTTGTTTTAGAATTATTTTAGTTCACGGAAAACCAAGGTTCAATAAAAAAAGACAGATAACTTTGGAAAGCCGTACGCAGTACAATAATCACGTAAACAAATCCAGCAGGTTTTGACAGAATGTGACACCAAAACAATAACATAGGTAGCCCGTGCTAATGGCTCCAATAGCTACATTAACGATTGTAACTGAGGTTATAGTAAATCAGTAAAATCTGTTCAAATAAATAATAATTTTCACTCACATTCCTTGGTTATTTTGAGCTAAACAAGAATCAAAAGAAAAATCTCCCAAAATATCAATATCGTCGTCGTCCGCCATTTTTAATTTTCAGCTTTGTGACATTTTTTTAAAAATATATTTTGACATAATGTTAGCAACCCGAGAGAATGAGTTATGAGTTTGTCATTGTCTTTATCTATAAAATGTTTTCTGTGAGTGAATGTCACTGTCAGTCTGTCACGTCTTATCAAAAAAATCAATAATCAGCTGTTGAAGAGGGGAAAGAAATAAAATCTAAAATCTACAAACAATTTACTTAGTTCGCTGCCACCTTTTGCAATAATAAATAATCCACCCACCGATTAATTATATTGCCCTTGGATGTTGTAGCCGTCGGCCGTGTGTTTCACTATGAATATAATACGCCGACTCAATTCTATTTCTTCATCTTCGAGAATCTACAGAAATTTCTCAGTTTCTTCAGCAAACAACGCTACTTACTCGTAAGTAAATTTATTTATTCCGTATTGACAATACCTACAGGCTCTCCTTACCTACCATACCACTACCTGTAGGTAGTTATGCATTATTTTGTTGTAGGTAGGTAGGTACCTCATCCCTATTAAGTTTGACCATATCTTAAATGAACCAACTCAATTTAAACATACAATTAATTAAATGTTGAAAGTACTGTTTCCCTTTTGTATCACTGAAACTACCATTCCGTGTGACTACCTACCTACGTTCAACTAGAGTGAATCAATAGGGTTTAATCTTGTAATACTGCTATTGTTACATAAGTTTATAATAGTGTATGGACCTTCAATGATAAAAAGGTTATCTACTTTTATTGGTAGGTAACCAACACTTAAAAAACAATATTAATTTTTCTACTTACAGGACCTCTTAGGCTCTATGTACAAGTATCATAATAATACTTACATAAGTTTAATATAATTTTAATGTATTTTTCCTTATTGTGCGCTACCATATAACCTTAAAATATCTCATTGTTATCAACTTGAAGAAGTCCATTGGATATTTTGTATACAAATCTACAAACATAAGTTAGCTGGTAGAAAATGCTTGGTAACTTTAAGCTCGCCTTTGTATACAACATAATATTTTGTGTAAGTCCAATAAAGAATTTTTATCTATTTATCTATCTATAGATGTTTGGGGTGAGGTCAGCAGGGGGGGGGGAATACATCCCAACGCGGGACATCAATGCAGATCTCATTCCCCACAATGAATTAAAATTAGATATCTAATGCATTTGCCAAACTTATATTAATAATTTTTTTAGATGCAAGTTACTCGTGGTTGGAGGAGGCTCCGGAGGCTGCACCATGGCAGCAAAGTTCTCGAGGAGACTCAAAAAGGATAGTGTTATTGTTTTGGAACCAAGCTCGGTGAGTTTTTGTTTTGAATATGTGAGGGACAAGGAGATAGCCAGCCTGAAGTTAACCAATGACTTTTACACAAGTCAATTAACTAAAACAGGTTGATAGAACCAACAAAGCTCTTCCTAATGCCTAACAGGCAGGCCGCAAAAACACCAGAGATTTAAAAAAACCAGCGCAGGATCACTTTGTTTTATTACAGATTTTTTTCAACTTTTATTCCGATTTTTGATATTTATTATAGGAGTTTATAATCTCTTTGAAAACCTAGATTGCATCATGTTGACTTAGTCGTCAGCGACTTAGTTGCCCTGAAACTTTTTTGTCTCTGGAGATTTCTATTAGCAGTTGTGTGGCTATGTGTATACATATTTTTATTCTAATCCATCGACTAAAAGTAAGACGAATTGTAGAGACAAAAGTGGCGTGTGTGCAGCCTCCCTTACCTTTTTCATACCTTTATAAATACATCTCTATATCTTAAAAAGGTTATATTACTTCAGGTAATGTCATGTTATCAGTATTCACTGGCTACTCAGAAAAAACAATGCACTATAAACATTGACACAGTATCAGTTTATTTTATAGCTAGAGGTACTTACAATACCTACTGACATGTACAAGGTCTTGCGAATAAAGTTATGAAGAATATGGTACATACATACGTAAATATTTCTAAATATGACGCTTGGTAACTATATAGAATCCGCAAAATACCGCGAGTTCTTATTTTATTATATTTATTCAATAGGCAACGCCAACAGCACACATTAGTGTACACACAGTCATTACAATAATCTCTTTTGAAAACCTTATTCTATCAAATGTGTGCCAATTACAGGCATGCACAGCATTTGCAATAATATTGACTACAGAAAACAGCAAAAAAGGTGCTTAAATTAAGTATAAATAAATTGTTCCTTCCTCTCTTGGTCCATTTGCCGGTCTAATTAAACATTTGCAGCAGAGAAGCAGTAATGACGTTGTGATTACACGCGCTACGCCTGCTAGCCATACCTCTAAATATTTATTCGTGTAACTAAGTACTCCTTTATTCCCCAGGACCATTACTACCAGCCTCTGTTCACCTTAGTAGGCGCCGGCGTCAAGCGTGTGTCAGATACCCACCGGCACGCACAAAGCGTGCTACCCACCAATGCGAAGTGGGTACAAGACAAAGCAGACACGATCGATCCAGAGAAGAGCAAAGTAACGACAGCAGATGGTCATGTCATCAACTATGAGTACATCATCATCGCTGTGGGGCTCAACAGCGATTACTGTAAGGTGAGATATTTTAATCTTCAAATTCCTAAGCGTAGAGGCGGATTATTACAAAAGCCAGACTTGACAAACAAGACAAACAAGCTTCGGACGAACTAGCTCCAACTCATTCAATAAAAAATTAATGTAATCAGACCTAATCATACAAACCTACGATTCAAAGTGATCAGTGAGATTTTATTGAATAAAAGCTTTTTGACTTTGGATGATGTCACACTAACTTTGTAAAACTCAACCACTCATACCACTCCATACCTAGGGACTACAGTCATGAGCCTGTCCCCTAAACATTCCCAGGTGCCAGGCCTATGGGAAGCATTGCAAGACCCAAAAAGCGGTGTATCCACGATATTCGCGCCGGAGTACTGCGAGAAGACCTGGAACGACCTTCGGTACTTCCAAGGTGGAGATGCCATTTTCACGTATCCTGACACGCCGATCAAATGTCCCGGCGCACCGCAAAAGATAGCTTATTTAGCTGACTCGCATTTCACTAGGGTAAGTTTATCAATCTCTATCATCTATCGGTCTCTATCGTCTATCAGTTTCTATCGTCTATCAGTCTCTATCGTCTATCAGTCTCTATCTATCGATGTTTCTTTATGGATCAGACTAGTCTTAGATTTCTTAATTAGTTTGTATATCGTGCTGACAAGTTTATTCCTCTAGGGTAGGTAGGTACATAATATATCGAGTTATATAGTCTCAAAAGATGGCTTATCTTGCTGAATTATTTTAATACTATGAGGTAAGTAGGTACGTTCACGGTGTATTAACAAATTCACAAAAACTGTCACGTGTTATGCAGATATCCTCGAATGGTCTATGTCCTTTCTTTAATTAATCTGTGTATTAGCAACCTCTTATCTTGTACTAGGCAACTTATTATTTCTTTCTATTGCTATCGGTAGGCCCACGTAGTCATCATCATCATCATCATCATCTACCTATATCTCTCCCAAGACGTGACATTGAGCCCCTTTTAAGGCTCTTCTCATCCAGTGTTAGAAACTCCGAGCATAACTCTCTACGTAGTTAAACGGGGCGAATGTATAATTGTATTGTGTTATGATAGGTTTGATAAGTCGTTGTTATGTAATATTTATGACAATAGTCGAAAGATTCATACTCATATCAACCAATCCAAATAAGTATTGTTCGCTAGTCGATACTCATTCCAAAATAGTATAGGTTCTATTCAAAACATTGCTTCACTCATAACATACTACTATAAATAGTTGGTGATCTTAGTGCGTTGTTAAAACACGTTACATCATGCCTCTATGCTGTGACGAGGTTGTTTAGAAGGGTATTTATATGCCAATCATTGATGGCATCACTCATAATGAAGAAGTCTCGAGAAGCAAGCATAATGTGTTGGTGTATGTACCTACCGGTACATAGGTACTGCAATAATTCGCTTGTTTTTTTTAATGTTTGTTACCTCATAACTCCGTCATTTATGAACCGATTTAAAAATCCTTTTTTTACCTGATAGGGTATGCTTCCAGATTGGTCCCATAAAATATGTATCAAAATCAGTTCAGTAGTGTGAGATACTCGGAACGGTTCACGTTCAGTCCGTTCATTCTCTTCAGATTTCCACGTAGTCATAAGTACATCTTGGTGCCAAATAAATACTCAAATTAATTAATTCCTGAGGTTTTATTTAGATAGGTACCAAAAGTAGTTTGGGAGTTAAATAGGAATAACTGGAATAAACACTTTATCCACGTATATGACATTGCGTATTTTGCTTTCCTGTGACCTTTCAATAATGTTTATGATCAATAGAACAAACCCAATGTACTACCATCATCATCAGATGGTGAACCTGTATCAAATAAAAGTCGGCTTTTCAAGTTTCTAAACTTAAAAATTACTGTTCAGACGAACGTGCGTTCAAAGTCCCGGATCCACTACAACACATGCTTACCTGTAATATTCGGCGTCAAGAAGTACGCAGACGAACTCCTAAAGGTGGTCAAACGGAAAAACATCTGTGTCAACTACCGCACTGTGCTGCATCGCATCTATCCTGATAAGAAGGAAGCTGTGTTTGTCTGCAGTAATGACAGGAGCAAAGTAAGTGTTACAACTAGAACCAAAAATTGATGTGAACGGAAAGGTGTTGGGGCATTTCAGGTCCTGATTTGCATACATTTGGTTAATTTTTAGATTAATTTTGTTATTTATTACTTTTATCATAATCTATTATGCAGTAGCAGTCACGAAAACGCAAAATAAAGTAATTATTTAAGAAAACTCTTCTTCTCTTCTTCAAAAAACGTTTCCTTCTGCAGGAAGCGACAATGAAATACGACATGCTCCACGTAGCTCCCCCCATGAAAACCCCTGACTTCCTCTCGTCGAACAAGGATATTGTTGACAAAGCGGGGTATCTAGACGTGGATAAATACACACTGCAACACACCAAGTACAAGAATATGTATGGCATCGGAGACTGTACGAATACGCCGAATAGCAAAACTGCTGCTGCTATCGGTAAGAATATTTCTCCTTCTATCTAGCTCCGTATTCTGTGGAATTCGGAATGAACTGAATTACTACAAGCTATCGAATGAACAAGAACAAAGGTCACTGACATAGCACAGAGAACTAGGAGTAGAACTAAGCTGAAATGGCAATGGGCATGCCATATAACTCTCAGAACAGAGCAAAGGTTCGTAAACTACGAAATCTAAGCCAAGGCCTAACTCTATAGACCTACGACATTGTTAAGATTGCAAGAATTCTATAGATGGAGAAGGACCAAAATCCTTTTTTTGACCAAATTCATGGGGTTGGTTTATGTCTAATAGTAGTCTAAAGGTTGATATAATGATGATGATGATGATTGATCAGGGCAATAGGTCATTATATCAATGATTTCAGCAAAGCAGAGCTACGTGGTTGAGCACAATCTTCTCAGCACGATGCAGAAAGACAATCCGTCACAGAAGTACAACGGTTACGGCGCATGTCCCCTGCTGACGTCATACAATACGTGCATACTTGCAGAGTTCCTTTACGATGGAGTACCGCATGAGACGTTGCCTTTTAACCAGGTAACATTATAGATTTTTAAAATTAGAACTCAATATCTGAAAATTGCCAAAGCGTTTTATGCAGTTTAAACCTCGCTGTAGCTTAATTATGCGATGTAGTCTGGTTATAATGATAGTAAATTAACCATAACGGTTCAAGAGTATCTGTTATATGAAACTAAATTAATACACCGTGTATTTACAACTACGTTCCCTAAATAAAATTCCGGTGTTACGCAGGGCATGATACTTTACCCTTTTCTGTTTAACAATGTCAAAGTTACGTTCATATTTCAGGCGCAGGAAAGTAAAATCGCGTTCTATATGAAGAAGGATCTGTTCCCGTTCATCTACTGGCATATGATGCTCAAAGGCTACTACCACGGACCTGAGGTCATAAGGAGAATCATCAATCCGTTCGCTAAGTAAATAGAGTGAGCTAGGCATAACGAGTAAGTCAAAAGCAGTGATCGGTGAATACTTGAAGCGTTGATTTAAAATAATATTGTATGTACTTGTATTGTAAGATTTATCAATGAAATGACTGAAGAAGTTTTGTGAAGATAAAGATGCCAGAAAATTGGAACAATGTCATAGATTATAGATATATAATATATATCCGTTTAAAGTTCGATATGTTGACGCTATGGTGTTTGATTTCAGTGCCGTCGACTTTTCTATTCCAGCGAATTATTTAAAATGTTTTTTTCATCACCTCTTATTTATTGTGAGAGGTCGATATTGGATGTAGATTTTGTATATTTAGTCAAATAAGTCTCAATATAGGCGAAACACTAAAACAAAATAGTAAACTATTAGGAGAACTTGGTTTTGTTATTTATTATTTTAAATCTAGCTGTGATACACTGAAATTTTGCTAATTAAATTATATAAGTTACTTGATCAAAAAATAATTAGGTAAAAAAGCAACATGTATATTATGTTATTCATTATAAACATGTAAATGAGTTTGTACAGCAATTTCGTATAATGCGCTTCAGAATGATTGTTTTAAATCTACTTCAGAATATATTTTTGTATGTAAATGAATGCTTAAAAAAAGTTTTGTTATTGTTACAGATTTATATTTAAAATACGGATAATTTAGAGAAGTTTTTATGAAAGTTTATTATAAATATTTTATTTTTATAAAACTGCAATTTTATTTCATGTAGTCTTCACAGTTTATAGTAATTTGGCTGCCCAAGGAGTCACATATATTTAAAATCTAGTTGGTCACATATTTGTCAAGTTTCCCTGAAACATGTAATCTAATAGTTCTGTTTATTTTTGTATAAATTCTCAGTGTAGCAGATGGCAATTATCAAACATTTGTCTCAAACTGCAAGATATTATTGCGTTACTAATGTTAGACATAAACACAAGTAAGTGGAACATAGAATAGATTGTAGAATAATCCATTTTCAATTCAGTAGGTACATAGTTGATACACGATTGACGACTATTACGATGACTGAGCCGATTTGGATCAGATTAGAAATAAGCTAGTCCGAAAAATCGGAGCGTCAAGTTGGCGGAATTCCGTATCAGAAATCAATTTCATGATCACTAATACCTACTATACTATAGGTATACCTACTGGTACCTACCTACTCATACTTAGTCACAGATATATGTACGGTACCTCGACGACATCTGCCACTGCTTTGTATTTGAAACTGCAATTAAATAGAGTTCAAATTGTTTATGTTTGTGCGCGTGGGTCATGCCGCCGCCGCAGACAACTGATACGAAGTGGCTACCTCTTACCGCACACTAAACACTCTTGCCACAAACTAGTAGAAAATATATTATTTCATATAAAGATAGGTAGGTATACAAAGTTCCTAGCAAAGTTGAAAGTAAACGGAATGATATAGTGTGAAATATTTCAGCTGCAAGCTCCTAATAGTAGGAGCCGGGGCAGGCGGCTGCAGTGTGGCGTGGCGGTTCACGCGCCGACTGCGGGAACATGACATCATTGTACTGGAACCTTCTACGGTAACCATGTTTTACCTACCCTCTTCTTGCGTATAACAAGTTCAGGCTAAGATTTTTAAGTTGACTTGAACCTATTGACGCTATATGTAGTCCCTGTGACATATTAATTTACTTAGTAGGTACCTAGGCTTCTCCACATTGGGCTATTTTGCCCAACGCCAACTGATATTACCCTCTAAACCTCGCCAACCTTATCTACAGAGACGAGTATCAGTACGTGCGGGGCTAAACTGTGGATTTCCTGAAAATGTTTTCATTAACCGCTACTGAGCCCTACGGTTCAAAACGTCCTAAAGTTTCTTCAATACTAGTCATTATAAGACACAAGGGCTTAGGTACCTACTACGTCAAGACTTCGTCCATTATCCTCACACTATTTCAGATCCACTACAACCAACCTCTATTCACGCTCGTAGCGGCCGGCATCAAGAAGTTCAGCGATACATACAAACAAACGGAATCCGTCCTGCCCAGCTGTGTGGGCTGGATGAAAGACCATGCAGAGGACTTTGACCCTTGCAACAATACAGTATACACGCGGTGCGGGGACAAAATCGTGTACGATTACATGGTTGTCGCTGTGGGACTGAAGAATGATTATGATCAGGTTAGACTTTATTGTGAGCTCACTTAGATTGATAATTGAACGGAAGCTGCATCAGAGTGCAGCCAGAGTTGCTCTCGAAAGTCAAGGATAGAATTCGAGTGTTTTTGTGCCAAAAATCCCGAACTCGACTCAATTTTCTTGTGTAAAACCATGGATTGAATACAATGGTGAAACTCAGCCTCTGCCCTCCAAAACACTCTTTAGAACGAAACAGATGACGCGAAAGAAGATCAAAATGCCATAGATTTTTTGCAGATTCCAGGCTTAAAACAAGCTCTAGACTCCAACTCCCCCGTCACCACAATCTACGCGCCGAAACATTGCAAGAAAACGTGGTCCCTTCTCAAACAGTTCAAAGGAGGGCACGCTGTGTTCACTTACCCTAAATATGGGGGGAAATGTTCCGGGGCCGCGCAGAAGATCATGTACCTTGCTGATGATTATTGGAGAAAGGTTGGTCAAACCAACTGTTTTAGTACCTATGTATATAACCGCTGAATATTTAGTAGTAACAGGACTTACCTCGAATAATCCTTGCCTCCCCGAAATCGCGCTTTGCACTACCCGAAGGACGATTTCGAGGTCAACTCGAATATGGACCATTGTAACATCATTAAAACAACCCAACGCGATGCTTGTGTTTCATCGGGTTACGCTGCTTTTTAAAAGTGGCCTCAGGCCTACAGCACTGAATACCGAAGCCTGCTTTATCGGGTCATGCTTCTTGCGAGCTCAAGAGTTTTTTCATTTCTATTCTTCAGCATAAGGTCCGTCCGCATACAAGTATCACATACGCGACCGGTGCCGGCTGTATGTTCGGCGTGCCTAAATACGCGAGTGCGCTGACGCAAGTGGCAGCAGCGAGAGACATTACTGTTGACTTCTCCGCCGAATTAGTCGAGGTCACGGCTAGGGGGGTTGAGATCCGTAACGAGAGTGGTGGGGTTAGTACACAATTCCTATAGGTTTTGGTTGGTGGTCCTCAAAAATAACCAAACAACGTAGTTGATAGATTAGAACAATTGAAAGGCTGATTAGGTGGATACTTCATACTGAACACCACGTTTTGAAAAGCGAAGCGAGCTGTGAGCGTTCCAATAACTTACAAGTCTCTGGAAATCACGTACACAACTCAATCCTCAAACTCAACTCTCGTAGGCTAGTTGATCTCAACTAGGCTACAAGAGTTTTTCTACCAAATAGCAAACTACAAAGGTACCGTGACGAACATCGTCAGGGTACCTTCGGTATTCTACAGAAGCCTTACCTACTAAACTTACAACCAAAATATGGCCACGTTCCAAAAGTCTATACGAGACTTTTGACTAGGGTACGTACTAACATGTACAGACTTTCTTATTTCGTCTCCAGACTTTTACCGTCCCATACAATTTCCTGCACGTATCACCCCCGATGTCGCCGCCCGTTTCCCTCTCGAAGTGCGAAGAGCTGGTCACAGACCGAGGCTACCTGGATGTGGACAAGCATACGCTCCAGCACCGACGGTACCCTAACGTGTATGGGTTGGGAGACTGTGTTTGCACGCCAAATAGCAAAACTGCAGCCGCTGTGTGTGAGTTCATCTATGGTGAAATGGCGAATCTGTCTACGCTAACACCTATAACGTGCCATTTAGTTGTCATTGCTATTTCCCATAAGACTGAAATATGTATTTACATAATTACTTTCGAAATACTTTCAAAAGCGTGTTCGTAAGAGAAAGCTCAGGATAGAACTGAAGGTATTTCGTGAAGATACTTTCCGTATGCCGAGTCGAGACTCACGCATAGGTTTTTTTTATTAGCTACTATTTAGTTTATTTTAGCCTTTATCATCCCACTGCCGGGCAAAGGCCTTCCTCTCTTTTCCAGACTTCTTTGGCCACAGTAGGCCAGTCACTAATAGGTTTTATGCAATGAAAAACTTACAAAATCTATATAGACTTGAGTAGATAAGACAAAATGTGGTAACCGTTCCAGCACGTCAAAGCTACGTGGTAGAACGTAACCTGGCGGCCACGATGGCGGATAAGGAGCCACTAACTCAGTACAACGGTTACGGCGCATGTCCCATGCTGACGTCCTACAAGACCGGCATTCTTGCAGAGTTTCTGTACGACAAAGAGGTCTGCGAGACCTTTCCATTCGATCAGGTGATTACTTAGCAACTGTTTTACTTTTGCATTTTGATAATCAAATACGGGGTTTTCGTCTACAGTCGAATACATTAATTATAATAAAGGTTTTCTTGTTGGTATACTTTGATTTATAAGAAGTTTTTAGGATTTTTTGCGTACAGTCTACCAAATTCCCAATAGACTTGTAAAACCAAAGCTTTAGTCATAATGAACGGGATAATAACTTTACCACGCTAGGTATATATGGTACGCCGCTACGCTAACCTAACCCACCTAGGTACTACCTACTTTACGCGATAATTTCATTTCATCTAAGTTTAACCTATTACAGGCTTATCCTAATGGTAGTATAGTCAAAGTCATGTCAAAATCAACTTTAAATATCATTTCCACGTGTCAAAATGATCCATTTCAGAGCAAGGAGCGCAAGTTTTTCTATTACATGAAGAGGGATATTCTACCACGCTTGTATTGGAACCGGCTGATCAAGGGCAAGTGGAACGGACCCTCGACCATACGCAAAATAATCAATCCCTTCAAAAAGTGAAATAGGGCGTGTGCTGTAATATGGAAAAACTGAAACGAGGCTCAAACGTAATTTTTTTGATGGATTTTAGTCATTTCATGTCTACTTGGGACGTCACAAGAGCAAATTGTACATAGTTATACGAGATTCAGGAATAAAACGACGGGCAGGAATAAAACGACTGTGTGTATAAATAATATTCATTCAAGTATACTTATGATTAAAGGTAACAAAATAATAGAAATAACTATCGTATCACATTATTCACCTTAATACTAACTACAGCAAGGTACTAATTCTTACTATTTACATTTATAAAATTACTAGCCTCCGCCCGAGGCTTCGTTTGCCTCTCGTCTGAGGTTTATTTCCATATCAAACGCGTCCATAAAACTATCGCGCAAGGTTAAAAAATAACCTGACGTTAGGTGGGTTCCTCCGACACCTATAAAAATACACAAACACAAAACACGAAGTTTACTTAAACAGAGCCTTAAGTTCATCATTCTGTGGTTTCTCATTGAATATATCGGCTGGGGTCTGCGCTTTAGGCTGTCTTCTCGGCCGCCGCCGTCTAGTTTTAACCAGATATACGCACAGCCCTAGTGCTATGAAAAGTGATACAATGATGGCACATCCTAAGATTATTTGTAGGAGGCTCACTTGAATCGGGGCGTTTTCTGTTGATGGTGACAGCTGGAAAATAAGAATAGATTAGAGTAATCATCAATATATATAAAACTCTTTTGAAGCTGACAGAGAATCAACGCACAGCCTAAACTATAACTCCTAGAGGTATGGAATTTGGAGGGTAGTATCCTTATATTATATAGTGTAGGGGTGCACTAAGAAAGGAATTTTGTAACGTCACACTCTAAAGGGTAGAACGCGAGCATCGCCGCGGGCGACGGCTAGTGCTCACATAAATACGATCTTTGTCAAGTTCTACGATTAAAGTTCGTTATCTCCTAGCTTCCGCCCGCGACTGTATTCGCGTCCCATTTGATTTTTCGAGATAAAAAGTAGCCTATATGTTATTCCAGGTTACGAATTATATATTTCAAGTTTTATTCGAATCGAACCAACAGTTGCATGATTGAAATACAAACATCCAAACAACTAAACTTGGACATTTGTAATATTAGTGGGATGGGATGGGATTATAGAGCTGCAACAACAACTTTGTAAGTAAATGACAACGTTTTGCTAACAAATGGGGTATCACCAACTCCATACACTGGCAAGTAGTTGCGAGAGACTACAAAAGCATGCTTTCTGCTTTCTCGAAAATCGAATTTCTAAACACGTCGATTTAGTTTACAACTATCCCGCTAGAGGCGCTTAACGCGGCTTCATGCAAAATGAAGTTGATTCATTATTTTTCGAGAGTCTCTCTCGGTACTTAGATTGCTGATGGTGCGACCTATTTCAAGTTATTCCTAAAGTCATAATAATAGGCCTTTACATCTGTTGAAGATGATTTATACAGCGTCAGGAGGCAACCTATGCCTACACTTAACGGGACACTGTAGTGCCTGGGACAATGTTTAGATGAAGTAGGCTTGCCCAGCCATACCATCCTCTCAGCCTAGTCAGCCATATCCACAGGAGAGACAAGGTCAATACGTGCGGAGCTGACTAAGCTAAGGGTTTCCTCATGATGTTTTCCTTCACCGTTAATCTCGTGTTAATTGCGCATATAAATTTTCCGAAACGAAAAATCCATTGATGCACGGCCGGGTTCGAACCCACGACCTTTTAAACACGGCTTAAACTCATATGTCGATCAATACAACAGATACATAATACTTACTGCATAGTTAGCGGTTGTGAGATTACTGCACAGTGCTCGTTCTGGCCACTTGTACCAATGCACGAAGCGAACGCCTTCCAGGGACTGCGGACTCTTGCATCTGTAAACAGACAAATAAATTATTATTTTGAAGAAAAGAATGGTGAGTATAAAGTAGAACGGAGTAAACGAACGAAAGAGACAGAGCACGTATGAGCAATCGATAGTAAGTAACACGACTGTAAAAGTAGGCAATTTGAAATCTTATCCTACCCTACTAATATTATAAGCGCGAAGCTTTGTAAGAATCGACATCAGAATCGAAAGGCATAGTTGCTACTACTAGACTGAGTAAATAAGCTTACACGTAAGATTTGAAGCACGTCTTACCTAAGTTCATCGAGCATTTTGGCGTCAGTTTTGTAGATGATAGGTAGAAGTTGGTCTTCCATCCACTGCAGTTGACAGCTGCAATCCCATGGGTTGTGCTGCAGATTTACGCCTTCCGTCACCGTCGTCCAGTTTAGCAGGTTTTGGGAGATGAACGATAGGTTGTTTTTACTGATATCCAGCTGAAAAGAAACGTTTCAATTAGAAGGACTACGTAGGAGAGCAGAAGTACATAACTAAGCGGTATTGTATCTAAAAAATAGTAGGTAGATCAAGTCGACTTACCATGCAAAGTGACGTGCCATCAAAAGCGCCCTCGTTAATCTCCGTCAGTTGCGGACAACTCGACAGATAGAGCGAGAAGCAATACAGATCTCCCGTCTCATCTCCCCGCCCCACCACATTACTGAACGCTTTATCTTGAACTACCCTCAATTTACCCAAATCACTGATATAGAGATTCTTCAAGGCGATGATGTTTTTAAAGTAAATGTCCTCAATAGGGTTGCCATCTAAGTGTAGCTCCTCGAGATTAGGGAAGAGCTGAGTGCTCAATGTCTTGGGAATATCTGTCAATAAGTTGTAGGAGGCGTCTAGTATGAAAAGCTTCGGTAGTTTCTTCTCGATGTTAAGTTCTTTGATCTGATTTCCTCCGATATTTAAGACCTAAAATCATAACAAAATGACTATCGACTGATTACTTCGCTGGCAGGCCAAAATAATAATATTTAGGCATGTCATTGGCAGTTGTAGCGCCATCTAGCTAGCTACATGAGAACTATCTTAGATCGCGCAAACGAAGTTATCACGGTGGTCACCAATTTCTAACATTTATTGGGTGTTAAAACTTGTGTGTTATTTTACTCTCACCTCTAAATTATCAAATCGTACTTGACTCTCATCATACAAGTCCGACAGCTTATTATAAGAGAGATCTATGTACTTGATCCCTCTCGGAAACTTTGGCCAGTGATGGAAGGTATTTATCTTTAGTATGGCGATCTCGAGGGAGGGTGGTAGAGCGAAAACCAGCGCTAAAGAGTTCCCTTCAAGGTTCAATTCTCTCAGCTTGGTGCACGTGAGAAATGCATCTGCTTCTACCATTTCTATGACGTTGTAGGAAAGATCCAGGAATTCACTAAAATCAAAACAAAAGTAAAATACAGCCCTTTAAAACAAGCTCCAACTAAAGCTAATTTTGAAATTGGAAAAGTATGATGATGAAATAAAAAAAAAGTAAAATTTAAAAAGTACTCACATGCTATTATCGACGGGAAGTGAATCCTTCATCACAGCTCTGATTTTGTTATCCTTCAAGCTCAGTCTTTTCAACCCAGTCAACGCCGTGTGGTTCTTTTGCAAAGCCACATAGTTGATACTGTTCTTACTCAAATCCAAGTCTTCCAACAACGTCATAGGATGAAGAGCTTCTACAGGAATATTCTTCAATGAATTCCCTTTCAGGTTAAGGACCTTCACGCTTCGTAAATGCTTGAAGTTCAAAGGATTGAACTCGGTCAGTTTATTGTAAGACAGATCCAACTCTTCGAGAAAAGGTATCTTCGTGAAAAGGTCGGGCGTGATCTCCCAAAGTTCGTTTAGTGAAAAGGATAGTTTCTTCAAGCTGGGCACGTCGCTGAATGGATCGGGCCAGTATGTTGTAATAGCATTGTTAGTGAAACGAAGAGTTTCTACTTGCGAGTTTGGCGGTAGCCTGTGAACCAAAGTAAAAAATGGTAATAAAATGTTTTGAGTGTTAAATTGAATGACTGTAACTTATTCCTAGCACGGTAGACAAATCTTTTGGGCACATGAAATCACACACCGTATCGGGGTGATGAACGCCGACGCGTCTTAGTTTGATGTGCGCTGTTAGCTAGTGCATGTTATAAGCAGAGGTCACTAACTATTATCAGGTGGGCATTGTTCTACAACTTTTTCTAACTATCTCCTAGATTAATCTTGTTATTTTTAAAACAAGGACTAGTTTTACAAGTCGGTCACATCACTTCCTGCGTGATTCGCAAAGTAAAGATGCGTTTGGGCACAAGTTGATTGATGGGCGTAGATAAAATTGTTTTGTTTTAAATAGATAACGGTTATTGACCTTTGATTGCGAGCCTGCGAACTAAGACAGTAAACCAACTAGAGCTGAAATCACTCGGTGTTTATTAGGTACTTGAGTGAATTATGACTTATGGTCACTTCCGCAGATATTTAACTCTTAAGTATCTTCGTCGTGTTGTTTAGTGCTGATAATGAATAAGATGTGTAAAAAAAAAGACCTCAAAATGACGTCCTAAACTTGATTCAGTGGGCGAGTTTTCGGCGGAGGTAACGTCATCCCTATTATAGAGTTAGGGTCAATCTTATAAAAAGTTAGAGTTGACATTATGTCCTGCCTGATTACGTATGGTAAACAAGACATAATGTCTACTGTAACTTTTATAAGATAGGGGGTTAATCTCTACCGAGGTGAGCATATGGCCCCAGTTATGCACCCAGGAGAATTAGGCATAGGTACCACCCGATTTTTCTAGGCGTTGGTAAATCACCCTGCGGTTAGTTTTAATCGGGTTAATGCAACGCATAGATCGAACGAATGAATATAAAAGCATGCAATCTTATCAAAAAGTATCGGAAACGTGGCTAGTTTACCTAATAGGTAAGTATACCTACGTTATCAATTAGTCAGACAGATACTGAGAAATAGGTACCCAAGTTATTTGTTTGTGGACGATAGTATAGGTAGGTATATACTTTGATTCATAGATCAAAAATGCATTAAGGTGTTTGGAATTCCAAACGTTCACCAGCAAATCAAGAGGACAAAGATTCCTTAGGCCTACCTAAGGGAGAACCAGGATTTGTCTAGGAAACCCCTAGCGAAATCATAAATACCTGAAATGTAAGTTAGGTACGTTTTACAAGTTTTACTATAGCACATACTATTACCTAGGTAGGTAGTAGTTTCCGCGTTTACGTAGGTAGTTATTAAAATGACAATGATAAAAGGTTTTAAAAGGAGCTCTTGTTTCTAAAAAGCCAACAAGTAAACAGAGATAGAAGAGTTTTCAAATGTAAACACGAATGCCCTTAAGAGCCTTAATTACTCCGCCGATAAGCAGTCAAGGTAACCAAATTAATTACATGAACGACGTGAACAAGTTTTAACTGTTTTTGAATACAAGTTCTAGTAGGTATTTTGATAAATTTAATCAATTAATTTAATTTTTAAGACTTATATACTTCATTATTGATGTAGGTAGGTAAACAACATAGTTTCCAAAAATATTAATATTGTAATTAATCACCAAGAATCACATACCAAACAATTTTAAATGATCTTTGTGCTTTTAATTGACTTTTATTGAATAACAGTCTAATTTCTCTCTTATGCTGCAGAATTTCTTTTTTGACACTTATTCATAAGACGATTATAGAAAACATAGCAACACTGGAATATAAGTGTTATGGTAACTTACTTGCCAAGCGTAGTCAGACCCAGCCCTTCGAAGGTAGCAGATATCTTGAGTCCATTCGGGTTAGCCGGCCACGCAATCTTGTCCAGATCACTCACTTGTTTCTTGATTTTATCCGATTCCGAGCACAATATATTGAACACAAGTTGACCGCTATTGATATCTGGGATCTCCCCGCACGTGCAATAATCGCATAGTTTTATAAACTTGACGCCAGTTTCGGTATTTT
Source organism: Eulithis prunata (assembly GCA_918843925.1). Classification (NCBI taxonomy): domain Eukaryota; kingdom Metazoa; phylum Arthropoda; class Insecta; order Lepidoptera; family Geometridae; genus Eulithis; species Eulithis prunata. The sequence goes on along the minus strand of OU974014.1, from coordinate 1,922,711 downwards.
CTTGGCTATAAGCGATGTGGAAAAAGAATATAGTGACTAGTATTAGATGCATAATGGCACTCGTTCGAGCGATCGAGGGAGAATGATAAGGGTTATCGCTTATCGGAGCTGTTTGCTTGATGAACAGAGCGGTAGATAAAATTACGCAGATAATGGCAACTTTCAATTTGACATCCTTTAGAGGTGGACCGGGATTTTTGGATGATTATGGTTATTAGCTAATTTGTTTCAAGAATTAATGGTTTGGTTTACATCAATAATAACATTAGGTTACTTAAATTTCTAACTGTATTGTGGTATACATTATGTATACTAGTATTTACTCATACTCACCGTTATTCGTACCATAATATTGTACTGATACGTTAATCTTTGTATGAAATCAATTGATAAGTATAGGTAATTTAGAAAAATATATTTTATTTAAATAACATGATAAATATAAATATTAACAAAATAAGTGTAGTCTTCAATATCCTTACTTGCTAAGTAACAATGACATTTCCTGTTTTCAAAATTTTGTTAAAAAGTGCTTTACCGATTTGGAAATAACATTTGCACCCTTAATCATAATAACAAAATTCGTAGATACTATATTTGTGACAAAAGCTACACTTATCTAAACAAACTAGATTGACACTAGATTTATATTTTAAAACGAATAAGTACCAAAACGATACTGATTGTGTATCTTACATTAATAGTTAAGTCAAAGGCAACCCTGGCTTTTTATGACTTTTAAAATAAACCTTAACTAAACAGTTCAATAAAATGGAATGATCATTATGTACGAAAAGCTCGCTAAGATTATTTATACTAGAAAAGTTAACATTTCAGTTTCTCAAATATGATTGAAATTAGATTTTTCTTTTACATTACATCAGAAAAAAAATCTAGTCTGCAACTGAATACCCCTTCAACGCCAAATGCTTCAAAAATTATCCTTGTGAGTATAAACGATATGTAGCAGTTTACTTTGAATTACTAAGTATCTGAGTGTTCAGTTCCATTTAATCTGTGAATACCCCTCCACCGCCAATTATTTCAAAAATGATCTATGTGAGTATGAAAATAAGTAACATTTTACTTTGAATAGTATCGTGGTGGTCATGTTTAGAACGACTACATTTCTTGAAGAGTCTCAAACCACAATAATAAATGCTAAACAGTCTTTAGAACTGAGCTAACTTTAAGAAAAACGCTAAATAAGTACCTATCTTTATAATAGCTACCAATTTTTTTTATCTGAATAACTTTATAAATTCGTTACATGAAAAAATCTGTACAATGATCGATGGTTCATTCGTATATAGTAACTTAAACATAATCGGTGATGACTAAGGCACAATTCGGGACAATCATACTTAGACATTAACTGCATATGGCTTGGAAGACTTATATCATTATTTGCACACAAAACAAGCAAGTTATCATCATCATTGGTGGCGTCATGGCTCAGTCAGTAGTAGCTCTGCATCCTGTGCTGTGGGTCGTGAGTTCGATGCAAAGAACAAACATTTGTGTGTGGCAAACATAGATGTTTGTTCTGTCAGGGTGTTACTATGTATTGTAAGTATGTATTTACAAAAAAAAATGTATATAAGGTATTATATCAGCAATCTAGTTCCTAGTTTAGTAATGTCCAAGGATAATCAGTCTGATATTATTGTCCGATTTCGCTCTAGTAAGAACTCGTATAGCGGTATTTTAGAATCGATTGAATCTCTCCAATAAATTCTAGTAGCTGTGTCGATCTGACCAAGATTTGTTAGACTTATAATAGCCAAACGGCCGCATACTCAAACGCTACTTATATTAAGTTCATGCTTAAATTATTGCCATTTCTTACAAATGAGTAATGTCAAACAGAGGCAGTGCAATTTTAAGTGGTGTTTAAATTTATGTGACGTTTCCGTATACGGCCATTTTACGTATAGATGAACACTTAATATACCAAATATGATCCTTATTCGTAAAGGCATAGCGACTAGATTTTTCATCTAATCTAGATGATTTATACAGCGTCAGGAGCACTTTTTACCCATGCCTATGAACGGGACGCTGCAGTGCCTGGGACATTATACAGGGTGTTACCAGACCACTTCCGAAAACGAAAGGGGGAGCTACAGCACACCAAAACCCAACCAAAAAAAAATCTGTTATCCTGAAAAATAATTATAGCCGGAGAAAACAATGTTTAAAGATTTGTATTTATTTCGCCAGCCCGCAATGTACGCATTCACGTAGGTAAGGTCGAGGCGTAGTACTATTATTTATTCTGTGTCGTAAGTGCCTACTAACGTAGGTAGGTACTAACGTAGGTCACTCGCACGTTGCGTACCTGAATGACCCGCGATGAACTCTCAGCTGTTCATGCTGTAGTAGACGTAATCTGCGTGCTGCGTGTACATTGCTGCTTTATTTATTTTATTTGTTTTTTTGCTTTTTTAAATGAGATAATTAGGTAGATATGTCTTATTATGTTGTACTGTGTGTATGTAACTAGAAAAAAAATTCAAAAGAGATAGTCAAGTCAATTTTTTTTTTCGCGATTTTTTTCGCTTAATGTTTTCAGTATCATGGTCTGATTGGAACCTCCAAGTTTTCGGAAGTGGTCTGGTAACACCCTGTATAGATGGAGTAGGCTTATAGGACCTATAGCATTCTCTCAGCCTATTCGGCCTTATCCACAGGAAAGACAAGGTCATACTTGGTAAATACTTGGGGAGCTGACTAAGCCGCGGGTTTCCTTACGATGTTATCCCTCACCGTTTGCGAGCACTGGCATTACGCACATTTTTTTAATAGAAAATCCATCGGTGCGACCGGATTTAAACCCACGACCTCAGGATCGGAAGGCAGGGTTCCTACCACTAGACCACCGGTGCTCTAGCAACTAGCTGTTTACCGAGATTACAGTGCATCGTGTTCCTTCAAAAGGTAGTGTCCAACCAGCCGTTTCTGAATATCAGTCACTCCGCCGTAGATTTGTGTGCCCCGTGCGTCCCTGTAAGACAAAATGAGTAAGAATAATTTTATTTTGTTCTAGATTTAGATCAGGAATGAGTATATCACAGGAAGTTTGAAAGTGGCGGTGACTGAAAAGATGACGAGCAGCAGGTTAGCATGGTATGGTCATGTCATGCGAAGGGAAGAATGGCATGTAACAAGAAGAGTATTGAATATGAATGTAGATGGGTAGAAGAGTAGAGGTAGGCCAAAGAAAAGATGGATGGATTGCGTAAAAGATGACATCTGTAAGAAAGGAGTGACAACTGAGATGACGGCTGATAGAAGAGCATGTAAAAAAATACATGCCGACCCCACATAAAGTGGGACAAGGGCAAGATGATGATGATGACTAGATTTCGCCCGCCGCTTAGTCCACGTCACGTTAGATCCAGGTTACAAACTATATTTATATTCCAAGATTCATCCAAATTGGACCAACAGTTTCAGCGTGCTTGAAACATAAACATCTAAACTTTGACATTTTTAATATTAGTGAGATGGGATGTAATCTACGTCCAGCAGTGGTCCGATATTATGTTGGTGATGATGATGACGTAACTAACAAAACCCTCAACTATTTCAATTCACTCGGAAGGCATTGTCGGATCGATATCTGAAACTTTCGATATTTGCATCTCCTTCCGATACCGATCCTACAAGACTTTCTGAATGTATCACGATAAAGACCACAAAAGATATTACCATCTTATATTGTATATTTTATCAAGGAATATGTAACACTACGTTTTAAGAAGCGGGACTCCCATTATACCCAAATAACACACGGAAAATCTCGTTTTGTATGAAACACACTTCAAATTTTGACCTCCGTTTCATACATTGTTAGTTTTTCGAAAGTACGTACGAGCCTAGTTCGAGAGTTTCGCTAGGATATGTTTTATTTTCTGGCTATTGTATTGTAGTTGTAATTACCTAAAGTGTCTCTCAGCCGCGTAGTGGGTAGACAGGCCACGTCCTCCGAGGATTTGCACGCAATGATCAGCTGCAGCGGCGGCATTGCGTCCCGCGACATATTTAGCCATTGCGCTGTTTTTAGTACTGAGCTGTGACGCGGCGCGGTACGTCATCAGTCGCGCTGATTCCACTAGGATGCACATATCGGTGAGACGATCCTGGGGGCAAATATAATTTTATTTATTTATAGGAAAACCGACAGCACATAACATAGATTAGGTACAAAAATGGAAACAGTAGGCCAATTATAAGTATCCATCCTTTCGGAGAATCGTTTGAATGTAGCTAAAGCCAATTGATACTTAAAACTATCGATATTTGGCTAGAGTCTCGATTTTATATTACTTGTTTTTGATATTCAATACTATCGATGCTATGAAGCGGTGATGCAATTGCTGTGTTTCGGTTTGAAGGGATGTAGGTGCATTTAGAGACTTTTTACGTCTTAGAAGTGATGAGTGGTGATGCGTTACTATACGTCCTAGTGAACGTGCTGAGTAACGTGCAATAAATTGTAATAGGCAGAGGTTACCGCTTAACATCAGACGAGCCATTTACTTAATGTAGCACTTATTGTCATAAAAATTCAAGTACGAAGTTCAATTACCGCATAATATTTTATTAAAAGTTTATCGATATTTAGGTTTAGGTTTTTAGAAAGTACCTTCACAGACGGCAGCCTGCTAAGTGGTTTGCCGAACGCTTGTCTCTCCTTCGAGTAGTTGATCGCTGTATCTAGAGCGGCCTGAGCGATGCCTGGAACATTTCAGCAAAGGACTCCAATTTAGTTTTGCCTTGAGAGACTCTGTCTCAAGCGTATTGTCGAATGGTGAAAGAAAATAAGGAGAATCTGAACTTTCATGAATTTTAAGTGTTTTTATTTACTTTATTGATTTTGTTACAATACCTACATAATCATCAAGTGAGACCAATCATGTAAAACCATTTTAACCTTGATAAACCCTTACTGGGTTCATGTATTTACCATCTTAGTACATACCTAAAAGAACATTTCACAGCAATAATTTATAAGTTTAAAAAATTCTATTTGCCTTCATCATCAGATGGTGATGATGATGATGATGATAGCAGTTCATTGGGACTGTTCTATTGATCGTAAACACCACAGAAAAGAAAAAAAATACGCAATGTCGTGCACGTGGATGAAGTGTTTTTTCCAGTTACACTTATTTAACTGCTAAACTAATGCAACCGAATTGAGAACCTCCTCCTTTTTTGAAGTTGGTTAAAAATGAAATACAATTGAACTACCTATGTGGTATTATTAGAGCTGAGCTGTTTAGAGCACTTACCCACGGCATGAGCAGCGATGCCTATCCGTCCCTGATCTAGTTGTTCCATAGCAATCTTGAATCCATCTCCTTCTCCGCCAACCATATCTGCCTTCGGAACTCGAACCTCGCCTAAGCTCATATTGCACGCGGTAGCAGCCCTGTTCGAAACGCTTCATTTTGGGTGATTTTCCTCTTACATAAGTTATTTTTAGCGTGACATTTATTAGTACATATTTGAATTGTCTATGTCTAAGATTAAATGTAAATAGGTACCTATTAAATGATTAAATCTATTAAAACTATTAAATCTGTTAGTTACGAAATTAGTGGAGTATAATAAAAATTCAGGGCATTACAGGGACATACCTTACTCCTATAATTGGTTCCTTTTTTCCTCTGAAGACACCTTCAGCATCCATTGGTACAAGGAAACCTGTAACAATTAAATGTAGTAATGTACCTATACAATTTTGTAGTGTACACTGACCTTAATGAATATTCAATTGTTTATTCAAATATGTAGGTCTGTACAGTATGTAGGTAGGTACAGATACTCACAAGCAATCCCTTTGTGTTTCAACTCGGGGTCAATGGTCGCAAAAAGTGCGGTTGCAGCGCCTTCTACAGACGACGTCACCCACGACTTTTTGCCGTTCAGTACGTAATGGTCACCATCCACCGTAGCGGTTGTACGTATGCTGGCCACGTCTGTTCCCGCACCTAAAAACAATTTTTTTTTTAAATTTACAGATATCTTTGACTGAAGAAGTGGATGATTGCCTGGAACATGATTTTAGCAGGAGTAGACAGATTTACTAAAATTATTTAATACTTTATTGCACAAAATTATAAATCTGTTACAAAGGGTGGACTTAATGCTGAAAGCATTGTCTGCCAGCCAACCCAAACGTGGTGGAGGTTGGCGTGCGACATTACAGAAAATAATAATCTTAAAACATAAAACTTTACATTAACAGATCACTCAAAATCTTATACTACCTATTCTAACTTATTCTTATCCGAGTCTTATATCGAATATATATCGAAATATATTTTTAATGGAAATAAAACAAATTTCGGAATTTCTAGATGCAAGATATGTGACGTCACACTCGAGACGGGGAGGGGTCTCACGAATGTGACCAACTGTTACAACGACGGGGGAGGGGTAAAAAAATCACGACATTAGTGTGATGTAATTTATGAATGACCCCTTACCTGGTTCACTTAGAGCGAAGCACCCGATCGCGCCTTTAGTGAACTGCCTCAGAAACTTTTCTTTCTGCTCTGGTGTTCCTTTCTCATTCACCAGATTTGCGTAAAGGAAGTTGTGGATGGATACAATCATGCCGGTGCTGGCACAGCCACGGGATATCTCCTCCACGGCGATGGCGAGTGACAAGTGATCGAGCCCTAGGCCTCCGTATTCTTTAGCCACGCATGCGCCCATCAGACCCATGTCTGTGAGCTTCTTTATCTGTGGTGGTAGAATACTGGTTTAAAGTTCGCGAATTTCTTTTTAACGTACACGCAAAGTTAAACTACGCACGGAACCTGTGCAGTCAGTGGATCTAGGCGTGACGTTAGTTGTTTGTGAAAAAATTAATTGCAGAGTTTTTTTTTGATCTGTCATGTAAAAAATGGGATATTTATGTCTAAAAAGTTGACTATGCAACAAAAAATGTAAACTATTTGTTATCAAACATGTTAGGAGATAGTAAACCTTGCAACACAAGTCTATAGGGTTTTAATTTGAGTATCATAACATCTTGTGTTATGTAGCATTTCAAGATAAATGATAGTGTTTATTTAAAAATGATAAAAATTACATGATATTTCTCTAGATAAAATATTTCATACTGAGTAAAGTGGAATGCTAAGATATCGTCAATCATCATTGATTCTATTGCATAAGCAACATTTTAGATCAAATAAAGAACAAATTGACTTCTTCACCATCGGTGTGGTCAAACACCATAACAATGCCTGGTTTCTATTATCTATCTTTTGTCTATGAGGCTATAATGTCTGTTTATTAAGCTCTCATCATAACTATCTTTGACTACTGAAAAAGAAGCAACCAATCTGATGACAGATTACCCTACTAGTAAAAAAGACAGAGTATAGAGGTATTAGAATAGAATAAAGAAAGAAAGTTGACAGTTGGTTTGTTCTGTATACAAAAAGCAGCAACAAAATGATCAAGAAACATGTAGCATACTAACTTCTCATCAGTACCGGTAATTCTTGGTACTGATGAGGAGACAGGTACTGGTACTGCATGCCCTAATACTAACGTGATCAAAAGGAAACCTTCCTTCCAAGTCCAGCTTGGCCGCTTGAGGTTTCAAGGTGTCTTCTGCAAATTGCCTGGTCAGCTGCTGAACTTCCAGCTGTTTTACATTCAGCTGCGTTGTGAAGGTACGGGCAGATAGTGACTTCAGACATTGCAGTGAGAGAACTGGAAACAGTAATAGGGCTACAGAAAAAGAATATTATGGGGCTTTCTAACTGGATTTAATAGCATTTGGGTGTGATTTGGTTCCATTCCTGAACTGCCAATTGAATTTGGGGACAAAGTCCACTAATGTACCAAATATTGCATACAAAATTGTACATTCTAGTTGATTTCTAATGCAACACTAGCAGAGTAAAATGATCTGCATAGTTCCTAGCAAATGTGCTAGGTACCTAGTTACCAGACAAATGTGCTGCCCACATAGTCCTGGAATGCGAGGGCGTAGCAACACAACGACGCGAACTCCTAAGTATCCCTAGGTCACTCCTTCAAGCCTGCAACGCCCCAGGGAAGCTTCTGTGCTTCTGGGAGGAGTAAGGCTGGCTACTTTCTTAGCCTGATCACCCCCTCCCGTATAATGGACCAATCTTGAGTCTAACGCGGAAACGGGAGTCCAACCAATACCTAGTTACCTACACACCATTAACCACATCATGAGGTTGCAGCCAAGTTTGCAATAATACCTAGGTATTGTTTCAAATAGGTACGTTAGTAGGTGAAAGTTATCTAAGTACTCACTGGTAGTTCTTGAAGACTTCAGTACAGTGCCGGTAGCCATGGTAGTCATTATACTTGTGGGTTTCTTTCTCCAGCACTTTAAAATAGATACGTAGATAGGACAGGGTATGCAAAATGGTCGAATCACAATCAAAACTCAGCTAACTTGACATTCAACATACGATAAGAGTGATAACAAACCAAGGTCGCGAGGCAACTTCGCAAGCGGTGTTGAAAAATTATTCAAAAACATACAAACAAGGGTCGGCCGTGTTTATAAATGAATAGTTTTGGTCAGTGTAATATCAAGTCTTTGCTTGGCGTTCTCAGAAGGTCAGTGTACAAGTAAATGCAGTTAAATGTTTCAATCTATTTCATTTCGTGAAAAATTCGTGAATTAAACTTTGATTTCTTTTCTTGAATTTTTATTTATTTTCTTTCTACCTTTCGTTCTTTCCCATGTTCTTCTTCTTCAAATTTTTTTTTTTTTTTTGCGATTCGTTGTTTTTTACAGCCGACTTGACGAATGACTTGACTTGACTTATACATACAAATTCATCACTTGACACTGGCATAATTGTCTGTCGAAATGACGGACACAGGGCATATAGGGTAAAGAAGAAGAAGAGCCATAAACCAAGAAGTTGAAGAGTTTCGTTTTGTGACGGCCAAGTGACGGCATTGATGTGATGTGGGTTCTTTTCTTTCTGTTTTGTTTTGTTTCTAATTTATAACATTAGCGAAATCGGTTTTCGTGGTCGCTGTCCGGCCTGGACGGGCCGCTGTTTTAGCTTTTGTTGTTTGGTTGTGGGAGATAGAAAAAGAAGATATAAAATCCAACCAGACAGACCACGGATAAGTACAGTTCTTTTCTTTAGATTCAGTTTACCTACTTATACTCTGGTACCAATAGACGTACACTTGGCAAACACCCCTCGAAGTTGTGGAAGGAATCATGACTTCAATCCTGGATCAGTACGAGCAAGCCTCTCAGAGCACACAGCGAATGAAGCCAGCTGCTGAACCTATGATCTCCTCTGGATACATAAACATGCAACTAGAGGACACTACTCCAATGTTTACGAAACAGAGAATGAAGTTTAATCCTTCTGATTTGATAACACATGCAGCAGTTTCAAATGATTACCTGGTACTGGCAATGGCTAATGGAAGGCTTTTCAGAATGGACATGAATAGACCTGATAATGATGAAGGTAAACCAACATAGGTACCTAATCTTATAGCTTTTCCCATCGTTTAATGTCTCTGATTTAGCATTGTAAAGGAATATTAATACCATAGCAAGTCAAATAAATACAAGCAAACTTTTATGAGTTTGTGGTCATCTCTGTTGACAGAGGTTTTGGCTGCCTTAAGGCCTCCGTCGTAGCTTAACAACTGCTAGAGCCAGGACTGATAGTTTAATGTGCCCTTCGAAGCCAGCTAAGTTAAATTTATTTTATTTAGTAAAATCCCAACAATCATTTAGAACCGTGTAATCTAGTGGTTTTAGGCACCTCTTAGTTCCTATAATTGGATTTATTTTCAGAAATACACTTCTCTAAGTTTGTCCAAGCAACTTCTAAGCTTACTGCCATATTTCTGGATCCTCTGGGCTTCCACCTCTTGATGGCATTCACAGCCAGAACCAAGATTGTGGATGCAGGCCCTGAATTAGTTTACCTTCACCGTAGAAGTGTAAAACCAAAGTCAGTTAGCAAGTCTCGTAACTATGAGGTCACTGAAGTTGGCTGGAACATGGAGAATACTTCTGAGGTGACAACAGGGCCGATACTGTTGGGGACATCTCAAGGTCACATACTGGAGACTGAAATGGAGTCTGATAGTGATAAAATGTTCACCGCAAGTCAACCTTATTGGAGACCGGTAAGGAATATAAAAAAGCTAATAGAATACACCTTAAAAAACCAATTAAGTAGCTTGTTTTTTAACTATGATTTAATTATTTCTACTCTTCACACAAGCTGCCCAATTACCTACCTCTCTATGGACACAAGGATATTGATGGATTGGTAACTGAAAACATAACACATTACTTGTTTCTACATTTTGTATACCCAGCCCAGACAGAAGCGCTCGTGGCGTAGCTTGCTTAACCAATCTTCACTGATTTTCTAAGTTAAGCACATTCTGTGCGGTCACTATATGGATGGGTGACCGTTAGTGGCATTTACATCTGAGCGCTTCCGTGCTTCGAAAGTCACGTTAAACTATCACTATATGGATGGGTGACCGTTAGTGGCATTTACATCTGAGCGCTTCCGTGCTTCGAAAGTCACGTTAAACTATCGGTCCCGGCTCTAGCAGTCGGAGGCCTTAAGGCGGCCAAAAAACTCTGTCACCAGAGTTGGCCACCAACTCATACGAGCTTGCTAGCTATACCCAGCCTTCATTTATTACCTGATGCTTGTCTGCAGATATTTGATATCGGCAAAGGAATGGGTGACATGCCGATAACAGGAATTCAGTTCCACCGAGTGAACAGCAGTACAAACAAGTACTTTATCTTTGTAACAACACCGACTCGACTCTACCAATTTATTGGACATGCAACAACGACCGACCAGAAACCATCGCTCCAATCCCTGTTCTACACATACCTGACCATGCCGGAGACAGGGTTCCAGGAGATACCATCTACTTTGAAGTATTCAAAGCTGCAGTTCTTCTTTGACAAGTATTATAACCCGAAGACATTTGCTTGGCTCACTGAACCAGGGATTTTCTTCGGACAGGTATTTCTATTTTTATTAGGTTTGTTTTATTTCCCGTAAATCACAAGGGCTTTTATAGGATTTGCACATTCTTACAAGTGATTGTATTTCAATCTATACTATTAAAAAACTGTAAAAAAGCCAAAAAGTAAAATTAAAGATATGTATAAATTAAATGTGCAGATCTACTAAATAAACGATTCTGGTTCCGAAAATCGAGTTTGTCTGTTTGTTTTTTCGCGGATCACATCTAAACTACTGGACCAATTTCAATGAAACTTATACTATTCGGAAGCCCTTTTTCGGATTGAAACATAGGCTATATTTATAAAAAAAACGTGGATTCTAAGATACAGCTTGACCTCTAAACCAAAAGCAGCCTTTGGCACGAGGTTCATCGTATGCTGGTTGACAGATATTTTGGTGGAAAGTTTCGCACGCGTACGAAGTCGCGGGTATCAGCTAGTTTATAATATAGGTAGTCAGCTAGAAGCTCTCCTTTTATTGAGTGGCGAAAGCTAATTGGCGTTGTTTGATTTTGTTACTTTTTACAGTTGGATCCGACCTCGCAACAGAATTCGAACTCGTTATTCACGCAAGGCGAACTCATTAGCTACCCAACCGGCAGCGGAGACGAAAAAGAACCAGCACCTCTCTCGTTCGTCCTCACAGAGTTCCACGCACTCCTCATGTACTCCGACCGAGTGAAAGTAGTGTCATTACTCAACCATGAACTGGTCTTCGAAGACCTTTACACTGAGACTCACGGGAAGATAAAGAGCATAGTGAGAGACACAAGTAAAAGAACGATATGGGCAATCACAGACAAGTCTGTGTTTCGCTATAAAGTCGTCAGGGAAGAACGGAATCTTTGGAAAATTTACTCCGACAAGGAACAGTTTGATTTGGCTAAAGAGTACTGCCAGAACAACCCAGCATACATCGACATGATCAACGTCAAGCAAGCAGAACTACTCTTTTCGAAAGGAGAGTTCGAGAAAAGCGCAGAAGTCTACGCGGAAACCAAAAATAGCTTCGAAACCGTATGCCTCAAGTTTCTAGAATGTGACAGAATCGACGCTTTAAAAGTTTACCTCGCTAAGCGATTAGATGCTCTAACAGAAGAGGATAAATCTTTAATTTCAATGTTGGTGATTTGGATGACCGAGCTTTACCTATCACAGCTAGGTTTGCTACGGCGGAAAGGTCAGGAAGGTTCTGATAAATACGTCCAGCTACAGAGCGATTTTGAAGTCTTTCTGTTGCATCCCAAGGTCTCTAATTGCATGCAGCACATCAAGTCGGTGATCTACGATCTCATGAGCTCTCACGGCGATAAGCAGAACCTGATCAAGCTGACATTTCTGAACGAAGATTTCGAAAACGTCATCGCTCAGTATATTTACAAAAAGTCTTACCAAGAGGCCTTGCAGCTGTTGCAGACGTTGAAAAAACCTGAGCTGTTTTATCAGTTCACTCCGGTTTTGATGGAGGAGGTTCCAAAGCAATCCATCAACGCTCTGATAGCTCAGGGGGCAAGACTGAGTCCTTCGAAGCTGCTCCCAGCTTTCTTATCCTGTGCGACTGATGAAGAGCATGTGTCTGAGATTATTAGGTACTTGGAGTTTATGGTACAGCATTTCAATGTGAAGGACAAAGCGATCCATAATTACTTACTGACGCTGTATGTGGAACATGACCGCGAAGCTCTGATGCGGTATCTAACGCGTCAGGGACAGGATGTGACGATGGTCAACTATGATGTACATTACGCATTGAGGTAAGTACCTAGCTAAAAACTCTTTATCTGGTAAAAAACTTCTAATATTTTAATAATTACCACAACTGTTTAATAGCAGTCACAAGTTTACAAGCTACCTACTTTTATTCTCTGTTCTTCAGGTTGTGCCGCGAGAAGGATCTAGCGGAGGCGTGCGTGAAGCTATCGGCGTTGCTGCAGTTGTGGGAAGCGGCGGTATCGTTGGCGTTGAGGGTGGACCTCGCCCTGGCCAAGGCCGTGGCGAGCCAACCACACAACGCCGAGATTCAGCGACAACTGTGGCTCACTGTCGGTTAGTGTATTGGTAATCCTCGAAACTAGATTCGAAATCGATGATCTACAAGGGTTTTTCTAATATTAATATTGATTTAATATTGATTACTAGCGACCCGCCCCGGCTTCGCACGGGTGCAATACTGATACTACAGAAAGTCTTTATATACGGCGTACAATACTTTAATACATTATTTTGATATATCTCGTAGGGTTCAGCCAGCGTTTGCAATGCAAGCGCAAAAAAGTGTTTATTTACAACATCTCATTAGATTATCATCAAAAATAAAATTATCAGTGTTTCTCTACTATATTATGCAGGTATTGTACAAATAAACCTTCCTTTTGACTCACTCGTTCTATTAAATAAAACAGCATCACAATCCGTTGTGTAGTTTTAAAGATCTAAGCATACATAGGGACAGACAGACAGCGGGAAGCGACTTTGTTTTATAGTAGTGATGATGTTGACAGCCGAGCACGTGATCACCAAGAACCAGGACCTGAAGGAAGCAATGACCTTCCTCCAGGAGTGTCCACTCATCAAGATCGAGGATATCCTGCCGTTCTTCAGCGACGTCGTTACTATCGACCACTTCAGGGAACCTATCTGTCAATCACTACAGGTACTGACAAAGTTCTCAACAGTATTGCTATTTGTGATTGCGGCCGACCTGTATTCGATAAGTATTAAGTAGGTAATTTAATTACTTTGTGACAATATATGAAACAAGCAGATGTTAAGTAACCTCTGCTTATAACGATTCATTGACTCACCGAGGTCGTCCACCAAGCACGTCCTCTGAGGACGTGGACTGAGGATTTGCCTCTAGATTCGCACGAGAGGACAAAATGTCCCATTGGAATAGCAGTCCAATCCCGATTAGAGTTCGGAGTAGTTGTAGCTTCACTCTGCATTTCAGATCATAAATAAAACTAGGCCAGTGGAGAAATCTAATATTTGAACGTCCACCGAATTTTAGTCTAGTTATTCATTCATCCATAACCTTCAATAACAATAATACCTAATTAAGTACTTAGAAGTAAAATAAGTATATCTCAAATTGCAAAAAATATTTTCAGGAATACAATAATCAAATAGAAGAGATGAAAACTGAAATGGATGAAGCGACCCGCGCTGCTGAATATGTAAGTTCTAATCTAATCAAACATTACTGCCAAGGTCAAAGTTACTAACTTGGCAGTAATTTTTACACTAGTAGGTAAAATTGTACGGTACAAGGATAGTTGCTAGCAGGAAAATGTTTATTAACTTTTTGAGTTATTTATACTTACACTCACAGGTGACAAAACCAGTACCTACATCATCATCATCATCAATATATATAAAACTCTTTTGAAGCTGACAGAGAATCAACGCACAGCCTAAACTATAAGTCCTAGAGGTATGAAATTTGGAGGGTAGTATGATTATATAGTGTAGGGGTGCACTAAGTTAGGAATTTTGAAACGTCACACTCTAAAGGGTAGAACGCGAGCAACGCCGCGGGCGACGGCTAATGCAAGATATAATTACGACATTGTCTGGTTGGACGTTGTACCAACCAGAAGAGGACAGGTGAACTCATCTATTGCAAATTTTCAATACATTTTTATTGCTTCCACTTGGTACAATTTAGACGTTATCTACAATTTACAACGATTGGCGTTATATTCAGTTCCAATTATGTTTCGATCAATCTACTTTTTATCCCGGAAAGTCAACGGGATCCAACAGGACGCGAATTCGCGGGCGAAAGCTAGTACGAAATAGTTTATCAGCAGATGTTTCAGCGGACTTGTTTTTTAGTAGAAATGAGCCCCTGTTCTCTTCCAGGTCCGATCAGAGATCCAGTCATTCCGCGGCCGCAGCGCGCTGGTATCGGCTGCTGATGAATGTTGTCTGTGTGACATGGCGTTACTACTGCGCCCTTTCTACTTATTCCCTTGCACGCATCGCTTCCATGCGGACTGCCTTACGATCGAAACCGCTCCTACACTTAGTGAGTATATCCTGTAATTCTGTACGCGGTAGGGAAGTGGGCATGAGCATAGTCTAAACACGATGATACCTCTGTCCCGGCATTTTCATGTCCTTGCTCATTAAAGAATAAAGGCGATGTTGCTGTGGCAATTAGTCCGGAATTAATGCTGGCAGCGACATGAGCTGAGTGTGAACGCGGTATCAGACCGCAGAATTGCATAGACTTCGACATAAGCAGATTAGCAGAAAATTTAATTAAAACAATTCTAAACCAGAATTCTACAAGGTAAATAAAGACCGTAAGAGTACAGTCGTCCATCTTAGGCTGCAGCTACACTTACTATCAAGTGTGATGGCAGACAAATGCTTAGCAATGCTTAAAAATATTCTAATACTGTGCCAGTTTTGACTTTCGCTTCGAACCATTATTTGTAACAGAGTGTTCCTTCCAGGTCCAGCCCGTCATAAGAAACTAAAAGACAAGCAAAGCCAGCTAGCCCACCTTACACCCATCGAGTTAAACACACGAACGTCAAGCGGGCTGCCTTTACGAGAGCTGTTACGAAACGAAATAGACGATATAATCGCTGCTGAATGCATCTTCTGCGGAGAACACATGATCAGCTGCATCGACCAGCCGTTCATACCTGATGCTGATTGGGACAGGGTTATGAAGGAGTGGGAGTGAACATCACATAAAACAAACATCATACCAGGCTTCTAATTCTAATTTGTAGTGGGGGGAATAGGACTGACGTCCCGCGTTGGAGTGTATTGTGCATTGTCCCCCTGCTGACCTCACCCTAGCCAGCAGAGCTCCAGGCTTACTATTGGACTGGTCCGATTCCAGAATTATTTGATTTGTCGTGAATGTCGTGATAAGATTTGTATTATTTGTGTCTACATAGCGCTGAGTACCGCAGATTATTTCTCAGTATTTTGTCATCCACCTCCACCATTATCGGTGGTATGCCCTAGTCAAACATATCATTTTGATTCCATGATCTTTGTCGCAAGACCCGTACCGAAAAGCAAATGGTTTCCGGGGCAGATAAGCCGACATTTAGCGTTGGCGCTAAGCGTCGGCTTATCTGACATGAAAGTAAATATTCTTTTAAAAAGCATGCTGTCAAATGAGGGTTTTCGTTATTTTTTTCTTCATAAGCTGTTTTCGTTTGTAACTTTTATACCGTTTTGCTTTAGTTATAACTGAAATAGCTTTTAAGAAAAAGCATATTGTAACGAAAATCTCTTAAAAAAAACTTGCTTTTCAAAGAAATATTTATTTTCTCTCCCTAACTACACGATGCGACGTCTTGTCTTCTGATGTAGTTTGACGCTTACCAATACTGTGACTTCTCTACCTAGAATATGCACGACGTGATGAGATCTGAAAGTATTCTGACACGACTTCGTGTGCTTTTAAAAGTTAGTTCGTAGTTTTTAGTGGATTCCGCTACCAAAGACATGTTTCGGTCGAAATATGCAAAAAGTTATTGTATGTCTGGCACAGACTCAACATATTTAGATTAAGTTGAAAAAGTTAGGTTCTGAATTAAGAGAAATAAAAGACTTGTTTAATCCATTCTTTGCTTTTTTATTTCTGTTGACTATTATTGTATTCTAGCCGTGTTGGCAGAGTGGGATTGCACCGCGACTTTCGATCCGAAGGTCGTGGGTTCGAATCCCGGCCGTGCATCAATGGATTTTTCGTTACGGAAAATTTATATGCGCATTAACACCTGGTTAACGGTGAAGGAAAACATCGTGAGGAAACCCTTGGCTTAGTCAGCTCCGCATGTATTGACCTTGTCTTTCCTGTGGTAGGCTGATAGGTGCTGGGCAAACCTACTCCATCTAAACATTGTCCCAGGCACTAGTGTCCCGTTAAGTGTAGGCATAGGTTGCCTCCTGACGCTGTATAAATCATCTTCAATAGATATAAAGGCCTACTTTATGACTATTATTACTCTTATCGTTTAAAATGAGTTGGGTACCTATTAGTTTTTTATTAGGAGTTTATTTATAACATTTTGCATTATCCTCGCGAGTATTATATTAATTTTTTGATTGAAATGTAGTAAGATTGGAATAATCGGATTATTGCTATTTACAATATCTACTGTCACAATAAATAAAACCAAACATTTAGCCGATTCTTTTTCTTTATTGAGAAAATTATGTTATCAGTATCACGTAATAATAAACAATAAATTAAAATTAATATTAGGTTTTAAATAAGGACACCGCTTCAAATACTGAAGGACAACAAACTCCTTTACATGTTTTAATATTAAAAACGTAAAATGTACAAACATAAACAATCTCAACACCCGTGTTATGCACAAACTAAACACTTAGCGAGCTGCAGGCGCCGCCGCCGCCGCAGCGACTTATCAGAGTTCTAAATCAATTCACTAAGCAACTAATTATTGACTAGCAGCACCGTCCACTTCCATCACTTGCTCAGTTTTATCACCCTTATTGTCTACTTGCATCACTTCTACGTTTTCTACCTTATCACTATCTTTAGGCGCCTCGACACTGCCAGCGGCCGCCTTATCTTTGCTTTTATCGCGCTTCTTTACAACTTTTTTCTTAGGACTGGGCTTATCTTCTACTAGTAGTTGGTCGGGTTGTTCCTCTGGCTTAGGTTCGGACGAAGTGGAGTCTGATTGGGGCTGCGCGTCGTTGGACGGCGGTAGTTCGTCAATCACTGGAGGGATTGGATTGTCTTGGGTATGCGGGGCGACTTCCTCGCTGGTCGCTTGCGGTTCTACTTGTACTGGAGCTGGAGGCTGGCCCTCCTTCATCTCGACTTCGCCGTTCTCCGCCGGAGCCGGTACGGCTTCGGCATTTCCATTTTTGACCTCCGCCATGTCAACGTCCGGGGCTTGCGGCTTGCCGTTCTTTTCGGCCTTCGCCTCGAGAACGGCGATGCACTTCTGGATGCACTTGATCGCCTCCCGCCGCGCTTGGCGGATGTTGTCCTTGCCCTCGGTCTCGATGTTATCCAGCTTGATGAGGTTTCTCGTGAGCATCTCGTCCAGAAACATGTACCGCTTGTCCTTCTTGGAGCCGGCGAAGTTTTCGACCTCGTTCATCAGGTTGAGGACGTCCGTCTGAATGCTGAGGATCTGGGTGATCGGATCGTTCGCGGGGGGCTTCGGGGGGGCCGGCGGGGGGGTTCGGTCGCGGGGCGGGGCATGGGGCGGTGCGGCGTGCGGCGGCGCGGCCGGCTTGCTCGGCGTCGCGTGCTCGTGGTGCACGGGGACCTTCACGTAGGGCTCCTCGGGCGCCGGCGGTCGCTTCGGGGACTGCGCGCGTTGCGGGGAGGCGCCGCGGTTGAACGCCGCCTGAGGGTATGCCTTCTGCTGCATAAACGGCTGCGGCCCCTGCCGGAAGCCCTTGGTGCTGGGCGTGGTGAAGGTGCGCGAGAAGTTGGGCGGATGGTGGAAGCTGGGCGCCGCGTCCTCCGCGAAGTAGTGGTCGCGGTCGATGTGCGGCGCGGCGGGCGCCACCACCGGCTCGTCCCTCCCCTCCACGAAGATGGGGATGACGCGCACGTTGGAGGCGGCGGGGGGGGCAGGGGGAGGGGGAGGGGAGCTCATGTCGGGGGGAGGGGGGCGGGCGGCGGGCGGCGCGGACATGGAGCGGTGAGAGCGCTCCTCCGCATCTACCACGCTCGGGTCGGCGGGACTCCTCTGGCCGAGGTCGACTGTGTTCCTGAGCCCGTACTGCGGGAGCGGGGACTGCGGGTGCCCGGGGTCACTGCACTCGGGCGGCGGGCACTCGGTCTGAGTGCCGGCGGTGCTGTGCGCGGGGGGTGCAGGCGGCGGCGGTGGGGGGGGAGCCTCCTCGCGGGACCCGAACCCTCGGTTCCAGTGCGAGGGAAAGTGCTCCCGGAACTCCGGCGGGATGTCGTCGAAGGGGAATCTATCGAAGCTGCCAAAGTTCTCGCCGTAATCTGGAATATCGAAACAAGTACGATCGGTCTCAGATCCAGTGATAATGAGACGACATTTATCCATTCATAGTAGATCCAGTCAGATAAACTTACATAGAAAAAAAGAAGTGGACGTCGTGTGCGTTTACAAGAACTAAACCACCAATGTAGTGGAATTTTGGCCACCAATGTGGCAATTTTAAATCAAATCTGATTACTAGAGATTCTGCTAGTCTGCACGTAACACAGCAGCCTAAAGAAATCTAAACGAAGGAGTGTGTATTTATATTTACCGTCTGTGGCGTCTTGACTGGAAGGTCGTCGCTTGCGCGCCCAGGAAGCTGAAGCGGGGCGTTGCCGCAGCCTCGCCGCTATGTCAGGATGTCGCGCGGCGAGCTCGCTCCACGCTCCTGAAGCCTCCTCGTCTTCGAACGGAAACCCGCGCTGCAACCAAACAAAACATCCGGTCAAGCATCACCGCCAACACAACTCGTCCTCTCGTACAATACAGTCGACGAATCTACGCAATCGAAAATGCGCAATAGAGCTTTTTCTACATTGTCTTTTCACATTACAAGCGGCTAACTTCAAGATTGCCCAAGTCCGCCAACCGCTTTGTACGTAGGAAATACGGACGCCTTATAATATTTAATTTGGAGCTGTTACAACATTTAGTTACCACGTAATATGATAACAACTCTATACTCTTCCGATTGTAACTATCGCAAGTATAGTTGAACTGCACTACATAAATGCACATACTTTGGAGTTTAGCTCGTTAGTGACTGACCGCTGAACCATATTATGAGGTAGGCAAAAGTCCACAGACTAGTCTACTGTCTTAGCACATTAGTTGTTATTATTACCGGTCGTGAATTAAAAATCCTACAGACGAAAGCAGTACGACCCCTAATTTTTTGCTAAGCTTCACCTAAAAAGAAGTACGTTGCGCAGGTAAGTTACCCTACCTAACTGGTCAACAAAATTAACATGAATAAACCATAAACTAGTAAGTAATGTTATAATCGACTAGCCGTCGCCCGCGGCGTTGCTCGCGTTCTACCCTTTAAAGTGTGACGTTTCAAAATTCCTTTCTTAGTGCACCCTTACACTATATAAGGATACTACCCTCCAAATTTCATACCTCTAGGACTTATAGTTTAGGCTGTGCGTTGATTCTCTGTCAGCTTCAAAAGAGTTTTATATATATACCATACTAGCCGTCGCCCGCGGCGTTGCTCGCGTTCTACGCTTTAGAGTGTGACCTTTCAAAATTCCTTTCTTAGTGCACCCCTACACTATATAAGGATACTACCCTCCAAATTTCATACCTCTAGGACTTATAGTTTAGGCTGTGCGTTGATTCTCTGTCAGCTTCAAAAGAGTTTTATATGTATTGATTGATGATTGATACCTATTACCCGATCAGCATAAGCACGCGTCTAGACTAGACTATCTACCTCCCGACATTACGGCCGCGGCCGTGGGACATCGCCGTCGCTGGGTCGTCTTCACACGTAAGGCCACACAAGACAATTTAAACACTTTCCGGGCCTATTTTTTACTGCATCGTATTGTATCCTTCATTAATTCAATAAAGTGTTGCTGATACAGGAAGCAATCGTTTAAATTACATCGAGCTCGGAGACTAGTTAAATTCTACCTACTATAAATGCATGCAAAATAACAGGTAGAAAATACATTGTTTGCTCATTCTTTCGTTCGACAAACGAAAGAGACACGGAATACCTACTCTGTTGTCATTGCGCGGTGTTTGCGTCGCAAGGTACGACCATATAAGGCAAGGACGGCAAATAACCTTAAATTGGATACTTTTTTTAAACATCAGAATTAAGTAATTCCATATTTACAATTTTAATGGATGTTCAATTAAAGTTTGTCTCACTGTCTCATCACGATGATATAACATTTTTACATAATAAAATAATATATTATGTAAAGTATTGGTAGATGAGGTAATCGCCGCCAAACACTTTAGAAAATGCATGTTCAAAAAATATCGACAATACATCATGCATGAGGTTCAATCAACATTGCTAAAAAGTAGGTATGGACAAAATTAATTGTTTTTTTTTTAATGATAAAAGTAATGGAACAAGCTGATAGCTTACCTGATGTTAAGTAGTAACTTCTGCCTATAACAATGCATTACCTCGCAGAGCAAGTTGTTTGAGTATAAAAATAAAACCAAACACAATCTCGAAGGATGACATCATCGGCTGGGTAATGTGGGCAGATGAACAGAAACCGCTGCGTCACACAATCGTGATTTGTTGAAAAAGCAGCATCACAACAAACAGGTATCTAAGACACGTGGTGACTCTCGTGAACATTTTGTATGGCAAAACTACTACGTAACAAACCATAAATATAAAGAGTTTCTAAAATTTTTGCATGGCAAGGCGAGGCATGTTATGTGAATGGCGTACCTACAAGAACTAGATACTGAAACATTGGTCGACCGACAGCAAGGGGGCAGACGATGTGGTAAACATCAAGGGCAAAACCTGGATGAGATTAGCACACGGGACGGGTAGGCTAGACAGTATCCTATGATGTCATTAGTATGTCGACGTAACAAAACGTAAAGTCAATGACCGCACTACCATGTAACGAAACACTTTTTGAAGACGGTTAGAGGACGATGAAGACTTGGAATTGTGATGTGATTCAATAGCATTTAACCAAACTGCTGGCTAATGTTTCAGATACTTTGGCTGCCTTTGTTTTACATTCAAAATGTAAAAGAACTGATAGGTAACTGAAGATAATTATGTAAAGTTTCCCGTTTACATTAGAGGCGAAGCATCTAAAGCACATTTTAAAAAATAACGATCGAATATATTATTGACTAGCTTCCGCTCGCGACTTCGTTCGCATCCCGTTAGATCCCGTTGATTTTCCGGGATAAAAAGTAGCCTATATGTGTTAATTAGGGTCACTGACAGTATATATATTACAAGTTTCATCCAAATCGGATCAGTAGGTACTTTTTGAGCCAATTCGTTACAAACATACATACAAATCTTTCCTGTTTATAATATTAGTATAGATAGCCTACATTTCGTAAATATAGGTAAAAGACGTAGGAAGCAATTGAGTATGATGACAGACCTCATTCTTATGGTATTTATAGCTTAGCTTAGTTTTCTTAAATGCTTAAAACGTCCATAATTGGGGTGATTACAAAACGATTCATCCTTAAGCATTAAATGCGCGTAGGCGATTGGTCAAGCAAGTGACGCACAAAAGGTACGTTCTAAGACCACTTTTGCACAAACGACACTTCCAACTAAGATAAATATCGAAGACCCGAGTGACATCATCGACTCAGTTCAATGTTTACAAGAAGCTTCGAAAACATCGCTCAAACAAAATAAAGGTAAGTATAAAAGTATTAAACATTTAGTTAGCAATTTGTATAACGCATCACCGCCTCGAGGTATTTTCGTCGTTGGGACTGAACTAAGGATTAAAACCATTGAATGAAAGTTTACTAAACCTGGAACTATGTTTAAGATAAGTGGATTAAATAATCCAGAATCAATAATCCGCAAGCTACCGGAAGTGTGTACCGAACTACCGATACTAACCATTAAATTTCTATAATTGAACTGTATTCAGAACACAGACGCTGCAAAGATAAGCAAAGCTCAAGTTGATTTCTCATCTTCAAACGAAGAGCTGGAGGTAAGTGAACCTTGCTATTAAGAAGTTACAGCTGCTGTTTATAACATTATAAGTAGCAGTTATGCATCGAGTGAGGGAATTAAACGTCTCGACGAGTCAGCGTTTGATTTAAATAAAGTTTAGGGTATTTCTTTAATAAAAAAAATTCAAAGAGTGCTACAGTCTCTTTGGGAACCGCTGGGACAATCAAATCTATCAGTACATAGGTACGTTTGAATGGATTAGTAAATAATGAAAGAGCTTGAAATCTCTAATACAAAGCAGATGTAAGTAAAACCAGAATTATATTACCTAGGTGGGTTGTTAACTTGTTAGGAGGATTCATTTGAATGAAATAAGAGTTTTCGCAGACGTCCGTATATGGAGAAGTCTCCAAAACAGCTGCGCAAGCGCCGTAATCGCGTGACTCAAGCACCGGCGCGACATGTGACGTAAAATGTTTACATATCTGATGGTTAGACTTTTCAATGCTTTGTGCACGTTTTCTATGAAAGAAAAGCCGGACTAGAAGCTTGATGAAAAAATAATTTGACTTATAAGTACAACCAGTATTGAAACAGGTCTTTGTCCATCTGCACACGAGAGGACCTAAACCAGGCAACGGAGTGAGGTTTTCGAATTATTTCGAACCACATCTGACTGGGCACGTCAATATCCATTGATAGAATAAGTAGTAAAATGAAACAGCACAGAAGAAGTCTTTTGTAAGCGCATTTCAAAAGTAGTTCCACATGGAGATAACATTGAGAAAAGTCAAGATAAATTGTCTAAGGAAAACGGCCAAGTTTATCTATCCATCGATTCATTAGAAGAATGCGAACTGTAGGTACCTAACCTATCTACAGAGAGTGATCGAAATAAAAATACCTACTCACAAGAGATTGGGACTGTTTTGAATGTCAACTGAAAGATGAAAGAAGTACTTGGATTCAAAAACCTATAGATTGTAGATATAATCAAGCAATTTTTTATTTTTTTTTAAGATTTTTTAATGAAAGGTTTCTATTTTACACACCAATTGAACTCTAGTAACAATCCCAGTATCTATTAATCAATTGTAAACTTTTACAATACCTAACAGATTTTCTTAAACTAACAATAAATGCGTAGGTAAATGAAACGCATTTTGTAAATGTTCACTTACTTCATTCCCGTGGTACTCCGGCGGTTTCTCCAAAACAACAGGTGACTCCATTTACAATTTATCAAAACACTGCAATGTATCACAACGATTGTTTCTCAACACTTCACTCGAAAGATTGTTTACGCGGGAATGTATGACGAATCGAAATACGGTTCTCTCTCTTGTCTCAGTCAATGTATACTGCGGCGGCGGCGACCAGCCCATTGTATTTATACAGCGTGCGCTGCTGCGCGAACAGTCTCGATCTTTCCAGAACATTCTGCCTTTTACCGCGCACAGTGTGTAGCGAGCGATCGACTTCTACGGCACAAATCCATTGTACCTCATACAATATCCGCCGGGGCTTTAGTAATTCTTTTGTTCTGCTATCAAAACCGCAGTGTATAACAGAAAGAAAAAGTTATGTTGGAAACGCGCCTACGTAAAGTTTTTTCTCGAAGTTTCTGGTCGGTCGCGTGCTGGTAAGGGGTTAGGTGGGTGGTTGGTTTCACCCCCTTATGGAAGTTGCTCGAACTTTCAACAATACTGCGAACGCTTTGTAGTTTAGTTTGTTTTGTAAGAGCAAACACTTGAAGAATTTGAACTATGGGATCACCAGACTGATCAGTTTGTGTAACTTTGTGTACATTGTACGACGTACGTAGGTACAGGTAAACACAGCTCACACATACCATGCATTGCACTGCATTGATAGAATGCCCCATTACCTTATCGTTAAAAATCACGTTTTTCGATTATTAATAACCGCATTAGTTGTCCTGTCATTTGTCAAAGTTTTTATTTAGTTAAAGCTGCAGCATTGACTTAATTTTACACATTTAAAAAGGCTTTCCGGTTGACAAAAATGTTTACAAAAGATCTGATAAATATTTATCGTTGGTAATTATTTCGATTAATGTTAATGTCTCCCAGGAAGTGGAGGGGAATCACCATAACGGTCCTGTGGACATTATTGACAAGACATCTGCCCAGACAAACAATGAAACGAAATTTTTACTTCAAGCTCATAAATTATCCATTGCCATATAATTTGTTTTATTTTACACCTTGAGAATGTATTTTTAGCTTGACGTACTATAACAATGTATGTGGATTGTATAGTACAATCATCGACGTATAATTAGAATATGCCTAGAAACAATGTGAGTAATGTGCAATCAGCAATGACATTTAGCAAGTATCTTAAAATAGTACATACGTATAATCAGTAAAATGTGAATTAGCATTATAGACCTTTTATCTTGCCAAAACGCACAAACTCCTAGCACTGAACACTACGGAAAATACTGTCGACGTGGCCCGTTAATGGGCAGTTAAAATATGTAAACATTTTAATGCAAACAGCTAATGACAGGAAAACTCAAGACGAAGAAGAACAATAGTATTAAGCAGTGTTTCTTTTAGGTTTGATACCTTTTGGTGATAACTCGATTACTGATCAGACAACTAATTAATCAATAGTCAGAAGGGTTTAAGATATTTCATATCAGCTATCGTTTTGGCAGAACTCTATAGACAACGCAAGGTTGTCGACCGTTGCGAATTCTGTGGTAATCATAGAAGCGGCATACATTACTGTCTAATCAATCAAATTAAAATCATAATTATACAAACAAACAAGAGAAATAAATTTGAAAATATGAAAGAGATACGAATTAGGCTGTGCTGTAAACACGTTCAAATTATACACGTTAGTAACTCAGAAGGAATGCAACGCGGTTATTTTTAAATCCTAACCATTTAAATGTCAGAAGGGTTTCAAACGGAGCCGTGCAGTGAACACTTGTCGATAAACAAACATTTATTTGACTTTGTTACACTTTGTGACTTTTCGTTTCAATGTTTGTCCAAGGGGTTGCGATGCATTTAGAACCTACTAAACCAAAGTAGTTTTAAGAGTTGTAACCGAAACTGTAAGATACCAATTTAATTTACAAAACATACATTTATTTGACTTTGTTACACTTTGTGACTTTTCGTTCCAATGTTTGTCCAAGGGGTTGCGATGCATTTAGAACCTACTAAACCAAAGTAGTTTTAAGAGTTGTAACCGAAACTGTAAGATACCAATTTAATTTACAAAACATACATTTATTTGACTTTGTTACACTTTGTGACTTTTCGTTTCAATGTTTGTCCAAGGGGTTGCGATGCATTTAGAACCTACTAAACCAAAGTAGTTTTAAGAGTTGTAACCGAAACTGTAAGATACCAATTTAATTTACAAAACATACATTTATTTGACTTTGTTACACTTTGTGACTTTTCGTTTCATAGTTTGTCCAAGGGGTTGCGATGCATTTAGAACCTACTAAACCAAAGTAGTTTTAAGAGTTGTAACCGAAACTGTAAGATACCAATTTAATTTACAAAACATTGTTAAGAGATATTTTCGAATAAATATTTCAATATGACCGTGCAATCAGCAGCATTAATTACATTACAAGGTATTCTTTACGATAAATATAAGGGAGTCACACTCGATTTTAATGTACTAAATGGTTTACCAGTGGTTCAGATTATTTTTTATTTTTTTGTCTGATCTATCTTCTACATCAATCAGGATTTGTATTATGATATCCACTGGTGTTTTAAAGCTTCCTTTAGTTAGATCAATGACCAGATTAAGGTAGATGACCTCGAAAAGGGTCTGACCTGAGATTTGACCATTTGGGGAATACCGAACGTGACCATCTGGAGTACCGATTGCAGTGAAGAATTTTATTGTAGGTGCCCGCCACTGGTCAGTTGTTCAGTTTTCTTTAGTTAGTTAGATCAATGACCAGGTTACGATAAGGTGGCCCCAATAAGATAGATAGATAGATAGATAATACTTATAGATAGTAAACAAGGGTAAGGTACGTACAAATCTTAAAACTAACTTTGTATAGTACAATGGGCGGCCATATCGCTGAAAGCGATTTCTTACAGGTCTTAAAGGTCTGACCTAAGAAATTACCATTGAGAAGTAACGAACTTGACCATTTTGGAGTAACGAGTTTCTACAATAAAATAATAATGTTGCACCGTGCACGCTTGTCGTACCGTACAAAGAAGTAATACTATCGATAAGTAGGTACATGTTATTTATTGCACAATAAAATAAAATTATTTCAGAGACTAGCTGATACCCGCGACTTCGTACGCCTGCGAAACTTCCCACAAAAATACAAAATAAAAAATAAAAATTGCAACCAGCATACGATGAACCTCGTGCCAAAGGCGGCTTTTGGTTTAGAGAGGTCAAGCTGTATCTCAGAATCCACGTCTTTAATTTCAATAAAATATAGCCTATGTTTCAATCCGGAAAAAGGGCTTCTGAATGGTATAAGTTTCATTGAAATTGGTCCAGTAGTTTAGGCGTGATCCGCGAACAAACCAACAGACAAACTAGATTTTTGAAATCAGAATGGTTTATTTAGTAGAACTGCATTTTAGTTTTCCCATATATTATCTTTAATTTTAGTTTTTGGCTTTTTTACAGTTTTATAATAGTATAGATTATCAGAGCTACAGCGAAACGAGCTGAATCCAACGTAACAGCAATTTGGCCTAAATACCAAAACATTGTTTGACAGCGCAGCTGACTTTACAACTTTAAAATGTACAAGAATAGTTGTAAACAAATAATTATATGAGAATTATTTGCAACACCGATACACCGTGTTTATAACTTGACATCACGGATCTTTCCGCCATCTAATAGAGCATCTGCAGGATGCTTGTTTACTCACATTTCTCTTCATATCGTGACGTCACACACTACAAGCTACGTTCTCTATTTACTTTGTTCTTAAGACCGGCACAGAATTTAATATTTTCGTCCGTGTGAACACCACTCACTCGTTCAACTCTGAGCCTCGTTTTGCATGTAGTTGTGGGTGGATGCCGTGAACGAACACTGAAATAGAACTTTTGGAATATACAAATTATATTTCTTTGCGTCATTGGGTTGCGCTTGACGAGATGAAGATCAAGAACGGACGCCCAGACACAATCTAAATAATTTGTATTTCTTACCAATTTTAGATAGACGGGTCGCGAATGTGCTCGTCTACCTCACCAATCTCTACCATATTCTACATTTACAAGAGTAACGACAGTTTAGGCAATGGTTATATAGGTTTCGTCCGACTGGAGCCGCGCCTTACCCTACAAAATTAGTGCATTTCCGTTTCAAAATAAACCATTGTTTGGCTTTGTTGTCATGGCATTGCATAGCGTATAAGCACCGTTTCATAAACTAACATTTCAAATAGTTTTGAAACTAGAAAATTTGTTGCAGCATGTGCAAACTGCAATGAATGAATTGTAAGAAGCAACGAAGTTTCATTATTACTCTATTGCGTCTGTCACACAGTGTAACACGTGCAAGTTAAGTCCTTCCTCATCTAGGTACAGTTGCAGTAAAAGGGATGTCCTTGAGCAGCCCACGGCTTTTGATTCATGACACCCACGTGCTATCGGTGCTAGTGCAAATTGCTACTGCTCTATTGAACCAACCTACCGCGGGTTTGCAGTATACTACATCTCCACAATTACACATACAATAAATTTTTCAAAAGTGTATGTTTGGCAAATTGATCGTACGACAAATAATTGACGTTGACTTCGGAACTCTATTTCTTTAAACAAACCTTTTCAAAGCCAATTAGATATTAACAGATCAGGATGGACCTAGAAACCAATCTCGCTTCTCGCATCATATAGACAATCCGGTGCATGATGTCAGCTCTGCCATTGTCAACCCCATCATCGGAACTAGCCGTAAAGGTGATAAATGACCCGTTGAATTGTACTGTAAATTGGCTTAGATTTACCTAGTCTAGTTAACATGAATCAAAGTGAACCTTGTATTTAGACCTCGAGCTTAGATAAAAGAATAATCAAGGTAGGTACCTACTACAACGCAACTGTAGCTACAATAATAACAGCTATAAATCGATCGAGCAGACATGCGATTTAGAATAGTGATTCGATTTGAAAATAAATAGTGAAGTTGTTTTAATATTCGTATCGTCAGTAGGAAGAATCTAATTGGTTCTAAATGAAGTCACGTCGCTTAGAGATGACCCATGTCGAATCGATAAACTAAATTGACGCGACCAATGAATGACCAACAGACGGTATAAAGTTGGATCATCCTGTATCTTATTTGACTAGAAAATGTACTTCAATGACAAAAAAATTATAACTCTCGCCTAAAGATGTGGAACCCTACAGAATAGACCGCAAGGTTTCATTGACGCATATTTGGAATCAAAAAGGATACTTAGCCAAAATTGACACAATTTTCGTGCTAAAAGGGGACAATCAACATTGACCCAATTTCATGCTGTAACTTGTAAAAATACTCATTATTTTGTTGGTGGCGGGTGTGGTGGGCGATGAACGACATAATATTTTTAGGATAGTGGTTAATATCACGCGAAACGCACTATTTACCCTGTCATCTACTACTGTTCAAATATAAAAAGACCTGCTAAATACAGCCGAAACGGATGTTGACCAGTTAAAACCCTGGTTTACAAACCAACTATCGTTGTGATAACACACTCTTCAGCGCGATCATCACGCTGAGCATGAGCGTCCGAGTAATTTGTTTATGAATAATGTCAAAATGTTTTTACTTTCTTATCTTTCTGCTCTTATACTACCTTATTGTTTTTATGTTTTGTTCACATTTTTTCTGTATCTATTTCTTTTCTACTCGTGAAAACCTTTTATTGGCCAACTGTTTCCATTTTTGTACCTAATCTATGTTATGTGCTGTCGGTTTTCCTGTAAATAAATAAATACTGTCTACAGTAGTTTGTCTACGAAATAATGCTAAGCCTGCTTGTTCCGAATCCACTCTTGTCTACGCTGTAATGTTTGTATTGAGATTTGGATCACCTTATTGGCGTCTGGCACTCCCAGCACATAACTGTCTATTAAAGTTATTTATTTCATGTAAAATACTAGTACGCTACATGCATGACACCATTTCATTTCGCGACGCAAATGTTCGTTTGATTCTGAAAGTGTTTTAATTTTGAAGAATCTTATTTTGTTTTTACCAGATTTAAAAAGGTGCATATTAATTAGGTTATTATGAGAACGTTAGGATGGGATTAATTATTCATCACCAAGCGTTAGGGCCTATTTCACCACCTCTGTGTAACGATATCCATTATTAACCATCCAATGAAAATATTTCTATCTATATGCAATTATCAATGTTATGATAATGATCATACGACGTTAACAAAACCTATATAATGCTTCCGCTAATTAGAAAACCTACCGCTAACTTTTGCAAGCGTGTTCGCATGTATATGTATAACACATGGATAATTTCTAAGACTAAAATTAACTCAGTAGGTAAGTCCTCTGGTATAACTCTTAATCCTTGTTCCGGATCTGCTGATATAAATAAATCATTGGTTTCGATCTTCATTTATAAACAAACATCTTTGTGCTTATGACAAAAAAATCACAATATTGTGTCGCCCTTTAATTCGGGAGATTATGCCCTATAAAATATGTACTTTGATTTTGGATATTATATGGGGGACAGTAAAGTCTGCAAACCGACCGTTTCTTTTGAGAGGTAGGTATATGTATAAGTTTTTGAAACAAGAACGAGAGCTTGATAATAAAAGCCACTTCAAATTCATTTCATGTTACGACGCAGGTAAATAAACTGTGGTATGACTAATTCTCGAAGTGTGCCAAGTCCAATTTTACGCAGTGAGACGCCACTAAACTGGAGAAAACGTTGCGAGCCCACCTAAATGAGCCAACAAACAGTACTAAGCGTAACAAGAACTGGATCAAGGTAACGGTGGATAGAATACACTATTGATCTAGGAAATTTTACGACTAAACTTTGAAGTAAACAGCTCGCATTATGTCATATCTGGTACCTACCTTAATATCGATGCTAATCTACAATGTGACTTGAGTGACGTGAAGAATCTAGATTCTAGACTATTCAAGACGTATAAGATCTGGCACTGATTAATTACAAACTACTCAGAGGTAATCAAAAAGGAATGCAATGCCTAACGATATTGCATCGAACGTGACGATAATGAGTCAACCAGATTATTCATTTCATTGAAAGCAAAATTGTTCCGCAAGCATTGAATGATCAAAGGTAAGCAATGTATTAAATTTTTCGCGCAAGATTTGTCGGAACTCTGGGGTGGTAATGATTTCTGCGTATGAAGCATGCAGGTTATGCTGATTAGGTTAAGTAGCTGGCAGATAACAATAAAATCATATCTAACTAGTATCTAATAATTTCTGTAACGGCTCTTTGCAGCTTTGACATTTGTATGGTTCAAAACCACAGTAAACGAACGGTGAACGCGCAGTGAAAAATCAGTGAAGAACTTCAACTTGGGAAAAGAGGGAAAAATGATTAAAATCAAAAGTGACAATTGGGACAATTTTGTCCGTATATTTGCGTTTGAAAATGCGTATTTTTCAATGTTTTTCATCGTATTTACAGGTGTTCACGTAAACATAATTACTTTATTTTGCGTTTTAGTGACTGCTACTGCATAATAGATTATGATAGAACCAACAAA
This sequence comes from Eulithis prunata, assembly GCA_918843925.1. Lineage (NCBI taxonomy): Eukaryota > Metazoa > Arthropoda > Insecta > Lepidoptera > Geometridae > Eulithis > Eulithis prunata. The sequence goes on along the minus strand of OU974014.1, from coordinate 1,891,263 downwards.
AGTTATAAATAACAAAATTAATCTAAAAATTTACTAAATGTATGCAAATCGGGACCTGAAATGCCCCAACGCCTTTATTGAAACCTCTTGTTTACTGCACATTTCTGTCCATGTAGACAAAACTACATTGTATTGCCAAACGAACCAGCATGCCACAAGTTTGGACAGTGGTTTCACAACTCAACTGTACCTATAAGCTGGTAATAAAGTGTTGGCAGTTTGATAGATCATTCCGAGGCTGACACCTACAGCCCGCCCACTTCGCTATTCGAGCCAAAAACTTATCACGGACAGTAGGTACTCCATAATCGATTCATTCATACCAGTGAATTTTAATAATCTCTCAGAAAAGTGTTACAAGCGGAAGTAAAAATATTTCTTCCTCTATATCACCATAAGCTACGTGACATGAGGGAGGATAGTTTATGACGCAATTAGAACTCATTATCTACTAGATTGGGTTTGGTTCAGACAAATATGGGTTTCACATCTGCCCTATAAAATGTCTGTGTTTCACCGCTTTTAGTGCCTTACGTATCTACTAATTCGAACCCAATCCGTTCGATACCTATTGCTCAGATATTGTTCGGACAGAAATCGGATGCCGGATGTAGTGCGTGTAAGCTACCATACAAATAGTTACGGCTACTTCGAGCCGTATTTTCATGGCTTCGATACGGATTCGAACCGGATGAGTGCGTACACTAGATGATCTTTTGTTGCGTTCACACTATCCGCACTCGGCAGGGAAGTGGACACGAGCATAATGTGACTGAACACGATAATGCCTCTGTCACGGCTCCCGGCCCAAGTTCATGCCTTGCTCTCTAATGAGAATAAAGGCGACGTTGCTGTGGCAATCAGTCCGCGGCAATATTGCCGGCAACAGCATGGGCATAGTGTGAACGCGGTATTTATAAAACAACTGCTAACACTGGTCAAAGAGCTTAAAACCCCTTAGAAGCTTTTAAAAAAACATCTGGAAAATTGAGCGCCCACGTCTGTGACAAAACCGCGTTACGTACTGACTATTAGGCCGAATTATTCATGTAAGCTTGCACGTCATTTGTGACCTTTTCCATTTAGTGGACTTCTTTAATTTCTCGATGTTTAAATAGATCAACATTTGTTTATTTAATCGTATCTGTAGGTGACATGAGGACCCTAAAGGACAAACAAACTATACAATGCACAAATCACAAATGTTTAAAAAGTAGAAATAACAGTTTGAGAACTTTTTCGTTAGGGATGTCACAAACATAGGTAAAATACAATATTTTTGACTAGAATTTTACACCAAGTTTTGGCAAACACTTTTTCTAATAGTCCGTATTTGCTAGTTGAATCAAATGATCTCAAAAAAAACATCCAAATATGAGTATTTTAGGTCATGTAACTTGTCCCTCTTTAAAAAAGTTGTAACAAAGTAAATTACCACTGTCTTACTTACTTTTAAAATAAAGGATGAAATAAATGAAATAAACAATTATTAGTGTTATTATGGTCTTTAGTATCGGTCCCACAGCAGACAAATGTGCCAAATCAGGTTAAGATTTCAGGGTCAATAGAGAGGTGCATGACGGGCAAAGTATTACAGAGCTCAATATCTGTAACTTTTTTATTTACCTATAACATGTTTTTTAGGTCATTTCATAACTTATGGTAATGCTTTTTTTAAGTCTGTTCACATGCTTTGTATGTATGATGTTACGGTGGAAGCTTCACTGGTTTCTGTGCTATTTAAATTTTTATATCTTTAATTATTATTGTACTGTTTGTTTCCCTAATAAAATAAAACTTTAAATCTGAGAGAATCCATCAAAAACAGCAAATTTATTTAGAACAAGTATTTAAAAAACTTAGCAATATTTTTTTTCTGCAGGAACTTTGTGTCTTATAAAACAATGTCAGTTCTATTGTATCTTCATATGCTATCTCAAGGCTCACTAAGTAAACTGAGCAATCGGAATCCTGATCTGAGTGCTAACCCAAAAACCTACACCTAGGTACACCTTTCTAATTTATTTGCATAATAAATATAATACCTACCTACTTAGAAACTATAGAGGCATAATCCTATAAAAGTATAATTACCAACTTCTTTGTATAGCTTCTGTGGCTCATTATCACTATTTCAGCAGTATATTTTCAAGTTAGTAGGTTTAGCCAACCCAACATACAACATAAAACGTTCAACTAACCTCAAAAGCAGGCAATTAGGAGGCACTCAGGAACACTCGTGTTAGCAGGAACGTATCAACCGTCCTGTGAAAGACCACACCATCAGAGTTCATAGCGACACAATATCATGGATCTAAGTAATTAATAAAAATTTCATAACATTAACACAATCAAGGATACTACACTGGACATGTGCCAGATGTTTGGTGCATTGAAAGCGAGCAAAACTAAAACTCACATCAGTGCATCTGTATATACCGTCATTGATTAGTTCCTAACGTATCGCATCGCAGAGGACCGGACGGACAGCCGCGGTGATTAGTCTATTACTACAACAAAACAACGACGACACACACCAAATTTTATATCGTGCAAGTTATGGCAGCGTTGGAAAAGAATAAAATGTAGGTACTCCAATAAAACCGAAATTGTTGCATGCACAGCCTAAAACTTACGAAATTTCCACCACGTAAAGGCATTTATAAGTTTAGCACAACTTTTCACAGAGTAGATTTCAAACCAGAATCTTCCAGACCTTGTGCAACGTGTAAACAAACCAAACTAACTCAAAATTAATATTTTTAGCGTCTGGATTTTGTTTCTTTTGATTTAATCACTAAACTCACATCACATTACAGAATCAATGAAGAGAAACTGAGAAAATGAGAGAAAATGAGTTTTCGCAAGGAATGGAAAAGACAAGACCAAGACTATTAGATTTTTTTGACATGCTGCTGTGCTGACACACTTGATTCTTGACACTTGCTTGAAGTTGTTACACTTGAGTGACAGATGACAAGTTAACTGTAGAGCAATGAAAAAAAATGGAATGGACAAGTTGCAAAAGCCAAAAACCAAGAAATTGAAAATGGAATGAATGGAACGAAAAACGGAACAAAACATGAGGCAAGTGTGTTCACTGTGTTCAGCAAAGACCACATATTTATTTATTTATTCAGTGTGCCATAAGTGTGCACATCAAAGATTAGTAGGTTAGGTGGTGTCAAACTTCAAATCTATTTAATCAATAATAAAATAACCTAGGGACACGAGTTTTGACATTTTTTGAAACGACACATAGCACTTTTATTTTAATAGTTTTTCTTGTGTTATTGTGAGTATTGTTGTTAAATTTTGGTGGAATTTTAACCAATAATAACGTCGTAACATAAAGTGTGAGCCATTGGAATAAATGTGTGTAAAGTGGTTTTTCTGAATGTGAAAATTCGTGTTAGGTTTTGAAGAGAAAATCCACCATTTTCTTTTCAAAACAAACGACAGCCGACTTAACAAATGACTTGACTTATTTATTACAATTTTAACACTTGACATTGGCAAAATTGTCTGTCGAAATGACGGACACAGGCCATTAATGAAGAGAAAAAGAAGAAGAAGATCTCTTGGCGCTATTTCTTCTTCTTTTGTTGCTATGGCTGTTTTGGCGCTATTTAATTTTGTTCATGTTGGCAGCATGGTTTCTTGTCATTATGTCAGCTGTCATGTCAGTGCTCATTTTTTCTTTTGAGTAATGATGCCAGCTTAGCTACTTTCTAGCTAAATCTAGCTATTTTTGGGAGTCAAACAGCTTCTATTTTATGAAACTTGTAGCTTTATTTATCTACTTTTTCTAGCTATTTTACACATGATAGTCCACATTTTTTTCTTTTAAAAGTAGAAAACTCTGTATATACTGTATCCATTATTTCAGCAGGCAAGTCGAAGTAGCAGGCAAATGGAAGGCCGTGAGAGCGTTAATTCATGTATCTATCTAATATAAGTAAATCTTATACAATGTCCGTCCAGCAGTTTGAGGCTGAATGATGATGATGAATCATTGTAAAACGAAACTCTATTGTACACGTGCCACGCTAGAAAAGATACGAGGTAATCGATAGAGAGAATGACAATGTTTAAGTAGATAATACATTTTGTAGCGCGTCATACATATAGTCCGTCAATGTCTCAACCGGATACTGGATGTGTAGGAGGATCTTGCGACGGAAGTATTGTTTTATTGACTCTAGCTTTTAAAATCTCCGCGACGTCTAACGCCATCTAAAACCCACGCGCGGGAACTAATGAAGGCGCCCCGCGTCCCGCGCATCCCTAAAAGAGTTGCTTGATTGTCGCGCGCGCATTTACTTATTTTGTGTTCCTTTTTATTGTATTTTATCATTTATTATTGTCTAGCTTGTATTTGAACGTGTTATTATATATTTTAAAGTGTCTATGAGCGTTTATCTTTTATCCGAACCCCCTGAGAACTAAGTAGCCAGCCGGGCATCGTTAAAATTTTAGGTATCCAGTGCCGTACGAGATAAACTATACTTTATGGCGTCTGTATGAGAGTAGCAATTTAATTGAACGTTTTCACGGAGTCAGCCGCTGTACATGTACCTAATATTCTGAGGTAAAACTATAAATGTTATTATAATAAATGTTTCTTATTTCTTAAAATCTAGCAACTTTTTAGAAGATCTTTAGCTACTATCTAAAGCTAGCAGTAGGCAACACTGTTCTTTCGGCGTATCGCACGCACGCATGTTTTGATTGATTTGGTTTTGTTGATTTATTGTGTGTGTTCGTGTGTTCACCAACTTTTGCTGTTCTTGCTCTGAACTTTTGCGTTGTGTTGTTGATTTTGTTTTCATCATTTGATATAAAAAATGGAGGGTGTGAGAATTGAAAGTAAACTCAAATTGTTGTTTGGACAAATAGTGGAACCGAATTATGTGATGAATAACTACTATGCTGACGGGCTAATCAACAAAATATCCAATTGTTCCGATCCAGGTAATATTATGTTTCACCATAGTCTAAAAAGTTACCCCACACCACAGGTACTTACATCGGTAAGTACCGTACCGACCGACGGGTGGCCCGGTTTCTTGTACCTACTACCTATCATATGGAGTAATAGTAGGTAGGTACCTAAGTCCATGGTACCGACCGATGGTACCTACGTAGGTATCGCTATCAAAATCAAAATATCACTATCAGTGGTAAGTAAATAGAAGAAATATGGATGTACTAGCTAGTCTGTAGGTAGATACTCCCTAATAGTTATCTGGCAAAACAAACATCGAAATGTGTAGGTAGATAATAGTATCTAGGTACATAGTTACTTAGGTACATAGGTACCTAAGTTTTATAACAGGCGTCACAGCTCAGTTGGTATAAGCTCGGTCTACCACGCTGTGGGTCGTAGGTTCGATCCCCACTAAGAACACACATTTGTGTGTGGCAAGATAGATAGATAGAAAACTCTTTACTGTACACTACTTTTACGGAAATTATGAAATAAACACAAGAGTTAATTATTCTTATGTGAAGTACAATGGGCGGCCATTAGTGATCTCTTCCAGGCAACCTTTGGCAAGCATAGAGGTTTGTTCTATGTCTGGGTGTTACTATGTATTATAAGTATGTACCGACACAGGTTGTATACCTACTGCAGTTTGCGATTCAGCAAAATGTAGGTATGCAGTCATAGTCACCCCGCAGGCATGGTGTAGAGTCGGTGTAAGGGTGGATATAAATTCATTAGAAATAATTATGGTTTTCAAAGACATCCCTCCCTGAGTAATAACTCATAGGTATAAAAAGTATGTATTTACAAAAAGGTAAATAAGTACAAAGGTACTCGAAAATGCCAGTTAAAAGTATTGATGCAGACAGACACCAAAGAGTCTGACTTAAATAAACCATAAAGTATCATTGCTTATAGTTTCATTAGGGATGCAAAAATTCACAGTAAAAAAAATAGAATCAGGATCATCATCGAGAGTTGCTAAATAGTCCTGTACCATGAATTTTATTTTTTTATTCTCAAACCTTGTCTACCCAAATGCTATTCGTCAAATAAAATACTATTTGTCTCTACTTTAAACTTGTTAAAAATAAGAAGGGAAATATTTTAAGTACAAGAGTAACATTATGTGATAATTTTTTTATTGGTAAAGTATTTTGATTAATTAAATTATTTATTTTTATTTATTTATTTCATGATGTTTGTTATTAATCAAATAAATTTCATTTCATTTGAGTTGGTCAAATCCGACCTTAATGGGTAGGTAGGTACCTCAAGCATTTAAGGCCTAAATGTTGAAGGAACCACATCAAACAATGATTAAATTACATAAAGTATAGGCAATTTATTAACATCATAGTTTGATACACGAAGTACCTACCAATGTTCAAGTATCTCGGTTTTTCAAGGCTAGAAGATAATTAATCTTTACTTGGAATGAATCTTGTGATTTCATGTAGTAGGTAGAATATTATCGTAAGTAAGTATGACGAATCAAATCTGTAGACCTAATAATGCTCCAATGCGATTTTAATCTATTTTTGTTATCTTTGTTACAGAAATATCAGAAATCGGAAATATGCCACTCATTTCAGATTTGATCATAGATTCCCTCGATGTAATAGATAATGTTGATAATACAGTTAAAGTTTTCATTATTCGGACACTTGCAATTATTTCCGCCAGGGAACTGCATTTTACCAAAATCTTCCTCAAACAAGGAGACAAAGTACTAAAAGGGTTCATGGAAATCAATTCGTCTAGTATGAACGCCAGTTTGAAAGTAGCGTACATGGAGGTTGCGCTGGGAATAGCCAAACACAACTCTGGCATAAATTGGCTGCTGGAAACTGGAGTATGGAAAGAAACCTTAAACATGTGCAATGAAAAACGCACAGTTTTTATCGTGCGGCAAATAAACAAATTCGCTGCTGAATTCCTTTGGCGATTAAATGACCTATGCGATCTCGCCAATATAAAAATCGTACTATCTTTCGTGCTTAAACCATTAACACAAGTAGATTTTTTGACCATCAAAAATTTATCGAGTGAAGAGGAAGATCAACTAGCGAAATCGCTAGACCCCACACTCCAAATCCTGTCCGCAGTTCTTGACACAAGCAACCGGATAGACAGGTATTCGATTCTTATCGACTATTTGGTCAAAACCTACCAGATAAACACACATCTTTACGTGATATTCGACAGGATTCGCAGAGATGAAACTGTGTTACTCCTTGGAAAGCTTGTGTTCTGGTTCGTGTTAGCAAAATCATTCTTGACCAAACCCGCGGAGCCAGGCGCAAAGCTCACTAAAGATGACTTCCTAGAATTAGGTGTAACTTTTTTTAATGTTATACAGTTTTTAGTTATGCGTCGGAACGCAATGCTGACGCTCGATTTTTGTACTACTTGCAATATGATCATTTGGAAGATTTGGAAGGATAAGGAGAAAATAGCGTGTGTGGTAGAAGGACGGCATTTTGTTTTTAGAAATCAGATGCTATTCATGAGCCTCGTGCCACTCTTGGTGTTCGTGAAGCTTGAGAAGACTGAAGGGGCTAATGCTGACACGATGTTGGAAGAGTTTACACTGAGGCTATTTAACAACACTTGCGAACATACTGCAAAAGCAGCTTACGCAATGAGATCCTTAATAGAGGAGCTCGACACTATGCCCATAATCGTTCAAAGTGTGAAAAAACTATCCTGCTTGAAGGGTCACGTGGACGACGAGCAAGCGAACATGATATTCCAAGTTTTATTCTATGTTCTTCGCGAGTACGATCCTATAGACGACTATGGAGTTGCGAAACACGAGGCTGGTGTTCAGCAGTATGAGAACAATCAGGATAAACTGCTGGTAATGACGTATGTCATGGATACAGTTCTGAGTCTCTTGCAGAACCACAATATTAATTGGCGAGAGAGCTTCGAGGTCATTTGCTTATATACTGTGGTCTACAATATCTTGCAGAGACCGAACTTAAACACGAAAGTAAGTACCTACCCTACCTACTTTAGGCAGATGCCTAAAGTACCTAGTGGGTTGCTATTGCTAGGTACTAGTAATGTATATGTACCTAGTAAGTGGTCTCAGTTATTTTTGAAATAAAGAAATTTGAATTGGAACTAGTAACCAATACCATCCCAAGTTCAACTCCCAATTATCTTGTAGCTTATTAGTTATCTACCAAATAATTAGGAGTAGGTAGATAGTTTTTTCGCTCTAGATTCAATAGTTCATCATCATCATATCAGTCTGTAGAAGTCCACCGCTGGACAATATCCCTCCCTCATAGTAACCCAGCAAGAGCGATTTTGTCCGTCCATCAACTCTCTTCCTACACTCGCCTTCCGGTTCGTGGTCGTCATTCGAGAATCTTTACTCCCCAGCGGATGTCAGTTTTGCTAGCTATGTGGCCAGCCCACTGCCACTTGTTAATTCTTAGAACTGTGAGTATGTCGGTGACCCACAGATTTCCCCAATCAATTCAGTAGTTTACCCTTTAAAAAATCTACTTTTACCCTTTGTATAACAACTAGGTACCATTAGAGAAAAACTGAGGCCTAATAAAATCTACTGTTTCAGTTTGTAGTAGCATCCCTGAATGTGATAGCGATGGCTGTGAGGAAGTTCCTTCCGCCTGATCTGTCTTTGCTATTGGAGTCAAAGCCAGGCTCTGCTATGGACCAGCTCGGCAAACTCGTCTATATGAAGATGCATGATTTGTCGTGGGAGGTGCGTGATACAGCCCTGGAATTACTGCTCGTGTGCACCGAAATCTCCTTTGTCAGTAAGTGATCGATAACTCAAGACCCTATCAAAATTGTATGCCCAATTCTCCTATACATTTTTTTCACTATAAGTATTGCCTTGAGTATCTAATATTCTAAAGTATAAACATAATGTGCTAACAAAAAATCCAAGTGCCATGGTTGAAGTTCATAGAAAAAAATATAGCTAGCGATTGAAAATATACGGATTTAAGTTTGTTTTACCGTTAGGAATCTTACAATGCTGAGGATTTTGGTTTTACCTATTTTATTTGCCAAGGTACCTATGTAAATTCCTTTTTTTTAGTTTGGTTTATCTTCCAGAATTCCCGCCATTCCAAAAGCAAATCCTCGACAATAACCTCATCAACGTGGCCGCTGCGATTGCGTTCAACGACTTCGAGGCATACGTGCAAGTGTCTGCACTCAAGTGCGTCGGGGCGGCCAGCAAGATCGGCGCGCTTTGGGACCAACTCACGGCGCAGAATCCTACCATACAGGTCAGCATCATCTTGTCTATAACCTGTGTCTCTATCACGAACAAATCTGACAGTCGCCGCGATAGCGTATTCGAGTTATATTGCGCGCCCGCCAACCGTTGTAGTCTCACCGCGCAATATATCCCGGATACGCTAGCGTTACGATACGTTTGCGATTGCCACATTTATTCGTGATCAAGGCACTGGAGTCAGCACTGCTATAACCATACACTGGAAGAGGTATTATAAGTAGAGTAGCAACAGAGAATAGGTACCTACTTACTTATTCTACTAATATTATAAATGTCAAAGTTTAAATGTTTGTGTTTCAATCACGCTTCAACTTTCGTCCGATTCGGATGACTCATTGTCCGTAACCTGGATTAACACATACGCAAATTTTTATCCCGGAAAATGAACGGGATCCAACGGGACGCGAACGAAGTCGCGGCGGAAGCTAGTGCATTATAATAGTGGCCTAACGCCCTAACATCTCTCCGCTGTTGTTGCTGCCTGCGTAGTGTAACTCTGCTCGCTTGTTGGTATAGTAAAAATTTAGTTTTAAATCTATGAGTGAATAGTTTTTTTTCATGTTTGTTTTCAGGACCACCTCCTTCAAATACTAAGCCACAATCAAGAGGGCATAGTCCGCAAAGAAGCCTGCAATGTCTTAACTGAACTGTATCAGAACCTCAAATTGACTCATACTTTCAAACAGAGCCTTTTCGAACACATGGTGTCTTCTGCACTCAGCGATTTCCACTGGGAGGTACAAATAGCCGCATTGAAATTTTGGAGAACCATGTTTCAGTCTTTGCAAACCGATCAAGGCATGCTTGATGGAACATTCCCACCCGTCACCTTCTCCAAAGAAACCAGGAAAATAGTTACACTGAACGAAACAGAAATTCAACGAAGACTGATCAAAATACTAGATGAGCTATCCTCAGTCGGGTTACTCACCATTCTCATGAAAATCCTGAGCGAAGATACAGAAGTAGATGTTTTAGTGTGCGCATTGTGCTTGTCCCAAGAGTTACTCGATATTTTGTACAAATACAAAGTGCTGGAGTGCATCAAACCAAAGCCCGGTGAAACCCCAGAAGATATATTGTGTTACATAAAAGAAGAAAAAGAAGATAATGCGATGGTCGCTGACAGTTCAGATGAAGTAGAAACTTCAGATAATGTCATAGAAGGTATCCTGAACGCGACCGATATCAACCTATTGGCAAGTATTTACGAAAGGCACATGACTCTGCAGAGTGTGAAACAGGATAACCCAGTTCGACCAAAGATAAAGTTAGAAAAAGTTGCTTCTCCGTATGCGTTTATTGAATTCACCAAGGATAAAGACTTCAAAGCTGTTATTGAAGAGAAGAGAAAATGGAATGATGGTATTAGGAGTCTATCTTCTCTTCTTGATGATGTTCTTGGCATTTATGAGTCAAACAATGAGGCGAATGCTTTAGATTGTTACTGATAGGTACCGAGGCCCGTATGCCGATGCAGAAATCGTCACTCAAGCATAGATTTGAGTAGAGATTTGCAAACAGAATTACCTAACTCCGGATCAATGGTTGAGCAGTAAATCGGCATACGACACTGAGATTCATACTGTAAATAGGTAGGTACACTTACACTGTTACATTTCTTGTTATATTATAAAAAATAATTCATTATCTGTAGTATCATTAACTAAACCCTCCTATCCTTGAAAGCTTTTACTTTTTTAACAAGTAGGCTACCTACGTATATGTTACTCCATTGTTGGTTAGGACTTAACTACTTTGGTCATCTGAAATAATGTTGAATCTGAATCATTATGTATAAACCTTTTTTATTTAAACTACCTATGTAAAATAATAAACGAATTTCCTAACTTAAAGGTGTAGGTAGCTACTTATCTATTCTATTTCTATGACGGCTCCCACTTTAGACAATGCCTCCTTGAGTTTTTCAGCCTCATCTTTAGATACGTCAGCCTTCACAACTGTGGGCACACTCTCAACAAACTTCTTGGCTTGCACCAGATTAAAACCTTCCAGGAGACCCTTAATTTCCTTGATCAGTGCTACTTTCTGCTTGTCGTCAAACTTTGTCATTTTTACCTGGAATAAAGAAATACTTATCAGTTTTTTAGAGACATACCTTTTGCTCCTAATATAATATTATAAACCTAAAAGTTTGTGGGTATGTCGATTTGGATGGAACTTGGAATATATATTGTCCTGGATTAACACAAAGGCTACTTTACATCCCGGAAAATCAATGGGATCCAACGGGAAGCGAACGAAGTCGCGGGCGGAAGCTAGTGGTTTATAAATAGGGTTGGAACCATGTTGGATCATCAATGTGAAACAATTTTACTACCATTCATTGTGGAATCTGTACTTACAGTAAAGTTAGTCTTGACAGTTTTAGGAGCAGCCTCTTCTTCATCTTGCTGAGCAGGTGCCCCCGCAAAGAAGCCCCCAGCTGGCATAATAGGCGCGTCAGGCAGATTCAAACGTTTCTTAAGCACTTGGCTCAACTCTGATACTTCCAGGAGGTTTAGATTTGTGATCTCAGATACAATTTTCTCAATCTTCGGAGAAGCTGGCTTATCAACGCCGTCGGGCACTGGTATGGTGAGCGGTGATGTTGCTAGAACCGCTTCTTGGCGCAGAATTGCACTGAAATGAGCATACAATGGTTGGGTTTAGATTTGCATATTAACCTGCATGTAGATAATGTTACAGGCAGAGGCCAGAGGCACTTGCGACCTAACATCAAATGGGCGATGTTTGTACTAGGTAGGTACCTACATAATCTCCCTAAGTGTACATACCATCGTGAAAATGACCGCCACTGCTGAAGAGGCAAATTTCTAAATAGCCTTATGGTATTCATTGTGAATGTGATTATTCCACCCCAAAGACAATAAGCGAAGCTAAATTTAATAGATATTTTATTTATTTTGTATTGTACTTTGAGGTTAGGTTCCGTAGAATGAGAAACCCGTCAAAACCCTGTCAAACGCAAAAGCTATGCGCTAAACTAGAGGTGTCAAAATCGGTTAATTTTTTTTATTAGTTAATGTTATAACGATAAAAAAATATATCGTTATTTTTAATGATTAATTTTATTTGAATAAATATTCGATAAACTCGCTTAGATAAATTTATTTATACGCATGAGTGAATGATTGATATTAGCAGAGAGCGAGCACAGACAATTTTTCATAGACAAAAACATTCACCGTTCACACGAACGGTCCACAGATAAGAAATATAAGGGCATCCTACACAGGTTTACTTTTCATATTTCAATAAAATAAAAACTTTTTCTTGCAGTATTTGCAGGTAGCCAACTTTGGGACGCCACCGCCGCCGCGCCTGTACATTAGAATAGAATAGAATAGAATAATTTTTATTGCCAAAAATTATTCTATTCTATTCTATTCTAATGTACCGGCGCATCGGCGCGCACATTGATCGAAATGGTTCCATATATCCGAACTTATTCTCGGCATTTTTCACATAATACGACTTCGAAACAAACACTTTCTTCCATCTAACGATGGCGCAAAAATGCAAATCGCAAGTCTAAATAAATTTTCGTCTCATAGGTCTCATTTATTCAATCATTGTCATTCATTCAATTTGCCAAAAATAACAATTGTATTCATGATCCTTGGATAAAAATTATATTGTGTTTTATTTTAACCAACTTAAAGCATACAATTGAATGCAGATCAATGTTGTTAAATATACACTAAACGACTTAATTATCGTAAGTAGTGGTTCATTCTATATTGAGCTTTGTCTCATAGACAATAGAGTACACAGTCAAAAATGCAGATGAAGCCGGAAATGAAATTAAACGGCCGCTTCCCGGCACATAGCACTACCTTCAGGCCGGTCACTCTAATGAAAATATGAAAATTACTCATTATATCTAGGAAGCGTAGGTTCAAATTTCAATGCATTAATATGAAAGAATACCTTCAGGCCGGTCACTCTAATGAAAATATGAAAATTACTCATTATATCTAGGAAACGTAGGTTCAAATTTCAATGCATTAAAATGAAAGAATAATTTTCGTGGTGAGTTATAAAATTATTCATTATATCTAGCAAGCGTAGGTTCAAATTTCAATGCAGTAAAGAAAGTGAATAATAAAAATATTACCTACATACGTTCACCTTGTGTTGAAGTGAAATAACATGTGTTATTAAAAATATTCGAACACCGCCATTTTTTTTAACGAATGTTATTGTTATTTTTTTTTATTCGTTTTTTTCATTAGTTGAAAGAAACATTAAACACCTATCTAAACTCGCAAAAGTAACCAAAAAAAAAGTTGCCAATTTAGCGAATTTGTCGCTAGAAAAAGCGACTTTAGCTTATGCCTATATTTATGCTATGCTTATGCTTATTTATATAGCTTAAGCCTATGCCTAAAAAAACTAAATATTGAACGACTTATTATTGCTGCTTTTCTATTTTTCATACCAAATTCAATTTTTAGTTTGTGGAATATAATTGTGACTTCTCTATACCTACGCAATATATTTTTTACAGTCTAACCGTTATACGCAGTAAATATAATGCGTAGGTGAAGTTTTTTTCTGACCCAGCAATCAAACCCAGGCGTAATATCTTTAATCTCAGCGTTGTACACGCAGAACGCCGCGCTGCCGCCGCCGGGATGATTTTGGCTAAGTAATAAGCATCCCTGTGTTGTGTACTCATCAAAATAACAAAATTGCTGACAAAATAATCGTTATATTATTAAAAATCTGTCACGTAATCACGTAACGTAACATCACTAGCAGTCACTAAAAGACTGAATGTGGTAACATTATTTTAAATTTTGACACTGCCCAAAAAAGACTTGGCAAAAGGACATGCCTCCAATGCCAGAACAAATAAAAAAATAAAATTTGACACTGCGATCTGTCAAGCGTTGAAAGTTGTCAAACCACCACTATGTACCTACATATGGTATCGATTCTCTTGTTGCATTTTTCGAAACTATTGCCGTCCTTTTCTCATCAACGTAAATGACAAGGATGGCTATAATTTTAGAGTTGTCAAATTAGGTTAGTAGACGACGAATGCAACAAGAGAGTCGGCACCACTACTACCACTACCCACTTGCTACCCACTTAACTCAAAAACATGCACTTAGTAAATAAACAAACTGAGATGAGAAGATAGCAGAAAGTAGCCTAAACAGAACAGAGGGGAATACAATACCTTACATTGCGTTACATGTTCTTCGGTTCGTGTTACCCATCGTATGTAATAAAATTGAAGACAAAATCTTGTTTTGTTCTCATGTTCCTACCTCTTGTCAGTTAATGTGAGTTATGTTCATATCTCGTTCATGTTATGTTCAACCAAAAGCTGTATATTTAGTAGATCCTCTAGGTGTACGACTCAGATTACCGCATTCTAAGGTGTACGACATGTCTTGGTGCAATATACAAAACTGCTTCTGATCCGGACTAAAATCTGTAAGTATCCTACCTACCAAGATAGATTACTTAGACATATTTTATAACTAATAGCTTACATAGTATGTGCCAATCTGAAGAACATTTAACATTTTCTTGTAACTGTTTGGTGGCTAGGGCTGCCACAAATTTGCCAATGTCAGTGTTTATTAGCGTTTACTTGTTTACGTTGGATATGGTACCAAAAAGACTTATCAAATTTTTTCATCAACACATTCACATCGTCACGTTCTTCCTCCTTCGAGAACGTAAAAGTTTGATATACCAACCTTTTACCAAAAGGCGGAGTTTGGAGATCGGAGTAGGTATGTTATGAAAAAAGACCGGTGAAGAAGGGAGACTAAAAAGTTGATTTGTCAAAATAGATCTCATACTCATTTACATCCAACTGAGATTAGATGTAGTAGGTATCTACGAGGAAAGTGTGAGTGTGGAAAAAATCACCAATAGGATCACTTCTCTTATCTTTGTTGGTTGATTTTTCCCCTGCACACGTACACTGCTCATCTGCCTCACACATTTCTTGTGAATTGCCAAAACTAGGTACCTAACTATCGCAAACCATTAAAATGGATCTGAAATACTTAATTTAAACTCATTCTATTTTACCCTTACCTTAGAGTTGAAGGTCAATCTAAGTCAAAGGTCAACTTGAGTCAGTCTTATAAAAGTCAATCAAGTTTATTTTATTCTATTTACCTAAATTAATGCTTTATTGCACAAAATTATAAATTTGTTACAAAGGGTGGACTGAATGCTGAAAGCATGGTCTCCCAGCCAACCCAAATGTGGTGGTGAAATGTGGAGGTTGGCAAGTTCATGGACCAAATGCTCCAAATTTTTTTTTACCTTGCACACTTTTGCTTTAGGTAAGTACTCAAATCCAAAACTGATGTAAATTGCACCATTCTAATAAAAGACTCTTCACAAAAACACTTGTAGGTGATTGTGGGCGAAAAGAACCGCTTGCAGTTAAAACAAGAAAAAAAATATACAATAATGCGTTTTTAAGTTCATACAATCCAAACTCAACTTTAGCTTAAAAGGTCACTCAAGGTCAACCTTTGCGAGTCACTATTGGTGAGCCTTTTGGCTATTTCACCACTTTTTGTCATCAAAAGTCCAGGTAAGGCCACCAGTTTCAGAACATTAAATCAAAATACCTAAATAAGAAATGCGTTTGTTCTTGACGATGGTGTAGAGGCGTACAATGCGTGCAAGCGTGCATGTATACTAAAATGGTCTCCACCTGTTCTAACCTAACTTACATATTAAGCATTTTCCACTGAAAAGCTTTTTTTTACAACTAAATGATGGAACCAGCCGATGGCCCACCTGATGTTAACTGATAACGACACTACCTATAACGATGCATTACTCTCTGAGCACATCCACTGAGGACGTGCCCTGTGATGCATTGCACTGCACCCACCACTAACACATAAAGGTGTTAAATTTCATGAGCCTGTAATTGCACCAGCAGTCCGGCATCCATATCCTTCAAACAGTTCAAACCGAAACAGCAACACGTGCACCGCCGCATGGCGGCAACGACCACCAATTTAACGAGATCCGTGCCCTCCCTCTTTCGCTCTCACGTGTTAAACGAGGATACGAATGAAAACGTGTTCGTCACGTTTCTGTGTTCCAGACGGGAATGTAAAAGGCTTCGCTATTGTGCGATTTCGCAACTTCGAGAACAAAATCCAACCCTTCCCTTCCCTTCAGTCGCAGTGGTCCCAGCACAGTCTATTGTTGAGCCTTGCCGTGTAACGTTGTCAGTCCAACAACTTATAATGTAAGTACTTAGATTTAGATACTAATTTACTGTAAGGTGGATTGGCCTTTTTATTTATTTAGCTAGTTTAAATAGGCAAGTGCCACCACAGCTACGGGTGTAGCTATGACACTTGATTTTCAAGTTAGTGGGTTATATACAGGCCAATCCTATTTGAAAACTTATAGGGTGCCTGCCTAGTACCATCTAGCACATAGGTGTGTGTGTACTTTACGTTTAATTAATACGTACTACGTACGTTACGTTTATAGACTACCTATTGACGTGTGTGGTTATGGGTGATAGGTTACTGAATAATAAGTTTACCTATTAATAGATGCAAATTATACCATAACCCAAACTCCGGAGATCTCGTACCTACTTACTTTGATCAAGTAAATGTACTTGTTTGCTAATGATTCGATTAATTAGAGACGAGCAATGGTACCTAGGTTAGTTGACTTAGTTACAGAGAAAAATATGCCTTACCTACCCTCTAGGTACTTATGTTAGTACATTTTAACTCGATGTTAGCTGGTACGTACTAGGTAGGTCGGTAAGATAATACATATATGTGCTAGATTATCTTCCCTATAAGTAAAATGAATAGTAACTAAATAATGAAAAACATTGAGTTACCTAGTTCAATCGTGTCACATCTCTGCTTCAGCACAACATTGTGTAGGTATCGATATCTAGCAAACTATAAACTAATAGGTAGGTATGTAGCTAGGTATACAAGGATCCAATCGCGTTATGCAATGTTAATTACGTAATCGATGCTGTGTTAGTAGTACCTACTAGGTATTTATTGTGACCTGAATACTATGATTTCATTTGAGCTTAACATTATCTAACCTAGCTAAGTAGGTTGTATTGAGGTTAGGATAATCCTACTACCCAAACACAGTAATAAAGATCTACTACAAAATAAATAGTAAGTAGTTCGACGAGATTTCGTAATGTTTCCAAAAAAGAAAATAAAACGCAATAAAAAATTATACCTACGAAATAAACTGCAAATCGCATCGATACTGCGATATAGCTAGTTACCAGTCTTGCTGGAGCTATAAAACCATTGAAATTAAGAAATCGAAGTTCACGCTATACCTACCTACTTCGCTATTGCTATTGCTTAAAATATATTATAGTCTAGAAAAAATATAATTTTGGAATGTCTAAGCTTTCATATTACACCCTGATAACTTTGCAACCCTTTAATATGTACCTACTTCAAAATCTTACTATTAAAACCGTAGACTTATCAAATTGTATGAAGATCGGCAAAGTGACCTTTACAAACAATCAACACTAATAACGTAGAACGAGTCTGAGCTTACGAGTTTGTAACTAGACACTGTGCTGGGCATCATAAAAATCATTATAGACATTGTAGATTTTTACTTTAATTGTTAGGAGTGATACCTACTGATGTAATAATTAACTCTTGCTTAGGGGTTTTTATATCAGATCAAATTCGCGACGTAAATCGAGTGGTTAATTAGTTTGAAGATTATTCCCAATGGTACTTAGAGCAAAATAGTTTAATATTGCCACAATCGTCTGTTTCCAGTTCTCAAGACTATTTTGTGCTCTGGGGAAAGTCCACACGCATAACAACCGCTAAGTTCGCCAACATGTTAGGCGGCAGCGTGCTTTGGTTCCGCCATGGTCTGCGACTCCATGACAATCCTTCTCTGCACGCGGCGTTGGAAGACACATCTACTCCTTTCTTTCCAATGTTCATCTTCGATGGAGAGACTGCAGGTACTATTACTCTATCCGGCTACTGTCTAATCAAGTTACGACGAAAGACCTTTTTTTTATTATTATTATTACGAGCCTTCTCTGTCCCACTGCTGGGCAAAGGCCTCCCCCCATTTTTTCCATTTATTACGGTCTTGTGCTGCACTGGTCCACTCCTGCCGAAACTTGTCGAGCTCATCACGCCATCGTGTTCTGGGTCTGCCACGACGTCTCGGTTCTTGCGGGCGCCACTCTGTGGTTACTTTGGCCCAAAGTTCTTCGTGCATGCGGCAGACATGGCCGGCCCACTCCCACTTGAGGTTAGCAGCTTTTGCAGCCACATCTACAATCTGGGTTCGCGCGCGTAGTTCCGAGTTGCGGACTCTATCAAGTAGACGTACTCCTAAAATACTACGCTCCATCGCACGTTGACGAAAGACCTATCACCGAAAAACATGATTCATTTATCTCCTTATTTTCTACACCCTAAACAGAATTGACTAGTTCAAAATGGTAATTGTGAGCGGAATATAATATACGTAGTAGGTAAAATAACACTTTGTTGCTCAGGGACGAAGGTTGTGGGTTACAACCGCATGCGGTACCTCCTAGAAGCGCTGGAAGACCTGGACGGTCAGTTCAAGAAGTGCGGCGGCCGTCTTCTCATGGTGAAAGGGAAACCGTATGACATCATCCGTCGCCTTTGGGAGGAGTTCGGTGAGTTCAAAGGTTTCATTTTTAAGAGTACAAGATATTATTTACGAGACTGAATTTTTTTATATCATAAACGTGAGCCTTTAATGCAACAACTGTAAGTAGATCTCGAAGGTGTTTTGATGTCAAATGACCTCTGACAAAGATATTCATATAACTTTTACTACTTGAACCTTAACCTCTAGTGACCATTGATCCCAAAAAGTATTTTGTTCTCTTTGACCTTAAAAACGGTTCCATAAAATCAAAAAAGGTCAAACTGTTTCACCTCGAAAACACATTTTATGTCAAAGGTCACTTGAATTCAAAAATGTCAAACATCAAAAAGTTAATTATACCTACACATGTAACTTCTCTATTTAGTATTTTCAAGTTATCGGAATATTATTCGTTGTAGGGATAAAAAAAGTGCAATTTGAGCAAGATTGCGAGCCTGTATGGCGCGCGCGTGACGACGCGGTGAGGCAAGTGTGTAGCGACGTGGGCGTGCAATGTCGCGAGCATGTCTCCCACACGCTATGGGACCCCGATACTGTAATCCAAGCTAACGGGGGCATCCCCCCGCTTACCTACCAGATGTTCCTGGTAAGTAAAGTTCACAATATTCTTTTATCACCTTGTGGTTAGGTATTTCTTATTACACTTTATAATACATATACGTACCTAGGTAGGTACATAATTATATAATTATAAAAAAATTCTCCTCCACCCCGATTTCTAGAACTTATTTAGTGCATACAATGTGGGTTACAAAATATGGGTACCTACCTAGTGTTAGAGTGAAATTACCCGATAACTGTAGGTAGGTACCTCCATATAACTTGATATCTTTTTATTGTCAAAATTATATCGTATCCTTCTTTTACTCTCGTGTCCGCCATCTTGCATCTTTCCTCCACCATAGATAATGTAAACGCTCCATAAATAGTGATGTCTTGCGTATACTAATGTTGCACGTAACGTTTTCAAAAAATCGACTTACCTATACTAGGTCTTAGTGGGTACCCAGTAGGGTAAGTAACTCTGATAGAAATTCAAATTAAATTTTGATTTTTTTATGCTTACCTCTAGCACACTGTAGAGACAATCGGTGACCCGCCACATCCCGTGAGCTCCATCGACTTGCAAGGAGTCAAGTTTGGAACCCTGCCTGCTTGCTTCTACGAGGAGTTTACTGTCTACGATAAGGTAATTGCTTTTTAGTAGAAATTAGGACTGAATCCAACTCTGACTCATAGTTATAATATATAGGGTACTACCTACCTAGCTGATACCCGCGTCAAAAAAAGTCATTGTGACTTGCTGAAATTCTGTTCACTATTGGCACAGAATACTAGGTATAGGTACCTACTAAGTAGGTACTATTGGTTTATCATGCAACTTATTGGATCATTTTTAAAACGTCCATTTTTCAGGTCCCTAAACCTGAAGACCTGGGAATATTCTTAGAAAACGAAGACATTCGTATGATCCGCTGGGTCGGCGGCGAGACCACAGCTTTGAAACAAATGAAACAGCGACTGGCTGTGGAGTACGAGACATTTTGCAGGTGAATATCAACCTTATAATACAGAGATAGGGTGGAAATTCGATTGAACATGAGGCAGAATAGTTATCGCAGCATGTAGTCTCCGCCACTCTCCGCAGATGAATATAAGCCTTATTATTAAGATCTAGAACGGATATTCGCATGATCCGCTGGTTCGGCAGCAAGGCAGCTGCTTTGAGGTAAATAGAACAATGATAAGCTTTAGGACCTACAAAACCTATTACAGGTAAATATAAACCTTATTAACCAGACATAGGTTGCACATTCGATTCATCAGTTGTAGTGACAGACAAATGTTTAGCTATAGCTCATAAAAAAAACTACGACAATATGGCAGGTTAATATGAACCTTATAATCGATTGATAAAGGGTAGATATTCGATTGATAAAGAACGCCGAATGCCTATTCAAGTAGTAGGTTTGTCTGGACATGCTGGCAGCACTAAATGTTACTCCTGTTAATATGACTATTTCCAGGGGTTCGTTTCTGCCGACGCATGGCAACCCTGACCTGCTGGGACCACCCATTTCGTTGAGTCCTGCGCTACGCTTCGGATGTCTCTCTGTAAGGAAGTAAGTACTCACACAAACGAAATAGTAAGAGCTCTTTGTGAAAAAGCTCGTCCGGGGAAGTTCTACGCTGTGGCGGATTCAGGATTTCGGTTTTTAGAGGGGACCAGAATTTCAAGAAGAGGGGGACTTTACCCAGCTATTTGGAGTTCCTCAAATCCTGGTCCACCCTTGGGTACACTCGGGGGTTTTGCGGAGGGGCCTATCATAATATGAGACGCCACTTGATATTTTTGGACTAGGTACTTTTTTACTGCCTTTTGGACCCTTGTCATTTTATAACAACTTGGCTCATAATTCTACCAGTCAACTATGGCAGTAATATCTGTGGACCTACCAAATTGTATGCAGATCGGTTAAGCGGTTCGAAAGTTATGCTCTAACAAACATACGACGCCGATTCGCCTAAGTTCCAAGATCTTTGCTCACTTAGTCAAGAACATAGGGCACATTTCAACATAACCGAAAATGTGTAGGTATTATTGTCTTTTTGAAGAGGATAATTTTGTTTTATTGGATGAATTTTAGGTTCTACTGGTGCCTCCACGATCTATTCAAACGAGTGCATCAAGGCCAATTGAATCCCAACAACAGTATCACAGGTAAAATGTACATACAGGGCCTTGGAGTCGGGAGCCGGGTTGTGTTTTTCACGGTTGTGAAATGATAACTTTATTTCAAAACCGTGAAAAACACAGCCCTGGAATGTACAGCCTTGTAGTTCATGCCCATGATTATAGCCACCACCACCACCGGTGCAATCCTGGCTGTGTTTTTTCAGGGTGAGCATTCCATGGTTGTACAATAACCGTTAACGGTTCGTTAGTAATTCAAAGTGAAATGTTACATAATCATTTTTTTAAACACCAAGATCAGTTTTAAACATTCAACCGTACGTCAAAGAGCTACAAGATAACAGATGGACATTCTCACATCCTTTTTTTTTGTCTTCGTGGTCGGTTAAAAAATAACAACTTGAATGGACTCTTTGGTCATTTTGCAGGGCAACTGATCTGGCGAGAGTATTTCTACACGATGAGCGTAAACAATCCAAATTACGGACAAATGGCTGGCAACCCCATCTGCCTGGATATACCCTGGAAGAACCCGAGGGGTGACGAGTTGAAACGGTACATACCTTTTCTTTGATTTTTAAATTACTCAGTGTCATAATTAGGCCTGATTGTAATCACTATAAGTCTTCTTCTTCTTCTTTTATTTATGGCCTCAGTCCGTCATTTCGACAGACAATTTTGCCAGTGTCAAGTTATATTTGAAATAATCAGTTTAAGTCATTATTACAGAAAGTACAAGTATCTGCGACAGGCGTAATCTGTTTTCCCAGATGGACAGACGGTCTCACCGGCTTCCCATTCATAGACGCGGCAATGCGTCAGCTCCGTAGTGAAGGCTGGGTACACCACGCAGTGCGTAACACTGTGGCTTCGTTCCTCACTCGGGGCATGCTGTGGCTGTCCTGGGAGCACGGCCTTAACCACTTCTTGAAGTATCTGCTCGACGCTGACTGGTGGGCTCTATGTGGTTTATAGCATGCAAAAAGCAATATTCATCTGGGAAAGCATATTGTGAGCCCAGATGAGCTAAGAAACCTAAGAATCACCCCTAAGAAAATCGTTCAGTTTCTAGCAACTGCAGGATTTAGTGGTGAATTATGAACGCCCCGAGTAGACGCGACATGTATACAAGTGGTGATTATATTAGGCCATCTAAGAGATCTGAATAAAAAAAAAATGGGTAGGTTTGTAATAATACGTGTGAGAATTGAACTTTCCGAGCAACGGGTGCTCGTTTTTCGTCTGACTCGATTCCTTTCCTTTACTATAGCGTTTGTTGGTTTGGTTGCGTGAAAGGTATAGCCACTAGCAAACATAAGTGTTTGGCATGCCTATTATTGTGTACGTTTAGCCTATACTTCAAAGTTCACGTAAACTATTGTATAGAGATTGATCAGCGACCCCTAGCGGGATATTAACAGAACTGATAATTCTTCATACAAAAATAAGAGTAAAAAGTTTATTTATTGGAATGAGATATAGAATGTTACAAAAATGTTTACAAAAAACATGACTATTTGTAGAGTAACGTAAAGTTGTATAATATACGTACATACTTACGAGGACATGTCACACTGCGCGTTAACGCCCTCCAATTCTCAACGTAGCAGCGTCACCGCGCAATGTATGATACGTTTACGATTATCACAGGTCAGTGTGCGCCGGTAACTGGATGTGGGTGTCGTCGAGTGCGTTTGAGGCGCTGCTCGACAGCGGCGAGTGTGCGTGTCCCGTGCGGCTCGGCATGCGGCTCGACCCCAGCGGCGAGTACGTACGCCGCTATGTATCTGAACTATCGCGTATGCCACGCGAATACATGTGAGTACTCACAGTCGTGTTACGCTGCATTTACAATCAGCGGGCAGGTAAGTGGGCATGAGCCTAATCTAAACACGATTATGCCTCTGTCCCGGCATGTTTAAACAGCTTTTCTTTTGTATAACTTTTGAAGTAAAATCGTATAGTTGTTATTAGACCTACGTAACTAATATTGTAAAATTTTTTGCATGCTATCATCTTAAAATAGCGAAATAATGGATCTAGTTAAAATTTTGTTTACTACCTGTTGTGTACCTATTTCAAGCAAATAAAGAAACTCTATCTCTATAATCGTGTGCGTATGTACAGTATCAGCTGTTTTACAAATAAACAACTATGTAATATTTTAGTTACGAGCCATGGAAGGCGCCGTTACATGTGCAACAGCGCGCTCAATGCGTCATCGGGAAGCAATACCCGGCACCCATCGTCAACCATCTGCAAGCCGGCGTTAGGAACAGAAATGCTATGAAGGTAACATCTTAGAAACTCTATTCATCATCATCACAGCGTATCAAGCAGTAGCAACACAGACAGCTCAAAACTTATCTTCAGCATGTTTAGTGTGTTCGTTTTACGTATACTACAAAATTGACGTAAACTATATTTTTGTATAGAGATTGAGCAGCGCCCCTAGCGGGTAGTTTACAAAACTGATGATTCTTCATACAAAAATAAGGTTTACTGCAAGCTACATCCTTCCTACTTAAATATTATAAACGCGAAATTGTTTAAGGACGTATGGATGTTTGTTACTTTTTCACGCAAAAACTACTGATCCGATTTGGATGAAACTTGGAATATACAGGGTGTTACCAGACCACTTCCGAAAACGAAAGGGGGAGCTACAGCACACCAAAACCCAACCAAAAAAAAAACAGTTATCCTGAAAAATAATTATAGCCGGAGAAAACAATGTTTAAAGATTTGTATTTATTTCGCCAGCCCGCAATGTACGCATTCACGTAGGTAAGGTCGAGGCGTAGTACTATTATTTATTCTGTGTCGTAAGTGCCTACTAACGTAGGTAGGTACCTACTATGTTTATTTATACCTAATTGGAATAGTACCTACTTACCTAATTACGCTGTAGCCTCGGTCAAACTAGAAATGGCTCTAACTGAGCTCCTCCTCGTTCATGGCACAGTTGAGCTCGCCTGATTATTGCCTGATGAACGCGATCCAGGAATAAAGGATCCTCGGCACTTCTCGCATTAAGGTCTGAGAATACTAATCTAATACGGCTTCTCATTTCTTCAGCCGTATCGCACCCATATTCCCTCGCACGAAACATAGTAACTAACACTCACTGTTCTATCTAAAATCTTAACAAAAGTATCCACCTACTCTAAAAGTAACTCTAAATTAACACATAAATTAATAAAAAAACACACACTCATAAACGAACTAAGTACCTAATTAACTTAAGTAGGTAATTAATAAAATAAAACATAAAAAAACAACTCTCACGAAAGGTATGCAATTTGTATGCACCGCGCACAAGTGTCCAGTACGAATATCAAACACGAACTAGGTAAAAATAAATCGAAAATAAGCAAAATGATAGAGAGTAGGTAAATTGCGCCAAAACAGCCCTTTGAAAGATGCCGACAGAGAAAAAATAAGCGCCAGCGCAAGCTCGGTCATCAATCTGTTTTGTGTTCTAAATGAGTAATTTTAAGGTTCAGACTTCTATTTCGCTACATTTTCTTTTGACTAAGTGCCGACCTGCCTATTTGTAGATAGGTACCTACCTACTAATTATTTAATGAAAGTAGGTAAGTAAGTAAACTAAGTAGGTATTAGGTATCTGATGTAATTTTTACGATTATTTATGTTTATGACACAATGATTTAGTGCTCTGTCATCTAAGTCCTTCCCAAAACCAAAGTACCTAAGTACTTTAATAGGTACCTACTTAAGTAATTAATAACGTATAGCGCCTAGTGCCTCTGCTCCTCCATCCCCTCTACGCTGCCGTCCCTCCGCGCGGGTAGCTGAAAGCCTGGCTCACGCCATTCGCGGGGCGCCCCACTAGTGTCAAAACAGTCTCTGAGCGGAACGGTCGCTCGCGCGCGCGCCGGCAAGGTAGCAAAGTTCCGACGATGTATTTCTATGTGCAAAGACGAAAAGTAACAATATCAGTTTTCTATTCCAATTCTTATACATCAACCTATAAACGTAGAGAAAAAAAGGTAGTAGGTACTACTAAAGGTGGTAGGTAAGTACCCTTTATAAGAAGTGGGTTGTTTTTATTATGAAATCATGAAATTATTACAAAGCTACGATTTCGATTCTCTTCGATTGTAAATACTTAGTAAAGTGTTTGCGTATGTGTTTACTCAGATGCACGCTTCATCCAGGTAGAGCCTAAACAACCTATTGGTGCATAAGTTCTTTCCATTATGTACCTGCCTAGATTAGGTAGGTACTTGCAATTTGTTTCAACTTTGTGTTTTTGCGGTATCTAAGATTCTGTAGTTTGTAGAAATAAAGCAGGCTGGCTGCCTAGGTAGGCTACCTAAGTAGACGCAGACGCGGGC
Organism: Eulithis prunata; assembly: GCA_918843925.1. NCBI lineage: Eukaryota > Metazoa > Arthropoda > Insecta > Lepidoptera > Geometridae > Eulithis > Eulithis prunata. The sequence goes on along the minus strand of OU974014.1, from coordinate 1,865,221 downwards.
ACTAAGTAGGTATAATACCTACCGTTTGTAGTCGCGCTTATTATTTTCTATGCTTGCGTGACGCGACCGCGCGATAAAGACGGGCGTCTCTTGTCTCGCTCGCACGTCGCGTACTTGAATGACCCGCGGTGAACTCTCAGCTGTTCATGCTGTAGTAGAGTGGGCGTAATCTGCGTGCTGCGTGTATATTGCTGCTTTATTTATTTTATTTGTTTTTTTGCTTTTTTAAATGAGATAATTAGGTAGATATGTCTTATTATGTTGTACTGTGTGTATGTAACTAGAAAAAAAATTAAAAGGAGACAGTCAAGTCAATTTATTTTTTCGCGATTTTTTTCGCTTAATGTTTTCAGTATCATGGTCTGATTGGAACCTCCAAGTTTTCGGAAGTGGTCTGGTAACACCCTGTATATTGTCCGAAACGCAAATCGTTATCTTCACAGAGTTGTGCATGTTTTATTGTAAATGCTTTTGAGTGAAACCAACAGTGATGCAAATCAGTCCGATGCTATTTTCGAAAATCAAACTAAAATTAAACTCCGACTACATACCTATGCCGTCGGATTAACGCCGCCGATTTGTCCAAGTTTCCTCGCTCGCCGCTCGATATTTTCTCCCACAAACAAGTACAAGATTGTTAAACACTAACTTTGTGAGATCTGTTACCAGGAGTTGCGCCGTGTCCTGCAAAAGGCTCCACCGCATTGTTGCCCCTCGTCTGAAGACGAAATCCGTCAGTTCATGTGGCTGTACGAAGACCCGAACGCCGCTACTTCGAGTGACAACAATTAGATCTTACTACTACATGAATAAAGATTATAATTGCCTGCACGCTTAGCATTAGCGACCTTTACGTTTCTGTATACTGAAGAGATAAAACATTCTTCGTCCTATTCTTATGACTGACGCAAGAAAAGGAGACATAATTTTAATCTACTCTCCTATAGACCAAATGTTATCTAGGGCGCTTATGCTAAGCGTGTGGTAAACAATGATCACCGATCTCGAAATTGGAGTTTGCGAATAGGTATAGAAGTAGTGGCACTCTTTCCACAAACGGTCCAAGCGCCTCCGTCGCTGTTATTGAAAAATAAACTCTATGGCGTCCTCTTAAGTGCTATGTCGCTTGTATAATTTCTCTCCATCGGACCAGATTAGTTTGTGGCATGTGTGTGTAGTTGTAGTAGTAGTAATGTGTGTTTGGTATTGTGGCGTTTAGTTCAATACTAAGTATTTTAACCAAAACTAAGTACAAAGTCTAAGCAGCAAAGAATAATTGAATATTTAGTTGTAAAATTCGGCATTTATGTTACACTGAATTTTTTATTCCAATAAAAATATTGTGTTACTGTGGATAAGTTTTAGAATTGTTATTTTATTGATGTTATTATTTTATTTTGTCATTTGATATTTTATGGATTTTTTGACTCGGTTTACCAAATATTTATTTATTGTTTACATAAAGTATATTCCTAATAATTTATTTAGCGTAAGTAAAAGTAATGAGAATTTATAAACAAAACAGGTTTATTATGTGTTCCAACTTGAAATAATGTGATATAGAAATATATATTATGTATCTTTTTATATTTTATCATTATGTATACAACATTTATATGTATTTTAATATGTAATGTAGTTGTGCTGTGATTATAATATCAGGTTATTAACATTTTACCAATAAATATTGACTTTGGAATGTTAAAAACCATGATACTTAAATGTAATAAAATGAATTTAACCAATACAGTGTTTATTATTTTATTTACAAAAATAACATTGGTTAGGTAGGAATGATAACATTTTGCTTAATACATACATGTACTCAACAGTTTTTAATTGATTTCTTATCTGTATAGCCTTCTACATCAAGAATAACCTCAAGAGTCATCTGAATTACATTATTTACATTAACACCTATAATTTATAGAAAAATGATTAGCCTACCTCATGAACTATTCATATCAGCTGTCAACAATCCCACTAAATTGTTGAATACTTGACTGGTAGTTGAATCTGGTAGTTCCTTCACTGCAGCAAGACCTTCACCAGCCAGCATTCCCACGCGTGGGTCAATGGGAACACTACCTAGGAAAGGTACTTTGGCGTATTCAGCGAGGGACTTGCCACCGCCGCTTGAGAAAATGTTAGTACACTCGCTACAGTTTGGGCATTCATATCTGGAAAAAGAGAAATGTATTAAAAATCAAGGGTAGGTAGGCAAAGTTAGTTTGAAACTGTCGGTATCCTAGGTACTAATATTATAAACGCGAAAGTTTTATGGAAGTAAGGATGATGGAAGGAGGTTGTAAGGATGTGTGGATGGATGTTTTTTACTCTATCAAGCAAAAATAACTGATTCTTAGATGAGACTTTGAATACATAAATATTGTCGTGCCCTATCAGGGTTCATATTGAAAGCTATTTTACTTTTTTTTAACATCTTATGTACCCACAATATGAATGCAATAAAGAACTTGAACATATTGTCTGTGACCTGGATTAACACATAGGCTACTTTTTATCCTGGTAAATAAACGGGATCTAACGGAACATGAACGAAATCCCGGGCAGAAGCTACTTGTATAGACCGCCTTGCTCCATCGTCACTTACCATCAGGTGAGTGAGATTAAAGTCAAAAATTTAAAAAAAAGTTGAGGCTCAGTTAATACCTACCCACTCATGTTTTCAACAATGCCAGTAATAGCAATTCCAGTTTTCCGGCAGAATGTGATTTCCTTCCGGACATCTTCAATAGCAACCTCTTGAGGAGTGGTCACGAGAATAGCTGAGCACTGCGGGACCTGGCGCAGATTCTCCATCACTGTGATGTGCTCGTCTGATGTACCTGGAGATGTTAAAGGTTCTTGTTAATCTCAATACTTCATGGCATCTCAGTGCACATGCTAAGTGGGGCAATGGATTGGTAAGCCATTAGTTTGTTTCAGGACTTACTCTCATTTTATTAGGTAAGCTATTTTCATTCATAATAATAGGCTTGCTGAATTAATATCAGATGCTACCCAAAGAGATTTTGTTATTTTAAACCTCCTTTCAGATATTCAGATATGGGTCCAAGGAGGCTTTCTGAATGAGTCTGAATAGCTCTACTGCAACCAGTTAATAGACTATAGGCAGATGAATTGATGGACAGTTGATATTTGGGATCCTGATGCAACAATCTTTCTTCCCTCATTAGTTCAGGTTGGTCAGAATGGCTTATTTTCATAACATAAAAAAAAAGTTAGCTTTACTAACCTGGTGGAGTATCAATAACTAAAAAGTCCAACTCTTGCCAGTAAACATCTTCTAAGAACTGTTTGATCATCGATGTCTTCTTAGGGCCTCGCCACACAACAGCATCATTCCTTGAGTTCAGAAGAAAGGCAATTGACATCACTCCGAGCTTTTGCTCACTGTCCATATAGACTGGGACCCAGCCATCTGGCCCTTGGTGCACATTTTGATTTTCTAGGTTTAGCATGTAGGGAACACTTGGACCACATAAATCTATATCTAGCAAACCAACCTGGAAACACAAGCATTTTTATACATTGTATTATAATAATAAAGTAACTTATTTACATCCTATAGGACCGATTGGGGACCAGTCCAAAAAAATAAACAAATTTTTTTCAAACCTTTTGGAACTAGGTACGAACTTACTTTGTAACCTTTTTCTTTTAGTGAGAGAGCTAGCTGTGTGCTAACTGTGGACTTTCCAACTCCACCCTTGCCCGAAAGAACTAATATTACACGTTTCACTTGATCTAACATGGTATTTTAATTTCAACCAGAAGAGTTTATTTCAGTTCGCGCAAGCTAGGAAGTGCAAGAAAACCAAAAGAACAATAATAATTAAAATAAATAAAACAAAAACAGCTGAGTTTCTTCTTCTTCTTTTAAATCGATTGACTGACACATTATGCCATGTCAAGCGGGTGTCAAGTGTACCTACAGACTAAAAAAACCAATGTGCTCGGACTACAAGGTATCCTGAATCTCTGGTTTAAAACGGATTTCTGATTACTGGAATCATATACACTGCTCATGCTTAATACCGCGTGCACACTATGCCCATGCCGCGGCATGGGCTTAGTATAAGTTGCGTTTCAAGCACCGCCTCCACAAAAACATTAGTAAAAATGCGAATACGGACCGAAGCGATTAAAATATATGACTAAAGAGACTGTTTTTTCCGGATGCCTTGTAGTCCAAGCCATCACAATACCAACCAATCAAAACCAACAGAACGAACACCAACAAAACCAAACCAAACGAAACATTTTATTTTTTTTCCTCAGTTTTCTATAGAATTTTGCGGGGGTGGTTGTGCTGCCATTATTTATTTTATCTGGAATAAGATAGGAAATGCAACTGTTTAGCCGTTTTCCATCATTTATTGACATTTTATCACACAGAAAAATCATAGTTTAGTTTCCTGTGTTGATTCTTATTGACGAACAAAGTGAACAAGTTTTATTGTGCGCCTTTGATTTTCGTTGTGGTTGTGCAAGGATTGGTCCCAGCAGCCGCAGCGGCTCTTGATTTGTGATTCTGCTCAGCATATCAGGGAGTTTTAAGAGGTACATATTTTCGCTATAAATGCTTACAACTGGAATCATAACACGGTACTCTAAAAGGTACCCAAGTGTATGGTCGGTGCGTGTAAAGATATTGGCATGCGGGCGTTTATCAGCTAGCCGAACAAAGTAGGTAGGTACCGACCCACCCCTTGTGGGGTCGAGGGGATTGTACGGATAATGGTTTGCGTGCAAAATGTCATAATCTTTCGTAAGGATCTCGGTTTCAGAATAAAATATTATTCTATGGATTTCTCTGACAATATTACTCTGCCTATGTAGGTACGTACCGAGTAGTTAGTTGTGGCTATAATACCTAACTTACTATGTTCTAATCTTTGTATTCTTTACAGTTGAATCTTCTTTTCTTGCTAAGCAAGAACTAATGACCACTGGTCAAAAGCGACTTGGTCAAAGCTCAATAATAGGTATCTTGCTAGTTGTAGGTATAGAACTCACAAGTTTATCCTTCATCACACCTCCATACAGAATAAGTAGATATATTAATTAGATAGATATAGATGATATTAATTAACCACCATCACCACCACATTTATTTGCTTAAAAGGTAACACACAAAGTACACTTACAGAACAAAACTAACAACACTACAAAGAAACAAAATCAGAAGAAAAAAAAATGAGATGAGTAGATTGAGTAGGTAGCTAGGTAAGCTGGCAAGTGTTTGTGTGCTGCAGCAGCAAAAGGGTTTCGACTCAGCGTATGCCTCACCACCCTAAGGTAGTTAGGCGCTGTTATCCTGTTGAAACCATCAGCCAATAGACCCTGTGAAATTAATGCTAACATAGAAGTAGGAACATATCTATAAAGAATTTCATATTTGAAAAGCTTTCAAAGCTCAACGGTTTGTGTGCAGATCTCAAATAATCCATTACATTTTTGCATAAAATTACCTACTTAAAATTATACCAGTTTTCCATATGAGTAGGTACAGAATACAGATCTCCATTTGCTATGATCCTAACAAACCTGGCTACATTAACTTATTTACCAACATATCAATCTCGTTCATGTACATGTCATGTATAATGTGACCTAGGTACTTAGTATTCTAAGCACAATCATATCGCACTTCTTGGGAATAATGATTTGGACCTTAGAAATCTTCCATCAAAGAGTACCTAGATCAAACAGATCATACCTACTCTGCATGTAAATTGGTGTGTTGACAATAGAGTGCATAAAAAAAATGGACCATTGGTGTTTATTTCCTCTTATAATAGGTTCCACCACCAAGAAGATGCCACTTCCCAGAACACATTTGTTTTTAGTGGCAACACTGATTGCAGATAACAGAAAAAGAAAAAAAAATTGGAAGTTTGAAATAATTGCTGTTGTTTAGAAAGAAGCTAACATGCATTGCTTACCAACACTATGCAGTTAAGATGTTATTGCAAGCTACGATGCTATGTAATAACTCTGTACTATTTTACTTGTTTAAGGAAACTGAGCTCTAAAAATGATAGATAAAACACACATTTAAAAACAAACTGAAAGATAGGACTAAAACATACTCTGATACCTATCTGAATTTCTCATTCTCGTCTTTAAATAAACTCGTCAGCGTCAGAGAGTTTAAATATAGGTTTTCACCATTCAAATTATTTCAAATTCGTAGGATCCTCACTTTTAGAGTTAATTGGTAGGGACTGCAAGGACGCGGCAACCCCAAAATAAATAAACGAGGGGAGATTATTGTTTCCGGTCACCCCCGTGAGTCATGCGAAGGTAGATCAAGTTTTAAACCAATAAGTATGATCTCAATCGTAGGGGGGGTAGGTAATATAGGTTACATACCTAGGTAATATAGGTAACTTATATATATAATATGTAACCTAAAATTACCTAGGTATGTAACCTATATTGCCTACCATCTATAGATGTCTCTATTAGGTTTAGGTACATTCTTAAAGCATAGGTACGCGAGTAGGCATCTCTACTTATAGGTGGAAATTTATTACCATACCAACGTCTGTGTTTTAAGTTTTGAATAAGATGATGAGTAGTCTGTGTGGTTATACCGGTCAAACAAGATGTGTAACATTAGGTAAGTAACATTGACTTATAATAAGCAGGTAAGTAGGCAGGACCTTTCCTATGCCTTTGAAATTAAGATACAATCGTGCGTAGTTTTGATTATAAAATTCGTCTATCAAACGTGGACTGGATAATCTATAATATTCATTTGCAACGTATTTTATCTATCATATTGTTTATTATACTTACCGTAAATAAATAAATTTCATCTTCATCAGCAATTCAACAGTAGTTTAATCTCGGTACAGTTTGCGGGCTAATCTCGGTATAATACTGAACGAATTGTGAGTCGGTTTTTACTGATAATAACTTCGTTTTCTAAAGCAGCGTTTCGGTGATCCGATCGTAACGCACATCGCTGCGGTGTGCAGCTCAACGCAGAGTACCGCGTTTGCTCCTCGCCGCTGACGCAGACTGCGACGTAACAAAATACCATACAATTATGTGTTCGGCGCTGCATGTCGCATACCGCTGCGTTGTGCGTTACGATCGCGAGACCAAAGCTAAGGTTTAAGTGTACAATTTAACCCGCGTGAAGCCGGGCGGGTCAGTTTCATAACCTCATTCCTTAAACCAAAGCATTTGAGAACCGTTTAAGTTTGAACCCTCCACTTTAAGTTGAACCCGGCTCTTGTGGTTGCGCAAAAACTAAATGCTGACGTTATGAAACTGCAGTAATGGAGAAAATTCGAGTAAAATTTAAATTTTTGTCGCGATATTCGGCTTCATTTGGTTCAGGGGTTACGACGGAGGGAATTACGAAAGGGGAAGGGGGAAGCTTGAGGTGGAACAGCTGAGCTAAACATGAAGCACCAAGAGATGTCTCGTAATGTCATAATATTCACAGTTTAATGTTTGCAGTATCTAGGGACAATTTGTATGTTAAGCAAGCAAGCTCGTATGAGTTAGTGGCCAACTCTGGTGACGGAGTTTTTATGCCGCCTTAAGGCCTTCGTCAGGGCCGACAGTTTAACGTGCCCTCCGAAGCACGAAAGCGCTCAGATGTAAATGCCACTAATTTGTATGTTGGTAAGCATAACTAGATTTGGTTGGATCGTATTGTACAGATTCACATACCTCCTAGACCTCTGTCCAGAATTAGAGTAACCACTCGTGTTGGCGTAGACGCAGGTAGCCAGGGACCTACCAACGTTATCAGAGTAGGGTAGATAGTATATAAATTTAATTTGTTTTATTTTATTTTACAAGTTGCAAGCGTGTTTGGATAGTAGCAGAGCATACACTGTTTTCCCTTCCATTCGTAGAAACAAACACGGATCCCTTCGTTTAACTGGTTTAGCATATGTACCAACTGAACTAACGCAATAAATCAATTGATTCGACTTGAGGGGAATTGGTACTGTTTATTAGTAGCCATCCGCTTTGGGTTAGGATTTGGGAGACCCTGTTCTTGTAGCGTGCTTGAAATAATTCACCAGGCATTTTGATCTTTTATGGTCTCCCATTGGACTAACCAGTGTCATTTGTCGTTATAAGTGCTGGCCATAAAAAATGTGGTCTAACTAGCTGTATATGTAAGTATTTATCACTTAGGATGTCTTTTCCTTGTCCTAAAAGCTTTGTACCATCTCAGTTCTGATAAAAAAAGGCTGCAAGTAAATATTTCCAGTATTGTAAGCAAAGCAACTTGAAAAGATTTTTATAATTTTCCAAGCGTTCTCCATCTTTTTTATACCTATTTTATCTACTAGCTTCGGTTAATAGAACCAGTGAGTGAGCAGCACCATCGCAGAAGTTGGTGCTCAAGACTTTTTCAATCTGGTATGATGATAATACCTCTCGTATGTTATGGAAACTACTTCCTTCCTCACCTATTAGGTACGTAAAGCCGAAACCAAGTTTTACCATTGTCAGTTGTCTTCTCTTTGTTGGTGGTAGGAGGTTTGTAAGTTAGGTAGACAAGTATTCGTGTACGATTTAGTTAAGTACACTATAAACACTATGCACATATAAAAAGTCTGAATGTTTTGGATAGGTAGTAGGTAGGTAAGTACTTGGTGTGGTGAGTGCATTATCCTCATAAAGCTGTGAATGAAACATACGTACCTACTCTGCTGACTCTTTGCGTCAATCACACTACAGCTGATGAAATGTTTTCAGTTTCCTTGTTTATTGGTTCAAATTTCACACTAATTAAATTATAGGTAAAACTAATAATATATATTTTTGATAACTTACGTAGGTGGGTATAATTCGTAACTTTAAGGTGGGGTAATGATGTTGAATGAAATATTACTGTAACCTTTCGTACGGTACCTTCGATGTAATGTAAAATATCGTGACTTGCGCTGCAATAAAACTTAAGTAGGACATGGTCAATGCAACTCCATTGTTTTTGAAGTTATTTATATTCGTCTATTCTAATCTTTGCATTGTATTCGAGATCAATCTTAGTTTATTTTGCTATTTTAGTTCTGGTTTTCCTACACTGTTCCTACATCATCGTGTCAGGCCAAAATGTTATTTTCTATGAATCTCTGACTTCGATAGTTACTACCAATTATCATTTAGGACATGTAGCTGGCAAACACTGGATGAGAAGAGCCGAAAACCGGGCTCAGTGGCGCGTCTTGGGAGAGACCTACGCCCAGCAGTGGACCGATATAGGTTTATGATGATGATGATCATTTGATTCCTGCTTGTGTTCTTCGAGCTAGGCTCTTGATTGTGCTAGGGAAGTTTGAAGTAGAAATTCTTAACAAATCGTAACCCCTCATTTATATTCACTAGGTAGTTAATTCGTTTGCTTTTAGAAGTACCTAATATCCTGAGAACTAATTAATAGAATCCAAAGTGCGAATAGCAGTCCCTTATCAAACTCTACACAAAATTATCGGTGCCAGTGGTCTGTGGGCGGGTGTGCGTCCGGCGATAACGTAGCATTAGATCACATGGTCTAGCTAGCCTATAATATAGTAATATAACTTACAATAAAATTATTTGATACAAAGTAAAGTTTAACTTATGAAGCAGTTAAACAGTAGGTACTCTACTTACAGAGCAAACAATACGTAGGATATAACGCACTGTATTCTTAGTCATTCAAATAACGTACCGGTCTTTATTATAATAGTAATCATACCATGACTCAAAACTCTATGAAATACCCTCAGCTTTAAGATGCGAATCCTTTTCCCAGATTCTCAGTAAACATCAGTAAGTCCAGCTTTGCAGCGGCATTCATTTATACGGAGCGTTATCTCGCTATTTCATAAATGTCATGATGCCATCTTAATGAATTTCTTGTGTCACAAACCCAGCAATTCATCAAGCTTGAGCCAGTTGATGAATTCGCCGGTCGTCGACCGTATTATTGCTGTAATCTCATTACATGGTGTTGTGTTAGGTACATTAGGTTCATCCGTTTACCGCATCGGATTGCAGACGCTCGAGGCGATTGAGTTACTCTCTGGAAAATGGAGCTCAGGATTCAATTTGTGGAGCTTATTATGTTCCTTGCGATTCTGGAGTAGGAAGTTCCCAAAGCTCAAACTTAGGAACCTAATAATTTGTTGGAATCCTCTAAAAGCTTTATTGCGATCTCTGATGGAACTTATAATTGGTTGTAATTTGATAGGAATCAGAGTCGTTTTGTGATTGAGTTACATATTTATACATCATTGCACAAATTTCAAGATCAACCTATCATTCTTGGGAGTGCTAATAATATTTTCAAAGTGCAGAGTCACATAAGTCACACATACCCGAACGTCCTAGCTGCCAGTGGGTTTTTATATCTACTTATAGATGTTAAGACAAGTCATTTCTTGAACATTAACCATCATATATGGCCCTCCTATACCTTATCATCGTTCCATATCATTTTCATTACAAATCTAAACAGGAAACTCTAAGCAAACCTTGGCTACTCAAACGGAAGCGAGTGCATTGTATCCCGATTTCCGTATTAGAAGTAGCCGATGCCCAAATACGTGCCACAGCCCCACATATTTAGGTGTGGAGGAAGCAACTATCTTTACGAGTATAACAGCTCTTTCGAGGAAGGAATTTTAAAAGGTTCTAACACGTTGTTAGATAAAAATAATATGATTCTAACGGGATACTTTCTCACAAGCTATTTTACACAGTTCACACTTAATCGGTTCTTCTTCTCTTCTTCTTCTTCTCTTCTTCTTCTTCTCTTCTTTAACGGCCTGTGTCCGTCATTTCGACAGACAATTTTGCCAATGTCAAGTGTTAAAATTGTAATAAATAAGTAAATTGTAATTTGTCAAGTCGGCTGTCGTTTGTTTTGAAAAAAAAATGGTGGAGTTTCTCTTCAAAACCTAACACGAATTTTCACATTCAGAAAAATCACTTTACACACATTTATTATCGGTTCATATTTTAAGACTGGTACTGACATTTGCATAACTGACTGAATGCTGACAACATCGGTGGTCGCTCTAGTCAACAACTCGGTTGGTCCAAACAAAGTAGTACAAAGTTTTCCGACAGACGATGCTCTGGTGGGTTACTCTCGACCACAGTTCCAATCCGGATCAATAGATTTTGACAGATTTCGTGTCATTTTGTACTAAAAATTGCCCCGACATCTGTCAAAATCTATGGATCCGGATTGGAATTGTGGTCGAGAGTAACCCACCTGGTCTAGTCTAGACTAGACTCTAGATCCTAGAGTCACATGCAGAGACACATATGGATCATAAAAGTTGCAATACAGTAGACATCTGTGGTTACATCGCTTATTTAGGTTTTGGATTGAACAAGGAATTATTATATATATATCCGTGTCGTTTCCACGTTTTGTCCCAGTTTCACAATAACTTAAAAGAATGACGCATCTTATTAATGGAACTAAACCAAACGCGTTAAATAGTTATTATTATTCTGGATGGTGATTTGTCTTGGAAATTAATCATTTTTTATTGAAGAGTAGGTGCATTGGATACTTATGTATAACTAAGGGTTTTATAACTACAAAATTCCTAAGACAAAGACCACAATAAATTAAATCAGACCCTTATTCTGTTTTATTTAACTGTCCATTTCTACATTATCCATAGCAAAAGAGGCATTACAGAATTAATTTCATGAACAATAAAATGCATTTTATAGATTTCTTTTATTGATATTGCATTACAACTCCCACACAAAGAACAACAAAAGGTCATATTTTACACACGAATAATTCAGCTCAAACACGAGACAAGAACGAGTTATCTCGTATTGCGATGTCCGAAATGATATACGAGGTGTGCAGGAAGTTTAAAGATATGCATGGAGCAAAATAACTTCTCGGAAATGTTATTCTTTTGTTGCGACACTGAGATTATACATGTGAAACTTTGTAACACATATGTATCATGGATAGGTAGTTTTTTAATCTTTCCAAAAGCTCGTTTGTATGCTGCAAGATTTAGCAGGGATGTTTGTGTGTGTGTGTCTCGACTCAGTCTTGAGCTTACGTACGACCCTAAGATATCTAAACGATGATGAATTCTTAAGACGCCTAATGTGTTAAAATTCCAAATTGTGTTGTTATCTAAACGCAATCACCGAATCACCTCCCATCTATCTCAATACAAAAGCCATTTCAATATTCGAACCAATTGCCTTAAATATCGTTTCAAGTGTCTATCCCGAGAATCCCGACCGCCTTAAGTACTTCCCGATTCTGGGGTTATTAATATTTGATTCTAAACGTTCAAATATTAGAGTTCAGTTTTATAAAGCAATCGGTATCCGAAGGCTGGATTCTTTTGATGGTCGTTTTCCGTATCAATTAATTAAATTAGTTCGATTGGGCGAATTTATCTGGAGCGGAGTTGCTATTTGAGAGTTATTTTTTGCGGTTCTGAACTGTCAATTTAGCTGTATTTTTATTTTATTGTCCATAATATTATAAAACTAAAAACACCAAATAAAAACAGACGCTTCATCATTTTGTATTGAGTCAAGGTTTAGTTAGCTGTCGGTAGGCCTAATTTAGGGTAAGCTTTGAGCTGGTAACAAGCTAAGCTAGTATTCAACGTTTGTGAATAAAGTCGAGCTTTACAGGAAATTGCTACAAATGAAGTACAACGGAACATATAAGCGTGCTTCAAACACAGCGATTTAACCCGCGCAGATAAATTGGTAGAGAGTAAAGGATGCTGTGTACCAAATCATCCACAATTTAGGCAGAGCAGTATAAAATAAACACGGCATTTAGTTGTACTGTCCCGCTGCACTTCCACATGGCTACGGTCAGTTTTTTTAAACGGATACAGATATTTTGCTTCTCTGGTGCCCTTGGGGAAGACCAATTCTGCCATTGTTCTTGATTGTTCCTACTTTAAAGCACGATAGATTAAATCAATCATCATCATCATCATCATCATCATCATCATCATCAATATATATAAAACTCTTTTGAAGCTGACATAGAATCAACGCACAGCCTAAACTATAAGTCCTAGAGGTATGAAATTTGGAGGGTAGTATCCTTATATAGTGTAGGGGTGCACTAAGAAAGGAATTTTGTAACGTCGCACTCTAAAGGGTAGAACGCGAGCAACGCCGCGGGCGACGGCTAGTATCGTATATTTTCCACGATTATAAAAGTCTCCGTTATGGTAGCCTACAGTACACCATGGTCTATTGCAGGCGGTCTTGGTAAGTCAAGGAAAGGGAGATTAAATTAATTTTCGTGAATTTAAAAGTATTCCGAACCTCCTCTACATAGACTTATCTCTCCAGCGGGCCTAAGATGCGCACGCGAGATATTTGTCATGTCGTTCTGTCAAAATTTAAGCATTTTGTACCAGTTTTTGAATTTTTGCATTATCTGTGGCAATGTTGTCGACAAAACGCGCCTTGATTCTTCAACTTTTGACATTTCTGCATGACTATTATCTCGTCCTCAGAGAGATACGACGACTAAGAAGTGTCAAAAGTGTACAATAACAAGGCGCGTTTTGTCGACAACATTACCACAGATAATGTAAAAGTTCAAAAACTAGTGCAAAATGCTTACATTTTGACAGAACGACATGACAAAATATCTCGCGTGCGCATCTTAGGCCCGCAGGTGTCTCCCTAATCTGGCTGGTAGCTTACGACACAGCACGATCCATCCTTTAAACCGTCCAGATAAATTGGCAACGAATAATAAAGTGGAAGCTGCATTGAATCGTGCTAGATTAAATTAATGCCTGTCGCGGTTAGCTGTCCGTGTGATCTAGGTGATTGGGACTAATAAATGGAATTCATTTGCGGGCCTCTGGGGAATCCATGCATGATCGATAACGCAAAATTATTTTGTGTTTGAAGTCGCTGTGCTCTTTGCATCATATTTGCATAACGTATGACATAGGTCCTACTAGTATAGTCTAGTTGGTTCCATGTCCACTGTAAATGATATTTGGCTGCGAGCACACACACTACTATCCATTACTCCCTTTGCACTACAAAGATATTGTGATCTCAGCAGATTTTTTACGTAAAGGGTCCGCAGGAAACTGAACCACAAACGAAATAATAAATACCCGGAGCTACTTATTGATTCACGCGGTTACTACAAACAAAACATGTTTTTATTTTTCGCTGCATGCTGACCTGCACGTATGCAGGCAGTGTTCAATTGGCTTGGACCACAGAACAGATTAGAGAATAGAACCAACACATTTTTCTGTCAACATAATTTGCACACATCGGATATTGAATCTGAAGTCTGCCGAATACTGCCGATCGAACACCAATTTGTGTAACACCAGCCGGCCACCACTGCAAGTTGATTAAATGCCCCAGTTAAAGCGGGCTATGATCGGATGTATGATGTCAGCTCGTTTCCGATCCATCTGCGTATTGCATCGATGCGACGGACAAGGCTGGGATAAAAACTGATAAGGCTTTTAAATCTGCACTGCATATGACTGATACCATGTTGCGATTATAATATAGTATGCAGTGGCAAAAGGTTCACATATAACACGATTTCTGTCAGCTTCCCATTTGAATTTGTAAGATAAATAAGACACATAATTATGTAGAATAAGTAATAGTCTTTAGTGCCTACTTGTTTAAGCTCTTTTTAGGGTTTCTCGTATTTCGTTGACATAAAGCAGTCTAACGATATCTCTCCTGCTCTAATAACCGCATCAGTCCCGCGCTGGGCGCCAATAAGTCTACGATTTCTACGCTCCCAGAAATTCGCTCTCACATTTGGCATAGATCCAAGTAGATCACATTTATCTCCGCAATAAAATGTGTATATAAATGTGATTTTAAAAATCTGGAGAGACACGTGGTTGTCATGCCGGTGAATGAAGCACGTGGATGCGGGCGCGGCCGCTCGATACAGCGGAGGCTGCGCGCTGAGCTGCCGCCCGGAATTGCCTTCAACCCGGCCGCTGTACCTTGACCTCTCCTCCCCTCTGCTCCTAGTTCACTGACCAACGCTGCAAGAGAAACCTTCCTCATCAGCAGAGCTCAATGCTATGTGGATGATCCTGACACTGATCTTAGCAGAAATGTTGCGACAAACATAGATGAGTATTCTAATTCGATGCAAGTAAATGAAGAATCTGATTTCCTACGTGGATTTGATTTACGATAGGTTCGCTTTGTTATTGTATTCATAGAATATTAAATTACGGGCTAGGAGTATCATGCCGTGTCGATGATAGAGCTGATAAGGTTATTAATGGGTTTTGGATAGCCAGGCGTGTTTCCAACGTTGCATTTGATTAATGTGCTCGGCAGTGTTCATGAGCATACACTTACATAAAAGGACATTTTAATAAAATAAAATATGTGCGAGTACATAAGCCAGACAAAGTTATTTTAAGAAAAATGGTTCCGGCATTATAAGCTTCTCACACGTCTCGCACCAATCAACCAACATAAAAAGTGACCTACCAATGAAAGCTGTCGAAAGAGTTTTTGTTGCGAGTTCTTCAATTTCAGTTTGAACGGCAGACAGTCGACCATGATGGAATTTAGAGGTTCTGATTTTGTTCTTTGCTACTGTTACCTGAACTTCCTGGCATGGGAAAGGCGAAGTCGATCCGGGTCAAGTTTTCAAATATTCAATTTGCTTACCGGAACACCTCTGCGACCCTCGGATCTTGCATAGTTAATATCCTAACAGAATACGAGGTGCTTTGTATAGTTTCCACTACTTTTTACCAGCTGGTTGGTCTTGTTTTTAGGTCGACGTCGCGAATGGGAAGTGGTCTAGAGGGGAGTCGTTACGTCTCTTTTAGCACATAACTGCCTGGAGCAAGGCCGTGAGAAAATATTCTGGGATCTTTTTGTTGCTAAATTATGCAGCGTATGGTTTTATTTAGACGCGAGTGTTGTTTGTTTAGAATGGCCTAAGAATATTCAGTTGCGTTGACTATGTATGTGAGTGAAGTTACCAAAATCTCAGAAAAAATTTTCATTACATTTATTTTACTTATGCCTTGCGTTCTTATTTTAATGGCGGTTGTTATAGCCAGCCGATGTGTTGGTTAACAATGTGGTATGTAACTGTGGTTAATGAAATGAAACTGGAAAAATATGTAGCACAAAAAAATATATTTCTGCTAAAACTACAATAATATTTCCGGCACACACGAACCGGAGGGTTGCACAAAGCCTATTTTACCCGACTGGGTTCAACTCTTATCTAATCTCAGACAAATATTGGCACCGACTTGGCACATCGCAAATTCTGCCCGTTATGTTGTGCAAGAGCATGCACATAATTGACGACCTAAAGTCGCTGACACAAGCAATAAATTTCCATACTCTCGATATTGATACGAGGGGTTGAAATGCCTCCTATGTCCATGAAAATAAGGTTGAATTTGAAAATAAAAGAATCGATTAAGCGCCAAGGCGTGAGGGAAAGATGCGGATTGTAGATAGATAAAGTCTGAGTCCAAGATAAGATGGGTCGTTGAACTCGGAACTTGGCGGCTGTCTTAAGGTTCTTGGGGAATAATATTTAAGGTGTGAAGAAGGGGAAAGTTGATTAAACGAAAATTGTTTCTGAGGCGATGCTATCTCGGCGGCGGCGTTGAGATAATGAAAAGTTATCTGACTATGGTCCAATGAAGTCCAATTAGTGATTATTAGGTCGAAGTTGATCCTCTCGGATTATCTTTGGCAATGTTATTTTAGGCGTCTCGGTAAATCATCAGGAAACTGGATTGGCTGCGATTGGATGTAGTGCTGTTTTCCAAAGTTTCACTAACACACGTAAATCTGAACTATTGCAACTTTTCCTGTCAACAACATTCACGTTTGAAACGAATCCTAGTTAGCATTTTACAGAACATGTTTTACATAGTTTCACGGAATAGGATTCCTAAAACTCATTTGCCTACGAGGTAATACGTAGGTATAATAACTAGGGTACACGCGATATGGTAACTTCAATGAAGAGCAAAAACCTGTTCGTGGAATGTGCCCCCGAGACTAATGTCGAAATGGTTTGCTATGATACCATCCACTACAGAGCTTCCAAATACTTCCAATATGTAGGTACTTTATTGATTTTGATTTTACGATACAATCAAATCTTCACTTCTAACTTAAGAGCTTAGCTCTTGTCGGTGTAAAAATGCATCTCTCGCCATTTGTCCCTTTCTAGGGCAGCTTCCTTGACTTCCTTATACGACATGATAGCGATCTTTTCTTTCAGTTGGCTCATATAGCTTTTACGCGGTCTTCACAATCAAATCAGGCGTAAATAAATTTGAAACCATAACATTAATTGCATGGAAGAAAGAAAAGAAGCATGGAACAAAAACACATGTTGTGCCGACCCTACATAAAGTGGGAAAAGGGCAAGGAGATGATGATGATGAACATTAATTAAAATTTATTGACATTCTTTGCTTAAATTACGTGTAGGTAAGTTATTGGTTCTTGGAGACAATAAATAAATGTACTGATGGGGTACGTACAGTCAACATCAAAAGCTGATATGACTCCTTTAGAAGCAACTGATAAGTCACACCTAGTCACAGTGTGATTTTGGAACTCATCCATACATTATGCCACTAGAGTAGAATAACTCGTATAACTAACAAAATGATTAGACAGGCGTCATGGGTCAGTCGGTAGTAGCTCTGCCTTCCGTGCTGTGGGTCGTGGGTTCGATCCCCATCGAGAACAAACATTTGTGTGTTGTAAACATAGATGTTTGTTCTGTGTCTGGGTGTTTCTATGTATTATATGTATGTATTTACAAAAAAAAATGTATTTATGTATTCTATGAGCCATCTAGTTTCCATCGTACAAGCTTTGCTTAGTTTGGGATTAGAAGGTGTTGTGAAAGTGTCCGTGAATATTTATTTATTTTATTAGCATATTTAGAGCGGAATGACGAGATATGGTTTTCTCGTGAGTGAGGAGTACAGATCGCAACGCTTTTACCTAATTACAAGTTAGTTAAATAAGCAATCTAAAAATTTGAAGACTTACGAGACGAAGTTGAGGCAGTAATACTTTTTATTTTGACTGTACTAGTAATTTACAACCTAGTTGATAATTTGATTTTGTTACACAAAATCCCTATAATTTAATGTTTTTTACGCCATAAAATATGTAATGCACATAATTTATTATGGAAGTGGGACGACCTCCGACCGTTTAACATCTGCGTAAGAGGACGCCTTTAATATTTAAATGTGGGATTGAAGTATGCTTTCATTTACAAATTAAGCGGCATTGATGCGGACGCACTGTTTTGAATTTATTCAGGTTGGAATGTTAAAAGGAAACTCTTTATCAAAAGAATTTTTTTTCATTTTTCAAGTTAAGTCTGCAGGTATACCTCAAATTGATAAATAACTAAATTTTTTTGGACGAATGTCTTATTTATTTTATTAAAATTATTTAACCCATCATGCGAAACGAGCCCATCAGTAGTGGCCTAGTTGGGGAAACCAGTCCGTTTTGCCGTACAAGTAAGTATATTAAAAAAATATCTTATACAATTGTTTGAAAAAAAAACTCACGGAAACAAAATAATTGTTTGTGTTACAAATCGGACGATTTCAAGGTGATGACATTATACGGACCGTTTAAATAAGACAATTGATCGTACACAGCAGTTCTTATTGGTACTTATTTGGCTCACGACCTTCATTGATTACTGCTGATGTTGTGGGTGGACTTATTTTGAAAACATAACTTTTACTTATAGTGAAGGAAATGTTGATACATTATAACAAGATCAGTATACTACCAATACTAAGTCGTCCTGTGTAAAAATGTCGTGGAAAAAAAAAACAAAAAGTTCAGGTTTGCCGTGAAAGTACGAGTAAGAACATTTCAAGAAATGGAAATGACAACCAACAGCGTGAACAATAAGAGCTAAAAACAAAAGACTCCATTGCGGTTCGAGGCAAAACCTCGTCACCTATAAACAACGTCGCGTTTCCTTCAGACCCTTCGCTGTCGGCTTCTATGACACACGACCGCATAAAAACACCCTAAGAGCTAGACCCCGTTTGAATTTCAACTTAAACCCACTCACTTTAAGGGTAAAAGTAACTCGCAGCCACACACTTTGCATCGATGTTTAAACTTTGACTCCAGATAGCATGCTCTTTTTTTTCGGCGAGGAGTTTCTTGTTTTGCCAAAACCGACTCTGTGACGGAAGGTTTAAAGTTTAAAACTGGGATTGGTCTTGGTTGAAATATGTTGCCCTGCATGCAGAAGCCAGCAAAAATGCTCACGTGTGTTTATTCTTTTGTTAGGACTCTGCACGGGGTCTCGTAGTTATAACTTGAAAGAATATTGTGACGAATGATGTACTAACTAAATAAACTTTCAATATAATGTCAGTTGGCTTTTTATTGAAAAGAGACCCCATTCAAAGTCTACGCAGCTGCTAAGTGCTAACAATATTTTATATAGGAGTCTTCCCGTTGGAAATTGACTAAAGAAAGTTATGGGAGGAAGATATATAAGTTTCATCTCAATTTGATTTATGGATGCTATCGAAATCCGCTACCGAGACATTGACCCATGTTTGTTCTACCTCGAAAATCGTTGTACTGATGCTTCTTCGTCAGAGCAATAAGATGCAGCAGAGTTTAACCATTTACTTTACAATGTGTAATATTAGTATGGTATCGATGGAAGTAGATGTGGTAGGTAGGTATTGTATTGTTTGTAGTAGGTATCCAACTAATAAGTGGCGACATAGAGGCCACAATGGTTGTCAAATGTTATTGTTAACAGAACAATGGCCGTCCTATCTAATATCTCTGTCCTAGTCTGGGTATACTATCCATTATCATATTCGCTGTTTCATGTTTCCTACCAAGCATTTCACCTGAATTGTTAAGCAGGGTCCAAGTAAAAGGTACACGTTCATGTAATGTAAGTAAACACAAGATTAAAGTTCGGTTACTCATGCATAAACTGAGATTCTTTGAGAAGCTTAGTCTACATCAAGCCCGTACTCGCATGTACTTCTCATAGAATCCACTCAATGTTTCCATACAAATCAGCGCACACTGGTGTGCTAGGCGTCAGACGCTTTACGCCAAAACTACTACTAGACCTCTGAGCCCTGAGTCTATCTCGGTGTTGTGTTTTCTTGCTATTTTTGGCATTCGGAAACGGATTCGCAAAGTGACAATTTTTGTATGAAAACGTGATAAGCGCCTCTAGCAGGAGATTTAGGAACTGTTTCTGCGAGTCTATCTGACGTCTATAGACTCGCAGAAACAGTTCCCGAATCTCCTGCTAGAGGCGCTTATCCGGTTTTCATACAAAATTTTTCACTTTGCGAATCCGTTTCCGAATGCCAAAAATAGCAAGAAAACACAACACCGAGATAAACTCAGGGCTCTGATCCTAGTTTGTGCACTAGGTCGGCAATCGGCATGAAACCCTGTAATAAGATACACGAATAAATCCGTTTCGTGCGACACTGTCTATTAGATTGGAGACAAGTGAAATGTGTTGAAGTCAAATAAAAAGAGCTGAATCCAATACTATCTAATATTGCAAACTAGGTATGATAGGTAGATAGATAAGTATAATGTAATGTTTATTTATGTCTCATCGTGTAAAATTTCGACTAACACACCCCATTTTCATCATAGCGAGA
Source organism: Eulithis prunata (assembly GCA_918843925.1). Lineage (NCBI taxonomy): Eukaryota > Metazoa > Arthropoda > Insecta > Lepidoptera > Geometridae > Eulithis > Eulithis prunata. The sequence continues at coordinate 1,844,492 of OU974014.1, read as the reverse complement.
CTCAAGAGCAATATTGCTGTCTAGGGATATTTTATAAGCGTATACCCTCTTGTTACGGTAGGGGTAGATAATTGATTATCGTGAGCAAACCTCGTGGTATGCAATGCATCTGTGACTGCCGCCATAACTTGTACAACTTAAATTACTTAGTGTTTGTTTTGGACTGGGAGACACTTTAATCTAAATCCAACGATAATATCGCGCTGTTTCCAACCATATCTTGAATTCGTGACCAATTATTGCTTCGTCCTTTTTCGAATGTCAGACACAATAGAAAAAGAAATGGATACCTATACCTACTTATATTTCAGTTAATTTGTCATTATCACACAGCCAAATAATAACTCATCAATACGACACTCTTGTGGCTAAGATAGCGACTGTTGATTAATGGCCGGTCTTTTGACCTTTGCACAGCAAGATTGATAATCTCATCGGCTTGTATTTCAGCGATTGGCACTATCCAGCAGCAACGACTTTCGTGATAGAATGATGGTCCATTGTCCATTGTGTAGCTCAATGTCCAGCTGTGACAGATCACCCGCTCCGCTACCACATTTCACGCGCTGTCGCCTGCCGTTCCACTTCGTTGTCTGATTGTCCACCACAATAGCCTAGCACGGAAGAAGTAACACTAACAGACCACCAGCAGTTTCACTGTGATGACATTGCTTAGATGTCATACAAGTTTTGCTAATTTGATTAAAGGTTTGGTTGTGTCATCCAAAACATGAGTTCTTACCTCCTTACTATGAAAAAACCTTAACCACATCAAGACGGCGGCGCTGGCAGCAGCGACTTAGATTTTCCATGACGATAGGGTTATTTGACAGGTTTGCTTGCATTTGAGCCATGTTAAATTTAACTTACTAATTGAAAACTCTGTTGAACATTGGGTTCATTTTGTAGTGAAAGCCGATTAAAATTTCAGTTCCTGCAAAATAAACGTAAATGCTAACGGTTATTTTAAAATTATGAAGCGCAACATTCATTGGTTCCGGAACTTTCGAATGGCTCGTGTCACTTTCGTTTTGGTCATTTTTATCATTACCGTTCTATAGTTTGCAAAACTTTGCATACCATGTCACCGAACGCTAATTCATTACCTGTTCGCAACATTTCATAGCCTCTTGCATTACAGTTTCCAGCTAGAGTTTCTAACTTTATTTCCTGACAAACTGTGCCTATCAGTGTCTGGTTCCTGGAATCAGGACCGCAGACCGCATGTCAATCGATACTATCATCGCTGCAGTGACATTATGAATACAGCTTACTGTGACCTTGCCTACTTCACGATGCGTGCGACTAAGGGCCGGTTTGTTGATCCCTAGTTAACTCAACTAATTGTCAAATTTGGATCAACGAATAGTTAAATTTGTACCAAATTTGACTATTGGTTAAGTTAACTAGGGATCAAAAAACCGGCCCTAAGTAAGATAGATGTTGCACACGTGTTTGAACGATCCCAAGTCTAAATCAATACAGTCATAATTATTTAGTACCTACTTACAGTTTTGTTACTCTAAATTAGGCAAATCTCATAAGACCAAATCTTGGAAGAACTGGCAAGATTTGTAGCCAAAAGCTTGGAAACTAAGAGCTTTGACCTTTCACGAGAGAGGAATTTGTAGCAAGCAATATAGGAAATGAGTTTTTCAATCTATTTTGGCTATAATGATCAAATTTTAAGAGTTGTATTATTTCAGTTTCCCAAGGAACAGGATTGACAATATTGTGGTGCGTACTTTGAAAATGTTAAATTTTGTACAAAATTCCGATAAAATGTTGAATCAAGTACTCATACCATACGTCCAAGTTTAGTTCTTTATCACAAAGCGTCAATAAATTTAAATTATTATAGTCAAAGTCATATATTAGGGTAATCATACAAACAAATAGCTGGTCTCTAAGCCGTTTGATACATAAATAGACGCCCACACGCGTCTAAACCCTCTGCCTAATGTATGGTGAAAGTCTCAAAGAATCGATGCACCTGATTTATATCTAGGCATTAAAGAAATGTGTGTGTAAGTTTTAAAATTTTCGTAATCGTTGCAGTTTGGTATCTTTTCTTTGGTATTTTCAGTCAGCCACGTGTGTTAGCTCTTCGCTATCTTCAGAATGTCCGCCCAACTTTGCTGTTGCTAGGTGAGAGTATACAAAATATGAAGTTACATTTTTAAATCAACCTCCCCTATGTTGCCTTCGCCATGCCACAATGACGGTTCATTAAAATCTTAATTATAAAACATGAATCTATAAATAATACAACATTCTATCAAGCACTGTTGTCTAATTATTTTAACACGCACGCACTTTTCGTATGACAGTGACATGGCATGCCGGCTAATGTATTTTAATCGACGGCGGCGGCGGTGATGAACTTATCTTTATGTCTACGAGCCTTTACACCAGCTATTTTAGTATCAATGTATAACTTTCTCACTTGCGCTTCGACATTCCTGAAATTTTCTTTGGTCAATGGCCGATGAACGTATCTTCTTGATGTATCTTCTGTAAAACCAACCTAGACTCCCTTCACGGTTAAAGATTGCCACAAGCCCAAACTTGAAGTTATATTAAGTATACTCGTTACATAACTGGTTTTTTGCTACTTCCAGCGTTAGTAACTTTAATATTTTCGACAAGCCAGAACGTGTTCTCAACGCAGTCAGCTTTTTGAGACACTGTATCCAATCCTACCAGCGCTTCCATACTGTAACTGGTTGTCACGAGATCGTCACATTTATCTCTGCGCATAAAACTGGGCCCACCATTGCGGCCAGCATATTCGTTATCTGTAGTGGTTCGTTAGGCGCTGGCAAAAGGCTCAAAGGCCTATTCTGTTTCATGGGATGTATAGGACTCTGAACCTTGTTTTACAGCACTTTGGTTTGATAGCATTGACCTTTGCTCTTATACTTTGACCACGATTTTGAGACCATAAGAATTGAATTTTTTCATAGGTAAAAACTAAATCGAATCTATATAAGTATGTATATTAGTCTCGTCTCGTATAAGAATAAAATTTTTACTACATTACTTGTTGTCCTTGTTACTTATGTTTCAATACTCTGAAGCCATAGACACTTTCTTTTCGCTTTAATATTTTATTGCTATTGATGAATCACGCGTGTGTGATTCAGCGTAGTGGCTCAAGAGTTGAGCAACATCGATTTAATGGTATATGGTATATCAATTATTGTGCTGAGTACCTCAATTGAATGTTTCTTGGTTTCTAGGCATCGTTTTTTATTTTTCTTATTTTCAGGCTTTTGTTTAGTTTTATTCTGCATCATCTCACTCTTTGGCGTGACTTGCAACAAAGATCATATAAAATTCACGATATCGGGTACACTTTATGACGATATTTTCACATCGAAAATAAACGATACGCACAACGTAGTCACATCACGTGTCGCTCAGGTTATTATATCGTTCCTGATTCCGTTTTTATGTGCCGTTGGATTTACCAAGGGGTTCAATCGACGTCACATTGCCCTTTTCTTTCGTATTCTCACAGGCTCTTGATAGACTTTCTCAACCTGGATTGCTAAGTAGGAAATGTAGGCCTTGATTGGATTGGTTCGTTCGTTGATCTTGCGTCATTTGGTCTTTTTCGTTGATAATCTGGGCTTGCTTTTGACTAACTTGGGCTTAGTTTTCATAATCGGAGCTTCACAATTTTTAACACCATTGGTAATTAAAGTATTGGTTAAAACTTAAAATTGATCGTTTATTGTGTAACACGAATACCGACTTTGACAGAAACATGACGACATTATCCAATAACAAACTAATGTTTTCTGCGAGTGTTTCCACAACAAAAACAAATCATTGTACTGCTTGTTGTAAACTAAAGGTATTCAATCCGCTTTGAATAAAACTGCCATCATCGATATCCCATTTATGATTACGGTCGGCTATTGTGCAAACGACAAAACCTCGTCGCATAAAAAAATGGGACCGATCCGAGAATTGACTTTTTAAAATCCAGTTCATTTTGAAATACGTGATTGTTAGGCTTCGGTGTTGAATGAGTCAGCTAATTCGATAGACGTGACCAGCATTAAAAATGAGTTTGAAATATTTATTGAAAATTACCGTTTTTAAACTCTATTGAATTGACAGCTGTTATAGAAAATGAAAAACAAGATGGACTGTTATGTTCTCCTTGTCGGATTTGCATTAAAATGAAGTGATTGCATTAAATAAAACGTTTAGGTCAAGTCAAGGCTCATGTACTCTGTCATCATCGCACTCATCACGTCGCGATATGATTGATGTGCTTGTCATAAGCATCGAATAAGTTAATTCCATAAAAACGAGAGCTTGATGAGATAAAGCCATAAATTATAATATTTAAAACTTGGATTTTAGGTTATCGCCGACATTTCCGGTTCAGTTATAGCCTGCAAATCACTGTCGTAAATAAAATTGTCGGGTTTAATGATTTCATTCCATTTTATTGGATTCTGGTCCTTCGAGCCGGATATGACAGCATTAATGTTGAAAACAAAAATGAATATTAGCAAAAATGGATATTAGCAAAAATGAATATTAGCAAAAATGAATATTGAAAATAATAGCCAAGCATTGTTTACACCTGTTGTGTGGCACCATTGATCGAGTGGCTCGGCCCTAAGTACAACTTGTTCAACCAACCTAAGGTCGTCTACGTGTAGAAATTATCTGCATGATCGTTGCAGTTCTTAGGAGAGTTGGTTCCTTGATTTTTTACTCTTCTTACCCCTTGAAATTCACTTTGACTGAAATATCTTTCTTATTTAGTTTCATTCTAAGTGAATCACTTGGATGTCTGTAATTTCCATCGTCCAAAGTTTCACTAAAAAGTTAATCACTCGAGGTCAGTAATTTAATCCATCGCACAAAGTTTTGGTAAAATATTTGTAATTTCCGGACTAATAATAACATGCGGTTGTCGAACTATTAGGGGTAGGTTTGGTTGTGATTTAACGCCGGAATTTATGGTGATTTCAAAATGGATTTTATGCGATCTGTATAAATAAACATTCATGGACATTTTACACAACGCCCAAGACCCAAACATATGCTAAGCTTGTAGTATGGGAACTAGATTGCTGATAGAATACTTTTATTGTGTAAATACATACTTTATAGTACATAGTAACACCCAGTCACAGAACAAACATCTATGTTTGCCACACACAAATGTTTGTTTCCAGTGAGTATCGAATCCACGACCCACATCACGGAAGGTAGAGCCATTACCTACTTAAGCTGTGTCGGTCTAACACCATCACTTCAATGTGTTATTTCTGTAGTTACTTTGCTTTAATGCTTACATCCGCAACCGCATTTTTCAGAAAAAATCTTAACAATAATCATCATAGTCTTCCTGTTCTTGCCCTACTTCATTCAAAGTTTTGGTTTGTTCTGTGTCTGGGTGTTTCTATGTATTATAAGTATGTATTTACAAAAAAAAAAAAATGTATGTATGTATTCTATCAGCCATCTAGTTTTCATCGTACAAGCTTTGCTTAGTTTGGGACTAGAAGGCGTTGTGTTAAGTGTCCGTGAATATTTATTTATTTATTTATAAAGGCGGCACAACGTGTTTCGATTCGATAAAAAAATTACTTAATTGATTAAAAATCTGAAGTTTTCATCTACCAATGCAATAAGAGCTTAGATCCAGTATCCTTTACAGTAGGCGAGGTTTTATACCGCTGGTGGATGTTATTTTACAGCCGTGTATGGTTCAGCTTCGGCTGCTTTGGTGTTGTGAAGTTCGTCCTGTTTCCCGGTTGGTTGGATGGTAGCGGGACTAGCGGGTGGGGAGACGGGGTAGTGCGAGGTGCGATGGCAGTTCCGTTCCGGGCGCGAGCTCAACGCGCAGCCTCGCCTCTATCGAGCGGCCGCGCCCGCCCCACGTGCTCCATTCACCGGCGAGCTATCGCCCCACCACGTGTCTTCGACCATACTATCACCCAAAATATTTCTCTAGTAAGATTGAAAATAGGCACTAGAATTCGGTGGCATACGTACGGCTGACGATATTATTATGTGACCTAACCAATTCGTTTTCGTTTTTATCATGTGGTGAGGTGAACAACCGTATTTGGTACGAAGAGGTAATCCAAATGGGTCGTCTGAAAAGGGTAGATTTGGATAAATGGTCAGCAATACGGCTCTAACTAGAGCTCTACCGGGAGTTCTGTTTTGGCACGACTGAGATTACTTACGTACGTTAATTTCTAATCACTACAGCAATCCATTTTCTATTCATACAATGTTCATTTATTACCCGTGAAACCTGAAAAAAGCTGCCACAGTTTTGTATTGTTATTTTATTCTCTGGCGTCCGTTTACCAGCGAAACGTTGTAACATTAATTTCCCTGACCCTTGATAAATTATGTAGAAGTATTCCTAAATCAGTTTCCATTTTACGCTGGTCTTTAGTGCGGTGTATCACGATACAGGATATTATATAATGTAATCAGCGGACATTGAACTCTATCCTAAACATTTACATGAACTAGTACCTACTTCATTCAATGAAATATGTAAACAGGAACGGTTTAAACTGTGTAAATTCAGTGAAGAGGCTTTTGATGTTTTTGATCTGAAGTGCTTATGTAAATGTTTTAATAATTCTGTGATGCAGAATTAAACATTCACGCGTTATAAAAGCATATTTTCATTTGCGTTGAAACTATTACTTTACAGTTTTAAATAGTCAACGATAAACTAGCTAGATACTAGATAGTCTCGTCGCTCGTCTGAGCCGATAACCTCATTATAAAATTGGGCCGTGTGGGAGATTGACCCTGGATGTCTAGCATCAAAACACAAGACTGAATTGAATATGCCAGAATTATTCAATTTACCTTGAGTGCCCGTTGCAATATGATTGTGAGCTTCCTCTAGAACTATGAACGCTACGGACCCGAGCGGATTGGGCTAACAAGACAATTGATTTTTAATTAGATTGCTTTAGAGTTGTCATTTCCTTCTAAAGTGGTTCTCTCCACTGCTCGACAATTGCAAACATTTCAACGATAGCTATGAAATCTAGTTTAGATTTTATTGTTCTATCCTTGAACAAATACATATATATATATATCAATCAATATTATTATTAAAACTTTAGTCTTTTGACGCTGACAGAGAATCAACACACAGCCTAAACTATAAGTCCTAGAGGTATGAAATTTGGAGGGTAGGTTCCTTATATAGTGTAGGGGTGCACTAAGAAAGGAATTTGAAACGTCACACTCTAAAGGGTAGAACGCCGCGGGCGACGGCTAGTTTCTGAATAAATCTTGAAAGTAACAATATGTATTTGATTTCATCTAGCATCATATCACAATGTCGTCACTATCATGACATTACTTCTTTAGTATGGCAGTTAAACTATATTTTAATATCTAAATCTTTAGTTTATCTGCTCTAAAACCTCGGGCGAACCGCGAGGACGTCAGCCAGTACACTCATCAGCGGACATTAATCCTCTGTTAAGAACCTTGCTATTAATTATGCCGAGAAACTAGGTCGATGGCATGACATGACACTTTATAGGAGAACAGTAGACCTCGCCTTACCATCCTATCCGTTCAGTTTTATTCTATATTTTTTTTACGAGAAAAATTTAACGTCTGATGGAAGCGGTGACCTATAACAGTCTTGTAGAGGCAGATTCAGACGTTGCGCTAGGTGAATGCTGGTTAAAACGGTTTGGCGAATTGATCGGTCTCTGTTTCAGATATTCTTGCCCACCAGAAACGCTAAAGTATGATTTCTACATCAATGCCTTTGATGCAACGAAACTAAACAATGCATAATATTGGACCTTATCTGGAAGTGCATACGGTTAATAATACTTGAGACCAGTTCGAGACATTTCAAATTCAGCTACAATATAACTTGTTACGTAATACAGACGGAATTCATTTACACTGTCTCCGATCCTGAGCGTTAGTTTCCATGAATATGCGCTCCAGCGCTAAATTTTGCACGGCCACGTCGCCGCGGGTTAGAGTTAGCGGTTTGAGTGTTTTGCATGTTTTAGTTCCTGGAAAGTTGGAAACTACTGTTTGGTACTATGTCTAATACGTGTTCTAATATTTGATGTAGAATGTTGTACTTATGTTCGCCTTGGCTGACGACGACGTGGTGTTTTATCTTTGAATTGAAAATGAAATTGTGTTCTGAAACTGTTTCAGGAGTATCACATTTCTTTTATGAGATATTTCATATCGAAGTCTAGCAAAAGCTCCATGTAAAAAATCCAGTGAAAAGGCCAATATATTTATTGAAATCAATAAGATTCCAGTGGGTTATAGCCAATTCGCACCTTCCATTGTTATGCTAATTTGAAATTTGTTTTGTAATATGTACTACCTATCCCTATTTACTTTTTCTCACTAGTTCTGAGACTACAAAACACATCATAGCTCAGAAATTTTACTGTACTAGTAACTATTACTCCCAAGGTATTTTCATTTATATCGAAGCTGCAATAGTTTAGGCTGCTATCGCGCATCGGTTCCGACGTCCGGATAGAGGCTCGACTCCACCCGGAAGTCGTCCGGATATCGGACTAGATATCTACCTGACGCCTGCCAGAGCCGGTGTTTATTAGTTTCACTGATTGCTTTATTCAAACTGGAATCTTAGACTCATTCAATCAAAACTTGCGTCAGCTAGACCACGGCCTTTCTGAATTTGAACCACAGATTCTAACCGTGATATCGAAGCCTTCAGTTGGGAAAAAAGCTATAGGTACAATGGTGTTTAATTTTCTCCATATAAAAACTTGCATTCCACATGAAAATCTGTGATCCTCTCCTCACAAAGCAATACTGAATCAGAATTTGATGTAATACAAAACTTGTTTATTTCCCCTGTCCCATGGGAAATCGCGGTTGATTCATCGCTAGCTCAACATTGTCGATCCGGCACCGGTCAACACCCTTTCAAAGATCCAATGCATCTGGATCCTGTTGATTTAGGATTGTAATTAAATGCGTTTCTTCTTAATGATTCTGCATAAGTGTAGAAATGAGACGATATGGTCAACTTAAATGTAGAGTTTTGTGTTGGCTACACAACAAACTAGGCCTTTCCTTGGTCTGCTGAGGTTACTTTTCAAATTTAATTGGAGAGATTATAACTTCGCATTTGAGAAATAAGGTTTCGAATCGCCAGTCAGTTCAGTATTAAGTATTGGATTTCCTTATACAAAACTCATGGGTTTTTCTCCATAGTTTATCTCGAATACACTCAATTTGGGCTGTACCCGTTACCACCATGAATACACGACTGCAATATGGGGATAACATTTCAACTGACATTACCAAGTTTGCATCTCACAATACTCGACTCATCAAAATCTGATAGCTTTGTGTACCAAATACATTTGCCAACAGTATTGTTGGCTGTTGCACTATTGATTGTTACCAGGACCATGTTGGATGTCGTTATCAGATGCCTCTTTGCTGATCGTGCCATCATCATCTACAAATCAGAGTTCACCCACTGCTGAGTATAAGTAGACCCTTAGCACAGGCTCATCAGTACTGACGATATGTTTTTGACAATATCCATCTCGCTGTTAGACCTCCTACGTTTCTTCATATAGCTACTTCTCGACTACGACTGATCGTCCGTGTCTACCTGATCACCACGATCATACGTATGTTCTAAATTTAATATACGATAGGCTTAGATGTAAATAGTTGTTACATCGAACAAGCATATTAGAAAAGCATAATTTCTCACATTTACTTCCGTCCGTAGCAGAACAGCGTTCTAATAATAATTGGCAAGCCGCCATGTCATGTCATTTGTTGCGAAGGCCCTTTAGGGTTCTGGGTATCTTTACCAACTTAACAATAACTAAGTTTCTTGTTGAATTAATTTCTTATCTCAACTTCGCAACTTGACTAGGTTTGAAGAGCTGTTTTGAGATAGTTTACCCTAGCTTGGATTTTGGGTTCAGGCGATAATAACAATACCTATCTAGGTACTTACACAAAAGTTTTAGCCTTTTACACCGGTCGGTCCCGATCTTCAAGTGATTTGATTATTTAAATGGCGACCATCGTTTCAAAATTGCTGAACTTAATTATAAGTTACTCGGTTGTTACTTCTGATATTCAGTGGTACCATTACAATTCGTATAACTGAACTAGAAAATTGACATAGAATGATGGTTCCAAAAAATAATAGGTAGTCATTTGTTTAAATACAGACTTTGTTCAATAATAGCTCCGTTCAACTTGCTCTACTTATGCGATCAATAACCAGCATTGTTATTTTCCAGAAGCATTTTTGCTAAGTGTATTGTCAATTACAATGTGTATTATTTCTTCATCATATCTATTTTTTTATTTATCAAGTACTTTACTTTTTTGGTCAACTGCCTGGTGCCTGCCACCAAAGTTGAAAATAAGACTGCTAGATAATTCATTGCGTTCTGCACATTTATTAGGAATCTTGTCATCAATAACATATTAGGTAGGTACACTTTTCTTTGAATATTATGGTTCTGAGCCATTATTGTATATGTCATGGTATTGGGAGCCGTCAATGTATTTAAAAAAAAAATATTACTGACTGCATGTTGCTGAATGGTAAGATCGCTACACTGGTCGTGACACGGTCAATTGCTTTTTCTGAACACCAGGTCAATGACTGTATGTGGGTCAATTCTTTTTATTCAGACGACGAAAACCTAGAAATCAAGGCATGCTATTAAAACAATCAAACCAATCTCTCTAATCAGTCTCTAACAATGAGTTCCTTTCAAAATGGCATTATGGTGAAAGTAGAGCGTGGTGTTTCCTATTGTTTTAAGTGTTCACTCTGTAGGTAAAAGGATCATCCAATTCCACCTAGTATTACTTAGTATGTAAATTGAAAATTCGATTTGATTCTAGATGAAAGCACTCAGATTATCAAACTTCATCAGGCTTATTGCATCTCTACCTAAAGATTGTTTATAGAACGACGCGGGCTACTTCGTTGCCTATGCCTCTATGAACGAGACACTGTTCAATATTATAGCTGTCTTAATTTTCTTAGTTTCTATACTTGACCAAATAGGGTTCTTCACGATATCACGATCATCTCCTTCAAAGGAATGACACTTTTTTTGTCGATCACAACTAAGGTGTACTCGTTGATGTGATGCCTTCTAAGAAACTGTTTCTCACCTCTTAGAACTTCTACTTTCTAATAGACTTGACCTAGTCTAAAACATGTAGTGTCTCAGGAAACATACAAAGGATAACGAAACAGAAATAAATCAATGTTTACCTATTTACATTTTGATCGTTTTTCTAAGTTTTCTTACAACTATCAGTACGTTGCCTAGTAAATCAAATTACCCCCTAATTAAAGTTATGTCACAGTACCCCCTTCAAGCATTATGTAGCAAGCTTTTCAATTTGGTCGCGTAACGCAATTTGGTCTTCAGGTGCTCTCAAACCTACTTGAAACTAAACTATACGTAAATCTCAATAAAATATTCCAATCGGTAGCTTCTCTGGCTCTTCATCCTCAGTTCCACATGATCGTAGCCGATGCCGCCTTCGGTCACGTTCACTGATGCTTCACTGTTCTGGTAATCGAAACATTTGATCGCCTGGAAACAAAGCAAATGCTCACTTAAAGCTGTTACATTACAGCCCACATTCTATCCAAGGTCACCATTCAATTTTAAATAACTTTTTCGGACAAAGACAAACTTAGTCTTTCATTGACCGCGTAATCCGTAAGTAATTTGTACTCGTTAACCATTCGTTGACCCTCTTTGATTTTCACCTGTAAAGCTCTACTTATCCCTGCTCTACGGCTTCTAGTCTAGCAACACCATTATCCTTTTATGTTTGTGAATGGGTTGTAAATAGCAATGGAAACTTACCTTGATGGGCAGCGACGAGTTGTACGAGAAGTATTTCACTCGCTTCTGCAACGGTAGAGCTTCGTACTTCACTTTCTTCTTGAACACCAATCGGGAATCTTCTGTCTTTTCTCCGAAAATGTAATTCGTACACAATGCACTCGCGATCACAGTACTCAATATTAACACGATAACTAAGAACTTCATTGTTGGGGTGTCGTTGATTGAGAGCGATACGACTGGGTACGCCACTACTTTGCAGTTTGTTATCTGTGGCAGGCCCTAAGCAGCATGCACAAATACCAGTCGGATAGATTTTTATGTTGCTGGATATTTTTTTTTAAATAAAAACACGAGACGATAAAAGACGTTCGCACTTCACAGCCGGATCCCGAATATTGTTGTTCAAAAACATAGGTCTACACTCGCCCACATCGACATCACTTGATGCGTAAGGCGCAGTGATGAATTCAAGGATGTGCACCTATATCAGGATGGATAAGCTAATTGAAACAATTTCGTTCTCTTATTTTAGTTCCGAATATTTTCATCAGACGCTAAACAACCAGAGTCGATAGAACATCATGATGTTATGATATTGCATTGATGTTACAGTACAACCAGCGATCGTGACCTCGCTAAGGCATGATTACCACCAGTGCAACGAAATTATACGAATCAGCATCCGTGTATGCCTGCCTTTAAACCTTTAGTGGATGTAAACAGTTATATTTTTTATGATCACGTAATAAAAACGATATTAATAACTTAGGTTATCGGCAGTTCATTTCATACTGATTAAGTCCATCCATACCAGTTTGGGACATGATCCTATTCTCAACGACTTTGAGACAATCACTGATTTGTCTTTTGAACAAGGTTGATAGGTCCTTGATCTTTGCTTGAAGTGCATTGATTTCTTAACGTCTAGATTCTAGAGTAATATTTTCCTTATATTTTTTGTCTGTATTGATTACTTGCTCAGGCTTTTAGTTACCGAATGGCACCACAACTCACTACTCAGTGACTCATTTCACTGGGTTCGTGAGTTTTCCTTACTCTGAGTCAGTAACCTACTTAAGTGTATTTGTTTCTAAGACATTTTACCCTTCCTATGTACAGGAAGTTTCCTATAAATAATCTATTTCATATCTTACTAAACTTCTATTACGACTTAGCAATGTTCTCTGCTTATTTTCTTTCTCCTTATCTAGTAAAAAAATGTTTCCGTTACATTCTTTTTGTATAACCAAATAAATTGAATCAGACTTATTACTACGGAAAAGAAAAGCAGCGAGTCTTATAGTATAGAGAATGACCGAATGTTCTAAAAAAATTTAAAATATGTAGACTAGAATTTCTGAAAGCTTTGGATGCCCATCAATTACTGGTTAGCAACGAATGTAGATTTTCCCAGCCTCATCAGAATCACAATGATTTAATCGTCAATGAAGCCGCGGGCGACGGTCAATTGAGCTAATTAGTTGCGTCCACCGGCAGCTTTGTCCACGACTGTTGTCTGACATGACATGTCTAATCCAACGAGATGTAATCAATAAGCAAATTCTGATTGAATTATGTAATAGTTAATCAAAGGCGTGATTTCAAACATGACACAATCAACTTACGAGTCAGGTGCTTTACCTTGACCGCAGCATTCTAAAGTTCTTGTCATATATCCTCGCCACATCAGTTAGCACCTATTACCATATTGAGTGACGTTAGTGAGGACGCACGGTATCTACCTACTGACATAGACTTCGTTAGTATGTCAAGGTACTTCAGAATCATCAGCCCTAAATATAACCGTGGCCTAATTTAGGGAGAATACTCTTAACAACTTGATAAGCTAGGGTTATTGTATGGAACTGGTTCTCTTAATTGACCTAGATTTTAAGAACACTCACTAGACAGCCATCTCTGTTAGTTTTACCTTAAAAGATTGCAAGCAAGCTCGTATGGGTTAGTGGCCAACTCTGGTGACGGAGTTTTTAGGCCGCCTTAAGGCCTCCGTCATGACTTAACGACTGCTAGAGCCGGAACCGACAGGTTAACGTGTCATCCAAATAGTGACCGCGCAGAACATCGCTTAACGTAGATAATCGGTGAAGATTGATACTTAAAAGATGATTTATGCAGCGTCACTTTTTATCTATGCTCTATGAAAGGGATGTTTAAGAGCCATTTACCATGTACATACATAATACATATCCCACTCCCTTATTTAGTTTATTTCTCTACCCATTAAAATGCCCTTTCTCTCTGTTCTAGATGTCCCGGTGAAAGTGCAGTCCCGAAGCGGTCCCGCCATGGAGTCGTAGGCGGAGACGTTATCTACTCGCAGCGGTTAGTGCCCTGTTTTATGGACCTGTGATAGATAGCTAGTTGAATGTGGATGAAATTTTTGTATAGAATAAGACGAAGCAGCTACGTATGGGAAATGGGACTTGGTGAGATGTTTTGTTTGAACTACAGCGATGGATGGACAGTGGCTCAGACTTAGATATTAGGTCCGTTCGGATACGAAACCACCATCACTGTGCCTCGTCAAAGAGATCTGCCATCTGTTAGGTAAAGTATAGCATTTTTAAAAACATAAGGAAGTTTAGTATTTGGGACACCAAAGAGAGACTGACAGAAACTTATAGTCATAGGAGAGAAGTTTCTACTCGTGAATGAATATCCTGATTGCTTTGCTTTTATCTGTCAGTAAAACGTTGCACAGTTGAAATATTGATTGATCGCATCCAATTAGAACATTTCAACGAATTATCATAATTAATTGCGTACGAGCTTTGAGTTAGCACCAAATGTGCCGTTTTCTTGCGGTGCTAATGTTGCTAATTTTAGTTCGCAATTAGCGATGCTCACTTCCATACGTGCTTATACTGGAGCTTTGTTCAACTGTCTGGAAGGGTGTGATATATGTGTGATGCTCTATGCCAGGCTGTTTGATATCTCTGTTGACTGAATAACGATTACTGTTCTTTTGAACTCGCACTCCAAATAGAAATCGTAGGAATATAATCATCCAGAGATTCACATAGTAGATAGCTCTGTTCACGTTAATGTGATCCGCGTTGATTAGCTGAAGACTTGACGTGTAAATTGATATAGATGGTGCTAATGGTATTAATATTGTAGTTCCCATAGAATCTCACCACCCAGAAGCAGATGCTTGTAAACTATGCGGCGGGAACCAACTTGCTCTTTCTAGTGGCAGTTTTATGAGCATTTTTAACGACTGCTAGAGCTTAGACTGACAGCCTAGCGTGCCTTCTGTCAAAGCTGTCAAAAACCTGTTCAAGTAGCCCCAGTAGGATAACACCAGGGGAGTTGATTATGACGTAACGGTGTTTGCTATTGCGCGCTACTGGAAAGTGACCATTTCCTGCCATTTTACCAGGTGACGTGAAGCGTCGCGATGGGCGGGTCCGGCGTTTCTGACGAGTACAAGCCGCCGCGTCTCTCGCAGTTCCTGCACGCGCTGCCGCACATCAACGTGACGCTGCACCGCGTCAACGATACCTTCGCGCCCGACTCGCCGGTCTACCTAGAGGTGAGCTCTTAACTTTCACACACCAATCTTATCATCATTATTTGCGTGGACGATAGTTTCCCCACTGGTTTGTCTTTAAGTTGGGTCTTAGCTTTAGGAATGCGCACCAATATTTTCATCATCAGCCTGCCGAAGTAGTCTGTTGAACACAATGCTTCTTCGAACTATAAAGCATGCCTATGCGAGCTAGTAGCTCATCTGATCTTCTCGATCACCGTCATCAGCCTATATGCACCAACCGTACATTTGCGTACATTGCTGTATTGATTTCCAGGACAAACGAATATAAACATTTTACATCTAACGACTTTTCGCGCAGTTGTATTTGTTGGATAAGTCTTCAAGCTCAAAGCTTTAAAATTCTGAGCTCATTTATACTCTTGGCAGACACGTGTACTGGCCACTGCCCGAATACAAATTGACCAAGAAGTCAGCGAATTAACACCGAGCTGTAAAGGTCACAGCCGCGCGTGGGCGGTTTTACTTGAACGAGAATATCGGAGAATCACCTTTTATATAAACACAACTCATCACCTTTAAAAAGTAATCTTACAAAGCTTTCTATGAAGCGATCTAGGCATTTATCTGGTTAGAAGTCTTCAAAGCTCTATATTATAGGACCTGTATAGAAGTGCTAAAAGATACGTAGCGTGATCCATTATGAGCTTACGAGGCAGCATGACGCAAGCAAAATGAACGCTGATTGATGAACTACGTAGTAAATATGTATTAGACATACTTAGGTACGAGTACTTTTTGGTGCTGAGAAGGCATATTTATTCATTCGTTAGGTTTGGCATTCATGAAGCTTTTTTTATGTACATTACGTAGGCAGTCTACATAGTAACGTAAACTAGTCCTGCCGATAGCCGAAATAGAGTTGTGTTTTTATCTAGCTAGCCTGTTGGCTTGGCAATGGCATCCATTGCTGGCTATAAGCCTTCTTAACAATACACTACCTTTTCTGCTCCTGTGTAGTCCGCAGTATCCACCTTCAGAGCCCGTAGTCTGAGTTCTGTTATATTGATTTGCGACAACCGAGAATCGAGAAACTCGCAGTTTTTGTATGGAGAAAAATAGTTTATAAATCTCCCGCTAGAGGCGCTTATCGGATTTTCATGCAAAACATCACGCAAGTCGCTTCTCGATATGCGTTTCGATCAACAAAACAAAACTCAGCCTACGGGCTCTGATCAGAGTGGTCACTCGACTTCGCACCTCAGTTCGGCAGTGCATTGGTCAGAAGACATTGACTTCTGACCAACTTTGTGGTCGTGTTACATTCGTAGTTCCAATAAAATATTGAAATTGTTTTCAGAGTTTGGGTATCCTGGGTTCGATACCAGGAGCATGGCTGATCTTAACCCTGACTGTGCTGCTAATCTACCTGCTGACGCGATGCTGCGACAGGAAGCAACGGCCTCCGAAGAGTATCACAACGCTGAAGGTAAAGAGGATCATGCAAAGAGGTTTCTGTCAAACCTACATCGATTGAAAGAACTTTGCATTGTAAAAGCAATGTTTGTACTTATTGTGGCCGCCGATGACGTCATATGGGCAAGCATTTTGCATCCTTCTTATTCCTATTCAAGGTATATCAGGACGTCGTCCCGTGTGTGGGGTGTATTATCCATTGTCCCCCTGCTAACATCACTCCAGCCAGCCTTATTCTTCGGAGAAGGACTTAAGTGTTGATGTCAGTTCTAGCTCTCAATTGTTTTGTGACCTGCTTTCTTCTACCACACTATCTAGTTGAAACCCATAAAAATAAGTAGTTTGCTAAAAAGATTACGAGGATTTCGGTTGGCTGGCCGACAATGCTTTCAGCATTAAGTCCACCCTTTGTAACAAATTTATAATTTTGGTGCATTAAAGGATTAAAATGAATAAATAAATATCTCCCTTCGTTCAATAATCAATAATCCTCGATGGCATAACAAAACGCGTAAAAGACACACCCAACGGGAACCAACGGTCTATAAATACGGCAGTGCGAACGTTATCAGAATGGTTCTCACATGACGGTAATGCGATCACCACATGTGACTATATGTCCCGGCGTGTGGAAGCGATTATGGCATGCTTGTGGTGTTCAATGGGTCTAGGTCGATGACTTTATGATGAACTCTTGTGTTCTTTCTTATCACATTTGCACCAAACGAATCAAATTCACAACGAAATGAAAAGATTATCTGTATTATTACCGTTCATCATACATTCCAGGGGTATTAGAAAAGCGTCTAGTTCACTACCTATGAACCGAAACTGTTTGAAAGTTAAATAAATAAATATTCACGGACATTTAACACAACGCCTTCTAGTCCCAAACTAAGCAAAGCTTGTACTATGGGAACTAGATGGCTGACCTGGGCCCTGGGTTCGATCCTCGGTGGGGATCGAACCCAGGACCCACAGCACGGAAGGCAGAGCTACTACCGACTGAGCCATGACGCCTGTGTCATAAATGCTGTATGAGTTTTCATTGAAATGTTTCTTTTCAGATTACCCTCATGATACTATCGGTGTTGTGTTGCGGCGCGATCGGCGTAGGTCTGTTCGGTAACGATGACCTGCACAATGCCATGCTGCAGAGCATCCAGGCGGGAAACCAGCTTGCGCTGCTCGTCAACACTGTCAAGAATCAGGTACATACCTCATAGGATATTCCCTCTACATCTCTCTTTATCTCTTTTCTCGCTGACAAACACACAGTAGACGGACCACCGGGATTACTCGTCAATCGCCGGAATCGTGTTTACACGATAGGAGTAGCGTCCGAGTAGACATCGGAGTCCACTCGGTCCGAGGAGACTCTGATCGTGTCAACGCGGCTTTAGATTCAGACAACACTGTCAAGAACCAGGTACCTCCCTTCACCTTTTTCCATTCCCTCTATTTCCATACTCCTCTGTTTTCACATTTTGTGCCGCAACTATACTAATAATTTCTAATGGTCATAGTTTTAAGCAGGGCTTGACATACTTTTGACTCAGGAGCCTTGGATTCAACGCTTTCACTGCCCCTTCAACCAACTTATGCTTATTAAATTCCAGTCTGAAATCCTGGGCGAGGCGATGGGCGCCCGAGCTCGGGCGCCTTTAGCACGAGTCGCTGATGCATTGGACCAGCCCGTCGCGAATCAGACGGCGCTGGGCACGTTATTACGAGCTCTCTCAGCGCTAAGGGAGAACGCCAGTGCCGCCGCTTTGGCTGCTGATAACCTACGCCAGCCACTGCTGACGCTTAACCTGGATGAGTTCATGAAGGTAATCTTGGAAATTCTCAAAAGTCATATAAGTAAACAAAATCGAAGAAAATTGCTTATTCCCATGAATCACAGTATATTCTAGTGACCTGCCAAATTGACCTACTTGTTACGAATAGGGGTACGTTGACGATGATTTCGCTGGGTTAAGATCGCCTATTTTTTATTCGTTTTCTTTTTTTTGCAGTAGTTCGTAGAACTTGTATTTGGAAGCTTTAAAATAGTGTTATTGTTTCAGCGTGCATGGGTATGGGAAGCAACCCGTTGGGGCGGGGGTATGGCCGGCTGGTGTTGCGGCGGCGCCGTCTGCGTGGCCCTACTCGCCGCCGCGGCAAGGCGCAGTCGACGCGCCCTACTGCTGCTCTGTGTGAGTCATAACATCACATACTATCCAACAACTGTACCTCTATCACGAACATATCTGACAGTCGCCGCGTTAACGTATTCGAGTTATATTTCGCGTCGACGCCAGCTCGACCGCCAACCGTTGTAGTGTCACCGCGCAGTGTATCTCGGATACGCTAGCGATACGATACGTTTGCGATTGTCTAATTAATTCGTGATCAAGGCACTGAAGTAGTTCAAGTTTCTTCTTTGACAGGCGTCATGGCTCAGTCGGTAGTAGCTCTGCCTTCCGTGCTGGGGGTCGTGGGTTCGATCCCCACCGAGAACAAACATTTTTGTGTGGCGAACATGTTTGTTCTATGTCTGGGTGTTACTATGTATCATAAGTATGTATTTACAAAAAAATATGCATGTACATTTTTTATCAGCAATCTAGTCCCCTTGGACAAGAAGTCTTTGTGTTAAATGTTCGTGAATATTTATTTACCTATATTTATTTATTCTATGAATTCCACATTTGATCTAAACCTGGTGTATGCTCCAGGTGGGTGCACTGGGCGCGCTGGTGGCTTGCTGGCTCGCGACAGCGGTGCTGACGGCGGGTGCTGTGGCGGCGGCCGACGCCTGCCAGCAACCCGCCGCCGCGCTGGCGCACCATGCTCCTCACAACCTGCCTACTGACGTGAGTACACGATGAAGATCTTCGAAGCTGTTGAATGTGCCCCTATTACACTAATGAAGGTGGAATGTGTGACTGACGCTCGTAGCCATTTGAAATGCGTCTTTTCTTTTTGTTATACGGGCTGTGTGTCGATACAGAAATCGTTACTCAAGCATAGCCTCAAAGGTTTGCTGGAAGAAAACTCATTAAGGGTTAAGCTCGCTTTTGTACATGTCCGCTTTTACTGTTTTTATCTATTAAGTTTATTTATTGTGTGTACAATAAAGAATTAAGAATATATTTGAGTAGAAATTTTCATACAAAAATTGATGCTAGAGTCTAGATCAGTATGCAGTAAATCAGTATAGGGGTCTTATAATTGTACTAGCCGTCTCCCGCGGCGTTGCTCGCGTTAGAGTGTGACTTTTCAAAATTCCTTTCTTAGTGCGCCCCTACACTATATAAGGAACCTACCCTCCAAATTTCATACCTCTAGGACTTGTAGTTTAGGCTGTGCGTTGATTCTATGTCAGCTTCAAAAGAGTTTTATATATATTGATATATTGATATATATATAATATATATATATATAATAATTGTATGTATAATATAACAGATGGTGCACTACTACCTATCGTGCAAGGTGTCCCGTGAGAACGTGCTGACGGCGGAGCTCCGCAACGCGCAGCGCGCCGTCGTCGCCGTGCGCCAGGCGCTGGCCGTGCTGTCGCGCGGCGCGCCACCCATATTCAATGATCAAGGTACACCTTTTAAAACTGGCTCGCAGTCGTGACGTCACAAGATCAGCGTTCGACAATCATATAAAACCTTGGGCCTAATAAGCATTTTTCGCTTGCAGTCAATGCGTAAGTAGGTAGGTACATACATGGCTTTTTATTTCGACTGTACTGACCTGCGTTGTGCCACAGAATAACACAACAGTACTACTTAAGGTACGAATCGGGACTAAAATTTGACATTAGCGTAATTATCAATGGAAGGTACGAATCATCTATAACCCACTGTAATTAAATACGTGTCTCTTAATCACAACGCTGGAACGCTCAAATGTGAAACGTGCCATTTCAAAGATGGTTATCACGAATCACAGATAGTGGCGTGCCTATAGTTGAACAGAGAATTTAGAACATCCCAGCATTTCGCAATACGGTCACTATTTAGATGGGTGACTGCTAGTGGTATTTATATCTGAGCGCTTCCGTGCTTCGGAAGGCACGTTAAACTCCGGTTCCGACTCTAGCAGTCTAGCACGATGTAAGCTGTAAAGCGGCCTAAAAACTCCATCACCAGAGATGGTCACTAACTCTTCTTCTATATATGGCCTCTGTCCGTCATTTCGACAGACAATGTTGACAGTGTCGGGTGAGAAATTTGAAATAATATGGGCCACACACTTCCATATTCTTATTTTTCGCTACCCTGCATCCCGTATGTGACATTAGAGTAAACAGACACTGGCAGAATTGTAACAGGTTGCAAAAGCCATAAACCAAGAAGTTGAAGTTGAACTCATACTTACAGTCCGGCAAGTATAAGTTGGCGGTGGCGATTTGAGGAACTAAAACAGCCATCTTGAAAATTCACTTTGACACTTCCGAGTTCATAGTAAACATCGTTGCGAATATTTTGCTAACTACTGTGCTATCATCATGCCTAAAGTGATAAAAAGTGGTACAAGAGAAGCAGTTATAAAAGTACATTCGTTTTGAACACAGTGGCGCACAGCCGCGCCAAGTTATACTTGCCGGACTGTACTTTTTTAAGTTCATCCCAGCATACGGTATCCAAATGATGCTCGAGGTTTCAGGCCGCGTAGTCTACGCGACCTGTATAAGCTATGGTTCTTATTGTGTTTTTTTTGTATTCCAGCGCTGCAGCCAGCACTTGGAGCGCTGGGCGCCGGCACAGGTGAAGCGGAACGAGCGCTTGTGTCGCTGAGCGGTGCGCTAGAGTGTCGCATGGCGCGAGCTTACTTCGTGGCGGGCGCGAGAGCCGCCTGCGATGCTGGCCTACAGGTACCATACATTCTAAAGACTTCTAACAAAAAAAAGGATTTTTTACAAGATTTTATTTAACTTGCAATGTTTGTTTGTGTTTGTTTAAAGCAAATCTTGCAAGTTTTTTTATATGTACAGTTTTAGGCATTAAAAGTAGGAGCTGTAAACTGAAATGGTACACTACTGCAGCGGCCAGCGTAAGAGGCAATGAGGGACGAACGTGCAAATGTTAGCCGAGTCAAAGACGAGGCACACATACGTACCTAAGTCCATCATTGCCTAGTTGTGGCCAAGGCTTGTATTTTTCTCAAACATGCTTGAAAATTTCGGACTCTCGTCATAACATAACACACTTCCTGATTAATCTTCGATGACATACATAATTATGGTGACAGCAATCATGGAGCCGGAAAGTGGCTGTAAACCCTTGATGTTATTTTTAATCCTTTAACTGCATATTTCCAGGCGTTATCTCTTCAGTTACTCGCCGCAATCGCTGCCGGATTCCTATTCACGGCCATCGTTCTGGTTGACTCTCATGCCTGGATCTACATCAACACCAAGTGAGTACATAATACAATGAACTGCTTAATGCAAGCTTTGATATCGTCATCACGAGGCTTTTACGATGACGCTTGAATCTAGACTAAAGGTACACTCAAGCATGAATTTAAAATGTTCATAGAGAATTATCAAAACATATGTAACATATTTTTTCGTCGCCTAAGATATGGGTTAATAAGCTTTTCCATCCACGGATATCCTCCATCGTTCGTGAGGTCGTTTTTATATTCGTTACTAGCTTCCGCCCGCGACTTCATCCGCGTCTCGTTTGATTCTGTTAATTTTCCGGGGTAAAAAGTATGATATATGTGTTAATGCAGGTCACGGACAATATATATTCCAAGTTTCATTCCAATCGGACCAGTAGTTAGATTGAAACACAATCACCTAAACTTTGACATTTATAATATTAGTATGATTTGAATGTGCTGTCAATGTCCACGCAAATAAGTTAATTTTGTGCTTACAAGCTTTTTGTGCGCTCTGAGAGCTTTGATATCTAGTTTTAAGTCTCTTGACACCATCTTTGTTTAACCGTCGGGATTTTATCGTTCGTAAAATTAATTTCAGTAAAGGGAAATATGACTTATGCTCTATGACAGTACTCTCAAACGTTGAAGGAAAACATCATGAGGAAACTTTTAGCTTAGTCAACCGTGCGTGACTAAGGTTCGAATTTCCTTGACTATCAATTGTTTTCTATTAAGCTGTTAGGATAGGGTCCCGCTTATAAATAAAAGATGCAATATAAATAAAACTATAATAGCCTGTGACTAACCCCTAACTAACCCGTACAGGCGAAGCGGTACCGGCGAGGAACAAGCTCCATTCCTATCGAGTGGAGCCAGCAGTGCGGCGTCACGCACATTGCCGCGGCCTGCGCCCTTCCCTAACGGCAAGCCACCGTCTTACAGCGCCGCTGTGCAGCTAATGGATCTGGCCGACCGGGAGCCGAGACCTAGGTATGCGTACTTACAACACTGGGGAAGGGCTCCTAGTATATTGGACGAGTCGACTGCACGCGGAGACCTCTGTATGCGTACTGCCACGATTGGAAAAGGGCTCTTGGTATATTGGATGGGGAGTCGACTGAGCGCCGAGACCTTTGTATGCGTAGTTACATAACTGAAGCGGGGTTCTATGGTTATTGGTTTGTAAGGCTTTCTTATAGCGCTGTAGTGCACTGATGGATCAGGCCGACTGTAAGCCGAGACCTAGGTGTGCGTACTTACACGATTGGAGAGGGCTCTTGGTATATTGGACGGTGAGTCGACCGGGTACCAATACCTTTGTATACATAGTTCTATTACTGAAGGAAAGGTCTGTCTATAGTGGATGGTAAGTGGCACATGGGTTGTGTGTATTATTCGTTCTACAGTTAGGGCGTGGTGCGAGTGCAGATGGAAAACGCACACGAGTCTAATAGCAACATAATGCAGTCTCGACCTTTGGTTTTAGCTCAACGTACATCAGATACTTTGTAGTGCTACGCAGCTTGTGTATTCGTAACAGAATAGTCCCAACATCTGAAGTGTAGTCCGATCATCCCCAGGTCGCGTATATCCGGCAGCGCGACGTTAGGGCGTGGCGCGAGTGCTAGCGGCGCGCACGCGGCTCTGGGCGGGTCGCACACGCTGGGCCGCGCGCCGCACAACGGCAAGTACGCGACGCTCAGCAAGCAGTGCAAGACGCTGGAGAGCAACGACTTCTACTGAGACAGGCCCGGCGGGGCGCACTCGCACACTGGTCAGTTATCACACTTATCACTAATTAGTTTTCGCCCGTGACTTCGTTCGCGTCCCGTTGGATCCCGTTTATTTTCCAGGATAAAAAGTAACCTATGTGTTAATCCAGGTCAGGGACAATACATATTTGTATACTTATATCCAAACTCGATTTTCGGAATCAATCGTTTATTTTGACAGGCGTCATGGCTCAGTCGGTAGTAGCTCTGCCTTCCGTGCTGTGGGTCGTGGGTTCGATCCCCACTGAGAACAAACATTTGTGTGTTGTAAACATAGATGTTTGTTCTGTGTCTGGGTGTTTCTATGTATTATAAGTATGTATTTACAAAAAAAAATGTATGTGTGTATTCTATCAGCCATCTAGTTCCCATAGTACAAGCTTTGCTTAGTTTGGGACTAGAAGGCGTTGTGTTAAGTGTCCGTGAATATTTATTTATTTATTTATTTATTTTATAGAGCTGCATATTTAGTTTATCCATATCTTTAATTTCAGTTTTTGGCTTTTTTACAGTTTTATAATAGTGCTAAAAAACTAAATTTTTGTGAAATTAATTTTACAAAAGTCTTCCAAAGTTTTCTCTAAATCCTGTTCATTATTATGCTTGTATCATATAAAACATCAGACTTTATAATTATGATACCCTCTCCTATTTCGGTCGGAGGTTAAAGTATGTTGTACCACGAGATGAGTAGCTAAGTACATCCCTAGTAATAGCATAGATAGCCTAGTAATATTATGGATAGAACATTCCTTAAAAATGAAGTGGCAATGGGCGGGCCAAACCCTAGATGGGCAGACGATATACAAAAGGGAGCAAATACCATACAGTGGCTAGACCTTGCTCTGAACCGAGACAGCTGGAGAAAACTAGAGGAGGCATATACCCAAGAGGGGTCCTAACTAATTTTTTTTTAAAATATTTTACTTTAATATGTAATAGTTAGTAAGAATAAAGGCTTCTTTATTTATTTAATAGTATAGATAGATGCTGGATGAGTATTTGATATCGAAACGTTGCATTTCAGGTACAGTGGGTCGCGCGACCAGCTTGAACCGCTTCGACCCCAAGTACGCGTCGTTCGGCCCCCGCGCGCCGCGCCCGCGCCCCGCCGCCCCGCCGCCACTACACACCTTCAGCCCCGCCACCGCCACCGCCACCGCCACCGCCACCGCCACCGCCACCACCGACAACCATATCGACCACTACGACAAGTACTCCGCCGACAAGTACGTCACCGTCACGGAGAAGCATCCCGCGCTCGACCGGGAACGAGACCGACATCCCGGCACGATCGAACGACTCACGGGCGAGCGGCACGACCGACATCCACCCGTCCCGGATCGGAACACCGGCCCTTTGGAGCGACCCGCCACCGACCGGCATAATAGCGAAAAACACCCCGCTCCGGACAAGTACGCAGTCCCGGATAAGCATCCCGAAAAGAATTCTAATCCGGATAAGTATGCCACGGTTCGTCCGGCGAGACGCTCGGCCGAGCCTCAGCCGTTATCGGCAGCGGCGTTGGAATACCGCTCGTTGCAACGACCTAGGCGTCAGCAGCAGCCGACTAACACAACTCATCGGAGGAGACCGGAGCGTCAGCATCCGCATAACCAACAGCATAATCAGCAGCATGGTCAACAGCATAATCAGCAACATAGTCAGCAACATCAGCATATTCAACAACACGATCATAGAGATTTGTACGCGGTTACTGAGCTCTAGTGAATAAACGTTGAAAATGACCATGCGAATGGAATGACCGAAGCGTCAGCATTATGATCAGAGTGTCAGCGTAACGATCGCGATGTCAGCATTGTCGGCAAAAATCAAGCAGGTCTTGGGTACCTCTGGATATGTAAACAGGGAATGCCAAAGTGTCAGCGCTTAGAAAATCAAGCCGGTCTTGAGAACGAACTCTGAACAAAGAAAAATGCTGATGCTTATATTATTCTAACTGTTGATATTTAGAGATTGCGTTTTGAGGAAAAAATGTGACTTGTCAAATAAATACCGTCAAGTGTGCGCGATTAGTTTAATTCTTGAAAAAAAAAAAACAATTTATACCAAGTTTTATGGCGGGTCCGCGTGGATGGCGAAAAATGGACTTTAGAAGTTCCGGGAAACGATACAATAGTGTGTGAAGTGCGCTCAAGTGAATATTATCACAATCCGAAACGAACAAAAGTGTACGAATGAACGAAATCCGAAAGAAAATCGAACTATTGAAATTTAAGTGAAGTTATGGGAATAACTTTGTAATTTAATTTAAGGTTAGAATTAAATGTTTGATAGTCCTACCCTCGAATTCATAAGGCTCCTCTAGAGGCGGATTCAGCTACTGCACTAGTCGAATGCTGGTTCGCATGGTTTGGCCAACTGTCCCTCACGAATAAATGTGACAATCGTAAACGTAACGCTAGTATCCGAAATACATTGCGCGGTGACGCTACAACGTTTGGCAGTCAAGCTTTAGTTGACGCGCAGTGTGATTCAAATACGTTAGGTTTACGTAACGCTGTCAGATTTGTTCGTGATCACGTCTCTGTTCAGCCTCGGTTTATGAATTTAGGTATTAATCGACACAGCAGTGTGTCAGTCGAGTTTGAATGATTTCTACTTGCGTTAAGATTGCTCAAAATCTTTGTAATTTACTGTGAATACTGGGTCTAACTTTATTGGTCTTTTTAACTTAGTTTAATATAGAGTTTTGACTTTTTTATTTAATTTTATTAGCACAAAATGAAGGGTGCAATCATCACAGGCCTATACTTGTAACTCTTTTAATATTGCGATTATTTCAATAACTAAATTGTCACTGATTCATAGCAAAACCAACCCTTTTGGGTTTCAATAACACTCCAAATGTTTTCTCTCATTCTTGAACGCGTGTACAAAAATTATCATTCATTAACAATTTTTTTGATATATTTTAAACAGCTTAAAACTCTTGATAAAGCACGAAGGCTGTGTTTATTCTTAACGACCAATAATCTAAACGCGGTTTAGCGTACTTTTTGGAGTTTGATTTTGGCTCAAAAATAGATGTAAGAACTAGGCGCGCTATTTAGTGCAAGGTCGGTACATGCCAAATTGTAGCGTATCGTACTAGAATGTTGCGTTCACACTATGCCGCAGTCAGCAGGGACTTGGACAGGGAAGTGGGCACGAGCATAGTGTGAACACGGTCATGCCACTGTCCCGGCTCCCGGCCCAAATTCATGCCCTTGCTCTCTAATGAGAATAAAGGCGATGTTGCTGTGACAATAAGTCCGCGGCAATAATGCCGGCAGCGGCATTGGCATAGTGTGAACGGGGTATAAATAAACTTCCTACCTTATTCATACTCGCTTCATAATCGCCTGATAATAGTTACGTCTCTTGTATTGAGAAACAGTACAAAGAACAGTAGATTAAATCTGGTATTTAGCGGTTATGAATAAGGTTGTAAGTAACCGTTAACTAAATTGAAACTTTAGGTAAAAATTATTGCTCATAATTAAATGTCTCTGATAACTTTATCGGAGGTTTACAGTAAGGCTATATACCGGAATGGTGAAAAGATGATAGAGATAGGCCTCATAGAAAGATTTTTCAGGTAGTCCATTTTGAATCTCTCGAAAGCTTTGTAGGATAAGCTCAAGTCAAGGTTTTAAGAGATCCTGATGTAAATACTAGCGTAATTCACTTATCCTAATAATTTATTCTAACTGAATTGTAATTGTAAAATAATCATTCCAATGTGCGTGATTTAGTCGAGGAATTGTTAGGGCAATTATACGAAAATGAATCTTAACTGTATGTAAATAAGGTGTGAACGGCACTGCTATTGAGTGGATATTAGTGTTTAATCTAAAAGTACTGCTATATCTATAACACCAGTTAGTCTTACTATTTTATGGGAGTTTGTCTGAAGGCGAGCAAGATAGATATAACGGACGATATAAAAAAAATTACGAGCAATGTTAGAGTTTGCGATTGAAACCGTGACGTATTACAAGAGGTAATTGAAGTAACTCACATGTTTCTAAAGTCTGGCTATGCTAACTCTGCAGTGCTTAGAATATGACAGAATTTGAAAACATTAAAAAAACCTTAATGCTACTTTAATATCCTTTGTAGTTCCAAGCGCGTAAAAAGCAATAAAAAAAAGGTGTTTTTGACAGTATAACAAAGATTCTTCAATGAACACGGTCTTATAATAATCCGTAGGGACATTTTAGTAAAAAGTTGCTCGTTTCCAAACAAAATCCATTTATATCTTTAGAAATGTGGATGTGAATATCTTCGTTAGTCGCTCTGTTTTAGAAATTGACATGTTTAGCATCAGCTAAGTAATTTTTTTAAGAAGTATCATTTTGAATGATAAAAAATCTGTAACGGCAAAATAGTTGGATTTAGAACTACCGCGATGCGGTAATGAACAAAACAGAATTATCTATGTACTATTCTGGTACAGCTTGGCAAAAGAGTAGGAAAAGTACCTTACCTCACTGGGCACATTCACTGAGGACGTGTCCGATGCGCCCATCACTCTGAGACAAAGCAATAAATCAATTCGTTCATCCTTTGAATGAAAATGAATGAACGAATTGTGTAGTTCTTTTTTAAGATGTTTTTGTTTTTGTCTTCAGCAAACTTTGACATCTACTTTTACAGTGGACCCGCTTTCCTGTTATTCTCAGGACTCATAAGTGTAACATAAATTATTTAGATGTAGGTATCTGTGAAAACTACGTTTAAGTTCATGAATGTACCATTTTTATCCTAAAATACATTTTTGTATCTCAGTATTAAATAGGTAAAAATTTGTGAGAATTTACAACGATGTTCGATGTTTTATGATCAATGTTTATTTTAAGTTTTGATAGAAATCGTCACTCAATTACAATCGGCTTTCATAATTCCTGGCTACAAAATATCACTGAATACATAATTTTATCTTTGAAACAAACTGGTTTACGTTTCCGGAGACTAGTCTAAAGCTCTGAAGGAACTGGTTTTGATATCTGGAGATTTGTTTAAAGTATAGTTAAAGTATTTATATTAAAACTATTTTTCGTTTGTTCAACAACTTATAATTTTCTGAACAGGAAACTCGGGGTTTTCTAACGTACAAGTTTCAAATTGGGATTTATGCCTTGAAATGTAAGTGAGTGACGAATTTAACTCTCATGTACCGTAAGCAGTGTATTCGCCAAAGATAAATGCATAATTTTTATTATAAGTATCGTCAAGTTAGCTGTAAGTAATTAAGATAAGTTTGTATTGAGACCAACTTGATTTCGCCAGTTTTACACCGTATGTTAGGTGCGGAATCGGTCTAAAATCCTTTGGGATCTCTGAATTGTATGTATGTTCTATGGCATATTTTTGTATATTTTATCGAAAAACAGCTACAGTGTATTGAAACAAAGTTATTGTTAAAAAGGAACTTCAACATTGCCTAAAAACTTTAAATACTTTGTGCAGAAAGCGAATACTATGTAATGTTTGGACTTGACATACTCAGAAATTTGAATTGAGTAAGTCCCTACTAAAGAAATCAGAGGATGTCTACATGTCTACCGTGCTTTTGTGAGCATATTTCAAATTATTGTTATTGTTACTTGTCTTATCAATAGATAATAATATTTTGTGCGTTTCCGGGCAGTTGTTACAATAATTTCTAATTTGTACAACAATATCTGAAGTGTAATTCATACTTTGTACAATCTTATATTTTTCCTCACTTATGTAATTTTGAAGTTCCTTGTAATTCATATTTTACAAATTACTTATTGTATTAACAATGTACAGAAGTCTAATAGGTTGATTAAAATGTAGTACATGCAATAATATTCTTACTCTATACGTAAGGACACCATTTTCAATGTATAATTAAATACTGCACAATTATATTTAATCATAAATTAAACTCATTATGCGAATGGTTTTATGAACCATCAATTTAAAGGGCTAAGTGCAGAATTATCGGCTATTATTTAAATATTTTTACAAGTTCAATGACCCAAGTTACCAATAGGTAATTAAAAAACCATTTTGATATTGTGTTGTGTCAGTTTAGTGCCATAATGTTATTTTAAACACCCAAGCAAACGTTCTGATGCATTTTTGTGAATTTTAAGAATATTTTGGTTATATTGTTTTTGTTTTTAATATATTTTGAGGAAGTAATTTATCGATTGTTTGCTTATTTTCAAGTCAATTATGGTGCGCCCGAATAAGCATTTGCGACTTTATACGTTGTGAAGTCTCTCATACTAACTAACGATAATCGCCTGTCAAATATGCGAACTTTGTCTTATCAAAGAATGTAGGCGTTCAAACTAAAATGAAACTCATTTCCATAATCACAGGGATCATTTTGAAACTGCCGATTGTGCGTCAATCAGTAACATTTAGTAGGTGTTGTAATCGCTTGACGAAATTGCATCGTGAAATGTATGACTGATCAAGCCCACGCAAATTTTTTTATCAGACAAATTCATCATTAAAACGTCTAGTGTACCCAGCACCTTATAACTACTAGAAACCATTTGGTGGTGTGAAGGATAGGACATTTTATTCCGAACCTTCACACCAGTCTGACAGTCATCATCATCATCATCCACAGCCCGACTTTACCCACGGCTGGGTATTGGCCTCCCCAAGTTTGTGCCATCCACTGTGCTAGTCTCTCCCATTTACGGCCTGCGATTTTGACAGTAGTGTTTTATGAATTTTAGTCAGCAAAGAAGTGGGGTAGGAATTATGTAGGGGTACACACACAAACAACAAAAAAATTAAAAGCGATAGAATTCTTTTTCGAAGGCAACCGACTGCGACGCGCTTCAGAATTTGTTAGTAGATATTTCACAACGTATAAAGTATTTAGAAATAAGCTATGTACGACGTGCATAACAAACGTAAATAATAAACGGTTGATAGAACAGTGTATGAAGTTTACAATGAGAATAAATGATTAAAGTACATAACATATTAGTTTTATTATATCGACGTCCCAACCGAATAAAGCGGTAATATCACATTACGCGAATAACTTTTTGTTGCATTTCCAGGTTCTACGCATGCAGATCTATCACCTTAATTAAAAAAAACGGCTTATTAGTCTCTGATTTATAGCAGTAGCTATAGTTTCTTTATCGTCATTGGTAGAATCGGAGTCCCGCTTCTTATCACGCAGTATTACATACATAGGTATTATTTGAATGAAACAATAATAGGAAAAAAAAATTTGCTCTCTGTGGATCGATAGGTACTTAAACATCCCCCCTCATCTTTCATGCTCATCTACTATCTAGTTAATTCTAGTTGACCATACCATAGACAATGCGCCATACACCCTCCTTGGTTGTGCGCACGTGCGCAGCGTGGATTAAATGGAGACCCTATACCTACAATAAATACATACCTAAACAACTTTTTAAATATTAAAGACGGCCTGGCAGCTTGGATATAGTCTTTTTTTGCATTCTCTTTGGGATATAGGTGTTCGATGGCCTGGCAGGTCCACAGAAATCAAATAGAAGAAGAATTTTCAAATTCAAAGTCGTCAGTCAAGGTGACATCACAATTTTTTTACAAAAAAACTTTGGACGTGTCAACCAAGTGTCAACAACTCAATAATTTATGAATTCGCTGTAAGAATAAAAAAGTTTCAAAATTAGGCTACCTAGCATGAGTATGCCACAGGTGTTAAGATGTCCGATGAGTGGATGGGGCGGGCTGGCGGTGACGGCGACGGTGGCACTGCTGCTGCTGTCCGACGTGCCCAAGCGGACGCCTCCGCTGGCGTCTCCTACGCCCCTCGTGGCACCTCCCTCCGCGCCCGCCTGGCTCAAGCGAGCGCTTGACTTCCCATCGCTCGATCTGTTCGTAACATTCACTCTGCTGCTGCTGGAGCTGCTCGTATATTTCTGCGAATGGATTCAAAGGAAAAACATGGAGAAGAGAATGGTCACGGTACCTACATAGTACAGTATAAGGTCGCTTTCAGAAAGCGACCTTCGAGTACAACCTGCTGCAGAAAGTTTCTGCACCAGCTTCAGCGTCGTCTCCAGCTGTTCCTGCTGTGAGTCCCACGCACGCAGCCGCGCTGAACGCTAAACTCGTTTTGATCACGATAAGGATGCAAAGAACGCGGTTACTGAAAGAAAGAAGTGTTCAGAAACCGCTTTCTGTCTTATATAATTTTTTAAGGTAGGTAGGTACCTACGTAGGATTCTATACACGGGTTTACCTACAGCCTACACTATTAAACAGTTCAACAAGATTAGTATTCCAAGGATAATGACAGTGTTCCCATTGTTTAGAAATAAATCAAACATCTAGTACTGGCAACACTAAATGTCAAAAGTCAAAATGTAAAAAAAAAACTTCTTCCCTCCCGTTATGTACGAATCAACTGTAACAACGTGCAATTTTAGAAAATTACCTAAATAATATAAAATACAGTCCATTTGCAAAGTTTCAACGCCTTTTATTAAACATAGGCGTTTGTGGTCCTCCGATCCTACTCTGTGCGTGTTGTGCGGGACAAAAACGGTGTTTTTGTGCGATTTTCGTGTACTCGGAGCCATCGTTCGAGTGCGGCCGCGGAACTTTGTGCGAGCTATTCTCGCACAAAACGGCAAGAAAACGTGTAAAACCTGCTTACGTACGGAGAATCATCAAAAATAAGAAGAAATTTGCTGTGTAAAGTGCAATTTGCAAGCTATGATTGCATCATAATTTTGTTGATACCGGCATTTTTTATTCTCATAGAAACGAGAATCCATTTTGTTTTTCATTTCATTGGATTTACCTTGCAATGCTGTTGGTGAAATTGTGTTGGCCCCATTGATCAAGCAAGCCTTCACTCGCCGTACCAACTTGGCACCAAGCAACAGCTGTCAAACTATCAGCTGTCAGTGGTGCTTGCAAAACGTCAACTTCGAAACTTCAATTCAGTCTACCGGGCATCAGTTCGTTCTTCAGTCTTCAGTCACAACTTTGGTCACAACATTACGCTTCATTCAGTCCAGTCCATCAAAAACAAACACGGGGTTTGTTTACGTTACCGGCGGCGGCGTTGGCGCAGTTATTTCGACTTCAACGAGTTTTCTTCGTGTTTTCGACCGCGATTTCTGCCATCTATTGCAGTAAAAGTGCTTGTGCTAGTGCAGTGAAGTGTTAGCGGCTAGATTTAAGTAGTGCGGTACGTAATCAATGATGGAGACGTTGAAGAAACTCAGGCTTTCGCGCGGACAATTGAAAGGTACTGTGACTCGCATTGAAAACTTTATTAGTGACCCTATAAACATTGCTGCTTCTAGCACTGAAATGCTAGAGGCCCGTAAAGAAAAATTGATCATGACTTTTAAAGAATATGAGGTAGTTCAGTTAGACATTTTGTCACTTGATCCAAATGATTCTGAGGATGTATCTACACTAGAGAATAAATACTTTTCAGTGATTTCAAAATTAAATGCTGCCCTGAAGAGCTTAAACACAAATGAGGTACGAACATGTAGCAATGTTTCCAATTCAAAACTGCCGCATCTAGATATCCCAATATTTAGTGGTAAAGACTACACAAAGTATACCTCATTCATGGATTTGTTCACTGCAGTTATTGATAACAATAGTTCACTCTCAGATGTGCAAAAGCTTTTTTATCTGAGGAAGTTTTTAACAGAAGATGCTCTAGCTGTTGTTGTTAATTTACCTCTAGTCAATCAATCATATAAAGAAGCTCTGGTACTACTAAAGAAGCGTTTTGATAATAAAGCAAGGTTAATCTCTAATCACATAAATGTAATTCTGGAATTGCCGTCTGTGCAGAAGGGCACTGCCACTGCTATAAGGGCATTTATATCGCAAGTGCAACAACAGTTGCATGCATTAAAAAACTTAGAGCAGCCCATACATAATTGGGATATGCTGTTAATCACTCTTTTGACTAAAAAGTTAGATCAGTATACTTGTCGTGCATACCAACTGGATAGGAATTTAGAAGTACTTCCAACAATGGAAGAGTTCATGTCCTTTTTGGAAAAGCGTGCTATAGCGCTTGAAGATAGTACAGAATCTAAAAAGTCAAACATTCAAAACAAGGTGAGCAATGTTGTCACCAAAAACAAAAATAAAAGTACCTACCAATGTTTGTACTGCGATGGGACAGATCATGCAATGTATGTCTGCCCTAGTTTTAAAACGGCTCCTATAGAAGACCGTACCAAATTTGTTGAAAGTAAAAAGTTGTGCACTATATGCTTAAAAAATCACACCGGTAAGTGTAGATTCAATTTTACTTGTAAAGTCTGTAGAGCAGGTCACAATACTCTCCTGCATAAAGACGCTATTCCAGCTGCTGAACAGTCAGTCAGCTTGCATTCACATGATGCTTCAGTGAATGTCTTACTACCTACTATCCGGGTAAAATTAATAAACAAACATGGCTCTGACATTTATGTCAGAGCACTCCTAGACTCTGCAAGCCAAGTTTCCTTCATAACAACAGGGCTTGTGGAGAGATTGGGTCTACAAACAAAGCAACAAACTAGTAATATAGTTGGAATTGGAAGTAGGAATCAAAGGATAAATAAATGTGTTGATTTAACCATACACTCTCCAGTGAATGATATAAAATTAAATGTTAAATGCAATGTTGTCGATTCCATCACATCCAATCTGCCCCAGCATTCTTTTGATATATCGAAGCTAAAAATTCCAAAAAACATCAATTTGGCTGATGAAAACTTTAATGTCACTGATGTAATATCTGTGCTTCTTAGTGCTGAGATATATTTCAACATTTTGCTGCCAAATGGACAGATTAAAATTGAAAATGGCCCTGTATTGCAAAATACCATGTTCGGGTACACACTTGCAGGTAACATTCCTTCTGAAAGCATTTTGCATTACAAAAATAACCAGTTTGAAAGTAGGGTCGCCAATCTTGCCATCTTCAATAGCAATAAATTAGAGGAGGTGATGGAACAGTTCTGGCTAGCTGAGACTATACCTCAACCTGCAACCAAGCAAAGTTCACAAGAATTTAAAAAGACTGAAAGTTGCTTTAACGACTCTGTACAACTTCAAAATAAAAAGTTTATTGTCAAAATGCCATTAATGGCCAAGAAAGCAGAGTTGCAGCTTGGGGACTCATTCTCAGTAGCTCTTCAAAGATTTTTGACACTGGAGAGAAAATTTAAAAAGAATACTATGTATCTAGAAAAATATAAAAGGTTCATTGATGAATATCTAGAGTTGGGGCATGGTAAAATTGTTGACATTGGAGACTACAATGTTCAAGATGGGTCCACATACTTTTTGGCCCATCATGCAGTTTTTAATGAGGAAAGCTTGACTACCAAATTGAGGGTGGTTTTTGATGGCAGCATGAAATCTAGATCCGGGGTTTCACTGAATGATGTTATGTTGAACGGTCCAGTGGTCCAAAGTGAACTTCTTGATATACTCATTTTGTGGCGAACGTATATCTACACACTTATTTGCGACATTCAAAAAATGTTTAGATCCGTGGTCATAGATCCTGCTCAATTGAGCCTTCAAAATATACTTTGGCGTGACAACCCTCAAGGACCCATTTGCTGTATACAACTGCAGACTGTTACTTACGGTTTGAAGGCTTCCACCTTCTTGGCAACACGGTGTTTAATTGAATTGGCCAACAGATATGGTGCTTCATATCCTCTTGCAGCCCAGGCCATGCACACAAATACCTACGTTGATGATGTCATAGGTGGGTCGGACAGTTTGGAGCAGCTCCAGCAGCTTAAAAGTCAGTTAATTGATTTACTGGAAAAAGGTAGCTTTGTTCTTCATAAGTGGTGTTCCAATAGTCCCCAACTTCTTGATGACCTTCCAAAGGAAGTCAAATATTTTGAAAAACTTGATATAAACAAAAATAATATTATAAAAACACTAGGTCTGAAATGCGATGTTTTGCTAGATCAGCTTAGTTTTACAGCTCCATCAGTTGACAAAAAAGAGGTCAACACCAAAAGACAGGTGTTGAGTTTCATAGGAAAAATGTTCGATCCATTAGGACTAATAGGTCCAATCATAGTCACAGCAAAACTGTTCATGCAAAAATTGTGGTCATTAAAAATTGACTGGGACTCTATAATGCCCCATGAACAGCTCTACCTTTGGGAGAAATATTTAGATAATTTAAATTCAATGGGTACCATTAATATTCCACGATGTGTAAATTCTATTGGCAAAGTATATGTAGAGCTGGTAGGATATGCTGATGCTTCTTTCAAAGCAATAGGCTGCTGCTTATATCTGAGAATCGTTAATGCTGATGGAACGGTTTTTGTAAACCTTTTGTGTTCCAAGTCACGGGTTGCTCCATTGAATAAAACTATAACCATACCAAAACTTGAACTGAATAGTGCTCTTCTTCTCTCAGAGCTTACATGTAGAGTCAGAAAAGTTTTAAAAGATAGAGTTTCAATGAAATCATTTTTGTATAGTGATTCACAAATTGTACTAGCTTGGATAAAATCAAATAATTTAAAGTCAAATCCATACGTCTCCAAGCGTGTCAACCAAATCAGAGAATTGAACAAAGATGTCAGTTGGCATTATGTCAACACAGCTGATAATCCAGCTGATCTATTGTCTAGAGGTTGTGATCCACAAAAGTTGCAGTCCAATGACCTCTGGTGGCATGGTCCGAAAGACCTTTCAAAAGTGGACTTTACACACTCTATTACAGAGGCCAAATTGCCCATTCCCCTTGATGACATTGGTCAGGTTGATCCAGTTGTAAACAGCTGCAATGAAAATTCTTCTCAGAAAAATATATTTTCTAAAACCTTTTTTGAAAGGTTCTCTGATATTAACAGGCTTCAAAGGGTAGTAGCTTATATTTTGCGTTTTCGCAATAATTCAAATAAAAATAATGTGAGATTAGTTGGTGTTCTAACTCCAAAAGAGCTCCATAATGCACTCTTGGTCATCATACGCTGTACTCAAGAAAGCTATTTTTCAAATGAGATTAATTTGCTCAAGAGCAACTCTCCCATAAAGTCAGGCTTAGCCAGCTTACATCCTTTCATTGATAGTGATGCTTTAGTTCGTGTAGGTGGTCGTCTTCAAAATGCTACAGACATCCCATATGATAAAAAGCATCCTGTAATTTTGCCTAAAAGCTGTCATGTCACACATATTATAATCCACAAGGAGCACCTACGCTTGCTACATGCTGGTGCAAAATTGGTTATAGGCTCTCTTTCTCAGAGGTTTTGGATCATTAGTGCCATTCGTGAAGTCAAGAAGGTGGTTAACCGCTGCATTAAATGTGCACGATTGAAGGCTGCAGCTGCTGTACAGCTCATGGGTTCTCTACCAGAGGAGAGATTGACCGCTGTGAGACCATTTCACATAGTAGGCGTGGACTTCTGTGGACCTTTCAATATAAAGGTATCAAGGCTCAGGAAACCTCTCATAACAAAAGGGTATATTGCTTTGTTTGTATGCTTTGCGACAAAAGCCATCCACGTAGAGTTAGTAAGCGACCTCACCACAGAAGCATTTTTGGCATGCCTCAAACGTTTTATCGCCCGGCGCGGAATGCCTGTCACGATATTCTGTGACAACGCAAAAACCTTTAAAGGTACTGAAAATGAACTTAATAAATTGTATGACCTATTTAATTCTAAAAAACATGTAGATGAAGTTCAGAACTATTGTGTACCTAACTATATTAAATTTAAATTCATACCTAGCTATTCTCCTGAATTTGGAGGACTATGGGAGGCAGGTGTAAAGAGCTTAAAACATCATCTCAAAAGAATTGTTGGCAATATCGCTTTAACATTTGAGGCTCTTTATACCATTGTAGTCGAGATTGAAGCTGTTCTTAATTCAAGGCCACTGTTGCCATTAAGTGCAGACATTTCCAATTTCGAGTACCTCTCTCCTGGTCATTTTATAATAGGTACAGCTATGACTGCTTTTCCTGAAGCAGATCACTCAGATGTCCCTATTAATAGACTTAGGTTTTGGAATATGTTAACTAAAATAAAACAAGACTTTTGGTCTGTCTGGTCGAGAGACTATCTCACCCAGTTACAGAGCAGACCCAAATGGAAACAAGTCCATCCCAATCTTAAAGAAGGTGACCTTGTCATTGTACGTAGTGACAACACTGCACCCTTAACTTGGCCAATGGCAAGAATTGACAAGATAGTCCCTGGACCAGACGGTCAGGTCAGAGTAGCCCATATTAGAATGGCTAACAATAAATTGTACACAAGATCTCTTCGAAAACTGTGTCCATTGCCACTTGCTTAAAGCTTGTTTTACCAAAGATCTTGCCTTGGATAAACTATAAGATAAATAATAAAATTGTTACTACTTTAACTTAAGATATTAAACTTACTTAATTTTTTTTATTATGTTACTGATAAAATATTTAACTTTAGATATCGTAAAGCCATGAAAATAAACTTAATAATATTTAAAATTGCCATTGAAAATCTTTTAAGAAATAGGAAAATATAAAATAACTAAACTGTAAAATAATACAAACTCATAGATTAAAATACTTTATTGTTTGCTGTAGATTATTCCTTAAAATTGTTATTTACATTCTTAAAAACTTAAATTTCTGTTTCACCGGCCCCGGCCCAACTATGTTTAGAAATAAATCAAACATCTAGTACTGGCAACACTAAATGTCAAAAGTCAAAATGTAAAAAAAAAACTTCTTCCCTCCCGTTATGTACGAATCAACTGTAACAACGTGCAATTTTAGAAAATTACCTAAATAATATAAAATACAGTCCATTTGCAAAGTTTCAACGCCTTTTATTAAACACCCATAATAATTATACGGTTCTTTCATAATTATAATGTACTATGTAGGTACCTTGACTATTCTCTTCTCCATGATTTTCATTTGAATCCATTCGCAGAGGTATGTGAGCAGCTCCAGCAGCAGCAAAGTGACTGTCACGAACAGGTCGAGCGTTTGGAAGTCAAGCGCTCGCTCGAGCCAGGCGGGCGCGGATGGAGGTGCCACGAGGGGTGTAGGAGACGCCAGCGGAGGCGTCCGCTTGGGCACGTCGGACAGCAGCAGCAGTGCCACCGTCGCCGTCACCGCCAGCCCGCCCCATCCACTCATCGGCCATCTTAACACCTGTGGCATACCTACTCATGCTAGGTAGCCTAATTTTGAAACTTTTTTATTCTTACAGCTAATTCATCTGAAGATACTACGCATAAGACTCATGGGGAGTCGAGTTTCTAAGCATGAAATGCCAATACCCAGAGCACCACTTTTCATAAGAGATGGCACAATACGTAAAACAGAGACAGGAAAGTTTATGCTTTAAGTCCTAGCATGACACTGTAACGCAGTCAGTCAGAAACGGAAGTAACAAAATTCAAAATGGCGGTATTTGATTGTTGCAACCGACGATGACGATTCAAATCTGCGTTTCCACAAATTTCTTCTACCTGGTAAACATAGCCCATTGAAGTAAGTGCAAAATATTACAATATACCAATAATGATCATATCCTTTGATATAGTAAAATAAGATCCAAGTGTATTCCTCTATGATAAGATCTATGCTACATATACCTACCTACAAACTTTTTGTATGTAACCCCTGTACCTACCTAGTTCATTAACTAGGTAGGTACAGGGGTTAAAAAAGGTGTGTATAAAAGGTGGAAGAAGTTATGTACCTACCTAGTATTG
Organism: Eulithis prunata; assembly: GCA_918843925.1. Classification (NCBI taxonomy): domain Eukaryota; kingdom Metazoa; phylum Arthropoda; class Insecta; order Lepidoptera; family Geometridae; genus Eulithis; species Eulithis prunata. The sequence continues at coordinate 1,804,716 of OU974014.1, read as the reverse complement.
AGAGTTTAAACTATGTACTGAATGTCAGTAGATTAGATACCTACTAGATTAGTCACAGTTTATTGGTATCGATTCGCTTGTTGAATTTTTCTAAAGTAACCTAATTTGACAGCACTAAAAAGGTTGCCGTCCCTTTCTCCTAAACTAAAACGACAAAGACGGCTATAATTTTAGAGCTGTCAAATTAAGTTTAGAAGAATGCAACAAACGAATCGGTAACATTGTATATGTCAAGGAACTTATAAAGTTCCTTGGTATATGTGCACAATCCCATCTTCAATGTATTCATTCATCAATTCCAGGGCACGGGTATGGGCTGAATAGTGTTACCCAGCTGGGAACTGGTCTTCATAGAAATCACTTTTATGCTTACACCAACAACACAACATGTTAAGCAGTAGGTAAGCACTTTGGTTCAGTTAGTTAACTACAGAGTATATCACACCAAGCAATCATTTTCGAAGACATGGATACAAGTCTTTTTGCCAAAATGCAAGCATACTCGCTTTCGGTTTTCTATTAAATTATTTGAATTTTTATTTTAGGTATGTACCTACATAAAATAAAAGCCCTGGAATATGGTCAATGAATTTATTTATTTATTAAGAATCTAAGGAATAAAGAGAAGAAATAAGAATTTTCCTAATCATTTGCTTAAACGTCTCAGACGCTTGAGAGGGCGTCTTATGTAAGACCCAAATATGTACATACCTATTTATATACAACTTTTTAAATATTGAAGGCCTGGCAGGTCCACAGAAACATTCTCTTCGCACAGAAATAAATAGAAGAATTTTCAAATTCAGAAATTCGTCAGTCAAAGTGACATAAAAATTTTTTTACAACTCAATAATTTATATGAATTTGCTAGCCTAATTTTTTCTTTATAACTTTTTCTAAAATTCTTACAGCAAATGTCACAAGTGGTAAGAGGCGGGCTCGCCGTGACGGCGGCAGTGTCACTGCTGCTGCTGCCGGCGCAGTACAACGTGCTCGAGAGGACGCCCCTCGTGGAACCTTCTTCCGCGCTCGCCTGGCTCGAGCGAGCGCTTGACTTCTCGCCGCTCGATCTGTTCGTGACAGTTACTTTGCTGCTACTGGGGCTGCTAGCATACGTCTGCGAATGGATTCAAAGTAAAATCATGGAGAAGAGAATAGTCGAGGTACCTACATAGTACATTATAATTATGAAAGAACCGTATATATAATTATTATGGGAAAACTGTCATTATCCTTGGAATGCTAATCTTGAACTGTGTAATAGTGTAAGCTGTAGGTAAACCCGTGTTTAGAATCCTACGTAGGTATCATACGTTCTACGTCCTACGTACCTACGTCAAACCTACCTTAAAAAATAAAATAAGAAAGAAAGCGATTTTTGAACACTCCTTTCTTTCAGTAACCACGTTCTTTCCATCCTTATCGTGATCAAAACATTAACCTCATAAAGTCCATCCAGCGTTTAATCCTTTAAAGAAATCATTTCCAGCTAAACCAATATATAAGCTCGAGTTTAGCGCGGCTTTGTGCGCGGGACTCGCAGCAGGAACAGCTGGAGCGGACGCTGAAGATGGTGCAGAACGCGACCTCCGAGTACAACCTGCTGCTGTACCTGCTACTGCGCCAGCGCGGCTGCGCGCCGCCTGGCTGTCCGCCCTCCAGCTGCTTCTTCGACAAAGATCTGGATGGACCCTTATTTGTGACCGGCGCTTCCGCCACTCTCGACTCATAGAATATAACGTTCAACATCACTAACGCTTTTATTTACCTGAATACCTAACTATTTAGAGAGTGCAGGTACCAAAGTCCCTCTATTCGGTAGGTACCTAGGCGTAGCCCTCCCACAACCGTGGCATAACGTCTGGACTTCTTTAGGCTGAGAAGATGAGGATGAGACTAAGAGGCCTTCGTTTTGCAATGTTCAGAGCCATCATTCAGATGTCTTAATTGCATGCGTTTTTTATACTCACTAGCAAAGCAACCTTGGATTAGTGGTCACTTAACCAACGAATTCGAAAATTATTTTTTTCAACTACATCTATTTCAATGGTTATTTGCATAGAGCCGTAGGTACCTACTTAAATAAATAGGTATCTCCGTACATTCTACGGATAATCTTTTTCATATCAGCTCGCACCAATCATCCCCTTTTAGAGCTTATATTATCCTACCCTCATTTACCTAAGTTTGCGACTAAAGCTATCGAAAAACTAGTTTCGCTTGCTAAGCTCTGACATTATTTTATTAACCACACATCTCTTTTATTTTAGTTCAGGGTAGCGCATGTCAGTTAAACTCAGATTCTTCGAAAGGTATTCTTCAGCTTCCTTCTTCATATCTTCATCGAAATATTCCACCCAGCCTCCAGAGCGACCTAAAATATTTTTTTTGCATTAGTTATTAGGTACATTGTTCAACAATTTTTTTTGGACAAGTTTCATATCTAAGCGATTACCTCAACAATCCATTACCTACAGAGCACATAGGTAAGTGTAAGGTAAGTACCTATGTACCTACCTACCTAGCTCTCTAACTTATAAGTAGGTACCTACCTAGGTACTGGGTATATGTAAGTTAGTGCTTAGGCGTAGGCATCTGAGTCCACTCACCTTTCCTAAAGAAAGTCTTCTCGTCGTGACTGTCCTTATCGCTCTTAAAGAATCCGTGTTTCTTCATATTATTAAAGCTGAGATGTTCAGCTAAGCTCAGCTTCTGTTCAACACTGTACTTCTTGCCGAGGAACGCTGATACCTTGTCGATAGCTCCTTGGAGATCCTTTAAATAAAAAGTTTGTGTGAAAGGTACGGTCAGGGGTATGTCCGACATATTATAGCTCTCAGAAAGTTCACGGAACTGACAACTGCTGAGGAACAAAGGTTCTCGAGTGGAGATTACGAATGAGAAGGTGATGGGCGGGTACGATGAACCGACGACACGGTTGGGATACAGGGAATATGATAGATCAAATCATTATTTCTAGAAATCTATAGAAGTCCAGCCGTGGAATTTGACAGACTAATGACCAAGACTAAGCACCGACTTTAAAAACTTACTCTTTGAAAATCTTCATAAAATAAGAACAAGAGGTTTGGATGTTCCCTTCTATCCCAAGCTTCCTTGACTTGAGGGAACAGTGGCGAGTGATTTACTGAAAATGAAGAATTATTTACCTAGTTGGCCAAATGAAGATTCGGGTTTTCATCGCTCGAATAATGAGGTTTTCTATTTACAGCCACAAGTACCTACCTATCTCACTACCTAGTTCGGCGGTTATAATAAAATCTGGTAAGCTGATGTATTGTGTAGACATCAGCTCAGTCATGTTGCAAAATCCAACCTAATCAAGTTGAACAAATTAGTTGTGTTGGACAATTTACTTACACAAGTCTTTCTTGAAGAGATCCCAGAACTCCTTCAGAGTGACAGCGTCGTCAAAGTAACGGAAAAGTTTGTGGGCGAAGTGGTATGATACTACCACGTCTCGGGGATCCCGGGCTATGTAGAAAACCTAAAAGCACAAGAAAAATTAGCTGAAGACGCACTGATTGGTGCTTTCTTTAGCTGCTGTAAGTTTAGATTTTTACCTTAGCAGTGTCCAGCAGTTTCGGAGGCAGCAATGAAAGAGGCAGGTGCGACTTCACATAACGAGGGGAGGTCATGTTAGGCAATGTTCGGAAGTCCTCAATAGTGGCTTGCGGGCTGTTGGCGCTTCGTGGGGGCTTGGGTAACTCTGACTCGTGCGTTGGGTACCTAAAATGCTTCTAAAATTAATGTTTTTCTAATTTATTTGAATAACCTTTCTGATTTACCTATCTCTAAATTTACAGTTCTAAATTAGCTAAATTTAAATTAATTTTCATTGAATTTTATCATAAATTGTTATCACTCAGACGTTAGGTAGGTATACCTAGGTAGAGGTACCTAATTAAGTACCTAGGTACATTGCATAATTTTGGTCAATGGGGTTAAGTATGTTTCTTAGGTAATTTGCTAAGTTAGCTAGGTAAATGAAATACGGGGAAATTTATATGTATAGGTAGGTACCTATCTCCTTATCTAAACCACAGATAATATAATAATAGGTATACCTACTCTAAACTAAACCTAAGTAGGCACAACATTCCACATTATTATCTAGATCTTAAATCTCTTATCAGCGGTGATTGATAAATATAATGTTGATTGATGCGGAGGCACGTAGACATACCCTCTACAATTAGTAATACTGTGACACATCACTTTATCCATTAGATTTTGAAATGACTAATAAAAGAGAGGCCTTGAGCTAAAGTATGAATATGAATCAAAGCAATTGACATGGGTACCTTACCTACCTACCTACTAAGTAAGTCTACCTATTTTTAGTAGGTACAGTATCTATATAGGTGCTTAGAAAGCCTTGATCTAAAGGGGTGGCAAAAAGCAACCGCAGCCTCCGTTCTACCAGAAACGGGTTTCAAAGGCTATTTTTGGTTTGAGGTCAAAAATACCTACCTAAGTCTGTAGAAACTTCACACTTTGAACTTTGTTTCTCACTACGGATTCAGCTCTTTGCCGTTAGAAGAGTAAGTATTTGCAGAATGACTGGCTAGTCGTTTATGGTAAGTAGATATTGAAAGAATGACTCTGCTAGTCAAGGGAAATTCGTAATATCTTAAAAAAAGCTCCATGTAATGGTACCTAGATACTGAATAGTAAGCGACTTGATGTGCTATATCAAATAGTCTACTTGGGAACCTATCTAGATTCGGAACCTATCTAGATTAATTGCTTTTGAGGGCATTTGACAGATTATTTTCAACTTAATCTTGCTACTATAAATAATTTATGTAAGGGCTTGTGCACTGGTGGACAAACAAGCGTAGATAGTAGTAGCCGAGTACCAAAGTACAATCTACTCAAAGATTAATTTTCACTTAAGTATTTGATGACGCAAAAGTGGATTTTATAAAGCAAATCATCATCAATATATATAAAACTCTTTTGAAGCTGACTTAGAATCAACGCACAGCCTAAACTATAAGTCCTAGAGGTATGAAATTTAGAGGGTAGTATCCTTATATAGTGTAGGGGTGGACTAAGAAAGGAATTTTGAAACGTCACACTCTAAAGGGTAGAACGCGAGCAACGCCGCGGGCGATGGCTAGTTGAATATACCTACCGGAAAAGTTAAAATTCCTACGCCATGTTCATATTGTTCATGACTGGTTTTCAGCGGACATAAAGTTTTGTGCAAATACATTATTATTATTGAACCTAATATTAGCTGAAATTTGAAAAATAGAGTACCTATAGTATTCTAATATAGTAGTACCTACGAGTAACTACGTGGTCGGCACTAAAACCGAGATTTGATAAATGTAAAATTTTTAATTTTTAATGTTTTTTTGTGAATACGTAATGTTCATTGTTTTTGCCAAAAAAAAAGTGAAATATGTAGAGGTACTACATCTCTCTAAACTAAGAGCGGTACACGAAAAATAATTAGTAGGTACCTACTTTCTTCAATTGCATAGTCGAGCGCCCAATATCAAAGTACCTACCTACTTAATTTCATTATCAATGTTGTATAGCGGTACGTACGTAGAGATAATCCATAAACAAGTACTTAAGCATGCTTAATCTATTTTTATTAAAACTGTTTTTTATTAAATTACTCTATTGTGTACAAATAAATAATACCTAATACCTACCAAATTAACTGAAAATATTAAAATTGCGAAAGTGTGACTGTGTTGTCCAATACCTGCCACTATATAAGTTAGGTGGTACCTACTATAAACCACTTACTCAATGAAAGCAAACCGGTTGTTTACGGGTTTGCTCTTGATAGCATCGAAGTCCAGATCATTGGCGACCAGCCACACCAGCTCCTGTAGCCATGTTGTTCCTGAAATGATAGTGCAGGCAGCTAAAGAAACATTGAAAGTTATCAACCATTTTAGTGTTTTTGAAAGCTCTTGTTAAAGAGTATTTTTAACAGACTTCAAAAAAGGAGGGGGTTCTCAATGTTTGTTACCTCAGAACTCCGTCATTTATGAACCGATTTGAAAAATTATTTTTTTATCTGAAAGGGTTCCAGATTGGTTCCATAAATATTTTATCAAAATCGATTAAAAAAAAGAATAACTGGAAAAACACGCCAAACACGTACAAGACACTGCGTATTTTGCTTTCCTGTGAAGTTTCTATGAACTGATATAACCATCCTCACCATCAGATGGAAGCGTATATCAAATTAAAGTCAGTTTTTCCAGTTTTTAAACTTATAAATTATTTTTCTATGTTTTAAAGTGTGTCTTTTCTTTAGACGATTGTCACGCGATGGTCTAGCCAGGGAATACCTATTTATCTACTTGGACACTCCACACTTTCTAAGACACTACAGATAAAAATTGGTAATACTATGCATATATATGTATTATCTTTGGCTTCCTCGAGCAGAGCAACATACTACAAGTTAAAATCTCAACTGAGACGATCTCTTACCAGATCTGGCGAATGAAGTGACCCAAATATCATCAGGCTTCACTTCCAGGTTGTATATCTCGCTGGCGTGGTCTCCGTACCCTGCCATGGACAGGAACCCGTCTGGACCCACTCTGACGAATGGACGGATGTAGTCTGAAAGTCATCACAGGATATCAGGTACCTATCTCACCCTCCCTACTAACCCTGTTGTTGCGTTCATACTATGCCGCAGTCGGCAGGGACTTGGGCAGGGAAGTGGGCACGAGCATAGTGTGAGCACGATCATGCCTCTGTCCTGGCTCCCGGTCCAAGTTCATGCCCTAGCTCGCTAGTGAGAATAAAGGCGATGTTGCTGTGGCAATAAGTCCGCGGCAATAATGCCGGCAGCGGCATGGGCATAGTGCGAACGCGGTATTTACATTTAGCTGCATACTAACCTTTGTAGTATTTCTTGATGATTACATCCTCTTCATCAGTTACGTTCTTTATTTCATATGGAAACTGAAGCGCCATTTTCTGTAGTCAATAAACCGAAGGATGTGTATGTATAGGTAAGTAAGTACATTAGAAACTTAATTTAATATTAGTCAAGAAGCCACCTAGGCTTTATCAGGGACACGTTCATTTTCCCAGAAAATCGGCTCTAATGAATAATGTGTAAATGTGTCCTGGGTTCATGAAACGACTATACTGCCGTGCAAAACATTAGTGCAATGTATCTTTTCCTATACCAACATTTTTAATTCGGTATCACTGAAGAATTATACAACCAATAGGTGTCATAGTAGGATCAAAATTAATTAATTCGTCATTATTTTGTAGGTATAATTGAAGGCGTCTCATTTTACCTAGTCTGTGGCAGATTATCAAGTTCTAATCAAATAAACCAACTGAATAATAAAACGAGTTCCTTAGAACTTGTTTAGAAGATATCTTGCCGACAGTTCGTAATCCCTAGTAAACCTAGATTTCTCTGCCATTCAAATGAACAAAACAAACCAACTCAATAGCCGTTAATTTGTCCCTCACTTCACATCTAAATGAAATACTCGAACAGTTACTCAATTTTAATTACAAGAAGGCTGAAATTAAATCGAACCGTGTCGAGATCAAAGCGGATGAGCAACAAAGGTGAGATTGCTTTGAAGTACCATCCAGTTTAACAGGACTTCAATGGGAGCGGAGCGCGGCGTGCGCACACGACTCTCGCCCTAATCGTCACTTCGACTTAATTGCTTGATGCCTCGGCTGGCACCTTTGAGTGATTATTACCTACTCATTAAAAGGTTTTCTGTAATACTTAGGGTGTATTTTACGGAGAAATCGTTGTAAAATATTTTTGAAAGTCGCGTACTAAATCTTAGTACAAAAAGTTAAAGATAAATAAGATTTGGTAGGTAAAAACCTTAAGCGTGGTCCTAAAATACACAAGCACTGAACTCCACAGCAAACACTACACTACTTTTGAAAGTGAGCTCGCCACTGGCGCCAAACAATAAAACAAAAGTCGAATTAGGTTTATTTCCCGTTAGATCGCTCCTATGTATATTACTGCAAGGACGAGTTTCCTCTAAAACCACGGCAAGGACACCAGGATGACCTATAGATGTCGCTGCGGTGCTGCAAGTGTGTCCACGTCGTTTGATAACATTTAATAAAAATTGAAACTAAAATAAAACAGTTCTTTCGGAATTCATTAAAACCAGGTTTCGATTCTGGTTTAACATATTCTATAAATAAAATCAATATGCATAATGTGTAACTATAACATTCCAACTCATTTTGAAAAATACACCAGCCTCAAAATCAACGGGGTCTTGTGATGGTCACACGCCAAACTTTGTTGGGTTGGCTGGTAGAGTCCACCCTAAAATGTTTTTAGTTGGTGCAGTACCTAGGTACAACGTAAATAGGTAATACTGGTAATACTAATAAAATGAAATAATGCCATCTGATGTACCGACAACATATTTGCAGACTTCCCAACAAGTAGGTAGCCAGTCCTACTTGCGATCTCTACAAAATGTCGGAAAGACGGTCCAAAATCGAGCTAGCCCAGCAGTGGACTAGACATCCTCAAACTGATACAATGATCCAAGGAAGGATACTAAATTTACGAGTTATCTGAATAACAATTGAACTTCAAAAACACCTATAGATCTATGAATAAGTAGATACCTATGAAAATAGGCTAAAGCAGTTAGTTCATTATTTGGTCCATAATCCACGAGTCGAACTATGAATAGCATTGGGTCCTTCCGCTCAACCAGATCGGCTAATTCAGATTGAAACCTGGTGCCAGTGAATCGAATAAGGTGTGTTCACAGATGAATAAGTGTTGTCATACCTCTCTTGCATTTTTCTTTCATTTTGAATTATGAAAACATTGTTACTTGGTAGGTACTTAGTTTGTCTAGCTAGACTCTCATACATAGAGGTAGGCGTTATAACAGAAGGCCTCGTGCTTTGGAGGGCAAGTTGTTAAACCATCAGTAGAATTGGCTACGGGAAGTCCTCCTAATTTTCATCTGATGATCAAGCCGAAAAGTAGTCAAATTAGAGTCAAATAGGAGTTTTTTCGACTCATAAATTATCTAAGTAAATGAACGAATAATGAAAGAAATAATAATGAATATAATGAAAGAAAATATTAGGTACTCATATTTAGTTAGGTACTATTTTAACTTCTGCAATTTCCTTACAGTGTACACCACCTTTATTAGTTGGTGAATAATCTAAAACTTCCGTTCGGGTGCCCCTGGCTACAGCCATTTCGTGCTAATCCAGTCGTTCAAGAATTGTTTCCAACATTTAACTTGGTCAGATCGCTCTTAAAATAATAGATTTAAAGTTCATTTTATCGTGTTGGAATTTGGCATTGGTATTTTTCAGTCATGTGTACTAATTTCTAAATTGGATTTTACTGCAGACTTCTAACAACAGAGTATCCTAATTTCATCGTTATAATTATGAATCCATGAGGTGAGCTAAGATTGCTCACTGACTGACTAAGGCCCGTATGCTGATTTACTGCTGAAGCACTGATCCGGACTCAAGCACTGATTTTTGTATGAAAATCTCTGCTTGAGTAACGATTTCTGTATCTGCATCTTTTGATTTATGAGTCTATTTCAATTCATATAGCACCAATGATTCGATACCTACGAGTCAAAAGATAAACATTTTTTATGATAAATTTTACTATCTTTACCGGTCCAAATCATTTAAATGTGAAATAGAGAATAGTTTATATGAAGCTGTTTTAGCTTATCAAGTTACAATACAGGTTTTGACGGTTTTGGTATAGTCAAATTAAGACTAAAGTTTTTAAAACCCATTAACAATTGTTAACGCCTACGCTATGAATTATAGCAATGCATCTCAAGTGTGCCTAGTGTCTCCCTAGTTATAAGTGGTGCTAAGTGTTTTTGTGTAGTACCTGTCACTTCATTTTTCTAACGCCACGGCGAAGCATTGTTCCCATACCCAATATTCCAAATTACTGTATAAAACGAAATTAAAGGCCTAAATTCAGTTCGGGAGTTTTCATTGTGTCCCCCTGTGCACAATCATCTGGCGACCGTACCAAGAACTGCAAATATCTTCGGAAATACAGCAAATTACAAAAAGCTCGGACGGTCAACCCGCACCGCCATACAATCGGTCAGCTACCTATTGCGCCGAAGCCGCTGCTACCGTTCCAGCTACGAGATACAATATTCGGGATTCCTGGAGGCCTATCCATTGCAGCCACCGCCGGTCATCGATCAGCAATCAGCATCGAGCCGCAGCTCAGGCCAATGCAGATAAGTGACCTTCCTAAGCTTGTCCCGTCATTCCATACAAACTTCCAACCTAAAATTCCCGATTACTTTTTTACATGTTCCCTAAGTTTTGTGGTCTACTAATTGTGTCAATTATCTTTATACAGTGCTAATTTAACTAATTCAAATCATCTATTCCATTAAATTCATCGTTAAAACACTTATTTTACAGTTTTTCTATGAAGTTTTATTCTACCCACGCCATTATTTTTTTTGAACAAATTTCACTTTTTACCTCTAAAATCGAAGTGTTTATTGTCCTACGCTAAAAAATATTAAATTCAAAGTATAAATTCATTCCATTTAAAGTGTAAATTCATCATAAAAATAAAATTGCAGTTAGGGTTAATTAAAAGGTTATGTCGCATAGACGTGACATTCAATCCATTTCATAACTTTGTTCAAATTTTCCTAGCTTATTTTGCAACAAACTCACGCTATTTCGCCAAACATTCCAGGCTAACGTTGCGCATTCGCACGTACACTTACGGACTACTCCAGACCTGCAGCTGCCAGGCTTCAGCAGCTGGGAACAGCTCGGTCGGGTTCCCGCAAAGGTGACGCCTAAGTCGAGGAGCGTGAGCTAAATTCATTACTATACTTGAGTTATTTATTTTCAATTTTTGTCTTCATACTTTTGTACCAGAGTTTCATTTCTATCACCGTGAACATTTTATTATTTTATGTAAGTGAACATAACCTTGACCTACATTCTTTACAAAAGATTCTTTTACTTTCAAGTTGTTTTTTTACGCATTTATCAAAGTTATACATTGAATTCTGTTCACGATGGTAGGTGATGCTGGTCCTACTTCGAAAGACTCGCAAGCTTTACTTGATTTATTTGTCAAACGTAGCTCCATAAAGGGTCAAATTACTAAGTTTAAAAACTATTTGTCTCATGTAAAATCAAGAGAAACTTTAAGTTCAATTGAGCTAGCTGAATTAACACTTAAGCTTGGTAAATTTGAGTCCCTATCTAATCGTTTTGACGACTTGCAAAGTCAGATTGAGGTTTCAAATCGTGGTAATCTAGCAACCGAAATCGATGAGCGAGATGACATTGAGCAGCTTTTCATTTCAAACATTGCTGTAGCTCAAAACATCATTCAAAAATACAACTCGAGCAAGCATGATGATAGCAATTACAAGGACCTCAACTCGAGTCAATTATCCTCTGCTCAATGCAATGTCGATCATCGTGAATCATTAGGATTTAAATTGCCTCAAATACAAATTGCGAAGTTTGACGGATCATACTTCCGTTGGCTTGAGTTCCGTGACACATTCTTATCTTTGATACATACCAGCGAGCGCATCGCACCTATACACAAGTTTCACTACTTGATATCCTATCTTACGGGTGATGCGGCGCGCATTATTTCTAATTTAGAGGTTTCCAGCGCTAACTATAGCAATGCATGGAAATTATTATGCGATCGTTATGATAATAAGCGTCAGTTGATAAGTCATCACTTAAATTCACTGTTGAGTATTCAGCCTGCAACTCGCGAATCTGATAGATCTTTAAGATTTATGGTAGATCACATAACAAAGAACCTGCGCGCATTGTCCAGCCTCGGGCAGCCCACCAACCAATGGGACGTCCTGATAATCCATATTATGAGTTCCAAGCTGGATAATCATACTCTTCTCAAGTGGGAGGAGTGTCGTAGCGCGTTGAATGATGTGGTACCTAGTTTGCAGCAGTTTTATAAATTCTTAACTGATCGCGCTGACGTTCTCGAATCTATAAACCGGAACTCCAATAAATCCATTCAATCTGCACAAAGGACTGCGTCCACTCAACCTAATCAAAGGACTGCGTCCACTAATCCAAGCAATAACCGAGTAGTACCTACAAAATCGTTTGCCTGCGCCAATGATGAAGGAACCGCTTCCTCACCGCATATGACATGCGTTGTTTGTCATGAAGGGCATCGCATCTATGACTGTCCTACCTTCCTAGCGAAGAGCATCGAGGAGCGGATCGCTGAAGCACATAGGCTAAAATTATGTACCAATTGTTTAAGGCTCGGACATAGAGTACAAACTTGCCGATTAGGCCCGTGTCTCAAATGCAAGGGGAGACATAATACTCTGATACATAAACAATCCAATACTAATGATGTTTCTACTTCCAGTGTTGTCACGGCCGTCCCGGACAACACTGACGATAATACCATAGCAAACTTTTCGAAGCAAAATTCAAACCAGGTCTTGCTGTCTACCGCTTTCATTGAGGTGGCTAATCCTCGGACGAACCAAACGGAAAGGGTTCGTGCTCTATTAGATTGCGGCAGCCAGTCCTCATTTATAACGCAGTCTCTCAAGGAGAAACTGTCATTGCCATCCAACACCGACTGCCAGGTAAATGTTATAGGCATAGGTAACCAGCAAACCGGTAAGGTTACAGAATCCTGTGTGGCACAATTGAGGTCATTAGTCAGCCGTTTCAATGTCACCGCAGGTTTCCTAGTATTACCCCAACTAACGGGTCACATTCCAAGATTTCCTATCGATACAAAACAATTACAAATATCCAGCGAGTTTCAGCTCGCAGACCCCATGTTTCACCAACCAGCGCCGACTGAAGTACTCATCGGTGCCGATCTTTTCTGGGATATTCTTGGCCGCGAGCAACACTCTCTCGGTCCTAATGGTCCACAATTAAGGAGCTCCCAGTTTGGTTGGATTGTTTCAGGTCCTATGCATGCAAATAGTACATTATACAATAATACGATACAATGCAATCACTCCGTCATTTCATATGAGGATCATATTATCCATCAAGAATTAACAAAGTTCTGGGAACTTGAAGAAGTTCCCCTAAAATCCAAACTAAGTGAGAGCGAGAAGGCATGTGAAGCTCACTTTTTGTCTCACACCTCCCGCCTCGATTCCGGTAGGTTCTCGGTAGGGCTACCTCTCAAAGATTCACCTGACTGTCTCGGGGAATCCTACAGTTTAGCCAAAAAACGACTACTCAATCTAGAGAAGCGATTCAAGAAACAACCTGAAGTCAAAGCACAATATGTAGAATTCATGCAAGAGTATGCTGACCTTGGCCATCTCTCTGAATCTCCTATAGCCAAACCCAATAATTCTTATTTTCTATGTCATCATGCTGTTTTCAAGGACAGTAGCGAATCAACCAAAGTTCGAGTCGTCTTTGATGGCTCCGCTCCAACTACATCTGGGTATTCTGTCAACGACATCCTTTTGGTAGGCCCTAATATGCAAGATTCACTTTTCTCCATTCTAATAAGAGCTCGTCAATACAAATACCTTCTTACCGGTGACGTCGAAAAGATGTACCGTCAATGTCTCATAAACAGTGGGGGTGATAGAGATCTTCAACTCATTCTTTGGAGAGAAGATGAGAAAAAACCTATCAAAACATTGCGCCTGAATACTATTACTTACGGTATGGCAAGTTCTAGTTATTTAAGTACGCGCTGCCTCTGGCAATTAGGTGAAGAATGCTCCGATCCTAATATTAAACAAATAATACAACACGATTTTTACATCGACGATCTAATAACAGGAGCTAGCAACGACAACGAGTTACGCTACATACATCAAGCTGTGTCGGCAGCTCTGCAGAAAGGCTGTTTTAACCTAAGAAAGTTTAAAACCAACTTACCTTCTATATTAGAATCAAGTTCTTCAAACTCAAATGATAAGCTGGTTGTAAGTGAATCTTCTTCCACGCTGGGTATAGGTTGGAATCCATCTACTGATCTATTGCATTTTCCATTCAAGGTTCCACCTCCATCAGATGATCATACCCTAACCAAAAGACGAATTTTATCATCCCTATTTAAAATTTTTGATCCTTTGGGATTGTTAAGTCCGTGCGTAATTAAAGCTAAAATTTTGTTGCAGCAGCTGTGGTTGCATAAGCTGTCATGGGACGATCCAATCCCTAACGAAATTCAAAAGGATTGGAACAAATTTGCAACAGCTATACCTAATCTATCTAATCTCAACGTACCTAGATATGTACTATGCGACGCACCTATAGCAGTAGAACTTCATTCCTTTAGTGATGCGTCACAAAATGCATATGGCGCTTGCATATATTTACGTTCTGTAGATTCTGATAATAAAGTCACTGTAACTTTACTCTGTTCCAAATCTAAGGTAGCTCCCATCAAAACAACCACAATCCCACGGCTCGAGCTGTGTGCTGCTTTATTGGCAGCTAAACTATGTAAGGCCGTTCGTGAATCTTTAAGGTGCGATATACAAGCCCAGGTGCATTGGTGCGACTCCACAATTGTTCTAGCCTGGCTGCAAAGCAGCTTTCAAAACCTGAAAACCTTTGTCTCAAATAGGGTTTCAGAAATCTGTGAGCTTACAAATTCTGCTTCTTGGCGATACGTGCCAACAGCTGTCAACCCCGCAGATCTTATTTCTAGAGGAATTTCTCCAGATCAAATAAGTAGCGCACCAATGTGGTGGTCGGGCCCGCCTTATCTATCTCAACCAGAGTGTAATTGGCCTATCTTAAAAACTAAAATTGATTTAACTAACTTACCAGAAACTAAAACTAATTCAACTATAACTAACTTAACAACTAATACTGATCCTATAATACAATTCCAGAAATATTCTAGCTTACCTAAATTAAAACGAGTATTTGCTTATATATTGCGTTTTATAAATAATACAAGAAAAAATAAATCGCGTTTCACCGATTCTTTGTCGGTTCAAGAGTTGAATGATTCATTCATTGGTTTATGTCGGTTATCACAACAAGAATCATTTGCTATTGAGTATGACTTATTGGCCAACAAAAAATCATTAAGCCCCAAATCTCCCATTCTATCATTGACTCCTTTCTATAGCGATGACCGTGTCATACGCGTCGGTGGTCGATTGGACGCTTCTGAATTTAACTTCGACAAAAAACATCCCGTGCTTTTGCACGCTAATCATCATTTTACAAAAATTATATTCGAATACGAGCACAAACGAAATTTACATGCTGGACCACAACTCCTGCTAGCAACTATTCGGGAATTTGTGTGGCCCATCAACGGTAGACATCTAGCTCGACGCACGTTTCATAACTGCTTTAAATGTAGACGACTCCAAGCAAAGACAATGAAACCTATGATGGGTAACTTGCCATCTCAACGTGTTACGCCTAGTTTCCCATTCAAAACTGTAGGTTTGGATTTTGCAGGTCCATTTTTTATTCTCAACAGAAAAGGACGCGGTGCTGTTGTCATAAAATGCTACCTCTGCCTTTTCGTTTGTTTACGATATAAATGCCTACATCTTGAGGCCGTAAGTGATCTCTCAAAGGACGCTTTTATCATGACTTTTCGCAGATTTGTGTCACGTCGAGGCAGGCCAACTGAAGTGTTCTGCGATAACGGACGCAATTTTGTAGCAGGTGCAAAGGAAATTAATCAATTTTTTAAAACTAATGCTAATTCTTTGTCTGATTTTGCAAGTGAAGACGGAATTAAATTTGTATTTTCACCGGCTTACGCTCCTCACTTTGGCGGAATCTTTGAGGCTGGAGTAAAATCCGCAAAATTTCATATCAAGCGTGTCATGGGTAATTCCCATTTAACCTACGAAGAAATATCTACTCTTTTTGCACAAGTAGAGGCCATATTAAACAGTCGTCCTTTATGTCCTCTATCTTCCTCTCCCGATGACTTCCTCTGCCTTACTCCCGGGAGCTTTCTCATTGGTCGGGCTCTTACTGCTCTGCCATCACCTGTTTTGGAAGACTGCAACCCTAACAACCTACAACGCTACGCTCGGCTGCAGCAAATATATCAACATTTTTGGAAGCGCTGGCAGCGCGAATATATTGCTGAGTTACAGCAACGCAACAAGTGGAGGACCAACTCCTCAAGTCCTCAAGTAGGAGACTTGGTTCTTCTTCAAGAAGATGACGTCCCGCCACTATGCTGGAGATTGGGAAGAATCTCCCGATTGTTTCACGGACCAGATGACGGAGTACCTCGCGTCGCTGATGTCAGCACTACCAGAGGATGCGTACGACGCCCTTTAGTCCGCCTGGTAGCCCTGCCTACTCCAGAAGAGCTAGATAGTTGAAAACCAAGGCTTTTCAACGGGGCCAAGATGTTAACGCCTACGCTATGAATTATAGCAATGCATCTCAAGTGTGCCTAGTGTCTCCCTAGTTATAAGTGGTGCTAAGTGTTTTTGTGTAGTACCTGTCACTTCATTTTTCTAACGCCACGGCGAAGCATTGTTCCCATACCCAATATTCCAAATTACTGTATAAAACGAAATTAAAGGCCTAAATTCAGTTCGGGAGTTTTCATTGTGTCCCCCTGTGCACAATCAACAATAGATATCTACCTACAATAGACGTAGCAGGCAAAAGTACAACTATGTAGTAGTATTATATCATATATGATCTGTGGTGCAAGTTTTCTAATAAAAGGGTTCGGCGATTATAACGAACTTAATTTTGAGTGAGCCTCGAGATTTATTGAGCTGCCGACCCCTACTAAAAGATACGGACGTAAAGCACAAAGCGGCTACAATATTAACATTTTCGCTCGCTCAATAAAGTTAAACACTTAAAAATATTCTCATTATTCGACGAGGTTTTAATTTAAATAACAAGTTTTAATAAAACCAGCGTGTGCTGTGCACTCCAGATGTTTTGACTTTCGAAGCTAGCATGAATGAATAGGGCGCTTGGACTACCGAGAAGTAGGTACAGAAAACTGATTTCGTAGCTCCCAAAGGATTACCTACTTACCTAGGTGCTAGTTTGTATTATAAATTTTGCGTAGTTTCCATTATGATACCTAGCTTACTGGCATTTCCATCTAAGCGCTTCTGTGCTTCGCAGAAGACATTGCATCAATAATCAGGGAATTCTAGGATTTAAATTCATAAGCGTATATCATAAATAAAAAAGTCAGATGCAAGAGTGTTTTAATCCTAAGCCATTTTTATAATATTTGCTAAAAAATCCTATGCTAAGGAATTTTACTCTTCAAATTTTCTGAAACAAAACACAAGTCAATCTTTGCTTGAATGTAGAGTCGAATAATTCATGATTTTACGAAAGATAAAACAATCCTAATGATAATTAACTAACACAGATAACTGAAAGCTGAAAGCATAAACGGCGTTAATCACCCAAACAATGGGTTTCTATTCACTCGCCTGGGGTAGTAAGGGTTTTTATAAATACACTTCACGACACCGATATCTACACGATAACGATACATCTGTCTCGAACAAAAATACCTCGTTCTCATATACCTAAGGGCCGAATACTGAAACGTCGCTCAAATTAAACTCTACTTAAAATTGCCCTGCCTCTGTCTGACATTACCTACTCATTGGTAAGAGATGGCAATAATTGAAGCAAGAACTTAATATAAGTAGCGTTTGAACATTCGGCCTTAACTGACTGTATTTGTCTATTTTGAGATTATAGTATCTTTTCAACTTCAACAAAAATACCGTTTGTCGGTGCCGACACGGTATCCTAAGGCCTGTGTTCACGAGAACCAACTAAACCGTTGATTTCGTAATCTGACGTAACCTTTGGTCAAAATAAGCCTAAATTACAGACCATTTATTACTACACTAGTACCTAAATGTAAGGCATTTAGTTCTCTAACGATGTCGTGTAGATGTCGTGTCGTTGTCAGTGTATATACAGCCTAAGTAGGGTCCAGGGGTACAGGGATAGCTTGACGTGATATTAATTAATGTGCCTTACGCTGATGAAGTCCCATTGTTACGTCATATATCACTAAACACGTGTAACTTGACTGCTTACACATGAAGTGCCAAAGATGGAGAAGGCATGAAGCGCTTGGACGAAAAATAATTCTTCCCAACAAGAACAAATCTCAAGTGTTTACGAGAGCGAATTTCATCTAGAGAAATTCTTGTTTGTAGAAAAGGAAAACAAAGACGGGATCAAAAAGTGATGTTTATTTAATTAAGTACTTTAGAATATGAGGAAGCTTACCCACTTGACTTGAAGTTTGTAGATAATGGAAAAATTTTACAAGTATTCGTATCAAGATCTATTGTAAATCAACGCTAAGTACCTACCAAGTTACTTTGAAATATAAAACCGTGTGAGTCAGAGGCAAACTTTCCTTTTTTTTTAACTTTGGAGGTTTCATTTTCCTCTCGAAAACCAGGGCCATAGCTGACACAGCGGACCCAGAAGAAAATTCCAATTGTGGTTAGTTTGGTTACCCACACAAATGGTATTTCCGCTGAAAGATGGTAGCTAATCGAAATAAGTAGATGCAATGAACTGAAAAGCAAATTGTATCAAAATTATAAAGACCTAACATAGAATGATGAGTTCGACCAGTCAATGGAGAACACCTGGACAAGAAAAACCCAGCCTCTACCAAAAGCTCCTTAGAACCAAAAGGCATACAGATACATCATAATACAACCACAGACAACAATTACACAACCACGGCTTCAGAGTGATGGACGCAGTGCGATGTCTTGAAGTGCCTTGCATAACATTGCGTCATCAGTGGACGTTCTGTGTGATGCATTGCTATAGGCAGAGGTCCACCGTTTAGTGGAAGATCAGTTTCTTCCTGTACGGGGCTGATGCTACCCCGGTACACTGCGATGCTATGCTATGCTATTGGAGAGGGATCGGGTTTGAGAGAAACGACAGCACGATGCTAATGTGAAATCGAAATCGCAACTGAACTTTATTCAATTAAACTTATAAAACTAAAAGTGCTTGCTATGCTACATTTGATACTGTACGAGTTGGCTCGTACACTTCCATCCCTTACTCTCATAAAAAACCTAGAATCTCAAAAGAGGCTGAATAGAGAAAGAAGTGTTACAAAAATCTTGCCAGAGTAATGTAGGTCGGTAAAACCAAGAGCACTACAATAAGTCATATCCAAACATTAATATTTAGCGTGTGCAAACAGAGTTATCTCTTACAAATGTGCTCACATTGTATGTGTAATTTACACAGCGTATATAATGATATGCAGCTAACAGGAGGGCAGCTACCTACACTCGAGACCAAAAATTAATCTTCTAAATATAGGTACCTATATCATGTTATATCTAAAATTATTTCGAAGCTGACTGACAATCAACGCACAGCTTTATACGTCCTATAGAGATATGAAATTTGGAGGGTAGTATCCTTAAATAGTGTAAGGGTGCAGTAAGAAAGCAATTTTGAAAAGTCACACTCTAAAGAGTCTAGAACGCGAGCAACGCCGCGGGCGACGGCTAGTCATTTATAAAAACTTGAATAGCGTGGAAACCATGAATGCTAGCTTAGTGAAATAAATGTATAAGTATATACCTATCATCTTTTGAACTGTTACGATGAAGCGCGCCGTTGAGCGAACGGACTAGTTGGGGTCATTTTGGATTTAATTGATTCTGAGATTTAATGTAAAAGTTTTTACCTAGTACATTATTCTCTTTATTAAAAATCTCATACACTCTCATCTCCCTCCGACTCGATCTCGTCTTCGATATGTAAATAACATATTTTTGAAGCTGCAACTTTTAGTTTGTGACTTTACTCAGGATCTGCAGAACTGTATAAGATCCAGGGTCTCATGGCAAGGTACATTAGAGTACCAAGTACTAAGTACTCCTAGGCACGATATTTGAAGGAGCTATTTACAATGAGCTGGCTCAGTAATGTTACGCTAGTGTTGCTGTCTTGTCTGGGCGGGGATTGATTATCTTAGCGGAGTTTCGTCGCTTCAGAAATAATGCTATTAGTTTGACTGCGAGACTTTCTTGGTAGGTCCATAGTTCTAGGTAGGTCCTTAGTCTAATCAGCAAAACCTTAAACTATGGTGAAATACATTACTATGGTGAAATACAAAGCGTGGAACCGCGTACAAAGTGGCACCGCAGTGTAACCAAATGTCATTAGGCAGTTACCCTTTATTTACCTAACATTTTGCGGAGAATCACGGCTTTCTGACCTTTAATTAGGTTTTGATGAGGCGCACGTATGTGCGTACGTGTATATGGTGATACGTTGCGTATACCTACTAAGTTTGTTCAGAGTTCATTGACAAAATAAGTACTAAAGTATAGAAAACCACGTTTTAGAAAGAATCCCATCAAGTAGTTTTATACACTTCTTTTGATTAGTTCCATTCCAAGTTCTAAAATAGTTTGATGAGATTCTTAGAACTTCAAGTTTCCGATGAAAAGATTGCACAAGTAAAGCTCCCACAAAACCGATGCGCCCAAAGCTTCTTTGGTGCGGGAAAAATCGCACGACATTCTAAAGACAAAAGACAATGCTAAATTTACTAGTCAGGGTGGTTTATTAGGGATGTCTTTAATTGTTTTCTTCTTTTTTTTCCATCAAAAAAACCTAGTTTGTAGAGTAGAAAATAGTGTATTAAACGAAACTTGTTTTGTAGACATTCCTCTAACTTCAGTCCGGACTGAGATATAAGACGATTTTACTAGAGAAAATAAGAACTGCGACGCACTTGGCCATAATGGCCATGCTGCAGCAAGACAGGGTTTCGTGAAAATAGGAACCAACTACCTAAGATATCAAATACAAATTACTGATGCAGACTTCATAACTGCATCGCGTTTCACAGCAAAATCAGTCGTTAAAGTTTGAAGTGTGTGTAAAACAACGCGTTCTCGTTCCACAAAAAATCGTGCTGCGTTGAATTTTTGGTCAGTCTCTTTTTGCTTCAGTAGTTCGTCTGTAGTGACCCTTTGATTTTTCCCAGTACCTACATTATGCAGTAAATTTGTGTTTAAAAACTGTTTGAAACGACTGCAAAGTTCTCTAGTTTCTCCACGTGCCTCGTTCACTCGGTAATTAGTCGTTAAACTTGCGGGGTTCTCGATAAACTCCCAAGAAAGCGATCCTGCAATTATGTACTTACTCCAGCATTTCACTCTTACCTTCACCGTATTAAGAGTGATTTTTGCATGTCCGCTAGCTAAAATAGCACCTCAAGTTTGAAGTAGCTAAGACCCTGAATCGGCGCGCGGTAAAATCGGATTTATTCAATTTACTTGGAAATAACTCTCAATTTGCGAAATTATGCAAAAATATGGCGGTGGGATGAAAAGAAATTTAAAAATCAATTAGAGGATGAAACACTCCTTGATTCTGAGATCTAAAGTTGTTTAATCTCATTTAGGAGCAATCAATCAAAATCTGAATCAGTTATGAAAAAAATTTCGGGGATAATGAAGACACTTTTGTTCCATTTCCTTTTAATCAAGCTTTAGGGTGCCTTAGGCCTTAGTATATAGGTTCCTTATCGTTTTCTTTGACAAACAAAGAGTTACTAGGTACTTACCTAATTCCTAACACAGCATTTATCTAACGTTATCATTACTCTGTACCTAGCTGGATTATAATTTCTTACAACTAGATGAACTAAAGATGTAGAAATAAAGTAAGATGGCCTGTTTTTGAAATTATTGGTTCTGTGACTCTACCTGCCTCTATGTTCTACCAGTACTATTGATCTGTGGTTCTACTTGAATTGAACTTTTGGATTTGGCCAGGTTGGAATGCGCAAAATTGAGTTCGTTGTAGGTTAGGTGCGTCCAACTAACTAAAAAATTATAGTTGAATAAGTATTTATTGACAAGAAAAAAGCAATGCTTATATAATTATAGTTTTTGCGGTTAGCAATGAAATCCCAAGGGTTAGTACTAACCTAACTAAGTACATTTTCATTTACTGCGAATTTCCATAAAAATTTAAAGAAAAATCTGAAAATGAGAAGCGACGCGTGCGGTACATTGAGTCATGTGTTTTGGGCCGGTGACTCACATCGCATACTACTATCGAGTAATAGATGAATCGATACTAAAGATTAGATTAACGTGATGTTGATTATTGAAAAGGGTGCCGATGGTAAATGGTACAACAGTACAGTCCCGTGTTTGTGTGAATACGGTGCGTCGACATGGCTCCGTGGAAGGACTTGCCTTATGAGATTGTGGACTGCAATCCGGAGGAGGATAAACTCATCAAGAAATGCTTTTTCGGTTAGTTTCAGTGCGTTTTTGTGTTGTGTTCCAACGCTGCTGGAGTTAAAAGTTTGCGGATCTTTTGGTTTAGCGGCATTTCATAGATCTTGTGGTAATCAGTAGAGTGGTATATTAGAACATATTATTATTATAATGCTTTTAAACTTATTTAAGGTATTTTAAACAATTCTCACATCACACGATTATACAGTAAGTAAAAGCTTAAAATATAAAAAAAACTTAAAAGCATTGCTTTTCATAGTTTGTCTCACGCAAGTTAAATTCAAATGCTAAAACCTCAAAGCTCGAAAAGTTTTGGCGCGCTTCGTAATCTTGCCTATAAAGTATAAAGTTTATTTAATTCAAAGTTATTTTTTCAATTTTGAATCTACCAATACTTCAGGCTAAATATCGGCAGCACTTTATTATCTTCACAACCAAATACTCAACCGGTATCAGATACATAATACGAAATAATGAAGGTTCTTCCAATTTCTCAACATTTGGTAAGTTATTGAAAAAGTCACGATTCGGCAGTTAAAATAGGAAACATATTCGCACAACCGTAAAATAAACTAACAAAGCGATAAGAAAGATACCAGTATCGTAACAGTTATCTGTTATCGGTGAACTACTTACGTAAGTTTACGGCTGACGTCAGTGCGTCTCAGTTAACTGACGAAAAGTATGAGCTTTCATATAAATACCTACAGATAAGGTTTTGAATGGCTTTCAAACAAAGAGCTTTGATATCACAACGGAGTACAATACATTAATTGATCTAGTAACAAACCTCCTTTACAAAAAAGCCAAGAATATGGACACAATAGGATGGGGCACACCGAATCCAGGAAATTCGGCAAGCTGTAATCATTGTATTGAATCCAAAACGAAAGTAGTTAAAGTTGAAGAGAAAAGCAAACCAATGTTGATTGTAATACACATACAGGTCGAACATATAACTAGGTCTGATTGTAAGGAAGAACACGATGAAATTTAATATAACACCTTGTTAGTGCTTAACTGTATTACCTATAACAATAAGCCAATGATACTGTTGAGTTTTTCAATGAGTTAGCACTTATTGGTGTAGGTAGAGCATATTAATTAGCTTCAAGTACCCATACTGAACAAAGATAATACTATCGACTACTTACAACAGTTTTACTCCGAAACTATGCGTAAACATATGTATGCAAGTTATACGTGACACGTCTGAAGAAGTTAGTTACTCTTCAGTATTGTGTGCTATCAGTTATGAATTATTATCATTATTAAATAAGGCTTATTATTATCAAGTAAGGTGATAATTTGGTTTTGCACTTGACTTGTACTGAGCGCACTCTTTGGCCTAGTTCAGCATTTAGCACTTTGTTCATTCTTTTATTAGTATCTCAACGTACTTCCTGGGTTTCTTTGATTTCCGCATTTTATCAAGGACAAGGTTTTTAACGTGTTAGTTCAATTCAAACACCTCATCGGTTTCCATGACTTATGAATAGAGGTAGGTACCTACGTCCTACATCCAAACCGGTGTACAAAGTTATGAACCAACCAGGCACAAAAATCAGATAACCAACACGGCACCAGCTCGATAAACCCAGTAAAATTGTGAATTATCTAGCAATTTGTTTCAGGGTTCACTAGAAAGTTTGTAAAATGCGGAAAGAGCAAGTACGTGATGCCGGGCGACTTCAAGAAGGCTGCTGAACCAATATACAATATGGAAGTTCGGGCAGATGATGTATGGGTCATCACCTTCCCTAGATCTGGTAATAATCTTTACTTACTTTAACAGTAATTACAGGGCTACTGCCCCCGTATCGCAAGCTCTGAACTGCTTCCGCTGCCCAGCATAATGTCAAGCGATGTGCCCACAGATATCTATACGAAAACAAGGAGCTTTGACGGCAAAAAACGCGCTATTATCACTATTTAGTCACAGAATACCTATGATTTAGTATGAAAATAGTTCAGAAAACCTGCCAGGTTTAAGCCTGGCAGGTTTTTATGAGATAACGATTGCCCCCCTGACGTGGATACTGTATTTGGATGATCTGGATATGACAATGAGTCTAGGAGTGCTATGAAAAAAGGAATAATTCCTGATAACCAGTACACAAGGAACCCTAATAGTCCTATTACTGTTAATGCGATTTACTAAGTGAAAGGAATAAAATTGTATACTCTAGTAGCCACTGGGGCTGATGCTTGAACCACCCGAAAGCTTTTATACCTGATGGTTTTAGTAGTGGATTATTTTACGTCATTGGTTATAAAATTTCTTTAGAATTATCAAATTCCACAAGTCACACAAAAGCCGTCACTATACAATAAAATAAAGTATTATCACGTTCACCGGCATAATGATATCAGCGTGTTTATGAGACACATTATAAAACTGGTTATCAGTCTCTAGCAGTCCCCAGCTGGCTATAACCTTCTCTATTTACCAATTATTATACACAACCGTCAGCATATCGTCGGCGTCGGTTTATCGGCCTTTCTCCTGTACTTAGGCACTCAAAATCTTTTTCTGGATTTACAGGCACAACTTGGACACAAGAAATGGTATGGCTCCTGATGAATGATCTGGACTATGAAACTTCACGAGAGCAGTCACAGTACAAACGATTCCCCATGCTAGAGTAAGTTCAGGCTCTTTGTATTGGCTTTTCCAAGTGATTGGCTTTTATACCGTCATGATAAAGTAAAGCGGGGGTTTACTCCAAAAATAAACTTTGAAAAACTACCATTCTGTCCGCAGAATCACAACCATGATCCCAGACATAGGCATGGGGTTGGTAAAAGCAAACTTCTTCAACTTAGGAAACTTCCAAGGTCTGGGTGAAGCAGCTAGATGTCCCAGTTGGAAAACTATTGCACAAGCTCCGAGGTGTTCGCCCCGGTTCATCAAAACTCATCTCCCCCTCTCCATGTTACCTCCGAACCTGCTGAATACAGCGAAGGTGGTCTACGTGGCCCGAGATCCTCGGGATGTGTGCGTGTCATACTATTACCTGCAGAAAATGGTTGGGAGGCACCTCATCGGAGCAAATGTTCAGCATTACTGGGAAACGTTTAGAAGAGACCTGTGTAAGTTTTAAATACTTACTTCTATATTAGTACCTATTGCTTTGTTCTATTTGTAGGTGTTTGATTCATTAGGCTCTACTTTTACAAGCTTCTAGTAATTCATAATCATCCAAAGCTTTGATGGAACTGAAAGAGCTATTGATCATGATAAAAGTGGTGGTGTGTTCGAAGACTATTCTTTAATCAAGGTCCGAACCTTTATAAAGAAAAGCTTTCCATGGATCTAAAGATGGTCTACTTTATTGCAGTACCCTGGACGCCCATCGTCACACATGCAAACGAAGCCTGGGAGCAGAGACATCATCCAAACTTACATTTTATGTTTTACGAAGATATGCTAAAGGTAAAGATTCACTTACTATCTTATCTACACCTTGTACGAGCTTGTGGTCTGGTGAAGTTTTAATTTATTTTACCTGAGAGCCTCTGAGTTTTGGGTAAGATTCTGTGACGCTGTCTGTATTAGCTCTAGCAGTCCGGTGCTCTCGTACCTTCACTACTCTCATCAGCGTTGACAAGTCTTGAGCTTTTTCAGGCTCCGATTTGTGATTCTATTACTTTCTCAATACCTCATAATATATCTACTTTCCATCTTCAAATAATTATTCCAAGTAATCCTAAGTTTTCTTCCATAGAATCTACCACAAGAAGTCAAACGAGTATCCAAGTTCCTGAAACAAGACTACACAGACGATCAGCTCGCGCGCCTCGCCCAGTACCTCAGTTTCGACAGCCTCAAGAAGAACAAGAGTGTCAACAATACCACTAACGAAGGCAAGGATGGTATCCAGTTTATTCGAAAAGGTATCTATCTATACTCAAGATTTTTTTCATGGGAGTTAGTGACGTCTTTCTTAATCTCTCTCTCTGTCGATTCCTCATTGCTAAGGGTGACTTTTTCCTCTATTAGGTTCTTTCATTTCTTGTACGGTCCCCTGCGACATGGAGACTTGATCTGTCCAGCGCATGGGGCTGCGTGGTCTGGGTCTTCGTCCATCGCCTTTCCCCGTGATGGTTATTCAAGGCTGTCTGGTCTGCGCCTAGTAATCTTCCTCACTGCCTACTTATTAGAAATCTACTCTTATCTAAACAATTACTCGAATTCTAATACATTCACGAGTATCATAAGTATCAACAACAAAGGTGGGAAAAAGACTTCCAGCTTTTTCAAGAGCAACCCGTGTAAAGTCGCTAGCTGACGCTAGTGACAAATAAACAGTTCATGATACGTTTCCCAAGCGGAATAGTTTCCACGATTTGGTCGGATTATAGGTGTTCGTCGTTAGATTGCAATTTCTGAAAGAAGCCAAGCCACGTATAGCTTAGCTTTACACCGTCTAACAGCTTAGATTTTTTTAAAATAAATTGATACATAGCAGTTTGGCTGTTCAACTATGTTTTTTTTATTTCAAAGCCCAGCCAGGCCACAAATTTATACGCATTATTACTTCATATTACCAGCACTGGACTGTAGGTATTTTTTTTACTCAGATATACTCAGTGTCTTGATTATTTTCTGTTATCGTGGATCCTCTGGATCTCGCAGTGGTTGTACGTGCCACTGCATAGTACAATTCTCAGTAGTAGTAGAGCTTCTTGTGGAAGAGCTCGTCCGGGGAAGTACCACTGCACCGTACCCATTTCTGCCGCCTAGCAGTGCTGAGCCCCGAGTCTGTGTACATATTTGTTTTGACTTTTCAACTCTAGTATAGCACACGCAAACGCATTCGCAAAGCGAAAAATTTTGTATGAAAACCGGATAAGCCCCTCTAGCCGAAGATTTGGGAATTGTGCGATTCCCAACAAAATGTCTCGCTTTGCGAATGCTTTTGCGTGTGCTACACTCGAATCGAAAGTCAAAACAAATGCACAGACTCGGGGCTCTGGTCACATTGCTGGGTTCTGGTTTGAGGGGTATGGATGGGTGCCGGTGCAATTGTGCACACCATTACGTCTGAGAGTGATGGACGCAGCCCGATGCCCCAAAAAGTGGACGTACTCAGTGAGACAATACATTGTTATAGGCAGAGGAGCCCAGAGGTGCTCGTTTCATCCCCTAATCTTATTTCTATTTTCAGGGGAAGCTGGTGGCTGGAGAGGCCATTTCGACGCAAAAATGGAGCTGCAAGCTGAAGAGTTTCTCAGAGAAAGACTAAAGGGACTAACCCTCACTTACCCATCTTTCCAACTACTCGAGACAACGCATTTATAACACTTAAGGCTTAGGTAATAGGATTCAATTTTGAGTGAAAGGAACTTTCACCATGGTTACCCGATTTAGAAAGGGTGTTATTAGTTTGAGGTCTTCGTGTGTCCTTCAAAACTGAAGCTCCAATTTTTCTGTAAATTCGTATGAGTGGTCAACTCTGGTGACGGAGTTTTAGGCCTCGGTCGTAGTTTGCCACTAACGGTCACCCATCTAAACAGTAACCGCGCGCAGAAGAATCGGTGAAAATTAACTAAAATAATCATCATCATTATCATCATCATCAACCTATATTGGTCCACTGCTGGACGTAGGTCTCTCCCAAGACGCGCCACTGAGCCCGGTCTTCGGCTCTTCTCATCCAGTGTTTGCCAGCTACATGTCTCAGATCGTCGCCCCACCTAGCCGGAGGGCGTCCTACACTACGCTTGCCTAAACGCGGTCTCCACTCGAGTATTAGTTTGCTCCAACGATTGTCGGTTCTGCGGCAAACATGGCCGGCCCACTGCCACTTCAGCTTACTAATCCTCTGAGCTATGTCGACCACCTAAAATAATAAAAAAATAATATGAATTTAAATGTCATAAAGTTTTCATGACAACTCTAGTTTCACGGTTGCCAAGTATAAAAATGATTGTCAAGTCAGCAAGAGTACCCAGTATAAAATTATCTCTGTAAATAATACGTTAGATAGATCTAAGTAGGAAAATACCTGAATTAGACACGATAAAATCATGCCATTTCTGATATAATGTTATCTAATCTGCAAAGCCTATGTGCTGCTATGTAACAACATTCTTTAGCGACAGGAATATGATGAAAACTACTATAATGTTTTGATCAAAATGTGCAGTAGATATACCCTAAAGCATCTTTCAAACGAAGTGCTATAAAATATATATCAAAGTGTAAAAGTAACTCCTCCTGTTTGTGAAGTTAGTTAAAAACTCATGTCGGTGTTCACCTAACTGTGCCATAATAAAATGACATTTTGTGCTATTATAAGTAATATGATAGTCTTCTAATGTGGTTTAGATTAGGATCGATATTCGGTTAGAAACTAGCGTCATAAATGTTGTATTTATTGGTAGTATTAGTTAGTGATAAAATATCTGTAAGATATAGCTATCGGATAAGATTGTGTAACTGAATGTTTTCTTGTCGGAAAAAGCGCCACGATTTTTTTTTTATGGTAAACTTTCTTTTTTGAAATACATAGTTCAAAATCTAGGAAAAAAATCACGTAAAGTTAAGCTGTAGATTGTGTTACAGTACAATAAAAAAAATTGCTAAAAAGTACACGAACGGTTGCAATGACTAGAGCTTTCTTAGTTGCTTTCGTCTTTATTCTGTACAGCACAAGGTGGAAGTTTGAGTGTACACTCTAGTCTAGAATGCGAACGAGTGAATGAACGTAAAGATTATATAGTGTGCGTTGTCATTCAGTTCCTTCTTAAGTTACTAAATATAGATGATTCAATAAATCCTGTAACTTTTATATTGTATTTTGTGTTCGTTTGCCTCGAGAGCTTACTCCGTCCACTAGACGAAAACTACCCCAGTAAATACCGAGATACCGAGCATTGTTGTGGAATACGAAACCACAAGAAACAAGTCGACAGTTCCTTCGAGGTCACCATTCCCGACACTTCCCTCGAGGACTGTATGATTAATGTCCCGGATTATTAGGACACCCCGTTATTTGTCCTGATTTACGGCGCCAGTTTACAGTCCGCTGATAAGAGTCCCCGACTGAGAACTTGGGAATTGTTTGTCATTGTTGGAAGTTGCTGCGAACAGACGTTGGGCTTTTTATGGAAATTTATGATTACGATGTTGATTCTGAATTTGTGGTGATAAGCGAAAGATGAACGGATTAGAAGTTGTGTTAGGTACCTACTCCAGAAAAAAGGTGTTGAATCTGACAATTGTATATTTTTTTTAATGTTCTAAGCATTTGGCTGCCAGCAAACCTGATGGTAAGTGTAGCTGCAGCCTAAGGTAAAGATAAATGCAGATATTTAGAGCAAAATCTTCTCTAAATGTGTCCGAAGTTTCAAAGGGTCTGGGGCAAATTGAATGGAGCCCAGGTCCAACATTTTTTTAAAACTTGCAATGATGGAACTTTGTTTGTTAATAAAACACACAATGCAGTTTAAAAAAATGTAACAATGTTATTATAAAGCGGCAGGAATCATTAGTTATTTTACTTTAAAAAAATCGTCTTTTTTGTGACTATAGCGGTTTTTCACTTATTCACGATGAAATATTTCGACTGCTGACAAACCTTCGATTTAGGGCTTTTTGGAGTAGAAAGAGATAAACCTTACCGATAATTTGCGAGGGGTTCAATTAATTGCGACTGACGACTTATGGTCTATCTTATAAAAAGTTAGAGCGGACATGATGTCTTGTTTAACATACGTAATCAGGACATAATGTCAACTCTAACTTTTTATAAGATAGGGGGCTAGTGTCAAGGTTGCTGGTAGTCGATTAATACGAGGTCAAATTCGTTATTTCTGGAAGAAGGTCAAGCCCAGAGCCCGTAGTCTTTTGTTTTGTTGATCGAAACGCATATCGAGAAGCGACTTGCGAGATATTTTGTATTAAAACCAGATAAGCGCCTCTAGCGGTAGATTTGCAAACTGTTTTTCTCCATACAAAAACTGCTTCACTTCTCTGGTTTCTCGATTCTCGCTTGTCGCAAAACAACATAACAAAACAGACTACAGGCTCAGCAGTGGATGAAACTAATAGCACCTATGTCTATATAATATGTGTTAAATTTTAACAATAATACCTATAGATAGATATACTCGTAGCTTCCGTTGTCTTGGTTTACCTACACACACGAAAGCTATCTTACTGCAGACTATCTTGGTAAGTCTTAGTGACAACTTGGACAAAAATGCTTTGTATGTTTGTTCAACGAAATCTTTTAAACCGCTCATCCGATCTTCATCAAATTTGGTAAGTATACGGATAGTACTCTTAAGTTTTACTACAGAATAAGAATAATTTTACAATAAAAATATTATTTATTCACAAAGAAAATTACAACTAATACAGTATTTACAATATTTACAATATTTACAAAATACACATGGAACAGTTGAGCTATCTACAAACCGTTGCAAACGATTTATAGATAGCTCAACTGGTCCAAATCAGTACCAATCGGAAGCGTGCCCAAGACACTGGCTGCATTGCCGCGCTGAATAGCAATGCTGATACGCTGGCCTAGATAATCACCAGCCCTCGTTGAGGCTGGTGCGGCGGCAGATTTGGCCGAGGACCACAAGAGGCGCAAGTATGCAGGTCTCGATAGGGCCTACACATTTGTGCCTCTTGGGGTCGAGACTCTAGGTCCGTGGGGTACCGAGGCCCTCCGGTTTTTCAAAATTCTTACAATAAATGATTCTTATTCTTATTCTTATTCATAACTATGTACCTACTCGTACTTACTTACCCCTACTTATCTATGGTATCACAATACATAATGCACGTAGTAATAATATTGTAGCTAAAGCAAATTAGTGACTACAGTTATTAACAATGCATTAGGTTTGGGAAAATTATCGCTTCCCTCCGACCAACAGTTTTCGCTGAATTGATATTGATGAGGGTAGATTTTCTGAGCTTGCGTTATACTATACAGGGTGTGATACGACCAGTTTCAAAAACTAAGGGGTGTTAAAGTACCCTACTTAACCCCATATACAAGTACATAATATGAAACACTTTATATATTTTATGTACATCTTCTAAATATATAAAACTCTTTTGAAGCTGACTGAGAATCAACGCACAGCCTAATAAACTATAAGTCCTAGAGGTATGAAATTTGGAGGGTAGTATCCTTATATAGTGTAGCGGTGCACTAAGAAAGGAATTTTGAAACGTCACACTCTAAAAGGTAGAACGCGAGCAACGCCGCGGGCGGCGGCTAGTATCAATATCATCAATATATATAAAACTCTTTTGAAGCTGACAGAGAATCAACGCACAGCCTAAACTATAAGTCCTAGAGGTATGAAATTTGGAGGGTAGTATCCTTATATAGTGTAGGGGTGCACTAAGAAAGGAATTTTGAAAAGTCGCACTCTAACGCGAGCAACGCCGCGGGAGACGGCTAGTTTATATATAAGTGTAGGAAATTGTAGAACTTTAGTCTTGTAACCAACATATTTTGATGATCTTTGATAAAACACAGTATTTTGACTTATTTATAAGTGCAAGAGAAATAAATAAAACTTGACGAAAAGGTACATCAGTCGCGCGCTAACCGCTTGAATAATCTCTTCTAGTTCAGTGAGTTACGAACTAAGGCCTAAGATAACTGTTTTGTTTACGTTGTCTGCGATCTGTCGCAAAATACAAAATCATTTCACCTTTGCTTCGATATAAAACAACCATCGACAGTAGACAGCTATGGACTAAATATAACTTACTCTCTTTTCTATCGTCTACTACTAGTTCTATGACGCTACTGCACTCGTAGTACCTACTGTTACGTACATCTACGGCGTAGACTTGTCGTAGACATCTATCGTAGAGGTGTACCTCTACGCCTTGGAAGATAGATGTCTACTAATGCGACCACCTGATAGACCGATAGACCAAGGTGTAGACAGAGACAGTATGACAGTTCTGTCACTTTGACAAAGAAAAACTCACACTAGTTGGAGTACCTATGCTTGCTTATTAGTGTGCTTGTTTTCACTAGGTTTTGAAAACAAAAATGTCGTTCGTTGTAATGGAAATAAAAAAACTTTAATTATGGCCATTTTGTTTGTCGCACTATTTCTGTCGGCGCCACATAAAGTTTGGAAATGTCGATAAAAACGTCTGAATGCAAATTAAAACGACTCAGTTGAGTTATGGTTAGTTGGCACGTTTTATCAAGTTAAAGTACAATTTTCGTTAATTTGGATTCAAATTGCTGTTACCCGCAGAATAAGGCGTAGCCCTTTGCTGAGTTGAGCTTTTTGGGGTTCCAAAGCTGCCATTTCCACAAAGTACATAGATTTGGGGGAAATTGTGACTCCTATTGTTATAACCTATTTCAGACACGGTTTGGCTCGTTGGTTGTTGGTTGGCAGTCTATATCTGTAGATAACCGAAAACGTGCTTCCGGACGGTTTCAAAAAAACGTGCTATTTAGGTATTCATATACAGTCGTAATTTTTAAAAGGTACCTACCTATTTAGCTTTATACAATACTTAATTAAGTTAAAATTTTAGAAGTAAAAACCTAAGGGGTAGGTGTACAAAAATCTTATAGCACCTAACTATATTTCAAGTCAGCAAGGATTAGAAATCCTCCGCCTTCTAATCCCGCCACCACTAGGCCACGAGAGCTCTCGAATTGAAGCACTTTTATGAAATGGGATTTCTGTGTAAGGTATTAAATATTTTAAAAACGCCTGCGATAAAAGTTTATGGGATTCGCACGTGCAAATTATTGCTCGGCATTTTTTTGTAGGCGCTTGAATATTAGAATTTAGGTCTGTTTTCAATGGTACGCGAGACAGTGGAAAGTGGGACATAAATAAGCAGAAGATTTATTAAAGGATCTGAATTAAATGGGTTAAGGTTACACGTTGTTACAAGCTAAGGATTTTGAAGAGCGTGGTAGGTAGGTAGGTAGGTCAAGTAACCGCTTAATGGGCTATCTACTTTGACCATCATTATCACTCATACGTTTAAAGCATAAAAAATGTTTTGGTCGCTATTAGGTACATTTGTGACTTTGTAACTAAAGTTACAACATTCTATAATATTGTTCAATCTGCCGATTAGTGATTATTCTGACATAAATTGGTAATAATGATAATAATTAATGCGTACACACGAGGCTAGTTGCTGTAATTCTCTAGTCTAGTAGGTAAGCCGGTTAAACACGACGCGACGCGACGCAGTAATGTTTTATTAAAATGTGATGACTATTAACTGGTTTTAATATATTTGTTGAACAGTGACACTATTACGAAATATTAAAATGAATGTAGTAAGTACATTCATTACGCACACGGTCGTATCGAGCCAATTCCGCTAGCTATCAGCGGTTGAGATACTAGAAGTAAAACTGATCAAGGTCAACAACTAAACTAAGCTCGTGTAAATATTACCGGCTGATAACAAACTATCAAACGTGGTGGACAGGGACAGTTGAAATCAACAATCCAGTCCTAGTTGCGCAGGCGCCGGCGTAGAACGTGTTTAAATTAAGAATCCAACATGGCGGCGCGCAAGATTCTCACGCACCAGTGTCTTTTAGATCTCACAAGGAGAGCGTATAGCTCTGGTGCTGACAAGAATGTGGCTTTTCTTGGACTGGGGAACATGGGAGGTTTCATGGCTGCCAACCTTGTCAAGCAAGTAAGTCAATAACTTTAAAGAGGTCAAGCGCAACTTAAAGCGTGGAACCATGTTTTGGTTGAGGCAATGTATTTTTAGGTGCGGATTTAGTCATGTTCATGATAAAATAATGGTGTGGTGATAAAATAACTCATTCGTTTTATCTTTATCAAAATGTACCTAATAAATGTTATACCTAATCTGCCATATTTTCTTTTTGAATAATAATGTCTGACGCGTTTGCCATATTACCATATTTTTGTATTAATTGTAGATTCTTTAAAATGAATTGAAGACGTCATATTTAGATATTGAGTACCAAAGGAAGATATTGCAATGTAACATTATACACTACAATTTAATGTTCTTATTATCATGCAAGTCACATAAATAAATAATAATTCACACTTGCTAGGTGTTTACGCAGTTTAGTAGATGTGTTGTGTATAATTAATAATAATAATAATACTCATTATTAATACTCATTGTTTAATTAAACTCATTTAATGTATTGCTGTAGGTACTAACCTTTACGTCACTGAAAATAAAATCAGCTGTTACCACACCTACATTTTTGCCAAGTAGGTTAACTATATTATATTATATTCTATGGTATATCTCCTTTGCGTTTACACAGTTTGTTTCATAAAAAAGTTAAACTTTTATACAACTAAATGATGGAACAAGCCGATGGTCCACCTGATGTTGAGTGGTAACCACTGCCTATAACGATTGCCTTACTGAGCACATCCACTGAGGACGTGTCCTGTGATGCATAGCACTGCGCAAACACATTTACGCCATTCTTTAGTACAGTGATGTAGGTACGAGTATAACGTGTCTATTTTAAAATGTCGTTGTCGTCAACCGGGATTAAGCCATTTATTCTTTCATTCATAAAGAGCGGAATTATTTATGTAAAAATCCGCACAGACAGCCTTTTAAGACTATACTTTAAGGCTCTTTCAAACATTACGCTATCAAAACGTTGATTGAGTATTTTGGCTTAGACCGGTTCACAGGTTTTTTTGGTTACCTACTGAATTTTGTTTTGCTCTTTAGGTCCGTTTTGATGGCAATAAAAGGAAACCCCTAATTTTTGTTTTGAGAAGGTACCTACTGTTATGTGAAATGTATGTACGTAAGCATTAGTTAGTTTTGATAACAGATACTACGCAAAAAAAAGCACCTTACAATAACGTGTTTTTACTGTTTTTCGCAACAGTAGGTATCGGCATTTATTTAGCGCATACATACCATTTGGTAATCTATATCGGGGACAGGCCAGTAGGGGGTCAATCAATACTAACACTTAATTGTAGGTAATATTTCTAGTTTATTTAGATAGGTGCACCATTAGATCTAGGGAGGTAACGGGGAGTGGTTCCCCCCCCAAATTTCTGAGTCTATTCAAAGGTAGATCAGGGTTTTTCAGAAAAAACCCTAGCTGAAGTAAATAGCTGTGTCAAGCCCCTCCCCCCCAACAGCAACTGGGTTTATCCCCCCCCCACACCTAAATCTGAACTTTATAGACAGTGATGAATCAGCAAATAGTTGATACAACTTTTGACGCGTTGTTTGAAGGCACCTTTAAACTAATTTAAAATTAAAATCCGTTCAATTCATTCAAAGATTATGTTAAATTATGCAAATGGAGTTTTTGCGTGAACATTTTAAGGAATTTAAGAGCCTTTGGGATTTGGACGTATTTTACATCGATTTTAGGTAAAGCACAAAGTTGCTAAAAACGAAATTACTTTTTGTAAGCGCTATAGTGTTACCTATAAAATGACATTAACGTGAATAGAGCTGGGGGCATGCTTAGTTCGGCCACAGATCGTAATATAATACGTTTGGCAGAGATTTTACTCTAACAGGTCTTTTCTGCCTCGTACGGTTTATCTCCTCTTAAAAGGCCGGCAGCGCACTAGCATCACCTCTGGTGTTGCAGGTGTCCATGGGCGGCGGAGACTACTTTCCATCAGGTGGCTCGCCTGCTCGTCTGCTGTTATAACATTAAAAAAAAAAAAAAAAAAAAAACAGGGATGACGTCAAGATGTTGTCGAAACCCCCTCCCCACCTCAATTAATGACTTGATCAGCCAGAAAAAACTTCTCAGTACAAAATTCTTCTCAGGGTTTCACAGTCCGTGGCTACGATCCATCCAAAGAAGCGCTGACCGCGGCTGAAAAGAATGGTATCAAGAGTGCCTCCTCCATCGCTGCCGCTGTCGACGGCGTTGACGTGGTGGTCTCCATCCTACCTAGCAATAAGGTCGTGCTGGACGCGTATATCGGCAAAGATGGAGTTGTTGACCATGTAAGTATAGCTGTCTTTCTATATGTTGAAATTTAGATTGTTGCCAAAAACATGTTATAAATAAGTCTCTCATATTTCACCAAATAATGGTATGCAATAAAATGTCACACGAAATCATAAAAAGAGAAAATTTATTAGTTATAACATAAAGAATAGTGCAAAAATTATTAGGCAAATGAATAAAATAATTCGTTCATCTTGCAGTATTGCCGTCGCTTCTTGAGAAGCAGCACTGTGTAACACACGAAGGTTTTATTGACCATCAGAAATGAAAATACTAAAAGAAAGCTAAATTTAAATGATCCTTTCATAAACATCAATGCTCATTCAACTGTTCTATGATTCCAGGCACCAAAAGGCACGTTGCTCATCGACTCAAGCACAGTAGACCCGAACGTGCCCAAGCAGATCTTCCCAGTGGCCAGTGACAAAGGCGTCAACTTTATTGATGCACCCGTCTCAGGAGGTAACCCGATAAAACCACTAGAGACTAATGCTATGGAGTTTATCATCATAAATCAGGACGACTCTTAAGTCGGACATAGGTCTTACACGTAGATTACAAAAAATAGGTACCGATTTAAGCCTCCTCCATCCCAAATTACCTGCGATACTAACCAAAAAGTCGAGGTACCTTTTCAACCCATTTTAGAAAAGCAAAATATAAAGAAACAAATATGGATACTTAAATCTTTACAGACTTAAATCAGCGAAACTCTACAGTCTTGAGTACCTATCGTATATAAAACTTTATTTACGAAATTGTTATCAATTTGCATTATGCACTTATAAGATATGATAACCCCGTGATTGTGTAACATTATGCTCCTCTTGTTCATTTTACCACAATATAATATTAGTTTATTTTACTTTGATTTCATGACATGTCATAATTTTTCTGCCTACGCTACGTTGGATCAGCACAACATATTTTCTTCTTCCACTCACTCGTATTCGTCAACTCTGAATCTACTCCTCTCACATTCACATAATTTTTTCACATTATCCAACCACTTTTCTTCGGCCTTCGTATTTATAACTCTGATTTCATGTTCTGCTAAATACTCGTAATTACGTAACATTAATGTTCAATAGTATGAACTAGGCAAAAAAACCACAGACAATTTGCAAAATATTCTTTCTTTAATCATTGCTCATTTTTACTAAACGATGGTTTGTGAGACGAATTTAGCAGAGCCTCTTGAAGGAATAGGCACGGTTGGTTTCACTATTGATTTCATAAGCTAATTTGTCAATTTTTACAAACGAAAGATAATTTACTTGGCAACTAAAAACAACCTTATCAAAATGATAACTGCTATCAGGTAAATCAAATATTTATACTTCGATGCAATCTGTTTTTTGAAATGCTTGTATTTTAAATAAGTACTTAACATTGACTCTCAGAACAATAAGATTGTTTGAACCTTGATAGAATGTCTAGAGGAACTAATATGGAGTTATAATTAGTAAGAAAACGACATGAGCGTGCGCAATAATACTACCGATTAAGTAAAAATTCTTTTAGAAATCTCTATCTTGTGGAAGAAATCATTATCACAATACTATAATAATATTACGTTGTTTTCGAGAAAGCCAGTCCAAAAGTTTCGTCACTGGATTTTATGGTACCGGTTTTGAGAGGTGATCTTTTTTCCAGGTGTAATGGGAGCTCAGAACGCAACTCTGGCCTTCATGGCCGGCGGTCGTAAAGAAGACTTTGACCGGTCCATTCCCCTCCTCAAAGCTATGGGAGCCAAGCAGTTCCACTGCGGAGACGTCGGTGCTGGACAAGTGGCGAAGCTGACAAACAACATGCTGATGGGCATCACTGGCATGGCTACAGCTGAGTGTATGCATATGGGAATTAAGTAAGATTTATAACTTTACAGGTCTTGGCAAGGGTTAGAACTTAGAACACACATAATATATCGTATGATTTAGTATAGCATCATGTCGCCATTCAAAACATGCCCTATCTATCTATCTAATCAGCCTATGCTCACTAAGCGTTGAGAAGGTAGGGTATATGCCTCCTCTTTGTCACGTTCTTTCCGATCCTGCGCCAATCGAATCCAGTGTGCTCCTGCCACTTTTACAATATCGTCCGCCCACCTGGCTGGTGGTCTGCCTTGTGACCTATGACCCTCGCGAGGCCACCTCACGGTCACTGCCCTGGTCCACCTTCCAAAACATGCCCATTAAATTAAAACTGTTTCTAACTACAGAGCTGGACTCAACCCTCAAGTACTCCTGGATGTATTAAACAACTCATCAGCTCGTTCATGGTCGACAGAGGTGTATTGTCCGGTACCTGGTCTAGTCCCCACTGCTCCCTCCAGCAGGAATTATGACGGAGGTTTCAAGAACGAACTTATGGTTAAGGTAAGTTCGTAACCATGATCGTATCAGCAGGCCTAGGATGCGCAAAGCGAGATAATAGTCATGCAGAAATGTCAAAAGTTGAAGATTCAAAGGCGCGGTTTCTCGACAACATTACCACAGATAATGGATAGTTCAAAAACTGGTACAAAATGCTTACATTTTGACAGAACGACATGACAAATATCTCGCGTGCGCATCCTAGGCCTGACTCTTTAGGCACTGGATCAGTATCATGGTAAGTTATGGTGGGAGCATGACTCGGTGTGGACATTATGCTGTCGCAGATCAACACGTAACAATTAGTGCTACTGCCCATACCCTAAAACGAAGAGTTTGAACAAATAGATGCTGTAATAACACAATTGTGATCAGATACACTCTGGATTGTAATGAGCTACCTTACGAAATCTCCTTAGTGCCGGAGACAGTCATTTTCTGGGCTGTCTTTGACAAAGGTTGAAAGATCGAAGTACTCCCCATAGTTCAGTGCTCAGATCAGCTGAGTATTTACCCCCAACTTTGTCCGCAGGATCTGGAGCTGGCGTCAGGTATGGCGCTTAACATCCGCTCGCCAATCCCGCTCGGCGCGGTCGCCACACAGCTGTACCGCATCGTGCAGTCACGTGGGTACGGACACAAGGACTTCTCTTACGTCTTTCAACTGCTGAAGGAGGAGAGTGAGAAGAAGAAATAGAAATAAATTAGTAAAATAAGGTTTTGGACTTTTATTTACCTGCAGTCGAACCGCGAATTTATCAACATCATGGTGTTTGATAGCAACATGTTTTTGCCATGCTTTAGGGATTCGAATAAGGAGCATTACGACGGAATTAAAGTCATTGAATCAAGTCACAAACTAGTCAAGAAGTTAGAAGCTCATTACGTAAAACTGACCATAATAACTCTGCAGCCAAATGTTATGGTTGAAAGGGTCGAAGAATGACATTATTGGATATACCTTCGGCCAGGAATCACGATTGAAAAAATATTTGGATTTTCTACATTAGGTACTTACTTTACAGTGATTACTTCCACCGTCTTCGCAGATCGATCATAATTATCATTTAATTACAAAGTATTTTACATTTACTGACAACAAATACAGTTGAACTGGGGACGTAGCCAACAAAACCTTAAAT
Source organism: Eulithis prunata (assembly GCA_918843925.1). NCBI lineage: Eukaryota > Metazoa > Arthropoda > Insecta > Lepidoptera > Geometridae > Eulithis > Eulithis prunata. The sequence continues at coordinate 1,764,898 of OU974014.1, read as the reverse complement.
ACAATTCAAACGCAGGTCCCCTAATACAAAACCAAATACGGTATCCGAATTCCGAGGTCCCCTGCAGCGGGATGATTTAGGGTCGCATAAAAAGAGTTTACATAAACGCTAGGCAGCATCCAGCCAGCGCTTGCCAGATGACGCGGCTTCAGGTCTGCACAGCCACACTGGACTTACTTTGTTGTAACTTTTAGTTGGAGCCAATCGTGCAATTTCGAATGGACAACTGGGTTACAGAAAACTAAAGCAACTACTAGGAATAAACGGCTGATACTATAAATCAAAAGCCGAAAGGAGAGACTTATGTGAGTGAAATGAGTCTGTGGATGATACAATAGATTTATTAGGATAGCCAAAGAATAATACACATAGCTTAAAACTAAACCCGAACAACGATTTCATGGCTTAGATATAACTTAACCCATTCGGAAGCCCTTTTTCCGGATTGAAACATAGGCTATATTTTATTGAAATCAAAGACGTGGATTCTTAGATACAGCTTGAACTCACTAAACCAAAAGCTGCCATTTGCTACGAGGTTCATCGTATGCTGGTTGACAGATATTTTGGTGGAAAGTTTTGCACGCCTACGAAGTCGCGGGTATCAGCTAGTTGAGAATACAAAAACTACAGCAAACGAGTCAACTCTTTATCATCTACAGCAAATGTTCATTTGCTTTAAGCAAGTCAACTCAAAGCATCGTAAAAAGAATTTACTTCTGAAAAGAGCGTCTTGCTACACAGTACATCTACGAAACTTTCTAACTCCATAAACCACTGAAAGCCAAACGAGTAAAACGCTGTTTTATTCTTTAGATCGAATGCCTTTCATTTTGAGGAGATAGCCATCCCATCGGATTATACCAGCCATGCCTAAAATATTAAATTTCCATGATTGGATTCCCTGTAACATTTGGACTTGTTCAAATATTGAATGACTTTTGCAGAATTGGTGTGTTATTTTATGGAGAGTATACGTGAATCGAGTTTTAAAACTGGGTTGGTTTTATAAAAATAACAAATAACTTTTTGCAATTAATATATATTGATATTAATATGTATTAACTAGCCGTCGCCCGCGGCTTTGCTCGCGTTCTAGATCCTATGGAGTGTGACTTTTCAAAATTCCTTTCGTAGTTCACCGCTACACTATACATACTTATATACATACATATATAAGGATACTGCTCTCCATACGTCTAGGACTTATAGTTTAGCCTGTGCGTTGTTGTCAGTCAGCTTCAAAAGAGTTTTGTATATTTAGATGGCAGTACAAGCTTTGCTTAGGTTGGGTCTAAAAGGCCTTGTGTAAAATGCTCAAGAATATTTATTTAAAAAAACATCTATTTAAAAGTGAAGCAATTTTTACGGTTCTAACTAAACTAAGCAATCGCTAAGCTGTGCCTGATTTGCCATAGCAGTTGACCACTACGAACTTACAATCGATAAAATATTACTCTCTATAAAACTTAACAGTCCATAAATCGGTTCAGTTTCCAAGGCATTTGTTTGGCTAGTCTTTGTTAAAGAAAAACTTCCGGAAAGGCCATTTCTTATATGCGGTTGACTTTCATTTATTGCTGGCACATTAACGTAAGAACTCTTTTGTGTTGAGAAAAATATGATTATGACGCGGTCCGGCCTCCTTTGTCCTTTATTCGATTTTCACCCCACAAAAATTCAGTATGGCTGACTTTTTTACAAGAGATGACGTGATAAAATTACCAACAGTTGTAATATAAGTCGATTTTTCGTCTGATATTTATTCTTCCGGGCGGAGAGAATTTATTCTTATTTATTATTCGTCCTAATTTGAAGGTAGTGTAGACAATTAATTTTTATCGCAAATAATGCAGAGCAGATATTCCCTTGCAATACTCTGAGGCTGTCCGAAGAACATCTAAGAAATACCACAAGTTAATGAAAGAGAGCATAATCCTATTTGTATGTAAATAATGTTCATTTCACGCTTAATTTCCGCCGAGATTAGACGTCTTATGAACCTTTCTCACCGCAGCTTCCACATTTCGATCACGTAACCTCTCCCACAAAAGAAAATTAAGGGTGGTCTGAGAAAATTTTTCCACGGCCTACCTCTGTACACTGTAACGGAATATCCACGGAATTTAAATGACATTCCTGTCACGAGCGACCATTACTTGCCGACAGTGACTTCCAATATCTAAATGTGAATCACTATTAGACCCAATACTTACAAAACGCAACCCGATCTCCACCTTCTCATCACACGTATAAAGTCTACTTTGCTAAATTTGAATTCGCGACATACCACGTTGGGAGATTGGATGTTGTAGCACCGTAACGTGAAAATTTTAAATTTCGTGTTTAAGTGAAATTTTATTGGGTTCTTCTATTTATAGTGCAAATCGTCTGGCGTTTTCTAATATTAACCTCTACTGCGTCCCAGAGCTTCTTCGGATTTATTGGAAAAATGTGCGTAAAGTCTTTCAGCGCTGTCACTGTGCGAGACATATGGAAGTAGGTATTTGGTAAGTATGCGTGTCAATCAGTTCCGAGTGACGTCCCAATAAGTTGAGTAGGAATACCTACTTCTTTTTTTTTTATGGCCCCTGTCACTTCGACACACACTTATGTCAGTGTCAGAAATATAATTTGAAATATTATAATTTTTTTAATATGAAAAATACGTTTTTCTTGTGTTATTGTGAGTTTTATTGTTTATTTTTGGTGGAATTTTAACTAATAATACTTAGGTCGTAACATAAAGTGTGAGCCATTGGAATAAATGGGTATAAAGTTGTTTTTCTGAATGTGAAAAATCGTTTCAGGTTTTGAAGAGAAAATCCACCATTTTCTCTTCAAAACAAACGACAGCCGACTTGACGTAGACTTGACTTGACTTAAATTATTTAAAATTCACCACTTGACACTGGCAAAATTGTCTGTCGAAATGACGTCATATAGGTTTAAGAAAAGAGAAAAGAAGAAGAATGTGATTTTTTTTATTTTCCTTATAAAAGAAACGTTCACACGTCATGCATACTCAGTAGCTGTACGAGTAAATATATTTTTTCTTTAATTAATTTTAAACAGAAAGTTGCTAAACTTAACAGTCAATGAAGTAAGTAAAAAGCTCTATAGTTTTATAGTGTACTTAGGAAAATAGTAGTTCACCTATGCATAGAACCAAAATCCCTATTTCAGCACCAATCAATGTTTTATTAAGACCCAACTTTGAGCAGTACCTATATTTGTTTTACGTCTTACTAAATTCTTTAAAAGCTTAGGCACTCAAAATTTGGCTTTAAAGTTGAGTTGAAACTCAAATATCATGTAAATAGGAACAATATAACTTCCCTTGTCGAACGTATCACATGAGTTTGGAACTAAGCAATCTGGAGCGAGCTGAGATTCAGTAAGCTCGGCCAAGTTTCTAGCTGATCCTGAACTGGGACAGTACATTTGCTAGTAGTGCAACTCTGTAAAAAGTCTAGCTAAAATCTCGGTTAAATTTTCATAGTACATTTTGCTAATATCTATCGCAGCTTCGTCAAAACAAAAAGCTTATACAGCATGTATCTACAATGGCGACAAAAAATTGACACACGGGTAGAGCTACTTATTAGAATTCATAAAAAAATAATTAAAGTACAGTCAGCTGCACTAGAATGTGTACAATTCCTAACCCGTGTGTAAATTTTTTGTCGCCATTGTTGATACACGCTGTATAATCTTGTGAAAAAATCATGGTCTATTTTAGGTAGACCAACTGTTATAGTGGAGAAGACTCGCGCAGGACCGGAGAGACTGGCTTACTAAAGAGGAGGCCTGTACCCAGCAGTGGGTGCATACATTCTGAATAGATAGATAGATAACTGTTATAAAGCACTGTGGGATTAGTTTTACGGAGCGGTGCATTTGTGTCAGTCAAAGATCTTATGTAAAAAGATCATTGGTGTCAGTGGAAAAAACAGTGGTTGGTACAAGGATATGGGTTTTCTTCAGATTACCAAAATACTCCAAGGAGTTCTCATAACATAATAGAGGTGTGCTGAATCTCCTACAGCTGGCTAGGACCACTGATCAGATATTTTCAGCCTATTACCGGTACAATATACACTGTTTCTTGTAATTCTTTATTGTACACTAAAATAACACTTAAACAGAAGACATAAATATATAACATGTACAAAGGCGAGCTTAACCCTAAAAAGAGTTTTCTTACAGCAAACCTTTGAGGCTAGAGAGAGGTGACTATAGAGGTAGGTCCGTGTACATACATAAAGTTATAATCGAATAAAATACTAACTGAACTATGTTAAAATATATATACTAATGATAGAATACACTGTTTTATATTATGTAAAATAAAGACAGAGTGTTATGGTTAAGTAAACCGGACATAGTCTACCGGACCACGGGCTATAAGTGGTTTGTAACACTGAGTATTCATTTACAACGTCCGCGCTGAGCTCAGGCGAAACTTCCAAATTTTGATTAACTTTTAATAAGCCGCGGTACTGATAGAACTTTGCGACCAACTTTTATGAACAAATTAATAACAGGTTAATTCTTAGATTAGGGATGATACAAATTCTTATTTATGTTCAGGCGAAAGCTGTAATATCTACTGAAAGTTCATTATTGAGTGAGGAGTTACCGGTGTATATTAAACTTTGCTTGTATTCAATTAAAATGCTACAAGAATAATTAAACCAACGGATTTTAACAGTTACTCTGGCTACTATTTTTTTAGAAAAATAGAAAATATTAATTTTGTTATACTTACAAACTAGACAGACTTGATTGTTGGGAAAACGTGGAAAAGCTGTTTGAAAGAGACGGAAAAGAATTGAATTTGGTTATAATATAACATTACTCAAGCTCGCGCGCGTGGGTGTCAATGCACAACAATATTAGTATGCTTATTCACGAATGGATGATTCATAAATAGGTAAGTACATACTATCAAATTAAATTTTAAAGACAACCAACACCAAAAATGTCCACCAATCAGCATGGTGCCAGGGTATAATAATATGTGAGTACCCTGCCTAAGTTCAGTAGCGCCAGTTCTTCTTCTTCTCTTCAATAATGGCCTGTGTCCGTCATTTCGACAGACAATTTTGCCAATGTCAAGTGTTAAAATTGTAATAAATAAGTCAAGTCAAGTCAGTTGTCAAGTCGGCTGTCGTTTGTTTTGAAAAGAAAATGGTGGATTTTCTCTCCAAAACCTAACACGAATTTTCACATTCCGAAAAACCACTTTACACACATTTATTCCAATGGCCCACACTTTATGTTACGACCTAAGTATTATTGGTTAAAATTCCACCAAAATTAAACAACAATACTCACAATAACACAAGAAAAACTATTAAAATAAAAGTGCTATATATAAAATATATATAAAAGTTTCAAAAAATGTCAAAACTGCGAGCGTGCGGTATGAGAAAAAGAAGCAGATGACGATGAAGAAGTGGATTTTAAGAAGTTACCTATGTCTATATTAATGTCGAGTGAGATGAAAACCGTTTTTCCAAACAAAATCGGCACACTAATAAGGTCTATCGATACCTGACTCACAGTCGGCTAAAAATATAGAGCCGCAATGCAGCAGACCGGGTTTAATTGAATTAATAGTTGCGGCTAGTCTATCAAGCCGTGCTCAGCGGTGCAACAGATTATTTGTCTATGCCAGACTATGTTCAAACTGACGCGACCAGTCTTCGAAAACGTGACTCTTACAACATCTTTCTTGGTTGAACAAATTTTCATAGAATCTAGGTAATTTTGAATTAAAATAGGTAGTCATACTCAGTGGTTCTGATGTAGAATACCTAATCAGGTTTTTATAGGACTAGATACTGCGTAAAAGCCGCCGTTGACATCAACCAACTTTATATTCTTTGTTTAAAAATTTGAACTTGTGCGTTGGGGATAAAAAGTCCCGCGCAAAGCAATAAGTACTTTAAATTCAGCCAGCAACCCACAAAACATGGCGCTAATAAAACAAAACAGTTCCAAATTCAAAAGACGCGCGCCTCCATCGACATGTCGTTAGAATTCAAAGCGCGGTGACGTTGTATGATTTTTTCTTTCTACCCTCAAAAGCCGAAAATTTGCTTGCGAACACGCGGCGAGCCGTTTGTCTTACTCCGTGGTACAGTAAATCCGTGACTAAAATAATAGACCGAGAGCCCACGGGTATTGTTCAGAATGCCGTTAATTAAAGGTAAATTTGATTGTGGTTTCTATTCATTTGGCGAAAAGGGTTAAAAAAATCAAACCAGAAAACTATAAAATATCAAAGATGATTGAGATTTTAGTATGAAACAACTCTTATTAAAATGCTAAAAAAGAGAATACTGACACAGAGTTTTTATCCGTATAGATTTTAAATCCATCAGTAACAAACAACTAATTCAAAACGGCTCTGAAAGTCGTGTGTGATGAGAATTTGTAGTGTTTTTTTCATCAAACCCGATGACTGACCGCAAAAAAAAAACACGTCTGTTTTGTCGTAAGAAAAAGGTATGCAGCTTCCACTCTACCCAGTCTGTTTTCTTAACGCATCTACTGGCAATCTTATTGAGTCTGTCTGTATGTTTTGGGAACATGAACTGTCACGTTCTGGGGCTTAGCGGTTTGAGCTGCTTCGTACCGGTTTATTCGATCAAAGCCTTTTAATTTTGTACGAGATCGAGAAAATTGAAAACTTAAATGTCACTTGTCCAAAGTCCACATTTATAAGGTGCAATATAAGAAGGACGTAAATGACTTGACTTGACTTATTTATTACAATTTTAACACTTGACATTGGCAAAATTGTCTGTCGAAATGACGGACACAGGCCATTATTGAAGAGAAGAAGAAGAAGAAGGACGTAACTACTTGCCAGTGGACATCTTATAGTCTCTATAATGATGAGTATATTTGGAACATTGTCAAGGTTGTCTGGAAGAGATCGCTGCATAGCGATAAGACCGCCCATTGTACAATTAATTTAAGTTTTTTTTTTTTTTTTTTTCTTGTAATTCCTAGGTTATGGTGTGCAATAAAGTATTTTCTATCTATCTATCTATATTTGCAGTCAGCTTTTAGGAAATTAAATCAGTTGAGCTACACGTCAGTTGAAACGAGCTCGACTAGAAGAATAAGATGGTTATCCATAATAATCTAAGTAGGTACATAGTATAATATTTTCTGCTGTATCGGCTAAACAAACCTAACAGAGTGATACAACAGGACTGAAAATGTTCTGCACTGTTGCAAAATACACAGTCAGAGGTTAGTGCAAAATAAGTAAAGCCAAAGTTGCACAAACCGGCGCATAAAACATAACAAAACTACGCAAAAAGCGTACAAAAGTAAACAAAACGCTTCATTTCCACTAAGCGAACACACAAATTTCGAGTTGAAATAAAAAGAAACCCTTGCTGTTACAGCGGCCCTCGCACAATAGAGATCCCGAGATCCCTCCACATTCAAAAATTAAAAACTGGAAAAAATTCAATTGTCATTCTAGACATGCGAGCCTCGGGGAGTTTCGCTGTGTAGGGATGGACGGCGCTGTCTGCTCGGATTAACTCGATTCACATTTTATTTACAACACAGTAAACACTATTACTTTATTTGTAATCTTAATGCAATCTTTACAAATGATCACATTTTGCTATCGAATTTGACCTTCAGTCCAGACTAGACTATATGTGTAGAAATGTTCTAGACAATAGAATTTGTAAGAGTAGAATTTCACAGTTTGATTCAGACTGGTTTGAAGATTTGGCATTTAAGTATTCTTTACTCATGTTTTTCTAAGTTGTCTAAGGATACCTACTACCGTAATCGTAAATTAGCCAGAGAGACTACAACTCAGGAAAAAGGACTCAGAGAAACAGATAACTCACAGTGGACCATCACTAAACTTGTTTCTTTGTGCTCGTGAAATATTCACGGCAACCACGGAGTGGTGAAGACAAAAGAAATCGCGCGTGACGGGTATGGCCCTAAAACTAAATTTTGTTCGCATTCACACGCCGTAGAGTAAACTATTGGAGAATTATTATTATAAAGCCTCTTTTTTTCGATGGGGAGGTACGTCGTAGCAGTGGGGATTTCTGGAAAAAAAAACTTAAATCCCCACTGCTAGGGATTTCTGGGATATATCGAGGTAAAAAGTGCGCCGATTTTGGACGTGTACGTACGTAATGATGAGGTCCTCATTCGACTAGGAATTATTCCTTAAGAGGGATCAAAATATGGATTTAAGGAACAAATTTACGGCATACGAAGAATATAAAAAATAACATCATCATTGGTTTGTAAGCGCTTTTATCCATGGCAGTGTTGAACAGAATGGTACGGTTTTCACACCCTAAAAAGCGGGTTGAAAAGTACCCATTATCTGCCTGCGTTGAGTGAAGTAAAAATTTACAAAAACTTATGCAACCTTTCATTCAGAATGTTTCTATATATTCTGATGTATTCAGGATATAATATTTTGATTGAAAAAAATATCCCTAGCATAATTCATTTTCAGTTAAAACAAGGCTTCAATATAAATAATACTGAAATGAATATAAAATCAGGTTAATAACCATGTCCTTTATTTTAACAGCGCAATTTATCCAGGAAGCGATACAAATTGCCATCAATTCCGCTTTGTCCTTCCCATTCGGGAGATGAGGCGTTTCGGTACCCTGAATTAAAATCGTTAAATTTAATTTGATTAGATATCAAATATTCACGCAAATATACAAAAAGATTAAATGAAAAATCGATGGCACGACTCATTAGTCTCCTGGCTCTGAGGACACTGGACATACTTTTCGATCTGTTTAAGTGTTTTGTAAAATTTGACGATAGGAAGTTTTCAAAAAACATAATTGAACAATATAATACGTTATTACACCATATTTAATAGTAGGTATTTTTTGGATTTTGGTAATGATTCAATTCGTTTTGATACATTTTGATTATTTGATTTATTTTTGATCCTCTACCCTGTACCGATTCCAGACTAACAACGTAGAAGAAGTAAAAGATTGGTGACTAAGCTAGTTCAATTAAACAAATAAATTCATGAACATTTCACACAGTGACTTCTCGCACAATTCTCGCGTTTTAACTCTACATTTATTAATTAAACTGTCAGCGGGCCTAAGATGCGCACGCGAGATATTTTGTCATGTCGTTCTGTCAAAATGTAAGCATTTTGCACCAGTTTTTGAACTTTTACATTATCTGTGGTAATGTTGTCGACAAAACGCGCCTTGTTATTGTACACTTTTGACACTTCTTAGTCGTCGTATCTCTCTGAGGACGAGATAATAGTCATACAGAAATGTCAAAAGTTGAAGATTCAAGGCGCGTTTTGTCGACAACATTGCCACAGATAATGCAAAAATTCAAAAACTGGTACAAAATGCTTAAATTTTGACAGAACGACATGACAAATATCTCGCGTGCGCATCTTAGGCCCGCAGGAAATAGAACTCGCTGCCGTCTTCTGTCTTTCCTGAAACTATGATCCGGGTCTTTTCAAGGCAAGACATCTTCTAGCTAGACTGTCCTACTTCATCGTCGGCTTCATCGTCACTGATTGATATTGATGGAACTGGCCAAATCTGATTGTTCTTTCTGATTCCATGAAGGTTAGCATATATTTAAGAATCTGTTGCCATGGGTTTCATCCTTGTATCAAATAGCGTTACTATTTTACTGTCGGCTCCCGTACTACAAGTAAGACTATGCCCAAAGGACATTCTATCTCATATAAATAGGCACTTTTATCCCCATGGATTTTATATTAACGCACAATATATTCCATGTTATCATAGGAATAGCAGGGGGGATAAAATTGAAAATAAATTGACGCCGGTGTAACTCGCGCGCGAGTGAGAGCAATCGCCCAGAAAACACGATTACGTTACCTGCGTGAGTGGGCACGATGTTCACCTTGTTACAACATGTTCTGGCATGATCCTAACAAGTACCAGCGCCTGAAAACTTTGAGAACAGCTATTTGTGAAAGCCTGAAAAGTGTTCAGATCAACATGGATTAGGTACAGCCTACCGGCTTACGAGTCTTACGAGGTGACGAGTAATAGGAGGATTAGTTAACTAGATTTTTCTTGTAGCGAACAAAGTTGGCGATGGTAAGAAATCCTCTGGTTACACACAAACGAACCTCGTTCTTCCATCACATCATTGCCTTATTATCCAAGTTGACATTCTGATTACATATAAGTGAGTTTTCATTGAGAAAGTATGTCATTTACATACATTTTATTAAATTTTCTATGTACTTTCTCTTGCTATGGCTCTAGAATAAAACAATTGTAATGAATTGCCTGTTACTTGTTACCTCGAATAAACCTAGCCTCTATTCGACCTCGAAATCGTGCTTTGGTAGTAATTTTGTCAACTACCCAAAGCACGCTTTCATTTTTTTTTATGTTATAACTAGCCGACGAGCAGGCGGGCCACCTGATGGAAAGTAGTCACCGCCGCCCATGGACACCTGCAACACCAGAGGTGATGCTAGTGCGCTGCCGGCCTTTTAGGAGGAGATAAACCCGCCTTTTGAAGGACCCCATCTCGAGGTTTATTCGAGGTAACGGCTAGGACTAGAGATACTACGCAGTCCTGATCATGTACTTACCTATATTGCATGTGTCGCACATTATTTTAGTATGCTGGCTCTAATCGCTACAAGGATACTATTTCAGAAACCGCGTTAATCGACGATGTCGGTAAAACCCTGGTTAGTTTTTCATTTATCCAGGACATTATTTATTAATCTAAGCTCGGAGAAACATCGGAAAAATAAAACGGTGGTAATAGAAAGCACCCGCACGCCATTAGTGCCGTAATAGCAATAATTAGGCACGTGACGCTGGACGTGGCCGAAATACTCGGGATCATTCCTAATGACAAGCGAAGATACTTACAAACATAGAACGTAACTTGAATTCAAAAGCATACTATAAAATATCAGATTATTTAGAAGACAAACAAGCTTGGGACGAACTAGCTCCAACTCATTCAATAAAAAAAAAAAAAATTGTAATCATACCTAATCATACAAAACGTAATGACGATTCAAAGTGATCAGTGAGATTTTATTGAATAAAAGCTTTTTGACTTTGACTTGACTTTGCCCCCATATCGCAAGCTCTGAACTGCTTTCGCTGCCCAGTATAATGTCAAGCGATGCAGAAGCTTTTGACGGCAAAAAACGCGCTGAAACGCGCTAATGTCACTATTTAGTCACAGAATACCTATGATTTAGTATGAAAACAGTTCAGAAAACCTGCCAGACAACGATGGCCCCTGACCATATTATTATACTTACCTGATGAAATTGATAAATTTTGGACAATTCGGCGGCCTAATTTTCTATCTTTTGATACCATCAGAATCTGTAAAAAAAATACACTTTACGGGTCGCTAAATTGTTATTCGGATTTTAATTTGTTAGATTCTGATGGTATCAAAGAATAGATAATCACCACACGGGTTAGTCTCGTGTGGTAGTATATCCCGAGGTTGAGGCGTCGTTTATCATCATCATTATGAACCTGTAGAAGTCTACTCTCATAGAACTCTAGAAATAACGATTAAGGACCTCTACTCATCGACTTCGCGTGATATTAACAATGTCATCAGTCCATTGGATGTGAGGAACACCGCGAAGTTTGACCAACGCTACGTCAGAAACATTTAGATACAACGACAATAACCTACTATTTTTTTAAACAATTCATACCCCATCACTAGACGTTACTTTATCCTTAAGTATTAGTTAGTTTATCTTTAAGAGGAATAGCGTAGTTGGTGCTCATCTTTTTGGTGCGCAAAAGTGGAATGCTTCATCGATCGCGTTCTTAAAATCACAGTCTATCACATTATTTTTCTTTTATTTTAATAAACGTCTCGGTACGATACAGCCACGTTCTTGGCACGGCTTCGTGAATAAGGGGACGGGTCTCTAGAATTTAATATGGAGCACTCACCTGACGCTGGAACTTAGCCCGAACTTCACAACTTGCGCCTTAAGCGTCTCAAATAATAATAATGTTATAAGAAAGTTGCAGGAGGAAGATAAACTAGAACTGCCTTTTTAGGAAATTATTCTATACCTACTGGGACTACTAAATATCGGTTTAAATAATGTTTAATCAACCTTTTCGGTCCTTCAGTGTAGGCCACTGGAAATCCCAAAGTCTAAGTAACTTGGAAAACTTGTATTGGATCAAAATGATATTTTTGGTAAACCTTGTGGAGTTTTTTATTGCACACAACACTGTAAATTGTAATTATTCATAAAGGGTCTAGGGCAAATTGGATGGAGCTCAGGTCTCACTTTTTTTTTAAACTTGCAACCGCGGAACTTTGTTTGTTATAATACACTTACAATACAGTTTTTGAAAATGTAACAATTTATTTATAAAGCAGCGGGAATCATTAGTTATTAGATGTTTTACTTCGACAAATGCGTCTTTTTTCATGTGGCTTCGTATTTACAGGTGTTTACGTCAAAATAATTACTTTATTTCACGTTTGCGTGACTGCTACTGCATAATAGATTATAATAAAACCAACAGAAGTTATAAATAACAAAATTAATCGAAAAATTAACTAAAGGTATGCAAATCGGGACCTGTGCCTTGATCACGAATAAATGTGACAATCGCAAACGTATCGTAATGCGAGCGTATCCGAGATACACTGCGCGGTGACACTACAACGGTTGGCAGTCGAGCTGGTATTGACGCGCAATATAACTCGAATACGTTAACGCGGCGACTGTCAGATTTGTTCGTGATAGAGATACTGAGCTGCCCCAACGCCTTTAAATTAAATTAAAACGTGTTAGCGGCAAGATCTACAATGAGGAGCTTTCACTGTAACATTACTCGAAGATAAACAGCATCTTTGTTCACTGCGCATCTGAACAATTTAAGTCAAGCTCACAGCAAATTGGCATTTTATGACGAGAAGAAAAACAAACACACGCGAATCTCATCCATCCTCGTAAAATCCAACGACAAACTTCCACGAGGCACAAAAAAAAACTTTTAACAACTCAAGTTAGTACATCCTTTGTTTGAGTTGGTAACTGCTAACGATTGGAGTACTGGTGCTCTTTCCAATACTTAAGCCGGAGTTTTCTTATGTACTTGCGTAGTTTTTTTAATAATAATAATTCACGGACACTTAACACAACGCCTTCTAGTCCCAAACTAAGCAAAGCTTGTACGATGGAAACTAGATGGCTGATAGAATACATACAAATTTTTTTTTGTAAATACATACTTATAATACATAGAAACACCCAGACACAGAACAAACATCTATGTAACACACAAATGTTTGTTCTCGGTGGGGATCGAACCCACGACCCATAGCACGGAAGGCAGAGCTACTACCGACTGAGCCATAACGCCTATCGTTAAACATGTTAAACATGAAGCTATAAATATATATGCAGATGAGTGTGTAATATTGATAGAAACCGTACCTATTACACTGGGGTCAGTTACCCCGGTTAGCCACTTTCTGTCACCCAAACCTATGGGTACACCATGCTGCACACTGTGTTATTTTGCTATAATTAGGGTCACTCGCGGTATACGTTTTTATTAGCAAGATAATTCAAGCAAAACTCCTCTAGGACTATCATAGTTTCTGAAACTATCTATGGTAGTGCCAACAGAAAAACAAACTACCGAAAAAAACGTACAAACACCGCAGTGTTCTTCTTCTTCTTCTTCTCTTCATTAATGGCCTCTGTCCGTCATTTCGACAGACAATTTTGCCAATGTCAAGTGATATAATTGTAATAATATAAGTCAAGTCATTTGTCAAGTCGGCTGTCGTTTGTTTTGAAAAGAAAATGGTGGATTTTCTCTTCAAAACCTAACACGAATTTTCACATTCAGAAAAACCACTTTACACACATTTATTCCAATGGCTCACACTTTATGTTATGACCTAAGTATTATTGGTTAAAATTCCACCAAAATTAAACAACAATACTCACATTAACACAAGAAAAACTAATAAAATAAAAGTGCTATGTGTCGTTTCAAAAAATGTCAAAACTCGTGTCCATAAGTAAAATCCATATGACAGTAATTGGTCATGACTTGACGAATGACTTGACTTGACGTATATTATTTCAAATAATATCACTTGATATTGGCAAAATTGTCTTTCGAAATGACGGACAGAGGCCATTAATGAAGAGAAGAAGAAGAAAGACAATCACCCCGCAGCCTATAACCAATATAAGTCGATCGGCCACCGTCACTACTAAATAAAACACTATGTGTGAATTCTCACGTCCGTCAAATGCCGGTCATCACTATAAAGAAACTCCACCTTTACTTCTCTGTTTGTTCCGGAGTTACCCTTTCAGTTTTTGTCACTCACTTTTCACTTCGACTCGAGTTTTGTGCTCGAGGACCTTTTGTGCGAGGTATAATGATTTATTGCGAATCTCGATAGATATTTATCACTCGGCAGTGTAAGCTGAGGGGGAAATTCTCTTAATAAAATCTATAATCTATAAATATAAATGGGATCTGATGCTGGTGATGATGACTTTGATGCGAATAATAATAATAATAAATAAAAATATTTATTTTCAATAAAATGGTTTACAAAGCAAACTAAAAGAAGGCACTTAAATTAAGTAGGTACTTGTAGTTGTTGCTTTAGCTAAACCTTTGTGGAGTCTATACATTGACTCCTCGCTCTAACTAAGTAAAAACTTGTATGTATATGTAATATTTTTGATATTGATATTTGTCTCAACATCCATTAAAATAATGGTAATCTGATATCAATTTTACTACAATTTACTAAGAGAATCTTCCCCCTGCCACTGCGTAATACCCTATACTTAAGTATTTGAGTTCACAATTGAAATATTCTTGATAGATAAACCACGCTGCCGTAGACATCTACGTCGTAGACGTCTACGACGTAGATTGCCTACGTTATACACTTTTTAATACTAAAAAACATAGTTAATTACCATTATGTACTACGCAGCTATTATTATGTATACCGTGTATTTTTAATTGACAAGCTTTTTCAAGTTTCATCGCAAGAGACACAGGTTATTTGGCTAAATATTTACTTTATTTTAACGGTTTCTTAATGAACATGATAAGTGAGAAAATGATTAGTTTTAAGCAGAGAGGTTACCGCTTAACATCAGGTGACCCTTCTACTTGTTCCATTACCTACACTCATCAAAAAAGTGCTCTAAATCTCTAGTTACCAGCTAAAACTACCTCAACAAACCATGGAACACGTCATGTAACAAAATTAGCGAGTATAATAACTAAATGCATAAATTAATTAACAACTTTGTTACGTTGTTTGTTGGCGCTGTACGCGAGTTAATAAGCTCTTGGCGCAAAATGTTACTATTATTAAAATAGGTACATACTATTATTTAATAGTAATATAGCTTTAAAGCAGTAAACTACATCATACACGGTGTAACATAATCATCATCAATCATCATCAATCAATCATCATCAATATATATAAAACTCTTTTGAAGCTGACAGAGAATCAACGCACAGCCTAAACTACAAGTCCTAGAGGTATGAAATTTGGAGGGTAGTATCCTTATGTAGTGTAAGGGTGCACTAAGAAAGGAATTTTGAAACGTCACACTCTAAAGGGTAGAACGCGTGCAACGCCGCGGGCGACGGCTAGTCAATATATATAAAACTCTTTTGAAGCTGACATAGAATCAACGCACAGCCTAAACTACAAGTCCTAGAGGTATGAAATTTGGAGGGTAGGTTCCTTATATAGTGTAGGGGCGCACTAAGAAAGGAATTTTGAAAAGTCGCACCCTAAAGGGTAGAACGCGAGCAACGCCGCGGGCGACGGCTAGTACCCTATAAGTCTGAAAGGGGGGTATTTTACAGGTCATGGCGAACAATGATTGTTCCACGACTTTTGAGATTTTGAAGTTATGAAATGAAATGCGCTCGTTACTTGTTACGTCACACGTTGCTAAGAATATGTTTGAAATTCACCAATAGGAATCGTTTAATATGAAAATAATTATCCCTACTCGTGGATTTCAAACATATCCTTTTCAACGCTTAGCTTTGCTCTTGTGTAAAAGCACCCTTATGCTAGAAAGCATTTAGCTCGTGTTCCATTATACCGCGTTCACACTATGCCATTGCCGCTGCCGGCATTCATGCCGCGGACTTATTGCCACAGCAACATCGCCTTTATTATCACCAAGGAGCTAGGGCATGAACTTGGCGATGTTGCTGTGGCAATAATTCCAGAATTAATCGCGGCAATAATTCTGGCAGCGGCATGGGCATGTGTGAACGCGGTATAAGAATAAAGGCGATGTTGCTGTGGCAATAATTCCGGAATTAATCGCGGCATTCATGCCGGCAGCGGCATGGGCATAGTGTGCACGGGCTATTATAAATAGAAAGGCGATGACGTAACTTTGTGGTAGTTTCAATCACTTTTAACTAAAGCCCAGATCCATTTTGTTTGCAACAAAGTTACGTTTTTGATTATGCTGTAACGACTCAACAGATTTTAATTTTGAACTCAGATACTCGTATATACCTACTTTGGGACCGAACATAGCATTTAGTTATACAATAATTTATTAGACATCATGCAGGAACCCGCGGGCGGAAGCTAGTCTGAACTATAACTAGGTACAAACTTACTCTGCAGTTACAATGTACGGAACTTTGACAGACATCTTGGACTATTCCTGTACTAGGAGACAGCACTGGGAATAGAACCTTATTTAAGTTATAGTGCAGGAGACAGGGACTGATTTTACTACATAAAAAAAACTGGTATAAGATGGTTTTTATAGTAATATCTAACTATATAGTCCTTGAGATCATAATGCTTGTTTAAAAATGTGTTGATTGTTTTTTTTTACTAGCAAGCACGCAAGCTTGTACGAGTTAGTGCCGAACTCTGGTGACGGAGTTTTTAGGCGTTTTCATGGCTTAACGATTGATAGATACGGGACCGACAGTTTAACGTGCCCTCCGAAGCACGGAAGCGCTCATATACCACTAACGGTCACCCATCCAAATTGACTAAAGGCCGGTTTTTTGATCCCTAGTTAACTCAACTAATTGTCAAATTAGGATCAACGAATAGTTAAATTTGTACCAAATTTGACTATTAGTTGAGTTAACTAGGGATCAAAAAAGAGGCAAGCCTCGCCACGAGCGTTTTGTTACTTAACATGACATATTATTATCATCTTTATCTTCCTTTTTTTTGTTTTCATTTTTTTTTTATATAAATAGGACAAAATAATCGGACGACAAAAATACTAGGTTGGCGTTATCACAAGATCCATTCAAACAATATGACACAGTTTTTATAAAAATCTGTTGTTAGCAGTCCATATAAAAACCATTGATTTTGTAGTGTATAAAATTAATGTACCCTGCAGATAACCCTGCATCATTGTATGCTACTATCTCGTCGAAGAGTAACGACCCTGCTCTACGTCTCAACAGCCCGAAAGTGCGAATGCTCTGTATTATGCATACTCTATCTTTCGCCTTCCACTAGAGTAATCTTAGCTAACTATGAAAGGCTACTGACTGGAGCCACTGTATGTACGAATATTTTTACGAACGATTAAATTATATTTTTACGATTTTTACTAGTTATATAGTAAAAAACGCTTAATTTTACCCTAGCAGGTAAAAAAAAACGCTTAATTTTACCCTAACAGGTAAAAATAAGCGTTTTTTATCATTCAAAATTAGCTTATTTTGACCCAAATGGGTAAAAATGAGCGTTTTACGTCAGAGTGACCAAGCAAAATCAAGATTTTCTGCCTGAACGAAAAGAAAAAAAACTTGCAAACTAACAGATTTACAGACCGGTATTAATAAATAGGCTTCAAGACCCAAGAGAAGATAGGTTTCATTGTATACACCATTTTTGAAGTCTGTCATTAAATCATCATCATCAGCCTGTAGAAGACAATGGTCGTCAAAATCCGAATAAGTGATTATTATCAATCATAATGCCCGTATAAGTTTTGCTATACATTACTTTATTCACAAAGAAAATAACAACTAATACAGTATTCACAATATTTACAAAATACACATGAAACAGTTAATATACTTAGTAGGATTTAGTTTTTTGTTCATATCTTTGCTGGTATATTATACCTCTGTGCACGAACGAACCTCCACAGCCGTAAACTAGTAGCACGTCTTGTATGCAAGTTTCGATTGGTTATCGAATGTATTCAGGTTATAGACGCGATTGTTGTAACCTACAAATTTTGTTGCACTGTATTGCTTTGAGAGTTTTTATGCTTCGCGCGAACTTTATTTAAATGTAATGTAAATCTAGAGGTTCTGAATGATCTTTGTGATTTTACTAATAAATAAATAAATAAAATTAATAAATATTCTTGGACATATCACACAACGTTCTCTAGTCCTAAAGCAAGCATAGCTTGTGCGAACTAAATCAAATTATAAATCAAACTATAGGCTACTTTTATCCCGTAAAATTCACAGGATTAAACGGGACGTGAACGAAGCATTTATAAATTCAAGATAAATAGATTTTAGTAGAGCTGGGTCAATGACCGTGGCCATGGGTCCAGCACCTGAAGGCAGCCAGGCTGCACTGGATTTGAAAGTTTTCGTGTAAAAAATTAACTAATTCTATCTATCTTGAAATCAAAGACATGGATTCTTAGATACAGCTTGAACTCTCTAAACCAAAAGCAGCCATTTGCTGCGAGGTTCATCGTCAGCTGATTGACAGATATTTTGGTAGAAAGATTCACACGCGTAAGTCGCGGGTATCAGCTAGTAATGCTATATTTGTATACCGACAAGCTCTCAGAATTAGCAAGTTGAAGTGGAAACGGGGATGAAGCTACAAAAGCAGTTATTCAGTTCATAACTAAAATAGTGTGTATTTAATTAGGTGGTTTTAATATAAATTTGCCGCGTTTGCCTAAAATAAAGCAGTTTGCAAAGTTGTGGAACTAACAGCGGCACTCAGAGACATCACGCTGACAACAGTTAACTTTCCACTTGCACATTTAATTCTTGAG
Organism: Eulithis prunata; assembly: GCA_918843925.1. Classification (NCBI taxonomy): domain Eukaryota; kingdom Metazoa; phylum Arthropoda; class Insecta; order Lepidoptera; family Geometridae; genus Eulithis; species Eulithis prunata. The sequence continues at coordinate 1,745,781 of OU974014.1, read as the reverse complement.
GATTTATAATCACTGAATATATTGAAAACTAGCCGTCGCCCGCGGCATTGCTCGCGTTCTGCCCTTTAGAGTGCGACGTTTCAAAATTCCTTTCTTAGTGCACCCCTACACTATATAAGGATACTACCCTCCTAATTTCATACCTCTAGGACTTGTAGTTTAGGCTGTGCGTTGATTCTCTGTCAGCTTCAAAAGAGTTTTATATATATTGATGATGATGATGATTGATGATGATGATAGCAAAAAGGACATGTTTTAGAAGCAACAATAAGGTTTAGGGGGCAATCGTTGTCTCATAAAAACCTGGCCGGTTTTCTGAACTTTTTTCATACTAAATCGAGCAGCGTACGGCGTGCATAGGATCGATATATCCGCGCAAATATTCGTCTACCTATTGTAAATACCGATTCTGACGCAGTGGACGCGTAGCTTGTCTTTGTTCGTCACTAGCGTAGTTTATTACGCATTGGTAAAAGATGTCAATACAGTAAGCGTTAGGTATCTTCGGACGTACGTCTCTGAGTGCGTCTGTTTGTTTAATGTGTATGCATCCACAACAACTATGAACGTTGTTGTACTTGTGGTTCGCTTTAAGCTGGGTTTGAAAATGTTCTTGTTTTCTAACGGTGGTTAAGGAAAACACTGTGAGAAAATTTGTTAATTTTGTAGCAACTGCCTACAAATCAGTTTTTTTGGTGCATTTGTGCCTCTTGGGGTCGAGACTCTAGGTCTGTGTGGTACCGAGGATCTCCGGGTTTTCAAAATTCTTTCAGGGCGTCTAGTTGAAGCGACGCGTGACCCGAGGGCTGGTGATTATCTGGGCTAAGGTATCAGCATTGCTATTCAGCGCGGCAATGCAGCCAGTGTTTTGGGGACATTGGTGCGTCAGCGCGCAGTGTCTATCGAATATCGTTACGATACGTTTGCGATTGTCACATTTGTTTTTGCCGAGGACTCTGCATTTATTTAGCCCTTGAATGCCAAAAATCGTTGACACAATTTTATTTCTCGCGAATTGTACGTCAATTACCGGGAGGCATAAAAATCATATAAAACCTACAACCCCCAACAATTGTTGGCAATAAAATACTATGGGAACATGAGAAAGCTTTTATGGTGTACGTTTATGGCTTTGAAACGTAGGGATGGGGTAGCTTAGCTATTGCAACTTCGCAGGAAGGAATTGATTGGAACCTTGTAAAGATCCTGATTTACCAATTTTTTAACAATAAAGAGCATTTTAATAGTATGTAATTAACTAGCCGTGTAACCTGTGTTCCGGTTTGAAGGGTAAGGGCGTCGGTGTAATTACAGGCACATGAGACTCTTTACGTCTCAGAGTGATGGACGCAGTGCATTGCCTTACAGGGCACGTCATCATTGGACTTGCTCTGTGAGGTAAGGCATTGTTATAGGCAGAGGTTACTACTTAACATCAGGTGAGCTATCAGCTTGTTCCATTACTTATATCATAAAAAAAAATAACCGTTACACATACAATTAGCACGAATTAGGCACAATCAGCGTTACTGCGATGTGTAACTCACGTTTTTGTAGGCCTTGTGACGGCATAAAAAAGCATTCTTGCAAAGCACAAAGCTGATAAGTATCTTAGTAATATACAAGTATTTACAAAATACACATGAAACAGTTGAGCTATCTACAAACCGTTGCAAACGATTTATAGATAGCTCTACTGTCAGTACCAATCGGAAGCGTGCCCAAGACACTGGCTGCATTGCCGCGCTGAATAGCAATGCTTAAGTATTTAAAATATCTACAAAATACACATTAAACAGTTGACCTATCTTCAAACCTAAGTAGTATCCCAAAAGTGGTTTCATTCAATTTATAATCGCTTCTCGGTGTCATCCCAGTGTCATTGTGTTCAATGATCATCGTGGAAATGAAGATGTCTGTCTGGATTGAGGTATCCTATGTTGTTTTGATTCAACACGTCAGGCCCATCCCTAAGAATGAGTAAGCGTTGCGTATTCAACTAGATTAGCATATTATTGATGTTTGGTTTCGCGTATTCGGTATAAATAGTCATAAAACCAGCTTATAGCCTTCTTATAAAACGGCAAACGGCAATGCTTAGCAAATATTATTTTTTATACCACCAACCCGGTGGCCCACCTAATGTTTAGTGGTAACCACTGCCTACTTGAATGCTGAATGTTATTGCTGAAAAATATAACTGTCCTCTGGCTTGGAACCTCATCCAGAAGACAAAACCGCTATTGGTTAATAAGTACTAACATAGTTTAATAAGTTTTTGTGTTGCTAGAACCATATGGGCCAAGTTGTCTTAATAAATAATATTATAAATTAATAATAAATAAGTAACGATTGCCTCACTGAGCACATCCACTGAGGACGTGCCTGTGATGCATTGCACTGCACCCACCCCTGTGAGACATAAATGTGAGACATAATTCAAACAAGGAGACGTGGCAAGTTTTAAGGCGCCGACCAGAGAAGTTATTCCTCTAGTAAACGCTTTTGTAGGAACCTTGGTCTAACCAGTAGAATTGTCCTTGGCCGAAATGGCCGAGCACAAATTATAGCACACTTAGTCACAGCTACTGAGCTAAATTTTCATCTTGTTTTTGTGGTTTTCGTTTGCGGCAATTGTATTATCATAGTCTTCATTGCTAAGTGAGTTGTTTTGGTAAAGGGAAGTCGGGGAATAAAACTTCGTTCATACTATTAATAGCTCTCGTTTTTGTAGACGTAACTCTACATTTTGGCGTATTAAAATGTGTACAATTCGAGATTTACTTGATTGACTCAGTCTTAAACTCTCTTGACTGTATAAAAATACCAGTGTTTGTTACTAGACAAGTAAGAAACACTGGTATTTTATCTCCAAAAGTTGAAGCAACTTCTAAGGCACAAGCCCTTACTAAGTGTATAAAACCACAATATAACTTTTCTCTTATAACTTTGGGGCTTCAAAAAACCTCATGAATATGTGACCGGCGACCTAAAAGATATAACAAATACATCCACTTTGACTGCTCGTTTTTTGGGGCTTGGGAGCAAAATTTCCAACGACTATCGTTAGGTTTTATTTTAGGAGAGAATATCGATATTTTTCTTGTGTTAATAACGATATAATTAGGTGCTCATACGAATATGAGAGATAGAAGATGTCGTAGCTCTTTTCACGGTGCCACCGACACGACGACACCTACACGATATTATCGGCTCCGACACTGATATTTTTGTTCGAGTTCAACTGATCGATGTCAGGAAAGTGTCGTTATCGCCGTGTGCAAACCAACAAAAATGAAATCAATAACTTTATTTAGTCCTTACATTATTCAGTACAGTTCAGTGCAAAATTAATTATTGGAACTCAATTCATCAGGTTCCGGATAATAGCGGCACCGGTTCCGGAAACTCAATAATACTGTGCTTTATATGCACACACACACATTGGTACAGTATATACGATGTGCTTTTGTTACGTCAAACTGAATAGGCATTTGACGTCCTTGCAGTTTCTGACGATTGCATACTCATACTCGACTGCATTATGTATGAACATTCTATTTCCTATACTAATATGAGAACAATGAAATGGGACATGACTTTTTTTGGGAATAAAATCTATATACATATCCACTTACCTATCTACTTAGGTTGGTACTTTTCAAAAAGGTAAAATTCGCTATTTTCATAGTTCGTTTCCAACTTTATTTAGATAATAGTGTATTTAATTTAGTACCTATGTATGTGTAAAATGCCTCAGAGCCCCGAGTCTGCATTTGTTTTGACTTTCGACTCGAGTGTAGCACACGCAAACGCATTCGCAAAGCGAGAAATTTTGTATGAAAACCGGATAAGCGCCTTTAGCGGGAAATTTGGGAATTATGCAATTTCCAACAAAAATTTCTCGCTTTGCGAATGCTATTGCGTGTGCTATAATCGAGTCGAAAGTCAAAACAAATGCAGAGACTCGGGGCTCTGTTTGTGCGTATCTCACCCTAAAGCTTTGCATAAAACACAACATGTCCGCACATATTGATCTGAAATTGAAATTTGAATTCCGTTGATTAGAACGGCACGTGCGCGACTCGACACGGCTCGAATACATGAATCGATTCGGAATGATTTAATCGAGATATTGAATTCGGTATCGAAGCTTTCTCAGAATAACGTTCTTGTTAGTTTGCACGTGGGTGTACGGAAATGTGTGCGTAACTTACACTTGGTCTTATTAGATTGTGTTGTCAATGTTGTGTTACAATTCAATTTAGCGACCCCTCGTCCGTTGTAGGGCTCCGAAGTCCGACATATAATTCTTATAAGTTCATATGTTTATCCGCAGGTAAAATGACACCAACTTTATTGGCTACCCAAAAGATCAAATATAAACTAAATAGGGTGGATACTAGTGGCGGGTTAGAACTGCCTAGTCCCGTTCTTGTCTGGCCCCAATTAAAATTACCAAACTAGTATAAAGGTCATAAAACATTCAGTTTTCTTTCAATAATTAATTTATTTCCATTTTCATCAAATTGAATTATTTCCAGAGCAATGACCAGCTTAATAAATAATAGTTATTAATACAAATTGAATTAATTAACCTTCTCTTTGTGAACAAGTCGTAATAATTAACTGTTTAAATTGAATGTATTTGCTTTGAGGGTGAGTACGAACAATTGACAGTCGCCGTGTTACGTACACCTATCGTTTTCGTGTTACACTGCGCGTCAACGTCAGCTTGACTGCCGAACGTTGTAGCGTCACCGTGCAGTGTATTTCGGATACACTACTTATTGTCAAATATATTTTGTGCTGAGGCCTCTGTCTGTATACAATTGTCCGATGTACCGCAGACATAGAGTTGGGCGACAGGTAATTATGATATAAGATAGATAAGATAAAGATACATTTATTTCATACGAAGATGATTATCTATCTATACCAGATACACTGTGTTGTGTATGTATAATAATATGTATAATATGTATACTTAGGTAAGTATAGATAATCATTCCGATTTTGGTCTTATTTCGTAAGCTTTCAAGAGTAGAGTGAATAGGTATCTTCTAGGTAACCGTGCTACATCGTCGACCACGTCATTGCTTAACATCAGGTGAGTTTGTGGTCAAACGGTTGCCTATATTGTATAAAAAAAAGGAAAAAAAAAGGCTGTAACTTACACAAGAGTTTTGGTATTGTTTTAATCCTTTTACACTAAAAACTAGTTCAACCAAGTTGGCATGATAGAATGGGGCGGTATACTTCATTTACCGGGGTTAAATCACTCGGGGTCACTAAGTACATTTTTATTAAACTTGACTCACCGTGGTTATTTCCGGATTTAGTAGACTTTATTCACTCAGGTTTTACCTAGGTGAATTAAGTCCACTGTGTGGTAGACTTAATTCACCCATGCACGAATGTCTGTTTTTGTTCCACGTTGTAAAGAAACTTTCTCACAAAAACCTCCACTTTTACACACGGACTGGTTCTATTCTAAAGATTTAATTTTAGAGATAATAAGATTTAGAAATTTAATTTTTTTAATTCCTGGTCCCATCCCTACTTATTTGTTTGCAATCGGATACCGGATACTATATTTGCCGCTGACTGTCCTTTGTGAGTTAACCACGGTGTTAATTGATTTATTTACATTTTGACTGATTGCAAAGCAGTTGTATTGTACCTCATCAATATCAGTAATTTTTTTATGAAAAGAAATGAAATGAAAAATGAAAAACATTTATTCAACCCATTGGGTACAAACAAACACATAGATACAATAGAGAGAAAAGACAGTATACTACGTACATATATTAGGCAACACAAGTAACAAAAATGCCAGTGAGAACAAAAGTAGGCATTATGCGATTAAAATGGTCTATTTAGAATAATGTTTTTTTCGAACGCAAATTTCGGTACAATGCGATCATTTCTATGGAAATTTCAAAATATTGTCCTCGTGCTTACATACTGCAAGTAAAAATTAAAAAATAAACGAAGTCCAATAGTAGGCATCTCGATACTAAATCGTTCGTACGAGTTAGTGGCCAACTGTGGTGACGGAGTGTTTAGGCCGCCTTAAGGCCTCCGTCGTGACTTGACGACTGCTAGAGCCGGGATTGACAATTTAACGTGCTCTCCGAAGCACGGAAGCACTCAGCTGTAAATGCCACTAACAGTCACCCATCCAAATAGTAACCGCGGTGAAGATTGACTAAGCAAGTTACGCAATGACTGCTTCATGTATGTTTCTCAATACGTTCATGCGAAGTGTATTTGTATGGGACAGCTGATTTTTCCACTCACACAGTGTGACTTCCATAGGAAAAATAGTTTATTTGATATCGATGGGAAAGTACTTTCTTTTTTACGATGGGAGAATGCTTTACGCACCCCTTCGGGCCGAGGAGAGCACTTTAACCCTCCGAAGTCTCCGAGAGTAGTCTTATCTTCTTCTTCTTCTTTCTAAACATTATAATACTCTTTTGAAGCTGACTGACAATCAACGCACAGCTATATGAGTCCTAGAGGTATGAAATTTGGAGCGTAGTATCCTTATATAGTGTAGGGGTGCACTAAGAAAGGAATTTTGAAAAGTCGCACCCTAAATGGTCTAAAATTAGGATCAAAGATTTTAACCAAATAATGCGCATGCTGCTACCACGCGAGCAAAGTCGCGGGCTACAGCTAGTCATGCATACTCTTCAGAATGAAATAGACACGATTGCTATGCATAGCCGATTCCGTCTAAAACAGTTTCTTAGTGACTTTTAGTGCACAAACAGTGTTACATCTCCGTGAAAGTTACATAATGAATTTGCCAATAGCCATTCATAGCTGAGTTCCCGGCAGTCGTGTTTGCATTCTAAGATTCAGTCGCTCTATTTGTCTGCGACTGTACAAACGACATGGTACATTCACAAACAGTGCTTCAATCACTTAGCGCTTTATACTGATGTAATTCTACATGGCTGTTTTTACGCCAACTACAAATTAGTGTCGATTCTGTTGCTGCATTTTCGAAACTAACTTAATTTGACAGCTCTAAAACTATAGCCACCTTTGTTCGTTTCAGTTTATGAGAAAGGGACGTCAACATTTTTAGTGCTGTCAAATTAGGTTAGTTTAGAAAAATGTAATGACAGAATTAAAGCGCATTTTGCTGGAGTGCTAATCTTCAAAATCTTTCCCATGTGATTAATTATGGTATTTTTTTTGTTATTTTCTTTACTTATAAGTGATAGATAGATAGATAGATATATTCTTTATTGCACACCAAGAAAAAAAGAAAAACAATAAAAGAGAAATAAGTTTTAAGTATGAGGTATAATGGGTGGTCTTATAAGTGGTGTACAATAAAGAATATTTTATCTATCTATCTAAAACATAATTTATTCACAAAAATAATTACAACTAATACAGTATTTACAATATTTGCAAAATACATGTGATTTGAAAATTAATTTTGCCGACAGGAAGTAGTTCGATTACACTAGAGATTATGATTGGAGCGGTCATGAAAATTGGTAAAATTGAGATTTATTTTCCAAAATATAAAATGTTCTTTGACATTTGTTTTTGACAGGCGTCATGGCTCAGTCGGTAGTAGCTCTGCCTTCCGTGCTGTGGGTCGTGGGTTCGATCCCCACAAACATTTGTGTGTTGTAAACATAGATGTTTGTTCTGTGTCTGGGTGTTTCTATGTACATATTATAAATAATGTATTTACAAAAAAAAAGTATGTATTCTATCAGCAATCTAGTTTCCATCGTACAAGCTTTGCTTAGTTTGGGACTAGAAGGCGTTGTGTTAAGTGTCCGTGAATATTTATTTGTTCTCTCATTTTTATAACAACGATTCCAAGTTTTATTCGTAAAATGAGAATTGTCTAGATTCAGCTCAGTAAATATATCTATGTCTAAATTCTTGAGAAGCTGAAGACTCCAGTATTAAGCGTATGAAATCACGCACCAGCGTCTTTGATATAAATGAGAGTTGGAATCGATAGACTTATTTCGTCTTCTACCAAATAGTAAGTAAAGATCTTATATTTTAAGATACATTGGTAAAAGTAACTTCTTGTGAAAGAGCTGGTCCGGGGAAGTACTACTACCATACCTATTTCTCCCGCCAAGCAGTGACTGCTGTGTGAATCCATTGGTGCACGACCGGGTTGGATCCCACGACCTTAGGATCGGAAGGCGGAGTTGCTACAACTAAACCGATGCTTGCATAGTACGTCGTACATATCTACGCGTATAATCATGCAAATTGTTTCCAATTCGTCACAGAGTAATTAAAACAGTTGATTTCAATTCGGCTACGATCACAAGAACACAATGCTTACTGCTACGAGTTCGCTACGACAATTATCGTACGCGCGCTTCTATGAAATTCCGTAGGGTTGAACCGTTTGATGAAGTACCTATAATTATAGTGTTCCGCAAATTCGGACTAAGCATAGAAATAAGCTGAAAATAAGCGAGCTCGTATGAATTAGTTGTCAATATTGCCAATAGAGTTTTTACGCTGCCGTATGGCCCCAGACGTGGCCTAACGGCTGCTAGAGCTGAAACCTTAGCGTGCCCTCCGAAGCACTAAAGCGCTCAAAAAATAATTTTGAGTCTATGTTTGCCACACACAAATATTTTGTTCTTGTCTGGGATCGAACTGTCGACTCACAGTATCCCCACAGGCAGTGCTATTACCAACTGAGCGCGTTTGACGCCTGTCAAACTTTATTGTTAGAAACGGCTGATTGCATGACAACCCTACATACCTACTTGCATTCAAGTTTCGCTGACGTAACTGCGTATCAACATAATACGAATAGAAACACCCCTAATGTACACAGTCATCAGTCGAAGTGGCGTTTTACTGGTACCTATTCCACCTGCATTTACAACAAAACTTTTTGCGCTTGGGTATAATACATCTCTAATGTTTAGGCGAGTTTTGACTTTAAGTTCAGAGTGCTAAGGTTCAAGATACGGTATTTATTTACTTAACTAAGTCTTGCGACACAATAGGGGAGATATCGTCCCCATGTTACAAGACGCCTTTGTTAGATAAAATGTCGAGTCGATATAATACTCTACCGGAAATAATATTTTTTTATAAGCCCTTATGAACTCATTGAAGGGATATCTCTTGAAAGGGTATTTGTAAATAAATAATATTTGCTATGAGAACATATTGTCATTTTGTTGTACTTAGTTTTCTTCCTACGATATTTTTATTTTGTATTCAAAAGAGCAATAATTTGTTTTAAAAAAAATTTGGTTTGTGAATTTCTTCTTACAGTCCAATCAATGACTGACAACATTCGATGAATGATGAATGATGCGATGCATACCTTTTTTTTTTTTTTTTTTTTTTACGTGAGGAAATAATATTTACTTTTCGTGGGTTTACAAAAAATAGAATTACTATTTATGAAAGACAATAAACTTAAGTTATTTGAGAGTCATTGCAAATGACTTCTAGGTACACCACGTAAGTCAGTCCATTCTTCTTCTTCTCTTCCATAATGGCCTGTGTCCGTCATTTCGACAGACAATTTTGCCAATGTCAAGTGTTAAAATTGTAATAAATAAGTCAAGTCAAGTCATTTGTCAAGTCGGCTGTCGTTTGTTTTGAAAAGAAAATGGTGGATTTTCTCTTCAAAACCTAACACGAATTCTCACATTCAGAAAAACCACTTTACACACATTTATTCCAATGGCTCACACTTTATGTTACGACCTAAGTATTATTGGTTAAAATTCCACCAAAATTAAACAACAATACTCACAATAACACAAGAAAAACTATTAAAATAAAAGTGCTATGTGTCGTTTCAAAAAATGTCAAAATTGTCAGTCCATTCCCTGCAAAGGGGTGTATCTTTTTGACAAAGATTCAGTTTGCTTGTCAAACCAAAACTGCGAAATAAACACCCATGCTTCTTTGTAAACCTCTCTGGTCTCATTTAAATGGTTTACGTATATTTTTTTGAGTAAAATCATTTCAGAATCAAGCAAAATCAATTTATCCCTACCAAATACAACGTGAGTACGTATCACTTCCTTCGTTACAATATAAATACCATGGCAACTGGCAGAGTGCCAGCTTCCTCATTATCAGAGTATTAATTGAATATTCTGAGAATCCAGACGGCGCAGGCCTTCTTTTTGGCGGAAACATTGATTTTAGTCTTGTTTTCACAAGCTGTGATGGATGAAGTAGAGTTACAAGATAGCCAGTGTTAACTAATTGAGTATAGATACCTAGGTGTAGATTTAGTATATTCATATTAGTCTTCCAAAGCTGAGCTACCTAAAATGGATGCTAAATCTGTTGTCATCTCTTTTCGTTGCCATGCAAGTGACAATGATAGAGCATTTTTTAAAGTCGCACTAAAATGACAGTTGAAAAGAAATTGAAATAATTGTGAATATTGTAAATATATAATAATGTAATTAGTTGTAATTTTCTTTGTAAATAAATAATTTATTAGAAATTAAAAGGGAATAAATTGAATATATATTGAATATTTAGGTTGGTATTTTAATTGACGGGTTTAAGGAGAACTAAAACCCCTACTATCATAGAAACATACAAATCTACAGCATTATCGTCAGTATGTTCTAGAAAAATAAACAAAACTCAGTTGAAAAGAAGCTGGAAAAGTGCTAATGGTTCCACCGGGGTTCACTCGCCAAACTAAACTCTGCCCTCGCGGAATATTTTCATTTCGAGACACAAGATTTTTTACGTTTTTGTTTGTTCCATTCCAAACTTTGGTCCCAGAAGTGTGATGCAGAAACAAACTAGATAACTTGGATCAATACTCAAGTTGATATTTTTCTAGATTTTCCAAATAGTAGTGAGCCCTAGCGAATTTTATTGTTAGAAAATATAAAACGTCAAAAATGTATAGGTATGGTCTCAAGATTGGTCAATAAGAAATGTAATGTTTATACATTTTATTCGGCTTATATTCCTACTTTACAAGGAAGACTAATATATCACGGTGCGGCGTACATGCTACCGTGTCGCGCCTCGCCAGCTCAAGTCACGAAAATGCACAATTTTTCCTTCAAAATTAATGACAGCCAATGGTTGCCATTATTACATCACACGCTGGCTGGCGGCACGGTGGTGATGGGTCCATCACGGCGGATGTACTAGTCACCTAGTTAAGCAAACTTAATAATTTCGTAATCCAAGTTGTTTCCCACTTATTTAAAGTAAGTCGCTCAAAGACAACTTTCATAATAACGTCGCACGAATTAGATTAAAAATAGATTCCGCTGTAGGATCATTTCCCTCACGAAGTGGGAATAATAGAAATAATCAAGGCATCGCTGGCTCTACTCTGTATGCAAATGGCCGCCCGCAGGCACGGCTCTGACTAATTCACTGAAACAACGTTTTCTAGACAAAGATTAAAAGCTATCATGCTAAAAGTACCCATAATAGTATTGAGAATCTATCCTATGTAAATAGCAAATTCTATAATCGCCAAAAAAAAAATAAAAAAATTTAGATCACTTGATTCCAGAAATGTAATTTCTGAGTAATTTTTTTTCTGTTTCTTTCTATGCATTTTGTTTAGTATATTCTTTAGCAATTGTAGAATGTCAACGTGGAATTATTAATTATTATTAATTATTATTATCAATTATGAATGAACGATCGACTAAAATGAACAAATCTGTGCGTTACGCAACCTTACGTCTTCGTATCACATTGCGTATCAGCGCCAAATGGACTGCAAAACATTGTAGCATCACCGTGCAGTGTATCTCGCACATTTAATCGTGATCAATGCACTGATGTCGGAATCAAACCGCATCTGCCGGAAGTCTAGGTATCTACTAATCAGTTTGCAACAGATAAATATATTTTTCCTGAAAAAAACTCTAAAATAACTTTTTCCTTTGTCTTATCTTAATAACGTCTTTTTTGTAAGTAAAATAATAAAATTTACAGTGTCGTATCTGTTTTAAAATCCTTTTTGCTCTATGAGGTAACGCCCGTCGGATGCTGCGAGCATCTCGACTTCCAATCCCTAGTTACCTTCTATTGCTATTTTTTCTTTGAAACTTATAATCATAATACACTATTAAGTGTCTAATAACGCCTTGAGTGGAGTGGGATGACGAGATATGGGTTTTCTCGTGAGTGAAGAGTACCTGCCAACACTGTTTTTACCTAATTACAAGTTAATTGAACAACTAATCGAAAATTTTAAATATTTTTTTATTTTTTAAATTTTATATATTGTTATTTTTACAAATACTCTTGGACATTACACACAACGTTCTCATAATGGGATAAGCCGATGGCTACCCGATAGTAAGTGGGTTTCTCACTATTGTGTAATTTTTTGATAATATTTTGCTGTAGGTAATTCTTTTCACAGAATTCCTACTCGCTTCCTAGAATACGAGATATATTTTAATACCTCGGTAGACGAGACGCGAGATCGGCTTGAATGAATTCAAGAATTCCGTAGACGTCTACGGCGTAGCATCTCGTAGATGCCGCGTAACATTTCGTAGACATGGTCGAGGTAGCGCGAATAAATGTTTGCTACGAAGCCATTAGCAGTAATTGCAAGCTTCAGAAAACGGAACAAGAAAAATAAAAGTCAACGGAAATTTCTTAAAAAATTTACTGCATTCATCGTTTTACTGGTTAGTTTTTGGACGCTAAGGGGATTTTTGGACAAAAACTCCAGATATCCTCTTTGCAGGGGAAACTCGCAGAGGATAATTGGAATGAGTTTTTTGGGGTAAGACGCCAGTTAGTCCCACCAGTGGGCCAGCCGGTGAGCCGGGTGGGAAAAAGCCATTTTAAGTAGAATTGGACCCAAAGCTGTTATGTGAAAGATCAATGCCTAGGAATTATTTCAGTGGCTCAGAATCTCGGCCCAAAAACCATGAGTTAGTAGGCTAGGTTCCAAGTACCTTACAGCGCGGAACGAGACTGGCTAGTACCCACTTATTATTATGTTAGGTTACCTATAGCTGTTCCTTAGCTATTACTATTTGTTTGTTTCTTGTACGTATCTATAAGTTTCCTATATTTTCTATGTCCGTTCTGTATTCTCTGTGTGTATGTCAAATAAACGATCTATCTATCTATCTACCTAAGTACCTAGGGTTAACACCTAAGGTTGCACCTAGTATTAGAAATTAAGAGTAAAGGTATCCAAATATCAAGACAGAAAATTCATGAGAGAATTCTTTACAAGTTCACGTTAATTGTAGACAGTTTCCAACATTTTAATTATCTGTTGAATAACGAGCACCTCTATTCATCTATTCATTAGTTAATTGGAAGCACTTTATTTTACCAGACAGCGGATATTAATTGGGGACAGTTTGCTGAGTAAATTGTTTGCACACTGGCCGATATCGACACGATATCGGCAAATCTTCTGACTTCCTCTTAAGATGATGATGGCAGGTCATTGGGACTATTCTATTGATCGTAAACATCACAGGAAAGCAAATTACGCAATGTCGTGTACGTGGACGACGTGTTTCTTCCAGTTATTCCTATTTGAAAGCTGAACTGAACCAATTTTGATAATTTTTTTATGGTACTAAGGGGGCGGCCATAAATTACGTGAGGTGTTTAAGGGGGGGAGGGGGTCGAGTCAAATCTCATCTAATCTTACGTTGGAGAGAGGGGGGGGGCTCTCGGCAAATACCACGCAATTTTTTTTCTGATTGAAACAAAAAAAAATTATACTATTTTGGTCTATTTAATCCAGATTGTACATGCTTAAGATTTAATCTTAAGCGTAATCGTAATACGATTAAGATCATTCACTAATTCGTTCGAAAGAAAATAATTTCATTCATACTTCGACGTTATACATTTACTGACTGTCAAACCACCATAAAACACGTCAAACACGAAGCAAATTTTTTTTTCTTTTTACAACGCGTTTACGTAAGAAACCCACATTTTGAAAAATCTCACGTGAGTTTGGGGGTTGAGGGAGGGGGTTGAATAAAATCTCACGACATCTCACCAGGGGGGGAGGGAGGGACAATTTTTTTTAAAAAACACCTCACGTAATTTATGGACGCCCCCTAATCTGTCTGGAAGTAGGTAGGTATATATTATACTCTTTCAGATAAAATATTTTTTTTTTAAATCTGTTTATTAATGACGTAGTCTTGGGGTAACAAACAATTATGAAAAAAGATACAGCTGAATCGAAATCCTTCCTTTTTGAAGTTGGTTAAAAAGTACTTTATGATGTGAAAGAGTCTTTGAATGTATGAGACTATCACTCCGCTGATATCGTGTAGGTGTTGTGTCGGTGTCGTGTCGGTGGCAGTGTGTACACAACTAATATCTTGATGAAGGTGTCATAATGAGGAAGAAAATCATCAAAGCTTCTGGTATTTATAGAATGCAAAAAGTAGGGTTCTATAAATTCTGAATCGATGTTAGTTTTAGGGTTACGATCCCGTAGGGTTTCAAAACCCTTATGGTGCGACTTTGTCCGTCCGTCGGTCTGTCATAAACCGTATTATCTCAGAAACTATAAGAGCTATTAACTTGAAACTTGGAATAGTAATTGATCTTATTTTAAAAAGTATCGATTTCGACGTTGTTTAATTTGGTTTTTCGTTACGGTTTCATTTTAATAATAAATTCGAATATACCATAAAAACGTTTACATTGGTGTCCATTCTGTTGTTGCATTTTTCTAAACAAACCAAATTTTACATCACTAAAAGTTAGGCCGTCTTTTTCGTTACAATTTATAAGAAAAAGAAGGCAACATTTTTAGTGCTATCAAATAAGCATACTTAGTTTAGGAATCCGTAAACAAAATCGACACCATTCACAAAATTTTATTAGAAGAGTATTAAGTATCGATATTAGAAACCTACAAAGGAAACTTAACTGAAATGAGACTTCAGTCGAGAAATAACGATGTGAAGAAGATACAATTAAACGTTGGGGGCAAACAACACAAAATAAAATACAAACAAAGGAACATCACAATAAAATTATATTGAAACAAAACAAAAGAAACGAGGAATAAACAAAAGAGGCGGCAAAGTTACACATTTACAATTCAAGGAGGTTCAAACTTCCTTAATTGATTGTTTCGGGGGTCCCCTAAGCCTGCTTTCAGACGAAAAATATATGAAAAAAAGAAAAGTGTCAAGAGCGAGTAGTATACGAGGCCCGGTATGTAAATTTATATGTACCATACCTTTGGATGTTCGACATTTTTGAGATGGGTTAGCTAAAGTGACTTTGCTGTCATTCAGCTCCGAGCTAAAGAGCACTTATACTTAATGCTCGCCTGTATATTGTACATGTTTTAAGTTTAAGTTAAGTTTCTCTGTGTACTAATAAAGCATAAAGAAAGAATAAAGAATGATTAATTTTACCAATTTGCCATTTTCTCTTGGTTTTCTTATAAAAACTGGTGCAGACTTCGACTGAACATCGAGCCTAAGTTTTTTTGTGTGTATTCTAATCTAAACTAAACTAATTTGACAGCACTAAAATTATAGCTGTCTTTGTCGTTTCAGTTCATAAGAAAGAGATGGGAACAGTTTTAGTGCTGTCAAAGTTGGTTAGTTTTGGAAAATTTAACAACAGAATGGGGGGGGTAATCAAAAATAATGGTATTTTTGATGCCATAATAATATGATTTTTACTCTGATTACAAAAGATAAAGCTTCTTACAACGGTTACACTCAGTCCATCAATGATATTCGGATTCAGGTTTTATTTGAAGGAACTCTAAAAACAACTTTTTCAATCAAGTCGTTGTGCGTTAGAGTACAGCATTGGTACTGACTTAATTCGGAAGGCGAGCCGGCGTTATTGGGCTATCTCCCTTTGGTAAATTACGATGGTTTAATTACCAGCTTTTTTAGACTAGTTAATATTGGAAAAGTTAAGATTTGTCAATCAGACACAGGAAGACAATCTTCCAGTCGACGTCATTTGCATGGACACATTGGACACCAAAACCCGAGCTCGGCTCAAAAGCTGCAATAGTTTTCAGTAAAACACAAAGAGCAATCAATCATCAGGTGGGCCATCGGTCTGTTCCATCCTTTAGTTAAAAAACTGTCTCTGTCCGTCTGTAGAAGATAGAAGCTAGAAAATTAAAATTTAGAATAGTTATAGTTTGTTACAAACCATGAAGTTTTCAGAAAATTAGGGATTATTAAGAACGGATATGAAAATAAAAATATTTTTTACCCTACTGAGTGGGATATCTAATGAAAGCTTACAACTAAACTAAAATAATAAATATTCACGGACACTTAACACAACGCCTTCTAGTCCCAAACTAAGCAAAGCTTGTACGATGGAAACTAGATGGCTGATAGAATACATACATACATATTTTTTTTGTAAATACATACTTATAATGCATAGAAACACCCAGACACAGAACAAACATCTATGTTTACAACACACAATAAATGTTCGTTCCCGGTGGGGATCGAACCCACGACCCACAGGACGGAAGGCAGAGGTACTACCGACTGAGCCATGACGCCTAAACTAAAAGAGCTCTAAACTTACTTAGATTTTTAATTAAAAAACTTTGTTGAAGAAAAAATAAATTTTTGTGCGAAATATTTCCTTCCAGACGGATCTCTCCTCTGAAATGGGTGAAATCCACCAAAACTAAGCAACAGTACTCACAATAACACAAGAAAAACAATTATTATTCATAAAAAAGTGCTGTTGTTGCTCCCAAAAATGACTGCCCCCATATTGCAAGCTTGAACTGCTTTCGCTGCCCAGCATAACGAAAACAAGAAGCTTTTGACGGCAAAAAACGCGCTGAAACGCGCTAATGTCACTATTTAGTCACAGAATACCTATGGTTTAGTATGAAAACAGTTCAGAAAACCTACCAGGCTTAAACCTGGCACGTTTTTATGAAACCACGGTTACCCCCCCAGACCTGGAATCCATCTATTATCCTTAACTGTGATTTATTATAATAACAATGACATAAGTACATGAAGCACGTCTTAGCGATACACTTTGAGGTGACATTGTGTCTAATTATACTAGCACTTACCTCTAACCAAACTTAATAGCCTCTTCACTATTATCTATAGCCTATTACTACGTGTACCTACTATTACATATCCAAACACGTAAACGTAAATTAATTACGTTGAATTGTGTTGTTCAGGTGATTAGTTTACTGTTGTTAATTGTGTCTTGATTTAGTTGAATCTTGAATCGTAACATTTTATTTTATTTTTATATCTGGCAAGTTATAAAATGAGCTCATTAACGTCTAGTAATGTCGCTGACGATATCGTATAAATGTCATGTTTTTGGTAGTGTGAAAACGCCCTAGGCGTGTGAAAATTAGACTATTCCCATAGTAAATCTCTCCCTAAAAAAATAATACAACCGAATTGAGAATGTCTTACTTTTTCAAAGTCGATTAAAAAAAAACTATCACAATTACTGGACACTTATCAATAATTATCCAGTAGTAAAGTAATAGGTAACAATTCTTTTTTTCAAAATGCAAACGATGTCAATTCAAATTCCATTCAAAAATTTTCTTCATAAATTCAAAGCATTTGTTTGAACACGAATAAGGACAGTGCACACGCTGTGTACAGAACTCATAATTTGCATGGTTTCGTCTCAATGCAGCCCCAACTCAGAAGGCGACGCTCTTCCACGAGTATTCGGGGCTGGTGGAAGGGACAGGCTAGCAGCGATTTAGGATTTTAAACGAGTATCATTAAAAAATTCGTTTGGACAGAACCAGTAGGTATCGTTGTCTGATAAAAACTTGCCAGGTTTAAGCCTGGCAGGTTTTTTGAACTGTTTTCATACTAAGTCATAGGTATTCTGTGAATAAATAGTGACATTAGCGCGTTTCAGCGCGTTTTTTGCCGTCAAAAGCTTCTTGGTTTCGTATATCTGTATAGCCACGTCACTTGAGATTATGCTGGGCAGCGAAAGCACAGGACCAGCCAGTGGATGGTGTTTGGTCGATTTATATGCAGTCGAGATGTCATTCCTACGTAGTGTACACACGGCTATACGTCCAGAGAGATCCAATACAACCCTAGCCACGTTTTATACAACGCAAAAAATCGTTGGTAAGGTAGTATAACTGTATTCATTCGAAGTCTTCAACATCTTTACGTCTCAGAGTGATGGACTCAGTGCATTGCCTTACAGGGCACGTCCTCATTGGACTTGCTCTGTGAGGTAATGCATTGTTATAGGCAGAAGTTAATTCTTAACATCAGGTAAGCTATCAGCTTGTTCCATTACTTTTATCATAAAAAAAAAGTATAAACAGTCTATAGATTGATCTGTCGCCGAGTGTAAATCACTAAAAAAAATACAATGTTACCGTAACTTTTAATTGGCCTTCAGTGTACTGTATTATGTTTATCTTCCTACTGTATAAATACCTAGCTGTTAGTTTTCCCAAAATTATTAAAATAAAATAAAATAAAATAAGCTACAAATCAAAAATATACCTATAAAAAAATGCTACTGCGTCGATGTGAGTAGGAGGCACATAGTACTAAAATAACATTTTCACTAGACTCAGAATTTATCTACTTGTCTTGATTTCTGGAAAAAAGGATTCACCTCCATTTTCAAGCACGTTTTATAATGTTTTTTTTAAATAAGACTAAGCAATTTTGAATTTGAATAATGTAAGCGGTAAGCTTGTAACTTGGACCTCACCTAACACATCCGCAAGAATACTTGAAACACAATGCGGTGGCCGCGGCGCCCTCAGGATTCAGTCGTCAGAACACTTTTGCACTCACTCAGTAATGTCTGGAAGGCTTCCTACATACCCACCTTTAATATCATACACCCTGTTCTTTCTGTGTACTATGTACCGCGAACAACTATGGAGGAATTGGAATGTGAACCCTGACTTGGTTCGGTTCAATGTTTAGGGTACCACTGGAATAATGTTTTGAGCTCTTTTTATATGATTTTCTTGTATGAGATTAGCTTTCAACCGATATCGTGTAGAAATCGTGTCGGTCGCGGTGTGAAAACAGCTAGACCGGCATACAAATTTTCAAGTTTTTAAAAACTTTCAAGTAGGTACTCTATTGAAATCAGCCACGTATTCCGTTTGCAACTAAAAGTCAGACCACGCTAAGTCAGTACCTAATATTAAGTGCTTGAAAACACCGTTTGTACCCCAAAATCGATTTAACAGCCTCTGTACCACGAAAGTTACTATGTAATGGTACCATTTACAGATATTTTTAGGGTTGCAAATTTATGCAATAGCAGACAGCGTGGTCAGACTTTATTCCTTCATTCAGCTAAACAAGCAAACCTCGTTACAGGCACATTTCGTGCAATGCATTACGTAAAGAACCGCTCTTGTCCGGTAAATACAGGTTTTTACCGGTTAAGCCGGAACTAGTTGGATATGCAAAGTGTTGTATGGAGGCTGGCGCTGTGCAAAGCGAATTTAGTATGGAGTTTTCAAATGAGCTAGATACGAGATACTACGAAACAAATAAAGTGCAATTAAATTCAAACACGTCTGGTTTAGTTGTGTTTGGAATAGTAAATAGTACCTAAGGTTTTGTTGAATTCTTTGAGACAATCTTTTGTAGAATAAACTTTGTTCTCTTGCTCTTACTTTTAAATTAAATAAAAATACATTTATTCATTAAAATAGAGTGTTATTTACATTGATAGAAGGCATATGAATTTAATGCGATTAGCATTATTTATCGATGTTTCTTTTGTGGCCTTTCTGATATTTTATATTTTCTTCTATTACTATGACAACGATCCATAAGAATCATGTAGAAATATATCAATATAGGTACCAACATTTAATAGAAAGTACTTATCCAACTTCAAGTTGGGAACTTGCCAAGTTTTGTTTCTTAATAAAACACTGTATTTTGCATTTTGCAAAGAATCTGCCAGGTGTCTGCAACCTCATGAGTGTGAGTCGTGTGCTTTCTTCATTGCCCCCACAGCAACCTAGTGCAGTAATTAGGCCACCGAGACTCACTCAAAGCATACGCTGAAGTCTTGAAAAATTGCTGACTGTTTAGAATGAGGACTGTTTTTAGGTGTATGACTTAATATAGCGTTTTCACACAGGCAAACACACGGCACCACATCTACACGATATCGTGGCACCGCTGACGCGTCGGCGACCACGACGGACGATATACTTTTGTTCGAGCAACTCGACATGTCCGTCAAATGCCCATGTAAATTTATGAAAATTACGTATCTAAAAACGTACTTGATCCTAATCGTCCAAGGAATCTCGTGGACTATCCATTTTGAACTGTCAATACATTTTAAAAGGCTTTTAAGCTAAATTTATGCACAATCGATACCCATCCAACATTATGAGAGTGCCCCTCCCTAATGGCTGCCTTAAGTAGGGTATTTCACCCCCAATAATCTTTTACGGTGTAAGAACTTACCTGGGGGTAGACGCGAACAAATTTGAATCGACGCGTTACGTAAATCTAACTTATTCGAGTCATATTGCGCGTCGACACCAGCTCGACTGCCGAACGTTGTAGCGTAACCGCGCAGTGTATTGGTACCGTTACGATACGTTTGTGATTATCACATGTATTCGTGCTAAGGCCTCTGGGCTTAAATAAGTTGCATAAAAGTGGGGATTTGCCCATCGTTTCTGAGACTAAGCTTTCAAGAGAGGGAGAGAACTTTCTGTATGTAGGTCAGGGAGGTTATTGCATGCTAATATGATGTACCTATTAATATTACCGTCAAATATTGCATGTCTTTTTTGACCTCCAGCCCACCAGTGGGAACGCCGGTGGGCTCGATGGGAATAAGCCATTTTTGAGGGTTTTTAAGAGTTGTTTGTAGGGACATGACATGTTCTGAATAGAGTTCTTTAAACATAAATAAATGTGAATTGTCATTAAATTGGGTTTCGAGACAAATATCAGAAATAAGAGTAAAAATATTATATCCAAATCCAAGCAAGTGAATAAAAAACAGCATAAAAGTAAAAAAAAACAAAAATAAACTCGAAACTAAAACCTGTATCGATTCCCAACTTAATTTCACAAGCAGTGTTAAATATAAACTTTCCTCCTAAAGCGGGCAGTGTTGCCCGTTATTGGATACTTATTATTTATTACCTCGTAAATCACGACACAGTGTTGCCAGCCGGAACAAACTAATACAATGTTGGTAATAAGCTTCGTTCGAGCTAAGTAATACCTCATTGTTTGAAAATCTGATATTGATCGCACGTCAATGTACGAAATAAATCAATGCTTTGCGTTTGTTCACTTTGCAGAGAAGTTTCATAATACGTTCATAAACAATTGTCTTCATGTTAATTTTTTTTTTACATTTGCACAATCACTGTAGAAGAGACTAAAAAACACGCGGCATTAATTTCCTCAAAAATTAAAAAAAAACCTAAATATTGGCCGTTTTCCCACTACCGTTTTTTTTATGATAAAAGTAATGGAACAAGCTGATAGCTCACCTGATGTTAAGTAGTAACTTCTGCCTATAACAATGCATTACCTCACTGAGCAAGTCCAATGAGGAAGTGCCCTGTAAGGCAATGCACAGCGTCCATCACTCTGACACGTAAAGATCTTGAAGTCTCATGTGCCTGTAATTACACCGGCGCCCTTACCCTTCAAACCGGAACCCAGCAATGCGAGCATCGCTGCTTGGCGGCAGAAATAGGTACGGTGGTAGTACTTCCCCGGACGAGCTCTCACAAAGAGCTCTACTACTAACTGTTTGCCATGACCTGTGAAATACCCCCATTTCGGACTTATAGGGTAATTATGTTGCACCATGTATAAATAAATGAATAAATATTCATGGACATTTTACACAACGGCTTCTAGCATTATAAAAAGAAATATTTAATTTTTGAAAGTCCATCAAAACAGGGTAAAATGTTTTCGCCTTACTTCAACGAACTTGTCAAAGGATAAATAAAATTTAGTGCTACACAAGTAATTTATTCTAAAGACGTCCAAACAAATTACCAGTTTTATTGTTTACGACCGTAAATTGCAGAATAAACTTAGATGAAGCCTCTAGGGTAACTACGTAGTTAACTAAGCCAACTTTGTTTAAAATTTTGGAGTCCAGTTTAAAGTGGATTTCGCAGTAATGATGTTATTTCATAAGCCATTAACACTCAATTTAAAAGTTACGTCAGTTACAGAAATACTTACCCCCTATCTTATAAAAATTTAGAGTAGACATAATGTCCTGATTACGTATGGTAAACAAGACATAATGTCTACTCCAACTTTTTATAAGATAGACCATTAGTTTTAAGTTGATTTTAGATAAAAGCACCGGTAGCTTATTGGTAGCAAGCCCGCCTTTCGTGATCGTCTGATGCTGATTTTACCAAAAGCACAAAGAGCAAGTTTAAAAATACCAATTAAAGCTCAAACAAGAGGCATCAGTATTCGTAGCACACGGTCCCGGCTTCGATTCCTGGTTCGTTGCCGTTTTAGTGCTGTTTGCTTCCTGGCTGTTTTATTCGTTTGATAAAGTTCGTTGAGTAAATTAAACGCTTTCGTTGCTTTTTAGCTTTACTCAGTCTGGGTAAACGTGGACTGGCATGTATATTATATACCTAGGGCACTACTATAGTTCTTCTTCTTCTATTCTACATAATATATATATCCTCTGTCGACGGACAGAGGCCATATATGTAGAAAAGACATGTCGTCAGACAATTTTGCCAGTGTGAAGTGAATTTTTTGAAATAATATAAATCAAGTCAAGTCATTCGTCAAGTCGGCTGTCGTTTATTTTGAAGAGAAAATGGTAGGTACTGTAAAAATTTACTTCTTCTAACTATAGTTATGGCCTCTGTCCGTCTTTTCGAATTTGAAACACTAGTTCCATGTTTGAAATAATCAAGTCGAGTCATTGGTCAAGTCGGCTGTCGTTTGTTTTTTGAAGGCAAAATGGTGGATTTTTCCTTCAAAACTTGGAAACGAATTCCAATTAAGGAATCTACTATATACATGTTTCAGTGGCTCACACTTTATGCTGCGACCTAAAGTAAGCTTTAACACTTGTCTTGTACAATGTCTAAAGCTGAGTGCCTAAGGCGATAAAAGGCTATGGTTCGAAATGACTCAAAATGGATACGAGTGGCGTTTGAGGGAGGTGGCTTATGCCCAGTGGGGGGTCACTACAAGCTGCCTATGATGATGATGATGGAACAAATGTGAAACGTCTCTACCGGCCACCCATCCAAAAATAGCTGTGCCGAATGTGCATTATCTGTTTAGATAATAACAAAGTTTTGGATGAAACAGCTGATTCAATAATTTCGCTCATTTCGATGCTTTTTGACAACTTCAGTTGAATATTTAAAAGCGTAATATTATTTAACCATAATTATCAACATGTTGATCAATAACCATTTGTTATGGATAATTTATCCCATTGTTCGCTCGATAATTAACATGCGTTTTTACGTTACTATGAGTTGACGACAGAATACGAACGTATGGTTCAGTGCTTCGTCATACTACTAGTATAGTATTATAGGGTTATCCCTATTGAGCCCGCTGGCTGGCCCACTGGTGGGGCCGATGGGAAAAAAAATACCAACGAGCCCACTATGCTAATGAGTGGGCTCGATTATGATCTGTGGTCATACACACGGCGACACCTCAACCTAACCTTTCCATCCAATGTTACCTTGCAGATACTATTAAGAGCTAGTCAGCTCTTGATCTGGTTTTTCTGTAAAACATCTCCAATTTGATCGAAGAATTTTCCGAAAAATCCTTATGAATTTTACTGAGAAAAAATGTCATCATTTCAGACTGTGGTTAAAACTACGTTGACAGAAATGCAGCTAGACGTCGTAGAATTTCACATCACGTAGTATGACGTAGCCGGCTAAATCGTAGCACGTAGCACATCTCAACCACACCGCCGGCTAAGCTATGGTGACCACGTTCACCTTGGGAGTCATGATAGCTTTGTATTTTGATCCACTTTACGTGAAGAACAGATAAAAACAGCTACACACTATCGTTATGCGCGTTATTCGCACAGCCTTAAAGACAACATAGAAAACGGTTATTCCATCGAGCCCACCGGCCGGCCCACTGTTGGGCCGTATGGGAAAAAAATCCCAACGAGCCCACTATGCAAATTAGTGGGTTCGATGGGATTTTTTTCCCATACGGCCTAACAGTGGACTCAATGGGAAAAAAGATGTCCGCAATGGTCCGCTTGCTTGGGGTGGTAAATTAAATAAACAAAATGAACCAAATACCGACTTTTTTGGAAGATAATACTAATTAATAATCTGTATTTACTAACTCTACACACAACAAAATTCTTATGAAAGATAGAAATATTTTTTCTAGACAACAGTGAAAGTATCGACTGGATGCACAAGAGTTTGGATAGCTAAAATAAGCATAAGCATACGAAATTTAATAATCTCCAGCACACACAGGGTGTCCCGAAAATTTGAGGTGATTTGTCACGGTGTCACGGTCCATCCCGGTCATCCATCACCATGCATTCGTGAATTATATTCTTTGTACAGCGCTGTGAAAACACACCTGTTCCCGAATCGCCCTATTTTTGTATTTTTCGGGATGAAGTTTGCTTATCCCGCTTTGTATCGGGATGTTCAGATTTTTGTATTAAAAATTATAAGCAAATAGGCTTGACACATTTTGTTTTATCTTTTAGACCCATCATCATCATCATCAACCTATATCGGTCCACTGCTGGACGTAGGTCTCTCCCAAGACGCGCCACTGAGCCCGGTCTTCGGCTCTTCTCATCCAGTTTTTGCCAGCTACATGTCTCAGATCGTCACCAGACCCAGGTAGGTATATGTTAAATCAAATACGTAAAATATTGATAAAGGACAAAGTTAGCAATTCTCTCTGATAATTTTGGTTTTCAACTCAAAAGCAAAAATTATTGACCAGTTCTGTAACATAAAAATACTTACGGTCATATTCATATCGGTA
The DNA here is from genome assembly GCA_918843925.1 of Eulithis prunata. Taxonomy (NCBI): domain Eukaryota; kingdom Metazoa; phylum Arthropoda; class Insecta; order Lepidoptera; family Geometridae; genus Eulithis; species Eulithis prunata. The sequence goes on along the minus strand of OU974014.1, from coordinate 1,720,750 downwards.
GCTGAGGGATCCACTAGCTCAAGTAGCTACTTCACCCATCAATGTCGTTATTTTGAATACACAGCTTTGGAACATCAGCTGTCACATGAACTGTCATTTATAGTTTGACAGCCAGAGTAGCATGGTTGCCGTTTCGGCCGTAATGTGGCGGTATCGAAAGCTTCGCAACATCGCAACAGTTTTAAATCGTTTCCCGGGGCGTCTCCGGAATCCAATAAACGCAGTTCATAAAAGAACTTTGCGCCGTAATATAAAATAGCAGAGTAAGCAAATATTGCGCTATAGTTTGAGGTTCTAAAAGAGTGCTTTTCTAGAAAATTCTGAAGATTTTAGTTGCAGAACTGCATTGCATAGTTATGACGACCTGCGAGTGACAAGTTTTGTAGCCTCTGGCTTTGGTGCTGCTAGACGGGTTTTTATAAAACTAAAGTAAATATATGTACGTATCTACGTATAATTCAGTAAGGTTCTTTTTTATGTACAAAATAAAGATTTAATCATCATCATCAAATATATATACAACTCTTTTGAAGCTGACAGAGAATCAACGCACAGCCTAAACCATAAGTCCTAGAGGTATGAAACTTGGAGGGTAGTATCCTTATATAGTGTAGGGCTGCACTAAGAAAGGAATTTTGAAACGTCACACTCTAAAGGGTAGAACGCGAGCAACGCCGCGGACGACGGCTAGTAAATTATATTTTTATTCGAGTTTACTAAAAAATAAACTCACTTACCACACAAAATATTGTATGAGGTGCTAGAGCTAGTCTTGACCACTACCGTTCCAAACTGGATTCGGACTTTGACAGATATTCATTAATGTACAAAAAAATTCATGATTTCTCTCAAAATCCATGGATTATTCTAGTTCAAATATTCCCAAATATGTACGTAAAAACTTTATCCATTCTAAAACTTACGTCCAATTCAAATGTGACCATTTAAAGTAAATAGCAAAGGATTATTCTGATGACTTTCTGATGAGTGTATGGCATGACAGTGTTGCCATCAAAGCACCGTCATTATAAGAGGTTGTTACTTCCATACGAAAATTGTGGTAGTTTTACAAGCAGTTATTACTGACTAGGGTTGGTTTTACTTACGCTACTGTACGTACTCACGGTTTTTGCTATAATGACAGTTGAGTAAGTAGGTACATTATGTTTGACCATAGATCAAATAATAAAATAGGTACTGTTTGACAAAGTCGAACGGTCTCGTATGCTGACAGAATACTCAAGTTTTTGGAGGATTCCTATGAAAATTTATACTACTTAAGGCAGACTTGGGGTCCGTTCACACAGACCGGCTCGGAGAGCATCGGCGCGCATTTTTCTTTTCACACAGACCGGATCGTATACGCTTGGAGTTGGTCGGAGCGGAGCCGCCAACTATTTCACATAGACCGTCTGGAAGAGATCTGAAAGCGGATGCGCTCGGAAACGGCTGCGCGAACGAGAAAAAGTACGCAATCGGAGCCGGTCAGCTCCTCTTATTATTTCACACCAAGCGCGTTCAAGCATTCTTAATGACAAAAGCAGTGCACATGCAAAAATAAACCTTACTACAAATACTAAAAACTCTGTTTTTAACGTGATAAGAATCTGCTCTCCTCTCCGAGCCAGTCTGTGTGAACGGACACTTAAGGTATTCTTTTGAGTTTTTTTGAGTTTTCTGTGCGAATACAACTCTCACTCTATTGGAGTAATAAGTATCAGTAGTAAGTACCTATTATTAGTAATTATGTTTAAAAATCAGTTCAAGTAAATCTATTTATACAAAATTACAATATAAAAATTATAAGTACCTTTAAGCACGGTAGCGAGAATAATTAACTTGTGTTTACTCAGATAACTTTTATCAAAGAACACAGTTTTAAGTATATTAGTGTATCTGAATGGAAACACACGTTTTTTAACATTTGAGGATCAAAGCAAAACGTCCTCAACCCGAGTCTTTCAAAACATTTTCCATATCAAAGTGAAACACGACACGCGACACGTATTTTACCAGCGTTAATTAAAATCGTTAGTCAAATTGATTGTTCTCAACCCTTTAGCCATAATTATAAGCGCTTTGTGAAATACACACACCTCGTAACTGCCTCTATTACATAATCCAATTGCGAAATTAGTTCGAAACTTCTAAAATAATTTGTGTGAGATCTGTATGTTATTTACCGATATTCTTGTCTCGGTATTATTTATTTATTTGTACTTTACTAGCTGTCGCCCGCGGCTTTGCTCGCGTGGTAGCAGCGTACGCATTATTTGGTTATAATTTTTGATTCTAATTTAGACTCTTTAGGGTGCGACTTTTCAAAATTCCTTTCTTAGTGCACCCCTACACTATATAACGATACTACCCTCCAAATTTCATATTTCTGGAACTTATAGTTTAGGCTGTGCGTTGATTGTTAGCATGGACTAAATATATATTTAGTCCAAGCTGCATTTTCTACCTTCCTTGTGTTTCCTGTCTGCCTCCAAATGAAGGCTTCCTGTAAAAGCAGGAGTTAGTATAGGTACTGTTTTAGACTTAAAGTCTATAAACACACCCTTTATTTCACAAAGTGATAGGCGCAGTGCAATGCATCACAGGGTGCCATGTGCTATTGGTTTGTTCCATCATTAAAAAAACTATTTGGATTAGGTTTTGTTCAACAATCACTGTTATCTCAAACTTTTCCGTTAAAACCCTTAATCCTCTTAACTTTGAACCAATAGCACCAGTTTTGATTTCTCTGTTCTTAAATAATAAAAAAATACAGATTGTTTGATTGTGTATATCGGCCAAAGTCGTAAATTAAAGCCATGGGGGCAAAGTCACTCCTCGTGACGTGATCTCTCGTGAGAGGAGAGTGAATTATAGAGAGGAGAGAGATATATCAATCACACTCACATTTCGTTGTTGAGACCGACAATATTGAGAAGTCTGTGGATAACCTACCCCTTCTTCTGCTTCTTGCAGTCGAGTAAAAATAACATCAGTCTACTATATATTATAGAAACTAGTGCTACCCACTAACTAGAGGAAAAACTCTGGAAACTGTCGTAATCTCCTAAACAGTGCAAATAGCATTCGGGCAATTAAAATAAATTCGGGCGTGCGCTAATCCAGCAGTGTTTATTCACATGCTGGTATTTTCAGCTTGTTCCGAGGGATTAGTGTGAGCCGCACTAATTGGAGGATGTGAAAACAGGCGTTCTCTTTGCTTAGTACGTACTTCCTCTCATATGTAGGTAGAGGGTAGATTTTTGAGAATTGGTGGCCAGTGTGTGACGAGCTACTTGATCTCCATCGTCAATGGAACTTTTTTCTTTGGTTCCTGGTTCAAAAAAATCGGACAAATGCCGCGTTACGTAAACTTATACATATAGAATTATACATATAGAATAGTTACATATAGAATTATAATGCACAGTGATGCTGTAACAATCTTCAGTTGGTATGTCGTTGACGCGCAGTGTAAATCAAATACTGTTTGGTTTACGCGACGTTGTCAGATTTTGTGCTGAATTCGCTGTCTGCCATTTCAACGGACACTCTCGGAAGTGTCAGGTGATTAAAGTTGGCAGCTTTGGCGGTAATTTTCTTCAAAGCAAAAGGGACATTTCCTTTCAAGCAAATGACGGAGGCCGTATGTTGAAGACCCAAAAGCTTTACTTAACTTACTATGTGTAATGTTATGTTCTAAGGCTTTGCTTTGAAAAGTCGCTGAATTATGTTTTGAACAAAAACTCAGAAAGCTAATTTCAGGAATAAAATATAATGCACACTCATTTGCATAGTGGGCTCGTTGGGAATTTTTTCCCATCTGGCCCACCAGTGGGGCTAACCGGTGGGCTTAATGAAAATAACCCAATTATGTTAGTGGGCATCACGGTACTTGTATATTTTATCAAAGCCACATAATTATGCACTAACCTAGTAGTTCGATAAGTTAGTCTCTACTCAATAAAGATCTCACTTAAGTAAACTTTTTAGAGTAGGTTAGATACCCACCTCGTATAAGGCAAGCGGTAAGTACGGACTTATGTACTGATTTATCTGATGTCCTTACAAACAAAACAGCAAAATAAATTCTGCTCTTCAAAATGTCCCTGAAAACAAGATGGCGGCGATCGAGAAGAAAATGGCTGCCGCACGCCGTAAATCCGGTATTGTACCTAGCAATTGTAGGTAAGAATGAATTGTTTCGACTTGCGTAGGTACTTAACATGCCAAACGTTTCGCAACAAAAGCTCAGCTTAATCATCGTTTATCTGAACGATTACAAATTTATTGCTAGAGAATCGCAATGAATATTCAAGACGAAGTGAACACCTGCAGGGTTTTAAAGTTTGGTTCACACTGACTTCTTTGTACTCCGATGCTTTACGTAATTTGTGTTACATTTTGTATGTATGTATTATATACTTATTAACCTACGTAAAAATTACAGTGTTATGTTCTAAAAAACGAGAGTCAAATGTATAAGAAAAGTAGAAAATGACGACATAGAAAATTTTACTGATTGCACTACAAATCAATCCGATAGAGGGCGTTAGCATCTCTAGTATGTACCTAGTACTACGTTACCTCAGTGGTAGGCTAAGTACAATATTTCATGCAAGTAACTAATTGAATTTCAATATAAGATCAAAAGCTACTTTTGAATAACAGTGAGTGACTATATTGGTTTTAGAAATGCGGTTTGGTATTCAATTTTCACATAGTGACAACCACAAAGCCCTGAGGACTGTCTGGCTTCGGCATAGTCAATATATCAGAAACGGTATAATCTAAGCGATAAGCTTATCAGTTTTATGCCTCTTTTTTGATCTTTTGAATTAGATCATATTCTAAGTGCTAAGTTCTCTATATTTACGTCTCAGAGTGATGGACGCAGTGCATTGCCTTACAGGGCACGTCCTCATTGGACTTGCTCTGTGAGGTAATGCATTGTTATAGTCAGAAGTTATCACTTAACAACAGGTGAGCTATCAGATTGTTCCATTACATTTATCATAAAAAAAAAAGTGGGATGAACGGGTATAATATAATACTTATTTTTTGCATTCCCATTCGTGCCACCAGTGGGACGAAACCCAGTGGGACAAGCGGGAATGAACGATTTTTTAAATCATTTCCTATACAACTTTTCAAAGTTGGTCTTCATTCATTTATTCAGTGTTCATTCCTGGTCTCTGTAGCTTAGTTTTAGGCTCTATTCTTCATGCAATAGGTTCGATATTAGCAGAGAGCATGATCAAGTTAGTGCTTCTGCGTTCGATTTCTTACCGGAAGTTCGCATTCGGTGTAGTAGAGCCTTTAAGTTTACAACGCAACGTTTATTCGCACGTTTACGACCCGACTCGGATGTTTAGAGCGCTTTTTACGACCGTCCGAAATTACCGGATGAAAGACGACTCAAGTTTTAAGCGAATGGCTTCAAAGTAAAACTAAGTTCAAAGTAAGCGAATTCCTATAAACCTTGTGGTTTCCTTAGTGCAAAATAAGTTATACCCGTTTTTTTAAAACGATAAATAAATTTAAAAAATAAGTGTAAACTTTTTTCCGGTCAGGTAAATTGTTTTCTTCTTATTCTTTTATTTATGGCCTTTGTCCGTCGTCATTTCGACAGACAACTTTGTGCGTAATGTCAGTGGTTTGAACAAAAATATAATGAATTTCTACTTGGTTTAAGAATAACTGTCCTCAATAAAGTTTTATATACCATATACCTACAGGTTAGCTCTTCAGGTTTCAGCCGATATCGTGTATCGTTTTGAGAAAACAGTCAATCTCAACTAAACTCGTGGTACCATTAATGAGTCAAAATGAGAATAATAGGACGAGTGTTAGGGATAGGAAATTTTCTTCCTAACCTTCCCACCAGTGTTTTTTTTTAATGATAAAAGTTATGGAACAAGCTGATAGCTCACCTGATGTTAAGTGGTAACTTCTGCCTATAACAATGCATTACCTCACAGAGCAAGTCCAATGAGGACGTGCCCTGTAAGGCAATGCACGGCGACCATTACTCTGAGACATAAAGATCTTGAAGTCTGATGTGCCTGTAATTACACCAGCGCCCTTACCCTTCAAACCGGAACACAGCAATGCGAGCATCGCTGCTTGGCGGCAGAAATGGGTACGGTGGTAGTACTTCCCCGGACGAGCTCTCACAAAGAGCTCTACTACTACTACTGTGATAGCAGTGTGAAGGTTAGTTAGTTTAAAAACCGCTACCGCTCATGCCTTGTGCCACATGTCGGGGGGTCATTATAACTGTGCTGGATCGGTAACATTAAGTTTGAAGTCGCAGTAAATTCTCGCTGATTGTTTCTTGTATTTTACCTTCGCTATTAGTAACAACGCTGTAAATGTTACGGCTTACTTGTTCTTGTTGTTTTGGCGGTGATACGTGGATTTTCAGCACGTTTTCTTCTACCGAATGAAAGCAAATGTTGTTCTGTTAAAAATCGTATACTTATCTGTTTCATGGCTCAGTCGGTATCGGTCAGTCGGTCGGGTTCGATCCCCACCGAGAACAAACATTTGTGTGTTATAAACATAGATGTTTGTTCTGTGTCTGGGTGTTTCTATGTATTATAAGTATGTATTTACAAAAAAATGTATATTATGTATTCTATCAGCCATCTAGTTTCCATCGTACAAGCTTTGCTTAGTTTGGGACTAGAAGGCGTTGTGTTAAGTGTCCGTGAATATTTATTTAATTTTTATGCTATATTTAGCTTGAAATAATCGGTGAGTGAGTAAAGTTTGATTTAGGTGTAGAGCGGCAGAGACAAGTAAAGACCAAGTAGGACCACGAAACCACAGACGTAAAAGTAAAATAAATGTTTAGATATGGGCGAATCGATACATCTCTGAAAAGCTAGCTAAAAGCGTGAATTAGTGCGCACTTCTACTACGGACTATAAAAACAAAACGAGAACACAGTCATGAATAGAAATGGTATTATTGGAGGATTTAACCTGCGAGTTTGAAGCGAATGTTACGTTTATTGGTAAATGTTTTAACAGGGTTCCAATGTTCTAACAAAAACAGACTGGTAATAAAACATTTTGTAATGTTTTTAGATCAATACATTCGTGATTACTAACTGTTTGGCCTAGTTTAAGTGCTCACTCTATATTAAGTGGGCCATGGTAATAACTCATATTGAAAGCACTTCTTCTTCTTCTCTTCGTTAATGGCCTCTGTCCGTCATTTCGACAGACAATTTTGCCAATGTCAAGTGTTAAAATTGTAATGAATAAGTCAAGTCAAGTCATTTGTCAAGTCGGCTGTCGATTGTTTTGAAAAGAAAATGGTGGATTTTCTCTTCAATACCTAACACGAATTCTCACATTCAGAAAAACCACTTTACACACATTTATTCCAATGGCTCACACTTTATGTTACGACCAAAGTATTATTGGTTAAAATTCCACCAAAATTAAACAACAATACTCAGAATAACACAAGAAAAACTATTAAAATAAAAGTGCTATGTGTCGTTTCAAAAAATGTCAAAACTCGTGTTCATTGAAAGCACTCCTGAGATTAAAACTTTTGACGTACCTTTTAGATGTCAGATTCAACAGTCTAAACTCGATTCTATATAGGTTACCTACTTATCTTACGCGAGGGAACTCATGCTAGGTATGTAAAATCTCCTCTGTAAGACCTTTTTTGTTGTGGGTCACACTGGCAACCTAAAAAGTATTGTACAAAAAAGTGACAACAAAAAGTGAAAACCAAAAAAGCTTTAGCAAAAGGACAAGCTTCCAGTGCCAGAACAAAATTTAAAAAAAAAAAAAAGTATTGTTTTATTTATGACTGTCAACTGTCAGACTATAGGTAAGCTTAAAAAAAATCCAACTATTTCAGCTGGAACCCCATGTTAAGTTTGGCAAACGCTTGACTAGTGTTTGTATTTTTTCTCTAGTTTTCGTTTTTGCTACGGATTTGGGTGTTTTAGAGCGTTTTTTCGTAATTACACCGTTCAGACAAACGGCTGGAATTGCAAAGCAATTTGGCTTACAGCCATATTCAGTAATGGCTGCATCTGGTTGATTTGTTACAATACCAATACATTGACTAGTGGTGTGGTATAACCATTGCCCGATAGTTATTGGTGAAGTAGCCTAGGGTCAAATATTTTAATGGTTACAAATACATAAAAAAAAAATGCATTTATTGCCTCGGTAGATATTATAAAAGGTACAAGGTTATATTAACAGTAACTTCGAAGAGGGCTAAAGGGGTAAATTCAGCATAGACTGGATGCAAGACATCCAACGCTGGTTTTCAATTTACCCCTCTCGGGTAGATCTGCACCGAGAAGTGTGATGTAAAAGCGGCCACAGAAAAAAATTATATATATAATAACAGCAATTTGTAATCAGACCATATCTATATTAGGGAATATAATAAAAAAACAAAAAAAAGTGGTAAGGGGCAAAAGTGGTTGGACAAGGACTCTTGGAAGCATAAATACAAGCTAAGCAAAAAAGTGTTCAGAGTCAAAGAATCAGTTTGAAGGACAGGCACAAGTAATAAAGCTAAAATTCGCATCAAAATACCACAACAAGAGCTATTTTTGTATGATTTCGTAACGATACAGTTGAATGTGTTATTTGTGTTTTCTCTAGTTGTATCTAATTATGTTTTCTGTTTTGTTTTTGTTTAATTTATGTTTTTAAAAGGGAAGTTGTAATTTTAATTAATGCCAGTATTATAAATTGTATATTAGATTTAAGGTACATAATATTTTAAGCTATTAGATTAAGTTTCTTGTAAAACAGAACGCGTGTCGCAGAGGTTGTGCGCCACGCCCCTTCATTCTAGGCACTCCTGAAAACCAGCGCTAAAGGAGCCACCATGCACCTTTAGCATTTGCTGAGCGAGTACCCTTTTTACGCATCATTCTCTTTAATTTAATGCTTATTTAGTTGTATCTTTGTGTTTTTGCGTAAAATAAATAATTTCTATTTCTATATTAAGTTGGAATACTCCCCCAGTCTGTACCGGGACAACTAATGAATCTCGCTCGAACGTTTAAAACTGACTTCGAAACTACAGAAATCACTATTTCCCTTGTCACCTCCACTGACAATTACCGAGAAGACGTGGAACTTTACCGACTTTCCAAAGAAAGTTATTCAATATCGACTGGAAAAAAATCACTACTGTATGATCCGTTCTGTAAGTTTCCAAGTCGCAAGTCAAACTGGCAGCGTAATTAACTTTCTCATTGTGCGGAAGTTTTTATTAGATTTTTTGCTGGAACTTTGACTTCGATGTGTTAATTGGTTTGCTGTTACATAATTCTTTGTAGATCTGCTGATTGAGTACTGGTTTTGTGATTAAAAAGTTGACGATTAGTAATTAAATAACTAATTATGTAAAGTTAAAAGGATTTGATGAAAGATTGGTTTTGGAAAATTGAGCTAGATACTTTTATGGGAGTAAACTAAGAGGGTCATGGAATATCGAAAATTATCAGCAATCGACATACGCGTGACTCTCCTTACTGTGTCAAAGCAGCACATGCAGGTCGATTATTCACAAAACCGACCAACAATACACTCAAAATCATTCTTTCTGGACATTTCTTATGTAATTTTTTTTTTGTGAGGTAATGCATTGTTATAGGCAGAAGTTATCACTTAACATCAGGTGAGCTATCAGCTTGTTCCATTACTTCTATCATAAAAAAAATAAAAATATTATGGCTCCCTTAAAGATTTTGTATTCCTAGTAGCCCTTGCAGTTGTCGTGATATAACGTACTGTCTTCTTTGAGCTAACTTTGAGAAACAAACTATTAGGGAAAGGTACCTATATCCCTTAAAGTTTGAGTACCAAGGTTAGATCCAAAATTTTAAATTCAATCCAATGTCTTGTTAGAACTCGTTACTCACTTATCCCAAGTTGTTCCACTAAGAAAGTGGGCTTCCTAAGATGCTAATTGACTTATCCAATTCGACCTGACCTTCAGGGGTGTCGTCAGAGGGTCAGCTGCAAACGGGGACCAGTTTGTAATGTCTTTTTGACGAGTTGCTAGTTAGGTATTGTTGGCAGGCGTCATCTGACTCATCAGAAATGTATTTTGAAGTTGTATTCAAGATAATTTTCATTCGTGTACAAGCTTTGTACTTTTGCAACAGTTTTCAACTGGTTACTTAGTATTAGTCATTATAAGTACATGTGAAAGTTACACAGAATAGGCATTGTGATATTTTAGAGTTCTTATAAAACATTTTAGATTATTTTTGTAAATCTGTTAAACTTTAGCTATTATTCCAGTAGGAACATTTATAGTCAAACTCACACTTGGCTGGTCTTCTAGGTACTCTCTGCTATGGTTCATTCCACCCAACTTATTTTTAAACCAACGACAAGTCTTTGTAAAATGATTCAAAAAGCAAATAAGAGTGGTTCTTTGCAAGGAAATGTCGGGAAAACTAAAAAATTGAAAGAAAAACTGAAAAGCTGCATTCAGACGGGACACAATAGAACCCTGACTTTGCTTTTCCGTTTTCAAGTCTAATAGAAAGTAGGTATTGTGATTGTAACAGATACTAAGTAGGTAAATAATCCTATATAATGTTTTATTAGTTACCAATTTTTGTGCAGCACTGAAATAATTTTTGCCGTGTTGAGTATTACATGTACGTCGCCGAGTCGTAACTTTTTCTTCCGTTGAGGCCTATCCAAATTGTCCACCTGGTAAACTTCTACAGACTGACATGATGATGATGACACTTCCCCGTCACGCATACGAACAATACGTTATTTCTGAGGATGTGCTACTCTGAGACGCAATAAAGAGTGAGTTGTTTTAAAAATCTCCTTCTGTCTAGACTTACAAGTTTCAACATTCGAGTATTTTCAAATTGAATTTTCGTTTACAAAGCGATTTCAATTAAAGAAAGTTTAAATCATTGTATATTCAGAGCAATATTTCAATGTAATTAAACTTTCAAGCTAAGACTAAGCTTGGGCAGAATTTTAAGGACTTAAATAAATGTCAACCAATGCGTCCTACCTGTCATGACCTATGCTGCCGAAACGTGGACACTGACAGTAGGGTTGGTCCACAAGCTGAAAGTCGCTCAGCGAGCTATGGAGAGAGCTATGCTCGGAATTTCTCTGAAGGATAGAATCCGGAACGAGGTTATCCGACAGAGAACCAAGGTGTTCGACATAGCTCAGAGGATTAGTAAGCTGAAGTGGCAGTGGGCCGGCCATGTTTGCCGCAGAACCGACAATCGTTGGAGCAAACTAATACTCGAGTGGAGACCGCGTTTAGGCAAGCGTAGTGTAGGACGCCCTCCGGCTAGGTGGGGTGACGATCTGAGACATGTAGCTGGCAAACACTGGATGAGAAGAGCCGAAGACCGGGCTCAGTGGCGCGTCTTGGGAGAGACCTACGTCCAGCAGTGGACCAATATAGGTTGATGATGATGATGATGAAATAAATGTGAAACAGTACATAAACATTGTCGGTCTTATTCCAGAACGGGGACTAAAGAAAGTCACGGTTTAAACGTCAAGGTTTATACAACCCGGCCGAATTAAGCGGTGTAGCGGGGGAAGTATCGAGTTCCGGGCCAGGTGTCATGTTAATTCGGCCGGGTTGTATAAACCTTGACGTTTAAACTGTGACTTTCTTTAGTCCCCGTTCTGGAATAAGACCGTGTGTATTTGCCAGGTTACTTTCACAATGAACTTTAAAAGGTTAGTCAAATCGTTGAAACTCCTGGCGAAGGTTACATGTTGTTAGATGAAAGTGGCTTCACGTTTACCGATGTAGAATCTCTTTTAAGATACGCGTCCAATGGGTCGGAATCGGAGCGTACGGGGCGATAAGATTAGCTGCTTTGTATTTTCTATGGTACAACGTGCACTGGATTGGCATATCTGCGCATAATTATATTGTTAACCTTTTGACCGTCGGATGTTACCCCGGGGAAACATCCGCATCTCTAACATGAAATTTTCGAAACCGTTCGTTGAGGGGTTAATATCAACGCCTCATACGTTGTGTACGCTCCAGTTCAGACTCAGTGGACGCGTAGCTTTAAAGACAGATTTACTGCGCTAAGCAAATGCTGGTGAAATAGTTTGTAATTTGTTCCACTTCTGCTTATGAATTGGGGGGTACGTGTTTTGGGAAGCCAAAAGTGTTAAATTTTTACCTAGTTTCATAAAGTTGAAAAATAGCACAAAAGTATGTAGTAAAATATTTGAAAAGTTAAAAGTTCGTGTTAATGCCAGGTCTGCCGAAACAATACTGGGGAATATAAAATGGAGGAATGATTTACACAAGTGTTTGTTGTTCAAAATTACGAACATAGTATCATAGTTTTACGCTTTTACTTCGTGATACATTCTGTACCTCTATCACGAAAAAATCTGACAGTCGCCGCGCTAACGCTTTCTAGTTACATTGCGCGTCAACGCCAGCTCGACTGCCAATCGTTGTAGTGTCACCGCGCAGTGTACCTCGGATACGCTAGCGTTTCGATACGTTTGCGATTGTCACATTTATTCGTGATCAAGCCACAGATCTGTTAGCTCGAGTGGTTTAGCCATTGCACTGTAATACCTGAAGCCTCTGTAACAGATTGTTTAGAGAACCCAGGTCGCATGTGATAAGGGAGGAAGATGAGTCATCATCATCACCACGAGGATCACAAGACTCTTGCACTTTATGAAATTCACGTTCGTTTGGTACCTGTCTATGAAAACTATTCGGCCTAGTTTATTTTATTGGTTTTTTTTTAAACTCCTGAAAATAATGGAACACATACACATTTAGCTTCCATTATTTATATATTCTCACAGGGTCCTATGACAGTCATGGTCCTAGCAGAATAACAGCGCCTACTGCTAAAACAGTAGGCAAATTGCTGAGCTAGGACCCATTTGCTGCTGTGGCAGGCATCATACATATAGGCACCAATTTATGTTATTTAAGTATATATTTATTTTTCCTTTTAAATCCAGTGCTTTCGATATTTTTATTATTATTATTTAATTTTCACTTGTCTATATGTTTTGTATGTTGTGTGCCATGTTAGTAAATAAATGTATGTCTATGTCTATGTCTATGTCTAATAGTTTTAACTAATTGTATGAATTATCCTACGAGTGACTAGACTGAAATTTTATGAACAAAACACAATTTATTTGTACAAAATATATTTTATTTATTAACACTTTCAATCGTTGAAGTAAGCTAACAAACTTAATTTATTAACAACTATTTTAAACAATCTATATTACGTTACACCCAACGGCACGTTAGTTAACTAATTTGTAAACTAAATCGCGCCGGACTAAACACTGCTCTTGTTCTCTTTCTTGTTCCCTGAGCCCCGAGTCTGTGCATTTGTTTGGACTTGCGACTCGATTATAGCACACGCAAACGCATTCGCAAAGCGATAAATTTTGTACGAAATCCGGATAAGCGTCTCTAGCGGGAGATTTGGGAATTGTACAATTTTCCCAACAAAATTTTTCACTTTGCGTATGCTTTTGCGTGTGCTACACTCGAGTCGAAAGTCAAAACAAATGCACAGACTCTCGGGGCTCTGAGCACTGTGAAGGGTAGACCGTTGCGAGCTAAATGAAGCGTTTGTGCATAATAGTGGCTGTTTTCGCTCTGCCATCGATACGACATCAACACGATATCGGAAAGCTAAAGTCATAAATTTATTACTAGACGCTTTAAAACCGTGTCGGCACCTACAACGACATTTTTCTTCGAGCAACTTACTGCGGCTCGTTGTCTGTCACAGTCGGCCGACTTCACTTTACTTTGTCACACTAAGGTAAAAAAAATCTTAGCACTAGTGTTACGGATAGAAAAAAGTTTTCCTAATTTTCACACCGTTTTAATGCTTTGTGGTTACGTTATGCATTTGAAAACAATCCTTGGCACAGTTGGCACTAGTGTTATGTACGGACAGGAAAATGTTATATTATTCACAGTAGACATATCCATATCGTGTAGGTGTCGGCATCGGACAGTGTGCAAACGCCCAATGAGATTTTTATCATTAATATCATGCTAATATCCAGGATTGAGCATTTTATTCGTCTGCAGGTCAATGACCTCGTAATCATAAGGTAGCTATGATATTAAGCTGAGTTCTCACTACGCAAATAAAATTGTGTATCAGTAATAATTATTTGTTTATTTGAAACAAAAAAAATATACACACTACTTATTACCTAACACCCGAATACAGAAACTTTCATTTTACGCACCACTTCGAATAGCCCTGCCTCTGTTTGACATTAGGTACATACCTACTAATTGGTAAGAGATGGTAATTTAATCCATTTAGCGTTTATTTGAGCGCAAATGTAGTCTCTTTACACAGCGCAATATACGTGGCAAAAGAAAATTTATTAAAAATTTCATTGGGATACAAAACTTCGTCAAAGTAGGTTTCTATCTAAGCAATATTGTTGATAATTCGTTTGAAAAGAACCTTGCTCTAATATGTTTTAAAACTCTTAATTTTATATAATAATATGTTTATTTATTTACATTTTGATGGGAATGCTTGAATTATAAAATGATATAGTACTCGTACATACCTAAGTGAACGCTGTAGGTAAGATGACGGCGCACATAGACAAATTTGAGGCACATAATTATATTTAGGGATGTGTCTAGTTGGTATTTCGAAAACTTTTACGGATAGCAACATTTTTAGCGAAGAGATTTATTGGTTCCGTTTGCTGAAAGAAAACATCGCTTACAAAAAATATTTAGTTCAGCACTAACAATTTGGCAGACACTCAAATTGCTTAATTAACAAAAAAACTCCGCCAACTTCTCACTTAATAGTTTGAAAATTGCTCATTATTAAAGTAGCATGTTGCATTTTACCCAACTTGGCACAAAAATTTACAATTAATATTAAAATAAAAATTACTCAAATTGTTGTGATACCAATAACTATAAATTTTGACGAGTTTTAACGCACATGTATAGTTATTATGAACGTGATACAAAATTTAACGCCTATAAATACTGATAATGACTTAACCGTATGTATGGCTACTATCACCGTGTCCTAACCTATGATCGTTTTGAAGCTTAGGATCAGGTTTAAGATATTTACATAATTACATAACAACAAGAGTGCTTTTTACCCTCAAAAGTTGACAGTTCAAAATGCTTTTATAATAAAAAATTTGCACATTACTAGTATACGAGGGTTTTTAAGGTTCCGTCCAAAACTGTACAAGAAAGTCATGTTGAAACGCCCTATTTAGTTGTGTTCCGTTTTTCCAAACTTGATATATGACGCTAACATAATCTCATAGAACAGAACAAAGTTTACTTTACAGAACGGAACGTTAGTATACTTAGTCATCAACACAAAGTAATAAAATACCAGGTAACAGTGCTACATGTACTATATGTGAGGAACTGATGCAAATACCTAAAAAACACTATTTTCCTCAGCGTCTGTTTGACCGAGAAAAAGTACATACAAAGTTACCTATAGTCCACGAATCTAAAATTTAGATCACTGTCGAATTATTGCCAACCAAATCACACAGTGCGTTTAGATAGAATATCGAGCTATGATTCATATGAAACCCTGAAAAGGTCCAATTAGAATTCAATAGTGGTCCACTCTAAGCTTTATTGATAGAGCAGAACAGATTAAATAAAAACTTTTATTTGACATGAAGAAAACAAAACAGTGAACCACAGAAGGGATACACAAGTGAAGGGAAATGTAAACCAAACTAAAAGAGGGTGGCACTCAATAAAGTGTCTGTCAATGCAACGTCCAGTCCATGGAGAGGTCCCTGGACTGCGTCCGCGAGTGGAGCCCTGGCGGTGCGTGTGGCGCACCGCGGGCCGCATGTCAGTAATCCAGGGACTCTTCATCTGGAGACCTTTTGCGGCAGCAAAGACGCCATGCGGCAGCTAACGCGCAAATACCCAGAGCAATAGCCAACCCAGCTCCCAGAGCGGGGCCAGTCCAGTCTCCGCTACCAGCGTTTCGTTTCCCAGCACATAACTCAGCCGACTCATCATGTAACTGTCCCAGGGGTATTCCACCGAGCGCATCCCAATATCCTAGCCTTCGCAGGCTATCTTCCGAATAAGCTTCTTTTGAACGCTTCTCCTCAGCTGTCCAAAACTTCGGCTCAGTAGAAGTGACATTAGGACAGTTCAGAACCCCGTTGCAAATCAATTGGGCAGGAATACAGAGCCCTTCTTCTCCAGGACAGATGAAATCACAACCTAAACCGTATTCCGCTTTAGAGCTGTCCGTTAGTCGTGACGTCATAAGTGTACCGTCAGAGTTTCTAGGCATGTGAGAGAGACCGGTCCAGATGATTTTAAAAGCAGCACGAGCGGGTGATGCACTGCCGATGAAGACTATTCTGATGGATCTGGTCTTTTCCTTTTCAATGACCAGAGGATCGTCTAAAGATTCAAATCCAAGTTCACCAGAGGAGAAGATTGGAAGTTTCTTGGTTTCTGAAACGTTGCCACCACATATGGATAAATAAGGTTCGATCCTTCCTGGAAGGTAAATCTGGATGTTTCCATCTTCACAATGTCTTGAAGCGAAGTTGACGCTTTCGAATCTCAAGTAAATGTCCTTCTTTTCTTCGATCTCTAGATCCCATATGCATTGGATTCGGTTCGGAGGTTCAGTGTAACCTAAGGCTTCTAAATGAGGGTACACTATTTCACCATCGGCTGCTGACGCTGCTATGATTGCTGGTCCACATAGAGGTCCATGAACAAATTCGTATCGAGCTTCAAAAAGTGGTGATGGGTTTTTGAAGTAAGACGCTGCTGCGTGTGCATTGTCCACTATCAACTGAAGGTTTAAGGTCTCACCAGACGAGACTACTCTGTAAGGTCTTGCTCTGGATACTGTATTGGCGTGCTTGGCACATATGCAGGATCCTACTGCTTTTTGAACCGCTAAGTGGAGGGGAAGTGGCGTGGTGCTTATGCCTAAGGTGGTGTTCGCTGCTTTACCGGGTATGGGCTCCCAGATGATAAGCTTATCAGCTCGATCTTCGTAGCAGTTTTGACAGGAAACTGGCGTGTAGGGATGTTCCTGCAACAATACAAAAGTGATTTTATTTATATTTATATGGGTTACCGTAAGTGGCATTTACATCTGAGTGCATCCGTGCTTCAGAGAGCACGTTAAACTGTCCGTCTTGGCTTTAGCTGTTGGTAAGCCACAACGGAGGCCTAGGCGGCCTAAAAACTCCATCACTAGAGATAGCCACTAACTCATACGAACTTAGTAGGTTATAGCTATATAGTTATGCTTTCTGTTACCGTGTAGTGTAACTAGCACTCTATATTATTGATCACCTTTCATCTCTTTGATTTACTTTACTTTGATAACGAAAGTCCCAAAGCCGTTTAGTTTTCAAATATACCTGCTCATTACCATAGACAATATCTAATTTCAATGGACTGAGATCAGTCCCTATAAAACTAATTAGGACAACCACCTGGTTTCGATAATCTTTCAAAGGACAAAGTCGATTACCCTCGAGTAAGAGATTACGATAGCAACAAAAGAATAGCCTAAAGCTCGTCCCAGTTCTGCCATACTTATCAAATAAACAATGCGTCTTTAAATTAGCTAGTATTTCTTACTGAAAAAGCCCATAATGAACCTTTTCGGTGAACGGTTACACCAGATTATTCGAAAATGAAAACATTGAATTTTCTTCGCCTTATGACAGGCGTCATGGCTCAGTCGGTAGTAGCTCTGCCTTCCGTGCTGTGGGTCGTGGGTTCGATCCCCACCGAGAACAAACATTTGTGTGTTGTAAACATAGATGTTTGTTGTGTCTGGGTGTTTCTATGTATTATAAGTATGTATTTACAAAAGAAAAATGTATGTATGTATTCTATCAGCCATCTAGTTTCCATCGTACAAGCTTTGCTTAGTTTGGGACTAGAAGGCGTTGTGTTAAGTGTCCGTGAATATTTATTTAATTATTTATTCTATCGGGTCACAAACATTTTGCCTCCCATATGCGGTAGCAATTTATTAAAACTGGGCTACCAGCCTTTTAGAGCAGAATGAATATTATTCGGGTCGCGATAACTTTTATATAATGTAACGAACGGGGCAAGAAGCCAACTTCATTGGCGTCGCATTACGTTACGTTAACCATGCTGAAACAAGAGCTGGTTAGTCTCATGTGCCCGTTATTACCAGTAAATCATAGTCTTCCAAATTGTAACTGGACCTTCATGGTGGTTAGTGGTTACCTTTGGTCAGTATGAAAATAGACTTTGTATATTGTACTAGCCGTCGCCCGCGGCGTTGCTCGCGTTCTGCTCTTTAGGGTGTGACGTTTCAAATTTCCTTTCTTAGTGCAAGGATACTACCCTCGAAATTTCATAACTCTAGTACTTATAGTTTAGGCTGTGCGTTGATTCTCTGTCAGCTTCAAAAGAGTTTTATATATTGATTTATGATTTATTGTATAATGTTTTTCCCTGCCCAATATACAAAAGGCGTTTGTATCATTTTCAACAAGTATCATAGTCTAACCGATATTCTGAGCACCTTATTGATGCTGCCTGCTCTCATGATCTGGATCGGTTAGATTTTTTATAGATGGTTTGCATCGTAATTTATATAACTTTGAACTAAGTATTTCAAGTGACACAACTGGGAAAACGAAGTGCGCACTGCTACATCGTAGCAATGGGGATTTCTGGAAAAAAAAACTGAAATCCCCACTGGTAGGGATTTCTTAGTGGGGATTTCTGGAATATATAAATTCGGCACACCCACACTTTTGATAGATTGACGACATTGTTGTCAAGTGCTATCTATCTCAAGGATGCCTGGAAGTGATCGCTTTTAGTGATAGTGAATCCCATTGTATCCCAGTGTCGTTATTATGTTTCTTTCAGTTGTAAAATTTATATGTAGTACTAGGTGCCGCCCACGACTTCGTTCGCGTCCCGTTGGATCCCGTAAATTTTTCGGGATTAAAAGTAGCCTATGTGTTAATCCAGGTCACGGACAATATATATTATTTCAAGTTTCATCCAAATCGGATCAGTGGTTTTTACGTGAAAGAGTAACAAACATCCATACTTACAAACTGTCGCGTTGGAAGTAGGATAGGATGTAGTGTGCAATATAGAAATGTTTCCTATCCATTGTGAAGGTCATGGAAAGTCTACAAATGCATGGTTCATTTAGTTAACATCCTAAACCTACTGGAGAAAGTGTAATGGAGAAGACTTGTCGAGGCTTTTTTTAAATTTTTTATATCTCACCTTGAAATTGACGCTCAAAATCGTAAGAATAACCCTCGCGTAGATTCTCTTGTCCGTCACAAATCTGTATAGGCAGTGCACGTCCTCTCCCGGCGGCGCTTGTTTGTACACTAAAGTGTTGAGAGGTGACCTAAGTCTTCCAGCTCGTTGCTTCCAGGAGGCAATGACCTCGTCACACGCGGTGCCGGCGACAGGCTCGCCGAAACGCGTGTTGTTGAAGAAGTCGTAATGCGCCCAGTAGTAGAGAGATGACCTATGCAAAATGAAAAAAAAAAAAATTGGCCGAATTTTCATCCTGTATTATAATGTACGTACATAGTATCTATATAGTAAACTTGGGGTCTTTGTGAAAGATTTCATCCGGGGAAGTACTGCCACCGTAGCTATTTCTACCGCCCAGCAGTGATGCTTGCATTGCTTTGTTCTGGTTTGAAGGGTGCTGGTGCTATTATAGGTCCCTGACTTTTAACACCTTTACGTGATCTCAGATGGACGCAGTCCGTGAGTTTCGATATCTAATCCCCAATTGATGTGCACTGTGAGGTAGTTCTATTGTTAAAGGAAACTGCTTCATCTTCTGTTTGTTCCATATATTTCTTATAAAAAAATTTTTTAGAGCCTAGATATTTATGTATGGATAGAAGGATCAAATGATATTGGTATCTGATAAAGCCTTCGGGCATGCATGATAAAGCAAGCAAAGGCAAAAAAAACTATGTTGATTTCAGAATTTTCATATTCCCACACATTATTTAGCAGCAGGGAACAGATATAACGAGCTCTACCAATCAAAATGTGGTCTGGTGTTTGTGGTGAAAAATTAATTAATTGTCGTCAACATAAAGTGGTCCCCGTAGACTCGGTTGAAATGGAGTCTGTGGTTGCATGTGGTTGACCGGGGCAGTCCAATCATCGAAAAAAGTGGTTGTTTAAAATTATTAACTTTAATGCAAATGATCGATAGTTATCATGGCAAAAAGAATAAACTGTATCCGACCGAACCAGTCGGAAATTACAAGAGAGAAATAGAATAGAATAGAGCTTCCTTGCTTTACCTAAAAATAAAGAAGTTTGTAAAAAGATACGAACAAGATAGATAATTTACTACAGCGGCAATATAATCTGATATGTTACTCTGGATTCAATGCCGTCCTCTACAGAATTACTATACTTCACCCCCCTTGTGTAAGAATGTACTATTTCTAAAAGAGGTAAAAGCAACGAAATATCTTTATACGACACTTCCTGGGAGCATCAGACAGTCTGATACTCCTGGGAAGTTTAAAGAGACTTCCTTTTGAGAAAAGTTAGGCAATCAGTTCACAAACTTTGAGGAGGAACAAGAGTGTAAAATATCTTACCCACTATAGCTTCCAGTCTTGCTCTCAAATCTCACAAACATCGCGTTACCGGTGGACACAAAGTCGTGCTTTTCCATTGGACGGCTGAAGGTGTCACAGAACGTCTTGATGATGCGAGCGTCGTCTGGACGAGGCGCGTCGTACAGAGTGAGGGATTCCCCACAGTCACCAGTCCAGGGGACGATGGGGGACTCTATCCGGTTTATGCGGAAGCTGTTGGGACAATTATTATTGAAGCGGAAAACTATAGAAGAGGGTCTCCCAGATTGAACAGAAATTCCTTGCTACTTCAATGCAAAACCAATTATTATGCGCCGGTAATATAGTTAACAATACTTTTGACCTCAAATCCCCAAAAAAATAAACAGACGTCATATGTAACTTACCTTGGAAAGTAAAGCCTCACAACCTGGCCAGGAAACCCCTGCATCAGGTAAGTGCACGACGTATGCGGCGGATACCAGTGCGCCACAGACAGGAATATGCCCTCCGTGTCTCCAGACTTCTTCAACGACTCGGCAGTGAGCAGCCAGTCGCAAGTACCGACCCGGGAGCCCGGGGCTTCCACGTGCCCCGGCCAGTTACCCACGTTGAAGTGGAACCCAGTGTTTAGGAGAGGACCTGGTGGTATGTTGGTTTTTTAAGCTCTATGAACGGCTAATAGAAGATTCTATGTTTCGCCCCAACCCCCTGTCTAAGATTCTACTCCTGCTATGCCTATTTAATTTTCGGTTCTTTGGGAAAACTCCTCTTTCCCAACCCCCTGTCCGTGGTTTTAGGTTGCTTTTCCACCATAGCTCCACGTTGCTAAGGATGTGTTTCAAATCGACCAATTGTCAAACACAGTTTAGCTTAGCTCTGATGAAAAAGCACCCTTACCTACTCCTTCTCTGCCTAGTTTCTATTCTTTTCTAGACATTATGCAATGGGCTAGCTAAAACAGCATTCAATAATGTGTTTAATTTAAGTGCAAATGAACTAACTTAAGATCTTATTTTAAGACTAACCTGCCGGAGAACTAACGAACTCCACAAACAGATCCTGAGAGGTCCCGATGATGGAGTAGGGGAACTTGCCCATGCCACAGAAGGTGCCGATCACGGCAGCAGACTCGTCCTTACCGTCGTAGACCTTGATGTAGTCATACGGGCAGTTTTCAGATCCTGAAGATAGATAAATATGTTGGCTGCCTTTGTAGTGAAACCGAATGAGACGTAAGAAGTAAGTTCGATTTCAAAATATATTAAAAAGAACTTATTCAAAGAACAAGCAGACGGCCTCTGACTACAGCCAATTGCAATCCTTACAGCGCATGTCCATCTATATGTGTGTTATTCCACTTCATCTATACATTTTATACTTACTGAGTAGTTTGGAGATTAGGCTATTCATAGGTAGGTATTATCATCATCATCCACAGCTCGCTGCTGGGTATAGACCTCTTACTGTTTGTGCTAATCTCATCGAAGTCTTAATTGTCTGCAAAATTTGCAACATCGTCTTCCCATATGTGGGACACGTTGAAATAACCATTATTTTAGACAGAGTAAAACCAGTGCCGAACTGGAGACGTTCTGGCATCATCATCATCATCATCAAACTATATCAGTCCACTGCTGGACATAGGTCTCTCCCACTGAGCCCGGTCTTCGGTCATTCGTTCTAGCATGCTTCTAGTAAAAGGCAGAATAGCAACCAGCAGGTAAGATTACTTACTTTTAGGATAATAATGAAAAAACTTTTTTATGTTTAGCTGAAGTTTCTTCGCTCACCTTCACCACAGCTATTAAAATAATACCCTCAGGATTTAATAACGCAATT
This sequence comes from Eulithis prunata, assembly GCA_918843925.1. NCBI lineage: Eukaryota > Metazoa > Arthropoda > Insecta > Lepidoptera > Geometridae > Eulithis > Eulithis prunata. Next base: position 1,698,242 of record OU974014.1, on the reverse strand, counting down.
TCTAGAACTACTAGATTTAATGCTCCATTATTGGCCACTGGTTATTTATTAGGGCAATAAATTTCGCTACCACGTACTTGAGGAATTATGTAAAAATATAATGGAGAGAATGTTTGATATTGCTCGGATAGCCTCGTTTATCATCCTTTTGTTTAATAAAAGTTTGCGATAGTATGATAGGGGCGGTCTGCATGGAGTAAGTTAGTAGTTAGTATGCAAGTTTATAAACTTAAATTTATAGCTTTTCAGCACTGTAGTACATAATGTACTTATCTAGTAGGTAGATGATTCACTCTGCCTATGAATTCTGAATCTTTTCTTCTATCTTCTTCATCAATATATATAAAACTCTTTTGAAGCTGACAGAGAATCAACGCACAGCCTAAACTATAAGTCCTAGAGGTATGAAATTGGGAGGGTAGTATCCTTATATAATGTAGGGGTGCACTAAGAAAGGAATTTTGAAACGTCACACTCTAAAGGGTAGAACGCGAGCAACGCCGCGGGCGACGGCTAGTTAAATATATAAAACACTTTTGAAGCTGACTGACAATCAACGTACAGCCTAAACTATAAGTCCTAGAGATATGAAATTTGGAGGGTAGTATCCTTACATAGTGTAGGGGTGCACTAAGAAAGGAATTTAGAAAATTCGCACCCTAAAGGGTCTAAAATTAGGACCAAAGATTTTAACCAAATAATGCGTATGCGAGCAAAGCAGCGGGCGACCTTCCTTCTTACCTACCCCCCACACCTACCCCCTGGATGGGTACGTGCACTATAATAAATGTACTTATTATTTAAGAAAAACTGTTTTTCTTTTTTGTATACTACTTGCTAATTTCGTGTTGCGTGTTTGCTAAATCAATCATCTACGTATCTTACAAATTAAGTATGGGATCAAATAAGGGTTTTAATTAGCTATTCTTCTGGCGTACTGGGAAAAACTGTACGACCCGATATTTTGTTTCTAGTGCTAATCTTGATCGCTCTAATAAGTTGATCCCCGATGTTTTTGGAAGTAGTTTTATTTAACCCGATATAATTTGCGCTAACCCCTACCACAGAATAGATATAGTCCCCTACTAACGACCACATATTGAGTCAGTCTACATCGCAATCCCAAACAAACAGTCTCTTTCAAAACTAATAGAATTAGGGAAACTTTTTGATTGTTCTACCCTGATCGGCGATGCAGGCCAATAGAATCATTTTGAGGACTCTATAGACCCTTTTATCTAAATTGGATCGAGTCAACTAGCTACTATGACCTTCGATTGACCCCGAATGTCCCTATTTGTCTGGACTTGCAGAAGCAAAGCCTTTTTGTGTGAATATTTGATAGCAATCCAATTTTCTTGTATTGAAGTGATTTTGAAAGAGATTGTGCGTTGTTTTTACGGTCTTCAGACAATTGAGCATTCAACTTTGATATTACAAAAGGCGTTTCTATATTGGCCGATACCGAGATATCTAAATGATACACGGCCTAGTACTCAAACGCCACTTAAATTAAGTTCACGCTTAAATTATTGCCATCTCTTACAAATGAGTAATGTCAAACAGAGGCAGAGCAATTTTAAGTGGTGCTTAAATTTGCAGAGACCAGAGACAACTCTTTGCAGAGACCTAAGTCCAACAGTGGGCCAATATAGGTTGATCATGATGGTGATGATTATGTAGCATTCACGACCACTCTGTGTTCCAAGAAGAAAATATAGAATTTACAGATTATAGTGATCAATCTTACCAGAAGTGATGGGTCTCATGGGGCAGGTCATGATGTTCTCGCATCGCTGCCCGTCGATGTTGAACTCCTCATTCTCAATGTACAGTTTGATGTACGGCAGCCGTGTGTTTAGGTGGTATCTACAATAATAAATGTAATGCAGCTACTGTCTAGGGCATGCTTCCGATTAGTACTGATTTGGACCAGTTCAAGTATTTATAAGTAAATAAATAATAAATAAATATTCACGGACACTTAACACAACGCCTTCTAGTCCCAAACTAAGCAAAGCTTGTACGATGGAAACTAGATGGCTGATAGAATACATACATACATTATTATTTTTTTGTAAATACATACTTATAATACATAGAAAAGAACATAGAAATCTCGGTGGGGATTGAACCCACGACCCACAGCACGGAAGGCAGAGCTACTACCGACTGAGCCATGACGCCTGTCAAGTTATTCGCAACGGTTTGTAGATAGCTCAACTGTTTCATTATGTATTTTGTAATTATTGTGAATATTGTAAATACTGTATTAGTTGTAATTTTCTTTGCGAATAGATTATACGTTGTTTGAATAATAAATAGTTGTAAATATTTCAAATATGTAATTTGATGATGAAACCTTATAGTATCATGTAGACTTTTCAGTTACTTTCTACTTCTTTTAGCTACAGAGTTTATAGCACATAGAAAAAGAATACTGTATAACAAGAGTTATAGAAACTTTACAAAGGGAAAAACAGCTTGATTGGGGAAAACTGCCTTACCCGCCTTACCACTGAGACGAGACACGTCAATGCTCTATGCAATGTCGATGGTAAGCATTGCGATAAAAAAAGAAGATGTAAGTATGCATCATCTCAAACAATAACCTCAATAATAATATCTGCAGGATGAATGAATACTTAATCAATTCAACCTTCACAAACGACTGCTACCTTAACAATGTCATCGGTCAAAAATAAAAGCCACTGAACCCGTTCTCTAGATTATTTTTTCTTCTTCTTCTCTTCAATAATGGCCTGTGTCCGTCATTTCGACAGACAATTTTGCCAATGTCAAGTGTTAAAATTGTAATAAATAAGTCAAGTCAAGTCATTTGTCAAGTCGGATGTCGTTTGTTTTGAAAAGAAAATGGTGGGTTTTCTCTTCCAAACCTAACACGAATTTTCACATTCAGAAAAATCACTTTACACACATTTATTCCAATGGCTCACACTTTATGTTACGACCTAAGTATTATTGGTTAAAATTCCACCAAAATTAAACAACAATACTCACAATAACACAAGAAAAACTATTAAAATAAAAGTGCTATGTGTCGTTTCAAAAAATGTCAAAACTCGTGTCCAAGATTATTTTTAAATTGAAAGATCACCGTAAATTGAAACATTGACCAAATCTTTGTCCGAAACAGTTCTTTGACAGTATTGAGATCTTGAAATAACGAGCTGACAAAGATCTAAAAAAAAGTCTGTCATGTGCGCCTCAAAGCAGAATAATACAAAGTAGAAACACTGTTGTGTTTGTTCGTTAGTGTGTCCTCAGTATATTTTTTGGACGCGTAAGATATTCGTAATTTTGCTCTATTTGTATACTGAAAATATAAACCTCATAGTATTAGCTTAGAATCCTTGCTTTAAACAGCTCGTTAAGCTATGAGTCCCGGCTTTAGCCAGTCGTTATGATACAAGGCTTTAAGACGGCCTAAAAACTCCGTTGGCCACGAACTCATACGAACTGGAATTAGTCCACTGCAGAACAGAGACCATAGATTTTCCACAGTGTTGTCGTCAGTCCATTGGGTGGGAATCCTTACTGCGTTCCACTTTCCACTTTGTAAATAAACAATTTGCATTTGTGGCTGCTATTCGAGAACCTACTATCCACTAGCGTTTGTGACTTTTGCGAGGTATATGGTCAAATGGAAAGTTTATGAACTGGGTGTAATTAGCTGGTTGGTTTTTATAAGTATACCTGCAGTGTAGGTTCCTGGGGTAGACTCCAGGGTACGCAGCTGACTGTACGTAGCAGGTCTGCAGGCGGCAGTCTCGGAACACACGCTCACAGTAAGACCTGGAGAAACATTACAAAATAAGTTAGGTGCTTGAAAAGGATGAGGCTAAAACTTAAGTTAGGTGGTGTGATGATTTTTAACAAATCATAGGTGCCTTAGTTGGCGATTTGTCATTAATGAGTACATGCATCACGAGTTTACATAATGAAGAGTTTTTATGGTTTCGAAAAATCACCAAAAACTTACTATTGCATTGATTTTATTATTTTCAACGATTAGGTACTACTTAGCATGAAACCATGACGTTAATTTTAGAGCTAGTAAAAACTGCATTGAAAAGTTTCTACAAACTTTATTATAAGAAGCGGCATTCGAATCTGACCGTCATATAACATTCTAGATGTTTTTTACGTAAAATAACCCGTCAATAGGCTCAAATTGTGCTGTAGCAATTTTCTAAAATAACCTAATTTGACAGCGCTAAAATTATAGCCGTCTTTGTCTTTCAGTTTATGAGAAAGGGACGGCAACTTTTTTTGTCCTGTCAAATAAGAAAAATGTACTAACTGAGTCAGGCCCAATGTTTAGTTAGTATATCTATCGGTTGGTGCCAAAATAACCCGATGAAAGTTATAGTTTGTGTCTGCCAACGGTTGATTACAAACGTAAATCAGACTCGCAATAATGGTGGCTCGGCTCTCACCGACTATTCCACGCGATTTATACCCAATGCCGGTCACGTGAGCCTCAAAGTGGACCATTTGGTTGCCAGTGTCAAACGAACAGTGGCTTTCACACTGCCACCGACACGATAAACGACATCAAGATGTGGTTCGAACAAAAATACCAGTGGTATAAGGGCGGTATATCGCAGGAGTTGATCGGGCCTCACTCGTCATCCACAACACCATCGGGGATGCTGGAACATTGCTGCCATCAACCCAAAGTCTTTCTTCGTTAGGTGTAAGGAGTTGTGCTGGCTGGGGTGAGGTCAGTAGGAGGACAATGCACAATAAACCCTAGCGTGGGACGTCAGTGCTGATCTTATTCCCCACGAATTAGAATTAGAAGCTATAGTTACTTATACGCTGAATAAAAAAGTGACAGGAAGCTAGATTTTAATGAACTGTTTAACTATTCAGTATATTTAGGTATGCTCCAGCTCAACAATATGTGTTTTCACACCTACACCTCAAAAACGAATATCATACATTTAGTTCTAGACACTTTCACACCGCCACTGATATTTTCGTTCAAGCCACGACATGTTAGTACGATATCGTGAAGGTATCGGCACTAGTGTGTAAAACCCCAATGGTTCTACCACGGTCGGGATAAGCCTGTTAAGTAATTGCCTAGGTGCCTGATTTATTTGGGTGATGATTTGTCGGGCCGTTGAGCTGGCGATTTTGGGGTTACCTATCAGTCAGTATTATGATGCGAAGGTATTGGCTATTCCTGGCGAAATTTATAATCATGAAGGATTGATTGAATACACCAGAGGACCACGAAAATACACTGATTTGAGATAGAATAGTTTGGAAGTGGCTTGTTTGACTCACTTTGTGATTAGTTTATGTTTTTACGTTACAAACCTTTTTGTGTTATCAGATTATCATAATAAAGACTAAAACTTTTACCTAAAGCTTTTGATGTTACTTCTTGACTATAGATCATGGACGCTGGACATAGCAGCTGACAAGCATGGTCTTATATATGCAAAAGAAGCTTAGTTTGAAATTAAAGAGAATAGAATATTTTCACCATGTAATCAATTGTACGCGTCTCATCAATGTCAATGGTTATTCACCGAGGCCGATAATACTGTGGTTTAGAATTCTATAACTTGAGTTCTAACGAATGACTAACGAGTTTGAGCTAACGAATAAAAAATCTCGGCTGTCGATACAGAAATCGTTACTCAAGCATAGATTTGAGAGAAGATTTTTATACAAAAATCTATGTTTGACTCCGCATCAGTGTTTGAGCTGTAACTCAGCATACGGGCCTAAGAACATACACTATTACGAGACAGAAAATAAACTAAGCTCAACTCTATATACACTATCCTGGCACGTTATAAAAAAAGATCAACTTAACTCAGACAATGGCGAAGGTATCCAAGAGACTTATTTAAAACTCTCGTCACGTGCATCTCTCTTTGAGCTCCGCAATTTGGCAGATGATTTAAATAAGGAGCCAGGTGGGGTACTGAAACTTCATTACGACACACACACTGAGAGAACCGTGACTTTGCAGTGAATAACATTCTCATTTAGTCACAGGGTTGAGATGTGTGAACTATTCTTTGAATTTTATTACATGTTACGTATGGGAAAAAGCTTTGTATACTATCTCGGAAAGTAATTTGAATGAACGATAGAGAGGGAGACCGACGAATAGTGTGTTAATTCGTCCAAGGACATAGAGCAAGTATGTTGTTGATCTTCTAAAAGGGTTATTCCCATAGAGCCCACTGGCTGGCCCACTGGTGGGCGAGATGGAAAAAAAACACGATCGAGCCCACTCATTTGCATAGTGGGCTCGTTGGGATTTTTTTTTCTCATCTGAGGATTCAAAATACCAACCTTTTTATTTCTCAAAAAAATTTACCACCCAACGAGAGCTTTTCACGTCTCAGCGGTGTTGAATGTCGTGAAAGACCTATGCCATAAAAGACAAACGTTCTTATAAGATGGCTTTTGTGAGTAATTCATTGTTAAAAGAAGAGATAACCTGGAAAATCAGAACCTGTTCGTTTCATTACTTCCTGATAAAAAAAAATTACAATATTTTGACACTAAAAATCACAGCCAAGCGTGAAAATCAGCGTGCTCGAGTCATTCGATTCAATGCGAGTAATATTGCCATTTTAATTTAAATTTGGAACGTGACTGCAAAATGGAACAGCCCGGGGCATCCAATAGTGACACGCCTGTTGATTAGTGGATAAGAAACAATGCTTCATGTTCCGATAATTCAGTTCATGTCTTTACATATCATTATTGGCTCTATTCTGAGTCGCAGGGTTCGCTAAGGGGATTATTGGACAAAAGTTTCAGAAATCCCACACGCAGGGGAAAACGGGAATGACTGCTGCCGGCAAAGAACATTTGTGGATAAGAAATGAGAAATCAGTTTATTATTTTATTGAATGTTATTTTCAAATGACGCAAAAAATCCCCTCTTTTGTTGCAAACATGTATTTTTGTGCAAATGTTTACTACTGGTACCTCCGTCATGCATGCAGAGGCCGGTATATTTAATCTATTTCTGTATTGTGACACTTGGACGATCATTAGTTCAACTTACCCTGCCACGACTTCTCCTCGTCTGTTGGGATACAGTTCTGGATGTTGCCCATATCTTAGATACACTTCAAACTGTTGCTCAGCTCTGAAACAAACATACAAATGATTAGTAAATCGTAAAAACAAAGGGATTTGAAGGAGCTACTACAGAAGAATTTTACTTGATCGACGATACTAAAATGACGTAGACCATAGAAGTAATGGTAAGCTAATAGATGGGCTGACAGCGTTTTACATAATAGAATACTGACTATTGAAAATAAAGGTTTGCTATAATATGTAGGCAGTAGCTATTTGAGTTTACAATGCTTAGCGGCGTGCACACGGAGCTCTCTGGCGCTCTACCACAGAGGAAAATACATTTAAGTATTCTGTAGCTCAACTGTATTGCCACGCAATGTAACTCAAACACCAATGAACGAATCTTCATCTCTAGTTTAGCCGACTTACCTTGAATCAAAGCTAAAATACGTCTGGTCCGTGAAGTTGTCTGCATGGAAGACGATCTTCACGAAGTTAGTTTCCGATATGAACGTCTGTGGTTGTTCGATCTCGCCGCAAAACAGGCCGGGCTCCTTACGGTTCGATACGTCAGTTTTGGCGTTTCCGTCTACTATCTATGGACAAAAAAGTTGAATGAAAAGGATTGTTTCTCGGGGCAGCTAGACGCTAGATGCGGGGTTGATTCGCCTGGATGAAGTCGTAGTGTGGAGTCAGTCAGCCAGGGAAATCAGATTTACTAAACCACACATGGTTGCATACAGACACGAGCTAACAGTAGAGTATCTACAATTTTCACCGGAAAATTATTGAACTTGTTTCTCACAAATATATCTTTGTGATTTTCTTTATAGCTCCCACACATTGGTACGTAAAAACCCATGCGCAACAATAATACAAATACACATTACACAATATTTTATTTTGGACTTTTTTACAATGTACTTAGTACAAGGGCATAAGTGGTACGCTGGAAGTTACAGTAGCTTGTAAAAACTATGTCGTAGCACGCAACGCCCGCCTTCTAAGACTAGCTAGATAGAGTCCCGTACTAAACAATTGAACAAAGTAAAATATAAGTAAATTATATTGTGTGCAAAACTGCACCTATAAAGAAGGCCATCTATAGGAAAAAGTCACATAATTATTGAATTCAACTGTTTGTTAGTGCTGTGGGTATTATTCAGTGCTAGACGAAAAGCATCAATTCAAACAAGAAATCTTTCTTATTCTTATCATCCAGCAAATCTTCCAAATGCTTGGTCGGCACATGTTTGGCAGTGGTTACAGTTCTTGGCTGTGAATAGCTAAGGGTATATTTACGTTGGTCTGCCTCATTAACCTAATCACTTGCGGCCTACTGGTTGGGCCTCACTGCTGAATAATTCATGTAGCCAGTGTGCCTAAAACTATGATTTTAGGTATCACGCTAATTTAGGGGTTGGATTTAATGAGTTGTAAACAAAACCTAATTGGAAGGGATTACCTGACTCTGAAATGTTCAGATATTTTTAGATTCAAATCCAAAAAGTGTCCAAAAAGTGCTCAGGATGATAGGAACTCAAAAACTCAAAAATACATAACAAAGTAAAAAATAGCTCGAAGATTCCTCAAAACAAAAAAGTCAAACGTATTTAATTTCTGTTTTATGTCTGTATTACTTACCAAGCCAAACCAATTAAAAGATATTTCTATAAAATCTATAGGCCCTATACTTATCTAACAGAACACACTTTCTGTATTTGTAAAGCGATAAAATATAAAGTTACTCAGAACCGTGGTAAAAAATATGTTTTTTCTGGGACGTCAGTCACAAATTTGGCTGGAATTGAACAAAATAGCAATCATATTTTTACTAGATTATACGAAAATTACCGTTAGGTCTAAACTACAAGTAAACAGAACGTTATGATGTATGTCGGAGTGTTCAACAACAGTGTGAAAGTTCTGAACCGTATGGAACAAACATTGCTAACGCAATTTCGGCCGACGCTTAGTAACCTCATTTTCGTCTGAGTGCTGGCTGGTCTTCCAGCTTCCGGGTCACGTCAGACTCGACTCTGTTATAATTAGGGTGTTAGAGGCACACAGCGTTATTATTTAATCAAACTAAGTAACGTAACTGCATCTTGTGAATAATAAAGGGAGAGGCCGATATTAGTCAGAGGCTTGAACAAAAAAATAATTCTAGGTACTTTGTGTTAAAAAAAATTATAAGCTCCCCAGCTAGCTCGTACAGCTCACTAATGAAAATACTATTATTAAATCTGTGATAAAAATAGCCAGCCAAGAGATGCACTGCAGACTTCCTCTGCTCTTTGACTCGCGCTGACTACATCCAACGCTTTTTGTTTTTCCTTCCGTTCTTTCAGTTTCCGCTGTAAGATTAATGAGTAGGATGTATCGCGTTGGGAAAAGCCCGGGCCATACTGAATGCGAAGTGGTACAGACACTCGAGAGCAAAGATTTCGGGCCATCTATGAAAATGTATCTTCGAAACTATGAATGCCAGCTTAATGAAATTAGAAGAGCTAATTGTTTTATATATTTATACTCAACTAATAATGCAGTTAAACTGTCTATCGAATTCAATTTGTTTCACTAAGCTATTATTCCTGGTTTCCATAATATTCAAGTTTTTATAGATGACTTGGAATTTTTGCTAGCGACTGTATATTCAAGCCTGTGTGTGGTGTAGATATAATTTCGTATTTTCCAGAGTATTTCTAGCTTATGTATTTCTCAACATTGAAAATAATAATTTAGAAGGCATCTCGCGTGATGCTTGGATGTGGATACAAATAGCTTAAGTAGTACTAATATATTATTTCTGGTTTCAAATTAATCTAATTTATTTATCATTGTGTCCCTAATTACGTTACATCCATCCTAAGATCTAACGTTTTTTGTATCAAACAGTCTAAATCAGTCCATAATTGTATCAGAAAAGTCCAATTAGTTTACGATGCCTTGTTTGGCCGAGGCTTTAGCTTGTTAGCTTTGCAAAGCATTAATTAGTGTTTAATTCGGAGCTCATGAGTCTTTTATACGTATTTTAGAGTTCAATGGAAATGATAATTTTTTCATATTTTCGAATTAATCAAAGTCTGCAAGGAATAAGATTGATTAAATAGTGTTTTGCTACCTTGGTTTTGGTTAGTTTTAGTTATACCTAAAATACAGATCATAATTATACTGTACTAAGTAGTATCTAAAATAATAATGGCGCCCACACCGTTCCAATAAAATTAATAAAAACTCAAGAAAATTTTACACAACGTCTTTTAAACTCAAACTAAGCAAAGCTAACTACTATTATTGTACTGTGGAAAGTAGGTTTCTGATAGAAACATGATCTAACTTATTTGAAGGTCAACGTGTGAAGCCGCCATTAGCATCTAGTCTATGGTTCTTTAGTCCAAGAAACATGAGATCTATGGCTTCTGCGAACCTTCAGGCTGGTATAAACATAAACTTTGGTTCTCACCTGTAAATATCCTTTGTGGCACGTGGTCCCATTAATTAGCGTGCCGACTTTGAACTTCTTGAACCTTATCCTCAATATCCAGTCTTTTGGTGATCCTCGAAACGCCCTAAATCTGGGAACAGATAAACTTAGTTACCATGGTTACAAAGCAACGTGAACTAAAGAAATGTTTTAGGGTTGCTTTGACAATCAGAGCCTTCACTTCACTGCTGGTAAGGGTCTTCCTTCATCTACCTTAAATCACCAAACTCTCAAACCAATATGAGTTTTTGTTTGACACAAATACTGATCACTTATTACTCAATTTTTTTTAGTTTACGTTACCACGTTAGAGTGTGATCACGAACAAATTTGACAGTCATCGCGTTACGTAAGCCGTATTCGAATCATATTGCGCGTCAATACCAGCTCGACTGACAAACGTAGCGCCGCCGCGCAGTGTATCTCGGATACGCTAGTGTTACGATACGTTTACGATTGTCATATTTATTCATGATCAAGGCACAGGTGGCCTAGACAGACATGTTTTGATTCTCGAACAAATCTGACAGTCGTCGCCACGCGTAACGTAAGTCATCATCATCATCTCCTTGCCCTTGTCCCACTTTATGTGGGGTCGGCACAACATGTGTTTTTCTTCCATGCTTTTCTATCAGCCGCCATCTCAGTGGTCACTCCTTTTTCACGCAATCCATCCATCTATTCTTTGGTCTACCTTTACCCATCTACATTCATACGTATTGCGCGTCAAAGCCAGCTCGACTGCTAAATGTAGCGTCACCAAGCTGTGCATTTCGGATACGATACGTTTACGATTGTGACTCGTGACCAACTTACGTATACATACCTATAGGTACAAGTAAGCGGCCGGCCAAAGTTCTCAGGTGTGACGGGCGGCGAGGACACGTCCTCGTAAATCTCCACTGTTTTGTTGCAGTGGTCCCGTTTCGCATCTGCCGACAAACAAACATTTTAATGTTCTATTCGGGAATGGCGTGAATCAATGAAAATAATACAAGAAACTTGAGTTAGGCAAACAGGATAAAAGTACGCAAAATTGTGAGAACGTTTTTAATTTGTTTTTAGGCGCATAGTTTTTATAAAAAACACCAATGATCTCTTCTTTCTTTGCTTAACGGAGCCTGACGGAGCGGTTTCAGCTGTAGTTTTGTTTTTAGGTAATATAGGTACAGTCAGCATCATTAGTATATGAAAATGACAGATAGAGTTTGAAAAATGTTTTATGACAGAAAACTAGATAAGATTTCGTTGAGTTTTCTTTGATGGCTTTCTTTGTTTGTTTCTTTGTTTCCTAATTAATAAAATAAAAAAGAAACTTTGTAGTTTCTTTTCCCAAATAATGAAACTGATTATATTATTTAAAATTTCATTTCATTTTACGGCGGATGATAAACGATTTATAATTCATTCAAAATAAAGTGGTAAACGTTAAGATACTGACTGTACTTACCAAGTTTTATAAAACGTTGCATTCGAAATTGCTCAGCATATGTAACGACTGCGCCAGTCTTACAAGTACATACAAAACATGAACACTTCGAGTTCTTTTAACGCAACTAAAAAACTGAACAAGTTGGAAATGCTCTGCGCATTCAAACTGGACGTGCCTGAAAATGGTTCCGCGACGTGGCGGCATAGTACAGGGAAATACAGAGCTGCAGCTCAAAGAACGGCTATTAATGGGGAGTTTAAAGTTTTCTTTTATTACAGAGAAAACAAAAGTTATATTTGAGTGAAAGTTTTACTTATTAAACACGTACGAGTTAAAATTATCTATTTAAATAAGAAGTTGCATGAAATGAGCAAGCAATAGGAACATTCATTTTTTTGTTCTATTGAACACGATCTTTTTTTTGAATAAAAGCTTTTTTAAGAACAAAGCAACTCAACCAATAAAATTAAAAAAAAAATCTTTAACTCACTAATGAGTTATAGCCATGAAAAAGTCACAGTTTGATTATGGGTGTCATTCTGTGCCTAATTGCGGTGACCATAGAGCCACTTTATGAGCAAGTGTGTTGAAAATGTTATTTCTTTATTTATTTAAGATACAATTTTGGCTTAGATCAGATTAGAAAATTCTTTATTGCACTTTTAAAAAATCGTACAGAGGCGAGTTTAATGCTATTTAGCATTATCCTATTATACATCCTTTCGATTGAGTTTAGGTAATCTATTTCCCACCTCAAACTTAATTAAAATGCTAGAATTTTTTTACAAGTCCTTTTTAAACAGTCACAAACCAATTTTTTTAATTGAACTTCACAAAATCTTAGATCTTGAGAAAGGTCTATTTGGAAGGCGCCCTCTATTAGCCCACTAGCGCGTTATTACAACCTGCATTGATTGAGATCATCTACAACTGTGTATTTATTTTCCCTTTAAAATACTGTAAGGTACCTACCTACCTTCTGGTAAGATCGGCGAAGTAGTAAGTCCGGATACTAAGCAATTCGGCGATATTTTTACATGATGGCAACATCGCCTTACGCGCCATTTTGCTATGCCCCTGTATAGCAAAATGGCGCGTAAGGCGATGTTGCCATCATTTAAAAATATGACCGAATTGCTTAGTATCCGGACTTAATACTTCGCCGATCTTACCAGAAGGCACTATAAGTTGAAAATGGGTAAGTTGTAAGTTAAGTATTAATGTAGTTGCAAGTAAACTTTTTGATTTCACTTTATGCAGTTGCAGTACTGTTTGAGTTTACAATGCTAAAACATAGCGCAGGAAACTAAACAAAGATCAAAATAAACACAGGCTCCTCTATATCTATTCGTTGTTTCTACGCGAACAACGAAGATTAAAGCAATGCAGGATGCGTCAATTTTAGAAATCACCGGATTCGTACGAACATGCTTTTGACAGGTGCATTTGTCAGAAATTGGTAGTATTTTTAAACGTGAGGGAAGTTCGTGGTCGGACACAAGTTTTGACATTTTTTGAAACGACACATAGCACTTTTATTTTAATAGTTTTTCTTGTGTTATTGTGAGTATTGTTGTTTAATTTTGGTGGAATTTTAACCAATAATACTTAGGTCGTAACATAAAGTGTGAGCCATCGGAATAAATGTGTGTAAAGTGGTTTTTCTGAATGTGAAAATTCGTGTTAGGTTTTGAAGAGAAAATCCACCATTTTCTTTTCAAAACAAACGACAGCCGACTTGACAAATGACGTGACTTGACATATTTATTACAATTTTAACACTTGACATTGGCAAAATTGTCTGTCGAAATGACGGACACAGGCCATTACTGAAGAGAAGAAGAAGTTCGTGGTCTATATTTTTATATTAAACGAGCTTATTTTAAGAGTATGTACTTATTTAGCTAAGCAAGACTTTGTTAGTAGTTGTGTATGAACAGGAATTCCACTAATATTATAAACGCGAAAGTTTGTAAGTATAGATGGATGTTTGTTACTCTTTCACGTAAAAACTACTGATCCGATTTAGATGAAACTTGGAATATATATTATCCTTGACCTGGATTAACACATAGGCTACTTTTTATTCTGAAAAATTTACGGGATCCAACGGGACGTGAACGAAGTCGCGGGCGACACCTAGTATTTAATAAAGAAATATTCTTAGTCATAGAATAAGGTTTTAGTCCCAAACTTATTGTATTATATGATTAACAAATTGTTTGTAAATGATATGATACGTGTAGTAGCACCCAGACTTAGAAAAAACATCTATGTTTGCCTCGAACAAATATTCTCAGTGGGGATCAAACCCACGACCTACAACACGAAAGGCAGAGCTAAGACGCCTGTCACCACGCCACCACTATAATTATTTGTATTCCCTACGTGTGCTATAAGTTCAGCTAGTTATGTTTTGCGATGTACAAGCACGTCTGTCGAAAGCTATTTCATACAATACAACGAACACAATGATCTTACAACTGGATGCGCCATTTCTCTGCGGTTACGTTTCGCATGCCTCAGCGGAATGGGTGGTATTCCTCACTTGTGACGTCATAAGTTACTGTGACACTTTGTGGTTGCTAAGATTTGTGAAGACAATGTTATCATCGCGAATTGGTGCTAGTTTTAGGTCAATAGGTACCTGAATTTCCACAGGTTCACCTAAACCCAGTACCAGGAGCTGATGCTCACTTTTACAAAGGGGTGACGTCACATCTCAGCTGAAAACACGTTTCATCCACTTGTGAATCGAGTTAGTTTTCGACATCATTTTAATGTCATTCCTACTAAAGTGAAATCTCTCTCAAAGTAAATATATGGACGTGCACCTAGATTGAGGGATCCTATACTCAGATCTGGCTAGACGTGGTGATGGCCGGTGGAGTAAAGCCTTGACGGAATGGTGGCCGAAATCAGGCCGAAGGAATCTGGGTCGTCCGAAAGCGCGATGGGTCGACGACATCGTAAAGGTAGCAGGAAACACCTGGTTGCGGCACGCACAAGACAGAGGAGGCTGGCATAACATGAACATGAGGCATAACATGAGGCCTGTACCCAGCTGTGGGTGATACCGGGCTAAGATGATGATGATGATGATGATACTCAGATCAAGATCAAAACTAGGCAGGAAAATGTAAAAAAATTGTTAAGATTGATAGCACGAATCCAAAAATTTGTTAAGCCTAAGATACGAGAGTTTAGATGAATCTGTGGAAATACAGGGACTTATTGACCTAAATACCTATAAATAATATAATTTAGTATGAGATTTATCTTTTGCCAGGGGTTCACTTATAAAATTAAGGGGTTTCATATTTAAACCCATTCATATAAGTTAGGGTTGTAACTTGAATCATACGTTTAAATTAAACTGCCAACTAATTTCAATACCTTCGGTGTTTGGTCACAGAAGGGCCATTAGGGGCAATCGCCAACTCACATATTTCAGCAGTTCTGGTCGAGTTTAAAGTTGGACAAACATCTGTTCCCGGCTCGAGTGTTCGACAAAAAATCAAAAGTGAACTTTGAGCGGTTGCGGTTTCGTAAAGCTGTGTTCACATTCACACAGGGGTTATAAAAACTTAGTTTATGTTAGAATTAGTAGAATTAAGTTTTTCAATCCCAGCTAAAGTAATTTTAGCGTAGCAAAACTAAATTCTACTGATGTGATTTTAGATTAGTTTAGGATGAAAGAATTTATTCTTAGAAATGAGATTTTTATACAATGACATTCATTATAGCGTTTCGATAAATAATAATCGTTATAATAATAATCGTTTATTTTAGAACAAATAACAGTGCTTCAGTCAAATTTCATTAAAGATATTCTAAACGTTCGAATATCTTGATATATAGGTGGCTATCGGTTACATCGTTGCGCCGTGGTCACACCCAATAACACCACGCCCAAGACGCCCGCGCAATGTAACTCAAATATCAATAACAAATTTAAATAGCATTAAACGTCGTCTTTCCACATTACGCATAGGTTACCTGAAAGATCATTGATCATCATGAAATATAGCATTAAACTCGCTGTTTTTGTACTGTTTATGTTATGTGCAATAAAGTATTTACTATCTAGGTACATCTAATGTATTAAATCTTGACCTGCGTTACCATTACCCCGTGAGAAAAACTGAGTGTGTAACTGAACTGAATATGAACTTTGTAATGATTTATTTGTCTCTATAAGGCACGCAAAATCTCTTCCTATTTTTAAAAACATGGTTACTCGACATTATTTGTCTACACTTTCTCTAGCGTCATCATCATCATGAATCTTATTTCTTCTCTTTTAAATTATAGTCATTATTATATAGGTATTTATTTATTTATCTAGGTTTATGTATGTTTATTAAAAGATATAGTAATATATTATGTATTAGTTTATGAAGGTATCATTATGTACTTTTTGATTATATTTATTAATTAATTTTATTTTAATAATTCAAATTATTTTTATGTCCGCCCCGTCCGTGTTTTGTGTATTAGATCCTGTCCATCTAAAGGTTGCCTAGAAGAGATTGATTTAAGCAATAAGGCCGCCCATTGTACCTACCTCCTAAAACTTGATCGTATTTTTAATTATGGTATTTTTTTTGTTATTTTGTTTACTTATAAGTGGTGTACAATAAAGAATATTCTATCTGTCTATGTCAAAATAAAAATTTGAAATCCTATAAACTTAGTTAGCAGTTTTTGCGATTGTAGCTCTTGTGGATACACCTTTACATAGAGTGCGGTCAGCTTTGCAGTTTGTAACTATCGACCGTTCGGACTTACTGAGGGAATAAATTATTGTAATATTTTACCTGCACAAAGAGAATTATTGAGTCCTCGTCGTATAATACTTTGATTTATCTTGAGCCTTGATATTGTGCTTGATTCGTTTAGTAAGTGTTTTTTTTTTTTATATGTTAAAAGTAATGAAACAAGCTAATAGCTCACCTGATGTTAAGTAGTAACTTCTGCCTATAACAATGCATTACCTCACAGAGCAAGTCCAATGAGGACGTACCCTGTAAGGCAATGCACTGCGTCCATCACTCAGAGACGTAAAGATCTTGAAGTCTCATGTGCCTGTAATTACACCGGCGCCCTTACCCTTCAAACCGGAACACAGCAATGCGAGCATCGCTGCTTGGCGGCAGAAATAGGTACGGTGGTAGTACTTCCCCGGATGAGCTCTCACAAAGAGCTCTACTACTACTATTAATACTACTATTTAATAAAACTAGTGTGATAGTCATTAGATAAGGTCTTTGCTCTACAAATGATGAAGACGCTCAGAGAAAGCGGAGACAAACCAAAAACCCGGGACACAATATTCGTAGAGGAAGCTACGTAAGAGCTACGAAGATGCTACGCTGACGCTACGTAAGTGCTACGCGTAAAATAAGTGATCTATCTACATAATAATAAAACTCTTTTGAAGCTGACTGATAATCAACGCACAGCATAAACCATAAGTCCTAGAGGTATGAAATTTGGAGGGTAGTATCCTTATATAGTGTAGGGGTGCACTAAGACCTAAAGCGTCAAGAACGCGAGCAACGCCGCGAGCGACGGCTAGTTTTGTATAATAACTGTATTTTATTACTGTCAACGTTCATCAATAAGTTTGATAAATTAATCTAATTGAAACCCTTCGGATATTCTCTCCATTAAAGTTCCAGAGCCTATCATCTGTAGGCTTCGCTTAATTTCGGGCGCCAGGTGCCACTTAAGCTTACAAAACTTGTAGCTCTCCAGACTTTGGAAGTACGCCTGGAGGCTACATTGTCTTGGAGTACCAACTTGGGATAGAGCCTATTTGAAACTTCCTCTGAGATTTGCAGTCTCAGTAGCTAGAGGGGTGATCACGAACCATACTGACAGTCGCCGCGTAACTGTAAACCTAACGTATTTGACTCATATTGCACGTCAACGCCAGCTTGACTGCCGCAGTGTATCTCGGATACACTAGCATTACGATACTTTTACAATTGTCACATTTATTCGTGATCAAGGCACAGGGTGAGCACGAATAACAAAAGTCGCGATACTAAGCCTAACGTAACGTACACTGCGCAGTGACGATGCAAGGTTCTACAGTCAAGATATCATTAACGCGTAGTGTAAGTCGGAAACGTCACGTTTATACAACGTAAAAATTGCCAGATTTATTCATACTTGCAAATAAAATCTAAAGCTTTTTAGAGTTGTTTAGTTATTGAATTAAGATTAAAAATAAACAAAAAAAATTTTATAGTACATTTGATTTGATAATCGCATTCTTACCGCGAGGTTTTTGATTCTTATTTTGAAAGTAATAAAGTTGAGTTTAGATTTATTGTCATTAATTATTTCTTAAATATTCGTTGTTCAATTTGTTCGTACCTAAATTTTTTTTTAATCTCAGTAATATTATTACTCTGCGGCAGTTTAATAATTTTGTGCGCCGACAAAACCTTTATCTTAGCAAACGAAAATAATTAAAAATGCTGAAAATTGCTTACTAAAGTTAAAAAGCAACTTTAATTTTTGTACGGGTTTATAATAAACTTTTAGAACCAAGTTTTGCTAATTTTTCTAGCAAAAATGTAAAACTACCGGTTAGAACCACCAGAATTATCACGAAAAAATTTGACAATTGCCCAGTTCTTCGTCTTCTTCTTCTTTTCTTCCTTTAAGGCCATCGTCCGTCATTTCGACAGACAATTTTGCCAGTTTTGTCGTAAACGTCACCTTGACCGCCGAGCATTGTAGCGTCTCAGATACGCTAGCGATACGTTTGCGATTGTCACATTTATTTGTGATCAAGGCTCAGAGCCCGTAGTCTTACTTTTTTTTCTTATCTCCGAAAAGTGACAATCAAGAAACTCGTTTGCAAACCTCTTGCTAGAGGCGCATATCGGCCAAGCATTTTCGCAAGTCGCTTTTCGGTATTCGTTTCGATCAACAAAATAAAAGATATACGGTCTCTGGTTTTAAAAAAAGTGTTAAATAAAATAAACACAACTACTTAAAATTAGCTTCGTCTCAGTTCGTCATTACTCGACAGGCGTCATGGCTCAGTCGGTAGTAGCTCTGCCTTCCGTGCTGTGGGTCGTGGGTTCGATCCCCACTGAGAACAAACATTTGTGTGTTGTAAACATAGATGTTTGTTCTGTGTCTGGGTGTTTCTATGTATTATAAGTATGTATTTACAAAAAAAAATGTATGTGTGTATTCTATCAGCCATCTAGTTTCCATCGTACAAGCTTTGCTTAGTTTGGGACTAGAAGGCGTTGTGTTAAGTGTCCGTGAATATTTATTATTATTATTTATTATTACTTAAAATTAGCTTCGTCTCTGTTCGTCATTTCTTGTTCTGCAAACTAAGCGCTGATGATCTTCTAACGTACTTCTCTGAGTGCGATTGTAACCCACGCGTTGAAAACTAAGTAAGTTTTATTTGATCAACTAATTAAACAAGCCGGTATTAACCAATTAACAAAACCCATACGCAGGAAAGTTTTGCCCAAAACTCGGTAATGAATTAGTAAACCACAGGTTTGGGGTTCAAATTAACTTACGAATATCAAAAGACATATCGCCTTACCCATCTTAGTTTGGAACTAGAAACTTATTAACCGAATGTTGGCACGTGTAAGTACTGTGTGTACAGGGTGTTAGCTAATTGATAAAGCATAGTTTGAGTTTCAAATCAGTAGCTAAAATTATAGTGAAAAAGATTTTTTGTGAGATAAAATTGTATCGGTTATCGATTTAACACGCGGAAAATTAATAGTGGTATAGAACATAATAGTTTTAGGGTGCTTTCCCACCAGCCACCCAAGTACCGTTCTTGTCGATCGCATAATTTGACATTTAGAATCGTCAAAATTCGTTTTATCGACAATTGCGGGTAGGTTACCAACTTAGTCGATCGGTAGACAAATTCGTTAAATTTTAACGAATTGGCAATGGTGTATGTTTACTATGTTTTGATTCTGACAAACGAAAGTGAACCTTATTTTGACGATCGTAAGGCATCGTTAAAATTTGTCGACAAGAGATCCGTACTACCATGGAACGATACGATTCGATACGTTTATCGACTTTAGCGATCGACAACTAAGCGATCGTTATGAACGGTACTTGCACTGCAGATCTAAGCTAAGATACGTTGCTAAGAATGTGTTTGACATCCACCAATAGGAATCGTTTAATTAATATGATAACAAAAGATCCCTGAACCATCAGAGGTAAACTATTTTTTTATACAATATAGATAGGTAACCGTTTGACCACAATCTAACCAGATGTTAAGCGATGATGTGGTCGACTATGTAGCACGCTTACCTAGAAGATACCTATTCACTCTACTCTTGTAAACTTCCAAATTATAGTTATTCGGGAACACAGACGCCAAGTTAGTAAGTTAGTAAATTTAAAAAGACATGCAATAGAGATATTTTTGGCAAAAATCGGTTGTGATCCTCTGGTTATTCCTCGAGTTAATAATAAAATAATAGTAATAAATATTCACGGACACTTAACAGAACGCCTTCTAGTCCCAAACTAAGCAAAGCTTGTACGATGGAAACTAGATGGCTGATAGAATACGTACATACATTTTTTTTTTGTAAATACATACTTATAATACAGTTAAAAGTCTTAAAAAAAATTAACAATATAAACCACCCTGTAGGTATTCACGAGTGAGTGATTCCACAAGTTAGCGCCCATGGGACGCGAGTTGACTCCCTCTGAACAGAACTAAAGACATAGGAACATGGTACTGGTCTATAGCCAACTAAATAAAGCTTATTATCTCTAATATAACATTGTATTAATTTCAATGGTTTTTTTTTAAGCTGAATAACACTGACGACGAAGATACTTAATAAAAGCATCGTATTTTGGTTTTCAATAATAAAAATGTTTGAAAAATTGGTCTGCCCCCTTATCTCACTGAACTGCTTTCGCTGCCCAGCATAATGGCAAATGACGTGGCTTCAAATATACGAAAACGAGAATCTTTTGACGGCAAAAAACGCGCTGAAACGCGCTGCCAGGCCTAAACCTGGCAGGTTTCTATGACACAACGATAACCTGCTCTGCTCTTAATAACCAATCAAAACACAACTAGTAAAACAACAGGAAGATAAACTAGTACCGGCTTTATTTCCTCAACAAACGAAACTGTTTTTGTCCGTGTTATCTGCGACAAATGTCATGGCGCTCAACGAGTGTGGCAATTTATTAGTGCGATTGTGCAAAGATGGATGCCACTGGGCACTCGTAAATCTTTTTTATGCAGAACTTGGGGGATGGTAGCTTTGGGAAGTATAAGCTGAGCATAACCGTGTCCTGTAACCATTAAACCTAATGTAACATTGATATTATACCCTGTTTTGGCACTTCGTAGAGTACAATCAAGCATGTTTGTATGAGTTAGACAGTTTTAAGGCAGTTATTAGGCCTCCGATTAAAGTACAAAAAAGTACGTACATTACTATTCTAATAACCGTTTCGTAACTTTCTCTAGCTAATTAAATTATTGCCTAATGTCGACCAAAGACAGAGCTAGATTTTAATCAACGTTTGACTGTTCAACGTTTTACTATTATTACTACTAGTCCATACTGCCCCATTGTTGGAGAAACACCTCCCCCCACTTTCACCAGTCTCCACGTTCTTGAGCCCTAATTCGCTAGACCCTCTCATAGGCGTCCAGGGGGTCAATCGCGCTAAGTTATAACGGCTCACCGGTCACTGTTACTCTTACGCTACGGCCGATTTTCACTGTGAAAATCGACCTTATCGGCCATAACGTGGCAGTAACAGTGACCGGTAAGCCGTTATAACTTAGCGCGATTGACCCCCTGCTCGTCCCGCCACCTCATACGTATTGTAATATGCTAGTGGTTGTAATGTACCTTTCTTGAGTAACTATTTTGAGTGTAAATAGATAGAGATATTCTTTATTGCACACTAAGAAAAGAAGAAAAACAATAAAAGATAAATAAGTTTTAAGTATGAGGTACAATGGGCGGTCTTATCGCTATAAGCGATGATCTCTTCCAGACAACCTTATAGTGTATGCAGTGTATTGGTAACAGAGTTAGGTCAAACTTTTTACATTGTCACAGTATAGAATTACTAAGTTATAAATTTTATCTTTATTAATTATTTGAATGAATTTTATGTGACTTATGTGTACCTAATTTCGACACTCCCTACGTATCTTTGCCTAAGTGCCAGATACACACTTATACGTTTTATGCATTTTGGCATCTACACATGTCAATCTATCATAATAAAATTTAAAAAAAATAAAAAGTCTACTCTAAGTACCTTTTTCTTGATCGTATAACTGTCCAACTTTATAATTTGCCCGATAGACAATGTTCTATCTGCCTCATACACACTTTGACGCGGCGAGGATGAGGTGCGGGTGGCGGGTAATTGCCTCTTGCACAGTTCTTGCGCGGGCAGCGAGTACGATGCGTGTGCGATTCGAAAATATTTTATTGTCTCAACTATGACCAGTGAACATATATTTTTGATAAGTTCATATTTTATTTTGATTATCTACGTATAATTATGTAACTACGCACTTGCATATTTATACATCGGGATTCAGTATGATCATGAAGTGTATATAGGCACTTACACAGTTATGCTTCGAAAAGATGTTAGATCATAATTCGGTAACTTACTTTTACATAATTTTACATCGGAAAGATATTCAATTAAATTTGTAGACACCCATGCACTTACATAGTTCTGCGTCTGTTTCTTCATGTTATTTTATTAAAATAAACAACTACTTTATTAATTTTTCAGACTAGTTGACATCCACGACTTCGTCCGCATGCGAACTTTCTACCAAAATATCTGTCACCAGCATAATATCATGAACTTTTTTTTGCATAGGCAAACGTTTGACCACAATATCACCTGATGTTAAGCGATGATGCGGTCGACGGTGTAGCACATTTGCCGAGAAGATACCTATTCACTCTCCTCTTGAAAACCTTCAAATTATATATAAGTATTCGGAAACACAGACGCTGCGCTGGCAAGAAGTTCCACTCCTTGGCGATCCTCAAGATGAAAGTTGAGGCAAAGCGCTTAATGCGGAGGTGGCATGTCAACCATGTAGATATGGGTGTCCGCGTTTCCGTATGCCTGGTGGTCCGATGATGGCGGAACTAGCTCATAGAGCTCCATCGCACACTCTCCAAAATGTATACGGTAGAAAACTGAAAGACTGGCAACTTTTCACCGATGCTCGAGGCTCAGGAGCTTAGCCTTTACCAGCGCATCATTACTTATAAGCCTCGTCTGTCTATGGTCCCCAAGGCCTCAAGCTGGTATTTAGCAGAGCCATCCCAAAGGTGAGAGCAGTACTCCATACACGATCGGACTTGCGCTTGGTACAAAATAAGAAGCTGTCCCCGTGTGAAGAACTTCCTCACCTTCGACAAGATAGCTAGCTTTTTTGAAGCTACCTTGGCCTCGGACTCAATGAACGAGCCAAAATTTAGCTTAGGTGTGAGCAAGAAACCTTTAAAGCTCAAGCTGGTCGGAGATCAGTACGGATACACCGTGGAAAGTAGGAGTTAGTTGAAGTTGACACTTCTTAGCGGTGAACAGACCCGCCTGGGTTTTTGAAGCATTTAACTTGACAAGGTTGGCATCGCCCCAATCGTCAACGGCTTTTAGGGTTAAGTTCAACTGATCCACCATGGCCTCTCTGTGTGACTGGATTTGTGATTTACTGGATCGTGCCGCGGGTATGTATCTCTCATACCCGCGGCACGATGCAATCATCTGCGTACCCAATGATACCGGGCCTAAGGAGATCATTAATGTGTAGCAGGAAAAAGTGTTGCTGAGAGAACTGACCCCTGGGGGACTCCAGCATTAATTGCCTAGTGATCAGACGAGCAGCCGTCAACTACGTTCTTTCCTGCTGGTGTCACCGGCCACCGCGACGAAACACGACAAAGTCGTTTGGCGTTGCGTCTTTGACAGGTGGGTGGTCACTAACTACGGCCACAGCCTTCCACCATTGTGTCATCTTCTTTGCACCAACCAGGGGCCACGTGTTGGGTTTCATAGGATATCCTCCTACGGACGCGGACGACTAGATGCCCAAAATATAACAACTCAAAAACTATTTGACCTACAACAAAAATAAAAACTGTTTTGGAATGTCCAAACAAAGCCCAATCATATGACACCCCACATGATATTTTTATATGCCTTTAATTTTTTTACTCCCTTAGGACCCTCATAACTTTACAACCCCTTAACCGATTTACTTCATTTAACAAACCAACATTTAAAAGCCAAAAA
The DNA here is from genome assembly GCA_918843925.1 of Eulithis prunata. NCBI lineage: Eukaryota > Metazoa > Arthropoda > Insecta > Lepidoptera > Geometridae > Eulithis > Eulithis prunata. Next base: position 1,673,892 of record OU974014.1, on the reverse strand, counting down.
TAAGCTTAATTTCGTAAGCAAGTGAGGGAATTAGGGCCTGGTGACCTGTAATACAGGTCACCTGGCCCTAATTGTCGAAACACATGTAAAAATATATTATAAGATTATATGTTTTCAACGTTAAAACATGTAAGTACCAATTAAGCAGAATAGATCTACGAAGTATATCCGTGTAACAGGCAGTTACGATATTGCCGTTCTATTAAGCTCCCACGAAAAAGTATGTATGTGCCACATACGACGTTCTCAGCACCACGTAAAAATATGTACGTGTAATAAAATCTAAACCAGTAAATATTAAAATAAAACATAGTATCCATCTTAAACTTGATCTACAGTAAGAGCCTCTCACCAATTTTCACAGCAATATCTCAAAAAGGGCTAAAGTTATAGCAATTTCAACGTTTTCAAATCTTTAAAACGCTCTCCTGTAAAATTTGTGTTTTGCAGATACACAACTGTACGTAGGGAGTGTCGATTTGACTGTTTTAGTATAATGTCTTGTGAATTTTTATGTGTATTATATAGTTTTATAATTTAACTTAATGTGTGAAATTAGTCCTTTATAATAATTAGTATAATGGGTTTGTCACCGTACTAGTTATTAAATAAATGAAAATGAAATGAAAATGAAAGTCATAAAAGTTCCAGCATCCTAAACTGCACTAAAGAACACCATAACAGAAAATTCGCAAATATCCGATCGAAAACACGACCGTAAGTTACCTCTCACCACCGCCGAAGCCTTCATTGAAGCTAAACTAGCGATAAACAGCGAACAACAAGTAAAACATCGTATGAGAACTTTGAAAATGGACTTTCTTTTGGTATATAGGTATCTAACCCCAAAGTTTCGTCCCAGGACGCAAATAAAACTATAGTGCCGCATCTATATCGTTATTTGGATGCTCTATGCAGTGTTGTGGATAGCAGATAATGTTACAGAACCAATGGAACATACACATTTTTAATTTGTTATACAATCACAATAAAAGAAGTTTATAAAAGAAATGACGAGGAGTTTTTACTTATGAAAATGAAAAGTTCCGACGCAAAGTTGTAAAAGCTAATGATGAAGAAAAGATAAACGTAAATTGAGATACAGATCAATATCTTACTTAAAACAAAGTTGTCAAAGATTACATAGAGACTATTGAAACATAAATTGTAGAAACTGGTAAAAACTAGTTTCTTTAAGGTACAGCAAAACCACGTTATTTTTGTCAAAGGAACTACAAAACGAATAAATTAAATGGTGAAAATATTATTGCATTTCCGAACGAAAACGTAATAAAACCTAGCAGAGTGGAATCTATTCAAATGGCTCCAGGAAAAAAGACAAATCTGCGATCTCATATCTGCAGAGCGGAAAAAACTTAATAACACATCGTACGTCTGCCCTATCTATATTTCACATCTGTGACCGCAACTTATAATCGAAAAAAAGTGAGGAAAAGAGCATTTTCTGGAACGCCAAAGTTCCTGAGGTAAAGTAAGTTTCGTTCCTTTGGGCTGCGAGGAGTTAACTTTTTATGAACTTTGAAATACGAGAGAGCTTTCAGAGACCGCATATTGAGTTTTATATGGCAGTCAGAATTGTGAAAGTATGCTTAGGTTAAGCCGGTTGATATGGGTACGTCGCCACGGGGTGCTAGGCCGGGTAACCTCCACGCGGTGCACCCTGGAAACAGCATGAAACACGCCCGCAGATTACTGTGGACGTGTTTCATGGTGGCCAGTAACCCGGCACGGTGGGCCTCTCCGCGTGTCCCTCTGATAAGCAGAGGGCACTGCGTGATGAGGCAGGGTAGACTTCGGTCTACCCAGGTGGGTCCGGGCCCCCTTGTTTGGTGGCCCGGACGTCGGGGGTCTTAGGCCCCCGAGCGGGGAAGAGCGCGCGGGACGACGCGGAACTGTCCCGCGCGCGACGCATGGTGGCGAATGGCGGGACCGCATTAGAGCACCGGCCCCGCATTGCAGACATTCGCCACCAGCGGACGGGAACGGCCGAGCCGCTTGCCGTTCCCAGGCCCCACCCTGCAAGGGGAGGGGCGTGCGGGGCCCGCTGTAATGGCGGGCTTCGTCGGCGGGGGACTGGACGTAAAGGCTCTGCCGGTTTCCCAGTCCCCCCCCACTAAGACGACGCAGGAGCGCCGCTGGGTTTTTAGTGGGTATACCGGCCTTGTGAGGGGGCCGGGGAGTCCCACATACCCCCCTTCATGCTCTCTAGTGGAGGGGGGATGCGTCATGCATTTTCCCAGCGCAAAAGAAAAAAGAAAAAAAAAAAAAAAAAAAAAAAAAAAAAAAAAAAAAAAAAAAAGGGTACGTCGCCACGGGGTGCTAGGCCGGGTAACCTCCACGCGGTGCACCCTGGAAACAGCATGAAACACGCCTGCAGAATACTGTGGACGTGTTTCATGGTGGCCAGTAACCCGGCACGGTGGGCCTCTCCGCGTGTCCCTCTGATAAGCAGAGGGCACTGCGTGATGAGGCAGGGTAGACTTCGGTCTACCCAGGTGGGTCCGGGCCCCCTGGTTTGGTGGCCCGGACGACGGGGGCCCTAGGCCCCCGAGCGGGGGAGAGCGCGCGGGATGACGCGGAACTGTCCCGCGCCGCTCTGAAGCATGCCCATGCTGTGCCCGTCCCGTGTGTTTTGCGCTGTACTTACCCCTTACCCCAAACAATCGCTCTAAAAAACTTCGACGATAAGCTCAAGATTTTAAGCTGTGTCGAGTGGCACTTGCGTTGCGCTTAATACTTGGTCAGAATTTTATATTTTGTGAACAGAATTGGTCAAAACTGACCCTAACTGATACCTGATGACGTCATCATTGGATATTCGGAAATCGGTTCCCCCATTAGTGCTCACAATATACCTCATTTGGCTTAGAGCGATCGTTTACTGTCGACTCAATCCAATCAATACCGCTGATATAATGTTACTATTATTGACGATGGACGATACACATACATAGTATTACCACAGATCATATAATACGTGCTACTGTCTATTCATGTTTTTGTATAAAAAGGTTCGTCTATTTTCTATGCTTTAACTCAATTTGCAGAGGATTATTTTCAGGTTTTAGAACCAATTTGGAAACATTTTAAAATCGATGTTTTGAGAACTATTAGTGGAACTTAGCGCCCGGACAAGTTAGCAACAGGATTTTAGTCAATAAATTCAATATTTTATTTGACTGACCTACTGACTAAATACGCCGTCGTAATACATGTCATATACTCGTAGGCTATTAATACAAGAGCCAGTGAACGCCAGACCTTCGTTATTTTATAAAGGCTGAAAGTTTGTCAGTGCATGCTCCCAACACAGGTAAGAACCGACGGACCATCATGAAGTTTGGCTCATCGTGGCTTTGGCAGGCAAGCGGTACCAAATGTGTGGAAAGTACCACCTTACTTTCGTCAAATTATAATGGTTGATTTTTTTATATTTCCTTCAAAATTATATTTAAAAAAAATCTAACTGATTATCTATTGTTTTACGTCAATCGAGCAGTGGTCAATAGTAGGTACGACGATGGTCACTTAATCTGACTTTACGTCGGGCTAGGGTAAAATAAAATTAGTGACACTTAGCTATATCAATAAAATCATCTAAAATCTTCTAAAATGCTACATTTTCCTTTAAATATTCATAGTAGTTTCGTGGAACGGACTAGCTTGAAAAATAAGAGCTCAATCTCGTGCTAACGTCCCAGTAACTTTTTTTTTTTTTTTTTTATGATCATAGTAATGGAACCAGCTGATAGCTCACCTGATGTTAAGTTGTAACTTCTGCCTATAACAATGCTATACCTCACAGAGCAAGTCCAATGAGGACGTGCCCTGTAAGGCAATGCACTGCGTCCAACACTCTGAGACGTAAAGATGTTGAAGTCTCATGTGCCTGTAATTACACCGGCGCCCTTACCCTTCAAACCGGAACACAGCAATGCGAGCATCGCTGCTTGGCGGCAGAAATAGGTACGGTGGTAGTACTTCCCCGGACGAGCTCTACTACTAACTTGATGTATCACAGTCTTGACATAATTTTCCGGCATCCCCGAACACAAAACAAAATCTAATCTTAATAATCCCATCCAACGCTTCTTGCAGTACCCTGGGGTACTTTTGATAATCCGTAGAGTTGCCACTAACGAATGAGATAAATTGAATTTGTTAAGAGAATGCCCTTTTATCTCGGGATTAAGCGAGACGGGTTTAAGCGAAAGAAAGTTGCAATTGGAGAGCTAAGAGCTTTTCCACATTATGGTAAGTAACGGCTGCTTCATTGTTAATCATAAAGTCGTGGTTTTATTTTTTCGTTGGAAAATGTTGCCACACGGGGAATATAGGATCTAAAGCACAATTAAATATGCGCTTAGTTATTGTAAATATGCATTTATCCACAAAGAAAATTACAATTTACAAAAAAACAATACATTTTTTTTTAAATGTCATCATAGAAGACCATTGGTAGAGGTTTTAATGGATGAGTTTAAATAGGTAGATACTTTGTACTTTTTATACTAAACTGAGGCATAAACAGTACACACGACGCCAATAAAAAAAAAAAAAAAAAAAAAAAAACAGTACAAAGTTCAAATACTTCACTCAAAACTGAAATAAGTTACTTATGATGTTTTCAATTCATGATAATTAACGTTCAACGATAAAAATAGGTCTCGACTTGGACTAGTTACCCGCGAGTTCATCTAATTACAGCGGTTACCATTATATGAATAGCGGGCGCGGGTTCAAATGAGATAAATTGAAAGCTTTTCATGAACTCATGCTGAAACAAATTAAAATTCTGAAGCAGAAATAAATGGTACCTATGGTTTCGCTTCGATTTCATTTTTAAAATGTAAGGTAGATAGATAGATAGATAGATAGATAGATAGATAGATCGTTTATTTGACATACACACAGAGAATACAAAGGTACCTGCTTATGTTTATTTTCTAAGTTCTAGTCGCGAGGAACGGGCACTTTGTTGAATGAAACAGTGTGTTAGCCTCTAATACTGAATGTATGATATAGCTTTTCATTGATATCGTAAGTGTCGTGTCGGTCTCAGTGTGAAAACTTTTTTTTCACACTTCATTTTTTTTTGTTTCTTTTGTTCACTTAGTTTTTAATTAATTGTAAATACTTAATTTAAACTTTCTTTTTTGCTGTTGTCTGTAGTTAGTCATAATTATATTATTGCAAATGCTGTGCATGCCTGTAATTGGCACACATTTTATAGAATAAGGTTTTCAAAAGTGATTATTGTATTGCAAACTATGTGCGCTGTTGGCGTTGCCTATTGAATAAATAAATTAATAAATAAAACAACAAATTGCAGCAGTGAGCAGCCGAGCAGATCAAGACGTTACAATAAGCCGTTGTAAGTATTTCATCAAGTTGGAAAATAACAAAAGTTCTCAAAAGCAGTACCTAGAAGCAAACTAGTACAATAAGAGCCTTTAGACAACTCTACAGGCGTCGCAAAGTTATACAGGTGTTGGAGCGGTTCACATTTAGCGACCCTACCTCGAACTCTTGTCACTTTACAACTTTGCTTCATAAGAAACGGTGACTGTATTATTACGTCCGTTATGTTCTGAACGAATTGACTGAAAAGATGACAACATCAGGTGAGCTATCAGCTTGTTCCTTTACTTTTATCATAAAAAAAAAAAAAAAAATTAGCGTGCCGTAAAAAAACACAAGATTAACCACCTTAAAGCAAAGTATGTCTACTGCATATGGGTTGCAAAGCGGTCCTTCTTCAACATCAACTTCTTGGTTTGTGCGGTCGTTATGTTCCGCTTCCGCGAAATGTCAAACGGTTGATATGATGTTGATTGTTGTTATTTGCCTTTGCATTTATTTGCTTGTATTCTGAGACTCTAAACTGAATTTTCCCGAATTTTTTTTAGCACGCCTGATCCCAAGCTTTTACCGTAGCACAGGTGCCAGACGCGCGATGCCGACCCTTGAAGAATTTTAAAACACCCTTTTTGAAATGCTCCATACTGTAGTCACTAGGGAAAACCTCAGTGGATGATTATGTGGTCGTTTCAGCGTACTGTCGAACAATAACACCAAAATCTCTTGACGAAACACCACATCTCATAAATACCTGCCAAGCAGTGATGCTCGCATTGCTGTGTTCCGGTTTGAAGGGTAAGGGCGCCGGTGTAATTACGGGCACATGAGACTTCAAGATCTTTACGTCTCAGAGAGATGGACGCAGTGCATTGCCTTACAGAGCACGTCCTCATTGGACTAGCTCTGTGAGGTAATGCATTGCTATAGGCAGAAGTTACTACTTAACATCAGGTAAGCTATCAGCCTGTTCCATTACTTTTATCATTAAAAAAAAACCTACTAGCAGTTTTAAAACGGTTGCAAAATAGCGGTGTATGCTTTCGGGAAATCCAACTGCGACACCTACGGAATTGTTTGAGTCAAACAAGGATAGGAACGAGATGAGATGTCTTTGTTGGTTTATCTTGGTGAATCTAAACTGCTAAACTGATTGTGGTAGAATTGTAAAACGTCATTTGTATGATAAATTCGTGGCGAGTGTGCAAGAGTTTTGTCCTTTAAATTGCGTTGTTTTGTAAAATAAAAATGAGACGGCAAAATGCTATGTACAATTTTATTTTTTAGCGCGTGCACACTATGCCCGGCATGAATGCCGCGATTAATTCCGGAATGATTGCCACAGCAACATCGCCTTTACTCTCACCAAAGAGCTAGGGCATGAACTTGGCGATGTTGCTGTGGCAATCATTCCGAAATTAATCGCGGCATTCATGCCGGCAGCGGCAATAGCATAGTGTGAACGCGGTATTATAATATTATTTTCGTTGTGAAATAAATGAGAAAACTACATACAGGCACCTGAGGCTACACAACGTGGAATAAAAAGTAATATAAACAAAATATTGCCAGTAAAAAATGCAATCAGCTTTATTCACTTAGCTGATTTTCTAAATAATATATGAGTTTACTTACCTGGAATTTTATAGCAATATTCTATGTTGTACCTCTAGCACCAGTTTCTCTACTTTCTAAGTTAGCTCCTAGCAAGTTCATGTGTATTTGAAGTTATACATTGTGTGTGAAGTTTTGTGATTCTGATATCTCTCGAACCAGTGTCATTTTTGAAGATATATACGAGTAACTTCAAAAATGTTGCAAGGTTTGTGTTTAGATGGTTCATTGATATTTGACAGGCGTCATGGCTCAGTCGGTAGTAGCTCTGCCTTCCGTGCTGTGGGTGGTGGGTTCGATCCCCATCGAGAACAAACATTTGTGTGTTGTAAACATAGATGTTTGTTCTGTGTCTGGGTGTTTCTATGTATTATAAGCATGTATTTACAAAAAAATATGTATGTATGTATTCTATCAGCCATCTAGTTTCCATCGTACAAGCTTTGCTTAGTTTGGGACTAGAAGGCGTTGTGTTAAGTGTCCGTGAATATTTATTTTTACTTTTTATTTATTTCCCTTAAATTATCTATGTATCTTATTACTGCTACCTACGTTTTCTCTATAATAGTCGTTATTATTGGATAACATTTCTGCTAGCTAGTTCCATCGAACACTTATTATTACGCGATTGCCTTTCTTTCATTTCCCTTCTACGGAATTCATGGTCTATGATTCCTCAGTTTCTTCACAAACTTTCTTGCTACACAAAACAGACTCTTACCTTCTAAGGAATACGTAAGAAAATAGTTTGGTAAGTTATCTTTAATCAACTGATTGGATATTTTATAGAGAGCAACGTTTAGTGCAGTTGGTCATGAATGTTGTAATTTAATTTTGGGTTTAGGAAATTGCTCGTAAATTTTTAGTATTAACGATCAAATCTAGGTAATGTAGCAAATAAATGAATTTGTTCTGTCTTGGCACAAGAAATGTTATGAATACAGAGCATGCCAGTTTTTAGACAATGTTTTTACTGCTAGATATAACCAAAAACTCAAGCATTATTTCTTGGTATTTTTAACCGACTTCAAAAAAGAAGTTTCTCAATTCGACTGTATGTTTTTTTTTGTATGCATGTTACGCGATCATTCCGCCAATTACAAATCGATTTTGATGATTCTTTTTTAGTTTGATAGATTTTTAAAGGTGATCCCATACAAATTTTATCAAAATCAGTTCATATGCGATAGTTTTCTATGATAATCAAGAACTATTTGGTGATCCCATGACTCTATTTTTGGCAGGGGTTTATTGCCAAGCTACTAACTCAATTTTTGTGTCATTTAATGTTGACTAAGACAGCCGACTTGACAAATGACTTGACTTGACTTATTTATTACAATTTTAACACTTGACATTGGCAAAATTGTCTGTCGAAATGACGGACACAGGCCATTACTGAAGAGAAGAAGAAGAAGAGAAGAAGAAGTAGAGAAGACCGGGCTCAGTGGCGCGTCTTGGGAGAGACCTACGTCCAGCAGTGGACCGATATAGGTTGATGATGATGATGATGATGAAGTAGAGTCAAGTTTAAAAAGCCAAGAGTAGGTATATTTATTTCAATGGAAAATAAGTCAAGTACCTACTTGATCTGAGTTTCCTACGAAAATACCACTAGAAAAGTGTAGCCGAATGAAAAGGTTTACGAAACAATGTGTCGCAGGACTTATTTAGAGACTGGAATTGAATGAATAATGTAAACGAAAAAGCGTGATAACAGAGAGAAAGACGTGGTTCCGAGCACTGACAAAATACAGTCTATTTTTATATGAATACAATCCATTTTGTAAGTACCTGGTGTGTAGATTTAAACTGTAAAACATTGCATCAGTTTTTATTTCAGGTAAGTAATCAAGTTGAAAAGGGAATGATAAATTGAATAGCACAGAAAAATGCTTTGCTGTTTTCCATTTTACCGCTGTAAAATCACAAGATAAGATGAAAATAAATAATAGTTAAAAATAAACAAAAAACACTCTTTATATAGAAAACCAAACTGAAAAATAGAAAATAAATTGAAATTAGAAAAGTGTAATTTTTTTTTATAAATATAAATTAATAATAGTGTCAATAAGAAAAAAATGTATTTTATTTATTAAAAAGCGTGGGGTGCTTTTTAAGATATTATCGAAATGATAATCCTTCTACTCACCCCACGCTTTTTATTTGGTTTTCTATATAAAGCGTGTTTTTTTTGAGTATTATTTATTTTCTACTTTTTAGTTTAGTTTGGTTTATTTATAAAAGTGTAGTTTTTTAGTTTTTTTTAAACTATTACTTTTATTAGAACAAAATTAATAGGTAACTCAATCACCATTCAAAGTGGGTCCAAATCGCGCCCAAAGGAGTCGATTACAAACAAACATACAAGTGAAGCTGACATAAAGCGTGTAATATGATAGCTTTTATTAATAAAAGACGCTGTTAATTTTTTTATTGCTTTTTTGCTTCAACCGTTCGTATCCTGTCACTGCAGTACTCCAAAACGAGAAACAAAGACAGGAAAACGAAGGCGCCCCGCAAAACCTCCGGGAGAGGCGTGGAGACGATAATTGAAATAGCTGCACAATTCAATTGGAGTCCTTATCTGTTCTCACAGTAATGAAGAGTACGTTTGTGTGGGCGGGTCAATGGAAAAGTGAAACAAATGTAACGTAGCTTTGGAACTGATCAACGCTCAGAGTATAGTTTGGCTTAAACTGACTTGTAGATCTATCTGTGAAAGAGTTCGTAAGGGTACCTCAACCTACATTGGTTAGTAAATTTTTTGAAACCACACAACTAATAACGCGGTAGTTCAGTCAATAAATTAATAATTTTCTTTGTAAATCAAAATAATTTTAGTATTTCCAAATAAAAAAAAAAAAAAAAAAAAAAAAAAAATTACCAGTAGTTCAGTCAACAGAATTATACTCAACAGAACAGGTGGGAAAGTAGAGATAAATCAGATGTAAAGCATAGTCTTTTAAGTCACAGAACTAACGGGAAAAAAAATCCCAGTAGCTCTGTCAACAGAACTACTCAACAGAACAGGTGGGAGTAAACGCCTCAGTTCAAATAACTATGCCGTTTTACATAACTCATTGGTAGGAGACGGTAGTAATATTATTTACTAGCTGATTACCCGTGACGTCCACTTCCACTGCGAAACTTTCCAACAAAATATCTGTCAACCAGCGTACGATGAACCTCGTGCCAAAGGCGGCTTTTGGTTTAGAGAGGTCAAGCTGTATTTAAGAATCCACGTCTTTCATTTCAATAAAATATAGCCTATGTTTCAATCCGGAAAAAGGGCTTCTGGAATGGTATAAGTTTCATTGAAATTGGTCCAGTAGTAAAGGCGTGATCCGCGAACAAACAAACAGACAAACATACAAACTCGATTTTCGGAATCAGAATTGTTTATTTAGTAGATCTGTATGTTTAGTTTATCTTTAATTATACGATAACTTATTTATAGTATACTACTTTTAGTGCATGTTCACAGAGTTACTTATTAGCCTACAAATTATGGCTAGATCGTAACGCTGCTGGAGTACGTAAATTTTAACGTACATTATATAACAAAAAAAACTAAAAGTACTATATTTGTAAGCTCTGGAACGAAAAAACTTCAAACTCGACACGAGCCTACTCAAGTACAATATCCCATGAAATCCCTCTCACAAACTCATAAAAATATGAACTATCCTGAGAGTACGTAACATTAATCCACACGCTCGGGGTGGCTCGGAAAAAGAACTTATTTCGTGTTTTATTGAACAACTAGTTGAACTAGTGACTTTACGCGTGTTTTATCGCGTTTTGCAGAATGTCACGAGCAAAAATGATTTCACCTACATTAATTATTCCCGATGCTTCGCAAAGAAAGAGCATCTCAAGCTTTTTGTAGGATGTTGTAGTGATGGAACATAATTTGATGAGTAACGCTGAATTACCCGAGGTTTCTCATGGTGTTTTCCGTCACCACATTTAACTCACCGTGAAACCATTGGCTGTAAAACACAAACCTATTACCTACCTAATAAAGCAAAAATAGTTTGGATATAAATATTTGAAATGCGCTTATTTCTTATCCAAATACGGCGAAGCAAAAAGGAGTGTTATGATTACTAATGTCAGGCTGTGCATTTTTCAGTTAGTAGCATATTATTTTATAATTTTGGTTAACCCTAACCAATTAGGGATGTCACCCGCTATAAAATAGTGACAGTTCATTTCGACAAAGCTCCCGGGATTGTTAATTACGGCGGCTTTATTTTATTTTTCGCTGAAGGACAGGATTGAAGGCTTTTCACTGGAGATTTATGATAAAATTAAATTTAGATGAAAAACGAAAAGAGATTTCTACAGGGTATTTAGTGGTATATTTAGAAGCCGCGCACGAGCAACGTTCGGTTATTCATCTACGTCATAATTAAGTCTATGGGTTTTGTATGAAAGTGCGCGTAGATAGCGACGCGATAGCCGATAGAAATTAGCAGATACAAAAAAGTTTCGGGGAACTAAGTAAGTCGCTCGTGCGCGGGTTCTCTTTGAGTGATACAAAAACCAATATTTATTTTCACAAATTACAAAAATGCATACTTACTGTTTCTGCAGTATTACGGGCTCGTAGATTTGTTTGTATGTACACAATAAAACAGACTGTTTTGATTCACCTCTTCGTGAGTGTTCTAGAGATTTTTTTCGTCTTTGATGATACTTTAATCATCATTTTCTTCAGATTTTTTTTATTAATTTACTTATGTGACGTCTTAATTTCTAGTCCCGTTCAATCGTTAGCATTTGCTAAAAGTTTTGAACAAATAAAACAATACCAATTTACTGTGCAATAACTTTGCTATCTCTTTATCATCGTTCACTGGAATTAAACAGGCGGCACGTTTAATTGTACCTAAAAGCCTTCAGTTTGTATTTATCACCGGAGATATATATTACAGTTACGATAAGCGATTCGTGGAAAGGTGAAGCCGGGAACGTTTAAAGATAATATCACTTTGCTTGGCTGATATGTTTTTGAATAACTTCATTTACAAAGATATTAGAAACGAGGAAATATAAAGCACCAAGGTTACTGACATAGCTTTTATCATTTTATTTTATTATTAAGGGTATCCAACAGAGATAACACATTAAAATACAAGAAAGGTAATCAAAGGTCTTAAATCTAGGTGTTTCCCTAATTATAATTAAATTATCAGTAAGTTGAAGTGATAGTAGACTATAATTTCCAAAACTGACAACCTCTAGGGAATAAGAGTTCTTGAATGGTGACCGCAAACCGGACAGCGTAGAGTAAGCCAGCCTCTTACTCGATGGACCGAAGACATTGTCCGCGCGGAGGGACTCCACGCATAATTTTTTTTTCTTATTTTGGTGTACAATAAAAATATCTAAATACTCTTTCGATCTTCAGACCTATCTTCGCTCCTGTATATGCATTGGAACCTCGTTACAGGGCTGTAGAAAGTTGTACATCAATCCTCCCAGAGGAGTGAAACAATTTGCAGTAATGAACGAACGGCATCGACCTAGGGGAATATTCGGTACCCGTAGCATGGCACGGAAAACCATAAAATGTATACTTTGAATTACATTGCGGCAGAGGTACACTTGATTACGTGCAACTAAAGATACGGCTGCGTAATGTAACTAAGTTTCCTATGATCCTACTAATATTATAAATGTGAATGTAAGTTTGTTTGTTACGCTTTCACGCGAAAACTACTTAACCGATTATCATGAAACTTTGTACACATATTCTTGGAGGTATTGATACTAATTTGGACTAATAGTTGAGCTATCTATAAATCGTTTGCAACGGTTTGTAGATAGCTCAACTGTTTCATGTGTATTTTGTAAATATTGTAAATACTTGGCTTTATTACAATGGCTTTATTCACAAAGAAAATTACAACTAATACAAGTTGTAATTTTCTTTGTGAATAAAGCCAAGTTAAAAAAAAGAGGAGGTTCTCAATTCGGTTGTTTACTTTAATGTCTGTTATCTCTAAAACTCCGTCACGATGGAATTTAAACTTTATGGTCGCAGCTAGAAACTTTCTTGAACTAACCTTCATATTGGTCAACTGACTACACTCTGATAGAGATGTTTCCAACTCGGTGCGTAAACATTCGAATCCTAAATTTACACAGGGTGAGTCAATTTACTTGAGTGCATTACCGTTACAAATAAAATATTATTCTGCGGTCTCATAACTCGCGTATCGGGTTCTGTATAAATAAGGAATCTATATTTTATTGCGGATCTCTGCGGATTTCCGTACGGCGAGTTATGAGTTCTTTGCAGATGTTATTTACATAATTTTGCTTGTGCGTGTTTATATGTTGAATTTTACAGGGTTTTTGTGAATACCTACATGTTAGTTCAGTAGTAGTAGTTAATTGGAATTGGGCGTGGCCCTGGGCTGATAAATAGCAGTTATTATCATTAATTACTTTTTTTTATGAACTTTAAATTCGTTTGCAAAAAATCCTATTTTTCTACTAAGTAATCTGTAATTTAGAAGTACATAGATCTCTCTCTCTCTTCCCGACTATTAATCCCACATGTCCAGGTGGTCTTTGGTCTCCCTCTAGGTTTTGCTGGAGACGGACAGTTCCAGTACTTGGTTTCCAACGTAATAAATAATATTATTTCATCCTGTTCAAAAAATATTAGAGTTTAAGACTCTGTTAAATTACAAGTAATGGAGTCATGTATTGTACATCGGTAACAATAAATAGAATATATTTGTGTTCTAAAATAAGAACACTCAAGTTAACTAACTCGTATATTCTTTACAAAAAATACGTAATTTTATTCCGCCATGTTCCACGCCCACACATTTTCCTTACGAAACTTTTAACTCTGAACCGTAATAAATCACTTCTGTAACAAAATTCTTAGTCGTCGTTCCTATAGCAACCGGTCAACAGCCCTAATAACTCGATACGAAGATTAATCGATTTACATCTGCAAAAGGCAGACGGAGTGCCCCAAGATTAGTCTCTTAGGATTACTCGAGAGCCGCAACGAATAATAAACCTTACCCTTTTATAAACAAAGTACGGTTTCGGTTCGCATTGATCGAGCCAATAAGTCGGAAAGTAGGAAGTGTTTATCCCGAGTTAATTTATGTGGTAGGAATGGTGTGTCATAAGCCGAGGCTCGATTCTTTATATTGGGATTGAGAGGAAGTGCTACTTGGTCTTGATTGGTGGGAATCCAACATCAAATAAAATACACAGTTGTTTTGGCTTCCTGATAAAGTGATAGGTTTTGCCAGAAGCCGACTATCTATCAATTCCTTTGACCAAAACATAGATTGCGATTTTGCGAGATTATTTTGCCTTCGAAACAAACGACAGCCGACTTGACGAATGACCCGAATTCACTGATATTTTTATCTCACTTGCCACTGGAAAAACTATCTGTCAAAATGACGGGCAGAGGTCATAAATAAAAGAAGAAGAAGAAGAAGATTGTTACAGCGGTCAAAGTTTCAAATATCGATTACAATAAACGTCAAATCCCAATAAAAACTCTTGAGTTTCTTGTGTGCTTAGGCGTAAATGATGTCAAAAATACAGCCTATCTTGGTAAGTTTAGAGCTCAATATCGTATGCGCTGTACGTATAAAGATAGACATGGGTTATTGTGGCAGGCTCTCAACTTCCGAACAATGCGCGCTCTTGCGAAATTGCAGTCTGAAGCTTGAAGAAAATACTTTTTAAGGTGGAGCATGTCTGATGACAGTGTACCTTAGAGCTTAAATTTTTTTTTAAACAGGTTTTGAGTTAGAAGAAGTAGTGTTTTCTTTTATTATTGACAGACGTCATAGCTCAGTCGGTAATAGCTTTGCCTTCCGTGCTGTGTTGGGTTCGATTTCCACTGAAGCGAAAAATTTTTTTGCAAACATAGATGTTTATTTTATGTCTTGGTGTTACTATTTATTATTTAGTTACAAAAAAACATTTGATTTTTTTCGTGAATCAACTTATCCTGTCTTTGTGAGCTAATAACTACCATCATAGTGTACAATCTCATAGTCATCATCCACAGCCTGACTTCATCTACATTTGGTAGACATCCCTAATAATGTGCCTTCCACTACGAAGCTAATCTCTCCGTTTACGGCCCGCCACTTTGACGATGTCGTCTGCCCATCTTGCTGCAGGACGTCCCACGTTTCTGAATCCGTATCTTGGCCACCGTTCAGTGGCTGCCTCATTCCATCAGTGTACATACGTAAGTAGAACGGTGTGATATCGATGCAGGAAGCGCAGTGAATGCCCCCAACCAACGGATGAAACTATTATCGTGCGTGAAGTGGGGTCCACGTGAGAACTAGTCTCGGGGACCTTATGTTCGAAATGAGCGATCAACCTGATCGAGATTATGTCGTCTTCGTACCTTTTTTTACTATTGTAAAAAGGTTTCTGAATCTAAGCACAGACAAGAGAATGTTACCTGAAGAAATAAATAAAATAACCTATTTATTTCTCATTCAGAAAATAACACTCTAACTAAAGAAAATAACCGTTAAATTTAGCTCTATAATTGGCGATCTTATTGCACAGGTGATGTCTTCCAGAGGACCATATATTAATCTAGAACTTGATACTAAACTTAACTAACTTATAACTAGTCGAACTAAACAGTCAAAGCTGTGCCACCCACAACGACGCAAAGTGATCTAGACGTTAACCACCCTTGAACTACTATTTATTTAAACTGTATTTATCTGTAGGTAATTGAAGAGACTATGTTTTTTTTTACGATAAAAGTAATTGAACAAGCTAATAGCTCACCTGATGTTAAGAGGTAACTTCTGCTTATAACAATGCATTACCTCACAGAGCAAGTCCAATGAGGACGTGCCCTGTAAGGCAATGCACTGCGTCCATCACTCTGAGACGTAAAGATCTTGAAGTCTCATGTGCCTGTAATTACACCGGCGCCCTTACCCTTCAAACCGGAACACAGCAATGCGAGCATCGCTGCTTGGCGGCAGAAATAGGTACGGTGGTAGTACTTCCCCGGACGAGCTCTCACAAAGAGCTCTACTACTACTGTATCAATATATCAAATTCTAGAGACTGTCCCCCTATCTTATAAAAAGTTAGAGTATACATTATGTCTGGTTTAGCATACGTAATCAGGACATAATGTCCACTCTAACTTTTTATAAGATAGACCATGTATCTTTACTCTTCATTCTAAATTAATCGCCTTAATCTATAAATGAATCCAGCCAAATACAGCCATTCCTTCTCAAATACCCATTCGATCTGACCAGGGCTAAAATAAATACTAACTTTTAAGCTAAACCTATCCATTATTTGGGTCACCCCGGGCTATTCCCGATAAACTGAGATTGGCTGCTTTCATACAGCCAACGACACGACAGCTACACGATATCGTTGGATAGCTAACGTCATTAAGTCAAAAGATAGTGCATCTACTTTATTCTAAATCTCACTGCATGCCGAGTGTGTACGTTTCACGTTTACAACAAAGTTTCGTAAACTATAATTACTAGTAGTTCGCCCCGAACTGAGATCTCGTGATGGTCGGAGGTTAATAAAACCCAAACAATTTTTATTAACCAGTCGTCCTTGAACTACAAAATCATTGAAACTCCAAGAAATGGTAGCTCACGTTATACTGGGTTTGCCAATTTTATAATTTTTACAACAACTCAAAAACTATTAGACCTAGAATCAAAATAAAAACGGTTTTGGAATGTCTAAACCAAATCCTATCATATGACACCCCACTTGATATTATGGTACGAGTTTTGTTTTTACTCCCTTTGGACCCTCATAACTTCAGGACCCCTTGACCGATTTACTTCATTTAACAAACCAGTAAAACTTAAAAGTACTATCCGTATACCTACCAAATTTTATGATGATCGGATGAGTGGTTTAAAAGATCTCGTTGAACAAACATACAAACATACAAAGCATTTTTGTCCAAATGGTCACTAAGATCTCGTTCGTTTCGCTCACTCGATCAATTTATCCATGGAGGATTATAAGTTTTGTAAACTACCCGCTAGGCTGCTCAATCTCTATACAAAAATATAGTTACGTCAACGTTGTAGTATACGTAAAAAGAACACACTAAGCACGCAGATCACAGCAATGCAACACAAACATCACTGGCTTAAATTTAACTGGTTTGTGTCAAATTGTTGGATATTGTTGCAAAAGGCAATCAAGTAAAAGCTACAATTGACAACATTGGCAACTGTTATTCCGTACTAAAATGTCATTAAGAAATTACGACATACTTTTATGATCCTGTGTGAAATGTCATTAGGACGTTTTACGAGCATTATCATACTACTTCATGTTCTGGTACTCAGAAAGTGCCTATAAGCTTCTATAATGTAAGATTGGTATGAATACTGAACAATGTGACGTCATTAATGTAAGTTAGTTGTAGATTTGTATGAAAATGTTCAATTTTCTCTTGGGTAGGTATTTAAATTTATTATAGGTAATTAAATTTAACTTACCAATCATTTGAGACTATGGTCTATCTTATAAAAAGTTAGAGCAGACATTATGTCTTATTTAACATACGTAATCAGGACATAATGTCTACTCTAACTTTTTATGAAATAGGGGGTAAGTGTAGACACAAATAAATAGAGTCAATATGGAAAATTACCTACGATAAACAATATTAAAAAAAAATCAATTCAAAGCACGAAAAAAAACAATAAAAACAAAGGATAATCACAAAACCATTTTATTTTTTAAAAAAGAATGAGCAAATGAGTTTATATGCTAGCTTAAACTTTTTACTAATTTATTAAAACCTCCTTTAAATGCCTTTGCTTTGCAAATATAAAATGGAAGCAAAAACTTAGCTATTTGTTAATAACCAGAGTATCTCGCTCAAAATATGATTTTAGTTTGTTAATATAACTTGAACCCGTGCAAACTTCCCCTTTGAAGGGGAGGTCGGAACTCAAAAATTGCATAATTAAAAACTATGATTAACTTTGCGCCATCTTAACCGAGTTTGAATTATAAAGTTCGGGGCCGCTGTCGGAATACGAAAATTTCTTGCTTCGGACCGATGAATTTGTACTGAACTTCGCGGACAGGGGGCGAAATATTCGTGAACGCGTACTAGCAGATAATTAGGTTTTTGTACTTTTGAATTCACTTATCCCGTGTTTGACAACACGTAGGTACCTACTAGGTGTAGCCTTGGAAGAACTTTTTTTTTTAATGATAAAAGTAATGGAATAAGCTGATAGCTCACCTGATGTTATGCGGTAACTTCTGCCTATAACAAAGCATCACCTCACAGAGCAAGTCCAATGAGGACGTGCCCAGGCAATGCACTGCGTCCATCACTCTGAGACGTAAAGATCTTGAAGTCTCATGTGCCTGTAATTACACCGGCGCCCTTACCCTTCAAACCGGAACACAGCAATGCGAGCATCGCTGCTTGGCGGCAGAAATAGGTACGGTGGCAGTACTTCCCCGGAACTTAATCGATACGTGGGTATCGATTCTTCTGAAAAGGTTCTAGCCAAGGCTTTTTATTGGAAAGACAGTGGCAACGTCAACTTCTTCAAATTCTTCGTCATACCGAGCACGATAAGCGCCTCTAGCGGGAGATTTGCAAATATTTTTCTCCATACAAAAACTGCGAGTTTCTCGATTCTCGCTTGTCGCTAATCAACATGACAAAACTCTGGGGCTCTGTATAGTCACGTTATCACTAAAACTAAGCTAAGCGGGTATGATATGCTATACATATATCTTATCAAATAGTACACCCTAAACGACCTTCCCATTTATACGCTCCACTCCATCCAAAGGTTGTCTGGAAGAAATCGCTCCCTAGCGATAAGACCGCCCATTGTACGTAATGTAATGTAATTTAGTCTGTCTCGCATATTAGTTTGTAAGGTGTACCTACGTACAATAAAGTATTTTCATTCATTCATTCATTCATTCATATATCTAAGCTCTGGTGGAAAAGCATCCTAAGTCTCGCCCTGCGCTTCGTTTTCCTGTTCGTGTAAAAACACTGTTGAATAAAACAAATCTCATCTACATGTCTACTAAAGAAGCGAAGCAAACCAAAACAACCATATTCACAAATTTTCAGTTCGTATAATTTTAGGGTCGGTATTCCAAGAGCCAAGTACTAAAAACTAAGCACTTCGTTGTCTCTACTAATAAAACGCAAAGTTAGTCGGGTTGTACACGATCGAATGTTTCTATGCCATCTTTTGAGAAACCTATTTTTTGATTTTACGCCAAGTTATTTTGTGATTATTGTACAAAATAGTTTACAAAAAAAACAAATTGCATTTTTAAAATGACAGATTTTTTTGTTAGGTAGATATTACAGAAGTAAACATTAAAAAAAACTAATCAGAGCACCATTCCAATTACAAATTCGTAAATCGAACGGTCAATTCCTTTCGAGCCCCTTTCGCTTGATTAACGCGCGCAGATCACTCACTGTCAACTGTCGGTGCGCGTCTGTGGGCCATTTGTTCGTTCATTCACTCGCTCATTTTGCAACATTGCGTATAAGTACTTCACAGTTTGTACACTGTAGCTTTTATTACGCTGTTGTGACGTGCTTTTCATAATGTTTCAGTTGAAATGAAAAATGTTTCAAAGTTGGCTA
Source organism: Eulithis prunata (assembly GCA_918843925.1). Lineage (NCBI taxonomy): Eukaryota > Metazoa > Arthropoda > Insecta > Lepidoptera > Geometridae > Eulithis > Eulithis prunata. Next base: position 1,654,220 of record OU974014.1, on the reverse strand, counting down.
AAGTCGGCAAGTATTTATAGAAAACTAGCCGTCGCCCGCGGCGTTGCTCGCGTGCTACCCTTTAAAGTGTGACGTTTCAAAATTCCTTTCTTAGTGCACCCCTACACTATATAAGGATACTACCCTCCAAATTTCATACCTCTAGGACTTATAGTTTAGGCTGTGCGTTGATTCTCTGTCAGCTTCAAAAGAGTTTTATATTGATTGATGATTGATGATTGATGATGATGTCAAAATGGGAATAGTCACGTGACTAATTGTTTAAAAATAGCTATCTCCGTTAGATTCATACATTATGCTGCAACTGCTACTCCGATTTGGATGAAACTTGGAAAAGCTAGTCAGAGATCAATTAAATCTTGGAATGGATTTTTTTACTTGCTAATAAAGACAGTTTTTACTATTAAATTATTTTACAATTTTTTTTTATCGTGAATACTCAAAAGTGGAGTAGAAAAAAATCGCGAACATAATTGTCTAATTTGTATACTCATTTGGCAGTATTATACGTTTCCACGTAACCCCACCGAGCTTAAGCACACATGTTTTTTGCTACAGTTAATTGGTTTAAAAGAACGAATGTGTTAGACGAGAGAGGTTTTTTCGCGTTTCATGTTATGAGAATTTGTTTTTACAATTAGGGTTCCACAGACAAAATTTGGCGGACAGTTTGATTTTTTATTTACAGGGTTTATCGCTGAGCGATTATATTACCCTGTTATATACAACCTAACTTATCAAAGACAGTTTGATATAGTGAAAACCTGTGTTCATTTATTTATACTTACTATTTTATATTTTGCATTCATAATTCTCCACCACTGGCGGACCAGATGGGAAAAAAAACCCAACGATCTCACTATGCAAATAAGGGGGCTCGATGGGATTTTGTTTCCCATCGGCCCCACCAGTGGGCCAGCCGGTGGGTTCGATGGGAATAACCCATTATTATCTTATGCTGGTATTAAGTGAAAGCAATAAAATCAACGAGAAACAAACAGCGAGATGGGCAGACGATGTTGCGGACATCGCGGGCAGGAAATGGATGAGATCAGCACGGGACCGTTAGGAGTGGCACAGATAAAGAGAGGCCTATACCCAGCAGCGGGTTTAGTCGGGCTGTGGATGATGATGATGAATAAAATCAATGCTATGAGTTGAGGAATTCGATCTAAATACCAAGATGACGGTGGACCCTGCCAGCATGAGCGTGAGATTTTACACAAATATGGACGACATCTTAAACTCGGTTCATTAGTGAAACGAGTTTTCGGCCAAGATATGACGTCATCTCTATACAGCATGTATCTACAATGGCGACAAAAAATTGACACACGGGTAGAGCTACTTATTAGTATTCATAAAAAAAATCATTAAAGTACAGTCAGCTGCGTGTGTCCAATTTGTGTAATCAGAAATCAAATCAGATCAGAATGTATACAATTTGTAATTTTCAATGTAGAGCCGCAGCATTGTTATGGTCTTTGACGGTCCCAATGCTAAATAAATAAGTAAAATTATCAACTATGTTCATAATTTTTTAGTTTTTATACTGTAAATGTCTATTGCAATACGGTGACACTAGTTTGAAAGTTACGAATCGTACACATTTTAGTGCAGCTGACTGTATTCTAATTATTTTTTTATGAATACTATTAAGTAGCTTTACTCGTGTGCAAATTTTTCGTCGCCATTGTAGATACATGCTGTATAAAATCTCTGCAGATGTGAGGTTGTTTCCCCAGCTACGGAACCCAGCCCGACGCGGTTCGACAAGTCTTGGCCAGTTTTATTTGTTTTTCTTTTTAGCAAATTAACTTAATATTTTTGTGAAAATGGCTACGGTTTAATGAACTCTTAAATAATGAAGGTTTACGTTTTGTTTCTTTACCAGTTTATGAGCGCTCTGCGTTTTTTCGCTTTTTATGTAGCGCTTTTATGTTTGATGTTGGTAATAAAATTTAGGGTTCCGAAGGCAAATTTGGGAAACAAAAACCTTTTTGACCTGTCCATAATAAATAAATATTCACGGACATTTAACAGAACGCCTTCTAGTCCCAAACTAAGCAAAGCTTGTACTATGGGAACTAGATGGCTGATAGAATACATTATATATATATTTTTTTTATAAATACATACATACAACGGTTTGTAGGTAGCTAAACTGTTTCATGTGTATTATGTAAATATTGTATGAGTTGTATTTTTTTCGTTAATAAAAGTACCAAATAAAAAAAACAAAAATCTAATCTATAAGGTCTGTCATTTTTCAGTTTAATAAATATATCACCTACTTTATCTAAGGCACAAACAACTTCATAATTCAGTCTTACAAGTGACCACTGACTAAAGGTAATTAACTAGTTAGTTATTCTTTTACGCTTCCATGGTGTTGTAGCACCATTATTGACATTTGACAGGCGTCATGGCTCAGTCGGTAGTAGCTCTGCCTTCCGTGCTGTGGGTCGTGGGTTCGATCCCCACCGAGAACAAACATTTGTGTGTTGTAAACATAGATGTTTGTTCTGTGTCTGGGTGTTTATTATGTATTATAAGTATGTATTTACAAAAAAAAATAAAAAATTATGTGTGTATTCTATCAGCCATCTAGTTTCCATCGTACAAGCTTTGCTTAGTTTGGGACTAGAAGGCGTTGTGTTAAGTGTCCGTGAATATTTATTTATTTATTTTATTTATTATTACGACCATAAAAAAATGTTTTGATTTCTACTTTTAACTGTTGATGGTAAAGATATTAAATTTGTTTTGACTTGCTCACGCGAGCCAACACAGATACTTGTAAAAGTGGCATACACTGCGCGTAAATACTTAATAGCTACTACGGAAATCGATATTAGAAAATTTGTCGTATAGTTTTGGATTGCGCAGTGACGCTGACACTTCACAAGACACCGCATCAACGCACAAGATGGCCGCGTAGTGTAACACAAAAGTCCTTTCGGAGTAGACGCTTGCACTACACGGGACGGGTAAAGGAGCTTATTCCACTAGCGTCAGAATACCACCGCTGATGAGAGGATGACGGGTAAACATCGCTATCCACCCCCGACGGGATGCTCATCCCAATTTATATACATTACGAACGTGAGCAATTATCGACGGAGCGGCCCTGGGGTTACTCCATACAGTAGCCTAAAGAGCGATTACGTATCGTCATAAATCGTAGAAGAAACACCCTGGGCAAGACCAAACAGGCTGGTATTTATAGGTGGATAAGTCATAAGCATTTATTAGTAAAATATACTTTAAAGGTTATACGTGGCTACGACATTCATTAATATAAAAATAATGATGGTTATATAAAAATCATTATTAATATATATAAAACTTTTTTGAAGCTGACTTAGAATCAACGCACAGCCTAAACTATAAGTCCTAGAGGTGTGAAATTTGGAGGGTAGTATCCTTATATAGTGTAGGGGTGCACTAAGAAAGGAATTTGGAAACGTCACACTCTAAAGGGTAGAACGCGAGCAACGCCGCGGGCGACGGCTAGTTAAAAATAAAATAACAATATTATTTAAGTATCGTGAGGATACAGAACAAGTTCAATGTCAAAATTAAATATATCTAACACCGTTAAGAAACCCTTGGCTTAGTCAGCTCCGCATGTATTGAACTGGTCTTTCCTGTGGATATAGCTGACTAGGCTGAGAAGACGGTATAGGTGCTGGGCCTACTCCATCTAAAACATTGTCCCAGGCACTACAGAGTCCCGTTAAGTGTAGGCATAGATAGCCTCCTGACGCTGTATAAATCATCTTCAATAGATGTAAAGGCCTATTGTTATTATATACTTAACAGCGAGTGGTTGATGATGATGATGAATAAGTAGAACCAAAGAAAAATCGGCAAAGAATTTATAAAACCTGGGTTAGTCTCAAAGCTCCTTTTCAGTTTTCCCCCTTGTGAGGATTTTAGGCATTTCGTCTCAAAATTTTCTTGATTTCAAAAACTTAAGAATCAAGGGGACTTTTATGCACTTCAGTGTCGAAATCCCCTTTGTGCAAAATTACACCGTAATAACTGTATTTTTATTTTACTTTACAAACCTGCTTTTTGAATGAAATACCTAGTTGACCTAATTAAATACCCAAAGGGGATTTTGAGACTAAGGTTTATCAAAATCCCCTTGATTCTGAATTTTAGAAATCTAGGGGATTTTGAGAAGATGGCGGAACTAACTAGACCACTTTTTGACCGACTGGCAAAGCGTAGCCAAACAGTAAAAATAGTATTGACTGTGATAGCTGTTTACGTTACACTGTGCCCGTAAGCAGTTAAACGAGCGAAAAACTATGTAATTTGATTTCTCTATGGCTTAACGATATACCCTTTCGAGTGGGTCAGTAATAACGTCCCATGGGACGATAGGCTTGTAATGTTGGGATGGAGGACTAATCGGTAATTGCGGTGTACGTATATTGGATACTCTACCCTAATACTTTTGCGTTTTATTACGAAAGTGAATGAAAATCAAGCTCGGGTTTGGGTTATTTTGGAACTCTTTATATAGAAAAAAAGGTTTTTTGGTAAAGAACTCGGTAAACGATGTTGTAAGTATGTAAGTATTTATTTCATTTATTAACCAGCTTGTTACATAATATATTTTTGGCATGTCCAACTAATACAAATAATTTACTTAATCTTATACTAATTTTAACACATATACTCGTACCTACTATTATATTAACATTCACTACTTATTTATGTACCTATTCTATCAGCCTTGCTGAAAATAAATAATATGTACCAGTTACAAGGAATTTTTATACAACTTCACAGTTAATTGACAAAAATGGTAAATATTGAGTCATAGAGATACATAACCGATTATGATAGAGTTGTTTAGTTAAAGCGTAAAAAACAATAAAAACACACAATAACTGCTACGTTAATTGTCCTGTTTCAAAGATTTTTGAAACATTCAAAAAGTTTAAATCGAGCGGGAATTGAACCCGCGACGTGCCCCTTGATACGACTACGCTGTCTACTCGTAATTCCATTCGACGAATAACTCAGGGATGCAAAATCATTTGTTGGTGTCTAGGGTACTTATTGGTACATACAAACATGTCATGATAAATCTATATATATCAATATAATATATAAAACTCTTTTGAAGCTGACTTAGAATCAATCAATATAATCATAATCATCATCAATATATATAAAACTCTTTTGAAGCTGACAGAGAATCAACGCACAGCCTGAACTATAAGTCCTAGAGGTATGAAATTTGGAGCGTAGTATCCTTATATAGTGTAGGGGTGCACTAAGAAAGGAATTTTGAAAAGTCGCACCCTATAGGATTTAAAATTAGGATCAAAGATTTTAAAGAAATAATACGTATGCTGATACCACGCGAGCAATGCCGCGGGCGACAGCTAGTTATATTATAAAATGCAATAAGGAAAAGACACCCTCAAAGGATTCTGCGTCTCTAGTAAGTAGGAAGAGATCTGAAGAAATGTCTACCTGTGGACTTCAATCGAGAGCCAGGACAAGGTACAATGACGTTGATGCAAAGCTTTAGCAAAACCCCAGAAAAGTGATAAGAAATGTCTGTTTTATCGACCGAGCGAAGCGAGCCAAAGTCTTAGTGTCAACTAGACAAATCGGCGTTGTATGTTTGTTAGAGCGTAACTTTCGAGCCGCTTGTTTGATTGGTCAACAGTGAGTACCACCATAGTTTACTTTTTTTTTATGATAAAAGTAATGGAACAAGCTGATAGCTCACCTGATGTTAAGTGGTAACTTCTGCTTATAACAATGCACTACCTCACAGAGCAAGTCCAATGAGGACGTGCCCTGTAAGGCAATGCACTACGTCCATCACTCGCGTTACTGGTAGGATTATGAGCTAAATCAGTCACGTGGTTACAGTTCAAAGTTGTAGTATCGGTTCAACTTAAACCATCAAACATTAGTACAAAAAAATCTAGTGGAGTGTCAATTTATTAGGGTTTTGTTTAGGCATTGCAAAATTGTTTTTGCTTCAGTTCCAGATTAATTGTAAAGTTGGAAAAATCAGAACGTGAGCTTCCATTTCTTAAAGTTCATTTGATTTTGTAGTTCAGGTAAGACTGGTAATTTTTTAGTTTAGTTTGAATTTTTTTTTTAAATCGATTGAAATGTGTGCCGTACTCTGTGGAGATAGAAGTCACTTTATGTATACAGTTAGTATAGTATTAGATGATCTGTGGTACGGCAAATGTAATTTTTTAGGTCGACGACGCTTAGCTCGTGTCCGTTTGCCTCATGTTTGCCCTGACCCTATTTTTTTTGGTAAACATCCGGAAAACTTTTCTATTAAAACATTTACCCCATTTTATGTGGATTTACATTTTATTTGCCTCGGCCAGGATGACACAGGATACAGAGTTTATCCCCGTGTTATACCACAGGTGAACCGAAAATCGTTCCTGCACAGATTAAATATTCATGAAATGAAACATGGAACAACCACCACTTGGTACCATCAAGTCATGAGCTGGTAGAGTTTTTCAAAACGAAGCATAATCAATATTCAATATACCGCGTTCACACTATGCCATTGCCGCTGCCGGCATTCATGCCGCGGACTTATTGCCACAGCAACATCGCCTTTATTCTCACCAAAGAGCTAGGGCATGAATTTGGCGCGCTAATAGATCATTAGCGCATGAAGCATTTTTTATTTAACCTATTCTATTTGACCTAACTGTAAAGTTACAGTTTTTAAAAGAAAGAAGCATATTGTTAAAAACGTGCATGAGCATCACTCGACTTTTAAACAATGAGTTTTAGCCAGCGATTACTTCATCATCATCATCATCATTAATCTATATCAGTCCACTGCTGGGCGTAGGTCTCTCCCAAGACGCGCCACTGAGCCCGGTCTTCGGCTCTTCTCATCCAGTGTTTGCCAGCTACATTTCTCAGATCAATCTCTTCAACAATTAGATTATATTCTTTGTAAAATTTTATTATTTTAATACAAATAAAATCACAACTAATACAGTATTTACAATATTCACAATATTTACAAAATACACATGAAACAGTTGAGCTATCTACAAACCGTTGCAAACAATTTATGGATAGCTCAACTGGTCCAAATCAGTACCAATCGGAAGCGTGCCCAAGACACTGGCTGCATTGCCGCGCTGAATAGCAATGCATACGCTGGCCTAGATAATCACCAGCCCTCGGGTCACGCGTCGCTTCGTCTAGACGCCCTGAAAGAATTTTGAAAACCCTGAGGGCCTTGGTATACCCCACGGACCTAGTCTCGACCCAAGAGGCACAAATGTATGCACAAATTCTTTGTAAGCCTCTAGCCTACACCACGCCAGAAAGCATCCGCCCTTGACCCCATTCGCAGGTGTGTGCCCTCAAGATATTCATGAGACAACAAGGGTGCGTAATACTGAATAGTTTTAAGAGTTATGTTTATACGGAGAGAAATTCAATTAGATCGAGGGTGCATGGTTTGAATGTTACGTGTTATTTAACCTAGACTTTTGAGGTACATGTATAGATGAATTTGTGGTTAAAATCAGAAATAAGGGAATGTTACTCAACTTAAACGGTTGCCTTATAATATTGTATAAAAAAACAAAAAAAACTTATATTCAATTTTGGTCTCAACATCATATTGTTTGGTTTTGTTCCAATTTTTACAAGGTCACATATCTATCTTTAAATAGTTTTATTTTAACTTAAAGTAGCGTTTTGTTATGTTGTGTAACTGTTTTTTCTTTTTTTGGCAGTGATAAATATATTTGGAAAATGAACTAAAAATATTGCAAGTTTTGCTGATAGAGTCGACTACGTAAATAATTTTAGGGTTCTGTCGTATTGCATGAAATGAAATACTTATTCACTCCATTTTACTGCCGCATAAATCTATTCAACAGTCAAACGCTTTTACACCGCTCTAAAACGGAAATTAAACCCACAAAACATCCCGTAGGATTTCTTCAAAACAACCTTCATAAACAAAATAGTTGACAAATCTCAAACACTCGAAGAGGTCGGGTAACGACCTCCGTCGACCCTTTTAATGAACACTTCTACGTAAATAATATAAAATTAGGGCGTTTGCATATTGGCCGACACCGAAAACTACACGGTGTCGACATGTCAGACACTCAAACATACATATCTGTGTCAATACTGTGATATAAGCTTACGCTCCCTCGAATGACACAAATTTTTTCCACTCAGATATGAAAAACCAGCAAGTAATTACTCAACTTACTTCCAAATACATGTAAGAGGGGTCTTAGAATCGGTTTTTTCTGACAAATTTGTGGAGGCTTAAGTCCTTAAGCAGTGGAGTTCTTCTACTTCTTCATTATTGAGTTATGCCAGTGACTTCGTTAACATTAACCGTAAAATAACCAGTAAAAATGAACAGTAAGACAATGGTTTCCGAATGTTTTGTTCCTTTCACTCGACCCTTCTGAAGTCCACTTCAAGGGATGTTTTTGAGAGAGCTAAAGGTTTTATTCGGTGCTTTTTATATTAGTGCTCTATCACACTGACGAGCGTAGCGAGAGCGTAGCGGGTTATACGCGTGTACGTAGCGAAAACGCCGCGAGCGTGCAACGTGTTTGCTGTCTGTAAATAGGATTGTTTCTCAAATGGAATACTTAAAATTTAATTTATAAAAACTTACGACGAACACATGTAGTTAGGTAGTAAATACAATGTTAAACATAACCCGATAAATGCTGTAGTAATCGTCTGATGATTGCTGACAGCGATACCAGATTACGGAAGCCGCATTCGGCAAGCGTGGAATATATTTGCCGAATGCGGCTCCATTCGGCGTACATATTCCACCAGCAGTGTTTTCGCTGCAAACACGCGGCTCGCTGCGCTCACGCTTTGAACTCGCCCGCAAATCGTCAGTGTGATAGAACACTTAGGACCCCAATGATAAATCGAGATAGCGAGTGTACTTTGTACTCTGATTTGATTCTACGAGCAATTAGAAATGAATAGGGGTGGATTAATGATGGTAGCAGATTGGTAGGGGTGGGTTGATGAAAAAAATAATGGTTCAAGAGGGTGATTTCTTTAGCCCCTCTTTGGTTCGTACTTTTATAGCCATGACTTTTAAATCTTGTTTGTATGTGCTTCTAAAAAAATTCTGAGACTTATTTGGCAATTGATTTTGTAGGTTAGTTATTTTTATATGAAAAAAATGACGAACATGATTTTGAGTTTTTGTCTAAACGGAGCACGTTTACGGAGAACGTTATTGTGGAATTGCACTGCGTCCTTAGATCTGACATAAAAGTGAAATAACGATATTTGGTCTGAGTGTTTATTAAACATGAGAGGTAATTCTCAAGAGGATGTTATGAAAGTCACAGAACGTAAGTGACATTCATGGCATTCTAAAAAAACGGAATGATATTTTTTTACAAGATTCTATTATGAGAATACCCCTCAAATCTAACCCCTCAGTAAGATACTCATTACAATGAGCATCAAAAATCATAACCCTCCTTTCTCTTCGCTGTAGTCAGGTAAAAAGTACCAATAGATACCATTAGGTACCATTACCGTGGTACTGCTACATCCTTACCATTTTGTTAAAGGCTAAGTAGATACTTAATAAAGGCAGAATGATAAATTGTCTTCCAAAAGTTCCTAAATACACAATAACCGGAACAATTTAAAAGTCGAAAAACATTTCTCTATTATGGAGTGCAATCGATCATTCCTTCGCAACAATAGCTTTGCGATTCTATAGAATGGTATAATTGAGATCCCTTGTAGTGCAGGAGTTAATATAGTGCCTTCTGGTAAGATCGCCGAAGTAGTAAGTCCGGACACTAAGCAATTGGGCGATATTTTGACAGGCGTCATGGCTCAGTCGGTAGTAGCTCTGCCTTCCGTGCTGTGGGTCGTGGGTTCGATCCCCACCGAGAACAAACATTTGTGTGTTGTAAACATAGATGTTTGTTCTGTGTCTGGGTGTTTCTATGTATTATAAGTATGTATTTACAAAAAAAAATGTATGTATGTATTCTATCAGCCATCTAGTTTCCATCGTACAAGCTTTGCTTAGTTTGGGGCTAGAAGGCGTTGTGTTAAGTGTCCGTGAATATTTATATTTATTTATTTATTTTTAAATGATGGCAACATCGCCTTACGCGCCATTTTGCTATACAGAGGCATAGCAAAATGGCGCGTAATGCGATGTTGCCATCATGTAAAAATATAGCCCAATTGCTTAGTTACGTGATTTATCCGGACTTACTACTACGCCGATCTTACCAGAAGGCACCTTACGTAATTTTATACGTCGATAAATAAATACCCTAGGGTGTTTATTCATAATCTCCGGTCATTATAGAGTAGCTCATAAGATGCTCTGTCATTTTCACTTGCGTGACAACGAAAAGGGATGGCAAAAGTTGCAAGAGTATTACTTTAGCTAGCGCATTAAGTGATCAATAAGAATATGGTATGATTATTATTGTTTATTAGTCAACTTGCAATGTAAAATAATTAAGAATATTTGTTTTTTTTTTCAATAATATTGAGACACAAAAGAAAATAACGCGATTAATAATCTTTCTGTGGATGTTAATAAACATTTATAAAACTGACGGCTTTTAGTAATAGATTACCTTTAATCTAATCCAAGTAGGTACTATTTATTATGCCACTATAAAATGACAGGAGATTATGAGGATTTAAGGCTTTTGGCGACTTAGAACTATCAGGAATAATGACTGACGGCGATCTCTCGGACTATTAACGTACAACGTATAATAATAGAGCCTTGTTTTGCCAGTACTGATGAGATTTTATTGAATGGTAGGTATGTGATAGCTTTATGAACCGGATTTTTCGCGCAAAATCCTAATATTGAACCTTCGGATATCGTTAGGGGCTCCGCTTCAGCGAACACGAATATATTTTATGTAAATAATGTGAATAAGAAATAATGGAATTGTATAGCTCTTTTTATCGATATTGATGCCAACCTTCACTTTTAATAGCGCGTGCACACTATGCCCATGCCGCTGCCGGCATGAATGCCGCGATTAATTCCGGAATTATTGCCACAGCAACATCGCCTTTATTCTTATACCGCGTTCACACATGCCCATGCCGCTGCCGAAATTATTGCTGCAATTAATTCCGGAATTATTGACACAGCAACATCGCCAAGTTCATGCCCTAGCTCCTTGGTGAGAATAAAGGCGATGTTGCTGTGGCAATAATTCCGCGGCATGAATGCCGGCAGCGGCAATGGCATAGTGTGAACGCGGTATAAGGTTATTCTTTCCAAACTCCGAAAAACGAAGGAGGTTCTCAACTCGGTTGTATTGACCCCCACAGGTGTGTTGGGCGTCAGACGTTTCACACCAGATTTGCACACCAAAACTCGTACTAGGCCCTCTGGTGCACAATAATAAATGATATGCATACTAACTGGAGATGAAGAGCTTTCTTTTTTATTACAAAGTTCTAAAAAAGGATCCATCAGCCGAAATTGAATGTTTCGATTATAGATACGTCACGGAGGGTTCGTCGGTCAATTTGCTGAGCCCTTCTGCGTTTGTTTGCGATTTATCGCGAGATCGGGTCCCGTAGGGCTCCCACATGATGGATTACTATGACAACGCTGGGCCAGCGTACGATTGAGCTGATATCAGTTACTTCAAAACCTTGCAATGAAAAAGAGACAAAATAGTGATGGTGTTTAGGTTCTTTTTAGAGATTGATGCTAGTGTCTCTCATTAGTGATGTTACGTGGACCTTTTACCTGATAAGTCATGATATGATAGTGTTGTCGAAATGATTCGTTTATAAACACAGAGGAATTTAAACAAAATTAATTGATTTTCTCCTATAATTATGCTGTTTTTAAAGTAACTAGGGACTCGTGTGATTTAATAATTTCAGCTCCAAAGAATGCCGGATATTTTGCTATATTTTCATAAACTTCATTGCCAACCCTAATCCCGAGATTTGACCCAAACCTGAGAGCATTTACCCAGTGGACGCTAACGCGTTGATTCGATTTGTCTAAAAACGTTATAGTGTTAAATAACCTTAAAATCAATTTCAGAACACAAAAGTCACTAGACCGGTTCGGTTTTGAAGCAACTGGGCTAAGTGAAAACCTCGAAATAAGTAGATACATTATGCTAAGCGGTCACCTAAAACTTCAAATTCAATTTTGGAACACAAACTCACTAGGGCAATAATTTAAAAAAAAATCCACTGTTCTAATTAATACTCATATAAAAAAACGTGGTATTACTTTTACTAGCCGTCGCCTGCGGCTTTGCTTGCGTGCATACGCATTATTTAGTTAAAGCCTTTGATCCTACTTTTAGACCGTTTAGAGTGCGACTTTTCAACATTCCTTTCTTGGTGCACCCCTACACTATATAACGATACTACCCCCCAAATTTCATACCTCTAGGACTTATAGTTTAGGCTGTGTGTTGATTATCAGTCAGCTTCAAAAGAGTTTTATATATGACTAGCCGTCGCCCGCGGCGTTGCTCGCGTTCTACCCTTTAGGGTGCGACTTTTCAAAATTCCTTTCTTAGTGCACCCCTACTCTATATAAGGATACTACCTTCCAAATTTCATACCTTTAGGACTTATAGTTTAGGCTGTGCGTTGATTCTAAGTCAGCTTCAAAAGAGTTTTATATATATTGATGATGATAATTGATTATAACTCTATTGTAAAACGGTACCAGGGCTCCATAAATTTTTTCCCCAGACCCTTTATGAATGACAGTTGTGTATCTCCTTGCTTTTTCGTGTCTAGCTGTTGGTATGTCTAAGGTCTGAACCCAACCCACTCTTTGTAGGTTCTATTATATATCATGGGCTTAACATTCTGTGGCGTGGTCGTATGCTTTCTTTGCAAAGGATAATGCATGGAAATAAGGTGATTATTTCAGCGACCTACAAAATGCAAGCCTGAATACTTATACAAAATTGATATCTAAGCTTCATGAGTACGGCTGGTGTCACGTACGTTAGCTCATGGCACTGAAATATGCTCTTTTATCATAATAATTATACTAGCATAGCACATATTGAAATTTTACATGAATATACAATATATATACATCTATTTTGTTTGCTTTATTCACTGCTGGTCAAAGATCTTCTATTTACTAGTTTAATAACTATTTTACATCACAGCTATACAATTTTTTTACAAATTAATAGCAATCAGCCGATCAAGCATTAATTAGCATAAAAATATATGGTAATATGATGTAAAAGTATAAATCAGTGCCACATATTCTTACCAAAGTGATTGGCGTGCAAAAGTTTTTAAGTCATTAGCTATTTACTAGGTTTGCAAGCGTGTGATCATGATCTAGTCGGCGCCGGAGCACGCTTACCTAGAAGACACCTATTACTCACTCGTCGCGAAGCGCTCGTGGCGTTGTTTGCTTAGTCAACCTTCTGCGCGGATGGGTGGGTGACCGTTAGTGACTGTCAGTCCCAGCCCCGACGGAGGCCTTCAGGCGGCCTAAAAACTCCGTCACCAGATTTGGCCAGTTTATACGAACTGACTCACTCGTCTGTTCTAAAAATCGTAAAATAGTTTTCAGTCTTCGTCATTCGTTCGTGATTTTGATGTACCCCGTATCGCGAGCTCAACTGCGTTCGCTGCCCAGCTAAGTGACCATAGACGAAAACAAGAAACTTTTGACGGCAAAAAATCCTATGCCTCAAAGGTTTGCTGGAAGAAAACTCTTATTAGGGTTAAGCTCGCCTTTGTACATATCTTTAGTTTTAACTTACTTGTTTATATTTTTCTGTGTGCAACAAAGAATTTAAGAAAAAACGCCCTGAAACTCAGAAACGCGCTAATGTCACTATTTAGACACAGAATACCAATGATTTAGTATGAAAACGCCTGGCAGGTTTTCATAAGACAACTATCCCCCCCCCCCCCCCAGTAGGCTGTTTTAGCCAAGCATTGATCCTGCGTCGTGAGACGTTATAACAGATAGATAGATAAATAATGTTTATGGTATACATAGCCAGTGATCTATAAAAACAGGAGGCCATAAATCATGAACGCATAATATGCCATCTTCGTCATTGTCGTATAACAAACGAGTTTGGACTACAAAAGAAATGTATTTTGTAAGGCGTCTTCGAGATATGCCGTCGATTTCCTTGTATGGTAAGTTTTATCTATACAAACATAATATGTTGAGCTTAAAATGAGCTAATATTGTTTACTTTCAAATATGTTTGGGACTAGTAGGTGTGAAATGTCTATGAATATAATTTAGTTAAGTTCTAATATTATAATTCTGATATTTTGCGGTATCCTATAATTAAAAAAACGCACATTAACCCCTTTCTTTATTTTTCTTGCATTTTTAAATATTATTTCTGTTGGATACATTAATAAAATAAAATTAGCTAGTTTTTTATTAATTCTTAGTAATTAATAAATTAAAATCATTAGCTGCGAGTGACCATTTCTTTATATATACTCAAGTTCTCTTCATCCAAAGGTTTCCTGGAATAGATAGCTACTGAGCAATAAAGCCGCCTCTTGTACATTCCAAGCTAAACGGTTCTATTTCATTGCACAAAATTGATTGTAGTTTGACAGAAATAAAAAAAGTGGTTACCACTTAATATCAGGCAGGTCAACGGCTTGTTCCATTATTTTGTTGTATAAAAAAATTAATTAAATTATTCATTCATTCTTCACACAACCTTACAGAGAACCACACCTTGCCACCGAGAACAGAAAGATTCAATCTTCGAACCTAACTTACTTCCAGTAAATGTTCAACCAGCGTAAAGCTACCGAAAATGACCTCGCACACCCATTAGTTAACAAGACATTTACCTTATCAATTCGGTAAAGGAACGCCCTAATTCGACGCCTTGGCACCCATCCAAGTTGCAACTTGTGAGTGGCTCACGGAGTTACAGCCGCCCTAGTTCCACTTATTATACTATACTACGTGTTGGATTAATGCAAACTAGGCACTAGGCGCGGCTGAACTGTTGAATAGATTAGATACTGGGGTATACTTAATAACCTAAAAAAAGCAAAAGTTTCCAGTAAAAGGGTATTCTCTAGAGCCTACAATTTCCGAGTCATCTATAAAAACTGAAATAAGTAACAGCCAGTGTCTTGGGCACGCTTCCGATTAGTACTGATTTGGACCAGTTGAGGTACCTATCTATAAATCGTTTGCAACGGTTTGTAGATAGCTCAACTTTTTCATGTGTATTTTGTAAATATTGTGAATATTGTAAATACTGTTTTAGTTGTAATTTTTTTTCAAAATTACTAAGATTTAAACCATTTTCCATGAATCAAAACGATTCCTTAACCTTCTATACAGTCGTGTAGAATATAAGTTATACGTATAGCCTCCTAGGCTTAATTTCAAGTAAACGGCTCGAATCGATATCCTGCACCAAATTATATTGAACTTTGTTTACAACACAGCACGACCTAAATTGCAACTATTGCTGTAAATTGGTGCCAAGCGATTGCACCTATTATTTTTATAACGTTCTATTTAATAGTAATCAAGGTTTGTTATAGGCTTATTGAACACGTTTGAAGAGATAGAGTAACTTGAAATTACATGGTTTTATGTTAAAACACTAGCTTGTAACCATGGCAACAATACAACAAAACTAGTCTAAAACTCGTCAAGTGTGAGTTCAACTTACTAAGTTCCGTAACACAATGAAAACTAGTAAGGTAAGGTGAACAAATAGAGTATTTTCATTCATTCATTCATTTTAGAGTACGTATTATAAGAAAAAATATAGCTAGGAACATAGAAAAATTCTGTTGTGATATTACATGACATGAGTGTGAATGCCCTCTGCAGCGCGCGCTCAATGGTTTATCTGTAAAAGCTAGTAACTTTTATAATAGTTACGGTTCAATTCCTGTAAGCGGTTTTGTAACAGACTCTTGACTTTGAACCCCTTTGGAGACGAAACCTAACTAACAAGTTTAAAAAAAAAAAAGTGGCTACCACAAAGACCACAAAGAAGTAATGTTCCCTCTATTTCAAGAAAAACAACACCGAACTCACCCCAACACAGACAACTTCAACAAAATACAACAGTTGAGTAAAAGCGCCGCTGGCGACTAGCCAGATCTCTAGATAAGTATAATAATCATAATTCTGTTCAATGGACACACTTTCGTGAAACATTTGTTAAGATTCTGGTAATGAGCTTCTAGCTTTGACAGTTGGACGGAGTCAAAGAATAACCGGAAAATACTGAAAAGAAAGTCATCTTTTTACAGCTAGGTTAGCCGATAGTCAAAACTCAACGTTATCCTACTAATGTTTTAAAATGTCGAAGTTTAGTTTGTTGTTTCAAAATCAGGTGGGTTACTGTCGACTACAGTTCCAATCCGGATCCATAGATTTGGACAGATTGGGTGTCATTTTGTACTGAAAAATGACACGAAATCTGTCAAAATCACCATGTCAAGAGTTTCAAGTTTTGAGATTATGATAAAGTTCTTAAACTAGAGAACCTTCTAGGAAGATTATTTAAATCCAAAGGTTGGTACTTCGAGGAGATCCAGGATAGAGGGGCTAAAAAGGTCAAGTATCCCCTTACCGCCAAAAGTCCGTCTACCGGAGACTGCAGACTTTCCGGAACCAAGATTTGTCAGAGAAAACTCTACAAAGATGAACTTTACTCTAGATTTTGTTTGGCCCCAAGCCCCTCACAAACCGAAATTCTGGATCCACCACGGGTACATAACCATAAGTACAATAATAATAGCGTTAGAACTAACAGGCATGATGTTTGTACAGCCACCATCACAAGTGAGATAATAGCTTAAAATTTTGAAAAAAATGACCGGCTTCTCACTCTGACTGTACAAGTACATCTACATTCAGAGCGAGGCAAGCTTAAACACTCTCCAGGGGCGGCTATTGTCTCGCGGTGATAAATTGCGTGCTCCACGCGCTGCGTCACCGCATGCTACAGGGTGGCACAATGCGCGACAAATGGGCGAGTGGGACAGATTCGGGGCGAGTTTGAACTGCGCCGATGTTTAATTAGTAAAACACTATTTTGATCGATTCTAAAACTATGGTTGTAAAAAACCAAAATGGGTGACTGGGATAGATTCGGGGCGAGTCCGAATTGAGCCGATGTTTATTAAGTAAAACACTATTTTGATCGATTCTAAAACTATGGTTGTAAAAAACCAAAATGGGTGACTGGGATAGATTCGGGGCGAGTCCGAATTGAGCCGATGTTTATTAAGTAAAACACTATTTTGATCGATTCTAAAACTATGGTTGTAAAAAACCAAAATGGGTGACTGGGATAGATTCGGGGCGAGTCCGAATTGAGCCGATGTTTATTAGGTAAAACACTATTTTGATCGATTTTAAAGCTATAGTTATATAAGTAAGTTTTAACGAAAAACGTGTCAAAAACCAGTTTCGTCGTTACAGGTACTTAGAATTATTATTAGTAAAAATGGCCCACTTTTTAACATAAAATGCACATCAAAATGATTAAGTAACTAAGTAGTTAGAGATAACTCAGTAATAATAGCAGTAGCGATATCGCCGCCAACCACAAGCCATACCAAGTTCTCATTCCACCAACACTACAACCATCCGTTAAATTACGTTTAGTAAGCTCATAGGTATTTGCATAAAATAAAGAAAAACTGACGCTAGGGGTGAAGCATGTGTAGTGTGTACCTGACTTCACCAACACACAACCCTAGAAGTTTTTTTTTTATGATAAAAGTAATGGAACAAGCTGATAGCTCACCTGATCCACTTTTGCCTATAACAATGCATTACCTCACAGAGCAAGTCTAATGAGGACGTGCCCTGTAAGACAATGCACTGCGTCCATCACTCTGAGACGTAAAGATGTTGAAGTCTCATGTGCCTGTAATTACACCGGCGCCCTTACCCTTCAAACCGGAACACAGCAATGCGAGCATCACTGCTTAGCGGCAGAAATAGGTACGGTGGTAGTACTTCCCCGGACGAGCTCTCACAAAGAGCTGTACTACTGTTTTTATTTTAAAACGTTGATTAGTACCTACTACAGATCATATAATACTAGGTAGTACTAAAAATGGAATTATCGGTAGGTGCGGTCTTGACGAAGTTTCAGTGTACTTGTCAATGACAGTTTTATCAAACAAAATCACGCACCCCTTTACATCTTAGCGCTTCCGTGCTTCGGAGGGCACGTTAAGCTGTCGATCCCGGCTCTAGCAGTCGTTAAGCCACAATGAAGGCCCTAAGGCAGACTAAAACTCCGTCACCAGAGTTGGCCACTAACTCATACGAGCTTACTTGATTTACCCGCCCGTGCCTCTGTAAGCTTCATAGGTAGTGATCTCATATAAATGATTTACCTATAATTCATCCGCTAATGCTCATTTCAACGTGAACCAGCAACGGATACTCATAAATAGTGATTTCGACTCCATCACACAGCCATAAACTAATAACGTCCCATGCTCGCGTCCGCTGATGCGGCGTGAATTATGCACGACCAATCAGCAGGCTCCCTTGAGCTTTACTGTATGTACTCAACTTTGGTTCGGCTAATGATCGTTCTGGTGAGTGGACTGTAGAAGTACTTACAAACAATGTGCCTTGGTGATGACTAGTTCAACAATCCACTGCTTTTTTATTTTTTACTAGCTGATACCCGCGACTATGTACGCGTGCGAAACCACCAAAATATCTGTCCAGTATACGATGAACCTCGTAGCAAATGGGTGCTTTTGGTTTAGAGAATTCAAGCTGTATCTAAGAATCCACGTCTTTGAACGTAAATCAAAATATATAAGCTATGTTTCAATCTGGGAAAAAGACTTCTAAATGGTATAAGTTTCATTGAAATTGGTCCAGTAATTAAGGCGTGATCCACGAACAAACAGGCAAAACAAACTCGATTTCCGGAATCAGAATCTTTTATTTAGTAGATCGGCATATTTCGTTTATACATATCTTTCATTTTATTTTTTGGGTTTTTACAGTTTTATAATAGTATAGTATAGACTAGTATTTTTCATGACAGCTCACTGCAGAATATGGGCTCTAGAGAATACGGCTGTATTGACACAGAATGCATTCTCTCTCATTGACCAACGATTTGATTGCAAATGTTGCATCGCACCCAACGTACCAATCAGAACTCCCCTGAGCTGTCCGTGACTAAGTTACAAATATACCCGCAATTATATCCTGCCTATGCAATATTTAGCAGACCCAAGGTGCCAGAGGGCTCGAGCTTCATTAAAAAGTCCGAAAGCTAGTCATAATATTGTCAGGAATAATCTTTTTTATTTTTATTTTTTATTATGGCTTTCGTCCAGAGTTGGACATTTCTGCCAGCGTCACGTCATTGGAATAATCTTAAGAAGTGCTTTAATCATGGGTCAAGCCCCTCCCGAAACCTTGACTCGGGGACAAAGTATACCAAACTAGCAAGCTCCGAAATCTAGTGATAAATATTGACAGGAAGAATCTTAAACAGTGTTTAAATTATTACAGTCTGGTAGAGTCAAGATGTAAATGACCCAGTGATTCTGTATGTAGAATGTCAACCTTGATGATTCGGGGACAAAGTATACGTAACTCTAGTAACATTGTATGAGCGTCGACTTGATGTGGATAAATATTATACCGTGCTAGATGCAGCGTATTGTCTTTCCTGTCGATAAGGTCGACTAGGCTGAGAGGATGGTACAGGTGCTACAAGCCTACTCCATCTAAAAATATCTCAGAGGCACTGCAGCGTTCCTTTCATAAAGGCATGGGTAAAAAGTGGCTCGACGCTGTATAAATTATCTAGATTAGATATTTTAAGTAGCGCCGTCTAGCACTCCATACTTCTCAGTTCTGAACGCAACGAGACAACATTAGCAGAGGTAGAGGTAATACAAATTGACGATCGAGCCACGTGCTTGGAAAATGTACCGTGTGCATTGAACAATACCAATTCGAAAGCTCGATGCTACACATCCTATTTGGTAACTCGTGAGGCGCACGTACTGGGTTGAAACAGTAGCACGTAGAGGTTACCAAAGATTTACAGAAATTAGAATTGCTAGTGGGCTTTTGTGGTAGTTTCTAGCCAATCAAATTAAGAACTGTTTTTCTCAGTCGCTGAAGACTCGAATTCGTGCTTCTCAAGCTCTCTCGTATTACTTTTAGCTGGCGTCCAAACGTCAAAACTCCTCTGATATAAACTTGTGAGTAGTTACACCGTGATATTTCCCCCCTTTACGATCGCTGCATAACTTTATGCAGCTGTTTAAATTATTGCTGTCACCTACTAACAGGTAATGTCAAACAGTGACAGAGCTAGACTTTGATTCAACTGTTTAACTGTTCGTCTGTCTTAAGTAAGGCCCTTGGTCTTTTGCATTGACAAGCAAATACAAATTCCATCAAAAAAGACAGCACACGGTATAACTACTAATAGGTACTTAGTACGGGTATATGTATAAGTACATAGTTAGAAATTTAGAGGAGGAAAACTGTTTGTACCGTGACCGCGTAATTTTCGCAGGATATCCCGTATTTTAGTTAAGATTACATCCAAATTGCTGTTCAAATACTTTTCTACTGTCCGCTATTTCGCCGTGAACTGACCCCTAAATACATAACCAAGTCCCATAACACGATAACCTAAGCCGCTATAGAAAACAACCCCAATGCTCTCTTCATAGCACTATCTATTCCACTCATAACCATAAAAGTGTTGGCAAAATGATACTTGCTTACCTTTAGCGGTACACATCAGCATTCCACTCAAGGAATGAAAATAGGGAAAGTAGGGGAAAATGGACATAGTCAGGAACCGTTGTTCTCTTGTTGGTCGCGGGCTGTGGCATAGATTAAATGAATGTTTACAGAAGAGGAAAGTTATCAGATATTTTGGTAACATTTAAAATATTTAGTTACGTTTTATCGCTTTCCTTGTTTGAACCCAACCCGTATTGTAACTTTCGGAACTTTTGGCATAAATGTAAGTTATTATTTACTTCTCTCATGAAAATCTCTGATTAGCAATTATGTTGTTATGGACTAGTAAAAGATGACGTAATTTCTACTTATACATTTTATGCATTCCTTTTGAAGCCAATTTGTATGTCTTTAGTTATTTTTTCAAATTTTCAATGAAAATTATTTTCCAATAGTTCGCAATAACGTACTTAAGATCAATTTTAACAAATGAATATATTTGAGTTAGTCATCAACTTGCTCCAAACGGACTCTGCCCGTGTGGAACGAGTTGCTCTGTTTATTTAATGGATAGCGAATGTTCATCTTTTCCGATTACTAAATAAAACCCAGTTTTTCCTGACCCGGTTTTTGGAACACCTAAAAGTACCCTCGGTAATCAAATCTCATACATCAAAACAGCGTCCCAAGACGATTCCTATCCTATTCTTATCAGCGTGTCTCATCTGACGTTTCTTCTTTGCCGACATTCTAGTCACGTCCCGGACAAGGGACGCGTGAAAATATAACCGCGCGACAGATAAACACGACCTCCTTGATTTGTTTCTGTCACTTTCTTTTGTGTAATGTGTGAGCGAGATTGATGTATAGGTCGCTATGATTGTTGCTGAATAACATGTTGTAGGCAAGTTTTTGATGTGAAAGCAATGTGTGGTCTTACTGATCATTGGTTCTCAGTAATTGCTTCTTTTCACACTTTGCTATCTCGATTTTTATTTTTAGACTGCAGAGAAGGGCCTTAAAGTAAAAATATCTCATTTAAATTCCGTCGCCTTACCTCCAATATTATACATTTCATGGCTCATTTATTATGCGTGTCACATCTACATTTGCATTTTGAGCCTGTATCATCTATGATCTTTTCAGACTGCCGGATGACTTTTACTTTTTTTGCTACAAAATCGTTCTTGGGTGATTTATTAAAATTCTAATTAATAGAGTTCCATATCAATCGATCTTGTGGCAACTTTCACAGAATCAAATTCTTATAATTATCTAACTGACACTTTCTCAGTCGACAACCCTGAGTTCAAAAGATTCTGGTCACGTGATACCTAAGGGACAGTCGAGGAAAATATTAGCATGATAGCGTCGTTGATTTGTTTCCCTGATTGTACGGTGGCCTGACAAATAGGGGAGTTATAAGTGTTCAAAGGGGGAAGAGAGTAAATGAATGTTTCAGATTAGCCTTTCGGGACCTACAATCTTCTTCTAAATATATAAAACTCTTTTGAAGCTGACAGAGAATCAACACACAGCGTAAACTATAAGTCCTAGAGGTATGAAATTCGGAGGGTAGCATCCTTATATAGTGTAGGGGTGCACTAAGAAAGGAATTTTGAAACGTCACACTCTAAAGGGTAGAACGCGAGCAACGCCGCGGGCGACGGCTAGTTTTGTCACAAAAGGCACAAACCAAAAAGTCGAAGTTGAATTTAGTAGAAGATAATACCGTTGGTCGATTAGTTTAACATCTATGAAAACTTAATCCATAACTTTTGGCCAGGTCACTTTTTTAACACATTTCATTAATGAGGTTGCATTGCAATGTACTTTTTTACCCGACTACGGCGAAGCAAAAAGGAGGGTATATGATTTTGACGGGTATGTATGTATGTGGGTATGTATGTTCATCTGTTCATTCATAACTCCAAAACCCGACTACTCTACCCGACTACTTTACGACTAAAAAGTATGAAACAAGAAAATATTTTCATCTAAAAAACTCTGAAGTGTTTTCATACTAAATCATAGGTATTCTGTGACTAAATAGTAACATTAGTGCGTTTCAGCGCGTTTTTTACCGTCAAAAGCTTGTTGTTTTCGTGTATCTGTAGCCACGTCACTTGACTTTATGCTGGGCAGCGAAAGCAGTTCAGAGCTTGCGATACGGGGGCTGAAATTGTTATGTACTACTATTAGTGATGTTTAGTTAGAGGATAGCCGTGGTTGCAGTGGTATTCTTAAATGGTTATTTTGCTGTCTATTGGAAGTGAAAGCGTTAACGAAGCAGTACTAAGAATTTACTAAGAATCACTATGAAAATAGCATTTTAGGTTATGGTATTTTGTAAAAATCTACCAAAAATCATTTGTTATGAGGGTTTGTTGACTTGAATTGTTATGCGATTACTTTTTCTACTCCAACCCCATAGGAAAATGCCAAGAAAATATAAGCCATAAAATACAGATAACTGCCACACAAATATGCCTTGTAAGCACTTAATAATTCCGAAACGTCCTACATTATGCAAAGCTGGCTTCGCAAATGTTATTATACCAAATTACACACGAACATTTCAGTTTGATGTCAAACAATAGCAGCAAACAATGAAAACACACGGATCGTTGTTTCTTCCGTGCTTCGGGATACCTAGATCCGGCGGAGGTGAGCTTATTTGACTGTCAATATTGAAATTCAATACGAATGAAAATTGTATTTTTTGTTGATGCTACCGATTTTGTAAATAGTAATAAAATGAAAAATTAAATATTAAGTACTTATATACAAGGTGTAACATAACTACCCTATAAGCCCGAAGGGGGCGTAATCAGACCGACCACCTGAGTGCTTGGATGGACGTGTGCAAAGGGTCAATAAATCATAATTGAATTTTTCATGCAAAAGTACTTTAGTAACTTTTATTATATTTAAGTGTTTGTTTACTATTTGCGTAAACCCGTACACACGCATGCACACGTAGGTACCCTCCTACCTCGTCGCACGCACACGCTAGCTGTGTGTAGGTACATTTTAAGTAAAAATTACGAGCTCATTTTTCATGAATGAAAAAGTTCGAAATCTTAAAAGTCGTAGAACAAACACTGCTCGCCATGACCTGTCAAATACCCCCCTTT
This sequence comes from Eulithis prunata, assembly GCA_918843925.1. Classification (NCBI taxonomy): domain Eukaryota; kingdom Metazoa; phylum Arthropoda; class Insecta; order Lepidoptera; family Geometridae; genus Eulithis; species Eulithis prunata. The sequence goes on along the minus strand of OU974014.1, from coordinate 1,630,310 downwards.
CGGACTTATAGGGTAATTATGTTACACCGTGTATATTTTATAAGTTTTTGTATATTGTTCATGTCTGTATAATACTTTTTTTACTACCTACGGCGTTTTGTTAATTGGTACATCTTTTTGGTAGAAGGTCAATTTGCTCTTATGACGTTGTGACATGGTGATTGTTAATTATGGGGAAGGGAAGGCTCAAGTAAATTAAATTGCAAATTATTTTAAACCAAAATCTATTATTTCTCCTGTGACATCTCTCAATAAAAACTTCTACCCCGGCATCTGTCACTCGCCTACCGATGAGGTTTGCATCGTCTACAGTGATTAAAGTGATAAGTATATACAGTAAATTGTAAATACGATTAATTTTTAAGAGGTCATCTATCTATCTATTTAGCCTGTATACACCCACTGCTGGGTATAGGTCTCCTCTTTAGTACGCCAGTCTCTCCGATCCTGTGCGATTCTTCTCCATAAGGGATCATATTTCATTTTATTGTTTGAATCATCGCACAAGGAGAAACAGCTTGAAATCAAGAGGCAGTTACATTGCAGCGTCAAAAGGCACTTTAAGCAATCGTGTGTCTCACAATCGCACTAATGTAAGATGTGAGATTTGAAAATGTCGCATCGCGGCGCGCTCGCGTAATATTATTTGAGAAGGTTGGCGTGTGAAGGCACTGGGTATTAGAGAATTAATTATTATGCCCTAGTTCTGCCTTCTTGAGGGGTGGAGGGAGGGATTTTGTAATAAGTACAAACAGACCGTTTTTTTAAAAGATGTCTAAGGTTATTTAGCTAAGATTGTGTGGCTTAATAAAAGTAATTAGATTATTCACTGAAACCATATTATTATTATTAAGGTGTTATAAAATTATGTGACGTGTTATGTGACGTGACGTGTTACCACGTTACGTGTGAAGAGTGGCATTATTTTTCAGTCCGTTTTTTACATGATTGTCATTTATTTCAAACCATAGGATCTTGTAGGAAACACCTAGTTACGTCAATTTGTGCAACAAAGAAAAATAATAATAAAAAAAAATCTAAACGTTAATGGAATTTTTGCTAAACGGAATTTTTGCATTGTACCGTAGTCAAGCAAAATGTCGCTCTGTATTCCTCTGTACTCGTTAAAGGTGCATTTTTGACGTCAGCGACAGGCGACCGCGACTTTAACAAGCTTATCAAGCAGTGCCACATGCTCATATCAGTTAGCAAGCTGACGCGTCAGGTGGTCAAGTGGCACACGCTTTAAATATTAATTGAAAAACTAGCTCATTTAGAAACAAATTGGTGCCGTGAATACTTTTAGATACGTTAGATAAGCTAGAGTTACTTTTTAGATAAGCCATCTACAAACCGTTGCAAACGATTTATAGATAGCTCAACTGGTCCAAATCAGTACCAATCGGAAGCGTGCCCAAGACACTGGCTGCATTGCCGCGCTGAATAGCAATGCTGATACGTTGGCCTAGATAATCACCAGCCTTTGGGTCACGCGTCGCTTCTACTAGACGCCCTGAAAGAATTTTGAAAACCCGGAGGGCCTCGGTACCCCACGGACCTAGAGTCTCGACCCCAAGAAGCACAAACTTAAATTGAATCCGAGTATTATTGAATAAAATTAAACTGTGTCACAATTAAACACAAAAAATACAAAAAGTTATTATAAATCTTTCAAGAAACGTTACTGATTATTTTGTTTTTCTCTATGTAAAGACGGTATAAGCTCGCTAACTAGAACAAGTACAAAATAACTGAATGGTGTAGATTATACTATAAGATATAATCTTCAAATTTTATATATCAAATGTTTATTAAGCATCGTATCGTATATAATATAATTATACTAGATTCACACTGTGCGCACTTTCCGGTCGCGATGTATTTCAAAAGCGTACACTTGTCGCGCGTCGTTGTCGCCTGTCGCCTGTCGCGGTCGCGCACCCCGAAACACCACGCTAAAGCTAAAGTAACAGTTGAACTACAGCAATAACGGGAGTGTGTCTGATTTATGTGTTATGTAGAAGTGGGTTAGTGCAATAATTGCTTGGCAAAATTTATATTTTGCTCTGCCTTTTTGTACTCTTAGTTGAGACAGCAATTTATTAACGAAATCGTATAAATAAATAGTATGTTGTTTCTAAGTAAACACCGGTGGTCTAGTAGCAACCCGCCTCCTGATCCTAAAGCCGTGGGTTCAAATCCGGTCGTGCACCAATATGTTTTCCCACTCGGAAAAACATGGGCATAATGCCAGTGCTCTCAAACGGTGAGGGAAAACATCGTGAGGAAACCCATAGCTTACACAGCTCCGCTCGTATTGACTTTGTCTTTCTTGTGGGTAAGGCTGACTAGGCTGAGAGGACAAGTGCTACAAGCCTACTCCATCTAAAAATGTCCCAGGCACTGCAGTGTCCCGTTCATCGAAGCTTGGTTAAAAATGTGGTACCTGACGCTGTGTAAATAATCTAGATAAGATGCAAAGGTCTGATTATTATCACTGTTTCTAAGAAAAGTTCCTTTCAAAGAATACACATTAAACAGAGTGGTCACTCCCGCCCGGTTCAAAATAAAAATGTACGCACGTTTATTTATTAACTCAGTGAAAGACATACTTTGCAGCTTGTATAATGAAACATAGCAGACGATTACCGACAAGATTTTCAATCCATTTATTCACAAACGTACTTTACTTCTGTAACAAACGGGTAGGTATTATTACTATTTCGTATTATTATTATTATTATTATTTTGCGTGCGTTGTGTGTTATATTATAAGTAACAATGTGTAATTTATTGTTATATTTCTGCCCTAAAACTATGTGTGTGTAATTTTTTTTCTTCCATTCTCTTTATTTTTATACAGCACCCCTTGTATTATATCTTGAGGTCCTTTCCGTCCAAGGTTGTCTGGAAGAGATCGCTGCATAGCGATAAGACCGCCTATTGTACAATTAATTTAAATTTTGTTTTTTATTTTATTGTAATTCCTACGTTAAGGTGTGCAATAAAGTATTTTCTATCTTCTATCTATCTATCTATCTACGTAGGTAAATGCCTACTCTATGGGAAACAGTCACGTTCTATGTGGCTATACCATACAGTATCCACAGTTCAAAAATCTTAAAACAACATTCAATAAACCAGATTCAATGCCCCGTCTCTCGTTGAACGCGACACAGTTGTCAATTGCCGTGAGAACGCTCGCCGGTCGACAAATGGCCACCGTGACATATGTGATCACAATGCACTGCCGTTGGAGTTGGCGACGCAGATGGGATATTTATTCGGATTTCCGTTACGAGAGCATGAAACCAGATGTTGAATTTTCGAATAAGAATGTTTGACACCTTACTCTAGTCCAAATTGACATTTGACAGTCGCTAGAAAATACTGTTGCTTGCTGCTTCGAATGACGTTGACAAGCACCGTGACGCGAAACGTCAAATTCAAAATTTAAATATATTTTGACATCTAAACTGTCAACCCATACACAACTTGACCTCTGGGACACGAGTTTTGACATTTTTTGAAACGACACTAGCACTTTTATTTTAATAGTTTTTCTTGTGTTATTGTGAGTATTGTTGTTTAATTTTGGTGGAATTTTAACCAATAATACTTAGGTCGTAACATAAAGTGTGAGCCATTGGAATAAATGTGTGTAAAGTGGTTTTTCTGAATGTGAAAATTCGTGTTAGGTTTTGAAGAGAAAATCCACCATTTTCTTTTCAAAACAAACGACAGCCGACTTGACAACTGACTTGACTTGACTTTTAGAGATTATTACAATTATATCACTTGACATTGGCAAAATTGTCTGTCGAAATGACGGACAGAGGCCATTAATGAAGAGAAGAAGAACTTGACCTCTACGCTAACCGCAAACACATCTCTGTAACTCTGTACTTTTTATTCATATATTATACGCATTTTAAATCGAGAATCGAGAATTTCTATCAAATCCGTTGCAGTGTCACCGCGCAGTGTATCGATACGCTACGATACGTTTGCGATTGTCACATTTATTCGTGATCAAGGCACTGGATTTTGAACTATTCTTCAAAACAAATAAATGAAACCACGAAAGAATGTCCATCTGGATTGAGATATCCTATATCAAGCACAAAATTAGGTAGGAAAATGTTAAAAATTTGTTAGAATTGATAGCACAAGAGCGTATAAAATATAATGAGGCAAACAAACAAACGTAGAATACTCTCTTTATAAACCTTTGATAAGATTATCTTAAACCGAGTGGGAGCAAATAACGACCTTTCTACCTCGCTGTCATATTTTGTGTTTGACATTATATTAAACACGTGGGGGGTGTGTGGAGGGGGTGTAAGGGGGGAGATACGTCACCAGTATGACTTTTTCTCCCTCAAAGACTTCCAGTATTATATTCTAGTTCCTTCCCAGGATAATAGATTAGATTATATTAGAAAATTCTTTAGTGCACTTATTAAAAACCGAAAAGAGGCGAGTTTAATGCTGTATTCCAGAAATATATACTACTGTGTATAATATGTAAATGAGACATGAGACATGAGACTTCAAGATCTTTACGTCTCAGAGTGATGGACGCAGTGTATTGCCTTACAGGGCACGTCCCCATTGGACTTGCTCTGCGAGGTAATGCATTGTTATAGGCAGAAGTTACTACTTAACATCAGGTGAGCTATCAGCTTGTTCCATTACTTTTATCATAAAAAAAATATGTATATATTTACAAAAAAATTTATATAAGTCGTCTATCAGCAATCTTGTTCCCATAGTACAAACTTTGCTTAGTTTGGGACTAGAGCGCGTCGTGTGATATATCCGTGAATATTTATTTATTTGAATCCCTACTGAGAAGTCACCAGCAGTGATTATTTCAGTTTTTTTTTTTCAGAAGCCTTCGCAAGCTACATCTCAGCATGCTGCGGTATTGCAGTGGGAGCATTCTTCTTCTTTTTTGTTTTTTTTTATAACAAAAGCTCAATAAATTTACGAAAAAAACCAAAGCGTTTCTTAAAGAGAAAAGTCACATTGCCAAAATAAAAAAAAACATTTAAGACTTAAAAGAGAAGGATCTAATGCCAATATTATGTATGTACCTATCAACATAGCTAAAACACCACGATACTTCCAAAGGATGTGCCAGAGAGCTTACACTGTGATAAAACAAACTATTTGCTAAGATGGTAAGTCAGTTAATTCAAATATATTTAATACATTTCAAATCAATATTAATTTAGCATTCAAAGCCGTTTACAAGAAGTTAGTATTAAAAAACATAAACCAACACAATGTAGACAATAAAAATACCCCGATACCGATAGGAACATGAAAGCATTATTTACGATTTATTTGTCTACTAAATCGATTACTAAAACAAAATCGGTTAGACAAGGGTCCCCTTCTTTGTTCTAAACGTCAAACCGCCAATCCGTGCAATAACCTAACCGTGCGGAAACTAAATAATTTAAAATTACCCACCCATTTTTGCTGGATTCCCCGCCGCTCCATACACCAGGCACAAAAATATAACAAAGTGTCTCCACTCCATACTTTCAACTTTCCAAAATAATCACACACTTTGAATAAAGAAACTCGTCACATTTTTGTTCGGCTACGGCGTAGCGCGTCTACGGCGTAGAGGTCTCGTAGACGACCGGCTCGGGCCGCGGTGCCCAGACAACTGGCTCGTAGCTACGAACACGCTTTCGGCTCAGTGTTATTGATTCTTTAAAATGTTATTTTTGGTTATTTTACAGTTTATAAAAGGTAAATTAGATACTACGAATTATAACTTAGCTTTATTGACTATTACTTATTGTTAGTTTAAGTTTAAATATCTTTATAAGATGGTTCTATTCTAGTAGCACAATTTCATAAATGTAATAGAAAGGCTCTAGACATGATGGCACACTGACGATTTGTACCAGTAGTGCGCTATAACAATGAAGATTTCTTGGTATTACGTACGGCTTTCTAAAAAGTTGCCTACGTCATATAGCGGTGCAAAAAGTGTTATAGTGGGATTTTATTAACAAAAATATTTATTTTTATTCTTTACGTATGTACCTATCTACCCATGATTTTTTGCTATACCTAAGTACCTATACAACTCGTATTTTTGCCACGCACAAATAAAAAAAAGCAGCTAAGATTACTTTAGTTTACCAACAATGTTTATTTGCAAGACAGCTTACATTTTAATGAATTCATAGTACTTTACTCTGCGTAATCCCATTCATCCTCAGAAACCCGTCTAATGAATCTCAAAAACATTATTTAATATTAAAGAAAATACGCTGCGTAGGCAGAAAGTGCATACAAGTACCATGGGTTTGTGTAAACTCGAAACCTACTTTCGTTCGAGTTAGTAACTCGAACGTTACTTGTATTTAGTCTCTGCTAGTATAGACAAGTTGCTATTTAACTATCGCTAAAGAAAAGAATAGGTCAAAAACCTGTGATTTGTCGTTTTGAAATAATATTTTCATTAGTTTTCTTTTCTTTTACTATAGAATATTGTAAACTTGGCTAGAAGAGTGTGTTTTATGGCTGTTATCAATAAACCTGGCGTTAGAGAAGGTGACAGAGCATTGTAATTCTTCTCACCGTATAGTACTGAGCGTCTAGAAAACAGATACAGAATTTTGCAACTATTCGATAACTTTTATTCCCTCATGTTATACTGTCCAATGTCCATATAGTCCTCTAATGAAATTGATGTATTGTTTGCTAAATCTTTGGTCTCGCAATCGTAACGCACAACGCTGCGGTATGCGGCTCAACGCAGCGTACCGCGTTTGCTCTTCGCCGCTGACGCAGACTGCGATGGAATAAGAGACCATACTAGCCGTTTTTCATACGATTATGTGTCCGGCGCCGCATGTCGCATACCGCAGCGTTGTGCGTTACGATCGCAAAACCAAAGCTTATAGCAGAACACATTATAACAGTAATAAAAACTAATGTGGTTAAGTAGCATTAGTATCTCGATAGTATCTTATTATTTTATAACTTAAGTTACGTGTTAAGAGACAGGTGGTAGGGGCCAGACTTCGCCCTCGTCCGCTTTATTAACACACCTTGAATGTCGTTCATTTTCGCGGGATAATATTAAATTTTTCTAAGGCGCTAGGTATGAAATTGGAATTAAGACGCCATACAATGTAAACAGAAGCTTTCAATATTCTGAGGTAAACAGCTAGCTTGTGATAATTTACCAAGGGCTAACAAGTTAAAAAGTCTACAATCTATATAAATTCTACATACCCATTTTACACAGCGCCGTCTAATCCCAAACTATAAGCAAAGCTTGTAATATGGAAATTATATTGCTAATAGAATGTCTGAAATGCTTTTTTTGCAAATACATAATATATTTATAAACATTTATATTTTCCATACACAAAATGTTTGTTCTGAGTAGGGATCGAACCCACAATTCATAGCACGGAAGGCAGAGATTATACCAACTGAGCTGTGACGCCCATCGCTATTCATCTTAGACTTTCCTTTCACGACTCTCTGAAGATCTCTGTAGACAAAGCAAGCCATGAGATATTACATACAACATAACTAAAATAAAGTATGCATGTTTGTCTGTAAGCGCAAGTCATCCGGAGCTCTGTAGCGCCCTCTACACTAATGTATTCTTTTGTTTGAAACTGCCGTTTGTTTAGCCTGTCATTGTAGAAATTGGACGAGCTATTGTGGTATTCGGCTAGGGTTGTAACTTAGGCAGAGTCTCTATCATCTTCAGTGTTAAAAAGTAACGAAGTAATTTTAAAAAATATGTATTTATTAAGTGATTCTATATGCAGATTCCAAGAACAAAGAATGTTCCATGATTCCTGCAAATTTGTGGACCAGAATTGTAGGAGATAATTTACTGACTTTTTACTAAGTGTTCTGTTCAGACCGTTGAGTTTTCTTCGCTGACAGCCTGCCAGGGAATATTAACAAGAACCTGTGTTGAGAAAATAATACCTACTACTAATGGAACATCGCTTACAATTTCCTATCTTATGCTCAGATGTTTTTGTATAGACACGCTGCCCGCAATCAATGGCAGTGAAAAGTAAGGTAAAGTTTTGGTCTCGCGATCGACGCACGATGCTGCGGTATGCGGCTCAACGCAGCGTACTGCGTTTGCTCTTCGCAGACGCAGCCTGCAACGGAACAAGAGACCATACTAGACGTTTTTCATACGATTAAGTGTCCTGCGCCGCATTTCCCATACCGCAGCGTTTTGCGTTACGATCGCGGAAACGCTGCTCTACCCGTCTTTTGCACTGGATAATGTCACTACAACTCAGCTGAGTACATACTCATGTATTTTCGAAGCGCTCGTGACGTAGCTTGCTTAGCCAATCTTAACTGATTATCTAAGTTAAGCAACGTTCTGTGCGGTCACTATTTGGATGGGTGCCGTTAGTGGCATTTAGGTACATCTCAGCGCTTCCGTGCTTCGGAGGGCATGTTAAACTGTCGGTCCCGGCTCTAGCAGTAACATCTTTGACGGAGACCTTAAGGCGACCTAAAAACTCCGTCACCAGAGTTGGCCGCTATATAACTCATACGAGCTTGCTTCCTTGCTTATGTTTTTTCCGCAACAGTTGTGTAACGTCTGACAGTTTTAACTAGTAAGTGCCTCTGTCCTCTTCAGATAGTGTAATAGCTCATAAACCAAGGGATGACCTAATGAACGCCACAGTTAACGTTACAGTGGCGAGGTTCTATTTGGACCTAGCCGAGAAGAGTTATTGTCCGCACCATTGACACGCAAGAAGAAGACCACGGTATTTTGATAGAATAATATTTGCTCCATTTTGTTGCAACGTTGCCGTAGCGCGTCTAGTAAAAGAACATCTTTGATCATAAGCGGGAAAATAATAAGAGTTAATAAATCATATTGCAAGCCAATATCCGCTGGGCAGGAAACTCGTATGATACTCGCATATTTGTGCGGTTGTCTCGATATCTGAGAAATACCATACTTCTGTATTCTGCCGGGTTATAGTCAAAGAATAAAAATGATTACTGCGTAAAGATGCGACACTGCATCGTGTAAGTGTAAGATTATCTTCCCCAAAGGCAGTGTTTAGATGGTTCATTATTTTTCACAGTCCAGCTAGGACATGAAAAGTGAGTAAAAAACTTAGCTTCAGCAATCGTGGGGTTTTATGACATATGGGATCTCTTGCTCAATATTACTATACTTTGTGCCTAGAATGCTGGAGTGTAGACTTAAGACCTTTTGGAATACAATACCAATTCTAAAGAAATCATAAGAGTCAAAGAATACCACCAGGTGTGCTGGCAGCCAAATGCTTAGCTCATTAAAAAAAAAAAAAAAACAAAAAAAATGGTTTCCCGGGGAACTGCAACTTCAGAAAGTTTCAGTTACTACACCACTATTATAGAGATAGAGATAGAGAAATATTTATTTGGCACACAACTCAACACAGGTACAACACAGTAAAATAATTACACAATTAGAAAACAATACAAAAGAATTAGAAAAGAAAAAAAAAAGAAATAGAAATAGAACAGATTAGCACAGAATACGTAATATTAACTGTACTAGGTAGTTATATGTATTATTATGTATGCAGGTGCTGATCAGCGCTGATATGAGCCAAAAAGATCCTTTTTTTTTTAGGGGAAAATGCCTAAAAGAAAAAACGCACTTCCCTTCCGCCACGGGGGTGACGGAAGGGGGTATGTGGGACTCGAACCCACTAAAAATCCCCCCGTGTGCCGTCCTCCGCTGAGGCAGGGCGAGACAGGGTCTAGTTTCTAATTCACTGTCCCGTCCTAGCGGTAGGCCCGGATTTGCCTTGACCGGGCCACTTCGTCTATGAATGGTTGACATTGCACGCCCAGTCCTGTGGAGTCTTATTAGAAAAAGGTCCTGCCTCAGCTTAATGCAGCTCTGCAGAAGCAAAGAGGCGCTGGTTTTCAGTCAGAACCTGAGATTATGTAAGTAGGTATTTATTACTTCTTATGGATGTGTGCCTTTATAATATGCAGACAGACAATTATTATTATCATCGGTCTAACATTCCCACACGATGGACAGATTATATTGGAACTGTTATTAGCCTGCCTTCAATACCCGGCTGACCTCATAACTTGACCCTTAGCACCAGTTTGCTCGTTTATTCGAATCTTAGACATTTCACACAGCGCCCTCTAGTCCCAAACTAAGCAAAGCTTGTAATATGGGAAGCATGGGAACTAGATTGCTGATAGAATATTTTTATACTTATTCATTAAGAATGAGATGAAAATTAAATTAACAATTGTGAAAAAGAATCAAATCTAGTTAAATTTCTGATAGCTCACTTGATGTTAAGTGGTAACTTCTGCCTATAACAATGCATTACCTCACAGAGCAAGTCCAATGAGGTCGTGCCCTGTAAGGCAATGCACTGCGTCCATCACTCTGAGATGTAAAGATAATGAAGTCTCATGTGCCTGTAATTACACCGGCGCCCTTACCCTTCAAACCGGAACACAGCAATGCGAGCTTCGCTGCTTGGCGGCAGAAATAGGTACGGTGGTAGTACTTCTCCGGACGAGCTCTCACAAAGAGCTCTACTACTACGAATTGTCGAAAATGTAAACTTTCAGACGCACAGTATGACGAAATTAAAAACATTGGTAAGTAAGTTCATACCGAATATATTTATTCACTTGTTTTATTTTCTACAACTCGATAACTGTAGCAACTAGTGCTTTCTCTCTTGATCATAATGATACAAATAGATTACGCTGCAGGGTGACTATAGTGTATTCTATTACTAGCTTTCGCTTGCGTCTTCGCTTAAAGAAAAATAAATATTCTTTGAAGTGAGTGTTTTGTCCGCTGCATGACCACTCATTCTAAGGGAGTTGGTAGTAATACTAGGCAGATGTATAGAAATTCAGGTTAATATGAAATCAAAATCATTTATTTGTAAACACAAGTATTTAGAAAGAATGGTGACATATAAATTGTTAGTGTGCGCTGTGTTTTGCGCTAAGGCGTACAAATTTCTAATATCTTGCTATATTAGTTTTCTAAACACCCTTTCCACCTTCTTTGTAAATAAATATTTATTATATCCTTTCGCCTTTTTCAATAAAATACTTATAAAATAATATTTCCAGTTTTTCATCATGAAACCCACTGTGCGAGAAAAACGCTTTTAGCGCGTGTCGGTAAAATTTTATGCTGGATTGAGTGAAGCATTATGTGTCAGTGGCTGTTCGCGAGTGCCGTGTAAACTTGAAGTGTGCCAGTTATGTGGTTTTTCGGCTGACGCGTTTGCCACTCGGTACTTTACGCACTTCGTAAGGTCGTACTTTGGGTTGTATTTGGAACCAGACACTACTTAACAGTTAAGTGATATATTTAGACGATGGCGCGTGCTCTTGGAAACTGTCGACTAGATTATTTAAATGTCCATAGAAATTGCTAGTCTTTACACTAGCTAACACCCGCGGTTTCACATGAAAACTGGTTAACTATCTACATCATCACCAGCGTTACATAGTCTTAACAACCAGAAGCGAAATTTGATAAAATAAACAAAACTGAAAACAAACTGGGTCTCTTAGGTATATTTCGAACGAAATACAAATCAACACGTAGCTATGTATAGCTGAACTCAAAGTAGTCTAGCACGTCTACATACTCCGACCGTCCGAGCAAAAGTGTCCGACGATCCGCCCCACTTCAAACTCTAAACGTTGCGTCATCAGCTGCCATGAGTCAGAGGCCACGCCTTCTTGGTATGGTCTTCTCGTAACAATAGATTTGCTGTTGGACGTAGGTCTTTCCCAATGCGCCTCTGATCCCGGTCTTTGGTTCTTCGGTCTTCTCATCCATTGTTCGTGGTATATTTACCAAAGGGCGTCCTACACCCCGCTTAGACAACATACATCAACAGAATTTTAGTATTTCAATTATTACTTAGTAGGAAGGAAGACCCACAGATAATAAATCGCTTGGAACCGCCCAACCGATTATTATACCATTTTAAACCAGACAATACAAAAACTATACCTCCTTACCTTCCCATTTATAACTTAGGTCTTGAACCTAAGGTTGAAAATCCAGTAGTTTCTTTATCAAAGTTACTAATGAACTTCAGGGAGGTACGCACAGATAAATCCGACAGCCGCTGCGTCGTAAACTTACCATATTCGAGTCACATTGAGCGTCAGTCTCAACTCGACCGCCCCAACATTGCAGCGTCAGCCCGCAGTGTATCTCGGATACGCTATATACTGTTTAAAGATTGTCACATTTGCTCGTAGTGGGACCTCTGATTGCAAAGTCGCGCATGTTTCACGTGGAATTGAATCTGCTTCTTGCGGCGACCCTCTCATTCAATTAGGTCGGTTAACGAACCGAAATGTCGCACCCTGAGTAGGGGTGACACGTGTTTTACTCATTACACTGCTTTCTTTATAAAGTAAGTTCATATTAGTGGTCAACTCTGGTGACCGAGTTTTCAGGCCGCCTTATGGTCTCCGTGACTTAACGTGCTCGAGCCGGTAGAATGACCCTTAAGTTAACAGTAGGAACTAAAAAAATACACTTAGAAAATACTTAAAAGTTATTCAGTCATTACCTAAAAAAATGTTACTTTCAAAATACCACTGAATATTTTAATGAGCTGGCTTGGCAGCCCTACCTACTTCTGAGAGGAACTATTACCAAAGCGCTCGATAATTTGCTGCATTGAAAATGTCACCCGGAATATGTTACTGAAATTTGCTAATGTATAATATTACAAAATAATATTTCATTAAAAGTGGTGAATATTTTATTAGATTGTGTTATTCATGTACCTGCCTAGCAACATTGGCTAGACATTAATTATAAAGTCCATGTTTTGAGTTTTGTTCAGTTTTAAGAATGTTTTCTTTACGTATTTGTACAGGCGTCACGGCTCTGTCGGTAGTGGTTCTGCTTGCTGTGCAGTGGGTCGTGAGTTCGATCCCCACCAAAAACAATCACTTGTGTGGCAAACGTAGATATTTGTTCTACTTCTGGGTGTTACTGCTACGTATTAGAAGAACGTATTTACAAAAAAAAACTAAGTACTCTAGCAGCAATCTAGTTTTCGCAGGACAAGCTTTGCTTAGTTTGAAACTAGAGGGCGTTGTGTGAAATGTCCATATTTATTTATTTGAAATAGAAATATTTGACTATATTACAAGTAACATACCACAGGTGTATGAGCAAAGTAAATACGCACACGCTTAGGTACTAAGCTTAAATTAATTAGAGACTTGCTCTGAGTGTTTGTTCAACATCTGAAACATGATTAACCTTCGTTATTTTGGGTCTATATTTACTTAATATTGTTTTGATACTAAAGATAACTTACTTTCTACATACTGGCATTTGTCTCGGAATCGATAAGCCGTGGGCTATTTTCAGCCTTTCTGAGTACATTGATAATCTACAATAGCAAATGTATTAATTAGCCTAAGATCCCGCTATACAACGACCTTCAACGCGCTGGTTAATGGATGAAAGCTATTTTATATTCAAATATGTCAATAAATATATTGCAAATAGGTTGTCTAAAAATTTTAGTCTATAATAGGATGAATAAACAATTTAAAAAAATTACTGGTTTGGTTAGAATAGACAAATTCCATACCAGTAATGTTATACAATACCTATATGTAAATAGTTATATTATGACGGTTATCTTTTAGTTTAGATTGTCATTTTCATACATTTCTTCTTCTTCTTTTGTTGCTGTGGCTGTTATTTCATACATTTTAAACAGCTAGAGATGGACTTGACTTATATTATTTCAAATATCACTTGACACTGGCATAATTGTCTGTCGAAATGACGGACAGAGGCCATAAATCAAAATAAAAGAAGAAGAGGATAATGTAAAATTATCGTACGGTTCATTTACAAAAGCACGAGTTACATCGCGTGGCTGCTTTGTGCGCTGAGCAAGTCCTCTTGATGGTGTTGCCGCGCAGTGTATCTTAAGCCAACACTAAAAATGTATTCTCTATCATTTGGAGTCGACACGTTCTGCTTACCAATCCAGCAGCGACAATGAGCTGGTGGGTTACTCTCGACCACAGTTCCAATCCGGATCCATAGGTTTTGACAGAAGTCGTGTCATTTTTCAGTACCAAATGACACGAAATCTGTCAAAATCCGGATCCAATTTGGAACGGCGGTGGTCAAGGGACCTACTGGTAAAACGTGGTTGGAAAATAATGTGATCAACGTTCTATTGAAACTCTATAGACTATGCAAATCTACTGAGTGGCGTTCAGCACTTTATTTTACGCCAAAGTTTATTATCCGACACTCCAGGTTGACGAGTTTGCTGCTAAGTGTCTGTGTTGCTGGCAAAGTTTAATCTATCTACCTGGTTAACTAGCAATTTTTATTATAACCTTGTTAGTCTCACTACAGATTATTCAGGCTTTTCGACAAGGAAGCTGGCGTTCTGATTGAATAAAATATGGTAACTGTAGTGTTTGCATCTATTCAGTAGATGCGTTACCCTGTCTTCATGTGCACGAGTGGTTAGGTAACTGTCAGTGTCAAGCTCCTGAACTGTCAGTGTCACCCGTACGTGAGGGCGGGAGACAAGGGGGGGGTCGAGGTGAAAGCCGACGGAGACGGTCACGAACGGAAGGACTGTGGAAGACCAGCTCGATGTACTAGTGAGCCAGGGATATAAAATACAGTATTTTACAATAGCGCTAATTCATATTTAGCCAAATATCTTGGTGTGCACCGTACTATCCTATTCAGTGAGGTGAGAAAGATAAATTTATTTGATCACAAAACAGAGTCATATTTATAACATTAAGGTGAACTCTCCTGAAAAGAATATTTACCCTGGACTGGGCACAGATCATAATATAAGTCTTATACTCTTGACTGACATAGGTTATTTAGGTACCCAAACTAGGAAGACCTGTGAGATATATATAAAAGTGACATAATAGTATGGATTCTCTAGTTTCATTTCTTTAAATCCGTAAATCCGTAATTGATCTTATAGCACCAGATCTAGCTTTTATATTCAACCAATGCATTGATTGTGGTGAGTTCCCTGACTTAATGAAACATAGTAAAATAACACCTTTATTTAAATCAGGTAGTCATTCTGACCCTACTAACTTTCGGCCGATATCAGTGCTACCTACATTTAGTAAAATCTTTGAAAAACTTATGCTTAATCAGCTGCAAAGGCATTTTGAAATAAACAACTTACTTGACAATAAACAATTCGGTTTTACAAAGGGTCGCTCAACCACCGACGCGGGTGTTGAGTTAATATCACATATTTTTGAAAATTGGGAGCAGTCACATGACGCCTTGGGCATTTTTTGTGACCTATCTAAGGCGTTTGATTGCGTGCACCATGAAACGTTAGTCAGGAAACTAAACCACTATGGTGTGAAAGGGGTTGCTCTTGAACTTCTTAATTCTTACTTAAGTAACAGAATTCAAAGAGTTGATGTTAATGGAAAACGTTCTCCGGGGTCAGTGGTAAAAATGGGTGTACCACAAGGATCAATACTAGGACCGTTCTTGTTTTTAATTTACATTAACGATCTACCACGAGTAGTTAGAAACGATCATGAGATTGTACTGTTTGCAGATGACACTTCACTTGTATTTAAAGTGAAACGGCGACAAACTAATTATGACGATGTAAATAATGCAATCTCTAAGGTTGTAAACTGGTTTAATGTAAACAATTTATTACTAAACGAAAAGAAAACGAAATGTATTCGGTTTAGTCTACCAAACGTCAAACAAACAAATGCTAATGTAAAAATCAAGGAAGATAATATAGATCTCGTGGACACCACAGTATTTTTAGGCATAACTCTAGATAATAAACTTCAATGGGGCCCACACATAGATAAATTGTCGAAGAGACTTAGTTCTGCGGCATACGCAGTCAAAAAGATCCGCTTCCTTACAGATGTGGAAACCGCAAGACTAGTCTACTTCAGCTACTTTCATAGCATTATGTCGTACGGCATTTTGTTGTGGGGGAGTGCTGCAGATATAAACACCATATTTGTGTTGCAGAAGAGGGCTATTCGTGCAATTTATAACATGGGTCCCAGAGAATCACTAAGAAATAAGTTTAAAGAAATAAATATAATGACAGTACCTTGCCAGTACATCTATGAAAACTTATTGTATGTTAAAAAAAATATAAATCTATTCAACAAAAAAAGTGATAATCATAATGTTAACACTAGAAACAAAGACAAACTCGCTGTTCCCACCACTAGGCTCTCAAAAATTAGTAAATCTTTCAAAGGGCAATGTGTACGCTTCTTTAACAAAATCCCAAGTGATGTGTCTCAATTGTCGATTGGCAAGTTCAAAAACGTAATAAAACAAAGACTTATTTTAAAAGCATACTATAAAATATCAGATTATTTAGAAGACAAACAAGCTTGGGACGAACTAGCTCCAACTCATCCAATAAAAATAAAAAAAATAAAAAATTGTAATCATACCTAATCATACAAAACGTAATGACGATTCAAAGTGATCAGTGAGATTTTATTGAATAAAAGCTTTTTGACTTTGACTTTGACTTTGACTTTAAACTAAGCTTATTTTCATTTCTTGAGTATATTTATTTAATTTTGTGTGTACATAAGGCCTTACTTTTGAAATAAAGAATTTATTTATTATTATTTATTTTGACAGCCCTAAAATAATAGTCATCTTTGTCATTTCAGTTTATGAGAAAGGGACGGCGACATTTTTAGCGCTGTCAAACTAGGTTAGTTTAGAAAAATGCAACAATTGACATCAAAATTAGTCACAGTCGTTGGCTGCTTGGGTGTACAAAGAATAATGTAATATGTAGTTCCTACGTAAGAAGAAGCGGGACTCCCATTCTACCAAAATTACACACTGAAAATCTCGTTTTGTATGAAACGTGATTCAACTTTTGACTCCCGTTTCATACATTGTTCGTTTTTCGAAAGCACGAGTCTAGTTCGAGAGTTTCGCCAGTCTGAGATGTAGGTACCTAAAGAACAGACTGATGCACATACTTTTACTGCAGCAATCTGAAGGTTAAAACTGTTGTTTTGAACTTAAGACATGGACGGATATTAAACATTCAGAGACCAATAAGTTTGGACTGTTTAAGTGGTATTACAGAGATTAAGAGTTTGAAACTTCGGATAATAACTTTGTACCATTTTATGCGTACCAACTTAAATAGAAATTGAGAACTGAAGTTGGGTTATTCAGTCAGCCTGAGGCATTCAGTTCTGTAAGATAATTAATTATAAAAAAAAGCTTTAACAGGCTTATTTATAGTATTCAATTGTCCTTTCTTGCATAACTCATATTTATCAGACGTCACAGTTGGTATAAACTTTGCCTTCCGTGCTGTGGGTCGTGGGTTCAATCCCCACTAAGAAAACATATTTTTGTGTTGCAACCATAGATGTTTGTTTTTTGTCTTTATCGTTAATATCATTATATTACAAAAAATGTATCAGCAATGTAGTTCTAGTTCCCATAACATAAGCTCTGCTAGTTTGGAACTAGAGGGCGTGGTCTAAAATGTCCAAGGATATTTATTTATTTATATGACGTGGAAAAAAAACTCCGTCTGTACGTCTTGCAACATTTTATTACAATATCGAATACCTTTCAGAATAGCACCCAGAAGGCAGCGATAAGGTTATTCCAATTAAAAAATTGGACATGGCTCGTGAGCCAAGATTGCAGGGGTTGTTTTTAACACCCCTTTAACACTTACCCCGATTTAATTAACTTTGAAAATAAACTGCCTTTTAGTTTTGTGTTAATCGACGAAAACACTTTCAGCATTTTATGTTTTAATTAAGTTAATTAAAAACTTACTGTTGTATTAGAACTTAATTTAAATTCGATAAAGTTAAACCGCAGATTATTAAAATATAAACATGAATTTTTTGGTTCCTTTAACGACTAATTTATACTTACTAGCTACAATGTTTAGTTAATCGGTATGGGATTCGGTAAACTCCCAAAAAGACCTACATTTTTCCTTCTAAAACAAATAAGTACACGCAAACATAACCATTTGCCATAGCAGCCAATTCCACCATCCACCAATCCAAAAAAACAAACAAACAAACAAATCTATAAAATAAACCATCCATAAAATACGGGTTATTCCCATCGAGCCCACTCATTTGCATAGTGGGCTCGTTGGTAATCACTAGAACCGTTGCGCTACAAAGAGACCGCTTTGATTTTAATCAAAATCTTCTTTTAATTAATTATTATTTCAAGAAGGCGCTGGACAAGACCTACTTGACCTACTGAACCTGGACGTAATCGACATCTCCAAGGAATATCATGGTATATCACTTTTTACCATTTGAACACGAATATGAATGTAACTCAAAATTGGCAAAAAGTGAGTTACCATGTTATTCCTTGGGGGTGTCGTAATGAAGACTGGAATATAACCCTTAAGTTTTCTTTTTCCACCCTTAAAAATAACCCTTCGCATACATACAGGCTGAGGGTTATAACACAAGTCACAGTAAGCCTCACATTATAATAAGTAGGCCGATTGAGAGCCTTTTATCCACACAATGCGTAATCGGAAAATTATTTTATATTCCTCAAAGGTACCGGAAAGATGCAGACAGACAGATAAAACGCTTCAAAGATATAATAAACCCTCTTTTACGTCCTTCGGATATCCCCTCCCAATAATAACGGTGGAGTACATTTTTATAACTGTACGGAAAGTAGAACAGTTGCTGGGATACACAATATTTACATCACATTACATATTTTCCTATTAAAAGAATAACACTGCAAACTATACTTCTATACTGTACGAAAAGTATGGTAGCAAGCAAGCAAGCAAGCTCGTATGACTTAGTGGCCAACTCTGTTGACATAGTTTTTATGCCGCCTTAAGGCCTCCATCATGACTTGCACGAAAAGTATGGTAAGAAAACCGTTCAACATTTCAAGCTGCGAAATATTTATAAAAATATTATGACTAATATAAAAGTATCGGATATAATAGGGACAACACAATCAGAAGACGACGGTGTATAAAAATAAAGTTGTTGGATCAGAATAAGTTGAGCTGACTATGAATCTATGAAAACTTTATTTTTATACACCATTTTTGTTTTTATACATTAGCAATCTAATTTATAAATAGTACAAGTTCGGCTTAGTTTGGGACTGGAATTGTAAAATTCTCATGAATATTTATTTTATTTATAATGTGCCAACTTCACCCCAAACTCTTGCTCTAAAATTAAAGATTGTCTGACCTATCACTGAGATCTCGGCTCCACGTACCCTACTTGAGTGATATACAGAGATGTGAAACTCCGATTGCGATAAAAAAGATAGGTACCTACTATTCTACTGAAAATATTGCTTTGAAGTAAAGTAGGTAACTTGTAACTCGCATCGATAACTCTGGAGTCTTAAAAAAACTGATGAAACTTCATGATCTTTTAAGATCGTTGCCGTCGACTTAATTCACCAGGGCTAAGTCACCTAGGTGAATTAAGTATACTATTTAGTAGACTTAATGTACCTGTCTTTTTTATGGGTAGATCATTGTTGAAATTCAAATACGGCTTATCGCTGACTAACGCGATATATTCTTACGTTTTCTATTGTCTAGCGATTGTGAGACGTCAATTTGTCTACGGCTTCTGAAACTCTGAATTTCTCGTAGTTGTGACTTCTTTTTTTTTTAAATTCTTCTTTTGTTTATTGCCCCTGTTTGTCATGTCACGGGAGATGCTGATTCAACTGTGATGCTGACAATATCGGTAGTATCACAGGAAATAGATATTTTCCTAATGTAAATAAATGTCCTTCTTTCTAATGTCCCCTGATATATCTATTTTATCCCCCGTGGTACAACTGCTGGTATCCCGGGGGATGAACGTTCAATTTGACTATTTTTATCCGATTAAAGTTGTCGGCGGAAGATAATGTGACGTTGCTTGATTTTTTACGAAAAACAAGTAATATAACGGTTTACTTAATTCACCGGGGGTAAATCACCCGGGTGCACTAAGTACACTTTTAGCAGACTTGATTCACCGAGGTCATTTCCGGGTGCATTAGGTACACTATTTAATAGACTTTATTCACTCAGGTGATACCTAGGTGAATTAAGTCCACTGCTAGACTTAATTCACCCATGCACAGTGTGGTAAAATCACTGTAGTCTTAAATAAAAAACATTAAATTGAATTACGTAATCAATCATCATCATCATCATCATCAATATATATAAAACTCTTTTGAAGCTGACTTAGAATCAACGCACAGCCTAAACTAAAAGTCCTAGAGGTATGAAATTTGGAGGGTAGTATCCTTATGTAGCGCAGGGGTGCACTAAGAAAGGAATTTTGAAACGTCACACTCTAAAGGGTAGAACGCGAGCAACGCCGCGGGCGACGGCTAGTAACTATAATTATAACGGTTCCCGCTTCTTAGGAATTAAGGGTAAAGGTAGAAAATCACTTTGGATACCGGTAACGCATAAAATTAGAGATAAGAGTCGGACTTTCCGATGTCGAGTGGCCATTTTATATCGCAAAGGTTTTATTTTACTTTACTTTATTCGTTTTCTTATTTTAGTAGAGAAAAATATCGCGATAAAATCAGTTTCTGTGTAACATTGTTTATTTACTACACACATAGGTTTGTTGGTAGAAAATTCTTTCTAGCAATAAGCTCGTTTTTGTTTACATTTGTGGAAGTACAATAAAGAATTTTCTATCTATCTATTTATTGTGCGGTCATGAACTTGTAATTTACTGTAAAAAAAAATATACTGCAAAATATGGACATTACTAGACATAACATGACCTAGTTGAAAAAATAAGTAGAGTTACGAAGGCACGGACACAGATGTAAATGTCACTAACGGTCACCCATCCAAATAGTGACCGCACAGGGGGGCAATCGTAATCTCATAAAAACCTGAACAGTTTTCATACTAAATCATAAATAGTGGCATTAGCGCGTTTCAGTGCGTATTTTTTCGTCAAAAGCTTCTTGTTTTTGTATATCTGTAGTCTCGTCACTTGACATTATGCTAGACAGCGAAAGCAGTTCATAGCTTACGATGGATCAGTGAAGATCAACTAAGCAATCTACCTCACGAGCGCTTCATAACAACTGTAAAGTAATTTTCAAGTCTATTCCACATTGAAATATACCACTAACTTCGTAGTCCATGGTATAGTCTAGTTTCGATTCGTTCAGTATTGGATTTACATTTTTCCGAGAGCTTTTGGCGGGACGCCAATAGAGACCTGATGAGTTATAGCTTTCATACATTTGTCGCGATTTTTTGCCATACTTTTGGCAAAGTCAGTGCTTTTGTTAGTGGTATGCGGGACAGTTTGTCTAGACAAAAACTACGATGCAATGCATGTACTAGGTAGTGTGTTTTACTAATAACTGGTACCATATTTGGTCCGGTTTTGATCGCGAGGTTTCAGTTTTAACGACAGTAAAAAAACTATAATATCAAAGGACATGGATGATTAATATACCAGGTTGGTTTCGCCATGATTGCTCAAGTGATTTTACTATGCATAGTTTATGATATGTGATCTACCTATGACATAGCTTAAATTTAATTTTGCTTAGTTTAGGACTAGAGGTAGCTGTTCCAATACATACAGTCTATTCAGAATAGAGTGTATGTTTAGAACAGCTACCGTTATAGTTTTTATACGTTTGGTTTATAGCTAGTAGGTACCTAGATACATAAATTGTAAATAGAATTAGGTATTCAGTAGAAATAAAGGCTTATTTCATTTTATTTAATGAGAAATGGTAAAATATTCCGCATACGTAGAAACCCGGTCACTTAAAAAATATTATACGAATATCAAAGAAAAAAATCCTGGAAAAAGCGCAAAAACGGTCACCGCCGCATAAAATCATGTTTTACGATGTCCTTCGAGCACTCCGCAGAAGGACTTTAATCGAAAAGTATGTCATTGAGAATACCCTCATAATGGCCAAGGGTGTGGTATACACATTCACGAGAGTTTCAGAAAATGGCCAGCGGGCCTAGGATGCGCACGCAAGATATTTGTCATGTCGTTCTGTCAAAATGCACTTTGCACCAGTTTCAACAAAACGCGCCTTCTTATTGTACACTTTTGACCCTTGTTAGTCGTCGTACCTCTCTGAGGACGAGATAATAGTCATGCAGAAATGTCAAAAGTTGAAGATTCAAAGGCGCGGTTTCTCGGCAACATTACTACAGATAATGCAATATTTAGTTCCTAAACTGGTGCAAAATGCTTACATTTTGACAGAACGGTGTTGGTAATTTGTTATATATCTAGATGAACGATAATCTTAGTGCAATATCTTAAACGACATGTCTTTGGTACACGTGCTATGAGAGATAATTCTGACTTATACAATATACAGGTAACCCTTTGACCCACAGAACAGAAGATAAGAATTGTCGTGTTCGGTGCCTTAACCTAGTACTTAAGCACTTAAGCAGTCTCGTAGCATTTTTCTCAAAAAAGGCTTCACCTAGCGGAACCCTAAAGCGGTTATTTCTATGGGTCACCCGAGCATAGCTTGTATCACCAATAGTTCGAATGATCAAAGTCACCTTTTCCAAAGTGGTTTTCTCAAACGGACCTTCGGGGTAAGGGTACGAAAACATTGATATGTGATAGCTAGTTCAATACAGTACGCACATTTTGTCATTTTAGGAAGTTGACATTTTAGGAAATTGACGAGTTTAGAATAGACGAGTTTTGACATTTTTTGAAACGACACATAGCACTTTTATTTTAATAGTTTTTCTTGTGTTATTGTGAGTATTGTTGTTTAATTTTGGTGGAATTTTAACCAATAATACTTAGGTCGTAACGTAAAGTGTGAGCCATTGGAATAAATGTGTGTAAAGTGGTTTTTCTGAATGTGAAAATTCATGTTAGGTTTTGAAGAGAAAATCCACCATTTTCTTTTCAAAACAAACGACAGCCGACTTGACAAATGACTTGACTTGACTTATTTATTACAATTTTAACACTTGACATTGGCAAAATTGTCTGTCGAAATGACGGACACAGGCCATTATTGAAGAGAAGAAGAAGAATAATAATATTATGTGCTGGGAAGGATAGTTGATAATTTTAGAGTATACATTTGTTTACCCCAAACCACTGCCAAACGTTTGCAGAAAAAGTCTTCTGTGATAGTTCGGGAAGAACTCTTTAGATTATCGTTGACATTTTGCCCTTGAAATTCATATGTAGATGCTTCTCTACCCCGTTATTAATAAACTCGATGTGAGCTTGGAGTAATTACACCGTGTATCGGCTCTTTCGATCGAATTTGAATCTGCTTGTCAATCCAAAAGACAAAACACTGTGTAACTATACGCCAAGCTTATTGCATCAAGTTGACGCTATGTAATCGAACGATTTGGTGAACTGTGTTTATAATTTCGGGGGTACCCATTCTCGCTTCGCTCATAAATGAGACCGCAGGCGTGTCTCAATAGCTATGGAATATGAAAATAGTAGGGTTTGGAGTACTGGGCTGGAAACGTTACTAAAATGTGCGTATTCACCATATCATTTTATTGCTTTGATGATTTCTAATAATATTTTATTACATATTTTCGGTAAAGTACTGAGTCGAAAGATATTTTTCTAAGAGGTTTGGAAATAAATAATCAAAAGAAAAGACCACATCGAAGAGTAACATATTTTTTATTTTCTAGATTTTTGTGCTGTATCTACATTATACTCTCATGGCGCAGCGAGTGACATGACTTCTGTGATGCAAGCGGCACAGGTTTGAATCCTGGTTCCAAGTAACTTGTGAACAGCAACTCATCTGGCCAAGTTGACATTTATATTAAAGAACAGAAAACGTCACAAAGGTCAATTAAATAAATGGCTATTTGAATTTTTGCCCAGATATGTCACTTCTAAACAACATAGTGGAACCTTGAGCCATTTGTTTCTTCTGTAAGGGTCTGACTTGGTCGAATTAATTCGCCCAAGGGGTTTGGACACATCACAACGGCGCGGCGCCGCCACTGTGTGACGTCAGCAATCATCGACTGTCATTTATTTTGAAGGTTATACGGTAAATTTTTCAACTGCTGGGTGCACCGTAATTTAAGCCATAGACGCGGTAAGGCACTGCCTCGGTGATGTGTCCAGGCCCTATAATACTGCTCGAGAATAAAATAAAAAAAGGTCTTGTCCCGAAAAGTTATAGCCACTGTCCAGTATTTTGACAGAGGCGGAGACTCAGGTGAAACAAATATCCGAAGATTTACCCTTGTCACGTGTCATGCTTACTCCTTGTCCATGGCGTATGCATCTCATTGTAATACACACATCAAATAATTTATGTTTACAAACAGGATGTAAAGAAATTACAGCATAGAAAAGGGATTTGAAAAGGCAGCTCGAAAATTCTATTTTAAATCTAGAAAACCAGCTGCCACTTATAAGTAATCCGTATCCTGAAATTCTTAAGTTTCAGAACGATGGAGGAGCTATCTTCTCGTGTGGTCCTTATACTGATTACAGGATCCTGTGTCGTGTGGAGGAGTAGGGGAAGAGATGGTACCACTGTTGCACGGTCTTCTGGTTCTGGAAGACGAAGATAAGTGCTACCTCTTTTTGGAAATCTTCAGTCGGTTTCAATTCGGTTGTATTTTTTTTTTGTATGTTTGTTACCTCAGAACTCCATCATTTATGAACCGATTTGAAAGATTCTTTTTTTATCTGAAAGGGTCCAATCACTTCAGTAGTTTGGCAGTTATATACCAACCTAAGAATAACTCGAAATAACCACGTCATTCACGTACACGACATTGCGTATTTGCTTTCCTGTGACGTTTCTGTGGTGCTTACGATCAATATAATAGTCCCAATGAACTGCTATCATCATCATCGTGATGATGAATGCGTATCAAATTGAAGTCGGTTTTTCTAGTTTTTTTAAACTTATAAATTATTTATAAAACCACTTGGCTGCCTGGAATAGCACCGACACCCTTCAAACCGGAACACGTTGCTGTGTTCCGGTTTGAAGGGTCTAATGGGAAAGCATCACTGATTGGCAGCAGAATTAGATATGGTGGCAGTACGTCCCTGGACGCGCTCTTTCTCGAAGAGTCTCACTACTACTTTTACTATTTCTTATTAATCACAAGTTGCTGCTTATTTGCCAAGAGCACCTGTTGTATGAACTTCTGATATACTTTAAATACCTTGTTCCATGTATTTTTCAGCCTTTGCAGTCGGTTCCACCGTGAATCTCCATTGATAGCGGTATCTGGACCTTGGAGTAGGTAGGATAGGTATGACGAGCTTAGTTCGGTACGATGGATACTGGCCCATCGTTGTATAGTGCTTTAGTAGTGTGGGTGTATTAGCTTCTAGAAAAAAGTAGAATGATTGTTATACCGTTCAAGGAAATTGACGAATCAGTTATGTTACCTAGCAAATTAATAATAATAATAAATATTCACGGACACTTAATACAACGCCTTCTGGTCCCAAACTAAGCAAAGCTTGTACGATGGAAACTAGATGGCTGATAGAATACATACATACATATTTTTTTTGTAAATACATACTTATAATACATAGAAACACCCAGACACAGAACAAACATCTAGGTTTACAACACACAAATTTTTGTTCTCGGTGGGGATAGAACCCACGA
This sequence comes from Eulithis prunata, assembly GCA_918843925.1. Classification (NCBI taxonomy): domain Eukaryota; kingdom Metazoa; phylum Arthropoda; class Insecta; order Lepidoptera; family Geometridae; genus Eulithis; species Eulithis prunata. The sequence continues at coordinate 1,604,548 of OU974014.1, read as the reverse complement.
CCCACGGCACGGATGGCAGAGCTACTACCAACTGAGCCATGACGCCTGTCGACAGTTCTTTATTGCACAACTTTGGAATCGTGTACACAGACGAATTTAATGCCAAAATAGCATTCTCTACCAGCTAACCTTTGGATAGTGGGGATAACAACGTATCAATCAGTAGCGGTACTTCTGGATAATCCCTATACAAACAGGCATACGGCCCACCTGATAGCAAGCGGTCCCGACAACACACGGAGCACTGCCGATGCGTTGCCTATCCTGAAGGATTTCTACTTTTTCGCCTGACTTTACCAATTGAAGCGAAAACTAACAAATTAAATAAACCTTACGAAATAATCCCATTCTTCTTATTCTGTTTGGACTTAGATAGAGCAAGTTTTGTTTCATTCTTAGCCATGTTTCTTCAAAGACTTCCTGCAAAAATGTGAAATTTATGTCAATGCCCAGGAATGAACATTATCATTGACCTTGCACTTTGTGTTTTACGTAAAATTTTCCACAAGCAATTTTTGAAATTACTTTTTCGCTACACTTAATTCAAGTGAAAATCTACTACTACTTATCATAATGTTATGTCAACACTCGTACATTCAACATATTTAAACAAAATGATTATAATAGACAATAGAGTTGTTTTAAAACAACTTATAGTTAACAAAGGGTTTTGTTAAGTTTTTTGAAACCTGATTCACAGGAAATGATTAATCTGTTTTTATTAGAGGAAGGTACATGCACCGGCACGGTTTAATAGCACTGTCCAATTTTAGATCTGTTTGACTGCGTAAGGCACACCTCTACTGGCACACCACTTTCACCGAGCGCTTTTAAATCGTGACGAGACATGTATACAAGACTTATTCAACTTTGAACTCCACAATTTTTTTTAATTCTTTGAAGCTTGTTTTTTCTTCTGAAAAATAATTAAAAAGAACCTAGGTAAAAGTTTCCATAATCATAATAATATCTAATTTATTCTTAACAGCATTTATTTTTTAAACAATCCCTTTTAAAGCTTTCAGTTGGTTCATCTGAAAATAATATTAAAGTAGGCTAACTGTAAAGCTACTTAAGCTTAAAAAACTATTTTACAAAAAAAATTTTTTATGCCATAAAACTTTTAAAAATTCTTATTAGAAAGCTTCCTAACTAATAACAAAAATTGATTTGGACCAGTTGAGCTATCTATAAATCGTTTGCAACGGTTTGTAGATAGCTCAACTGTTTCATATGTATTTTGTAAATATTGTAAATACTGTTTTAGTTGTAATTTTCTTGGTAAGAATTGATAACGTGGCGTCGTAATAGTGGCGTCACATAATACCAGCGTTGTAGCAGCACACTTGCTGCTACAGCTTATGCTGAGTGACGACCTACTTTGTTGTCATATATTAGATTTTAATTTTTATTGACATTTCTTTGTTGTAACTGTGCATGTTTCTTTATATGACTCAAAATAAACATTTTCTATTCTATTCTATAACAAAAAAAACGTAGACTTTCTTGTATATAGAATTGCTAATAATTATTAAAAAGCAAAACGCGGCTTTTGCAAGTTTTTCCAGTCGACAAGACTCGACCACCGCGGGGTGGGTAACACCGGTATTTCCAGCCGCTGCAGCAGCAGGTATGTTGTGCTGACCGTGGTGGCATCCGTGGTTGTGGTGGTGGTCGTACTTGTTGTGGATGGTATGTTTCTCCAGTTCTTCTTTCGTTCTGAAAGATGGATAATTGAAAGAAAGAATGTATACTTTATATATTATTTTATTTTATTTTATTGAGTAATAAAATCCACAGCTCTTAAGAATAATAATGGTAAATCTTAATTTTAAAGCAGATAGCCCAAGACGGATTTACATTCTAAACACAATACATATAAGCAAAAATCAACGACAGTCACTAGAAACAAAAGGAAAAAAAAAGTAGAATGATGTAGCCAATTATGGTGAGTGGATTTAATGTTGTGTTATGTTGATGCAAGAGAAGTTGTAAGGTGTAAGGGTGCGTGTGAGGGTGTGTGTATATGTGGGTACTCCTAACAGTGCCAGTCTCGAGCCTGGAGATCTCGGGAGCACCCACGTGGGTGTATGTGTGCGTGTAAGAGAGCGTGTACGGTTGTGTGCTAGGCTCAGATAGGCTGGTTTACTGCTCAAGCACTGAACCGGACTCATGCACAGATTTTTGTATGAAAATCTCCACTCAAATCTATGCTTGAGTAACGATTTCCGTATCTATTTTTCTACCTACGAGTACCTAAGTTTTGTATGAGCATCTCCTCACCACAATGTCATGAATTCTGCAATCGCCAATTTGAATGACATTTCCAGTCACTGTGATTATTTTCATCCAACGACGAAGGCGTGAGCACACTTTTGAGTTATACATTACTGTTTGATCATTGAATACTTTGAAAGGCTAGAGTTTATAACTGCAATGTATGACAAACTCTCTACTGACAAGCGAAAACGTCATATTTCTAAGTTACCCGACGTTTTTCAGTGGAATAGTGGCTCTGGTTGTTTTTATCCATTTCTGACGCTTTTTATCCTTTACCGATATTAAATTTCAATAAATATCAATCTATACATAGTTCTTTAGACTGTGTTTTAGACACAGGGAGAGCGGAGTTTTTTGCGGAGAAAAGGAAAGCATAATAATAAAAATAAAAGAAAATAATGTATTCACTTCCATGGCCCAGCCGTTTGATCCTCACTGGTTTCCTAATAGACTGCATCATACTGTCCCAAGCGTTGGTGAAAGCATTCTGAAATGTAATGATTTTTTTGAAGTGAAAACTTCTTTAGCACCGTTGTGATTTGAAAGTCGATGAAACGAAAAAGCGAGGAAACGAGAAGAGAGATCCCTAATTTTCGTACGCACTCTAAGATGACTGCTGGTCAAGCGGTCTAACGGATTGGGACGAATCGAGACTAGCTCGGAGTGCGTGGGTTCAAGTCTCGAGCAAACTTCTACCCCGTGTGAATTACACACATATTTTTTTTTTATTTCTACTTCAACGAGTAGTTTTTGTACTTTTATCATTATGACACTTCATACAACCAAATGCTAATAACATAGGCATACTAGGATATTACTGTACAGGATATTTCAAAAATAAATGTCGCTAAATTCCGGCATTTCAAAAATAAGTTGAGTAATGTCGCAAAATTCCGGCGATATGTTCCTCGACTTTGTCCATAAATACAATGGCATGGCTTTGTTTGTTGACTCTCACGATGAGTTACTATAAACCAATAGTATCGTTTGTCACGTCATTTCAGCCCAATCCTATTGGTCAATTTCGATGTATCTGTTTCGCTTGGTGAAAGATAGATGGGCATTTCAAACAAAGAGTTTCTATAAAAGCGACAACCGTTAAGAAGGATCACCGTAAACAAAAGAATTTCTTGCCTACATACAGTTTCAAATAACAAAGTATCAACATTGAGAGGTCAAACTGGTAACTTCTTTTCTATAAGTAGCTTAGCTATGTACCTAGCTAATGTAATTTAGTCTGTCTCGCATATTATTATGTAAGGTGTACCTACGTACAATAAAGTATTTTCATTCATTCATTCATTCATTTTAAGCATATTACAAGACCATAACGCCCCTGATGACAGTAACGGTTCTAAATATTTGGAACTTATCAACCAGAATAATATGCTGACAGCCATAACTATGACGTTAACCGTATCACACAAACCCAAGTGTATACGTAACATACAGTCCTCAATATTTCCTTGTGATATCAGATACTGAGACACACAAAGGGAATATGCGCTGAGAATCTAGACAGAGGCCTGAGGGTTTGATTCTAGTAGGTATCTGAATATTGCTTGAATTTGTGAGTTATCGCATTTCCCGCTGTGTGATGGCAAGCCCTCAAATAACACCAGCCTCTTTAATAAGTAAATAAAAGTATGAGCTAAAAGCATAAAAGCTAATGAATACAAATGAATATTTGAAACTATAAATATACCTAGACAAAACTATTTAAAGATTAAAAAATAATTCTATAGGAACTCTCAGTGGTAAGATAAGGTGGATAAAACAAAACCAACGCGCTATTTTTCAACCGTAGAATAATACCAATGTGTTGAAAAACGTCGTATGTAATAAGTATATGTGCTTTGCTCCCTCATCGCGCTTGCTTACGGCAGGCGCAAATAATTGTATACCACCTCAAATTTTATAACTAACACAGCTTACTTTATTGCGAAAGTTAGTGATGCCTTCAAGTTATGAAAAGTCTAAAGAATACTCACCGAGATATCTTCAGGTAATTTATTAAAAAACTCAGTGACAGTAGTTCCACTACACTCTAGTACACCTAACACCGCCAACGTAATAACCACGTAATAAAATTTATTCATTTTTCACAGCCCAAGTTTATACGATGTAATGCTATCGGTGAGCGGAAGAACAATGAAGGTTTAACAAGTTACTGTTAGTTCAATGTAAATATTTTAAGTTGGAGAGGCTCGTACGCGTGTTGATTCCCTTCAGCAAGACACCTCTAGAATAAAGAAAGTCTGCAGCATACGTGGGAGTTTCATGACAATAGAAATTAGAATTTGTAAATCTGTTTATTAAGACACCTTATTGAAAGACTAGCTGTCTCCCTGGGCTTTGCTCGCGTGGTAGCAGCATACGCATTATTTGGTTAAAATCTTTGATCCTAATTTTAGACCCTTTAGGTGCCACTTTTCAAAATTCCTTTCTTTTTTTCTAGTGCACCCCTACATTATACATATGTATACATATACAGCATGTATCTACAATGGCGACAAAAAATTGACACACGGGTAGAGCTACTTACTAGTATTCATAAAAAAATAATTAAAGTACAGTCAGCTGCACTAGAATGTGTACAATTCGTAATTTTCAATGTAGGGCCGCAGCATTGTTATGGACTTTGACGGTCCCAATACTAAATATATAAGTAAAATTATCAACTGTGTTCATAATTGTTTAGTTTTTATCCTGTAAATGTCTATTGCAATACGGTGACACTAGTTTGAAAGTTACGAATGGTACACATTTTAGTGCAGCTGACTGTATTTTAATTATTTTTTATGAATACTAATAAGTAGCTCTACACCCGTGTGTAAATTTTTTGTCGCCATTGTAGATACATGCTGTATAAGGATACTACCCTCCAAATTTGATACCTCTTGGACTTAAAGTTTAGGCCGTGCGTTGATTGTCAGTCAGCTTCAAAAGAGTTTTATATATGAAAAATAAGAAGAAGAAGATAGATAGCTGTCGCAGCTCAGTCGGTATTCGGCTCAGATGCCTTCCTGATGCTGTTGGGTCACGGGTTCGATCCCCTATGAGAACAAATATTTGTGTAGCAAACATAAATAAAACACGGTTTTGTTTATTTGAAAATAAGTTTAAAAAAAAATTGCCAAATACTTAGTTAAACTACCACGTTTGATAAATATTTTTCTACTTCTCAGAAAACTGCCTGCTGCCTAAAGAGAATATAGTCGAAACATATTTTTATTTAAGCTCTGTTAAAACAAGTTTCCCAATAAAACACAAGAAAAAAGGTTTTTTGTTTAACTCAGCGGCAACCCTAGGGGCTAAAGTTGAGGTTGGGCTAAGCCGGCCTAGCATGATTAGGTACGATCCCAAGGGCTACCCACTATTTATAGCTTCTACTTTAATCCAAAAATACTGTCTCATATTTAAGTACGAAACCCCAACCGCTTTACCTAAATTACAAACCTAATAAATTCAAAGAGCATTATAGAACTGAAACTCTCTTAGTTCAGGCGTCAGTACGATCTTTAGTAGAAAGATTATACAACTCTGTAATCGTTTTGGCCTCATTTGACATTTTTTTTATTATTTTATTATGTAAAGACTACCATACTGAGATAACAGACAGAAAAATTAGTCAATTAACTGAGTTTTTAAAATCCATATAAATGCTGGTCGCAGAATGTTACACACAGTTCTACGAGTATCATAAATTAGTATAATAATTGTAAAGGCATAAGTACATAAACTTATAAAAGATTCAAAACAAATAGATACCTTTATATATAATATTATACCTAATAAATATAATAATAGATTGGTACTGATTTGGACCAGTTGAGCTATCTATAAATCGTTTGCAACGGTTTGTAGATGGCTCAACTGTTCCATGAGTATTTTGTAAATATTGTAAATACTGTATTAGTTGTAATTTTCTTTGTGAATAAAAAAAATAGATGCCAAAATATAGGTTAGTTTGGCAACGTGGAACAACAGATCATTATGAGGTGGAACAAACACGTAAGAGAGTTTAAATGGTGTTGCGGCTTGCCTGCGAAGGGTTAACGGCTCGCGTTCATACGCCCTGGAAATACAAGTCTAGACGCTGGTACTATTCATTTTTACTGCGAAAGTTATAATAGGTAAGTAAGAGCTCTTAAGCAAAAATTTAGTTTTGCCTGCAGCTAAGCGACGTTATGCAGACCAGCCATGATCACGAATAAATGTGACAATCGCAAACGTATCGTAAGGCTAGCGTATCCGAGATACACTGCGCGGTGATACTACAACGGTTGGTAGTCGAGCTGGCATTGACGCGTAATATAACTCGCATATGCTAACGCGGCGACTGACAGATTTGTTCGTGATAGAGGTACGTTTAAATCTTTTAGGCTTATTTTACCTTGAAATTGTGGTTGAACGAATGTTATCCATACTTTTAAGAATTATTATTAGCACGCGATTTTTCGCATATAAAGTATAAGCGTCTATTCGTTATTGTATCCAACTTGGTATTTTTTATATAACTAAGAAGAAGAGTCTTCTTCTTCGTTTCGTTTGCTACTGTCACATGGATGCGTGATCAAGGCACTGATCTGAGCCCTGAGTCTATGTCGGTGTTGTGTTTTCTTGCTATTTTTGGCATTCGGAAACGGATTCGCAAAGTGAAAAATTTTGTATGAGATTTGGGAACTGTTTCTGCGAGTCTATAGATAGACTCGCAGAAACAGTTCCCAAATCTCCTGCTAGAGGCGCTTATCCGGTTTTCATACAAAATTTTTCACTTTGCGAATCCGTTTCCGAATGCCAAAAATAGCAAGAAAACACAACACCGACATAGACTCAGGGCTCTGTTCTTGGACCTCTCAGAATCATAATATTTGAACAACACTAGGTACCAATTCAAACATCATACAGCACTTAGGCATCGACCGTAAATACGCAACTAACTCAAAGGATTCCAATATGTACTACCCCCAGTAGGTACTGTCAGAGAAGTGTACTTTATATTATTTCATCATCATCATCATAGGCAACTTGTAGTAACCCACTGTTAGGCATAAGCCTCCTCCCTCAAACGTCACTCGTGTCTCTTTTGGGATTTTTGCATCCAGGTCTTCCCCTGTACGGCAACGTCAAAGTCAAAAAGCTTTTATTCAATAAAATCTCACTGATCACTTTGAATCGTCATTACTTATGTATTATTAGGTATGATTACAATTTTTTTTTATTGGTGAATCTAATTTAACGATATCATCTACTCATCTGGCTGTTGGTCTGCCAAGGCCTCTCTTGTGTCCCCTAGGCCACGACAACACAGATACATTCATAGCTCAAATGCGATAAAATCATAGGGCTTTGATTTTAGTCGTAGAAAAGATGTCCACTGCTTCGTGCTTCTTCGTTCTTCGTACCTACCTACGCATTCACATCGCTGTATATTATTTTACCAATTCACTATAAACAAATTGAGTAACAAATTACAATGTGGTGACCCCAGTAAGCCTTATGAGGATATTAATCATCAAATGGAGCCTTCGTCCAGGATAACAAGCACCATTAGTAAAAAAGTATAAAGTATTATCTATCTATCTATCTATCATTAGGTGTACCAAACGGTTGAATTCATTTTCTTCCTGACAGTACAGGCACCAGTGTCAGTCGGTACGACAATTATAATCTAAACTTGGAGTCGACGACAACAGCAGAACGCTTTTAGCGCATTGAATATTTTATGCGGCCTGTCCCCACTTGTAACTTATGCCGGGTACCGCTATATAGTGGCGACGAGGATATTGGTGGACGAAATATAAATAAATTGATGTGTAATTGTACGTACGGGTTGTACACTGTACGTACAGACAAATTAAATGTTGATGAGGCAAAGTATCACGAATGTTATTGATCGAGTGAGCGAAACCAACGAAGATCTTAGATGTTGTTTGTTGCCTGGGCCTCTACTCCGAAAATTGATTAACGAATATTCGGTAGTGACTTTGTTTTTATACTGCGCGGTCGCCTCGAGCGATGGTCCAGGCTTTTTCAAAGTCACAGCGTTACTGCGCAGTGTAGCACAAACGTCACTACCGAATCTTCGGTAATCATTATTCACAGTAGAGGCCCTGCTGTCATGTTGTGTTTTTGCTTAATAAATCATGTATCTATCTATCTTGGGCTCGTATGCTGATTTACTGCACAAACACTAATCCGGACTCAAACATAGATTTTTGTATCAGAAGCTGAAATGTACCTACTTATGTATGAAATGCGTTGCATGTTTGTTCGAGCAAAACAGCGAATCAGCGGTCGGTAAACTAACTTTTGGATTGTAATTTGATGATGTTTTCAAAAGATAGACAATCAAGGGGCAGAGTGATGAGCAAGATGGTGTTCCGTGTTTACAAAACTTTATTTTAAACACGACGTTAAAATACTTGGTATAAAAACACAATCAAGAATATTCGTTGGAAAATTGATTAAAAACATTTTGACTGAAGGAAAGTGGCGACGTGGAGGGCGCTGAGACACCTGTCACTGATTTATTTGTTTCAAAAGAAATTTGGATTTGAGGGGAACGCGGAAATGTGCCTGTACACAGTTGAAACAACTTCTTTGGAAATTATTTGGAATTACTTAGGAAGGTGAATTACTGAATGGTGGCCAAGATGCGGCTACAGAAACGTTGGACGTCCGGCAGCGAGATGGGCAGACGACATCGTCAAAGTCGCAGGCCGTAAATGGGAGAGACTAGCTCAGGACCGCAGTGGATGGCACAAACTTGGAGAGGCCTATGCCCAGCAGTGGGTGAAGTCGGGCTGTGGATGATGATGATGATGATTAGGAAGGTTCTCGAATGGCAACCATAAACTGGAAGGTAAAACGTAGGATGGCGCTGATAGACTAAGAACAACGTTGTTAGAGGTAAGTTAAGAACTAAGAAGGAGCCATACAAAAAGGTAGGAACCAGGCCGGTTCTTGCCCGTTCTTCTAGACTCTAGAATTACCTAGTTTATAACACTATTCTAAATAATCCTTTTCATTTTACTCAATAAAAGTGGGTTACATGTCTTGAATCTTGCAGTGACAATTATTTTTGTAAGAGGTAACATAACATAACGTAACATAAAATAAATAATTTGTCACTGAATCGAGTTGAAGTAAATCAATCTATGTCAATCAATCAAAAATTATAGCAAATAGGAAAATAATTAATGTACAGTTATTAGTATTACAGTTCTGAACAATGACTCACTTGACCAATCTCATGTTTCCTATTCTGTAGCAACTTTAGATTGTTAACTTTGCAGGTTAATGTAGTGTGAACAACCACCGCTAAGGGCCCCGTTACTCACAGGTCGACTGTACCTCCCGACATGTCGGGAATAAATAAGGGTCGCGCTAAACGCGACCCCGAACGATATTGATTTTGTGATGCTCAATACTGCTCATTGTAGATGTCTTAGAAGATGTCAAAGACGAATTGAAAGAGAAGGTTTGAGAAATCAACAAATTCTAAGAATGAAGGTATTCAGTAAAATCCAGTATTAGAAAGCTCTATTACTTTATTTCAAATATCAACTAACTTATCTTGTATCGAAAATCAGGATTAAAAAAAAAAGCAACGTCCTTTTTTCTATTTTTAAAAAATACTGATGTACCTATACTTTATCTACTAACCAACAATCGACGAATCGCTTCAAACAATCGTGACGTGGCAGAATCGAGTCGGCTCAAGTGTTTACCATCCCCATAGCCAACTCAAAGTACACGAAAATGCTTTCAAAGAGATATTTGATATTTCCAATCTCTCGACTGTTTAATTTATCGAGTTATTTGTGAAGGGGCGATTTTATTGCAATATAAATTAGTTGTTTAAGCGGGGTCAGACGAGGTCAACATTCTCGGATTGGTAGAATTTATCTAGGTTTTAGATTGGATTACTATTTGTATATTAAAGTTTGTATATATAATTTATTTTATTTATACCTTCTGCTTTGCTTAAGCATATTATGCAAACCCATTGTTAGAGGCACGGTTTGCATTGTACTGCGAAAACAATTTGTTAACAAAAGTTACCAGTGACAGATGACACTAAAGTACTATAGGACTAGCCATTTAAAAAACTGATAAAGTATTCTAATATAATAAGCAATCTAGTTCCCATAGTACAAGCTCTGCTTCGTTTGGGACTAAAGGGCGTGGTGTGAAATGTCCAAAGATATTCACCTTATTTTCATTAATTTACTTGACAGCAGACTCATCGTAGTCAGACTATGCTATCTATAAAAAATAAACATTTTTTTTTCATAAGTTTTCCGACAAAACCTTAAGCGAAAAAATCTGCTGTTCCATGTTGCAATATTGTATTTTATATAATACAGATGATTTCTGGGTAGTTTAACTCCCCGACATTTTCCGACTTGCTAAACCCTGTATAGATCTTCATTAAAGTAAATTAATGTTTATTTAATTAGTGTTTATTTAGTTTTAATTAAAGTCTTAGATTAAAATTACTTTACGATATGTATACATTTAAAATGTCTTTTAAATTAAAAATGTAAGGCTGTACTGTAAGTACTATAATTATTAATCACTCTGAAAAGCCGAAAAAGCCATTTTCGGGATAAGAAATTGACTTCGGCCGTGTACCTACATTTCAATAACAGAAATAAAAGGTTTCTCTTGTTCGCTCCCATTCAGCAAATTACTCTCGTTGATAAATGTTGCGGATCGGTTCCTTCAACTACCCCAAGTACCTATTCTTGCTGAATGACTTTTGCAAATATTTACTGTCTTTGAATTGCTGGGCAAAATTGGAAAAACAAAAAATATTCCTACTGGTATATTTTTTTTCAAGGGGTTTATCGCTTATTTATCTAACTCACATTCTTCTTCTACTTCTTCTTTTCTACCTATATGGCCTCTGGCCATTTCGACAGACAATTTGGCCAGTGTCAAGTGAAATATTTGAAATATTATCAAGTCAAGTCATGTCATTCGTCAAGTCGGCTGTCGTTTGTTTTAAAGAGAAAATGGTGAAATTGAAAACTTGAAAACGAAATCTATCATTTCAAGGAAATCACCTTACTAGACACTTTTATTCCAATGGCTCACACTTTATGCCACGACCACAAGTAACTTCTTGCGAATAAATACATTTCATTTCATTTCTCATTTCATATTATTGGTTAAAATTCAACCAAAATTAAACAACAATGCTCACAATAATACAAGAAAACCATTAAAAGAAAAGCGACGAAAAACTTGTTGTTGTTTCCCTAAAAATTACAGAATTCGAATCCTTTGAAGGGGTTTATCGCTTAGCGATCATAACTTACGTAAAATTATCAGTGGTTATTCTTCTTCTTCTATTTATGGCCTCTGACCGTCATTTCGACGGTGTCTTGAAATACATCATCGTCAAGTCGTCTGTCGTTCGCGCGCTCTGTTTGGTTTGAACATGACATTCGCATGTCAGTGCCATCTCTTCGTCTTCTTTTATTCATGGTCATCATTTCGACACACAAATTGCCAGTGACAAGTGATTTTTATTTTGAAATAATATCAGTCAAGTCATTCTTCAAGTCGGCTGTCATTTATTTCGAAAGCAAAATGGTGGATTTTCCCTTCAAAGCTTGGAAACGAATTCCATCATATGAGGAAACCACTATACAAATAGCTCACATTTTATGCTATGGCCTACAATGTAAAAAGTGGCCCCTGACATCTAGTCATCCTGGGGCCTATTTACTCCATCAAACCAATAAACGCAGAATCCGAAAGCAAATAGAACAAGCTCCGGCTTCACAAACAAAATCCCACAAAGCACACGGTTTAATTCAGACACGAAGGTGCCCAATAAATCCCGATGACAACACAGTAGTGTCACGGGAAATAAATTAAACAATTACTTTTACATACAGAAGTTTCACTGTACAGCCAGCATCAGAAGTAGATCACTTTGTCGGAATTTCTAAGTTGTGTAGGTACTGTGGGCTCTAATAGTGATTTTTTACATAATTATACTACTTTTAGGATAAATAAGTTTGTAAAAATTGAATGGAAAGTTCCTAGTTTTTGGTTATAGCTAAGCATTTGGCTGCCAGCACACCTGATGGTAAGTGTAGCTGCAACCTGCACTTATTCGCTCTTTTCTTGAAAATTCCTAGGTTATATCTTTCAGGAAATACTGATGATGGCAGCGAGTTCCACTCCTTGGCAATGAAAAATTTCATCACTTACGAATGATGCTGACTGTACTACCGCAGACACTATACACGAACGAATTAGCCATAAAACTACTATACCGTCTACAATAGGACACATAGTATATTTTTCAGTAGTCGGAGAGCTCTTGTGACAGAGGAGTTTATTCGAGAAAAATCTTGCATATTTGTCGCCTAGCAGTTGATGCTCGCATTGCTGTGTTCGCTTCAAAAAGTAGGCAAATATGAGACTTAACATCTTTGCGCCTTAGAGGGATAGAGTCCAATGCCCCAGGGTGCATGTCCTCTGTGGACGTGTAATTAGTTATCAGGCGAGCCATTTGCTTGTTCTACTGTTTGTTTTTTTTTTGTACCTAGCTAGTACAAAAGCTGGTACAATCGTCTAATTACTTCGAAATATGCCCACAGTACACAACTCCATAAGCCCCATAAAAACAACTGACAAATAAACAGAGCCGAAAACCGGAGCGCCACTAATTGTATTAGGACGGCCTTACGGACTCGTACAGAATTAAACTTCTCTATTTCACTAGCAAAATGATAACCAGAGGCGTAGACTAGTTCTGCTTCTTCTATATCTATATGGCCTCTGTCTGTCATTTCGACAGACAATTTTGGCAGTGTAAAGTGAATTTTTTTAAAAAGTATAAGTCAAGTCAAGTCCTTCGTCAAGTCGGCTGTCGTAGAATTTTTTTGTCATTTTTTGAAACGACACAGCATTGCACTTTTATTTTAATAGTTTCTCTTGTGTTATTGTGAGTATTGTCGTTTAATTTTGGTGGAATTTTAACCAATAATACTTAGGTCGTAACATAAAGTGTGAGCCATTGGAATAAATGTGTGTAAAGTGGTTTTTCTGAATGTGATAATTCGTGTTAGGTTTTGAAGAGAAAATCCACCATTTTCTATTCAAAACAAACGACAGTCGACTTGACAAATGACTTGACTTGACTTATTTATTACAATTATATCACTTGACATTGGCAAAATTGTCTGTCGAAATGACGGACAGAGGCCATTAATGAAGAGAAGAAGAAGTAATTTCCCAACTTCCAAGTCCAATTATATTTTTAACTTACGCTTTATACGAATCAGTCGGGTATGGTGACATGATCATATGACCAGAAAACGCAGCTTATTTTTACCTGACTACGAGGAAAACTGAGGTTTTTTTTTATAATACTAGCTGATGAAACAAGCTGATGGCCCACCTGATGTTAAGTGGTAACCATCACCTATAGCAAAACATTGCCTCGTAGTCATGCACGATAGAAACGTGCCCTACGATGCACTGCCCCACTACCTATTACTACTGGTTACCTATTACGTCAGAATTACGACGGAAAAAGTTACATTTCAGTGACCAACATCCAGCATCCAAACTTTTCATTAGTAAAGGATGATTTCCACAGCATTAGCAGTTATTCGTTTCCCTGTGGCGTTCGCTGTGACAGAAGTGATTGTTATTGGGCTTTGGATACTCCATGTGTACTCTGAATTGGAGTGCCACCATAGTGCCACTGCAAACCTATTGGTGTCGTTATGCCTAGGATTTTGTTGGGTATTCAGCCACTACAGTTAGCTTCCACCCGCGACTTCGTCCGCTGTTTGATTCTGTTGATTTTATTTTAAAACGTAGTCTTTTTCTTAATTCAGTTTAGCGCTGATTATATATTTCAATATGATACTGATTTAGGTATAATTATTTCTAGTTTCAACCAACCAATTGCAGCGTGATTAAAACACAAACATCCAAACAATTAAACGTTGACATTTTACAATATTAGTGGAATGGAATGTTTTAATGTTATTATTTTGTAAGCCGGTTACAGAGTAAGAAAAATAATAATTAATAGACTTTGTTACGTAAACACACTAAAGGAAAATATTCACACAGGCATCTGGCCCACTAGTGGGACGGCCGGTGGGCTCTATGGAAATAAGCCGCAACTATGTTATTTTATATTTTGTAATCATAATTGTATTTATGACGAGGTGCTGCTGTTCGATCTGTAACAAAAAAAAACGTTCTAAAAATGTCTACAAAACAAGTCAAAGTAATAATTTTACTAAAACGCGTAACAAAGTATTGTTTACTGAGAAAAATAAAAAGATATAAAATAAGTAATATACCATCGGCGATCGTCTGGCTTCGGAGTACGCGAAGCTTTCTTTGTTTTTTGACCTTATTTCGTTTTGGCACCCTAAAAAATATAAAAATACATATTTAGCATCTTTTAGTTTAGGAAAAATCAAGAAGGTTATATTTGCTTCATGGTGGGCTTCATGGGTGTTACTATGTATTATACGTACTCGTACATTATTTACAAAAAAAGTATATAATTATAAGTATTCTATCAGCAATCTAGTTCCCATAGTACAAGCTTTGCTTAGTTTAAGACTAGAGAGCGTTGTGTGAAATGTCCAAGGATATTTATCTATGGTAATTTATGTCCAGTAGTAATGTAGGTAAGTGATTGACTAATGACTAGATTGTTATGTTATGTTAGGTTATTATTCTTCTTCTCTTCGTTAATGGCCTGTGTCCGTCATTTCGACAGACAATTTTGCCAATGTCAAGTGTTAAAATTGTAATAAATAAGTCAAGTCAAGTCATTTGTCAAGTCGACTGTCGTTTGTTTTGAAAAGCAAATGGTGGATTTTCTCTTCAAAACCTAACACGAATTTTCACATTCAGAAAAACCACTTTACACACATTTATTCCAATGGCTCACACTTTATGTTACGACCTAAGTATTATTGGTTAAAATTTCACCAAAATTAAACAATAATACTCACAATAACACAAGAAAAACTATTAAAATAAAAATGCTATGTGTTGTTTCAAAAAATGTGAAAACTCGAATCCTAGGTTATTATTCAAAGTGATCAGTGAGATTTTATTGAAAAAAGCTTTTTGACTTTGTCTTTGACAGTGTTGAAAAATTTATGACTTGACTTTACTTATATTATATAACATTCACCACTTGACACTGGCAAAATTGTCCGTCGAAATGACGGACACAGGCCATATAGGATAAAAAAGAAGAAGAACTCGCAGCTCTTCCAAAAACCAACATCAAAACTTACAGTTGAAACACCATCTCTGGCCTTGAATCAACCGCTCGTTCAGTCCTCGTATTGTCAACAAAAACATGATCATTATGTTCATCGTTTTGATTCCATTGCTGCTCCAACAAGGAGCTCAATATAATTATATTTTTCATGGCATCGTCGACGTCGGACTCATCTGAATAGCTTTCTGAATCAATGAATCTATCTTTTTTTCTGCTTGGGAACAATAGTCTGGCTAGCTCTGATTCTCTGTCCCTTTTACTGTAGATCGACCTGATATGAATGTCATTTCTACGGTTATTGTTCTCTCGGATCTCGAACAAGTCTACTTTTGGTCTGGACCTTGCTTCGGAAGCTAGAAGTAGTGAAGATACTGAAAGGAATAAATAAAATAATAATAGGCCTTTACATCTATTGAAGATGATTAATACAACGTCAGGAGGCGACCTATGCCTACACTTAACAGTGCCTTGATCACGAATAAATGTGACAATCGCAAACGTATCGTAATGCGAGCGTATCCGAGATACACTGCGCGGTGACACTACAACGGTTGGCAGTCGAGCTGGCGTTGACGCGCAATATAACTCGAATACGTTAACGCGGCGACTGTCAGATTTATTCGTGATCAAGGCACAGGACACTGGTAATTATAAAAGTCCCACAGACATCGTTAATTCATTTTGACAGGCGTCATGGCTCAGTCGGTAGTAGCTCTGCCTTCCGTGCTGTGGGTCGTGGGTTCAATCCCCACCGAGAACAAAGATTTGTGTGTTGTAAACATAGATGTTTGTTCTGTGTCTGGGTGTTTCTATGTATTATAAGTATGTATTTACAAAAAAAATGTATGTATGTATTCTATCAGCTATCTAGTTTCCATCGTACAAGCTTTGCTTAGTTTGGGACTAGAAGGCGTTGTGTTAAGTGTCCGTTAATATTTATTATTATTATTATTTATTCATATAAAATTACGCACTGATTTTATTTTAGAACTGTTAGAACATCCCACTTCCTACTAATATTAAAAATGTCAAAGTTTAGATGTTTGTATGTTTGTGTTTCAATAACTACTGGTATGATTTTGATGAAACTTGGATTATATATATCTGGATCAACACATAGGCTACTTTTTATCCCGGTAAATCAAGAGGAGCAAACGGGACGCGAACGAAGTCGCGGGCTGAAGCTAGTATTATAATCGTTTGATGTAGTCGCCCATTTCACACGCGTGTACTACGAAACGCAGCAGTGTATTCGCAGCGCCTGTAACTGCTCTTCAACGCGCTAAAATAAATCCTTCCTACTTATATCTCTTATTACTCTTATTTCTCTTTTATTGTTTTTCTTCTTTTCTTGGTGTGCTATAAAGAATATATCTATCTATCTATCTATATCGATGGATGTTTGTTACTCTTTCACGTAAAACCTACTGATCCGATTTAGATGAAACTTGGAATATATATCGTCGGTGACCTGGATTAACACAAAGGCTACTTTGTATCCCGAAAAATGAACGGGATCCAACGGGACGCGAACGAAGTTGCGGGCGGCACCTAGTAATTTAAATAAAACCTCAATATAAACACAAAGTGAAACTGGCAGCTGGCTGTGCAGAGTTGCCAAGCCACAACCGCAGTATCGCCACATCATCGTTTGCCTATATCCAGCCAAACGAGAAAGGTTCTTAACCCTGGAGTTCTACTCTTGAAAACGACAAACTAAGTTTAAGACTTTTAGGAAGAACTGCATAGTGTGAGCGGCAATGACAAATTGAATATTAGTTGTGTAGCGCGTGTGGCACCTCTCTCTATTTTTAATACCGACATTATTGCAGGCGTCCCATAGGCTATAGCCTATGGACAGACGCCTGCAATAAGGTCAAAAAAGGTCGATATTGTCTTGATCTAAGACATCTTTTTTTCCGTGTACGGTAACCGCTTCTCATCAGGCGGGCCGCATGCTTGTTTGTCTACATTGTTGTATTTCAAAAAAAAAGTTATGCAGTAAGAATCATGTCCACGCTTTAGTCAAACACTATTATTATTATTTTATTTATTTTTTGTTTTAAAAATACATAATGACTTATTTTGTACTTATAGCACTAAGGAAACCACAAGGTTTATAAAAAGGTTCAGCCCAGACTAGGACCAAAAGTACATTTATAGGTTAGGTACTTGACATTATTTTTAATTTTAGCTTATTTAGGCATGCTTTTTCATTATTATTACGACATCCTTGATTTTGCTATCGGTGTGTATTTTATTTACTATTTTATTGGATATCTTTACTGGATTTTACTGACTCATTCTAAATACAGCACGCAATGTACTAACATTGTTTTTTATGGAATAAATTAATTTGAATTTATAAAGACCTAGTAAAAAATAAGTGTTATTATACCTACCCGGGACATATTCTATTATACATGTTACTCGGTACACATGTATGATACCTAAGGTCAAAACTGCCATATCTCAAGTCACCCTGACGTGAGTTGGATCCTTTTGTGGGGTTGTTGTACATTTTCCACAAAGTAAATTCGTCACATGCATAAAAAAGATGTATAAATTCGTCACATGCATAAAAATATGTGTAAATTCGTCATAGGTGTAACCTACACGTCCAATTCTCGACTGCGGACTGCGGGGCGTACTCGTTGTGTCAATATTTTTATGGAGTACCCCTACCTTGCTACCAATTTTCTTCTATACTCGTACATTAAGTAAGAACTCTGTTGTGATAGTTCGCAAAATCAATAACCGCTGAACAAAACAAAAACAGACGTGACCAAGCATTTTCAGTAAAGATTTCAGAAGCATGAAACTAGACTTACATAATATAAAATTCAATATCATTTTATTGTTTTGAACGCGTGGACGTATAACAGTTTAAAGGAAAACATTAGACATAAAATATTGAATTTCGTTTCAGTTTTATGTGCCTTTTACGATTCTAACCCGTCGTTTATCTATCGCACAGAAAATTGCTAAATCATAAATTGGTAAATCCATTTGTTTCATAGGTTTCTGAATACCTATTTGTATGTATTTTCGTGTGGTGTTTATTTAAGAAACCTTTTTAGTTTGTTAATTGTTATTTTTCAGGCGAGCACACTTTGGTAATGCATGCACCTTTACGTATATTCAGTGCAATATTTTGCTACGAAGTGTATTCATTCTGCCTATCAGCAATCTATGTTGTTCCCATAGCTTTGCTTAACTAATAGAGACTAGAGGGCGTTGTCTGAAAATCTCTATGTATGTCTACCTTACCTAGTAATTAGAGCGTTTATTCATTCAAACATTTCCCGAATCCACCAATCCGTTAACCGGGTAAAACGGAGCGTTAACACAAATTCGGTTAAGCGTAAGATAGGGACACGTGTACGCCGATCTCGAGACGGATAACCGAATTACGAAGAGGTGATTGACGGAGCAGAGGCTGTGAAACAAGAGGGATCACTTTCTTAGCGTTTATCTTAAGATTTTTTATATGAGAAAAGTAATGGAACAAGTAGGCCCATCTGATGTTAAGCGGTTACCTCTGCTGATAAAAATGTACTCCATCAACGTGCTCGTAGATACTACCAGTGTAATTACACAAATAGCACAGAGGTACTGCGAAATAGATCTATTTCAAAAGTTGGCAGTTGGTGGATAAAGAAGGGTCCAAATAGTTATTTCCAAAAATATATAATGAGAGGCCTATGTCCAGCAGCAGACTTCTGCCAGACTAAATAATGATGATGATTTCTTGACTAGTGCCGTTCCGGTTCGTGTTGCCTTTTGAAAATGTATATTCCTTGGTCAGCGATATCATTTAAATATTTTTTATAGATTTTTACAATCACAGATACCAAAGTTTCTTGGAAGAAAAATATGAATCAGAATCTTTATTCATAAAGAGAATTATAGATCAGAATACGGAAAAAATATGTAAATAAAGAAGTACCAGGAAAATTTAGAAAGTTAATTTTTAACCAGTGGAAGACCAGTGGAAGACTTTGGGGGAGACCTTTGCCCAGCAGTGGGACACAATAGGTTAAAAAAAAAAAAAAAAAATATTTAACCGCGTTTTTCATAGCCCCAGTGTATAAGGATATCCTTGTACACGTCACAGACGAGCCCGATTGCGCATTACCGAGTCAGGCATACGGCTAATGCCTCGTTATCTGGTAGGCATTGATGACGTCATACGATATATCGTATGACGTCTTACGATCGCTGCATAACGTTAATCAGCTGTTTAAATTATTGCTGTCACCTACTAACAGGTAATGTCAAACAGTGACAGAGCTAGACTTGGATTCAACGGTTTAGCTATTCGTCTGTCGTAAGGGACTTCGTGTCTTATGTCGACGCCGTTTTATTCTTGCCTCGACTTATTTTAGCTATTCTTATTTAGCTTTGTTTAGCTTGCTTTGTTTAGCTCAAATATTGTTGGATAAATAAAATATTTCGATCGCCTTAATGAGTGATACATAATTTAATTTTAAATGTTACGTATGAAAACGCTAGAAACTTTTTCATTCAAAGATATTTTGTTATTTATAATAATAGGCTCTACTTTTTTTAAATTTTCGGAATTGTTTGAAGATCAAGTTGAAAGGCTTCAGTAAATATTTCATGTAAACCATCGAAACGGCTTTATTGAATCAGTCTCATCGAGGTTCGTGCTTTCGACTTCAATTATGTTCCATTTACCATTACTCAAAAATGGATTCGAATTTTACACATAAAATCAGCTAAATGTGAGTGGAACTTGCCCACTCATGCATTCTGAACCAATATAAGGAGGATTTTTCAAGGAGAAATGATTTTAACATGATTGGTTCATCCCTACATTAATATACCTACTAGTGAAATATATAAATATATAAATAAATAGTTGCAGGCGTCCATAGGCTACGGTAACCGCTTCCCATCAGGCGGGCCGTACGCTTGTTTGCCTACTTAGTAGTATAAAATATATATATAATATGTATATATATATAAATATTTATATTTAACGGTAATTTTTGACTATTTCTAACAAATTTTATGTAATGTTACTCAAAAATTTCTGAGTAACGCTATGTTACTCTGAAATGGTAAAACCTGCCCTTACCCCGTTAATAATAGGCATTTACATCTATTGAAGATGATTTATACAGCGTCAGCAGGCAATCTATGCCTACACTTAACGGGACACTGTAGTGCCTGGTACAATTTTTTTAGATGAAATAGGCTTGCTCAGCTCCTATACCATCCACTCAGCCTAGTCAGCCATATCCACAGGAAAGACAAGGTCAATACGTGCGGAGCTGACTAAGCCAAGGGTTTCCTCACGATGTTTTCCTTCACCGTTAACCTCGTGTTAATGCGCATATAACATTTCCGAAACGAAAAATTCATTGATGCACGGCCGGGATTCGAACCCACGTATGGTGATAAAGAAATCGTTACTCAAGTGTAAATTTGACATTTGAGTAACGATTTTTGTATTGGCATACGGGCCTTAGCCTCTAGCTGACGTGTCTCACTCACACTTGTCTGGTTTTTGCTCCCGGTAAATGCAATCAGGATGAAATTTTATCGGCAAACAATCGCTGTCCGATACAAGCAGGAAGTAGCACAAATATGACGGTCTAACGAACTGTGATGTCATCGCGTGGCCACTACACCAGCAGTTAGAAAATTATCGGCGACTAGGTGCCGCCCGCGACTTCGTTCGCGTCCCGTTGGTTCCCGTAAATTTTTTGGGATAAAAAGTAGCCTATGTGTTAATCCAGGTCACGGACAATATATATTTCAAGTTTCATCCAAATCGGATCAGTAGTTTTTACGTGAAAGAGTAACAAACATCCATCCATCCATCCATACTTACCTACAAACTTTCGCGTTTATAATATTAGTAGGATTAAACGTACCGTGTGGAGTTCTGAGACCACTTGGTCAAGAGAGTACTCTTGTGACCGAGTTTTATTTTCGAAAGGCCTTTTGTGCTGTGGGTCGTGGGTTCGAATTATTCGATCAAACCAAAAACAAACGTTTGTGTGTTGCAAAACAGATGTTTGTTCTTATCTTACTATGTATTACAAGTATGTACCTATGTATTTACAAAAATTACAAACTCTGCTTAGTTTGGGATTAGATGGCGTTGTGAGTAATGTCCAAGGATATTTTATGATTTATTATACAAAATTATATTCACAAAGAAAATTACAACTAATACAGTATTTACAATATTTACAAAATACCCGTGAAACAGTTGAGCTATCTACAAACCGTTGCGTTATATAATATTATATTATTTAAAGGCGAGAATCGAGAAACTCACAATTTTTACATGACAAAAATCTGCAAGGACGGATAATCCGCTCTACTTTTATAATTAACTAGCCGTCGCCCGCGGCGTTGCTTGCGTTCTACCCTTTAGAGTGTGACGTTTCAAAATTCCTTTCTTAGTGCGCCCCTACACTATATAAGGAACCTACCCTCCAAATTTCATACCTCTAGGACTTATAGTTTAGGCTGTGCGTTGATTCTCTGTCATTTATATATATTGATGATGATGATTGATTGATGATTCTATTGCCCACTTGTCCAGTCCACCCTTGTCCTGTCATGTACGGCATCCACACGCTCTTATCAGAGCCACACATGACTCCTTTCCGGTCACTGTTCCGTATCAATTACACCGGCCCAGGGTAAATAAGTCCTGATCCTGATTGTCCCTCGGGTGCGTTTCACCCACTGTGTACACTTAATTATTTTATTTGTATTTACTGAACTGCTCAGTTATACTTTTTTGGAATGTTTCTGTAATTTCACCTAAAAATCGGCTGGTAAAACTACCAGTTAAGAAAGGCTTCACAGCTGCAGTCGGTAATTAGCTCTGTCTTCCGTGCTGTGGGTTGTTGGGTTCGATTCCCCCTGAACAAACATTTGTGTTATGGCAATCGTAGATGTTTGTTCTGTGACTGGGTGTTACTATATTATGTATAGTGAAATGAAAAGTATGTATTTACAAAAAAAATGTATTCCTTCAACAATCCCATATTACAAGCTTAGCTTAGTTTGGGACTAGAGGGCGTTGTGTGAAATGTCCACGAATATATTTATTTAAGTTGCAAGAGTTTCAATAAAATAAATAAATAAATAAATATTCACGGACACTTAACACAACGCCTTCTAGTCCCAAACTAAGCAAAGCTTGTACAATGGGAACTAGATGGCTGATAGAATACACACATACATTTTTTTTTGTAAATACATACTTATAATACATAGAAACACCCAGACACAGAACAAACATCTATGTTTACAACACACAAATGTTTGTTCTCAGTGGGGATCGAACCCACGACCCACAGCACGGAAGGCAGAGCTACTACCGACTGAGCCATGACGCCTGTCAAAATTACAGTAAGTAATGTTTATTTTCACCAAAGATTAAACCTTCCGTGATGTAAACCATAGTTTTCTTCAAACAGCCAAATTGTTCGCGTAATACCAAGCTACTTCAAGGCTTGCTTCACTGCAGGAAGTGCCGCCGTCAGTCGGAACCGGAAGTGAAAGCGGTATCGTCAAACGTGCGCCAAGTCTCAACTACCCGATTAACGGATAAATTGATTTATGATTTGCCTATTCAGGGGTGAATGGGTGCAGTAGTGTATACTTTAGCGTAACTTTGGAAGTCGCTGTAGAATCCACTTTTACACTAAACTCTGGCTTACTCGTACACCAAGCCGGTATCCTCCGTCCACCATCTTTTTCACGTGTCCCCGCTCCCTCCCTTTCCCGGTGTCATCCCGCCAAGTTACAGGTGACAGTGACAGGGTAGGAAGCTTGACACAGACAGCTACCTAACCGCTTGTGTATGTAAGATAGAGTAATGCATCTACTGAATAGACACAAACACTACAGTCGCGAAATACAGTTTTTGATCAGTTTTGAAGTATATAATATAACTAATAATAATACTAATCTAAGCTAAAAGAATACGTTAGCACATTGTAACCTATTTATCTACAATTGCATTGTACCTAAGGCCTACTATCTTTGTATGAAAATTTTTACTCAAATTCATGCTTGAGTAACGATTTCTGTATTGCCATTAGACTTGTCTTTTTATAACTAAGCACCAACAAAGTTATATAACTACCTACATATATAATAAGCTAACGGCAGTGCACTCAAGAGGCAAAATAAATTTACAATAAAAACCTAAAAGTTCCTTAACTTTTATGTTTTTATGAGAATAAAATGTCTTTAAACCTACTAATATTAAACTATAAGAGATATAAAATGAGATTGTTTTGAAAACAACCAAAGTCCATTGCGACTTCAAGAAAACAAAACTAAATGAGAAACTGAAAACTGTAAAAGTTGAGAGTGGAGAATACTCTCAGAATCACTATTTGAAGATTCAATCTCGTGTTATGTGAGAACTCCGAGACGTAACCAGGATAGTTAGCACTGGCTTATGACGTATCAGACACGCTAGTGAGTCCGTCATATATTTGTGCACACAGAGATACAACGAATAACACAATACAGCTGTTATAAAAATATTCAATAATAACTAAATAAGTAAATATTGTTGGACATACAGCGCCCTCTAGCTCCAATCTGAGCAGAGTTTGAACTTTTTTCATATTTTCTTTTTCTAAAAATCGCAATGTTATTAACTGACAAATATAAACAACTAAAGAAAGAAAGAAAGCTTGTACTATGGGAACTAGATTGCTGATAGAATACTTAAATACTTTTTTCTTGTAAATACCTACCTACTTATAATACATAGTAACACCCAGCCATAGAAAAAACATCTAAGTTTACCACACAAATGTTTGTTCTCGGTGGGGATCGAACCCACGACACACAGCACGGAAAGCAGAACTATTACCGACAGAGCTGTGGCGCTTTTTCGCTTTGTGAATGCTTTTGTGTGTACTATACTCGAGTCGAAAGTAAACACAAATGCATAGACTCGGGCTCTGTCTGTCACATAATCGACAGTACGAGTCTAAACTAGTGCTCGGATTCCGAGGTGCAAGCTCATTGTTATCGAGCTCCTAGCGCCCTCTCGCGTCTGTTAATTGTAAACTTGGTAGTCAAGTCATACGCGGAAGTCATATTATCTGTTTCTTTTATATCCCCATGGTGTCTTTACGAAACCCTAAATTAGAGATTTCACGTTCTATATGTGCTAAACCTGTTTTAATCCCATAACAGACGGTGGTTGGACTGATGGTTGTGTTTGTTGGAGAGAATCGAACTCACAACCAGTGCAGGAGCTAGTTCCAACTATCAACTAACTGAACGGTCAAAAAACTGAATTCAATTTGATACAGCTTCATCATCAGATGATGATGATGATTATAGTTGATTGGGATTGATCATAAACACCATTGAAAGGTCACAGGAAAGCAAAATACGCAATGTCGTATACGTGGATGACGTGTTTTTTCCAATTATTTGTATTTAACTCACAAACTACTGAACTGATTTTGACAAAAATTGTATGGGACCAATCTGGTGGTGTACCCTTTCAGATAAAAAAAACTTTTTCATAAATGACAAAGTTATGAGCTAATAATAAAAGTTATTTATTTATTCACAAAGAAAATTACAACTAATACAGTATTTACAATATTTACAATATTTACAAAATACACATGAAACAGTTGAGCTATCTACAAACCGTTGCAAACGATTTATAGATAGCTCAACTGGTCCAAATCAGTACCAATCGGAAGCGTGCCCAAGACACTGGCTGCATTGCCGCGCTGAATAGCAATGCTGATACGCTGGCCTAGATAATCACCAGCCCTCGGGTCACGCGTCGCTTCGACTAGACGCCCTGAAAGAATTTTGAAAACCCGGAGGGCCTCGGTACCCCACGGACCTAGAGTCTCGACCCCAAGAGGCACAAATGTGTAGGCCCTATCAAGACCTGCATACTTGCGCCTCTTGTGGTCCTCGGCCAAATCTGCCGCCGCACCAGCCTCAACGGAAGTCCTAGGCAGATGTGAAGGAGCAAGGGTATCGACGCAAGTAGCGTCCCACACCAAAGGCCTTCCCAACTCCCAAGGAACAAGAGTCATACCGTCAGGCCGTTTGCCATCGTCACGCAGCAGACCATTCGGCTCAAGAATAGCTGCCACATTCACGCTGGTAAAAGCCCGGCGGATGATATCGTTAAGGCTAGCGTGGCGGGATATCCGACCGGCGGCTCTAGTGCACGATAATCCGTGGTGACCAAGCTGTTCGACAGCCGTACCGCACTGGCACCGATGAGGCGCACAGCACCGCGCACCCAACCGTAGACAGGTTGCAATACGGAACGTGACGGGATCCATTAGAGTACCAGTGTTATGAGAGGGAAGTGCTTGTAACCAGAAACCTGACTCCTTTTTAGAGACGGCTAACAGACGGGCACGATCTGCGGAGTTTGAACACGTTTGTAACAGAGAGTTCCGTGTTAACTCGCACAGAGGCCCGTCCCATTGCCGTTGGGACGAAAGAGATTTGGGGGGAGTGGAATCAGGACAAGCACTATGCCAAGCATTTCTAGCTTCGTCTAGATATGAAATTTTGAGATTCATGCCAGTGAGAGCCAAACGAGACGGATTTAGAATTTTTTCTACCAAAGAATTAGTGCTGTAGACGGAAGACAAGAATGCTGGAAGGGCTACACTTGAAATTTTGCGAATACCTAAGCCTCCCAATCTGACAGGTAGGGAGGCCTGCGACCATGCCCTGTCATCCAAACAAATATTCAAAACCGATGATAATGTATTCTTTATTATGTTGTCCAAGCCTTCCACCAGCTCGCTGTGTTTCCACAGTTGACAACATCGTAAAGAGTATGTAAATTTAGGTACAAAGAGGCAAAACTTAATAATTGTAAAAGCCATATGGCTATTAATTTTGAGCAGTCTATCTGAAGTTTTATTAAAATTTTGAATTTTCTCATCTACAAAAGCCGGAAGAGACTCATCCATAATTGGTGAACCAAGGAGGCGAAGTGAACACTTATCTACAACTGTAATGTTAGAAGCCAAACTATTGAATTTATCTATAATATAATTTTTATCCAAACATTTATCAGAAACAAAGAGCTCACATTTTGAAAAATTTAGTTCCAAACCTATTTTCAGAAATTCATCAGTAATAAGTTTTAGATCGCCAAAAACTGTGTCCACATCTCCACCCAGCGTTCCGTCATCCAAATACCAAACATTGAGTTTGGATTGGAGACGTTGAATAATTGGATGAATAGCAAGACTGAAAATGGCCGGACCTAGAGGGTCGCCTTGCTGGCAGCCAACAGCAGACGAAATGACATTGTTTCGGTAGATTAATTTAGAAGGTGAGGCATAACATTGCCAGAGAAATGGGTAAATTTCGGGAATTTTTTCTTTAATTTGATTTAGCAAGGCGCCCCTGTCTACTGAATTGAAGGCATTTTTGATATCTACCTTCAAAATAACCTCCCCATAATTTTGATCTAAAAAGGTTCGAAGGGAATGTACCGCGGCCTCACAACCACCTCGCGAGCCAAAGCCTAGCTGAACAGGTCGGAAATAGTCGCCTAGGTAATCGGCTTCTTTCCGACAGCAGACTTTAGCTGCGAGGCGGCGATAGGTGGTGCCAACGGCTATGGGTCTTATCCCGCCATCCTTCTTTTTGAGTGCGCAAAGGTTCGCACCGTACAAGAGCTCTGTGATCTCGCCATTGACTCGACCTGACAACATCAGGTTGATCAGAGACGTCATGTCCCCCAGAAGGACTTCACCGGCATGGCCAGACCCACCAGACAGCAAGTCTTTTAGATGCTGTGGAGTCACAGCATCCAGGCCGCCAGCAGAGCCACTCTGGAACGACATGACGGCCCCAAGCACATCCTGGCTGGTCGCGTCCACGGCGTCATCACTATCTTGCGGTGGATCGGGGAGGTTCAGGTTTGGACCTGCGGGCGGATGCTTACTCTCAAGAGATATGAGAGTATCATTAGAATTTGGAGCTATCGTGTCGCTAGAAAACAAAATACGGGAGGCACCCTTGATGTCACCATCGCTGAGTTTACTCTCCACAAGTTTGTAGATAGTAGACTCAGCAATTGGTTTCTGAGATTTTGAATTTGTTTGTGGGTCCTGATTTGTATTCAAAATAAGCGTGTGCTCTCCGCGTGCACTGTACCTAACACAATTTTGTTTAATCCGAACTGTTAATGATAATTTATTGCCTAAATCATTCTGTACATGAAGTACTCTGTAAGGAAATATTAGCAAATGTTCCCAAGCTTGCTTCGTATTTTTAGATACAGCATTCCTAATGGCCTGGGAAAGAGCAGTAGCGACAGAGATGCGGGCACCTCGAGGAATACGTTTCAAAACAGGGGTTGAAATTTTGCACTGGCTAATCACTTTCCAAAAAGGTTGTAAATCAGGCGCAGAAATAGAATTTTGAATCGAAATATCTACCGCTCCTGCAACCGGTGCAGACAGCGGGATAACAGGGTTGATGTGCATTCTTTTTTGATGAATTTTGAGGCCTCTCTGTCCCTTGAAGAAACGGGCCTGGGGACATTGTGTGCACTCTACGAGAGGCGACACAGACACGATAGAATGGATCCCAGAAACATTCCTAATTGCATTCGATGGTTGTGTGCACTGTGCCATTACAATATTTATCCTTATTAAATAACATACAAGTAAAATAAATAAATACGCGATGACAGTCCGTCGGAGCGCAGACTCTGCCGGCACCAAGGCAACCGCGCTCCTTCCTGTTGACACAAAATAACAAGAGCTAAGTCTCTGTCAAAAACAACGTAAACAAACTACAATGAGAGAAACCACCTTTTCAATTTCTGGAGCGCGTAGACCGTCCCCGGTCTGGAAAACAATACCTGATGCGCCCCTGTAGGTGGTCTCCCGGCCCTTAGGCTCCACACTCCCCCAAAGGCTCTAAAACAAATATTTCTGAAAAAATACAAACAAAGATTAGTTCGCTCAGTGACAGCTAATAATTAAAAAAAAATGTGTGGTAGCAGTGAAACCTTCAAAAAAAAGTTTGGGCCAAAAGTGAACGAGTTCACTCAAGACTTGAACCCACGCACTACGAGCTTGTCTCGATTCGATCCAATCCGTTAGACCGCTTGGCCAGCAGTCTCCTGCTGAAAATTAGCTTTGGGATCTCTCTTCTCATTTCATCGCTTTTTCGTTTCATCGACTTTCAAATGACAACGGTGCTAAAAAAGTTTTCAAAAAATGGTGCAAAATTCCTTCATTTTGACAGAACGAGTCGACAAATATTTCGCGTGCGCATCCCAGCCCGCTGATCACTTGCATTTGTACCACAATAATCAAGAGATACCAAACTGGAGCACCTAGGATTGCTTCTGCGATCTTAGTTTCCGATACTAGCCGCGTGGCGCTGTTTCTCTGCAGTGTGGATGCTTCCAAATGGTTGGAACTAGTATTTGGAAACATTTGGAATGCACGTGAGTCTTTCCAACTTTAATTCAATTGGAAGTTTATTACGTAAATTTTAAGCAGACGAATATGATGTAGGTACCTATATGTTGGTTAGTTCTTGAAAAAAAGTTCTATAAAAAGTAAGCAAGTTGGTATAAGTAAGTAGGTAAAAGTATTGTAAGCCCGGCATGGGTAAACTGTTGAAACCCTCTATTTTTAAGATCTCTTTTTACTCAGTTTTACAATAAAGGATTCTTAATCTTATTCTTATTTTAAATGCATTAGGGCAGAAATACAAAACGCTGCCCGCCAAAGAGTATTTTTACTCCTTTCTCAATTTCCTCTTTCTCCAAAACAGCATCAAGTTCTTATAAGATAGGCTGCAACAGATCACTCTCCGGAAGGTCCTCGTATCTATTTCATTTTCGAAAAACCGTTGACCAAACATAAATATTCGTTGGACTTCGATAAGTAGAAGGCTGGGTAGGAAATCAGGAACTAAGCTGTTACACTTGCCTGTTATGTTGCGTTCACACTATGCCGCAGTCGGCAGGGACTTGGGCAGGGAAGTGGGCACGAGCATAGTGTGAACACGATCATGCGTCTGTCCCGTCTCCCGGTCCAAATTCATGCCCTAGCTCCCTAGTGAGAATAAAGGCGATGTTGCTGTGAATAAATCCGCGACAATAATGCCGGCAGCGGCATGGGTATAGTGTGAACGCGGTATTAAAAACGGGACGCAAACTCAAATGGAGCTGGGCGGGACATATTGCAAGGCGTGGTGATAAAAGATGGAGTAAGGCGACTACTGAAAGGCGACCAAGATGCGGCTACAGAAACGTAGGACTCCGTCAGCGAGATGGGCCGACGATATTAGATTAGATTAGAAAATTCTTTATTACACTTTTAAAAAATCGTACAGAAGCGAGAGGCGACATCGTCAAAATAGCACGACGTAAATGGATGAGACTAGCACAGGACCACCGCAGTAGATGGCACAAACTTGGTGAGGCCTATGCCCAGCAGTGGATAAAGTCGGGCTGTGGATTATGATGCTGATGAGTCACTTCAGTGATTTGATACCTACCTTTTTGACATATTGCTAGCTTCTGCCAGCTACTTTTACCGCGTCCTGTTTGATTCTGTTGATTTTCTGGGATAAAAAGTAGTCTTTGTGTTAATCCAGGAACTAGGTATATTACCAAGTTTAATTCTAAGCATGTAAGGTAGGTATTCCAAGTTTAAGGCAAATCAGACAAGCAGTTAGAGCGTGATTGAAACACAAACATCCAAACATAAGTTTGATATTTATAACTAGCCGTCTCCCGCGGCGTTGCTCGCGTTAGAGTGTGACTTTTCAAAATTCCTTTCTTAGTGCGCCCCTACACTATATAAGGAACCTACCCTCAAAATTTCATACCTCTAGGACTTATAGTTTAGGCTGTGCGTTGATTCTATGTCAGCTTCAAAAGAGTTTTATATATATTGATGATATTAGTTGGAATAGTGGGAATGGGTTGGGATGGGATGGAAAATGGAATAGTGGGATAGGCAAACGTCTATCTATCTCGCGAACTATCTCGCGATGATGCAGTTCACGTTGTCACATTTGCCTAGAAGAAACCTATTCACTCACCTCTTTAAAACCTCCAAATTACCCAATCCTAATTAAATATTTGGAACGTGGATATAGAGACTCTTCCAGATAACCTTGGGATGGACTATCTAGACTTGAGATTATTGGAATGACTAAACAACCCAGCTATCCAGTTATCAGCTACTCCAAAACCATCACGCAACCAAGATTGATACCTCTCTGACCCCCCGCGTGCGATTTGCACCTACTACACTTCAATTTTCTTCTAATTTTCCACCAGCCTCACCCAAAACTAAACTCTTATCTCTAGTCTCTATGGTTGAGTATCGAATGTACCAGGAAATGATCATGCGTGATCGTGGGCAGTAGTGGGAAATTGAGGCCCATTTTAAAAGAATGATGGGACATTTTTCCCCTGTAACTATTTGCAATTTATCTTACGAATTCGGAATTTGAGGGGGACTTGGTAAGGAAGTTACTTTCGGAAGGCTATACTAATAAAAGAACTGAAAGATAAGTAATATGCAGTACCAATCAATAAAAACAGCTTCTAAGGCTTTGGTCAAACGTGACAGAACACTTGGCTTAGTCAGCTCCGCACGTATTGACCTTGTCTTTTCTGTGGATAAGGAAGACTAGGCTGAGAGGAAGCTATAGGTGCTCGGCAAGCCCAATTCATCTAAATATTGTCTCAGGCACTGCAGAGTCCCATCTAGAGGAACATGGGTAAAAGACTTGACTAATATTCTTTGCTCACGATTTTACTTTGTGAAGGTAACTTTGACTTGACAGACTCAGCTCACAGCTCAGACAGTATTAGCCCTGCTTTCCGTGTGTGTCGTGGGTTCGATCCCCACTGAGAACAAAACAAACCAAAAAATTTAATTTAGCGATACACAAAATCGACGTATGGAATTTGATGTAATAACTTTATTTCGAGGAACGCGCCATGCTTTTTTTGCTCCTCTTAACATATACACAGCATCCTGGGTCCTGAATAAAACTGATAAGAAGTTACATTTCAATATGTATTGACAATATTTTCATTTCCATCGTAATAAAGCCGTGCATTCAGCCCAGACAAATCCATCACTCCGTTATCGCTTCTCAGATTGGAAGTGCCTTTTCAAGCGCAAACGGCTGCCATGTTGAGCACAGCAAGGGAAAAGAAGTGTTCTACGGCCAGCTAGCATGTTATTTATCAAAAGAAAAAGAATAGAATAGAAATCAAATGCTTTGTAGACGATGCAAACCTCCTTCAGTAGGGAGTGGCGGATGGCGGGGTAAAAAAATATTGTGATATAAAATAGATTGTGATTGACAGAGGAGAAGAAATAGATTTTGTTGGCCAAGTAAATTAAAAATTACAAAAATATTTTAAACCAAAATCTATTATTCCTCTGTCAGATGACTCAATCACTCTAAAACTTTTACACCACCATCCGTCACTGGCCTACCGAGGAGGTTTGCATCGTCTACATGCTTGATGTGCCTAAAAACATGTTAATGACAGAGACACCTTACTAAACTTTACTGTGCAAGAAATCTTGAGTTCGGTTTGCAGTATTTATTTGATGGGCAAAATAAGTTAACACAATAAGGCGTATGACATTGGGAGAAAAGCCAGTAGGCACAAGTATCGTAAAGTGACCGGATTATTTGGTGTCAAATCTACACGGTACCCACTTGAAGTGATCTTTTTCAGAAAGAGGGAGCTTACGGCATCCGCTGCCGAGTACACATGAAAAGGTACAAAGGTTTCTTTTTTGTGAAATCCGCGATTTATCTCGCGAATGTGTTCAATTTGAGGAGATACGAATCGACTGATAGTGGGATTGGATTCGAAGCCAGACGGAGCTTTTTTAATTGCTGATAGTGGAACGAGGGCATGCCGAGATTTCTTGTGGCATTTGTCTAGAAGTTACTGAACTTAGCTACACAAATAGTTGCTTTAAAGTTTGTTCTATTTATAGGTGTTACTATGTACCTAATGTAAATATTTACAAAAAAAAATGTATATAAGTAATCTATCAGCAACCTAGTTCCCATAGTACCAGCTCTGCTTAGTTTGGGACTAGAGAACATTGTGTGATGTCCAAGAATATTTATTTTTGTGGTTTATATTAGTATACAGGATGCCGCAAAGTAGAGTCAAACAAAAGGCACTTACGGAGACCCAAATAATAGATCCCGTTCCTCAATTTTTTATTATGAGCCATACCTTTGACAGTGGTGTTTCATTATCATCAATCATCATCAATATATATAAAACTCTTTTGAAGCTGACAGAGAATCAACGCACAGCCTAAACCATAAGTCCTAGAGGTATGAAATTTGGAGGGTAGTATCCTTATATAGTGTAGGGGTGCACTGAGAAAGAAATTTTGAAAAGTCACACTCTAAAGGATCTAGAACGCGAGCAACGCCGCGGGAGACGGCTAGTATCTAATAGTCTGGTCCAATCTAATAATATAATAATCTAATAAGGATTTAAAGAGTTCGTTTTACTTTGGTCAGTCATTTCAAGTATTTATAACTAGGTAATCTTAATAAAATTAAGTACAATGCAACGAAATAAGTTGTAATTAAATTATGAGAATGTTTAGTTATAAAAGTTATGTAAGTACATACCGCTAAAGGTTTTATTAAATTCAAAAAGAGAACCGGAATACATCACGTGAACATGACAACTATTACCCTAAGCCGGAAGCAACACACGTCAGCTGCACACCGCCGGAAGTAGCGCGAATATTATAAATTCACCGGAAACGGCGCCATGTTAAATCACGAGGAAACATCGAGGTGCAACGTCTTAAATAAAATGTGGCATGCGAGCTGCTTGAATTTGAATTTTGTTTCTTGATATTTTAGGGTTAGGTTAGTGCTAAAATGTATGTTTGATATCCACCAATAGAGATCGTTTATTTTCTTAGCTTAGCTTCGCTTAGCACTCATGTAAGCACTGTTAGCTCTGGGTTCACTTAGTTTTTTTTTATTTTTTCAAGTTTGGGAAAACTTTCAATTACAAGTTTCCACATAGCGAGAGATCTAATTCTAATTCGTCGTGGGGGAATGAGATCTGCACTGACGTCCCGCGTTGGGGTGTATTGTGCATTGTCCCCCTGCTGACCTCACCCCAACCAGCCCGACTCCTTAAAGTAGCCCGACTCCATCCCCGATGGTGTTGTGGATGCCGAAGAGTGAGACCCGATCAGCTCCTGCAGTCCCGTCTTGGATCTGGCTTCGGTTGTAGCAGAGCATGCAGCAAGACATGCTCTACTGTTTCTTTTTCCTGAAGACAGCCACGACAGAGGTCGCTGTCTGTCGCTCCAATCTTGAGGAGATGATGGTTCAGATCATAGCGAGAGATATTTTTTTAATAAACAAAACCACCCTTAAATGGTCACACAGGTTCGTAGTAGGTATAGCTTTGACCTCAAATACCGCTAGTAACATAGCATATCTCTTTAACCATCCGGCCCACCCGTGGGCCGGATGGTGGGCTCGATGGGAAAGAGCTCTCGTTTTTACAAAGTAAATGCATTTTATAAACCAATCTAAGTTTACTCGCTCTTTGCATGTTGATTCACGTCTCCGGAGACGGCGGGTAAATCACTTGGAAACCACCACTAGCACTAAGGAAATATAACTTGGAAAATAAATATGTATTGCAAAACTTACGAGAGGTACTCTAATGTAGAAATAGAAATAGAAATAGAAATAGAAATAGAAATTATTTATTTTACGCAAAAACACAAAGATACAACTAAATAAGCATTAAATTAAAAATAATGATGCGTAAAAAGGGTACTCGCTCAGCAAATGCTAAAGGTGCACGGTGGCTCCTTTAGCGCTGGTTTTCAGGAGTGCCTAGAATGAAGGGGCGTGGCGCACAGCCTCTGCGACACGCGTTCTGTTTTACAAGAAACTTAATCTAATAGCTTAACATATTATGTACCTTATCTAATATACAATTTATAATACTGGCATTAATTAAAATTACAACTTCCCTTTTAAAAACAAAAATTAAACAAAAACAAAACAGGAAACATAATAGATACAACTAGAGAAAACACATTCCAAATACAAAATTTACAAAATAACAAATTAAAACTAACATGAGGTGAAGAACGACCACTTATTGAGCAGATATTTGTAAATCTAACAGGTATTTTTTGAGAGAGCTTTTAAATGAATAAACTGAATCTTTATTTCTAATTGGGGGAGGTATATTGTTCCAGCATTTCGTAGCAGCATACCGAAAGCTGCCACGAAATGCGGTCGTACGATGCCGCGGACAAATCAAGCGAATGGCTAAACGGACATTACGGGCAGAGAAGTCAAGTTTCTCATACAGGTACTTTGGTACTTGGCCTTTTATTATACCAAACAAAAGAGTTGCAAAATGAAAAGCGCGGCGTGATTTCATGTTTAAAAGACTGTGACTATTTATATATGGAGAAATGTGGGCTCTTGGCGGGATCGGAAAACAAAAACGAACGCACGCATTTTGCACACGCTGAACCAGTTTCCTTGAACGGGCTAACAAGCATTCGCCAAACACATTGTCAACATAATTTAATTTAGAAAGAATAAGAGATTCACACAAAGTGATTCGCAATTCAGTGTTGAGGTATTCGCGTACTCGGTACAAAACTGATAACCTATAAAAACAATTTCGAACGGTTTGAAGGACATAGTTTTCAAAGTGTAGTGAGCCATCCATTACCAGTCCCAGATTACGGACCTCTGTAACCCGCTCTACGACAATTCCATCGATTTGCACCTTTGGATCAGCCAGAATGATTTTACTAATTTGATGTTTCGATCCTAATACTAGTGTTTTTGTCTTGGTAGGATTTAGAACTAAGCTGTTTGAATCGCACCACGTGACCAGTCTGGCTAAATCCTGGTTTAACGAATTGAATGTAGAACACATGTAGAGCTCGTGGAAAGTTACGTAATTTAATATAATAGGTTTTGGTCGTGGTACTAGCACTTAGTTTCAATTCGAAAGGAATATATAACTTGTTGGCTATCGAGGTTGGTGGTGAGAAATGGTGAGAAATGGAAATGGCCTTGGTTTTACAAATAAAACTAATATTGTATCGAATAATTGACGTGCGTTTAAACAGCTCTATCGTAGTCGGGTAACCAGCTGGGTTATAGCTGATTCGTACCTTCTATTGTTATGCTAATTTCAAATTTTCTTCCCGATTCGTGCCTTAAGTAGTACTGTTGTATTATTCTGTGGCATAACGCATGTCAGTACAGTCGAAATAAAAAGCCATTTGTGAAGATAAAAATGTTTATTAAGCCCAAGCTTTTATATAGGTGGGTAGTGTAGGTACCTAACCTACAATAACAACAGTTTAA
Source organism: Eulithis prunata (assembly GCA_918843925.1). Taxonomy (NCBI): domain Eukaryota; kingdom Metazoa; phylum Arthropoda; class Insecta; order Lepidoptera; family Geometridae; genus Eulithis; species Eulithis prunata. Next base: position 1,568,532 of record OU974014.1, on the reverse strand, counting down.
ACTAAAGACTGATTTAAAATAACAAACAGATTAGTAGGTAAATTTTCTAGTATCTACCTACATCGTTAGGCGCTAACTGAATGGCGTCCAAGAACCGGGCACAGAAATGTCGGTCGTCCTGCAGCAAGATGGGCAGACGATATCGCTGTCATAGCGGGCAAAAATTGGATGAGACTGGCACGGGGTCGTAAGGAGTGGTACATCAAAAGAGAGGCCTATATCCAGCAGTGGGTGAAGTCAGGCTGTGGATGATGATGATGATGACCTACATCGTTTTATTACTGCAATTATATTACCTAGAATTAAAAGAGCTACTTACTCTCACTACACAATCAGTGCTATATTTGAGTAAAAACGTTCATTTAAAGGAAGCTAAAACAAATTTACGGTTCAATTCTCGGTATCATTGCGCAGGGAAGTTTGTTGCTTCCGAGTCTGCGGTATTCCTCTATTTCCCAATTATCAAATTCTATTTAAAATCCTTCGTTCTAATTTCGACTTTAACGTGTTTATTTAAGGTTTATTTTGCATTGAATGGCAAGTTGTGCAACCAATTCATTGTTTGGTTAGCTGGTTGGAAAGCAAAGCAAAAATTATGGTTAGGAATTAGGTTTGAAATCTCAATTACAATAATTTTGATAAATTAAGTGTGAGATAATATATCGCGGTTTTGTTCGTGTTGAACTTTTCAAAGTCAAAGTCAAAGTCAAAAAGCTTTTATTTGCTTTGAAAAACTAACAGTTTTACCTCAGAACTCTGTCTTTAACGAACAGATTGGAAAAATTCTTCTTTCATTCGAAAGGATACACATCCAGGTTGGTCCCATAAATGTTTCATTAAAATCGGTTTCGCCGTTTGGCTTTCTATTATGAACATATTATGAGTAACAGGAAAAACATGTCATCCATGTTGGTAAACGACATTGCGTATTGCATTTCTGTGACTTTTCAGTGGCGTTTATGCCCAATAGAACAATCCCAATGAACTGCCATCATCATCATCATCTAATGATGAAGCTGGTAGTCAAATCAAAGTCGGTTTTGCTAGTTTTTAAATTATAAACTATGTAAATCACTAAAGACTGAAAACCTCAACTAGAAAAACAAAGCATAACATTTTGTTGGTAGACATTTGCATGATATCGTTTCACAGAATAAAAATATTACTATTCTGCAGAACAATACGTTGGCCTTATTATTATTGTTATGAAAGGCTTTTAAATATAAGCGGCGAGCAAGAGCATGTGCTCTTAGTTTGATGAAATACATCATAAGGTAATGTACGTATTTTAACTGTCAAGTTCTTTGATAGTAGAGAGCACGTTCATTCCCGTACATCCCACTGGGTCGTCTCGCGCGTGGTACTAATGGGAAGATTTCAAAATAACTTCCCGTTCGTCCCACCAACATGTTCAATGGAGTGAACAGGAAAGAGCAAACTATTGACTAAGTTTTCAATTAAATTGACTAAAAACTGTTACTTCGTCACAAGTTAGATTTACAGTAATTTATAATCATGAATATACCTAATTCTTTGTTTCAGCTCAACTGAAAGGGAACACGTGAAATTTGTATCAAAATAAATAAAAAAGTATAAGAAATAGTGCCTTCAAGATAGGATGGTGGGAGGAAGCTCGGGACAGATAACATTGGAAGTCTATGGGGGAGAACTTTGCCCAGCTGTGCGACGATATAGGTTAAATAAAAAATAAATAAAAATAGTGGTATATTCCAGAAATCCCCACTAAGAAATCCCTACCAGTGGGGTGTTAGGAACAGATGATACCTAACAAGAAATTAAATAGATAAAAGAAGTCTACAAAATAATTTCCAATCTAGATCTAGAACTTTTGTAAAACCTGAAATAGAATAAAAAAGTATTCTAGGTTTTGTAGAAACTTTTATGAACTTTGAACTATTATGCAGGCAAGTTATTTAAAAGTTTTCAAAGTTTTGCTCGGTGTGGAGAGTACCTCAAATTGTGTAGAATTTTTAATGTTGCTCTAAAAATTAAAAATACTTAGCATTTAGTACACAGTTAGAGTATTTTTTTTATATCTATTATGTGGAACTCAATTAGGTGCAAATACAAAGGAAAAATAAACTAATTCAGATATACTTCCACCTGCATAATGCGAACTGCCAAGGAGTGGAACTCTCTGCCATCATCAGTATTTCCTGAAAGATATAACCTAGGAATTTTCAAGAGAAGAGTGAATAGGTGGAATATAACTAAGCGTGCTCCACCTAAGGCTGCAGCTACACTTACCATCAGGTGTGCTGGCAGCCAAATGCTTAGCTATAGCACATTAAAAAAAACAAACTCCTTGTATTCAAAATAAAAGATCTTGATTTGAACGCATAAAATAATGTCAAACTGTCAAAAAATAGTGTTCTGCTCGCGATAAAGTGCATAAAATTGACAATTTAAAAGTGCATAAAACTGTCAAATACCTAAATACCAACTCGCTTATGCAAAAGTTGTTAAACTTTACGAAATAAATAAGATTTCGTGTACTGTACACACAACGGTTTTATTATAAAATTCTACAGTTACAGAATTACATTTTGTATAAAGACAAGACGTCAATATGTCATGCTATCGCGCCCCCTATACTTCTAATTAGAGAACTTCTCGAATAGGCCGCACCAAGCAGGTAATATTCAATAAAAGTAAGGTGTTAAACTATTCAAATATAGAGAAGTCCAGTACATTACTAGACGTTCAAAGTTCATTGAATTTTCTAGCAGCATTTTTCAAATTGATATTCGTAAAGCATGTGCAGATTTCAAAGCGGTGAAGCTCAAGCATTCATGTTTAAAATACAAAGGCTATAAACTTATACAGAAAATATTTTATGCTGAAAAATTTAATCAGCGTGTCCAGAACGGATTGAAATTCAGTGCGGTTGCCTTCGGGACACATAAATCTTGCTGCCGTGGAAGGAGTCCAACACCGGTGGTGGTTATAAGTGATGACAGACCACTTTAAAGAGTCATTATGTATAAAGACCAAGCTTGTCCGATCTTGGCTTGATTTAAACCCCATCCTCCCAAAAGCCTCCTCGAGTTAAGTGCAATTGTGTACAGAAATCTCGCTGAAATCATTTGAAAAAGGCATCACGCATGACGTCACCAGTTTATTTTTAGTCAGTTTATTTTTATTTTTAATTCTTTTCCCAGTAAAACAGCTTTTCAGACTATGACTTTTCCAAGTGTACTACCAATGTATCTAACGGAAAAAAATAAATGAATCTGAATCCTCAGTGGTTCATTCCTCAAAAGTTTTTTTTAAGTACACACCGACAAACAGTAACTTTACTGTGAACACAATGTACGTAATAATGTCGGCAGATGTTTCGTACGGACCGCAGCTAAGGGCGCTACACACGGGTTCATTAAAATGTCGCGGCATGCTCGTGTGGAGTGCCCTAGTGTCCGTTCTCACAGGACTTGTGGGCTCTGAAGGGTGTGTGTGGTAGATAGAGGCAAGAATATTTAGAATAGATTTGTTTGAAACACATAAATATATCAGTACCTCTATCACGAACAAATCTGACAATCACCGCGTTAGCGTATTCGAGTTAAATTGCGCGCCAACGCCAGCTCGACTGCCAACCGTTGTAGTTTCACCGCGCAGTGTATCTCGGATACACTAGCGTTACGATACGTTTGCGATTGTCACATTTGTTCGTGATCAAGGACCTGGATATTTTACTCGTGCTGTTTTTTACGTTTGACATTCGGAAAATGTTTGTTAGTGAGTACCTACCCTCCATCCCGGTTTGTGACACTAGAGTAAACAGACACTGGCAGAATTGTAACAACAATTTGCAAAAGCCATAAACTAAGAAGTTGAAAGAGAAAATTCACCATTTTCTTATCAAAACAAACGACAGCCGACTTGACAAATAACTTGACTTGACTTATTTATTACAATTATATCACTTGACATTGGCAAAATTGTCTGTCGAAATGACGGACTGAGGCCATTATTGAAGAGAAGAAGAAGAAGTTGAGATACAAGTGGTGTAATGTCAGTTAGAACTCCAAGAACGACTGCGATTCTACTAAATACATAAAGATTTATTTAAAAAAAAATATTAGCGTTAAATTACTTTCAAGGGGGCAATCGTTGTCTCATAAAAACCTGCCAGGTTTAAGCCTGGCAAGTTTTCTGAACTGTTTTCATACTAAATCATAGGTATTCTGTGACTAAATAGTGACATTAGCGCGTTTCAGTGCGTTATTTGCCGTCAAAAGCACCTCAACAGCTCAAGACATAGTCAAATGCTTTTATTCAATACGAAAATATGAAGTCACGTGCATCGGTTACGAGACATAAGATAGATAGAGATAGAGAGAGAGATAGAGAAATATTTATTTGGCACACAACACAGTAAAATAATTACACAATAGGAAAACAATACAAAATTAATTAGAAAATAAAAAAATAGAACAGATCAGCACAGAGATCGTAAGACTAAGAGACCTCTTGCTATTTGGATGATAATTTTATTAAAATCGATGGTAACAATTTTGCCGATATTGTAAATTCGTGTGTTCATGTCCTGTCTACATCTACTAAGTACGTAATCCAGTATTATACAGCAACGCATCATTAAAATGTAGGTAGGTGCACCCGAGTGGCTGAACACTGAACAGTCCCCTCAGCGCTAACAAGATTATTATTCTGTACTCTTTCTCTTTTCGACAAAAAAGAACTCGAGCGAGTCGAGTTCCGACTATGGAATCGCAGCTTTGAGTTTAGAATCGTAATTGCTTTCGAGTTTGCAATGCAAGTTACTAATTAGGTAGGTTGTAGTTTTAGGCTTTCATCGAGCTCATGAGAAGAAAGTTTTGAAAAGTCGTACGAAGTTGCAAAGAACAAGTGCGGACTAAGCCTTGGTCTCGCGATCATAACGCACGACGCAGCGGTATGCGGTATGCAGCATGCAGCGCCGGACACATACAATGGCGAGCTTAACCCTAATAAGAGTTTTTTTCCAGCAAACCTTTGAGGCATGTTGAACTATTTCCTTTAATTGGGTTTGTGTCTCGACGGAATAGATGATATAATTGTTAGAGATAAAAAATAACCTACTATAAGCTATAGGTATAATTATACACTCAGTTTATCAGTTTCTTCTGTCCCCGTTTCGTAAGCTCTGAGCTGCTTTCGCTGCCCAGCATAATGTCAAGCGGCGGGGCTACAGATATACGAAAACAAGAAGCTTTTGACGGCAAAAACCGCGCTAATGTCACTATTTAGTCGCAGAATACCTAGGATTTAGTATAAAAACCGTTCAGAAAACCTGCCAGGCTAAACGTGGCAGGTTTTTATGAAATAACTATTGCCTCCCCGTACCGGGCTTTGCTATGCCAAAGTTAAAACATTTATTCAACTGCTATACCAATATTTTAAGCATTAATCATTATTATCCAGCAATAGGCAGATCGTTGTGAAACAAACTCGAAACAAACGCGATGGTATCTAAAGCAATTCATTATTGGGGTGGGAAAACCGGAATATCTCTAGCAATTCGTTATTGGGGTGAGAAAATGAGAAAATTAATTTCACCCCGAATCGGTGGGCGGGAAAAGTCATTATTTGCAACATCCCTTTGATTTCCAAAATAATAATGCTGCAAACGGTGATTTTAATAGACTGTCTTATTGATACCTAAATGAGAAACAACAATCATACTGCTTAGTCAAGTACATAATTAGATCTTCCGTATTTTTTGATAAATCACAGTTATTTCTTTTTGACCGACTACAATACCTACGATGAGGATACAATTCCCTAATAACCTAAAATTACCTATAGTAACCATAGACAAGAATTTAATGACAGGCGTCATGGCTCAGTCGGTAGTAGCTCTGCCTTCCGTGCTGTGGGTCGTGGGTTCGATCCCCACCGAGAACAAACATTTGTGTGTTGTAAACATAGATGTTTGTTCTGTGTCTGGGTGTTTCTATGTATTATAAGTATGTATTTACAAAAAAAAATGTATGTATGTATTCTATCAGCCATCAAGTTTCCATCGTACAAGCTTTGCTTAGTTTGGGACTAGAAGGCGTTGTGTTAAGTGTCCGTGAATATTTATTTATTTATTTGTTTAATTGAATTGAATGATCAAAGATAGCTTATAGAGTTCTGTAATTTTCAATTGCGCTCCTCTATTGCGACTCGAGGCTTATTTCTCGCTCCATGCATAGCAATGAGTTCAGTGATTTGTTTTTCTGCGGGCAATGACTATACTATTCAATTTCCTTACATTCTGATATATAATTATTAGTGTTCACAACTTGTTATACAACTATACAATATAAAATCACAACTTTTCACAAAGAAAATTACAACTTTTTTTTTTTTTTAGTTAGCATAGCTGTACTAATAAATAATACTTTTACCCTAATTATATTACGATCTAGCCACGACGCTGGCTAATTAGTAATTTTACATTGACATAAATTTTTAGCATAATATAAACTAATCTAAGAATGTGTCCATTGGCACTTTTCTTATTGTCTCTAATTCACAAAGAAAATTACAACTGATACAGTATTTTTCACAATATTTACAAAATACACATGAATCGTTTGCAACGGTTTGTAGATAGCTCAACTGGTCCATATATAGGTACAATTATTTGGCAAAGGGTAATAAATAAATATCTAGGGTAGGTAGGTACCCTAAATAACTAAATATATTGTAGGTATGCACGGAGGTAGATACATTATACAACGTAAGCTGAAAGAAGCTTATTCTACTTGCGCAACAACATTCTCTGTGGGTACTTTTTAAAATTCGGCTCGAATTCTCACAACCTCGATTTGTATGCGCTGATTACTGAACTATCAATATTCCTGGTTTTTTCTAGTTACCGATCTCTACCAAGTATACTAGAGAACGCGGAATAGGATCGGACGCGGATCGACGCTTGAATTTGTCTTGGTTTCACACCACCTGCACCCGACCCGCACCTGACCCGCACATCCGTTTTGCGTAGCTGTTGTCCATATTTTAATGTTGCGTTCACACTATGCCGCAGTCGGCAGGAAAGGGGGCACGAGCATAGTGTGAACACGGTCATACCACTGGCCCGGCTCCCGGCCCAAATTCATGCCCTTGCTCTCTAATGAGTATAAAGGCGATGTTGCTGTAGCAATAAGTCCGCGGCAATAATTCCGGCAGCGGCATATCCATTGTGTGAATACACGCGCACCCCATCCGCGCCCGACCCGAAACCATCCTATGTGTTTCTATATAGAATAGCTACTCGGATATTTCGCTGACTATACCTACAAGTAGGTAAAAACTTATTTAAATCAGCGTTGCAAGGCACGTCCGGCAATAGATAAAACAAATGCAAAACGCTCAGTATAAATTCACCGTGTTTGGAACGTAACGTAGTTTACCGGTGCAGTAAAGTAGCTACGGAGTTGAAGCAGTGGCTTTGAGGCGGTACTATTTGTTCACGAATGTAAACTGGCGTTTTCCACTCCGGTGAGTTTACTTTGACCGATCAATCGATAGACGTATTAGAAGTAGACTTAGTTTGTACCTACCGCGTGAAGGTTGATGATGTTAAAAAGTTTTGTTACAGATTGCGAATCGTTATACTCTCATATATTATGTTTAGCTTGCGTTCGCCCGCGTCCCGTTTTTCTTGTTAATTATTCGGGATCAAAAATAGCTTATGTGTTAATCTAGGTTACGAACCATATAAATTCTAAGATCGGTAGCAGCAGCGCGATTGAAACACAAACATCCAGACATCTAAACTTTCACATTTATAGTTATTACTAGGAAGTAGGATAATAATCAGGCCTTTGAAGATCTAAGTAGATGATTTACTCAGGGGTCACTTTTTACCCATGTCTCTATGAACAGGACCCTGCAGTGCTTAGTGCATGATTTTAGATGGAGTGGGCTCCCCAGCACCTATACCATCCTCTCAGCCTAGGCGTTTCTCTTAAGTACTGTGTAATAAAGTAAACTCTTCTTTACAAAAAGGGTTTGAAGAAGGGAAGAGAGAGAATGATTTTCACTCTGTAGAAATAGGCCTGTTTTTCCTCGCGTAGAAAAGTGAGTGTTTAAAAAAGGGCTATTAACAAAGTGCGTTCGAGAAGTTCTTGGTAATGTAATGTTAGTATTAATAACGCTCAAACGCTTTATGTTTTAAGTGAATGTACAAATATTCTGGACGAAGTATGGTGGTAGAGTTTAATTTAACGTACATTATGGTTCTGGTATACTTATAAAAATATCTATCGCGTGATAATCTCTCTTAGTTTCTTAGTTTTTCAATTCTTAGTTTTTATAAGACAGATCGTAAATATTAAACGACTTACGTCAACAATTTTCATTATCTTTATATTTCGTAACCAAACGACACTTACTGCTTTCTGTTCGACTATCATCCTAATCAGCCCAGCGAAACTCTCGAACTAAACTCGTGCTTTCGAAAAACGAACAGTGTATGAAACGGAGATCAAAATTTGAACTTGCGTTTCATACAAAGCGAGATGTACTCGTATGTTATGTTAGAATGGAAATCCCGCTTCTTGTTACGTAGGAACTACGTATTACATATTCTTTGACTATGATGGGCAATTTTCAAAATCTGTAGTTTTTAATTATGATGGCACCATTGGTTTCAGTGCCAAATATTATTCGTCAGGGACTCGTACCGCCCCGTCCATATTAACTCGGCCACTCGAGCAGCAATGATGGTAAACGATTTGTTACCAGCTCACTCTCGTGCTGGCTAAGATAATTACAGATTACACGGAATTAGTACGAGGTAGAATAGATCTGTCAGCGGAAAATTTTGTTTCTTCAGTGATAAAGTTTTTATATTCTGTGGCCAAAGCATAAAGAGAACAGAGTATTTTTTAATAATTTTAAAATGTTATTAAACTTTTTGTTTCTTCAGTAACAAATATTTATATTTTGTGGCCAAAGCATGATGAGAACAGTGTATTTTTCAATCATTTCAAATGTTATTGAACAAGCTTTTATTTTTGCATTCTTTAATTATAAAGTTCTTATATTGTTCTCTTGAATATCATGTAGGGCCATAGTTTTGTCTAGTTAGACGATTCAAACGAGCCCAAATTCGATTCTAAAATCGACATCGTCAGACGGGCGCCGGCCCTAGTGGGGGACGGACACTTGCGCGAGTTCGAGTTCGCATTCTGTACAGAGCTCCAAGTCTGTGCATTTGTTTTACTTTCGACTCGATTAAAGCACACGCAAACGCATTCGCAAAGCGAGAAATTTTGTATGAAACCCGGATAAGCGTCTCTAGCGGAAGATTTTGGAATTATGCCATTCCCAACAAAATTTCTCGCTTTGCGAACGCGTTTGCGTGTGCTATAATCGAGTCGAAAGTAAAACAAATGCACAGACTACGGGCTCAGAATCACTACTGCAATGGTGAGATTGGCGATGACAGAAGCGTATTATACACGGTGTAACATAATAACCCTAATAAGTCCGAAAGGGGGGTATTTTACAGGTCATGGCGAGTAGTGTTTGTTCTACGACTTTTGAGATTTCGAAGTTTTTCATTCATGAAATGCGCTTGTAACTTTTACTTAAAATGTACGTATGTAGCGTGCGTGTGCGTGCGACGACGTTGCATGCGTGCAGTGTACGGGGTTACACAAATAGTAAACAAACAGTTGTCGGTTGTCGCACGTTTCTAAAATAATAAAAGTTGTACTTTTGTATGAAAATTTCAATAACGATTTATTGACCCTTTGCACATGTCCAAGGACTCAGGTGGTCGGTCTGATTACGCCCCCTTCGGACTTATAGGGTAATTATGTAACACCTTGTATAGAAAATAGAGGCCATTTCTATTTGACTCTATCTCCATGACTTGCAATGGAGGTAATCGACAGCCGTAACACCGATATACTGTTCGCATTTGTTAAGTTTTTGCTACGGCTCAGTTATTTCATGTTATTTATTACTATTGCTCCAATTACTTATTAACGAAGCATTTTGTTTGTGAAAATCGAGAGAGCTTTCAAGGACATGTCTAGGGGTCGATTAGGACGAAGCATTATCTGATATCTTTTGTAAGTTCATCAATACTGGTCGGCATCAGAAACAGCGAATCTCTTAGAACTTTGTAATAAGGTTTTATGGTCTAATGAGGACCTCTTTGGTGATTTGACTTATGCAAGTGAGAGGTCAATTACTATAGAAAGTTTTAATGACCCAAAATAATTATGCTGAAGCCTACTTCACAAAAAATTATGGAACAGGAGCACACCATACAATAAGTTGGCCGTAATATTGATGGGTATGGGTACCTACTGCAGGTTGTGGTCAATTCGTACCTTCTTTTATTATGCAAATCAAATTAAATTTAAACATAAAAATTACAGAAATGTACAGTCAATATGAAAATCAAATGCTTTTAATGTTTTAAAGTTTTCGGGAAATTGGTAGTAGCTAAAAATATCAATAATATAAAACTCTTTTGAAGTTGACTGACAATCAACGCACAGCCTAAACTATAAGTCCTAGAGGTATGAAATTTGGAGGGTAGTATCCTTATATAGTGTAGAGGTGCACTAAGAAAGGAATTTTGAAACGTCACACTCTAAAGAGTAGAACGCGAGCAACGCCGCGGGCGACGGCTAGTAGTATAAACAGGGTGTTTACGATGAGACCTTCGATCGACATCATAATAATTCCTTTCATCTTTTCTTACAAAAGCAGAGCAATATTGACAGCGTTGTGTATCATGAATTTATTCATAAGCCAACTTCAAGACTCTCCCGAGATAATAATAACGAAATAAATACAATTTAACACACAACACGGATTTTTTTCAACCTCAAGCGTGTCGTAAAAACAAAGGGGAGGATGGGGAAATGAAGTTATTCATCTCGCGACATAATTCGCGGCATATTTTAATAAAAATGTCGCTGAAGTTGCCTTTGGCGCTTGAATTTTGATCTTATGATTCCTCGTGCTTATAGCCCTGCAGATACGGACGACATTTTGTACGTCTGTTTTGTACCCTCAATCATCGGATATTTCTAATGTACTAACGAGCGAGGAAACAATTTTTCATAACTTTTTTAGATGACAAAATACACGCGATGTTCATATGAGATAGATAAGTTGATTGTCCTTTGACCACAATCTCAGCTGATGGTAAGTGACGATGAAGCAGGACAGTTTAGAAGACACCTATTCACTCTAACCTTGAAAAGACCTGGATTGTAGTTGTGAGGAAAGACAGAAGACGACAACTTGTCCCATTCGGAATATCCCACTCTAGTAATAACATTGTTTTTGCATTTATATAACTAAAATGTCCACGGTCTCTGGGACTATAGAGTTTCATTGTCGGCGTTATAAGGAAACTCACGTTTTGAATGCGATTCGGAACGTGATCCGCAGGCACGTAGATAAAGATTGAAATTTTTGAATTAAGCGAAGGCTTCGTATTTTTGAGTTGAGGTACATTTTTAACTGACGCAACAAAGAAGAGGTTTCTGAATTAATGAAATTAATATGTAGAGTTTTATCAATTTATATATAGATTTTTTTATATTTTTGCTCTTTGAACCATTTTTTAACTAGTAGTTCGCCCCGAACTGAGATCTCGTGATGGTCGGAGGTTAATAAAACCCAAACAATTTTTATTGACCAATGGTTGTAATAAACTTTGCAAATCGCTTCTTAATCGCCGTCTAGCTATGTACCAGTCTTACTTGAACTACAAAATCATTGAAACTCCAAAAAGTGGTAGCTCGCGTTATACTGGGTTTGAGAATTTTATAATTTTTACAACAACTCAAAAACTATTTAGACCTAGAATCAAAATAAAAACGGTTTCAGAATGTCGAAACAAAACCCTATCATATGACACTCCACCTGATATTATTGTACGATTTTTTTTTTACTCCCTTTGGACCCTCATAACTTCATGACCCCTTGTCCTATTTACTTCATTTAACAAACCAGTAAAATTTAAGAGTACTATCCGTATACCTACCAAATTCTGTGAAGATCGGATAAGCGGTTCAAAAGATCTCGACGAAGAAACATACAAACATACAAAGCATTTTTGCCCAAGTTGTCACTAAGATCTTCGTTCGCTTCGCTCACTCGATCAATAAAAAAATCCGTTTAAATATAGTTTTACGTATAAAACCTCAGCTGATTTTCATTTCTAAACTAGAAATAATGTAATTTTGGTTTTACTCTGAAAATGACTAGGTGTGGGCTTAAACTATCTTAGTGCGAATCGGTACTGGAAATAGTAATTATACTGAAACCTTCCATGACTTACAAAAATGTTAATTCCCCCCCTTTACCCCAACCTACTCACTACAACAAGTCACTCAAACCAAAACCAAATCAATAACGGGCGAGCGTTAAAATATTCAACGAACTATCTCCAAAGGGGAGGTTGGGAAAAAGCCGGCATCAAACATTAATGATATCATTCCGAGTCCCACAAAGATGCTGAGCAACGGTTGATGGCCGATAGAGCGCAGTTACGGCGGCTATAATGTGAATATTATACAGTCACCACTTTCCCCATTCTCCCCCAACCAAGATACGGGTTTTTTGCCATGGTAAGTGATAACGATACTTTCTTTATTACTTTAGACACATCTTCATTCAAATCTTCTTCGAGTAAGAATAAAAAGTGAAGTACCTACATCTTTCCGATGTTTAGACGTGAATCAAAATAAAATTACTGTACAAATACAAGGCATTGATGGACTTACGTATTTACACGTTCGTCCATCAATACCTCTTTTGCTGGCCGCTGCAGTAATGTACCTACTATCAAGTATTTATTTATACCAAAAATAAATTTAAATTACCTACTTGACTGTTATTTCCGCTATCTCGCTAGTAAATTTACCAGGAAAAGTTTAAAAGGAACACTTTTTAAGCCAATAAATAGTACAGTAAGCGAGATTTAACCTATTTACGCAGAGTATCCGTTCTAAGTCCGTCTTTGCATTTTAAATTCTTCGCTGCCCTGAAATACGATAATGTAATGCGATCAAAGCATAGGTTTTCTAAAAACCTGAATCCGTCATTAACGGTCGTAACTTAGAACTAGTTTTGAAGGTCACCAGAGCCCCGAGTCTGTGCATTTGTTTTGACTTTCGACTCGAGTATTATTTGACTTAGTGACGATTCGGACAAAATATACGGACAAAATTGTCCCAATTGTCACTTTTTATTTTAATCATTTTTGTTGTGACGATTCGGACAACATTAAAAACAGCTGCATTGTACAGTCAGGTAAACAATTTTTAAGCAAAATATGATATAGCTATTTAAATTGCTTTGCGAGCGTGTGGTTACATTAAGGTGGTTCGATTTCCATACTAATTTATTTTACCAATTTGGGGGAAATTATATTAATATACCTAACAAGCAATTTTTATTTCTTTCTTGAATCATAGAACTTAAAATCAAGATCTAATTTTTTGATGACAGCTGTCAAACTTCAAACGCCCATATCTCGGATGATCAAGAAATTTTGTATGAAAACCGGATAAGCGGCTCTAGCGGGAGATTTGGGAATTGTGTAATTCCCAACAAAATTTCTCGCTTTGCGAATGCGCTTGCGTGTGTGTGCTACACTCGAGTCGAAAGTTAAAACAAATGCACAGACTCTGGGCTTTGTGGCCTCACAAAATGATAGCCCACAAAACACGTGACTGCTAATCATTTACCTAAAATATAATGATGTGCGCTAAATGAGATTTCGACAATTAACGTGAAGCCCAAGTTTTTAAAAGTCTAAGGATCGACCTACGTAGTTTAATGTGTATTTTGTAAATATTGTAAAATACTGTATTAGCTATTATTTCCGTTGTGAATACTTTTTTGTAATCGATTATGGTACCTACTTCTAAGTCAAGAATTGTATGTATCTATTTAAAATATTATGATTCCACTTGATCCAGTTATTACTTACGTGGGAGTGGCGCAATCGCAGATTCGAGAATAATACAATTCGCCCGCGGCGTTGCTCGTGTTCTACCCTTTAGAGTGTGACGTTTCAAAATTCCTTTCTTAGTGCGCCCCTACACTATATAAGGAACCTACCCTCCAAATTTCATACCTCTAGGACTTATAGTTTGGGCTGTGCGTTGATTCTCTGTCAGCTTCAAAAGAGTTTTGATGGTGATAACGTAGTACGTTACTGACGGCAGAGGTTTTTTAAGAACCAATAGCTTAAGGCTTTTTGCTGGTTCAGTTGTCGGATAAAATGGCCAGGTCTGCTTTAATTTAACTAGGGCTAAACTTTGCGAACCCCAACTTTTAATATCTTCCACTTAGGCCGGCATTTTATGGGTTAAAGTGATATTTCAGTTAGTAATTATAATTAGCCTGGTACAAGAGTTTTTAGGTCGCCTTAAGGCATTTATGATGGTAGTGGTTTTTTAAATGTCACAAATTTTTTTTATACATCCAAATGGAACAATCCGATGGCCTACCTCTGCTAATAAGGTTCCCTTGGCTCACAGAGCACGTCCACGGAGCATGTGCACAGCGCCCAACACTCTGAGACAAAGAGGTGTGTAATTCCACTGGCACCCATACCCTACACTATTAATGCATCCGAATTGCTAACGACGGCTCATCACACGCACTATGTCAGAGATCTTCCTCATACCTCTGCGTTCAACAATATACTAAAAACACTACTGTGTAGTACTTACTTGTTTCCTATTTATCTAATTAGCTTGCATCCTGCACTGCAGAGCCCCCGAGTCTGTGCATTTGTTTTGCCTTTCGACTCGAGTGTAGCACATGCAAACGCATTCGCAAATTTTGTTGGGAATAGCACAATTCCCAAATTTCTCAACAAACAAGGTTTTCATACAAACTTTCTCGGTTTGCGAATGCGTTTGCGTGTGCTATACTCGAGTCGAATGTCAAAACAAATGCGCAGACACAGGGCTCTGATAAAGACTTCTCTATTTCATTCATCGCTACTGACAGTCTTGTGCCAACCGGTTGCCCGGATTAAAATAAATAAATAAATGAATATCTTTGGACATACCACACAGCACAGCGCTCTCTAGTTCCAAACTAAGCAAAGCTTGTACTATGGGATCTATGTAGATTGCGGATAGAATACTTATATAATTTTTTTTGTAAATACATACTCATGATACATAGTAACCAGACACAGAACAAACTGTCGGTCCCGGCTCTAGCAGTCGTTATGCCATAGCGGAGGCTTTAAGGCGGCCTAAAAACTCCGTCAACAGAGTTGGCTACTAACTCATACGAGCTTGCTTGCTTTATAGAACAAACGTAGTGTAGAACGCCCTCCGGCAAGGTGGGGCGACGGTCGGAGAAATGTAGCTGGAAAACACTGAATGAGAAGAGCCGAAGACCGGGCTGAGTGGCGCGTCCTAGTAGAGACCTACGTCCAGCAGTCAAGTGGTGATATTAGCTGATGATGGTGATGATGATGACCGAACAAACATCTACCAATGTCATCTGAAACCCAATAAAAATGTGCCACAGTCTAAAATAATGTGTCAAATTACCCCGAACTCCTCAAAAGGCGCTACTCGCACCGCAACCAGCCGTCCGCAACTCACTAAGATAATTTTCCAATTAACTAAGTAAATATTTATTTATTCAGACGCCAGGAAGACAATTTGAATAAAGTTAATTTTTCTTAATAAAACAGTCTAAACGGGGGTGGGGATGCCGACGAGTTTTGGATTGAGTTTGCCTTTTGTTTTGGAACAACTAGCTCTCGTCTGTGGCTCTGCTTACCCCACTAGCTAACTTTATTTATTTATTTATTTAACCGCTATAAAATAGAATCTAAATGATATTTGACATAAAAGTTCTTCTTTTCTTTCATTTTCATGCAATTTTATTAGTTTTCTTAGGATTTGTTTTTGTGTATAAATCTACCACTATTATTTTATTTATTACTAGCCGTCGCCCGCGGCGTTGCTCGCGTTCTAGACCCTTTAGAGTGCGACTTTTCAAAATTCCTTTCTTACTGCGCCCCACACTATATATATAACCTACCCTCCAAATTTCATACCTCTAGGGCTTATAGTTTAGGCTGTGCGTTGATTCTCTATCAGCTTCAAAAGAGTTTTATATATATTGATTATTTTTTTATGCTATTTTCGAGTAAAGACCCTTTAAAACTGCCGAACAAAGTAAAATCTTGGTGAAAATGTCTCAATAAAAATCAACCAGTCGTCAGCCAGACAAAACGTTTGTGATCTATGTAGCTGAACTTGAAAATTATAAGTTCGATGAGAAAACCTCGAGAGCCAATCAAAATCGCTGAGTGGATGTAAATTGGTTCAGTCAAGAAAACTATTGGGAGAATAAACCAATTAAACGAACTTTACATTTTCTAAGAACTTATTTAAATCAGTTAGTATTTTTGCACGTTTTTGATTTTCAATTAAATCGGAGAAGGATTTTCAAAAATAATAATTATGAATGAATGAATGAAGAAATGGAAACATTTTTATGAAATTAAGCAAAATAGGTTATACAATGGGCAGTTTTATCGCTCAAAGACGATTTCTTGAAGCATGAATGAATGAATGAATGAATGAAAACATTTTTATGAAATTAAGCAAAATAGGTTATACAATGGGCAGTTTTATCGCTCAAAGACGATTTCTTGAAGCATGAATGAATGAATGAATGAATGAAAACATTTTTATGAAATTAAGCAAAATAGGTTATACAATGGGCAGTTTTATCGCTCAATGACGATTTCTTGAAGCATGAATGAATGAATGAATGAATGAAAACATTTTTATGAAATTAAGCAAAATAGGTTATACAATGGGCAGCTTTATCGCTCAATGACGATTTCTTCCAAATCAAATAAAACTCATTATCCCACATGACTCGTAAAACTCTTCAACATTATAAATCACTAATTTGAATTCTACAAGCCCCTGGTCTAACCCTAAATTGCGACCGTTCACAGCTCATTTAGTAGTTACTACGCCATAACACACAGTTCACTAAACAGTTAGTACGGTAATACGAGCTAATCTACCGAGCCTCCAATGTACTTGACTCGTTTATTTGTTCAAAGTCGGGTAAATCGACCATAGTTTTCACACGCTTAACATACTAAAGCTTACCAAGTTAGAACAAGGGCTTTTACAATAGCAGATTTGTAAAATTTTGTAGGTAAAGTATCGACTGAATGTATCAAAATATATAAAATATTCTTGGACATTTCACACCTTCTAGTCTCAATCTAAGCAGAGCTTGTACTATGGGAACTAAGATTGCTGATAGAATACTTAAGGTAGGTAATTTTTTTCCTTTATTTTTTTTGTGAATACATTATAGTAAAAATATACTTTTTACATGCACGCGGCTAGCTTTAATACGAGTATGTATTAAAATTAACGCTTAAAGCATAAAGTTTCCACAAACAAATAGCACTTAATATTTATTAAGCGATGTGCTAAGTGCTATGTGCAGGTTATAAAACAGTGATGACCGTTAATTAGTGCGGTTATTAACAATTAAAATGACCCTATACGTAAGCATGCTTTCTCGACTAAAGATTGTCTCTTCTGGCATTCTTACTACCTACTACTAACAAAATGGATTGCATTTTGTTCTGCGCGGTCACTATTTGGATAGGTGACCATTTGTGGCATTTACATCTGAGCGCTTCCGTGCTTTGGAGGGCACGTTAAACTGTCGGTCACGGCTCTATCAGTTGTTAAGCCATGACGGAGGCCTTAAGGCGGCCTAAAAACTCCGTCAAGAGAGTTGGCCACTAACTCATACAATCTTGCTTGCTTATGTGTTGTGACTACACACAACTTGCGTGTTGTGTTGGATCCGATTTCGATGAAACTTGGAATATATATTATTCGTTACCTGGAATAACACATACTAAGCTACTTTTTATCCCAAAAAATCACCTCTTCAGAAACGCCTAGAAGATTTCGCATAGCAAATTGCATTTCTAATCCTGCGCAGACAAAGTCGCAGGCACCAGCTGGTAATGAATATTTAGAATACCCACAAAAGAGAAAGCATGCTCCAATTTGCAGTCGAAGTCTTATTAATAGTATTTTTAATATTCGTTCTGCGCGAATTCAATTTATCGGTATCGTTTTTATACGCGTTATATTCTCGTTACTTTCATAAATTTTGAGAGTTTCGTTCGAAAATATATTTTCAGGAGAATACAATTTTTGTAAAACTGAAGTTTCAGTTCGTTGATGATTAAAATATGAAAAATATATTTAATGATGAAATATTGGATGTTGGTGACTCGTCCGGTACAATTACGTACTAAACGAAACGCATGAAAGAAAAGTCACGTGACCATTTTCGACGTATCTATTGTTCTCCAGCGATGTAATTGGCCAAGGGAAGCCACCGTTGCCCTAGTCAAGAAGTACCAAGAAGTCTGGAAGATGTTTCTTTCAAGCACGAATAAAACCTCTATCATAAACTATGGAAAATAGGTAGCAAAAATGTACCGTTATCTTTTACTTCAAAGTTTAAAGTTCAAACTTCTTTATGTTTCTGCCCTTATCCCACAGGTGGGGTCGGCACATGTACTTTTCTCCAATTCTTCTTTATCATCTGTCATGTCAGTGTACACTCCTTTCCTATGCATATCATCTTTCACACAATCCATCCCATTTCTTATAGCGCGTGCACACTATGCCCGGCATGAATGCCACGATTAATTCCGGAATTATTGCCACAGCAACATCGCCTTTATTCTCACCAAAGAGCTAGGGCATGAACTTCGCGATGTTGCTGTGGCAATAATTCCGGAATTAATCGCGGCAATAATTCGGGCAGCGGCATGGGCATGTGTGAACGTGGTGTAGGAATAAAGGCGATGTTGCTATGGCAATCATTCCGGAATTAATCGCGGCATTCATGCCGGCAGCGGCTATGGCATAGTGTGAACGCGGTATTAGGCCTACCTCTATATCCATCCACATTCACACTTAGCACTCTCTGTGGGGGTATCGTTGTCTCATAAAAACCTGACCGCATGTCGTCTTCTGAACTGTTTTCATATTAAATCATAGGTATTCTGTGACTAAATAGTGACATATAGCGTGTTTCATCGCGTTTTTTGCCGTCAAAAAATTCTTGTTTTCGTATATCTGTAGCCACGTCGCTTGACATTACGCTGGGCAGCGAAAGCAGTTCAGAGCTTGCGATAAGGGGGCTGTTACATGACTTTCTTCAAAGTTCAAACAAACGTCGTAATATCTTTGTCGTATGTTGTAAAGGTCTCATGTTAACGTCCCTTGGATTAAGTCGAAGTAATGAGGTGTAAAACCCTGTTGTTTAGTGAACTAGTTACCGAGTCTATAGGACCATGAAAGGGTCCTTCGATATCGTGGACCTTAAGTGTTAGTACGCAGAGTCTATTTTAGATCATTTTTTTGTTTAGTCGAAGTCATATCGATATATTTTCGGCTCCATCTATTTAAAATTAGTAAAATTTTTCTTGGTCATTTCACACATTTTTGATGTTAATTTTATAGTATGCTTTTAAAAGAAGTCTTCGTTTTATAACGTTTTTGAACTTGCCAATCGACAACTGAGACACATCACTTGGGATTTTGTTAAAGAAGCGTACACTTTGCTCTTTAGGCTCTCAAAAATTTGTAAATCTTTTTACTAATTTTTGAGAGCCTAGTGGTGGGA
Source organism: Eulithis prunata (assembly GCA_918843925.1). Taxonomy (NCBI): domain Eukaryota; kingdom Metazoa; phylum Arthropoda; class Insecta; order Lepidoptera; family Geometridae; genus Eulithis; species Eulithis prunata. Next base: position 1,548,804 of record OU974014.1, on the reverse strand, counting down.
ACAGCGAGTTTGTCTTTGTTTCTAGTGTTAACATTATGATTATCACTTATTTTGTTAAATAGTTTGATCTTTTTTTGAACATACAATAAGTTTTTATAGATGTACCTACTGGCAAGGTGCTGTCATAATATCTTAGTTTTCACGAGGTAGCTTCAAGGCTTCTAGGCTTCAAGGCTTGCCCTACTGAAATAAGGACATCGTATATTTAAATTATGTATTATGTATTCTGAAGTGGTAAAAACGCCCATTATAATCTGCAGTTTTTTCTATTCTGATTAGCAATGTACTGTATCAAATATTGGGGAATGGAAGCCCTTCACAATGTCGTGAGGGCGCGGAAGCATTATGTGTAATTTGGTTGATGAGGTACACAGTACATTGGTGAGTAATTCCCATGACAAGGATTATTGAAGTATCCGTTTCAACCGTGCAATCACCGGCGTATCCTCACGGGCCCACCCTGTATTATCCGGCTAAGGTAAACTAAAGTACCTTAATTACGTAGAAAACTTATCAGCGCCTATCTTTTGTTCTGAAGGGTTAAAACTCACAGCGCTACCAAAACAATAATTAATTTTTTCAATTTTAAAATATTTTTATCTTCTCTAAATATATAAAACTCTTTTGAAGCTGACTGAGAATCAACGCACAGCCTAAACTATAAGTCCTAGAGGTATGAAATTTGGAGGGTAGTATCCTTAATAGTGTGGGGGTGTACTAAGAAAGGAATTTCGAAAAGTCACCCTCCAAAGGGTCTAAAACGCGGGCAACGCCAACGATTTGAATTTGCGAAGCTTTGTAACAGCTAAACCAATTGGGATAAAACTTGTCCTGTTCTATTTATTAGTCTTGTCACGAATAATAATAAGACATTTATTTTCAACACAATAGGTTACAATAAGACATGAGTAGAAAACTCCTTCAAGATCTTGTTGCATGTCGTATTCCCCTTCCTACTAGTGTTAATATCCTTTTAGCTACCCTTGACGCTTGTATATATCATTGTTTATCATCTTTTATTTATATGAATAACATAGAAATTTAATTTTGTACATATTTCCCTTTTGTATATATATTTTTTATTTTTGTGTATCCCTAACCCTGCTGATCCTTTCTACCCCGCATGTCAGATCCCGCGCTTTTTTATAATATAATATTGTTTCCCTAATTTTTCACATAAAATGGCAAATGCACAAACAGTGCGACGCCAATAAAAAAAAAAAAAAAAAAAAAAAAAACATGAGTAGGTATAGTGTAGGTGGTAGAATATTATTGATAACATGTTTTGCGAGAGACTGGTGCCCGAGATAGGTTTGGAAACCTGTATCACGGAATAAAGTTACGAATAGAATGTCGTCGAATCTAACTCATATTGATAAAACAGTGTGCTAAATGATTACTTTCGGGTTTATCTCAAAACGGTACAAATACTCTTAAAACTTTTACGTTCGTGCAAAATGTCAGAGCTCGCCGTAAATTCACGACAATCCTACTAAATTTAAACACCAATTCAATTCTTCTGCGTTCTCCAAATGAGAATAATAAACTCTACAGATGTAAGTACCTACTATAAAAGGCTACGTTAGAAATAAAGCGTGCTATTCATGGTGATACAAAATTGTACGCGGCCTTACTCCTCACAAAATAACAGGACCACAATAGTTTTTGTACGAGATGCAGAAAAATAGAACATTACTAAGTAGTTACGGTGTAGCGCTATTTCGCACCATATTTTTCGCACCACATGCTAAAAGTAATAATAATTGCTTCATTTCTCACTGGCTGTTTTTAAGATTTTCGTTTCAACCCACAAATTTATAAAAGAGCCGAAGTCAACTAAAACAGCGCTACATCGTAGTTACACAAGTTAAACACAAGTTAGAACATAAAAAGCGTCGATATTATCTATGACGAAAGATCGAGTGAATTATCGAGTGATGATGATTCAATTACTTCTGGCCGCAGAAAATACTCTTAAACCACAAACACAGGCATCGTGAAGACACAATACCCTCGTATCATCATTATCATTAGAGCCTTCAGAGTCAGAGAGAGGGTTTATCAGAGTAATGGACGCAGTGCATTGCCTTACAGGGCACGTCCTCATTGGACTTGCTCTGTGAGGTAATGCATTGTTATAGGCAGAAGTTACTACTTAACATGGTGAGCTATCAGCTTGTTCCATTACTACTATCATAAAAAAAAACCTTAAAGAAGTCCACCTAGACTAGACAGACATTCCCAATAGATTTTGGAGACGCAAAGTATTTTGTCATCATTTGTTTTCAAATTGTATTTATACAACTCTACTCTTTTACGTTCTTCGCGATCTCAAATTACGTATACTTTCACAACCACAGTCGTTAAGCCATGACGGAGGCCTTAATGCGGCCTAAAAACTCCGTCACCAGAGTTGGCCACTAACTCCATCTATAACATACAACCAGCATGCTTGCTTACCACATTAAAATAATTCTTTATTTTGTTTGCTAAAAAACGCTCCGCGAATAGCCAGCCTTAGGGCTATCACATCGTTTTATTCCCCGCACACACCCCTAGTCGACCTGTTGACATTTACGATTTTGCATACTCCCGCGTCTTCATTAACCTGTGTGTATTCGCCCTTATATTTTGTGTACGCCCGTATATGTAGGTTTATGGGGTGCCTTACATTGTTTAATGTTTTTAAGAGACCGTAAAGATCATAATGGTATATGATAAAGATATATATTAGTTAAGATTCCGTTCGAGTTTTCAATCAAACGATAAAAGTTTTTGTCTTGGTACATCTAAAATGAGTCCTATCAATCTAGTAATAAGATAAACAAGTGTAAAAGCACCTTAACTTTTTGTAGGAATGTATACCTACTAGAAAAAAAATCGTTTTACTATCAGATGCGCCTTTTTTCGCTGGTCACGGTGATATTTATAACTCAATTTTGAAAAATTGTTAGATGCGCTCTTTGCGATTATGACGGTAGTATAACCTACCTATGTACGCATGCGTATCTACCACGACTTGGGGGGTTACATACCCGTAATATAGAAGAATGTCTTGGGAGAGACCTACGTCCAGCAGTGGACCGATATAGGTTGATGATGATGAATATAGAAGATACTGTTTCAACTATCGGCGTCTATGTATCCCGTCTTTTGACTAATCGCCCACAGCTACAGTGATCATTTACGATAGTTCCAAAGTAATCATCCAAAAGCAAGTTTGGATCGTCTCATCCGTAAACCCCAAACCCTTGTCAAACGACTCGAAACGATGAATCAAAGCCAACCGCTAAACAAAGTTGTCAACAAAGCAACTGTCTTAGAACTTACACTACAAAACTTGCTAGCGAGAACTAAACTTTAAGTGAAAGGAGTAAAGCTGAAAGTGTTAGAAGTAACTCTGTGACTCTATATTTTATAACGCAGGATATTGGAGTACTAGGGGCTGATGTGAGTTTGATTCGAGAATGTTTCTTTCATTACACGCAAAAGCTGACTGTATTGATTTGTTTCGTTTCCAACTCCTGCTGTCAAAAGACTTTCTTCTTCTTCTTATACCTATATGGCTTGTGTCCGTCCTTTCGACAGACTATTTTGCCAGTGTCCAGTGATGAATTTGAAATATTAAAAGTCAAGTCATTCGAAAAGTCGGCTGTCGTTTGTTTTGAAGAGAAAATGGTGGATTTTCTCTTCAAAACCTGCAACGAATTTTCACATTCAGAGAAACTACTTTACACACATTTATTCCAATGGCTCACACTTTATGTTACGACCTAAGTGTTATTGGTTAAAATTCCACCAAAATTAAACAACAATACTCACAATACCACAAGAAAAACTATTAAAATAAAAGTGTTAGGTATGTTATTTCAAAAAATGTCAAAACTCTAATCCTTCTTCTTCTTTTATATATGGCCTCTATCCGTCATTTCGACAAACAATTTTGCCTATGTCAAGTGAATTATTTGATAGTTCTTAAGCAGGGTCTAAGGGGAAAATCTAAACATTATAGTTATGGAAATATTCTGATACAGGCGCGATTTTGATAATAATAATAAGAACTGCATTTAAAAATATCAAAATATACTTACGTTTATTTTTCGAGAACATAGATTAATTAATTTTTTTAGCGAAACTGATACTAAACTGATCATGTAATATGAAGTTGCAGTTGTATTAAGCCACTGATATTACTGTGTTCTTAGTACGGGCGAGGAGTCAAACTTAAAGTTATAATTCCGCCGTAAATCCTTTAGGACATTAATTTTATAAGTTTGGGAGCTCGACTTGGAAAGATAAACGCGGCTGCATTTGTTATCAGCTTGAATGACTTCAGTCCGTTTAGATTGATAGATAGATAGATACATTTATTTCAAACCACCACAAATTAACAAAGTAAAAGAAATAACTGTATTAAAAGTAAACTTAAATCTAAAATAATGAGGTACCTAAATGAAAAGAAAAGCAAACTAATTGTAAAATACAGAAATAAGTTATGCTCTGTGTGGTGGTGAAACGGCCTCAGCTCAGCTTAATGCTCCATGCTTAATGCTTAATGCTACGGTATGTTTCCATACAGCAGCGCTGGTTTTCTGCTGAAGCCAGTGTTGTTGTCATCACGTACATCCCGACCCAAGGAATGCTCTACCTATCAATACTTATTAACAATTTAGCATTAACAATTAAGAAAGAAAAACTCCAAGCGCTACCAGTTTCTGCACTAAATAACATACCTAGTCATTATTCCTGACAGTCGTAAGTCGCCAAAAGCAATAAGACCAATATCTTACAATTTGATTGAGACCAAGATTGAGATCGATAGATAGATAGTTTATTTGACATACACACAGAAAAATACAGAACGGACGTAGAAAATATAGCAATTTATAGATACCTACAAGAAACAAACAAACAAATAGTACTAGCTAAGTAACAGCTATAGGTAACCTAACATAACAAGTGGGTACTAGCCAGTCTCGTTCCGCGCTGTATGCAGCCAAATCGGTCCCGACTCAGCTTATTGCTGTCTAACAGGGCAGATGGTTCCGCCTAGCTAAACAGCGCTGGTTTTCAGGCAGGGCCAAAAATTGAGGGATCATATACTCAGATCAAAGCTCAAAACTAGGCAGGACAGTAAACTGTACAAATAGCAGAGGATGGCATGCCACGATAGCGAAGCAGCCAGTAAATATTTATCGAATATTAAGTCAAGTGTCTAGCGGAACGGCGGAATACAACAGTGAGGCATTCAATATTCATTAGTAGACGGGTGTCTGTTTGTACTCAAACGTTTAGCAGGAAATCAGACTGATTCAAGAAAGCGTGTATTTTGAAGCTTAAAATCCAATTAAATGAACTTACAGTTGTAATCCTCAAAGACTGTGTAACCTTTGGATACAGCTTGTATAAAATGTAAGCAGCCGAAACAAATAGAGGCTTATAAATTATTTATCAAAATAATTGTGAACATAAGCCTTAGCAAATTTACGAACTAAATATTAATATTGAACCAATAAATCTAGGTTTAATCGCTCTCTTTTTATGAAAAGATTCAAAGTAAATATCAAGACAAACCCAAGCAATAAACGAGGGATAAACCAATATAAATTACTATGTACTTAACAAAGTGGTTTTTTTCTGTTCGACCGTCAAACTTTTATATTTGGTTTCCACGAAAGCAACAGAATTACAGTAAACATTTCACAGTGGGTCAATCGCGCTAAGTTATAACGGCTCACCGGTCACTGTTACTCCTACGCTACGGCCGATTTTCACTGTGAAAATCGACCTTATCGGCCATAACGTGGCAGTAACAGTGACCGGTGAGCCGTTACAACTTAGCGCGATTGACCCCCTGTATCTGTATTTTGAGTAAGTGCCTTCTGGTTTTTTTTTTATGATAAAAGTAATGACAAGCAGATAGCTCACCTGATGTTAAGTGGTAACTTCTGCTTATAACAATGCAATACCTCACAGAGCAAGTCCAATGAGGACGTGCCCTGTAAGGCAATGCACTGCGTCCATCACTCTGAGACGTAAAGATCTTGAAGTCTCATATGCCTGTAATTGGTAAGATCGGCGTAATATTAAGTCCGGATAAATCACGTAACTAAGCAATTATCATATAAAAATATCGCTGAATTGCTTCGCATCCGGACTTACTATTACGCCGATCTTACCAGGGGGTCAATCGCGCTAAGTTGTAACAGCTCACCAGTTACTGTTACTGTTACGTTATGGCCGATTTTCACAGTGTTTCAGAGAGATTGACTCCCAGGAGTTCTTTCAACTAGATTGATTCACAGTGTAAATCGGCCATAACGTAACAGTAACAGTAACTGGTGAGCTGTTATAACTTAGCGCGATTGACCCCCAGAAGGCACTATAACCAAAATCGTAGGTAGGTACTGGATTTCACTTTACCACAGAGTCGTGCTTTCGCCACCGCGTCCAGGAACTAGTTTCGTTTAGCTTAAAGTTTGGCTTGTTACTGCATAACTCCTTCCTTTGCCCTGATTCGGGACCGTGCTGTAATCCGACTCGGTGTTCTTACAATTTAGCGCCCGTTTTATAGCGTCAAAACTAGTTGCCTTCAACTCTTCTAATAATCCGACGGGGTGTTCTTACAATTTAGCGCCCGTTTTATAGCGTCAAAACTAGTTGCCTTCAACTCTTCTCAGTACAAAAACATTGGAAAGAAAAATTACACTTACAAGAGGTTTGATAATAAGGGGTCGCTAAGCTTGATTTTATTTTATAAAACTGTCAATTTATATCGCTCAATAGCGATCTCTTCCAGGCAACCTTTGGGTGGAGAGGATTTGAATAAATTAAGAGAAGAAAAATTCAACAGAAAAAATATATAATATGACGGATACCGCTTTTTTGGACCAAAACATTTGAGGCCTCGAAGTGTTAGTTATTATCTTTGTTCGGAAACTTTTTCGGTAAAGATAAGGTTGTTATTTCAATAATGAACAAACTTTCCGGCTGATTATGTCTGTCACTTCTACTCAGATACACTTCATCGCACGCTTCAGCAAATCTTCAGCATCCGCACACATCCTTTCTCACAACAAATAAACAATGGAATTCAGTTATTAAAAAAATGTATGGAGCAAAGATATAAATAAGACCCACACTAAAGTAAACACCAAAGATCCCCATCAAGTAATAAGGTGGCCTTGAAGAGGCTCATGAGATATTGAACACCTTTAGAGCCCACATAGTATCAATATATATAAAACTCTTTTGAAGCTGACTTAGAATCAACGCACAGCCTAAACTATAAGTCCTAGAGGTATGAAATTTGGAGGGTAGTATCCTTATATAGTGTAGGAGTGCACTAAGAAAGGAATTTTGAAACGTCACACTCTAAAGGGTAGAACGCGAGCAACGCCGCGGGCAACGGCTAGTAGTAAATAAAAACACAGCACTGGTATACAATGTTCCGACCCTATACAGGGTGGTACTGTTAAAAGTACAAACATTTTAAAATATTACAACTGACCTTCGTACTTATATCAAAAATATTTATCTATTTATTGATATTTCATTGAAATAAGTACATCTATTTTTTTGACTAGCCGTCGCCTCCGGCTTTGCTCGCATAGTAGCAGCATACGCATTATTTGATTAAAATCTTTGATCCTAAGTTTAGACCCTTTAGGGTGCGACTTTTCCAAAATTCCTTTCTTAGTGCACCCCTACACTGTATAAGGATACTACCCTCTAAATTTCATACCTCTAGGACTTATAGTTTAGGCTGTGCGTTGATTGTAAGTCAGCTTCAAAAGAGTTTTAATTATATTGATATAATATTCTGATATATATATAGAAGAAGAAGAAAAAGATGAAATAATTTTTTTTACAGAGAATAGCAAACAAATGAGTTGCTTGATCAGTATTATCTATCATTCTTCTTTATCAGAAACATATCAATGAAAAATCGTGATCGTCCTTCTGCGTAGACCCTCAGTTGTATCAGCTTATACTTTGGGAAATCCATGCATAAGAACTGAACGCTTCACTGATAAGCCTTCCTAATCTTGGCTCATATTAATAAGACGTTTCAAATTACGAAGCCTTCCTACATAGCCTTCATTATCAACATATTTACGTGAGCCACGGAACAACAAACCTCTGGAGAATACAATAAAAGGTATGGCTTAGGTAATTATTCAAAATTTGAATTTTTTTACTTGCTCCGTTATTAAACGGTGATCAAAGTACCAACTAACAGTTAATCTCATAGACGAAGTATAGATATAGACCAGAAATGGAATAATAACACGATTCGTTTCTAAGTTTTGAAGGAAAAATCCACCATTTTCCCTTCAGTAGTGAGTAACAGAGATGCCATAGTACCTATATCACGTACTAGCTGTGCCCCACGACTTCATCCGCGTAAAACTTTTACAAACTTTGAATGTTATATTTATTTATATCAAATAAACAGCCTAAAAATTTTTTTTCTTCCATATAAGTTTTCATCCCCCTCTATCAACCCTTTTTTCGTATTAAAAAGTAGCCTATGTCCTTTCTCAGGCTCTAGACTATCTGTGTACCAAATTTCATTTAAATCGGTTCGGTAGTTTTGCGTGAAAGCGCGACAGACAGACAGAGTTACTTTCGCATTTATAATAATTAGTAAGGATTGGAAACGAATTCTATCATTGAGGGAAACTACTTTAGACACAGATTTATTCCAATGGATTATGTTAAGTGTGTGCGACCTAAAGTATTATTGGTTAAAACTTCACTGAAATTAAACAACAATGTTCACAACAACACAAGAAAAACTATTAAAATAAAAGTGCTAATATTGATACTAAAAATTACAGTACCTACTCAAATCTCAAGTTTAAACAAACTAGCTGTTACCTGCTACTTCGTACGCGTGCGAAACTTTCCACCAAAATATCTGTCAACCAGCTTACGATGAACCTCGTAGCAAATGGCTGCTTTGGGTTTAGAGAGTTCAAGCTGTATCTAAGAATCCACGTCTTTGATTTCAATAAAATATAGCCTATGTTTCAATCCGGAAAAAGGGCTTCCGAATGATATAAGTATCGTTGAAATTGGTCCAGTAGTTAAGGCGTGATCCGCGAACAAACAAACAGACAAACTCTATTTTCGGAATCTGAATCGTTTATTTAGTAGATCTGCATATTTAGTTTAGATAGATAGATAGATCGTTTATTTGACATACACACAGAAAATACAGAACGGACATAGAAAATATAGGAAACTTATAGATACGTACAAGAAACAAACAAATAGTAATAGCTAAGCAACAGCTATAGGTAACCTAACATAATAAGTGGGTACTAGCCAGTCTCGTTCCGCGCTGTATGCAGCCAAATCGGTCCCGACTCAGCTTATCCATATCTTTAATTTTAGTTTTTGGCTTTTTTACAGTTTTATAATAGTATAGATAGATCTAAATCTGACGCAATGAAGACGATCTACTCATTCTTGTGTCCAGACTTTAATTCATGGAGACGGCATGCAGGGACCCGTTCGTCCTCATTTTAATATTACATTGGAGTTTAGGGGCCCGGACCCGAAGGTCTGCGGTTACAGATGTCTGTCCCTCGTGCTTAGCTTAATTCTATTTCGCAAATTATGTGCCACGGTCAGATTGCTCGAGATTGTGGATCATTTAATTGTGGGACCGAGGGTGAAATTGGTTGCAGGGCGAGTTGGGTGATAGGGCGTTTGCATATTGACCGATACCGATAGATAGATAAAATACTTTAATGTCTTCTTCTTCTTCTAACTTAAGAGGTCAGCTCTTGTCGGTGTAATTATACAGCTCTCGCCATTTGTCCCTTTCCAGTGCAGCTTCCTTTACGTCCTTATACGACATGACAGCGATATTTTCTTTATTGTACACAAGGATCAGGACAGGCGTCATAGCTCAGTCGGTAGTAGCTCAGCCTTCCGTGCTGTGGGTGTTGGGTTCGATCCCCACCGAGAACAAACATTTGTGTGTTGTAAACATAGATGTTTGTTCTGTGTCTGGGTGTTTCTATGTATTACAAGTATGTATTTACAAAAAAAAAATGTATGTATGTATTCTATCAGTCATCTAGTTTCCATCGTACAAGCTTTGCTTAGTTTGGGACTAGAAGGCGTTGTGTTAAGTGTCCGTGAATATTTATTTATTTATTTATTAAGATAAATTTACATAAGTACAGGAAATACATAAAACAGACAGCACAATGAGCGGCCTTGTCGCCAAAAGCGATCTCTTCCAGACAGTTACTGATAGTTATTAATACACGATACAGACTTGTGGCTCGAACAAAACGTATATGTGTCGGCAACGATGACAGTGTGAAAGCGTCTAGTATGTATGAGAATTGAAATGTATGAGATTGGCTCTCTGCTATGATCACTCAACTTCAACTTCTTGGTTAATAGCTTTTGGGACACGAGTTTTGACATTTTTTGAAACGACACATAGCACTTTTAATTTATTAGTTTTTCTTCTGTTATTGTGAGTATTGTTGTTTAATTTTGATTCCACCAATAATACTTAGGTCGTAACAAAAAGTGTGAGCCATTGGAATAAATGTGTGTAAAGTGGTTTTTCTGAATGTGAAAATTCGTGTTAGGTTTTGAAGAGAAAATCCACTATTTTCTTTTCAAAACAATCGACAGCCGACTTGACAAATGACTTGACTTGACTTATATTAGTACAATTATATCACTTGACATTGGCAAAATTGTCTGTCGAAATGACGGACAGAGGCCATTAATGAAGAGAAGAAGAAGAAGAAGAAGAACTTGTTGTCGCAATTTTAGTCTGTTTACTGTAGTGTCATAAACGAGATGATGGTAAAGAAAAATAAGCCAATAACGAGTCAAATTTTGCAGCAAACGAATAATACATGACGGCTGAAAGGTTATTTTTCATCACCAACATCAGATATGGTTAGACTAGACTACTTTTCTCAGTGGGCGTAATGCGGGTAGGAGTCGGTATAAATGAAAACGCATGATTACAAATCAAATTAAAATGGCTACGAGCTAAACAAACAGGAATAGCACTTCTAATATTCGACGACTGTATAACTAGGTACACTTAATAACGAAACGTGAGGACAGTTCCGAGACATCTTCACTTAGTGGCGATCGGGCTGAGACTGAGCAGTCCGTTTGTTGAGCGATGACACCTCGACTCTGTCAAAGCGCACGGCAGAGGGCGCTTGCGTTTCGTTTTGAGCGACTATTCATGACCGGATGCGACACGGCCATTCTGCGATGACACACGTCCTCGTGTGTTTGTTAAGCATCTGAAACAAACAAAACCACAGAACAGATTTTGTTCGGCCCATCCTGTCTTAGGTTTGGTTCTAACCAATCCTACTTGTCATGTCATGGCATACTATACTTGAGAAGCTAAGAAAACATTATTTTTGTGAGTTCGTTTATTTAGCGATACCTACCCTACTACTATCTAGATACTAAGTACTACTACAACGAGACTACTCAAAATAGCTAAAGAACACAAGATTTCCGAGATCAAGCACCATTGATTGAAATTATTTAGAAAGAATCAAACGTCAAGTTCATCATCAAGGCAAAACCCCAGGTGTTTCGTTTAATGTTCAACTATTAAGCTCAGGCAACACATCTGCCAGCCAATTTGCTTTTCCCTCGGAAAGGCCGAGTCATCCCCAGACTCAATGATCTTCGCTACAAGGCAAGACCCGACTGTACTACCCAGAATTACTGCATTCCGCTTACCCACGGACTACTCACAAGGAGTCGACACCGATTTCTACGAGCTACGGCTACAAATAATCCTGGTACAGTCTCCAATCAAACAAACCAATCACCTGTGCATTAAACAGATTCAATTTCATTACTAATCTCATCATCATTTACAACTTCAATCGGTATTGACCCTCGGGCATCTTTCTAACACGGTCATGAGCGTACTTGTAGGTACGCTTATTAACTAGAGACTTTAAGACATAGCGATCGCCATCTAAGATTTCAACAATTTGAAACGGCCCTCTATACTTAACATCTAATTTGGTTTGATTGCGTTCTTCGTTTTCAATAAGAACAAATTCACCGAGAGAGAACCTATTAACGTTTGCCTTTGTTTTGTCAAAACGTTGCTTATCATAACGCGCATTTTTGTCAACACCATCGGAAGCTAACTGTCGTGCCTCGTCAAGGTCTCACAAGTCTCGTATCTTTACACACAGACTCTACATCACGACTCTACATCATGACTCTACACCGTGACTCTACATCAGGACTCTACATCAAACTCTAACGTCAGGACTTTATATAGTGACTCTAAGAAATCAATTAAAAAAAACGGCTCTATCTATTCTGTGACAACAGTTGAGATCAGCTAGCAGGTTTTCAACTTAACTGATAGATTTCACCGGTTTGTTGACCGAAAGAGCAGTATTCATTTTCGCGACAGAACCTAGCTTTAAAAATTGTCATCCTATCATGACGTCATCTTTGAAAGCATCCATGGTAAGACATGCAGTAGGAGCTCAATAGGGTGATTGTTACACCACACAAGATTCGTTTTGTACTGACCACTCGCATTTGGTCAATGTAACCATTGAAACAACGCTACGAAATTAAATAGCTTGCCACTCTTTCAACTTTGGCAACTTTTTCATGTACTAGCGAGTATTCAGCACTAGAATCAAAATAAAAAAACAATACACATGACCTTTATGTTCCATCGTCCATCGACCCCGAAGAAAATTGCACAAGACTGACGAGCACGCGTCGCTGCTCACTGAGCGCCGCACTCGTAGTGCCGATACTACGATGCTGCCGTGAAGTTGGACCACGACTCTCCGACGCAGCTTTCTTGACTCACAAGTCTTCGTTTGACTTCAGACGACACAAACGTACTCGTGCGCAGTTTCTGTAAAAAAAACAAAGAACGACACAGTATTTTGTTCCGACTTTTTCGATAATCTCGAGGGCTCTCAGATAATACGTCGTCGGTTCTATTCCGAAAAGTTATTAACAAAGATTCGGTAGTGACAGTCGTGCTACACTATGTGGCCGCCTTGAGCGTTGACGCAGGCTCTTGCAAAATGACAGCGTCGTCGTGACTGCGCAGTATAACGCAACACGATACAACGAACCTTCGAATATCAATCCAAACAAACCAAGAACTACTCACGGGGCTATCAGCTGCCTTAGCTATCATAGACCATTGAACACAATCCCATTGGCTGCCATTGCCACTACTGTGGCTCTCACTACCACCAGCACCCGACTGTCGTTCTTCTTTCCACATAGCGCTTTTCATGCCATGATGCAATAACGCATGACTTAACATTCTACAGCAAACGCGCTCTCGTAAGACACCTTGAAATGACGTTGCATTCGTTCCATGTTATTCGTTGCCGATTCAATGCTTCATCTTCACAGCTTATTCTTCTCACACCATCATTTTCTTACTTCATCATGCGATGCCAACCACACACACGGTGACCTGAGGTTGACCACTCAGATGGTTTTTCCGCAAAACTCAGATCAGCTGTCGCACACCATGATCTCGCGTCCACGTCCGTCTCCTCAGGGTTGAATTCCAGTACACTCACTCGTTTACTCCTGTTGGTGATTGAAGGGCTTCAATCCGGGCTTACATACTGGAGTTTCAAATTTTGAGCACTTGACGTCACTTCGCGTTTTATCCGACTCGTATCCCACTTCTGATGACGGCTGAAAGGTTATTTTTCATCACCAACATCAGATATGGTTAGACTAGACTACTTTTCTCAGTGGGCGTAATGCGGGTAGGAGTCGGTATAAATGAAAACGCATGATTACAAATCAAATTAAAATGGCTACGAGCTAAACAAACAGGAATAGCACTTCTAATATTCGACGACTGTATAACTAGGTACACTTAATAACGAAACGTGAGGACAGTTCCGAGACATCTTCACTTAGTGGCGATCGGGCTGAGACTGAGCAGTCCGTTTGTTGAGCGATGACACCTCGACTCTGTCAAAGCGCACGGCAGAGGGCGCTTGCGTTTCGTTTTGAGCGACTATTCATGACCGGATGCGACATACAGATATAAGCTACTCTCAAGTGTTGTCAAAATGACGTTGATTACGTACGTGAAGTGAGTTTTCAGCCGAGATATGACGTCATACCTATTAGATTAAAATCTCTGATGATCTAGATCACAGATATCGTGTAGGTGTCGTATCGGTAACAGTGTGAACAGCTATATATATATACCTGAGATAAAATTAGAAGTTATACTAGTGCGTTTATTTTTTAACGTATGGTCCAAATTAAGATATTAATAAAGAAGTATTCAACTTTGGAGTGTAGAGAGCCATCTAGTTTCCATAGTACAAGCTTTGCTTAGTTTGGGACTAGAAGGCGTTGTGTTGTGTCTGTGAATATTTATTATTATTATTATCTAATTTGATGTAAAAAACCTGTTAGGAAGCACCTCTATTATTTAATCATACCTATCTTATCTAGTAGTTAACTACCTAATGTAAGGCTATCGACGGTAAGACTCATGTAGCATTATCCCTATAAACCTTGTGGTTTCCATAGTGCTATAGTACAAAATAAGCTACGTGTTTAAAAAAAAAAAATTTACGAAAGAATTTTACACAAAAAAAATTCAATCAAAAACGAGGTTCTAATATTCTGAATCAAAAACAAATCTCTCTGTTTATTTTGTGAGTCAAACAAGGATAATACTTTTCATTCTTTTTATTATTTGTTATGTTTTACAAAGTGTTTGTCGATTGCAAATCTGAATTCATTTTCTTATTGAAATTCAATTTTCTTTTTAATCAATTAATGCATTATGATAGGTAGTCCCGTTTTGAATAAAACAAAAAAGAAATAAAAAACCCGCCGGCAGAAGTTAGTTATGAATAAACCTACTCGCATGCAAAAAACACCTTTCTACACCGTACACACGATCATGAAACAAACATCTAACAAAAGCCAGAAATACGGTCCGGTTGAAAGCCACAAAGTACCCGGTAATCTCCATTGAGCCGGCGTTTGCCGACGATTTACGAGTGAACCCGCTGGCTTACGTCATACCCGTCATACATGCTCGCCAAGCTAAGTAACTACGACTTCGGATTTGATGGGAGGGAAAAATATTACCCTCTGTCATGAACTTGTGTACTCCATGTGGCCGAAAACGTGATCTATCTTTATTGACATACAGTCAACCGAAACATGTAGGGCACAGAAACCTTTTCAAACTAAATCAATAACAGGGTATACGTCAAGATTCAAAGAATCACATCAATTGGAAAAGATTCCAAAAGCTCAAATGTACTTTTAGGGTGCTTATCCACCAGAGCTAACTACGTTGCTAAGGATGTATTTGACATCCACCGATAGGAAACTAACGATCCCTATTGGTGGATTCGGTGATCAGGAGCCCCGAGTCTGTGCATTTGTTTTAACTTTCGACTCGAGTATAGCACACGCAAACGCATTCGCAAAGCGAGACATTTTGTTGGGAATTGCACAATTCCCAAATCTCCCGCTAGAGGCGCTTTTCCGGTTTTCATACATTTAAAACAAATGCACAGACTTTGGTGGCAAAGCACGCTCAGGGCCGTAAGCTAGAAGTACCTAGTGACTCACACGTACCTACCTCTATAGTCACCTCTCTTTAGCCTCAAAGGTTTGCTGTAAGAAAACTCTTTTTAGGGTTAAGCTCGCCTTTATACATGTTATCTAATTCTGTCTTCTGTTTATGTGTTATTTTAGTGTACAATAAAAAATTACAAGAATTACAAGACTCAAGACTCAAATCTAGATATTTTGACAGATCTTGAATCGTCGTAGTAGTAGGTACCTGAGTCACGCTCGAGTTCAATTTTCCTAAGTACCTAGTACAAGTGTAATTGCTATAGTCTACCATTAACTGAAAAGTTTTTGGAGTTACAAACGGCGGCGTTCGCAATTTCCAATTTCACAGTACATTTGGCATTATCTTTGACTAGGCGGGCTGTCAAGTCATGCAATGATGTCAGCGCAGGGATCAAAGTGGCCCGTTTCTTTGAGTTTCAATACAAAAACACGTTTTGTCAAGTTTCGAAACAGCTTTCAAGTCCGTAAGTTGACGACGAGAGTCTTGAGAAAATTTCTTTTGAATTTTCAATTGGTTTGGCTTCCTAACTTTGTTCTCTGTTGCAGGTAGAGAGTTGCTAAACTTTCAGGGACTTTCATATCCATTTCATAAATAAACTGGCTGTCGCCCGCGGCTTTGCACGCGTGGTAGCAGCATACGCATTATTTGGTTAAAATCTTTGATCGTAAATTTATACCCTTTAGGGTGCGACTTTTCAAAATTCCTTCCTTAGTGCACCCCTACACTATATAAGTTCCAAATTTCATACCTCTAGCCATGGACTAATAAATTAGTCCATGCTCTAGCTAAGTTTAGGCTATGCGTTGATTGTCAGTCAGCTTCAAAAGAATCTTACATATATACATACAATATTATGATTTTATTCGACTTGTTTATACGTGATCGTTACTTTTTACAAAATTAAATTAAATTTAGATAAAATGGTGGTATAGTTTTTTAATAACATTGTTTTCTGATCATAAATTGACCAAGCCATAATATTGGGACTTGCTTCTGTCTATCCTGACAGGCACATGAGACTTCAAGATCTTTACGTCTCAGAGTGATGGACGCAGTGCATTGCCTTACAGGGCACGTCCTCATTGGACTTGCTCTGTGAGGTAATGCATTGTTATAGGCAGAAGTTACCACTTAACATCAGGTGAGCTATCAGCTTGTTCCATTACTTTTACCATAAAAAAAAAAATCCTCTTAATATTTTCAAAAGTCTTCATCTTTATGATTATCAGACGGAGTTTCACGTATATATACGATGAGAGAGATAAGTCATGATTATGATACTCGTATATAAAAATATTATATACAGTTTCATTTTACCTATTATTGGCATGCCTCTGTCACACTAAATTCATTGTCAATTTACTCAAGAAGACGAAACTTACAAACACTAATCTAGACACATTCAATAAGGCCGGGTAAGAGAAAAAGTGCATCGAACTTTCATCACAGCTAACCAAACAACGTCTGTCGTTCGAAAGAGTTCGCAAGGCAATATCTATTCTCACGTAACGGATACATTCTGGTAGACATCTTATAAACTTGTGGCCCGCGGCACCAAGGATTCACGTGCGCACAGATGTGATATATCTACTGTACTTATGGATTGTTGTACTTATTGTACTTATGGAGTAAATAGTAAATAGAGCCTCAGTGAAGACAACTTTTGAAAGTACAAAGAGTAAAAGAAACAGATAAGAGGAGAATTAGACATTTTCAGCCTTTTCCAACATTGTTTACGAGTAAATACTTTATTCACAAAGAAAATTACAACTAATACAGTATTTACAATATTTACAATATTTACAAAATACACATGGAACAGTTGAGCCATCTACAAACCGTTGCAAACGATTTATAGATAGCTCAACTGGTCCAAATCAGTACCAATCGGAAGCGTGCCCAAGACACTGGCTGCATTGCCGCGCTGAATAGCAATGCTGATACCCTGGCCTAGATAATCACCAGCCCTCGGGTCACGCGTCGCTTCGACTAGACGCCCTGAAAGAATTTTGAAAACCCGGAGGGCCTCGGTACCCCACGGACCTAGAGTCTCGACCCCAAGAGGCACAAATGTGTAGGCCCTATCGAGACCTGCATACTTGCGCCTCTTGTGGTCCTCGGCCAAATCTGCCGCCGCACCAGCCTTAACGGAAGTCCTAGGCAGATGTGAAGGAGTAAATTCGTTTTATTTGATGCAAATATTGTTTTCAGATATCCTACAAAAGCCCTGACTCGTTTGTAGATACGAATAGCTTGTTTCAGTCAGTGTTTTCTCTCATTTTGTGAAGTATCATTGGTGCTCTATGCTTTGCTCAGTCTTTTGATTGGCAGTTAGCATTAGTCAGCAAAATACAATGGTTTTTAAAATAACTCGCAGAACAAAATTACTGAAACCAGATAGTCTTATCTAAGCAAGCAAGCAAGCTCGTATGAGTTAGTGGCCAACTCTGGTGACGGAGTTTTTAGGCCGCCTTGAAGCCTCCGTCATGGCTTAACGACTGCTAGAGCCGGGACCGATAGTTTAACATGCCCTCCGAAGCACGGAAGCGCTCAGATGTAAATGACACTAACGGTCACCCATCCAAATAATGACTACGCTGAACGTCGCTTAAATTAGATAATCGGTGAAGACTGACTAAGCAAACCTAGCCACGAGCGCTTCGTCAACTTAACTGTCAACTATATAGTCAACTTGACTGGAGTGTCGTCTGGTCAATTCTCAACTCTTTGGCTTTATATTGATAAATTGAGCAATCGAGTGGTAGAAGACGGCTGACTCCTGCAAGCGACATAATAATTTCCAACGAAGATGAGAAATTGAATCCACGGCGGCGCATTTTTGTTGTGCTTTAATTATGACTCCAATATCTGCGGTTGGCAGTTGAACTAAAGCGAACTAAGTTGGGGTATAACTAGTGGAACGCCTGTGACTTATTTTAGAAACATTTTTTTTCTAAAACTAACCACTAGCATGGCCAAGAAAGCGTTGGCGAAAGCACTGGCCTAGAAAGCGTTGGCGCGACGAACTAGATGCCTTCGAGAGAGGATGGTGGGAGGAAGCTCGGGACAGAGAACATTAGAAGTCTATGGGGGAGACCTTTGCCCAGCAGTGGGACGATATAGGTTAAATAAAAAATAAAAAAAAACCCACTAGCATTCCAACTACGTTTAAACCGGTGCTGACTCCCAAGGGTACAATTTCGTTGAACATTGTTTTGGATTACGGCAGTTTCTTAGTATTTCCTGCTTTGCTGTTAATGTTCAGCCGTGCGCACCATTCCCGAGATGCCTGGCAAAAATTAAGGTTCTTGCACACAACTGCCAAGTGCCCTGATTTCAGTAAAAATTTTTTTTAAGAAAGCTGATTATTTTGACATGGTTCTTAGTTTTTTAAATACTTCTATCTTTTTCTTCTCTAAATATATAAAACTCTTTTGAAGCTGACTTAGAATCAACGCACAGCCTAAACTATAAGTCCTAGAGGTATGAAATTCGGAAGGTAGTATCCTTATATAGTGTAGGGGTGCACTAAGAAAGGAATTTTTGAAACGTCACACTCTAAAGGGTAGAACGCGAGCAACGCCGCGGGAGATGGCTAGTGATATATAATTGTAGCAGAACACTACAGGAAAAAACTAGCCGGTAGCCAACTCTAATGACGGTTTTTAGGACGTCCCAAAGCTTGACCCTAAACTATAGCATAAATAAAATTACTGAAAAAACATTTGTCTTCATTCACGTACACGAAATTGCATAAATATTTTGCTTTCCTGTGACTTTTCTGTGGTGTTTACGATCAAGGACAGTCCCAATGAACTTCCTCAACTTATCATGTGCAAAGGCTCTCGGACAGCAAGAAGCGTTAAAATGCCAGTGACGGTAAAATGCAGGAATTTTCCTATTAAACTTAGCGTTATTAAACCATGGATGGACAGCTTCTTAAGCTTAGACAAATCTACATCACAATGAGCGTTACATACAACAGTAAAACGTATGTAATGTAGTGTGTCTTATCAAAAGTAACGTCAAAATACAGATATAATACTGTCAGTTTTTTGTAGTGCAGGGGGTAAGTAATCGCCCCTTTGTAGTGCAGGGGGTAACTACTCGCCTTTTTGTTCGATTGCGGCGATAATGTTTTCATTATTTGCATTTTAGTTCACAACATTAAAATCCAACTCGGGATAGTACCTATATGGGGATAGTATCGGACAGGTGGGGCTTCGTTTGTGACTAAGTCATCAACTAAAGGTAAACCATGTAAGTCAGTCTACTACCTGCTTTACACGAGAGAGCTAATATTTTTGACGAAGATTCAATCTGCTTGTGAAACATAATCTCCTGCCTGTGCCCCTGTTTTCGTAGAGAGAGGTCTCATATAAATGGTTTACCTATAATAGCAAAGCGGCAACGTGCCAATAAATTAACTTCACGGCATGTGACATCTCTGAAGTATTAGCTATTCTGTGGCCAAGGGCAACAGCTCTCTTTCGTACGAGTTTTCGTTTCCGATCTCCCTTTATCTAAGAGATGGATAGAATTTATCGAGCAGAAATTGCAATCGCCGTTTGCCCTCAATGCGGATATCATGATTAATATTGAGATTCAAATGCGTTTCCGGTGGCTTTTAGCTATCATGGAAATGTAGTGGACAGGATATAGCAACTGGAATATATAATATGAGCTTTTTTTTCTATGATAAAAGTAATGGAACAAGCTGATAGCTCACCTGATGTTAAGTAGTAACTTCTGCCTATAACAATGCATTACCTCACAGAGCAAGTCCAATGAGGACGTGCCCTGTTAGACAATGCACTGCGTCCATCACTCTGAGACGTAAAGATCTTGAAGTCTCATGTGCCTGTAATTACACCGGCGCCGTTACCCTTCTAACCGGAACACAGCAATTCTGCATTCTTAATAGATGGTAATCTCTTCGTCCTCGGCCTATTTGAGCTGTTTTACGTGGATTAAAAATAATATTCCTAGTTTTACCTCCCGTTTTACTGACAATAAACTATGAATGAATGAATAAAAAAACTTTTTGTTCACCTTACAACTAATAAACAAGAATAAAAAATCACAAAAGAAATATATTACCTACTTATAAACATACATGTGCAATAGGCGGTCTTATCGCTATGTTTTACTTATAAATTATGTTTGTACATAATTTTGTAGTTACAAATGTATGATTAACTGTGTTATCAAGATAAAGTGGCGCCACCAATCACAGCCTGTCATCCGTATCCACAGAGTTACACACAAACAAACACGTTACAGTATCGAATAATAAATTATTCGCCTGTGTATTCTACTAGTGATGTGCTTGCCTCCGTAATAATCACATTTTCGTAACATTTTACTTACTAGGCTCCTTTTAGAAAGAGTTGTGCACGTTTGCGTGTGCTATACTCGAGTCGAAAGTCAAAACAAATGCACAGACTCGGGACCCTGGAATGCCAACCGCTCGCTGATATGCACCGCTTAGTAATTTACCTACAAATATTTTTTTTCATAAAAAAACTATAGCCGGATAGTTTCCGTATCCGGCGTATGCTGTCGTCACATCTCTAGACCGGCATACCGCTCTATGCAATCGTAATTTGTGCCGGAGTATCGGAATCCGGAATCGTGTAGCGCTGACCGGAAAAAATGTTGTACATTTTTCTGGGTAGGTACACTTTTACACTGATCAACTCTACAACCCTTCTTGTCAAGTTGACAGTAGGTAGGTACTTTTTTGTTTTGAAGCGTGAAGTACAAGTGCCAAACTATTATATCTGTGCCTTAATCACGAATAAATGTGACAAGCGCAAACGTATCGTAATGCGAGCGTATCCGAAATACACTGCTCGGTAACACTACAACGGTTGGCAGTCGCACTGGCATTGACGCGCAATATAACTCAAATACGTTAACGCGGCGACTGTCAGATTTATTCGTGATCAAGTCACTGATCAATTTACGTACAGAGGATTCGAGTTTTCACATTTTTTTAAACAACACAATAGCATTTTTATTTTAATAGTTTTTCTTGTGTTATTGTGAGTATTATTGTTTAATTTTGGTGGAATTTTAACCAATAATACCTTAGGTCGTAACATAAAGTGTGAGCCATTGGAATAAATGTGTGTAAAGTGGTTTTTCTGAATGTGAAAATTCGTGTTAGGTTTTGAAGAGCAAATCCACCTTTTTTTTTCTTCTTCTTCTTCTATTCAGTGACACTGACATTTTTTTTTCAAAACAAACGACAGCTGACTTAACAAATGACTTGACTTGACTTATTTATTACAATTTTAACACTTGACATTGGCAAAATTGTCTGTCGAAATGATGGACAGAGGCCATTATTGAGAAGAAGAAGAAGAAGAAGGAAGAAGAAGCTGTCATTAGGTCAAAAAAATTGCAAAATAGTCTGTCGTAATGACGGAGAGGCCATTAAATAGAAGACTAAAGGGGTAAGATTATGCATTATTGCGCATAACAGTGACGCATAAACTATACAAGCTCAAGCCCCCTGTTCCGTCCGCGGCCGTCTATAAGCGAGTGTCATCATTTATTCGCGCCACTTAATGCTGCGCCAGCTTGTTCTATTATTAACACATCGTGTGAAACACCTGACGCTTTAAAGCTTTCCCTCAACCGACGCGATCGGAGACAACACTTCATCGTCAAGTGGACTCTACAGTTTTCATGTCTGAAATAAAGACAATTTGATGTGCACCACAATTTATTCTCTCCTTCTTCTAAAACAATCTTTCTGCTTAGGTACTGTATCGTTCAGGCTACCACACCAACGTACCGAAAGCGAAAGTAATTCCAAAAAAAGACCCGATCGTATTTTTTTTACAAGAACCCCATTGTAGATGAGCTCCGGCGAAGTGGTGGCAAAATGACAAAAACCAAGGCACTTTTTGATTAATACAGCTATTATTTATTTTACTTTGAGATTACACTATTACATGATATTCTTCCATAAAGTTCAAGCAAGCGGCCATATTGCCAAATCGGACCATAGAGTACACAATACAAATATTATTACTTATAAAAAAAGAAAAACATCTCCAAACTATCAGATACGAATTTCGAATCTATAGCTTGACGGACTAGGCTTGGCAGGCGAAGCAAAGTGGGCTGGCTTGGCATGGCGGCTGTCAAGGCTGGCTGGCTTGGCATTGCGGCTTTTAAGGCTGGCTTGGCATGGCATGGCGAGGCTTGGCATGGCATGGCGAGGCTAGGCTGGCTGATGGCATGGCAAGGCGTTACATGTCCGAAAAAGAAATGGCGTAGATAACCTTCATTTTCATCGTGATTTTGTTCTGTGGTATGTTAAGTCGGCCGCTAAAGAAAAGTTTTGCTTGGTGAATGTGTAAGATATTGCAAATTAAGTTTTGTCAAAACGGACTACTCCTCAAATTCGTCGGAAAATTGACTATTGGTGATTGTTGGCGTCATCGCGTCAGTTTTAAAGTGGCTTGAGGCTATAAAAACTAGGGGCTCTATTTATACCATGGAAACAGATGAACGAAGATGGTTACGTGGCCTCTTTTGAGTTAGTGATCACTGGCACTTTGAAGATTAAAAAAAAAAGTTTTTTGTCATAAGGAAATTTTTTTTTTTTTTAAAGTGTCCCGTGTCCCGTCTCAGCATTTAAGCTACACCTAACTAGGTAGGGAAATTGACATTCCTTACACAAGTACAGTGCGGCACTGATTATGACGTTTTAAATAGTTTGGTCAGATTTTAATAGCATTGATTGTCACAAAAGAGTGTATAACAAGTTCAGTTTTACAACATTGGTTCAAATGATTTTATTTTGTTCATTTAATTTACTTCCACAAGCAAGCGAACCAATGTAGACATTTTTTTCCCATCGAGCCCACTGGTGGGCCAGATGGGAAAAAGAAATCCCATCGAGCTCACTCATTTGCATAGTGGGCTCGTTGGGATTTTTTTTCCCATCGACCACTGGGCCAGCCAGTGGGCTTGATGGGAACCCCAATTTATAAGTTTAAAAACTAGAAAAACCGACTTCAATTTGATTACGTTCCGGCTTCCTTTTCCGGCCCAACCTTGATAATCTTGTTAGATCCTCTTCATCACTACTAGGTTACCATCTGACCTTGGAGTATGGACTCCCTTGTTCATCAAATCTGAATACAGTGAGATGAACTGCAATTATACCTGAATCTCATAACTTGGAAACGGCTGCACCAATTTTCACCAAACATAACTAAGAACCATGTAAGATCAACCAGCTTTTTTATCAAAAAAAATCTGTACGTGTACTTTTTTTATTTCGTAGCTCTACTTTCGTAGTACAAGAGCACAGACAAACAGATAGATACAACGCCGTCAAATTTATAACACCCCTTCTTTTTTCGGTCGAGTGGTAAAAATAGTGTCGTCTCACTTCTTTCTTCTTATTATTATTTTAATTTCTTATCTATCTTCGTAAAATTCTACACCAAATTCACGTTTTACATTTTAATATGACGTTGTGCGTACATTTTTATTTCCGTCGTAAACAGGCCATCATTTATTTATGTCATTACTTTGTTATGGGTTTATCATTGCGTTTACGAGTTTCACTTCTAGGTAACACGTTTATTGACTGTCAAATGTAATGACTTCATTATCTATTTCGTTGGCGCAGAACTAAATTTTAAGAACTGAATAGAAAAGTGGATTAAAAAAGTGCAAGTAAAATTAAAGTATTTTGAAAGCGATATTGATCTACTACCTACTGTAGCAATTCTGTGGCGGTATTCCACTTCCCGCACCAATTTTGCGCACCAAGATTTTCCGCACCTACGCTGTTCCACTTTTGCGCACCAAATACATTTTAAGATTGGTGCGCAACGAGCGGGAGAGACAGTCCATTAACAGTAAATAAATAGGTATTTTATGACTACTATTTCGCGATCGAGTAGTAGTAAAACTTTGAGAAGCTTAACCTATGAAAGACCAGGATTTCAGACACAACAAATTTTCCCTCCAGAGGGCTTAGTACGAGTTTTGGTGTGTAAATGTGGTGTGAAACGTCTGAGGCCCAGCACACCAGTGGACGCTGATTTGTATGGAGACACTGAGCGGATTTTTTGAGTAGCTTGGTCTACACCAAGCCTGTACTCGCATGTCGAGCTTCTCAAAGAATCCGCTCAGTGTCTCCATACAAATCAGCGCCCACTGGTGTCACTGGGCGTCAGACGTTTCACACCAACACTACACACTGAAAACTCGTACAAGGCCCTCTGTGCTGGACTTCAAAGGTTTGAGAAACCCAACGCTCAGTTCCTTTTATCTATTCTCAAACAACTTTTTGAGTGAACAATGTAAAAGTTTAATTTGTTTCTATCCATTGATATTTTCCAATAAACCCGTAATCCGCGCGGCTGAGCCGAAACAAGTGAAACTTGGTGTACACAAACTTGCGCGATCTGAATATAATGAGAACGTAAACAATGGAAGTTACGCTTCGTTTCACGAAAATATTTGCCAAAACAAAGCTTTGAGTATATTTTTTTTCTTTTTGGACATTACACACAGCGCCCTCTAGTTCCAAACTAAGCAGTGATTGCATTATGGGAACTAGATTGTTGAATACCTACACATTTTTGTTTGTAAATACATAGGTAATGCATTTTTATAGGCAGAAGTTACTACTTAACATCAGGTGAGCTATCAGCTTGTTCCATTACTTTTATCATAATATAAAAAAATTAAAAAAAAACGCGGTGTACCCTGCGATGTAAGCTTCTCTGCTACCCATGCAGTCAAACATGGAACGCACGAATTTCTTGAAGGTATATGTATCACTAGCTGTCGCCCGCGGCTTTGCTCATGTGTTAGCAGCATACGCATTATTTGGTTAAAATCTTTGATCCTAATTTTAGACCTTTAGGGTGCGAGTTTTCGAAATTCCTTTCTTAGTGCACCCCTAGTCCCCTACACTATATAAGGATAATACCCTCCAAATTTCATACCTCTAAGTCTATAGGACTTATACATAGTTTAGGCTGTGCGTTGATTTGCAATCAGCTTCAAAAAAAGTTTATATATTGATGATGATGATGATGATTATGTAGCCAATTCTTTTATACAATTTAGCTAACTTTAGCCCGGATCCTTCTTCTTGTTTATTTTCATAACTTGCACCACACATACGTAAACTAAAGTTACGGTACAAAAGGTTGAGGGATTTCCATAAGTCGCGGTGAAATGAAAGGAGTTACAGCTTACACATGGTAACACTGTGTACACTGCTGATGGTAAATGTTGTCTTCAGTTTATATGGATGTACAGTCGCGAACAGCAATGGTATTAAAAAACACGCTTGAGCGGAAACTTTTAAAAACTAGTCAAGTTCTGAGCTGATACAAAGTAGATGGAAAGGAATAATACTCGTAAGTAGGTACACTCAGGTGCGTAAGTGCGATGTAAGATTAAAACTACGAATGTTCAACATAATTATAGTTTGATCTAATAATAGAATGACATGCACTGTCCGATTTACACGCTCATGTACACAGTGGTAAGTTGTATTGTTAGATATACACTGCGCGGTAAACAACTGCTCGACTGCAGAGTGTTGAAAGTTGGCCCATTACCACGCAGCGTACCGCTATTTATCACGCCACTATATTCTGCCATAGCGGATAACCAATCGGTGTAGCTAAGTCCGGAATACTGAAACGTCACTCAAATTTAAGCACCACTTAAAATTGCTCTGCCTCTGTTTGACATTACTCATTTGTAAGATATGGCAATAATTTAAGCGTGAACTTAATTTAAGTGGCGTTTGAGTATTCGGCCATAACAGTACCAAGTTAAATACCATGACACCGAGCCAAGAACTCGAAAAAGACACGTTTTGCCAACGTTTTCCGAAGCAATTTTCTCAAATTGTGCCCCGGACAAAACGCCGTCATTAAATTCGAAGTAGCGCTGTCCCTCAGTCGACCATCGTTTATCATTCAACACGACATGGCAGGCAAAAACGTGAAGGGTATCGTCACAGAGAGCGAAAACCTTGTAAGCTCTAGAGAAGAGATGTGATTGCAAGCTAAAACTAGTTAAAACAAGCTAAAACAAGTTAAAACGTCTACATCATGACCATACGAAAACTTTGACTTTGACAAAGAAACGGAGATTCGTTTCCAAGTTTTGAAGGGAAAATCCACCATTTTGCGTTCAAACGGCAGCCGACTTGACGAATGACCACCGAACACCTATATCCTCGAATGACTCGAGTCGACTATAATATTTCCAATAATTCACTTGACACTGGCAATATTGTGTCGAAATGATCAAGAGGCAACCAAAAAAGAAGAAGAACTTACTTACTAGCGTGGTCGAATGCGTATAAGGCCCGGATTAGTGAACAATTTTGGCAGAAACCTTTGCCCTGTCGGAGGTAGGGCACAATAGATTACGAGTAAAACCAGATTAAAAACATTAATATAAATTAGCCTCTTATAGAATAAACCTAGGTGCCACCGGCCTACTAAATATAATATAATAGTGGTATAGATCTGTAAGTTGCTAGTAGCACCAGAGCCCGTAGTCTGTGCATTTGTTTTACGTTCGACTCGAGTATAGAAAAATTTTGTATCAAAACCGGATAAGCGCCTCTAGCGGGAGATTTCGGAATTGTGTAATTCCCAACAAAATGATTCGCTTTGCGAATGCGTTTGCGTGTGCTATACTCGAGTCGAAAGTCAAAACAAATGCACAGACTACGGGCTCAGAAAATAACTAAGTATTCGTAATTTTGTAAAAGCATCTCTATACCAGCGGCGAATATGTCTATTCCATGTTCTATGATAAGCAAACTGAGTTGAATCAAAACAACAACAGGGTATTTACGGATTACGTTTTAGACCAAAAATATACCTAAAATTCAAATAGTAAACGCAGTAACTTGTTAAAATAAAAAAGATTTAAAAATGAAAGCGAATGTTTTCAAAAAATTTAAGGTCTAAATGCAGTAACAAAAGCTTTCTTTTTTTTCTTGCGAATAAATACATTTCATTTCATTTCTCGTTTTTTTTCAGTCATGTTTTTGCCCGTATATGCGTCGCAAATTAGTTTATTTTGTAAATATTGTGAATATTGTAAATACTCTATTAGTTGTAATTTTCTTTGTTAATAAACGTACCTATACCCCATAATGTGCCTCGCACTGCTCTCAACGACATACAACTCAACTAACGCATGTATAGCGTCACCACTCGGATACGCATATACGTTACGATACGGATACAATTGTCAGATTTATTCGTGCATAGCCCCATTATGTGACAGTGAAGTTATAAAACAAACATACCCAAAAACCAATGATTTTTGAAGCGCACCGTCCAATTCCATCTTTTTTCGAAAAAAAAGCGTTCGGATCCGGAGCATCCACGTCCAGTCCACTCCTATGAATAAATGAGGTGACCAGTGATTGTGACTGAATTATTCAAAGGGTTCCGTGGACGTACTCAGGTCGCTTGCCCCAATTCCCGACCTAAATGGCAGCCATTCTCAAAGTCAATGTCAAAAGGTCAGTACTTTACAACTTCAGTTTGAAAAACTTTATAATCTACTTTTAAAACAACAATCAAATGAGTGGCCTTGTAACTAACAGAGATCTCCACCAGGAAGTGAAATAAATGAAATAGTGAATGGTCTAGAAATAAAAATAGAAGAAGGGTTTTACGTTAGAGAATGCTATTTTAGCATAAAGTTCGCCTGTATACACTACCTACTTTAAGTTGTGCAATAAAGAATTTTCTATCTATCTATCTACGTTAGATGCTAGTCGCTTCATCTAGGTCCAAATCTAGATCTTAATCTTGTTAACTTGACAGGCACCGGAAAACTAGCAGTATCTCGGCCTACATGTGAATCGTGGACAAGATTTTAGAAACCGCTGTAAAATAGACCCAATTGAACATTCCATGTCTTCTCAAGGCTTCCGATTCAACAGTAGCGATTCAATAATAGTTAGCAACTTCGAACTTACTAATTGAATTGAATGATTTATGTATCGCTCGTTATACGTTTGCTACGTGATTACACTACATATTCCTGAAAAGCGGCGATCGTAATATTTAGACGGTGAAGCAAGCAAGCTCGTATGAGTTAGTGGTTAACTCTGGTGACGGAGTTTTTAGGTCGCCTTAAGGCCTCCTAGAGTCGGTGCTGACTGTGCAAGCATAGAACAAAGATACAAAAAATTCCACCATTCTTACACATCTTCAATGAACTTGAACACAAGATAGAATTCGCTTCCCAGATTTGTACAGATAGTGTATCCCTTTAGCAAAGCGTTTTTCCTAGATACTTGAGAATTATGTGTGCTGTCCTTGAGAACCTTTCTTTACATTTAGGTATGTTGCTTTTTTTCGTACCTATTTGGTGGTCGTTTCATAGGAACAAACATAACGCCTGGAAAGTTACCAAGTATTGTTTGTTAGTTCGAAATTATTTGGTAGGCATTGTTACAACAGTTTGGGACTTCATTTCAAACCACTTAGTTTTATTAACGTGAAGCGCGTGTTGCGTAGCTTGCAATATTCACCGATTATCTAAGTTGAGCAACGTTCGCGGTCATTATTTGGATAGGTGACCGTTAGTTGCATTTACATATGTGAGCGCTTTCGTGCTTGGAGGGCACGTTAAACTGTCCCGGCTCTAGCAGTCGTTAAGCCACGACTGAGGCCTAAGGCGGCCTAAAAACTCACCAGAGTTGGCCACTCATACGAACGTATTTACGTGAATGGAATAAATAAGTGAAAACATTTCAATTCAAACCTAACTTCGATTCTAAAGTCTTTAGGGTTATTCTTATTGCTGAATCATCATTACAGAATAGATTAGTAAGGCTGAAATACTCAAACGTCATTCAAATTTGAGCACTACTTAAAATTGCTCTGCCTCTGTTTTGAGGTACAGCAAAACAGTAATTGTATACTGCGGAACCACACTTCGCCCGACCGCTTCCAGCTTTCCCGTTTCTTTCGACGCAATAAAAGGCTTCTTGCTACAAAAAACAAAACTAACAAAATGTTTTGATGCAATGCTGCTTTCCTTTTGTAATTCGTTCACTGTATCGCCATTTTTCTGTTGTCCCTCCGAAGAAAACTTTTATTCAATAAAATCTCACTGATTACTGGTTTTATATGATAAGATTGATTATTTAGTTTTTTTTATTGAATGAGTGGGATCCCAAGCTTGTTTGACTTCTAAATAATCAAGTATTTTAGCTTCGTTTTATAATAATAGTAATATCTTTATTCAAGTAAGGAACCCAGCATTTATGAAGTACAGCTGCACATTACGCAGAATGTGCAACCATTCATTAACACTACGGGGAACCCTGAGAATAGGAAAAGAAACTCTGTTTCCCAATACTTAAGTACTTCTATCTTTTGAACTTGCCAATCGATTAAGAGTTTAGTGAAAATGGAATACTATTCTTTAGTTACGATGATAACAGAAGAGTATCCTTCGTCCCTTCGGTACACCTCGTAGAAATCTAAGTAATTTACGAGTTCCGGTTTTCTTGCAGCTTCCGCCTCGCTATCCCTTCCCTAATAAAGTAGGAGACGGATGTGACGTCATAAAGTTTTACTGTGCTTTTACACCGTGTCTAGAAGTCGATCAATGCGCTCGTAAATACCTCGATACGGTTTTAATGTTCCACGGGAGTACTTATTCTGGGAAGTTACAATTTGTTTGAACCTTACAACTGCGTTTTGCCTTGAGTTTTGATATGTAAGACCGATTGATTTATTAGGCGACTTCTTCAACTGAAGTGAAACGTTGATGAAACATTAGAACGTGAGTAGTCTGTATCTAATGCACCACTTTATACCGCGTTCACACTACGCCATTGCCGCTGCCGGCATTCATGCCGCGGACTTATTGCCACAGCAACATCGCCTTTATTCTCACCAAGGAGCTAGGGCATGAACTTGGCGATGTTGTTGTGGCAATAATTCCGGAATTAATCGCGGCAATAATTCCGGCAGCGGCATGGGCATGTGTGAACGCGGTATAAGAATAAAGGCGATGTTGCTGTGGCAATAATTCTGGAATTAATCGCGGGATTCTTGCCGGCAGCGGCATGGGCATAGTGTGCACGCGGTATTAGGTACCTACAGCACATTAGGTTTAGCACCCTCGGTGAACTTAGACACCACGCTAGGCGAATGCTGGTTCAGACGGTTTGGCAGACTGTTCAGCCTCGGTTTATAAATTTAAGGGTAAACTGTTATCCTACTAACAGTATAGGTATACCTAAACGCGAAAGTTTGTAAGTATGGATGGATGTTTGTTACTCTTTCACGTAAAAACTACTGATCTGATTTGGATGAAACTTGGAATATATATTGTCCGTGATCTGGATTAACACATAGGCTACCTTTTATCCCGAAAAATCAACGAGATCCAACGGGACGCGAACGAAGTCGCGGGCGGCACCTAGTATGTTATAAGTTTGTAATAAGCCACATTTAACATTGTTTCTAAAACACTGAATCTGAATAATCTTTTTACCAACCTTCTTATCGTATATCTCTCCTTAGCCAAAGTTTGTAATGACATGAAGAGATAAGAATAAGTCTCCATTGCAGAGACCGCAGATAACTAGTAGTTTACAACCTAGCTATCTACGAGCGAGATCAAAAACGTATCAACTAGTAGATAAAAGCAAGCAAGCTCGTATGATTTAGTGGCCAACTCTGGTGACGGAGTTTTTAGGCCGCCTTAAAGCCTCCGTCATGGCTAACTAGTAGAGAATTGTGCTTTCCAGTGAGTAAACTTACCTGTCTAAAAGTTTCATATATCAGTTGTATGGAAATATAACCGAGGTGACTTAGGTAGTGTTTGCAAGCAGTCTGTTCTTTTTTTTATTTATAATATATAAAAACTAGCCGTCGCCCGCGGCGTTGCTCGCGTTCTAGACCCTTTCGGAGTGTGACTTTTCAAAATTCGTTTCTTAGTGCACCCCTACACTATATAAGGATACTACCCTCCAAATTTCATACCTCTAGGACTTATAGTTTAGGCTGTGCGTTGATTTTAAGTCAGCTTCAAAAGAGTTTTATATACGAGTATATTGATGATGATAATGTATTTATTGTATTATCTATTTATTTTTCTCCCACAAAGCATAATTAAACAAACAAGTACAAGCTAAGGATATCATCCCACTAGTGTGAAAAGACATCCCCATTCTAGATCCCGTATCCAGAGCTTCCGTGCAATTTGCAAAATAAATTAAACAGTACTTTATTTTGTAAGTACCTCTAAAAAAAATATTTTTGCAGGTTATTGTATATACTTATCTACCTAAATAATTATTATTATGTCCTTGCTAAACCTCTATGATAATCGTTATTAAGAAAACAATAAATTACATTACAGAAAAGATTTTTCTGTTTCGAACTCGCTACTTTAAAGTTTTTGAAATTTCTAACAACTCAAGATTTATCCGCGTGTCGGCATAAATCAGTGCACCTGCTTCAGGACCTCTTGAGTCGGTATGCGGTTGCTCTTAGCCTATTTAGGTGATTGAAAGTAGCTCAAAAGGACCTGAGCCCCGATTCTGTGCATTTGTTTTGACTTTCGACTCGAGTGCAGCACACGCAAAAGCATTCGCAAAGTGATAAATTTTGTTGATAAATTCCCAAATCTCCCGCTAAAGGCTCTTATCCGGTTTTCATACAAAATTTCTTGCTTTGCGAATACGTTTGCGTGTGCTAAACTCGAGTCGAAAGTCAAAACAAATGCACAGAATCGGGGCTCTGCCCAGGTCGAGCCTTGCCGTAGGGGGAACACGATGTGAAACTTTGCTCGCTGCTTAGAAATTCTGCGTAAGTAGAGTTCGACGTAAAAACGCAGTCAAAATACTCTAAGTTAGGTATTTGAAATTCTTGGATGTGATTCGATCAAATTTTATTAGAAAGACTGGTTAGATAAGGAACCTCTGAAGTTAAACCGGATGAGGAAGTTTACAAAGAAATAACTCCTCTTCTGGTACTGGCAGCATTTTGCAAAAGGTGACGGTGAAATTAAAACTGGGTATAAATCTATATTTAATTTTAAGATCAAAGAGTTATAGCCAATACTCACTTATTTAGATAAAACTTTATTCACAAAGAAAATTACAACTAATACAGTATTTACAATATTCACAATATTTACAAAGTATATATCCACATATTTTGGTTGTAATAATTAACAGAGGTATCAAACGGTCCCGTATCATCCAAAGGTTTCACTTTTGTGCTCTGTTCCATTCAGAGTGGAAGATTGAAACACGGAGGCGGCAATTTTGTGAATTAGTCGACGCCGCGCCTCGTGGCTGTGGATTGTGGCTGGATAGTGAAAAATACGTCTCAGTTGTTGTATCGCAAGATTTCACCTTACTGAGTTTAAAGTTTCTAGATTCCTTTGAATAATACTGAGTATGCTGATGTTGCGCCAGCGGCGTCAAGATAAAGTGGTGCTGATTTTCTACACGTTACTTTTTTATTTTGCCAACTTATGGCGTACACTCTGGTATAAAACCATGGTTGTCCAGACAATTTGAAGAAATACATATAACCACTTGGCCTAAGTTCAAGCTCCTTACTAGCCCTAATAAATCCAAAAGTAATATAAGCGTGGGCCATTAGTACTGTTGAATTATAAGACTGCAACATAAACAGGCGTTCAAATGGCTCAGCGCAAATTTAACAAATGGGATTGGCCGCGGGTTGCATTGCAATGCGACGTTTGGTGCAAGTTGCTCCTTAGAATATAAGTAAGAATGAATACACATGCCTATAAAATGATGTAGTGCCTTGTCGTGCAAGGAACAATGTGGATACATATGCAGGTGCAGCGCCTTTAGCAAATTAACAATAATGCTAGAAATTAGGGTTAGTTAGGTACATAATTTATCCGACAAGCGTAGGAGATACTCAACTACCACGTTTAGGCAAATCGTAGTAGACGCCCCTGGGGGCATCCTTCAAGGTGCGGCGACAATCTGCAGCCTTTGTTCATAGGGGTATGGGTATAAAAAGTAGCTCCTAACCCTGTATAAATCATCTAGATTATATGCAAAGGCGATTATTATCAAAACAGTTAGTACTCGAAGTAAGCGATAAAAATGAAACTGGCCATTAATAATCTCGGGACATTGACTTGACGGGATTTTAAGAATAAAAATATGAATTACTAGCTGATACCCGCGACTTCGTACGCGTGCGAAACTTTCCACCAATATATCTGTCAACCGCCAATATTTTGGTTTAGAGAGTTCAAGCTGTATCTAAGAATCCACGTCTTTGACTGCAATAAAATATAGCCTAGGTATGTTTCAATAATATATAGATGATCATGATGATGACAAGGATCAAGAAATGTTAGGTAATCTAAGCACATGGCTCGCTCATCCTCTAACATAGGCCACCAGTCGAGAAGCCGCGGCGTTTCACGCACATTCAACAATTCAAGTGATTTATACGGCAGTAAACTAAACTGGGCCGCCGGCTATTGCCCCGTGCCACTTGCTATACCTACTGCTGCCACTGTGACCAGTTCTGTGGCACTCGTAACAGATAGCCTTCAATGTGAAGTATTCTGAAATAGTCCTCGCATTCTATACTAGTCAATTAGCCCAATTTATCCACTGCTGTAGAGCCGATGACAATAGAAAATAGCACCAGAGGGCCTAGTACGAATACGAGCGCGGATTTGTATCGAGACACTGAGCGGATTCTTTGAGAAGCTTGACATGCGAGTACGGGCTCGGTGTGGACCAAGCTTTTATAAAAACTCCGCTCAGTGTCTTCGTACAAATCAACACACACTGGTGTGCAGCTGGACGTCAGATGTTTTACACCAGCTTGACCCCACAAAAACTTTTACTAGGCCCTCAGTTCGAATGCATTTCAGAACGGCAGCGGTATACTGATAGTTTGCTTCAATGAGCCCCGGATTTTATTTCTTCTTCTTCTCTTCGTTAATGGCCTCTGTCCGTCATTTCGACAGACAATTTTGCCAATGTCGAGTGATATAATTGTAATAATATAAGTCAAGTCAAGTCATTTGTCAAGTCAGCTGTCGTTTGTTTTGAAAAGAAAATGGTGGATTTTCTCTTCAAAACATAACACGAATTTTCACATTCAGAAAAACCACTTTACACACATTTATTCCAATGGCTCACACTTTATGTTACGACCTAAGTATTATTGGTTAAAATTCCACCAAAATTAAACAACAATACTACAACACAATAACACAAGAAAAACTATTAAAATAAAAGTGCTAGGTATGTGTCGTTTCAAAAAATGTCAAAACTCGTGTCCGGATTTTATTTCGTCCAAGCACATAGCATTAGATAGACAGACGTAAACATGACGTAACGCATAGTCTGAATGAACCAGACAACTGACTTGACTTGACTTATTTATATTATTACAATTATATCACTTGACATTGGCAAAATTGTCTGTCGAAATGACGGACAGAGGCCATTAATGAAGAGAAGAAGAAAAAGAAGGACACGAGTGTTGACATTTTTTGAAACGACACATAGCACTTTTATTTTAATAGTTTTTCTTGTGTTATTGTGAGTATTGTTGTTTAATTTTGGTGGAATTTTAATCAATAATACTTAGGTCGTAACATAAAGTGTGAGCCATTGGAATAAATGTGTGTAAAGTGGTTTTTCTGAATGTCAAAATTCGTGTTAGGTTTTGAAGAGAAAATCCACCATTTTCTTTTCAAAACAAACGACAGCCGACTCGACAAATGACTTGACTTGACTTATTTATTACAATTTTAACACTTGACATTGGCAAAATTGTCTGTCGAAATGACGGACACAGGCCATTACTGAAGAGAAGAAGAAGAAGAAAAAGAAGATTATCCAACTATGTTTTGTAACTTTACTTTGTAAATTCTTGTAGAATTTATGTAGGGTTTTATATACTTTTGCTAATTTCAATTATTGGATTTGTGACTGTGTTCTATATACATGGATCTTAAAAACTGAATTTGTTAATCGGCGTATGTATCTGACCTTACGAGTAAGAATAATATAGATTAAGATTTTTCTTAGATATTTTTTGCTGAAATACATTGAAGCTTTTTCTAAAGAGCTTTACGCGGCTCTATCTTTTTCTATGTAATCTTCAAGCTCACAATCGTTTTACTACCTAAAAGCGAATTGTGTGAGTGAAACCAGGCGGTCATACATAATCTTATAAGCTCTATTAGAACCTCCTTACAGCAATCCTCCGCCATTATCCACACTTTACGATAATAGCTCGTAATACTGCAATATACTAGCTAGTACAACACCTTACTTTATTAAGCAGTCATTTGAGACTCTTGGGTTCAGGAAGGTACCTCGTTTATTGGGTATTCAACTTAGCACCATGCTGCTTCGACTATATTAAAGTTGTGCGTAGAGGTTGGACGGAACTTTTCCTTGGCTCTGATGGAGACGCCTAGACCTCCCATCATGACTTCATCTTGCTACTAAATCCTACTGACAGAGCCACGAGTCTGTGCATTTCTTTTGACTTATAGCACACGTTGACTTATAGTTTATAATACGGTTCTAAATTATCCTTGTGATATCTATACGTGTCTATACTATTATAAAACTGTAAAAAGTGATCACGTTCATCCTTATCTTATGTTATTACTTTTTACTTACCTCCTCATTGGCCTCAACGGAAGACCAGCGCAAGTTATTACAACCTGCATATGCTGAGTTGAAACCAGTTTGCAACTGTGTATTTATTTATTTTGTCAATATATACTTACTCTAAGTGATAATTTGATCCGCGAACAAACAAACAGACAAACTCGATTTTCGGAATCAGAATCGTTTATTTAGTAGATCTGCATATATCGTTTATCCATATCTTTAATTTTAGGTTTTGCCTTTTTTTACAGTTTTACAATAGTAGGTATAGATAGATAGATAGACTTAGTACAATCAACTCAGTTTTTGACGTCATAATGTGTTACAATTCATGTCTACCAATGAGTCAGGCTTTCATCGGTCTGTGGCAGCCGCTCTAACGATATCTAAATTACATTATAATGGGTTCTGCATGGGTTGATGACACACGAGTGGGGTTTGTTCATTAAGAGGTATATAGGGCACTCAGGTAATATCTATCTAGGTATCAGATAATTATAAGCTTATGCCATTTTAAAGTTAAAAGTTCGTATAACTTGAAAGCTTGCTAGACAGAGGCTGACCATATTTTTCTATGCCGTGCACGGCAAATATATAGTCTGTAGGAATATATCAAAATAAAGAGGAAGAAGGGGATGGACTAGAACTATTTTGGCGGGCGTAAAGCTGGTTTGGATAAAAAGTTGTATTTCAGAATAATATAAGATTGAGGACAAGCAAAAGTGCTTTAATTTCTACCACCACCACGTCGAGAGAGATACCTTCCTTTCAAACTAGAGATCATAATGTATATGAGTTAGTGGCCAACTCCAGGGACGGAGTTTTAGGCCGCTTAAAGGCCTCCGCGACTGTTAGAGCCAGCATGTTTTCCGAATTACAGAAACGCAAATTTAGTAAATAAAAAATTTGATTTTTGCAATTTAAATTTTTTTACAATATTTAGTACTTACTATCGCATTTGATAATTAGTTCATAATAAGTACATTAGTAATTTAGCAGTTGTAGAGCTTCTTGTGAAAGAGCTCGTCCGGGGAAGATAAAGATGCAATGCATCTCAAGGCACATCCTCAGTGGATATAGTACTAAACATCAAGTGAGCTTTTGGCTTGTTCAGTGATCTAATAGTATAAAAAAGTACAAACTTATGAAGTCGCGTGGTCGCAAGGGTCTGAGCCCCAAGTATTTGTTTTACTTTCGACTCGATTATAGCACACGCACACGCAAACGCATTCGCAAAGCGAGACATTTTGTTGGGAATTGCACAATTCCAAAATCTCCCCCTAGAGGCGCTTATCCCGGTTTCATATTATAAAATAATTATCTCGCTTTGCGAATGCGTTTGCGTGTGCTATAATCGAGTCGAAAGTAAAACAAATACACAGACTTGGGGCTCAGGACGCAGCTTAAAAGTGAATAATATAAAAAGCTCAAGTGGAATCCGCCGCCCGCTCAATTTTTCAACACAATCACTGACGACTTAGTTATTCATGAGGTGACGAGGCGGGCGTTGAGGTAGGAAAGTCGATTGTAGGACTCACCTTATAACTTTCACTGAAAGTCAAATAAATGACGGAATACTCAAACGCCACTTAAATTAAGTTCACGCTTAAATTATTGCCATCTGTTACAATAAATGAGTAATGTCAAACAGAGGCAGAGCAATTTTAAGTGGTGCTCAAATTTTTTTGACGTTTCAGTATTCCGGCGTAAGACTGTTGCAATACCCTATTGTTTTTATGTTATGTTTACACTTTTTCTGTATCTATTTCTTTTTTAGTCGTGAAAAATTTTCGACCTACTGCTTAAAATACTTAGCGCGAAAGTGATTTTGCAGTCGTTCGATCTATATGACCACGGATATCCTTAAAACATCACTATGTACATAACAACTTCATATGTGTATGTGTATGTGGCAAAATGTTGAAACTTTTGATTTTGATTAATGCCAGTAGGTATTATGGATTTTGATTAATGCCAGTATTATAAATTGTATATTAGATTAGGCACATAATATTTTAAGCTGTTAGATTAAGTTTGTTGTAAAACGGAGCGCGTGTCGCAGAGGCTGTACCTACGCCACTCCATTCTAGGCACTCCTGAAAACCAGCGCTAAGGAGCCACCGTGCACCTTTAGCATATGCTGAGCGAGTGCCTTTTTTACGCATCTATCTATAATTTAATGTTTACTTAATTGTGTCTTTGTATGTGTTTTTGCGTAAAATAAATTATTTCTATTTCTATTTCTATATGAGAATATTTTCATGTTACATACTTTTCAGAGCTTAATTTTCCAATAGTCGGGTTTTAGTTTTTGAACTTACTTTTTTTTCTAATTCAACCACTCTATTGTATTAATTCCCAAAGTTATCTTCATACGCGGCATAAACATTGGGACAGTACTTCCTCGCCAACAACGCGTACAAGGAATCATTCGCTATATTATAATCCTGCGTGAGGTAGTTCCAAACGTGGTATACATAAGGCCCTTGACTGATCACTCCTCCAGGCTTAAAGTATTGATCCGCATCTATCGATCTGATTGGGTAGAATAGTTCCGGCTTGTACACTGCGAATCCTGAAAATTACATAGAGTACCTATTATACAAGCAACCTCGTATGAGCTAGTGGCCAAATCTGGTGACCGAGTTTTTAGGCCGCCTTAAGGCCTCCGTCGTGGCTTAACGACTGCTAGCGCCGGGACCGACAGTTTAACGTGCCCTCCGAAGCACGGAAGCACTCAGATGTAAATGCCACTAACGGTTACCCATCCAAATCGTGACCGCACAGAACGTTGCTTAACTTAGATTATCGGTTAAGATTGGCTAAGTAAGCTACGTCACGAGCGCTTCGAGAGTACCTATTGAGATTTGATGAACTGAAGTCCATATTCCTTAAGGTCTGATGATGGCCAGCAATGAGAAAGAAAATGTAAGGAGATTTTCATGGCCAGGGGATTTTCATTTTTGTAAAATTTGCTTGTTATTTTTTTTTTTTTTTTTTTATGATAAAAGTAATGGAACAAGATAGCTCACCTGATGTTTAGCAGTAACTTCTGCCTATAACAATGCATTACCTCACAAAGCAAGTCCAATGAGGACGTGCCCTGTAAGGCAATGCACTGCGTCCATCACTCTGAGACGTAAAGATCTTGAAGTCTCATGTGCCTGTAATTACACCGGCGCCCTTACCCTTCAAACCGGAAAACAGCAATGCGAGCATCGCTGCTTGGCGGCAGAAATAGGTACGGTGGTAGTACTTCCCCGGACGAGCTCTTACAGAGAGCTCTACTACTACTGTTATGTACTAACCGTGACAGATGTCGGCCGACATGGCTGTCAAATTGCTGGTGCCACACTTCTCTATCAGAACACGGGTGATTACTCCTGGACCGTTGTAGCCCCAATCATCTCCTCTGAACGTGTTCGCCAGGTCCCTGGCGGAAACAATTCCAAATTAGTACCTAAGCTGAGAAGCCAAATTCTTAGACGGGAAAACGCTTAAAGACCACTTCAAGAGCCTATTAACCTATATTAACCTCGATTGACGTAGGTAGATAGTTGATCGACAACTTGGGCAAATCTTTCTAACCGCTTATCCAATTCTCACAGAATTTGGTAGGTCTACGGATAGTAGGTAGGTACTCTTATGACTCACCTAACAA
Organism: Eulithis prunata; assembly: GCA_918843925.1. Lineage (NCBI taxonomy): Eukaryota > Metazoa > Arthropoda > Insecta > Lepidoptera > Geometridae > Eulithis > Eulithis prunata. The sequence goes on along the minus strand of OU974014.1, from coordinate 1,508,787 downwards.
CAGCTTCAGCGAACATCCTTCCCACCGGGTCCTTTGAGAACGACATAGCGCCAATTGCTACCCAGCGATGATCTTCTCTCGCCGACCAGTTATTACCAAGGACATCCAGAGGCTTCACCACCACTGTATCCAAGTCCAGGTATATCCCACCCCACTTATACAAAATCAAGAATCTCAACACGTCTGAAGTGTGAATTATCCTATACTTCGTTCGGTTCAGCCTTCCACTGGCAAAAAGATGCTCTAAAGGGGTTTCTTTCGCGTATTCATGGATGTTTACCCGCGCGAATTTTACTCTGCTCAAGTGTTTCAAAGCGCGAAAGCTTTTAGTATTAAATGTTCTAACAGGACTGAGGAATAACACGAATACTGTAAAATGTGTGTGCGCTCTAGCGGCCGCTTCGACGGCGCACGCTTGTCTCGAGTTCAACCCCCCACGGCATGAAGTCTCGAGGAAAAAGATGATCTGATCTGGTGGTCTGAAGTGACTAGCAAATTGCAGTTCATCTCCGCTTTCGTAGTAACACGATACATTATCAAAATTTGAAAATGTAAATGTTAGGATGGCTATTAAGTCGATGTCTGTGTTCAGAATTATAACAAATGATATCAATAATAGACACAATGCAGAGGCCCCGAGTAGTTTCGACTTGGATCGCCGGAGACGTCGATGGTTCACCATCACCTTCACCATGGTACACTTCTACCACCGAACACCTATATCCTAGACTTCCACTCCTTCCACTGTCGGTTGATAGCAAAGTTGATAGTTTCATCAAAAAACTAGTATTCTAATTATCATTTTCTTCTTCTTCTTCTTCTTCTTCTATACCTATATGGCCTCTGTCCGTCATTTCGACAGACAATTTTGCCAGTGTCAAGTGTAAATTTGAAATATATAAATCAAGTCATATTATATAAAATTCACCACTTGACACTGGTAAAATGGTCTGTCGAAATGAAGGACACAGGCCAATATAGGGTAAAGAAAAAGAAGAAGTCTTCGTCAAGTCGGCTGTCGTTTGTTTTGAAGAGAAAATGGTGGATTTTCTCTTCAAAACCTAACACGAATTTTCACATTCAGAAAAACCACTTTACACACATTTATTCCAATGGCTCACACTTTATGTTACGACCTAAGTATTATTGGTTAAAATTCCACCAAAATTAAACAACAATACTCACAATAACACAAGAAAAACTATTAAAATAAAAGTGCTATGTGTCGTTTCAAAAAATGTCAAAACTCGTGTCCTAATGTTGTTTTAAAAAAATGACAAAATTCGAATCCTCTTCTTCTTTAATTCGAGAAATAAATGAAGTGACTTTGACACATGGGGTTGAGCCAGCCAGTGAGCAAAGAGTCTGTCAGTCGAGCATTTCGGTTCAAACCTCTTCATCCGCTGCAAAGCGCATGAAGACAAAGTGTAAGTAGGCACTAGTATGAGATATCTCGTACAAAAAGACCAAAACCGGTAACTGGGTTTACCGGTTTACAAGGTTCTTTATAATGCTATGTCACTGTCACTTGCATAACAACGAAAAGAGATGACAACATATTTACCAGCCATTTTAGCAAGCGTAGCTTTAGAAGACGATTATTAAACCGTTTAATTTAGACAATCTATTATTATTCTGTATAATAAATGAAATCTACGTCATCTCCTCACTCAGTGGCGTAACTACAAAAACAGCCCAGTCAAACCAGACCCCCGGGCGCTCTTCACCCGTTCATTTCCCTCCCACAAATTGCAAATAAACTAGAGCCTCGAAGGGTCCACTTACGCTGGTGTTTCCATATAGGCTTTGAGGTCAACAGAACAGTATTTTTACAGCAGTAAACCAAGCATGGTCCCGCTGGGAAGTTTCAGATAGATTGCGTTTTAGAGAGAGACGAATGTGGTTTATTAACCCTTCATTATGTATAGGGGCTGGATGAGCCACTAGTGTTTCATTCTGTGCCAAGGTGAGTACCAAATGGGAGCAAAGAAAAAATTTGGGATTACTTACCTCTTTTACTTTTTTTAAGGTTAACTGTAAAGGTATTTACGGTATTGCGATATAATTACGTACCTACCTGCTGACATCGTGGGTATTTTTGTAATTTAAATTTATTATCAATCATCAATCAATCAATATATCATCATCATCAATCATCAATATATATAAAACTCTTTTGAAGCTGACATAGAATCATCGCACAGCCTAAACTATAAGTCCTAGAGGTATGAAATTTGGAGGGTAGTATCCATAAATAGTGTAGGGGTGCACTAAGAAAGGAATTTTGAAAAGTCACTAGCTGGCCCGACAGACGTTGTCCTGTCTTAACTATTTTCAGCGCGCGTTCAAAGCACGCGTTCTGTCAATATTATGTCAAACGCCATAAGGTTACATTAAAATAGTTTATATTGTCAAAAGCGCTAAGGTTACATTAGAAAAAAATTAATACCTATGGCTTTTAAGTTTTCTTACATTTTCTAATTCTCCACGCAGTTTTCTTAATCTTTTCTTTCGAACCTTCTCCTGGTAATAGCAAACACAACAAACAAAGAATTAGCGAAATCAGTAAGGAAAATAAGGATTCATTTCTATTTATGTATATTGATAAATTAATGTTAAATGAAAGAAGTCGCGCGTTCTGATAAAATAAAGAAAGAAAGAAAGAAAGAAAATACATATATTTATGACACACAAATGGGCACAAACATGAAATACACAGAGTTTTAGTTAATGTAATAAAATAATGTTTTAGGATTTAAAAAAGCGTATATTAAAACCATCAAAAGCAAAGTTTCGGTTCTTGTTACCGCTCTCATCCATAGGTACGTATCCACTTGTTTAACTTTAAACCCAAGTTAAGCTGAAGTTTACTTACAATACGTGCCTTATGTATTGAATACGGTCGACAAAAACGAAGAAGCCTTTTATACTTCTTTAGCCAAAAAAATCTTGGAAAAAGAACAAAGTACGAAACATATAGGAAAAAAACGCCTCTAATGACCTTCTACACTAAAATTGCTAGTGATAGAAGACTTCAAAATGTTATAAAAACGGTCACGTGACTGTTCCAATAAATTATCATTACTTTTCTATTCCACAGTGTCGACTTGGCTAAGACAGATGCTATATATTTTTTCACAGAATATTAGTACTAGTAATTTTACTAACAAAGTACTATGAAGTATAGTTTTATGGCATTTCCCATCGCGTGAAAAAGCTAATAAATAATACGAGGTGTGCAAAAAACCTAATATTCTCTCTCGATTTTAAATTCAATCCCGGGTCTACCAAATCTGTCACTCAACCGTCAAGAGCTCCGATGTATCGAAATGATAATTCCATATTTGACACACGAATGACGTTTTTCTGTTTTGTTTAGGATTATTTAGTAAACGTCAGGGTTTTTATGATCTCCAAAAGTTAAATGGCGTCATGGCTCAGTCGGTAGTAGCTCTGCCTTCCGTGCTGTGGGTCATGGGTTCGATCCCCACCGAGAACAAACATTTGTGTATGGCAAACATAGATGTTTGTTCTGTGTCTGGGTGTTACTATGTATCCTAAGTACCTATGTATTTACAAAAAAAAATGACATAAGTATTATATCAGCAATCTAGTTCCCATAGTACAAGCTCTGCTTAGTTTGGGACTAGAGAGCGTTGTGTGTAATCATCATCATCATCATCATTTCAGCCCGTTTGCACCCACTGCTGAGTATAGGCCTCCTCTTTATTACGCCATTCATTTCGGTCCCTTGCGAGTCGTGTCCAGTGATTCCCAGCCAGTTCTACGATGTCATTTGACCATTTCATGTGTGTAATGTCCAAGGATATTTATATTTATAATTTAAATATCTAAGTAAATTATTCGTAGGTATTAAAATAAAAATTTTGTAGCTACCACTAAGACTCAAAGACCTAGATCTGAAAAAAAATAGATGTGCCTTTGTTTTGTCAATCAAGATTGACATCCGAAAATTCAGTTTGGTTTTTTTTTCTTTACTACTCGATCGGTTTGTTTTGCGAACGATACACAATGTACAAACCGTTTACTTACGTATTTAATGCAAGAACATATTTTCAATTAAGGCGGGATCTAATTAAATCGCGAAAGAACCTGTTTTCGACTTGTACAACTTCGTCGCAACACGCATGATAAGACCAACCTATTCTGATCCGCCTCACCCTTTCACATTCAAACAAAACAGACGACACAGCAGCAAATTAACGAGAGATCAGAGCTCTACATTACTGGTGGGGCCACAATTTGGTGTGAATATAAATGATTCTACTTAAAAGTTTTATGGGTTCAGTATAAATTCCATTAGCGTTTTGAGGTTTTACATTTTAACCAGATGTTGGGGTTGAAATACTGAAGGGTAAAATCTATTTATAATGACGATTAGCTCCAGGCCTTGAGAATAAATACAAAATAATTTACAAAATATTGTTTGAACCTTAAATTGTTCTGAGTTTTAAACTTAAGGTTATTTTTAAGAAGGATAAAAAAGCACCCAGTTTTATTAAAATTCAACAATCTATATACATAAAAGAAGAGAGACCTGACTTACCTATCACGCCCCAGGCCAAACCACTAAAGCTAGAGAGCTGTAACACCTAACACAAAACGTGACATTGTAGAATGTAGTTTCCTTACATTATACAAGCACTCACTAAGACTAGATTTCAAGAAATTTTATCCCTAAATGGGTCAAACTAGGCCTAACCGTTTGTATGCAAAATGGTATTCCTTGAAGTTACAAACACCAAAACTGGCATATTTATTTGCCTATTAAAACAAATAACATTACTTAACCCTACACATGCGCTCAATGGGTTGTTGTCGCGGCCTGAACGAGCTCTTCAGAAACGCCTAGAAGACTTCGCATAGCAAATTGGACTTCTAAAGGCAAGAACATACCTATGACAGTGGCAAGACGTTATAACAGCTTTATGGACCTCCCCCTGCTTGGGTCCACACAGCTCCGTGACGAGCACAAGCACAAATTACTGTATTATTTTAAATCAATCAATCCAAGTATTTTCGGGTTTTATTGGAAAGCTCAAGGTGTCCGTGCGTGGACAGTTGTCAAAGTTTGTATGGGAAAATTGGTTTCCTGCAAGCTTAGTAAATGTAAAAATATAAAATAAAATATAAAATACAAAAAAACACAAATAATAAAGGTGTAGGTAAGGAGAAAGCGTAGGCAAAAAGCTAAATAGTTACTACACCAGCAGTTTAAAGAAGTAGGTAGGTATCCTGAGGTCAATGGGAAGTATAGTTTGTATGTTGCTTTACTACTGAGTACCTACCACGCGAGCAAAGCCGCGGACGTGACAGCTAGTGTAATACATTAGTAGAAAATTTTCTTTGGCAAAGTTTATGCGCATACCGCGTCGCAACAGTATTTCTTGGCGTTGCTACGACACCAAAAATTGTAAGTAAGTGCGCCTTTGGCAGTACACAAAATTACCATTTAAGTAAGAAAAATTTGTATTGCAACGGGGAAGAGTTTTGGGGATAAAAAGTAGATGAACTGCCCCCAGTCAAATTGGCATTCTACAATTGCTAGAGTGGAAAACCTCAGAAATATTTATGGGAATAGTGAGGTATAGTGGCGTGTACAATGAGCGTCATGCAGTGTATGTTGGTTTTTGGAGGGCCGAAGAAGGAATGATTTCTATGGCGTTTTCAATCTCCATACAAGACATATTAAAAAAAAACTTTCAAATTGAAAGAATTCCCACAAATGTGGTGTTTAACAAAACTCTCAGCCTATTGTCTTCATTGCTTCACAGAAAATTATGCACTATTTTGTAAATATTCAGTTAGTTGGTCAGGCGTTGAAGAAGTGATCCAGTTCTCGATGGGAAACTAAGAAACATGGTTCAGTGCTGGGTTGTTTTGGTTTTAGTGATTTCTCCAATCAGCAATGTACTCGTAAGTGTTTTTTATCACCGCTTTGTGGCGTTGCAAGTCTGGCGACCTGATACGCTTAACTAACTTAATAAGTGGACACATCCAGAATCTACTTATACTAAATGCACAGATTTCTTAAACTCTCATTAAACCAACTTGTTATTACAACCTGCATAGTGCATATGCTGAGTTGAAACCAGTTTGCAACTGTGTATTTATTTTGCCATTATATCCTTACTCTAAATAAAACAAACATTACATTTCTAGGCTTGGAAACCCTCGACTGAAGACCACAGAGATCCAGCTGAATTTCGGAAAGATCTGACTCTAGAACGGAGACAAGTGAACCGGAGAGATGTGATCATAGACCGAAGAATCGCTAAAAAAGGTCGAAGAGATATTTCCCAAGATAGAATGGATGGGCTTGACTATGTAGATATGACACAAAGCCGTAGAGGTGTTGGAAAGAACCACAGGGAGCTCGGAGAGCTCCAACGAGTGCATTATCACAGTAAGAGGCACATGCTTCCAGACCCTGAGACTAAAAGGAGAAGCACTACGCTGAAGCCGTCAGGAAATAATATGAGAGACGTCAGGAAAAAAGTACGATAGTAATTTTCTAAACTCAAAAACTGTGTATTTTAATCTTTTCACTTTATAATTTTTCATCACAGCCTTCCGGTCATCTAACCCCCATTGAAGATGACGATATGGAAATCGATGAGGTGGTCTCCGTAGCCATCGGCCCTCCTCCCCTCCGTGGAAAGTTCGACAAGACTCGCAAGAAGCCGATATCCAAGCCTAGTCCTCCTCCAACCCCCTCTGCGGTCGGACTGGTGAAGGACCTACTTTTGCAAATAACCAGGGAATTTCTGTCAAGAGATGTCGATGAGAACTTTGTTTTTGGACAGTATCTAGGTATGTTTACTTCTAACATAATTAACCCGGAACATATCATTAGATGGGTTATGGGATGGGGGTTATTGACAATTTTTTCTGCACTTAGAGCACGTCAGTGGACATTAGGAGAGGCCATGTGGCCGTTCTTTTTATTTATCCTTAGATTAGATGACTTCTATTTCCACCTTTGTTTAGAAGGTATTATTATAGCGTCCCTAACTACTTTCTTTTCAGGTAACGCGATGAAGAATCTTACGTGTGAGCTAAGACTGAGCATGCAGCATGAAATCCTAGAGCTCATAGTGAAGTACCAGAAGGCAAACGCAGGAGATAAGGTAGAGGCAGAAACAAAGAGTCCTCAAATGGTGCATGCCCTCAAGGATGTGAAGATTGAGAAGAAATTTATCAACGCCAATGATACGGAGGAACAGTGGCCTGACTTTTCAAATTTGGCAAAGATTGTCGGTTGAATGACTATAAGAAAATAACTTTATACAAAATATTAAATGTGTTTTATAAAAGGGCACAGTTTGTAGGTAGGTAGGTATGCTCTCATCGAAATAAATAAAAAACTTCCTTCAGCAAAGCTAAAAACACAGAATACCTTAGGCGAGCTATCGTTCCATACACGTGAAGCTGTACAAATACTCCATGCTAAGTGCTAACCGCTAAACGTCCTGAAGGGACAGGATCCTGGCACAGTATAGCAAAGCAAGCTCGTAATGAGTTAGTGGCCAACTCTGGTGACGGAGTTTAAAGGCAGCCTTAAGGCCTCCGTCTTGGCTTAACGACTGCTAGAGCCGGGACCGACAGTTTCACGTGCCCTCCGAAGCACGGAAGCGCTCAGATCTAAATGCCACTAACTGTCACCCATCCAAATAGTGACCGCACAGAACGTTGCTTAACTTAGATAATCAGTGAAGAGTAAGCTAAGCAAGCTACGCCACGAGCGCTTCACGCGCGGCACAGTATTAATTCTATTGTAGGTATGTATCGTTGAAAATGGTGCATTCCTAACGAATCCTCAAAATAATTTAGAGAAAAATGTGTAGTAAAATAAATACTTGATTGTAGGTACCTACACATTTTACAGAAGGATTACATGTTGGTCAAACAAAACTGTACTCTTTTAGGATCTATATTTGTTTCAGATCGTCAACCATAGAAACGCAAAAATATAAGTATGAACTTTGAAAAAAATTGCATGTTATAGAGCACTATGAAATAGGTAAATTCTCAAGGCGAAAGTCGCACTAGTGTTTGTCCATAATTTCTACCGTAATTATTCAACATGTCACAGTTATAGGTCAGCTAAGAAATAAACCTAGCTTAAACGCAAAATTATTTAGAAGCATAAGCTTATTTTAAACATGAAATTTTCCGCGCGACTAAATTTTTTCATGCGACTGAATTTCGGGCGAGAGCATAATGATATGAAATGTAAATTAAATTATTTCAAGCGCTTTCCTTTTACAATTTATGGCTGTTTCATGGCGTAATGGTTTCTCACATAAATTCTTAAGTAGTAGGTATTTTTATTTTATCCGACAACGCTAAGGATACCGTCTGTGGGGTGTGTCGAAATTTTTATAGCGTCGTCTTGGGTGCATTAACATTATTATGATTTATTTTTCGATCTCTTTAAATCTCGTAGAGTTTTAGAGTCTTTTAGAGTCTCGCAGAGTCTCGTAGAGTTACGCAGGACATTTTTGAGATAAACCCGTACTCAGCTGCATTATAAAAGAAATAAGACATCGGGAAATCAACCTCACCCGCTTATCTTCTGATGTGCAGGTAATAGCAGCTGAAGTCTCCCTGAAAGAAATGCTCAGATAAAGGTCCTGGAAAGGAGATAAGAGTGAAAAGTTTTGTGTTTACAAAAGACACAAATCCACAATCTATCGAAAGGAATTCCAGTTAAATGCGAAAAATTTGATCTAAAAAAGCTGAGTACTGATAGCCCCAGGCATTTGCTTACCTGCCTTGCGGGCTAACACAATACTCCGCAGAAAGCACCATCTCCATTACTAGATTAGGGACAGCTTTTAGCACTTCGGACTCAACAAAGGAGCGCTGATTTCATTACGGAACCCTGCGGAAAGTGCGGCTTTGTTTCCAAAAATATTGTTACAGAACCCCAACATGGGTTAATGCTGTTGGGGCAAACTGTGGTTTTGTAAAAAAAGGTGACCGTTATCTGACTGCCAAACTTTGCGAAAAATATGTTACAAATAAATGGTTATTCGTTTTATTATGTATAAAATTTTTGTATAGGCCTATACCTAATAGGTCTACAACATGGGCTACATACGCATGCAAACGCTTGACGTTATCTTGTTCGCGTTTGAGCTCAAAATAACCAGCTTGTTGGTTCTTCGCCCGTACTAGCTACAACCGTCAATATCCATCGCTACTTTCAAGACTTGTATCGGCACTTTGAAAGTCTAGCCCCTATTTAGTGCTACAATTATTTAGTTATTTTCATTCTTTATTTTTAAAAGAATGGATACCCAACACAGGATTACACAACACAAATCAACGTACATTTAAAAGGAAATAAAAAAAAGGTGCTCCCATAATTATAGGGTACCACAGGGTTAGTAACCTCAGTCATAGTCCACAGATCATATAACCCTCAGTATGTTTATGCTAGTTCTATGCTCAGTAACCCCCAGTGTTGACGCCAATAAAAAAAAAATAAAAAAAAAAAAAAAACCCTCCAGTGTTTGACTACTGATATAAATCGTTCGATGAAGAAAAAACTCGTGAGCAATATCGACAGTTGTAATTTCTACACTAGGTACCTTTATCATTTACTAACTCTTGTGTACATTTTCTATACATTTTTGATGTCTCCTAGTTTTGAAAGATAATTGTATCTATTCGCTTGTTGCATATTTCTAAACTGACCTAATTTGACAGGTCAAAAATTATAGCCGTCCTTGTCGTTTCAGTCTATGAGAACGGGACGGCACCATTTTTAGTGCTGTCAAATTAGGTTAGTTTAGAAAAATGCAAGGTTTTTCTGAATGTGAAAATTCGTGTTAGGTTTTGAAGAGAAAATCCACCATTTTCTTTTCAAAACAAACCACAGCCGACTTGACAAATGACTTGACTTGACTTATATTATTACAATTATATCACTTGACATTGGCAAAATTGTCTGTCGAAATGACGGACAGAGGCCATTAACGAAGAGAAGAAGAAGAAGAAGAGGATGCCCGTTGTAGTTACCGCTGAGCTCTGAAAAAGATTAATGGAATAGTCTGAAAACTAGTTATTCTGGCTCGCAGAACCCGCTTCTGAGAATCTGAGGAGTTAGAAATCCTATGCCAAAAGTTACAGCGCAAAATACCAATTTGATTTTCGGAGAATGTCCCATTTTTAAATCGTATTATAACAAAGTTGGATTCAAATTGTTTAAAAAATAATACGCCATTCGATATTCAAATAAATCAGGCCTATTACAATATAAATTTCCATAAACGTTGTCAAAGGATTTCTAGCCATGTTCCGACAGCTCGTTTATGATAAAGAAATCCTTATTCAATTGTTATTACGTAGACTTGAGGAGCAGATTCGTATATAATAATATATGTTTGAGTCCGGATCAGTGCTTGAGCAATATAAGCGAAGACGGACCTAACTGTAAGTTAGCTGAGTAGCTGGTTCATCAAAGAATAATGCCAATAATTTTTATAGTTCAGGTATTATATAATAGAACGTATTAGTTTCGTTATGATCTGTGGTTTCGTGTTAGGCAGTTTAATTGTCTGGTCTTGTCTTTTACAGATGCTGTTCAATTTTCCTTTCTCTTTACAAAGAAAAGTTGTTATCAAATCTACAAAAGATTCTGGAAAGAAATTACAAAGTAAAATTCGTAATATTTCTATATTCAAAAGCAATTAGTTGCTATGTCGTCATCCACCGGACTAATTAGTAACTTCAAAAAGTAACTTATCGAACCCCAACTTCCTGAAATGGTAACTTTAAGAATAGATTGAATTTGCTTTAAGTTGCTAAATGAAATAATTATGCGATTTCAGTGTATTTTATCGCTCATTATTATTTTGGATTTATTTCTTCCAGAATGGCCAATATCCAAGATTGTTTTCCCGATATTACTTCCTTAAACATTTTAATCGTCCTTTAAGTGACAATATTAAAAAAAATTACTGCGTTGATTATTAGACAAGCAGACTAACAGCCAATCCACTCTTGGTTTACATAGAAGTGTGTGCAATTTGCAAAATACATTTTACGCCTCTCTCTGTTCCTTTACAGGCAAAAAAACACATAATTTTCTCATAAAACACGCTGGTGTCGGTACAAGATAATATAATTTTATAAGGCACCAAGCAAGCCTTGCATGTACATAATTGCCCTAAGGGTGTACTATAAAATTGAGCCTAAAAGCAAACAGTAATAAAAAGAAAGAAAATTATCGTTTAGCGAGAAAGGATCCGAGCATGGGGTTGAGTCGGGTTTTACTTATGGTTCAGAAATGGGGAAAATTCTTGTGGAAATTCATTTGGTAGGATTTGCAGCAGTTTAATATCGGTAATTCGGACTAAATTATTCGGTATTATGGGCCAATATTGCCAAAAAGCATACGTTTGCATCAAGCAGAAACGCCTGACTAAATACCAAAAAAAACCTACAATTTTTTTTCCCTTTGGTTCTCTCTCAACATGAAATCCTCAGTCCACCATTTTGGACACACCGTGGACAACGGACAATATTGATGACGTCATTGTGCCGGTTCTAACTAGATGCACTTTGTTCTGCAGAGTTGCGATTCCGCTGACGTGTGATGTGTTTCATCCGGACGCCAGCTTACACAGACCCTTGATCCAGAGGTCGGACGAAGCAAGTATCCGAGTGGATCGAGTAATGACAGTTCAGGTTAAGCTGGATGTGTTGCAGCGGCTCACAATATTGCATGTTCTGTTTATTGAATCGTATTCAGTTGGCGTAAAGTTTGTTTTTGAATGACAGTGTTTGAATTGGCTATTATTTTGCGACTGTTGAGAATGATCCGTCGATGGTGACGTATTGTAGGCTTTCCCGCGTTCGGCTGCAATTCGATGGAAATTCAGTAGAATTTTCCTAACTACGTTTATACTGAATCACTAGCCGCCTCCCGCGGCGTTGCTCCCATTTTAGACCCTTTAGGGTGCGACTTTTCAAAATTCCTTTCTTAGTGCACCTCTACACTATATAAGGATACTACCCTCCAAATTTCATACCTCTAGGACTTATAGTTTAGTCTGTGCGTTGATTCTCTGTCAGCTTCAAAAGAGTTTTATATAATTAAATATTTATGATGATTGTTTCTGTCACAACCTCGAATTAGGCAGAACAGGGAAACCTGTTTAAAGATGTCGAAAGCACTGCAAAAATTTAAATGAAGTGAACTCAAGAAAATTAAAAAACCGGTACCTATAGGACTAGTATAGTATTATATGATCTGTGGTATAGGTATCTTATGACAATGATACTTAAAATGGAAGATAACCATCAAAATTCCTCAAAGATCCTCATTCAGCCGGTAATGAATGACACAAGTCAACTAGAAAATGTTTTAGGGCCGTGTGCGCCAAACAATAAATCAGCCGTTTAGATTATTATAAACAGTGAAACCATGATCTAAACACCGTTAAATCTGCATTGAAATTTAGTCAGCGAAATAATCTATCTATCTATCTATACTAGGTATTAAAAAACTGTAAAAAAGCAAACAAACTAAAATTAAAGATATATGCATAAAAAAATTGCAGATCTACTCAATAAACGACTCTGATTCCGAAAATCAAGTTTGTCTGGTGGTTTGTTCGCGGATCACGCCTTAACTACTGGACCAATTTCAATGAAACTTATACCATTCAGAAGCCCTTTTTCCAGATTAAAACATAGGCTATATTTTATTGAAATCAAAGACGTGGATTCTTAGATACAGTTTGAACTCTCTAAACCAAAAGCAGCCAATGCATCGTAAGCTGGTTGACAGATATTTTGGTGCAAAGTTTCGCACGCGTACGCAGTCGCAGGTATCAGCTAGTAATTAAAATAATTTAGAATTTAATGTTAAGTTAGTTCTGTGGAACACAAGCAAAGTGTAGGTATTGAATGCGGTTGAAACTGGAGCAGCGCTGTAATGCCGATGGTTAGGTTAGAACTCGAACGTAATATTCTCAAGGCAACCGCGGAAACCCAGACGTCACAATGCGTCCAAGCACTGTCTGACGTAAGACGTAAACAACAACAGAGAGACACAAGTACCTATAGTTTACAGCTCTGTGGGTCGAGGGTATATCTATCTATCCATCTGTCTATATAATCATCAATCATCATCATCATCATCATCATCAATATATATAAAACTCTTTTGAAGCTGACAGAGAATCAACGCACAGCCTAAACTATAAGTCCTAGAGGTATGAAATTTGGAGGGTAGTATCCTTATATAGTGTAGGGGCGCACTAAGAAAGGAATTTTGAAACGTCACACTCTAAAGGGTAGAACGCGAGCAACGCCGCGGGCGACGGCTAGTACTATTATAAAACTGTAAAAAAAGCCAAAAACTATAATTAAAGATATGGATAAACGAAATATGCAGATCTACTAAATCAACGATTCTGATTCCAAAAATCAAGTTTGTCTGTTTGTTTGTTCGCGGATCACGACCAATTTCGACGACCAATAGGAAGCCCTTTTTCCGGATGCCTTAACTACTGGACCAATTTCGACGAAACTTATACCAATAGGAAGCCCTTTTTCCGGATTGAAACATAGGCTATATTTTATTGAAACAAAAGACGTGGATTCTTAGATACAGCTTGACCTCTTTAAATCAAAAGCAGCCTTTGACACGAGGTTCATCGTATGCTGGTTGACAGATATTTGTTGGTGGAAAGTTTCGCACGCGTACGAAGTCGCGGGTATCAGCTAGTAGTATTATATGATCTGTTCGATCCCCACTAAGAACCAACATTAATTTATGCTGTTTCTTATATTTTGTGGACACGCCCTCAAGGGACATGATCGGTGAGGCAATGCATTGCTTTAGGCAGAGGTTACCACTAATCAGGTGGATGTGAACGTTCGATCACTTACTCTCAAACTCTTCACCCAGCAATAAATGTCTAATGGTGTTGACACACGGCAATAGTTCCATCGTTTATTGCACCGCCACTGAGCTTCCACAAACACTTCGAAACAAAGCCGTGGCAATATCGCAATTGCTACTTTTTGCTCCCAACTGCTAACTGTAAAGCTGATTTCACACTTATTTTTTTTAGCTTATTTTTTTACAACTGAAGAAGCTAGCAAGCGTACAAAGTCACCAATGTTTTTTTTTATGATAAAAGTATTGGAACAAGCTGATAGCCCACCTGATGTTAACTGGTAACTTCTGCCTATAACAATGCATTACCTCACAAAGCAAGTCCAATGAGGACGTGCCCTGCAATGCAATGCACTTCGTCCATCACTCAGAGACGTAAAGATCTTGAAGTCTCATGTGCCTGTAATTACACCGGCGCCCTTACCCTTCAAACCGGAACACAGCAATGCGAGCATCGCTGCTTGGCGGCAGAAATAGGTACGGTGGTAGTACTTCCCCGGACGAGCTCTCACAAAGAGCTCTACTACTACTGTGTAGCGGCACTAGCGACACACGTGACGAAGGTAAATACGCTGGCAGGGACCTACGCGTGAGCTGAATTTACGTGGTGGGTTGCACACAAATTATAGCCATTTCAGCGGAAGTGTGTTCTCGCCTTAGTAGTGACTTCAAAATGCTCCATTGAAAAGTATTTGTTCCGTGCCGTTATAGTGGTCTGTGAGTTACAAAAGGCCCGAGCTCTTGGACCAAATGAAAAATCTTATAAAATGCTATTGTACAGAACGACTCTGAAGACCCTAACAAGGGTAAAACCATTCAAAATAGATTGGTCTTTAAAATAGAGGGATACTGATAGAATTTGAATTTAGCGAGAGTTTCCATATCACCTTAATCAGAATACCCTTAAAACGATTTAAAAACACAGTGTCATAGGAAAAAAGTCGGTCAGTGATTTTTCATTTAGTACGTAAATACAGAAGTAGGAACAAGCCGGTGCCTCAGTCGAAGGTTTTTTTTAATGAGATAAAATAAAAAGCGATGGAACAAGCAAATGACCCTCTGCATATAACATAGCTCTACCACATAGAGGACGTGCCGTGTGAGGCAATGCACAGCTCTGATCTCATGCGGCTGTAAATGCACCGGCACCCATCTTTAAGCCGGGACACAGCAATGCGACCATTACTGATTCACGGTAGAAATAGGCACGGTGGTAGTATTTCCCCGGACTTTTTCCACTGCGAGTATTAATATGTAGCGTCGTTTTCAAGTAATAAATGCTTTAACTTTTTCCAAAACCCGAACAATCTCTGTGCACTCTCGATCTAGCGACAAACACACTTTAGTTTCGAAACTTCAAGCACTACCAAGTAACTGAACCATCAAACAACCCACTAACAAAATATGATACTCATTAAAACTTGCAAGAGCCCTTCAGCTTGTCACAGGCACTGAAAGATACTCTTGAGAAAGTCGCGAGTTTCACTTACACTGCGGGCTCGGCCTGAAGTTTTGTGTGGAAGTCTGATAAGTAGCGATCACTGTTTACCTACTTGATAGTCTTGAAACTCATGACTTTGTTAGAGTTGGGACTTTAACGATAAGATGTTGCGATATTCATCGAATTAAATTAGCGCCGATATCACATTATGAACACAATCATTGATATTGTGACGACTCTATTATATTAATTCTGATAAAGAAATCGCTACCTAGATTTGAGTAAATATTATCATACGAAAATGAGTATTTGTTTTAACAAAATAAAATAAATGATCATTATAAGAAATATAAAATAAAACTATCAAAATAGCACAGATAAAAATAGGCACTATAGCCACCAGCCAAAACAATAAACAGTCGCTTAAGGGACAAACCCCTACTAAGCACGACGTACACGTCATAACACGTGTTTATATGAATCTAGATGGAGGTCTCATGACCGCGTGGGCACGTCGTCGCAGCTCATTACAGAATCACGCGCAGATAAGGACGACTCAGTGATTGGATGATATTCTAAGATAATAGCTCAGACTACCTAATTGAATATGCAGACGATGTGAGGTAGGAGCATCTGACACGCTTTTCACGTATTATCGCTATAGGTAGGTAAGGAAGGGTGCTTGTCCACCAGAGCCAAGCTAAGCTACATTGCTAAGGATGTGTTTGACATCCACCAATAGCGAAACAAAACACATTCTAACAATGTAGCTTAGCTTAACTCTGGTGGAAAAGCAACCTAAGTATGAATACATGCACCTTTCCTTATAATTTTTTTGGTCTTTACATCATTTTATTGAGGTGTGTCATACAGTCACATGGCATAATTATTTGCCACAATTCAAACCGCTAGTAATACACAATTTTGCAAATAAAACATGTTGTTGTTGAAGACTAGTTTTGACGTTTGCATTCCTATGACGTGAATTTAATAACGGCTGGTTTCCCTGTTGCGACAAACGACGCGCTAACATTTTTATTGAGTTACTGAGCAAAATATATAACAGGATAGTGTGGTCTAGGATGCCATTCAGTCATCACCTCTCAAACAAAGCTAACCAGGAAATAATTTAATTTCAAGCTCAAGCAAGATGTTTGTGAAAATCTGCCTGTTTTTGTGTCTAGTGGGGTGTGTCTTAGCTCTCCAAAGTGGGGACCTCGAGAAATATGGTCCCTTCAGAATGATGCTGAACTCACCCATCATAAATTGTGTCCAGAACAGAAGCCTGCATTTGGACGTCAACGAGACAATCCTGTACTTCTATGACTTTGCCAAAACCTTCAATAAATCTTTCCCAATTCATGACGCAGCTGAAGGAATCCTGAAACTTGCGGGTCTTGATAAGTCCCGACAATTCATCATGTTTGTTGGCGGCTTCACCTCAGCCATCCACAAAGATATAGAAGAACAAATGCGCGACGCTTACAGAACCCATCCTAACAGTTACTTCATGATACCAGACCACGCCAAGTATACGTACAATGCAGGAGGCACTGGCATCAAGAGTTACGAACGATCAGTCACGTACGTCCACGCTATCGGTAAAGCCATTGGACACATGCTTACAGTTCTGAAGAATGGAGGAGTCAGCCCAAAGAACATCCACTTGGTTGGGCACAGTTTGGGAGGACAGATTGTGGGGCATGCTGGAGCAACTCTTATGAACGCTACTGGTGAAAAACTTGGACGAATAACTGCCTTAGACCCTGCAGGACCTTGTTTTGCTACTAACAGCGTGGAAGACCAAGTGAGGTCAGGATTAGCTGATCACGTGGACATATACCATTGTAATTCAGGAGGTCTTGGAAGCTCAAGCCTTCTGGGTGATGTGGACTTCGTGATCAACAGACGCGGGGAGGTCCAGCCAAATTGCAATACTCCATTCATACCGGTCCTTTTCGGTTCGTCGAAGGCAGCTTCTTGCAACCACAGGTTCTGCGTCGATGTCTGGACAGCTTCGGTGAAGAACTCGCAAATCTTTAAAGCCTACAAATGTGACTCGTATGGTAAAATTAATCGAGATGAGTGTACCAAAGTTTCGACAATCGCCGGCTCCGCTAACACTGGTACAGAAAAAGGAGTCTTCTACTTCTCTACTGAGGACCATGACATGACTAAGGTGAGATAGTAATTTGCCGGTGATGTAGAACGTATAGTTCAAAAAACAAAATTAATGATAACGAGGAGTTTCCACCAAGGTCACAAGTTCCTATGAAATAAGTTTAGAAATTATGATTAGTTTTTAGAATATCCATAGCAAAGTTCCTATTAGGTTATCATTTTGAAACTGCTGGCCAATTTCATAGTATATTGTCGTTGTATAAGTGTAGATAAATAAATAAATAACATAGTACAGTAATTGCATATACGTAGGTACGTGTTATAAACCCAACATGTAAGCCTCTAGTCTAGGCCATAATCAAAAAACGATGCTATTGTTTTTAAATCATTACATATACCTACCCATATCTGTCTAACACGAGTACCAAAGAAATAAAAAATAAAGTAATAAATACTTAAAAATTAACATAATATATTTTATTACTCGCACACCATAAAATCTAAAAATGTAGAGCTACAAAGATATATACACTAATGACTAACATTATTTAAAAATATTAACATTTTAGAAAACATCATAGTGCTCATTGCGTAAATAACCGAGCCCATGCACTTAGGGGGTTTACCAATACTGTGTAGAACTCGACTGTTTTCCAATTTACTTCCAAATTCGAAAGAGTAACATAACTATGTACCTACTTAGTACATATCTAAAGGAGAGCGCTCGCCACATTTTGTCATTACGTGGTTGCTCGTTCTAAAGACATCCCACTCCCACCTCACTGTACAGTTACAGTAGAGAGAGACTGTGTATTTTATAACAAAAATAATGTTCGTGAAAGTTTGTGTTTTGTCGTGTGTAGTGGCCTGCATATTAGGAGTTCCATGGAGTAGAGGGGATTTAGAAAAATATGGACCTTTTAGAATGGTGCTAAATTCACCAATGCTGAAATGTAAGTAGGATATCTACCTATACCTGAATCAATTTACTATAAAAGACATTTATTTGTGACAAATAAGGTAGAATACAAAGAGAACACACAACAAAGAAGAGGTAAAGAGTAGTAAAAATAACACAGATAACCGATGAGCATACAGATAACAATGATGACGGATACAGATTGATTGAGACTAATGCTAGAGCTACAAACGAAACAATTACAATGCTAAAATTAAAATTAAGCGAATGTGTGTTCCCCAAAGTCCTTCGTCACAAAATGGCGTCCAACTCAGCATTTGCTGTGCTACCGTGGCAGCACAGTAACATGAATCTGTAAATAGTCTAGCCATAATTTACATAAATAGAAAGAGTGATATATAGTAGGGTAGCTACTATATGTATATCACAGCTACCCACCTTCAACTATGTCCACAGTTAGGTATTGTTCTCGCAAACACTCGTCTTGTATTTACAGTGTAATAAAGTAGGTACCTTTGTCACGGTAGTACTAAAATACAAACAAACGTTATCAGTTAAGATTGATTACTGTTATTAATAGACTCATTAAATCAAAATGTTGTTGTTAGATCAAAATCATTGCTTTGCCACCACAAAATATCAAATAGACAACCTCTAATGTGGAAGCTAGACTCGTTTATAAAACCGATTGCAGCCTATAATGATAACTTTATCAGCATGGTCTAGGTATCTATTTAGCCTGTATGCACCCACTGCTAGGTAAAGGCCTCCTCTTTAGTACGCCAGTCTCTCCGGTCCTGTGCGAGTCTTCTCCACTGCTGCCCAACTATGGCCACAATATCATCGGACCATCGGATCATCGGCGGGTGGTCTGCCTCGTGGTCTCTAATGATAAGTAGTGATTTTTCCACAGGTGTCCAGAACAGGACCTTGGATCTAGACGTCAGCGGAACCTTCATCTACTTCTACGACTTCTCCAGAAACTTCACAGAGTCCTATCCAATCGCTGACGCAGCCAATTACATTCTAAACATCAAAAACTTGGATAAAAGCAGGAAGTTTATCCTATTCGTCGCTGGCTTCAAGTCTCAAATATTAAAAAAGACGGAGACACAGATCCGAGAGGCCTACAAAACGTATCCAAACAGCTACTTGATCATACCCGATCATTCACCGTACACTAACAATAATGACGGGAATATGAAAGGGTATAAAACAGCAGTTATGCATGTACACTACATTGGAAAAGCTTTGGGAGAACTGCTAGCAGACCTGACGAAAGGAGGAGTCAGTCCAAGGAACATGCACTGTGTTGGACATAGCTTAGGAGGCCAAATGCTAGGGCATACCGGAGTCACATTCTTTAACCTAACAGGAGAAAAGATAGCTAGGATTAGCGCTCTTGATCCAGCTGGGCCTTGCTTTACAAAGAACTTCATTCACGAACAGGTGCGGTCTGGAGTAGCTGAGTTTGTGGAAGTTTACCACTGTAACTCAGGTGGATTGGGTTCCTCCAGTATTCTTGGAGATGTTGACTTTATAATCAACAGAAAAGGGGAAACTCAGCCGAACTGTGGAACGCCGTACCTTCCTGGTATTTTTGACTCTCCGAAGGCAGCGACATGCGCACATAGAACTTGCGTGGATGTGTGGACAGCGTCTGTGAAGAACAAGGAGCTGTTCCCGGCTTACAGCTGTGATTCTTACAAGAAATTTAAGGACGGAAAGTGTGGTTTACAGAGGACACTAGCTGGTGCCTGGAGCCCTGGTACCGCTCGAGGAGTTTTTTATTTCTCGACCAAAGACTATGACTTAAAAGCTATTAGATAAATTCTTAACATTTTCTTAGCAAGACATTTTGCAGCCATTTCTACCTGATATATTTCTAAAGAACTTACAGTGAACTATATACTAAGTAAAGGCTTACCTTTACTTAGTTACTTTACTTATAAAGTACCACCTAAAATCATCTTTTTCAGATGCTTGCTTATGTCTATTTAAAATGGTCTTTGATGGTCTTAGTACAAGAAGGTTAGGTACATATTATTATGCACTGTCGCTTATATCCGAAAATATTTTATACAAATAGAATGAATTATATTAACAAACGTAAGATTTTTTATAAATACCTATGTATTTTTGCATCCAATAAATCCCAAAGACTCTGTTAACAATAAAACGTAAAACCAAGAAGCGGCGGCTTACCCTTTGTTCTTTACACAATTAAGCCGCGAAATGAAATTAATGTGAAATATTTGCAGTTAATTAATTTCCGCGAGCATTTCACAACAATAGAAGGGTAAGAGCCGATGCGCTTCCTTGAGGAACACCGCAAGGAATAAGCGGAAAACTTATTCTGACATGAGCTTTATTAACCAACTTCTAAAAAAGGAGGAAGCTCCCAATTCTTGTTTTTTTATTATCTTTATTTATTTAATTAGAACGGTCACACACAACCAATTACACTAATTAATTAAACACTACCAATTAAAAATGTCAAAACACAAAAATTAAATAGATAAATATATTCATTTCAATTTTTTTTCTTTGTTTCCTAGTGTAGTCTAACTACTAATAGTGACATTTTAAAGTGTGTTTTTGCTCGCACTTGTGGTCACTTTTAGCGGTTCCAAATTCCAACTACTTTTACCGTCACCGTCTTGCATGATTTATTTTATTTATTTTATTAATAAGAGTATCTAACAGGGATAACACACTAAAGTCCAAGAAAGATAAACAAAGGTTATTTCCCTAATTATAGGATACTAGAGGATTTTTAAGGTATTCAACTCTAGCGATCAGAATCAATGCGTTAAAGCCATTTTTTGCCATTGGTAAAACGAAATACATCTTCATATTAGAAATGGTTAATCCTAGTTTGGGTATCAATGTTGTCAACCAGGAAAAACAACAATGTAAACCGATAAAAAAAAAAAAAAAATGGTGCGTAAAATAATTTTAATTTGAATAGAGCTACGAATGCTTCGCTTATGAACTTGCGTCAGTTTTCCGTTGAATCGGCCATGTTTCCCTTCCGATGGAAAGCAGCTATTTCATTAAAATACTCGACAGATAGTTGGAGACGGGCTACATTATCTGATTTACTGCATATTGCTAAACTTGGTGCCGCCTTTCACGACCTTCCCTGATACGAAATCACGCGATTCGGTTTTCTCGAATCCCTCACTTAGATCGGGAGAAAATTCAAGGACTAGATAAACGGTAAATCATACAAAGTTAAGCCTTTGTCATTTCACTTTCCCATAAAAACAATAATATGGGGTCCAGCGGTCTGACTGGCAAGTTTTTTTGGTAATGGAAATCAAAAGCTTTAGTTCCTATTTGTATACCTACACTAGCGAAATCTACAATGTTTCTAACCTAATAAGTTAAAACCAGCCACTATTAACCCGGGAATTAAAATTGCACAGGGAAAAAAAGTAAGCACACCTACCTGTGCCTTGATCACGCACGAATAAATGTGACAATCGCAAACGTATCGTAATGCAAGCGTATCCGAGATACACTGCGCGGTGACACTACGACGGTTGGCAGTCCAGCTGGCATTGACGCGCAATATAACTCGAATACGTTAACGCGGCGACTGTCAGATTTATTCGTGATCAAGGCACTGATTGTGAGAATGACGAAGTCTGAACTCCAATTACCATTGCGCTTAGCGGTCAGACTGCCGAAATTGTAGATAAATCGTGTGTTCTCCTCATAGTTACCGACAATAAAATATCTTTGGCTATATTTTTTTCCACCGCTCAAGTTTTAACAGTTTCTCAAGTGCTTTGACATGAGAGTGACTTCACATCACTCATGTTTGTTTAATGTAAAGGTGTTTAGTATTCTGTGACTTTCCGTCACAAGAGAACAGCAAACAAGTGTAACATAGTACATTATTCGAGTTTTCACATATTTTGAAACAACACATAGCATTTTTATTTTAATAGTTTTTCTTGTGCTAATGTGAGTATTATTGTTTAATATTGGTGGAATTTTAACCAATAATACTTAGGTCGTAACATAAAGTGTGAGCCATTGGAATAAATGTGTGTAAAGTGGTTTTTCTGAATGTGAAAATTCGTGTTAGGTTTTGAAAAGAAAATCCACCATTTTCTTTTCAAAACAAACGACAGCTGACTTGACAAGTGACTAGACTTGACTTATTTATTACAATTTTAACACTTGACATTGGCAAAATTGTCTGTCGAAATGACGGACACAGGCCATTATTGAAGAAAAGAAGAAGATCCAGGTATATGGCTAGTTACGACTCACTCGCTGAAGTTAATTCTACAGGCGCTAAAAAAAAAACCAAGTCAGAGCAAAAATCTGCGTACTGCCTACACGTAGAATGGGGGGCAATCTGACCCCCATTCTCATTCATTCGGTAAAATCGCAAAGATCATCGATATTGTGTAATGTCGATAGAGTGTTTGCAACTTTTATAATACCTATACAAACGTTGCCAAACAGAACGGGGCAGGCAGCCCGGTGCTTGCCCTCACTAAACCAGAATTTCATACAGCGTCATAACGAACTTGTCTAATGCAGTACTGCATTTGAGCATTGTACGTACGATGTCACTAGTGAAGGAAGCTCATGGTTCGTAATGCAGTAAGATGCACTTAGCACGACGCGACTTGACAGTCTTTGTTGCAAAAATTTGTGTACGCCTGGGAGTGAACAAAAGCTTTGAGAAACGCTGGAGGAAAGCTTTTAGTAGTTTGGTGCTTTTAAAATGTAGTGTTGCATACGACATGTCCACTGGGAGTACATGAAGTGCTATAAGCATTACAGTTTGTCTGTTTGTTTATTATAAATTATACAAGAATAAACAATGGTGAAATAAACATTAACCCCCTATCTTATAAAAAGTTAGAGTAGACATTATGTCTTGATTACGTATGTTAAACAAGACATAATGTCTACTCTATCTTTTTATAAGATAGACCATAAATATATACGGAAATGATAATAATATAGGAAAATACAGGAAGACAATTTGAGCCTTATAAAAATTCCAATTGTCCTATATAAAGCTACCTAAACGACGTCAAATTATCTTTATTTACAGTCACGGCACCGTATTCTAAAAGAAATAAAATTAATTCAGTTTTCAAAATGATATCCCCCTAATTGCCCGTTTCAATTTGAGTTATTTGCTCCGCAGTACTGTTTAATAAATGCTGTTTAATGTTGTGATATTTAGAAGGAAGCGCTAGCTTATAATGGCTTTTCCCGTATTCGCAAATAACATTAAATAAAAACGTTTATTCACCGCAGCCCCTACTTAATCCACTGCCTCTCTCGTTCACTGAAGTTTGTATGAGTTGGCTCTTTGTCTAACCTTGAGCTTAGACTTTTGAGACCATGTTTGTACACCATAGGTTAGTTTATATAATCTGGGCCATAGCTAAAAACGGGCAGAATAATGTCGATGAATTTTTAGAGATAGAGGAACCTTTCACCAGCCTCTCCATGGACCATAGGCTCATGCAGGCGTTTTCAACACGGCGGCGTTCGACTTCTGCGTCCTGCCGGTTTTTTAAGAAAGTACGAAAAAAACTTTTATTGCTCACACTTATAAATAGGAGGGTACATGTACCCACATTTAGGTAGGTAGGTACTTAGGTATAGCCTAAAAATCATGGGTAGATAGGTACAAGTAAACAATAAAAATAAGTAAAATAAAAGCAAACAATGGATAATTATAATATCTAATCTATCATTAAATTACTAATAACAAACAAAAAAATTATGCTAGTACCTACGGAGACTAACGCCACTTGTCCACCAACGCCGGCACCGACGGCACGGCACCGGTAAGGCACTACCAGGGCAATACAAAACACGCGAACGGCGAAAAGCAGTGGTGTGGACTAACCTAACCTCAAGACTAAAGAGTTCGGAGCAAAAAGTACAGTACAGTACATTTACTGGATTGAAAATTGACTTCATGACAGGCCGGTCTGATTACGTCATGGTTTGGCTTGGAGGATTGCGACTTTGAGTCCTTTGTTGTATTTTATGTGACCACAAAATGGTTGCTGGCTTAACCATTAGCCAGTTTAAGCTCAGCTTAAGCTCTTTACTTCCTGCAAGTTCGCATTTGTGAATCCATTATCAAAACTTGGGTATGGGTAATCTTACAATAGACCTTGGGTTCTAGCTATCCGTTCTGCATGATAGTTCGGCATGTTACTTCACTCGCAAAAAAAAAACCTATCAGTTGTGCGTTTTCCGTATGGTTTTCCATATGGTTTTTCGAAACACCCTCCTCGACGAAGATTTCGTCAAAATAACGCTATAAAATAACTAAGCGGTAACAAATATATTTTGAACAAAAAATAAAGAGTTCTAAATCTATTATTCAGTTTCCAAGTAAACACTGCTAATTTACGATCTTGCAAGAATTGGCTTCTATAGCTTTTTGCGACTTTTAAAACTAATAGGTAATTACTGTGAATATGGAAACCACAACCTCGACACCAAATCAGTGCGCAGGTTAGATAAACTTTTTCTTATTCAATTTATTCCTAAGAAATTAATGTTAAACAATTTTATTCCTAAAGTACGTTCTTACCTAACACTGAATGCGATATGCAATTTCCGAGTAACATTCACAATATTTCTGAAGGTTACTCTGTTACGGACGGACCATGCAATGTTACGAATAATAATCGTTCGTCATGTCTTCAACATGGTGCTTTACCATTCTGCATCAAATCAACCCATCTCGCATGTCGCGATAGGTACCTTAGATTAACATTGACGTGAACTTTTGCAAGTATAATTTTTATTATTTACCTTGTATTTTGTATTTACACTTGCCTACAAGGAAGGAAAACGTATTTTCCTCATGGTGGTGTCAGGAAATGCGGACGACGACGTTTACAAAATAGAGTAAGAAACGCGAAAGCTATGTAATAGGCCTATTGCATATAATTAAGATGATTTACACAGCGTCAGAGGCCACTATTTACCCATGCCCCGATGATCGGGCCGCTGCAATGCCTGTAATGATTAATTTAGCGAGGGAACACGGCGAGTGGGGTGAAGAGGGGGAGGACTTTACCCAGCAGTGGGACGGAACAAGCTAATAAAAAAAAGTCTTATAAATTATGTAGTCATAAAGACACGTTTTTTTACCTATACCTACTTATACCATGCAGCATATTGCGACATTTAAGTTAGTACTTACTGAAACGTTTTAGGTAGGCACATATTTTAATTCTTAAATTCTTTATTGCACACATAAACATATAAACAAGCAAGTTAAAACTAAAGATATGTACAAAGGCGAGCTTAACCCTAATAAGAGTTTTCTTCCAGCAAACCTTTGAGGCAAAGGAGAGGATTAGAATAGAGAGGTAGTATTGTGTACCAAAGAAGTATTAGAGGGTATTTCAATGTTAAACTAAACCTACAAACTAATATAAACTACATAAACATAACATATAAATATACGTACCATACTAAACTATATACTAACCTGACATAGTAAATATATATATATACCAGTATAAATAAATACCTACCTATATATAAATATATACCTATAATATACTAATAATTTACAAAGACAAATAGTGCTCTTTTACTCTGGTTTTGAAAATGTTAAGTGAGGGGCTGGCGCGGATGGCGTGGGGGATTGAATTCCAGAGGTTCACATATTTTGTGAAAATAATTCTTATGCCGAGTTACTTATTTATATTTACATTTTATCATTTAGATAATTATATATTTAAATTCGTCAGAAAAAAATATAATATTGCCTCGCCTACTCCAGAATGTTTTAATCTCCATAAACTGAGTTTTTGCAGTTATTTCCACTACTCAATCATGCAACACTATGTCAAGCACGTGTCTCGACACAAGTGAGCGTTTATTCGTAAAATAAATCCGGGAAAACTCCACAATTTACGGTAGATTTAATTCGATCGTAGCGCGGCGCGAAATATTTGCGTTCCGCCTGGCAACGCTCGAACAGACGCATCAGAACAGCTGCTTCACTAAATACTAGTGAAGAACTCAATCCATATATTAAGTTATTTGTACAGATAATGTATTTTGCACATTATAAGATATTTTTCTTGTGTCGTATAAGACACGCGCATACAAATTTTTTCTTGTCTTGTGTTCGTCTCCTATAATCAATATATATAAAACTCTTTTGAAGCTGACATAGAATCAACGCACAGCCTAAACTACAAGTCCTAGAGGTATGAAATTTGGAGGGTAGGTTCCTTATATAGTGTAGGGGCGCACTAAGAAAGGAATTTTGAAAAGTCGCACCCTAAAGGGTCCAAAATTAGGGTCAAAGATTTAAATCAAATAATGCGTTTCTTTTATATACCGTACATAGAAGATCCTTGAAAATTGGTACATAGATTCCTCAAATAAAATGACCCGACACGTGTTTCAGGATTTCTAAAAATTTTCAAAACTCAATGTATATAACACTCTTTTGAAGCTGGCAGATAATCAACGCACAGCCTAAATTATAGGTCTTAGAGGTATGAAATTTGGAGGGTAGTATCCTTTTATAGTGTAGAGGTGCACTAAGAAAGGAATTTTGAAAAATCACACCCTAAAGGGTCCAAATCTAGGGTCAAAGATTTAAACCAAATAATGCGTTTCTTTTATATACCGTACATTATAGACCCTTGAAAATTGCTACATAGATTCCTCAAATAGATTTACTGGACACGTGTTTCAGGATTTAAATTTTTTTGAACTGAAGGTACAGAATTCTTTCAATTGATGAAAAATTATAACCAACGCTTTTATTTAATTAAACATGGCTTAAGACGGTTCAACCAGGTAAAATACAAAAAAGTGCATCTTAAGGTCCCAAGGGCAAGGTCTAAAAATAGGCAGACCTTCAGAATAAAAGAATGGTAGGGTATCATTTCAAAGTGTTTTTAGTGACCAACCCGTTTGATAACATTTCTTTAAGGTCCTAGCAATTACACTACCATATTCCAACGTATTTAAGGGCATTTGCCTGCATTAAGCTCTAAAATATTACAAAAAAAATTAACTGGTTAGCAAAAATAGCACTAGGTCCTGCCGCCATAATCCAACACGTTTAAATATACAAAAACACTAATAATTTGACAGCAAAGGCTTCACAAACACAACCAAAAAAATTCCAGCTACCGCAATGCCTCCCACCATACTCCGATATGTTCAAAGGTTTTAAAAAAACAAAGTCATAATTGGATAACATACAGCTTAAAAACATATCAAAACATTTTCCGATGTTAAGAGTTAATAAAAAACATAGGTTGACGATATTATAGGCCTCAAAAACATGACAAAAAAAATTTTCGGCTACCGCAGCATCTGCCCCCACACTCCAACATGTTAAGAGTTAATAAAAAACATAGGTTGACTATATTATAGGCCTCAAAAACATGACGAAAAAAATTTTCGGCTACCGCAGCATCTGCCCCCACACTCCAAAATGTTAAGAGTTAATAAAAAACATAGGTTGACTATATTATAGGCCTCAAAAACATGACGAAAAAAATTTTCGGCTACCGCAGCATCTGCCCCCACACTCCAACATATTAAGAGTTAATAAAAAACATAGGTTGACTATATTATAGGCCTCAAAAACATGACGAAAAAAATTTTCGGCTACCGCAGCATCTGCCCCCACACTCCAAAATGTTAAGAGTTAATAAAAACATAGGTTGACTATATTATAGGCCTCAAAAACATGACGAAAAAAATTTTCGGCTACCGCAGCATCTGCCCCCACACTCCAACATGTTAAGAGTTAATAAAAAACATAGGTTGACTATATTATAGGCCTCAAAAACATGACGAAAAAAATTTTCGGCTACCGCAGCATCTGCCCCCACACTCCAACATGTTAAGAGTTAATAAAAAACATAGGTTGACTATATTATAGGCCTCAAAAACATGACGAAAAAAATTTTCGGCTACCGCAGCATCTGCCCCCACACTCCAAAATGTTAAGAGTTAATAAAAACATAGGTTGACTATATTATAGGCCTCAAAAACATGACGAAAAAAATTTTCGGCTACCGCAGCATCTGCCCCCACACTCCAACATGTTAAGAGTTAATAAAAAACATAGGTTGACTATATTATAGGCCTCAAAAACATGACGAAAAAAATTTTCGGCTACCGCAGCATCTGCCCCCACACTCCAAAATGTTAAGAGTTAATAAAAAACATAGGTTGACTATATTATAGGCCTCAAAAACATGACGAAAAAAATTTTCGGCTACCGCAGCATCTGCCCCCACACTCCAAAATGTTAAGAGTTAATAAAAAACATAGGTTGACTATATTATAGGCCTCAAAAACATGACGAAAAAAATTTTCGGCTACCGCAGCATCTGCCCCCACACTCCAACATATTAAGAGTTAATAAAAAACATAGGTTGACTATATTATAGGCCTCAAAAACATGACGAAAAAAATTTTCGGCTACCGCAGCATCTGCCCCCACACTCCAAAATGTTAAGAGTTAATAAAAACATAGGTTGACTATATTATAGGCCTCAAAAACATGACGAAAAAAATTTTCGGCTACCGCAGCATCTGCCCCCACACTCCAACATGTTAAGAGTTAATAAAAAACATAGGTTGACTATATTATAGGCCTCAAAAACATGACGAAAAAAATTTTCGGCTACCGCAGCATCTGCCCCCACACTCCAACATATTAAGAATTAATAAAAAACATAGGTTGACTATATTATAGGCCTCAAAAACATGACGAAAAAAATTTTCGGCTACCGCAGCATCTGCCCCCACACTCCAAAATGTTAAGAGTTAATAAAAAACATAGGTTGACTATATTATAGGCCTCAAAAACATGACGAAAAAAATTTTCGGCTACCGCAGCATCTGCCCCCACACTCCAACATATTAAGAGTTAATAAAAAACATAGGTTGACTATATTATAGGCCTCAAAAACATGACGAAAAAAATTTTCGGCTACCGCAGCATCTGCCCCCACACTCCAAAATGTTAAGAGTTAATAAAAACATAGGTTGACTATATTATAGGCCTCAAAAACATGACGAAAAAAATTTTCGGCTACCGCAGCTTCTGCCCCCACACTCCAACATGTTAAGAGTTAATAAAAAACATAGGTTGACTATATTATAGGCCTCAAAAACATGACGAAAAAAATTTTCGGCTACCGCAGCATCTGCCCCCACACTCCAACATATTAAGAATTAATAAAAAACATAAGTTGACTATATTATAGGCCTCAAAAACATGACGAAAAAAATTTTCGGCTACCGCAGCATCTGCCCCCACACTCCAAAATGTTAAGAGTTAATAAAAAACATAGGTTGACTATATTATAGGCCTCAAAAACATGACGAAAAAAATTTTCGGCTACCGCAGCATCTGCCCCCACACTCCAACATATTAAGAGTTAATAAAAAACATAGGTTGACTATATTATAGGCCTCAAAAACATGACGAAAAAAATTTTCGGCTACCGCAGCATCTGCCCCCACACTCCAAAATGTTAAGAGTTAATAAAAAACATAGGTTGACTATATTATAGGCCTCAAAAACATAACGAAAAAAATTTTCGGCTACCGCAGTATCTGCCCCCACACTTCAATGTGTTAAGAAAAAAAAAAAAACATACGTTGACTATATTATAGGCCTCAAAAACATGACGAAAAAAATTTTCGGCTACCGCAGCATCTGCCCCCACACTCCAACATATTAAGAGTTAATAAAAAACATAGGTTGACTATATTATAGGCCTCAAAAACATGACGAAAAAAATTTTCGGCTACCGCAGCATCTGCCCCCACACTCCAAAATGTTAAGAGTTAATAAAAAACATAGGTTGACTATATTATAGGCCTCAAAAACATAACGAAAAAAATTTTCGGCTACCGCAGTATCTGCCCCCACTTTTCAATGTGTTAAGAAAAAAAAAAAACATACGTTGACTATATTATAGGCCTCAAAAACATAACGAAAAAAAAATTCTGCTACCGCAGCATCTGCCCCCACACTCCAACATGTTAAGAGTAAAAAAAAAACATAGGTTGACTATATTATAGACCTCAAAAACATAACGAAAAAAATTTTCAGCTAATAAAAGCAGCAGAAAATGGGGTGTATGGTGTCAATATAAATATTTTATTGACAGATATGAGTCGAAGGATTATTATTTCGATAATATCTTAAAAAGTATCCCACGTTTTTTATTAAATAAAATTAAAAAAATCATATTTACACTATGATTAACTTATATTTATAAAAAAAATAACACTATTCTTAATTCAAATTTATTATAATTCATTTTAAATTGTTAAGTTTGGTTTCTATATAAAGCGTGTTTTTTAGTTTTTTTTTAACTATTATTTATATCGTGTAAAGTTCGGACATTCCTATAAAAGCTATAGAACACAATACAATTATTATTCCAATTTTTTCACTCCATAAACTTCGGAGATAGAGGGGAAGGACAATGTCATTGTTAGGATACTTTACATCATAAGTCAAAAACAATGCGTGATAACAAAAAAATAAATATTATCTTAGAATCCACAAAACATCAAGTCAATAGCTCTAATAGTTTTTGGGATAATAGGTACGGTTTGTAACAGACGCACGGACGGACAGAGTTACACTATAAGGGTAGCGAAACCCTACGGGATCGTAACCCCAAAAACATTTTTGGCTATCAGTGCACCTTCCACTATAGGTAACAAAAAAGTCATAGTTCGACTACATCGGCCACAAAACACAACGGAAAAAAAAAACGGGACGACAGCACCTCCTACATAAACATAACAAAACATTTTGGCTACCGCAGCATCTGACACAGCACGCGTACGAAGTCGCGGGTGACAGCTAGTTTATAAATAAGCCAAAGCGGACTAGAACAGACATGATAGAGGATAAAAAGTTGCCTCTTGAGCCTCATTAAACACTCACAATCAAACCTCACAGAATCCATCATGCAATAGAGTCGATTAACATCTAACGCCCGCTCAATATCGATCAATTTCTTTTACATAATCTCTCTAATACCGTTCCCTATGACCCTATTTGCAATGCTGGGTCTATGAGTAAAGGTATAACTGACAATGAGTGTCCCAGCTGTAAGCTGCACGAGCTATGGCTTGGAAAATACAGCGGAGCGGCAAATTGAGCGGACTCCCCGCGGCGAAAAGGCCAGAGCTGCCCGCAGCGGCGCACTTTTGTTTTTTTAATGGCATGTCCAATAAGGTGAGCATTGTTGCAAGGAGAGCTAACATAATTGATGCCTATATCTTGTAGTAGAGGTTTCTTCAGGAGTCTTCATATCTATATTTTTTTTTATTTAATACTTTATTTAACATTTTTTTACAAAGGATGGAAGTTAATGCTGAATTTTACTCGTAGATCAAAAAATGTTTCGTCGATGATTTAATCATAATCATAAATACTTTAGTAGCATCAATGCGTGTACATAAAGGTCTTAAGAGCTATTTAATAGAGGCACACATTCCCCGCTGCTGGGGTGCAAATGGAAACGTAGTTGAGAGTAGACATTAGAATTTAAAATTTGCGAGTAATGTCAAACAACGAAATACAAAAAAATACCAAAAATGCTTTTTCGATAGGTACACATTACACCTCGGTATGTTTTCCTACATTTTTTCAAAAGTGTTTTATATTGCGCACATTGCTGTTACTAGGTACTAATTTAAAAGTACAAGTTAATCTAACGAGCTCTATCGAAATTGAGAAATATAAGTTGGGGACATTACTCCGAGGCACTACTGGTAGATAGTTCTATTAGCATTTCCAATTCCACACACAACTCCGATTCCTGCAGTTGCACTGAACATGAGCACAACAATTCTAAATTCTATTCCACCTGGCGTCGGTTTGCTAATTTGTAGCAACATAGAAATGAACGTAGTGGGTAAGTACCTATTTGTCTATGCGGTAAAGTCTTCAGTAGGTACAATATCCTATCGAAATTGTCTTACGCCCTGCGTCCTAAAAGACAGATGGAGACATCCAAAAAATTATAGGCAGAGACATCATGGGCACCAGTTTCATCAAGCGGGCACCTGCTTGTTCCATCCCTCATATGTGTTTCACTACCTATGTTGTCTTCAGACAAAAACATGAAATCGTACCTATAAACATAATATAGGAACGTCTTAAGAGAGTCAATGCAATCGAACCCGCGGGCAAAAACATAGTTTCAAATAGTCATTACCTTAGAAATGGCAAATGTTAGCAGATTATTTCCCGAAACACATTAGCCGAATGCATGTGCACAGCAATTTATTGTGGTGTCTTGCTCTCTGCTGGTTGTTAGGGGCTGGTTACACACTAGTCCTTACAATACAAAATTTACTAGTACCTACAAGAGTTTAACAAACGAATACTCGAGTGGAGACCGCGTTTAGGCAAGCGTAGTGTAGGACGCCCTCCGGCTAGGTGGGGTGACGATCTGAGACATGTAGCCCGATCTTCGGAGTAGCAGAAGACCGGGCCCAGTGGCGCGTCTTGGGAGAGACCTATGTCCAGCAGTGGACCGATATAGGTTGATGATGATGATGATGATGAAGAGTTTAACTATAAACTATACTCCATTTTATCTTGTAGGGGATCTTTTGTAAAGACCATATAACAGTTTTCTGACGAGCAAAAGTTAGTTTCAAGTTCCAATATGAACCTACCTTTATATAATTTCCTCAAAGCTAGAGGGTTGTGGATTCTCTCTCTGCAAATGATAATGAGTTAGAACTAGAACTTCATGTGCTAAAGTGTCATTTACTATGGAATTATGGTCTAAGAACGAAGTACTTCAATTAGTAGTTAAGACAAATGTTTCCCCTGACCGGATCCTTTAAAAACATGTAGGTTTTATAACAGCGTCTAAAAAGACTGAACTTCGACTCTAGAACTCTCTACAAATTACAAGCTCGATGTCGGTTATAGCATCATCATACAGGTGTCAAACCTCAGGCGGTAATACCTCTGTCTTCCGTGCTGTGAGTCGTGGCTTCAATTCCTACTAAGAAAAAACATTTGGGTGTGCCAAACATAGATGGTTCTATGTCTGGGTGTTACTAAGTTATCTATCAGCGATCTAGTTCGCACTAGCTACCCACTTACTATAACCTGAGAGAGACCTGTGAGAGGTGATCCTATCTACCTTCATATTTCGCTTTTCTTAAGGTTTTTTTAGTAAAACAATATTTTAATGATTAAATGACTTTATTTCATTCTTCACCTTGTTATCAATCGTATCCTACCCGCGAACTAACCCTAGCCGAGCAAGCACAGTTGCTCGGTCTTCTAATGTAAGTATCTAAGTAGGTATATATAGGAAAAGAATAAAGTAAAGAGTATATAATGACTAAAAGTAGGAGTCGTCTGCCACAATAACATTGTGATGAGAATAAAATATAGTACCTTCTAGAGGTGCTGTCCCATACCTTTTACAAATCTGTCCCGGAAATCGGATCCTCTATTTAATATTCCAAGGCATCACCTTCCCTCATTTGTTGGAGACGCTAGGCATATTTTACAGGAGCCACCATCACGTATTATATAACGTCCCATGAGTGACAATAACTCTCTCTGCCACCATGGTTTGACAGAGGTATAATAATGAGGCTATAGATTTGAGGCCACCCCTTTGCCGAATCCTGCTATGCAAAGGTCACAACTTTGGTGACGTTTATGGTTCAGTTGAATTAACTTCCGCGGTGGGCTAAGCATTATTATGAGGGAAAGAAATATTTTTATTTTTATGCTGTAAGGATAGGTAAGTACCTGTAGCGCCATCTATCTCGCTACATGAGAACTATCCTAGATCGCGCAAACGAAGTTATCACGGAGTTTGAACATAAGTAATACAACCGATTTTCACCCATTGCTCCTCGGACCCCGAGCCAAAGGTCGCTCGGCGTGGAAGATCTTCCCTTTTCGTAGGAGGACACATATCCTACAATGTACTCCTCATACCTTTGCCTGTTTATTTTTGTATAAAAGAGATGGAATTATTAGGGGCCTACCCGATGGTAGGCGGATACGCAACATGCATTACATTTAACATGATTTAACGGAATTACACATTGAAGTTTTTGTTTTTTTATGGTGCATCTACTGACACAGGGATACCCACCTATTTAGTGTAACTAAAGAAACCAATAATAATTTAGTCGGCAGGACGCTAGACCGGCCTAAGTAATCTTCTTGTAAGTAGTCGTACATAGGACCCGACATAGGACTAGGCTTTCTGTTCAGGCTTAGTGTCAAGTGTATTTGGACTTCTATAAGCTTATTATTATTGCTCTAAGGGCCTGACTTATAGGTGCCATCATTTCTTCTTATTCGGAATGTCTTTATGGAAGTGTATAAATGGCGGCGATACGTCACAAAGGATATTTATGTTTAAGATCTGTCGCTGTGAGATTTGCGTAATAGACGTGACTTAAAACATTTCAGGAATAAGAAGCCTCAAGTTTCTGTGGAATATTCTTCATGTGTGAAAGTAATGGAGTTATTTTATAGGCGCACAAAATGACAGTATATCGCTCGAAGGTGGTTTCAGTATTTATTAATTTTTATATACTTAGGTGCCATTGACTAGTTTACCTAATATACAAAACAAAAAGCAAATAGGTAGATGCTACTTTTATTTGTTAGAGCTATGTTTGAACGACGGGATAAAAATGTAAACACGAATATAAATGTATAAATACGTAGCTACCTATTTGTAATACGTATAAACAATGTTTAGAGTATTTAGATCGTGTTAGCGTATAAGTACAAACAAGTCAATAAAGTAAGTAAAATATTTGTCGTGTGAAGGTAACTCGTCCGCTCCTCAACTCATGATGTGACTCAACATATGAAAAAATACTGAGTCACGGCTGACAATATCAGGGTTTTTTGAAGTACTTAGGTTACTACCTATTGTATGATCAAACCGCACCGTTCTCTGGTTAGCAGCCGGAGATTTATTTATACACCCAGCGAAGGTTGACGTAAAACGCATGTGTACACACTTCAGTAGATAGGAACTATGAAGTTGCAAATCAAATTATACCTCATCATCATCAACCTATATTGGTCCACTGCTGGACGTAGGTCTCTCCCAAGACGCGCCACTGAGCCCGGTCTTCGGCTCTTCTCATCCAGTGTTTGCCAGCTACATGTCTCAGATCGTCACCCCACCTAGCCGGAGGGCGTCCTACACTAAGCTTGCCTAAATTATGCCTACTTACTTACAACATACAATTTCTTATACCTAGTTCCACCGTTGACTTTACAATTATACTTCTAAAATGTAAACAAGGGAACCATTTAGTCTAGACTTACTAGGGGGTCTAGTAGACGCTTAGAACTAACATGAACATAGTACTTCAACTAGGTATTCTTCAACTTTAGGTAATTTCATAGCCCTGGGTAGGTATAGGTACCTACAAATAACATGACCATTGACTAGGTTCGGAGAAGTAATAATAGCGATGGCGATTCTTTCATTCATTCAGTTCATCTAGCTACGATGTAGAAAAGTAAGTAGTAGGTAGGTACCTAAATCATTTTTCCAAGACATAAATCATAGAATTAGGATACCTAAATCAACTTGTTTGACAGCTGCCGTTTCAGCTAGTCAGTAGTCTTGCCCGCGCGGTTCGTTCGTTCTGTGTTGATTCAGTATCAGTTAACGCCGTACGCCTCAGTAGCCACATAAAACACCCCAGTAGCATTACCTGGGTTGTTGTACCCCGCAATGGTCACTTCGTTTCCAGAACACCTCCCTTCAGAGAAGTTCTCATACGAGTTGCATTGCCAGGCAAGGAACCATTGAGGATGGTGAACAGTGTCCATGTAGTACCGAACACACGCTTTATGACTGCACTTAGCCGTTTCAGACTCTCCTTTACCAGGAATGATACTCCCATGACACGAAGGCTGTTTCTTACCCTTGTTGAACTCAAAGTCTGTATCAGCAAGAAGCGACGTCGTACCCAAGCCTCCAGCGTTGCAGTGATAAACTTCCACGTACTCCGCCACGCCTGATCTGATCTGGTCTTCTAACAAAGCTCTGGAAAAGCACGGTCCTGCTGGATCTATACCTGTGATCCTCCAAATCTTTTCATTTGTCAATTCTGTGTATGTTGTACCAACGTAGCCTAACATCTGGCTTCCCAGGCTATGTCCGATGCAGTGTATGTTCCGAGAGGGGTAGCCATAGGCTCGTATTCCTGCTAGGAACCTTCCCAAGGCTTTCGCGATATAGTAGACGTGTGTCACGGCTCTTTCGTAGCTAGTAATTTTCCCTCCACGGCCTGACGTGTACAACGAGTGGTCGATGATGATCAGGTAGATGTTAGGGACGTCTTTGAAGGTCTGGCGGACCAGCTCCTCGGTCTTTTTCGTGATATCTGATTTGTAGCCAGGGACGAAGAACACGATCCGCTTCGTCACATCTATGTTGTAACTGGTAGTGATACCGTCGACAGCTGAATCGATGAGGTAGGAAATGTTGAAGTTGTTTTGGAAGTCATAGAAGTAGACTTTGACACCGCTGACGTCGTAGTTAAGGGTTTTGTTATGGTCACCTGGAACGAGATACGCATTCATATACTAAGCTAGGTACCGTTAGTATCATACCTTAGTCAGTCTTGGCAGAAAATTATGATCAACCTTGCTTTCAAGCCCCTTCATCATTCTGGTACAATTTTATAAAACAAGCCACTAACCATATTAGGTATACTGACGACGACTGACTTACCAAACCATGTTTATGCAAAACAAAGCAAAACGTGACTACAAAATATTACGCAGGTCTATTAGATGCTACCTAAGCACGAAGCTCAAGAAATTCGTAACTAAAGGAAAACAGAGTAGGTATACTAGGTAGGTAGGCATGTAGTCTATGTATGGCCGATAAAATGATAGTTTTTACAACAACTCCAAAACTATTTCACCTTCTTCTTCTCTTCAATAATGGCCTGTGTCCGTCATTTCGACAGACAATTTTGCTATTTATTACAATTTTAACTAATTCACCTAGAATAAAAATTAAACCGGTTTTGGAATGTCTAAAAGCAAAGCCCTATCATAAATGACACCCCATGTGATATTTTTGTACGACATTTTTTTTATTCCGTTTGGACCCTCGTATCTTTACAACCTCTTGACCGATCACTAGATCTCAGTTCGGGGCGAACTACTAGTTATTATACGCCTGAAGAAGTTCACTGCTGGATTTTCATCAAGATTTCGGGCCTTCTCCGTCTGCTGAGTATCCACTTCTGACGGCGTCGGTTCATCGTAGGTATAGGTAGGTACTGTTACCACGCTAAGGTAAAGTCCCAGTAGTGGCCAAAGTAGGCAGGTCTAAGTAAGTAGGAAAAGCCTAGGGTTAGGTATAGTTAGTAGTTCTATTTTTGCTCATGATGTAACCTCATTGGTCATCCATAATTGAATAATAGGTCGGTTAGTAATAGGGTAATAGCACCTAATCACTTTACCAATTACCTAGGTAAGTAGGTACGATTTTTATTGAACGATCTCAGGCAATTACGTACTCATGTTTACGGTTAGATATTAGAGTTGGATGAGTATGCAATGCTTTTTGACGTATTTTGCAAAGAAACAAAAAAATTACAGATAGCGAGCGCGACTACGCTGCATCAACGCGGCGTAGCGCTGCTACGTTATGTCTACGATTCTGCTACGCTGCTTCTACGCATTGCTAAAACTACGATGTTCAATGAAATTGATAGATGTACCTACCTAAGTATACGTGAATTGTGTATCATAAATTTTTGTTGCTGATTGTATTATTGTGTGGTTTGTTTGAATTGGTATTATGCCAATTTACACCACTGCATGAAGCGGTGGTTCCCGTAACTGTTGGTTAAGGCAGCAATGTCTTTAAACTGGTTTAAGTTAATATCTGCTTTGGTATACAGTTGCCTTAGTAATTACAAGGTTAACGACCTCACGAGACCAGTGTAGGCTGACCTTAGGTAATGTTCAATGAAAGTGTCTCTTTATTAGGCAAGCACTACTTGCCTATGTAGTATGTAGGTACCTATTTTATATTTCGTAGTTTCTATCTAATTCATAAATCTTTGGGATAGGTTTACGGAAACTATACTTTTTTTCTGAAATTGTCTAAAATAATGTGAGACCAATGGACCTCAATAATGAATAATGATAACAGTGTCATTTTTATTTCGCTATCTCATCAATGTTCATGGATATTTCATGAATTATGAACTCACTTTCAAAGCGAACAAGGTCAAATAATGCTTTGTTTGTTATCAAATACGAATGGAGCTATGAGCGAATCTTTGTTTTCATCTCATTTGTGCTACAGATGACGCACGCTCTGAAGGTCTGGATGCTAAATAATCATACCTTTTGAAGAAAGGCCCATATAAAGATATACAAACTTGCTAAGTAAATAGGGGCACAGACTCTAGATACGGCCAGATATCTAACAGTGTAACGTGATGGTGTTCACCTCAGTGATTTCGTTATCTTAATGCTGACTGACCTTTACACAAATAAAATAAATATTGAAAATGTAGGTATACTTACATGTTATCCAATCAGAGTACAGTAATGTCTTAAAGGGGCCCCAATCAGCACGAAGATTTGTAAACAATGATGCACAAGTCAATAACAACAGCGGAAAATTCATGATCGACACGTCTGACCCCTCTGATGGTCAATCGACGAATGACATAACAAAACAGGCAGTGGACTTGACTGACGCATGATTTCATTCCACATTGATACAGTTAAGTGACATTAGCATCTAAGATTATTTCTGTTTCCATTTCAGATCACTAATTCCATAAAATCGTTCTGTATTCCGTATTCTTAGAAAGTTGCAGTTTTTCACCAAAATAATGTAGGTAAAGCAGAGATCCAAAATTTCCAAAGCATATTTTTATGGTTAACAAAATTACCTACCTAGGTACAAGCTTTCATTTCCTCGGTTAAAAAGACTTAAATAAATAGCTCTCATAATAATTCATACTGAAATATTCAGACATAGCTGAAGGCACGCAATTCGTTGCTAATGCTCTACATTTCCTGCGACTTTCACGACAAAAACTCGCGTTTTTACGAGACGTGCCACATCTATTACGGAGAGATCTCGTCAGGTAATAAGTTACCTACGTAGGTTTTTTTATAAGAAAATGATATGGAATAAGCTCGCCCGCCTAATGTTAAACATATCTCTGCTTTTGACAATACTTACACCAAGTTCATACGTAAGGCAACGTATTGCTCCCAATTTTGAGCTAGCAATAGGATTTTTTCTGTTGCTTAATTGTGCTACAACTAATAAAGGGTATATTCGTATTGGTCTTCTAAAGCTGCACTAGCTAAAATGGCTGCTAAGTCTGTTATCATATTTTTTGCTGTTATGGCGAATATGAAGGGGTAAGGGTTAAAAGTGAAACATACATTTACCTACACATTGATAATATATTTTTGAACAACATCCAGTGTACAAATAGTACCTACACAATACAGATTCTAAAACATTTTGTAACCTAAATTAAGTTTAACATATAATTACATTAGGTAGACACATAATAGAAAAATTACTAGGCAAAAAGACGCAACATTTTTCACAACAGTAAACATTATATTTTCACACCTACGTGGATCATACTATAGGCAATTTAATATGTAAATCTAAATATGTGATTAGTCTAGTGGTCTGTGGTTAGTGATACGTATTAGATATGACATTATGGATTCAAAAACATTTTTAGATCT
Organism: Eulithis prunata; assembly: GCA_918843925.1. Taxonomy (NCBI): domain Eukaryota; kingdom Metazoa; phylum Arthropoda; class Insecta; order Lepidoptera; family Geometridae; genus Eulithis; species Eulithis prunata. The sequence continues at coordinate 1,468,556 of OU974014.1, read as the reverse complement.
GAGTAGGTAGATTTTACTATTATATAGGATGCGCTAAAATGGCGACATTAAATTAAAAGTGAAAATTCTGTAAAGTAGTTATATAAGTACTCGCAGCAGTCTAGTTCCCATAGTACAAGCTTTGCTTAGTTTGGAACTAGAAGGCGTTGTGTAAAAATGTATATTAACCCATTAACCGGTACCTAATTGACATAACTTTAATGAAAAAATCTTTTTTTTCTGAACTTGGCCAAAAAAATCTAAAACGGAGGTCGACTAGCACACTCATACAAAAGTTAAATTAAAAGTTCCAGCTGTTAGGAGAACAGAAACTTATTTAACGCAAGTTTTACATTAGGATTGTAGAAAAAAACCTGTAATTTTCCCTAAATAAGTATCTTAAGTTAAATCATAAAGTTATTGTAACAATAAAATCACAGTTTTATCAAAATATGTTCCAAAAACTTTTCTATTATATTATGGACTTTTACAAAAATAATTGAGGTTAGTAATAAAATTGGTCCGGAATAAAGAAAAAAAATTCAAAGTTGCATAGTTAAGCTCGATCCTACAGGATTTTACCCAACTAGAGCTGAAAAGGTGAACCTACCAACACTCACATTAACTAAATGCTAGTTTTGGAATAGGTCTTATTTCTAGGTCATACAAACACCATTCCTACGAAAACTTGAACGTCGATCTTCCGACTACCAAAGTTCGTCTTTTTGATACCCTGTATTTGTATAGATAGTTTTTTTATAAACACAGTATAGTAAGCGAGGCGATTAAGTGAATGATGCTCATTATGCCGCTAACAAGCGTCTAACAACTTCCCGCTCGCTTTCAACATTTCTGAAGATGTAAAATCATTGAAATTAATGAAAAATTGCAAACAAAAATGTTGTGTTGCACAAGATGCAGCATAAATATAGTTTTGGTGCAAGCGAAAAATAGAAAATAAGGAACTTTAAATTAGTTTAAATACTAATTTTTTTAGTCGGAAAAATTGTTTGGATCAAAATGATATTTTTTAAACCTACACAAGGTTTAAAAAATATCATTTTGATCCAAACAATTTTTCCATTTTTTTTTTTTTTCTTTTTTTTCAGATTTTATATCTTCGCATTGATTTGAGTCGAGCTTTGATTCCGAAAAGTTGTCGAATGTACCAAGTTAGAAACGATACAATATTTAAGGAAAACGCTTGTGTAGAGATTTTGTGTTTTAGGAATAAAAACGTGATTTGAGTCTCGATTTATGTCTCTGTGGCTAATCTGAGCCCGGATTAGTGCTTGAGCAATTAATTAGCATACACGTAGACTATTTAGTTTATAACAGTATGCAGAGAGCACACTTAGAATCAATTACATGTAGGAATATAAAAGTTTAGGCAGTGTTACTAGATATAACAAAAGGCTAAAGATTAGTAGGTTAAAACTATAGGATGGTAGATACTGGACACATCAAACTCGGTCTCAAAACTTGTCCCAGGCACTTGTACTATTACGGACAATGGGCATGACTACAAATTTGCCCGATGCTAAAAGAATCATCCAAAAGATTTCTGCTTATATTTTAACACATCAACTACGAAGAATATTTTATTTTTATTAAACTACATTAGAAATTAAGTCTAATATAATTAGTATGTACAGGTACCGGCCGTGCCGTCACCGCATAATTCGAATTTTACGTTTGGCTAGCACCCCACTTCTACTTTCGCCGAGCGCTGTAAATCCGTGACAGGACCAATGTTGTACAGTCCGACCACACCAATTCACTACAAACTTGGCGAGGTCTGTATCGCGCAAATTATTTGTTAAGCTACAAAAGTTAAGTACTACATGAAGATTCCGTGCAGTACTCTTTTTGGGATATCTCATTTATGTCCTTATAAACTTAGCTTTGTCAGACTATACCTACTACATACCTACTAAAATAACTACTAAGTTTATAATATAATTACAGACTAGACTACTTGTTATTAACAGTTTTGGCAAAAGCATTAGGACAATATTTTAAGGCCTTTTTAGGCCGAACTAGTCTTTTGTTCATAATCCATCTTAAAATAAAACTTATCTAACGTAGAAAACAAAAATTAACACAATTAATACTGGAAATAAGGAACTGTTGTGAAGATTATCAACATTGAAAACATCAGGAATTTTGAAAATATTAATAGCTTCAAAATATTTCAAACATCTCTCAAACCTCATCTCAAATTGTTTACCCTACTCAAGAATTGCGTATTGGCAAAACTCTCCCTTCCGCGTATCACTCTGTATCATCCTTTATGATCTCAGCACCTTTTTTCTTTAATCAGTCATTTCGTTCCTTCTCACGACCTAAGTCACATTCGGTTTATTTAATAGCTTAGTATTAAATTAGCTCAGGCCATTAAATAGAGCTATTTATTGTCCGCACTTAGGGTGCTTTTTTTGTCTTTGAGAATGCGCAAGCGACTACAGCAAACCATATAGATCCTATACGTTTATCAAACGACATTTCAAACACATCGACTCAACTATACCACACAAATACACATAACACAAATCCAATTATATCCTAAACACATAATCCAGTTATATCCTAAACATCTATTTAATTATATCATTAGCAAATTGTTCCAATAACATCATAAACGCATCGATTTCACCATATCATAATAATTTCGATCAAGTTTATCAGTAACTCACCGCGGGAATTGTGTTCAGTTCAGCAGAATTTAGTTCAAAGATTTTACAAATTTTACAAAATGACGTCGTAAACTCGTTTTCGTCCGAGATATGACGTCATCTCTATTAGAGTAAAATCTCTGCCGAACTGAGCACAAGCCCCCAGAATCCAATTGTCATAATTAAACACGTCGATTCTGTTTTATCCTAAACATCTATCCAATTATTATGTTAAACACGTCAATTCTATTATATCCTAAACACCTATCCAATTATATCCTAAGCACATCGACTTAAAAAATATCCTTAACATAATATCAAATTATATTCTACACATATCGATTTAAAACATTATAAACATATCGATCTCAGTATATTATAATAACAATCAAATATATCTTAAACAATTATTGAGTTTATTTCCTGAATATCAAAGATCCAATAATATCGTAAACACATTGATTCAATAACATTATAAACACGTAGATAAACACTATAACTTCACATCATTTATCGAAGTATTGTTACGATGCCATTGAGCTATTCAATGGAGTCACCATTCTATTATGAAAAACGCCAAAATTTGGCAACTATGAAATATTACGTTTCTACGCTTCTCAGTAGAATTCGTCGTACATTACAGTTTTATACTCTAGCACTTCAGAGTGTTCGATGATTAAACAGTAATGTATAACTAAGCGATATGCTCACGCCTTAGTCTGTGTACATTTTTTTCGTTCGTATACTTTTCCACTACTAAATACCATTGTATAAAATTAATGACAACATGGCTCGCGTTAGGTAAGTGACGACATGCTCTGATTTCGTAATATCAAAGATTATCATCATACATTTGTCTGAAATACAACAAACTTTTAATACCTACGTAGTTTCAAATTCATCCTTGTGATGTTAAGAATAAGTTACATATCACTTTGATGGGTGAAGTTGGTCTCACGATTTAACATAACCAGCAGGCCTAGGATGCGCACGCGAGATATTTGTCATGTCGTTCTGTCAAAATGTAAGCATTTTGCACCAGTTTTTTAACTTTTGCATTATCTGTGGTAATGTTGTCGACAAAATGTGCCTTGTTATTGTAAACTTTTGACACTTCTTAGTCGTCGTACCTTTCCGAGGATGAGATAATAGTCATGCAGAAATGTCAAAAGTTGAAGATTCAAAAGCGCGGTTTCTCGACAACATTACCACAGATAATGCAATAGTTCAGAAACTGATGCAAAATGCTTACATTTTGACAGAACGACATGACAAATATCTCACGTGCGCATCCTAGGCCCGCTGGGGACTTTATACTCAGTTGCGTAGAGTCGCGGCTTAGTCAGCTCCGCACGTATTGACGATGTCTTTCCTGTGGATGTGGCTGACTAGGCCGAGAGGATGGTATAGGTGCTGGGCAAGACTACTCCATCTAAACATTGTCCCAGGCACTACAGTGTCCCGTTATGTGTAGGCATAGGTTGCCTCCTGACGCTGTATAAATCATCTTCAATCGATGTAAAGGCATATTATTATTATAGAGATCTCGACGTAATATTGAAGTCATTTCTACTACAGTAATATCTCTGCCCCAGTTTCGAATAGTATCTTACAATGAGCCATCATTATAAAGCTCGTTCAGTAAGCGTAGCAACGCTCTATTACGCTCAGAGGGAGAGTGATCCGAAAGTGTCAAGTATTGACTATTACTACGGTGCAATCTGGGATCTCGCGGACTTTGTGAATCATAAGACAAACGATAGCGCGAACGAGTAGAGCCACGCGATGCGTAATGATAACGAGATCGGGTATATCTTTGCGAGTCGTACGACAAATAACGCGATCGGGTGGAGTCTTGCGAGTCGTGAGGTGAACGACTACGTAATAGTGAAATAGCTTGAAGTTCAGTGGCCGAACTATTGATTGAGCTAGTATCTCGTGTGTCAGAGGATAAACGGTAACGCGATCGGGTAGAATCTCGTGAGTTGTAAGATGAACGACTACGCGATAGTGCAGTATCTTGCAGTTCATTGCGCGAACGATATTGCGAGGGGATATTATCTTGCACGTCAGAAGACGAGCGATGACGCGAGCCAACAGTAGCTTGTAACTCGTAAGATGAACGACTATGCGATAGTGTAGTATCTTGCAGTTCATTGCGCGAACGATATTGCGAGGGGATATTATCTCGCACGTCAGAAGACGAACGATGACGCGAGCCAACAGTAGCTTGTAACTCGTAAGATGAACGACTATGCGATAGTGTAGTATCTTGCAGTTCATTGCGCGAACGATATTGCGAGGGGATATTATCTCGCACGTCAGAAGACGAACGATAACGCGAGCGAGCAGCAGCTTGTGACTCGGAAGATGAACGACTATGCGATAGTGTAGTATCTTGCAGTTCATTGCGCGAACGATATTGCGAGGGGATATTATCTCGCACGTCAGAAGACGAACGATAACGCGAGCGAGCAGCAGCTTGTGACTCGGAAGATGAACGACTATGCGATAGTGCCGTATCTTGCAGTTCATTGCGCGAACGATATTGCGAGGGGATATTATCTCGCACGTCAGAAGACGAACGATAACGCGAGCGAGCAGCAGCTTGTGACTCGGAAGATGAACGACTATGCGATAGTGCAGTATCTTGCAGTTCATTGCGCGAACGATATTGCGAGGGGATATTATCTCGCACGTCACAAGACGAACGATAACGCGAGCGAGCAGCAGCTTGTGACTCGGAAGATGAACGACTATGCGATAGTGCAGTATCTTGCAGTTCATTGCGCGAACGATATTGTGATGGGATATTATGTTGCGCGTCAGAAGACGAGCGATGACGCGAGCCAACAGTAGCTTGTAACTCGTAAGATGAACGACTATGCGATATTGCGGTATCTTGCAGTTCATTGCGTGAACGATATTGCGAGGGGATATTATCTTGCGCATCAGGAGACGCACGATGACGCGAGGCCACAGTAGCTTGTGACTCGGAAGATGAACGACTATGCGTTATTGCAGTATCTTGCAGTTCATTGCGCGACCGATATTGCGAGGGGATATTATCTTGCGCGTCAGAAGACGAACGATAACGCGAGCGAGCAGTAGCTTGTGACTCGGAAGATGAACGACTATGCGATAGTGCAGTATCTTGCAGTTCATTGCGCAAACGATATTGCGAGGGCATATTATCTTGCGCGTCAGAAGACGAACGATGACGCGAGCCAACAGTAGCTTGTAACTCGGAAGATGAACGACTATGCGATATTGCGGTATCTTGCAGTTCATTGCGTGAACGATATTGCGAGGGGATATTATCTTGCGCATCAGAAGACCAACGATGACGCGAGCCAACAGTAGCTTGTAACTCGGAAGATGAACGACTATGCGATAGTGCAGTATCTTGCAGTTCAGTGCGCGAACGATATTGCGAGGGGATATTATCTTGCGCGTCAGAAGACGAACGATAACGCGAGCGAGCAGCAGCTTGTAACTCGGAAGATGAACGACCATGCGATATTGCAGTATCTTGCAGTTCAGTGCGCGAACGATATTGCGAGGAGATATTATCTTGCGCGTCAGAAGACGAACGATGACTCGAGCCAACAGTAGCTTGTAACTCGGAAGATGAAGGACTATGCGATATTGCAGTATCTTGCGGTACAGTAGCCGTACGATATTGCGGTTGTGCAGTATGTCGTGAGCTGTAAGTTGGCCGATAACGGTATCTATTCAACCTTCGATTCGGCTGGATTGGCCGATGGAGTTGGTCTCAGCTTTGCTGACCACTTCTGTCCGTCCTGGAAATTAAAATCTCTGTTGCAAAATGAGTTGGGTATTGGCAAAATGTGAATTGATAAATCGGTTTCCATATGACGAAGTTCTGCGGTACCCAACATTAAACTAAAAATGGTAGATGATTGATTTTATTTCCCTTGAAAGTCTATATTTGTTTGTCTACTTTTTTAATTACAAAACTAAATAATAGAACAAACCGATGGCCCACTAAATGCTAAATAGTAACCACTGCCTATAACGATGAATTCTTTGGAATTTTTCATATTATTACAGTGATTTTATATCTTCAGAAATGTTAAAATGTGCGAGTGAGATCTTGTCTGACGCTTGTCAGCCTTATATATATATTATACATATACTAGCCGTCGCTCGCGGCGTTGCTCGCGTTCTAGACCCTTTAGAGTGCGACTTTTCAAAATTCCTTTCTTAGTGCACCCCTACACAAGGATACTACCCTCCAAATTTCATACCTCTAGGACTTATGGTTTAGGCTGTGCGTTGATTCTAAGTCAGCTTCAAAAGAGTTTTATATATATTGATGATGATATAGTGTGATTGTACATACGCAGTAGGTTGTACAGCGGGCTGCAGATGCATTCTGTCGTGTGCGTTGCGCGCCGTGCACGCGATGTCGTCGGCGGTGCACTGCGCGTTGCTGCGGATCCACTCGGACACAGACCGCGGACCCGTTAGCGAGGTCAGGTGGCACGATACCTCTTCTATTAGCACGTTCACCTCGTGAGACAACCTGCAAATATAAATAAACAAACATAAACATTCATGGACATTTAACACAACGCTCTCTAGTCCCAAACTAAGCAAAGCTCGTACTATTAAATAAATAAATAAATATTCACGGACACTTAACACAACGCCTTCTAGTCCCAAACTAAGCAAAGCTTGTACTATTGGAACTAGATTGCCGATAGAATACTAGGATAGGTACTTTTTTTTTGTTTTGTTTTTTGTGAATACATACTTATAATACATTGTAACACCCAGACACAGAACAAACATCTATGTTTGCAACACACAAATGTTTATTCTTGGTGGGGATCGAACCCACGACCCACAGCACGGAAGGCAGAGCTACTACCAACTGAGCTATGACGCATCTCAACACTAGCTGATAACCGCGAAATTTTCCACCAAATCTATCACCAGCATCCGATGAACCTCGTAGCAAATGACTGCTTTTGATTTAGAAAGTTCAAGTTGGATCTAAGAATCCACGTCAGGTCAGAAAACATATTTTTCTCAAACATGCTTGGAAATTAAGGCATTATTTTGACAACCTTCTTCGAGATAAATAGAATATGCAGTACTGGCCAAATACATGCGAGCAGCGGCTGGCAATAAATGTATGAAAATCCATTGCCGGCGTGTTGAGCGGCCAAATAAATTACATACAAAACTCATATCTGTCGTGTAATTTAAAAATGGAACGATCTTTTACTCCATAACATGGCAACCACCAAGGAGGTAACTTATCAAAGGTTTTTATTCAAATTTCGAAGAAGCTTTCAAATAGAAAGCTGATTATTGAAAAAAAAAACAAATGAACACTGTAACTTCGTTGTTCGTTATTGGTTTTGAAAAGTAATTGGATTTTCAACTAAAAAGTTTTGCCTAGGTACTTAGTTTTAATTTCCGCGCATTATTTGAGAAAAGTACTATACAAGCCTTGGCCACAACTAGGCAATGAGGGACTCACACTTATTTACACGTTCTTCCCGCATTGCCTCTGTTGCGGGCCGCTGCAGTAATGTACTATTAGAAATGCTTGGTAGAAATCAGTGCAGCCATTTCGTCCGGGTTCAGTACTAGCACCGTGCCTATTTCTGCCGCCAAGCAGCGATGCTCGCATTGCTGTGTTCCGGTTTGAAGGGTAAGGGCGCCGGTGTAATTACAGGCACATGAGACATCAAGATCTTTACGTCTCAGAGTGATGGACGCAGTGCATTGCCTTACGGGGCACGTCCTCATTGGACTTGCTCTGTGAGGTAATGCATTGTTATAGGCAGAAGTTACCACTTAACATCAGGTGAGCTATCAGCTTGTTCCATTACTTTTATCATAAAAAAAAAAGGTTCTGTGGATATTAGTTAGGTATTACAACAAATAAAACAGAGTTCACTCACATGGTGGCGGTGTTCGCGATCGGTATCAGTTGCATAGAGTTTGTATACTCGTGAGCAAGCTGCCACGGATTCATCCATGTTCTCACACTGAAACAAATTACATTTTTGAGCACTTACACTTTATGATTTACTAGCATCCGCCCGCGACTTCGTTCACGTTTGATCCCGTTGATTTTCCGGGATATAAAGTAGCCTACGTGTTAATCCACGGACAACATATATTTTAAGTTACATCCAAATCGAAGCCCGTAATCTGTTTGTTATGTTGATTTGCGACAAACGAGAAACGTGAGTTTTTGTATGGATGGAGAAAAATAGTTTACTAATCTCCCGCTTGAGCCGCTTATCGTATTTTCATACAAAATATCTCGCAAGTCGCTTCTCGATATGCGTTTCGATCAACAAAACAAAACTGAGACTACGGGCTCAGTAGTTTTTGAGGGAAAGAGCAACAAACATCCACATATCCATATATTATAAACTCGAAAGTTTGTAAGTATGGATTGATGGATGGATGGATGGATGGATGGATGGATGGATGGATGGATGGATGGATGGATGGATGGATGGATGGATGGATGGATGGATGGATGGATGGATGGATGGATGGATGGATGGATGGATGGATGGATGGATGGATGTTACTCTTTCACTTAAAAACTACTGATCCGATTTGGATGAAACTTGGAATATATATTGTCCGTGACCTGGATTAACACATAGTCTACTTTTTATCCCGAAAAATCCACGGGATCCAACGGAACGCGAACGAAGTCGCGGGCGGCACCTAGTAATATAATATAGTGAAAGTGAACTTAGGCAAGCGTAGTGTAGGACGCCCTCCGGCTAGGTGGGGTGACGATCTGAGACATGTAGCTGGCAAACACTGGATGAGAAGAGCCGAAGACCGGGCTCAGTGGCGCGTCTTGGGAGAGACCTACGTCCAGCAGTGGACCAATATAGGTTGATGATGATGATGAAAGTGAACTCACATATCGCTCTGTAGGAAAGTGTTGCATCGTTCCCTGGAGGCGTGCAAGTGTCTAATGGCGCGAGCACACTGCGCGCCCGGCCACAAGCCCGCCGGCAACGTCGCACTCACACCCACATCTGTAACTTAACTCAACATCTTTACGTCTCAGAGTGATGGACGCAGTGCATTGCCTTACAGGGCACGTCCTCATTGGACTTGCTCTGTGAGGTAATGCATTGTTATAGGCAGAAGTTACTACTTAACATCAGGTGAGCTATCAGATTGTTCCATTACTTTTATCATATTAAAAAAAAAAAAAAAAAAAAACTGGTAATGTAAGTGTACAATTTCATTAAAATCCTTTTATTTTTTATTTTTTACTTTTATTTTACCCCCCGTGTCTGCAATAAAGAATTATTATTATTATTATTATTTAAGATGCTATGTTATATGGAAAATAATAATCCAGGTACAAGTTGGCAGCGGACGACATGAGGCAGCAGCGGACGACGTGTCGCGGCGACACTGGTTTCTATGTATTTCTATGAAAGTCAATCTGTAGTTAGCGACACGAAGCCAGAACAGACACGCGTCGTCGAGCGATTTCATAGAAATACATAGAAACCAGCAGGCTTAGGATGCGCACGAGAGATATTTGTCATGTCGATCTGTCTAAATGTAAGCATTTTGCACCAGTTTTTGTTATTTTGTATTTTGTATTGTGTCGGCAAAACGCGCCTTATTGTACACTTTTGACCCTTGTTAGTCGTCGTACCTCTCTGAGGATGAGATAATAGTCATGCAGAAATGTCAACAGTTGAAGATTCAAAGGCGCGCGGTTTCTCGACAACATTACTACAGGATAATACAAAATATCAAAAACTGGTACAAAATGCTTACATTTAGACAGATCGACATGACAAATATCTCTCGTGCGCATCCTAAGCCTGCTGGTTTCTATGTATTTCTATAATATCGCTCGACGACGCGTACCTGATGATAAGTGGTAACTTCTGCCTATAACAATGCATTACCTCACAGAGCAAGTCCAATGAGGACGTGCCCTGTAAGGCAATGCACTGCGTCCATCACTCTGAGACGTAAAGATCTTGAAGTATCATGGTACCTGTAATTGTATGTTCTGGCTTCGTGTCGCTAACTAACGGATTGAATTTCATAGAAATACATAGAAACCAGTAGTGTCGCCGCGACACTAGAGGGCGGAGAGCGCGTTTTATAATTTTTACTATAACTCAAAAACTATTTAAGCTAGAATAAAAATAAAAACGGTTTGAAATGTCTAAACCAAGCCCTATTCTATGACATCCAACTTGATATTTTTGTACGACTTTTTCTTTTTTTTACTCTCTTATAATAATAATAGACTAATAATAATAAGTACCTATAGCTGTTGCTTAGCTATAGGTACTTATTGTTTGTTTTTTTCTTGTATCTATAAGTTTCCTATATTTTCTATGTCCGTTCTGTATTTTCTGTGTGTATGTCAAATAAACGATCTATCTATCTATCTAAGTACCTGTTGAAGTTGATCCAGAACCCCTTCCAGTCCACATTTTGAGGCAGCTAGCGAGACTGGGCAGCGAGACTGGCAGTAACTCACACATGGTGGCATAGTGGTCGAATCTATAACAAACATAAACATATAAATAAATAAATATTCTCGGACACTTAACACAACGCCTTCTAGTCCCAAACTAAGCAAAGCTTGTACGATGGAAACTAGATGGCTGATAGAATACATACATACATATTTTTTTGTAAATACATACTTATAATACATAGAAACACCCAGACACAGAACAAACATCTATGTTTAAAACACAAATGTTTGTTCTCGGTGGGGATCGAACTAACGACCCACAGCACGGAAGGCAGAGCTACTACCGACTGAGCCATGACGCCTGTCGCATATGCTTAACTAGCCGTTCTAGACCCTTTAGGGAGCGACTTTTCAAAATTCCTTTCTTAGTGCACCCCTACACTATTATAAGGATGCTACCCTCCAAATTTCATACCTCTAAGACTTATGGTTTACGCTGTGCGTTGATTATCAGTCAGCTTCAAAAGAGTTTTATATATATTGATAAATGCAATATGCACTTGAGTATGTTTGAAGTATTTAAGTGGATTCGTCATTATTTTACGAATATAACAATCCCCAACAAATACAACACTCGCAAATTATTATATTGACTACGCTATGCATCTAGCGGAAAATACATTCGCAAAATATTACAAAAATTAAAAAATCACCCCTGACATCCTGGCATAGATCCTCTTCATCATGAGTAGTTAAATTCGTAAGCCTATTTATTTTTACTTTACACTGAATGAAGTACCTGGACCACCCTGTCAGAACGATGGCTGTTATCCGCAGATTGATCCCTTCCAGTTGCTGGATTTGCTGCATCCAAGCTTTTTGGTTGCTGACGTAATGCTCCACCGATGACAGCATCTGACAGAAAAGCCCATATTATATACTATGTAATATTATAAAGAGGTCTAATAATAGGCCTTTACATCTATTGAAGACTAGCCGTCGCCCGCGGCGTTGCTCGCGTCCTAGACCCTTTAGAGTGCGACTTTTCAAAATTCCTTTCTTAGTGCACCCCTACACTATATAAGGAACCTACAAATTTCATACCTCTAGGACTTCACGCGTCCGCACGCGTACTTAGTCGCGCACGGAAGCTAGTTTCCAATAAGTCAAGGCGATATAGTACTAGCTTCCGTGCGCGACTTCGTTCGCGTCCCGTTGGATCTCGTTGATTTTCCGGGATAAAAAGTGGCCTATGTGTTAATCCAGGTCACGGACAATATATATATTCCAAGTTTCAACTAAATTTGAACAGTTTTGCGTGAAAGAGTAACAAACATCCATACATCACTTGCTACCGGCAACATTGTCTGTCAAAATGACGGACAGAGGCCATAAATAGAAGAAGAAGAATAAATGGGTTAGACTTTACTTTTTTTAATAGACTTACAAAATATAGATTCGATTTGGTTGACGAATAATGTAAAATAGATAGGCTTTAATATACAGTGCCTTCTGGTAAAATCGGCGAAATAGTAAGTCCGGATGCTAAGCAATTCGGCGATATTTTTAAATGCTTAGCTTGCTTTTAATAGCTTGTTGTCTGTCTCCTATAATTATTGTAACACTCGACATGCCTCTATTTTGTTATTTTTATATTCAGTGATTCGGTGTATATGATGTTGGGGACTCAAATAAATAAATGATGGCAACATCGCCTTACGCCCCATTTTGCTATACAGGGGCATAGTTACGTGCTTAATTGCTTAGTTACGTGATTAATCCGGACTTACTACTACGCCGATCTTACCAGAAGGCACCCTACCACAATAAAAAACTGTGAATCTTAGATTAATTAATAAATAATTTAGAGACCTGGCAGCTTCCATTAGCGCCTTTAAAGGCGGATGCCGCCCACACTTGATCAAAGCATTTCTCGTATTTAAGCCACATGGCGCGATCCAGGGCGAACTGACCCACGGGGCAGTAATGCCACACGACAGGAATAACGAACCTTGACATCTCACTCTCTGAAAGGGAATATACGCAATATTAATAATTATTTTTTATTTTTTTATCTATTACTGACATGTTTTTTCATTAATTATTGTGTACTGAAAATTTGCACGCCTTGACGAGGCAGAATGTTAGGAACGGCACTAACCCTAATCTATTTATAACAACTATTGTACCAACATTTTTTGCAAATAAAGATTATTATTATTATTAAAATAATCATTTGAACGTAATTTTTAACCGACTTCAAAAAAGGAGGAGATTCTCAATTCGGTTACCTAAATATTTTTTTTTAATGTTTGGTACCTCAGAACTCCTTTTATGGACCAATTTAAACAAATCTTTTTTTATCTCAAAGGGTACTTCCAAATTGATCCAATATTTTTTTTTATCAAAATCGGTTCAGTACCTAGTCATCCACGGACACGACATTGCGTATTTTGCTTTCTTGTGACTTTTCAATGGTGTTTACGATCCATAGAACAATCCCAATGAATTACCATCATCATCATTATCATCATCTGACGATGAAGATGCATTCCAGGCAGGCGTTATGGCTCAGTCGGTAGTAGCTCTGCCTTCCGTGCTGTGGGTCGTGGGTTCGATCCCCACCGAGAACAAACATTTGTGTGTTGTAAACATAGATGTTTGTTCTGTGTCTGGGTGTTTCTATGTATTATAAGTATGTATTTACAAAAAAAAAAATGTATGTATGTATTCTATCAGCCATCTAGTTTCCATAGTACAAGCTTTGCTTAGTTTGGGACTAGAAGGCGTTGTGTTAAGTGTCCGAGAATATTTATTATTTATTATATTATTCAATTGAAGTCGGGTTTCAAGTTTGTAAACTTCTTGCACATTAATTTTAATAAATTATATTTCTACTAGCTGTCGCGCGCGGCTTTGCTCGCGTTGTAGCAGCATACGCATTATTTGGTTAAAATCTTTTATCCTAATTTTAGACCCTTTAAGGTGCGACTTTTCAAAATTCCTTTCTTAGTGCACCCCTACACTATATATAAGGATACTACCCTCCTAATTTCATACCTCTAGGACTTATAGTTTAGGCTGTGCGTTGATTTTAAGTCAGCTTCAAAAGAGTTTTATATGTTTAGAAGAAGATTAATTCTTGAATGTTCTTTGAACAATCAAGCTCCTAGATCAAGCAAAAGGCCTAGAACCCTCTATTTTCCATTCTTCGCAAATTATTCCTGTTCACGTGCCAAGTGGAGACAACGCACCGGAAAACGCAGTGTTGGGCGACCCTCATTAAGTACTGTAAGTATGCAATACATAGAGACGATAATATCAATAGTTGCCGTACCTAAACATCGGACGCTCTGAAGATCTATGGTTGTTCAGTGACGTTCCGTAGGTACCATGACTTTCACATAAAAAATATACATATTTACCTAACAAAGACTCTTCCCGAATTCCTCTCATCATATCATCCCAAATCAATACTTGGATGTTCGGAAACAACGTCCGTATCTCTGTTACAATCGCCTGAATGTGTTCTATGAAGAGTGAATCCACTCCTAATCTTGCTGCGTTGGTTCTTTCTATGCATTCGCTGCACTTGTTCATGTGCCAGGCCTGAAAAAATAATATAATTAATAGAAGCCAAAAATACATGACCATTGCTTCATGTTTAGAGCTTTACAAAAAGTTCCCAAAACATACATAACAGCGCCATCTTCCGTCATCTAAAATAACTATAAAGATTGGTAGCTGAAATGAACTAACTTAGTTATCCCACTTACTACAAGATGGCGCTGTATTGCTTTACAACGAAATACACAAGATGGTGGTTACAACTTTTGTTTTTATGATAAAGTAATGGAACAAGCTGATAGCTCACCGGATGTTAAGTGGTAACTTCTGCCTATAACAAGCCCTGTAAGGCAATCCACTGCGTACATCACTCTGAGACGTAAAGATCTTGAAGTCTCTGTGCCTGTAATTACACCGGCGCCCTTACCCTTCAAACCGGAACACAATATAACTACAATATTTAACTGGTATCCAAACAAACTACCAGAAATCTTATTTTATTTGCGTGGAGAGTGATACCTAGTACCTACCTACTTGTTAGATAATTCTTTTTTTTAAATGTCTAAACTGAAAGTACTTACCTCGTCAGCTCCGATATGGATGAGCTTAGCATCGGGCTGCATTGCCAAGACTTGCTTAACCATAGACGTGACCATCTGTCGGCCGCCCGGGCGAGTGGGACACAGTACAGAAGCATAGTAATGCAACTCACGCATGTGACTCAGCTGCTCGTGTTTCAAAACAAACTCCAGATGACCAAGAGTTTGAACTAGCTGGATCTGTACAAAAATGATACAAACATCTAGCAAAAACTAAATACTACTACACAGCTCTTAATTTTACAGCTTGGTCCATAGGGCTACCTCTGCTAATAATCAATATATATATAACTCTTTTGAAGCTGACTTAGAATCAACGCACAGCCTAAACCATAAGTCCTAAAGGGATGAAAATTTGGAGGGTAGTATCCTTATGTAGTGTAGGGGTGCACTAAGAAATGAATTTTGAAAAGTCGCACCCTAAAGGGTAGAACGCGAGCAACGCCGCGGGCGACGGCTAGTGTAACAATATAACAATACATTACTGAAGACATGGCACAGCATCCACGAGTATCGCTCTCGAGGCATGCTAAAATTCTTCTAACTAGTGCCACCTGCACTAAGCAACTGAAAGTCACAAAATTTTGAAAAGTTTATCGGTAAATTTAAGATTGCTCATAAAATAGCTTAGGCTGCATTGCAATATCTGAGTCATATTTTTATCCTTCTGTTACACTATGGTCCGTATTCACATTTCCTGCTCAAGCACTGATTCGGACTCAAGCATAGATTTTTTATCAGTTTTGTATGAGAACTTATGCTTGAGTAACAATTAGTTTATCAGCTTTTCAAGTGAATACAGAAATTTACATTTTAATGTTTTCAAGAGGAGAGTGAATAGGTCTTCTAGCCAAATGTGCTACACTGTGGACCGCATCATCGCTTAACATCATATGAGATTGTGGTCAAACATTTGCTTGTATTTAAACACCACTTAGTAAATCGCAAATTGCAACCATTCTATTATAGCCTACTGCATATTCAATCATTTCTTAAAAGTTTAAAATTAATTGTTGTACTTACAGGCTCCAACCCATTATCGATGGTAAACTGCAGCAACTGCTTTACTTCCTCTTCCGAGTAGAGACCATCACGACTGCTGCCCCCGAGGCTGCCAATCGAGAGAAGATTCTCCGTGTATGGGAACGAGTCTTCCCATTCATACAAGATTCCAGTGGCGCCCCATTCTTTTGCTCTCACAATCACCTTGAATTTATGATACCATCAGAATCTGATAAATTACAATCAAAATTGTAATTTGTCAGATTCTGTAGCTACTCTCGACCTCCGCCATTCCAATTTGGATCTGGATTTTAACTGATTTTGTGTCATTTTATCACCGAACGAACACCTATGCTTCTTCTTTTGAAGCTATATGGCCTATGTCCGTCATTTCGAAAGACAATTTTGCCAGCGTCAAGTGGTGAATTTTAAACAATATAAGTCAAGTCAGTCTTCGTCAAGTCGACTGTATGCATTTTGTACTGAAAAATTACAAAACTTCTTTCAAAATCTATGGATCCGGATTGGAACTGTGGTAGAGAGTAACCCCCGTTAGTATCAAAACATAGACAATCACCTCGCAAGCCAGAGAGCAACAAGAGTAAATTTAGATAAATAAAACTATAACTTTTGTGGATTGAACCTCACCTCTTTTAGGTATTGCACTTTCCATGGCGCGCCTTTTAAATCAAAATGGACGATTCTGAAAGAACAGTAACCAGTGGTTTACATAAATATAGCAGTTTTTTTCAATACAAGGAGGCTAATACCACAATCACTGACCTTTGGCTTATGTTGTTCATTGTTCTTCACCAAAGAGGTTGTAGGTAGGTGTAGAAAACTGAAACTGTTACAAACTTTCCTTGTTAGTTTATTGATTTATGCAAATTCATTATTCAACAGGTCTCTTTCAAGATAGAACTAGAAATGCACAAAACTAGATTGAGATATCACTTGATTCTTCAATGATTTGTTGAGTGGCACTTGTGAATATGGTAAATAATAAATTATGAAATTCAGATTTTAGGTGGCTGGATTGAAGGGCCAGCCATTAGGTGTATTTCATTCAATACTGCAGAATCATTGCGCATGCAGCGTACGGCGCAACGCAATTTCATCGATTGCTGCCTATTTCTAGTGGTAGGTAGTATACTACCTACCTACGAATTATTATTGCTTCCTGGAAGAGTTAGGTATTAACTGGTCGAAAACATGATGGACGTTAGCAGGCCGAGACAAATAGCGGCAAGCATTTCTTTGATCTCCTTTCCTTCCTTTCTTTCGTTTAGCTTGAAATTAAATTGTAAATCAAGTAAAACAAAAAATAATCTCAACAAATCAATAATACAAACAAAGCAATAAAATAAAACGAAGAAAATAAATGGCGAGTGCTATTGCAACTAACAAAAATGGCGGACACTTATGCGTGCGTTTTATGTATGTATACATGCATTTGTGTGCGTGAACACATTTCAAGTGTCAAAAAGCATAATTATTATCCCATAATCTTATGAGCTGCTTGCTTCTGATTGCTATCCAACCAATGCAATAGGTACCTGGGTACCTACAGTACCTATTCACTATGGTTTTATTTTCGAGTTTTGTTTCGATTGAAATACCTAGTAATGGTAGGTATCTACCTACATTAGTACCTACTATTAATTGTTTAACTTTTTTCAGATGTACAAAGTCGACTCGTCCAATAGTTGACACTAAATATGTTGGGTAGGTACCTAGGGTAAGATACCTATGTGTAGGTACCAGTACCTAGGTACCTAACCTATGTATAAGTTGAAAAAGTATTTTTTTAAACCCGCTACCTAAATAGGTAAGCAAGGTACTTATGCCTAAGCTTTTTAGTAGGTACGTAGGCTACCTACATAATAGTTACCTTATGTATTATGTATGTAGGTATGTATCTGATTCGAGCCACACGGGTAGGTAGGTAGGTACGTCTATCAAGAATTCTCTACGTGGTCGGGTATAAGTTCCTTGGTGTTCCTATGTACCTAGGTACCTATTTAGGCACTGCACACGACCGCCATTCCATGAGTAGTTCTGTTGAACAGCTTCTGACTTCTTGGTACCTACCTACCTAGTGTCCTATAGGTAAGCCTACCTACCTAGGTAACTTAAATCCTACATTGAACAGCTTCAGACTTCATCAGGTAGGTAGGTAAACGTACGCTATGCAGTTTCACTAAAACGTGACATGAAAGAACCAAACTGACATGACAGACGACAGACTGATTGACATGACATATATTCTAACCATGACATTACTTTACTACAAAAGAGAGCCACAAACCGGGACACGAGTTTTGACATTTTTTGAAACGACACATAGCACTTTTATTTTAATAGTTTTTCTTGTGTTATTGTGAGTATTGTTGTTTAATTTTGGTGGAATTTTAACCAATAATACTTAGGTCGTAACATAAAGTGTGGGCCATTGGAATAAATGTGTGTAAAGTGGTTTTTCTGAATGTGAAAATTCGTGTTAGGTTTTGGAGAGAAAATCCACCATTTTCTTTTCAAAACAAACGACAGCCGACTTGACAACTGACTTGACTTGACTTATTTATTACAATTTTAACACTTGACATTGGCAAAATTGTCTGTCGAAATGACGGACACAGGCCATTATTGAAGAGAAGAAGAAGAGCCACAAACCGGGGACATTTTTTGAAACGACACATAGCACTTTTATTTTAATAGTTTTTCTTGAGTTATTGTGAGTATTGTTGTTTAATTTTGGTGGAATTTTAGCCAATAATACTTAGGTCGTAACATAAAGTGTGAGCCATTGGAATAAATGTGTGTAAAGTGGTTTTTCTGAATGTGAAAATTCGTGTCAGGTTTTGAAGAGAAAATCCACCATTTTCTTTTCAAAACAAACGACAGCTGACTTGACAAATGACTTGACTTGACTTATTTATTACAATTTTAACACTTGACATTAGCAAAATTGTCTGTCGAAATGACGGACACAGGCCATTATTGAAGAGAAGAAGAAGAGCCACAAACCAAGAAGTTGAAGTTTTGCAAAAACCGTTGAAGTTCAAGTTGACATTACTTTTTGTTTAATTTGACAGTTCATAATTTTGTTGCCCTAACAAAACGTGATCAGTAGAGATAGGTAATCAATATTCTAAAATTCACTGAAGAGACAAAGTTTAAAAAAAATTATTACCTACCTAGGTACGTTAATCAACAAAAACTGCAGGAACAAGAAACTAAATCGTTTATTATAAACATTATTAATTTAATATGCAGATGTAAAGTCTAAGTATAGGTACCTAGGTACTTTAAATATTATTTTGATAAAAATAACACTGTGGGTACGGCTACCAACTTACTATGTAGGTATAACGTGTAACTGCGTGTTTCCACTCAAAACATTCACAAGAAAACCTTCACAATATATCCTTACAAGCGATTTGTTGTTACAATCAAGAAAGGTCTTTAAAACAATCAGCACAAGATACAAAATGTCAAACATACCTACACAAGATTGTTCTATTAATAGAGTTATCGATTTGGGCCCACTGAATTTGAATTTTAAGGTTTGGCGGTGGAAACACAAATCGATATCTTCACAGAGTTGTGCAATGTGCATGTCCATGTTTTATTGTGAATGTTTTTGAGTGGAAACACGCAGTAAGAAAAACTAGTAAGTATATACTTCCCTAAGAAACAAGGTACCTACTTAATTGAATACTTTGCAACCTAATTGCGCACACAAAATAAAAAGTCCTTATATATAGAAAGAATAGTGGGTAGGTAGGTACTTTGGATTAGTAGGTAGGCTCATTATAATATTATCTTTCTACTGATTAATGATTAATTTGTATGGAAGGCCAAACATGATTTTTATTTAGGTATATTTATTTATTTACCTTTATCAGAACGGATTAAACCAATTACAATTATTATACAATTTGAACAAATACGTAGGTAGCTATAAATAGAGATTTACACAACTTGTACACAAATAAAAGTGGAAGTACATTAATAATTATTACCTAGGTATATTATTACAAAATAGTCAAACTCAGAAATTAATTAAATCAATTTTAACAATAAGAAATAATAATGTCAAAGTATGGAACAAACAAAAATACAATAATAATAACTGTCGTTCTGATATAAATAAATAAAATAAAATAATGAATAATCCTCTCACTCTTATATGTATATTTACTAAGAGTAGGTACCTAAGCAGTCGAAGCACCTACTCTTAGCTTTTATACCTACCTACGAGTATAGTTAAATTCAAGCATATCAATCAATTTTTTCTATTTCAAATATCTACTAGGTATTAAAATCTTTTTTGTCCACGTAGGGATCAATTTATTATTGAGAACGTTGCGAAACCCTACACCTATGTATGATCAATCAGCTCCAAGTATAGTTAATGTACTAAAAAATACTAGAAATAAATAAACGAGACCAAACTGCAGACAGTGAGTGCATTCTTATTACTAAACATTAAATTTAAGTACCTAGATAAACAAAAATTCGAATAATCACACTGTCGGAATCACAAAACTTTCAATGAGTTTCCAAGATTCTCAACTCTATCAAAATAAAACAAACACATACAAACAATCCCTAGAAAATCACTGTCTTTATATACTTTAAACGTGTTTAAAATTATAAAAAAACTAATTTAGTTGGTACTATTTTATAAAATTATAAATTAATACCTAAAAAGAAATAATTATCTTAATTAAACCGAAATCTCACATCTACGTTTCAAGCGCTCAATGACCAATTATGATCTTTATATTAGGATCAGGTTCACCAGCTGCATCTTTCGCTAAGGGTGCATCACCACAGATCCTGAAGTTTTTCGTATAGGGTATGACTGCAACTAAAACACCAGACACCATGACCCACACGCCAGCTACATAGAACGCCGCATCCCAATAGCCAGTGTTATCTTTCAGAGCACCTAAAACAACCATTGTGTTTAATTTAACTACCTATCAATCATAAAATAATATTTATCTATCAAACGTAAATAAAAGTTAATTTAAAGTCCTATAAAATGCCAAGGGTATGAATGGTATGATACAATATGTCATCGATGCAAAATAGATAAGCACGTTTTTACGACATACTAAAGATCCAACTTGAAGCTGAATTTTATGGTGATACGTGGTCATACCATACGACGAAAGTAGCAAAAGTCACGATCAAGTAATACTTAGTAAAGATTACAATAGGTAGGTAGATTTTTATAACTCAGCTTTACTTAAAATTTATCAGCGAAAATGACTTCAAAAGGACTCGAAGCTCTTCATTTAAAAAAATAACGAAAACTTCAGTGTGTCATTTTAACGTGTTCTACAATAAAATAAGCAATTACATACTAAGGTCTTTATACTAACCAGCCATAGGGGGTCCGATAAGATGGCCTAGGCCTTGACTTAGCAGCACCAATCCATAAGCCATTGTGAATCTCTCCAGTGCAATGAGCTCAACCAAAATGCTTGGAGTGTAAGAGTAGGAGCTCGAAAACATTAATCCAAAGATAAAGGCATTCAATGCTAGTATGTAGAAGCTGTGGGAAGCCGTAGGGTCCATGATTCTTATCAGAATTGGAAACATAATAATACTTCCACCGCAAAGGACGAGACAAATTGCGTAGGTCTTTGTGACGTTGACCCAGGAAAAATCACCCATCCAGCCAAGTCCCACCTGTAAACGTTGTAATTTTTTATTCAATTCTGATATGTTACCCATAATAGGAATAATAACACGATAAGATTATCATTTACCAGATGATACCTAACCAAAATTCATTTCAATCACACGCAGGATCATAGGTAATACCGAGTCATTCGACAACCCACCGGATACTTACAATGCCTATAATTGTCGCCACTCCGAAAACGCTCAGCATCCAGCTTCCTTGAATCTCTGAATATCCACTCGATTGCATAAAGTTTGAGATGTAAAAGTACGGCACGATGAACCAGATAAACAGCACTAGAGTTGAGATGTTCATCATTAGGAAATGAAACTCGGTGAACATGTTAAAGTCGAATGTCTTGTTAAGCGTACCCAGAGCTCGTCTACCCCATGTCTGAAAAATACAGGTAGACATTTTGTGTTAATTTTAATAATAAGTAAAATACCAACGCCAGTTTGACAATGGCCTTATATTAAACTCGGTAGGTAGGTACCTTTTCCTCGTGATCTTCCACGGACCACATAGAGTTTTTGTAAATATCTGGACAGGACGAGGCCCGCAACTTGTACTTTGCAATGTTCATCATAGCTCCTCGGTGCATAATTGAATTCCTATGCACTCTGATGTCTCTAAGGTAATGATGATCTGCGGTAAAATTCCTTGTGATCCAATCTTGTCTTTCTCTGGCAACTATTGTAGCTGGTTTGTGCTCCGGTATAGGTTGAAGAAGTTTCTCTCTAACAACGTCCAATTTATTCTCAAAATCTTTCTTTTTCTTTTTATTTAATTTTAGTTTCATAGACATAGTAATTGGCTTATTTTTAGATCCAGTTGGTTCTGTGGGTAGTTTCTGTTCAGAGTTGCATTTTAAAGCTAACATAGATGGATAGTTCTGAAGAATAATATTGTAAAGGCGTTTATTTGATGTAAGTTGGTCTAATACTTCTGCAGGCACCTGAAATAATAAAATATGTGATCAAAATCTATATAACATAAAACTAACTAAATACTAAACCATGACACTAATGGTAGATAGATACCTTTTCACTTTGTCTCAAAAATGTTGGTAAGTTGATGACAGAGCTGACTTTATGGTTTCCTAAATCAGCATTTCTCTTTGTAGCTGCTTCTAAGTTTTCCGCTTCAGCAATAGAAGCTACTAAAGTTGTTAAAATATACTCTGGAGTTTCACCGCTCTTTATCATAGTTTTCAATTCATCCATTCCTGGATAAACAGATTCTCCACCTCCAGACTTAGCAGATCTTGCTGATATAGATATAGAACTCGACGCTCTTTTGGATTTACTCAACTTCTTTTGTTTTTTCTGCTCTAGTATTAACCATTCTGGATCTCTCATAACCATACCACATACACACACATTAAGTACAGAACCCGCTAGTAGTACTAAAGTTCCTCTCCATCCAGAATTGTCTAAAAGATAAGTTGTTAGCGGTGAGTAGATGAACGTGCCGAATCCAACGCCACATGAACCCAGCCCAACGGCAAGGTTTCGACGCTTTTCAAACCAGAAGGCAATTGACACAACTGCAGTGACATACAGTAATCCCATTCCCAATCCAGCCATCAAACCATAAGTCACGTATAACATTTCTACGGAATTACTGAACGCCGCTGCTATAAATCCAACCGTTGAAGCTATACTGCCGACTATTGTCATTCTTCTGCATCCGTATCTATCTACTAAAGCACTCATTATTGGTCCAGCGATCAAAGGAACGGATATAAATAAACTTCCTATGATAGAAGTCTTTGCTTCACTGGTATGGAAATAAATAACGAATTTGTCGTGGATCAAGCCATAGGAGAAGGCAAGCCCATCTGCTACCGTGGCTACGAAGAATGATGCCGCTACGACCACCCATCCCCAGCCACCATCTGGTATCTGTGGCAATGGGTCTTCCGGCAGCTTACTAGAGCAAATACTGTCATCGTCTCCAAGCCCAAAAAATTTAACACCTTCATTTGTCGATGTTGCATCTTCATCACTTTTTTCGTCCTTGTGATATGAAACGACCAAATTATCTAAACCCCTGCCATTATTATGATCACTGGTCAAATTGACAGTATTTGAATTATTCAAATTATGTTTCTCATGTGCAAATTCATCATCATTAGCAGCGTCTATGTACTTTATATCATTCGTTTTATGCAGAAGGGGTGACGTAGTCTTCTCCGCTTCAGACGGTACTTCTTGTTCATACTTGGCAAATTCTTTACCTGGTATTCCATTGGCATAGGCAATTTGCGTGTCCATTAGTCTCTAAACGGGACTCTTGTTATGTACGATTCTAAGTTCGTACTTTCTTTTTTTCGAATCCTGTCCTCTGAGGACGTCGACAGCTACCGTGATTGGATGATAATCCAACCGTAATTTCGTTTACGTCGAAGAGATACTAATTTCTCTTGACCAATGTCTTAACCTGGGATCTCTGGCTGAATAGCGACAAGGGCTTTTTGATACACAAAGTGTAAGAGCGAGGGGATTGTAGCTTGTCGAGTACATCAAGGACCGGCTAGTCCCCGATCTCAGTATGTTGAAAAAATCACTTTCTATGTTGTAATTTTTGTGTCTCTTGAATGTATGCTTCTTTGACATGTAGTTAAAGTTTTGAATAGTGCGCTATGTGAAACATTTCAAAACTTTCATGGAACAGGTTAAAACTGAAACAAAAGGAACAACTGTTATCCCAGAAAATAAACGCGTTTTCACGTGTGATGCCTTTTACATTTAGGTAGGTAAAAGCCCTACATGACAACCAGTGCCTGATGTTATTTTATACGTTAGTTTTTAAGTTTGAATGAGACGTATTAAAATAAACTGTTACCTACCAAATATTTTCATTTTAGTTGTTGTTATTTTTAGATTTGTATTTTAGTATGTTTTCGTTATTAGTTACCTTGTTAACAACAGTTAATTTATTGTTTGTTTTTTTTTTTAAATAAAGAAGATTTTTATGTTTGCGCCTGTTGTACTTGTCATACGATTAAATAAATACAAAATATTTTTGTTGCCACTCTATTTATCAGCCAAAGCAATTATTTATAGCCTGTTAATAGAACATAATTATAACAAAGCGTTCATGAAAATGATAAATTAACTAAGTAATAACTAGATAGGTACTACTAATAATAATAGGTAACATTAACAAAAGGTATAAAACGTAAAAAGTATTTCGCCTGGGGTAATTTATAGGTTTTAAATGGCAACCCAAAAATTTTAAATCATAACGGCCTTGGAGATGTATATTACAAGTTTGGTAGGTAAGTAGGTACCTACCCCATCATTAATGCCGTCGACCATCATATGTACCTACCTACCTACCAAGTCAGATACCGATACAGATTCCGTGTGAGGATTGAAACCATGCAACTAACTAGGTACCTATATACAGGGTGTTACCAGACCACTTCCGAAAACGTGGAGGTTCCAATCAGACCATGATACTGAAAACATTAAACGAAAAAAATCGCGAAAAAAAAATTGACTTGACTATCTCTTTTTTTTTTTTGTTCTAGTTACATACACACAGTACAACATAATAAGACATATCTACCTAATTATCTCATATAAAAAAGCAAAAAATAAAATAAAATAAATAAAGCAGCAATGTACACGCAGCACGCAGATTACGTCTACTACAGCATGAACAGCTGAGAGTTCATCGCGGGTCATTCAAGTACGCGACGTGCGAGCGACCTACGTTAGTACCTACCTACGTTAGTAGGCACTTACGACACAGAATAAATAATAGTACTACGCCTCGACCTTACCTACGTGAATGCGTACATTGCGGGCTGGCGAAATAAATACAGTACGGCCGGCGGATCTAGACCGGTCTGAAGTTGCGCTTTCGGAAATTGTGCGCAGGTACAGGCGAGTACCTAAAACCTAAGTACCCTAAAAGTGAATACTGCGCAGCGTTCCGAACGAACTTAACGCCGGTCTAGATCCGCCGGCCGTACTGTACAAATCTTTAAACATTGTTTTCTCCGGCTATAATTATTTTTCAGGATAACAGATTTTTTTTTGGTTGGGTTTTGGTGTGCTGTAGCTCCCCCTTTCGTTTTCGGAAGTGGTCTGGTAACACCCTGTATATATAAATATAAGGTACCTACCTAGATAGGTTCACCACACTAGGTTCGGTTCGGTACCTACATAAAGCTACCTACTTAACTTGCCTACATACCATACACAACACCTTGGCACAGATCTAGGTAGACTACCTAAGCGCAACAACTGGACCTACATTACTGTTAATCATAGGTACCAGTCTGCACTGCCTATAGCCTGTATGCTGTGATGTTCTTGGGCTTTACTGCCATAAATTGCTGCACATGATCACATGATTGCTTCCTCAGGAAGCCGACCTAGATCAGTAACAATAAGCCGCCTAATCTACCAACTAGTAGAAGGTAGGCTTACCTAGGTACCTATTTACCTCATTGCAGTCCACTCCGAAAAACTCAGAGCATGAAATATCAGGCACCACTTAATTAATGCATAGGTATTACTATACATACCTAGGTATGAAGATGTACCTACCTCTAGGTAAAATTATCAGAATTATCTCAAAAATCTTTATTTGAGATATTATACCTAATTTCTTTCTTCAAAGGACATGAGAAATAATGAATCAAAATACATAGGTACCTACCTACCTACTTACAACTTAAGTACCTACACACATTTTCAATGCGATAAAAGTTACAATCTGCGTGCGTTGAATAATAAAGTTGATGTAGGTACCTACCTACTTCCATAAAACTGAACCCAAAAACTAGACTTGAGTTGAAGCTGGAAACTGGATTAGAGGAGGGCGGCGCGGCGGTGGAATAAATTTAGGTAAGTATGTACTTACCTACTAAGTTTGTTTATTTATATTTAACCAAACCTATAAAGCTGAAGATAATAATAGATCATGTCATGTGTCAATGGTTACTTTGCCTTTTGCGAAAAACCTACCTACCTGTCTGTATAATTTGTGCTCGTTTTGTAGTTACACCTACTCGGAAAGGACACAAGTCAAACAAGTTCAAACAACTGTTTGGCAATATTTGGCATTATATTTCTCAGAGACTCTTGTATTCTTTGAAATTCAGCTCTTTTGTCGCGGAGCTAAACCCAATAGTAGGTAATTGTACGTAGATATATATATACTATAGGTAGTAGGTATGCTGTATAATGGTAATTTACCGAATGAGAATCAGATTGGCTTCGTGTGAGTGGTTGCTGTGTTGTGTTGTGTGCGTTGCGGAACTATTTATTTATTTAATACTTTATTGCACAAAATTATAAATTTGTTACAAAGGGTGGACTTAATGCTGAAAGCATTGTCTGCCAGCCAACCCAAACGTGGTGGTGTAACTATTTGTTAGGTACCTACATATATTTTTGAACCGTGGTCATCCAGGATGAAGCCTAAAATCTGTAGGTAGGTAGGTGGTAGTACACTAGAGGTAGGTGGTAGTACCTAGGTAGTAGTTGATATCTGTTAAACTAGGTAGGTAGGTAAGGTACCTAGGTACTCTATGAATAAAATCTTCCTGGCGTAGTTTACGTAAGTAGCTCATGAATGTCTACGCGTCTGGAAGAAGCTGATGCCAAATGACGTCATCAGTTGTCTCCATCGCTACGCTATTTCCGAATTCGCCTTGAAGTCACATGTTCCAGTAATCCTTAGTAACTGTCAACTAATCTGTGTGCTGGTTCAACCTCAGTCTAGTGAGTTTCCACGTCTTCAACACAATAAGTTCATGAATCTTCTACAAACAAAATTCCCATTATTGATTAGATGAGGCTGCGTAAAGACTGTTGTCTATCGAGAATTCGAGATAGGTATCAACCGTTGTCTATCATCGAAACTGTTTACTGATGACTTTGAAGGCTAAGAAGTGCCCTAGTCCTGTTCATATTATAATGATGGACATTATCAGGACCTGTGCCTTGATCACGAATAAATGTGACAATCGCAAACGTATCGTAACGCTAGCGTATCCGAGATACACTGCGCGATGACGCTACAGCGCTCGGCAATCAAGTTGGCGTTTTACGCGCATTATGATTCGAATACGTCGTGTGTCAGATTTCTTCGTGATCACCCTACCGCGATGTTTACTTTAGAGTTGGATTCAGCAGAAGATGAGAAGATAAGACAAGACAAGAGTTAAAACAAAACAGTAGGTATAGGCAGATTAGGCACGTCTTGTCGTGTCGAGCGAGGCAAGGCACTAGCGTAAGAAGTTCATATTTGACATAATTATGACAACAATGAGGAAATGGTAGACGTAGACCATAAATCCAGGTACCTTCTACTAAGTGCTTTAGCAGAGCAAGAACGTCGTCAACCTTGTTCAACAGACTATCGATTTTATTATGCAACTAGCTGACTGCGACTTCGTACGCGTGCGAAACTTTCCACCATACTATCTGTCAACCAGCTTTACAATGAACCTCGTGAGTAGCAAATAGCTGCTATTGGGGTAAAACCTTTTTATTTTATATTCATGATCTGTGGTTAAGTACTATTTCAAACGATGTGGCCTCAATTCAATCTACTACCGCAAGACGATGTAAGTCGATGTGAGTTGAATCGAGAATGGATCCCCTTCTCTAAATATAGATTTTATTCCCCAACGCAGATCCGGTGTGATGACGTCTCTCTGTGCTGCTTCGGAAACTTATAATTTATGAGTTTTGCCGTTATTAATTTTTAAGTTTAGTATTTTTGAAGTTATACTTTTAATGCGACTTCCAACTGACAGCGTACAAGGTTGCGTTACACGGGAAGGGAGAGTGATCATACACGGAGACCACCAAAAAACGCAAAACTTTTCGATAGCGCGTTCTAGGATCCGGACAAACTTAGCAATGCCATCTAGTTCTGATTTAAGCAACATGAGCATAGAACTTTTTCTAACTAAATAAGTACTGCATACTGGGTAAGTAAGTACATAAAAATAAATACTAAATTAAGTTCACATTAAACACAGAGCGAGAGTGAATGCGTGCCACTCGAAGTAATAACTTCTTCCGCGCGGAGGGACTCCACGCACTGGTTTTTTTTTCTTCCTTCTCTAACTCAGATAGGTAGGTAGTGTAACTAACGATTAGTCTTCTGGCACGTCACATTCTTACGTTCTGCTCTACTCGGTAAATTAAACTTCAGTCTTCATTTATGAACAATCTCTATTCAGAATAACAAATATATTTTTGACTATTTTCACAGTCTTGTCTCAAGCTGAGCCAATGCTTCTTCGTCTTTTTTACAATTCTATAACTACTACTGTCAGGCAGGTGACAGATGACATTACCACGTCATGTTCACAATAACGATGCAATAATTCTTAAAGGTACCTACGTAGCTAATTAATGCAATCTTTACAATTATAGGTAGGCTTAAATAGTGTAGGCAAGGTAGCTACCTACGTACCTATTCAAAACATTCGTTCTTCGATCAAATGCATGATAACACAAACTACTAGTAGGTATACCTAGGTTAGGTAGGTACTTAGGTAGGTACATAAGTATAAAGATTTGAAACTCACAGGTTAGATAAACCCGGCATCGGATTTAGGTGGTTTTATGTTTGTAAATATTGTGCATACCTATGTACCTTTAAACCTACGTTCGCTACCTATAAAGAGTATAACTGTGATTATTATAACATAGAGAACCATCCAGTCAATTCAAATAAACCGTCGTAACTCGACGACCATTAGCTAAGATTATTATCTTGATGGAATTGAGTGGACGAATGAATTGGTGCTGTCAACTCAGTACAATTGAAGCCCACTGGACTGGTATGGTAGATATTGATGCCACGGATGGTATTTATAAATAGATTGAGTAAAGTAATTTGTCTGCCTTGTTGTAGGTAGGTACCTAGGTAGATTGTATAGTGACTACCCGCAGACTAATTGAAATATTTTCGTCCATAAGATAGTATTTTCTCTGGTACCGAGTTGCACCGCACCTTGGCCAATATCATTGAGGAAATAGCCAATATTTATTTTTTAGAGATGGGTTTTACAAACACGGAGTAACGGCGTTTTTAGTGTTCCAGTCCAGTTTTGGGAAAACGGAAGGCACACATTATGGTCTCACTCCGGTGTCTGTCTGTCCGTCACCTCCACCAGAGCTGATCCGTAGTAGCTAAGAGAGTTGAAATTTGGGATAGAAATGCGGCTGGTAGACAATGCTTTCAGCATTAAGTCCACCCTTGGTTTTATAATTTGTGCAATAATGTCTTAAATTAAAAAAAAGATGGAATAATAGTTGATATTTTGAAGGTATTATTATGAAGACCATTCTGAAAATGAGGGGCTATTAAGGGGGGTTAAAGGGGATATGAAAACCAATATATTTTTTGAAAATGAGGGGCTACTAAGGGGAGTTAAAAGGGGATATGAAAACAATTAGTATATTTTTTTAACCTATTTACGGGGTAGGTAGGTATCTGAGGAAAGCAAAGAGCTTTATTCTTTGAAAAAAAATACTGTGAAAATAGTTGTCCTAATCCGAACTTTTCCCCACAGGTTTTTTTTAGAAAACCTTGATCATTGTGGTCTCTTAAGAGCGAAACTATAGGTAAGTACCTAAATACAAAAAGAACTCGGAACATTACTGACCAGACCAAGCAAGTGAAACTTGCGTCTTGTTTTTATTTTCTTTTACCTACTACTCAATTTGCAAACTCGTTTTGCGTGATATGCTTGGTAAGTAAAGTATACCTACCTACCTAGGTACAGTAGGTAGGTAAGATACCTCTATCTGCCTGAGAGACCTCGAGAGAATGAGAAACCTAGAGAAATCTTCAATTATAAGTCTTATTCCTAAGAGTTAAGGTCTAAAAGTGAGGTAGAAAGGTCTCATAATTTATTTCTCGAAAACGAGTTGCAAATAAACTTACTTGAGGATTGGCAGGACGTCTGCACAACAGGTAGGACCACTGATGCAACGTGTAAGGTAGGTAGGCGTACCTACACCACCTACCTTACTCGTTGCATGAAAGGTCAATAACCGACCCTGCTGCACAAGTAGAACGGCTAACTAGATACGAAAAAATCCTTAGTTACCTAAGTATTTTTTCCTTATGAACGGCATGATGTGACAATGATGTGGAAAATATTAATAAACGACTACCTATATAAAGTTAGTCAGGTAGCAGGTAGGTATATTGCCTACATTCCTACCTACGTGTAGGTACTTAACCTACCTACCTAGGTATACCATGCGTAGGTACCAACCAGTAAGTATTGCTATGGTATTGCTAGCTGGCACCTTGCTTGTACTCCGTGGCTTGTACCAACCTATTTAATTTAATTTACACGGCATGGCACAAGCGAAAATCAATTTTTGTAAGGAATAGGTGGGTACCTAATATGTTTTTGTTTTTTTATACATAAAGGCATTGGAGCATTTCAGGTCCCAATTTGCATACATTAAGGCGAAGGGTAAAGTCGGACAACCTTCTCGCTCGCACATTTCAACATTTTTGAAGATATAATATAACTAAATGTTATTATGTGAAATTGCAGAGCTTCAGGGTCGAGAGAATAACAATGCAAACATAAAGGTTCCATAAAAATATCACATTGATCCAAATGTTGAAATGTGCGAGCGAGAAGGATGTCTGGCTTTAAACTTGGCCTTAAGTAATTTTTTAGATTTATTTACCTAGATATTTATAAGTGTTGTTGGTTTTATCATAATCTATTATGCAGTAGCAGTTACGAAAACACAAAATAAAGTAGGTAATTATTTTGACGTATACAATACACCTGTAAATACGATGACAACATTGAAATAGACGCATTTTACGAAGTAAAAGGTCTAATAACTAATGATTCCCGCTGCTTTATAATGACATTGTTACATTTTTTAAAACTGCATTGTAAGTGTATTGTAACCAACAAAGTTCCACCATTGCAAATTTAAATAAAATGTGGGACCTGGGGCTCCATACAATTTGCACCAGACCCTTTTAATCTATGAATCGAGGCACTTTGTCCCTCAACTGAACAATAAAAAAATAAGAGATGGCAGCCAGCGAGCTAAGCCGAAGGAGCGAGGGACAATAAAAAAAATCTACAATCCCGCCTCGGGCTGGAAATTTCCATGAGATAATAAAGGAATGAGTAAACGGGGCTTTGTGTTCAATCCATCCATGCATATTTTATACTGGGCCGTATTTAATGTGGAAATATTTTGCCTGTTTCGTTCGTGCGACATTCTAAAAAATCTATAGGGTATTAAGGTCTCTATTAAAGATTTGTTATTAGGTATACTTAATACAAACATTATTGCATAGGTGTCAGCAATCGACCGCCCAATATTATATTATCACTTTAGGTGGATAATGCCTGACCCATATTTACCTGACTCATCTGGCTTTTAATTAATAAACCGAAAACATTAAATCAGTAGGTATTATAATAATATATTATGATCTGTGATTAAATTGACCTTTCCAGTCCCGAGCTTGGGGCTAAAGCTAAACTCTCCGAGTAAGTAAGTAAATAAGTATACTAGGTACATAGGTACCTACATAAGTAATAAATTTTGAATTTTTGAAGCCTGCGTCAAACAAAACCATAATTACCTACCCGAAAACTTGATAAAATATTCCATTCCATCGTTACCTACCTATTCCATCATTCATCCACCCTGTCAATAAACTCGTGTTAAAAAACATGAACCCTAGACTGGCAATAACGATATCTTATCTTCCATTGTTTTTTATTGCAAACATTTTCTGTAATCGGCACAAAGCATGACGTCAATAACAAGGTTTTACAAGCTAAGAGGAAATATATTCCTATCTATAGGTACCTATAGTGTTCCGAGTACTTAGGTAGGTATCTACTTACTACTACTTACACTTGGAAAAAGAATACTGCCTCGAATGAAACCATAAAACCTACAGAAATGAGATTATGATGTCACGAGTAGGACATTGCACTCCATTACTTGGCTGTTAAGGTCAAGGTTAGATGATACAAAAAAAGTTATAGGGTAGATAGAGTATACCATTATAATTTTGTGACTACCTAATAACTACCTACTTTCACACGACACCCAACTCCATGTCGCACGGGATCGCAAAATATGGAAGGACCAAGTCGAACAATAGATCAAGAGATTAACTAGGTAGGTACCTACCTACTTTACAGAAGCATCAAAATATTTAGGTAGGTAAGTTTGTGCGTTTTTGAATATTGCACACTGGCTTGTCTACATAGATACGTAGGTACATAAATGAAATAATGTGCAAATTACGACGCGTACAAGAAGTTATTTTTACAAATGAGCATCAGTTCCATAACGTGCTAAATATTACAAATGCAAACAATTATTAATAAAACCACACAACCAACAAAATCGCCGTCAACAGAGTGTCTAAACAAGTTATAATAGAGCTAACGACATTGAACCACACGGATTTACAATGAAACCATTCATGTTCGTAATGTGGTAAATTGCGGAGGTAGGTAGGTATCTACATCCATGCTCAACATACGTACAGACCTACATAATCAGCTAACAACATACAGATAAGAGTAGCCAGCTAAATCACTGCTTATAAAAAGTTAGCGTCTCAACGACATTGACTCACCTGTGTATATGGCCCCTAATATTCACAAAGTTATTCACAGAATCAGCTGAGCAGTCTGGCACTTAGGAATTCACGTGAAATGGGACAAACGAAGCGTCAGCGTGAGGCAGGCACGTGCGTCTACCGAGGCAAGCAAGGCACTTGTGTGTGTTCACTGTTCACTTCACTGTGCTGTTGACTTGTTGATGTTGAGTCAAACTTGGTCAGAGCGAGGCGGGCTGGCGTCTCGCCCCATGCTGTAAAGCCGCATTTTTGTAACAATTTGTCACTGTTTCCACCAAAGATTCCAACAAATAAAACACGTCTACTCCAGACCTAACCTCAGTAATGAATGCCAAATGACTTATCAGGGAGATAGCATTGTTTACATTCACATTAATTGCCTGTTTTACTTTACGATTGCAAATCCGGAGCAAGATACGAGTGGAATTTTACATCATTACATTATGCAAGAAGAGTTTTGGCTGGTAGGTAGGTACCTACATGGAATTACAATATTTACAATATAAACAGGCTGGCAAACTATTGGCAAACACTTTTTTATGGTTCGACGGCTTTTGACGAGACGAGGGCAATGACATTGACTGTAGGTCATCAATCAATGAAGGTTTTATCAAAAACATCTTTCCGGTAGATAATAAGCCCGATACGAACAAAATGCAGCAAGTAACTACCTACAAAAGTCAGCACACATCCAGACAAATCATCTACCAAAATACCAGCTTTATTATAGTAATGGATCTAAATAATTTCTTAACTAAAATATCTCATATAAAAAAATATACGTACCTATATAGACGACTCTGCTAGTACCTATCTAACTACATACCGAGGTGTACTTTATTTTACTTTTTCTGGTTTACCTAATTAGCATCCTGCCAAACTATAATCACTAATGACCGTGACTCATTGCCTTGACACAATAAAAGACCTCAAATGCCGTAGCTAATAGACATGAAATAGGCGATAGAATAGTCTTCATCGCGTCAGAATTAGTAAATAGGGTAGACCTTCAATGTATGAAATCCAAGTTTATAATGTATATCACACAACGAAAACTTTATCGAAACTTATTAGGACCTTAGTGTGTACCTTAGAGTGGTAGATTAGCATGGTATGGACACGTAATGAGGAGGGATGAAAGTCATATAACGAAGAGAGTTATGAATATGAGTGTGGCTGGGTATGCAAGTAGAGGAAGACCGAAGAAGAAGTGGTTTGATTGTGTGAAAGAGGATGTAGATTCAGAGTTGACGAATGATAGGAGTGAGTGGAAGAAGAAAACATGTTGTACCGACCCCACCTAGCGTGGGATAAGATAAGGGTAGGGAAATGATGATGAATTAGGTAGGTACCTTTAGTTTATCCAAGCATAGCTCTAATGCACTGGCATGAGAGCATACCTACCTGCCTACCTAATACCTATCCATTTCCGTGAACCATCTAAAGTGTCAAGTTTAAAAGTAGAGCAGCCTCAGACAACACAACACATTCTGAGCACAACACTTAGATATCTGGCCAGAACTGGACGTAAACGGTCTTTAAATATGGTCTAATTTTTTTAATCGATCTATTCATTAGCGCAAATAATGATCTAACCAACTCTAATTGAATCATCAAGAAAATAACACCTCAGCTGCTCAGGCACTTTAGTGAGTTACTTTTACCAGCAAGATAACAACAATATACCTAGTCTAGTCTCTTTAGTTAGCTTTTTGGTTGTACATCCATAAATGCGGTTCGGTTTGTTGATATCGCCAAGCCGTAAGCCAAGGAATACCTATTTAATACGTAGTTTTACGTAAGAATAAGCGATCAAAATCTAGTTTTGTATGAAACGTGATTCAAATTTTGACCCCCGTTTCATACACTGTTAGTTTTTAGAAAGCACCGGTGTAGTTCGAGAGTATCGCCAGTCTGCCGTAAGCCTCATCAAGTATGTACATTAACTTACCTACATATACTTAGGTCATCTATCGTATGATATGATGATGCATTGTATTGTGTTGTGTCACGGTGTGCATCAAGTTACAATTGAATTCGGAGAAGCAGACCTCGCGTTGAATGTTAAATTGCCGCATCAATTGAGTCCAACCGAACGATTTAATCAAGCTACAAAGTGAGTTTTTACATCGACGAAACCCAAGCAGTAAGCAACGGAAGATCAGCGTTGTGTTGTGAGACACAACAAATGCTGAGTTGGACGCCTATTTGTGGCCATTAGATGGGCAGTGCAGAGAGATACACATTTTATATTGTCTTTGTGTTTTTAATTACTGTGTGTATGTATTTCATGTTTGTGACCGTTTGTGTGTCATAAATAAATGTATTTTCTTTCTTTCTTTCTTTCTTTCTTTCTTTCTTTATCATCATAATCAAGAGTTTTAGTAACAAGTCTAGTTCCATAGTAGGTACTGACTTGGTATACCAATTGTAAGGTATAAGTACAAAGTGTACAAACCGACGCATGAAAGGTTAAGGGACTGTATGCCTATGGAAAGTCACTGTGTGCCTCGTCTATGGTGTGCCTAGTAGCATAGACTAAATAAAACTAAGTAGGTAGGGTACCTAAGCAACTTTACCTTGATAGAAAGCAAGTTCAAAAGGCGGGTTTATCTCCTCTTAAAAGGCCGACAGCGCACTAGCATCACCTCTGGTGTTGCAGGTGTCCATGGGCGGCGGTGACTACTTTCCATCAGGTGGCCCGCCCGCTCGTCTGCCAGTTATAACATAAAAAAAAAAGTTCGTTCGTATGAGTTAGTGGCCAACTTTGGTGACGGAGACTTAAAACCAATAGGTATCTAGGAAAATGGCACAAAATAACTTTCTTTTATCAAATAATCCGCTAAATTGGTTCATCGTTAGTTCTCATGCAGTATTTACACGCTTTACTGTTACAGTCAATCTTTGAAGATAAGATTAGGTAGGTAAAGTGGTTGTGTGTGTAACATGCGCATGTAACATACAAATCTTTGTAAGGATTGTGTTGTGAAAGTTTTATTGTGAATGTTTTTGGTGGAAATGTACAGTAACGATTTCTGTGTATTATATATCAGTATACGGCGTATACGGTAGGTACTCCCAATTCCAATTGAAAATCTGCGTCCTAAAGTGGGTTACCTTATTTGATAGTAGGTAGCTTAGCTAATGTTAGTTGTAAGTAGGTTGTACACAGGACAAAAGTATGCAAAATAACAAATTTCATGGTGAATGGTCCGCCGATGTACCTACTACCTACTTACCTATACCTAATTATACCCTATCTATAGCAGTATAAGGTAGCTACTAGGTAATGTATACCTACGTACGCATGTCAGTAAGGTAGGCTAAGTAGACACGTAAAATAATATTGAAAGCTATTCATAATTATTCTGCCGTGTGCGTCCGATGAGTACAATGGCAGTGTTATCAAAATAACCTTGGAGAAGTACCTACCTTCCTACCTATTTTATCTTGTTGTCAACTTGAAAATCTTGGAAATCCAGACCCAAAGACGTCTAGCGCATGTTAATTTAGGTAGTGCATTTCATTTTCATACCTACCAAACCTAAGTTAGCCGAACTTATTGACCAAGCTGTTATTCCCTAGTGTATTGTCAAAACAATTCAAAGGCTGTGCTCAACACCCCTACCTAATCCCCCGGAGAGGGTCAGTATAATAGGTGCCCTTTCTATTTGACAGACGTCATGGCTCAGTCGGTAGTAGCTCTGCCTTCCGTGCTGTGGGTCGTGGGTTCGATCCCCACCGAGAACAAACATTTGTGTATTGTAAACATAGATGTTTGTTCTGTGTCTGGATGTTTCTATGTATAACTAGCCTACGTGCTAGACCCTTTAGGGTGCGACTTTTCAAAATTCCTTTCTTAGTGCACCCCTACACTATACAAGGAACCTACCCTCCAAATTTCATACCTCTAGGACTTATAGTTTAGGCTGTGCGTTGATTCTCTGTCAGCTTCAAAAGAGTTTTATATTATGTATATATATATATATATATTGAATATTGATAATAAGTATGTATTTACAAAAAAAAGTATGTACCTACACCTACCTATGTATTCTATCAGCCATCTAGTTTCCATCGTACAAGCTTTGCTTAGTTTGGGACTAGAAGGCGTTGTGTTAAGTGGCCGTGAATATTTATTTATGTGATTTGATTGGTTAGTAGGTAGGTATAGGTACCTATGTGGTACACAGTTGAATAATTAGGCATATTTTCAAGTAACGATTAACGCATTTATTTTCGATTTGGTGGATAAATAGGTATAAATTTACTTTGCGTATACAATATAATAATAGTAAGTATTTTAGGCACCTTTAATAATAATACAAGTCAAAAATGTTGGAGTACCTACCCATTAGTTAGTGTACTTAGGTAATTTTAAAACTAGTACCTACCTAGCTATAATATTTGCAAGGAATGTATTTAGGTAAGTACCTTCTCTAAATTAATTAACATTTTATTCTCTATACCTAATTGATTATTATTTGTGCATCTACAGTAAACAGACTAAAATGTTCTAATAAAGTTAGGTACATTAGACGCAGTACATGGTCTTACTAACTAAGAATTATTTTATATTATTATTGCGACAGTCCTATAACATACATTTCTACTATTGCCTACCTAGATGTTGGCTCTACTTTATCCTAAGCAAAAGGGTTTGGCTCCAAAAAATTTACGAAGTAGAGGTAAGCAAATCACATTCCCTCTCATTATGTTATCAGATTTTTCGAGACTTCCTAACTTTTCGACCCAGCCTAGCTAGGGTCGGGCTAAAGTTCGGCTCGAGTTAAAACTGAGACTTGAAAGACTTTCAACCCGGAGATTTAGAAAAACCCGTTCTTTTTAGAATTTATTCATTCATTCACTTAAAACTCATCAGTAAAATATGAAGTCAAAAAAGAATTTACTGGCAAATGCCAAAACAAGGTTTATTCCAAGGGGTAGGTATGGTACCTACCTACGGTCAATGATTTTATCTATGTAAATGTCAATGGAATACATTGTCGAAAAAACAGTAGGTACGTAGTAAATAATATAAAATAATTGAGAAAAAACAGTCACCAAATTGAGTTTCATGACAAATGTGAAGTTAGACCCCAGTTAAACCGGGGATGGGGTTGGTTTAGCGAAAGTCTATAGTTAGACCTCGGTGAAGGTGCTAAAACATGTTTCGTAATATGAAAAACCCTAGTTAAGCCTAAAACACGAGTTAGAATCAGGCTTTTTCTATACTTAGATCCAAGATAAATCCGTAACATAATGAGAGGGAATAGATATAGGTACCTACCTACCCGTCCGGCGGATTACTCAAACTCACTGCCGATTTGCCAACCCTACAATTCCTTTACGTATTCAAAAATATCGTTGACATAACTCTTCATTATATTTGCCACTTGTCCTTTATCTCTCCAGTGGTAACCATATATAGAGAACCCGATAGGAAACGCAAAAAGAGGACAATAAGGTCTCTGATCCTGTCAGAGGAAGGTTAGTCTCCACTTAGTGCCATTTCAAGATGGTGGTAAAAAAAAAAAGGTACTTGTTCCCAACATTGGTTGTACCATTTGCCTGGTCCGGAAAGGGTGTTATAAGTTTGAAGGCGTTGCGTCAATCTGTGCCCTCGTAGATCTGAAAATACTGGTTTTGTAAGAAAGGTAATTTATCTGTGATGGTTCTTAGCCATGTTTGGTAAAAATTGGCGGAGCAGTTACCAAATTATGAGGATACTCATCAGCTCTGACGTGCATAATTGCAGTTGAAAACATTTACCTTTTTTTTTGTTAACCCATACTGTCCCACTGCTGGGCAAAGGTCTCCCCCATATCCCTCCAGTTTTTACGATCACCGGCTCCCTCCCACCAGGCTCTGTGGGTGTCGAGGTCATCACGCCAGCATATACCTAATTCATTTTAATGTATTGAGATTTGATGAACTGGCCTTGAAGGATGTACTATACTTCAAGGTCTGATGTTCACCAGCAATAATGAAGAGGATATTAGGCTGTGGAATGACGTACTTGCTGAGGTTTTCCTTAGTGACTAAAGAAATGGGCCCACTTCAAAAAAGTTGTTGCAGTTACCGTAACCGCTTCCGATCAGAGTTTCATGACAAAACCCCCGACGGTTTGAAATTTTAGTAAAACTTAATTCGTTATGTTAGTTTACTTCTTTTACCTTACAATCTTCATAATTGCTATAGCTCCCGACACATCATCATCCTATTTATGCTAAACTGACAGTGCTCCTGGTGTCATCTCTCCGTTCCTGGTAAGTCTTGACCGGCTGTATGAAAGCGATGAGTATTCCAGACACGATGATCCATCCTCCAGCCAGGTAGAAGGACAGCTCCCATGATAGAGTCAGGTCGTAAATCAGACCTTAAAATTATGGCATGTACAAATTCATGCTAGAAAAAAGATCACATTAGTTTTTTCACAGGCACATGATTCTTAGGCAATCGACAATCATACTTTGTCATTCTAGTTGGCCTATTGGCAGCCTAGCTGTGGCCTAGCTTATCATGCTCAGAGGCGGGGCCGTCTTAAACTAGGCTGGGGCCCTTGGGCGCACAAGAATTTGGGGCCCGTTTGGATAGTAAAAAAAGCGAATTATAATAACATTTTTTTACTAAGTATGACCATTTATTATAGGTATCTAATCAAATACAGAATGATATAATATGTCATTAATGATATTAGAATGCTGCTGGTTTTTTGGTTACGATTGCGATAACGGTTTCTTTCGGGATTTCTGTTGAGCCAAATCTTATATTATAGGGAGGTATCCTTAAAGTAATTATTTTGAAGGATATCACTTTCTATGCACATAAAATAATTGACAAATTACTCAGTCGTTCTTGTAACATTGTTGTTCGCAATTCATTTTTTATTCTTTTAAGCTGCGAAAATGACCGCTCTCCACTACAATTGGTATTGGTAACCATTAGGCAAAGTAATATTCTTGTAGCAATTTCTACGTTTGGAAAAGTTTCTTCCAATTTATCTGATTTTATTAGGTTATGTAATGTTGAGATTTTTAAATCCGCTGATTGCTTTGCTATGTTTTTTAAATATTGGCTTAAATGAATGAAAACATTCTGTTTACTGATTTGTGAAAAAAGTGTAATGTGCCCGACAAAAATCTTTTGAGAATAAATGTGTGAGAGAAATTGTCGGTCCTTCAGGGCCCCCTGAGAATGGGGGCCCTGGGCACGGGCCCCGTGTGCCCTTATTGTAAAGACGGTATTGCTCAGAGGTGCAGTGAAGCATGTCTGTATGCTAGTAGTGTTGGTATCACGGAAGAGATAATTGTATTCTGTGGTTGGTATGGTATCGATTCTCATTTCAGTACTACTTCTTATTGCTGACATTCTAATTCCTCATGTATTTATAACTTACCAGATAAAGGAGGTCCAATCAGATGTCCAATGCCCTGAGCGAGCAACACCAATCCGTACGCGGACGTAAAATCATCCAAAGACACCAGTTTGACCAGCAAACTTGGAGTGAAGGTGAACGAGGCTGCGAAAAGCAACCCAAACGCACTGGCTATAGAGACCAGGGTCCAGTAGTTGGATGCTGCAGCCGGGATTGCTGCAACAGACGCCCCGCAGAGGACGAGACAGACGGCGTACAGATTGCCGATGGATACTTTTGGAAAGTCGCCTATCCAGCCCAAGCCCACCTGTAAGTAAGTAGGAATAACTCATTCATCAATTTGTTTTAATACTTATCTAATACCATTTGACAGAATCTTATCTAAATCAAGAGCTATATAGGTACCTTATTATAGATTGTAAAGTGAATTCCAGAAAACAATATATTAGGTAAGTGAAATCTCTCTATTTATTTATCTACAATCAATAAT
The DNA here is from genome assembly GCA_918843925.1 of Eulithis prunata. Lineage (NCBI taxonomy): Eukaryota > Metazoa > Arthropoda > Insecta > Lepidoptera > Geometridae > Eulithis > Eulithis prunata. The sequence continues at coordinate 1,427,049 of OU974014.1, read as the reverse complement.
TTGAGCATACCTATAGTATCTACGCATAATTTTTTTTTTAAATTAACTAACCATAATAATATGCATGCCGTCTAATCCTAAAGGGTGTTTTGCCAATTAAATTGCTGAGTGAGGGCGATTGAAGTAACCTTGAAAGGTGACCGAAGACAACAAAGAATAGAGCAAAGCTTACAAACAAACTTCTCTCAAAATAAACATCGCGTGTAGGTAAATTATATTCTGAAAACCTCGGCGCTGGGAATTTGGCAAGCCGCGTAGATCCGTCGCCAGACATTTGGAAACTGGATATTATCTATTTCAGTACCCCTGGTTGTCGCACAGTCATCACAAGGTCAGAATCGGAACCTTGACTATCAGTAAATTAAACTGAGAGATTTACGTGCGAAAGGAATCCACTGATTTATTCGTTCGCATTTATTTATTTCTCGTACCGTTTTATTTGTAAGCTTTTGGTTTGACTTACTCCTTATGTAACTTGTGATTTGAATTTTAGATAAGATTTATAATAATTTATAAGTTTGAAAAACTGGAAAAACCGACTCCAATTTAATACGCCTTCATCATAGAATAGAATAGAATAGAATATGTTTATTTTGAGTCATAATATAAAGAAACATGCACAGTTACATAAAAGAAGTCACAATAAAAATTAAAATCTAATATATGACAACAAAATAGGTCGTCACTCAGCATAAGCTGTAATCATCAAATGATGATGATGACGATGGTAGCAGTTCATTGGGTGGGACAGTTCTATTGATCGTAAATGCAAAATACGCAATGTCGTGTACGTGGATGACGTGTTTTTTCCAGTTATTGAGAACCTTCTCCTTTTTTGAAGTCGGGTAATAATTTAAAATATGACATGAATGGATAGTAGTGAAAAACCTACCTATGATCTAATTAATATAAGTAAGTAGGTGCTTGAAAACGAATAAATTACCAATTTTTATTATTTTATAAAAAACAAACATAGGTACCTAGATGTTTGTTCTGTGTCTGGGTGTTACTATGTATCATAAGTATGTATTTACAAAAAAAAATGTATATAATATTATGTATTCTATCAGCCATCTAGTTCCCATAGGTACAAGCTTTGCTTAGTTTGGGACTAGAAGACGTTGTCTAACATGTCCGTGAATATTTATTTATTTTATTATTATTTATAGCCATCGGTTCTGGCATTCTCTATTGCTAGACCAAAACTTTCATCGCTCTTCGCATCAGTACAGCCTTTTGCCACATAAGCCCTATGTACCTAACCTACCTAAGTCACACTCAGATGATATACCGCGTGCACACTATGCCCATGCCGCTGCCGGCATTAATGCCGCTTAGTGTAAATAAAGACGATGTTGCTGTGGCAATAAATCCGCGGCATTGATGCCGCCATACATTCCGGCAGCGGCATGGGCATAGTGTGCACGCGGTATAGACCTTACCATCCCGATGGTGTTGGTGATCCCAATAATACTGAGCATCATGGCGCCATCATCATCAGTATACCCTCTGTCTATCAAGTACTCGGCGAGGTAGAAGTACGGCACAATGAACCACACGAACAAGATAATAGTTCCGAGGCAAAGCAGATTGAAAGTCATCTTCTTAAAGAGGTTCACGTTGAACATATCAGCGAGACAGGCAAGGCAGTCGTCGTACCAGTTCTGGAAATTATAACTTAAGTAGGTATAAAGAGGTAGGTATTCAGAGGAAATTATTTACATCCATAAACATTTAATAACCAAACAATCATGTAACGGATCACTGTCTGTACATGGAAGATATATGAAAAAAATATTATTGGTACTTTTATCAACGCAAATACCACCCAAAACAATGATTGTTAGAGTTATTGTCTGTTTGTTTGTGCGTTTGTGCACGCTAATCTCAGAAACGGCTTATCGAATTAAGATGTGGTTTTCACTAATATATTATGGTAAGCTTCACTGTTTCATGTAAATCGGTTCATAAATAAAACAAACCAGTTCGTGGAGGAAGTCCTTCCGCGCGGAAGAAGTTATACTAGAACGCGCTATCGAAGTGTTTTGCATTTTGTGGGGGTCTCCGTATGTGATCACTCTCGCTCTGTCTCTTTCTGTTCCTCCTTCGTTTAACGTGTTGGAAGTCGCATTAGAAGTATAACTTCAGAAAGTGACCTCTAACCATTGCTGTGTTCCGGTTTGCAGGGTAAGGGCGCCGGTGTAATTACAGGGACATGAGACTTCAAGATCTTTACGTCTCTGAGTGATGGACGCAGTGCATTGCCTTACAGGGCACGTCCTCATTGGACTTGCTCTGTGAGGTACTGCATTGTTATAGGCAGAAGTTACTACTTAACATCAGGTGAGCTATCAGCTTGTCCCATTACTTTTATCATTAAAAAAAAAACCATTCGTAGTACGTATACCTAGGTACCTACATATTTAATACAGTAAAAATTATTTGATTTCACTCAAGATCTTAGTAAACCTAAAAAAGTTCGAAGGTCGGTTGGATGAAGGCCACCAAGGTAGTGAATGATGCTCTCTAGAGTAGGTACAAAAATAATAAAATGCTACACGCATAGGGCTATTCTGATTTATTTGAAAAGCCTCGTTGGATCGATATCGGAATCTTTCCTAAGAAATAATTCAATAGGTAGGTATGTATAATTATGAAATCTCCTTCGAAATTTTAACTCATCGATTCCACAAGACTTTCTGAATGAATCAGAATAGCCTACTAGGTACGTAGGTTGAACTAGGTACCCGAACTCAATTGACCTTACCTTATCTAGCTTAGAGGTTTTGATGAAAGATGACCTTAGCATAGTGTTGTATGATCTGTGGCATAGTTTTAATTCTGATTATTTTCCATAATATCCAAAACTACTTACCTCTTCTTTCTCGTCAATTGTTATCATAGAATTCTTGTAAATATCTGGACAGGACGATGCTTTCAGTCGGTACCTTCCAATATTGAGCATAGCATTCCTGTGACTAAGAGAATTTTTCGGCATCTTTAGGTCTTTCAAATAGTGGTGGTTAACCGACAGCTGCTTCTTGAGCCAATCTCGCTTGTTCTCTCTGCAATTTTGTTTTATCACCGGTTCCTTGTCATCTTCCGTTTCAGATTTGCACTTTCTAAATACAGGAACCTGCTTTGGATCTTTCAGTGCATAGTTTTGGAGTTGGATTGCTTCAGTGTGGTCGTATTTCTCTGAATTAGCTCTTTGTACTGCATTGCTGTGAACAACCACTGGTGGAGTATTCTCTTCAACTCTACTCACTCTAACAAGCCGTGGTTTGGTATGGTTGATGGCGAAAGATGGATATTTAACCGCTATTCCGTAATCTCTGCTGGCAGCTTTAACGATCTTGTCCAGTGTTTTCATAGATAGCTGAAAGTTATTGACAGATAAAAAGTTATTATATCATGTACTTATTGTAATAATAAGCTCATACTAACGACTAGATAGGTAAGTGACAATATCGATGGTTCAAAGGTTACAACATAGAGAAACATACCTTATCACTGTAGGTGAGATATGTTGGCAAATATACTACGGACTGTGACCTTTGCTTCACTTTGTTTCTGTTTTTTATCATCAGCAGATTCTGGTGTCGCTTGATGCTGGCTGCTTCTTCGCTTATCACTTTCTCGGGAGCCACTCCTCGGCGTATCTGACCACCCATACTTTTACCGCGTGTTGGTGCATCGAAATCAAACACATAAGGTGCCACAATAGAAGCTGCACTGGAACTCTTTGATTTGCTCTCTGATTTTTTCAGCTTACAGTCCTCATTTCTTTGGATCTTTTGCTCCAATGTCCACCATTCAGGATCCCGCATAACACAGCCACACACACAAAGGTTTAATAAAGTTCCAGATAGCAACAGAATTGTACCTCTCCAGCCATACTCTTCAATGAAATACTGGGTCATAGGTGCGTATATGAATGTACCTACACCTGTTCCACATGCTCCTAGACCTGTGGCCAGATTCCTTTTCTTTTCAAACCAATAAGCAATGGACACTACGGCTGTTACGTAAACTAATCCGAGTCCTAAGCCGGCAATTACGCCAAAGGTGATCATCATCATTTCCAAACTTGTAGAAACTGATGCGAGGACGAACCCTATAGTTGATATTATCCCACCAAGGATGGTCATACTTCGGCATCCATATCTGTCGACTAAAGCACTCATAACCGGTCCAGAGAGCAATGGTACAGCGATGAACAGGCTTCCGATCCAAGCTGTTGTTGACTTGCTGGCCTTAAACTCTTCCAGAAATTCAATGTAGAGCAATCCAAATGAGAAACTGATTCCGTCAGCGATCATTGATATCACAAACGATGATAGAACTACCACCCAGCCCCAGCCTCCGTCAGGAATCTTTACATGTTTTTCAATATTTTCTGGGGTTGATTCCAGGTCTGAGTCTAAGTCATCCTTATGAGATGGATTACGAGTAACGTTGACGCGATTCTTAGGTTTGACATCATTATCATTGATGGCTACTTTAGTTTCCTTCTCCGCAATTTGCAGCAACTTTTCATTATTACTCTCTAAATCTGGACTAGAAAACGACGCTGTTCCAATACTAGAAGAATCTTCCTCACCCTTGCAAATTCCTGAAGTCGAATCTGAGAGAAGTGATTCCCTAAGATTCCCATCTTTGATCTCCTTGCTACGAGGAGTCCTGCTGTGCTTTAGAACTATGGGTTCGAGATCATGTTCCATTATGTTTTTCACTAAGAATACTGAAGAATACTGGCAGTGTTGGAGTAGCTCAATTTAGTGAGCAAACTTATCTTAAGCGTGGATCTCTGGCAGAATAGCGACTGGCTTCTCGAGCCACGCTATTCAGTTTGAGTGTGTTGGGTTTATTTTGGCCGGAGACCATATGGGTGGATGGTAGGGTGACGTCGTCGCCCTTGCACGGTTGGCAGCGGGCGCGAGGGGGCGCCACAATGGAGGTTACTGATGGAACTGATGCCAGTGCGAATCGTGACAAATCGCTGAGGTTTGCATCTGAAACCAAATAAATGTAGAATCAACCGAAGGCCTTTTAGACTGTGTCCACCACCTTCCTACATAATTTGGTAGATCCTAGTTTTAATCATACTAATATTTTATATGTGTTTGTTACGCTCTCACGCGAAAACTACTCAACCGATCACCATAAAACTTTGTACACATATTCTTGGAGGTATTAGAAGTAACATAGGATACTTTATATCCCGGAAAACCAACGGGATCCAACATTTAGCTTCTTCAACGCACAACTAGCATTCCAGTAATGAACTTCATTACTGGAATACTGGAATGCTAGATGCTAATTTATTTATTTAAAACATAAAAAAAATATTTCTCAAAATCTAGCTTCTTCAACGCCATCTAGCATTCTAGTATATTATAAATGTGAATGTAAGTTTGTTTGTTACGATTAAATTTTGTACTTACACATATTCTTGGATTGGAGGTATTAGATAGAAGTAGGTAACATAGGATACTTTTTATCCCGGAAAATTGACGGGATCCATTGGGACGCGAACGAAGTCCCGTCAGGTACTTTAGGTACCTACCAGCTACACTAGTAGGTTATAGTTGTAAGCGAGTGACGAGATATCATTGATTGCATAGGTTGCTTGGTTGTTTGCTTGCTTGACCTACATTTCCTGCTAAATAAGTAACGTACGTACCTACCTACCTACCTATACATATAATAATGTATATTGTATACCATGTAGGTAAGGTACATAAGCAATTACTTACGCCAAACGCACTCTGAGATATAAACTCATGTCGTGCAACCTACCTTCCGAACTACTCACTCCCCTATATCGTACCTACCTATAGGTAGGCTTATAGGTAGGTAGGTATATAACGTACCTACCTATAGGTAGGTGGGTATAAATCTTAGGCCCGTGTACGCTGATTCACTGATTTACTGCTCAGGCACTGATAGTGAACTCCAGCATCGATTTTGGTATGAAAATCTCTAATCTATGTTTGAGTAGGTATACCTAACCATTTCTGTATCAGCAGACTTTCTTCAATGGAAAATATTCCGAGGCTAAAGTGATTATAGGTATGTTACTCACTTGTGGGTCTACGGGAATCGGCAGCTTAGCTCCAAGGCACTGAAAACACTATTGCCTACTACGACACCATAACAGGACTGAACCGAATGAAAATTATTATGACCAAGACCAACACGCATCGATCGATACGCCACAGATGGATAAGCAGTCGCTTGGGGCGGACAGCCTGACGCCGCGCCGCCACGCCGCCGCCGCCTCCACTACCAATTTCCCAAGAGCCTCCTGGCCACCCTCCAAAGGTTGAAAAGACATGGGAGTAATAAATAATGTTGAGTTGTTAGGGGTCGGCGCAAACTGGCTTAGTCTAGCGGCCTGCCCGAGAAGCTTCCAACGACATTATAATAGCGTTCTGCGACGTAGGTAGTAAGGCGGAGGTTTTCATAGAAATGTTGACGTTCCAAATTCAAATCTCATTACTCCCTAAGGCTTTACTAGATTTTCATACAATATTAAATGCCTGTAGGTCACAGAATACATAACAGCTACTACGTATGGAAAATAGCGGCAAATAATGACTTGCTTTTGGTTGGGTTTCCATAACGTCATGTAATCGAACGTTGTCGAGCAGCAAGAAGTGTGAAAAATCATTTTCGCCTGTTCAAAAAGTCAAGGCAATCAGTTACAGGCAATGTTACAGGTAAGTAGAATAGATATACCTATATGATAATTTTAGTTTTAAATGAGGGTACAGTAGGTAGGTACCTACACTACCTATTCCCACGACCACTTATACTACCTACTGGCTAACTGTCTAGCTAGACTGTTGGGTTCTATTCTAACGTACTACTAGACGGATAAAGTAGGTAGGTTTATGTTCGTAGGTAAGTGTACCACTGTCCGTTTCTGGTAACAAATACATGGTACCTACCTAGTACCTCGTACTAATATTCCGTGGTAATACTAGTAGTTAGGTAATTGTACCTAACTACCTATCTAACAAACGGGAAACTTTGCTATGGATTAAATTTAGGGGCTGTTGCAGTGACGTTTGTGTGTTTAGGTTACGAAAGTACGGTCTACACGTCTACACTACGGTAGAATTTTGGATGGAACGCGGAATAGACATCGCTGCAAAGGAATGCAAAAAAAGCATCGCTGTTCAAGCTGCTCATCCACAGACATTCTCGCTCATCTAACATTGTTTTCAAAATTGTTTTATCTGTGCTAACAGTGCTTTGTACGACGAAACTATGCGTGATCCTTGTCTGTGGTGGTCCGTGACGGCGTGAACCTCATGAACGCATTTTTATACCTTCATTTTGGAACGCATTCTTTAATCGGTGCTGCCAGCAAAATAAAAATAATTTTAATAGAATTATTTTTTAAATTTTACGTCATCTCAACTCATATCACCAAGTAACAAGCTGTAAAAAGCAAAGTTTATCTCATAAAATAATTCAAGACGATACAATGATTTATAATGGTATGGATTGTAATTAATTCATGTTATTGCGTTTCATCATTAAGTTTTCACGCCGTAGGTACACGATGATAAATCTATAATTTTGGCGCAATTTCTTAAACTTCAATTAGAATTATTGTTATTTAGTCCTGAAAAAAATTTTTTTTTCACAATAGGTAAAACATAGCCTATACAATTAAGCAATTATGCATATATAGCTCTCTGGAATAGTGTAACTCTTTAATGTAACAGTGAAATCATTTTTAGGATCAGTCCAGCCAGTAGTTCCGAAAATTACCCTCTACAAACAAAAAGTTTTAGGTACATACCTACTTCTTTTTAATAATAATAGCATAGTTTAGTAAAATATTATGTATACTTAGACAAAAACTAGTACGTAACCATCATCTTTTTATAAGTTAACTACGCCATGCGCCATCTTAAAATTTAAGTCTGTCGACTTTGTAATCATCATGGGAATGAACAATACTTTCTCAGATAACAATTAATAAATTTTTTTCTTCTTAGTTTCATGTTTTTTGTATTGACCATATTACTTCTTCTTCTTTGAAACCTATATGGCCTGTGTCCGTCATTTCGACAGACTTTTGTTTGCACAAAGTTGATTTTGACATCCACATGACAATAGTAGATTATAGTAAGAAAAGGTAGAATAATTTTTTCCTTCTGTTGGCAACTCTAACACGTTCTTTCTTTTCTCCGTTAATTACGGACACGTGCGTACAAAACGCCGAATTATTGCAAATAATTCAAAATGAGTGAAGGAACAGCGACTATTCGCACGCGTAAATTCATGACCAACAGGTAAAAGTGCAGTAGAATCAATAGAATCGTTTAAAATCGCTTCCGAACTGGTGCGAATGTGGTAGACGCCTCGCCATGTCAGGTTATGTGAAAACGTTGTGTTTTTTAGATTGTTGGCGCGCAAGCAAATGGTTTGCGATGTACTACATCCAGGCAAGCCCACCGTCAGCAAGACGGAGATCAGAGAGAAATTGGCTAAGATGTACAAGGTGACGCCAGACGTAGTGTTCGTGTTTGGTTTCAAGACGAACTTCGGCGGTGGTAAGTCGACTGGGTTCGCGCTGCTGTACGATACCCTAGACCTTGCTAAGAAGTTCGAGCCGAAGCACAGGCTGGCTCGGCACGGACTCTACGAGAAGAAGAGGCCCACACGCAAACAGCGTAAGGAAAGGAAGAACAGGATGAAGAAGGTGCGTGGTACCAAGAAATCTAAAGTAGGAGCGGCCGCCAAGAAGTGATGTGCTTAGAAATTTAAGGAAAATATAAAACACCAAAAAAAATGTTCTGTTGTTTTCATCAAGTTTGTTTTGTTCTCATGAAGAAGTGCTTTTACTTGTGTAGGTTATTCTCTTACAGTGATGTAGTACCAGTAGGTAATTTTTGTTATTTAATCGGACTCATAAGCTGACAAAACGGTATGTACTCAAATCTCAATCAAGCTGACAAAACGGTATGTACTCAAATCTCAATCAAGCCTTGTGAATAGAATTGTTGACAGTATCTATAATATGAAAGTATTGCTAGTACCCACCTCGAGAAAGGATTCTCATGTAATAGGAAACAGTTTTTAGTTTTCTTTAATTCATTTTCCATTAGATACGCATACAGTAGGTAGTGATGTTCAAAATGTAGGCGTTGTTATTGAGAAATCATTACAACTATACTTCAAATTGCAAGATGCACTTGCTGCGTGATGAAAGTGTAACCATAACGTAAACCCTGAAGTGCACAGAAGAGAGAGTGAAGACATATTTAAAGTTTGTATTCGAATTTACTGCTGAAGCACTGCTTCAAAGTCAAGCTTAGATTTTTTAATTAAAGCACAGGTTAATTTTGTTATTCACCATATACCTATGTGTTTACAAATGAATTATGAATTATAAAATCCCAAGTAAGCAAGCTCCTATGAGTTAGCGGCCGACTCTGTCTACGGAGTTTTTAGGCCGCCTTAAGGCCTCCGTCATGGCATAACGACTGCTAGAGCCGGGACTGACAGTTTAACATGCCCTTCAAAACACCGAATCTCAGATGTAAAGGCCACTAACAGTCACTGATCCAAATAGTGACCGTGCAGAACGGTGCTTAACTTAAATAATCAATGAGGATTGACTAAGCCAGCCACACCACGAGTGTTTTCTTAATCCCCAATCCCAAGTGGAGACTTATGTTTGAGTAACAATTTCTTTAATCAGAATACCAGGTAGGTCAGAAAGTAAAGTATTGATTAGATTGTGCGTTCCAGTATAGTATTATAATGATTTGTGCCATACTGAACTATAGGGCACAAAATATGTAAAAGTATGCCCTGCAGCGGGGTCCTCGTTACTTAGGAGGTAACTAACTGGACTGGAACATGTCTACTGATAGGTGATATGGCACCTTCACACCTAAAACTTAATGCTGGGTACTTGTCCCCCTTGCAGTCAGTCCATTGCATGGGGTCCCACAATATACACATAGGCCTGTATGCCGATTTATTCCAGCATGGATTTGAGTAGAGATTTTCATACTAAAAAATAGTATTTTAAGTATTCTATCAGCAATCTAGGTACTTTCCATAATACAAGCTTTGCTTAGTTTGGGACTAGAGAGCGTTGTGTGTAATGTAGGTAGGTACCTAATTGTTCAAGGTTTTTTTTTGTTTTATGTAGGTATCCCATTGCTCTTGAGAGTTAAGGTTCGTGAGATAATCATTTATTCTGATTCATAAAAAAATTAACAATCGTAGGTAGTAGGTAGGTACCTAGGTTATTTTACTATTATCGCTAGGATCCAAAATATTCCCCATAGGTTTCGTAGACTACAGGGCAGGATCGCTTGGCCAGCTTCGCGTATATTGAGTCACGCGCTAGTTTTGTATCTTGAGTCATGCGGTTCCATACGTGGTATGCATAAGGCTCCTCGCTGATCACACCAGGTTCAAAATACTGGTGCGCGTTCTGCCATTTGATTGGGAAGAATAGTTCCGGCTTGAACACTTCGAATCCTGAAATGTTAAACTATGTTAACTGAAATGTTAATCAATTGTTATACAAAGAGAATAAAAAAATACCCTTGTAGCGCCATCTAGCGCGCCACATGAGAACTATCTTACATCGTGCAAAACAAGTTCCCACGGAGTTTGAACTTCCTAATTCCTACTCCTACCTACCTAATTATTATAAACGCGAAAGTTTTTTATATTGGCGTCGCACAAAAGTTAAGGATAATTATTATATGAATATGTATATGTACCTACATGTATCTTTGTTCCTCATTCACTTAAAAACTACTGATCCGATTTGGATGAAACTTCGAACCTACCTATTGTCCGTAACCTGGATTAAGTTAACACATAGGTTACTTTTTATATACTTATACCAGAAATTCAACGGGATCCAACGAGACGCGAACGAAGTCGCGGGCGGTAGCTAGATAAAAAGTTATTTCCAGTATTACGCATAGAGTTACCAACTGTTTTTTAAAGAAAAAAAAGTATTTTAGGGTCTGAAAAGGAAAATAAACAGTATTTCTATGAAGAAAGCAGTATTTTAATGTATTCACGTAACAAACGTGGCGGATCCAGGATTTAGGTTAGGTATCCAGAGCTACCATTTCAAGTGTTCGCGATTTGCGTGCTTCAAGCAAGAACGTACTAAGTGCGTGCCTACCTACTCGTTGGCGAGCGCAGCGAGCCGTGATAATTTTCATGTTTTTATTCCAAATTACTTTACTAAAATAAAGGGGCTTGAGCTTGAGGCAATAGTGCACGACATGGCCCTAGGACTCTCTGTGGGTTGGCTAACAATTCTTAAGGGTTAGATGGGTGGGTATCGAAAAACAGTATTTTAGCATACCTACCTACCTTATTTTTATTGAACAGTACCTAAACAGTATTAGGGAGCGAAAAAAGTATAAGTATATACCTAATACTGTTGTTAGCAGTATGGTTGGCAACCCTAACTACGCAATTCTTTTATTTCCAGTACCTACCTACCTACCTAGGAACATAATAAATAAGTACTAGTAGGTACCTATACCTACGTATTACCTGTACCTAGGTAGGTAACCTATACTTTCTACTGACTGACCTGACTGCCGAGAAAGAGACTGTTTATAGGTAGGTAGTACCTACCTAACCTACATTATAAAAGTGGTAGGTAGCCTGAAAAGCTCCTAAACAAGAGGTTGTACTTATATTTTTGTTTACTGACCTTGACAGACATCGGCAGACATAGCAGTTAAATCAGTGGTGGCACACTTGTCTTTCAGAACTCTGGTGATGACCGCGGGGCCGTTGTTGTCCCAAGAGTCTCCTCTGAACTTTTGCGCCAGGTCACTAGCGAAATAAGTAGGTACATTAAGGATAAGAATGAACCTCATCGACCTTAGGTAGGTAGGTACTAAGGGTGGGTCCACATTTGTGTCAATTCAACGTGCCGTGGCTCCGTGCCGTATTTAGGCGTAACAAAAACCTAAGTAAGTGTGGACGTATTTTGACACGCGTACATGTGACACGGCCTAGTGTTACGCGGAGATCCACGCAGAGGCCCACTAAAGAAGGCAAGAACATTTCGCCGTGACATAAAATTTGCGACTTTACACGCACAAAACACGCGTAACATTTTGTAGCGAGTGTGGACGGTGTTTTTGTACCTACTGTCACGCTCCGTTGTCTTTTGTTTCATTTTGCTAAACTACGGTAATTTGATAGCACTCAAATTGTTGCCATCCCTTTTTCATGAACTGAAACGAAAAAGACAGTTATCATTTTAGTGCTGTCAAATTAGTTTAGTTTAGACAAATGTACCAACAGAATCGGGTCATTCGGGTCCAATGTTAGTTTACGTAGGTAGGTAGGTTAGATCCCTACTAAACAAACCTCAACGCTGCATCAGCGATCATCCTTCCCACGTCGTCTCTATAAAAGGACAGAATTGAGGACGCAATGCTGTCTTCGCTCTCCCTCGCAGCCCAGTTCTTCGGCAAATCATCAAAGGGCTTGGCCACCACCATATCTAGGTCTAAATACACTCCACCCCATTTATAGAGCGTTAAAAACCTGAGGACGTCAGACGTGTGGGAAATGGGCCAACGAGTTCGATTCAAAGCGCCATTCGCTATTAGTTTCTCGATACGAGTACCCTTCGCGTATTCGATAATGTGAACTCTTCTGAACTTTACGTTGGAGAATTTCTTCAGCAGTTCTATAGACACATCCTCGAGGCTGATTTTGTTGACGGGAGCTGAGAATAACACGTAGATATCTCTATCCGGGTGCGCTCTGGCGGCAGATTCAACGGAACAGGCTTGCCTAGAATTCAAACCTCCTTTACAAGAAGTTTCGTGGAAGAATATTGAGTTCGATACTGGTGCAAAATTCTCATCTATAGGCTCTAAGGCATCACCTGTAAGATCATAGTGGCACGTCACATCTTCTACTGTTCCAAAGTTTATAAAATACAAGTCTGGAGATAAATGCGATCTCAGTAGAAGTAATAACGTAACTAAAATCACTGCTAATGCTAAGCTTACTTTATGACTGTTTATTTTACGGTAGACATTTTTTTTGCAAACGTTTGGGTACATTTTAAAAGGCGTTCGGCCGTTATCACTGTGTGTGGGTTACTGAAGTTATTAAATAGATAATCAATAGATAACGGGAAATGGGCTGGCATGGCATGTCGGTTGACGAACAACTTGAACCTTGAAAATGGCTTTATCTCTACGGTAGGTACGTAAACAAGTCTAAGTAAGTAGGTAGGTAAGTACCTACCTATTTTTTTCCTCATACGATGAACCTCGTGCTAAAGGCTGCTTTTGGTTTAGAAAGTTCAAGCTGTATCTGAGAATCCATATCTTTGATTTCAATAAAATATAGCCTATGTTTCAATCCGGGAAAAAGGGCTTCTGAATGACATAAGTTTCGTTGAAATTGGTCCATTAGTTAACGGGTGATCCACGAACAGACAAACTCGATTTTCGAAATCTGAATCGTTTATTTAAGTAGATCTGCATATCTTTAATTTAACTTTTTGGCTTTTTTACAGTTTTATAATACACACATCAAAAAAGTCTAAGCAACACCTATAAATTTTGAATATTTTTTATTTTATGAATTTATTTCAAATTCTTTCTTTACTTTTTAAATTAAATGATATTTTTGTGTTATATTTGCATAATAAACTCAATAAATTTCTTTAAAAAAATGATTTTTTACAAATAAAAGTTTGCTGTGAATCTGGGTACAAATTTGTAATGGTAAAAATAAACAAAAATATGACTTTCGGGTTAAATTTTAACCTTCTTCTGGGCATTAAAATTAAATCTAATACAGCGTACTTCCTCCTCCGTTGTTTAAAACTTGTCGGTAACGATTCTGCATAGAGTAAATTAGGTTATTGATATCCTCCTAGGGTAATTGGTCCCAGTGGAACTTGAGCAGGTTTTTTAGCTGTTGTTCCATTAAAGCCCCATCCAGACCTTTCAGGACCCTTCTCTGGAGTATATCCCACACATGCTCAATGGGATTCAAGTCAGGCGATTGAGCTGGCCATCACAAAACGTGTACATTTTCGACCTGTAGCCATTCTTGAGTCCGTCTCGCTGTGTACGGACGAGCACTGTCGTGCATCAATGTAAACTCCGATCCCAATGTTTGTGAAAATGGACGCACATAGGGAGCTAGCACACGTTCCACATGATTCTCAGCATTCAGGTTGCCATTTGTAAAAACGAGATCGGTTTTGCGGTTCTTAGCTATTCCAGCCCAAACCATTACTATCGAACTGCTGTATGGGTGGACTTCCTGGACACATCTTAGACGTTCAGCATTTCCTGGGCGACGATATACCCTCATTCTTCCAGTATCCGGTTTGAAACCGAATCGAGATTCATCGCAGAATAAAATTTTGTCTCATCCTTGTTGCGGCCATATCACGCGTGGTCTAAACCATTGAATAGGACGAGCTCGATTTCCGTGACGGATCTGTGGGCATCTGATTGGACGACGTGCACGTAGACCATACTCTCGCAGTCTGTTTCGCATAGTTTGGGGACAAACAGCGGGACCATCAGCATTTTATGGCCTTGATACGACCTCTTAGGCAGTCCGCTTTGGTTCACGTCTACATGTTACCTGGATGTATCGGTCTTGACGACGAGTGGTACTACGCCCTCGGCCTGGGTGCTGTTCAGACGGATCACCTGTGTCAGAATAACGCCTCCAGAGTCGGTCAATTACGCTTCGATGAACACCGAAATGCCGGGCAACATAGGCTTTACTGTTTTCAATTTCTACCATCCCTACAACCCTTTGCATCTTTTCCGTGGTAAGATGACGACGCCCCATGACACAGTAAAACCTCCAGGACTGTTATTTGCGACTCACAACCAATCATTACTGCGGTTACAAGTTTTTTTCGTTGAATGAGAAATAAGACCACATCTTTGAAATGCCGTTAAAAAGGACAAAAGAATGTTTTTATTGTTTAAAAACATAATTTACTAAAAAAAACTGCCAGTATTAATTTGTTTATCAAAGATGTTGAATATTTAAAGAAGGTTTGATATTCTATGAAAGTATAAAACGAAGTAAAAAAAAATTATACTAAAAAAGTAGTGTGTTGCTTAGACTTTTTTGATGTGCACACATCAAAAAAGGCTGTTTGTCCCCAAAGTATGCGAAACAGACTGCGAGAGTATGGTCTACGTGCACGTCGTCCAATCAGATGCCCACAGATCCGTCACGGAAATCGAGCTCGTCCTATTCAATGGTTTAGACCACGCGTGATATGGCCGCAACAAGGATGAGACAAAATTTTATTCTGCGATGAATCTCGATTCGGTTTCAAACCGGATACTGGAAGAATGAGGGTATATCGTCGCCCAGGAAATGCTGAACGTCTAAGATGTGTCCAGGAAGTCCACCCATACAGCAGTTCGATAGTAATGGTTTGGGCTGGAATAGCTAAGAACCGCAAAACCGATCTCGTTTTTACAAATGGCAACCTGAATGCTGAGAATCATGTGGAACGTGTGCTAGCTCCCTATGTGCGTCCATTTTCACAAACATTGGGATCGGAGTTTACATTGATGCACGACAGTGTTCGTCCGTACACAGCGAGACGGACTCAAGAATGGCTACAGGTCGAAAATGTACACGTTTTGTGATGGCCAGCTCAATCGCCTGACTTGAATCCCATTGAGCATGTGTGGGATATACTCCAGAGAAGGGTCCTGAAAGGTCTGGATGGGGCTTTAATGGAACAACAGCTAAAAAACCTGCTCAAGTTCCACTGGGACCAATTACCCTAGGAGGATATCAATAACCTAATTTACTCTATGCAGAATCGTTACCGACAAGTTTTAAACAACGGAGGAGGAAGCACGCTGTATTAGATTTAATTTTAATGCCCAGAAGAAGGTTAAAATTTAACGCGAAAGTCATATTTTTGTTTATTTTTACCAAATTTGTACCCAGATTCACAGCAAACTTTTATTTGTAAAAAATCATTTTTTTAAAGAAATTTATTGAGTTTATTATGCAAATATAACACAAAAATATCATTTAATTTAAAAAGTAAAGAAAGAATTTGAAATAAATTCATAGAATAAAAAATATTCAAAATTTATAGGTGTTGCTTAGACTTTTTTGATGTGTGTAGTATAGGTAGTATAGATACTTACCTACCTATATAATTTTTTAAAAGATATTTAGGACAAAAACAAATAAATAAGTAGGTAGGTACGTAAGCAGGTACTTATACGAAAACAAATTATACCATAAAGCCTATACCACAGATCATATAATACTAGGTAGGTATGCCTATACCTAGGTACGTCTATACTTGTTATGCCATTGTTGGTAGGTAGTTACACTTTGTTCGGCAAATATTATGGACTGCTAATTGGTAAACAAAATTTTTGGTAGACCGAACAATGGTTACTTTAGGTGCCTACTTACATAAAACCTGGCCAACAAGCGATACTTGTTCAGTATATAAGTAACGAGAAAAACGGTTTTGCATTGGACGTGACCAAAAAACATAGGCATATTGTTCAAACATACCCTACCTACTCGTTCAGAAAACATCCAGCGCTCTCCTGCCACCATCCACGTGTATTATACAATGGTACCTGTACAATTGACTTTTATATGGATAATATTAAGTGCGTTTGCGGTATACTTGTCGACGGGCCAGAGGATATCAAGTTCTTCATCGACTGAGCAAGAGGATACGGATACCATAATTTTGGAATCGCCGCGAGATCAAAACGAATACTCAAAAAATGCATATCTTCGTCGAGTGGCGAAACCTCGAACCGATGACATCGGAGTAGTATTTCTAGAAAAGGGAAAGGCAGCTGAAGAAACCTTGGCAAAACTGAGAAAAGCAGAGATATTGTCGAACGTTCGACAGAAGAAGGAGTCCCCGGCACAGAGAGCGCGTGCAATGAGAGTGCATTGGAATAGTCCTCCAGTAGATATTATGAATCTAATACCTAGACGTAAAAGACCCAGTGGATCTCATAAATTAGACTGTTTTTGGGAAGAAAGAAAAAAAGAAAATTCTAGAGTAGTAGACACGTCTTGCTATGGCGATCAAGGATCATATAATAATGATGTATGGATATCGTTTGTTGAAGAGATAAGAGAGGATTTTATGTATACATTCGATTATGTATTACATAAGTATTCTGAAGAAGATGATTCTTCAAAATTTTATTTTTTGATTCATTGGTTAAGGTTAATAGTTTAAAAGATAAAGGACCCTTACGAAATTGTTAAACTTGTTGACTCCAATTTACTGAAAAATGTTATCATTAATACTGAACTTATCGCCGAGTTAATTACACGTGTTGACAATCTGCAACAACTTTATAACAAGGTGCTCGAAAATGTTTTACGCGCAGCAGCAGCCCAAAGCACCTTGACTAATAGCTTCAATAATAGTGTTGAAACTACTGTTAATATTTTTACTAATGTAGGTAATGGAATCATTTTTGTTTCGCCTAACTATCGTAATCGCACTAAAACCCGTCGCAGGCATTAGCGCGAAACAAATCGCTTGTTTGAGTTACCTATAATGTAATCTGGATTAACTTTGTCGGAAAATAAATAGTCCACGATGTTTTTCTGTATTCCTTAAACAAGATCGAAATCCAATGTTACCTACTTAGGTAACTCTTCGCGTTCGTCATCGCTTGTAATTGTTTATCATGGCCCATGGTGTAGTCAGCTGCGCAATCATGGTGGCAATCATAGCGCACTCTGCGATTGTCCATCATGACGAAGACTTCAAATCCCCTTTAACCAAAATTAAACTTTATGAAATACTAGTCACCGTCACAAAACCGGATTTAGATTCGGATTATCTTCATTGGAAAATAGTTTCCAACCAGACTGAATAAAAGAAGCCGAATCCGTTTTCGATCCAAATCGGGGCCAAAGCGTCACAGAGTTTTCTTCATTATTCATCACGAGTGATTCTTTACCAACGCTTAAAAGCGTCAAGTCGTGAACTCTACGCCCTGAGCAGAGCAACAAGAGGATAGCGCAACGTCGTGAGACTTCGTACAGGCTCTCAGAATTTACAGAATGGCTTGATAACCAAGAAACCATTAAGCACTACACCCCCCACTCCTCACTTACCTCCAATCCAGACAAAGAACAGAGCTCGGTGGAATCTTTCTATGAAGTAAACAGTATTTTATAGTAGGTATGTACCCATTTCAAGTCATCTTATTTTTTTATCGCAATAAATCAGTTAAGTACCTACATGTAGGCGAGCGGAGCGAGCCGCTATAAAATTGTGTTCCGAATTGAAAGCAAGCAAGTAAGAGTACAGAATAGTAGAGGAAGCGGTAGACACATCGACGAGCGGAGCGAGCCGCGATTTTTTTGTGTTCTACAGGTCTTTAGTTTAAAAAAAGCTTTTCCAAACATTATGGAACTGCCAACAAGGTTATTTACCTACAATAAAGTTAAAATTATGGCTAACAGAAAAAACTTTTACAGTTTTAGTGAATTTCTTAACTTTGAATATGAATTGTGAAATTCTTATGAATTGACTAATTATTTTATTCATTTACCTAAATATTGTGCACTATTTTTATGTTATTATTAAATATTTCTTATTATAATTATGGCATTTGATTATTGATAGTGAAATGCAGCTCGGGGCAGCTTTCGTTACCGAGCAACCAAGTGCTGGAACAATATCCCTCCACCTTTACGGCTTATAAAGTCTAAACACACTTTTAAAAAGCACTTCAAGTTGTTTATTATTGAACAGCAAAAGACTGGGTTGCCTGGTACGGATGCCCCCTTTACCTGCTAGTTTTATAGGTTATTTATATGTATTTTCATTTAATCCTAAGTATTCTTATTTATTTTGTATAAAAAAACACACCCTCATGTGGGGTTCTTCTGTGAAACCCTGACTCTTAAGAGACTTGAGTAATCAGAAGAACCCCCACCTACACTAACATTTCCCGTTTTACTACATTTACGCACATTATACCATCTATAACTATTACCTGAGTAGCATCTTCTATCACTATCTTATTTTATATACACTTTACACACACACTCTCGTATTACAGTATACACTTGGACACATACACATTTAGCTTCCATTATTTATATATTCTCACAGGGTCCTATGACAGTCATGGTCCTAGCAGAATAACAGCGCCTACTGCTAAAACAGTAGGCAAATTGCTGAGCTAGGACCCATTTGCTGCTGTGGCAGGCACCATACATATAGGCACCAATTTATGTTATTTAAGTATATATTTATTTTTCCTTTTAAATCCAGTGTTCTCGATATTTTTATTATTATTATTTCATTTGTACTTGTCTATATGTTTTGTATGTTGTGTGCCATGTTAGTGAATAAATGTATGTCTATGTCTATGTCTATGTCTAAATGTGAAAGACAATGTACTATTAAGATCTCCTGGGTGAATCAACTCTACTAAAAGTGTACTTAGTCTAGTATAGTATATTATAATAATGATCTGTGACCCGGGTGAATAATTTTATAAATAGGGGCAGTAGGTATACTTAATTCACCTGAGATCTTTCTAGCAAATAAACAATTTCAATTTAAAAAACATATCTAATGAAACAAAATGTCAGCCACCTCAACACCTCACACCCTAACACCACACGCGTACGAAGTCGCGGGTAACAGCTAATTAAGTACATAATATTTTATTGTTTACAGTAACAATACATGTTTAAGTGTGGGTTTGTAGCACTTATACATTTCGGCTCATTGCTGTATCTGAAATAAGAAAAAACACATACAAGTATTTATTTAGATGATAATATAGAGTATGTCAGTTTATGAAAAAGAAACGGCAAGATTTTGTACTGTAAAATTAGGTTAGTTTAGATTCGAGTTCTGTTTCAGAGAGATTGACTCCCAGGAGTTCTTTCAACTAGATTGATTCACAGTGTAAATCGGCCATAACGTAACAGTAACAGTAACTGGTGAGCTGTTACAACTTAGCGCGATTGACCCCCTGAGCTAGTCTCTCCCATTTACGGCGTGCGATTTTGACGATGTCGTCTGCCCATCTCGCTACCGGACCTCCTACGTTTCCGTAGCCGCATCGTGGCCGCTTACGTACTTACGCGTTAGTTCTTGATATTTCTCGAGTGTTGAAAATAAATCTATCTTCATCCTTTAAGTGTACTGCAGAGGCTTCATAAATACCAAAACCAGGTCCCACGGTTACCTGAAAATATTAATTGCTATCAGGATATTATTTTTATTGTGATTTTAAAATCCACCATTTGACTATTCAATTAAATTCAATTCAAAGTCTTTATTTCAGCCATTCATACACGTGATAAATAGGTATTACAGCCATATTAGAAATAAGCATCTAACACATTTATATTAGGATTTAACGGCGCACAAAAGTAAAACACACAGAAACACTATAAACACTAATACCGCGTTCACACTATGCCATTGCCGCTGCCGGCATGAATGCCGCGATTAATTCTGGAATTATTGCCACAGCAATATCGCCTTTATTCCTATACCGCGTTCACACATGCCCATGCCACTGCCCGAATTATTGCCGCGATTAATTCCGGAATTATTGCCACAGCAACATCGCCAAGTTCATGCCCTAGCTCTTTGGTGAGAATAAAGGCGATGTTGCTGTGGCACTAATTCCGGAATTAATCGCGGCATTCATGCCGGGCATAGTGTGCACGCGCTATCAGGTGTGCACAGTGTGCGCCGTATCCCAGTGCTTCATAAACACTGACTATGTATAAGTCAAATATATTTTATTCAGTGAAACCACAAGATTAATTTAATTTTAGAATCGCCCTGTCACGTCGTCGTCGTCGGTCCAGTAGTTTCGGAGCCTATTTAATACAAACATACAAACAAACAAATAATTCCAGTTTATAGTATTAGTATAGATGGATTTTTTGTAAAATGAATTAGAAGTAAGTTAAACATAATTATATACCTTTATTTGATAATAGTCCTTATTAATGGTATTAGGATTAGAGTCGAATTTGCCGACATAACCGTCCACATCAAGGTTTCTCTTGAAGGATAGCATTCGACTGTTAGGTTTGCGTCGCATTACCCACTGAATAGACAATAATGTTCGAGGAACGCATTTTGATCTGATTTTTGTAAGAAACAGAAGAAATTAGTACAAGTACTTAAACAAGTCATAAATTATATTATGTATAATTAATTATAGATTAGATATTACAAAGCGCCATCTAGCACGCTACATAAGAACTAATCAAAATTGCATCCGATAGTGATGTCGATGCTAATCGATGCCGAAATTTCTGACAGAATCCGTAGACAAACGTTATAGTAGGGGAGCCCAAGCGGAGATTTCGGGATTTACTAAAGCGCGGCAGATTCATATGCAGGGACATACCTTTTACCCGGTTAAGCGAATTTCTCTAGATAATCGTCCGATTATGAGACAGCACGTCTAGAACATAAAGATAAACCATATCTCTTAATCTGACGCGCTTGGGTATTTCAAAATGGCGAATTTTTTTACACATAATAATGGCCACGAGCTTGCATCACAATGAAATCGTCAGATTATTGAATGAAAGCTTTTTTTGGTGCACTTAACACCCCCTTAGAAAACCTGACGCGCTCGATTAATATTTTTTTTTGCATTTTCAACCCTTACGTACAATCACCCGCATTATGCAAACGATCAGATTAACATACGTACATTATTAAAAATACGTAGGACATTGATGCTATCAATATCTGACGCGCTCGAGTATGTCCATGCAACAGTATTTTTTTACATACCTATTCAAAAATCTATAGCCGCTACCAATGAAAAGGTATATATTATATAACAAAAAAATCTTATCATCTAAGCTTTGCAACCTAATAGGTGTCTATGACGCTCGAGTAAATCCCCATTTAGCATCGTGGGCTCCCCTACTATTACAAATGCCTCCCCTACTCCAAATTAGATGGCGTTGTTAACAGTAATGTACATTATCCTTTGCCCAGCAGTCGGACAGTGTAACCTAGGTATAAATAAAATCAACTTAATATCCATTATAACTAATCTCCATTCTTTATTATATTACCTGAGAGTTTGTGTGAGTTCATTGATAAATGTTACAAAAGCTTCCGCTACTCGTCGATAGATGGCGTCAGTGACAATAATGTTGTCCCACGCCACGCACACGCACCAGTGAGCTTCTATACCGGCTTCACTACATGACCGGGTTTTAGGTATCTGAAGATAATTAATATCCTATTAATTATTATAAACGCGAAAGTTTGTAAGGATGTATGTTTGTTCCTCTTTCACGCAAAAATTACTGATCTGATCTAGATGAAATCTGGAATATAATATGTATTTTGTCTGTGACCTGAATTAACGCTAAGGCTACTTTTTATCCCGGAAAATCTACGGGATCCAACTAGGTTAGAGAGGGTACGGTGACTCAAGCGACAACCAGATGGCTCATAGGTAGAGGTACGTGTTTCGACCAGAATGGCGCGCTTTATGTGGCTTGTCATACCTAACTTTCTCATAATTTGTGGTGACCATTGTTGTAGTGTTTGCATCTATTCAGTAGGTGTGTAACCCTATCTCACGTGCACGAGTGGTTAGGTAACTGTCAGTGTCAAACTCCCGAGCTGTCAAGTGTCAATGTCTCCCGACGTGAGGGCGGGAGACGGAGGGGGTCGGGGGAGTTAGCGGACGGGGACAGCCACGGACGGAGGCCGGTGGAAGACCAGCTCGGTGTATCAGTGAGCCAGGGATTAAAAGTACAGTATTCTACAATTGTGTTTGCCGAATAAAAGATATTGGTAGGTAGTCTATAATATGTGTATTTCTTTGGTGTGTTTGTTAGCCGATTCGATTGCCGTCATCGAATATTTTCAAAATGGCGTAGTTGTGAACAGTGACTCAATTTTACGGAGCATACAGTAGCTCATGAGTCACTGTGTGCTATAACGCTAATTAACCCTTTCTTTGTAGCGCGTATTTTTTTCATGTTATAGTACATATTAATCAATTTATCATTATTTATTATTTATTAGTTAAAAATAATAAACTTAAGCATTGTTTCTTTATCGTGCAAAACCCTGCCTTATTATGAAGTCAAATGAGATACTCACAGGCTCAAAAAGACTCAGTCCCCGAGTCAAATCAGCTCCTTCCAACTTATAATTATTCATATACTTCCGCATTCCCATAGCGTCTAAAATCGTGGCGTGAATATCATGTGGTGTAGTAAGAATCTGAGAATTATATTCCAAAATGGCTGCAACATCCGGTCGCCTTCGTATGAGTACTTCCGGTAAGTGGATTGCCATTAGTGGCATTCGTTCTTCGAATTTGCCTTGTAGTGTGTCCCGGACTTTTGCGTATCTAAAGTTAGTAACATAACACACTAGATTAGAACAGATAATATACAGGGTGTTACCAGACCACTTCCGAAAACGAAAGGGGGAGCCACAGCACACCAAAAAAAAATCAGTTATCCTGAAAAATAATTATAGCCGGAGAAAACAATGTTTAAAGATTTGTATTTATTTCGCCAGCCCGCAATGTACGCATTCACGTAGGTAAGGTCGAGGCGTAGTACTATTATTTATTCTGTGTCGTAAGTGCCTACTAACGTAGGTCGCTCGCACGTCGCGTACTTGAATGACCCGCGATGAACTCTCAGCTGTTCATGCTGTAGTGGACGTAATCTGCGTGCTGCGTGTACATTGCTGCTTTATTTATTTTATTTGTTTTTTTGCTTTTTTAAATGAGATAATTAGGTAGATATGTCTTTTTATGTTGTACTGTGTGTATGTAACTAGAAAAAAAATTAAAAAGAGATAGTCAAGTCAATTTTTTTTTTCGCGATTTTCGCTTAATGTTTTCCGTATCATGGTCTGATTGGAACCTCCAAGTTTTCGGAAGTGGTCTGGTAACACCCTGTATAATCACAGTTTTATAAAGGTATTGAAGCAGTCTTCAATATGAAGTAATTTATTTTGATAAGGAATAATACCAAGATACAAATAAAGAGCCTTTTCTAGCGGCGGCATTTCAATTACAATTTTAAAATAAAAAAAAGACTTATTGTGGCGTAACTATAATAGTTAGACATATTATGCTGTCGCGACACTTTTTGTAAATAATAATGTGTTCTGCAAAGTTGTAGTACATTATTTTATTTTATCATCAATAGATTCGCAGCGCACGCGTTGTAAAGAATATTTTAGCAATTTTTTACACCTTGGGTTACATTATTGGAGTTATCGTAAAGATCCCTACTTTTTTTTTGAAAATATAATATAGCAGTGAAAGAATTTTTCAAATAGGTTCAGTAGTTTCGGAGCCTATTCAATGGAAACAAACAAATCTTTCCTCTTTATAAAATTAGTATATATATATATATATATAAGTATAGAAGTATAGTTACTCTTCGCTATTTTCATAAATTCTATTTCCCGAAATCTTACCTCATCCTATCACCTCTATGCTGACGATCTTCAGATCTACACTCAAGCCCCTCTGAGTAACATTGCTGCTGCTGTTGCAATAACCAACTTTAATCTCAACCATATTACTGAGTGGAGCAAGGCACATGGGCTAAAAATTAACCCAATCAAAACTCAAACCATAATTGTGGGTAGCTCCAGATTGTTGTGCAACCTCGACTGGTCTACTGTGCCTCCTGTTTTATTTGACGGCGTGGCAGTCCCTTACAGCGAGTCTGTTAAAAGTCTAGGGATTACAATTGATCGTTACTTATCTTGGGGAGATCAAATGCAGGTCACTTGCCGGAAGCTATATGCCTCAGCCGGTTCCTTGAGAAGATTGAGGAACTTTCTGCCAACAGCCACCAAAATTGCGCTTGCGCAGACCCTTCTTCTCCCTGTACTGGACTATGCAGATGCGTGTTATTTGGATGTAACTGAGGAGCAGCTTGATAAGCTGGAGCGCCTGCAGAATTTCTGCATAAGGTTTATTTTCGGACTTCGAAAATATGATCACGTTTCTCCTCATCGCTCTATGCTTAAGTGGCTTCCCATTCGCCTTCGTCGCAATATGCACATCCTTTCTCTTTTGTTTTCTGTTCTTTTCAATCCGCTCTATCCCAACTATCTTAAGGAAAGGTTCGAATTTCTCAATGAATCCAACACTTTATCCCTAAGGTCATCAGACAATCTTGCCCTCAAGACACCAGTGCATAGCAGTTCTTTTTACGGCAAGTCATTCACGGTACAAGCTGTGCGCCTGTGGAATGCTCTGCCAGTGGATATCAGGAAATCATCATCACTTCAAACTTTTAAAAATAAGCTCAAGCAGTATTACTGTAAAGATACTCCGGCTTTTTAATCTCCCTTCAAATGTGTACGTACTTATTATAGGTACGTAGGTAGCTTTTAACTTTTTCCTTCTACAACTTGCTCTTATTTTACTTAGCATTGTTTTCAATATTAAAGTACTTTAGGTATGTATTAGTATATTATATTTTTTATTTATGTAAGTTTTATGTAGTATATTTTATTGCGTTATAATTTAGCTTTTACTGTTACATTGTTTGTGCACCGCCTTCCGTTACCGCTCCGCTCGTTACTTTCCATGCTACGGTTGCCTGGAAGAAATCGCTTTCAGCGATAAGGCCGCCCATTGTACTATACAAAGTTATTTTTAAGATTTGTACGTACCTTACCCTTGTGTACAATAAAGTATTATCTATCTATCTATCTATAGATATAGATAGATTAGTATAGATATAACAAATTTCATATTAATTTAAACCTTTTAAACCTTCTCTGGACTTCCGCAAATAATTCAAGACCAAAATTAGCCAAATCGGTCCAGCCGTTCTCGAGTTTTAGCGAGACTAACGAACAGCAATTCATTTTTATATTATACTGTCGCCCGCAGCGTTGCTCGCGTTCTAGGCCCTTTAGGGTGCGACTTTTCAAAATTCCTTTCTTAGTGCACCTCTACACTATATAAGGAAACTGCCCTCCAAATTTCCTACCACTATGACTTATAGTTTAGTTAGGCTGTGCGTTGATTCTCTGTCAGCTTCAAAAGAGTTTTATATATATTGATGATGATATTGACTATGTGCGAGTGAATGGTGTTTTTTTTTCTACACTAGTGTGGGGGCAAAACCGTATGGGGTGAAGCCGTATATGCAGTAAAAAGAGCAACCGATAATCGTCGAAGACAAAAGACTGTCATCACGTCCTCTCCTTATAAAATGAGTTGGTTAACTCACAATACAAACAACCTAAACTAACTCTGAACCAGCCATCTAAACTAAACATATCATTTGAATTGACATTTTACATTTTAATTGTGAAGCTCCTCATTTTTTGAAGTTGGTTAAAAATGGTACAAACCTTGGTCCATGGTCTCCCATAACAATTAACAGTGTATTATCAAGCCGTCCAGAATCTTTGAATGATTTTAGAAAACTTCTCGTATCGTCATCGGATATTGTGATTATGTTAAAATCATCATGCGATATGTCAACTATGAATGTGAACGCAAAGTGTTTGCCTTCTAGTTTGAAGAACTGAAAGAAAAATATTAAAGAGAGTCCACTCACGGCAAAAATCTATATTCTATACATATATATACTCCATAGAAGTTATGTAGCAATCTGCGCTAAATCCATTAATTTTTTGACAAAATACGAGCTGGGTATGTTGACTAACGGTTGGTAGAGCAAAACCAGAGGTACATAGAATATTGAGCATAACTACAAGTCTTGCGAGGTCAGAATGCTTGTTCTAAACAAGTTAGTTTTACAAAAACAAAAATGAAACCCCCATAAAAATCTCGTTGGATACTTTTATCATTGGTGGTCATCATCAGACCTTGGAGTAGGTATAGATAGACAGTTCATCAAATCTCAATACATTGAGATGAAGTAAGTAAATGTTTCAAACCGCATTTGTGTCTGAATCCTACTAATCCTATCCTAATTGATCGAGTGAGCGAAGCGAACGAAGATCTTAGTGACAACTTGGACGAAAATGCTTTGTATGTTTGTATGTTCGACGAGATCTTTTGAACCGCTTATCCGATCTTTACAGAATTTGGAAGGTATATGGATAGTACTCTTAAGTTTTACTGGTTTGTTAAATGAAGTAAATCGGTCAAGGGTTCGTGAAGTTATGAGGGTCCAAAGGGAGTAAAAAAAAAAGTCGTAGGTACAATAATATCAAGTGGGGTGTCATATGATAGGGTTTTATTTAGACATTCCAAAACCGTATTTATTTTGTTTTCGTTTTTTTTTATTTTAGATAGGTACCCCTTTTGTTTTTCGATCGAAGGTTCAAAAATAACCACAGAGGATAATAAAAAAATATATTACCTGCTCGGTGATGTTCATCATCATTTTATAATTCAGTGTATCTCCAACGCAGTACCTTTGAGTTTTGGAAACCAACTCTTCCTGGAAATTGCAGTTAATTGTCAGATTAATGGACATTTTACAAAGTAAGCAAAGCTTGTACCTACTATGGGAACTACATTGTTATAAAATACTAGCTGATACCCGTGACTTCGTACGCGTTCGAAACTTTACACCAAAATATTTGTCAACCAGCAAACGATGAACCTCGTAGCAAATGGCTGCTTTTGGTTTAGAGAGTTCAAGCTGTATCTAAGAATCCACGTCTTTAATTTCAATAAAATATAGCCTATGTTTCCATTCGGAAGCCCCAAAAAGAGCTTCCGAATGAAAGTTTCGTTGAAATTGGTCCAGTAGTTTAGGCGTGATCCGTGAAACAAGTCGACTCACGACTATGTTGGTCCCATATTGATTTCTACTGACTCATTGACCTAGTCATTGACTAGCTTGAGCGTGGATCGGTACAGAATGATAGCCGTCTCAGATGTCTGAGAAGCCAGCACACTAGGAAACAGGCCCACGTCATGCCAATTAATGTTACATATTGAAGGAATTTAAGATTTATTTTTATTATAGTGGTTTTTTCTTTTATTTTTGATCTAGTAAATAAGACGTTTAATAAACATTTGAAACGTGGAACTTGAAGATAAAACCTTATTAGTTACATTCTACTTGCTCTAGTTATCGAGGCACTACTCGTAGCATCGCTACCTACCGAAAAACGGCTGGGTTCGGAAAGAACCGCCTTTAATAAAGGAACCGCATCTAAGTATGTTAAATGTTGATATTACCAGATAGAAAGCTCTAAGGTAGTGATCCGCTGGTTGTCGCTTGAACCCTTTGAATCTCATCTGAAATGTACCTAAAGTGGGCGTATCTTCAAAAAACGCTGTGCGGTATCTGAAATAACCAATCACATTATTAGCTTCCGCCCGCGACTATGTCCGCGAACAGACAAACAGACGAGAAGGAGGAACAAACATAGTATACATACATAAATCCAAACAGACATCATAAAAATAACTTACCCATCTTCCTTCAGCTTGTAGAATATGAAAGGCATGTCATCCAAGCTTCCGTTATACGTAGATATTTTCCTGACATCGGGTAGTTCCAACTCAGTTCTACCCGTTAGGATGGGAAATAGAGCCGCAGGTGTACCATCACCAACTATATTGTACCTGGGAGAGAAATAATCTACATCTATACCTACTTATCTATAACCAGTAGTGCGATCTCTTCCAGGCATATGTAGTAAAAATCCTATTCATTTTGTAAACTTACCCTTTCAGTATAGTAGCTCCTAACTCCTTAGTTAAGTAATCGTAACTTTTAGGCATTCGTCGAATAAAACCATTTCTTGAAGTAGAATCGAAGCCAAAAATAAGTACATCTATGGATTCCTCTCTTCCTTGTAGAGGTTCTATTCTTTCAACTTGTTCACGGAATCCTACCACATGGCCCGTCCATTTTGAGGATAGAACACTGAAATGAATGCCCGTCAAAACTGAGATATACTCGGATCAAGACCAAAATTAGGCAGGAGTTAAAAATTTGTAAGACCTAAGATACGGGAGTTATTGTCAAAAAACAGGATCTATTGACTCCTAGCCTCATGATTCTTGCACCAATAATTGTTAAAAAAATGTAAACGTTTTTGAGTACAACATGATCTAGGCTCCAGGAGGCATAGTAAAAGTTTTACGGGCAAAAGACAGGATCCCTCAATCCTGTACTTTTCGAAATTTTGGCACCTCTGAAAAACTTACTTAGGCTGAATGAACACAAAATCTCTTTCTGTTAAAAAAAGGTGAATTTGTTAGAATTTGTAAATCAAAAATGAAGACTGTAGCATGTACCGTTCCAAAGGTACGTAATTGAAATTTTCAGAAAGTGCTGGATTGAGGGATCCTTATTATTGCTTATAACTTTTTATTTAAACTACATGGAACCTATCTCAGTAAATGTTAAAATCCTTTAAGAATTATTTGGTACTAGCTGTGCCAGCGACTTCGTCCGCGTGGAATGGTGTCTTTGGATACCACCTTTTTTCGTATTTAAAAGTAGCCTATGTCCTTTCTGAGGCTCTAAACTATGTGTGTACCAAATTTCATTTAAATCGGTTCAGTAGTTTTAACGTGAAAGCGAGACAGACAGACAGAGCTACATTCGCATTTATAATATAAGTTAGGATATAGATCAAATTTGTAAAAGGTCTATTTCAAAAGATATTCAACAATCAAGATTTTCATAGTAAATGGAGTGTGTCACAGAACACAATTACTCACCAGGAATGTTGACTTCGAACAAAACGGGGGCAAAAAGTCTTTTGTCATCATGATCATCATATTATCAACATGATACAGATGTACATTTTGAGTAAACAGTAAACAAAAATGAACCGCCTCGTTCGGGTCGGTGACGCTCACTAAACTTGTCGGATGACTCGGCTCCATTCGCTACTACCTCACCGCCAAGTGTAATGGTAATGGAATTCGAAAAGTTTTGTAGCCATTATTAGACTGAGTAAGATCTACATTTTTGATGACAGCTGTTAAACTTCGAATGGCTATATCTCAGAAGCTACTCAACCTTGCTTTATTATGGTTGAGTTACTCAACCATAATCGCGCTCGCGTGGTACTCAACTTGAGTACCACGCGAGCAAAGCCGCGGGCGCTACAGCTAGTTTTGGAATAAATTTACAACTTTCAACTTTCAATCCTCTTCATCATTATGCTGGTCATCATCAGACCTTAGTTTTATCAGTATTATAGACTGAATGCTTTGAGATGAAGATCGCGAGGTCGAAGCCCAATGCGTTGGTCCGATCAGATCCGCACCACACTCGACACATGCGTCTACGAAGCCCTACAACTAGCCGGGGATAGAAACAAAAGGCGTACCATCGTCAAGATGAGGATAATGGCTGGAGGTGATCACGACCCTCAGATATGAGGAACACGATTGAACGAGGAGGAGGACTTTGAGATACTTATACCAAACCTGAATATTATGCTTGAGATAATCTCAGGCATAATTTCCAACCTCTATCTCACTGAGATTAGTATCTCCATAAAACTAGGTTTCAGAGTAGATGAATATCCTCATATTTTTGGAACTGGCTGCACCGATCTTCACCATACATTGTCATCTGATATGATCACCATACGATGAATCCGATAGGATAGTTAGAATAGTTGAATATGTACCTACCTACAACCATGTAGATTGTAGGTGAACGAAACGAACACGTCTCGCTAGCTCTGACCTTGGAGACAAAGGAGGGTGTTTTGCACAGCGAAATAGATATTATGGAACAGAAACAAATATAGATATTTTTAACCTTTACTTCCGCCGAGACCTATTAAACTGTGTCGGGAATTAAACTTACTCTTTCATATGTTTCCCCGTGCATTTTACTTTGACGTGATCACTTTTCCTTAGAGTATAGACCCCGTCGTCTGTCACAGACGTGGGCGATCCGATCGTGTATTTATTATCATTCTCGTAAAGAATGTCTCTGTATATACATTCAATGTTTTGCGTTGTTTCCAGTATTTCTTTGTCTACCCTGCATTCTGACAACTAAAAAAATGTCGTGTTAAGTATTTATGGCCAAATTCAATATTTATAACAGTATTTTCAATAATATAAAAATAAAATCTTGGACTTTACACACAACGCCCTCTAGTCCCATACGAAGCAAATCTTGTATTATGGGAACTACATTGCTGATAGATAGAATACATAATTTTTATTTTCGTAAATACTATACTATCTATACTTATATAAAATAAGAGTGACCTGACTTACCTATCACGCTCTAGGCCAGACCGCTAAAGCTAGAGAGCTGAAATTTGGAATGTACTCTCCTTACATGGCATAGGCACCCGCTAAGACGGGATTTTGAGAAATTTAACCCCTAAGTAGGTCAAACTCGGCCAAAACGTTTGTATTCAAAATCGTATTCCTTAAAGTTACAAACACCAAAATTGGAATGTTTATTCTTCAAACAAAATAAACAAAAACTGCATGTTTTTAAAAAACTTAACCCTAAACTGCAATGCTATTAGCGGTCAAAGTTTGCATGGAAAAATTGCAAATTAGTGTTAATTAAGAAAGTAATTTTTTTAAATGCAGTTTTCATTTATTAAGTTTGATGAATATACATACATGCAGGATATATACATATGTAATACTTACATAACATCTAACCCAGTCTCGCCCTTCGCAATGTATCTTAGGGGGCTCCTCGTCAAATTGCGTAGCTTCTTTATCGAAGGGGTCGAGGTTTGGAAACTCGCATCCAGTACCTTTATCTACCTCTAGTGCCTCTTGAAGCTTACTTTCTATGTACCTACAGAAAAAACAATTAGAAAGGTAGTCCGATCACGCCTGCGACGCTGAATATATTTAGCAATCAATAAATAATTTTGATTTTCAATAGACAGAAATTTAATAATCTACCTAGTTGGCACGATTTGACAAGCTACTGTCACTCTCACTCACTACACCATGCCTCTGTCCCGGCATGTTCATGTCCTTGCTCCCTAAAAAATAAAAGCGATATTGCCGTGGCAATAAGTCCGGAACGAATGCCGGCAGCGGCATGAGCTGAGTGTGCGGTATCGATAGGAATCGGTACCCTTAGCATGAGCACCTTGGAGCCTGATGCCTTATGCTGACTTTGACATCATATCTCGGCCGAAAACTCGTTTCATCCACTTGAATTGAGTTTCGACGTCATCCATCCATCCCCTATTAATACTCCCAGTTCAGCAATTCAGTATAATTATATTTTTTGTAGGTACCTAAGTCTTTGTCAGATCATACAAAAAGCAATAGGAACCGTACATTTCTTGCCCGTTCTTCGAAGTAGTGACACCTAGAATCATTTAGTGTAAAAGACAATTCTACATGATCCGCGTCATTTTACTGATTAAAAGATTTTATATTGACTTTGACACAATATCCTTAACGAGCTTGCTCTGTGAAGTAACGGATTGTGAACCATCTGCAAGTTGCTCCAATACTATTTCTTTCCCAATAGATAATTTGAACCTCGTTCTTACATGCCTTCTAAGAATGATTTTCCATGACATAGCATCCAGCATTATTGATCGAATAAAAAGTAAATTAAAAATTAGTAAAACCCAACCGTGATTAGAAACTAAAAAATGATTTAAAAAACTAGCTAAGGATGCAAAAATACCTCAAAAACCATATTAATTCCAAAACAATGCTTCACTGAAAACACTAAATACACCTACATACTCGTTGCATTTGGTAAAAGTGCTTTAAAACATTCAAAATACTTGGCAACATTGTCAACAAGTTTGTCAGTGCACAACACAGGTATAAGAACCGAGGCCCATCATGAAGTTTGACTCATCGTGGCTTTGGCAAGCAAACGGTACCTACTAAAGTTGTGGAAAATACCACCTTACTTTTGTCAAATTATAAAGGCTCATTTTTTGATATTTCCTTCAAAATATTATAAAAAATTCATTGCCAGACACTTATCATCGCCATCAAAATTATCTCGAAAACCGTCGATTCAGTCATAAACGCTTATAAATGGCGACACACCCTTGACCGTTTTGTATGATTTTTGATTTTTGAATAGTATATTTTATTGATCGATTCGAATGCAGAATTACATTCTGAGCAACATTAGCAACAAATTATAACCCCCTAAACACCACCAAAAAAAATTACAAGCTAAAAATAAAAAAAAGAGATTTTTCAGATTTTTCCACAGTCAACTCCATTTCTCAAAAAGATTCACGGAAAAAGTTTTTTCAAAATATGAGCGCAAGTGGGAGAACGACGCACCTTTAGCTACCCTAAATGCTTGTCTGGCAAGGGGTTAGAACGGTCAAAATTGTCTGGCGGCGGATGAGAAAACATCATCTAATTATTACCCAAATGACATAATTATATAAAAAACAGCTTTTATACTATAACGTAAGTAGAGTTACAATTTAATCAACATTATGGGTGTCTGGCGAGGGGTTGCCACGATGATAAGTGTCTGGCAATGAATGACGTGATTTTTTATAATATTTTGAAGGAAATATTAAAAAATAAGCACTTTTATTTTAACAAAAGTAAGGTGGTATTTTCCACACCTTTAGTACCTACCGCTTGCCTGCCAAAGCCACGATGAGTCAAACTTCATGAGGGTCCATCGGTTCTTACCTGTGTTGGGAGCATGCACTGACAAACTTTCAGCATTTATAAAATAACTAAGATACACTACAGGCAACTCAAAAAAATAGCGCAATAAGACCAAGCACTTGCGGGTTAAGGTACCAATCAATAGAACAACTTTTTCTATAGAACCAACACTGAGCGCGAAACAAAATAGCTTCTACATATTTTTGGCATTGTACGAATTGCACTCTGTTATCGCAGATTTTTTTGCTACTGTTTGTTCCTTGACAAAAGCAATCCTAAGTAAAAAAAAAAGTTTGACTGATATGTGAAGACGTACCTTCGTGTAATATTTAAGTCGGCCTCTCTATGTAAACTGCCGTTGTCGTTTAGACAAAAGTAGTACACACAGCAGAATAGAAACGCAAGAAGTGTTATAACTTGGTTTCGTCTAAAGTAGAGTTTTAGAGTTGCCCTCATGCTGCGCCGAGAAAAACTGACGATACTCGTTCTTCTCACAAACACTAAAGGGTAGGCACACATATAATAAATGAATATTTATTAAAGACAGTTATTCCTAAACTAAGTCTAAAAAAAACCAACAATAAAAAGAGTAGGTAATAGAACGCAAAAACTTCTGATCAGATTTGGATGAAATATCTCAGGACATACAGGGTGTTACCACACCACTTCCGAAAACTTGGAGGTTCCAATCAAACCATGATACTGAAAACATTAAGCGAAAAAAATCGCGAAAAAAAAAATTGACTTGACTATCTCTTTTTAATTTTTTTTCTAGTTACATACACACAGTACAACATAATAAGACATTATCTACCTAATTATCTCATTTAAAAAAGCAAAAAAACAAATAAAATAAATAAAGCAGCAATGTACACGCAGCACGCAGATTACGTCTACTACAGCATGAACAGCTGAGAGTTCATCGCGGGTCATTCAAGTACGCGACGTGCGAGCGACCTACGTTAGTACCTACCTACGTTAGTAGGCACTTACGACACAGAATAAATAATAGTACTACGCCTCGACCTTACCTACGTGAATGCGTACATTGCGGGCTGGCGAAATAAATTCAAATCTTTAAACATTGTTTTCTCCGGCTATAATTATTTTTCAGGATAACTGATTTTTTTTTGGTTGGGTTTTGGTGTGCCGTAGCTCCCCCTTTCGTTTTCGGAAGTGGTCTGGTAACACCCTGTATAATAGTAAGTATGTTCAATATGTTCATCTGTTCCCTCTTATAGCCCAGTCATTTTAGTAAGTTCATTTCGGAAATTAAGATACCCAGCTATAAACTTGTATAAACTTGTATCTTGACATCCTAAAAGTAGTCTACATAATTATGCTAGGGTGTTCGCGACCATTAAAATCTCAAGGTCAAAGGTCACAAAAATCGACCTTTGCAAATATCTCGTTTCCTATGGGTTTTTTTGGTATTTGTACATCGCACATCTTAATGTATGCAGATGATGTGGCGGCTGCAGTTGAGGCTCCAACTGTTGACGCGCTAGAAGTTAAGCTGAATGCTGTGGCGGGTGAATTACAACAGTGGTTCAGCTATAATGGGCTAATTTTGAATGTCACAAATTTTATACACTTTGACTTGGCTGGCCGAACTTACAGGCCTATGTATGTGGGTATCGCGGTTAGTCAGGTTAGCGAGACTGTGTTCTTGAGCTTCACTCTCGACCGGGCACTGGGGGTCAATCGCGCTAAGTTGTAACGGCTCACCGGTCACTGTTACTGCCACGTTATGGCCGATAAGGTCGATTTTCACAGTGTAAATCGGCCGTAGCGTAGGAGTAACAGTGACCGGTGAGCCGTTATAACTTAGCGCGATTGACCCCCTGACGTGGGAGCACCGTATCGACAGTCGACACGCTGTGTTAAAAAACAGGTATCTAGAGCTTGCTTCGCCCTCTGGTGCCTCTTGGCAACATTGGACGCAGAGATGGTGAGAAACTTTAATTTCGCTGGAGTTCATTCTCACTTACAGTATGGGGTTGAACTATGGAACGCGCTGCCAATTGGGAGCACGTCTTCAAGCTTCAAAAGACCGAGATACAAGTTAAGACGAGTATTATAGCTGGCTGGACGTAGGGGGAGGGGGTGTGATGGCGCGAGTGTTCTTGTATTCGCAAACACATCCATGTTTTCCAGCGTTCTTTTTAAATGACGCGACCTCTATCTCAAATTCCGAGATTCTTACCTAAATTTGACTATGATTACTGGACTAATAACTCCAAAACTACTTATCGGAATTGGACGTGTAAGCTATGTGACGTCACATAAAAATGCATATTATGGCGAAGTCTAAGAATTTTTTATGATGCCGTGTTAGGTTAGGTATCAAATGAAAGGGCTTTACAAGCACATTTCAAAAATGTTATAATAAAATGTTAGCTGTTGTCGCAGCTTCGCGTGCATGCAATACCAAAATAATTTAAAATTTGTCAAATCATACCGTGTTGGGTATCAAAGGAAGGAATGGGCTGAAATATCACATTCCAAATTATAAGGTCTATAGCTATTCCAAGTTTCAAGTCAATAGCTCTAATTCTGAGATAAAATACTGTTTGTGATAGACGGACGGACGAACGGACAAAGTCGCACCCTAAGGGTTTCGAAACCATACCTACGGGATCGTAAAGTAACCCTGAAAATGGCAATTTACCACTTACCAAAGAGAGCAGGCCAAGTGCAGGGAGTATCTATCTATTATATGATAAACCAGGTACATAACTGTAGTTCTTATCGTACCAAATACCCTTGCAGGTAAATAAGTAGGTAAGTATCTTTTGTTGCAGGTTTCCTTTTTATGTAAAATAAAAATATAAAGCGTTACTTACTTACTTGTTTAGATCTTACGAATTTTTCGTCAGGATATTCTGATGCGAGTGGAGATTCCAAATCACATTAATCTAATATTTTAATAAAAATATTTTATATAACTGTGCATGACAGCTGTCAGAATGATATAAGTCATCTGACATTAAAAATAAAAACTCCGAAATAGTCTGTCGAAATGACGGACACCATTATTGAAGAGAAGAAGAAGGAGTATTTTACAGCACATTTTCCCACACATAAAAATCCCATTAATATTATAAACGCGAAAGTTTGTCTATCTATACTACCTGTTCACTACTGTAAGGTTCAAATAGGTAACCGTTGTGGTGCTGATAATTTAAATCAGGAACGCTAGTTAGAGAAAGAAAGAAAGAAAATACATTTATTTCGGACACACTATACATACATAACAGCACAACAAGAAGAAAACAACATGGGTAGAACATAAAACATAACTTAGGTACTAGTACTTAATTAAGTGCGAGGTAGGTATATGTATTATATACCTACCTGTCTAGGCGCAAATCATGTCGTGCTGGTGCATGCGTGAGCCAAAACGGGTCACAGCTCAGCCTGATGCCACTTCACAGAAGGTTTACAAAGCTTAAAGAAGACACTTAAATTAAATAGGTACCTATACTTATTTAGTTATGTAGTAGTTTGCTTTATAACTAAAACTGAAGGGGTGTGTTTGCGCATGGGAAAATGGTGCCTCGTACCACAAAATAGACCCCAAAATCGCTTACTGCGCAGCTTGACCGCCAGCGTTCTTTTTACATGACGCGAACTATACCTAGGTGTTAGCTACCTAGGTATTATGAGATGGTCAAGCTGCTATCGTGTGAGCTGTGGCAGTGAGTGCGGGCGAGCGCGGGGAAGGTGCGGGCCCCGCACACCATCTGCCGTCGCTTCTCTGCTTCACCCCCTCAAAAGTGCTCCCATTCAGCCTTAAAATGTTGTCAATTCCCAAAGTTATCTGCATACGTGTAAAAAACATTGGGACAGAACTTCCTCGCTAACTCCGCGTATAATGAATTATTTGCTATAATATAGTCCTGAGTGATGTGGTTCCACATGTGGTGTACATAAGGCTTCTCGCTGATCACTCCAGGCTTCATGTATTGGAGCACATCCTGCCATCCGATTGGGTAGAATAGTTCCGGCTTGTATACTTCGAATCCTGAAATTTTAAAGAATAGGTAGGTGTTTATTAGGAATTAGGAATAGGAATTTATATCATACTTTTGATACGGTTGAGATCAGAGGATTTATGTTAGAAAATATGTACATAGTCTGTCTCTCACTATGTAGGTCACACATGCGGGCTATGTGTAGTTGAACAGCCGCGTGTCGGCGTTGAATGTGTTTCTTACTTGACCTACAAAATCATTGAAACTCCAAGAAATGGTAGCTCATGTTATACTGGGTTTACCAATTTTATAATTTTTACAACAACTTAAAAACTATTAGACCTAGAATCAAAATAAAAACGGGTTTGGAATGTCTACACAAAACCATATCTTATGACAATCTTGATATTATTGTAGGACTTTTTTTTTTTTTACTCTCTTTAGACCCTCATAACTTCAAGACCCCTTGACCGATTTACTTCATTTAACAAACCAGTTAAACTTAAGAGTACTATCCGGATGTATACCTACCAAATTCTGTGAAGATCGGATAAGCGGTTCAAAAGATCTCGTCGAACAAACATACAAACATACAAAGCATTTTCGTCCAAGTTGTCACTAAGATCTCGTTCGCTTCGCTCACTCGATCAATAATAGACTCCCTTTCAAATTCTTATTTTTATTTTTTACTAACCGTGACAGATGTCGGCCGACATGGCCGTGAAATTGCTGGTGCCACACTTCTCTAACAGAACACGGGTTATGACTTCTGGTCCGTTGTTGGCCCAGGCGTCTCCTCTAAATTTCTTCGCCAGGTCACTGGCGGAAACAATTTCGAATTAGTAGGTATGTAGGTACCTACCTAATTACTAATTCAAGAGCCCACTCGACATTAAGACAGTGCTTTGTCCCCTAGGTTAATAATCTAGGTACTATAGTTACTTATAATAAGCAACATCGGATATCGATCGTAGTTCAACGCTTTACCACCTGCTACGTTCAATGTCATTCATTTGCATGCTACATTCAATTGGTCACTTTTCTATCATTAATCATTAGGTATACCTACTGTAGTGTTTGCATCTATTCAGTAGGTGTGTAACCCTATCTCACATGCACGAGTGGTTAGGTAACTGTCAGTGTCAAACTCCCGACCTGTCAAGTGTCAATGTCTCCCGACGTGAGGGCGGGAGACGGAGGGGGTCGGGGGAGTTAGCTGACGGGGACAGCCACGGACGGAGGCCGGTGGAAGACCAGCTCGGTGTATCAGTGAGCCAGGGATTAAAAGTACAGTATTCTACAATGGCGACGACGATAAAGGTCTGTAGAAACTATAATTTTCAAAAAAGGAGGAAAAGAGTCGGGTATGTCTGTTTTTCTTTGTTGAAATTAGTGTTTTGGCCATTGGAAGCGTGCGAGCCCCGTTGATACTGCATGATTTTTCACTGCCAAAAAATTAGTATCTACTGGTTCATTTGTTTATGTAATATAACGTACATTACCTGTGTTGTCTAATTTGTATGCCTTATTCAACTCGATGACAACGGATCTAGAAAAAGTTGAGATCAGCGGTTCAATTCCACACAATGTTTTTTCGTTCTAACTATGGTTCGATTGATCTGCAGCTGGCTGAAGCGTTGCTGTATGATTGGATTAATCAAAATAGTCTAAAGACAGATAGGGAAACAACTATATTTCAGCTGCGTTTCAGCTGTAAAAGCTTATGTAATAAGTATTAGAGAGTGAAATGACCTGGGGAGTACAAGAGCTTCGATTCTGCTGCGTTTCGGCTAAAAAGTTTGTTTGTAGAATTGGCCCGTTAATCCGGCAGCAGGAATACGTAAAAAAAAAAGGGGTTGTTTGCTACATGTTGTATCAGACGGCGGCGCCGTGCTGAAGCATGACGTGTAGTGCTGCGTGTCGTCATGGTAGGTACTGTGTTTGATTATATTTTGTGAAAAAAAAAAAAAAAGACTCTTTATTAGGAGACTAAAGCGGGACTTACTTCTATCGATAAACCATAATACGCGTGGTTTGAAGTTCACTCAACATTGATTGATCACACAAAATACACTTTCCACTTTACATTGTTTACCAGAACCTAACTAGAGTGCGCCATAGGTAGGATTATCGCGCGCTATCATTGCGTTTTGGGTTTTTATCCAGCCCAGCGCAGTGTTTATAATGAATTGAGTATATCTGTATAAAACATAATAGAGCGTTTTACAAGTTACATGGCTCATTGGTTGGTTTGGTCACCCGTCTTGATCGATGTGTGTAGTAGGTATCATACCTACCTATTATGCTGTGATTGATTTGAGACGTGATTTGGAACGATATGTGGAAAAGTGGTGAAATGGTGATTTGCCTGATACAAGTACCTAATTAGGTACATAGTACTAAATTGTATAAAAATTATTAATACCTAGGTAGGTACTTTATTATACTGAGAAAAATATTATACTTACCTGCATACCTCACAATACAAAAAAGAGTTAAAAAAAAAAAAAAAAGAAGAAGAAGAAGGAGAAGTTCTTCGGTGATTTTCAGTAAGTACATAAATGACCTAGATTCAATGTTGAACAGTTCGCTGACATCAGGCAGGACCATCGTAGGACTTGCAATAATGTTGCCACATTCGGTCTGCTAGTGATGTTCAGTGGCGGATTTGTAATGTGATTAGTAGATTGATTTTGTTTAGTTCATGTAAAAGTTGTTGCTTGCATTGTACGAATCTACACAAGGATACCTACCGTACCTACCTATCTAGGTGTATTTATTTCACCGAGATTTTACTAATGTAGGTACCTACCTACTTACTTATGTGGAAGTTTTAGAATAAAGTTTTGAGGCAAATGTGTTCGATGCACGATTCTTATAGCTCAGAAATATAAAGTAGAATGTACTAGAATTGTTAACTTTTGTTGACAACCGAGTCCTGAGAGTTTTGCCGGAAGGTGGCGCTAGTATGTCGCGGGAATGCGCGCGCATAGGAAATGCGTTCCTAGTAGGTACAACTCGTAGCATTAAGCCTGCGGTATACCAAGCTGTTAGTAGCACTTCATATAATTTTAAAATGGGTCTATCTAAGTATTCACTTCTGGTTTAGTCCTACTATCAATGGCCTACTACTAGTAAACTGTTACTAATGAATTCATTAGGTAAATTAAATATTTAAATTTTATCTAGGTACCTTCTATTAATTGAATAGGCGCTAGGCGATGGGAGAGTTCACCAAATTATAATAGTATTATTAAGCAATGTTAGTTTAATTATGAAATTATTGTGTGCGTTGTTAACTATTTGGTTACTAGTTAAGCTTTACTTAGGTACCATTGAACTGGACACGTGGTTGTTGATCAAGGGTTACCATTAAATTTGTCGTACAGACAGAGATTCAGGCTTACCATTAAATTGGTTGCACAGAAGTCCAGGCTTACCATTCAATTGGTTGCACGGGGGTCCAGGCTTACCATTAAATTGGTTGCACAGAGGTCCAGGCTTACCATTAAATTGGTTGCAAGGACAGGCTTACCATTAAATTGGTTGCACAGGTTTACCATTAAATTGGTTGCACAGGTTTACCATTAAATTGGTTGCACGAAGGACATGGCTTACTATTAAATTGGTTGCACCGGGTTACCATTGAATGGGTAGCACAGGCTTACCATTAAATTGGTTGCACAGGCTTACCATTAAATTGGTTGCACAAAGGACAAGGCTTACCATTAAATTGGTTGCACAAAGGACAAGACTTACCATTAAAGGGGTTCCTGATGATTGATCAACCTTTTGTTCACGTTCAATGGTGCTGTGTTGTGACAGTGCTGACTTTAAAAAAGAAAATTAGGCATAACTAGTGAAAGCTGTGTGCTACACGTAAATAACCGAATAAAATTAGTTGAGATGGTAGTAAAGCACCTTTGAAATAAGGAAATGACAGGTTTAGATTAGACGTATTTTAACTTGAAATCAGCGTAAACTAAATCAGACCAAATAACAGGAAAATAAGAAGTTTTGAACTGTAATGACGGTTTTCAATGCATTCAATGGATTTAATCGACTTTCGATCTTTCTATTCCTAAATACAATGGTGATGTGTAATTTTATGAGTAGGTAGGTAGACGTAAAACACAGTATGTAACGCTGCGATGTTCAAAGAAAAAATATGGAATAGTGTTACCAAAGATATATTTCTGGTCAGTTTAGGACTAAAATAACGTTGTGTGATATCCACAAATTATAATGTACTTATTTGTTTATGCCTTAAGTTCAAACCTGCTTTCAATTAAAAAGAGTGGCAATAAAATGGCCTAGCACTACTTGTTGTGTAAAATTTTTAAATAAATAAATAAAATGGCAACCGGATGCAGTTCATCTAGAATTATAACATCAAATGATACGAATAGAAAGGCTTGATGTAACGTGCGCGCCTAAACGTTTCCAGTAAATTGTAAAAAAAAAAAAAAATTGTTTGGTGTAAAAGATTCAGATTATCAGTGGGAACAACAAGAAATATCATTGCCAGTCAGGTTGTCAGACTGAAACGGAGGAGTCTTCCATGCTATTGAACTACTACCTAGACAAAACGAAGATTTTATGATATCAAAAGAAACCCTGTTTAATATGGACACGCATGTATACAATGTTGATGAATCAACAACGTGTAGGACAATCGCATAGTATTCAATCGTGTAGGCATAGCTAAGAGAGGAGAAGATCTTACACTGTGTGACCTTTTAGAGTGCTCGGAGATATTCTAAAATATCACTTGTCTTATGCTTGAACTATGCCCTTGCGAAATGCAGAACCAATGCAGGTCGGGCTGGTGGTATATTAATGTCGTTGGTAGGTTTCGACGAGCGACAGTATCCTCTATCTTGCGTGGAACTGTGCTTATGTAGAATATACTATACAGTTATAGTGGATGAAAGCCCTGTGAGTTTAGGTTCGAATCTAGTGCAAAACCGTTACAAGTACCAGAATTTTTATC
The DNA here is from genome assembly GCA_918843925.1 of Eulithis prunata. Classification (NCBI taxonomy): domain Eukaryota; kingdom Metazoa; phylum Arthropoda; class Insecta; order Lepidoptera; family Geometridae; genus Eulithis; species Eulithis prunata. Next base: position 1,384,456 of record OU974014.1, on the reverse strand, counting down.
AGTAGGCATCTACTCCTAATCATGAAGTACGACTATATCTAAAAGGGAATTGACATACAAAGATACTTATTACAAGTTCTCAGTTTGTAAAAAAATGTATTAGTCGTTTGAGCTATCCATCCTCTATAGCAGTGTTTAAGTTATAATGGTCGACAGCACGTGACTGGGCAGTTCAGTGTTTGTTCGGATAGTTGCGCTACAGTCTCATCATCTATATATCTTGGCTCTATATTGACCACTGACTGATAAATAGATTAGTCGAACACTAAAACAGAAAATTTTAGGAAAAAAACGATATTAACATACTTTATGTAAATACTGGATAAGTATAGTAGGTAAGTATATGCCTGTAAGTATATAGCGGTTTGGTTTGTGACGTGAACCACGATTTCAGACTATTCTTTGCAAGTAAGGCGGATAAACGTAAGATTTCTGTGCTTAGAGGCCTATGTAGACATAAATGTCTGTTAGTAAGATTTCAAAGTAAGAGATCACCATAAGTGACAGATGAAAAAGGGGAAGGAGTATGGAGGCTGGATATAAAGAGCTGAAGTGCTGGCGTACTTAATAGAAAAAGATAGTTTATAAGGCTATGGGGAGGAAACAGATAAATAAGTGTTCTCTATAAAATCCTATGGTTTAGGTAAATGAATTGAATTAAGCTCGTCCCGAAATTGCTATCCAGTGCCGTATATACTTGTGAATGTTTTAGGCAGAAAGACGATAGCATGTAATAAGGAAACTGGCTAGAAGATACTTAAGAAGAAACAAAGCTATTTGTCTTTAAGTATAAAGTGGAAGGCCAACAGAAAGCGGTCACGCCCAAGCCCAAAAGCTATCCACATTCGATTCAATGGTATTGTAGGTAGTGTGGTCACATTTGGTATTTGTGCCAGCGTGTAATAAAATGTATGTACCTACCTATACATGATGAAGCTGTCTTTATGGGTCCGTGTTTTGATCAGTAGGTACTGAATTGCATGAGGCTAATAATAACTATATTGTAATCTAGGGCTTTGTGCGGAGGTGTGCGTTTACACCATAGTATGATTCTATACGGGACAACTAAAAGGCTTTGTTGATAAAAAAATATTTAAATAAGAAAGGGGTTGTAGTGTTTGCATCTATTCAGTAGGTGTGTAACCCTATCTCACATGCACGAGTGGTTAGGTAACTGTCAGTGTCAAACTCCCGACCTGTCAAGTGTCAATGTCTCCCGACGTGAGGGCGGGAGACGGAGGGGGTCGGGGGAGTTAGCTGACGGGGACAGCCACGGACGGAGGCCGGTGGAAGACCAGCTCGGTGTATCAGTGAGCCAGGGATTAAAAGTACAGTATTCTACACCTACATATAGGTAGATACCTAGAAAGGCCATATAAAAGTAAAAAAAAACAGCTATTACTTATGCAAAACGGAATTTATTTTATCGTCCCTTCCCACTCTATACTCGAAGTCGGATTGACACGTGTAGCGTGTTCCAATGTACAAGTGTCGATCCGACCCTGTAAGTCGCCGTTACAGGTACCTACCTACACTTTCCCAACTTATGTAGTTACCTAGGTGTAGTGTTTGCATCTATTCAGTAGAAGCGTTACCCTGTCTCATGTGCACGAGTGGTTAGGTAACTGTCAGTGTCAAGCTCCCGACAGTCCCGACCTGTCAATGTCACCCGACGTGAGGGCGGGAGACGAGGGGGTCGGGGAGAAAGCTGACGGATACGGACACGGACGGAAGGACAGTGGAAGACCAGCTCGGTGTATCAGTGAGCCAGGGATATAAAGTACAGTATATTACACTAGGTATCTTTGTCTAATATCTAGGTTTAGGCTCACCTGATAGCAGCTTCAGCGAACATCCTTCCCACAGGGTCTTTTGAGAACGCCATAGCGCCAGCTGCTACCGAGATATCAGTTTCCCTCGCCGACCAGTTCTTACTCAGCACATCCAGAGGCTTCACCACCATTGTATCCAAGTCCAGGTATATCCCACCCCACTTATACAAAGTCAAGTATCTCATCGCGTCTGAAGTGTGACATATCCTCCACTTAGTCCGATTCAGCTTCCCACTGGCAACAAGAGGCTCTAAAGGAGTGTTTTTCGCGTATTCATGGATGTTTACCCGCGCGAATTTTACTCTGCTGAAGTGTTTCAAAGCGTCAAAACTTTTAGTATTAAATGTTCTGACAGGAGCGAGGAATAACACGAATACTGTAAAATGTGTGTGCGCTCTAGCGGCCGCTTCGACGGCGCACGCTTGTCTCGAGTTCAACCCCCCACGGCATGAAGTCTCGTGGAAAAAGATAGTCTGGTCTGGTGGTCTGAAGCGACCACTGACAAATTGCAGTTCACCCCCGCTCTCGTGGTAACACGACACGTTATCATATTTTAAGGTCAAGAAGTACAAATCGGGATCTGTGACTAGAATGATAACATAAAATAGACACAATGCCGTGGCTGCGAGGTATTTCTTGGAACGCCACTGCCCGCGCCGGCGACATCGCCAGATACGTAGAATGTTCATCATCGTAGGGCTTCCACAGTCGGTTGTAGGTAGTTTCACCGAAAAACACGAACCTATTTTTTCTTAGGTAATGTAAGATTTAAAATTTTAAACATTTTCGACGTGACTTTGACGTACCTAAGTAGGTAAGAGGTTGCGCCCACCGAATACCTATATCCTGTTGCGCCAGTGAGCAACTTTATAGAAGTTACCTTGAAGTTACTCTATGGTGAGCAGTCTGTCAGTCGAGCATTCAAGCCATAAAGAGAAGCTAAAAGACAAGTGATCAATACCTAACTAATGAAGGCTTAGCCTGTCTCGCGAATTGTTTTAGATTGCAAATGCACGTGGTGTGAATGTTGTAAATATAATACAGATTTCGGAACAACGAACATAATTATGTAATACTCAGTGCGTGTACTTAGTGCACAATCCTTACAAACGATTTTGTTTTTACAATTAAGAAAATCCTTAAAACAATCTGCACAAGATTCAAAATGTCAAACATGCACAAGGTTTGGCGGTGGAAACGCAAATTGATATCTTCACAGAGTTGTGCATGTTTTATTGTGAATGTTTTATGGTCGAAACCTACGGTTACGTCGATACCTATAAATAATAGGTTATTTTATAGAAATAACAAATTTTAACCTTCTTCAATCGACTTAACGCGATCTTAACGATGTCGTCGGTTCATCGGGTGGGGGCCGTCATACTATCGCTTTCCGGTTCGTGGTCGCCATTCGGGAAGTTTCTTTTCCCAATGATTGCCAGTTCTGCGAGCTACGAGTATGTGGCCAGTTCACTGCCATTATGCCACTTCAAATCGCTATTTTTAGAGCTATTAACCTTCGTTTCTACGGGTTTCTACGTTTCGGACTATTGCAGTGTCACTAAAGCAATTAATTTCTATGCTCAAATTCCAGTCCAGATTCAATACAAAATCGATTGTCTCGCGTAGATCAGTGGCATACCAAAGGTTAAAAATTCCCTAGATCTGGCGACAAAGTATCAAAAACGGCAACACTGATATCAGGTTAGTACTCAACTGCGGTCAGGTGCCCTACCACTTGTACAAGGGATGTCCTAATGAACGCCACGGACGATGGGGTTAAAGTGGCGATATTCTATTCGAACCTACTCTAGAGAAGTTGTTGTCCGCAAGAAGAAGAAACAGTAAGATCGTTTGGAGCAAAGAAACCATTTTGTACTAGGTAGGTACTTTGCTCAGAGATGTAAAACATCTTTAGCGGCCTTCGCATGGAAATTGCAAGGATGTTGCAGTTGTCATATTTTAATATCAATATTAAGCGGGGAATTCACTAGACGGACATGCCCGCGGGCTGTTTGCACGGGCATGTCTGTCACCACAATACACTACACAGACTCATCAGTTTGTGGTCTCACTGGTATGTGTCTCAACTGGCTACACGGTTTAACGGTAGTTGTTACGATGTCAATGAGACGAAAAAGAAAAGAATTTGTTGCAAAGAATGACGTAAAATCAAACTTTAATTAAATTTTTTTTATATAATTCTTCGCTTTTTGTCTTCCAATAATATGTACCTAAGTATATTTCATAAACAAGGCTAAAAATTGTAGAATAATTTATTTTCATTGACTACTTAATAATAAATCATTAAAAACGTCTGTACTGTTAGCTGTCGGTAGCTGGTAGGTCTGAGAGCAGGCTGCCCACGATGATCATTCACGTACGGACATGTCTGTACGGACATGTGCCCGCGCACGCAAAATGAGATCGCGCGGACAAACAACCAGACTGACTGCGACGGTCCTACACTAGCAAACATTGTACAGACATTGCAGTTTTGTATCCCTTTTTATACTCATATATATACACTTATACTTTGGCAGTTTTCCCTTTCTATATTGTTATTCTCACACTGTTATTTCATTTATTGTGGTTGCGGGAACGTAGCTATACCCACCTACCTTATCATGCTCGGGTAGTGTAACAAGGTTCGTACTACTACTATTTTTCTTGTCTACTTTTTAATCATGTCTGGTGGATAGGTTTTCCGTGATATCACCTTACGGCTCTGGCGGAAGACCAGCGTTGGTTGCCAGTCATCCAAGTCTATGCAAGTCTATGCTGAGCCAGGGTACGTTTTTACGGCACACTAGATTTCCTTTGTACCTAGTTCACTTATACTTTACTACTTTACTTAGCACATAGTTTCTAGTTTAGTTAGTATTTAATTAGTCTGTATTTGTTTCTGTTCTAATATGTGTTGTAAATAAAAAGTATTCTTATTCTTATTTTACTCAAAGAAGACTTTATTTTGATTTTAAAAAGAATTTAAACTGCATTCAAAAAATTTTGAATAATCGCCTGTCTGAACCGGGAATCGAACCCACCAAATTGAAAAAACATAACACCCGTTAAAGACTTATTTATTTCCAAGTAACATAGCATCTTAAATAAAAGGAAGTCCATGAAATTTTAAGAAAATTTGCCTTTCTTTTTACTTATTGTGATAAATTGGTTGGCTCGCTAATGCCGAAAGAGCACTTCTAACCGTCATTAAGAGACATGTTCAACACAAAGCATTTTCTAGTGAAATTCAATTAATATTGTTCATTGAAAGAAGCGGATGGTGCCAAAATTGAAGGTAGTTTGCACGTAACTAACAACTATTTCTGAGAGTTTTATACCTAGTGGTGAGTGACGGTATAGGGAATAATAATAAACTATTTGTAAAGAAATCATTTATTTAGCATTGTAAAAACGTTTATTAATAATAATAATAAGGAACGACGGTCGTGTAAAACCGCGGTTTTCGAGGATTACGAGTTTCTTCAAAACTTGGTTTCGGTGTGAGTAAATAGGTACTTATCTATTGTTGAAAGGTACATAATATATAAGATTGTGATTGATAGCAAAGTGGCGGATGCAGTGAGAGCTTGGCGAAATACATGATGGATGTATTTCGACAAGCTATATTTCGTCCTCACATCTACATTAGCGAGGACGTGAGTGTAGAGGTGGTGTTGTGCTACCTTTACTAACTCGTATTCGAGTGTAGATAACCCATCTATCTGGAATGTCTTGCTTGTTTGGGCTAGAAGTTCATATCTGGAAAAAAAAGCGTCGAATGTGCTAGTCGGTTCCGGCCATGGCGACTGTAGGTAGGTAATATTATATATTGTACTAGCTGTTACCCGCGATCTCGTACGCGTGTACCGTGTTTTTGGCATATAATCAATTTCAATCTTCAGTGCGATTCAGCCTTTTTATCATTTTAGTAGTGACATCACATCAACGTACTTTGTTCTTTTTTTGATAAATCTGTTTCCTGACGACGCGACGTAACTCACGTAACGTCGCCCTCTCGTGTCGAAAAATGTGGTGCCACTAATCCCGTTTATAATTTATTAAACCTGTAAGCCCTGTTAATTTTTCGGGATAACAGTAGCCTATTTAAATCCAAATTAGTTGAGTTGTTTTGGCGTGATTGAAACACAAAAATCAAAATTTTCGCATTTATAATATTAGTAGAAGGTGGGATAATTGAGGTAGTAAGATGATGAACAGGACCGATTAAAATCTTACAATCTGTATAATATTTTACGGGGATACCTACCTTTTAGGATTGGGCATACATTTCTTGTGGCCCAACGTTGCGTACCGGGCGATTGACATCTTATACCTTGCCACGTGGTAGTTGACATTCTTCAGCCTGAGAAATAAGGCAAATATAAATGTCTTCGTTACCTATCTATAGGTCCCGGCACGGTTTAATAGTTCAAGCTCAAGGTTAAGTTTGAGCTCCACTCGAGGTCAGATACACAGAATAAATAAATAAATAAAAACTTCATTAACGAAAGGTAGAGCGTACAAAATGAAATAATAGAATACAGAAGTCGTAGTACATTTGGAACGTGACAAATCACATTTTCATTTTCTATTTTCCAATAAAATCTTCCTAGCTGGATTACTCACAACCATGCAAAACTAAGGTATAACTAACCTGTAAAACAAGTCATCGTCTTCGCCTCCCCAGCCCCAGTACTTATTAGAGAAGCCATTCACTTTGGTGAACTGCTCTTTAGTCATTGCTATCACTCCGCCGAAAATATCATCAAACCGAATCCTGGAATCACGAGTTAGTGAGATTAGGTGACTGAAGTTAGTTTTCTTCGCTCCTTTTATGTTATTGCGAATGGCTTGCTTCACTCGCACAAAAAATTACAAACAGAAACGTTCAGAAAATATTCGCAGCAAAATTAGCACTTCTGACTTTAAAAAAGAAAGAAAGAAAGAAAGATAGTTAATTCAATAAACTAAATTCGTTAGCTTGACTTGAAGTACCTACTCCTCTGATGATCATGGGCCTCCTCATAGTTTTACAGGAAATATTATTTTGAGCATTCTCTATCCAAAGACTATATACTCCCAGCTATGTAGGTAGGTACTTCCTCATCGTCATCATCATCGTGTATGTAGGTAGGTAATAGATAGGTACCTATTTATACCGATCCACTGCTGGACGTCGAGGATTTTATAAGATGCACAACTGAGCCCGTTTTCGGCTCTTTTAGTCAAGAAGGTAAGTTAAGTACCTACCTATCTATGCTATTATGCTATATTTGCGTTACATTTCGCAGACTTTCGTCTCATTTTCCCAAAAAAGTGGAACTTATTGAAATAGAAGCCAACTCACTTGAAGTCGTATATGTCAATACTAGCAGACATGTGGCGCGGTTGGCGTGGACACGAGTACAAGTTGCGAGTGTCCAAAGGCAGGAGATCGATGTCGTGAAACACGAAGCATTGCCAACCACTGTCCAGCCGCTGGCTTTCCACGAAACCGACGTTCTTCACCCTAGCCCGGTTGAAGTCTTTGCTACCTATAAATAACAAAACTAGTTAGGTAACAGGTCACAGGTTAGGAAAACATTATCCTAGCCTTCCCATTAGTTTTATGAATAAGAAATTTACTACGTTACCTTAACAGCAGTTTGAGAGAGAAGTGTGAAGGTTAGTCGGCTGCAGAAAAACGCGTCAGATACGAACTTGTACGTTTCTTACCGCCTCTATGAGGAGCCTCGGTCGTTCGGTTGGAAGTTTTAGTTCGGATCGGAAGCCTCGGTGGGCGAGTCCATTCGCACTTGACCGGACTTGTTTTATTTATTAAAGTGCTAAAACTTTAATATGGGTGTCGTTTTCGAGTAATTTTGGGACGTTGATTCCGGAAATATCATCCATTTTGAAATTCAAGATGGCGCACACCTTATTTTTTTCAAAAAGTTGATATGGTTGTCGTTTTCGAGTAATTTTGGGACGCTGATTACGGAAATGTCATCCATTTTGAAAACAAATATGACGCACATTTTTTTTTTTTTTTAAATTGATATTTGGTTTCGTGTTTGAGCAATTTTGGGACGGTGATTACAGAAATGTCATCCATTATGAAAACAAAGATGGCGCGCATTTTTTTTTTCTAAAAATTTATTTGGATGTCGTTTTCGAGTAATTTTGTAACGCTGATTACGGAAATGTCATCCATTTTGAAATTCAAGATGGCGCACACATTATTTTTTTCAAAGACTTGATAATATGGGTGTTTTAAATTTAAAATATGCGATAAATTTAAAATATATAAGAGATAAATAGTAATAAATAATAAATAATAATAAATAAATATTCACGGACACTTAACACAACGCCTTCTAGTCCCAAACTAAGCAAAGCTTGTACGATGGAAACTAGATGGCTGATAGAATACATACATACATTTTGTTTTTGTAAATACATACTTATAATACATAGAAACACCCAGACATAGAACAAACATCTATGTTTTACAACACACAAATGTTTGTTCTCGGTGGGGATCGAACCCACGACCCACAGCACGGAAGGCAGAGCTACTACCGACTGAGCCATGACGCCTGTCATATAGTGATAGTGATAGTGATTATATATTTTGGATTTAAAGACATCAATAGAAGATGCCTCGCGATAGAGATGAGGAATGCTGTTCCAGAGACGAATGGCAGTTACCGTAAAGGAGTAGGAGTAAATAGAAGTGGTATGTACAGAAGTGGTTAGCCTTCGGTTGAGTGCAGACCGTACAGGGCGATTGTCATCATAAAGTGGCTGTTGAACACAGCACCATCTGTGCTTCAACGGCTGAACTGATATCTAATAATCTTTCGAGTAATACAATATTAACCTACCTAACTAGTTAGTTTGGACAGTCGCCACTGTAGGGCGCTGTTCCGGCATATAAAAGGCATTTCATGACCGCGGCTCGCCCTCTTTTCCCGGCAGCCATACTGGCAAGCTGTGCTTATACCTAATTATTTTAATATATACGCATTGTTCCACAGTTCTGGATTTCTTCTTCCCCCTGCATTAGACAGTGGCATAAAACGTTCTTTGAGGTAGTTGGGGGATTGGGGGTTTTTCAGAATGTTGTAGCGGAGACCTAAGACATGAACATCCCGGCGCCTTCTGATCTCCAACCACTTTAGTTGCAAACGATGAGCAGATACATGGTCGTACTTACGTAGCCCATGTATGAAGCGGATGCAAAGGTTTTGCAACCTTCTGAGCTTATTTAGCTGGTCAACTCAATACGTCATTCGAGTAAATTTTTATTGCGTATTTTGCTTTCCCGTGACGTAAGTCAACAACGAAAACTCGCAGGTCACTAGAAAAGTTCTAATAAACTATCTACCTTCCGTTTGTCGTGCTCGTGCATGATGATGATGGATGGTTTTGTGTTGAATTGAAGTCGGTTTCTCTAGTTTTTTGTGTTTACAAGCTTTGGTAAAATGGTGCTATAGAACATAGAATAGAACTCTCTAAAGTAACTACTACTATTTAGTTAAATGAGGAATGACCAAAACAGCAAAGGCTATATAGGGAACGTGTTCTCGGGTTAAGACAGTTATGATAAACCGTAGAGTGTAGTAAAATATAATGAGGAAAACCAATACTTTACGAAAAAATCTGATAAGCAGAACAAAGACAAAAAAACTTCTCTAAGCTTCTTGTTTTCGTATATCTGTAGCCACATCGCTTGACAGGATAAACCTTATGCTGGGCAGCGAAATAATGTAACACGTCACCAGAAAGCAATTCAGAGCTCTAAAAATCGGGGGACTTTTTTATGAATAGTTTATCTCAATGCAAAATACCCAGGTCAATCAAAACCAATTTAAAGGATTATTAAAAACCTGAAGTTAATAACGATTTTATTACTTTTTATTACCTTCTTGTTCAATGATGAAAATCCCATACTCTATTTGCTGTTTCATAAGGAACGGATGCATGTGGTTCAGGAAAATGGCTAAATGCTTCTGACGATCCCTGCCAATACACGTTAGTATTAATCTATGCATCAGTCTAAAGAACTTCACTCCTGGACAATACCTTCGGAGGTACCTACGCTACGCTATGGACGCTACTAACATGAACTAAGAATGGATACTTACTTAGAGAAAAGTGGTCTTGTAAATGGTACAAATTCTCACCGGTATGGCACAATAATAGCGACTCTGTGTCGGGCAGTGCAGTTTGGCGGGGTGTACCTTCCGCCCCATTGGATTTCAGGAAACTTCTTATCCACAATATCAAGTTCCAGATCAGTCATGTTTACTGGTATTGGGCCTGAAAAATAAAAACAATATTAGTGATAACAGACTGTATTAGCAAGCAAGCTTGTATGAGTTAGCGGCCAACTCCGGTGACGGAGTGTTTAGGCCGCTTTAAGAACTCCGTCGTGGCTTAACGACTGCTAGAGCCGGGACCGACAGTTTAACGTGCCCTCCGAAGCACGGAAGCGCTCAGATGTAATGCCACTAACGGTCACCTATTCAAATTGTGACCGCGCAGAACGTCGCTTAACTTAGATAATCAGTGAAGATTGACTAAGCAAACTACGCCACAAGCGCTTCGTAAATCGTACCTACGTAATGACTTAAAAAGTTGGCTAAATGTTAGACAGCAGTTTAAACAAAAAATGCCTATCTATAGCTCGTCACGCATCTAAGAAGGAAACTCAGAAATTAATTGATCGAGTGAGCGAAGCGAACGAAGATCTTAGTTACAACTTAGGCAAAAACATTTACAAAATTTGGTAGGTCTACGGATAGTATTCTTAAGTTTTACTGGTTTGTAAAACGAAGTAAATCGGTCAAGGGGCTGTAAAGTTAATAAGGATCAAAAGAGAGTAAAAAAAAACGTCGTACAAAATTATCAAGTGGGGTGTCATATGATAGGGCTTTATTTAGACATTCCAAAACTGTTTTAGTTTTTGAGTTGTAGTGAAAATTATAAAATTGACTAAACCAGTACAACGTGAGTTACCATTCCTTAGTTTCAATGATTTTGTAGTTCAAGTAAGACTGGTATTTAGCAGAATCAGATGGTCGTATCGAAGCGACTTGCAAAGTGTGCAGCCATTGTTAAAAAAAATCGTAGGTTTTATTATTCACCGACTCAAAAATGGAAGGGGTGTTATAAGTTTTTTTAATTTCTAAGCACCTAATTTTGTTTTTTATTGTTTTCTTATTGTGTAATTATTATTCTACTGTGTTGTACCTGTGTTGTGTGCCAAATAAATGTTTCTCTATCTCTCTATCTCTAAGTTTGACGGCGTTGGTACAAAAGATGATTTATCTTGTACTAGGTGCCGCCCGCGACTTCGTTCGCGTCCCATTGGATCCCGTTAATTTTTAGGGATAAAACGTAGCCTAGGTATGTGTTAATCCAGGTCACGGGCAATATATATTCCCAGTTTCATCCAAATCAGATCAGTAGTTTTTACGTGAAAGAGTAACAAACAAACATCCATCCATCCATCCATACTTACAAACTTTCGCGTTTATAATATTAGTAGGTAGGATCTGAATCTGAGTAGTTTGGTGAGAATTTGTGAAGCCGTTTCTTAGATAAGGGGATATTTATCTGAATACCTACCTATTTTGAGGAATTTCACGCCTAATTGGCAGTTTGAAACTTTTAGCTCATCCCAAAGTTTTAAAATTAGATAAACTGCAGTCCATACTCCAAGATCTGATGATGTCCAGCAATTATGAATTTATGGTTTGGTATTATTTCTCTGGAATCTCAGTTCGGAGCAAACTACTAGTATCGTGTGTGTTGACTAGAAACTTCGCCATTAAGTTACTTAGATTTCTTAAAGCAGTAGGTACGTAGTCGAAATGGATTAAAGTGTTTATATTTACCTAAATCTGGGGGCATCTTAGCACAGAGCGGCGGCGGTGGATCCGTCTTCTTGATCGCCTCCTCCGTCGTGTCCAGGTTATGTAACCCCTTCATAATCTCCTTTATAAACATCGGGGTTCCAATATATGCTGGACTCTCTTTCTCTCCTGGCTGAACTGTCGTGTTCCCAGTTAGATCCTGCTTTTCTGTTATTACCTCTGTGTTTTCTGTTTCGTTATGTGTTATATTAAACTTATTTATAAATACTGTAGTGTTTTTGGGGTCCAAGTCTTTATCTGTGGGGTTTTCTTTCGTAGACAGTTTAGGCCAGGTTATTGATTTGTCTCCGTTTCTGTAATATATGGAATGATGAATGACTTCGAAGCATCTGGACAGATCAACGCATTTTGTGATTGGATACATTAGCAAGAGTGGTTATTGCGCGGTATTAAAAATTGCACTTAGATCAGGCAACCATAGAAAATACAAGATCTGATGAAAGTGGAATCTGATGGATGTGAACTTATCTTTACATTAGAATGCAAAATCTATTGTATAAAGACAGCATAGGTACGAACCTAACATTTGGCTGATTGGCGTTGAAAATCGGCTCGTAGAAGTAGGTCCTAGAATGTGATGCGTACTCATCGGTAGTATTCTGTATACTACCGATGAGGTACTCGACACCCGCCAACGCTAGCACCAGCAGCAACAGAAGGCAGCAGGATGAGCGCATCGTCCGCCTGCGGCCGCCCATCAATACATACGGTTTGTCACCTGCTTCGACCACTGAAACATAGAACACTAGCCGTCACCCGCGGCGTTGCTCGCGTTCTACCCTTTAGTTAGAGTGTGACGTTTCAAATTCCTTTCTTAGTGCACCCCTACACTATATAAGGATACCTACTACCCTCCAAATTTTATACCTCTAGGACTTAGAGTTTAGGCTGTGCGTTGATTCTCCTCAGCCACGTCGACCACGTCATTGCTTAACATCAGGTGAGATTGTGATCTAACGGTTGCCTATATTGTATAAAAAAAAAAGCTTCAAAAGAGTTTTATACCTATATATTGATGATTGATGATGACAACTTTAATAAATTTTTTTTTTTTTTTGTCAATACATTGTTTGTGTTCCTTTTTAATAAATAAATAAGTTAATATACAATGCCACCAACTCAGCTAAGTATTCAGGTACCTATGCAAAATTAGAACTTCAGCCTCGTTAGCTGCTGTCCACAAAAAGCATCGCTTTATATATTCACCACATGTCATGAAAATTGCAAAAAGAGTCGTCTTAACTGTAGGTTCCACTAAAAACATTCAAAACACAATCCTTACAAACTATTTGTTTTATTGTTCGATTTGTTGGGCTAGCGTTCTCACCAAAGAACCTGTGTGAATTGCATATTATGTACCTAAATATGTCACGCTTGGTTGTGCTTTGCATTCCCACCGGAGCACAACATGTTTCACAATCTTTCAAAATCGTGTATTTTTGAAGTGTTGTGATTTGAAAGTCAATGAAACGAAAAAGCGAGGAAACGAGAAGAGATATCCCTAATTTTCGTACGCATTTTAAGGAGACTGCTGGCCAAGCGGTCTAACGGATTGGATCGAATCGAGAGTAGCTCGTGGTGTGTGGGTTCAAGTCTCGAGCAAACTCGTCGACTAGCATCGTTGTTATTTGAAAGTCTTTTTGAAGGTTTCCTTGATGTTTTTTTGTTATAAAGACCAATCGGTAAACCTCTACAGCTTGTAAGGAATTAGCTGCTACATTTAGATATACGTACAATACAATCCATACAAGAAAATCCTTACAAATGGCGGCGGAAACGCAAATCGATATTTCACAGAGTTGTGCATGTTTTATTGTAACTGTTTGTTGGTGGAACCTACAATAAATTGCTAAATCCCACTGTCGTTATCTTATTGTGCTTCTGACGTAGCTTTTAAACTCAGCGTCTAGGTAAAAAAAGACGCTACGGCAAAAAAAAATTTGTGGAACCTTGTTTGGGTATCAGCTATCAGGTCGATGTGTCAGTCCGACAAAGCAAAGCGACAAAGCTTCTTTATGATGGAACGTCTGTAGTACGCTTTAATTATTATCTATGGTGTAAGTTTCTACTTTGTCTCTGGCCTTCTGTCACTCCTTCTCTTGTCAAAATATTCATCATGGTGTGTGCACGTTAAATTTGTTCTTCCTAAAAACTAATTATGTTACCTACCAATTAATAATCAATTAATGTGACGATGTCGCTATGTATTGTGAGTTACTTGTTAATGCAAGTATATGAAGAATACCTTGGCAGCTCGTGTTTTATTTAACCTCATGTAGATAGTCACATGGTCACCCATCCAGGCATCTAGAATACCGTAGCTTACCTGCCGCATCGCCACTGTTCAGATACTCCAGTATTAACACTTTAGACATTGCGTCCTTGGAAGAAAGATTCCTAATTCTTTGATCGCGTCAATTTTGCTTCTGTCACTACGTCAATGGAAGTTGTCAATACAACAATGGAGGATTATTTCTTTTTTATTTTAAAGCAGATCGCAGTGCGGTTATATTACCCTATTATGTACAACCTAATTTATCAACTAAGGTCTATCTTATAAAAAGTCAGAGCAGACATTCTAGTCTTGTTTGTCATACGTAATCAGGACATAATGTCTACTCTAACTTTTTATAAAATGGGGGTGATAAATCTATATACCTATATGTCGCAGGAGGCAGATTTGTAGGACTCGGTGGGCACGTGTTTTCGTAGAGTTCCGACATGGTGGGTAGCCTCGAGCAAAATAATTACAATCGCAATAAATCACTAAACATATTCACGGACATTTAACACAACGCCTTCTAGTCCCAAACTAAGCAAAGCTTGTACTATGGGAAATAGATGGCTGATAGAATACATAATATACCTACATTTTTTTTTGTAAATACATACCTACTTATAATACATAGTAACACCCAGACACAGAACTAACATCTAAGTTTGCCATACAAAAATGTTTGTTATCGGCGGGGATCGAACCCACGACCAACAGCACGGAAGGCAGAGCTACTACGCCTACTTAGTAGTTGTAGGTAGGTAGTTGTTACGATGTCAACGAGACGAAAAAGAAAAGAATTTGTTGCAAAGAATGACTTAGAAATCAAATTTTAATTAAAAAAAATATATTTAATTCTTCGCTTTTTGTCTTCTAGAAATATGTACATAGGTATATATTTCATAAACAAGGCTAAAAATTTTAGAATAATTTATTTTCATTGACTACTTAATAATAAATCATAAAAAACGTCTGTACTGGTAGCTGTCGGTAGCTGGTAGGTCTGAGAGCAGGCTGCCCACGATGATCATTCACGTACGGACATGTCTGTACGGACATGTGCCCGCGCACGCAAAATGAGATCGCGCGGACAAACAACCAGACTGACTGCGACGGTCCTGCACTAGCAAACATTGCACAGACGTAATATGTAGTAGCGAGGTCCGGCCCGGCGGGCATGTCCACAGACTTGCCCGCAGGCATGTCCGTCTAGTGAATTACCCGCTTCACTATGAAGCCTTTTCATTTCACCAAGAAGAAGAAAAACAGCTCAAAAATAGTTATAAATGGCTCGATAGATGTAGGTGATCAGTCAAGGATCTGGCTTCAAGCACAGGTCTCAAGCACTCCGAACATAGACAAGATGACTACCTACACAAAAAAATATGGTAGTATGGTTGGATATTAATGGGATGTATCCTGTATGTCATAATATGCCGCTGACTGATGCTTGCATGCGATATTTTCGCGGTTCCACGTCTCTAAAAAGGTATATAGCAGGATAATATTCTTGTGGCGTGCAAGGTATCGCCACAGGAATATTAGGCTATAGGCGTAGATTCGTACAGCATCGTTCTTTGTGTTTAATAAATATAGGTAATACATTAAAACTGCAAAAGTTTTTCCATTAAAATATGGATTCCGTCATGAGATCTAAGAGGCCTGCGCTGATATACACAGCATTAGTCAGCAGTCTCTGTTGAGCTTATGTAAAATGCCCTCGGACAGGACTGAAGAAATACCTACCTATTGAATATTGCTAGAGATGATGAGAGGTTTCTCTGCCAACATCAAAACCACGATCGTATAGAAATAAAAAAATTATATTTACAGCATATAATAATAATATTTTATTTAAATAAGGTGGAGGAGGTGTCCAAAGACATTAATTAGGCTTATCCTTTTCTGATGCATTTCAATGCAAGATAAAGAGAATGGAAGACCATTCCCTTTATTGTACGAGGTTCATCGTATAGGTACTAGCTGACCCGGCAGACTTCGTACTGCCTCAATCGATAAATAAAAGACCTAAACTTTTGTATAAAATAAACCTGTTATTCACCTTTTAAACCTTCTCTGGACTTCCACAAATAATTCAAGACCAAAATTAGCCAAATCAGTCCAGCCGTTCTCGAGTTTTAGCGAGATTAACGAACAGCAATTAATTTTTATATAATTATATACCTAGATAGATATTATAGATGTAGATTAAGAGTAGTCACGTGACTTTTCGTTTGGACAAAAATTTCGAATATTTAGATAGGTACGTTATCTTTTTCATAGCGACTGTGGAATGTTAAGTACCTACTAAGTACAACTGAAATTACCCAACAATAGAAAAACTTAATTTTTACTAGGCCAAACTTAAATTGTGCATTTACCAGAAATTACCCATCAAAACATACATTATTTTAACCATACATACATACATACCTGTTTTGTATTAATTTATCTAAATGATTATAAAACTATAAACAAACTATAAACAGTAGGCAAATTGCTGAGCTAGGACCCATTTGCTGCTGTGGCAGGCATCATTACATATAGGAACCAATTTATGTTATTTAGTATATTTTTTTTTTCCTTTTAAATTCAGTGCTTTCGTTATTTTTATTATTATTGTTTCATTTGTACTTGTCTATATGTTTTGTATGTTGTGTGCCATGTAGTAAATAAATGAATGTCTGTCTATGTCTATCAGTTTTTTTAATAGATACTTTGCTTATAATAATTTAAAATATTGTGTGTAGTTAATAAAATTTTAAGACCGTCTTAATTCATTTTAGAACTCAATAAATAATTTAAAAGTAAATACCTAATACATAATTTATTGAGTTCTAAAATGAATTAAGACGGTCTTAAAATGTAAATAATACATAATTTATTGAGTCCTAAAATGCATTAAGACGGTCTTAAAATTTAATTACGGGACCATGACTCAACTGCGCCAATTAAATGCCAAACTCCTGAACCGATTTTGGTGAAATTATGGGATCATTCTGGAAGAACTTCATATTCTTTTAGATAGATATAAAGAGTTTTCGAATCGGTTCGTAAATGATGTTACAAAATGATCCTTTTATGAAATGGGTTAAATATAATATCATAACTCGTAAAAGATGTGACCACTTCATTTAGATTCAAAGAAGTGTCTATAAGAATATTAGTACTAGAAATAAATTGGGTTTTGGTCACCAAGAAGTTGGTTATAATGATTTAAATTAAAATATAATTAATACAGTAGTAATTGTATAATAATAGTACTATATACATAGGACATAGGTTCAGGTGACTATTTTACAACTTGTTGGTCAAACAGAACACACAATAGTAACAATACTATACAAAAAGTCAACTTTTACTTTATTATTGCAACATTGGCAGAACTCTTATCGCCGAATTCTTAAACAAAGGCTGAACAGTCCTCTGAACCAGGATCCTATTTAACTCTTGCCTTTCTTTATACAATATTAGGTAACTGTGCCTTTTGTAAACATTACAATTTAATAAAATCAACAATTATATTTTTTCAGTGTGGATATACAATGGCCATGCAACCTTGTATTGAATATCAACTTGTTGTATATAGGTATCTATGTATGGAGAATGTAGGTCATAATTATATGGTCTGGGTTTTGTTGTGTTTTTGAGTACGATTACGATAGTTAGGCGAAACAGAAAAGATTCCACTACCTATATTAGTAAAAACATTAGAAGCGGTTTCCATATCATCAATAGAGCTGTTAGTCACTCTGCTTATGGCTGATGGACGAATTGGGCGACGAGCATTTTTCTTCTGAAATTGCTCTAGATCGTCAATACGTTTACTTAAACCGGCAATACGATTGCTTGACTCGGCAATAAGTTCAGTATTAGTCTTAGAATTTTCCTGTAAATTAGCAATACGATTGCTTAACTCGGCAATAAGTTCAGTATTAGTCTTAGAATTTTCCTGTAAATTAACAATCTCGTAAGGGTTCTTTATCTTTTGAACAAGTAACCGCAACCAATGAATCAGAAAATAAAATTTTGAAGAGTCATCTTCATCAGAATATTTATATAAGACGTAATCGAATGTATACATTAAATCCTCTTTTATTCCTAAAACAAACCATTTCCATGTTTCAGCATCAAATGATCCTTGAGAACCATAACAAGACGCGTCTACTACTCTAGCGTATTCATGTTTTCTCTCTGTCCAAAAACAGTCTAAATCTTTTTGTGATCCACCGGGTCTTTTACGTCTAGGTATTAGATTCATAATATCTACTGGAGTACTATTATTCCAATGCGCACTCATTGCACGCGCTGTCTGTGCCGAGGATTCCCTCTTCGGTCGAACGTTTGACGATACCTCTGTCTGCCTTTCCAGTGCTATTCCAATGTTTCCGATTTTAAGTTTTGCGTGCATAAGACTTGCGTTTCCAGAGTATTGAGGTTGTTGTTGGGTCTTGACCGATGAACTTGACAAGTTCAACACCAACGCACATATTATCCATTGTGCAGGTAGCATTGTCCAGTGCATAGTACACGTGGATGTTAGCACGAAAGCGCCGGATGTTATTCTAAGACCGCAGGTTTGCAAGATGTTCCACACCTGCAAAAGTTACTCTATTTAAAGCGTTTTGTCAAATTTTTAACACGTGCAGCCTATGGGTGAAGTATTACAAAGAAGTCTCTTAGCACCTTGCGTGTATTTACAATAAACATTTTCAGAATGTTGATGGGTCTTCCTCGCTATTGCAGTCCGTCTAAAATGTTTGTTAACGCTTGCAGCGATAATGCGTAAGCGAATCGCAGCGATCATGAGTGACAGGAGGTAGCAATTTTGAATTTAATCGCTGATAGCTCGGTCGGGTTAGTCAAAAAAGGGCCTGAAATTACATTAATTCCCGGAACAAGTTTTTTGCTGCAACCTTTAAGGAGGGTCACACCTTTAAGGTAGTCTAAATCCAAAATGACGACCAAGTTCCGCCGGTGCGTTAGCCGCCATCTTGAATTTAAGGGGGAATGGTTTTTGCTTATTATCTCGGTAATTTTCAACTTTTCAACAAAAATGGTCCGGACTATTAGTTGTTATAAATGTGAATCTCTAAAATTTATCTTTATCTGTTATAATAATCAAATTATCTCTATTATTAGTACTAACTTTATGACATAAATATACATGAACAAAGTTGTAGCAATGTATTTCACCTATCATGATTTACAATTACTTTACCTTGTTAATCCCTTATTTTATGATGTTTAGCCGTTAAGCTGTGTCTGGGTCATTAAGATACTCGACATTATCATTGTTTCAAAATTTACTGTGAAACTTAACCTACATAGGTAATAGTACATTATGGTACTAGTGTGGTACATTGGTGATTACCGCCGAGGTGCCATTGAGATCCGAGCCGTAGGCGAGGGTCTTAAGAGAGCCGAGGACGGTAATCATCAATACACACGTGTATCATACGACGTTTTTCAACACACTTGTGAATAAAATAACTATAATTTCAACAGTGAAAACGAGTTGTGAAAAATGTTTCGCTAAGGCGGGAAAAATTAATCAGTTTTCCTATGCGCGCGCATTGCGATCGGCCACAGACTAAAGGGATGAGGTTTTTTTTTATTTATTTTCCGCGCTTAGGGTTTGCGCCTATTCTGCCACGTAAAAAATGGGGAATTTAAAGTTTTCTTTTATTACAGAGAAAACAAAAGTTATATTTGAGTGAAAGTTTTATTTATTAAACACGTACGAGTTAAAATTATCTATTTAAATAAGAAGTTGCATGAAAATAGGAACATTCATTTATTTGTTCTATTGAACACGATCTTTTTTTTTAATAAAAACTTTTTTAAGAACAAAGCAACTCAAAAAAAGATCGTGTTCAATAGAACAAAAAAATAATGTTCCTATTGCTTGCTCATTTCATGCAACTTCTTATTTAAATAGATAATTTTAACTCATACGTGTTTAATAAATAAAACTATCACTCAAATATAACTTTTGTTTTCTCTGTAATAAAAGAGAACTTAATATTCCCCATTTTGTACGTGACAGAATAGGCGCAAACCCTATGCGCGGAAAATAAAAAAAAACCTCATCCCTTTAGTCTGTGGCCGATCGCAATGCGCGCGCATAGGACAACTGATTAATTTTTCCCGCCATAGCGAAACATTTTTCAAAACTCGTTTTCACTGTTGAAATTATCAAATCAAATCAAAATCAAATAATGTTTATTGGGCACTATAGGTAAATTAGTATAAAAACATGCCTAGCAACAATCATAGCGAAGTACTTATTCTAGTAGGCAAGTCATCATAGTAGGTACTGAGGGTACCTACCTTAACTGCTGACCTGCTTATATAATATTTTATCAACTAGTATTAGGTAAGTTAGGCAGTTAAATACCAAACTATATTAGGTTAGGAGCGTCAAGAACCGGACTAGATTATCTGTATCCCGGTTCTTTGCGTCTTCCGGCGGACAAAAGGTTAAGGTAAGGTTCATAGAATCAATTCAAATGTAGGTAGCATAATTATTGTATGTGATAAAGATTAGATGTAATTAGTTATATTTTCTGAAGAGATAAGTCGGGAAAGATGATGTGGGTTTGGTTTAGGAGAAAATTAATGATACGTAGTATAGGTTTTTATTTTTGAACTGCAAGTAGCTCCTCGGTGTCATTGTATGACAATTTATGAAGCCAGTTCTTTACGGCCTGTTTGCAATTTAATAAGTTTAGTGCTGTGATGTTCAAGCGTTTATTTATTTTATTGTAAAGATGAACAGAGAGAAAATCAAACTGATGCTGCATAAAGTTTGTACGGCGTGTTATGTTAATTATCTTATTTCTTCTTTTTTTTCGTACGTGAGTGGGATGTATGGGGATATTTGTGTGGGTTCTTAAAACAGTACGAAGAATGTAGAGTTGTCGGATAGTTAGTAGATTGGAGGCCTGATAAAGGTCCCTGGTCGAATGACGGAATTTTTTGAAGGTCATTGTTTTGATCACTGATCGTTGAGCTCTCTCCACAGGCAACATATGGGTTTTATACGCGCCACCCCATGCAGTTATACAGTATGTTTGTACTGACTGGCATATTGATATATAGACTGAGATCAGCAGGTCGGGTTCCAGAGCATGCCTCAGATTTTTGAATATCCACGTGAGTTTACGTATACGTGAAGATAGAAGTGAAATATGTGGGACCCAGGTAAGGCGCTCATCTAGCAATATGCCTAGATATTTCAGCGATGTCGTCCTCTTTATTGTTGGGCAGTTACATGTGCTGGAGGGGTTGTCGTGACAAGAATGAGCTTTGAGATGGAAGGATTGTGGTGGGGCATTGTTGGATCTGATAGCAAAAGCTATGTATTGTGTTTTGTCAGTATTTAAGGTTAATAGATTTGTGTCAAGCCAATGTTTGATTCTAGCCAGGCCCGTCTCCGCCGCGTGGTAGGCCAAGTGCCAAGTCTCCTCCTGAAAAATGATTGCCGTGTCGTCCGCATAGGCAAATATATTTGCGTTTGGAATTACCATATTACATAGGTCATTAATATAGATCAGGAAGAGACTCGGCCCTAGGATACTTCCCTGCGGGACGCCGTAGGTGATTTCTGCTTCTGTGCTTTGGTGGTCGTTAATTTTAACTCTTTGCGTTCTCCGATTTAGAAAGTCAGAGAACAAAGTAAGGCAGTTTCCTCTCACTCCTATTGCGTGTAGCTTGTCAACAAGCTTGGGGATTGCAACAGTGTCGAAGGCCTTAGCCAAGTCGAGAAAGACTCCAATGCATTTACTCTTCCTGTCCAAGGCTTCCGACACAGTATGGCAAAGATTCATAACCGCATCCTCCGTCGACCTAGCGGCTCGAAAACCATATTGTTCATTTGCCAAAAGGTTGTATTTATTTAGGAACGACATGAGTCTTGTGTTTAATAGCTTTTCAAAGATTTTGGATAGGGCTGGTAAGATTGAGATAGGCCTATAATTACTGACTATATGCTTATTTCCACTCTTATGTATTGGGAGTATGACTGACTTTTTAAAAGCTAAGGGAAAAGTTCCTTTCTCTATACATAAGTTAAGTAATTTAGTTAGCGGTGTAGATATTAAGTGTCGAGCATCTTTGAGAAACCTCGAAGGGATCCCGTCCCACCCGGTAGCAGAGTCTGTTTTAAGACCCATAATTAATGCTTCGATTTCTGATTCATCAGTGGGTAATATGACAAGTGAGTTAGAAGTTGTTTTATAAGAATGTGTCTGCGTTGATAAGGTATTAGTGTTGTTGTTTCCAAGTATTTTATTTGCTAGTTCGCTCCCAATGGTAGCGAAGTAATCGTTCACATGATTAACTGATTCTTGAGGGGAAGACTTCGTTAGTAGAAGTTCATGGGGGGGATTTTCATTTTTGGAAGAATATGAAATTTGTTTTATTGCTTTCCACGTTGCTTTGGGAGAATGTAGGTTTTTTTCTATGTAGGATTTATTGTGATTGTTTTTAGCTGTAAATAGTATTTGCGAACATTTTTTATGGTATCTGAGGTAAGTAGTTTTAAGTATAATATTTTTAGGATTAAGTTTATATTGTGTGTGGAGTTTATCTTTATTTCTGATACATCTTAGTATGCCAGGTGTGATCCATGGTTTGACAGTTCTATTCTTTTTGGGAATTAAAATTTGTTTGGTGCAAGATTTGATAGCATTTGATATAGCCATAACAAAGAGATCTGTGGCTTTGTCTGCATCATCCTCCTCAAACAAACTGTCAAAATCAATGAGCTTCACCTGTTCTAGGACTGCTGGCCAGTTGGTTTTAGTGCGGTATCTTTTTGTATTTATAGAAGGTTTTTGTTTGTTAATAGATAGAATAACGGGTAGGTGATCTGTGATTTGTGTGTCAACAACTGCAACAAACGATGGAAATTTAGTTTTTAAGAAAATATGATCTAGGCAGTTGCTCTCACGCGTGGGGAGGGTATGCCCAGGAAGAAGGCCCAGTTCCGCTGTTAAGTTTAGATAAGCATTAACTTTAGCATCCATAGCATTATTTTTTATATCTAGGTTTATATCACCTGTAACGACAATGTTAGGGAAAAAGTTTAGCGATGTTACAATTACTTCCAATGCAGTTAGAAAGTCGTCGATATGTTGCATAGAGGGCGATCTATATATACACACAATTGCCGTGTCTGAATTTAATTTGATAACGAGAAAGTCCGCGCTCGCTGATAAAGTTTCTTCAACAGAGTGGGTTATTTCTTCCGAAATATAAGCCACCACTCCGCTGTTTTGGTTACGGTAGTTGCTAGTGAAAACTGATATATAACCTTCTAGGGTGGGTACGTTTTTATCAGCGTGAAGCCAACATTCTGTTAATATGATTAAATCAAGTTTGAATTTTAGTCTAGATAATAGAACTTCAAGAGCTGACAAATTTTTATATATACTTCGAATGTTTAAAGTCATTAATTTAAAACTGTTCTTCGTGGTACCGATGTGTGAGACGCATACCTCCGTGTTACATGAGATTGAAGTTGCAATCGTCAGCTCGTCAAGATCGTGGATTACATTATTACACGCCACTAGTAACAGTATAAGCGGGGGGGGAAGAGACCTGGGAGCCATGGAATGTGTTAAAAGTACGATAGTGTAGTGTAAATGTTATAACATGTGTACGTTTTGGTTGTAAATAAGGTTTTGAGTTGTAAAATTTGTATATATAGAATTTTTCAGTGAAATAATTGCTCGGTGATGGAGTTTTATGAATAGGACGGTATACTACGCGTAAGAAGGAAGCGCTAATCGTAAACAACTTGAAGTTCAAGGTCATCGCCCATTGAGTCCTTATTACACTATTCCTGCGGTAGTATGGTTTCGTCATAGGGATAAGTATGTAGTGTTGTGAGTTGTGATTGTTAGAAGACCGGTGCATGTAAATGTTTGGGTTATGTGAATTAACATTATTAGTGTTTATTGTGCGATAGTTAACTTTAGTGTGTGATGTTTTGTGGTAACAGATTCGCTTCCATACTACATATAGAAGTAAGGTTATGATAATATATGGTAAGTTATATGTCGCATCCGGTCATGAATAGTCGCTCAAAACGAAACGCAAGCGCCCTCTGCCGTGCGCTTTGACAGAGTCGAGGTGTCATCGCTCAACAAACGGACTGCTCAGTCTCAGCCCGATCGCCACTAAGTGAAGATGTCTCGGAACTGTCCTCACGTTTCGTTATTAAGTGTACCTAGTTATACAGTCGTCGAATATTAGAAGTGCTATTCCTGTTTGTTTAGCTCGTAGCCATTTTAATTTGATTTGTAATCATGCGTTTTCATTTATACCGACTCCTACCCGCATTACGCCCACTGAGAAAAGTAGTCTAGTCTAACCATATCTGATGTTGGTGATGAAAAATAACCTTTCAGCCGTCATCAGAAGTGGGATACGAGTCGGATAAAACGCGAAGTGACGTCAAGTGCTCAAAATTTGAAACTCCAGTATGTAAGCCCGGATTGAAGCCCTTCAATCACCAACAGGAGTAAACGAGTGAGTGTACTGGAATTCAACCCTGAGGAGACGGACGTGGACGCGAGATCATGGTGTGCGACAGCTGATCTGAGTTTTGCGGAAAAACCATCTGAGTGGTCAACCTCAGGTCACCGTGTGTGTGGTTGGCATCGCATGATGAAGTAAGAAAATGATGGTGTGAGAAGAATAAGCTGTGAAGAAGAAGCATAGAATCGGCAACGGATAACATGGAACGAATGCAACGTCATTTCAAGGTGTCTTACGTGTTATTGCATCATGGCATGAAAAGCGCTATGAGGAAAGAAGAACGACAGTCGGGTGCTGGTGGTGGTGAGAGGAGAGCCACAGTAGCGGCAATGGCAGCCAATGGGATTGTGTTCAATGGTCTATGATAGCTAAGGCAGCTGATAGCTCCGTGAGTAGTTCTTGATTTGTTTGGATTGATATTCGAAGGTTCGTTGTTTCGTGTTGCGTTACACTGCGCAGTCACGACGACGCTGTCATTTTGCAAGAGCCTGCGTCAACGCTCAAGGCGGCCACATAGTGTAGCACGACTGTCACTACCGAATCTTTGTTAATAACTTTTCGGAACAGAGCCGACGACGTATTATCTGAGAGCCCTCGAGATTATCGAAAAAGTCGGAACAAAATACTGTGTCGTTCTTTGTTTTTTTACAGAAACTGCGCACGAGTACGTTTGTGTCGTCTGAAGTCAAACGAAGACTTGTGAGTCAAGAAAGCTGCGTCGGAGAGTCGTGGTCCAACTTCACGGCAGCATCGTAGTATCGGCACTACGAGTGCGGCGCTCAGTGAGCAGCGACGCGTGCTCGTCAGTCTTGTGCAATTTTCTTCGGGGTCGATGGACGATGGAACATAAAGGTCATGTGTATTGTTTTTTTATTTTGATTCTAGTGCTGAATACTCGCTAGTACATGAAAAAGTTGCCAAAGTTGAAAGAATGGCAAGCTATTTAATTTCGTAGCGTTGTTTCAATGGTTACATTGACCAAATGCGAGTGGTCAGTACAAAACGAATCTTGTGTGGTGTAACAATCACCCTATTGAGCTCCTACTGCATGTCTTACCATGGATGCTTTCAAAGATGACGTCATGATAGGATGACAATTTTTAAAGCTAGGTTCTGTCGCGAAAATGAATACTGCTCTTTCGGTCAACAAACCGGTGAAATCTATCAGTTAAGTTGAAAACCTGCTAGCTGATCTCAACTGTTGTCACAGAATAGATAGAGCCGTTTTTTTTAATTGATTTCTTAGAGTCACTATATAAAGTCCTGACGTTAGAGTTTGATGTAGAGTCCTGATGTAGAGTCACGGTGTAGAGTCATGATGTAGAGTCGTGATGTAGAGTCTGTGTGTAAAGATACGAGACTTGTGAGACCTTGACGAGGCACGACAGTTAGCTTCCGATGGTGTTGACAAAAATGCGCGTTATGATAAGCAACGTTTTGACAAAACAAAGGCAAACGTTAATAGGTTCTCTCTCGGTGAATTTGTTCTTATTGAAAACGAAGAACGCAATCAAACCAAATTAGATGTTAAGTATAGAGGGCCGTTTCAAATTGTTGAAATCTTAGATGGCGATCGCTATGTCTTAAAGTCTCTAGTTAATAAGCGTACCTACAAGTACGCTCATGACCGTGTTAGAAAGATGCCCGAGGGTCAATACCGATTGAAGTTGTAAATGATGATGAGATTAGTAATGAAATTGAATCTGTTTAATGCACAGGTGATTGGTTTGTTTGATTGGAGACTGTACCAGGATTATTTGTAGCCGTAGCTCGTAGAAATCGGTGTCGACTCCTTGTGAGTAGTCCGTGGGTAAGCGGAATGCAGTAATTCTGGGTAGTACAGTCGGGTCTTGCCTTGTAGCGAAGATCATTGAGTCTGGGGATGACTCGGCCTTTCCGAGGGAAAAGCAAATTGGCTGGCAGATGTGTTGCCTGAGCTTAATAGTTGAACATTAAACGAAACACCTGGGGTTTTGCCTTGATGATGAACTTGACGTTTGATTCTTTCTAAATAATTTCAATCAATGGTGCTTGATCTCGGAAATCTTGTGTTCTTTAGCTATTTTGAGTAGTCTCGTTGTAGTAGTACTTAGTATCTAGATAGTAGTAGGGTAGGTATCGCTAAATAAACGAACTCACAAAAATAATGTTTTCTTAGCTTCTCAAGTATAGTATGCCATGACATGACAAGTAGGATTGGTTAGAACCAAACCTAAGACAGGATGGGCCGAACAAAATCTGTTCTGTGGTTTTGTTTGTTTCAGATGCTTAACAAACACACGAGGACGTGTGTCATCGCAGAATGGCCGTGTCGCATCCGGTCATGAATAGTCGCTCAAAACGAAACGCAAGCGCCCTCTGCCGTGCGCTTTGACAGAGTCGAGGTGTCATCGCTCAACAAACGGACTGCTCAGTCTCAGCCCGATCGCCACTAAGTGAAGATGTCTCGGAACTGTCCTCACGTTTCGTTATTAAGTGTACCTAGTTATACAGTCGTCGAATATTAGAAGTGCTATTCCTGTTTGTTTAGCTCGTAGCCATTTTAATTTGATTTGTAATCATGCGTTTTCATTTATACCGACTCCTACCCGCATTACGCCCACTGAGAAAAGTAGTCTAGTCTAACCATATCTGATGTTGGTGATGAAAAATAACCTTTCAGCCGTCATATATAATAATAATACTATGCTATGGTGATAGGTTAAATAGTAGTAGTTATGCAGGTGACTCAGTGAGTAATTACATGTTACATTATGTAATGCTAGATACGAACTATGTCAGACCGAAGTTTGTAAGACCTCAAGTTGGCCTTCATCCTTGATGACTATTGCGGGGGATCCTTCTGTTTTCCGGATGTAGATTTTTCCGTTTGCAGGCCAGCAGAACCTGATTTTTCCGGCCTTCAGCAGCTGCCTTCCCACGTAGTATAAGCGCCTACCTTTTTGGGTCAGGTAAATTATAGTTATTTTATTGACAAGTGTGTTGAAAAACGTCGTATGATACACGTGTGTATTGATGATTACCGTCCTCGGCTTTCTTAAGACCCTCGCCTACGGCTCGGGTCTCAATGGCACCTCGGCGGTAATCACCAATGTACCACACTAGTACCATAATGTACTATTATTTTATAAGTTATGATAGGCCTCAAACGCACTAGCGGCCAACCGCACGGCTAACCGCAGGGGCGGCCAATCGCGCATTTCCAGTTTGTATGGAACCGCAACCGATGTACGCAGCGGTTGCATACAAACTGGAAACGCGCAGTTAACCGCCCCCGCAGCCAACCGCGCGGTTAACCGCTGGTGCGTTTGAGGCCTTACATTTTACGTTATAAATCTGCTTCAAGTTAATATTTTCTGTGTAAAAAATTAAATTGGCATATTAGCTTAATAAATGTATGAACCTTTTCTAATGTTTCATTTGTTTCTAGGTACCAATTCAATTTGTTCTCCTTTTCATTTGCGCGGTCTATCTTAAGGTTTTGTATTATAAACTTTATTACGTAAATTGTACTATAAACTGATGTTTTTTACTAGAACACTTGTATTTCATCTATCTAAGTACTTCTGTGGATTCTACAATGAACTGCGGTAATTTTTGCTAGGAAGCTTTTGTGTTGTCTATCATAAGGTTTTGTATTATATTAACCTAATTATGTACTCATGTAGATTGTACTATAAACTGATTGGTAACGCCATCTTTAGCATAGTGAGATAACTATTCGCATCAAATACCTACCCTCCCCCCTCCGCCTCCTTTCCTAAGACGTACACACTAGCGCCATCGACGAAGGAAGGAAGAACTGCATGACAAGCCAAGCTTGACATCTGACGTCTCATGACGTCACAGTCCACGCAACTCTTTCGCCGCGCACGCATCGCAATTTAACCCGCTGTGATTTTATCCGCTTTTTACCGCAAATATATGGTGTCTTGGAGGACAAAAACTGTGCTGTGAAGTTTCTCGTGTTCGTGGAACCCAGTGCAGCCGCCCTGGGCAGCAGAAGAAGATTTCCTGAATTCAAAGGTCAGTGTACGTTTTCTCCTACATCCCAGTCCTTCCGCTAAAACGCGACCCCACTGATGTTTTTTTACTAGACAACTTGTGCTTTATCTACTGTTATTATTATTATTATTATTATTTAGTAGGTAGGTACCTATTGCTAGTAAAACATGATCGTTACTATTGGCAACGGTTCAGTGCATTCCACCACTTTTTGAAATTTTTACAAATGCTCTGTTGTTGCATCCTATTCTTATCATTCAAAATGGAACAAAACAAACATAGTTCATCCGTGTCCACACTATCTGATTTTCGGTGATACGAGTAATGGTTCTTCCATCTAAAATATTCAGCGTAGTCATCTGGGTTTTGGATCAGCATATTCATTGTGGCGGCCAAGTTTATAGCACCCATTTTTCTCGCGTCCAAGTATGCACCGTCTGGTATAAATCTGAAATTTAAAAAATCGAATAAGTACCTAAGCTAAATCTAGTTTCCATAGTACAAGCTTGGCTTACTTTGGGACTAGAGAGCGTTGTGTGGTAATGTCTAAGAATATTTATTTAAATCGAAAAGACAGCGTATGACTTTCCCTAGCCGGAATACAGTTGTGGGTAGTTGACGTATAAATCTCAGTCTCCCTTGATTATTCTCAGTGTTTTTGACAAAAGTTATGCTTGTAGTGTTTGTGTTAGACCTAACTAATACAACCCACGGTCTCGGGCAGGCGAGTGAAGTAGGGCGGTGCGCCAGTACTACGAGAGCCACGGGCGCGAGTAGACGTGCCGCCTGTACACACCGCATGTTGTCGAGCCTGTGACGATCTAGGTACTAGGTGCTGTTTAGGACACTACCTACTGGCCTGCGAGTAGGTACTACAATGCTACTTAACCGTTTTGCGGCCTTACCTTGAATAGTTAGCGGAGCCATAAACAATTGGCACGGCATCATTCAACACAGCACTTAAAAGTTTTTCCGTCACGTAGTCTTCGCTGAAAGAGTTCTCAAACGATAGATAAAAATAATACTTCTCCTTTATCAAATCAAAACACTCGCCTTCTTTATCTTGCGAGCATTTGAGCGGTCCGCACGAGCCATACACATCCACCGTTAAATTGTATTTCATAAGCTCCTTCTGAAGCTCTTTAGCAAAATATTCTCTGTTGCTCTTAGAATGGCAGTTCGAGACAAACCAAGCAGCAGCTTTAGATTTAGATTTCAACTGATCTTTAAATTCATCATTCACTGTGTTCATATTTTCGTGTTTAATCCAGTGCATCACTTTGTTCGGACCTACAATATTATTTTCTTTGTCTTTTATAACCATGTACTCCCATCTTATGTCGGAATCTAATTTATAAGTCCAGGTCCAGTTGAAGTAGTTATCAAACCTGTCTGAGCAAAAAGGATAGTAGCCTGATGATTCTAATGATACAAATACATACTTCTGATGGTGTGATCGCGTTTTAGGAAGTTTATCTTTAGTCATGTCTATAACTTCCGGCCCATGAAATACAATAACGTCAAATTTTGTGATGTCGTCCAATTGGTTTTTATTTCCCATTACAAAACAATTCGTGTGATGGCATTTTCTATCAATGAATCCATTTTGACCCTTGCCTACAAATGGATTATTGAAATCTGAAGTCCAAAGCAAGATATATTTCGTGGTGTCTGGTATTATAATGGTATTATAAATAATATGCTGTTTGCGCACATAATTTGTGGAACGAAAAGTAAAACGTATGAAAAGCAACACGGTCACAATCACAAGCCCTAAAACTTTTTTTGATGTTAATGCTTTCATGGTTCATAAATGTCGAACTTTAGGAAATAAATAATGTTACTGAATTACATTTTGTATAAAGACAAGACGTCTATATTTGTCATGCTATCGCGCCCCCTATACCTTAATTTAGAGAACTTCTCGAATAGGCCACACCAAGCAGGTAATATTCAATAATAAACTATAATGAATTTTACAGAGTTGTATCGTTACATTGTACTTACTTATTTATTTGAAAGTAGTGACTTATGTACGTAATTAGGTAATGTTTTTAATTCATATCTATTACCACCAGTTATTGTTCCCAAAACCTTTTATTTTACTTTGTACAATACAATCTAGTTTGTTTTTTAAATCACACATGTATACAAAAAATATATCTACAAACTATTTAGTTTTAGCAGCGGTTGGGCGGATCCCACCATTCTCTAAAGTTTTTATAAACAGTTTGCTCCTGCACTTTTTTCTTGTCATTCGATATTGAACAAAACAAGCAGTATTTATCCGTGTACACACTGTCCATTTTCCTGTGATACGAATAATAGTTCTTCCATCTAAAATAATCAGCGAAGTCATCTGGGGTTTGAATCAGGTGATTCATTTTGGCAGCCATGTTTACTGCACCCATTTCCCTAGCATCTAAGTATGCACCGTCTGGAATGAACCTGAAATAAAATAAGAATTGTGAGTGATGATAGGTTTTCTATAAAAATAAACGTGACGCAAAAGCTCACAAACAAAAGTAAAAATTTCAATGAATAAACTATCTAACTGCCCACATGGATCGTAGTAACATCATCGACCACCACGAGAAAAAGGTTGTCTCGTCTACCAATCATAGGACTAAAAGGTGTGCCCCTCACATTGTCTCGGGAACTTGGCCTACAAATCCCAATTAAATTTCGGTCTCAATGATTGAGTTACATTGTGTTTTGGTAGCAATTATAATGATAGTTTTACCTTGAATAGTTGGCAGAGCTATAAACAATTGGCACAGCATCCTTCCACACAGCATTTAGAAGTTTTTCCGTCACGTAGTCTTCGCTGAAAGGGTTCTCAAACGATAGATAAAAATAATACTTCTCCTTTATCAAATCAAAACACTCGCCTTCTTTATCTCGCGAGCATTTTAGCGGTCCGCACGAGCCATACACATCCACCGTTAAATTGTATTTCATAAGCTCCTTCTGAAGCTCTTTAGCAAAATATTGTCTGTTGCTCTTAGAATGGCAGTTCGAGACAAACCAAGCAGCAGCATTAGATTTCGATTTCAAATGCTCTTTAAATTCATCATTCACTGGATCCATATCTTCATGTTTAATCCAGTGCATCACTTTGTTCGGACCTACAATATTGTTTTCTTTGTCTTTTATAACCATGTACCCCCATCTAACGTCGGAATCTAATCTAAAAGTCCAGGTCCAGTTGAAGTAGTTATCAAACCTGTCAGAGCAAACAGGATAGTAGTCTGATGATTCTATTGATGCGAAAGCGTACTTCTGATGTTGTGATCGAGCTTTAGGAAGTTGATCCTTAGTCATGCGTATAAGTTCTGGCCCAGAAAATGCAACCACATCAAATTTTGTTATATCGTTCAAGTGGTTCTTATTTCCTGTTACAAAACAGTTAGTGTAAGGGCATTTTCTTTCTACAAATCCTTTCTGACCCTCACCTACGTATGCGAATGGAACTGTTTTCGCTGATGTCCATAGCAAGATATACTTCATATCGTCTTTGTTATTATTATCACTAACATGTTCTACACGCACATTTACTATACTGTCACTTGTAAACGGCAATACAAGTTCTTGTTTTGGTTGAATCATAACTTTACTTGGAAAGTTGGCAACATGGAAAGAAAATAATAGCAAAAACAAAACAGTCACAAGCAATAACCATAGAACTTTCTTTGATGTTAAAGTTCTCATTGCACGTTTTTTTTATATATATGTCGGAGAATCGAATCTGGCAGCGGCAACACTGCGCGGTATAACAACAGAACGCGAGCGTGACGTCACAGCTAGTCATGCTTGGATGCGGCCGTTGGAGCGGGCGGGCATTCTACCTCTAGAGCTCGCACCGAGCGGACGTGTCGGTTCTGTCCCAAGTCTCAGATTATTTAAATTCTACTTTGGGTACGTTTGATTGCAATAAAATATTTAGTGATTGATTGTGATCGTAATTATTTTGCTCGAGGCTACCCACCATGTCGGAACCTTATGAAAATACGTGCCCACCGAGTCCTACAAATCTGCCTCCTGCGACATCAGAAGTTGGATCACCTCGAGCACAATCGCAAACCGAAGATGTGCAACCATCACGCGATGAAGACTTGTTGCGGAAAATGA
Organism: Eulithis prunata; assembly: GCA_918843925.1. NCBI lineage: Eukaryota > Metazoa > Arthropoda > Insecta > Lepidoptera > Geometridae > Eulithis > Eulithis prunata. The sequence goes on along the minus strand of OU974014.1, from coordinate 1,351,736 downwards.
TTGAGCTGCAAAACAGTAGCATGCTGAGTTTGATTGAAGCCATAAAAAATCCTGTGAGTACCCGCAACATTAAATTGCCAGAGTTTGACCCCGAGAACCTGACGCAGACGCACGTGCTTGGTGCAATACAGTTAACCTTTGTTTCGGCGAAAACCCGCTAGAAGGAGGACCGCTAATAATAGCCATCAGCGGTGCGCTCAAAGGAACTGCTTCGCAATGGCTATCGCAAATATCGTTTCCTGGAATGCAGTGGTCACAATTTCGAGAATTATTTACTGCCCGGTATGATAGTGTTGAGACACCCGCTGCTACCCTGTTAATGAGGGTTCATTAACCTGCAAAATAGAAAACCGAGAGAAAACGAATGTCTGTCTGTGTATGCTGCTAGATTGATGACATCATTAACCTCAAAATGGCAAAAAATGAGCGTAGAAGAGATTGCAGTGTCTACCGTGCTAACACATTTGACGAAATTTGACAACCGTCTACAACGTTTGGCCTTCACTACTGAGATTGTCACTAGAGACAAGCTGCAGCGAGAATTGAAAGCGTCTACGTTTATGAAAAGGAAAGCGCCTCAAGTAGCTGAAGAAAACCGCAGTGACGCAAAACGACCCAAACCAGCTACGCCTGTAAGATGTTTTTACTGCGGAAAGATGGGGCACCGCGCACATGAATGTCGTTCATCAGACTGCGCGAGGTGTTGTCTGCTTCCGCTGTGGCGCAATGGGCCATTTCGCTTCGAAGTGCAACCGGGGACCTGGCGCCAATGTCGGCGGCAGCAGTGGCGCAACCCAGGCAGCGAGCGCGACGGGATCATCGGTTGCGCATGGGCGCGAACGGCAGATCAACATGTGCAGCATAAGCAGCCCACGCGGTCGGCTGATAAACAACGGTGAGTCGTACATGTTTTGTTTTGATTCTGGTGCAGAGTGTTCCCTTATCAAGGAAAGCGTTGCCAAGAAATTCTCTGGCAAAAGAGTAGAAAATGCAGTTAAACTAACGGGGATAGGCAGGCATTAGCGTCTACAGCACGTTGCAAATCTTATCACCGGCAATGATTGAACATTACTGCTTAGAGATTTTATTTCATGTGGTACCTGACGATTATCTTACCGATGATATTTTAGTAGGTAGGGAAATCTTGTCACAGGGTTTTGAGGTGAGCGTGTCGTCAAATGGTGTTGTCTTGTCGTGTCGTAGAGATATTTTGACGTGTGAAAAACTCGATGAAAGTGACAAGGTTGATTTTGAAAACATTGATACCGACGTACCATCAGAGTTCAAACCTCAATTGATCGCAGTGCTAGAGAAGTTTTCAAAATCATTTTCTAAGGGTGTGGCGACGTCGCGTGTGAACACAGGGCACCTTGAAGTTCGCTTAGTTGACCCTACAAAAACAGTTCAGCGTCGTCCGTATCGTCTTGGTGCTAGTGAACGACAGGTTGTACGCGATAAAGTCAGTGAGTTGTTAAAAGCTAGAGTAATTAGGCCTAGTTGTTCTCCTTTCTCTAGTCCCGTGCTGCTGGTGAAAAAGAAGGATGGGTCAGACCGTATGTGCGTGGACTATCGAGAACTGAACGAGAACACTGTGGCTGATAGATATCCGCTTCCGTTGATTGAGGATCAAGTTGCTAGATTGGGTGGGGCAAAAAGGTACACTTGTTTAGACGCAGTCAGCGGCTATCATCAGATTCCTGTTGACCCTGCGTCGGTAGAGAAGACAGCTTTTGTGACACCCGATGGTCGGTGGGAATACTTGGCGATGCCATTTGGCCTGAAAAATAGTACGTCCGTTTATCAGCGCGCAGTCATGCAGGCGTTAGGGGAGTTAGGTCATACGTTCGTTGTGGCTTATGTCGATGACCTGTTGATCATAGCGTCGGATGTAGAGCAGAGTATAGAGCGACTTGGTATTGTTCTGGAAATATTGACCAATGCAGGATTTTCGTTGAACCTAGGCAAATGTGCTTTCTTGAAACGTCGTATCGAGTATCTAGGCTTTGTTATCGAAGACGTTAAAGTCATGCCAAATCCAAAAAAGATTATTATTATTATTATTATTAGTTGGACTCCCGTTTCCGCATTTAGACTCAAAGTTGGTCCATTATACGTGGGGGGGTGAACTGGCTAACCATGCAGCCAGCCTAACTCCTCCCAGAAGCACAGAAGCTTCCTGGGGGCTTCGCAGGCTTGGAGAAGTGACCTAGGGGTACTTAGGATTTCTTGTCGTTGCGTTGCTACGCCCTCGCATTCCAGGACTACGTGGGCAGCTGATTCTTCTTCGGTGAGGCAGCCTCTGCAGAGTGGACTGTCTGTGGCTCCAATGTTGTAGAGATGTTTGTTTAAGGGGCAGTGGCCTGTCAGGGTCCCTACGATGATTCTGAGGTTCTGTCTATCCAGGCTCAGTAGACGGCGTGTTAGTCTTGGAGTGATGGCTGGGATTGCGTCTCTTGACTGTCTGCAGTCAGTCGTGTGTGCCCAGCGTTGGTTATGTGAGTCAGGGTATTTAGACGCACCCAGGTGCGTAGCTGGGAGAAGGGTAGGGGGAGGAAGGGTGCTGGCCCTTCCAATACTGTCTCTGATCCCCTTCTTGCTAATTCATCAGCGGCGTCGTTACCCAGTGATCCGCTATGCCCCTTAATCCACTGTAGGGTTACCCTATTTTTTGTGGCGATGTTTTCTAGAGCAAGGTGGCATTCGTGTATGAGTTTGGATGTGCAGTTGTAGCTCGCCAGAGCACTGAGTGTGGCTGTGCTGTCCGAGAGGATTCGTATGCTGTAATCTAGTATTCCTCTCCTGTTGATTGCTGTAGCAGCTTCGGTGATGGCTGCACATTCGCATTGGAAGATGGAACTGTGTGGGCCGAGTGTCATTGAGATGTTGATGTTCAGGTCCAGCGAGTGTACTCCTGCTCCTGTTCCCCGTTTAGTTTTTGAGCCGTCGGTGTACACTCGTACTTCGCCGTTGCATGATTGGTCTCTTTGGTCCTCATAGGTTTGTATTCGGTAGTGCTTCTGGAATATTTGTTGTTTGGGGATCTTGTCGCACTGTGCGCCTATTAGCGGCTCTTGCTTTAGTGCCCTTTCCAGAATGGATGCGTGGGGGCTCCTGGTTGTTCCCCATAGGTTCAAGTGTTTGAGTCTGATAGCGGCCATCGTCGCTTCCTGTTGTATATAAAGATCAAGCGGCGTTAGTCCCAGTATTATCTCCAGGGCAGCCGTCGGCGTCGTTCTCATGCAACCTGTTATTCCAGAGCATGCCAGTCTCTGAAAGCGTTGCAGTTTGGTGATGACGGTGTTGAGTTCGGTTCTGGTCCACCATACAATGGCCCCGTATGTAAGTGCTGGTCTTATTGCGGTTGTATAGAGCCATAGGGTTATTTTTGGCGAAAGTCCCCATGTTTTTCCAAGCATTCTGCTGCATTGGAAGAATATGGCACTCCCGCGTTTTAGTTTGAAGTCAAGGTGCTTATTCCAAAGCAGTTTACTATCCAGTATGACCCCTAGATACTTGACTTCGCTGGTTAGTTGGAGTTCGGTGTTGAACAGCTTGGGTAGTTTAAGGTTGCCCAGACTTCTTTTGTGTGAGAACATGATGAGTTCTGTTTTGGTTGGGTTAACTGATAGCCCGTGGTCGGTGCACCAGTCTTCGATTGTTTTAAAGGCCGATTGCATGATACTGCATAGGACGTTTTCAAAGCATCCAGTTGCGAGGATGGCGAGGTCATCTGCGTATCCCACTGTGACGAGCCCCCGGCCGTTTAGTTTTCGGATTAGTTCGTCCACTACGATGTTCCATAACAGTGGCGAGAGGACCTAGTTTTTAAGTTTTTTTATGGTTTATGTTTATTTTTTATATATATGTATTGTAAAAAGATTTTTAGACTAATAATGGTCTATCTTATAAAAAGTTAGAGTAGACATTATGTCTTGTTTAACATACGTAATCAGGACATAATGTCTACTCTAACTTTTTATAAGATAGGGGGTAGGATTTTAAATAAATATGTAAATAATAACAAAAATATTTATTTTCAATGAAAAGGTTTACAAAGCTTACAGAAGACACTTAAATTAAATAGGTACCTATACTTATTTAGTTATGTAGTAGTTTGCTTTATAACTAAAACGGAAGGGGTGTGGTTGCGCATGGGAAAATGGTGCCTCGTACCACCAAATAGACCCTAAAATCGCTTACTGCGCAGCTTGACCGCCAGCGTTCTTTTTACATGACGCGAACTATACCTAGGTGTTAGCTACCTAGGTATTATGAGATGGTCAAGCTGCTATCGTGTGAGCTGTGGCAGTGAGTGCGGGCGAGCGCGGGGAAGGTGCGGGCCCCGCACACCGTCTGCCGTCGCTCCTCTGCTTCACCCCCTCAAAAGTGCTCCCATTCAGCCTTAAAATGTTGTCAATTCCCAAAGTTATCTGCATACGTGTAAAAAACATTGGGACAGAACTTCCTCGCTAACTCCGCGTACAATGAGTTATTTGCTATAATATAGTCCTGAGTGATGTGGTTCCACATGTGGTGTACATAAGGCTTCTCGCTGATCACTCCAGGCTTCATGTATTGGAGCACATCCTGCCATCCGATTGGGTAGAATAGTTCCGGCTTGTATACTTCGAATCCTGAAATTTTAAAGAATAGGTAGGTGTTTATTAGGAATCAGGAATAGGAATTTATTTCATACTTTTGATACGGTTGACATCAGAGGATTTATGTTAGAAAATACATAGTTTGTCTCTCACTATGTAGGTCACACATGCGGGCTATATGTAGGTATATGCGTAGTTGAACAGCCGCGTGTCGGCGTTGAATGTGTTTCTTACTTGACCTACAAAATCATTGAAACTCCAAGAAATGGTAGCTCACGTTATACTGGGTTTACCAATTTTATAATTTTTACAAAAACTCAAAAACTATTAGACCTAGAATCAAAATAAAAACGGTTTTGGAATGTCTAAACAAAACCCTTTTATATGACACCCCACTTGATATTATTGTACGACTTTTTTTTTACTCCCTTTGGACCCTCATAACTTCACGACCCCTTGACCGATTTACTTCATTTAACAAACTATTAAAACTTAAGAGTACTATCCGTATACCTACCAAATTCTGTAAAGATCGGATAAGCGGTTCAAAAGATCTCGTCGAACATACAAACATACAAAGCATTTTCGTCCAAGTTGTCACTAAGATCTCGTTCGCTTCGCTCACTCGATCAATAATAGGCTCCCTTTCAAATTCTTATTTTTATTTTTTACTAACCGTGACAGATGTCGGCCGACATGGCCGTGAAATTGCTGGTGCCACACTTCTCTAACAGAACACGGGTTATGACTTCTGGTCCGTTGTTGGCCCAGGCGTCTCCTCTAAATTTCTTCGCCAGGTCACTGGCGGAAACGATTTCGAATTAGTAGGTATGTAGGTACCTACCTAATTACTAATTCAAGAGCCCACTCGACATTAAGACAGTGCTTTGTCCCCTAGGTTAATAATCTAGGTACTATAGTTACTTATAATAAGCAACATCAGATATCGGTCGTAGTTCAACGCTTTACCACCTGCTACGTTCAATGTCATTCATTTGCATGCTACATTCAATTGGTCACTTTTCTATCATTAATCATTAGGTATACATTAGGTATACCAGGCTACAGATACCTACCTACACTTTCCCAACTTATGTAGTTACCTAGGTGTAGTGTTTGCATCTATTCAGTAGAAGCGTTACCCTGTCTCATGTGCACGAGTGGTTAGGTAACTGTCAGTGGCAAGCTCCCGACAGTCCCGACCTGTCAATGTCACCCGACGTGAGGGCGGGAGACGAGGGGGTCGGGGAGAAAGCCGACGGATACGGTCACGGACAGAAGGACAGTGGAAGACCAGCTCGGTGTATCAGTGAGCCAGGGATATAAAGTACAGTATATTACACTAGGTATCTTTGTCTAATATCTAGGTTAAGGCTCACCTGATAGCAGCTTCAGCGAACATCCTTCCCACAGGGTCTTTTGAGAACGCCATAGCGCCAGCTGCTACCGAGATATCAGTTTCCCTCGCCGACCAGTTCTTACTCAGCACATCCAGAGGCTTCACCACCATTGTATCCAAGTCCAGGTATATCCCACCCCACTTATACAAAGTCAAGTATCTCATCGCGTCTGAAGTGTGACATATCCTCCACTTAGTCCGATTCAGCTTCCCACTGGCAACAAGAGGCTCTAAAGGAGTGTTTTTCGCGTATTCATGGATGTTTACCCGCGCGAATTTTACTCTGCTGAAGTGTTTCAAAGCGTCAAAACTTTTAGTATTAAATGTTCTGACAGGAGCGAGGAATAACACGAATACTGTAAAATGTGTGTGCGCTCTAGCGGCCGCTTCGACGGCGCACGCTTGTCTCGAGTTCAACCCCCCACGGCATGAAGTCTCGTGGAAAAAGATAGTCTGGTCTGGTGGTCTGAAGCGACCACTGACAAATTGCAGTTCACCCCCGCTCTCGTGGTAACACGACACGTTATCATATTTTAAGGTCAAGAAGTACAAATCGGGATCTGTGACTAGAATGATAACATAAAATAGACACAATGCCGTGGCTGCGAGGTATTTCTTGGAACGCCACTGCCCGCGCCGGCGACATCGCCAGATACGTAGAATGTTCATCATCGTAGGGCTTCCACAGTCGGTTGTAGGTAGTTTCACCGAAAAACACGAACCTATTTTTTCTTAGGTAATGTAAGATTTAAAATTTTAAACATTTTCGACGTGACTTTGACGTACCTAAGTAGGTAAGAGGTTGCGCCCACCGAATACCTATATCCTGTTGCGCCAGTGAGCAACTTTATAGAAGTTACCTTGAAGTTACTCTATGGTGAGCAGTCTGTCAGTCGAGCATTCAAGCCATAAAGAGAAGCTAAAAGACAAGTGATCAATACCTAACTAATGAAGGCTTAGCCTGTCTCGCGAATTGTTTTAGATTGCAAATGCACGTGGTGTGAATGTTGTAAATATAATACAGATTTCGGAACAACGAACATAATTATGTAATACTCAGTGCGTGTACTTAGTGCACAATCCTTACAAACGATTTTGTTTTTACAATTAAGAAAATCCTTAAAACAATCTGCACAAGATTCAAAATGTCAAACATGCACAAGGTTTGGCGGTGGAAACGCAAATTGATATCTTCACAGAGTTGTGCATGTTTTATTGTGAATGTTTTTTGGTCGAAACCTACGGTTACGTCGATACCTATAAATAATAGGTTATTTTATAGAAATAACAAATTTTAACCTTCTTCAATCGACTTAACGCGATCTTAACAATGTCGTCGGTTCATCGGGTGGGGGCCGTCATACTATCGCTTTCCGGTTCGTGGTCGCCATTCGGGAAGTTTCTTTTCCCAATGATTGCCAGTTCTGCGAGCTACGAGTATGTGGCCAGTTCACTGCCATTATGCCACTTCAAATCGCTATTTTTAGAGCTATTAACCTTCGTTTCTACGGGTTTCTACGTTTCGGACTATTGCAGTGTCACTAAAGCAATTAATTTCTATGCTCAAATTCCAGTCCAGATTCAATACAAAATCTATTGTCTCGCGTAGATCGATGGCATACCAAAGGTTAAAAATTCCCTAGATCTGGCGGCAAGGTATCAAAAACGGCAACACTGATGTCAGGTTAGTAGTCAACTGCGGTCAGGTGCCCTACCACTTGTACAAGGGATGTCCTAATGAACGCCACGGACGATGGGGTTAAAGTGGCGAGGTTCTATTCGAACCTACTCTAGAGAAGTTGTTGTCCGCAAGAAGAAGAAGCAGTAAGATCGTTTGGAGCAAAGAAACCATTTTGTAGGGGACACGAGTTTTGACATTTTTTGAAACGACACAGCACTTTTATTTTAATAGTTTTTCTTGTGCTATTGTGAGTATTGTTGTTTAATTTTGGTGGAATTTTAACCAATAATACTTAGGTCATAACATGAAGTGTGAGCCATTGGAATAAATGTGTGTAAAGTGGTTTTTCTGAATGTGAAAATTCGTGTTAGGTTTTGAAGAGAAAATCCACCATTTTCTTTTCAAAACAAACGACAGCCGACTTGACAAATAACTTGACTTGACTTATTTATTACAATTTTAACACTTGACATTGGCAAAATTGTCTGTCGAAATGACGGACACAGGCCATTATTGAAGAGAAGAAGAAGAAGAACCATTTTGTACTAGGTAGGTACGTTGCTCAGAGATATAAAACATCTTTAGCGGCCTTCGCATGGAAATTGCAAGGATGTTGCAGTTGTCATATTTTAATATCAATATTAAGCGGGGAATTCACTAGACGGACATGCCCGCGGGCTGTTTGCACGGGCATGTCTGTCACCACAATACACTACACAGACTCATCAGTTTGTGGTCTCACTGGTATGTGTCTCAACTGGCTACACGGTTTAACGGTAGTTGTTACGATGTCAATGAGACGAAAAAGAAAAGAATTTGTTGCAAAGAATGACGTAAAATCAAACTTTAATTAATTTTTTTTATATAATTCTTCGCTTTTTGTCTTCCAGTAATATGTACCTAAGTATATTTCATAAACAAGGCTAAAAATTGTAGAATAATTTATTTTCATTGACTACTTAATAATAAATCATTAAAAACGTCTGTACTGGTAGCTGTCGGTAGCTGGTAGGTCTGAGAGCAGGCTGCCCACGATGATCATTCACGTACGGACATGTCTGTACGGACATGTGCCCGCGCACGCAAAATGAGATCGCGCGGACAAACAACCAGACTGACTGCGACGGTCCTACACTAGCAAACATTGTACAGACATTGCAGTTTTGTATCCCTTTTTATACTCATATATATACACTTATACTTTGGCAGTTTTCCCTTTCTATATTGTTATTCTCACACTGTTTTTTCATTTATTGTGGTTGCGGGAACGTATCTATACCCACCTGCCTTATCATGCTCGGGTAGTGTAACAAGGTTCGTACTACTAGGTACTATTTTTCTTGTCTACTTTTTAATCATGTCTGGTGGATAGGTTTTCCGTGATATCACCTTACGGCTCTGGCGGAAGACCAGCGTTGGTTGCCAGTCATCCAAGTCTATGCAAGTCTATGCTGAGCCAGGGTACGTTTTTACGGCACACTAGATTTCCTTTGTACCTAGTTCACTTATACTTTACTACTTTACTTAGCACATAGTTTCTAGTTTAGTTAGTATTTAATTAGTCTGTATTTGTTTCTGTTCTAATATGTGTTGTAAATAAAAAGTATTCTTATTAAAAGTATTTTACTCAAAGAAGACTTTATTTTGATTTTAAAAAGAATTTAAACTGCATTCAAAGAATTTTGAATAATCGCCTGTCTGAACCAGGAATCGAACCCACCAAATTGAAAAAACATAACACCCGTTAAAGACTTATTTATTTCCAAGTAACATAGCATCTTAAATAAAAGGAAGTCCATGAAATTTTAAGAAAATTTGCCTTTCTTTTTACTTATTGTGATAAATTGGTTGGCTCGCTAATGCCGAAAGAGCACTTCTAACCGTCATTAAGAGACATGTTCAACACAAAGCATTTTCTAGTGAAATTCAATTAATATTGTTCATTGAAAGAAGCGGATGGTGCCAAAATTGAAGGTAGTTTGCACGTAACTAACAACTATTTCTGAGAGTTTTATACCTAGTGGTGAGTGACGGTAAGGGGAAATAATGGGGAGTGTAAACTATTTGTAAAGAAATCATTTATTTAGCATTGTAAAAACGTTTATTAATAATAATAATAAGGAACGACGGTCGTGTAAAACCGCGGTTTTCGAGGATTACGAGTTTCTTCAAAACTTGGTTTCGGTGTGAGTAAATAGGTACTTATCTATTGTTGAAAGGTACATAATATATAAGATTGTGATTGATAGCAAAGTGGCGGATGCAATGAGAGCTTGGCGAAATACATGATGGATGTATTTCGACAAGCTATATTTCGTCCTCACATCTACATTAGCGAGAACGTGAGTGTAGAGGTGGTGTTGTGCTACCTTTACTAACTCGTATTCGAGTGTAGATAACCCATCTATCTGGAATGTCTTGCTTGTTTGGGCTAGAAGTTCATATCTGGAAAAAAAAGCGTCGAATGTGCTAGTCGGTTCCGGCCATGGCGACTGTAGGTAGGTAATATTATATATTGTACTAGCTGTTACCCGCGATCTCGTACGCGTGTACCGTGTTTTTGGCATATAATCAATTTCAATCTTCAGTGCGATTCAGCCTTTTTATCATTTTAGTAGTTACATCAACGTACTTTGTTCTTTTTTTGATAAATCTGTTTCCTGACGACGCGACGTAACTCACGTAACGTCGCCCTCTCGTGTCGAAAAATGTGGTGCCACTAATCCCGTTTATAATTTATTAAACCTGTAAGCCCTGTTAATTTTTCGGGATAACAGTAGCCTATTTAAATCCAAATTAGTTGAGTTGTTTTGGCGTGATTGAAACACAAAAATCAAAATTTTCGCATTTATAATATTAGTAGAAGGTGGGATAATTGAGGTAGTAAGATGATGAACAGGACCGATTAAAATCTTACAATCTGTATAATATTTTACGGGGATACCTACCTTTTAGGATTGGGCATACATTTCTTGTGGCCCAACGTTGCGTACCGGGCGATTGACATCTTATACCTTGCCACGTGGTAGTTGACATTCTTCAGCCTGAGAAATAAGGCAAATATAAATGTCTTCGTTACCTATCTATAGGTCCCGGCACGGTTTAATAGTTCAAGCTCAAGCTAAGTTTGAGCTCCACTCGAGGTCAGATACACAGAATAAATAAATAAATAAAAACTTCATTAACGAAAGGTAGAGCGTACAAAATGATATAATAGAATACAGAAGTCGTAGTACATTTGGAACGTGACAAATCACATTTTCATTTTCTATTTTCCAATAAAATCTTCCTAGCTGGATTACTCACAACCATGCAAAACTAAGGTATAACTAACCTGTAAAACAAGTCATCGTCTTCGCCTCCCCAGCCCCAGTACTTATTAGAGAAGCCATTCACTTTGGTGAACTGCTCTTTAGTCATTGCTGTCACTCCGCCGAAAAAGTCATCAAACGGAATCCTGGAATCACGAGTTAGTGAGATTAGGTGACTGAAGTAAGTTTTCTTCGCTCCTCTTATGTTATTGCGAATGGCTTGCTTCACTCGCACAAAAAATTACAAACAGAAACGTTCAGAAAATATTCGCAGCAAAATTCGCACTTCTGATTCTAATTCAATAAACTAAATTCGTACCTACTTCTCTGATGATCATGGGCCTCCTCATAGTTTTACAGGAAAAAATATTTTGAGCATTCTCTATCCACAGACTATATACTCCCAGCTATGTAGGTAGGTACTTCCTCATCGTCCGATGATATAGGTACCTACCTATTTATACCGATCCACTGCTGGACGAGGATTTTATAGGATGCACAACCGAGCCCGTTTTCGGCTCTTTTAATCAAGAAGGTAAGTTAAGTACCTACCTATCTATGCTATTATGCTATATTTGCGTTACATTTCGTAGACTTTCGTCTCATTTTCCCAAAAAAGTGGAACTTATTGAAATAGAAGCCAACTCACTTGAAGTCGTATATGTCAATACTAGCAGACATGTGGCGCGGTTGGCGTGGACACGAGTACAAGTTGCGAGTGTCCAAAGGCAGGAGATCGATGTCGTGAAACACGAAGCATTGCCAACCACTGTCCAGCCGCTGGCTTTCCATGAAACCGACGTTCTTCACCCTAGCCCGGTTGAAGTCTTTGCTACCTATAAATAACAAAACTAGTTAGGTAACAGGTCACAGGTTAGGAAAACATTATCCTAGCCTTCCCATTAGTTTTATGAATAGGAAATTTACTACGTTACCTTAACAGCAGTTTGAGAGAGAAGTGTGAAGGTTAGTCGGCTGCAGAAAAACGCGTCAGATACGAACTTGTACGTTTCTTACCGCCTCTATGAGGAGCCTCGGTCGTTCGGTTGGAAGTTTTAGTTCGGATCGGAAGCCTCGGTGGGCGAGTCCATTCGCACTTGACCGGACTTGTTTTATTTATTAAAGTGCTAAAACTTTGATATGGGTGTCGTTTTCGAGTAATTTTGGGACGTTGATTCCGGAAATGTCATCCATTTTAAAATTCAAGATGGCGCACACCTTTTTTTTTCAAAGAGTTGATATGGTTGTCGTTTTCGAGTAATTTTGGGACGCTGATTACGGAAATGTCATCCATTTTGAAAACAAATATGACGCCCATTTTCTTTTTTTTTAAATTGACATTGGTTTCGTGTTTGAGTAATTTTGGGATGCTGATTACGGAAATGTCATCCATTTTGAAAACAAAGATGGCGCGCATTTTTTTTTTTTCAAAAAATTGATATTGGATGTCGTTTTCGAGTAATTTTGGAACGCTGATTACGGAAATGTCATCCATTTTGAAATTCAAGATGGCGCACACATTATTTTTTTCAAAAACTTGATGATATGGTTGTTTTAAATTTAAAATATGCGATAAATTTAAAATATGTATATAAGAGATAAATAGTGATTATATATTTTGGCTTTAAAGACATCAATAGAAGATGCCTCGCGATAGAGATGAGGAATGCTGTTCCAGAGACGAACGGCAGTTACCGTAAAGGAGTCAGAGTAACTAGAAGTGGTATGTACAGGAGTGGTTAGCCTTCGGTTGAGTGCAGACCGTACAGGGCGATTGTCATCATAAAGTGGCATAAAACGTTCTTTGAGGTAGTTGGGGGATTGGGGGTTTTTCAGAATGTTGTAGAGGAGATCTAAGACATGAACATCCCGGCGCCTTCTGATCTCCAACCACTTTAGTTGCAAACGATAAGCAGATACATGGTCGTACTTACGTAGCCCATGTATGAAGCGGATGCAAAGGTTTTGCAACCTTTTGAGCTTATTTAACTGGTCAACTCAATACGTCATTCGAGTTCATTTTTATTGCGTATTTCGCTTTCCCGTGACTTTTCAGTGACGTAAGTCAACAACGAAAACTCGCAGGTCACTAGAAAAGTTCCAATAAACTATCTACCTTCCGTTTGTCGTGCATGATGATGATGGATGGTTTTGTGTTGAATTGAAGTCGGTTTCTCTAGTTTTTTGTGTTTACAAGCTTTGGTAAAACGGTGCTATAGAACATAGAATAGAACTCTCTAAAGTAACTACTACTATTTAGTTAAATGAGGAATGACCAAAACAGCAAAGGCTATATAGGGAACGTGTTCTCGGGTTAAGACAGTTATGATAAACCGTAGAGTGTAGTAAAATATAATGAGGAAAACCAATACTTTACGAAAAAATCTGATAAGCAGAACAAAGACAAAAAAACTTCTCTAAGCTTCTTGTTTTCGTATATCTGTAGCCACATCACTTGACAGGATAGACCTTATGCTGGACAGCGAAATATGTTACACGTCACCAGAAAGCAATTCAGAGCTAAAAATCGGGGGGCTTTTTTATGAATAGTTTATCTCAATGCAAAATACCCAGGTCAATCAAAACCAATTTAAAGGATTATTAAAAACCTGAAGTTAATAACGATTTTATTACTTTTTATTACCTTCTTGTTCAATGATGAAAATCCCATACTCTATTTGCTGTTTCATAAGGAACGGATGCATGTGGTTCAGGAAAATGGCTAAATGCTTCTGACGATCCCTGCCAAAACACGTTAGTATTAATCTATGCATCAGTCTAAAGAACTTCACTCCTGGACAATACCTTCGAAGGTACCTATGGACGCTACTAACATGAACTAAGAATGGATACTTACTTAGAGAAAAGTGGTCTTGTAAATGGTACAAATTCTCACCGGTATGGCACAATAATAGCGACTTTGTATCGGGCAGTGCAGTTTGGCGGGGTGTACCTTCCGCCCCATTGGATTTCAGGAAACTTCTTATCCACAATATCAAGTTTCAGATCAGTCATGTTTACTGGTATTGGGCCTGAAAAATAAAAACAATATTAGTGATAACAGACTGTACTAGCAAGCAAGCTCGTATGAGTTAGTGGCCAACTCCGGTGACGGAGTGTTTAGGCCGCTTTAAGAACTCCGTCGTGGCTTAACGACTGCTAGAGCCGGGACCGACAGTTTAACGTGCCCTCCGAAGCACGGAAGCGCTCAGATGTAATGCCACTAACGGTCACCTATTCAAATTATGACTGCGCAGAACGTCGCTTAACTTAGATAATCAGTGAAGATTAACTAAGCAAACTACGCCACAAGCGCTTCATAAATCGTACCTACGTAATGACTTAAAAAGTTGGCTAAATGTTAGACAGCAGTTTAAACAAAAAATGCCTACCTATAGCTCGTCACGCATCTAAGAAGGAAAGTCAGAAATTAATTGATCGAGTGAGCGAAGCGAACGAAGATCTTAGTTACAACTTTGGCAAAAACATTTACAAAATTTGGTAGGTCTACGGATAGTATTCTTAAGTTTTACTGGTTTGTAAAACGAAGTAAATCGGTCAAGGGGCTGTAAAGTTAATAAGGATCAAAAGAGAGTAAAAAAAATGTCGTACAAAATTATCAAGTGGGGTGTCATATGATAGGGCTTTATTTAGACATTCCAAAACTGTTTTAGTTTTTGAGTTGTAGTGAAAATTATAAAATTGACTAAACCAGTACAACGTGAGTTACCATTCCTTAGTTTCAATGATTTTGTAGTTCAAGTAAGACTGGTATTTAGCAGAATCAGATGGTCGTATCGAAGCGACTTGCAAAGTGTGCAGCCATTGTTAAAAAAAATCGTAGGTTTTATTATTCACCGACTCAAAAATGGAAGGGGTGTTATAAGTTTTTTTAATTTCTAAGCACCTAATTTTGCTTTTTATTGTTTTCTTATTGTGTAATTATTATTCTACTGTGTTGTACCTGTGTTGTGTGCCAAATAAATGTTTCTCTATCTCTAAGTTTGACGGCGTTGGTACAAAAGATGATTTATCTTGTACTAGGTGCCGCCCGCGACTTCGCTCGCGTCCCATTGGATCCCGTTATTTTTTCGGGATAAAACGTAGCCTATGTGTTAACCCAGGTCACGGACAATATATATTCCCAGTTTCATCCAAATCGGATCAGTAGTTTTTACGTGAAAGAGTAACAAACAAACATCCATCCATCCATCCATCCATACTTACAAACTTTCGCGTTTATAATATTAGTAGGTAGGATCTGAATCTGAGTAGTTTGGTGAGAATTTGTGAAGCCGTTTCTTAGATAAGGGGATATTTATCTGAATACCTACCTATTTTGAGGAATTTCACGCTTAATTGACAGTTTGAAACTTTTAGCTACCTAATCCCAAAGTTTTAAAATTAGATAAACTGCAGTCCATACTCCAAGATCTGATGATGTCCAGCAATTATGAATATCATGGTTTGGTATTATTTATCTGGAATCTCACGAGATCTCAGTTCGGAGCAAACTACTAGTATCGTGTGTGTTGACTAAAAACTTCGCCATTAAGTTACTAAGATTTCTTAAAGCAGTAGGTAGGTAGTCGAAATGAATTAAGGTGTTTATATGTACCTAAATCTGGGGGCATCTTAGCACAGAGCGGCAGCGGTAGATCCGTCTTCTTGATCGCCTCCTCCGTCGTGTCCAGGTTATGTAACCCCTTCATAATCTCCTTTATAAACATCGGGGTTCCAATATATGCTGGACTCTCTTTCACTCCTGGCTGAACTGTCGTGTTCCCAGTTAGATCCTGCCTTTCTGTTATTACCTCTGTGTTTTCTGTTTCGTTATGTGTTATATTAAACTTATTTATAAATACTGTAGTGTTTTTGGGGTCCAAGTCTTTATCTGCGGGGTTTTCTTTCGTAGACAGTTTAGGCCAGGTTATTGATTTGTCTCCGTTTCTGTAATATATGGAATGATGAATGACTTCGAAGCATCTGGACAGATCAACGCATTTTGTGATTGGATACATTAGCAAGAGTGGTTATTGCGCGGTATTAAAAATTGCACTTAGATCAGGCAACCATAGAAAATACAAGATCTGATGAAAGTGGAATCTGATGGATGTGAACTGATCTTGAACAGAAAGCAAAATCTATTGTATCAAGACAGCATAGGTACGAACCTAACATTTGGCTGATTGGCGTTGAAAATCGGCTCGTAGAAGTAGGTCCTAGAATGTGATGCGTACTCATCGGTAGTATTCAGTATACTACCAATGTGGTACTCGACAGCCGCCAACACTAGCACCAGCAGCAACAGAAGGCAGGGTGAGTGCCTCGTCCACCTGCAACACCGAACACCTATATGCCTGCGGCCGCCCATCCCAAAGAGATTGCAAAAAAAGAAGAGACGGGACTCCATAGACAAAAAAGAAACAGCAACGTGAAAAAGGGTTACCTTTTTGACCCACATGACGGCACCAAAACGTCACTGTAGACAATACTACAACATGTCAACAATGAAATAGGGATGTGCGCCTCTATATTTAAAGTTAATCGATATCGATGAATTATCTAATGTACGATCCTACTAACAGCGTGTTTATTGCCAAGTGAAATAGTAATGGAACTCAATTTTTGGTTACCATTTTTGGCCCATCCGCCCATCAACACATACGGTTTGTCACCTTCACCAAAGAGAATGCAAAAATATCCTAGCGGAAAGAAGCCCAACGCCATATTATGTCAGAAGTAGTTACGGTCTACGTTCACTCACCTCAGTTTTAGGGGGATTTCGATAGAGAGCGCTAGTGCGGGAATGGCGGGAATTTTGAATCCCTAGCCTAGCCCCTAGGTATTTTGTTTCTTAAGAATTTTTAAAGAACTACAAAATTTCTTTTGTATTTCTCACCAGCTTGAATAACATTATTACCTAGGTGGGTTAACCCTTAATTCCATCCATTCGTGTTATTTCAATCAAATATTTACCACTGATTTCATTTCCATCATTTGTTACCCCAGTCCGACATCTAATGTCATTATCATCATCAATCAATCATCATCATCATCATCATCATCATCATCAATATATATAAAACTCTTTTGAAGCTGACAGAGAATCAACGCACAGCCTAAACTACAAGTCTTATAGGTATGAAATTTGGAGGGTAAATTCCTTATATAGTGTAGAGGCGCACTAAAAAAGGAATTTTGAAACGTCACACTCTAAAGGGTAGAACGCGAGCAACGCCGCGGGCGACGGCTAGTATTTCATAAACAAATTACGGAAGCATTTTAATAGGTGCGGAATATCGTATATTGCCACTATTTCCTGTTCATTATAATGGAAGTAGGGGTGGTCTGTGCTCGATCCTAAAATACTAAGAGCCCTTCGATTTATACCATCCATATTGTAACGTTACAGGGATCAATAGAGATCCCTGAACGCCACAAGTTAATTTTAAAGAGACCTACCTGTCTTAATTTTTGGAAGATCCTATCAAGGAAATAGGGGCAAGTAGGTGTTTACAGGTTTTATTAAGACTTACTTACAAGTACCTATTGTCCTTAGAAAGTTCACTTTTGTTACACGATCACTATCACTCGAGGATTTTATATTTAAGGTGACAGTGGTCGAGGTTCGATGAATGTATTTAGGAAGACTGGGTCGCGATACCATGATGAGGAATCCTCCCAAGATGAGAGGGAGGAAGGTGGTCAATGTAGTTAACCACAGCTGACGGAGGGGCCAACTCTGGCCACGGTGAGGAGTGTGGTGCTTAACACCTTGTTGTTGAATTTGAGTCTCACTCTCGGCCTCGATGCGGAGCTGGTGATGGAGTAGGGCCGCTTCTGTAAACTTTTGGTTGTGTTTTAATAGAGCTTCAAGGTTCTAGGCGTGGTTTAAGGTTTTACCATGTATCCAGAGGGTTTTAAGCAAGCTCACTGAGCCATAGGGCCTGAAAAATTAGACTTTTTCACCGTATTTCTCCATCGAAAATCCAGCTTAGACTGAAGCGCCCTACTCACACACCTGCCGCAGGGGCAATCTAGGGTGCATGGCGGTTGTGGCGATATCGGGAGTATCTCTACACACTTGCCTGCCGTGCAATGTTTCCGAGTAAGCTGAGCTGAGCACACGTGTTGAGAATGGCACCTGTATTATCGTCTATATGTTATACTATATATTATATGTATTAAAGGAGATAATCCATGACGTTGCTCAAGAAAGCTATAAAAAGCGAGCGCACCCGAAGCCGGGCCTCTTTCCGCTCCTAGCCTCCGTCGAGGAAACATCTCTCGTTCCTCTGTGTCCGACATACCTACTTTGTATTTTTATGTGTAAATGTGTAGATTGGTCATTTCCCTAATTACGAGTTAATTTTATCACATTATGTAATTGTGTTTAGTTGATTAAATTTTGAGGGTAAAAGTAAATGTTTTCAGTTTGTTATTCGTTTTGTTTTTTTTTAAGTGTTTTTAATCTGATCTCCCTAGATCAGAAGTGGGATTGCTCTCAAGCCCATATGGTCAAATGAATTTTATTTTTATGTACCCGCAGTAAGAATGTTAAGAGAAATCATCAATTTTATGGTTTTCATAGCGTTTTATGGATGTAAAACGCTTTCGCTGTTCACTAATGTTGTCTAGAAATGGATTATTCGATCCATTCCCCAGTGAGTGAAAACAGGTCGCGTGAAGTGTCATCTATGTTTCACTATCGGAGGTGATGGCAACAGATGTGCGTGCTATTGTGGCTGCCAGCTCGATCATCATGTCTACATGCCGCAGTCACGCCTGCGTGCACTGTCCCTAGCAGTGCAAGTGCCGGTTGCAGAGTTCGCGACCCCAGAATTTCGGTGCCAGCTTGCGATGCTAGCACAACGTGTGAGCCTCTTTTGAGAGTGCTGTGTCGTCGTTGGACGTCACTGAACGCCTCATTGGAACGTTGAGCGTTAACTAAGGTTAGATCCAACCATTATTATGTTCCGATCTTTGATTAGGTTGCGTGATATCGATTCATAGTGAAAAGTGGTTAAACGAGCTTGTAGAATTGAACGCTGGAAGTACAGCGTGTGCTTATTCCGATTACTTAATTGTCTGAAGTGCTTATTTGGTTTTGTGTTTTTCAAGTGTATCGATTTGTTTTTTTAGTGTACCCTACGTCTTCCTTCTGCAAACAGTTACGGGATTGGCTGCGTATACGCCATCAGATTATTTATCTCGTTTGCAAAATTTAAGGAGGTCACATGTTTATGGATAAACATGCTCATGAGTGGGTATGATCAGCATTGGTCAGGTAAGCCGAACGTGTCCAAATTCTTAGATGAAGCACTGATGGTTTTTATACGTGCTTTTGTTGTTGGCAGGATACAAGTTCATGCTACAAGCGTACGCGCTTGGGTTGGTAGCGTGGTTCTGCAGCACTTCTGGATCACGCGCTCTTAGTGGTGTCTGGCCTACACGTTGCTGCTGGGTGCTTGTGCTGTGCCCTGGCGCCTGTGTCGCGCGCTTCTGTCTCCGTGTCCTGGCGCTGGTGCAACGCGGCTCCTGCCGGGGGCCTGCGTCGCGCGCTCCTGCTGGGCGCCTGTGCAGCGCAGCTCTGGCTGTGCGCTGCTGTTGCGCGGCTCCGCCGTGCTCCTGATGTCGCGCGCTCCTGCTGGGCGCCTGTGCAGCGCAGCTCTGGCTGTGCGCTGCTGTTGCGCGGCTCCGCCGTGCTCCTGATGTCGCGCGCTCCTGCTGGGCGCCTGTGCAGCGCAGCTCTGGCTGTGCGCTGCTGTTGCGCGGCTCCGCCGTGCTCCTGATGTCGCGCGCTCCTGCTGGGCGCCTGTGCAGCGCAGCTCTGGCTGTGCGCTGCTGTTGCGCGGCTCCGCCGTGCTCCTGATGTCGCGCGCTCCTGCTGGGCGCCTGTGCAGCGCAGCTCTGGCTGTGCGCTGCTGTCGCGCGGCTCCGCCGTGCTCCTGATGTCGCGCGCTCCTGCTGGGCGCCTGTGCAGCGCAGCTCTGGCTGTGCGCTGCTGTTGCGCGGCTCCGCCGTGCTCCTGGTGAAACGCGGCTCCTGCATGCGAGGGCCGTACCGTGTGGTGAAGGTTCTCCCACATGGACGCTACGAGCTGCAGCTCCTGGCTGGCTCTTATGGGAAGTCGACCCAAGCGGCGGCAGAGCACATGGTGCCGTGGCGGGGAGAGTGGACTCCTGATGTTTGTGCTGCCTTTTTTGAGGGTGAGTCGGAGTTTGGCATCAGGTGCCTGACTCGACTCGAAAGAAAGTGCCTCACGTTGTGCCTCCTTTCTTTGAAGGGTGCTTCTAGCCTCGCCTCACGTTGTGCTTCTTGGCTTGATTCACCCTGGTTGAGCTGTGCCTCACGTTGTGCCTCCAGCTCAGTGGTAGTTATTCTTATGTTAAGCAATGCTTCACGTCGTGCCTCTGGCTTTGCATAAGATTAACATGGCTTCGCGTTATGCTCAGTTATGCGTCACGTAGT
Organism: Eulithis prunata; assembly: GCA_918843925.1. Lineage (NCBI taxonomy): Eukaryota > Metazoa > Arthropoda > Insecta > Lepidoptera > Geometridae > Eulithis > Eulithis prunata. Next base: position 1,331,270 of record OU974014.1, on the reverse strand, counting down.
GCCTCTTGCTTTGCATATAGCGTAGTTGGTTCATAACTTAGTCATTGGTCGCTACTTTGACTCTGTTATGGAAATCTAGTGGTAACTAGATCCCTTTCTTATTACTTTTCTATTTGAAACATTTTATTTTGCTTAAACATGATGTTTCTGTGTACCTATGTGTGTTTAAAATGTGTGTCTGTGTGTTTTGAGCAGATGCAGTTACTGATGACGAGGAGTCCACAGTGGCTACTACTCAGTCGCTTCTGGCGGTTGACCGGCAGTCGCCTGTAGTCGCTCAGCTGGCTGCTAGCGATATCCAGCAGCCCGGTACGTCAGGAAGCGCTGAGAGGTCGCCGCGCGCCGACGACGCGAACGGCGCCGCAGAGCCGTTTGCCGGCGTCTCACCCCACGAAGAGGACCAGCCAGGAGAAACTCTATGCATGAGGTCGAGTCTCGACAGCCCGCGACGAGAGCTATCCTGCTCAAAGGAGGGACTGTCCATGCCGTTACTGGACTAAAAACTAACAGAGACAAAAGAGCCCGAGGACGGACTCCTGTCAGGAGAGGCCGTAAAGGAGATAATCCATGACGTTGCTCAAGAAAGCTATAAAAAGCGAGCGCACCCGAAGCCGGGCCTCTTTCCGCTCCTAGCCTCCGTCGAGGAAACATCTCTCGTTCCTCTGTGTCCGACATACCTACTTTGTATTTTTATGTGTAAATGTGTAGATTGGTCATTTCCCTAATTACGAGTTAATTTTATCACATTATGTAATTGTGTTTAGTTGATTAAATTTTGAGGGTAAAAGTAAATGTTTTCAGTTTGTTATTCGTTTTGTTTTTTTTTAAGTGTTTTTAATCTGATCTCCCTAGAGTATATTTTCAAATTTTTTTTTGAAAGCCGGCAGATCCATGTTGGTTTTGAGTTCCCCAAAAATTTCAAACATTAGTGTGAATGTTTGCTGCCTTGAGTCGCGGTTAAAATAATGTTTATGATTTTTATCCCACATGTGAGGTCGGTCTTTATAAACTTCTATAATTCGCGTCCAAACTTCGCGTTCGTTGTCGGCCGCCATTTTGATTGTACGCTATGTATACGTGCACTCCGTGGGACAGATACTGACAAACTGACTGAGAAATTGCCCCAATCGCGCTACACACGCAGCGACGGCAGGGACGACTTAGGGATCAAGGATGGTCTCGCGCTCCTGCCGCCCTGCCGCAGGGCCAATCCTCCAAATTGCCCCTGCATGCCTACACACATCGCAATTAAGGATGCAATTAAGGGTCATCCCCACTCCTACACCCTAGATTGCCCCTGCGGCAGATGTGTGAGTAGGGCGCTTGACGGCCGTCTCGCATCCGAATTTTGACAGACCATTTGAAGAGTTCTAAATTTCGTAGTGTTGTTTCAATGTTGACTGCCTAAGAGCAAAGAGTTCCGTTACATCTGAAAAGATCCTATATAAAATAGGTAGCATATAATTTTGTTGTTTGCAGCCGAAAGGAATTAAAAATAAGAGATTAGAAAATACAATATAGAATATACAATACTACATAGAAAATACAATACTACAATATCACAGACTGTAGCAGCAGTTTTGATACCTCCGAGGTCTACTGTGAATTGACACATTCGAATGTTCGGGCCCGACGGAAACCCGACCGAAGTTCCGATGGTTGCCTTACTACGAACAAAGTTCGGATTTGCTAAGTTCGGTCGGCACTATAGACAATCTGCAAAATAGTTTCGGACCGAACCAAATAAATACTAGAGTGGAACTTCTCATCGATAATTCGTCATTCATCATTTCGATGTAATCTAACTCTTATATTACACTGTTTTATAATGTTTTACAATAAGAAAATTGAACTTTGGTTTTGAATCAGTAAATAAAATTACGAAATGTTTAATATTTCCAAGAAAACAACAAAAGTCTAATAAAACTTACGTACCTACCTATTTCATTACGGCCTTTTTAGCCGATTGTCAAAATTACAAAAGGTAAACAAACAAGCTGTGTCCATATCATAATATCATAGAAAAAGAATACTCTTGAGCTAAATACTCTTAAAACGCTATTGTTGTGTTCAAATTGATTTGAAAAAAACATTCAACAATGTCTACACCTACACCAACAGCGGCCCAAGTCGATACACTCCTCAACTTCCTCGAGGAGCATCGTAATTTGGCTCGAGGAAACTTGAGGAGCATCGAGGGTCGCGCGCTGTCCCATCGCCTTTGGGATGAGATTTGCACCACGCTGAACGCCATGGGTGGGTGCATTGAAACGACGAAGCAGTGGCAGAAAGTAAGTTTTCTATTTTATTTTTTTATAGGCAGGTACCTACTTGTCGTTTTAGATAACATGATTTTATGTGTATGTATGCATTTAATATGAATTGATTATATATGAACAATTAATAATTCAAAAATTCATATATATTAGGTGTGGACAGATAAAAAATATCTGGTCAAAAAAGCAGCAGCGACTGCAGGGAGGTCTGCATCTGCAACGGGCATCGACGGCTCCTCCACTCTCCCAATGGGAAACTAAAGTAGTAGCTGTAATGGGAGATGAACATGCTCACAGAAGCATGGCAATCAAAATCACATTAAACACTTTATCATAATATAATTATCTTTTATTCAAAAACAAGTTACAATAATATTTAAAATTAATTAGGTTCATAGTTTCTTTCTAATAATTGCACTACTCTTTCCCTCTCTCTCTCTCCTCTCCTCAAAACATCTGTGACAGATATTGCATGCTGATATGCAACCTGCCGGGAGTTTTCGGCTTCCAAGTCGTTTTGGGGAAACTCCGGAGCACTCACTCCAGCCCTTATGCACATATTGTGCAAAACACAGCAAGCTAATATAATTCTGCCTGCTTCATCTGGGTGGTAGTAGGGGTATTATATCCTGGCAGAGTTCTTCAAACAGTGATCGACTGAGTCTGTAATTAGTAGCAAACTCTAAGTTAGGCACCAAATTGATGATGAAAGAGTCTGCGGGTTCTTCTGCGCTCCAAACGCTCTTCTTCGAGAGCCGCTCCCACCAAAAGCATACGTACTGCCATTTCCTTACAATTTCATATACTCTAGCACTTAGAACAACTACAAAACTCAATTTTTTTTTAACAAATTCAATATTTTACGACACTCACAAGGTAGCTATTTTGGTATCGTTAATTTTGACATAAAATCGACGATGAAACTCTGTCAAAATCAAATTATCGGTCTGACTTTTTTTAGTTCAAAGTAGGGTTTACGATACAATAAACGTCAAAATAAAGTTCGGTCGGATCGAATGGCTATGTGATCCGACCGACCGAATATAGTGGTAGTTCGTAGTAGGAAACGACCGAACATTCGGCCGATATTTCCGATTTATCATTTGGCAGTAGACCGGGCTAGGCTGCCAGCTTCGTAGAGAGGGTGAGGTTATCATCTTCTGTACATGGACGATCTCAAGCTGTTTGCACCAAAATGACCGGACTTGATGGAGCTGCTAAAAACCACACAGGTATTTAGCAGCGCCATCAAGATGGAGTTTGCTGTAGATAAGTGTGCGGTCTCACATGTGGAGCGGGAGAAAAGTTGTAAATTCTCCAAATTTGCAACTTTCCGAGACTATGACATTCGACTATGCACTCGGGACGGACGGAATTGCAATTGGTGGGATGAGAATTTGGAACTTACGATACGCGGATGACACCACCTTGTTCGCCACTAGTATTCCGCACATGGAACGCCTGCTTTGCAAGATGGAGACCATCAGTCTCGAATTTGGACTAAAGATCAACCGAAGCCAAACCAAAATGATGATAGTCGACCGCATCCGGGATAACTCGCCAGAAGTCACAAACATTGCAAACTGTGATGTGGTTAAATCATACATCTATCTCTCGGAGCATTGATTACTAATAGTGGTGGATGCATTGATGTCATGAAGTAAAGCGGCGTATGGCGATTTCTAGATCTGCGATGGACAAACTCAAGAAAATTTGGAGAAACCGGAACATAACCAATGCCACTAAAACCCGGCTTGTGAGAGCTTTAGTGTTCCCCATGTTTATGTACGCCGCAGAGACGTGGACTCTCCGAGAAAGTGAGAAGAAGAAGATAGACGCTCTCGAAATGTGGTGCTGGAAAAGAATGCTTGGAGTATCGTGGACTGAATTTCGCACCAATCAGTCTATACTTCAAGAACTTGGCATCAAGCAGCGTCTATCATCCATAGTGCAGTCGCGCATTCTCACTTTCTTTGGACATGTGTTGCGTGGAGGGGAAGTCTCCATTGAACGTCTGGTGGTGCAGGGAAAGTTTGAGGGCAGAAGAGCGCGCGGCCGATCACCGATGAGATGGACGGACCAAGTCAAGGCTGCAATAGATGTTCCTCTGAACGAATGTGCCAGAAAAGCAGCGGTTCGGGAAGAATGGTGGAAGATTGTAAGACGGGCCACTGCTCCAATAAGACAACCACAACCACTCTGCCAAGAGCGATAGAACAAAGAAGAAGAAGAAGAGACTATGACACTCAAATCTCTCTCCGAGGCCGAGACCTATAAGTACCTTGGTATGTCCGAGTCGTTGGGTATTTCAGTAGAGGACATCAGGAAATCAGTGAAGGAGCGTTTCTTTGGTCGACTGACAAAAGTGCTTTTTGTCAGGCGGCAACAAGGTGCGTGCCTTCAATGGTTGGGTGATGCCTCTACTGATATACTCCTTTGGCATACTGGGGTGGACTCAGAATGTACATTCCGTGGAAATCGGGGGGTCGAGGCTTCTTAAATGTCAAGAACCTCCACAATCGTGAAGTGTGTAGCCTAAGGGATTACTTCCTCAACAACGAGTGCGGGATGCATCGCGATGTTGTAGAGGAGGTTGACAGGGGCCTTACACCGCTCTCCTTGGCTAACGAGAACTGGCGTAAAGTCACGGTGCTGAGCACGGCGAATCGCGAGGGCGTATGAAAGATCAAGGAGCTGCACGGGAGGTTCAACAGGGCCTTAACAGGACCGGACGTGAACCTACTCGATTCGGTGAACTGGCTACGCTTCGGTGACCTCTTTGGGGAAACCGAAGGTTTCGCCTGTGCAATTGCTGTGCAATTGAACAACGTAATTTTTCGCGCATGGATGTGACTAATCTAAATGAGGATGCATCAGAATGTCGCTGGAGTGAGGTTGAGAACCTGACGTCGGTAGACGAGAAGGTCGAATTCCTTAACACTTAAATAAATAAATAAATATTCACGGACACTTAACACAACGCCTTCTAGTCCCAAACTAAGCAAAGCTTAACACTAATATTATATCCCTGTTTGATAAACATGCTCCGGTTCATTCTGTTAAATTGAAACATGGATGACAGACTACATTCGAAAAGCTATGGCTAGGAGAGATCGCGCTTTCCGTAAATACAAACGCAACCGATGTGATGAAAATTGGTCTTTATACAAAAAGATGAGGAACCGTTGTAATCTAGTGGTCCGGAATGCTAAGAAACTCTACATCGCTGAACAGATCGAACTGTCAACTCCAGCTGGCCTTTGGAAATTTTTGAGGTCGCTTGGTATAGGTAAACCTAAATGTCTTGTTTCTAAACTCTCATTTGATTTAGATACTCTCAATGCTTATTTCTCATGCAGCACCAAATTGGATTCATCTGCGAAAACTGAAGCCTTAACCGAGATTATTAATATAAATACTCCTGACATCCAACCCTTTGTGTTCTCTCACGTCACCCAGGATAGAATTCAGAAAACCATTATTTCACTTAAATCCAAAGCTGTTGGCAATGACAATATAGGTCGTATTATGGTTTCATACGTCCTAACGCATCTTCTTCCTATTCTAACCCATATTGTCAACTCTTCGCTCACTTCCTCTCAGTTTCCTAACCAGTGGCGACAGGCTCACGTTATTCCTCTTCCTAAAGTACCTAACCCTACTCTCCTCAAGCAATATCGCCCTATTTCCATACTGCCGTTCTTTTCTAAAATAATTGAATCTGTCGTTCACACCCAAATAACTGACTTCCTTTCAGATAACCGTCTCTTTAACCCATTCCAATCTGGTTTCCGTAAAGGACACAGCACCACTTCTGCTCTCCTTAACGTCACAGAGGACATCCGGCCAAACATGGATAACTCCCGTGTGACGGTGTTAGTTCTCATTGACTTTAGTAATGCCTTTAATGCTGTCGACCACGATCTCTTATTAGCCATTCTCCCCAAACTCAACCTGTCACCTCCTGTCATAGAATGGTTCTCCTCTTACCTGAGTGAACGTCGTCAACAAACTCGGAATGGCCAGGAAAGCTCTGAGTGGAAAAGTATTGAGGCCGGTGTACCACAAGGAGGAATTCTGTCCCCTCTGCTCTTTTCATGATTATTTATAAATGTGTTGTCTTCACACCTTCTTAGTCAGTATCACATGTACGCCGATGACCTCCAGTTATATTCCTCTGCCTCTGTTAACAATCTAGATAGCGCGATTCAATCTCTTAATGATGATCTTATTCGATTGTCAGCCTGGTCAAATCGTTTTGGTATAAAAGTTAATCCTGATAAGTGTCAAGCCATAATAATAGGCAGCTCACGCCAGCTCACCAAAATTAATTCCCAAGATGTCCCGGTCCTGTACTACAACGGTTCCAACTTTCCTTTCTCACCGACTGTTACAAATTTGGGTATAGTATTCGATGCTAGGCTTAACTGGGCACCTCATATTAAGGTAGTTTCTCGTAAATTCTATGCAGCTCTTCATTCTATCATCCGTCTGAAACACTTTCTGCCTACGTCTACCAAACTGTCATTAGTAAACTCCCTTCTCCTACCTATAATAGACTACGCCGATGTAGCTTTCTTAGATCTGACTGAGGAACTGCTCAACAAACTTGACCGCCTTTTGAATACCTGTATACGTTTCATTTTCTGTCTTCGTAAATTCGACCATGTTAGCTCTTTCCGCGCTCAACTTAAATGGCTACCCATTCGAGAACGGAGGAATCTGCGGATCCTCTGTCTTCTGTTCTCTACAATTAAAGATCCTTTCTCCCCAGACTATTTAAAAACCCGCTTCCAGTTCCGATCAGACACACATGTTAGAAACCTGAGATCAGATGACAACCTCCTTCTAGAAATCCCTCAACATAATACTTCCTTTCGCGGTAACTCTTTTTCTGTCGAAGGGGTCAGGCTATGGAATGACCTGCCTTACGAGATCAAAAACGTTCAGTCAAGACAACGCTTTAAAAAATTGACCCGCGAGCTTTTCCTCAAGCAGTTGTATGCATGATGTCACCTCTCACAACATTATCTTTTGATATAGATAGATGCCACCCTGTTTCACCATACCTACCTCTGTGTCTTAATACATAATGTTTTATCGATTAGTTATGTTATATATATATATATATTTATATATTGAATTAAGCTCATAGTATTTATTTAAGATATTTTTTATTTATTTTTTAAGATTCTTCTGCACGCCAATCACCTCATTACTCCACCACGTTTGGGTTGGCTGGCAGACAATGCTTTCAGCATTAAGTCCACCCTTTGTAACAAATTTATAATTTTGTGCAATAAAGTATTAAATAAATTGCAGACCAGGTAGATGACGAACAATTACCGAAAGTATATCCTGAAGGACGGTACGGTCGACATTTGTCGGGCATGCCACCGTCCCGGAGAGTCACTCAGGCATATAGTTTCGGGTTGTTGTTCGCATCTTGCCAATGGTGAGTATTTGCACAGGCACAACGTAGTGGCCAGAATCATCCACCAGCAACTTGCTCTTCAATACGGCCTTGCCGAATCTGAGGTGCCGTACTACCAGTACGCGCCGATGCTGGTTCTCGAAAATGGTCGTGCATTGCTCTACTGGGATCGCTCTATCATCACGGACAGGACTATTGTTTGCAATAAGCCTGATATCGTGGTGGTCGACCGGTCCTAGCGCAAGGCAATACTCGTCGACATCACATGACGAAAACCTCGTGAATACATGACGTGACATACATGACGAAAACCTCGTGAAGGCGAAAACCTCGTGAAGGCCGAGAAGGCAAGTACCTTGACTTGGCTCATGAGGTGACCGCCATGTCGGATGTTGATTCGACGATCATTGTCCCGATAGTTGTTTCGGTGAACGGTTTGATAGCGAAGAGCCTTGACCAACACCTCAAGAGGCTTTCGCTAGATGGTTGGCTTAAGGGTCAGATACAGAAGGCGGTAATTCTCGACACGGCGCGCATTGTCCGGAGGTTCCTCCACCTGTAGCCCTGACCACGGGTAGCTTGGGCCATGCCCCGCTGCTGGCGGCATGCTAGTTTTTAAGTTTTTTTATGGTTTATGTTTATTTTTTATATATATGTATTGTAAAAAGACTTTTAGACTAAGATTTTAAATAAATATGTAAATAATAACAAAAATATTTATTTTCAATGAAAAGGTTTACAAAGCTTAAAGAAGACACTTAAATTAAATAGGTACCTATACTTATTTAGTTATGTAGTAGTTTGCTTTATAACTAAAACGGAAGGGGTGTAGTTGCGCATGGGAAAATGGTGCCTCGTACCACCAAATAGACCCTAAAATCGTTTTCTGCGCAGCTTGACCGCCAGCGTTCTTTTTACATGACGCGAACTATACCTAGGTGTTAGCTACCTAGGTATTATGAGATGGTCAAGCTGCTATCGTGTGAGCTGTGGCAGTGAGTGCGGGCGAGCGCGGGGAAGGTGCGGGCCCCGCACACCATCTGCCGTCGCTCCTCTGCTTCACCCCCTCAAAAGTGCTCCCATTCAGCCTTAAAATGTTGTCAATTCCCAAAGTTATCTGCATACGTGTAAAAAACATTGGGACAGAACTTCCTCGCTAACTCCGCGTACAATGAGTTATTTGCTATAATATAGTCCTGAGTGATGTGGTTCCACATGTGGTGTACATAAGGCTTCTCGCTGATCACTCCAGGCTTCATGTATTGGAGCACATCCTGCCATCCGATTGGGTAGAATAGTTCCGGCTTGTATACTTCGAATCCTGAAATTTTAAAGAATAGGTGTTTATTAGGAATTAGGAATAGGAATTTATTTCATACTTTTGATACGGTTGACATCAGAGGATTTATGTTAGAAAATACATAGTTTGTCTCTCACTATGTAGGTCACACATGCGGGCTATGTGTAGGTATATATATATATATATATAGGTATATAACACCTATACTTTTGAGTTTAAGCATTTCACTACATATTATGATTTAAATTGTGTACTTACGTTGAAAAAATCATGTTACTAAATCTAACAATTACAACACCTGGTTTAGTCTGTAATGTCAGCTTATACTATGCAAAAAATGGTAACAACAAGGTCACGCCTACTACTACCGATTGTGAGTGCGCGAGGAGGACGAGTAACTACCCTCCGAGATACAGTTTTTTTAACTAGTTCGGAGTGTATTGCAAATCTGATTCGGCCACTAACTAATCTGCTATATTTTGCTTTAGACACAAATAAAATCTACCCGTACAGGTAACTACTACCAAATAACAAAGCTCATAAAAGTACGGGAATAGTAATAGGAATAAGTACCTACCTGTAGGTCTCTCTTAAACTAATGTATCTGTACATACATAGTTGTAAGTGGTCATCATCTCAGTTTTCTCGGAAATAAAGAATTTGAATTTGAATTTGAACAGCCGCGTGTCGGCGTTGAATGTGTTTCTTACTTGAATCTTCTTACAAAATCATTGAAACTCCAAGAAATGGTAGCTCACGTTATACTGGGTTTACCAATTTTATAATTTTTACAAAAACTCAAAAACTATTAGACCTAGAATCAAAATAAAAACGGTTTTGGAATGTCTAAACAAAACCCTTTCATATGACACCCCACTTGATATTATTGTACGACTTTTTTTTTTTACTCCCTTTGGACCCTCATAACTTCACGACCCCTTGACCGATTTACTTCATTTAACAAACCAGTAAAACTTAAGAGTACTATCCGTATAGTATTCGTTCGCTTCGCTCACTCGATCAAAAATCAATCAACTGCGAAAAAAAAGATAGTGGCGTGACTTATCATCATAGGTACTGCATTAAAATTCAGTTTTGTATGTACAAAAGCTGTTACAAAAGCTGTACAATTACTTTCCCAACTTATGTAGTTACCTAGGTGTAGTGTTTGCATCTATTCAGTAGAAGCGTTACCCTGTCTCATGTGCACGAGTGGTTAGGTAACTGTCAGTGTCAAGCTCCCGACAGTCCCGACCTGTCAATGTCACCCGACGTGAGGGCGGGAGACGAGGGGGTCGGGGAGAAAGCTGACGGATACGGTCACGGACGGAAGGACAGTGGAAGACCAGCTCGGTGTATCAGTGAGCCAGGGATATAAAGTACAGTATTTTACACTAGGGTTATTTGTCTAATATCTAGGTTAAGGCTCACCTGATAGCAGCTTCAGCGAACATCCTTCCCACAGGGTCTTTTGAGAACGCCATAGCGCCAGCTGCTACCGAGAAATCAGTTTCCCTCGCCGACCAGTTCTTACTCAGCACATCCAGAGGCTTCACCACCATTGTATCCAAGTCCAGATATATCCCACCCCACTTATACAAAGTCAAGTATCTCATCACGTCTGAAGTGTGACATATCCTCCACTTAGTCCGATTCAGCTTCCCACTGGCAACAAGATGCTCTAAAGGAGTGTTTTTCGCGTATTCATGAATGTTTACCCGCGCGAATTTTACTCTGCTGAAGTGTTTCAAAGCGTCAAAGCTTTTAGTATTAAATGTTCTGACAGGAGCGAGGAATAACACGAATACTGTAAAATGTGTGTGCGCTCTAGCGGCCGCTTCGACGGCGCACGCTTGTCTCGAGTTCAACCCCCCACGGCATGAAGTCTCGTGGAAAAAGATAGTCTGGTCTGGTGGTCTGAAGCGATCACTGACAAATTGCAGTTCACCCCCGCTCTCGTGGTAACACGACACGTTATCATATTTTAAGGTCAAGAAGTACAAATCGGGATCTGTGACTAGAATGATAACATAAAATAGACACAATGCCGTGGCTGTGAGGTATTTCTTGGAACGCCACTGCCCGCGCCGGCGACATCGCCAGATACGTAGAATGTTCATCATCGAAGGGCTTCCACAGTCGGTTGTAGGTAGTTTCACCGAAAAACACGAACCTATTTTTTCTTAGGTAATGTAAGATTTATAATTTTAAACATTTTCAAAGTGACTTTGACGTACCTAAGTAGGTAAGAGGTTGCGCCCACCGAACACCTATATCCTGTTGCGCCAGTGAGCAACTTTATAGAAGTTACCTTGAAGTTACTCTATGGTGAGCAGTCTGTCAGTCGAGCATTCAAGCCATAAAGAGAAGCTAAAAGACAAGTGATAAATACCTAACTAATGAAGGCTTAGCCTGTCTCGCGAATTGTTTTAGATTTCAAATGCACGTGGTGTGAATGTTGTAAATATAATACGGATTTCGGAACAACGAACATAATTATGGTACTTACTGCACAATCCTTACAAACGATTTTGTTTTTACAATTAAGAAAATCCCTAAAACAATCTGCACAAGATTCAAAATGTCAAACATGCACAAGGTTTGGCGGTGGAAACGCAAATTGATATCCTCACAGAGTTGTGCATGTTTTATTGTGAATGTTTTTTGGTCGAAACCTACGGTTACGTCGATACCTATAAATAATAGGTTATTTTATAGAAATAACAAATTTTAACCTTCTTCAATCGACTTAACGCGATCTTAACAATGTCGTCGGTTCATCGGGTGGGGGCCGTCATACTATCGCTCTCCGGTTCGTGGTCGCCATTCGGGAAGTTTCTTTTCCCAATGGTTGCCAGTTCTGCGAGCTACGAGTATGTGGCCAGTTCACTGCCATTATGCCACTTCAAATCGCTATTTTTAGAGCTATTAACCTTCGTTTCTACGGGTTTCTACGTTTCGGACTATTGCAGTGTCACTAAAGCAATTAATTTCTATGCTCAAATTCCAGTCCAGATTCAATACAAAATCGATTGTCTCGCGTAGATCAGTGGCATACCAAAGGTTAAAAATTCCCTAGATCTGGCGACAAAGTATCAAAAACGGCAACACTGATGTCAGGTAAGTAGTCAACTGCGGTCAGGTGCCCTACGACTTGTACAAGGGATGTCCTAATGAACGCCACGGACGATGGGGTTAAAGTGGCGAGGTTCTATTCGAACCTACTCTAGAGAAGTTGTTGTCCGCAAGAAGAAGAAGCAGTAAGATCGTTTGGAGCAAAGAAACCATTTTGTACTAGGTAGGTACTTTGCTCAGAGATGTAAAACATCTTTAGCGGCCTTCGCATGGAAATTGCAAGGATGTTGCAGTTGTCATATTTTAATATCAATATTAAGCGGGGAATTCACTAGACGGACATGCCCGCGGGCTGTTTGCACGGGCATGTCTGTCACCACAATACACTACACAGACTCATCAGTTTGTGGTCTCACTGGTCTGTGTCTCAACTGGCTACACGGTTTAACGGTAGTTGTTACGATGTCAATGAGACGAAAAAGAAAAGAATTTGTTGCAAACAATGACGTAAAATCAAAATTTAATTAAAAAAAATGTATTTAATTCTTCCCTTTTTGTCTTCCAGTAATATGTACTCAGGTATATTTCATAAACAAGGCTAAAAATTTTAGAATAATTTATTATCATTGACTACTTAATAATAAATCATTAAAAACGTCTGTACTGGCAGCTGTCGGTAGCTGGTGCCTGGTAGGTCTGAGAGCAGGCTGCCCACGATCAAATCCGGGCTTACCGCTAGGACGAGACAGTGAATTAGAACTAGACCGTCTCGCCCTGCCTCAGCGGAGGACGGCACACGGGGGGGTTTTTAGTGGGTTCGAGTCCCACATACCCCTTTCCGTCACCCCCGTGGCGGAAGGGAAGTGCGAGGGCATTTTCCCCCCCTAAAAAAAAAAAAAAAAGGCTGCCCACGATGATCATTCACGTACGGACATGTCTGTACGGACATGTCTGTACGGACATGTGCCCGCGCACGCAATATGAGATCGCGCGGACAAACAACCAGACTGACTGCGACGGTCCTACACTAGCAAACATTGCACAGACATTGCTGTTTTGTATCCCTTTTTATACTCATATACATATTAAAGGAGATAATCCATGACGTTGCTCAAGAAAGCTATAAAAAGCGAGCGCACCCGAAGCCGGGCCTCTTTCCGCTCCTAGCCTCCGTCGAGGAAACATCTCTCGTTCCTCTGTGTCCGACATACCTACTTTGTATTTTTATGTGTAAATGTGTAGATTGGTCATTTCCCTAATTACGAGTTAATTTTATCACATTATGTAATTGTGTTTAGTTGATTAAATTTTGAGGGTAAAAGTAAATGTTTTCAGTTTGTTATTCGTTTTGTTTTTTTTTAAGTGTTTTTAATCTGATCTCCCTAGATCAGAAGTGGGATTGCTCTCAAGCCCATATGGTCAAATGAATTTTATTTTTATGTACCCGCAATTAGAATGTTAAGAGAAATCATCAATTTTATGGTTTTCATTGCGTTTTATGGTTGTAAAACGCTTTGACCGTTCACTAATGTTGTTTAGAAATGGATAATTCGATCCATTCCTCAGTGAGTGAAAACAGGTCGCGTGAAGTGTCATCTATGTTACACTATCGGAGGTGATGGCAACAGATGTGCGTGCCATTGTGGCTGCCAGCTCGATCATCACGTCTACATGCCGCAGTCACGCCTGCGTGCACTGTCCCTAGCAGTGCAAGTGCCGGTTGCAGAGTTCGCGACCCCAGAGTTTCGGTGCCAGCTTGCGATGCTAGCACAACGTGTGAGCCTCTTTTGAGAGTGCTGTGTCGTCGTTGGACGTCACTGAACGCCTCATTGGAACGTTGAGCGTTAACCAAGGTTAGATCCAACCATTATTATGTTCCGATCTTTGATTAGGTTGCGTGATATCGATTCATAGTGAAAAGAGGTTAAATGAGCTTGTAGAATTGAACGCTGGAAGTACAGCGAGTGCTTATTCCGATTACTTAATTGTCTGAAGGGCTTACAGTGGATTTAACATTTTAAAAGAGTTGAAATCATTGTGTTCACGCAGAATCGATATCGCAACAATTTTAAAAGTGTGCCGACGGTTATGCCACGTGTGTGGATAATACCAGGCTCTTATTTTGTGCCCTGTCATTGCCAAAAGATCTTTGCGTAGATTTACTGATCGAAAACGATCGATTACTAATGAAAGGTCAAGACTTATTTTTCCGAATGTTTATTGTGTGTATGTCTGGGTTACCCTTGACATTGAGAACTTCTTCGAAGTGCTTATTTGGTTTTGTGTTTTTCAAGTGTATCGATTTGTTTTTTTAGTGTACCCTACGTATTCCTTCTGCAAACAGTTACGGGATTGGCTGCGTATACGCCATCAGATTATTTATCTCGTTTGCAAAATTTAAGGAGGTCACATGTTTATGGATAAACATGCTCATGAGTGGGTATGATCAGCATTGGTCAGGTAAGCCGAACGTGTCCAAATTCTTAGATGAGGCACTGATGGTTTTTATACGTGCTTTTGTTGTTGGCAGGATACAAGTTCATGCTACAAGCGTACGCGCTTGGGTTGGTAGCGTGGTTCTGCAGCACTTCTGGGTCACGCGCTCTTAGTGGTGTCTGGCCTACACGTTGCTGCTGGGTGCTTGTGCTGTGCCCTGGCACCTGTGTCGCGCGCTTCTCTCTCCGTGTCCTGGCGCTGGTGCAACGCGGCTCCTGCATGCGAGGGCCGTACCGTGTGGTGAAGGTTCTCCCACATGGACGCTACGAGCTGCAGCTCCTGGCTGGCTCTTATGGGAAGTCGACCCAAGCGGCGGCAGAGTACATGGTGCCGTGGCGGGGAGAGTGGACTCCTGATGTTTGTGCTGCCTTTTTTGAGGTTGAGTCGGAGTTTGGCATCAGGTGCCTGACTCGACTCGAAAGAAAGTGCCTCACGTTGTGCCTCCTTTCTTTGAAGGGTGCTTCTAGCCTCGCCTCACGTTGTGCTTCTTGGCTTGATTCACCCTGGTTGAGCTGTGCTTCACGTTGTGCCTCCAGCTCAGTGGTAGTTAATCTTATGTTAAGTAATGCTTCACGTCGTGCCTCTGGCTTTGCATAAGATTAACATGGCTTCGCGTTATGCTCAGTTATGCGTCACGTATTGCCTCTTGCTTTGCATATAGCGTAGTTGGTTCATAACTTAGTCATTGGTCGCTACTTTGACTCTGTTATGGAAATCTAGTGGTAACTAGATCCCTTTCTTATTACTTTTCTATTTGAAACATTTTATTTTGCTTAAACATGATGTTTCTGTGTACCTATGTGTGTTTAAAATGTGTGTCTGTGTGTTTTGAGCAGATGCAGTTACTGATGACGAGGAGTCCACAGTGGCTACTACTCAGTCGCTCCTGGCGGTTGACCGGCAGTCGCCTGTAGTCGCTCAGCCGGCTGCTAGCGATATCCAGCAGCCCGGTACGTCAGGAAGCGCTGAGAGGTCGCCGCGCGCCGACGACGCGAACGGCGCCGCAGAGCCGTTTGCCGGCGTCTCACCCCACGAAGAGGACCAGCCAGGAGAAACTCTATGCATGAGGTCGAGTCTCGACAGCCCGCGACGAGAGCTATCCTGCTCAAAGGAGGGACTGTCCATGCCGTTACTGGACTAAAAACTAACAGAGACAAAAGAGCCCGAGGACGGACTCCTGTCAGGAGAGGCCGTAAAGGAGATAATCCATGACGTTGCTCAAGAAAGCTATAAAAAGCGAGCGCACCCGAAGCCGGGCCTCTTTCCGCTCCTAGCCTCCGTCGAGGAAACATCTCTCGTTCCTCTGTGTCCGACATACCTACTTTGTATTTTTATGTGTAAATGTGTAGATTGGTCATTTCCCTAATTACGAGTTAATTTTATCACATTATGTAATTGTGTTTAGTTGATTAAATTTTGAGGGTAAAAGTAAATGTTTTCAGTTTGTTATTCGTTTTGTTTTTTTTTAAGTGTTTTTAATCTGATCTCCCTAGAATATATATACACTTATACTTTGGCAGTTTTCCCTTTCTATATTGTTATTCTCACACTGTTTTTTCATTTATTGTGGTTGCGGGAACGTACCCACCTACCTTATCATGCTCGGGTAGTGTAACAAGGTTCGTACTACTAGGTACTAATTTTCTTGTCTACTTTTTAATCATGTCTGGTGGATAGGTTTTCCGTGATATCACCTTACGGCTCTGGCGGAAGACCAGCGTTGGTTGCCAGTCATCCAAGTCTATGCAAGTCTATGCTGAGCCAGGGTACGTTTTTACGGCACACTAGATTTCCTTTGTACCTAGTTCACTTATACTTTACTACTTTACTTAGCACATAGTTTCTAGTTTAGTTAGTATTTAATTAGTCTGTATTTGTTTCTGTTCTAATATGTGTTGTAAATAAAAAGTATTCTTATTCTTATTTTACTCAAAGAAGACTTTATTTTGATTTTAAAAAGAATTTAAACTGCATTCAAAGAATTTTGAATAATCGCCTGTCTGAACCGGGAATCGAACCCACCAAATTGAAAAAACATAACACCCGTTAAAGACTTATTTATTTCCAAGTAACATAGCATCTTAAATAAAAGGAAGTCCATGAAATTTTAAGAAAATTTGCCTTTCTTTTTACTTATTGTGATAAATTGGTTGGCTCGCTAATGCCGAAAGAGCACTTAACCGTCATTAAGAGACATGTTCAACACAAAGCATTTTCTAGTGAAATTCAATTAATATTGTTCATTGAAAGAAGCGGATGGTGCCAAAATTGAAGGTAGTTTGCACGTAACTAACAACTATTTCTGAGAGTTTTATACCTAGTGGTGAGTGACGGTAAGGGGAAATAATGGGGAGTGTAAACTATTTCTAAAGAAAGCATTTATTTAGGATTGTAAAAACGTTTATTAATAATAATAATAAGGAACGACGGTCGTGTAAAACCGCGGTTTTCGAGGATCACGAGTTTCTTCAAAACTTGGTTTCGGTGTGAGTAAATAGGTACTTATCTATTGTTGAAAGGTACATAATATATAAGATTGTGATTGATAGCAAAGTGGCGGATGCAGTGAGAGCTTGGCGAAATACATGATGGATGTATTTCGACAAGCTATATTTCGTCCTCACATCTACATTAGCGAGGACGTGAGTGTAGAGGTGGTGTTGTGCTACCTGTACTAACTCGTATTCGAGTGTAGATAACCCATCTATCTGGAATGTCTTGCTTGTTTGGGCTAGAAGTTCATATCTGGAAAAAAAAGCGTGTGCTAGTCGGTTCCGACCATGGCGACTGTAGATAGGTAATATTATATATTGTACTAGCTGTTACCCGCGATCTCGTACGCGTGTACCGTGTTTTTGGCATATAATCAATTTCAATCTTCAGTGCGATTCAGCCTTTTTATCATTTTAGTAGTGACATCACATCAACGTACTTTGTTCTTTTTTTGATAAATCTGTTTCCTGACGACGCGACGTAACTCACGTAACGTCGCCCTCTCGTGTCGAAAAATGTGGTGTCACTAATCCCGTTTATAATTTATTAAACCTGTAAGCCCTGTTAATTTTTCGGGATAACAGTAGCCTATTTAAATCCAAATTAGTTGAGTTGTTTTGGCGTGATTGAAACACAAAAATCTAAATTTTCGCATTTATAATATTAGTAGAAGGTGGGATAATTGAGGTAGTAAGATGATGAACAGGACCGATTAAAATCTTACAATCTGTATAATATTTTACGGGGATACCTACCTTTTAGGATTGGGCATACATTTCTTGTGGCCCAACGTTGCGTACCGGGCGATTGACATCTTATACCTTGCCACGTGGTAGTTGACATTCTTCAGCCTGAGAAATAAGCAAAATATAAATGTCTTCGTTACCTATCTATAGGTCCCGGCACGGTTTAATAGTTCAAGCTCAAGCTTAAGTTTGAGCTCCACTCGAGGTCAGATACACAGAATAAATAAATAAATAAAAACTTCATTAACGAAAGGTAGAGCGTACAAAATGATATAATAGAATACAGAAGTCGTAGTACATTTGGAACGTGACAAATCACATTTTCATTTTCTGTTTTCCAATGAAATCTTCCTAGCTGGATTACTCACAACCATGCAAAACTAAGGTATAACTAACCTGCAAAACAAGTCATCGTCTTCGCCTCCCCAGCCCCAGTACTTATTAGAGAAGCCATTCACTTTGGTGAACTGCTCTTTAGTCATTGCTATCACTCCGCCGAAAATATCATCAAACCGAATCCTGGAATCACGAGTTAGTGAGATTAGGTGACTGAAGTAAGTTTTCTTCGCTCCTCTTATGTTATTGCGAATGGCTTGCTTCACTCGCACAAAAAATTACAAACAGAAACGTTCAGAAAATATTCGCAGCAAAATTAGCACTTCTGACTTTAAGAAAGAAAGAAAAATTGTTAATTCAATAAACTAAATTCATTAGCTTGACTTGAAGTACCTACTCCTCTGATGATCATGGGCCTCCTCATAGTTTTACAGGAAATATTATTTTGAGCATTCTCTATCCAAAGACTATTACTCCCAGCTATGTAGGTAGGTACTTCCTCATCGTCATCATCATCGTGTATGTAGGTAGGTAATAGATAGGTACCTATTTATACCGATCCACTGCTGGACGTCGAGGATTTTATAAGATGCACAACTGAGCCCGTTTTCGGCTCTTTTAATCAAGAAGGTAAGTTAAGTACCTACCTATCTATGCTATTATGCTATATTTGCGTTACATTTCGCAGACTTTCGTCTCATTTTCCCAGAAAAGTGGAACTTATTGAAATAGAAGCCAACTCACTTGAAGTCGTATATGTCAATACTAGCAGACATGTGGCGCGGTTGGCGTGGACACGAGTACAAGTTGCGAGTGTCCAAAGGCAGGAGATCGATGTCGTGAAACACGAAGCATTGCCAACCACTGTCCAGCCGCTGGCTTTCCATGAAACCGACGTTCTTCACCCTAGCCCGGTTGAAGTCTTTGCTACCTATAAATAACAAAACTAGTTAGGTAACAGGTCACAGGTTAGGAAAACATTATCCTAGCCTTCCCATTAGTTTTATGAATAAGAAATTTACTACGTTACCTTAACAGCAGTTTGAGAGAGAAGTGTGAAGGTTAGTCGGCTGCAGAAAAACGCGTCAGATACGAACTTGTACGTTTCTTACCGCCTCTATGAGGAGCCTCGGTCGTTCGGTTGGAAGTTTTAGTTCGGATCGGAAGCCTCGGTGGGCGAGTCCATTCGCACTTGACCGGACTTGTTTTATTTATTAAAGTGCTAAAACTTTGATATGGGTGTCGTTTTCGAGTAATTTTGGGACGTTGATTCCGGAAATGTCATCCATTTTAAAATTCAAGATGGCGCACACCTTTTTTTTTCAAAGAGTTGATATGGTTGTCGTTTTCGAGTAATTTTGGGACGCTGATTACGGAAATGTCATCCATTTTGAAAACAAATATGACGCCCATTTTTTTTGTTTTTTAAAATTGACATTGGTTTCGTGTTTGAGTAATTTTGGGATGCTGATTACGGAAATGTCATCCATTTTGAAAACAAAGATGGCGCGCATTTTTTTTTTCAAAAAATTGATATCATTGGATGTCGTTTTCGAGTAATTTTGGAACGCTGATTACGGAAATGTCATCCATTTTGAAATTCAAGATGGCGCACACATTATTTTTTTCAAAAACTTGATGATATGGTTGTTTTAAATTTAAAATATGCGATAAATTTAAAATATGTATATAAGAGATAAATAGTGATTATATATTTTGGCTTTAAAGACATCAATAGAAGATGCCTCGCGATAGAGATGAGGAATGCTGTTCCAGAGACGAACGGCAGTTACCGTAAAGGAGTCAGAGTAACTAGAAGTGGTATGTACAGGAGTGGTTACCCTTCGGTTGAGTGCAGACCGTACAGGGCGATTGTCATCATAAAGTGGCATAAAACGTTCTTTGAGGTAGTTGGGGGATTGGGGGTTTTTCAGAATGTTGTAGAGGAGATCTAAGACATGAACATCCCGGCGCCTTCTGATCTCCAACCACTTTAGTTGCAAACGATAAGCAGATACATGGTCGTACTTACGTAGCCCATGTATGAAGTGGATGCAAAGG
Source organism: Eulithis prunata (assembly GCA_918843925.1). NCBI lineage: Eukaryota > Metazoa > Arthropoda > Insecta > Lepidoptera > Geometridae > Eulithis > Eulithis prunata. The sequence goes on along the minus strand of OU974014.1, from coordinate 1,311,053 downwards.
TTTTGCAACCTTTTGAGCTTATTTAACTGGTCAACTCAATACGTCATTCGAGTAAATTTTTATTGCGTATTTTGCTTTCCCGTGACTTTTCAGTGACGTAAGTCAACAACGAAAACTCGCAGGTCACTAGAAAAGTTCCAATAAACTATCTACCTTCCGTTTGTCGTGCATGATGATGATGGATGGTTTTGTGTTGAATTGAAGTCGGTTTCTCTAGTTTTTTGTGTTTACAAGCTTTGGTAAAACGGTGCTATAGAACATAGAATAGAACTCTCTAAAGTAACTACTACTATTTAGTTAAATGAGGAATGACCAAAACAGCAAAGGCTATATAGGGAACGTGTTCTCGGGTTAAGACAGTTATGATAAACCGTAGAGTGTAGTAAAATATAATGAGGAAAACCAATACTTTACGAAAAAATCTGATAAGCAGAACACAAAGACAAAAAAACTTCTCTAAGCTTCTGGTTTTCGTATATCTGTAGCCACATCGCTTGACAGGATAAACCTTATGCTGGGCAGCGAAATAATGTAACACGTCACCAGAAAGCAATTCAGAGCTAAAAATCGGGGGACTTTTTTATGAATAGTTTATCTCAATGCAAAATACCCAGGTCAATCAAAACCAATTTAAAGGATTATGTTATGTATGTGTGTGTGGCTGCGCCCACCACCTCGTCTACCTACCTGCAATAAATCAGTGCTAAGCTAACCAGCGGTCGTATCACTTGTCCTAGCTCCCGTCTTCATATTTAACAGTGGCGACGATCTACCCGCAATTGTGTAAAAAAATCGTTGAAAATGTCCAACTCTAATGCGCAATACGGAATTTTAAATACGTTCGATCACACTATACAGACGTGGAAGACGTACAAAGGTCGCATTACGCAGTATTATGTTGCAAATGAAATCAACGAGAAGACGGACACCGAGGGCAAGAAGAGAAAGGCGATCCTTCTCAGCGCACTCACAGAGGGTACCTACAAATTGGCAACGGATTTGGCATTGCCTAAGGACGTTGTAGATGTGCCCTACACAGATATTTTATCACTTCTGGATAAGCATTTCACTCCCAAGTGCGTCGGGTTTGGTGAGCGTCACAACTTTTACGCGGCCGCTCAAGAGCCGGGTGAAACTCATTCACAGTGGGCTGCGACTGCTGCGAGGCTACGAGGGCTGACTGCTAAGTGTGCGTTTCTCAACGTCGAAGAGGCGCACCGTGACAAGTTTATCATGGGGTTGCAGCCGGGCAAGGAGAAGGAGAAGTTGTACACGAAGGAGCTGGATGACCTCACGCTGGTCAAGGTCCTGGAGATGGCTGAGAATCTGAGCCGAGCGCGCTCCGCCATCGCCGCCAGAGCTGGTCCCGCCGCCGGCGCAAGCGCCGACTCACATCAGCTTTTCAAGATCGCAGATAACGGGAAAAGTGCTGGTGTAGGGAAAGTGAAGTGCAGTGTCTGTGGTTATAAGAATCACAAAGCGTCAGAGTGTAGATTCGCAAATTATATTTGTAACAACTGTCACGTAAAAGGCCACCTGCGTAAAATGTGCACGAAAGTGAATTACGTAGTGATGGATGACGGTGACCAGGGTGAGGATGATGAAGACGATGACGGTAAGCTTTATTATATCCGATCACTTAGGAGAGAACCCATGGTAGAAAGAATTAGCATTCACAATAAATTTTTTAGATTTGAAATTGACAGTGGGTCTGCGGTAACGGTAGTTTCGGAGGGGTTTTACAATACTCATTTCAAAGATGTGCCATTATCAAGTACATGTAAACAGCTGATGACGTATAATGGAAGGAAAATAGTATGTCTAGGCACATTACGGTTACCAGTGTGCTACGCTGGACAAACACACGATATCGTTTTATTTGTGGTCCGCGACGGGGGGCCACCCCTCCTAGGTAGGGATTTCATATCACGTTTTAATTTGCAGCTAATGCCTATAAATTACTGTTCAGAATCAGATTTTTCGTTAAATAATTTGCAGCAACAATACTCGGAACTTTTTTCAGATAAGCTAGGTAAATTCAAGAAATACAAAATAAAGTTGTCATTGAAGGATAACACGAAACCGGTTTTTCGTAAGGCGCGCCCCGTAGCATTTGCGCTGCGCGATAAGGTTTGTATGGGGGGTTTACACGGGTCGATTTTCGCCGTTCGGCGAGTCGCTTCACTAATTGCCTCACCAAGCTGCATCGCTAGCCCATTTACACTGGTTACTAAAATCGCATGCGGCTCTGTCATTTCCATCGAAAATGTTGAGCAGAATAGCCGTTTGTGCCGGAATTGAAATAATTTCAATAAAAAATAAATATAATTGAATAAATTCATGGTTGTTACGATACATGTACACAGAAACGCTGTAGTAAATAAATACACGTGCGTGCGCGAAAAACCTTCATGCGGCGGGCGATCGCCTGCAACTGATCGTTTACACGGTCGATTTTAGTCACCAGTCGCATGCGGCCGGTTGCCGCGCGGCCAAAGTCGGATGCTACCCAACTTTGGGGCTTGCGGCTTTAGTCACTTGCAACTTAGCCGAATTGCCATTTAGATGGTCGATTTACACCGCGCGGCAAAAATCGTGCGGCTTTAGTCACCCGTGTAAACCCCCAAAGAAATCGATAGATTGGTCGATTTAGGCATTCTACAACCAATTGAACACTCAGAATATGCGTCACCAATAGTTCCTGTTTTAAATAAAAATGGCACGGTCAGGTTGTGTGCAGATTATTCGGTTAGTATAAATAAACAGTTATTAGTAGAGAAGTATCCACTGCCCACCACAAATGAGTTATTTTCTAAAATCCATGGGGGACAGCAGTTTAGCAAACTTGATCTATCAATGGCATATTACCAATTTGTGTTAGACGATGAGTCACGGAGCCTCACTTGCATCAACACAAGTCGCGGGTTGCTTACGTATAGTCGGCTAGTCTTCGGGTTAGCTAGTGCGCCCGCTATCTTTCAACGCGCGATCGAGGGAGTGTTGTCAGGTATAGATGGAGTGTTGTGCTTATTAGACGATATTATACTAGTGACTGGAAAGGATAGAAAGGAACATTTAGAAAAATTAAATGCTGTTCTTAAGCGTTTACAGGATGCTGGGTTAACGTTACAGAAGGAAAAGTATAGTTTTTTTCAAAATGAAGTCAGGTACTTAGGCTATATTATAACGAAAGATGGTCTAAGAAAAGAACCAGAGAAGATTAAAGCTATGGTGGAAGCACCAGTCCCCACTAATGTTACTCAGCTGCAGTCATTTCTAGGACTCATTAATTACTACATGAATTTTATACCTAATGCATCCACGGTTCTAAGTCCTTTATATGAGCTACTAAAAAAGGGTACTAATTGGAGCTGGAGTGCGATTCATAACACAGCTTTCCAGGAAGTTAAAAAATTGATGACTTCGGAACAGGTTTTAGCGCATTTTGATCCTAACGCGAAGTTAATATTAACCGTAGACGCTTCTCCGAGTGGTTTGGGGGCTATTCTGTCTCAAGTAGGGTCAGACGGGGCAGAACGGCCTATTTCGTTTATGTCACGAACTTTAAATCCAGCGGAGAAAAGATACGCTCAAATACAAAAGGAAGCAACCGCTATTGTTAACGGCGTGCGACGTTTCCACCAATATTTGTATGGTCGATCTGAACCGTTTTATTTTCGAACGGATCACAAGCCGCTTTTGTCTATTTTTAGCCCTTCTAAGGGAATACCTGAAATGTCTGCGAATAGGTTACAGCGTTACGCTTTATTTCTAAGTAGCTACAACTACAAGATAGAATACGTGCGCAGTGCTGATAACAGCGCGGATTACTTGTCTCGCGCGAGCTTGCCGCGGGCGGTGCATGCATGAGTGTGCGTGCACTGAACAATGCCGCTGTTGTGATTGTGAAGTAGCATATGATCGAGCTACTTACGTGTGTTTTGTAATTGACGGTAGTATGCCCGTTACTTTGGATAAATTACGCAATGAAACAAATAATGACACAGTGTTGACGCAAGTGAAATGATTTATTTTGAATGGTTGGCCACCGAAAGTTAAGGATATACGTCTAAATCCGTATCATTTGTGTAGATCACAATTATCGTATGAGAATGGCTGCATCATGAGAGGTCATAAGGTAGTTATACCCGCGAGTTTGTACAAAACTATGCTAAAGGAGCTACATTCTTCACATTTAGGTATAGTTAAAACTAAGGCAGAAGCTCGTTCAAGATTTTGGTTCCCTGGAATTGATCAGGCAGTAGAAAATATGATAGGTTCGTGTGACGTGTGCATCCAGCTGCGCCCCTCGCCCCCGCGCGCTCCCCTCGCTCATTGGGAATTTCCGCCGTGTCCTTTCTACAGAATACACATCGATTTCCTAGGTCCGATTAGAGGTTGTACTTATTTGGTAGCAGTAGATGCACATACTAAGTGGGTAGAAGTGTACAATATGAGTACTGCTACGACTTCGGCAGCAGTCATTGGGAAGCTTTGTGATTTTATGTCGAGGTTTGGGGTTCCAAAAACAATAGTAAGTGATAGTGGCACAGCTTTTTGTTTGAGAGAATTTGAGTTATTTTGCGGTTCAAATGGTATCTCTCACATAACATCGCCCGTGTATCACGCCCCTTCGAACGGCCAGGCAGAAAGTTTTGTAAAAGTAGTGAAAAAGGGAATAAAATCGTGTTTGTTATCGAGTAATACAGCAAAGGAAGCATCGGTAAAATTACTAAAATATCTAATGGATTATCGTAACTCTGTTCACACTACCACGGATTTGTCCCCTGCACAGTTAGTGTTTGGTCACAAGTTAAGGTCGCGTCTAGATTTCATTGATCCGAAATCATCGGCACCCTCGTCACCCACTCTATCTGACCATGTTAAAAACCAACAGTTTATGCAAACTAAGCAGCAAGGGAAAAATAAGACAAAATCATTAAAGAAACATGATATTGGTACTTTATAAAAAAATTATTAACAAAACAAGTTATTCATGGTGTAAAGGTGTTATACAAAAAAGAATAGGTAAAGTTTTATACATTGTCAAAGATATAGATAGCTCTGAAAGTCATAAAAGACACATAAATCAATTGATGTTATACAAAGGGACAAGTAACAATAATGATGGTAATGATAACAGTTCTAATGGGAACTTACCTGGCCCACCTTCACCAGCGTCGTCACCGTCGCTGCCGCCATCGCCGTCACCGTCACCGCCACCGCCGCCGTCACCACAGCCGCCTCCACAGTCGTCGCCTCCGCCGTCGCCGCTGCTGCATCTGCAGTCGCCTCCGCCGTCGCTGCTGCCTTTATCGTCTATGACCATACCTTCAGTGGCTGCATCAGAGTCGTCTGTACCCCAGCCGGAACTGTTGCCGCGCAGCCGAGGGAGAAGAGAGGAAATATACGAAGCGAATGATGACCGACAAGTTAGTTCGAATATCGAGGTGGGTGAAACAGGAACGAGTCACTCGGTCTCAGAAGATGAGTTTCACGAAGCAGAAAGTGAGGTCGGTGCCCAGAAGGAACCACAGAATGAAGGTTCGATAATTGGTGAAACTAAGAAATTGTTACGAAGGCGTCCCGAGGTTAATTATAAGAAGTACTTTTAGATTGTTAATTTAGTAGGTAGTTAATTTAGCTACCTTAGGTAGGTAGTTTTAATAGTATTTTGTACTAGAGGGAGAAATGTTATGTATGTGTGTGTGGCTGCGCCCACCACCTCGTCTACCTACCTGCAATAAATCAGTGCTAAGCTAACCAGCGGTCGTATCACTTGTCCTAGCTCCCGTCTTCATATTTAACAGATTATTAAAAACCTGAAGTTAATAACGATTTTATTACTTTTTATTACCTTCTTGTTCAATGATGAAAATCCCATACTCTATTTGCTGTTTCATAAGGAACGGATGCATGTGGTTCAGGAAAATGGCTAAATGCTTCTGACGATCCCTGCCAATACACGTTAGTATTAATCTATGCATCAGTCTAAAGAACTTCACTCCTGGACAATACCTTCGGAGGTACCTATGGACGCTACTAACATGAACTAAGAATGGATACTTACTTAGAGAAAAGTGGTCTTGTAAATGGTACAAATTCTCACCGGTATGGCACAATAATAGCGACTTTGTGTCGGGCAGTGCAGTTTGGCGGGGCGTACCTTCCGCCCCATTGGATTTCAGGAAACTTCTTATCCACAATATCAAGTTCCAGATCAGTCTTGTTTACATGTATTGGGCCTGAAAAATAAAAACAATATTAGTGATAACAGACTGTATTAGCAAGCAAGCTTGTATGAGTTAGTGGCCAACTCCGGTGACGGAGTGTTTAGGCCGCTTTAAGGCCTCCGTCGTGGCTTAACGACTGCTAGAGCCGGGACCGACAGTTTAACGTGCCCTCCGAAGCACGGAAGCGCTCGATGTAATGCCACTAACGGTCACCTATTCAAATTGTGACTGCGCAGAACGTCGCTTAACTTAGATAATCAGTGAAGATTGACTAAGCAAACTACGCCACAAGCGCTTCATAAATCGTACCTACGTATTGACTTAAAAAGTTGGCTAAATGTTAGACAGCAGTTTAAACACAAAATGCCTACCTATAGCTCGTCACGCATCTAAGAAGGAAAGTCAGAAATTAATTGATCGAGTGAGCGAAGCGAACGAAGATCTTAGTTACAACTTTGGCAAAAACATTTACAAAATTTGGTAGGTCTACGGATAGTATTCTTAAGTTTTACTGGTTTGTAAAACGAAGTAAATCGGTCAAGGGGCTGTAAAGTTAATAAGGATCAAAAGAGAGTAAAAAAAATGTCGTACAAAATTATCAAGTGGGGTGTCATATGATAGGGCTTTATTTAGACATTCCAAAACTGTTTTAGTTTTTGAGTTGTAGTGAAAATTATAAAATTGACTAAACCAGTACAACGTGAGTTACCATTCCTTAGTTTCAATGATTTTGTAGTTCAAGTAAGACTGGTATTTAGCAGAATCAGATGGTCGTATCGAAGCGACTTGCAAAGTGTGCAGCCATTGTTAAAAAGAATCGTAGGTTTTATTATTCACCGACTCAAAAACGGAAGGGGTGTTATAAGTTTGACGGCGTCGGTAAAAAAGATGATTTATCTTGTACTAGGTGCCGCCCGCGACTTCGCTCGCGTCCCATTGGACCCGTTATTTTTTCGGGATAAAACGTAGCCTATGTGTTAACCCAGGTCACGGACAATATATATTCCCAGTTTCATCACGTAGCCTATGTGTTAACCCAGGTCACGGACAATATATATTCCCAGTTTCATCCAAATCAGATCAGTAGTTTTTACGTGAAAGAGTAACAAACAAACATCCATCCATCCATCCATCCATCCATACTTACAAACTTTCGCGTTTATAATATTAGTAGGTAGGATCTGAATCTGAGTAGTTTGGTGAGAATTTGTGAAGCCGTTTCTTAGATAAGGGGATATTTATCTGAATACCTACCTATTTTGAGGAATTTCACGCTTAATTGACAGTTTGAAACTTTTAGCTACCTAATCCCAAAGTTTTAAAATTAGATAAACTGCAGTCCATACTCCAAGATCTGATGATGTCCAGCAATTATGAATATCATGGTTTGGTATTATTTATCTGGAATCTCACGAGATCTCAGTTCGGAGCAAACTACTAGTATCGTGTGTGTTGACTAAAAACTTCGCCATTAAGTTACTAAGATTTCTTAAAGCAGTAGGTAGGTAGTCGAAATGAATTAAGGTGTTTATATGTACCTAAATCTGGGGGCATCTTAGCACAGAGCGGCAGCGGTGGATCCGTCTTCTTGATCGCCTCCTCCGTCGTGTCCAGGTTATGTAACCCCTTCATAATCTCCTTTATAAACATCGGGGTTCCAATATATGCTGGACTCTCTTTCACTCCTGGCTGAACTGTCGTGTTCCCAGTTAGATCCTGCCTTTCTGTTATTACCTCTGTGTTTTCTGTTTCGTTATGTGTTATATTAAACTTATTTATAAATACTGTAGTGTTTTTGGGGTCCAAGTCTTTATCTGCGGGGTTTTCTTTCGTAGACAGTTTAGGCCAGGTTATTGATTTGTCTCCGTTTCTGTAATATATGGAATGATGAATGACTTCGAAGCATCTGGACAGATCAACGCATTTTGTGATTGGATACATTAGCAAGAGTGGTTATTGCGCGGTATTAAAAATTGCACTTAGATCAGGCAACCATAGAAAATACAAGATCTGATGAAAGTGGAATCTGATGGATGTGAACTGATCTTGAACAGAAAGCAAAATCTATTGTATCAAGACAGCATAGGTACGAACCTAACATTTGGCTGATTGGCGTTGAAAATCGGCTCGTAGAAGTATGTCCTAGAATGTGATGCGTACTCATCGGTAGTATTCAGTATACTACCAATGTGGTACTCGACAGCCGCCAACACTAGCACCAGCAGCAACAGAAGGCAGGGTGAGTGCCTCGTCCACCTGCAACACCGAACACCTATATGCCTGCGGCCGCCCATCCCAAAGAGATTGCAAAAAAAGAAGAGACGGGACTCCATAGACAAAAAAGAAACAGCAACGTGAAAAAGGGTTACCTTTTTGACCCACATGACGGCACCAAAACGTCACTGTAGACAATACTACAACATGTCAACAATGAAATAGGGATGTGCGCCTCTATATTTAAAATTAATCGATATCGATGAATTATCTAATGTACGATCCTACTAACAGCGTGTTTATTGCCAAGTGAAATAGTAATGGAACTCAATTTTTGGTTACCATTTTTGGCCCATCCGCCCATCAACACATACGGTTTGTCACCTTCACCAAAGAGAATGCAAAAATATCCTAGCGGAAAGAAGCCCAACGCCATATTATGTCAGAAGTAGTTACGGTCTACGTTCACTCACCTCAGTTTTAGGGGGATTTCGATAGAGAGCGCTAGTGCGGGAATGGCGGGAATTTTGAATCCCTAGCCTAGCCCCTAGGTATTTTGTTTCTTAAGAATTTTTAAAGAACTACAAAATTTCTTTTGTATTTCTCACCAGCTTGAATAACATTATTACCTAGGTGGGTTAACCCTTAATTCCATCCATTCGTGTTATTTCAATCAAATATTTACCACTGATTTCATTTCCATCATTTGTTACCCCAGTCCGACATCTAATGTCATTATCATCATCAATCAATCATCATCATCATCATCATCATCATCATCATCAATATATATAAAACTCTTTTGAAGCTGACAGAGAATCAACGCACAGCCTAAACTACAAGTCTTATAGGTATGAAATTTGGAGGGTAAATTCCTTATATAGTGTAGAGGCGCACTAAAAAAGGAATTTTGAAACGTCACACTCTAAAGGGTAGAACGCGAGCAACGCCGCGGGCGACGGCTAGTATTTCATAAACAAATTACGGAAGCATTTTAATAGGTGCGGAATATCGTATATTGCCACTATTTCCTGTTCATTATAATGGAAGTAGGGGTGGTCTGTGCTCGATCCTAAAATACTAAGAGCCCTTCGATTTATACCATCCATATTGTAACGTTACAGGGATCAATAGAGATCCCTGAACGCCACAAGTTAATTTTAAAGAGACCTACCTGTCTTAATTTTTGGAAGATCCTATCAAGGAAATAGGGGCAAGTAGGTGTTTACAGGTTTTATTAAGACTTACTTACAAGTACCTATTGTCCTTAGAAAGTTCACTTTTGTTACACGATCACTATCACTCGAGGATTTTATATTTAAGGTGACAGTGGTCGAGGTTCGATGAATGTATTTAGGAAGACTGGGTCGCGATACCATGATGAGGAATCCTCCCAAGATGAGAGGGAGGAAGGTGGTCAATGTAGTTAACCACAGCTGACGGAGGGGCCAACTCTGGCCACGGTGAGGAGTGTGGTGCTTAACACCTTGTTGTTGAATTTGAGTCTCACTCTCGGCCTCGATGCGGAGCTGGTGATGGAGTAGGGCCGCTTCTGTAAACTTTTGGTTGTGTTTTAATAGAGCTTCAAGGTTCTAGGCGTGGTTTAAGGTTTTACCATGTATCCAGAGGGTTTTAAGCAAGCTCACTGAGCCATAGGGCCTGAAAAATTAGACTTTTTCACCGTATTTCTCCATCGAAAATCCAGCTTAGACTGAAGCGCCCTACTCACACACCTGCCGCAGGGGCAATCTAGGGTGCATGGCGGTTGTGGCGATATCGGGAGTATCTCTACACACTTGCCTGCCGTGCAATGTTTCCGAGTAAGCTGAGCTGAGCACACGTGTTGAGAATGGCACCTGTATTATCGTCTATATGTTATACTATATATTATATGTATATTTTCAAAATTTTTTTTGAAAGCCGGCAGATCCATGTTGGTTTTGAGTTCCCCAAAAATTTCAAACATTAGTGTGAATGTTTGCTGCCTTGAGTCGCGGTTAAAATAATGTTTATGATTTTTATCCCACATGTGAGGTCGGTCTTTATAAACTTCTATAATTCGCGTCCAAACTTCGCGTTCGTTGTCGGCCGCCATTTTGATTGTACGCTATGTATACGTGCACTCCGTGGGACAGATACTGACAAACTGACTGAGAAATTGCCCCAATCGCGCTACACACGCAGCGACGGCAGGGACGACTTAGGGATCAAGGATGGTCTCGCGCTCCTGCCGCCCTGCCGCAGGGCCAATCCTCCAAATTGCCCCTGCATGCCTACACACATCGCAATTAAGGATGCAATTAAGGGTCATCCCCACTCCTACACCCTAGATTGCCCCTGCGGCAGATGTGTGAGTAGGGCGCTTGACGGCCGTCTCGCATCCGAATTTTGACAGACCATTTGAAGAGTTCTAAATTTCGTAGTGTTGTTTCAATGTTGACTGCCTAAGAGCAAAGAGTTCCGTTACATCTGAAAAGATCCTATATAAAATAGGTAGCATATAATTTTGTTGTTTGCAGCCGAAAGGAATTAAAAATAAGAGATTAGAAAATACAATATAGAATATACAATACTACATAGAAAATACAATACTACAATATCACAGACTGTAGCAGCAGTTTTGATACCTCCGAGGTCTACTGTGAATTGACACATTCGAATGTTCGGGCCCGACGGAAACCCGACCGAAGTTCCGATGGTTGCCTTACTACGAACAAAGTTCGGATTTGCTAAGTTCGGTCGGCACTATAGACAATCTGCAAAATAGTTTCGGACCGAACCAAATAAATACTAGAGTGGAACTTCTCATCGATAATTCGTCATTCATCATTTCGATGTAATCTAACTCTTATATTACACTGTTTTATAATGTTTTACAATAAGAAAATTGAACTTTGGTTTTGAATCAGTAAATAAAATTACGAAATGTTTAATATTTCCAAGAAAACAACAAAAGTCTAATAAAACTTACGTACCTACCTATTTCATTACGGCCTTTTTAGCCGATTGTCAAAATTACAAAAGGTAAACAAACAAGCTGTGTCCATATCATAATATCATAGAAAAAGAATACTCTTGAGCTAAATACTCTTAAAACGCTATTGTTGTGTTCAAATTGATTTGAAAAAAACATTCAACAATGTCTACACCTACACCAACAGCGGCCCAAGTCGATACACTCCTCAACTTCCTCGAGGAGCATCGTAATTTGGCTCGAGGAAACTTGAGGAGCATCGAGGGTCGCGCGCTGTCCCATCGCCTTTGGGATGAGATTTGCACCACGCTGAACGCCATGGGTGGGTGCATTGAAACGACGAAGCAGTGGCAGAAAGTAAGTTTTCTATTTTATTTTTTTATAGGCAGGTACCTACTTGTCGTTTTAGATAACATGATTTTATGTGTATGTATGCATTTAATATGAATTGATTATATATGAACAATTAATAATTCAAAAATTCATATATATTAGGTGTGGACAGATAAAAAATATCTGGTCAAAAAAGCAGCAGCGACTGCAGGGAGGTCTGCATCTGCAACGGGCATCGACGGCTCCTCCACTCTCCCAATGGGAAACTAAAGTAGTAGCTGTAATGGGAGATGAACATGCTCACAGAAGCATGGCAATCAAAATCACATTAAACACTTTATCATAATATAATTATCTTTTATTCAAAAACAAGTTACAATAATATTTAAAATTAATTAGGTTCATAGTTTCTTTCTAATAATTGCACTACTCTTTCCCTCTCTCTCTCTCTCCTCTCCTCAAAACATCTGTGACAGATATTGCATGCTGATATGCAACCTGCCGGGAGTTTTCGGCTTCCAAGTCGTTTTGGGGAAACTCCGGAGCACTCACTCCAGCCCTTATGCACATATTGTGCAAAACACAGCAAGCTAATATAATTCTGCCTGCTTCATCTGGGTGGTAGTAGGGGTATTATATCCTGGCAGAGTTCTTCAAACAGTGATCGACTGAGTCTGTAATTAGTAGCAAACTCTAAGTTAGGCACCAAATTGATGATGAAAGAGTCTGCGGGTTCTTCTGCGCTCCAAACGCTCTTCTTCGAGAGCCGCTCCCACTAAAAGCATACGTACTGCCATTTCCTTACAATTTCATATACTCTAGCACTTAGAACAACTACAAAACTCAATTTTTTTTTAACAAATTCAATATTTTACGACACTCACAAGGTAGCTATTTTGGTATCGTTAATTTTGACATAAAATCGACGATGAAACTCTGTCAAAATCAAATTATCGGTCTGACTTTTTTTAGTTCAAAGTAGGGTTTACGATACAATAAACGTCAAAATAAAGTTCGGTCGGATCGAATGGCTATGTGATCCGACCGACCGAATATAGTGGTAGTTCGTAGTAGGAAACGACCGAACATTCGGCCGATATTTCGGATTTATCATTTGGCAGTAGACCGGGCTAGGCTGCCGGCTTCGTAGAGAGGGTGAGGTTATTAGTCATCTTCTGTACATGGACGATCTCAAGCTGTTTGCACCAAAATTACCCGACTTGATGGAGCTGCTAAAAACCACACAGGTATTTAGCAGCGCCATCAAGATGGAGTTTGCTGTAGATAAGTGTGCGGTCTCACATGTGGAGCGGGAGAAAAGTTGTAAATTCTCCAAATTTGCAACTTTCCGAGACTATGACATTCGACTATGCACTCGGGACGGACGGAATTGCAATTGGTGGGATGAGAATTTGGAACTTACGATACGCGGATGACACCACCTTGTTCGCCACTAGTATTCCGCACATGGAACGCCTGCTTTGCAAGATGGAGACCATCAGTCTCGAATTTGGACTAAAGATCAACCGAAGCCAAACCAAAATGATGATAGTCGACCGCATCCGGGATAACTCGCCAGAAGTCACAAACATTGCAAACTGTGATGTGGTTAAATCATACATCTATCTCTTGGAGCATTGATTACTAATAGTGGTGGATGCATTGATGTCATGAAGTAAAGCGGCGTATGGCGATTTCTAGATCTGCGATGGACAAACTCAAGAAAATTTGGAGAAACCGGAACATAACCAAGGCCACTAAAACCCGGCTTGTGAGAGCTTTAGTGTTTCCCATATTTTTGTACGCCGCAGAGACGTGGACTCTCCGAGAAAGTGAGAAGAAGAAGATAGACGCTCTCGAAATGTGGTGCTGGAAAAGAATGCTTGGAGTATCGTGGACTGAATTTCGCACCAATCAGTCTATACTTCAAGAACTTGGCATCAAGCAGCGTCTATCATCCATAGTGCAGTCGCGCATTCTCACTTTCTTTGGACATGTGTTGCGTGGAGGGGAAGTCTCCATTGAACGTCTGGTGGTGCAGGGAAAGTTTGAGGGCAGAAGAGCGCGCGGCCGATCACCGATGAGATGGACGGACCAAGTCAAGGCTGCAATAGATGTTCCTCTGAACGAATGTGCCAGAAAAGCAGCGGTTCGGGAAGAATGGCGGAAGATTGTAAGACGGGCCACTGCTCCAATAAGACAACCACAACCACTCTGCCAAGAGCGATAGGACAAAGAAGAAGAAGAAGAGACTATGACACTCAAATCTCTCTCCGAGGCCGAGACCTATAAGTACCTTGGTATGTCCGAGTCGTTGGGTATTTCAGTAGAGGACATCAGGAAATCAGTGAAGGAGCGTTTCTTTGGTCGACTGACAAAAGTGCTTTTTGTCAGGCGGCAACAAGGTGCGTGCCTTCAATGGTTGGGTGATGCCTCTACTGATATACTCCTTTGGCATACTGGGGTGGACTCAGACTGTACATTCCGTGGAAATCGGGGGGTCGAGGCTTCTTAAATGTCAAGAACCTCCACAATCGTGAAGTGTGTAGCCTAAGGGATTACTTCCTCAACAACGAGTGCGGGATGCATCGCGATGTTGTTGAGGAGGTTGACTAGGGGCCTTACACCGCTCTCCTTGGCTAACGAGAACTGGCGTAAAGTCACGGTGCTGAGCACGGCGAATCGCGAGGGCGTATGAAAGATCAAGGAGCTGCACGGGAGGTTCAACAGGGCCTTAACAGGACCGGACGTGAACCTACTCGATTCGGTGAACTGGCTACGCTTCGGTGACCTCTTTGGGGAAACCGAAGGTTTCGCCTGTGCAATTGCTGTGCAATTGAACAACGTAATTTTTCGCGCATGGATGTGACTAAACTAAATGAGGATGCATCAGAATGTCGCTGGAGTGAGGTTGAGAACCTGACGTCGGTAGACGAGAAGGTCGAATTCCTTAACACTAATATTATATCCCTGTTTGATAAACATGATCCTGTTCATTCTGTTAAATTGAAACATTCTCCTTCTCCATGGATGACAGACTACATTCGAAAAGCTATGGCTAGGAGAGATCGCGCTTTCCGTAAATACAAACGCAACCGATGTGATGAAAATTGGTCTTTATACAAAAAGATGAGGAACCGTTGTAATCTAGTGGTCCGGAATGCTAAGAAACTCTACATCGCTGAACAGATCGACCTGTCAACTCCAGCTGGCCTTTGGAAATTTTTGAGGTCGCTTGGTATAGGTAACCTAAATGTCTTGTTTCTAAACTCTCATTTGATTTAGATACTCTCAATGCTTATTTCTCATGCAGCACCAAATTGGATTCATCTGCGAAAACTGAAGCCTTAACCGAGATTATTAATATAAACACTCCTGACATCCAACCCTTTGTGTTCTCTCACGTCACCCAGGATAGAATTCAGAAAACCATTATTTCACTTAAATCCAAAGCTGTTGGCAATGACAATATAGGTCGTATTGTAACAATGTGTTACAGTTAGGTAGCTTTTATCTAAATGTTTAAATTTCAAACCTTCGATTGAAGTCGGGCACAATCGTTCGCACTCGGGAATAGTCGGAAAGTACCGTTATATTATTTGCAAGCGCGCGCGGCGCATTCGCTCCCGCCCCTCGGGCAGTTGCCACTAGACCATTCCGAGAGACGGTTCACGTCACTTTACGCCAGCCAGAGCATTCTAGCCGGTTGAGCGTTTTATTGTTTTATAAAAAGTTAATACGTGTTGTGTATTCCCGATATAGGGTAAGTTCCGAATGGCACATAAACACTACAGTATCATGTTTTCGCTAGTTTTACATACTGCATTTTGCTTATTTTGTATTTTATTGTTACTCATAACCTTTAGTTTGCAGCTTCTCATTTCATTTAGTCGTTATTCATTATTGTACCTACCTATTGCAATATTCATAGCACATCAGCTGCCTAGCTAGCTACCTACGCGACCAACGGCCATTTCAATGTCACCTTTCAGTCACCTTGCAAATGACCGTTGGTTAATTTTTTCTGCCGTAGACTTTTACTGTATTTTTTTCATTATTAAAATAACTGTAGAATCATTTACCTAGATTGCATTCTAGCTTTCGCCCTTTTGCCTTTTCTTTTACACTTATGTAAACTCCGTTCTGAAGTACCACCACGGCAAAACTACACTACGGGTAAGGGAGTACTTACCTGGATGCGTCGTGATGCCATTGGTGGGTCCCCAGAACGGAGGTCTGATAGTACCAGACTTTAAGCAGATGGTATTCTCAATTCCAGGAACTCCAACTGGGTTTAACTCCTACTGGGTTAAACTCCAACGGTATTAAACTCAACTGGGTTTAACCACATCACGGTTCGAAGATCGAGCCTCTGCTGTATCGCACTTTATTGACTACCTAACCACCTCGTCGTCGAGTCCGAGGGTGATCGGACGGCGTTCTCCAGGAGGAGGATAGAAGAATACCACTCGCCACGTTCGGGATCGCCCACCACCATTCGGCCCGGACCTACCTACTATCTCAGGGGAGTGCTTCTCACTAAAATACGGAATCAGATCAAATAGGCTCACCACGACCTACAAATTTGTGTGCTCGTTCGGCTACCTAGTCGCCTACCTAGTTATAAATTAATTTCAATAAACATTGTAACGGAATAACCCTTTGTTTCTTTTTGTAAGCCAGAGGGCAAACGGAACACTGGCGCCCTCTTACGTGGTTCTTTTGATCTGTTTCCATTTTTAGTAGTACCTAAGTAGTTAGTTATTGTACGGTGAGTGGTTTATTTTTGTAAAACGTTTTTTTTTGGTTTGCAGTAACTGGTGTGAAAACTGTGATGTTTTGTTATTATATGTAAAATTACTAATAGTTTAATATCATTTAAAAAAAAAAATTATACAGTCAGGGACAAAAGTTTAATATTTTTTTGTAAAAATAATTAATTGTTTTATTTGTTCATTTTTCACACTAGTTACATTTCATATGTTTTTTTTTAGTTGTTTTTTCCATTATTTTCATATTAGTTTTATTCATCAAGCCAAAAACGTTCTGTTAAAGCTAATTGTAACAGGACGGAGTATTTATTCATCACTGATCAAATTTATGTGCCATTCTAAACTTTCCTACGGTATACTATTATTTATTATTATTATTATCAGCCAGTTTCATCCCACTGCAGGGCAAAGGCCTCCCTATCCCCCTTCCACCTCTCACGATCTAGTGCAGCTGCGGGCCAATCCTTCAAAAATGCGTCTAATTCGTCTCGCCATCTTAATCTGGGTCTGCCGCGTTGACGTTTACCACCATTGGGGGCCCATTCTGTTGTAGTTTTTGCCCAGAGATCGTCCGGCATGCGGCAGATATGCCCAGCCCAATTCCATTTCAGTCTAGCAGCTTTTTGAGTGACGTCAACGATTTGTGTTTTGGAGCGTAGTATTGTATTGCGGATGCGGTCGGTCAGCCTCACGCCAAGGATACTGCGCTCCATCGCTCGTTGACAAACCTCTAGATTGGACCTCTCTTTAGCCGTCAAAGACCAAGTCTGAGCGCCATATGTAAGGATGGGGAGAATTCATACGTCCATGAGCTTGCGTTTAAGAGAAAGAGGCAAGTCACCTTTCATAAGATCTTTCATAGCCCAATAGCTCCTCCAAGCGTTTTCGGTGCGTCTAGCAACTTCTTTTTCTTGTCTAGCCTGGAAGGAAACTATTTGGCCAAGGTATATGTAGTCATCGACGTATGCAATCTCCACACCACCAACTGCTATTTTGCGTTTAGCGCTATTGGTCATCAGCTTAGTCTTTGTCATGTTCATTTTCAGTCCAATTTCAAGGCTTGCTCTGCTGAGATCGTCTAGCATTTTTGTCAACTCTGAGGGTGAAGATGAAAATAGAACGATGTCGTCGGCGAAACGGAGATTGGTGAGCTTACGTCCTCCGACGACAATTCCCACTTCAGCCCATTCGGCTGCCAGTTTCCTGAATACTTCCTCAAGTGTAGCAGTAAATAGCTTCGGAGACAGCGGGTCACCTTGTTTGACGCCGTTTTGAATTGGGAAGGTGGGCCCTGTTGAATGGATCCTGATTGCAGCACTACTGCTGCAGTATATGTTTCGTAAAAGTTGAATGTATGTATCCTCTATGTTTTGGTTGCGTAAGGCGGTGAAAATAGAATCGTGAGTGACACTATCGAAGGCTTTAGAATAATCTATGAATGCTAAATATAATGGCAGTTTGAACTCTATGTGTTTTTCTAGTATTTGATTAATGGAATGGAGATGATCGGTAGTAGAGAGGCCATGACGGAACCCTGCTTGTTCAGGGGGCTGGTGCTGGTCAAGTATCCCGTCTATTCTATATTCTATAGTTTTAATAAAGGCTTTATAAAGGTGTGATACCAGACTTATGGGGCGGTAATTCCCTATATCAGCTCTATCACCCTTTTTATGTAAAAGTATAATGTTTGAATGGCAAAAATTTGTAGGCAAAATACCAGTGCGTAAGATATCATTAAAAAGGTTCGTTATGTATGGTAAAAGAGCTGGTTCTCCTATTTTTAGTGACTCGGTGGTAATACCATCTTCACCAGGACTTCTGTTGCATTTCATGCTAACGAGAGCGCGGTGAACTTCTTTCCCAGTAAATGGAGGTATAGTTTCAGCACACACATATTCGTCGTCTTGGTGAGAGGATGGACTAGGACAAGAATATAACTGTCCATAAAAATCTGTACATATTCGAAGCACCTTGTCTCTGTCTCCGTGCTTTACACCCGACTGGTCTTTTAAGCATACTATTGTAGACCTTCCCTTTCCAAGTCCCTGTTTAGCTGTTTTGAGAGATTGGCAGTTTTCTAGAGCAGTTTTTATGCGGTTTACGTTGTGGTCTCGTAAGTCTTTCCGAATGCTGCGTTTTGTTTCTTTGTTTTTTGCTCTATATTCGGGAGTGTAGTGAGTTAGCTTTTGTCTTTCCTCGATTAACGATATTGTTTTATTACTAAGTTTTCTTTCTTTTTGTTTTATAGTTTTTATTTTCGTACTAGCTTTTTGGATATTTTCTTTAATAACTTTGTATTGTGTATCTATATTATTCTCATTTTCATCAACATTTAAATAATTAAAACTGTTTTTTAAATCTATTACGAACTGTTCTTGGTTTTGCAGTAATGTAGTTCTATCTATTCTTTTGATGGTGTTTTTGATCATTTGGTTTCGTTGTATTTTAAGGTTTAGTTTTACTGTTGTACGCAAAGGCCTATGATCTGAGCTAAATTTAAATTTATTCAAAACTTCGACGTTCGAAATGCAGTATTTGTTCGAGGAAAGAAAATAATCTATTTCATTTCTAGTGACGCCGTCGGGCGAATACCACGTCCACCGACGGTGAGGCTTCTTGAAGAAGTAGGTGTTGCTCAAATTAAGGCCCTGTCCAAATGCAAATTGTATAAGGCGCGTGCCTCGTTCGTTCCTGGATCCTAAACCATGAGGTCCAACTACCTTGCAATTATCAAGGTCCTGTCTAATACCGACTTTTGCGTTGAAGTCTCCCATCACTATCGTCCACGTGCCCCTGTGTTCGTCGCAGGCCTTGTTTAGGAGGTCGTAAAACTCTTCAACTTCGTCATTATGATGTTTAGATGTCGGTGCGTAGACTTGCACAACGGTGAGAACTTTCTTTTCCGCTATGCGAAACTTGAGCAATGCTATTCTTTCGGAATAAGCTACAAATTCCATGATGTTGTGTCTCCATTTTTTGGATACCAAGAAGCCTACACCATATTGGCTGCCAGTGCCATAATAATAAAATATGTTGTTTGTTCGTTCTAGTGTTTCCTCGCCTTCTCGTCGTACCTCTCCTAGTCCAATGATATCCCAGTTAATGCTCTCCAAAGCATTTTCTAACTCAATTAGTTTTTCTTCGGTTCTTAATGTTTTTACGTTAAATGTTAAAATCTTAAGCCTATCGGTGTCCTTTAAACATGCGTTTGTCGTCTGACAGTTAATCGACCTCGCTCGGAGATTGTTTCGCCTCCTGGCTCCAAGGAGTGCTTGCCTACTGTCATCAGCAGCATTTCCTTGAGAGCCCCCGAGCACTTGGGGCAAATCTTTTGTTGTACTTGTCATGAGGGTTTGGGGGTTTTGGGGTTGGACTATTGATAACCCACCACGCTTGTCCAATGCGGGTTGGTGGGGCGCCAGAGCCTCGTTTGCTGATCGGCAGGGTGTACCACGGGCCGGTGAGGATGGCTTGAATTCCGAAAGATGTTGGTTGGAACTCCTTACACGGTATACTACGTTAACTTAATATTTTTTTTATTGTTTTTAAAATAATGTCGTCGTATCCCATTAAGTTTTTGTCCTTGCAAAAATCGGAGTTGGAGTATGAGGTTTCGGTTAGGGGTGAATCTCCTGCGAGTACTGTTGCCGATATTAGGAAACAGATTAGTAAGCTGAGCCAAATTTTTCCATCCGAATATATTTTGTGTTCCCATCTGGAACCTGCAGAGGATCTGTCAGGTACTTTAGAATTATTGGATAAGGTTAAGTTAAGACGTTAAGGATAGAAGTATTTTGTCCCGCATTGAAAATATTCTGCACCATTTATATCATCGACTCAACCGTATTTGCGTAGATGATGTTAGCGTTCAGAAACATTTGGAATGTTGCACCCAATTTAAGGAGCTTTACGAAAAATTTTCTGTTCTGAAGAAAACAAGCATCGATACTCTCGCTATAACAGATTCAACTTCAGAATCTCAGCTTTTAAAGACACCGATCAATGTTTCAGTTACTTGTGATGGTAGGAGTAAGATATCTTCAGAATTAGGTAGATTGAAGTTTGACGGTAAATCATGTGTGCGCTCTTTTATACAACGGGTTAACGAGTTTAGTGAAGCTCGTGATATATCTAGCTCCAAACTTTTATCCTACTCCACTGAAATTTTCGTAGATGATGCGCTCCATTGGTTCCGCAGTGTGAAGGAACAGGCGTCTTCTTGGGACGAACTAGTAGTTCTCTTGAAGCAAGACTTCGATAAGTCTGACTATGACTACCGCCTACTAGCTGAGATTCGTTCTAGGACTCAAGGTGAAGCTGAAAACATTACAATTTACTTGTCAATTTTGTCAGGCATGTTCTCACGCTTATCGAAGTCTTTATCAGAGGAGGATAAACTCGAGATAATTCTACATAACATTAGACCTTGTTACGCAAGTACTCTAGCTTCCGTAACGGAGATTAAAGCTATCGATCAACTAAGACTTTTATGTAGAAACTTCGAGAATATCCAATCTCGACTGCTTCAGTTCCGTGAACCATTGGCTTCCACGTCAGAAACCCTTGCACCTGAGTTTGCTTACAAACCAAAAACTAGTACTTCTAATAAACAAAAGCAATTTTATCCAGATTATAATAATAAAACTACAAATAATCATACTAAGCCTTATGTTAGTAATAATGTTAACGAAAAGTATTTACATGCTTTAAACAAAAATACTGCTGATGATGATAGGAAATTACCTTACTGTCCTAGGTGTCGTAACAACACGCATAGTTTAAGAAATTGTGAAAACACCGAAATCATGTGCTTTAAGTGTGGTAGGAAAGGCGTTAAGAAACCTGACTGTCCAGCTGCAATCAAGGTTCAAAAAACTAGATTTGCAGAATTGTAGTAGTCTGTCTACAAAAAGCAGTAACTTTGACAGCAAGGAATGGGATGAGTGGTTGGAAATTGTTCGTAGATTTTTCAACAGCTACAAAGTTGCTACAATTTTGCGAGATAAGCCATTGGGTGATACGAGACCTTACGTAGAGATTAAGATCAACGACATCACTGCTTCGGGTCTTCTTGACTCTGGCTCAGTAGTCACCATTATTGGTAATAATGCGCATGAGTCTTTACTTAGTCGTGGTCTAAAGCTAGTCACGGGAGAAAAGATGTCGGTCATTGCTGCAGGTGGTCAGTCACTTCATAGTATAGGTCATATTGACTTACCGATTACTTTTGATGGCCAGTTCCACATTATTAAGACATACGTAGTGCCAGGAGTGGAGTCTTCGCTTATTCTAGGAGTAGACTTTTGGCGCGCATTCAATTTATGTGTCAAGTATTTAGGAACACTGAAAGTCACTAATTTCCCATTAAACGACTTAAGTAAGAGTAAAATCCCAGAAACTTTAATTTATGCATATGATAATTTAGATGATTCGCAGAAGGCTATTGCAGACAACGTTGTTAACCAATTCAAGGACATTTATTTTGACCATAAGGGTTTAGGTAGGACGCATTTAATCACCCATCGTATAGATACCGGCGATTCTCTCCCAATTAGACAACGTTATTATAGGCTGTCGCCGGAAAAACAAAAGATACTTGTCACACAGGTTGATGAGATGTTAGCATTAGATGTGGTGGAGCCTTGCGAAAGTGCTTGGCAGTCTCCGGTATTACTTGTTACTAAAAAGAATGGTCAGCCGCGTTTTTGTCTAGACAGTAGAAAACTAAACTCTGTCACAAAAAGAGATGCATATAACTTACCATACATTTCTGAGATTTTAGATAATTTGCGTGATGCGCGGTTCTTAAGTAGTCTGGATTTGTCCAAAGCCTTCTGGCAAATTCCTGTAGCTGAAGAGGATAGGGATAAGACAGCTTTTTATGTCCCAAGTCGTGGAACCCTTAGATTCAAGACCACTCCTTTTGGATTAACTAACGCCCCCTCTACACAGCAACGCTTAGTAGATGCGCTATTAGGTGACGTAGACCATAGAATTTTTGCGTATCTAGATGACATTGTCATCGTTAGTAGCAACTTCGAGGAACATGTTTCGTGCCTTCTTCGTGTCTTAGAGAAGTTGCGCAAAGCTAACGTAACGATTAACTTAGGCAAGTGTGAATTCTTCAGAAGTAAGTTAAAGTACTTAGGTTACGTGGTTGATTCGAACGGATTGCGAACCGACCCAGATAAAGTGGAGGCTATACTTAACTACGTGACTCCTACAAATCGTAAGGAGCTCAAGCGATTTCTGGGTACTGCCACTTGGTATCGTAGATTCGTTCCGAACTTCAGTACAATCGCAGGGCCGCTTAACAAGCTAACTTCTGGTAGGAAGAACTGTCCCGCTTTTCGGTGGACTACAGAAGCCGACGTTGCCTTCAAAAAGTTGAAGGAATGTTTAGTTTCCGCACCAGTATTATCTTGTCCTAATTACGATCTACCATTTGAGGTACATACAGATGCTAGTAATTACGGTGTAGGTGCCATGCTTACGCAATCTGTTGATGGGAAAGAGCACCCTATTGCGTACATGAGCAGATCGTTAACAGCAGCCGAAAAGAACTAGAGTATAACAGAACGTGAAACTCTTGCTGTTCTTGTTGCCCTAGAACATTGGCGCTGTTATGTCGAAAACGGAAAAACCTTCACTGTCTACACCGATCATAGTGCACTCAAATGGTTCATTTCCTTGAATAACCCTACGGGCAGACTTGCACGTTGGGGTGTGCGGTTGTCGTCTTTTGATTTCACTATCAAACACCGTCGTGGTGTAGACAACATCATCCCCGATGCGTTGTCAAGGGCTGTTTCGGTAGCAGCAATAATAACTGCCAAGTCATTTGCGACTTCTAGTGATGATTGGTATAAAAATATTTTTTTTTAGGTAATGTAAGATTTATAATTTTAAATATTTTCAACAAATTTTCAAAGTGACTTTGACGTACCTAAATAGGTAAGGGGTTGCGCCCACCGAACACCTATATCCTGTTGCGCCAGTGAGCAACTTTATAGAAGTTACCTTGAAGTTACTCTATGGTGAGCAGTCTGTCAGTCGAGCATTCAAGCCATAAAGAGAAGCTAAAAGACAAGTGATAAATACCTAACTAATGAAGGCTTAGCCTGTCTCGCGAATTGTTTTAGATTTCAAATGCACGTGGTGTGAATGTTGTAAATATAATACAGATTTCGGAACAACGAACATAATTACGTAATACTCAGTGCGTGTACTTAGTGCACAATCCTTACAAACGATTTTGTTTTTACAATTAAGAAAATCCTTAAAACAATCTGCACAAGATTCAAAATGTCAAACATGCACAAGGTTTGGCGGTGGAAACGCAAATTGATATCCTCACAGAGTTGTGCATGTTTTATTGTGAACGTTTTTTGGTCGAAACCTACGGTTACGTCGATACCTATAAATAATAGGTTATTTTATAGAAAAAACAAATTTTAACCTTCTTCAATCGACTTAACGCGATCTTAACAATGTCGTCGGTTCATCGGGTGGGGGCCGTCATACCATCGCTTTCCGGTTCGTGGTCGCCATTCGGGAAGTTTCTTTTCCCAATGGTTGCCAGTTCTGCGAGCTACGAGTATGTGGCCAGTTCACTGCCATTATGCCACTTCAAATCGCTAATTTTAGAGCTATTAACCTTCGTTTCTACGGGTTTCTACGTTTCGGACTATTGCAGTGTCACTAAAGCAATTAATTTCTATGCTCAAATTCCAGTCCAGATTCAATACAAAATCTATTGTCTCGCGTAGATCGGTGGCATACATTGAATTAATATTACTAGCGTATGGAACAGACGCCGCGAACAACAAGTTTGCGCCATGAGTTGTTGCCGACCGGCAACAACTCATTTAGTCGCTCGCCAACAACCATCGTGACCGCATGCGAATAAAAAGTAATTCAAAATGCCGTCTTGCGTTTTAAAAACGTGTAAAAACCAATCGACTGTGAAAAAAAAAGATAGTGGCGTGACTTATCATCGGTAAGTAAACTGAATATTAACTAGAACTAACCAAAATTAATTTTTGTAGATTATTTTCTATTGTACGGACATTTTGTTTGAAAATCATAGATTATGAAAAGTGCATCGTACAGATGGGATGTTTAGGATACCTACTAAGGGTTGGTGGCTAAGGTTTAACTAATTATTTTGAACTCATATTACTCGGCCTATGCCGTCTGTCTGATCTGTAATATGTAGTAGGTACTGTAGCTATCTTTTGAAATCGTCATTATATAAAGCTTTACTATACCTATATTTCTTTAATGCTATGGCAGAGTGAGATAAGGTGTGGGGTCTAGTTAGTGCAAATAGGTACCTATATAGGTATGTACCTACTTTTTGTATAATATACCAATTTATTTTAAAACCAATGATTTTAAACGCTTAACAATTCATTTTAATTTACTGTACATTTTTTCACGTTTTGAAATATAATATTCATAGGTACTGCATTAAAATTCAGTTTTGTATGTACAAAAGCTGTCTGAAGTGTCCCTTCTGCGGTGAAAAAATCTATAAGAGCGACATTTTGTTACACTATGTTGAACGAAACGCGTAAGCGCCCCAAAATTCATGGCGCTTACGACGTTTTGGTCGCGAGAATACTATACTCTATTAGCGATCTAGCGCTGCATGTTTTGATAGTATGGTTAGACGACATCTAATCTTTTAGCGCTGCAGCAAATACTTGTCTTTGGGCGGGGCGCGCTCGCCTCAAGTTGCGACACGTTTTTGGTTTGGTATAGCTTCTCTATACGCTAGTAATACTTCCTCAATGGTGGCATACCAAAGGTTAAAAATTCCCTAGATCTGGCGGCAAAAGTATCAAAAACGGCAACACTGATATCAGGTTAGTAGTCAACTGCGGTCAGGTGCCCTACCACTTGTACAAGGGATGTCCTAATGAACGCCACGGACGATGGGGTTAAAATGGCGAGGTTCTATTCGAACCTACTCTAGAGAAATTTTTGTCCGCAAGAAGAAGAAGCAGTAAGATCGTTTGGAGCAAAGAAACCATTTTGTACTAGGTAGGTACTTTGCTCAGAGATGTAAAACATCTTTAGCGGCCTTCGCATGGAAATTGCAAGGATGTTGCAGTTGTCATATTTGATCGAGTGAGCGAAGCGATCGAGATCTTAGGGACAACTTGGACGAAAATGCTTTGTATGTTTGTTCGACGAGATAGATCTTTTGAACCGCTTATCCGATCTTCACAGAATTTGGTAGGTATACGGATAGTACTCTTAAGTTTTACTGGTTTGTTAAATGAAGTAAATCGGTCAAGGGGTCGTGCAGTTATGAGGGTCCAAAGAGAGTTAAAAAAAAAATGTTGTACAATAATATCAAGTGGGGTGTCAGTCATATGATAGGGTTTTGTTTAGACATTCCAAAACCGTTTTTGTTTTGATTCTAGGTCTAATACTTTTTGAGTTGTTGTAAAAATTATAAAATTGGCAAAACCAGTATAACGTGAGCTACCGTTTCTTGGAGTTTCAATGATTTTGTAGTTCAAGTAAGACTGGTACGTAGCTAGACGGCGATTTCGAAGCGATTTGCAAAGTTTGTTACAACCATTGGTCAATAAAAATTGTTTGGGTTTTATTAACCTGCGACCATCACGAGATCTCAGTTCGGGGCGAACTACTAGTTCAATATCAATATTAAGCGGGGAATTCACTAGACGGACATGCCCGCGGGCTGTTTGCACGGGCATGTCTGTCACCACAATACACTACACAGACTCATCAGTTTGTGGTCTCACTGGTCTGTGTCTCAACTGGCTACACGGTTTAACGGTAGTTGTTACGATGTCAATGAGACGAAAAAGAAAAGAATTTGTTGCAAAGAATGACGTAAAATCAAATTTTAATAAAAAAATATATTTAATTCTTCGCTTTTTGTCTTCCAGTAATATGTACCTAAGTATATTTCATAAACAAGGCTAAAAATTTTAGAATAATTTATTTTCATTGACTACTTAATAATAAATCATTAAAAACGTCTGTACTGGTAGCTGTCGGTAGCTGGTGCCTGGTAGGTCTGAGAGCAGGCTGCCCACGATGATCATTCACGTACGGACATGTCTGTACGGACATGTGCCCGCGCACGCAAAATGAGATCGCGCGGACAAACAACCAGACTGACTGCGACGGTCCTACACTAGCAAACATTGTACAGACATTGCAGTTTTGTATACCTTTTTATACTCATATATATACACTTATACTTTGGCAGTTTTCCCTTTCTATATAAAACTTTATTTATTCACAAAGACAATTACAACTAATACAGTATTTACAATATTTAAAATATTTACAAAATACACATGGAACAGTTGAGCTATCTACAAACCGTTGCAAACGATTTATAGATAGCTCAACTGGTCCAAATCAGTACCAATCGGAAGCGTGCCCAAGACACTGGCTGCATTGCCGCGCTGAATAGCAATGCTGATACGCTGGCCTAGATAATCACCAGCCCTCGGGTCACGCGTCGCTTCGACTAGACGCCCTGAAATAATTTTGAAAACCCGGAGGGCCTCGGTACCCCACGGACCTAGAGTCTCGACCCCAAGAGGCACAAATGTGTAGGCCCTATCGAGACCTGCATACTTGCGCCTCTTGTGGTCCTCGGCCAAATCTGCCGCCGCACCAGCCTCAACGGAAGTCCTAGGCAGATGTGAAGGAGCAAGGGTATCGACGCAAGTAGCGTCCCACACCAAAGGCCTTCCCAACTCCCAAGGAACAAGAGTCATACCGTCAGGCCGTTTGCCATCGTCACGCAGCAGACCATTCGGCTCAAGAATAGCTGCCACATTCTATATTGTTATTCTCACACTGTTTTTTCATTTATTGTGGTTGCGGGAACGTATCTATACCCACCTACCTTATCATGCTCGGGTAGTGTAACAAGGTTCGTACTACTAGGTACTAATTTTCTTGTCTACTTTTTAATCATGGCTGGTGGATAGGTTTTCCGTGATATCACCTTACGGCTCTGGCGGAAGACCAGCGTTGGTTGCCAGTCATCCAAGTCTATGCAAGTCTATGCTGAGCCAGGGTACGTTTTTACGGCACACTAGATTTCCTTTGTACCTAGTTCACTTATACTTTACTACTTTACTTAGCACATAGTTTCTAGTTTAGTTAGTATTTAATTAGTCTGTATTTGTTTCTGTTCTAATATGTGTTGTAAATAAAAAGTATTCTTATTCTTATTTTACTCAAAGAAGACTTTATTTTGATTTTAAAAAGAATTTAAACTGCATTCAAAGAATTTTGAATAATCGCCTGTCTGAACCGGGAATCGAACCCACCAAATTGAAAAAACATAACACCCGTTAAAGACTTATTTATTTCCAAGTAACATAGCATCTTAAATAAAAGGAAGTCCATGAAATTTTAAGAAAATTTGCCTTTCTTTTTACTTATTGTGATAAATTGGTTGGCTCGCTAATGCCGAAAGAGCACTTAACCGTCATTAAGAGACATGTTCAACACAAAGCATTTTCTAGTGAAATTCAATTAATATTGTTCATTGAAAGAAGCGGATGGTGCCAAAATTGAAGGTAGTTTGCACGTAACTAACAACTATTTCTGAGAGTTTTATACCTAGTGGTGAGTGACGGTAAGGGGAAATAATGGGGAGTGTAAACTATTTCTAAAGAAAGCATTTATTTAGGATTGTAAAAACGTTTATTAATAATAATAATAAGGAACGACGGTCGTGTAAAACCGCGGTTTTCGAGGATCACGAGTTTCTTCAAAACTTGGTTTCGGTGTGAGTAAATAGGTACTTATCTATTGTTGAAAGGTACATAATATATAAGATTGTGATTGATAGCAAAGTGGCGGATGCAGTGAGAGCTTGGCGAAATACATGATGGATGTATTTCGACAAGCTATATTTCGTCCTCACATCTACATTAGCGAGGACGTGAGTGTAGAGGTGGTGTTGTGCTACCTTTACTAACTCGTATTCGAGTGTAGATAACCCATCTATCTGGAATGTTTGGGCTAGAAGTTCATATCTGGAAAAAAAAGCGTCGAATGTGCTAGTCGGTTCCGGCCATGGCGACTGTAGGTAGGTAATATTATACATATATTGTACTAGCTGTTACCCGCGATCTCGTACGCGTGTACCGTGTTTTTGGCATATAATCAATTTCAATCTTCAGTGCGATTCAGCCTTTTTATCATTTTAGTAGTGACATCACATCAACGTAGGTATTTTGTTCTCTTTTTGATAAATCTGTTTCCTGACGACGCGACGTAACTCACGTAACGTCGCCCTCTCGTGTCGAAAAATGTGGTGCCACCATTGAATTAATATTACTAGCGTATGGAACAGACGCCGCGAACAACAAGTTTACGCCATGAGTTGTTGCCGACCGGCAACAACTCATTTAGTCGCTCGCCAACAACCATCGTGACCGCATGCGAATAAAAAGTAATTCAAAATGCCGTCTTGCGTTTTAAAAACGTGGTAAAACCAATCGATTGTGAAAAAAAGAGATAGTGGCGTGACTTTTTATCGGTAAGTAAACAGAATATCAACTAGAACTAACCAAAATTAATTTTTGTAGATTATTTTCTATTGTACGGACATTTTGTTTGAAAATCATAGATTATGAAAAGTGCATCGTACAGATGGGATGTTTAGGATACCTACTAAGGGTTGGTGACTAAGGTTTAACTAATTATTTTGAACTCATATTACTCGGCCTATGCCGTCTGTCTGATCAGTAATATGTAGTAGGTACTGTAGCTATCTTTTGAAATCGTCATTATAAAGCTTTACTATACCTATATTTCTTTAATGCTATGGCAGAGTGAGATAAGGTGTGGGTCTAGTTAGTGCAAATAGGTACCTATGTAGGTATGTACCTACTTTTTGTATAAAATACAAATTGATTTTAAAACCAATGATTTTAAACGCTTAACAATTCATTTTAATTTACTGTACATTTTTTCACGTTTTGAAATATAATATTCATAGGTACTGCATTAAAATTCAGTTTTGTATGTACAAAAGCTGTATGAAGTGTCCCTTCTGCGGTGAAAAAATCTATGAGAGCGACATGTTGTTACACTATGTTGAACGAAACGCGTAAGCGCCCCGAAATTCACGGCGCTTACGACGTTTTGGTCGCGAGAAAACTATACTCTATTAGCGATCTAGCGCTGCATGTTTTGATAGTATGGTTAGACGACATCTAACCTTTTAGCGCTGCAGCAAATACTTGTCTTTGGGCGGGGCTTGCTCGCCTCAAGTTGCGACACGTTTTTGGTTTGGTATAGCTTCTCTATACGCTAGTAATATTTCCTCAATGGGTGCCACTAATCCCGTTTATAATTTATTAAACCTGTAAGCCCTGTTAATTTTTCGGGATAACAGTAGCCTATTTAAATCCAAATTAGTTGAGTTGTTTTGGCGTGATTGAAACACAAAAATCAAAATTTTCGCATTTATAATATTAGTAGAAGGTGGGATAATTGAGGTAGTAAGATGATGAACAGGACCGATTAAAATCTTACAATCTGTATAATATTTTACGGGGATACCTACCTTTTAGGATTGGGCATACATTTCTTGTGGCCCAACGTTGCGTACCGGGCGATTGACATCTTATACCTTGCCACGTGGTAGTTGACATTCTTCAGCCTGAGAAATAAGCAAAATATAAATGTCTTCGTTACCTATCTATAGGTCCCGGCACGGTTTAATAGTTCAAGCTCAAGCTTAAGTTTGAGCTCCACTCGAGGTCAGATACACAGAATAAATAAATAAATAAAAACTTCATTGACGAAAGGTAGAGCGTACAAAATGATATAATAGAATACAGAAGTCGTAGTACATTTGGAACGTGACATATCACATTTTCATTTTCTATTTTCCAATAAAATCTTCCTAGCTGGATTATTCACAACCATGCAAAACTAAGGTATAACTAACCTGCAAAACAAGTCATCGTCTTCGCCTCCCCAGCCCCAGTACTTATTAGAGAAGCCATTCACTTTGGTGAACTGCTCTTTAGTCATTGCTATCACTCCGCCGAAAATATCATCAAACCGAATCCTGGAATCACGAGTTAGTGAGATTAGGTGACTGAAGTAAGTTTTCTTCGCTCCTCTTATGTTATTGCGAATGGCTTGCTTCACTCGCACAAAAAATTACAAACAGAAACGTTCAGAAAATATTCGCAGCAAAATTAGCACTTCTGACTTTAAGAAAGAAAGAAAGAAAGAAAAATAGTTAATTCAATAAAGTAAATTCGTTAGCTTGACTTGAAGTACCTACTCCTCTGATGTTCATGGGCCTCCTCATAGTTTTACAGGAAATATTATTTTGAGCATTCTCTATCCAAAGACTATATACTCCCAGCTATGTAGGTAGGTACTTCCTCATCGTCATCATCATCGTGTATGTAGGTAGGTAATAGATTAGGTACCTATTTATCGTCTCGAGGACTTTCGTCTCATTTTCCCAGAAAAGTGGAACTTATTGAAATAGAAGCCAACTCACTTGAAGTCGTATATGTCAATACTAGCAGACATGTAGCGCGGTTGGCGTGGACACGAGTACAAGTTGCGAGTGTCCAAAGGCAGGAGATCGATGTCGTGAAACACGAAGCATTGCCAACCACTGTCCAGCCGCTGGCTTTCCATGAAACCGACGTTCTTCACCCTAGCCCGGTTGAAGTCTTTGCTACCTATAAATAACAAAACTAGTTAGGTAACAGGTCGCAGGTTAGGAAAACATTATCCTAGCCTTCCCATTAGTTTTATGAATAAGAAATTTACTACGTTACCTTAACAGCAGTTTGAGAGAGAGGTTAGTCGGCTGCAGAAAAACGCGTCAGATACGAACTTGTACGTTGCTTACCGCCTCTATGAGGAGCCTCGGTCGTTCGGTTGGAAGTTTTACTCGTAGTTCGGATCGGAAGCCTCGGTGGGCGAGTCCATTTCATTTCATTTATTTATTCAATAACAATTCTTAACAATCGCTTTGATATGAGTATCGTTTTCGAGTAATTTTGGGACGCTGATTCCGGAAATGTCATCCATTTTGAAATTCAAGATGGCGCACACTTTATTTTTTTCAAAAAGTTGATAGGTATGGGTGTCGTTTTCGAGTAATTTTGGGACGCTGATTACGGAAATGTCATCCATTTTGAAAACAAAGATGGCGCGCATTTTTTTTTTAATTGATAGGTATGGATGTTGTTTTCGAGTAATTTTGGAACGCTGATTACGGAAATGTCATCCATTTTGAAATTCAAGATGGCGCACACATTATTTTTTTCAAAAACTTGATGATATGGGTGTTTTAAATTTAAAATATGCGATAAATTTAAAATATATAAGAGATAAATAGTGATTAGGTATATATTTTGGCTTTAAAGACATCAATAGAAGATGCCTCGCGATAGAGATGAGGAATGCTGTTCCAGAGACGAACGGCAGTTACCGTAAAGGAGTCAGAGTAACTAGAAGTGGTATGTACAGGAGTGGTTACCCTTCGGTTGAGTGCAGACCGTACAGGGCGATTGTCATCATAAAGTGGCATAAAACGTTCTTTGAGGTAGTTGGGGGATTGGGGGTTTTTCAGAATGTTGTAGAGGAGATCTAAGACATGAACATCCCGGCGCCTTCTGATCTCCAACCACTTTAGTTGCAAACGATAAGCAGATACATGGTCGTACTTACGTAGCCCATGTATGAAGCGGATGCAAAGGTTTTGCAACCTTTTGAGCTTATTTAACTGGTCAACTCAATACGTCATTCGAGTAAATTTTTATTGCGTATTTTGCTTTCCCGTGACTTTTCAGTGACGTAAGTCAACAACGAAAACTCGCAGGTCACTAGAAAAGTTCCAATAAACTATCTACCTTCCGTTTGTCGTGCATGATGATGATGGATGGTTTTGTGTTGAATTGAAGTCGGTTTCTCTAGTTTTTTGTGTTTACAAGCTTTGGTAAAACGGTGCTATAGAACATAGAATAGAACTCTCTAAAGTAACTACTACTATTTAGTTAAATGAGGAATGACCAAAACAGCAAAGGCTATATAGGGAACGTGTTCTCGGGTTAAGACAGTTATGATAAACCGTAGAGTGTAGTAAAATATAATGAGGAAAACCAATACTTTACGAAAAAATCTGATAAGCAGAACAAAGACAAAAAAACTTCTCTAAGCTTCTTGTTTTCGTATATCTGTAGCCACATCACTTGACAGGATAGACCTTATGCTGGACAGCGAAATATGTTACACGTCACCAGAAAGCAATTCAGAGCTAAAAATCGGGGGGCTTTTTTATGAATAGTTTATCTCAATGCAAAATACCCAGGTCAATCAAAACCAATTTAAAGGATTATTAAAAACCTGAAGTTAATAACGATTTTATTACTTTTTATTACCTTCTTGTTCAATGATGAAAATCCCATACTCTATTTGCTGTTTCATAAGGAACGGATGCATGTGGTTCAGGAAAATGGCTAAATGCTTCTGACGATCCCTGCCAATACACGTTAGTATTAATCTATGCATCAGTCTAAAGAACTTCACTCCTGGACAATACCTTCGGAGGTACCTATGGACGCTACTAACATGAACTAAGAATGGATACTTACTTAGAGAAAAGTGGTCTTGTAAATGGTACAAATTCTCACCGGTATGGCACAATAATAGCGACTTTGTGTCGGGCAGTGCAGTTTGGCGGGGTGTACCTTCCGCCCCATTGGATTTCAGGAAACTTCTTATCCACAATATCAAGTTCCAGATCAGTCTTGTTTACATGTATTGGGCCTGAAAAGTAAAAACAGTATTAGTGATAACAGACTGTATTAGCAAGCAAGCTCGTATGAGTTAGTGGCCAACTCCGGTGACGGAGTGTTTAGGCCGCTTTAAGGCCTCCATCGTGGCTTAACGACTGCTAGAGCCGGGACCGACAGTTTAACGTGCCCTCCGAAGCACGGAAGCGCTCAGATGTAATGCCACTAGCGGTAACCTATTAAAATTGTGACTGCGCAGAACGTCGCTTAACTTAGATAATCAGTGAAGATTGACTAAGCAAACTACGCCACAAGCGCTTCATAAATCGTACCTACGTAATGACTTAAAAAGTTGGCTAAATGTTAGACAGCAGTTTAAACAAAAAATGCCTACCTATAGCTCATCACGCATCTAAGAAGGAAAGTCAGAAATTAATTGATCGAGTGAGCGAAGCGAACGAAGATCTTAGTTACAACTTTGGCAAAAACATTTACAAAATTTGGTAGGTCTACGGATAGTATTCTTAAGTTTTACTGGTTTGTAAAACGAAGTAAATCGGTCAAGGGGCTGTAAAGTTAATAAGGATCAAAAGAGAGTAAAAAAAAGTCGTACAAAATTATCAAGTGGGGTGTCATATGATAGGGCTTTATTTAGACATTCCAAAACTGTTTTAGTTTTTGAGTTGTAGTGAAAATTATAAAATTGACTAAACCAGTACAACGTGAGTTACCATTCCTTAGTTTCAATGATTTTGTAGTTCAAGTAAGACTGGTATTTAGCAGAATCAGATGGTCGTATTGAAGCGACTTGCAAAGTGTGCAGCCATTGTTAAAAAGAATCGTAGGTTTTATTAATCACCGACTCAAAAACGGAAGGGGTGTTATAAGTTTGACGGCGTAAAAAAGATGATTTATCTTGTACTAGGTGCCGCCCGCGACTTCGTTCGCGTCGCATTGGATTCCGTTAATTTTTCCGGATAAAACGTATATATAGCCTATGTGTTAATCCAGGTCACGGACAATATATATTCCAAGTTTCATCCAAATCAGATCAGTAGTTTTTACGTGAAAGAGTAACAAACAAACCATCCATCCATCCATCCATACTTACAAACTTTCGCGTTTATAATATTAGTAGGTAGGATATGAATCTGAGTAGTTTGGTGAGAATTTGTGAAGCCGTTTCTTAGATAAGGGGATATTTATCTGAATACCTACCTATTTTGAGGAATTTCACGCCTAATTTGCAGTTTGAAACTTTTAGCTAATCCCAAAGTTTTAAAATTAGATAAACTGCAGTCCATACTCCAAGATCTGATGATGTCCAGCAATTATGAATATCATGGTTTGGTATTATTTATCTGGAATCTCACGGGATCTCAGTTCGGAGCAAGCTACTAGTATTGTGTGTGTTGACTAGAAACTTCGCCATTAAGTTACTTAGATTTCTTAAAGCAGTAGGTAGGTAGTCGAAATGAATTAAGTTGTTTATATGTACCTAAATCTGGGGGCATCTTAGCACAGAGTGGCAGCGGTGGATCCGTCTTCTTGATCGCCTCCTCCGTCGTGTCCAGGTTATGTAACCCCTTCATAATCTCCTTTATAAACATCGGGGTTCCAATACATGCTGGACTCTCTTTCTCTCCTGGCTGAACTGTCGTGTTCCCAGTTAGATCCTGCTTTTCTGTTATTACCTCTGTGTTTTCTGTTTCGTTATGTGTTATATTAAACTTATTTATAAATACTGTAGTGTTTTTGGGGTCCAAGTCTTTATCTGTGGGGTTTTCTTTCGTAGACAGTTTAGGCCAGGTTATTGATTTGTCTCCGTTTCTGTAATATATGGAATGATGAATGACTTCGAAGCATCTGGACAGATCAACGCATTTTGTGATTGGATACATTAGCAAGAGTGGTTATTGCGCGGTATTAAAAATTGCACTTAGATCAGGCAACCATAGAAAATACAAGATCTGATGAAAGTGGAATCTAATGGATGTGAACTTATCTTTACATTAGAAAGCAAAATCTATTGTATCAAGACAGCATAGGTACGAACCTAACATTTGGCTGATTGGCGTTGAAAATTGGCTCGTAGAAGTAGGTCCTAGAATGTGATGCGTACTCATCGGTAGTATTCAGTATACTACCAATGTGGTACTCGACAGCCGCCAACGCTAGCAGCAGCAGCAACAGAAGGCAGGGTAAGTGCCTCGTCCACCTGCAACACCGAACACCTATATGCCTGCGGCCGCCCATCCCAAAGAGATTGCAAAAAAAGAAGAGACGGGACTCCATAGACAAAAAAGGAACAGCAACGTGAAAAAGGGTTGTTCTTCTTCTCTTCTTCTTCTTCTCTTCATTAATGGCCTGTGTCCGTCATTTCGACAGACAATTTTGCCAATGTCAAGTGTTAAAATTGTAATAAATAAGTCAAGTCAAGTCATTTGTCAAGTCGGCTGTCGTTTGTTTTGAAAAGAAAATGGTGGATTTTCTCTTCAAAACCTAACACAAATTTTCACATTCAGAAAAACCACTTTACACACATTTATTAAAATGGCTCACACTTTATGTTACGACCTACGTGTTATTGGTTAAAATCCAATCACAAAATGCGTTGATCTGTCCAGATGCTTCGAAGTCATTCATCATTCCATATATTACAGAAATGGAGACAAATCAATAACCTGGCCTAAACTGTCTACGAAAGAAAACCCCACAGATAAAGACTTGGACCCCAAAAACACTACAGTATTTATAAATATGTTTAATATAACACATAACGAAACAGAAAACACAGAGGTAATAACAGAAAGGCAGGATCTAACTGGGAACACGACAGTTCAGCCAGGAGAGAAAGAGATTCCAGCATATATTGGAACCCCGATGTTTATAAAGGAGATTATGAAGGGGTTACATAACCTGGACACGACGGAGGAGGCGATCAAGAAGACGTATCCACCGCCGCCGCTCTGTGCTAAGATGCCCCCAGATTTAGGTAAATATAAACACTTTAATCCATTTCGACTACGTACCTACTGCTTTAAGAAATCTAAGTAACTTAATGGCGAAGTTTCTAGTCAACACACACGATACTAGTAGCTTGCTCCGAACTGAGATCCCGTGAGATTCCAGATAAATAATACCAAACCATGATATTCATAATTGCTGGACATCATCAGATCTTGGAGTATGGACTGCAGTTTATCTAATTATAAAACTTTGGGATAAGCTAAAAGTTTCAAACCGCCAATTAGGCGTGAAATTCCTCAAAATAGGTAGGTATTCAGATAAATATACCCTTATCTAAGAAACGGCTTCACAAATTCTCACCAAACTACTCAGATTCATATCCTACCTACTAATATTATAAACGCGAAAGTTTGTAAGTATGGATGGATGGATGGATGGATGGATGGTTTGTTTGTTACTCTTTCACGTAAAAACTACTGATCTGATTTGGATGAAACTTGGAATATATATTGTCCGTGACCTGGATTAACACATAGGCTATATATACGTTTTATTCCGAAAAATTAACGGAATCCAATGCGACGCGACCGAAGTCGCGGGCGGCACCTAGTACAAGATAAATCATCTTTTTTACGCCGTCAAACTTATAACACCCCTTCCGTTTTTGAGTCGGTGATTAATAAAACCTACGATTCTTTTTAACAATGGCTGCACACTTTGCAAGTCGCTTCGATACGACCATCTGATTCTGCTAAATACCAGTCTTACTTGAACTACAAAATCATTGAAACTAAGGAATGGTAACTCACGTTGTACTGGTTTAGTCAATTTTATAATTTTCACTACAACTCAAAAACTAAAACAGTTTTGGAATGTCTAAATAAAGCCCTATCATATGACACCCCACTTGATAATTTTGTACGACATTTTTTTTACTCTCTTTTGATCCTTATTAACTTTACAGCCCCTTGACCGATTTACTTTGTTTTACAAACCAGTAAAACTTAAGAATACTATCCGTAGACCTACCAAATTTTGTAAATGTTTTTGCCTAAGTTGTAACTAAGATCTTCGTTCGCTTCGCTCACTCGATCAATTAATTTCTGAGTTTCCTTCTTAGATGCGTGACGAGCTATAGGTAGGCATTTTTTGTTTAAACTGCTGTCTAACATTTAGCCAACTTTTTAAGTCATTACGTAGGTACGATTTATAAAGCGCTTGTGATTATCTAAGTTAAGCGACGTTCTGCGCGGTCACAATTTGAATAGGTGACCGTTAGTGGCACTACATCTGGGCCCTTATTCTCTATGACATAGGAGATTCCTTGCCGTAACCGTGTGACGTCACACCGTGATCGTAACACAAACACGCTCGATACACGCCTTGTTGTGGAATCGAAAAATGGTATTCTGTATGCCACAAGACTAGTTGTCTATGCCCCGTATTTTTAATTTCACATGATTCGTTCAAAATCTTACATCTAATCCACTCGGAAAATTATCGGTTTAATAATAAATTAGTAGGATTATTTTTAGTTCCCAATTTTCAACTCAAGTAATAAATATCTATAATTATAAGATTTGTCAACCATCAATTGTTGAGTTTACAATATTTTAGAGTAATTTGAAAAATTTAAAGCCCAAAACTATTGATATTCTATGACATTCAAGTCACGCTTGACTAGTTTCGGAACGAATAATTTTGTTCGATTGTTTTTGTTTGACATAACCTATCCGAACTTAGTATCTTTGAAAAAGCAAAATAAAATGGATATTCTGCGAAGACGACGCGTAAGACGTTGGCGCCAACAAAATACCAGCATCAGCAGGCGGCTACTGAAGGATTCTGCGGACCCTCTTGCAATGGACCCTAAATCGTTTGTGAGGTACTACAGGGTTAGCAAAGAATTATATTCTCTCCTCTGTAGTATCCTTGCAAGCAGGATGGTGGCTCCTCAAAGATCTACAAGGATAAAACCAGAAGTCAAAGTAAGTGCTCGCTTATAAAGGGGGAGGCCTGCCCTTAGCAGTGGACCATTATAGGCTGTTGAGGTGAAGTGGATGTATATACCTACCTACTTGTATTTTAGATAGACGTAGGTACTTAATTATTTGATTTTTTTAGATACTTGGAACACTTAATTTTCTGGCTACCGGTTGTTATCAAAAGCCAGTGGGGCAGGATCGGCTAGCATCCCTGAGCCAGCCCTCTGTAAGTCGGTGTAGAGGAAGTTGTGAATGCTCTTAATGAATATCTTCCAACCTACGTCAAATTTCCTACCACCGAGCAAGAGAGGAATATAATCAAACAAGGGTATGATTTAATTCTACTATTTATTATTTGTTTGAAATTTCCACGCAATACTGTAAAAAAATTATTTGTTTAAACAATATGATTGTTTGTTTTACAGATTCTATGACAAGTTTAACATGCCAGGAGTAATTGGTTGCATTGATGGCACGCTCATAGCCATAGTTGCGCCCCGAAACCACCCAAGCGAAGCAGCATTTTTCTGTCGCAAAGGATACCATGCCATTAATGCTGCTATTGTAAGTGTACATTACATTTTAGTTCATCATGCCTGTATTTATTCTGCTGCATATTTTAGTTTTTCGTCTTGGTTATCTTATCACTAAAGCTACCGGCTCCGCCTTAGAGTAGTATTTCTTGATGATTTCAACTGCAATATTGTCCAAGAGTGGAGGATGGTACCTACCTATTTATTCCTATTTGATACAATAAAAAATATTTCTGCCTTGTTTCAGATATGTAACTTAATAAGAAAACTTAGAACCATCGTGGAGACCATAACAGGTCTCTGTCCATTGAATAAACTTCTCTACAACATTGGAGCCACAGACAGCCCACTCTGCAGAGGCTGCCTGTCCGAAGAAGAATCAGCTGCCCACGTAGGTTGTCCTGGAATGCGAGGGCATAGCCTCTCAAGGACAACAAATCCTAGAAACCCCCAGGGTCAGTCCTTAATGTCTGTGAAGTCCATGGACTTCCCGCGGTCCTAACAATGTCGTCAGTCCATCGGGTAGAAGGAAATTATTTTATTTTATTTTATTTATAAATTATGAACAGAAATAAAAGAAAGATTTTTTTTATTTATTTACAAATAGGTACTTACTAAATTTACGCGGCCTTGTAGGGTGCTGCTTATGCCCGCAGCCATTGTCGGATGGGCCTGCATGTGCTCAGCCAAAGCTGTTAACTAGGCTGAGGCCTTTTGCATTCTTAATCCAATCAACATCTTCGCCAAAACATGTGTGTTTCCTTCAGCACAATGAATTAAAATAACAACTAAATTAACCAAACTAGGCTTCGAATAATCAATGCCTCGAGTCTATTGTGATGAATGATTGAGTAATTTGATAGGTACTACATCCATTTATCACTAATTACATATTGTTTTTCACGCCTTTTATTTTAAACCACTTAGATGATTAGTAGATTGAATGTTCTTTGTTGATAAACAACTTTCAAGGTACTGTCACAATAACATAACCTCAAAAGATGCGCAAAAGAAACGAGCCGCGCCATACTAACTATATCGGAACACACTAATCTATACCATAACACGCTAGGCAGCGAGCGTGTTCATTTGACAGTTCAAATCGTGCCCCAAACGCGGTGACGTCACAGTAAGGAATGACATTATGGCATAGGGAATATGGTTTTAGGCGATTTCACGCCCGTGTCTTGTCGTGCTGTGTAACGCGTTTGCATTTGTCATAGAGAATAAGGCCCCTGAGCGCTTCCGTGCTTCGGAGGGCACGTTAAACTGTCGGTCCCGGCTCTAGCAGTCGTTAAGCCACGACGGAGGCCTTAAAGCGGCCTAAACACTCCGTCACCGGAGTTGGCCACTAACTCATACGAGCTTGCTTGCTAATACAGTCTGTTATCACTAATACTGTTTTTACTTTTCAGGCCCAATACATGTAAACAAGACTGATCTAGAAATTGATATTGTGGATAAGAAGTTTCTTGAAATCCAATGGGGCGGAAGGTACACCCCGCCAAACTGCACTGCCCGATACAAAGTAGCTATTATTGTGCCATACCGGTGAGAATTTGTACCATTTACAAGACCACTTTTCTCTAAGTAAGTATCCATTCTTAGTTCATGTTAGTAGCGTCCATAGGTACCTCCGAAGGTATTGTCCAGGAGTGAAGTTCTTTAGACTGATGCATAGATTAATACTAACGTGTATTGGCAGGGATCGTCAGAAGCATTTAGCCATTTTCCTGAACCACATGCATCCGTTCCTTATGAAACAGCAAATAGAGTATGGGATTTTCATCATTGAACAAGAAGGTAATAAAAAGTAATAAAATCGTTATTAACTTCAGGTTTTTAATAATCCTTTAAATTGGTTTTGATTGACCTGGGTATTTTGCATTGAGATAAACTATTCATAAAAAAGCTCGCCGATTTTTAGCTCTGAATTGCTTTCTGGTGACGTGTTACATATTTTGCTGCCCAGCATAAGGTCTATCCTGTCAAGCGATGAGGCTACAGATATACGAAAACAAGAATATACAGAAGTTTTTTTGTCTTTGTTCTGCTTATCAGATTTTTTCGTAAAGTAGGTATTGGTTTTCCTCGTTATATTTTACTACACTCTACGGTTTATCATAACTGTCTTAACCCGAGAAAACGTTCCCTAGCCTTTGCTGTTTTGGTCATTCCTCATTTAACTAAATAGTAAAAAAAAATATGCGCGTATTAGAATATGAAATTACTATAAAATTAGACCTAATATAGAGGTAGATTTTAGTAAAATAATATTGTTTAAAATGATTGTGTAGATTTATAGGAAATAGGTACTTGGTTAACTTAAATATCACAGTTAATAGATGGAACCTTAGTGGATTATATCAGATTATATTATTAGTTTATCTATATGTATAAATTCATTTTATAAATTATTATAATGTTATGCTTAGTTTCGTTTGACAACTATGGGCAATTAATGAAAATATTGTTTTTAAGAAGTAAGTCTTGACTTCCGGATTTTGTAGAACGACAACTTCATGTAAGAGTTGCAACTTCATACCATTAAACTTTTGTTGAACGACAACTTCATGTTAGATAGAATTGCAACTTCATACCTTTAAACTCATGATGTTGAACAGACCGGCCAACCAGCTACGACACGGTCGGATTGGTTGAACTCGAACCAAAATCTATGATATTGGTGTTGTGTCAAACGGTCGGATAGTGTTTTAGTGGTTTGATCCGACAAAGGGAGGTCGGGACGGACTGACAGCAGACAAGCTGCCGGCCGGCCTCACCATTCCTTGGGAAACTACCAACAGATATATACAGGTATGGTGTCCTTGTTTTTGTTAAACGACTCTTCTGGTTTTTGTCTTGTAGTTGTAGATACACTTATGTATTTTTATAGTATCTTTGATAAGACGAGGTAAAATGATTAAAAGTTAAGTAATGTCTAGATTTATGTCCAAATGTTAAATAGTTTTTATGGGTTGTGATTATCCAGTAAACAAAACATATTTGTATGACTATGTTTCATTTCATTCCAGAATGATGAAAAAAAGTCCTAAAATTAACCTTGTCCCCCCCGCCCTTACTACCTCAATTATCCCACCTTCTACTAATATTATAAATGCGAAAATTTTGATTTTTGTGTTTCAATCACGCCAAAACAACTCAACTAATTTGGATTTAAATAGGCTACTGTTATCCCGAAAAATTAACAGGGCTTACAGGTTTAATAAATTATAAACGGGTGTGGGCTTCTCCCACATTTCTACATACTTAGCCTATAGGTAGTTTAACATTCTTCATCATTCATTCATCGTATTTACTTAGCGTATCTATTATTTTCTATCTATTTACCTAGATTTAATAAAAACCTACATAAAATATGATTATTTATATATTTACTTATATTTACTATCTACATCTAAACAGCACTTTCATACATCACCATACATACTAGTACATTCACACAACATAATGCATCGTAAATATCGGCTGGTCGCCGTCCTATGGAAATAGGCTCCGCGGCGTGTCGTTGAAGTGTCGTGGGAACTCGCTCCTGCGAATACAAAAGCTTCAACCGCACTCCCGCCCCGCACCGCGCTCGGCCCGCCAGTCAGAGCCTTACCGAGACGCCGAATGCACGTCGCTTGCGCATCCTCTCGCCGCTTGCTTTTTATGCTATTTTTATGTACCTATACGCGTTTATAGTTCATAATTTAGTGATAGAATAGTAATCCTGTGCCTAAGACTTTTCACTCTTTTCTCCTTCTATCTCTGTGCTATTGTGCTTGCCTCAATAAACTGTGTGAAAAACAAGTTGTGTTACACGTCGTTATTACGCCGCAACCTGCATCCACCCGATATCCCGCTAGGTGCAATAGCCTCAAATAAGGTAATTCCTTTACTGGTGACCCCTCGAGAACAGCAAGATAAGTGAAAACCAACAGGCTGAGAGTGCAATTAATCAGGCTGAGAGTGATAGTAGTGATTCAGTAGCCTCACAAAGTCGAGTTACCCACCGCATTCCAAAGAAAATGCGCAGGTCCATTGCACCCGAACGACAATCGTCAATGTCGTCCGATTTTCAAAAATTCAATCTGAAGGTGCCACCCTTTTCTCCGGATGACCCCGAAATATGGTTCGCGATACTGGAAGGCCAATTTGACAATTTTGGTATTACCGAGGACACTGTCAAATTCAACAATGTCATAACGAAACTTGATATCGTCCACGCCAAAGCCGTTAAGGACATTATCGTCAAACCTCCATCCCAGAATCGGTATGTAAAAATAAAAAATGAGCTGATACGGCGACTCTCTGCCTCTCACGAGAAAAAGGTCAAGCAGCTGTTAACCCATGAAGAGCTGGGTGACAGAAAAGCGTCACAATTCTTGCGCCACTTGCGTGATCTGGCAGGACCGAGCGTTCCGGAGGAGTTTCTGCGCACAATCTGGAGCAACCGCCTCCCACGCAGCATCCAGACGGTATTGGCGTCCCAACCCACTGAGGACCTGGAACAGCTG
Source organism: Eulithis prunata (assembly GCA_918843925.1). NCBI lineage: Eukaryota > Metazoa > Arthropoda > Insecta > Lepidoptera > Geometridae > Eulithis > Eulithis prunata. Next base: position 1,267,726 of record OU974014.1, on the reverse strand, counting down.
GCAGATCTGGCAGACCGGATTCAAGAAATCTCCGCACCGGGTAACGTCGCTGCAGCTGCTGCGTCCGGCAGCGGATCAGAACCTGTCAGCAGCACCTCTGGTGAAATAGCTGAGCTACGGAAAATGGTGGAGCGCCTCGCGGTGAAGCTCGACGAACACACGCGTGAATCCCGTTCACGCCGCTCTGATCATTCTGACAACCAGCACCGCCGCCGTTCATCATCGCGTAGCAGGACTCGATCGGCTTCGAACTACCGCCAATATCCCATTTGCTGGTACCACGCCATCTACAAGGCGAGGGCACGCAACTGTAACAAGCCGTGCGACTTCAACAAGTCGGAAAATGCCATGGGCAATCATCAGTAATGGCGACAGAAGATTGCCCCGACATTCCAGGTCGCCTCTTTGTAACTGATCGCTGCACGAGGACTCAGTTTTTGGTCGATACCGGTAGCGACCTCTGCGTCTTCCCACGATCTCATCTCCAAGAGCGCCGTGCACCAACGAGCTACAAACTTACCGCAGCCAATGGGACACCAATTGACACCTACGGCTACGCGCACCTCAACCTGGACCTTGGACTTCGACGGACTTACCCGTGGCGTTTTGTGGTGGCAGACGTTACCAAACCTATTATTGGTGTAGACTTTTTGTGTTTTTATGATTTAGTAGTAGACTGTAAAAATAAGAAATTAATTGATAGCACTACTCATCTATGCACTCCAGCTTCACTGGCTATAAATTCTAAAAATATTTATTCCGTGAAGGTTCTCACTGGCGATTCGCGTTATCACCTTCTACTGTCGCGAGATTTTTCAGATATCACGCGACCAGCCGGTACACAACGCGCAATACCTCATAACACACAACACCACATACGTACCGCACCAGGTCCCCCTGTCTCATGCGCACCTAGGCGTTTAGCTCCTGACAAATTAAAAATAGCCAGAGCCGAATTTGAAGCCATGTTAGCAAATGGCACAGCTAGGCCTTCCGAAAGTCCGTGGTCGTCCCCCTTGCACCTTGTCGCTAAAAAGGAAAATGGGTGGCGTCCATGCGGCGACTATAGGAAATTGAACGCTAGGACCATCCCGGACATGTATCCTATTCGCCATATACACGACTTTACTCACAACATCGCTGGTTGCCGTGTATACAGCACCATCGATCTCGTAAAAGCGTACAACCAAATACCAGTCTGCGCCGAGGACATACCGAAAACAGCAATAACCACACCGTTCGGTATGTTTGAGTTTCCTTTCATGACATTTGGTCTACGAAACGCTGGACAAACGTTCCAACGTTTCGTAGACGAAATGATGCGCGGACTGGACTTTGTGTATTGTTATTTAGATGACTTTTTAGTTTATAGCAGGAATGAAGAGGAGCACGAAAACCATCTACGCCAAGTTTTTACTAGACTTCGGGACTATGGCATGGTCATCAACGTGTCTAAGTGCATCTTTGGAGCTCCCGAGGTAACTTTTCTAGGTTATCGGATTTCGGAGAGCGGAACCAAACCACTTGACACGAAAGTGCAGGCCATTCGTGACTTTCCCCCACCCAAGGATGTTAGGTCTCTTAGACGGTTTCTGGGTATGGCTAATTTCTACAGGCGCTTCTTGCCTAATGCCGCCCAAATCCAAGCACCCCTTAATGCTCTCCTTGTCGGGGCAGTCAAAGGTTCCACGCCCATCAACTTAACCGGCGATGCTCTGAAGGCTTTCTCAGATATCAAAGAAAGCCTCTCCAATGCTGCTCTTTTGGCTCATCCAAACTGTCAAGCCAAGCTAGCATTGGTTACAGATGCATCAGACACGGCCATGGGCGCTGTCTTACAGCAGCTCCAAAACGACGAGTGGCAGCCACTTGCGTTCTTTTCCAGGAAGCTAAAGTCATCGCAAACGAAGTATTCTCCATATGATCGCGAGCTTCTTGCAATCTACGAAGCGATCAAATACTTTCGCTACATGCTTGAAGCGAGACATTTTACGGTCTACACAGACCATAAGCCAATCAGTTATGCCTTTCACGAGCGAAAGAATAACTGTTCGCCCAGACAGTTTCGACATCTGAGCCCTGAGTCTGTGGAATTGCAAGAAAACAGTTTGCCTAGCGAGCAATGCCTAACGAATAGTCGTGTGCTAAAGATCGAGCTCGTAGGTTCGCATAGGTCACCGGAGTCTAATCCCTATATAAATAAAAATCGAATGCTCGTAACTACGTATCGAACGGAAGTCGCTAGACAGTTTTGTATGATTGCCGACTTGGTTTTTAAAAACATCGTCTATCTCTATCTTTCGCGTATCTTCCATCTTATTCTATCATTTTTATCATGTATTGTTCATTCATTTGTCTATGGAATCGGCTTTTGAATCTGTCAGTGTCAGTCAAATCCCACGTTAGCTTGTCAAAGTCACTGTGAGTTCGGTCCGCCCACTCTCCTATTTATTGGTTGACGACTATTGTTTGATGTGAGAATTCGTGTTAGGTTTTGAAGAGAAAATCCACCATTTTCTTTTCAAAACAAACGACAGCCGACTTGACAAATGACTTGACTTGACTTATTTATTACAATTTTAACACTTGACATTGGCAAAATTGTCTGTCGAAATGACGGACACAGGCCATTATGGAAAAGAAGAAGAAGAACTATTGTTTGATCTCTGATTGGTTGGTTCCATTGTTTTGTTATTTTTATTTTTTTTGTAGGGATGGTCGATGTTGAAGACAAAAACATCGATATTTTTTCAAATATCGAATTTATAATAAAAAAATTATTTATAATCTCTGTAAATAATTTTGTTTTATTGAATCAAGGTATTTGATTAAAATCACCCTTGGACATTTGTTTACTTTAATATACGTGATTAGGCAGAAGGCGATTACAGAAATTCTCACTTACATAGCTAGTTACGCCACACATGTATGATGTGTACATTATTTTGACTCTTGGGTACTTAGCGGAGTCGGGGTGCTCTGTGTCGATTCTGTCACTCATTTCAACTTATCCTACGTAAGGATATATCTGAATAGCCCAGTCAAATATAATAAAACGCGCTCTCCGCCATATATCTCGAAAACGATACAACGTATGAAATTTTTATTGAAACAAAAGTTGTAGGCAAGTTAATCCTCTACAATATTGACCATACATACAAGTAGCCTTGAAGTAGCCAAAAACTCATAGGAAACGAGATATTTGCAAAGGTCGATTTAGTGACCTTTCACATTGAGATTTTAATGGACGCGGCCACCCTACCATTTAAGTAGGTTTTGAGACAACTTTTAGGATGTCAAGATACAAGTTTATAGCTGGGTATCTCAAATTCCGAGATTCTTACCTACCTAATTTTGACTAATTTGGCTGGACTAGAAGTGCAATTGTCCGTATTGTTACCCTAACTATTTCTTAAACGAATAAATAAGGATCCCTCGAAAGTATTATGATAATTAAAAAACACCAATCTACTGTGATATCTGCCCTGTAAATTGAAATTGAAAAATTTAAATCGATACAAAGTTTTTATAAATATCGATCATTCAATCACTAGTTTGTTGTGGTGTTGTGTCGTGTTCTGTAAGTGCAAACTCAAGTTCACAAGTTACTCAAGTAAATTGATAGATTCAAAAGCTGTATTATGAGATGAATAATTAAGAAGTTACATCTAGTGGTATCTATTTCTCAATTGTGAATTCAGCAAATCAACAAGCCCGTCTCAATACAAAACTAAATGTAGTTTTGTACCGCCCAAGTAGCCGATGTTATTATTGCTTTGGATGTAATTACCTAATTCAATTACAAATTACTAAGATACACGTAAGTGCCATTCAGTATGTTTTGGTTGTATGTATAGGTTATAGCGACCGACCCAATGTGCTTGTATTTACTGTAAAAAACAATAAAAAAAGTACCTTCCTAGTCCTCTTGGCTTGATCCTAGTAAAATCAAGCCTCAACCTAGGTACGTACATGGTTATAGAATTCATGTGCATTCATTGAACACAATTGCTGTACAAGACTACCTACAAAATTGAATTAAAAACAATGTTTTATTATAATATTAATTATTTGCTTTTGTTATTTATAGGTACTCACTGACCTAAACTTTATTATTTTGTTATAGGTAAGCGGCTTACTATTGTGAAGGTTAAATGATGGATGCAAGGATAGAAGCTGGATATTATGTTGCTTGATGCTCCATAATAATGTACCTACCACAGTCACTTTCAAAAGGTCTTGCTCCGCTGCCCCAGTGATCCAAAGTGTGTCTTATTCTCCGATGAGATTTTATTACCTACCTACCTATTAAAATAAAATAAATCAAAAGGTCTTGCTGCGCTGCCCCAGTGATCCAAAGTGTGTCTTATTCTCCGATGAGATTTTATTACCTACCTACCTATTAAAATAAAATAAATTAATTGCATTTTATAACAAGTTTTATTATAGGTAAAAAAAAACACAAATCACTGAGTATATAAGGTTAGTAGGTAGGTACCTAAAGAAACATATATCATAGAAGATGCTACAGTAAAATGCCAAGATAGATAGAAATACAAGTTCTTTCTTCAGAAGTTTCATTCTTGTAGCTAAGCATAGGTACAGCTGACAACTTTGACCATCATCATTCGCCAACTTTTAGACTTCTTGATGGTGATGAGTTGGATGCACAAGCATTTGAAACTTTTGCTGCTTTGTTCTGTGACTGCAGTTCATTGTTCTGTAAAAAGAAAATATTAAGATTTTACTACATAATTCTTTATTGACTTTCTATAACTAGGGTACCATTTATCTCAAAAAAGCAGGTAGGTTCAAGACAAAAGCTTACATAATTATTTTACAAAAAGTTTAAAAACATCCCCGCTGTAAATGGGTTATTGTAAAAGGACCTTTACTAATCAATCTAGATCCTAGATAGTTCTTAAATCATGTTTACATAGAGTTTACCGTTGTTGCTATTCAATTCTGGTCAAGTTTCATGTAGGTATGACTGATCAAGGGGAATGCTGCTTGGTTGTGTAGGTTGTTAGGCACAAATGTTGCATTAATCTGTAAAATACAGAAACATTAGATACTGTTGCTAATATATTATAGGTCTTGTGAGGTCTTATTTGCTTTCTGTACTGTGTGAAGCTGTGATTGAAGGTACCTATAAACTTTCAACCATAATCCACAGCTACACACAGTAGGGTAGATACCTACACACAAAGACTAGACAATAGGAATTAGTATAGGTAAGTCGTGGCACCTAGAACCTTTTAGTGTGCAAAAGTACCAATGATTCTTGTGGTTTTATTGAATAAAATATTTATGACTTTGACAACCAATTTGATACATAAATGCTTACCTTTCTTTAATTGTTATATGGTTGTGTTTCCTTTTCCCAAAAATGGCTATCTATCTATGCAGTGTTGTGTGGGAAGATTCTGATAAATATCCAATATTTTGTCCTTTTATTTTTCTTAGACACAAATATTGCAGTAACCTGTAAAATACAGAAAGATTAGACGCTGTTGCTAATATGTAGGGCATTTACCTATTGCATCCAGTCATAAGAGACATTACTACTAGACAATATACTACAAAATACTACTAGACAATAGGAATCGGTAAGGTAGGTATAAGTCATAGCATCTAGAATCACCTAGTAGGTAGGTATGTGCTAGTATTTAAGTCGATTCTAAAATATGATTCTTGTGATTCTATTGAATAAGACTAGGTATACCTAATTATAAAAATACCTTCATTGTTTATGAGTTCATTTCTTCATCAATGGCTATCCATTTATTAGGTACGTAGGGTTGTGTGGGAGGTCTTAGAAGGCACAACAAGCTTGGGCATTGATGGCCAATTCTTCTCATAGGAATGAGAAGATATCCTTGGTCAGCGGGTTTCCGGGAAGTCTTCTTTTGATAAAAAAATCACTTCACGGAGACTGGCTCGCATTTCATGTAGTTTACGAGCCCATTCGTCTTTCACCATCCTCCATGCACTTTATTATCTTGCAGAAACACTTACTATTTATCACAAAAACTTATATAAACAATCCAAAATGTGTTACAAAAACTGATGCGCGAGTAGTGTTCTATCGAATCCTTGCTATTTCACTACCTTAGACCCAAGTGAGAGTAGCAACGCATCGCAAGTCGAAAAATTGCCTTCGGAAATAGCAAACACTAGCACACAGACTCGCGTATTTTTGCAAAACCGTTGATTACGTGACCGCACTCGACGGGGAGCACCGCAAAGTAACATTCGGATTCAGACAGACTCGCAGAAACAGTTCCCAAATCTCCTGCTAGAGGCGCTTATCCGGTTTTCATACAAAATTTTTGACTTTGCGAATCCGTTTCCGAATGCCAAAAATAGCAAGAAAACACAACACCGACACAGACTCAGGGCTCTGGACTATATTGCCCAGTTCACGACCGATATAAGACATATTTCTGGCAAAGATAATGTCGTGGCCGACACCTTATCTCGAGTCGACGAACTGGACGCTCCAATATGTCTCACTGATCTCAGCACAGCCCAAGAGAATGACCCAGAGTTGGCTCATTATATTGCTGATAACGGCTCATCTCTCCGGCTCAAAAAGATGAATTACCCTGGTAGTCGAGCACCTTTGTACTGTGATATCAGCACATCGGCTCCCAGGCCATTCGTCACAAAATGCTTCCGGAAACAGGTATTTCAAAGCCTCCATTCCCTTAGTCACCCTGGTCCATCAGCAACTGCCAAGTTGGTAGCTGAACGATTCGTATGGCCTGGAGTTCGAAAGGACTGCAGGGACTGGGCCCGCACTTGCTTGTCGTGTCAGCGTGCAAAGGTTAGTCGACACGTGTCTGCGCCACTAGGCACTTTCGACTTACCTCGCGCCCGTTTTAAAAACGTTCACATCGACCTCATAGGCCCCCTTCCTGTTTCACACGGATACAAGTACTGCCTCACAGCTATTGACCGCTTCACTCGGTGGCCCGAGGTCATGCCCATACCTGACATGACCGCCGAAACAGTAGGCAAGGCTCTCATCTCCGGCTGGATCTCCAGATTTGGTGTGCCAACGGATATTGTCACAGACCGTGGACGGCAGTTTGAGTCCACGCTGTTCCAATACCTGGCAAAAACCTCAGGATTCCAGCACAGACGCACGACCGCTTACCACCCGGCATGCAATGGGCTTGTGGAACGTTTTCATAGACAGTTAAAAGCGTCCATTACCTGTCATGCCGATCACAACTGGTCAGAGGTTCTTCCTTTGGTGCTTCTCGGTATCCGCAGTGCTTTCAAGGAAGACCTGCAAACCTCCTCAGCTGAATTGCTTTATGGCGAGCCACTCAGACTTCCCGGCGAATTTTTCGACCCAAGCACAGACTGTACATCTGATTTGTCAGATTTTACAGCGCGCTTACGCTCCATCGCCGAGAAACTGAAACCTGTCTATGCTTCTCGCCATAGCAAGCACAAAATCTTTGTTTTTAAAGAGCTCGCAACTGCAGAGCAAGTTTTCCTTCGCGAAGATGCTTTGCGTGCTCCTTTTCAACCAGCGTATACAGGCCCTCATAAGGTTTTAGAAAGAGGCGATAAAGTTTTTAAACTCCTCGTCAAAGGAAAATCGGTAACTGTAACAATAGATCGTTTAAAACCAGCCTTTGTACTTACCGACATGACTAAGGATGACAGTCGGAATAAAGTCGACTTACCGCCACCTAAGTTACCTGATAGTGTTCCGTCTATTCCAACTCCTACCACTGTCGTACCTAAAACTACACGTTCTGGTCGACAGGTTCGATTCCCAGATTTTTATCGCCCCTAACCGGGTCTCAAGGGGGGAGTGATGTGGGCTTCTCCCACATTTCTACATACTTAGCCTATAGGTAGTTTAACATTCTTCATCATTCATTCATCGTATTTACTTAGCGTATCTATTATTTTCTATCTATTTACCTAGATTTAATAAAAACCTACATAAAATATGATTATTTATATATTTACTTATATTTACTATCTACATCTAAACAGCACTTTCATACATCACCATACATACTAGTACATTCACACAACATAATGCATCGTAAATATCGGCTGGTCGCCGTCCTATGGAAATAGGCTCCGCGGCGTGTCGTTGAAGTGTCGTGGGAACTCGCTCCTGCGAATACAAAAGCTTCAACCGCACTCCCGCCCCGCACCGCGCTCGGCCCGCCAGTCAGAGCCTTACCGAGACGCCGAATGCACGTCGCTTGCGCATCCTCTCGCCGCTTGCTTTTTATGCTATTTTTATGTACCTATACGCGTTTATAGTTCATAATTTAGTGATAGAATAGTAATCCTGTGCCTAAGACTTTTCACTCTTTTCTCCTTCTATCTCTGTGCTATTGTGCTTGCCTCAATAAACTGTGTGAAAAACAAGTTGTGTTACACGTCGTTATTACGCCGCAACCTGCATCCACCCGATATCCCGCTAGGTGCAATAGCCTCAAATAAGGTAATTCCTTTACGGGATTAGTGGCACCACATTTTTCGACACGAGAGGGCGACGTTACGTGAGTTACGTCGCGTCGTCAGGAAACAGATTTATCAAAAAAAGAACAAAGTACCTACGTTGATGTGATGTCACTACTAAAATGATAAAAAGGCTGAATCGCACTGAAGATTGAAATTGATTATATGCCAAAAACACGGTACACGCGTACGAGATCGCGGGTAACAGCTAGTACAATATATGTATAATATTACCTACCTACAGTCGCCATGGCCGGAACCGACTAGCACATTCGACGCTTTTTTTTCCAGATATAAACTTCTAGCCCAAACAAGCAAGACATTCCAGATAGATGGGTTATCTACACTCGAATACGAGTTAGTAAAGGTAGCACAACACCACCTCTACACTCACGTCCTCGCTAATGTAGATGTGAGGACGGAAAATAGCTTGTCGAAATACATCCATCATGTATTTCGCCAAGCTCTCACTGCATCCGCCACTTTGCTATCAATCACAATCTTATATATTATGTACCTTTCAACAATAGATAAGTACCTATTTACTTACACCGAAACCAAGTTTTGAAGAAACTCTTAATCCTCGAAAACCGCGGTTTTACACGACCGTCGTTCCTTATTATTATTATTAATAAACGTTTTTACAATCCTAAATAAATGATTTCTTTAGAAATAGTTTACACTCCCCATTATTTCCCCTTACCGTCACTCACCACTAGGTATAAAACTCTCAGAAATAGTTGTTAGTTACGTGCAAACTACCTTCAATTTTGGCACCATCCGCTTCTTTCAATGAACAATATTAATTGAATTTCACTAGAAAATACTTTGTGTTGAACATGTCTCTTAATGACGGTTAGAAGACTAGCTCTTTCGGCATTAGCGAGCCAACCAATTTATCACAATAAGTAAAAGGAAAGGCAAATTTTCTTAAAATTTCATGAACTTCCTTTTATATAAGATGCTATGTTACTTGGAAATAAATAAGTCTTTAACGGGTGTTATGTTTTTTCAATTTGGTGGGTTCGATTACCGGTTCAGACAGGCGATTATTCAAAATTTTTTGAATGCAGTTTAAATTCTTTTTAAAATCAAAATAAAGTCTTCTCTGAGTAAAATAAGAATAAGAATACTTTTTATTTACGACACATATTAGAACAGAAACAAATACAGGGCAACCTGCTCTCAGACCTACCAGGCACCAGCTACCGACAGCTACCAGTACAGACGTTTTTAATGATTTATTATTAAGTAGTCAATGAAAATAAATTATTCTAAAATTTTTAGCCTTGTTTATGAAATATACTTAGGTACATTATTATTGGAAGACAAAAAGGGAAGAATTAAATACATTTTTTAAATTAAAATTTGATTTTACGTCATTCTTTGCAACAAATTCTTTTCTTTTTCGTCTCATTGACATCGTAACAACTACCGTTAAACCGTGTAGCCAGTTGAGACACATACCAGTGAGACCACAAACTGATGAGTCTGTGTAGTGTATTGTGGTGACAGACATGCCCGTGCAAACAGCCCGCGGGCATGTCCGTCTAGTGAATTCCCCGCTTAATATTGATATTGAACTAGTAGTTCGCCCCGAACTGAGATCTCGTGATGGTCGGAGGTTAATAAAACCCAAACAATTTTTATTGACCAATGGTTGTAACAAACTTTGCAGATCGCTTCGAAATCACCGTCTAGCTATGTACCAGTCTTACTTGAACTACAAAATCATTGAAACTCCAAGAAACGGTAGCTCACGTTATACTGGTTTTGCCAATTTTATAATTTTTACATCAACTCAAAAAGTATTAGACCTAGAATCAAAATAAAAACGGTTTTGGAATGTCTAAACAAAACCCTATCATATGACACCCCACTTGATATTATTGTACAATTTTTATTTGTTTTTACTCTCTTTGGACCCTCATAACTTCACGACCCCTTGACCGATTTACTTCATTTAACAAACCAGTAAAACTTAAGAGTACTATCCGTATACCTATCAAATTCTGTGAAGATCGGATAAGCGGTTCAAAAGATCTCGTCAAACAAACATACAAACATACAAATCATTTTCGTCCAAGTTGTCCCTAAGATCTCGTTCGCTTCGCTCACTCGATCAAATATGACAACTGCAACATCCTTGCAATTTCCATGCGAAGGCCGCTAAAGATGTTTTACATCTCTGAGCAAAGTACCTACCTAGTACAAAATGGTTTCTTTGCTCCAAACGATCTTACTGCTTCTTCTTCTTGCGGACAACAACTTCTCTAGAGTAGGTTCGAATAGAACCTCGCCACTTTAACCCCATCGTCCGTGGCGTTCATTAGGACATCCCTTGTACAAGTGGTAGGGCACCTGTAAGGGCCAAGGTTTTCGTCCAGTTAGACTTACTTGTACCCTTACAGAATGTTGTTTATGTGGCACTCACTAGTATCACGAGCACTAAGCACGGCAAAGTAATAACACACGAACTTCACAGGTAATTAGTTTATTTAAGGGACTACAAGGTAAAGGTTGGCGAATCCTTCCTTGGTGTTTGCGTGTTCCCTGTTCGCGAGTTAAAACCGTACTCAAGTATACAGGGTGTTACCAGACCACTTCCGAAAACTTGGAGGTTCCAATCAGACCATGATACTGAAAACACTAAGCGAAAAAAATCGCGAAAAAAAAATTTGACTTCAATATCTCTTTTTAATTTTTTTTCTAGTTACATACACACAGTACAACATAATAAGACATACCTACCTAATTATCTCATTTAAAAAAGCAAAAAAACAAATAAAATAAATAAAGCAGCAATGTACACGCAGCACGCAGATTACGTCTACTACAGCATGAACAGCTGAGAGTTCATCGCGGGTCATTCAAGTACGCGACGTGCGAGCGACCTACGTTAGTACCTACCTACGTTAGTAGGCACTTACGACACAGAATAAATAATAGTACTACGCCTCGACCTTACCTACGTGAATGCGTACATTGCGGGCTGGCGAAATAAATACAAATCTTTAAACATTGTTTTCTCCGGCTATAATTTTTTTTCAGGATAACTGTTTTTTTTTTGGTTGGGATTTGGTGTGCTGTAGCTCCCCCTTTCGTTTTCGGAAGTGGTCTGGTAACACCCTGTATAAAAATGTAGGTGGTAAAAATGCAGCGCGTGCAACCTAAACTAAATTGCCGCGTGCGCAATTGCCAAATGTCGCGGTGAAACCGTACAGCACCTGACCGCAGTTGACTACTAACCTGATATCAGTGTTGCCGTTTTTGATACTTTGTCGCCAGATCTAGGGAATTTTTTACCTTTGGTATGCCACCGATCTACGCGAGACAATAGATTTTGTATTGAAGAAGAGCAGAAATGCGAAGCTTTCTTTAAGGAAACCACTAAGAAAGAAGCTGGTAGATATGTAGTAAAGTTGCCATTTAAAGATGAGAATCCACAGTGCAAGTATGGACATTCTAAAGATATCGCGGTGTAAAGATTAATGTCATTAGAAAGAAGATTAGCACGAGACATAGAACTAAAAGGACAATACACAGAAGTTATTCATGAATATTTGAGTTCAAAGCACATGCGACCGGTTGAAGAAAGCGATGAGAGAAAAAATGAAGCTGTGTATTTACCACATCATGCAGTAGTCCGAAACGATAAATCAACCACAAAGGTACGAGTGGTGTATGATGCATCCAGTCCAAATAGTAAGGGAGTGTCACTGAATGATACACTCATGTGATGGTAGGTCCAACCCTACAAGCAGATCTTCGGCATACCATTTTGCGTTGGAGAGTTCATGATATTGCTCTTGCAGCAGATATTATAAAGATGTATAGACAGGTCAGAGTAGATGAAGAGGACGCAAAATGTTATCAGCGCATAGTTTGGAGAGATGATTCTGCAAAAGAAATAAAAGATTATGAGTTAGTAACTGTGACATTCGGAACCGCTTCAGCACCGTATTTAGCCGTGAGAGCGATGCATCAAGTTGCGTATGATGAAAAGGATGAATATCCACTGGCCGCAGACAAGGTCTTGAATTGCTTCTACATGGACGATCTGATGACGGGTTGCTCGACGGTAGAAGAAGGTGTGAACCTGTACAAAGAAATGGTAGGATTATTAGCTAAAGGTGGTTTTAAATTACAAAAGTGGAACAGCAACAACCGGGAACTCCTGAAACAGATAAACAAATAATATGAGAACACAGAAGAGTACAAAATAGAGAACAAACAGATCGAGAAAGAGAAAGGAGAATTAGAACAAACAAAACAAAGTGATAGAACAAATGAGGACAACATAGAAGTAAAATTGGATACAACAATTAAGATATTAGGACTTACCTGGAACCGTAGTGAAGACATTTTCCAGTACAAGGTGCAGCTTCCTCCATCATCCGGACCTGTAACCAAAAGAAAGATGATATCCGACATAGCGAGAATATTCGACCCATTGGGTTGAATTGACCCAGCAGTCATCATAGCAAAAATGATGATTCCAAAGCTATGGTTGTCAAATATAGGATGGGATGAAGCGGTACCTACAGAATTATTAGAAGAATGGAATACTTACCATACAGAACTGCCACAACTCGCTGCAGTGAAAATCCCTCGATGGCTCGGCATGAGATCTGATGATGTCGATGTGGAATTGCACGGATTTAGCGATGCCTCCAAGCTAGCTTACGCTGCTGTAATATACCTTCGGGTACGTAGATCAAATGGAGACATCCAAACGTCACTACTGGTAGCAAAGACACGCGTTGCTCCTATAAAGCAAATCAGCATTCCACGATTGGAGCTCTGCGGCGCAGTGTTGTTGGTGAGATTAATAAAAGGAGCTATCGAAGTGATAGGTATTTCAAAGGAAAAGTGTCGAGCGTGGAGAGATTCCACGATTATTTCGGCGTGGCTGAGTAGCCACCGGACTAGGTGGAAAACCTTAGTAGTCAACCCGGTATCGGGAGTAGGTTTTGAAAATCCAACAAAGAGAGTGACGATTCGACACTTACCTTTGAAGAAATGAGTACACTTCTATATCAAGTATAGGCTTGTCTAAATTCGCGCCCTCTCACTGTTATCAATATAGTACAGAACCTGAAGAACCACTTCCATTGACTTCAGGTCACTTCCTTGTAAGTGAACCTTTGGTATCTTTGCCAGAAGTAGAGTTTGAAAATTCAAATGTTATTTCACTGTCAAGATGGCAGCTAGTACAAAAAATGTATCAGAGTTTTTGGCGTCGTTGGTCACAGGACTATCTCACAAGTTTAGTTCATCGTTATAAATGGTCCGATCAAGTTCCCGAACCACGTGTGGGTGATGTAGTTCTCATTAAGGAAGATGACCAACCGCCTGGTCGCTGGCTGCTTGGCCGTGTAACGGAAAAGCATCCAGGTTCAGATGGTTTAACCCGCGTGGTTACATTGAAAACTTATAAAAATGTTATTAAAAGGCCAACATCAAAACTTTGTGTTTTGCCAATAGATTAGATTGTAGAATAAAAGTTATGCATGTAGGATTGTGAATAATAACGAAGGTTTTGGACACTATTTAACAGTTTATTTGATATAAATGCAAAACAACAATTAGAACATGGCGATCGACGCCGGTACAAGCTTGCGACTGACTATAGGTACTTAGCTACATTTACATCTAGGTGTAGGGTACGCTCACATACTTCGCTAGTTCTAACACCTCCCCTCGAAGTCATGAGCAAATCTGATTAATTCTTACATACTTCCATCATACCTAGATTAAGCATGCATTCATGATGCTTTGTCCCATTCAAACCTTTGGTCAAAACATCAGCAGGCATTTTGTCTGTAGATAAGTATTTCAGATCAATGATACCTTGTTCGCACATATCTCGAACGAAGTGGTGCCTCACGTCAATGTGTTTTGTACGTGAGCGATAGTTCCTGCTTTCTGCTAGTTTTATCGCACCCTGGTTGTCGTTGAATAATGTCACACAATCACACTCCATTCCAACATTATTCAATACATCGCGTAAATACATGGCTTCTTTAGTAGCTTCGGAAATAGCCATGTATTCGGCTTCCGTGCTCGACAACGCGATTGTTCGTTGTTTACGTGCTTCCCAGCTGATTGGGGCACCTGCTAATATAAACGCAAATCCAGAGTAAGACTTTCGATCAATCGCATTCGAACCCCAGTCTGCGTCAACCGCACCAAACAATGGTAAACCCGTCCTTTCATACACTAAACCATAGTCTGACGTACCTTTCAAATATCTTAGCACACGTTTTGCCGCTTTCCAATGCTCAACATTATAGTTAGTATTAAATTGACTAAGATAGTTTACAGAATATGCAATATCTGGTCTTGTAGTCACAGCCAGATACATTAAAGCACCTATCAAACTTTGATACGGATACTCATTCATCACATCACTCTTCACACATTTAGGTTTCTCTAACTTCACATTCACATCCATAGGAGTCATTATAGGTTTGCATTCACTCATACCAAAGCGTTCTAACACTTTTTCTAAGTACAATTTTTGATTTAGGTATACTCTGTCTTCTTCATCGCGAGTAAATTCAATACCCAAACAATGATTTATTCGTCCCATATCTTTCATCTCGAATGCGTTAGATAAATGCTTCTTTACATCACACAACCATGAACTATCATTCGTTGATAAAATTATATCGTCTACATAAATAGCTATTAACATCATTCGCTCACCTTTTCGTGCTACAAACACACATGGATCCTGCTGCGTCGCCTCAAAGCCAACACTCATCAGCTTTCTCACCAACTCTCTGTGCCACTGCAAACCAGACTGACGCAACCCATACAAACTCTTTTTCAAAAGACACACACTATTATCACATTCATCTAACATTTTACTCCAGCGTTTTGCTGTTTCGATAATTTTCTTATCTTGAATGATTTTTCCCTGTGTTCCAATCTTTTGGTTTGCAAGTACTCTGTGTAACACATCGTGCAGCTGATCCGGTATTTCCATAAATACTTCTTCTTCTAGTGAACCATTCAGGTAAGCTGTCACTACGTCCATTTGGTGAATCTCTAGTCCGAATTCCGCTGATAATGCAGCTATGAGCCTTATCGATGACGATCTTACGACCGGAGACGAGGTTTCATGAAAATCCTCCCCTGGCCGTTGTGAACATCCTTTGGCGACCAACCGTACTTTTTTACCAGTTGTTTTGGTACTGAACACGAATCTACTTCCAATTACTTTTCGATTCAGTGGTCGAGAAACTATCTCCCACGTGCCATTCTTGATCTGTGCCAAAAATTCATCCTCTAAAGCACTTCTCCAAGCGTTGACGTCGTCTGTCATTTCGATTTCACTCCACGTCATAGGCTCAATAGTTGCTATCTCTGCTATTAGCGGTGCATCTGATTCTTCATCATCATTATCGGCTGTATCATCTTCGCTATCTGTCGCAATGTGTTCGTTCACTGGTCTGTAATCTTGTTGCGGTCTTCCCACTAAGCCAGTACGATTACCAGTGCGGACCAGTCGGCCTCTACCTCTCTTTGAAGGTTCTACCAGCCTTTCCCATGAAACTGTAGCAGTTCTTTTTCTATGTAATAGTCCTCTAGTCCTTTCTTCATCTGGTACGTACACATTTTCTAGCGATCTTCTGGTTTTTCCTCCATCTCTTTTCGCTTTCAAGAGAGTTCTACGTTCTTCTTCTTTCTTCTCATTTACTTTGTTAGGCATATTCAGATCCACAAGTATTTCTCCATCACCAGTACTTTCTTCTTCATCAAGTATTTCCTTGTATTCATGTCGAAATGCCGTCTCATTCATGAATTTTACATCACGAGTCACTATAATCTTCTTTGTCTTAGGATCATGTATTCTATAGGCTTTGGATTGAACATCATATCCCATGAATATTCCCATTTCGGAACTTGAATCGAACTTCCCTTTCTGGGAACCCTTATCTTTGTAGTAAGCCTTCGATCCAAACACGTGCATGTATGTTACAGTCAGGTCCTTCCCTTTCCATAATTTAAATGGTATCTGACCGTTCAACGCTGCAGTTGGGCACCGATTTCTTATATAGTTCGCAGTGTTTACTGCTTCAGCCCAAAATGCAGGAGGGCTTCCTGCTTGCCGCATCATGCATCGGGCCATCTCTATCAGCGTTCTATTTTTCCTTTCAGAAATCCCGTTCTGTTGGGGTGTATACGGCACTGTTAACCTCCTCCTGATTCCTTCTTTCTTCAAAAAATCATCAAACTCATTGTTCACGTATTCACGCCCGTTATCAGACTGAAGGTTCTTTATTTTCTTCCCTGTGAACTTCTCCACATAGGCCTTGTATTCCTTGAATACTCGCAGAACGTCACTTTTGTTCGCAATGAAGTAAACTTCACACCATCTAGACTTGTCATCGATAAAAGTAACAAAATACTTTTTCCCGCCATAAGACTGTTGTCTCATAGGCCCACATACATCAGTATGTACGATCTCTAGAAGCTCGCTTGTGCGATCAGCACTGCCCTTAGGAAATGGCGTGCAAGTCTGCTTTTCACTTATGCAGACTTCACACTCAGACAGTTTTTCACCATCTTTTAAGGTCAGGCCATGAACTAGGTCACTCTTCGACATTGCCTTCAGGTCGCGTTCATTGAGGTGTCCGAGGCGCTCATGCCATATATCAATGGGTTTCTTTACCATCTCGACATTATTAGCACCATTATGACTCATCCGAACATGGTATAAATTACCAACACGGTTTGCACGCATATGAACATGGTTTTTCTCATCAACCACAATAGCATCATTTTTCTTGAAATGAACCTCGAACCCGCGATCAGTCATTTTCGCTACAGACAATAAATTGGTTCGTAAGTCCGACACGTAGAAAACTTTCTCGATGTCAACCTGGCGCTCTTCGCTGCCCGTATCTACTGAGATACTAACTTTTCCAGCTCCGGTAATATGAGTGCTCTCATTATTAGCCAAATTTAGCTCGGAGTCCAGCCGCGTGAAATCCTGGATCATGCCCTTTTCGTTGCACATGTGTCCCGTGCATCCACTGTCGATGCACCAAATAGGATTTATTTTATCACCAAACATCACCTCTTCGGTGGTACTCATCAGCATCGTCGTTTTAGGATCACTATCCCGTTCTAATTTTTGCGCACTTTGCTTCTGCTTATTAGCATTCTTTGTTTTGCACTCTCTCGCCAAATGCCCACGACGACCACAACGATAACACTCAATCTTACTTTTGTTAAAGCCCTGGTTCTCGGTCGTGTTCTTCTTTTGGTTGGCATTTGTATTGGTACGCCTGACAAACATAGCTCCCTGGTCAACCATTTTTGATTTTCGTCCTTCATGCTCTTCGACAATTTTCACTTTCAACGATTCTGTTGATGGTAAATCGTCTCGCGATTCTATAGCCGTACGAAACATGGCAAATGAATCTGGCAAACTATAAAGTAGTAAAATGGCCAAAAGTTCGTCAATAACTACCAAACCAATTTCTTTGAGCTTCTTTACAGCGTCAAAAAAATCCGCGATGTGCTTTTTCAGGTCATCTTCTTCCTGCATACGAGTTAACACAAGTTTCTTCAACAATGAGGCTTTCCTAGCAGGCCCGCTGGACTGGTATAAGGACTTCAACTTGTCCCATATATCCTTGGAAGTTGCCAAGCCGTCCAATGCAATTAACTCACTGGGACTGCAGGCCAACAATATATCCGATTCGGCCTTCCCATCATTTTTAATCCATTCGGCATACTTTGAATCCAATTTCCCAGGTTGCGGCAATGATCCCGTTACATATTCCCACAAGTCATTTTTCTTCAAAATAGCTCGCATTTGAATCTTCCAGGTATCATAATTATCGCCAGTTAGGGGGTCAATCTTAATAGAAGTAGCCATATCGAAGTTTCTTCAACTCCAAATACTCAAAAACATGGATAAAACAAACTTTTTTTTAAGTTTCCACGAGGTAAAAAAACAATATGGACGATTCCAACGTAATAACACGGTATCGGCACTGGGTCACTAACACAGCGACAAGTTCAGGAATGCACAAGAAATTTTGTTTACGCAAAGTTTAAATTCACTTATTTCACTGTAAATCCAGTTAATTATTCACAAAATTGTTTGTATATCACGCACTGGGTCCATAACCTGTAGGATTGTGAATAATAACGAAGGTTTTGGACACTATTTAACAGTTTATTTGATATAAATGCAAAACAACAATTAGAACATGGCGATCGACGCCGGTACAAGCTTGCGACTGACTATAGGTACTTAGCTACATTTACATCTAGGTGTAGGGTACGCTCACATACTTCGCTAGTTCTAACAGATTTGTATAATTGAGTTCGTAAAATGTGTAAAAGTTAAGTTCATAAATGTGTAAAATTAAAGTATAAGGTAAACAATTAGTTCTTAGAGATTTGTCATTGTTACATTCTTAAGTTTAGAGATTTAGCAGCCATCGATTGTTAATTTTAGTTCATAAGTTCAACAGGGTTAAATGTTAAAGACTGTTTAAGGACCCATCACTAGGTCCTTGGCGGGCGATATGTTAAAGGTTGTTTTAGTTTATTAGTACTCGATGCAGAACTAGATGGCGCTGCTAAAATTGTACACTTTGTAGAACGCGCTAGCGTTGCGTTTTGTGCAACGGGCCGCTATGAGAGGAATAGTTTGAATAAATAGACTCACTACATTACTTATCAGTATTATTATAGTTATATAAAGCTACATTACCACTCACTCACTGACTCATTGACATGTCCTGAGAGACAGAAGGAGTGGAGCTACACCACAATAATGTTCTACGAAAATGTGTATCAACACCAAACGAGTAGAGGAAAATTATAGCGGTTCTCGAAATCCAAGATGGCGTCGGTGTTGATTTGCGCGTTCGCAAACTATGACAGATAGAGGGCGTCCGAGCGTGTCATCCGACTGATTGTAGGTTGGGATTTGGGGAATTGGTGAAAAAAAAAAAAAAAAACAAGATGGCAGCCGCGCAATTTTGATTTGAATTTATGGACTTTTTAGGGTCGTCTTTGGCGGATTACTTTGTTTTACGAAACTCGCAAGTTGGCAACACCGAGTACGGGGGTGGGTAGCTTATATCCTTGAGATTTAGGAAAAATTATGACTTTACAAAAATCCAAGATGGCGGAGGCTGTGGCGGCCATTTTGTAAAAGTCATGGTTTTTGCTAAATTCTCAAAACCATTTTTATGTATGATGGCAACATTTTAGGGGGTTGAGTTGTACCGAGCGGTTGTGTGATTCGTCGAGGAGTGTGGCTTGGTTTAAAAAAATTCCCCATTTTTCGGGTAATTTCCGAGATTTTCCCCAAAAACATGAAAAGTAGAAATAATGACATTTTGAATAGAGACTTGGACTGCATAGGAGCGTTGGCCTTCCCCGAATGACATTTGAACATTTTCGTAATTTTTAGTTGGCAACCCCGAGAGACTTGCAACTTTTTAGTTTTTGGGACTTTTTGACTTTGGCGGATTAATTTGTTCTACGAAACTCAAAAGCTGGCAACACCGATTATGCAGAACGATAGCCTATATCCTTGAGATTTCAGAAAAATTATGACTTTTCAAAAATCCAAGACGGCGGACGGCGTGGCGGCCATTTTGTAAAAAGTTTACGATTTTCGAAAAAAAACACGATTTTCAAACCGAAATATCGGGTAGTTGGCAACCCCCTTTTTTTTTTTTTTTTTTTTTTTTTTTTTTTTTTTTTTTTTTTTTGCGCTGGGAAAATGCATGACGCATCCCCCCTCCACTAGAGAGCATGAAGGGGGGTATGTGGGACTCCCCGGCCTCCCGTCTGGCCGGTATACCCACTAAAAACCCAGCGGCGCTCCTGCGTCGTCTTAGTGGGGGGGGACTGGGAAACCGGCAGAGCCTTTACGTCCAGTCCCCCGCCGACGAAGCCCGCCATTACAGCGGGGCCCGCACGCCCCTCCCCTTGCAGGGTGGGGCCTGGGAACGGCAAGCGGCTCGGCCGTTCCCGTCCGCTGGTGGCGAATGTCTGCAATGCGGGGCCGGTGCTCTAATGCGGTCCCGCCATTCGCCACCATGCGTCGCGCGCGGGACAGTTCCGCGTCGTCCCGCGCGCTCTTCCCTGCTCGGGGGCCTAAGGCCCCCGTCGTCCGGGCCACCAAACAAGGGGGCCCGGACCCA
Organism: Eulithis prunata; assembly: GCA_918843925.1. NCBI lineage: Eukaryota > Metazoa > Arthropoda > Insecta > Lepidoptera > Geometridae > Eulithis > Eulithis prunata. The sequence continues at coordinate 1,247,033 of OU974014.1, read as the reverse complement.
CCTGGGTAGACCGAAGTCTACCCTGCCTCATCACGCAGTGCCCTCTGCTTATCAGAGGGACACGCGGAGAGGCCCACCGTGCCGGGTTACTGGCCACCATGAAACACGTCCACAGTACTCTGCGGGCGTGTTTCATGGTGTTTCCAGGGTGCACCGCGTGGAGGTTACCCGGCCTAGCACCCCAGTTGGCAACCCCCTACCTGGATGAATTATATGGACCGGTTGTGCAGTTGGTAGAGGAGTGTTGCCTGGTTGAAAAATTTTCCCCATTTTTAGGGTAGTTTCCCCGCTTTCCCTCGGGAACGTGAAAAGTAGAAATAACGACATTTTGAATCGAAATTTCCACTAGCTGGCAAGATTGGGCCCACTCAAATGACATTTGATCATTTTCGTTCCCCGCAGCTGGCAACCCTTCATGCTATAGAAGTTTGAATTTTTCAGTCAGACCCGACTTTGGCGGATTACTTTGTTCTACCAAGTTTAAGGTATGACTACCGTTCTTTCACTGACAGGTAGCTTGTATCCTGTATATTTCAGAAAAATTATGACATTTTAGAAATTCAAAATGGCCGCCGTGTCATTTCCGGTTTTCAAAACTTTAACCGATTGACTTCGTTTCAACGGGGTATCCGAAGGAGATTGAGGGGTTTGAATGGAATTTTACACTTTTTTAAATTTTAAATGCGTTTTTACTGCAATAAAAGGTTGGTATTCCAAGATGGCGGCCATGTAGATTTTTTTTGCGAAACTTTAACCGATTGACTTCGTTCCAACGGGGTATCCGAATGAGATTGAGGGGTTTTTGATAAAAATACGGCATAAAAAAAAGACGCGAGCTGCTTGCAGCTCGCGCGCAACGCAACCACTAGTTATTATACTATATAAAGCTAGTTATACTATATAAAGCTACAATACCACTGACTGACTGATTGACATGCTAGAAAAGGCAGAAGGAGTGGAGCTACACCACAATGATGTTCTACGAAAATGTGTATCAACACCAAACGAGTAGAGGAAAATTATAGCGGTTCTCGAAATCCAAGATGGCGCCGGTGTTGATTTGCGCGTTCGCAAACTATGACAGATAGAGGGCGTCCGAGCGTGTCATCCGACTGATTGTAGGTTGGGATTTTGGGAATTGGTGAAAAAAAAAAAAAAAACAAGATGGCGGCCGCGCTATTTTGATTTGAATTTTTCGACTTTTTAGGGTCGACTTTGGCGGATTACTTTGTTTTACGAAACTCGCAAGTTGGCAACACTGAGTATAGGGGTGGGTAGCCTATATCCTTGAGATTTAGGAAAAATTATGACTTTACAAAAATCCAAGATGGCGGAGGCTGTGGCGGCCATTTTGTAAAAGTCATGGTTTTTGCTAAATTTTCAAAACCATTTTTATGTATGATGGCAACATTCTAGAGGGTTGAGTTGTACCGAGCGGTTGTGTGATTTGTTGAGGAGTGTTGCTTGGTTTAGAAATTTTCCCCATTTTTCGGGTAATTTCCGAGATTTTCCCCAAAAACATGAAAAGTAGAAATAATGACATTTTGAATAGAGACTTGGGCTGCATGGGAGCGTTGGCCTCCCCCGAATGACATTTGACCATTTTTGTAACTTTTGGTTGGCAACCCCGAGAGACTTGCAACATTTTAGTTTTTGGGACTTTTTGACTTTGGCGGATTAATTTGTTCTACGAAACTCAAAAGCTGGCAACACCGATTATGCAGAACGATAGCCTATATCCTTGAGATTTCAGAAAAATTATGACTTTTCAAAAATCCAAGATGGCGGACGGCGTGGCGGCCATTTTGTAAAAAAGTTGCGATTTTCGAAAAAATCACGATTTTCAAACCGAAATATCGGGTAGTTGGCAACCCCCTACCTGGATGAATTGTATGGACCGGTTGTGCAGTTGGTAGAGGAGTATTGCCTGGTTGAAAAATTTTCCCCAATTTTAGGGTAGTTTCCCCGCTTTCCCTCGGGAACGTGAAAAGTAGAAATAACGACATTTTGAATTAAAATTTCCACTAGCTGGCAAGATTGGGCCCACCCAAATGACATTTGATCATTTTCGTTCCCCGCAGCTGGCAACCCCGCATGCTATAGGAGTTTGAATTTTTCAGTCAGACCCGACTTTGGCGACTTACTTTGTTCTACCAAGTTTAAGGTATGACTACCGTTCTTTCACTGACAGGTAGCTTGTATCCTGTATATTTCAGAAAAATTATGACATTTCAGAAATTCAAAATGGCCGCCGTGTCATTTCCGGTTTTCAAAACTTTAACCGATTGACTTCGTTTCAACGGGGTATCCGAAGGAGATTGAGGGGTTTGAATGGAATTTTACACTTTTTTAAATTTTAAATGCGTTTTTACTGCAATAAAAGGTTGGTATTCCAAGATGGCGGCCATGTAGATATTTTTTGCGAAACTTTAACCGATTGACTTCGTTCCAACGGGGTATCCGAATGAGATTGAGTGGTTTAAATGGAATTTTCAACTTTTTTTCAATTTTGCTGTATTTTTACTGCAATAAGGGGTTGATATTCCAAGATGGCAGCCATGTAGACTTTTTTTGCGAAACTTTAATCGATTGACTTTGTTCCAACGGGGTATCCGAATGAGATTGAGGGGTTTATAGGAGTTAGTAGGGTTTTTAGGGGTTTTTGATAAAAATACGCCATAAAAAAAGACGCGAGCTGCTTGCAGCTCGCGCGCAACGCAACCACTAGTTATACTATATAAAGCTAGACTACCACTATAGCGCGTAGTGTTAGTGCGACTCCTTCATCCCCTCTACCCTGCCGCCGCTCCGCGCGGGTAGCTGAGCGCCTGGCTAGCGCCAATCGCGGGGCGCCCCGCCAGTAATTAAACAGTCACGGAGCGGAACGGCCGCTCGCGCGTGCGCCGGCAAAGTAGAAATTCCTACACATAGTACTAAAAACTGTATATCTATAAGCAAGGACGAAAGTAAAATCATTGAAGTTAACAACATCTTTTTTTTTATGTTCCATTCTATACATCAACCTATAACTGGCAGCCTAACGTGGAGCAGAATACAAAACTATTTTTTCGTCGATAGAAGTGTTTAGGAACTTACGCGTAATTTAGAGTTTATAAAAGTGACTGTGTTGCTCGTGAATAGTTTATGTTTACATAAAAAGTGTCTCAGAACGGACTAGTACATAAAACCGAATGCCTACGTGTGTGTAGTTGTGTACTTAGGTATTTTCGTAACGGTTTTGTGAACAAGGCTTGTTCAGTGTTTTGAACAACCTTGTTTTAGTGCACAAAACTGAATACCTAAGTGCGTGTGTCTATATAGGTATTTTTGAGTGACGGTTTTGTGAACAGTGACGATCCAATTAGATTTGTTTTAGTGCATAAAACTGAATACCTAAGTGCGTGTCTCTGTATAGGTATTTTGAGTGACGGTTTTGTGAACAGTGACTGATCATATCAGATTTGTTTTAGTGCATAAAACGAAATACCTAAGGGTGTGCCTAAATAGACCTAGGTATTTTTGGTGACGTTTTATTTGAACAGTGACTGGATTAGGTATCGAATAATTATTATTACGAGATGTTGTTAACAAGATCGCGTGCCGCGAGCCCGGCTTCTGCCGGCGACTCGTCCGTAGGCGCGGCGCCGCCGCCTGTCGCGCCCGCGCCGGCGTCAGCTTCGCGCAGCGACAGCGCTGACGCTGACGCTGCGCCGCCGTCGGCCAGCGCTTACCTGCAGCCAGGGGCTGCAGCCGCAGCAGCTGCTCCGGTCTCTATGACGACCGAGCAACTCTTGCTGCTGATAAACAGGCTAAGTCGCAGCGAACCTGTAAGTACACCTGCTCCTACCTATTCCGGCAATTTTGCAAAATGTACGGCACGTTTCAACGGAGAAAAGTCAAGCAATGTAGAAGCTTTTATAGACGCCGTGCAAACGTACAAAGAGTGTGTCCATGTCGAAGATCATAACGCCCTTCGAGGGTTAACGATGTTGCTAACGGGGATAGCCGCTACATGGTGGCAGGGGGTAAAAGACACTACCCTAACCTGGCAAGCAGCTCTTGACGCGCTGAATCAGACTTTTGGGCCTAGATTACCCCCACACCGTATTTATAGAAATATTTTTGAACGAGAGCAACGAATAGACGAATCAACGGATTTATTTGTGTGCCGCGTCAGAGCACTGTTCGCTCAGCTCCCGCCGTTGACTCTCACGGAGACCGTGCAACTGGACATGACATACGGATTGTTGCACCGCCGGCTTCGTGAGAAAGTTCCTCGTACGAGCTTCGCCAACTTTACGGGGCTGCTGACGGAGGCGCGTCGCGCCGAGGATTTGTTTGACGAGGTTAAGCGTGATATCAAACCTACATTGCCCTCGTCGGGTGCGGTTCCACGCGCGCCAACGGCGCCGAGTGCGAATACTGCACCTACTACTGCACCTACTAATGCGCAGACTGCTAATAAATCTAGACCGTTGTGCTATTACTGCAAACACTACGGACATCTGAAGGAGAACTGTCCGCGACTTACAAAACCGAAGGACAGCCCGGCCGAGGGCGAGTCGCGGACGTCTACGATAACGTGTTTCGGATGCGGAGCTCCCGGCGTCATACGATCAAACTGCCCGAATTGTAAGGAGAAGAAACCGGTCGCATCGGCAGTTACGTCCTTTCAATCAGTGTCCGCGAGTTCCGATAACATTGATTCGCGTGTGCGTCCAGTGTTAAGTGTAGAAATCTATGGTGAAGTAGGAAACGTGCTCATTGATACCGGCGCTAAGCACTGTATTGGTAGTGTTAGTTTAAGATCGCATTTAGTTAAGTACGGACATGAGTTCCAAAATGTATATACTGAACTTAAGTATGCAGACGGGCGGAGATGTGCACAAAATGTCGACATTGCACACATTGATGTTACGGTGCGAGGAGTCGCACTGGCTGTTAGTTTTATTATGCTGCCCAACGCTACGGAAAGTTTATTGGGTATGAATTTTATTCAGGACACTGGCATGGTACTAGACTTTGATCGAGGGGTGTGGTTTGTGAGGCATGATCGGACGCCTCAGCCGATTCTTTTTGAAGATAGGCCACTACAGCCTCTTACCTGTTCGTCTGTGGGTCTCCGCGAGGACGAGGGAACCCATCTTGGTGCGGATGAACGGGAGCGACTGTCTGAACTCCTGAATGTCAACGAGGACATTTTTACTCCTGGGGGAGAACCTACCCAGTTTGCTGTGCATCGCATCGATACTGGAGATGCCGCGCCGACTGCTAGTCCACCTTATCGGGTTTCACCTGTCAAGAAGGATATAATAAAAAAAGAAATTGATAAAATGTTGGAAGACGAAATCATCGAGGAAGCAGAGTCAGAGTGGGCCTCACCTGTGGTGTTGATTCCAAAGAAGAACGGTGAGATTAGGTTCTGCGTGGACTATCGCAAGCTTAATAGCGTCACTCGGACTGATAAATACCCGCTTCCAGTGATCGATGAGCTGCTGCAGAGCACCAAACCGAATTGTGTGATGTCTACAATTGATTTGAAGGCCGGTTATTGGCAGACTATTGTAGCACCAGAAGATCGCCATAAGACTGCTTTTACCACTCCTTTTGGGACGTTTCAGTTCCGCCGTATGCCCTTTGGATTAAAGAATGCTCCGGCGACGTTTCAACGGATGATGGACCGGATGAGATCCGGCTTAAAAGATGTCTGCGTGCTGGCATATCTTGATGACCTGTTAGTCATATCGCCAAATATGGATCAGCACCTGAAGGATCTTCAACAAGTCATCGAACGCCTTCGTTTGTTCAACCTGAAAGCAAACAGAGTTAAATGTGTTTTCGCGAGAGAAAGAGTTACTTACCTGGGTCACGTCGTTTCATCACGAGGTATCGAACCGGATCCTACAAAGGTCGAAGCAGTGATGAATATGAAGCCTCCGACGAATCTGAAGGAGCTGAAGACGTTCTTGCAAACCTGCGCGTGGTTTCGCAAATTTATTCCGCGGTTTTCAGAAGTGGCGCGGTCGTTGACCGATTTGACGAAGAAAAACCGTTCCTGGCAATGGGGGGAGGACGAACAAAAAGCCTTTGAAGAGCTGAAGTCGCGGCTTTCCACTAGTCCGATTCTGCAACAGCCTAACTTCAAAGAGCCGTTCATTCTCCGAACAGATGCCAGCGCGTATGCTATAGGAGCTGTACTTATGCAAGGGGAATCTCCGGCCGAAGAAAGACCACTTGAGTACGCCAGCAGACTGTTAACATCCGCCGAACGGAATTATCATACCACTGAGCGTGAAGCCTTAGCGGTGGTGTGGGCATTAGATAAATTCAGAGGATATGTTGAGGGAGCGCGCGTATCTGTGGCTACGGATCATCAGCCATGGAAGTGGCTCTTGGCACTGAAGACGCCAAGTGGACGATTAGCCCGTTGGGCAATGAAGATCCAATCCTACGACTTGGACATCGGGTATACACCAGGAAAGGTCAACGTGGTAGCAGATACTCTTAGTCGCCCGGTGTACGACGACACCGAGAGCTCAAGTTCTGGTGTGTGTGACATTTGTCCAGTTGTTGTCGATTTACCGCAGCGAAGACCAGAAGATGTTCGTGAAGCACAACTCAATGATCCCGAAGTAAATAAAATTATAGTGAATTTCGAAGATGTAAGTAATCCAGAAGCATCTATACGCTGGACTGACAGAGGATATTATCTTTCCCAAGGCGTGTTGTACCGCTGTGATCCGGATGGAGAATCCGAAGAACCTCAGTTAGTGGTCCCAGAGTCTTTAAAGGCAGAGCTCATGAAGGAGCTCCACGATGCGCCTACTGCTGGACACTTAGGGTTGGAGCGGACCTTGAGGAAGATCAAGGAGAGATATTATTTTAAGAACATGAGATCTTATGTGGCTCAGTATCTCAAGTCCTGTGATGCCTGTCAAAAGTATAAAGCCACCAATCTTAAACCTGCAGGTCTACTCCAGACTCCAGTGCCTCAGCAACGATTCGAGGTCCTAGCGATGGACCTGTTTGGTCCACTTCCCGAAGGTGATAAGGGAGAAAAGTGGATTCTTCTCGTGGAAGATACCGCAAGTCGATGGGTCGAGCTGTTTGCGCTCAAAGATGCAACCGCCGAGACATGTGCTAAAACGCTAATTGAGGAAGTTTTTATGCGGTATGGGTTGCCTCGTCGAGTGATCTCGGACAACGGAAGCCAATTTGTGTCGGCTGTGATGCAGAAGGCCATGTTTGTGCTGGGGGTCCAGCAATCCTTGATCCCGGTGTACCATCCGGAAGCTAACCCAGCAGAACGCAAGAATCGCGAGTTGAAGCAACTTCTAGCTATTTTAGTTGGTCCTGAACATCGTCGTTGGCCGACCGTCCTCCCGACTGTGCGTTTTGCGCTGAACAGCGCTTATAATCAGGGAACTGGCAAATCTGCTGCGTACCTCACTTTCGCTCGGGAGTTACGATCTCCTATGTCAGTGCACACTGATTTCCGAGCCATAGTCGAGCAGCAAAATTTTGTTCCCCAGATAACTCCGTATTTACAGGAGTTTGCTCGCGTTTTACAAGATGTAAAGCAGCGAGTGGAAGAGCAACAAGACGTTCGAAAGAGTACCGGCGACCAACATCGTCGAGACGTTCCTCCGTATAGGGAGGGGGATCTGGTTCTTGTGGAGACTCATCTGGCGAGTAATGCGACTAAGGGTTTTACCAGTAAATTTGCGCCGAGGCGAGAAGGTCCGTATCGTGTCTCGCAAATCGTAGGTCCAACGTCTTTTGTAGTGGTGGATAGTACGGGAGTGGTTAAAGGGAAGTACCATGCCAGCGCACTGACTCCTTATGTCGGATCAGCACCAGCAATTGTTCATCAGCGCCGCCGTGGGCGACCCCAAGCCAGGTCCAAGTCCAAGTCGAGACGCACTTGTGACTTGGAGGGGGAGGTTATAGCGCGTAGTGTTAGTGCGACTCCTTCATCCCCTCTACCCTGCCGCCGCTCCGCGCGGGTAGCTGAGCGCCTGGCTAGCGCCAATCGCGGGGCGCCCCGCCAGTAATTAAACAGTCACGGAGCGGAACGGCCGCTCGCGCGTGCGCCGGCAAAGTAGAAATTCCTACACATAGTACTAAAAACTGTATATCTATAAGCAAGGACGAAAGTAAAATCATTGAAGTTAACAACATCTTTTTTTTTATGTTCCATTCTATACATCAACCTATACCACTGACTGACTCACTGACATGCCCGAAAAGGCAGAAGGAGTGGAGCTACACCACAATAATGTTCTACGAAAATGTGTATCAACACCGAGTAAGTAGAGGAAAATTATAGCGGTTCTCGAAATCCAAGATGGCGCCGGTGTTGATTTGCGCGTTCGCAAACTTTGACAGATAGAGGGCGTCCGAGCGTGTCATCCGACTGATTGTAGGTTGGGATTTTGGGAATTGGTGAAAAAAAAAAACAAAACAAGATGGCGGCCGCGCAATTTCGATTTGAATTTTTCGACTTTTTAGGGTTGTCTTTGGCGGATTACTTTGTTTTACGAAACTCGCAAGTTGGCAACACTGAGTATAGGGGTGGGTAGCCTATATCCTTGAGATTTAGGAAAAATTATGACTTTACAAAAATCCAAGATGGCGGAGGCTGTGGCGGCCTTTTTGTAAAAGTCATGGTTTTTGCTAAATTTTCAAAACCATTTTTATGTATGATGGCAACATTCTAGAGGGTTGAGTTGTACCGAGCGCTTGTGTGATTTGTTGAGGAGTGTTGCTTGGTTTAGAAATTTTCCCCATTTTTCGGGTAATTTCCGAGATTTTCCCCAAAAACATGAAAAGTAGAAATAATGACATTTTGAATACAGACTTGGGCTGCATAGGAGCGTTGGCCTTCCCCAAATGACATTTGACCATTTTCGTAACTTTTGGTTGGCAACCCCGAGAGACTTGCAACTTTTTAGTTTTTGGGACTTTTTGACTTTGGCGGATTAATTTGTTCTACGAAACTCAAAAGCTGGCAACACCGATTATGCAGAACGATAGCCTATATCCTTGAGATTTCAGAAAAATTATGACTTTTCAAAAATCCAAGATGGCGGACGGCGTGAGGGCCATTTTGTAAAAAAGTTGCGATTTTCGAAAAAATCACGATTTTCAAACCGAAATATCGGGTAGTTGGCAACCCCCTACCTGGATGAATTGTATAGACCATTTGTGCAGTTGGTAGAGGAGTGTTGCCTGGTTGAAAATTTTTCCCCATTTTTAGGGTAGTTTCCCCGCTATCTCTCGGGAACGTGAACAGTAGAAATAACGACATTTTGAATTAAAATTTCCACTAGCTGCCAAGATTGGGCCCACCCAAATGACATTTGATCATTTTCGTTCCTCGCAGCTGGCAACCCCGCATGCTATAGGAGTTTGAATTTTTCAGTCAGACTCGACTTTGGCGACTTACTTTGTTCTACCAAGTTTAAGGTATGACTACCGTTCTTTAACTGACAGGTAGCTTGTATCCTGTATATTTCAGAAAAATTATGACATTTTAGAAATTCAAAATGGCCGCCGTGTCATTTCCGGTTTTCAAAACTTTAACCGATTGACTTCGTTTCAACGGGGTATCCGAAGGAGATTGAGGGGTTTGAATGGATTTTTACACTTTTTTAAATTTTAAATGCGTTTTTACTGCAATAAAAGGTTGGTATTCCAAGATGGCGGCCATGTAGATTTTTTTTGCGAAACTTTAACCGATTGACTTCGTTCCAACGGGGTATCCGAATGAGATTGAGGGGTTTTTGATAAAAATACGGCATAAAAAAAAGACGCGAGCTGCTTGCAGCTCGCGCGCAACGCAACCACTAGTTATTATACTATATAAAGCTAGACTACCACTGACTGACTGACTCACTGATTGACATGCCCTGAGAGACAGAAGGAGTGGAGCTACACCACAATAATGTTCTACGAAAATGTGTATCAACACCAACTGAGTAGAGGAAAATTATAGCGGTTCTCGAAATCCAAGATGGCGCCGGTGTTGATTTGCGCGTTCGCAAACTATGACAGATAGAGGGCGTCCGAGCGTGTCATCCGACTGATTGTAGGTTGGGATTTTGGGAATTGGTAAAAAAAAAAAAAAAACAAGATGGCGGCCGCGCAATTTCGATTTGCATTTTTCGACTTTTTAGGGTTGTCTTTGGCGGATTACTTTGTTCAACGAAACTTGCAAGTTGGCAACACTGAGTATAAGGGTGGGTAGCCTATATCCTTGAAATTTAGGAAAAATTATGACTTTTGAAAAATCCAAGATGGCGGAGGCTGTGGCGGCCATTTTGTAAAAGTCATGGTTTTTGCTAAATTTTCAAAACCATTTTTATGTATGATGGCAACATTCTAGAGGGTTGAGTTGTACCGAGCGGTTGTGTGATTTGTTGAGGAGTGTTGCTTGGTTTAGAAATTTTCCCCATTTTTCGGGTAATTTCCGTGATTTTCCCCAAAAACATGAAAAGTAGAAATAATGACATTTTGAATAGAGACTTGGACTGCATAGGAGCGTTGGCCTCCTCCGAATGACATTTGACCATTTTCGTAACTTTTAGTTGGCAACCCCGAGAGACTTGCAACTTTTTAGTTTTTGGGACTTTTTGACTTTGGCGGATTAATTTGTTCTACGAAACTCAAAAGCTGGCAACACCGAGTATGCAGAACGATAGCCTATATCCTTGAGATTTCAGAAAAATTATGACTTTTCAAAAATCCAAGATGGCGGACGTTGTGGCGGCCATTTTGTAAAAAGTTTACGATTTTCGAAAAAAACACGATTTTCATACCGGAATTTCGGGTACTTGGCAACCCCCTACTTGGATGAATTGTATGGACCGGTTGTGCAGTTGGTAAAGGAGTGTTGCCTGGTTGAAAAATTTTCCCCATTTTTAGGGTATTTTCCCCGCTTTCCCTCGGGAACGTGAAAAGTAGAAATAACGACATTTTGAATCGAAATTTCCACTAGCTGGCAAGATTGGGCCCACCCAAATGACATTTGATCATTTTCGTTCCCCGCAGCTGGCAACCCCGCATGCTATAGGAGTTTGAATTTTTCAGTCAGACCCGACTTTGGCGACTTACTTTGTTCTACCAAGTTTAAGGTATGACTACCGTTCTTTCACTGACAGGTAGCATGTATCCTGTATATTTCAGAAAAATTATGACATTTCAGAAATTCAAAATGGCCGCCGTGTCATTTCCGGTTTTCAAAACTTTAACCGATTGACTTCGTTTCAACGGGGTATCCGAAGGAGATTGAGGGGTTTGAATGGAATTTTACACTTTTTTAAATTTTAAATGCGTTTTTACTGCAATAAAAGGTTGGTATTCCAAGATGGCGGCCATGTAGATTTTTTTTGCGAAACTTTAACCGATTGACTTCGTTCCAACGGGGTATCCGAATGAGATTGAGGGGTTTTTGATAAAAATACGGCATAAAAAAAAGACGCGAGCTGCTTGCAGCTCGCGCGCAACGCAACCACTAGTTATTATACTATATAAAGCTACACTACCACTGACTGACTGACTGACTCACTCATTGACATGCCCTGAGAGACAGAAGGAGTGGAGCTACACCACAATAATGTTCTACGAAAATGTGTATAAACACCAAACGAGTAGAGGAAAATTATAGCGGTTCTCGAAATCCAAGATGGCGCCGGTGTTGATTTGCGCGTTCGCAAACTATGACAGATAGAGGGCGTCCGAGCGTGTCATCCGACTGATTGTAGGTTGGGATTTTGGGAATTGGTGAAAAAAAAAAAAAAAACAAGATGGCGGCCGCGCAATTTTGATTTGAATTTTTCGACTTTTTAGGGTTGTCTTTGGCGGATTACTTTGTTTTACGAAACTCGCAAGTTGGCAACACTGAGTACAGGGGTGGGTAGCCTATATCCTTGAGATTTAGGAAAAATTATGACTTTATAAAAATCCAAGATGGCGGAGGCTGTGGCGGCCATTTTGTAAAAGTCATGGTTTTTGCTAAATTTTCAAAACCATTTTTATGTATGATGGCAACATTTTAGGGGGTTGAGTTGTACCGAGCGGTTGTGTGATTTGATGAGGAGTGTTGCTTGGTTTAGAAATTTTCCCCATTTTTCGGGTAATTTCCGAGATTTTCCCCAAAAACATGAAAAGTAGAAATAATGACATTTTGAATAGAGACTTGGGCTGCATAGGAGCGTTGGCCTCCCCCGAATGACATTTGACCATTTTCGTAACTTTTGGTTGGCAACCCCGAGAGACTTGCAACTTTTTAGTTTTTGGGACTTTTTGACTTTGGCGGATTAATTTGTTCTACGAAACTCAAAAGCTGGCAACACCGAGTATGCAGAACGATAGCCTATATCCTTGAGATTTCAGAAAAATTATGACTTTTCAAAAATCCAAGATGGCGGACGGCGTGGCGGCCATTTTGTAAAAAGTTTACGATTTTCGAAAAAAACACGATTTTCAAACCGGAATATCGGGTAGTTGGCAACCCCCTACCTGGATGAATTGTATGGACCGGTTGTGCAGTTGGTAGAGGAGTGTTGCCTGGTTGAAAAATTTTCCCCATTTTTAGGGTAGTTTCCCCGCTATCTCTCGGGAACGTGAAAAGTAGAAATAACGACATTTTGAATTAAAATTTCCACTAGCTGGCAAGATTGGGCTCACCCAAATGACATTTGATCATTTTCGTTCCCCGCAGCTGGCAACCCCGCATGCTTTAGGAGTTTGAATTTTTCAGTCAGACCCGACTTTGGCGACTTACTTTGTTCTACCAAGTTTAAGGTATGACTACCGTTCTTTCACTGACGGGTAGCTTGTATCCTGTATATTTCAGAAAAATTATGACATTTCAGAAATTCAAAATGGCCGCAGTGTCATTTCCGGTTTTCGAAACTTTAACCGATTGACTTCGTTCCAACGGGGTATCCGAATGAGATTGAGGGGTTTGAATGAAATTTTACACTTTTTTAAATTTTAAATGCGTTTTTATTGCAATTAAGGGTGGGCATTCCAAGATGGCGGCCATGTAGATTTTTTTTGCGAAACATTAATCGATTGACTTCGTTCCAACGGGGTATCCGAATGAGATTGAGGGGTTTTTGATAAAAATACGGCATAAAAAAAAGACGCGAGCTGCTTGCAGCTCGCGCGCAACGCAACCACTAGTTATTATACTATATAAAGCTAGTTATACTATATAAAGCTACAATACCACTGACTGACTGATTGACATGCTAGAAAAGGCAGAAGGAGTGGAGCTACACCACAATGATGTTCTACGAAAATGTGTATCAACACCAAACGAGTAGAGGAAAATTATAGCGGTTCTCGAAATCCAAGATGGCGCCGGTGTTGATTTGCGCGTTCGCAAACTATGACAGATAGAGGGCGTCCGAGCGTGTCATCCGACTGATTGTAGGTTGGGATTTTGGGAATTGGTGAAAAAAAAAAAAAAACAAGATGGCGGCCGCGCTATTTTGATTTGAATTTTTCGACTTTTTAGGGTCGACTTTGGCGGATTACTTTGTTTTACGAAACTCGCAAGTTGGCAACACTGAGTATAGGGGTGGGTAGCCTATATCCTTGAGATTTAGGAAAAATTATGACTTTACAAAAATCCAAGATGGCGGAGGCTGTGGCGGCCATTTTGTAAAAGTCATGGTTTTTACACTTTTTTCCAATCCATTTTTAGGGTAGATGGCAACATTTTAGGGGGTCGAGTTGTAGCGAGCGGTTGTGTGATTTGTTGAGGAGTGTTGCTTGGTTTAGAATTTTTCCCCATTTTTAGGGTAATTTCCGAGATTTTCCCCAAAAACATGAAAAGTAGAAATAATGACATTTTGAATAGAGACTTGGACTGCATAGGAGCGTTGGCCTTCCCCGAATGACATTTGAACATTTTCGTAATTTTTAGTTGGCAACCCCGAGAGACTTGCAACTTTTTAGTTTTTGGGACTTTTTGACTTTGGCGGATTAATTTGTTCTACGAAACTCAAAAGCTGGCAACACCGATTATGCAGAACGATAGCCTATATCCTTGAGATTTCAGAAAAATTATGACTTTTCAAAAATCCAAGATGGCGGACGGCGTAGCGGCCATTTTGTAAAAAGTTTACGATTTTCGAAAAAAACACGATTTTCAAACCGGAATATCGGGTAGTTGGCAACCCCCTACCTGGATGAATTGTATGGACCGGTTGTGCAGTTGGTAGAGGAGTGTTGCCTGGTTGAAAAATTTTCCCCATTTTTAGGGTAGTTTCCCCGCTATCTCTCGGGAACGTGAAAAGTAGAAATAACGACATTTTTAATTTAAAATTTCCACTAGCTGGCAAGATTGGGCCCACCCAAATGACATTTGATCATTTTCGTTCCCCGCAGCTGGCAACCCCGCATGCTATAGGAGTTTGAATTTTTCAGTCAGACCCGACTTTGGCGACTTACTTTGTTCTACCAAAATTTAATGTTTTTACCATAGTGTTTTATTGCACACGCATTAAACTGAACCCTATGCCTTATACCTCCCTCAACATTAACCTATACTTCAATCGTCAAGTGAAATGGTAATGGAACTCCGAAGCTTTGGGCATCATTTTTACAAGCTTAGCATTAACAAAATCATTTATTTTTGTATTGTAAAAATGGTAACCAAAATCTGAGTTCCATTACTATTTCACTTGGCAATAAACACTGTTAGTAGAATCGTACATTAGATAATTCATTGATATCGATAAATTTTAAATATAGAGGCGCACATCCCTATTTCATTGTTGACATGTTGTAGTACTGATTGACGTTTTGGTGCCGTCATGTGGGTCAAAAAAGGTAATCCTTTTTCACGTTGCTGTTCCTTTTTTGTCTATGGAGTCCCGTCTCTTCTTTTTTTGCATTCTCTTTGCAACCATATACAGCCCATACCCAAAACCATAGATTCTGAAAATGAGGTTTATGACAGTAAGTATTATTAAATATTATGACTATTAGTAAGTATAGAATACAAATTGTTTGTCCCTTGATCAGTCTGAAGCACTTCGTACATAGCTTTGTTTCGTTGTTCGTTCACTGATGAAAAAGATAACAAACTGTAGTTTTATTTCTGTTTCCAAGTTTATTACAGCCTGATAGTGTATTTTGCAACAGTGTGTGTAGCATAAGCATAAGGGCTCAATTATGGCAATTTATTACAAATTATATATTTGCATTATAAATATGTACTAGGTATCTAAGAATAAAATGTGGGCTCATGCAGATTTTTATTTTTCAGATGTTAGGGACTTGCTTTGCCGCTTTAATTGGCCACAATCACCACTACAATAAAGATGTCAACACCCAGACGAAACCATCAATAGCAGAATAAAAAAAAATGTCATTCTCCATGTACCTACAGGTATGTTTTGCCAATGTTCACAATAATAGTAAACATTAATAATATACAGGATAAAAAATTGAGCACCAGTGGTCTAGTCTAGTGGGAGCGACTATACTTTCGATCGGTGAAGGAAAATATCGCGAGAAAACCTACTTTATATGGTGGATACTTCGCTAAATCTTCAGATAACTTTTTCCCTGTTGCATTGCTAACCTTCATTTATTAGTAATTTATACACAAAGCAACAATAAGTAAAAATGTTGGTTATTTCAGAATGACAGCGAAATAGTTACCCGATTGGACACAGGAGAAAGGTTCAACTCGAAAAAGGAATGCGATGTCAGCCGCTCATCATTGGGGTCGGCGCAACAGAGGACAAACTAAAAGATTTTTATGTGTCGTGCGACAACATTCTGTATAAGATTGACAGTTTTCTAAAAGCCTTAGATATATAGATAGGTCCATTGAGGCAGTTGTGGTGTAAGCGATTTGAATAAAATCACTACGTATTTATGAAAAATAGTAATCAACAAAGTTTTGTTCAATAAAATTGCACATGGTTTTGCAATGCAAAACTATTATTTTGATCCAAATAAGTTCTCCTATCTAAATGTTGTTTATTATAACTAACTTTATTGTTAAGATGAATGCTAATACAACTTTGTTGAATGCTGATTTCATAAATACGTTCAGTGATTTATATGTTCAGAAATGTTGAAATATGCGAGTGAGAACTTGTTTGACGGTTGTCAGTCTAATAATCCACTCTGTATAAGGTTACAAGATATACCCCGGGATGGTAGTCACTAGGTACCTACTACTAACGAAAATGTTTTTTTTCAACACACTTGCTCATAAAGTGGCTCTATGGTCACTGCAATTAGGCACATATGACACCCATAATCAAACTGTGACTTTTTCATTGCTATAACTCACTAGTGAGTTATAGATTTTTTTTTTGAATTTTTTTGGTTGAGTTGCTTTGTTCTTAAATAAGTTTTTATTCAAAAAAAAGATCGTGTTCAATAGAACAAATAAATTAATGTTCCTATTGCTTGCTCATTTCATGCAACTTCTTATTTAAATAGATAATTTTAACTCGTACGTGTTTAATAAATAAAACTTTCACTCAAATATAACTTTTGTTTTCTCTGTAATAAAAGAAAACTTTAAATTCCCCATTTTGTACGTGGCAGAATATACGCAAACCCTATGCGCGGAAAATAAAAAAAAAACCTCATCCCTTTAGTCTGTGGCCGATCGCAATGCGCGCGCATAGAAAAACTGATTCATTTTTCCCGCCATAGCGAAACATTTTTCACAACTCGTTTTCACTGTTGAAATTATAGTTATTTTATTCACAAGTGTGTTGAAAAACGTCAACGTAAAATGTAAGGCCTCAAACGCACTAGCGGCCAACCGCACGGCTAACCGCAGGGGCGGCCAATCGCGCATTTCCAGTTTGTATGGAACCGCAACCGATGTACGCAGCGGTTGCATACATACTGGAAACGCGCGGTTAACCGCCCCCGCAGCCAACCGCGCGGTTAACCGCTGGTGCGTTTGAGGCCTTACATTTTACGTTATAAATCTGCTTCAAGTTAATATTTTCTGTGTAAAAAATTAAATTGGCATATTAGCTTAATAAATGTATGAACCTTTTCTAATGTTTCATTTGTTTCTAGGTACCAATTCAATTTGTTCTTCTTTTCATTTGCGCGGTCTATGTTAAGGTTTTGTATTATAAACTTTATTACGTAAATTGTACTATAAACTGATGTTTTTTTACTAGAACACTTGTATTTCATCTACCTAAGTACTTCTGTGGATTCTACAATGAACTGCGGTAATTTTTGCTAGGAAGCTTTTGTGTTGTCTATCATAAGGTTTTGTATTATATTAACCTAATTATGTACTCATGTAGATTGTACTATAAACTGATTGGTAACGCCATCTTTAGCATAGTGAGATAAATATTCGCATCAAATACCTACCCTCCCCCCTCCGCCTCCTTTCCTAAGACGTACACACTAGCGCCATCGACGAAGGAAGGAAGAACTGCATGACAAGCCAAGCTTGACATCTGACGTCTCATGACGTCACAGTCCACGCAACTCTTTCGCCGCGCACGCATCGCTTTTTAACCCGCTGTGATTTTATCCGCTTTTTACCGCAAATATATGGTGTCGTGGAGGACAAAAACTGTGCTGTGAAGTTTCTCGTGTTCGTGGAACCCAGTGCAGCCGCCCTGGGCAGCAGAAGAAGATTTCCTGAATTCAAAGGTCAGTGTACGTTTTCTCCTACATCCCAGTCCTTCCGCTAAAACGCGACCCCACTGATGTTTTTTTACTAGACAACTTGTGCTTTATCTACTGTTAGGTTTTGTACCTATTATCTACGTAAGTAGGTACTTATATTACTTTTGTAGATTTTAGTATGAACTGTGGTACCACAGTTCATACTAAAATTTAAAGAAGTAATACAAGTACTTACGTAGATAATACAAAACCTAACAGTAGATAAAACACAAGTTGTCTAGTAAAAAATACCTCAGTTTATAGTACAATCTACATGAGTAATTAGGTTAATAATACAAAACCTTATGATCGACAACACAAAAGCTTCCTAGTAAAAAATACCACAGTTCATAGTAGAATCGACAGAAGTACTTAGGTAGATGAAACACAAGTGGTCTTGTAAAAAATACCACAGTTCATAGTAGAATCGACAGAAGTACTTAGGTAGATGAAACACAAGTGGTCTAGTAAAAAATACCACAGTTCATATTAAGTTCATGGTAGAATCTACAAGATTAATTTGTTCAAATATATCAAAGGCATTAAGTAAATAATACCATTTCATTACAGTTTTACCAAAGGGTTTTAGTAACTATACTTACAGTTTTACGTATGTTGTTTGGTAAAAAATATCAAAGTTCATGGTATAATCTACAATATTAATTTGTTAAAATATATCAAAGGCATTAAGTAAATAATACCATTTCATTACAGTTTTACCAATGGGTTTAGTAACTATCCTAACAGTTTTACGTATGTTGTTTGGTGAAAAATATCAAAGTTCATGGTATAATCTACAAGATCAATTTTATGTTTAAATGTTTACCGAAACCGTCGTACATAGGTAAAATCTATCAAACCAAATTGGTATCAATATACCAAACTACTTTGGTAATCAGCCAACCGTCGCCGTATGGTAAATTCAACTTAAGTCAGCGGTAGGACCTCATTTAAACGTAAAATTTGGTAACTTTAATCTGAAATCTGGTAAATTCAACCAAAGTATTTTTTCAGTGTATGTACCCAGAATTAATGTTAATTACCTACCTAAGTTTAAGCGCCCAAAACATTTGCGATACCTGGAAAAGGTGAATAAGTTTTAAAGTGCCTCCTACAGATAAGACCAAATTGTAACACTTATTTATGCAAATAAACATCTTGTATCTTGTATCTTGAAACACCACAGGAAAGCAAAATACGCAATAACATGTACGTGTATGACGTGTTGTTTCCAGTTATTTTTATTGAACTTAGTATAAGTTCTGGGTTTTTGCCCTGCAGTGGGATGATAGATAGGTACAGGCTAAAATAAATAAACTATGATATCCGCCATCAATGGCCCAATTCGTTTAGTGATTGTTTACGTAAAAAACGAGCTGTTAGTAGAAATTCAGTTAGACAATTTAATTATTTTTTAAATGTATTATAATAAGTATTAAATAGGTAGGTACCTATTGCTAGTAAAACATGATCGTTACTATTGGCAACGGTTCAGTGGATTCCACCACTTTTTGAAATTTTTACAAATGCTCTGTTGTTGCATCCTATTCTTATCATTCAAAATGGAACAAAACAAACATAGTTCATCCGTGTCCACACTATCTGATTTTCGGTGATACGAGTAATGGTTCTTCCATCTAAAATATTCAGCGTAGTCATCTGGGTTTTGGATCAGCATATTCATTGTGGCGGCCAAGTTTATAGCACTCATTTTTCTCGCGTCCAAGTATGCACCGTCTGGTATAAATCTGAAATTTAAAAAATCGAATAAGTACCTAAGCTAAATCTAGTTTCCATAGTACAAGCTTGGCTTACTTTGGGACTAGAGAGCGTTGTGTGGTAATGTCTAAGAATATTTATTTAAATCGAAAAGACAGCGTATGACTTTCCCTAGCCGGAATACAGTTGTGGGTAGTTGACGTATAAATCTCAGTCTCCCTTGATTATTCTCAGTGTTTTTGACAAAAGTTATGCTTGTAGTGTTTGTGTTAGACCTAACTAATACAACCCACGGTCTCGGGCAGGCGAGTGAAGTAGGGCGGTGCGCCAGTACTACGAGAGCCACGGGCGCGAGTAGACGTGCCGACTGTACACACCGCATGTTGTCGAGCCTGTGACAATCTAGGTACTAGGTGTTGTTTAGGACACTACCTACTGGCCTGCGAGTAGGTACTACAATGCTACTTAACAGTTTTGCGGCCTTACCTTGAATAGTTAGCGGAGCCATAAACAATTGGCACGGCATCATTCAACAAAGCACTTAAAAGTTTTTCTGTCACGTAGTCTTCGCTGAAAGAGTTCTCAAACGATAGATAAAAATAATACTTCTCCTTTATCAAATCAAAACACTCGCCTTCTTTATCTTGCGAGCATTTGAGCGGTCCGCACGAGCCATACACATCCACCGTTAAATTGTATTTCATAAGCTCCTTCTGAAGCTCTTTAGCAAAATATTCTCTGTTGCTCTTAGAATGGCAGTTCGAGACAAACCAAGCAGCAGCTTTAGATTTAGATTTCAACTGATCTTTAAATTCATCATTCACTGTGTTCATATTTTCGTGTTTAATCCAGTGCATCACTTTGTTCGGACCTACAATATTATTTTCTTTGTCTTTTATAACCATGTACTCCCATCTTATGTCGGAATCTAATTTATAAGTCCAGGTCCAGTTGAAGTAGTTATCAAACCTGTCTGAGCAAACAGGATAGTAGCCTGATGATTCTATTGATGCAAATACATACTTCTGATGGTGTGATCGCGTTTTAGGAAGTTTATCTTTAGTCATGTCTATAACTTCCGGCCCATGAAATACAATAACGTCAAATTTTGTGATGTCGTCCAATTGGTTTTTATTTCCCATTAAAAAACAATTCGTGTGATGGCATTTTCTATCAATGAATCCATTTTGACCCTTGCCTACAAATGGATTATTGAAATCTGAAGTCCAAAGCAAGATATATTTCGTGGTGTCTGGTATTATAATGGTATTATAAATAATATGCTGTTTGCGCACATAATTTGTGGAACGAAAAGTAAAACGTATGAAAAGCAACACGGTCACAATCACAAGCCCTAAAACTTTTTTTGATGCTTTCATGGCTCATAAATGTTGAACGTTACGAAATAAATACCTAGTGTTACTGAATTACATTTTGTATAAACACAAGACGTCTATATTTGTCATGCTATCGCGCCCCCTATACCTACTTTAATTTAGAGAACTTCTCGAATAGGCCGCACCAAGCAGGTAATATTCAATAATAAACTATAATGAATTTTTCATCCCACCATCTCGGAAAGAGTATTTTTAATCTTCAATATCTGAGTGGATAAGCCGTTTTTATTCTCTAGAGGATAAAGTAAATTGAATTTAGAACATCGTGTGCACTAAGTTTGTGAATTAAAAAAAACATTAAACCTATTTACTGCTACCTCTATGGTGCCGAATATATCATACAACTTTTTTTTAATTTGTTAAAAACTCAGACTCGGAACCTTCTTGGTGTTCTTTTTTCAATTTGCTTTGTACACGGTTCTTTACGCGGCATTTTTTCACGTCATTGTTAAACCTTATATTAAAAACAAGAAACTTGAAAACAAGTGACAAAACTAAAATGAGTGATTCTAGCGACGAGGAAGTTTGTTTGACGCCAACAGAATTGACTGAAACTGTTAATAATGCGCAAATTAGTCATTTCCTCGCTGAGGTGGAATGAAAAGTTACGTGTTGCACTCGAGTGCAAAGATTTTTCACCTCGTGCTCTTTTGATTCCCTCGCTAACGCTCAGGAATTTTAGAATCCTTCGATTGCTCGGTCATCAAAATTGAACACGCGGTTAAAAAGCAACTTTGCACTCTTGTATAACAAATAACTATTACAGAGTTGTATCGTTACATTGTACTTACCTATTTATTTGAAAGTAGTGACTTATGTACTGTTGTATCTGTAGTGCAGGTACTTCTGTGACCTAGTTTAAATAATAAAGCTAAGTTGTGGGTAGATATATTTTACTTCACTTGTTTTGTACATGTCTTTTGCTACAAAGCTCAATAAACTTATTTACGAAAATAAGATGTTTTAATGGACATAACAGTGGCGACTTGGATAAAAAGTGAACAATGGAGCGTAAATTAGTGAGGTTTCATGAGTTCAATGTAAAAACAGTCAATTGGGACAACTACATAGTTCGACTCAGTTATTGTTTTGAAGCAAGTGGAATCAGTGATGATTCAGTCAGAAAGGCGAACTTTTTTGCGATTTGTGGTGCACAAACATTCGAAACTCTTCTTGCACTTATAACCCCAAAGAAATCAACCGAAGTGACGTTCGTGGAAGTGATTGCGATCCTAACCAAACATTACAGTCCGAAGCCGAACGAAATATCTGTTTCATACAAATTCTATAAGCGCGATCAAACAAAAGATGAAACGGCAGCAGAATATGTTGCTCAGCTTAGAAAAATCAGTACTGACTGTAATTTTCCAAATCTTGAACGCATGCTGCGGGACAGATTAGTGTGCGGAATGTTTGATCGCAAGTTGCAATACGAGTTGCTTAAAAAGGACAATCTGCAGTATAAGGATGTCGTGGACGCCATGGTCGCCGCCGAGACCGCGGGCAAGGACGCGCGAATGATGCAACCGTCAGGATACACGACGACATTGTCGCAAGCCGCCGCCGCCGTTTCATTGCCGCTCGGGGTTGAGCCAATGGATGTGAACGCGATGAAAGCCAAATCGAACGTCCGTCTTTGCTATCGTTGCGGAGACCGTCATGGAGGAGAATGCCGCTTCATAAATGCGGTATGCCACTACTGCAAGAAAAGGGGTCACATCGAGAAGATTTGCACCGCGAAGAAAAAAAGTAACGCTGGTAAAGTGAACTACGCCGACGACGACGAATCTGACTCGCAACTGAACGGGATCTACAAGGTGGAGGGAGCACGCACGCGCGTGCCCGCCATCGTGCTACACGTGGTGCTGGACGGCGTCGAGGTCGACATGGAGGTGGACTCGGGCGCTGCCTTCTCGCTCGTCAACGAGCGCACGTGGGCGCGTTTGCCGCAGCCGCGCGACGCCCCGCAACCGCTGCGCACCCGCTTGCGCACTTGGAACGACTCGACGGTGTCAGTCCTCGGACAAGCTACGGTGTCGGTGCACTATAAGAATATTAAGCGTCAGTTGAAGGTAGTGGTAGCCAAGGGCTCGGGACCCAATTTGATAGGGCGCGATTGGTTCGAGGCTCTTCAAATTTCTGTGCGTGTTAATAAAATTATTGACGTAGATATGACAGCGACTGATGCATTATTATGTAAGTACGGGGAGGTTTTCAAAAATGAACTCGGTACCTACCGGGGCGACCCCGTCACGATCCAGTTGAAACCGAACGCTGTACCTAGGTTTTTGAAAGCGCGACCGGTACCGTACGCTATCAAGGATAGGGTAGAAAAAGAGATAGATCGTTTGGTAGAAGAAAAGGTGCTGCGTCCCGTATCGTTTTCTGATTGGGCCACTCCAGTAGTACCAATAGTCAAAAAGACCGGTGCGATTCGTTTATGCGGTGATTATCGCAGTACTGTAAACCAGGCTACAGAGTCTGATACATACCCTATGCCTACAGCTAGCGAGGTTTTTGCAACAATTTCTAGGGGGAAATTTTATACAACACTAGATCTCGATAGAGCTTACACTCAAGTGGTTGTTACAGATGCGACAGCGCGTCTATTAACACTGAACACATGTAAGGGTCTCTACACTGTACACAGATTAGCATTCGGTGTGAAGGCGTGTCCAGGAATTTTCCAGCGACTGATGACAGCACTGCTGGCGGGCGTGCCTGGCGTCGCTGTGCTGATCGATGACGTCATCATCAGCGGCCGCACCATGGCGGAGATGACAACGCGCCTAGACGAAGTGCTGAAAAGGATTGAGAAGGCAGGTTTGCGACTCAATGGAAAAAAATGTAAGTTTGCTAAGGAGCGGGTGGAATTTTTGGGTTTCATTATAGACGCAGACGGTATTCACCCGCCGCCAAGTAAAGTGGAGTCGATACTGAACACACCGGAACCTAAAAATGTCCAACAGCTACAAGCGTTTCTTGGCTTATACAATTTTTATGAAAGGTTCGTACATCATAAAGCGACGATACTCGAGCCTCTACATAGATTGCTCGACAAATCTCAAAAGTGGCTATGGACGGATAGAGAACAAAGTAGTTTCGATACTGCTAAACGTGTATTGTCCTCCGACTTAACGCTCGTGCACTACGATCTAAACAAGCCGTTGGTGCTCACCTGCGATAGTTCAGAGTACGGAGCTGGGGCCGTTCTGTCCCACGTCATGGACGACGGGCAAGAGCGTCCTATCGCTATGGGCTCTAGGACACTGCACGCACACGAGCGACGCTACTCTCAACTGGACAAAGAAGCAACGGCGATCTTGTTTGGAGTAACTAAATTCCACAATTACTTAATGGGCAGGTCTTTTATTATAGTGACTGATCATAAACCTTTATTGGGAATATTTGATCCAAAAAGACTTATACCTAATGTACTGTCTCCACGTCTGACCAGAATGGCTTTAATACTTACTTCTTACAGCTACGATATAACATACAAGCCAGGATCACAGATAGGGCATGCCGATGGGTTGAGCCGCTGGCCGGAACCTGTGCCAGAACAACTTGAGCCACAACTCTGTGACATATTGCTCATGGCCGAGGCTCCGGATGATTTTCCGATTGATGTAGACAAAATAGCATACGCGACAAAGCGTGACAACATTCTGAATCGGGTAAGTTATTTATTTTATGCGGCTCGCCAGCTAAGGAATCAGACGAGCAGCTACGTCCATACTGGTTGCATCGTACTGAACTGTCGTTGCACGTAGATTGCATCCTCCTGGGCTGTCGTGTGGTGGTGCCACCATCACTTCGTGAAGTTATTCTGCGTGCTTTACACAAAGCACACAGTGGCATCGTTCAAACAAAAGCACTAGCCAGAAGCTACGTCTGGTGGCCACAGTTAAATGACGACATTGAGACGTTAGTACAGAACTGCAATAAGTGCTTGGAAAACCGACATATGCCTCCAAGAACTAGTTACGAGTGGGTTATGCCTGCAAAACCATGGTCTAGACTAAATATTGATTTTGCGGGGCCATATCTAAACAAAACCTTTTTGATTATTGTCGATGCATATTCTAAGTGGCCTGAAGTGTTCATTGTAAATAATATGACTTCATCTACAGTAATTCGGCATTTACGAATGATTTTCGCTATACACGGATTGTGTGAGACCTTGGTTTCCGATAACGGCACGTCTTTCGTCTCCTCTGAGATGAAAGAATTTTTAGAAGCTAACAAAATCAAACATATTAGGTCTGCACCTTTCCATCCATCCACCAATGGATTAGCAGAACGCATGGTACAAACTGTAAAAGACAAGCTTCGTAAAATGGACGGTATGTCCTGGGATATCAAAATACCAAATATGCTCTTAGGATTACGAGCGACACCATGTGCTGCTACAAAAAAGAGTCCAGCGGAACTTTTATTCAACAGGCGTATTCGGACATTACTCGACACAATAAATCCACATGATAAACAAAGGCAAAGTAAAGAAGATCAGGTTATACGAAACAGTCAAAAAAAGAACAGACAGACAGACGTAGGGAAAGATGTCATGTATAGAAACTTTAGTAGGGGACCACGTTGGTTACCAGGAAAAGTGATAGACAAGGAGGGTCCATCCAGCTATCGAGTTGCAACTGGAGATGGAACCTTAATAAATAGACACATCGATCAGTTATTTACAAAACAGACAGCTAACACAGAAACACAACCAGAGCAGGAAGAAGTGGATAGGAATGAGGAAAGGAACGAAATAAACCTTAGTCCTGGGGAATCAGTAGATCCGGGGATAGAAAATGTTCCTCCTAGTCAGGATAGTGACGCAATTATAGAAATACCGAGTCAAGATAAATGGGCTGAAATGCTAGGTATACCAGAACCAGTCTGGGTTTTCAGGTGGGAAAGTTATTAAAAATAAAGTCCCTGCTCGCAGTAGTTCTCCCTACACTAGGCCGGCTCGTAATTGCAAATTTATGTTTTAAATTATAGGTTCATAACTTTAATTGATAGAAGTGTTATTGTTTAGTTATTTTAATTAAGTGCATGTATTGTTTTGAGTTATGTATTAGTAAACATACTTGGGGGAAAGGTATGTTGTATCTGTAGTGCAGGTACTTCTGTGACCTAGTTTAAATAATAAAGCTAAGTTGTGGGTAGATATATTTTACTTCACTTGTTTTGTACATGTCTTTTGCTACAAAGCTCAATAAACTTATTTACGAAAATAAGATGTTTTAATGGACATAACATGTACGTAATTAGGTAATGTTTTTAATTCATATCTATTACCACCAGTTATTGTTCCCAAAACCTTTTATTTTACTTTGTACAATACAATCTAGTTTGTTTTTTAAATCACACATGTATACAAAAAATATATTTACAAACTATTTAGTTTTAGCAGCGGTTGGGCGGATCCCACCATTCTCTAAAGTTTTTATAAACAGTTTGCTCCTGCACTTTTTTCTTGTCATTCGATATTGAACAAAACAAGCAGTATTTATCCGTGTACACACTGTCCATTTTCCTGTGATACGAATAATAGTTCTTCCATCTAAAATAGTCAGCGAAGTCATCTGGGGTTTGAATCAGGTGATTCATTTTGGCAGCCATGTTTACTGCACCCATTTCCCTAGCATCTAAGTATGCACCGTCTGGTATGAACCTGAAATAAAATAAGAATTGTGAATGATGATAGGCTTTCTATAAAAATAAACCTGACGCAAAAGCTCACAAACAAAAGTAAAAATTTCAATGAATAGACTATCTAACTGCCCACATGGATCGTAGTAACATCATCGACCACCACGAGAAAAAGGCTGTCTCGTCTACCAATCATAGGACTAAAAGGTGTGCCCCTCACATTGTCTCGGGAACTTGGCCTACAAATCCCAATTAAACTACTGTACCGTCACTGGAAGCTTTATATTGAGAGTGCGTATCCGTTTCCGTCGATTTTCCATCAGTTTTAGTACTTTTTACCTTTGTGTATCCGGTCAAGTGGCGCCACCTGGCGGGTGCGAGTACTTTTTGCTTCGTAAAATGTAACACGCCATCTTGAATTCATTGGCGTTTTGTATTCCGTCGAAGCCAGTCGAAGCAACTTGTGGCCAGAGCTCTCTCTGCCACGACCGTTGCAAAAATAGTTTAAATATTATATTAGTATATAAATAAAGTGAAGGATTATTTCAAATAGTGAAATTCCTCATACTTTTGTTTAGTTAAACTGCAAATAAACTAAGATTAGCATGGCCCTGCACAAGGACACGCAAAAGAGGAATAAACTGTAAGTACTACCCTCTATTTTTAATGATTGTACGTGATCAATTCTTGTAACGGTTTTCCGTTCGGATCATGTACCCACATAGTTTATTATTTTAAAAAATGTTTAGTATCCGGTATAATTTATTGTGCAAAAAATAATTATTTATTTTAGAATGGATAGTAATGAGTCTGCTTTGGCTGGTAAGCCACAATGTGTGGCTGGTCCTAAGCGTGTTCGAAGTAGCTCATCGAGCTCTTTTTCTTAGGTACTTTAATATTTTAGTTTTAAGCTTAACTTTTCAGCTATTTTTTCTTTATGGTAGTTTGAATAAATGTCTATCTACCTATCTATGGGCTGTGAACCACCAGCCTGGCAGAAACTAGTCCAGAATATGGGTGAGTTACAAAACATTTTTATCAATTTTATTACCAGCTATTCTGATAATACGAATACAGCTTGTCTTGATGAGGCTTCTATTTACTGCGAAGATAGTGGAGAGCTTTATGAAAGACCACAACTTTACGGACGAACTGTAGTAATCTAGTAGGTACCTAGTGGCGGGTAGTTATAAAACTGTTTGTAGGTGACCTTCCTACGAATGTGAATAAACTAGTATTCAATCAGCAAGCTGTGTTTCACTACACGGTGGCAGCGGAGGGACTGTGATGACGGTCAAAATCAACATCAACTTCTTGGTTTATGGCTTTGCAACTTGTTTTTATAATTCTGCCATTGTCTGTTTAGTAGGACAAAGCTGAAGAACAGAGTTTTAAAAAGCTACTAGAGGTTCAGTGTTTAGGTAGTACCTACCTCTTGGTCTGAGGTTAGTTACGCTGATACCCAAGTGTTTAACCATACTCCAGGTTTCATAGACTTGGTAACAAACGAAAGGGGGTAAAACGTATGACACCTTACGTTATCTGGCACACGCTGATAGGCCTTACGCGGCTCTAATTAAATTAATCAAATATTTTAATTAAATTAAATTATATTATATCCCGTAAACTTTGACAATCTATTTTATTTATTTTATTTAAAGTAAAGTTGATTTGCTTATAGATGAACATACCTAATATTTCATCAGATCTTTTGTAATTAGTTTGCGGCCACTGAGCCGAAAGTATCGAAATGCGCATAGAGCCGTAAATGCCAAAATGCGCATAAATGCATAGTGGAAGCGTCACTAAATAGATTACCCCTGTCTGCCACTTACATATTTGAGACAAAGCCTTTCACCGCTGCCCTGGAAAAGCAGGGAGTGTCAGCAAAGCCACTCAAATCTGATGGTTTTTCACAGGAGAAATCTAATCAGTGCAACAGCCGCCTCTCGCGGGGGCAAGGCGTTCAAGCAGAAGTCTATAGTCCCATCGCGTGGGACGTTTACCCATAATGAGCTTGGTCTCCCAATGCATTTGCATGGTTGCAACAACCCACCCTCGCGGGGTGGATGTTATCAGTGCAACAGCCGCCCCTCGCGGGGGCAAGGCGTTTGAAAGTCTAATAGTTCCATCGCGTGGAACATGTACCTACCAATAACGAGCCTATAGTCTCCGTTTGTATATGCTCTGTTATAGCAAGCAACCCACCCTCGCGGGGTGGATGTTACCATAACAACTCTCAGTACAGGAGTTTGTTGTCCAATGTTCAATACTAGAACTACAACTATGTACAATCATGGGAGAGGTTCATTTCACAACAGGGCTCGCAGCCCGACGTGGAAATAGCTGACGTGAGGACGCTCGAATGCTCCGAGAGGAAACCAGAAAGGTAAGTACAATGAATGACTCAATGTTTTTGAGCAGGTCAGTTAGCGCACTACCACTCACAGTGGAAGAAAATGACTGCACCTGAGTTTTGAAACTGATACACGGTTATCAAATACCATTTTTTCGAACGTCTGTCTGCAGTAATGTCTGCCATTGTTCATAAAATGAAAGCACAGTGTGTTCTAAAAGTAACTCGACACTCTCCCAGCTCGGTGTCCCGTCTATTTCTTGTAATTGCCGAACCGAACATTTTCACCTGATAAACATGTACATTTCGACTTTTTGCATTCAAACGACTGATTATGCAAGGTGGATGTTTCAAAAGCATACTTTCATCTAAAAATAGCAAAGTTCCACGGGCGCTTCCTACGCCTTATATAAAACAAAGAGCTGCTAGAATTGACTTCAGCCCCCAAAATATTTTCTATACTAACAAAATTGGGTGGCTCAGGCATTGCGATAAAATTGGAATGACAAAATCATTGTATATTTCGAAGATTACCTGATAGTACACCAAAATGCAGACTTACACGAACATGTCAAGGTCGCAGTCCAAAGTCCATCCAAATGTTGTCTGAAAGAGATCGCTTATAGCGATAAGACCGCCCATTGTACCTCAGACTTAAAACTTATTTCTCTTATTGTTTTTCTTCTTTTCTTGGTGTGCAATAAAGAATATATCTATCTATCCATCTATCAAACGTTAAATGGATAGTCAATGTCGAGAAATCAGTCCTCAACAAAAGAGCATAAAAATATATCTCGGCGTAGGTACTTTCGAGGCCCTGCGACAACCTAAAATCTCTACCCAAAGAAAAATAGTTCAGAAAGTTGTTAAAGTTCTCAAACCAACAAACAAAGGTAACCTTAAAAGATTTGCAGATAATAATTTAATAATAAATTTTGCCAGCTTTGTTGTTCCTCGACATCGTCAATGATAATGTTCATGAACAGATTTCCAGATCTGTCAACAATGACCTACCCACTACCAGGTGGGGGTTCTCAAAGAACTGGTTGTTGGTGGACTCAGAATTGTCTTTTATCATACCCACATCCGGCGAACTTTTTGACAACAGATGCCCTCTCGGGCAATTGGTCGCAGGAAGAGCAAGGTCTACACTGTAACCGGAATGAGATGCTGGCTATTCTATATGTCCTTCAAAGTCAAATCAATCGTGCAGACCATCTGGCACGTCATCGTCGCCTCCTCATCGAGTGGCATCTACTACCGGCCTGTGTGGACGTAGTGTTTGCAAAGTAAGGAACACAGTAAGTACAAGACCTGAGACCGCGCATGTCAGTCAACAATCATATTATGTCCCGAGACCTAAGAGACCACCAAGCTGTGTTTCACGATGCGTTCAGTATTCCATGGAATTACTAACTTGCGTGGCTGTTCTCACCACCGTTTCTAGTCCCCGGAGTCTTAGCTCACCTAAATCAGTCAACGGGAATATTTCTCGTAGTGGTTTCCCGGTGAGAAATTGTATTTTGGCGAGCCGACCTCAAAGCTCGAGCTTTGGCAGCACCATTGACACTGAAAAATCTCCAGAAACGCATCGACAGGACTTTCACCTCCACAGGTTGACAACATAACTCTCGATGTGTGAAAATGTAGAGTGGTCAGAAGCAATAACAACATGGAACACTGAACAGTTATCGTTTCTTAAAAATTCCTGGCGGAAGCCTATTCTTACAACATACGAGGTGGCTTGGAATCGTTGGATTTCTTGCTGTAAATCTAATAAAGTTGACGTAAAGATGCCTACGGGGTCACAATTAGATTTACTTTTGATTAACAAGCAATCATACAATACTATTCTTTTACATAAATTTGTAGTCTCTACATCTACATTATGTAACGCTAGCACTTTCAGTCTAGCTCATATAGCGTAAAATCAATAGCTCTATGAAATCTGAAAACTTCCAAGCCACCGGTCTAGTAAGTTAGTAAAATAACTTTGGACTATACAGTAGACACAAGTAATTTGTTTCAAGTATCGCGTCACACTGCTATGCTAGTATTACTTAGCTCAGGAAGGCGCATCCACGACCTGACCTTATTCTCAATATATCGTTATCACTGCATTAGATCAAATGACAGTATCACATTTTGGCCGTTAATCCGTTCAAAAACCCGACTGCAGGTAGTTATAAACAGTCTGGCTGGGCTGATCATCCTAACTTAACCTTGTTCACAGATCATATAATACTATACTAGTACCCCGTATGGATTGAAAGAACTATTAATTATTAAATGAAAGACGTTGCACAACCAAATCATTTAATTTGTTTGTTACGGTAAGAAGTATCGCTGAACCTACATCATGCACTGTCATAGCAGTCTAGGTTAAAACGTTGTTTGAACAAGCAGGTATTACAGCACCTTCACGAAGCGTTCGGTCTGCGGTTCTTAGAAGAGTTGGTTTTAGAATCGTTCTCTTGACGAAATCTTGGCCCGAGGAAATTAGCGATCAGTTAATACGTTCCAGCATTTTTACAGGCGAGAGATATGAGCAGCAATCAATCTGAAAGTATAACACAATTATTTAAAGCAATAAATAAGCTTGGTTAAATAAACAAATGTATGTGTAAAATAAGATTATGATCATTACATTACTTATGATTTTTGATTGTAGAAAAATGATTAAGCTTATTATCATATTACGTAATTAAAAATAGTAAATGAATATTTTACACTTACAGGTTTGAATTTGGTTGATTCGTAAATCACTTTTACTAAGAGTTAAATTGTATTATTGTATACATATTGCTATAATATTTAAATGTCACATTGGCGCTAGGTTACCTAATTACACAAGTGGCGACACCAGGCGATAACAAACAGGTCTCAATATAAAGCTTCCAGTGACGGTACAGTAGTTTAATAGCAGCGTTTTACCTGAAATAAAACGCATATTAAAATACTTACCTCACTGGAAGCTTTCACTTTAATCTCTGCCTGGTGAAATTAAGCCAATGAATTCAAGATGGCGTGTTACATTTTACGAAGCAAAAAGTACTCGCACCCGCCAGGTGGCGCCACTTGACCGGATACACAAAGGTAAAAAGTACTAAAACTGATGGAAAATCGACGGAAACGGATACGCACTCTCAATATAAAGCTTCCAGTGAGGTAAGTATTTTAATATGCGTTTTATTTCAGGTAAAACGCTGCTATTAAATTTCGGTCTCAATGATTGAGTTACATTGTGTTTTGGTAGCAATTATAATGATAGTTTTACCTTGAATAGTTGGCAGAGCTATAAACAATTGGCACAGCATCGTTCCACACAGCATTTAGAAGTTTTTTCGTCACGTAGTCTTCGCTGAAAGAGTTCTCAAACGATAGATAAAAATAATTGTTCCGGCCCATGGTGTCGCGGATGCGCGCACGCACCTGTCAGCGCCGGATCAAATGTCAACGTCAAGCTGTCAACGTCAAGTCAATGTCTGACACATTCCCTTTTTTTCATAGATAACCTATGTTCTTCTACGCAGCCAACACGGCTCATGTAATGTTTTTGAAAATAAACCTAAAAATGTAAAATGTACATCTTATCTTCATAATTTATCCACCCCATTAGGAACATTTGGTGACTCCGACGCGATTTCGATCGCAAATCCATCCCAACGAGGTATCCATCGTCGACATCGATATTGCCACGCCGCGCCGGCGCATGATTAACGTGTCGCAACGCTTTTAACCCTCACGAAAAGGATTGAGAGGAAGGCGATTCCACCTCGGCTTCAGCCAGCCGGATCACCGCAGCCATAGCAAGCAAGGGAAGTGCCCCATCCTTATTCTCATCCAAATTTCAAACATTTTCCTCATCTTCATTTGGTCTGAGTGGCATTGCCAACTTCTCAAAGTCAAAATATTTGCAACTATTCAACCAAAATATCAAGTTACCGTACAGCCCTATTGATTTAACAAACATCCACAAGTACAATCAGCTTTACAGGTTAACTTCTTCTCTAATCCGGTACATTCCAGTACATACAAAATATTTACCTACGTGTTTATTTTACATTCCAGCGCATTTACACTCTGCACCCTGTCAGGTGACGCCTACTGGTCAGTCACTAACCTATTGAGATTCGGGAGCATAGGCAGTACAGCACTGGGATTTATAAGTTACGTATACTATTCTATTGTTAAGTTTTCCTCATATCAAAATGTCTCACACATCAGAGAAAGCAGTGGCACAAAGTAAGCTAGCCGTACCTGCTATATCATATGAAGTTAACTTAAAGGAGCTTAACATCAAAAGAAGCTCAATAAAAGGCCGCAAAACTAAGTTTAAGAACTTAATCAATAAATTCACTGATGTAGATTCAATACAACAAGTTGATCTGAACATGTTGGTACAGAGACTGGAATTGTTCAAAGACCTAGCAACACTTTTTCAAGAAGTTCAATCAGAGATTGAAGTATCCGATCCCACCAACATGGCCAGAGAACTGGATATTAGGGAGGAAATGGAGACAGATTTGTCTCGCTATATCGCCCAAGCTCAGATAATCATTGATAAAATAGCTGGTAAACATCCTGAATTTCGGTCATTGAACTCTAGTGCATCAGGTTGTGGCTCTTGTGATCACGTGTGCGTTACTC
The DNA here is from genome assembly GCA_918843925.1 of Eulithis prunata. Lineage (NCBI taxonomy): Eukaryota > Metazoa > Arthropoda > Insecta > Lepidoptera > Geometridae > Eulithis > Eulithis prunata. The sequence continues at coordinate 1,213,565 of OU974014.1, read as the reverse complement.
CAGCAAAAAAGTGTTGAATCTGAAAATTCTAAAAATGCAGATATTTAGAGCCCACTGCCCTGTAAATGTGCCCCAAGTTTTAAATTAGTGCCTATGCATAAGCTGAAATTTCGTGTGCATATATTTGAATATGGGCTCTAATTCCTAGCAAAGAATCAGTACCACAGCTTTAGAGGAAATGGGTGTATTTCAAAGTAATGACACCTCTGGTCAATTTTAAAATCTTTATTTCTCGTAAACCACTAAATATAGATATAAGAAACTTCGTCAGCAGTTGCAGCGTAATAAGAGGTACAGAATGACACTTTCAATAGGTTCCTCAGTGTAGTGGTTAGCGAGCTAGGAGCGGTTTTAGATTTTTAATAAAAGCCTTATAAGTTTGGAATGAAGCCTTTTTTTGGAAAACAAGAGCTGGCACAAATTTCTAAATAGAAATACCTTTATACTGACCACGTTTCATGATTGTGCGACCAGTAGTTTCGGAGATAGCAAAACGTTACTCCAGCAAAAACTGGAATAACTCCGAAGCCCTAGGGGGCACAAATTCAGGAATTGGGGCACTAATAGGCACAAATTCTAGCCCCCTTTTAAGTTAACATTCATTCGGCTAGCTCAACCAGGAACGAAAATCGACCCAGCAAAAAAACGTTACCCCAGCAAAAAGTGAATTTCTTGAATAACTCCAAAACGGCTATAGGCACTAATTTAAAACTTGGGGCACATTTACAGGGCAGTGGGCTCTAAATATCTGCATTTTTAGAATTTTCAGATTCAATACTTTTTTGCTGGAGTAACGCACACTGTGATCACCATAGTAACAAAGCTATTGGTTTTAAATTGCCTGTGCTTCAAATTGCTAAGTTTGATGGAACACCATCAAAATGGTTAGAGTTCAGGGATACCTTCTCAGCGCTTATACACAAAAATGATAAAATTGATTCTATTCACAAGTTTCACTATCTCAATTCATATTTACAAGGCGAAGCGTCCTTAGTAATCAGCAACCTTGAAATCAGCGCTGCCACCTACAAGGAAGCCTGGCGTCTTGTCTGTGAGCGATACAACAATGAGAAACAACTAATAGCAAACCATCTAAATTCATTATGCACCATTCAACCTGTGCCTCGTGACTCTCCAAAGAGTTTGAGATCTCTCATAGATAACATATCCAAAAACTTACGAGCTCTAAAAACAATGGGTGAACCAACGGAATCATGGGACACTTTGATCATCCATCTGGTCTCAGCAAAGCTCGACAGCAGTACAAGCTTTAAATGGCAAGAACTGAAAAGCAATTTAGAAAAATCCCCCTCTCTTAAAGAATGTTTTAGCTTCCTCAATGGAAGGGCTAACATTTTAGAGTCTGTTCAAGGCAATAGAGTCAAAAGACAAACCAATCAAAACCCCAATTATAAGAGTGAAAAAACTCACACAAAAACATTGTCAGTTTCAGCTGAACCATCACCATCTTCTTCTTCATCTGTGTGCGTCCTGTGCAAGGGCAGCCACAGATTGTACGATTGTGCAAACTTCCTGGGCAAATCTGTGGACGAGAGAGCTTCAGAGGCGCAGAATTTGAAGCTTTGCCTCAACTGGTTGAGGAAGGGACATTCATCAGGTCATTGCAGGTTGGGACCATGTCTGAAATGTAAGAGACGTCACAATACTTTACTGCATAAAGACTCAGGGACTCAGGCTGCAAATATAACTGAAGTAGTACAACAAACATCAGAAGTAGATCAGGACTCTGAACCTGAATGTGAGCCTCATGACGGCGAAGCTGTCGTCATGTCGGTAGGCACCAGCCAAGGCGTGTTGCTCTCCACCGCATTGGTTGAAGTATACAACCCAATATCTAGAACCCATATCACGGCCCGCACTCTTCTTGATAGCGGCAGCCAAGGCTCCATAATCAGCCAAAATCTAAGCGACAAATTGCAGTTGGCTTCTCAGCTGACGCAAATAAACATAATAGGTATAGGTAATCAAACCACCGCCTACGAAACAATAAAAAGATGCAGTATTGAAATTAAATCAAAATGTAGTGCATTCACTGCAAGTCTTTCGTGCCTCGTTTTGCCTCAAATAACTAGCAATATGCCATCTAAAACTATCGACATTGGGCATGTTAAGTTACCGCCCCACGTTAAACTGGCCGACCCCACATTCAATGAATCCGCGCCGGTAGATCTATTGTTAGGTGCCGATATTTTCTGGCAACTTATAGAATCGCAACAGATCACACTAGGGCCAGGCCAGCCTATAATGCATAAGTCAAAATTAGGTTGGGTATTAGCAGGGCCACTTTACACTAGTAGCGTCACTAATTATTTGCAATGCAATCATGTTTTTGTTGAAGGAAACGAGAAGGATCTGACCAACAAGGCGTTGAATGAGCAGTTAGCTAAGTTTTGGGAAATCGAGCAAGTACCTCAGCCTGCCAGTCAGCGGACAGCAGAGGAAATTGAATGTGAAAATCACTTTGTTGAAACTTCTTACAGAAATAGTGATGGTTGATTCTGTTTAAAATTGCCATTGGTTTCTGATCCTGATTGCTTAGGAGATTCATTTAAATCAGCTAAAAGACAATTTTTGTCATTGGAAAAACGATTGGATAATAATTCAGAATTAAAAAATTCATTTACTCAGTTCATGCAAGAATATAAAACACTAGGTCACCTGACTGAATCAAATGTTTTGATTCCGAATGTGTGCTATTTTATTCCTCACCATGCAGTACTAAAGCCAACTAGCGAATCAACCAAACTTCGTGTCGTATTCAATGGCAGTGCTAAAACAACATCAGGATTTTCAATCAATGATTTACAAATGGTAGGACCACACATACAGGACTCTTTGTTTAATATATTAATTAGATTCCGCCAACATGCATACGTGTTGTCTGGCGATGTTGAAAAATTATACAGAATGTTTAATATACAAGAGGCAGATCAAACTCTGCAAATGATATTATGGCGTGACCATAACAATGATACATTAAAATCTTACAAGTTAAGTACTGTGACCTACGGTCTATCCAGCTCTAGCTTTCTCAGCACACGATGTCTATGGCAGTTAGGTCAGGATTGCCCTGATCCCAAAACAAAAAATATAATTCAAAATGACTTCCTGGTTGATGATTTGTTGACAGGAAGCGATAGCCAAGCGGAACTAGCCTACATTAAGGAAGCAGTGGAAAGTGCCCTATCTGCCGGTTGCTTAAATTAGCGCAAGTTTCGATCAAATCTACCATCGTTACTTGTCGAGCTACAAACTCATCAGAAAGAGCTAATCATTAGTTCTTCATCCCACACTTTAGGTGTAGGCTGGGATCCAAACAAAGATATCATAAACTTTCCTACTAGCTACAGTAATTGTAAAGAAAATGCCAAGATGACAAAAAGATCTATCTTATCTGAATCATGCCGGATATTTGATCCGCTAGGATTGTTGTCTTTGATAACCATAAAACCAAAAATTTTAATCCAACAATTATGGTTAGCGGGTGTAAGTTGGGATGAGCGAGTTCCCACAGATATCGGTAGGCTATGGCAATCTTATATTGATAGCATGTTGCACGTACAGAGTTTACAAATACCTAGGCATAGTTTGTGTAGGTCACCCATCCATATAGAGCTACATTGCTTCTGCGACGCCTCACAGCTGGCGTACGCGGCGTGTATTTATTTAAAGTCATCTAATGAACAAGGTGAAAATGTTGTAAATCTTTTGTGCGCAAAGGCTAGAGTAGCCCCCATAAAACACAATACAATTCCTCGACTAGAGTTGTGCGCATGCCTGCTAGGTGCGCAACTCGCGGGCGCCGTATGTCGCGCTCTGCGATGTATAATTACTCGCAAGGTTTATTGGACTGACTCATCCATCGCACTGTCCTGGCTAGGAATGAGATACGATAAACTCAAAACGTTCGTAGCAAATAGGGTAAGTAGCGTTCGGGAAATAACAGACTGCTCTGAATGGCGTCACGTTCCCACGGCGCTCAATCCTGCCGACTTAGGCTCACGCGGTGTCGATGCTATAAACCTAAACAATTTAGACTTGTGGTGGAAGGGACCCGCATTCTTGAACCAATGCGAAAGCGCGTGGCCTGTCTTCAACAAGACGCACTGCGAAGAGGAAATACCTGAAATAAAAATAAATATTAGTAAATGTAGTTGTCTACGCACAGCACTAGGATGGAGGAGGGGAAGGGAAGAGGCGAGAGGAAGGAGGGAAGGAGTGACCGTGACCTCAGCGCCCGCGCAGAGAGCATCAGCGATCGGTACACGCGAGACGCGCATTCGTCCTTATTTCAAAATTTAAACTACCTAATTACCGAAAGAACTGTACCTTTAACCGAATTAAAGTGTTAATATTTAAACAGCAGACTTTCTCGTTTTATTTTATAAACAAAAAGTGGCGACCGTGACAGGACATTTGCGCTAAATCATAAAAAAATTGGTTTCCTAACCGTCGTCGTGCCGACGTGTACAAAATTGTGCAGTGTCATTTTGCACAAAAGAACTTATTGTTCAATTAAGTGTAACTTATTACCTACACTTTGGATGTTTTGAAAAACAATAGTGAACACATTATTTACGAAATGTATTATTTGCCGCCTTTAGAATTGGAGAACATGAAGGTCTTGGTGTTGCTGTAGGTGTGCACGGTGTGCACGGTGCATCAGCTTTAGTTGTGATGTTCTGGTCTTCGGTTTTCTTGGCAGTGGTGGTTTGAGCTAGTTGAGCGCTTTGACTTGCAATGAATTCTTTACCATTTATAAAAAGTCTATTGTTCTTTATGACAGCATGTTCACCATTTTTTCTTGCTAATGCGAGGTGATTTCTAAGCTCGTTTCTTTCTTGAAGTCTTGCTCCATCCATGTACATTCCAACAGATAATCCAGTATTATGAAATGCCCTTGCATTATCCAATAGGTATTTTGTCATTCTTTTGCTTATTAGTTCAATTTCTAATGGTCTTTTATATCCTTGTTTTCCAATGCGTTTCATATCTTCTATGTATGGATTAATGTTTATATTCATTATTTCTTGGAAGGCATATGAGACACGGTCATATAGGCTGTTTTCATTTTCATGTTAATCTTCGGTGAGACCATAGAGAACAATTTTTTTTGTGCTGGCTAGGTTGTTCAATTGTTCTTCAATTTTTCCAATTGTTTTGTCGATGGTTGCTATATCTTCTTTGAGGGTGTCTTGGGATTTTTTTATTATTTGGGATTGACAAGATTGGTGTTCAACATCATCCTGTACTTTCTTTAAGGTATTTTTTATTTCCAATTTTTGGTGTTCAATATCATCTTGTACTTTCTTTAGGGTACTTTTTATCTCCAATTGTATTGTTTCCTGTAAGGTACTTTTTATGTCCATTATGATTGAGTTCTTTATCTTCTCTAGTTTGTTATCCAGTAAAGTACTGATTTGTTATTGTTATTGGCCTATTATCAGTATCAACAGGCATAGTTGTCAAACTCAAATTGCAGTCTTTTGTGGAGTTGAACAATGTGTTTCCTTCGATGTCATCCACTGAGAGATCATTTTCGCTATCACAGAACTGTGGTGTCAGGGTGATGTCCAGTCTTCTTCTCAAGGTGACATTTGCTTCATCTGAGTTTGTGGAGGGATAGTTTGGTAGTGGTCGTATTGGATCATTATCATTGTTTACCTTTGGCATTTTATTTCTGCATGCTTGACATTTCCAAGAACTTCTGTAGTCATTCAACGAGGTATTACAAAACCATGTTTCCGAGACGTTTGCACACGTCAGATCATAGTGCTCGGCACATAATGAACACTTTAGATATTGTGTATCAATTATAGTTTGATGACAACCAGCGCATTACATTTCGAATGTTTGGTTATTCGAATTTGTTAACATTTTAAGGTTAGGTGTACTGTTTACAGTTTCACTAGTCGTGAAGAGCTGATTTTTATTTATTCAAAGAGTATGTTATTTATTCAAGGCTTAGTTTTATGTTGAACGGGCTATCTAGAGGGGTTAATTAATTATTAAACAAATTTTCTAATTTTAATAATGTTCGTTTAGCGCCCGCTTTTTTTTTTTTTTTTTTTTTTTTTTTTCGTCAGTGACCTCACTACCGATGCCTACTTGTTAGCTCTAAAGCGATTCTTATCTCGCCGCGGTAAACCTACAGAAATATTTTCAGATAATGGTCGCAACTTTGTAGGTTTAATGAATGATTTCGCAAACTTTTTACGCAAATGTAGTCCAGTACGCAACTAGTCAACAAATTAAATTTACATTTATTCCCCCCTATTCTCCGCATTTTGGTGGTCTGTGGGAGGCAGGTGCGAAGTCTTGTAAGCACCACTTACGCAGAGTGGTAGGAAACGCACACCTTATAATACCTTCGAAGAGTTCGATACAGTCTTATCGCAAATAGAAGCTGTTCTTAAATCCCGTCCGCTTTCTCCTCTTTCCGCAGATCCCAAAGACCTTAGTCCTCTGACTCCCGCTCATTTTTTGGTTGGTCGACCGCTGACTGCACCGGCCTGCTACGACCTCACCGATACCCCTACTCATCGTCTGAACCGCTATCAGCGAGTCGAACAAATTCGCCAACATTTCTGGTCCCGATGGGCCAAGGAATATGTGTCTGAGTTGCAGGTGCGGACTAAATGGACCGATAAGACGGAGGAATTGAAGGTCAACTCACTTGTCTTGATCAAGGACAACAATTTGCCCCCGCTAAAATGGCACATGGGTCGTGTGCTCGCAACCATCCCAGGTAAGGATGGCATTTCCAGAGTGGCAGACCTACAAACAGCTTCAGGTGTCGTTCGACGGAGCTACGCTAAAATCTGTCCTCTACTTCAAGATACCAACGCATGAGAAGCCAACGCGACGCAACTCGATTATTATTGAAAGCTACTTACTACCTAGTGAAAGCTTGCTAGACAGAGGCTGACCATATTTTTCCATGCCGTGCACGGCAAATATATAGTCTGTAGGAATATATCAAAATAAAGAGGAAGAAGGGGATTGACTAGAACTATTTTGGCGGGCGTAAAGGTAGTTTGGATAAAAAAGTTGTATTTCAGAATAATATAAAATTGAGGTGAACAAAAGTGCTTTAATTTCAAACACCACCACGCCGAGAGAGATACCTTCCTTTCACTAGGTACTTTCAAGGCCGGCGGCATGTTTGTGATCCTGTCTATGACGCCTACCTACTCCCTATCTAGTTTAAGTAAAGTTTAAGTCTAGTCTATGAAATACTAATGTCAAACTACGTCATTAAACGCAATGTCAGTTAAACCTAAACGCATCGTTTTAATTGAAATCCTCTAAAACGCAATAGAACCAGTAATTAGGCAGGCATACATGGTAGAAAATGCAGAAAGTGCTGTCATTCACTACATATTTCTCCAAGCCCCATTTCTCCAAGCTCCGAAGTTCGAGAACACCCCCCTTAACATCTCCAAGAGTATTGGAATCCTTGGCGTCGATATTTCGAGTGACGTTCAATTTCGCGGTCACTTGGAAGGAAAGGCAAAACTGGCCTCCAAAAAACTCGGCGTCCTCAATAGAGCGAGCCGGTACTTCACGTCGGACCAAAAACTTTTGCTTTACAAAGCTCAAGTCCGACCCCACGTGGAGTACTGCTCTCATCTCTGGGCTGGCGCGCCTCAATACCAACTCCTTCCATTTGACCGAATACAACGTCGGGCAGCTCGCATTATCGACGATTCTAGGCTCACTGACGACCTGGACTCCCTTAGTCTGCGGAGAGACGTTGGATCTCTGTGCGTCTTCTACCGTCTCTATAATGGGGAGTGTTCTGACGAGCTGTTCAGTTTGGTGCCTGCGGCCGATTTCCACCACCGCACCACACGCCGCAAAACTAGATTCCATCCACACCACCTGGATGGCTGGTTCTCCACAACTTCTCGTTTCACGCGGTGTTTCCTGCCTCGTACGTGTAAATTGTGGAACGAACTTCCCTCTGCGGTTTTCCCACGGAGCTTCGAAATGGGGTCCTTCAAAAGGCGGGTTTATCTCCTCCTATAAGGCCGGCAGCGCACTAGCATCACCCCTGGTGTTGCAGGTGTCCATGGGCGGCGGTGACTACTTTCCATCAGGTGGCCCGCCCGCTCGTCTCCTAGTTATACCTAACATAAAAAAAATTAAAAAAAACATATGAATTGGATGTATTGTCCAAGCCAAGAATGCAAAATACATATCTATCTAAAGTGCGGAGTGAAGAGTTGTCGAGAAGATACCTACACTTTATTGGACCCTTTTGGACTAAGTACTTGCCTCATCAAATGTTTACAAAGTTTACTCCTCACTTGCCACCAATCGTACCACATCACATCACATGTTGATACTTCAAACAAGGCTGCAAAGGTAAGAATAAACACAACATTCTTACAAATTCTTAGAAATTTTACCAAGTAATATTCATAGGTTAAACTTTAACCTATGAATATTACTTGATAAAATTTCTCATCAATCTGTGAAGTCAGCAAAACTCTCACTCTAGGCCATTGAATTAATCGCTAGTAATATTTCCTCAATGCTCTAGGCTAGATGATTTACCGTTTGGTACCACTCCATACTCCACAAGTAGACAGTAGATAGGTCTAAAGTATCTAGGTACCTAAATAACTATAATTTCTGTGATATTTTTTTTTTTTTTTTACATCTACTTAGCTAACCTCGAGTTTACTAAGGTAGGTACCTACTTGCCTAGACAATATTTTTAGTCAAAGTTGCAATGGCCATGATCAAAACGGCCATACTATTGACTTTCCCATTACAGCATGATGAGAGGGAATCCTATAGATACTTACCCACCTTCATCTACAAACTATTTTAAAAGATATACAATTATCCATCTATCGTTCTACAATAAACTATGGGTAAATAGGTGTTAAGCTCAATGTTGTATAAGTATTTCCTGCTGATTAAACTTTTCTTTATTTCAGGTCTTGTAATGTATAAATAAGACATTCATGTCGACGGGCAATAACATGCTTGAGATGCAGAAGTATACAGACCTACATCCTATAGGAATAAAGCAGTTTGTTATCATTTGATGAAATGCATAATAGCCCAGTCGGGTTAGCATTTTAAATTGCAAAAATTCCCGGCAGCAATTTTTTTGCTGCAACCTTTATGGGGGGATCACAGGTCGTCTACATCCCAAATGGCGTCCAAATTCCGCCGGTGCATTAGCCGCCATCTTGAATTTAAGGGATTTTTGCTTAATATCTCGGTCATTTTCAACTTTTCATAAAAATGGTCAGGACTTAAGTTGTTGTAAATGGGAATCTCTACAATTTATTTCTTGCAAGTTTTTTCGTATAATCGATATTTTTCGAATTATACGCGAAAAAAGTGGTAAAGTATAATTATCAAATTATCTCGATTACTATTAACTTTTATAATGTAAGGAATTTTGAGAAGTCCCATCCTAAACTAAATAATGCGTTTCTTTAACGCAAAAGCAAAGCTGCGGGCGCCAGCTAGTGGTAAATAAATTGTTACCTTCCACCTTCGCTAATAGTAGGTACCTAATGCCGCGCAAACATTTAATTATCAAATTCTTTTTTCAAATTTAAATTTGGGATCATTCGAAATGGCCAATAAAATAAGATTTCTTCACCAGATATTAAACCGGCCCGTATTTTTTTAATTTAAGATCTTTAAGATGTTGATGTATAATTGTATTTGTGTAATCAAATAACAAACTGTTAAATCATAACATTGTATAATGTTTTATTTTGTATTAAATCAATAACTTATAATACGTATTTATTAATGCTAGATTTTAGTTTTACAATTAATTTACTAATGTCTCAAATTTTAGAGACTTAGAGCCGCGAAAATATCGCATGCAAGCGTCAGTCAGCGTCTAGCGACACAAACAAACGTATGAGCCAATACTCCCAAACCCATACAAGCTAACTTTGAGAGCGTTCTAGGTACGACTTTTATGACCATTCATAAATTGGCATAAAGCGTTTGTACAATATTAAATCTGTAGGTAGATACCACAATATATTATCACTAATTACGTAGGTACATTAACTTTGTAAGGTGTAACTAAAGTTAGGCAACATTCTGTATTGTAGCAGATTATTAACTAAGGGGATAAAGCAGTGTTTTATGTCACTACGAATCCTATTCAACACACTCTCTTCGCTCGGGTTTAAACAATAGGATTCTTCGTGAAAAAGGGATTCAAGACCAAAACTAAGACAGCTTTGCCCCCAAGAATGTGAAAGTAGATAGGTAATACTCTACCTTTCACACTAAAGTTCGTGTGAAAAGTATAGTATTATCCTCGGGGAAAAAAGCTGACTTAGTCTCGGGCGACCTTATACACCTCTGTCACTGCGGATCCTAGTCAACATACTCTCTACGCTCGGGGATAAACACTAGGATCACTTGAGGATTCAAGAGTCCACGAAATAAGACACCGCTTTGTCCCTTGGTAAATAATATACTCCTCGTATTTCTATAAGTTCATTCACTGGGAGCTGTCGATTGTTACACAAGCCTCGCTAAAAAGGCCAAAGTAACATTCTAGAATCGTTAGAGAAAAGAAAAGGTCATAATTATTGTATAAGAATAGTCACGTGACTCTTCGTTTGGACATACAATTTCAAATATTTAGATACGTTTTCTTTTTTATAGCAACTGTAGAATGGTTAGTACTAAATACAACTGAAATTACCTAATAATAAAAACTTAATTTTTACTATGACCAATTTAAACAAAAATTATTTTAACCATACATACATACCTACTGTTTCGTATTTATTTATCTATTTTATAAATAAATAAATATTCACGAACATTTAACACAACGCCTTCTAGTCCCAAACTAAGCAAAGCTTGTACTATGGGCACTAGATGGGTGATAAGAGTAAATACATATATACATGTTATTTTGTAAATACATAAGTACTTATGATACATACTCGTAGTAACACCCAGACACAGAACAAACATCTATGTTTGCCAGACGCAAATGTTTGTTCTCGGTGGGGATCGAACCCACGACCCACAGCACGGAAGGCAGAGCTACTACCGACTGAGCCATGATGCCTGTCAGAATTATAAATCTATCTATTTTGTTAATACTTTGCTTATAATTATTTAAAATATTGTGTGTAGTTAATTTAATTTTAAGACCGTCCTAATTCATTTTATAACTCAATAATATGTATTATTTAAAAGTAAAGGGGACCATGACTCACTGCGCCATTAAATGCCAAACTCCTAAACCGATTTTGGTGATATTATGTGATCATTCTGGAAGAATTTATATCCTTTCAGATATAAGAATTTTTCAAATCGGTTGTTACAGAATGATCCTTTTATGAAATAGGCTCAAAAAATCAAAACTCGTAAAAGATGTGACCACTTCATTTAGATTCAAAGAAGTGTCTATAGAATAGAAGCACAGAATATTAGTACAAGTATACAGAATACAGAAGGCAGATTCCGTGAAACAGTTTAATTAAATAGCTACTCTCGTTCAGACGCAATAAAGTACAATTTAAGATGGATAGAGGTCCCATGTTCAATACCTTCAAATATTCTATTGTACTGAAATCGTGTAAAGCTAAAAATAAATTGGGTTTTGGTCACCAAGAATGTGGTGATGATGATTTAAATTAAAATACAATTAATACAGTAGTAGTTATATAATAGTAGTACTATATACATAGGACATAGGTATATGATCAGGTGACTATTTTACAACGTTTTGGTCAAACAGAACACACAATAGTAACAATACTATACAAAAAGTCAACTTTTACTTTATTATTGCAACATTGGCAGAACTCTTATCGCCGAATTCTTAAACAAAGGCTGAACAGTCCTCTGAACCAGGATCCTATTTAACTCTTGCCTTTCTTTATACAATATTAGGTAACTGTGCCTTTTGTAAACATTACAATTTAATAAAATCAACAATTATATTTTTTCAGTGTGGATATACAATGGCCATGCAACCTTGTATTGAATATCAACTTGTTGTATATAGGTACCTATGTCCATACATAGGTACCTATATACAACAAGTTGATATTCATAATGAGAATGAAGGTCATAATTATATGGTCTATCTTATAAAAAGTTAGAGTGGACAATATGTCTTGATTACGTATGTTAAACAAGACATAATGTCTGCTCTAACTTTTTATATAATAGGGGTTGATGTCTCGGTTTTGTTGTGTTTTTGAGTACGATTACGATAGTTAGGCGAAACAGACAAGATTCCACTACCTATATTAGTAAAAACATTAGAAGCGGTTTCAATATCATCATTAGAGCTGTTAGTCACTCTGCTTATGGCTGATGGGCGAATTGGGCGACGAGCATTTTTCTTCTGAAATTGCTCTTGATCGTAAATACGTTTACTTAAACCAGCAATACGATTGCTTAACTCAATAATAAGTTCAGTATTAGTCTTAGAATTTTCCTGTAAATTAACAATCTCGTAAGGGTTCTTTATCTTTTGAACAAGTAACCGCAACCAATGAATCAGAAAATAAAATTTTGAAGAGTCATCTTTATCAGAATATTCATATAATACGTAATCGAATGTATACATTAAATCCTGTCTTATGTTTGTAACAAAACCGTTCCATACATCATGGTTAAATGCTCCTTGAGGACCATAACAAGCCTCGTCTACTGCTCTAGCGGTTTCTTTGATTCTCTCTGTCCAAAAACAGTCTTCCCATTTTTGTGTTCCACTGGGTCTTTTACGTCTAGGTATTAGATTCATAATATCTAATGGAGTACTATTATACCAATGCGCACTCATTGCACGCGCTGTCTGTGCCGAGGATTCCCTCTTCGGTCGAACGTTTGACGATACCTCTGTCTGCCTTTCCAGTGCTATTCCAATGTTTCCGATTTTAAGTTTTGCGTGCATAAGACTTGCGTTTCCAGAGTATTGAGGTTGTTGTTGGGTCTTGACCGATGAACTTGACAAGTTCAACACCAACGCACATATTATCCATTGTGCAGGTAGCATTGTCCAGTGCATAGTACACGTGGATGTTAGCACGAAAGCGCCGGATGTTATTCTAAGACCGCAGGTTTGCAGGTTGTTCCACACCTGCAAAAGTTACTCTATTTATAGCGTTTTGTCAAAGTTTTAACACGTGCAGCCTATGGGTGAAGTATTACAAAGAAGTCTCTCAGCACCTTGCGTGTACCTATCTACAATAAACATTTTCAGAATGTTGATGGGTCTTCCTCGCTATTGCAGTGCGTCTGAAATGTTTGTTAACGCTTGCAGCGATAATGCGTAAGCGAATCGCATCAATCATGTGACAGGAGGTAGCAACTTTGAATTTAATGGCTGATAGCTCGGTCGGGTTAGTCAAAATAGGGCCTGAAATTACATTAATTCCCGGTAGCAATTTTTTGCTGCAACCTTTAAGGAGGGTCACAGGTAGTCTAAATCCAAATTGACGACCAAGTTCCGCCGGTGCGTTAGCCGCCATCTTGAATTTAAGGGGGAATGGTTTTTGCTTATTATCTCGGTCATTTTCAACTTTTCATAAAAATGGTCAGGACTTAAGTTGTTGTAAATGTGAATCTCTAAAATTTATTTGTCGCAAGTCTTTTCGTACGATCGATATTTTTCGAGTTATACGTGAAAAAAGTGGTAAAGTATAATTATCAAATTATCTCTATTATTACTAACTTTATGACATAAATGTACATGAATAAAGTTGTAGCAATGTATTTCACCTATCATGATTTACAATTTACCTTGTTAATCCCTTATTTTATGATGTTTAGCCGTTAAGCTGTGTCTGGGTCATTAAGATACTCGACATTATCATTGTTTCAAAATTTACTTACATAATTATCTTTAACTACCTTGCTAACCCTTAATATTGGTTCTAGGAAAAAGTCGTTGGAAACCGTCCTTCTCGTTACACTGAATAAGCATCGCTTGGTTGACAGCTTTTATTAGGTACTTACTAGGGCATGCAAGCGGTATTTTTTTCGATCGATATTTGTATCGAAAGTACCGGTACTTAGTTACCGGTATTTTGAAAAGTTTCGGCACCGGTACCTACGCACAAAGTCAGTCTCGCTCGGATCTCTCAAAAAATAGGGGTGAGATTACAATAATTCGCACCTAGCTGAAAATTGGTAGGATTGTTCAAAACACCATTATAAATGAAATGTGAAAAGCCATCATCGATCCGACACCTGGAAAAAAAATTACTCGGGGTCCAAGATTACAAAAACACGTTTTTCACGATTTTCAACAAGACGGTAAGTTTTATCATAAAATTAGCCCAGACAAAAATTATAGATCAAATAATTATCTATAAAAAATAACTACTTTTTTCCTAGGAGCCGCCGTTTTTAAGATATAATTCAAAAAGTTGAAAGAGTTGTAATAGTCATAACAATGTAGTAAATCACGTAAATAAATCACTGAAGCTGTAATACAAGTAAAAACATCGTTTTTAAAGTGTTTGAAAACAAGATTTAGTTCAATGTGCTGAAGTTTTAACAAAGAGTAATTCAACTTCACAAGAAGTTATCTCCAGCGGAAATCGCTTTATTCTCTCTTTGTAAGGATCTCCTAAAAAAAACTTCGTGCTTAGATAACTTTCTACCAATTTTCAGCTGGGTGCAAATTATTGTAACCTCGAAAGTCTAAATTGACCGGAATAGGTAATCTGTTTCTTTACTTTTTTCAAAAACTTATCTACCATATTATTATTAATTTTTTTTTCATGTTACCTTAGCGCTTTGACAATACAAACTTTTTTTGAAGTTATAGTTCTTCTTCTTCTTCCCTTCGTTAATGGCCTCTGTCCGTGCGACTTCCAACTGACAGCGTTAAACGTTAGTCTCTGTCTCTTTCTATTCTGGGAAATCGAAAGAGACAGAGCGAGAGTGAATGCGTGGCACTCGAACGCATGCGCGTAGTTTCTTTTCATTAAAATATATATTACGCAGCATGATAATTCGTACCACGATAAAGTACACCCCGATAGTATGCGACAAATAAACCAAAACATGTTTTGAATTATCGTGTTGTGCATTATTTGCGGTACAATATCATGTTGCGGATGATTGTTACGGGTCAATAACTCGCAACATGATAATGTCAACGCATCGTGAATGCGTGGCACTCGAAGTATAAACTTCTTCCGCGCGGAGGGACTCCACGCACTGGTTTTTTCTCAAAAATGTTTGGAAAGAAGAGCATTATTTTGACAAGCTTCTTCGAGATAAATGTGCAGTAATGTCCTATAGTGTAACCTTATAGCGTCAGTCAGGGGAAAAGTAGAATGAGCCGACAAAATGTGTGCTGTAAATAGTTAAGACAGGGCAACGTCTGTCGGGCAGTAACACAATTGTTTCAAATTTTTCACTTAAACTTCGGAGATAGAGAAGGGACAAGATTATTTATAGGACTTTTTACATCACAAGTTAAAAACTATGCAAGATTGCAAAAAACTTAAAATTCTCTTAGAATGAACAAAGCAAGCCCTTTTCTATGATACCCGACGTGCGTTGATAGCACCGTTTTTTTTTCAATCTCCCTTATTTTGGCCTAGTTTGGTAACATTGTATTAGACAGGGAATTTGCTTTATTTTTCGTGTCAAGTTCAGGAACTCTTCTGTAACGTATAATTATTTCAAATCTTTCGCTCCAAAACCTTCGGAGATGGGGAGGGACAAAATAATTTTTATGACTTTTTTCATCGTAAGTCGAAAATCAATTTATATAAAACTCTTTTGAAGCTGACTTAGAATTAACGCACAGCCTAAACCATATGTCGTAAAGGGATTAAATTTGGAGGGTAGTATCCTTAAATAGTGTAGGGGTGCACTAAGAAAGGAATTCTGAAACATCAACAAACTCTAAAGGTTAAAACTCGAGCAACGCCGCGGGCGACGGCTAGTTGTGCATAATACAAAAACATTAACAGTTGTCTTAAAATTTACAAAACAACACCATTCAAAAATGATACAACTCAATCCGGTGGTACCTTTTTGAAATTTTTACCCCTCTTTTTTTGACATGTACCTACTTAATGAAAATAAAAAAATATGATATTTAATTTCCAAATTTCAAGTCAATAGTTCTAATAGTTTCTGAGATAATACGGTTTGTAACAGACGGACGGACAAACAAAGTCGCACCGTCAGAGTTTCTCGAAACCCTACGGGATCGTAACCCTAAAAGTACAAAAACCGTTTAAAATACAAAAGTTATTTTTATATTTACCTAATTCAAATTGGTATAAACACTCATGATCCTAAAAATAATTATTTATTAATCAAATAACGTCAAGCAAGCCGGCACCAAAATTGATGTCGATTAAAATTTGTCTACCCGCAGCTGAATATAAAAAGTCAAATTTTATGTGATTTTAAGAATATAGCTACCATTTTTTTAGTCCACAATTTTTTAAATAGCATTTGATTAAAGACCTTTAGGTAGGAACATTTAAAACAGTAGGTAGAGTACTAAGTATGTAAGTTTGCACAATATTGGTTTACCTATTGGTCACGTCCGATGGAAACCGTCCTTCTCGTTACACTGAATAAGCATCGCTTGGTTGACAGCTTTTATTATTTGCGAGCGAACAATGGGTAGGTACGTTCAACTTATCAACGATTGTTCTTAACCTTGTTTATCAAAACAGTCGATTATATTTGGTCAACACGATTCATAAGAAACATTCTGTGACAAGCAGAAAAGGGCACGTGTAAAGGAGCACCTCAGCGCGAGCGATTTTAAATTTTCTAAACGTAAAGGGGTTAGTCTCATAATCCTCTTTGAGCTGTCACCTTTATGGGGGTTTTGTGACTTTTTGTCGCAAATAAATTTGAAATATCAAAATCAAGGATATTAGAATCCCCTTTGGGCAAAATTACACCGTATGGGAGACCGGGGTAAGGCCGTATAGCTGAGAATCAAGGAACGTAGTTCATCCATTTCAAAACGCAAAACAAGCTTGAGATGCAGAAGTATACAGACCTACATCCTATAGGAATAAAGCAGTTTGTTATTATTTGATTAAATGCATAATAGCCCAGCCGGGTTAGCATTTTAAATTGCAAAAATTCCCGGCAGCAATTTTTTTGCTTCAACCTTTATGGGGGGTCACAGGTCGTCTAAATCCAAAATGGCGTCCAAATTCCGCCGGTGCGTTAGCCGCCATCTTGAATTTAAGGGATTTTCGCTTAATATCTCGGTCATTTTCAACTTTTCATAAAAATGGTCAGGACTTAAGTTGTTGTAAATGGGAATCTCTACAATTTATTTGTTGCAAGTTTTTTCGTACAATCGATATTTTTCGAATTATACGCGAATAAAGTGGTAAAGTATAATTATCAAATTATCTCGATTACTATTGACTTTTATAATGTAAGGAATTTTGAAACGTCCCATCCTAAACTAAATAATGCGTTTCTTTAACGCAAAAGCAAAGCTGCGGGCGTCAGCTAGTGGTAAATAAATTGTTACCTTCCACCTTCGCTAATAGTAGGTACCTAATGCCGCGCAAACATTTAATTATCAAATTCTTTTTTCAAATTTAAATTTGGGATCATTCGAAGAGGCCAATAAAATAAGATTTCTTCACCAGATATTAAACCGGCCCGTATTTTTTTAATTTAAGATCTTTAAGATGTTGATGTATAATTGTATTTGTGTAATCAAATAACAAACTGTTAAATCATAACATTGTATAATATTTATTTTGTATTAAATCAATAACTTATACGTATTTATTAATGCTAGATTTTAGTTTTACAATTAATTTACTAATGTCTCAAATTTTAGAAACTTAGAGCCGCGAAAATATCGCATGCAAGCGTCAGTCAGCGTCTAGCGACACAAACAAACGTATGAGCCAATACTCCCAAACCCATACAAGCTAACTTTGAGAGCGTTCTAGGTACGACTTTTATGACCATTCATAAATTGGCATAAAGCGTTTGTACAATATTAAATCTGTAGGTAGATACCACAATATATTATCACTAATTACGTAGGTACATTAACTTTGTAAGGTGTAACTAAAGTTAGGCAACATTCTGTATTGTAGTAGATTATTAACTAAGGGGATAAAGCCATTGAGGAAGTATTACTAGCGTATAGAGAAGCTATACCAAACCAAAAACGTGTCGCAACTTGAGGCGAGCGCGCCCCGCCCAAAGACAAGTATTTGCTGCAGCGCTAAAAGATTAGATGTCGTCTAACCATACTATCAAAACATGCAGCGCTAGATCGCTAATAGAATATAGTTTTCTCGCGACCAAAACGTCGTAAGCGCCATGAATTTCGGGGCGCTTACGCGTTTCGTTCAACATAGTGTAACAAAATGTCGCTCTCATAGATTTTTTCACCGCAGAAGGGACACTTCAGACAGCTTTTGTACATACAAAACTGAATTTTAATGCAGTACCTATGAATATTATATTTCAAAACGTGAAAAAATGTACAGTAAATTAAAATGAATTGTTAAGCGTTTAAAATCATTGGTTTTAAAATAAATTGGTATTTTATACAAAAAGTAGGTACATACCTACATAGGTACCTATTTGCACTAACTAGACCCCACACCTTATCTCACTCTGCCATAGCATTAAAGAAATATAGGTATAGTAAAGCTTTATATAATGACGATTTCAAAAGATAGCTACAGTACCTACTACATATTACTGATCAGACAGACGGCATAGGCCGAGTAATATGAGTTCAAAATAATTAGTTAAACCTTAGTCACTAACCCTTAGTAGGTATCCTAAACATCCCATCTGTACGATGCACTTTTCATAATCTATGATTTTCAAACAAAATGTCCGTACAATAGAAAATAATCTACAAAAATTAATTTTGGTTAGTTCTAGTTAATATTCTGTTTACTTACCGATGATAAGTCACCCCACTATCTTTTTTTTTCACAGTCGATTGGTTTTTACACGTTTTTAAAACGCAAGACGGCATTTTGAATTACTTTTTATTCGCATGCGGTCACGATGGTTGTTGGCGAGCGACTAAATGAGTTGTTGCCGGTCGGCAACAACTCATGGCGCAAACTTGTTGTTCGCGGCGTCTGTTCCATACGCTAGTAATATTAATTCAATGGATAAAGCAGTGTTTTATGTCACTACGAATCCTATTCAACACACTCTCTTCGCTCGGGTTTAAACAATAGGATTCTTCGTGAAAAAGGGATTCAAGACCAAAACTAAGACAGCTTTGCCCCCAAGAATGTGAAAGTAGATAGGTAATACTCTACCTTTCACACTAAAGTTCGTGTGAAAAGTATAGTATTATCCTCGGGGAAAAAAGCTGACTTAGTCTCGGGCGACCTTATACACCTCTGTCACTGCGGATCCTAGTCAACACACTCTCTACGCTCGGGGATAAACACTAGGATCACTTGAGGATTCAAGAGTCCACGAAATAAGACACCGCTTTGTCCCTTGGTAAATAACATACTCCTCGTATTTCTATAAGTTCATTCACTGGGAGCTGTCGATTGTTACACAAGCCTCGCTAAAAAGGCCAAAGTAACATTCTAGAATCGTTAGAGAAAAGAAAAGGTCATAATTATTGTATAAGAATAGTCACGTGACTCTTCGTTTGGACATACAATTTCAAATATTTAGATACGTTTTCTTTTTATAGCAACTGTCGAATGTTAAGTACTAAATACAACTGAAATTACCTAATAATAAAAACTTAATTTTTACTTTGACCAATTTAAACAAAAATTATTTTAACCATACATACATACCTACTGTTTCGTATTTATTTATCTATTTTATAAATAAATAAATATTCACGAACATTTAACACAACGCCTTCTAGTCCCAAACTAAGCAAAGCTTGTACTATGGGCACTAGATGGGTGATAAGAGTAAATACATATATACATGTTATTTTGTAAATACATAAGTACTTATGATACATACTCGTAGTAACACCCAGACACAGAACAAACATCTATGTTTGCCAGATGCAAATGTTTGTTCTCGGTGGGGATCGAACCCACGACCCACAGCACGGAAGGCAGAGCTACTACCGACTGAGCCATGATGCCTGTCAGAATTATAAATCTATCTATTTTGTTAATACTTTGCTTATAATTATTTAAAATATTGTGTGTAGTTAATTTAATTTTAAGACCGTCCTAATTCATTTTATAACTCAATAATATGTATTATTTAAAAGTATAGGGGACCATGACTCACTGCGCCATTAAATGCCAAACTCCTAAACCGATTTTGGTGATATTATGTGATCATTCTGGAAGAATTTATATCCTTTCAGATATAAGAGTTTTTCAAATCGGTTGTTACAGAATGATCCTTTTATGAAATTGGCTCAAAAAATCAAAACTCGTAAAAGATGTGACCACTTCATTTAGATTCAAAGAAGTGTCTATAGAATAGAAGCACAGAATATTAGTACAAGTATACAGAATACAGAAGGCAGATTCCGTGAAACAGTTTAATTAAATAGCTACTCTCGTTCAGACGCAATAAAGTACAATTTAAGATGGATAGAGGTCCCATGTTCAATACCTACAAATATTCTATTGTACTGAAATCGTGTAGAGCTAAAAATAAATTGGGTTTTGGTCACCAAGAATGTGGTGATGATGATTTAAATTAAAATACAATTAATACAGTAGTAGTTATATAATAGTAGTACTATATACATAGGACATAGGTATATGATCAGGTGACTATTTTACAACTTTTTGGTCAAACAGAACACACAATAGTAACAATACTATACTAAAAGTCAACTTTTACTTTATTATTGCAACATTGGCAGAACTCTTATCGCCGAATTCTTAAACAAAGGCTGAACAGTCCTCTGAACCAGGATCCTATTTAACTCTTGCCTTTCTTTATACAATATTAGGTAACTGTGCCTTTTGTAAACATTACAATTTAATAAAATCAACAATTATATTTTTTCAGTGTGGATATACAATGGCCATGCAACCTTGTATTGAATATCAACTTGTTGTATATAGGTACCTATGTCCATACATAGGTACCTATATACAACAAGTTGATATTCATAATGAGAATGAAGGTCATAATTATATGGTCTATCTTATAAAAAGTTAGAGTGGACAATATGTCCTAATTACGTATGTTAAACAAGACATAATCCCCCTATCTTATAAAATTTTAGAGTAGACATTATGTCCTGATTACGTATGGTAAACAAGACATAATGTCTACTCTAACTTTTTATAAGATAGACCAAATGTCTGCTCTAACTTTTTATATAAAAGGGGGTTGATGTCTCGGTTTTGTTGTGTTTTTGAGTACGATTACGATAGTTAGGCGAAACAGACAAGATTCCACTACCTATATTAGTAAAAACATTAGAAGCGGTTTCAATATCATCATTAGAGCTGTTAGTCACTCTGCTTATGGCTGATGGGCGAATTGGGCGACGAGCATTTTTCTTCTGAAATTGCTCTTGATCGTAAATACGTTTACTTAAACCAGCAATACGATTGCTTAACTCAATAATAAGTTCAGTATTAGTCTTAGAATTTTCCTGTAAATTAACAATCTCGTAAGGGTTCTTTATCTTTTGAACAAGTAACTTCGACAAGTACAACAAGTAACAAGTAACAAGACTTCGTTCCAACGGGGTATCCGAAGGTGATTGTTGATATTGAATGGAATTTTACACTTTTTAAAATTTTAAATGCGTTTTTACTGCAATTAGTGGTGGGCATTGCAAGATGGCGGCCATGTAGATTTTTTTTGCGAAACTTTAACCGATTGACTTCGTTCCAACGGGGTATCCGAATGAGATTGAGGGGTTTGTAGGGGTTTTTAGGGGTTTGTAGGGGTTCGTAGGGGTTTTTGATAAAAATACGGCATAAAAAAAGACACGAGCTGCTTGCAGCTCGCGCGCAACGCAACCACTAGTCAATTTATATAAAACTCTTTTGAAGCTGACTTAGAATTAACGCACAGCCTAAACCATAAGTCCTAAAGGGATTAAATTTGGAGGGTAGTATCCTTAAATAGTGTAGGGGTGCACTAAGAAAGGAATTCTGAAACATCACACTCTAAAGGGTAAAACGCGAGCAACGCCGCGGGCGACGGCTAGTTGTGCATAATACAAAAACATTAACAATTGTCTTAAAATTTACAAAACAACACCTTTCAAAAATGATAAAACTCAATCCGGTGGTACCTTTTTGAAATTTTTACCCCTCTATTTTTGACATGTACTTATTTAATGAAAATATTAGTACATTATGGTACTAGTGTGGTACATTGGTGATTACCGCCGAGGTGCCATTGAGACCCGAGCCGCAGGCGAGGGTCTTAAGAAAGCCGAGAACGGTAATCACCAATACACACGTGTATCATACGACGTTTTTCAACACACTTGTGAATAAAATAACAATAAAATATGTATAATTTCAACAGTGAAAACGCGTTGTGAAAAATGTTTCACTATGGCGGGAAAAATTAATCAGTTTTCCTATGCGCGCGCATTGCGATCGGCCACAGACTAAAGGGATGAGGTTTTTTTTTTATTTATTTTCCGCGCTTAGGGCTTGCGCCTATTCTGCCACGTAAAAATGGGGAATTTAAAGTTTTATTTTATTACAGAGAAAACAAAAGTTATATTTGAGTGAAAGTTTTATTTATTAAACACGTACGAGTTAAAATTATCTATTTAAATAAGAAGTTGCATGAAATGAGCAAGCAATAGGAACATTCATTTATTTGTTCTATTGAACACGATCTTTTTTTTGAATAAAATTTTTTTTAGTAACAAAGCTACTCAACCAATAAAATTTAAAAAAAAATCTATAACTCACTAGTGAGTTATAGCAATGAAAAAGTCACAGTTTGATTATGGGTATCATTATGTGCCTATGTTGAAAAAACGATAATATTTCATTTCCAAATTTCAAGTCAATAGTTCTAATAGTTTCTGAGATAATAAGGTTTGTAACAGACGGACGGACAGACAAAGTCGCACCGTAAGAGTTTCGAAACCCTACGGGATCGTAACCCTAAAAGTACAAAAACCGTTTAAAATACAAAAGTTATTATTATATTTACCTAAGCTAAGTTTCAAATTGGTATAAACACTAATGATCCTAAAAATAATTAGGCACCAAAATTTATATCGATTAAAATTTGCCTACCCGCAGCTGAATAGAAAAAGTCAAATTTTATGTGATTTTAAGAATATAGCAAAAAATTTTTTAGTCCACAATTTTTTAAATAGCATTTGATTAAAGACTTTTATGTAGGAACATTTAAAACAGTAGGTAGAGTACTAAGTATGTAAGTTTGCACAATATTGGTTTACCTATTGGTCACGTCCGATGGAAACCGTCCTTCTCGTTACACTGAATAAGCATCGCTTGGTTGACAGCTTTTATTATTTGCGAGCGAACAATGGGTAGGTACGTTCAACTTATCAACGATTGTTCTTAACCTTGTTTATCAAAACAGTCGATTATATTTGGTCAACACGATTCATAAGAAACATTCTGTGATAAGCAGAAAAGGGCACGTGTAAAGGAGCACCTCAGCGCGAGCGATTTTAAATTTTCCAAACGTAAAGGGGTTAGTCTCATAATCCTCTTTGAGCTGTCACCTTTATGGGGGTTTTGAGACTTTTTGTCGCAAATAAATTTGAAATATCAAAATCAAGGATATTAGAATCCCCTTTGGGCAAAATTACACCGTATGGGAGACCGGGGCAAGGCCGTATAGCTGAGAATCAAGGAACGTAGTTCATCCATTTCAAAACGCAAAACAAGCTTGAGATGCAGAAGTATACAGACCTACATCCTATAGGAATAAAGCAGTTTGTTATTATTTGATTAAATGCATAATAGCCCAGCCGGGTTAGCATTTTAAATTGCAAAAATTCCCGGCAGCAATTTTTTTGCTTCAACCTTTATAGGGGGTCACAGGTCGTCTAAATCCAAAATGGCGTCCAAATTCCGCCGGTGCGTTAGCCGCCATCTTGAATTTAAGGGATTTTCGCTTAATATCTCGGTCATTTTCAACTTTTCATAAAAATGGTCAGGACTTAAGTTGTTGTAAATGGGAATCTCTACAATTTATTTGTTGCAAGTTTTTTTCGTACGATCGATATTGTTCGAATTATACGCGAATAAAGTGGTAAAGTATAATTATCAAATTATCTCGATTACTATTAACTTTTATAATGTAAGGAATTTTGAAACGTCCCATCCTAAACTAAATAATGCGTTTTTTTAATATACCGTACATGAGAGACCCTTCAAAATTGGCACATAGATTTGTCAAATAAATTGACTCGACACAAGTTTCAGAATTTTCAAAAAATTTCAAAATTGTTTGTACGCTGCTACCACGAGAGCAAAGCCGCGGGCGCCAGCTAGTGGTAAATAAATTGTTACCTTCCACCTTCGCTAATAGTAGGTACCTAATGCCGCGCAAACATTTAATTATCTAATTCATTTTTCAAATTTAAATTTGGGATCATTCGAAATGGCCAATAAAATAAGATTTCTTAACCAGATATTAAAACCGGCCAGTATTTTTTTAATTAAAGATCTTTAAGATGTTGATGTATAATTGTATTTGTGTAATCAAATAACAAACTGTTAAATCATCATAACATTGTATAATATTTTATTTTGTATTAAATCAATAACTTATACGTATTTAATAATGCTAGATTTTAGTTTTACAATTAATTTACTAATGTCTCAAATTTTAGAGACTTAGAGCCGCGAAAATATCGCATGCAAGCGTCAGTCAGCGTCTAGCGACACAAACAAACGTATGAGCCAATACTCCCAAACCCATACAAGCTAACTTTGAGAGCGTTCTCGGTACTACTTTTATGACCATTCATAAATTGGCATAAAGCGTTTGTACAATATTAAATCTGTAGGTAGATACCACAATATATTATCACTAATTACGTAGGTACATTAACTTTGTAAGGTGTAACTAAAGTTAGGCAACATTTTGTATTGTAGTAGATTATTAACTAAGAGGATAAAGGAGTGTTTTATGTCACTACGAATCCTATTCAACACACTCTCTTCGCTCGGGTTTAAACAATAGGATTCTTCGTGACAAAAGGATTCAAGACCAAAACTAAGACAGCTTTGCCCCCAAGAATGTGAAAAGTAGATAGGTAATACTCTACCTTTCACACTAAAGTGCGTGTGAAAAGTAGAGTTTTATCATCGGGAAAAAAGCTGACTTAGTCTCGGGCGACCTTAAACACCTCTGTCACTGCGGATCCTAGTCAACACACTCTCTTCGCTCGGCGATAAACACTAGGATCACTTGGGGATTCAAGAGTCCACGAAATAAGACACCGCTTTGTCCCTTGGTAAATAATCTACTACTCGTATTTCTATAAGTTCATTCACTGGGAGCTGTCGATTGTTACACAAGCCTCGCTAAAAAGGCCAAAGTAACATTCTAAAATCGTTAGAGAAAAGAAAAGGTCATAATTATTGTATAAGAATAGTCACGTGACTCTTCGTTTGGACATACAATTTCAAATATTCAGATACGTTTTCTTTTTTATAGCAACTGTATAGGAATGTTAAGTACTAAATACAACTGAAATTACCTAATAATAAAAACTTAATTTTTACTAGGACAAACTTAAATTGTGCATTTACCAAAATTTACCAATTAAAACAAAAATTATTTTAATTATACATACATACCTACTGTTTTGTATTTATTTATCTATTTTATAAATAAATAAATATTCACGGACATTTAACACAACGCCTGCTAGTCCCAAACTAAGCAAAGCTTGTACTATGGGCACTAGATGGGTGATAAGAGTAAATACATATATACATTTATTTTTGTAAATACATAGGTACTTATGATACATACTCGTAGTAACACCCAGACACAGAACAAACATCTATGATTGCCAGACACAAATGTTTGTTCTCGGTGGTGATCGAACCCACGACCCACAGCACGGAAGGCAGAGCTACTACCGACTGAGCCATACTGCCTGTCATAATAATAAAACTAACTATTTTGTTAATACTTTGCTTATAATTATTTAAAATATTGTGTGTAGTTAATTTAATTTTAAGACCGTCCTAATTCATTTTATAATTCAATAATATATATTATTTAAAAGTATAGGGGACCATGACTCACTGCGCCATTAAATGCCAAACTCCTAAACCGATTTTGGTGATATTATGTGATCATTCTGGAAGAATTTATATCCTTTCAGATATAAGAGTTTTTCAAATCGAATGTTACAGAATGATCCTTTTATGAAATAGGTTCAAAAAATCAAAACTCGTAAAAGATGTGACCACTTCATTTA
This sequence comes from Eulithis prunata, assembly GCA_918843925.1. NCBI lineage: Eukaryota > Metazoa > Arthropoda > Insecta > Lepidoptera > Geometridae > Eulithis > Eulithis prunata. The sequence continues at coordinate 1,187,167 of OU974014.1, read as the reverse complement.
GATTCAAAGAAGTGTCTATAGAATAGAGGCACAAAATATTCGTACAAGTATACAGAATACAGAAGGCAGATTCCGTGAAACAGTTTAATTAAATAGCTACTCTCGTTCAGACGCAATAAAGTACAATTTAAGATGGATAGAGGTCCCATGTTCAATACCTACAAATATTCTATTGTACTGAAATCGTGTAAAGCTAAAAATTAATTGGGTTTTGGTCACCAAGAATGTGGTGATGATGATTTAAATTAAAATACAATTAATACAGCAGTAGTAGTTATATTATAGTAGTACTATATACATAAATAAATAAATAATAATAAATAAATATTCACGAACACTTAACACAACGCCTTCTAGTCCCAAACTAAGCAAAGCTTGTACGATGGAAACTAGATGGCTGATAGAATACACACATACATATTTTTTTTTGTAAATACATACTTATAATACATAGAAACACCCAGACACAGAACAAACATCTATGATTACAACACACAAATGTTTGTTCTCAGTGGGGATCGAACCCACGACCCACAGCACGGAAGGCAGAGCTACTACCGACAGAGCCATGACGCCTGTCATAGGACATAGGACATAGGTATATGATCAGGTGACTATCTTACAACTTTTTAATCAAACAGAACGCACAATAGTAACAATACTATACAAAAAGTTAACTTTTACTTTATTATTGCAACATTGGCAGAACTCTTATCGCCGAATTCTTAAACAAAGGCTGAACAGTCCTCTGAACCAGGATCCTATTTAACTCTTGCCTTTCTTCATACAATATTAGGTAACTGTGCCTTTTGTAAACATTACAATTTAATAAAATCAACAATTATATTTTTTCAGTGTGGATATACAATGGCCATGCAACCTTGTATTGAATATCAACTTGTTGTATATAGGTACCTATGTCCATACATAGGTACCTATATACAACAAGTTGATATTCATAATGAGAATGAAGGTCATAATTATATGGTCTATCTTATAAAAAGTTAGAGTGGACAATATGTCTTGATTACGTATGTTAAACAAGACATAATGTCTGCTCTAACTTTTTATATAATAGGGGTTGATGTCTCGGTTTTGTTGTGTTTTTGAGTACGATTACGATAGTTAGGCGAAACAGACAAGATTCCACTACCTATATTAGTAAAAACATTAGAAGCGGTTTCAATATCATCATTAGAGCTGTTAGTCACTCTGCTTATGGCTGATGGGCGAATTGGGCGACGAGCATTTTTCTTCTGAAATTGCTCTTGATCGTAAATACGTTTACTTAAACCAGCAATACGATTGTTTAACTCAATAATAAGTTCAGTATTAGTCTTAGAATTTTCCTGTAAATTAACAATCTCGTAAGGGTTCCTTATCTTTTGAACAAGTAACCGCAACCAATGAATCAGAAAATAAAATTTTGAAGAGTCATCTTCATCAGAATATTCATATAATACGTAATCGAATGTATACATTAAATCCTGTCTTATGTGTGTAACAAAATCGTTCCATACTTCATGGTAAAATTCTCCTCTAGGACCATAACAAGACTCGTCTACTGCTCTAGCGGTTTCTTTGATTCTCTCTGTCCAAAAACAGTCTTCCCATTTTTGTGTTCCACTGGGTCTTTTACGTCTAGGTATTAGATTCATAACATCTAATGGAATACTATTATACCAATGCGCACTCATTGCACGCGCTGTCTGTGCCGAGGATTCCCTCTTCGGTCGAACGTTTGACGATACCTCTGTCTGCCTTTCCAGTGCTATTCCAATTTTAAGTTTTGCGTGCATAAGACTTGCGTTTCCAGAGTATTGAGGTTGTTGTTGGGTCTTGACCGATGAACTTGACAAGTTCAACACCAACGCACATATTATCCATTGTGCAGGTAGCATTGTCCAGTGCATAGTACACGTGGATGTTAGCACGAAAGCGCCGGATGTTATTCTAAGACCGCAGGTTTGCAGGTTGTTCCACACCTGCAAAAGTTACTCTATTTATAGCGTTTTGTCAAAGTTTTAACACGTGCAGCCTATGGGTGAAGTATTACAAAGAAATCTCTCAGCACCTTGCGTGTACCTATCTACAATAAACATTTTCAGAATGTTGATGGGTCTTCCTCGCTATTGCAGTGCGTCTGAAATGTTTGTTAACGCTTGCAGCGATAATGCGTAAGCGAATCGCATCAATCATGTGACAGGAGGTAGCAACTTTGAATTTAATGGCTGATAGCTCGGTCGGGTTAGTCAAAATAGGGCCTGAAATTACATTAATTCCCGGTAGCAATTTTTTGCTGCAACCTTTAAGGAGGGTCACAGGTAGTCTAAATCCAAAATGACAACCAAGTTCCGCCGGTGCGTTAGCCGCCATCTTGAATTTAAGGGGGAATGGTTTTTGCTTATTATCTCGGTCATTTTCAACTTTTCAACAAAAATGGTCAGGTCTATTAGTTGTTGTAAATGTGAATCTCTAAAATTTATTTGTCGCAAGTCTTTTCGTACGATCGATATTTTTCGAGTTATACGTGAAAAAAGTGGTAAAGTATAATTATCAAATTATCTCTATTATTACTAACTTTATGACATAAATGTACATGAACAAAGTTGTAGCAATGTATTTCACCTATCATGATTTACAATTTACCTTGTTAATCCCTTATTTTATGATGTTTAGCCGTTAAGCTGTGTCTGGGTCATTAAGATACTCGACATTATCATTGTTTCAAAATTTACTTACATAATTATCTTTAACTACCTTGCTAACCCTAAATATTGGTTCTAGGAAATAAGTCGTTGGAAACCGTCCTTCTCGTTACACTGAATAAGCATCGCTTGGTTGACAGCTTTTATTAGGTACTTACTAGGGCATGCAAGCGGTATTTTTTTCGATCGATATTTGTATCGAAAGTACCGGTACTTAGTTACCGGTATTTTTGAAAAGTTTCGGCACCGGTACCTACGCACAAAGTCAGTCTCGCTCGGTTCTCTCAAAAAATAGGGGTGAGATTACAATAATTCGCACCTAGCTGAAAATTGGTAGGATTGTTCAAAACACCATTATAAATGAAATGTGAAAAGCCATCATCGATCCGACACCTGGAAAAAAAATTACTCGGGGTCCAAGATTACAAAAACACGTTTTTCACGATTTTCAACAAGACGGTAAGTTTTATTATAAAATTAGACCAGACAAAAATTATAGATTAAATAATTATCTATAAAAAATAACTACTTTTTTCCTAGGAGCCGCCGTTTTTAAGATATAATTCAAAAAGTTGAATGAGTTGTAATGGTCATAACAATGTAGTACATCACGTAAATAAATCACTGAAGCTGTAATACAAGTAAAAATATCGTTTTTAAAGTGTTTGAAAAACAAGACATGTTCAATGTGCTGAAGATTTAACAAAGAGTAATTCAACTTCACAAAAAGTTATCTCCAGCGGAAATCGCTTTCTTCTCTTTGTGTAAGGAGCTCCTAAAAAAAACTACGTGCCTAGATAACTTTCTACCAATTTTCAGCTGGGTGCGAATTATTATAACCTCGAAAGTCTAAATTGACCGGAATAGGTAATCTGTTTCTTTACTTTTTTCAAAAACTTATCCACCATATTATTATTCAATTTTTTTTCATGTAACCTTAGCGCTTTGACAAAACAAACTTTTTTTGAAGTTATACTTCTAATGCGACTTCCAACTGACAGCGTTAAACGTTAAACGTTAGTCTCTGTCTCTTTCTATTCTGGGAAATAGAAAGAGACAGAGCGAGAGTGAATGCGTGGCACTCGAACGCATGCGCGTAGTTTCTTTTCATTAAAATATATATTACGCAGCATGATAATTCGTACCACGATAAAGTACACCCCGATAGTATGCGACAAATAAACCAAAACATGTTTTGAATTATCGTGTTGTGCATTATTTGCGGTACAATATCATGTTGCGGATGATTGTTACGGGTCAATAACTCGCAACATGATAATGTCAACGCATCGTGAATGCGTGGCACTCGAAGTATAAGCTTCTTCCGCACGGAGGGACTCCGCGCACTGGTTTTTTCTAAAACATGCTTGGAAATTAGAGCATTATTTTGACAAGCTTCTTCAAGATAAATGTGCAGTAATGTACTATAGAGTAACCTTATGGCGTCAATCAGGGAAAAGTGGAATGAGCCGACAGAATGTGTGCTGTAAATAGTTTTTTTTTCAATCCCCCTTATTTTGGCCTAATTTGGTAACATTGTATTAGACAGGGAATTTGCTTTATTTTTCGTGTCAAGTTCAGGAACTCTTCTGTAACGTATAATTATTTCAAATCTTTCGCTCCAAAACCTTCGGAGATGGGGAGGGAAAAGATAATTTTTATGACTTTTTTCATCGCAAACTATGACAGATAGAGGGCGTCCGAGCAAGTCATCCGACTGAATGTAGGCTGGGATTTGGGGAATTGGTGAAAAATTTTTCGACTTTTTAGGGTTGTCTTTGGCGGATTACTTTGTTTTACGAGACTCGCAAGTTGGCAACACCGAGTATAGGGGTGGGTAGCCTATATCCTTGAGATTTAGGAAAAATTATGACTTTACAAAAATCCAAGATGGCGGAGGCTGTGGCGGCCATTTTGTAAAAGTCATGGTTTTTACACTTTTTTCCAATCCATTTTTAGGGTAGATGGCAACATTTTAGGGGGTCGAGTTGTACCGAGCGGTTGTGTGATTCAATGAGGAGTGTTGCTTGGTTTAGAAATTTTCCTTATTTTGCGGGTAATTTCCGAGATTTTCCCCAAAAACATGAAAAGTAGAAATAATGACATTTTGAATAGAGACTTGGAGTGCATAGGAGCGTTGGCCTCCCCCGAATGACATTTGACAATTTTTGTATATTTTGGTTGGCAACCCCGAGAGACTTGCAACTTTTTAGTTTTTGGGAGTTTTTGACTTTGGCGGATTAATTTGTTCTACGAAACTCAAAAGCTGGCAACACCGATTATGCAGAACGATAGCCTATATCCTTGAGATTTCAGAAAAATTATGACTTTTCAAAAATCCAAGATGGCGGACGGCGTGGCGGCCATTTTGTAAAAAAGTAGCGATTTTCGAAAAAATCACGATTTTCAAACCGAAATATCGGGTAGTTGGCAACCCCCTACCTGTCACGCAAAAAGGGCCCGTCGGTGGCCTAGTTGCGGAAACAAGTCCGCCGAAAAATAGAAAAAACCCCCTACCTGGATGAATTGTAAGGACTGGTTGTGCAGTTGGTAAAGGAGTGTTGCCTGGTTGAAATTTTTTCCCCATTTTTAGGGTAGTTTCCCCGCTATCTCTCGGGAACGTGAAAAGTAAAAATAACGTTATTTTGAATCGAAATTTCCACTAGCTGGCAAGATTGGGCCCACCCAAATGACATTTGATCATTTTCGTTCCTCGCAGCTGGCAACCCCGCATTCTATAGGAGTTTGAATTTTTCAGTCAGACCCGACTTTGGCGACTTACTTTGTTCTACAAAGTTTAAGGTATGACTATCGTTCTTTCACTGACAGGTAGCTTGTATCCTGTATATTTCAGAAAAATTATGACATTTCAGAAATTCAAAATGGCCGCCGTGTCATTTCTGGTTTTCGAAACTTTAACCGATTTACTTCGTTTCAACGGGGTATCCGAAGGAGATTGAGGGGTTTGAATGGAATTTTACACTTTTTTAAATTTTAAATGCGTTTTTATTGCAATAAGGGGTGGTCATTCCAAGATGGCGGCCATGTAGATTTTTTTTGCGAAACTTTAATCGATTGACTACGTTTTTAGGGGCTTTTGATAAAAATACGGCATAAAAAAAAAAGACGCGAGCTGCTTGCAGCTCGCGCGCAACGCAACCACTAGTCAATTTATATAAAACTCTTTTGAAGCTGACTTAGAATTAACGCACAGCCTAAAGGGATTAAATTTGGAGGGTAGTATCCTTAAATAGTGTAGGGGTGCACTAAGAAAGGAATTCTGAAACATCACACTCTAAAGGGTAAAACGCGAGCAACGCCGCGGGCGACGGCTAGTTGAGCATAATACAAAAACATTAACAATTGTCTTAAAATTTACAAAACAACACCTTTCAAAATGATACAACTCAATCCGGTGGTACCTTTTTGAAATTTTTACCCCTCTATTTTTGACATGTACCTACTTAATGAAAATAAAAAAAAATATTTCATTTCCAAATTTCAAGTCAATAGTTCTAATAGTTTCTGAGATAATAAGGTTTGTAACAGACAGACGGACGGACAAAGTCGCACCGTAAGAGTTTCGAAACCCTACGGGATCGTAACCCTAAAAGTACAAAAACCGTTTAAAATACAAAAGTTATTATTATATTTACCTAAGCTAAGTTTCAAATTGGTATAAACACTAATGATCCTAAAAATAATTAGGCACCAAAATTTATGTCGATTAAAATTTGCCTACCCGCAGCTGAATAGAAAAAGTCAAATTTTATGTGATTTTAAGAATATAGCAAAAAATTTTTTAGTCCACAATTTTTTAAATAGCATTTGATTAAAGACTTTTATGTAGGAACATTTAAAACAGTAGGTAGAGTACTAAGTATGTAAGTTTGCACAATATTGGTTTACCTATTGGTCACGTCCGATGGAAACCGTCCTTCTCGTTACACTGAATAAGCATCGCTTGGTTGACAGCTTTTATTCTTTGCGAGCGAACAATGGGTAGGTACGTTCAACTTATCAACGATTGTTCTTAACCTTGTTTATCAAAACAGTCGATTATATTTGGTCAACACGATTCATAAGAAACATTCTGTGATAAGCAGAAAAGGGCACGTGTAAAGGAGCACCTCAGCGCGAGCGATTTTAAATTTTTCAAACGTTAAGGGGTTAGTCTCATAATCCTCTTTGAGCTGTCACCTTTATGGGGGTTTTGAGACTTTTTGTCGAAAATAAATTTCAAATATCAAAATCAAGGATATTAGAATCCCCTTTGGGCAAAATTACACCGTATGGGAGACCGGGGTAAGGCCGTATAGCTGAGAATCAAGGAACGTAGTTCATCCATTTCAAAACGCAAAACAAGCTTGAGATGCAGAAGTATACAGACCTACATCCTATAGGAATAAAGCAGTTTGTTATTATTTGATTAAATGCATAATAGCCCAGCCGGGTTAGCATTTTAAATTGCAAAAATTCCCGGCAGCAATTTTTTTGCTTCAACCTTTATGGGGGGTCACAGGTCGTCTAAATCCAAAATGGCGTCCAAATTCCGCCGGTGCGTTAGCCACCATCTTGAATTTAAGGGATTTTCGCTTAATATCTCGGTCATTTTCAACTTTTCATAAAAATGGTCAGGACTTAAGTTGTTGTAAATGGGAATCTCTACAATTTATTTGTTGCAAGTTTTTTCGTACGATCGATATTGTTCGAATTATACGCGAATAAAGTGGTAAAGTATAATTATCAAATTATCTCGATTACTATTAACTTTTATAATGTAAGGAATTTTGAAACGTCCCATCCTAAACTAAATAATGCGTTTCTTTAATATACCGTACATGAGAGACCCTTCAAAATTGGCACATAGATTTGTCAAATAAATTGACTCGACACAAGTTTCAGAATTTCCAAAAAATTTCAAAATTGTTTGTACGCTGCTACCACGAGAGCAAAGCCGCGGGCGCCAGCTAGTGGTAAATAAATTGTTACCTTCCACCTTCGCTAATAGTAGGTACCTAATGCCGCGCAAACATTTAATTATCTAATTCATTTTTCAAATTTAAATTTGGGATCATTCGAAATTGCCAATAAAATAAGATTTCTTAACCAGATATTAAAACCGGCCAGTATTTTTTTAATTAAAGATCTTTAAGATGTTGATGTATAATTGTATTTGTGTAATCAAATAACAAACTGTTAAATCATCATAACATTGTATAATATTTTATTTTGTATTAAATCAATAACTTATACGTATTTAATAATGCTAGATTTTAGTTTTACAATTAATTTACTAATGTCTCAAATTTTAGAGACTTAGAGCCGCGAAAATATCGCATGCAAGCGTCAGTCAGCGTCTAGCGACACAAACAAACGTATGAGCCAATACTCCCAAACCCATACAAGCTAACTTTGAGAGCGTTCTCGGTACTACTTTTATGACCATTCATAAATTGGCATAAAGCGTTTGTACAATATTAAATCTGTAGGTAGATACCACAATATATTATCACTAATTACGTAGGTACATTAACTTTGTAAGGTGTAACTAAAGTTAGGCAACATTTTGTATTGTAGTAGATTATTAACTAAGAGGATAAAGGAGTGTTTTATGTCACTACGAATCCTATTCAACACACTCTCTTCGTTCGGGTGTAAACAATAGGATTATTTGTGACAAAAGGATTCAAGACCAAAACTAAGACAGCTTTGCCCCCAAGAATGTGAAAAGTAGATAGGTAATACTCTACCTTTCACACTAAAGTGTGTGTGAAAGGTATAGTATTATCCTCGGGGAAAAAAGCTGACTTAGTCTCGGGCGACCTTAAACACCTCTGTCACTGCGGATCCTAGTCAACACACTCTCTTCGCTCGGGGATAAACACTAGGATCACTTGGGGATTCAAGAGTCCACGAAATAAGACACCGCTTTGTCCCTTGGTAAATAATCTACTACTCGTATTTCTATAAGTTCATTCACTGGGAGCTGTCGATTGTTACACAAGCCTCGCTAAAAAGGCCAAAGTAACATTCTAAAATCGTTAGAGAAAAGAAAAGGTCATAATTATTGTATAAGAATAGTCACGTGGACTCTTCGTTTGGACATACAATTTCAATTATTCAGATACGTTTTCTTTTTTATAGCAACTGTAGAATGTTAAGTACTAAATACAACTGAAATTACCTAATAATAAAAACTTAATTTTTACTAGGACAAACTTAAATTGTGCATTTACCAAAATTTACCAATTAAACAAAAATTATTTTAATTATACATACATACCTACTGTTTTGTATTTATTTATCTATTTTATAAATAAATAAATATTCACGGACATTTAACACAACGCCTGCTAGTCCCAAACTAAGCAAAGCTTGTACCATGGGCACTAGATGGGTGATAAGAGTAAATACATATATACATTTTTTTTTGTAAATACATAGGTACTTATGATACATACTCGTAGTAACACCCAGACACAGAACAAGCATCTATGTTTGCCAGACACAAATGTTTGTTCTTGGTGGGGATTGAACCCACGACTCACAGCACGGAAGGCAGAGCTACTACCGACTGAGCCATGATGCCTGTCATAATTATAAAACTATCTATTTTGTTAATACTTGGCTTATAATTATTTAAAATATTGTGTGTAGTTAATTTAATTTTAAGACCGTCTTAATTCATTTTAGAACTCAATAATAATATGTATTATTTAAAAGTATAGGGGACCATGACTCACTGCGCCATTAAATGCCAAACTCCTGAACCGATTTTGGTGATATTATGTGATCATTCTGGAAGAATTTATATCCTTTCAGATATAAGAGTTTTTCAAATCGGTTGTTACAGAATGATCCTTTTATGAAATAGGTTCAAAAAATCAAAACTCGTAAAAGATGTGACCACTTCATTTAGATTCAAAGAAGTGTCTATAGAATAGAGGCACAGAATATTAGTACAAGTATACAAAATAGAGAAGGCAGATTCCGTGAAACAGTTTAATTAAATAGCTACTCTCGTTCAGACGCAATAAAGTACAATTTAAGATGGATAGAGGTCCCATATTCAATACCTACAAATATTCTATTGTACGGATATCGTGTAAAGCTAAAAATTAATTGGGTTTTGGTCACCAAGAATGTGATTTTGATGATTTAAATTAAAATACAATTTATATAATAATAGTGCTATACATAGGACATAGGTATATGTTCAGGTGACTATTTTACAACTTTTTGGTCAAACAGAACACACAATAGTAACAATACTATACAAAAAGTCAACTTTTACTTTATTATTGCAACATTGGCAGAACTCTTATCGCCGAATTCTTAAACAAAGGCTGAACAGTCCTCTGAACCAGGATCCTATTTAACTCTTGCCTTTCTTTATACAATATTAGGTAACTGTGCCTTTTGTAAACATTACAATTTAATAAAATCAACAATTATATTTTTTCAGTGTGGATATACAATGGCCATGCAACCTTGTATTGAATATCAACTTGTTGTATATAGGTACCTATGTCCATACATAGGTACCTATATACAACAAGTTGATATTCATAATGAGAATGTAGGTCATAATTATATGGTCTGGGTTTTGTTGTGTTTTTGAGTACGATTACGATAGTTAGGCGAAACAGAAAAGATTCCACTACCTATATTAGTAAAAACATTAGAAGCGGTTTCCATATCATCAATAGAGCTGTTAGTCACTCTGCTTATGGCTGATGGACGAATTGGGCGACGAGCATTTTTCTTCTGAAATTGCTCTAGATCGTCAATACGTTTACTTAAACCGGCAATAAGTTCAGTATTAGTCTTAGAATTTTCCTGTAAATTAGCAATACGATTGCTTAACTCGGCAATAAGTTCAGTATTAGTCTTAGAATTTTCCTGGAAATTAACAATCTCGTAAGGGTTCTTTATCTTTTGAACAAGTAACCGCAACCAATGAATCAGAAAATAAAATTTTGAAGAGTCATCTTCATCAGAATATTCATATAATACGTAATCGAATGTATACATTAAATCCTCTCTTATTTCTTTAACAAACCATATCCATATATCAGATGTATATGATCCTTGAGAACCATAACAAGACGCGTCTACTACTCTAGCGGTTTTTTTTTCTCTCTCTGACCAAAAACAGTCTTCAGATTTTTGTGTTCCACCGGGTCTTTTACGTCTAGGTATTAGATTCATAATATCTACTGGAGTACTATTATTCCAATGCGCACTCATTGCACGCGCTGTCTGTGCCGAGGATTCCCTCTTCGGTCGAACGTTTGACGATACCTCTGTCTGCCTTTCCAGTGCTATTCCAATGTTTCCGATTTTAAGTTTTGCGTGCATAAGACTTGCGTTTCCAGAGTATTGAGGTTGTTGTTGGGTCTTGACCGATGAACTTGACAAGTTCAACACCAACGCACATATTATCCATTGTGCAGGTAGCATTGTCCAGTGCATAGTACACGTGGATGTTAGCACGAAAGCGCCGGATGTTATTCTAAGACCGCAGGTTTGCAGGTTGTTCCACACCTGCAAAAGTTACTCTATTTATAGAGTTTTGTCAAAGTTTTAACACGTGCAGCCTATGGGTGAAGTATTACAAAGAAGTCTCTCAGCACCTTGCGTGTACCTATCTACACTAAACATTTTCAGAATGTTGATGGGTCTTCCTCGCTATTGCAGTGCGTCTGAAATGTTTGTTAACGCTTGCAGCGATAATGCGTAAGCGAATCGCATCGATCATGTGACAGGAGGTAGCAACTTTGAATTTAATGGCTGATAGCTCGGTCGGGTTAGTCAAAATAGGGCCTGAAATTACATTAATTCCCGGTAGCAATTTTTTGCTGCAACCTTTAAGGAGGGTCACAGGTAGTCTAAATCCAAAATGACGACCAAGTTCCGCCGGTGCGTTAGCCGCCATCTTGAATTTAAGGGGGAATGGTTTTTGCGTATTATCTCGGTCATTTTCAACTTTTCAACAAAAATGGTCAGGTCTATTAGTTGTTGTAAATGTGAATCTCTAAAATTTATTTGTCTCAAGTCTTTTCGTACGATCGATATTTTTCGAGTTATACGTGAAAAAAGTGGTAAAGTATAATTATCAAATTATCTCTATTATTACTAACTTTATGACATAAATGTACATGAACAAAGTTGTAGCAATGTATTTCACATATCATGATTTACAATTTACCTTGTTAATCCCTTATTTTATGATGTTTAGCCGTTAAGCTGTGTCTGGGTCATTAAGATACTCGACATTATCATTGTTTCAAAATTTACTTACATAATTATCTTTAACTACCTTGCTAACCCTTAATATTGGTTCTAGGAAAAAAGTCGTTGGAAACCGTCCTTCTCGTTACACTGAATACACATCGCTTGGTTGACAGCTTTTATTAGGTACTTACTAGGGCATGCAAGCGGTATTTTTTTCGATCGATATTTGTATCGAAAGTACCGGTACTTAGTTACCGGTATTTTTGAAAAGTTTCGGCACCGGTACCTACGCACAAAGTCAGTCTCGCTCGGTTCTCTCAAAAAATAGGGGTGAGATTACAATAATTCGCACCTAGCTGAAAATTGGTAGGATTGTTCAAAACACCATTATAAATGAAATGTGAAAAGCCATCATCGATCCGACACCTGGAAAAAAAATTACTCGGGGTCCAAGATTACAAAAACACGTTTTTCACGATTTTCAACAAGACGGTAAGTTTTATCATAAAATTAGCCCAGACAAAAATTATAGATCAAATAATTATCTATAAAAAATAACTACTTTTTTCCTAGGAGCCGCCGTTTTTAAGATATAATTCAAAAAGTTGAAAGAGTTGTAATAGTCATAACAATGTAGTACATCACGTAAATACATCACTGAAGCTGTAATACAAGTAAAAATATCGTTTTTAAAGTGTTTGAAAACAAGATTTAGTTCAATGTGCTGAAGTTTTAACAAAGAGTAATTCAACTTCACAAGAAGTTATCTCCAGCGGAAATCGCTTTATTCTCTCTTTGTAAGGATCTCCTAAAAAAAACTTCGTGCTTAGATAACTTTCTACCAATTTTCAGCTGGGTGCAAATTATTGTAACCTCGAAAGTCTAAATTGACCGGAATAGATAATCTATTTCTTTACTTTTTTCAAAAACTTATCCACCATAATTATTATTATGATTCTTTTTTCATGTAACCTTAGCGCTTTGACAATACAAACTTTTTTTGAAGTTATAGTTCTAATGCGACTTCCAACTGACAGCGTTAAACGTTAGTCTCTGTCTCTTTCTATTCTGGGAAATAGAAAGAGACAGAGCGAGAGTGAATGCATGCGCATAGTTTCTTTTCATTACAATATATATTACGCAGCATGATAATTCGTACCACGATAAAGTACACCCCGATAGTACGCGACAAATAAACCAAAACATGTTTTGAATTATCGTGTTGTGCATTATTTGCGGTACAATATCATGTTGCGGATGATTGTTACGGGTCAATATCTCGCAACATGATAATGTCAACGCATCGTGAATGCATGGCACTCGAAGTATAAGCTTCTTCCGCACGGAGGGACTACACGCACTGGTTTTTTCTAAAACATGCTTGGAAATAAGAGCATTATTTTGACAAGCTTCTTCGGGATAAATCTGCAGTAATGTACTATAGAGTAACCTTATGGCGTCAGTCAGGGGAAAAGTGGAATGAGCCGACAGAATGTGTGCTGTAAATAGTGAAGACAAGGCAACGTCTGTCGGGCAGTAACACAATTATTCCAAATTTTTCACTTAAACTTCGGAGATAGAGAAGGGACAAGATTTATTATAGGTTTTTTTACATCACAAGTTAAAAACTATGCATGATTGCAAAAAAAATAAAATTGTCTTAGAATAAACAAAGCAAGCCCTTTTCTATGATACCCCACGTGCGTTGATAGCCTCGTTTTTTTTTCAATCCCCCTTATTTTGGCCTAGTTTGGTAACATTGTATAAGACAGGGAATTCGCTTTATTTTTCGTGTCAAGTTCAGGAACGTATAATTATTTCAAATCTTTCGCTCTAAAACCTTCGGAGATGGGGGAGGGACAAGATAAATTTTATGACTTTTTTCATCGTAAGTCGAAAATTATTATAGTTATATAAAGCTACATTACCACTCACTGACTTGACATGCCCTGAGAGACAGAAGGAGTGGAGCTACACCACAATAATGTTCTACGAAAATGTGTATAAACACCAAACGAGTAAAGGAAAATTATAACGGTCCTCGAAATCCAAGATGGCGTCGGTGTTGATTTGCGCGTTCGCAAACTATGACAGATAGAGGGCGTCCGAGCGGTTAATCCGACTGATTGTAGGTTGGGATTTTGGGATTTGGTGAAAAAAAAAAACAAGATGGCGGCCGCGCAATTTCGACTTGAATTTTTCGACTTTTTAGGGTTGACTTTGGCGAATTACTTTGTTCTACGAAACTAGCAAGTTGGCAACACCGAGTACGGGGGTGGGTAGCCTATATCCTTGAGATTTCAGAAAAGTTATTACTTTTCAAAAATCCAAGATGGCGGAGGCTGTGGCGGTCATTTTGTAAGTCATGGTTTTTGCTAAATTTTCAAAACCATTTTTAGGGTAGATGGCAACATTTTAGGGGGTTGAAATGTAGCGAGCGGTTGTGTGATTCGATGAGTGTTGCTTGGTTTAGAAATTTTCCCCATTTTTCGGGTAATTTCCGAGATTTTCCCCAAAAACATGAAAAGTAGAAATAATGACATTTTGAATAGAGACTTGGACTGCATAGGAGCGTTGGCCTCCCCCGAATGACATTTGACCATTTTCGTAACTTTTAGTTGGCAACCCCGAGAGACTTGCAACTTTTTAGTTTTTGGGACTTTTTGACTTTGGCGAATTACTTTGTTCTGCGAAACTCAAAAGCTGGCAACACCGAGTATGCAGAACGATAGCCTATATCCTTGAGATTTCAGAAAAATTATGACTTTTCAAAAATCCAAGACGGCGGACGGCGTGGCGGCCATTTTGTAAAAAGTTTACGATGTTCCAACGGGGTATCCGAATGAGATTGAGGGGTTTGTAGGGGTTCGTAGGGGTTTTTAGGAGTAAGTAGGGTTTTAGGGGTTTTTGATAAAAATACGGCATAAAAAAAGACGCGAGCTGCTTGCAGCTCGCGCGCAACGCAACCACTAGTTATACTATATAAAGCTAGACTACCACTGACTGACTCACTGACATGCCCGAAAAGGCAGAAGGAGTGGAACTACACCACAATGATGTTCTACGAAAATGTGTATCAACACCAAGTTAGTAGAGGAAAATTATAGCGGTTCTCGAAATCCAAGATGGCGCCGGTGTTGATTTGCGCGTTCGCAAACTATGACAGATAGAGGGCGTCCGAGCGTGTCATCCGACTGATTGTAGGTTAGGATTTTGGGAATTGGTGAAAAAAAAAAAAAAAACAAGATGGCGGCCGCGCAATTTTGATTTGAATTTTTCGACTTTTTAGGGTTGTCTTTGGCGGATTACTTTGTTCTACGAAACTCGCAAGTTGGCAACACTGAGTATAAGGGTGGGTAGCCTATATCCTTGAGATTTAGGAAAAATTATGACTTTACAAAAATCCAAGATGGCGGAGACTGTGGCGGCCATTTTGTAAAAGTCATGGTTTTTGCTAAATTTTCAAAACCATTTTTATGTATGATGGCAACATTTTAGGGGGTTGAGTTGTACCGAGCGGTTGTGTGATTCGTCAAGAAGTGTTGCTTGATTATAAAAATATCCCCATTTTTCGGGTAATTTTCGAGATTTTCCCCAAAAACATGAAAAGTAGAAATAATGACATTTTGAATAGAGACTTGGACTGCATAGGAGCGTTGGCCTCCCCCGAATGACATTTGACCATTTTCGTAACTTTTGGTAGGCAACCCCGAGAGACTTGCAACTTTTTAGTTTTTGGGACTTTTTGACTTTGGCGGATTAATTTGTTCTACGAAACTCAAAAGCTGGCAACACCGATTATGCAGAACGATAGCCTATATCCTTGAGATTTCAGAAAAATTATGACTTTTCAAAAATCCAAGATGGCGGACGGCGTGGCGGCCATTTTGTAAAAAAGTTGCGATTTTCGAAAAAATCACGATTTTCAAACCGAAATATCGGGTAGTTGGCAACCCCCTACCTGGATGAATTGTAAGGACCGGTTGTGCAGTTGGTAAAGGAGTGTTGCCTGGTTGAAAATTTTTCCCCATTTTTAGGGTAGTTTCCCCGCTATCTCTCGGGAACGTGAAAAGTAGAAATAACGACATTTTGAATTAAAATTTCCACTAGCTGGCAAGATTGGGCCCACCCAAATGACATTTGATCATTTTCGTTCCCCGCAGCTGGCAACCCCGCATGCTATAGGAGTTTGAATTTTTTAGTCAGACCCGACTTTGGCGACTTACTTTGTTCTACTAAGTTTAAGGTATGACTACCGTTCTTTCACTGACAGGTAGCTTGTATCCTGTTTATTTCAGAAAAATTATGACATTTCAGAAATTCAAAATGGCCGCTGTGTCATTTCCGGTTTTCGAAACTTTAATCGATTGACTTCGTTCCAACGGGGTATCCGAATGAGATTGAGGGTTTTATAGGAGTTAGTAGGGTTTTAGGGGTTTTTGATAAAAATACGGCATAAAAAAAAGACGCGAGCTGCTTGCAGCTCGCGCGCAACGCAACCACTAGTTATTATACTATATAAAGCTACATTACCACTCACTCACTCACTGATTGACATGCCCTGAGAGACAGAAGGAGTGGAGCTACACCACAATAATGTTCTACGAAAATGTGTATAAACACCAAACGAGTAGAGGAAAATTATAGCGGTTCTCGAAATCCAAGATGGCGCCGGTGTTGATTTGCGCGTTCGCCAACTATGACAGATAGAGGGCGTCCGAGCGTGTCATCCGACTGATTGTAGGCTGGGATTTGGGGAATTGGTGAAAAAAAAAAAAAAAACAAGATGGCGGCCGCGCAATTTCGATTTGAATTTTTCGACTTTTTAGGGTTGTCTTTGGCGGATTACTTTGTTCAACGAAACTTGCAAGTTGGCAACACTGAGTATAGGGGTGGGTAGCCTATATCCTTGAGATTTAGGAAAAATTATGACTTTACAAAAATCCAAGATGGCGGAGGCTGTGGCGGCCATTTTGTAAAAGTCATGGTTTTTACACTTTTTTCCAATCCATTTTTAGGGTAGATGGCAACATTTTAGGGGGTCGAGTTGTAGCGAGCGGTTGTGTGATTTGTTGAGGAGTGTTGCTTGGTTTAGAATTTTTCCCCATTTTTAGGGTAATTTCCGAGATTTTCCCCAAAAACATGAAAAGTAGAAATAATGACATTTTGAATAGAGACTTGGACTGCATAGGAGCGTTGGCCTTCCCGGAATGACATTTGACCATTTTTGTAACTTTTAGATGGCAACCCCGAGAGACTTGCAACTTTTTAGTTTTTAGGACTTTTTGACTTTGGCGCATTACTTTGTTCTACGAAACTCAAAAGCTGGCAACACCGAGTATGCAGAACGATAGCCTATATCCTTGAGATTTCAGAAAAATTATGACTTTTTAAAAATCCAAGATGGCGGACGGCGTGGCGGCCATTTTGTAAAAAGTTTACGATTTTCGAAAAAAACACGATTTTCAAAACGGAATATCGGGTAGTTGGCAACCCCCTACTTGGATGAATTGTATGGACCGGTTGTGCAGTTGGTAAAGGAGTGTTGCCTGGTTGAAAATTTTTCTCCATTTTTAGGGTAGTTTCCCCGCTTTCCTTCGGGAACGTGAAAAGTAGAAATAACGACATTTTGAATCGAAATTTCCACTAGCCGGCAAGATTGGGCCCACCCAAATGACATTTGATCATTTTCGTTCCCCGCAGCTGGCAACCCCGCATGCTATTGGAGTTTGAATTTTTCAGTCAGACCCGACTTTGGCGACTTACTTTGTTCTACCAAGTTTAAGGTATGACTACCGTTCTTTCACTGACAGGTAGCTTGTATCCTGTATATTTCAGAAAAATTATGAAATTTCAGAAATTCAAAATGGCCGCCGTGTCATTTCCGGTTTTCGAAACTTTAACCGATTTACTTCGTTTCAACGGGGTATCCGAATGAGATTGAGTGGTTTAAATGGAATTTTCAACTTTTTTTCAATTTTGCTGCATTTTTACTGCAATAAGGGGTTGATATTCCAAGATGGCGGCCATGTAGATTTTTTTTGCGAAACTTCAACCAATTGACTTCGTTCCAACGGGGTATCCGAATGAGATTGAGGGGTTTGTAGGGGTTTGTGGGGTTTTTAAGGGCTTTTGATGAAAATCCGGCATAAAAAAAAAGACGCGAGCTGCTCGCAGCTCGCGCGCAACGCAACCACTAGTCAATTTATATAAAACTCTTTTGAAGCTGACTTAGAATTAACGCACAGCCTAAACCATAAGTCCTAAAGGGATTAAATTTGGAGGGTAGTATCCTTAAATAGTGTAGGGGTGCACTAAGAAAGGAATTCTGAAACATCACACTCTAAAGGGTAAAACGCGAGCAACGCCGCGGGCGACGGCTAGTTGTGCATAATACAAAAACATTAACAATTGTCTTAAAATTTACAAAACAACACCTTTCAAAAATGATACAACTCAATCCGGTGGTACCTTTTTGAAATTTTTACCCCTCTATTTTTGACATGTATCTACTTAATGAAAATAATAGTACATTATGGTACTAGTGTGGTACATTGGTGATTACCGCCGAGGTGCCATTGAGACCCGAGCCGTAGGCGAGGGTCTTAAGAAAGCCGAGAACGGTAATCACCAATACACACGTGTATCATACGACGTTTTTCAACACACTTGTGAATAAAATAACTATAATTTCAACAGTGAAAACGCGTTGTGAAAAATGTTTTACTATGGCGGGAAAAATTAATCAGTTTTCCTATGCGCGCGCATTGCGATCGGCCACAGACTAAAGGGATGAGGTTTTTTTTTTATTTATTTTCCGCGCTTAGGGCTTGCGCCTATTCTGCCACGTAAAAATGGGGAATTTAAAGTTTTATTTTATTACAGAGAAAACAAAAGTTATATTTGAGTGAAAGTTTTATTTATTAAACACGTACGAGTTAAAATTATCTATTTAAATAAGAAGTTGCATGAAATGAGCAAGCAATAGGAACATTCATTTATTTGTTCTATTGAACACGATCTTTTTTTTGAATAAAAACTTTTTTAGTAACAAAGCTACTCAACCAGTAAAATTTTAAAAAAAATCTATAACTCACTAGTGAGTTATAGCAATGAAAAAGTCACAGTTTGATTATGGGTATCATTATGTGCCTAATTGCGGTGACCATAGAGCCACTTTATGAGCAAGTGTGTTGAAAAAAAAGATAATATTTCATTTCCAAATTTCAAGTCAATAGTTCTAATAGTTTCTGAGATAATAAGGTTTGTAACAGACAGACGGACGGACAAAGTCGCACCGTAAGAGTTTCGAAACCCTACGGGATCGTAACCCTAAATGTACAAAAACCGTTTAAAATACAAAAGTTATTATTATATTTACCTAAGCTAAGTTTCAAATTGGTATAAACACTAATGATCCTAAAAATAATTAGGCACCAAAATTTATGTCGATTAAAATTTGCCTACCCGCAGCTGAATAGAAAAAGTCAAATTTTATGTGATTTTAAGAATATAGCAAAAAATTTTTTAGTCCACAATTTTTTAAATAGCATTTGATTAAAGACTTTTATGTAGGAACATTTAAAACAGTAGGTAGAGTACTAAGTATGTAAGTTTGCACAATATTGGTTTACCTATTGGTCACGTCCGATGGAAACCGTCCTTCTCGTTACACTGAATAAGCATCGCTTGGTTGACAGCTTTTATTATTTGCGAGCGAACAATGGGTAGGTACGTTCAACTTATCAACGATTGTTCTTAACCTTGTTTATCAAAACAGTCGATTATATTTGGTCAACACGATTCATAAGAAACATTCTGTGACAAGCAGAAAAGGGCACGTGTAAAGGAACACCTCAGCGCGAGCGATTTTAAATTTTTCAAACGTTAAGGGGTTAGTCTCATAAACCTCTTTGAGCTGTCACCTTTATGGGGGTTTTGAGACTTTTTGTCGAAAATAAATTTGAAATATCAAAATCAAGGATATTAGAATCCCCTTTGGGCAAAATTACACCGTATGGGAGACCGGGGTAAGGCCGTATAGCTGAGAATCAAGGAACGTAGTTCATCCATTTCAAAACGCAAAACAAGCTTGAGATGCAGAAGTATACAGACCTACATCCTATAGGAATAAAGCAGTTTGTTATTATTTGATTAAATGCATAATAGCCCAGCCGGGTTAGCATTTTAAATTGCAAAAATTCCCGGCAGCAATTTTTTTGCTTCAACCTTTATGGGGGGTCACAGGTCGTCTAAATCCAAAATGGCGTCCAAATTCCGCCGGTGCGTTAGCCGCCATCTTGAATTTAAGGGATTTTCGCTTAATATCTCGGTCATTTTCAACTTTTCATAAAAATGGTCAGGACTTAAGTTGTTGTAAATGGGAATCTCTACAATTTATTTGTTGCAAGTTTTTTCGTACGATCGATATTGTTCGAATTATACGCGAATAAAGTGGTAAAGTATAATTATCAAATTATCTCGATTACTATTAACTTTTATAATGTAAGGAATTTTTAACGTCCCATCCTAAACTAAATAATGCGTTTTTTTAATATACCGTACATGAGAGACCCTTCAAAATTGGCACATAGATTCGTCAAATAAATTGACTCGACACAAGTTTCAGAATTTTCAAAAAATTTCAAAATTGTTTGTACGCTGCTACCACGAGAGCAAAACCGCGGGCGCCAGCTAGTGGTAAATAAATTGTTACCTTCCACCTTCGCTAATAGTAGGTACCTAATGCCGCGCAAACATTTAATTATCAAATTCTCTTTTCAAATTTAAATTTGGGATCATTCGAAAAGGCCAATAAAATAAGATTTCTTCACCAGATATTAAACCGGCCCGTATTTTTTTAATTTAAGTTCTTTAAGATGTTGATGTATAATTGTATGTGTGTAATCAAATAACAAACTGTTAAATCATAACATTGTATAATATTTATTTTGTATTAAATCAATAACTTATACGTATTTAATAATGCTAGATTTTAGTTTTACAATTAATTTACTAATGGCTCAAATTTTAGAGATATTTTCACAGCTCCACGTTGCGAAAATATCGCATGCAAGCGTCAGTCAGCGTCTAGCGACACAAACAAACGTATAAGCCAATACTCCTAAACCCATACAAGCTAACTTTGAGAGCGTTCTCGGTACTACTTTTATCACCATTCATAAATTGGCATAAAGCGTTTGTACAATATTAAATCTGTAGGTAGATACCACAATATATTATCACTAATTACGTGAGTACATTAACTTTGTAAGGTGTAACTAAAGTTAGGCAACATTTTGTATTGTAGTAGATTATTAACTAAGGTGATAAAGCAGTGTTTTATGACACTACGAATCCTATTCAACACACTCTCTTCGCTCGGGTTTAAACAATAGGATTCTTCGTGACAAAAGGATTCAAGACCAAAACTAAGACAGCTTTGCCCCCAAGAATGTGAAAAGTAGATAGGTAATACTCTACCTTTCACACTAAAGTGCGTGTGAAAAGTAGAGTATTATCCTCGGGAAAAAAGCTGACTTGGTCTCGGGCGACCTTATACACCTCTGTCACTGCGGATCCTAGTCAACACACTCTCTACGCTCCGGGATAAACACTAGGATCACTTGGGGATTCAAGAGTCCACGAAATAAGACACCGCTTTGTCCCTTGGTAAATAATCTACTACTCGTATTTCTATAAGTTCATTCACTGGGAGCTGTCGATTGTTACACAAGCCTCGCTAAAAAGGCCAAAGTAACATTCTAAAATCGTTAGAGAAAAGAAAAGGTCATAATTATTGTATAAGAATAGTCACGTGACTCTTCGTTTGGACATACAATTTCAAATATTCAGATACGTTTTCTTTTTTATAGCAACTGTAGAATGTTAAGTACTAAATACAACTGAAATTACCTAATAATAAAAACTTAATTTTTACTAGGACAAACTTAAATTGTGCATTTACCAAAATTTACCAATTAAAACTAAAATTATTTTAATTATACATACATACCTACTGTTTTGTATTTATTTATCTATTTTATAAATAAATAAATATTCACGGACATTTAACACAACGCCTGCTAGTCCCAAACTAAGCAAAGCTTGTACCATGGGCACTAGATGGGTGATAAGAGTAAATACATATATACATTTATTTTTGTAAATACATAGGTACTTATGATACATACTCGTAGCAACACCCTGACACAGAACAAACATCTATGATTGCCAGACACAAATGTTTGTTCTCGGTGGTGATCGAACCCACGACCCACAGCACGGAAGGCAGAGCTACTACCGACTGAGCCATACTGCCTGTCATAATTATAAAACTATCTATTTTGTTAATACTTTGCTTATAATTATTTAAAATATTGTGTGTAGTTAATTTAATTTTAAGACCGTCCTAATTCATTTTATAACTCAATAATATATATTATTTAAAAGTATAGGGGACCATGACTCACTGCGCCATTAAATGCCAAACTCCTAAACCGATTTTGGTGATATTATGTGATCATTCTGGAAGAATTTATATCCTTTCAGATATAAGAGTTTTTCAAATCGGTTGTTACAGAATGATCCTTTTATGAAATAGGTTCAAAAAATCAAAACTCGTAAAAGATGTGACCACTTCATTTAGATTCAAAGAAGTGTCTATAGAATAGAAGCACAGAATATTAGTACAAGTATACAGAATACAGAAGGCAGATTCCGTGAAACAGTTTAATTAAATAGCTACTCTCGTTCAGACGCAATAAAGTACAATTTAAGATGGATAGAGGTCCCATGTTCAATACCTACAAATATTCTATTGTACTGAAATCGTGTAAAGCTAAAAATAAATTGGGTTTTGGTCACCAAGAATGTGGTGATGATGATTTAAATTAAAATACAATTAATACAGTAGTAGTTATATTATAGTAGTACTATATACATAGGACATAGGTATATGATCAGGTGACTATCTTACAACTTTTTAGTCAAACAGAACGCACAATAGTAACAATACTATACAAAAAGTTATCTTTTACTTTATTATTGCAACATTGGCAGAACTCTTATCGCCGAATTCTTAAACAAAGGCTGAACAGTCCTCTGAACCAGGATCCTATTTAACTCTTGCCTTTCTTCATACAATATTAGGTAACTGTGCCTTTTGTAAACATTACAATTTAATAAAATCAACAATTATATTTTTTCAGTGTGGATATACAATGGCCATGCAACCTTGTATTGAATATCAACTTGTTGTATATAGGTACCTATGTCCATACATAGGTACCTATATACAACAAGTTGATATTCATAATGAGAATGAAGGTCATAATTATATGGTCTATCTTATAAAAAGTTAGAGTGGACAATATGTCCTGATTACGTATGTTAAACAAGACATAATGTCTGCTCTAACTTTTTATATAAAAGGGGGTTGATGTCTCGGTTTTGTTGTGTTTTTGAGTACGATTACGATAGTTAGGCGAAACAGACAAGATTCCACTACCTATATTAGTAAAAACATTAGAAGCGGTTTCAATATCATCATTAGAGCTGTTAGTCACTCTGCTTATGGCTGATGGGCGAATTGGGCGACGAGCATTTTTCTTCTGAAATTGCTCTTGATCGTAAATACGTTTACTTAAACCAGCAATACGATTGCTTAACTCAATAATAAGTTCAGTATTAGTCTTAGAATTTTCCTGTAAATTAACAATCTCGTAAGGGTTCTTTATCTTTTGAACAAGTAACCGCAACCAATGAATCAGAAAATAAAATTTTGCAGAGTCATCTTTATCAGAATATTCATATAATACGTAATCGAATGTATACATTAAATCCTGTCTTATGTTTGTAACAAAACCGTTCCATACATCATGGTTAAATGCTCCTTGAGGACCATAACAAGCCTCGTCTACTGCTCTAGCGGTTTCTTTGATTCTCTCTGTCCAAAAACAGTCTTCCCATTTTTGTGTTCCAATGGGTCTTTTACGTCTAGGTATTAGATTCATAATATCTAATGGAGTACTATTATACCAATGCGCACTCATTGCACGCGCTGTCTGTGCCGAGGATTCCCTCTTCGGTCGAACGTTTGACGATACCTCTGTCTGCCTTTCCAGTGCTATTCCAATGTTTCCGATTTTAAGTTTTGCGTGCATAAGACTTGCGTTTCCAGAGTATTGAGGTTGTTGTTGGGTCTTGACCGATGAACTTGACAAGTTCAACACCAACGCACATATTATCCATTGTGCAGGTAGCATTGTCCAGTGCATAGTACACGTGGATGTTAGCACGAAAGCGCCGGATGTTATTCTAAGACCGCAGGTTTTCAGGTTGTTCCACACCTGCAAAAGTTACTCCATTTATTGCGTTTTGTCAAAGTTTTAACACGTGCAGCCTATGGGTGAAGTATTACAAAGAAGTCTCTCAGCACCTTGCGTGTACCTATCTACAATAAACATTTTCAGAATGTTGATGGGTCTTCCTCGCTATTGCAGTGCGTCTGAAATGTTTGTTAACGTTTGCAGCGATAATGCGTAAGCGAATCGCATCGATCATGAGTGACAGGAGGTAGCAACTTTGAATTTAATGGCTGATAGCTCGGTCGGGTTAGTCAAAATAGGGCCTGAAATTACATTAATTCCCGGTAGCAATTTTTTGCTGCAACCTTTAAGGAGGGTCACAGGTAGTCTAAATCCAAAATGACGACCAAGTTCCGCCGGTGCGTTAGCCGCCATCTTGAATTTAAGGGGGAATGGTTTTTGCTTATTATCTCGGTCATTTGTGTCTCGGTCAAACGAAAACAGTGTGTGAAGATTGGCCAGCACATTAGCAGCTGTCAATCTGTTAATTTTGGTGTACCACAGGGTAGCATCCTGGGCCCAACATTATTTCTGTTATACATAAACGATATACATGATGTACATCTTGAAAACGCAGATGTATTATGTTACGCTGATGACACCGCCGTTATCTTCCATGGACCGTCCTGGCCAGCTGTTTTCTCTTCCGCGGAGCGTGGAATGGCACGGATATCTCAATGGCTTGAATATAACCTCCTTACACTAAACACGAAGAAGACAATGTATTTATGTTTCCATAAGACTATGGCCTCAGCCCCGGATCGGGATGTTCTCATTAGAATACATGATGCTTCGTGCTCCATTGATAATACCTGTAACTGCGAACCACTAACTCGAGTGTCGTCCTTAAAGTATCTTGGTGTTCAGATTGACGAAAATCTTTCATTTGTGCCTCATATTATCTCACTATCAGCTAGAATAAGAAAGGTTATCCATATAATGCGTAATTTAAGGTATGTAGCAAGTACTGACACTCTTAAATTAGTCTATTATGCACTGTGTCAGTCCCTGATTGGCTACTGCATAACGTGTTGGGGTAGTGCTGCAAAAACTTATATTATACAAGCTGAAAGAGCTCAACGTTCGGTTTTGAAGGTGATGTTCCGAAAGCCATACAGATATCGAACGGCACTGCTCTATAAAGACGCTGGTGTATTAACTGTGCGCCAACTTTTTGTCCTTAAAACAACTCTTTCAGTCCACAAAACAGTCATTTCTTCTTCAGATTATGCTAGCATGTTGAGGCGCAGAGTTTTTAAATTAATAACCCCCTCCGTTAATACCCGGTTTGCTCAACGTATTGGTGGTTTCATGCGGGTGCATATTTATAATGAGATTGTTACTCACTGCGACATAAAAATCAAAAGCATAACTGAAACAAAGCGAATAGTAGCTAAGTGGCTGGCAGGTTTATCATATGATGAAACAGAAAATATTTTAGATTTTGTTTGTTAGTAAGATTTTAAATATTTTAGTTCTTTCCCATTAGTATTAGAGTAACTTTTTATTTTTATTATTAGTAGTGTTTTAGTTTATTTCATTTTTTTTTTTCTCTTTTCTTTTAAATGTAATAATATATTAGAAAAGTAGTGTAGATACCTACGAATGTACACTTAAATTGTAATAGTTAACAGGTTTCCTACTGCTTACCACTACACTATGACCGAAGCAATGTACCACTACCTTATGAATGTCGTTATAAAGCCTCCTCGATACAGGCTTAGCCTAGTGAGGAGACTGACGGGTACTCTCAGTCCTTATGTTTTTTTTTTTTGTCTGAGAAATTTGTTTTATATCCAATTAATAATTCTAGGTTTTTCGTACTGTTTAGTTAAAAAAATTTATGGATGTAATTATTTTTCTCTGTAATAAACTTTTTTTACTTTTTTTACTTTTACTTTTATTTTCAACTTTTCAACAAAAATGGTCAGGTCTATTAGTTGTTGTAAATGTGAATCTCTAAAATTTATTTGTCGCAAGTCTTTTCGTACGATCGATATTTTTCGAGTTATACGTGAAAAAAGTGGTAAAGTATAATTATCAAATTATCTCTATTATTACTAACTTTATGACATAAATGTACATGAACAAAGTTGTAGCAATGTATTTCACCTATCATGATTTACAATTTACCTTGTTAATCCCTTATTTTATGATGTTTAGCCGTTAAGCTGTGTCTGGGTCATTAAGATACTCGACATTATCATTGTTTCAAAATTTACTTACATAATTATCTTTAACTACCTTGCTAACCCTTAATATTGGTTCTAGGAAAAAAGTCGTTGGAAACCGTCCTTCTCGTTACACTGAATAAGCATCGCTTGGTTGACAGCTTTTATTAGGTACTTACTAGGGCATGCAAGCGGTATTTTTTTCGATCGATATATGTATCGAAAGTACCGGTACTTAGTTACCGGTATTTTTGAACAGTTTCGGCACCGGTACCTACGCAGAAAGTCAGTCTCGCTCGGTTCTCTCAAAAAATAGGGGTGAGATTACAATAATTCGCACCTAGCTGAAAATTGGTAGGATTGTTCAAAACACCATTATAAATGAAATGTGAAAAGCCATCATCGATCCGACACCTGGAAAAAAAATTACTCGGGGTCCAAGATTACAAAAACACGTTTTTCACAATTTTCAACAAGACGGTAAGTTTTATCATAAAATTAGCCCAGACAAAAATTATAGATCAAATAATTATCTATAAAAAATAACTACTTTTTTCCTAGGAGCCGCCGTTTGTAAGATATAATTCAAAAAGTTGAAAGAGTTGTAATAGTCATAGCAATGTAGTAAATCACGTAAATAAATCACTGAAGCTGTAATACAAGTAAAACATAGTTTTTAAAGTGTTTGAAAACAAGATTTAGTTCAATGTGCTGAAGTTTTAACAAAGAGTAATTCAACTTCACAAGAAGTTATCTCCAGCGGAAATCGCTTTATTCTCTCTTTGTAAGGATCTCCTAAAAAAAACTTCGTGCTTAGATAACTTTCTACCAATTTTCAGCTGGGTGCAAATTATTGTAACCTCGAAAGTCTAAATTGACCGGAATAGGTAATCTGTTTCTTTACTTTTTTCAAAAACTTATCCACCAAATTATTATTAATTTTTTTTTCATGTTACCTTAGCGCTTTGACAATACAAACTTTTTTTGAAGTTATAGTTCTTCTTCTTCTTCCCTTCGTTCTTCTTCTTCTCTTCAATAATGGCCTGTGTCCGTCATTTCGACAGACAATTTTGCCAATGTCAAGTGATATAATTGTAATAAATAAGTCAAGTCATTTGTCAAGTCAGCTGTCGTTTGTTTTGAAAAGAAAATGGTGGATTTTCTCTTCAAAACCTACTTCCCTTCGTTAATGGCCTCTGTCCGTGCGACTTCCAACTGACAGCGTTAAACGTTAGTCTCTGTCTCTTTCTATTCTGGGAAATAGAAAGAGACAGAGCGAGAGTGAATGCGTGGCACTCGAACGCATGCGCGTAGTTTCTTTTCATTAAAATATATATTACGCAGCATGATAATTCGGACCACGATAAAGTACACCCCGATAGTATGCGACAAATAAACCAAAACATGTTTTGAATTATCGTGTTGTGCATTATTTGCGGTACAATATCATGTTGCGGATGATTGTTACGGGTCAATAACTCGCAACATGATAATGTCAACGCATCGTGAATGCGTGGCACTCGAAGTATAAACTTCTTCCGCGCGGAGGGACTCCACGCACTGGTTTTTTCTCAAAAATGTTTGGAAAGAAGAGCATTATTTTGACTAGCTTCTTCGAGATAAATGCGCAGTAATGTCCTATAGTGTAACCTTATGGCGTCAGTCAGGGGAAAAGTGGAATGAGCCGACAAAATGTGTGCTGTAAATAGTTAAGACAGGGCAACGTCTGTCGGGCAGTAACACAATTATTTCAAATTTTTCACTTAAACTTCGGAGATAGAGAAGGGACAAGATTATTTATAGGACTTTTCACATCACAAGTTAAAAACTATGCATGATTGCAAAAAAATTAAAATTCTCTTAGAATGAACAAAGCAAGCCCTTTTCTATGATACCCGACGTGCGTTGATAGCACCGTTTTTTTTTCAATCTCCCTTATTTTGGCCTAGTTTGGTAACATTGTATTAGACAGGGAATTTGCTTTATTTTTCGTGTCAAATTCAGGAACTCTTCTGTAACGTATAATTATTTCAAATCTTTCGCTCCAAAACCTTCGGAGATGGGGAGGGACAAAATAATTTTTATGACTTTTTTCATCGTAAGTAGAAAATCAATTTATATAAAACTCTTTTGAAGCTGACTTAGAATTAACGCACAGCCTAAACCATATGTCGTAAAGGGATTAAATTTGGAGGGTAGTATCCTTAAATAGTGTAGGGGTGCACTAAGAAAGGAATTCTGAAACATCAACAAACTCTAAAGGGTAAAACGCGAGCAACGCCGCGGGCGACGGCTAGTTGTGCATAATACAAAAACATTAACAGTTGTCTTAAAATTTACAAAACAACACCATTCAAAAATGATACAACTCAATCCGGTGGTACCTTTTTGAAATTTTTACCCCTCTATTTTTGACATGTACCTACTTAATGAAAATAAAAAAAAATATGTCATTTCCAAATTTCAAGTCAATAGTTCTAATAGTTTCTGAGATAATAAGGTTTGTAACAGACAGACGGACGGACAAAGTCGCACCGTAAGAGTTTCGAAACCCTACGGGATCGTAACCCTAAAAGTACAAAACCCGTTTAAAATACAAAAGTTATTATTATATTTACCTAAGCTAAGTTTCAAATTGGTATAAACACTAATGATCCTAAAAATAATTATTTATTAATCAAATAACGTCAAACAAGCCGGCACCAAAATTGATGTCGATTAAAATTTGCCTACCCGCAGCTGAATAGAAAAAGTCAAAATTTATGTTATTTTAAGAATATAGCTAAAATTTTTTTAGTCCACTATTTTTTTAATAGCATTTGATTAAAGACCTTTATGTAGGTACATTTAAAAGAGTAGGTAGAGTACTAAGTATGTAAGTTTGCACAATATTGGTTTACCTATGATCACGTCCGATAGAAACCGTCCTTCTCGTTACACTGAATAAGCATCGCTTGGTTGACAGCTTTTATTATTTGGGGGGTATTAACAATGGGTAGGTACGTTCAACGAATCAACGATTGTTGTAAACCTTGTTTATCAAAACAGTCGATTGTGTTTTGTCAACACGATTCATAATATACACTTTGTTACCAGACCACTTCCGAAAACGAAAGGGGGAGTTACAGCACACCAAAACCCAACCAAAATAGGACTTAAGTTGTTGTAAATGTGAATCTCTACAATTTATTTGTTGCAAGTTTTTTCGAACGATCGATTTTTTTCGAACAATCGATTATTTTCGAATTATACGCGAATAAAGTGGTAAAGTATATTTATCAAATTATCTTGATTATTATAATGTAAGGAATTTTGAAAAGTCCCATCCTAAACTAAATAATGCGTTTCTTTAATATACCGTACATGAGAGACCCTTCAAATTTGGTACATAGATTCGTCAAATAGATTGACTCGACACGTGTTTCAGAATTTTCAAAAAATTTCAAAACTGTTTGTACGCTGCTACCACGCGAGCAAAGCCGCGGGCGCCAGCTAGTGGTAAATAAATTGTTACCTTCCACCTTCGCTAATAGTAGGTACCTAATGCCGCGCAAACATTTAATTATCTAATTCTTTTTTCAAATTTAAATTTGGGATCATTCGAAAAGGCCAATAAAATAAGATTTCTTCACCAGATATTAAAACCGGCCCGTATTTTTTTAATTTAAGATCTTTAAGATGTTGATGTATAATTGTATTTTTGTAATCAAATAACAAACTGTTAAATCATAACATTGTATAATATTTTATTTTGTATTAAATCAATAACTTATAATACGTATTTAATAATGCTAGATTTTAGTTTTACAATTAATTTACTAATGTCTCAAATTTTAGAGACTTAGAGCCGCGAAAATATCGCATGCAAGCGTCAGTCAGCGGCTAGCGACACAAACAAACGTATGAGCCAATACTCCCAAACCCATACAAGCTAACTTTGAGAGCGTTCTCGGTACGACTTTTATGACCATTCATAAATTGGCATAAAGCGTTTGTACAATATTAAATCTGTAGGTAGATACCACAATATATTATCACTAATTACGTAGGTACATTAACTTTGTAAGGTGTAACTAAAGTTAGGCAACATTTTGTATTGTAGTAGATTATTAACTAAGGGGATAAAGCAGTGTTTTATCTCACTACGAATCCTATTCAACACACTCTCTTCGCTCGGGTGTAAACAATAGGATTCTTCGTGACAAAGGGATTCAAGACCAAAACTAAGACAGCTTTGCCCCCAAGAATGTGAAAAGTAGATAGGTAAAACTCTACCTTTCACACTAAAGTGTGTGTGAAAAGTATAGTATTATCCTCGGGGAAAAGAGCTGACTTAGTCTCGGGCGACCTTAAACACCTCTGTCACTGCGGATCCTAGTCAACACACTCTCTTCGCTCGGGGATAAACACTAGGATCACTTGGGGATTCAAGAGTCCACGAATTAAGACACCGCTTTGTCCCTTGGTAAATAATCTGCTACTCGTATTTCTATAAGTTCATTCACTGGGAGCTGTCGATTGTTACACAAGCCTCGCAAAGTAACATTCTAAAATCGTTAGAGAAAAGAAAAGGTCATAATTATTGTATAAGAATAGTCACGTGACTCTTCGTTTGGACATACAATTTTAATTATTCAGATACGTTTTCTTTTTTATAGCAACTGTAGAATGTTAAGTACTAAATACAACTGAAATTACCTAATAATAAAAACTTAATTTTTACTAGGACAAACTTAAATTGTGCATTTACCAAAATTTACCAATTAAAACAAAAATTATTTTAATTATACATACATACCTACTGTTTTGTATTTATTTATCTATTTTATAAATAAATAAATATTCACGGACACTTAACACAACGCCTGCTAGTCCCAAACTAAGCAAAGCTTGTACTATGGGCACTAGATGGGTGATAAGAGTAAATACATATATACATTTATTTTTGTAAATACATAGGTACTTATGATACATACTCGTAGTAACACCCAGACACAGAACAAACATCTATGATTGCCAGACACAAATGTTTGTTCTCGGTGGTGATCGAACCCACGACCCACAGCACGGAAGGCAGAGCTACTACCGACTGAGCCATGATGCCTGTCATAATTATAAAACTATCTATTTTGTTAATACTTTGCTTATAATTATTTAAAATATTGTGTGTAGTTAATTTAATTTTAAGACCGTCTTAATTCATTTTAGAACTCAATAATAATTATGTATTATTTAAAAGTATAAGGGACCATGACTCACTGCGCCATTAAATGCCAAACACCTGAACCGATTTTGGTGATATTATGTGATCATTCTGGAAGAATTTATATCCTTTCAGATATAAAGAGTTTATGAAATCGCTTCGTAAACGATGTTACAGAATGATCCTTTTATGAAATAGGTTCAAAAAATCAAAACTCGTAAAAGATGTGACCATTTCATTTAGATTCAAAGAAGTGTCTATAGAATAGAGGCACAGAATATTAGTACAAGTATATAGAATACAGAAGGCAGATTCCGTGAAACAGTTTAATTAAATAGCTACTCTCGTTCAGACGCAATAAAGTACAATTTAAGATAGATAGAGGTCCCATGTTCAATACCTACAATTATATTCTATTGTACTGAAGTCGTGTAAAGCTAAAAATTAATTGGGTTTTGGTCACCAAGAATGTGGTGTTGATGATTTAAATTAAAATACAATTTATATAATAATAGTACTATACATAGGACATAGGTATATGTTCAGGTGACTATTTTACAACTTTTTGGTCAAACAGAACACACAATAGTAACAATACCATGGACGAACAATTCAAAGTACCTATTGTTCTTTCATGACAATAATAATAGGCCTTTATGCTATGCCATTGCCGCTGCCGGCATGAATGCCGCGATTAATTCCGGAATTATTGCCACAGCAACATCGCCTTTATTCCTACACCGCGTTCACACATGCCCATGCCACTGCCCGAATTATTGCCGCGATTAATTCCGGAATTATTGCCACAGCAACATCGCCAAGTTCATGCCCTAGCTCTTGGTGAGAATAAAGGCGATGTTGCTGTGGCAATAATTCCGGAATTAATCGCGGCATTCATGCCGGGCATAGTGTGCACGCGCTATATTGAAGATAATTTATACAGCGTCAGGAGGCAACCTATGCCTACACTTAACGGGACACTATAGTTACATGACAATACTATTCAAAAAAAGTAACTTTCACTTTATTTTTACAACATTGGCAGAACTCTTATCGCCGAATTCATAAACAAAGGCTGAACACTTTGAACAGTCCTCTGAACCAGTTTCATTCCGCATATGAATTTCATAATCAAACACTGGAGAGCAGTTTTACACAATTTTGCGTATATAATTATACCAACTAAAAGCTAAACCGCCTTCAAACATCAATTATAATTACGTTAATGGCGCTATTACTTGCATATTGTGTGCATGAACCTTCAAAGCCAAAATTGGCTATTCAAGTCACCTTAGAGCCCATCATAGGCATCAAGCAGCAACAATGCCGCCGTAGCCGAAACCGGCCAGGAAGACATCATCATTATTATTTTTATTTCCTGTGGACTTACTTACGTGGTTCAGACAGATCTGGCCCACTGGTGGGCCGGCCGGTGGGCTCGATGGGAATAACACGTATAAATGACCACATATTATATCCCCTAAACACATACCCCCTATCTTATAAAAGTTAGAGTAAACATGTCCTGATTACGTACAGTAAACAAGACATAGATAGATAGATAGATAGAAAACTCTTTATTGTACACCACTTTTACAGAAATTATAAAATAAACACAGAGTTAATTACATAATGACATTATGACTACTCTAACTTTTTATAAGTTAGGGGTATGTGTATAACAGTTTCATCTGAGATTATTTTCTTGTTTCATACTTTTGAGAGCGTTTTTCTTCAGTAATAAATAATAAATAAATAAATATTCACGGACACTTAACACAACGCCTTCTAGTCCCAAATTAAGCAAAGCTTGTACTATGGAAACTAGATGGCTGATAGAATACATACATAAATATTTTTTTGTAAATACATACTTATAGTACATAGAAACACCCAGACACAGAACAAACATCTATGTTTACAACACACAAATGTTTGTTCTCAGTGGGGATCGAACCCACGACCCACAGCACGGAAGGCAGAGCTACTACCGACTGAGCCATGACGCCTGTCAAAGAGTAGTCGGGTTTTTAGTTTTTGAACTTTGTTCTTTTTCAACAAAGGGTGACACGCAGCCGTGTGAGCATCCAGTGAGTGAATGAATGCCCGTAGATACATAACTCTGGCTCATTTATCAGCTTTTTGAGTTCATCAGCGCCTCTAGTTTACATACCACCTCAATTACTTATTATTATTAAATACATTATTATTATTATTATTAATTGTTTTAGCGTGTATTTTAAACAAAAGGATATTTTGCTGTATTCAAAATTATGAATTCGAACGAGGACACAATATGAAAATGAAAAAAAACCAGTCATCTACCTACTGACGGTTTTAATGACTACTAGCTGATACCCGCGACTTCGTGCGCGTGCGAAACTTTCCACCAAAATATTTGTCACCAGCTTACGATGAACCTAGAAGTAAATGGCTGTTTTTGGTTTAGAAAGTTCAAGCTGTATCTAAGAATCCATGTCTTTGATTTTAATTAAATATAGCCTATGTTTCAATCCGGAAAAAGAGCTCCTGAATGGTATAATTTTCATTGAAATTGATCCAGTAGTTAAGGCGTTATCCGCGAACAAACAAACACACAAACTCGATTTTTGAAATCAGAATCGTTTATTTAGTAGATCTGTAGGTATATTTCATTTATCCATATCTTTAATATTAGTTTTTGGCTTTATTACAGTTTCATAATAATTATTGATTATTGACAATTATATGCATAAAGGTTGAATATGGCGGGCAGCGCTAGAATCTGGTTCCAGAGGAGTCCCTACATCGTTTATGAATTCGAGTGTTATAGTGCTTTTAGCATAAAATCTTGGTACCCTCGAAAACGTTCCACATAATTATCTTAGTAGGTGAGATGACGTCACATCGCGCGTGAGAATAAGGACCGTATGCTCAGTTCCGCAGAGATTTTCATCTAACAAAGTTAATTGTAATCATTTATCACACGAATCATTTTGACGTCATCTCATTTAGAAAGATATCGAAGGTTGGAATGAAATCTATATTGCTATGTCGATAAAGTATATTTATCGAAGAAAATCACACAATAATAACCTCTATTGCTTTACGGTTAAGGTTCATACGTACTAAGCCTGCTATTGCGAATCGGACTGTGACGTTTGGTGCGTGGAATTCTGAGCGTCGCTGTCTGATTCAGATTCTTTGCTTTTCTGGAAGTTTCTGTAAATAACAAAGATGCCATTAGAAAAGAGTTCAAACTTTTATAAATTGCCATTGTAAATAAAATTTTCTTCAACATTTCACACAACTCACTCTAGTCCCAAACTAAGCAAAGCTTGTACTAATGGAAACTTTGCTGATAGAATACTTACATAATTTATTTATGTGAAATAATTCCCAGACATAGAACAAACATCTATGTTTGCCATAACATAAATGTGTCGAACGGCAAGCTTTGCCTACCGTGCTGTGGACGACGACCCACAGCACGGTAGGCAAAGC
This sequence comes from Eulithis prunata, assembly GCA_918843925.1. NCBI lineage: Eukaryota > Metazoa > Arthropoda > Insecta > Lepidoptera > Geometridae > Eulithis > Eulithis prunata. Next base: position 1,151,994 of record OU974014.1, on the reverse strand, counting down.
TATTACCGACTGCATACGTGTTGTACATTTGGCGTTTACTGCAAGGTCACGTAAACTATAATTTTGTATGGAAAATCATCAGTGTTGTCAACTTCCCAAAACTCTTTTGAAGCTGACTGAGAATCAACGCACAGCCTAAACTACAAGTCCTAGAGGTATCAAATTTGGAGGGTAGTATCCTTATATAGTGTAGGGGTGAACTAAGAAAGGAATTTTGAAAAGTCGCACTCTAAAGGGTCTAAAACGCGAGCAAAGCCGCGGGCGACGGCTAGTCTCTAAACAAAATATAGTTTACGTGAACTTTACGTAAAACGAACACACTAAGCCTGTCGAGCTGTGATGTAACGCGTGCTACATTTTTTTTAATGATGTAAGTATAGCTAAGCCCTTGGCTGCCAGCACGCTTAATGGTAAGTGTAGGTGCGGCCTAAGGTGGAGGATCCTTAGCCATAATCCACCCAATTACTCTTTTCTTAAAAATTCCTAGGTTATATCGAAGGAAATACTGACGATGGCGGAGAATTCCACTCGTAGGCAGTTCGCATAAATAGCAAGCTCGTACGAGCTAGTGACCTACTCTGGTGACGGGAGTTTTTAGGCCGCCTTAAGGCCTCCGTCGTGATTTAACTACTGCTAGAGCCGGGACAGTTTAGCTCGCCCTCCGAAGCACGGGAGCGCTCAGACGTAAATGCCACTAACGGTCACCCATCCAAATAGTGACAGCACAGAACGTTGCTTAACTTAGATAATCGGTTAAGAATAAGAATAAGAATCATTTATTGTAAAACTGTGTAAAACAGAGATCTTAAAGATAGAGTGTTTCAACAGTTTACCCATGCCGGGCGTACAATACTTTACTTATAGTATAGGTAGGTAAATTTTTACAATGTTATTATAAGTACTTACCTAATGCTAAGTTAAGATTGGGTAAGCAAGCCTAGGGCACGAGCACTTCATAAACGCGCATAAATGTGTGAGGAGAACATGGTAGAATAGTGCGAAAGCAAAGCTAGCGATAAGCGCGCGACGCGAGTGCGTGTGCAAGCAAGGGCTTGGTCTAAAAATCCCCTTAAGGATTCCCCTTCGAAGGGGATTATTAGACTTTTTGTCTACAAATCCCCTTACAATCAGATTTAGCTGAGGCAGGGGATTATTAGACAAAAAGTGCTGGGCAGCGGAGTAGTGGTTGACGGCTGGATATGTGTCCTCCTACGAAAAGGGAAGGTCCTCGGACCCCGAGCCAAAGGTCGCTCGGCGTGGAAGATCTTCCCTTTTCGTAGGAGGACACAATATATCCTACAATGTTCTCCTCAATGTGTTTATTTGTTTAGTTACCGGTAGACGTCGTCAGTTGTCTGCAGCGTGCCTAGTGCTAGATGCAGCCTGCGTCCCGGCGGCGGCGCGGCCTGCAGGGCTCCGCCCCACCACTGCACGACGCGGCCCACGACCGGCACGCGGCGCAGCAAGCCCTCCTGCCACGCGCGCTCCGCCTTCTCACGCTCTATGTCTGCCTCCGCCTCCACTATACCTGCAATCACATCCCACTAATGTTGTTAACCACTAATGTTGCTAGTAGCTCTGCCTTCCGTGCTGCGGGTCGTGGGTTCGATCCCCACCGAGAACAAACATTTGTGTGTTGTAGATAGATAGAATATTCTTTATTGTACACCACTTATAATTATAGAAAATAACAAAAAAAAAAAATACCATAATTGGTAATACGATTAAGTTTTAGGAGGTAGGTACAATGGGGGGCCTTATTGCTTAAAGCAATCTCTTCCAGGCAACCTTTGGATGGACAGGATCTAATACACAAAACACGTTGTAAACATAGATGTTTGTTCTGTGTCTGGGTGTTTCTATGTATTATAAGTATGTATTTACAAAAAAAATATGTATGTATGTATTCTATCAGCCATCTAGTTTCCATAGTACAAGCTTTGCTTAGTTTGGGACTAGAAGGCGTTGTGTTAAGTGTCAGTGAATATTTATTATTATTATTAATGTTCTGCGCGGTCACTATTTGGATGGGTGACCGCGTTAGTCGCATTTACATCTGAGCGCTTCCGTGCTTCGGAGGGCACGTCAAACTGTCCCGGCTCCAGCAGTCGTTAAGTCACGACGGAGGCCTTAAGGCGGCCTAAAAACTACGTCACCAGAGTTGGCCACTAGCTAATACGAGCTTGCTTTGCTTTATCACATCCCACTAGTATTGTCACTGACTGGTACCCACGAGATGGCAAGAGAAGTCGTGGAGGACAACAACGAAGATGTGAAGACGATCTCGCAGCCGGCTCTAATTGGAGGAGAGTTGCCAGAGACAGATCACAGTGGAAGATGCTGGAGGAGGCCTTTGCCAAAAGGCACACTGAACTGTGAGATATTTTGTAACATAAGGGAAACAAAAAGTTCAGAATGAAAGGTTTAAATAAATATATATATTGTTAGAAGTTACCACTTAACATCAGGTGAGCTATCAGCTTGTTCCATTACTGTTATCATAAAATAAAAAATAAATAAAAAAAAGCACGCGTCGAATAAACAAGTGGCAACACCTACTGTTTGATTATTTACTACGGACTACCGAGTTTGATAGGTAACTTTAAAACTAGTAGTTCGCCCCGAACTGAGATCTCGTGATGGTCGATTTTTATTGACCAATGGTTGTAATAAACTTTGCAAATCACTTCGAAATCGCCGTCTAGCTATGTACCAGTCTTAATTGAACTACAAAATCATTGAAACTCCAAGAAATGGTAGCTCACGTTATACTGGGTTTGCCAATTTTATAATTTTTACAACAACTCAAAAACTATTAGACCTAGAATCAAAATAAAAACGGTTTTGGAATGTCTAAATAAAACCCTATCATATGATACCCCACTTGATATTATTGTACAATTTTTTTATTTTTTTTACTCTCTTTGGTCCCTCATTACTTCAAGACCCCTTGACCGATTCACTTCATTTAAAAAACCAGTGAAACTTAAGAGTACTATCCGTGTACCTACTAAATTCTGTGAAGATCGGATAAGGGGTTCAAAAGATCTCGTCGAACAAACATACAAACATACAAAGCATTTTCGTCCAAGTTGTCACTAAGATCAAAAATGTTTGTCCATCAAGTTGATCAAGTTGTCAAGTTGATTTGATCACAGTTTCAGAAAAAAAATTGTTATTAAAAATACCTTTTTTCAATATTTCAGTCATGTTATTGAGGGCTTCCGAGGTCTCCTCAACTTCCCTGCCGGCTGCTATCACTAGATCCAGCAGCTCGTCTATATCAGTGTCTGCTGTCACCATACCGAACCTGATGAGTCATATTTATGAACGATTGAATGAACCAGCTAAGTTCCGGATTTTTCTGATTCAGACTCAAGAATAGATTTTTTTTTAGTTTTCTATACTCAAATTCTATGCTTGAATATCGAATTCTGTATCAGAATATGAGCCTTAGGACAAGATATGGATAAACTAAATAATGCAGATCTGCTAAATAAACGATTCTGATTCCGAAAATAGAGTTTGTCTGTTTGTTTGTTCGCGGATCACCCTTAACTACTGGACCAATTTCAATGAAACTACCATTCGGGCGCGATTTTTCTGGATCGAAACATTAACTATATTTTATTGAAATCAAAGACGTGCATTCTTAGATACAGCTTGAACTCTATAAACCAAAAGCAGCCATTTGCTACGAGGCTCATCGTCTGTTGGTTGACAGATATTTTGATGGAAAAGAGAGCGAGCCGCTAACACGGAGCGCCTTTTATAGGTAGGAACAGCGCCCTACAGTGGCAGCTGTCAAAACTAACTAGTAATGTCATTGTAGCACTAGAACTAAAAAAAAAAAAAAAATATCGTAGTCAAAGATCATTTATTGACTTACTTATTTAGTACAGTTGTTGTAGCACAGATGGCGCTGTGTTCAACAGTTTGTATTAGTTACCTGACACAGGCAATGCCGTCTTCTCCGTCGCCGCACGAAAACGCATTGTCCGTGGATTTGAGCGTTTCTACCAGTTTCTCATTGAGTGCGTTCAGTTCCACTAGCGACGCCTCATCCCAACCGGGTGGGACGTAGCGAACTCCACCGAGACCTGCAAATTACAACACCAATATAAGTGGTTATAAAAATCAGTTCATTTTACAAATAATTAACAATCCGAACCATGAAAATATCGTAGATCTTCTTTCCGGGTAAATTCACTAGTTTTATTCAAACTTACCAGCCTAGAACGGTAACTATAGCCGTTTAACTACCACTTACCCGTCCAGCCCGGTAAATTCACTGGTTTTACTACCACTTACCGGGCTAGAACGGTAACTATAGCCGTTTAACTACCACTTACCCGTCCAGCCCGGTAAATTCACTGGTTTTACTACCACTTACCGGGCTAGAACGGTAACTATAGCCGTTTAACTACCACTTACCCGTCCAGCCCGGTAAATTCACTGGTTTTACTACCACTTACCGGGCTAGAACGGTAACTATAGCCGTTTAACTACCACTTACCCGTCCAGCCCGGTAAATTCACTGGTTTTACTACCACTTACCGGGCTAGAACGGTAACTATAGCCGTTTAACTACCACTTACCCGTCCAGCCCGGTAAATTCACTGGTTTTACTACCACTTACCGGGCTAGAACGGTAACTATAGCCGTTTAACTACCACTTAGCCATCCTTCCCGGTAAATTCACTGGTTTTACTACCACTTACCAGGCTAGAACGGTAACTATAGCCGTTAAACTACCACTTACCAGCCCAGCTGGGTAAATGCACCAGCCGTAGGTATGGCGAGTTATTGACTTGCGTTTGAAAAGGCTCCTTCAATGACACAGTTGCGTGTAAAACGTGTAATTGTGCTTCTAGGGATGACGTCCACGATTCTAACCGCTCCTCGTCTAATAGGCAGCCTTCTAATGGACAATAGCGAAGGACAATGCCATTGGATTCTGTCTCACATACATCTATATTTATCTGAAAAAAAAACAGGTCTTACTATGCCGTTTAATTTGAAGTGGGCCATCAGCTTGCTTCATGACTTTTTCTCATAATAAAAAAAATTTGCACCAATGACATTAATTTTGGTTCATATTTTTTTTATACGCTATTTTTTATCCCGGAAAATTAACAGAGTAAAAAGGAACGCGGACGAGGTCACGGGCAGAAGATAGCTATGCTTAAAAATAAAAAAAATAAAAAAGTATTTATTTATTTTAAAAAAAATAATTTTTTTGAAAGTTGCTGGGAAATATTAGTCTTCGTGTTAACAATGATGTTAATAAATAATGTTATGTGTTACCATATCAGTTTCTCTCTGCAGCACTTGGCCGAGCCAGGAGTTCAGTTTGTCGTAGTAGGGCGGTGGTTTTTCATTATCTGTGGGCGGCGCGAATTGGAACGTAACACACGCTGACGCTAGGCTTATTGCTTCCTGATAAATAAATAATAATATTATATTATCAATATATATAAAACTCTTTTGAAGCTGACAGAGAATCAACGCACAGCCTAAACTATAAGTCCTAGGGGTATGAAATTTGGAGGGTAGGTTCCTTATATAGTGTAGGGGCGCACTAAGAAAGGAATTTTGAAAAGTCGCACTCTACAGGGTCTAGAACGCGAGCAACGCCGCGGGCGACGGCTAGTTTTGGATAATGGGCATCGCCGGGCTCGGGATTGATTTCTAAAAAACATCACGCGATTAGAGGTAAATATGTAGATCAGTATACACTACGCGTGAACAATGGTTTAACTGGCGGACCTCGCAGCGTTACCACGCACTGTAAATTGAAATATCGGATGTAACAACAAAAATGAAGTTAAAAGTGAAGCTAGTAAATAGTAGGTACTTACGACTATTCCTACATTTGGTGGTTCGTCTCCTCCTGGTCTTGTGCTCTGAAAAGTACATTTAGATTCAATTATAGTGCATTACTGCAGCGGCCAGCATAAGCGGAAATAATGGACGAACGTGTAAATGTGGGCCGAGGAGGCACACATACGTAAGTCCATCAATGCCTAGTTGTGGCCAAGCCAAGGTTTGTATAGTTCTGTTTTTGTTGTGTTTTTCACAGATAATGCGCGGAAATTAAAACTTATTAGTACCTAGGAAAAACTTTTTTATCAATTCTATACTATGTATTTATAAAACAGAAAAAAAAAATACGGATAAACTAAATATGCAGATCTACTAATAAATTAACTATTCAGATTCCGAAAATCGAGTTTGTCTGTTTATCTGTTTGTTTGTTCGCGGATCACGCTTTAACTACAGGACCAATTTCAACGAAACTTATACCATTCGGAAGCCCTTTTTCCGGATTGAAACATAGGCTATATTTTATTGAAATGAAAAACGTGGATTCTTAGATACAGCTTGAACAGCAGCCATTTTCTACGAGGTCCATTTTCACCGTATGCTAGTTGACAGATATTTTGGTTTGAGTTTCGCACGCGTAAGTCGCGGGTATCACCTAGTTTTAAATTACAATTACTTTTCAAAAGCGGCAACACTGTATACGTCAAGGATTGAATTAAATTATTTGTTAGAGTAGGCATAGTTACCAGGATCTTCAAGCCGGCGGCAGTTAAGACGGCATATGCCGCTCTCGCCGCTTTGAAGGCGGCGGCCAGACGGCTGGATAGACTCCTAGCGCCGGCGGCTAGGATACACGCCCATAATGGAAAGGCGGGTAGTCGACCATTGCCGCCGGATAGACCGGCTAAAGCTGCTAACGCGTTTTCTCTGCTGCTTGGCTGTGTTAACACGTTACACATGTTTTAGTAAAATCAAGCAAGCAAGCTCGTATGAGTTAGTGGCCAACTCTGGTGACGGAGTTTTTAGGCCGCCTTAAGGCCTCCGTCGTGGCTTAACGACTGCTAGAGCCGGGACCGACAGTTTAACGTGCCCTCCGAAGCACGGAAGCACTCGGATGTAAATGCCACTAACGGTCACCCACAGTGACCGCGCAGAACGTCGCTTAACTTAGATAATCGGTGAAGATTGACTAAGCAAGCCTAGCAACGAGCGCTTAGTAAAATCGGAAGGATTTATTTGAATTGTTTCACAAGCAAGCTCGGATGAGTTAGGGAACGTATAATACGTGACTCATTTTTTACAATTGTTTATCCCCTACCCCTCAAATTTTCAATTCACAAAATATAAAATAAAAAGAATTTGACTTGGTATCATATATCTTCTAAATATACAAAACTCTTTTGAAGCTGACTAACAATCAACGCACAGCATAAACTACAAGTCCTAGAGGTATGATATTTGGAGGGTAGTATCCTTATATAGTGTAGGGGTGCACTAAGAAAGGAATTTTGAAAAGTCACACTCTAAAGGGTCTAGAACGCGAGCAACGCCGCGGGCTACGGCTAGTCTTTGAATATAGCTCGAAAGAGCGTGTAATTTTTCTAGATGATATTGACTACGCGACGAAAACCTAAATTATTCCATGCGTACTTAGTAAATTTAAAAAAAACCATAAAATTAAGTAATATTAAATAATAATGGCTTTTTTATATTATTATTTAGTAACTTGTGGGTATTTTTACTTCCTATACAGCTGCGCCAACTTAAGTATTAGAACATAACAGAAATGTTATTACTTACAGGATACACTCCTTTTATAGGGTCACTGGTTGATATTGATTCTGGTATTCTATAAAATGTCTGTTTTCATGCTAAGGAAAATTAATAGGTAACCTAAGTACATATTTGTAACATGTATATGTATATATAGGTATATTATATTATGTATTTACTAAATCACGAAATTCTCTTATTAGCACCCCGACCCCTTCTATTTATTCATATCCTCTCCATCCAAAGGTTGCCTGGAATAGATCGCTATTTAGCTATAAGGCCGCCCATTGTACATTTAATGCAACCCGTTTTGTTTATATCATAGGAATATGTTTCGGTGTTATTTATGTACAATAAAGCGTTTTCATTCATTCATTCATAATTGGAAAATACCATCGAGCCAAAGGTCGCCCGGCAAGGAATATCTACCCTTTTCGTAGTACAATACATTACCTATCCTGCAGTGCAAGTACCGTTCTTATCAATCGCTTAGTTGTCGATCGCTTAAGTCGATAAACGTATCGAATCGTATCGTTCCATGGGAGTACGGATCTCTTGTCGACAAAGATCCGTACTCCCAAAAATAAGGTCAGAGTTTATCGAAATCATTCGTTCACTGCTGCCATGATTTACTAGTTTACTGTTAATATCACTGTTAATCACTTTCGTTTGTCAGAATCAAAACATAGTAAACATACACCATTGCCAATTCGTTAAAATTTAACGAATTTGTCTACCGATCGACTAAGTTGGTACTAAGTTAAGTACCCGCAACTGTCGATAAAACCATTTTTAACGAATTTTGACGATTCTAAATGTCAAATTATGCGATCGACAAGAACGGGACTTGCACTGCTGTTCAAATATTTATATATGTATTAAATTGATTATCCTATTACTTCTACTACTATTTACTTACTAGTGACTAAGTAGCTTCATTAACTTAAGTAGTGATACCTACCTAGTTATAAGTTTGTAAAACATAAAAAAAAAAAATGTGAATAAAATAAAACAAAAAATAACTGTTATGACTATTACTACTATTGTTATGACAATTACTACTACTGTTATGACTATTACTACTACTGTTATGACAATTACTACTACTGTTATGACTATTACTACTATTGTTGACTATTACTACTATTTTTATGACTATACTACTACTGTTATGACTATTACTACTATTGTTGACTATTACTACTACTGTTATGACTATTACTACTATTGTTATGACTATTACTACTACTGTTATGACTATTACTACTATTGTTATGACAAATACTACTACTGTTATGACAAATACTACTACTGTTATGACTATTACTACTACTGTTATGACTATTACTACTATTGTTATGACAAATACTACTACTGTTATGACTATTACTACTACTGTTATGACTATTACTACTATTGTTATGACTATTACTACTACTGTTATGACTATTACTACTATTGTTATGACTATTACTACTATTGTTATGACTATTACTACTACTATTATGAGTATTATTATGACTATAAAAGGATACAACAGCTGGTAAGCCAGGGACTCCAAACCACTGGCTCGGTGTCATTGTGAGGGAATCTGCTGTGTCGAAAATCTGAAAGAATTCGGTAAAAATACGTTTTTACTGATACAATTTGGTCGAAATAAAATGACGAGAATAGGATGGTTTTGACCAAGAAAATGCCTATACCTACGCAAGTTTTATATAGTAGGTAAGTAAGTATCCCAAAGTAGGTATTGGATTGATTTGAAATTCTTTTCCCGACAATACTAAGGTAAATTGCAAAAATTGGCGAATGGGTTTGCGCGTAGTTGCTTTATCGTTAATATTCTTTGACTAGCTGATACCCGCGACTTCGTACGCGTGCGAAACTTTCTACCAAAAATATCTAACAACCAGCATACGATAAACCTCGTGTCAAAGGCTGCTTTTGGTTTGGAGAGGTCAAGCTGTATCTAAAAATCCACGTCTTTGATTTCAATAAAATATAGCCTATGTTTCAATCCGGAAAAAGAGCTTCCAATTGGTATAAGTTTCGTCGAAATTGGCCCAGTAGTTAAGGTGTGATCCGCGAACAAATAAACAAACAAACAGATAAACAGACAAACTCGATTTTCGGAATCGGAATCGTTCATTTAGTAGATCTGCATATTTCGTTTATCCATAAAATATCTTCAATTTTAGTTTTTGGCTTTTTGACAGTTTTTTTGATCGAGTGAGCGAAGCGAACGAGATCTTAGTGACAACTTGGACGAAAATGCTTTGTATATTTGTATGTTTGTTCGACGAGATCTTTTGAACCGCTTATCCGATCTTCACAGAATTTGGTATGTATACGGATAGTACTCTTAAATTTTACTGGTTTGTTAAATGAAGTAAATCGGTCAAGGGGTCGTGAAGTTATGAGGGTCCAAAGGGAGTATAAAAAAAAAAGTCGTACAATAATATCAAGTGGGGTGTCATATGATAGGGTTTTGTTTAGACATTCCAAAACCGTTTTTATTTTGATTCTAGGTCTAATAGTTTTTGAGTTGTTGTAAAAATTATAAAATTGGCAAAGCCAGTATAAAGTGAGCTACCATTTCTAGGAGTTTCAATGATTTTGTAGTTCAAGTAAGACTGGTACATAGCTAGACGGCGATTTCGAAGCGATTTGCAAAGTTTATAACAACCATTGGTCAATAAAAATTGTTTGGATTTTATTAACCTCCGACCATCACGAGATCTCAGTTCGGGGCGAACTACTAGTATTATAAACGCGAAAGTTTGTAAGAATGTATGGATGTTTGTTACTCTTTCACGCAAAAACTACTGATCCGATTGGGATGAAATGGAATGTATAACTGTCCGTGACCTGGATTAACACATAGGCTACATTTTATCCCTTAAAATCCACGAGATCCAACGAGACGCGGACTGAAGCTAGTTAGAAATAAATAAATATTCATGGACATCACGCAAGTTCCAAACTAAGCAAGGCTTGTACTATTAAAACTCACCTGATCCCTATTTATAGCCCCGGAGAGAGCCAAAGCATGCCCTCGTAGATGCAAATAAATAGCTTTTTCTCTACAAATCGCCGCCATTTTGTGTATATCCGAGCCGCAGCCTAGCGGTGGGACGCCGGTCTCGCCTAAAACCAGGAGTGGTGTTCGATTTGCAGCTATATCTTCCTCGCATAGTCTGTTTAGGGCTTCAGTGTCCATTCCTCTTCCTGAAATCAAATTAATTAATAATTAATTCTATATTATAAAACTGTAAAGAAGCCAACAACAAAATTAAAGATAAGGAAAAATAAACGATTCTGATTTCGAATATCGAGTTTGACTGTTTGTCTGTTCGCGGATCACACGTTAACTACTGAACCAATTTCAATGAAACTTATACAATTTAAAAGAAATTTTTCGACGTTGTCCTGTCATTCAAACTCTTACTGTCAAACAACTGACAGTTCTTTCAAATGTGACATTAAAAAAGTTTTCATGAAAAAGTTTAAGGAACTTCCTTAACGTTGCTTAACGTCGCTTAACTTAGTTAATCGGTGAAGATTGACTAAGCAAGCCTAGCCACAAGCGCTTCGCTAGTAGAGTTTTTTTTTTTTAATAGGCAACCGTTTGACCACAATCTCACCAGATGTTAAGCAAAGATAATAGTTAATAGTTAAGATAATAATAACGGCGAAGATGGAGGGACGAGCTTGATGCCTACCTCAAGGACTGGTCCACAGTCGCCCAAAACAGACAAGACTGGCGAGAAGGAAGGGAGGCCTTTGCTCTGCAGTGGGACACTACAGGCTCTTAATAATAATAATAATAAAAAGCCGTCATACTAAACACTTGCCGCATTCTCCGCAAGTTTTTATCCCTCAATCAATAAAAAACCCCCAACGACTTTTCGTTTGGCTAAAAGCCCGCGAAAAAACGTAAACCCCTCGCCTAGCGAGATAAAAAAAACATACATAATAAGAAATAATATAATAATAGTTCACTAATCCCCGTTGACGGAGATTTTCAACGGGGATTAGTGGAATAAGCCATAAATGCCTATACCTTGGAAATACGTAAAATGCTTGTAGCATTTTTTAGGTCGGTTGTTGATCTTGTGCAAAACTTCAAATGTAGGTTCAAACACAGGATGTGAATAATAATATCTTTCGTTAGCACATCCATCTGCCCGTATGTTTGTAAACATGTGCTCATTTACACATTCCGCTTCTTTGTTGGCTCTTTCTTTGATAACATTTATTGGGTGTTACCAGTGTTACTACGTATCGTATGTATTACTACTAGCCCATACAGTCCCATTGTTGGGCAAAGTTCATATCCGCCCTCTCATAAGCGTCCATCTCGTATGTATTTAAAAAAATGTATATAACTATTCTATTAGCAATCTAGTTCCCATAATACAAGCTTTGCTTAGTTTGGGACTTAGGGCCGAATACTGAAACGTCACTGTTTGAACAAACAAATACCTATACCTAGAATACAAAATCGAGTATCTACTATAGTTTGACAGACTTCAGTGTAGTTAGGACTTAGGGTTAATACCTTTAGGATGAACAGGCACTGGTCTGACGCATGCCAATGGCAACCCCAGCTGCCGACATAAATGCTGTACGACATTGAGTGGACTGGCAACACAGCTGTATATGCACGGTAGTCGGTTCATAAATGCCAGAGCTGAAAATAAAATAATAAAACTAATTTGATTAAAAAAACACGTACTTATCGACGTATTTTATCATTAATCCAGTTCTCATAATACAAGCTTTGATTCGTTTGGAACTAGAGAGTTCCGTGATAGAAATCAATATTTATTTATTACTAGCTTTCGCCCGCCACTTCGTCTGCGTCCCGTTTGATCCTGTTGATTTTCTGCGATAAAAAGTAGCCTAAGTGTTAATCCAGGTCACAGCTGGTTTATAATATTAGTGGGAAGTGGGATGGAATCTTCTACAAAAAAGATCTACATTTATTGCACAACATACCTCCATCCTCTAAATAGCGAGGGTATTTGTGATGAAGCAGCATCCTCGTCACCTTGACAAGACCCTCCATGTGCTCCTGATGATAATACGCCTGGTAGTCACCTAATCTGTAACAAACAGTCTAATATCAACCCTATGCTAAAGAAACCTAGGGTCTATACTAGTCTAGATCACTAAGAACGGACGTCTAGTTTGAGCTAGTTTAGTAAACATTCTGTGATTTTTTTTTCTTCATGTGCTGGACAGTAAAAAAATTAATGGCTTATCTATCCTTCAGTGGTTACCTCAAGACTATAGCAATACATTACTTCACATAGCAAGCCCATTGAGAACGTGCTTTAGGAGGCAATGCATAAAATTTTTTTATATAGAAGAGACCTTTTGATCGATATCTTTTGACTTCAATCTCACCTGATGGTAAGCGACGATGAAGCCGACGATGGAGCAAGACGGTCTAGAAGACACTTATTCACTCTTGCCTTGAAGACATTCAGATTATAGTGATCAGGAAAAACAAACGCCGGTAATGTGTTCCATTCTTTAGAGGTTCGCATGATGAAGGTGGAACCGAAACGCTTAGTGCAAATGGCTGGTATACTGACAAGGTACGGGTGGTACTGGGCCGTGCGCCCACTTGTACGATTGTGGAAAGGAGATGGAGGTATCAGATTGTAGTTTGAAAATAAATAGTGGATTAGGTACCTAGAAACTTTTGCACGCCAATCTCTTTGGTAAAAATATGCGGCACTTATTTATACTTTCAAATCTTTGTACATAAATTATCATATTTTTATGCAAATAAATGACTTGATTTGATTTGATTGGATTTGTAGTTCCTGAGCACATTCCCCGAAATGAATCCTGTAGAAGACTGATAGACAAGCAACTGTACGGCGGTGTTCGAGAATCCGTATCTTAGTCTCATCAGAGAAAAAGAAAAAGTATTATCTATCTATCTACTGGCAGCTAAGTAGACACAGGTAGGTAAATCCAAAACGAGGTTTTCTTAGCACCATCATCAACCTATATCAGTCCACTGCTGGACGTAGCTCTCTCCCAAGACGCGCCACTGAGCCCGGTCTTCGGCTCTTCTGATCCAGTGTTTGCCAGCTACATTTCTCAGATCGTCACCCCACCTTGGCGGGGGGCGTCCTGTCCTACTTACACTACGCTTGCCTAAACGCGGTCTCCAATCAAGTATTCTTATCACCAGTGTTAATTAACTACTCGGCAACAGCGGCGTTTAGGTAGAAAACATTTGATAATTAAATTTGGTACATTCACAGAAATAGCTAGACAAAAATATTTTCAAACTTTACGAAGTCTCAATAAGTGGGTTGGGTAGGTATAATGGAAAAAAGTTTTGAGATTTACATAGTTTTGAATCAGCCATTTTCAGAGTGCTGAGTCTCTATTATTCTACATATTTCACTAACTTAGAGCTTAGTAAGTACCTGGCATGGCCCACAGAACGATTTACATGAAAATTTAACCAAAAATTTATATTTTATTCATGTAACTGGAACTAATATTATCCTTACTGCTGATACCCGCGACTTCGTACGCGTGCGAAACTTTCCACCAAAATATCTGTCGACCAGCATACGATGAACCTCATAGCAAATGGCTGCTTTTGGTTTAGAGAGCTCAAGATGTATCTTAGAATCCACGTCTTGAATTTCAATAAAATATAGCCTATGTTTCAATCCAGAAAAAGGGCTTCCGAATGGTATAAGTTTTGTTGCAATTGGTCTAATAGTTAAGGCGTGATCCGCGAACAAACAAACAGACAAACTCGATTTTCGGAATCAGAATAGTTTATTTAGTAGATCTGCATATTTACTATATCTTTCATTTTGGTTTTTGGCTCTTTTACAGTTTTATAATAGTATAGATATTGTCCTACTTACATGAAACATGGTTTTTGCATATTACTTCCTTATCAGTTGATAATAACAACTAGAAATAATATGCTGGATCGTAAAAATGGTACACTATCAGCTATAGCAACTACTCAAAATGGAAACTGATTAGAAATATTTGTTTGTAAAAGCCTAAAAAGAATTTTTATAATAAAGCATTGACATAATTAAATGTATAATGTGATAATTAATATCAATTGGTTGTTAAAAAAAATTAGTTTATACTCATATTAGTTAGTATTTGCATAGTTTTTAATGTTTCTTACACCCATATAGGTACGGAAGTTCATGTTTAAATTATTGCCTTTTCTTAGAGGGTAAGGTAAAAGTGAGACAAGTCAATTTTTAAGTGGTGTATAAATTTGAGTGACGTTTAAGTATTTGAAAAACGCCTTAGTCTTGATCTAGAACTTAATACAAGATTTAAACAGATCCTCATTATGGTCTTAAACATAAATAAATTTTACTTGTTTATAAATTATGGGTGTGTAATCTCCGCAGCATCCACAACACCATCGGGGATGCTAGAACATTGCTGTCATCAACCCAAAGTCCTTCTCCGTTTTTTTAAGGTGTTGGGATGGCTGGGGTGAGGTCAGCAGGGGGACAATGCACAATACACCCCTATGCGGAACGTCAGTGCAGATCTCATTCCCCCACAATGAATTAGAATTAGAATAGGTGTGTAATTTTAGATTGGACAATTTCTACGTCATAGATTGATATAGTAGGAAATCATTCTGGGAAATAACTTTTTCATCCCACCATCTCGGAAAGAGTATTTTTAATCTTCAATATCTGAGTGGAGAAGCCGTTTTTATTCTCTAAAGGATAAAGTAAATTGAATTTAGAACATCGTGTGCACTAAGTTTGTGAATTAAAAAAAACATTAAACCTATTTACTGCTACCTCTATGGTGCCGAATATATCATACAACTTTTTTTTAATTTGTTAAAAACTCAGACTCGGAACCTTCTTGGTGTTCTTTTTTCAATTTGCTTTGTACGCGGTTCTTTACGCGGCATTTTTTCACGTCATTGTTAAACCTTATATTAAAAACAAGAAACTTGAAAACAAGTGAAAAAACTAAAATCAGTGATTCTAGCGACGAGGAAGTTTGTTTGACGCCAACAGAATTGACTGAAACTGTTAATAATGCGCAAATTAGTCATTTCCTCGCTGAGGTGGAATGAAAAGTTACGTGTTGCACTCGAGTGCAAAGATTTTTCACCTCGTGCTCTTTTGATTCCCTCGCTAACGCTCAGGATTCTAATTTTGATTCAATTTTAGAATCCTTCGATTGCTCGGTCATCAAAATTGAACACGCGGTTAAAAAGCAACTTTGCACTCTTGTATAACAAATAACTATTGTTTTATCATTTAGAAGGAAAAACCTAGCTTTTGGCAATACCTTATTCATTATAATGAATTTATTTTCCCTATCTAGGTATTTCATTTGTTTCCTGTGTTGTGTACCACAAATAATGAAATGATAAGCTGATATGTATTGTCAGTTGACATAAGCAGGTGTAGGTGACATAAGCATGTAAGCTGATATAGAAATCATTATTCACGCATAGATTTGAGTAAATATTTTCATACAAAAATTTATACTCGAGTCCAGGCCAGTGCTTGAGCAGCAAATCAGTATACGGGCCTTATAGTGGTCTTAAAATGTTTTGTGGAGCCTGGTCCAGTGTCTAGTTAGACTATAATCACATCAATGCATAAATTTAATGAACTTACAATCTTATCTAAAGCCAATTAGAGTCCAAGGTGAAATCATGTTAACAGTTTACAGATTAGAGATAGGTGCAATGTTAAATTTTGATAGTAATCTCTTTGATCTAGCCTAAGTCTGAAAAATTAATACCTGGGTCTTTCCCAAATAGGAGTCAAATACCTGTGTTAGTATGTCACGGCTAAGGAAACATGGAGGAACAAACTTGAAAAATTACATGAAGTTACCCACAGATTTCTAGATAGCTACTGAATTATTTTGAGTACCTACTTATACCTATCTAGGTAAAGATTATTTAGGCTTGTCCAAGCATGCATCAACATTGGACACCTTTTCAAAGCAGAGACACTATGAAATGCTCTGTTGTATCATCATTTTTGAGAATAGGTATGTAGGTAGTACTAAGGTACCTGCTACTCCAATAATTTAAAAAATGGACTCACCTGAACATGTGTATAAGCCAACGAGTGGTTTCCCCAGCGACATGAGCGCCCAGCCTTGCAGCATGCCCCCGCTCTAGGCGGCCGAACAACGCTGCAATACTGTGCGACAGGATCGCGGCCCGCGTCACCGCATCCGTTGGCAACAGCGGCGGCTCCATCATCTCACAATGCGGGTCCGTCTTTATCACGAGATCTTCTAAAATCTTCAATATATCATCCATAGCCGTCTCATCCGGCTCCATCCAGGGCCCGGTGCTGATCTTACGCATTTCCGGCCGCTTCTCCTCCTCCCCGGAATCCTGCGCGTTCACACCGGCTTCTAGTCTCCCGACGACTTCAGATACTTGGAACTCTAAGCTGCCGAACGGTCGCCGGTTCTGTGAATTGGAATGACGGTGATGAACCTGAAGAGCATCTGATGTAATCTGGTGAGGAGCATTATTTACCGGCTCGGGCCGCTCCTCGCTTTCGGGGCTGGGTTTGCTGGAATCTGCATCAGAAGCAGGTGAGTCTCCCATGCTGCTGCGTGGCTAGCTCTATTATTTATCGCCAAATTACAGCACAAACATGAAATTCTGTAAACGTCACGTCACTGCAGCAATGTTTTGATATTATTGACATTTGACGGATTTTGACGTCGTGACGTATTTGGCATGGCACAGCATGTTATGGCATAGCATGACTTAAAGACACGGACCATCCATACGAAGATTCATACATTTACATACCCAGCAGGCTACACGTATTTGGTAGAAAATGGTAAGTTCTTGAACTAGTGCGAGTTGAGTTGACAGAAGCAAAATTCGAGATAATAAATAAAAGAAGAAGAAAAAAAGAAGACTTCTCGATCGATAGGACGGATTTTTGTGTATTTCTCAATAATTTGAGATATTTATCAAAAAATGTCGCTAGCTAAAATATTTTCCGTATCTACTCGAGGTTAGCCGTGATACTCATTAGAGAAAACTGTTTTACTTATTAATTTTACGCTGTATTTTGAACTGTTACGCAATGTTGTTTATAACCTAATTATTTGTTATTCCAGCTGATTTCCTACAAAATTATCAAACATACAGACTCTCAATAGTTTATCGTACTGATTAATGGACATTCACCGAACCATAACTAGGCTCCTTTCTGACAGACAAAAAAAAATAGCTGAAAAATAAATACACACCGAAACTCTATTGATACATAAGTACTATTTTCAGTGAGAGCAACAGGGGCTGGTGGAGCCGTAATCCGCCATGCCCAATACAGCACACCTTCAGAGAAAACCGAGAAGGTGTACCCACCCAAAGTGCCCGGCTACATGTATGTGAATGCGGAGGATCCCAATATGTCCTTGAAGGAGATGTCCAACAGGGCTGCTCAGACACTGTTCTGGACTGAACTAGCGAGAGGGTTCGCTGTTACACTGGCACATATTTTCAAGGCAAATATATTCTTATATTGTTATTCTTAGATCATAAGGTGGCATGTTTCGGTATGGCTTGAAATAAAATAAAAATGTGGTTTACAATATTCGACATAGTTTAATAGATCACGGTGAAAGAGGGAATATCTATATCTCTTTCTTTTCTATTTTTCCAGGAACCAGCAACCATCAACTACCCATTTGAGAAGGGGCCTCTCTCCCCAAGGTTCAGAGGTGAACATGCACTCCGCAGGTATCCGTCTGGAGAGGAACGGTGCATTGCTTGCAAGCTGTGTGAAGCCATCTGCCCTGCACAGGTGAGATTCAGTTGGCTGACATCCGGCTGCATATTTCTTTCATTGTACTTTTGGCATTAGAATGCTATAAAAAATACACACAAAGGTCTTTGATCTTTGTGGTGAACTTGGTTGAGATGCAGAAGATTCAGGTTTGATTCTCATGTCCTCACTTGTCAAATAATAACAAATAAACATTCTTGGCCACATCACACAACACTCTCTAGTCTCAAACTAAGCAAAGCTTGTATACCTACTATGGGAACTAGATTGCTGATAAAATACTTAATATAATATTTTTTTTGTCAAATACATAGGTATGATACAAAGTAACACCCAGACACAGAACTGTATTAAGAATCAAGCCACAGATCAGTGGAAGTTAATTTAAAATGGATCAGTGATCAGAAGAAGTTAAATGTGTATTCCAGGCTATCACAATTGAGGCGGAGGAGCGCAAAGACGGCTCGCGACGAACCACACGCTACGACATCGACATGACAAAGTGTATCTACTGCGGATTCTGCCAGGTACCTAACAAGAACTTTCTACATATCGGTTCCGATACTGATACATAGATAGATAGTTTATTTGACAGACACACAGAAAAATACGGAACGAACGTAGAAAATATAGCAAACTTATAGATACCTACAAGAAACAAACAAACAAATAGTACTAGCTAAGTAACAGCTATAGGTAACCTAACATAACAAGTGGGTACTAGCTAGTCTCGTTCCGCGCTGCATGCAGCCAAATCGGTCCCGACTCAGCTTATTGCTGTCTAACAGGGCAGATGGTTCCACCTTGCTAACAAGCGCTGGTTTTCAGGCAGGGCCAAAAATAGGGTGACGTCACAAGTAATACTGTTGTTTCATTTTCCTAAACTAGCCTAATTTTCATCCCTCTCTCATGAACATATAAATGACTAACACTGGTATAATTTTAGCGCTGTCAAATTAGGTTAGTTTAGGAAAAAGCAAAAGAATTGACTCCATTGTACGCATTGACACTGCACACAACTTAGGTATTCATTTGTTCTAAGGATTTTTTCAGCATGAGGACAACTTATCTTAACCAAGTTTTATCCTAATAATATTATAAACGCGAAAGTTTGTATGTAAAGGATGTTTGCTACTCTTTCACGCAAAAATTACTGATCCGATTTGAATGAAACTTGAAAGATATATTGCCTGTGACCTGGATTAACACATAGGCTACCTTATATCCCGGAAAATTAACGGGATCCAACGGGACGCGAACGAAGTCGCGGGCGGAAGCTAGTCGGCCATATTTTTCTTTACTGCACCACATTTTAAAAATAAAGACAAAACTGGGCTTGAATCCACTACCTTTACCACATGTGCTCCAAAAAAATAAACCTATTTATTATATTTACAGGAGGCGTGCCCAGTAGACGCGATAGTAGAAGGCCCTAACTTTGAATTCTCAACGGAGACTCACGAAGAGCTTCTTTATAACAAGGAGAAGTTGCTATCAAATGGTGACAAATGGGAGAGTGAGATTGCCACCAATATCAGAGCTGACCATCTGTATCGTTAAAACTACCTCGCTAATGTAAATAATATTTTGGAACTTATCTTTTAGCTCAGTCATTCTCAATGGAGTTTAGCCTTTTAGAATACATATGTTCTAAATAATAATAATAATAATAGTGAGAATGACTATAGGCCATAGGCTAGTGTTAGGGAAACAAGGTGATGAGTGAAATTGGCTGAAGTTATAAGGTAGGTTTTAAAATCTAGAAAATAATAAATTATTATTGTTTTGTGCTAATAAAATCATACATTTCAGTTACATTATATTTTATTCATGAAATATTTATTAGATTTGTTTAGAATAATTCATGTATTGTTAAATATAAAAACTAGTCATAAAAGGCAACAGAAAAAGTAATATTTAACAGTATTTTATTTGTCAACTTAATTTCTACATAAAAAAATCTTTCACTTACCTATAATAATAGTTATATGAAGGTTCAGAATTGGCTCTCTGACTACCCCTGCGAAGAAACATGGCATCACCTCCACGTACGAGTACCTACATCGCGCCAATATTTGCCTGAGCGAGTGAAGTGTCTATTGTTGCGTTCACACTATGCCGCAGTCGGCACGGAAGTGGGTACGAGCATAGTGTGAACACGAACATGCCTCTGTCCCGTCTTCCGGCCTAAATTCATGCCCTAGCTTCTAGTGAGAATAAAGGCGGTGTTGCTGTGGCAATAAGTCCGCTAATGCGGGCAGCGGCATGGGCATAGTGTGAACGCGGCATATGAAGCATGCTTTCCTCTGTCAGTTTGTAGGTACTCCTCTACATGTAAGATGAAACTTAGTAGGTAGTACCTACTCGATTTTGCGACGTTGAAGATTTTCTGTCATCGGCAATTTTTAAATGGTTATATACTCCCTTCAATATCCTTACATTAACTAGTATGGTTTCCCCCCAGTATTTTATAGGTGTATCGTTCCAAATCTTCTTTTACAGCATTTATGTCTCGGTCAGCATCAATGGTCAAAACTTCACAGCCAACGTCTAAATTGTTCATCCAGTTTTCATATGATTCGTGAACCTATAAAATAAACTCACTGGTTAATACTAGATATGCTTTCGAAAATCAAAATATGGGCTGTGACATTTAATTATTTTATAATGTTCACAAACAAACAACTGAATAGACTTTATTTTATCTTAATTCATAATATCATAAAAAACACATTAGGAATCAAGAGGGTACCTAATTAGGATGAAAATATCAGTTGCAGTAATCTATCTATAAAATATAACAACTCTGAACAAAAATAATCCTGACTATACACTGAAGAAATGATAGGTACTCTATAAAGTTGAAAGTGCTGCATGTGCTAACCTGCTGCAGATACTGCAAAGGTACTTCAGATTCTTCTGCCCGTCCCCGCTTCATCATCCTGTCCCACACCACTTCTGGGGATGTTCTTAGATATACTGAAAGCAAGAGTAAATAAATAACTTGATCATCAACCTATGTCAGTCCACTGTTGGACGCAGGTCTCTCCCTCTCCTCAAGCCTGGTCTTCGGCTCTTCTCATTCAGTGTTAGCACTAGATTTAGCAGATCGTCACCCTACCTTGCCAGAGGGCATCCTACACTACCCTTGCCTAAGAGTGGTCTCCACTAAAGTATTTCTTTTCTCCAACAATTGTCGGGTAAATAACTTAAAGGTACGGAAATCGAAATCTAAATGATTAGGTCATCATCATTTCCCTGCTCTTATTCCACACTAAGTCAGGTTGGCACAACATGTTTTCTTATTCCACTTACTCCTATCATTTGTCAACTCTGAATCTACTCTTCTCACATTCATATTATCCTCTTTCACACTCCAACCACTTCTTTGACCTTCCTCTACTTCTTCTATTCCTCTAATGAATGATAAGGTATCCGAAATTTATTATAGTTCTTATTTCTTACCAATGAGGTCTAAGCTGATATCGAGGCACTTTTCTGTATAGTCATACCATGCCATCAATGTGTGGTACTCTGGTTCTTCTAGGAAGTTCTGTCGCTTGGCATTCTCTACAAAACAGTATCTGCTATTTTGGACTGATCTGAAATAAGTAGGAAATACAAATTCTACACAATATATAGGAGACTTTTGTGTTACTTTTTTATATCTAGTACCTACAGTGAGTTACAACAGATCTTAATAGCTCATTTGCGGATCTTATTCAAGTACCTAAATGTGGGGGACTGTACATGGAACATAGGGACACAGGTCTGCAGTGTACACCCTAGAACACAATGTTGTTCTAGGTAAAAGAGAAAATCTAAAATAATTGTTAAATCTATTGTTTCTTGACTACATCGTGTATTTCTTCTTCATCATCACTGAATAACCAAAGAAAACTAATCCATAATCATAAACCATAAAGTAAAGTACCTAAGTATATTAGTAAAACTGACCTCTCAAACATTTTGACAGTAATATCAGGGTTGGCAGGTGGACTGGTTTGGATCTTGAGTCTGGTGAGGTGTACGTAATGCTGGAAGGGGAAAGTCCATTTGTTCAGGTCACTGTACACAAGGCCCAGGAGATTGTGACCGCTCACATCACGCCATTCTTTGATAGGTTCCTAAAATTAGCATAAATAACTTATGACTTATGAATAGAAAAGTAAGGAACCCTGGTTGATTCTCTGGTTTGCTTTTAAGAGTTAGCTTACCGGATGCTTTTCAACATTCTGAAACTTGTCGAAGAATTTGATGCACGTAGATTTCCCCGAGCCAATATTACCCTCTATGGACACTCTGAAAGGCCTTTTGGCGGCCACACGAGCTGCGTTGCCCACCGCTTTCATGTTCGACATAACTCTCAAGAGGTTACAGTTTGTACAGAAGAGTTCTTCTCTTCATTCAGACGATTTCAGCAGGATCAACTTTCTACTTTCACATTGACCACATCACACTTTGGTTTGATTAGGTATGTTGGAACACTAGTAAGATAATATTTTGACTTGGGTTGAAATCTCTCTTGTAGGTAGGGTATCCGGCGCCTTGGTAAACAAAGAGAATGCAAAAAATGCTGGTAAAATGCAATTTGCATGTTAAAAATTAGAAAATCCCAGGCCAATACCGCGGCAAGAAGGCGGCAAAGTTCTCAGACAGAATGGTAGGCAAGGCAGGTAGGTAGGTAATACATTTTTTTTTGCGCGCGGTCTTTATTGGACTACCTTGAAGCACGGATTTCAGTAGTTGTGACACAATTGACACATAACCTCAAACTACCCAAACTTGTGTGATACTTTCGTGCGATAAACTCTCGTGCTTTATGAACTAAAACAATTGCCTATCAATAATTAGTATACCGCGTTCACACTATGCCACTGCCACTGCCGGCATGAATGCCGCGATTAATTCCGGAATGATTGCCACAGCAACATCGCCTTTATTCTCACCAAAAGCTAGAGCATGAACTTGGCGATGTTGCTGTGGCAATCATTCCGGAATTAATTGCGGCAATAATTCGGGCAGCGGCATGGGCATGTGTGAACGCGGAGTAGAAATAAAGGCGATGTTGCTGTGGCAATCATTCCGGAACTAATCGCGGCATTCATGCCGGCAGCGGCAATGGCATAGTGTGAACGCGGTATTGCATTTCGGAAGAATTAACGCAAGTTAACGTTAATCGTTAATCCGTTAATATGTGTAAAATTGCATCTTGCGTTAGTGAACTTATACAACCTATTGGTTTAGGTTCTGGAAGGTAACAGGTTAGGAACAAAACAAAATACTTGTATAATTCAAATGTGTAATTTAATCGTCGGGCATAAGCTGCATATTCCCCTTCATGAACATTAACATGTCGAAGTTCTCGTCTGAAGGCGAGGCTCGTTTTGGTGTTTAAATGTCTTTACTATATTATAATAACAACAAACAAACAAAACCCTCGTCACTAAGTAATGAAATGATGAAACGAAACAAATCTCTTCGCAGTTTTCTTTCTCACTTGCACGCGCCGGCAAAATATTAATCTAGTTTTGTTTTTGTTCCACTCGCTGCCACGCGCCGCCCGGCACTTGTCGTTCGTTTCATACTTGTCTGAACCTGTTTTTCGCGCCGCGCCGCCGTGCCGTGCGGTAACTATTTATTAGGCATTGGATTAACGATTAACGGACTTCTGCATATTAACGGAAGTTAACGTGTACGTTAACATTTTTAAAAGTTAACTTAAAAGTTAATCCGTTAATCAAAATGTTAACTTCGTTAATTAACGATTAACGGATTAACGAGTTAATGCCCAGCTATGTTATTTTAAATAGGTATACCCACCTATGTAAAATAACATTGGTGGAATAATGAATCTGTAAAGTTGGAAAAGTAGACCGTACCTATTGATGATTGGATTCTGAAACGCATGTTTTGCATTACCGCGTTTCTTGAACTCTAACGACCTCGACTGCTTCAACTAACAAAATTCTGCTGTAAACATCTGTTCAACAACTAGTTTCTGTTTTGAAATAGGACTACAAACATTGTTTTGTAACCTAGCCTAGGTATTGAAAGACCACACAATAGTGGTAGGTATAGGTAAGGTAGGTTTAACATGCTGACGTATCGTTTACCTAAGCAGTTATGACGTATAAGTACCTACATTTTAGTGTACAATAACGAATTACCTACAAGAATTACAAGAGATTTAGATTTCAATGTATACTTTTCTGTATGATAAAAACCGCAGAAAATGTGCAAAATGAAACTAGTTATATTTGTTATATTTATGTACCTAGGTAGGTACTTAATTTATGCCTTTTGTGTAATAAAGTCTGAATTTGGTACAAATAGCTCGTAAGCTCATCTAGTGCAATATTGACAATGAATGAATGGTGCAAGTTCAAAAACATTATTATTGGAACACTTATCATTTCAATAGAGTTTTCTTTATTTTTATCTTTTTGACTTCATTCATTTTTTGCACACTTGCAAGTCTTGTTTACCTTCGTCAGCCATCTGTTTCAGTACTTATAAGACTCCAAGACACTCACTACCTTTAGTTTATGCATTCCTAGTACAATATAAACTCAAAATTAATGTAACATTGTTTAAATTAAATTAATAACGGTTTATAAATCAAAATGTTTATAATAAAAGTAATTTATGTGTATTTATATTTTTTTCAAAACGTTCGGTGTATACTCGACGATAACTCAGACGGTGACGCGTATGACAATTCTAGTAAGGTTAGTTCCGAAAACAGAAAAAATTATTCTAAGGAACATGAATGCAAAAACCATAAGAATCGTAAGTTTTTTATAATTTTTGAATTATTGTGATTTTTCAATACGTTACTGTTGCTAGAAAGCTATAATGTGCGCAGTATATATTGCTACTATCTTGCCAACAACTTTTTTTTAGGGAATTTGAACTCCACGAGGGTTTGTGAATACCAGGAGATCAAATCAATTATAGCGGTTGATGAATACAAAAACACGCTTATCAATTACCCCTACGCAGCATCCATCCTGAGACAGGGATCGCACTATGCGAATGGAGCATTGGTGGATAAGAGATGGGTGCTAAGTAGTGCCGGCGAGTTCTACAAGTAATACTATAATTAGATTATTTCCAATATTATTTTCATTCGCTCAACAAATACTGGCATCAAAGTGTGAAAGTGATGGATATATTTGAGTCAGTTTCATCGTGGGTATTATTCTTTAGCATCCAGTCATAAATTCAAGCTTTCAACTACCTAACTTGCCTGAAAAAAGGTAGGTTTTACAGGGTCAGTGCACAAGTCAGTATCGGCGCCGACACTGCCGCCATCAGTTCAGTTCAGATCGTTCAGTTAGTCGTGGTAAGCTGAGTAGGTACGGTGAGTTTATTTTTCTCTTTTTCTCACTGACTTCACAAACGTGTAGTCAGTGAGAAAAAGAGAAAAATAAATTATTCATTTCATGTTGATTAAACTTCTATGCGTAACATTAGGGATTAATATGCTTCACCAGTGATGACTAATATTATAATAAACATCTTTACAGAAAAACTGATATTTGTTTTACTTTCAGCGTCCGCGAATCCATTAGGCTCTTTCGGGTGCGACTAGGGTCGGTGGACTGCAAAAAAGGTGGTACAGTGTTCCCAATAATATTGGTTCGGATCCATCCCTTGTATAACTATGGAAAGCCAAGCTTCGATCTAGCATTGCTGAGGCTGGCTAGACCTGTAACGACGACGTTAGTAATGAGACCAATTTCACTGTCAACACTTATTGATGTTGGAACAGTCGTTGAAGCAAAATTTATGACCACATACTGGCCGAGAATTGTTGTTAGTATTAATAATAATCATTCTATTGATTATGGAAGTTCTTTTTAATATTGTTATTTTTTTAGATAAATAACGTGATATTAACAATCTAATTAAATTTGAAGGTAAAGGGTAAAATTGTGCCCTTAACTGCGAAGGAACGAGTAAAGTTCAAAAACATGAGAATATCAACACAGGATTTGATACCATCTACTATATGCACTAGGATGGTGAAGAAGTTGAATGATACAAGTCTTTGTCTGAAACCGATTGAGAAATATCACAGTAGTAGATGTACGGTAAGATGCAGCCAGTGTCTTGGGCACGCTTCCGATTGCTACTGATTTGGACCAGTTGAGCTATCTATAAATCGTTTGCAACGGTTTGTCAACTGTATCATGTGTATTTTATAAATATTGTGAATATTGTAAATACTGTATTAGTTGTAATTTTCTTTGTGGATAAGATTTTGCCTTGCATTATTTTATGGCCAGATTGTATAGCTATATTATGGTTTTTGGTAGCTTGGAGCTTTGTTAGGTACAAAATAGCTTATGGAATGTTTTTTATTTCAGCCTGATGCAGGAGCTCCTATTATAGCCGAGGATGGGCTGTGGGGCATCACGTCAGGATGGGTGTCACCTAAGTGCCTATCGAAACCAAGCCCAACAGTTTTCACGAGGGTTTCTCCTGCTATTGTACGTTTTTGGATAGATTCGCAGCTGCTTCCATAAGCTAAAGATAAATCCTTGACATTGTTCTGAGTTTCTTGACATTCCCTTGCGTGTATGGTGAAAATAACGCTTACCACTTAATTTTTGTACTTTTTTACACGATCTAGATCACGATCGATTTTAGTTTCAATTTAAGCACATAAAGTCAACGGAGAGGACTACAACAACTTCATCAGAAATCATCTTTTTCTGAGACGAACACTTTGTAATAGCGTGTGCACACTATGCCCGGCATGAATGCCGCGATTAATTCCGGAATTATTGCCACAGCAACATCGCCTTTATTCTCACCAAAGAGCTAGGGAATGAACTTGGCGATGTTGCTGTAGCAATAATTCGGGCAGCGGCATGGGCATGTGTGAACGCGGTGTAGGAATAAAGGCGATGTTGCTGTGGCAATCATTCCAGAATTATTCGCGGCATTCATGCCGGCAGCGGCAATGGCATAGTGTGAACGCGGTATTACGCTATTGGATAGCGAGTGGCGCGGCGCGTGACGACATGACGATTAATTTTCATACAAACTGATAATTTAAACTGTGGCATTACAACGATGTAAATATTACTCTACTCAGCTCATACTGCCCTAGTACAATTTGGTAGAAATAACAGCTGATTTGTAAAATGATTGATGGCATAGACGCGCCCAAAAATGTATACCTACTTTTATTTTAGATAGCAGCTATCTAGGTTAATTTAAGGTATAATATACTGGAAATTGCCACATACATTATCTTTATGTTAATAGTTATAATGAATGTGAATATTTTTAAGTAGTTTTATGTCTAAACCAACACTTTCATAATATTATACTAATTTATTTGAAACAGTTTATTCATTTTAACTACCAACAAGATAGGTATTATATATGAACTAGCCGTCGAGCGCGGCGTTGCTCGCGTTCTACCCTTTAGAGTGTCACGTTTCAAAATTCCTTTCTTAGTGCACCCCTGCACTATATAAGGATACTACCCTCCAAATTTCATACCTCTACCTGCTAAGCAATTCTGCGATATTTTTAAATGATAATTGCTTGGTTACGTGATTTATCCGGACTTACTATTACGCCGATCTTACCAGAAGGCACTATATATCTCAAAAGTTTTGTAGTGAACCCTAGAGACAAACATTAAATGCAGTTGATGCACAGAAAAAGTAAAGTTTTCCTAGTAATGATTGATTACTTAGTAGTTATTTTCCAAAAATGGTTTCGTTCACGATAGCGTATTTATGAACTATAGTTTTAATTCGTATTTGATTATCCTATAACTTACCTATACGGTACAATAATTGTGATAGCATTGTGCTGTGTTTGAAGCCAAATGAAAGAACACAAATACACAACCTACAATATTAATAAACAAAGAGCGCACCTATGTACAGTGGCTGGTTGCAATACTAGGTAAATAAAGTAAATAAGTACCTAATAACAAATTTAATACCTAACTGAAGTCGTTCGAATATTAGTACTAGGCAACCATAGTTATTGAGGAGTGTTTTACAGCCAATACGACGCTGCTGACGATTGCAAAGTGGTTGGATTTCTCCAATGACGAAAGTGCGAATTGCAAAGCGGTTGGATTTCACTTTCAGTGGACGAAAGTGCTACAAGCTGACAACGTATCACCACTCGATAGTCCGTTATCGGACGCAGAGTTATCATGTGCCTCTCAGCTGTGTTCGGTGTAGGTATCTATGTATACGTATATCGCAGACACTTACGGACGGAGAGTCGGTATCGTGCGTGGCCATTGCTATTCCACAAACGGTGAGCACTGTTGCTATTATGATCTCCTAATACCTAAATGCTACATGTCAGGAACGTTTAACAACACGTTATGTTAGATAAAAGTAGCAGTTGCCATTAAACGATTGCTACCTACCTATTTATAATTTTAATAAGTGTTAGTTAAATAAAATAAGTAGGTACTTATGTAGGTAGTTACTTATTATTTAAACCGTATCTGTACCTAGCCTAGATCTCAAATTACCGAACTATCAACCCCTCTGTAGTGTTTGCATCTATTCAGTAGGTGTGTTACCCTATCTCACGTGCACGAGTGGCTAGGTAACTGTCAGTGTCAAACTCCCGACCTGTCAAGTGTCAATGTCTCCCGACGTGAGGGCGGGAGACGGAGGGGGAGTTAGCTGACTGGTACGGCCACGGACGGAGGCCGGTGGAAGACCAGCTCGGTGTATCAGTGAGCCAGGGATTAAAAGTACAGTATTCTATACCCTCCAAGGCTCCTTGTGAGTAGGTATGCCTACCAAAAATCATATTAGGTAGGTAGTGCATCTACTTTGCAAATTACAGTAAATGCATGCTTTTAAAAAGCACCACACAACGCAGCGCACAAATTTCTAATAACGGCATTGTCTGCTGCCGCAGAGCAGCGCCGCGAACTTCCGAGCTATTGTTTCAGCATTATCCATTTCATTCTCATTGTGGACGAGCTTGCTTTTTACCCCGGACCTAGTTTATTGAAGTTGGATAATGATTTCACGGCAAAACAAAACGACAGTGCCCAACGTCGTTGTCCTGAACATAGTAAAAATAATTATGTATACATTACCTACTAATATTTTGTGGTAGTAGGTAGTAGGTATCTATGCCTATTTATTCTCCTAGGGCCTAGGAGAATAAGTAGGCATACTTAATACATGTTACCTAGGTACCTACCTACCTAGGATCTAGGCAGATAGATCTACAATACGTAGGTAGGTACCTATTAGGTAAGTAACTGATGTAAAAAAGGGACAATAATTATTATCTTTATAATATAGGTACCTATCTAAACAGGCTAAAATCTAGGTTCAACGATTAGTTGATAGCCATTCTCTGGGCGCAGTACGAAGGCCCGCGGCGACAGTCTTGACGAAGTCTTGGTTGCTCGTGTTCTGTATCTTCTTAGAAACCGCAATAGGAAGACCTTGGCGGTTTGGATTGCAAAACGGGAACCTGGAATTCAGGAACAATAACAGTACAGCTTGATTTAGGTATACCTAATGGTTGGCACAGAAATATTTTATTGTCATAGACCCGTATTCTGATTTACCTACTGCTCAAGCACTCATCAAAACTTGATTAGAAGAGGACAGTATAGAATATATTATTCTGCTCGACTGCCCATATCTACCTACATAATAATAAAGGCCAGAAATTGTAGGCCAATAAAGGCCAGGCCAGCACATCAATTGTGTCTTGAAAGTGGCCACTAACCTGTATAGCAAAATTAGGTGGGTATATAGGTACCTTCCTTCTGTGAAGTAGGTAAGTATGGATTAAATAATATACCTTGTGAGCTGTGGGTAGAGACCTAAGGGAGGTCACTGTACCCATCAGTTTGAGTTCCGGATACCAGACTGTAATGTCCGGATGCGATGTGTATTGAACCGAACCTAGCAAGCTCGTTGAATTAGGTACGTACCTACTTCTATGCCATCTAAGTTTCTGGTGAGGTTCTCTTACCTATACAATGTCTAGGCCCAGTCCCAAACGGCAGATAGGTGTAAGGCACGATCTTAGGTTTGTTCTCGGGTGAGAACCGCTCCGGGTCACATTGGTTCGGGTTGGGCCAGTACTTCTCATCTCGGTGCAGGGAGTATATCGGCAGCCACACGTGGATGCCTGCTGGAGCCTGGAATACCATTGAATATCTAGAAACCTTTGCAGTTTTTTGGTTCTGGCTCAGAAGTCGAGAGGATTTGCTTTTGCTCAGCAACTGCTTAGATATTAGCATGAGCAAACTCCTCTTTAGCAAGTAAACTTGGTCGTAATAGTTGCTAAAGCTATGGTTTGGAACTAGATATCTATGGAAGCTTAGGCCAACCTTTGACTATGATTCAACCCTCCACAAAGGACCAACGAAAACCATGCTACTCGGCAGAAGATAGCTAGCAGGTAACTATTTACTAGGTAGTTTAGGTTGGTCCATGATTTTACTAACGTTGGTACTATTACCAAAAATCGTGGACCAACTTAAACTGGTTATTTTATTTTTGTTGATTTCATCCATGGCAAAATACTCACGACTAATCTGTCTTTGCTGCCAGGAGAAGTGGGCCCGAAATCGTAAGTGGCCACTGATCGTCGATCCACAGAACCCACAAGCGGCCATAGCCTCAATACTTCTGCAAACAAAAACACCCAGATCTCATCTCAAACGTCCACAAAACCAAAATCCTCGATGTTATAGCTGCTGATGATTATGACAGGTGCACGAGTAGATGAATGCTGAAATGGCATAGGGCAGTGTGAAATTGGTAAACGATTATGCATAAAATCATATCTAAGTCATATGTAGTCATACTTACCTAGATAGATACCTACCTACATAAATTATACTAGCGCAAGGCGCTAGGACAGTCAGGCCAATGGCTCGCTTAAAAAAACTCAAACAGACTGTGAATGATGATAATATAATTTTCGACCAAAACTCACCACTAACACACATATCAAGATACTCCAACCCCTGTAATTGCTCATACAAGTCCATTTCAGAGTCCAACGAATCTATCTTCCGCTGCAAATTCTCCTGAACCTCAGGGTTCGAAGCCATCTCGTATAGGAAGTAGTTGATCAGGTTCGCTGTGGTATCGAAGCCAGCAGAGTAGAAGAGCACAGCTTGTGCTACTAGGTCTACCTCGGAGAATGTCACCTCTGAAAAAAAAACCGCGCTATGCAACCTGTTGATACTTACTACACAGTTTATAACTATTGTAGCTACCTATCATTGTTCTTTATTTCATTGTAGGTAATTTTGTTCTTATAAAAAAAAAAAACTGTTTTTTTTTGACATTCTGACACATTTCGTATAGGTGATTTATAATGAACGATGGGATTCTAACGTAAATAGGTAGGTACCTACTAATAACTATAACTACAGAAAACTCAAATGGGAATTTTACGAAAGACCAGCTTTTTAAAACTGCCCTAAAAGATTTTACCTACTGAGGTTTCAAGGCAGCGCGGCCGTACATTTTACGTACAGACCTACCTCATTCGGACAGAAGTCAAGTCGTGGGCTAAATAGTATAATAAAGTAGGTACCTACATAATATCGGTGTAATACCTACCTACACCTAATTAAGCCCGTAATTACAGCACTCATTACCCCTACGCCGCCAGGGACTCTTTAGTTTCATTCAATTCTCAATCCAACATCATGCCATATTATTCTCTGAACTTGGTTCGTGAATGCAATGAATTGTATGCATGTGGGTCATGGCTGTCGGGGGCTGGGCAAACATTTCCAGATGCTGGCAATATTTATCTAGTGGCCGTTGTAGGTGGAAACTTGGCTTTCAACTTGGGCGAGAAACCGTTTCGGTATCGCTTTGTGGGAAATCAGTGAGTCGGTGGTTGTCAATAGCTCGGTTTAACCCGGCTTTGGTATTTTATTTTCAGATGTTGAGTTGAATGGTGAAGTAAAGTTGTGTTGTTGCCTGTTACTAGGTACCTACGGTAGGTATACCTATAGATATTCAGAGGTTCAGTCAAAACTTTTGAGTGAAAGCCCGTCTAAATTATAACGGGTTTCCGTACAAAAATTTCCAACATTTACGGTTGGAATTTTTTGAGACTACCACCCTATAGGGTTGCAAGAGGCAGGGTGTTTATGTTTATATACCGGTGATCTCTATGTCGTGTAAAAGCCGATAGGTAACCAACTTCCTACAGTTTACTTCAGACCCTAAGCATCCCTTCCGTAATTCTACAAAGAAGTCAAACTTTCTCACAAAACGCTCTGCACACCATCCGTCCCAGTTGAAATTCTACTCATTTCCATTCCTTGAGTCTCAGTCACAGCTCGGCATGTTAAATAAGTGCTTCTTAGGATTACGCGCTGTAATCCTGAACAATAGCTGTGTCAGGAGCACGTCATAATTAAATACGCGAATGTCTCGTCAATCAAAGTCGAAACTTCTCGGTAAGGGCGTGGCTCTAGAAAAAGAGGGTTAGAACCTTTGTTCTGCGAACTTTTATGAAAGTTAGGACTAGGTAAAGTAGCTTTTAACGGCACAAAATCTCTTCAGAAGTTCGGTTACAGAGCCGAATTCGATCCGTTACTTTTACAATCGGGTGTACTTATAGATTCGTGCTTTCGAAAAACTAACAAGGTATGAAACAGGGGTCAGAATTTGAATCACGTTTCATACAAAACGAGATTTTCAGTGTGTAATTTTGGTCAAAGTCAAAGTCAAAGTCAAAAAGCTTTTATTCAATAAAATCTCACGGATCACTTTGAATCGTCATTACGTTTTGTATGATTAGGTATGATTACAATTTTTTTATTTTTTTATTGGATGAGTTAGAGCTAGTTCGTCCCAAGCTTGTTTGTCTTCTAAATAATCTGATATTTTATAGTATGCTTTTGAAATAAGTCTTTGTTTTATTACGTTTTTGAAC
This sequence comes from Eulithis prunata, assembly GCA_918843925.1. NCBI lineage: Eukaryota > Metazoa > Arthropoda > Insecta > Lepidoptera > Geometridae > Eulithis > Eulithis prunata. The sequence goes on along the minus strand of OU974014.1, from coordinate 1,118,629 downwards.
TTGCCAATCGACAATTGAGACACATCACTTGGGATTTTGTTAAAGAAGCGTACACATTGCCCTTTGAAAGATAAAAATGGGTAAAATGGGAGTCCCGCTTCTTTTTTCGTAGGAACTACGTATTACATATTCTTTGCGTAAAACGAACACACTAAGCATGCTGGTAAGTTTTAAAACCGCTGTCACCACGCAGACACAATACACGCTCAGCGTTACAAATTAAACTTATCTTACTTTCCGGCGGGTTTGTGTCATTGTTGTTTCTGTCGCTATCCGAATCCTTCAGCTTCCCTGGAACCAAGAATTCAGATTACGCGATTTTTTATAGTATTTCTTATTTCTGGTTAAGAATAAGGTTGGGATTACCTTGGCAGAGATTGAAAGTGTTGAAATGGTTGGATGTTGTACATTGTCGGTATTCATGGCCTGTGAAGTTTGTTTTATTAGAGCCTCGGGAAAGTTTTGTTGAAACAGTTTTGCGCTTTTCTGAGTTTTAAGTTAACTGATTTCTTTGACCACCTTTTACACTAAATCTTAAAAGTGTTGGACCTATTACGGTCACCATTGACCATCTGTAGGGCTAATCTTAACCACCGCTGTTCCAAATTGGATCCGAATTTTGACAGATTTTGTGTCATTTTGTACTAAAAAACGACACGATCTCTGTCAAAATCTATGGATCCGGATTGGAACTGTGGTCGAAAGTAACCCACCTTCATCATAGCTACTTCTCCTTTTTTTTCTTGTGGCTCTTCGGTGGCCAGGGCTGCCACGAATTTGCAAATGCCAGTTTTTATTGGCGTTTTCTTTACTAATCTAAAGAAAAGGCGGAGATCTAGGAGTTAAGATCATAGCTACTCACTGAAGTACCTATTTCCTGCTGAAGTCCTGCTTTCTTGATAGATCCGTTAAAAACTGAACCAATTTTTTTAGGGATAGATTCTATTGTTAAAATAAGCACAGCAAAGATGATAGGTAGATAGATAGATGATATGAGTACCTTGAGCAGCATCCACAAGAATCTGGATGAAGTCAGGTCTTGGCGGCACCAGCCCCTCTCTCCTGGCCTTCATGGCTGAGGTGAAGAGTTGGCAGAACTGGTCCGTGTCCTTACTCGATATAATGCTGACTTTTAGTAGCTGTGGATGTAGAAATTTAAGCAAGTAAGCTCGTATGAGTTAGTGGCCAACTCTGTTGACGGAGTTTTAAGGCCGACTTAAGGCCTCCGTCATGGCTTAACGACTGCTAGAGCCAGGACCGCCAGTTTAACGTGCCCTCCGAAGCACGGGAGCGCTCAGATGTAAATGCCACTAACGGTAACCCATCCAAGTAGTGACCGCGCAGAACGATGCTTAACTTAGATAATCGGTGAAGATTGACTAAGCAAGCCTAGCCACGAGCGCTTCAAGAAGAAATTTAAGTTACAGATGCAAATAACGACGGTAAGTAGGTGCCCTTCTAATACTAAAACACTAAGTAGCCATTTAAAACTAAGTGTAACTGTTTCTATCTCTATCTCTATTCTATCTATCTCACCTCTTAGGGTCGATTCATACTAGCGCAGAGTCGAAGCGCATACTTATAGAAGCTGGTACCTTCATCAAACGAGTCAAGTTTGAATATCCAAAGAGTTTCAGTATCTGCGTGGTGTCTTGCACGATGGCCGTCTTGCCTAACCGAAAGATGCTGTTGTTAGGATCCTTCAGCGTGTCCACTGCGAAGCCGAATGCGCAGGAGGATATGACGTCATTCACGTATGGCATTGTGATCTGAGGAGTAAACATCATCATCATCATCATCAATATATATAAAACTCTTTTGAAGCTGACAGATAATCAACGCACAGCCTAAACCGTAAGTCCTAGAGGTATGAAATTTGGAGGGTAGTATCCTTATAAAGTATAGGGGCGCACTAAGAAAGGAATTTTGAAAAGTCGCACTCTAGAGGGCAACGCGAGGGAACGCGAACGCAAGCAACGCCGCGGGCGACGGCTAGTGCTGTATTTAAATAAATATTCTTGGACATATCACACAACGCTTTCTAGTCCCAAACTAAGCAAAGCTTGTACTATGGGAACTAGGTTGTTGATAGAATACTTACATACTTTAGGTATATTGTAAATACATACCTACTTATGATACATAAACACCCAGACACAGAACAAACATCTATGTTTGCCTCACACAAAATATGTTTGTTCTCGGTGGGGATCGAACCCACGACCCACAGTACGGAAAGCAAAGCTACTACCGACGGAGCTGTGACGGCTGTCATATAATACCTCATTCAGGCTCATTCAAAGTATCCTGTTGTTGCCAGTCCGATATAAACAAATTCATTTATAGGTAGGAATAAGCAGGGTGCATAACATCTAGAAAGATTTCAACAGCTTTTTAAGCCCTTACATCGTTCACGTCCATGGTAGTTTCTCCAACCACCTTTCCCTTCAGGTACTTCTCCACAGCCATGGCACTTTCCTCCATAAGCGGCATCATGCCCTTGCAGCGGGAGCTGGAAAATGCAGGCGTCACTGCTAACCGCATAGCTCGCCATTTTGGCCCTGTAATTCATTTATTTCCCTAATCAGTTAACCCAAAGATAGATCATCATTTCCCTGCCCTCCCACGCTAGATGCGTTCGGCACAACATGTTTTCTTCTTCCACTCACTCCTATCATTCGTCAATTCTGAATCTACTCCTCTCACATTCATATTCTCTTTCACACAATCCAACCTAAAAATATTAATAATCTAAAAATAGATAATTATATTTATTACTAGCTGTCGCCCGCGACTTGTCTTGTGTGGTAGCAGCATACGCATTATTTGGTTAAAATCTTTGAACCTAATTTTAGACGCTTTAGGGTGCGAGTTTTCAAAATTCCTTTCTTAATGCACCCCTACGCTATATAAGGATACTACATAGTAATATAATGTATATTATGATCTGTGATACTACCCTCAATCGGCTGTGCGTTGATTGTCAGTCAGCTTCAAAAAAGTTTTATATATTTAGAGATAAGACGAAGATTGATGACTAGCTTCCGCCCCCAACTATTTCCGCGTCCCGTTTGATCCTGTTGATTTTCGGGAATAAAAAATAGCATGAACTTAATATATTCCAAGTTGCAACACAAACATCCAAACATTTATGATATTAGTAAGATAGTTCATCAGACATGGTGAGACAGGTAGGTACCAAAATATCTCATCTGAGCCTTTAGATTTAAAAAAAATTAGGAAAGCCTACTAATATAGCTTGTATCTACCTACTTATGGTTGTACTAGCTGATACCCGCGACGTCGTACGCGTGCGAAACTTTCCACCAAAATATCTGTCAACCAACATACGATGAACCTCGTGCCAAAGGCTGCTTTTAGTTTAGAGAGGTCAAGCTGTATCTAAGAATCCACGTCTTTGATTTCAATAAAATATATTCTATGTTTCAATCCGGAAAAAGGGCTTCTGAATAGTATAAGTTTCATTGAAATTGGTCCATTAGATTCGCAAACAAACAAACAAACAGACAAACTCGATTTTCGGAAGCAGAATAGTTTATTTAGTAGATCTGAATATTTAGTTTAACAATATCTTTCATTTTAGTTTTTTTCTTTTTTACAGTTTTATAATAGTACTAGCCGTCGACCGCGGCGTTTCAAAATTCCTTTCTTAGTACGCCCCTACATTATATAAGGATCCTACCTTCCAAATTGCATACCTCTAGGACTTATAGTTTAGGCTGTGCGTTGATTCTAAGTCAGCTTCAAAAGAGTTTTATATATTGACTAGCCGTCTCCCGCGGCGTTGCCCGCGTTAGAGTGTGACTTTTCAAAATTCCTTTCTTAGTGCGCCCCTACACTATATAAGGAACCTACCCTCCAAATTTCATACCTCTAGGACTTATAGTTTAGGCTGTGCATTGATTCTCTGTCAGCTTCAAAAGAGTTTTATATATATTGATGATGATGATAGATGATAGATAGATAGATATATGTAGATAGATGAAGTGGCGGTAACTTGGTTAACTGAAGCTTTTAGTTCATTACAGCCTAGTTTACGATGTAAACACGTTATCCCTTTTAATCTAATCATTAGGCTCATTATACACTAAGCCGAGATGAAAGGAGTGGAAAATCAAACAAGCCTTGATTCAATTATTCAATTTCACGCGTGTTTGCTTCTCTCGTACCTGTGAGATAAAGGATCTTACATGAGCTTCTTAGGGATAAAAAGCTGTTTTTATTTAAAAAAAAACCGGGTTTTATGCAGTGAGATTTTATACCAATTTTTTTTTTATTAGCTAGGAACATGGTATAAGTAGGATTTTTTACCGTTTTTCTGTCGACGATTATGAAACATACTGATTTTATCAAGATGTAGGTACACCTATGGAACCCTTATGCCCATATTATGCTCATCAACTGTTCAAACACTGATTTGATTCCGGACTCAGATTAACTGAGTACTTACAGATTCAGACCTAAATCGAGACTCAAGTCGGGTTCTTATTCCGAAAACACAACAAAATCTCTATACAAGCGTTTTACTTAGAAAAATTACATCTATGCTCAATCACAGGTTTCGATGCTTGAATGTTTCAAACTTGGCTGAACTTTACTTAAATATTCGACACTCAAGCAACGTTTCGGAATCGAAGCTCGACTCCAGCATGCGTACTGCGTAGGCCCTTAGTGCGCGAGTCCGATTCGGACTTAGACAGTGTTCTTTTATTTTTACCCCAAATTAATTTTGTTGATTTGACTTTCACAAAGAAAGTGCACTGTGTAGCATAAAATAATTTAAATGTATAAAATTAAAACCACATTTTATATCTCGCAGAGTCAATGAACTCATTAGTGATGACTCAGTGGAGTTCCGGGCTCGATGTGAATAACCATTAACCCTCGGTACATAGTAAAAGCAGGTCCCTACGTAAAAAGTTTCCTACTGAAATTATCTAATTGAGAAAGATACCTAGAGATCTCGAACTATGTAACTAGACAATAATAATAAATTCTGGATTCGAACCTAATTTTTTTATTGTGTCGGCCTGATAAAGGTTTCTACCCCTCGAATTCACAAAAAATGTCTCGGCTCGGCGTCTGTTAATTCGGAGGTGAGTCTCCTACGCTCAAAAACACAAGTTTCTCAGTGAAACCTGTCAAAAGCAGTATCTATTCAGACTTAAGCATTGGTTCAGCATACAAGTCCAGTCAATAAACTACCACTAGCAAAGCGCTCATTAGTAGGTACATCTCGTGCGATGCGACAATAAATCACTCAACAAACGCCTCTAGTTTCATTGTAATAGAGTACCTTTCAGCATGATGATGTTCCTCCCAAACAGAGGGTCGCAGTCCTCATCGATGACAATCCCGCGATCTGAGAACATGTTGAAATCCCGGACCGTGATCTGTCGTATCAGTTCCGGGTCCCGGGGCACTATGGTTGGGACAAGGTATTGGTAGAGTCCAAAATATCTGAGAATCACGAAACATTACTTTTAGTGACGACTTCCTTGGCTGGAGACTAACTGACAACTAAATCAGACTGGCGAAACTCTCGAACTAGAATCGTGCTTTCGAAAAACGAACAACGTATGAAACGGGGGTCAAAATTTGAATCACGTTTCATACAAAACGAGATTTTTAGTGTGTAATTTTGGTAGGTGGCGTATTCTTTGAACTAAATGATAAACTCTTTCATTGCAGTCCGACTGATCTCCCTGAGGTATAGGTTTGGCTTCAGCAACAGGGTAAATGTTTGTTTTGGGTGTACTTACTTAGTTATCAGACATGATACAAAGAAGCTTGAATTTCGGTATTGAGACATTAATGGTTTATTCATATTGGTTTTCTAAAGCTCCGCTAGTTAAAATGACGCTAAAATGACGGAAGGTTATCAACAAAGAATTTAAAAAAACTTCAAACTTCGAAAAAAAATTCAGCTATGTACGAATATAATATAAAATAACTGTTGCTAAGTTTTGAAATAAACCAACAACCTTTCGTTCTTGAATTTTTCATATCCAGCCGAAATAGTCTCGACAAAATTTTCCTTTCCAAACGTGGCAGCTGCCAGATTTCCCAGGAACGGTATTGGAGGGGGAGTTTTTACACCCCTTTGTTGAAAGTATCGTAATCGATACCGAGAATAAACGTACAGGCACATCACTATTATCCATATCAAATACCACATCTCTATAAAACACTTCAAACTTAAATTCGAAAAGCGAACACACACACAGTCGCAAATTTTATTTTTATTTTGCACTGGCCGGTGATAATTTTGACGTAATAAAAAGTATGCAAAGAGGTATTACACGCGCGAACGTTTTGGACTGAACACCGGAACAGCAAGAGATATTTCGAAAGAGGGGGGATTAGAAAGTGGTAGAGTGGGATGCCGGTCAACGTGGTCAATGTTGATGCCACCTTACGATTATGTAAGAAGAAACTCCCAAGTCTAAGGTGGACTTTGTTATGAATGAAAGTGAAAATACTTAACCTGTATAAATTATTCTAAGTCTGCGCCACTACTAGAGTAGAGACTCCTACGTCGTCGTTGCGTTGCTAGAATTGAAGTTGTAATTTTAAAATATGTTTCGAGTGAACGTGAAACCATAAAAAAAAAATTGGCTTCCTCACCTGTCTGTTTTTAACCTATTTTTTTAACGTTATAATTTTGTACTTGCTTACTTTATTTTTTTTTATATTAACAAGCCGATGATGTTTCTATTGTACCTTTCTGTGTGTGTTCTGTCAAATAAAGTTTTTTCATACATCATATACCTACTAATATTATAAATGTGAATGTAAGTTTGTTTGTTACTCTTTCACGCGAAAACTACTTAACCGATCATCATGAACCTTTGTACCTACATACAGGGTGTTACCAGACCACTTCCGAAAACTTGGAGGTTCCAATCAGACCATGATACTGAAAACATTAAGCGAAAAAATCGCGAAAAAAAAAATTGACTTGACTATCTCTTTTTAATTTTTTTTCTAGTTACATACACACAGTACAACATAATAAGACATATCTACCTAATTATCTCATTTAAAAAAGCAAAAAAACAAATAAAATAAATAAAGCAGCAATGTACACGCAGCACGCAGATTACGTCTACTACAGCATGAACAGCTGAGAGTTCATCGCGGGTCATTCAAGTACGCGACGTGCGAGCGACCTACGTTAGTACCTACCTACGTTAGTAGCCACTTACGACACAGAATAAATAATAGTACTACGTCTCGACCTTACCTACGTGAATGCGTACATTGCGGGCTGGCGAAATAAATACAAATCTTTAAACATTGTTTTCTCCGGCTATAATTATTTTTCAGGATAACTGATTTGTGGTTGGGTTTTGGTGTGCTGTAGCTCCCCCTTTCGTTTTCGGAAGTGGTCTGGTAACACCCTGTATATATTCTTGGAGGTATGAGAAGTAACATAGGATACTTTTTATCCCGGAAAATAAACGGAATCCAATGGGACGCGAACGAAGTCGCGGGCGGAAGCTAGTTTAATATAAATTCGGAGCTTGAAGGATATGCATTGAACACTGAATAAACTCTTACGCCATCTCAAGATATTTGAGCAAGTACACAATGTAACATTTGGGGCCACACGTCATTCTGTTTACAATAATATTTCAACAGTGTATTCGTGATAGAAGATGGCGGATATATAGAGAGTGCTGGCGGAAATATTCCCGTTCTTCCGTGACTTATACGAGCAATAATGTAAGGAAATAGTGTTTTCCCTCCGTTGAATATGTTCTTTATTTCTTTGCTTTTCATTACGAGTGACTATTCAGGGATTCCTGGCTTTCAGACGTGAAGATTGGGCTACTCGGGTTATGTGCTAAACAATATTGAAGCCCTCGGTGAAAAATAGATCTATACCTATCAAAGTTTAAACTTTGAAACTATTTCGTCAAAGAGGTTAACCTCTTTGACGAAATAGTAAATATTCTTGGACACACCTTGGCAAACTAAGCAAAGCTTGTACTATGGGAACTAGATTGCTGATAGAATACTTAAAATACATTTTTTTTTGTAAATACATACCTACTTATAAACGATAAATAGACAAAGACCAAGACGTAGAACAAACATCTATGTTTGCCACACACAAATGTTTGTTCTCGGTGGGGATCGAACCCACAACCCACAGAACGGAAGGCAGAGCTATAAACTGAGCCTGAAGACTATGAATAAGCTATGTTGTCAATGTAATATAGGTACCTCTATTAGGCCAAAACTAAGAGATAGATTGAGTATGTGTAGTGGGTAGTGTAAAAAGGTTCGTACTACTACCATTTTTCTTATCTACTTTTTAATCATGGGGGATAGGTCTTCCGTGATATCACCGTACGGCCCTGGCGGAAGACCAGCGTTGGTTGCCAGTCATCCAACATATGCTCAGCCAGGGTACGTTTTTACGGCACACTAGATTTCCTTTGTACCTAGTTCACTTATACTTTACTTTACTTAGCGCATAGTTTTTAGTTTAGTTAGTATTTAATTAGTATGTATTTGTTTCTGTTCTATGTAGTATGTGTCGTAAATAAGAAGTATGCTTATTCTTATTCTTATTCTATTCTTAGTATTGTGAATGACTATTTGGTCAATCATGCGCTGTACATAATTAATTATAGAAGTAGTATTCCAGTCCCAGCGATCGAATCCAGCGTGAATAATGTAAACCTGCACTGAAACGTACCTATTCCAGTCCGATATTTTCTAAAAGAATTATTGAAAGACTAGCCGCTCGCGACGTTGCTCGCGTTCTAGACCCTTTAGAGTGATGACTTTTAAAAATTCCTTTCTTAGTGCATCCATACACTTTATAAGGATACTACCCTCCAAATTTCTTACCTCTAGGACTTATAGTTTAGGCTGTGCGTTGATTGTCAGTCAGTTTCAAAAGAGTTTTATTATATTTAGAATATTCGAATAGTAAAAAGATATTCATCTACTTTACTTCGCTGGATAACTGGAATGCGAACTCATTTGACTGGTATTTGTATACCTACCTCATGTTGTGATGTGTACCACGCCTTATACTTCATCATAATAATCATAATAATTTGCTTCACAGATCTACGAACGAAAACTTTTCAATTTAGTTTTGAATAGCTCCCCAAAGCGGCATTTTCCATTGCCTTTGAGACGGAACGGACGCTTTAAATCAGCCGCCTTGCATTAAAGTTGCTTTCTGCCGCACTCAGTGTCACCAGTTTTTATTAATTTCAATTGATTTGTTGATCAAACTAACCGGAGCGATTATAAAAACGCGACATTATAGTCTTGCCTATTTTAATTCTAATTATTTTTTACGATATTTTTTTGTTATCTTATTTCTTTGCTACTTAGTTTAATTTTGATTATTTTCCTACATAGTGTACTTATTAATGCAATAACTAAAATAAATGGCAGATGAAAGGGTATAGGTAATGGACTGTATTGTACTACCTAGATTCACACAAACAGGACAAAGAATCCTAATGCGTGTGGTTGTGAGTTTCTGACAGATTAGGAATTATTTATTCCCGTTTTCCTCCAGTGGCTCGAGGCTCGTGGCTGTTGCTCGAGGCTCACTTTTTAATAAACGTTTCATTCAAATGACGTCTCTGAGTGGGGACGTTCACGGAATTTAACTTCTCGGTTAGTCAGGTGGGTTAATGTGAAAGCTTTGTTAGTTTGAACCAACAGCTTTCTGTATAATTAGCTACTTAGCTTTTGGGTACATTTTCAGCCACCAGCATATATTTAATCAAACATAATTATATATTTTAGGCTCGTATGCTCTAAGTTTGCTCAAGGTTGAAACGAGGGCTAAAGCTTTGGTTTCGCGATCGTAACACACAATGCTGCGACCTTGTCTTTCCTGTGGATATGACTGACTATGCTGAGAGGATGGTATAAGTGCTGGGCAAGCCTACTCCATCTAAACATTGTCCCAGGCACTACAGGGTGTCGTTAAGTGTAGGCATCAATTGCCTCCTGACGCTGTATTAATCATCTTCAATAGATGTAAAGGCTTATTTATTTTTATGTAGAGACATAGATAGTAGATACTCTTTCAGAAACATTCATAAAAATCTCATCAACGTAACGACACCGAACAATGCAAATAAAATATTTATTTTCCACTGAATCTCTTTCAAAAATCTTCTGCGAGTAAAAGCCGGAGGCATGAACCAGACATTTGCAATAGCAAAGACGAATATTCAATATTTCTTTGAGGAATGAATAATTTTATTATTGGTGCATGCCACAGTTCTTTTAATAAAAGTTTCCGGTTATATAACAGTTAAATCTATAAGGATATGTATGTATATATATATGTACCTACTATGCATGTAGATGATGTAGCTACAGAAGTGGAAATATTTCATTTCGAATGCGCAATGCGATGCGGTTGCGTTGTCATTTCATGAAACAGACGAAATAAAAGTTTATGAAATGAATTCCGCCATAAACTCTACATAACTACGCGATTCGGATTTTCCTTTTTATTTTGCTGAACTCAGAGTATTTTCGTGCCGTAGCTTGGTAGGTAACCAAATGAAAGTAGTCCAGCCTTTTATCTAGCTATGCTATTTCAAGAGAGGCTTTGGCAGACCAGCAGTCAGATACGCAAGCAAGCTCGTATATTTTTTTTTTTTAATGTTATACCTAACTAGCAGACGAGCGGGCGGGCCACCTGATGGAAAGTTAGTGGTCAACTCTGGTGACGGAGTTTTTAGGCCGCTCTAAGGCCTCCGTCGAGGCTTAACGACTGCTAGAGTCGGGACCGACAGTTTAACGTGCCCTCCGAAGCACGGAAGCGCTCAGATGTAAATGCCACTAACGGTCACCAATTCAAATAGTGACCGCGCAGAACGTCGCTTAACTTAGATAATCAGGAAAGATTGACTAAGCTGGCTACGCCACGAGCGCTTCAACACTGAACAGCCAGATACAGATACGTACAGGAGAAGGTCTGAATGCAAAAGGCCAAAAATAGACACGAGTGGCGTTTGAAGGAGGAGGCTTATGCCCGCAGTGGGTCACTACAAGCTACCTATGATGATGATAATGATGCTATGCTAGGACTATAAGTTATTATATCTCTAGCAAAAATATATTTTTTTGGGATTTAGTTGGGATGTCATGAGAGTCACAAAATAGCAGAAAAAGTCAGGTCAATCACTTCTAGGTCTTAGGTGCTTAGTAAATACATTGGACGTATGAAAGACAAGATAGATACATAGTCGGTTGTTCCTGTTGACAACACGGCAAACGGGCCTCCAATTTTGCAGTTAATTTAATTATTCATGCCTAAAAGGTCTACCGTTCGGTCTGCCTCATGCTCTGACCTGGAATTGAGTAAAAATTTATGTCAACGAAGTAACTTCAAAGCTTGCTAGTCTCAAGTTCTTTAGATTTTGTACAACAACTGAAGAGTTTCTACTCTACAGTTCTTGGAGAGTGGAGTAGAGTAGAGTTTCTACTCAAAATAAATATAAATCAGATAAATTATAGTTTTCGTCGAGGATACCGAAGTTAAACGGCAAAACTATGCCATACTCCATACTAATATTATAAATGCGAAAGTAACTCTGTCTGTTTCGCTTTCACGCCAAAACTACTGAACCGATTTGAATGAAATCTGGTACACAGATAGTCTACACTACAGCCTGAGAAAAGACATAGGCTACTTTTTAATGCGGAAAAAGGGTTGTGAGGCGTTGAAAGGCGGGGATGGAAAGTTGTATGGAAGTAATAAAAAATGCTACCCAAAGACCCTGTTCCACGCGGACGAAGTCGCGGGCCCAGCTAGTAAGTAATAATATGTATATTGATCGTATAAACTGTCGTAATCAATATATATAAAACTCTTTTGAAGGTGACTTAGAATCAACGCACAGCCTAAACCATAAGTCCTAGAGGTATGAAATTTAGAGGGTATTCCTTATATAGTGTAGGGGTGCACTAAGAAAGGAATTTTGAAACGTCACACTCGAAAGGGTAGAACGCGAGCAACGCCGCGGGCGACGTCTAGTATAATAATATAAGCGCCAGCTGTTTTTTCATAATCTGCGACAAGACACGAAACTTCGACGCTGATGGTATTGAAGAATTCCATTTTGCGCACCAAGAACTTCCGCACCTACGCTATTCCACTTTTGCGCACCAATCACATAGACATAGACATAGACAGGCATTTATTTGCTTATAAAGTAACACACAAAATACACCACCAGAACTAAACTAACAACACTATAAAAAACAAAAATTACACAGAAAGAAAAATGAGATAAGTGGATTCAGTAGGTAGCTAGGTAAGCTGGCAAGTGTTTGTGTGCTACAGCAGCAAACGGGTTTCGACTCAGCGTATGCCTCACCACCCAATGGTAGTTATGCGCTGTTATTCTGTCGAAACCATCAGCCAATAGACCCTGTGAAAACCTATTGTGTAGTGTTCATAAAGTAATGTGTGTTAAGGTTTGAAAAAGTGTCAAGATGTGAAAAGTTATAACGTGTGTCTGGAAGGTTCTTCTGGTACGCCAGTCTCTTGAGAGTGTGGTTGAAAAGAATCACCATGTTAGGTACCTTTGAATCGACTTTCATTAAATATAACAAGGCCGTATCTTTACCGCAGAGTAAATAGCATCCAAAGTCTTTTTATTTACTTGTCATCTTCCCGACCCTAAACTTCCCGTCCTGCAAAGCGTCTACCTACCTACCATGCGGCAATTTACTTAATCCTCTGAGCTGCGTAACACGATTTAGGGCAATAACCAAATCCGCAAACAATGGAACTCCCGACGGCATTTCGTTTTGTGTAAGTTATATAAAACGCAAATTCGTTGAGCCCTAAACTTAATTATAAGGTAGCAGTCAGGGCCGCTGAGGGGTCTGAGCCCTGAGTCTGTGCATTTGTTTTGACTTTCGACTCGAGTATAGCACACGCAAACGCATTCGCTAAGCGATACATTTTGTTGGCAATTGCACAATTCCCAAATCTCCCGCTAGAGGCGCTTATTCGGATTTTTACAAAATTTCTAGATCTTTACGTCTCAGAGTGATGGACGCAGTGCATTGCCTTACAGGGCACGTCCTCATTGGACTTGCTCTGTGGGGTAATGCATTGTTATAGGCAAAAGTTACTACTTAACATCAGGTAAGCTATCAGCTTGTTCCATTACTTTTATCATAAAAAAAACCAAAAAAATAAATCTCGTTTTGCGAATGCGTTTGCGTGTGCTATACTCGAGTAGAAAGTTAAAATAAATGCACAGACTCGGGGCTCTGACCAAAGCCCATGAACGACAGAATTCTTATGTTTACTTGCTGCAAAATACACACGAAAACGATCATCTGGTTTCTGCAAACCAGAAGTTTTAAAGAAGAAAACTATCATAAGATAGGTAATAGGTATAATATAAAATTTATAAGTTTAAAAACTGGAAAAACCGACTTCAATTTGATACGCCTTCACCATCAGATGATGATGATGATGTTGGCAGTTCATTCAGACTGTTCTATTGATCGTAAACACCACAGAAAAGTCTTAAAAAATCCCAAATACGCGCATGTCATGTAGGTACCTACGTGGATAACGTGTTTTTTCCACTTTTTCTTATTTAACTTCCAAACTACTGAACCGATTTTGATGTTATGTTGTATGCTATGCATGAAGATGGGCCAAAATGTCTAAATGTATGACATTAGCTCTCAGCTGATGTCGTGTAGGTGTCGTGTCCCGGCGAAAAAACCGGCGATGATATTATGCCCGTCAGTTTAACCTTCTTAATCCCTCTCTGTATCAACGAATACTTTTTTAACATAGATTACTTTTCCTTTTTAATACCGCGTTCACACTATGCCACTGCCGCTGCCGGCATGAATGTCGCGATTAATTCCAGAATGATTGCCACAGCAACATCGCCTTTATTCCTACACCGCGTTCGCACATGCCCATGCCGCTGCCCGAATTATTGCCGCGATTAATTCCGGAATTATTGCCACAGCAACATCGCCAAGTTCATGCCCTAGCTCTTTGGTGAGAATAAAGGCGATGTTGCTGTGGCAATCATTCCGGAATTAATCGCGGCATTCATGCCGGGCATAGTGTGCACGCGCTATAAAATATTTGGGGTTAATCTAATTCCTTCTATTTGATTGTATTTACTCAACTCTTTTGAAACTTCGGAATCGCGTGGGTACTACCTAGACCTCTGACTGATAAATTATACAGGAAAGCTTCATTTCATGAACTTTATTTGATCTAAAAAGGAATTAAAAGAGAAGAAAGAGATCGCTATTTAGCGATAAGGCCGCCCATTGTACATTTAATGCAACCCGTTTTGTTTATATCATAGGAATATGTTTCGGTGTTATTTATGTACAATAAAGCGTTTTCATTCATTCATTCATTCATTAAATGAGCTTCATCAATTTTCTTACAAAGGAGAGGAGAATGAATGTGCGTCGTGCCACTGGGCACCGACCACGCATGCCTGGAGTTGCAGCATCAACAGAACCCTCGCTAAATGCCAAACGGGCAGATCGTGAGAAAAGAAGGATTTAAAAAAAAAAATAGTGTCGACTACTGGTACTAGTAACTGGCACAAGTAACTGACGCGAGTGACTGTACTTCCGCTTATCAACTGCCTTAGAGTACCAATTAGTTACTAGGGTAGGTACCTACGCGAATATTACATCACGTCTGTGATTGGGTAACCTTGCTAACTAGGGGTTTGTTGAGATTAAAGATTAGTTAGATAGTATCTATTGGTTTTACCGAAGAGGAGGTTAGCTCTTCCTATGAATATTATTATTTTCCGTAAATGTTGAAAAGTCTGTGAAATTTAAGATAAGATAATGTTTATTTAGCAACCGCATAGAAAATAATGTAAAGAAAAATCTAAGAAACAAAATAAAAACTGAAATTAGTTTTTTTTTGTATGATAAAAGTAATGGAACAAGCTGATAGCTCACCTGATGTTAAGTGATAACTTCTGCCTATAACAATGCATTACCTCGCAGAGCAAGTCCAATGAGGACGTGCCCGATCGGCCAAATCTGATTGTTCTTTCTGATTTTATGGAGGTTAGCATTATATTTAAGTATCTGTTGCCATGGGTCTCATCCTTGTATCAGATAGCGTTGATATTTTACTGTCGGCTCCCGTACTAGTATATCCGGACTCAATACGCCTTCAAAAAGCTTAGATTGCCAACGGCTTTGAAAGATGATCCTTTTGCGAAGAGTTTCGAAACTGTGCGGATATATAACCCGATAGGCGGTTAAAGATACCTTTTCTGAAGAGTGCTAACGGAGTTCTGATTCAAACATCCCATCTGACCCTACATTTACATCATGAAACCTTAAAAAAACACTGGCACGTTAATTAGGTATGGTTTTATAACAGATTGAATGATAAAACAAAACCAGTGTTCTCTCTTGAAAGGTCCTGATTTTCCAAACTTTTGCTGTCAGTTTGTTGGTCCGTACGTCTGTCTGCCACAAGGCTTAGGTTGGTACCTACTAAACATCTTGATCACTATAGCCTGAAGCAGTTTACTTTTCGCATCTGCACGGATGTAAGGGTGACTGAAATCTTCAGGGTTTAGACCATGCTCTATATTGATCACCACGCGAACAAAGCTGCGCGTAAAGTCTAGTTCTCTATATTTTCCAATTATGTGTTTGTCCATTTGGTTTGTACCAATCGAACAAGGGATCGGCAAACGCTTGTGATCTCGGAGCGTTCAATATAATTGATACAGCGAGTTCGTTTCTCGTTCATGTTCGATTCACTGGAGTTCATTTAAGTTTTGTGATGTGCTTTTAGTAAAGCCAGAGCTTCATGCTCACTATGAATCGAGTATACTCGAGAAACTAGTTTACTTACTGATTTTTATGTCTATCTATCTATACTATTAAAAAACTGTAAAAAAGCCAAAAACAAAATTAAAGATATGGATAAACTAAATATGCAGATCTACTAAATAAACGATTCTGATTCCGAAAATCGAGTTTCTCTATTTATCTGTTTGTTTGTTCGCGGATCACGCCTTAACTACTGGCACAATTTCAATGAAACTTATACCATTCAGAAGCTTCTTTTCCGGATTGAAACATGGGCTATATTTTATTGAAATTAAAGAGATTCTTAGATACAGCTTGAACTCTCTAAACCAAAAGCAGCCATTTGCTACAAGGTTCATCGTATACTGGTTGACAGATATTTTAATGGAAAGTTTCGGACGCGTACGAAGTCGCGGGTATCAGCTAGTATTTCTATGAATATCTTCCGTAGCTGGCACGTCGTATGGCTACGGGCCGAGCAGTGACATGACTCGGTGGCATGTGGCCTTTTGCTCTATGTATGTACGTACATGCATGGCACGGGAATCATGCCTTAGCAAAATGCGCGTAATATTACGCAATCAAAATCGAATTTATAGTCAAACCGGGCCTATTGGTGAAATTGCTAAATTGCTAACAGCATTGGAGCCAATTTTCTCATTAATTACTGAAATAATCGAACGTTTCAATAAATACGTCTATCGAATGCAAATACGCGTGTTTTGGTATAAGCTTTTCTATTCTGTACACAAGCTTTGTTTTTCTTTATGGTGGTATCAAAATAACGCCTTAAGTACCATCACCAAGTAACGAGGTACATATCATCAGCTCTAGAATTTTGTACTGAGCCCATACTTATCACATACTTCGGACATTCACAGACGGCGGTTTTTGTGCATGTACAAATGAGTAGAACAGTAAATTTATTTTAGGTTCATATCATCAAGTGGCAATAAGATTATTTCCCCCAAATTGGTAAAATAAATTAGTATGGAAATCGAACCACCTTAATGTAACCACACGCTCGCAAAGCAATTTAAATAGCTATATCATATTTTGCTTAACATTTTTTTACCTGACTGTACTCAATGGCTTCCTTAATTTGATGTTGTCCGAATCGTCACAACAAAAATGATTAAAATCAAAAGTGACAATTGGGACAATTTTGTCCGTATATTTTGTCCAAATCGTCACTAAGTCATTACTGCTAGCATCACTATCCACACCTCAAATTGACTAAACTTCTCTTGCCCTAGTTCTAGCAGACAGAATGGACTGAATTTGTAAAGACCAAACCCTTCACCGGTCATTTTCATAATTTAACTATTCATATCTCATGCTTCTCATCTCTCTCTTCTCATATCTCATCTTCAAATCTTCATGCTTCTGTCCATCCAAAGGTTGTCTGGAAGGGATCGCTTATAGCGATAAGACCGCCTATTGTACCTCATACTTATAACTTATTTCTCTTTTATTGTTTTTCTTTTTTTCTTGGTGTGCAATAAAGAATATATCTATCTATCTATCTATCTATCTATCTCCACCTTTTGTTAAAATCTTAGTAAACAAGTAAACGCCAATAAACATTAGCAAATTCGTGGCAACCCTAGTCACCAAACAGCCACAAGAAAAAGAAGAAGAAGACCGATCCCCTAAAAGGAGATTGTTTTACCTAATTCGATCCTGACATTCCACTGCACGAATAAATTCGCAGCAAACTCCTAACCTCGTAGTACGAACATGCATTGTCTCTTCCATTCCGAGCGAAATCCCGTGTCACCAGTGTGTTTAGCTCGGAAGAACGCAACCCGAAAACTCCACTCAAAACCCAATCAGCGTACAGCAGCGCCTGAAAAGTGCAAAAAGAGCGGATTCAATTATTGGCACGTCCAAACCGTGCAAGCGGGCCGGACTAAGGACACATTATTCAGGGGGAAATCTTGATGGCAAAGTATACGTGATGGAACCAGCCGATGAACAATCCATCAATCCATCTTTCTGGGACTGCACCGGCGGGGCACTCATATACTTACTCGTACTTTTCAAACCAGAACACAGCAATGTAATCATCACTGCTTGGCGACAAAGACCTGGAGATAGTACATGGTAGTAAGTAGTGGTTCGGTAACTATTTCACAAAAAGCCGCCCTACCAGGCCTCAAAACGAAATGAATCAACAGCCAGACACAACTAAGGTTGTACTAAGAAACTTTCATTTATTTACAAAGAAAATTACAACTAATACAGTATTTACAATATTTACAATATTTACCAAATACACATGGAACAGTTGAGCTATCTACAAACCGTTGCAAACGATTTATAGATAGCTCAACTGGTCCAAATCAGTACCAATCGGAAGCGTGCCCAAGACACTGGCTGCATTGCCGCGCTGAATAGCAATGCTGATAAGTATAAATATATATATCTGTATATACTGTACTAAGTATATACAGAATTTGGTGAATCTATTACTTATTAGCCCCCCTTTTCCTAGTACCTACCTTAGATCCGGCCCTGGGAAGAGTTAATAAAAGCGTGTGTCGATGCCGCCGCTAACTTCGATCCAACGGAAATAAAATGAAATCTTCCAGTCGGTTTCTTCGGACCATTCAGCTTTTCAGTGGCACATAAGCTCTCGTTCTCTATACATAAGACTAAGGATTTTATAAGTTTAGTACGTATAGTATAATAATTTTTACGGATTTTTTTTTTTCAAAATATGAGCGCAAGTGGGAGGACGGTACGTCCTTCAGCTACCCTAAATGCTTGTCTGGGTTGGAACGGTCAAAACTGTCTGGCTGATGAGAAAACACCATCTTATTATTTCCCAAATGTCATAATATAAAAATCAGCTTTTATACTATAACGTAAGTAGAGTTATAATTTAATCAGTATTAACCCGAGGGGTAGCCACGATGTTAAGTGTCTGGCAATGCATGACGTGATTTTATATAATTATTTTGAAGGAAATATCAAAAAAACACCCTTTATAATTTGACGAAAGTAAGGTGTTTTTTCCACACCTTTAGTACCGCTTGCCTGCCAAAGCCATGATGAGCCAAACTTCTCGATGGTCCATCGGTTCTTACGTGTGTTGGGAGCATACACTGACAAACTTTCAGCCTTTATAAAATAACGAAGGTCTGGCGTTCACTGGCTCTTGTATTATCTGTACTGACACCAGCCACCCATAAGTACAATTCAAAGTTTCTTATTATTCAAACCGGAACACAGCAAGGCGAGCAACACTGCTTAACATCAGGTGAGATTGTAAAATTGTGTATAAAAAAAAACACTTTTTCGAGGCAGAAATTACTTAGTAGTACTTACTTCCTTCGAACCTTTCACAAGAAGCTCTATTGCTTTGTATTCGGGTCTTCTTGGTCCACCGACTGCCTACAACCTTTACTACGTCGGCGTCGTCGGCTTATCGGTAGGGGGGCTTATTCTAGAAATCCTCTTCGCGTTCCCCCTGCGAAGGGGGATATCGTTTTTCGGTTTGAGCCATGGAAAACACTAAACCCATTAGTGGGATATTGAAGGCGCCTAATATGTTAAGTAATTTTGAAATTTGGAATTTTTAATTAGTCTTATATCTGGCATAAATAATTAGCTGGAGGCCTTAATTCGAAGTTCCCAATTATTATGTAACTTTTAATGATACGCATTTTTACGCTTCTCTGACTTCTCGAAGTATACAAACAGACATACGACATAATTTAAATAAAAATTGTTTATTTCGGCCAACGGAAGAGTAGGTACACAGGGGAAAACTGGAATGAACTCTAAATCCATAAGTAAGGTACCAATAGGGTAGCTGCAAGGTAAACCAGTGGGTCAGATGGGAAAAAAAAATCCTATCGAGCCCACTCATTTGCATATTGGGCTGGTTGGGTTTTTTTTCCCATCTGCCCCACCAATGGGCTCGTAGCAAGCAAGCAAGCTCGTATGAGTTAGTGGCCAACTCTGTTGACGGAGTTTTTAGGCCGCTTTAAGACCTCCGTCATGGTTTAATGATCGAGATTTATTGGTAAAATAAAATAATTAATTTTATTCTTCTAATTAAGTTCTGAACTCTGGAGATACCAGCAGTGAACCAATATAGGCTGACGACAACGTGTTTCGACGGACATGGCATAAATATACTTAACAGATAATTTCACTGGACTCTTAAAGCAGCGTTTCCGCGATCGTCGCACAACGCTGCGGTACGCGGCATACGCAGCGCACCGCGTTTGCTCTTCTCTTCGCCGCTGACGCAGACTGCGACGGAACAAGATACCATACTAGACGTCTTCCATACGATTATGTGTCCGGTGCCGTATGCCGCATACCGCGGCGGTGTGCGTTACGATCACGAGGCCAAAGCTTTACAAGGTTTGTCTATAGAGAAAGCCCGATACCGAGAAAGCTCGCTAAAACTCATCCATGTTTCTTCATTTCTCACACACAAGATAGTTATTTTATAGGCCACAAAAACACACAGCATATTTTTAAGGAGACTGTTCACGTTTTACCGCACGAGTTATATTCGCCCGAGATGTGACGGTATTCCACACATTTTATCGAGCGTTTTCACGAATGCCCCTGTTATATCTGATAACTATAACTTTATACTATATAAAGCTAGACTACCACTGACTCACTCACTCATTGACATGCCCTGAGAGACAGAAGGAGTGGAGCTACACCACAATGATGTTCTACGAAAATGTGTACTGTAAAAAAGCCAAAAACTAATTAAACAAATAATATGGATAAACGAAATATGCAGATCCACTAAATAAGCCGATTCTGATTCCGAAAATCGAGTTTGTCTGTTTGTTTGTTCGCGGATCACGCCTTAACTACTGGACCAATTTCAATGAAACTTCATTCAGAACCCTTTTTCCGGATTGAAAAATGGCCTATATTTTATTGAAATCAAAGATGTGGATTCTTAGATACAGCTTGAACTCTCTAAACCAAAAGCAGCCATTTGCTACAAGGTTCATCGTATACCTACTGGTTGACAGATATTTTGGTGGAAAGTTTCGCACGCGTACGAAGTCGCGGGTATCAGCTAGTATCTCATAATTCAGCATTCGGAGCAAGGAACAAGCTCCAATTACCAATATTATGGCCTGATTTGTCCTTATTAGCATGTTGTCCTATTTGGCAGAGAACACAAAAATTATTCGAGCGGCTATTACAAGCCTACTACGCAAAACATAATTAAAGTTATTCTGACATACATTGCGTAGTGACTTATACACTCTACAAGGGACGTTTACAACGTTACTGCGCAGTGTAACTCAAATATCAAAAGCGAGTCATTGTTTTTTGTAGTAGACGCATTGTACTTCATTACAGCCTAAGTTGATTCCAGCCAATACGACTTTCGTTCGACTTGATGGTACCAAATAACTTTTCTGCCAGTCGGTACTACATTTTGATAGATAATTTATAGCTTTTACATTATTTGTTAACATTTAGACGCATTGTTTTACTAAAATCTTAGTTTTCATACCTACCTAATTTTAGCCTATTACTAAGCCAATGTAACTAAGTTTTTTTTGTCCTTTGCAGATTTAAACATCGAATGAGGCTATTCTAGTTGAAAGGATTTTGATAGGAGCCCAGACTGTTATTCGCAACCATTTGAGACGAGTTTGACCGTGACAAAGGTCCATCCCTGTGTAAATGGATGCCATGGGTCCGTCAGCCATG
The DNA here is from genome assembly GCA_918843925.1 of Eulithis prunata. Classification (NCBI taxonomy): domain Eukaryota; kingdom Metazoa; phylum Arthropoda; class Insecta; order Lepidoptera; family Geometridae; genus Eulithis; species Eulithis prunata. The sequence continues at coordinate 1,097,044 of OU974014.1, read as the reverse complement.
GATCTGTCATGGTACTTTTCCACCAGAGCTAACCTACGTTGCTAAGGATGTGTTTGACATCCACCAATAGTAATCGTTTCATAAAAAAAATTCTATTGGTGGATTTCAAACACATCCTTAGCAACGTAGCTCAGCTTAGCTCTGCTGGAAAAGAACGCCAGTTACAGAGAAATAGTAACAAATCAATCGACAAAAATATATGGAAGAGGCAACGGTCCAGAAACATCTCGGGCGGAGATAAAACAAAATGTTTTCGTTTATTTGCAAGAAACTAAGTGAATCCTTCATTCTTGGAGCTTCGTTTGCATAACTGGCTTGAATGCTCTACTGGCTTGCGAGTTACTGATAAATTGGGCTATTTTATATCATGCTTTTTGTCGCAGTCTCGTGTAATACCTTCCCCCGTATCGCAAGCTCTGAACTGCTTTCGCTGTCCAGCATAATGTCAAGCGACGTGGCTACAGATATACGAAAACAAGAAGCTTTTGACGGCAAAAAACGCGCTGTAACGCGATAATATCACTATTTAGTCACAGAATACCTATGATTTAGTATGAAAACAGTTCAGACTACCTCTCTATTTTAATCCTCTCCTATGCCTCAAAGGTTTGCTGGAAGAAAACTCTTATTAGGGTTAAGCTCGCTTTTGTACATATCTTTAGTTTTAACTTGCTTGTTTATATGTTTCTGTGTGCAATAAAGAATTTAAGAATTCAGAAAACCTGCCAGGCTTAAATCTGGTAGGTTTTTATGAGACAACGATACCCCCACTTATTTATACCAAATATAATTAGTGGTGTTGATTTTGTTGCTGCTTATTTCTAGACTATTTCACAGCATCGCTTGGGTCACCCGTCTGACAAATCTCATCAATTAGGCTTATCTACCCTCACAAGTCACTTCCATCATGACCGTGCTCAGTGAGACAATGTATAGACATAGGTTACCACATGAAATCAGGTGGGATAAATACATACCAGTCAAAATCATATTATACCCTCCTCGGTTAAAAAATGTACAAAATAAAATAACCTATCTATAACTCATGGCGTAATAAAGAGGAGGCCCATATCAGCAGTGGGTGCAAACGTGCTGAAATGATGATGATGATGATCTATAACTTGTTCTGCCTAAGTATACTAAAACTGAAATGCTAATTAGTGCACAGTGTAAACGCAGCACAATGCTCAGTGAAAGTAAATACAGCGTGAAATTGAAGGAGCCGGATCCGCTCCGATACGGATCCGGCTCCGTGACGGCCCGGATCGGTGTCACTCAATCGAAAGCTGTTATTTGCCCCGAAGTGGAGCTAAGGGGTTCCGACTTTCCTGTTGTGTGTTTAGGTAATGCTGCATATTTTATGCTCTTGCCCGCGGCTTCGCTCATGTTCAACGTTTAGAAAAAGTTGCTTGTAAGTTTCGTAAAGTTTGGGGATCGCATGAGCTTTGGCAATTGTAAAAAAATCCTATAATTAGGGACCTTTGTTTATTTTTCTTGTATTTTTATGTATTTATCTGTTGGATTGGATTAATTATTTCAAATTTCACATTCAAAAGATGTTGCTGTTAGAAAAACATTTACACAAAATGGCAGCTTTATGTTAAACTACTGTCTCAAAAGACCATAGCTTTCTTTCAGCCATTAAATGGGAAAATAGATAGGAACTTACCTACTTTATTCTGTTATTGATCATCAGACATACAACTTCATAGTGTGTCAGTGACCTCATGAATTTCGCAAAGCTTTTTAAAAGGGAACATCGCACACAAATTAGCGACAAGGAAGCTATTCGGAAAATGTCGGGCGTTTCGTAATTGCATAGTATCGAGCTCTGCGGATAATTAATGGGCGCAGATAGCTAGCGTACATGCTAAATTTGAAATATGGCGTCGTTGGAACAACAAAATGGAGGGTACTTTTGGCGGGACTCCTAACTTATCCCGGGATTCGTAATAAGGGCATATATGGAGCTCTGTCATTTTTGGCAGTAAATGGTAACAATGCTCTTTTTTGATTTTTCTTGGTGTTATTAAGAGCGTTATTGTTTGGGTTGATTTTAACTAGCGCTGCTCCATGTCATGGTTCATGCATATGGGGCAGCATATGCTGAAAACAACCATGACAGGCGTCATGGCTCAGTCGGTAGTAGCGCACAAAGCGCTTTGCTTCCAACTTCATAATGCGAACTGCCAAGGAGTGGAACTCTCTGCCATCTTCAGTATTTCCTGAAAGATACAACCTGGGAATTTTCAAGAAAGGAGTGAATAGGTGGATTATAGCTAAGCGTGCTCCACCCTAGGCTGCAGCTACACTTACCACCAGGTGTGCTGGCAGCCAAATGCTTAGCTATAGCTCATAAAAAAAAAAAAGCTCTGCCTTCCGTGCTGTGGGTCGTGGGTTCGATCTCCACCGAGAACAAACATTTGTGTGTTGTAAAAATAGATGTTTGTTCTGTGTCCGGGTGTTTCTATGTATTATAAGTATGTATTTACAAAAAAAATGTATGTATGTATTCTATCAGCCATCTAGTTTCCATCGTACAAGCATTGCTTAGTTTGGGACTAGAAGGCGTTGTGTTAAGTGCACTTACCTATGTTGTTTAATAGATGTTGTACAAAAGGTAGTTCAGCAAACCTAAACCCTGTTTAAATCTCTTTTAGGCAATTACCCCTGAGTCATCTGATAAAATACCTTTGAAGTGTTGCTATAGTATTTAATTCACCATTGATTTGCGATAAATAGCAATATTGTTATTCTATGAGGAAAATACACAATCGTGCGATTTCTTTTTGATCACAATAATTTATGTAGATGACTTTCCTACATCTGGCCAGCAAAGAGCTCTGTTCTATTTGTATGTTTTTCGATTAGCAGAAACCCATCGACAAAATAATAATATAATCCCAAGTGACTGATATTATAATACTAGCCGTCGCCCGCGGCGTTGCTCGCGTTCTAGACCCTTTAGAGTGCGACTTTTCAAAATTCCATTATTAGTGCGCCCCTACACTATATAATGAACCTACCCTCCAAATTTCATACCTCTGACTTATAGTTTAGGCTGTGCGTTGATTCTCTGTCAGAGTTTTATATATATTGATGATAATTATTTAATACGGGTTACTCCCACCTACGCAATGATAAATTGTATATTATAATCTTATTTGTTTTATTAATATAAAACTTAACTTATTTGCGATTAATACCTTTTCATACGCCTGTAAAGGCATATTTTAGTGAAATTTTACTAATTTGTAAGATCTGAATTGAATTAATGAGTTATGACTACGATTATGAATTAATATTAATACGATATAATATTTATAGTCAAAAGTCTCCTGCAGGCCTAGGATGCGCAACGTGAGATATTTGTCATGTCGTTCTGTCAAAATGTAAGCATTTTGCACCAGTTTTTGAACTATTGCATTATCTGTGGTACCTAATGTTGTCGACAAAACGCGCCTTATTGTACACTTTTGACACTTCTTAGTCGTCGTACCTCTCTGAGGACGAGATAATAGTCATGCAGAAATGTCAAAAGTTGAAGATTCAAAGGCGCGGTTTCTCGACAACATTACCACAGATAATGCAATAGTTCAAAAACTGGTACAAAATGCTTACATTTTGACAGAACGACATGACAAATATCTCACGTGCGCATCCTAGGCCCGCAGATGTACAATCCTGCCCTAGGCTTATAATGTGTGTCAACCTCAAGTCTAAATAAAAGTTAAGTAGTGGAAACCAATCTGTGAGGTAATGCATTGTTATAGGCAGAAGTTACTACTTAACATCAGCTGAGCTATCAGCTTGTTCCATTACTACTATAATAAAAAAAAAATCCCGCACCTCCCCACTGTAGTCATCACTATCCACAGCTGAACATCTCTGAGCGTTCAAAACCTTTTAAGCCTCAATCATCAAACTGCTTTATTCTGTGGTATTTTTTAATGCCTTCTCCAGTATTCGTAGCTCTATGGCAATTTGTACATGCATAATGGTCGCGTCCAATGGCTACAATTATTGCTTGTTTTTCTGGACTATAACGAATGTGACGGTGGAATTAACCGCTCGGAGATAGACTGCTCGTAATGAACTGGCAACGGGTACAACTGCTACTGGTTTTTTGACCTCGGGGTTTTATAAGTGTTTGGTACTAGTTATCTGGGGAGTCTGCCTGTTTAGTCAAATTGGCATTCTTCAATTCAATTCAATTCTTGTCTATGGCCTTTGCAGTGTTGCCCGCAATTTCGCCAATGTCACGTTTTATTAGACCTTAGCACGATGGAGAATGACCGGTGGTGAGAAGTAATGATCGGGGGAGAATTTGGATCCAAGCAAAATTATAAGAAAAATCAACAAAAAAACACAATTCTAGTTAAAAATACAAAAGAATAACACAAAAATGAAGAACCTAAACATACTAACATAAAGCTACCTATATCTAGTGTTAAAGTTTTATATGAAACCTACTGATATACTTACACGAAATATTTACAAAGGGGGTAAATGCCAAGGCGAGAATACATTTAAATGAAAATGGACGAGGGATTTCCGTGGGAATGATATGATACAATGACATGCTAAACTTTTGACAATTAAAAAAAATATGATCTACTGTCCCTTCATCTAGACCACACTCTTCTCTTCGTTAATGGCCTCTGTCCGTCATTTCGACAGACAATTTTGCCAATGTCAAGTGATATAATTGTAATAAATAAGTCAAGTCAAGTCATTTGTCAAGTCGGCTGTCGTTTGTTTTGAAAAGAAAATGGTGGATTTTCGTACGTGGTGACGTACTTTTCGTACGTCACGTTTCGCGTTTCGAAACGTAATTTTCATTTTTAATTAGTTTTCTTTCGGAAGAACGATATTTCTATTTTCTAGTAACTGGATATCTACTTGGTTATACAATAATATACAAAGAGGGCTGAACAAATTTTGACGATATTTTTTTTCTTTTTTTTTCGGATAAACTACATTGAAATTGGAGCTTTTTTTAAAGGAACACTACAAGCATGCATAGAAGAGGAAAAACCATAGCGGCCTTAAACACATAATTCTGTTTTGACTTTCGATAAGTTGGTACTTTTTGTCAAAGGGAATCATAATAAAACATTCATTTTCTGTAGTCAATTGACCACTAATTTTGTATAGTTTTTTTCCTCTTCACTAGTTACTTAAAGCTTACAAAGCCCACAGTAAGTGACCCGTAAAGAGAAACTCCACGTATTTACTATAGAAAATCAGAAAAATAAAAATAACCTGTGTTTAGTCAAGCAAACGCTCTTTACCCGACAACGGGGTAAAAAAGAGGGTTATGAAAGGGTATTCTTGGCATTTTATTTGGAAAGCGGAATGTTGATAATGCTTTCTTGGAAAAGGTCATCCTTTTCACAATAAAATGCGAAGGAATCCTACGCGTTTACTGCGAAAGGTCAGTAGGCTCTTTCGAGTGACAAGTGAGTAATACCCATTGTAATACGAGCCTTCGTCATCAGTTTTCAAAAAAATGAAAATCAAAATAGTTTATTTCGAAGCAATAAGGGTGCTTTTACACCAGAGCTAAGCTAATAAGCTACGTTGCTAAGTGTGTTTGACATCTACCAATAGAAATGGTTAATTATGAAAACAAGCGATTCATAATTAACGATTTCTATTGGTAGATGTCAAACATAGGCCATTATTGAAGAGAAGAAGAAGAAGAAATGTGAAAATTCGTGTTAGGTTTTGAAGAGAAAATCCACCATTTTCTTTTCAAAACAAACGACAGCCGACTTGACAAAGGACTTGACTTATTTATTACAATTTTAACACTTGACATTGGCAAAATTGTCTGTCGAAATGACGGACACAGGCCATTATTGAAGAGAAGAAGAAGAAAACAAGTGATTCCTATTGGTAGATTTCAAACACGTATAGCTTAGCAATGTAGCTTAGTTTAGCTATAAGCCCCGAGTCTGTGCATTTGTTGTGACTTTCGACTCGAGTATAGCACACGCAAACGCATTCATTTGTTTCGTCCGGTCCAGCAAAACTTAAATTTTATTTACTCAATAAATAAAGCTATGTAAACAAATTCTGAAGTCAATAAATGTACTAGCAAACTGCTAGCGAACTTTCCCTCGCAGATTTTGTTTGAGTGCTTACAAGACTTAACTTTTGCAGTATCTCAAACTTAACTCTTAAATATTCATGAATGTACGCAGATAAGGTACTTACTAAGATTTTATTAAACTTAAAAGTGGTTCGTTTGTCCTATTAAACTAGAAGATTACTTCGTAGTTTCCAATAAAACTGTAGTAGGTTATGCCCCCTTTTTAGGTATCTGAAGTGCTACAAACCGTATAGTTTTGCTCAGTCCGTCTGTTTGTCTGTATGTCATGGTGGACCACTGATATTGCAATGATGATTTGGTGAACGAAAAAATTCCAGAAATCCCCACTGCTACGTTATACACATGCTACGTCGTAGTAGTGGGGATTTCTGGAAAACAACTGAAATCCCCACTGGTAGGGATTTCTGGAATATATCGAAACCTGAATGAAGTATAAAGCTTCAAAAAAGCATAGACACTTAGACAATCAGACGTATACATAGTATACAAGTATACCTATCAGATAAAGTCAGGCACTAAAGCCCTATGGCTTTGCTAAATATTCAAATCCCAGAAACTCTACGAAAACAAAAAGATTTTATCAAGTTTGCGCCAACCTTGTCACATCAACGTACCGACCCTGAAAGGTTTCGGAAACGGATATATCATAAGCCAAGGGAACAATACAAATGATTTCACGATATCTCCAAAAGAATTGACCAACCCTATTCCGATTACATCAACCGCCGGAAAAAAACAGACCAAAGCAATGACAGTTATCTAATTACGGGATCGCGATAACAGTGGAGGGGGTGGAGGAGAGATGCTGCGTCAGTCGGGCTTCGGACGCCGACCGGGACGCACGTCTGCTGTCGTCCTTATGACTTCGCGATGGATGAGGTGTGATGGATAGTGAAGTGAATTCATGTGCTGTGGGAAATTGTTCAGAATGTCTGTGCTACTGGTTTTCGGACTTTTTGTGGGTAAGATTATTTTTGATTTTATTTAATGAAATAATAAAAGAACTATGTATTTTACCGGTCGTAAAAATTTTTAGGAATTATAAGAAACTTTATGAAGGAACCGTAGTATTTAATAACGATTTCGTTACATACATACGGTAATTATCTGAATATTCAAATCTCTTTAAAAATATCTATATAAAAATATCTCAATAAAAATATTAGTAAGTTATCCAAAAAATTTATCCATATGGGGACATTGGCCCGATTTTGTTGGTGCATTTTTTAAACTAAGCAAAGTTGACATGGCTTATTCCCATCGAGCCCACCGGCCGGCCAACTGGTGGGCCGGATGGGAAAAAAAGTGGACTTCGAATCAAAAGCACTAAAATTATAGCAACCTTTGTAGTTTCAGTTCATGAGACAGAAATGGCGACAATTGTTCTGTTAAATTAGGTTAGTTTACACCAATATAATCGGGCCCAAAATCCCCACCGGTAGGGATTTCTTAGTGGGGATTTCTGGAATATATAATTCATAGCGATTGTAGAATGTTAACTATACCTAATAATCTCTCAACACTTGCTCACGCTGCTTCAGATTCTCCCTGTCATTTTGTCAGTAGGTATACCAAACTAAATGGCACATAACTATTTTGAACGGTGATTACTGATTAGGTAATTAATCTTTCTAACTACTGCCCGATTGACACAAAATGACGTACTCGTACCGTGGCGAGTTAATAGCGTGTGATGCATTGCACTGCGTCCATCACTCTGAGACATAAAAGTGTTAAGTCTCATGTACCTGTAATTGCACCGTCACCCTTCAAACCGAAACACCGCTATGCAAGCATCGCTATTTGGCGGCAGAAGTAACTACGGTGCTAGGACTTCCCAAGTTCTTTGACAAGAAGCTCTACTACCACTTGCTCAGGTTAGCAATCAAAGCTAAGTGTTCCCGCACACGGGCCACACGCGACAGCCACAAACGCCACCACGAGAAGCTAGAAGCGGCCACAAAGGCAGTTGAAGCGCGCGACAGCCACTTGTGCCGATGCAGTGCCGGTAGTGGCTGGTGTAGGCCAAAAGAAGCGAGCAGCGATGATTTGTAACGTGTGGCGGCTACCGCTGTCAACCGTGTGCGGCGAGTCCATATAAAATGTATGAAAACTACAGGAAATATGCCAGTGGCGGCGTTATGTGGTTGTGGCCGGAGGCCCGTGTGCGGGAACACTTAGTTCGTAAAATCATGACCGAAGCCACTGACCCTTTGCAAGTACCCATCGGTGTCATTATTCCTGAAACTGGTCACGAAACCCAAACTCGATACGAAAAAGATAAGTCAGTTTTCAATAATACGCTGGCCGCCATACTATAACCGCTTTTTCACAGTGCAGTTATAGAGGGAAATTTGTCGCATTAGCTGCGTCTGAATCGAGGGATCCCTTACTCAGGTCAAACTCAAAATGAGACAGGAAAATGGAAAAAAATGTTAGAGCTGATAGCACTAATCAAAAAATTTGTAAAAGTTATAGAACAAGACCCCTCAATCATAGCATTTCGCTAAAATAGCATTCTTGGTTCTAAGAGGATATTAAAGGTTTCAAGCATGTCTTGACATTTTGGAAACGCAGTCGGGAACTAGTATCTAGTATACTTACCATGGAGGCAAGAACTTTTACGACCCAAAAAGGATATGCTGTCTTTGCGTAGGTACTAGAACATTGACAGATCAAAATGAAAACTGACGACTGATTTAATCTCATCTTATTTCAATCAGTTACATACTAGATAATCCCCAGACTCCGTACATAAATATTATTTTGACATTTCGATGGAAATAAATTAATTTTAGCTAAAATTCGTATATTATAAAAAAAACAGTCGCTTTAGGGTAACTCTACCAACATTAACATTAGAACTTATTTGACTTCGACATAATTTTCAAAGCTGACAGATCACAGAAGATTGATAAAAAACGACGAAAATTACTTGTCCATCTAGACACCAAGCACAGTGTCTGGATCTAGATTTTTTATGCTGCCCATCTTTAGTACGTCTTACTAACTACTTATGTATAGACGTACTAAGAATACTGAAACTTGACTGATATTATTTCAAACATCTCACATGACACCAGCATGTCTGTCGAAATGACAGACAGAGGCTATAAATAGAAGCTTAGAATGACATGAGTTTTGACATTTTTTGAAACGACACATAGCACTTTTATTTTAATAGTTTTGCTTGTGTTATTGTGAGTATTGTTGTTTAATTTTGGTGAAATTTTAACCAATAATACTTAGGTCGTAACATAAAGTGTGAGCCATTGGAATAAATGTGTGTAAAGTGGTTTTTCTAAATGTGAAAATTCGTGTTAGGTTTTGAAGAGAAAATCCACCATTTTCTTTTCAAAACAAACGACAGCCGACTTGACAAATGACTTGACTTGACTTATTTATTACAATTTTAACACTTGACACTGGCAAAATTGTGTGTCGAAATGACGGACACAGGCCATTATTGAAGAGAAGAAGAAGAGAAGTAGAAGAATATTCTCTTTATAATTTCTATGAATATTTTATTTTCTTCCTACTTCATTTAAAATACGATTGTAAAATAATTGTTATTGAATGAATAAATAAAATGAAATAAGCAGTCGTAATGTAACGAACTCCGGTTATTAGGAGACAGGGTTTTAGTACCCGAGATAACTCAAACAGTCAATGCGTCCCAATAGAAGAATCCCACCGATTTCGGGGAGAACTCCCCTAGAAATGTTTATTACCACATTTCTTTTTACGCCTTATATCCTAGAAGACCGGTACCGGTATACAAAAACCGGTATAAGAAAACCGAAACCGGTTATGATAGACGTGTGCTCGCAATTGAATTTACTGATTTTGAAGTGAAGTAGGCTGGTGAAAATTCTGATTACGAAGTAAATTACGCCATTTTACCTCAGTTTTAGTTTGTGGTAAGGCGCTAACAAACCTATTCGACATTAATTTTGAAGATGTTAAAGGTAAAGGGAGAAAAGATAGATAGATAAAAATTTATTCAAACCACGACCAATTAACAATGTTAAAGAGAAAACATACTAAAGTACCTAAGAAAAAGCAAACTAATTATACTCGTAAATACACGTATTTCTCACACTACCTTTGATAGCTCTGGTTTTGAATAAAAAATGAAAATGTAGAAAATCTTCCTTGGTGCTACACAAGGAAAATCTTACCCATAATATTCAGAGGTACATAAATATAACCCAAAGACTATTATCCCTATCTTATACATAGGTTGCGTAATACTTTAGCTATTCCCTTTTATAGGGCCATAATGTAAAAGTTCTATCGACAGGGATTGAATTATGGAGAAGGAACTTTTCTGAAGTTGACAAAAGTTATTGTAGACAGTCCGGAAAATGATGCGTTGGACAACTGAGACATTTTGAGAACGAGAAGCTAGTGGTTGTAGCTGTGACTATGAAATAACAGTTTTTTTTTTTTTATGATATAAGTAATGGAACAAGCTGATAGCTCACCTGATGTTAAGTAGTAACTTCTGCCTATAACAATGCATTACCTCACAGAGAAAGTTCAACTATAACTGATTTTTAAAAATTATGATTATACTAGTTGATACCCGCGACTGCACACGTGCGAAACTTTCCACCAAAATATCTGTCACCAGCATACGATGAACCTCGTAGGAAATGGTGCTTTTGGTTTAGAAAGTTCAAGCTTTATCTAAGAATTCTTTGATATCTCTGAAATCTGTCTTTGATTTTAATAAAATAAATCTTTGAAGTTATATTTTCCAGTTTTTACCTTTTGGGAATGAAGTAAAGTAGGTACCTACTTATTCATTTATTATGGATTTTTTTCACGGGACCTACGTTAAATTTCTCGACTCAGTTTTGTGAATATTGTGTTCTTTATGCTTAGTAAAATCACGGCGGCACGTAAGTAGACTCCCGATCCAATTTCTTGATAATTTAATACCTACACAAAATACATTTTTATCATGATTCCAATACATTTGTGTTTTTTTTCGTGTATTCTTCTTAAATATTTTTGGCTACACCGACTTCAGTTAAATGAGTGAGGTTTTGTTACTACTGTAGTTTTAGCAGAAACTATCATGACTCTGCTAGTAGTTAAATTTCAAGTTCTTTATTGCATTCATAATTATCGTAGGTACAAAAGATAAATAAATAAATATTCACGGACACTTAACACAACGCCTTCTAGTCCCAAACTAAGCAAAGCTTGTACGATGGAAACTAGATGGCTGATAGAATACATACATATATATTTTTTGTAAATACATACTTATAATACATAGAAACACCCAGACACAAAACAAACATCTATGTTTAGAACACACAAATGTTTGTTCTCGGTGGGGATCGAACCCACGACCCACAGCACGGAAGGCAGAGCTACTACCGACTGTGCCATGACGCCTGTCTAAAATACTAAATAGTAATAATAGATCTTAAATACTACTTTATATTATAGGTAGTAAATAGCTTCTAATATAAAACTTGACGGGACATAAAGGCCTATTTACCGCTAGGTGTCTAAATAATCAGTATTATTTATGTGGTTCCATTTTTCTACCGAGTACTAAATACAATAATCCCTGCACATTTTTTGATCGAATTTTGCCGCTTTTGCCAAATGCGTTGGCAACACATGTTTTCACATGGTCAGTATTAAAGAGTATTTTTTGTCTATGGTCAGTAGTAGTTACCAATGTGACTGTCTGATCATGCCACAGGATAGGATAAGTCGTCCTGCAATCGTGAGCCTATTCATTTGCATTTTACAAGTAAAATCTAGACAATAGAAACTTTGACCTGAGGTCTAAAAATCTCGGAAGCATGTTTCGGTTCAGTCGCCTTTACGCTCGGGGTGACCCACATCCCACATCGGCCGGCCGACGCGGCGACGGCGGACGGTAGCAAATACTTATCCACTTTATGCACTCCACGTGTCAGTCAACTGACTCATCCATTACCACGTCATGTGTCAAATCTTCTTCTTCTTCTATTTATGGCCTCTGTCCGTCATTTGTATCAAATTTATGAGTGTTGTGTTTGTAAACTTCAAAAATTCTCTTCCTGACAAACTGGATTCTACAGGACCACATCTTTTTGGAAGATAGACTAAAAACTCTTTATTGTACACCACAAGAAAATTATAGAAATTCTTATGTGAAGTACAATGGTGGCATTACCGCTATGAGCGATCTCTTCCAGTCAACTTTTGGGAGTGATCTTATAACATCCTACATTGTAATGATCACGTGACCTTTCGTTCGGAAACGTCATTTTCATACTTTTGACTAGTTTAGTAATCTTTAGCTACTCGTATTAATTCTCTGAAAGAATACGATTTGTAATTTGCCAAAATTGTTAAATCGCAGGTTTGAAAAAATAAAATGCACAGATTCAACAGTACTCTAGATTCACGTATGTCTATTTCAATTTTTAATACTCGGCTTCTGAATTTTCGAAGATGCTGCAAAATTTTCACGCTCAAAAATTTGTGGTTATTGCGAAGCCTTCAAGGCTAATGTGAGCTCGTTTGCGAACTGAGTATCAGATCGGGGTAAGTAGGTAATAAGGGCTGAAAGAGATCGTGCTTTCAAGATAAATACTGAATTTTAAAGGTATTTTTTGGTAAATAAAATTGGTTAGGTTAGGCATTTTTGTATCTAACTGAAATAAATGCTGAAATAGATCTCGATAAAAAAAAATTTTTTATGGTAAAAGTAATGGATCAAGCTGATAGCTCACCTGATGTTAAGTGGTAACTTTTGCCTATAACAATGCATTACCTCACAGAGCAAGTCCAATGATGACGTGCCCTGTAAGGCAATGCACTGCGTCCATCACTCTGAGACGTGAAGATCTTGAAGTCTCATGTGCCTGTAATTACACCGGCGCCCTTACCCTTCAAACCGGAACACAGCAATGCGAGCATCGCTGCTTGGCGGCAGAAATAGGTACGGTGGGTAGGTAGGTAAAATAAATATTTTTGGGCATATTGTTAAAATTCTAACTATCCGTTGCTTGTATCGTGTAAAATCCTATTCCAATCTTAAAAGTATGAAGTTATAATAATTGATATAATATGTACCTACCTACGGATTTACCAAAATAAGTTACACAAGTGACGTAGGTACCTGCAAAATAATTTCGCACTAGAGATGTTCTGAAAATGCTAGTGTGGTAAAATAATTAAAATTTACATTATTTTGATACAGCGAGGTTATTTTGTAAGTACAACAATAAACGTCTATTTGCAGAGTCCTGGTAGATCTCATTTTTAATTTTCGTGTATTGTTTTCAAAAGCTTTTGCAATCGCTTTAAAAAAAAAGAAACTTAACTACATCTAAATAAGACTAATAAAAATAATATTTAAATATGTCTTTTAGTGATTCATTGTTCTATAACAAGTAGAACTCAAAAAACAACCCGATCACAATCACTGAAAACACATGTCGACATGGTTAACATTACAGTGAAACGTTGACAATGTCCCATCTCCTTTAATATCCTCATAGGGAAACAAACCGCTTAAGGCAGGGCAACACCGTAAAACAAATGTGCTTAGGTCACGGATATTGTTATGGGATGCATGGATTGATTTTGACGGCTGTTAAGTTCGCGGGAAGTGGTGGAGGTCCAAATTAATTCTTCTTCTTCTTCTATACCTAATGGCCTCTGTCCGTTATTTCGACAGACAATTTTGCCAGTGTCAAGTGAATTTTTTGAAATAATATAAGCCAAAAGTCAAGTCATTCATCAAGTCGGCTGTCATTTGTTACGAATTTTCACATTCAGGGAAACCACTTTACGGACACGAGTTTTGACATTTTTTGAAACGACACATAGCACTTTTATTTTAATAGTTTTTGATTGTGTTATTGTGAGTATTGTTGTTTAATTTTGGTGGAATTTTAACCAATAATACTTAGGTCGTAACATAAAGTGTGAGCCATTGGAATAAATGTGTGTAAAGTGGTTTTTCTGAATGTGAAAATTCGTGTTAGGTTTTGAAGAGAAAATCCACCATTTTCTTTTCAAAACAAACGACAGCCGACTTGACAAATGACTTGACTTGACTTATTTATTACAATTTTAACACTTGACATTGGCAAAATTGTCTGTCGAAATGACGGACACAGGCCATTATTGAAGAGAAGAAGAAGAAGAAGAAGAAGAAACCACTTTACACACAATTATTCCAATGGCTCACACTTTATGTTACGACCTAAGTATTATTGGTTAAAATTCCACCAAAATTAAACAACAATACTCACTATAACACCAAAAATACTATTAAAATAAAAGTGCTATAATGTTGTTTCAAAAAATTTCAAAAGTCGAATCTCAAATTAATTTTGTTTGGAGTTTAAAGTAGGATGTCAACATGCAGAACATAGAATGCTCTGTAGTGTACACAACATAAGGAAATTATAGACAGAGTTCATAATTGCGTGAAGTACAATGGGCGGCCTTACCGTTATGAGCGATTTCCTACAGGCAACCTTTGCTTAGTGAAATTATGCAAGCTAACAATTATTTTAGTTTAATCAAGGAGTATTATGTATCAAACGCAATTTATTTCACTAAGCTAGCATTTATAGTTTCCATATATAGAATACTAGCCGTCGCCCGCGGCGTTGCTCGCGTTCTACCCTTTAGAGTGTGACGTTTCAAAATTCCTTTCTTTGTGCACCCCTACACTATATAAGGATACTACCCTCAAAATTTCATACCTCTAGGACTTATAGTTTAGGCTGATTCTCAGTCAGCTTCAAAAGAGTTTTATATATTTAGATTAGTTATTATAGATATTCAAACCACATATAATATATATGACCCGGAGTTTTTGGTCTCGAGTGTGTACCTGCCTTAGCTCTACCCCTCTAGCGTCTGTCAAACGAAACAAGTTCAGGCAAGCTTGCATACATTGAAAGAAATCTCCAAACTTATCCTCGACATTCAAACGGAAATTCGAATCCACAGTCTTCCGATTATCTCCCGGCCCATCTGCGCTCCCTCATTTACATTTTCAGCTTTATCCCCCATAATAATAAATTAGTTTTTTCTCTGGCACCATTTCCATATTTTCGCAATAACGTCTGGTGAAAGTAGAAAAGTATATAGAGCATGTTTTGGGCCTGTAGCTGAAGCCTCTTCGTGTTTATTACTTGGCTATTGCTTGAGTACAATGGATGTTGGGGATAAAAGTGTTTTTGTGTATCCCTTAGTTTACTAGACAGGCTGTCAACCTAATTAGGGTTAATTAGGTTGTAACCTATTTTAGTATATCACATCTATATTTTCAAACTGATACCCGCGACTCCGTAGACGTAGGAAACTTTACACAAAAAAAACTGTCAACCAGCATACGATGAACCTCGTAGCAAATGGCTGCTTTTGGTTTAGAGAGTTCAAGCTGTATCTAATAATCCACGTCTATGATTTCAATAAAATATAGCCTATGTTTTAATCCGGAAAAAGGGCTTCCGAATGGTGTAAGTTTCGTTGAAATTGGTCTAGTAGTTAAGGCGTGATCCCCGAACAAACAAACAGACAAACTCGATTTTCGGAATCAGAATCGGCTTATTTAGTGTATCTGCATAATATTTTGTTTATCTATATCTTTAATTTTGGTTTTTGGCTCTTTTACAGTTTTATAATAGTATAGATAGATAGATAGATAGGCAAATCCATACCTAACTACTCGTAAGGTACATAACAAATTCAAACTTTAAAACAAATGAACAACTGGCTCTAAAGTTGCCAATCGCATCGTCAGACAGGCTAGGCTTCACGGTTCAGTCGGTAATAGTTCTTCCTTCGTGCTGTGGGTCGTGGGTTCAATCCCCCCCGAGAAAAAACATTTGTCTTTGGCAAACACAGATGTTTTTTCTATGGCTTGGTGTAACTATGTATTATAAGTATGCATTTATAAAAAAAAAATTATGTTAGTATTCAATCAGGAATCGGGTTCTCATAACACAAGCTTTGTTTAGTTAGGGACTAGAAGTTATGTAAAAGTTCCATTAATATTTATTTATTTATCGTCTAACTTATTTTTCGCGTCACAAATGTTCCATCAGAGATTTTCCATCCTTTTTCATTGAAGAAAAGAGAGACAAAATATTATTCAAATCTTAGTCAAGTTATCGATTCATCATGTTCTTCGAGATCAATGACCGAGGAATCTTTACCAATGCTCGGATTATGAACGTGAAGGTCTCAAAGGGTCGCATTTAGATGTGAAAGATGGATTACCCTTCCTGTCACATGTACCACAGCGTCCACAGCCCCCGGGAATCGAATGCCAAGTTCCGTCTAATCTACTGGGCGGTCTCCGAACTTGAGAAACCCGAAGATCGTTAAAAGCCACCCGCGACTTCGTTCGCGTCCCGTTGATTCCCGTTAATTTTTCGGGTTAAAAAGTAGGCTATATGTTAATCCAGGTCACGGACACTATTATATTCCAAGTTTCATCCAAATCGGATCAGTAGTTTTTACGAAAGAGTAACAAACATCTATCCATCCATCCATCCACCCCCATGGTTTTTCAGATATTAAAAAATTTACAGATGACCCGAATATTTTGCTTTTTGACTGTACTTGCTCAATATAATATTTTTGCTACTGAGTGTACTTCAATTTCGAGTTCTATTAAATTTTTTTTTAAACTTGCGTAAGTCATAAAAGAATTTGCTCGAGGTTTCTAAACTAAAGCCTTTGCAAGTCTTAAGGTAAATCGAAGTTTCTTTGAAGTCTAGAAACTAGACTTACTTAAGTGCTTATTCCGAAACAATGCGCAAGTCTGATTCGATCGAGACTCAATTATAGGTTTTCTGTAACTTCTCTCATCGAATAAGTTGTTGAATATAAAAAGTTAGTTCTTGCTATATACCTACGCGTCCACTGCGTTGGAATGGCGGACGGATCCAAAGGGTCTATTTCTTTGTATTAATTTCTATGGTACGGCGTGCACTGGATCGGCATAACTGAATTATTTATTTATTCTTTATTGTACATGAAAATAAACACATAAAGATGAGAGATACATATACAAAGGCGAGCTTAACTCTTAAAAAGAGTTTGCTTACAGCAAACCTTTGAGGCTAGAGAGAGGTGACTATAGAGGTAGGTCCGTGTACAAGTGTACATACATAAAGTTATAATCGAATAAAATACTACCTGAACTATGTTAAAATATATATACTAATGATAGAATACATATACCTACATATAAATACTAAAAATAATACATACATACAATATTCATTCATTGGCGTCTGGGTGTTTCTATGTATTATAAGTATGTAGGTATTTACAAGAAAAAAATGTATGTATGTATTCTATCAGCCATCTAGTTTCCATCGTACAAGCTTTGCTTAGTTTGGGACTAGAAGGCGTTGTGTTAAGTGTCCGTGAATATTTATTATTTACTAGCCGTCGCCCGCGGCGTTTCTCGCGTTCTAGACCCTTTAGGGTGCGACTTTTCAAAATTCCTTTCTTAGTGCACCTCTACACTATATAAGGATACCACCCTCCAAATTTCATACCTCTAGGACTTATGGTTTAGGCTGTGCGTTGATTCTCTGTCAGCTTCAAAAGAATTTTATATATATTGATTGATGATGATGATGATTATGATTATTATTATTGGTTTTGAAACAGAAAATGACAGAATATTAAATGTACATTATAGCAGCGTTACAGCATACATTTTATTACATCACAATCCACCACCAAGCCTTTTACAAAGTAAAATAAAGCAAACTTGTTAAAATATTTAACACATTCATTTCAACTTTTAACCCCAGCCCCACGTTAATACCCCGCTTTCATAAGTATGCGAAGAAAGCCAACTTATAACAGAGTTGGAAACTTGTTAATAATTAAAGAATAACTCAGAAGCTAAGTTCCACAACAGAGATGGGGTACCTTTTTTTTAAAATATTCATGGTGTACAAAGACACGCTTATATTTTTAAGCCATAATTCTGAGACTGTGGCCATGTTCTGGCATCGGGCGTTGTACACTGGCCGATAACCTAATCCCGCGTTCACACTATGCCCCTGCCGCTGCCGGCATGTATGCCGCTTAGTGAGAATAAAGGCGATGTTGCTGTGGCATTAATGCCGCGGACTTATTGCCACAGCAACATCGTCTTTATTCTCACTAAGCGGCATACATGCCGGCAGCGGCAGGGGCATAGTATGAACGCGCTATGACATGTCAGTAAATAATAATAAATAAATAAGTAGTTTATTTTCTCTCTACAAAACAAGGTAGAACAAACAAAGGTAGACAGGTAAACTTAAGTAGGTAGGTATTAGTAAGATCATGCTTTTCTCAGTGAGAAGCACTCGTGTCGTGGCGTACCTTGGTCAATAGTACCGATTCTCTTGTTCCATTTTTTAACCATATTGACAGACAGCTCTAAAAGTATAGCCGTCTTTGTCGTTTCAGCTTATGAGAAAGGGACGGTAACATTTTTAGTACTGTCAAATTAAGTTTAGAAAAATGCAACAAGAAAATCGATACCAATGTTCACCGATTTCTGCGCCTCAAATTTAAAAACCACTTAAACTTGCTCTGCCTTTGTTTGACGTTACTCATTTGTAAGAGATGGCAATAATTTAAGCAT
The DNA here is from genome assembly GCA_918843925.1 of Eulithis prunata. Lineage (NCBI taxonomy): Eukaryota > Metazoa > Arthropoda > Insecta > Lepidoptera > Geometridae > Eulithis > Eulithis prunata. The sequence goes on along the minus strand of OU974014.1, from coordinate 1,078,283 downwards.
GAGCTTAACTTAATATAAGTAACGTTTGAGTATACAGCCGTGAGTCACCGACCACACACACCGTGGCCACCGCCACTTTGTTTCCTCTTTCATGCATTTGTTAGAAACTCGCCGCTCATACAGTGGCGGCCACTCGCTACACCAGCGCGGTCACTTTAACGATGGCTGGCCGTTAGTAGCATTCATGATTTCCAAGATACACTAGTTTTTTTTAACCCAGAATCTTTGCTCTCAAGTGTACTGTCTAAAGATAAGAAAATATCACGAAATAACAAGAAAATGTTACGCGAACTTTTAGAGCATTTTACTAAGTAGTTTATTTATAACCCGAATTAATGAGGTTCTTCATAATCACCAAAATGAAATGAAAATTATGCTCCAGCTACTTAGTAACTTTGCATAAGCTAACTAACTGCTGCTTTTTGATGAAGTTTCGGAGAAAACAGTTCTTACAAGCACCAGTTTACAAAATGAAATTGTTTATTGACTTTTTTTTTATACTACTAAGTAGGCAAACAAGCGTACGGCCCGCCTGATGGGAAGCGGTTACCAGCCTATGCGTACTTTCAGCTAATTTACACTCCTAGTGTTAAAATAGAGTCGTATATTGTTATGTTGGTGATAGCGAGACAGCGCTCGAAGGTTTTTTTTTTATAATCCTACTAATATTATAAATGTGAATGTAAGTTTGTTTGTTACGCTTTCACGCGAAAACTACTTAACCGATCATCATGAAACTTTGTACATAATATTCTTGGAAGTATTAGAAGTAACATAGAATACTTTTTATCCCGGAAAATTAACGGGATCCAATGAGACGCGAACGAAGTCGCGGAAGCTAGTAGTTGATATTTTACTGTGGGCTATTATATTATATAAGGGTAGTATACCCTCCAAATTTCATACCTCTAGGACTTATAGTTTAGGCTGTGCGTGGATTCTAAGTCAGCTTCAAAAAAGTTTTATATATATTGATGATGATGATGATGATGATGATGTCGGCTATTTATATTTTACTACTACAACGACCAGTTTATAAAGTTAGATCGCTCAATCTTACCATTCGTCCCACTAGTGGACGACCAAGTGGAACGAACTATTGAACGTTATTTCCAGTAGTTGTGTTATATTATTGCAATGCATTTTGAAAGTTTCAATAATATCAAATTGAATAGGAACGGCGATAATCGCTTTTGTAACGCGTCGCGTATTGGCGATATTGAATAATCCGATAATATTGAATTTCTGCGCTTGACGGGCGACGTGGAAGCGATGTGATGTGTTCGAGGCATCCTATCTACGAAATTTAATCTTCAAGGAAATCATTTTAAACGTAACCTCACATGCTCGTAGGTAGTTACTAGAAATCAGAAGATATTTCAAGTGAAAACTTCTTTAGCGCCGCTGTGATTTGAAAGTCGATGAATCGAAAAAAGCGACAGATGACAGATGAGCTACTAGTTACTATTTTACACTTACATTTTGCGTAACAGATTATCTAAAAGTTAGTACAAGCTTCCCGAGGTGCTTCTAGTGACACAGATTCAAGTATAGTCACAATTGACTACCTACCTAAGTAGAATGTTTATTTTTACTTACAAGATATTATACTTACCTACCTACTTAGTGCATTGCATAGCGTACGTTTACTTACCTTTTTTTTTTTTTTTTTTTTTTTACGTGAGGAAATCCATCATGTATACCTATTGCTTGTTAGAGCAGTAGGTTATGTCAGACTGTACTGACTAAAACCTCACGGTCCGTCGGGCACTTTTACCGGGGGACGCGAGTGCGCGTTAGCATTCTTCCGCGAACGTTTACCTACCTACCTGATGCAATTTTACATTCGTCTCATTATATGGAAGCCAAAATTTTTTAAGGTTTCACTTCTACCACGTGTGAATTGCACACAATGACATGTTTTTTATTGCTGTAGACCTCGTAGACCTCATAAGTGCTACGAAGTTCTACGAGTGCTACGGATTTACTACCCCTACCTTGAAAGTATATCAAAACTTGGTGAATGAAGTGTACTAAATAGTATACTTCGTTCACCTAGGTGACAGCTCTGGTGAATTAAGTCGATGGCACCCTTGATTTGACATTCTATAGCGCTAGAGAACGGAAAGAAAAAGTTAGGTTATGATAATTATGTATTTTGTTGGTTAGTACAGTCGAGAGCAAAAATTTCGGATCACTTACAAAAACTTTGATATCTTGGAACCTAGAATGCCAGATAAGTAGCTGTCAGTTAGCTTTGGTTACCAAAATTTTTTTTTGTGGTTCGTATTTTCACTCTCGAGTGCCGATGTTGTAGCTATTCTAAGTAATTGTAGAATAAAAACCTTACTAGGGTGGATTCTCGTCTATTAGTTGTACTCATTAGTGACAATGGTGATTTCTTTGAGTGTAATTATCTCAGACAACATTAAGCTCACTAGACAGAAGGTCATTGTCTCATCGCAAAAGCTTTGAAGGTTAATAAATACAAAGAAATTCAAGTAGGTACTTAAGTAACAAAAAACTTTTTTAATTAGTCACATTCTATCAGCTGAAATTACGAACAAAACTATAGTAATAACACAAATGAGACACAAAATCTGTTACAGATACATTTCTATTCTAAAACAAACATAAACTATTATTGCAACTCAATTCGAGCAATGTACAATGTACCAGTTTTACCACGGCTAGCCATTATTTATGCGTTCAGCAAACTCATTAATTTTCAATACAATTTCAGCGTACAGTCAACAAAACAAGCGAACAGCATTTGTTTTTGTTGGCTCGGATTAAAAACTGCGCTGAAAGTTATTCAAGCCGGTCCCAGTGCAATAATTGATCGCGTGAATTATGTTTGCTCAAAATATTGGTCGTAAAATAAATGTATTTACATTTGAGCGTTTACAATTTATTACATTTCACTTCGCTCTATACTTTTTACAAGCTCTTTAACTATATATTTTTTTTATGTTATAACTGGCAGACGAGCAGGCGGGCCATGGAAAGTAGTCACCGCCTAGCAATGTTTGTTTGATTGGGACTTCTCGATGTTAGCAAAGACATACAATACATATTTATTAGTCTTTGGTGACAATGCTGAATAATGGTGATAGTGAGCTGATCTGATGATGGAGCCGGAAAGTGGCCAATGGCCATAGAAACTCATTTGAGATAAAAAATCGTTGAAATCATACTAGCGCTGTGAATTTGAGTCCTAAGTAAAATTCTTGACGTATTATTCTTCACCTTATCTGAGTAACTCTATCCGTCAAATAAAATTACACCCTCGTTTTTGTCTTAGACAAGTCTAAAGTAGAGATAAAAAAAAAAACTAGTGACTAGTACAACTTAATTTGAGAACTTAACTCACACCGATTTCGTTGGGCACTCGTCAGTAAAATAGTCATTTGTTACAGTGTTAGCCGCAGCACACAACATATCGTACCTCGAGGTCCCGCGTTACGGCGACCCACGACACGATGTCAACCTCGTCTGCAACTTCGTCAGCGAGAAGGGAGACCCAGCCCTCCACTCGGTGAAGTGGTACCGAGGGAAAGACGAGATCTTCCGATATACTCCTGGCCAGCAGGTATTATTGATAACTATATTAATTAAGTAAATAATTTGTATCCCACCAATAAAAATATATTACAAATACAACTCGGGACAGAGAACAATGGAAGTCTATGGGGAAGACCTTTGCCCAGCAGTGGGACGATGTATATAGGATAGAAAAAAAAATCTTTGAATCTTTTTAATAGTTATTTGTTATACAAGAGTGCAAAGTTGCTTTTTAACCGCGTGTTCAATTTTGATGACCGAGCAATCGAAGGATTCTGAAATTGAATCACGAGCGCAGCGAGTGATTCAAAATTAGAATCCTGAGCGTTAGCGAGGGAATCAAAAGAGCACGAGGTGAAAAATCTTTGCACTCGAGTGCAACACGTAACTTTTCATTCCACCTCAGCGAGGAAATGACTAATTTGCGCATTATTAACAGTTTCAGTCAATTCTGTTGGCGTCAAACAAACTTCCTCGTCGCTAGAATCACTCATTTTAGTTTTTTCACTTGTTTTCAAGTTTCTTGTTTTTAATATAAGGTTTAACAATGACGTGAAAAAATGCCGCGTAAAGAACCGCGTACAAAGCAAATTGAAAAAAGAACACCAAGAAGGTTCCGAGTCTGAGTTTTTAACAAATTAAAAAAAAGTTGTATGATATATTCGGCACCATAGAGGTAGCAGTAAATAGGTTTAATGTTTTTTTTAATTCACAAACTTAGTGCACACGATGTTCTAAATTCAATTTACTTTATCCTCTAGAGAATAAAAACGGCTTTTCCACTCAGATATTGAAGATTAAAAATACTCTTTCCGAGATGGTGGGATGAAAATTATTTTACCGAAGCCCATTTGGGACCATCAGGACTGGGCCCACTTTTTTATAACTTATGATTGAAAAGAGTGGATGATTCTAGACAACCATAATAATTTAGGTAAACAATATATTTATACAATATATCTATGTTGTTAATGCTGATTCCTATTATTTTGCAATTTGTTTTTTCTAAATTTAAATTTTAACGTACAAATAATTTTGGTGCAATTTTCTTTAGGGGGGAGCGCAGATACAGGCTCTTTAGTCTAGTTTAGGTATTCAGATACCTAAACTGGCTTCTTTCATTTGTTACATGTACTTACTACTACATTTAAATTTAAATATGCTTAAATTGCTTAGTATAGATATATCTGTATTGTTTAATAATTTTGTGCCCAATAAATTTATTATTATTATTATTTTAATTAATATATTATTATATTATTAAGAAATGAATATCATATATACTGAATAGTACTCTGTTTCTAATAAGCTTTTATTGAGTATAAAAATAGTGTCTGTATTGACTAAAAATAATTAGGTTTACGTCAAATACTGAATACCGTTCACAAAATAACGATGAAAGAATATTCCGGTTGAAATATTTTAGTAATCACAGCGATAAATGTTCTTTGCTTGCCCTTCGTGTTAGGTACAAACTAAGGTTAAATATTGTGTCTAGAATTAACACTTATAATATTTAACGTTGAATAAAACATGGCCATAAAAATAATGATCAACTCTATGTGACCTATTACGTAGTTAATGCCTTTTATGTATTATGAAGGTCAATAGGTACGAGCGGAGCTGGATAAGCTGCGTTTTTGTTTAATTTGACTTTTAAAGGAAAGCAGAGTAAATGGACCCCTAAGGGGATTTCTGGAATTTTATTCCCGTTTTCCCTGCCGGCAGTCGCTGCGGTCGCTAAGGGGATTTTTGGACAAAAGTTCTAGAAATCCCCCACGCAGGGGACTGACGCAGGGGAAAACTGAAATGAGCCTATATGAATAGTAAGGCAAGTCTGAATTTAAAAAAAAAAAATTTTTTTAAAAAGACTTAGCAAGCAACAATCGTTGTTATTACCACTCAATTTTAGCCAATAGACCACTCAGTAGCTATAGCAAAACCCTTTTCACTTGTCTATATTTTAATCCTACGTTAAATAAAGTCGTTTTATAAGAATTTGATAGTCTACCTCCGAACCTTTCAGCAGTAAATTACCCTCCTATTCATCTATTATGTGGTCTGCCTTGACCTTACCAATATCCCGAAGTTATATTACCGTCGTTACTCATATCGTGTCAGCTTACAACCGTCTAAGAGTGGCAATTTGAGAATATTCGCGTGTTATATGTAGGTAATGTAGATTTGGTGAATACTATTTGTCATGTCGGACTCTTAATAATGCTAACGCCCTATGCCGGAGAATTCTCCTAATAATCAAAGCCCTGAGTCTGTGCATTTGGTTTGACTTTCGAATCGAGTATAGCACACGCAAACGCATTCGCAAAACGAGAAATTTTGTATGAAAACCGGATAAGCGCGTCTAGCGGGAGATTTGGGAATTGTGCAATTCCCAACTAAATGTCTCGCTTTGCGAATGCGTTTGCGTGTGAAAGTCAAAACAAATGCACAGACTCGGGGGTCAGTACAGACTGAATGAACCAAAGCAACCGAAGCCTAACAAAGGACTTGACAGGCGTCATGGCTCAGTCGGTAGTAGCTCTGCCTTCCGTGCTGTGGGTCGTGGGTTCGATCCCCACCGACAACAAACATTTGTGTGTTGTAAACATAGATGTTTGTTCTGTGTCTGGGTGTTTCTATGTATTATAAGTATGTATTTACAAAAAAAAAATGTATGTATGTATTCTATCAGCCATCTAGTTCCCATCGTACAACCTTTGCTTAGTTTGGGACTAGAAGGCGTTGTGTTAAGTGTCCGTGAATATTTATTTATTTATTTATTTATTTCTGCTTTCATTCGCTCAGTCTGTACCCACCATAAGATCACCTACATCTGCAGGGTTAGTCAGCTGCACGTTTCAAATTACAAGGCTCTCGTCTAGTGAACTGGTACCTTAAGATTTACTATACGCCTTTACGTTAGGTATATTAGAGCAAGTGTTTCTATCAGACTATTCATGCAAGATTTATTGCGTACCCGTCTACCGCCAGCTGCCAGACGATCATCGGATTATACTGAATTATGTATTGAATTGAAAAGCTTCTACTTACTCTATTGAATGATTTAATCGGCATCGATTTTAAGGGGCATATTGCTTTTGATTTGTATGAGATAAGACCGCCCATTGTACTATTAATTTAAGTTTTGTTTTTTATTTTATTGTAATCCCTAGGTTAAGGTGTGCAATAAAGTATTTTCTATCTTTCTATTTATCTACGATTGAATGTCGTGATATTTACGAACATTTAAATAAATTGAAATAAGGTTTGATGGCAGCGGTGAAGCGCTCGTGGGGTAACTTGCTTAGTAAATCTTCATAGATAAAAGTTAAACGACGTTCTGTGCGGCCGGTTGAATGGGTGACCGTTAGTGGCATTTACATCTGAGCACCGTACCGGCTTTAGTAGTTGTTAAGCCACGATAGAGGATTCGAGGCGGCCTAAAAATGGAATCACCACAGTTGGCCACTTACTCATACCATCTCATACGAACATATTTTAGCGGCAGCGGTTGGCAGTGTGCCGTGGGTAGCCCATCATCACATCCGCAGTCCGACTTGACCGTATTTGCTCCTTCTATTCCAGGTCTTGTGCTACCCTCATCCATTTAGAACCCACCACGTTGACAATGTCAACTCATCGGGCTATTGTTACTGGACGTCTAACATTTCTCTTTTCAGTCCTCGAGGCTCTGTCACCGTTTTGTACTTAACAGCATTTTAAATTCTGTGTTTTTTATCTCTATAAAATACTTACTATCAGAGTCTGCGTTTGATGCAGCTATGTGAAGGCTTCCAAGATATCAAGCAGTATTATGCATTCAATGAATATAGAGTTTAAAATGCTTTGTATGTCAAACAAAGTCAAACGTTTCTTTATTTATTTATTTAACAAAATCCACAGCTCTTAGGGTGCACAGAGTAGGTATCTTATAAATTCATCTATAGCCAATAATGGATTTACATTTTTCATGCTATTAGGTAAAAATAACGACCCTAATCACTAAACGACTACTTCCAAAGTTTTAGATAAAAGTCATGTGAGGGTGAATGAGAAGGTGTGAGTGTGTAATGCCTGAGTGTATAGTGTAACGTTTTATGAACAAACCCTTTTCGTTTTGCTCAGCCAAACACAAGAACGTTCAACACGACCGGCGCCGTGGGAGTGGTGAGGGACGCCTGCAGCCGTGACAGCTGCAGTATCGGAGTCACGCTGCCGAAGACATACAACTCTCGGCTCAGCTTCACGTGTGAGGTGTCCACGGAGGGACCGAGGTTCGCTGTCGTCAAGCAGACGAAGAATCTTACAGTGGCTGGTGAGTTCTGATCTATAGCCTGAGTATTAGTTACTATCGTAATTACTCCATGTTTTAAAGCTGCTGGGTCTATTTCGCAAGGAAGCATGCAAGCGAGAAAGTAAGTAAAGAATTCTTTCAATTCTGAAAGCTTCTTGAAGCGCTCGTGGCGTAGCTTGTTTAGCCAATCTTCACTGATTATCTAAGTTAAGCAACGTTCTGTGCGGTCACGGATGGGTGACCGCTAGTGGCATTTACATCTGAGCTCTTCCGTGCTTCGGAGGGCACGTTAAACTGTCGGTCCCGGATCTAGCAGTCGTTAAGCCACGACGGATGCCTTAAGGCGGCCTAAAAACTCCGTCACCAGAGTTGGCCACTAACTTATACGAGCTTGCTTGCTAATTCAAGAAAAGATCGCTGTCATGTCTTATAAGGACGTCAAGGAAGCCCTGGAAAGAGACAAATGGCGAGAGCTGCATTATTACACCGACAAGAGCTGAGCTCTTAAGTTAGAAGAAGATAAGAAAATAAAGAAGATGATGGCATTGTTATAAGTCATTGGTCATGGCTTATAGTTATATGAGTAGAATGAATCTACGAGCACTGATTTAAAAGTTTTTCCAACAACTATAAAACTTCTACCAATCCAGAATCAGTCAAGAAGGAAAAACTATACTGCTACTGAGCCGCGACTTTCCTCAACCATCCACAGTAACACGATCAAAAAACTCGCAACCTTAGATTAACAACATTGCTTCAGTCTTAGGTAGTCTTAGATGGACTGCAGTAGACTTAGGTACTTAATTATCTGTTTTTGCAGTGGTTCTGAAAGAGAACCCGGTGATCCTGGGTGTGCCCAGCACCGTGCAGCTTGGAGAAGACGTGCTGGTCAACTGCACCACTGCACCCGCCATGCCCCCGGCCAACATCGTGTGGTACATTGATGGGAAACCAGAGCGGGTAAGATATAAAAAAAAAACTCATGAACATTAATTTATACCAGCTGGTATTTTTTTTTGTGAACACGTGAGTTAAAAAGACACAAATAATATAAATAAACAATTCATTTTCTTACACTTGGCTTCGTGTTGCTTAACAACGCCATCTGCTGAAGTAGCTTTAGTGTTATTGTGTCGTTAAAGCAGTTAGTTGCTCTCAATAAAAAAAAATGGTATTATTATTCGCCAATAGATGTCGGGAAGAATCACATGTCAAAAACATTTTCTAAAAATGAGTCCTAGCTAGATCGATTTATCGCCCCCGAAATCCCCTGTATACTAACTTTCATGAAAATCGTTGGAGCCGTTTCCGAGATTTTTTCAGATTATATATAATAATAAAATAAATAATAATAAATATTCACGGACACTCAACACAACGCCTTCTAGTCCCAAACTAAGCAAAGCTTGTACGATGGAAACTAGATGGCTGATAGAATACATACATACATTTTTTTTTGTAAATACATACGTATAATACATAGAAACACCCAGACACTGAACAAACATCTATGTTTACAACACACAAATGTTTGCTCTCGGTGGGGATCGAATCGAACCCACGACCCACAGCACGGAAGGCTGAGCTATTACCGACTGAGCCATGACGCCTGTCTATATATACAAGAATTGCTCGTTTAAAGATTAAAGATATAAGATAAAATAATACGGTGCGGTGTTAGTGGACTTGAGTTTGACACACTGTGTCTATGTGAATTAAGTCCATGCAGTGGACTTAATTCACCTAGGTATCACCTGAGTTAATAAAGTCTACTAAATAGTGTACTTAATGCACCCGGAAATGACATCGGTGAATCAAGCCTACTAAAAGTGTACCTAGTGCACCCGGGTGATTTACCCCCAGTGAATTAAGTATACAGCCTCAGTAATACCTACTTACTGGAGTGTGGATTGTCCATTATGTGTAAAATGGTTATTGCTAAAAAACAGCTGATGCGTGCATTTGCGAGCATTACAGAGGTATAGTAGTTACCTACGGTCAAGTCTGAAGTCAAGGAAAACAGTCTTTTTACTGATAATTAAACCATCAAGAAATGCAAGTAGGTAATAGGTAGGTACATTACATATACTTTATTCACAAAGAAAATTACAACTAATACAGTACCTACCATTTTAGTCGATTTTTATTTTGTTTTTTGTGTTCTGATACTTATTACCTATTTGCTATACTTTTGTACCGGCTTGCTCTGTTCACCACTTACTCTGTTCTGCTCCTTCCTTCATTTCTCTCTATTGTATCTATGTGTTTGTTTGTACCCAATGGGTTGAATAAATGTTTTCATTTCATTTCATTTTTACCTATTTACAATATTTACAAAATGCACATGAAACAGTTGAGCTATCTACAAACCATTGCAAACGATTTATAGATAGCTCAACTGGTCCAAATCAGTAGCGATCGAATTGAATCGGTAAATACTAACTTTTCTAAACAATGTGCATAGTTAAATACTTGCACAGAAGTTGAGAATATCTTATTTCATTGTGTACATTTTGATTGGACTAGATACTTGGAAACAAAGTTACCTATCTTATAAAGTAAATTTCTGTTCTGAGTAAGTTGCCCACAGGCACGCAATTGTTCGTATCGAGTTCCAAACGATGTTGTTTATGACGTGAACTATCGGTGTTCGCACACTGGCCGACAGCGACACGGTGGGAAACCTACTAAATGTATATCCCATGATCCTTATCGCCAATATCGTGTAGGTGTCGTGTCGGACAGTGTGAAAACAATCAACGTGCCTCTTCTAGCCGACATTTTACTCGTAAGACGTTTGTTACCGAACCTACTATCCACAGAAGGAAGAGGTACTAACTGAGCTGTGACGCTCATGCTCATCACACTATCCATTGCTTGTTTAATAATACGCTTCTACATCTATTGAAGATGATTTATATAGCGCCAAGAGGCAACCTATGCCTACACTTATTGAGATATGGCTGACTAGACTGAGAGGATTGCTTGTTTAACATCATATTAAATCCCTTCCTCCCCACAGACGGAGCCATGGTTGGTGAACAACACGCAAGTCTCGGCCCCGAACGAGCAGGGCCTCCGTAGCAGTTGGCGGGCGCTCCGAGTCCGCGTGACGAACACCCTGGGGTCTATAGCCCTGCACTGTGAGGCCACACAGCCGACTTGGCCGCAGTATGTGCGAGGAGCCAATGCGACGCTTGTGGTGGTCCGATCGCCACATCTCTCGATGTTTACTGCATCAGGTAAGTTGAAGACTGCTGTGTGTCGGAAAGAAACGGTGGTTAGATGCCGTTGAAACGAGGGTGCTAAGTATGAGTGTTGATGGACTTATAGTAGAGGTACGTTGAAACAAGAGTGTGAAGTATTAATGTAAATAATAATAATAATAAATATTCACGGACACTTAACAGAACGCCTTCTAGTCCCAAACTAAGCAAAGCTTGTACGATGGAAACTAGATGGCTGATAGAATACACACATACATTTTTTTTTGTAAATACATACTTATAATACATAGAAACACCCATATATGTACATGTGGATGGATATAAAGGTAGGCCTGAGAGAAGATGGATGGATTGTGTAAAAGATTATAATAATATGCATAGGAAAGGATGACGAACGTTAGAGGAGAATGGAACAAAAGAACATGTGTGCAACTTTGCAAAAACTGTGGGATGCATCCTTTCGTTTTTGTTAAATTGTAGAAACTCGTTTGTAAACTTAAAATGTCAAAATATATAACTAGGGTTAAGTAAATACATAATACTTAGTATGTATGTCAGTGCTATGCTGACAAATCAACCGCTTACGTGGGAAATGTTTTATAGTAAACGAGAAGAATCGTACCTAAATACCTACTGTATAATATCTACATGACGTGGGAGACAAATAGGTACTTAAAGATTTATCTTATCTTTCTTATCTTAAATTTAGTTTTATAAAAAGGAGTTTTTTAATACACCGTCGTAAAACATTCAACTTGACAGATGCAGAAGTAAGACCGCCGCTAGCACCCGTGACGTAATGTATCTGTCAAAATACTCGGCTCCTATTGGCTCGCCGCCAGCGAGATAAATCACTTAAAATTCAAAAACGTGCGGTTCTTAAATCAAGTTGGAATAGGTTTCTTTTCCTATTCTAGAACTCTCAGTGCTAATATTACCATACCGGGAATCTTGGCTATGATTTTCTTGATTTAGTACGAAACGGGTTTAATTATTTATGCAAAAACATAAGACGTAAATAATTGTAGGTTTTTTCTAATTCTATCCAGCCTAGATAAAATCCAAAGACATTGATAATGGAAATAACTGAATTTTATTGTGCTGAAAATCTAACCTGTTCCAGTAGGCAGTGCTTTTTTTCAGTGTTATAATTTTTGCGATTGTGAATACAAACTTAACTTTTTGCGTTCTATTATTTTAGGCGAAGGTAAAAGTACCGAGACCTTTCTTTGCAGAAGCTCAAAGGTAAAATATTTCTACCTAAGGATATGGTAGGTAAAAACAGTGATGGATCTAGGATTTCGGTTTAACAATAAATAAGGTTCGGGGGCCTTAGACATAGACATAGACAGGCATTTATTTGCTTATAAAGTAACTCACAAAATACACCTACAGAACTAAACTAACAACACTACAAAGAAACAAAAATTACACAGAAAGAAAAATGAGATGAGTGGATTGAGTAGGTAGCTAGGTAAGCTGGCAAGTGTTTGTGTGCTACAGCAGCTAAAGGTGTGTTAAGGCATGGTGTTGGAATATGGCTTGACCCAGCTATTCAGGGATTTTCCTGACAAATCCTGGCCCACTCTTGGGTATAACAGGAGCTTCTAAGAAAGAGGGAGGGGGTTTGAGGCTCCTAGCCCTCCTGGAGCCACTACTGGGTGTAGGTATTGTAGTTATATGTTCAAAGTTGTCATAACTATGCTTGAAGTAAGATAGGGTGGTTCATTTGGTGTTGTGATTGCTAACGTTGAATAATCTTCTGCGCCTTTAGCATAAGTTTCCAGTTAGAAATACAATGACAAACGAAAGTTCAGCGATTGTTCCAAGAAATGTCATCATATTTGAGGATATTTAGGATCCTAATTTTTTCCGGTTTTTGAAGATAACTTTTTTATATAAACAGACAAACAGGCAAACTCGATTTTCAGAATCAGAATCGTTTATTTAGTAGATCAGCATATTTAGTTTATCCATATCATTAATTTTAGTTTTTGGCTTTTTTACAGTTTTATAATAGTATCGACTCAAAAGCGCCATTTTATCAGGTGAATTACTGGGCTTTACAGTACCTTTAAGTATATGTACTATCTTAAAACATGGCCAACTGACTTTTACCAGTGGCTTTGTTTGGATGACCTAGATTAAAATTAGCCTCACTTTATACTTTTCTAGACTACAAACTATCAACTAACCTTTTTTTTTATGATATAAGTAATGGAACAAGCTGATAGCTCACCTGATGTTAAGTAGTAACTTCTGCCTATAACAATGCATTACCTCACAGAGCAAGTCCAATGAGGACGTGCCCTGTAAGGCAATGCACTGCGTCCATCACTCTGAGACGTAAAGATCTTGAAGTCTCATGTGCCTGTAATTACACCGGCGCCCTTACCCTTCAAACCGGAACACAGCAATGCGAGCATCGCTGCTTGGCGGCAGAAATAGGTACGGTGCTAGTACTGAACCCGGACGAGCTCTCACAATGAGCTCTCCTACTACTGCCTTGATTACACTACTTAGTACGCAAAGTACGACGCAAGTATTTTCAGTACGGAAAGCCTAACTAATTAAGCCACCCAGATTGGTAATCAAGTTACGTCGGCAACCGTACTTCTGAAGCCGCGTCACTACGAGTGTCGGCTAGTTAATCCGTGCTACTCAAATAGTTTCCGAGCTTGGATCTCTTTGGTAAATTAAACCAGATAGAATGTTTTTACACTGCTACCGACACGACATCTTACACGATATCGGAGCTAGTAGAAACTAGATGCAGTCACATCACACCGTGATAGCGTTGACACCGTTGTTTTTAAAGTCAAAGTATTCAAAAACATGTGTGCAATTCACACGTAGTAGAAGTGAAACCTTCAAAAAGCCAATATGCAGTAGGTACTTATTTAGTTAGAAAAGGTTCTATGCTTATGTTGCCTAAACAAGAACTAGATGGCGCTGCTAAGTTTAGTCGGATCCTAGAACGTGCTATCGAAGTGTTTTGCGTTTTGTGGGGGGACTTTCAAATCACTTCAAAAGGTTTTATTCAATAAAATCTCACTGATCACTTTGAATCGTCATTACGTTTTGTATGATTAGGTATGATTACAATTTTTTTTTTATTGGATGAGTTGGAGCTAGCTCGTCCCAAGCTTATTTGTCTTCTAAATAATCAGATATTTTATAGTATGCTTTTGTTCGAGCCACTGTCATGTCGGTATCGTGTATGTCGATATCGGTCAGTGTGCGTCCAATGGTAGGTAGATACTTGAAGCTTTGCGGGGTAGGCACAAGACTTTGAATTCAACGAGTTTGTCGATTAGAACATTTTGAACACATTGCATTTTGACTAAGGCTTAAATTCCTTTAAGTTCTATTCTAGGTATGTATTGTGCTGCGGAGATACTGGCACTTAGCATAGGTATTGTAAATCGTAGGTGATTGGTAACTTATTCGTAGATAAAAACCCAATAATAAATACAGGTACAGAAAATGCATCATAATTATAATTGTCCCATAGCCAGAAAAACAATAAAGTTTAGTTGGAACACAAAAGCGCTTAGAAGACTGCTCTGACTGCTACCTACATAAAAAGTATGCAAATCTATTATAATTATAGGGTTAAAAAATACCGGATATTTCCATCTAGTTTCCATCGTACAAGCTTTGCTTAGTTTGGGACTAGAAGGCGTTGTGTTAAGTGTCCGTGAATATTTATTTATTATTATTATATTGTTGGAAGCCCCTCGAAGAAGCCTGGATTATGTGACGTCACTTGTTTACGTACTCCTTTATAAGGCGAGGCGCGCGGAGCGACCGGGCAGTCTTGGTCGGACCTTCGTCCGATGCACACGTCTTTATAACGCTCTAGGGTTGTTAATTATTGTGCGAGGTTAACTGATTGGTCGGTAACGATGATCAGTTACGTTGTTAGTTAGATTGTTTAACTAGTCAACGCTGTTTTGTTGGTTAAATGTAAACTGTGAGGTTAATTGTGTAAACTGATGATTTCTCGTCATTTTTAGTGCCTTATCCTGATTTCTATGAGCATTTTTACGATAAATGGAAGTTAACTATTTGTCGACTGTTAAAGTTATGTGTTTTTAAGTCATGTACTACTTCTTATGTATTTTTTTTATTTGGAACCGCTTCTGATTCCTAAAATCAGAAGTGGGATTGCTCTCAAGCCCATATGGTCAAATGAATTTAATTTTTATGTACCCGCAATAAGAATGTTAAGAGAAATCATCAATTTTATGGTTTTCATTGCGTTTTATGGTTGTAAAACGCTTTGACTGTTCACTAATGTTGTTTAGAAATGGATTATTCGATCCATTCCCAAGTGAGTGAAAACAGGTCGCGTGAAGTGTCATCTATGTTTCACTATTGGAGGTGATGGCAACAGATGTGCGTGCTATTGTGGCTGCCAGCTCGATCATCATGTCTACATGCCGCAGTCACGCCTGCGTGCACTGTCCCTAGCAGTGCAAGTGCCGGTTGCAGAGTTCGCGACCCCAGAGTTTCGGTGCCAGCTTGCGATGCTAGCACAACGTGTGAGCCTCTTTTGAGAGTGCTGTGTCGTCGTTGGACGTCACTGAACGCCTCATTGGAACGTTGAGCGTTAACCAAGGTTAGATCCAACCATTATTATGTTCCGATCTTTGATTAGGTTGCGTGATATCGATTCATAGTGAAAAGAGGTTAAACAAGCTTGTAGAATTGAATGCTGGAAGTACAGCGAGTGCTTATTCCGGTTACTTAATTGTCTGAAAGGCTTACAGTGGATTTAACATTTTAAAAGAGTTGAAATCATTGTGTTCACGCAGACTCGATATCGCAACTGTTTTAAAAGTGTGCCGACGGTTATGCCACGTGTGTGGATAATACCAGGCTCTTATTTTGGGCCCTGTCATTGCCAAAAGATCTTTGCGAAGATTTACTGATCGAAAACGATCGATTACTATTGAAAAGGTCAAGACTTATTTTCCCGAATGTTTATTATGTGGTGGCGTTGGTTATCTCCAGCGCTTATGCAATAGATAGATGAAAGTTTTTCTAGTGCTATACCTATGTAGTACTACGCGTGCAGGTAGATAGAAAAACATCGAGAGGTACCTACCTATGTTTGTTCTGCAAAAAGACCAGGTCATGACGTTACTGTCTTTTCTGCGAAATAACGATCTACAAAACAAGTTTTATTTCTTATCAAGAAATGTGGGATGCCTCTACAGATAGTGGCATCGGAACTGTTTTTATTCTGTGCCTTTTTAAGGCCTACCTACCTACATATTATGCTTATAGACAATATGTCTAGCTCGTTCGTTCTGAATCAGTGCTAAATATTTTTAGACACTTTCAAGTACCCACACTATACTCTGTGAGGTAATGGGTAACCGAAGAATTGTGTGTATGCCTGGGTTACCTTGACATTGAGAACTTCTTCGAAGTGCTTATTTGGTTTTGTGTTTTTCAAGTGTATCGAATTGTTTTTTTTTTTTTAGTGTACCCTACGTCTTCCTTCTGCAAAGAGTTACGGGATTGACTGCGTATAAGCCGTCAGATTATATATCTCGTTTGAAAAATTGAAGGAGGTCACATGTTTATGGATAAACATGCTTATGAGTGGGTATGATCAGCACTGGTCAGGTAAGCCAAACGTGTCCAAATTCTTAGACGAGACACTGATGGTTTTTATACGTGCTTTTGTTGTTGACAGGATACAAGTTCATGCTACAAGCGTACGCGCTTGAGTTGGTAGCGTGGTTCTGCAGCACTTCTGGGTCACGCGCTCTTAGTGGTGTCTGGCCTACACGTTGCTGCTGGGTGCTTGTGCTGTGCCCTGGCGCCTGCTGAGCGCCTGTGCAGCGCAGCTCTGGCTGTGTGCTGCTGTTGCGTGGCTCCGCCGTGCTCCTGATGTCGCGCGCTTCTGGTGTGCGCCTGTGCAGCGCAGCTCCGGCTGTGCGCTGCTGAAGCGCGGCTCCGCCGTGCTCCTGATGTCGCGCGCTCCTGGTGTGCGCTTGTGCAGCGCAGCTCTGGCTGTGTGCTGCTGTAGCGCGGCTCCGCCGTGCTCCTGATGTCGCGCGCTCCTGCTGAGCGCCTGTGCAGCGCAGCTCTGGCTGTGCGCTGATGTCGCGCGGCTCCGCCGTGCTCCTGATGTCGCGCGCTCCTGCTGAGCGCCTGTGCAGCGCAGCTCTGGCTGTGCGCTGCTGTAGCGCGGCTCCGCCGTGCTCCTGATGTCGCGCGCTCCTGTTGCGCGCCTGTGCAGCGCAGCTCTGGCTGTGCGCTGCTGAAGCGCGGCTCCGCCGTGCTCCTGATGTCGCGCGCTCCTGGTGTGCGCTTGTGCAGCGCAGCTCTGGCTGTGTGCTGCTGTAGCGCGGCTCCGCCGTGCTCCTGATGTCGCGCGCTCCTGCTGAGCGCCTGTGCAGCGCAGCTCTGGCTGTGCGCTGATGTCGCGCGGCTCCGCCGTGCTCCTGATGTCGCGCGCTCCTGCTGAGCGCCTGTGCAGCGCAGCTCTGGCTGTGCGCTGCTGTAGCGCGGCTCCGCCGTGCTCCTGATGTCGCGCGCTCCTGTTGCGCGCCTGTGCAGCGCAGCTCTGGCTGTGCGCTGCTGTTGCGCGGCTCCACCGTGCTCCTGATGTCGCGCGCTCCTGCTGGGCGCCTGTGCAGCGCAGCTCTGGCTGTGCGCTGCTGTTGCGCGGCTCCGCCGTGCTCCTGATGTCGCGCGCTCCTGTTGCGCGCCTGTGCAGCGCAGCTCTGGCTGTGCGCTGCTGTTGCGCGGCTCCGCCGTGCTCCTGATGTCGCGCGCTCCTGCTGGGCGCCTGTGCAGCGCAGCTCTGACTGTGCGCTGATGTCGCGCGGCTCCACCGTGCTCCTGATGTCGCCCGCTCCTGCTGGGCGCCTGTGCAGCGCAGCTCTGGCTGTGCGCTGCTGTAGCGCGGCTCCGCCGTGCTCTCGATGTCGCGCGCTCCTGCTGGGCGCCTGTGCAGCGCAGCTCTGGCTGTGCGCTGCTGTCGCGCGGCTCCGCCGTGCTCCTGATGTCGCGCGCTCCTGCTGAGTGCCTGTGCAGCGCAGCTCTGGCTGTGCGCTGCTGTCGCGCGGCTCCACCGTGCTCCTGATGTCGCCCGCTCCTGCTGGGCGCCTGTGCAGCGCAGCTCTGGCTGTGCGCTGCTGTAGCGCGGCTCCGCCGTGCTCCCGATGTCGCGCGCTCCTGCTGGGCGCCTGTGCAGCGCAGCTCTGGCTGTGCGCTGCTGTCGCGCGGCTCCGCCGTGCTCCTGATGTCGCGCGCTCCTGTTGCGCGCCTGTGCAGCGCAGCTCTGGCTGTGCGCTGCTGTTGCGCGGCTCCGCCGTGCTCCTGATGTCGCGCGCTCCTGCTGGGCGCCTGTGCAGCGCAGCTCTGACTGTGCGCTGATGTCGCGCGGCTCCACCGTGCTCCTGATGTCGCCCGCTCCTGCTGGGCGCCTGTGCAGCGCAGCTCTGGCTGTGCGCTGCTGTAGCGCGGCTCCGCCGTGCTCCCGATGTCGCGCGCTCCTGCTGGGCGCCTGTGCAGCGCAGCTCTGGCTGTGCGCTGCTGTCGCGCGGCTCCGCCGTGCTCCTGATGTCGCGCGCTCCTGCTGAGTGCCTGTGCAGCGCAGCTCTGGCTGTGCGCTGCTGTCGCGCGGCTCCGCCGTGCTCCTGATGTCGCGCGCTCCTGCTGAGCGCCTGTGCAGCGCAGCTCTGGCTGTGCGCTGCTATCGCGCGGCTACGGCCGTGCGTTGCTGTTGTGCGCTCCTGTTTGGCGCCTTTGCTGCACCCTGACGTGCGTGTGCTGCGTGTCCTGATGCGTCGCGCACTTTTGGTGGAAGGCCGAGTGGACTGACGAGTCGTACTCCGCTTTCTTTGAGGGTTGTTATACCCGTGTGGCCCTTGAGGTATTGGTTTGGCCCTTGAGGCACTGGCACCAAGTCCATTGGAATGGTGTAGATATGGCCATGGAAGCTGGTCGGCTTTGCAAACCGACCAGTCGCTGTGTAAGTGCGTACACAGTGTTCATTATTTTTGGCATGTAATGTTTTGACTTTACATAATGTTGTAGCTGAATATTTTTGAATATTCGGTTACAGTTTTTGTGGTGCTGGAGTTGTTAGTTATAGTTTTGTGGTGTTGGAGTTGTTTACTAACTAACCTTTACTGAATGCTTTCAAAGGTGGTACCCCTGAAGGTATTGACTTTGTTTTCTCATTATACCATGTGTCTGTTTATTAGAAGCAAGCGATGAAGAGGACCAGCCTTCTTCTTTTTTTCTGGGTGGACCAGTCTGGAACCTGCTAATCTGTCGGGACGCCAGAGTGTCAGGAGAAGCCGTGTTGGAAGCCCCTCGAAGAAGCCTGGATTATGTGACGTCACTTGTTTACGTACTCCTTTATAAGGCGAGGCGCGCGGAGCGACCGGGCAGTCTTGGTCGGACCTTCGTCCGATGCACACGTCTTTATAACGCTCTAGGGTTGTTAATTATTGTGCGAGGTTAACTGATTGGTCGGTAACGATGATCAGTTACGTTGTTAGTTAGATTGTTTAACTAGTCAACGCTGTTTTGTTGGTTAAATGTAAACTGTGAGGTTAATTGTGTAAACTGATGATTTCTCGTCATTTTTAGTGCCTTATCCTGATTTCTATGAGCATTTTTACGATAAATGGAAGTTAACTATTTGTCGACTGTTAAAGTTATGTGTTTTTAAGTCATGTACTACTTCTTATGTATTTTTTTTATTTGGAACCGCTTCTGATTCCTAAAAATATTATTTCATAAAACAAGTACAAGATTATTTTACATTCAATTTAGGCGTTTGACTTAGGTGCTTTGAATTGTAAAGTTAAATAAAATTGTAAAGTTAGTTTCGTAGAACAAGTAAAATAGCTCTTGAAATGGGTAAGTTTTTTAAAATTGTTGGAAAGTTGGAAAAAATAACCGGCAACTTTCCGTTTTAAAACGTTTTCAAACATTGTTGGTTTCTCAAAAATGTTTTTAAACTTATTTTTTTACTGTTTTGTGTAAGTAAAAATGCTTTTGACTTACACTTAGGTACGTTTTCAGATTATAAACAGAAATATAAGCTATTGTAATATTACGTTTGATCGAAATATTAGTCTTAGTCTGAAGAAAAAGTTGCGGGTAAAGCCATTAAATAAAATAAATAAATAAATATTCACGGACACTTAACACAACGCCTTCTAGTTCCAAACTAAGCAAAGCTTGTACGATGGAAACTAGATGGCTGATAAAATACATACATACATTTTTTTTTGTAAATACATACTTATAATACATAGAAACACCCAGACACAGAAC
Source organism: Eulithis prunata (assembly GCA_918843925.1). NCBI lineage: Eukaryota > Metazoa > Arthropoda > Insecta > Lepidoptera > Geometridae > Eulithis > Eulithis prunata. The sequence goes on along the minus strand of OU974014.1, from coordinate 1,057,880 downwards.
AAACATCTATGTTTACAACACACAAATGTTTGTTCTCGGTGGGGATCGAACCCACGACCCACAGCACGGAAGGCAGAGCTACTACCGACTGAGCCATTACGCCTGTGTGTTATTGAATTACTATTATGGGTAAAGCCGTCTTATAACTAGAATGCTGCGAGCAAGTACGCATTTTAGTAATGACATAGTCATAAATTGGCATGTTAGTTTAGCAATACAAATAGTTCAATAATATTAGGCTCGTGTCACACGCTTTCCAGTCCATTGACTAATCGCGGAATTCAATTCGAGCGCAACTACCGCTGAGCATTTGAACGCAAACACTGAATAATAATTTTAAAGCTTTGTGTACTGGTCGTGTTATTAACAATTATAGGTTAGCTAATACACATTGGAGGGTCAGAACAAACTCACTGTGTCTTGTTTATACAGAGCCCCGAGTCTGTGCATCTGTTTTGACTTTTGACTCGAGTATAGCACACGCAAACGCATTCGCAAAGCAAGAAATTTTGTGTGAAAACCGAATAAGCGCCTCTAGCGGGAGATTTGGGAACTGTTCAATTCTCAACCAAATTTCTCGCTTTGCGAATGCGTTTGCGTGTGCTATACTCGAGTCGAAAGTCAAAACAAATGCACAGACTCGGGGCTCTGATTGCGCTAAGAAATAAAAACAAGAAACCTGGCTCGGAATTTCAGCTTTACGAATCTGCGTTGCTGTCAAAAAGATTATTTGCTACTTTACTAAAAACTCTGACCTATCAAAATAATACGTTGAGTAATCCCACAGCAAAGTGAATCTGTATGAGGATAAAGTGGTCTAAGCGTGGGGCCATAAATATTTTGGTAAACAAATGTGCCAGAAAAGCAACGGTGCATAATGGAGTAGATCTCGACTCGACGTCACAAAAGATTTTTATTGTATATTATGATACCGATTTGAATAAATTATTTACTTACTACTTTATTTATATACTTACTTACCAAGTAAAAGAGGATGGTTCTGAGTCTGAGTGGTCTGATTCTGATCTAGCTGTCAGCATTTGCTGTGTGTAGCCGCGGCTTTAGAGTCGTTAAACGCTTCGATGACGCTTGCGGCGATTGAATGTGCATTGAACCGGGACTCGACCAATTTCTCGATGGCCTGATATAATAGCGCGTGCACACTATGCCCGGCATGAATGCCGCGATTAATTCCGGAATTATTGCCACAGCAACATCGCCTTTATTCTCACCAAAGAGCTAGGGCATGAACTTGGCGATGTTGCTGTGGCAATAATTCCGGAATTAATCGCGGCAATAATTCGGGCAGCGGCATGGGCATGTGTGAACGCGGTGTAGGAATAAAGGCGATGTTGCTGTGGCAATCATTCCGGAATTAATCGCGGCATTCATGCTGGCAGCGGCAATGGCATAGTGTGAACGCGGTATAAAGTCGGCTATAGGATGCATTGCAAAATAGTTTGCACCCATAAAACTGACATAACGAATGATTTTTGTCCACAGGTATGAGCTCAACTGTACAGGGAAACGCGCCGATGCTAGCTATCTGCCTGAGTCTGTATATATTTCATAGGTACAGTGCCTTAAGTTATCTAACGAGTAAATCACCTTAAGTTGTATAAAAGTACTGAGGTCATTGCTTGGAGACATGCCTAATATAAAGAAAGTGCGGGGTTATGGTTAGGAATTTTTTACCCCATTTTTGATAGTACTAATTAAACGCAAAGCTTTTGTTCACAAGCAAATCTGTTTAGATTCAATATAAAAGTGTGATATAACGCACGGTGCTTTGGTTACAATAGGATTTTTTTGCGTTATTTTAGTTAGTTTGGTCACAGAATACGGTACAGAAAAAAAGTAAAAGTGGTAAAAGTGTAAATTGTTCTGTAAAAGTGGTGTACAATAAAGAGTTTTCTATCTATCTATCAACAGAATTGACACCAGTCAAAGGCGCTGAGATTTCCTCAAGTTAGTAATTTACGAGTAAAATTTACAAATTTATAAGCGGCCAAACAATAAAGTTTGGTTTATAGTAACTCCAAGCAATGTCCTATTAGATAGGTAGAAATAATATTACCGTCACCGTTATACTGTATGTTTTCGTCAAAAAGGGTGTTAGGAAATCGAAAGCGTAAGTTTTTATAAAATACTTTTTGGTGTGAAAGTTTCAGAGAGTTTCAGAGAGTTTCAGATGTTTCTAGCTGTATTTTCATAAAAGAGTTGCTCGCTTTGGAAGTATACCGACAGTTGCTAATTGTCAGGAAGTTAGCAGTCACTGCAGTGTAGTTTTCACAGTTACCAGCTTTTAAAAGTATCTACATTATATTTTTTCCTCCTCTAACGTTTTCTCACTATGTGGCTTCTTATTTGTTTTATATAAATTGGAGAGGGATTCGTATTTTCTATTTTTCTCAGATAATTTTTTTTGTATGTTTTTATATTAATTTAAATTTTAAATGTTTTTTGTTTTTTATTTTTTCTCTCTGTATCCGAGCGAATAATCATTGGTTCCTTGGAGATGGGCGTTGAGGGTTCTACTCAGTTTTTAAAATCTTTGCAGTCTCTTCGTTTTAATTTGTACCTAATGCATACTGTGCATTGTTCTTAATAAACTTTTATTATTATTTATTTATTATTTACTACTCCCGACAGCTAACATCATACATTTAGTACGAGATGAATTTAAATTATGATATTTTCGTTCAAGAAACCGACATGTCGCTATCGGCCAGTGACCTTACTCGGGCAACTAGACTTTGTGGATTTACAGAAACCACCCTTAGCTTTTGTCTGAAACTAACAGTTTTCTTTTGAATTTTGTGTAGGGATTCTTTAAGTACCGTAATAAAAAGAAGTCATCTTAACATTGTTAAGCTTCGGTTAGACCGACGCATAAACACGTCGCGATTTGGCAACGTCATGTTATGTCATGTCACGTCATGTGTCATTGCATGGTTTGGCGCATTTGCGTTGGAGAACTGCTAAAGTATTTTAGTTATTTTTAGGAATAAGCAAATCAATTACCTATTGTATGAATAGCAAGCACTGAATTTCGATGTTCTATGTCACAAAATGTAATATAAAAGTAAGTTTAAGTATTTACAAGTTGCAGAAAGCAATGTTGATATAAAAAAAAGTATTTTTAGTCAATAGAGTAAGTTACAATATCGTTATTGTTTGAGTCATGAAAATTTTATTGTTGTTTTTTTTTGCCACGAATTTATATTTAGCACATTTTTGAGAGTTTTTACTGTTTTAATAATGACGTCAATATTTGTGTTAGAAATTAATGAAAAATATAAAATTATGCGATAAATAAATTATGACGCAATGCAACGTCTAATTTTTATCCGAATCCATTAGGTATATAGTTTATTTTGTTATTGTAATTCCATGGTTTTATTTTAGTTTATCTCAAAACAAAACACTTTGCTTTGTTGTATTTAAAACCATACAATTTCTACAAGTTTTATTTCAGTCGATTTTATTTCAAGAAACCACATCCCTTGACTATACAAAAATTTCAATACTTCGCTTTATTATTTCTATTTTCTATGAATATTTAGTGCCAAAAAGAACTTTTATTTTAAATTCATACTTATTACAAAACTATGCATAATTTGTAAATTGTAAATAAAACTAAAATTAGATAGAAGAAGAAAATAAATGTCTAACTAGATTGTAAGGATTTGAAAATACCGTGATGTGTATCCTAATAAGTAATTGGGTTTCATAAGTTTTTATTCCTACAGATTTAAATAAACCCAAATAATTAGTTTTTAATTTATGATTTTTTAGGAATAAAATTTAAAAAATTCTAAATGTGTGTCAACTTTTGTCATATTTAACCAAAAATATTAGATACTGGGACAATCTTAGGTTGAGTGACAACTGACGTGAGTGTGGACTCGACTTTAGTCCACATTCGTAATTTATTGGTCAATTTTAGCAGAATCAAAATTTTCTGTGATACAGTACAGTGTTTGTTAGCTAACAAACAGTTAATTCACATTATTGTATAGTGTTAATGTAATTATGAGATGTCATTGAATGTCATGGTCTCTATGGTGGTAAATAAAAGTGTATTAATTATCAAGTTTGTTTTTAATTGAATATTTTTATCATTAATTTTTTAAGAACAATGTGGCGGGATGTACTAGATAAATACCAGCCCGAATGGATCATCACAGCATTGGATCGCACAGCGTGGAGGGAAGGGGGGAGGCCTTTGCCCAGCAGTGGAACATCGAAGGCTCATAATAATAATAAGGAAAAATAATATCGCGGTGTGTATTTTTCTTATAGGTCTGTTTCAATTCTGTATGGTTACCTTGCTAAGCTATTATACAGTACGCAGGCAGTATTTCAGCATGATGCTGACATTTGCTACGTATTATTGCCCGGTGACAAAGATTCCTCTGACGTCAGCGTAAAATTAAAGATTATGTAGGAAGGTACATAAAAAATAGTTACGATTCGAAGTATTTCTAAAATTATTATTTGCACCCCTCCGCGCTCCTTTTAAATATTTATTGTAAATGCATCTATCTAGCCAAATCCATTTAGGACAAATCCATTCTACATTCAGCAGCTTGCGTGGCCATTTGACCGTGTGGTCAGCGCGTCCAACCGCAAAGCAATTTTGTCCATCACGTCTGTCACCCTCTACGTAAGAGCTGTTAGCATCAGAATTAGATACATTTTTCGGAATTTATTTATGTTATTGGTTTTAATCCATCCAAAGGTGCCTGGTTAGAGATCGCTGTTGGCGGTATGGTATTGTATCTTGTAAGTTAAACAACTCTTATGAGTAAACCTAGTTTTGTTGATCAATAGTATCCTATATCAGAAATTACAATATTATATATTACTGATACTGATATATAGATGTAATCATAGTTGGAAAAATAAAATTGAAAAGTAGAACGAGCTGATAGCTATTTTTCGTTCATAAAACATTATCATTATTCTACCGTAAATTATGATATCTTTGTATTATTTTCCGTGTATACCACAATAGCAACAAAAATAAACATTTCCACAAAAATTCAAGTTTTCGCTTCGAATGAAGCACAATAGCATAGCTTGGAGTGTAGGCATCCCGTAGGAGTAATAAGCAATAGAATATAGGCAGCGGACTATGAACATATATATATAAATAAATCAATCAAATAGATATAAAAAAGTATCAGCGTAGGTATTTATGTAGTGTCCTGTTTATGATAAAAACAGAAATTGATTCAATTTCGTGACTTTTGTGTTGTTAGTATCTACTTGGTCACACATAAGCACAAACATAATCAAACTACTTGTTTCATAACTTTTTCTTATAATAAATAAAATAATATAGAAAAACTAGTTGTCGCCCGCGGCTTTGCCCGTGGTAGCAGCATACGCATTATTTGGTTAAAATCTTTGATCCTAATTTTAGACCCCTTTAGAGTGTGACGTTTCAAAATTCCTTTCTTAGTGCACCCCTACGCTATATAAGGAACCTACCCTCCAAATTTCGTACCTCTAGGACTTATAGTTTAGGCTGTGCGTTGATTCTCAGTCAGCTTCAAAGGAGTTTTATATAAGGTGCCTTCTGGTAAGATCGGCGTAAGTGGAAGTACGGATGCCAAGCAATTCTGCGATATTTTTATATGATAATTGCTTAGTTACGTGATTTATCCGGACTTCCATTTCCGTCGATCTCACCAGAAGGTACTATATTTAAAAGAAGACAGAAGATAATTATGATCTACATTCTTCACAACAATACTCCGCGGTAAGTATATACCAAAGAGGGGACGTAGCAATTTACGGGCCACGAATTCTGAATGAGAGCTTTTTATATCAGCCGTATTTATTCTGTGGCCGGTTCCACTACATCTAGTCGGAAGGCTTTTGTAATAAAACAGCTTATGAGATGAAATAAACTCAGGTCTTCATAGTTAGTTAGTCCAAACCTTAGGTCAGGGGGAGATAAATTTGGTATAGAATAGGCCTTTACATCTATTGAAGAAGATTTATACAGCGTCAGGAGGCAATCTATGCCTACATTTAACAGGACAATGTTTAGATGGAGTAGGCTTTTTTTTTGGGAATCTGCACACAGACCCCGCATTTCCGGTGGCCGGCCTCTCTGCCTGCCAAGGGGCTCCGGGACCTCTAAAGATCTACGCCGATGCCCCCATCGCAGTTTGCCTGAGCACATCCCGGGAATGCCATCCATTGACACATACCATCCTCTCAGCCTAGTCAGCCATACCCACAGGAAAGACCAGTTTAGAAGTGTGTCTGATTACCCCCCCCCCCGTAGGTTCAAGCTTTTTTGTTTATGTACGCTATAATAGTAGTCAAACCGAGCCAGTAGTCTGAGTTTTGTTATGCTGATTTGCGACAAGCGAGAATCGAGGAACTCAGTTTTTGTATGTAGAAAAATAGTTTGCTTATCTCCCGCTATAGGCGCTTATCGGATTTTCATACAAAATATCTCGCAAGTCGCTTCTCGATATACGTTTCGATCAAAATAACAAAACTCAGACTATGGGCTCAGAGCCCCGACTCTGTGCATTTGTTTTAACTTTTGACTCGAGTATAACACACGCAAACGCATTCGCAAAGCGAGAAGTTTTGTTAAGAAATGCACGATTCCCCAATCTCCCGCTAGAGGCGTTTATCCAGTTTTCATACAAAATTTCTCGCTTTGCGACTGCGTTTGCGTGTGCTATAATCGAGTTGAAAGTAAAACAAATGCACAGCCTCGGGGCTCAGCGTGCTCAGACGCACGAGTGAAAGAAAAGAAAAAAAAACAGCCAATATCTCCAATAGCTTCAAATGTCGAGAGTGAGGAGTTTCAGTCAGAGCCAGTGGTCAGACTGGCGAAACTCTCGAAGTAGACTCGTGCTTTCGAAAAACGAACAATGTATGAAACGAGGGTCAAAATATGAATCACGTTTCATACAAAACGAGATTTTCAGTGTGTAATTTTGGTATAATGCGAGTCCCGCTTCTTCTTACGTAGGAACTACGTATTACATATTCCTTGGCAGCGGTGTTATTATTGTATGATCTGTGGTAATAGCATAGTTTGGTTATTCGACTCTCCGTTAAAATAACATGATCTTGGTCAATAGTTTCAACTCCCTATTCGGTCCAATTTATCAAGTGAGATAGATACGGTTCGTGCTTAGATTTATAACGGCAATCGGAATTGCGAACACGCTGTTCAAATATAAACTGTATGTTGTGGCCGTAGATTATACTTTAGCGCGTGGACAACGAACTTGTGATTCACGTGGGCAATTGGAGAAATCGTCTTGAAGCATTGTGATGTCATCAAGTACCTATTTACTGTAAGTATTCTTTATTCTATCACTAGGTGCTGACCGCGACTTCGTTCGCGTCCCGTTGAATCCCGTAAATTTTTCGGGATAAAAAGTAGCCTATGTGTTAATCCAGGTCACGGACAATATATATTCCAAGTTTCATCCAAATCGGATCAGTAGATTTTACGTTAAAGAGTAACTAAAATCCATCCATCCATCCATACTTACAAACTTTCGCGTTTATAATATATAGGTAGTAGGATAGGATAGAAGGATAGGATAGGATATGGTACCTACCATGCAGTAAGTTGTGGGTAAAACCTGGCGTCAAGCAACATAAGACTGAGTAGGACGGAAAAAATCAGAGAAGGCCTAAACCCAGCAGTGGGTACTTAATACAGAGCTGATGATTTTTGTTTTTAAAAGAATGGATACACAACACAGGTTTACACAAAACAAATAAAATTAATTTAATAGGAAATAAAACAAGGTGCTCCCATAATTATAGGGTACAGCATGCGTATGGGAACAGTTATATTGTAGGTAGGTATATGCAACATCTAGAACCCCACAATATAGAAATTACTATCACGCTGAGGTCATGGCTCAGTCGGTAGTAGCTCTGCCTTCCGTGCTGTGGGTCGTGGGTTCGATCCCCACCGAGAACAAACATTTGTGTGTGGCAAACATAGATGTTTGTTCTATGTCTGGGTGTTTCTATGTATTAGGTATAAGTATGTATTTACAAAAAAAAAATGTATGTATGTATTCTATCAGCCATCTAGTTTCCATAGTACAAGCTTTGCTTAGTTTGGGACTAGAAGGCGTTGTGTTAAGTGTCCGTGAATATTTATTATATTTATCGATTGCCGAATCCAGAACTCAAGAGCAAAACTATTTTGCCGTGTAAACGACTTTACAATAAGTTACACTATTTTACCTACTCCAAAGCGAAATTGGCGTTCAAATTGAGTGTATAAACAGTGTATTTGGCCGCTGACCAATCGGCCGTGCCACAGTACACCACTACATAAATTGTGAAACCCAACTCGAGCTGGATTAATTCGTTGTTATGAGAGTTTGTGAAACTTGATGGGAGCGATTTTGCTGGCAACCGGTTCCAGTTGACGACATTTGCATTGGTTTTTTTTTTATCATAAAAGTAATGGAACAAGCTGATAGCTCACCTGATGTTAAGTGGTAACTTCTGCCTATAACAATACATTACCTCACAGAGCAAGTCCAATGAGGACGTGCCCTGTAAGGCAATGCACTGCGTCCATCACTCTGAGAGGTAAAGATCTTGATCTCATGTGTCTGTAATTACACCGGCGCCCTTACCCTTCAAACCGGTAACTTTAGCGCGTCATTAACTTAGCCCAGTATCATCAAACTTCTGATGTGTTTGGCCAGGCTGTTCTGTCCGTTCGTGTTTTGCTGCTGTCTTTACGATGTGGTAGGACCATGGACGAGGGTAGGACCTATATTTGTTTTTGGTCTATATAATCATCATCATCTTAGCCCTGGTCACCCACTGCTGGGTATAGGCCTCCTTCATGTTATGCCAGCCCCCTGTCTTGTGCGTGCCGCAACCAGCAGGAGATATTGGTCATGTCGGTTGTCAAAATGTAAGCATTTTGTATCAGTTTCTGAACTATTCCATTATCTGTGGTAATGTTGCCGAGAAACCGCGCCTTTGAATCTTCAACTTTTGACATTTCTGCATGACTATTCTCTCGTCTTCAAAGAGGTACGAGGACAAAGAAGTGTCAAAAGTGTACATTATGAAGGCGCGTTTTGTCGACAGCATTACCACAGATAATGCAAAAGTTCAGAAACTGGTGCAAAATGCTTACATTTTGACAGAACGACATGACAAATATATCGCGTTGCGCATCCTAGGCGCTGGTGTTTCGTGCGACCTTTACGAGGTCTATATACCTAGATTTGTTTGCCCTAAATGCTTGGAATTACAAACGTAGTCTGACCCAAAGAAATGAAGAAACCAGTTTAGGGCACCTATCATGTAAGTACACTTTTCTTACACGATAATGTACCTACCAATAGCAGTGTGCGAAGCAACATGATCGACAAAACTATTTTTAGATCATGTGTAAGCATTTTGCTCTCTAAGCGTGGAGATACCAGAGTCTATTCAAAGCACCTACAGAGCGAATACTCTGCAATTTATTACTAGAGAGCGCGTCACGTCCGTAATGTATGACTGCATCTCGAGCGTCTTGGATTATTCCGTTCAGTAAGTGCGAAATGTTAAATTTAACACACTGTTTTATATCTTCTAAATATAAAACTCTTTTGAAGCTGACTGACAATCAACGCACAGTTCCTAGAGGTATGAAATTTGGAGGGTAGAATCCTTATAGGTTAAGGGAGAAAGGAATTTTGAAAAGTCACACTCTAAAGGGTCTAGAACGCGAGCAACGCCGTGGGCGACGGCTTGTTTTTCTATATTTTGAAACATGTTTGTGTTTCGATGAAACTTTCCCAGCACAGCTGGAAAATAAAAGAGGATGTTTTTATACATAATTATGAAATCACATCATTTGGCAAAGTATGCCATCAAGTAGGCTAATTACAAAACACTTAATTGACACCACAAAATGTAACTGAGCAACATACGCAATGCCATTTAATAATTAGGTTAAAACATGGTTAAACCGAAACACAATATTCGCGAAGCCTGTGGTAACCTCCTACCAGGCAACTTGATATCGTTTTAGCATCGTTCTGTACCACTGCCATCCCATTAATATTATATGACGCTGGATCTGGGCGATGCTACACATTAACTCATGCCTCAGCTTCACAAGCTGCAAACTTACAAAGCGTAACCATTATTTTTACTCTCTTAGGCCTTTACATCTATTGAAGATGATTTATACAGCGTCGGGAGGCAACCTATGCCTACACTTAACGGGACACTGGTAGTGCCTGGGACAATGTTTAGATGGAGTAAGCTTGCCCAGCACCTATACCATCCTCTCAACCTAGACAGCCATATCCACAGAAAATACTGCCAATACGTGCGGAGCTGACTAAGCCAAGGGTTCCCTCACGATGTTTTCCTTCACCGTTAAGCTCGTGTTATTACGCATACAAATTTTCCGAAACGAAAAATCCATTGATGCACGACCGGGACTCGAACGCACGAACTTTAGATCTAAAGTCGAGGTGCAATCCCACTCGGCCAACACGGCTTACTATAATTTTTACTAGAACAAGTGCAGTACTAAAAAAGGCTAATAATATCTAGACCACAACATATTCTCTCAACATCTGTCTGAGCTCAACTAGATTATAGTCAGCAAAACTGATTCTAACACTACCAAAATTAAGCGTGTTAGCTGCCCCCATATCGCAAGCTCTGAACTGCTTTCGCTGCCCAGCATAATGTTAGGCGACGTGGCTACGGATATACTGAAAAAACGCGCTGAAACGCGCTAATGTCAATATTTAGTCACAGAATACCTATGATTTTGTATGAAAACTGGCAGGTTTTCATGAGGCAACGATTGCGCCCCTGAAGTTACTCATTAGCTCACCTTAGTAACCATTGTGGCATTACGTCACAATTCCCTATGTGTGTTCCATTTCTACAACTCACGTCCTTGTACTCAGATAGATTAATTGCAGTTCAATTGATTTTGAATTCTATGTATATTGTAAAAAGAACATGTTTCGTGATTTAGTCACAAGCGTTTCCGACGTTTTGCATATTTATCGGTTTTTGTAGGAAAATGTATTTAATTAGTAAAGTTGCTGGTTAACTATACCTAATAGCGCGTGCACACTATGCCCGGCATGAATGCCGCGATTAATTCCGGAATTATTGCCACAGCAACATCGCCTTTATTCTCACCAAAGAGCTAGGGCATGAACTTGGCGATGTTGCTGTGGCAATAATTCCGGAATTAATCGCGGCAATAATTCGGGCAGCGGCATGGGCATGTGTGAGCGCGGTGTAGGAATAAAGGCGATGTTGCTGTGGCAATCATTCCGGAATTAATCGCGGCATTCATGCCGGCAGTGGCATAGTGTGAACGCTGTATTACTATACACAAACCGTTAGTCTCTTTCACTGTTTTTAACTTTTGGTCTAGCTCACTCAATTTGTACAAATATACAAGGTGTTACATAATTACCTTATGAGCCCGAAGGTCGCATAATCAGACCGACCACCTGATTCCTTGGACATGTAGAAAAGGTCAATAAATCGTTATTAAAATTTTCGTACATTCAAGTGGTAGGACACTGTTCGCCCTGACCTGTAAAATCCCTTTCGGACTTATAGGGTAATTATGTTTCACCGTGTACATATAATTTTGATCAAACTATCGAGTAAACAATTTCGGTATTTCGTGTTAGGTATACTAAAAGCAATAACGGAATAAACACAAAATAAATGTTAGGCATCGGCTCTTTCAAAGCGTTACAAAACAAAATTACGTAAATATTTGAAATTGAAACAGTTCTCGACAAAACTCAAGACTAGCGATAAAGAGAAACAACCTTTCTTGTGAGTGTATAGACAGGCGATTGTAGTTGCGCAACATTTTTTGTACACACTAAAGCATAAAAACTTCAATATACTTAGTTAAAAAAATGTTTTTTTGAGGTATTTTTATGAAAAAATATCTGTGACAAAAGCGGGAGATGACCGTTGCTCACGTTCGTATAAATTGCCACCATAACCCTTCACGTGTCCCCTGGGTGGCGCTAAACGAGCAACAGCATTTGGCTGCTGTACCTGTTACTAGAACCTCACAGCACCACAATCGTTCAGCAACAATATATAATATTGTGAACGATTGAACGCCATACGAATAAATAAATGTGACAAAAGCATAAATTTCTTGCCAGTCAATAACAAAAGAAACGGAAAACTAATTATTAACTAAACTAAATTAGAAATGTCATATAAATATAATAATAATTTGTGTTATTATTCTGAGTGCTCACTGCTTTAGACCAAATGTACCTACATAAAAAAAACATGTTCCTTAGTAAGTATATTAAAGTAATTTATTTAAAATTTATGAGAAACTAGACGTCGCCCGCGGCGTTGCTCGCGTTCTAGACCCTTTAGGGTGCGACTTTTCAAAATTCCTTTCTTAGTGCACCTCTACACTATATAAGGATACTACCCTCCAAATTTTATACCTCTAGGACTTATAGTTTAGGCTGTGCGTTGATTCTCTGTCAGCTTCAAAAGAGTTTTATATTATTGATGATGATGATGATTGATGATGATGATAATTAAGTTCCGTGATTATTCCCGATCATTGAAGTTTTTTGTAGACTGTGTAGGATGCAAACTTGGCTAAGGAGACAGTTTATCTAATAAGCTATTGTCAAAATTCGTCTCACCAGAGCCCGTAGTCCGAGTCTCGATTTGTTAATTTGGGACAAGCGAGAATAGAGAATCTCGCAGTTTTTGTATGAAGAAAAATTGTTTGCAATCCCCCGCTACAGGTACATCACGGGTTTTCATACAAAATATCTCGCAAGTCGCTTCTCGATATGCGTTTCGATCAACAAAACAAAACTCAGACTGCGGGCTCTGAACGGAATTAACTTTATTTGCGTTTTAAAGAAGTACAAACAATTTTGTTGCTTTGAATTTGATAGAGAAATATCAAAAAAAGTTGCGCGTATGAACACCCCCAGGAACGCCGCCGCCAGGTATCACGTGTGCTTCGTAAACGCGAGTGGCGTGCCTGTCAAACCAGGTTACCTATCCGTACAACTTCGCAGAGCTCTGGGAGTTGGGACTGTGTTATTTATGATACATGTACCAAAACCTGGTATAACTAAGTACTGTGGCTAGGTTGTATCTTCACAAAATTATAGAGACTACTGTCCAACAAGGGCGCAATTGTTGTCTCATAAAAACCTGCCAGGTTTTAAATCATAAGTATTCTGTTACTAAATAGTGACATTAGCGCGATTCAGCGCGTTTTTTGCCGTCAAAAGTTTCTGTTTTTGTATATCTGTAGTTACGTCGCTTGGCATTTTTCTGGGCAGCGAAAGCAGTTCAGAGCTTACGATATGGGGGCAGGTATTCTTCAGTGGCTAGAGAATAGAAAAAAAATTAAAATGTATACCTAAAATGTCACATCTAAGCGATAAATTACGTGACAATTACTATACATTTTGAAGGTGCTTTTGTGATAATGGTTACGCTGCGTAGAGTAAGCAGTGAACAGAGACTTTAAAATTTAGGTGTATGGCTATAAACGAACGGAAATGTATAAAATTTACCTACCTAGTTGTACGTGGTGTTATCTCAGTTATTTCTGAAATAAAGAATTTTTAATTTGAATTTTTTATATTTGAAAATTTCATTTCTAAGCGTCAAATAACGTGACTATTACCATACATTTTTGAAGATGCTATTCTATAAAATTTATAGAATAGTACTCTGCGAAGCGTAACCATTTATAGTATAAATGGTTACGCTGCGCAGAGTAGGCGGTGAACAGAGACTTCAAAATTTAGGTATGGCAATAAACGAACGGCTTGTCTAGTATTTAAAAATAATATAAGATCATAAATAATTTTAAACGTTTGCTATAAGACAAGTATCCCTATTATTATAAGCTGAACAAAGATAATATAAAATCTAATTTTAGTCTAACTCGCTCATCGCCGAATGAAATTCCTACTTACAACAAAAACCTATTAACCCTCCCCTACCTGTTTTGCTACGTAACAGAATATTCGTTGTTATTATACCAGCTGTTTTCACAATACCACCGATACGACACGATACGACACGATACGACACCAATATCCAATATGTCATGGCTCCAGCAATCTACAACGCACTACCCGAAAGTGTTAGAGGTGCTATTTCAGTGCAATCATTCAAAAAAAAGCTCAAAACATGGCTTGTGGATCAGGCGATATAATAAGTTTGAGTATTATTTCAAATAATAATTTTTTATGTTAATTTTCTCAAATCTATAATATACAGTAGCTACATTGTGTGTACTGTGTACCTACCTACCTATTATGTACCTGTAACAATTTTTTGTTATTAATAAAATACTATGACTATCGGCGGAGTCTCATACAGTACGAGGTCACACCCTGTTGGTGCCGACAGCGGTGTTTACGAGCCACTGAAATATCGGTATCGTGTCGTCGAGTGTAAAATCGTCCATCCCTGGAATGGTAATAGTTATACTGTACGTAAAACCTGTGCTTAAACTTTATTTCTGTGCCCGGACACGAGTAGTATTTGTTTTCAAAATGGATTCTAGTGGACGAATATTTTGCACTGAATGCTTTGTGCTGTGACAGTACACGATCTGCGTGCCTATTTTTTTTTAAATATTCACGGACACTTAACACAACGCCTTCTAGTCCCAAACTAAGCAAAGCTTGTACGATGGAAACTAGATGGCTGATACAATACATACATACATTTTTTTTTGTTAATACTTACTTATAATTCATAGAAACACCCAGACAGAGAACAAACATCTATGTTTTACAACACACAAATGTTTGTTTTCGGTGGGGATCGAACCCACGACCTACAGCACGGAAGGCAGAGCTACCTACCGAATGAGCCTGTATTGGGAATCTTAATGCAAGAAAAATAAAAATAAATCTTTATGTAAATCAGATTATCAAACCAATCGAATTTACACAATTCCATGATGGAATTTTGGATGGGTGACCGTTAGTGGCATCTACATCTGAGCGCTTCCGTGCTTCGGAGGGCACGTCAAACTGTTGGTCCCGGCTTTAGCAGTCGTTATGCCATGACGGAGGTCTTAAGGCGGCCTAAAAACTCCGTCACCAGAGTTGGCCACTAACTCATACGAGCTTGCTTGCTTTATGATGGAACGCAGTTATAAATATAAAATAATTTTCTAGAAATAAAACATGTCACAGTAGCCAGGAAAATTACTACTTAAGTACTTACATATTGAACTCAGGTGAGCTATCAGCATGTTCCATTACTTTTATCATAAAAAAAAATAAAAAAACTCTTATGAAGAGCTGAATTAGGTACCTATGAGTTTATTCTCAGATATCGAAAGCAAAAAGCAACTGAGTTCCAGATATTTGCATGAGTAAAAAACTAAAAAAAGCTTTTCTAGATTATTGTGAGTTCAATAACTAACATGATCAGAGTTTATATCTCGATTTGCCGATAGAGACAATTTTATTTTATTTTATTTTATTTTAATAATTTTTGGAAAACTAACAGCTAGGTATTTATACAATAGAAAGATAGACATAATATAGTACACTGAAGGCCAATTAAAAGTTTCCACATATAAATAGAGTACAAGAAATTACAAATTAGAATTTTGAGGAGAAATTTATATTAAAAAAAAAGAAAAACATACTAAATTAAGAAAAAACTAAATATTTACGGATAGAACCGCGATTTTAGGGGTTAGAATTTTTTGACCCCATGCTGGCCTGTCCCCGATGTAGATTACCAAATAGTATGTATGCGCTAAACAAATGCCGATACTGTTGCGAAAAAAAGTGAAAACGACGTTATTGTAAGGTACTTTGATTTCAGCGTAGTATCTGTTATCAAAACAAACTAATGTACTTGCAGGAGGACTTATAAGGGAGGGATGGCAGGAGGGATAATGACACTAGCAACACAAAAGTTAACTAGTGTGTGCGCCAGGAGAGAAGTCCATGAATAAGCGTTATTCCTACCTAAGCGTTATTCACTCCGCATAACATCATGAGGTCAGTATCTGCGTTAAAACCACCTTGCGAGACATTACTGACAATAGGAGCTTTGTAACGGAGCTGCGTGGTTCAGATTGCGACACCCGTGACTAGCATACCTTACCCTTCTGACATAGTACAAAATACAGTACACAAACTTCTACAAACCAAATGAGTTCTTTGAAATGTAGTTACCAACTACCGAATGTAGTTGAAATGTAGTCTAGTCCCAAACTAAGCAAAGCTTGTACGATGGAAACTAGATGGCTGATAGAATACATACAAACATTTATGTATTGTAAGTATGTATTTACAAAAAAAAATGTATGTATGTATTCTATTAGCCATCTAGTTTCCATCGTACAAGCTTTGCTTAGTTTGGGACTAGAAGGCGTTGTGTTAAGTGTCCGTGAATTATTATTATTATTATTATTATTTTTTTGTAAATACATACTTGTAATACATAGAAACACCCAGACATAGAACAAACATCTATGTTTTACAACACACAAATGTTTGTTCTCGGTGGGGATCGAACCCACGACCCACAGCACGGAAGGCAGAGCTACTACCGACTGAGCCATGACGCCTGTCAAAATTGTAAAGGATGTTAATGTAAGTTGAACTACTGGATACTTACAATGTTAAAACTTAGTTATAATGGAAGACAGGGAGGGGTGACTACACTAACAAGATCAGAGACTTTTACTTCACGTATTGTTGTATCGGGCTCAGACGGAACGTCAACTTTAATATTCGGGAATATTTGTATTATGTAAGGTTACTTTTTTTTTATTATTCTTACACCTACAGTACCTTCAAATGGCCAAGTGTGAGTTGGACTTGCAAACTAGTAGTTCGGTAACGCTGTCAGACGAATACAACAGTATTTTAGTACGTTAGAACAAAAAAGAAAAAAAGCTAAGGGTTTTATTATATTACAACAATTCGCTATAGAGTGTTCTTATTGTAACCGAAGTACCTACCCTCTACTAACTCTAGAATTATTTTCAATCTTCTTACCTACATAATATATTTTAACTCTTCTTCGTCCTGCCCTTATCCCAAACCTAGAAAAATGGTGCAGGACGGTTCGTAGCTCAAATCGTAAACTTGTTTTTGTAATAATACTCTCCGGAAACATACAATTATGTGGACAAAGCCACGGGCGGAAGTTAGTAAGTAATACAATTGGCGCGTGTCGTTCACATTCAATAGAAACTGTCAAGTCAACATTAACAGGATACAGAAAGCTATCAAAGGACACGAGTTTTGACATTTTTTGAAACGACACATAACACTTTTATTTTAATAGTTTTTCTTGTGTTATTGTGAGTATTGTTGTTTAATTTTGGTGGAATTTTAACCAATAATACTTAGGTCGTAACATAAAGTGTGAGCCATTGGAATAAATGTGTGTAAAGTGGTTTTTCTGAATGTGAAGGTTTTGATGTGAGGTTGAGGTGAGGTGAGGTTTTGAAGAGAAAATCCACCATTTTCTTTTCAAAACAAACGACAGCCGACTTGACAGATGACTTGACTTGACTTATTTATTACAATTTTAACACTTGACATTGGCAAAATTGTCTGTCGAAATGACGGACACAGGCCATTATGGAAGAGAAGAAGAAGAAAGCTATCAAAAATACACAAAAACATTTTATTTATTTATTTTGTTCAGAGTTTTGCTATCGCAGAAATCGGTAACTTATTTTTAACTTAGCTGGCAGACTATCATTAATCATTAATATATAATTATCATCATCAATATATATAAAACTCTTTTGAAGCTGACATAGAATCAACGCACAGCCTAAACTACAAGTCCTAGAGGTATGAAATTAGGAGGGTAGTATCCTTATATAGTGTAGGAGTGCACTAAGAAAGGAATTTTGAAACGTTACACTCTAAAGGGTAGAACGCGAGCAACGCCGCGGGCGACGGCTAGTTAGGTATATAAGAAGTATTCTAAGGGTCTATCTTATAAAAAGTTAGAGTAGACATTATGTCATGTTTAACATACGTAATCAGGACATAATGTCTACTCTAACTTTTTGTAAGATAGGGGGTATTAGTATAAGTATTCGCGCAGGACCGGAGAGACTGGCGTACTAAAGACGAGGCCTATACCCAGCAGTGGGTGCATTCAGGCTGAATAGATAGATAGATAGAAGTGTTCTAAAGACCTTGACTTTTTTTTAATTTACTATATTTTTTCCATAATCGTAGATATTGTTTTGAATCCAAATCATTTCTCATTCATAAAAAATCTATACAAAAATTAAAAGTTGAAACTCAATTCGGCAATTCAAAGAGGTGGAAATTGACAATCAATGCGGGAATCAGGATCGCACCAATACTGATTAATCCGTGAGAGGGCAGTGGGGTGCTACTCTGAAATTAAATTATTTTATTTATTTAATTAAACCACTGGCTTAACAAAACTATATTTAAACTCGTTCAGTGGTTAAATTTTATCTTCTAAATATATAAAACTCTTTTGAAGCTGACTGACAATCAACGCACAGCCTAAACTATAAGTCCTAGAGGTATGAAATTAGAGGGTAGTATTCTTATAGTGTAGAGGTGCACTAAGAAAGGAATTTTGAAAAGTCGCACCATACTGTTGCACTGCTTTTGAAATTAAATATAAATATAAATATTAAATAAATATTCACGGACACTTAACACGACGCCTTCCAGTCCCAAACTAAGCAAAGCTTGTTCGATGGAAACTAGATGGCTGATAGAATACATACATACATATTTTTTTTTGTAAATACATACTTATAATACATAGAAACACCCAGACTCAGAACAAACATCTATGTTTACAACACACAAATGTTTGTTCTCGGTGGGGATCGAACCCACGACCCACAGCACGGAAGGCAGAGCTACTACCGACTGAGCCATGACGCCTGTCATGCAGTCTGAAAGCAGTGTAACTCTCTCAAAACTATTGTTATTGTCACGATTCGAGCTTGGAAATGTTTACGATAATTTCAATTTCACGGTAGCGCTTGAACGGACTGGGAATTAAGTCTCAATAGCACTCGTGCTAAGGCAGTAATGGCTGCTGTTACACTTCAGTGTCTTTTTATTAGGTACTTATTGCAATCTGGATAGAACTGGATTCAAAATAGTTGAGGTTGATTTTACACCATGTATGGTTACTGTGAGGCATAAATGTACGCAAAAAGATTGTCGATCGAACGACCAAAGCGAGCGAAAGTATCTCACGTTAAATAGTTGCTTCCGTGCTTCGGAGGGCACGTTGAACTGTCGGTCCCGGCTCTAACAGTCGTTAAGCTATGACGGAGGCCTTAAGGCGGCCTAAAAACTCCGTCGCCAGAGTTGGCCGCTAACTCATACGAGCTTGCTTGCTTACTAGGTATTCTAAGGTACCCTTCCTGATTATTATTTTGTGGACCTCTTTGTGTCAGTTTGGCGAGCACAGTGCAATGCATCACAGGGTACGTCGTCATTCGATGTGCTCAGTGTGGTAATGCATCGTTATAGGCAGTGATTATCACTTAACAGCAGGTGTGCCATCAGTTGGTTGCATAATTTATTTGTATTAAAAAAACATACATTATTTGACACTTTCAATTAAGAGAAGTGCTCAGGTGTAAGTACCAACCAATAGCGGTTACTAATAAAAATAGTAACCACTGAATGGGTGAAAATTGATGAAACAGGCTAAAAAATCCGATTTTGCTCTATTTATTTACATAAAAACTCTTTTATGTAAATGCTAAATGCTTTACATTTTATTTAGTACCTCCTTACTTTTAATTAATCTCATATTTAATCTCATTACGTATAGTATATATTAGTATAGTGTTAGATGATCAGTGTCATTAAATACTAGTTAAAATTGACTTTGATTGATTCGAATGCCATCTATCAAGCTCTTTAAAAAAAATAGTGGAAACTAAGGTGGAAACTGGTATCGATTCGCTTGCTGCATTTTTCTAAACTAACCTAATTTGACAGCACTAAAAACGTTGCCGTCCCTTTCTCATAAACTGAAACGACAAGGACGGCTATAATTTTAGAGCTGTCAAATTAGGTTGGTTTAGAAAAATGCAACAAGCGAATCGATACTAATGTGCAAGTACGTGCAAATTTTTACAACATTACAGGTTTTTGACCTCTGAAATTGGATTCATACACCTTTTTCAAATTTCAAAAGATTCTAGCAACTTGACATTAAAACTCCGGTTTCTTTGAGCTTTATTATTTTATCAAGACGTGGTTGAAAGAAAACAAAACAAAATAGAAAACGAAACGCCTCCGGTGCCGGATTCGTGGATAAATATTGGTTTAAAATTTACTTCAATCTACAGCTGAGGCTCAGCCTCCAGGCATCTTTAAAATGCCGTCTATTTTAGAGGTTTCGGGAAAACATCTAAAGTTTTTGTGGTATATAATTTGTTGCTTCCGGGCGAGGTCAGTGTTAAGCCTAAGAAAAGGCTCACTTATACCTTTCTACGAGTTTGATTAATATTTTGTTTATGTACACTGATATTAGAGAGATAAAGATATTCCATCTATGAACCGAGTGGTATTCGAGAATCCACGAAGAGCTCTAGATAAATAAATAATAAATAAATAAATATTCACGGACACTTAACACAACGCCTTCTAGTCCCAAACTAAGCAAAGCTTGTACGATGGATACTAGATGGCTGATAGAATACATACATACATTTTTTTTTGTAAATACATACTTATAATACATAGAAACACCCAGACACAGAACAAACATCTATGTTTACAACACAAAAATGTTTGTTCTCGGTGGGGATCGAACCCACGACCCACAGCACGGAAGGCAGAGCTAATACCGACTGAGCCATGACGCCTGTCAAAATGTAAATGAAAATAGTTGTTGCTTTATTGAGCACATCTACTAACGTGCCCTGCATTACACTGCGCCCACCACAACGTTTGCGACTCTAGCACCCATAACTAAAAGAATTTGAATATAACTTTATATATAACCTTTCTCTAGTTCGTGACACCGAAAACTATTATAACCTATTTATATAACTAGCCGTCGCCCGCGGCGTTGCTCGTGTTCTAGACCCTGTAGGGAGCGACTTTTCAAAATCCCTTTCTTAGTGCACCCCTACACATTATAAGGATACTACCCTCCAAATGTCTCTAGGACTTATAGTTTAGGCTGTGCGTTGATTCTCTGTCAGCTTCAAAAGAGTTTTATATATATTGATGATGATGATGATGATATAGAATACGAAAAAAGAGGAAAAGTCACACGGCAGCTACTCTGACAGCCAGGAGGTTGTCAATTCCCAAACAAACACTAATACCTTGCGTGAGAGACGTGGCATTAAGTTGCTAGTATATTTTTGTGACAGCAATAACCTTTGGCATGCTTAGGGTGATGCCACACGGAGGTTGACGCTCCGTTGCGTCGTCGCAACGAAATTATTTCAACGCACTGCCCGTAGACTGAGTTTTGTTTTGTTGATCGAAACGCATATCGAGGAGCGACTTGCGAGATGTTTTGTATGAAAACCCGACAAGCGCCTCTGTTGGGAGATATGCGATCTATTTTTCTCCATACTTTCGCTTGTCGCAATTCAACAATAAAACTCAGACTACGGGTTCGCGTGCCACACGAGCTCTGCGATGTCGCAACGGAGCGGCAACGCCCGTGTGGCATCACCCTTAGGCGTATGTCTCACGTTACGTTTTACTAAAGAGCAAAACGTTGGCAAATAATTGCATGTGACATCACTGACAACTTACTTTGCGTGTGATAAGCTGATAAAAGTAGGAAGTTTTTCACGCCATGTTGCCGCTGCCACGTGTCACTTTTGTCCGCCACAAAAATAAAAAACCCACATTATGCGAGAGTAGCAAGCATAATTGTAAATAAAAATCCCATTCCATCCCACTAATATGGGTTATTCCCATCGAGCCGGCTGGCCCACTGGTGGGGCCGATGGGAAAAAAATCCCAACGAGCCCACTATGCAAATGAGAGGGCTCTATAAATGTCAAAGTTCAAATGTTTGTGTCTCAATCACGCTGAAACTACGAGTCTGATTTGGATAGTTCATAACCTGTGTCAATGCATAGGCTACATTTTAAATAAAGAAAGACATTTAAGAAAGTCGCGGGCGAAAGCTTGTATTTAAGCTTACAACTGCACATTTTTGAAGAAACTAAAGTTGGGTATGGACACGAGTTTTGACATTTTTTGAAACGACACCTAGCACTTTTATTTTAATAGTTTCTCTTGTGTTATTGTGAGTATTGTTATTTAATTTTGGTGGAATTTTAACCAATAATACTTAGGTCGTAACATAAAGTGTGAGCCATTGGAATAAATGTGTGTAAAGTGGTTTTTCTGAATGTGAGAATTCGTGTTAGGTTTTGAAGAGAAAATCCACCATTTTCTTTTCAAAACAAACGACAGCCGACTTGACAAATGACTTGACTTGACTTATTTATTACAATATATCACTTGACATTGGCAAAATTGTCTGTCGAAATGACGGACAGAGGCCATTAATGAAGAGAAGAAGAAGAAGAAGAAAGTTGGGTATCTACTAAACACCATTGATATATTCTAAGCACCGTGCCAGATTACAAGTGACTTGCAATTTGCTTCGTCGTTTATGACGTGACTTTATAACGCTACGTGTGAGCGTAGCTTTATTCATACCTTCAGAGTATTATATGGTCTGTGCCTTCAGGAAACACAATGCCATACCATCGTCAGTCAGAGTACATTTAGGGAAAACCTCTCTCCTGTCACACGTAATATTATGTATCGTTGGAAACGACTAAGGCCGGAATACTGAAACGTAACTCAAATTTAAGCACTACTTAAAATGGCTCTGCCTCTGTTTGACATTACTAATTTGTAAGAGATGGCAATAATTTAAGCGTGAACTTAATTTAAGTGGCGTTTGAGTATTCGGCCTTATGGGCATTGTTTTTAAATGGAAACTGTATGAAAAGTGTATGGAAAGTGTAATAAAAGGTTTTCTGATATTTTTGGCGGCAAAAAAGCTTTCTATTTTAGTAATTGTCATCCTAGTTTTATGTATATGCAATTTTGAAGTCGTGTTTTTTTTTAATTTACATATTGAATCAGTGTATAGCTGTGTTTCCATGTTATTTAATAAAATTGTTACTTTTTTTAAACCTGCTAGTGCATTATAGATATTTACTAAGATACAATTACCAGACAAAGAGCTCTCTTTGAATGTGGAACACTTAGACCCAGAACATCAGCTCAGCCAGAATTATGAGGAATAAAACCAAACCGGAATGCCATTGGAGGTTCATTATGTAAAGTCTTGGAGACCAGCCAACAGCGTCACGTAAGTTATATCATATAGTTCTTAAAAATGTCCTCGCATTTTCCCAGTACGTTAGTTTTACTAAGATTGGTAAAAATCAAACTGTTCTTTTTTCATTTTTTTTTATTCTTTTTTTAATTTTTTATTGCTTGCATATATAGTCTACGTCCACCTGTAATGTTAGACGTATGAGTGCGCCATTTTTACTTGCACCTTGTCTTATTATTACCAATTTTTTGTATGTAATAGAATGTCCTTTGGCCACAATCTCACGCAGCTTGTATCGTAAGCTATGAACTGCTTTCGCTGCCCAGCATAATATCAAGTGACGTGGCCACAGATATACTAAAACAAGAAGCTTTTGACGGCAAAAACACAGTAAAACGCGCTAGTGTCACTATTATAAGCTGAGCCGGGACCGATTTGGCTGCATACAGCGCGGAACGAGACTAGCTAGTACCCACTTGTTATGTTAGGTTACCTATAGCTGTTACTTAGCTAGTACTATTTGTTTGTTTGTTTCTTGCAGGTAGGTATCTATAACTTTGCTATATTTTCTACGTCCGTTCTGTATTTTTCTCTGTGTGTATGTCAAATAAACTATCTATCTATCATTTAGTCACAGAACGCCTACAATTTAGTATGCAGAAAATATATAGCAGAAAACCTGGTTTTTATGAGATAGCGATTGCCGCCCAGAACAATCTAGAAGGCACCTATTAACTCTTGCTTTTAAAAGACTCAGATTATAGGTTTCAGGAAAGACAGAAGACAAATTACGTAGTTCTCTGAAATAGTTGATAAAAAACCATATACTTTATGTATTACGTAGAAGTATAACAGTTCCTTTCAGTCGTACAGAAAAGGAATTATGCAAGTTGAAATGAACAATGAAATATAAAATTCTACAATGCAAAATAATGGCACATTCTTGGAGGAAATTACAATGACTTTTATTAGTTGCAACGTAGCACTTCTACTGCGTACGCTCTCCACCGTAGAGCCTCTACGCCGTAGAGCATCTACGCCGTAGAGCCGTAGAGCCGTCGACACGCTGTGAAAGCACCTAGTACACTGCCTTGACCTGATAACGTATTCAAGATACACTGCGCGGTGACGATACAACGTTCGGCAGTCGAGCTGGTGTCTACACGCAATATGATTTGAATAAGCTGGGATACCGTGTAGGTATCGTGCCGCGTCGGTAGCAGTGTATAATAGTGAAACTGGACGTCCGTGTTTATTTTAAAAAATTGTCGGAAATTTTCAGCAAAACTCAGTGAACAATCTCATCACGTTTGGTTTAATTCATTATTCACGCAGCTAAAAGTTTTCAGTTATTTTTCCGGGCCAGTGGACCAGTGGAATAGTATTTTTAGATTTTGACCGACTCGCTAAAAATAGTCTTAACTAACACGATTTTATATCCCGATATATCTAAGGAGTGTTTTAGGACAACACGCCGTGTGCCAGTTGAAAAACCAAATTCAGAAAAATCAAGATTTAGTCATAGAATTTTTAAAGTTTTTCTTAAGAAAGTGTCGGAAACTATTTATTACTTACTAGCTAATAATCATAAGTAAGGTGGTATTTTCTTAAGTAATTTGAACCACTTATAACACTTACCACCAAAGTGGTCGACATAGCTCAGAGGATTAGTAAGCTGAAGTGGCAGTGGGCCGGCCATGTTTGCCGCAGAACCGACAATCGTCGGAGCAAACTAATACTCGAGTGGAGACCGCGTTTAGGCAAGCGTAGTGTAGGACGCCCTCCGGCTAGGTGGGGCGACGATCTGAGACATGTAGCTGGCAAACACTGGATGAGAAGAGCCGAAGACCGGGCTCAGTGGCGCGTCTTGGGAGAGACCTACGTCCAGCAGTGGACCGATATAGGTTGACGATGATGATGATGATAACACTTATGACCACTGCAGGGTCATAAGTGTCAGTAAAATGATGTTGCTATACCTACACACCTGCAAAGAACTCACTCAGTATCAGATGGGACCACCGTGCTAGTCTTGTAAATGAAGTTTTATCAAGATAAAAAGTAATTTGTTGTACGAAGCACCTAAAAAACTCCTTCACTAGAGTTGACCACTTTAATACGAACTTACTGACTTTAAGGCCCGTATGCTTATAAAGAAATAGATAGATAGATAGATAGAAAATTCTTTATTGCACAACTTAAAGTAGTGTATACAGGCGAACTTCGAAATCGTTACTTAAGCAAAGGATATACCTACCTATATTTTAAGTAGGGATTTTCATACAAAAATTTGTGCTTGAGTCTGGATCGGTGCTTAAGCAGTAAATAAGCATACATGCCTTAGTGTAGTGTCATTTACAAAAAATACAGTACAAATGCGAAGATTTCTCTACCTTTTATACAGCTTTTAAACCAAACACTGCCCCCGTATCGTAAGCTCTGAACTGCTTTCGCTGCTCAACATAATGGCCACAGATATACGAAAACAAGAAGCTTTTTTTTTGTACATCTGCGATCAGCCTGCTGGCTATAAGCAGATCTTATGAAGGGTATTTAGTGGCGTGCAGGGCTGTACTCCAGTGAGTTTGTCCCCATTTTTATTCAGTTTTGTACATTTGGTTCTAGTATATTTCGGCGCTTCTATCTTTTTTGGGTATTTGGCTCCAGTAGTTTCACAGCACAAGAAGCTTTTGACGGCAAAAAACGCGCTGAAACGCGCTAGTGTCATTAGAGTCACAGAATACCTATGATTTTGTATTAAAACAGTTCAGAAAACTTGCCAGGCTTGAACCTGGCAGGTTTTTATGAGAGAACGATTGCGCCCCAGTACATATAAATCAACCGGATTCAAATATGTCCTTTCGCATTGTTCCCGGACGCCGTCTCCGCTATTTATCACCGCACCGAGATACGGACCGGAAGCCACATTGGTGGCGCCGGAAGTATTGCACTTTAGTGATGTACTTTTATCTTTATCTTATCTTAGGAAGAAGATTCTGCAACAAAAGAACGGCAAGTGTAACTATGGACCAGACCGGGTTAAGTGTAAATTAACTCACCAGGGGATTTCTGGAGTTTTTATCCAAAAAAGGACGCTACGAGGATTTTTGGGCAAAAACTCTAGAAATTTTCGTCGCAGAGGGAACTCACAGGAGGTTTCAGGAATGAGGCTTCGAAACCACTGAGTTGGAGGGGAATCTATTAAATTGCGCTCCATAAAAAAAAATCATAGATATTTTTGATATTTATACTACTTCATAAGCAAACAAGCTTACGGCCCGCCTGACGGGAAGTGGTTACTGTAGCCTACGGACGCCTGCAGCACCATAGGTCTCTTGCATTATCCCAGTCTTCAAGGATTTGATTCAATCAATAGGAAAATTCGATAAAATCCTATCCTACTTATTATAAATGTGAATGTAAGTTTGTTTGTTACGCTTTCACGCGAAAACTACTTAACCGATCATCATGCAACTTTGTACTCATATTCTTGGAGGCATTAGGAGTAACATAGGATACTTTTTATCCCGCAAAACCAACGGGATTCAACGGGACGCCAACGAAGTCGCGGGTAGAAGGTCATCGATATTTTATTATTTTCTTGTATTCCCTTCACTGCTAAGTATTTTTCCAACTACGGTTGGTATTCTTCGAAACAATAAAGAAGTGTTTCGTGTAATTAATGAAGCGATTCATTAGTCCCGACCGATCCGGGGGTTTGGAGGTCAATCAACTGGAACATGGTGCGAGGAACGCTTTTGAAGGAGCCTGTAAGGAAAGAAACCTTAGTAGAACATGGTAGGGGAAAGAAACTTTTTTTTTACCCCCGACTGGAAAAGGAAAGGGTTAATGAAGGCGTTTTATGTCATAGTTTTTTTTTTTTTCAGTAATCCACACTGCTGTAGCAGAGGAAATTTCTGGATTTTACCTAAATAAAATGTGCATGAGCAAGAAAATATGTGTATACCTACCTAATTACTATGCTAAGGAGTAAACAGGCTTTTTATTTATTTATGACGTCATCGCGATCGCTTCTGAAAACTAAAGCACTGAAGTGCTTCAAATCAATAAATAAATAAATAAATATTTACGGACACTTAACACAACGCCTTCTAGTCCCAAACTAAGCAAAGCTTGTACTATGGGAACTAGATGGCTGATAGAATACACACATACATTATTTTTTTTTGTAAATACATACTTATAATACATAGAAACATCCATCTATGTTTACAACACACAAATGCTTGTTCTCGGTGGGGATCGAACCCACGACCCACAGCACGGAAGGCAGAGCTACTACCGACTGAGCCATGACGCCTGTCAATTACAGCAATTATAAAATACTAACGCAGCCCCTTCTCACTGCTCGATTATAAGTTTGTTTTTGAGATTCGCTGATTGCATTAACGCAATCGGTCCTCAAAGCGTCAAACAACTCGCTCGCACATTTCAACATTTCTGAAGCTAGCAAGCCAGCTCGTATGAGTCAGTGGCCAACGCTGGTGACGGAGTTTTTAAGCCTTTTAGCAGTCGTTAAGCCATGACGGAGTAAGGCCTCCGTCATGGCTTAACGAGCGCAGTCTTTATTTGCTAGAATGTGGTTGTAAAATAACCAGAAATAGTTAGATAAATATTTATTTGGCACGCAACACCAAACGAGTGCTACCCTCCCAGA
This sequence comes from Eulithis prunata, assembly GCA_918843925.1. Taxonomy (NCBI): domain Eukaryota; kingdom Metazoa; phylum Arthropoda; class Insecta; order Lepidoptera; family Geometridae; genus Eulithis; species Eulithis prunata. The sequence continues at coordinate 1,029,826 of OU974014.1, read as the reverse complement.
AACTGGTGCTACCTGCACTCCACAATAAGACAAGGGCCAACTATACTAATCAAAGTTAACAAAGGCATAATTAAAATTTGGAGATCGTCGCCCAAGGCGAGATATTCTCTTCAGATGCTAATGAAGAACTTATCGGGCTCCCATAGCAATGATATTATAAATGTAGACGCGTTATATCCCGTTGTACCACACAATGATAGCAAGCAAGCTCGTATGAGTTAGTGGCCAACTCTGGTGACGGAGTTTTTAGGCCGCCTTCAGGCCTCCGTCATGGCTTAGCGACTGCTAGAGCACACAATGATGTAAATATTATTCTTGTTGTCGTATCTGTGTTGTGTGCCAAATAAATATTTCTCTCCCTTTCTTCTTATTTGCTTGTTTCTATTTAGAAGTACCTGTCTATTTACTTCTTTTATTTCTGTCTGAGTTTAGTCTCTCGCAAAACAGATACCTATAAACTCACATAAAATAAATCTTTACTTGTAGGATGATTTAGTCGTCTGTGGTCGAATTTAGTTCATAATGTAGTGTTACTCGGTACTAATGTATACTCTGTGAGCGCAGGCCACTAGGCTGACGCGGACGCCTGATGCATCGGCAATTAAGAAATTGTAATAAGGCAGAGGGCACGTCGCTCCTACATACTATATTTTATTTTTTGGGGTGAACAATAATAAGTCATCTTTTTTTTTTTTTAATTTTACGTAGTAGCAGCTATACTGTATGCGAAAATAAGAGAGTATTTCTGATGTAATGATCTTCTATGGTAGCTAGAAATAAATAAATACAATACACAATTACATCGTGAAGTGCACGCACAGCCGCAAAGCTCGGAGTGTGAAATCGGGCAGTTACCTTACTTTTATCCTACCATTTATAGATCGCTCGTAATGTATCTAGTATTATAAAAACATCTAAGGCTCCTGGTAAATAGCTTGAACTTAGGAACCACCTAATTTCCAAGTTTGTGCCTTGGGATTCATTAGATGAAATCTTTGATTATTTTCGATGGTGTAACCTAAAAGGCTTTTTGATTTGACAATCAATTAGTTGGTAGACGAGTTTGTGAAACTTTGATTTTCATGCCCTCTAACATAGTTATATACTTAATTTGGAGTAAAAAGTAAATATTTAAAGTAGGTTTCTAGAGTATTCGATAAAAAAATAATAGATCATGGCCATGGCTCAGTCGGTAGTAGCTCTGCCTTCCGTGCTGTGGGTCGTGGGTTCGATCCCCACCGAGAACAAACATTTGTGTGTTGTAATCATAGATGTTTGTTCTGTGTCTGGGTGTTTCTATGTATTATAAGTATGTATTTACAAAAAATAAAAATGTATGTATGTATTCTATCAGCCAACTAGTTTCCATCGTACAAGCTTTGCTTAGTTTGGGACTAGAAGGCGTTGTGTTAAGTGTCCGTGAATATTTATTTATCTTTTTTTTCTTTTTTCTTTTAATTGGCGTCGCACTTATAATAGATCTTACTAATATTATAATTGTGAATGTTAGTTTGTTTGTTACGCTTTCACATGAAAACTACTTAACCGATCATGATGAAACTTTGTACACATATTCTTGGAGGTATTAGAAGTAACATCGGATGCTCTTTATCCCGGAAAATTAACGGGATCCAACTGGACGCGAACGAAGTCGCGGGCGGAAGCTAGTATATAATATAGAAAATACCTTATTGCACACTTTAACCTAAAGATTACAATAATATAAGAAAAAAAACTTAATCAATAGTACTCGTACAATGGGCGGTCTTCTCGCTAATCAGCGATCTCTACCAAAAAACTTTAGATAGAAAGCACTCCGATGCATAATGAAGGTGCGGTTTAACGATGAAAAAAAAAAATTACACACACCTTTTAACATACGATTTTATACAATTTAGGCCGTATGACCGCTACCTCACCTGATGTTAAGCGATGATTGCGCTATTCCAATGGCTATGAAAACGATTACCTAACCATTCCTATTCAAATCCTTATTCAGTTTCTTTGGTACCTGTTCCTTCCGCGCGATTGCCAATTCTTTCTGGATCATGTCTTTGGATTTTGTTAATAGGTGATTAGTATTCGGCTGGGCATTGCTATATATTGCGACCGGTTTCAACACCAATCACGCGTAAGCTAACTTATCCAATAACCTCGCGTGTCGTTATTCTGGAGCTATCGGCTAACACATTGTTGTGTCGGAGTGTCGTGCGTGACGCGATAAAGTAATTGATCGAGTGAGCGCAGCGAACGAGATCTTAGTGACCACTTGGACGAAAATGCTTTGTATGTTTGTATGTTTGTTCGACGAGATCTTTTAAACCGCTCATCCGATCTTCATAAAATTTGTTAGGTATACGGATAGTACATACTCTTAAGTTTTACTGGTTTGTTAAATAAAGTAAATCGGTCAAGGGGTCGTGAAGTTATGAGGGTCCATAGGGAGTAAAAAAAAAAGTCGTACCATAATATCAAGTGGGGTGTCATAATATGATAGGGTTTTGTTTAGACATTCCAAAACCGTTTTTATTTTGATTCTAGGTTTAATAGTTTTTGAGTTATTGTAAAAATTATAAAATTGGCAAATCCAGTATAACGTGAGCTACCATTTCTTGGAGTTTCAATGATTTTGTAGTTCAAGTAAAACTGGTACATAGCTAGACGGTGATTTCGAAGCGATTTTCAAAGTTTATTACAACCATTGTTCAATAAAAATTGTTTGGGTTTTATTAACCTCCGACCATCACGAGATCTCAGTTCGGGGCGAGCTACTAGTATCAATATCTTCGACACGCGTGGATGCCGTCGTATTCATCATTTGGCGGCGGAGCAGATAGCCAGCGACCGGCGGGGAAACTACAATAGAGTTACTTTTTCTTAAATTCAAGCCAGTAGCTTAGCTAGCCAATAGTTGTCAAACTATAATAGAGAGCTCATAGTTCAAATACCCATTCTAAAATGCAATGATTATAAGAGTCAATTTTGATTTACAAATAACTATTACTGTTGTATGGGATTTTATTAGAAGAATTTTATTAGAATTAGTTGTGACGGTGATAGTTGCAAATGCGTGCTTGAGCAGTTTGAGCACTCAGATGCAACGGTCTTTCGTTTCTAAAGGCGATACGTAATGTCAGACAACCTTCTCGCTCGCACATTTCAACATTTATGAAGATATAATACAACTAAATGTAATTATGCGAAGTTGCAGAGCTTCAGGGTCGAGAGAATAACAATGCAAAGGTTCAATAAAAATATCACATTGATCCAAACAAGTTTTCTAACCAAAAAGTGTCCACTTTAATTTATCGCATTGGTACCTACAAGTTTTTTGGTCGGAAAACTTGTTTAGATCAATGTGATATTTTTACTGAACCTCTGCATTGTTATTCTCTCGACCCTGAAGCTCTGCAATTTTACATAATTACATTTAGTTATAGTATATCTTCAAAGATGTTGAAATGTGCTAGCGAGAAGGTTGTCTGGCTTTACCCTTCGCCTTAAGAAAAAATGTTTTTATTTATTTATTTATTCAATAGGCAACGCCAACAGCGCACATAGTATACATTACAATAATCACTTTTGAAAACCTTATTCTATTTTTCTTATTCTTATTTTTCTAACAACTACTGAAAGATTATGGACCCAGTATGCGTTGTACAATCACTGTATTTTAAGAGAAAGAGGTACCTACCTTTGCAATTGTTGCATGTTTTAACGATCGCGAATGTACATCTCATTCCAGAATAAGCCCCCTGCGACTTCCGCTCGGCATTCTATCCACGCGCCCGCCGATAGAAACGATATCTTACGATATTAATATTGAACCATTTTATATTTTCATTAAATTCCCTCCTTTTATTTGTTTTTGTGCTCTGTATTGTTTGTAAAGTGAGATTTTAGAGGACGTTTGTTTTTAGTGGCTATCATTTTGATTTATTTTAAAAATCTGTGTAAAACTTTATGTTAAAACCAATGCAGTTTATAAGTATAGAGATTTTAAACATTTTTGTACTGTACATAGCAACCCTCGTGTAACAGACAATGAATTTGCGTCTGACTGCAATGAATAAAACCTTTATTTGACTCATACGAAAATAAAAAGTTTATTTTATTTTACTTTATTGACAGAAAATAATTACTTACCGTCTCATGTGATGACAATATACCACGATACTTTATTGTACGAGATGTACCTACGTATAATAAAGTATTTTCATTCATTCATTCATTCACGACGCCAATAAAAAAAAATAAAAAAAAAATAACACAGCAAAGAGTACTAAGTATTTTATTAGTAATCTTGTTCCCATAATTAAGCTTTGCTTAGTTTGGGACTAGAGGGCGTTGTGTAAAATGTCCAAACCTTGATAAAGTTATCACGCGCGTGAGACAACTGTAGGCATTATCGCTACCTATTGTGTTATATTGACTCTGTTCTATGTTCTCAAACCTTTACTAACCAAACAATTTATACCACTAAGCCTTACAAAATATATTTATTTCACCTCCAAACCTAATAAGCGGCACGTAGTATCCCGAGTCAATATCAAGCAGTCGCTGGAAATCAGTTTTACTGAACTCTGTCGCATTTAGAACTCTATCCGCCTGTCAATAAGGGGGTTTATAAATAAAGGAATTATAGACATCGAACGTGCGATCTTGTTGAGCGATTTTCCACTCTATATCGTAGAAAATAAGGTGTAGGTGAATAATGTACTGAGTCTGCGATTCACGCTTCGTTACCTTGTCGACCCCGCTTCGCTGAGTGGGATTTTTTGAGACGTGGTTGGCTACAATCTTTGTATGTTTCATGAAAATGTATTTGGAAAATACGAATAAAATTGTATAAAGTATGTTTTTCTCAGTTAATGTGCATTATATCACAGTAATGTGCCTTAGAGATGCTGTCATGTCATGTGATGTGATGTGATGTGACGTTATGTCAAAAGACCCATTAGGTAATCAAACCGTTACAATTCCAGTGTTTATTTTTACGACACGAGTTTTGACATTTTTTGAAACGACACATAGCACTTTTATTTAAATAGTTTTTCTTATGTTATTGTGAGTATTGTTGTTTAATTTTGGTGGAATTTTAACCAATAATACTTAGGTCGTAACATAAAGTGTGAGCCATTGGAATAAATGTGTGTAAAGTGTTGTTTTTCTGAATGTGAAAATTCGTGTTAGGTTTTGAAGAGAAAATCCACCATTTTGTTTTCAAAACAAACGACAGCCGACTTGACAAATGACTTGACTTGACTTATATTATTACAATTTTAACACTTGACATTGGCAAAATTGTCTGTCGAAATGACGGACAGAGGCCATTATTAAAGAGAAGAAGAAGAAGTTTATTTTTACTTTAATATTTTTTCAGCTCGATAATAATATTACTAGTAGGTACGTAAACAGAGAGATCACGAACAAATCTGACAGTTGCTGCGTTACGTAAACAAAGGGTCTGGGGCAAATTCGATGGAGCCCAGGTCCCAGATTTTTTTAGACTTGCAATAATGGAACTTTTTTGTTTTTATACAATATAGGCAACAATCTCAATATAGACCACAATCATATCTGATGTTAAGCAATGATGTGGTTGACGACGTAGAACGGTTACCTAGAAGATACCTACTCACTATACTGAAATCTTCCAAATTATAGTCATTTGGGAACACAGACGCCGGCAACGAGTTCCACTCTTTGGAACTTTGTTTGTTACAAAACACTTGCAATGCAGTTTAAAAAGACTGCCAAACGTTAATAATAATAATAAATATTCACGGACACTTAACACAACGCCTTCTAGTCCCAAACTAAGCAAAGCTTGTACGATGGAAACTAGATGGCTGATAGAATACATAAATAATTTTTTTTTTGTAAATACATACTTATAATACATAGAAACACCCAGACACAGAACAAACATCTATGTTTACAACACACAAATGTTTGTTCTCGGTGGGGATCGAACCCACGACCCACAGCACGGAAGGCAGAGCTACTACCGACTGAGCCATGACGCATGACGTTGTAGCGTCACCGCGCAGTGTATCTCGGACTTTTACCATTGTCACATTTATTTTTGATCAAGGCAATAGTTTTATCAATTTCGATTATACCAAAAACCAATTTCCTAAAGTTAAATAAACTCGAACAAAATACACCGATATCCTTCAATCAGCGACCAAACCTCTTAAATATTTCAATTTAATTACTTTTCGAGACCCATCGAAAGGTTAGGGATTAACTGATTATTTAAGTCAGCTCGCGCATTGGGCGACCACAGTCGCACTATCCTCTTTTCTATTATCTTTAGAACGTGCCGTGTATAGTGGCGAGAGTGAAATGACAAAAATTACTTTTCGCCGAGCATTATTATTATTATTATGAGCCTTCGATGTCCCACTGCTGGGCAAAGGCCTCCCCCCCTTCCCTCCACGCTGTGCGATCCAATGCTGTGATGATCCATTCGGGCTGATATTGATCTAGTTCATCCCGCCACCTTGTTCTTGGTCTGCCGCGGCGTCTTGGTTCTTGTGGGCGCCACTCTGTGGTTAGTCTGGCCCAGAGCTCGTTTGGCATGCGGCAGACGTGGCCGGCCCATTCCCACTTAAGCCGAGCATAAAGAATACTTATTTATTATTATACCTACGTAAATTTTTCTGTAAAAACATACTTATAATACATAGTTACACATACCAACCAACATAAAAAACCTTTAATTAATAATATTATATCTTTATGCGATATTTATTTATGAGTGCAGACTGGTTTACAAATTGACTAACGAGCGATTGCCTTATTTGAGAAGCAAGTATAAATGTACTGAGAGTCCAAAGCAGAGTTTACAATGTTTAAATACACATTGAGCACACCCTTAGCTTAAAACTGTTTTCGAGCACCGACACGATTTGTACACGATAGGTATCAATGGAGTGCTAATCTCATACATTTTTTTTTTTTTTTTTTTATACAATATAGGCAACCGTTTGACCACAATCTCACCTGATGTTAAGCAATGACGTGGTCGACGATGAAGCATTTAATTGTGGAGCTTAATAATTAAGAATTAATCTAGAAAAAAACTAGTCATCTTCTTCTTATTCTCTTCATTAATGGCCTCTGTCTGTCATTTCGACAGACAATATTGCCAATATCAAGTGATATAGGTAACTGTAATAATTTAAGTCAAGTCAAGTCTTCGTCAAGTCGGCTGTCGTTTGTTTTGAAAAGAAAATGGTGGATTTTCTCTTCAAAACCTAACACGAATTTTCACATTCAGAAAAACCACTTTACACACATTTATTCCAATGGCTCACACTTTATGTTACGACCTAAGTATTATTGGTTAAAATTCCACCAAAATTAAACAACAATACTCACAATAACACAAGATAAGATAGCTATCAGCTTGTTCCATTACTTTTATCATTTAAAAAAAAAAAAAACAGTTCAAAAAATGTCAAAACTCGTGTCCAACTTGTCATCTGAAACGCTGCTAAGTCTTAGCTGTTGATTCATCTGTTTTTAGGTTACTTTGTATTTTACTTTCAAACTTGACAGATGTAACGCAGCTGAACCGTGGAAAACCGATTGAAATGCATATCGAGAAGCGACTTGCGAGATATCATCATCATCATCAATATATATAAAACTCTTTTGAAGCTGACAGAGAATCAACGCACAGCCTAAACTATAAGTCCTAGAGGTATGAAATTTGGAGGGTAGTATCCTTATATAGTGTAGGGGTGCACTAAGAAAGGAATTTTGAAAAGTCACACTCTAAAGGGTAGAACGCGAGCAACGCCACGGGCGACGGCTAGTTTTGTATAAAAACCCAATAAGCGCCTCTAGTGGGATATCTACAACTTTTTTCCATAAAAAAACTGCGAGTTTCTCGATTCTCGCTTGTCGCAAATCAACGTAACAAAACTAAGACTACGGGGTGTGATATGTCGGTGTCGTGTCGGGTGTGTGTAAACGCAACGTAGCTTAATGTGGCTGTAGTAAGTTACACAGGACCTATACCAACAGAACTCGGAGAAACTCGCTTCGGCCAGTTGAGATTTAATTTTAGTTTCGAAATTGTTTTCCAAGTTTCGGGGACCGTCCTGATGCGGTTATACAGGATGGTGCTATTAAGAACTGGTTCCTTGAATCACGTTTCAAAGCATGCTTCGATTTCAAGTCAATGATTCAAAGGGTGATATTTTTATTCATGTTTTGGGTTTTTTTTTCCTTTATTCAAGACAAAAAATCTGGATATTAAAATACGAGTTAAACTGCTTTGTTAAGAGGAGAGGTAGCTGAATTTTTTTAAAATAAATTATAGATGCAATTCAAACATTGGTTTCCCTTGAAATTAACCTATAAATAAATACACACCACCTTTTTTCACGCCCAGGAAGACTGGTAGACAATGCTCTTAGCATTAAGTCCTCCTAGCACTACTTGTTTGTGTGAAATTTTTAAATAAATATATATAAATATCCTTGGACATTTCCCACAATGCCCTCTGGTTTCAAACTAAGCAGAGCTTTTACTATAATGTGTTTGTGGCGTAACGTTAACGTCACCGTCTTCTTACGAACGCAATATGTAATGGTAGCTACTTTGAAGACCGAGGACAATATGAATTTCTGAAAGTCCTGATAAGGGTTTTTTACATATTGGCAAAGTTGAAGGTCGCCCGAAGACATTATGACGGTTAAATTTAGCAGAATCAAGGACTTGAAGCCAAAAACACAAAATATAACCCACTAGCTTCTACATACGACACGATGATTTAGTTAAGTAAAAACTATGTTGTAACCAGTCTACTGTGAGCTATTCCTTTTTTAGAATAATAATTGATTATTGAATTTTAACAATGTTAAAATAATCAAATATCATTCATTTAAGTGACTATTCAACATTCATTCTTTGAAAACGAGTTATGGTGTGTTACTATAGGCAGATATTATTATAATACTATTAGATATGGGTCTCAAAACGCGCGTCCTTTAATTTATGAGTCGATTTCCTATTTTTCAAATCAAATCAAATCAAAGAGTTTATTTGCAACTAGGTAATTAACATGATATAATTATAACTTAGAGTAAGTATATATTGACAAAATAAAAAAATACACAGTTGCAAACTGGTTTCAACTCAGCATATGCAGGTTGTAATAACATGCACTGGTCTTCCGTTGAGGCCAATGAGGAGGTAAGTAAAAAGTAATAAGATAAGGATGAACGTGATTACTTAATGCCAAAATATGAAACAAATAACAATTAGAAAATGGAATTAGGAATCTTATTATTGATATAAAACTCTTTCTGCCTCGCGATGAAACCCTAGCGGTACTCTATAGAAGTAATGGCGTAAACTAAGCCACGGAACCCATTTAAAGAGCACGAACAACGTCAATTTGCTGTTACTAATGAGTGCTTTGTTAAATAAACAGTGCCAGCGGCTCGACACATAAATTTATTCTAAAACATCGCAAGACACATAACAAAATTTTGTTTTATTACTCCATTTAGGCGTCTCGTTTGACACACGAACGAAAAAGTTGCCAAAGAAATACCTTTTTTTTATGTATATACAGGGCGTCCCACGGATAAGCCACATGGAGGGAAAGTATCTTAAATAAATATATAAATATTCACGGACATTTAACACAACGCCGTCTAGTCCCAAACTAAGCAAAGCTTGTACTATGGGAACTAGATGGCTGATAGAATACATGTATACATTTTTTTTTGTAAATACATACTTATAATACATACATAATAACACAATCTTAAATAATGTAGATAGAAAATTTTACTGAAAGAAGACTTTATTTTGATTTTAAAAATTTAAACTACATTCAAAGAATTTTGAATAATCGCCTGTCTGAACCGGGAATCGAACCCACCAAATTGTAAAACAAAACACCCGTTATTTTTATGCTACCGATCAAAAGGCTCAATCGTATGGATTATTTTTTTCAAAACAACATAGCATCTTAAATAAAAGGAAGTCCATGAAATTTAACATTTATCCCCACTAAGTCGTAGCGTAGAAATACTGACGCATAAATAAACCGACGGCTGAGAAACTCGAAGATAGCTATATTTACAAGCAATGTGTCCCAGAAAAATAAACACACCGTCCTCAGAGATTGCGTCCATCACAGGATGGTAATGAGCGAACTGAGTCCGGCCCTGACGACGCATTAAGTCCCTAATGCGGACACAGGGACGCATTCGACCTTCACACCGGAGCTTTTGGTACTTTTGCTACTTTTAGTTGTGAAAATTGCGTTTGTTAGAAAAGCTTTTACGGTACGTACCTGAGAAAGTATTTTACGGTTTTTATGAGTGCTTTATACAACCGGTGAGTTACGGTTACGGTTCAGTTACTTTATTTTTAGTTGGAGTTAAAGTTACGGTGAAGTGACATTAAACTGAAGCTTGAACTTTTATTCCGGTTGCAACGACTTTAGTAGTAAAAGAATAAGATCGAGTTTTGCGATTTCATTTCTGCATGCGATTTAAATAAGATAACACATTATCACATTTTATTCAATTTGATTATCTATCATCATTATTCATCTCATCATAATTACAACTTGTAGTGTATCAACTCATCAACTCAACTCATCAATACATTCTAGACTAGTGGTCGCCGGCGGCTTTGCTCGCGTGGTAGCAGCATACGCATTATTTGGTTAAAATCGTTGATCCTAATTTTAGACCATTTACGGTGCGTTTCCTATGGGTTTTTTGCCATTTGTATGTATAATCAATATTGGTAGAGGATTAATTCCTACAATATAAGAAATATAGAAATAAGGATCATTTAGAAAGAAAATCGGAATAGCAAAAACTACCACTGATAAAATTGACTAAGTAAATAAAACCTTGGTAATAATAAACGCCTTATTAATCTCGCCCCGTTTCGCAGTAATCTCGGTCTGGATTTAGTTTCAGCAGGAAAATGTATTTTTATCTAGTTTAGTGTGTCACCCCACTGACCCGCTTCTATTAATTACCCCCTGTTATTATAGTGCAGTCTAAAAGCATCAGTGTATACTTTTGCGTCAGCGGACGAAAATAATACCTCCCTTATCATTATTCTGTAGAGAAGGGAAAATATTTTTGGGAGTAAGCACGAACATAACATCTGACAGTCGCCCTAACGTATTTGAGTCATATTGCGCGTCAACGCCAGCTGGACTGCGAACGTTGCAGTGTCACCGCGCAGTGTAATTAGTACACGCTAGCGTTACGATACGTTTACGCTAGTCACATTAATTCATGATCAAGTCGCTGTGTTAGGTAAACCCAACGTATTTAAGTCATATTGCGCGTTAACGCCTGTTGGACTGCAAACGTTGCAGTGTCACCGCGCAGTGTATCTAGTACACGATACGATACGTTTACGCTAGTCACATTTATTCATGATCAAGGCACTGACAGTTGCCGCGTTTCGTAATCCTGACGTATTTGAGTCATATTGCGCGTCAACGCCAGCTTTACTGTCGAACGTTAAGCGTCACCGCGCAGTGTAACACAGATACGCTAGCGTTACGATACGGTTGCGGTTGTCCCATTTATTCGTGGTTAGTACTCTGTTGAATAAACTAAAAGGCCCTTGTTGTCTCATTAAACAATAAACTCTGGTTTAAATTCATAACGGAACTCGCAATTTTAAATGTTTTCCTTTTGCTTTTTGAAGAGCAAATGAACCTTTTCTCTTTGAGCTTTTCAGTTATTTTCTAGACAAAATAAGTAGAGTAAAGTAGGTCAAAAATAGACCAAAAAAAGTTTCATTCAGTAAAAATATTAGTTTAACAACAAAAAATATTCTTGGTACATATCACACAACGCTCTCTAGTCCCAAACTTAGCAAATCTTATACTAGATTGGAACTAGATTGCTGATATAATACTTAGATATAATATTTTTTTTTTGTAAATACATACCTAGGTACTTAGAATGATACATAGTATAAACACAGATCATATACTATACTAGTATAAAGAATGGTATAAGGGTTGGAGAAAAATCTTTAAAAATTATTTGAGGTTATAAACGAAATCCATAAAGATTTAAAAAAATCGTAAGATAGACTGAGCAAATCCACCAACGTAATAAAAAAAAACACAAAAAAATAATTCTAAACACTTCATATTCACTCTAATTTCATAAAGGCAAGAATTGTTGACTGAAAACAAAAAAGAACTTGAAAAATGTTGGAAGAAATGTGCAGATTTCTTCATTCCTTTGAGGACGAGCTCCTTGTGGAGCGACTTAACGAGCCGTGAGTCGGACCACTCGGCATGCAGCCGAGATGAGCGAATGCACCAGCCGCGCACTGGAGACACACAGCCAACTATACTGTCGTGCCTACTGTAAAGTCATGAGTTAGCTTTAATTGGAACTAGAGGGCGCTGAACTGACCTTGAATAATTTATTTATTTTACGTACCTCCTTACCTAAGTCACAGATCATATAGGTAATACTAATAGTTTACGACTTTGACTAACTCTACTAAGATTGATACGAGCCTATGACGAATCAATCGCCCTTCTACTTTTTCAACAAAAAAACTACATATTATATCTAAATAAGTTACTCGAAGACCTCAATGCCCATATTTATTTATTAAAAACTGATTTACCGCAGTTTTTCCTGAAAAATATAGAAGTGCGAATTAGGTACGAGTATATGGTTATGTATATATTTTTGTATGGGTTTTATATGATTAGCTCAGTAAATCCGGTTAACATGCATAGCACGACTTGCAATAAAGTTTCAGCCAATCAATAAGAGCAAGGCACGAACAACACATTTTAATATCTCAAGCTAAACAAAACAAACAAATAAATTCAGTTAAAAGGCCCTTTTCTGCAGTACTAATATCCGTTAATACCGTTATTACACAGCGTAATATAATTTTTATTATTCTTTGTAAACCTAACAAAAAAAATTTTGATTGATGAAGGATGAATGAACTTTGAAAATTCCTCGAAGAAGGAAAAAAAAAAGAATTATGACATTGCTCAACGATAAGTCACGTGACCATTCTCATACATTACTTTCTGACGTTTCACATTCTCTAGCGACTGCAGAATGCTAGCTTGGCTAGAAGAGCAATCAAGAATTCGCTGTAACTCGTATATTATTAAGTTTCTCGATATTATGCCAGCATAATAGCGCGTGCACACTATGCCCGAAATGAATGCCGCGATTAATTCCGGAATTATTGCCACAGCAACATCGCCTTTATTCTCACCAAGAGCTAGGGCATGAACTTGGCGATGTTGCTGTGGCAATAACTCCGGAATTAATCGCGGCAATAATTCGGACAGCGGCATGGGCATGTGTGAACGCGGTGTAGGAATAAAGGCGATGTTGCTGTGGCAATCATTCCGGCATTAATCGCGGCATTCATGCCGGCAGCGGCAATGGCATAGTGTGAACGCGCTATAACGTTTGACGCAAGGCATGCCCGTATGTTTTCAATATCCATTTTACCATATTATCTTACGAACTACCCACTGCAGCGTACCCTGATGGCTATTGACCTGGGTTTCACTGACAGAAGCCTAACGTGTCTGGTAAATAAGGAATGAATGAAAGGAACGATTGAACTGAACAGTTTATTTTTAGCTCTCCATACCTAGCCTTCTTCTTATTTGTCCTGAACTAGCCTTCTTCTTCTGTGTCCTTTCTCCATACAAAAACTGCGAGTTTCTTGATTCTCGCTTGTCGCAAATCAACATAACAAAACTCAGTCTACGGGCTCTGTTCTTTTGGCTCTACTATTTGTTTTTATTCATTTAAACTTCACTAATAGTGATATATTCCAGAAATCCCCACTAAGAAATCCCAGTGGGGATTTCAGTTTATTTTCCAAATTCCCCTGATTTTTTCCCACAGATTTTTTTATTTCGTCATTGATTTTTTTCTTACTCATTAGGAAAATAAAAGACACCAAAATAACTAAATAAACAGAACGCCTGAACACACATACTAAACAACACTTGGCGAAAAAGGCTTCGCAGCGCAGACAACATATAATTAGAGTAGATCGGATGATCACCAAGAAAAGAAAAAGTGCTGGCTGGAGCTCATGCCTGACTACTGACAAACCAACCTTACCATCAGGTGAGATTGAAGTCAAAAGACGGTCTATTCTATATTTAAAAAAAAGCCTCATGGATTCGGTCCGTGAAAGACTCAAAATCCAGAGACCTGAAAATGTCCTATTATCCAGTAGAAGAGTAGAAGACCATTGTGATGATGATCACCATCAATATATTGGTCCAATGGACGTAGGTCTCTCCCAAGACGCGAGATTCTTTGGCTCATCTCATCCAGTGTCTGCTGTTATGATGATGATTATGAAAGGGGAAAACTGTTATGTAAACAAATCAACAATACTTTTCCAGGAACTGCCAGAGTACATCGAACTTCAGAAAAATAAGGAAATACAAACAAGTTATGCTTTCTAGTTTCAGATTAGCACACGTTTCTGACGCTATCGATTTCGCTGCGAGTGTTTCCAATAGCTTGTTTCTAAAAGAGTATTTCTACTTTGATACTTGACTGAGATTATCTGTGGTGGGCAGTGCAATATATTACAGGACACGTCCTCAGTAGATGCTCTGAGTGGGGCATGCGGCAGTGGTTACAATTTAACATCAGATGGGCAATCGGCTTGTTGCATCTATAGTTGTAAAAAAAATATCCCCCCCCAGCTCATGAACAGTGACAAAAAAATCTACCAAACCGTTTCAACCAGCATTCGTCTAGTACAGCGCTTCAATCTAGGGGAGCGTACACATAGTTTATCAATTTGGGGGTAAAAGGACCACTCTGAAACCCTAAAGGGTCAACTGTAATAACACTGAAGGGTTCCAAAGCCCGAGCAAAAAACTAAGTCACTTTGGATGCTCATAACGAAGCTTATTTTTATTTTGTCTAATATACCACAATCTCATGTGATGATACCTATTCAAAAACTCTTGAAAACTTCCAAATTAAAGCTGTAAAAGAACTCGATGTAAAAGCTTCGCTCGAGGCTCTGCACTGACTGTCAAGGCGATCATATAATACTACTAGCCGTCGCCCGCGGCGTTGCTCGCGTTCTACCTTTTAGAGTGTGACGTTTCAAAATTCCTTTCTTAGTGCACCCTTACACTATATAAGGATACTACCCTCCAAATTTCATACCTCTAGGACTTATAGTTTAGGCTGTGCGTTGATTCTAAGTCAGCTTCAAAAGAGTTTTATATATTTAGAAGAAGATATCAAAGTAAAATATTTTTGTCTTTTTTGTTGATTCCCAGTGTTTTAAAAAAACTCGTGCTCAACCCCCCAGCGTAATTAAAGCGTCAAACACTTAAGCAGTTTATCCTATGGGGTGGTTTATCTTGCGGAAAATTGGGACACCCCTATCTTCCCCCCCCGGGACCAGTCAGCGATAACGGAGCTTACACCTGTATTGTTAACTTTGAACCGTAAAATGGGGGGGTTAAGAGTGGATTTTGCATTGACTAAAGTTGTTTATCGAAATAAAGGATTTCAATGATTCTGATTAAATATTTAGGGTTGTTAAATTATTTTGTTTAGGTTTATCTGATCGACAAAATTATATTTAAATTTAATTTATTTATTTTTCAATTATTTAGACAGTTTTTAAATTAAATGTTTTTCTTTAGAAATCACGGTAAGTATGTAAATAGTGAAATCCATTTGAGAGTTTCCCAGAAAGTGTTAGCCGTACAAACAGACAAACGGGAATGTGTTCAACATATAAATATTACTGTTTAAGTGGTATCCTGGTAGTGTCTAGGGATACTTTTATACTTTAAGATGTTTTAAAGATACGTTGCCGTCGCTCTACAAATGGCAAGTGAAAAGTAAGGTAATTGGCTGACTTACCGTCGCAGTTTGCACGTCACGATAATTGTTCTATTTCTATTTTTTTCCAGCCACAATGTAACGCATAAAGGCCTATAAATAAATGGTTTCTTTCTCTGTTTCTCCTTTCTTTGATACTTACTGCATAGCTGTAATCTTATGCAATGGTAGGTATGTACGTACAACGTAAATGAATAGTTGAGGTCATATAAGTGTACTAGCTGTCGCCCGCGGCTTTGCTCGCGTGGCAGCAGTATACCTGTTATTTGTTTAAAATCTTTGATCCTAATTTTAGACCTTTTAGGGTGAGACTTTTCAAAATTCCTTTCTTAGTGCACCCCTACACCATGTAAGGATACTACTCTCCAAATGTCATACCTCTAGGACTTATAGTTTGGGCTGTGCGTTGATTGTCAGTTTTCATAAGAGTTTTATATATTTAGAAGAAGATAACGTGTCTAGTAATAGAACATCGTTGGGTTTACCGAGATCTGTACACAAAATGTACTTATCGGTATAAAATTCCCAGAAGCCGGTCACAAGGGATGTACTGGCTTCAGTACCGGCTCATATCACATTCCTTTTACTGCATCCACTTTCAATGCAGTAGATGCTTCTGGAAGCTTTTGAGTTAGGCTTAGCACGCATTAGAGGATAAAAACGCACGTTTTCAGACATCCAAAAATGTACTGATATTAAAAAAAAACTTATATGTTAGCTATACATAATTATGACCATCTAGTTACACTGCTCTGTATGCAGCAACGCTCCGTAGTCGAACTGTTGCCGGCAACCAGTGTAGCTCGTGCGTGCTTTGCGTAAAAAATACCTATGTTAAATGTTTTTAACCGACTTCAAAATAGGAGGAGGTTCTCAATTCGGTATGCTTACAATCAATAGAACAGGCCTAATGAACTGCTATCGTCAACATCATCATCATTTAATTTTGATGATGAAGGCGTTTCAAATTGAAGTCGGTTTTTCCAGTTTTTTAAACTTATAAATTATTTATCTTTTCTATCTATCTATAAGTCGTATGCGTCCACTGCTGAGTATAGGTCAGTCTAATAGCTTAGTATGCCAGTCTCTCCTGTAAATATCATTTAATCTGTAAAAATGAAATTTCCAGATGTACCCCTGAGAGTCTCGGTAGTCCCCTCAGAAGAAATTCTGTATTCCGTGGTAGTCCCCCAGAGTAGAGTAAAAAGTCATGAGCATAAATTTAGTATTGCTGGATTTTCATTTCTGAAAATTCTAAATGAAAAATCTCTAGGACGTCCCAACTGCACTATTTAGAATGTATTATGCTAAGTAGCAGAACTTTTCGGGACGCGCAGAGTTGAGGCAACTGCGCCGAATGTAATTTGAATGTAAAGTCGATTGCAAACTTTGTGGTTTCATAATAATTTATTTGATATATTTCAGAAATCCCCACCGAGAAATCCCTACCCGTGGGGATTGATTCAAATCAAATCAATTCTTTTAACGGTTCAAATCTCGCTCGATTTATAACTTTTGGAATGTTATAAAAGACATGAAATTGTCTAGACAATATTTAAAAGACGAAATTAAAATAGTAGCTATTGTATAAGTTCCAAACCAAGGTAGGTATGTAATAAAACAAGTAGGTATAATAGAAGCAAGCAAATTGTCACATACGGATAGACCCCCACAAAAGCCAAAACGCTTCGATAGCGCGTTCTAGGATGCGGACAATTTAAGCAGCGCCATCTAGTTCTGATTTTAAGGAAACTTAAGCACGGAACCTTTTCTAACAAAATAAGCACCGCACACTGGCCATGTACATGAAAACATACCGCATAACATACATAAACTTAATTTCACATCAAACAGCTATCGTTCAAATTCTGGCTCGTATTCTGATAAAAAATGGAGCATAAATTTGACCAGAGATATTCTGATACAAAAATATCCAAGAATCTATGCTTGAGCGTGGATCACTGACTAAAAATATCTGCCCAACGTTACTAGGTACTCAATTTCAATTGTCTACTTCATCTTCTTTTTTTCCAAACCAACCAAAATGAATGACCTCAACAATTTTTTTTTATAACAAACTAAAACAAAAAATTTCTAATTTCACGTTAAATAAACTGTTCGAGGGTCATATTAATATTATTCCAACTTATAATTGAATATAATATAAACCTACTCGTACCTATAGCTCTTATGTATAATATACATAAGAGCTATAGGTACGAGTAGGTACATAATATTACTTTTCGCGTTTATATCCATAAACAAAACAGATTTACGCAACAAAAGTCCCCTTGTTTGCGAATTAGGCCCAAACCCTAAAGTAAGGGGTCATCACTGGACTTGTAATTCAATCATTTTGGGTTGCTTTCATTGGAACAGTAGATTTGAAATGCAAAATAAATTAGTTAAGGTATAAAATGGACTCAAATGACATAATATTATGTCCATATTCTTAGTTGTTATTACATAGAGAGAAAAAAATATACATATATATTCACGGACACTTAACACAACGCCTTCTAGTCCCAAACTAAGCAAAGCTTGTACGATGGAAACTAGATGGCTGATAGAATACATACAATCATTTATTTTTTAAATAGAATAATTATTATTCTCGAATAATTTTAAACAAAATAGTAGCAAAAGTATTTTCATTATTATTTTTCGACAGAATACCGTCTTTCCTTACCGTATTACCGCACCGCAGAAAAACACTCCTCTAAAGCTTGGTTTCAAAATTAATTAAAATATATTCGTTCAACTCAATCTCAAAGTGAAAATAAATATATTTTGGACATCTCACACAACGCTCTCTAGTCCCAAACTAAGCAATCTAAGCATAGCTATATAGGAGTGTGAAATTCATGTCCACAAACTGATCACGCTTAGGCTCTCCCGTTGCGGGCCCATGGCGACTCCAGTGATACATGCTCATCAGATAAGGGATTTTACGACTTTATTATTAACTCTCGAATTGGACGAGCCACTTACTGCATTTTATGGTAATAACTTTTTAGGGTGTACTTGAGTGTGTGAAAAATACTGCTTTTGTAACAAAATAGATATTTTTTATGCTTGTAACGGACGAGCGCAACGCCTTTAAGAGAGACCGAGCCCGTAGTCTGAGTATTGTTTTGTTGTTTGAAACGCATATCGAGAAGCGACTTGCGATATATTTTGTACTAGCCGTCGCCCGCGGCGTTGCTCGCGTTCTAGAACCCTTTACAGTGCGACTTTTCAAAATTCCTTTCTTAGTGCACCATTATACTATAATAAGGATACTCCCTTCCAAATTTCATATACCTTTATGACTTATGGTTTAGGCTGTGCGTTGATTCTCTGTCAGCTTCAATAGAGTTTTTTTTTATATATATTGATGATGATGATGATGATGATGAAAATCCGATAAGCGCGGAGATTAGCAAACTATTTTTGACTATTCAAAAACTGCGAGTTTCTCGATTCTCGCGCTTGTCGCAAACCAACGTAACCAAACTCAAGACTACGGGCTCTGGTGAATTGGCCAGAAGTGGGAGGAGGCCTGTGCCCTGCCCAACAATGGGACACAATGACCTTCTTTATGGGACAATCGGGGCTAATAGCAATTATAAAACACGTTTGTTTAATTAGTAGTAATAATAATGCATAATAGATTTAATTAAATTTGGCATACTTAGTAAAGAAACGAACAAGTCCAATCGCAAGGACCTAATTAAAATTACGGCGAATTTGAGTAAATAACTTTGTCTTTGATTGGCAACTACCTACTTGAGCGCTCTCATCATCATCACCAGCCTGTAAAATTTCACTACTGAACGGAGATATTTAGATCTTCATGACACTCCAGAGTTAGGTACCCTATTTTGCGTAAAAAAAAATAAAAAATACTTACCATTTTTCACTTACGAACATCGCATTATTATTTGCCGGTAGGTACCATATCAGTAAAATTACACACCACATTGGTTACATCTTCGAAATATAACATAGTTTTTCTGTATTTGGAACTTGAAATAGATCAAGTGGGTAGTAAGAACTCGAACATATTGCTATTAGAGCCCTTATAGCATAGGGATGAGTTTGCGACCTAATTGAGCTCCCGATAATTCAATCAAGAATCAGATTATGAAATACTATGTTTGTGCTGAAAGATTTTGGGATCAAATGTGTATAAAGAGCCAAAATGTATCAAAATGGCGTCATAGTGATACAAAATTTCCATCTGCCGCCATCTTTGTTACATGGTTGCCAAAAGACTAAGGACTAATTTTAAATGATTCTTATAGTTTAACTGGGAAAATGAGTAATGGATTAATTGACTATACTTAGACATAATAATTATAATTATTGATTGAAAAACTCGTACAATAATACCAAGTATGGTGTCATATGATAGGGTTTTGCTTAGACATTCCAAAACCGTTTTTATTTTGATTCTAGGTTTAATAGTTTTTGAGTTGTTGTAAAAATTATAAAATTGGCAAACCCAGTATAACGTGAGCTACCACTTCTTGGAGTTTCAATGATTTTGTAGTTCAAGTAAGACTGGTACATAACTAGACGGCGATTTCGAAGCGATTTGCAAAGGTTGTTACAACCATTGGTCAATAAAAATTGTTTGGGTTTTATTAACCTCCGACCATCACGAGATCTCAGTTCGGGGCAAACTAGTATGGTGTTTTTAACACACGTCAGTAAGTTTTAGGCCAGTATGCTGATTCACGGCTCAAGCACTGATCCGGACTCGAGCATAAACTTTCGTATGAAAATGTCCAGTGAAATATATGCTTGAGCACATTGAGTAATGATTTCCGTATTAGCATAATTAGGTACATTTATGAATCTCTAGTTAATGAATATTTCAACAGAACTAACATCCAAAATCAGGCAATACAAACCAATTACATCTACAAAACAAAATCACATAACAGACGTGGAATTATCATAAAAAGCTACTAAAGCCGAAACTCGTTCCGAACCCGTCACGATAAACCCTGTGTCGTTCCGAACCCGTCACGACATGGAATAAACAATAGTACAAACGTATCTTAAATACCTTTTACTGTACTATACAGGGTGTCTATATTGAGGGATAATGGTTTTACACATTTTGAAAATTAGTTTTACGTTTATATGAGCCGTCGCCCGCGGTGTTGCTCGCGTTCTAGACCCTTTAGAGTGTGACTTTTCAAAATTCCTTTCTTAGTGCACCTCTACACTATATAAGGATACTACCCTCAAAATACCTTAACTCTAGGACTTATAGTTTAGGCTGTGCGTTGATTGTCAGTCAGCTTCAAAAGAGTTTTTTAAATTTAAGATTTAACTTTACCTATGTTTTTTCTAGGTTTTTTTCTAAGTTAGGTCCTAATAAGCACATTACAGATAGCAGCATTGTTCAAGTAGATTCCTATTATGAATAAATAAATCAATATTATAAATATTCAAGGACACTTAACACAACGCCTTCTAGTCCCAAACTAAGCAAAGCTTGTACGATGGAAACTAGATGGCTGATAGAATACATACATACATTTTTTTTCGTAAATAATATTGATAGTTACTTAGTATAGAAATCCGAAACTACACAATAAAGTGTCCAATTGTGTTTGAAATTATCAGACTGTTGTATGATCAATATGAGTGACACAGCCGGTGCCGGTCCGGACCGTAACCGGTTTTATTTTCCGGAAAATTGGCAAGTCATAATAATACGCTGAGTCATAAATAAGGATCGACATTGGCCCTCTAGAGAATTTCTTTTTACGGTACATTTCACTCTTGCTCTGATGACGGGTGGAGCTTGGTGGGAAAGCGAGCGAGGAATTAGTAAAAATAGAAGAAAAAAATCCACTTAAAACTAAATAGAAAAGCGGATTTACACTGTAATATGTGACGAGTAAGATAGCAGTGGAGTTATACTGCGTATTATTGTGAATGCAAATCATCATCATTATAGGCAGCTTGTAGTGACCCACTGCTGGGCATAAGCCTCCTCCTTCACAAGCCACTCGTGTCAATTTTTGGCCTTTTACATCCAGGTCTTCCCCTGTACGGCGACGATATCATCCACCAATCTAGCTGTTAGTCTGTCAAGGCCTCTCTTGTGTCTCCTAGGCCAGTATTGCGTCAGGGCCTTATTATTATTATTATTTTATTATTACGAGCCTTCTCTGTCCCACTGCTGGGCAAAGGCCGTAATGAATGGAAAAAATGGAGGGAGCATTTTTTCCATTCATTACGGTCTTGTGCTGCACTGGTCCACTCCTGCCGAAATTTGTTAGAGCCTTACTCCACCAAATCTTGACAAGTAGAAATTTGAATGCAAATAGAAAGTCCAAATAACGACGTTTGATGTTCTCAGATTATGACGTTTAGATAGATAGATAGAAAATTCTTTATTGCACAACTTAAAGTAGTGTATACAGGCGAATTTAATGCTAAAATAGCATTCTCTACCAGCTAACCTTTGGGTAGTGAGGATAACAATTTATTAGGGTAGTGCGCATAGGAATATATACGATTCGGAGGCATTTTCTTCTTTTTTACGACGTGTAATGACGCACGTGGAATTTCTTTGTCTATAGATCCCGCTTACGCCGATGTAATATGTTCACACCCCAATATTACATTGAGGTCTCGCTCATCGGCGACATATTTTACATCGTGTTTATGTTATTTTGTTTATATTTACAGAATCGAAGTCGCATTGTCGACAGCTGATCCTTTCGAACTTATACTTAGGCCTTTACATACTTTACATCTATTGAAGATGATTTATACAGCGTCAGGAGGCAATCAATGCCTACACTTAACGGGACACTGTAGTGCCTGGGACAATGTTTAGATGGAGTAGGCTGGTCCAGCACCTATACCATTTCGAACTTATTCACTTAAAAATACCTACTTATATAGTACTACTAGCCGTCGCCCGCGGCGTTGCTCGCGTTCTGCTATTTAGAGTGTGACGTTTCAAAATTCCCTTCTTAGTGCACCCCTACACTATTATAAGGATACTACCCTCCAAATTTCATACCTCTAGGACTTATAGTTTAGACTGTGCGCTGATTCTCAGTCAGCTTCAAAAGAGTTTTATATATTGATATGATCTGTTCTAGTACGTAGAGAACTTTGCTTAAAGAATTCTACAAAATACGTGAAAAGTTTTGCCTCGGTGAGGTAGGAGGTAGTAAACGAATGCTAAACAGTAAATCACGTCATAAACTAAAAAGGAGTCCTCTGTCAACTTGAGTTTCTTGGTTTGTCGAATTGCCCCTCGCCAAATTTCCTTTTGCCGGACATAGAGCTACGCTTTGTCGGTGTTCCGACTCGCCGAAATCCCGGTTTGTTGATGTTTAGGCTCAACAATAGATTTCTAGGACGAACAATCTAATACAAACGAGCTCAGTAATATTGCAAAGCTCGTGTGTATCAGGATTTTTAAGACGAACAATCTGATACAAACGAGGTCTCTAAAGCTCGTTTGTATCGGATCGTTCATATAAACGCTCTGTGGATGTATTGAGGCCGGCCGTGCACTGTTTTAATTCGTATTATACCAGTCAATTCTTAAATATTATACTAGAATATCTATATATCGATCTATTCTAGTAGTTTTGAAGGCGTTGTTTTTTCTTTTTACAGTTTTCCATTAGAAGCACTACCATCATCTCCACACTACGCCCAGGTTAGTTGGTAGATAATGCTAAATAGCATTAAACTCGCCTCTGTACGATTTTTAAAGTGCAATAAAGGATTTTCTAATCTAATAATGAAAACAAAAATGAATCTTTTTCGTCAAGCCTGCTGATTGCCTCTTCATTATTTATTTTATAATATATTTATCTGTAAATTGTTTGCAACGGTTTGTAGATAGCTCAACTGTTTCATGTGTATTTTGTAAATATTGTAAATACTGTATTAGTTGTAATTTTCTTTGTGAATAAAACATTTTTATTGTGAATGTACTTAGTGAAACTCACCTCGTTCTTTTTGTCGAAACTAATATAAACACGAAGATGAGCTTCTGTTTATTGACACTATGTTATTAGGCTTTGTGCATACTTTTAAAAGTTGGAGAGAAATGCCAATACTGTGTACGAGTTTTACTTATAATTCAGAGGATTTTTAATTACCTAGACTAAAGCTAGTAAACTAAAACCTAACTTATTCTCTTTCTCTCTCTTTTTTCTGACGACGATTTTATACTAATTAAATTACTTAGTCTGAGCAAACGTTTTAACCTATTGTAAGACTTGATATGAATATCGGGGGCAGGCCGGAACGGGGTCAAACAATTCCATCCCGAAACTAATTATAAAATATGAGTTTAGGTAGATATCGATGCAAATGATCAACTTTCGGGACTTTCAGGCATCTGAATCTGCTTGTCAGTACAAAAAAAACACGGTGTGTCTATTCCAAGCCAACACAGAGTTTTTACAAACAAATCAACATATATAAAACTCTTTTGAAGCTAACTTAGAATCATCGCACAGCCTAAACTATAAGCCCTAGAGGTATGAAATTTGCAGGGTAGTATCCTTATATAGTGTAGGGGTGCACTAAGAAAGGAATTTTGTAACGTCACACTCTAACTAAAGGGTGGAACGCGAGCAACGCCGCGGGCGACGGCTAGTCTCTAATGTAACCACACCACTACTCGCGGTACTTTTTTCTTTTAATGTATGGGAGAGACTAGCTCAGTACCGCAGTGGATGGCAAAAACTTGGGGAGGCCTGTGCCCAGTAGGTAAAGTCGGGCTGTGGATGATGATGAATATAGTGTAAACTGAGCACGTGATCGACTTTTCCCGTTTTCCGTATCCGATATAATCCGATTGTCACATTTCGTTTTACTCCAAAACTTTGGTAAAATTGATCACACGCTATCTTATCGATCGCAATCCTTAACCTCGTTCCCATGCCGTTGTTTTACAGAATAACGTCCTTAGTGGTCTTATGGGCCAGATAAAAGTGTTTGGGTCGTTTGAACCCGGTGATTCAGGGGGTAAATTAGACCCATGGCTTGATTATTGCCCGCGGCAGGACATTTACCCTTTTATTTGTAGCGGTTACTGATATGGGCTCGATAGTTCTTGTTCATTGGTTTATCGGTATGCCAAACCGGTAGGTATGTACCAATTAGTGGTTATTGAGAGTTGGTTGGGAAAGTTATTGAAGTAATCCGGAGTTTCTGTTTCTAGATAGAGGTTAAGTAGAAAAATGTTAAGTAAATCTAGAGTTCTTAGTTGTCGGTTTTGCCTAGTAGTTACTTAAAGTTTTGGTAAATTGTCGGTTTTGCCTAATAGTTACTTAAAGTTTTGGTAAATTGTCGGTTTTAAAAGCGCCTCTCAAATAATACACTGCCTGAGTTTTTTATTTTTTATTTATTTCATTTTTATTTGTTTTCCTTGTGATAGGGCATTCTGGTAAGTTATCGGTTTGACTTAAAATCACCTTTCAAACTAAAACACTGTCTGAGTTTTTTTTTTAATTTATTTTATTTTTATTTGACTTCTGGCAGAAGATAAACCGACCAATTCTTGTTTAATGAATGAGCATACAGCCCTAAGTAGATCCCTATACCGATGCATAACCCGAAACGTTGCTTCACAGCGCACGTTCACTGAGGACGTGGTAGATCGTCTATAATTACTATAAAAGCAAACTAGTTACACAACTTATTGAAACACCGAGTAAAAAGCAATTTATTGGTTTTAACAAAATTGATGTTGGAATCCCAGCTGCTTTTCGATTATGAGAAAACATTTTTCATAATAAACTTCGATAAAATGAACTATAGTTTACTGTGAACGAATAAATTACAAAGCGTTGTTAACTTGAGATACAACACGTAACATACAATTTTTATTATTATTGTCTGAGCTAACTGATTAAGAATAATATACTTACGTGAAAATCGTGGCACTGGGAACAAATACGTCATCGCAATGGTTGGGAGATAATGTATGAACATTTACATTTCACACAAATATTGTATGGGCATCTCATTCGTGAGAGAGAAGTGCTTGTGGCGTGGCTTGCTTAGTCAAACTCAATTAAATATTTAAGTAAAGCGAAGTTCTGCGTGGTCGCTATTTGGATGGGTGACCGTCAGTGGCATTTACATCTGGGGCCTTATGCTCACTCTAGGAATGACGTCATAATCTCAGCTGAAACTCATTTTTGAAAACGCGTTTTCTCGTTGCGTTTTTAAAATCTCTACTGAAGTATAGTATTACTAGCTGATACTCGCGACTTCGTACGAGTGCGAAACTTTCCAGCAAAATATCTGTAACCAGCATACGATGAACCTCGTAGCAAAGGCTGCTTTTGGTTTAGAGTTCAAGCTGTATTTAAGAACATACGTCTTCTAGCAGTCGTAAAGTCACGACGGAGACGTTAAGGCGGCTTAAAAACTCCGTCATCAGAGTTGGCCACTCATACGAACTTACTTCGTGGAAGTAACCCACATGCAGCATCATGTATGCGCTATAAAATAGCTTTCAAACAAAGCAGTCTGCAACTTTCCGCTGCCACACCGCTGAGGTGTCGCCAAAATGAATTAGCAACAGCAAGGCAACTACTCTACTCATATTCAACGAAGTTTCTGTCCAAAGTTACTTCATAATCTGGAAACTTCTGTCGCCTGTCGTTTCCGAGCCAAATTGTTATGTGTCGTGCGAAATAAATCCTAATAAATCCTACTTAGAAAACTGAAGAGGAAATTCCTAAGTAGAACCAAGGACATCAACGTATAGCTTGTTTCTTTTATCCAAAGGTTGCCTGGAAGAGATTGCTTTAAGCAATAAGGCCGCCCATTGTACCTACCTCCTAAAACTTGATAGTATTACCAATTATGGTATTTTTTTTGTTATTTTCTTTTCTTTACAGTGGTGTACAATAAAGAATATTCTATCTATCTATCTATATTTTACTTACGAAGTTGAAGTGGCAATGGGCAAGCCATATCGCTTGCAGAACTGACAATCACGGGGAATACAGGTTCTCAAATGCCACCATAAAATATGAATTGACAGATAGGAGTTCAGTGGATGCCGAATACTCAAACGCCACTTAAATTAAGTTCACGCTTAAATTATTGCCATCTCTTACAAATGAGTAATGTCAAACAGAGGCAGAGCAGTTTTAAGTGGTGCTTAAATTTGAGTGACGTTTCAGTATTCCGGCCTTAGTTCTCCAGAAAAAATCAAGCGAATGTCATAATTTTTTATTATGTTGCCGGTCCATTATGTAGGCTCATAAATAACGATTCGATTACAAGCCATACAATACCTAAGGGGTTATACTGAAAGCAGAGTAAGTACTGAAATGTTAACCTTTGCTAACTAGCGCCCAAAGTTATTGGATTTGTAATCACCGCAGGTATCTGCCTCCAGTTAGCGCTGGAAGCGTATACCAATTCCTTTGTAAATTATCTCTGCGGCGCACGTAGGTAGAATAACGTTGATAACCTTTGTGCGATTGAACATTGAAATAAAACAGTTCTGAAACTATAGAATAGAATAGAATACTTTTTATTTACGACACATACTAGACTACGACACATACGGCACATACTAGATTATTATATTATTATAACTAGATTATTCCGTTAAAAATTTGTAAAATGAAGACGACATAAAGTTAAAATTGTTAAATTGTAAAACACTTGTAAGTTACCTAAACATGTGTGTAAATTTAATAATGCTGTATGGTACCTGCCCCGATCGGTGCAAAAGTTTTAGAATCTTCATTTTGGTACTGTTTTACTCCATTTACTGCACTGAATGCGTTTGCGTATGCTATATTCGATTCGAAAGTCAAAACAAATGCACAGGCTCGAGGCTCTGGAATGAAAGGGCTAAATTTTAGTTTAACCCTTCGCTATTGATTTCTCATAACTAAAATAATTCTAGTTATTAATGAAACCTTTCAAACAGTATTTTGAAGTTTCCTTTCACAATTCCGAAGTCTTCGGCAAATCTTTACATAAAACTTATTGTCACGCGCGTAAAATAAGTCGTAAAAACGTCGACCTGTGTAATAAAGTAAGATCTATATATCTGGGATAAGGGATGAGTGACGTCATTCCTACCAAGGGTAATAAAAACAGTTGGGCTCTTGATGGATATGCAGGAGATAAGTTGGGCAAAGGAATAAGATCAGAATAACAGACTTTATGAGATTATCGTAAGTTCCGTTGAGACGTAAAAGACGTATATCCACGATTTCAAACAAAGGTTTTTTCTAGGGAAAGTTTTTGATAAAAACTATTAATTGGGTTAGTGAAAACTAAAGTAGATAAGTACCATCTAATTTGGATTAATAAAGACGTTTTCTTTATGTTGACTTTAATTATGTTTATTACATAATTAAAGTATAAAATAAATATTGATGGACATAGACAACGCCCTCTAGTCCCAAACTAAGCAAAGCAGTTATCTGTAAGTTTTTAGTAGCTAAGTATAGGAATTTATTATTATATAGTAATGTGGTGTTCAGTTTCAGGTTAGACGGGTGTCAGGGGCCATATTGACACATGACACAATGTACGGATGAAAATGTCTCAGGAGCGACACATGGAACATTTTTAAATGCAGTAGGCTTGCCTTACATCTGTTCTAGCTTCAGCCTAGTCAGTTTTATCAACAGAAAAGACACGCCAGTACATGTGGAGCTGACTAAGTGGCCGATTTGCTCACGGTGTTTTCCTTCACTGTTTGAGAACTCTCGCATATAAGTTTCCGAATAAAAAAAAACACAATGATGCAAAAAAAAACATTATTATTATTCAGCCCCTACTGTCCCAAAGGCAAAGGAATGGCAAAAGCCTCCCTTCCCTCTTTCCACTGCTCGCGATTCAACGCTGTAAGCAAGCAAGCTCGTATGAGCTAGTGGCCAACTCTGGTGACGGAGTTTTAAGGCCGCCTTAAGGCCTCCGTCGTGGCTTAACGACTGCTAGAGCCGGGTCCGACAGTTTGCCCTCCGAAGCACGAAAGCGCTCAAATGTAAATGCCACTAACGGGCACCCATTCAAATAGTGACCGCACAGAACGTTGCTTAACTTAGATTATCGGGTAATATTGGCTAAGCAAGCCTAGCTACGAGCGCTTCAACGCTGTGACAGGCCATGTGCTTATGTACGAGTTGAGGTTGTTACGCAAAAAAAAATGTTAAAGGATAAAAAAAGGTAGCAAACCAAAGGTTCGCAACAAAAGGCTGCGAGATAATCTTGTATCAGGAATTTTGAAAACAATACCGTTGCTAAGCTCTCGCTCCGTTCCCCGAGGAGCCGGCTAATGTGGCTTATAATAGATTTCCCGAGGCGGTCGTTTGTCCTGCAGTGTACACAGATCAACTTATAGCATTATTTTGTGCTTTTCTTTGTGATTGAAAAGTTTGTACACCCGGTTTGGGAAATGGAGATTTCCACAAATGTATAAGTTCCGACTGTCGGAAAGTTTGGATCTTTGTTCAATAATTATATGCTCCAACCTTATAACTATAATAATAATAATAATAATCGTTTATTTGGAACAATGTACAGTATGAATAAGGTACAATTTAAAACGAAGAGGCTGCAAAAGTTATAAAAACTGAGTAGCAGCCTCAACGCCCATCCCAAGGAACCAATGATGGTTTGTTCAGATACAACTCTGTTCCATTAATCATAATAACTGCATTGGAATGGATATTTGATTAATAATAATATGTTTTTGGCCTGTTAATGTGGGGTTAATAGCAACTCACTGTGTTTTTAATTTAGATTTTTTTTTTCTAATTTTAATTTTTTTGTTCCAAAGCATGTCCTGGTTATTACAATGTCCTTCCTAAAGTTAGCCTTTTCGCTATCCCTTCTTCTTCTTGTTCCGACCCTTGGTCTGTAAATCAAAATGCGTTCTTTTATTACCAGTTAATACAGGTTATTTATTATTATTTCAGAGGTTACACGAATAAGTAAGTGAGATGAGAAATCTTTCTGTACCTACTAACTATTATAAAACTGTAAAAAAACCAAAAACTAAAATTAGAGATATGGATAAACTAAATATGCAGATCTACTAAATAAACGACTCTGATTCCAAAAATCGAGTCTATCTGTTTAACTGTTTTTCTATTTGTCTGTTTGTTTGTTCGCGGATAACGCCTTATCTACTGGATCACTTTCGACGAAACTTATACCATTCGAAAGCCTTTTTTCCGGATTGAAACATAGGCTATATTTTATTGAAATCAAAGGCGTGTATTCTTAGATACAGCTGGAACTCTGTCAACCAAAAGCAGCCATTTGCTACGAGGTTCATCGTATGCTGGTTGACAGATATTTTGGTGGAAAGTTTCGCACGCGTACGAAGTCGCGGGTATCAGCTAGTAAATTATAACCTCAGTCGTGACAAAGCTTCCTGTCCATCCCCTTGCCCCTAAAATCTCGGTCTCGATTTACGAGTGTTTCAAAATCACGGAGTCATCGAAAGTGTGAACAGAATAGCCACTTCATAACGTTGGAGTAATCTTTTACTAGGTAGAAGTGAAACTCCCGAAAAATGCTCCTTATGGATTATGAAGCAAGCCTCTGCTACGCGTGACTGCGATCTCAACCACATAATGGCAGCCAGAAGCATTTTAACTCAGTCATATTTGTTGTTATCACGTTTTTAGTGCGATCTTATTTTCAGAGTAGGTACTAGGTAACAATGAGTCCGAATATGTACCCGGTAGGATACTAAAACAATTTAATAGAAGGCAGACGAAAATTTCCAAACATTTGATATCACCTTGGCATGATCAATTTTATTAGATGTGAGGCCAGGAAGCTACAATATATTTTTTTTTATCAAAATCGATTCAGTAGTTTGGCTTTTAAATAAGAATAACTGGAAAAAACATGCCATCCACGTACACAACACTGCTAATTTTCCATTTCTGTGACTTTTCAGAGGTGTTTACGATCAATCGAATAGTCCCGATGAACCGCCATCATCATCATCCTGATGATAATTTTATTCCTCTAAAGTAACAATATCTGCAGTGGGACGAACGTGAAGTGCAAAATAAATATTAATTTTAATCCAGTTCGTCCCACTATTGCTGGGACGAACGGGGAGTTATTTTGAAAACTTTCCATTCGTCCCACCAGTGGGACGATCTAGTGGGACGAACGGGACGAAATTGAAGTAATTTTTTTTAGTTTTTTAATGAATTGTCTAGTCGAAGCGACGCGTGACCCGAGGGCTGATGATTATCTGGGCCAGCGTATCAGCCAGTGTCTTGGGCACGCTTCCGATTGGTACTGATTGAGACCAGTTGAGCTATCTATAAATCGTTTGCAACGGTTTGTAGATAGCTCAACTGTTTCATGTGTATTTTGTAAATATTGTAAATAATGTATTAGTTGTAATTTTCATTGTGAATAAATTAAATTTAATGAATTGTTTGAGTAACGCTTCTATGTGTACTTGTTATTAGTTTATGGCACGAGGAAGTTTAAATGGCGGGACTGTAGCGAGACTGTTGTGAATTATCGCCGTCTCGGGAAATCTTTTATCGAGTTACGCTATTATGACCTGCTTTTATACCGAGCGGCGACCGCTGTTTCATCATCATCATCATAACCCGACACACTGTAGTGCCTGGGACAATGTTTAGATGGAGTAGGCTTGCCCAGCACCTATACCATCCTCTCAGCCTAGTCAGCCATATCCACAGGAAAGACAAGGTCAATACGTGCAGAGCTGACTAAGCCAAGGGTGTTTTCCTTCACTTTTTCAATGCGCATACAAATTGTTCTAACGAAAAATCCATTGATGCACGGCCGGGATACGAACCCGTGACCTTCGGATCAAAAGTCGAGGTGCAATCCAAGTCTCAGATAGTAAGTATGCTATAAACTATATAGCATAAAAAGTAGGTCAGTGTCAAAAAGCATATTGACGAGGCACAATCGGTCTATTTGACAGTAAGAGATCTCTATTGGTGGAAATCAAACACATCCTAAGCTACACCGCTTAGCTTACCTTTGGTGGAAAAGCACCCTAATGATATAGCTACTTAAAGGAGTTGGTCCCTGCCTAGTGCAGACGAAATACTTTCACTATAGAAGTTAGTAGGTTTTCGCAAAAAAAACCAGTTGATATATTTGTTCTCCTTACTGCTGAACCAACAGCTGTTAATGAACAAAATAGGGCACAATTTAAGTAAAAGTTACGAGCGCATTTCATGAATTAAAGATTTCGAAATCTCATAAGTCGTAGAACAAAAATTTTTCGCCATGACCTGTAGAGTACTCTCCTTTCGGACTTATAGGTTTGTTATGTTACACCGTGTATTATTTTCCATCTATATGTGGGCCGGGATATGAAATAATAAACTTTTCTTGTTCCATGCGGCGTTTTATTTGGACAGATTGCAAAAAATACCGAATCACTTGCAGAGAACACGACATGTCACGCGTTCGCCATTTTACAATTCAATCCTTCAAAATACGTTCCGTCTAACGTTGAACCTACTAATGTGATAAAATGACGGTCGTCAAGTACCGGTCGCTACTTTGAGGATATCCAGGCAAGCCCATGGGAAAGGTAGAATTTCAGGATAATCGATTATTAGGTAATTTTATCAACTTGGAAAATTGCCTTTTTTCAACTGGGAAACTCGGAACTCATTGATTATATAGGGTTCCGTACCCTTGAGTGACTAAAACCATTGAATATCTGACGAAATTAAATAGCTTGAATTTGGGTTGGTATTTTATTATTTGTTAATTTAATAAATCTAGATTATATAAAACTCTTGAAGCTGACAGAGAATCAACGCACAGCCTAAACTATAAGTCCTAGAGGCATAAAATTTGGAGGGTAGTATCCTTATAGTGTAGTTTTGATAAAACGGTTTGTAGATGGCTCAACTGTTTCATGTGTATTTTGTAAATATTGTGAATATTGTAAATACTGTATTAGTTGTAATTTTCCTTGTGAATAAAGTTAGTAATATTTTAAAGCAGATAAAACTCATTTCCTCATTACTCTACTGAAGCTTGGAGTTATTAAAACACTCATGTCCATATTAGACGATTTATGAGCCATATAACAAATAAACGAGGCAAATAACTCGTAAAGTTTCACGTGCGAATATAAAACTCTGCCAGAACGATGCGTGTCTTGCCAAATTTAAAATGATAAAAAATTTGGAGGTGGCAACTGGGCACATTATAATTTCAGAGGATTAATTTTTTCCAAATTTATTTATTTATTTTCATAATCAGAAAGGCTTGGACCAATTACACTAATAAAACTAATACGTAGGTACATAAAGATTTGAACATTTTTAGGCAAACAGCAGGTATAACCAAAACAAAATAAAAATCATCCCCGAACGAGTAAAAAATAGAACGTTTTACTCGGCTGCGGTCCTACTAAAGCTAATAGTTTGCAACTGATTGTCACTTCTGTTTCCCCACGCAGAGGGCTCACGCAGGGGAAAACAGGAATGAGCCCTTTCCATCTATAATATGCAAACAGTCAGCTCCGTACACTATGCTTATGGGTTAAAACAGAAGACGCTAATTCTATTTTGATTTACTAATTAGTATTATTTAATACTCCATCTTCAACTCTTTGTATTAGGTCTCTACTATACATTAAGTAAAACTAAGCAGATTTTTAAACTTCATAAATTGGTAGATTTATTTCCACCCTAAGTAGGTACGCTTAATCGGACCGCAGCTTTCCAGGGCGATAGTTTATAAGTTTGAAATGAAATTGAAATGAAATGAAATTTATTAAAAACCAAACGTCTGTTACATTGTGGTACTGAATGTGGTAATACTTATAATAGGTAGATAGTTAAGGCATGCAATGATACCTACCTACGTAGACGAATTAGTAAGGACGCCACTAAAATGTTTTTTGAGTAGGTAAATGTACCACCCAAGCGGATAGGTTTCCGGTGCATTTTAGAGGGTAACATAGGTGAGGTCGTATCAAAAAACCACATAATGTTTTGTCGCCACAACATGTTTTCTTCTTGCGAATTCATTTCATTTCATTTCTTCCACTCACTGATGAAGAAGAATGAAGATGAAGATGAAGATGGTTTATCACATACCCACTGGATATTACCAGTGGGTATGTAATAAACCGTCTTGAATTGCGATGAGTACTAACACTGCAATATACCACATCTATTAGTTTCCAAGCTTCATCATCTACTCTGTAACTTTGTTATGACTTCGGGCAAGTTTATTTGGAAAATGAACCGGGACTGCGTCCAGCGCTCGATTTATCACGCCATCTATTGGCATGTGATAGAATTAATCTTTATTACTATAATAAAAGATACCTATACAATAAATAAACGGATTGACTCGTAGAATACGAGCCGGATTCATTTCAAATCAAAAGGCATTGGAAAGCTTTGTTTTATTGCGAATCAATGCAGAAAGTTAAGAGCTGGTTTTGTCTCGGTCATCCCACTTTAGTACAGCAATAAAGCGTTTACACTGACCGATATCGACAATGACACGATATCGATATAATTATCAGTGACTTAAAATATCGTGATCGGCGACACGGTATGAAAGAGGCTAGTACGACATTAGCTCTGCTCTTGACGGTAGGTATAACGTAGTTGGTAGCACATGTTTTTTTTTAAATAAAAAGAACAATTTTTACGGTGAAATAATCATTTTATGCAGATAATTAAAATGATTATTTAGGTTTTCTCGTTTTTCGCGTGCATTTTGATGAGAAAATGTTCGTTCCAGTCAGTTGAAATGAACGAAGTTGACGAAGAAGATGCAAAGAAGCGTAATCAAAATCAGAACCAAACGATGACAAAGAATTACTTATAGGTACCTATGTATGTTGGTACATTTATTTAATTATGTAACAATATGAACCAGTATTAACCCCTCCATTAACCCTCTATTCGAGGTCAGTAAAACCTCGAATTCAATAAAACCACGGGTCAAACAAAGTTCAAAAGTCTTTAAAAGTACGTAAAGTAACCCGCAGAAACAAACGAGAGAGAATAAATCGGACGTTTCCAAAGTTTAAGGACGATTTATTACAGTACGTGTCTGCAGCCGAAGCCGGGAACATGAGTTATATTCGAATGTTTACAAAATGATATATTTAAAAAGTTTTTGAGAAGGGTGCACTTCCTGGATGTTTGCTTTGGCTCTGCAGAGATTTGGGTGAAGTTATTATGACGGTTTCAAGGGAATTATGGTGTGTGGTGAGTATATTTTCTGTCCTCAATGGTTTTCCCTCTTCCAACGACACGACATCTAGTCGATATCGTTGAAGAGCTAATGTCATTTATGGTCATATTCGTATTGTTCTCCTCTCCTAGCTAAAATGGCTGCTAAATCTGTTGTCATGTAAAAAAAAAGCCCTACTAAGTAGACGCATTCATATGAATTCGAGTTCTGTCATTTTGTCCTTTAATTTTTCGGCGGTTCGGAATCTTCTTCTATCTCTACATATATAAAACTCTTTTGAAGCTGACTGACAATCAACGCACAGCATAAACTATAAGTCCTAGAGGTATGAAATTTGGAGTGTAGTATACTGTAGGGGCGCACTAAAACAGGAATTTTGAAAAGTCGCACCCTAAAGGGCCTAAATTTAGGATCCCAAAGATTATAACCAAGTAACGCGTATGCTGCTACCACGCGAGCAAAGCCGCGGGCGACAGCTAGTTCATTTTAATAAGTATTAGTTTGAAAATTTCCCTTATAAAAAAAAAACAAACGGTTCTTCAATCTTAAATACTGCCTTGGAAATTTACTACCGACTAGAATCCGTCAAGAGCTAAGACTCTTGATCGATATAATGTAATAGGGTTAAAATCAACAATCGAGTTAGCTTCAAGGTATATTTGCTTACAAGAATCACATCAATGCAAATTTAAAGGCAAAGTTAGTCATGCGGCAGACCGTGAATAATTCGCCTTTTCTGTTATTCGGACATTTTCGGACCAACTCGAACTCTCATTGGTCGAGGTTAGAGAATTTGGCTGGCCTCTCTTCTTGTTCCAAATTCAAATACCTAAAATAATAAAACATCGAATGTGGAAATAGATGTTTGAAAATGATATTGACAACTAACTGTACTTCTCAGACATCTTCGACATCTTCTCAAAGCTGATACTCCAAAACCTTGATTACAAGATTCCGGGACTGGGTAGTCTAGGTGTCAAAATGTTCAACGGTTGGAATGTCCAAGTGTCAAAAGGTCTATATGGACCGACATCATTAAAATTTACTTAATTTTACTTCTACGTATGCTAAGCCATTACAATATCTGAAGATCTGTGGCTAACCTATTAGAATAGTTAAAAGATAAAAAAAAAAAACAGAAAAATCGATATCAAATTTTTCTTGTTTTTCCATTTACTTTTTGTTTTTTTTCGCTTACAACTACAGTATACAATATTGATGTACCTACTTCTTAAGCAAAAAAACTAAAAGCTTCGTAGATATTGTAACAAGCGAATCGATACCAATGGTTGTCTGAAGATTAGTTAGGGCACTATAGAAATAACAGATTTTATAAAGTTCTAACTGAATGAAATCAATTTAAATTTTCTAGCTAGTCTATCTACAGACTTTTACAGTTACAGTTGTACCTAGGTACAGATCTAGGTCTCAGACTAGGTACACTGTCTAATGGCCAAGGACATTTATCACAAAGAGCTCGTTAGTAAATGGGAACTGTAAAACTAACCGCTAAAATATAGCAACTTGGATGTAGGTATAATTATTATGATATTATATTGTTTTATTTAGTGTAACTAAAATGTTCACTGTAGTATTAAAATGAGATTTAACTTTTCTTCTTTTGCGTGGCAAAATTATAATGAACTATATAAACTACTAGCCGTTGCCCGCAGCGTTGCTCGCGTTCTACCCTTTAGAGTGTGACGTTTCCAAATTCCTTTCTTAGTGCATCCCTACACTATATAAAGATACTACCCTCCAAATTTCATACCTCTAGGACTTATAGTTTAAGCTGTGCGTTGATTCTCTGTCAGCTTCAAAAGAGTTTTATATATATTGACTAGCCGTCGCCCGCGGCGTTGCTCGCGTTCTACCCTTTAGAGTGTGACATTTCAAAATTCCTTTCTTAGTTCACCCCTACACTATATAAGGATACTACCTATTTTTGAGGCCTATAATATAATCAACCTATGTTTTTTTTACTCTTAACATGTTGGAGTGTGGGGGCAGATGCTGCGGTAGCAGAAATTTTTTTTCGTTATGTTTTTGAGTCCTATAATATAGTCAACCTATGTTTTTTTTACTCTTAACATGTTGGAGTGTGAGGGCAGATGCTGCGGTAGCCGAAAATTTTTTTCGTTATGTTTTTGAGACCTATAATATAGTCAACCTATGTTTTTTTTTTTACTCTTAACATGTTGGAGTGTGGGGGCAGATGCTGCGGTAGCCGAAAATTTTTTTCGTTATGTTTTCGAGGCCTATAATATAGTCAACCTATGTTTTTTTTACTCTTAACATGTTGGAGTGTGGGGGCAGATGCTGCGGTAGCCGAAAATTTTTTTCGTTATGTTTTTGAGACCTATAATATAGTCAACCTATGTTTTTTTTTACTCTTAACATTTTGGAGTCTGCGGGCAGATGCTTCGGTAGCAGAATTTTTTTTTCGTTATGGTTTTGAGGCCTATAATATAGTCAACCTATGTTTTTTTTTTACTCTTAACATGTTGGAGTGTGAGGGCAGATGCTGCGGTAGCCGAAAATTTTTTTCGTTATGTTTTCGAGGCCTATAATATAGTCAACCTATATTTTTTTTTTACTCTTAACATGTTGGAGTGTGAGGGCAGATGCTGCGTTAGCCGAAATTTTTTTTCGTTATGTTTTTGAGGCCTATAATATAGTCAACCCATGTATTTTTTTACTCTTAACATGTTGGAGTGTGGGGGCAGATGCTGCGGTAGCAGAAAATTTTTTTCGTTATGTTTTCGAGGCCTATAATATAGTCAACCTATGTTTTTTTTACTCTTAACATGTTGGAGTGTGGGGGCAGATGCTGCGGTAGCCGAAAATTTTTTTCGTTATGTTTTTGAGACCTATAATATAGTCAACCTATGTTTTTTTTTACTCTTAACATTTTGGAGTCTGCGGGCAGATGCTTCGGTAGCAGAATTTTTTTTTCGTTATGGTTTTGAGGCCTATAATATAGTCAACCTATGTTTTTTTTTTACTCTTAACATGTTGGAGTGTGAGGGCAGATGCTGCGGTAGCCGAAAATTTTTTTCGTTATGTTTTCGAGGCCTATAATATAGTCAACCTATATTTTTTTTTTACTCTTAACATGTTGGAGTGTGAGGGCAGATGCTGCGTTAGCCGAAATTTTTTTTCGTTATGTTTTTGAGGCCTATAATATAGTCAACCCATGTATTTTTTTACTCTTAACATGTTGGAGTGTGGGGGCAGATGCTGCGGTAGCAGAAAATTTTTTTCGTTATGTTTTCGAGGCCTATAATATAGTCAACCTATGTTTTTTTTACTCTTAACATGTTGGAGTGTGGGGGCAGATGCTGCGGTAGCCGAAAATTTTTTTCGTTATGTTTTCGAGGCCTATAATATAGTCAACCCATGTTTTTTTTTACTCTTAACATTTTGGAGTCTGCGGGCAGATGCTTCGGTAGCAGAATTTTTTTTTCGTTATGTTTTTGAGGCCTATAATATAGTCAACCTATGTTTTTTTTACTCTTAACATGTTGGAGTGTGAGGGCAGATGCTGCGGTAGCCGAAAATGTTTTGTCTTAAGCCATGTTTAATTAAATAAAAGCGTTGGTTATAATTCTTCATCAATTGAAAGAATTCTGTACCTTCAGTTCAAAAAAATTATATAACCTGAAACACGTGTCCAGTAAATCCATTTGAGGAATCTATGTACCAATTTTCAAGGGTCTATAATGTACGGTATATAAAAGAAACGCATTATTTGGTTTAAATCTTTGACCCTAATTTTGGACCCTTTAGGGTGTGACTTTTTAAAATTTCTTTTTTAATGCGCCCCTACACTATATAAGGAACCTACCCTCCAAATTTCATACCTCTAGGACTTGTAGTTTAGGCTGTGCGTTGATTCTATGTCAGCTTCAAAAGAGTTTTATATATATTGATTGATGATGATGATGATGATGATATAAGTGCAGATTAAAATAACAAAAAAGATTTGGCAAAAAGACACGCATCCAGCGCCAGAACAAAAAAAAAAGTTAAAATGAAAATAGTTCAATATGTAGGATATTGTTTCCCTAATTTTCCACGTAAAATGGCAAATGCACAAACACAGTGCGACGCCAATTAAAAAAATAAAAAAAATATGTAGGCGCGGTTTCCGTCAAAAAATTGACGTTTGACAGTTCGCATTGACATTTTACCACGTTAAGCCTATAGTGAGCTTCGTGCATTGACTTAAATAATGACATGTAATCAGTAACCAATACTGGGCCCTAATTCCACTAAACATCGGTAGACGTTCAATTCAACAACGGTTCGATTGATATGCAGCTGAGCTGAAACGTTCCTGTTAAACTGGATTGAAATTGCCTAAAAATACATAATAAGAAGAACATAGAGCTACATGGAAAGAGCCCAAGAACATTAAGACCTAGTTTTGTGTGAGAACGTGAACTACGGATGAGTTCTTTGCAGTGAGGGCCAACCCTAATACAGAAATGGCTTATTCATAAAAATGTTCACGTGACATAAAAATACTGTAATTTTTACGGTTATTCCTTGTAATGTACTTGTTTTATTGGAAGCATTGGAATGTAATGACTGACAAAATTGTTAGTACTTTGCGTTATTACTTTGAGCGGTTTTACTCAAATTGCGTTTCTGCAGATAACTTTTTACATTAGCAGATATAGAGGGGATCAAGCCTTCCTAAAAGCTCATAGTACCTATGCTAATAGAGGTTTCTATTTATCTTCTAAATGAATCGGTATGTGGTTCAAATGATTTCATTTTGCTCTTTTAATTTACTTCTTCAAGCAAGCGAACCAATGTAGACATTTTTTTCCCACCGGCCCCACCAGTGGGCCAGCCGGTGGGCTCGATAAGAGTAACCCTTAAATATTAAGGTCGAAGTATCTTCTTACCCGTGACTTCCCTGAGATACGCCATTGACTTCAATTCTTATCAAATCATTATCCACGTTTCGATCGTGTCATATTGTATTGTATCCGCGCTCCGTCATACCAAATGTTAACACACTGTTTCTTAAGTTGGTTTCCATTTTCTCTTTAAAACAAACGACAGCCGACTTTACGATGACTTCTTCTTCTTCTTCTTTTAACGTATATGGCCTGTGTCCGTCATTTCGACAGACAATGTTGCCAGTGTCAAGTGAGTTATTTTAAATGATATAAGTCAAGTCAAGTCTACGTCAAGTCGGCTGTCGTTTGTTTTGAAGAGAAAATGGTGGATTTTCTCTTCAAAACCTGAAACGACTTTTCATATTCAGAAAAACAACTTTACACACATTTATTCCAATGGCTCACACTTTATGTTACGACCTAAGTATTACTAGTTAAAATTCCACCAAAATTAAACAACAATACTCACAATAACACAAGAAAAACTATTAAAATAATAATGCAATGTGTTGTTTCAAAAAATGTGAAAACACGATGACTTGACTTATATTCAAATATCACTTGACACTGGCACAATTGTCTGTCGAAATGACAAACAGAGGCCATAAAAGAAGAAGAAGGTTAGTCTAAAAGGTTCCATCATACAATGATAATGAAAGTTAGAAACTTTCATAAAACATAAAGCGACGTGTACACTACCGCGAGTCCGGTCCCCGAGGCAAAGTTTCCGCTGAATTTTGTAAAAGCTTTGCTTAGCTGATAAGCGAGTCCTTACTCTACAAATGTCTATGATTTATAACTCTACTACCTTAGAAATAAGGCTGGTTTTTGTGATAGAAAACATTGAAAAGGTGCTCATTTTCAAATGTAATCATTTCGAACTCTAAGTTGTTGGAAGTAGGATTGGTTTTAGCATAATAAATATATAAAAGGACGAGTATCCGTTATCGAGTTAGATGTTTTAATGGATGTTTGTTTAGATAAATCATTTATAGTCAATCAGAATAATTTAGACTAACTTTGAACTTTTAAAGGTAATCTCTGAGTCAAAGATCTTATATAGAAAACTAGCTGTCTGCCCGCGACTTCGTGCGCGCTTAGAAATAGGTATGAGGCAAGTTACGCGATTATTGAACTAAATCGCTGTCAGCGATAAGACTCACCCATTGTTATAACAAGATTTGTATATCTATCT
Source organism: Eulithis prunata (assembly GCA_918843925.1). NCBI lineage: Eukaryota > Metazoa > Arthropoda > Insecta > Lepidoptera > Geometridae > Eulithis > Eulithis prunata. Next base: position 988,586 of record OU974014.1, on the reverse strand, counting down.
TAGTTAGACGGGCAGCCATCTTTAGCGGATGTCTGCAGAATGTCTCATTTTTATGTTTCAACTCCTCGTTACTAACTTTATAAGTAAACTAGCTGATACCCGCGACTTCGTACGCGTGCGAAACTTTCCAACAAAATATCTTTCAACCAGCATACGATGAAACTCGTAGCAAATGGCTGCTTTTGGTTGAGTGAGTTCAAGCTGTATCTAAGAATCCACGTTTTTGATTTCAATAAAATAGCCTATGATCAATCCGGAAAAAGGGCTTTCGAATGGTATATGGTCCAGTAGTTAAGGCGTGATCCGCGAAAAAACAAACAGATAAACAGACAAACTCGATTTTCGGAATTAGAATCGTTTATTTATGTAATGGATCAGCATATTTAGTTTATCCATATTATTATCTTTAATTTTAGTTTTTGGCTTTTTTACAGTTTTATAATAGTATAGATATAGAAGTATCAGTTTTTATGCTCCCAAAACTAGTTAGTAACTTTAGTACTAGCAGTTACTAACCCTTATAAGTGTGACACTATCAAACCCTTTGTTAATGAGGCTACATTTAAACACGCCGTTGCCTTGTTGAATATCCACTGTCTAAAATATTCCGAAACCATAGGGTAAAGTTTAATGAAGAACGTACTTGGGTATCAGAGTAGTATTTACCAAGCTACAGGCTGTGAAAGTTGACATACTCATTTTAGACACACACTAGCTTTCGTTCGTGGCTTTGCTCGCGTGGCAGCAGCATACGCATTATTTGGTTAAAATTTTTAATCCTAATTTTAGACCCTGGGTGCGACTTTTCAAAATTCATTTTTCTTTTGTAAATACATACTTATAATACATAGAAACACCCAGACACAGAACAAACATCTATGTTTACAACATACAAATAATAATAATAATAATTGTTCTCGGTGGGGATCGAACCCACGACCCACAGCAATGAAGGCAGAGTTACTACCGACTGAGCCATGACGCCTGTCGATACTTTTACCATGAACAAGATACTCAAAGAAATATCTCTATGGTTAGCCCATCATCGTTCTCATCCGGACATGAACATGCCACCTCCTGAGATGTTATTGGATTTACTTCTTGGGTGATACAGGAAGGAGCAACTCAATATTAAATTATTTTTTCACTAGATATTTTCATGCTGTTTTTCCTGAGTAATACTGAAAGGATGGTGTAAGGGTATTATATGATCTGTGGTATAAGTGTTCTCACTAAGAAGAAGATAAAAGTGGTTCCTTTAGTCATCACTTACCACTAACATCTTTTTCACTAACACTACCTTCCTCTTTTTCTTTCCTACAATCCTTTGATCTTGCACTGCTGAGGAATAAATTCTTTTTGTAAAATTTAGTAAAAATATCATTAGATTCATATGTTATGTTATAAAATTCGCATAATATAACGAAATCCTAAGAAAACAACAATGATATTTTTAATAGATTAAGTGAATTTCTTTCCAAAATTTTCATCTCTAAACAACACCCCTTGTGCTCTTTCCATCCAAGGTTGTCTGGTAGAGATCGCTGACTAGCGATAAGACCACCCATTGTACTATTAAGTTTTGTTTTCCATGTTATTGTAATCCCTAGGTTAAGGTGTGGGATCAAGTAATTTCTATCGTCTATATCTACGATGCTGTCTTGAAGGGCTTGAGAGGAGAAAATCTTAACCCACTAAACTCTACATAGGTCTAATAGCTACCTAGTACCTACCTACTAGTTTAGGTATTCCATTTTAGGCCCTAGCTATGGATAACAATCTGTTGTATCGATAAAAAGCAACAACATACTGATTGCCTTTGTAACGACCAGTTAAAAATCACAATTAAAATCTACATATTCATGCGTTGAAACAGCGTCTCCCTGGTAAGCTTCGGGTTCTTAGAAAGCGGTGACCGTCTAAATCGGCCGCAATATACCAGCATCATCAATTAGATACACGGGCGTTATGCTCAATCGATAAAGAAAGCCTTTTAATATGACCACATAATTAGTGGGGATTTCTGGAAAAAAACTGAAATTCCCACTGGTAGGGATTTCTTGGTTGGGATTTCTGGAATATATAATAATTAGGGATGACGTCATATCTCGTCTGAAAACACGCTATATTTTAAAGTTGTTAATATAGTTTGTACATCTCTCAATTTTCGGTCCCGTTGCTAGTTGCTAGTCACCTACCCTTGAATAATTTGTCTTGACGGCTCTCTACTAGACGATCGACGAGATTCTAATAAATTATTCTTGTAATTTTACTGAATAAAATATATTTAAATTCGATAAAGTCTTTGTACATGTTATAAATCTATTTTTGTCTTTTGTTTATGTCTCGTTTGTGTATAGGTACAATAAAAATAAAATTAGGTACGTATTTTATGTAGTAACCACTGCAATATGACGGTACCAGGTTTTACTAGAGCCATAGTTTAATTTCTCCTGCGGGGAAGACGCCATTTTGTGCTGTGATGTTACAGTTCGGACATGTTGGGATATGGTGTTGCGTTTGTAATTCAATTTATTTTAGTCTTCATTTTACTGAGTGAAATAACTGTTTTCTCACTTATTTTCGAGCCCACTCATTTGCATAGTTGGCTCGTTGGGAATTTTGTTCCCATCGGCCCCACCAGTGAGCCAGCTGGTGGGCTCGATGTGAATAACCCATTTTAAGTCTACTATCTTGTTATATTTGTTTGTCTCAAGTTACCTTTGTTGGATGTCCTAATAAAAAAAAAGTCTAGAGATGGAGTTCTAAAAAAAATTACTAAACGTCTGTCTGTGAAACCTAACCTCCAAACTCATAGACCCAGCCTGAACAATTCACAAAAACAGCATTCTATCTTCATTGTTTATAAATTCGAGAGTACTTTCGTATCTTTACGTGGTCAAAATTTTATTTGAATGTCAGTAAACTGACGTGACATTAAAACAACCAGTGTGGTAAAATGATTCAAAGTTCCAAGAAAGGCACAAGCTCTGAATAATTTTAATCCGAATATTCAACACTGAGGTCAGCTAGCTAATTCAATTGTCAAAATGTTGCTGACTTGACTTGCTTAAGGACAAGCCTCTAAGAAACACCGTAACTCAATTTAACTGTTTTCGATCAAAACTATATTTATGTAGGACCTTCCCCCGTATCGTTGTAAGTTTGCCTACTTATTATTATAACTATGGTACAAGAAATAAAAACCATTTTTATTACAATAAATTTATTTACGTATTATTAAAAAATTTAATAGTTGTGCTTTTTGTTTATCATTTGATTCCAAGTCCACTTTTTTTTCCCCCATCGAGCCCACTCATTTGCATAGTGGGCTCGATGGGATTTTTTTTTCCCATCTGGCCCACCAGTGGGCCGGCCAGTGGGCTCGATGGGAATAAGCCTCGTTAGCTCTGCTTTCGCTGCCCAGCATAATGTCAAGTGACGTGGCCACAGATATACGAAAACAAGAAGCTTTTGACGGCAAAATACTCGCAGATGAGCGCTGTCACTATTTAGCCACAGAATTCCTAAAATTTGATATGAAAACAGTTCAGAAAACGCAACAATTAGTAATTAATAATTGTTTCGATTTGATCAAATTTAGCAGCCATGTTAGCTAGCGGAGTTTTGACTATTACACCGCAAGAAAAGCTCCAGCCAGTGCTTTAATATAAAAAGATTACAGCCGCTATGTAACGGTCACCGTTTTCCAGGAGAGCATAGTTTAACAATGCAAAGAACATGTTATGGGTTGTGCAAACGCGAGTTTGTCTTCATTAGGCGCTGCCTGGTGGACTTGGGACTTGTTTAGACTTCGTTGTGAATATTAGATTATTTTGTTGCGAATATGAAGATGTTTGACGTTTTGATTGAGGGAGCTAGTTCGGTAAATAAAGTACCTATCTACTACTATGTATACAGAGCCTCTAATCCGTAAAGTTAAACAAAGTGCAACACAAACTTCACTACCGAATCTTCGGAAGTAATTTTTCGGAGTAAAGGCACGGTTTCTGTTCTATCAAGTGAGCAACTCAGATGTGAGCAAAATTAAAAAAGAGTTAAATTAATTGTGAAGAATAGCGGGAGGATTTCATCGTGATTATTTTTCACTTAGCTTCAGCCAGCGACTTCATACGCGTCCCGTTGGATCCTGTTGATTTTCCGGGATAAAAAGTAGCCTATATGTTAATGCAGGTCACGGTCAATATATATTCCAGAACTCATCTAAATCGGATTAGTAGTTTTTGCGTGAAAGAGTAACAAACATCCATCCATACATACAAACTTTAATAATAGGCCTTTACATCTATTGAAGATGATTCATACAGCGTCAGGAGGCAACCTATTCCTACACATAACGACACACTGTAGTGCCTGGGACAATGTTTAGATGGAGTAGGCTTGCCCAGCACCTATACCATCCTCTCAGCCTAGTCAGCCATATCCACAGGAAAGACAAGGTCAATCCGTGCGGAGCTGACTAAGCCGCGGGTTTCCTCACGATGTTTTCCTTCACCGTTAACCTCGTGTTAATACGCATATCAATTTTCCGAAACGAAACATCCATTGATGATTGATACCAACTTTAGCGTTTATAATATTAGTAGGAAGAAGGGGTTTCTAGATAACTGAGTGTGACTATAGTCACAGAATAAAATGTAAGTTTCTAATCATAGTTTGACTCACACTTGTCTTGTTCGATTTTATGATGAGTTTCAGCACCGTTTTCTCACTGAAACCCTTTGCGTAAAAGCATTGCTTATTTTATGCTTACCCCAAAAGGACGAACCGCAGAACTGATAAATGTAGAATAGCCAAAACCTGTTAGTATGTTATTATCATCATCATTGACCGCCCGACTTCAACCACTGCTGTGTATAGACCTCTCTCTCTCTGTTAGTATGATAAACGATGTATGTATGTAATTACAGGCACATGAGACTTCAAGATCTTTACGTCTCAGAGTGATGGACGCAGTGCATTGCCTTACAGGGCACGTCCTCATTGGACTTGCTCTGTGAGGTATTGCATTGTTATAGGCAGAAGTTACTACTTAACATCAGGTGAGCTATCAGCATGTTCCATTACTTTTATCATAAAAAAAAAAACTAGGAATTCCACTTTCTGCACCAGTCATTTCAGCACCAACGCTCCTGTTAGTATATATAAAATCCTCATCATTGTCATTCTTAGCCTGACTTCACCCACTGCTGAGTACCTCTATAGGCCTCTCTCTCTTTGTTTAATTTTAAACGGCATTATGCATCTAAATTTTAAAAATCACAGAAGCTTAATATAGGTAAGTACCTACTTTACCAATGAAACATTGTATATAAACTCGACTTAGAAAAATGCGTGTCTTATATGTTCTGAATTTAAAATAATATGTAATGATTTTAATGTGGGTATGTGTAACAGCATTTTGGCTTCCCCACTATCTGAGGAAGCCAAAATGCTGGCTAAACTTTATTTAAGGTTAGGTTTTTAGTTGCTTTCTTTTTTGTGTGCTGCAGTATTTATGTTTAGTCTGTACGGGGGTGGCATGGTCACTGTGTGACAAAACCCCATATAAAGATTAAAAAAAAAAAAAAAATTTTCGTCGTTAAAAATGAAAAAAAAAATGTAATACTCTTTTGGGTATGTCAGCCAGTTCTTACTTGCGAGAACTTCCGGCCGGACCCCTAGAACGAGGTGCGAGTATAGAGTGGTTACAATATGTGACCTCTGGGACGCGAATGTTTACAGCTTTTTGGGTTTGATGCCACTTCGAATATACTTTATGAGAAAAAAACTTTTTGTTCTGCCAATAACATGTTTTTCCTTTTTCCCGTTATTTTCCTGCACGTCGAGATGGTAACAAAACGTACGAGACCCATATTTTAGCAAATTAAATAATAATAAAATAGGATAGTATCTCCCTTTATATTATAGTCTTGGCAGATAGATACCCCCATAGATAGCTTCACTCAGTAAAAATATGTACGTAATATCATAAAGGAATACATTCGAAACTCTAATATTTTTACTTAGAAAAAAATCTATAACAAGGGTGCCTTCTGGTAAGATCGGCCTAATATTAAGTCCGGATAAATCACGTAACTAAGCAATTATCATATAAAAATATCGCCGAATTGCTTGGCATCCGGACTTACTATTACGCCGATCTTACCGGAAGGCACTATATCATCATCAATATATATAAAACTCTTTTGAAGCTGACAGAGAATCAACGCACAGCCTAAACTATAAGTCCTATAGGTATGAAATTTGGAGGGTATGTTCCTTAAATAGTGTAGGGGCGCACTAAGAAAGGAATTTTGAAAAGTCACACTCTAACGCGAGCAACGCCGCGAGAGACGGCTAGTACAAAATAAGTTAGTTTAAAAAAATACATGAATAGTATGGACAGAAGTATTTTTTGCTTATAGCTAATCGAGAAAGACCATGTACAAATTGTACAACAAACTGGCATCGTTGCTTGAACTTTGACGGTTCTTAGCGCTAAATACAAACTATGTGACGTGTATCCTACTTGTAGTTTCAGGAACAACGTTGAAGTTAACAAAGATAAACCGAAGATCTTGAGTCTTCGTCTGTAACAAGGATTAGTCCCATCGGGCCCAGCGGCTGGCCCACTGGTGAACCAAATGGGAAAAAAAATCCCATTGAGCTCACCCATTTGCATAGTGGACTCTCTCCAACTAGCCCACCAGTGGGCCAGCCGGTACATGGTAATAACCCTGCAGCAATGCTCTCAAGCATACATTTTTATCATAGGGATTTCAAACAACGCCTTTCGCTCTCTAGTCCTAAGCTTTTACTATGGGAACTAGAGTGCCAAAACTTTATTATGCGGAAGCTAGTTTATTTATATAATTAGTTTGTTTTTATTCATTTTCGACACAGCAATATAAGACTCTAGCCGTCTCCCGCGGCGTTGCTCGCGTTCTACGCTTTAGAGTGTGACGTTTCAAAATTCCTTTCTTAGTGCACCCCTACACTATATAAAGATACTACCCTCTAAATTTCATACCTCTAGGTCTTATAGTTTAGGCTGTGCGTTGATTCTATGTCAGCTTCAAAAGAGTTTTATATATATTGATGATGATGATGATGATGATGATTTTAGATGTTGTACCCACGAAATGTTTGTGTGAGGAAAGGTGTTTTAGTAAAATGCCACAAGGAGCACATTCTTCTTGAAAGTGCTCTGTGGGTTGACCATGATAAGTGCATAAGAAATCATAGTGGATAATATTTAGACGAATAACAAAATTGTAAACAGTGAAAATAAAAATGGACTCTTAAATTCAGTGAGGAGAAAAATAAATGGGTTCTTAACTTATGCCTGTTTTTATGCACTACAATATCCTATCCCATTCTTACATTAAAGGTCTCTTAGAGATAGAACGAGAGAGGTAGCTGAGTGTTGCATCCTTCTTTTTATTTTTTTTATCTTTTTTCCCACCTGTTCAGGTTTGTATGCCAGTGTGTCGGTATTCGAATTACTAACTTGGAATTCGCTACTATTATGAAGATAAATTTATAGAAGGTTAGCATCAATCATCATCATCATCATCATCATCATCATCAATATATATAAAACTCTTTTGAAGCTGACAGAGAATCAACGCACAGCCTAAACCATAAGTCCTAGAGGTATGAAATTTGGAGGGTAGGTTCCTTATATAGTGTAGGGGTGCCCTAAGAAAGGAATTTTGAAAAGTCACACTCTAACGCGAGCAACGCCGCGGGAGACGGCTAGTCAATATATATAAAACTCTTTTGAAGCTGACAGAGAATCAACGCACAGCCTAAACTATAAGTCCTAGAGGTATGAAATTTGGAGGGTAGTATCCTTATATAGTGTAGGGGTGCACTGAGAAAGGAATTTTGAAACGTCACACTCTAAAGGGCAGAACGCGAACAACGCCGCGGGCAACGGCTAGTTAAGTATATAAACAAATAAATAAATAAATAAATAAATATAAATAAATATTCACGGACACTTAACACAACGCCTTCTAGTCCCAAACTAAGCAAAGCTTGTACGATGGAAACTAGATGGCTGATAGAATACACACATGCATTTGCAACAACAAATGCAGTGTCGGTAATGGGCGCACATTGCTCTACTTTCCCCCGTTACCCTTCTATTATGCCATTATGATTCGACGTATTGTCGCTCCCAGCCCTCGCCAGTATTATACACTTTATCCACAGACTACGAAAATACACACTAGTTTCCTCTGTACTCTAAGCATGGAAAAGTTCCTGTTTCGGACTACCGGTCTCTCGTCTCACTGGGCCGAAACACGACCTTTAAAATGATTTCATGTCTGTTTGGTCCCAAATTAGTTTTTGTGACAGGCGTCACAGCTCAGTTGGTATAAGCTCTTCCTTCCTGTGCTGTGGGTCGTGGGTTCCATCCCCACTAAGAACAAACATTTGTAATTTTGTATGTGGTAAACATAGATGTTTGTCCTATGTCTGGGTGCCTATGTATTTTAAATATATACATATATGTATTCACAAAAAAGTATATAAGTATTCTATTAACGATCTAGTTCCCATTCTTATAAACTAACACGTGATCACATTCATTATAAGTACTTTGAGATACACTATCTTATAATCTTTCTGATTTCGTCTATCCTCTCCATCCAAAGGTTGTCTGGAAGAGATCGCTTTTAGCGATAAGGCCGCCCATTGTTCTCAATAGCTTAAATTGTTTATCTTTATATTCTATTTATTTGTGGTTTTTTTTTAATGATATAAGTAATGGAAGAAGCTGATAGCTCACCTGATGTTAAGTTTTAACTTCTGCCTATAACAATGCATTACCTCACAGAGCAAGTCCAATGAGGACGTGCCCTGTAAGGCAATGCACTGCGTCCATCACTCTGAGACGCAAAGATCTTGAAGTCTCATGTGTGTATTTGTGTAATGAAGAGTTTATCTATTTATCTATCTAACTAAATGGTCAATTGACAAGTACCTCCTACTCTTGAAATTACACCAGCTCTACTAAAATTAAATGTTGTAGGTTCGCGTTGTTTTACTTGAAATTACTCATTTTTGTTCAAAAAACATTTCGCATATTTTAATGTTTTCTCGGTTTAGGTTTTTGCGTTCTGAGCCTTCATCACGAATAAATGTGACAATCGCAAACGTACCGTAACGCTAGCGTATCCGAGATACACTGCGTGGTGACACTACAACGGTTGGCAGTCGAGCTGGCGTTGACGCGCAATGTAACTCGAATACGGCAACGCGGCGACTGTCAGATTTGTTCGTGATAGAGGTAATGTTGGTTTTGTTTGCTTCTAATTAGAATAATGGGCATGTTATAGAGAAAATAAGTTACAAAAGAAGAATGGAATGTTTTTTGTATGAATTTGTTGCACTTTTTTTATCCGACTACTTCTAACAGCGCGTGCACACTATGCCCGGCATGAATGCCGCGATTAATTCCGGAATTATTGCCACAGCAACATCGCCTTTATTCTCACCAAGAGCTAGGGCATGAACTTGGCGATGTTGCTGTGGCAATCATTCCGGAATTAATCGCGGCAATAATTCGGGCAGCGGCATGGGCATGTGTGAACGCGGTGTAGGAATAAAGTCGATGTTGCTGTGGCAATAATTCCGGAATTAATCGCGGCATTCATGCCGGCAGCGGCAATGGCATAGTGTGCACGCGGTTAACAATTTTGAGAACACTTTCTTGTTGCACACTTTTTAGAGGTTTTTTATGACCATTATGTAACTATGATTTTGGTTACGTAAGAACGCCCCTTAAAGATTCAATTGTTTTTACCCCTTTAAAAAAACTTTTTTATATTTAATCTGTTTGTTTAAAAATCAAAGAAAACAAACCGTAAGAAACAAAAGGATCTGGCACTATCAAACTACCAAATGCCTATTTAAAACAAGCCTCACAGAGTCACTATCCCTGAGGATTTCCGGGATTACCGCGTAGTGACGTCACGGCTGGCTTACAGGCTTATCCCTGCCAGATTTTTCCTTCACTCGTAAAAAAACCCCAAAAGACTCACACGTCGTCGTTACTAGCGTACAAAGTGACGCATCTACGTAGAGGTGACCTAACTAGATTTTTGCGAAGTCCGAAAATTTTCGGAGTAGTGTATAATTTTTACGTCAAAGTGAATAAGTTTTCATTTCATTTCATTTCAATTGCTAAAAAAATCACGTCAAAAAAACGTAGAGATAATTTTGATACCACTCACAGGAAAAATCTGCACCACTTGTTACTTCTACCACATTTCTCCGTGTGGGCGGTTGTTGGTTTCCGTAACAAGGCCACCGATGATCCTTAAGAACTTGTAACCATATTTCTGGCAAATAAACCATTTCATTTCCTGAGATGGATTTGCACCTATAATGGAATATTTTTAGGAAAAAACCTAATGAAACAAACTACAATAGCTTCATGTCATCGGCCAGTTTCTAGTGTTTTTTTTATCCAATAGGGTGTCATTTCAACTTAGTAGTACAGTACAATTAAACGCATTTTAGACGCTTGAAAGCAAGAAAAAAATAAAAAATTCGGAGTTGGTACGAAAGTGGCACATCTCTACCGAATTATAATTTCAAATTTGCGATGTGTCGCTTCTGTTAAATTTTCTTTATCGCACGTATTTGAAGTGATGTAATCTCCAGTGCTTTGCATGTGTAAGTGTAACTCGGTTGGTCGATTGCGCCGTGATAAGGGGTGATGCTTACAAACGTACTCATGTGATGTGCTTTCATTACGAATGAACGTGAGATTTGCAAACGTATCGTAACGCTAGCGTATGATACACTGCGCGGTGACACTACAACGTTCGTTAGTAGAGCTGGCGTTAACGCGCAATGTGGCTCAAATACTGTGACTGTCAGATTTGATCCACTATCAGTGGAAGTTAAAAAGGCTTTTACTATAACTTTGTTTTCAGTCTGGATTCTTTAGTGTTATCTGAATAAAAGTTATTCAACAGTTAACGGACTAATGAAGGGTATAGGTTTTGTTAGTGGTGGAAACCAGACTTCAAACATATTAAGAGCTGATGCATGCATATTCTTATAACTTGGAAACGGCTCCACCAATTTTTTTTTTTTTTTTTTTTATGATTAAAGTAATGGAACAAGCTGATAGCTCACCTGATGTTAAGTAGTAACTTCTGCCTATAACAATGCATTACCTCACAGAGCAAGTCCAATGAGGACTTGCCTTGTAAGACAATGCACTGCGTCCATCACTCTGAGACGTAAAGATCTTGAAGTCTCATGTGCCTGTAATTACACCGACGCCCTTACCCTTCAAACCGGAACACAGCAATGCGAGCATCACTGCTTGACGGCAGAAATAGGTACCAATTTTCACCCAACACGGCTAGAAACCATCACATTAACATCGACAGGCGTCATGGCTCAGTCGGTAGTAGCTCTGCCTTCCGTGCTGTGGGTCGTGGGTTCGATCCCCACTGAGAACAAACATTTGTGTGTTGTAAACATAGATGTTTGTTCTGTGTCTGGTTGTTTCTATGTATTATAATTATGTATCAACAAAAAAAAAAAAAAAAATGTATGTGTGTATTCTATCAGCCATCTAGTTCCCATAGTACAAGCTTTGCTTAGTTTGGGACTAGAAGGCGTTGTGTTAAGTGTCCGTGAATATTTATTATTTATTTATTATTAACTTTTCTTCAAAAAACCCGCATTTTTTTCAATTATTCAGTTTGAATACTCCTCGCAATACGATATTCCGACAATCTTACTGCCAAAGAACAGAAATGTTACACTTCATTTTTATTGACACTGTTACGGTATTGCTTCGCGCCGAAACATTGTTAGGACTTTAATATTGCGACGTACAACAAATGTACTTTCAGGCCTGCCCCCGTATCGTAAGCTCTGAACTGCGTTCACTCCCCAGCATAATGTCAAGTGACGTGGCTACAGATATACGAAAACAAGAAGCTTTTGACGGCAAAAAACGCGCTCAAACGCGCTAATGTAACAATTTAGTCACAGAGTACCTAAGATTCAGTATGAAAACAGTTCAGAAAACCTGCCAGCTTTAAGCCAGTCAGGTTGTTATGAGACAACGATTGCCCCCCTGGTTTTAATTATTGAAGTCAAACATTCAAACCCTTGGTTCTAGGAAAGCGTTCACAAACTTTTTCAATCTATATTTACTTGTCGCAAATACCACGAACTACGTATCGAGTTGGTCCTCAAGACTCAAGACGAAGATATTTAATTTATTTTGACAAAAGCTGTCGAAAAATGTCCCAGAACCCCACTTCAAAAATATGATCGCATTTTATTTATATTACATTTTCTAACACGTATTTCCTCAAAGGAATAAGAGAACTCCATCTCGCGTCACCCTCTCGTAACGCAATAACACTCGGAAGTATAAAAAACCTGAGCAATTCCTCATAATCAGAGCGCTGTATGAGAAACAAAGCGAATGAACGCGGCGGTAAAGTTTATTTCTGTGTACACTTCCTTGCATGAAAATTGCCAAGTTTTATGATCGTACTGCGTATTTTAAAGTTGATGAAAACCTAACAGATTTGTTATGATATAGACTCAACAAAAGACGGCCATAATTATTAGTAAGGTTAGGTTAGTAAAAGTGAGATATTCCAGAAATTCCCACTAAGAAATCCCTACCAGTGGAGATTAGGTTATTGTAAAATCTTCCGTTATTTTGTCCGCTAGTGTATTCTGTGCGGTACCTGTAGCACGCGTGTCATTTGTTTTGATTACAACGCTGCCTGCTGCTATCTTGCGCCTAATGTTTTATATTGCTCACATTATACCCTCGGGTTAAGGCTTTTACATACTACCGATAACGACAACGACATGTCAATTCATCATCATAGACATGTCAATTCAGCCCCCGTATCGCAAGCTCTGAACTGCGTTCGCTGCCCAGCGTAATATCAAGTGCCGTGGCTAAAAAACGCGCTGAAACGCGCTAATGTCACTATTTAGTCACAGAATAAGCCTGGCAGGTTTTCTGAACTGCTTTGATACTAAATCATAGGTATTCTCTGACTAAATAGTGACATTAGCGCGTTTCAGCGCGTTTTTTGCCGTGAAAAGCTTCTTATTTTCGTATATCTGTGGCCACGTCATTTGACATTATGCTGGGCAGCGAAATCAGTTCAGAGCTTGCGATGCGGAGTCCGACTCGCCGTGAAAGTGTTTCAGCTCTCCGACGATATCGTGTGAGTGTCGTGTCGGTGGCCGTGAAACCGCCTTACCGAGGGAAAACTAGATCCCTAGAAATGTTTATAGCAGCGTTTGCAGTAGAATCTTATCGTGTTCTATTTCATCTTGATAGACCCAGCGGAGATACTTATCTTAGCCTACACGCGCACTTCACGTCATGGTATTTAGGTATCTATAAAACTCTATGGCTAATAGCGCTCGTGGCTAGGCTTGCTTAGTCAATCTCCACTGATTATTTAAGTTAAGCACCGTTCTGGGCGGTCACTATTTGGATGGGTTACCGTTAGTGGCATTTACATCTGAGCGCTTCCGTGCTTCGGAGGGCACGTTAAACTGTCGGTCCCGGCTTTAGCAGTTGTTAAGCCACGACGGAGGCCTTAAGGCGGCCTAAAAACTGCGTCAATAGAGTTGGCCACTAACTCATACGAACTTGCTTGCTATGGCTGATGTATATTTAGTAATTAGTATCTTAATGTCAAGATTTTTTTTATTATACTCATTTTATTTAGTTTGTTAGGTTGTGTGTAGTATAAAGCTTATCTATTTGTCTCTACTTTTTGCTCGTTTTATCTATGGCACCTAATAACGTTCTGTGATAAGTGACATATCTCTATCCTTTGTTCATCTATGTCATCTGAACTTTGTGGAGTTTTTACTCGGCGCCCAATTAAAGTCGTAGAAAGTGATAAACTGCAAAGTGAAATATCTCCAACTTTTTTTTGTCTATGGCAGACAAGCTACAAAGTGAGTTTCTTTATTTCGTTTGTCATGGCATCTTAAAAAGTCACAAGCTATGAAGCGACGAGTCTTTACTTTTTTTGCTCTATGACAGCAAATTTCAGCCATAGAAAGTGATAAACTGCAAATTGACATGTCTCTTTGTTTGTCTATCTATGGCATCCAAGCTTCTGAGTGACAAGTCCGTTTATCAATTTATGTCATCTACGCTTTTAGAAGCTATAACTAAAACGAAATAAATGATGTGTCACTTTGCTATTTATCACTTTTTACGACTTAAAGTACCTGCCCTGGAGCAAGAATATGTACGTGATTTCATAGCTTGTAAGTCATAAACTAAGAAGTGACGAGTGTTATGTCACTTTGCAGTTTATCACTTTCTAAAACCTAAATTGCCTGCTCTAGAGCAAGAAAATGTACGTCATTTCATAACTAGTAAGCCAAAAGCTATGAAGTGACGAGTCTTTACTTTTTTCGCTCTATGGCTAGCATTTGAAGCCGTGGTAACTGATAAGCTGCGAGTCGGCGGCGAGCAATGAGGCTGTAATTGGCACAACTTTTAATTGGCATCAGACCTCGTTCGAGCTCTATCGAACCAACTAGGGCTTCAAAGTGTGAACTAGACTAGGTACGTGAGTACTAGTAATTTGCGAAGCTTCCTAACAGTCGCAAATGGTGAAAATGTGTTTTTAAATAAAATGTCACGGATTTTTATTTTCTAATCACCTAATTTTTTATTGTCTTCTTATTGTGTAATTATTTTACTGTGTTGTACCTGTGTTGTGTTGTGTGCCAAATAAATGTTTCTCTCTCTCTCTCTCTCTCTCTCTCTATCACTTTGTTTGGTGAAATGGCTGTTATTGACGTGATCCTACGTAAGTAACGATATAATTTCAGAAATCCCCACTAAGAAAATGTTAATAACGTGGTCTTATGTAAGTACGATAAAAATATAATACCAGAAATGCCCACTAAGAAATCTCTACTGGTACGAATTTCAATTTGCTCCAGAAATGTCTACTATTTACGTCGTAACATGCTAATAACAGTGGGTACCTATTTCTGTTTTTTTTTTCGTAAGTAATTTGATCACCACATACATAATACAATGGATAGTTATTATAACGCAATCTAATTCCAAACTAAGTAAAAGATTAGCGAAATACATACATTATTTAGCATAGAATTTGATCATAAATAAGTATATAGGTAGGTATACCTATCTCTTGATATAACTTCTAAATATAATCTGTAATCATTACAGTAACCAGAGACAAGTCCTCGCAATAAAAGTACACATTTTTAGTATTTCGTGATAGGTATTTTAGTAGTAGTAGAGCTCTTTGTGAGAGCTCGTCCGGGGAAGTACTACCACTGTACCTATTTCTGCCGCCAAGCAGCGATGCTCGCATTGCTGTGTTCCGGTTTGAAGGGTAAGGGCGCCGGTGTAATTACACGCACATGAGACTTCAACATCTTTACGTCTCAGAGTGATGGACGCAGTGCATTGCCTTACAGGGCACGTCCTCATTGGACTTGCTCTGTGAGGTAATGCATTGTTATAGGCAGAAGTTACTACTTAACATCAGGTGAGCTATAAGCTTGTTCCATTACTCTTATCATAAAAAAAAGGTTCTAAGTCCATCGCTGGTGCTAGTACGTCTAGCTGAGTTTCGGTGTTTTCCTTCACCGTTTGAGGCTGGTACAGTGGTCACGTATCAAGTCATAGCCACATTGTGATCACGTGCTGTTCATAAAAGCGATTCCATCTGATACAGTGGCTCCTCGGGAGGCGTTGGCTCGTATATTCAGATTAAGTGCTGGCTTCGAGGGTGTTCTTGTTCAACAATGTGCATTAGACATTAACCATTAACCACCTACCTACATGTCCCATACGTCTCACAGACCCTCAAAAATTTTAAATCATGAATATTTCATAGACGAGGAAACTCGTTTTTGTATAGGTCTCTATAGGTCTGTTAATGTCACATAAGCGCTTGTCGAGTTCCAAGGTCCACGCGTTTATTTTTTGTAAATAAAAAACCATCTTTTTTCATGTTTTTGCCCGTTTGTGTGTCATAAATTGTAGTTTGTATTTTTTTTCTTACCATTTGGTATAAAACCGCTATTAGAAATACGAGTGCTAGGCTCAAATGGGACGGTGAAGCACGTCAGCCGGATGCCTCCTGATAGGCGGGTGACCATCTCCAAACCTTGCGTCCCTGACGGTAGGCGGTTTCGGGGTCGGCCGATAAAGCGTTGGTAGAACGATCTTGACGCCTTCGAAAGGAAATGGTCGAAGGAAGCAGGATAGGGAGTATTGGAAGTCTTTAGGGGAGACCTTTGCACAGCAGTGGGACGAAAAAAGTTTACAAAAAAAACTATCAAAGTGGGTCTGAGAGACGTATTTAGAGACGTAGGTTGCTTTCATTGGTTATCGTTCGCTTGTTTTTGTTCAGCCTATGCCCGACATAAGCAGTGTTGAGATAATTCTCAGTAAAACCGTACATTTATTAGACTTTTTTATTATAGGTACAAAATCAAACATGGTTGAATTCAGAGACAATAACCAGAGCTCTGCAATTCTCAACCACCAACTTACAAAGTCATGTGTATTGCATACATTACAACTAGGTCTTGCTAGCTCAAACGAGTTTCGATTATAACTTAAATGTACCTAAAACACTTGTTTTAAGTATTTAGTTCGATTAACCGATCTTTCAAGTTACAGCAAAAAAAATATGTGTTTAGGTAGGTACTTGATTGAACACACAATTCTGAATAAAGTTTTGTTTTACACTAGCCGTCGCCCGCGGCGTTGTTCGCGTTCTAGACCCTTTAGTTAGAGTGAGACTTTTTAAAATTCCTTTCTTAGTGCACCCCTACACTATATAAGGATACTACCCTCCAAATTTCATACCTCTAGGACTTATAGTTTAGGCTGTGCGTTGATTCTCTGTCAGCTTCAAAAGAGTTTTATATATATTGAAAATCTATGACCCGAAATATAGTCTGTTTGCAGAAACTAGGAGTTACTAGATATGGGTTTAACAGTGGTCTTAAAAACATAACAAACCACTATACAAATGAGTACCAGGTGCTACAATAGATGCTACGCGTTACTAACTACTATCTTCTTAATTCTTCTTACGTTTCATTGGCTTCTAGCTAGCTAGACACAAACTCTAGGTTCAAATAAAACTTCGCTTTGAATAAGAATCTCGAATTACTAGTGGTTACTACGAGTTCCTAGTGGTTGCTACGAACAGCTACGAGATGCTACGAGCAGCTACGAGATGCTATAAATTGTTCTTCTTCTTCTTCTCTTCGTTAATGGCTCTGTCTGTCATTTCGACAGACAATTTTGCCAATGTCAAGTAATAATATAAGTTATAATTGTAATAATATAAGTCAAGTCAAGTCATTTGTCAAGTCGGCTGTCGTTTGTTTTGAAAAGAAAATGGTAGATTTTCTCTTCAAAACCTAACACGAATTTTCACATTCAGAGAAACCACTTTACACACACTTATTCCAATGGCTCACACTTTATGTTACGACCTAAGTATTATTGGTTAAAATTCCACCAAAATTAAACAACAATACTCACAATAACACAAGAAAAACTATTAAAATAAAAGTGCTATGTGTCGTTTCAAAAAATGTCAAAACTCGTGTCCCCCTATAAATTGTTTCAAATTACAACAAAATGCCAAAAATTACTATACGATGCGTTACTCTATAGATTTGGTACAAACTGCTTAAACGTATGAGGTGGTACCAACAGCCGAACTGCTAGAATTTTTTTTAATATATTAAACAAAAAGTAAACGTCTTTAGAGTTATTCTAGTTTCGGACAACCGTTATCTCGTCCCACTGGAACGAAACAATAACTTCAATTATATTAACATTTCTATTGCGGTTTCGTCCCAAAATTTGTTTCAATACAAACTTATTCATGTAGGTACCTACTTACATGAATAAAAACTTAACAAAAGCCAGGACAAGAAAAGATATAAAAGGAGCACATAACTTTACAAATTAGCGTCTGTACGTACAAAGTAGTTTTGTGTAAGATGCAACAAAATGCTTTCGAACTTCGACGCCAATACGAACTTCAACTTTGTTGCAAGCTGCTAAAAGTTTAAAATACGGTGAATGGAACTTCATTACTGGCTTTGCTACTTTAGCCAGCTCAGTTTGTACAACTCTCATCTGTTTTCTGCGGCGCAGACTGCGGGTTCGATTCTTCTTAAAATAAACTTCTGAACCGATATTCTGAGATACGTCCATCACATACTTTTATCACTTTCAATTAATCATTATTAGTAGACTGGTAGAGGTTGCCTCACTGGAAACATCCTTTGCGGACGAGCCCTGTGATGCATTGCACTGTGCCCATCACTGTGAGACAAAGATAAATCTCATGTGCCTATCATTGCACCGGCATCCATACTCTTCTCACCGAAACACAACAATGCGTGTACAAATATGTACGATGGTAGTATTTTTGTGTGTAACGTCCAAGAATGTTTATTTCTTTATTTACCCGGAGGAGCTTTTTCACAAGAATCTCTACTAGTACTGGAAAATTAATAATCTAGGGACGAAAGAGCTCCAACTCAAAAAAATTACGTACAAAACTTTGTGACGATGCAAAGTGGATTTTGTAAAATAATCTTTGAAAAAAGTATTTTTACTTTATATTTAGTACTAGCCGTCACCAGCGGCATTGCTTGCATTCTAGACCCTTTAGAGAGTGACTTTTCAAAATTCCTTTCTTAGTGCACCCCTACACTATGTATAGATACTACCTTCCAAATTTCATACCTGTAGGACTTATTGTTTAGACTGTGCGTTGATTGTCAGTCAGCATCAAAAGAGTTTTATATATATTGATGATGATGATGATAGACAGATGTATTTTTGAAGTTTGCCAAAACTCAACGAAACTAAATAGCTCCATCTAGAGAGCTCCACAGTCGTAGATGTAAACGAGTGCCAGTGATCGGAGTAAGTTTTAATTAGTTCTAGACCCGGGACTACACTACTACCAGAACACTAACCATTTGGATCTAGCGTGGATTGTACACGCAAATAGCTAATAAAGACTGCCAAGGCGACGGATGCTGCATCATCATCAGTAGTCTGAAGAAGTTCAACGCTATAATAGGCTTCATTCTCAAAATAACCAAGTTTGTTTTGTGTCTGGGTGTTACTATTGAGGAGAACATTGTAGGATATTAGCTTCGGCAGCTGTTCCGTAGTGGTTGACGGCTGGATCACGTCGGCTGGTCACCAATGAGGAGAACATTGTAGGATATGTGTCCTCCTACGAAAAGAGAAGATCTTCCACGCCGAGCGACCTTTGGCTCGGGGTCCGAGGACCAATGGATGGTATTCGGTAGTATTACTTATGTTCAAACTCCGTGATAACTTCGTTTGCGCGATCCAGGATAGTTCTCATGTAGCGAGATAGATGGCGCTACACTATAAAAAAAAAGTATGTATTTACAAAAAAAACATTATATACCTAAGTATTCTATTTGCAGTCTAGTTCACATAATACAAGCTTTGCTTAGTTTGGGACTAGAGGGCGTTCTGTAACATGTCCATGAGTACATATTTATTTATTACTAGCTACCGCCCGCGACTTCGTTCGCGTCCCATTAGATCCTGTTAATTTTTCAGGACAAAAAGTATTCTGTGTTACTTCTAATACCTCCAAAAATATGTGTACAAAGTTTCATGATGATCGGTTAAGTAGTTTTTGCGTGAAAGCGTAACAAATAAACATACATTCATATTTATAATATTAGTAGGATATTTTGACAGTCGCAATCTAGTGGATAGGTGGATTATAGCTAAGCGTGCTCCACCTTAGACTACAGCTACACTTACCATCAGGTGTGCTGGCAGACAAATGCTTAGCATATAAAAAAAGTTCCCATATTACACGCAAGCTTTTGCTAAGTTTGGCACTGGAGTGCGTCCATGAATATAAAAAAAATGGTACCGAAAACGGAACACAACCCCGAATAAAATAAAACGCAATACATTGAAGCCTTTTGTTTTCCTGAATTACTGACAAGAAGAGAGATCGACATCATCATTCTTTATTTCCCCAGCTCACATAAAAACGCAATGAAACTCAAAATTAACTTGAATTGACGTCGAACCGAATCGCAATTTCCTTTATTTTTTGTGAAGGAATCCCTTGAAAGTGAGAGTACTTCAACAATCGGTACCATAGTTTAAGGCCATGGGATTCGTGATAATTTGTGGGGTAAGTGGTGAGCGGTTAGTTTTTTTTTATAAATGTCATGGCATCGTTTTCGAACAAGTAGTTTTTTTACATTTTTTTATATCATCAATATCAATATATATAAAACTCTTTTGAAGCTGACAGAGAATCAACGCACAGCCTAAACTATAAGTCCTAGAGGTATGAAATTTGGAGGGTAGTATCCTTATATAGTGTAGGGGTGCACTAAGAAAGGAATTTTGAAACGTCACACTCTAAAACGGTAGAACGCGAGCAACGCGGCGGGCAACGGCTAGTATTATATATAACTACGTACTTTTTATTCATATAGAAAAATTACAACTAATATCCTATTTACACAATACACATGAAACGTTAGTTAATTATTAGGTTTTATCAATTTTTTAAATAAATATTTTTTCACATAATACGGTATTTATTATTATAGTATTAATACCCATTTATTTTCTCTCGCAAAGTAAAATAATAATTTGTACGTGCAAACGAGTTCTGCTAAATCTATTGAGTTTAACAGTAACTTGGTATTTATTTTCATTTCAGTCGCAAATCAGTAGGATTCATTTATTTCCACTTGTATTTGTAGGCCCTTACAAGTTGAAGATGATTTACACAGCGTCAGGAGGCAACCTATGCCTACACTTAACAGGACACTGTAGTGCCTGGGACAGTTTTTAGATGGAGAAGGCTTGTCCAGCACCTATACCATCCTCTTTACCCTGTAGATACTTACGTTAAAATATCTTCAGCCTGTGCCTTGCACTGCTCTATAAATCTTATAGGGCTTAATAGCGAAAGCTCTGGGTCCGAGTCTTTTACGATATCAAACGAACTTAAAACCCGATCTAGAAAATAAAAAAATCTCTGGCGCTTTCGAGAAAGAATTGAGAAAGTTTCTTCTTACTTATTTGACAAACTAGCTTTCGTCTGCGACTACGTCCGCGTCTTGTTTGATCCTGGTGTTTTTTCCGGATAAAAAGTAGCCTAATATGTTAATCCAGGTTACGAACTACGTATATACAAGTCTTATCTAAATCTGACAAGTGCCTTGATCACGAATAAATGTGACAGTCGCAAACGTATGGTAACGCTAACGTATCCATCGTAACAACGGTTGGCAGTCGGTCTGGCATACTTTTGGGCAAATAACACGTCCTCTAGTCCCAAACTAAGCAACTTGTACCTACTATGGAAACTAGGTTGCTGATAGAATACTTAATTATACAGCATGTATCTACAATAGCGACAAAAAATTGACACACGGGTAGAGCTACTAAAATAATTAAAGTACAGTCAGCTGCACTAGAATGTGTACAATTCATAATTTTCAATGTAGGCCGCAGCATTGTTATGAAATTTGACCGTCCCAATACTAAATAAATAAGTAGAATTATTAACTGTGTTCATAATTTTTTTGTTTTTATCCTGTAAATGTCTATTGCAACGGTGACACTAGTTTGAAAGTTACGAATCGTACACATTCTAGTGCAGCTGACTGTACTTTAATTATTTTTTTATGAATACTAATAAGTAGCTCTACCCGTGTGTCAATTTTTTGTCGCCATTGTAGATACATGCTGTGTATTTTTTTTTATAAATTATCCATATTCCTTGTCCTTCCTAGTTATATTTTTGATTTTCACTTTGTCACGTGTGTGCGTTTCGGTGCTTCGGAGAGTACGTTAAACTGTCAGTCCAGCTCTAGCTGTTCTTCTTCTTCTTTACCCTATATGGCCTGTGTCTGTCATTTCGACAGACAATTTTGCCAGTGTCAAGTGGTGAATTTTATATAATATAAGTCAAGTCTAGTCTCTGTCAAGTCGGCTGTCGTTTGTTTTGAAGAGAAAATGGTGGATTTTCTCTTCAAAACCTGAAACGAGTTTTCACATTTAGAAAAACCACTTTACACACATTTATTCCAATGGCTCACACTTTATGTTACGACCTAAGTATTATTGGTTAAAATTCCACCATAATAAAACATTAATACTCACAATAACATAAGAAAAACTATTAAAATAAAAATGCTATGTGTTGTTTAAAAAAGTGTGAAAACTCGAATCCAGCTCTAGCTGTCTTTAACAGTAAATATAACGTGATCAGAGTGGGCCACTAACTCATACGAAGTTACTTTTACCAGAATAGGGTACTGAAGGGTCCTTGAAGCAAGAAAATTGGAATTGAAGACATAAAAAGACTCCGAATTTCCAAAGCTCAGAAAGTAAGTACGCTCATAATAATGAGGAAACACAAAAGAGAGTTTTTTAATAATTTTAATAAGAGAATTTGAAATTGTTAGCATTGTAATTTGGTAAAATTAAAGAGGGTTTTAATTAAGTTTACCACCTACTTGACAGGCAATTCTGTCGTCTTAGTAAAAATATAAAAATTTAACAATGGGTACATTTGACAGGTTAATTGCAAGCACTATCGACTATTTTATATCGGCGTCTGTGTTCCCGAATGACTATAAGTTGGAAGTTTTCAAGAGTAGAGTGAATAGGTATCTTCTAGGTAACCGTGCTACATCGTCGACCACGTCATTGCTTAACATCAGGTGAGATTGTGGTCGAATGGTTGCCTATATTGTATAAAAAATAAAAAAAAACAAAAGCGGAAACCCAATTCTTCTTATAAAAGTAGTTAAAATTACTTAACTTTCAGAACCAAAAACCATCAAGTATACAACTTTTATTTCCATTCGCAATCTTACTGTAGTGTTGCATGCTATAATTAAGTCGCATCCACTCAATATTTATATAAATTTATAACTATATAATCATCATCAATATATATAAAACTCTTTTGAAGCTGACAGAGAATCAACGCACAGCCTAAACTATAAGTCCTAGGGCTATGAAATTTGGAGGGTAGTATCCTTATATAGTGTAGGGGTGCACTAAGAAAGGAATTTTGAAACGTCACACTCTAAAGGGTAGAACGCGAGCAACGCCGCGGGCGACGGCTAGTGTTTATATAAATTTACTAGCCGTCTCCCGCGGCGTTGCTCGCGTTAGAGCGTGACTTTTCGAAATTCCTTTCTTAGTGCGCCCCTACACTATATAAGGATACTACCCTCCAAATTTCATACCTCTAGAACTTATAGTTTAGGCTGTGCGTTGATTCTATGTCAGCTTCAAAAGAGTTTTATATATATAAATTTACAACCATACTAGCCGTCTCCCGCGGCGTAGCTCGCGTTAGAGTGTGACTTTTCAAAGTTCTTTTCTTAGTGCACCCCTACACTATATAAGGATACTACCCTCCAAATTTCATACCTCTAGGACTTATAGTTTAGGCTCTGCGTTGATTCTAAGTCAGCTTCAAAAGAGTTTTATATATATTGATGATAATCATCATCAATATACGTGAATGCTTTATTGAGGGGTCTAAACCAGCCCTGTTTCCCTCCAATTAAAAACCGGGAGTTTTGCAACGCACAGGATGTCCTAAAAACATTTGTCAAACTGAACGCGTCGCATGACAAATTTCAGCTGGAGCAAACCAATACGAGCGGAACGAAAGATTAAATCGGAAGCCACGCGGTGAATGGACTAGATGTGACTAGAATATGTTTTAAGGCTGAAGCAAAATCTGTGTGCTTTATACAGTAAAAGGAAAAACAACAATAAACTAAAATATACACTTAGCAATAATCGCAATCAAAATGAAAAAATCCAGTGACAGACATTTTTCTAGCTATACTAGATGTTACATAGATTGATCTATACACAGCGTTTTTTACCAACAAGCGCTTATTTAGTGAGTTAAATACTTAGATAAAAGCCAAAATGCAAAAAGGTTTTGCAAAAGATTCTCGACATTTTCTGTCTCCATTTTTCTTGCAAAAATGTAAAGCTGAATTTCCGAAGAATTTAAAGCGCTTTCTAAAAGTATTAGATCCGCGTTCGGATCGCGGGTGCGGCGTTTTATCATTTTAATCGGTTTTCAGGCGAGCAGGTGTGAAATGTCGTGGCGTTTCAACAATTTCATTATAAACGGTGCCGCAGGTTTGGGTCCCCCTGTACATGATCTCTGCTGAAAACATCTGCTTAAGAATATCGATAATGTTGTTGAACTGTACATACACCCTGAACAATATTTAAGGTTACAAAAATGTTATTTTCGAGCCTCTAAGGGTTACCTAATATGGCTGCTGCTTAGGTATAGTCTTCTAAATATATAAAACTATTTTGAAGCTGACTGACAATCAACACACAGCCTAAACTACATAAATAAAACTCCTAGAGGTATGAGGAGGATAGTATCCTCATATAGTGTAGGGGTGCACTAAGAAAGGAATTTTGAAAAGTCGCACCCTAATGGGTCTAAAATTAGGATCAAATATGTTAACCAAATAATGCGTATGCTGCTACCACGCGAGCAAAGCCGCGGGCGACAGCTAGTTAGGTATAAAAGTATACCTCAAGCATTTTATAATTTCACAATTCACTCTTCTCTCTTCTCTATTTAGTAAAATATGGTAGTAAGCAATGTAAAACTCTGACATATTGGCAATAAACGGATTATTAATTATGAATTAGGTTATTGTTATTAAATAAAATACCAAAAATATTTGATTAGAAAAATGGAATTATAAATCTTATTATTAAATCTTCGATATTGCATTTGTCTTGCTATAGGAGTTGAATCCACTTCTCTTGACTATCAGTCTCCCCTCCCGGTTTTAATAAGACAGCGATTGCCCCCAGAGATCTTCATTTTTTGCATACCAACCAAAACCATACGGCGCTTCTCTTAATAATATTTACTAGTATAATAAGTATGGCTGCAATTCTGTTTTTACTTCTACTGACATTCCAAAAAACTTCCAATCATAATTTTAGCAGATTTTACTAAAAAATCTATTCTCTTAGTAGAGTACTTAAGTTTTCTCGAATTGCAATTATAAATTTTTAAATACTTTATTTTTTTGTGTGTTGTAAACATAGATGTTTGTTCTGTGTCTGGGTGTTTCTATGTATTATAAGTACCTATGTATTTACAAAAAAAAAAATGTATGTATGTATTGTATCAGACATCTAGTTTCCATCGTACAAGCTTTGCTTAGTTTGGGACTAGAAGGCGTTGTGTTAAGTGTCCGAGAATATTTATTATTTATTATTATTACTTCTTTTTAAAAATTTCCACCCCTAAATCTTTTTAAAAAATCTTACTTTTTAATCTGAAGATTGTGAAGAGTTCTTCAATCCTATCCCGATTTCGAATTGAAGAAATCTTTCGGGAAAGAAAATCCTTTAGCACTCAAAATAATTAGGTCTAAAGAGTTCCCTGAAACGTATTTAACTGAAAGCATTTTCTCGTCCACGTGTGGGGCTGTAAGGAGCTCTTTCTTCGACTAATACGGATAAGATGCCGTCTTAAGAACACAAACGCATTATTGGCAGCCACAATGGGCGATAAGGTATGTGTTCCTTGAAAAGCTAGATAGAAGATAATATATAGAAGATAGATCGAAGCTAGATAGAAAAATGAATCCCTATTTTCCTTGGTCACAGCATCACGCGTGAACGGCTGGACCGATTTCGCTAATTCTTTTTTGTTGTGTTTGATATTATCAGTAAAAGTTTTTTATGAAAGAAAAATAAATAAAATTGCGCGGAAAATTAGAAAATTTAAGATTACTTAACCACCATATTATTAATTTTTTTCTTATGTAACCTGCCTGGGTGTTTCTACGTATTATAAGTACGTATTAACAAAAAAAAATGTATGTATGTATTCTATCAGCATTCTACTTTCCATAGTACAAGCTTTGCTTAGTTTGGGACTAGAAGGCGTTGTGTTAAGTGTCTGTGAAAAATTATTATTTATTTATTATAAATGCGTGCTGCTAAGCTAAGACAGGACAACGTCTGTCGGGTCGGCTAGTAATAAAATATATTTTATAGCTAGTAGTGGACAACATTCCGAATCAAAACCAACTCACGTTACAAAGACTCACTCAGAATGCACCGATATCTCTGCATATCAAAGCAAAGTGCTACTTAGAATAGAGCGAGGGGCTTCTAAGTACCTTTGGTTGATAGAAACGTTCAGTTATAAACCAGCTTCAGTCTATAACTTCACTTACATGGTAGGTATAGTCAGCAACAAACCTAATAATCAGGGTTTTTTTTAAGATTAGTTTTATCTCAGCAAAAATAAAACAGTGCTTGATGTGAGTCTATACCTAGAGGCAATCGTTGTCTCATAAAAACAGTTCAGAAAACCTACCAGTGTTAAATCTGGCAGGTTTTATGAACTGTTTTCATACTAATTCATAGGTGTTCTGTGACTAATTCAATTCAATTCTTGTCTATGGCCTTTGCAGTGTTGCCCGCAATTTCGCCAATGTCACGTTTTATTTGACTAAATAGTGACACTAACGCGTTTTAGCGCATTTTTTTCCGTCAAAAGCTTCTTGTTTTCGTATATCTGTGGCCACATCGCTTGACATTATGCTGGGCAGCGAAAGCAGTTCAGAGCTAGCGATATTGGGACTAGAAAATATCCAGAAATTCGCACAGTAATGTCGAGCAATGCTTTCAGTCGTGAACGAACATGAAATGACTGTGTGTAAGCAGCTTATTGAAATATCATTATGCGTCAGAACCAAAATACTGTGGAATATTTTCAATCCCTCGTCTGTTACTATTTCGAAAGTCACTCGCCAACAACAAGATTTTTACTACGCATTTAGTAAAATTGCTACAGTTTTTTTACATAATTTTTTTAAAGTCGAACAGCTCAGTTTATACTCTGCATTGCTTTAATAACTGTATAAATAAGTCTAGATAAACCATTTTTCTTTCCATAATTTGTTAAACTAACAGAAAACCACGTTTTAATTGCTAATGTTTGTAAAAAGACGCCGGCAAAACTAAAGTGCATAAAAAGTGCTTAAACTAAGAGTAATAATAAAAACCAACCGATGAGTTTTGGTATGAACCAACGTAATGCCTGGAAATATTTACGTGACAATTTTTACCTACATTTTTTTTATATTTTTATTTTTATTATATTTAGAATCACAAATTTAGGTATTTTTGTACAAGACTAAGTTATCCATGCAAAGGTTCACACTCGGGGTATACATTATAACGAAAAGATTTTATCAAAATCGAAGTATAGGTTCGTTCTGGAAATGTAGCGCTCAGTAATTAATCGCCTTATGAATGAAATGAATGATATTTTTCACTATTTTCAAATTTTTACCTCCAAATGTCAGAATTTCCCTTGTGCCATAATGTCTCGACGTGCTTTTAATTATTAAATAAATAAATATTCTTGGACATATCACACAACGCTTTCTAGTCCCGAACTAAGCAAAGCTTGTACTATGGAAAGTAGATTGCTGATGGAATACTTATATATAATTTTTTTTGTAAATACATACATATATTGCTTAGACATAGAACAGACATCTATGTTTGCCACACACAAATGTTTATTCTCGGTGGGGATCGAACCCACGACCCACAGCACGGAAGGCAGAGCTACTACCGACTGAGCTATGACGCCTGTTTTTTGACATCCTCAAAACATCCTATACAAGATCCGTTAGTATCCATGAGCTTTTTTTTAATTCAAAGCCTTCTCTTGGTCTCATCACTCTCCAGCTTGTAGTGTTCCAGTTTACATAGTAAGTGTTGTGCAAGCTGTGGCTGAGTGCCGGCAGGTGCACCCGGTGAGTGCGTACCACTTAACCGCGGACGCTGATTTATGTACACGCCTGTTACACCGAAACATCTTTGTTTAGATACTTGGGAACATGTTTATACTGGTCCGCGGATTGTAGGTATACCTAACAATAGTGTGCAGAGAGAGCCTGTGTTTTTTTTTAATAATCTTGGAACGCGCCTGTCAGTGCGTATGCATCCACTGCGATCGCGCGTTGTTGAGGGACGAATGATTATCTACAAAACGAATTTTTTTTCAATGATTATATTAGTTGGAAAGGTACAGTTAAACAGCTTAACCTTTTGTTGATTTGCGAAGTATATACGTACATACAGTACCTATTATACAGCGTATCAATTTTCATTAAAACCACCGAGTATACAAAAAAATTGGTACAAGTGCGCTCAAAGGCACTTGTCAAAAATATTTCAACTGTCCAACAAAACGTTGGGTTGTTCCGGGATGGAAGCCGCAAAGTACAGTGAAATGCATAAAAATATCTCGCTATACCCCGTACTAGCACAATGATAAAGTCAAGTTTTAGGAGGTAGGTACAATGGGCGGCCTTATTGCTTAAAGCAATCTCTTCCAGGCAACCTTTTGATGGACAGGATCATCATCAGGATCACAATATTTCTTTACTTATCATAATTTGATAAGTATTTATTTACAAAAAAAAATATGTATGCGTGTATTCTATCAGCCATCTAGTTTCCATCGTACAAGCTTTGCTTAGTTTGGGACTAGAAGGCGTTGTGTTAAGTGTCTGTGAATATTATTATTATTATTATTCACAAAATCTTAAAATAAATAATTGCTAGGATAATTAAAACATTTCCAAAGTGTTGATCTCAAAATGCAATTTGATAGTATTACTCTCAGCCCATCGAAATTCAGATGAGAGCGTCGAAAACGAGCTGTGAAAGGGTCCAGCATAAATCAGAATGAAGGGTCCTTGATATCCCGTTACCTTCTTGTCATTCATGAGGCTGGAGAGCTCTTGATGACGCTCTAATACCGGTTACCGAATTCAACGTGATTAAATGGGATCTGTTTTTGAGTCGACGGGAGCTGTGCTTACGAGTACTCTACAAGTTATCAAGTCTGTATTAGATCTTATTCAGAGCTCAAACTCATTAAATGTTTTTGCTAAAAAATCTAGGTAACTGGAATGCAGTATGAGGTCTTCAACTTCAACTTCAATTCAATTCAATGCAATTCTTGTCTATGGCCTTTGCAGTGTTGCCCGTAATTTCGCCAATGTCACGTTTTATTAGACCTTAGCACGATGGAGAATGACCGGTGGTGAGAGAGATCGGGTAAAAAAATAACTAAAAAATTTGAAATTGTTAAATATGCGTGCGAAGCCGGAACGGGCTGCTAGTGTAATATACAATTTCAATTTTCTAAATAAATGAATGTAACACAAACAGAATACTGTGATCGAGCAACGAAATGCAGAGTTATGTTTGAGTTTGAAACTTCTGAAAAATAATGTCGTAAGAAAATACGCTTAGAGTTGGGACAGTAAGGATTTCTTTCATCGATAATAGAAGTGAATGTGAGTGAAGACTTTTTATTTCCCCAAGAAAAAGCATAAATATTTAAAAAAGACAGGTATATTAAGTCTACTAAATATACCTTAGTATACTTAATTCACCTAAGTAACTTAGCCCTTGTGAATTAAGTCGACTCCTAAAAATAATTCAAAATGTCTCGATCGATGGAGCTAATTTGACAGGGATGCGTTTGTTGTAGGTTCATGAATAAGTCGAGACTGAAGTTATATACCTACCTACTTCAAGGATGAGTTTTTTTGCTGAATTCTTAGTAATATAGAAGATGAGCTTACAAAAGAAGATGGTTAAGACCAAATTGTAACACTTATTTATGCAAATAAACATCTTGTATCTTGGTTCTCTAGTATAGACAGGCGTCATGGCTCAGTCGGTAGTAGCTCTGCCTTCCGTGCTGTGGGTCGAGGGTTCGATCCCCACCGAGAACAAACATTTGTGTGTTGTAAACATAGATGTTTGTTCTGTGTCTGGGTGTTTCTATGTATTATAAGTATGTATTTACAAAAAAAAATGTATGTATGTATTCTATCAGCCATCTAGTTTCCATCGTACAAGTTTTGCTTAGTTTGGGACTAGAAGGCGTTGTGTCAAGTGTCCGTGAATATTTATTTATATTTATTTATTTTATTTAAAAAAAAAAATGCGCTGAAAATAAACGAAGAAAGTTATAATCTAAACATTTACAGGGCACGTCCTCATTGGACTTGCTCTGTGAGGCAATGCATTGTTATAGGCAGAAGTTACTACTTAACATCAGGTGAGGTATCAGCTTGTTCCATTACTTTTATCATAAAAAAAAAAGGATTTTTTTTTAGTTTGTCTGATATTACTGAATCTATATGTTTGACCTTGACTGACAGCATTATTAAAACATCTTTTGTCCAGTAGTGGTCTCCTAGTTTCAAACTTGATGACAGCGGCCCAAAAACTACAAAATATGATGATTGTATTTTTATTTTTTAGTTTTTCCCTTCCCTAGAGAAGTGAGAACCAGCGCACCGGAAGCGGATGTGGTCCGCCTCATTCTATACTGAGTTGTGTAATTTTGCGCGAAGCCTTTCCGAGTTCTATTTTTGAATTTGAGTGGTGGATGGTTTTTGTGCGACTGTGCTATTTGATTTTCGACATGAAAATGTGGAAATTGAATTAATTTAGCTTCAAAGTTACCAAACTGCATACGAAACTAGACTGTTTTCAACATTTTATTTGTCTTAAAAAGTAAAAACTCATACTCCACAGCTGAGAAAAAAATTCTTAATTAATTTTTTTCGACGCTATGCAATGCGGCAAATTTGTCTGACACTAGAGTAAACGAACACAAATTGTAATAACAATTTGCAAAAGCCAAGCCAAGCCAAGCTGTCGAAGTATTCCACTTTTGCGCACCAATCTATTTTAAGCTTGGTGCGCAAAAGGGGAATAGTTTTAAATATTGTCGCATTCTATATTTTACATAATCGACGTGCGCTGTGGGATATTGAAAAGTATTCCAAAGTGACTCTTAAAAAGTTCGATCACGTAATCAAACTTAGAAACTTTAAATCTTTTTGAAACCCACTGAGAGCTGCAACATGGTGGCAGCTTAATCAATTTTCTTTTGAATCTATGCTTGAGCACAGATCATATAATACTATACTAGGCTTGAGTAATGATATTTTTATTTTTTAAGGAAGCCCTCTTGGCTAGGTTTACTTTTTTTAATGAGCTATAGCTAAGCATTTGGCTGCCAGCACACCTGGTGGTAAGTGCCAATTTTCACCGATTTATCTAAGTTAAGCGACGTTCTGCGCGGTTACTAGATGGGTGACAGTGGCATTTACACGAGCGTTTCCGTGCTTCGGAGGACAATCATTGACTACATACAAAACAGACACTCATTGGACTTGCTCTGTGAGGTAATGCATTGTTATAGGCAGAAGTTACTACTTAACATCAGGTGAGCTATCAGCTTGTTCCATTACTTTTATCATAAAAAAAATGACACTAAAAGTGACGACCGATTTTGTTGTCATATTTTAGATTCCTATTTGTATTTTTATCTCTCTGCTGTACATAAATGTATTACTATGTTTCTTTTTATAGCACAAAATAAACTTTTTCTACGTTTCTATTCTATTCTATTCAAAAATAGCATAAAATCAGTGACCTTAACCGTACGGTTGCCAGCAAGTGTAGAAGCTCCATTACTTTTTCTTTTTACTTTTGGAGACAAAAAGTAATAGAACTTTTTTTCTAATGGATTTCTTTTATGTCCATGAACTTGAACCGCCGAGTATAATTTTTTTTTTTTTATATTAGGTACAATCAAATATTTATACTTTTTCTATTTAAGAAACAAAAGAGAGTCGCTGTAGCTTTTAATAGCCAAGAACCATTTTATGAAGTAGTTTCGAATAAAGCGGTTATTTTCTGAGTGGTTTTATTCCGTTTGTTAATTAGAGCCTAATTGATGAATGCATTTAAATTAACAAAGGTTCTTTAGTATGTGCCAATTTATTAAAAAAAAAACAAAAAAACAACCTCCACGCCCAATCATTGTAATTTTAAACGTAAGTACATAATAAGTATTTTTGAATTGACTTAGGTAACCACACTAAAACCGTTTTTACGCCCCCGTAAAACCTTCATCGCTTTAATTATCCCCAAGGGAGGGAATGAGATATTAACCGTAAAACGTTATCGTAATGCGTTCATTATAATGTCTTGTCTTGTAAGATGAAAAGGCTTTGGGTATTGCTACAATGTCTTCTGCTTCTGGGTTCTCAAACCTTTTATTATTTAAGAATCAGTGTCTTGATATATAATAATTAAATATTATTTATTGATATCGACAGGCGTCATGGCTCAGTCGGTAGTAGCTCTGCCTTCCGTGCTGTGGGTCGTGGGTTCGATCCCCACCGAGAACAATCATTTGTGTGTTGTAAACATAGATGTTTGATCTGTGTCTGGGTGATTTTATGTATTATAAGTATGTATTTACAAAAAAAAATGTATGTATGTATTCTATCAGCCACCTAGTTTCCATCGTACAAGCTTTGCTTAGTTTAGGACTAGAAGGCGTTGTGTTAAGTGTCCGTGAATATTTATTTATTTATTTATATTATATAAAATAATATATTAAATGGGACTGGGCGGGGCACGTCAGCCGGATGCCTCCCGATAGGTGGGCGAACATCTCCACACCTTAGGTCCCTGACGGTCGGCGATATCGGGGTCGGCCAAGAAAGCGTTGGCGCGACGAACTAGACGCCTTCGAAAGAGGATGGTGAGAGGAAGCTTGGAATAGAGAAAATTGGAAGTCTTTGGGGGAGACCTTTGCCCCCAAAGACATTTCATTTATTGAATAAATGAAATGAAATAAAATTTATTCGATAGCAATTCTTTTTCAAAATGTTTGTGAATTTTGCTTAGTAACTAAAACTATGATTAGTAGGTACCTACTAATGGATTACGAATTTACTGACGAATCCAATTCTGACCAATCGTTATCGTTATTAGGCCATCAGTATTATAATGATCTGTGCTAGTATCTATCACGTCTTATTTTTTTTTATTTTTTTTATTTATGATAAAAGTAATGAAACAAGCTGATAGCTCACCTGATTGATGTGGTAACTTATGCCTATAACAATGCATTACCTCACAGAGCAAGTCCAATGAGGACGTGCCCTGTAAGGCAATGCACTGCGTCCATCACTGTGAGACGTAAAGATCTTGAAGTCTCATGTGCCTGTAATTACGTCTAATTCTTCCGCAATAATATAAGCAATAAACACAACGCACATGAAGAAGCATGTGGATATTGTGCGTGTGTGTGAAATAAATGTCAAATAATTATTAACACAATCCAATACCAATGGAGCAGAATTAAGCCTTTGAGTAAAACCACAGGAGGGCTGTTTACTTATTTGGTTTTTTTTTTCTGTACGATAGCATCGTGCAAATAAAACTACAACCAATTGCGGCCTTGGCTCGCGCGCATTTGACACGCGAGCATTTTATCCAGCAATAGATGTCAAGACATTATTTATTACCCAGTCAGTCACGTAACTGTCAACGTAACTAAACCGAAATATCTCGTGTTTTCTTTATGGTATCCTAAAATGTTTATTGCGTGTAGGTGTGTTGTTATGTGCGTTTTATGACAGGTACATGTGAATAATGGCCGCTGAATAATTGTGTAACCGTCTAGAACCTGTGTAATATTAGGTCTTGATGTCACAGGGACTGGGGCCAGTTTGTATCAATGTTTGATAGCGACTAGGGCAAGGGATTCGAGTATTCATATTTTTTGAAACAACACATAGCATTTTTATTTTAATAGTTTTTCTTGTGTTATTGTGAGTATTATTGTTTAAATTTGGTGGAATTTTAACCTATAATACTTAGGTCGTAACATAAAGTGTGAGCCATTGGAATAAATGTGTGTAAAGTGGTTTCTCTGAATGTGAAAAATCCTTTCGGGTTTTGAAGAGAAAATCCACCATTTTCTTTTCAAAACAAACGACAGCCGACTTGACAAATGACTTGACTTAACATTGGCAAAATTGTCTGTCGAAATGACGGACAGAGGCCATTAATGAAGAGAAGAAGAACACTAGTGAGAAGCCAATAAAAAAAAAAAAAAAAAAACACTAGGGCAAGTTTGAGTGCTTCCTCGTTCAACCCACAATTTTTCTACCCAATCTTATTTTTCCTTGTATCAATCTCTAGCTTTTGTACCTAGTTCAGGAGAAATTGTACTTTTTGAAAGCCAATGTATCTTCATGCGCAGTAAATTTGGAATCGCAAGAATCACGACATTGATACAAAATGTCAGAAATATTGCAAAAAAGCGTTGAACGCAGTCTTAACTACTACATGCTACTTTAGATACTAGGTAAGCTATTTGTAAAAGAGTATTTCCCCGAAGTCATAACTACATAGGTACCTAGGTAGGCTATTTATTGTCAAAGAGCTCATTCCTGCCGCCAAGCATTAATGCTCGCATTCCTGTGTTTCGGTTTGAGGGTGTGTGCCTGCGTGGGAAGGTACGTCTCAGAGATAGACGTGGTACATTGCATTGTCTCAGGGCACATTCTCGAAGGACTTGCTATGTAAGTGAAGTAAAAACACCTTATTTTCTGCAATGCTGCTTTATTTCTTCCATGAAAAATACCGTTGGCACCTTTTAAGTATTTCACTTATAGAACTTGACACTCAGAATAAATTAACCATAAAATTAACCATAGTTGGTGGGTCTAGGTTTCCATTTCATGAGCGTACTTCACCCGGGCTCAACTCCGAATGAATCTCTCCTTCTTCATTCATGGAAGAACGCTTTTAAAACGGAAATCCACCCAACATCCTAAAAATACTATAAATGGTACTTAAAATGATTATTTATTTTTGATTTCCGGTAGAAACTAAGAACCAATCACTAATTCTACAAAATACAATCTACTTCATCGTTCCGGTAGAAACAAAACAAGAAGTCAAGCTAGAACCTATTTTTTTTTATATCGTTTTACATCTTATTATAATTGAAATTACTATTTTAAAATTAATTAAAAAAAAATCAAGCTAACATAAGGTAATCTAATTGGTATAGGCAGATGTATATAACAAACTGGTTTCATTACATTTTCGCATACCTACCCTGCTATGTTTAGGTCTGGTGTCTGGTCTTTGAGAACTCCAATTGCCTACAGCAAGGCCTAGCTTATTCCACACCACAATTTCAATAACCTTACGTATAATATGCGTTACGAAGCCCCCGTTATCCCGAAGCACATGTGCCATTATCGTATAACCAGCATGCACGCTGCAATAACTGTTTATGTCTACTGGCTTATGGCTTATCTGTAACTCCTGCTGTGTGCTGGTGCCTTGGTACTTGCAACTGCTTAGTATCAAGTGTTTTACATGGTTTATTATGTATCTAGGCTTAGGTATATCCTACTACGCAAAAGCTACTGATTCGATTTGGATGAAATTTGGAATGTCTGTGACCTGGATTAGACATACGTTACTTTTTATCCCAGAAAATGAATGGGACGCGTATGAAGTCGCGGGCGGAGGCTAGTAATATAATAATAATAGGTAGGTAGGTATTTATTTTAATTTTATTTTTTATTTTTAAAAGAATGGATACCCAACACAGTTTCACACATCACAAATCAAAGTACATATAAAAGGAAATAAAACAAGGTGCTCCCATAATTATAGGGTACCACATCATGCGCATAGAAACATGCAACATAGACAATAACATAAAGTAGGAAAAATAACAAAGTATTAGTTCACATAAACAAAAGTAAGCTTAAGGCAATTAGGTAAGTAGTAGGTATTGATAATTGTTCCAAACTATAACAGATAAACAGATAGGTAAACATTTTATTGATGATTTTTTTTATGAAGGACTCACGTATGTATGTACGTACGTATGTATTTACACGTTCTTCCCTCATTGCCTCTGTTGCGGGCCGCTGCAGTAATGTACTATTTCTTAAAATACTGTTTTTATAAAAACCCAATGGATTTTATCTTCTTAAACGTACTATTATCAACCACTTTCATTCCCAAGAAGGTAGAGACGCTTAAGCGAGTCCCAATTTGCCTATTTCGATCGCTTAGAAATAACATTACTTATTCCGCCTAAAAATACCCTTGTCAAAGCTCTTAGGGAAGGTAAGAAAATCAGAGCAAATGTATCAGGTAAAACAAACCACGTTGATGGAAACTAGCGAAATAGTTGGAAGAGGAATGGCTTAGTAGTATGGAAGTGTTCTCTATACAAGTACAATGTTGCAGGGAGGCTGTGGAGCTTAGACATTCTTGGGACCATCTAGATAAAAAGTTTAGTAGTCTAATGCTTAAGTAGATAAAGAAATCGTCTCAAGCATAGATTTAAGTAGAGAGACAAGAGAATCGGTACCGATTCCCGTGTTGTATTTTTTTAAACTTACCTAATGCGTTCACACTATGCCGCACTCAGCAGGGACTTGGGCAGGGAAGTGGGCACGAGCATAGTGTGAACACGGTAAGACCGCACTGAAATGTTGCCGTCCCTTTCTCATAAACTGAATCGACAAAGACGGCAATAGTTTTAGCGCTGCCCAATTAGGTTAGTTTAGAAAAATGTATCAACGCAATCAACACCAGAGCCCTGAGTCTGTGCATTTCTTTTGACTTCCAACTTGAGTATAGCACACGCAAACGAAATTTTGTATGAAAACCGGATAAGCGTCTCTAGCGGGAGATTTGGGAATTGCGCAATTCCCAACAAAATGTCTCGCTTTGCGAATGCTATACTCGATTCGAAAGTCAAAGCAAATGCACAGACTCGGGGCTCAGTGACTGACTCATACAATTAGACTGTTTAAAAGCTGTCTAATTCTTACACTATGACTGCAACGTAGCCAACAGGTGTATCGAGGATGTGACGTCGGTAATCCGTCTCCACGTTATGTACTACGTAACTGGTAGTTGGCATTAGTTTTGTTTCGAAGAGGAAACGCCACATTTCCGTACTTTGCTATTTCCTAACGATTTAATTGATGTTTTCAATGATCTTCTATGTAATAAATTATTTTTTTTATACTACTAAGGCCCGCCTGATGGGAAGCGGTTACCGTAGCCTATGGACGCCTGCAACACCAGAGGCATCACATGCGC
The DNA here is from genome assembly GCA_918843925.1 of Eulithis prunata. Lineage (NCBI taxonomy): Eukaryota > Metazoa > Arthropoda > Insecta > Lepidoptera > Geometridae > Eulithis > Eulithis prunata. The sequence goes on along the minus strand of OU974014.1, from coordinate 951,403 downwards.
GTTGCCGACCCTTGAAGAATTTTAAAACACCCTTTTTGAAGTGCCCCATATTGTAATAATAATATTTTGTTTTTAGTTTTTTTATTAATATTTTGTTATACCACAGATATACTAGGTTATACTTAGTACAAGCTTTTTTAGTTTTATTGTTTCTTATCATTCTTTATTTCTTGTGTCTAGAAAGCGTTGTATGAGATGTCCAAGATTTTTTTTTTATCATAACTGGCAGACGAGCAGGCGGGCCACCTGATGGAAAGTAGTCACCGCCCATGGACACCTGCAACACCAGAGGTGATGCTAGTGCGCTGCCGGCCTTTTAAGAGAAGATAAACCCGCCTTTTGAATATATATTTATTTTATAAAATAAATTATCAAATTAATCCGAAAAATTTCACTTCATAATTATGGATGTCCAAGAACGATTTTGACCTTTTTACACAATGTTGTGTCAAAGAAGAACTAACAGTTACTTGCTTGAACAATAGAGTACATTCAATGCAGTTTCGCTACGTGGAATATTGAATGAATATACATGTACGGAATTGTAGGAATTGACAGATAGGAGGCCTGTTTGAAAGCACATTCACTGGGTTAAACAAACAAGCCTCGTGTTTGGTAACATATTGCTATAGTAGAACGAATTGTAACCGAAAACTAGATCAAATCAATATTTTTTAAGCTTTTGAAATTATTATTTTTTAATGATAAAAGTAATGGAACAAGCTGATAGCTCACCTGTATCTGACGTGCCCTGTAAGGCAATGCACTGCGTCCATCACTCTGAGACGTAAAGATCTTGAAGTCTCATGTGCGTGTAATTACACCGGCGCCGTTACCCTTCAAACCGGAACACAGCAATGTGAGCATCGCTGCTTGGCGGCAGAAATAGGTACGGTGGTAGTACTTCCCCGGACGAGCTCTCACAAAGAGCTCTACTACTACTTCTAATTCACTATCACGGAGTTTTTAAAAACTACTATTTATTTTTATGATATTTATTATAGGATATGATGAGATGGATGTGTGGAGTGACAAGGATGGATAAAATTAGGAATGAATACATTAGAGGAAGTCTGAAAGTAGCACCAGTGACGGAGAAAAATAGGAGCAACAGGCTAGCGTGGTATGGGCATGTCATGCGGAGGGAAGAGAGTCATGTAACGAGGAGAGTGCTAAATATGAATGTGGAAGGAGAGGTAGGCCTAAGAAAAGATGGATGGATTGTGTAAGAGATGATATGCATAGGAGAGGAGTGAACACTGAGATGACGGATGATATGGGAGAATGGAAGAAAAGAACACGTTGTGCCGACCCCACCTAGTGGGATAAGGGCAGGAAGAAGAAGAAGAAGAGATTTATTATAGGATATTCTCATAGTTTAACAAAATCTTAACAGCTTTCTAAATGCCACACACCGAGGTGCTAATATGAGCCAAGGGAGCGAAAAATACGTTTTCATTACATCTCTTTGTACTTGCTTCATTAAATGTTTTACGACTTTAACAATATTCGACATAACGTACAGTCAGCTTCAAAAGAAGATGGATAAAACATTTAAGGATATTTTGCTTTCTTTTGATCGATGGGACTATCATTACATCAGAGCATTTCTATACTATTGTAAAACTGTAAAAAGCTAAAAACTAAAATTAAAGATATGGATAAACGAAATATAAATAATGAATAAATAATGAATATTCACGGACACTTAACACAACGCCTTCTAGTCCCAAACTAAGCAAAGCTTGTACGATGGAAACTAGATGGCTGATAGAATACATACATACATTTATGCAGGTCCACTGAATAAACGATTCTGATTCCGAAAATCGAGTTTGTCTGTTTGTTTGTTCGCGGATCACGCCTAACTGCTGGACCAATTTCAACGAAACTTACACCATGCGGAAGTCCTTTTAAGATGAATCTCTAAAGCTTGTTTTGATAAAACGCCTCTAAAAACTGCAATACACGGCCAAGTCTAGGTAGTTTTTTGTATCTTTCCATGAAGCAATATGAATAAATGAAAACACTTTGTACTTAAAGGTACCAAATGGAAAAAGGTTACACAGAAGAAAGATTTTACTGCATTTAGGGGTAATTAAATATGTGGAGGTGGAGTCTTCTGATCGTCATACTAATTCTTCAGGATGTAATGATAAACTTCAGTGTTCCACATAATGACTTATTTATTTCACCAACGAAGTTACATGTTTATACTGTGCGAGCGGGGAGAGACGACTGGCGACGCGGGACACAAAACTATCGCGTCAGCCCGATTTACTTACTTGTGGCTAGCCGCCACACTGCACTTAGTACAATGGGTTATTTTACAACTACAAAGCAATTTTTTCGAGGCAATCTTTGGATGTTTAGGAGCGTTTAAAGCTATCAAAATATTAGATATCTCTCTATGTCAGTGACTGTACTTTAACATGCGCCAATCCACACATCTCAGACCATCGTAAAAAGGCTCTAACATCCTCATCCAACCATCATAACCCAAGCCAGGGAAACATAGCCTTTCTTAATTTTATAGTTACACTATCTGTCGCCCGCGGCTTTGCTCCCGTTAGTAGCAGCATACGCATTATTTGGTTAAAATCTTTGATCCTAATTTTAGACCCTTTAGGGTGCAACTTTACAAAATTCCTTTCTTAACTACTTTAACTATTACACTTTCCTATTTATGATAGTTAGAGCCATAAAGCAGCATAGAGGTTCTTCTTCTTCTTTTATATATGGCCTCTGTCGTGGCATAAAGCTTACAACTTCCATAGCTTTTTGACGTTTAATTTATACCTGCTGTCAGTCATTAGGTGACATTGGATTCAGTTTATTCCATTTTAATTCTTAAATATAGCTATTTAGAGACGCTTTTCCTGGAATGCTTAGAATTTTGTTGAATTCAGACGACTTCTAATTGGCATTAGAGATAATCGCTTGTTAAACTTTTTCGTTTACTTAAACAACTTAGTTCTGAATTAATTTGCTACGTTTTATGTTTGAGTTTTAACTTAAATTTTTGTAAGAAACTTTTATTTGATAAAATGTCAAAATATACAAATGTTTGTCTTTTTAGACCAAGGAAATAACGTTTCGGAGAATTATTGTGCATTTTATTGACCCAAATACGTTTCAACAATAAAAACGTTTGGAATAAAACCTAGTCCGAATATGTAAATAGAAAAAGCCATACGTCAGATGACTATGACATCACCCATACGTCACTTTGACAGATATACGTAGGATGACTTTCAGTAACAATGGCGGATACAAGATAAACTTTGTAGCGTTTCGTATAGAAGTGAAACTCTCTTTCTCACCTTAGAGTTTTGAGCAGTGAGACAGAGAACACAAATATTTATCAGTTCTCTCTTTCGGCTACCACGTGTTCCACATTTCCCTATGCATCTGATATAGCAAAAAAATAATTATCTCGCATTAGTTTGTATACGCCTGTATTTATTTGATCTTAGATTAGTTCAATGGTTATAATTATTCTGGGATCTATTTCAAGCAACGTTGGGCGCTTAGCGTCGATTCAACTAGTTTCACTTCTGTGTTTTACTCAAAAATATTTTTTTTTGTAAAGCGAGTATTTGTCATGCGCCACGTCACACCAAGCTAACAAAACGTATGAGAGTACGAAATATTTCCGCTAAATGTCGCTAGTGTGCTGTATATCATGTCGGAAAAATATATTTTGGATTTAAAATGTTGGGGTTTATTTAGTTGCACTAAAGTTAATAATATTTTCAAAAAATGCATAATACTGTATTAATAGTTAATAAGACTAATACACTTCAGATTAAGTAAGAAATCGAAAAAAAATCGTCCCACTGCGGGGCAAAGGTCCTCAAAAGACTTCCAATGTTCTCTGTCCCGAGCTTCCTCCCACCATCCTCCACTACCAAGTAATGGTTACTTATCATAAATAAGTATTATATATTTTAAACTTAAGGTATAGTAATAATCATATTATCAGAATTAGTAATTACCTACTTAAAAATATTAAATAACATTTTCCTTGTTTCACTCTGTAGAGGAAGCTAAATAGTTATTCTCACAAACAGTAAACATTTTTGAAATTAACTATTTTCTTTTTAACTTAAATAAAAAAGAAACTTATTACCCACTGTCCTCTCATTTTCACTTCAGAAAATAAAGCAAATTAGGAAAAATGAGGTACAAAATTGTAGGAATAGCTGAAATGTTTAAAGTTGCTCGACTGCTTTGGTAGAGAAAAATACTACCTCTAATTCTGAACCTTTAGCACAAAATACTAGTAGTTCGCCCCGAACTGAGATCTCTTGATGGTCGGAGGTTAATAAAACCCAAACAATTTTTATTGACCAATGGTTGTAATAAACTTTGCAAATCGCTTCGAAATCGCCGTCTAGCTAAGCACCAGTCTTACTTGAACTACAAAATCATTGAAACTCCAAGAAATGGAAGCTCACGTTATACTGGGTTTGCCAATTTTATAATTTTTACAACAACTCAAAAACTATTAGACCTAGAACCAAAATAAAAACGGTTTTGGAATTTCTAAACAAAACCCTATCATATGACACCCCACTTGATATTATTGTACCACTTTTTTTTTTTTTACTCTCTTTAGACCCTCATAACTTCACGACCCCTTGACCGATTTACTTCATTTAACAAACCAGTAAAACTTAAGAGTATTATCCGTATACCTACCAAATTTTATGAAGATCGGATGAGCGGTTTAAAAGATCTCGTCGAACAAACATACAAACATACAAAGCATTTTCGTCCAAGTTATCACTAAGACCTCGTTCGCTTCGCTCACTCGATCAATAATACCAACTTCATAATGCGAACTGCCAAGGAGTGGAACTCTCTGCCATCATCAGTATTTTCTGAAAGATATAACCTAGGAATTTCCAAGAAAGGAGTGAATAGGTGGATTATAGCTAAGCGTGCTCCACCTTAGGCTGCAGCTACACTTACCATCAGGTGTGCTGGCAGCCAAATGCTTAGCTATAGCACATTAAAAAAACAGTTACCTGTTTTGAGTTTTGAAGTTAAATACTCCTTGTGTTACTATTATAAAACTGTAAAAAAGGCATAAGCTAAAATTAAAGATATGGATAAACTAAATATGCAGATCTACTAAATAAACAATTATGCTGGTTGACAGACAACTTTTAGGTGGAAAGTTTCGCACGCGAACGAAGTCGCAAGTATTTTTTTATTTTTTTTATGATAAATGTAATGGAACAAGCTGATAGCTCACCTGATGTTAAGTGGTAACTTCTGCCTATAACAATGCATTACCTCACAGAGCAAGTCCAATGAGGAAGTGCCCTGTAAGGCAATGCACTGCGTCCATCACTCTGAGACGTAAAGATCTTGAAGTCTCATGTGCCTGTAATTACACCGGCGCCCTTATCCTTCAAACCGGAACACAGCAATGCGAGCATCGCTGCTTGGCGGCAGAAATAGGTACGGTGGTAGTACTTCCCCGGACGAGCTCTCACAAAGAGCTCTACCACTACTAATCAGCTATCAGCTAGTTAATGATAAAAACGTGGTTTTTAAACCTGCATTTACTCGAACTTGCAGCAAGTGTAGGTAAATAGATACCTAGGCTAGACTTGAAAGCAAATAGGTACTAGCGAAATATTTGAAGGAATGTCCACTATGCCTGGAGACTTTAGTCGTAAAAAAATTACAAATATTGTTATATTGCTCAGAATATTGATGGCTTATCTGTGATCATTTTTCATTCTCTTTTTTATCTCTTTGTTTTTTTAAGAGTTAGTAATGGAACAAAATGATCCACGAAATAGTAAGCGGCCACTTCTGCAGCATATCCATTGAAAATATCCCCAGTGTCTTATTTTATGAGAAATAGAGTTCACTTTCCACTGCAAGTTTATTCAAAGTTACCGCATTGTTCCGGTCCGAACTAGTTTGCTACGAAAAGTTAATTCCAAAGTTATTGTTGCACGTTCGATTAAAGTTAGCTTCTGTTGTATTTTTCATTTGGTTTCAAACGAAAATGTACTTGAGATGTATCAGCGTGTTCCAATTAAACTGTGAGATTTTGCTTTGGAAAAAGGCGGGTTTGCCAAACAGTACTTTTATGTTGAACTTCAATTAATGTGACTGAATTTTTAACCGACTTCAAAAAAGGAGAAGGTTAAGCTCTGTCAGTTCATGAAGTCTTTTTTTTTAATGATAAAAGTCATGGAACAAGCTGATAGCTCACCTGATGTTAAGTGGTAACTTCTGCCTATAACAATGCACTACCTCACAGAGCAAGTCCAATGAGGACGTGCCCTGTAAGGCAATGCACTGCGTCCATCACTCTGAGATCGTAAAGATCTTGAAGTCTCATGTGCCTGTAACTACACCGGCGCCCTTACCCTTCAAACCGGAATACAGCAATGCGAGCATCGCTGCTGTTTAAGAGTCTATTTTAGGTTTGTACGTAACCCAGTTTCACCTTAATACTCCCACGGGACGGTTATTTGAGTGGTGATACCCAAGTCCCACTTCAATTAAAGCCGAGTTATTTCGTCATCACTTGACAACATGACAAAGGTTAAAAGTCATCGGAATAAGAAGTCCTGCAGTAACCCTTATTCAGCTGAATTCGGACGAGATGTCTGTCTTGTCCGTGCTTTCTATGGAAATGCAACAAGGTAGAATGGATTGGATTGTGAAGCTATCGGAGAATGTGAGAAAAGGCTATATTTTATTGAAATCAAAGACGTCGATTCTTAGATACAGCTTGAACTCTAAACCAAAAGCAGCCATTTGCTACGAGGTTCATTGTATGATGGTTGACAGATATTTTGCTGGAAAGTTTTGCACGTGTACGAAGTCGCGGGTATCAGCATTCTATGTTTATTGATTGCAGTGGTGAGTTGATCCGTGGTACTTACGTTGTTGAAACCACTCCAGCCCTTCGTAATTGTCACGTTGGTTACAGCCCTGGGTCTCACATTGTAACAGAATGCATTGCAAAATGAGCTTTAAGTTACACATTTTAAGATACAAAATGTCACATAAACTATAAAAATTAAAGATTTTTTTTTATAGTCTCAAAAAGTAACACACAACCAACAAAACTTTAAAATACAGTTAAGAGACGATTTACACTTTGGTAAGTACAAATTTATTCTGCTTATTCTGATCGCATTTTCACCAAAAATGTTTGTTTTCAGAATTTATCCAATCTTTGTAAGTGTGTAGGTACACCAGCGGTTGTTTTGAATAATAAAACAAAAACAGACACAAACCAGCTGTAGAAGCGCCTTTAGCATGGGATTTAACGTACCAGTGGGCGTTTGCACACCGTCCGACACGACACCGACATATCAATGGAAAAAAATACCGGTCTCGGCTCTAACACGGTGTGAAAGCTTAAATGTATGAAATGAATTTCTGCGCCGATATCGTGTAAGTGTCGTGTCGTTGATAGTGTGAAAACAGTCGTTCGGCATCAGTGAGTTTTTCACCACAATTTATTAGTAGGAATCATAAAATTTTTCAAAGTTGAAATTTATTTCTAACTAGTCTTCGCCCGCGGCGTTGCTCGCGTTCTAGACCCTTTAGAGTGTGACTTTTCAAAATTTCTTTCTTAGCGCACCCCTACACTATATAAGGATACTGCCCTCCAAATTTCATACCTCTAGGACTTATGGTTTAGGCTGCGCGTTGATTGTCAGTCAGCTTCAAAAGAGTTTTATATACTCAGAAGAAGATAGAGGGTCATACTTTTTTTTTACTACTATTTAATACTACATCATCATCAGCCTGTAAATATCTGCATGGCCAATCAGCACACACTCTGAATCACAACTCACAAGTAACACGTGATCAACACCAAAGCACAATTAACCCACTAACTCATCTAACCAGTAAGTTAGCGAACAAGTTAACCAACTAGTTAACCGACACTTTAGTACCCTCTCTTTGTTTATCCACGACCCAGTCCTAGAACTTTCGGGATACTACGGGAATGAGGGTTTTAACAGTGCCTTGATCACGAGGAGATAAATAAATAAATATTCACGGACACTTAACACAACGCCTTCTAGTCCCCAACTAAGCAAAGCTTGTACGATGGAAACTGGATGGCTGATAGAATACATACATACTTTTTTTTTTGTAAATACATACTTATAATACATGGAAACACCCAGACACAGAACAAACATCTATGTTTACAACACACAAATGTTTGTTCTCGGTGAGGATCGAACCCACGACCCACAGCACGGAAGGCAGAGCTACTACCGACTGAGCAATGACGCCTGACGTCATGTGTGTGAGATGGCGGGACGATCTCGATAGTCATTAAAGTGACTGGCCCACTGTGGCCTAAGATCGAGAAGTGTGGAAAAAGGGAGTCTTTGCCCTGCAGAGGGATGACAAAGGCTAAAATAAAAAAAAATAAAAAAAAAATTATCACGAATAAATGTGGGAGAAATCGAGACGTGTGAAAATAGGGAGGGAGGCCTTTGCCATGCAGAGGGATGATACAGGTATAAAAAATTAAAAAATAATTGATCCTGAATAAATGTATCAATTTTATGTGCCGGCTACACTGTGCGGTGACGCTTATCGACAATCGAGTTGGCGTTCACGCACAATATGATGTAACGCGGCGACTGTCACAATTGTTCGTGATCATCCCACAGAACTATCACTATCAATGTTAGTTGTCTTATTCTTTGTCGGGTATGAGTGCCGGTGCAATTACAGGCACATGAGACTTAACACCTAGGTATATTATATTACTAGCCGTCGCCCGCGGCGTTGCTCGCGTTCTACACTTTAGAGTGTGACGTTTCAAAATTCTTTTCTTAGTGCAGCCCTACACTATATAAGGATACAACCCTTCAAATTTCATACCTCTAGGACTTATAGTACCTATAGGCTGTGCGTTGATTCTAAGTCAGCTTCAAAAGAGTTTTATATATATTGATGATGATGTCTCAGAGTAGTGATTACCACTTAGCATCAAATGCATCACAGGGCACGTCCTCAGTGGACGACTGCTCTGTAATAATTTGATCATTTTCTTTTTTATTACAAAAATAGTGGCACCAAAGAGTGGCCAGTCACAAAAACAGTGCCATCGCGAAACCGCACTCAATATTCAGTAATCGCGATGTCAAAGTGTTCATTAAATCGCTAACTGTCAGTCATTTGCAGCGAGTCGAATGCAAGCGGCAAGTAGCTCATTACCGAGAGGCCTTAGCACGAGTTTTGACGTTCATGAATCGCGAGTGAGTCGTCACGAAAGTGCGTGCCGCCGCGCCGCCGCCGGGCTGGCTGGTCTATGTGGCAGGGTTGTCAAACGACTGAACTCAATATTAAACTTACAATAATTTTTTTTTTTTCATAAGCTTTTGACGATATTAGTCTTAGATTTTATGTTTTTTTTTGTAAGGACATAAAAATCGAACTTGACTGTGACAAAAAATCAGAGATGGATTAAATATTGGAAATAGCTTTAATACTGAAAATGATCGCTATGTAAAAAAATAGTGATCAATTTTAACACTGACAATAAAAAACCGGTTTAGCTGTCAAATCTCAAGACAACAGTATCAATGAATTACCTAATAATGTGTATCATTTGAGTTTTTTTTAAACAAACAGTGGACAAAAATTTTTTTTATTAATGAAGATATTTTAAAAAGTTGATAACTGGTGCTAAAAGTGTCTGGATCGAGGATTTTACACGTGGTCGACCACCGGGAGCAGTAATGATCACTTTTAGGGTTGCCACAAAAGCGTACTTACCTACATTAATTTATACATCTATTGAAAAAGAGGTTGAATTAAATTAAATGTATTTTTATAGCTGGAATTTTTTTATTTGCGAAATGTAACACAACGATTGTGGTTGACAATCTACATTTTAAAACAATGCTCGGGCCACAGATCATACTAGGGCCAATTACTGTCAAATTTCAATTTTTTGCGGCAGATTTGGCCGAGGACCACAAGAGGCGCAAGTATGCAGGTCTCGATAGGGCCTACACATTTGTGCCTCTTGGGGTCGAGACTCTAGGTCCGTGGGGTGCCGAGGCCCTCCGGGTTTTCAAAATTCTTTCAGGGCGTCTAGTCGAAGCGACGCGTGATCCGAGGGCTGGTGATTATCTAGGCCAGCGTATCAGCATTGCTATTCAGCGCGGCAATGCAGCCAGTGTCTTGGGCACGCTTCCGATTGGTACTGATTTGGACCAGTTGAGCTATCTATAAATCGTTTGCAACGGTTTGTAGATGGCTCAACTGTTCCATGTGTATTTTGTAAATATTGTAAATAATGTATTAGTTGTAATTTTCTTTGTGAATAAAAATTCTTTGGTAAAAATTTCAATTCAACTGTAACTTTTTAAATTCTAATGGTATCAAGAGATAAACAATCGGCTAAAATACTGTACCAACTTTTGTAGATTTTTAAACAGTTTTACCGGCGTCTGTCTTTCCTGATCACTATAATCTGAATGTCTTCAAGGCAAGAGTGAATAAGTGTCTTCTAGACCGTCTTGCTCCATCGTCGGCTTCATCGTCACTTGCCATCACGTGAGATTGAAATGAAAATATGGTCTATTCTATCAAATGTAAAAGAAAAAGCTTTCCAAGCTAAAAAAATCTAAGATCTAGTCACGCTCGAATCTCAGTTATTTAGCATACGAGTATTAAAAGCCTTAAAACTTAGAGTTCCTGTAATAAAATTGTTGGATAGGAGTTTTTCAAACTAAATTACGAAAGCCGAGGCTTCATCCGTTTTATTTTAGTCCGAGGTTAAAATTGTAATTGAATATAGGTAAAACAAAAGAAACCAAACAAAAGTAATTGCTAAAATGGTTTTACTCTGAAATGAAAAAGTATTTCCGAAGAAAATAATTATTCTAACTAGAACTTCAGATTGGGTAAGGGTAGGTGTACATGATAAATAAATACGTTACATACATTTTCATACATACATAATAATGTCCTTAATTAATAGTCAAAGCTTTGAAATAGCTTACATTAATAAATATATAAAACTCTTTTGAAGCTGACTGGTTGCTTTGTAAAGGTCATTTCAGGAGTACTTATAAGGACCATGATACACGGTAGTTACTTATTTCAAACTCCAATAAAAGAATATTAATATTATAATTATCAGCATTGCTATTCAGCGCGGCAATGCAGCCAGTGTCTTGGGCACGCTTCCGATTGCTACTGATTTGGACCAGTTGAGCTATCTATAAATCGTTTGCAACGGTTTGTAGATGGCTCAACTGCTTCATGTGTATTTTGTAAATATTGTGAATATTGTAAATACGGTATTAGTTGTAATTTTCTTTGTGAATAAATATTTTTAAATGATTTGAAATTACAAGAATATATATGAATTTCAATAAAAGTATATGAATGAATGAATGAATAATTTAATTGCGTGGAGAGTGGTACATGGTAAGAAGTTAAATAAATAATTGATTCTCACACATAGCAAAAGAAACCCAACATGCAAATTATACTATACTAATAGTTGTATCAACCTATCTGGATTCTGGGTCATCTTAGTTCGTCGGATAAATAAAAATATGAAACACTGGAACACGGACGAGTGAATCCAAATGGTCTAAGCTAGAAGATATTGGCGGCAAAAGAACGAACACAATATTGAGAAATTTAAGACAATATTTGTAAGACTTCATTGTGTAAATATTCAGTATCTGTGAATGTATGTGTAAATGCATCGCATTAGGAAGTTCTAAGTTTACAAAATTTAGTTACTTAGTCTCTGAGGTAATAAACTAACGTTCTTACGTGTTTTAGGCTGCATTTAGTGCTCGACGGTGAGCGCTGACGTCGCTCGAACGTAGCTACATATATCAATGAAAACGTAGAACGTGTGCAGCGGTGAGCCCCAAGTCTGAGCATTTGTTTTACTTTCGAATCGATTATAGCACACGCAAATGCATTCGCAAAGCGAGAAATCTTGTTGGGAATTGCACAATTCCAAAATCTTCCGCTAGAGGCGCTTATCCGGGTTTCATACAAAATTTCTCGCTTTGCGAAAGCGTTTGCGTGTGCTATACTCGAGTCGAAAGTAAAACAAATGCACAAACTTGGGGCTCTGATCCGGACTCGAGCATAAACTTTCGTATGAAAATGTCCAGTGAAATATATGCTTGAGCACATTGAGTAATGATTTCCGTATTATCATAATTAGGTACATTTACGAATCTCTAGTTAATGAATATTTCAACAGAACTAACATCCAAAATCAGGCAATATAAACTAATTACATCTACAAAACAAGATCACATAGCAGACGTGGAATTATCATAAAAAGCTACTAAAGCCGAACCTCGTTCCGAACCCGTCACGATAAACCCTGTGTCGTTCCGGCCGCGTCACGACATGGAATAAAAAATAGTACAAACATAAAAAAAAAATAGTTTGCGTGTGCTATAATCGAGTCGAAAGTAAAACAAATGCACAGACTTGGGGCTCTGATGTATTGCTACGATATAATACGCGCTCACCGTCAGTCGATCACTAAATTCAGCGTTACGCGAATGAGGCAACAATTATTATTGAGCGAAATACGCGTTTGCTTTTATGCTTTAGTCCACTGTCCGAGATCCTAAGAAGTCCTGTCACGTGCGTGCCCGCTCTGCAGGGAGTTAACGTGTGCCGAACTGCCTCCTGATTTCTGCTACTGACACAGAAGATAGAGAAATTACTGTCAAAAGTTTCACTGAGAAGCGATCTTCTTTTGTCAGAAGTTATACTAATTATTAAAACTATTCGTGTACCTAATGTGAATCTAATCTATGTCCGTCTAACAGTTTGACTTCTTTAAGCTGAATGATGGTGATTAATTGTTGCAAGTAGACAGCCCTATCGTACACGCGCTAGAAGAGATACCACGTGATAGAGAGAGGTGGCAATGTTTAGGTGAGTACAATTTGTAGGTATCCAGTGCTGTACGAACTAAATTGTACTTTAATGCACCTGAATAAGAGTAGCTATCGCATTGAACGTTTTCACGAAGTCTGCCTTCTGTACTTGTACCTACTAATATTCTGTGGGTAGTCTTATACTATGAAGGGATTTTCTTGTATTTTATACAAGTCACTTAGAACATTATAAAAACCAATGGAATACCGCCCAGGAATGACATGTGGAAGAGCCTTTGCCCAGCAGTGGAACGAAAAAGACTAGAGCAAGAAAAAACAGTTTAAAATATACACAGTTAGTTAAATATAACTACTTTAGGTACATAATATCGCTTAAAGTTATACTATAAACATTTGGCAGTCCTCTCCATGATTTCAGAACAAGTTCATTTTGCATACCGCAGTACAGACGCCTCGGGTAACCACATTTTAGTTAATTGTGAATTAATAAGCAGACATTTGCAGTCTTGATTTATACAGCGTCAAGGGCCAGTTTTATTCATGCCCTATGAACGGGACGCTGGGGTTCGAGCCCATCGGCCGGTCAGATTAGAAAAAAAATCTTCCCATCTAGCCCATCAGTGGGCCCGTACAATTATCATAGAGATATCTTCATAAAATTCACAGGGTACTACTACAGGTAAATACTGATGAAACGAGGAAGTTTTTGAATTAATTTTTGAAAGTATTGGTATTTTTTTCTTCCTTTTACCAGTGTCTGGGACATTTTAGATCGAGTCGGTTTGTAGCAGCTATATATAGTGCACGACGTTAGGATTCGAAGCCTAGTTACTACCACTAGGCCACCGGTATTTTTCATATTATCAACACTTATTTACTTATTCCTGATAATACTAATCTATTTACCAGTTTTTTATGACAAAAATTACGGAGCAAATTGATAGTCCGCAGTGTATAGTGATTGCTTACCTTACAAAACCTCAAGGTGGTCTGCATGGCACATCCATCATCATCTCTACCACTGTCTCAAATGCACGGCCACGGTAAGGGCGCCGGTGCAATTACAGGCACATGAGACTTCAAGATCTTTACGTCTCAGAGTGATGGACGCAGTGCATTGAAATACAGGGCACGTCCTCATTGGACTTGCTCTGTGAGGTAATGCATTGTTATAGGCCGAACCGAAGTTACTATTTATCATCAGGTGAGCTATCAGCTGGTTCCATTACTATTATCATAAAGAAAAATAAAAAAATACCGAACCTGAGAAGACACCAATCCTTGGCGTCATAAACAAGCAGCTTATTAAAATTTAGTGGTTACAGAATTCTTGTCACCCTGTACTAGTTCATGCTATTCGGCAGTTAGTTTGATATTATGGTTCTGCCTCGAAGCTAACTGCAAATTATACAATTTGGGCCTAATTTTTTGGCAAGCAGCAATTTGCAAACTCGTGTTTGTAGCTATAAGATCAGAAGAACAGACATTACGACGCTTTAGTGCCGATTTACACATTTATAAGTGCCGGTGGTAAGTTAAGTTTTTTTTTTTAAATATTGTTCTGGCACTGGAGGCTTGTCCTTTTGCCAAGTCTTTTTTGGTTTTCACTTTTTGTTGTAACTTTTTTTTTTTCACTACATTCCACTTTTTTCACTTTTTTCTGTCTTCTGAAGTAAGGGGTAAGTTAAGTAAATGTATAGAGTTGCCCGACACTGCGGAGTGTACCTACCTATACACGGTGTAACATAATTGCCCTATAAGTCTGATAGGGGGGTACTTTACAGGTCATGGCGAGCAGTGTTTGTTCTACGACTTTTGAAATTTCGAAGTTTTTGATTCATGAAATGCGCTCGTAATTTTTAATTAAAATATACGTACAAACAGCGTGCGCGTGAAGCTCAAGAATAAGCTCAAGAAATGTCTTTTTAAACAAATAAAAAAAAAGAGGAGTTTCTCTATTTTTTTTTTTTTTGGTTGTTACCTCAGAACTCCGTCATTTATGAACCGATTTGAATTTTTTTTTATATGAAAGGGTATACTTTCAGATTGGTCCTATAAAAATGTTATCAAAATCAGTAGTTTGACAGTTAAATAAGAATAACTCGAAAAAACACGTCATACGCGTGCACGACACTGCGTATTTTGCTTTCCTGTGACGTTTCTGTGGTGCTTACGACCAATAGAACAGTCCCAATGAACTGTCATCATCATCATCATCTTGATGATGAAGGCGTATCAAACTGAAGACGGTTTTTCCAGTTCTTTAAACTTATAAGTTATTAAGTCTAAAATTAATATTAGTTGGTGTCAGTCTGTCACGCGACTCGGAAGGTAAAATACATAAAAGCATGCATAATAAAACAGTGGGTACAAGCGTCCAAATAAAATCCTCCTCTTATTCAACGTTGGTTTAATATAACATCCATAACGAATAGGCGCCGCAGTGCAATAAATTGGACACTAGTCAAAAGATTTAAAATAAAACTGCCATTTTATTTCCATTTCGGCGATCATTTTTGCAATATTGCCGTTAAGTTGAGACTAATGCATCCGTATATTCCGTACTAGCTGTCGCCTACGGCTTTGCTCGCGTGGTAACAGCATACGCATTGTTTGGTTAAAATTTTTGATCCTAATTTAAGACCTTTTAGGGTGCGTATTTTAAAATTCCTTTTTTAGTGCCTACACTATATAAGGATATTACCCTCCAAATTTCAAACCTCTAGGATTTATAGTCTAAGCTGTGAGTTCATTGTCGGTCAGCTTCAAAAGAGTTTTATATATTTAGAGACTGTCGTGAAATTATTTTATGTTTAGCATCATCTTTTAGTATTCAAAGCGTGGAAAACTTTACCTGGTATTTCTGAATTCAATAACATTTAACCCACTTCGAAAAAGAAGGAGCTTGTCAATTCGATTATTTTGTCTAAATTTAAAATAAAATATATAATTCATTTAGAGTGCCTGTGACATGTTGGTGCACTTGACAGCCAATTACGGTGACGGCTAGATCCCATTTCGATGGCTAGATCAACGTCTAAAAAGTTATTTTTTTATATATTGCTTTGCATCTACAAAGTAAATAGTTTATACACAAAGAAACTAACAAATATACAGTATTTACAATATTTACAAAATACCATGAAACAGTTGAGCTATCTACAAACCGTTGCAAACGATTTATAGATAGCTTAACTGGTCCCAATCCTTAGATTTGGACCAGTTGAGCTGATACGATTGGTAAGCCAATCGGAAGCGTGTCCAAGATACTGGCTGCAAGAAGAAACTATTTGGTTATCTTTCAAAATATCGTTACGATAGAGATACCTATACGGCAGGGCGGCCAACCCCCAAGCGGCTATATTGAACAAAAGCACAAGTGACACAACAAGAGAAATTCTAATTAGGAAGTTGTTCGCTAACTACACAATAAACTTATATAATCTAGACAAAAGGCTAGTTCCAGTTGCATTGTATGTATCTGTTAATTTAGGCAAATGGATATCGCTAACGAAAAGTAACAAAAGCTGTAAAAAATTGAGACTCCATTTACTTATACCACTGAGGTTTTAATACGTGTTTCATTTATTTGTAAATTGTTTTAAATGGGTTATTCCCATCGAACCCACCGGCTGGCCCACTGGTGGGGCCATGGGTTATTCCCATCGAACCCACCGGCTGGCCCACTGGTGGGGCCATGGGTTATTCCCATCGAGCCGACCTGGCTCAGTGGTGAAGCTGATGAGAAAACAAATCCCAACGAGCCTACTTTGCAAATGAGTAGGCTTGCAATATTGTATTTAAAAAATATAGACTGTTTTAAAAAAAATGCGGATTCAGGCTTTTTTTTATATAGAATAAGCTAAGCATATTTTGGTTGCTTGATATAACAATACTTAGTGCGTTAGTAGTATTTTCTGATAGTAAGTTATTGAGGAAGCAGGTTTACTGTAGAATCTATGATGTAAACAGTGCTAGTTAGCTGTCAATGTCAAACTGACATCTCTGACGGAAACCAAAAATTGTCTCCCTTCTTCTTTCTGCATGGCCGCCGCCGATACCTATATCTATGTGCTCCGTCTCAACCCCGATAATATTAAAACATCTAATTCATCAACTGCTGGATTTTACTGAAAACCCCTTCATTTACCGATATCCATTTATCTAGATTGGACCAGTTTCCGGCGTATTCTGCAGTTTACTGTCTCAGTGGACTCGCAAATATGGCGTTAATGCAGTCTCCTGGTCCATTATCTTTAATAATCCCATTTATATAAGGCTGTAGGTATTTGAAAGAATAGGACTTTGGAAATGTAAGCGCTAAGTCTTATAATTTTGCAGTTATTTGATGTAAACTGGTAAGCCACTCGTATGCTGAAACAATACTCAAGATTTTGTATACTACTCGGTGAAATCTTCCTACAAAATCTATGTAAACTAAAATCTAAAAACAAATCAAATCAAATGGTTTATTTGCAACTTAACTAGGTAAACAACAGAAAAAAATTAAGTAGAAATAAAATTAAAACTAACACAGACTTAAATTAGGTAAATGAAGTTGCAAAATGGACCTAACTCAGCATGTGCAGGTTTAGCAAAATTGGTTAGAATTGAGAGCATAAGGTTTTACAAATTTTTGAAATTAATTCTATCAATTCAAAAAATTTTTTTACATTTTCCTGCTTCATTTTGATCGTGATCCGAGTATAGGATCTCTCAGTTCTGAAGCAGATAAAGTGCTAATGTTGCTTCCAGAAATAACAAAACTCGATATAAGCAGGAAGCTAAGGAGACAAGCTAAATAATAAGTGCCTGTTTTATTCTATTTCGCTTACATAAAAATAGAATAAAACAGGATAAACTTAAACAGGAATAGCCAAGATTTTTTCATACATTTGTGATTTCTCTAGAAACTCTACGGATGCTAAGATAAGCTGTTGCTGTTCGTAGAACACTAAAGCTTTCAAGTAGAGTAGTTGCAAATAAACATTAAACTGCCTCGTACCTGCCTGTTTAATGGGCGCTGGAGAATGACAACGTAAATACAAGCAAACGTAAAAGCTCACCGTAATTGTTAACTTTTACGTAACATTGTTGTTGAAAACTGTCGAATTAAGTTTTTTTGGACCCTGACAGGCTTTAAATTGAGGTTCTCGGTATTGTATTGTTAGTACGAGGGATTAAAAAAACTCGTATTAAAATGCCGAGAGCAGAGAAATGGAAGAAATAATATTAGTTTTTTATGTTTCCTTGTTGTCACAAGGAAATTGTAAAGAATTTTTAATATTCCCGAAGTTATAGGATTTTTTACGGATATTATATAACTTTTGTAATAATGGAATATTTCGCTGAGCTTCGTTAGTAGAAACGCTTGTGTGGTTTTGAAATCATGTATAGTAAGGTTCGGTTCTGTCGTGGTCACTGAAACCACAGTAGTCGAGTTAGTCATACGAGTCACTGTGTTTTAATGTCGTGACCACTTGTCAAAAAATAACGACAGTAAGCTGAGAGTGCCAGTTTTTTTTTCTCGTAGCCTATGTCCCTGGAACTCGTCGGGCTGCTAAGATGATGATAAGAGAAGTGCATGATACAGCAGAGTCACTGCTGTCTTAAATAGAGTGCTGTATCAAGAGGTCGTGGTGAGCGGTTCCAATGACCCTGCAACCTTTGTTGTGGTTCGTTCTGAAACTGCGGTTGGCCACAAACCTGCGGTCTTACCGCTACGAAATGTAAATGTACATCAAAATATTGATGAAATATGTAATAAATATTGGAGTTACATTCGCGCATTTGGTGATAAAAGAGGATTCAAAAACCAGAGGTTAAAATCTAGTTTAAAATTTTACATAACCTTGTTTTTTTTTTATGAGCTATAGCGAAGCATTTGGCTGCCAGCACACCTGGTGGTAAGTGTAGCTTGATATTGATGGCATGGCATATTTACAAAATTATATTGGATATCCAAGATACTTTAATAAAACCCCTATTATATTTTGACTAGGTTTTACTAAGAACTACCCCTCAGGGTTTAATACAAGGTTAAAGATGGGTGCACTATTTTACAATGAAGCTATATCATCTAGTAGGTACAAACTTTGCTTAGTTTGGGGCTATAAGGCGTTGTGTTAAATGTCCCTGAATATTTATTATTATTATTAACATAGTTTTAATATTCTGCTGCCTTCAGTTTTTTAAACTTGTATTTCATGTCTTAATCAGAGTTTTAATCAATTTCGCGTATAGTCGATTTCAGAGACTCTTCAGCCGCTAAAGCCGTGGCTACACCACGTCTCGAGTTTCACGAGAGAGCATTTTATAAAGCGGTTATTATTGTAGATAGCATTGTTATTATAAAACACAAAAGTCTAGCAAAATACTCATTCTAAAGCTGTAAGCTTACGGAATCCAATAACTTCTAGTTTAAATGTCCAAATAGGAGTTTCGGGATTGCGTGGCTTTGTTCTGTGTAAAACAATTTAAAATAATGAGCTTAATTTCGAAATAGTTGGGATTTATGGCATGGAATGGAGGAGGAGAAGAAAAGAGGACGTTTTACTTCATTTTTAATTAAAAAAAAATGTCTGATGTATTTACACGGCGAACGTCTTCTGTGGACGTTTTTTGAGGCATTGCACAGCGTCTAATAAGTACTCTGAGATATAAAAGATGACCTACTGATCAACAAAAAATCAATATATATAAAACTCTTTTGAAGCTGACAGAGAATCAACGCACAGCCTAAACCATAAGTCCCAGAGGTATGAAATTTGGAGGGTAGTATCCTTATATAGTGTAGAGGTGCACTAAGAAAGGAATTTTGAAAAGTCGCACCCTAAAGGGTCTAGAACGCGAGCAACGCCGCGGGCGACGGCTGGTAAATAAATACAAATAACATATTGCGAATAAATACATTTATTAATTTCATTTCAACTAAGTTGAGCAAAAAATAGTTGAGTTATAGAGCATAAACTATTCGGTAATACAAACTATGACCAACTGCACAACTAGTTGAACAATCTAGTGAACAGTGGGCAAGAAGCGGTAAAAGCGCTACCACCAGTGTTACGTCCTAGGTTAGGTTACTTAGGTTACCTTTCAAACCGGAACACAGCAATGCAAACACCACTGAAGTGGTTACACCATCACTGGTACCAGAACACGACTACTTGACAGCAGAAATGGGCACAGAGATAGTATTCTCCGGATTCTTCCACAAAGAGATAGATAGACAGATCATTCTTGATTGTACGCAAGGAATAGGTACGTACAAATCATAAATCTAACTTAGCATAGCACAATGGGCGGCCTTATTGCTGAAAGCGATTTCTTCCAGGCAATAGTAGCATGTAAAGTAAAAGATCTAGTTTGAGCTTATATAAATCAAAGGAACATTGACAGTTAGTAACTATTTTAATTTATAACATGATCAAGGCGCTGGGAGCAAGGTTTCTGAGAAAACCCTGGAGCTATGTTCTCAGATTTCTGAGTTCCCTAGCGCAATTTTATTTCTTTATTTATTGTGAAAGTTGCTTTCATTTGTATTTTATAGATATACTGTAATTTACTAGGAAACCAGTATGTTTTTTTTGTTAGAGAACAAAAAAAAATCTCTTGCGAATTTTGTTACTTTGTACTAAAGTCACTGCTGCTTTTGTTTTGTAAATGCTTACTATCAGACCAACAAATGGCGCAATGGAGATATGTACTATGCTGTCTGTACAAAAAATATGATTTTCATATTCCGTTCGATCCCCCCCACTTTCACCATTATTTAGTCAAATCAATTCTTGCAATTTATTCACAAAACACAACTATTGCCCAAGTCGTGCAGATCTCGACATGGCTTAATACCTTTGACCTTGAATGAAGAGGAAATGGGATGGCGTGTCACGCAGCGAAAGAGAATAGGATAGAATAAAAAAAGATATATATATTACTCACCACTTTCGGCGGGCGCTATTAAACCGTGTCAGAGCCTATGCAAACAATAGTTCCGTGCTTCAAATTTTTGAACACAAGTCATTATGAAGTGAGACAAACGGCCGAATATTCAAACGCTACTTATATTAAGTTCATGCTTAAATTATTGCCATCTCTTACAAATGAGTAGTGTCAAACAGAGGCAGAGCAATTTTAAGTGGTGTTTAAAGGCGTCGGGGCATTTCAGGTCCCGATTTGCATACATTTAGATAATTGTTAAATAAATTTTGTTATTTATAACTTACTAGCCGTCTCCCGCGGCGTTGCTCGCGTTAGAGTGTGACTTTTCAAAATTCCTTTCTTAGTGCGCCCCTACACTATATAAGGAACTTACCCTCCAAATTTCATACCTCTAGGACTTATGGTTTAGACAGTGCGTTGATTCTATGTCAGCTTCAAAAGAGTTTTATATATATTGATGATGTTGGTTTATCATTAATCTATTATGCAGTCACGAAAACTCAAAATAACGTAATTATTGTGACGTAAGCACCCGTAAATACGATAAACAACATTGAAAATGATGCGTTTTTCGAAGTAAAATGTCTAATAACTAATGATTTTTAAAAACTGTATTGTAAGTGAATTGTAGCAAAGTTCTATCACTACTACTTAAAAAAAATGTGGGACCGGGGCTCCATCCAATTTGCTCCAGACCCTTTGAGTAACGTTTCAGTATTCGGCCCAAAATGTTTCTTTTTTCAAAACTACACGCGAACATTGAATTAATATTATACGCTAGTAATACTTCCTCAATGCACGCGAATACTGAAATATTTTGACTAAACATTCATGAAGTAAGGACAGAGACAATTGGAATAAATAAAGCCCTGGGGCTATGCATTTTAAAATATGATAATTTGTATACATGTGGCTGTGAATTTGCATGTTTACAAACAAAAATAACAAGCCTGGTGCTGTATCCAGCTTCTAGATTAGCATTTAGTTGTAGCACAGATTAAAAATAAGCACGATTCCGAAACAGAAGCATCCTTTACATCATAGACTAGCTGTCGCCCGCGGCTTTGCTCGCGTGGTAGCAGCATACGCATTAATTGGTTTGAATCTTTGACTTTGAAATTTTTAAAACTATTAAACAGTTTAAAAAAGACGATTACTCTTCTACAGGGTGATGATGATGAAGCATAATCAGCGTTTCTACTTGCGAGGGTTTCTTTCTTAATTGTTAATGCTAAATTGTTAATAAGTATTGATGGGTAGAGCATTCCTTGGGTCGGGATGTACGAGTACGTGATGACAACAACACTGGCTTCAGCACATAACCAGCGCTGCTGTATGGAAACATACCGTAGCATTAAGCTGAGCTGAGGCCGTTTCACCTCCACACAGAGGCACAGATGGTTATCAGTATGAAAAGGAAAATAAGTTAAGAAAACAAGTAAAAAAAAAAATAAAAAAAATAATAGATATGTAATTTGATTTCAAAAGAAATAGCAAAGAACATAGCACCAATGCACGATTGTTATTGCTCGCTCAAACTTTAGGTGGCATTCCACTTTCCGCACCAAAATTTTCCGCACCTACGCATTGTCTTACCTATTTTTTAAGTTTATGTGTTTTCTCATACTGTGAACAATAAAGAGTTATATATCTATCTATCTATCTATCTTGCTGTTGGTTTCTAGAAGCATTGGTCTTCTCTTCTCATTCACACTCGCCTGAAGACCCAACTCTGTAAGTCTTCCATCTTTCTCTACATAATGTACCTACTATTATTTATAGTAATAGCCTATATTATTATCTATTATCGTTTCTGAAACAAAATTAAAAAAAAAAAATAACATTACCAATACTTACAATCAGTGGGTTTCACAAAAAACCTCAAAGCCAAAGAGGATACGAAACAACAATATTTGTCATTGAAACATTCTGAGAATTTCAACATAGATAAACTGAACAGATGAGATGACTCAAATATTTTGTTATTTTATTATATGGTATTTTAACCCAAACCTGTCGAATACCACATTAACAAAAACTCGGCATTAATCTTCCACTTGTAGACATCCTGTAACACTTCTAGAAATAAACCAAACCCTTAGTCCATCTCGCAAAATGTTTTTACTGGGGAGAGTGAAACCACAGCGCAAAAAAGAGAGCTACTGCTAAACAGTTAAGTTGAGCTGTCAAATAATAAACCTATGTTCATCGCAAAAAATGCTTGTATATAATAATCGAAAGCGGTCAAACTACTGGATTGTGATCGAACCCACAACTAGTTCAGATTCTAGTTAAATCCACTATTTTCCCTGACCGCGGTTGGTAAGTATTTAAATAACTTTTAGTTGTGTCTCATCTGTAAACTTCTCACTCCACGACCTTGTTTCCGTCTCCTAAATAACGAAGTTAGTTAAGAAAGCAAGCGAAATGCATGAATAACAATACGAAGATTTGAGATTGGACGGATTTACTTAATTGCGGGTATAAATTCAGGGGGATTTTTGTTTGTCTGAAGAGTAAGCTGTACCTACAAATTGGTTACCCGCGTTTTTAGATCACTAGAACGCTTATAGCGATAAGACCGCCCATTGTACCTCGAACTTGAAACTTTTTTTTTTCTTGGTGTGTAATGAACAATATTATCTATTATCTATCCATCACTACTTCCCGCTCGTGGCTTTGCTGGCTTACTAGACATTTGAAAATACACAATTAATAAAACCGTAAAACATGGTAAAACTGACAGTAGATTATCATTTCTATAGTAAGGTAAAAAAAAAAAAAACTTCACTAGCTAGGTGTAGGGTGTAAGGGTGTATGGGTGCATGGGTAATAATGGGTCGTGTTTGAGCGAACAGGTTTATTGTATAGGTGTATGATTGTATGGTTTTATGACAGACTGTAGACTTTCTGATTGGCCGATAGTTTGGTCGGGCTCTTAATCAGTATGAAGATTGACAATGCTTCAGTATCAGCCCAGTTTGCACTATCAGCTCAACCTGACCAACGTCCTAAACCAGTAAGTAAGGGTCAGTCAACGCACAGCCGAAACTATAAGTCCCTAGAGGAATAAAATTTGGAGAGTAGTATCCTTATATAATATAGGGGTGCACTAAGAAAGGAATTTTGAAAAGTCGCACCCTAATGGGTCTAAAATTAGGATCTAAGATTTTAACCAAATAATGCGTAGCGTATGCTGCTACCACGCAAGAACTGCCGCGGGCGACAGCTAGTCAAAAATAAACACAAAAACAAATGTACAAGTTAGAGCATCACTTTCTGGAAACAGTCCCGGAAGAACATTGTGCAAAAAATTGAGCTATAACTGCTTTAACATCCGCCTTCGCTCTACTTGTTTTGTCTCAATGTCCTTATCCTTGTTTTGACGCTGGCGGGTGCTACTGTGAAACTAAAAACGATGGTATTCTTCTTCCTGCCCTTCACCCACCAGGTGGGGTCGGCACAACATGTTCTTTTCTTCCATTCTTCCATATGATCCGTCATCTCAGTGTTCCTATGCATATCATCTTTTAAACAATCCATCCATCTTTTCTTAGGCCTACCTTTTCCTCTATATCCATCCACATTCATACTTAGCACTCTCCTCGTTACATGACTCTCTTCCCTCCGCATGACATGCCCATACCACGCTAACCTGTTGCTCCTCATTTTCTCCGTCACTGGTGCTACTTTCGAATATTCTTTCGAAACTAAGAACGATGGTATCGGGTGATAATCAATTGCGGAAATATGTAACTTTTGACTACAAAAAATACTGTTTAATTTTAATTATTAATTTAATTTCAATGTATTTTTTTCCGAGAAACCATGCCGTCAACCACTAGCAGATCAAGAGGACTCTAATTCCCCTAAAAATCCGTTTTTTTATGATATAAGTAATGGAACAAGCTGATAACTCACTTGATGTTAAGTAGTAACCTCTGCCTATAACAATGCATTACTTCACAGAGCAAGTCCAATGAGGACGTGCCCTGTAAGGCAATGCACTGCGTCCATCTCTCTGAGACGTAAAGATCTTGAAGTCTCATGTGCCTGTAATTACACCGGCGCCCTTACCCTTCAAACCGGAACACAGCAATGCGAGCATCGCTGCTTGGCGGCAGAAATAGGTACGGTATAGTAGAAATAGGTATAGTCTACCTAAGGATGGACCAGCATTCAAACCTCTCTACACTTTTCTACACTTTCAGCATTTTTCTGTTGTTTTAAGTATTTTTTCTGTTGTGGTTTATTTATTTTTTATTTTTTTGTCTGGCGTTTTTCTTTTTCTAAGATGATATACCATGTAGCATATCCTTGTATCAGGTTAACGTTGATCGCCTATCAACTCCCGGTACTACCAAATCATAATATTTCATATCGATATATTATCGATAGTTTGACATGCCCCATAGCTTTACCTTCTTTCAGAGTACCCCCCCGCAACTTTATCGCTTCGAAAAGATGACGGAAGAAGTCTTTTTTATTATGATTGCACGGGAAATGTGTTCTCTTCTTAATCTAATTTCTTTGACTCGATATTTGATTTCCGAACTTACTGATACCGTCAATTAGCGATCCTCATATAGCGTTGACCTCCCTTATATCTCTTTTTGTTACTAATTCGTCGTTATTTTAGTTAATTATGTGTTACCATTTACTTTCGTTAAGAGTATTTATAGAGCCACTGTGAGGTGTCAAAGAAAGTGAATACTCTTACTTGTACTTAGTTTACAAGAACTCAATAGAAACGAGCAAAGACAAAGCATTTCCTCTGAGTTAAAACATCTCACTACCGTTCACCGTTCAGTACATCTCCGGAGGCTCCTTGGGGAGCGATCGGGCGAGCTTTTAGTTCGCCGTCATGACTCCCGGCCGAATGTGCAATCTAGGTGTGTTACACTTAGCACTTTTAAACCATTCCAAACGAACCAAAAATGTAATTTAATCAAAAAACCTAGTGGGATCTAATGTTAATTCTAATTCGTCGTGAGATCTGAGCCCCGAGTCTGTGCATTTGTTTTGACTTTCGCCTCGAGTATAGCACACGCAAACGCATTCGCGAGTGAGAAATTTTGTTGGGGATTGCACAATTCCCAAATACCTCCCGCTAGAGGCGCTTATTCGGTTTTCATACAAAATTTCTTGCTTTGCGAATGCGTTTGCGTGTGCGACTCGGGGCTGCACTGACGTCCAGCGTTTGGGTGTATTGTGCATTGTCCCCCTGCTGACCTCACCCCAACCAGCCCAACTCCAAAAAACTGCCAAAAACTGGAGCCAAGTGGAATATTCCCGATGCGCTTTCAGCTCTATTGTACTTTCATGTGCACACTTTAACTGTCACTTGAGTGCAATTAGAAAATGGCTTTCTTATCCCGGTTATTCGACTCCTATTCCAGCTGAGACTTTGGAAGTTACTTTAAGTACCTATCTTTGTAAAATAATGGAAGAAAAGTTCTTTTTTTTTTTTTTTTTTTTATACAATATAGGCAGCCGTTTGACCACAATCTCACCTGATGTTAAGCAATGATGTGGTCGACGATGTAGCACGGCTACCTAGAAGATACCTATTCATTCTACTCTTGAAAACTTCCAAATTATAGTCATTCGGGAACACAGACGCCGGCAACGAGTTCCACTCTTTGGCTGTCCGCATAATAAATGTAGACGCAAAGCGTTTAGTGCGGATAGGTGGCATATCCACCATGAACGGGTGTCTCGTCTCCGTACGCCTAGTGGTCCGGTGATGGAATGGGGAAGGGGGAACTAGCTCAAACAGTTCCATTGCACACTCCCCAAAATGTATCTTATAAAATACCGACAGGCTAGCTACTTTCCGACGATGCTCGAGGCTCAGGAGCTTAGCCTCGACCAACGCATCGTTACCAATGAGCCTTTTGGCTCGTCTGTCTATGGTCTCCAAGGCCTCAAGCTGGTATTTAGCAGAGCCATCCCAAAGGTGAGAGCAGTACTCCATACACGATCGGACTTGCGCTTGGTAAAGAATCAGAAGCTGTCCCGGTGTGAAGTACTTTCTCACCTTTGACAATATGCCTAGCTTTTTCGCAGCTGTTTTAGCCTTGGACTCAATAAACGAGCCAAAGTTGAGCTTAGGGGTGAGCGTGAATCCTAAAAGCTCGAGGTGGTCGGAAATCGGTACAGACTTTCTGGAAAGTAGGAGTCAGCTGGAATGGACTCTTTTTTGCAGAGAATAGACACGCCTGGGTTTTCGAAGTATTGAACTTGACGAGATTGGCACCTCCCCAATCAGCAACTTCAACGTACACAAAGATCGCTTTAATCCATGCTAAGGTTGCCTGGAAAAAATCGCTTTCAGCGATAAGGCAACCCGTTGTACTTTAACGTATTTTATAAGTTTCTCTATAAAACATTGTTCTTATGTACAATAAAGTGTTATCTATGTATCTACAGATCTTCTTCTAAATCATCATCAATATATATAAAACTCTTTTGAAGCTGACTGACAATCAACGCACAGCCTAAACTATAAGTCCTAGAGGTATGAAATTTGGAGGGTAGTATCCTTATATAGTGTAGGGGTGCACTAAGAAAGGAATTTTGAAAAGTCACACTCTAAAGGGTCTAGAACGCGAGCAACGCCGCGGGCGACGGCTAGTAAATTTATAAAAACTTTTAAAAAGTGACGTTACTGAATGATTAGCTCTCCGATATCGTGTAGATGTCGTATCGGTGACAGTGTGAATCTCCATCCCATTAAAAACCATCTTACCTCGACGCGGTAACTGATATTAATACGAATACAAAAGTAGGTCAAGGTGTACATTGTGCGTAGGTACGTAATGGGGTTACATTTTATCATGGAGGTATTATTGATCTGTATAATATCTGCTTCTGACAGCCGGAAATACGAACACAGACACCACAGACCGGTTTGTATAGTTGCAAAGTTTAATTATTTATTATTTACTAGCTTCCGCCAGCGACTTCGTCCGCGTTTGATCCCGTTGAATTTTCGGGATGAAAAGTAGCCAATGCTATTATGACTATTAAGAGAGAAGAAATTAAAGGCATGTTGGGGCATGTCAGGTCCCGATTCGCATACATTTGGTTAGTTTCACGAAAACGCAAAATAAAGTGATTATTTGATGTAAACAACATTGAAAAAGATGATTTTTTTTAAGTAAAATAGTTAATACCTTATGATTCTCGATGCTTTATAATTACATTGTTACATTTTTGAAAACTGCATTGTAAGTTTATTGTAAAAAACAAAGTTCCATCATTGCTAGTTTATGGCTGGAGCAGACCGGATGCGTATATCTACGTGTATACGTCGTAGTCACGTCGCAGTCACGCGCGTAGTCAAAGTTGTAATGTATGAAACTATTACAACTCAGTAACTACGCGCGTGACTGCGACGTGACTACGACGTATACACCTATACGAATCCGGTGTGCTCGAGCCTTTAAAAAAAATCGGGACCTGGGCTCCATCCAATTTTCCCTAGACCCTTTAAATTTGAATTTGAATTAATGCCTACATACTCACAGCACAAAACGAAAACATAAAAGTATTTAAACGGGTTTATCCCTGTTATCTTATCACATGATATATTTCACGCAGGATATAAAACACATTAGAGGTGTGCGCCTGCAAACTTGTATTACAATTCTTATCTTATGTTGCAGAATTGCTTTTTTGTGACAAATGACGTAGGTAGCTTTAGTACAGTCAGTCTCAATAAGATGTTAACAAATCAAAATCTCACCCACTAATATTACCTACTAGCCGTCGCCCGCGGCGTTGCTCGCGTTCTACCCTTTAGAGTGTGACGTTTCAAAATTCCTTTCTTAGTGCACCCCTACACTATATAAGGATACTACCCTCCAAATTTCATACCTCTAGGACTTATAGTTTAGGCTATGCGTTGATTCTCTGTCAGCTGCAAAAGAGTTTTATATATATTGATTGATGATGATTGATGATGATAGAGGTCAAAGCTTAGGTGTTTAGATGTGTGTGTTTCAATCTGCAGCGACGTTTCACTAAGTTCAACTATACGTTCAAGTTGAAATAATTGAACCAAATAAATATATAATATACGAATAAATATATAGGTATATTATAATAAAACGAATATCTGTAATTACCTGGATTACAGTCTAATTTTTATATCCCGAAAATCAGCAGGATCAGACGGGACGTGGACAAAGTCGTGGGAAGCACCTACTTTACAATAATATCTCTCGTTTCTCCAAATCAGAGCTCTACAATAATAAGTAGGCATTTCATATAATTGACTCAGCAGGTTGATTACTTACCCCCCCCCCCCCGCTCCTAACCGCGCGAAGTAATCGCATTGTATCCAGAGCCCGAGTCTGTGTTTATTTTGAGTCATATAAAGAAACATGCATAGTTACAACAAAGAAATCACAATAAAAATTAAAATCTAATATATGACAACAAAATAGGTCGTCACTCAGCATAAGCTGTAGCAGCAGGTGTGCTGCTACAACGCTGGTATTATGTGACGCCAATGCGTACGCCGGCAGCAACGGCGGTACACAGCGTTATACTTATTTTAATATAGGCAATATCTTAACGTATAGGTAACATAATATAAATTAAAATTTCACACATTTTGACTTTCGACTCGAGTATAGCACACGAAATATTGTTGAGAATTGCACAACTCCCAAATCACCCGCTGGAGGCGCTCATCCGGGTTTCATACAAAATTTATCGAGTTGAAAGTCAAAACAAATGCACAGACTTGGGACTCAGTCCGGTCAGTGTGCTTACCACCCAGCAATGCAGTATCTTTGTTGTATCTATTGTAAGAAACTGCTCTGCGGCACGAAAGCCTTCGTCCAACCGAGGAAGCACGTACTTCGTAATATTGTTTTATTTCAAACCACAACAGTCAGCTGTTTGTGTGAAGGATGCCTGTAGCTAGTATCTTCTCTTCTTCTTCTTCTAAATATATAAAACTCTTTTGAAGCTGACTGACAATTAACGCACAGCCTAAACTATAAGTCCTAGAGGTATGAAATTTGGAGGGTAGTATCCTTATAATATAATAATAATATTATTATTATTATATTATCCTTATATGGTGTAGGGGTGCACTAATAAAGGAAAGAGAAGTCGCACCCTAAAGGATCTAAAATTAGAGTCAAAGATTTTAACTAAATAATGCGTATGCTGCTACCACGCGAGCAAAGCGCGGGCGACAGCTAGTAGTATTATATGATCTGTGTAGCAATTTTATCCTCGGACAGTATATACCTACACAGTTTGCTTTGAAGGATTTCGTTAGATAGCTACACCTAGGTTTTTTTCGCTGCGTTGTTTCTACAAACGCTAGAATAGAAATTATAATTTTAACAGAAATACGAATTAAAACAATATTAACAGGGAAAGGAAATATTTTCTAAACGATAACTCACGTGACTAATCTCTTAGACTCACTTCATTTTTATATTGATTCAAATAATATTATTAAAAAAATAAATGTCACGTTAACAAACCAGATTTTACATAAAATACAACGTAATATTGCAGCAATATTTATTTCTTTTTCCGCTTATTTTTTGAGATGTTAATAAAATAAATAAAACACTTTTTATCAAGAAACCAATTTCTCTTCGTCGGCGCCAAAACATCTATTATAGTACAATACGGACAATAATAAGTTGGGTAATCTAAAACGTGGACCACAAGTACCCGGATTTTGAATTCCTGACTTATGAGTCAGGAATTCAAAATGAGAGAATGATGGATTTTCTCTTCAAAACCTGAAACGATTTTTCACATTCAGAAAAACTACTTTACACACATTTATTCCAATGGCTCACACTTTGTGCTACGACCTAAGTATTATTGTTTAAAATTTCACCAAAATTAAACAATAATACTCACGACAACACAGGAAAAACTATTAAAATAAAAATGCTGTGTTGTTTCAAAAAATGTGAAAACTGGAATCCACCGATATGGCTTAGATATAATATTTTAAAATGCTTTTGAATTGGTACTTAATTTGACATTTTGACAGTTCTCAAGACTATGAAAAATTTATGAAAGTTGTAGAAAATAGGCAATAAAGCATGTTTTAATAAATTCATAATCATGTATAACCAACATAACCATTATTGGGAACGTTATATTATGGCCAAATACTGAAACGTCACTCAAATTTAAAATTGCTCTGCCTCTGTTTGACATTACTCATTTGTAACAGATGGCAATAATTTAAACATGAACTTAATATAAGTAGCGTTTGAGTATTCGGTCGTGAGTTACGTCAATTTGTATAAAAAGGTTAAAATATAAGCTCTGAATACTTCTAAAATGCTACATACTATAGTTTTATTGTTTTAAATGGTAGGTTTTCATACTGTATCGGAATAAATCCGGTTGCTTATGGTCCCGGCCTTTAAGCAAAGATTGAATCCCTCCCTGTCCCGGCGTGTCAGCGCGTGATTACGGCGCCAAATTGATGAAGCCATAGCACAATGTATTTCCAAAACACTCCTTTTGTAGCTTCCTCTGCGGTTATTACGGTATACGTAAAGCAGGAGATTGCGTGAATCAGAGTGATGCTAAAGCTACGTGCAAATAGTTAAATTTTTGGAACCATTACTGTATGCAAATTGAACTATCTCGTATGCAAGATCTTTTAATTCGCAGTAAAATATATCAATATTCTTGGACATTTTACACAATGTTCTCTAGTCCCAAACTAAGCAAACGTTGTACTATAAGAACTAGTTTGCTATTATACTTTTTATTTGTAAATACATTATGTACTTATAATAAATACATAGTAGCACCTAGACCTAGGAAGTAACATTATACTGTATTGGCCACACACAGAAATGTTTGTTATCTGTTGGGATTGAACCCACAATATCGGCCAACAAAAATAACAATATTGGATAGGTTAGTGACATTCTATTATTTTTATTTTAGTTTTAGAAGAATAAAACATGCATTTTTTCACAGTATTTCCATTGAACTGAATAAATGACGTTACTAACAAAACTGCACATCGTCAAAACTCCTAGTTCTATCCAAATAAAAGCAGTAAAACGTATCTGCTAAACAAAACATTTTATTCATCCGAATTGCTATTTTCTCAATTACAACCGACGACACGACACGACATCGTACAAACTAATCTGATTTATTTAGGCCCAATTTATTTGCTGCCAAAATGCAGATCTATAAAACTGATAAAACTAAGATCAGCGAACGATGTCAAATAGAGTTATGTCAAAATCTACGTTCAAGTTAGGTTACCTAGTTACTTAGTTATTACTATTGTTGTTTCTTGTAGGTATCTTTAATTTTCTATGTCCGTTCTGTATTTTCTGTGTGTATGTCAAACAAACTATCTATCTATCTATATCATCGACGAAATGCGCTAAGTTTAGTTTGAATTGCTCGCGTTTCACTGCAACAGGGAAAACTGACCCTTAGTACCAAACGCTTTCACACCTCGGCACCAGAACTTAGTTTCTTTTTAGAACAGACAGGCGTCATGGCTCAGTCGGTAGTAGCTCTGCCTTCCGTGCTGTGGGTCGTGGGTTCGATCCCCACTGAGAACAAACATTTGTGTGTTGTAAACATAGATGTTTGTTCTGTGTCTGGGTGTTTCTATGTATTATAAGTATGTATTTACAAAAAAAAATGTATGTGTGTATTCTATCAGCCATCTAGTTTCCATCGTACAAGCTTTGCTTAGTTTGGGACTAGAAAGCGTTGTGTTAAGTGTCCGTGAATATTTATTTATTTATTATTTATTAGGCTTTTTTCCTTACAATTCTGAGGAATTGTACGGAATTAATGAAATTAATGAGGAATGAGAATTAATGAGGAAATTAATGAGGAATGCTCTATACCTACGTTTTGGAGGTGGGCGTTGATAGTTACGACACAGTTTATAACTATTGTAGCTATCATCGTCCTTTATTTTTATTATTGTTTTCATTGTATTTTTGTTCCAAATAAATATTTTTTGATTTTGAATACATTTTTATTCTATCAACAGACATGTCGGTGTCGTTTAGATGTCACAATCGGCCAGTGTGCAAACACACAATGTTGTGAGAGCGCCATGCGGCACTTCGACCGCACTCGTGCATTTTTCACAGCAGTTGAAGCATTCTGTGCACGCGATCCCAATACAAGCCGGCCTGCGGGTAGTGAAATATATTTGAACTTTGTCTAACGGGTTAGTCAGCTCCGCACGTATTGACCTTGTCTTTCCAGTAATGCGAGTAAGCTCGTATGAGTTAGTGGCGAACTCTAGTGACGGAGTTTATAGGCCGCCTTAAGGCCTCCGTCATGGCTTAGCGACTGTTAGAGCGGGGATGCCGGGTGCACTAAGAAAGGAATTTTGAAACGTCACACTCTAATACCGCGTTCACACTATGCCATTGTCGTTGCCGGCATGAATGCCGCGATTAATTCCGGAATGATTGCCACAGCAACATCGCCTTTATTCCTACACCGCGTTCACACATGCCCATGCCGCTGCCCGAATTATTGCCGCGATTAATTCCGGAATTATTGCCACAGCAACATCGCCAAGTTCATGCCCTAGCTCTTTAGTGAGAATAAAGGCGATGTTGCTGTAACAGTAATTCCGGAATGAATCGCGGCATTCATGCCGGGCATAGTGTGCACGCGCTATAAAGGGTAGAACGCGAGCAACGCCCCGGGCGACGGCTAGTATATAATATTAGTGGGATAGTTGAATTATACCTTTTAACAGTCATCATAGCTAAGTCGGTAATAGCTCTGCCTTCCGTGCTGTGGGTCATGTGTTTGATCCCCATCAAGAACCAACATTTGTGCCTGGCAAATGGATATTTGTTTTGTCTGGGTGTTACTATGTATATAAGTATGTATTTACAAAAAAAATTAAGTATTCTATCAGGTGGGTTACTCTCGACCACAGTTCCAATCCGGATCCATAGATTTTGACAGAAGTCGTGTAATTTTTCGGTACAAAATGACACAAAATCTGTCAAAATCCCGATCCAATTTGGATCGGAGGTGGTCGGGAGTAGCCCTACAGCAATCAAGTTCCAATACTACAAGCTTTGTTTAGTTTGGGGCCAGAGGGCGTTCTTAAATGTCCAAGAATATTTATTTATTTATTTATAACCGCCATATCATGAACTGGAACGACACTGGTAACTATAATTTTAGTCCTGTCAAATTAGTTTAGACAAAGGAACCAACGGAATCTTTAACCATTTCTGGGTTTTACAGAACAGAATCAGGTCCAATTTAACCATTTCAGGATTTGACATAACAGAATAAGGCCCAATTTAGCCATTTATGGATTTTGGCTGTATTTTTGTTGTCCAGTGACGCAACCCTCGTAGACGGTCTACGAGTTACGTAGCACTCACGTAGCCCGTTGCGTTCCCGTAGCTCTCTTATCTCTTATGTTTTGTTTGTGTCGTGTCGTGTGACCCTCGTTTTGTTTCACAACACCCTGTAGATAGCGGGTCAAAAAGGTGTAGTTATACTTTATAAACATTTATTTTTATAATTTGATGTAGTTTTAATAAGTTTTCTATAATATTTTAATAAGTTTAAAAGTGCGAAACCACCTTACGCTAAAACCAAGTTAAAAGGCTTGAAACTTATTATGCAAATAAACATATCTTGTATATAAGACTGACATTATATAATCTGACCAAGAGGCAGACCACCCGCCCGATGGTCAAATGACATAGTAGAACTGGCTGGGAATCACTGGACAAGACTCGCAAGGGACCGAAAAGAGTGGCGTAATAAAGAGGAGGCCTATACTCAGCAGTGGGTGCAAACGGGCTGAAATGATGATGATGATGAAGACTGACATTGAAATTTTTAAAAGCATAATAATTATGTAGTAGAAAATTCTATTTCTTGTTACTTCTAGTAAGTTCTTGAGTTAAAAATCTAGCCAAATGAGTCAAGTAACTAGATCTAATAACTTACAAAATTCTAATTCTAATTTCACACTATTTGGTGTTACTACACCTTATGAAGTTCCACAAAATATCTATGTACACTTATATAATAACATGTTTGTTTTTATATACGGATTTATGATTATGCGACTGTTATGAACTAAGAGGGTGTATTGAGGCGCGTTACCTATTTTGTGTGACGCGTAAAAAAATATGTATTTCATTATTTATAATTTTTTGGTAGAGATAATCGAGCTATCTTTTTAAAATAGTTTTTTTTTATAACTACCTCTAAGAATTTGTATACTGAACTATACTGAAAGTATATTAGGTTGTCAAATTTGACAGCACTAAAAATGTTGCTGTCCCTTTCTCGTAAACTGAAACGACAAGGACGGCTATAGTTTTAGAGCTGTCAAATTAAGTTTAGAAAAATGCATTTTGGTAAGTATTTTAATATCTAGTAGTGATAGTAGAATGTCAAAATAGCTAGAAGGACTGGTATTCTACATGACGGACAGAGGTCATATAGGTAGAAAAAAAGAAGAAGAAGAAAGCCCCAAGGTACTATTTTAGTACTTCAGAAAACAACGCACTTCGCACGCGATCTCCATAACAATTTGAGTGTACCGTTTATTCTCCGAATCAGGGAACCCTGGAACGTGCTTACAATAAATTGTACTGAACACTGCGTACCGAAACATCCCTAATTGCTAATTAAAGATGGTAACATTCATTATAGAATCTTTCTTAAAGATATAAATTAAAAAAGCTCGACGGGACGTCTGAATATTAAGGAATAGAATATTTTTTTAAATATGAATTTTTCATGATTATAACGATTAATCTTAAAGAATAAAATATTTTTTGATCAGTAGTTTTTGCTTGAAAGAGGAACAAACATTCATACATACAAACTTTCGCGTTTATAGTATTAGTATAATTTTGCGAACAATAATTAGCTAAATCATTATCTATTATCTGGTGTTTATCGTATTCAGCGCGGCAATGCAGCCAGTGTCTTGGGCACGCTTCCGATTGGTAAATTTGGACCAGTTGAGCTATCTATAAATCGTTTGCAATGGTTTGTAGATAGCTCAACTGTATCATGTGTATTTTTTAAATATTGGGAATATTGTAAATACTGTATTAGTCGTAATTTTTTTTGTGAATAAATTCATATAGGTAGCTAAAGCATTATTTATCTTACCAAGATGAGTTATGGTTGATATTCGCTGTCAGTTTAAGCTCCATTTACAACGATGTAATCAAAATGAGGTATTTCTCAATTTATTCTGGTAATAAGCTTATTATTAAGTCGATGAAATGAAGCTTTAAGCTCCACCTGTCGAATCGAACATCATATTTTACGAGCTTATATTGCACATTTCATGAAAAATTCAAAATGACTATAATTTGGAAGTTTTCAAGAGTAGAGTGAATAGGTATCTTCTAGGTAAGCGTGCTACATCGTCGACCACATCATCGCTTAACATCAGGTGCAATTTTGATCAAACGGTGGCTTATATAAAAAAAAATTAAAAATGAATTTGTGGAAAAAAGTTTACGACACAGAACGGACATAATAAAAGAAGTAATCATAAAAACTGTAAAAAGTAAAAAAAAAATCGATAAACAAATAATATTCCTGGAGTTTCCGCACAACGCCTTCTGGTGCCAAACTAAGCAAAGCTTGTACTATGGGAACTAGATTGCTGATAGAATACATATTTTTTTTGTAAATAGATACATACATAAAATACATAGTAACACCCATAATCAATCATCATCATCATTATTAACCTGAAAAAAATATTATGGCCCTTTTTCCATTGATTTCCCACTACCTTAACAACTTCGTCGATCGGTCGGGTGCCTGCACTTCGCCTCCCGGTTCACAGTCGCCATAAATACATATTATAGTCCAGTTAAGTATGTTGATGAGAAGAGCCGAAGACCGGGCTCAGTAGCGCGTCTTGGGAGAGACCTACGTCCAGGAGTGGACCGATATAGGTTGATGATGATGATGAAAGTATGTTACTGGCTTGTAAAGATTTGGCACAGTCCTTGTTAGGCCAATTGTAGCGTAATACAGGATGTTTGAAAACAGCTGTGTGATACAGCATGTCCGGACGTCACAGCCGGAGATCAAGCAACCACAACAGGAAATGAAGCGATGGGTACAATCCCCCTGTATAATGCTGACATAGTTACGAAACTACCTACTCAAGTAAAGGTCTTAAGGATTAGGTTCCAGGTTCGACTCTTGCTCGATTTTTAACATTTGAGATGACATAAATAATACTTTATTCGCAAAGAAAATTACAACTAATACAGTATTTACAACATACACGTGAAACAGTTGAGCTAACAAACCGTTGCAAACGATTTATAGATAGCTTTCAAATTAAATTAAATAAGAGATGATAATTATAAAAATCTTTATTATAATTAGGCCTGCAATCCCCTTTACTGCTTAAGCATTTTCTTCCTTTAAAAAGTACTAAATTTTATTGTTGTAATTTTCTTTGTGAATAAACAGTGACATTAAAAATAAATATACCTATCTGAAATGACTACGGGGCAATGTTTTGCTATAGGTGATGGTTATCACTTAACATCAGGTGGGCCATCTGCTTGTTTCATCAGCTAGTAGTATTAAAAAAAACATTGTATCGTGAAATAGTTTTTTTTCTAAAGTTCATTATTGCTAATACAAAAATAATGTATTGTTATTCTGTCATACATTCAACTTTCCATTTATTTATTAATGCATAACAAAAGAAAGATACAGGGTACCAACTTCATTTAAAAAAAACTCAAAAGCATGAGGAACTAAAACTAAAAAAAAGTATAGCTAAGTAATCAACCTTACAGGGCACGTTCTCATTGCACTTGCTCTGTGAGGTAATGCATTGTTATAGGCAGAAGTTACTACTTAACATCAGGTGAGCTATGAGCTTGTTCCATTACTTTTATCATAAAAAAAAACTACTTAATATCCTAACCGACACGAAATAACAACGTTGCTATGATACTTAGTACACCAGAGATAGGCCTTAAGTCCTGTCTACAAATTGTACCCATGTACCAGTCTTGCATCTAATGTTAAAGCCGGAATCGATCAGTTCAATCGGGTCCGCTGTCCTAGGACTCTGTTGGATCTTGTAGTTGAGAAGGATGTCATGTAACAGCACTTTGATTTCCATGAAGGCAAACCTGATTCCTGTAGACAAATACACCACCATTTTGTAATTACCAAAACAAAAAAAAAAATATTTAAGGACAGTTGCAGCAGTTTACTTTTGGGATTAGCACTTCCAAGATTTTTTTAATATTTAACTTTGACCAAGTTATCGAGGTTTGTTTTTAACCAAAATCCTGCACAATTTAGTTAGTATTGCGCGAAATGCGCAAGCGGCGCGTTCGGGGCGAGACAGAAAATTATTAATGGGGCTTGGGTCAGTAGACTCAGTAGTAGGCGCGTTCGGATAACGAGTAGGTAACTAATTATTATTCTTTTTTTTAGATATTTTTTTATGTTAATAATTTTGAGTTATTGCTACCTAAATTTGATCAGTAACAGACACTGAGAATACGGTTTTTTTTGGTAGTTACAAAATAGTGGTGTATAAAAACCACTTGAAGTGATGATAAGATGATGAATAAGAAGGTAGGAGGCTTAGGTAGGTAATACAGTACCAATACTTACCAATACAGTTCCTAGGTCCCATCCCAAAAGCCATGAAGGTGAACGGTTTGATCTTGTGCTTGTTTTCCTCGGAAAACCTGTCAGGGTCGAATTTGAGAGGATCCGGGTGGTATTGTGGATCCAGGTGTATTGAGTTGCAGCTGTTGTATATCCAGTCACCAGGTTTCAGCTGGAAAAGGATAGTTATCGTAATTCATCAACAGCTATCATCATCATATCAAAAAGCAAGTTCCAGGACTTACAACATAAGGTTTGGCTCCTTCTCTTGGAGGTGGCAGCTGGTAAGTTTTGACACAGGCCCTGTCGAGGATGATAGCTGGTGACCATCTCCTCAACGTTTCTAAAACATTTTGTATGTAAAAGTGACAAAACCAAAAAAAAGTATCTAGAATCATTTGTTCAGTAGAGCTGCAATCGACCTGGAGACGACCACACAGATCATAAAATGATCTGTGAAAGATTAACAGCTATTACAATTTGAAAACAAACAGGATCAAGGATATACCGTTCACCACACAGTCCAAATACTTCAGCTCCGCCATATTGTCATTAGTCAGCTGTCCATGTTCCTCCTTAAAAGTTTTGATCTCCTGGTGCAACTTCTCCTGGATGTCAGGGTTGAGGGCCAGCTCATGGACGCACATCACTAGCATGGATGCTGTGGTTTCAAAACCAGCGACGAAGAAAAGGAAGGCTTGGCTGGTCATCTCTTCGATGGTCCACTCTAAAAATAAATAAGCTCTTTGAATGAAAAATTGATTTTAATTTGGGAAAGATGTACCGTTAAATTCTCATCGCAATATCAACTGTAGAAATCTACTGGACATAAATACCTGTTATATTCCAAAAACTGTTTCAAGATAATAAATACGAACACAGTACATACAAGAAACAGCTTTTTATAGTCACTTGTAAAGTTAGAATACATATCTGCTACTTAACCCTATTCAATACTCAACCACCCCTTACCCTATAAACATTAACGATCACTCAAGCTCCATATTTGAATCACACTCCCAGTCTTATCTCAGCACAATAACGAATAATAATCCTAGCCAAATTATCAATGGAATAGCTTCCGTAAATAAGCCGGATTATCACCCAGGCTTCTATCATCACAATATAATGAGAATTAAATGATATTCATATGTGAGGAGAAGTTAAACGCCAGCTCGTCTCTGTCGTTTCTGCAGGTTCCAATTTTGGTTGGAGGGGGGAGGCTTTCACCCAGCTGGGTTTGCCCTGACATATCCTGATGCACCCTTAGGTAACCCCTATGCTTCCAAGGGTGGGACAGATGTGAAAAGGTGGGGAAAGTATGGTGGTAGTACTTCCCCGGACCAGTTCACAAAGAGATCTATACTAGCTGGTTTGGAGTTATTCAGTCTACTTTACCCTTGGAAGTTTCCATGAGGAGTTGGATCATGTCCGGGCGATGGATGTTGTTACTTTCGCGATGCTTAATCGTGTTTGACACGACGTCGTTGAAGAACTTGTACATCTTCTTAGGCTGCAGTTTTAGGCCGAGTTTCTGAAATTATGATAAGCCTATTAAAAAATGCTTTATTTAAATATGGAATTAAAAGCCTGAAGAAGTTCAGACATACCGAATTTCTGCCACTGAGCAGTGAAGCTCGCATTGCTCGTCTTTACTTGACGTGTATGGATGCCGGTACATTACAAGTGAGATAGACACTCCTCAGAATGACGGAAGCAGTTCAGTTCTTTAAACACGTCCTCAACGAACGTGTACTCTGAGGTAATGCATGTTAGCTATGCGTGCTAACGAGCCATATGCTTTTTGCATCAAACAATATAATATACAGTACCTTGGTCAATGCTGGAAACTGATCAGACAAAAAAGCCACGAACATCTGACGAAAGTTGAAGTTCAAGGCCTTCTGCCCGGTCTGAAAGAACTCATTCTCTTTATCCTTGAGGGAGTTGACCTGGAGTCCGAAGCTGGCAGAGGCGATGACGTCGTTGGAGTACCGACGCATCAGGTCGTCCACGTTTATATCCTCGGAGAGGTGGTCTGTAAGACGTAAACATGTAGCAGTCACCAATCATTAGGTGATTGTGACTAGGCTTTTGTGTTATGGGTACCAGTAGTTACAATAGCGTCACTAAGAGACTAGAGACAGTACTGCAAGGTCAAGGAGTTGAACCTGCTCTCCATTTGCCAGCATTAAAAGTTCATAAAATACTTGTTGCATAATCCCTTGAAGTTTGTAATTTTTACCAAAAACTGAAAAATGTTCATGGATTGCTCGTAATAATAACCTTTTGTCTAGAGCCGGGACCGACAGTTTAACGTGCCCATCGAAGCACGCAAGCCCTCAGATGTAAT
The DNA here is from genome assembly GCA_918843925.1 of Eulithis prunata. NCBI lineage: Eukaryota > Metazoa > Arthropoda > Insecta > Lepidoptera > Geometridae > Eulithis > Eulithis prunata. The sequence goes on along the minus strand of OU974014.1, from coordinate 910,528 downwards.
TGTCACCAACGGTCACCCATCCTAAAAGCGACCGCACAAAATGTCGTTTATAACTTAGATGATCGGTGAAGATTGCCTCAGCAAGCTACACCACGAGCGCTTGTGATGATGATGTCAAGTTACCTTTCAAATGCCCAATAATGTTCTGGCTAATCTCTTGTATGAATTGCATCATGTGCCGCATTTTGGAGCCGGTGAATGCTGGACTGAGGGTGGTTCGCATATCTCTCCATTTCTCACCTGGAAGTGATACAGAATGATTTTGTGATTCTACAGAACAGGTTGATTTCTTTTCCACCCATTGAAAGATAAAAAAGTTTGTGTTGTTTTATTTGCATGCCTAATATCGCCTATGTCCAGCAGTGGACTTCTACAGGCTGATATGATAATAGTTTGGCAGTGCAACCGGTGCTATGACCATAGAGAGACGGTAAGGGGCCATCTCTACGAGAGTGTATAGAAATAATCGGCACGACGATAATACCGCCGCGATTCACTCGCTCGTGGAGATGGCCCCTATTTTTGTTAGGTATTTTTACAGCGTGGTCGTCCGAAATCGTGGCCGTCCGGGATGATGCCAAGTTATTATCCACGTTATATGACATGAGAAGCCATATTAATTCTTCATGCGATAGAAAATACATTGACAACAGCATGTAGAGTTGGTATAACTAGATCTATAGCATTGACCAAAATAGAAATAAATACACTTATTATCAGAGACAGATAAAAACCACTGACCTCCAACATAAATACTTCCCCAGTCAAATTATCATTCTACAGTAGATACGCATAATAATGTAAAAATAATGTCAAATAATAATTGTGACTATTGAAAATGACATTTCCATAGATTCTGATTAGTTTTCTGTTCTCTAGCGCCAGCAAAATGTCAACAAGGCCTCAGAGCCGCGAGTCTGTGCATGTTTGGACTTTCGAAAAATTTTGTATGAAACCCGGATAAGTACCTCTAGGGGGAGATTTGGGAATTGTACAATTCCCAACAAAATTTCTCGCTTTGCGAATGCGTTTGCGTGTGCGTGTGCTATACTCTAGTCGAAAGTCAAAACAGATGCACCGACTCGGGGCTCTGGTTTCAAGGACAGTGTGAGTCGAGGATGCTACAAATAGAGTAATTGATCGTAACGAGCTTGATTTGCGAAGTGACATTGAGAGCGCCCTCATGTAATCAATTGTGTGACTTATATCGTATCGGAGACATCCCGTCATAGTATAAGTTGTATGTATGGCGAATATCCCGTCTCAGCTAGGGGAGCTGGGAGTCAATTCCACTAGCAAACTGGCCAACGCAGTTGAACCGTACTTTTTTCATTTTTAGGTTATTCCGTATTCTACTATCAAACTTTGACAGTTGAAACGCAGAACCGTAGCTTTTCATCTGTTTTAGGCTGTTTTGATCCAGCTGCACACTACTGCACAGTAACATTTCAGCTAAGCTGAAGAACAATCGAACTATAGTTGGAACTAAATAGAACGTCAACCGTTGTAAATAAAATTGTGCCCCTGCTTTTGGGCAAATGCAAGAGTTTGCTACATTTGGCGGTAGGTGGTTGGTATTCAACATGTTACAAGGCTTTCGGGCGAATACTCAAACGCTACTTATATTAAGTTCATGCTTAAATTATTGCCATCTCTTACCAATAAGTAATGTCAAAGAAAGACAGAGCAATTTTAAGTGGGGTTTAAATTTGAACACTACTAACCACTACACGTGACACTACTAACCAGTTTTTTACGATGTTTTTTTTTTACTTTTTGATTTTGACTTTTTGCCACTGGATTATGTATCTTCAGTAAGTTAATTTAACCAACAAAGTCTTGAAGCACTATTTTACCTCTCATGGCGAACAGGCTCGCCCCAAACAAAGGGTCTAGATCCTCAGAAAAAAACTGTTTGTGGTCAACGAAATGGTCGAAGTCTTTGACTGTAGTGAGTCTGATCAGTTCCGGATCACGGATGAGGATGATAACGTTTGTGTTTTCCATGTAAGCGACGTACCTGTAAACAGAAACAATGCTTTTAAGAGATCTAGAAATGTAAGGTAAAAAAGTAATAATTAAATAAATAAATATTCACGGACACTTAACACAACGCTTTCTAGTCCCAAACTAAGCAAAGCTTGTACGATGGAAACTAGATGGCTGATAGAATACATACATACATTTTTTTTTTGTAAATACATACTTAGAATACATAGTAACACCCAGACATAGAACATCTATGTTTGCCACACACAAAATTAAATGTACCTATGTTCTCGGTGGGGACCGAACCCACGACCCACAGCAGTGAAGGCAGAGCTACTACCGACTGAGCCATGACGCCTGTCAATATTATTTCATTATTTCTGAGTGTAGTAGACTTTTTTTTTTTTTTTTTTTATGATCATAGTAATGGAACATCAGGTGAGCTATCAGCTTGTTCCATTACTTTTACCATAAAAAAAAACAAGCTAATAGCTCACCTGATGTTAAGACAATTAATATAAAAAAATAACATACCTTTCATTGGGAAACGCCTTATAAACCTCATCAATATCTTTAAAAATATGTCTCTTCTGCACCGTTGAATAAAAAGCGTTGCCAAAAACTGGCCACCCCTTCAAATACTTTATACCATTACTTTGTAAATAGTAATGCAGTTTCTTATAACTATAAATATAGTACACAACGAGAGTAGTAAACAAAAATACTATTATCTCAAGCAACATGTTGGTTGTGTGTTCACTGACCGAATGATATCACTGGGACTAAATTGGCTTTAAAAACTAGAAGTAGACACATACCTACCAATACGCGAGCTATACAGCAACGATAAATCAGAGATATAGGTACAGTCAGCAATTAAAAGCTTTGGTCGCGATGGTAACGCACTACGCTGCGGTATGCGACGTGCAGCGACGGACACATAATCGGAAAACGTCTAGTATGGTATCTTGTTCCGTCGCAGTCTGCGTCAGCGGTGAGGAGCAAACGCGGTACTCTGCGTTGAGCCGCATACCGTAGCGTTTAGCGTTACGATCGCGGAAACGCTGCTTTAGTCGACAAAATATATTTTAAAAAATCCAAGTAAATGTAGTCTGAAAATAAAATGTTGTAACAAGCACTTTAGAAAGGCTTAAACTAGATTTGAGTCAGTGGTTGTTTAAGATCATTGGTTTAGAATAGAATAGAATAGAATGTTTTATTTTGTTATTTTAGAGCGAGGCCCTATTAGTGCGTTGCGTTGCCTCGTCCCTATGGATCAACGCATTGTATACGTTGCGTTTACCTAGTAATACGCGATGCAACACAACGCAACGCAACGCACTAATGGGGCCTCGCTCTAAAATAACAAAATAAAACATTCTATTCTATTCTATTGTAAACCAATGATCTTCAACAACCACTGACTCAAATCTAGTTTAAGTGCCTTTCTAAAGTGCTTATTCTCATTGGACTTGCTCTGTGAGGTAATGCATTGTTATAGGCAGAAGTTACTACTTAACATCAGGTGAGCTATCAGCTTGTTTCATTACTTTTATCTAAAAAAAAAAACATCAAACAGGTTTCAGTATACAACTAATTTAACACATGCGTACCCGGGGCGACTCTACTAGTTACAAATAACTGTAGGTCACAAAACTGAGATAAAGGTAAAAACAAACAAACACTCCTATCAATTTTGCTTGTAACCATGACATTGTTATTCAAATTTGTATATAGATAAGATAATATTATTTTGATTGCTCGTGTATACTTGCTGCCGAAGTTTCTAATACAATTTTATACATTTAGGTAGGTACTCCATTAATAAACTCTGTGTAACGTCCTAATTGGACTTGCTCTGTGAGGTAATGCATTGTTATAGGCAGAAGTTACCACTTAACATCAGGTGAGCTATCAGCTTGTTCCATTACTTTTATCATAAAAAAAAAAGTTGAAGCAGTTACTGCTCCCGTATCGTAAACTCTGAACTGCTTTCGCTGCCCAGCATAATATCAAGTAACGAGGTACACTGGCTACAGATATACGAAAACAAGAAGCCTTTGACAGCAAAAAACGCGCTAAAACGCGCTATCACTATTTAGTCACAGAATACCTATAATTTAGTATGAAAACAGTTCAGAAAACTTGCCAGGTGGTTTTTATGAGATAACGATTGCCCTCCTGTGTTTTGTTTTTTGCATTGACATTGTTAGCCTGCAGGGACTAATAAAACGAGCGAACTTTAAATCAACCTGTATTCAATCACAATCACAATTTTAACACTTTTAGTGGGTACTAATTTTAGTACTTTACACCTCGACTACCGAACGAAGACTGGCGACATTCACCATGATTAAACCTAGGGTAAAGCAGTATGCATCACTAGCGCCATCTACCACCACTTATTAGCTATTCATGACTATTCATGACTTTATTCTGCTTTACCCTAAAATTGCAATATCAATTAAATTAGGTACTAAATTATTAACGATAAATTCTGAAATGATTATTTATTACTTAGACAAAATTAAATACATTTTATTACCGGCTAACTTATTGGTTTAACATTCGGCCATCCGACTTCACTTACACGTCCCCGTGTGACAGGATAGGTACATCTAAATACATGCAATTATTTTACAAAACAGATAACAGATACAATATGCTAACCTTGTTAATTACAAACTTTACTTTATTACATAATACAAAATCTTACAACTCTTTAGACAAATAGGCATCGACTATGCATATTAATCATGGTATTAACAGGCCGCTTCTGCCCGAAACACCATTTCACCAAAACTTGACAAAGGTTACATCTACCTTTGTTGTTTAGTGAAGGCCGCTTCTGCCTTACTAAACACATTGCTAATGGTTACAGGCTGCTTCTGCACTGACTCCCATTTTAACTAAAGACTTCTTCTGTCTTTATCATTAACATTAAAATCAACAAAGTTAACAACAAAATGTCACGACAACTACGTACTTTATTCACATAAATGGGACTGTTAATCATCATCAACGTTTTCGACATCGCTGTTTGTGCTATTAGAAGCAGAATCTTCATCTGGCCTACTAAAACTCATCCATGGCTTAATTTTATCTATCGCGACTACGGAGCTGTAACTACGACCACCTTTCCGAGTGATCGGTGTATCCTCAACCTGATATCTATCGTTATCGAACACCGATGTCACGCGGTACGGCCCTTGGTATTTAGGCACTAACTTACGACTTTGACCAGTCGACGGAATCTCTCTCTCAATGCTTACTAGGTCACCTATCTGAAATCTTTTCGGTTGGACTGCACTACGATCGTAACGGAGCTTTTGCTTTTCTTGATAACTAGTAATGTAATCATTAATTTTATCGCGAATTTCTTGAAGAGAATCAGTGGTATGGTCTTGATCGAGTGATGTTTTTACTCTACTCTCTACCGCCCCTGTTAATGAAGTACCAAAGAGAGCCTCCGATGGCGTTCGTCCGATACCTTTATTGTGGGTATTATTGAGGCCCCACTGTACATCATTTACAAACTGGTCCCATTTCTTTTCATCTTGACCCGCGCATTTAGCTGTGAGTGAATCAAGTAGAGTGCGATTATAGCGCTCTACTTGTCCATTTGCTCGTGGCGTTGCTACAGCGTTCAAGATATGCTTAACGTCCAGTCTATGAAGGAAATCTTTGAAATTCGCGCTAGTAAAAGACGAACCCCTGTCGGAAATAATCCTCTTCGGGACTCCAAAAATGCTGAAATACTCTTTCAATTTATCGATAACGATTGATGTTTTTGTGCTCTTAACCGGTTTCAAGATAATGAATTTAGTATACGCGTCAATGATCACTAACATATGAGTGTTACCTTTAGAACTTTTTACGAAAGGACCTACATGATCGATATGCAATGTAGCAAAAGGGGAATCAATTTTTGGTATCGGATGTAACGGAACCTTTCTTTTAGACCCGGACTTAGTATATGCACATTCGAGACAACATGCAACGTATTTCTTAACGAAACGTCGCATCTTACTAAACCAGTAAGTTTCCTTTACCTTAGCAAGTGTCTTATCGAAAGCGAAATGCCCTATATCATCATGGCATTGTTTGAGAATCTGCCATCGTACGCCTTTAGGTACTACCCACCTTTCCCCTTCATCTGTCAGACGGTACAATTTACCGTTTTTAACTACGTAATTTTTGCTAGTATCTATTACGTTAGCAGATTCTGGATCCTGTAAGATTGATATTTTACGCTGTATTTCGGAATCTACCTGTTGAACAGTACTCAGCCAGTTATTATCAGTAACAATCAAAACTTCATCCACTTTGTTCACACCGGAATCCAGTTGGTCGCCGGCTGGTGGATTTCGACTCAATGCATCGACATAAGCCATAGCTTTTCCGGGACGATAATCAATGGTAAAATTAAATTCTTGCATTGAAATCCACCACCTGGCGACCCTCGGGATTAGATCCCTCTTTAAAAAGGTTGCACGGAGCGAATTGCAATCGGTGAACACTTTAAAATCAATGCCTACTAGGTATACACGAAATCGTTGGAGTGATGCTATAAGAGCGAGAGTCTCAAGCTCGTATGCTGTCATATGCTGCTCGTCAGGCGTTGTTTGTCTGCTGTAATATGCAACTGGTCTAAGGACACCGGCTTTGTTCCTCTGCAGAAGTATACCAGCGATACCTATCTTACAAGCATCTGTGTGTAACTCGGTCAAAGCATTTGGATCGTACAACGCCAGAGTAGGTTTACGTAGCAATTCATCTTTTAATGTGTTAAAAGCCTTAACTTGCTCCGTACCCCAAAACCATTGTGCGTCCTTTTTGAGAAGGCAAGTCAACGGCTTTGCAATCATAGAAAAATCTTTAACAAACCTTCGAAAAAAACTACACAATCCGATAAACTGCCGAACGCCATGCTGGTTAGTTGGTTCGGGAAAGTCACGAACAGCTTCAATTTTTCGAGATCCTGGCTTAATACCCTTACCACTAAGCTCAAACCCTAGATAATCAACAGTCCTACTAAAGAAACAGCACTTGCTCAGCTTCAGCGTCAAACCGGCATTCTGTAACAGCAGCAGAACTTCCCGCAACTTCTGTAGCCCCTCTTCAATTGTTTTGGAAGGTATAATGATGTCATCCATGTAAGCTGAAGCGATATCTTTTGCGTTCCCAAGGACCAAATTGATCATCCGCATGAAATTAGAGGGAGCATTAGCCAAACCAAACGGCATTCGGTTAAACTCGAATTGACCGTCTGGCGTCACAAATGAGGTCTTAAAACGGTCTTCGTCCCTGATCGCAATCTGGTAGTACCCAGATGCCAAATCGAGAGTGGTATAATATTCATACCCCGCAAGATCGTCCAACTGATCATCTATCCTTGGCAAGGGAAAATTTTCCCTAAACGTTTTTCGGTTCAAGGCCCTATAGTCGACACATAACCTAACGTCACCCGTTTTCTTTTTTACAACCACTATGGGACTAGCATACGGCGACGTCGACGGCCTTATTATGTCACATTCGAGCAACTCTTCTACCATACCGCGAACCCTAGTCCTTTCACTTACTGGCAATCTATAAGGTCTATAAACCACTGGTTCGTCATCTTTTAGATTAATCGACATTTCTACCACACCAGTTTTACCTAACTCCTGCAAGTTAAACGCAAAACAATTTCGATATTCGTTTAGCAAATCAACCAAGGATTCAGTGGTTTTATCGTCTAACCCTCCGTCAGAATTTATGTCGTCCTTTGATATGGCCTGTCGAGACTCTGAAACGTCAATTCGTAAAACATCACAATCGTTCACGCTCTCGGACGTTGGATCAGCTTGATGACATCTAGCTATTGTGGTACCTTTATCTATGAGGAAGGGCTGAGACGATAAACCTTTAATCAGTGCTGCTCCTGAGCCACTAACGACTGAGAACAATCCTTGAACGAGATAGTGTTCTTTTCCAAACTGAAACCTATTACTTCCATCAATATAAATCTCCCCAGTATAGCTTGGTTCGGTCTCAAACTGTACTAGAGTAAGTCCATCAACTTCAGTATCTTCAGAGCAAATCAATTTTATTTTTGGCCTAACCGAACGTATGTGAAGAAAGACGTTGTCCTTTTCAATTACGATGTGAGGTTGCTCTGTAAAAGACCTACCAATCAGCAATGGTTCCTGTAAGAAATGGTCTGGTACGACGAGGACATCAACGCAGGCCTTAGCACCATCAATCTGAATCTCAATGTTACATTTCCCCAGTGGTTGAACAGAGGAATTACCGAACCCTCGAAGTGTTGGCAGCGGAGTGTCAGTCTCCCAGTGGGTGCCTATACTCGAGACTTCTGAAACTTTGATGAGCGTCGCAGAACTACCAAAGTCAATGAAGCAAGTTTTTGGAACACCGTTAACGAGTGCTTGCTTATGATATTTGGACACACTAGAGTCCGTACCTGCCACTAACAAGACCGGCTTAGACGAATTACTGCTACTACTGCCTACACTGTTTTTGTTTTCATTGCATTTATCAGTACTATGTCCGAAACGAGAGCACTTGTCACACTTAATAATTGGTTTCGGGCACTGAGATTTGTAATGACCAATTTGGGAACAGTTAAAGCATTGTATTGTTCGTTCCTTAACTTCTTTATTTACAGAATTCCTATCCACCCTATTATCATTTGGGCGCATTCGCTTTCTATCGACGTTATTGAAACTAACAATATTTCGAGCACTTTTTAAGTAAGGCAGTAGCTGATCTGGTGTACTAAAGCGAGCTGCTTCTGCGCCCAAACGAACACTACGGTCATCGATTCCGAATATGATACAGTCTACTGCCTTTTTACCTTCAATTCCACAACGATTCAAAAGCACTACTTTGTCGTAGAAGTATTCCTCTAAAGAGTCATTGAACTTCGCACGTTTGCCTAACATTGTTGTGAGTAACTGCCCATAATTATCGTCACTAGGAAATGCTAACTTCAATTTTTCTTGCCACTCTGGCCAAGTGTACATTACAGTAGTTAGACCTTCGTACCACTTTTGTGCATGGCCCTTCAACTTAGGTAAAGCAAAGTGTATCGTTTGTCTTTCTGTCCAATTATAGATTAACGCGCACTCATTTACTTTATGAAGCCATATATCTATGGTTTGTTCTTTATGAGCGGGATCAAATTCAGGGATTGTATTTCGGTTAGACAATTTATCATTAATCGCGTTGCTACCTATTGATTGAAGTGCCTGCACAAGTTGTGTTAAAATAACATTATCCGTTAACGAAACATCGGTACCTGATATCGTCGCTCTACCTGGCGGAGCGGACCTCACAGCGCTGCTTGGCTCGCGTAGTTCTCCGGTGTTTGCAAGCTCTGCATTCTCGATGCGGTGACTGGGTGAGCGCAAACTTGACCTGCTGCGGGCACGGTTGCTAGCGGAGCCGCGCTCCCGTTCATCTGCAGGGCGGCGCGCACACTGGCTGGTTGGACTGCGTATCCGACGGCTGACTCGGCTGCGCGCTCTCAGACTTGATGGACTCGCCGATAGCTGCACGGCTGCATCGCGCATCCGCTCGTCTACCTCATTTCCACGCACCCTCGGGTTGGATCGGTTGCTGAACCGCTGCGGTGTCAGGCTCCGTCGACGGGGGCTGGGTCGGCTCCCAGATCGCTGCACAGTGGGGCTTCGCAGAAGACGGCTGGCTTGACTCCCAGACCGCTGCGTAGCTGGACTGTGCTGATGACGGCTGGCTTGACTGCCAGGCCGCTGTGTTGTTGGAGTCACCGCACGATGACTGCGTCGGCGGTCAGGCTGCTGCGTCGTTGGGGTTTGCTCGTGACGACTGGCTTGGCTGCCAGACTGCCGCCTAGTTGGACTTCGCAAGCGAAGACTGGCTTGGCTGCCAGTTCGCTGCGTCGCTTGAGTCCGTGCGCGATGACTAGCTCGGCTACCGGACTGCTGCGAAACAGGGCTCCGCTGATGGTGGCTGGCTGGTCGCTCTAGCCGACTGACTTGCGCTACCCGATCCAAAACAGGACTACGGGAGCGATGGGTGCTGCTGCCCTTGGAGCCATGCGACCGGCGTCTACGGCCACGTGACGGTCTTACTGTAGAACCATCCTCAGTATCCATTTTCTGCATAGCAAAAAAGAAAAGCCACAGAATTTCGTAAAACAATAGTAGGTAATAAGGCTACAATAAAACTCTAAAATACCTACTCAGGTAAAATAAAATCACTATGTGGGTACTTCGAAAAAAATAAAACTTGTCATTCAAAATAAAGTTATCCGAAGATACAAAGTTGCTTATTGGAGCAAATCAATGCTCTAAATCATGCATTTAAGATCTGATAACTATTATTTTTAACCACCTTGTGGGTGCAGTAAAGTAAGTAGACAATGTAACTTACCAATCCCGCTTCTGATTTGTTAGCCTGCAGGGACTAATAAAACGAGCGAACTTTAAATCAACCTGTATTCAATCACAATCACAATTTTAACACTTTTAGTGGGTACTAATTTTAGTACTTTACACCTCGACTACCGAACGAAGACTGGCGACATTCACCATGATTAAACCTAGGGTAAAGCAGTATGCATCACTAGCGCCATCTACCACCACTTATTAGCTATTCATGACTATTCATGACTTTATTCTGCTTTACCCTAAAATTGCAATATCAATTAAATTAGGTACTAAATTATTAACGATAAATTCTGAAATGATTATTTATTACTTAGACAAAATTAAATACATTTTATTACCGGCTAACTTATTGGTTTAACAACATGAAGATTCAAATTTGATCGAAACAGACGTAACACGGTTTATTCTAAGCTATTTTCTTTGCCAGATTCTAAGTATGAATATGTTCATTTAGTAAAAAAATGTTATTACGATGACTACGCTGAAATACAAGTGATGCCGGTTTGATTCTCACCACATAACTGGTTATTTCCATTCGTCCCACCAGTGGACGAAACTAATCCCGACTAGTGGATATTTCACACCGTAACACGCTAAACGTAGCCAGTGGGTAAAAACAACTGAAATCCAATTATATTAAACCAAAGCTTGTACTATAGGAAAATTACACTCAAATCGATTATAATGCTTTTTTTGACTATCCACGCTAAAAATATAAATGGATCAAAACTGCATAAAATTTTCCAGCGAGCGGGTATCGAATACTAATCACGTTCATTAGGAATTCATCATTCAGCGATTTGAACGGACCGGTGGTTTCGTAGCTTCAAACGAGAAATTACTCTCAATTTTCTACTCTGTGAACCAAAACACGCATATGAAATTCGTTTTACAAACCCTTTTTTGATACACATAAAATGAGTTTCAGTATAAGTAAAAAAAAAATCCTTTTGAAGCTTAAAAAGTGTATGAAACGTTTTTTTGTGAGAGAGTATCATAGAAAATTCTACCAGCTTACTGGTTTATATAACTATTAAGTTATGTTTGGTAGTAGCTCTGCCTTCCGTGCTGTGGGTCGTGGGTTCGATCCCCACCGACAACAAACATTTGTGTGTTGTAAACATAGATGTTTGTTCTGTGTCTGGGTGTTTCTATGTATTATAAGTATGTATTTACAAAAAAAAATGTATGTATGTATTCTATCAGCCATCTAGTTCCCATCGTACAAGCTTTGCTTAGTTTGGGACTAGAAGGCGTTGTGTTAAGTGTCCGTGAATATTTATTTTATTTTTATTTATTACTAGTGTATACTACTTTCTCTTCGTAGTTACCACATTTGCTTGTTTTGTCACTTGTTTTCATAAAAAACGGTTTTTTTAAAGTCTTGGTGATTGAGATTTGTGTAGCTAACGTTCTGTTTACGATTTTTTTCGCCAATCTCGTCTATTTCAGTATAGTATCTATTTCTCATGCCATAACTTACTTTTACTTGAAACTTCTAAAACATTTCTATTAGCAGACTGAATTAAGTCGTTACTCAAGACACCATCAACCGATAATCCGCTTAGAAGGCTTCATAATTTTATGGATAAGGCATTGGCAACGCAATTCTTTGGTTCTCACCTTATGAAAGTTCTTGCGTAACCACGTTCATCTTATCTTATTTTACTACTTTTTACTTACCTCCTCATTCGCTTTAACGAAAAACCAGAGCAAGTTAATACAACCTGCTTCTGCTTATGCTGAGTTGAGACCAGTTTGCAACTGTGTGTTTATTTTATCATTATAATACTTACTCTAAATAATAATTATATCATGTTAACTACCTAGTTGCAAATAAACCCTTTGATTTGATTTTGAAAGTACTAATGGTCCAGGGTCTTGGTTTTGAATCTGGTTCTTTACTAGTGATAATTGATGTTATTTTTATTAAGGGAATGTATGTGCTATAAGCTATGCTCTGAAACTATGAAGAAAAACATCGTAAGAAATATGCGATAGGTCAAAGGAAAAGTTAAAGCTGCTTAGAAAATAAGTTCTTTGTACAACAACTCAGCTTACGTCAATTTCTAAGTAAACAACTACAGAAAAGATGACAGATGTCAAAGAATATAACAGTATTTCTATAGACATACAGTCGAATAAACATGTAAGTCGATAAAGACAAAATTGGAGGCGATTTTGTACATCTTGGTCGACATTTTCACGCAGTGTGACTTGTGGATTTTTGATCGATGTTCCGACCGCTGCCAAGACATATTTATCCGGTCCAAAAAACAATTTTTCCCAATATATATTTTCCCAGATGATCCTTCGCAGTTATTTTTCTTGATAATAAACGGAATTGATATTGGATATTGAATAAATAGTGTGGCTTGACGATTTGATTATATCCTTCGGCTAGCCGTCGCCCGCGGCGTTGCTCGCGTTCTATCCTTTAGAGTGTGACGTTTCAAAATTCCTTTCTTAGTGCACCCCTACACTATATAAGGATACTACCCTCCAAATTTCATACCTCTAGGACTTATAGTTTAGGCTGTGCGTTGATTCTAAGTCAGCTTCAAAAGAGTTTTATATATTTAGAAGAAGATTAGAAGAAGAAGATAGATGTTGAGATAACATCTTGACTTGTAATTTTTTTAACAGGCATACGGCCCATCTGATGGTAAGCTGTCACCGTCGTCTAGAAACACCGCTTAGCTTGGAATAGTGAATTATTTACTAGAAAAATATTTTGTTAGAGGTCGATTATAAATCTTGGGTACATTTTCTATTTTATTAATTTTATTTATATAACTAATTAAATCAGTTTAGTGACAATCAAAGATTTTTTTAGTAGACTATAGAAGCGAATGGACTCGAAATACATTTTAAATAGTCTCATCCAAAACTTTCACATCTTGTTTATCCTTTAAAAAAAGGGAGTTTTATTTCATTTATTTCAAGGAGATATCCTTCTTTCAAACTTCACCCAGCTACCCCCTAGCGCTCTCACGCTGAAGTCGGCCGGCTGCAAACGTATTGGATCAAGAGTTTTCTCACATTTCAGTATCCTGAAGTTCAATACCACGTTGTATAATATTACTTTTAACTCGAGCAGAGCGAATTTTGAACCTGAAAATACAAAATGGCATTCATTTTTGTGACTTCTATGACCCAACCAAAGCCTAATGATATTTTTACTAAATTTTAAGAAATTCATTTACCTTTCGGAATGCGGTAACAAAAAATATTATTTAGTCGTGAGTGAAAGGGCCTGGGGTAAATTGGTCCCACATTTTTTTTTAAACTTTCAATGATAGCACTTTGTATGTTACAATACACTTACAATGCAGTTTTGAAAAATGTTACGATGTCATTATAATTATAATATAAAGAATTATTAGTTATTAGACATTGAACTTCGAAAAATGCGTCTTTTTCAATGTTGTTTATCGTATATGCAGGTGTTTACGTCAAAATAATTACAGTATTTTGCGTTTTTGTGACTGCTACTGCTTAATAGATTATGATAAAACCAACAAAAGTTATAAATAACAAAATTAATTTAAAAATTAACTAAATGCATGCAAAGCGGGACCTGAAATGCCCCAACTCCTTTGTGCTTTAACTTTATGTAGATCACAAAAAAGTACAATATTGAACATATTATGTCTCAACGCCACTGAGCTTGGTCTTTCACTCGTCACATCCAATGTTAACATACATTTTGCTGATTTTGCCCACCTTACTAAAGGCGACTGAGTTTGAAAGACGTCTAATCCTAGACTGCGTTTACATAAACGCCGTCTTCACTTAAATATATTTGGTGCAAAGTTTGCGCGAAAGTAAGTGCGTTTTTCAGTAATTATTCAAGAATTATTTTAGATCAATTCTCAAACCAATAAAAAGCCATTTAAGTTAGGATCGAAGTAGATCTAGTCGCTGGCTGGATGATGATGAACTGGATGAGAAGAGCCGAAGACCGGCCTCAATGACGCGTCTTGGGAGAGACCTACGTCAAGCAGGGGACCGATCTAAGGTTGATGATGATGTTAGGATGTGATTTAAAACACTGCTCCACTGCTTTGTTTAGATTGCTCACCAATACAATTCCTGGGGCCCGCTCCAAAAGGCAGGAACGAAAAATGTTTGATTTTATGCTTGTTAATGCTAACGTCTGAAAATCGATCCGGGTTAAATATGTGTGGGTCTGCGAAGTACTTTGAGTCCATATGAACTGAGTTCACTGCGTTGTATACTATGTCTCCCGGATTCAACTGCAAATAAAATAAGTTGGTATTGGTAAAACAAGCAAGCTCGTATGAGTTAGTGGCCAACTCAGTTTACGGAGTTTTTAGGCCGCCTTAAGGCCTCAGTCATGGCTTAACGACTGCTAGAGCCGGGACCGCCAGTTTAACGTGCCCTCCGAAGCACGGGAGCGCTCAGATGTAAATGCCACTAACGGTCACCCATCCAAGTAGTGAAAAGGCGGTAAGACCTAGTTAAAAAAATGTGCTACAGAACTAATGGCATTTTTTATTTGACTTCATAAAAGTCGCAATTCCAAAGTTTTTAGACGCCCTAAGTAGAACTGTAAAATGATTTGGCGCAACTCCTAGCTACCTTATTTACTTTTTACAACTACATAAAAAGTTTATGACGCAAATAGGGTGCGCCAACTTATTGTGAAGCCGAGAGGAAGTTCAGGATAGTCGGAGAGAGTTATTTTCACGACACTCGTAAATATACTTTTTACGAGACTATGCAAACTAGCTGACTACCTGAGCTTCAAGCCCGAACACAACTACCAGCCGCTGGGTTACGTAAACCTAGCGTGTTCGAGTCGTATTGCGCGTCAACGCCAGCTCGACTGCAGAGCGTTGTAGCGTCACCGCGCAGTGTATCTCGGATACGCTAGCGTTGATACGTTTACGATTGTTACATTAATTCATGCTTGGGTCTGATCAGTTTGTTTTTTGCCCAGTGTATGGCAGTTTTTAAGTTCAAAACTTTTGCAATAAAGACTTAAATCATAGTAAAAAGTTTAATTCATAAGAAAATCTGTTTTCCTACTAAATAATAGGGAAGGTTGACTTTCAAGGCGAGATTATCTGGTGGTCCTATCATTTTTGAGGACAGGTCCAACTTACAGTTATTTAAGGAGAGGCAAAAGTCCTGCAAACGGCGGTCTTATCGCTTAATACGATTTCATCCAGACGACCTTTACTTAATATCTAATCTAATCTAACACTAAAACTAAAACTATTTAAGAATATATACCTACTCGTATCAAGAATTTGTATCAAGTCTGTTCACATGCTTTGTATGTATGATGTTACGGTGGAAGCTTCACGGGTTTCTGTGCTATTTTAAGTTTTATATTTATAATTTTTATTGTACTGTTTAATTCCCTAATAAAATAAAATAAAAAATAGTAGCAGTCCTTGAAAAAAAACCTATTTTTTATGACAATTCCGAAAATAAGTCATGTGACCAATACATTGATATTAAAATGGCAGCTTACACCTAGAATGGCTAAGTCAAAATATTTTATACAAAAAAAAACTACATAAACGTACCTTGACTGGACTTCCACCTTCTCGCGCTGGTGGCAGTTTATACGCCTTAGAACATACTCTGTCTAGGACAATGGCTGGTGACCACTTCCTTATACTTTCTGAAACAAAATAAGTTAATTATATAACGACTGAAGTTTTATCGTGCTTATAACTTTGGTAAGTACATTGTTTTGGAAAACTTTGGTTCGGAAATGTTGGTTTGCACTTAAATAACACTACGTCACTACGTCAAAGCTGTGCCTTGTTTTTTTTTTTTAAAGCAGTACATGTTGCAAAATGAGACTGGTTTTTAGAGCTACCCTATTTTCACCAAACATGGCTAAGAAAAACCGCAGATAAATGTACTTTCTTACAAAAAAAATTTAAGGTCTATTATCAGAGCTGCGAGAGCACAGGCAGACAGACACACAACACCGTGAAACTTATACTAGCCTTCCGTTTTTTGGTTGGGGGTAAGAACACGTTGGATTCAAAAAATCAAGATCAAAATTACAAGAATCCAAATCAAAAGACTCGCAAAATCAAAATGTAATAATGAATAGGTATCTAGGTAACCGTGCTACATCGTCGACCACGTCATTGCTTAACATCAGGTGAGATTGTGGTCAAACGGTTGCCTATATTGTATAAAAAACCAATTTAAAAAAAAATGTAACCCTTGACCAATGATAAGTACCCTTGGCAGTCAAATGCTAAACATTTCATAGAAATTTGTTACCAATTTATAAAGCTAAAACATATCCATTCAAATTGGTCGGAACTCGTATAATATTGAACTGAATTGGATGGAATAGGGAAGTGCATCCGTGAAATCAATTCGTCTGTCCACGCATTTTGTTTTATGCATTCCGATGACGGAGGGCATAGTACGAGTTTTGGTGTGTAAATCTGGTGTGAAACGTCTGACGCCCAGCACACCAGTGGGCGCTGATTTGTATGGAGAGACTGAACGTATTCTTTGAGAAGCTTGACATGCGAGTTTTGGTTTGGTGTATAAACCAAGCTTCTCAAAGAATACTTTCAGTATAATAGGCCTTTACATCTATTGAAGAAGATTTATACAGCGTCAGGAGGCAACCTAGGCCTACACTTAACGGGACACTGTAGTGCCTGGGATAATGTTTAGATGGAGTAGGCTTGCCCGTTTTCATACAAATCAACGCTTACTGGTGTGCTGGGCGTCAGAGGTTTCACACACAGCAGCAGTAGCAGCACAGCAGCAGCAAATGGGTTCTATAACTCAGCAATTTGCCTACTGTTGCCACACCCACGCTATACACTGAAAACTCGTACTAGGCCCTCTGAACGCCTGTTTTCACTCTGCTACCGACACGACACCTACATCGACGGAAATTAATCATTCAGTCCCCTGATTGCCTCTCTTTTGATACCATCAGGATCTTCTTCGTGTTTTATTTGTGACCAGTGTCTGTCATCATTTGAAAAAGTATGTTTGACTAAATACTTTTTCGCTTTATTGCCGCGTCATTTGTAAAGTCGATTGTCGTTTGTTTGGAAAGCAAAATGGTGGATTGACGGATTGTAATAAAAAAACTAAAGTAAGCTTAATTATTATTGTCATTTCGATTGGTAGGTATTTGTCAGTTTTTTTATTTATGATAAAAGTAATGGAACAAGCTGATAGCTCACCCGGTGTTAAGTGGTAACTTCTGCCTATAACAATGCATTACCTCACAGAGCAAGTCCAATGAGGACGTGCCCTGTAAGGCAATGCACTGCGTCCATCACTCTGAGACGTAAAGATCTTGAAGTCTCATGTGCCTGTGAAAATCCCTTCAAACCGGAACACAGCAATGCGAGCATCGCATTATTGATGGTGTCAGCGTATTATGCAGCCACAAGCCACATTTTATCCATGTTCCTAAGAACGGGAGGCTGTAGAGCCTGGGATATGATTAAGATGGAGTAGTCACAGCACCTACACCATTCTATAAGCATAGTCGGTATTATCCACAGGAAAGACAAGGTCAATACGTGCAGAGCTTACTAATATAAGCCGCGGGCTTCCTCACGAGGTTTTCTATCACATAATATTTTCCGAGTAGAAGCTTAATCATTACATTCAGTAGATACCTTCCGAACGCTTTTATACCGTGTTCCTCTTCTTCTTTTCTACCTATATGGCCTCTGTCCGTCATTTCGACAGACAATTTTGCCAGTGTCAAGTGAAATATTTGAAATAATATCAGTCAAGTCATGTCATTCGTCAAGTCGGATGTTGTCCGTCTAGTGAATTCCCCGCTTAATACTGACGCCTCTGTCATTGTCAGTGTCATGTAGGTATTGGTATCGGATACAGTGGACACGCCCAATATGCTTTTGAACGCCTTTGCCCGCAAGCTATCTCTGGTAGGTACATATCGGATTTAGTTTAGTTTTTAAAACGTACTAGGATAACCACAATTTTAATTTAAAATGTTAAAAATAAATAAATAATATTTTTCTGTGGCAGTATGTAACGCACAATTTACGTTGATTTAATATTGTTAGGGATCGAACCCGCGTCTCGCCCTACCTACTACGACGTAATTACAAACTCTCTTCAAGATTCCCAAAAAACAGATGTATAACCATTTTTTTTTATTTAAAAATATTATTTTTATAAACAAGCTTTTACTTGCGTCGTTTTGTTACGAGTTTCCATGACTATCTTTCAGCTACGTCATCATCTAGGCCCATTGTTCCAATGAGCCCAAACTCGATGGAGTTGCATTGTTTTATTACAGAGTTTCCATGTCCACCTTCCAGCTCCATCATCAGCCCCTAGATATCATCTAAGACCACAGTTCGGGTCAAAACAAATGAAACCAGCCTTTCTAAATTTTAAATAATTTTCTCACCACTTATAACATCATCCAGATACTTCAAACTGTTCACATTGTCAAAAGTCAGTTGTCCGTGAGCCTCCTTGAAAGTTCTGACCTCCTGGTACAATTTCTCCTGGACAGCAGGGTTCAGAGCCAGTTCGTGGACGCTCATCACCAGGGTCGTAGCAGAACTATCGAATCCAGCTATGAAGAATATGAAGACCTGGGAAGTTAGTTCGTTTTCTGTCCATTCTGCAAAACAAAATAGGTCAATTACGAGTGAGATACTACCACGAAAAGTCACAATTCAAAAAAGTATTTTTCAACACACTTGCTCATAAAGTGGCTCTATGGTCACCGCAATTAGGCACATAATGATACCCATAATCAAACTGTGACTTTTTCATTGCTATAACTCACTAGTGAGTTATAGATTTTTTTTTTAAATTTTATTGGTTGAGTAGCTTTGTTACTAAAAAAGTTTTTATTCAAAAAAAGATCGTGTTCAATAGAACCAATAAATAAATGTTCCTATTGCTTGCTCATTTCATGCAACTTTTTATTTAAATAGATAATTTTAACTCGTACGTGTTTAATAAATAAAACTTTCACTCAAATATAACTTTTGTTTTCTCTGTAATAAAAGAAAACTTTAAATTCCCCATTTTTTACGTGGCAGAATAGGCGCAAGCCCTAAGCGCGGAAAATAAATAAAAAAAAAACCTCATCCCTTTAGTCTGTGGCCGATCGCAATGCGCGCGCATAGGAAAACTGATTAATTTTTCCCGCCATAACGAAACATTTTTCACAACGCGTTTTCACTGTTGAAATTATAGTTATTTTATTGTTATTTTATTCACAAGTGTGTTGAAAAACGTCGTATGATACACGTGTGTATTGCGGTGATTACCGTTCTCGGCTTTCTTAAGACCCTCGCCTACGGCTCGGGTCTCAATGGCACCTCGGCGGTAATCACCAATGTACCACACTAGTACCATAATGTACTATTACACTTAGGTAGACCAAGTTTTTCAACTTACTTCTAACATTTTCTCGGGGCTTAAAAACTTGTGAAAAGCCAATGTCACCTTTATCCAAGTCTTTATCAGTACTATCCGGGTATTTCAAAGTTCCTGAAATAACAAACAAATTACTCAGTACACCCACCCACAGCGCTCCATACAAGCTCACCTACTGAGTCTAAATCTGAATGTCGTTCTCGTAAATCAAAGATCGAGTTACTCTCGAATTCATTAACGGTGTAGTGTAAATGCTCCTTTAGAGGCATAAGGCGCTGCAACTGCTGGCTGAATCAGTTTTGTCGGACGCTCTGACATCTCTCTGACATTGTGTTACACTACGCAGCCGCCTTGCGCGTTGACGCGGGATTTTCCGAAGTGACAGCGTCACTGTGCAGTGTAACCCAAAATGATACGACGAACTTTCAAATATCAATTTTCGTAGTAGGCAGCTACTCTGTTTATGAATTCTGATTCAAAGCCCCAAGTACTAGTACTTAGGTATTCTGTACTGGTTTGATCTTCGATTTCCGTGGCTGCTTTTCTACCAGAGCAAGCTAAGCTACGTTGCTAAGGATGTATTTGACATCCACCAATAGGAATCATTTGTTTTCATATTAAACGATTCCTATTGGTGGATGTCAAACACAAACGTCGCTTAGGTCTGGTTGAGAAGCACTCTGACAGTCAGACGAAATGTTCAAAGCAGATTTTCGCCATCGCGGGTAAAATCGGAAGGTGCCAACTCGCGCGCACTCGCAAGTTTCACGCTCGCGAGTTGACGAATAACTCGCGTCGCGTGGTGGTATAATGAACTGCCGCTTTGACCTACGAGCTGCGGGGTAGGGTGCGGAGAAGCAGATTGGTTGGAGCGAAAAGTGGCCATTCTATGTGTCAGTGCTACCATAAATAATATTTGTGCGTTCAGCAGCAGTTTATCAACAAAAATAACTCTAGTATATCTGCCATAAAGACCATAAAATATCTGCCATAAAGGTAGCTTTTGTGTAGGTAGGTTTTGTGTAGCCAAATCACAGAAAACAAAAAAGAGTGTTGAGTATATTTTTTTAGAAGAAAGATCATACAAAAAAGAGCTTGTAACCAAGCCGTAGGTTCTTGCCCGTTCTTTGGCAAAGAACTGGTACCTAGTAACACCTAGTTTCAAGACGATTCTAAATGATTTCCTAATAGCTCGTATAAGCTAGTGGCCAACTTTGTTGACGGAGTTTTTAGGCCACCTTAAGGCCTCCGTCGTGGCTTAACGACTACTAGTGCCCTCCGAAGCACGGAAGCGCTCAGATGTAAATGCTACTAACGGTCACCCAACCAAATAGTGACCGCGTAGAACGGTGCTTAACGTAGATAATCGGTGAAGATTGACTAAGCAAGCCTAGCTACGAGCGATTCGTGATGAATGATTTCCTAATGATTTTACTAAATAAATGATATATTTTGATACTGATTGCGCTCGTTAATTTTGTTTTTAGTTGCAATATAATTTAGTAGTAGCCATATTTCGTCAAGTCCCCAGAGGTATGTTCGAACCAGTGCTAGCTCGCCGTTATAAGAGAATGTAAATTATAATTTATACATACGCTGCCTTTACGTTTGTGAGATTTACGACCTCATAGTTTTCCACATTAATTAGTACCCAATTTTCCCAACTTGATCCTTGCGGGACAGAAGTTTTAGCACCTAAATCCAGGTAGCTTTAGAACTAATTAACTAATACAACAAATTGGGACCATTTCAACGTTTGACCCGTTACTAGGTACTATGTGGGTTCAACATAAAAACATATCAAAATATTTTATTGGTTTTTTTCTCCTTAGTTTGAACGTAAAAGCTGATCAAAAATTTCGTTTAAAAAATTGTATAATCGAATACAACATAATAACATGAAATAGTGGGTTCGTTGCAGCCAATTTCATTTTCAGAATAGAATACGTCAAAAATCGAGGTTACCGCTTATCTGGTGTATCTAAGCATGTTCAATTACTCTCATAGACTATTGTCTAATTCCGATTCAAATTAATTTCAAACTATTGTTTGAAACTAATTTGAATCGGAATTAGTCACGTGACTCTATTGTTTATAAACTTAATCCACAAAGAAAATTACAAGTAATACATACAGTATTTACAATTTTTTTTTTCTGTTTTGTTAGAGTTGTCATTCTCAAACATTTATTTAGCAAACAGTACGATTACCTTTCGATGCTTCCATCAGCATCTGAATCATGTCAGGTCTTCTGATGTTATTCTTGAGTCTGTATTCTATCGTGCTGGTCACCAGGTTCTTGAAGAAGTTCGTTGTTTTGTCCGGTATCATCTGGCATGCTAGAGTCTAAAAAATATTATTCAGTTAAAAGTAATGCATTTGCCCAGCAGTGGGACGAAATACGTTAAAAAAAAAGTATATTGAAATGAATAATTTCAATAATTTCAACTGTTCATCACTTGGCCGATGAAGGGTTAAAACTTTTTGTTCCTGGAAACCTTCCATATTCCAGATTTTGACCGTTCATTGGTCTGGCAACCATCCCACCACTTCGCCTTTTAATTTGAGACCCAGTGGTGGATAAAACTGGAAAGTGAAGGGGAATTTATATTGAAAACTAGTTTCTGCTCGCGACTTCGTTCGCGTCCCGTTGGATCCCGTTGATTTTTCGGGATAAAAAGTAGCCTATATGTTAATCCAGGTCACGGGCAATATATATTCCAAGTTTCATCCAAATCGGATCAGTACTTTTTGAGCCAATTCGTTACAAACATACTTACATACAAATCTTTCTTCTTTATAATATTAGTATAGATAGAAGTACAAATAGATAATAGATAACTACAAAAACGTCTTTAGTACACACCTACCTTCGCAACATGAGGAAACTGTGCTGATAGGAACAAGTAAGCTCTCTGCAGGGAAGTCAGCTTGAACAACTCCTGTCCGGTTCTGTAAAACTCATTATCTCGGTCCTTCAAGGAGTTTACTTGGAGACCAAACCCTGCTGAGGCTATGACGTCATTCGTGTACCGACGCATCAGATCATCGATGTCAAGATCTTCAGAGACATGGTCTGCAAAAATATACGAGTAAACCAGCAAACATGGGGATTTCGCAGGGTATTTCTGAAATGATCAGAAGCAGTAGGTAGCAGAATAAAGATCTACGAAAAGAAGCTCTAGAAAAAGGACTTAGGGTTTCTTGGGAAAGTATTCGTCCAGGGAAGTACTACCTATTTCTGCCGCCAAGCAGTGATGCTCGCATTGATGTGTTCCGGTTTGAAGTGCCGGTGTCATAAGTCTCATAACGATGCAATGCTACACAAGACACGTCCCCATTAGACTTGCGCTGTGAGGTTATGCATATCTGATCATTATTAATGCTGTCTGTAGAAGATGATCAACAAAAAATGTAACAAATTAGGTACCTTTCAAATACTCCACGAAGTTATCACTGATCTCCATCATGAATGGCATCATACGCCTCATTTTGGAGCTGGTGAACGCTGGGCTGAGGGTGGCTCGCATATCACGCCATCTTTCGTCTAAAAAGTTAAACTTTAAAACTTCTTCAAAGTACTATTTCTAGATATTTTGAAGGCACTATAAAACTTGTTTGGTATATTGTTATAGCTATAATAGAGACAAAGGTGACCGCTTAACATTAGTTAGGTTACTAGCATAGTAATAAATGATCTGTGGTTAGGTTATTTCCTTGTTCAATCACTTTTTCTTATAAAAACCCTGTCAGTACACGCTCGCAAAGCAATTTAAATAGCTATATCATATTTTGCTTAACATTTTTTTACCTGACTGTACTCAATGGCTTCCTTAATTTGATGTTGTCCGAATCGTCACAACAAAAATGATTAAAATCAAAAGTGACAATTGGGACAATTTTGTCCGTATATTTTGTTCGAATCGTCACTAAGTCAAAACTTCGTTTCATTTTCAATGTCATGACCAATCCAAGGGTTTTTAATACACAGGAGTAGCTCGTAGCAAGGCTTGCTTAGTCAATCTTCACCGATTATCCAAGTTAAACGACGTTCTGCGCGGTCATTATTTGGATGAGTGACCGCTAGTGGCATTTACATCTGAGCACAACCGTGCTACAGAGGGCACGTTAAACGGTATTGGCTATAGCAGTCGTTAAGCCACGATGAAAGCCTTAGGACTTATATCAACTTCATCATCATTGGCCTTTGCGTCCTTTGCAGGCGATTTAAGTAGTGGCTGTATTCGGCCGCGGTAAATTAATTCTTTGGTGACTGTATAAGCCAACGCCTAACTTACGCAGATAGAAACCTTAGTGTCATCATTACAATGTCACGTGAAAGGTAGAACGTTACAGAAGGTCATGGTACCTTTCATCATCAGCAGGGTATCTCCAAACATTGGTTCAGTGTCCTCAACGAAGAACGGCTTGTGGTTCACGAAGTAGTCAAAATCTCTTACAGTGATTTTTTTTATCAACGCTGGGTCTCTGATCATGGTGATGGGCGTGGTTCCTTCGACGAAGCCGACATACCTTTGGAATAAAACTGTAAGTAGAGTATTTGTCTTCGACTGACGTCACAGCTCAGGTGGTAAGAGCTCTGCCTTCCGTGTTTTGGGTCGTGGGGTCGATGTGACAAATGGCGGGTCCAAGAACAAACATTTGTTTAATGGCAAACATAGATGTTTGTCATGTATCTGGGTGTATTATAAGTATGTATTTACAAATAAACACACATAAGTATGTATTTACAAAAAAACGTACATAAGTATTCTATCAGCACTCTAGTTAACATAGTACAAGCTCTGCTTAGTTTGGGACTGGAAGGCGTTGTATAAAATGTTCAAGGACATTTATTTATTCAAATCTAATTTTTCGTAATGAGCGTGTACTAACCTGTCTTCCGGGAAAGCCTTATAAACCACATCGATGTCTTCAATAATGGACCTTTTTTGGAACGTACTAAGGAACACATTTCCAAAAACAGGTACCCCACGCACATACCTCACTCCATTCTTTTCAAAATTAAATTGAATTTTTTTGTTCACGTATATGTAGTACGTTAAAATCGCAGTTAATATTAATATCACTATTTCTATAAACATTTTACTAAATTAAAAAAAAAAATTGCCTCTCAATTCCAAGAGTCCACACTGTAAAACAGAAAAGAGGAAAGTAGCTATGCACCTGTGACTACTATAACCAGTAACGTATAACTGACTGAATAAATAGAGCAGCGGATGTCCCATAATAGGAGCACTGGGATGTGCGTCCAATTGCTTTAAATTCATGCATGCAATACGTTGATACAACACAATCATCTCATCTGAATAAAGATAATATAAATATTTACTTTTAATAATAGCTTTGTAAAGCAAACTTAAAATACCTCCGAACGATTCGTGTTTATTTTATTGGTTTTATTTCATACACTGTTTTATTATAAAATACCTACATGCAAGTAGTGCAACTATTTGCAAAAGAATCTTTTTTTCTACGTCATATTTTCGCATGCAAAAGCGGAATATGGTAGAGCAATGTATTTTGTACAAAAAACTTAAAATTTGTTAGCTAACCCATGTTCGCAATTAATCCTATCATATCCTATTAATTAATTAATATTAATAAAACTCCTTTGAAACTGACTTAGAATCAACGCACAGCCTAAACTATAAGTCCTAGAGGTATGAAATTCTAGTATCCTTATATAGTGTAGGGGTGCACTAAGAAAGGAATTTTGAAACGTCACACTCTAAAGGGTAGAACGCGAGCAACGCCACGGGCGACGGCTAGTTAATATTATAAACGCGAAAGTTTGTGAGGTTGTATGTATGTTTGTTCCTCTTTAACGCAAAAACTACTAATCCGATTTGGATGAAACTTGAAAAATATATTTTATGTGACCTGAATTAACACATGTGCGTTATCTCGGAAATTCAACGGGATCCAACGGGACGCGAAGTCACAGGCGGAATAGATAGATAGATAGATAGAAAACACTTTATTGTACACCACTTTTACAGAAGTTATAAAATAAACACAGAGTTCATTATTCTTGTGAAGTACAATATATTATGAAAAATGATTTGTATCAGCCCAGTGAAATTCCATCTAAGATGAACATAAAAGTTCCTTTTTAGGCAGTTCACTAATGATTTTTTATACATTTTGTGGCCGACCCGTGCCCCTAAAGTTTAGATCAGTGCTAAAGGGCTCAAAACCTTCATAACTTTAAAGCGAAATGAAAAGTTTATTCCGTTATTTCGCAGGAAGGGCTCAACTAATTTAGAAGCTTTATAAACACGGTTTTATGTAATCCCTGGATGAACTGGTGGTTGGTATTTCATCAGCGAGCAAAATTGTGAGAATTCCTTTCCAGGGTTCCGTAAATGAAATTAAAAAAGTTCGCATAGTTTGGCTATAGACTCGAAATTATTATACTATATAAATCTAGACTACCACTCACTCACTGATGGACATGCCGGAAAAGGCAGAAGGAGTGGAGACACACTAGAATAATGTACTGCTTGAAGCTGACTTAAAATCAAAGCACAGCCTAAACTATAAGTCCTAGAAGTAAATTTGGAGTGTAGTATCCTTATATAGTGTAGGGGTGCACTAACAAAGGAATTTTGAAAAGTCACACTCTAACGCGAGCAACGCCGCGGGCGACGGCTAGTAAATTATATGTACAGAGCCCGTAGCCTGAGTTTTGTTTTGTTGATCGAAACGTATATTGACAGATATTTTGTATGAAAATCCGATAAGCGCCTCTAGCAGTAGATATAAAAATAATTTTTCTCCTTACAAAAACTGCGAGTTTCTCGATTCTCACCCGACGCAAGTCAACACAACAAAGATCAGACTAACGGGCTCTGTAAGTGGGTTGCTAGGACATATTATTATAGCGTAAGTAATTATGACATATAGTTTAAGTAACCATTTTTTAAAAAGATTTCCACAAAAAAAGAATAACAAAATATGGCTTATTCCACTAATCCCCATTGACAATCCCCGTCAACGGAGATTAGTGAACTTACTGTTCATTATTCCCCGTTGACACTGATGCGAACTCGTAACGTGAACTTTTTAGTTCACTAATCCCCATTATGTTAAAAATAAAATACTTATACCTATAAAAGTACGCATTTGATAATAAAAATAAATATAAACATTATACATAAACAGAAAGGACAACATAAAACCCGGTACCCGATTGTCCGGAACCCTTAAAATCAACAGGCAGATTTTAAGTAACAAATCACATGAAAGTATTTCAGAGAATGAATTTCATTTTTCCAGTGTCACAAACTAACAGAGTTTCAAAGCGCCCTGTCCGGAACCGACTCACAAAATCAGGACACTATCTTGACACATCTCCAATATCTCAGGTTCGTGGACAAGAGGCAGTATATTGTAGTTCATCTTGATTTACTGCGGCTTACCCGGCGTGAAATTAAATCGGATACTTTTATATTTTACCGGAAGATAAAGGCTTTTTTACAGCCTTCCTGTTATTGGAAAATTTCTTTGATACGTTGCAGAGGTAAGATTTCACAAGGAATCTGGTTTTTGTTAAAACCAATTATACTAGAAGTTCGCCTCGAACTGAGATCTCGTGATGGTCGGAGGTTAATAAAACCCAAACAATTTTTATTGACCAATGGTTGTAATAAACTTTTCAAATCGCTTCGAAATCTGCTCTATGTTTTTTTAACTACAAAGGATTTTACACTTATTCTACCCCTTTTATACATCATAAGAGCACCGGTGGTCTAGTGGTAGCAACCCCGCCTTCGTGTAAGGTCGTGGATTCAAATCCGGTCGTGCACTGCACAGGTATCATATTCTTCATGCTAACATTTAACTATACATACATCGGTACATTTACATCGGCCCATAAGTCTTCGCTTTCAGCTAAGTAATAGTAGGCAGTATTGAGGGAGCAGAGTACACGCTGCATTAAAAAATCGTCACCACTTAACTAACGCAAACATATCCTAAGAAACCCCTTTTACCAGACACTGGATCATGTCCGCTAGATCCAATAAGCTTATATCAATATTCTACAACTTTTACAACCCCTTTGACCATCCCTAACTAAATTACACGAACAAAACACGCGGAAATTTAATAAATGGGGTAGAAACTACGTCGACGGGTGACCAGCGGTTAGGGGTGCCAGCCACAACTAATTAATACGCTGAAATGGGGTGAAAAGGGGCGATTTACAAAGGGGTTGTCTAAAATCATGGAAGATTCCATTGCGTGTTAACTTTAATTTCGAGAAATGGTTCTACAAATACCCTTCGAACCGCAATAAGAGTAAATAAGAAAGGTAAGCCTGTGGTTTCTTCTTCACCAAACCAGCGAC
Source organism: Eulithis prunata (assembly GCA_918843925.1). NCBI lineage: Eukaryota > Metazoa > Arthropoda > Insecta > Lepidoptera > Geometridae > Eulithis > Eulithis prunata. The sequence goes on along the minus strand of OU974014.1, from coordinate 882,325 downwards.
AGTTATTAAGAAGTCGTGGTGTAATAAAATTCTAAAAACGTAAGTTCAAAAACTACCTACAACACGTCTGAAAAATCATGCCGTAAAATGTATGAGTCAAGAAAATGTTCTAATCTGAAAATTTTATGTACAATAATGCACATAGTGATGTTTAGAACATAGCCTATAACCAGTGGACAATGGAGACGCTTTTAGAGACACCTCATTTATTGTCAAATTATGATAATTATGATGAGATATATATTTGCTTCGCTGCAATCGGGTAAAAATTTACAGATTTCATGACTTTTATGCCGTTGAGTTAAAGTTCACATTTTGAGAGTTATTGCTTGTCAACTTAGCAACACTAGACACACACACATAGGTTTTAATATACCATCTAACATACCTTTACATGGTATTGTAGATCAATTACTTTTTTTGTATATAAATTAAATATAAGATCTACATAGAACTATGTAGAGTCGACTGTATATAACCAGGGTTATAATATACTTACACTACGTATGTATATTGTGATTTCCGTTTCCGTTGTACATGGCAAACCTTCGCTTGTTTTGTTAACGTCAATTTTATAAACTAAAACTGAAATTTAAATATAGAACAGCGGATCTAACCGCTAAAATTAAGCGGCCATGATTACGCTAGCTTCCTTTGACAGATTCGATGACTTAGGCCGTTGTAATACGGTCTATTATTGTGTGACATGTACGCAGAATTGAATATGCGCTTCACAGAGGTGTATGTGGTTAGACAATAGTAACTTAACAGTTTGTAATGAGTTCCAAAGTCATATTTACAACGAAAATGTGTTCTAGTGTAAACGAGATCAAATATTATGCTATATTATATTATTATATTATGACAGGCGTCATAGCTCAGTAGGTAGTAGCTCTGCCTTCCGTGCTGTGGGTCGTGGGTTCAATCCCCACCGAGAACAAACATTGGTGTGTTGAAACATAGATGTTTCACCACTCTCTCATGTGAACGTCGAGAACGTCGCTAATAAAAAAGTTTTTGAAGTGAAAACTTCTTTAGCACCGTTGTGATTTGAAATTCGATGAAACGAAAACGGTAACAGATTACAGATGAGCTACTAATTACTATACACTTACATTTTGCGAAAACAAAAAGAGACATAGCCGTAGTTTCAACCATCGCAGCAGAGCTACTGTTGGCCGAACAGTGATACCGTTAGACTGCGGTCAGACCGACAACGGGAGCAAGTTCAAATCCAATGCGATAATAATATTATAAACTTTTTGCAACTTTTTACTGCATATTATATTAAGTAGGTATTCTTTGAAGGTTTCACTTCTACCACGTGTGAATTTCAGACATATATTTTTTTTATTATTTGAATATTATGTGTAAAGTTAGATCCTATATTTAAGTCGAATACGACAGAAGCGAGTATAATTTCTGCGAGTATAATCGAGTTATACTGGTAAAGCGACCACAGCGTGTTTTCCATTAGGATTTCAACAGACTTGTCATTTGCGTGATACTGTCTGTGTAATAGACAGTGTTTGCTCCTATCCCGTCCCCTTATTCACTAAGAAGCAAGCAGTATTACGTGATTATGAGAATATTATTCACGACAGGAGTTCAATATTTTTCTGGAAGTAAAAATTTAGTAGGTCGTATACGTCACATAACACAATACCCTTAATTTTAGTAAGTATCTTAGCTCAAAATAATGAAAATCTAAGTATCTTACTAACCATTATATTAGTAGGTAGCCATTTTCTTTACCTCTTTTATCTAATCATATACTTATATGTACCTAAAAGCCGTCGCCCGCGGCGTTGCTCGCGTTCTACACCCTTTGGAGTGTGACTTTTCAAAATTCCTTTCTTAGTGCACCCCTACACTACCTAAGGATACGTGCTGCCGATCTGAGTGATAGTTATCAACTGGAGTGTGAATTGGTCACGACAGCACGTCTGAATGTATAAAATGCTGACCCGCGGGAACATGTAACACTGTACTGTTTATATAAACCGTACAGATACTACCCTCCAAATTTCATACCTCTAGTACTTATAGTTTAGGCTGTGCGTTGATTCTAAGTCAGCTTCAAAAGAGTTTTATACATATATTTATTGATGATTATGTTTCTAGATTAATCATTTTAAAATGCGTTGGACCGTGCATTCTAGAAAACTCGAGAAGAACCCTTTGCCCAGCTATGGGACAGTGCGCCCTGAAAAAAAGTAATGAAAAAATTTTGGACGCCGTGCGCCGTATGAATTTGGTATAACTGAAAACGGCATCCCTTGAGGCTACGAGCAAAACAACAAAGATGCATGGTACTTTTCCATAAAAGCACCAAATGTCGCAAATCAATATAACAAAACTCAGACTATAGTGCAAGTACCGTTCTTATCGATCGCTTAGTTGTCGATCGCTAAAGTCGATAAACGTATCGAATCGTATCGTTCCATGGTAGTACGGATCTGTTGTCGACAAATTTTAACGATGCCTTACGATCGTCGAAATAAGGTTCACTTTCGTTTGTTAGAATCAAAACATAGTAAATATACACAATTGCCAATTCGTTAAAATTTTACGAATTTGTCTACCGATCGACTAAGTTGGTAACGTACCCGCAACTGTCGATAAAACGAATTTTGACGATTTTAAATGTCAAATTATGCGATCGACAAGAACGGTACTTGGTGGGCTGGTTCGGTAGGTGTCAATGATTTCGATGCCTCGTACCTCGTTAGTGAATACGGGGAGGGAAGCGAGCGCAAACATTGCAATGCTTGCAAAGCCAAATTGACTCGCAGTCGCGCTATCATAACTAGTTATAATCAGAGGGAGGGAACATCGGACTTTTTGAACTCAAAAATGGAACAAATCTATGAACGTTCTGTATTTTTTTGTTCGTTGGCGTCGCATGTTTTGTTCTGTTAGTCAACGTGCGCACTAGGCAGCCAAGCAAGCCAACCAACAGTCAGATATCGATTTAGGAATGTTGTAGGGAAGAAAGGTTTTGTAGAATTTCACAAAATACTATGGTAGGTATTTTATATTTTTTTTCCAAAGAATTAAAAACTATAATTTTTCGAATAATAGTTTTTAACTCTTTTTATTTAAAAGATTGGATTAAGTTATTTATAAGACCTTTTTGTATTTTTCACCGACTTCAAAAAAGAATGAGGTTCTCAATTCAGCTGTATGTTTTTTTAAATATTTGCTACTTCAGAAGTCTGACATTTTATGAACCGATTCGAAACTTGCTTTCCTGTGACTTTTCAGTGGAATTTACGATCAATTGAACAATCCCAATGAATTGTCATCATCATCACTATCTGATGATGAAGCCGAAACGTATAGTCAAATTTAAGTTTTTCGAGTTTTTTAACCTTATTTTAAACTAGGTGTGCCCGCGACTTCGTCCGCGTGGAAAAGTGTATTTTGGGTAGCATTTTTAATTACTTCCATACAACTTTTCATCCCCCCCTTTCAACCCTCTTACAGCCCTCTTTTCGCATTAAAAAGTAGCATATGTCCTTCCTCAGGCTGTAGACTATCTGTGTACCAAATTTCATTCAAATCGGTTCAGTAGTTTTGGCGTGAAAGCGCGACAGACAGACAGAGTTACTTTCGCATTTATAATATTAGTAAGGATTAGGTAACGCCTATACGCTTCAATAAATAAGTCCATAGTTACGCAGGCGTATTTATTGGAGGATCTACTAAGAGTACATTCCTGTAGCACGTTGCAAAATGGCCTCGCTAAAACCTCTCCCACTTAATTAGTTATCGATAGCTATACATTGATTCCTTGTGCGAAGGGGTACCAGCTGCCTCACGCGGTTTCACTTCATTTATATCAATTAGTCGAGCCTCTATACGGCTTTACTAGACCCGTGTTTCTGTTTCAACGTGGTAGGTGGCGCCTCTGTACGATAAAGTATTATGTATAACTAGCCGTCGCCCGCGGCGTTGCTCGCGATAGAGTGTGACTTTTCAAAATTCCTTTCTTAGTGCGCTCCTACAGTATATAAGGATACTACCCTCCAAATTTCATACCTGTAAGACTTATAGTTTAGGCTGTGCGTTGATTCTCTGTCAGCTTCAAAAGAGTTTTATATATATTGATGATGATGATGATGATGATGATGTAAAGTTTTTTTTTATAAATACTCATGTAGGTACATTTAACACAACGCAACTGCAACTAATTAGTAATAACACACTATTTGAGTTTAATTTTGAATATTTTGAGTTTTATTTTCTTTCTGTTACGGTCTAGTTTTGGAAAAAACTAAACACATTTATTTATTTTCGTAAAAAAGTTGAGTTTTAAACGAATGCAGCAACATTTTCCAGCGTAAAGTAGTTCAGCCTTTCATTATTCAGTGAGTGACAGCTCGGACCTCTAAATTGTAGTGGTTAACAACTTCACAAGCAAATGCTTTTAGCTTTTAAGCTCGGTTGGCATTGTGCTGGACACAAAAAAATTTAATTACATACAGAATGCAGAATATAGTCGTATAGAATGCGGTGTTTATAATTACTTAACTGGAAGAGATCGGTTTTAGCGATAAGGCCGCTCATAGAAATAAGTTTAAAGAAATAAATATAATGACAGTACCTTGCCAGTACATCTATGAAAACTTATTGTATGTTAAAAAAAATATAAATCTATTCAACAAAAAAAGTGATAATCATAATGTTAACACTAGAAACAAAGACAAACTCGCTGTTCCCACCACTAGGCTCTCAAAAATTAGTAAATCTTTCAAAGGGCAATGTGTACGCTTCTTTAACAAAATCCCAAGTGATGTGTCTCAATTGTCGATTGGCAAGTTCAAAAACGTAATAAAACAAAGACTTATTTCAAAAGCATACTATAAAATATCAGATTATTTAGAAGACAAACAAACTTGGGACGAACTAGCTCCAACTCATCCAATAAAAATAAAAAATATTGTAATCATACCTAATCATACAAAACGTAATGACGATTCAAAGTGATCAGTGAGATTTTATTGAATAAAAGCTTTTTGACTTTGACTTTGTACTTTCTGTTATTTCATATGTCTAAGTAAATATTATCAATCTACGTTTTCACGATAATCACGTGAAAAGCTTAAAACGTGTTTTCATTGAGTTTAAAAGCTTCCATGATTAAAGTCCATTAATACTGAACGTCTTAATGCCTGGTTTCTTTGAACCGGTGACCGTTAGATGACGGCCGTATTACATTACGCAGAACCAACGCGGCGATGCCAAAATATCCGGATTTTAGATATTTTTAAAAACTACAACTAATACAGTATTTAAAATATTTACAAAATACACATGAAACAGTTGAGCTATCTACAAACCGTTGCAAACGATTTATAGATAGCTCAACTGGTCCAAATCAGTACCAATCGGAAGCGTGTATAAGACACTGGCTGCATTGCCGCGTTGAATACAATGCTGATACGCTGGCCTAGATAATCACCAGCCCTCGGGGCACGCGTCGCTTAAAGTAAAATAGATTATTCCAGTGGAATAACATTTCATTACTAATATCAGTATAGCACGAGTCGGAGGTAAGTTCTAAGAACTCCGAAATGTTACTAAGAACTCAAGAGTGTCTAGAGAAAGATAGTTATTACTTCATCTCATTCTGTGATAATATGTCCAATAATTTTTCGAAATAGTCATAGTAGTCAATAGTAATAGTAGTCGAAATTCATATCACGCTGATGACCAACATTTTATTTTGATTCCAGCTTACGGTAAAAAAAAAATTCTATGCATTTTCTATGTTACTTTTTAGTATAATCACGGCACCTGGAAGATGTACAATGTACATATAGGACTGCTATGCGCTTTGCTTAGTTTGAAACTAGAGGGCGTTGTGTGAAATGTCCAAGGATATTTATTTACATATTTATGGATATGTCTTAGGACCAAAAAGATGCCATCACCATGAGAACGGACCAACGTTCTTCCTTTATCCGTTATCCACGTCAATTTATCGCATTAAGGTCCTCAATAAAACGGTCACCGGTAGTTCAGAAACTGGGTCTTCATACTTTACGTCTGCTAAGTCCAATTAAAGTAAAGCTCTCCGCGAACCGAGGCTTAGGGCGCAAAAGAACCGGCTTAGGAATAATCCAGGAGTAATATGAAAGGTTTTACTATAATTTTAGGGCGTTTTGTACCAAAAATAAAAACTCTCTTACGTAGGCATAACGCCGTGCTCAGTATGCTTAGTGTATTTCATTTACATATACCTACTTAAAAATGTTTGACTTAAAATACAAAATAAAAAAGCAAGCTCGTATGAGTTAGTGGCCAACTCTGGTGACGGAGTTTTTAGGCCACCTTAAGGCCTCCGTCGTGGCTTAACGACTGCTAGGGTCGGGACCGACAGTTTAACGAAGCAAGGAAGCTCTCAGATGTAAATGCCACTAGTGGTCACCCATCGAAACAGTGACCGCGCAGAACGCTGCTTAACTTAGATAATCAGTGAAGATTGACTAAGCGAGCTACGCCACGAGCACTTCAAAAAATAATACAAAAAAAAAAATACAAAATATGGATCTTGACATCTGAGAAATAAATGAATTTGAGCTTAAAGTTTTTTACAACAAAGATGATAGACATCGAGCGACGTCCGCATAGGGAAGGTTTTAATACAAGATACAAGATGTTTATTTATGTTTTTTGTTTGTATCTTGTAGTAGTAGAGCTCTTTGTGAGAGCTCGTCCGGGGAAGTACTACCACCGTACCTATTTCTGCCGCCAAGCAGCGATGCTCGCATTGCTGTGTTCCGGTTTGAAGGGTAAGGGCGCCGGTGTATATAATTACAGGCACATGAGACTTCAAGATCTTTACGTCTCAGAGTGATGGACGCAGTGCATTGCCTTACAGGGCACGTCCTCATTGGACTTGCTCTGTGAGGTAATGCATTGTTATAGGCAGAAGTTACCACTTAACATCAGGTGAGCTATCAGCTTGTTCCATTACTTTTATCATAAAAAAAATCTTAACTAACCTAACCTAACAACTTCTTGCAACGTTTCCAAGTTTTATCAAGTAGGTACCCACAACGTATCAAGTATCTATCAACGTTTTATTTAATTTGAAAACGGTTAAATTATCGAACGAAGCGAAGTAAGCTGCAGATGACGTTTGAGCGATAGATCAAACGAACGCGATGAGGAACTTTCTGCGTGGTTTTACTGGAACCGTGGTAAGGGGTTTGTAGCTAAGTAGTTGTTTTTGAGAGTTGGTTGTGATGTTTTGACATTGTTTGATAGTTTGTTTTGATTTTTTTAGTTTGAGCGATTTTAGGTCTCGTAATGCTGCTTTTTATTGATTTTTATTTATACTATTTTTTTTTATTAACCTATATCGTCCCACTGCTGGGCAAAGGTCTCCCCCATAGACTTCCAAAGTTCTCTGTCCCGAGCCTCCTCCCACCATCCTCTCTCGAAGGCATCCAGTTCGACTATATTAGTTCCATACTATTTAATTTATCAAATTAATTTAATAATCAAACTCACATATTCTTTAAATACTCCGTAAAAATTTGGTTTATGTAGTTTTCAGTATTTCAAAAAAAAAATAAAAAAATTGCAAGTACCTTTAAACTAAGGGGTATAATTATTCATATTGGTCGTCTAAAGCTGAGCTAACTAAAATGATTGCTAAATATTCTGTTGTCATCTCTTTTCGTTGTCATGCAAGTGACAATGATGGAGCATTTTTTTAAACCGCTCTAAAATGACAGTTGAATATGAATAAAAGGGTATATTATTACTTACTATCTCATCTATTGCATTTGGATAAGATTCTAAATGCAATAGAAAAGTTTTTTCATTATTCTGATATCCAGCTTAAGTATATTGTTGAAATGTGTCAGTACTATATAATAGTAGGTGCAATGTACCTATACATAGAATATTCTCTACAGTAAAACGAACAATATCCAGGGTCGACTGTCGAGAGCTATAAGGTCTGCTTTGATGCGGTCGCGCCGGCTGCACCCGTCACCAAATTATATTTATAACCGTATCAGCTTTACTGCGATCCGGGAACGGAGTTTGCTAATTTCACTATGGATTTTCCCATCTATACCTACTATTATAAAACTGTAAAAAGGCCAGAAACTAAAATTAAAGAGTTGGATAAACTAAATATGCAGATCTATTAAATAAACGATTCTTATTCCGAAAATCAAGTTAGTCTGTTTGTTTGCTTGCGGATCACGCCTTAACTACTGGACCAATTTCAATTAAACTTAGGTATACCATTCCGAAGCCCTTTTTCCAGATTGAAACATAGGCTATATTTTATTGAAATGAAAGACGTGGATTTTTAGATACAGCTTGACCTCTCTAAACCAAAAGCCGCCTTTGGCAACGAGGTTCATCGTATGCTGGTTGTCAGATATTTTGGTGGAAAGTTTCGCACGCGTACGAAGTCGCGGGTATCAGCTAGTTCAAAAATATATTCAATACAAATACATTTTCAAAGTTATCCGTCGAATTCTATTGACCAATTTTGAACTGTGAACAAAACTAGGACAATCTACGCCGGATCAACGGTTTCACAAAATCGTTTTTATATATTTGTAATAAATTCGGTCAGTATTTATAAAAAAATCTGAGCTAACAATTTGTAACTGAAATGAAAAAAAATGATATGTAATACATTTATTCAACCCATTGGGTACAAACACACAGATACAACAAAGAGAAAAAAGCAAGTTAGACAGGAAGGAGCAAAACAAAGTTATAATAGGAAAGTAGGTACAAGGGTATAGCAAATATTTAGTGTCAAAAACAAATAAAAAATGATGCTAGTTAGTCCTGTCCTGCTCTGTAGGTACCCTTGTGCGGTTGAAAAGGTTGTTCTCAGCTTATGCGGCCCCACATGCATGAACCATGACATGGAGAAACTAGAGTATACTTATTGTAAAATTTGTATCGTATCGTATTCGAAATAAACTGCTCGGTGACGCTACAATGTTCGACAGACAAGCTGATAAACCGAAAAACATTTTACAGATTTACAAAACGCTGTAAGTGTTACATTTGCTCGAGTTTTCTTCTCAGATAGTTCTGTTACTCGTAGTTTTAAACCTCCTCTCTACAATATTTTACTAAACACACTATTTTAGAAATATTTCCCGTTCCGGATGATTCCGTTCCCGGCCGCTGTAAAACACCTCTCCCCAGGGTAAGCGCAGCACGCTGCAACAATTGAGAATATTGCAGAGCGACCGAACACTACGTAACTATCGATTTTATGAGAATTCCGTTTGTTAAACAAAAACATTCATTGTTATTCTCGTGCTGCAACTGACGCGATTGGAATTGGAATTCAACGCTTTCTAATAAACGTTTCGGTATAAAATCTTCTATAAAATGGACAAAGCGAGTTTATGCATAGCCTCTTTGGTTACACGCGTCAGTTTAAAAAGTGAAAAAGTGAAAAAAAAAACAAATGAAAATAAATGTCTAATGCCAAATGTCTAATGTCAATGTCAAAAATCAAGAAGGGAAAAAGACTTGACGAATGACTTGTTTATTACAATTTTAACACTTGCCATTGGCAAAATTGTCTGTCGAAATGACGGACAGAGGCCATTAATGAAGAGAAGAAGAAGACTTGTTTTGACTTATATTATTTCAAATACATCACTTAACACTGGCAAAATTGTCTGTCGAAATGACGGACAGAGGCCATTAATGAAGAGAAGAAGAAGAAGACATACGCTTAGAATAGGCTAAGCTAATATATTAGGTAAGGCGGTTTTCAAGCGAGTTTACAGCGAAGGATCTAAAGACGTCTTCACTGCGCGCCCGTTGCAAAAACGTGGCGAGCGCGCTCTTGCTTTGCTTTGAATTCGCTCGCAAACCGCCAGTGTGTAGAGCACTTAAATAAACCTTCCTAAACATGGCAAAAAATATTCTATGTACGCTGTATTAAGGTTTAATATACACCAGCATAAAATACACCAAGAAAAGTTAGAAACCAGTATACAGGCAATCAACTTAAACAATGTAAGTAGATTAGATCGAAATTTTATCAAAAGCTAACCAATCGAACGACGGTCAAACCATTTTATTACGCAGCGACCAATTCCAGTAATTAACAGCAGTGAGGGTAGCCCCGAGGGTCACCACTAATATGTCCAATATTGAAGATAGGTATCTAATTTATGAGCGGGTAGCGGGGCGGTAGGTATCTAATTGATGAGCGGGCAGCGGGGCGGTTTATTGTGCTTTTGGTTGTGTATTTTTATTAACGCAAGTTGTGAACTTACATAATTATAAGTTTTTAGAGATTCCAAATGATCCAGAATAACGCAAGGCGTCATATCATCATCAGCCTGTAGAAGTCCAATTCTGGATTGTAGTTCCCCATAGATTTTCAGCATGAATAATTTAAGGTTATGTATAATATATTTATATAATTGGTTATGTATAATAAGTTGCCTTTGAATATAACTCTACAGCCTCTAGCTCAATTCAAGCGGAAAATTAAAATGTTTCTTGAATGTCATCCATTTTATCAAGTGAGAGAGTACATGAGTTGTTCCTTTTCCGATTTGCAGGAGTTGGTAGCGTCCACCGCAGTATAAAATAAATATATACAATGTATAGATAATATACAGGTACAGTGTCTATGGACATTTCACAGTCCCTTCTGGTCCAGACAGCAATGTGTTAAAATTAGTATAAGATTAAATAAATAATTTGTATTAGTTGGACATGCCAAAGTTATATTATGTAACAAGCTGGTTAATAAATGAAATGAAATGAAATTAAAGACATTTTCTACTTAAAACACCGTCTTCCCGCAATCCTAAGATATTGGTCCACGTAGAGATACATCACGTAGAGATACATTCTACGCCTAGATATAAGTTTAAATAGCCACTTTCTTTCATTAATAAGCACCCCACTTTTATCATAAATCGGCAGAGCTAAGACTGTTGACGCACTTCGCTTTTATTGAGAGACTGCTTTAAAGTTTACGGCAAGATGAAATAGTAGATATACTTTCTCTTCGCAGAAAGGACAAAAGATTAAAAAAAAACTTATTATGTTATTGTATTTAGAATGTAAATCCGTCTTTGGCTATCTGCTTTGAAATTAAGATTCACCATTATTCTTAAGAGCTGTGGATTTTATTACTCAATAAAATAATATAAAATAAATCTGTTATTTATCAGCCTGATTTATTGTTAAGACGCTACAGCTCATGACTTAGACATCGGAAGGGTCAAGTGCGACACACCGGCACTGATTGGCCGGTGTTTACAGTTCGCTAAGTGCGTAGCCGTGCTGACAATACGGGTAGGCAAGATAGGACTCTAGCAAGATCATATTCAATGTCTTCGGTGCAAACTACATCATCATAGTTAGTTTGAAACCTCCTTGAAACACAGAGAGGCCTCCCTCAAACGCCACACTTGTTTTATTTGGGGCTTTTACAACCAAATATTCTCCTTACGTAGGGTAAAATCTTAGTTAGAATCATACGAAGATATACAATCTTAGTTTAAATCAAACGGAGATATAATCAAAACAAAGATTTAAATTTTAAAATAAAAAAACATAGCTCTTCGGCAATTTTGTGGTGACTCATACTTATTTTGTATTGTAAAAGAGGTATTCAATAAATAAATATTTTTTGGCCATTTCACACAACGCCCTCTAGTTTCAAACTAAGCAAAGCTTATGGGAAATAGATTGCTGATAGAATACTTATATTCATGTTTTTTGTAAATACAAACTTATAATACAGTAACACAGTTGTATTTAAGATGGATAAATGAGAAGAGATCTGAATTTCTAAAGTGCCAACTTGAACAGCAATAACTTACCAATAGACTGCAGAATCGACTTAATCATGGCATCTTGGCAGCGAGGAGTCCCATGGTAGACCTGTCCCCTCTAATGATGGAGTCTCCAGTGGCGTGTTGGCACTGTGCCGGCATTGTGCATGACAGCTGCGACTTATTCCTTTCGGTTACAATCGCTGAAAAGAACCGTTTCGAAACCAGTCGGCTATTTTTTTGACATGAAAACCTATTCTCTTTTCACTTTCGTCTGCTAATGATTTCCAAAACTATAGAATCCCCTCTCAAGCGTCTTTCGAGAGTTGAGAAACTTCTTCCGTTTGTTTTCCTAACGGCTGGATACTCAAACGCTACTTATATTAAGTTCATGCTTAAATTATTGCCATCTCTTACAAATTATTGCCATTTCTTCTAGGTAACCGTGCTACATCATCGACCACGTCATTGCTTAACATCAGGTGAGATTGTGGTCAAACGGTTGCCTATATTGTATAAAATGAGTAATGTCAAACAGAGGCAGAGCATTACGTTTCAGTATTTGGCCCTTATTATTATTGTTATTAGCCTAAGAATGCAATCGTACTCTTTGGTAATGTCTGCATATCATTTTCTCAGTTTTATTTTATTCGGACTATAACAGATAAACATAAGATATCATGTTCTGACTTGCTTATTAGGCTAAATGCATCTAGATCTAATTAACGGATTGTTGCTAGGCATGTTTTTGTACTAATTTATGGTGCTCAGTAAACATTATTTCATTGAATTTTGGTATCATCATTAAATAAACCTGAAATTTTCCACCTCTGCCTTCCATTTAAGCTTTCCAAGTGAATACTTACTGAGCTTTTTTTGTGGCTTATTCTAGAAATATCCTGCATGTGGATGAGATTTCTGGACTTTTTATCAAAAAATCCCCTTAACGTCCGCTGCGACTGCCAGCAGGGGATTTTTGGTAAAAAGTCCAGAAATCTTCTGAATGGTTCATTTAAGCTCCGTCCATTGCGCTTCACTATAGTGGTATTGGTTCATCAACTCCTACACTTCGACTTTAGGTTCATAGACGCTACTAATTGTTTCTGATATTGAATGTATCAAATGGTTGGTAGGTATCTAATATAGTTGCACTGTCCACTAATTTCTACTTTAAGACGTAATGTTAATTTTAAGACTATGCAATCTCTATTCCAAAACCATTGTTCACGTCCATTGGTTTTACTAAATCTTTACGTAAAAGTCTCATCAGCCCATCGAGACTAATAGACATTCTATTATGCATTGGATTGGACGCGGCTATTGTTATGTTAATCCTAAATCGGCAACAGTTGGCCGAGTTACGATGAACCCGATAAGGACGCATTTACATAGAAAACGGATTGCATTCCTGGCGTTATAAACCCTGGCGATAAAATAAAATTACAATCGTATTATTACCTGATTACGCATAGCGAAGAATGGGGGGTTATAAACTTAACAGTTTATGTATGTATTTATGTTCAACTAAAAGCTAAACCGCCTTCAAACATCGTTAATACATACATTAATACGATACGATTTACAGTTTCATACGTTAATGAAGCTCTTACTTGCACATTGTGTGCAAGAACCTTCAAAGCCAAAATTGGCTATTCAAGTCACCTTAGAGCCCATCATAGGCATCAAGCAGCAACAATGTCGCAGTAGCCGAAACCGGCCAGGAAGACATCAGGGATCAGGTATGTTCAAATGTTACTTTGTAGCTCTAAATTTTCTTCTTCTTCTCTTCAATAATGGCCTGTGTCCGTCATTTCGACAGACAATTTTGCCAATGTCAAGTGTTAAAATTGTAATAAATAAGTCAAGTCAAGTCAAGTCAAGTCGGCTGTCGTTTGTTTTGAAAAGAAAATGGTGGACTTTCTCTTCAAAACCTAACACGAATTTTCACATTCAGAAAAACCACTTTACACACATTTATTCCAATGTCTCACACTTTATGTTACGACCCAAGTATTATTGGTTAAAATTCCACCAAAATTAAACAACAATACTCACAATAACACAAGAAAAACTATTAAAATAAAAGTGCTATGTGTCGTTTCAAAAAATGTCAAAACTCGTGTCGAGAGAATGTTTGTATTTTCCTCTAAATTTTCATAAAAACCATGTGAAATGACGTGTCATTGAAGGATGACATAGGTGACGTCATTGCGTACACTCGGTTAGATAAAAAATAATGTTTGGGGTATCTATTGAAAGAGGTAGAGGTGGAGAAGGAAAAGGGACCGTTTGAAATATTATGTTTTGGCAGTTGCGCTAAGGTGTTTGAACATTTTATGCTTGCTTGTGCAATTTAGCCGATCGGCGCCGATAGCCCGCTTTCATTGCAAAAGCTCAGATATTACAGATTTCACGAATAATCGCTCAATTTCTCGCCCCGTTAGAATATAAATGGCATGCGATTGGAGACCGATTTGTTTACTGCTGGTACCGAATTTATGAATAGTTTTATTGAATGTTTCAGTCATTTTTCAGGAAGGGACTAAATCGGATTTTCAGAAGCAGGAAAATTTTACATTTGTTTTTGGTGAACTCGATGCAGTTTATTCAGTTTTTAGAGTTCCGTAACTCAAGTAGAAAAACTATGCTGCCTGTCGGACTGTCCGGATTATTTAATATATATTCATGGGTATTTCACACAACGCCCTCTAGTCTTAAACTAAGCACAGCTTGTACTATGTAAACTAGATTGCTGATAGAATACTTTTTTAAATACTTGTATAGTAACACGCTGACGTAGAACAAACATGTATGTTTGCCACACACAAATGTTTATTCTCTGTGGGATCGAACCCATGCCCTACCACACGGAAAGCAAGGCTATAAGCTATTCAGGCGTCATGGCTCAGTCGGTAGTAGCACTGCCTTCCGTGCTGTGGGTCGTGGGTTCGATCCCCACCGAGAACAAACATTTGGGTGTTGTAAACATAGATGTTTGTTCTGTGTCTGGGTGTTACTATGTATTACAAGTATGTATTTACAAAAAAAAAAATGTATGTATGTATTCCATCAGCCATCTAGTTTCCATCGTACAAGCTTTGCTTAGTTTGGGACTAGAAGGCGTTGTGTTAAGTGTCCGTGAATATTTATTTATTTATTTATTCCTCTCTGGCGGAAGACCAGCGTTGGTTGCCAGTCATCCAACAAAAAATATGCTGAGCCAGGGTACGTTTTAACGACACACTAGTCTCCCTTTATACCTAGTTTACCTATAATGTAGTACTTAGTTTCTAGTTTTTAGTCTTTATTTGTTTCTGTTCTAGAATGTACCTAAGTGTCGTAAATAAAAATTATTCTTATTCTATTACTGACTGAGCTTTAACGCCTGTAAAATCTATCATCACAAAAATCATTTAATTCTACGATCTAGATCTAAATCTATAATCTTATTTTTCAATGCATAAAATCTGCAAAGATATTTAAATTCCTCGCAGACAGCAGATTATTCATTCGCAGTTCGTCTTGTTTGTAGAACCACGCTGCCACTGATTAACAGGCGGCTAATTGAATAACGAACTCTATTATATACAAGGCTTAAGAGCGCGGCGGAGGACATACAAACGTAATACCAAGATCACTTTATCCAAGCATATTTTGCATATCTATACTGATATTATAAAGAGGAAAGGTTTGTATGTATGTATGTTTGTACGAGTATGTTTGTATTCAATAGGCTCCGAAACTACTAGACCGTTTTGGAAAATTCTTTCATCAATGGGAAGCCACACTATCCTCGGGTGACAATAGGCTATATTATTATTGTATTGTGGGCACTAATAATGTAAATATTATGAGTTACATACATTTTGCAACAACATTCGTAGCTGCCCGTAGCACTGCTACGTCGTAGGCGTCTACGAAAAAATATCATTTTCGTAGTTTCGTGCCAATTTTTAAATCATCATGGCAAAGGGCGTTTGTACACGGCCCGATACTGATACGTACGACACCGATATGCACGATGTGAAAGCAAGTAATTAGCTCATCACGATATAATGTATCGTATTGTTCGTAGAGTGAAAACACCGCTCAAACAGCATCGTCAGTTTTTAGATCATTTTATCCGAAAAAAGCTAAAACAGTTCATGAAATAGACCATTTTGAACTCCACAATTCAAAAGTCAGTGCCAATTCGTTATCTTTGCTAATCTTGACGTAATCTCGTACTCTCTCTTCTTGAAAAGCTTTTGTTTTCGTAGTTGGTTGAGATTGTGGTCAAATATTTACAAGTAGTATACTTAATATTATAAGAAAAAAATTGTGTGGGTTTAAGTTCTTAGAATTTTTACCCTTCTAGCTTTTCATTTGCATGCTGAATCATAATCCAGGTACATTCACCTCCGTCTCGCACCGAACTCGTAAAACTTCGAGTCAGTTTATCATCAAGCCATTATATTCTACTTAAGTATTTTAGAATGACGCTGCCGTTAAATAACGTGGGTTATAAGCTAGTGCTATTATACGTCCCGTTTGCCGGTTAGTATAAGTAGTATTTTAATTTCAAAAGTTCCAATATTTTTTTTTCGACCTGTTAAAATGCTAACAGCGTTACCGTACTACAAAAATTCCAATTAAAATTTGCTCGGCAAGCATACTATGCCACTGGGTCTCCAGCACCGGCTACCCGGCAGCCAGCAACTGTAATACTATAGAGAGTCTGTGAGATACCTACTCGTACTTATTCTTAACAATTGTTATGTAACATGACGCATTTTCCGAAGTGAAATGTCTAATAACTAATAATTTCTATTGTAATTGTATTGTTCACTACAAACAAAGTTCTTGCTTGCTTGCTACTCATTACGCTTTGCTCGTACATACATACATACCTAACTAGATGTACGCACATGTTTTTACTTTTCAACCAAGCTCAAAACTGTTAGTACTTTTAGAATTTAATTCTTAATTTTTTCTGATTTTGTTTCTGGTTGTAATGTGTTTTGTGTGTTAAATAAATAAAAAATGTAAACATGCAATTAGTATTGTCGTTGACTTGACACCGTATTTTTGAAGATGACTCATACCTCCTCGGTAGCGCTATAGATAGACAGGTACATCATAGCCAAGACATATCACTTTCATAATTCAATTTCCACTCCCCTAACTGACTTTCCTTTCAAACATTATCCTTAACACTTCTGGGCACAGTAATAAAAACATTACGCCTAAAAGCTTCTTGCCATACCGCAGAGAACGAAATGACTAACTGATTTTCACCCTTATTCTCTAAGTAATAGAGTTTGAAATAAACCAAGGTTATAGAAATTTTTTCCACGTTTGTCGGTAAAGGAAAAATCGTATTAGAATTTAACTAGGAGTGTTTGTACAAGTGAAAGTTTGGTACGTGCGTGAAATAGAAAAAGTAGACTTTTTATGCTTTGTGAATATGTGAAAAGTGTAAAATGATCACTTTCGAGAACTTAGTGAACAAAGTGACAAACACTTTGTCGAGTGATTTCGAAGCGAAGAGCGTCGCAAATCGCAATAGTGTTTTTATACCCTAGACCGACACCCAGTGACCGACGTCATCGTGGGAGACATCCACAACGCTGTATGCGGCTCAACGCAGCGCAACGCGTTTGCTTTTCGCCGCTGACTGCGACGGAACAAATAGACCATACTAGACGTTGTCCATACGATTATGTGTACGGCGACGTATGTCGCATACCGCAGCGTTGTGCGTTACGATCGCAAAACCAAAGCTTTAGGCAAACGCCATAAGCATACATTTTGGAGCTACAAAGTTTCCGGACATCCCGAAGAAAGATCACACGCCTCAGTACTCATAAAAATAACTTTGATAGTACATTGTATTTACATAAATTGGTCATCAATCTTCGTCCGAGCCACAAACCTATTAAGGGCTACACTCCACTGGCTGCTATCCAAATTCATTCGAATAAACATACGACATCCGAAGGAATAAATCAAGATAGAATCTCTTGAGATGAGTCGATGTCGGATGGAATTCAGGGCAACTTAGAAGCGACTTCAATACCCGGCTCCGGGTTATTCCCATCGAGTCCACCGGCTGGTCCACTAGCGAGGCCGATGGGAAAATAAATGGCCAACGAGTCCACTATGCAAATGAGTGGGTTCGATGGGATTTTTTTTTCCCACCTAGCCCACCAGTTATAGCATAGTCAACCAATCCTTATGTATTTTGACAGACACGTCAAAAAATACCCGAAAAGATCACCACTGTTCATCAGGGCATGGATAAAAAGTGGCCCCTTATCATTTAGATTGAAGAGAGTGGTAAAGAAGTCTCCCATGATTAGTCGCACGTAGTATCTGTAACTAGTTTAGCATGGGTTGCAAGTAAAGACATTATGATAGCCAGATTAGCAAGCAAGCTCGTATGAGTTAGTGGCCAACTCTGGTGACGGAGTTTTTAAGCCGCCTTATGGCCTCCGTCATGGCTTAACAGCTGCTAGAGCCGGGACCGACAGTTTAACGTGTCCTCCAAGCACGGAAGCGCTCAGATGTAATTGCCACTAGCGGTCACCCATCCAAATAGTGACCGCGCAGAACGTTGCTTAACTTAGATAATCGGTGAAGATTGACTAAGCAAACTACGCCACGAGCGCTTCGAGATATTACGATGAAGATTGACTAGGAAGTCATATCCACCTGCATCAGTTTCTGTGCAAGATTCAGCAGATTTGCGGCTCTGGCTATAAAAGAGCGCAGTTAAACTGTGATCGAGCGTCGGCTTAATGTCGCTTTATCGTTTAATAGCCCGCGGATTTATTGACGGATGTTCGTTCTTAGATACGTTTCATTGAAACTATTGTTTAGTGTCCCAATATGCTCGAAGCTAGATTGACTCAGATATTTAAGTCAATTTAAAAACCAAACCACATATATAAAGATGTTATGTTTTTCACGTAAAATGGCAAATGCACAAAAAGTGCGACGGCAATAAAAAAAAAAAAAAAAAAAAAAAAAAAGATGTTACTATAGCCATTACTGCATAGAAACATCTCTTGCTTTCAACTTTAATGAATGAAAGAAAGAAAGAAATTATTTATTTGCTCATACAAATACAATTAAAAAATAAACTGATGTCGCAAAACGGACTATGCCTCAGCATGTGTCGGTCGGCATGCGACCGACGCTGGTCTTCCGGACCGGCAGGGCCGTTTGGCCTCTTCAATAATGGCCTGTGTCCGTCATTTCGACAGACAATTTTGCCAATGTCAAGTGTTAAAATTGTAATAAATAAGTCAAGTCAAGTCATTTCTCAAGTCGGCTGTCGTTTGTTTTGAAAAGAAAAACTTATCGTCTCTCTACTTGTCAAATGTTTGTGATGGAATGGCAACAAAAAAAAGAAGAAGAAGCCATCTTGAACGAGACCACGTGACTTGACATCTCGCTCGGATTTTGTAGTACGATGGGTTTTTTTGGATAATAGGGCAAACTCAAAACAAAATAAATAGATAGAGGAAAATAACTAAATAAGTTTTTATGCATAACAATATGTTAATCAAAGTTCAAGATGGTATTATCTCGTTTTGTTTAGATTGTGACCAATCACAGGTAGAAGCTTCATCATCATCATCATCCACAGCCCAACTTCACCCACTGCTGAGTATAGGCCTCCCTTTGTTTGTGCCACTCCTCACGGTCCTGTGTAGAAGCTTAAGTAGTATTTAAACAGTGATTCCAAGTAAGAGTATATTTCGAAGCTTTGTCTAACAGAAATTGAGAAGAGATTGTAAGTAAACCCCTTAAAATAGTTATATTAATTATTATTTTTTAATTCATTAAAATTCCCCGTAGAATATTTAATACAAAATTTTTGACGTTTTGAACTCTATAGCAATATAGAGTGTCAACTTAAACTATAGATAGGAACACTTTATTATGTCGTAGATAATATTGAACGTTTCATCTCAGGAATATTCCAGTTCCAGCATGGAGATGAAGCTATCAATTTAGACGAACTGGAAGGAACGTGACTAAATCTGACAATCGTAAATAGTAGCATATCTGAGATCCACTGCGCTGTAGCGTCACAATGATTAGCAGTCAAGCTGGCGTTGACGCGCAATATGACTCAAATATCTTAAGTTTACGTAAAGCAGCAACTGTTAGATTTGTTCGTGCCTACCCCCCCAGCATAACAGTTCAGACACGGTCAACGCCCTCTAGGTACTGAGGCTTGCGTCATAAAGCTCGGGTTTCAATTGTCAGAATCATACTTCCAACCTTGTTGATGGTATACTTAAGGTTGTAGCATAAAGTGTGAGCTATCATCATCATCATCATCAATATATATAAAACTCATTTGAAGCTGACAGAGAATCAACGCACAGCCTAAACTATAAGTCCTAGAGGTATGAAATTTGGAGGGTAGTATCCTTATATAGTGTAGGGGTGCACTAAGAAAGGAATTTTTAAACGTCACACTCTAAAGGGTAGAACGCGAGCAACGCCGCGGGCGACGGCTAGTTAGTATAAAATGTGTAGTATCTTCACTATAGGATAGAATCTGAATCGAGGTTATTCGATAGAGAACCAAGGTCGACATAGCTCAGAGAATTAGCAAGCTGGAATGACAGTGGGCCGGCCATGTTTGCTGTAGAACCGGCAATCGTTGGAGCAAACTAATAGACGAGTGGCGATGCTTAGCGTAGTGTAGGACGCCCTCGGGCTAGGTGGTGAGACGATCTGAGACATGTAGCGCTAACACTGGATGAGAAGAGACGAAGACCGGGCTCAGTGGCGCGTCTTGGGAGAGACCTACGTCCAACAGTGAACCAATATAGGTTGCTGATGATGATGATGATCGTGACTCTCTTTGAAATACAAATTGAACAGTGTTTAGTTCTGACTACATCCAGTACTTAGCAACCGTCAGTGTACCAAGTAATATTTGATAAGTACTGAGTTGGTTTATGCTAGAACCCGAAGTTTATAAGTCGAAGGACTTTGTTATGACTTAAGAAGTCACAGCCGGTACGGCGCCGACAACTTAACTGTTCTAAGCGTGAAAGCGTTTATGGTAATCATTTTCCACTGAAAAATTCTCCTCTGGGACTCTTAGAAAATATAATCATACTATAAAACCTGAAATACATTAAAAAACATACTTGCTTGTTACTTGTTTGTGTGCTCATTTACAGCCTGCTCTTCGAGTGTGTACATAGTATGCTTTTTTTGTACAATATGTTAATTATTGTATGTATAGCCGTAGCCTGAAATGTAGCCTGAAGAATTATGAATTTGGGTGTTATTTTCCGACGTTTATCATCATCATCATCAATATATAAAACTCTTTTGAAGCTGACCGAGAATCAACGCACAGCCTAAACCATAAGTCCTAGAGGTATTAAATTTGGAGGTTAGTATCCCTTATTTAGTGTAGGGGTGCACTAAGGAAGGAATTTTAAAACGTCGTATAGGGTAGAACGCGAGCAACGCCGCGGGAGACGGCTAGTATTCTATACCCAGCAAATACCCAGTGATCTTAAACCCACCATTTTAATTCCACTCTTTTAATGTAAAAATATGAACTAAAGAATTTCACTGATCACTTTGAATGGGTGATTCCCATCGAGCCCACCGGCTGGCCCTCTGGTGGGCCCGATGGGAAAAAACTCCCAACGGGCCCACTATGCAGATGAGTGGGCTCGGTTTTGTACGATTTGGTATGACTAAGTAGTGTGTTTGTCTTCTAAATAATCAGATATTTAATAGTAATGCTTTTAAAAGAACTCTTCGTTTCATTACGTTTTTGAACATGACAATTGACAACTGAGACATGTTGCGTACACATTTCAAATGTTTTTTTTTTTTTTTTTTATACGGTCGGATACCCAACACGACTTTACACTATATTTACAGAGAATTTCGACAGAGTGTTCCTATAGTAATAGGGCACCACAGCGTACACAAAAGAACAAACAACAAATGAATAAATGAATTATGTACTTAAATGCAAGACAAAAATAACAAAAAAGGATAGCCAAATATATTTGCAGTATTGTTTTTGAATACAGCCTACTAGAAACCTAGTTGTATATATGTTCTAAATAAATAGCTTCAATCAATCCGCATGATATGTAGTGTGCAATCTCGTTGTAATCTGAAACTTGCCATGCTCGGGGATTGATGACGCGGCAGTTACGTCACTGTCGTCCAACTCGTGACGTAATAGAAGGCCGAGGATGAATTACTAATTCAATAGCTTGGGTTACGATAGATCTATGAATAGACTATCTTACGCCCGCGACTTCGTTCGTGTCAAATCAAAAGTAGCCTGTGTTAATCCAGGTCACGGACAATATATATTCCAAATTTCATCCAAATCGGACCAGTAGCTGCAGGGTAGGTAATTGAAAGACAAACATCCAAACTTTAACATTTATAATATTATGTAGCATAATTCCTTCTTATTCAACCGAAACATGTCTCATTAAATAATTTGGCATTACTCTGTACACAAACATGTATTTTAATTTGGAACCACCGAATATGTAAATGATCATTAAACTTCAAAGTAAAAATTTTGCTTTGAAGACTTTGTTTTCGAAAAAATGTTCCCTGTCTCAATACGGCGTCAATATAACGGAGACGCAAAATACCTATTTACAATTTTCTTGCAATTATCCTAATAACGGTGATCGAATCTAAGAAAACCAAGATTTCCAGTTCTAATAAATATTTTATATCAAAGAAAAAGGTTTGGAAAATATTCAGAATTTATTAAATCCACGAATAAATAAGCAGCTATCTGTAACCCGAAGCTCAACTATAATGAATGTCTCAATTACATTAATTAACGCAAAAATTTAAATTTCTTCAGATAAGAGAGTTAAAATAAAATTATAATAAGAAAGTTTTCAGACTGTTTTTACTGCGTAGAGCATAATTAGTAAAACTCAAAGTAAAGGTACTTTTCCATTAGAGCTAAGCTATGCTATGTATGCTATGCTGTGCAAAGGATGCGTTTATTCTATCCTACTTTCTACTATCCCATTCAATCAACTATCTACTATTCAATGACTATCAGATTTTTATTTTATTTTTTAATGATTATTATTAGTAAATAAATGAATGTCTATTACTATTTTTAAATTGTACAAAAATTTACCTAACTAAGTGTTCTCTATAAGATCCTATGAGTGAAATAAATGAATTGAATTTAATCCCACTAATATTATAAATGTCAAATGTTAAGATGTTTGGATGTTTGTGTCTCATCACGCTGCTCCGATCCGATTTGGTCCACTTGTCCGATTTAGATGTAACTTAAAATATAGGTATATAGTTCGTAACCTTAGGCCACTTTTTATCCCGCGAAAACTGAATCAAACCAGGGCCTCTACTGAGAATAATGATTACCGAAGATTCGGTAGTGACGTTTGTGCTACACTGCGCAGTAACGCTGTGACTTTGAAAGAGCCTGGACCATCGCTCGAGGCGACCACGCATTATAACACAAACGTCACTACCGAATATTCGTTAATCAATTTTCGGAGTAGGGGCCCAAATACGGAGGAGGTCGCGGACTAAAGGTTGTCGAATTCACCAGTTTTCAATTATTACGTTATTATAACGAGCCCACGTCACCTTCTGATACCTTGTATACCACGTAAGGTAAACCGAGAATATCAAACCCACACAATTTAGTTTAATCATAAATGTGGTCGTGATCGACCGCCAATCCAGTGGGAGACCACATCCGGATGCCTGAAGATTACAGTGCCTTGATCACGCATAAATGTGACAATCGTAAACGTATCGTAACGCTAGCGTATCCGAGATATACTGCGCGGTGACACTACAACGGTTGGCAGTCGAGCTGGCGTTGACGCGCAATATAACTCGAATACGTCAACGTGGCGACTGCCAGATTTGCTCGTGATAGAGGCACTGAATACAAGCTAGAATGTTGAGATTAGTATGAATATATTTGACATTCGAAAGGTTGGCAAGTATTAAAAAAGAAAGTACCTAAGTGCCTAAGCAGTCAACAGTGAATAAAAAGATATTTTTTTATTTTTAGATTTAGTAAAAAATTGTTCCAAATACCTCGATAGATGGCGTTTATTTTGCTGTAGATGAACCTGTCCACTTGCAAAACATGGCTGCAAAAAGTTTTCATTGCATTGTCTCTTAGAACACGTCAATCTGAGGCCCGAATAATACCAGTGCAGCAATCGTCACTAAATTATACATTTGAGTAGAGATTTTTATACAAAAACTATGCTTGAGTCCGGATCAGTACTTTAGCAGTAAATCAGCATACAGGCCTAACGGCCGAATACTCAAACGCCACTTAAATTAAGTTCACGCTTAAATTATCTCTTACAAATGAGTAATGTCAAACAGAGGCTGAGCAATTTTAAGTTATTTAAATTTTATCACTTGACACTGGCAAAATTATCTGTCGAAATGAAGGACACATGCCATATAGGTTTAAAAGAAGAAGAAGAAGTGGTGCTTAAATTTGAGTGACGTTTCAGTGTTCCGGCCTAAGACTTGTTCTACACAGCAATGCTAAGCAGCAGAAATAAAAGTGTTTTAGTACTCGGTTGTGGCCGTAATATAGCGTTCATTGTATTTCAAGAAAACTTAAGCTCTACCCACTGCAAAGAACCAATCGGACTCAATTAGCGATCCAATAACAGATTACCTGCGAGGTGACTTCGACCATATTAGTTGCTATGTAGGGATCATTTTTAGTTAGCTGTCAGCAATTCATAATCTATCTACTTGGACTTCTTCTTAATCAAAAACAATAATATTTTACAAAATAACGACATTCGAATCGTAGCCCTACTTTCAGAGCTATGAGGGTACAGACAAACAAACAGACAAACGCTGTCAATCTTATAACAACCCTTCCGTTTTTCGGTCGGGGTTAAAAACAGCTAATAACCTACTCATTGCCACTTCAACTTACTAATTATTTATTTACTAGCCGTCGCCCGCGGCGTTGCTCGCGTTCTACCCTTTAGAGTGTGACGTGTCAAAATTCCTTTCTTAGTGCACCCCTACACTATATAAGGATACTACCCTTCAAATTTCATACCTCTAGGACTAATAGTTCAGGCTGTGCGTTGATTGTCCGTATTATTATTATTAATAATCATAATTATTATTATGAGATTCACTGTTATGTTCTCCAAGATATGAATAAACTAAGTAGTGTGGGAAACACGTGACTAAACAGATAGCTCGCTCGTCTGGCCCGTGACTAATCGGATCATAGAACCCAACTCGCTTATCCTACTAATATGATGGATGGATGTATGTTTGTTACTCTTTCACGTAAAAACTACTGATCCGATTTGGATGAAACTTGGAATATATATTGTCCGTGAACTGGATTAACACATAGGTTAATTTTTATCCCGAAAAATTAACAAAATCCAACGGGGCGCGAACGAAGTCGCGGGCGGCACGTAGTCCTTCATAACGTGTGATTTAACGGATGGGTAGTTGGTAGGTATCTATTTCAATTGGTTAAGCTCCCTCGATATGGAAGTTCAATTTCTGTGAGTAATACAAAATAGCTGATGTGTGAAATCTAACGGTCTCATTATGAAAACTAGGGTTTAGACCCGGCCTAGCCTGGCTCGGCCTAAAGTTAGGCTCGAGTTAAAACTGAGACGTGATTATGAAAGACTGTTTGAAGAAAATAATGTAAAAAAACAGTCACGAAATTGATTTTCGTGACATATAATAATAAATAATAAATATTAACGGACACTTAACACAACGCCTTCTAGTCCCAAACTAAGCAAAGCTTGTACTATGGAAACTAGATGGCTGATAGAATACATACATATATATTTTTTTTGTAAATACATACTTATAATACATAGAAACACCCAGACATAGAACAAACATCTATGTTTACAACACACAAAATGTTTGTTCTCGGTGGGGATCGAGCCCACGACCCACAGCACGGAAGGCAGAGCTACTACCGACTGAGCCATGACGCCTGTCATGTCAAATGTGAAGTTAGGCCCGAGTTAAACCGGGGTGGGGTTTGTTTAGCAAAAGTCTATAGTTAGACCTCGGTGAAGGTGCTGAAACATGTTTCGTAATATGAAAAACCCTAGTTTAGCCCAAAACACGAGTTAGAGACATGGTTTTTAGATAAATCCGTATCGTAATGAGACCGTAGAGGTTCTAGATATTGTCTCCACAGTGTAACTTCGTTTTTATTGCACTACGGAGTGACGCTGTCGCTTTGCAAGAGCCCGCGATATCGCGCTAGGCGACCGCGCAGTGTACCACAAATGTTACTACCGAGAAATTTCCTAGATTTCAGTCATAAAATATTTTTGAAAGTCTCATCATTTACTAATGACGCTGACTGTACCTGAAACGGCTTGTTTTGGTTCAATATTCCAAGAAAAACTACGTATTTCTGCGAAAAAACGTGACAATCGCAAACGTATCGTAACGATAGCGTATCAGAGATACACTGCGCGGTGACACTACAACGGTTGGCAGTCGAGCTGGCGTTGACGCGCAATGTAACTCGAATACGCTAACGCGGCGACTGTCAGATCTTTTCGTGATAGAGGTACTGATTAACACTTGAAATACGGCAAAAACAATTCCCAGAACTAGCTCTCTTAGGGAAACAAAATAATAACTTTTGATTTATGTAGTCCTAGATTCGTTTCAGACGAAACCTTCCCAAGGCACGAATAAATTTTAGGAAAGTATATTTTGTTAGTCTGTGGACGCTACTTCCAATAAATAGTATATCAACTTGTAGAATAGAATAGAAACTGTGCGTAAGTGTAATAAGTGTAGGCATAGGTCGCCTCCTGACGCTGTATAAATCATCTTCAATAGATGTCTGGGTGTTTCTATGTATTATAAGTATGTATTTACAAAAAAAAATGTATGTGTGTATTCTATCAGCCATCTAGTTTCCATCGTACAAGCTTTGCTTAGTTTGGGACTAGAAGGCGTTGTGTTAAGTGTCCCTGAATATTTATTATTTATTTATTATGTAAAGGCCTATTATAAGAATAGAAATTAACACATGTAAGCAATGATCGTTTGATATCATTGCATGTAGGCAAAGATTACTAAGATCAAGATACAAGATACGTTTGTTTAGAATATAGAATTGAATAGAATAGAAAATGTTTATTTTGAAACATGCACAGTTACAACAAATTAATTTACAAAAAACAACAAAAAAAATGTTTGCGTAATAAGTGTTCACAAATTGGTCTATTATTGTAAACCGGGGTTGTTCAAATCATTGTGAATGCTAAAACTTCTACTGGACTTAGGGTCTAATACTGAAACGTCATTCAAATTTAAACACCACTTAAAATTGCTTTGCCTCTGTTTGATATTACTAATTTTTAAGAGATGGCAATAATTTAAGCATGAACCC
This sequence comes from Eulithis prunata, assembly GCA_918843925.1. Taxonomy (NCBI): domain Eukaryota; kingdom Metazoa; phylum Arthropoda; class Insecta; order Lepidoptera; family Geometridae; genus Eulithis; species Eulithis prunata. Next base: position 855,067 of record OU974014.1, on the reverse strand, counting down.
TTGCTCCTTCACATCTGCCTAGGACTTCCGTTAAGGCTGGTGCGGCGGCAGATTTGGCCGAGGACCACAAGAGGCGCAAGTATGCAGGTCTCGATAGGGCCTACACATTTGTGCCTCTTGGGGTCGAGACTCTAGGTCCGTGGGGTACCGAGGCCCTCCGGGTTTTCAAAATTCTTTCAGGGCGTCTAGTCCAAGCGACGCGTGACCCGAGGCCTGGTGATTATCTAGGCCAGAGTATCAGCATTGCTATTCAGCGCGGCAATGCAGCCAGTGTCTTGGGCACGCTTCCGATTGCTACTGATTTGGATCAGTTGAGCTATCTATAAATCGTTTGCAACGGTTTGCAGATAGCTCAACTGTTTCATGTGTATTTTGTAAATATTGTGAATATTGTAAGCATGAACTTAATATAAGTAGTGTTTGAGTATTTGGCCGTAAGACTTTTGGGTTCGTTGATAGCTCTAGAACTTTGAGATGATGGCTTTGCAAGACTGCTAATCGGATATAATCACAACTAGACATAACAATTAAGAGTCTTTTTTTTTTGCTGGTCATCCATTTGATTGTTGAAAAAAAACTTTTGCAGACTTCCAGTGTCTATCATTCCGTCTAAGCATCTGCTAGACTTGAAACAAGACCAAGTAAGGAGTTTCACTTCTACGCTAATGTAATTAACTTTTGTTTGTTCCCAGAGTTCACTCAGGTGGTACGAGTTAATTAACTGTAAATTAGGAGTCCGTAGGATTATAAAAAAGCTAAACCCTTGGTTTTTACGAGGGGGTTGTAATCTCGGCCATTTTTTAGCTTACCGCTTATGACTGTGGAAATTGATCGTAAGCCTATGGGGTTTTTCCTTATAAGCCAAAGGCGAACTATGGACTATGGGTTCGATCGTTCACTTCATTAATCTATATTACTCCCGACCCGAGGGTATTCGCAGCTGCTCCGGGCCCAATGAGTGTATGGATCAATCGTCTAAGCACCGAGTATAAGTTCTTTTCGAGAGTAGACATAACGGGGATCGAGTTCGTGCGATTTTTTTTATCGGAATTGTACAATCCTTTGTATGATTTTACTGTGACTAGTCTTGAGTTTTTTTTTTTCGAAAATTTATTGTTGTATGAAAATGCGTCCATATCGGCCGAGTTGAGAACTGGGTCTCTACTGTGAATAATGATTACCGAAGATTCGGTAGTGACGTTTGTGCTACACTGCGCAGTAACGCTGTGACTTTGAAAGAGCCTGGACCATCGCTCGAGGCGACCGCGCAGTATAACACAAACGTCACTACCGAATATTCGTTAATCAATTTTTCCCTGTGATTGAATGACAACTTATAACTGGCGCACCTGTACTTATCGCTGAATGACTCGTCATTCAAACCAGCAAATCTTCTGCAATTTGACTGCAAATCAGACCTTAGTTTACTTATTTTATTTTTAATATAGGTTAAACGAAGCAATGCTATGCTTTTCAATTTTTTTTTCTTTTTCCCAGTTTTTCTCTTTCAAGAAAACTCGGACTCGGCGCTCTGATGTGAGGAAATAACCGAATGGTCTGCGATGGGATTTTTATGAGTGACCTTTTGACAATCATGAGAGATATTCACGGGCTTTTAGATACTGCGCAGTTTGAAGAAAAGCTGGTCAAAATAGAAGTGTATTTCTATCTGTACCTCTATCACGAACAAATCTGACAGTCGCCGCGTTAGCGTATTCGAGTTATATTGCGCGTCAATGCCAGCTCGACTGCCAACCGTTGTAGTGTCACCGCGCAGTGTATCTCGGATACGCTAGCGTTACGATACGTTAGCGATTGTCACATTTATTCGTGATCAAGGCACTGATGAAGTACTGGGCCCCGAGTCTGTGCTTTTGTTTTGACTTTCAACTCGAGTGTAGCACACGCCCCGGATTCAATACATTTTAACATTTAATAAAACCTAATTTTCATCATAGAACTACATCATACAACCTAAACAAGTTATTTACGCTACGTCTAAGCTAATTAAAGACTAGGTACTAAGCAGTAGACTCAAGATGATAGTAAATATTCATAAGTACTCCTGTTAGTGCAAGACTCTTTAGATATGAATATTAAAAAACAATGCGTTTCCTGTAAATCATTTAAAATTCAAAAGTAGATACTGAAGAAAATTATACTGTCTGCTCGAAGTGGCCATGTTTAGTGCAGTCTAACAGACATTTTTCATATTTTTACTAAGGTAAAAATATTAGGATATAGGAGTTAGTGGCCAACTCTGGTGACGGAGTTTTTAGGCCGCCTTAAGGCCTCCGTCGTGGCTTAACGACTGCTAGAGCCGGGACAGTTTAACGTGCCTTCCGAAGCACGGAAACGCTCAGATTTAAATGCAACTAACAATCACCCATCCAAATAGTGACTGCGCAGAACGTCGCTAATCGGTGAATATTGACTAAGCAAGATAAGTCACAAGCGCTTCTTTTCTTTACTTAGGTAATTGCCGTTTATTCCTGTTCGTTCCACTAGGTCGTTCTATTATTTATCATTATTTACTTATAATTAGTAAGTAGTTGTGTTGATTTTATTTAGATAAGTAAAATCGCTGCCAAAAATACCACCGACTTGTTCTCAAAAGCGCTATCTCCAAAACAAATGACTCGTAATAACTTATCCGGACATTGTCCTAAATACCGCGTTAATCATGGTTAGCGTGGCCGACCGGAATGAACGAACGCACACCATGCGACTTCTTCAAGCAACTTTTAATACCGCGTGCACACTATGCCCATGCCGCTGCCGGCATGTATGCCGCTTAGTGAGAATAAAGGCGATGTTGCTGTGGCAATAAGTCCGCGGCATTGATGCCGCCATACATTCCGGCAGCGGCATGGGCATAGTGTGCACGCGGTATTAAAAGTTGCTTGAAAAAATACTTAGGTAAGCATAGTTTATATAGCCACCGTACCAACCTCCGTAAGGTCCGCAACACATTTGGGTTTTTGAAATGGAAGTACTACCAGAGATTCTAAAAATAGGTTATACTATAAATACTACAAGTCAACAAAGAAAAATTCAAGTTATTTATCTGAATACCAACCTCCTTTTGAAGGTAAAGGAAAACATCGTGAGGAAACCCGCGGCTTAGTCAGCTCCGCACGTATTGACCTTGTCTTTCCTGTGGATATGGCTGACTAGGCTGAGAGGATGGTATAGGTGTTGGGCAAGCCTACTCCATCTAAACATTGTCCCAGGCACTAGTGTCCCGTTAAGTGTAGGCATAGATTGCCTCCTGACGCTGTATAAATCATCTTCAACAGCTGTAAAGGCCTATACTATTATTATTAACCTCCTTTTGAACATACCTAAATATTACGCTACCTAAAACCCTTACAAGCTAAAACCACCTCTGAGAATTAATGTCTCGAGCACAGATCATATACTATAGTCTCGAGTGAAGACTTTTTGAGATATAGATCATTATAGAAGCTTTGAGGCATTGTACATCATGTATTTAAGAATAGTTAAATCAATCAAGCATTTTTATAACAAAACTTGGGCTCGTATGCTGATAAAGAAATTGTTACTCAAGCATAAAGTAGTTTTCTCTATGCTTGAGTCTGGACCAGTGCTTGAGCAGTAAACCGGCATACAAGTCTTAAGCCTTGGTCTCGCGATCGTAACGCACAACGCAGCGGTATGCGCATGCAGCGCTGGACACATAATTGTATGGAAAACGTCTAGTATGGTCTCTTGTTACGTCGCAGTCTGCGTCAGCGGTGAGGAGCAAACGTGGTTCTCTGCGTCTGTGCGTCTGTGTGTTCTCTTCGATCGCGAGACCAAGGCTTTAGGGTGCTGTCCCACCAGAACTAAGCTAAGCTACGTTACTTAGGATGTGTATGAAAACAAACGATCCCTATTGGTGAACAAACAAATCAAAAAAATCAAAATCAGAAATGTTTATTTGGAACATAAATACAGTGAATACAAGAACAAAAATAAAGCGCGATGATAGCCACAATAGTTGTAAACTGTGTCGTAACTATCTTACACACATTCTTAACAACGTAGCTTAAGCTTAGCTCCTATGGAAGAGCACCCTTAGTGCCGTAAGTGTGCGCCGGACCTTCCCTTCAAGTGCCAAGCGTATATTTACGTATTCACGCCGCTCTAATGCTTGCTCTAACAAAAACATGTTTTGCAATTCCTTTGAAAGTATGCAGATTTTCGTCTGAGGTGTTCCACTTGTTTCGTCCCACCTAATGGTTTTACACTTGTAATGTTTGTTAAAGGTTAAAAGGGTGCGTCCCCTTATTCACAATGAAGTCGTACGGTTAATGAAAGTACAAAAATTTGCGTTTATGTACATTGCGGCTTTTCAAAGAATATGGGGCAGAACTGAACTAACCTGACCGGTTATCAGACTGGAATGATAACGAATGCTTCAAATGTCAATTCTAAATCCATACTAATATTATACATGCGAAAGTAACTCTGTCTGTCTGTCTCGCTTTCACGCTAAAACTACTTAACCGATTTGAATGAAATTTGGTACACAGATAGTCTAGAGCCTGAGAAAGGACATAGGCTACTTTTTAATGCGAAAAAAAGGGTTGTAAGCGGTTGAAAAGAGGGGGGGGGGGGGGGGTGAAAGTTCCTTAACCTTTTCCATAAAAACTTTTTTAATGTCACATTTGAAATCACACTGTCAGTTGTTTGACAGTAAGAGTTTGAATGACAGGACAACGTCTGTCGGGTCAGCTAATATTATATAAATATCCTTCGACATATTACCTACACAACACTCTACTCTCTAGTCCCAAACTAATCAAATCAATTTGCTTATTTTTTTAAAACATTTTTGTTTTTAATAATAAAACCAGACATTAACTTTAACTTACATTTTAATAGCGGTATGGGAGTTCTGTAATAAGTATTATTGCCACTGTAAAATGAAAGTAAAAAAACTTCGCTGCGTAAAAAATAATGAACATCACAGACTCCCAAGTTTTTGAGTTGAAATTGTACAAAAAGAAACAAAATATGGTTCATTTCTTGTAATATCACCACAGGAATTTAACGTCTACCCTCTACACATATACATTCATGATATTCACCACAATATCACAAAAAGTAGCATGAGTTAAGTTCAGAAGTTTTCATTTTGTAAAGATAGTATCAGGGATAGAAAAAAAAAGATTATTCCCATCGAGCCCACCAGCCGGCCCGATGAGTTTTTTTCTTTCCCATCTGGCCCACCCAGTGGGCTCGATGGGAAACAAAAATGTCTACATTGGTTCGCTTGCTTGTGGAAGTAAATTAAATGAGCAAATTAAATCATTTGACCCTAATACCGATTCATTTAAAAGATAAGAAGTTCAGTTCAGAAGATTTCACTTTGTTAGGATACTTAGTGAAAATAAAATTTGGTGTGACATCTTTGCAAATAAAATTAAATAGATCACTAAAATTACACGCATGAGTGAGGGTTATACAAGAAGGTGCTAAAAGATACCTCCATACATCCAAACATACACTCACACGCGTTATCAAACAAACATAATCCAAAAAATAACCTAAAAATAACCAAAAATTAAACAAAAAATAACCTCAAAAGAGTTAAAAACGTAAGATCAAAAGGATAAGGAAAATAATAAGAGCCACGGTGAAGTGACGAAGCGGTTATACTGCCTTGAAATTTATGATAGCCTGGTAACATTGCAGGGGGGCAATCGTTGTACAAAAAAGACTTGGCAAAAGGACAAGCTTCCATAGGTGTTCGGTGCTCCAGTGCCAGAACAAAATAAAAAAAAAAAAAAAAAAAACAATCGTGTCATAAAAAACTGAATTGTTTTCATACTAAACCATAGGTATTCCCTGACTAAATAGTGACATTAGCGTGGGCAGCGAAAGCAGTTCAGAGCTTACGATACCGGGGCAGGAAACTTAAGTTTAAAGTACTTTGATTTATTTGTTCTCAGCTCAGACCAAGTTTTTGCCATTCTTGGGCAGGTGTTCCACAAAAAGTAGTTTGGAATATTGAAAAAGTATATTATCTTCTCGGTAAATACTTCTTCGATAGAGTATCCAGTACGTAGTTTTGGTTCTTGGAGTTTTGTTGCGTAAACCTGGTGTAAATAGTCTGACGACCAACACACCAGTGGGCGTGCTGACCAAGCTTCTCAAACGATCCGCAGTGTCTCCATACAAATCAGCGCCCACTGGTGTGCTGGGCGTCAGACGTTTCCCACCCACACTATACTCGTACTCGTACTAGGCCCTGAGTAGTTTTTTTAGACTGCAAGCGCACTACAGTAGCGTCCAAATCGGGGTGGCCAGGGCCTTATGCTCCGTTCAAATAAGTAACCTCAATAACTCGAGTGGCCGGTAGAAAAATTTAATATTTTCCTTTTCCACTCAAAGGAAATCATTTCCTTAAAAGCCGTTGAATTTGAAGAAACTTTTATGCTCAATCTTTTTACCGAGGGCACCAAATATTTATGGAATAGCAAAGTGGGTGTTTTATTTTGTATATAAATTCGTTCGTATGAGCCAAGCAAGACCTGTGGACTCATACAATAATTCAAGCAGCATCAAAGATATGAAACTGACGTTGACTGACGCTGATAAGAACCAGGATATTTTTAGATATACCAATTTTTACCTCCAAGCCGACTTGACGAATAACTTGACTTAACTTATTATTATTTCAAATATATCACTAGACACAGTTGGCAAAATTGTCCGTCGAAATGACGGATAGAGGCCATTAATTAAGAGAAGAAGAAGAAGTAGCAAAGTACTCTACCAAGCGTCAGACTATTTCACGCCAGCATGTCATTGTGTACAATTTTTTATAATTATTCAGTGATTTTATGTCTTGTTGAAATATGCTGGCGAGAAGTTGTTACGCTTGTCAGCGTCTTGACGGCCAATACACACATCATAAGTGACGAGTCAAATTTTTGACTCGTCACTTATGAATGTGTGTATTGGTCCTAACGCGATGAGTGTCACACATATTCGTCTTGAAGCATTCGTCAAGCTCATGTACATATTTATGTAATATTGGTATTATATTAGAAGGAATATTTTTCATGTAAGTGTTACTATTTACACAATTATGTAGTTTACCTATATATTTTAATTTATGCACATAGTTGGTGAAATGTATTAATTAAATGTAGTCTTTTTATTACACCGTCACTTTCGTTCATATAAATTCCAGTCCATCCAAAGGTTGCCTGGAAGAGATCGCTCATAGCGATAAGGCCGCCCATTGTACTTCACATAAGAATAATGAACTCCATGTTTATTTTATAATTTCTGTAAAAGTGGTGTACAATAAAGAGTTTTATATCTTCTATCTATCTATCTATTACTATTAAAAAATATACATTATCTTTTACATAATATTATATTTTAGTCCCAAACATTGTCAAGCCCCTGAACAAAAATGGTTCCACAAAAATAAGTCATTATTTATATAAATAAAGCCAAAATAAACATGTATATTTTGCGTCAAAGTGGTTTTTCTTCGGCGTGTAAAATTGCTTTATGTTACGAAAGCGTAATGAGCATGGAAAAAATTGGCCAAGCACGAGTTTAGATTACTAACCGAAGGTTCCGTTCTGAATAGACTATTTTTTACTTACACTAAAAGTAGCACTTAGGTAAATATATAAAACTCTTTTGAAGCTGACTGAGAATCAACGCACAGCCTAAACTATAAGTCTTAGAGGTATGAAATTTGGAGGGTAGTATTCTTATATAGTGTAGGGGTGCACTAAGAAAGGAATTTTGAAACGTCACCCTCTAAAGGGTAGAACGCGAGCAATGCCGCGGGCGACGGATAGTTATTTTATGTATTAATTTGTAATTTTAACGCATTGTTTTTAACATAATATCATATTTGTCTCTGTATTTATACAATTGACGAGTGTACTTAATTTAAGTATTTTTTACATATTTTGTTAATGTGTGTGTTAATGTGTACAATAAAGACATATCATATACCTAACTTAAACTAAGTGGAACAAACCAAGCGAGAATAACAGGGTTTACCCTCGGGAAAGGAACTCTAAAAATCAGCAAATAAAGGCTCCTCGAGAGCTTTTGAGTGGCTTCGTTAGAAGACGTTATTTTATTTCATATTTTTTCTTAAATATAAAACTAATACTTACGCTATATAAAAACTTTTTTGTTATTATCATTATATACTATGAAAAATGAATAAAATCTCAAGATTTTATTTATTATACTTCGGCTTTGTCATCGGTATTAGCATTATAAACACATGTAGTAACGCACAGAGATCGCCAGGATTATCGCACTATATTGAGGAAACTTGTTTGTTTACATCTTTAATTTTTTTTGTGGAAACTCATAAAAAAAATAAAAGTTGTGGGTACTCCTACTTTACTAGCTCGGTGCAGCCAAGCCCGGCCTTCATTCGCGATTCAGTGCTCTGCCAGTTCGCACAGAATAAATTATTATTTTAGGTTTTTTCTTCATAGTAAAAAATCAAAATAAAAATGTCGAAACGAAAAAGTGATGATCATCAATATGATGATTTGTGTAAAAAACTGAAGAGGATCGAGAAAGAAATACTTCGTGATAAAAAATGTCGACGTCGTCGCCGCGTTCGTATTTTATCGAGTTCGTCTTCTTCATCGTCGTCACAGGACTCTTCAGCCAGACAGTCGGAACCTAGAGGTTAGTACAAGGTTAAAAATAACAATTTTCGAGTACATATTGCTTTGGTATCGCGGGCAGCTTAAGGGGCTGTCTCGTACCACAAAGAATGTGTAGCGGGTAAGCTTATAGGGCTACCTCTTCACTATTATCCATTGCTTACATTGTGAGCAAGCAATTTCACATCATAACGTTGCGGGTAGTTTTTGGGGCTACCTCTTCGTTAATCTTAACTTGAAATCGGATTCAAAACAGTCCTAGTGTTGCGGATAGCTTAAGGGGCTATCTCTTCACAAATTTAAGGTACCTACCTACCTAACGAGTACGTGTTGCGGATAGCTTATGGGGCTATCTCTTCACAATCTAAGTCTTGAAGCAGGGTCTATAACGTTATACGTTATTTTCAGACAGCGCCCCGCCGAGTCCTGGCCATGTCGAAGACCAATCCCAAGACATAGTCCCTCCGCCAGCGGCGTGCCAGTCGGACGATGAGGTTGCAGTCTCCATGCCGACCAATGAACCAGACTCTAATCTTGCTCCAGTGGTTGTAGAGGACATGCCTCCTGAATTAGATCCAGAAATACTTCAAATTCTTGGCGTAGATCCTACTAAGACAAATGTTTTTGGAAAACATGTTCAAAGCGACGTGGCAGTTCGATTCCAACATATTGCCACTACAGGCCTGACAAAGGAAGAACGTAAAGAGCTTACGGATAAATATCTGGTACCCGAAAATTGTAAACTCGTTGGAGCGCCAGCCCTCAATCCCGAAATTAAAGCTGCTTTGTCTGAAATGGTTATAAAACGTGACAAGGGGATCGAGACAAAGCAGACATTATTGGCTTCTGCCATTTCCAGTCTAGGACAGGCGATCACTCTGATGCTGTCGTCAAACGAGAAAAATACTGATCTGTTACGCCTGCTGATGGACACGGGCCGCACGCTTAGCGATTGCCAACACAACGATAGTTACTAGACGTAATTTCATTTTGTACGCAGTAAAAAAAGAAATGAAGGAGTCCCTTCAAAATGCTAAGGTGGACAACTTCCTTTTCGGAGAGCAATTGTCGGATACTTTGAAAGTTGCTAAAGCCATATGCAAGTCAGGCGCTGATTTAAAAGCCCCGCCACCACCTAAGCCTACCACTTCTGGTCGAAATATGCCGTCAAAAAACTGGAAGAATTTCCATCCTGCCCGCAAGAATGTTCCGACGAAGAAGGATACGACGACATCGAATCCATCGACATCATCGACGACGGCGACAAGGAGTTCGCGCCACAACTCTTACAAACAGTCGCAGAGTCAGCGGCCCGCGTACAAGCGCCGCTAATGCCTGCATCCGAGACGCTCACTGCTTCAACATCGGCATCGGTAAACTATGCTGGTAGACTAGAACTTTTTTATGAGCAATGGCTTTTGATCACACATGATCATCTGATCCTTTCATATATTCAAGGTTATAAGATTCCTTTTTCTCGACCAGTTTTCCAAAAGGAAATACCTTCTTCTAGAATATGCTCTAGTGAGGAGGAATCTCATTATAAGACTGCAATTAATGACCTTCTAACAATTGGTGCCATTTCTAAATGTCAGCCTTGTCAAGGACAGTTTGTGTCTAGAACCTTTTTAGTGCCAAAATCAAATGGTAAAATGAGATTTATTCTTAACTTGAAAGAGTTAAATAAATTTATTGACACCAAACATTTCAAAATCGAAGATTTACGGACTGCGCTAAAGTTGATTTCCCAGAACTATTTCATGGCAAAACTAGATCTCAAAGATGCATATTTTTTTGTTAAAATTCATGCTGATTCTAGAAAATATTTGCGTTTTCTATGGAATAATCAACTTTTCCAATTTAATTGTTTACCGTTTGGTCTTAGCACTTCACCCTTTGTTTTTACAAAGATTTTAAAGCCAGTAGCTAAACTTCTACGCTCTGCAGGCTATCTGTCAACTGTATACTTAGATGATTGGTTTCTTACGGCACCATCTTATGAACAATGCTTAGAGAACGTATCCCAGACAAGGAGATTATTAACCTCTCTTGGCTTTATCATAAATGATAGCAAAAGTAATCCGATACCAAGCAAATGCTGCTTGTTTCTTGGTTACAACATTGACTCGAACAAATTTCATGTCAATCTGCCTCCTGAAAAAATTGATCGGATCAAAAAACAAATAGATAAATTTTTTTCCATAAAAAGATGCAAAATCCGGGAATTTGCAAGTTTTGTCGGCTTACTGGTCTCAGCATGTCCAGCTATTGAATATGGCTGGCTCTATACAAAATTATTTGAAAGAATAAAATTTCTTAACTTGCAACAGGACGATAATTATGGTAGATTCATGAATATTCCCCAGTCAATACTACCAGATCTTACCTGGTGGAAAAAAGCCTTGCCACATTCTGTTAATAAAATAAAGCTTGACAGCTATGACTTGGAAATTTTTTCAGATGCCTCAACAACGGGTTGGGGGATAGCATGTGGAGAACAGAGAGCTAGCGGTCTGTGGAATGATCAGGAACGTGCCATGCACATTAATTATCTAGAAATTTTAGCAGCCTATTTTGGTTTAAAAATTTTTGCTAAAGATTTATCTAATTGTCAAATTCTATTGAGAATCGATAACACGACCGCTATCTCTTATGTAAACCGCATGGGAGGTATCCAGTACCCACACCTCACTGAGGTTACAAAGACTTTGTGGCAATGGTGTGAAAGTCGCCATTTATACGTATTTGCTTCTTATATTCGATCTGTTGATAACGCAGAAGCTGACGCAGAATCCAGACGAGTACACCCCGATATTGAATGGGAATTGTCTGATGATGCTTTCAACAAAATCGTAAAAGAATTTGGCTTACCTCGCCTCGATTTATTTGCTAGTAGAATAAATAAGAAGTGTGATACTTACATTTCTTGGCACCGTGATCCAGAGGCTCATGCTATTAATGCCTTTACTGTAAACTGGAAACCGTTTTATCTTTACGCGTTTCCCCCTTTTTCAGTAATTCTAAAAATGTTACGAAAAATAATTACAGATAAAGCTGAGGGTATTGTAGTTGTACCACTGTGGCCTACGCAACCGTGGTTTCCTATTTTTAAAAGCTTGGTATCATCACAGATCCTAACTTTTAAACCGAATGAATATCTAATTAATACCCCTCATTCCAGCAATCGCAAGATGCACACCCGGATTACCCTGGTTGCCGCAGTGTTATCAGGTCAGCGTTCCTGAGAAAGCAAACTCCGGCATCTGCGATAGATTTAATGATTGCGTCTCTTTCACAGAATTCAATAAAACAGTACAATGTGTATTTAAAGAAATGGTTTACCCATTGCTATCAAAATAATGTTGATTTATATGATGCCTCAATTCCTGATATTATTAATTTTCTCACGGGTATATACAACGATGGGGCTCAATATGGAACTCTGAATACTTGCCGTTCTGCTCTTGCTCTGATTATAGGAGATCATGTTGGATTAGATCAAAATATAAAACGTTTTTTCAAAGGCATATTTAGGTCACGCCCTCCACTGCCTAAATATGATACTACGTGGGACCCAGCCATAGTATTAACGTATTTAGAAAAAAGCTTCCCACATGATACTTTATCACTTGAACTGCTATCAAAGAAACTAGTCACCCTGTTGGCCCTGGTGACCGCTCACAGGGTTCAAACATTGTCAAAAATTAATATAGATAACATAACGATTACAAACTCAAATATATCTATTAAAATAACGGAACTAATAAAAACTTCACGTGTTGGCTGCCCACAGCCAGTTTTAGTTTTACCCTTTTTTGATCAAAAACCGGAAATATGCCCTGGAAAAACGTTGCAATACTATTTAAGGAAAACGGAACCCCTGCGAGGGAACGTTAAATATCTTTTCATAGGGCTTAAAAAACCACATCGTGCAGTATCCAGCCAGACGTTGAGTCGCTGGATTCGCAGCACGCTGTGCGATAGCGGCGTTCCAGCGGCGGCGTTCTCTGCGCACAGCACGCGACACGCCGCTACCTCACTTGCAAACCGCCTTGGTGTAAGTCTAGACGTGATTAGAAGAACGGCTGGCTGGAGTGCCAGCTCTGATACATTCTTTAAGTTCTATAACAGACCCTTGAATATTGTTGATTCCAGTAATGAATCATTTGCTCGTGCAATCTTTGAAAATAATGTTAGAGAACATTAATATTTTGGTTATGTCTACTATAACATGTGTTACAAATAAACTTTATAGTTAAAAATACTTTTTTCTTATCATAAGCACAGCTTTTAAGCAATATTTCACGATAACCTAAGCTCTAAAGGTCTACATGTGTTTATAATGCTAATACCGATGACAAAGCCGAAGTATAATTAATGATTAAATGAACTTACCTGTAAGTGAAATTCTATCATAATTATACGAAGGCTTTGTCTGAAGGTATTAGCAACCCACCCGTTTGTATGTAGTTGCCTACATACTTGAACATAAATCCCACCCTTAACGTGAAATATTACATTTTACTCTGAACTAAATGAAGGCCGGGCTTGGCTGCACCGAGCTAGTAAAGTAGGAGTACCCACAACTTTTATTTTTTTTATGAGTTTCCACAAAAAAAATTAAAGATGTAAACAAACAAGTTTCCTCAATATAGTGCGATAATCCTGGCGATCTCTGTGCGTTACTACATGTGTTTATAATGCTAATACCTTCAGACAAAGCCTTCGTATAATTATGATAGAATTTCACTTACAGGTAAGTTCATTTAATCATTAATTATTTATTAAAAAACTAAAAAAAGCAAAGCTATTAGAATAACTTTGCTTTTTTTTTAGTTTCTGTAGTCAGTCGGTTATGGGTACTAATCATAACCTAACTGTGGACTTAAGGAATAATAATTCCAGATTTATTTACAAAACCAGCCAAGTAGAAATTACTTGGTCGGTTTTATAAATGCTTTTAGAAAAGATCAAAGCAATTCCGTTAGCTTATAATTTTTTACAAAAACTTTTAAAGTATTTATTTAACTAAAATTCAGCATTCACTATTGGGGAGAAAGGATTCAACATACCTACTACAACAACAGAAGCGCTCGTGGCGTAGTTTGCTTAGTCAGTCTTCACCAATTATCTAAGCTAAGCGACGTTCTACGCGGTCACTATTTGAATGGGTGACCGTTAGTGGCGTTTACACCTGAGCGCTTCCGCGCTTCGGGGGCACGTTAAACTATCGGCCCTGGCTGTAGCAGCAGTTACGCCACGACGGAGGCCTTAAGGCGGCCTAAGAACTTCGTCACCAGAGTCACGAACTCATACGAACTTGCTTGCTTCTTACAACAACATACTTATCTTTACGTTTATTATGACACGATCTAAAAATATTTTCCAATGATGCTGCGTCATCTGATTAAGTTGGTAAATCGAGTGTGAGGAGTGATGGATGGCGGAAGGATCATTAATTAAGATCACTACATACACGATGTTTTTACACCAAAATATCACAGCTATTTTTGGTGTTTTGTAACGTGAAACGATTAAAGCCTTAGTCTTGCGTTCGTAACGCACAACGCAGCTGTATGCAGCATGCAGCGCCAGACACATAATTGTATACAGGGTGTTACCAGACCACTTCCGAAAACGAAAGGGGGAGCTACAGCACACCAAAACCCAACCAAAAAAAAATCAGTTATCCTGAAAAATAATTATAGCCGGAGAAAACAATGTTTAAAGATTTGTATTTATTTCGCCAGCCCGCAATGTACGCATTCACGTAGGTAAGGTCGAGGCGTAGTACTATTATTATTCTGTGTCGTAAGTGCCTACTAACGTAGGTAGGTACTAACGTAGGTCGCTCGCACGTCGCGTACTTGAATGACCCGCGATGAACTCTCAGCTGTTCATGCTGTAGTAGACGTAATCTGCGTGCTGCGTGTACATTGCTGCTTTATTTATTTTATTCGTTTTTTTGCTTTTTTAAATGAGATAATTAGTTAGATATGTCTTATTATGTTGTACTGTGTGTATGTAACTAGAAAAAAAATTAAAAAGAGATAGTCAAGTCAATTTTTCTTTTCGCGATTTTTTTCGCTTAATGTTTTCAGTATCATGGTCTGATTGGAACCTCCAAGTTTTCGGAAGTGGTCTGGTAACACCCTGTATAGAAAACGTCTAGTATGGTCTTTTGTTACGTCGCAGTCTGCGTCAGCGGCGAGGAGCAAACGCGGTACTCTGCGTTGTGCCGCACACCGCAGCGTTGTGCGTTACGATCGCGAGACCAAGGCTTTACACGTAGCAGTAATTATATGCAACAACGTTGTTTTTTTTTTTTTTAAATGATAAAGTAATAGAACAAGCTGATAGCTCACCTGATGTTAAGTGGTAACTTCTGTAATTACACCGGCGCCCTTACCCTTCTAACCGGAACACAGCAATGCGAGCATCACTGCTTGGCGGCAGAAATAGGTACGGTGGTAGTACTTCCCCGGACGTCTGCGAGATGTTCCGAGTGAACACTACCTCACTAGAACATGTTGGTGGGACGAACGGAAACTTGTTCGGAAATCTTCCCATTTGTCCCACCAGTGGGACGAACGGGAATTGACGACCACAGAGGCCTTATGTTCATTACGGCAGATATTTTAGTATAATTGGGATGATCGGCTGAGAACTTCACCGGTCGGTGAGAAGAGTTTTCGACGGCAGTTTGACGTCATGCCTATTAGTAAAATTTCTGCCAAGACCCAAGTACTTACGAATAAGTAATTCGACTAAAATTACGTAGCGACATCTATAGAATTTCCAGCTAATAATATAAGTAGAAGGTAACCTGACGTCCAGTTACATTTTTGTAATAAAAAAACCTTGGCACAAGCACAGATCATATAATACGGCACAGGTATACGCTGTGGAAGTTTCAGGGAGTGCTAAACGGTGTTTGCGTTTTGGTGCTAGGGTTCCTTCCGGCGGCGTAAAAGCCTTTTATGAACTACGTGACCCAACGTAACGTATTGACACGTACTGCAATTTTCTCGTTGCCGCCGGCCATGACGTCATTTCCGGCAGATCGATCGTAAAACTTACAACACTGTAGGTGCATTTAGACCAAGCGAGCTCTTTCTAGCCAATTCTACCCACAATCTGTCAAATTCTCTTTGTTACTTTATACGTTGACTTTATTTGGGTAACCTAACAATGTAAGACAAGAACAAGTAGGTTTATTCATACATAAACTTTGCTTGACTCGCGTGGGATTTTAGTCGCGGCAAAATTACCTATCATCACTATAATCATCATCATCATCATCAATCATCATCATCAATATATATAAAACTCTTTTGAAGCTGACAGAGAATCAACGCACAGCCTAAACCATAAGTCCTAGAGGTATGAAATTTGGAGGGTAGTATCCTTAATAGTGTAGGGGTGCACTAAGAAAGGAATTTTGAAACGTCACACTCTAAAGGGTAGAACGCGAGCAACGCCGCGGGCGACGGCTAGTCACGGTATAAAAGCTATTGAATTTCTCAAACCGATTGTAAACTTTATAATTAGAATCCTCTGGCGTTTTGTTTGGCGGCTTGTTTGGCCGCCAAGTGCGCGTTAGCATATTGGCCAAAGGGATATTTTCAATACAAATATGATTGCGATTTTCTTGGTTCCAAATTGACTTTGTGAGTTTTACGATCAATGATATTGTTACAGGATTTTATTCTTAGAAAATTCAATCAATGTCTTAAAATTTACTTATTAGTTCTTCTTCTTCTCTTCAGTAATGGCCTGTGTCCGTTATTTCGACAGACAATTTTGCCAATGTCAAGTGTTAAAATTGAAATAAATAAGTCAAGTCAAGTCATTGTCAAGTCGGCTGTCGTTTGTTTTGAAAAGAAAATGGTGGATTTTCTCTTCAAAACCTAACACGAATTTTCACATTCAGAAAAACCACTTTACACACATTTATTCCAATGGCTCACACTTTATGTTACGACCTAAGTATTATTGTTTAAAACTCCACCAAAATTAAACAACAATACTCACAATAACACAAGAAAAACTATTCAAATAAAAGTGCTATGTGTCGTTTCAAAAAATGTCAAAACTCGTGTCTTACTTATTAGTTGCTTAACGTAAACGTGGAAAAACGTAATCTTCATCAGCTGACAGCCAAAACCATGGTAATTGTCAAAGAAAACAAAACCTGCGCAACACGAACACATACACGACAATCAGCCCCCAGCATCACAATAATACCTCGCCTTATTTGCACAAGGTAATTGAGAGATGCTCGGAGCGAGAAGAATGCTACTAGAATATTACTAATAGGAACTAATATTTACAGTCAAACCACGATTTATCTTTGTCAAATGCGTCACATACTTGACAAACCACAGCTATAGCATGACAAAAGAAGTGATTTCGTTCGCTAAAATGAAGGAATTTAGTTATCAAGTAAAAAATATCCACCATTTTGTGTTCAAAACAAACGACAGCCGACTTGACGAATGACTTGACTTGACTGATATTGTTTCAAATATTTGACTTGACACTGGCAAAATTGTCTGTCAAAATGACGGACAGAGGCAATATATGGAAGAAGAACTTGACGAACGTAGTACCAACCACAGAAATACCAGCCGAAACTGATGGTATACCTACCAACCATTCACCAGCTAGCTACCTCATCCTCAATCTATATCAGTCCACTGCTGGCCGTAGGTCTCTCCGAAGATGCACCACTGAGCGGTTTTCGACTCTTCTCATCCACTGCTTATCAGAGTGCTTATACAGCGAGACATTTTGTTGGGAATTGCACAATTCCTAAATCTCCCGCTAGAGGCGCTTATCCGGTTTTCTTACAAAATTTATCGCTTTGCGAATGCGTTTGCGTGTGCTATACTCGAGTCGAAAGTCAAAACAAATGCACGGACTCGGGGCTCACCTACATTTGCAGATCGTCGCTCCGCCTAGCCGGAAGGCATCTACGCTTGCCTATACACGGTTTCCATCCAAGTATTCGTTTGCTCCAACGATGGTCGGCTCTGCGGCAAACATGGCCGACCCACTGCCATTTTATTTCAAGTTTTAAGAAGATTGGAAATACCTTGATGCATACCATCGAGCAAGCGCGCGTGTAATCCAACCAAATCCAAAATACATAATTGATTGGAGAATCTAACGTCCGCTAACGTACTACTGACATAGTATCTGTTATGACAGTCTCCTATGTTATTTTTTATAAAACTAAATTAAGGAACACAATTAAATTGAAGAAGCCTGATGGTAACCACATCCTTTATCGATGCATTGAGCACGTCCACTGAGAACGTGCCCTGTGATACATTGCATTGTGCCTATCACTCTGAGATTAATGCATCGTTATTGGCAGTGGTTATCATTGAACATCGGGTGGGCCATCGGATAGTTCCATCATTAAGTTGAACTATACAATAGATAATTCCACTGAGTTTACATAGTTATTTTTAGATAGATAATATTTTATTGTACACACGACCAATGTTTTATAGACCAACTTATATAATACAATAAAGTACAATGGGTGCCCTTATGGTTGAAAGCTATTTCTTTCAGGTAACCTTAGCATGGATAAAACCGAACAGTAATAAATGGAGCAGCGCATAAAGTATAGAAATTATTTTAGTGAAAGCTGTTAAATTATTTTCCCTTTATTCATATTCAACTGTCATTTCAGCGCGGCTTTAAAAAATGCTCCACTAATGTCACTTGCATGACAACGAAACGAGATGACAACAGATTTAGCAATTATTTTAGTTAGCTAAGCTTTAGAAGATCAATATAAATATACCCCTTATGTTGCGTTCAGACTGTGCCGCAGTCGGCAGGGACTTGGACATGGAAGTGGGCACCAGCTTAGTGTGAACACGATAATGCCTCTGTCCCGGCTCCCGGCCTAGGTTCATGCCCTAGCTCCCTAATAAGAAAAAGGCGATGATGCTGTGGCAATAAGTCCACGCCAATAATGCGGGCAGCGGCATGGGCATAGTGTGAACGAATTAGTTTAGTCACGTTTAGTTGAGTTACTGCATACAAAATACTCTAGCTTCAGGTCCATCCGACACCAGTTTACATAATTGAACGACCGGTGGCGGGTTCGCTGCGATGCAATGTATACTGAATTAATAGCTTCTCCGCTATACCATGAAACATGCAGCACATACACATAAGATTAGGATCATGTCGTGTTAGGCTTTGACGCCTTCTAGGATAGGTTATTGACAACAAATTATATTGCAGATATTGCAAACAAGTTATAGAGAATATGTTAAAATTAAGGGTGCAAACGTGTAGAAGGGAGAAGGACATGAAAAAGAATGGGGAAAGTGAATAAATAAATCTTCTTTTTATAAAACTCTTTTGAAGCTGACTTAGAATCAACGCACAGCCTAAATTATAAGTCCTAGAGGTATGAAATTAGGAGGGTAGTATCCTTATATAGTGTAGGGGTGCACGAAGAAAGGAATTTGGAAAAATCGCACCCTAAAGGGTCTAAAATTAGGATCAAAGATTTTAACCAAATAATGCGTATACTGCTACCACGCGAGCAAAGCCGCAAGCGACAGTTAGTATAAAAATTAAATTAAAAACATGAAAAAACATGTAGCGTTTATTCCTCCAAGGACTACAAAGTGTACTATACTACAAAGTGGAGCGCTTGGTATTGCAAGTAGCAGTTACCACTGGCCAATGATCTTCTATTAAAAAAATCAGTTTATTCCATCCAGTCCTACTAGTAGTTCGATTATCTAACTGTTTGGACAGAAATATTCCGAATCGTTAGACTGACTAATCGAACATTTGCCACTGACCACCAGGTAAGCCATTCATGACTTGTTGGCTGATACTCCGAGGCAGGTAAGTTTATAGTACAAACTTATCACCTGACGCGTGGAAATACAATGATTTCTTCAGCACCAACCTTTAGCTTTCATCATCATCATCATCAACCTATATCTGTCCACTGCTGGACGTAGGTCTCTCGCAAGACGCGCCACTGAGCCCGGTCTTTGGCTCTTCTCATCCAGTGTTTGCTAGCTACATGTCTCAGATCGTCACCCCACCTAGCCGGAGGGCGTCCTACACTACGCTTGCCTACCTTTAGCTTTGCTATTCCACAACACGACCATAAAAAGCGTTAAATTCCCACCTTATTTTGTGTAATAAAATCCGTAAATACCTTAAATTTACCTTATCCCGTTATTGTTATAAATGGCCCGGAGCGACGCCTTTGTGCCCGGGATTAGATTAATGTCTTTGAAAATTTAAATACATCGCTATACGGTCTCTGAAAAATAAGCAACAATTCTTCACGGCCGTAATAAAACGTCAGAGTTAAAACCACTTACTGCTATATTCATACTCCTTTTAAAAATACTTTGTCATTGACACTTGCATGTCAAACAATGAACAGAATCTAAAAGAATAGAATAAGCAGTCATTTTACCAAATTACAACTTGATTGAACAACCATTAGAAAATTTAAAAGACGCTACTGAAAATATTTCAAGGTTCTTGACAAAACAAAACCTATATAACAAAATAAATGTGTTTTTCCTGAGTTAAATAGTAAATATAACATGT
Organism: Eulithis prunata; assembly: GCA_918843925.1. Lineage (NCBI taxonomy): Eukaryota > Metazoa > Arthropoda > Insecta > Lepidoptera > Geometridae > Eulithis > Eulithis prunata. Next base: position 834,782 of record OU974014.1, on the reverse strand, counting down.
ATTTTTCAAAGAAATATAGTAATGAGGTGATGTTCACCAACCATGTTTTGAAAACACGTAGTGCAAGATAAAAGTTCGTAGTACCATCTCCCCAAATAAGTATTGTGGATATATTCAAGAAATCCACACTAAGAAATCTTTACCAGTGGGGGGTTTCAGTTTTTTTTCCAGAAGTCCCCACTGCTGCGTCAGAGACATGCTACATCGTATTTCTGGATTTTTTTTCCAAAAATCCCCAATAAGCATGTGGTTCCTATTAAAAGCTTTACTTTCACAGATTCTGAGATAAAATTCGAACTAAAAAAAGTTACATATTATTATTATACATTCTTAAGAGCCTGATCAATTTATAGGCCGATCAGAAAGTCAACAGTCTGCGTGGTCTAAATGTTCATAGTGTTGTAACTGCAACAGTTTTTAGGAAACAGCCGAGAGGTATGATTGTTGTTTATTGAAGCGACCTATTCCATCTTTCTACGTACTTTTATTCGATGACTTGGATATTGTAAAGGAAATCACGAGCCGTAGGTTCGAATTCCATCCAGTGACGAGACGATTTCCGAAGCGGTGACAGTTGTGACATTGACAGTGACATTTAGAATTATGATAAATTATCCCCTGAAGACTTTCCTGGATTCGAGTTTTCACATTTTTTGAAAGAACACATAGCATTTTTATTTTAATAGTATTTCTTGTGTTATTGTGAGTATTATTGTTTAATTTTGGTGGAATTTTAACCAATTATACTTAGGTCGTACGTAACATAAAGTGTGAGCCATTGGAATAAATGTGTGTAAAGTGGTTTTTCTGAATCTGAAAAATCGTTTCAGGTTTTGAAGAAAAAATCCACCATTTTCTCTTCAAAACAAACGACAGCCGACTTGACAAAGACTTTACTTGACTTATATTATTTAAAATTCACCACTTGACACTGGCAAAATTGGCTGTCGAAATGACGGACACAGGCCATAAAGGGTAAAGAAGAAGAAGAAAACTTTCCTGTCATTGTAAAATCAGCCCTTCTAACAAAAAGGTCGCGGGGCCAATTCTAGTAAAAAACTTGTCACCTGAAACGCAGCTCAATTATAGTTTTTCATCTGTTTTAAGGTTATTCTATTATCAACAGTGTCACTAAACGTTTCATAAATGTTTCCTTCAAAAGATTTTTATTTCCCAAAAGGGGTAGCTTCAAGGCAAAAAGCTTTGCAACCTTTTCATAAAGTTTCCATCAAAAAGTGTCAAAAAAAATTGCGTTGAGTTTTTTGTTCAGCATACGAGCCTCAAAAGCTTCTGTCTTTAGAATCATACGAGCGTAATACATAAGTAAATAAAGTAGATAGGTACTTAAAAGTATTTGAAAGCAGCTTTTAGTATTTCCAATTTGTCTAAGCATTCTCATTCCAAACGTTTTAGCCATTTTTAAATGTCCTGAATATCTCCACCGAAACTCAGCGCAATAAAAACGTCCAAATGCGGGTACTTGTAAAATACTGCGCCAGCATTAGCTAAGCTTTAGTTCTTTGAAAAACGCCCACCGGTATATAGCAGCCGTAAAAAGCAAAATCGGTCGTGTACTCTCTAAAAATTTACTTAAATCTAAATCGATACACAAGTTTAGGTAGTGTTTTTGACAGTTCTCAGTGATTAACTGTTAAAAGTCTATGATTATCTAATTACAAGTACTTAAGACCAAAGAATATAAATAGCTCTTTTAATTAACTAGCGTTATGTTAAAAACCATCACCGTTCAAGAGTTTAGGTGAAATTAATTTCAACAAAAAAAAAATCGAAGTAATTATCGTTGAAAAATATTTCGTAATATCTTTAGAAGTGTCGTTTTAAAAAAAAATATTTTAATCGAAAATAGATCACATTAAATTTTGATCACATGAAATTTCTAACCACCGGCATGATTAGCAATAGTACCGTTATGTAACGGTCACGGCTTTTATGAAATCGTTAGTTTAAGATCCACATACATTGCATAAGATTTATATTTGATCTGCTAAATGTGGATCACTGAAGGGTTAAAACTATTTACTTGAGAGTGACTACCTACATTAAAAAATAACTAGAAGATCTGTATTTGGTTACTAGTTAGAGTTTTAATTGGAACCCTAAATAATACAACTGAAACTTCTTAATTTCCTGGTAGCTCTAACATGGAAGAAGAAACATTGGAACATCAGGAATAGGTAGATACATAAAGTATTTAGCATACCTACATAATAGACCGACGACATTGTGACAATAGCAGGAACGGCGAAACTTCTTTCTAAAGCTGTGGTCTCTCGATCGTAACGCACAACGCTGCGGTATGCGACATGCGGCGCCGGACACATAATCGTATGGAAAACGTCACAATGATCTCTTGTTCCGTCGCAGTATGCGTCAGTGGCGAAGAGCAAACGCGGTGCGCTGCGTTGAGTCGCATACCGCAGCGTTGTGCGTTACGATAGCGGACTTTATGAATGGGGGAGGTTAAGTCTGTGTCAATGCCTATGCCTGAGTAGTGCACTTCCTCAGGCTGTTCATTATAATTGATACCGCCGTGTTTCCTAAAGTAGGTACTCGTAAATAATTATTATTTGATTTAGGCACTAGTTCAGTAAGTCCCTATGAAGCCCCTCCCTTATTACTAGCCAAGTAGTCTCTCCGTAGGTACCTAGTTAGTTTATATATGTATATAAACTAACTAGGTACCTACGGACAGACTAACACTTCTCTACTAGTCGACTAGTAGAGAAGTGGATCTCATTATTTATCGGTAAATAGAAAGTGGGTAGGTACCTAGGTGTTAGCTATCTATGTATTATGAGATGGTCAAGCTGCTATCGTGTGTGCTGTGGCAGTGAGTGCGGGCGAGTGCGGGGAAGGTGCGGGCCCCGCGCACCGTCTGACGTCGCTCCTCTGCTTCACCACAACTACGCTCCATTTTTACAGTCGTAAAAAAACAAAAGAGTGTAGAATGGTCATGTAACTTCATTCGGATGTCATTCCAAATTTTGATTCGCTTTCTAATCTCCATTGTAGAATGTTATTATCGTGTCTAAAGTCCCTGAAACATTCAACCTTCTTGAAACAATGCCTATTTACCAGTGGCGGATTCAGGATTTCGATTAAAGAGGGGTCAAGTCAAGTCCCCCGTAAACTGAAACTGTTTTCAGTTTGGGAGGCCTAGCTATTAGGGCTTTCCCTGACAGATCCTAGTTCACCCTTGGGTAGATCAGGATCTTTTGGCAGCTTAAGCCCCTAGGCCCCCCTGGATCTGCAACTCCCAAAGGTCAGACCCCCCGAATGAAGACCGAGTAAGCCTAGTAAGCAGGGTTCCGCTCCATTGCCTGAGATCGGCTTAATTACTTCCTTGGGATTAGTGGACACCTTCCTCAAGATTAGTAGACAATGGCCCGGGGCTTACGGGTTTATTGGCAGCTTGTGCTCCGACTTCTGATATTGTTAGGTTCTGAGATTATGTTGTGACAATATTGTTGGTCTAAGCTTGCTCCAAATATTAGAAAGAAGAAATAAAGAAAATACAATTATTTTGTACACTACACATAGGTACATAGCAGTATAACAATAACATAAAAACTAAGTGTAACTGTAGCAACATACGTAGGGAAAAATTATGTAACTATCTCGAAAAATCGTACCTATTTAGGTACGCACTAAGCGACCACCACCAACCATATGGGTAGGATGTCGATAAAGTCAAATAAAATATAATGCATTTTCGTATAAAAACCGCTTTTCTTGTTAATTTTTTCACTTACCTAACATAGAGATAATATTTTCCCACAGTCTTTGAAGTTAAATTATTTACTTTGTCGTATTGTATAGATAAAACCCAGCCAATTTGCTCCTCTAAGCACCTTTTAAATGAAACAAAATGAGGCAGTACTATAATTTATTCCACATCACAACAAACCCACCTTTACCGAACTTATTCCAACGGCTTCGGATTTCAATATTAGTTTTGTTATTTTAAGCTAGCTGTCTTATTCAAATGACTTTTGTTTCTTGGTTGGTTTAAATTAATATTTTGTATTAACTTATTTGTTTATTTTCGCGTATTATTTAATTACTTTTGTTTCCTGCTTATTTTGGAAAGAAATATCTTAAAATTCAATAAAAAAAATGCTTTAAGTACCTTACTTGATTTCCACTTAATATAAAGTGTGCTATATATCTGCATATATAACATCACTTACTATCTTAATAAATAGTGTAACTACGAGGTCTAAAGCGTCAAACAAATTTTTGCTCGCACATTTCAGCATTACAGGCGTCATGGCTCAGTCGGTAGTAGCTCTGCTTTCCGTGCTGTGGGTCGTGGGTTCGATCTCCACCGAGAACAAACATTTGTGTGTTGGAAACATAGATGTTTGTTCTGTGTCTGGGTGTTTCTATGTATTATAACTATGTATGTATTTACAAAAAAAATGTATGTATGTATTCTATCAGCCATCTAGTTTCCATCGTACAAGCTTTGCTTAGTTTGGAACTAGAAGGCGTTGTGTTAAGTGTCCGTGAATATTTATTATATTTATTTCTGAAGATATAAAACCACTGAAATTATTTATGAAAAGTCGCAAAAAACAATGTAGTGTGCAATGTACAATGTAGTAATGAACCCAAAAACATTGCACAAGGTTCAGCATAAATATAATTTTGATCCAAACAAGTTTTTACTACAAATCCAATAAAAACTAATTTTTGGTCGGACGATATCGTCGGAGAGCTAAAGGAATCACACCGTGTAGGCGACGACCACGATATTTCGTTCGAGCGACTGATATATCGGTGTCGTGTAAGTGCAGTGCAGTTATCGTCTAGTGTGCAAACGCCCTTTACCAGACGGAAACGTGAGGATTCAAAAAAATACGAAAGCGAGTGTTATAGTATCTTTGGTCGTCCTTATATCAGACCCAAAGGCGACCATGGGTAAATCTCCCACTTTCAAATAAGTATCCATGGGGTTTCGGTGTAGTAGTTTACACTATGGGTTTTCGACTCACACATTTTTATTTTCTTGTGGATCTTCAGTAGCTTCGTCTATAAAAGCAAAGGGGAATAAATAAATAAGATTTGGACGTAATTCTGATTATAATAAGGAACGAAGGAATGTATACATGTATATAATTATAATACTTCGATTGGCTAGAAGGCTTCGAGGGATAGCTTTCAACGATGAAGCTGCCTTTTTGGTACCTATATATCTTATATTACCTATATGTATTTCCTGTACTTTTTCCGTATTGAATAATAAAGAGTTATCTATCTGTCTATAATGCCAAAGTAAGCATATTTCATTTACATAATGTGCTTTTTAGTTTTTCACTGTAGATATTCATTGCTATTACCCGCCACACATGGAATTAAATTTCCAACAAAGACCAGTTTACATTTAACTCGATATTAGTTCGAGATCCCCTAGTGGCGGTTCGAATCCTTCGCCGAGGGAAATCTCTAATCGGGTTTGTCTATTACGCCGTACCCGGACCGGATCTGACCGTCGCCGGCGATTTTACCGGAAGATCGTGGCCGACACGTACCTAATTTCGCGTGATTTTTTATGCGCAATCATAGTGTAAGGCTTTACGATTGTAAAAATAAATTTACTTATACTTAGGCTCGTATGCTGATAAAGAAATCATTACTCAAGCCTAATGATCTGTGCTCAAGCATAGATTTGAGTACAGATTTTATACAAAAATCTATACTCAAATCAGCATACGGGCCTAAGTGTCGTATACCGAGCCCTCGACACAGAATAGATACTAATTAGTACCCCGAGCCACAGAATATATCACTGCATAGACTGCTGCTCCAATCTCACATTACGAGATTGCTGCAATGTGTACTCGTCGCGACGGTGACGTCACAAAGGACTGTGACGTTTCGAAACGGCCAGTAACATTCGGATTAATTACGTAAAAGCATCATTGAGGCACATTGAGGCACATTGAGCTCTTTGAGAGACCATGGTGCACGGTGCCTTATAAACCGCTAGAAGCTTATTTCGTTGAGAGACGTGTGGACTCTCCTTTTGTTTCTGTATGTATTGTATGAATGCCGGTGTTGGTTAACATAACACCCCTTCTTTTAACCAACCGCTAACTAAGTTTCTTCTATTAAAAATAAAATTAAAATAAAGCACTACTCTAAAAAAACCATTGAATAAACCTAGTTGCAAACGGGTTTTTTTTGCATCATTTTTTTGCAGTTTGATGGATCGGATCCCTTGGGAATCTCTAGATGAGTTATGTCCGTCAACGACAAAGTGTGTGAGACCAACCATTCTTCCCAGTAAGACTTACTGGGCACGTCTAATTTAAGAAGAAGACCATTCTTCAAGCAAATAAATATTCATTCATCCATTCAATCCTTTTTTTACCATCAACCTGTATATTAGTACCTAATGTGTCCTTTTGAAATGATTGGGTGCTACCAAAATATAATTCCCGAAAGCATAAGAGTGGAGTGACCATAAATGGTTTACTGATATCACTGTCGGTTCAAATTGGTAACCGATTACAAAAAGATATACTCAAGGATATCACGAGGTAGGCCGCGGGCGAAGCCTAACAACTTAGGTACGTTCCAATGTTTGCATTTCGCCTTTATAACACTCAAGGTGAAGATCATTAGTATGCCGCGGCACGGCGACGCTCCAGATAAGTAGGTATATCGATTTGGGCCGTGAACCTAATTAAATATTTATTAGGCAAATATGTTACAATCTTATCTTTTTCCAATTTCACTTTTATTGCACCTACGGTTTTTTACCAGCCAGGCTTTTAGTGGCGTGCAGAGAAAAACAGATTAAATTTATTAATGGAAGTGATTGCTAGGAGCTTGGAACACGAAAACCGTCGCTCTGCGAGCATGTTTTAGTTCTAATACCGCGTTCACACTATACCGCGGACTTATTGCCACAGCAACATCGCCTTTATTCTCACTAGGAAGCTAGGGCATGAATTTGGGCCGGGAGACGGGGCAGAAGCATATTCGTGTTCACACTATGCTCGTGCCCACTTGCCTGCCCAAGTCCCTACCGACTGCGGCATAGTGTGAACGCAACATAAGACTGTAGTGATGATGATGGTAACGTCATCGGTATTCGGAATAGCCGAATATTAAGCTATTACAAATTTGGCTGAAAAACTTAACGTTCAGACATAATATCTTTCTTGAGGATTAGTGTCCACAAGCCCGAAACCCAAGAATACAACGAAAATTCGAAACTTCATGATAATTTATAAATAAATATTAATGAACACTTCACACTACGCCCTCTAGTCCCAAACTAAGCAGTGGGGTTATAAAAACCTGCCAGATTTAGGCCTGGCAGGTTTTCTAAACTGTTTTCATACTAAATCATTGGTATTATGTGAGTAAATAGTGACATTAGCGCATTTCAGCGCGTTTTTTATCGTCAAAAGCTTCTTGTTTTTGTATATGTAGCCACGTCACTTGACATTATGCTGGGCAGTGAACGCAGTTCAGAGCTTGCGATACGGGGGCACAGCTTATATTATGCATTTTTTTTTAAATACATACCTTAAAAATACACAGTACCGACCCACAGCACGAAAGGTAAAGCCACTACCGACTGTTCTGTGATGCATGTCAATATTTTTTAATTATTTCCTGAATATATGAAGGTCAAGACAAGACAGTTTACAAAAAGTAGCTGCTCGCTTTCTTAGCGGTCTGCGTTGACCCAGCGGAGGCGAACCGGACATCCGCAGCTTTTGCAACTTAGCCTCCGTTCCTCTCATTTCCTGCTCTCCAAGAAACAGACAAACTATTACAGAGAACTTTGGGTTTTTTAAAAGCTTCTACCGTTAGAACACGGTCTAGGCACAAAATATGGAAGTACAGAAGATCTGCTTACAAAATTGTCTGTCGAAATGACGGACAGGGGCCATAAAGAAGAAGCTCTGCTTGATATGTACTAGGTTTTATAGTCAAAACTCAATTGTATTATATTAGACTAGCACGACCCTCAACCCTGAGGAAATCGACGCAAGGAGGAGGAGACTAGCCGTCGCCCGCGGCGTTGCTCGCGTTCTACCCTTTAGAGTGTGACTTTTCAAAATTCCTTTCTTAGTGCACCCGTACACTATATAAGGATACTACCCTCCTAATTTCATACCTCTAGGACTTATAGTTCAGGCTGTGCGTTGATTCTCTGTTAGCTTCAAAAGAGTTTTATATATGTTGATGATGATGGACAAAATTAAATTTAATATCAATGTAAATAACACTCTGTAGCTTAATGATTTCATTTGACTCAAGATGATGTAGGGCAGTTTTTTTGTGCAACGCATTGTCACACAGTGAAATTGAAATGATATGAAATTGAAATCAAATTTATTGAATGAAAACAGGTTTGAAGGGTAAGGGCGCCGGTGTAATTACAGGCACATCAGACTTCAAGATTTTTACGTCTCAGAGTGATGGACGCAGTGCATTGCCTTACAAGGCAAGTCCTCATTGGACTTGCTCTGTGAGGTAATGCATTGTTATAGGCAGAAGTTACTACTTAACATCAGGTGAGATATTAGCTTGTCCCATTACATTAATCATAAAAAAAAAAAACATTTTGAATATTATAGTTCGGTAAAAGTATTAACAGCATAAACCTTTACCTAGGCGTGGTAAGTTCAACTAATAATGTACCCATTTAGTTTGATATACTGTCGTATTTACTGTGTGATGATAATTCGTTCACCGTCTCACAGAAACCCCAGGCTTCACTAAATGCCACAGTAAATGGAATTCAGTAACTCGTCTAGAAGGGTTCTTCGTAAGGATACACTATGTTTTTGGTTTCCTGAGTATGAACATGATACTATTTTTCTCTGCCGTTTTTGGATACTGAATCTCTTTAGTCAGATTACTAAAGATAAAAGTAACTGAAAATTATACCCGAAATGTAATTCAATTGTTCACAGTTTTCGTATTATTTTTGTTTAAATTTGCATGTCTGAAAACAATCTGTTTAATTGCATAATATCTTAAGTACATATTATTTGGTAATCTACATCGGGGACAGGCCAGTATGGGGTCAGGCCTGACTAACCCGTTTCATAGAGACATAAAGTCAGTATGTAGGTAGATATATATAATATTAGTATTTTTATAATTTCTCGTATATACATATATACAACTTGTTTGGTACCTATAAAAACACGCCACACCACCTTTTTGCACGCCCAGGAAGACTGGTAGACAATGCTCTTAGCATTAAGTCCTCCTAGCACTACTTATTTGTGTGAAATTTTTAAATAAATAAAAAAAATAAAGACTGCGGTAATTTTTTGATTACTGTTATTATTCACGGTATATCGAAATTAGATTAATAATAATTCTAGTCACTTTTTACTAATAAAAAACCTTTTTTTATATATTTAGAGGGCAGTAAATTTTTTATCTGTGCCTTGGTGTGAAATGTCTACGAATATATTTTTATTACCTAGTTTATACATAGCTTACTTGATGATGATGTCTTCCTGGCCGGTTTCGGCTACGGCGACATTGTTGCTGCTTGATGCCTATGATGTCATCAAGCATATGATAGCTTACTTACAATACAAGTTAATCAATACTTCAGTTTTAAAAAAGTGACTGTCATCTATGGACAGAGGAAAAGTTGAGTAAAATACTCAAAATACAGATGAATGTTGAAAGTAATTCTGACTTCGATAATTGTACGATGACATCACAAAGATGGCTACTTAGCAATATTAACTTGTGTGTGGCAGCCGCGTCTTAATTCCAATATAATGAAGAAAGTTCCTACCATAATATCTTTACAGCGAAACGCTAAAATCAACCTTATTTCTACGTCATAAGGAGGGTTTATATAGGCTGTCGTTATGTACAGAAGATAATGGAGGAAGTATGACGTCACTCACCTAATTAAATACAAATTGAGAGAGTATAGATGTATTGTACTTGTAAGTGATGTTTTCTTCGAAACGAGGAAATTACATGGAAGATAATATCTGTTTTGTGGGATATTATTACTGTCGATATCGGGCGTTGGGGACGATCATCATCATCATTTCAGACGTAGGACGAGCTATTTATCTATAATCTGTCATCTCATCTATCTATCTATCTAATATCAATTTTTTTTAGTAGTAGTAGAGCTCTTTGTGAGAGCTCGTCCGGGGAAGTACTACCACCGTACCTATTTCTGCCGCCAAGCAGCGATGCTCGCATTGCTGTGTTCCGGTTTGAAGGGTAAGGGCGCCGGTGTAATTACACGCACATGACACTTCAACATCTTTACGTCTCAGAGTGATGGGCGAAGTGCATTGCCTTACAGGGCACGTCCTCATTGGACTGCTCTGTGAGGTAATGCATTGTTATAGGCAGAAGTTACCACATAACATCAGGTGAGCTATCAGCTTGTTCCATTACTTTTAACATAATATAAAAAAAAAACTATATCTAAACTATTCTAAAACTGTAAAAAAGCCAAAAACTAAAATTAGAGAAATGGAAAAACTAAATGCTAACTAAATAAACTATTCTGATTTTTTTAATCGAGTTAGTCTGTTTGTTTGTTCACGGATCACGCCTTAACTACTGGACCAATTTCAATGAAACTTATACCATTCGGAAGCTCGTTTTACGGATTGAAACATAGGCTATATTTTATTGAGATCAATGACGTGAATTCTTAGATCATACAGCTTGAACTCTATCAACCAAAAGCAGCCATTTGCAACGAGGTTTATCGTATGCTGGATGACAGATGTTTTGGTGGAATGTTACGCACGCGTACGAAGTCTCGGGTATCAGCTAGTTTTGATATAACCCAACAACTCTACTTTGGCCGCCTAATGCGCGACATACCCAGCCCGTGAGCCGCCTAATGTGTTGAAGCTCTTATTCGGCTGTATGTCATTGAAAATGATCCCTCTCGTCATGTACTCGAGGGTAATGCCACGAGAGCATATCGCAGGAGACTCAAAGGGAGCTTCGAGTGGGTAATCACATTACAAACTTCGTGCCTTTCCATTTGTGGTACAAGGTATAACCGACAGCGTTTTAAAATAAATAAAAGTAACAAACGATAATTGTTTCGTGTCTTCGTAAAAATAAGGCAGTAAAAAAGAGCTTTTTGTTAAAGATGTTCTTAAGTAACTATTACTCCAAGCTAAGAAACGCTATGTTATAGTACTTGTGGATTCAGATGGAGTAGGCTTACCCAGTCAGCACTTATCTTTTAATAGCATCTTCTCAGCCTAGTCAAACTAATCTAAAGTAAAGTCACGGTTGATACGTGCGAAGACGCGCGTTTTCTTATGCATTTCTAGAAGTCAGTATTACATTCTATGTGGTTTCACTATTACTACTAGCCCATACTGTCCCCTTGTTCGGCAAAGGCCTGTGGTTTCCTAATGAAAACAAAAGTTGCAACGAGCAACAGTTGGCGCAATTCACTGTATTATTAATACCTTTTTATATATTTTTTACCTTGGTTTTTTATATTCAGTACTCAACTGGCGATATAACACTAGTGTAATATAAAATAATTGTACATAAAAATGAGAGGCCTCGATGGGATTTTTTTCCCCATCCGGCCCACCAGTGGACCGGCCGGTGGGCTCGATGGGAATAAACCATATTAACTGTCTTCGTCTATGCCTTGTACCATCCACAAAATGAACAAATGACACCGCGAGCCATCCTTACAAACTCGCAAAACTATTTAACTTAAAGGTACTCAGTTTGAAAACATTCGCTTACAGGAATTATTTAACAGTCAGCTCAAGAGGGGTTCTTATAAAACGTCAGGGGTGTACTTAGGGTTGGTTTTAAAGGACTTACTTACTGCAGGATCCGGTTTATGGGGAATGGCTCCTAACGCTGTATAAATTTGTCTAGATAAAATGCAAAGGCCTTACTATAGAGTAACATTTTATGAAATAAATGACTACTATGTAGTTTTTATTTCGAATACATCAATAAAAAACACCATAGATACATTTTTAGCATTTTAAAATGTTGCAACTGTGCCATTTTTTTTAACGAATTACATAGTGTACTGGGCAACAGAAAACAGAATATAATATGAATACAAAAGAAATAAAAAATAATAATAACAGCCTTCGGTATCGTTAGCTCTGAACTGCTTTCGCTGCCCAGCATAATTGTAAGTGACGTTGCTACAGATATACGAAAACAAGAAGCTTTTGATGGCAAAAAACGCGCTAAAACGCGCTAATGTCACTATTTAGTCACAGAATACCTATGATTTAATATGAAACCAGTTCAGAAAACCTGCCGGGCCTAAACCTGGCAGTTTTTTATGAGACAACGATTACCCCCCAGTCTGTTATATCCTCTGTGTGCGAGACTTTCCTTATTTAGTATTTCTACAGTTTGTATAATCTGTCACTATGCGTAAAATCTTTGCAAATATAGCCCTAGCGTCTCCTAAGTCCAACTCTGCTTCCTTATATTCTCAGTAATAGCCAATTTACGCAAGTTGTGCTCTTTTATCAAGAAGCATTTTTCGCTTAAGCACTTTTTCCTCTTCCTATGAAAGCACTTTTTCTTAGGGGTTTCAGAAATAACAACTTATAGCGTTTGATTATGTGTAAAAGCAAATCTTCGTTGATACAGTCATGGTTACTGAACTAAGTAAGTAGATGGATAGATAGATAACACTATATTGTACGCAAGAACAATGTTTTAGAGGCTAACTTATATAATATAATAGGCATTTACATCTATTGAAGATGATTTATACAGCTTCAGGAGGCAACCTTTGCCTACACTTAACGACACACTGTAGTGCCTGGGACAATGTTTAGATAGAGTAGGCCCAGCACCTATACCATCCTCTCAGCCTAGTCAGCCATATCCACAGGAAAAACAAGGTCAATACGTGCGGAGCTGACTAAGCCAAGGGTTTCCTCACGATGTTTTCCTTCACCGTAAAGCTCGTGTTAATGCGCATATAAATTTTCCGAACGAAAAATCCATTGATGCAAGGCCGGGATTTGAACCCACGACCTTCGGATCGAAAATCGAGGTGCAGTCCCACTCGGCCAACACGGCTTTTATAACTAACATATATAATACGATAAAGTACAATGGGCGGCCTTGTCGCTGAAAGCGATACATCATCATGAACTACTAGTATATTAGTTTCATCTTCAAAGATTTTATTAAGTTAAGCCTGACCTGGCCGTGACCTTCTGTGTGAAAAATAGTTTGCGAATCTCCCGCTATAGGCGCTTATCGCATTTTCATACAAGATATTTTGCAAGTCGCTTCTCGATATGCGTTTCGATCAAATAAACAAAACTGAGACGGGCTCTGGTTCTAGCAGTCGCTAAACCACGACAGAGACGTTAAGCCGGCCTAAAAACTCCGTCACCAGAGTCACTAACTCATACGAGCTTGCTTACTATTAGTATTCAGAAATGCAGAAGTTTATAACTAAAACAATCCTTCGTTAAGAGGCGGTGCCGTGTGAGTGAGTCGCATGATTTAGACGTCTCCGCTTGCGTGCGAAGCCGACAAAGAGTTCATGATTTATTATACTTACAACACAGGGTAAGTCGCGGTCTCGCCGTGCGAACATTAGCAGTTGCAAGTTTGTTTCCGGTTCCGGCATGCTTATGGCCGAATACTGAAACATTGCTCTGCCTCTGTTTGACATTTGTAAGAGATGGCAATAATTTAAGCATAGTCGTCAGCTTACGTACTTTTCTTACAGAAAATTACTTGTATAAGTGTCGCTGTTTGCCGAAAAGTTTCCCTATGTTTTGGGAAAAAGTCGAGAGGTGGCTCGCTAAAATAAGGTTATGGAGGGCATTTCTAAAGGGGCCCTTTTTGCCCGGTGACTTGCAGATGTCGCATGACAGCAAGTTTTTATTTTAATTTCATGGAGTTTTGGTAGATTTGTGTGGCTGATACTAAAGCCAAGGAAGACTTTTGTCATACCGGAGGACCAACACGCTCTGTGTTAGGTGGTGTCAGCTTCCCAAACTCCTACTACGAAAGGTGTTGACGCACCCGCGTGCGTACGTGTCCTGTTTGTTTGGTGAGAATTCTACTTTTTGGAAGAATAACTGTCTGTTTGGAGGTCGCATACCTCTCATCACCTCGTTTTCCATCTTTATAGGTCTGCGGAAGAAAGGATTGTCCAATTGTTGAGGCGTGGCATCAACATATCTTGTGCCATTTTGAAGACGACGTGGCGTCTGAAACCTTTCCCAGTGTTTCCTCACCTCCTCCAAGGTACTTAGTAGTGTGATAAACAGATCCAACTGTAGTATTTTTATACATGTAGAAAAGCTAGGAGTTAGGTTCTCGGGGCAGGACATAAATTGTTGTTTGTTTTTCAGGAGGTGTTTATCCGGGGGACCGGGTTGTCGCCAGGGATTCCAGAGCCTTGGAGAAACGTGTTTTGTGAACCTGTGGAGTATCGTGAGTAGGGAAATCTCTACTCAATCGTTTCATATTGGGTGTTTGCCGATGAAGCCAAGACGGCTTCTGTCGTTGTAGGACTCCTGCTTCTGTAGGTTGTGTTGGTAACCGCTGCATATTAGGTAGGGAAAATTTAAGCGTTCTTCCATGAGAAGAGAACAATTTCATACGTTCATATTGGGTGTTTGCCGATGAAGCCAAGACGGCTTCTGTCGTCGTAGGACTCCTGCTTCTGTAGGTTGTGTTGGTAACCGCTGCATATTAGGTAGGGAAAATTTAAGCGTTCTTCCATGAGAAGATAACAATTTCATACGTTCATATTGGGGTGTTTGCCGATGAAGCCAAGACGGCTTCTGTCGTCGTAGGACTCCTGCTTCTGTAGGTTGTGTTGGTAACCGCTGCATATTAGGTAGGGAAAATTTAAGCTCTCTCTCTTTTTTGAATTTTATCGGTCCAACCCCGTTAGGTTGGTGGCGCCCAATTTTTGTCTAATTAAACTTTTCAATTATAGCATACTGGTGACATTATCTCTGGTGACCTAATCTAAAACCCCTCGCTGAGTTAGACTGGCATTTCTTCTAAATTTAATTTATACCGTTTAATATTGTAACCGTTTAATTTTGTGAGGAACTAAAATTGTAACCTTAGGCAAGCAAATAACATGGTAAGGAAATAAAATTGTAACATTGTGAGGAAATAAAATTGTAACATTGTAACCCTTGGTGAGGAATTAAAAATAATACATTTTTGTGAACAACACTTTTTTTTTTTTCTTGGTAGACCTGTAGAATAAATATTGTAACAGCATGAACTTAATATAAGTACCGTTTGAGTATTCGGTCGTTAGTGTGTCCGTTTTAGGTGCTACTTTGTAGTGTATAATGTTCATATTCATGAAGCCAACGATGAAGCAGGAAAGTCTAGGAGACACCTAATTGAAGACATAAGACACCTTGACAGGCGTCATGGCTCAGTCGGTAGTAGCTCTGCCTTCCATGCTGTGGGTCGTGGGTTCCATCCCCACCGATAAGAAACATTTGTGTGTGGTAAAATAGAGTTTTGTTTTGTTGATCGAAACGCATATTGAGAAGCGACTTGCGAGATATTTTGTATATGAAAACCCGATAAGCACCTCTAGCGGGGATTTGCAATCTATTTTTCTCCAAACAAAATCTGCGAGTTTCTCGATTCTCGCTTGCTGCAAATCAACATAACAAAACTCAGACTATGGGCTCGGAGCCTCGAGTCTGTGCATTTGTTTTGACCTTTGAATCGAGTATAGCACACGCAAACGCATTCGCAGAGCGAGAAATTTGGTTGGGAATTGCACAATTCCCAAATCTCCCTCTAGAGGCGCTTTTCCGGTTTTCATACAAAATGTCTCGCTTTGCGAATGCGTTTGCGTGTGCTAAACTCGAGTCGAAAGTCAGAACAAATGCACAGACTAGGAGCTGTAGTGGAACAGCTCCTTAACCGCAGCGTTGTGAGCTCACGATCGCACGTCGCAGCCAGCCGCGTGTCATTCCGACAAACGAGCTCTAAACAAAAGCCACGCTGAGATCTACCTCTAACTAGAGCAGTATTTACACGCTTGACGAGCTCGTGGAGCTTAGACGTGCCTCTGACTAACCTTAACAGGCGTCGCGGCTCAGTCGTGATAGCTCGTGTGGTCGTGGGTTCGAATCCCACTGATAACAAACATTAGTGCGTGGAAAACATAAGTTGGTTCTATTGGCTTTGCTTAGTTTGAGGCTGCGTTGTGAGAAAATTAAATGTCCAAGTATATTTAGTTTTCGTGCTATGTAAGTAGTTTTACATCATGGTAATAACAAGAGTATGCGCATCGCAGTTTGTTCAAGAATTTAAGATAATGTCCAAAAATATTTATTTATTATTTGACTAACTTATTCCTATCGGGCCCTTTACTTAGCCCACAAGTGGGATCGCTATCTTTATGATAGATTTTATTCACTAACCTAACTAGGTTAGTATAAAAATATTTAGAGCAATAAAACTTTATTGCTCTAAATATTTTTATATTCCCTTCACAAAAGCCGAAATTACGACAAAACGGTGCATTAGTGCTACGAAATACTGCTACGGTGCTACGGCGTAACACCACGTAGCACCATCTACGACAAAAACGAACGATTTTACAGAAACGTACGAAATCTGGATTCTGTCATAATAGCTCCCGAAGGAAGTCACTTATCTCATTAGTCACGAAACAAAACACGCTCACACAATGGAAGAACAATTAGTAGACAAATGGTATACATTGCATATTTTTAGAGATAATTAGTATTTTCCGGTGAGGATTGAAAAGACAAAGAGGTGTGAGAAGATTATACTAAAACGAGTTCTGTATATTTAAATACTTGGATTTTTTTAAATAAAGATTTATAGATGGCGGACTCGTGGTCACACCAGATTGTCACACTAGTGTGACTAACAGGAATTTACTTTACCCGTGGTCACACTGTAGACATATCTACCTGCTTACATTATAAGTTCAACAAACTAACATAGGTAGCTAATTAGATCACAAAGAAATATGCCCCTTTGTGTTTTTAGACACAAAATTATTAAATTAATAAGCAACGCCAGACAGAACATATATGTTTTGACAATGTACACAAAATCTTGTGGATTTATTCAGATAATGAGTGTTTATATTTTTGCTAAAGTAAATATATATCAGTAATTTGGTATTCAAATAAATAACAGTTGTTTCGTTATGGCTCAGAATTTTGGTTTCAAATTGACACAAAGGATCAATTTAGTCGTGTTTTTTTCTAATAGACAGATTATAACATAGATATTTTTTGGCTATAACACATAATACAATACAGGTACTGAAAATTAAAAACATACTTTTTTTTATGTTAAAAGTAATGGAACAAGCTGATAGCTCACCTGATGTTAAGTGGTAACTTCTGCCTATAACAATGCATTACCTCACAGAGCAAGTCCAATGAGGACGTGCCCTGTAAGGCAATGCACTGCGTCCATCACTCTGAGACTTCATAGCAGGTAGGTGTAAAAAGAGTAAAAAAACAACAACAGAGTTCTTGTTACACACTGAAATAAATAACTAGCCTTGGACATATCACACAACGCCTTCTAGTCCCAAACTAAGCAGAGCTTGTACTATGGGAACTAGATTGCTGATATAATACTTATACACATATATTTTTTTTGTAAATACATACTTATGGTACATAGTAACACCCGGACATAGAACAAACATCTATATGTTTGCAACACACAAATGTTTGTTCTTGGTGGGGAACGAACCCACGACCCACAGCACGGAAGGCAGAGCTACTACCGACTAAACCACGACGCCTGTACAACCCCCGGCTGATAGTAAAGTTCTTACGGAACCCTAAAAAGAAGTAGGGAAAGTAGAGGCCGGTAATGAATACCTCGTGCCGATGTCTCGAGGCGAGGTAGGTACTTGTCTAAACGTTAATTATGAGTTAATTTCCTCTTAGGACGGGGAGATACTTCGCAATCTACGTGCAAAGGGATCCTTTGTTTTATGAACGATATTAATTAAATAGCTTCGTAACCTTTTATTTGTTGAGGTGAGTTTCAAATTTTGAGGTCATACTCAGTTATTTTTGTAAAATTGAATATTTTTCTTTTTTGTTTACCATCACCATCATCAACCTATATCGGTCCACTGCTGGACGTAGGTCTCTCCCAAGACGCGCCACTGAGCCCGGTCTTCAGCTCTTCTCTTCCAGTGTTAGCGCTACATGTCTCAGATCGTCTCACCACCTAGCCGAAGGGCGTCCTACACTACGCTTGCCTACGCGGTCTCCACTCGAGTATTAGTTTGCTCCAACGATTGTCGGTTCTGCGGCAAACATGACCGGCCCACTGCCATTTCAGCTTACTAATCCTCTGAGCTATGTCGACCACCTTGTTCTCCATCATTATTCAGATTTGTCTTGGAGAACAAAGTTTCTTTTAAAAATTCCGGAGGTCTAGAGTTATACACGTCCATTGCTAGGTGCCCGGTGCCAGGTATCCGCCTGTCATATGTAGGTACTTGCCAGGCAAACGTCGGTACGTATCAAAATGGTTTTCACGCCGAATCTTTTGTAATGTTATTGCACACAAAATGATTTTTGTCGATTTTTTTTAGTGATTCTATATCTTCAGATACGTTGAAATGTGCGAACGGTACCTATATATTTATATATAAACACAATAAATGCACATAGAATAAAAACATAGCAACTTTCATTTCATGTTATTGTTATACCAAAATATTTTATCCTTAACATCGCCAATTAGGTAGAACAGAACTACCACCCGTCACGAAGCAAAAACTTCCCCCATTACCTCTAATAAAGAAACTAGAAATGCTTGTGCACGAGTACAAAACAATAACAGTATAGATGTAACAGTAGAACAACTACCTGAGCCCGTAGTCTGAGTTTTGTTATGTGATGTGTCTCAATTGTCGATTGGCAAGTTCAAAAACGTAATAAAACAAAGACTTATTTCAAAAGCATACTATAAATATCAGATTATTTAGAAGACAAACAAGCTTGGGACGAAATAGCTCCAACTCATCCAATAAAAAAAAAAAAATTGTAATCATACCTAATCATACAAAACGTAATGACGATTCAAAGTGATCAGTGAGATTTTATTGAATAAAAGCTTTTTGACTTTGACTTTGTATCTACGTTTATTCACAAAGAAAATTACAACTACAATTACTACAATTACAGTATTTATAATATTAAAAAAAATACACATGAAACAGTTGAGCTATCTACAAATTGTTGCAAACGATTTATACATAGATAGCTCAACTGATTTGGACCAGTACCAATAGGAACCGCGCCCAAGACACTGGCTGCATTGGCTTTGTTATGTTGATTTGCGACAAGCGATAATCGAGAAACCCGCAATTTTTGTATGGAGAAAAATTATTTGCAAATCTCCCGCTGGAAGCGCTTATCGGATTTTTATATAAAATATCTCGCAAGTCGTTTCTCGGTATGCGCTTCGATCAACAAAACAAAACTTAGACTACGGGTTCTGTAGAAAATTAAGATTGTTTTCTGTAACTGCATTGCAGGTTTGATTCCAAGCCAGGACAACATAATTTTACAAACTCGTAGCTCTTCTACGCTAATTCGTAGCAATTCGCTAATTCTAAACTACGCACCCATTTGGCGGCATAGTCATTTGCTACCAGGCGCCATGAAAATCTCCTTAGACTCTCCTCATCATTGCTAGTCATCATCAGACCTTGGAGTATGGACTCCAGTTTATCAGAATATATTGAGAAAAAAATGTTTGAAATACTAATTGTTTTAAATGCCTGCGATTTCTGAAAAGTGACTTGATGAATCCTCTTAATTTAAAAACGACTGCACCAATTTTCATGAAACATGGCTAATAACGATCCTAGATTAACCAGTTTTGTTCCAAAAGAAACCGCATTTAAATCGGAGCTCTACTTCTGGAGCTACAAAGGCACAGACAAAGAGACAAACACACAAACAGCAACACACAACGCTGTCAAACTAATAACACCATAGTAGTGTGTGTGGTGCGTATACAAAAAAAAAACATTTTGCGATACCCGAAATGGGTAAATAAGTTTAAAAGTGCCTCATACCTTAAGCTAAGACCAATTTGTAAAAACTTATTATGCAAATAAATGTATCTTGTATCTTGTAAGTTATACTACTGACTTTCTTCTACCAATAGCACACAACCCTAAACTCTCCTAAGCAGCTCTAATAGAACCAATTGCCTCTTATCATTGGGAGGAGAAAAGTTAAAATCGCATTATCGCGTCTAACGAGACGGTCGAGGCGCTAATGTCATGCTTCTTGGTACAACTCAGTGATAAGCGGAAGCGATTTTAAAACTCTTCTAGCCAAGTGTCACGAATGGCGTAGCAGTGGGGATTTCAGAAAAAAAAACTGAAATCCCCACTGGTAGGGATTTCTTAGTGGGGATTTCTGGAATATATCGAATCTAGGGAGGGGGAAGCTAGGGGGCTTAAGCTCACCCCCCCTCCCCCTCTTAAAATTAAATTAAAACTAGTTCTTTTCAAATACATACATAACATAACATAACATTGGGTGGGCTGGCAGACAATGCTTTTAGCATTAAGTCCACCCTTTGTAACAAATTTATAATTTTGTACAATAATGTATTCAATAAAAATAAATAAAAATAACACACAATAGTATTTTAATTCTAGGTTCATCTAAAGCTTCAAGGCTACTCAGGAGTGGACCAGTTTCAATTTCAATTTATTCAAGCAAGAATAACATTATATTATAATTCTATGTTATAAGGAAACAAACACTAGAAAAGTTTCCTGGGCGTTATTCTATGTTTAGGTCATAGGAAGGGGAGGTGAAAACTGATATCAGCGAGTTTGTATGCTGGACCTTCCGCTTGTCGCTCCGCTACTCCTATCGCCCCACCCTAACACAAAACAAAGAGTAGAAACCGTGCGGCCACTCCGAATCACTATTAGGTGGTGATCCACAAAATGTGGCAAACGCTTTCATAGCCATGATGGCGAAACTAACAATATTGCCGTAATGCAATCAAACAGGCTTTGGTTCATCTTGCTATAGGCATTGTTTGATTGGGTTTTGGGAAAACGAAGAGAGAAATATCCTGCAAGTCTATAGATATAGGTTTTTTGAAGAAATTCCAGTTGTAGTTATTTGGTTTTTTTTTAAAAAAAGGTGATTGTTCTATTGTACAGTACGATCGCGTTAATCGCAGTGAGCGTATCAATAAATTATTCATCTACTAACTGTCGCCCGCGGCTTTGCTCGCGTGATAGCAGCATACGCAATATTTGGTTAAAATCCTAATTTTCAAACTTTTCAAAATTCCTTTCTTAGTGCACCCCTACACTATATAAGGACACTACCCTCCAACCTTCATACCTCTAGGACTTATATTTTAGGGTGTGCGTTGATTGTCAGTCAGCTTCAAAAGAGTTTTATATATTTAGAGATAATCGAACATTTTACACTTCTTCAAAGCTGGAGTATCGAGTTTAATCATTAGTGCGTGCACTTTAACAATGAAAACTTGCAAAAACTTATGCTTGAATCTCAATCCAGCTTGGAGAATTATATTTACTAGCTTTCATGACTTTTCTAAGGTTAATACGTAAGCGATTTTCTTTAAAACCATTTATCTCTAGACCCTTTAATTATAATCAGGTCACGAAGCGAAAGGAGCATCGCCAAGCCTGGGAAAGATTTCCAAGAGTTTTTCAATTAAGTCGTCGGTATCAGCCGCTGCAGCCGGAACAGCTCGCTTTGTCACCAGATTGCGTTCACTTCTCGGGTTAACTCCTCAATACGGCAAAGGTTAATATTGACACTTCTAGTTACATTGAACGGCATGCGGTTTTGGAAGCTGGATTGTGGAACGTTGCCGCGCAGTGTAAGTCAAAAAATCAGAGCACACGCACATCGGGTATTTTCTACAGGTTTATCTTCCAGAAAACTTTTAGAAAAAGGATCCCTTTGCATTGTACTGATAGATAGATAGATAGAAAATACTTCATTGCACACCTTAACCAAGGATTACAATAAAATGAATAACCAAACTTTAATTATTACTACAATGGGCGGTCTTATCGCTAATCAGTAATCTCTACCAGACAACCTTGGATTGAAAGGATTTCGAGGTTGTATTTGGTTAAAATGATTTTGCCCTCGCTATTTAAATATTATAACAAAATAGAACGCACCAACTCTCTCGGTGTAGTTTTGATATTCCCAACTTTACTAACCCTCAAAACATAAAGGTTTCAATAAAACCAAACTACATCAGCCCATAAAATAGTAAAGTACGCAATATGTGCGCGAAACCGCAGCTAAAGCCTAGTGTACATTATTAGTTCATAACATAACATGAACCGGGCCGGGACGACCGTGTGCATGACCCTTTAGGGTTAAAGGTAAATGCTCTCGTAAACGCATTCGCAGATTGTTATATTTCAAGTGTTAACCCTTGCTTAGTCGTGTGAAGCCGTTTTGAATATTATTATTATTTTATGATATATTAAAATTCTGATACCAATTCAAGATTTTTAAAATTTTGCGATGAATAAGGCCTCAAACGCACTAGCGGTTAACCGCGGGGGCGGCTAACCGCGCTTTTCTAGCTTTGAAAGCTTCGAAAGCTTTGATACAAGACAAAATCAAATATCTTTTTTATTTTGTTTATTTAACCTATTGTGTCCCACTGTTGGGCAAAGGTCTCCCTCAAAATTTTCCAAATATCTTTCATTCAGTAAAATCACAAAGATCATTTAGAATCAACTTATGAACTGTTTCATGTGTATTTTGTAAATATTGTAAATACTGTATTAGTTGTAATTTTCTTTGTGAATAAAATTTACTTATAAACTAGTTGATTCTAGATGCCAGTTCCTAGCAACCAGAGTCTAGAAGCAGGTACCGAAAAGTTTAACACGTTCCCTGTCCCCATACAAAATGATTTGACAACTTCATACGTCCAAGTGTGGTTCCACTATGTGTGGGCCATTGAAGTTGTGAACCCATAGTGGAAGCACGGACTCCTGAAAAAAAGCTTCATGGCCCCACATTGGGGGCACCTGGACAGGGAAAGTGTTAAAGCAAACGTTAGTAGACACAATGTCCCCTTACCAAA
Source organism: Eulithis prunata (assembly GCA_918843925.1). Classification (NCBI taxonomy): domain Eukaryota; kingdom Metazoa; phylum Arthropoda; class Insecta; order Lepidoptera; family Geometridae; genus Eulithis; species Eulithis prunata. The sequence goes on along the minus strand of OU974014.1, from coordinate 811,622 downwards.
TCGAATTTTCTATATTATCAGGACGCTGTGTATTGCCTCTTGCAAGATGACTCGCTAGATCCAGCCACTAGTGTCCGTGTTCTCATGTCCGCCATATATATTCCAGTGCTACACTTCCATCAATCTTAGGAGCGGTTACCTTACTCCGACGCGGGGGAGGAATACTAATGCACTTGGTACTCGGTACCATAAGATGGCATTACCCCGTAGTAGAATAGAAGTTATTAGTAATAGCACTAAGCAAGCAATCTCGTATGAGTTAGTGGCCAACTTCTGGTGACGGAGTTTTTAGGACGGAAGTGCTCAGATGTAACGGTCACCCATCCAAATAGTGACCGCGCAGAACGTCGCTTAATATAGACAATCGGTTAAGATTGACTAAGCAAGCTACGCCACGAGTGCTCGTAGGCACTTGAAACGTCTAAAATAAATATTTTGTGGACAAAGAAGTAATCCACGACATACCCGAAACCGGACACGAAAATAACCAAATAAATCACGCCCAATCCAAAAAAATAACCACAGCTAACCCCCAACAATAAATCAAGGAAATTAACAAGATTCTTGTAGGACACGACAGGACCGACAGATGGCGCGGCGCCGCCTCGGGCACGGTCCGAGCTATCAATCACTGGACCCACTCTACTGTGTAATTGGGACTCTGCTTTCTTTGCTGTGGTCTCTAGAAGCAGGTGACAAAGGGCTCGAGTGAGGTGTTCTTTTTGGAACTATTGAGGAACTGGAAATTTGCCACCAATATTTCAGTACCTCAGAAATATTTTTTTGTGTTAATTGCTAAAATTCTGTTCCTTTCAGAGTACAAGCATACTTGCTAGCTAGAGTAGCTTAAGGACGCCTGCAACACCAGAGGTATCGCGCGTTGCCGACTCTTGAAGAATTTTAAAACACCCTTTTTGAATTTGAGAGTTTTTTAAAAGTGAGAGATCAGCAGAAATATATCGACACTTCATGACTTGGAGGTCCCGTGGGATGACTCCTGCTGGGAGGATGATGAAAACTCCCAATGAAGGCAAAAATACTTATAAAATTGCGCTGAAAAATTTTCAACAGGATTTTCAAAACTACCAATTTTTATTTTCTTCTTTTCTACATTGATCGAGCAACATGGTGGTCAGTGTGGTCTTATTCTGTCTCACCATGTACACGAAACTGCTGGGAATAAGCTCACCTCAAACCGCTAAATAATTATAAAACTTGTAACATGTATGTCACCTACCAACCTACTTTCGAGTTTGATGTAAAATATTATAGTTAATGTGTGACCGTAGTACCTACCACATGCACGCAACTGGCAACACTGAAAAACAGCGCCTGGGAGAGTACATATCTTGCCCTGGCACCATGCTAATTGGTGGCCATTTTTGTTATTTTGAATTATAATTTTAAGATTTCATTTTGTAATAATCTCTGTAAAATAACAGAATAAAAACATTATCTTCTATACTATTCTAAAATAAGTGGCTGTGACAATTCCGTGTGTGGTTATTAGAGGCCCGTAGATTAGAGAAAGAAAACCCCAACTTTAACAAAGGCACGAAAGTTCCGTACAAACAAGAACGTCTTATAGATAGAGACGACCGCTAATCTGAATTTATTACACGGGACGAGGGAGGCTCGACGCCCGCCCTTCGAATGCAAAATGAGTTGTACACTCAGCGGACAAAGTAACTGAACAATTTTAGACTCATTATTCTCATGAGGCGTACAGTAACGTCAAACAACCTCTTTGCTATTCAGCGCGGCAATGGGGACAGTGTGTTGGGCACGCTTCCGATTGGTACTGATTTGGACCAGTTGAGCTATCAATAAATCAATAGCTCAACTGTTTCGAATGTGTATTTTGTAAATATTGTGAATATTGTAAATACTGTATTAGTTGTAATTTTTTTGTGAATAAAATTATTTTCACCTCTTTGTTTAAATAAATCACTTACAGCCGGTTTCTCGAACGCTAATCAAATCGCAGATCAGTTGACAAAGCAATTAACATGACACACTGGTCAAATCAAATCGGGTTGCACGAACGCTGATCAGACAATAATTAAGTAATCAATGATCATTTTGCGATTGTCAAATCAGTGTAAATTTTCATAGGGTCACACATAATCGAGTAATTCCTTCAGTTCAATCATTCGCTCCTAAACTTCAAAAGTGTCATAGTTTTTTTTTTCTTTGATAATATGTTTGTGTCACGTGTCTTTGTTTACGTTTGAATGGAGGTAAAATTACTTTAGCAATTATGACGGAAAAACCTATCAGAGGTAAAAATTACACTGAAAGGGAAAAGCTAACGCTGACTGCATTAGTTGACAAGTAAGTACCGTTGTCCCTCGTTTGATTTCTCCAATAATTGTTCAGATAAATATTATTTCTATGTACCTATTATTTTGAAGAATTGGGGTCTTAATTGGGCAATAGCTGCAGACACTTTTTTAATAATTCGGCAAGCTGCTGATTTATGTAGGCGGATCCGGTCAGACACTGTTATCTGGAAAGCACCGGTTGCAAAAAAACTTATTGTTAACATGATTTGTTGTAAGGCACTTATAGATTTACTCCGCAGCGTATGTGGCTTTATGGAGTCCCCAATGAGCGTCACCAAATACAGAACTACAGGCTTGGAGACTCTATAGCGCATCTTGAATTCCGCTTCTGAAAATTCATTAAATGGCTCCACTCTAGCTCTAAACGTTCTTGTGGGTCCAGGTGTATTGTGTTCCTCATCAGATTCACTGCTGATGCTAATTGTTACATCCGAAAGCGACATACTAAAATCGAAAGATGTTTTTTTATTTTACAAGTATATTTTTTATTGGAAACGATCCATACGTATTGTAAAATATAAACACTTTTGCAGTAGGTAAGTACCAACTTGGAGATATTTTCGATTTATCTGGTTTAAACACAGCAAAACACAGTAATTTGTGGTAATTATTTCAGCTAATTAGAGCAAAATCACCGATTAGTTGATCGTTGATTTGACAAGAGCTTGACCAAAGATCAACGCCTAATCAGCGTTCGAGAAACCCATTTTGACGTTTGACAAGAGATTTGCCATAATGATTTGACAGGTTAGTCAACTAATCTCTGTTCAAAATCAAAGTACGTAATCAACGTTCGTGCAACCCAAATGACATTTGATTAGAGATTTGACCACTGATTTGTTAATTATGAAGATGATCTGCGTTCGAGAAACCGGCTGTGAATTTATTTAAACAATATCGCAGAACTTTTACGAATAACAATGCAAACGTTCAGCAAAAATATCATTGTGATGTCAAGTTTTCCATAAAAAAAAATGTGGACCAAAATGAGACCATAACAAAGCACATTCACAAAAAAATATAATGAGGAAAATGAAATATGCAGAAAAAAATAATTTTCGCCTAACGAGAAAAGATAAATTGACGGGTTTTAGGAAGAATGAGAAAATTGCCTGCACGAACGAAGTCGCGCGCAACTACTAGTGTTATATAATTCCTCCATAGAATTTGAATTTTCTTTCAGCGGAGCTAGAATTTAATATTCAGTCTGTAACAAAGGATTTTACCAATAGTTGCTTGAAATAATATTTTACAAAGTAAACTAAGTACCTATTACAAGTGAAGACCTATCTACACAGTCTACTCGCCCATTAAGACCAGAGTTCACCAGAGCTAACTTAACCGTTGATTTCGTAATCTGACATTTTACATTTGACCAAAGGTTAAAATAAGTAAAGGTTAAACGGTGTTTAGATCATAGTGCACTACGACTGTTTACTTAAACTCTTAGTTTTGGTGCACATTGCCCTATCTAATTCTAATTCTTTCTAATAACCGTGGCTATTAGAAAGAAAATTACCTACCATGTAGATGTAGGTACATACGTAATATTTTAAAAGATTTCTGGATGGGTAGGTACAAAAGTATCTAAATGAATGCTTACACCTGCCTATATGTGGGTTTGAGTAACATATCTTTATTTTTAAATCTTTTATTGAAGTGAAACTTCTAATGCTACTTCCAACAAGGTTGCGTTAAACGTTTAACGCTCCTGGGGAGCGGGAATAGAAAGAGACAGAGCGAGAGTGACTCCACGCACTATTTTTTATATTAAGTAGTTATTTATAGGTTGGTATTCTTTATCTTTCAGAAATCTCCAAGTTAACAACCCAACTCCTCGGTCTGTGTTCGCTGTGACCAGACGTACTGAATAGTAAAACTAGGGCAAACATCTTGTCATAGTACACAACATAATCCAGAGCCCGTAGTCTGTGCATTTGTTTTGACTCTCGACTCGAGTGTAGCACACGCAAACGCATTCGCAAAGCGAGGCATTTTGTTGGGAATTACACAATTCCCAAATCCCCCGCTAGAGGCGCTTATTCGGTTTTCATACAAAATTTCTCGCTTTGCGAATGCGTTTGCGTGTGCTATACGCGAGTCGAAAGTAAAACAAATGCACAGACTACGGGCTCAGATATTCATCTACATAATTTCCGTCGCGCACCACGCTTAAAACCTATTGGTTGGTGCGCAAAAGAGCGTGGTGCGCAAAAGTGGAATGCTTCGTAATTATGCATTGACATGCGCACAGAATATAAAAAAGATGGCATGTCGCTAAACGAATCTGAACGAGACTGAAAAGACTATTATTATCAGTCTAGTTAGTATAATAATTCTTAACCTAACTTTTGAGGCACTCCAAAGTATACTGTAGATACGTGCTGATATCCTTTGTATTTGTATAACAGTATTTCGCAACATGGTTAACAGTATGAAACCTTTAATTTTGAAAAAGAAAACCCTTGTCACTTTAGCTAGGTCTGCCTGAAATATAGCAATACTTCAATAAACGGTATTTTTAGTTATAGATTAAAATCTACTTAGGTAGGTACATTAAAACCTTTTTTTGCAAACTATACCTAACGGTCTAACCAGGGTTACCACTCACTGATTGATTCTAGTTTAGTTGCAGTACTGCAACTTTACACTGTCGTTCGGGAGCCAGGACACAAAACTAGGAAACTAAACATTGTAACTAATTTACATCGCAGTGCGGCACCGCTATAAACGAGCACTAAGTTACGTCTGCGGGGAGCAGACAGTCGACTTTGTGATAATTCAATGCTGCAAAAGATTCAACGAACAAGGATAACAATAATTTAGGTTTGTGGAAACAAGAGTGTTGAGGAGCTTAAGGTCTATTTTAGAATGGATCCTAATTTAGTGAAATTAGAAACGACCGTGCGTGTGCGTAGTTTATTTGCGACTGGTATGAATGCAGTTAGACACATCAATATATAGAAGTTAGGCTAAATTGGCTTTTACATAATTATTAAATAGGAAACATCGGAACAAAGAGACCAATAAGTGTAAGTCTCTGTAAGTAGGTTTGCTGAGAAAGAAAAAATATTCAAGTCAACTCATGCATATTTTAGATACTATAAATTTCTGACCGTTTTCTTCGAAAATGTCTACCTATCGCTTGAGTTGAGTCACATTGAGTTTTGATTCTTTTTTATGCGAATACGAACCATAGACTAATGATCTATTGATAAGGAACCATGTCAGAAGTCCCTAAGTTATTGAAACCTGTTATGTTTACCTCTAGCGTTTTTACGCTCACTTTGCCACGCTGGCTGTCCAAAATGGTAGATATGGGGACCCGCGCGTTGTAGCTCGCATCATTTGATATAGGTAGTGTAGGTATACTTTTTGTTTGTTTATTTTGTAGGTACCTATTAAGATATCTATGTAACTGTATTTAAATTTATTGCTTGAGACTGTACTGGATAGCTCGCTTTAGCACCACAACGCATAAAACTTTTTATTTATTTATTTTACCTACCTATACTGTTTTACTTTGGACTGTTCAATTGATTATTTAAACACACACGCACACACACACGTAGTACCATTTTATCTATTTATAAATATGTTTATGCATTTTATTTATATTCACTTGTGACGTCACCCTATTTTTTGGCCCTGCCTGAAAACCAGCGCTGTTCAGCAGGGTAGAACCATCTGCCCTGTTAGACAGCAATAAGCTGAGTCGGGACCGATTTGGCTGCATACAGCGCGGAACGAGACTGGCTAGTACCCACTTATTATTATGTTAGGTTACCTATAGCTGTTGCTTAGCTATTACTATTTGTTTGTTTCTTGTACGTATCTATAAGTTTCCTATATTTTCTATGTCCGTTCTGTATTCTCTGTGTGTATGTCAAATAAACGATCTATCTATCTATCTATCTATCTATCTATCTATATCTAGGTAGGTAATCTGTTTAATATTATTCTGATTAGATTCTGATCCAACGACAGCATATCAAAAGGGTCGTTCGTGAGGTAAGTCCCATTTTATGTGCAAACAGAGGCACTTACATGACAATAAGGCCAATTCCCTTATCTTCCGGCCGACTGGCCCCCCAACCAACCTCTTAGAGTTCCACGACGTAGTGTTAAGATCTGTCCGGCTTTTTGGCCTTTTTTTTTTTTTTTTTTTTAATAATAATCGTTTATTTGGAACAATTTACAGTATGAATAAGGTACAATTTAAAAACGAAGAGGCTGCAAAAGTTATAAAAACTGAGTAGCAGTTAGTAGTGAGTAGTAGTTTTGACCGGATTGTGTAAGCGTTTTTTTTGTGATATGATAGATATAAGTAGATCTGCAACTGTGTGTCTCTTGAGTCCATCATTCTGTTAATCGGATTATTCAGACTAACCTTTTAAATCGAGGAAACTCGGTAATTAAATAGATAAGGCTCAAAACCGCTCTACCCACTAGAAAAACGATGAGGGGAGGGGATGACACCCTCATTGTTTTGTGGACCTCCTGAGACGGGTGTAATAAAACGTAGAACAGGCAATTTTTTTCTAAGTTATCTATTAAAATGTCCGGCCATTTTAGACCTACCGATTGAAATGTCCGGCCTTTTTTATCAGGAACTTTAACGAGATGGTAACTCCACGCGCACGTGAATTACGTAACTACGTGACTCGAGTACGGGATGGCATGTCTTGAATACTTCACTATCTACTTTATACGTTGTTTATACGTTTGCGGCGGTAGGCAGGTTATTTGAGGTTTTCCTTTGCTAGAATAAGAAAGTGGCTGGGGGTGTGTCGGGCCACGTACCTACTTACCTTCAGTCTACCATAAAAATTGTTTACTTATGGCACTAATGTGGCTCTAATCATATTTTTTATCTAGATAGGTAGGTACTACTTTAGCATAAATAGTTTATACTACCTACTTGATAAAAAATGGAAAATTTCAAGTTTTGTAAAACATTTTTAGGTTGTAATTTTTTTGTGGTATCGGCTCATTCGGCCCTCTGCGCATCCCCCCTGCGAGGGGGATCTCCTGGAGTAGGTATTTGTTCAAAAATCCTCTTAGCATCCTCTGCGACTGTCGGCAGCGAAGTTTACTAAAGATACTGACTGTACAGAAAAGGCTTGCGAAGTTCCGAAGTTCCTGATAAAGCGATCTTTTCATCTTTAAGAGGTTTGTCTATACACGTATCTGTTGACCACATCATTATGAACCTATATCAGTCCACTACTGGACGTAGGTCTCTCTCAAGACGCCGCTGAGCCCGGTCTTCGGCCCTTCTCACTGTTTACGCTACATTTCGCAGTACTTAGGTAACTAGTTTATAATGTATAATTTTATATTTTTTATAAGTAGCGAAAACATGTACCACTATAAACAATTCGGTAAATTAACTCTCAATATCATAGTTTTTTTTTTTGCAAGAGTGAAATATCGCTGACGTCGCATAGACCGTGGTTAGGTAGTTATGTGACTAAAAAAGAGGGTAGGTAGTTAAGGGTTAAACATTCTTTGAAAAAGAGATTTTCAATACAGCTTTTGTTTATTTTTTTAGATAAACACTTCTTACAAATCGTTTTTAACCTTTTGTTTTCTTCACATCTTGGTGTTTTGGAATATTTTTTTTCTGGGAATATTTGAAATAATATTTTCAACTTTAGCGAATTCTAGTGAAAGTAAAATGGCCACGACAGCCTATTGAACAGATTGCTGCCATTATGTACCATTACTCAGGGGCTTAGATTGTTGAATTTTAACTGGGGTTTAGAATGTGGCTCGTTTAGATTGGCATAGTTGTTTTATTTAACTTGCAAACTACTTTTTCTTTTTAGCAAACTGCCAAAATCGTTCTACAACTCTATGGGCCAGGCATACTGTACAAGTCCACTGCTGCACAACATTTAAATCAATTAGCAATTCAACTGTAGATAACTCAATTGTTTCATGGTATTTTTTAATTTTTAATTCTTAATTTTGTTAAGAAGCGCTCGTGGCGTAGCTTGCTTGGTCAATCTTCAGCGATTATCTAAGTTAAGCGACGTTCTGTGCGTTCACTATTTGGATGGGTGACCGTTAGTGGCATTTACATCTGAGCGCTTCCGTGCTTCGGAGGGCACGCCAAAATGTCGATCCCGGCTCTAGTAGTCGTTAAGCCATGACGGAGGCCTTAAGGCGGCCTAAAAACTCCGTCATCAGAGTTTGTCACTGACTCATACGAGCTTGCTTGCGCTATGCGTATTATGTAAATATTGTAAATAATGTATTAGCAATTCCTTATCATGTATTTGCTCTAAGAACATTATATTCGTTTTCTTAGTTATTACCTAGGTAAATGTTATTTGTAAAATTCCCTAGGTAAAGTTAAATAGCTCTAAACGTTTTGTAGGATGTTAGTATAAGAGTAAACCTGAAAATAAATTGAACTTGAAATTCCTTCAATTCCATAGTACCAGCTGTTCTTAGTTTGGGACTAGATGGCGTTGTGTGAATTGTTCAAGGATATTTATTTATTCTTTCGTATAATACACGACCAAAACTTTGTTCCGTTTCAAGATGTGTTCACCAAGCTTTACGAAAAAATATAAAAACAGTCACTTTTTTAAGTCATCAGCATAAACATTGACTAGACCGAGTTGCTAACGTAGCTTACCTAGTGTGAACGCAGCACCACCCGGAATCCTTTGCGTCGGTTAAAACGATTTAAAATAAATCGGTCGGATCAGTCGCTAAGGATTTGTAAACAGACGATCCCTTGGGAATGCTGCTCTGTCTCCAGGGATGAATGTTCTGTACAAAACATTTTAATTGGAGATGCCGGCCTAGAAACTTCGACAGCGAAATTGAGGGCTCACGGCACAACTAGCCTCGTAGTTGTGTCACGGGAGAAGCTGTTTTCCGTGACACTATCGATAGTGTCACGGAAAAGAATATTTTTCTATGGCACTACTGTTTGAGTCAAACAGTGCAGCTGCGTCGATTAGATTCCATATTCGTCAGAAATCCTATCCCAATCCACTTTCCACTGTCCCACTATGCCCCACTATAAATATACACTACTAGCCGTCGCCCGCGGCATTGCTCGCGATCTAGACCCTTTAGGGTGCGACTTTTCAAAATTCCTTTCTTAGTGCACCCCTACACTATAGAAGGAACCTACCCTCCTAATTTCATACCTCTAGGACTTGTAGTTTAGGCTGTGCGTTGATTCTCAGTCAGCTTCAAAAGAGTTTTATATTATATGGATGATGATGATGATAAATGTCAAAGTTTAGATGTTTTTGTTTCCATCACGCTGAAACTGCTGGACCGATTCGGATGAAACTTGGAATATACATAATTCGTAACCTTGATTAAAACATAGGCTACTTTATATCCCGAAAAATTACTAGGATGAAACGGGACGCGAGCGAAGTCGCGAGCGGAAGCTAGCCAAAAATAAATATATTTTAGTTCACTTAGTAGGTAAGTCATATTGATTCTTCACGAATGAATATGCATTCGACAAATCTCACAATTATCATGTTATTTCAACAAACACGTTTTATTTAGGCAGTGTTAAAGTGAGAGGGAAAATCTAAAGCAGTGTTTACAGTGTTTTAGTCTTTTTTATTACACTGTCAATTTCAATATAAAATCAAGTCCATCCAAAAGTTGCCTGGAAGAGATCGCTCAAAGCGATAAGACCGCCCATTGTACTTCACATAAGAATTATGAATTCTGTGTTTATTTTATAATTTCCTTAAAAATACAATAGGTATAGAGTTTTCTATCTATCTATCTATCTATGCAAGAACTTTTAATTCTACTTCTAACCTAAAGATTTTTACGTACAGAATAATATAATATAATAATATTTAGGGAACACTAAATAATTAATATAATATATTTTAATTAATTTAGATTTTAATTAATTTAAATTTATAATATTAATATATTTTAAATTCTTCAGTATGTAGGTAGATATATATAATATTAGTAGTTTTATAATTTACGACTTAGTGACGATTCGGACAAAATATACGGACAAAATTGTCCCAATTGTCACTTTTGATTTTAATCATTTTTGTTGTGACGATTCGGACAACATCAAATTAAGGAAGCCAATGAGTACAGTCAGGTAAAAAAATGTTAAGCAAAATATGATATAGCTATTTAAGTATATATACAACTTTTTTGGCACCTATAAAACCACGCCACACCACCTTTTTGCACGCCCAGGAAGACTGGTAGAGAATGCTCTTAGCATTAAGTCCTCCTAGCACTACTTGTTTGTGTGATTTTTTTAAATAAATTAATAAATAAACACTTTAAATAAAAAACATATTAATGTAATTAAATACTTTATAGAAATAAACTTTGTAACAAGACATTTTATTAACATTTTAACAAAATAATAACGTACCTACGTACGTTTTAACAAAACCGAAAAATTCTTATACCTAATTAATGTTATTTTGGCCAAGATAATTTTTACAATGTTAGTCGTCTATCTTAGACGAAAGATACCTAGTTAACCTTTACAAAGTTAACTATTCTTCGTCCACATCTCAATTCAAAACTCTTAAGTACCTACTCCAGTAAGTAACGTATCTTACATCAAAATCGGTTCAGCCGCTATCACATAAAAGAGCAATAAGAAAATATAATACATTATAAGTAAGTAGTTTAACTGGAATGTAAAGTATCACATTATAGCATTTGTTAACTATTAAGGGCTATACTTATAAACGCTGAATAGTCAAAAAGTTGATTAAAATCTAGCTCTGTCACTGTTTAACATTACCTGTGAGTAAGAGACAGCAATATTTTAAACAGCTGAATAAAGCTATTCAGCGATTATAAGTAAGCAGGTATATTTGGCTTATTATTAAACTTACAAATATAATAGCTTCTTTGTTTCTTTCCATCAACATCGTGTCAGCTCGAATCCTAAAAACATAAGTATTGTTTTTTTTATACAACTAAATGATGGCACAAGCCACTACCACTACCTATAACAATGCATTGCCTCACTGAGAACATCCACCGAGGACGTGCCCTGTGATACATTGCACTGCGCCCATCACTCTGAGACATAAAGGCTCTGAGAGTACCGGACCGATTTGAAAAATTATTTCATTGTTGGGAAACTACACTATCCCTTAGTGACATAGGCTATAATTTTTTTTTTTAAATTAGTGATCCTTACTAAAACTACAATAATGAAGCCCAAGGTGTCAAAATATAACCTAAAACATTCCTTACCTAAGAAATTTTTGTTAAATATCCGCGTGAACCCGGGACGGTCCACTAGTGTAACGTGCCGCTCTAACAGTCGTTAAGCCACGACGGAGGCCTTAAGGCGGCCTAAAAACTCCGTCACCAAAGTTGGCCACACGAACTAACACTAAAATTGAAACTAACCTAAAATATGCTGATCAACGCTGACTCCGCTGTAGAACTTCCCATCCATCTGAGGGTTGAGGTCTACCAGCAGCTTCCGATGCTTCTCCTTGAAGTTCCACAGCAGGCACCTGTGGTTGTTCAGCTCCAGGTCTTGGATCACGCAGACCATGTTCTGGAAGATGACGGTGTTTTAAAATTCTTCAAGGGTCGGCAACGCGCATGTGATGCCTCTGGTGTTGCAGGCGTCCATAGGCTACGGTAACCGCTTCCCATCAGGCGGGCCGTACGCTTGTTTGCCTACTTAGTTGTATAAAAAATAAAAAAAAAATAAAAAAGATGAATGATGCAATTTTACTTTGTTATTTATCTCAGAACCTGTAAAAGGTTGTTACTCATTTCAACATTTCTGAAGATATAAAATCACTGAAGTTATTTATGAAAAATCGCAAACAACAATGTTGTCTATCAATCATCAATATTAAAACTCTTTGGAAGCTGACAGAGAATCAACGCACAGCCTAAACTATAAGTCCTGGAGGTATGAAATTTGGAGGGTAGTATCCTTATATAGTGTAGGGGTGCACTAAGAAAGGAATTTTGAAAAGTCGCACTCTAAAGGGTAGAACGCGAGCAACGCCGAGGGCGACGGCTAGTAACTAATATTATAAAAAGAAAAGATTTGATTGTTTGTTTGTTTGCATTGAGTAGGCCGCGAAACTACTCGACCGATTTGAAAAATTCTTTCACCGTTGAAAAGCAACACTATCGCCCGAGTGACATAGACTATAATAATTATACATATTTTTTTTTTAAATTGGGGTTACTAGAAAAAAAAATCGTGTGAAGCCGGGACCGGACACTAGTATGCACTAACATTGCACAAGGTTCAGCATAAATATCATTTCGACCCAAACTATTTTTAGGACAAAAAAAATGTTTTTGGTGTTTTTAACATATTTTCTACTCTCCATTAAGAAAACTTGTTTGAATCAAAATAAAATTTACGTCGAACTTTATGCAATGTTGTTGTTTGCGATTTTTCTTAATACTTCAGTGATTTTATACCCTGCGAAATGTTATAATGTTCGAACTAGATATAAATACTAACCTCTGCGACCCCTAGATCCACATGTGCCAGCATTCTACCGTCAATAACCACGACCCGTGTGTCGTTATCCAATATACGTTGAATACGTGACGCGCCGGCGTAACTTAACGCACCGTAGAACGTAACACTTGTGCAGTCTTGATTGCCCACCTGAGAAAACACAAATATATATAAAAATCTTTTGAAGGTGACTTAGAATCAACGCACAGCCTAAACTATAAGTCCTAGAAGTATGAAATTTGGAGGGTAGTATCCTTATATAGTGTAGGGGTGCACTAAGAAAGGAATTTTGAAACGTTACACTCTAAAGGGTAGAACGCGAGCAACGCCGCGGGCGACGGCTAGTAAATTATATATTCTGAAAGTAATCATATATTGACAGGCGTCACAGCACAGTCGGTAATAGCTCTGCCTTCCGTGCTGTAGGTCGTGGGCTCGATCCCCACCAAGAACAAACATTTGTGTGTGCCATACATGGATGTTTGTTCTGCGTCTGGGTGTTACTAATGTATCATAAGTATGTATTTACAAAACAAATGTATTATTCTATCAGCAATCTAGTTTCCATAGTACAAGCTTTGTTTAGTTTGGGACTAGACGGCGTTGTGTGAAATGTCAATGCATATTGAGGTTATACTTCTAATGCGACTTCCAACTGACAGCGTTAAACATCAAAAGTTAATCGTTAAACAAAGGAGGAACAGGAACACGAGTTTTGTCATTTTTTGAAACGACACAGCACTTTTATTTTAATAGTTTTTCTTGTGTTATTGTGAGTATTGTTGTTTAATTTTGGTGGAATTTTAACCAATAATACTTAGGTCGTAACATAAAGTGTGAGCCATTGGAATAAATGTGTGTAAAGTGGTTTTTCTGAATGTGAAAATTCGTGTTAGGTTTTGAAGAGAAAATCCACCATTTTCTTTTCAAAACAAACGACAGTCGACTTGACAAATGACTTGACTGGACTTATTTATTACAATTTTAACACTTGACATTGGCAAAATTGTCTGTCGAAATGACGGACACAGGCCATTACTGAAGAGAAGAAGAAGGAGGAATAGAAAGAGACAGCGTATAGCGCGTTAAACGTTTAACGCTCCTGGGGAGGGGGAATAGAAAGAGACAGAGCGAGAGTGATCACATCCGGAGATCCTCGAAATGGCACTCGAAGTATAACTTCTTCCGCGCGGACTCCACGCACTATTTTTTTTTATTACTAATAACATTGAAGCTGTATTCTAAGTAGTACCTTGAACTGTTGAGTGTAGTATTCAGGGCTGGCGGCCCGCGCCAGTATCCTGAGCGCGTCGAGTGAGGCGCCGCATAGGATGCCGTATTCTAAGCCCGCGAATACACCCGACAATACCGTCACTGTGTACACTAGGAGTTCTAGCTCTGAAATTAATCAAATACATATTTTAATTCATCATCATCATCCACAGCCCGACTACCCACTGCTGGGCATAGTCCTCCCCAAGTTTGTGCCATACACTGCGGTCCTGTGCTAGTCTCTCCCATTTACGGCCTGTGATTTTGACGATGTCGTCTGCATTTTAATCTAACTATATAAAACTCTTTTGAAGCTGACTGAGAATCAACGCACAGCCTAAACTATAAGTCCTAGAGGTATTAAATTTGGAGGTTAGTCCTTATATAGTGTAGGGGTGCACTAAGAAAGGAATTTTGAAACGTCACACTCTAAAGGGTAGAACGCGAGCAACGCCGCGGGCGACGGCTAGTTAAATATAAATAAATATTCTTGGACATAATCACACAACGCTCTCTAGTCCCAAACTAAGCAAAGCTTACTATGGGAACTAAATTGCTGATAGAATACTTATAATACATAGTACATTCGTGCTTCAGAGGGCACGTTAAACTGTCGGTCTCGGCTCTAGCAGTCGTTAAGCCACGACGGGGGCCTTAAGGCGGCCTAAAAAAGAGTTGGCCACTAACTCATACGAGCTTGCTTGCTTGCTTGCACATAGTAACACCCAGACGTAGGACGTAGGACGTAAGACGTAGTATACGTACTTACTAGTATTTCTCCACAGTTTAGTAATAATGTTGATTTCAATTAACGATGACATAGCGACCATTATAATGGCAGCCAACGTCGGCCGCGGGATGAAGTAGAACGCTTCGGAAAGTAATGTCACCGACAACAGCACCAAACTAGCTGAAAACAAATACTAAGAATTAGGTTATGGGCCTTGGTAATAGTAGTGCAAACATGCAAGTATTCTAAACTAGCTTACGCCCGCGACTTCTTTCCCGTCCCGTTGGATCACGTTGATTTTCCGGGATAAGAAGCCTGTGTATTAATCCAGGTCACGGACAATGTAAATTCTAAGTTTCATCCAAATCGGATCAGTAGGTTTTGCGTGAAAGAGTAACAAACATCCATACATCCTATTTAATATTATGGATGGATGTATGTATGTGTGTTTGCTTCTTGACCTGGATTAACACATAGGCTACTTTTTATCCCGGAAAACCAGCGTGATCCAGCGGGACGCGAACAAAGTCGCGGGCTAGTCATAGATATACATCAAATAGTAAGAAAGGATTAAAAAATAATAAAATACAATGTTACCTTTGAATATAGATCCAGCGGGTGTCATCACACCACTGGCATGGTTCAGCGCTGTGCGAGTGAACGAGCCAGTAGCTGGCATGCATTGGCAGAACGAGGACAGTAGGTTGATTGCACCCACTGCTATCATTTCCTGAGTTCCATCCACTGGAGTACTTCCGGCTACAAATAAATATTTAATAAAATTAAATAACTTATGAAATGTTAATTTATCTAAAAAAAAACACAGGTTTTTTTTACAATTTTATTCTTCTAAATATATAAAACTCCTTTGAAGCTGACTGACAATCAACCCACATTTTCAAAACTGAAGTATCAGAGATCCTTTGATTGCTGAAAAATTTAAACAACCCCTCTTATTTTTCTCGCTAAAGTCAACGGAAAGCATAGTTTGTATGCTGCTTTATTACTTATTACCACGCGAGCAAAGCCGCGGGCAACAGCTAGTACAGTATATTTGACTTGTGTGAAATCTATGGATTTCTTTAAGCTGATAATGATGATGATGAAATCTGAACCAATTTAGATTTAGCGAAGCGGTACACACTAAAATGGAAACCAGATTACTGATATGAATACTCATAACTTTTTTCTTGTAAATACTTACAATACAAACACCAAAACCAAAAAAATATGTTGTGTCATAGCAAAAAATGTTTGTTATCAGTGGGGATCGAACCCGCAACCCATAGCACGGATATGTGAAAATAAAAAAAACTTAACGGCGATCTTACCAAACGCCTTCGCAATAGCGATGCTTTCCAAAATGGCTACCAGAGGCATGACGAGGCCTTCAGCTCCGAAGACAGACAGCATCTCATCAAAGCCGAGGGTTCTGTTGTCGACGGTCGTGGTGAAGGGCGGCGGTGCAAAGTGTGGCAGACCACCATGGATTTTACCTGGTAATTATACAAATGATCTGGGGTAAGTTGAATGGAGTTTATTCCATAAAAATTTACAGGACGCGAACAAAGTCGCGGGCGGAAGCTAGTCATTCATAAGTACAAAAAAAACTGGCAAACCCGACTTCAAAATCACTACCTTACAGCTTCATCATCATTGACAATAGCAGTTCATTGAGACTGTTCTATATATCGTACCACTAAAGGCGCATACCTGTCAAAGCGAACGGCGTAAGTCCCTTCAGATAAAGGCAGTACGCCAACATAGCGCCAACGAACACGACTAAAGCGTTGCGTGCACGAACCACATACAACCAGGCCTGTGATGTACGTGTACGTAGAGGTGTGTCTGTTGGAGTTACTGGTATAACTGCACGCTGAAATATATAAATAAATATTCACGGACGTTTAACACAACGCCTTCTAGTCCCAAACTAAGCAAAGCTTGTACTATGGGCATTAGATGGCTGAAATAAATGTACTTTTTAGAATTTTTATTCTAGTTATTAATAAAAAGCTTCTAGCTAAAAAATAAGTATCTGAAAGTGCACAATTAGGTAAGCCTGCAGTGCAAGTACCGTTCTTATCGATCGCTTATTTGTCGATCGCTAAAGTCGATAAACGTATCGAATCGTATCGTTCCATGGTAGTACGGATCTCTTGTCGACAAATTTTAACGATGCCTTACGATCGTCAAAATAAGGTTCACCTTCGTTTGTCAGAATCAAAACATAGTAAACATACACCATTGCCTATTCGTTAAAATTTTACGAATTTGTCTACCGATCGACTAAGTGTGTAACCTACCCGCAACTGTCGATAAAACGATTTTTGACGATTCTAAATGTCAAATTATGCGATCGACAAGAACGGTACTTGGGGGGCTGTATTGTCAATATTTTGTTATTTAGAAGATGACGTTTGTTACAAATACAAATGAAAAAGTTACAAAATTGTACTTTATTAAAATCTATAGAGTTGCCTATGTTTAGCAGTGAACGAATGAATAAACGAACGAATGAATGAAACATTCTTTTACACATTGGACTATTTACACAGTGGACTTGTGGAAGTCTACTGTGTGGATAGAGAAAAAACTAATTCATTCAATCATGTGGATAAAGAAAAACTAATTCATACAATCATTCATTCGTTCATTCATTCGATCATTAATTTATTTACTGCTAGGCATATGAAATTTACATGTTTTTTTTAAGATGAATTGCCGTATAATTATAGTTTATCACATCACATAGTTTAGTCATACCTTCAGCAATACCAATGATATTATAGAAGCTATGCCCAGAACTGTATCCCACAAGTGGACAGTCTTTATGTTTTTGAAGAAGTTTATCCAGGCGCCTATAAAGGTATCACCTGAAGAACCTGTAACAAAAAGCCCACTAATATTATCAACTAGCTGTCGCCCGCGGGTTTGCTCGCGTGGTAACAGCATACGCATTGTTTGGTTAAAATCTTTGATCCTAATTTTAGACCCTTTAGGGAGCGACTTTTCTAAATTCCTTTCTTAGTGCACCCCTACACTATATAAGCATACTACCCTCCAAATTTCATACCTCTAGGACTTATAGTTTAGGCTGTGCGTTGATTCTAAGTCAGCTTCAAAAGAGTTTTATATACCTTTTCTTTTTTGAGTTTCATGTGTATTTTGAAAATATTGTAAATACTGTATTAGTTGTAATTTTTTTTGTGAATAAACTTAAAAATGATAATACTTCACCTGCTATCCTAAATAATGATTTGAGCTGTGAACTGCCGATTTGCAGCGCTGCAGCGGTTGTAAAACCACTTATCACAGGTCTTGATATGAAGTCCAGAAGAAACCCTGAAGAGAAGGCATAGATATAGTCATATTGTAATCCTTAGGCACGGTAGACATCTCTACAGATTTTTTTTCTTAAGTACTAACTACTTTTAAGATAGTGTTTACTTTTAATCACAGTTTAAGTTAGAAAATTAAATGTAACTAGTAAAAAATGTAATTAGTAATACTCTTGTTTGACTGAATATATATACGAGGCAAGAGTAAAACATTCCGTGAATTCAAATTATCTTATCCTATCCTACTAATTATGTATGAATGTAACTATGTTTGTTTCTTTCACGCAAAAACTACTGATCCGATTTGGATGAAACTTGGAATATATATTATCCGTGACCAGCGGGCCTAGGATGCGCAACGCGAGATATTTGTCATGTCGTTCTGTCAAAATGTAAGCATTTTGCACCAGTTTTTGACCTTTTGCATTATCTGTGGTAATGTTGTCGAGAAACCGCGCCTTTGAATCTTCAACTTTTGACATTTTCTACAAGACTATTATCTCGTCCTCAGAGAGGTACGACGACTAAGAAGTGTCAAAAGTGTACAATAAGAAGGCGCGTTTTGTCGACAACATTACCACAGATAATGCAAAAGCTCAAAAACTGGTGCGAAATGCTTACATTCTGACAGAACGACATGACAAATAACTCACGTGCGCATCCTAGGCCCGCTGGATTAACACATGGGCTACTCTTTATCCCGGAAAATAGACGGGATCAAACGGGACGCGAACGAAATCTAGTTTTAAACTTAACTTACCTAACTGCAGAACTCCTAGTAGCAATATAACGCAACCAGATAGGAATGACGCCAGGTACGCGAAGTCGGCTGACTTCGCGACATACTTCGCTAATAAAGCAGCTAAAATCGCAGTCGGGCCCACAGTAACATCCTTACAGCTGCCGAATAGAGCGTACACTAATCCGGGGAATATGCTCGAGTAGAGACCTACCTGGAATTATAATATACCAACTATAAATAAATAAATACTCATGGGCATGTTACACAACGCCTTCTAGTCCCAAACTAAGCAAAGCTTGTATTATGGGAACTGGATTGCTGATAGAATACATTACAATTAATATATATACATTTTTTTTTTGTAAATACATTAGATTTAGAACGTACGTACGTTCGTATGAGTGGAAAACTCTGGTGACGGAGTTTTTAGGCCGCCTGAAGGCCTCCGTCGTGGCTTAACGACTGCTAGAGCCGGGACAGTTTAATGTGCATAGAAGAAAAATGTGAAAATCACCTGTGGAGGCAGCCCAGCTACCATAGCATAAGCTATGCCTTGAGGAATCGACGTCAAACCCACTGTAATCCCTGAAAAAACATTTAATTGGCCTTCAATGTACTGTAATATGTCTAGCTTCCTACTGTATAAATACCTAGCTGTTAGTTTTCCAAATATTATTCAAATAAAATAAAAAATTAAAATTTAAAAAAAAAATATCAGTGAGACTGTGATTTTCTAGGTTTCTTGACTTTCTTGATAGTGTGTTGTTTGTGGGATAAATAGCAAAATGAATGCAAAACACATATCCTACTAATAACGTGAAAGTTTGTAAGGATGTATGGATTTATGTTTGTTCCTCTTTCCCACAAAAACTACTGATCCGATTTGGATGAAACTTGGAATTATATCATGTTAATTACCTAGTTGCAAATAAACTCTTTGATTTGATATTTGATTTGAATTATATTGTCCGTGACCTGGATTTAGCACACACTACTTTTTATCCCGGAAAATCAACGGGACGCGAACAATTTCGAAAAAATATTAACCAATCGTGTTTCCAAGACAAAATACGTAATCCAAGATTAAAGATGGGAGTATAATTTTCCCAATTTCAAATTGTTTACATGACAGGTGGATTATATTTCACACAATCCAAGATAAATAACGATTTCGAACCACAAAACTGCATAACATTTTCTAAAAAATTATAATATGTAATTTGTTGTTGTCCGAATCGTCACAACAAAAATGATTAAAATCAAAAGTGACAATTGGGATAATTTTGTCCGTATATTTTGTCCGAATCGTCACTAAGTCGTATTTAGTCGCATAGTATTTTTGTAGGATCGTAACGTCATTCTAAGTTACATAATTGTATAATCCCCTGAGTGGTTTAACCAGTTTATTATTACTATGTAGGTAGGTTAATATACTCACTCATGTGCAAATTATTTATCTCGTTATGTAAACTACCGGTTTTTTGTGGTGCACTCATTCGGAATATACTTACCATACCATAAATTAATTAATACACTTGAGAGAAAAAAATCCGAACCATCTATAAAAGCTTAAATATTTTGGCAGAGCTACTACAGACTGAGCCATGACGCCTGTTATGGCGTCATGGTCATGGTATCTTGTATGCAGGCGAATTCTAAAACCAAACTTACCAGCTATAGCATCCCGCAGCATGTATTCCAAGCTGTACTTCGGCAGCCATATCGTGATCGGCAGACGTTTCTTCCAGGACTCCAAGCTGCAAAGATTTGCAGCCGCCCGGCGCACTCTACTCGGCGGGCCATTACCTGGATAAAATGAAAGTAGTAAATAGTAAGGAATTCAAATCACACTAATATTATAAATGTCGAAGTTTTGATGTTTAATAATAATAAATAAATAAATATTCACGGACACTTAACACAACGCCTTCTAGTCCCAAACTAAGCAAAGCTTGTACTATGGAAACTAGATGGCTGATAGAATACATACATACATTTTTTTTTATAAATACATATTAATAATACATAGAAACACCCAGACACAGAACAAACACACAGTTTGGATGTTTGTTTCAATCACGCTTCAACTACTGGTCCGATTTGGATGAAACTTAGAATATATATTGTCCGTGACCTGGATTAATACATAGGCTATTTTTTTTATCCCGGAAAATCAACAGGATACAACGAAACGCGAACGAAGTTGCGGCCGGAAGCTGGTTCAAAATAATTTGAATTCAGCGAGGGCACAAGAAAATAATACCTACAAAGAATAACTTACTAACAGGAACTCAAAATAGCACTGCAGAATATGCAATAATCCCTATTTTACAAGGTAATTGTCATATAGGTACCATTTAGTACACATCAAGATAGACAACTCCATCACTTGTCGATATTTACAATCAGTAAGTTGGCAGTAAATCTACCATTTTTACTACCAGTTTCCACTGCCGAGGACATTGGCGTCACCATTGGCGTATAACTATGTATTTGTAATCTTACTTTGGGAGAAACTACTGGCCCGTAACAGTTTTTAAAAAAAGCTCAGTATCATACATATTTTGTGATCGAACATTTTATGTCAATAAAAACATATTAATTGGCTTTACCTACCTTCCATTACAATCATAGTTAATTATTTTCACGTCGCGCCAAACAATACCGCCCGTGACCGCACTAAAACATCACGATTATCACGATATTAAAAAAAACTGAGCGCCATCCGAGAGTACCGTCTCCCACGACGGCTCGCGATGTAATGAGCACAAATAATTGCCAAATTAGCATAACGACACGACGCGACGCGTGCACTAGAATTTTTGCATAAGTACATTGTACTGACAGCGAGGTATGTTGCATGTTAGCTGATAAAAAACTAGTATAACATGACTTTGTACCAAATCTAGATGAAAAACTACTTATGTAGGTACTACTTTTTGACAACTTGGACAAAAATGCTTTTTATGTTTGTTTGTTTGTTTGTATGTTTGTTCGACGAGATCTTTTAAACCGCTCATCCGATCTTCATAAAAATTGGTAGGTATACGGATAGTACTCTTAAGTTTTACTGGTTTGTTAAATGAAGTAAATCGGTCAAGGGGTTGGAAAGTTATGAGGTTCCAAAGGGAGTTAAAAAAAAGTCGTACCAAAATATCATATAGGTTGTCATATGATAGGGCTTTGCTTAGACATTCCAAAACCGGTCCTATTTTTATTCTAGTTAATAAATCAACAAGAAATAAAGACGACCTCTGTTAATACGCAGAGGGCGCAAAACCGTATTGGACAAGATCCTCGATTACGATTTGAGAATCGATTCCTATGGCGAGACAAGATTTGCATTCTTATTTTTTAGGCACGTGTCTTTTTAATGTGGCACCAATGATATGCGTAATAAATGGTTACCTACCTACTTACTAACGAAAGATACCTACTATACCTACCTACTGATTTATTTGATTTCAAAATGTAATTTAACTCAATGAATTTTAGTAATGTAATTGAATAATTTACCTATGATAATTTATACCTAGCGTATAAAAAAATATGTATTTCCATGACGTGTAATTTGCACCCTCTATTACCAATAAAATGTTTATCTGTTTATCTGATACCAGAACCAGATGCCCACTGAAAGGAGACAAGGAAACATCCTTCCTAAAAAAATTCGTTTTACAATTTGTAGGTTTTTACAACACCATCGGGGATGCTGCAACATAGCTGTCATCAACCCAAAGTCTCCGTTACTTTAAGGAGTTGGGCTGGCTGGGGTGAGGTCAGCAGGGGGACGATGCACAATACACCCCAACGCGGGATCTCAGAGCAGATCTCATTCCCCCACAACGAATTAGAATAGATACTTAGGGACCCTAAGGTACTTTTTCAAACGCATTAAATAGCACACTTAACTCCTTCAACCACTCTGGTTCTTTTACCAGCAGTCACAAGATCATTAACCGGACACAGCATGACGAGGACGGAACCAGTGAGACGAAGTAATCTAAAGATTAGCTTAAACAAGAGCAATTTAGCTGAAATCTCAAGAGGCAGTAAAACTATTTACATTATGTTTTCACCATGAAATTTTTTATTTCTACTTGATTTGATATGACCTTCAGTTCAAGGAGATGGAGAAAGGTTAATAATAATGCTGGAAACAGACAGATATGTGCATAGACTGTCATACATAATAAAATGATGATGTCTTCCTGGCCGGTTTCGGCTACGGCGGCATTGTTGCTGCTTGATGCCCATGGTGGGCTCTAAGGTGACTTGAATAGCCAATTTTGGCTTTGAAGGTTCTTGCACACAATGTGCAAGTAAGAGCGCCGTTAACGTAATTATAGTTGATGTTTGAAGGCGGTTTAGCTTACCTATAATACCAATAGCACTCACTCTCATCCTAAACATGTGTCTGGTACCTACTTAATGAATCAGTTCTCATTTCTCAATGATCAATCTATTTAAACATTATTTCCATTATTGTAACTAATAAATATTCCAGACATAACAGGCCCACATTGTCCACTGCGAAACATAAATACCTACAATACAAGACAAATATATAACTCCTGACTATGTATATAGAATTCTATAAACACAGACCAACTAAAAATTGGTATTCAAAAGCAAATGGCCTTCCTGATGTTAAGAGGTTCCTTTTGCTTATAACAATGGTAATGTAACAGAGCAAATCTACGTGATGCACTGCATCCGTCTTTCAAAGATGTAAAAGTTGTTAAGTCAATTGCACCGGCACACATACCGATGAAACCAGAAGACAGCAATGCAAGCATGGGAGCAAAGAATAAGTATGTAATAAATGTACCTACTCATGTCTTGATAAAGAAAATTAAACCGGCATTTTACTCATTTGTCTCTTATTGAGACATGTATTAAGAACACAAACATCAAACAACTTCTTGCTCTCAAGTTTCCACATTTCTATATAAATATAGAAATCATTGAACTTATATGAAAAATCGCAAACAACAATGTTGTGTCACATTAAAGAAATGTTGAAATATTGCAGGGGAGAAGTTGACTTGTCAACGTCTTAATAATACAGCGCATTTACCAGCCTCTTATCTTTATATGGTTATCACGAGATGAGATTTAACAAAATCTACAAGTCTGATTTAAACATTATCCAGTGATCTTAAGTATATGTTAATATTTGCTGAAGATATGTTGAATGTTTAATATACCATAGACTTGAAAACTGTCTATGTTTAGATGACTAGGCAATATAGGCAGAAATACACATAGTTATGGTCTATAATATGTATAGAAAAGAAGTAGATGTGTAGCAAATGCTTCAATTTACCTAGTAGATGATTCATTTAGGCTCATATACTAATAAAGAAATTGTTACTCGAGCATAGATTTACGTTCTGTGATTCTGAGAGATTCTCATTCGAAAATCTATACTTAAGTACAGATCAGTGCTTAAGCAGGAAATGCGAATACAGCCCTTAGATTTACTGGAAATTTACACTAATAAGTAAGTACCTATAGCTATATTATTAGATAATGCTACCTAATATTTATTTTTTTGGCATGAATGAATAATAATAATAGGCCTTTACATCTATTGAAGATGATTTATACAGAGTCAGGAGTCAACCTATGCCTACACTTAACGGGACACTGTAGTGCCTGAGACAATGTTTAGATGGAGTAGGCTTGCTCAGCACCTATACCATCCTCTCAGCCAGTCAGCCATATCCACAGGTAATTCAGGTATGAATTACAGGTTATCATATTGTTTAGATAACACAGACAATACTACAGAGTAGGTTCAATCTAGATATGTATTATAGGATGCTTAATAGTGAACCTACTTATTTAGGTAGCTAGGTACATGATAAATTGCCCAGCAATCAGACTTCTAAACAATTATTTTTGTATGTTGATTGATCGATCAGGTCAAGGATTATCAGTAAAGAGACAAAGTGGTTACTACGTGCGTACAATTATGTAGGTAATTAGGCAATAATCAATTAGATACGGAAAAGAAAACGCTTAAAAATAAGGGTCTTTTAGCTTACCTAGAAGCGGTGTCCTAGGATCATCGGCGTCCATGTTTCAATTGATTTGAATCTACATAATACTATTCCAGCTCACCAGTTAAATACCTACTACATCGTACTTAGATAAATCATTATCTATTTTGCATTATTCGCATTGTTTCGTTTGTTATTGTTTATGTTTTCAAATCTCGCAGATTTTGCCAACTATGACGTACGGCATGATATGACAGTGACAGTTATATTAATTGACATTGACAGTAATTGAAAAGTGACGGTTTTCAGATAAGTCTGCAATAGACGCCATCTATTCGAATAGTAGTAAACTGAAGCTTCTTTTAGAATACGCTAGATCGCGCAATGTTCATTAGTATTTCGAGCGTTCAAAATTTATTTTAAACAGTTACCTACCTAGCTCTAGAGGGGTACCTACTTGGATTTATTCGTCCAAGGTCCAACCTACCATTGGAAGGGGTTCAAAAAATTGCACATTCTAAAATGTGCTAAGGTACCTACCTAAGTACCTATAAAATAGGGAAACTGTACAAGAAATAAAGGTTTTTTGTATTTTGTCAAAAGCCACACATAAAATAGACCGTAGGTATTTGGCAAGCGAACAACGCTCTCTAATTGGGTCGTCACGGGCACGAACCTGCGATAACCTCTGAACGCAGCCAGCGCGGCCACCACTGCTCCAAACCAGATCCAATCTGTTTGGTGAGGTGTTCCGGAGATTCGAGGTGCACGCGTAGATTGCACCAAAACACATGACTGTGATAATTAATTATTATATAGGCAGGCTTAGGCAGGTATTTACAGTAATTACCTACCTAGGTACCGTTTTAATTGAATGTTTTTGGAAAGGTTCTGAAAAGTAGCTAAAACGTAACAATAATTACGACCAAGGTGTCTTTTTATACAATTTTATGGTGGAACAAAGTGATTGCCCACATGCATTGCCTCACTGAGCAGGTCCACTGAGAACGTGCTCTGTGATGCATTGCACTACGCCCATTCTGAAACCCGTATGCCGATACAGAAATCGATTTGAGTAAGGTGCCTTCTGGTAAGATCGGCGTAAGTGGAAGTCCGGATGCCAAGCAATTCTGCGATATTTTTATATGATAATTGCTTAATTACGCGATTTATCCGGACTTTCACTTACGCCGATCTTACCAGAAGGCACTATACACATTTTCATACAAAAATCTATTCTCGAGGTCGGATCAGTGCTTAGGAAGTAAATCAGCATACTGGCTTGAGACCTAAAGGTGTGCCTGTAATTACTCTAGAACCCATACCCTTCAATCAAACCAATTTGTTGTGTTTCAATGTTTGAACATTATGCGTACCTAAGTATATTTTATTAGAGATCTAGTAGATAGGTTAGTGTATTGGTTCGGTTGGTGTACCTATATTGGTTGACGAGGAAGCGCTCGTGGCTAGGCTTGCTTAGTCATTCTTCACCGATTATCTAAGTTAAGCCATGTTTTGCGCGGTCTCTATTTGGAAGGGTGACCGCTAGTGGCATTTACATCTGAGTGCTTCCGTGCTTCGGAGGCTACGTTAAACTGTCGGTCCCGGCTCTAGTAGTCGTTAAGGCGGCCTAAAAACTCCGTCACCAGAGTTGGCCACTAACTCATACGAGCTTGCTTTTTACTTACATAGGTAGGTACTAGGTACACTCGGTACTAGTAGCGATTCGTGCGTGTGTCGCACATTCCGATATCTACATCTCAACGAAAAGCTAGATGAATGAAACAAGGTTTTCTATTGCATCATACGGTTCACAGAAAACGAATAGATTATTTATTATGCACATTTCTTCACGATATAGTAAGGTACAGTCAAATACACCAGCTGATTCACGAATTGAGTTTGATTTTAAAATCCAAGTGAATGTCGCAAAATATTCCAGTTCTATCATTAAAAATTAGTTAAAACTTAAAGACATAAAGATTGTACCTACTTACCTAGTTCTTATTAGGTAATTTGTTATATCACAGATCATAATATATTATACCTAATACCTACTATATTATTTGCATGCCTATGGTGGGATACCTATGTGCAACTTTGTATAATCTTTAGCCATGTTTCTTGCAAATGAACTATTTTTTTCTTTCACCTACCTAAAGTTTTACGAAAAAGTTAAAGCTTTAGATAATCAGATAATCAAATTATTGCTAAAAAGAAATACGCGTCAACAATTTACATTGTCACAGTAAGAAATAAATAGTAATTGTAAAATAATTAAATTAAAATACCACTGAAATAAATTAACAATAAAAATAAACAAAATATAGTTAGATATTCTTAAATTGTTCATCAACTTATGCGGCTGACTTTACCACCTACCTGAGTGAAGGTTGTATAATTTAGAAAGAGACATAATATTGTTTATATTGCTGTCTCGGCCGGAAGTGGCATGCAATGCAAGGTGATGGCAAGTGATGGCTGGTTTCATCATCTTATCTAGATCTAGCTGGTCATGACCTATCCCATAGATAGGTACCTACCTACTCTTACTATCATAGTTATATAGATATTCATTCACCATTTGGAACGCAATATGGGACACTTTGGCAATTGAGTAGGTACCTATAATACCTACAGCTTATAAATCGATTCAATACTGACGGTGTAGAAATAACTACTTGTGCATTCTCAAAAACTTCGAGAGGATTAGAGTATATCCAAGAATCCGTGAAAATACAATGAAAAAATCTGTGACCAATGGACCGAAGTCTAATATTGCTTTTTTTTTAAATTCTTATTAACTACACCTACTTTTGATTTCTGTCACTCTTAGGTGATTTTTATGTCCGTCAAAATTTTGAAGATTGACGGATGACGTAAGACGCATGACGGATGTAGGTAAGTTGTAGGTAATTGCTTAGTGCGTAAACTCAAATTCTCCACCGATCATTACTTCTCACCACCGGTCATTCTCCATCGTGCTAAGGTCTAATAAACGTGACATTGGCGAAATTGCGGGCAACACTGCAAAGGCCATAGACAAGAATTGAATTGAACATACAAATAGTTCACGATTCTAACGACTGTTTCAGGCCGAATTTTCACGAGTTCAGAATGGAAGTAATAATAATTAAACAAGCAGATGGACCACCTGATGTTAAGCCGTTACCTCTGCCTATAAATAACAATGCATTACTCACAGAGCAAATCCATTAAGGACGTGCTCTTTTAGTTAAAGCACTGCGTCCATCACTCAGAGACAGTGCCTGATAGTTGAGTCAACGGTCACAATCTATTCTGCTGTACCTACTGGAAACTACCCACTGATAAGGTTTACGAATGGCCTACTTATAGTCTAACGAAATAAGCTTGGTTTTTCTTACGGTTTCATCGGTATTCTTACATCACAATATCCCACGCGTAGCGTAGTAACTATGACGTAAGCTGTGTATGTGCTACGATTTTTTTGAAGGCGTGGAATTTACGTACTACGTTTGGTATTACTGCACTAGCCGTCACCCGCGGCTTTACTCGCGTGGTAGCAGCATACAGTTTTTTTTTTTAATCCTGACTGAATAACTTTTCGAGTCAATTTATTTGAGAAATCCATGAAGGTACCAATTTTCAAAGGTTCTTTCTTAGTGCACCCCTACACTGTATAAGGATACTACCCTCTAAATTTCATACCATAATTTCATACAAATTTCATACCGGTAGGACTTTAGTTTAAGCTGTGCGTTGATTGTCAGTCGGCTTCAAAAGAGTTTTATATATTTAGGTAGGTAGGTATATTCTCTGATTCTATTTATGTAACTACTTACGGTGATACTTTACTAACCCACCTAGAACTAATCTAACATAATTAGCAACAATTTTTCTAGTTTTTCTAAAGCTGTGGATTTCTTTTGCGAAACTAGAAATGTAGATTTTTTCTGAATTAGTACGGGAATCGAACAGCTTACCTACAGCTTATTGTCTTGAATCCCAGCAAACAAGCGGTTAAACCGCTAACCCTAAATCGGTGGACACCGACTGAAGATGATGATTGTTTACGTATTTAACACATTTTCATTCAAAACCGTTAAAAACATCACACACATAAATAGCCATGCAACCGCGCACTGCTCCACTCGATAACTGAATGCAGTTTAGTACGGACGTGACTACCCCCATTTTTAAAGTTAATCCTGTGATACATTGTGAAGTTTTAATTTGTGTTGTGTTAATTTATCTTTTAGGTGAGTGTTTTGTTTTTATTTTGGTTTATTTACCTCTGTGACTTCATAAAATAATGTTTTTGTTTTGAAAACCAATAACAGTAGCATGGTTCGTGGTGAAAATGCGTAATCGGTTAGGTAAGTCGTGAATTTAATGATAATTTAGGTGTTCGTAAAAAGAGTAATTAATGACGCTGAAAACTGCTCTAGGAAAAAAATAATTTATTTTCAATTATAAATATTTTCAATTATAAATATTTTCAAGTATAAATCAAAAGCTTTGTGTGTGGAATCGTAACTTACAAACAAGCTGTGATAAAACCTAAAATAATTACAATATATATGAAAAATCCTTTAGACGAACAGATCAGATAAGTTATCTAGCACTGGCACGTGTGTACCTAACTTACCTACTACTTAAGACTTTTAAGACAATATTTTTCTCCCCAATCTGAAAACCAAACAGCAAAATATTTGCAGACGCTGTAAGCATTCTTAATTGTAGGTACACAATTAACTAAATAAATGAAAGAAAAACAGGAAAAACAATACAAAGGGTGAGCCCTAAAATAGTTTTCTTCCGCCGTGGGAATCGAACCCGCACTTGCGTCTCAGTCGCTATAAATATTAATGTGAACCGTCATGTGAACCCTAGAGAGCTTTGAGATAAAAAAAACAAAGCTTCAAACCTAAAAAACCTCCTTCAAGTCAAGGGTTAAATTTTTTTCGGGAAAATCTCTGTTAAAATTCATCACTGCGCCTAGCTCGTAATGTTGCAATTGGTGAAGGATTCGGTACCTTCTTGTTTTGATTAGGTTTTGCAATAGACAAAGTTCAGAGTTGAATGACCTAAGTCAGCTGACAGTTGAAATAACGAGATGAATGGATCCCTCTCACTATGCACACTACAAGGCCGCTTAGGTTCTTAGGCTTCGACCACAAGGGGCTTGCCCTTATGACCGCTTTACACTAAGTCCAGTGGCTGGAACTAGAACTACACCACTTCACCGCGCAGTCCCACTCTACCGCTAATCGCGAGTGTGTAAATCGGTTCTTATTGCCACTAGTGGCTATGGGCTTATTCCACGTGGCGAGTCAATAAAACGACACTCGACACTTGACAAAATGAACGCTCTGTAGTGTCTAGACTAGACGTATAGACTAAGAGCCCCGAGTCTGTGCATTTGTTTTGACTTTCGACTCGAGTAGGTATAGCACACGCAAACGCATTCGCAGAGCAAGAAATTTTGTATGAATACCAGATAAGCGCCTCTAGCGGGAGATTGGGAATTGTGCAATTCCTAACAAAATGTCTCTCTGAGTCTACACGTCACTTGTAAGCGATAATATAGCAAGTAGGTAGGTACCTAACCGGCGGCACCGACTTCACGAGCTACGAAAAGCTTGAGAAGTGACTGTCGATGTCGTCACGAAAATGATGATGATGACGTAAACGTATGCAAAGGTCTATTTACTAGGGATCAATTATTATCGTTATCATTTAGGTCAGGCATTGATAGTGACTATTCAATGAACGCAAATGAAGCGGTCAGCAGGTATATCTCCGGACGCGGGTTCAATTTCAGCGCCGGACTTTTTTCATAGTCTAAAAATTTTGTTTAAGAACGAATCTGGATCGAATACAATACAAAGTATTAAAAGTAGGTAAGTAAATACTAGGTAAAATTAGTGTATCATCATTCATCAATTAAAAATATGTATATATACGAGATGAGGCGCGTCTTGGGAGTTGGGAGAGACCTATGTCCAGCAGTGGACCAATATATGTTATGATAGGTAATGTTGATCTTCAACGTGTCTACATGTCTACAAAGCCAGGAATCCTGGAGCAAGCCCCTTCCAAACTGAAGTCCTGGATCCGCCACGGAAGCAGCAGTGTAACTAGTGTACCTACCAAGTAATCTTAAGTTAATTCCTGGTAGAAACCGGATCATCATCATGGAAAATACTAGGCATTTGCAGCGATTGCCAAACATGGTCGTCTGACAACATTCTATCGACATCTAAGTATTTACGTACAATAAATTATAGCTTGCTAGCTGAACCACTGGCTTCTTTTCCTAGAAATTATTCTCTACTTATTTATTTATTTTAGACTAGCTTCCGTCTGCGACTTCGTTTGCGTCCCGTTGGATCCCGTTGATTTTCCGGCATAAAAAGTAGCCCATTACAAATTGTTATCTTCACTAAATGACAATCAACGCGCAGACTAAACAATAAGTCTTCCAGGTAACCGTGCTACATCGTCGACCACGTCATTGCTTAACATCAGGTGAGATTGTGGTCAAACGGTTGCCTATATTGTATTAAAAAAAAAAAGTCCTAGAGGTATGAAATTAGGAGGGTAGTATCCTTATACAGTGTAGGGGTACACTAAGAAAGGAATTTTGAAAAGTCACACTCAAAAGGGTCTAGAACGCGAGCAACGCCGCGGGCGACGGGTAGTGAATAAATAAATGAATGAATCCAGGTCACGGACAATATATATTCTAATAGCACTGAACTATCCCACTTCTCTCTTTCCAGCAATGTCCCGTGTCTGCGTAATCGGAGCTGGTGCGGCAGGACTCTGCGCAGCTCGTCACCTCATCGTGGACTCTTCAGTCAGCCACGTGGATGTGCTGGAGCAGGCTGGGCAGCTGGGAGGCACCTGGGTCTACACGGAGAATGTCGGTTACGATGACTTCGGGCTCCCGATTCATACCAGCATGTATAAGAGTTTGAGGTTAGTTTTTGCTAAAACTTCAAAAAAGGCGAAGGTTATCAATTCGGTTGTATTTTTTTTTATGTATGTTAGCTCAGAACTTCATCATTTATGAATCGATTTGAAAGATTCTTTTTTATCTGAAAGGGATAAAAAAAATTTAAAAATTTTTTTTTTGTTTTTTTTTTTTTTTTATTTTACTTCCAGATTGGTTTAATAATTTTTTTATCAAAATCGGTTCAGTAGTTTGGCAGCTAAAAAAGAATAACTAGAAAAACACGCACACGACATTGCGTATATTGCTTTCCTGTGAATTTTCAGTGGTGTTTACGATTAATAGAATAATCCCAACTGCTATCATCATCATGATGATAATGACTTGTGGTTTGGTTGCAAATCTCAAGGAATACCCGTTCATTCAACTGTAAAGCGATAAGTGGTGTAAAAGTACTGATAAAAAGTAAATAGTATGAGTTATTGGCCGACCCTGACTGGCTTGACAGACCTTCCGAAGGTTTTTTGATAGTTAATACATAAGGATCAAATATCTACGTGAGATTGTAAAGGATAGGAATTGGAATTAGTAGAAAGCCCCTTTCCACACGATTTTGGGAAGTCACGGAATAGGAAGTCTGTGAAGTGGGTGTGATGGCATGAAGCAGTTCATTCGATACAGTAACACACTCAAGTCAAGAGATTATTCGACACCACTGTCACATGACTAAGTATTTGCTGGCAAGTGTTAAGGCTGCCTGTCCACTGACGCGGAACGGAGCCCTGAGCTGTTCAAACGCCCGTTAGAATTGCATAGAAACTTCAGAGTGGAGTTTTCATTCAACTCTATTAGTTGAAAACGCTGCTTCTTCGCTCCGCATCAATGGACATGCAGCCTTATTCTCAATCATTAAGTGCATTTTTATACTTTGTGATAATGGTCTGATGACCACGTGTTAGAACGAACCATAGAACCGAACAGTCAACATTACCTACGATTTGCACTCGAAATTGTCAATGATAAGTTGAACTTTGATAACTTGTGTATCTTTGTATGCAACCATGTTGTGGGTATCACCTACCTTACGTGCGTTTATCAGTTTAATTACTACCTACCTATTAGTAATCTAGCCATAGTTTTGTAGAACTACCGATAAACGAACGCATACAAAGGCGTTCAAAAGGTTCGGATTTTTGGATGTGCAGTTTTTGTGTCTGTCTTGTTCGCGTGGTCTTTAGCAGTACATTGGACACGCTTGTTTTATTTTCCCTAAATGTTGGTTGGCAAGGCGTTGCAACCCTTCGTCAGATTGTGAGGTCTAAGGTTATCGCACCATCGCGTTAGAACGGTTGTGGCTTCTAGACCTTCTTCCTATTCGTGTTATCTTGGTCGTCAGATTTGTTTTTGTTTACGAGAGAATTAGTTTTGATAGAAATACACGAGTTTTGTGGAATTTTATTGACGCAAGTCAAAATATCCATTGGTTTCTTTTATAAGGTAGTTTCTGAAAGTTGAAGGCTCAAGCTTGATGTTTCCTCATACTTTTTGCCTCATAGACCGCCGGTCCATAAAGACATTTTGACCTGCACATTCTAACCGTTGAATATTTTGTCACGTTAACTACCCAGTCCCGGAATCGATTCAGGGGAGGCTATCGCACGTAGGTAGCTATGACTGATCTTTGGACCGTCAGCTCTGGTGAATCAGAGCCTGTAGACATGCAGGTACTATTATGAATACTATTTTAAGGCTATAGGTACGGTATCGATATCACCTTGCTAGAGTGTCAGAGCCATATTATCTCAATTATTTAACTAATTGTCGAGTGCACAAATATCAGGTCAACGATGCGCAAAGTGGTTTTTGTAAACATGTTGCTATCCGGCATTTGTATTTTCTTACAACCTTGTATTCTTGTACCTTGTCTTCTACAGTGCTGCTTTCCACATTTTACAGGCATAGGTAATATTTTTCAGATATTCCGTTCGACTATAAGACTCCCCATAGGTTTCTTCGTGTGTCACTACACCCAACGTTTCCACCTCGTTATCTTTATGATATATTCCAGAAATCCCCACTAAGAAATCCCTGCCAATCAGATCGTCTTTGAGAGTGTGCTGCATTTTGCAGTGGTCTCCACTGAGGATTTTTTCTCTGTTTTTCAAAATATTCTGTTCAGTCATGGGAAGCTTTAGTGAGATAGACAATAACGGGAGCAGTCAAAAATTTCAGTCTCCCGTTATGTAACCAATCACGCTACCGATTATGTTAGTGCTACTTGAAATTGTGCTTTATCATTAGGTAGGTAGGTACCAAGATTAGTTTACTATGATGTGTTTACTCGCTAAGTATGTATCAGTTATGTAACCTTACGTGCAACGGTTATCTAGTCATTTCTAGTATTTTAACCTTTGCGAATCTTGTATTGCTTCTCTTTCGACGGCAGGAACAATAGCAAATCTTTTTTCTGGATTGAAAGTTTTGATTTCTTCAAAAATATTCGGTTTCATTTCAACAACTAAAAATTATCAGTCTGCGTTCATTCCATTCCATTATCATTTCGACTTTTGAGTGTTTTATTTCCGTTGATTGAAATACTCTAGCCTAGCAGGTATCACTATTACATACCTAGTTATTCTTTTCTTTTCAGAACAAATCTCCCTAAAGAGATCATGGGTTTCCCTGATTTTCCTATTCCTGAGAATGAGAAGTCGTACCTTCCTTCCAAGGACATGCTGGGGTTCCTGCAGATGTATGCTGATAAGCATGGTGTCACTGAACACATCAAGGTAAGTTTAACTAAGCTAACCTAACCTAAGAGCTATTGATTAATTAAATGAATGATTCTGTGGAATAGAATGTTGAAGGACGGTTCAGCCCCTACGATCAAATGAATTCGGGGGACCACTGCACTCATTGGGAAGCACTGGAAGCGTATTTTCCCTGGACATATCACCAAAACTGACTGATTAGTATGGGGTTTAGACTTTCACCAAAACTCTTAAATTTCAGTTCAAAACCCACGTGCAGCTGGTAATTCCGAAGGCAGGACCTTCGGGCGAGCTGTGGGATGTCTCCTTCAAGTGCATGGAGACGGGGGCTTGTGAGACCAGGGAGTACGACTATGTGTTCGTCTGCAACGGGCATTACAACACGCCGTTTATACCCAGCATACCAGGGCTGAAGCAGTTCCAAGGTGAGAGAGATTTCTTTTTAATATGCTCTATAACCACAATTTTTGCTTACACTAATTAGGTGCGTAAGCTGCCAGTAACTAGAGTTGCAATAATTGTTTTTTAATCTTGCTCATGATGATCTTTGTGGTTCGGATGGTGGATAACCAGCCTAGACTCAAGAGAAAACCAGCGTATTTCACATAGGCTGCAAGTATTGGTTCCTGGTATGACTGTTTGTAGTAGCAGTAGAAAATATGGTAGGTAACTACTTGCACAACCTCAGAATCCTTGTATACAGTCAGGATAGTTGAGAGCTTCCCGAATCTCCACAACTGGTTTGAAAGCCTAAAACTTCAACTAACTTTTCAACAGGTGACGTGATGCACAGCCACGACTACCGCGTCCCAGAGATCTTCACCAACAAGCGGGTCCTCGTGATCGGCGCCGGTCCCTCCGGCATGGACATTGCGCTCGAGGTCACCGGCGTCGCTCCCAAGGTGGTGCTCAGCCACCATCTGCAGGAGAAGCCGAAGACCGTGTTCCCGGATAACCTGGTGCAGCGGCCGGACGTCGTGCGGCTGGAGGGGAAGACGGCCTTCTTTCAGGATGGGAGCGAAGAGGATGTTGATGTGGTCTTCCTGTGTACCGGTAAGTTGCTGGAAAAGTCCTAAATTCTGTGCATCGTTTCCATTTAGACGCAGATTAAACTAGGTAGGTTACGTTTCTACTTTTAATGAACGACTTCAGAGATGACCAACGGTAGAAAAGTTTGCATCAAGCAGAGCTAAATTGAGGACTAAGGTTAGCTATCAATGAGCTGCCCATATATACCTATTGATAATGTTGTCAATATTGTTTACCTATTGGTTCCAGGGTATTTGTACAACTTCCCATTCCTCCATCGCTCCTGCGAGATCGTGGTGGAAGACAACTGCGTGGAGCCGCTATACAAGCACATGGTCAACATCAACCATCCCACCATGTGCTTCATCGGTGTTCCTTACTACGTCTGCGCGTTCTCCATGTTTGATCTACAGGTAAGCAAGCAAGCTCGTATGAGTTAGTGGCCAACTCTGTTGACAGAGTTTTTAGGCCGCCTTAAGGCCTCATCGCTTAACGACTGCTAGAGCCGGGACCGACAGTTTAACGTGCCCTCCGAAGCAAGATCTATAGGTAAACCTCCTTGTTTAACTTGGTTTTATCAGTTTTAGCCGTAGCGTTTTTTTACAAGATCGAGTCTGAAATGAGGACATCCATAGACAAACTAAAATCATCGATACAGGCCAACACGTTTGTTAAGGGAGCGATGTCGACGGAATACAATGCAGGAACCCGCCAGAAAAGCACAAAGATTCTAGAGTGAAGAACACGCACCGGAAAACGCAACCAAGAACAGATCACTTGATCAAAACACACGACTTAGCTAGTTCCTCTGACTTGTTTTAGAATTGTAGAAAGGTAGGTGCTTAGCAGTAGACTGAACAACTTAGGGCCTACTATAGTTAAGATTAACCACAGATCATTTAATACTACACTAGTAATATAACACCGCATTTATCGTCTCCAGGTTCGTTACTACGTCCGATCCATGAACGGGACCTTCAAGCTGCCGACGTCAGCGCAGATGACCGACAGCTGGGAGGAGGAGAAGCAGGACCGCGCGGCGAGGGGGTACACCAAGCGGCAGGCGCACATGATGGGACCTGATCAGGTAATGCACGTTTATATGCTGGCGAGAGTAGAGTCTGATTCGTTTTTAGCAACGTCATCATTCGCAGCCCGACTTTACGCACTGCTGGGTATAGGCTTCTTCAAGTTTCTGACGGTCCTAAACTCCCATTTACGGCCTGCGATTTTGACAATGTTGCCTGCCCATCTCCATCTCGCTGCCGGACGTCCTACGTTTCTGTAGCCACATCTAGGCCACCATTCAGTGGTCGCCTTACTCCATCTGTTATCACCACGCCTTGCAATATGTTTTTAGCTGTGGGTAGAGAGCTTTGGATGCTTCTATGCTTCTTCTTCTTGCGTGTCAATGGTCTGGACAAAAACTTTAAACTAAGTTCAAAATAGAACTTTCCTACTTTTACCCCATCGTCGGTGGCATTCATAAGTTCATCCCTTGTAAGGTAGGGCACAAGGGGCAAACGCTTTAGGTTTATTTATTGTTACGATGGTAGTGATCTTTGATGAGCCCCTTTTGAGAAAACCAAAGAAGGAACATAAGGAAGGAGCATATCACGAAAATCTTGGCAAAAGAACATTAGTTACCTATGCACTAACCTAAGCAAGAACTTCCACTTAAAAAACAACCGAATTGAAACCATCCTCCTTTTTTGAAGTCGGTTAAAAATTACACCTTATTTGGTTTTTAAGCTTTTGCGAACGCAAGATACGATTTTCAAGTCCACTAGCAATTCTGTTGAAAAGATAAATGAAGTTGATACCTCGGGAACTTGTAAGCTTGCTTTTTGTGTCGATTTACGGGCGAAGTCAGAGATGAAGGTTCAATTTTCTTCATTAGCTAAACCCTCGTGAATCACGTAGAGTCGTCGCAGAATTGCTAGTTGGAACTTTGAGTATTATCTATCAAAACCAGGCAGACTACTACGTGTCTTTGTCCGCGGAGTCTGGAT
The DNA here is from genome assembly GCA_918843925.1 of Eulithis prunata. Taxonomy (NCBI): domain Eukaryota; kingdom Metazoa; phylum Arthropoda; class Insecta; order Lepidoptera; family Geometridae; genus Eulithis; species Eulithis prunata. Next base: position 773,940 of record OU974014.1, on the reverse strand, counting down.
CTGATCCTCTTCCACCTGTCTTCACCAAGATACACAACGACAGCAGTCAGAAGTTCCTCCACAATCTGACGGAGTACAGGAATGATCTCTACCGCGTTATTGATGGTGAACATTTCGAATGCACCAAGGCTTGGTAATGGAGCTCGTTGGAAATGGAAGGATTCCACAAGGAGCTATTTTGGGGCCGCTTATGTTCATTATATACATGGTTAATGGGCCTCTTGTTTAGAATATTTTAAAGCATTTAAACAATGTATTGATATTGCACCTAGGTAGTGCCAAGTTATAAATAAACCTATCAATCAGAACAGTAGTTTTTTCTTAATTCAATATTTAGCTGGTATAGACCATCAAACTACACAGGACGCGGTTTCTTGCTGTCTCTTATAAATTTTCAGATTCGCCAATAACCACTGCTCTTCCAGCTCTAAAAAACAATCCACAATACAATTACTAACAAAGGCTCATGTTACACGGGTGGTAGGAAGCCACTCGTCAGCTGCTGCCGCCGCCATAGATAAAATTCAATATGAACTTTAAATTACGAAATTATACTGCCCGGTTTTCCATCGCGCTTCACAAGAGGCTGGAAATCAACCGCCGTATGTAGCGTCAATTGTCAAATCACCTCCGCTGCCCGCTGATAACCGCTCCTTTAAACTATACGATGGTAGTTGTAAGGAGTGCAATATAGGTATAAAGGTTTAGGTACGTACTTACAAAGAAAATTACAACTCAGTAAAACAGTATTTACAATAATTATTTAGAATACCTATTAATGTTAGAGCTGCAAGAGCAGTCATCATTGGCGGATTCATTTTTGAAAATGAACAACTGACAGTGGTAAACCACATTCTGCGTAGTTTGACGGGCGACAGCTTTCTCGAGCGGTGAACTGCCCGTGCAGCGTGAGCCTGCGCGTGTACCGTGAGCCTCCGTGTACCGTGAGCCTACGTGTAGCGTGGGTCTACGTGTACCGTGAGCCTACGTGTAGTGTGAGCCTAAATCGATTCTGTAGTAAGAAGTTAGTACCTAAGGCGTTTTATTGGACTTTACCTAGTTCCGTGTACATTTCATAGTTTATGAGCTATGTAAAAGCTTTCGTTTAATCGCAGTAGTCGGCTTCACCGATTCGAAAATCGGTCAACGTTTGGTTTGTCTTTAGAACACCATAAAAAAACAGTAAGCTTCCACATCCATAGGCTGATGAACACATTACCTTCCTTTTGCGTCGTTCAGTCGGTTAATTATAATAACTTCTGTGTAAACTTTGTACTACCTAGGTACTAAAATATTTGGGCGTTCTGTTTATTTAGTAAAGACGGTCTCCTAACAAGAGCCAAGCCAAGCTACTTTTCATACCTGACTTACTTTAGTATGCACCCATTGCATAAATTAAATTAATACATAATGATTCAATTTGCCGGTGCAATTACAGGCACACTTGACTTCAAGATCTTTACGTCTCAGAGTGATGGACGCAGTGCATTGCCTTACAGGGCACGTCCTCATTGGACTTGCTTTGTGAAGTAATGCATTGTTATAAGCAGAAGTTAATACTTAACATCAGGTAAGCTATCAGCTTGCTCCATTACTTTTATCATAAAAAAAAAAAAAATCAACTGCATAGGTACATACAACCTACCTACAGTACCTACCTGACACCTACTTTAGGTACCTAATGCTCAGTAAAAACAAGAAATAAAAACAATTTATTTAAAACAATAACAAAACAAAATATAAAACACAAAGTACCAAGGTCGCATAACCACTCAGGAGGCAAGCGATGCGATTCGGCTTCGACTTGTGTAGTCCGACCGACATGACGCGATCTTTTCACAGTTTCAGTCCAATGTCAAAATTCACAAATTTTCTGCACAAATGTGTTTTTAGCAATATTGACCGATTCTTGCAAATGCATTCAGTGTAATGCCTCAGTATATTTAATTCCAGTGTTTGCCTTGTTTATCGGAAAGGTTATCTTTTGCCTCTCTAGAGGCCGATCGTTTTCAATAGACCGCTTGTTTGCCTTGATTGTGAACAAAGAAACGCAGTATACCTATATCTCTATCTATTGTATTGGAATTAATATCTACTTTGAGACCAACCCAGAGAACTAGCTACGCTTTAGATTGATAGATTCTAAGCTTATCTCTAACATAGGTAGGTACCTATACTTGTTAAAAATTGTCTATTTATCCTCGAACTAAGTCTGTGCATTCATTCTTTTAGATCGAAGGTTTTAGAAACTAGTGAAAACGTTATAATCTTTTCTTGCGTTACGTCAAAGTTTTATGACTATGTTCCGCCCGCGACTTCGTTCGCGTCACGTTGGATCCCGTTGATTTTCCGGAATAAAAAGTACCTATGTGATAATCCAGGTCACGGACAATAGGTATATACAGGGTGTTACCAGACCACTTCCGAAAACGAAAGGGGGAGCTACAGCACACCAAAACCCAACCAAAAAAAAATCAGTTATCCTGAAAAATAATTATAGCTGGAGAAAACAATGTTTAAAGATTTGTATTTATTTCGCCAGCCCGCAATGTACGCATTCACGTAGGTAAGGTCGAGGCGTAGTACTATTATTTATTCTGTGTCGTAAGTGCCTACTAACGTAGGTAGGTACTAACGTAGGTCGCTCGCACGTCGCGTACTTGAATGACCCGCGATGAACTCTCAGCTGTTCATGCTGTAGTAGACGTAATCTGCGTGCTGCGTGTACATTGCTGCTTTATTTATTTTATTTGTTTTTTTGCTTTTTTTAAATGAGATAATTAGGTAGATATGTCTTATTATGTCGTACTGTGTGTATGTAACTAGAAAAAAATTAAAAAGAGATAGTCAAGTCAATTTTTTTTTTCGCGATTTTTTTCGCTTAATGTTTTCAGTATCATGGTCTGATTGGACCCTCCAAGTTTTCGGAAGTGGTCTGGTAACACCCTGTATATTCCAAGTGTCATCTAAATTGGATCAGTAGTTTTTGCGTTAAAGAGGAACAAATATATTATTATGTATATACATACATACATCCATACATTCATACATCCTCACAAACTTTCGCCTTTATAGTCCTACTAATATTATAAATGTGGATGTAAGTTTGTTTGTTACGCTTTCACGCGAAAACTACTTAACCGATCATCATGAAACTTTGTACACAATATATTCTTGGAGGTATATATTAGAAGTAACATAGGATACTTTCCATTCAGGAAAATTAACGGGATCCAATGGGACGCGAACGAATTCGGGGGCGGTAGCTAGTATTACATAATAGGAAGGATTTTTCTAATTTTAAAATACTTTTTACAGGAAAAGTACTACGCCTCCTTGGCTGCCGAAGCCAACACCAAGAATCTCCCATCAGTGCTCACAAAAATCAGAGAAGAATCCTCAATACGTTTCCTTCACAACTTGAAGCATTACCGACAAGACGTCTACAAGATCATTGATGACGACACATATGAGGTCATCAGTAATGGAAAGAGTGAGATTCTTTGTTGACGCTTAAGCGAGGAAATATGAATCTTTTAGGTTAGGTTTAGTCTAATCTAGGCTTAAGTTAGGTTAAGGGCAAGAATAGGGTTAGCATAATCTTAGTTTAAATTAGGTTAAGAATTTAATGTTTTAAATAATTTAGATTATTCAAGATGCTACGTATCTAATTGTTACGTCGAATATTTTTGTCAGATTTAACATTATTTTATTATTTATTTTTAATTTAACTCACTAACAGACACGTATTATGAATTCAAATAAAGTCTGGTGGTACTATTCATGGGTTTTATTAAATTAAACACATCGTTCAGCCAAAAATATTTTTATTTAAGCGTATTTATATCTTTATAATCAATGCTGATATATTATTAATTTATAAATCTATTATTCATGGCTTTCCCATAAAGAATACACTCTACGATTGACAGGAGTATTCATAAATTCTAAACAGTCTATAATAAATAGAAGGCTGTTATAGTTTTGCTGAATATAATCCATAATGTTAGTATACATACATACATACGTTGGGCCGCCGAGCCTAATATATTTCATCAACAAGTTTGTACTTATTTTATTTCGCTTTACATTAAGTTTAGTTAAAAAATAAAAATCACTATGAAATATTATAAAAATACCACTTTTCACAATTTTGTTTCCAAATTCGCCTTATTGTTCACTTATAATAATTGTCTCAATTTTTTCCAATATAATTTTGTGGTATAAAACTAAACTTTTAACTAAAACTTACCTCGTTAAATATCTTATTCCTATGATAAAGTTACAGCAAAAGTGCAAATTTTTTTGCTGGAGAAACAAAATGTTACCTTATACCGCGTGCACACTATGCCCATGCCGCTGCCGGAATGTATGGCGGCATCAATGCCGCGGACTTATTGCCACAGCAACATCGCCTTTATTCTCACTAAGCGGCATTCATGCCGGCAGTGGCATGGGCATAGTGTGCACACGGTATTAGGATGGAAGGGTGGTTTATATTATATATTGCTCAAGGCTCGTGTAGTTACTATGTTACTTAATTAATGTGAATTCCGTACGTAACATTTGCAAATTATTTTACAAAACAAATCAGCTGACAATAACTTTGCAACTAGACAACTTGGTAATAGGATGAAGACAACAGATATACGTTTACAATATAGACAAAGTAACTGTCTTAAGCAACATTTTCTTATAAACATCTTGGCCGCTCCATACAAAACCTATTCTACTGACCTACGCGTGGTCTCCCTACCTACATTCCCTGTCTTGTCAGTCCCTTCACACCTACTCCAAGATATGAATAATAAAAGGATTCAAAGAAGGGCTTCGTACCCTGTGGAAAATACACGCTAAATAAACATACATAATAATATAATAGTTAAGAGTAAGATGGCAACGATTTAAGAGTACAAGCATTAATATTATAAAATAATTGATCAACGAAACATCCACATCCGGTCCTCTATATACAAATGTAAACTACAGCAAAATAAACGAGTAGTTAGCGTCTAGCACCATTTAGATAAGGTATACTTCTCATTCAACATAAAATTATCAACCAAGATATAAAAATAATTGTAAAACAATAATAACAAACAGCAAGAACGATTTATATGCCAATTATTTCCCAAAATTATCCGACTAAGATAGATCACTGGTTAATTTTGAATAAAATAAGGGACTAGCCGACAGTATTGCATTCTATGATAGACAATAATTATAGATGTAGGTAAAATACGTATATGTAAAAATCTAATAGAATATACAGGAAATACTATCTGTACACTGAGATTACAGCGTTAAATGTATAAAAATAAATCACATATCAGCGGTCGGTCGTTCGTGGACCGCCACCCGTCATGTCTATTGTCAACTCGCTTCACCGGCCCACACACCTCGAGGAAAACTAACATTTCCAGCAGATACCATTAAATAACATAACAGGGGTAACTTTAAGTCTATATTCGTCAATAACGGGCGATAATGTCAAGATTGAGCCTAAAAATCTACGTAATTAAGATCTGTATCTAACAAGCTACGAATTTCACACATAATATTGGCGAAAATATTCTACTGCAACATTCTAAACACCGATACTAAAATCTGATAATAATAAAAGATCAAGATTGATTGCACGATGTGAACGAAACTGCCGAAACGGTGACGTCACGGCCACAATGTCCCTAAACCTCAATTATATTTCCATTAACAATCTACTATACCAGGATCTTTGAAGATAAAGTTGATAATACTACACATCGACACTTCGAAAATACTACTCGTAACTGGCCCTATTCTTTCAGCCAACATCAAAACTAGAAAGCATTTATTTCTAGAAAGTTCTGAGTAACTAGGTCAAATACCTTCAAAACTAGCAGGCATTTCTAAAGCCTTCAGTACACAATGGCCAAAACATGGCCCACTTTGCAGTGCACAACGGTAGGCCACGATCTCTCGGTGTTCACACAATGGAGCATGTCTCATTGCTGTCTGGTGAAACAATTACGATGAACGTGGAAGTAATTACGGCCGCGGCTATTTATTTATACACTACTTACAAGTATTACAGAAGAGTGAAACCGCCACAAAGTTATTAAAAAAATGACGCAAAAGGCGACCGGAAACAAAAAAAGTGTATTACTATTATCCCGGTAAGTGGTCAGTGACGAACTAAACAGTGGGCGATTGTGTGAAAACCACACGCCACGCTGCGCCACGATTCCTTTGAAGTATGCCCAAAAAACCAGCAACTTTCCGATTGCGCGCTACGATGGTCCCACTATACACCATTACCCTCTATAGATAATGGCGATGGCGTGCATTGGGCCAGCATGGGCCATTGTGTACTGGGACCTTTACCCCCTGTACACAATAGCGATGGCGTGCATTGGGCCAGCATGGGCCATTGTGTACTGAGACCACCCCCTGTACACAATAGCGATGGCGTGCATTGGGCCAGCATGGGCCATTGTGTACTGAGACCTTTACCCCCTGTACACAATAGCGATGGCGTGCATTGGGCCAGCATGGGCCATTGTGTACTGAGACCTTTACCCCCTGTACACAATAGCGATGGCGTGCATTGGGCCAGCATGGGCCATTGTGTACTGAGACCTTTACCCCCTGTACACAATAGCGATGGCGTGCATTGGGCCAGCATGGGCCATTGTGTACTGAGACCTTAAGAGGTATCCTTCACGGGTATATCAGCTTCCATTTTCAACGTCTGCGGCGTGGGATCATAATGTCCGGCCAGGTAGTACACGTCATTGTTATCGTAAACATTATTGTACTTGACAGGGTCATCTCCCATGCGTTCCTTGTACTGGGCCAGGGGTAACACCTCGCATTTGTGGGATATCGTCTGGACGTCGTTCTCGTCTGTGTGGGGGGACTCGAAAAGGCCACCCTGGAATTGAAAAGCGAAGAGTTAGGTCAAATTCCAGCGAAATCACACCTTGTGATGATGTTTGTGATAGAATTTAGGTTTACTCATTGATTTTTTGGGGTCTGAAGGGGGTAGGTAGAGACACATCTCAGCTTTATATTCGGTAGCTGAGATTACCAAGTTTGAGGTAAGTCCGACTATGAATTTACCCATGAATGTCTCAAAATGTACAACGTACAATTCCACATTCAGACGTGCTCTGCGAGGTAACTGTTTAACATCAGCTGGGAAACACTAGATTTCTGCATCTCTTTTTTAAACATTTTACAATACCCATGCCCCCATATCGTAAGCTCTGAACTGCATTCGTTGCCCAGCATAATGTCATGCGACGACGTCGCTACGATATACGAAAACAAGAAGATTTTGACGGCAAAAAACGCGCTGAAACGCGCTAATGTCACTATTTAGTCACAGAATACCTATGATTTAGTATGAAAGCAGTTCAGAAAACCTGCCAGGCTTAAACCTGAAGACTTACCGGATAGTACAGTTTGTCCTGACAAGGGACAGTCTCCTCTGGATGGTAGAACCATTTGACGCGAACTGCCATAGCTCCTCTGGCCTCCCAGAGCGCCACTATACGCCCTATGTATGGTCTGTCAGGACGACCTGTTGATAGGAACACAGCTGCGTCTCCAACCTGCAATAAAGAACGAAAATTGGTTATTTTCAATACCTTGGACCAGTGTAACTAACCTCTAAGTAAGATCTCTTTTTATTCAACTTCTAAACATGACCAAACGTGATCTGTCGAAGTCAATTGAGTGGAATGCATCCAGGTCTCTGCTATTTACTGATGGTTCTTCTGCAGACTGAGAAATTCCTCAGAGGGCAAATAGAAATACTTTTGCTAGGTATTGAATAACTTATTTAGGATAAGTAAACTTCTTGGTTGTCTAGGTAAACTATTGGAGTAACGAAAAACCACGGTGGACTCGTGGTCACATCGGTTTGCTATACCAGTGTGACTACTATCACTCGTGGTCACACTACTCTGAAAAGGATCGCACAGATCGCACTCGACTGAATAGTAGTGGAGTGCCCGATAGATAAAATATAATAATATAAAGGTTATAATTCCGTGATAAATAAAAATATTTGCAAGAACTATGTGACAATAAATAAATTACTATATTATGGTCTACATAGGTAATGACATTAGAGTAACTAATCTGCCCAGTCTATGCTATCCCAATGCAGTAGAAAGTGGGTAGGTACCGCCGATTTTCCTCACGATGTGTGATGAATGTGCGCCTTCACCGCTTTTCTTAAACCTTACAAATCTCTTAAAGTCTGGACAAAGACTTGATACCAGATTTTCATGATTGTCACCAGGCTGTGGAGCGAAATCCAGTATAATTTCACCTGCGTAATTTTAGATAAAAAGTCAGTCCAACTCTTCATAGACACTTACATTGAGAACTTCCTCTCCCCTCTGAATAGCCTTATAGAAGAGCTTCCTATGCCTGGGTCTGGCAGTCCTGCGGTAGGTAGGTCCGCACCACCGCCAGAGGGCGCCTCCAGGAAGGAACGCCGCCATCTTGGAAACTCCGCCGCCTGTCCCGCCGTCCGATGATGTGGATGATACTGTGCGCCGTTTTATCTTCTGGAATTTAGAAATATTGATTTAGAATCACGTTTATCAAACTGCATAAGCCGTGTTGGCGGAGTGGGATTGCTCCTCGACTTTCGCACGAGCAGGAAAACCTCGTGAGGAACCTAGGCTGAGGGGATGGTATTCCATCTAAACACTGTCCCAGGCACTACAGTGTGTCATTAAGTGTAGGCATAGTTTGCCTCCTGACGCTGTATCAATCATCTTCCATAGATGTAAAGGCCTTTTATCAAACTGGGATAAATTATCAAAGGACTCGATGATTCTGGGATAATTTAGTAAACCTTGCATAAAAATCATATTTTTCTAACCAAATAGTGGCTGTGCTATTAAAAGATGTTTCTGTTCTACGATTATTATTTATCAGTTTCATAAATAATAGTTTTCTGCTTCTTGTTGGTTAAAACAAGCGTTTTGAAATACGTATTCAATAAAAAAAGCGATAGTTTTACTCTCTTGGGACTTTTCTTTCGAGCCTACTTTTATAAGTATAGTACTATTTACCGTTTTAGTAACGTCACTTGTAGACGGGCCATCATCATCCATGCATATTCCACTGTCCTTCAAATTATCCTTCTCCCCTTCATTCGTCTTGATATACTTGTTCAAAGTGCTAAAGTCCAACACTGCAGTCTTTACTAAACACTTCTTGGACAGAACTGCTTTCTTGATAACCGTCTTCATCTTTTCATCGGGTGATTTCTCCACCGCTATAAGAGTTGATAATATCTCTCCAGAGTCACCGGAGTCTTCAGATTTGTTGTCAGCGAAATCTGCCGAGATCTTCTGATCGTCTGAGGAGCTTTCTTTGGAGCTTGACTGGTGTCTCTTCCTGTGTTTTCGATGGTGTTTTTTATGGTGTTTCCTGTGCTTGCAGTGGTCCTCGCAGCACTTGTGCTTCTTCTTTTTCTTTTTGACGTAGTCCGTTGGATCGTCTTCGCTTGAATGTCGTTTTATCTTGTCTTTTCTGTGTTTCTTGAGCTTTTTTCTATCTTTGTGTTTATCGTCGGGACTGGTTATCGGTTCGGATGTGGATGGCTTAGGGTCAATGGTGAGTGGTGCGATGGTGGCTGTGATGATAGCTTTCTTGTCTTCTGTGACGCTGGTGTTTCTTCTTCGTTTGCCAAGAGTGAATAATGGATTTTCGTATTCTGGAAAAAAAGGAAGCATTACAACGCCTGTTTTCCAGAACACACGTGAAGTAGCACAGACAGAAAGATGCCTATACCCAGCAGTGGGTGACGTCGGGCTGTGGATGATGATGATGATAAGTAAAGTAGCTATATTAAAGTACCTAGAGAACTTGAAGAGGTATTTCTATTGTGACAGTTGACAGTGCCTTGATCCTAATATTCTTTGTTATGTATCAGGATTTTATCTTTATAATTATAGCGTAACTTACCAACAACTGGATAATTCGGTTCCAAGAACCGGATATCCTCAATGGCGATCCTCCCAGAGTCTCCATCATCGAACTCCACAGCCACGAACTTGTCATCGTGAGGGTCTGGAGAGGAGACAGCCACAGTGCCAGGGTATAAGCATCTGTACTGCTGCGACCAGTACGCGCAGACCCTAGTTCCGGAAGGCAGTTCTGATACTGATGACGGGCTTACTTCTAGGATCTGAAAGATTAATATTTCATTTTAATGTTTGATTTTCTGTGAATTTCTTTCTGTCTAACCAGCATCTCGAGCCAAGTATTCATCATCATCAAGGTTCCTGTCGTGGGACATAAGCTGTTGAACAGAGACCTTTGTGGGGATCCTCTCCACATTATTTATTTATTTAGGTACATACCTACACTACACACTACACTTTTATTGTTATACATTTATTATATTTATTTTATTTATTTATTATAACTACTTTCGTACCTACTCTCATACCTACATGAGATGTATTTGTTTATTGCCAAATATTTATAGTTTATTTATTTATTACACGATTTATCGGACGTGTGGCGCGCAGCCCGATATTACATTGAAAACGCACAACACGATCCTGTTTGCGTGACGTCACACGCGACTGCCGTGCCGAGCCGATGCGCTCGCGCCTACTTCAGTCGGATGGAATCGCTAGTGCAACCTACTCACGCTTTATGTTTTGCGCCACCGGCATTTGTAAAACTCTTTACGTGCTCCGCTATTTAACATAATTAAGTATTATCTCACTCATTCTAAGCTTACATACTGCTTGTGCCTTTCTCCTTCTGAACTTTATAAATGTTAGTGCTGTGTAGTGTTGGACTATACAAACTGTGAATCTTTCTGGACTATTTTCTTCTATCTTCCTACCTGCAGTAAGAAACCTACTTAGCAGCCTACATCTGGTGACCCCGGAAGAACGTTAAAAAGGTACAATGAGTGATAGCGATGATTCTGTAGAAACCGCCACGTCCGACAAAGAAGCCTTGCCATGTTCGGTAGGCAAGAAAAAAGGTCGCGTTTCCACTAGACCCTTCGAACTTTTCAAAGTCGGCATACGGGTTCCACCGTTTTGGCCAGAGGAGCCGGAATTATGGTTCTCACAGATTGAGGGACAATTTACTATTTCCAATATCACTGCGGATACGACAAAATTTTATTATGTCACCAGTCACTTGGAACCTCAATACTCTAAAGAAGTGAAGGACATCATTACCTCTCCTCCAGCGACCAATAAATACGATAAGCTAAAAGAAGAACTTATCAAACGATTGTCGGCATCACGAGAGCGGAAAATCCAGCAGTTACTGATGCATGAGGAGCTGGGAAACCGAAAACCCTCACAATTTCTGCGTCATCTGCAAAGCCTAGCCGGAACCACAGTTCCCGATGATTTTATTCGAAGCATCTGGTGCAGCCGCCTACCTGCAAATCTCCAAACGCTGATTGCATCACAACCGACGAGTACACTGGAAGCAACTGCCGACCTCGCGGATCGAGTACATGACATCGTGGCACCAAGTCTTCAGGTAGCCTCAACTTCATCGGCTTACGCTGTTCCTGGTTCAATGCAGTCGATGGCGAACGAAATCGCGGAGCTGAAAGCAGCCGTCAAGAACTTGACCATGCAGCTGAACAGCGGTCAACATAGGTCACGTGATCAGCGGCGGCCCAATCGTCCCAACGACCGAAACCGGAAACGCTCCAGATCTCGATCGCAGTCCAACTACCAAAGATTCCCAAACTGTTGGTACCATAACCGACATGGAGCCAACGCGACCCAGTGTATCAAGCCCTGTGACTACGGGAAGTCGGGAAACGCCCAGGGCGGTCGGTAAAGGCGACTGACGATTGCCCCATTTCTCCTGGTCGCCTCTTCGTTACCGATCGCAAGTCGAAGATCCCTTTCCTGGTGGACACCGGAAGCGACGTCTGCGTCTTCCCTCGGTCTGCACTTCGGGAACGTCGAGCCAAGACCAGCTACGAGCTGACAGCTGCCAACGGAAGCGTCATACACACTTTCGGTTCGCTCCAGCTTAATTTAGATTTAGGGCTTAGGCGCGATTTTCCGTGGAGATTTATAGTAGCTGATGTCACTAAAGCAATCATTGGCGTAGATTTTTTAAGTTACTATAACCTTATTGTAGACGTCCGTAATAAGCGCATAGGCCGTATTATAGATAACCTTACATCATTGTCAACTGACGCTTACCTCGATAATGCTTCTGACACTGTTTTCTCTGTAAAGGTTCCATCCGGTGACACGCCTTTTCATAAAATTCTATCCGAATTTCCGGAAATAACTAAACCGGCTGGCACGCCATACGTCCACAAACATAACACTGTACATCACATACGCACCACACCCGGTCCCCCCATCTCTTGTTCCCCTCGCAGGCTAGCTCCTGATAAGCTCAAGGTGGCGAAGCAGGAGTTCGACTTGATGCTGAGCAATGGTACAGCGCGTCCGTCTGAGAGCCCATGGTCTTCTCCTCTGCATTTGGCCCCCAAAAAAGACAATGGCTGGCGCCCTTGCGGAGATTACCGACTACTTAACGCTCGGACCATCGCCGACAAGTACCCAATTAGGCACATACAGGACTTTGCCCATAGCATCTCTGGTTGCAAGGTCTTTTCAACCATCGATTTGGTCAAGGCCTACAACCAAATACCTGTGCACGAGGACGACATCCAGAAGGCTGCAATTACAACACCTTTTGGTCTTTTTGAGTTTCCGTTTATGAGCTTCGGTCTGCGGAACGCTGGGCAGACGTTTCAGAGGTTTGTAGACGAAATGACCCGGGGGCTGGATTTCTGCTATTGTTATCTTGACGATTTTTTAGTATTTAGCCAGTCGACAGCTGAACATGAAAGCCATCTTCGACAGCTTTTCGAGCGCATGAAGAAATACGGCATAGTGGTGAACACGTCAAAGTGTACATTTGGTGCCTCTGAGGTAACATTTTTAGGTTACAGTATTTCTGCTTCAGGTACCAAACCACTTGAGTCTAAGGTCCAGGCCATTAAAGAGTTTCCTGTGCCAAAAACAGTCCGGCAACTAAGGCGATTTTTAGGCATGTTGAATTTTTACAGGCGATTTATACCTAACGCCGCTAAAATTCAAGCTCCACTCAACGCCCTACTAGCCGGCTCAGTAAAGGCCTCTGACCCTGTGGACCTAGCAGGTGAATCTCTCTCAGCCTTTGAGCAGTCCAAAGTGAGCCTCTGCGACGCTGCATTATTAGCCCATCCTGATTGCCAAGCCAAACTCGCGTTAGTTACTGACGCTAGCGACTTAGCATTAGGTGCAGTAATCCAGCAATTTAAGGACGATGCCTGGCAACCGCTGGCATTTTTCTCGAGGAAGCTCAGTCCATCCCAGCAGAAGTACTCACCCTACGACCGCGAGCTACTCGCTATTTACGAGGGCATAAAGTACTTCCGCCATATGCTTGAGGCTAGGGACTTTACAGTATACACCGATCACAAGCCGATATGCTACGCCTTCAGCGAGCGAAAGAGTAACTGCTCTCCGCGGCAATACAGACACCTGGACTTCATCTCTCAATTCACCAGCGATATTCGGCACATATCCGGTAAGGATAATGTCGTAGCTGACACGCTGTCCCGAATCGATGAGCTACAAATTCCAGTTGACCTGGAAGTTCTCGCCAAGTCTCAGTCTTCAGATGCCGAGCTAACTTCTTTTCTCCATGACGAAACGACATCGCTTCGCTTCGAGAAACTGAAACAGCCCGGTAGCAAGGTGGAGATTTATTGTGACGTGAGCACTGGCACTCCGAGACCTTTCGCGACCAAATCATTGCGAAAGCAAATATTTGACAGCCTCCATTGCTTAAGTCACCCTGGCCCAAAAGCAACCGCTAAGCTTGTTGCACAGCGTTTTGTTTGGCCAGGAGTCAGGAAAGACTGTCAGGAATGGTCACGAACGTGTTTGGCCTGCCAGCGCTCCAAAATCAATCGTCACGTGTCCACTCCACTGGGCACCTTTGATTTGCCCAAAGTCAGATTTGCTTACGTCCATATCGATCTAATTGGTCCTATGCCTATTTCCAATGGCTATCGCTACTGCCTAACCGCCGTAGACCGCTTTACAAGATGGCCTGAGGCCATCCCTATCGCGGACATGACGGCTGAAACGGTTGCCAAAGCATTTTTGCTAGGTTGGATCGCTCGATTCGGTTGCCCGACCGACATTGTAACTGATCGTGGGCGTCAGTTTGAGTCCGCATTGTTTGAGTTTCTTGCTAAACTCGCCGGGTTCAAACATCGCAGAACCACAGCTTACCACCCAGCCTGCAACGGGCTAGTGGAGAGATTCCATCGACAGCTGAAGACAGCTATCACGTGTCATGCTGATAGTAATTGGACGGAATCCCTACCACTAGTCTTACTAGGTATCAGGAGTGCGATAAAAGAAGATCTCAAATCATCTTCGGCTGAACTCCTTTATGGTGAGCCACTTCGACTCCCTGGTGAATTTTTTCACACCACTGCAACCGGAACCACCGATCTTACCGATTTTACTGCACGACTGCGCTCAATAGCAGGAAAACTGCAACCTGCTCCCGCGTCGCGTCATAACAAAAGTAGAATTTTTGTCTACAAAGATCTCGCTTCCTCAACACATGTATTTCTTCGGGAAGAAATGTTAAAAGGAACCTTTCATCCATCATACTCGGGCCCTCATGAGGTACTTCAACGCGGAGAGAAAGTTTTTAAGATCCTGGTTAGGGGTAAAGCGGTAACGGTCTCGATGGATCGCCTAAAACCGGCTTACATCTTGTCGACTGCATCGCCACCTGAGCCTACCTACGAGCATGAGCCTAGTCCTACGGAGGTAAATCCTACTCCAATACGTACTACACGATCTGGCAGACATGTCCGTTTTCCGCATTACTATCGCCCGTAGTGACGGTCTTCGAAAGGGAGTGATGTGGGGATCCTCTCCACATTATTTATTTATTTAGGTACATACCTACACTACACACTACACTTTTATTGTTATACATTTATTATATTTATTTTATTTATTTATTATAACTACTTTCGTACCTACTCTCATACCTACATGAGATGTATTTGTTTATTGCCAAATATTTATAGTTTATTTATTTATTACACGATTTATCGGACGTGTGGCGCGCAGCCCGATATTACATTGAAAACGCACAACACGATCCTGTTTGCGTGACGTCACACGCGACTGCCGTGCCGAGCCGATGCGCTCGCGCCTACTTCAGTCGGATGGAATCGCTAGTGCAACCTACTCACGCTTTATGTTTTGCGCCACCGGCATTTGTAAAACTCTTTACGTGCTCCGCTATTTAACATAATTAAGTATTATCTCACTCATTCTAAGCTTACATACTGCTTGTGCCTTTCTCCTTCTGAACTTTATAAATGTTAGTGCTGTGTAGTGTTGGACAATACAAACTGTGAATCTTTCTGGACTATTTTCTTCTATCTTCCTACCTGCAGTAAGAAACCTACTTAGCAGCCTACAACCTTCGTAAAGATTTCCAAAGAGATCGATTGTGATCACAAGTATCACAACGTCTCCCAGGATACTTACTACGTCGTCTCTCCATCTAGGTGGAGAGTCGTCTTACGCTGTACTTTTTTTTAACTTCTTCCCTTGGAGACTATGGCACGGCATGCACTAATAAAATATCTGCAAAACATCAGCTTTCCGTTGCGCTAAGTACAATCTCCTAACACTCCTAATCATCATAATCATCATGAAGACTAGGAAACTTATGATGCACAGACAATGTCCTAAAGTCCTAACACTCCTTTCAAAAACAGGTTGCCTAACGTAGACTGAAGGTATCGAAAGTATACTTACAGCATCTCTGAGCGTCTCCTCTCTTGACAGGATGTGTGGTTTGTTTCCCCTCTCTCCATCCAGTGTAATCGCGTACACATCTGGTGCAGTCACCGCGCTCAACTTGCCCGCGTAAAAAAGACCTCCCATAGCTGTTAGAACCCTTGGGGAAGAGTCAATCTTGTCCTCAGTTAAGACGCAGCTGGAAGTAGGTACAGGTGGGCAGAGTGGCACTGGCTTTGCCTCAGATCTTTCTTTACATTTCAGACTCTTTCGTCTCTTCTTGGCTCGTCGTCTCTCTTTCTCGCTGTCACTGGATGCGCTGGCGCGACGGATCGCGAACTCCAGCTCGGGGAAATCGTCTCGCGAATGTTTCCTGACCAGACGATCTACCTTTTCTCTGTTCTTCTGTCGCACTTCATTTAAACTCTCCATAGAAGAACTAGCTGATCTATTCAAACTATAGTCTCGTTCCTCTTCAGAGTTGATCTTTAAGATCGGCTCAGCTTTTAGCTTCGGCCGGACTTTACTGGTTCTGTTGATATCCTCTCGATCACCTCTGGTGCACAATATACCCCCCTTGAGCTTCCCTTTCGCCAGTAAGTAGCCCACGAGGCTACTCTTCGATTTAGGTTTCTTGGCGACTATCATTTCCGTGGAGTCTAGGCTTGATACCTTTCTTGGTCTACCGACTTTCCGTTTCTTAGATGACCCTCTATCTGAGTCTGGAGATAAGGCAGGGGTAGATGGTGTGGATGAGCTCGAATGTGTTGGCAGGATAGTCACCGGTGTTAGAGCGTTTATTTGGGCTTTTTTCTCATCGAACTGTCTCTCCAAATCTTGGAGCCTTTCTCGCATATCTTTCTCCATTGCATTGACGAGGGCATGCGCTGACGGCACGCTTGGAGTGTGAGGGCAAGGAACGCCTCCACACGGACAGGCAGTTACTCGTCTTAAGCTCGCTTCTAATTCCCCACCCCTGGCTGAATCTCGTTCCCTTTCCCTTTTATGTCGCCGAACCTTCTCCAACTTGTGCCTTAATCTCTCCTCTCTATCTTGACTTCGCTTTCCTCGTCTCTCACTGGAAGAATCACCATCCCTGTGCCTATGTCGGTCTTTTTTGCTCAGGGATTCGGATAACCTTTCTCTGTCGTCAGTGGGGCTCAACAATTCGCTCTTTATAAACGGGCGGGAGGTTGATGGGCTGTCGACGACCTCCTCCATAAACCTCTGCTCCGCTAACGCACAAAGTAGCCCGAGGCCATCCAAGGATGGTTTGGTTCGTTCACTGGGATCGGGGAACTCGAACCTTCGTAGAGGCTCCGCTTCAGTCCTGGGTGGGGACTTCGGTGAGGTTTTAATGTGGATGCTAAGCTTGGGCGGCCTGGTGTCTATCGTGAGGGGAGATGCCTCCAACGATGGCATGGAAGTACTAGGGGTGGTGCGTTCAAACTGCTCGATACTGTTCGATAGCAGTTCCAACCCGCTTAGGTCGACCATGGGCCTGGCCGACTGCATCGGCACGATCGGGTTGGACTGGCACGAATCTATAACCAAATCACCACTAACACCGGTCGAGTTGGAGTTCTGGATGGATTCGTCGATCGCATCGATAGCTTTCTCGACCGCTCCGGAGACGGCCGACGATGCGAGCTCGGAAGACTCCTCGGAATCGAGCGATGGTAGTCCACCTTGCACGGAGTCATCCGGGAAGTGTGCGACGCCCACGCACGCCACCTCCCTCTCGTCGTCGTCCGCGTTGTTGGGCGGTTCGTCTTCGTCGTCGACGTGGTCGGTCTGGTTGGAGGCGTCGCGGTGCGCGGGCAGGTCGGCCGCGTCGGGCGGCGGCGTGGGCGGCGCGGCGGGCGACGTCGCCTGACTCCGACACGGCTGCTCGTTGAACTCCGGCTGGTAGTACAGGTGCGTCATCATCGGCTGCGCGACGGGTTCGGGCGCAAACGTCGGCTGAGGTTTCTCTTGGGGCGGTTCCGGTTCGATTTTGATCAGATGCGGGGTAATCATGGGTTGGATGATGGGTTTTCGTTGTTCCACCTTATGCGCTTGGTGGGGTTGCGGGCCCGGACCTGGCGCTAAGGTAACCAGCCTGGTAGAGTGGGTGTGCGTGTGCTGGAGCGTGGCTGTGGATGCCAGCAGGTCTCCGGGCAGTAGCTGGAGGTGATGAGACGGATGCGGTTGAGGTGGCAGTAGGAGAGGCGCGGATGAGTACGGCATCCCTCCCCAGACCACCGTGTGGGGGAGGTCAGGCGGTGCCGGGAGCAGGATGAGGGTTCCCGAGGTGGGTTCTCGGACGAGCTGGAACCCGCCCATGGAAGACACGCCGCCGCCCATCGAGCCGAGGCTGTTGACCCCGACGCCGCCCATCACCATGCTCTCCATGGAGACCGGTAGTTGGCCTGGAACAGAAAAGCAGACTGCTTCAAGTGAGGGTCTTATTGGCAACCAGTAGCGTTCAACTACGCCATAATAACTTAACCACTGGACTTAAAATAGGGCAACCCTGGATTAGAGTACCGAGCATCGACTGGTGTGGAGTAGAAAATGGGTCTAGGTAGACTAAACAGTCGCAAGAAAACTGGCATGACAGATAACGGATCATGACAGGTCGCGAGTAGATTTTTCGGCCCTACGAAAAGACTTCTACGACGCTGACTTTTGAGCATGCAACCAATTTTCCCTCATGGTACCATCAGGATAACATAAAATAGATAATAGGATAGAACCACGAGAACTGCCCCCATATCGTAAGCTCTGAACTCCTTTCACCCAGCATAATGTCAAGCGATGTGGCTACAGGACATACAATCAATAAAAGGCTTTTGACGGTAAAAAACGCGCTAATGTCACTATTTAGTCACAGAACGCCTATGATTTAGTATGAAAACAGTTCAGAAAACCTGCCAGGGTTAAACAAGGTTTTTATAACCAGGAGACAGGCGTCATGGCTCAGTCGGTAGTAGCTCTGCCTTCCGTCCTGTGGGTCGTGGGCTCGATCCCCACCGAGAACAAACATTTGTATGTTGTAAACATAGATGTTTGTTCTGTGTCTGGGTGTTTCTATGTATTATAAGTACCTATGTATTTACAAAAAAAAAAATATGTATTCTATCAGCCATCTAGTTTCCATCGTACAAGCTTTGCTTAGTTTGGGACTAGAAGGCGTTGTGTTAAGTGTCCGTGAATATTTATTTAGGTACTAGCCGTCTCCCGCGGCGTTGCTCGGGTTAGTGTGACTTTTCAAAATTCCTTTCTTAGTGCACCCTTACACTATATAAGGATACTACCCTCCAAATTTCATTTTTTTTTTTTTTTTTTTTTTTTTATTTATTTATTTTAGGAAAACTTACAGCTCTTAACAAATATAGTAGACAAGCATTTAGAAACATAAGGCTAATAACAAGTTTTCACTGATAGTAAAGTATAAGTATAAGTATAATATAAGTATAAGTAATAGGTATATCTAGGACTTATAGTTTAGGATGTGCGTTGATTCACTGTCAGCTTCAAAAGAGTTTTATATATAGGTAGGTATATTGATTATTATTATTTTATTTATGAGATAACGATTGCCCCCGGTACCACAGATAGTTTCGCAGTCCACGGACACATGGCATGGGTCCGTTAGTTCCATTAGAAACCACGCTACAAGCTACAACCACACGACACATCAATTCCCATCGAATTTTTAACATGCCTGCGCGACTCCGGAAACGCGGCCATGGAATACTAAGCAGGTAGTATAAGTACAGTCACAAATGATATGGTACATGTAACCACACGCTCGCAAAGCAATTTAAATAGCTATATCATATTTTGCTTAACATTTTTTTACCTGACTGTACTCATTGGCTTCCTTAATTTGATGTTGTCCGAATCGTCACAACAAAAATGATTAAAATCAAAAGTGACAATTGGGACAATTTTGTCCGTATATTTTGTCCGAATCGTCACTAAGTCACTTTAACAAGGTTTAAAAATATAATTAATTAGGATTCTATACCTCTATACCTATACATACACCTACCTACAGTACTACCTACCTAATCGGCATAAGAATTAAAGTGTACCTACTTAAACCTCGAAGAAACCAGACTGATTATCCCGTCCCGTCGTTCTCACAAAATAAAACAAATTATGAAGTCGCAAGCGCATGTTAATACCGATCAATCAATAAATAAATATTCACGGACATTTAACACAACGCCATCCAGTTCCAAACTAAGCAAAGCTATGGGAACTAGATGGCTGATAGAATACATAATATAGGTAGGTACCTATACATATATTTTTTGTAAATACATACTTATAATACATAGTACCACCCAGACACAGAACAAACATCTATGTTTGCCACACAAATGTTTGTTCTCGGTGGGGATCGAACCCACGACCCACAGCACGGAAGGCAGAGCTACTACCGACTGAGCCATGACGCCTGTCATCAATCAATGTTTATTTAAAGGTAGGTAGATATAGGTAGGTTTTTTTTTATGATAAAAGTAATGGAACAAGCTGATAGCTCACCTGATGTTAAGTGGTAACTTCTGCCTATAACAATGCATTACCTCACAGAGCAAGTCTAATGAGGACGTGCCCTGTAAGGCAATGCACTGCGTCCATCACTCTGAGACGTAAAGATGTTGAAGTCTCATGTGCCTGTAATTACACCGGCGCCCT
The DNA here is from genome assembly GCA_918843925.1 of Eulithis prunata. Lineage (NCBI taxonomy): Eukaryota > Metazoa > Arthropoda > Insecta > Lepidoptera > Geometridae > Eulithis > Eulithis prunata. The sequence continues at coordinate 753,400 of OU974014.1, read as the reverse complement.
TACCCTTCAAACCGGATTATTAACAACAAGCGGCGTTCAAAAATCGCGTGAGGTGTCAAACGCAAACGGAACCCAACAAAAATTCACCATTACTCCAACTTGTTATTACAACAAAAACGTAACAAAAAAGAGTAATTCCCAACACTAGCAAGGCGGCGAAGATGAAACCTCCTTTGAAGAGGCGCCGCGCTCTGATTGGCTGAGACGGTGTGTGGGCGGGGCGCGAAGGCGGAGTAAGCTGAATTAGGGTTGTACGCATGATGCAGTATTATCGATGTTTTTTTTTTTTTTTGATGGTGGATAATTTATCGTGTGGCAGTGACAGTTCCGTTCAACGAGTTGGTAGCGATTTAGTGGCTCGCTGGATGCGAGCGACGGTTTCGGTGTTTTTGAGTTATTTTCACACGATTTCAATCATTTGATGTTTATTAGTGCGGATGTGATGTGACTTATTTTATAAATTAACTTTTCGACAGTTTCTGATTAAAACACAGTTTATTTCACGAAGCATTTACGATTTCTAAAATATTAAAGTTTTATAGATAACTCAAGATTTTTTTCTTTACTGTATTTTTAACCAACTTCAAAAAAGGAGGAGGTTCTCAATTCGGTTGTTTTTTTTTTTATTTTGTTACCTCAGAACTCCGTCATTTATGAACTGATTAGAAATATTCTCATTTTTCTTTTCTGTGGTGTTTACGATCAATAGAACAGTCCCAATGAACTGCTATCATCATGATCATTTGATGATGAAGGCGTTTAAAATTGAAGTCGGTTTTTCCAGTTTGTTATTAGGTATTTACAGTTATTATTTTGACAGGCGTCATGGCTCAGTCGGTAGTAGCTCTGCCTTCCGTGCTGTGGGTCGTGGGTTCGATCCCCACCGAGAAAAAACATTTGTGTGTTGTAAACATAGATGTTTGTTCTGTGTCTGGGTGTTTCTATGTATTATAAGTATGTATTTACAAAAAAAACAATGTATGTATATATTCTATCAGCCATCTAGTTTCCATCGTACAAGCTTTACTTAGTTTGGGACTAGAAGGCGTTGTGTCAAGTGTCCGTGAATATTTATTTAGTATTTATTTATTCAATACTTTATTGCACAAAATTATAAATTTGTTACAAAGGGTGGACTTAATGCTGAAAGCATTGTCTGCCAGCAAACCCAAATTATAGTGTATTATTAATAGGTAGGTATATAGTGTACATCGCGTGATAGACCTTTCGTGTTCAATACTAAGCCAGTAGGTACTTACCTACAATAACAGTACATACAGGTTACCTATATACTATATATACATAGGTGAAGCGCTCGTGACGTAGCTCGCTTAGTCAATCTTCACTGATCTTTGGATGGGTGACCGTTAGTGGCATTTACAGAGCGCTTCCGTGCTTCGGAGGGCACGTTAAACTGTCCCGGTTCTAGCAGTCGTTAAGCCACGACGGAGGCCTTAAGGCGGCCAAAAACTTCATCACCAGAGTTGGCCACTAACTCATACGAGCTTCCTTGCTAGTAGATAGGTAGGTGAGGTGTACATAACTAATGATTCGACTACCTACCTAATTGAAACTGTCAGGCAAATTATTAATTTAATGTACCTACATTTAGTAGTATGCAAATAATTATAGAATTAACGGCCGAATACTCAAACGCCACTTAAATAAATTAAGTTAGATAGTTTAGGCTGGTGTGTTGATTCTCAGTCAGCTTCAAAAGAGTTTTATACTTAGTACTAGCCGTCGCCCGCGGTGTTGCTCGCGTTCTACCCTTTAGAGTGTGACGTTTCAAAATTCCTTTCTTAGTGCACCCCTACACTATATAAGGATACTACCCTCCAAATTTCATACATCTAGGACTTATAGTTTAGGCTGTGCGTTGATTCTCTGTCAGCTTCAAAAGAGTTTTATATATATTGATGATGATTGATGATGATGATATTCAGAAGAAGATAAAAAAATTAAAAATAGTAGTTATGAGAATCTGTAGATCACTTGAAACGTACAAAATTCATTAAATTTTCGACATGACAGCGTGATATTATTTTTTATTCCCTAAAATCCTTAACCCCACACCTACTTAGGTCGTAACATAAAGTGTGAGCCATTGGAATAAATGTGTGTAAAGTGGTTTTTCTGAATGTGAAAATTCGTATTAGGGTTTGAATAGAAAATCCACCATTTTCTTTTCAAAACAAACGACAGCCGACTTGACAAATGACTTGACTTATATTATTACAATTATATCACTTGACATTGGCAAAATTGTCTGTCGAAATGACGGACAGAGGCCATTATTGAAGAGAAGAAGAAGAACCCCACACCTGCCATAATGGTTATTATTATCCCCGAGTAACCCGATCCCGTTCATTATGCTCGGCGTCTCGAACTCGGAACTTTTTTGACCGTTTTTTTTTTACTCGTTTTTAGTTGAATTTGATGACGATAACGTACCTACTTAGCAAATCATTCATTAGTGTTGGATTTCTCACTTAAATACATATTTTAATAATAAATCAATATATTTTTATTTTTTTTATTATTACCTATATAAAACTCTTTTGAAGCTGACAGAGAATCAACGCACAGCCTAAACTATAAGGGTCTATCTTATAAAAAGTTAGAGTAGACATTATGTCTTGTTTAACATACGTAATCAGGACATAATGTCTACTCTAACTTTTTATAAGATAGGGGGTTAGTCTTAGAGGTATGAAATTTGGAGGGTAGTATCCTTATATAGTGTAGGGGTGCACTAAGAAAGGAATTTTGAAAAGTCACACTCTAACGCGAGCAACGCCGCGGGAGACTGCTAGTTATTTATATTTCAAAAAGCTCCAACATAATAATATACTGTGTGAGATGATGCATAACTTAAATATTTCTATAGCCTATTTATGTAGGTAGATACTTAGGCCGGAATACTGAAACGTCACTCAAATTTGAGCACCACTTAAAATTCCTCTGCCTCTGTTTGACATTACTCATTTGTAAGAGATTGCAATAATTTGAGCGTGACTTGAATTGAGTGACGTTTGAGTATTCGACCATCATAGTGTCTCCTGAGTTCCTTACTACTTAAAACAAAGGAAATAATATAAGTATACTTTACTTACCTACCTAATAGAAAACTTAAAGTGAAGTTTGTAAGTAAAACTAGGTGATTTTTACTTATTTAGTTAAAACATTAATTATCAGATTGGGGTCTTAACGATTTTGAAATAATTTCAACTCTCAGAGAATGAGTCTCGACTCGACTTTTTGGAATCTCCCTCATTATAGGTACTTTAATAATAATAAATAAATAAACATTCACGGACACTAACACAACGCCTTCTAGTCCCAAACTAAGCAAAGCTTGTACGATGGAAACTAGATGGCTGATAGAATACATACATACATATTTTTTTTTGTAAATACATAGGTACTTATAATACATAGAAACACCCAGACACAGAACAAACATCTATGTTTACAACACACAAATGTTTGTTCTCGGTGGGGATCGAACCCACGACCCAAGGCAGAGCTACTACCGACTGAGCCATGACGCCTGTCAAACTTGTCCGTTTGATTTTTGTTATTGGTAAGTAGATTCTATCAGACAGAATGAACAGTGATTCTATTATAATCTCAGTAAAGAAAATAAAATCCAAACAAAAAATCCTTCACGCAACCGCACAATACAACCAAATTAAATAGCTACTTCATAGTATGTTTCCTCATAAACCAGCGTTATCTTCAACTTGGTCGCATTATACCGACCGGTCACACAACCGCTCGACGGGATGGAGCACACTTGCAATGCCGCTACCAAAGGACGTCATACGTCATATGTATACTATTATATGATCTGTGGTCATAGGTACTAACATAAATGAAGAATCTATCTATCTATCTATACTATTATAAAACTGTAAAAAAGCCAAAAACTAATATTAAAGATATGGAAAAACTAAATATGCAGATCTACTAAATAAACGATTCTGATTTCAAAGATCGAGTTTGTCTGTTTATCTGTTTGTTTGTTCGCGGATCACGCCTTAACTACTGGACCAATTTCAATTAAACTTTTACTATTCGGAAGCCCTTTTTCCGGATTGAAACATAGGATATATTTTATTGAAATCAAAGACGTGGATTCTTAGATACAGCTTGAACTCTCTAAACCAAAAGCAGTTATTTGACATGAGGTTCATCGTAAGCTTGTTGACAGATATTTTGGTGGAAACTTACGCACGCGGACGAAGTCGCGGGTATCAGCTAGTCGTATTATATGATCTGTGACCGAAGAATTTAGCGAAATTCTATCCCCCTCTATAAAAAGAGATAGATGGTCCTTCTAAGCAATGTATGCCGCGTGAAACGCGCGCGGTCTCGCAATGCAGTTGGCGCGTAGCTACCAGGAGCGCAGAATATCGTAGGAGGTGACTTACCGCTCGGGTACGGCCAGAGGGTCGCGGGAGGGGCGGCTGGGGGCGGGGCCGGCCACGCCAGTGGGGCGGAGCGATCGTCGCACAGCATGTTGGCCACGCCCACCGTCATGGCCGCCTGCGCGTCACCGCCTGAATCAAAACAGAACGATGACGCTGATGCAATCGTCAACACGTGTCATTAACTAAACTAATTAAACTAACAAATGCTTTCAAGTTATGAGCCTGAACCCAATTAATGTACTTAACTTAACTTACGCTACAGTAGGTTCAACTTCTGGCCTTCTGTGCCTAAATTAAAGTTATTTATTGCTTCTATTTTTCAATGTACCATTATTATTATTGCATGCAGAGTATGCTCTCCTAGTCCGAAAATGTTTAATGGTGATGAGAATCAAACATCACAAAGTTAGATTGATAGTCAATCAGAAACGCAAATGTTTAATGGCCTACTTTTTAAAAACAGCGTAGTTTTAAAGCCTTTTTTAGCACGAATTTATGTTCTACCTATTAGGTATCAAGTCTAATCCAAGATAATCATCAAGACAATCAAGACTGGTAGACAATTCTCTTAGCATTAAGTCCTCCTAGCAACTTGTTTGTGTGAATTTTTTAAATAAATAAATAAAATCATCTAACTAAACCAAAGGTAGCCGTCGCCCGCGGCGTTGCTCGCGTTCTAGACCCTTTAGAGTGTGACTTTTCTAAATTCCTTTCTTAGTGCACCCCTGGATACTACCCTCCAAATTTCATACTTCTAGGACTTATAGTTTAGGCTGTGCGTTGATTCTCAGTCAGCTTCAAAAGAGTTATATATATATTGATGATAAGTTAACCTTAACACATATTTTCATGGACACTACACAACAGGTTTTCACAGGGTCTATTGGCTGATGGTTTCGACAGAATAACAGCGCCTATATAACTACCTTTGGGTGGTGAGGCATACGCTGAGTCGAAACCCTTTAGCTGCTGCACCACACAAACCCTTACCAGCTTACCTAGCTACCTACTCAATCTACTCATCTCATTTTTCCTTCTCTCTAATTTTGTTTCTTTGTAGTGTTGTTAGTTTAGTTCTGTTGGTGTATTTTGTGTGTTACTTTTTAAGCAAATAAATGCCTGTCTATGTCTAATAATGGGATCAGGAAGTGCTGACTGCAGGTCAGGGTCAAAAGTCCTGACCCTGACGGGGCTGACCTGGAATATCCGATGTCGAGCGATCACACAGATATAACAGCACGAAGACATATTCTTGGACATATAACACAACGCTCTCTAGTCCCAAAATAAGCAAAGCTTGTACTATGGGAACTAGATTGCTAATAGAAACCTTTTTTTTTTGTAAATAGATAGGTACTTACTTACATAGTACCACCCAGACACAGAACAAACATCTGTGTTTGCCACACAAATGTTTGTTCTCGGTGGGGATCGAACACACTACCCACAGCACGGAAGGCAGAGCTATACAGACTGTGCCATGACGCCTTTCTGAATTCGTCGGCAAATCTCCCGAGATCTTTAACCATAGATCGAAACTGTGGTAGAAAGAATACCAAGTAAGCAGGTCATCAACAAACCGAATAATACAATGCAAATGAACTTGCCCAGACCGGTCTAACGAGTTACAATCAGCTGGGAGTAGGTATAAACATTAGTAGTGGTTTGTCTGAAGATCTGGCACTTTCTAGTTAGATAATACAATCAGTGGGGGGTATCGTTGCCTTATGAAAATCTGCCAGGTTCAAGCCTGGCAGGTTTTCTAAACTGTTTTCATACAAAATCATAGGTATTCTGTGACTAAATAGTGACATTAGCGCGTTTCAGCGCGTTTGTTGCCGACAAAAGCTTCTTGTTTTCGTATATCTGTAGCCACGGCACTTGATATTATGCTGGGGAGTGAACGCAGTTCAGAGCTTGCGATACGGGGGCTGGAAGGAGACCGCTAGATCATCTACCTAACCGATGTTTCTCTAAATAGAAAGTCACTGAAACTAATTTCTTTGAAGGGCATAAAATACGCGGAATTCTTTTGTTTTACTGCAACAAAGAATATGTAATACGTAGTTCCTACGTAAGAAGAAGCGGGACTCCCATTCTACAAAAATTACACACCGAAAATCTCGTTTTGTATCAAAATTTTGACTCCCGTTTCATACATTGCTCGTTTTTCGAAAGCACGAGTCTAGTTCGAGAGTTTCGCCAGTCTGGAATAATCTTTCATGTACTTTTAATTCTTTAATGACATCTTCTGTTACCTATAACCTTTCCAATCAAATCCTAGTGACTCAGTTGATTCAACGCGATGTCTTTTACAGTATTTTAACCGTCTCTGTCTGGTTCGAGTTTTGTCATTTTTTGAAACAACATTAGCATTTTCATTTTAATAGTTTCTTTTGTGTTATTGTGAGTTTGTTCTTTAATTTCGGTGGATTTCGGCTTTAATTTTGGTCAATTTCGGTGGTCATTACGTAAAGTTTTGCAATTGGAATAATTATGTGTGTAGGTAAAGTGGTTTCCCTAAATGTTTGATTTCGTTTGAAATCCAACATTTTCTCTTCAAAACAAACGACAGCCGACTCGACCAATGACTTGAATAATATTATTTCAAATTTCTTCTTCTTCTTCTTTTAAACCTTTATGGCCTGTGTCCGTCATTTCGACAGACAATTTTGCCAGTATCAAGTGGTGAATTTGAAATAAGTCAAGTCAAGTCTTCGTTAAGTCGGCTGTCTACTTGACACTGGCAAAATTGTGTGTCGAAATGACAAACGGAGGCCATAAATAAAAGAAGAAGAAGAACCGTATCTGTAAAAAAAATTCGTTTAAAAACCGTTCCTAAATAAAACAAACGAAAAGCGTAAAAAACAAATCCGCTATTTTCTCACGAAACAAATTCCCACAATGAGATATTGGAGTAGCAGCGGCGCGAGGAGCCAAAAAGAATATTATAAGGAAGCACGTGCTGGTGTTGTTGTCTCGCTTCAGCACAGCATGACGTCACTGTCTAACGCTCCAACCGCTTGTTGCTGCGTAGAGTAGGCAAGTCATGGAGCATATTGCTGAGTTTTTTTTTTGTAATGTGTTAAATTTAGGACAATTAAATAACCCATAGTGTTGTGTTATAAGCAATTTTAGCAGCTTAATTATGTTAATTTGTGTAATCTATGTCACTGACATTAACAAATACGTGGCAGCCCTTGCCACCGATAAGCCACAAGAAAAAGAAGAAGTATTTTGCTTATACCTAGGCGTGCAATTTTAAATAATAATTAATCAAATGGTTGAAAAAATTTAATATTAATAATTAATTATTACCAAAACAAGCTCACAAAATCTAGTTATTCAAAATTAAAAATAACTAAACTTGTTTTTTTTTTTATCCTGTTTCGTCGGTCTGCTGGTCAAAGGTCAACCTACATTTCTTTTTTTTTCATAACTCTTACATCTTACTTTAGTTTAGTTATACCTAGTACTATATTATCTGTGGTTATACCAAATTGTAAATCATCATTTTTAAAACATCAATACTACCTATATTGTTTGTTACACAGAATTGTATTGAATTTATCATCCTCTATTGAGCACTACTCTACCCCACTATCAAGTGACCTTCAATATACACTTCTCGTTCCCTCTCTAGCATTCCACACGTCAGTGGATCCCGCTCGCTCGCACGGCTAACAACGCCGCGGCGTGTTCCGTACACCTCCTCGTGTTTGCTGGTCGCCTAGTATCACGCGCGCTGAAGAAAAGGGTTTATCCGACGCAAGTGACCCGGATGCAACACCTAGGCTTTTCCGACTATAAGCTATTTTTCCGTTTATTTCATGGAAAGCTGCCAGTATTTTTCACTGCTACGTGAAAATTTTCATTGGAATAACATAGACGATTAGTTTTATTGAAATTATAATGGTCATTTTGAAGTAGATGAGGGTGGTTTAGGATGTAGTTTTATAGTTACCCTCTACCAGTTTTCCTATTAAATTAGAAAATCTAGGTCAGCTATAAAAGTCCCCATTGGATGCGCAAGCGCAACGTGCGATGCGCGTAGAGTTAGTGAAGCTTGTCGGAAATAGATCGCTGCGTCGTCGTCCATCGCTAATGATAACCAATAACTAAACGCTAAAATTATCAAACTTCACAAATAATAATATCGTTCGGAAACCAATAATACTAAATGAGATTTGTATTTGCGCTGATGACTGAATTTTAATGATTTTTTTTTAATTTTAGAACCAATAAATCGATAGCAGTCGGTTTAATTTGGGGGCTTCTAATAACAAACTTGAAATTCGAAGGTCGGTTCACACTTCACAGTTTGTGAGGCCATTAATAACAGTTCGTTCAATAACATCATATTTTGGAGTTACACAACATATACGATATGCGAGAGGCTTGGATGCTGCAAGCAAGATCATTTAATTTGCTCAACCAAAGGTATTCCTCAAAGTCACAGGAAAATTAACTTTAGCGGCACAGAAATAAAGTTAAATAAACGAAACGGCGGAAATTCATGGAAGTCCATTTTTGTGGCGCAGGTCGCCGCTGAGACGAAACTTGTACCAGGATATCAGAAGTGGCGAGGAGGTGAGGGTACACTGTACGGGCAATATTAGTTGTCGAGTTCTACCGAACTAAACCGAAGTTAGTAAGCAAGTGGTTGAAGTAGAATTCGAATCAAATAAGTGTGGTGTTTAGCAATCAATACTTTTCAGTGACATTATTTGTTCTTCTTCTTCTTCTTCTCTTCATTAATCTGTTAGCCTCTGTCCGTCATTTCGACAGACAATTTTGCCAGTGTCAAGTGATGAATTTGTATGTATAAGTCAAGTCAAGTCATTCGTCAAGTCGGCTGTCGTTTGTTTTGAAAAGAAAATGGTGGATTTTCTCTTCAAAACCTAACACGAATTTTCACATTCAGAAAAACCACTTTACACACATTTATTCCAATGGCTCACACTTTATGTTACGACCCAAGTATTATTGGTTAAAATTCCACCAAAATTAAACATTATTACTCACAATAACACAAGGAAAACTATTAAAATAAAAATGATAATATGTGTTGTTTCAAAAAATGTGAAAACTCGAATCCTCATTATTCGTTATTTGAAAACGAAATCAGTACAATACAATGACATATATATCCCTTTTTCTGTTATCTTGTCAAATACACGAGGATAGATAGCTAGGGTGAGTTAGGGACACGAGTTTTGACATTTTTTGAAACGACACATAGCACTTTTATTTTAATAGTTTTTCTTGTGTTATTGTGAGTATTGTTGTTTAATTTTGGTGGAATTTTAACCAATAATACTTAGGTCGTAACATAAAGTGTGAGCCATTGGAATAAATGTGTGTAAAGTGGTTTTTCTGAATGTGAAAATTTGTGTTAGGTTTTGAAGAGAAAATCCACCATTTTCTTTTCAAAACAAACGACAGTCGACTTGACAAATGACTTGACTTGACTTATTTATTACAATTTTAACACTTGACATTGGCAAAATTGTCTGTCGAAATGACGGACACATTCCATTATTGAAGAGAAGAAGAAGGGTGAGTTAGTGGCTAACTCTGGTGACGGAGTTTTTAGGCCGCCTTAAGACCTCCGTCATGGCTTAACGACTGCTAGAGCTGGGACAGTTTAACGTGCCCTCCGAAGGATGGAAGCGCTCTGTAAATGCCACTAACGGTCACCCATTCAAATATTGACCGCGCAGAACGTCGCTTAACTTAGATAATCGGTGAAGATTAACTAAGCAAGCTAGTTGATTCTGGTTTTATTGAAAACTGGCCGTCGCCCGCGGCGTTGCTCGCGTTCTACCCTTTAGAGTGTGACGTTTCAAAATTCCTTTCTTAGTGCACCCCTACACTATATAGGGATACTACCCTCCAAATTTCATACCTCTAGGACTTATAGTTTAGGCTGTGCGTTGATTCTCTGTCAGCTTCAAAAGTGTTTTATATATTTAGAAGAAGATGATACGTACTACTAACAATAACAATAATAGTTTACTAAGAACGCAATGTACAAACAAGATAGCCTAACTTACTCGAAAAACTAAATCCATTTGATTATTTATTGTTTAACAACGCTATAATTATATATGTTAATAAATGTCAACATGCACTTCGCAATAACAGAGTAAACATTTTTGTCCAAATATCAAAGGGGAGGCGTCCCTCTTTCACCCTTGTTAATTCGATGCCAAGTTAAACCACGCCATACAGCTTTAGAGATAGGGCACAAAATAGTTTGAAGAGTAACATGAGGGATATTTTTGTACGAAATTGTAGGCATGCATTTACCGAATTGAAAACTTTATGGCGGCGTGAATTTCGTGAACTAAAAAGCTTTGGCTTACGTTTTAGCAAATTCGAAAATATATTGCTTTTTAAAACGTGGGGCGTTGACAACAACTTTAATAGTATGATAAAATATTATTGAAGTTGTAACTAAAAATCTTTTATTATCGAAGGGTTTGTAAATTATAGATTTCCTTTAAATCATTTTCAAATAGGCTTGTGATCTATGACTCACAGCGCTCGTGGCTAGGCTTGCTTAGCGATTATCTAAGTTAAGCGATATTCTGTGCGGTCACTATTTGGATGGGTGACCGTTAGTGGCATTTACATCTGAGCGCTTCCGTGCTTCGGAGGGCACGTTAAACTGTCGGTCCCGGCTGTAGCAGTCGTTAGCCATGACGGAGGCCTTAAGGCGGCCTAAAAACTCCGTCACCAGAGTTGGCCACTAACTCAAACGAGCTTGCTTGCTTATGACTCACAGCAAAGATAGCTGTACCAGGGAACGGACGAAGATAAAATCCGAGGGGAGCCTAGGTCTGCCTTCTATTGTGGGAATTCGGGGAGAAGATCAGGCGATACTGGGGATATCTGCCGCGTCGGAGCCCACTATGCAAATGAGTGTGCTCCATGGGATTATTTTCCCATCTGACCCGCCGGTTGGCCGGCCGCGCCGGTGGGCTCGATGGGAATAACCCGTGGCTATTAGCGTGGTTGCGAATTTAATTGTTCTCGTATGCTTGCAAAATTGTCAAGTCATCAAGCCAAGAGAGCTATAACTACCTATACTTTAGCTACACTGATCTATTTGTTCTGTGCTCATTGCAGCATAGACAAAGCGTTCAACTATTTTTTTTTATATTTCTTTACTGTCCTTTCCTCTGATATTATGTTATTTTATTTTATTTCTGAATAAATTGAAATTGAAATTCTATTATTATTTCTTTGGTAATGTGCTGAACTACAAGTTACTTTATAAGAACCACCACAGAATATATTAGTACAAGGGATAAAATACAACCAGCTGGATATCGCCCCATCTATCGAAAGCGTAGTCTAAACAATTTTTTTGCTTCACGTAGACAGCAGCGCCAGTAGATAGAAACGTCACAGAATGTACCAGGAGCGCAGAGTCGGACAAGAGTTGTCTCGTCTAGGCATTCGACCCACGCGGGGGCGGGCGGTTTTCGTTCTACGTAGTTTGTAGTAGCGAGCTCTAGGGTTGACAAGTACAGATAAAAAGAAAAATTACCCACTTAGCATTCAGTCAGAGGAACAGAAGTTCAGTAATAATATTATACTTAGAAGTTTCGTACTAACCCAACCAAATTCACATAGGTTGTAAAAAAATTTTTACTCAATAAAAGGAATAAATGCACATATTTCGGTGCATAAAGGTAAGGTATATTTTCATAGTATGTAAGTAAATTATCATTATTATCAGCCGCTAGAAGGGACTGACATAATAATTATAGTAGGTACACAAGACGAACAATTATTTTGTACATTTTCAACATAGTAACCGTCGCAATTTCGGGTTAGTCTGGCCTGACCCCATACTGGCCTGTCCACGATAAAGATTACCAAATAGTATGTATGCGCTAAATAAATGCCAATTTCGTCGGTTCTCTATCGCCATTTATTAGAGGCCTAATCTATTACTTCCAAAGTGGTATTCGTTATTTTAAATCGTGTCTAATATCCGTTAGGTTTTTAGAATGAGAACATTACTTGTCAAACTGCCAACCCTGTCCTTGAGATGACACCACAGGATGGGTAATTGGGTACCGCGCCAAACGTTTGTGACGCGCGCGGGGGATCGGAGACATGCTCAGAAATACGTTGCACTTTACTACTGTTTTATTATACCTTACCTACGTACGCCTCATCATGCCCTGGTATTGCGACTGACTCATCTTCATCTACTAGAACTTCAAACGATTGCAAGACGTACAAACTAGCAGATACAGAGTGTCCTAAACCTACACATTATTATTGGTTACATTATTAATAATATCTTCTTCTTCTTTTATTTTCCTCTGTTCGTCATTTCGACAGTAATGTTATCTTAGCCTTAGGGAATGCACCGCATCGACCGTATTATTTTGACTGCATTGTTATTATTATCAGTGAAGGTCGATATTTGATATGTAAAAATAAAACCGCAACATTTAAAAGTCTACGAGTAACAACGACTGTGCGCCACTTATATACAGCGTGTCCACAGACTATAATAATACCAGCACAGACTAAATAATTATTGATATGAGCGCGGCACGCACATTTTTTGTTTGACATGACGCCAGCGCGGCTGGTTTCATCGTTGCGCCTGTGATTAGCATGTAATTGGCCGGTTTTTGTTGTGTAAATAACTCTTGCGAACGTATCCGCCCGCTCCACTTTCTACTGCTAACCTATCTTATCTGCTTATCAGTTGTTTTTATACAAATTACATTATTATTTTACGATCTTGTAACAATCGTCATATAAGTTATTTATAAAGGAATCGAAGATGGAAGATAGTAAGCTGAGGAGTAAAAACTTTATATGCCTTACTTAAAAAAATATTTTTAAAACATAATCCACTTATTTATTTATGTGCAAGATATTGCCACCTATTTGCTAAATTTGAACTCGTATGTAGCTAAGTATAGATATTTTGTCTACCTACGTTATTTTTTATCAAACATGGTTTACCAGCCAAGTTTGTTAAAACAGAAAACATGAAATTTTATTAGGTTACATTGTTTGTAGATTAAATGTATTTATTAGCAATTAATAGAAGTACCTAAGTATTATTGAAGAATTTAATAAATTAGCAATTACTCGACCGCGCATGCACATTTTAAACTGAATTTTATTCAGCAAAATTATTTCCCAGCTTCATTTAAATTGTAAATTGTGACAAGTTGCATAATAATACAGTCATTGAATGCCGGGCACCATCATCGGGTTAAATTGTGCATTCAGGCAGGTGGTATAACGAAGTTACTAATACAAACGAAATTGAACCTTATTACCAGTTTATAATGGTAGCCAAAAATAAGGGCGTTTTTACTCTTTATCGGTTGAGCCGTGACGTCGCATGACTCCAACTCATTGAAATCGTAAAATTCATCATTGAACGATGCTTTTAGGTATTAACATCACCTGGAATTTTATATGACGTCATTCGTTTTTTGGCTTTCAGGTCTCGTTGCAGGGTAATTTCAAGTTTCTACAATACTTAACTACTTTTACTTGTTTTGAAAGTTTAGTTTCTTGGAACGATAATATCATATTACAAAAAGGTTTACAAACTATGAGAGTTAAGCTAATTATAGTATGTAGTAGGTATCAATAAATCGAGAGTAATTAATTACATTGTTTCTGTAGTTAAATATAATTAAAAGTGTAAAAATTATGTCAATGTAAACATAAAAACAATGTAACATTAACTAAGAAAAAGGACTGGGACACGAGTTTTGACATTTTTTGAAACGACACATAGCACTTTTATTTTAATAGTTTTTCTTGTGTTATTGTATTGTATTATCGTTAAGTATTATTGTTGAGTATTGTTGTTTAATTTTGGTGGAATTTTAACCAATAATACTTAGGTCGTAACATAAAGTGTGAGCCATTGGAATAAATGTGTGTAAAGTGGTTTTTCTGAATGTGAAAATTCGTGTTAGGTTTTAACAGCCGACTTGACAAATGACTTGAGTTGACTTATATTATTACAATTTTAACACTTGACATTGGCAAAATTGTCTGTCGAAATGACGGACACAGGCCATTATTGAAGAGAGGAAGAAAAAGGACTGGTTTAACTGTCAAGACCTAAAAAAGACGTGAAATAGTCGATGTTGCCTTTTCATGCAACAAAAAGGTTATCTAATTAGCACTGCATTATCATGTATTATCATGATTATAATTGAATCACAAGTGGTGATTAATACCGCAGTCGACGCAGCGTGTCCCGATCGATACCATCTACGGCGCTGGGCAATGCACACTGTCAGATACGGACACCTACACGAGACTGACATAATAAATAAATAAATTAATACTCATGGACATTTAACCCAACGCTTTCTAGTCCCAAACTAAGCATCGCTTGTACTATGGAAACTAGATTGCTGATATAATACTTAGATACTTATTTTTTTGTAAATACATACTTTTAGTACATAGTAACACCCAGACACAGAACAAACATCTATGTTTGCCACACACAAATGTTTGTTCTTGGTGGGAATCGAACCTACGACCCGCAGCACGGAAGGCCGAGCTACTACCAACTGAGCTATGACGCCGGTCTGTTCTGTGACATATCTACAGAACAGAAAAAAACTGTGAACGTAATATATCAGTGGCTCACGGTGCAGTGTGAGAGCATCTAGTACCAACTATACTCTAACTAATAATCTATATTACACTTTCAAAACTGAAGTGACTTAGATGAGCAGCTAAATGTGACTAATGAAACAAAAATTCTCAAAATAACTGATTTTATCATAACAAATTCAGTTTTAGTCTGTGACAAATAGTTGTGGCTTTTCTTTGTAAGTGTGAGATTAGTTCCCTCCGATATCGTGTGGGTGTCGTGTCGTGTGGGCGGTAATATGAAAACCGTCAATCAATAACGAGAAACGTCCGATGTCGGAATAACAGGTTACCACTGAAACAAGTGATAACTGATAACTAACCACCTGCATTGTAATTTAATTTTTAATAAGGTTGGATACAGACAAGTAACAAGTAATTTAGGGGTTATAAAATAATAAATAACAATTATGCTGTTCGGACAACAAGGTTTTACGACAGGTTTTTTTTATATAATTACCTAATACAATAAAAATGTTCACTTTGATCATTCAGAATCACCTGGACAGAACTAAAAAGGGGTTCCTTAGTTCCGTCCCGGCGACTGAACCAAAAAGATATTACGGTTTGGATTTCCATTGGAACTTAGCCCACGTAGTAGGTTAAATTAATTAAAACAGTTAACAAAACATAAAACGTCCTTTAGATACGGGTTAATCGAGTTTCAAAGCCTATTTCTAAAACTAGATGAGATTTCAATGAATAATAGGATTTGAGTGCCCAAAAGTAAAAACACGTACCTAAGTCTGTTTTTCTGGCTCATCCAGTAGATAACCCACCTTGATTTAGGCCTAGAGATGTCTGTAGACAAGTCAATAAGTCTTCTTCTACTCTTTCATAAGTCAAGTAAGCGATATGACAACCATAAGCTACCATTTTAAATTTCCGCTTACTTTTAATACAGCCAATCAAAAGTTCGGTTTATGAAATTGATCACTCGTCTTATTTAATAGAACCTCAAGTATGAGTTACATACATAGCCTAGTGAATGAGGCACAAAATAAATATGTATGTAAGTGAATCGAATCTGATATTGAAAGTTGAAACCGTGACTTGTTTTGCTACTCCACAGTAATCTGAGACATTTAGGTCACGGCCTTCGATGTGAGCATCAAATTCATAAGTCAGATGGTAGAACGTAAACTACTTCTAGCTTGCGCAACATTAACATTAGTAAACTGTTTGCTTGAAGGGCTCCTCGCTAAATGAGTAATACGCATTATGGAATCTTACATTTATTTAACTTGATTCCTTTATAAAGTAGACAATAGCGGCACCGTCCGTTGGGTGTTACGATGCTAACCAGTGTTCTGTCTCAGACACTAATTATCCCTGTTACCTATTACTCAAAAGTTTAGCGGTTTAGCACAACGCTGGCGTTGTTTAGCTTAGGTTTATAGTATCTATGTCCCTATTGTTCATCAAGAAGAAGAGCACGAAGCAGAAAAAATCAGTTGAATACTTACTTATAGTTAGAGATAAGAAGCCAACAGTTCGATTCCAAAGTTATATTAAATGAGGCTTCCGTCGATTGGGACTGGTAGGTATAGGGACCGCAGTCCCTAATCGGGAACATTCGGTTGCAGAAGTGTTTGAAATAAACATATACTTCAAGGTGGTTCAAGAGCTCATCTTCTATGGGCTTGTAAAATAATAGTGCTAAATTACAACGCACATAGCAGTGTAATGAGATACCGTAGTAGAACGTTCATTCGAAACGGGTCCGGTGCGATTAGCATATAATTGTCGGATACGCCGCGCTTTTGCCATAAATCTCGCTTACAAAGGTCAGCTCGCCGGTTGCACGAAGAGCCATACCTAGTATACTAGCTATGATATTATGTGACGAACTACACTCCACACTTTGTAATATTCTTATCGGTATACATAGCTGATACCCGCGACTACGTACGCGAGCGAAACTTACCACCAAAATATGTCACCAGTATACGATGAACCTCGCAGCAAATGGCTGCTTTTGGTTCAGAAAGTTCAAGCTGTATAAGAATCCACGTCTTTGATTGCAATCAAATATAGCCTATGTTTCAATCCGGAAAAAGAGCTTCTGCATGGTATAAGTTTCATTGAAATTGGTCCAGTAGTTAAGGCGTGATCCGCCAACAAACAAACAGATAAACTTGATTGTTGGAATCAGAATCGTTTATTTAGTAGATTTGCATAATTTAGTTTACCCATATCTTTAACCTTAGTTTTTGGCTTTTTTTACAGTTTTATAATAGTAGGTATAGATGGATAGATAGAAGTAAAGTGTGAGCGCAGTATAAGTTGTACAATTTACAGCAGAAACTCAGTAGCACTTCAATATTCAAACTTTTAATTAGTTTCAACGCTTGGGGCGTTTACGACTATATCAGTACACAGTATGTCCATGTCCAATCTAAATATCTACCCTCAAACAGAGGAGTAGCAAGTCAGAAGTTCTATTCAAGTTCACTGTTAATGTCTCGTTTTTATCATCCCCTGGTTTATTATCGATTTCTACTTTCTCCTTCGTCTATAGCTGCGATTTGAGTTGTCCAGAGGGGACGAGCGAACACTTTATTTCGGAATAGTTGCTTTAAATCATGGGTAAGCGTTCCCATATCTCTCAGGCCTTGCGTGGCTCTATCGTTTCGTCTTTAGTTACATCATTTCAAAACTTCTGCTTATGTTCATACTAATTTAGCTTTGTTTTGTTGTGTACAGCAGTTTGCTGATCATTCCTCTGTTTATACTTCGCATTAATATAAATTATAATGTCGTGACTAAATGGAGGAAAACCGCAGTTTTAACTTTAACTATCAGCGTAACATTTTCATAACATTAATTGAATAGCTTTAATGATGTTTTTTTGCATTTTCCGTGATACAATGGTTGTTATTGAATATACTCATTAAAACTGTATTTGCAAATCGAAGGGGGAAAATTATGCATAGAAAATAATTTTATCTGTATAGGTATTGTGGTTTTCATTCAGCGTTTTGACCTAAAAACAATGGGAAATGTCAAAAATAACAATATAATTAAGCTGGTCGAATTTATATGAATAAAATACTACACCTAAATTACATGAACCCAAAGCGAAATTAAATATTACTAGGTATTGATTATTTCTTTTGTAATTGTTTGTAACTAAACCACGCTTTTCTTCGATAAGCTCAGCAGGTGGGACAATGAAAGGTAATAGGTAGGTACTCACATGTAGATGGGGGTTTTCTTCGTTTTGGACACTTGGATTTGGCGTTTTTAATAGTTTTAAAGACCCACAGAATCACTTGTTGACTTTGATTTGAATTTTAGTGCACAGAAAGCTTTCTTAACAGGTTTTTGATTTTTTCACGGATCACACACGTCTTTCTTTGAGGTATACGCAGACATCTTGCTTTTTATTCTTCGGCGTCCGTTTCCGCTCATTCGTCGTGGGCAGTGGCGCCAAATTTGAATGTGAGGGTGTCGGTAAAGGATGGGATAGGATACCTAGCTGAAGCCCTAACATATCCCCCCACTTGAAATCAACCGAGGATTTCATAAGATAAATCAAAGGTCCGAGATCCTGAGTTACACGCGCCCAGCTATGCGGATTCATACTTGTCTTGTGAAACAAGGTCATTACCCCAAGTGAGATAAGAGATTAGGTATAATTGATGCGTGAGTGAATGCTAAAGGTAAGCAAGTAGCTGTGTGGTGCATGTATGAAGATATAAATACGGGTAGGTATGAGATGAGATTATTAGGTTTATGAAAAAAAAATAAGGTTTAATACTAGGTACGACTACAGAATTAGAGTTTAGCATATTAAATAAAATAAATACATAAGAATATGGATGTGTTTTAGCGAAACTAAGATTGAACATCACTTGAAGTGTCCGGATATGTCGGGATAAGACAAACCTTATTCGCGGGGCGGATTAGTTCGCCTTTGTTAGTTTTAACAGTAACTACACGAATATGATTATCAAGTCCTGCATGTAATTTGACTACGCGACCGATTCTCCAAGTATTTGCAGGCAGATTAGGTTCGATAATAGTTACGAGATCGTTCAATTTAGGTTGACTATTTTCAGTCTTAAGCCATTTGTTTCTCTGTTGCAAGGTATGTAAATAGTCCCTAGACCAAGTTCGCCAGAAGCTTTGAGATAATCGTTGTAATAATCGCCAGCGTGAGCGGAGAGATAGGTCATCATTGATTGTTAACTCAGGTAAAGATACTAACGGACGGCCGATAAGAAAATGACCAGCTGTAAGAGCGTCAACTTCATGAGGGTCGGACGAAAGCGCAACTAAAGGCCTGGAGTTTAACATTGCTTCTACCTTCGTAAGTACGGTATAAAGTTCTTCGAATGTTAGAACTTGAGATCCGACGATTCGCTTTAGATGGTACTTGGTAGATTTGATACCACTTTCAAAGATTCCACCGAAGTGGGCTCCGGAAGGC
The DNA here is from genome assembly GCA_918843925.1 of Eulithis prunata. Classification (NCBI taxonomy): domain Eukaryota; kingdom Metazoa; phylum Arthropoda; class Insecta; order Lepidoptera; family Geometridae; genus Eulithis; species Eulithis prunata. The sequence goes on along the minus strand of OU974014.1, from coordinate 733,855 downwards.
GGGTTTAATTTCCAAGTGATACCACGAGAGGTAAGCTGGTCGCGGATGGTAAGATTTTCGCGGTCTAACATGTCCGATACTTCCGATAGGTATCGCTTCGCACCTACAAAGTTAGTACCGCCGTCAGTGGTTATGGATTGGCAAAGGCCTCTCCTAGCAACAAAACGATCTAAGGATGCGATAAAAGCTTCTGTGGTCAGCTCGGTGACAAGTTCAAGGTGAACGGCCTTTACAGTGTGACACACTATAAGGCACAGATAAGATTTATAAGTTCGGGCGTTGCGACGCCGGCTTTCCTTTACCATAAAGGGACCTCCGAAATCGATTCCGATCGATTGGAAACAGTATCCTGGAATCAGCCTGGAAGGAGGGAGATCACCCATGACAGGTTGAAAAGGAGTGGGCCTTGCCTTGCAGCAAGTTACGCATCTCGATAGTCGAGATCGAATGAGATTTCTAATACCGAGGATCCAGAATCGGCGCTGAATCAATGAATGTAGGAGCCGCGGCCCGCTATGGAGGTAAGATACATGGTAGTGGTCGATAAGGAGCTCACTCAGTCGGGATTGTTTGGATAAAAGATACGGATGTTTGACACTATAAGGTAAGTCGGACTGTCTCAAACGTCCCCCCACTCGCATGACTTCATCTGAGTCGAGAAAGATAGATAGCCTTTGAAGATGTTTAGGAATGGGTTTATTTGAGTTTAGTTGAGATAGGACGTCATGAAAATCCTTTTTTTGAACATGTTTTACTAAGATTTGCAGTGAACTGTCAAGCTCGGTTGAAGATAAATAACCGGTTAAGTTGCGCTTTGACGGTTCAACTTTAGCGTTATGGATGAAACGGTATAGCCAAGCTGTTATTCTTTGTAGTCGAGTGAAGCTCGATGTACGTTCGATTAAGCCGTGAAGCGCATCAGCTCCTTGTGTCTCGACGAGACACGAGTGTGACGACTTCAGCTCGGGAACGCTATCCTTATCGTCAATCGCGTGGACTTGCCAGTTGGACAAGTCTGTGGATAACCACGATGGACCTGACCACCAACATTCACAAGCAGCGAGTTGAGCGCAAGATAGGCCACGACTACAAAGATCGGCCGGGTTGTCGTGGGTGGAAACATGCTGCCACACAAACGAGGATGTAGATTCTGTTACTTGCACTACACGGTGCGCTACAAAGGTTTTAAGTTTGTGCGGTTCTGTATTCAGCCACGACAGCACAGTCGAGCTATCGGTAAAAAGATACGATTGAGCAATGTTCACCTTAGTGCTAAGCAAGGAGTAGATGCGAGTGGCTACTTTAGCGAGTAGAACAGCGCCGCAAAGTTCTAAGCGGTTTACTGTTAGTACCTTGAGAGGTGCTACCTTGGACTTAGCGATCAAAAGAGAGACTTGAACCGTTTTGTTAGTAACAACGCGAAGATAAACACAACATCCGTATGCTTTTGTTGAGCCGTCACAAAATCCAATAAGTTGAATTTCGTGGGCTGCTGAAGGTACAACTTGACGAGGAATTTTGATAAGTTTTAAGTTTTTAAGATCGGAGATAAATTCTCGCCAGTCTCGAGATATATCGCTGGGGATAGGATCGTCCCAGGAAATGGTTTGACGCCACAAATCTTGAAGGAGCAATTTAGCTTTGAGTATGAACGGGGTAAGCCACCCTAACGGATCGAAGATACGAGCAACGTGGGATAAGATAGAACGTTTTGTATACTCAATATCTTGAACCTCAGAAAATGAGTATGTGAAGATGTCATCCGCTGGGTCCCATTGGACTCCTAAGATTTTAAGCGTAGAGTTATCAGATTCTTCAGAAAAGATTTTGGGGGTTTGACAATGGTCTACTGGCAGGGTATCGAGAAAGAATTTCGAGTTACTGCTCCATTTACGGAGTTCCAACTGAGCGCAACTGAGAAGTTGAATAAGTTGGGTTTTCAGCTCAAGAGCTTCCTCAACAGATGGCGCTCCGGTAGTTACGTCATCGACGAAGGTTTCGTGACGTAAGGCTTCTGCCGCGCGAGGGTACTCAGCACCGTGATCCGTAGCTAGCTGATGGAGTGTGCGAATGCTAAGATACGGCGAACTACTCACACCATAGGTGATAGTACGAAGTTCATACTCTTTAAGAGGGTGACTAGCAGACTCTCGCCACAGAATGTGCTGGAAGCAGCGATCGGCAGGTAGTATTAGGAAGTTCCTGAACATTTTTGAAATGTCGCATGTAAAGACGATTACATGTAATCGGAAGCCAGTTATGATATCGATTATATCCGTTTGAAGCTTAGGTCCAGTAAACACAAGGTCATTTAGAGATAGACCGTTAGTGGTCTTACAACTTGCGTCAAATACCACGCGCAACTTAGTTGTTGTGCTTTGTGGTCGGATGACGCAATGATGCGGGATAAGATAAGATTTGTTCGTAGGTGAAGTCGGGGTAAGTTCCATGTGATTTAAGTTTTCGTATTCTCGCATAAAGTCAATGTAGTCAGCTTTAAGTTGGCTATGTCGGCTAAGTTTCTTTTCGATATTGAGTAACCGCGACAAAGCGCTAGGATATGAGTCCCCTAGTGCGCGATCTCGATCCTTGACGAGGATAGGTACGACGTAGCGACCGTCAGGTTCCCGGTAGGTAAGGTCAGTGTACATACGTTCGCATATTTCGTCTTCAGGTACCGGAATGGGAGTGTGCGGTGGTTCCTCGACTTCCCAAAAACGTTTTACCTGCTCGTCGAGTGTGCGGGACGCAGCTAGTAACGAGGAGGTATTGGCAGGAGGTATACCGATATCGGACTCGATTGCACCCGTAAGTATCCATCCGAAGACGCTATGTAAGGCGGTAGGTAAACCGGGCCCTAGTTTGATACGTTGACCGTCATATATATCGTGAAAGTATTCCGCTCCGATAAGAATGTCTATATTTGCAGGTATGTCGAAGTCGCGATCAGCTAAAGTTATGTGCCTACAATGGTCTCGAACGACTGACGGTAGCGGCGCGCTAGGCATTTGAGCGGTGATGTTATCTAACACGATAGGTCGGATGTTAAAATGTGGATCGTCTTTTTCGAGAGGGCGTAGAACGCACCGAGTCTCGCCCCTGACTTGAAACACTGTGTTTTGTCCTAAGCCACCTACGATAAGATTGCAGCGTTGGAGCTTCAACCCCAGTGTCCGGGCGCAAGCAGTTGTTATAAAACAATCCTGTGCACCGCTGTCGACAAGGGCGCGCACTACATGTTGTGCACCGGTGGCTGTATTGCATACGCGTAGCTTACATGTACCAAGTAGCACGACGCCGCGACTGTCGCCGACATGCGCGCTAGTGCTGGCCTGAGTTGCGCTACTGCTACTACCTTGGGGAGTTTCGATATGCAAAAGCGTATGATGACGTAATCCGCAGATTAAACACGAGATTTTTGAGATACATTTTTCTATGACATGATTAGTACGTAAGCAGTTCATACATAATTTTTTGTTATCGACTAAAGCGAGTCTAGATCTAGAATCTAAAGATTGAAAGGTTGGGCATCGATAAGTCGAATGCGCTTCACCACAACACGAACAGTTAACAAAAGATGTTGACGGGGTTGTTTTGTTAATATAGGTTGAGCGTTTTGATCCGCTGCTGATCGGGCGATTACGTGCCGCTGAGGTTTTCCCGTCGATGGTGCCTCGAGAGGTGGGCTGTGGAATGTTTGCTGAAGATAGCCTGCTAGTTTCTAAAACTTTAACGTAGTCTTGAAGAAACTTCAACAATTCACTAAAAGAAGGTACTTGTGAAATGTTTTGAGATTCAAAGCGCTTGCGTGTGTCCGCGTCAAGTATTCGTGAAACTAAATGAAACAAAATAAAATCACCGAGATTTTGTATATTCAAAGCTTTAAGAGCATGAACGGATTCGTGAAATACATTGGTCAACGTTTGCAGTTCCTGGAAACCAGCTGATTTGACAGTAGGATAATGCAAGATTTTATCGATATAGGTTATGGCTAAGATACGTTTATTTTGATATCTCTCGACCAGGGCATCGAAAACGACTTCATAGTTAGCCGTGGTAATAGGTACCCCCTTAACAAGAGATGCGGCGGGCCCTGTTAGACACGACACGAGATAATGAAACTTTTCTACTTGGGAGATCGAAGTATTTTCATGAATCAATGTCGTAAACGTATCATAAAACGTTTGCCAGTTCTCAGTTTGGCTATCGAACTTAGGTAACTCAAGTTTAGGTAAACGAGCATTTACGGTTTTCGTGGCGAGCGCAATGGCGGCGGTCCCGCTTTCGGAAACTGGTATGGCTTTGTCAGCGCTGGTTGCATTCAATGCGTCTGACGCCGCGATAACTGCGTAGTACAGGTCGTCAAATGAGCTAATTGAACTTTGGTCTATCGCTTGATCAGGGTTTATAGCTAATTGCAAAGATTGAATCTTTTCGTTGACTTGTACATATTCCTCGCGAATAGCTTGAATTCGAGAAAACCTAGACTTGAAAGTAGGTATCTTTGAACGATCTTGAAACATTTCCTTCGAGAGATCATAAAGAATTTGTATCGCTCGATAAACATATTCGCGTTGAGATATAAGGACCTTTAATTTGTTCTGTTCCATTTTAAATAAAAGATATTAAGTAGGTAAGTATAAGATTGTAAAAGATGAAATTCTACCGGTAAGTATGAAGCTAAGATGATGTACAAACTTAGGTAGGCAACAGTAAGATTGGGATGTAAGATGAATACTTGATAAGTTAGTGAAATTGTGTGAAATATTGTAAATGTGAACTGCAAAATTGCAAAAGTTTGAATTGCAGCCACGCGGTTAGGATAATGCGGACAAATTGAGAAGTAGTATGAATCCGAATAGGTGTAAGTGTACCAACGACCAACCAGATTTGGTCGGGTTATAGTAAAAAATTACGAAAATTCCCCAAAAATTGGAAAATACCGGCCAACTTTACGATAAAGTTGTAAGATCCGGCTCGAATCTATGTTTGTAACTAAACCACGCTTTTCTTCGATAAGCTCAGCAGGTGGGACAATGAAAGGTAATAGGTAGGTACTCACATGTAGATGGGGGTTTTCTTCGTTTTGGACACTTGGATTTGGCGTTTTTAATAGTTTTAAAGACCCACAGAATCACTTGTTGACTTTGATTTGAATTTTAGTGCACAGAAAGCTTTCTTAACAGGTTTTTGATTTTTTCACGGATCACACACGTCTTTCTTTGAGGTATACGCAGACATCTTGCTTTTTATTCTTCGGCGTCCGTTTCCGCTCATTCGTCGTGGGCAGTGGCGCCAAATTTGAATGTGAGGGTGTCGGTAAAGGATGGGATAGGATACCTAGCTGAAGCCCTAACAGTAATTGAATGAACTTTCCACAGAGATACACGGATAAGCAACGGTTTTCAGCTTTTTATAGTCTGTGGTTCACAAATAAATAAGTTTGCCCAACCAAGCATAAGTCCTGCATATATGCATAATGTGGTGGCTCATTTGGGTATAATTCACTATTGAATAGATTTGCACTCAATATCCAATCTCATTTCAATTTCAAACCACCCAAAATGTCATTCAAAATCAGATAAGTATCACACACGCGACGGACAGTGGCCAAACAGGTAGAATTAGCGTGTAAGCTGCTACTAACAAAATTCAAACTATCGATTCCAATTCATTTTCAATCAACCGGCGCCTAAAGGCAGAAGCATAACTTCGGATTAATAATGAAAACCTCGTGAATGTTTTATTAAGATAAAACGGTTCAGGGATTGGAACACTGATTTAAAGTATGGCTTTATTTATAAACTAGCCGTGGCCCGCGGCGTTGCTCGCGCTCTACCCTTTAGAGTGTGACGTTTCAAATTTCCTTTCTTAGTGCACCCCTACACTATATAAGGATACTACCCTCCAAATTTCATACCTCTAGGACTTATAGTTTAGGCTGTGCGTTGATTCTCTGTCACCTTCAAAAGAGATATATATTGATGATATAGCTAGTCAATAAGTATTTTCCCATCCAATATATCGTAGGTGTTAAAATAGATGATATGAAAATAGCACCACTTAATATGAATTATGAAGCATTACGGAAGTATTTGTTTCTGTAAAGTGGTTTTTCAGTATAATTAAGAGCATTACTCGACTCGCAAACACAATGGCTCAGGTGAATTGTCAAAAAAAGCCATTGATTGTTTTTCGCTTTTTTCAATAAAGAAAAAAAATATCGCGTTTTCAGCTATTAATTGACTGGATAACAATCTAGCGAGGTGACTTATAAATAATAATGCAACAATAATAATTGTTTTCGCATGAATAGTGTTACTGCATTTTACAGTAACCTTCTCTTTACAAAAAACAAATAAATAAGGTTTTACGTTAAACAAGTAGTTTGGAAAAGGGATGAAGGCCTCATTTACCTACTCTGCAACAATTATTATTGTAATATGACGATATGAGGCTAAAACAAATAATAATGCAAGTTGGAACATCCTGTATTTGTAGATGGCGAAGTGGCCAGTGTTTGGCGTTCATAGTAAAATAGCAAAGAGTTCTTTCGAAAAGAGATTCATTGATTCGAGTTCTGTAATTTTTTAGCAACTTATCACTTGTTATTGTGAGTTTTCGGTGAAATTTTGAAGAATAATACTTGAGGACGTAACATAAAGTGTGAGCCATTGGAATAAATGTGTGTAAAGTGGTTTCTCTAAATGATATATTTCGTTTCCAGGTTTTAAAGGGAAAATCCATAATTTTCTCTTCAAAACAAACGACAGCCGACTTGACGAATGGCTTGACTGATGATATTTCAAATATTTCATTTGACACTGGCAAAATTGTCTGTCGAAATGACGGACAGAGGCTATAATAGAAGAAGAAGAAGAAGAAGAAAGAGATTTATTCATATCCTTTCCCTGTACTGTGAAGGGACCTGTTGCTATGGAGAATATTATGGAAAAAAAAGACTCCTAAATTCATTTTATGTTTCAGTGAACGCATTTCGATTCTACACACAGCAGGGGCAGTAAGACAAGACACTTATATCAACGAATATCTGAATTCTGATCGGTTTGCATCAATTTTTGAAACTAAATCCTATTCGAACTCTTTACGATTGAATTTTCCTTAACACTTTAACTTTACCACAGTCACAGAATACATAGTAATAACCATATAGACATTATTCTGTTTTTCATTACCAAAGCGCATCACTGTGGATATATAGAGGTACTAGGAGAGCATACTCGAGTGAGAGGTGTATGTTTGCGTCCGATCGATCGCCCGCCACTCGCCAGCGGTCAAGCAGATTTCGGTAAACAAGGCTGGCTTACGAATCGCTACCGAATCTCGAAATTTCCTAACACCGTCAAGTACCTAGTAAGGTAATTAATGACTTACCCATATCGTGCATTCGTTGGTTGTCCTTGTGAGAAAGGGCAGCAAGAAGTCCAGCATCGCCGACCCTTTGCCGCGCGACTGCGATGCCCACCGGAATCGAACCTACAATACCAAATTTATAAAATAAAACAACGCCAAATGCCTACAATAATTTCTAAGATTTTTGTATTTCGGCATTTGGGCCCACTAATTATGGACCTAGGCCGAAACACGACATCAATCATCAAGTAGCGCTTCGACCCAGATCAATAAATGATTTGGAATTACGTTTTTCGCTTTTGAAAACATTCCAAAACTAAGCTTTCGCAATGCATTTAGTGATTTCGAAACTCAATAGGGGTCGAACGCAGTGCAAACTAAATGATCGGGCATTGATAAAACCGAGCCCGTGAGTTTTGTATGGAGAAAAATAGTTTGCAAATCTCCCGCTAGAGGCGCTACTCGGATTTTCATGCAAAATATCTTGCAAGTCGCTTCTCGATAGGCGTTTCGATCAAACAAACCTCAGACTACGGGCTCAGATTATCAATGCTACGCTACTGTAGCCGATAACCGTAGAAACCGTAGCAGCTGACAAATGCTACCAAAACTACCAGGCGAACATAACTCTGCAAGAGATTAGATTTTATTATCGATACCGTGATAGAGGTCCGGTATTTATTCTACTGTTGCGTTCACACTGTGCCGCAGTCGGCAGGAATTTGGGCATTGAAGTGGGCACGCGCATAGTGTGAACACGAACATGCCTCTATCATGTCTCCCGGCGCAAACTCATGCCCTTGCTCCCCAATGAGAATAAACGCGATGTTGCTGTGGCAATAAGTCCGCGGCAATAATGCCGGCAGCGGCATGGGCATAGTGTGAACGCGGTATAACTCCCAAGCCGTTATCAGTTTGATGGACGACAGCGTTTGAAGGTTCACTTCCAACAGTTTCCACTGCAATAACTATTAGACCAGCTAGTCACTAGTTATACGGATTGCTATCTAATATACATGTTCGCTGGCCGAGTTTGTATGCGCGCCTTTTCTTATACATACAGTCGCTAATTTATCACCACAAGTAATACGCAAAGCGGTTGCGAAAACTACTCAATTGTATCATTTCGTATACCAGAACGTTGCGCCATTAATTAAATATTTTTTATAAGCATCACGAGGTTACTAATCCAGTCCTCTCTTAGCAGCTATAAGAACAAAATAAGACACAACTACACGATCTGATACCTCCATCTTCTTTCCACAATCGTACGAGTAAACGCACGGCCCAGTACCACCCGTACCTTGTCAGTATACCAGCCATTCGCACTAAGCGTTTCGGTTCCACCTTCATCATGCGAACCTCTAAAGAATGGAACACATTACCGGAGTCTTTCCTGATCACTATAATCTGAATGTCTTCAAGACAAGAGTGAATAAGTGTCTTCTAGACCGTCTTGCTTCATCGTCGGCTTCATCGTCACCATAAGGTGAGATTGAAGTCAAAAGACGATCTATACAATATTAAAAAATAACACAAGACTACTTGCCATTATTGAGTGACGAAGGTATACTGGGATGGTCAGGCTTGTTCCCAGGTGACGCTTGCTCCAACTTGACAGCTACCAGCTCTGACATGTGCATATGTTGAGGTTCCCTCTTCACTTGCACTTGTACATTCTGACCAGTAACCCCGAGCCAGGTGACGGGGTTAGTGCGACTGCACCCGCCGTCGGTGTGAATGACCTGGGAAGTAGGTCGAGTTAGTTTCCCGAGGATATGCTAATGGAAGTGAGTAATGAAAAGATAACCCAATAGCGAGGAGCATAATGAAGAAAATAAATGAAAAAGAAACGGGCATGTATTCAAATTAGCTTGGCGTATAATTTTGAACGAAGAGTCTTTGGATTCAGAGTTGATGAATGATAGGAGTGCGAGGAAGAAAAAATTTTTGTGCTACGCCACCTAGCGTGGGACAAGGAAATGATCAGTTTGCAAAGAGATTCCAATCATTGTTGGCACAAAAGCCGCTGTCATCCTATTTCATCGAAGAACGTAACGTGAATTTCAGAAATCATATTTAAAACAAGTTGGTATCAAACAGCTGACTGGATTTGTGACACTTTTAATTGTGTACCTTTTTAGGTGAGTTGGTGAGGCATGTGTTGCAGCCCCGCTTCGCCTGCTCCGTCTTGATGCTGAGCGGCTGCATCACGCCGAGAGATTCCATCAGCTGCCGCTGGTGAGGATCCACGCAGCACAGCTCCGGCATGCACTTGCCCATCTTATCGTCCATCTTGTTAGGGTCCCTATGGAATAGACAAGCTTCAGTTACAGTGGGATCCCAAATTTTTGTTAGAACAAGCAGGTTATGCTTGTAAATTCTGGGTAAAGAAAAAAATCTGTAAACAGAATGGATAGCTACAAATCATGGAATGCTTGGTCACGCCACTACGTTACCTTGGTTGGCACGTTACCTACATTATACTACAGAAGTAATATTGGTAAAACCGCTTTCGTATTCTTGATCGTAAGTTAGCTAAAGGTATAATATAACTAAACGGTTTCGACGGGATGTTGACTTCCTATTACCTATGACGTGTAACTACAGAACGATTAAAATAACAAAGTAATGACTATCACCGTCTAAGTGAAGCTATAGGTAGGAGTAGGAGGTAGGACATTCACCACTGAAAGGCGCTTGTCAATTATTTTAGTCGCTAAAGGTCTGATAATAAGTAGGACTTCGTCAAAATAGTCTGAAATTTCAATTCGGATCCAATAAATAAATATTCTTGGACATATCACGCAACGCTCTCTAGTCCCAATCCCAACCTAAGCAAAGCTTGTACTATGGGAACTAGATTGCTGATAGAATACTCATGTAATTTTTTTTATAAATACATACTTATGATACAAATCTGGCGAAGCATAAGCCGACCCGCATCAGGTATGCCGCCGATACTGGGTCATCTGCTATTTGCATAACCTGCAGGCAGGCTGGGGCAACCGAAATACCTACCTAGTCTGCCTACCCTGTGACTTGTGACCTAATATTCTGTGCATGCAGCCTATTCGAAATAGGCTACCGCGGCTAACTAATACAATTATCGATCGGCACGCTAAGTAAGAGCTCTGCTCTACCGACCGATACTAATTCGACTATTCATTAATTACTCTAACACACTCGTAGATATAATGGTATAACATAGTTATTACTGTGAGTAGTTAGTAGTAGTTTATAGTTTGGTGTGTAGTTTAGATACTTATTGATAGTAGTTCAAATAATATCAATGTCGCTTTACTTTGGTACTTTGAATAATTTTGTATTACGCGAAAAATTGCGATTAAGTATCACGTCTATTTGCGAATTTGAATGTATAGGACATATTTTGCGGTTAATGTTCAATTAACTAGGTGTGTCGTATGAGTGAATTCAAATATTGTTGAGTTGAATTCTTTTGTTTGTTTGAGTCGAACATGCGACGCAAACTTTGCTAACACTGCGACGCGAAGATGATGCTGACGATATGGCCGCAAATGGCCGCAATGTACAATACAAGCACATGACTAAATAGGTAAGTACGCCGATATTATTCGTCCCCTTCCAACAGTCTCATTAACAATTTACCTACCTGCTCGCGTGATCAATATGACTATACCTACCTTAGATAGATTACCTCAGGACCTAGTTAGTTTTCATCAATATGACTAAATCTAACTTTGGGAAACTAAGCTTACTTGTCAGTAAGGAGTATCCTCTGCGAGCAGTTGAGCAGTTCCAACTGCAGCGGCGAGTAGGGAGAGTTCGGTGGAGGAGTCGGCACCCCAAACGCAGAGAGAGACGTCGAGAACAGACTCTCGGTCACTGTGGACAATGGTAACAAATAAAACATTCAGTTGTAATCAATACACACCATGCTGCCAAAAATTCTGTGCCCGAAGCCGATAGTCAGTTATTTTTACAGGTTGCGTTTAGGTCCCCGTCGTCGTCGTGTCAGGTCAGCTAACAGAGCCAGGAACTGCAGCTAAACGTGCAATGTGACGTAGGTAACACTCAAGTTTCTGACTTCTAGAATCTCCTGGGTCGTGCCTGGTTCATAGTGTTCAGTAAGTTCATAACCTAAGTTACCGAAACTTAAGAATCAACATTTGGTAGTGAACACCCATAGTTTTTGAATACACGCTAGAATCTCCTGGGTCGTGCGTGGTTCACCGTATCCAGTGTGGTAAGTTCATAAGCAAACATAACCGAACGAACCTCGTAGCACTGCGAATGGTCAATGCGAAACGAACAATACCACAGTAAGTTGGTTTCCAAGCTAAATCGCGTAGAATTGGTCACTTTTCAAGACTTTTCAATGAGATCCTTTTGATTTTATTGAGTAGCAGATATCTGATGTATCACCACAAGGATCAAACCGTTTGTTTTGAAGGAATCTCGCATCAAGCTTTTCTATACTCATTAATTCTCCAGTGCTGTGAGAACATTTGCGCAACAAAGAGTCTATTTCCGTCGGGCCTAAGGGACAGACCTTAATTACTACGTGACTGCGACAGGCGACTCCCGCGCACATGTGCGCACCCTGTTCCTCTCAAACACCTTTGCAATGGCGAATGGGCTTTAAGGCGCTAGCTTTGAGTCCAGTTTTGTTTGTATTGTGTGTATGCTGACACCATGAGCTTCTCACATGGGCTTTAAAAATACTCGGCTTTAGGTTTTATATGGCTTGTTAATGTTATCATTCGAGTTTTTGATCAAATTCATAATGGAGCTTTCAAACTTTTCGTTTCATCAAATTGTGAACTTCTATGGCTATCGAATATGAGCCATCCTTCCAAATACTTCCAATAACTTTAATCGCTGGTACGGCTTGATCACTGGGATGGGTTGTTTTGTTCCGAGAGAATATGGACTGTAACGCTTTTGCCTAAGCTTTGATTTCGTTTGTGTCTTCAATAGATTCCTTCACAAAGTGAGCCTTCGCAGTACTATGCTTACTCTGCATCCTCGCACTTCGGTTATTATTTACGAACGTCATTACCAACTATGCGGTGTGATGAAACATTACGACTATGCCCTTGTTTCCTAGGAGAATATTGTAACTTGATATAACAATAGATTAAACTCCTTTACAGCACAGGCCCAGATAATATTTTAAAAGTAGACATATTTCATAGCGGTTTTACGAGCTTTATAACCTTCTGTCCAGTAGAAGAGTTACGTGGGTGACTCTGGCTGCCCTGTCGACATCTGTATCTTAGTAAATCTATGCAACAATGTCTAGTCGGCCACCGGTCTTGGCTTACATTTCGTGCCAAGAATGTTTGCAGTCTTACCGAATAAGTCATGGTCGTGTTTATCTGTAAAAGGGCGCAGGGATCATACTCGAGGGCATTCCATATGTCATTTGGGTTGGGAGAGACGAATTCGTCGCAATTCGTGTGAAATCAGTAAATTCCACGTGATTATTGGTATTAATCGAGTAATTTTCGTAATTATTATCATTACTTCTAAGTCTAACAGCGGGATAATTTTTCGATAATTTTCGAACATTTACAATATTATACAAGAGAAAGAAACATCGAAAACCATAGTATTTTGTAGAAACTTTGTTCAAGTTTGTGGGACAATGCGTAAGCATGTCGTTCTACCCGCCCATTTGGGAATCCTTTGAAGCGTTAGGCATTTAATATTAGACAAATCGATTACGTTTTACTAATGGTATAATGGTATGACAGAACGTAACGTAACTAACGAGAAGGTGTAATATTTTTAAGCATTTTAATACTTTACTAGACTCATAAAAGAAATCATATATCATTTATTCAATTCAATAAATTTTAGGTTGGTAAAAATCTTAAAATAGTTAAAATTTTACTTAAATCTTCGATTTAAACGGTTTATAATATATTAAGAGGAAAATAATAAGTATCACTTTTGGAAAAGTGATCAATTCATCTCATTTGGGACGAGATATTGATAATCTAGTATTGACCAGCAAAACTATTTAAATTATCTTAGAACCCCTTTTTACCCTTTTACTTTCTGATGCGTTTATATCAATTGTACTCACGAATCTATAAGTTCATTCCTGAGAAAAAATCCAAAGAATCCAAGTGGTTTTCATTGGCAGTAAGTTTATTAGATTAACGCAAATGATATGCAAGGAGCGCGTCTGGCCGAGTTTCACGGATGCCACTCACTGTATATCGTACGTAAGCCCTGCCGCACTGACTGTTATGTATCTATGTAGCTTCTGTGGTGGTGGTCTAGTGGTAGCTTATGTAACCTGCCTTCAGATACAGGTTCGATTTCGAGCCCAGTCGAGCAACTCGGATTATTTCTATTCGCGAAAGTGTGTAATACTAGTACTGGTAAAGAAATCGTGAAGACAGAGTATAGTCTCCCGTTTTTTTTTCTCTTTTTAGTGAAGGAAAACATCAGCAGCCAGTGAGTGTTCCTTCTGGTGGTTGGTTAGCAGCAACAGACCTTTAAGCCTGATGAAATAACTTGCAAACACGTGCCTCTACAACAATATATCCTAGAGGACATTAATGATTAACAGATTTAAGGATATGTTCACCGTGCATGGAAGCGCTCGTGGCGTAGCGTGCTTAGTCAAACTTCACCGATTATCTTAGTTAAGCGACGTTCTGCGCGGTCACTATTTGGATGGGTGCCCGTTAGATGCCGTTCGTGCCATTTACATCCGCTTCGGAGGGTACGTTAAACTGTCGGTCCCGGCTTTGGCAGTCGTTAAGCAATGACGGAGGCCTTAAGGCTTAAAACTCCGTCACCAGAGTTGGCCACTAACTCATACGAGCTTGCTTGCTCATAAGAACTATTGAAGTTGAAGGCTACTTTTGTATGCAACGGTTAAAACTTTCAAGACATATCACATGCCCTTCCGTTAAAAGTAAACCCTGTCATGCTGTCAGTCAAAACGCCCGCATGACGTGCCCATAATTGCTGAACCACTTTTGATGCGAGCGCCTCAAATGTCTACTATTATACAATTGAGATGATGTGTCTGTCTGTTTTGAACCGCCCTTTTTTATTTGAAAACGGAACTAGCGAACCTAATGCTTATCGAAATGACAAATCAAGTTTTTTTTCGGTTATTTTTTTGATCATTATTTTCGAAAGACGTAATGTTACCTTATTATTTTTAAATAAATACTGAATAACGATTGATTTCTGATAAACAGTAGCCGTCGCCGGCGGCGTTGCTCGCGTTCTGGACACTTTAGAGTGTGACTTTTCAAATTTCCTTTCTTAGTGCATCCCTACACTATATTAGGATACTACCCTCCAAATTTCATACCTCTAGGACTTATAGTTTAGGCTGTGCGTTGATTGTCAGTCAGCTTCAAAAGAGTTTTATATAATAACTAGTGGTTGCGTTGCGCGCGAGCTGCGAGCAGCTCGCGTCTTTTTTTTTATGCCGGATTTTTATCAAAAGCCCTTAAAAACCCCACAAACCCCTACAAACCCCTCAATCTCATTCGGATACCCCGTTGGAACGAAGTCAATCGGTTGAAGTTTCGCAAAAAAAATCTACATGGCCGCCATCTTGGAATATCAACCCCTTATTGCAGTAAAAATGCAGCAAAATTGAAAAAAATTTGAAAATTCCATTTAAACCACTCAATCTCCTTCGGATACCCCGTTGAAACGAAGTAAATCGGTTAAAGTTACGAAAACCGGAAATGACACGGCGGCCATTTTGAATTTCTAAAATGTCATAATTTTTCTGAAATATACAGGATACAAGCTACCTGTCAGTGAAAGAACGGTAGTCATACCTTAAACTTGGTAGAACAAAGTAAGTCGCCAAAGTCGGGTCTGACTGAAAAATTCAAACTCCTATAGCATGCGGGGTTGCCAGCTACGGGGAACGAAAATGATCAAATGTCATTTGAGTGGGCCCAATCTTGCCAGCTAGTGGAAATTTCGATTCAAAATGTCGTTATTTCTACTTTTCACGTTCCCGAGGGAAAGCGAGGAAACTACCCTAAAAAAGGGGAAAATTTTTCAACCAGGCAACACTCCTTAACCAACTGCACAACCGGTCCATACAATTCATCCAGGTAGGGGGTTGCCAACTACCCGATATTCCAGTTTGAAAATCGTGTTTTTTTCGAAAATCGTAAACTTTTTACAAAATGGCCGCCACGCCGTCCGCCATCTTGGATTTTTGAAAAGTCATAATTTTTCTGAAATCTCAAGGATGTAGGCTATCGTTCTGCATACTCGGTGTTGCCAGCTTTTGAGTTTCGTAGAACAAAGTAATCCGCCAAAGTCAAAGAGTCCCAAAAACTAAAAAGTTGCAAGTCTCTCGGGGTTGCCAACCAAAAGTTACGAAAATAGTCAAATGTCATTCGGGAGAGGCCAACGCTCCTATGCAGCCCAAGTCTCTATTCAAAATGTCATTATTTCTACTTTTCATGTTTTTGGGGAAAATCTCGGAAATTACCCTAAAAATGGGGAAAATTTCTAAACCAAGCAACACTCCTGATCGAATCACACAACCGCTCGGTACAACTCGACCCCCTAAAATGTTGCCATCTACCCTAAAAATGGATTGGAAAAAAGTGTAAAAACCATGACTTTTACAAAATGGCCGCCACAGCCTCCGCCATCTTGGATTTTTAAAATGTCATAATTTTTCTGAAATCTCAAAGATATAAGCTACCCACCCCCGTAATCGGTGTTGCCAACTTGCGAGTTTCGTAAAACAAAGTAATCCGCCAAAGACGACCCTAAAAAGTTGAAAAATTCAAATCAAAATTGCGCGGCCGCCATCTTGTTTTTTTTTTTTTTTTCACCAATTCCCTAAATCCCAACCTACAATCAGTCGGATGACATGCTCGGACGCCCTCTATCTGTCATAGTTTGCGAACGCGCAAATCAACACCGGCGCCATCTTGGATTTCGAGAACCGCTATAATTTTCCTCTACTCAGTTGGTGTTGATACACATTTTCGTAGAACATTATTGTGGTGTAGCTCCACTCCTTCTGTCTCTCAGGGCATGTCAATGAGTCAGTCAGTCAATGAGTGGTAATGTAGCTTTATATAACTATAATTGATAGCCGTCGCCCGCGGCGTTGCTCGCGTTCTACCCTTTAGAGTGTGACATTTCAAAATTTCTTTCTTAGGGCGCCCCTACACTATATAAGGAACCTACCTTCCAAATTTCATACCTCTAGGACTTATAGTTTAGGCTGTGCGTTGATTCTCTGTCAGCTTGAAAAGAGTTTTAATATATATTGATGATGATGATTTAGTTAGAAGGTCACAGTATCAGGAGAGCTAGTTAGGTTATCAGCCTTAATCACAGTCCTGGCTATTGACTTGATCATGATTCAAACTCAAACCTAGATCGTCATCAGGATCTCAGAGCGTGTGTGAAACCGTGACACCACACGCTAGTTTCAAAACATAGCATCCAACGGTACAGCACATCTGGCTGTCAGTCATGTCGTATCTTCACGCCTGTCGCCCGGAGCGGGCAGAGCTCACACTCGAGTTTAGCATTTGGATTCTTATACCGCGTTCACACTATGAACATGCCGCTGCCGGCATTATTGCCGCGGACTTATTGCCACAGCAACATCGCCATTATTCTCACTAGGGAGCTAGGGCATGAATTTGTGCCGGGAGCCGGGACAGAGGCATGATCGTGTTCACACTATGCTCGTGCCCACTTCCCAGCCCAAGTTTCTACTACCGCGTTCACACTATGCCATTGCCGCTGCCGGCATTCATGCCGCGGACTTATTGCCACAGCAACATCGCCTTTATTCTCACCAAGAAGCTAGGGCATTGAACTTGGCGATGTTGCTGCGGCAATAATTCCGGAATTAATCGTGGCAATAATTCCGGCAGCGGCATGGGCATGTGTGAACGCGGTATAAGAATAAAGGCGATGTTGCTGTGGCAATAATTCCGGAATTAATCGCGGCATTCATGCCGGCAGTGGCATGGGCATAGTGTGCACGCGCTATACCGACTGCGGCATAGTGTGAACATAACATTAAAGAACAGTGACCATACTATGTCAACCGTATGTTTTAGTAATTGATGACTCTGAATCGACTATCGATTAGAATGCGGGCCAGCAAGGTTTTTTTATTCCCACGAGCAGGGGGTGACCTTTAATAATCAAGGGAAACAGGTGTTAAATATGGTCATTATCTAAAGCATTTTGAAAGGGAATGTGTTGATCAAGAATTGTTTAGTGAATTTAGATGTGAACCATGACGCAAATATTCTTTGTTTTAAATGAAGAAATATCAATATATATAAAACTCTTTTGAAGCTGACATAGAAACAACGCACAGCCTAAACTACAAGTCCTAGAGGTATGAAATTTGGAGGGTAGTATCCTTATATAGTGTAGGGGCGCACTAAGAAAGGAATTTTGAAAAGTCGCACTCTATAGGGTCTAGAACGCGAGCAACGCCGCGGGCGACGGCTAGTTTATGTAATAAAGCAGAAGCCTTAAAATTTAAATTCCCAATTGTTTTAACCATTTTAAAACGGTTAAAATGTAATCTACTAATCCACTTACAAACAGCGTAGATAGTGTGTATGTGTAGTACCTACATCATCAATATATGTATATAAAACTCTTTTGAAGCTGACTTAGAATCAACGCACAGCCTTAACTATAAGTCCTAGAGGTATGAAATTTGAAGGGTAGTTTCCTTATATAGTGCAGGGGTGCACTGAGAAAGGAATTTTGAAACGTCACACTCTAAAGGGTAGAACGCGAGCAACGTCGCGGGCGACGGCTAGTTATACAATGTACTACTAACTGCTATAGCCGGAACCTTTAGTCGAACGTGGGAAGTGTGCAGATGAACATATTAGTAGCGATCACCCATCCAAACTGTGACCGAGATGAACATTGCTTAATGTAGTTAATGAATATACGATGTAAGCTTGTCTAGAAATTAAAAACAAAACTTAGGCCCGTATGGTGATGAACTGCTCAAGCCTGATCAAGATTTAAGCTTTTTGTATGAAATTCTTAACTCAAATCTATGCTTAAGTATCGATTTGAGTAACGTTCTGTATCAGAATACAGGTCTTAGACTACGAAGCAAGTGAAAATAAAACTTACCTTTATGTAAAGTAGGCCGATTGCCACCCTGGGCCGGGAATAGAGAGTACAGGGGGAATCGGGACACACCTGGTACAACGAAATAAAATAAATTGGGACGAAATGCATAACTGAACATGGGCCGAAACGGATAATAAATCTTTTTTACAGGTGCGAATGTTTTGTTAAAGAAATTGGAAAAAATGAAAATATAGTAAAACATGAATTAAGCTAATAAAAACATTTTCAAAATGAGTATAATAAGCATGTGAGCTAAATGCTTGTTGAGCATGAACTCTAATAATTTGCTTCAAAACGGTTTCTACATAATGATTCTAGCAGAAAAGTTTATTCAATGCAAATGAGTTATAATTAAAAACATTGAAACGTTAATTTGGTTCAAAAATACCACCCAGACAAAAGCATTTCAAATTACACAAAGAACAGGTAAAATGACGACACCGATATTGCGATATTGTAGTACTAGGAGCGCATACCTGGCTGGAGGTCAGTGGGCGGGCGGGAGCGACCCCCCGCCGCCCCGCCCAGCATCGCCTCTCGCGTAGAACCACCTCACCACCTGCCGGCAAACATAGGCGCGTTACACACACATCCACAACTCATTTTAATTAAGGTGTTTTATACTACAGCGAGACGAATACGGTAGTTAGGCAATTTTTTAGAAAAGAATTGAATTTATTCAATTCTATAGGATAGGATTCAAAACCACCCAACGAATTCAAGTTTAGCAGATTTTTCTTATAACTATAACTCATTTATTACAGAAAATATGGGATGGAAAGCGACATCTAAGGGATTTTCTTCATATAACTTTATTTTTTATAACTAAGGATTAGCTTATATTTCCTTAGGCTATGTCACAGATCATGTAATATTAGTAACCACGTTTTTAAAACCGAATTCGCAAAATGATAAATAAAATTTAATCAATATACCTACCTATATAAAACTCTTTTGAAGCTGACTTAGAATCAACGCACAGCCTAAACTATAAGTCCTAGAGGTATGAAATTTGGAGGGTAGTATCCTTAAATAGTGTAGGGGTGCACTAAGAAAGGAATTTTGAAAAGTCACACTCTAAAGGGTCTAGAACGCGAGTAACGCCGCGGGCGACGGCTAGTAGAAAATAAACGAAATGATTCCGTTCCGTGCTCGTTCCGCACCCGCTCTGTATCACACAGTATACCTTCATTGCATAAATTAAGCTTTGTTTTCGTCAGAATGACGCGATGTTATCAGTCATTCATGGTCATTACAGCATTTTATTACGTGCAAGTACATTATGAGTAACGAGGCATATTCATTAGACCGTTTTTATACGCTTAACAATTTAAAATTCGAACAATGGAATTCAAGTATTTAATTTACATCAAACAGGCATACATTACGCAGTTTATAAGTTGTGAAACAAGGCCTTATAAATATTGAAAAACTAAAGCATTGGTAATGTACGAATTCACGAGTAAGTTAATTAATTGTATGTTATGGAAAATCATTCAGCATTTCATGAATTTCACACCATGGAATTATTTATAGTAACTGCGTGTTTCGACTAAAAACATTCACAATAAAACCTTCACAAGACTTTGTTTTTACAATTAAGAAAATCCTTAAAACCATCTGCACAAGATTCAAAATGTCAAACATGCATAAGGTTTGGCGGTGGAAACGCAAATCGATATCTTTACAGAGTTGTGCATGTTTGTTGTGCTTATTGTGAATGTTTTGCAGTGGAAACTTACAGTAAGTTACTACATAGTGTACTAACTACCTACCTACCAGGATACTGTAGGTACACCACTTATATTATATAATACCTACGTTTTTTTAAAAAACATAGATAAATACCTACAAATTTTATGAAAAAAAATTTTTTTTGCTTTTGGAAACCATTTTGTCAAATCTAAAACCAGCCCATTCGGCGATTTCGGCGAGCTTGTACTCGTACATCGTACTAACTAACCCACGATCTGTGGCGCATCGCTTGCGTGACGTAGCGTCTCAAGTCGAGTCGCAGACACCGCTTCACGTCGCTGTCGCCCTAGTACTCGCGATCGCCACTCACTTTCAAATCGTCGTGAAAACGGTACGATTACGAATCCATTCGGTACGAGTACGATGCGATGACGCAACGAATGCGTCTGACGGCTTCTTTGACGATAACGAGTTTACGTAGTATAGTTGCATTATAATGAATGAGAGTTCAATGTTTGGTTAAAGTAAGGTTTTTTTTTATAATTTTTTGCATTGAGTTTGTTTCAATATCTTCGAGATAATAAGGACAGGGTCAGTCTCAAAATCTCCTTTGGGCAAAAAGAGCATTTCAACAGGTTTAATAATAAGAAGCAACGGTATAAGTAGTATGTTACATTGAATTTTCTTACTATGCTATAGATATTTTTTTTTATATAATATAGAGAAATCAGCTTACTTTTTTGTACTTGCAAACATTGGACCGAATTAAAGACAAATGGGCCGAAACACTACCCAGAGTACCCATACGTACCAATAAAAATACGGAATGGTATTTTAATTTAAACTAGCATTTTATATACTTTAAAATTATAAGTTTCGTGCCTAAGATCCATTGGGCCGAATCACAGACAAATGGGCCGAAACACGACCCATGCGGAGCCCATGCGATGCGTAATCCACATTCCATGCATCACTGCCAATCGACATTCCTTCTACATTTATTTGAGTAGGAACAGTACGACGTACGTCATATAACTTGTACCAAAACAAAAAGATTATAATTTCACTTGTAGAATAGAATAGGTACCTATACGGTCGTTTGGCTACCGAGCCGAAACCAAACACCATGAGAACAAAACCATGGAATTACAATTAGATGGGCCACCTGACCTATTATTATCATATTACGCTATCTGAAATAGATTATAATATTTAAGAACAAGAAACCTCATTTGAGAGGTTTTTTTATGTGATCGAAAGCAATCAAATAAACAGACATAAAATCTTATGTCTTGTTTTATCGAATTGAGTTTATTTATATTATTGGGTACTGAAAATAGTCACCGGCCGATCCTAAATGCCTTCACAGTCGTCTTTTGTTGTTACCTTTGTAGGCTCATGCACTAGGGGGCGGCTGTGGTCACGGTGATCAGCGATCAACCTGTGCTCCTAATTCTACACCCTAACCCTGTAAAGTCATACTAACAAACGCACAGACCTACGAAGCACTATATCGATTCTGTGCCAGTGCCGGATACCGGATTTCGGATTGGGGGAGCTTGACAAATCCAAACCACCCTTGGATAGATCCAATAGGTTATTGGGGCTAAGCCCTGAGTCCCATAGTCTACCTCTGAACCCGTCAGTAGCACAGACCATAAATATAAAGTAAAGTTAGATTTATAGCCTGTCATCATCGAAAATTTAATTGAAGACTTCACCAACAGACGAGCGACCAGAGTAAGATAAGTCGCTTGATAAGTGTTGACTTATTCTTTGCGAGTAAGTATGACCACTTTCGCAAGTTTAGACTTTAGCAATCTCTTTGTCTAGCAACGCGGTTGCCTACTTCCAAATGTTCTAATAGCAACACGTAACCGAATAATTACCGTACTTGTACTGTGTAATAATAACAGCCCTACAGTACCACCATCTTTTGAGTCACATGGAGGAGGTCGCCTCTATCGAATATGAAAAAAATATTGCAAAGTCAGCGAAGTGAAATTGATTTACCTTTATACTACAGCCAGCAGTATAATTTTTATTTTATTTTATTTATTTAACAAAATTCACAGCTCTTAGGGTGTACAGAGTAGGTATCTTATAAATTCATCTTATAGCCAATAACGGATTTACATTTTTCATGCTATTAGGTAAAAATAAGTAAATATATCTTTCAATTTGTAGTGCCAAGACATTTGAATGGACCACTGGGTCCATTAAAATTATATAGAAATTCAGTATTGTTTTCGATCAATAACTGGACCCACGTCTAAATCACCAATAACTAGTTTTACGGTACTGTACGCAAGTCAATCTGCAGCGGTCAAAAAAACCATGATTTTAATAACCACTTCAACGAAACTGTAGAAGATTGAGCGCATGGTTCGTTAACTGCCGCTCAAAATAAATTGCTGGGAAAACAATAAGACACAGTACTTTTGCAGTAGGAAGAAGGTACCTCCAAGATAAAGAATAGACGATTGAATCTGATTTTATGACACAAAACGTGGGCTTCCAATAGGCAGACCTCACGCAATGCTGCCAGCAGACAATTTCGTTGTAAATTGAACGATTGTTGGCAGAAATTGCTCGTTTGCCAGGGGACTTATGAATGGGACTTCTTGTAACTCGTAATCTATGAAGACGAAGTAATTATACGAAATGTTTTCACTAAAAACGAAACATTTATTATGATTTTGTGAGTTTGACAGTAGCTCCGAAATCGTTTCAAGATACTCATATTTCGATACTTATACTAAAATCTTTAAAAATGATGTACGTGTTAATTATGTGAGTTTTAACGCTAGACATCCCTTCAGCCCTTTTGGTGCTCATGATCCTCTACGTAAACAGAGGCATGTCCAAAGAAACATGCTAGAAACATGACGACTTACCGCGGAATAGTTAGGTATTCTACTAGGCTGATGACAGTATTATATGATGTGCTGATGGCTAGTAAGGTAACCCCTGCGAGAATTTCCTCAAAGTACAGATAATTAAAATTCGAACATAATTTTGAAGTAAACGTTACAAATGTAGCGCCATCTAGCTTGCTACATGGGAACTATCCTAGATCGCGCAAACGAAGTTATCGCGGAGTTTTAAACATAAGTAGTACTACCGAAATACCATCCATTGGTCCTCGGACCACGAGCCAAAGGTCGCGCGGCGTGGAAGATCTTTCCTTTTCGTAAAAGGACACCTATCAGACCGTGTTCTCCTTACAAAGAAAGCGTAGATGTAAAAATCAGACGTCCTAACCGCAGCAGGGCAAGAACCCTTAAACCTTTTAATTATCCAGAAAACAATAAAAGTTATGGAATGCCGGATGCGTTTTATCGTCGTCGTGGGGCCGTTTATGGGGGCTTAAGCCGTAGACTCTTGACGTCATGATGGACAGCATAAAGCGGAGATAAAAAATATAAAGACTCATTGAGTATCTCTTCCTCCTTCCGATATTCCTCCTCCTTCCTATTTCGAATGTTATACCATTCGATGGGTTTTAGATGCTAAAAGCTGTCTGCAATTAGATGCATTAGTTTTTCCTCTTCCTCCCTCGTTCTTAAGAGGTTCTTTATACATCATTTTCTAGTCAACTTTAAAGATCTCTCAAATATCTAGCGAGAGATCTAAAATTTATTTTTCATGCATCGAATCTACAGAGAGTAAACGGAATTTTCGCATCTTCATCGGACGCAACTTGACGCAAGGTTTCAAGTTGCATTGACATCATTCAGCGCCCTACTACATCCATCATATGACGGTCGTTTTTATAGAAACTGTGGATTTATGAGTAAAGACTGCAATTTGCGGACATTCGGTCACAGCTTATGGGGCTTATGATGGACAGGAAGAGTGTTGGGTAAAGTATAACTTCTAAGTGTGTAATTTTCTAGAAATAATCTGTCAAATACAACCACAAACAACAGGAGCAAGTCAATCGCAGAAAATTTAAAACGAATCAAAATGTATCGAAGTTAAATTCATTAGGTATGAACGAAAAGGAATGAAAAGTCCCGTGACTTGGACACCTACATACTCGTACCAGAGATGATGCTGGTGTACTACCGGCCTTTTAAGAGGTGATAAACTCGCCTTTTCAAAGAGATTGCGTTATTTCATTAAACTTTTCGCTTTTAATGGCAGACGCTCAGATTATTCAATATTCTGATGGCTGAGGATTATAAGTAGGATTTCTTTCTTCAATAATGAACTAGAAGACAGAATTATTTCTGTCAACTCCCTTCAACTTAGTTCGAAAGCCTGAGGGCGATATGAATCCCCAAAATTGCGCGCACAATTTCAGTCTCTTAGAGTTGTGACGTTGAATTACTCCGAAACGAAAGCTCCGACAACGAAAATTCGAATTTCCAAACTCGGTAAAAGCTTTAAGTTTCGGAAACTATTTGGTGTTTTAGTTTGTTAGATTTTGATCAAATAATTACCTAAGGCTCCTAAACTAATGACTTCAGCATTAAATATTCGGGTTTCTTTCAACCGATATAAATTTGGAATCCGAATTTCGGATTGATATCAATATCAAGAAAAGGTTGGAAATGTCAATCCGCTAATCGGATAATGAGCTGAAAAATTAGATAGATTAGGGTTAGATGTAGCTAGCTACGATTATCGTTTCATGTCTCCGAAAGTCCGAAGTTACAACTCCGAATATTCGGTAGACATTATTTTGTTCCAACCCTAGCTGTCTACCGTTGCTTGGCAGCGCCCTTCGCATTTCTTCCGGAGACAGCTCTATGTTTGCTCCTCAGAGTTCACTGGATATTTCTGCAGACTCACATACTATATCGATTATTCTTCGTATAATGTTCGTCTAGCTATAGTTGGTTTGAAAGGACTTTTTTGGTAGTTGAAAGTCAGTTGAAAGTCAGTTGGCTAGTTACGATTAAATGTCTTTGGGATTTTATCACAGGGTACCTTACTTAAGATGTCTCCTAGACCCTAGTCCTAAGTGATCTACCACCTGTTTATTCAAATGACGAAGCAAATGTCTTCTGAGTTACTGTTATGTATCGCTTTGCGTGAGTTTCTATATACATCTATCTTATC
The DNA here is from genome assembly GCA_918843925.1 of Eulithis prunata. Classification (NCBI taxonomy): domain Eukaryota; kingdom Metazoa; phylum Arthropoda; class Insecta; order Lepidoptera; family Geometridae; genus Eulithis; species Eulithis prunata. The sequence goes on along the minus strand of OU974014.1, from coordinate 708,583 downwards.
TAAAGCTACCTATCTAGTTATAGATCCCTAGATATACCATATACCCACAAAAGTAGCCAATATCAGCGTGCAATAACTGGAAATACTCGCATTACTCCGCCTAATACCTGACGCGACGTTCCTAACGATATTTGCCGGCGAGGGCGCCACCCTCGCGAATTCTCCGCCTGGCATAGCAACGTAATAGAAACCAGACCTGTAATACTACCCTGAGGCATACCTAGTCTGGGGAATCATACAGTTATCGAACGTGGCTACCACCGACCGGAAAAGGGCTATGCTAAAACGAGCATAAAACGATAGCCTCTGTCAAATTTCATAAAAAAGCTAAGTATTGTTAACTTACAGTTTTGAAACAAAGTGCACGCATTTGTTCAATATTTTTTTTTGGAAACAAAGCGCTAATTTTAAACTAATTAGCCATTTTTTAAACTAGGCTATCAAAGGCTAGTTTAACGTCCCTCGTGAACTTTTATTAAATTTGGTCCAGACAAGTGGATCCAGGCAGTCGTAGCAGATGAACATACATTCCGGTAAAACCCGAGTTCCAACATTGTTTTGAAACAGTCAAAACTTCCTAAAAACTGATAATTTGTGAAAGGTCACAGTGTTGAAGATCAACAAAGACTTCAGTGGCGCCAGCTGCTGTCACGTCATGATATCTGAACACACAGCATGAGCTCAAAATGCCGTCATCATCTCTAATTGGTTAATTCACACTTTGCTTCTCTACAATTAGCTGTAATTACTTGATTGTGGCCTACGTTTGACTGGTACGTGGTAGCTTTATGGGTCTTTTCATATGAGAAACCAACCATCGAATCCTGGCTCCAGAGATTATAGGAATCGATCTAAGCTCTTGTTTTTAGAGAAGTTTTAGGCATTTCCATCTGTGCTACTCTTCCATGCTTCTAATGGAATGATAAGCACTGAATCTTGTCAACAGTCGTCGTTAAGGTCATCTTTGGATGGTCTAATCTAAACTGGAGTTAAGCTGGAATGGAAAGCATTTGAGAAAATGTCTGTCCGTAAATGAGATTACGTCTATGAAAATTACCCAGTGAGGTGATTATTGAGCGAGTCAGACTTTGTTTTATAATCAGAAAAATTCTAACATAGTATCGGGTTTCCGGCCTTCCGCACCAGCACGACTATCTAAATGCATCCGGCAACCATTAGAAACGGACGATTGATACAGTAAAACTCTGATCAACGTCGTCGTCGTCTGTTTGCGCCGTCTGCGGGGTCTAGTCTGGTCATTAGCAATGTACCGGTGCAGGTCAAACGGAATTTAACCTTAGGTACTTCTCAGGTTTTACTGATAATCTGCGGCCTCAGAGTCCACTCATACAAATTAATCTCCATCACGCGTCGAGTTTCGCGCACAATTTGTTTATCGCTTTCCCGGAACTAGCTGATAGCGTATCAGCCAGGGCTGCCACGAGCCGTGACGTCATCGTTACACGAGTTACATTGTTTAGAGATATACAATAATAATAATAATAGAAATAGAGTTAAATTTAAAGTGGGATAGAGTCAGCGGAGTGATTGTCTATGTTCTGTTCGGATGCCATCAGTATCTGACAAATAACAATCCAAATACCAGTAAATTGTTATTTTGATTGTTATTATGATTATGATGGTTTTCAGATATAAAGGCAGGCCGCAGATCCTCCTAGCTAGGCATTCTGTCTGAAGGATTTGGAGTATTTTGGAGTTCTCAAGAAGATATTCTACAATTAGCTTTGCTTTTCTTTTTTTATGGTTGAATTTGATACAAGTATTCTATAAGTAATAGTGGTTGTAGAGTGTCAACAATGGTATGGAATGAACTAGTAAAATCGTTCTTAGAATATTAAAATAATGTTAGCAAACATTGAACCCTTTGTTAGGCCTGCTTGCTAGGATGTTTGAGTGTTTAACAACGTCGGCGGCGGGCGGCAAGTCTAAGCGGCCATAACCAATAAAAATATAATTGGTCCAAGTAGCACCACTATTTATCTAACAGTTATAAAATGGTCCATTGTCAGCGTACCCCTGATACCGTCGCTGTGTTAGCACGCGACTCCTTGCAGACGTTACGAGCTGGTTTGAGAGGTTCCTTTGCTTGCTACCAATAAGCCTGATTTAAGTTTGTAATAGGTTAGATTAGACTACTCTTTTATTTAATCTGTGGTTCGACTGTTTTGTCTTTTGTATTGACAGGCATCTTCAAATTCAAAAGAGACGAATTACGGTATTTTGGACCATCTTAACATTTATTCTAAATGCTTTGAAACATGAACAAGATAAAAAGGTTGTCAGTTAAGAATAAAATCCCAACAGCCGCCGGACAGAGTGGTTTTTCGGTTGGTAATAAACATTTGATCTTCAGAAATCCCGATACTGACTAAACTGATGGTGATGGAGACGAAAAAATTATAAATAATAAGAATACAAGAACTAGCCACAATTCTATCATAAACTAAACTCGCGTAGTCGCGTTACTATACTACGAGACATCCAATCAACGAGAACACTTAAAGCATGAATGCACAGTACAACTAGGTATTGCTGGTATTGCTGCAGTAACATGTAGATGTATAGAATAGACGGCGTCTATGAACGGGAAACGGGCGAAAGTTCCTCGCTACTACGCACGCCATAATTTCTACATAGCATAGCACTCCAAGTACACGAGGGTGTACTGTCCGCATAGCAATAGATATTTAGATATTTTTTGTTTTATAAACGACATTGGACATTGTACACCTATAATCATTTGCTGCGGGACAATCTCTGTGTATTTGCTGATGTCCTCTGGATAACCATCAGAAAAGATGATCACTCGGTGGGCCGAGAAAACGTCGTAGACGATTCTTCAATCTACAACTACATGCCATTTCAAGGTAGGTAAGGGGACATCAAACAAGGGACATGCTATAATAATTGTAACGTCTCTAGAGACGATGTGGTTACAAAAGGATCATAAAATAAATTAGATTTTTTTTTATCGATTGTAGAAAGAAAATGATACTCATCAATAAGATAATAAGTTTTTTCTGATTTTTTAAAAGACTAAAACGTTTTGTCAACTACACGTTTGCGATAGGTACTTTGAGATCGTTTCCAAGTATTTCGTGTGGGTAGATACGAGTAATCACATGTTTATTGATCGGTACACGTTTCTCACCTAACACAGAATTGTTTTCGATCTTTTCTTTCTTTATTGAAGTTAAGAATTTGTAGGCACTTACTTAATTTTTTTATAGCCTCTTCAAACTTTCCGTTATTTAGAATTGCATAACTTTGCTTAATTAGCTTTATGGTGTTTGTTTTGTCGTCTGTACCGTCTGGCAGACTAGTTTTTCACAAGAGCGTAGTAGAAATACATAATTGTGTGTTTATTTAGGGCTTCGTCTACCTCTGCGATGCTGTGCGTGCCTGGTACTCCAACGTAATTATATCTGGGGGAGCTTTCCCCGTCGTACCAAATTAATGACGTTATCATAGGGGATGTATGAAAAAGTGCCATGACTGGTACTTTCACAGGGTTTTCAGTTTTTTTTGTTATTATTCTGTACGGATTTGTGAAAGGCAGTGACTTTACAACTCCAAAAGACGCTCGGCTCGACATCTTATAAAGTAAAATGGATGCAAAGAGTTCTACTACTTTATAGCACTACTTATAGCCTAGACATTCTTTCAATAATTAAACGCACATACATACACAATTATAAACATACATACAATTATACTGATTTATTTTTCCATCAGACATACAGGCGTGTGGCCAAAACGATCTGGCATTAATCGAACGAAACCGTTCGAGAAAACGTCAGAAAGCAGAGTAACATGATCTCGGATCCCGAATCACAAGTGTCTTATTTCAGATACGATAAGTCTTGAAGTCCTCGGAAAAAATTACAATGCCATTATTCTTTGAAGGACAAAAAACTTATCAAGGCAACTCAGAACAGCCGGAGGACGAGTGATGCCCTTTTTCGTACGAACATCGATAAAAAACCGAAGCAGCGAAGTTATCTTATCCTATTCGTCGTGTCAATATTCGTATCTTATCGTCTTCTCATTTAATTTTGCTCTTTCTTGGTTAGACTTTCGTAGGTCAGCGTTCAGCGTCATGGCACCAAGAAGTTTTAATATTTTGGTTAAAACGAAAAAGGTATTATTTCAGTTTTCCCCTGCGTGAGTCCCCTGCGTGGGTGACTGCAAAATAACAAAAAAAACAAGCGTCTTCTCTACAACGGTTTCTTTCATCAACGTATCGATAGGTAGGTAAGTGCTCTGTTTACTATTGAACGATGTTTAATAAACGATAGGTGACGCCACGAGAGCGTGGGTGGTATATTTTGTAAATTTATTCATTCACTGATTTCATTTGCATGCTAAATTCGAGTGTGCGCGGTTTTGTCTTGTTGGACCGGTCTATTTCAAGAAACGTTCCTGTGAGTAAATTTATCTAAGCGCCTTTATCCTCACTAGATTAAATGAATTTATTTTAATCATCTGTAACCGGTTTAGCAAAAAAGTAATGCGACTTCGAATTTTTAGCGCTTTTGAGAGTCATAAATCTAGTATTTCATTCAATATACAACTCTAAATTCAGATATTTTTTCTTGCTCTTCATTCTGAGAACTATTTAGATACAAATTTCTCACATTTATTAAAACTCTGCGGAATTAAATAGCTTGAATCTTAAATTTATGATTGTTAAATAATCCCAAACCTACGCTCAGAAAACTCATCTAATTTTTCATCGAAAATTGTCAAAACTATCTCGCTCGGCTATAGCGGATATCCTTAGAACATTGATGGATGTAGAAGCTCTGGCTTACGTTTATTTATCTACCTACACACTCACTTCTCTAACACCCTGTTTCAAATAATTTCTAATTTTCGTTTTCTGGCACAGGATTTAATCAAATTTTAATTTCCCGTTCTATCGACCCCATCCCAGCTCTAAATTTTTTGTTGCCCAGGGCGCTACCTGGATCCGCCGCGCCGTGAGCTTAGGTAGAAGTTTCCGAGAAGTGCGCCACTCGACAAAACCTTCGAACTAGAGGTGTTATTGTATGCGAGTTGTGTAATTTGTGACGATATTTGTGTAGTTCAAGGTAATTTCTTGATCGTTGCAGAAAAAATTAAGGGAATTATACATTTTAATTTGTGTTCTTGCGTTAATTTCAAATGATATAAGAATTTAGTCGCAAGTCACGTCCCAAAAATAATGAACAAAAGCCTTTTTATATACTTAAGCTTATATTACTTATCTCTACGTATATATCTCTATTTAAGCCTTCGAATCTTAAGCTTCGGTCACACACAGCGAATACTCGCGGCGAGTAGGCATTCGCAGCTAGGGTTTAGGGTAGAATAGAAATATAGACAGATAAAACAATCAAAATTAATGTTAGCGATGCGGAAAGTTTGAATAAAACCCTACTAGAGAAATAGTTCGTACGATCCCAATTTATTTCGAATGGAATAGGAATTATTTATTCAGAGCCAATTGGAAATGTTTGGCAACATAACAAAAGAAATGAACCCACATCATTGCGGATTATGCAGGCTTTCATAATAGAACCAATTTATTGTATGCGAGGGTTTTTGTAAGAGTATTCTTGCATAAGTAATTGTAATATTTGACATTACAATTTGAAGTCAAACCTCTTCTATCACTCATTGGCCACATGACCCTATTGTCTGTCCAAGTGACGGACAGAGGCCATATAGAAAAGAAGAAGAAGAACAGACCCCCCATGCCTACTTACCACTACTACAGATCCTTATTTTAACTTTACTTCAAAAACTAACGACATTATTGCGGTTTCAGCGTCCAAGAAAACAATTTCAACAGCTCCACTATAGCTATCGGGATATTTACTAGAATCCATATAATAAAGAATATAAAATGTTAAAACCTGAATACTATTTTATCCACACTATTTGCTTATTCTAGCGAATTCCACTGAAAATATGAATGCCAGCCTCTTCTTCCATGTTCGTGACTGACTTGTTACATACCAACATTTCTCAATTGCGCCAAATGTGTAATTTTGTAGGCAACTTGACGAAGTATACGACTAATCAAAATTTTGCAGAAACTTCTATAAAATATGTTTATTTCTATCCAATGTCAACTATATAGTTAGACAGGTAGTCCGTAGAGATGAGTGCATTTGGGGTCAGGTCAGATCGATGTGTCCTGCATTTTTTATGGTAATCCGTAGCCCGAGCTCTCCCCTACAGACACATAGAAACAACTAGGCAATAACAACCTATTTCATACACAAATATGTACTGTATACTTGGTAAAGCTATAAAACTTCGAGACAGAACAGTTTTACGCGGATGATCTGTTGTGTTTTATGGTTATTCTTAATAGGATAGTTAAGATAAAAGAACTTTCTAATTTTCTAGTAGATGCGATGTTCGCCACGGAATAAAAATAAAATTTGTTTCATACTTTCTTTTTCTTAGAGTAACCGTGACGTTCTTCACTTACCTACTGGAAACAAAGTGATTAGAAAAAAAATATTTAACATGTTATGCAAATATTTAGCATGGAGTATGGACGGACACGACACGCACTTCTTGTGCGAACCGCTTTGCTTGGTCTACAATGAACGAAACAACAGGATGACGACATTCTGACACGAAACTCATTTTTATCTGCAGCCCGCCAATTGAAAGTCTGCAATGGCGTCGCGGTTTCAAAAAATGTTATTCTGCCGCCCGTGTGGTCGCCGGTAATGGCTTCCGACCTCACTCTGCATGAGGCTGGGATTAACGAGCTATCTGTTTTTAACTTTTCATACAGCTCCGTTGGTTTGACTAGTTTTTTTACAGAACCGTTTACATTCGAAATATCTACTAGTCTTTTAAGATGCTTATCTCTCTTCTAGCCTTTTCTCTTACAGATTTCACCTCAATTTCACCTGTATACTTGGTTACATAGTTAGGCGATCGTTCATTACGATATGTTGCTGTTCGGGCCGCACAAACACCATTGATTTGTGCATTGAGGATTTCTTCCCAAACTCACAACCATTTTCCACTGTCTTTTGTTTTCCAGAGCATCCACTGCTACTCGAATCTAGCGTAAAATATGTTTAGAGATACGACGTCGAAGAGAATTTCTATCTGAGCGCTTCCGTGCAACAGAAGTACTTGTAGTCTCTGAAGTAATCGATAGTCAGAGAGACCTTCGTCATCAAAGTTGGTTACTTTACTAGGTCATACTGTCTGTGCGTAATTAGTAGGTAGGTGTAATATGCGCCTGCAGCGTGTACTACATGTCCATCGCTTCGTGTAGAGTTCATACGACTTGGAAAGGGCGTTCACAGCCCGCTGGCTACCAAAGGCTTTAATCAGAGGGAGCCACGTTGGAAAATGCTGGTGTTAGATGCAGTTAGCCTATAATACAAGCCTATGGCTCCGCGTTGGGCAAAAGTAGCCATAAATGTGACGAATAAAATGACTGTTGGTTTGCCAATTAGATTAAGAAGTAGGTAACATGTAACAAGTTGCACCATGAAACTGTGGGTTATTCGAAATTTATTACCTTCTTGTTCTTCTTTTAAACATAATAATGGCCTGTGTCCGTCATTTCGACAGACCATTTTGCAGGTGTTGAATGATTTTTTTTAAATAATATCAGTCAAGTCATTCGTCAAGTCAAGTCGGCTGTCGTATGTTTTAAAGGCAAATGGTGGATTTTCTCTTCAAAAGTAGAAAACTAATTTTAACATTTAGGAAAACCACTTTACACAATTTATTCCTATGTGTCATTGTTTCTTAAAAATTCCACCAAAGTTAAATAAAAATAATCACAATAACACAAGAATTAAAAAAAAAAGTGCTAATATTGTTTCAAAAAATGACAAAACTCGAATCCGGTTGAAAACTTGAAACCTGTCACTATGAAAGTCCTAAATCGAATGTGAAATGAAATCGTTAATTTTGCTAGAAGTATGGTTCTTACAGATGTTGTACCCATTTAAGTTTCACACATTTCGCTAATCAAGTAAAACAACTTAAAACCAATTTATCAAATGCTAAGCGAAGTTCAATAAAAATGTTAGTGTGCATTTTGATATTGACGTTTAGCGCTTCCAAAAACACCCTCACGCTCTCAGCCGCGCCGCCGTTCCGATTATAATTAGTTCACCCCAACTTTAGCCCAAACCTGTCATGCGCGCTTTGATTGTTCATCTGTAGGGGACACAGCCGCAGATTAAAATTACAGTTAGTATGCAAAGGGGTGGAAATCACTGTGTATCAGTTTAACCACGGAGACTGTGTGGTTATCAACCGGACAGAATAGTTAAATCCATATACTTCAATTTTTTTTTATACTATTAAGTACCTATACGCAAACAAGAGTACGGCCCGCCTGATGGAAAACGGTTACCGTAGCCTATGGACGCCTGCAACACCAGAGGTATTGATCGTGTCGAACTCCGAAGACCGCGACATATAATTGAAGTAGGTACTAGTAAGTCTTATTTTGGACTAAAAATAAAAGGAAAAGGGTTGCCAGTTTAGTCATCAATCATTGATTAATTAAATTACATAAAGTTGTTTACCAATTACGGTAAGTATTACGAGTATCAGCCAATACTGTGATGATTGCAAGAGCCAGTGAGGTTTTGTAAAGTGCTTTGTATCTCGAATCTCGATCGGATTGACCGGATTTGACGGCTTGATTTCAAAGTTTATGTGGTTGCAATTTTATAAGGTTTTACCCAAGGAATGGTTTAATTACCTAACCCAGTTTCGACTAAATCCGTAATAGTTCACAAGATTTGAATAACTTGTTTCTTTAGGTGACGTACATTTTATGAAATACAACGTAATAGTTTTTCGAGCATACACGGTGTAACATAATTACCCTATAACCCCGAAAGGGGGGTATTCTAGAGGGTATGACGAACAATTTTTGTTCTACGACTTTTGAAATTTCAAAGTTTTTTATTCATGATAGTTAAGTAAAAAGTATCTTACCTAGTATACACACAAAACTCCTGGTGATAAAGTATGAATAGGTAATCATTCTTTCAAAATATTTATTTTTTCATAAAAAATCTTGCCTCTCGAAGAACGACAAATAACAAAATTATTAAAATAAAATTCTGCCTTTCGAAAATTTATATGAATGTTATCTGTTTTCCAAGTACCATTTACACGGACTTTGAAGAAACCAATTTACATACAAACATTGTGATTCCGAACGGAAATGCGCAAGTTACTTGCGCCAGTACTAGCAATTACCTATTAGCATATTCGGACACCTTTGGGGTTTCAAGACGTCGTTTAACAGGTGTTTTTTTAAGTACAGTCATAAGCATGAATGAATATGTAAGTAAATATAATATTATTATGCATTTCGAAAATTAAAAAGAATTGTACACACCTAAAGAACACCGATGTTGAATAATGTTGTTTCGGGGAATTCAGGAATCTAAAAATTATTATGACAATTAAAAAAATAAGTATTCCAATGTTAGACTAATGTCCTTGACTGTCATCACCACTTTGAAAAGTAATAAAAAGCTTCGACCCCATAACTCCACATGCTCTTATTTTGTGACTGTCATCGGGGTTATGGTCAATTCGTACCTTCCTTTGTTATGCTAATGTCAAGTTTTCTTCCCAACACGTACCTGATCGCGGAAGAATGCTAACGCGTACTCGCGTCCCCCGGTAAAAGTGCCCGACGGACCGTGAGGTTTTAGTCAGTACAGTCTGACATAACCTACTGCTCTAACAAGCAATAGGTATCCATGATGGATTTCCTCACGTTAAAAAAAAAAAAAAAAAAAAAGTACGTGTAGTACTGTTTTGTTATTCTGTGGCACAACGCAGGTCAGTACAGTATATACCGTGTTTTTAGTATTAAGTTAATGTTAAGTAGAATAACGCCATAGAAAAGGTTCTGTTATGTTATTTTATTTTTATTTCTGAATAAATTGAAATTGTTTTCAGCGGGTTAAATCATAGGACAGTACTTTAATCATAGAAAAATACGTTTCGGAATTTATATTAATTACCTACCTATGTAAAATGCAATGCATGTGTAACGCTATGTCCAACAGTAGACTTCTACTAGCCGATGTTGGTGATTGAAAATGTTGTCTATCAGAAATTTATATCGATAGTGTTTTTGGTAGGATAAGTAAAAACAGTCCCTAAGTTTACAACAAATATCACTATCTTAGGAAACCCATTAAAATTTTACACGTTTATTAGAATTTCGCAGCAAAACGTGATAAAGATAATTAACTTTAGTATGGGTAATACGTGGAAAATGTAGGTATTCCATTATCTAAGAACTGGCGGAAACCGACAACCGCAGTGAATCACGATAATTATAGGAAAAATGTCAGTATGTAAGTACTTAGAAGTACTTTACATTGCTGGAGCTACTTGCACGTAACCAATAAAATGCGTTTTAGTACTTAACCCTGTCAGGTATACAGTGAAGGTTGCCAAGTTATTGAGCTAGGTAGTTCTTAAACGCGTAATAAATCCTAAAAAAAATCAATAAAAGTTAAAAACCAATGCTCTTAGCATTAAGTCCTCCTAGCACTACTTGTTTGTGTGAATTTTTTAAATAAATAAATAAAAGTTACCAGTCCACAGTTTTGATGAAAGCAATGAATTACCTGAAACAAATAATGGAAAATTAATCATTTTAAGGCTTTAACTTTGCCACTTCTAAGAGTATATTAAATTTATAGCACATATATTAGTAATAACCGAATTTGATCACCTCAAATTCATAACTTCACATTATCAAGATCGCAAGAAGTCATAGCATAGAGAACCAATGTCGCTGTTTTTGCAATTCTATGGAGCCTATGTCCAGCAGTGGACAGAAGTCCACTGTTTGCAAATTTTATCATCATATCAGTCTGTATTTCTATCTACACAATAATGTAGTACCGCTAGTCGCAGACATAACATAGACACCTATATTACATACGTATAACTGCGCACATGTGGTTCAACCGCCGAGGGAGGTTGTTTGTTTTTGTAGGACTCCGGTGGCGCCGGCGCGAGACGTCATTTTATTCAGTTACTGGACCCATTACCGCCGGAAAATATACGTTGTAAAAAGTCTGCGTATTAATCTGTTTAACTTTCCTACTATGCTTCGGGCCCAACTGTAACGAAAGTGTATTTTATTTATCCTCGTATTCCATGAAATCATGACAGATTAGCTACACCAATGATCTTACGAAGATGTTCGACTGTAACGGTTAGAAAGCTCAAATGAAACAAAACTACATCTTCAGTCTTCAGAGGACCATTTCTAATCCCAATCCGCAACACCTTTGCGTTACCAAAGTCATTCTATATTTTATTCTACGATGTTTATCAACCTCTGAGATACAACAAAGGTGCTAGCCGCACAATAGGCTGCACTATCCGAAATTATTTGTCACGTGAAGCTATCAAAGCTATCAAGATCTCCCCGATGCCCCCAGCCGTCGAGAACAATGCATGACGTATCGAATACTATCGACGCGACGTGTTTTCGCTGCAATTTCGTACCTCGATGGTGCAAGAGAGAAGTGAGAAGCGATGAGTACATCGCACGGTTAGGCACGCGGTGTGGGGAGCGAAGCGATCATGAACTTTCAAGCTTTTCTAGTTCTCGTCGCGTCGTTGCTTCATCGGGTAAGATTTTTGACTATCCTACTGTAATGCATCATCAAGTCTTGTCACATGACAGCCGCATCTCCAGAGCGATTACGTGTGCGACGTCCCCGCGCGGCAAGCAGTGTCATGTGTAAACCACCTATTCAAAGCCTGTATTTACGTAAGTTGAATACAACCTTATCTTATTTAGTAAGAAACCAAAACAATGCAAATGATGCAATGATGAATTCCTCCAACGTTACTCACTTAAGTACGGAGGAGCGAAAACGAATCATAAAACGGGTAGAACTGAAACCGTCATTGGAAAATCAAAAGAAAGCATTTTTTTCTAGTTACTACGCTAAGCTATACGTCTTTTTAGAGCCAGAGAAAATTTAAGACTCAAAAATGCACGTCAGGAAGCTTATCATTTTGCTTCTAGAAGAAGTTTAGAAACCCCAATTAACACAGTAGAGAATATTAAAAGACAAAAGTCCCCTATTCTTGAAGGGCTTCTAATTCCGAGTCCCAAGCGGCTCGTCAGTCCCAGGGCCAGTAACATTACTCATCGGTCAAGTGCGTAACGAGAGAGAAAGAGGATGCTCTTTCTCATCTCAATGGGGTGACGACGATGTGTTTGAGATGGCTACTAATGCATTTAGGTTTGTATTGATTTCGTGCGTTTATTTTGCTTCTGGTCTAGGTTGATCACAGGGGAGTTCGGCTACTGATTCGATTCTTGTAAGTATCGGTCGATCAGAATAATGCTTACATACAAATGGTACAATAAAGAAAATAAAAACCTCAAGAATGTCTGACAGTTTTTAATTAAGAAACATCAAAAACTCCCATAAAGGGTTGAGCCCTAATTCATTGAATGGAAAATGGTATGGAATTTGAGTCGGCTCTGTATGTAGTACTCTGTCTGTCCTTTCCGAAATTACATGAGGAAAACCAAAGGACGCTTTTCCGTCCCTTCCTGCCTACTTCCCATTTGTCAAATCTTGAGTGACATCCATATTAGAGCTCAAGATTCATTATGGAAATCACGTCTTCTAGTAAGTATTATTAGTTGACCGAAGAGTTTTTCTACCATTTAAAGGGTAAGGTTTCAGAGATGTTACTTTCCATTTATTTCAAAGATTTACCCAAGATTATAAATACCAGCTTTTTGGCTTTATGTCTAATCGTCTACGTCCTCCTCACTCAGGTATAATGAGTCCTTCAATTGTAGGTCTTTCTTGACCTTGCTAGTGGCATTTTTTCCAGATTATTTAAGCCACCTCTTGCGATGAGATTCAAGTTCTTGAGAGCGTGGTTGAGTGAGAGCTCATCGAATCGAGCCTTTTTGAGCTTTTTACCCCACTACGCGGAGCAAAATGAGGGTTATGATTGAGTCTGTATTTGTTGCAGCAGTAAATGCTGTAATATAATCTGGTTTCGGTGTTATTTCATTTGTTCGTTGTATAATATTCCATAGACAATTACTATTATTTTATAGCACAGTCATATAATTGGCGCTAAATTAGTTAAATTAAAATGATATCGAAACGATGCATTGGGTGTGTGTAAATTTTAGTGTGCGGTTTAATATTTTCCTTATAATAATGAGTCAGACTTTTTCGACAAGCAACTAAAGCCACGGGTACTAGTTCAAGACACAAAATTACACCTCTAGCTGTATTATTATTATTGCAAGATACGCGTAGAATGAATTAAAGCAGGTGGCCGGTTATACGACGCTCACGATTGCCCTTCAGCGACAATTTACATACTGAGGGTATTCTCTTAATAAAATCTAGTAAAATTATTATTGGGATTTGGTTGGGACTTGTGATGTTAGTATCTGTTTGTAGGTTATTTTGTATTCAGCTGCTATCAAACGTTGGCAGCTGAAACTTAGCTTTTTATCTATTTTAAGCTACCTATTTCGATTCAGCTGCATAGTGGCATTTCAGCTAAGCTGAGGATCGATCAAACTATCGTTGGAATTGGAACTGAATAGAACATTAACCGCTAGATATTAGTAAAATTGAGCCCCAGGTCTGTCTTTAGTTCAAGCAGTGGGGTTAACAGATTTCATTGCAATTTTGTGACTGTAATAGTTATAGCGTTCTAAAAAACCCAATCACATTTTTTACCCTCTGAGAATCACCATCTGTTAGCGAATACAAGCATAAGTTATTACTAGTGTCTTCCTGTAGCTTCACTTTTCCCACCCAGGACAAAGAACAATCTCTATGGCTACACTTTAGCTCTAAGTCGCATAAATTCGTCTGATTTTTATTTAAATTCTCAAATGCTTAATTAATGTATAATTTGTAGATTCTTTTATTTAACTTGAGTAGTCAGTTAGTAAGTGCCGCCAACATAATAAATGTACTCGTGGCTTCAGTTCAGTGAAATTTGGATTACGAGTCAACTAACTGTGAAAGGTATTGCATATTATGTCATCTAATAGTGTATGTCCAATAAATGAATCCGCAAAAATAGCTTAGGGAATTTGCAATTAAACTTGTATTTAGTACCAGTTCATACTAATCTTACCCGTTGAAAACTTTTTTAAAACCGGACCACTATTTTTTCCGAAACGAGTAATGAAAGAAAGGATTAGAGTTCGTAATTTATTTAATCGGTTAAATAATGTTACCTAACAAGTTTATTACGGGGAATGCTAACCCTCACAAAGGCTGTATATTATTCCATCGATTTATGACCCACAGACCTGGCTATAGGCGACCCTACGTGCCTCCATGCCTTTGTGATTACCACCTGAAAGCATGCGAGTTTTTATATAACCTCAATAGCATGGGAAGAAAACCGCTATCCTCTACTAGCTATAGCTAACAGAGTTAGACCAGTGGTTTTCTTTCTTATAAATAAAATACGCATGAAAATATAATTGTCTCTGCGTGTTCCAGAATAATTAATATTACAATTTACTTACGCTATTATTCTATTCATACCATACTTTCGAATAACATCGTAATCAAAAAGTAACTTTTTTAACAATGATCTATTTGACTTTTGCTGCGTTGCGCGCGCGCCTCCCAATAATGCGAGCTAGGCATGCATGTCGATTGGCAAGTTCAAAAACGTAATAAAACAAAGACTTATTTCAAAAGCATACTATAAAATATCAGATTATTTAGAAGACAAACAAGCTTGGGACGAACTAGCTCTAACTCATCCAATAAAAAAATAAAAAAATTGTAATCATACCTAATCATACAAAACGTAATGACGATTCAAAGTGATCCGTGAGATTTTATTGAATAAAAGCTTTTTGACTTTGACTTTGACTTTGACTTTGCATGCTTGCATATAGGGTCGAGCTCCAAGACGAGGCGGGACACGTATTTCAGTTTAATTGGGAATAAATAACCGAATAGAGTTGGTGCTAATGGGAATTTAGCCAATCTGATGAATAATTGTATGTTTCGATTCAAGGAGTCTTCAAACGAAGCGTTGTTAATGTACCTAACCTAGGTAATATACCTAACCTATAATAGGTTAAGTACACTAATAATAGAGAAGGTTAAGTACACTAATAAGCCTGGAAGAGATCGCTATTTAGCGATAAGGCCGCCCATTGTACATTTAATGCAACCCGTTTTGTTTATATATCATAGGAATATGTTTCGGTGTTATTTATGTACAATAAAGCGTTTTCGTTCATTCATTTCATTCATTAGCAACGCTTCGTAGGTAGGTATACCCCATGCTATTATTTTTTATACCTACCGTTTAAAAGCACCCCATTCGATCGGATAGAACGATGGAATAGTTATTTGTTATACAAGAGTGCAAAGTTGCTTTTTAACCGCGTGTTCAATTTTGATGACCGAGCAATCGAAGGATTCTAAAATTGAATCACGAGCGCAGCGAGTGATTCAAAATTAGAATCCTGAGCGTTAGCGAGGGAATCAAAAGAGCACGAGGTGAAAAATCTTTGCACTCGAGTGCAACACGTAACTTTTCATTCCACCTCAGCGAGGAAATGACTAATTTGCGCATTATTAACAGTTTCAGTCAATTCTGTTGGCGTCAAACAAACTTCCTCGTCGCTAGAATCACTCATTTTAGTTTTTTCACTTGTTTTCAAGTTTCTTGTTTTTAATATAAGGTTTAACAATGACATGAAAAAATGCCGCGTAAAGAACCGCGTACAAAGCAAATTGAAAAAAGAACACCAAGAAGGTTCCGAGTCTGAGTTTTTAAAAAATTAAAAAAAAGTTGTATGATATATTCGGCACCATAGAGGTAGCAGTAAATAGGTTTAATGTTTTTTTTAATTCACAAACTTAGTGCACACGATATTCTAAATTCAATTTACTTTATCCTCTAGAGAATAAAAACGGCTTTTCCACTCAGATATTGAAGATTAAAAATACTCTTTCCGAGATGGTGGGATGAAAAATTCTTTATTGCACAACTTAAAGTAGTGTATACAGGCGAACTTAATGCTAAAACAGCATTCTCTACCAGCTAACCTTTGCGTAGTGCGCATAGGAATATATTACTAGATGACGCCAAACACTCGGAAATCATCTTCGAGTGTATGTGTTTCAATCACACCGCATCTGCTTGTCCGATTTGGATAAAAAAGCAAGCAAGGTTGTATGAGTTAGTGGCCAACTCTGTTGACGGAGTTTTTAGGCCGCCTTAAGTCGTCCGTCATGGTTTAACAACTGCTAGAACCGGGACCGACAGATGAAACTTGGAATATATTATAACTCGCAACCTGGATTAACACTCCTCATGTACTGAATAAACCTACTACTATTTAAGTAATCTGTGGTAAACGGTGTTGATGCCACAATTAATAAATTAGTCTTTAAGAAACCACTTTACTTATATGTATTGAGGTACTCTGTTTGTTTACCCAAATAAATAAAAAAAAAACACATAGGCTTTTTATCCCGGAAAATCAACAGGATCAAACGGGACGCAGACAGTCGCCGGCGGAAGCTAGTTTACGATAAATGAATGAAATACATTATTAACTTAATTAGCTAAGTTATTAGCTAGCTATATTACTTAACAATCTTTATCAACATTTTCATTCATAAAGAACATTTCATTGTGTTGAAAAATTTAGTTATCGTACAAATTCAAAGAAACAAATAAGTAGGTCAAGTTATTGTAAACATATTACTTAATGTGTCCTTTTATCTGACCTCTTCGTAACTCTCAGAGATATGAAATAGTACATTACTGCAGCGGCCAGCACAAGAGTCAATTTTTTCATACATTTTAAGGTTGTCTGGTAGAGATAGCTGTTTAGCGATAAAACCGCCCTTTGTATGTCATAGACTTAATTATTATGTTTCCTGTATTCCTGTTGTTGTTTAGATTTTAGTTGTGGTGTGCAAGTATTTTCTATCTTCTATCTATCTATGACGTCATATTAAGTAACTTAAAAAAGTTATCATTCTAATACAACAATGAGCAGAACTCATCACGTTCCTTTAATACTCGTAGGTAAGTACTCTAAGTACCTATTTTCATTTATAATATGAAAGTAATCCTCTAACAGCGTCCGCCCACGCCCTCGAATCTATTAAATCCGATATTCCGAAAATTCCGTCTAACCTTTATCATCAGCAGCGTCCGACCACTCCGATAGCAGAATGAGTACTGAAGTGTAACGTGCCGGGCATGCAGGGTTGTTCTCAAGGGTTCAACGCGCATGCGCATTACCATCTTCATTCTGATTACAGACTACTGCTAGCGCTGAAGAGGAATCGGTAGGAATCTCGACTCTGTTGCTCGGACATAAGAAAAACCAAGCTGCTGTAATTTTCTGTCATGCGTAGTAACCACGAACGGTTACAGCAATATAAACTTTATGGTATTACATTTTAGGGTGGATTTTGATGGATGAATTTGTGTATTTTATTAATACCCCCGTTTGTGGGGATGGGGATATGTTATGCAAAGCAAAGACAGGATAGTCTGATAGAGATCAGGTGGTGGAAGCGACAGCGTGGTTACACTTGTCTGCGGATGTAAATGAGGATAGAGAGAGTTCAATGTAACTATACCTACCTATTGGGAATATGCAGTGGGCGAAGTCAGGCTGTGGATGATGATTGGGAATATTGGAATCACATGGCGTGAAATTTGTATATTTTCATCATTTCTCTCTCGAGACGCAATTTTTTTCTATCACTCAGCAAGAGTTATTCTAGTTTCGGACTACCGGTATCTTGAAACACTACCCTTAATAAAGCTTATTTTTAACTAGGTACCTAACCTATCTGCACGTATCGTTGTAAAAAATGGAGGTTTTTTGTGGCCTCGTTGACGCTCTGAATTCTATTAACGGGGTTTTTTGTTACCAAGAGTCAGAATTTCTTAATGTTAAAACACATCATAATTAAATATTACCTTTAATAATAATGTAAACTAGCCGTCGCCCGCGGCGTTGCTCGCGTTCTACCCTTTAGAGTGTGACGTTTCAAAATTCCTTTCTTAGTGCTCCCCTACATTATATAAGGAACCTACCCTCCAAATTTCATACCTCTAGGACTTTTAGTTTAGGCTGTGCGTTGATTCTATGTCAGCTTCAAAAGAGTTTTATATATATTGATTGATATTGATTGATGATAATAATGGAGAAGAATCGCGCAGGACCGGAGAGACTGGCATACTATAGACGAGGCATAATACCCAGCAGTAGGTGCATACAGGCTAAATAGATGGATAGAAATAATAATCACTAACGAAATATGGATCTAAACATCTGATAAATAAATGAATAGAAAAACTTTTTCAACTTTATTTGAAACAAAATAAATTCCAAGTAGGAACATTCAAATTCGAAAATAAGTAGAGGTACTACTAACCGGATGTTTAAAATGAATTGTTGTACTTCACAAATAACAATCCCTAGTGTACCATTGTTTCGTCTAAAAATAACTTTGTTTAAAGTAACAATACTAAGTTGGCAGAATAAAGTTGTAAATAATATGTTTTAGGTAACCATTATCAAGCGAATAAATTAGTAAAAGAGAAATGAATTAAAATGTATGGGAATGTATTTCTGTATTCTACCATTCTTTGAGTTTAGGTACTAGAGATGTATATAATGTCTACTTGACTGGTTATTCTTTGGTTCGCATCACGCATTTACCTGACATTAAATTAAATTATAACCCTATTTGTTAAGAAAGTATGACTCAACCTAAACCTAATGTTGCAGTGCCCTTGCAGGGTGCATACGTACTTATCCTACAGCTATATTACACCTAAGCAATAAATTGTACATAAGCAATGAATAAATGAAATTAAATAAAATGGTAGGAAGTAAAAATTCTTCACGCAAGATAATAACAGTTTTCTTCGCGCAAGAAAATTACACTTTTCTTCGCGCAAGAAAATTACAGCTTAGCTTTTCCCAAGCGCAACATTTAATAAGTAAACTTTTTTATTTTGATCTTTTTACCAAATTAATACAGGTAACTCACTTACATTTTAAACGTTATTTTAAACTATTCTAGAGTCCAAAATTACTTCGAGTTCCCAATCTTCAGAGTTGGAATACCTAGTTGAACGAAACTATGCCATGGCGTGTGTAACTCTGAAGTTCAACTAAGTTTCACAAACTTAGCGAGGGCTGGTAACTTCCACCAAAGTTACTAAAACAGCTATGTCATTAAATAACGTGCAGCAGTTGAAGACTTCTTCTTGTCAATGATACAGAAGAAGAAATTGGGAACGGTGCGCTGACAAGCGTCAAACAATACATTTTGGTTTTTTGTGATTTTTTCTATTCTTCTTCTTCTATAGATACCCAAAGAAAATTACAACTAATACAGTATTTACAATATTTACAATATTTACAAAATACACATGAAACAGTTGAGCTATCTACAAACCGTTGCAAACGATTTATAGATAGCTCAACTGGTCCAAATCAGTACCAATCGGAAGCGTGCCCAAGACACTGGCTGCATTGCCGCGCTGAATAGCAATGCTGATACGCTGGCCTAGATAATCACCAGATTATTATTTTTTAGATACCTATATGGCCTCTGTTCGTCATTTCGACAATTTTACCAGTGTCATTTGAAATTTTTAAAATAATGTAAGTCAAGTCATTCTTCAAATCGGCTGTCGTTTGTTTTGAAGAGAAAATGACGAATTTTCACATTTAGAGAAACCACTCTTTACACACATTTATTCCATTGGCTATTTTTAATTTGGTATATCTTCAAAAAAATTTAAATACCATTTTTCCTCGAAAACCAACGACAACCGACTTGACGAATAACTTGACTGATATTATTTCAAACATCTCACTTGGTACTAGGAGATAGCCGAAGAATGTTTGGCGTGTGCGATGGGCACAAAACAGACTTCATAACAAATGAAACTCTAATAAAAGTAATTACTGCTTCTTTAGAGATGTATTACTAACGTAATTGTTTACGTAAACTATCTAGCGAGAATACCTACATCGTACCCACAGGTTTTACACTTCTCTCTTTACTACTTCTATTTTATTTGATTAATAAAGAATTTTAACTTGTTTATTATTAAGGGCAAAGCTTTAAGTAAACCCAAAGCTGGGAAGCTTCGAGTTAGAGACGCTTCTAAGGCCCAGTTTCCACCAACGCGTAGACGAGAGATGTATTTGAATAAACCAATCCGATTTCGTTATTTCCACATTTCCTTTCCACTTAACTCCTCTCCTCTCCGCTTTGGTGGAAACTGGGCCTAACTGTGTCTGTCTACGCAACGCAGCACACGGCAAAACATAAAGCTCTCTTTGGTAATCTTTAGATTCACTTTCGTCAATATTTTTTATACTAAATCTTACTGTTTTCCATTTGTGACTGAATACCTAGTTCGTGAGCTCGTCTACTTTGAGCCCAGCGCAGCCAACGAGCCGTGGAATGGCTAACTCGCGAACATCGCCCATTGTATGGAGATAGGCCAAAGAGCACAGAGCACAGTTAGGGCACACAACTCATCTATATACCGAATTACCTACCATAGTGCTATAATGTGTAGGTCAATGGAATACAATATATTTTGCTCTTCAGAAAGACACTGTGCTCTGTTTTTCTTGAATATTACAAGTTCACCTTCTAGTGATTATACAGTTTTGTAATGAACATTGTTTTTTATTTACAAACAAGAGAATGTCAATGTTAATTCATGAATAATCATAAATAGCTAGGTAGGTTACGTAGGTAAATCAGGTACCTATATGATAAGGATATTCCAAATTTCATCCTAATTTGATCAGTATAAGCGTGATTAAAAAACACAAACATAATATACTAATTTACTATACTACTTACTAAATACATAATAACTTTGACATAATATTAGTTAGTGGGTTCCAAAGTTATTTGGTTATCTTTCATCGGCTATAGTATCGGAGCAATATACTGAGAATAAGTAATTAGTATTAGTAGTTTAATTAGTAATACTTATTGCCTTACTTTTCAGATAGTTTTAGTAATGAGGTACATACGGTACATAATTATTAATAAACTAGCTGATACCTGCGACTTTTCGCGTGCGAAACTTTCCACTAAAATATTTGCCAACCAGCATACGATGAAACTCGTGCCAAAGGCGGCTTTTGGTTTAGAGAGGTCAAGCTGTATCTAAGAATCCTTGTCTTTCATTTCAATAATATATAGCCTATGTTTCATTCAATCCGGAAAAAAGGCTTCTGAATGGTATAGTTTCATTGAAATTGGTCCAGTAGTGAACAAACAAACAGACAAACAGATAAACAGACAAACTCGATTTTCGGAATCAGAATCGTTTATTTAGTAGCTCTGTATATCTAGTTTATCCACATCTTTAATTTTAGTTTTTTTTACAGTTTTTTAATAGTTTATAGACTATTATCAATGAAACATTGTAATTACTCAATCTATTACACATAAGTAGCAGCATAGCTTGGAAGGTGGACTTGGAAATGGAATATTAATAATTACCATGTTCAACGGACCGAGGTCTATCAGCATCGATTATTGTCGTTCTGGAGAAAGCAACCGCACGCAACAACAACCCATTCTGACTGGGCCTGTCTGTACTACGAGTTTCTTCGTTCAACTTTCAATAGAATAACATTGTTCCTAGTAGTTAAGTGGAATATCACTTTAAGCAACCGCACGCAACAATAACCCATTCTGACTGGCCCTGTCTGTACTACGAGTTTCTTCGTTCAACTTTCAATAGAATAACATTGTTCCTAGTAGTTGAGTGGAATATGACTTTAAGCAACAGCATGCAACAACAACCCATTCTGACTGGCCCTGTCTGTACTGTACTACGAGTTTCTTCGTTCAACTTTCAATAGAATAACATTGTTCCTAGTAGTTGAGTGGAATATGACTTTAAGCAACAGCATGCAACAACAACCCATTCTGACTGGCCCTGTCTGTACTGTACTACGAGTTTCTTCGTTCAACTTTCAATAGAATAACATTGTTCCTAGTAGTTGAGTGGAATATGACTTTAAGCAACAGCATGCAACAACAACCCATTCTGACTGGCCCTGTCTGTACTGTACTACGAGTTTCTTCGTTCAACTTTCAATAGAATAACATTGTTCCTAGTAGTTGAGTGGAATATCACTTTAAGCAACAGCAAGCAACAACAACCCATTCTGACTGGCCCTGTCTGTACTACGAGTTTCTTCGTTCAACTTTCAATAGAATAACATTGTTCCTAGTAGTTAAGTGGAATATCACTTTAAGCCACAGCACGCTACAACAACCCATTCTGACTGGCCCTGTCTGTACTACGAGTTTCTTCGTTCAACTTTCAATAGAATAACATTGTTCCTAGTGGTTAAGTGGAATATCACTTTAAGCCACAGCACGCTACAACAACCCATTCTGACTGGCCCTGTCTATACTGTACTACGAGTTTCTTCGTTCGACTTTCAATAGAATAACATTGTTCCTAGTAGTTGAGGGGAATATCACTTTGTAATGATTATTTTTTTAGCGTATACAACTATATACATGTACTAACAGATAACTTATACCCTAATTATATTACGATCTAGCCAAAAGGCAGGCAATTAGTCATTTTAAATTTACTTAAATTTTTACACATAAATTAATCTAAGAATGTGTCCATTGGCACTTTTAGTTTGGTCTTTAATTTTGAAGGCGAAGTAAACTTTGAAAATTATGAGAAATTCACTTCATTTCTACCCATGCTTCGATTGCCTGGATGAAATCGCTTTCAGCGATAATGCCGCCAATTTTATTTTATCGCATTATGTGAGTCTCTAAAACATTGTTCTTGTGTAGGTACAATAAAGACGTGTTATCTATCTATACAAAATCGCAAGGTAGGTACATTATTTTGATGGCTTTTTATCAGCAGAATTGCCTTTCAGAAAAGTAAGTACTTAGACCTATAATTTGATTAAATTTGATCTGAATTGACTCACAGATGCAGCTGATTGTTAGGCAATCTTTTTGCGCAAGATGCGTTACATGTTTATTCTTTGGCTGGGCGTAGAGAATAGAGTGGAATAGATATGCGTTGCTGATAGCGGTGAGGTCACACGTGACGTCACGGCCCGCCTACGACGCTCTTGTGCTTTGGTCAATGGTTAGGTTAGTTTAACTTGAACACGTAAAAAACCCGCTGGTCTAAAGCATATTTTCATACAAGATAAAAGTAATATTGGTCAGTTATGTAATTACTTCAATAAAAAAATATTTAAACAAGATTTTGCTATCCAGGAGTTAAGTATAACTTATGTTGCCGAATGTACAAAATCTTTTACAAACTTAATACCTATTAGGTACCTACATACCTAACTCTAGTTGCACGCACATGTTTTTACGTTCAAACTAAGCTCAAAAGTTCAAAACTGTTAGCAGGTACTTTTAGTATTGCTTTTAATTTTTCCTAATTTTCTTTCTGGTTGTAATGTGTTTTGTGTGTTAAATAAATAAATAAATAAAAAAAATAAAAAATATTGCACCATCAATGCATCTGTGCCAGCTGTACCTACTTACACAAGTCCACGTGAGGTCATGTCGAGTTCTCGGAAGACGAGCAATCAAATAAAACAGCTGAGTTCTAAGAAAATACGAGACCAAACAATATAGATACCACACCTAGTTACCTACCTCTCCTCCCCTACTAGTCTACTTACTATTTTAGTAAATCATAACTTTTGTACCTATACCACTCTATACCTACCTAACTACCTTAGTTAGTACCTAGTACCATGTTAGTAACAATAAATAACCGCTTTCACAATAAATAAATAAATAAAAAAAAAAAAAAAAAACATAAATAAATAAATAAATAAATAAATATTCACGGACACTTAACACAACGCCTTCTAGTCCCAAACTAAGCAAAGCTTGTACTATGGTTACTAGATGGCTGATAGAATACATACATACATTGTTTTTTTGTAAATACATACTTATAATACATAGAAACACCCAGACACAGAACAAACATCTATGTTTACAACACACAAATGTTTGTTCTCGGTGGGGATCGAACCCACGACCCACAGCACGGAAGGCAGAGCTACTACCGACTGATCCATGACGCCTGTCAATAGGAAGGGCTGATTAATTACCTACTATGAAATCATAAAATATTTTGAAGTAAAATAATAATTCTCGATTGAACCGTACGTAAATATTATTACGTTTTAATTTATTTGCCTGAGATATTTACTCACTGAGTTTGATAGAAACAAAAGCCCATATTTGGCTAAATCATGATCGAAAAACTCGTCACTCCTCGTTCGATATGAATCGCTTTTGAAACGAAGTTAAATGACGAATTATTCCGTTACAAAAAATTTGGGACGAAACGGGAATAAATGAATTTCCTACGTTTTGGGGCGAAACGGGAATAAATCATTTTCATGCATTTAACTTCAAATTGAATATCAGTTGTGTTCAGGAATCCATTAAAGGCGTTATTGGAAAAGATTTAGTACCTACAAACTTAATGTGCATTATAACGAGACCAATTCGGTTTTTAGCATACGAAATGCGACTGACGACAATAATGGGCGGCGTTGTACACTACACGATACAAAAATGGCAGTGGTTCAAACAAAAATATCGATATCGGCGCCGACACGGTGTAAAAGTGTCTAGTAATATGCTCGTATTCTGATAAAGAACGCTTCTTAAGCATAGATTTGAGTATAGATTCAGAAACAAAATTTTAAAAAAATCTATGCTCGAGTACGCTGGATCAGTACTTGAGCAGTATATCATCATCATCATCATCAATATATATATAAAACTCTTTTGAAGCTGACTGACAATCAACGTACGTAGAGCCTAAACTATAAGTTCTAGAGGTATGAAATTTGGAGGGTAGTACCCTTATATAGTGTACGGGTGCACTAAGAAAGGATATGGACATAAATGTAATTAGCTTTCCGTCGATACCGTGTAGTTGTCGTATCGGTGGCAGTGTAAAAACAGTCAATAAGAAGAGTAAAAGCGTTTTTACAGCCCGCTGTTTAGTGCCCCGACGGAGTTGTAAACTTATTACTGGTAGAAGCTTGGTCTAATGGAAGGCAAAGAACTTCAGACTTCCATTACGGTGTATTAATTTCATTTACTACTTATTTCAATTTTGTGCTTCAGGCTGCATCTTTATTAAACCTAACAATGTTAAAAAAAGCTTTTATGCGATAGATAGAACATTTTTCCCTTTCCTGGGGAAGGCCAGGACTTTATGCTTTAGATTCGTATGCAGGCAAGGTAACTCTCAGCAAATATTCTTTCTTTCTTTCTTTTTTATTGTACACATTATTATGTATTATAAGCATGTATTTACAAAAAAAAAATGTATGTAAGTATTATATCAGCCATCTAGTTACCATAGTACAAGCTTTTCTTAGTTTGGGGCTAGAAGGCGTTGTGTGATATGTCCAAGAATATTTATTTATTTATTTAATATTCTTCCTTTTTTAATTATTTATTGTACACTTTATTATATACATTAAAAAGAAACTTAAAGATCGTCATGTTCAAAGGTAAGCTTAACCCTATTGAGAGTTCAAATAAGAAACTAGAACCTATCAGAAAGAATTATAAATTCTCAAATAATTATCATCGATCAAACTCTGTCCATCTGACCCACATCTTCATCATCTTACACAGTATAATTATATGAAGTATAGTATAGTGTTAAGTAACATTAACATCACTGGCACAGCTGCAGCGATGAGGTTTTTTTATTTGTTCTAGTTCAGTATTATTGTTCTTTGTAGTGTTTATCACTGGTTATTTCTTTGCAAAAATATTTGATTGAAATTCTTACTATTAAGTTGCTAGAAAAAGCTGTAACTAAGTAGTCATAACAATGAATTTGTGTTGTTCAGTAACAACTTAGTTAAAAGTTAATTATAATGTCTAAACTATTTTTTCAAGTATTTTGGCAAATTGTCAGACAAAAAGCATGACTTTAAGTACTTAATTAAGTACATAATCATAACAACCGA
Organism: Eulithis prunata; assembly: GCA_918843925.1. Taxonomy (NCBI): domain Eukaryota; kingdom Metazoa; phylum Arthropoda; class Insecta; order Lepidoptera; family Geometridae; genus Eulithis; species Eulithis prunata. The sequence goes on along the minus strand of OU974014.1, from coordinate 682,449 downwards.
TTTGTGTTATTCAGTAACTAGACTATATATTATAATATATTATGTTAAAATTTATCTCTTGAATATTTAACCTTTTCAAGTATTTTGGCAAATTGTTCAAACTATGTAGTAGTTAAAGATTGTTCAATAACCAGAGTAACCTACCAGTAATGCTAAAATTATTTCCAAAATAGATGTAAATTTAAAATGGTGGTCGTCAATATGTCGCGAGTCACCTTATCGAGCGTAATCCTGAGGAAGTGATCCATCAGGGCTATCGGAAGCATCGTCGTCCACTTCACAATGTACAACTTTGAAACGAACTAACCAAATTGTGACGTGGAATTAAGTAGATTACCAAATATTATAAATAAAAATATATAATTATACAGTACTATATTACCTTATTTAATAAACCCTTGGCCACCATGGAAATCTGTAGCTATAAAGTGTCATTACACCATGGTCCCATACAGTTAAAAAAACACACTAATTACTTGTTTTATAAAAAAAAAACTTTTGTACTTTTGCCTATAACGATCACGTTGTGCCGACCCCACCTAGTGGGATACGGGCAAGAAGAAGAAGAAGAATAAAGCCTCTTAAGCACTAAGCTACACTAGAATAGAGCAAAAACAAACCACTTTATGAACTAGGTAAGTATCAAGTAACGTGAGTACTGTGAGTATGAGTACTTATCAATAATGACTTGGACATGTTTCAATTCCATAATCACGTAAATTCTTTCCAGTCCGCCATAGGACGATTGTACACCGGGCGATACCGATACCTACACGAAAGATGACCGACCTGGTGGGTTACTCTCGACCACAGTTCCAATCTGGATCTATAGATTTTTACAGAAGTTGTGTAATTTTTCAGTACAAACATGAAATCTCAATCAATCAAATCAAATCCGGATTCAGAGATGGTCGAGACGACTTGTTGGTCAAGTCGTCAGTGGCTTGAACAAATATCAGTATTCAATATACGTGGCGCCATGGTGTAAAAGCGTCTAGCCTAGCATCTACTAAATTGACATAAGCTTTACGCCGACGATATTGTGTAGCTGTCGTCATCGTATCGGTGGCAGTGTGAAAACAGCCATACGCGTGAGCCCGCGCCATGCCTCACTGAGTCTTCGAAGAAATCATTATTGTCAGTTGCCTATACGGTAAGTTTATTGACCAATCGAAAAAAGGAAATGGGAGAAAATCTGTATTGTTTTTAATCCATTGATAATGCCAATTGTTTAGAAAAAAAATATTGCTTGCTTTTTTTTAATAAATATATGTATTATGCTAAGCATTTAGCTGCCAGCACCCCTGATGTTGAGTGTTGAACTGGAAGTACAGTGTTTTAACTTGCTTTTTGTGCTATTAGATGTGGAATACATTAGATTTTAAACAAGATAGATACATATTTATTATAAGGTATGTCAGTAACAATTATCGGTCCAATGCCCCTCATGGTGCTATGATTCGTATGGAAGATCCTATGATCTATTACTATTCATCATTCCCGTTTCGTCCCATATTTTTTTTGATCAGAAATAAATTGACGTGTTTTGATTATTGTATGTAGATTGTAGGTGCCCAATTGTTTAAAAAAGAAATGCAGAAGCATTTATGCAGGTTTTTTCGGTCAAACTCGATTAGATAGGTTTAAAACTGTTTGTAAAAAAAGCTTCCATAATCCCGTTTCATTTATTTCTGTTTCCTTTTTTCTATTCTAAACTGCAATATTCCCAGTAGAATTTGCACGCTCCACCAGTTAAACTTCTAGTAAATTCGTATCGAAAATATCCCGTGTAGAGTCCGTGGGGGACCAAACGCGTGCCGAAACAGCTGATTGCCGTCCGACCACCATAAAAAAACCTTTCAGAGGCCACCTTACACATAAACCAACTATAACGTAAAACTACAAGGTTGAAAATGGCTTGGTAGGCAAATGCGACCCTACATGAAAATACACTCACACGATTTTCAACTCAAAAGAATGGATGCAGCTCTCAAACTCGTATGCTCACTTTATCCCTGTGCGCGGCAGATTCGAAATAAATTTTATGTTACAGTGCGATATGGACTCTAAGGTTGGGTAGCAAAGGCGGGTTTGGGTTGAGGTTAGATGGTTAAAGATAAAATGGAATGGATTTTGAGCATTTCACTTGCGTCGCCTCGGGCCGCGCGACTGCATTCATTTTTAGAGAAGTTATGAACGGTAGATCTTGCTTAGCTAACGTTAATGGTAGTTTTACACGAATTGTCTGTAATTTCATGGATTATCATGGGAAAGGTAAAGTAGTATTTGCAACGATAAACTCACCCTTTTATGTGCTACTCAACTATCTGTTAGTGGGTAAATACTTACAGTCATGGAAGTCCCTACAACGGACTGAAAAGACGCTAATACTTAGGTATAGCTTTTTCCAAGCCATTTACAAAAATTGGCCTCAGATTAAAGCTTTTTTTTACACAAGATAGTTAAACGCTTGACCACTATTTTACCCGATGTTAGTGATAAATAAATAAATAAATATTCACGGACACTTAACACAACGCCTTCTAGTCCCAAACTAAGCAAAGCTTGTACGATGGAAACTAGATGGCTGATAGAATATATACATACTTTTTTTTTTTGTAAATACATACTTATTATAGAAAACACCCAGACACAGAACAAACATCTATGTTTACAACACACAAATGTTTGTTCTCGGTGGGGATCGAACCCACGACCAGATGTCATTATAAGTCAAAATGTCTACGAAAGTTTAGTTTCAAGCTGGTAATTAAAGCTGAAGCACATAAACGCAACTTTCTTCTTGATTTCGTATCAGGGTAAAGTTGCTTGATTGGAGGTTTTTTATGTTTTGTGTAGTTTGTGTGGGACCCAATCTATAACAAACGGATTATTTTGATACAAATTAACTCCTCACTTAAGTTTTAGAGATTCAATGTACTCTACCTAGTTTTAAAAACAAAAAATATCATTTAACTGTACTGTGAGTTTCGAATTGCTGCAGCGCTGTAGTGTTAATAATTTATAAGTTTAAAAAACTGGAAAAACCAACATTAATTTGATACGCCTTCATCATCAAATGATTAGTTATTTTCAGGTACCCTTAATTGACTGCCAAACTACTAAAAGTAAATACAGCCAAATTGAGAACCTCCTCCTATTAGAAGTAGGTTCAAAAGTTAGGTAAAATTGTAACTTCCTTCTGTATAACAAATAATTGTAGGTACCTACGTATGCGCTGTTCTGATAACTCTTCAGTTTTAATAGCAAACGATTGTATCGTTTCAAAGAACACAGTAGGTACCTATCACTGGGAACATTAACAAGATAATTAGTACTTACATAAATATTGGTTGTATTAAGTAGATTTAGTATTAGCAGATTGACCATCACCCAAAATGTTTTTTCTCTGTTGGGTGATTGGGTGGGATCAAATCAAACACATAACATGCAGCAAAGAAAACTGAGTGAAAATAGAACTTCAAAAATGTTTCCTGGGTCAAAAATATTTTGTGGTAGACCTTTTATGAAAAATAGATAATTTCGAAGTACCTAATTAAAAAATATTATATTTTTTTCCCGTTTCGTCCTATCTCATTCTTGCATTCCCATTTCGTTCCACCCATTTCTTTTTTCATTTATCGAGAACGGTAGATAAGTGCCGTGTAAGTAGGTACTTAGGTAAGTATTATTTTCCTGTTTCGCCTCAACAAAAATTTACAAAAAAATTAAATAAAAAAAAGGAAGGCACTCTAAATGAGGACTAGAAAAATTATAACTACACACTGTTTCACACCAAAAACCCTTGCCTTGTTTTTCTAATCTTGCACTAATCAAATTGTAGGTACCTATCTAAACTAAGGTAGGTAGCCTCAGGTTAAATATAAGATTGTGAACGATTTAACACCATACGAATAAATAAATTAAAAAAAAAACAGCTTAGAGATTTTGTTAGGTAGGGTTGCTACCTACCTAACAAAATCTCTCTCAAAATCTAGGTACCTACTAACTAACCTTCCTGCTGCCTACGACATCAGCTTTGCTAAGATATATAGGTACCTAAATACAATATATTATTATCAATCATTATTATTTACCAAGTTCCAATTAGTATAGCAATGACTTAGTAAGTAATTGTTTAAGTATTTAATTATATGTAGGTACATTATAAGTTTTGTGTCGCAAATAGTTCCTTCTTTCAATTTTTCAGATTTATTTAATTAATATCTGCTGGTTTTGTAATAATAAATGGTTAGGACGCGGAAACGCGCGCGGTTAGGCCTAACGGAGCGCCCGCCGTTGCCGACCGTAACACAGCATTTTACAATCTTCTAACGCCAATTTCTTCACAAATAATAACAAAATACTGATAAAACCACTCTTACCTTTGCAACAGATTTCAATTTCAATCCTTTGTATGAATCCAGAGGTGTTAACGTCAATTTTACACAAGTTTTAACACAAACACTGCACTGAGAATATTGTAACAATAAAATTGCTGTGCGTTCGGAATTGAACTCACAGATCCTAGTAACCACAATTCTTAGCGGTAAGGTTAGTTTTTCTGTACCACAACAAGAAACATGCTTTATATTTACGCAATTTGTCACAATCTCACATATTTTATTGTAATTTTCACAGACATAGGCGCGCGGACATTGACCGTCCCCGAATCCGAATCAGCTGTTGTAGGCGAGTGGAAATCGATAACTGGGAGGACGCAGTAAATGCACAATAACTACACTTTTCACTGATTAGGTAGGTACCTACTGAATAACTGATTTCACTATCCAATCATCCCAGCACAATGACTACGCCAGAAATGGAATAACGTAACAAAATTAAGAACCACGGCAACGTGAACAGTAAAACTGCAAGGAGCAATTCAAGTAAGTGAGTTTCACGATTTTTTAGCAATTATACAAAGTGTTTTGTTTGAGGATAACATTTGGAGAGGACATTTGGTTAGTGGTTCGCACGCTGTCGCGTTCGGTCGCGGACTGGCGGGGCCGGCGGGGGGCGCGGGGCGAGGCGCGGGGCGGGTCGCGGGCGGGCCGCTCGCTCCATGGAATGCTATTGTAGGCGAACTTGCCGAGCCGCCACTTTTTTCCCGATTCTGGTCAAACAAGTTTTGTATACAAACTGCATTGTAAGGATTCCGCCATTCTTCGAACGAAGCAACGGTCCTTCTTAACTTTGTATAAAGTTTCGTTGAGAACAGGACGTCAAATATAAAATTGTTTTGCGAAAATTTTAATTTGGTGACAACCCGTGAAAATAAAAGTGTAGGGTAAGTGCACCAATTACCGGAACAAACCAAACGCCCTATAAAATAGATTAAGTGACGCATCCCCGCGGAAAGGCCGCCGGTTCGAATTCGGCTCGATTCACTTTTGGTTCAATTATTTTGATTTAACTATTTTTTAAATATTTAATTAATGCTGCAATTAATAACCTATAACTAAATAACTAACTTATAATCTAGGTCCTACTTATAGACTATTGGTCAGTTAGATAGGTCTAACTATAAGTTTAAGTTTTCAAGTAGGTACCTAACCTACGTTAGGTAGATAACCCACTATACTACTGACGATGACGACTAAGATGATTTTTTATTTTTTATTTTATTTTATTGTATTAGGGAAACAAACAGTAAAATAATAATTATAAATATAAAACTTAAAATAGCACAGAAACCATTATGATGACATGTCATGTTCCAGAGTCTAGAATCTAGACTCTGGATACCTATTTAAAACTACTCTGATGTTCCTTCATAGATTTATACCTATATTACCTACCTAGGTAAATAAAGCATCGGTCGTCCAACATTAGCACTAGTCACAGCTAATCAGCCTTCCAATCCCATGGATTATTCCAATCCCACGAGCCGATCTATGGATATTTCTATTCTTAAAATGTATATGAACATTGCAAGTGCTATCAGGCGCTGAAGAAAACCCTTGGCTTAGTCAGCTCTGCACGTTTTGCCCATTTGGATGTAGGCTGATCCAACCCAACACCTAAAACCTATAGGTAATCCTAATACCATACCCATAAATTACAGGCTATAATCAATCTAAAACATGTATCTTAGGCACTACACACGTTCCCGTTTATAGGTGCTTGTAAACTGGCGACATTGTTTAAATCAGCGTACTGCAAAAGCCAGTTTCTTTTTTTTGATTGGTAGTAATAGGTACTACCTACCTACATTACAGATGATTATAGTAATCAAACATAATTTAAATCTCTACCTATCTCAATAGACAAAATATCTAACCACATTCAAGGTTAGAAGGGAACCTATACACAGTATTTGAACAGCGATAGCCGAACTTCCACGAAGTTGGATAGACTCGCTTTCAAGTGAGGCAGATAGATTGGACGATGTATGAGTGAAAAAGAGAAGGCAGAGTTTATTTCATTTATTGCCCTATCTAATGGGTTCGGAGTGGTTCGAAGCTTTGTATCGCAGACTGAAGAGATGAGATAAATTAAACTAACTGCAATCATCTTTGACCTCTTCTACTTATTTCTGTTAGGTGTACAATAGATTTATTACAAAATAATAAAGTTTGTATTTACATCTAAATTTTTTTTAAATATATGTAGGTAAGTCTGACTTAAACTGGTTATTTTAATTAAACAACTAGAAATTTCACAACCAAAATATGTTCTGTGAATACCTAATCTTACAAAGTAAGTAAATCCTAATAACAAACGTGATCAAATCTATACAGGGACTTTATATATTTCAACAAAGCCCAAATGCTCAGCTGACAAATGTTCGAATTCGAAACACTTACTGAAAGTCACTTCACACTTAGTTTTATTCGAGTTTGGGGTCTTCAAATTAGAATTTCAAGGAAGAAAAGAGATCCTTTTAAATAACAAGTGTCAAACGTTTCGGGCGACCGGTTAGCTTCGAAGAATGGCATGTCAACAGGTTGTACTGAGAATTCTTAAAGAGCTTCGAGTGCTAGCTCCTAATGAACTGTTATTATACCACCAACTTGGACGCATTTGAGGGCTTGCACGTATTTTAGGTAGATTGTTCGCTGCTTAATTTGGGAATAGATTAATTTTTAATAATAATTTTGCTTCTTTATAACTCTACACATTTCCAGATCTAGACAGTCAGAGTTAACTTGATAGTAGCTGATTTATGTACATAGCACTATGTGAATAATTTTGATAAATGATTAAAATAATGATTTTTTCAAATTAGAGGAAAAAGTCGGTGACTAGGTACCTAGGTGTTTTGGATGGAGTAGGCTTGCCCAGCACCTATACCATCCTCTTAGCCTAGTCAGCCATATCCACAGGAAAGACCAGGTTAATACGTGCGGAGCTGACTAAGCCAAGGGTTTCCTCACGATGTTTTCCTTTACCGTTAAGCTCGTGTTAATGCGCATATAAATTTTCCTAACGAAAAATCCATTGATGCACGGCTGGGATTCGAACCCACGACCTTCGGATCGAAAGTCGAGGTGCAATCCCACTCGGCCAACACGACTTCCTTAAACCATTAAAATAGCACTAAGATAATCTTTTCATCCTGCCTTTTGAGTATAACAAGAAGGAAAACAATAAAGAAAACCAGTCTGATCTCATGTCGAAGAAGATTATGCATAGTCGAAAGTAGATAAAAGAAAATAACAACAGTATGAACATTAAACTCTTGTTCCCGAATGTGTCAGTGCAATAAACCAACAATAGATGAATCACCAGATCCCGGAATACGGGCTCATTATGAGAGTAATGGGAGTCCCGTGACTTGGGAGACAATGTACAGTAGCGCAACGAAGACTTCTTAAAGTTTTGCAAAACGATTAGCACTATTATGCTGTGCTGACTACCAATAGAATTAATTTGATATGAAACACAATTAAATAATTATTTTGTACATCGGTGTATAAGTTGCATTTTCAAGAAACTTAGGTGAAAAAGTAATATTTAAAATAATTATTTTAGTAAAGTAATATTACTTACCTATTGATAAGTAGGTAGATATAGATACACCATAATTTTTCATTTTAAAACCACAATACAATGAATGTACAATCAGTTCAGCAATTTTCCCAAGTTACCATCTTATGTCTAACTGCATCGTTTCATCATGCGTGTAAGGAAATGTGCCCCTCTCAGTCTTCCCGAGAGATGGATCACTGTAGTTCGGTTACAATGGTCGGAAGCGAGGGAGTACAATGAGTGACGGATTGACGAGCATTCACGCCGAGACGAGACAAATCAAAGAATAGCCTTCCCGGTCGGTTCCTGGGAGCGGACGGGACAATATTGTGCGCAGGGAATCCCCCTTTGAATCTCAGCGCATTGTTATTTAATTAAATGTGGCGTTACGGCTGTTACTTTCGGCGGAGTAAGAGCTTTTGTAACCTAAAAGAGGAAAAAAAAACAAAAAAACCAAGGTAAACAAGTTCCTAGGACATTTTTAATCGGATCAAAAGAGGAGGTTCTCAATTAGGTTGTTAATGTTAACTTTGTTTCAAACTTTATTTTTTTCTCTCAAGCCTGCGTTATCCCATAAAACAATTATCAAAATCGGTTACCTAACCAAAATAGGTACCTAGAAAAAAATATAGTACCTATATACCTATATATCGTCTAAGAAAGGCACATGGTCAATCAACTCAGCGAATAAAATGTGTATTAGTACATTTTGTACAATACAGGCTACATAGATACAGACAGTCAGTAAAACCATAAAGAAAACAAATGCCGATAGCGTAGGTAATGAAAAATTGGCAAGGCTTGTAAAAATTCGATTCTTTACCCTATTTATTTCGTTTGAAGTAGGTAGGTATATTCAAAAAATGTGCCCGAAAACTAGGTAACATCATTAATATAAAATCAATGTTTATTTTAGAGAAAAATCAGTAATTTAATGTAATTAAGCTTTAATATCAGTGAAACCTGTCGGTGGCGGCAGCCAGCGGCGGGCGCTGGCGGGATCGATCCGCGACGTTGCCGCTCTGTGCGCGTTTGTTTGGGTTGCATGAAGCGGCAACGCATAGGGATCGCTACACGCTCACAACCAAAACTTACTTTATTTTCTCTAGTTTTATTTATCATTATTTTATTAAATTTTTACAATACATACAAACGTGGTTGGGTAATTAATATAGGTACCTACCTACCTACTAACATAATCTATACTAGGCAGGTTAGGTACCTACCTAGCTAGTGTATGTACCTACCTACTTATAGGATCCCATATTACTTATCTATTTTGATTTTACTGCAGTTATGGGGAAATAAATACCTAAACAAAGAAAAGGTTAGTTTAGCAGACCTAGTGGCATCTACCAGCCCTAAGAAAAACTAACTTTACTCACAAAAGATGATGAACTATTACTTAGTACAACACTTCCAACAAAGATGGCGCTTATTAATCTTCGAGATGATATGGCCCTCTTAGTGTAGTTAGGCAGAAAGTGGACAGTAGTATATAACCACTAGTTTATAATTGTAACACTTATAGGCAAATAAACATCTTGTGTATCTGGTTTTGGGTTAGAAGAAAGTAAAACAAAAAAGTTCATCACTCTCAAAGAGTTCCTACATTTTATTTATTTTGTTCTTTGAACTTTGTGACTTCATTCATTCACTCGGCACATCGTTACAACTGCCTTTGTGAAAGCGACGATCGAAAACGCTAACATTAATCAATTTTAGACTCTTGTTAATTTTATTAGGACTGAGAATTGATTGCTGTACCGTTTTCGATTGCAACTTGCAAAAAGGGCTTATTCATAAGTACATTTAGATCACATACAATCCAACACATTTTCTCGTCGAACATTACAATTCTAAAATATATTTCATTTCTAAATTAGGAGGATCACAAAGATTTGATAATAGGTGCCGAATACACGCTACAAACCACAATTTTGTACTCTCTAGCGAAATGCTTCAATGACTCATGACGGTCATACATTTAGCAAAATACTTTGAGAACAGCGAACTTATCACGAACAAATCTGACAGTCACCGCGTTAACGTATTCGAGTTATATTGCGCGTCAATGCCAGCTCGACTGCCAACCGTTGTAGTGTCACCGCGCAGTGTATCTCGAATACGCTAGCGTTACGGTACGTTTGCGATTGTCACATTTATTCGTGATCAAGGCACTGTTTGCTAAACTGCTACGTGCGATAGACAGGTAGGTCAGTCTACAGTCATAACAATCAGCATCATTATTATTAAGAACTAGCTGATACCCGCGACTTCGTACGCGTGCGAAACTTTCCACAAAAAATATCTGTCAAGCATACGATGAACCTCGTGCCAAACGCGGCTTTTGGTTTAGAGAGGTCAAGCTGTATCTAAGAATCCAATTCTTTCATTTCAATAAAATATAGCCTATGTTTCAATACGGAAAAAGGGCTTCTGAATGGTATAAGTTTTATTGAAATTGGTCCAGTAGTGTAGGCGTGATTCGCGAACAAACAAACAGACAAACTCGATTTTTGAAATCAGAATATTAATATTCAGTAGAACTGCATACCTATCTTTAATTATTTTTTTTCCATATCTTTAATTTTAGTGTTTGGCTTTTTACAGTTTTATAATAGTATAGATATTTTTTGTAATGCATCCTTACGCAAGTATATTTAACTTTCATTTTTAGGCTTAGCCCCCTATCTTATAAAACGTTAGAGTAGACATTATGTCCCGATTACGTATATTAAACAAGTAATAATGTCTACTGTGACTTTTTATAAGATAGATATTAGTATTTCATAGCAAAATAGCAGAATCGCCTCAAATTGGCAAAAGCTATTGAAACAAAAATCTTACGAGTGTTTGTTACTTTACTAAGCCTATATAACTGCATTGCTTTGTCTACCCTTGCATTAATGTCTTTTTCGACTTATTAATAATAATATAATTAATATTTATTTAAGTAGGTAATGTTTTTGTAAGAATAACTTTTTCTCATCATAATTTGATAGCAGGTACTCTCAGTTCACCAATAGAATCGCGCGTAGATGACGTGATATCTCTGACGCGATGCTATTGGTCGATCGTGCTTCTGTGTGAGGGTAGGTAAGGCAGTAGGCATGTTATGCCCTGAACTTGTGATCAAGTTTTAAAAAATTAAATGATCTAGGGAGAATCGATGACACATTTAGAACTCCTAAGGGAAAAACCTACCGACTTATAAAACCAACTAAGAGCTTGATAATACCTATCTATGAAGGTAGGTATTTAGGTACCTATATAGGTACATACAGGGTGTTACCAGACCACTTCCGAAAACGAAAGGGGGAGCTACAGCACACCAAAACCCAACCAAAAAAAAATCAGTTAGGTATCCTGAAAAATAATTATAGCCGGAGAAAACAATGTTTAAAGATTTGTATTTATTTCGCCAGCCCGCAATGTACGCATTCACGTAGGTAAGGTCGAGGCGTAGTACTATTATTTGTTCTGTGTCGTAAGTGCCTACTAACGTAGGTCGCTCGCACGTCGCGTACTTGAATGACCCGCGATGAACTCTCAGCTGTTCATGCTGTAGTAGACGTAATCTGCGTGCTGCGTGTACATTGCTGCTTTATTTATTTTATTTGTTTTTTTGCTTTTTTAAATGAGATAATTAGGCAGATATGTCTTATTATGTTGTACTGTGTGTATGTAACTAGAAAAAAAATTAAAAAGAGATGGTCAAGTAAATTTTTTTTTCGCGATTTTTTTCGCTTAATGTTTTCAGTATCATGGTCTGATTGGAACCTCCAAGTTTTCGGAAGTGGTCTGGTAACACCCTGTATAATTTTTTTTTTTTAGATAACTGATTCTATGAATTAACTACTTTTTTCTACATTTGTACGTATATTATAAAATCTTTCAACTGATATAAAGTAGTATATTAATTCAAAAATTGTAAATATTTAATTTGAAACGCTACGGAATGAAAGCTGAGACGTACCTACTTTAACTTTACCGATTGAAAAATCTATCACAAAAACGATTCTCAGTTTTCGGTGCGAGTTTCACTACTGAAAATAACTCTACTATGTCACACAACCAGGGGTTCTAAACATTTCCGCTAGCGGAGTACTCTAAGCACAAGTTTCTTGCGCAAGAAAATAGTCTGCCGAACAATCGCGTAAATGTTTTTATGGCACTTTACTTGAACTCTAATTTTCTTTTTTTTTACTTAGTCAGTGTTCGACAAACTCCGAAAAACGCTATACTTTAGATTAATAATGCTCCGTCCTTGTTTTTGACAAGTTTATAGTTCCAGCTTGCATTTTATCTGATAAATAGTGTTATTCGGAGTTAGTTCAACCGGACTTTAGTTAGGTAGGTATACGTACCTAAATGACAAAAACTTGCACAGATAACCTATATTAATATATACAGTAGCAAAACTCACACTTATACCAACTGACGCATAACGACAGTGCGATTGCTTAACTACTCTAGGCCATTTAAAGCTTTGGATCTTAAAATAAAGCATGGGAATATCCTAACTTGTACTGTTCACCTACCTAAAATAAATAGAAAGACTTACACTACTGCCTAGCTATCACGAAACGTTACTGTTGTAGTCACCACTCGAAACTAACTTCTAAGTTCATAGACATAGAGTCCGTTTCACGGCCTTTTATTTAAATTCGCGTAATTTTTATGGCTTCGACGAGCGAAATTTTATAAAAGAATATATAATTCTGTTATGCTAATACGGTTTGTCACAAATATTTATGGAACTTAGTATGATGGAAAAATAGAATTCTTGAAATTGGTTTGACATTAGTATTTGTATGGTTATTATATCATGTTATTAAAAATATATCATTGTATGATTTTCAACGCTCATTTAAAAATATATTATTAAGTATAAGTATCTTTCTCGAATATGGTTTTCAAAAATATTATTTAGAACAAGTTATCGTTAGGCTTTGACTTTACTTGGAATAAACAAAAGTAAAGTATTTTCTTTCTCGTTATGGTTTTACAGTAATACTAAGTAATACACATATGAAAATATAAATATTTCTACAACCTACAAACTGACAATTTGCATAAATACAGCTAGCATGAATTTAACGTGCTATCGTAAGAAAGAGCACGCAGTGTCCAATATGCCCGTTATCGATTTAATTTGTTTTTTCTACTGATCGATAGCGCAAGAAACTCGTGCTAGTCAACAAACGCTCAACTTTCAAAACAACCTTCTAATCGGAAGGTCACAGCTTAGAAAAATAAATGTTACAGGCGAGAGTGACCCACGCCACGGTTGTAGGTTCGAAACGCAACTAAAAGTAACTAAAACTAGTTCCGGACCCGGACGGGGTGTCCGGCCATCACAGCTCGCATCGCACAGCCATTATCCAACGACATCCATCACTCACCACCGTCTCTATTTACAGCGAGAGTAACTCTACAGTGATAGTTCTCACTAACTTTAAAGCGAGAAGGAGACTTCCCACAAACTCTACGGTGAGAAAGAGACTGACTTTACAGTGATTAGGTGTGAGAATTTTCAATACTCTACGGCGATAGAGAGAGAAATACTACAGCAAGGGACTTCTCACTACCTCTACTGGGGCGAGATGTCAAATTCTACAACAACTGAGAGTTTTTTAGTAACACTACAGCGGCAGGGAGGGTATGAAATATGGCTTCGTTAATTCCCTGAAGACGACAAACTGGTAATGCTACCACTGGTTGTGGTTACAGCATAAATGAGAATTTGATTTAACAGTAAATCTCTCACTTCTCTAAAGGGAGAAAGAGAGTTAACTAAACAGTGAGAAGTTCACATTAGACTCGCGTCGATAAATTCGCACAAGAGGGAACGTATTTACAATGTCCTTAACGTCACTAGGTCCATTCACACATGACCAGGCGCGAGGGGTGCTAGTCTTTTATCTTGAAGCCTCTCATCAGCGGCCAACAAACGGTCCAACTCCTCATCCTCGTAGAACACCACGAAGTGTTCCGGCTTCGCTACTGCTTCAAATATCGAGCACACCGAAGGCTTCACGTTGTAGAAGTATAAAGGTTGACGGCGCGCGTGGAAATCAGCTGTCAACTGGTCTATGCTCGTCGCAGCCGTGTAATCAGCGCTATAGATATGCGTGCATTCGATTACCACCGGCACGGAGTTACTCGCAGCTGTTTTCGTCACCAGCCTTCTGACGTAGTCTACTGATGGGAACATGAGGCACCGGTCTGGGGTGATCATGAGGTATTCGACCCCTACTTCGGTTCTCAGCAGTTCGACGGAGAACTTGGGGCGTGCTGCGTGGTAGAGAATGAAGATGATGTTGACGATGACGCCGGTGAGGATGCCGAGCTCGATGGGCAGCGTCAGGCACAGGATGAAGGTACCCACGCCAGGAACTAGATCCAGCTCTGGAAAGAAATATGCTGTTTAGAAACGGGTAGTGCAATTGTGAGGAATAGGAAAATGAAGACACTAAAGACAAACAAACATAACAATAAAGGTGGTTGTCTGAAGAATCTGAAGATTCCATCTAGAGTGGCTGAACAATTTAGTTATCCGTTGACACCACTCTAGTCGGTCTACACAAAAGTCAATTTGTCAAAAATGACTAACTAATCTTTGCAGTGTTGGTTATACCTTATGAAGATGTACAATAATTTTAAACACAGGTTTGAAACTCACTTTTCGCCCGCCACATCGGCTTGATAACATTGTACTCCACCATGAACAAGATGGCTGATATGATGACCGCAGCCAAGGCCGCCTTCGGGATGAACTCAAAGTATTGTGTGAAGAACTGCAGCGCCAGGATTACCATTACACCTGAAATCATCAAACAAATGAGATGCCATGGAATTACGAGATTTGGGTTTACCCAGTGGTGGACCAAACTCTATTAACTGGATCAAGTCTCTCTCAAACCGAAATCCTGGATCCGCCAGTTTGTTTAAGGGTAATCTTCTAAATAAACTTCATTGATATTAGTATCCAAAACTTACCAGTATACAATCCATTGAACGTAGTCCTCACTCCTGATCCGTTAGCTACCACAGAACGCGCTAACGACCCTCCACCAGGGTACGCCTGCATAAACGAGTTGGCAATTCCAGCAACGCCCATTGCAATCATCTCCTGCGTGGCGTCGATGGTTCGTCCATCGGAGAAGGCCTTGCAAATCGCAATATCTTCCAGTAGTACGATAAGGGGAATTACAACTAGACCAGAGCCCAGTTCAGAGACCATGTCTAGGAAGTCAGCGGTGGTGTTGTCAGCTCGCACGTATGAGAATGGAGGCAGTTGGGGAACTGGTACTCCTGAGGGGATCGAACCTGGAATACGAGGTACATCAGGTTAGATTTGTGATGATGAGTATTACCCACGAGGTTTTTTTTCCGTAACTAAGATTAGGTAAGTACCTAAAGATTAGGTAGGTTAAGTATGCAGTCAAAAATGTTACAAACTAATTCTTGACTACATGGGTGACGGTAGTGAAATGTAGTGGAACGATAATGGCATAACTTAGGCACACTAGTTCACCTACTAACTCAGTACAACTAATCCAAACTAGTAATGAATTAAATGTCCTACTTCCTTCTGATGTAATGATTATGGCGTATCTACTGTAACTCAGTGACTCTACGTTACTAACCAGTCCGAATGTTCTCCGCTTGAGCGTAAAACAGATAAATTAACATCAGTATCCAATACAATTCCTGATAGAATAGGGTTTTCTACCATCCCAGTGGTAAACTAGCATAGTTTTTATACCGACCTCCAAATGATGCCGATGGCACTGACCGACTTTTGCACAACAGTAAGCTAAATCAAGAGGTTATCACCTCCTAAAGGATTTTCAAGAAAAAATAATATGGGGACAATTTTGATCTCTTTTCAAGGGTAATAATAGGCATTTACGTCTATTGAAGATGATTTATAGATCGTCAGGAGGCAACCTATGCCTGCACTTAACAGGACACTGCAGTGCCTGGGACAATGTTTTAGATGGAGAAGGCTTTTCAAGGGTAACTTACAAATAAGTGAGTAGATATCTCAACTTACCCATAAGTTTGACAGGCGAGTTCCCCTCAGAGTCTATGAACCAGTATCCCAGCACCCCGGTGGCAACCACCACGATGGCGTTCCGGCAGCTGCCAACCATCCACATGCATTTGGTGACCACCTTCTGCCGCGTGCTGGGGCCGTCGTCTTCCTTCTCGCCGAGCTTTATCATGCCGATTTTCTGGAAGATGCAGTTTTAGGTGAGGATGTGGAAGAACAGGTAAGTATGCCAAGACTTTGTCAAAATTAGAAGGTATGGTCAAAATAAAAAGATGGGAGAGAAGCACAACATGATTTTGACCAATCCGGTCGGTAGATAAGCTAGTGACAGGCATAAAATTGTGTAATCACTTATGCCATATACGTGAAATTAGTGAAATTACGGGCAACACGGCAAAGGCCATTCAGACAAGATTTGAATTAAAACGCTACTTTTAAGTAGGTAGTTAATTACCTAGACCTTAGAAAAGGACCATTTAGCAAAAGTCATAGAAATTTATGTCTATTGCAACTTGCCTAGAACTCCAAAATTTGCAATTATAGTTATAACTAGAGAAAGGAAATCTAAAGCCTAAAATACATACCCGCATGATGAGAAGCAGCGCTATACAAATAAAGCCGAGTACAGGGTCCCATAACCTCGCGTTGTGCAGGTTCTTGAAGATGGATATCCATTGCTGCAGGAACGTGTCTCCCGTTATAGTGATTGCGAACAGATCCTACAAAGTAAAGGTATTTAGGTAATTCAAAAGGCTATGGGTCTATGTAAGTACTGCTTTCTAAATCAAAGTTTTAGATTTAAAACACTTCTAGATCACCACAAGGTTCTGGTGCATTGGCCCTGATATAGACATAGTTATTACCCGCTAAAAAGCCAACGTGTAGAAAACAAAACAAAAAAAATTGTTTGTTTTGGGTGTTTCATTTAAGTACCTTGACTTGTGAAGTAGCGATCATGAGTGCCACTGCCGACGTGAAGCCAGAAGACACCGGTCCAGAGACAAAGTTGACCAGGAAGCCGAGCCCTAGCACGCCCATCAGCAGTTCCACGATACCAGCGAGCAGGGTCAGTAGAATGGCTTTTTCGACTACTCCACCAGCCACCTAGAAAAAGAAAATAGCCTTATATCACCTGAAACAGATAGTTTCACGTAAAGTCTAGATTATTCGTATGCCTGGTAGGTTAAACACAACCCTAGAACCAGAAAAAAAATATTGGAAACGTTCAGAAATCTGTCTACTTCGGGGATCGGAGTTTTATACAATCCAGTTAGGTAGATGCTGTAGATCACACATGAGTTTTTATACCTTAGGCCCTAAAGCTAGGGCATCGCCTTACCTGCCACGTAAGAAGAGAAGCAATAGCAGTAGGCCCCGCAGGCACAGCCCGGCAGCCTCCGAGGACGATGTAGATGAAGCAGCCGAGGAAGGAACCGTAGAGACCGTGCTGAGGAGGCAGGCCAGCGATGTTGGAATACGCGAGCGACTGCGGAATGACGGTCAGACCGACCGTCACACCAGCTATGAGATCGCCTATCGCTTTTTCAGAGTTGTATCTGCAAGTTAAGTCATTTTTGATTGCTGAAATGTGTCTGGTAAAGAGCTAGACGGATACAAATCATAAACAAGTATATCTTCGGTTTTAGTAACAGAAGATAATTCTTCAGAAGGAACTCCTTGGCCGCTCGAAAGCTTCTGGCTATACTGTCATGACCGTGAAAAGATTGTACCAAGTCATTCAACTACAAGAAACTGTAGGCAGTCAAGTGAGTTTTGCAAAGAAGTATGCCTCAGAAATTATAAACCTATTGATAATCAGAAGGTATAGGTTGGTGAACTTACTGTGGCATCCAAGCAGTAATGGGCAGTCGTTTATGGAGTGTCTTGCGGTTGAAGCGTCGCTTGAGAGCGGCCCGCCACCCGTCACGCGACGTCGAGTCCGATACTGGAAACAGGAAAACTTTGTAATATCTCGCAAGCAGCTGATAAACCATACAACTAAGTTATAATTGCAAAAGGACTACGATGTTTGTAACGCAATTACCTACAATGTAGCGACGGAAACGATTTTGAAGAAACTAGAATCATAAATATTGGGCTTGGTATTGTATTAAGGGATTTCACTGTACCTACAAGTATTGTAACTCAGTATTTAGACTGCATTAGATCTGGCTGGCGTATGATAATTTAAAACAGTGCTGAATGATCCACGCAAGGTGCTAACTTAGCCCACATTTTGCTGATTCCAGACAGAATATATATTTTGCATTCTGGTGCTCAGCACTTTGGTACGCCATAAAATGCTGTCCTACAATGCCAATGAATAACCCTATTCGCTGACGCGTAGATGAGACACGCACTGGCGTTTGTTTCATTGAACCTTCCAAATATTATGTTTTCTAAGGATTCTCTTATCATAATAAAACATCATAATTGCACAAATAGCTACTTACAAAGTCTTTGTTACGTTTTATATTACGGAAGATCAAGATCTTTATCTTTTAGTCAGAGGTTAATAACACTTAAGAAATATAAAGGATGACCTCAAACTTAGATTACCTGTGTTAGATGAGACACCCGAATGTGATACACGATTGATAGTCTGGGTTTGAAGGAATGTACCATTACACACAGAACTTATGACTAGAGAAGAATGCTCATTGCTTAGCTTAACTACAGACAGACGAGCGTGAGCATTGACTCTCGATGTAGCAAACAGCATCTTGAGGAGACTTCTATCACGTGATGGGCTATCCTTTGATCGTGTAAGATTTTTCGTTGAAACTTTAGAAACAGTGGTCTCACTCAAATGATCTCATGCGAATCAAAGCCATCAATATAATGACACGGATCTTTGAATAGTATAGAGTAAGGAGTGGATCCCACCCAATTCCAGTAGGAATCAAACCCGCATTCTGTCTCAGCCACTACCGATAGCGAAAGTTAGTAAGATTCGTGCCACCAGCGGCCAAGTTCAGGGTCGCATGGTGCGGGCGTGCCGGAGCATGCGCTTGCGTAAGTCTATTGCACCACCACGTGCGCGTATCACCGTTTACCTAGTGTTTGTTTATTTTATTAGGTACCTGTACCTATGTACGTACATACTCAGTAGATCATCGAACGAAGAAACTGTTACTTCTACGTGTTTTTGATGACGGTTCTCTCTTGGAAGATTTTGGCCCATAACTTTTTATTCTAGAGCTGGATTGCTCTGCCGTTTTCATAATTTTAAATATAAAGGTACTAAGTTAAAGGGGCAGCACATAGTGGTGTGTAGTGTAGGTATCTATGGTAGGGCTCCACTCTACGTCGAAAACTAGATTGTGGTTTATTCTGTCTAGGTTTGGTCGTGTCTATGACCAACGACACCTTGATCGTTGTAATTCTTCTCAAGAAAACTTCTGTAAGATCACGTCGTTTCTACTTTGTTGAGATGTATTATTATGTCAGTTTTGGGCGCTTTTACTTCTTCATAATCATCATCATTTCGCCTCGTTTCCACCCATTGAGGAGGCCTCCTCCTTACTACATTCTTTGCGACCTCTTGCGAGTCATATCCATTGGTTACCTACCAGCTTATTCTGTGATTTCTGGCGAGTGGTCTACTCTACCTACCGTCATTTTATTTTGGACGTGTACCTACGTACTTACCTACCTACCTAATAGATACGATAATGCGCAGACATTGTGGGTGGCGATTGGGGCGTACTTAGGTAAGTAGGTAATGCTAACAACAGTTAAAATGTGTGATCTCATTGTTGGATCATGTATATTTTCAATGAATTTAATGAAAATTACAAAACACACGTGCACACGTGCACAAAGGACTAGCTAGGTAAGTACTTCCACCACTGAAGACTAGTTTTAATTTAAAACTATTCCACTTTTGAGCACCAATTGGTGCGCAAGTATGTTAAACTTTAATACTTTTCGAAAAAAGTGCGTTAAAAATAATAGTCAATCGAGAATAATCACTGCATGCGCCAGTGTGTCGCATGTGTGGTGGCGAGCTAAGTGTCCTTACTGAATTTTCTCTTTACACTATTTAGAACTGTTTAGCTGTATGTAATTGGAACGCTGGACTGGTTCCTATTAGCACACGCAAGTGCTTAAATAAATCAATTGACGTAGCCTTGCAGGCCTTCTTATTGTACGCGCCTTCTTATTGTACACTTTTGACACTTGTTACTCGTCGTACCTCTCAGGAAGAGATAATAGTCATGCAGAAATGTCAAAACTTGAAGATCAAAAGCGCGCGGTATGTCTAATGCACAAACAGTGCGACGCCAATACAAAAAAAAACATTACCTACCACAGATAATGCAATAGTTCAGAAAATGGTGCAAAATGCTTACCTACATTTTGACAGAACGACATGACAAATATCTCGCGTGCGCATCCTAGGCCCGCTGACTAAGAACTATGTACATGAGTTTTCTCCGTGTCGTAGGTAAGTGTTATACCGCGTGCACACTATGCCCATGCCGCTGCCGGCATTAATGCCGCTTAGTGAGAATAAAGGCGATGTTGCTGTGGCAATAAGTCCGCGGCATGAACGTCGCCATACAATCCGGCAGCGGCAGGGGCATAGTGTGCACGCGATATTAGAAACGACAGATCATCGGTCCACCACATCGAACCCTACACCACTGACGTCACTGTCGTGTGGTACTTACGTATGTAGTCATTGCTGGCGTGCTTGTCATCGGGAGGTGGTAGCGATCCCGATGACGCGTTGTGTTTTCTCCGAGGAATCATTCTGCAACAAAGAGCTTTATTACATGCGGAATAAAATAATGCTTTTTTAACCAACTTAAAAAAAGAGGTTCTCAATTCGGTTGTACGCTTTAGTTAAATTAAAATTAAATTAAATATTCACGGACACTTAACACAACGCCTTCTAGTCCGAAACTAAGCAAAGCTTGTACGATGGAAACTAGATGGCTGATAGAATACATACATACATTTTTTTTTGTAAATACATACTTATAATACATAGAAACACCCAGACACAGAACAAACATCTATGTTTACAACACACAAATGTTTGTTCTCGGTGGGGATCGAACCCACGACCCACAGCACGGAAGGCAGAGCTGCTACCGACTGAGCCATGACGCCTGTCAAAGTCAAAGTTTGCACAACTGTTCAGTCAGTCACGAGGTTATTTGCTCTGAACAAATTGTCACAATCAGCTGTTTTCTTATACAATTGTTTGATATTTATACTTTAAAATACCTAATAAAGCGTCTATCATGAATAGTAATTAATAAACAATGATTTGCTGTTTATAGCCTAATTTAAAATTGTACTAGGTGTAGGTGGCGACTCCATTGTTAGGTACAGCAAACTAAAATTATCTAAAAATATATAAGAAGATCTAAGTATGTTCAAAGTTCAAACTAAGGTCCTAATTAGCATACCACTGCAATAACATCAATCGGACTGAATTTTTCTGATTGTTAATGAATTTGACTTAAGAAAAACAAGTGCTCGCTTATTTGACGTTATTTAATTAAAATGTACGTTATTAAATTAAAAAAAAGATTATTTGTCGACCACGTCATTGCTTAACATCAGGTGAAATTGTGGTCAAACGGTTGCCTATATTGTATAAAAAAAAAAAAATTTTAGGATTGAAGTATACAAAACATAATACTTTAGTTAGTTTTTAGTTACTTTTAGTTAGTAAGTGTCAAACAACAGAACCATTGAAACTGTTAGTCGATGAAAAAACATGGGATAACTATTGTACAAAATATAAAACGATTTCTATGATTTGGTTAAAACGTTAGGTGCTTTGTGTCTTAAATTTTCCCATAGTGTTTTGTTTATACGGTTGACCTAAAAGTGAATGTTAAGTCTTCGTATTAAGTAGCAGTTAGTAACTTCATTAGTACCCTAAGTAGCATTCAGCCAAGTTTTTTAAAAGTAATATTCAAGAGTATACCTACACGCTTCCGATTGATACTGATTTGGATCAGTTGAGTTTGAGTTATCTATAAATCGTTTGCAAATGTTTGCAGATAGCTCAACTGTTTCATTTGTATTTAATAAAAATGAAAATTCTGTATTAGTAGTTTTCTTTGTAAAAATAAGTAGGTAAGTAAGTATATACGTACTTCACGCATCGTGTACAATATTATTGTAAGTTTACTGGAAGCAGCGATAAACTCAATACATAATGAGTTTTCTCACGGCTCTAGTAACTGCTACTTTAACTGTGACTAAAGTGGTAGACGGCACGTCGCGCGTAATATTGTCTGAATAGTGATGTTACCCGAGCCCGAAAATGAAGCCGAAATTTTCGGTTTCGGGCCGAAACCATGCTTTTTGGTGTGGCGTACCGGCACACCTATCGAAGGTACGGCACCAAAACTTCGGTGACTGAATTATCGGTCGTAGTAAGTGCTCATATCATAGTCCCGAACTCGAATTTCGAGTGGTGCGTAGCCATTTGCAGCCAGCATACGACGTACTTTACGTACGTTAGATTGCATTCGGCTTTATTTTTTCGTTCTACGTAAATCTTGAAAATTCAAATAAAGTCAAATCAAATAAAGTTTTATTGAGCACTAATAGGTAAATCTGTATACAAAAATATGCCTAACAACAATATTAAGCTAGGCAGTTAGATACTAGACTATAATAGGTTAGGAGCGTCAAGAACCGGACTAAATTATCTGTATCCCGGTTCTTTGCGTCTTCCGTCGGACAAAAGGTTATGTTAAAGATCATAGGATCAATTTAAATGTAGGTAGCATATACTCAAGCGTAGGTACAATAGGTGAGTGGGCTCAAAGTGCGTATTAACTATACGCTTTTTGAGGTTTGAGAAATTGCGTTAGTGAATGTAAGAATTTGTGAATGAGTGTTGTACTTGAATTTCGAAAGAAAATACTAAAAACACAAACTACGCAGGCGAATATCTTTTACCGTCATTTATTTTTAAGTCGAATAAAAACTGTTTTTACAACTACCTATGTGGCCGAATTTTCGGCTTGCAGATCACTTACACATCACTAGTGAGTAACAGTCGATTACCTGTCAGTTACTACACTTTTAATTGCCTATTCACGCGACCTAACCTATCCTATTAGACACAGTTTTTGCGAGGCTGGTTTTAGAAGATTGGATTTCAGGTTAAATCTGTTTTACTTAGACACAAATCAGACACGCTACATTAAAACGATTAATTATGCTTTTAGTAAATATAATTTTTTTTATGATAAAAGTAATGGAACAAGCTGATAGCTCACCTGATGTTAAGTAGTAACTTCTGCCTATAACAATGCATTACCTCACAAAGCAAGTTCAATGAGGACGTGCCCTGTAAGACAATGCACTGCGTCCATCAATCTGAGACGTAAAGATGTTTAAGTCTCATGTGCCTGTAATTACACCAGCGCCCTTACCCTTCAAACCGGAACACAGCAATGCGAGCATCGCTGCTTGGCGGCAGAAATAGGTACGGTGGTAGTACTGAACCCGGACGAGCTCTCACAAAGAGCTCTACGATTTCTGAACTGACAAATCGATGTAAATCGGGAAAGAGGAAACTTTGTAACTTAAGTGTTTATTGTGAATGTGTTACATGTCATATAATGAAATCAATATTTCATTGTAAAGGCTCGTATGCTAATTCACTGCTCAAGCACTGATCCGGACTCGAGCATAGATTTTTGTATGAAAATTTTTACTCAAATCTATGCTTGAGTAACGATTTCTTTATCAGCATACGGACTTAAGTGTGTTAATTATTTCTATTAATGATTTTCTTTCTTATTATGAAACATGTTGCCCCAAAGTTTTACTTTTTAAATCACAAGAATCAGTTTTGAACATCTTCAACAAAGTTGATCTAGTTACATTTTTTCATTCAAATGATCTCTCTTTCTCTCTCTCTCTTTGTCTCTTTGTACGGTGCCCCAGCCGTACACAAGCTAAACTACTTCATGCTAAAATAACCTATATCATAAATAACCCACAATGTTAGTATTTTTCTAAAATCGTGTAATTTACAATTTCCGTATTTTATTCGAGTTATTCACGTTATTGTTAAAATATTCGTCTTATAGATTCAAAGCAATATCGTACTAGTAATAGGTAAGTACTTAGTAAAAAAATTAGTTTGTAATTGCTTAGTTAGGTACCTATTTAGATGTCTATGAGTCATTGAAACTGATTTAAATGAAATCGAATGACACGATGTATTTCGTGGAATAGCAAATTGTTCGCTAATATAAGATAGAATACCTACCTAATTTTATGATATGTGAACGCGTAGAGTGAGAACCTACTGAGCACCGTTAGTCTAGTGGTAGCAACCCCGTCTTTCGATCCTAAGATCGTATGTTCAAATTCTGTGGTGCACCAATGCTTCTACTCAGACAAACATGACAATGTGCTCTCAAACGGTGAATAAAAACATCGTGAGGAAACCCGCGGCTTAGTCAACTCCGCACGCATTGATGTTGTATTTCCTGTGGATAAGGCCGACTAGGCTGAGACGATGGTATAGGTGCAACAAGCCTGCTCCATCTAAAGCCCTGAAAACCTAACACGAATTTTCACATTCATAAAAACCACTTTACACACATTTATTCCAATGGCTCAATGGCTCACACTTTATGTTACGACCTAAGTATTATTGGTTAAAATTCCACCAAAATTAAACAATAATCAAATATAACGCGAGCAACGCCGCGGGAGACGGCTAGTACCATATAAAAACTGTGAATCTAAGATTAATAAATAAATGTAAGTATGTAAGTGATGTGAGCGATTCTGTGTTTCCTTCGAGCCAAGGCGTTTCGCAAGGCTTTCTTGAGCCCTTTGTGTATTCGTTGTATTTTATCTCTGAGATGACAATGTCATAGTTTATGTACATTGCGTTGTGGCGGTAATTTTATTTTATTTTAATAATTTTTGGAAAACTAACAGCTAGGTACAGTAGGAAGATAGACATAATACAGTAGACTGAAGGCCAATTAAAAGTTTCCACATATAAATAGACTACAAGAAATTACAAATTAGAATTTTGAGGAGAAATTTAAATTAAAAAAAGCATACTAATGAAAAAAACAAGAAAAAACTAAATATTATTAAAGAATTTGCCACTGAGTAAACGCTTAAGTGCAGCTAATGAGGTATTAAATAAGTCTACATCTACATCTGCCTTGATCAAAGTATTAAGCAAGTTGCTAGCCCTAATAATGAAAGCATTTCGCCTGTAATTAGTCCTAACCACGGGAACATGAAGTACATTGGGTTTTCTTAACAAAGCCGTATTAGTGCGTAGCCCAAGTAGTTGTAACAGCTCCGCGGGCAATCCACCGTAAAATAAATTATTTCAGAACCGTATGTTTTTAGTAAGAAATCAGTACGTTGAGATTCATTTTAATTATTGGTACTTATACTTAATAATATTATCAAGATAATGAATAAATAATTTTGGTGCTAAGTGTATAAGTGTGAACAGAGGGCCTAGTACGAGTTTCCGTGTGTAAATCTGGTGTGAAACGTCTGACGCCCAGCACACCGGTGGGCGCTGATTTGTATGGAGACACTGAGCGGATTTTTCCAGAAGCTTGGTCTACACCAAGCCCGTACTCGCATGTCGAGCTTCTCACAGAATCCGCTCAGTGTCTCCATACAAATCAACGCCCACTGGTGTGCTGGGCGTCAGACGTTTCACACACACACTATACACTGTAAACTTGTACTAGGCCCTCTGTGCACTATTTGTTTCACCAACAAAAAAAAGCATACTTACCAACATACCGTAAAGTACAGTTGAGAGCAAAAATTCCGGGTCATTATAAAAACTTGAATCTTGTGAAAACTATGAACACTAGCTTAGTAAAATATATTGTGTTTGATACATAGTTTATAACACTTCTTAATTATATAGTTGTAGAAGATCTATCGATAAAGATTTCCAAGATATTCAAGTTTTTATAGATGACCCAGAACTTTAGCTATTGAGTGTATTTCGGAATATTGTTTTGCTATACTTTGATGACGGCAGCAAGGTGAGATATCGAGCGCGTAGATGACACGAGATAAACATCTCACGAGATATCTCACGGTATCTCGAGTACCATGGGCATATGTAATTTCACATATAGGTAAGCACTTACGCCTAAATCCATAGATATGTCTATCTATACATCAATCAACATTTTTTTTATTGCTACTTCTTCGTGATGAAATTGTCTTGATCCGATTTCATAAAAGAATAGTGTATTTTTAACCGACTTCAAAAAAGGAGGTTCTCAATTCAGTTGTATTGTTTTCAGTAGTTTGGCAGTTAAATAGTGTAACTGGAAAAAACACGTCAACCCGTACACGACATTGCGTATTTTGCTTTTCTGTGGTGTTTACGATCAATAGAACAGTTTCAATGAACTGATATCATCATTTGAAGATAAAGGCGTATCAAATTGCAGTCGGTTTTTCCAGTTTTTTAAAACTTATAAATTACTAGCCGTCTCCCGCGGCGTTGCTCGCGTTCTACCCTTTAGAGTGTGACGTTTCAAAATTCCTTTCTTAGTGCGCCCCTACACTATATAAGGAACCTACCCTCCAAATTTCATACCTCTAGGACTTATAGTTTAGGCTGTGCGTTGATTCTCTGTCAGCTTCAAAAGAGTTTTATATATATTGATGATATTGATGATAATGATGATGATTTATTGTAACTATCTCAATACAGTGCAAATTTAAACCTCTGAAAAGCTAAACCAATTTCAATGCTACACTGTGGTGAATGAAAACGATGCCACAGGAACCCACTTATTCTACAAGTAAGTAGGTATACACTTCAGATTTTGTTAAAGAAGCATTGCCCTTTGAAAGATTTACTAACTTTTGTGAGCATAGTGGTGGGAACAGCAAGATTGTTATTGATCTGACTGTAAGTGTTGTAGGGTATTATCGTTTGCAACGGTTTGTAAATAGCTCAACTGTTTCATGTGTATTTTGTAAATATTGTAAATACTGTATTAGTTGTAACTTTCTTTGTGAATATATTGTTTTTACGGTACCAGAGCAGTGATTTACCTTTTACACAGCCTTATCAAAACCAATTATGTTTGTACTGATGTGAGAATAGTTATGTTATTTAGGTAAGTGCCAAGAGATCTGAGAGGTGTCTACCGTGCCTGGAGATAAAATCGTTTCTATTTTTTTTAGTTTTATTTAACACTAGCCGTCTCCCGCGGCGTTGCTCGCGTTAGAGTGTGACTTTTTTAAATTACTTTCTTAGTGCACCCCAACACTATATAAGGATACTACCCTCCAAATTTCATACCTCTAGGACTTATAGTTTAGGCTGTGCGTTGATTCTCTGTCAGCTTCAAAAGAGTTTTATATATTTAACATAAAAATGCTGGTCATCTCCGTCTTGCGTTACCCTTTTCATGTAAAGTTAATCAAGTTATCGCTACAATGTTTTTCCTTTTAAATACTGTACGTTACTTATTTTACTTATTAGTGTTTAGGTATGACACTGTTATTTCAAATTGTAAATATTTGTAAACACACCGACTTGGTAGGAGCTTAATTGATCGAGTGAGCGAAGCGAACGCGATCTTAGTGATAACTTGGACAAAAATGCTTTGTATGTTTGTTCGACGAGATCTTTTAAACCGCTCATCCGATCTTCATAAAATTTAGTAGGTATACGGATAGTACTCTTAAGTTTTACTGGTTTGTTAAATAAAGTAAATCGGTCAAGGGGTTGGAAAGTTATGAAGTTCCAAAGACCTCTACGAACAAACATACAAAGCATTTTTGCCCAAGTTGTCACGAGATCTCAAGTCGGGGGCGAACTACTAGTAATTTATAATTACATATATACTACGATATTATTTACCTACTTAGTTCCTCATTACACATTTACGTTGCAAACTCTTATTATGTACTTATGTTAGTAAGCTACTATACCAACTTAACTATAAAGCTAATTTCAACTATAACTATTTGTTTCGTCTCAGATGATAATGGAAATCTTTAGCTCACTCATATCAAAAACATTTTTTAGCGATTCATATAAATTATTTATGTAGGTAGGTATACATATTTATTATTAATTTTAAACACATCTATACTAATATTATAAAGAGGAAAGGTTCGATTGTTTGTTTTTTTTGCAATTGAATAAGCTCCGAAACTACTCGATTTGAAAAATTCTTTCCCCGTTGAGAAGCTACGCTATCCCCGGGTGAAATAGGCTAAATCACATTTAAAAAAAAAATAAGGATCCTTATAAAACTTCAATAATGTAAACCAAGGTGCAACATGACATAAAAAAAAATAAATTTTGTTTAATACCCGAGCGAAGCCGGGACGGTCCGTTAGTTTAAAATAATATGGGTTATTGTTAAAACTTGTATAACAAAAAACTTGTTTTATAAAAAATAGCACAGTCTAAGATAGTTATTATTCTTACAACTTTCAGGTTTTTTTACGCTGTTAAACAAATAAGTTTATTTTTAAAAACCGGTAATATTTGCATATTATATCACTCTACTACTGTTTGGTTGTATTGTAACTAATAAATAAATATATTATGCTAAAGGCAAACTATAGATTGAATATAATTAAATTACAATTATTAAAAATCTGAGACAAAATATTAAAAAATATATATATTATTAAATTATTACATGTATTTAAAAAAAAA
Organism: Eulithis prunata; assembly: GCA_918843925.1. Classification (NCBI taxonomy): domain Eukaryota; kingdom Metazoa; phylum Arthropoda; class Insecta; order Lepidoptera; family Geometridae; genus Eulithis; species Eulithis prunata. Next base: position 653,722 of record OU974014.1, on the reverse strand, counting down.
TATTATTCCTCCAAACTTAATGCGTAAGTATTATACAAGTTTTCAAATTCTAAAATCGTTAAAAAAAATGACTTTTCAGAGCTTTTTCCTTCCTTATAATTTTGTATACTCATTATCCCTTTCTCCTTTATGACTATTAATATCCATCGTGTAATGAGTATGAAGTATATTAGAATTAATTAACACATTTTTAGAACTATAATTAGTTGTACAATAATTTGGTAAGTTTAAAAGATTTTCAGTCATAAATATTGAGTTATAATATTTTTATCATTTATTTAATTAGCACTCAACTTTCGCTATGAAAGTTGCCAGCGGCGATGTTAGTCTAAACGGTAGCACTTAGCACTGATTGGATTACCGAAGCTAACACATACCTATAACTACAAAATACTCTTAGTCGGTTAAGTGTGTAACATGGTTTTTAAATGGTTATATCACTAAACGACGGCTTCCTAACATTTGGTGATAACAGTGGCATGCGTCTGACTCAAATTACACGCTTGTACAAAAATACTGTGAGAAGTATTATTTAAGTGCATGAAAAATGCATACCTACCCCAAAAACGTACCTTCTATGACGAGGGTAAGCGCTACCTGAGGAACGTCTCACCCTCTGCGTAAGCAGGTGTCTCAAACTAGTTTTTTTTACATTCACTTTAGTACACTTTCGACTCACTTGTAAGGGTCTTGCCGGTTGTGGCGGTGTCAGGAGTGCATTTGCCGACGGTCGGCGAGCTGGAGGGAAGTCGTGATAGTCGACAGGTTGGCGGTTACGCGGACGCGCGGGAGACGTGTGTGCGATAGCGCGGTCGGGGCGCGACTGAGGTCTGCTGACGGCGGCGGCGGCGGCTGCCCTGGCAGCTGGGGACGAGATGCGCGCGCGGAGGCTGTGGGATACCCTGCCCGCATAGATTGCGTAGCAGTTGTATACAACTGTGTTGCCAACTGGTTTTGCTTGGTGCCATTAGATATTAGTTTTATTGCTACACTAGCCGTCGCCCGCGGCGTTGCTCGTGTTCTACCCTTCAGAGTGTGACGTTTCAAAATTCCTTTCTTAGTGCACCCCTACACTATTATAAGGATACTACTACCCTACAAATTTCATACCTCTAGGACTTATAGTTTAGGCTGTGCGTTGTAAGTCAGCTTCAAAAGAGTTTTATATATATTGATGATTCTTGAAACCATGCTTTCTTATTAGGAAGTACTAGAGCCAAGTTCCTTTTGGCAGCAACAAGCCTAATTTATTCCAGAAATTAATACCAATAACCTTGACACACTGCAATGACACTTTATTATGATTTCGTAGTTAATGGATACCAGTATTTTTTACTCACTTGCGACGCGTTACTGGCGACTCGTGGTGACTCGAGATACTACGAATACGAATATAATATCTAGCTTTAAGTAGCCTTTAGGAAGCTCAAAAGTGGCTAAATCCAGCCACTTTTAGCAGCAAAGTTGGCAAGACCTCGTACGTCATCCAGGCTTCTCCCCTAACCGCGCCGGTGGAGCTCACACTGTTTATAAGTTTAGAATGCCGCATGTATGTATTTACATACATTGCGTCACAGACATTAGGACACCTCGTGGTGGATAACATAGATGATATGGATTACGCAGTGTACCTGTCACATGATTGTCAATGCTTTTATATAGATTAAAATATTATGAGCTTAGAATGTATAGAAATAGCTTGTTAACATGTAATAAAATTAAATGCTCGTATGATTATGCAGGTTATGAGTACCTAACTGAGTTAGGTAAACTATTTTTGTTCGTAAGATAATGAAAGGTTACTGATACATCAATATTTGCCCGAATTAGCTCATCTATGAATAGCAAACTTCAAAGAAATACGATGTAGAGTTCTGGATGACATTGATTTAGAGCAAAGAGACTAAATTGTACTGTGTTATAGAAAAATGTTCCCATAATAAATATAACCTCGGGATTCATGGGGTAATTCGCTACACTACATTAAAACTCCATTAAAATCGAACCATAAATTGTGGACCATAAATCGTAGAAAGACGATTCTAATCCTTATGATTTTACTGAATAAAAGATTTTTGACTTTGCCGTGTGCATAAAATAAAAAGTTGTTTTTAATTTAGAACCTTCTTTGTTCGAGAAGTCGGTTAATGCGTGTGGTATTATGCATAATATCATAAATAAGATGCAAAAGCAATCGCTTGCGTTTTCGGTCGACATTTTCGAGACTACTTAGCAACTTCGGTCGCATTCCGATCGTCGCTGGATAGACATAAAAAACAATTTGATCATACTTATAGGCACACCATGTTGTAATAAAATAAGTACATAACAAAGACGGATATAACACCGCATGGTGCCGGCGACAATCATACCTAGATCATATTACGTCACTAAAATACAAGAAACTTCAAGAAACTGAAAAATACGTCTTACGAATGGCACACTGAAAAATACGTCTGAAAAAACTACTAACGGACAATCGTGCGACAGTTATAACTTTGTCATAATTCTGATCTCAGGCATAATTGCAGGTCGGCTCACTACTAGTAAGCCAGCCGTTCATCTCAATGTACCTATTCAGATGGTGTAGCGCTGTTTCGCACCACAGGTTCTCACCACAAATAATTTTTCGCTGTTTCATACCAAAAAATTGATTTGATGAACTAGAGTTTATACTCCAAGGTCTGATGATGACCAGTAATGATGAGGGGATAAAACGAGATTTTCTTGGTTAGGGCTTTACAATTTTTGCAAAATTAAGTTGTTTATTTATTTAGAGGAAGCTCGGGACAGAGAACATTGGAAGTCTTTGGGGGAGACCTTTGTCCAGCAGTGGGATGATTTAAATAAAAAAAAAAAAGGAAAAAAGTTGTTTATTTATCTGACCAAAACTTTGTGATATGGGTGTAAAAGCAACCCATTCTTATGTAACATGCTGCACGTTCCAGCTGAAACTAGTTTCCATCAATGAGTGATAAATTGTGTTGCAAAGGTCGATCTGAGTTGTACGTGTCTGTTTATTGAGAAAACAATCCATCGGTGAACACTAGAAAACTTGCGTTGAGACATACCTACATAAAGGTAACAAAAAAATCTATTCAATTTACTTTATTCAGTATCAATTAGTTAAAAGTACATATTTAAAAAAAATTAGAACGTTATACTTAACTAGCCGTCGCCCGCAGCGTTGCTCGCGTTCTAGACCCTTCAGAGTGTGACTTTTCAAAATTCCTTTCTTAGTGCACCCCTACACTATATAAGGATTAAGGATACTACCCTCCAAATTTCCTACCTCTAGGTCTTATAGTTTAGGCTGTGCGTTGATTCTCTGTCAGCATCAAAAGAGTTTTATATATTTAGATTATATAAATAACTAGGTAACACATAAAAGATGTTAAATATTCTATACTTTTCTATAAATAAGTTCATAATATGTTTTTGTAAAGACTCCGACTGACGTCTTTTTATTTAGTTACATGGTTTTCATTCAAGATCATTTGAAAACAACGTCATCACAATTAAAGTTATTTCTGTGTTATTTTCGGAGTCATTAAGCATTCTATTTTTAATCTTTGGAAGTCTGTAAATAAACCATTTGAAAATAAGTAGCTAAGTATTTTTTTTTAAGTTTATAACAAAAACACCGTTTACTATGACGTTGTAGGCAGTGTTTACCCATCCCTACTGGTGGGGACAGTTTAGTCGGGATTATGACAATAAACGTTACTGGATGGTCGGCTATGTGTTGTTGTATAAAAATAACAAATAAAAGCTACGTCTGTCGTGTCGTTGGTCGTCACGATGGTGTATAGAGCGTATGATCAAAACCATAGGTCAAACATAGAATTAATATTACTAGCGTATGGAACAGACGCCGCGAACAACAAGTTTGCGCCATGAGTTGTTGCCGACCGGCAACAACTCATTTAGTCGCTCGCCAACAACCATCGTGACCGCATGCGAATAAAAAGTAATTCAAAATGCCGTCTTGCGTTTTAAAAACGTGTAAAAACCAATCGACTGTGAAAAAAAAAGATAGTGGCGTGACTTATCATCGGTAAGTAAACAGAATATCAACTAGAACTAACCAAAATTAATTTTTGTAGATTATTTTCTATTGTACGGACATTTTGTTTGAAAATCATAGATTATGAAAAGTGCATCGTACAGATGGGATGTTTAGGATACCTACTAAGGGTTGGTGACTAAGGTTTAACTAATTATTTTGAACTCATATTACTCGGCCTATGCCGTCTGTCTGATTAGTAATATGTAGTAGGTACTGAAGCTATCTTTTGAAATCGTCATTATAAAGCTTTACTATACCTATATTTCTTTAATGCTATGGCAGAGTGAGATAAGGTGTGGGGTCTAGTTAGTGCAAATAGGTACCTATGTAGGTATGTACCTACTTTTTGTATAACATACCAATTTATTTTAAAACCAATGATTTTAAACGCTTAACAATTCATTTTAATTTACTGTACATTTTTTCACGTTTTGAAATATAATATTCATAGGTACTGCATTAAAATTCAGTTTTGTATGTACAAAAGCTGTCTGAAGTGTCCCTTCTGCGGTGAAAAAATCTATGAGAGCGACATGTTGTTACACTATGTTGAACGAAACGCGTAAGCGCCCCGAAATTCACGGCGCTTACGACGTTTTGGTCGCGAGAAAACTATACTCTATTAGCGATCTAGCGCTGCATGTTTTGATAGTATGGTTAGACGACATCTAATCCTTTAGCGCTGCAGCAAATACTTGTCTTTGGGCGGGGCGCGCTCGCCTCAAGTTGCGACACGTTTTTGGTTTGGTATAGCTTCTCTATACGCTAGTAATACTTCCTCAATGTAGGTCAAATCGGTTGATGCAGAATCAGTAGGCTAACACAAGGGGTGCTATTATTCTCACCATTTCATTCAGAAAGTCACTCAACCGGTTTTTGAAAGTGCGAATTATTGTGTTTACTTAAGCTATTGTATTCGTTTGGTGCAAAGCTGGTCGGTCACATTGTCCCCGTTATATTGATAAAAGTTAAAACTTGTTTCTGTCAAAGATTGGGGCAGCTGATACGACTCACGACGACCTACATGTACTCACATCGCCGTATGGTGACGATTCTTTATTTTTGTTCTGGTTTTTAGGTGGCTAGGGTTCCCACGAATTTTCCAATATCAATATTTGGCGTTACTGTACATTTCCACTAAAAACATTCACAATAAAACCTTCACAACACAATCCTAACAATCGATTTGTTTATACAATCATTAAAATCTTTAAAACGATCTGCACAAGATTCAAAATGTCAAACATGCACAACAAGGTTTGGCGGTGGAAACGCTAATCGATATCTTCACAAAGTTGTTTTTACTATTTAATCACAGAATACCTTTGATTTAGTATGAAATCAGTTTAGAAAACCTGCCAGACTTGAAACGGGCAACTTTTTACGAGACAACGATTGAAAAAATGTTCCTTCTCTTGGTAGCAGTTTGAAACTACTGACATATTGGAATTGTACTGGAATTGTACTTCATTGTACTATTTGTACATTTACTAACTAACATAATATACTATTGTACTAATAGTACAATGAAGTATTTCGGTAAAATAAAAGAAACAAATGAATTTTCTTTGGCTAATCCGGTTTTCATTAATTTTAAGGATAAGTCGTAGATGTTAGTGCGCGTTCATATCTTTTCTATGCACCACATGCGCGTAGACCCTCGTACGTAGCACATTTTTGACCTCTACCCCATTATTCCTAATAAACTCTAGTATATAGGTACACCGTGTTAGACTATAATTTAACAAACAAACATTTCTATGTTGTAAACATAGATGTTTGTTCTGTGTCTGGGTGTTTCTATGTATTATAAGTAAGTATTTACAAAAAAAAAGTATGTTTGTATTCTATCAGCCATCTAGTTTCCATCGTACAAGCTTTGCTTAGTTTGGGACTAGAAGGCGTTGTGTTAAGTGTCCGTGAATATTTATTATTATTATTAATTTCTATGGTATTTGTTAATTGACAACAAGAACATACAACGCCCTCTAGTGCCAAGATAAGCAAGGGAATTAATTTTCCTGATAGAATATTTACAATATTATCAATATTACAAATCCTACTAATGTAAGGATGGATGTATGTTTGTTACTCTTTCACGCAAAAACTACTGATCCGATTTGGATGAAACTTGGAATATATATTATCCGTGACCTACTTCTTATCCCAAAAAATCAACGGGATCCAACGGGACGCGAACGAAGTCGCGCGGGCGGCAGCTTGTACATACTTATAAATAAAACAATATAACAATACGGGAAAACTTAGTCATCTACACCGAGAACTAGTACAATAAATCATAACAATCCAACTACTTTTACTTACGGTACGTCATATTCATAACTAGCCGTCTCCAGCGGCGTTGCTCGCGTTAGAGTGTGACTTTTCAAAATTCCTTTCTTAGTGCGCCCCTACACTATATAAGGAACCTACCCTCCAAATTTCATACCTCTAGGACTTATAGTTTAGGCTGTGCGTTGATTCTCTGTCAGCTTCAAAAGAGTTTTATATATATTCATAAAAATAATATGATTACTTTTAAAATTCAATAACTTCAAGGTTACTGACAATCTTGGGGAAATACCGTCACGGTTGTTTTTACAAGGTTTTTTCAGAATGTGGTTTAATCAGTTTGTGTATCATTTTAGCACGACCTCAATAGACGTGCTCTGTGAGGTAATGCAAATGATATCAGACCTGCTGGACGTACTGGCACCACCTCAAGTCAGCTAAAACTATATTTTATTATTTTTTTCTTATTTTAAATAATAAAAATATATGTTTTATTTAGAATGGGTAGGTATTTATTTATTACATAATTTTTAACATTAAATATTATAATGAAAACATTTCTTAAGATAAGTACAAAAAACCTGTGATTAGTATAAGTATACTTACCTTCCGTCATGTGACCAGAGTTTCTTCAACTTCGTTACTTAACGCCGGGAAACCTGCGCACGCGACGGTTTGATTAACTACGACCTCTGGCCATACAACACTGGCTGAGGCAACCTATCTGGTTGTCACAATCACGGCGACGGTGATATAGCGGTGACAATCATCATCATATTCATCATCATCAAAAAATCTGGCATAACATTCCATAAAAATCTTATACTTATGATTGAATTTTTGCTTCAACTCAATCGACTGATTTCTGCGATAGGGTAAGTAGCTCTTCAGACAAAATCAGTGGATGACACGACAAAGGAATAACCGACTTACGCATTCCACATTATTTCAATATACTTACCTTACAGGGCACGTCCTCATTGGACTTGCTCTGTGAGGTAATGCATTGTTATAGGCAGAAGTTACTACTTAACATTAGGTGAGCTATCAGCTTGTTCCATTACTTATATCATAAAAAAAAATAAAAAAAATACTTCAGCAATGGAATTTACTGGGATGGACACTGGGATGGGGCTCATTGAGCAAATTCAGTCCAATATTTTATTGGAATCCTGGTGGAATTACGTGAACCATAAGACATCTCTGGCATGTATAAGTACCTTCCATTTTTAAAAGACTGGAATAATATAACCATGTAATCCTATCCAGCACTCGACTGGAATGATTCGCTTTACTTACTAGACTGGATTAATGTGAACCAGTGCATAAGTAAATAGTTGCACAATTTAAAGCAGTCTAATAACGGTGGCCGTTTCTTAGATAATGATAGATTAGTAGATACTTGCTTAGATGTTGATACTCAATTATGCTTACGATTAGCTAATAAACTAATCACAGGGCACTTAGTAACACTTATAATGAAGTATGAAGTGATTAATAATTATAAATACGGAAAAATGTAATATGGAAGTGCAAGGCGAAATTGCAAAATGACTCACTTAATTTTTATCGATCATTGAGTAAACAGGACTCAAGCAGACTTGAGTCTTGAGTAACTATTCTGTTACCATACGTGTCTCCTCCGTGCCCCAAACATGATGTCAAAACTGAACAAAATATACAAATCGCGAAATCTGTAAAGATTATATTCTTACGGACCGTTATCCCCGAAGAAAACATACAAAAGACAAAACATGAACGCAAAATGAAGAAAATGTATACTTAGTTAACTGCATAGACGCAAAATATGCACACAGCAAAAGATACAATTTAATCCGAATTTACGGGAAATTTTGTTGAAAGATTACAATATAATAAAAACTATTATTATGGTAATTTGCCAGGTTTTGATGGTATCAAAAGGCATCGACTATCAAGGGGCAGGTTCTGTATCTTTTATAAACTTACCCTTGCTCCAAAAATATTCAACGAAATCAAGAGTGAACCGCTCACGAGAGCACGGATACTTGCAATAAGTAGAACCACAGAAACGGAATTCATTAGGTACCTACAACATTAGTTATGCACAAGATAATACTATTCTTGAATTCAAGCAGTTACCCCTCTTACCACTTCATACCCCCCTTCCATCTAACACACAAATTAACCTGGATGTTAGAATTTTTCACCAAGATAATGCTATTTTTGTGGCACTAATAGTTTCAATAGTTTATAAATAAGAAAATTATAAACTCTAGCGATATATGAAGAAGGCTGAAGAATCTGAAGATTGTTTGATTAGTCCTAGATTTCCAGGCGTGGATTCCTTAGACTAGTGATGATGATGACGGTGCACATGACTAAGTGATATCATTTACACGATGAGATGACGTTTGGAATATGAACATTATAATGCAAAAACCACAAAGTTAAGTCACAGTTTTGACGTCAAGCAGTATACCACTATATTACCACAATACCACTCGACTCGACCCGTACATTACATCCAGGCACATGCAACTGATACCACAGAATATTAGTACTTTTATAAGCAAGTATATTGATACGTCAATTTCTTGCGAGAAAACATAGGAGAAAACTCTAAAGAAAACGTAGATTTAACAGACACGTAAAAAGTACGTGTTCTTTAGTTCTCAATATCATTCTAATGCAATTTGAACGGAGTGGCCGATGCATATCTAGAGACATTCAGTCATATCTTCTTCTAAATATATAAAACTCTTTTGAATCTGCCTGACAATCAACGCACAGGTCAAACTATAAGACCTAGAGGTACGAAATTTTTAAGGTAGTGTCCTTATAGTGTTGGAGTGCACTAAGAAAGGAATTTTAAAAAGTCACACTCAAGGGTCTAGAACGCGAGCAACGCCGCTGGCGACGGCTAGTCACGGATAATTTGCCTTCAAAGCGTAACTATGCTACCCCGGCTATACATTTATCTTCGCAACCAACTTCCAGCAAGGCTAGCTTGAATCGCAAGAACTTTTAGAGCGACAGTTTCAAAAACAAGCTCATCGATCCAGTTAGCCTTGACCTCGAATGTGTTGCCCCTGTTACATCTCATCGATAACTGTGCTGTCCCCACAGGGGCGCGGGGCAGGGGGGCGTCTGGCTCGAACAATGCGCCCCTGTTCTATCCACTATCAAAATCACAGTGCGTTCTTTCATCGCATCACCAACTTAGCTGTTCGGTCGAAAAATAAGCAAGACTGATACGAACCTAACCCAACATTACCCGTATAACTACTCTACCTTATAATACTCTGTCACAGCAAGTTGAGCGAAGCTAACCAGTGGGGTAGATCACAAAACCATCCCACAAATCCTTACTGTAAGAAAATTCATATGAAACTCATCTCGTTTTTGATTACGTTGAGTTTCGTCGGGCAAAATGCGAAACGAAATCACGTCAGAAGTTCCGTCGTCTGTACAAATAAGTTGGTAGTTATGGATGCTGTCACATGACTGGAACTGTTACTTATCTGTGGCACTCCCCCCTCAAGAGGTTCCAATAATTATTTATTATGTAAATTGATCGCAATCAAATGCAATGTAGCATTTACTGTTTTATTTAGCTCCTTGGAATAGTTTGTAGTTTGTTTACTTTCAATATGTACTCTGGCTTTGTGTGCAAGTGAATTAGACAATGTGTTTTTGAACAGATTGATACCTATCATCATCATGCACTCTTTGCATTTATACTTGCTGACCTTACTTCCTCATAATATTTTTCTTCACCTCTTGAGGCATTGCGCATAATATACATTTTCTCCAAAAAAATCCACTGGTGCCCGACTGAACCCACGACTTTAGGATCGGAAGGCGGGATTGTTATCATTATACCACCGGATCTCGCTCGGTGATGGATACCTAATCTATATGCATTGGTTTGAGACTAATAGGTATTATCTCTCAAGAGTATGATTTACCAAGACAATGGGTAGTAAAATGCGATTGAGGTGGTGTAACATATCAAAGCGACTATTCATAACTTAGTAAAATAATCTCGCGTATGTAATACCTAGGCATAATAGACATTTTTACACCTTTCCGATGACGAATGTATACATTGTACACTGCTATAACAGTCTTCAGCTGACAAGTTCCGTTTGATCTTAAACTTTACAAGGTAGTTTTCACTGCAATGCAGAAATTGAAGTGGCTGACCCCAACCTAAGCTTAGAAAGAAAAGACTTTGGCTAGGCTACACGAAAGCTAATCCTAGGGCGAAAGTAGCAAATAGACTTCTATGTGTTATGTCCAACAACATTGCGTACACAATCGCGCAGCACATTTGCGTATTCATGCGCGATTAGCTTCGGTCGGAGCCGTGCCGCTTTCAAAGTCAAGATCAGCCTGCGACACCTGTGGCTGCGATCAATACTCTCTGGCACTGCGCTCCGTATCTGTACAACTACTTAGTATATCACCGTTCTCATAGCCAGCACAATGGCGAAAGATTTTATGGAGTAGCTTCAAGCGTCGTGCTGCGATAGCCAATAACTTTTTCAAGGAGCTTTCCTTGTCAAAGCATCAGGAAACAACTGAACCGCATAGGGCATGCACATACAGTTGACGTAGAGGATAGCGCGTCGTGCTTAAATCGTACTGACTCAACACAAGGTCAAAGTTTGGTTCCATCGTCCGTTTCGATGCTTAATAGATGCATTTCAATAATGCGCGGCGTGTGGAAGGCCGTTTAGCACGTGACAAACTTTTCTGTCCAGATACAGCTGTTCTGAAAGCCTTCCAAAGAGCGGAAGCTATCGATAAATTGAGGAACAAAGCTTTCGTGAAAACAGAAATAAATAAAGCAGGAAGTGGAACTGCATAACTTTCAAATTGATCTGAGTATCGCAAACTTTGCCCACGAAGTTTTGTCCTGAAACAATATTATCCAGGATCGGATGCAAATTGAGACCTTTGGTTTTCTTTAGTCTGATCTTCGTTGACTGATAGTGAATGCTCTTTGTTGGCTCTCTAAATAGGTATACCTAATTACTTACTATATAATTATTTATAGGTACACTTCGATATTTTACTAAAATAGAACTTTGATCAGCTGCATACATCAATAATTATGTCCTTACTTACTACTTATGTTTGTAAATGTAATGTATTATACTTTATTGTAAGTGTTTGCAAATAAATTTATTTTCTTTCTTTCTTTCTTTTCTTTAAATTGTAATGTAACCGACCAAGACCATCATGAACCATAAACGCGGTCAACTTACAACTGCTTGTGTACAATTTACATGTGTGTTGGATCTGTGAGTATGTACGTGTACCACGTAAGATTCAAACACGTCTGAAGAATCACGTGACAGCGCGGCGAACCTTCAACGGAAGCCTGAGGTTATCAACCTTACGCTATGCAGTCGATGCAACGCCGCAGAATCGCCAAGAGTTTGTAGGCAAAAAGTGCACGCAGCTATACAGATGATGTAACAGTAGGTGCGCACACGCACTTTCAGCGGGGGGGGAGGTAAGGAAAGTCGGGGCCGGTTTTCGCGGGTAAAGGGGGGGCAGTCACATGACTGCGGGCGCGGGGTGAGGGGAGGGACTGTTCCCCCCATTGATGCCGTGAGTCAGCGCACGCGCAGCCCGCAGAACCCGTTCCGTGACGTCAACGAACGTCACGTTGTTGATAACTGACTATGATATTTGCATTCTAATCTCGCTAATGGAATTGCTTTTAGCTAAGCAGGTGTAAGTAGGCAAAAAAAAGAAAGTGTGAGGAAAAAAGTTTATATTTAGATGTCATGAGAAAAAAATTTAAAAACAAAACACAGTCAAGTCGAATACTTAGTTCCTCGGTGCTTCTATGTAACATTTTGGTCACGTAACTAGAAAACGAACTAATATTAAAACTAGATGTGGTTTGAAACATGGTTGGAAAACTTCCTAGCAACAGTCATTCCTACCACACACGTGGTATACTTCACTGTCATTCGGTGACGTCAGCTTCCCTGTCATGTGACCCACTACCTCTTCAAGTGCTCATATAAATTCACTGCACGCACTTTTCCACCTTTGATCGCAGACTTTTTGGAATTCTAAGTCTGACAGGAAACAATAAGTTTTCCCACGTGCTTTTTCGAGGAAATTTCAGACTTATAAGGAAATCTGAAGTTGTACCATGACATGTGGTTTTTATATAGATCGGTGAGCTTGGTTCACAAATGCGACGGGATCTCCCTGTCCTCTTGAGCTTCATCTATGTAAAAAAAATGCTTAATTATGGAAAGTGACGGAGCAATTGGACTTACATCGATGTCTTTACATGCGGTTACTTCTGCCTATGACAAATTCATTTTTTACAGAGTTTATCCACGCGCTCTCTGGCTGCTTTAATCTCAAGTGCGTTTATTTGCACTGACCTTGAAAGTAGAAATAAGCGAGGTATAATTCTTCTCTGAGGGGCTAGTCCGAGTTTTCAGTGTATAGTGTGAAACGTCTGACGCCCAGCACACCAGTAGGCGCTGATTTGTATAGAGACACTGAGCGGGTTCTTTGAGAAGCTCGACATGCGACCACGGGCTTGGTGTAGAACCAGCTTCTCAAAAAATCCGCTCAATGTCTCCATACAAATCAGCGCCCACTGGTGTGCTGGGCGTTAGATGTTTTACACCAGATTTACACACCAAAACTAGTGCTAGGCCCTCTGAACGTCTGAACAAACCCTTTCATATAATACTCTTTTTTTTTTTTTTTTTTTATACGATATAGGCAATATATTATTATTATATATTATATAACAATATACTCTACAGTGGTAGAGCTTACTTGAAATTGGTTGTATTGTAGCTCGTGAATTATTTAGTCGTAAAGTTTATTTACAGAAGTAATATCCATCGCGGTACCGGGCACGTAAACGATCAAACACGTAGTACGGTATCCTAGCAGCCGATAGTATTGATCATCAAATGGTTAAAGGCCAAAAATGTTTGTCCTCGAAGTCAAGTTCTGTGAAATTGACGATTTTTACGCGTATTGAGTCACAAAATTGCCTTGACTTCTTTATATCCCAACCAAATCAAATTCGACTAGATTTTATTAAGAGAACCACCCTCTAAAACGCGTTTGAATTTTTAGTATACCGGCTGCCACACGATGTTTTCCTTCACTGTTTAAAACTTAAGTACAAGCATATCGCACATATTTGGCAAATCGTTTTCTTTGAACAAAAAATTGGTAAAAAAAATGAATTGATTCAAAGTTAAGTTTTCAACTCTATGGTAAAAAATCCACTACCGTTTGACGTAGGTAGCTAGTTATTGGTGTAGGTACTTATAACCTATGTATTTTTTAATGATGGAAAACCCTACGTTCCTTATCTGATTGTGGTATTTTTTAACCGGCAAAGACGGTCAGCACTTCCGGGCAAATCTTATCTATTTAAATGTATGGGAATCCATCAACCTCGTGACTTGCCGCGGCCAGTTTAGAAAGTGGATGCGGTTTCTCCGAGGATTTCCCCACAACCTGTCAGGAATACCAAGGAGTCTATCTATGACAGTAGAAACTGGAAACTAGGACGCATCTGACTAGGAAGGACCTGGATCTGCAGACGAGCTTACGCTAGAAGAATTATCGATGATGATTGCCGCTAAAGGACGCTGTGTATTCGAAAAAAATATTATGTAGGTATGTACTGCATTTACATACGCATAATTTAGGATGTGTACTATTGACTATTGGCTGGTTTCAAATATTAATATTTCCGTTCAGACAGCTGTTTATGTCGGGTTATTTACGCTCAAACCTAAAAACTGGAGTAATTGTGCTCCTCCGAAAGTTACGTCATCTCTTAGAAATCGGAGTAAGGCGTAAAAAGATTAAAAACTACTTAAAATACAGTTGATTTTGGAAAAACCATAAAACACATAGGTACAAAAGTACAATATTATATGCCAAGCTGTGACTGACTGCACACGTGCACTATTTGTTTTTCAATAACAAATGGTTTAAAAAATCGATTTCAAAGTAAACATCCACTTACCACAATTGGTTGTGATCCGCAGTTGTCCTTTGTAAACAGAAAACCAATAATTTTACAAAAGCTTTCATCCCAACTCATTCAGTTGCAAAAATAAGTAGATACCTACCTCTTTGATATGGTGTTCAATACCTTTAATTTGATATCCGTAAAGATTTTTATGAAAAGAAAAATAAAACTTTTGTCGTGATCATCCAAAGTTTGTTCCACCAATTTGGTTTATGCCCCAAAAAACAGGATTCCAGGTATATTTTACTATCGATAAGTTAAAAAAGAACTGCGGGATATAGGTACTTACTTACGCCACAGATCATATGATACATACTAGTACTTACGCTAAGCTAAAATAAACAAAAAACAAAAAATTCTGGTTTGCGCTCTACATTTTAAAAAAAAAATATTATATCGATGGCTCTACTCTAGGCAGACTGGTAAAAATAATAGTTGGTAGGTACGATCCATAGCAAATTGAACATAACAAACAAATTGAACGCTATTATTTGTATTCGCTTCAGCTCGATTGGAAATATCGACTTATTAAGTGGGCGGAGTTTCCGACCGGAGCGAAGGTTGACTTTACCCTGGACTTGAATACTGAATAAGTACCTTTTTACATTTAAGTATTAAGTAGGTACTTTCTCAAAATAACTCACGGTGAACCGCCTATCAGATCTCATGGTCTAAGTATACTTGAAGATGATTAAAATGGACTTATTCAGAGGCATGTTTGACATTACATTTGGTACTTATATAGGTCACATTTAGCAAAAGTAGGTACCTAGGTGCCATACGTAATGGTTGCAACGTTGCAAGCTCATCACTGCTGCTAGAATCTCTTTTTCAATGCTAGAAACTACTGGAGCTCTCAGAAGCTGTGCGCAATATTTTTTTACAGAAATGTACTGCGGTGTTTGACCTATGATCTGGGTTCCTGGCATAATACCGCGTTCACACTATGCCATTGTCGCTGCCGGCATGAATGCCGCGATTAATTCCGGAATGATTGCCACAGCAACATCGCCTTTATTCCTACACCACGTTCACACATGCCCATGCCGCTGCCTGAATTATTGACGCGATTAATTCCGGAATTATTGCCACAGCAACATCGCCAAGTTCATGCCCTAGCTCTTTGGTGAGAATAAAGGCGGTGTTGCTGTGGCAATAATTCCGGAATTAATCGCGGCATTCATGCCGGGCATAGTGTGCACGCGCTATTAGATACTACAATAAGATGGAAGTTTTCTACGCATTTTGTTAGTATTAAGTAAGATTACTTAGTTAGAATTTGAACGAGTCGTAGCTTGTTAACACGTAACTTAAATTCTCTAATTTACTTATGTGTTTTTCACCTATGCCAATAAACGATATTTCTAATATATTTCTATGAAGTAGAAACCAAGCATAGAATATTTTGTGCTCAGATTTTTTGTCATGACCTTACTTCAGACAGCAGGGTCGTTTCCCTTGCTTTGGTAAAAATAAACATATGCCATCCAAGTGATCATGTATTTTCTGAACCCTATATAAATGTCGGGACAGGACGGACCGAACCATTTTAGACTGGATCCTGAAATGTCAGGAATAGCGTCAGTTGTAAGCCATTTGTGTGCGAGATGAGTGACGTCATAGTTACGGGGTTTTTAGGGAACTTCAGAATCTATAATTATCTTAGCTAGATGGATGACGTCAACATAAATATAGCGAATTAAATATACCTACATAGGTAGAACTCAATAGGAAATGTTCAATTCATTTACACACTTACAGTGAAGCGCTCCTGGCTAGGCGTGCTTAGTCAATCTTCACCGATTATCTAAGTTAAGCGATGTTCTGCGTGGTCACTATTTGGATGGGTGACCGTTAGTGACATTTACATCTGATATAGGTACATATATAATATCTATATCAGATGTAAATATATATATATATATGAGCGCTTCCGTGCTTCGGAGGGCACGTTAAACTGTCGGTCCCGGCTCTAGCAGTCCATAAGCCATGACGGAGGCCTTAAGGCGGCCTGAAAACTCCGTCACCAGAGTTGGCCACTAACTCATACGAGCTTGCTTGCTTGCTTACGTACAGTAAATGTGAAAATTCAATGGAATTTAGTTTTACTACGCTCTTATAGCACTTGTAAATGGTAACGGGCTAATTTGAAAGAAATTTTGTTGCCTAAATTGTATAGACATCTTGCTTTATAAGCTTTTTACGTGAGCGGGACAGCCTGAGGCAAAGTACCTCAAAACTAGCGAGTTTTAAGTGCCTTTACGAAGGGTACGAATTGGATATCAATACATGCGGTTTCAAAATTGGTTTTTAATTATGATTTGCATAACAATGGAAGGTACTAATCTGCTATAACCCGTTGCTTGCACTGGTTTAAGTTCACATTTTCGTGTTTTCATTGGAACCTAGATCAATGATAACAAACTCCTACTAGGTAACAAATAACAAACTGCACTGTGATAAAAATGCTGTGTATTGTGACCACTTGCATTGACGCAATATTGATAGTGTAGCCTTTGTAAACGTAAACGTAAATCCCATCTACGTTCGTAGATATCACCATATATCACCTGTCACTTTATAATCAGTTTAAGTACTTGTATATCTTATTATCGGGTGAAGAGTGGCTGAAGAATATCTATCTAATATGCCCGAAGAATTAGGATTTCCCAATAAAAACAAAATGAATAGAAATACCTACCTATATATACAGTGAAACTTGGTTAAGTGGGACCTGGATAAGTGAGAAACCTCCATAAGTGGAACTCATGCTGAGGTCCCAACACTTTGGCACTGAATTACCTCTGTTAGTGGGACGAGGTAAGCCTCTATATCTGGGATTTGTTCTTTCGATTTATCATCATAGTTACCTCTATAACTGAGACAGCGTAAATTTTATATGCATAAACCTCTGTAACTGAGATAACATTGTTTGTTTACTCATTCTTATTCTACCCACAAATTCCACACGTAATTCCAAGTACGTAAGTAATTTTAAGCTTCAATTACCTTCAGTTTTAGTTTAGCTTTACTATCATACAGATGTTTATTTGAAAAATGCCAAAACGAAAGCTACAATCGTTATCATTACGTGAAAAACTGAAGTTAACATCCGTTTATGAAAGTGGGAAGACACGCGAAGAAGTTTGTGCCGAATTTAATGTGCCAAAATCTACTCTTTGTAGAATAATTCAGAGTAAACATAAAATTGAATCACAATGTTCTGAAAACTCATTTACATACATAACACGTTATTTAATTTAATGATCGCACCTCTATAACTGAAATAACCTGTATTCTCACCTCTATTAATGGAACCCTCTGTAAATGAGACAGATATTTATTTATACCTGTATATCTGAGACACTGGGTAAGTGGAATACCTCTATAAGTGAAACGACATTGCAGGTCCCTTGATGTCTCACTTAACCAGGTTTCACTGTAATTATTTTCTTCAGTTCAGAAATCTATTAGGTACCTACTGATACAAAGTAGGTTACACTTCAGGGGCGATGATCTTTGAGGGTTGTGAGGGTCGGAGGTTTTTTGTTATACAAGACAAGAACACCATACCACCTATTTTGTTGTCATGCGACAAGGTTATGATTGATGGGCGTAGGCTCACACGCAAAGCACTGGCACGTGGGACTGGCAAAGTTTTATAATGGTTTGTGAATGTTCAGTGTAGCAAGTTTTTCCAGACATGAACGCGAGGAATAAGCGCTTAACTTGACCCTGTATGAGACATTGCCAAGTGATTCTTGATCCCTGCGCAGAAAAGGCAAACCAAAAGATTTTTCGTAATAAAGTCTAAGTAGTAAAAGTATGATAAGGATTTTTTTGGGATATCATGACAGAAAATAGCCTTTGTAACATCCCAACAAAACCACAGTGATGTTTTCACTAGATGTTTTTGTTATGAGAATTTCACAAAAGGAATATTAGTACAAACTATACATACTACGAATAGTATTTACCAGAGAAGGAGAATCAATGAATGCGCATTCTCTCTCAGAAATGTCAGTAGAAGCACAGATCATAATAATATACGTAATACGATACTAGTAGTAAAAGTAAGTACGACGAAAAGTACCAGGTAAGCAGAATCAGTAAAGAGTAAGCTCGCGACATAGACATGACATTTGATACCAAGTAAACAACAAAGGCGCCAGATTCCCGGTAGATCACAGTCTATTATATAGTTCGTTATCAGCTGTCCTTGTCCACGATCCAAATACGGAGTATTCCCAATCAAAGGAACTGAATCAATATGCTTGAATGATTCTTAAAACCTACCGAACCTTCTAATCTCCTTAAATGGGTTCCGTTCTTGAGAAAAACTTCGCTTGGCGCGAAACTTCTCTTATGGTAAAGTCAAGGACAAATTTCATTCGTCCTTGGGTAAAGCGGACCAGTCAGAAATTCCAAATAGAGTCAAGAGTACGAACCTACCTAAAATAGAATAGTCTCGGCCATGTCTCGACACAATAACTGAGTAGGTAATAACTTCCTTTATGGTCAAAACATTACCAACAACAGTATTATAAGTAGCAAATAACCAGAACGCGGTATGCATTCCTAATCTGGTTTTTCGTAGTATTATGTACCTAGGACCTATATGTACTTATATATTATTTTAAAATCTAGGCTCAATTCGGTGCTTCCGAGAAAACCCGAAGGACGACTCGTGTTAGAAATAATAAGGAGCTTTTGCAAAGCTTAGGAACGCTGTTTTTATAAGATGAACGTACTTATACCTAACTTACCTACTGAGTATTTTTTTGAAGAGGGTGTTATAAGTTAAACGGCTTTTTTTCAGAGCTTAACGTTAATGGATTTTTTTTAAGAAAGGTCATTAGAATGAAATCACTTTTAGCTATTTTTCATAGAATTACGAGAAACTATTACAAGATCCACTTTGAATAATTCAATATTTAATAGTTGCTACAAGTGCTTTTGAAGCTTTAGCTTCTCGACTCAGAGCCTTTCTAGTATCTAATCTAGGCATTAATTATGGCCTAGGCGCCACACCATTTGAAGTCAGCTAGGAATAGTTACAGTGTGTTTTGTCTTTTGCATTGACAAGCAAATTCAAATTGAATCGAAAGAGAAAACGCAAGCTATTCAACATTGTGAATGTGTCCGAGTTCACCTATGCCTGTATTAAATAGCGCAAATCAATACTGTCTTCAAATGAGTAATACAGTAGGTACTTAGCTATACATGTGCTGATGGATATCGATCACATGACGCTCGTTTAGATAAATGATTCCCAATTTAGAGCTGGAACAGGGCTGTCCCTTTGTTCGTCACTACATAACGTAAAGCGACATATTCCTGAAATTCCCACTGAGATATCCCCAGTGAGGATTTCTGGATTTTTTGCTCAAGGTTACCACGCGTCTAGGTTAACGAAGCTAAATAATTTTGCTCTAGTTTTTTCAAATTACGCACATAAGCACTTAATCAGCTGGGCAGCGGGGGCGTAGCCAAAAAAAATACCACATGTGGTAAGCATCACGGGAAAACCTGACTTATCTGTGGCACTCCTTAGATCTAACTCAGTAGTTAGTACATCATGGTGATATTGAAACTATGGCCACCTAATAGCTCGGTTTATGGCGGTGTTTTTAGTTTTGAACTGACAGAGACGATATAATTTGTAAAGTAATGCACCAGAAGAGAAGAACAGTGCAATATGAATAGTGGAAGATATTCGACGAGCCTACCCATATATGACAACCACGACGTCTATGTCAAGACAAGAGTGGTATGGTCAAGGGTCAAGAAAAAGAAAAACAACAGTATTTTATATGTTGTGTTGTTGATTGCTGTGTTTTTCTAGTTGTCACCACCTCCAAATTTTTGTGGATGCAAACCTTTTTCTCTGTCATAAACATTTTTATGTTTTCTTTTTTAATGTTCACAGTGGTGACGACTGGAATTTGTTTCTAGAATGCGTCTGACAACCCTAGCTGAAAGGGTCTGGAGACGCAAAGACACGTGCTGACGATGAAGACATTTCAATCGATATACTTTACCTACTTACTGTATGTCAATAATGAACGCATTATATATTGTCACAATAGAATATGGTCCATTTATTTATTAAAATCACTGCGCTAGAAAAAACCTTGTAAAGTGAAAGTCGTTCCAATTTGTGCTAAAACTAGGGCATCTGGGAATCTAGACGAATCGAGTCAGTATTCCCGTTGGTCACGAGGCTAAGGGGGAGGTACAGGTGGAAAACAAAAGGGGTAAGGAGGTGGGGTAGAGAGGGGGAAGCATTTTTACGGGAAATGAATGGAGCTTCTATTTGATTCCTCAACTTCAGTGAACTGTGGAATAATAATTGCAGTGATATATACTTATTCACTGTATTTGCATGGTAAATAACCAACATGGACTAACTAGGTAAATTAATTTTTAACAGACTGAATGGATAAAATAGTGAAAAACAGTAAAAAGATTTTTTTTTTGTTACAATTATGTTAAAGGTCCTTTGCACGTATTTTTCTAGCATTTTTGTTGTTGTTTCCGGGTGATTAGATTACAACAAAGAAAATGTCACATTGTAGTTAATGAGCGACAGCCGATGCGGGCTATCCATTAACAAGATCCTACCGTCATCATCACGGCCACAGCCACCAGTGACCTGCTAAAGCTACCTACTTTTTATAGTTTCAAGTGTGAGTGGCCGCCACTATGGACAAACGTGTGCGAACGAGTCTACGAAATTCATGAAACAGGAAGCAGAGTAGTGTTAGTATTACGTCCTCAGTGGACGTGCTCAGTGAGGCAATGCATCATTATAGTGATTATCATATGGGCCACCGGCTTGTTCCATTATTTAGTTGGCTAATTCCAAAATCCGCTGCTAGCTCCTGCGTAGGAGATTTCTAGGGTTTTTGTCCACAAAATCCCCTCAGCGTCTCCTGCGACTGCCGACAGGGGATAAAATAAATTGACTTACTCAGCCTTTATCTAGCCTTCTAATAAATTGTTCTCAATATCGGTGATTCACTCCTAAGATGTCTTCCGTGTTTGATTTGCAAGATGTTCGTGATTGTTGATCATGCCAAAAAGGCGTCTTCTGTCTATATGTACACCGGAACACAACGGAATAAAATATTAGATAATAGAGAAGTAGGTACTAAGTACCTACTGTACCTACTGGAGAAGTACCTATACTGGAATATAACAGTCATCAAAAGTGAATAATAAGTACAGAATTATATAAAGGAACATTTTACACATTTTCTAGCCCCAAAGTAAGCAAAGCTATGGGATTGCAAAAGTGATAAGAAAAATGAAATGATAGTGAGACATGGCTTCAAATAGCAATCTGAGGTTACAAACATCTATTACGATAAGCTTTTCATTTTGTTTTTCGACTATGATTGGAAAGGAACAAATCGGTAGCAAAAACAAAAAGGAGTAAGAAATCTTAAAAGTAGTGGGTATAAGGAACCTTAACCAAATGAACCTAACCAAAGTTACCTTTATGATGAAAAAATATATGATAAACTATTTTTAAATTCTGAAAAAGTAATCAATTTTCAATGCTGACTGTACAAACTTAGGAAAATTTCCATATCATATCGTAAGTAGACAGGTAAATAAGGGAAATGCCTATAAGTATCTTGATGAGATTATCTTTAAACTGCGCGCTACCAGTTAAATATCACTCAGATGAAAGAGATATGAAATATTTTATTGGGATAAAGCCCTCTTTACACTATATATACATTCAAGACAATCTGAGGCAATATAATTTTACA
The DNA here is from genome assembly GCA_918843925.1 of Eulithis prunata. Taxonomy (NCBI): domain Eukaryota; kingdom Metazoa; phylum Arthropoda; class Insecta; order Lepidoptera; family Geometridae; genus Eulithis; species Eulithis prunata. The sequence continues at coordinate 631,551 of OU974014.1, read as the reverse complement.
AAAAAAAAAAAAAGTACCTACGCTCAAAACCAAAAACCCGACTACGCTCTAAAAAGTATGAAACAAGAAAATATTCTCACCTAAAATTGTTATTATAAGTAATGATGTTTAGAAGATAGCCATGGTGGAATGCCACCTCTATCCTAACCAAATAAAACCCATAAAATCATAGGTACCCTCCTTTTTGCTTCGCCGTAGTCGGGTAATTAAGCCTCCCATCATGAAAGTCACGTTGGATCCTCTACATCATTGCTGGCCATCATCAGACCATCAGTATATCCAGTTCATCAAATCTGAATACATTGAGATGAACTTAATGTTAACTGCAATCATGCTTTAGATGAAAATGGTTTTCAGAGTTGATTAATATCATCATAACTAGGAAGCAGTGATGCTCGCATTGCTGTGTTCCGGGGGGAAGGGTAAGGGCGCCGGTGTAATTACAGGCACATGAGACTTCAAGATCTTTACGTCTCAGAGTGATGGACGCAGTGCATTGCCCTTACAGGGCACGTCCTCATTGGACTTGCTCTGTGAGGTAATGTATTGTTACAGGCAGAAGCTACCACTTAACATATCAGCTTGTTCCATTACTTTAATAAAATAAAAAATATGCTCCACCGATTTTTACCAAACATGGCTAAGACCGAACCCAGATAAATCATCAACCACCAGCCTACGTTACTAACAGTCTACGTTTACCACATCACAGGTAATTCCATGATACGTTAGTAACATTACACTGTCATGGTTTCCCGACCGCAAGCAATTAGAGCTTAGTCATTATCCGAGGTAAGCTTTTGAACTTGGTGACTACAATTACGTAAAAATCTCATCTCACTTATGTTATAAACTAGCTGATACCCGCGACTTCAAACGCGTGTGAAACTTTCCACCAAAATATCTGTCACCAGCATACGATACGATGAGCCACGTAGCAAATGGCTGCTTTTGGTTTATACCGCGTTCACACTATGCCCATGCCGCTGCCGGCATTATTGCCACAGCAGCATCGCCTTTATTCTCATGCAAGGGCATGATCGTGTTTACACTATGCTCGAGCCCAAGTCCCTGCCGACTGCAGCATAGTGTGAACGCAACACTAGAGAGTTCAAGCTGTATCTAAGAATCCAAGTCTTTGATTTCAACAAAATATAGCCTATGTTTTAATCCGAAAAAAGGCTTCCAAATGGTATAAGTTTCATTGAAATTGGTCTAGTAGTTTAGGCGTGATCCGTTAGGCGTTAGCATACCATCTCAATGACAATCAGAGTAACAATTTTAAAATTTGAATTTGAAACTCCGGAAAAGATTTGTAAAATATGCTCTCATCTATGCAGATATCTAGAAAACCTACCTATCTAGTAAGTTATTGAGTAATCCTATCAACAAGGAAAATTCAAGGAAAAAGCTTCTAACCTAATTTTACTATTGACTAAAATAAGATTGCAATTAATCTATCGTTGCCAATATGGAGGCAATCATTAAAGCTTACCAAATGAATCCAAAATAGTGGGCTTATTCTTCACAAAAGCCTTGTTTATGACAGTAACGAATTGGCGGTTTTACCTTACAAACATGAAACAAATTGCAGAATAAACCTATGCGATCGAAGAACATCTTAGGATGGTAATATTGCAAGAATACCTACTAACCTAATATTTGTGTACAGTCGCTCTCCTTGCTTGTCGGAAAGGAAATCAAATTGATTAGCTAATTTCCTTTCGTGTAAGTTTGTAGTGGACTAAACTATGCGCATACGCATTGTGGTCTACCTTGTGTGTGTTTTCCTCAAAGATTTATCTGAGACATAGCATATTACTTTACCTATCCCACTGCTAGAGGATCAGAAAATCATTCAATACGTAGCTACTGCCTAACAAGGCCTTTATCTATTGAAGATGATTTATACAGCGTCAGGAGGCAATATATGCCTACACTTAACGACACACTGTAGTGCCTGGGACAATGTTTAGATGGAGTTACGCTTGCCCAGCACCTATACCATTCTCTCAGCCTAGTCCGCACGTATTGACCTAACAAGAATGGTTTTATATTATAATGTTTAGTCCTACCGTATCGTATTATAATAATATGATCTGTGGTCCTATACCTAATGCTAATATGGGCCTTGCGCCCCTAAGCTTGTGTGGTCCGCCTTGCGAAATGCTAATCTTTTCCTTATAGCTAATTAGTAGTTATAAATAATTAATTTCGTTCTCTAAAACACGACCATACGTAGATATGACGTAGTTTTATTTATAGAATGTTTAGTTATGTAAGAATAGAAAAAGTATTAAATTAAATAAATTTGAAATTATTATTTTTTATTCTTTTTTTAGTTTTGCTTCATCTTAAATCGAAAAATATAATTTTTACCAATAGTTTACAAAATAATAGAGCTTTCACATGAATACTAAATAAACACAAATCTTATCTGAACGATAATGTCATGTTTTGTGGATCATCATCATCATTTCCCTGTCTTTATCCCACGCTAGGAGGGGTCTGCACCACATGTTTTGTTCTTCCAATCACTCCAATCATTCGTCAACTCTAAATCTACTCCTCTCACATTCAAATCCTCTTTCACACAATCCAACCCCTTCTTGTTTTGTGGATATTTCAACTGAAAACCATTGTATCTTTTAGTTATTTTCTTAATTTTTAGTCTATGGATCCCAATATTTTACATATTTATTACCTAACCATTGCAAGACGCGGCCTTGATACCAAACTGTGACAACCGTCACGAAACTAATGACAAAACTCTAGTAGTAGGTAGTGATGTGGACTATAATATTGTGGACATAGACGCATTCAGATCAGACAGACAGATAGGTATTACATTATCACTATTTATTAAAGAAAAATAAGTATCGCTCAACAGTAGTTTTTCAATATTCTTTCAAATACAGATTTAAATAACTATACAATTTGACATTTTTAAATGTTAAATATGATGATGTCAGAGTATGTTGGCGATGTAGGAAAAAGAACAATGCAGTTGAGCTCTATAAAATAAAACTAAATGACTCACTGAATTTTTTCACCACAATCATTCTTATTTCATATTTAGGTACCTACAAGCTTTTTAACATTTTACAACTTTTTATTTAACTTGAATAAGGTATTGTATTTTATTTTAGCATGTATTTTATTAAAAAAAATACGTAATAAACCAACTTTAAATAAATGCATCCGGGTAATGTTTCACCGGCACTGGCTCGCAGTGGGCGACCGCGTGCATGTGATACGGCACTATGTAGGTACCATAGGTTCACGTAGGTAGCGAAATCGATGTCAAACGTTGCGGAAAAGGGCCGGATACCTACGTACCTCATATAATTTGCCGGTCGACTGAAACTGGTTTCCAGTCGAGTAAATAAAAATCACCTTTTCGCCCCCAAATCGGTCAAGGCTGGCCTCTTGCATGTAATATGAATTGCTTTGCATTTGGCTGCAAAATCGGCTTCATCTTGGATCACGTCTTTTGGGCAGTGATATCAGTACTTTTGGGTAAGGTAGGTAGGGATGTATTGTACCAAGGGAGTCCCAATAAATAGTGTCAAGCGGAAGTTTGAAGGTGGAGAGAAAATATAGAAAGCGGAATAAATAAATAATCTTCGAACAAAAAACATCGCTTAAATATATTGGGCAGTCAAGTGTTGGCTACTTCTTGACCATTCTGCGTAAGAATCTTAAAAATATTGTGTACCTAATAATATTGAACTATCGTTACAAAATCGATACTACCTATCATATTTTAAAGATAGGGTACAGTCAGCATCAAAAGCAGATCACTTTTTCAGAATTTCAAACTTGTGTACCTACTGTTCACTCTATAATGCATAGTTTTTTCTAATCATACATCTAAAAGTAGCAAGTATTTAGGCAAGAACTTTTTAATCATAATAAGAAAAAGAAAATTGAACATTTTTGAATCTTGCTCTCATCATTCGTCCCACCAATGGGACGAAACACAGTGGGACGAACGAGAATAAAAGCATCATTTACGAATAAACGCCCGGGACTAAACATGCCGACTGTAAACTAGGTCTAAATACTATTACAATATTTTTATTGTATTTACAGATATAAAGAAGTATCTGCCTATCAACGTGACATTGGAAATTGTGATTTTTGATCTTTGATTGATGGATGAGGCGCTTATCTCGTCAACTTACATTCCTGGGAGTAAGTAGATAAGCGTCTACTTCTCATCTGACACGTGCAGACCGAGCTACTTCGTAGTTTTCCGAAGATCATCTCTGTAGACTGACATACCTCTAGTAATTATCAGCTAAATAAAAAAATTTGTGATTGTCTGAATGAGGTCGCTGTGTGCTATACATTTGACTTGAATTATGGCTGGTCGACAGAGCGTTATATAATGTCGAAGAATTTTTTGAATGAATTTTTATAACTACGAGTATATTATTATGAATTATTGTTTTTCAAATATTGCTTAATTTTATTCTAAATGTTAATTTATTTCAGTGGTATTTTAATTGAATTATTTTACAATTACTATTTATTTTTTACTATGACAATGTAAATAATTGACGTGTATTTATTTTTTTACCAATAAATTGATTATCTGATTATCTGACCACCTTCGCATGTCTGTGTATAGTTTTCCCCAGCCGGCAGTCGCAGGGGTCGCTAAGGGGATTATTGGACAAAAGTTCCAGAAATCCGCAGGGGACTCACGCAGGGGAAACTGGAATGAGACACAAATTGTACCTATCTAAGCTAAAGATTTTTTGCTTCTCATAAAAAATACTAGATCGCTCTAGAGCTCTAGATTCTAAATTTTACATTTACCTAAACCTAAAATTTTAGACCAGTCGCCTAAAAAATTCAAACTCTGCTGGTTACTAAGTAAATAATACGAACTTACCTGCCTAGAATCACCTAGTAGTTAAATAACACTATTCTAAATGTTATTTGTGGTTTTACCGAATATAAAAGATTGTTGTTGAATTTAACTTTGAGAAATACGAAACAATGTTGAAACTATTTTTAATGGTTTTCCTCAAACTTTTTGAAAGTCCAGTCAAGTCCGGTTTGGAAGGATAATTAAATGTGGATGCGAAAACCTCATAAACTTAATGTAGGTGATTTCTGAAACCGGTTTGTTATCTTGCATAATCTATACTATTATAAAACTGTAAAAAAGCCAAAAACTAAAATTAAAGTTATGAATAAAGTAAATATGCAGATCTACTAAATAAACGATTCTGATTCCGAAAATCGAATTTGTCTGTTTATCTGTTTGTTTGTTCGCGAATCACGCCTAAACTACTGGACCAATTTCAATGAAACTTATACCATTCAGAAGCCCTTTTTCCGGATTGAAACATAGGCTATATTTTATTGAAATTAAAGGCGTGGATTCTTAGAAACAGCTTGACCTCCCTAAACCAAAAGCAGCCTTTGACACGAGGTTCATCGTATGTTAGTCGACAGATATTTTGGTGGAAAATTTTGCACGCGTACGAAGTTGCGGGTATCAGCTAGTCTTGCATAAAATGCAAACGAAGGCAGGGTTCCCCGCAACCAGCAACCGGCACGATCACTGTCCGAGGTTATGGTTAGAAGTTTAGTATCAGAGCCCGAGTTATGTTATGTTGATTTGCGACAAGCGAGAATCGAGCAACTCGCAGTTTTCGTATGGAGAAAAAAATAATAATTAAATGAACATTTATTCAACCCATTGGGTACAAGCACACAGATACAATAGAGAGAAAAGAAAGTAAGTCAGACAGGAAGGAGCAGAACAGAGTAAAAATTGTTTGCAAATCTCCCGGTAGAGGCGCTTATCCGGTTTTCATACAAAATATCTCGCAAGTCGCTTCTCCGTATGCGTTTCGATCAACAAAACAAAAGCCAGATTACGGGCTCAGTACCTAGGTATAAGGTCTGCCATTGTCAAAACCATGATAGTACAAAAAATTATTGATCCAAAGGTCTGCTGGGTTCGACACGAAATCAATCTCAAAAAGAAACGTTTCGTCCCAGTGGGACGAGAGACCGGTAGTCCGAAACTGGAACTACCTACCTGATTTTACACGATTATAATCTCTATCTTTGTTAAAGTCCCAAACTAACGTCCACATAGATATGGATTATTATCCTTAGCTAAATAAAATGCAATCATAATAGAATGATCGCCCTAGAAATAACAAATTATCTTTGTGTTTTTACGATACAATCATTTAATTTTCTAAACAGGTTTCCAAAACCGCATATTATAAATAGAGCCGATGTTTTTTGCGACTGGAACGTTCACAACCAGCTAATGTAATATGTACAAAGTTTAGGTATAATATCGAAGGCACGTGTTCAGAGTAGGTAAGCGCTGCGCACATTAGATTTAGATAGGCAAATCAAATTTTGACATTACGCACGTGTTACTTTTGTTTTGGCTTATTTTGTGTTTTTTTTGCGTTGGCACTCTAAACAAAGAATTACGATATCATTCTTCGAAGACTCTAGCTCCCTATCTTATAAAAAGTTAGAGTAGACATTATTATAGTAATGAGGACATTAAAGAGGGCTGACATAGTCGCTAAGCGACTCTCCTTATAAAAGTTCTTAAGTCCTTATAAAATAAAAGATATAAAAAAAATCTTTTTATAAGATAGACCGTAAGATTACAGTCGTCTTTGTCGTTTCAGTTTATGGGGACGCGGACGGCAACATTTTTAGTGCTGTCAAATTAGGTTCATCATCATCATCATCATTTCAGCCCGTTTGCACCCACTGCTGAGTACAGGCCTCCTCTTTATTAAGCCATTCTTTTCGGTCCCTTGCGAGTCTTGTCCAGTGATTCCCAGCCGGTTCTACGATGTCATTTGACCATCGGGCTATCAAATTAGGTTAGTTTAGAAAAATGCAACAAGAGAGAATTGATACCACTGTGTGCAAGAACTTTTAAAGCCAAAATTGGCTATTCAATTTAGAGAGAGCCCATCAGAGGCATCAAGCAGCAACAATGTCGCTGTACTTATTGCTATTGGTCAAAGATATTGCATAGGAAAATGCAAAGGAGATCACAATTACATGATGACTCAACTCAGGGTCACACTTACGAAAAGGAACAAGAGAGTCGTGTCGCGTGACGGATACTACCTCCACGTGCCGATATAAACAATATTGTTTTGATACGTATTATAATATAAGTAACTAGCTTCCCCACGCGACTTCGTTCGCGTCCCGTTACTTTTAATCCCGGAAAATCAACAGGATCAAATGGGACGCGGACGAAGTCGCGGGCGGAAGCTACTCATCTACAAAGTTGTTGATAACTTTAATTCTTTCTTATTATTCTGTAATTGTAACTAACTAAGTTATAATAATTACCTAAGTGCGTTAATTAAAACAGAAACTACATAGATCTGATAGAAACGTCCTTCTACAGAAAATGTTCATTGTTCTGTCATTTTTAGTACCTACTTAGATGATGGACCGCATGGTGTCAGGTGACTCACTGTTGATTAATGACCTTACAGATAGTATAGATTTCTTTAAAATAATGTACCTAAGTAGGTATCTAAGTAGATTAGGTGTTCTTCTACCACTTGTCGTACTGTGGTTTACCAGTTGTCGATTGGCAAGTTCAAAAACTTTATAAAACAAAGACTTATTTCAAAAGCATACTATAAAATATCAGATTATTTAGAAGACAAACAAGCTTGGGACGAACTAGCTCAAACTCGTCCAATAAAGAAAATAAAAAAATTGTAATCATACCTAATCATACAAAACGTAATGACGATTCAAAGTGATCAGTGAGATTTTATTGAATAAAAGCTTTTTGACTTTGACTTTGACTAATTAACAAAAAAACTGCAGTCTTATTTTATTTTTGTGTTTTCAAAAAGCTGACAAAAAGACGTCAAAAATGCACAGCTATTTTTCCTCTTTGTTTTGATGGTATGCTGTGGTTACACTATATTTTTTTACACAATGGATCAACCTTTTGACAAAAAGCTCACCTGATGTTGTGATACATAGTAATATGGTAATCCCTACAATCATAATGTCCGATTCATCTCTTATTTTCCTCAGTTGTAGCAATATTCTGTTGTTGTAGGTAGGTACCTACATAAACTATGCTTTCCTAACCTGTACTTACCTGTATGAAATCTATTTACCTGTTAGGAAAACCCATTTTCTGAACATAGACTTGAAGCTAGATCGAAATCGGTGTTTCTGAACGTTTATTAAAATAATAATGATGGATTGGTAACCTACTTGGGGAAAATCATTGACGCGATTGCGTAGGAGCCTCTGTAAAAAACCATGGCACATAATGATCTTAGTGGTACATGATTTTTTAATACAGTTGCTCAAAAAGTGGCATATTACAGGGACGTATAGCGTTGGGGATGTGGGCTATTACACACTCGTGCTTTTTTTTTACCTTTCCCGAACTAGTGCGTTCTCTTTCCCAACTTATTAACTTATTATTTTATTAAATTGCTTCATTTTTTCGCAACTGTATTAAAAATAGTCGTTCAGTACACGTGCGGAACCGTCATTGCAACTTGTTCCGACTGTCAACCCTCGCCTTCGGCTGCGCCTCGGCTCGGGTAGACATTTGTCGGAACTCTTTGCAATGACAGCCTTTCCGCACTTGCAATGAAATATACTATTTCTAAACTAACCTAATTTGTTTTTTTTTGTTCTGGCGCTGGAGGCTTGTCCTTTTGCCAAGTCTTTTTTGGTCTAATTTTACAGCACTACAAATGTTACCGTCACTTTCTCATATACTGAAACGACGAAGACGGCTATAATTTTAAAGCCGTCAAATTAGGTTAGTTTAGAAAAATGCAACAAGTTAATGGATAAAAAGACCGGGCTAGCTAAATTACGCGTCTTGGGAAAGTCCAGCAGCAAATTTATGTTAAAATCATGATAAGTATTCACTAGATGTTTTTTTAGCATTTTCCTTAAATTATATATGCATGAATAGATGCAAGGGACTTAACCCCAGTATAACAAAGTAGCATATAAATACAGTATAGGTATAGAAGTGAACGGTAATGCAGTTCAATTACAAAACTAGTTTCTTTGTCATGCATACCCACTTACCTACCTACATAAAAAACTTCTAGAATAATTCAGTGTTTTTTTTTTTATGCAAAGTCCCGAAAATTTAAATAATTGAATACGTAATGTGTTTTTTGTATAGGTACAACATAAAACATCAGAATTTTAGTGGTAATAAATCTAACTAAGCTTTAGGTATCATATTTTTTTGTGATATTTTGGCAATTATGAAATTCCTTTATAAGAATTAGCTACTAATGTCACGAATATAATCCTCGAACCGGTTAACATTCACTTACGATTGCGATATTTGGGGAGAGGGATGTCAGAGGCACGTCCAACCAAAGTACTAAATATAATTTGAAAACAGAAATATATCACACTTGCCATCAGACTGCAGCTACACTTAAGGTCCAACTAGTCGCCCACCTTTCTATACAAACTTGGAAGGGTAACTACTCCACTGTATGACGATGACCAACCAAAACTAAGGACTGAATCAATTTATCTCGTCATAATCTATGTCTGTATACACCCCAAACCGTAAAAAAAGTTAAAATACAAGCTTCTTGCTTGTATTTTTTATTTAATAAGTACTTTACGGTTTGGGGTGTATGTATACAGACAGATCATGACGAGATAAATTGATATAATCCTTAGTTTTGGTTGGTCAACGTCAAACAGTGGAGTAGTTACCCTTCCACGTTTGTATGGAAATGTGGGCGACTAGTTCCACCTTAACAAGAAAGGCTTTAATAAGAACATGACAGGTGTGCTGGCAACCAAACGCTTAGTTAGGTAGTTATGTTTTATTAAAAAAAAAAGTTTGTAGAAGAGTTCATCTGGAAGGGTAATATCACCGCCGCACCTATATTTTGATTGCTGTGTTCCATGTGAGTATGGGAGTCGATGACTTTCACGGGACATCTAACACACCTTTACAAGTGACAGTGTTGGACGCAGGACATCACCTCACAAGGCACGTCTTCTATGGATGACTATCAAGTGGGCAGATCAGTTTGTAAAAAATCCAACATGAAAATCAACTTAACAATTGGTTATTACGTATTTAAATAAATAAGTGCCTAATCGCGGCAGATTTCTCAGAAAGCAGGTGCATGTGTAGCTAATGTACTATCAACTGGTAAATAGATACAATTTGAAGCACGTTTGTTTATAAAACTAAATGATTGTGTTTATATAAAGGACATCTATCTAAATATTTTTTTTCAATAGCGAACACAATTTATTGAATTAGAAATGTGTTTGGTAGAGTCGATAGTAGAGTTAGAGATCACGTTAAAAAATTAAAAAAATCAAACTTCATCGATCTAGGATTACATAAAAAACAGTGTACCTACTCGTCATTTTATAGTTACATTGTTTTCTTGTTAATTTATCTCTTTTCTAGTATTTACCTATGCCTATACCTATACCTACCCACAAAACAGAGCCTTTAAATACAGCACTAAAACTAATGAAAATACTTCCATTTATTTCGCGTACATAATTTGAATAATTCTACAATTATGTATGCTACGAATGTCTACGACATACAATCTGCTAAATCAAGAAAACTTAGCTGAACATCGTTTGCATGAAATATGGCCATTGTTCTGAGGGTTGGACTACGTATGGAACACGGTACAGCAGTCTGTAAGTTGTAAAGCTGGGTTGATTAGTTTATCCCTTTTCAGGATAAATTGCGTTGTCTGTCCTTGACTTTTATGACTCTCCCAACAAAGTTACGAGGTGGTACCTAACTTTTTATAAAGTTACGTATCAAGCAGGGTGCGAATATTAATCTAACCTTTACTCTCAAACATTTAATTAGAAAACACGATTCGAGCCCGAGATATTATATAAAAAAAATGATTGTCAACTAAATATCGTAACTTCATATAATAACACTCGCTATTTCATGATTTTCAGGATTGGAACTCAGATCGCAAAACAGGGTTTTGGTGAGCCCGTGGTAATTTCTAGAATTTAAAAGAATTTGATAGAATGCGATAATTTCTGGTTTAACCCTAAACATGTAGTACAGTCATGTGATGAGGTAAAAAAGTGTAGTGCCGATTCTATTCAAATTATGAAATATTTATAAACGTTACGTATACGTAACACGCATGTAGGTACCTTACCTACCTATACTACCTACCCATGTTCAACAATGCGAATTTTCCATACATAGGGTCTTATACCGCGTGCACACTATGCCCATGCCGCTGCCGGCTTGTACGCCGCTTAGTGAGAATAAGGGCGATGTTGCTGTGACAATAAGTCCGCCGCATTAATGCCATCGCAACATCGCCTTTATTCTCACTAAGCGGCATACATGCCGGCAGCGGCATGGGCATAGTGTGCACGCGGTATTACTTATGACGCCCTCTCAAGCGTCTCTCAAGAGTTGAGATTTCTGACAAAATCCATGTCATTGATCAATGATCGTGCCAGAAATAGTCACAGTTAAAACCTTTGGAAGAATAGAGGGTTGATCAAAGATCGATTGATTGGTAACTAACTGCCTAGATACTTGTAATTGTGCAAAAAGCACTTATTTTTGCAAAACTCGAATATTAGAAATATCTGTTACAATCTAAGGAAAAAGTTATTTATTTAGAAAATATCATTATGATTGGTGTCAAAGAAAAAATTGTGAGAACCAATTCAAGGAATGGTCACTTTCTTTTAGTAATTATATTGAGCTGGCATGCTTATTACGTTTTGATCAGGGTTGGTGGTTTTGTAGCAATACCTACCATCCGAAGAGTATTAGATTGTGTAGGTATAACCTACTAATAGCTAGGTAATGCATATGTATGTATATATAGCGCGTGTGACACCTCGCTGTGTTCCGTTCAGCTGTAGCCGTTCAAGCTACGGGTGGCTACGGTAACCAACCACCTTATGAATGCCGCCGAGACAAGAAAGAATGCAGGCGTATTGCAAATTCGGCAAACCACGTTAGAGATATCGATTTGAGGCATTTTGCTTTGAAGGTATTTTAAATGTGAGTTATTTTGCGACTAAGTCGTTTTGCGGCGTAGGCATTGTGATCTTAAAGGATTACAAGGTGTGTTCGTAATTTTTTTTTTATTAAAAAAAAAAAAATTGGGATAATAAGAAACCTTTGTGAGCAGTGGTAAAATAATGATAATAATATACATTTAAATATTAGTTTAGTAGGTAGGTAAACAGGTAGGTACTTACGGTTATTTATTATGAGGCAGAGGGTTAAAGTTTCTACACGAGGCGAATCTAATCTTCTTTATAATTTCAGTGGAAGTTACTATCATGCTTGGAGTAAGGTTTCATAACAAATAGTATTCCAATTGTGATTTGTTTACAATCGTGGGATTTTATTAAACGTGCTATGTGCTACGTGTGTGTATGTACTAGGTACGTATACGTATCTCATTCTAGTTTATATACTACCTAGATAGCAGCGTCTATCTAGTAAAGTATCGAATAAGGCCTCGTCCGCACTCGGCCACAATGCTATACATTTCTCGCGGCTACAAAGACTCTTTTAAGTATGTACGACACTTTGTTTTCTGATTTCTGAGCTCTTTCTACTATCGCTTTTTCAGCAGCGATTTTTGACACATAGGTACCTATACCTTCTCCAGTTCTTTTTACTGCTCTAATTACCTACCTAACTAAGGCAGAATTAAAAAAAAAATGTTACTTCTACGTTGTGCCGATACTACCTTATTTTGATTTCAACAAGAAAAACTATGTTGCGATACAAATGTGCCCTATTGCGGATGAGGTTTTAGTTTGAATAATGAAATAAATATAAATGAGACAATTTATCAATTCCTTTTATATTTCCGGTTAGTTTGAGGATAGTTATGGATGTGGCCTTCATGTTACACCATGTCCGTTTCCTACCGCACAAGTAGGTAAACATGTAAACACCATGTTGGTAGCTATAGATTCTATAGATAGGTAGGTAGGTAGGTACACTGTCGTTTTAGGTAGTGATATTTATCGCACTGAGGTGCCAAGGAAACAGACGTACCTATAATCAATAGACTATCTATGAGATTTTTCCAAAAAAAAAACTATTCTTAAATAGCCCAAATAATATTTGTTCCACCTACCTAGATATACCTAGTAGCTTACCATACCTAACCTATCTGACTAGGTAACATCGGTGATGAATAAAATCTAGTTTGTTACATAAGATTATTTGCATTTTGCATGCTAGGTACCTACTACCTACTCATTAATATGCACCTAACTCACAAACACCTACACACCAATAACTCGAGATCTTACTGGTTACAATATAGCAAAATTAAGTATCGTAGAAGGTATTTTCCTACAAAAAAGAACAAACTACCAATCGGTGAAAGGCTTCCAGGAACTGTAGGCGGAGTCATGTTACAATTCCTCATGAGGAAGCAGGAAAACCTGAGATGAAGGGTCGAATATCCGTGAAGAGCCCAAGGTTGCGACAGACAGAAAACCCCGAATGCTTAGCATTTCAGCTACCTACTATAATTCGACCTAAAACCCTACTGTCCTTTAACATCATACTCGGAAAGTGTTAATAATAATAAATAAATATTCACGGACACTTAACACAACGCCTTCTAGTCCCAAACTAAGCAAAGCTTGTACGATGGAAACTAGATGGCTGATAGAAATTCTATCAGCCAAAAAAAATGTATGTGTGTATTCTACCATAGAATACACACATACATTTTTTTTTGTAAATACATATAATACATAATACTTATAATACATGGAAACACCCAGACACAGAACAAACATCTATGTTTACAATACAACACACAAATGTTTGTTCTCGGTGGGGATCGAACCCACGACCCACAGCACTGAAGGCAGAGCTACTACCGACTGAGCCATGACGCCTGTCAAGTAATTGGACCAAGAGATTCGTCCAACGTTTGGTGCTATAATTTTTAAATATCATGGTTATGAACATAGTTTCACTACAAAACGGTGCATGCAACTGTGCCGAAAAATCATGAAACATCTGAAAATCTAACGTATTCGAGTCATATTGCGCGTCAACGCTAGCTTGACTGTCGAACGTTGCAGCGTCACTGCGCAGTGTATCACATGGTCTATACTATACGATGCAATTGCGATTGTCACATTTTTTAGTGATCAAGAAACAAATTTTTTATTGAAAATGAAGTATTAGTATCATTCAGAACTAGATATAGCATTGCTGATTCAAAAGTATGGATATCAATGTAGAGCATTTCCTATTTGCAACAAACGTAGGTACGATACCTTAGTTGTAACAGTGATAATCTCAGCCCGAGTGGAGTTTTGTTAGAATAGATGTGTGTTCAATGGCACAGTAAATAGAAAGACAATGCGACGGAATGTGTGAGTGCTGTGCAAATAATGAATGAGATGTCATGTGACACAACACCATTATACCTTCCAGGTAATACAATAGCATACAATGCACAGACCTACGCTACGCAGATAGTTAGATAGAATACCTAGGTATACTTTATGCTTATCAAGATATCCTGTGCCTTTAGTCATTGTCATAGATATTTTTATAGCCCACCAGTGGGCCGGCCGGTGGGCTCGATGGGAATAACACGTATATACTCGTAGGTACCTATATTCAGCATTTGGAACACAACTTTATTTATAACATTGTAGGTACTTTGGCGGCAGGAGATAGCTAAGTACAAGTAAATGTCTATGTACATAGACCTAGTCATATCAAATCATAGACTTTACTTATCGATATTAACAAAGCACTAACAATATGGGGCACTTCAAAAAGGGTATTTTAAAATTCTTCAAGGGTCGGCAACGCGCATGTGATACCTCTGGTGTTGCAGGCGTCCATAGGTTACGGTAACCGCTTCCCATTAGGCGGGCCGTAAGCTTGTTTGCCTACTTAGTAGAATAAAAAAAATTCTAGATAACTACCGAAGTTTCCATGTCATCAATTTACGTTAATTAGCTAGCGAATGTAAAATTTCACACCAAATACATGTAGGTACGTACAGGGTAGGTAGGCTACTAATTTATGGCTCGTATCCTCGTACACAAACTGCGCTGGAACGCGTAGAGAAAGAAACACCACCGTAAGGCGTCGCTACGACCTACGCTACGCTTCTGCTACGATCTACGCTACGCAACGCCTCGCCAAACTACGCGCTATGCCTCTACGGGCTACGCTACGCCTCTACAGAGCCCGTAGTCTGTGCATTTGTTTTACTTTCGACTCGATTATAGCACACGCAAACGCATTCGCAAAGCGAGAAATTTTGTATGAAACACGGATAAGCGCCTCTAGCGGAAGATTTTGGAATTATGCAATTCCCAACAAAATTTCTCGCTTTGCGAATGCGTTTGCGTGTGCTATATTCGAGTCGAAAGTAAAACAAATGCACAGACTACGGGCTCAGAGCTACGGGCTACGCTGCGACGCCATTGGTTGCTATTACTTTTTCAGCATATTATTATTTTACCTATATAGTATATTGGTATTCTTCGGTAATAATAATTGCATTATTTTCGCCTGACTCTGTATCCTACCTAATTAACAAAATAGACCTTTCTCATCAACATTATCGAAATAGTCGGAAAACTGTTTCGACGTAGTAGTACGTAAGCACCACGCCTACGAGCTCGTTTGTATGCAAATGAATGCGCTTGTGATTAGATTATCCACTGAAATGGATTTATAGAATTACGCACGTGCAAAAAACATGAATGCAAATTGAAATGAGATCGTAGTGAACTAATTTATATGAATCGAATGAAGCAACTGCATTAGCATGTAAATAATCTATTTTATTTTAAGTTCAGACTAAAAATAAATATAACCTTGTAAAAATAATTCTGTGATATACCTAGGTACATATTATATGTAAAAATAAACGTTGATTTTGTAATACCTACTACCTATTACAATAAATGCTACGCGTCCCAACTTTTTCTATGTTACACTTACCTAATTAATGGTCGATTTTATATTCAACTAACGGATGTCAGTAGGTAGATTACCATAGCAATTGTGAACCATGCACTTACCTATAGGCCGTCAAAAGTACGTCCCACGCTTTACGTTCCGGCTTGCAGTCGCCAAGTCATCATCCGAGAACGTTGCCAAACTACTGACCTGATTTTGATAAAAACATTATGGGGATAATCTGAAAGTATACCTTTCTAAATCCCTTTCTAAAAAATTAAAGAAATTCAAATCGGTTCATAAATGAAGGAGTTCTGTGGTAACAAAAAAAAATACAACCGAATTGAGAACCTCCTTTTTTTAAAGTCGGTTAATAAGAAAGAGATGTCCATCACGAATTCAATTTTTTATTACTCTTCAGTTTGCTAGCCTTCAAGTCCCTATAAGCTTGTACCGCGTCCAATCTAGCGCGTTCTCGACGCATCGTGTCAGCGGCTGAGGCCGGCTTACTGGGGCTCTTGGACTTGCTACTTGGGGCTGTGGTCAAGAGTTTAGTTAGGAGTAGGTCGCGGCGGCCCGGCTGCAAATATACAAGGGGTCGGCATGAATAAATGTGACAGACGTAAACGTATCGTAACCGTAGCCTATCCGAAGCGCTCGTAGCGTAACTTGCTTAGTCAACCTTCACCGATTAATTACCTAAGTTAAGCAACGTTCTGCCCGGTCACTATTTGGACGGGTGACCGTTAGTGGCATTTCTATCTGAGCGCTTCCGTTCTTCAGAGGGCACGTTAAACTGTCCCGGCTCTAGCAGTCGTTAAGCCATGACGGAGGGCTTCACGCGGCCTAAAAACTCCGTCACCAGAGTTGGCCACTAACTCATACGAGCTTCCTTGCTTTAGCGGATCCGAAATACACTGGTCAGTGACGCTGTGGTCTGTGAGGTAATGAAGTTGATAAAAGTTTAGTCTCAGCTGGGCTATCTGCTTACACCAACCTTATTTTCTCAAAGCCTACAATTCGTTTGTGCATTAACAACCAAGTCGTGGGTTCGGTGCTTACCCTGGGTGCACCTCCTGTAAGCCCTTCCTTTTTGTTCTTGAAGTGTAATGTTGGCGGCGCGTGGGATATATCACCGAATGGTACTCGCTCGTATACAACTTCTTGCCGTTCTTTTATTGTCTGTAAAATACAAACAACTTATTTATATCAGAATTAGAAAATTAACTTGCGTAACCCAATTTTTCCGGTTACAATTTCTAGTGGCAGTAATTGACTACGTTAGGTAGGTATGCCATGACACAGGGTAGGTATGCAAGCACATAGACGCGCGCTAAATCAACCTTTATGTTTGACCAGAACTCTCAAGTCAGATCTTAAAGTAATTAAGAGTTATTCTTATTCGGAAAGCCTTTTTGGATTGATAACAGCTACTTCCGAACGAGATTTTAAACAGTGAATTCAAAATCTCCATCGAAAATCGATTGAATTATTACCTCCTGTTCTTTTTCTTGTCTAGCCTTCTTCTTAAGCGTTTGTTTCTGTGAGCGCGTGAGTTTAACCTCCTTCGGCTCTGGTTTCCTGCCACCAGTGGCACGACGGATCTTCTTGGCACGATACTCCTTGAAGTCGGCCATGCGCTCGCCTTTCACGTCGTCATCGTCTTGGTCTTGCTGGAAGTGGTGTAAAGTGACATGTTCAATATTGTATACCATGTTTAACATTGTATTGACCACCTTTTGAAGTTCTGATGGACTTGATTGAGGTGGAGAATACTATGATCAGTGGAAACCCACTTTAAAAGCTAATTTAAACAAGCTTGTGTGCACATAGAAGGCCAGACAGTCAATCTACCAAGTCCGAACCATATCACAATAATAACACTTGATTTATGCGGAACTTAGCTGGCAGCTCCACAGAGCCCATTCTTGGCTAGGATTGCAGTAAGAGGAGTCAGCATCTGACTTCGGAGACATAGACTTGTATGCTGATTGACTGCTCAAGCACTGATCTGGACTCAAGCATAGATTTTTGTATGAATATCTCTACTCAAATCTCTGCTTGAGTAACGGACATAGGGGCCATAGAATGGCTGTGACTACTTGCTTGCTACTTTTTACTTACTGGGTAGTAATCCTCCTCGGTGACATCACCATGCAAAGCTTTGATGGCGCTGTTGATGCGGAGAGAGAACCCACGGCCTGACTCACCAGGCAGCTTGTGTAGCCTTGATATCGGGTTATCTCCTACACCACTTTTGTTCTCTGAAAGAAGACAGTCTGTGATATAATTAATGTTACTTAGTATGAGCGATATTGCTATAGTAATAAGATGGTGTTTACCGTGGTGCTGTAGCCTTTTTAAAGTCTTCTTTGTAGGTTTCTCTTCTTTATTATCCTTATTTTGAAAAGCGAATAGTCTTGTGAGAGATTTGGGGATTGGCTGGTCATCAGGGTCTTTTGGCGGAGCGTTTATCTTTGACTTCAGGCTGAAAATAGTTTGTTTGTTGGCTACATACTGCTTAGTTAAGTAAGGTATGTACTTAGAGGATATCAATTTTAATAGATATGTCGCGCAATGCACGAGGTCACAGACAAAAAAGTAAGTTTAATTTGTCTAAAATCAGTTTTGTACGATGGCAACTCTGAATTGACAAGAGGCGGGTATATTTTCTCGCTGGTAATACTTTTTTTCGTAGGGTTGACCGCAAAACTGCGCGGCACGCAGAGCGAAGCCTAGCCCCGAGGAGAGAAGGTCTGAGGGTGAGTGGAGACATCGTGGAGTGCAACAACTACCCTGTTCGAGTGTAGAAGTACAGAGGAGTACTGGCGTGGTGGAAAAGTTAGCCCACGGCCACAGGGTGAGTGCTAGCGATTAATCTGCTAATTGCTATGAGAGGCTAATGAGATTTTGGGAAGACAGTTCCGTGTTAAAATCTACCCTCCGCGATAATTAATCTGAAAGTCCACTTGCGTACCTTTGTACATGGACTAGTTCGGTCGATCGGGGAAGAACGTTGTATACGTTCGGGTACCGGGGCTTCTGAATTGGTTCAGAAGCCCATCGAGCATCGGCTCGAAGGCTCAAGGACGTTACCTAGTACTTGGGGTCCCGCGGTATAGCCGGTAGGGAAACCGATGGACTTCGGCCGGCTCCGAGAGTCCATCAGATCTCACGAGTACTAAGGGTCCAAGCGTAGCCGAAGGATGTGCCTCTGAAGTATCGATCAGAGACACGGCGTGGCCCATAGGGCTGTGGTCGACCATTCTGAGAGGAAGCGGATTGGTTTGCTCGTGGGGAAGGTCGGTGGTAGCACTTGGCACAGCCAAGCTCAACCGGTTGTCCTTTGAGGGACTGGAACAGCCTAGTTCACGTACACTAGGCTGGAATCCGGGCACTTTCACAGGCGTAACTGCGGGTGATTGTGTATAGAGAACCATGGTCGACCACGAGGTGGCCTTCTGCCAGCTTAGGGCAGTAAAATCATTTGCGAAGCAGTTTATATGACAATAAGTCAACCCACAATCTCATCCTCATGTTATCTTTGTCGTACGGGTTTGTCACTCCTTTTTGTGACAGCCCTAGCATAGTATAAAGGCGCGACAAAAATGGTGGAGATGCAGGGATCTCATGTTGGAGCCCTTGGATGCCAGATTCTTTTTTTTTTTTCTGGTCCCAACCACAGGGTTGGTTCAGCGTATGTTTGGAGCAGCCTGATACGTTCGGGTTCTCTCCCGACATAAAAGTTTTTCATTTTTATTTTTACCCTGCAAAAGAAAAGATGGGATTCATTAAAATATTGGTATAAGTGTATGTTGTTTTATTTAACCTAATCCTTTTTTTTTCCATTGCGTATATATTTTGCGTTTACATTCGCGTTTGCGGTTTTACGTTTTATATTTTTTATCAATGACTTCAGTTTTTATTGAAGTTGTGCGTTTCCCCTAAGAAAAAAAAAGGGAAAGTAGAAGACCGACGGGTCTATGGCTGATTTAGCTAATCTACTTTGTCTATGGTTAATATTTCGTAACGTTCCGTTCACCGGATACCTATATCCGTTACTATTATTTAGTTTTATTTAGTGAATATAGTTTAAATTAAGCATATGTATTTGAGAATATAAATTGTTATCCTAGTTAAGTTTACTGGTAAAGCTATATCTTATAAGAAATAAAGATTAAGTAGATATAAGGAAGGAAAATACAAGTTTTAAAATTTGCCGCCATGTTTTATCAAAGTTCAGCGTCGTTTTAGTTTTCCGTTTCCGCCCAAAAAGTTGTTTTTCTATTTTGCCAATTTTGCTAGGAAAAGTCGAGTTCGGTAATTTTGGATAACTTTCTTCGTGTGCTAAATGAAATTGAATCCAAGTGATATATCAGTGCGTAATTTTCAGGTAGTGATGATTCCGCAAACGTTTCTAACGTAAGTATCTATGTAGGTACTTATCTCGGCTGAACTTGGTTTTTGATTTTAGATTTTGTGAACCGATCGAAGAGTATCTCGTTAACTTGGGAACTATGGAAGCTATTTCAAACATCCGCCTGAGAATGCGACATGAGAAATTAACACAAATAATTAGCGAGATACGAAACAACTTTGAAAAAGGACAAATTACGGAAGAAGACCTCGTGTTGAACCGTTTGAAATTAAAACAGTTTATTGAAGCGTTCGACAAGGAACTGCGGTTGAGTTCTGAGTATTTGGAAGTGGCAGAATTCACAGATTATATGAAAGACCAGCTTGATGCCGAAGAATTAGAGATAAACCTCAATTCAGTTGCGGAGAGGTATGCCAAGACTAGTGATCCTAAGCCCAGCTCTTCCTCCAAACTACCAAAACTTGAATTGGCTAAATTCAATGGCGACATCCTTCAATGGAATGAGTTTTGGGACAGGTTCGAAGCCAACATTGATTCGAAAAGGCAACTGAAAGATGTCGAGAAGTTGGCCTATCTACTCGGTTCATTGGAAGGCCAAGCATTGGAAACTGTAAGCGGTCTATCGACTACCAATTCAAATTATGTTATTGCGCTAGAAGTCTTACAAAAGCGGTTTGGATCCAAGGACAGGGTGATCGATGCCCATCACTCTGCAATCGGCAAGATCAAGGGAGCCACCGATAAACCTGCATCCTGCAGATTGACTTTAGATACTATTGAGAAACATCTCCGAGTGTTACAGACATTGGGTGAGAGTATGGAGAGCAATCATTTGAGGACAGTTATCGCAAGCAAATTCCCAGAGCAAATTATGTACCAGGTGAATATACTTTCTTCTGATGACTGTTCTGTACCTGATCTTAGATCGAGTCTGGACAAAGTTATCACTGCCATGGAAAGGTCTGGATTGGACAGTGATACAGGACCTGCCAATAACCTTTCTTCAACCACAACCGAGGCACTGCAGGTTAGTGTTGATCAAGATAATCGAAGAAATACCTACAAAAGAAAAAGCAGCAATTTGAAACAAAATAAGGAACCACAAAATAAAAGACCTAAACGCCAGTGCATCTTTTGTGGTAGGTTTAACCATGTCAGTTCAGAATGCAGGACGGTCAAGACCATTGAAGCTCGAAGAGAGAAACTTAAAAATAAGTGCTTTAAATGTCTCAAAGAGGGTCATAAATCTAAAGAATGCAGGAGGAAGATATCATGCTTTAACTGTAAAGGGAATCACCTAAGGTTACTGTGTCCAAAACCAGTAGGTGAGAATTATAATGTACCTACCCAAGCTCAGGTACCCGCGATAGTATTCAATGCATCTAACAGATATACCTATTTACAGACCGCAGTAGCAACAATAAAGAACCCGAACAACGTGAAGCATAATATAAGTGCCAGAATTCTTCTGGACAGTGGAAGCCAACGCAGCTACATTACAGCGAAGGCAGCAAGAGACCTTGGACTTTCAATGGAAAGGAAGGATCTACTACTGGTATATACATTCGGAGCTGCTACCCCACAAGAAATGTCCAGCCCCATTGGTAACATCATCATAGAAACCAAGCGTGGTATCAGTAGGAAGATACAGGTAAACATTGTGCCACGTATAACGGATCGTGTTCCAGTAGCAAAGTTCAAACATAATAAGGTGGATATACCTGCTGATGATGATACAGAAGGTGAGAAGATTGATGTACTTGTGGGCAATGACCTCTATTGTTCCTTCTTGCGTGATGAGGATAGAATCAATGTTGATGAACGCATATACCTACTTGATACAGATTTCGGATGGGTGCTGTCAGGTAGCGCTAGCCAGGTAGAAAGCGACGTTTTGTCAGTCACTACTTACTGCCACTGCCACATACCTAGTTGTCCATATTTGACTGAACCAGATCTACCATTGAGAAATATAGATATAAAATTTTTATGGTCATTAGAAAGCATTGGCATAACTGATTCACCAAAGGCGACGAGACAGGAGGAAGCAGTTCGTCACTTCAATGAAACTGTACAGTACCGAAACGGACGATATGAAGTCAAGTGGCCTTGGATACAGTACCCACCTGAAATTCCGTCAAACTTTAGACTTGCCATAGGAAGATTAAGAAGTTTAATTAAGAAGTTGGATGATGAGTCTTTGGCTGAATACAACAGCATCTTAAAGGAACAGCTGGATCTTGGAATCATAGAAGTGATTGATTCAAGCTCTAGCCAAACTGATCATCCTATTCATTATCTTCCTCATCATATGGTGAAACAAAAGGGCAAAAGAGGACGGCTTGTCTATGATGCCTCAGCAAAGACAACAGGAGAAAAGAGTCTCAATGAATGCCTTTACAGTGGACCTTCGATGCTGGAAGATTTGACAGCGCTCCTTCTCAACTTCCGGACGAAGAGAATTGGTATAATTGCAGATGTGGAAAAAGCCTTTCTTCAAGTTGGATTACAACTAGAAGACAGAGATGTCACAAGGTTCCTATGGATCAAAGATCCTAACCAACCAGCCACAGATAATAACCTGTTGCATTTGCGCTTCTGTAGAGTACCTTTTGGAATAATATCAAGTCCATTCCTACTCACTGCAACGATCAGGCATCACATGACTCTATCAAAAGGAGACTTATTGAAGAATATAGCCAGCAAATGCTATGTTGATAACTTAGTAACAGGAGCTGAGTCTGTCAAAGAAGCTAATCATCTGTATGAACAAACAAGATCAACATTCGAGCAGCTATCGATGAACATAAGAGACTGGGTTTCAAATAGCAAACAGTTTATGGATACAATACCACAACAACACAAAGCTACACAGTGCGAAGAAATGAAAGTTCTTGGTTTGTCATGGGATGTACAAAAGGATATGTTGAAGCTGAAGGTACCAGAAAATTACTTTGATCCTGACACACTGATACACACCAAGAGAGGAGTTCTTCGAACTCTAGCCAGAGTGTACGACCCATGTGGTTTCGTATGTCCGCTGATCTTACCCATAAAGCTTCTTTTCCAGAACATATGCAAAGAAAAGGTGAAATGGGATGTAGCATTGCCTGAAAATCTGACACGACACTTGGAGAAGATACTGATAGACCTGAAAGCTATAACTGAAACTGAACTTCCAAGGTACATAGGAATTGATTTGCCAGGCATTAAAGTTTATGAACTACATTGTTTCACTGATGCGTCTAAACACGCTTATGCAGCAGTCGTTTATTTGAAGACAAAAGGAGATCAGCAAACTTCAGTTTCCTTGGTGATGGCAAAATCTCGCATTTCACAAATTGAAGACAGAGATGACTTGAAAATACCCAAACTGGAGCTACTAGGTTTCCTGATAGGAAGCAGGCTATTGAAGTATGTGAAAACGAATCTGGACTTACCAATTGAAAAGGAATATCTGTGGACAGATAGTCAAATAGTTCTGGCATGGATTAAGTCAAGCAAACTTTTACCGCCTTTTGTAGCAAACAGAGTCAATGAGATTAAGCGTCTTCATCAACATACAGAGATGTGTTATGTTAACACAAAATCTAACCCTGCTGATATTGCTACCAGACCCGAACCTGAACTCTGGGACCAAAAGAAAGAGCTTTGGTACAACGGACCCGAATTTCTTAAAGACGAAGACTCTCAGTGGCCAGAGAGTCGTCATTACTGTACGAACAAAACCTTCGTTTCGTTTGGGGAGGCCCTGGATGGGAGTCCAGGTGAGTTGGAACCTCATGACTGGTCAGAACTAACCAGAATCCAAGATGTCCCTATGGAAATCGAAAACTTACAAGAAGATACTAGTAATGACAGTTCACACGACAATACCACTGTAGAAATTAAAAAATTGCAGTTTGAACACTTCCCTGATGAACTGGCAGGCAAGAAGACTCATCTTGTAAGAAGCTTAGATTTGTTTGTAGACTCTGAGGGTCTACTGCGTTGCGGTGGTCGTATGGCTAACACAACATGGGATTACGACATGAAGTATCCGGTGCTACTTCCAAGAGACTGTGAGCTTACAAATAAAATTATTATCGAAACTCATGAGAGTAATTACCATGTTGGTGCTTCACACACGTTGAGTATCATCAGGAAAAGATACTGGATACCGCAGGGTAGAGCAAAAGTAACCAAGATGCTCAAGACTTGCCAGCAATGTGTGAAACATGGAGGAGGTCCTTACAAACTACCAGATACACCAGCGTTGCCACCAGAAAGAGTGAACTTCAGCGAGCCCTTTTCATTTACTGGTGTAGATTACTTTGGGCCATTGTATGTGAGTTCGATAAATGGAAAGGAAAAAAGATGGGTATCCTTATTCACATGTCTGACTGTACGAGCAGTTCATCTTGAAATTGTGAAAGATCTTTCTGCAGAAGAATGTCTTCTAGCCTTGCGGAGATTTGCAGCCACAAGAGGATTCCCAAAAAGGATGTACTCGGACAATGCCACTTGTTTTAAATTGACCTCTGAGGTAATGACAAGTCAATACTGCGTAGACAAGGAAATCCATTGGAAATTTATTCCTCAACTAGCTCCATGGCATGGAGGATTCTACGAACGCCTGGTTGGTCTTGTCAAGCATTGCCTAAAGCGCACGTTGGAAAAACACTTACTGAGTGACAGTAAGCTACTTACAGTGATGAAAGAAGTAGAAGCGGTCATTAATTCAAGACCTCTAACCCGAGTCGGCACTGAAGTGGAGCACATTCTGCGTCCAGCGGACTTCCTAACATTAGGAAAATGTTTGACAGTGAAACCTTCACCAGTAGAAGCGCCATGTACTGGATCAAGGCTTAGATCGGACTTGATAGAAAGCTGGAAAAAGGGAATCAAGATTCTGGAAGAATTTAAGAAAATGTTTATAGGGCAGTATCTCACCTGTTTGAGGGAGAGATCACAGCATTCGCCTAAGCAGCCCAGAATCAGATCCAGTCGAGTTCCACAGGTGGGAGATGTCGTGCAAATTAAAACTGACTCTAAGAACCGACAGAACTGGAAAGTTGGTAAAATTGTCGACCTATTAGAAGGTGTAGATGGCGCATGCCGAGTAGCGAGAGTAAAAGTTGATGACTCCATTTTCACTCGTTCTCTAGGGCATCTCTATCCTTTGGAAGAGAGTTCTGAAGAGAATACACAGCCTCTACAGACAGTAGAGCAGGAACCAGAGGAGTACAGCGGACGTATGGCTGAAGAAGTAAACCCAGACTTGGAGTCAATTCGGGTTCAAGAAAGTGAGATGCAGTCTCATGATCAGACGATAGCCAGTGGTCCTGAGAAGACTTCTGAGATGGAGATCGAACCTGTCTGTGAGGCAGATGATTCAGGACGAAGTAATGACGTCAATGGTGAAAATCTACCGCCAGAAGAATTCAGCCCAGGACAAGTGGCTGAAGAAAAATCTCTGCAGGAGACAGAAGTAGAAGGAAGAAGCAGAAGGGGCGCCTCTATTCGTGCAAGGGAGAAAATCCTGGAATGGACGCGTCATCTGCTTGCCCTGCTAGAGTGAAAATTCTGTTTTGTTGGGTGTGTCGCGCAATGCACGAGGTCACAGACAAAAAAGTAAGTTTAATTTGTCTAAAATCAGTTTTGTACGATGGCAACTCTGAATTGACAAGAGGCGGGTATATTTTCTCGCTGGTAATACTTTTTTTCGTAGGGTTGACCGCAAAACTGCGCGGCACGCAGAGCGAAGCCTAGCCCCGAGGAGAGAAGGTCTGAGGGTGAGTGGAGACATCGTGGAGTGCAACAACTACCCTGTTCGAGTGTAGAAGTACAGAGGAGTACTGGCGTGGTGGAAAAGTTAGCCCACGGCCACAGGGTGAGTGCTAGCGATTAATCTGCTAATTGCTATGAGAGGCTAATGAGATTTTGGGAAGACAGTTCCGTGTTAAAATCTACCCTCCGCGATAATTAATCTGAAAGTCCACTTGCGTACCTTTGTACATGGACTAGTTCGGTCGATCGGGGAAGAACGTTGTATACGTTCGGGTACCGGGGCTTCTGAATTGGTTCAGAAGCCCATCGAGCATCGGCTCGAAGGCTCAAGGACGTTACCTAGTACTTGGGGTCCCGCGGTATAGCCGGTAGGGAAACCGATGGACTTCGGCCGGCTCCGAGAGTCCATCAGATCTCACGAGTACTAAGGGTCCAAGCGTAGCCGAAGGATGTGCCTCTGAAGTATCGATCAGAGACACGGCGTGGCCCATAGGGCTGTGGTCGACCATTCTGAGAGGAAGCGGATTGGTTTGCTCGTGGGGAAGGTCGGTGGTAGCACTTGGCACAGCCAAGCTCAACCGGTTGTCCTTTGAGGGACTGGAACAGCCTAGTTCACGTACACTAGGCTGGAATCCGGGCACTTTCACAGGCGTAACTGCGGGTGATTGTGTATAGAGAACCATGGTCGACCACGAGGTGGCCTTCTGCCAGCTTAGGGCAGTAAAATCATTTGCGAAGCAGTTTATATGACAATAAGTCAACCCACAATCTCATCCTCATGTTATCTTTGTCGTACGGGTTTGTCACTCCTTTTTGTGACAGCCCTAGCATAGTATAAAGGCGCGACAAGATAAGTTGGTACTTACATTTTTTCCCGTCTCGCCTGTTGCACCAAAGGATCTTTAACACCACGGTGCTTCTTGGCTGGAATCTTTCGTCCCATATTGACTGGAACGTGTGATTTCACTGACTATGTAGGTACCTACAGTTCAAGTTTTCACAACCAGTGTTTAACAGTCAGTGTAAAACTAAATAACTACATATAGAACGAAGATTATTTGCACTGCATAAAACTTATAAATGAAAGATGGGCTATATTCCTACATGTATTGGGCTTTTACGAAAATAACCAATTAAAATCACAGCTAAAACGAATGCACCACACCACAACAAAAACATAACCTCACTCAACACAAAGGACTCAACACTCTTCTTCTTCTTTTAAACCTAAATCGTCGTTCTTTCTTGATGTACGTCAGTGTCACTGTCGTTTTGACATTGACATTGACAGTAATTTAATAATTATTTATTTTATCGGACTTTACCCAAACGTCAAGCGATTTTGGTTTACTTTTTTTTGTTGTCTCTTTTGTGCGCGCGGGAGGGGGTTTATTTTTTTAGAAGCAAGCAAGGTCGTTCTTTGTGTCAAAAAATTAGCTCTTGAGACGAATAAAATTTACAAATACTACTAACTATTACTTCAGTGATTGACTATTTTGTGTTCAAATAAAACTATCGTGCTGTGTGTATGTCGTGCGTAGCCAATAATAGGTTTTAGTGAAACCCGTGCACTCCATACGTTCCAATGAGTTTGGGAGGAGGTCAAAACACAGAGGGAACAAATGCAGGAGGAATATACGTTCAATTTAATCAGGATTGCACGTAAGTGTCGTAGTTGAACCCACACAGGGGGCTGGGCGACCCTGGGTGCGGTGTCTAGCGGTGGTTGATGTCGTCGCGCCAGTTGCTGTTTCCTTGAGATATCAGTTATTTCGAAAGCGAGTAATGTCACGAAATTAGCGTCATTTTAGCTGGCGAGTGCGCTGCCATTTACGTGATGATGCAATATGCCATCACGGACTGTGTCGTAACCAGCTCTCCACTCCTGGAGCTGTGCTCAGGCAACAGAGGTCATCCCAGCCCCCTTCTGCTAACCACAACAAACCATCAACTATTGCTCTCCTAAACTGGTTATTGTTGACAAACACCAGCTGTTTTTTATTTTAGACAGTTAAGCTGATAGCGTTTACAAACATTGGACCTGTGATTTTGTGTGACTAAAGAAAAGCACAGGCATTTTTTTTTATTGTTTATTATGTTCCATCATTCTTTATTGATTTGACTTTGTTGTAAAAGAACAATTAGAAAGTAGAGATCTCTCATTAATTTGAATATGAGATATCCATTCACTAAGGTCTCACCAACTGAGATACATAATAGATTAATTACTGTCCAGCCACAGTAGGCATCAAATCGTCTCATTAAATCTATTTTTTGCTGATCTTTACTCACTTATTCAAGATCTTTTGAAGAAGCATAAGGACAGTTGTCATAATAAGATTAATCAGTCTGAGTATATTACATAGCAATTTTAAAATAATTTTTTGCAGTAACATATCAAAACCAATTCCATAAACACAATACTTATATGCTTTTGTTATTTATTGTGATTGTGAAGTGAGTATCCCATACAAATTGTACGATAGTAGGTACTATTAATGTATTTACCATGCGCAAGACTCAATTAGACTGAGACGAGGATACAGATTCTGATGTCAGCCAGCCAAGCCAACGTCTGAGCTACTACAGTGCTGTCACTACAGATAGAATTAAAACTGTCCCAGGGGTCACAAATAAAAATAATGGATCCAAAAAAATCAGCTCTAAGGGATCTTTGTATAAAATAAATAATGTAATTGTGTATCTAGGTCTCTTGTGGCCGGTAGCAGTAGCGGCTACCACCTGTTTGCGCTGACAGCTGACGATGGAGTGGAAGAGATCTACGCGAGCCGCTCGGGGCAGGACACGTGCCTCGTCGAGCGTCTCTTCAGCAGCTCGCTGGTGGCTATTGTCACAGTATCCGCTCCCAGGTATGTCAAAATTGTTAAACAGTTTCAGTTTCTCTGAATAAGAATGCGAAAGATAAGCGAGTCATTAAAAAAACATAGTCTTAAGATAATTGGCCTCTTCTAGACAGTGATTTGTTTATGAAAGAATTGATTAATACTAGTCCTGTTTTTTCGTTTAACAAAAGAGGGACGAAGTTTGTCTTGTCTTTGTTTACATATCTACATTGTTTTTTTTTATAATTATTGATTTTTAATATCAGACAAAGTCAAGTTCACAACTATTTCTTGGTTCAACACAATAACCTGCTTTCAGATAACATTTTGTGTGAAAACAATACAGGTATATAGTATATACCTATTATCTACCTATCTAAATTACCTACCAATCAATCTTTACTGACTTCCTTTGTTAAAGGAAATTGCAAGTAAAACCAACTTGTATACATGTATTACAAAACCATACAAGCATAAAATAATTATTATTAATAAATACCTATCTATCTAATTAATTATTGAAAAGTCAATAGGTAAGGTAGATTAGGTACATAGCTGATAGCTTGCATAACATTGACACACTTGTGCCTAAACTTCAATTTTACGTTTTTGTTTCTTATCGTTCCTAATTTGACCCATTTGTCATTTTATTAATGCTTGAGGGACAGTTTTTGGTGTTTTCGTAAAGTACGTGTACTAATATACTGAGTTACTCACTTCTCTACTAAAACACTCAGCCTTATCTTTTACCACCAATTTAGTCTTAAATAATACCTAAATAAATGTAACGCGGGCTTATTACACACCACTTTCTAGTCCCTAACAAAGCAAAGCTTGTATTATAGGAATCAGATTTCTGAGGATACTATTGAAAACCTTGGGCAGGATATTCACATAATATCCTGCCCTGGCACCATGCTGAGTGGTGGCCATTTTTGTTATTTTATTTAACTTTACGTTTCACTTTTATAACATTGTCAATTTTAAAAATAACAAAACAAATATTTTTCTTTCTTTCTATTTTTTTTAAATACATACTCCAAATACCTAGTAGTAAATAGTTTGTAATACGGTTGAATTGATGGTTTGTGAGGCTATTAGATGCCCATTTAAATTTGGATTGGTTAGTTAGGTACCTATTCAATTTATATTAAGCGTCGATAACCTAACAATCGGCTGAGGACATTGACAGCTAATCGCTAAAGGCAATCGATTACAACAATGTTGTGAACGAAAAGACGAATTACTAATGAACACAATACTTAAGCAAACCTAACTGCATTTAAATCGTGGCTTTAAAAAAACAATGACATCAGCTTAATTGACCTTTTTGAAACACTTATTCTGTACAAAGAATTAAGTCCGCTAGTTTTTGTTACTGCAAAATTGAGACTCGCATTGAACATATCAATATTCTTATAAGTTGCGCTTTCATTAAGGCGTAGCAGGAAAAGTGATAATGAAATCTCGGAAACCGTTTTAAATGTGCATGTGTAACATATTAATATCATAAATGCTAAAATTGGTATGTTTGGATGGTTGTTTGTGACCACAACCGATTTGGGTAACAAGAGCTTCGCGATATATTCCCTTTACGACTTTTTTCCCGGTTATCGCGCAAGGTCTACTGCAGATGGAGGCTAGTGTTATTGAGATAAACTGTGGTACCTAGTACCTACCTCCTACTTCGATTGTGCTTGGATGTACCAGTGTGTTCCGCTTCGATAGATTGACAGCCTAATACCTACCTACCGGTGCAAAATATGACTTCATTCGGAGTCAAGTTACCACGTCATTGAATTATCTGATCGTAACCACAGAATAAAGATTGTTACATCATTGGAGTCAAGTATCGATATCAAAATATGCGAATATTGTGCATAGTATTACACATGTACGTCAATTGTGTAACGTGTACCGTCTTGCTAATGATGTTGGATATGGAAATAATTGAGTAATCGCTTACTCGTTCGTACGTTATTATAATATTCATTAGTTTATCCTCTGAGTTATTGATAAAAAGATATAGCTCTGTTAGAAAACGCTCCGTTATAATAACCTCTACATGAAAAGAACCTTTTGATAAGTTCACTCTCAGTCCTTTCTTGAACCATCAGTTGCTAGGGTCTTTTACAGAGTCGCTATGTATTAATACAGATTTGCAAAATGACCAGAGAACAGGCATGTCATTGACACGAGGAAAATAAAAAGGTCGTGGGGTTTATAACTCTGGTTTACTGTCCGGATTTTAATGCGATTTTTACAGTCGTGTTGGAAAAGTACGTACTAAGTACTTAGGTACCTAATTTTAGAAGCATATCATTTAGTTGCAGTGCAGCTCAAAATAGATTATCAGTGATGTTGTTGCACTTAGCAGCGGAATTTTAATAACAAAAATAATAGGTTGTTGTGTATAATAATACACTTGAAGTTCGGACGACAGAGCCAAATATTTTCAGAAACCACTTATTTCGAGAAATGCGTAATAATAGTCCGACTCTACGCTCTACGCAATGTTTTTCTACTCAGCTGATAAAGCTTGCGTCACATCGCACCACAACAAACGTAGTGTATTTGACGCCGATGTTGCGCACGCGCATTCAAGGTTAAAGATTGCCACACTTCGTTATGGTATAACACATTTTCGCTGTTATAGCGTGTAGTTGCATGAAAAATTAAAAATAAGAATAAGAATAATTTTTATTTATTTAAATACTTATATTCATTCTTACGGCGAATTTGAAAAAATTGTTATGCGAGTTATTGTCGGAACGGAAAGTACGCGTTCATCACAGTAATGTAAATAAAAGGATAGGAACCCAAACCCTCGCTGATTAGTACACTTAAAGACTCTGGAAGGTCTCTACACTACACATTCTTCCTAATAGGTCTCAGGACATTCAGAATGTCTTAGAGAAGTATTTGCCGAAGTGCTTGCTTATTCAGACAATTTTAAGTGACTCTACTTTGGCTAGACTAGGGTTTATTTAACCTTGATATAATGTAGCCTTAGGCTAGACAGTATTAAACCTTGATGTTATCTTATCCAGCTTGTCTACTGTACCAGTTTACACAGGAAGCTGAGACTGGAGCTTGTATCTGCTGATAGTTTGTGTCATTGAAGGAGAGAGCAAGATCAGAACTTCGGGGAACTCATCCGTTCAATGTGTGTATGTGTAAGTCACAGGGGTTGAAAGAGTACAATTTGTTACCGTTTTTACTGACTGACTGATAAGCGTATTCGCGCCCAATAGAGCGAGTTTCTGAAGGTTGCTATTAGTCAGATAAAAGCCTCTAAAAATTACTATTTTCCTACCTTATTTCCTTCTCTTGCAAAGGTGGATAGAGCCACTTTTAAAGGTGTCTCTGTCCTGTAAGTATTTTGCGTAAAATAATACCGGAAAATTCCGAAAGACAGACATCAAGTATGCTTTCTATGTAATTGCAGTAAGAGTCTCATTGTCACCATTCTGTCTAAATGTTCCCTTGTAATGTAGCTAAATGCAGACGACCTCCGCCTGCCCCACAACCGCACAGCGACCATACTAATTATATACTCTTCATAGAATACACTAGTAACTGCCACAGAGATCACCAACAGGCGAGGGCGAACGGGCGACTGGCAGAGGCTATTTCAGGAAAAAACTCTTGTTTCACTACAAACCTACTTTATGGAAGAACTCATTCATAATGTCAATCGATACTGGCAGGCTCCCAATTTCACAGCCAGCAGTGCTTCACGCGTTGATCCTCATTGAGCATAGAGCCAACGCGATAGAATTCATTTTACAATGACTGCAGATTCGGAGAGAGTCAGGTTTTGTCCCGGCGGCTATTTCTGTGCCTCGGACGTGAACTTGGCCGTGGATTTCTTGCACAACAGTTACGTTCCTCCCGCGCGTCTCGGCTCGATTCAAAATAAATAAACAAGACATGAACTATGTATTTACATACTGAAATTGTCATAATTTATTTCTTTGTTAAATAAACTGCATTTACAGATAATTTAGATCAGAAAGATAACAGAGAAACCCAGGATCTAGACACAAATGTAAATACCAAGTCAGGTCAGCTAAAAGAAATATACAGAAATACAATCAGTAGGTATCTAAACTGAAACATGTCCTGTCCGCACGCACACTTTACAGATTAGCGTGTATATAATGCAGCTGTGTGCACTAAACGATTAGTATCCTTTGTTGGTATTACAAAGAACTTTTGAGACATCTTTGTGCATACTGCAAACTTTCCACGGTGCTTCTTCCATGTATTCTGTTCTGTAGATACCATTGTAGAGTATAAGTACCGAGCTCACGCAGTCTCGACCACTTGACCGACTGGCCTTTATGTTACGCGGATATTGCTGCGTTAGTACATCGTCTCTGCTATCTGCTCTAAACATATCAGTCATTCTATAATACAGATAGCGATATGAACGAGTAGACACACCCCAGTGTTTGCTTTGTGGGTTGACCCTGAACAGCAGATTTCGTACATGTAATACAACATTGTATAGAACCTTACGGCTGACCTTTGAATTGCGATTGGTTGCGTCTAGATGACTTCAAGCTAGAGTATGTACAAGATCTTTCCATTAGATGTACTAGCTATCTTGTCTCGACTGCTGTGACCTTAAAATTACGTCGACGTGTTAGATTATTTAGAAAACAAAACAACCGTTGCATTCCCTTTAAATCTAGACAAATCAAAACACACTCTTAGTCTCGCAAGTAAAATCTAGTTTTATTTGCTTTTCTAGACGTTGTCGCGTCTGTAATCAACAAATTTATTTTATGGCGGGGTTAGCGAATAAAACCAGTAACTTTATCTCAGAGCGGTGGCCTGAGATTGGCACAATATTTATCAGTACTAAGACAACTTGTCGATAAATGTCAAATACAGAGGTTTTATTTAATAGCTTGGCTTTTTTTAGGATAGCTGAACGTTTAGATGTCGCCAAACCGTAGCTGATGTAAAGTTTAGACGCTACCTAAAATTACTACGCTTTATAAGAATTGACGCTTACAATAAACTAAATTGTAGTAGGTAGGTTTTGTTTTGTGGAATTAATTTTTAATGACGCAGTTTCGCAACATTTGAATCGAAATTTACTTCGGTAACTTTTAGGTACCTAAGTGGAATATTTCAAGCAGAAAAATAACAATGTTATGTCGGATGATTTCCTTATTGACGTTGAAATCTCTATCTTATCTATTGTATTGTTGATGTGATGAGTAACAATAATTATTGTACTCGTCATAACTCGTGTATGCGAGGTTTTTATGTCCATTTCCAAGTGATTCATATAAACAGATGGTAATATTTTAATTAATAAAAAAAAATCTGCTTGCCTTCTTCGTGTGGTGCTTACGTCATAGCAATGTTACTGTGTGCATTGTCAAATGTTCACATGTTCTTATCATAATCATCATCATCATCCATAGCTCTACTTACCAACTGGTGAACATTGGGCTTAGTATAGGTACTAGTGTAGTATTATATGATCTGTGGTTTACGTCGTCATCATCTTTTGTATGCTATTGTATCAAATTTATACATAACTAGCCGTCTTCCGCGGCGTTGCTCGCGTTAGAGTGTGACGTTTCAAAATTCCTTTCTTAGTGCACCCCTACACAATATAAGGATACTACCCTCCAAATTTCATACCTCTAGGACTTATAGTTTAGGCTGTGCGTTGATTCTCTGTCAGCTTCAAAAGAGTTTTACATATATTGATGACTAGCCGTCTCCCGCGGCATTGCTCGCGTTAGAGTGTGACTTTTCAAAATTCCTTTCTTAGTGCGCCCCTACACTATATAAGGATACTACCCTCCAAATTTCATACCTTTAGGACTTATAGTTTAGGCTGTGCGTTGATTCTCTGTCAGCTTCAAAAAAGTTTTATATATATTGATGATGATTGATGTATAAGATAGATATTCTAAGTTTAATCCTAATCAGACAAAGATTGAAACATCTAAACTTATCGTAGTAGGATAGCGAAAGATATTTAAAAGTAACAAAAAGCAAAGCCACGGCTAAAAACTAGTCTAGAACTACAGAAGTAATAGTTCGTATCAACACAGGTGTGAATTGAATGTTTATGCAAAATAAAATGTTTTCTAGGTGAAGGCAACCTCGTTAATTCTCTGCAATTACTATTCACTAACGTCTGTATGTACTGTAACTACTGCATGTAGATTAAACTAACTGGCTCGTGGTAACTAGCTACTTATCATCATCATCATCAGTATATATAAAACTCTTTTGAAGCTGACAGAGAATCAACGCACAGCCTAAACTATAATGGTCTATCTTATAAAAAGTTAGAGCGGACATGATGTCTTGTTTAACATACGTAATCAGGACATAATGTCAACTCTATCTTTTTATAAGATAGGGGGTAAGGCCTAGAGGTATGAAATTTGGAGGGTAGTATCCTTACATAGTGTAGGGGCGCACTAAGAAAGGAATTTTGAAAAGTCGCACTCTAACGCGAGCAACGCCGCGGGAGACGGCTAGTTTATTATAGTTTTATTCACATCAAAAACTTACAAATTCTGAGTTAAATATGTATACTGCTTTTGTACAATTGACATGATCAAATCAAATCAAAGAATTTATTTGCAACTAGGTAATTAACATGATGATGAGAGAAAGTTTCAAAAATGTTTTATTACTGAAAACTAGCAATTTTCATTTCATTTTTCCAATAAAATTATGACTGACAAATTTTGAAATTATGTAACAGTGATCTGCTGATTGTCCCAATGAATTTGTCCGCGGTAAAATAAAGTTTAATTATTATTCACTTAAACATGCTTTTCGGATATTTGTCATCTAGTTTCCATAGTACAAGCCTTGCTCTTTGTGTGAAATATCCATCATCATACCCACTGCTGGGCATAGGCCTCCCCAAGTTTGTGCCATTCACTGCGGTCCTCATTCATTTACGGCTTCCGACTCTGATGATCTCGCTGCCGGACGTCCCACGTTTCTGTAGCCGCATCTTGGCCACCATTCAGTGAAATATCCATGAATATTTATCTTTTTTTTTCAGGAAGCTGATAGTGTGTCACTACAAGAAAGGCACTGAAATATGCAACTACAGTTATAGCAATACTATCCTTGCCGTCAAACTCAATCGATCGGTGAGTACCTACCTCCAATGTCGAAGCGCTCGTTGCGTAGCGTGCTTAGTAAATCTTCACCGATTATGCGGCTACTATTTGGATGGGTGACAGTTAGTCGCATTTACATCTGAGTGCTTCCGTGCTTCGGTGGGCACGTTAAACTGTCCCGGCTCTAGCAGTCGCTAAGCCACGACGGAGGCCTTAAGGCGACCTAAAAACTCCGTCTCCAGAGTTGGCCACTAACTCATACGAGCTTGCTTGTTATAGCGATTTTTTCTTTATTTTGATTTGTCCCGTAACATTTCAGCGGCTGATAGTATGCCTAGAGGAATCCCTCCACATCCACAACATCCGGGACATGAAGATCTTGCACACGATTCGCGACACGCCGCCGAACCCTCGCGGGCTGTGCGCCCTGTCGCCGTGCGTCGACCACTGCTACGTGGCGTACCCCGGATCCAGTGCTGTTGGGGAGGTGCAGATATTTGACGCTGTGCATTTGGTAAGACCACCACACTAACCTCTATCTGATTAGAGTAAACCTTTGTAGGATCTGTTTAGGACTCTTAAAGGTTAAATGGCCGTAGAGAAATGCTATGTGGCTTATCTTAGATGCAGTAATGCACATATGCTACTTTTTATCCCGGAAAATCAACAGGATCAAACTGGACGCGGTCGAAGTCGCGGGCGGAAGCTAGTTTATAATATACTAGAGGCCACTCCCGGCTTCGCCCGGGTAAAATTAGTTTCCTAAACAGTATTATAATGTTTCAGAACGCTAAGTGTGTGATATCAGCTCACGACGCTCCGTTGGCTGCGCTCGCGTGGTCGATGTGTGGCCGCAAGCTGGCCACCGCCTCCGAGCGAGGCACCGTCATCAGGGTCTTCAGGTAACACCCTCAACCCGCACCCTCATCACACTCTGGCCGAGAGACCACTTCACATTCTTAAACCACCCGGAGAATAGTACAAATATATCTGGATGTCGAGTGTGTACGTTTGACGTTTGTAAAAAGTCAAATAAAAATTTTGTATGGAGAATCATCAGTTTTGTAAACTACCCGCTAGGA
This sequence comes from Eulithis prunata, assembly GCA_918843925.1. NCBI lineage: Eukaryota > Metazoa > Arthropoda > Insecta > Lepidoptera > Geometridae > Eulithis > Eulithis prunata. The sequence continues at coordinate 594,373 of OU974014.1, read as the reverse complement.
ATGCTGCCAATTTCTATACAAAAATATATTTTACGTCAACTTTGTAGTATACGTAAAACGAACACACTAAGACGGCTTACAGTTGTCACGTAAACTTAACGTAATTGAATTACACTGCTCGTCAATGACAATTTAACTGGCGCATCTTGCATTGTCACCGCGCAATGTATCACGGATACGTTTACGATGGTCACATTTATTCGTGCTGCCATAGAGCACACCGGTTGCGTGCACATCGACGTGCACGTGACCAACTGCGTACATATAGACGTGTACTGTACGTGCGTCGTGATGTACTGCAACTGTAATGTGTACATATAATGTACTGTATGTTTCTAAGGTATGATGATCACCAGCATAATAATTAAGTCTAAGGAGACTTTTAAGGGTTTAGATTTAGTAAAATGATGTTGTTTGTATTGCAGCGTCCCTCAGCGTGTGAAATTGCACGAGTTCCGTCGCGGCGTGAAGCGCTGCGTCAGTATATCGTGCCTCGCGTTCAGCGCCTGCGGGAGTTACCTCGCCGCCACGTCCAACACGGAGACCGTGCACGTGTTCCGTGCTCAGGTAACTACACGCATTCTTGTACTGTACCAACTCTATGAGCAACAGTTCCTATAAACGAATTACGATGTGACTTATATAAATTTTTTTGGTTAATACATACTCATATACACAATTATAATATGTAGACAGCATACATGCCCGTACGGCGCTGATCCGTACTCGAGCATAGATTTTTGCATGAAAATCTCAACTCAAATCTATGCTTGAGTTATGTTGCACACAAATGTTTATTCATATTTTATTATCCTACTCCGGACGAAGACAATTCCAAAAACACAAAAAAATATCCAGACGTTCTGTTATAAATGTTGTAAGTAAGACGAGTTTGTTTAATATATTGAATATAATACAACAGGAAGCTCCGGCGCCGAGTCCGGCGGCGGTCACTCCGGCTCCGCCCGCGCCGGCCGACGAACCCGCACTCGAGGAGCCGACCACACCTGCTGCTAATGGTATCTCACTCACTCCATCTTACATTACTAACTACACACTTTTTACTAATTACCATATTAGATATTAATTCCTTTGTTCATATTCAACTGTCATTTTAGCGATATACACACAGACAGTTACAGATGACAGTTGAATATGAATCTATCATTGTCAATTGCATGATAACGAGATGACAATAGATTAATAATAATTTTAATTAATTCAGCTTGAAAAGACCAACATGAATATCTAAGGTTTTAATAGTATTTTAAGAGATTAACAATCGTCAAACATCTCAATATTATAAAATTTTTGATATATTATATTCTATTCTGTTTGATTACGTATAAAATCACTAAACAAACAAAATAGAATATGAAAAATTGCAAATAATAATGTGTGCAATAACATTGTCCAAGGTTCAGCGGGAATATAATTTAGATCGCTCCACAGTTCAGCACCGTACTGGATGAGGGAGTGTACTGTTGTAATGTGTAGTTATTCCGCCACCTGTATTATTAGATCTAAGACTTGAAACTCTACTATTGTAAACTTCCAAATTATGGTCATTGGAGAACACAAACGCCGGCAACGAGTTCCACTCTTTGACTGTCCGCATAAGAAATGATGACGCAAAGCGTTTATGTAATGTAACGTAATGTAATGTTTTATGTAAGGTGCCATCTGGTAAGATCGGCGTAATATTAAGTCCGGATAAATCACGTAACTAAGCAATTATCTATTAAAAATAACGCCGAATTGCTTAGCATCCGGACTTACTATTACGCCGATCTTACCAGAAGGCACTATAAAGCAAAGGTTATTGTTGGTTATGTAATATGACTTAATATAGATGTATTATCCGTATGTGTACTGCAGCAGCAGCAGCAGCAGCAGGCGGGTGGATGGGTTGGTTGTCGTCGGCCGTGTCCCTGGGCGCGGGCTACTTGCCTGCGACAGTAGCGGACGTGTTGTCGCAGGGCCGTGCATGCTGCGCCGCCCGGCTGCCGGCGCCGCCACATCGCGCCGTCGCAGCCGTCACACAGTAAATATACTATATATACTAGCTGTCGCCCGCGGCTTTGCTCGCGTGCTAGTAGGACACGCATTATTTGGTTGAAATCTTTGATCCTAATTTTAGATCCTTTAGGGTGCGACTTTTCAAAATTCCTTTCTTTATTCCACCCCTTCACTATATAAAGATCCTACCCTCCAAATTTCATATCTCTAGGACTTATAGGTTAGGCTGGGCGTTGATTGTTAGTCAGCTTTAAAAGAGTTTTATGTATTTTGAAGATATACAGTGTCCCTGGGTGCGCAGGGTACCTACCTGCGACAGTTGCTGACGTGCTGTCCCAGGCACTTACTCCTATACTTCAGAATATTTTTTATCCATTAGTTAAGTAATGAAGTTGAGGAGAACTCGGTAGGATATATGTCCTCCTTTGAAAAGGGAAGATCTTCCACGCCGAGCGACCTTTGGCTCGGGGTTCGAGGACCAATGGATGGTATTCGGTAGTATTACTTATGTTCAAACTCCGTGATAACTTCGTTTGCGCGATCTAGGATAGTTGTCATGTAGCGAGATAGATGGCGCTACAAAGCTAATGAATGATTGTAACGGTTCCAGTGCGTCCCGCACGGGGCAGTCCCGGCTGCTGGTGGCGACGTCCCAGGGCGTGCTGTACGTGTACGCGCTAGACGCAGCCGAGGGCGGTGAGTGCGCGCTGCTGCGCACGCACCGCCTGCTGGACGCCGCGCCGCACGCGCCACTACACGGTATGTATCACGCCTCACATACATCACACTATATAAACATTACACTCGTAATACAACACGTTACGACGCTCATCTGACACAATACCGACATGACATCTTATTACGTATGCACTGTTTCTTGAACGCACTGACACCCGCGCCGGGTCACGCACGGTATGTGTGACATGACATGACGCCGTACGTAAATGACATGTGACAGACATGACACCCAAGTGGCATTCGGGGTTCTTTAAAAGATGTCTAGTCGTTCACATGTACTCCACAAGCTGTGTAAGTCAGCTGTATAAGAGCTGTATAGCTTGCTATAATGCTCTTATAGAACCAGTTTGGGCACAAATTAGACAGCCTTAAGTTCACTATGGCTGTACATTAGCTGTATAATAGCATTATAATAGCAGTTTAAGTAGTAACATCGGACTTAAGGCTGACTTACGGCATTATATGCGACGCAGTGTGAACCATACAATGTACATGAGTGTAATAAAGAGTAACAAGTGGCTAAATACACAGCCTTCACAGTTATAAAATCCGACAAAAGTACTCCAGTGCTACCTAAAATTCACGTGTGTCCTAAATTATTTCTTATTTTATAATTAATATAATAATTTCATAGGTTTAAATGGTTTTGTGTGTGCAATTCCGGCGGATATCAAAAGGACAAAAATTACGCGGTAAGTACCTGTTTTATATACTTAAATAATGTTAATGCCATGGGAATGCAACTTTATCGTGAAATGTATACATATTAACAGATAAAATATTCACGCGCCTCTGTAAAAACGCGATATTCATTTTAAAATATTTAAAACTGGCTGAGAGGAAATCATCAATTTTCAGTTTTTGATATTATATTGGCATTATAATTATACTACGTTAATTAGTTATAACATGAAACCAAAACTCAATCGCTCTATCTGCGTATTTTGTGATAAATCTGCATGATAATTTTGGAGATTTATTTGGTAAATATTTAGGTTACGTAGAACAAAATGGTGGAAATGAAATACGGCTAAGTGAACTGTTATAACTCCAATTTAATGCGGTGAGCGTATATATAGGTTCACATGTGTTCTGTTAGAATGCTGTTATCTATATGAAGTCCCACATTTGTACCACTACAGAGCCAATGTCTATAAATTTAATCTAATGTGAACTTATGTACAGCTATAAGATGTAGTTCAGGTCAATTGTGTATCATCGTTTAAGTTTCACTATCTGAAATTTTAGAGATCCGCAATACTAAATATTGTCCGATAAATCGCCTAGCCCAGGTACTAGTTACTAGTTTAGTATAAATTCATTCATGTTAAGCTTTTGAAAATGTGAATCTATATATAAATATTTACTTGCTAGGTAATTTGTCTTCTTAGAGAGGTTTAATATCATATGGTGGTATTTTGGCTCTAGGGTATATAACGCTTCGTTGCGCATGTGTTAATGTGTGTCTCATATTTAATTTTAATTATTAAAAACAGATATTATTATTATTTTTGACGATGAATAATGTACTAGTAGGTATAAACCCAATTATTTTCTTTCAGACAATGCCGTTTCTGATTGTACAAACTGTGGAAAAAGGACGACCCAGATTAAGTATAGTACCATCTGTTTGGGAGGACGGTGGAAAACTTATCTGGCCTACAGAAAAATTGTATGAGTGTTCAGTGCAACCACTGTGTGAAAAAAAAGTTAATAAAAGCCAAAAATATCACATCAAACAGTATTTTATTTATATGTGTGTAACAAAGGGATAAAGAATTTAAATTAATTAAATTAAAAGGGAACTTTCAGGTTCAGGCACATTTTCCTCTGCATCATGTACAGAACCACCATGAACAACGGTTGAAGTCGCACTTGTTGAAGCCGTATCGACGGGCTCATTTTCGGGCGTCGTTGTCAATCGACTGTTTATTTTTACAATTTGCGAATATTCTTTTGCAATTTTTCTTCTTATTCCACCGGTTCTCGCTCTTATTTTCCAAGATTTTTTATTCATTTTCACTAATTTTTGCACGCGACGTAATTATAAATAAACACAAAAGCTGCGGGATAATTAGTGTCATAGAATATCACATTCACATTCATGTTCAGCTTACAGCAAATAAGAGTAGTATTTGTGGACAAATAAACTGCATTTAATGTTAATGGACAACACATATAGTCCTTTTAACAGCCTACAGTGCACATGCGAACCATTTAAACACTTCTGTACAGATAGTAAAAAAAGGTTATTTTAATGATCACAAACAAGTCCTACTACAGCTACTAGCTGTATAACAGGCTAAAACAAGTAAACATAACAGCCTTTGGCTTTATAAATGACCACGTATGTTCTATTAAAATGCTAGCTCTATAACATCGTACAAGTAGGCCGTTAAACAGCGGTTGCCATATCTCTACCCTCCTATAATGCTCTTAGTCAGACGGCTGACTAAAGGATAGTTGTTAGAGTATTATAACACCAACAATCGTACAAAAGTATAACAGTACACTCCTATAAGTCCCTTAGACAGGTATATGTGTTATTAATCGCAATAATGCAGCTTATACATCACGAGTGAACTGTAATAATGCTTCAAGTACGCCTGGGAACTAAATGTGTACTCTTAAATGGAGTAAAATGCTACTTGGGCATTTATTGACAATGACTTGACTTATTTATTACAATTATATCACTTGACATTGGCAAAATTGTCTGTCGAAATGACGGACAGAGGCCATTAACGAAGAGAAGAAGAATGTTACTACGAAATACTTACTCACACCTAATAAATGTATATAAATTTACTCTATTAAATGTATTATTTTTATTTGAAGCGCTCGTGGCGTAGTTTGCTTAGTCAATCTTCACCGATTAACTAAGTTAAGCAACGTTCTGCGCGGTCACTATTAGGATGGGTGAACGTTAGTGGCATTTACATCTGAGCGCTTCCTTGCTTCGGAGGGTACGTTAAACTGTCGGTCCCGGTTCTAGCAGTCGTTAAACCACGACAAAGGCCTTAAGGCGGCCTAAAAACTCCGTCCCCAGAGTTGGCCACTAACTCATACGAGCTTGGAAATGTATTTACTTTCAAAGTGGAAGGTATGGAGCGCCAGCTAGAGGCCCTTACCCACAGTTATAAAAGCTGAAGAGTCGATTGACGACTCGCTTGACACATGACACTACCCCTGGGACTGCATTATCATGTCGAACAATATTCGCATTACCTGTCTTTCTGTCGCGTGAAGAATTATATAATTTCAATGGCTAAATGTGAACAGTTTGTTTTAACTTGATAATGCGACCGCAGCATTAAGAATCCCATAACATAATCATCAACAAACAATATTATAGAAAAACATTATTTCTAGTGATTTTAAATGTGTCTTATTAAAAAAAAGATAGGTGGGTACTACATTCCTGACACAATTATAGTGTGATATTTAAAAAAATGTTTCGAAAATTCCAGTAACTTGATTGTTGAGGGCCCACAACACTGAAGTTATTGTATTCCTCACATTTTATAGAATAAACTTATTTTTTGTCTTGACATTTGTGTCTCGACTGTAGTACTTACAGATATTGATAACCGAGTCAATAATGTATCATTTTCCTAACTAGAATCTGTCTCTAATGTATTCCACACGCACACATCTACAAATTAAGTACTTGTAATACAGTTACACAACTCAGTTATCCAGTATTTAGTGTAATCAGTAATCATGCTTACTTTAAAACTCATTTCAATACTGATTTCAGTAGACCTCGGCTCACTGCTACCACACAGAGCTATAAAATTGTTGTTTCATACAAAATGTAGTCAAAATAACTTGAGCCTTTTAGAAAAAGATTTCTTAAGAAGTCCTTCTTAAGTCCAATACGCTTACAATCGGAGTTTTTTTTTTCATAGAAATAGGTCTCGAGTTAACTTGACTAGATAACAAGCTACTGAATTTGTTGAATTGGTCTATTTGAAGCTAGTAAAGTGACATTTTGTACAGCAATATGACACAAATGAGACGTCATTTCTGTCATTTTGCGTTGCTATACCTCTATCAACTTAAGGCGTCTAGTGACGACTTTTCGCGTTAAGTTGGTGGAGGTACGTGTGGTAAGCAAGTGGGTTTAGTATCGCCAGCAAATTATAAGGCGCGGTCGACCGGTCGGGTGTTGTCGCCCGTGCCGACGGCCACAGCCGTACATTGTCTATCCTTTGTCATTCGCTCCATCCTTGACTCCCATCTCCTCATACAAACGGTTAATATACATCTATGTAATAATATAACCTATAAAATTCATCTTAGCAGTTTGTGTCTCAAGTTTCTGTGACTCTGACAAATGCTTTCAAGTTACAAATGCGTTTTAATAGTTTTATTGTATGTATGTATGTTTATTTATATAAATAAAGAATCGCGGTTCGAACCCCGTTTCTTTTAAATGTGGGTATCAGCAACTTAAGCAACTATGGACGTCTTGCTTTGTTACCTTAGTTGATCAGTTAACCAAGATTTAAAGTCGGTCTTTTTCTATCAATAAACATCATAGTTTTATTAATTTACGGATCTTTATACTAATCTATAAAATATTTAAATAGTTGCGTTCAAATTTACGAAAATATCTGTTAATGTTTTCATGAAAGTTGATAAAATTAAAGAAGAGGAGAGAGAGAAGTGAAGGCGTCTGTAGTTGCTTCTAGTTGCTGTTAGAGTGCGCCACTTGTTGAGTCAATCCTTCCGGACACACGTCCAACAGATAAACCAACAAATAGTTAGAAAGGAAAAAAAAGAAGTAATTCTTAAAGGAGATTCAAGAAACTTTTTGGGATCGCGTCAAAAGAAAGTAGTCGCCACAAACAGTAGTCAAAATAAATTTAATTTGTAGAATATTCTTAAATCAATGTGAAAGAATTCACAGCTGGACATAGGTTTCTAACAAAAAGAAGTAATCCACTCTTCTCCTCAATAACGTCGTCGGTCCATTTGTCGAAATAAATCTAAAACAATTATTTTAAGCTTTTTCCCTACAGTGGTGGGAAAACCATGGCAAATAAATAAAAATAAAGCGTCAAATACTCGCAAACAAAGCTTAAAAAACAAGCAAAAAGCCGGCTCAGCTCCTAGCACGTTGATACCTCTTACAAAACAATAAAGTTCGGTTCAAAGTAACTAAAACGAATCGGCAATAAACAAAAAAACGATAAAAGTTGGTCAAAAGTGTGCCCGGAAGGATGTCCCGACTATCCACTGAGCGTATGTTACTGTGCAGCTCTGAGCGGCGGTGGACACAGTTACGCGGCCGCGCTCACCGCGCACGAGCCCATCGACGCAGGTATTGCATTACACTGGTGACCCCTACCACCCACTGGGGACCCCCAACATACCGTCCATTGGTGACCCCAACCGCACCCGGGTGAACCCAAAAGTGGTGACCCCGATAGCACATGGACCCCACAACCCTTAGCCCGCAGATCCATGATCCTAATTCCGGTGCTTACGCTCGTTCGGGTGTAGGTATCAAAATAAGCGAGGTTTATAGCGCGTTTTGTTTACAATGTTCTACTCCATTCCTAAGGTTAGGGCCTCGGGCTTAAACGTTTCCCCCCCTCCGGCATTTACAACGCATTTTGGCAATGTCAAAGTCGAAAAGCGGGGTAGGGCCTCAAGCTAAAACCCTTACCCTGACTTCCTACCACGTTGCGGCAATGACTTAGTAGTGTTATCAGTTCAAAGTACGCGCTCTACACCTCGCTTATTACCCGCTCCTACGATATATCCTGCTTGTCCTAACAGCTGGCGTGTGCCGTCCGGCGCCGGTCTGTACCGGCGTCGGCGCGGTACGATACTTACTTGTTAGTTCCTGTTATTTTATAAGGATACACTGACTACGTTACTGCGTGTGTCCCACAGTTCCACTGCTTCTGTTTTTCAGGAAGTTTTTTTTACATAGATTTATGTTTACTCTGTACTAAACGACTGAATAAAACTCTGTTTATTTCCTTTTACTTATTTTTATCTTTGGTTATGTAATACAGAAATGAGTTTTCATTGGTAGTCAATGACAATCATGTTTTTTTTTTGTTTTTTTCTGGAAAGCAGAACATAACTCTCGCTGTAGGCAAAATTGTCGTTTCGTTACCGTCCTCAAATTATATTACCAATTATTTTTAAACTTAGCGATCAGCCATTTCTTTTGTTTTCTGCCATATTTTCTAAAAACTGTATATTTTTGTGTCTGCATTCGACTTATGTCTACAGCGCGAGATTTCAATTTTCAATGCACTTATATGAATGCAAGTGGGATGTACCGTGACGTAGTGAGTGTACCACGGGCTACGTTTACGTTCACGTTCACGTTGAGTAACTCATTGAGTGTTGTGCCAGGCGCGAGCGCCGCGGGGCCGGCCCGAGCGCAAGAAGGGGAGGGGGATGACTGGCCCTAGGGGTGCCCCTAGGGGTCGGGCCTAGGGGCTACCGGGCCTAGGGACACCGCGCTACAGCCCCGGACGCAGGTAAGTGGCGACGCGCCTGAGCACAGGTTTTATTTTAACTTTGTTTTTGTTCAGGGTAAAATCAATATGTAGACTTTTTTTTTATAAGATTTGTTTCTAGTCAGTTTGGTTTCAGGTATATTTTGTAATTAAATAAAAACGTAGTGGGTATAAATCGATTGACTTTTAAAGTGTCTAAGTTATGAGTTTTAATCGACGGGTTTAAAAAACTCTGAACGTTTTTGAGGGTAGAACTATTAAAATCATTGAGTAGCGTATTCCCCTTGCTTCATTTGTTGAATTTGATTAACAGTTGATTTTTGTAACTTTTGTGAGCTTCTGTCCGTCTTTATTGCTTTGTTTTTCAAAAATTGTAACTTTGAGAATTACTTGTTTTAATAATTTAGTAGAATTTCACTGTAAATTTTCACCAATTTTGATAATAATGTCTATCCAAAACCTAACCACGTTATGCACGGATTTGGTCTTATATTAGCCATCCTTGTCTGTCAAAAAAAAAATACAATGGCAGTGACAGCAAGAATATGACAAAGAAATAACTTCATAAGACATTCGGTTAGTTTATGGAATAAAGCTACAAGTAACAAAATAGTGGTTTTGGGAACTTTTGTTGCAATAGCTCTTGCTAAGTCTTCGCATATCTGAATCACAAAGTGCCCGCTTCGATACGAACTATAACCATTGAACTAAATTCATTCTTATTCGTACAGACATTGGTGTGTTATCGCATCAAAGCGGGCACACATAGATATGTACTTACATGTCCTTGACTGAGCGCGTCGCATTGCTCTTGTGTCAAACGTCGGCGTGTGTCCAATATGCTTGAACTACCCTCAGAAATATTTAAGACTCTGGATTAGATATTCTTGAGAAATCTAAACAGAGATTTGCTATTAATGAAGCTATACTTAACAAATAGTCATTTTAATTTACTCAATTTAATTGTTAAAGAGTGCGACACGGTCTATCAAGTGTAAATTGTACATTGTGATTGTTGGAATTTATATGTATGTTGAAGGGATTATTCAGAAACTATTGGTGATCGAAGGATTTTTTCAAAGTTACCTTTAATCTAACACAGGTTAAAAGTAGATTTAACTCACCACCAACCAACGTCAACCAATCTGAAATGTAAGCCACTGAAACTTTTCAAACTTAACTATTGCGTTAGAAGACTGGATTAAGTGTGATTAATTTTGGAACCTATCTAGACTCATAACTTTGTTAATGTGTGTTGGGTATCCATTCTTTTAAAAATAAAATAAATATATTGAGCCATATTATAAATATTTTTTTAATATTCTTCAGTGGCCCACAATTCACATTGATTGACTAATCATAGCTTATGGAATATTTCAATCCTTCGACTATCTTGTCTATGAATCCCGTCCCCTATTCCAAGTACAACAGCTTCCCCTACAGAAGGGTCTCGTGCTCGCGACCTGGACGCGGCTCTCGAGGGCTCACCACCGCGCGGTGCCTTCGACCTGCGCGACCCGAAGCACTTCCCGCCCATGCGACCCGCGCCCGCCCACGCCGACCAATAGACTCCGCCTTAACTCCCATTATTCAGCAAGGATAGCGGACTGTTTGCAACCCTATGTTATACTAGAAAGATAAGATAGAGATTTCTCTTATCTTACACTGGCGCAGCCTTACCTATGAAATCCAACCCGGCTGCGCCAATTTCTCATTTCTTGTTGAACTAGTGGATTATACGTAGCTCTAACATAAAGGTTGCCAGCAGTCGCCTGTCCATCAAGATCAAGTCGACCAATAGTATCGTGGTATCACGTCATTTACGCGCTCTCTCATTGGTTCGTCTTTACTCTTTGCTGGATTTTGAGATTATCGTTGGTTTCCTAGTACAAGTGATCTAACGCTTGAACATGATTGCATTTATCACTTGTGCTAGGAAACCAAGTCTGGAGTGGTGGTCACGGCTGTAATATAGCGGTAACCGGGACTTTAGACTAGACACATTTTTATGTCACAATGTCTTACTAGGTCTGCGGAATGTGAGGTGGTTAACCTTGGGTTTCTGCTATATTACGACCGTTATATCGTACGTAAGAATACGTTGACACCACACTTTGCGTGTTCTAGAATGTATTGCATTCGGCAGGATAGAAGTATATCTAAGAATGGCTGTTCTTGACGCGTACACAGAATAATAGATATATTTTATGAATTTCCAGCTAATAGGGTTTATTTTATTATGCTGTGTATAAACCAAGGAATTGCTTTATGCTCTATGGACACAGGGCAGTTCAGTAATTTCACTTTAAAGCATGAAATTTCAGTTTTCTTATAAATTCATAATAGCATCTTACTGGTTATATTCTTTACTAAACTGTGTTTAGAGCTCAGATTGAGGATCTGAACGCTCCGGCGTTCCATGTGATTTAGCAAATAATTTATAATTAAAATTGATCAGTGTCGGTGTTGCTCTCGAAGTTCAAACATAATTCTATTCAGTTTCAAATCATTGAAATGTTATCAATTCTTCACCTACCCTCGCTTCTCATCTAGGCAACAAAAAATGTTTTTTTTTTATCACTTTTAGTTGAGATTTTAGGCACCCGTCATTGGTCACCAAAAAAGTTTAATTTTAATAACAATTTGTATTATACTTTTTTATTATAATTATAATAACTCCGGTTTTCCTTTTCTCAGACGTGAGCTACAGGCAATTTTACTAAGTTTTGATGATTTAAAGCAAAATTCAATAATACTTTTATAAACATTTTTTTACAAAATCCAAAAAGTCCTCTCTCAATTGTAGCGTTTGGCTCTATACCTTTAAAACCTTCGAGGATTTGAGAGATAATTATCTGAGAAGTTAAGTACCTACCTTGCAGGTCTAAGAATAAATCCTCAATCTATTTTAAATCTTAAAACTTGATGAAATTGTCTGCAGTTGATATTAAACGTAGTGGCACTAAGACCGCGCGATTTTGGCGCAATCTTACCGGAGATAGGACATTTTGGCAAGCGGCCACTGGAGCTTCAAGTTTCTGAATTGTTTATTCCGCTAAGTGACTTTTGTTCCACTGCAATCAAGCTAAGCACAATCTAAGTAGAATCGTCAACATATATAAAAAAAAATTATATATTATTATTATATATAGCGTGAAATTACACAAGTACATTTCACGCCCTATAGTACCAAACTAAGCAGTTATGATGCATCAAAGTTTCAATAGTGTTTTACGACTGAAATTTGCAAACATTTCGTTTTCCAAATATGATGTAAAAACTCAATTTTAAAGCAGTATTCTGATGAAATATGATTAGAGCCAAAACTGAACTATTTTAAAATCCTAAATAGTGATCTACATACTTCGGATGCGGACTGTATTTAGCTACTTCACCATGCCATGAAATATTCAAGTATCATAACTTAACATAATATTATTATAGTTCAGTATATATTATATTAGTTAATCGTGCTTCAGTGGCCGTATTGCCTAAGGTCGGGAGCTCGCGCTAAAAACTCAATTACAGTGTTATAAGGACCACGCATATCTATTCTATCTACGTAATTTAAAACTAAACTTTAGTAGTTATGAATTTTAAATCGAGAAATGTTGACGTATTACCTATATGATGAATATTCTTGTATGCGTATATTTTTAGAATTATTACGAAGAGCGACCTCATAGCGCGCGCTCCTGCACCATTGTAAATAGTTAAAGGGGCTTTCACACTTAACAGCATAACTAGCTACTATATGCAAGTAAACTGTTGGATAACTGCTCGAAAGTGCTGTTAGAACGTGTGGAAGACCGTTACTTAATATAGGATGCACTTGGATGTAAAATAGTTAATTATAATCATTTTATGTGATAGCTGACGACGGATGGACATCTGGATGCTTGTGTGTGTTTTAAAAATGTAGAAAAAAAAACTGAAAAATGTAGAAAAACCAAAATTGTAAATATCTTTCGAAGGAGGCAATATGTTACGCTCCATAAATATGTAATGACATTTTAATTTTATTGTACGTGCACTGCACGCGGCTTTACTTAAGTGTAAGTTATGTTGCTGCTCGGAATATTAGGTACATAAAACTAATTTAAAAAAAAATGTGAATGACTGACATCCTACAGATCACGGCTGTTGTAATGGCACAGAAGATCACACAGTTGGCTTTACAGACGTGAGCTATTCCCGGTAGCAGAAGTTATACATAGATCACGTAATTAGAAACAGTACAAATCTTTATTTTCTAATTCTATCTTGAAAAATGTGTCCCTATAATAGACGTGCACTGTAAACTGTTAGTTAAGTAAGGCCTCGTTAATGTGCGAGTGTGTTACAGGTTCGATTCAGAAGTTTTCAAAAATCAGTGTTCGGAACATTGTGCTCTAAAAAATGTATGTATCGTCATTTGATTTAAATTCTAAAGCTCACGCGACGGGACTCTTAAATAATTATTAAAAATAAGAAATCAGTCAACATTTTGTGCTAGTTAATGATTACATGGTATAATAATGGTCTTATACCATAGGGGACACTAAATATATTCCTGCTTATTCACTTTATTCAGCTGATTAAGTTATTGCTGTCTTACTAACAGGTTATGTCAAACAGTGACAGAGCTATATTTTGACCATCTAACTATTCAGCCGTTATAAGTATGGCCCATTTGTGTAAAATTAAATATCAAGGTATTAGAACTATTTAAGTTTCAGGTAAAAGTTGTATTTTACGTCCCGTGCGCTGCTCATACAAAATTGTACATAATGAATAAATATTTTTACAAAATCGACTTCTGTGTTGTTATTTTAAGACAACTAAATGATGGAAACAAGCCGATGACCCACTTGATGTTGCCTCACTGAGGACGTGCTCAGACATGTTTCAGAGTAATGAGCGTAGTGCAATGAATCTAAAGGTGCCTTCAAAATGATAACCTTAAAACACAGCAATGTGAACATCGCTGTTTGGCGAGAGAAATAGGTACGGTAGAGTACTTCGTACTATTAGTAGTAAGTAGAAGCTCTTACTACTGCTACTGAATTCCTTCATCTGTCACCATGTTTTACAGCGCTGCAGCGTCTAAAGTGACTTATCCTACTTTTACTAAAATAACTAAGGGAAAAGTTGAAGCTAGGAGAAATCTTATTTCCATAAAATAAAACTCGTTAGATACTTACGAGGTACCGCATTATCAGTTTATCTCTCTCAAAATCACTAGCGAATATTTCTTCATCTTGAAAAATTAGAAAATACACAAACCCTCAAAACGTAAATACAGAATCAAACCTAAAATAATGTGAAATAAAATATAAACATCAATTTAGAATTACTTTAATTTTAACTAATTATATTTACATTATACACCGACTAATGTTCACCAACATATACCATTGGATATTTTGAAAGCTGTTTATATTATGAGCCAATACGCATACTATAAAATCCGATCATTAATATTTGTTCTGCATGTCGAATGTGTATGTTCCACGTTTACTACAAAGACACGTAAACTAATTTGTATGGAGAATCATTAGTTTTGTTAACTACCCTCTAGGGGCGCTGCTCAATCGTCAACTTTGTAGTTTAAGAACGAACACACTAAACATGCCGTATAGATTAGAGCGACCTCTGACGACTTTTGAACAGGACGATATACTTGATCGGAATGTTTTGGTGAACAATAGTTTATGGGGTGTGACTTCACTGCACCATACCAAACCAATGCTGCATTAGGACCAGTTTTATCCAGTTAGGAAATTGCTTCGATCCACCACAGAGAGGTAAAGTAATATAAGCGCGGCTTTAAAAAATGCTCTGTCATTGTTGCGTGACAGCGAAAAAAAAGATGACGACAGAATTAGCAGCCATTTAGCTAACGCAGCTTTTGAAGATCATATGAATTGAATATACCACTACTCAAGCATAGATTTTTAACGTGGGCCTTTCTTGTACAATATAGAGTATCTACCTATTTTATAGGCCCAAATCGCTACTTGCTCGCATTGAGAGTTTATGATTCTGAAATTAAAACACTGAATTAATTCGGTAATAACTAGGTGGGAAAACACACGACTTAATTAGCTGTACCTAAGGACGAAGGCGTCCAATCTAGTAAGATTACCGGTAGCGACTGCCGTAATGAAATTACAGCTTCTAAACGTAAACAAAGGATGTTATTGATCAATTACATGTGCGCGTATTGTTTACACAATGACATGTAAGTACGCTACAGATTTGAGTTAAGACTCATACAAAAATCTATGCTTGAGTCCGGCTCAGTGCTTGAGCAGTGAATCAGCATACGGACCATAGAGTAGGTACATATACGGTCCTATTACAGCCATGCCTTGGCGCGTTGCTTGAATCATACCTTCACGATCAACAAAGTAGAACTAAGCAGTTAGCTGTTCGAACAGTTCCCACTGATAAATTTATACATTCATTTTATTTGATAATACTTTGCGCGAATTATTGCCGCCGGCGTATGTATTTCTTGCAAAGTATTTTGTTAACAAAGTCAGACAAAGATTGTTCGAGCAATTTGCTATTTTGACTTCAGACCTCTCCCACACTAGAATTTCAGAATTTACACTATGAAAGATATATTCCAGTCTCAAACTGCTCACACGGCGTTTTTTTGACGCACAGCAAGAGCGCAATAAAGGCGCAATGTTATGTGTTATTCTTGTTTGAACGATCTTTGCAGTGTTGCCCGTTTGTTCGCCAATGTCAGGTTTTGCTTTGTTCATATTCCCCTGTCATCACTTGCATGACAACGAAAAGAGATGACAACAGATTTAGCAGCAATTCTAGCTAGCGTAGCTATAGAAGACTAATATGAGGCCATAAGTGTTGAGGAGCTTAAGGTCTTTTATGCTATGAATCCTAAATTGGGGAAATAAGAAACGTCCGTGCGTGTGCGTAGTTTATTTGCGACTGCTCTGAATGCAGTTAGACACATCAATATAAAGAAGTTAGGCTAAATTTGCTTTTACATAATTATTAAATGGGAAACATCGGAACATGCCGCCCACCAAAGGACAATTAGTCCTTTCTAAGATAAATCAATCAACAAAAACATAAGTTAAATACCTACAAAATATTCTAATTGTTTGAGTAGGTAGGTCCTGTTAGAAAACGTTAGAAAAAGTAAGTATACAATTTCAACTTTCAGCTTTTAGATTAATTCTTTTTACAAAAAAAATAAAAAAATATAGGTTAGTAACATTCAGTTATCATAACCTACCTGCTTTATTATTTAACAACTTATAAAAGTTAATACAAAACAACTCTATGAAAATAGGTAGTGAATCATTGATAGGCAAGTACGTACCTACATTGAAATAAATAGGTATGCACAAACAACATGCAGTTTTAATTATCTACCTACTAGGTAGGGATCTATTCACTTTTATCTATAGGTAGTTCACATAACCGTGTATTTGTACGTTTTATGATTTCACCACGACACTTTAAGCTATACACTCGCGTATTACCGTCTGGGCCCACATGTTTGTGGGTTATACGACCGAGGGACCATTTACCAGGGGGCAAACCGTCTTCTTTCACTATAACAATGTCACCCGGTTCTAGTTCTTTCTCACGTTTCATCCATTTAGGTCGTTCTTGGAGTCTCGTTATGAACTCTGACTGCCAACGATGCCAGAAATCTCTTACCAACTTCTGGGTGTACTGCCAACGTGAAAGTTTATTAACGTTAACATTGCGTAGATCAGGGCTTGGTATAACAACAGGGGCTTCGCCTATCAAAAAATGACCAGGCGTAAGGGGGTCAATGACATCAGGATCAGAAGCATCAATAGGAACGAGGGGACGCGAATTTAGGCAAGACTCGATTTGACATAAAGTCGTCGTCATCTCTTCAAAGGTCAGGTTCTTGGTCAGGATTCTTTTTAGGTGGTATTTTGTAGATTTAACTCCGGATTCCCATAATCCTCCAAAGTTTGGGCTGTAGGCGGGAATGTTGTGCCACTGGGTTCCGTCTAGTGATAAAATATCCGCCATGTTTCCGGGTAATTCCAAACAAGCTTCTTTAAATGCTTCCGCTAATTCTCTATTAGCACCGATGAAGTTTCGGCCTTGATCACTCCAAATATGAGTGCACTTGCCTCTTCTAGCAATAAATCTATGAAATGCGCCGATAAAAGATTCGGACGTAAGGTCTCCTACCAACTCTAAGTGGATGGCTTTCGTAGCCATGCAAATAAAGATGGCGATATAGGCTTTATTTGACTTTGCACCTCTGCCCTTTGACATCAAAACTTGCAAAGGACCGGCAAAATCGACTCCGCTGTGGAGGAAAGGTCGTGCTTGAGTCACACGGACCTTCGGTAGATCACCCATTATCTGTGTTCGGGTTGCGGCTCGTTGACGAGCACAGATTAAACATTTGTGAATACATGCCTTCACTGCATTCTTGGCGTGGATGATCCAATATTTTGATCTAAGGTAGCAAAGCATGAGCTGTATTCCGCCATGTAAGGTTTTCTTGTGAGCTTCTGCTATAATCAGATTTGTCAGGTGAGTATGTGTGCCGAGTATGATTGGATGTTTCTGTTCTGTCTGTAAATCTGAGTTTCTTAGTCTGCCGCCCACCCTGAGAATATTCTTTTCATCCAGGTATGGATTCAGATTCAAAGCTTTGCTGTTCTTCCTTAAATTCTTTTTTTGATTTAGCCTTTCTATTTCTAGTCCAAATTCTCTTAGTTGTGCTATTTTTATACATCTGATTAAAGCTTCTTCGTATTCTTCTGTTGAAAACTTCTCATCTATCTTTTCAGGTTTTTTCTTGCTGTTGATGAATCTTATACTGTATGCTATCACCTTTTGTAGTTCTTGTAGTGTTTCAAAGTTTTCGAATTTTAGGTTTTCTTCTTGTTCTATTTTCAGATTTACCTGTAGTGTCTTCTTCCTTTCCACATCTGTAGTTGTTGTATTAGGTCTGGTTAGTTTCATTTCTTTTGTCTTCAGCCATTCTGGCCCTTCCCACCATAGGTTGCTTTCAATCAGTAGGGGTAGCTCTCTTCCTCTTGACCCGATATCTGCTGGGTTATCTTTCGAAGCAACATGAAACCATTGTGTATTTGCTACGTTATCCAGTATCTCAATCACTCTGTTGCTCACGAAGAGTTTCCATCGATGAGGATCACCAAATAGCCATGATAAGACTACAGATGAGTCTGTCCATGCGTAGACCTTGTCTTTGGGTATTCTCATAGCTTCACACACTTGCGTCAGGAGCTTCGACAAAAGTAGTGCACCGCATAGTTCTAACCTTGGTAGTGTAACTGCTTTGACTGGTGCAACACGTGTCTTCGAAGCTACGATTGTAGTTTTTATATCACCGTTTTTGGTTTCTACTCTGGCATACACCACGGCGCAGTACGCTTTTTCAGATGCATCGCTGAATCCATGCAGAGTAGTCTTATTTAGGTCTTCGTTGTTAGTCTTTATCCATCTGTTTATTTCAATATCTTTTAGTTTCTCAAATCCAGTTCTTAGCTTTGTCCATTCATTTGCAATAGTTTCGTTTACAGAATCGTCCCACTCGAGTTTTTCTAGCCATAGTTTTTGAATCAGTATCTTTGCTAAAACAATAGCTGGGCTGATCCACCCAAGGGGATCAAAGAATCGTTGTATGTCAGCTAATATGTTTCGTTTGGTAATTACTTTCGGTTGTGGTTGTATGTCAAATCGGTAATGCAGTGTGTCGGTCTTCATATTCCACGATAATCCAAGAGTTTTGATCATACATTCGTTTTTAATGTCTTGTGTTGTGTGCATGCTTCTTAGTGTCGGTTCTATTTCAGCAATAAATTCAGGACTATTCGAGGCCCATTTCTGAAGAATAAATCCTCCTCTTTCTAGCAATTTTGTTATCTCCTTACTCAATTGTATCGCTTCTTTTGCATTAGAACTTCCACTCATACAATCATCTACGAAGAAATCTTCTTTTATTACTCTTGCTGCATCTGGATAGTCTTTCCCTTCATCTTCTGCTAGTTGCATTAATGTTCTTACCGAAAGGTGTGGTGCTGCTGCGGTACCAAACGTCACTCTTAGGATTCGATATTCTTTAACTTCTTCTTTAGAATTTGCTCTCCACAATATTCTTTGCAGGTCTGTATACTTCTCATTGACGATTACTTGACGGTACATCATTTTGATGTCTGATGTGAAGCAAACTGGTTTCATACGCCATCTCATTATCAGATCTCGTAAATCGCTCTGCAGTTGTTGTCCTACTAGAAGTTCATCGTTCAATGATTTGCCGTTAGATCCTTTACACGATCCGTCAAAAACAACTCTTACCTTCGTTGTCTCTTTGTCTTCTCTTACAACTGCGTGGTGTGGAAGATATACTGCTGGTTTTGATATTTCTTCTCTAGGTACTTCTTCCATGTGATTCAGTTGTATGTATTCGTCTATCACTTTTTTGTACTCTTCCTTCAGCTTCGGCTTACTTTCTAATCTTCTTTCTAATTGATAAAATCTCTTCAGTGCTATATCTTTTGTTTCTCCGATTTTCTCTATCGGTTGTACACTTTTGAGTGGTAGCTCGACTACATAACGTCCATCTTTTGTCCTGGAATGAGTAGCTGTGTATATTTCTTCACATAATCTTTCTTCAGCTGTCATACTTCTCGTACGTGTTTCTTCGATGTGCCACATGTGCTTCAACATGTTGTGTACGTCTAGAGTTTCCAGGTGATGGTGAACTATAATTCTGTCATCGTGTGATTCGTTTCTTATCTTGCCAAAAAGAATCCATCCCAGGCTGGTTTCTTGTGCACATGGGGAACCTGAGGGACCTTTGATTACCTTTCCTTTCACGATGTCAGCGTAAACTTGAACTCCGAGTAGCATATCAATTTTGCCCTGAACGTTATACTTTGGATCGGCTAGTACCAAACCGTCCAAGTGTGACCATGATAGAGGCGCGATTGTCTTACTAGGTAACTGTTTAGTCAGTTGGGTCGAAACAATGAAAACATCAACATTAAGGCTGAAAGAATTCTCATACCTAGATAGAACCTCAAGTTGAGTTGAATGACTGACCTGTGTCTCTGTGGAACCTATTCCTGTTATCCTAGCGTGGGTTGGAGTTTTGATGACTTCTAATCTCTGAGCCGCCCTCTCACTCACGAATGATGCCTCTGAACCTAAGTCGATAAGAGCCCTGAGTAACGTTGTGTGCCCTGAACTACTTCTGACAGGAACTACAGCCGTAGCCAGCAGCGAACTCTTACGATTGCTAGTGAAATATGATGAGAAGTGTGTAGCTATATCAGTGATGTCCTTCTGATCCTCTTCTTGATATTCTTCCACGTTCGCGTGCAGTGATGACATCGTAGGCTCTTGCTTCTTCTCCTCTGTGTCCTTCTTCGTAAATGTATGCAGAAGAGAGTGATGACGCCTTCCACATACTCTGCATGAAGTCTTCTGTCTACAGAACATCATAGAATGGCCAGGAGTCAAGCAATTGTAGCATAATCTGTTGTCTCTCACATATTCACTTCTCTTGTCCGGGTCCAGCTTTCCAAACTGCTTGCAGTGACAAAGCAGATGATTCTCTTTACATAAAGTGCAGGTGTGTTGTGTTGCGGGAGTAGTTGCGTGAAACGCCTTGACCTTGTCTCGGGCCGATGATGATGATGATGTTAGTTCCAGTGTGCAGATGCGGCTGTCCAAAAATGTAGTTAGGTTGTTAAAGGTAGGCATCCCGTCATAATACTCTTCACTAACATGATTCTCCCATGCTCTGTGTGACTCACTGTCCAATTTTTGAATCAACAAAAATATTATGATTGGGTCCCAGCTCGTGGTAGAAATATCTAAACTCTTTAGGCTATTCAAACATTCTTTTGTGTTATCAATCAATGCTTTTAAATAGACAGGTGATGGGGATGTAAGTTTCTTCAACATAAATAATTTTCTCAAAATGGCGTTCACAATAAGCCGTCGTTGACTGTACCTATTCTTCAAGTTGTCCCAAGCAGGCAAATAATTCTTCTCCGTGATTTGAAAATGTTTTATTGTGTTCTTTGCCTCGCCGATAACGCATGACTTTAAATAATGGAGTTTTTGCACATCATTGAGCGCGTTGTTGTTATGAATTAACGATGTAAACGTATCTTCAAATGACTGCCATTCCTCGTAAGCTCCGCCAAAAGATGGTAGGTTGATTCGTGGTAACTTCACTTCTAGGTTACTTGGTGTACTCGACTTAGTGCTCGGAATGTTAGGTAAACTAGGTTGAGTAGGCTGATTTTGTTGTAAGCAATCCATCATGTCCGCCTTCAAACTCGAATACAATTCCTCACATTCACTGTGTACATCAGTAGAAAAATACAACAAGTTACTTCTTTCTTCTTTTGATGAAAGCTTTAACAACTCCATATGAGTTTGTCTAAATGTAGTCCAATACTCATCAATGCATTGCACTCGTGCTTGTATATAACCTTTAGTTTTACGCACTTTAGAACACTTTTTAAAGTTAGTTTGCGCTTTATTTAATAACTCGGCTAAGTCCTCTAACTGATTAATTAAATCTTGCGCTTTGGCCATTGTTCATTACCGCACAATAACAGTTCACAATAAATTGTAATGTCACTGCAAGTTCCGTGAGCAATTACGCACTTTGTTATTCACTTTGTAGAAAATTCTAGCATAGGATTGTACCGATACGTAAACAAATAAGCTCAAGCAAGTACTCAAGGTCAAGATCGATGCAAAATGCATTCCTCCTTCGATAGTTTAGAGCGCGATCCGGTTCGATTATGACCACTATGTTGAGGAGCTTAAGGTCTTTTATGCTATGAATCCTAAATTGGGGAAATAAGAAACGTCCGTGCGTGTGCGTAGTTTATTTGCGACTGCTCTGAATGCAGTTAGACACATCAATATAAAGAAGTTAGGCTAAATTTGCTTTTACATAATTATTAAATGGGAAACATCGGAACAATAAGACTGGAAGATCCATAACTCTCAAATTCCTGAAACCCAGCGGGGCTAGGATGCGCACGCGAGATATTTGTCATGTCGTTCTGTTAAAATGTAAGCATTTTGAACCAGTTTTTGAACTATTGCATTATCTGTAGTAATGTTGTCGACAACAAAACGCGTCTTTGAATCTTCAACTTCTTGACATTTCTGCATGACTATTGTCTCGTCCTCAGAGAGGTACGACGAGTAACAAGTGTCAAAAGTTGATATTAAGGCGCGTTTTATCGACAAGACTACCACAGATAGTGCAATAGTTTCAAAACTGGTGCAAAATGCTTACATTTTGACAGAACGACGTCACAAGCGTAGCCCCGCTGGGTTCATGAACTTGAGATTAGATTTGGCTAGGTTTAGTAAAGTGCTCGGGGATATTGTTTAAAATTGATTTACCTAAATACGAACTAAGCGACGCAGAGATAGAGAAAGCGATTCAGTCTGATAGGAATCAGTTACCACGTTGCAAGTCGCATACGAGTTAGGAAGTGACTTATGCTCAATTGCTCATACATTCTAATCTCTAAATTTTATGTTGGAATCAGGCAGAGAGGCATTTTTGGATTACATTGTCGTTAGTTTTTGTAAAGTAATACCGCGTTTACACTCAGCTCATGCCGCTGCCGGCATTATTGCTGCGATAGGCGGGAAAGAGGCATTATCGTGTTTACACTGCTCATACCTACTTCCCTGCCCTGCCGACTGCAGCTGAGTGTAAACGCAACATATGGCTGAAACTAATCGATGTATGTTATGTAATATTTTTATTCATTAGATCTCTTGGGTGTATTACAAAAAAAGCTTGTGCCATTATATCCGCGTTGACTTCAGTTTCGCAATGAAAAGTACTCGACTACTGGTTCTAAAATGCAAGTTATAATCACTTCGCCAACTCCCACGCGCTTACTTTCAGTATAAAAATAAGTTAAGCCTATCCACAGCGCACTCGACTTCCGTATAAAAAGTGACACTAGTACCGTCCCGCGACTATTTACATCTGGTTAGAGTTCCTGGAACAAAATAGTCAGATTTTACAAGGGTTTTTGTTATCTAGCCTGAAAATCAATGTAACCTAAGATAGAGCCGTGTTATTATGTTTAAAAAAATGTTGTTATTACATACTCAATAAGTTATGGGAATGTAGCTAAACAGGATTTTCTTTGACAAATCATGGTACACCCTTAGGCATTTCGTAAACCCCAAGGTAGAACTTAACATTATTTATAAGTATAATGTAAAATGGAATAATGTTTACCTGGGCATGGCGCACATCTCGCATGACTCGCGGTCTCCCGTGTTATGGAACGTACATATGCCGCATGTCCACACGTTCGCAGACGAACCGCCGCTGCAATACACACAACTATATTATCCAACTACATCCTTTTACTCTAATATAGCTAGATAAATAGTGGGAGAAATATCTCGTGACGTTCCGATGCGCAGTCCCGCTGCTCAAACTACACTTCTTGATCGCAGCGGAATTCATTTAGCGGTTTCGCCGTGCTGATTGGGCTACCTAGGTGGAGTTGGGGCTGTAATTAGGCTGAGGCCAAACGAGCGTAATCTTCTGAGTTGTGAGTCGCGTAATTTCGGTCGGCCCAGCAGAAAATCTGCCAGGCTGCCAGACTGGCGTCATTTATTCAGTTGTCGAATCTCACACAATCTGTACCAGACTGACGCTTTCCACGCCCCCCTCACCCCCGCTAAATATTTCGGTCGGAGATAACGCGGGTGAGTCAAACAGAACTGTGCCTTGATCACGAATAAATGTGACAATCGCAAACGTATCGTAATGCGAGCGTATCCGAAATACACTGCGCGGTGACACTACAACGGTTGGCAGTCGAGCTGGCATTGACGCGCAATATAACTCGAATACGCTAACGCAGCGACTGTCAGATTTGTTCGTGATAGAGGTATAGCAATCAAACAGGATTTCTTTATGAAAACAAATGCAGCAGAAATTACGCGACGGAAATTACGCGACTCACAACTCACAACTCAAAAAATGAGTGTCGTTTAGCGTCAGCCTTAGTAATACTAACTCGTTGTGCGCCGCCCGGTGTCCCTCGGCGGCGAGGCGCGCGAGGTGCTCGAGCGAGGCGGCGTGCGGCTGCGCGCGCCACGCGGCGGCGGCGCCCGCGTCGCGTGACGTCACCGCCTGTAGCAGCGGCTCCATCTGCGCCGCCGACAGCGGGAGCGCCTCGTTACTCATCAGGTACACCAGCACGTGCAGGTCACACATCGCCTAATAACACATGCAACACTATTACTAACTAACTTATTCAAATACTAGACGTCGCCCAAGGCGTTGCTCGCGTTATACACCCTTTAGAGTGCGACTTTTCGAAATTCCTTTCTTAGTGCGCCCCTACACTATATAAGGAACCTACCCTCCAAATTTCATACATCTAGGACTCATAGTTTAGGCTGTGCGTTGATTCTCTGTCAGCTTCAAAAGAGTTTTATATATATTGATGATGATGATGATGATTTAAAACTAGATACATCAATATGCCACCTAGTGCCCATCTGTACTCTAGGATAACACTTACGTCTAGGAAGCTAGCTGAGCTCTCGATATGTTCGTGCAGCGCCTGCAAGGTCTGTTGTTGCGGATGCGTGCGGTGTGCGGGCGGAAAGGCGGACGCGAGGCGTGCGGGGACGGATAGCGAGGGCGGACGCGGGTCTCCTGCGACCCCGCACGGCACGTCCACCAGCAAGTACGCCACGGGGACCCGACGCGCACTCACGCCTACCTCGTTACCGTACGCGTCCTTCTCCTGGAATATTTCGCTATTTATTTTAAAAGGGTCAAGACCAAGTTGGACGGAGCGCAAGTCCTAAATTTTTTTTAAACTCGCAATAATGTCACTGTGTTTGTTACGATACCCTTCCAATTAGATTTTTAAAAGTGTAACAATGTCATTATAAAGCAGCGAGAATCATCAGTTACTAGACATTTTACTTCGAAAAATGCGTCTTTTTCAATGTTGCTTATCGTATTTACAGGTGTTTACATCAAAATAATTACTTTATTTTCCGTTTTCGTGACTGCTACTGCCTAATACATTATAATAAAAGCAACAAAAGTTATAACTAAGAAAATTAATCTAAAAATTAACTAAATGTATGCAAGTCAGGACCTCAAATGACCCAACGCCTTTAGGCCCTATCCGTCTATTTATACTGTACATACCTTGTAGTATACATCAGGCACGTACTGCTGCGACGTGGATTCCCTCACATATGCCAGCTCGGGCGCATCTTTCGTCGGTAACAGCACGTTGTCGCGCACCATGGCCTGACACTGCCCCGACACCTGGTACCCTTCTAAGTGCACCTGATTGTCACTGTCACCTGGATTTAACAATCATACATTACTCTCCAATTGATACACAATGTAGAGAACTCCCCTAAAGGAGGATTTAAGTGCTGAGCTGGGCAAATTAAGGTTGAAACGATTTGGCAGACTGTTCAACTCTTATTTATGAATTCGGCCCAATTCAGGCATAAAGTCATTCCAGCTTATTATCATATCAGCCTTTCGAAGTACTGTCACTGGATAGATTTGAAAGATATTCACTAATGGTCATGTTTGAAATCATCTGAAAAAGCAGTAAGGAACACTCACCAGAAACACATACAGTGACGAACTTTGAGCCGAAGTACCCCGAGGTGGCGTGCCGGCATGCATTAGGATGCATGTTCTGGAAGTGCCCCGCCATTATGCACTCCTGTGCCGACAGGAAGTGCGTGTCTACGCCACTGAAATAACAATATTACTCGTAAATAATCAAATGTAAAAGCTCGACTAGCTTTCATTCATGCAGCTTGAAATAGGTTTTGTTTTAGTGCGAGACTATAAAAGCTGATGCAGCCCTAGCTTAGTAGTGACATGGTACAGGGCTGCCTCAATACCTGACTTGCAACAATCGATAAATACATGGACATATACAAGAATAATCGAAAGGGTCTCACCGTAGTTGTTGCACTTTTCCTTCCTTTGGCAATAGATCAGTAAAGAGCCAGCCGATCCGGCGCAGCCCTAGCCTGCTGGCGACGTGCTGCAGGGCTTCCTCTGCATGGTCCGTTTGTAGCGCCACCGCGTCCCGCCCACATGCCTGAGCCGGCTCGTATATAGCGGCCACGCGGGCGCGTATACCTGACACGAGGAAGGGAAGTTAATTTTCATCTTTTCAGACCTAATGAATATTCTCTTCTATTATTCTACTTACCTAATGGTACATCAGGATGTCTTTCATGCGTTCCATATAGATATCCAATCCTCTGTTCTCCCGTAGCCCTCCAATAAGCCAGGAACCGTTCCACTATAGCTGGATGCTCAACTAACACGTTATCTACATGTCTGTACGGTTGTCGGGACAATGTGACTGCTCCGGGCTGGCACTTGGAACATATGCCACGAGGCCACGGTGGATGCTCTGTACAACCTTCAAAGACAGTCAAATTATCATTTATGCTGGAACTTGTAGGAAATAACATCTAAAATTAGGAAGTCTGAGTACAGAGGTATGGAGTACCTATGCCCAGCAGAAGATATCAGTATTTCTATATAAACAACTAACCTGGTTTAATCTTGAAGCTCAGTTCGTTGAGTGAGATAAAGTTCTTGGATTGGATCTTGCGCTGGTATGAGTGGAAGGACATATGTTTGATGTTGTGTTCCTTCAGATAGTTCTCGTCCCAGGGCTCCAGCGGTGAACAGTGCACACAGCAACCTTTTGAGTTATGTCGACATCTACCAAATACAATATTTATGTACTTAGAATTTTAACTCGCCTTATTAAATGCAGCTTAGAGTTGTTGATAAATTCATAAAGGAATCTGTAACATTATTCAGATCAAAGATTCTCTACCATGGGCAATATTGGTTGTGAGTGTTCAATATTTATTCTTTTTGCTATTTTGCCCTCTACAAAAACTATAGTTGGGATTATGGGCTTTTATGCATGAGTAGAGTGATTTTTTTCTAGCAATGACACATTTATCATGACTTACTGGTTTTTGGCAAAAATGATGCAATCACTTACAATTTTTCATCTCGTTGCCTATCAATATTTCCTGACATTTTGTACAATTCAAGGTCTACATCGTCCTCCTGTGGTGCTTCTGGTAATTGCTTGTCAGTCTGTGGAGTAGATACTGTGGAGCCTTTGGAAGTGCCTGGCATGGCTGGATCACCAGATGGGGTATTGCTAATCTGAAATGTAAATAACATGTTTTAGATCTAAATGACAAGAGATTTTGGTTGATCTGTATTAGTAAAATAGAAAGATTAAGAAAATGCAATGATTCCACAAGTGTAGACTTTTGAGAATGTCTCTCATGTCAGAACATAAATCATCATAAGATATTAGCATGTAATCCTGCAAGTCTTGCTCACCTCGGCACTGGTAGTAGGCTGATCAAAGAGCACAGCTCCGTTAACAGGGCTGAGGTAGAGCAGGTCGCCGTGTCGCAGTCCGCAGTCGCGCAGCGTGCGTGCCTTGCTCGGCAGCAGCTCCTCGCGCCGCTGTCGATCCTTGTGCAGTGCGAAGGCGAACGAGCTGAGCGCCAGCGCCGCGTGCACCCGCTCGTACAACGTCGCAGTGCTCTCCGCAGCCCCGGCCTCCACGCGCGCCGTGCCCTCCGCCGACTGGACCCGCAGTATCTGCACACATAACGCTCATCCAACTTACGTCCCTGACCTTCAAAACAGCACCCTCAACGCGCTCAACCAAGCCACTCCACTCGAGACTCGAGAGATGACTCGGTCACGCTTTGTTTAATAGTTTTAGGCCTAGTTTTGAAAGAAAAGTTTTGAATGTTTGACTCGCTGACGAGCGATGAGACGCATACTTTTGAAGGCGTCAAGTTATTGGTACGCGAATCCAACCAGTTGGAATTTTATCAGACGGACGTGATATTGGAAAGTGTATCAGTGATATTTTTACCATTTTATTTGAATCCATCTAAAAACTATAATAAAATTTGCAAAACACCAACAATGCAATGAATGACTGACGAGACGTCCAATCAGTCAGTCAGCTGTCAAAACTATGTTCCACGACCTGTGACTGTCTGTTGAGAACAGTAACTTCTTTCATTCATTCGTGTATAACAGATTATTAAACTATCTTCCTCTAATGCGAGTAAATGGGTGTACGTTTTTTATGCTACCGACTATGAAGCATTGAGAATGACATGTATGATTTTCATTTTTCGTTATGCTATGAGATTGTTTGAAAAATGGAGAGTCTCTAATTAAATCATTATCAAACGATTACTTAATGTACTTTCTTTATTTATTTATTTACATACATACATACATTATAATATGTTTAAGTACTTACCTACCTAGATAGTCATGCCTATCGATTTCCGATTTCATCATGAAAGGTCAGTAATCTTGCATGCTGATTTACATCTCAAGCACTGATCCAGATTAAAGGTGGTTGCATAAAAATCTCTACTCAAATCTATGCTTGAGTAACGGTATATTACTCCCAATGTCGCATTAGCGATCTAAAACGTCTTCCGGTTCGTAGTCACAATCCAAGAACCTTTTTCCGGCTTCTGCTGCTACTAGCAGGCTGAGCTAATTGCTGAAGCCTACATTGCCTCGTAGCTTCGAGCATCCTCGTAGTGATCATTATACGAATAAAATCACTGAAACTAGCTCCGTGGTAAATGTAGAATGCTATGTTCTTCTTCTTCTTCTCTTCCATAATGGCCTGTGTCCGTCATTTCGACAGACAATTTTGCCAATGTCAAGTGTTAAAATTGTAATAAATAAGTCAAGTCAAGTCATTTATCAAGTCGGCTGTCGTTTGTTTTGAAAAGAAAATGGTGGATTTTCTCTTCAAAACCTAACACGAATTTTCACATTCAGAAAAACCACTCTACACACATTTATTCCAATGGCTCACACTTTATGTTACGACCTAAGTATTATTGGTTAAAATTCCACCAAAATCTGTCCGCTCCATTTTAGTCCTTTCATTTCCAATAATCAATTTAACTGTCAGTGTCAATCAGGCAATCACAATGTTTGTCATTGTCAACTACAACGTCATTGTCATTGTCAACATCACTAATAAAAAAAACTTAACAAAACAATTTTTGTCAGTCACTCAGCCAGAGAAACAGAAATAAAACTACTAAAACTTCCGAGGAGCAAGTAAATTGAACTGAGGTAGGTATGTAATTATGTTGTACATAAGTATTTTATTTCGTCTATCTAGCCGGTGGTGGTGCGGTGCGAAACTGGAATAACTTTTGCATATATGCCGTGCCGCTGGGTACCTAGGTCTATTCACTGTTCATCATCACATCAGGCAACTACCCTCGTTTTCTCGCAGTCAGTTCGTTCAGCTTGTTGCCCACTTCCTAGCGTACGAATGGCTGGAAGGTGGCGCATGTAGGAAGGTGCGAGAGATCTGTGCGAGTTGTACAAAAATAGTGCAGGTAGGTAGATTAGTTTCTGCCGTACGTTCCGCCGAACGGCACGCGACGGTCTAAAGATCCTATCCCGCCTTCCCGTCGATCCCTATCTATAACTTCCGCCGAAATTCTGGGAAAGTGAAATAATATTTACTATGTGAATATTGTGTAACCATATTTCGACGTATTTCCTGGTAATTATAAAATTAAATACCTAAGTAACTAATGTAGAACACAGATTACAAATATTTAAAATAAGTGGTATATTGTATATATATTTACAAGGCGTAGGTAAGGTGCATTGCATAACTCAGTATAATTTTTAAATTCTTCCAAATTCCAAAATAGCAGTGCCCTATCCAACGAGTTCCAGTTCTTATCCAGGTCTGCTATTATTACAACTCACAGCGAATACCTACCTCACAGACTCTATCTCAAGTTATCCACAACACAACACACTAAGAACTAAATTCTAATCACCCAAAACAAATCCAGTGTAAGACTATGTTGAGTTCGATATGTTAAAAGTTTTCTAGTAACGAGTTTAATTTATTTACAGTTAATAAATTCTGTAAGATGGCTGAAGAAACAGGAACCACAGTACAACTTTACATTTATGACTTGACAAATGGATTTGCTTCGATCCTAGCACCAGCCATCATTGGTAAGCCAAACTAGACTGATGACCCTTATTTATAGTGTACTAAGTGCCGCCCGGGATTTCGTTCGCGTCCCGTTGGATCCCGTTGATTTTTCGGGATAAAAAGTAGCCTATGTGTTAATCCAGGTCACTGACAATATATATTCCAAGTTTCATCCAAATCGGATCAGTAGTTTTTACGTGAAAGAGTAACAAACATCCATCCATCCATCCATACTTACAAACTTTCGCGTTTTTAATATTATTATTAGTAGAAAGTAGGATGAATGAGACCTGCATTGATGTTGTGCAGTGATTGCTACACTGATGACAGCAATGTCCTATCATCCTCTGTTGTGGATGCACAGGAGGAAGACCCACTCAGCCATCTGATGATGGATAGGTTAAGTAATAACATGAGCGAGGAAGTAGATTAATGTGTCAGACTTAAGTATGATGGTATTATGTTATTATTTGTAAGCATCATACTTAATTTTTCATGACAGCAAACAAATATTCATCAACTGTACCTCATATGTATAGTTTTTATTATAATCTAGGGTGCCTTGTGTCAGGGATATGATGAAATACAAGTGCTCACCGTCCTTAGGCCTTCCTTATACCATCCTTAGGCCTAACAAATATTTTATGAATCATGTTTGTTTATGGTCCAACTGAGAGAATAAAATCAGCTTATTTGTTACATTGTCTTAAAATAATAGAAAATATAACAAATAATAAAGAAGGGATCTTTAAGATCACTTCTGAAAACTATGGAGGTTCAAAATCCATTAATAAAAAAATCTATGGAACTGATAAAATGAGTGTAAAAAAATAATCAGCTGTTCCATTAAACCCTGAGTAATCAATATACACCCTTAGGGAATTCACGTAGGAACTATTATTGTTCTTCCAAGGTCACCATTAGATCAGCCGTGACGAGTTTTGTAAATATTTATTTTCCCCACAACCAGTAACTGTTTTAACAACCATTATTACTTAACACGCTACAGCTGTTTCTAGCAATGTTTTCATCAATCTTTTGTTACATTCTTTGATACACGTCATAGACATAGGAATGCAATGGTTAGAGTTGACCAGACCAAAGTGCTGGTGATAAAAGGCGTTAGGGCATTTCAGGTCCCGATTTGCATACATTTAGTTAATTTTTAGATTTTCGTTATTTATAACTTCTGTTGGTGTTATCATAATCTATTATGCAGTAGCAGTCACGAAAACGCAAAATAGAATAATTATTTTGACGTAGGTAAACACCATACGATAAACAACATTGAAAAAGACGTATTTTTCGAAGTAAAAAGTCTAATAAGTAATGATTCCCGCTGCTTAATAATTACATTGTTACATTTTTTTAAACTGTATTGTAGGTGTATTGTACTAAACAAAGTTCCATCATTGCAAGTTTAAAAAAAATGTGGGACCTGGGCTCCATCCAATTTGCCCCAGACCCTTTAAGGTAGCTTTGCTTTGTAAAAATATGCATTAAATACCTAAATGCACATTTTACAGTTATTTCCTCCACCGTTTTAGAACACATACTTCATCACGGCTACCAGTGCTCTCCAGCGGAATAAAAAATACCGTGTCTACTTTTAAAATCGTAAATATCTTCGCGAATACAGCGACAGACGACGAACATTAGTATGTGTTTCTATTCAAGGACTTGGGGACCTACCTGCCGATACTTGTAGACTAGTCAACAAGTATTTTTACATCTTCTGTTATTGTGTCAATGTCGTCTCAAGATGATGGAGGCTGGTGACTTTAGAGTTCTAAATTCCTATTTCTTAACTATTTAGCGTTATGAAACGGCGGTTTTCAAGTGTTTTTTTTAAGTGGCTATTTTCCCACGGCTTGGGCCGTTTACGTCAGCGAATAATGATTAATTATACGCAGTATTCATGGCTGGTACATACGCCAGCCATGCTCCGTTCATCAGATAGATAGAGCACAGGTACGCGGCGCTAGCTCGTGTGGTCGTGTTAATATTTCTTAAAAAAAACATAGAAAGCGAAGATCGAAATGAAGTTGTTTATCACCATCACCACATCAACAAGATGAAGTCTACAGCTGTACATAGGCCTTCTTCATGCATTTTTAAGAAGCACGGTTTTGATCTTTTTACGGTTTTCTGAAATCTTTAAGTTTTCGTCGGTTCATCGGATAGACCTTTTTAGTTTGACATTATTTAAATCATCACGTCTGTCTGATTGATTGAATCCGATGCTAGATATTTCCACGACAATTTTAAGCCTTCTCCATCCACCGACTTGCCCTGATCTATGTCGTCGGTCCATCTAGAGGGCTTTGACCTCCTTGATTCCCCATTACCGACTTCCATTGTGGTTAGTGCATTTGTGGTATTTGCCTGTTTTATTTTAAATTTATATTATTTGTCATACAGGTCGACCAGTGGAAGGTGTCTGGCACACATCGATAGTGGTGTTTGATAAAGAGTACTTCTACGGTGGCAACGGCATCGCTAGCTGCCCTCCTGTAAGTATTAAACACACCTAACATTATAACACAAGGTCTAAACCACAGGCATGATGCTTTGGGTTACAAACAGACATACCTAGAATGAAATATAGAGCTTCATAGACCATTTCATTTTGTCCTACTACGGGATTCAAACCGATACTTTTTGACAGCCCTACTGCGCAAAGGATGTCGTCATAATGGTAATTTAGTACATAGCATAACAAAATAATACTTATTTATTTAGTTCGTACAAGCTAGTAATCATTACCTATGTACATCCACCATCATTGTTTTCGTAAAACACGTAGCACGTGCACATAGATCACGGTTTACGCTTCTGTCTGGCTGTCCCACGCACTCTGAATACAAGACAAATAGTAACATTAATTGGAGCAGAACAAAGAGCTCTTATTATGAAGTTCATATTTCCATGTGTGACATTGTAATGCTGGTATTAGACCAAGCGAAATTGAAATTGACAGATTTTGTGACCACGCTCAGTGCGTCGCCATATTTAGGACCAGAATTTATTTTTCCATTAACCAAAACCACGATCTTTGAATGGTTAATGGTTATGGTATAGCTATAACGACAGCAGTACTTACCTGCTTTGCGTCAAAAACAATCGCACCACATTTTTTCACATTCCGAATTTGTTGAGTTCCGATTCCGACTCTCACTGATCTTACATCGACTTCTACTTCCGTGTGCAACTTCATTTGTTTCCGTCCTTAATTTCTATGATCTGGACCCAGCATAACAGCTACATATTGGCACCGGTTTTCATTCCACCGGCCAAACTTACCTCAGAACTTACATCATGGATTCTATCTATTCCAGACGAGCGTGTGTCTAAACGATTCCGCAAACAAAACAAACAAATGAGACAAGCAGGCGTGAACTGGTTACTTTAACCTAAATATTTTACCTTCAATCTTTAACGTCTCGAAACAAAAATTTGAAAAATTAGGAAGATAAATGTTATTTCTAACTTCTTCTATATTTCCTTGCGAGGTAATCACCTTATGGTGTCTACGTGTCTAGGTAGTTAGCTACACAGATATCTGCGCGAAGATTGTCTTAGCAATCAATGGGGAGACAAGTCCTTTATCTTCGGGGCATAAAAAATCGTTAAAATACTGTATTCATTGTGAAACTGCCAAAATGAATTTTAAACAGAGGTGCGTTACCTATACGTTACTCAACTCAGCATTATGGTGCCCACGCGAAATCTATTCTCGCACTAAAAATGTTTTGTCATGGGGCGGGAATTTCTTTGATATCTCGTTGGGGAATGACGTGAAAATTGCCAAAAATAAGTTGTTCTTCATCGATAACATTAGCTTCCTCAAAACAAGTACTGACGCGATTTCCCACGCATATGTAGTTACGTGGGGTTTTCTTTTTGGGGTTTTATTATACGGGGTGCTTGAAAAGAAAACGTCACGAAATCCAAAGATGCAGGTATATGTACATGTACATAGCCGAGTGTCAATATACGTGCGCGTTCAAAATAACCCTTTACAACTAAACGTAAAAACCTGTCAGCATAATAAATTTTCAATAATTAGACTACAATAAAGTATGTCAGGTCTCTGGCACCGCTACCAGACGATTATAATAAATTGGCTTCTTATTTTGCACTTATTCAACAGTAAAGTGCAATCTTAAAAAGGTAATAAAGTTGGCGATGATATGAAAATTACGAACACAAACACCAAAAGAAGAAGAAGAGCTCGTAAAGAAGTCGTTCCACGCGGAAATCTCGTTAATGTCACCGGCAAATGTAATATTAAACGAAAATAAACTTCATAACGTCGCATGCCGCGCGCGTCTGTGGTATTTTTGTCTGATTACCCGCGAATTATATTCACCCACCAGAATAAATAGACCCCTCAATTTACAAACGCATAAAACTGTCGTGAATCAAATGAAAGGTCTGGGAAAACTGGTTCCTTATTATAGCGTGTTGTGCATATCATCTATTTCAGTCCAGGCGATGCGCCAAATTGTATATAACCGAAATGCAATCAAACTGATAATTGCTGTGTTAATTTTCTCCTCAAAGTCACAAGAGAGTCCGAAAGTAGAGTTACACGAAATTATTCGTTTGTGCAATTAATTTGGCGTGGATTGGATTTGGAAACTACAGAATTGGCAACAAATTCTCACAATTTAAGCGCAAAATCCAATAACAGGTGCTGCGTAAGAACATCGTCACCTCCACCTGTCCAGTCAAGATGCTCATATATTTCCTTTCGAACTGAACACAGTGGTGACAATGTGGTTTATTTCTCTCAGTAAATCTGATCTCACCCACTAGTGTTACTAACCATTTCCCGGCATTCGTGAAAACGAAATTCACCTTTAAACTCGTGAAAATTCTTCACCGCAACACTGCTATCCTTGTCTATTGTTGATAGTGTGAGCAAGATGGTTTTCGCTATTTCTATTAGCGAAATGTGGAACAGAGATGTCACCGTGTCGCTGGATTTCCTGAACGTTCGGTGCATCTAATAATGTTGCGCCTAAACCCATCCACACACTCGCGTCCAATCCCTAGAGTAATGGGCTCACAATATTTTCTTGAAAACCTTTATGACTATAACTTCTAACTTTGCTATGCGTCCTATGTTCTAGCCGTTTAAGAGGCATATTTCTATCTCCATCACTTCCCTTGGCCATGTTACTCTAAGTGGAATCGGCATAACAGCTGAGATTTTCTTCTGGCAGTCATGTTTGTGCTAACTCCTTTCTTACTCAGGTCATCTTCATATAGTTTATCGATCTTCACTATAGCCTACCTTTACTGTATAGATGATGTATAGCAATCCATATCCAATCTAGCACCTCGTTCTATCTTTCTTACCAAACGAGTAGGTACTACGTTTTGACATATTTTTAGGTTTTCTAAGGATGCGTCTAGAAAGTGCCTCACACACAGTACTTTTATGTAAATGCCATTCTCCTAAAGTACCCTGTAGGTAGGCAGGTCTACTCTTTGCTTCGAAGGATATGACAGGAATATATGACATCACCGTTAATGACTCCCGGTTTACGAGCCGAGCTCGTGTTGGCTCCACATACCGATTGCTTGTTTAATCTGCAATAAACTGATGCATGTTCAGATTAACTATAGATTTTGATGATGTTTAAAGCTTTTAGTGTAATTAAATAAGTCGTTTAACGGGGGGATCACTACGTGACCGTTTCAGGACTCGATAAATCGCATAAAACACCGTCAAAAGTTTGTAATATAGATTTAATAAAAAGTACACGAACAAGAAAAGGACAAGAACACAGAGTAGGTAGGGGAGTTACAGTTACACAACACAGGGAAAACAGTTTACAATATTAGTACTACGAATTACGCTACGATTGGGTCGAGTGCGCGAAGGGATTCACAAGAACGCAAGTGCATTGGCATGTGGCCTAGGACCGACTGTCGTAGCTTCCTCTCGTTGTCATGCATCCGCCGCCGTCCAGTGCAGCGTCGCTTGACCGACCCATCTGGGTGCCAGATGCTAGCGAGCGTTAGCGGGACTCTAGTCCGCGCTGCGCACTGATTGGCCGTCGCCCGAGGTAACGCTCCTAACTATTAGCGTCCTGACGCTATCCTAAGAAATTCCCGCGTTACATCCTCCCCCTATAGCCCTACTTAGCGCCCACGCAGTAGGAGCTATTAAAACCTATGCCTACGCGGTCTCCTACACCTACGCTTCGCTTCGATAGGAGGTCTCAACGGTTCGATGATACGCGCAAGGGGCAACCGATACGCTTCTACCCCTGTGGTCACACCTACCGTGTCTACCCCTAACTCATTCGAGCGCGGCGTTAACTGTGCGGTGGGCCCGGTGGTGCGCGGGGAAAACCTCACTTCGCGCAACCGTACCTGGCCTTTCGCGGGCGAACTATGGGACCGAGGTCTCCCCCTAGAGGGTCCGTCGGGTCGCTCCTCGACGATTCTCCTCTGGATGTCGGTTGGTTTCTCGCCAGGGTCTACCCTTCGTATGAGAACCACACCGACAGAGACTTCTTTCTCCATATTCACCTCGCGGATTGACGGACTCTCACGCACGAAATCGAACTCGCGTGCGGGGCCGTGCTGAAACTTCCACTTAGCTCGTTTGACGTCGAGCACCATTCCTACCTGCGACACGAAACTGACACCCAATAGCGTTCTGGTTTCGGCGCCGGGAATCACCATGAAGTCTGTGGCAAACTCACGACCTCCAATAGTGACGGGTACATTCGCCGTCATAACGGTTTCCGGCAGCTCAGAGCCGTCGGCAAGACGTATACTTACCGGGGCCGGGGTAAATCTAACCCCACCCTCCGATAAGATCCGGTACAATGCTGGGCTAGCGATGCTGTGTGTAGCGCCGGTATCTACCAACGCCACACCGTGCTTGCCTAAAATGCTTACATTGACCAAAGGAAGTGAACACCGTGTATCACTTGCGGTCACGACTACGCTGTTGAAAGCTACCCCCTTTGGTTCCGTACCCCTCTCACCCCTGCACGTATCGCAATTTGACTTTACAACCCCCTGCTTACCGCACCCGTAGCAACGAATGTTTCCGTTATTCTGCGAACTGGCTAGCCTACTACCTACCAAATCACCGGGACTACCTGCGGCGTTCGGTCTAACGGTTTCGGGCCTACCTAACTCGCGGCTACGGCACTCGTCAGACACGTGGCCATAGTTCCTACAAAACCCGCACCTCTTTCTACTAGGATTGCGCTTTGTGTTACTCGGCTCAGGCGACGGCGACGACGACGGGGCGGGCGCAATCAAACTTGATTGGCGGACAATCGGACTCGCGCTAACGGTAACAGATGCCGATCCGTTTCCGGATGCAGCTGAGCACTCGTTCATGGAATCCTCCGCGACCCTAGCTCTCTCAATCAGATGGTCCATGTCAATCACGGACTCACGCGAGATGCGCTTACGGATTCGGCGGTCGAGGAGTCCGTATGTAATGTCCACTTGGACTTCCTCGGCCAACGTATATGGTAAGCGAGCAAAGAGAGCTCGCTTCTCACTCAAAAACTTATCACTGCGCTCGGCGTTTTGCTCGCGGGCAAACACTTCTCGAAACACTTTGTAAGGCGGCCGCGGGGCACCGTACATGGCGCGCAGCCGCAGCTTCGCGTCCGACCATGTAGAGACGCTACCGCGCACGCCGCGCCACCACACGGCGGCGTCGTCGGTCAGCAACATCGGGAGGCCGCGCAGCGCGTGCGCATCCGACACGCCGGCACACTCCCTGTACACGTCGACAGCGTCCAGAAATGCCTCTAGCACTTCCGCGTCGTGCGACTTTCCGTCGAACCGCGCGGTACATCTTGTGAAGTTACCGGCTGATAATGACGTAGCACCGCCGTTCACGATCGGCGGGGTCGCGCCTGTTGTTGGCGCGGATAGGAAGGACGCCCCGGAGTTATGATCTCTACGGGGCGCCGCCAGGAGCGCGCTGATGAGAGCCTTGTTAGACTCTGCCTGGGCCCTGGTGATGGTCTCCATGAGCGACGTAAAGAACTGTTCCGTCGGTAGAGGAGACGCGTACGACTGTGCTGGCGTGGTGCCTACAGCGGCCGTTGGCTCGACGACGGCGTTTCCGTCGGAGCGGGCGTCCTCTTCCGTCAGTGTAACGTCACCTTGTTCACACTCTGATACCTGGAGGCGACGTTGTTGCCGGAGCGCTTCCTGTCTCGTCATCGGCATTTTCGCGTCGGCTTCGAGCAAAGCACAACGAGCGAAAACAGGGACGTCCTTGCTTTTCAACTGGATACCTCTGTTCTTGTTGCTTGAGCACGTGGTTCGGCCCCACGTTGGGCGCCACTTTAACGGGGGGATCACTACGTGACCGTTTCAGGACTCGATAAATCGCATAAAACACCGTCAAAAGTTTGTAATATAGATTTAATAAAAAGTACACGAACAAGAAAAGGACAAGAACACAGAGTAGGTAGGGGAGTTACAGTTACACAACACAGGGAAAACAGTTTACAATATTAGTACTACGAATTACGCTACGATTGGGTCGAGTGCGCGAAGGGATTCACAAGAACGCAAGTGCATTGGCATGTGGCCTAGGACCGACTGTCGTAGCTTCCTCTCGTTGTCATGCATCCGCCGCCGTCCAGTGCAGCGTCGCTTGACCGACCCATCTGGGTGCCAGATGCTAGCGAGCGTTAGCGGGACTCTAGTCCGCGCTGCGCACTGATTGGCCGTCGCCCGAGGTAACGCTCCTAACTATTAGCGTCCTGACGCTATCCTAAGAAATTCCCGCGTTACATCCGTTTGTACAGAATATGAATGATGGTTTTACTAAAAACTGTCGCATAAATATCACGAGATAAATACCTAAATAGAAGATACAAATTATCTTCAAAATTTTCGCCTTATAACCTTATCGTGCATACCTTCTATAGATTTTGCTATGTCTATGGTGGTGAAGTTTGTTTACCTACCATTATAATCACTTCCCTGGTTGAGAAAAGTAATGAAGACTAAGTACAATTCCTACGCCTTGTCTATTTTCCATCAATGAGTTTTACCCAATATCCGCCTCTATCATCAGAACTGGACCACCTACGTTACCTACTCTTCCACTATTTGAACTAGATCAAAGCCATTAAACTACAAACCTTCTTGGTTTGAAATTTGAATTCTTGAGGATACTGACCTTTGACCTCTGCAAAGATGAAAGGTCATCTGTGCATTCAAGTTTTAAGCGACACTGCTAAATAATATCCGTCCCTTTCTCTCTCATCAAATTCTATATCCGGCTTGCGAGTGCATGTGGGTAGCTCATCCATCTGCACGATGTTAGGTCACTAGCGGAAATAGACCAGAGACAACGAACTACTTGGTGGTCTCTAGTTTGGCGGTGGTAGTTAAATCCTTTTTGTAGGTAAAGGTACAGTCACTGGGAAATCATCAGGTAGCCGTTAGCTCAGTAGGTAGCTAATGTACCTACCTAATATCTATGCTGCTCGTACTTTTGGTATGTTGGACAGGGCATGTTCTACTATGTACCATACGAAACGTGATAATATATCGATGCTTCGTATCGTTCATATGTTATGTTATGATGTTATGATTCATAACTTTGATGGATGAACGAAAAGACCGAATAATAGCATCATGTTCATTCATAATAGTCTATGGACTACTGAATGAATTTACTTAGCAGTGTTGCCAGATTCTTAGCCTCTCCGTTGTTTTAGGGCCGGGCGCGGCGTGCGCGTCCCTGCGGTATCTAGGTAGTACCTACCATACCAATCCTGTTAGCTAGACAGCGGTATCGATGTGCTTTACAAAGGTTATCTCAACATAATTTTCAACCATTATTAAAAAAAAAGGTGTAATCGTACGTTTTATTTCCATTTTTTGGGAACATCGCGAGATTTCAGTTAGGAGTGAAGTAATATTATTTTAATACTACGATTATTTAAAAAAAATCTACCTTTGGAGTCAAAAATCGGTCCCAGCAACCTTAGTTAACTACCTAGCTATGTAGTATGTACACTACATACATATCATTGGTTTTGGTCTTTTTTTGTATTCACGTACTGGCAACACTTGCCACTTAGTAAATAAATAAAAGAGAAAAGGGTGCTCTGGATTTAGAAGCTTGTTTATTTTATTTTACGTAAAGTATTTCAAATAACTCTCGAGTTTTTATTATATTTTGTGAATCGTGTTTGAATACTCAAAATGGAACAATTCAAACCAAAGATCGTGTACACAACAAGAGAGAAAAAGCTACTGGTGT
This sequence comes from Eulithis prunata, assembly GCA_918843925.1. Lineage (NCBI taxonomy): Eukaryota > Metazoa > Arthropoda > Insecta > Lepidoptera > Geometridae > Eulithis > Eulithis prunata. The sequence goes on along the minus strand of OU974014.1, from coordinate 553,727 downwards.
CTTTGTTGAAACGTGAAAAAATAATAGACAGTAAAGTTACGAACAAAGCCACAAATATGCTTAAAACAGAGGCTTGGAATAGAATTACTAAAAGATACAATAGCCACGATTTTGTTAACAAGGTAAGTAGCATTGGTTTATTCCTATCATACCTCTATGTGCCTTACAACTAGGTCGGTAAAATATTTTACCCCAATAGTTTCTGTAGGTATCCACTTACTTGTCTAGTTCAATACATAACTGAATTCTTTAATTACTAGGCTATTTCATTTGTATTTGATATCTCAAGGCTTAGGGCTAAGAAAAAAGTACAGAAGATATGAGTATTGGATGTATCAGCTCCTGTGCATTCCGATAAATATAATGGTTGAACAATTACCATTCAACAGCGTAATCCGGTACAATTACGTAGATGCTGGGAGAAGGTAAAAAGATTTATGAAGTCGAGTCAATCTAAGGAAATGAGGAGTAGCATATCAACAGCCAATACCAGTCCACCACCCACTGATGATGAAAAAATTCCAGAAGTGGAGGAAGTCATTTTCCCTCACATTGTGTATGAAACTCCAACCACAGAAGACAGCAAATCCTTTTTTGAAAATGGAACGCTTGACGAGCAGTGTAAGCATGCAGGTTTTAATTTAAAATCAAAATCAAATCAAGTAATTATTAACCCACAAAAAATAAAAATAGAGTAGAAATAATATTAAAACTAACACAGACTTAAATAGGTAAGTAATTTAATTGTACTTTAAGTTGAAACATGGTTACATAAGAGGGTGTGTTCTCCGGTGACTGATATCCATTGTACAGACTAGCTATTGTTATGTTTATAGATAGGTATAGCCATGCTAAATTAATAATGTCAAGAGGTACAAAGTCCACTTTCTGATTTTATCAGTTTGCAAAGTTTTGTAGGGGTTGGTTAGCCCACGAGTAGAAAGCTCATTTGCTGTAACTACTAAAGCTAAATAAAACTTACTTTTTGTTAATTAAAAAAGAAATCTTTTACCTACATTGTGTTTCAGCGCCATCTACATCGGATGTGACGTCATTAAATGAAATGAATGTTATAAGAGAAAGGGAGCAACAAGATGAGCTATATTTCTTACGACGCTCCATACTAACTATACAAAAACAACAAGCCCTTGAAAACTACCGACATCTGCAAGAAGTTAATAAACTAAAGGAACTAATGGAGAAAGAAAAACTAGAACACGAAAGGACGATACGGAAGATAGAATTGGATAAGTTAAAACATGAAAATAAAATAATGGATCCAACGAATAACGAAGAAGAATGTCAGTCGCCTTAAATAAATTTTCGAATGTTTCTATTTACTTTTATATGCGCCAACCTACCTCTTAGACCTCTGTTGATAACAGATATATAAATTGGCCAACGCGTGTTGGATCACGCAGCTTAGTATTTATTGTAATGTACAGTAATTGCGTGAAAGTAAACTATTGATTAACACTAACAAAACCTTTGATATTGAATTAGAACACAATGTCGTTGGCCTTTCTTAAGAACGTCGAGTTTGTTGGAAAAACCGCCAAAAACCAATACAATACTAGCTTTAACACAAAATTTGATAAAGCTATTTGGCTATTAGGACATGATGTGAATAACCAAAATAATAATTTTGAAGCTTCGTAATTATCAAACGGATTGGATAATAGTTTTACAAAATCTACTCCACTTTACATAATATTATATAGGAGACATACCCTGAATGACGAGTTGTTCTTACAATTTTCATTCTAAAGACAGATGGACATGGCGAAACCTGGTCTATAAGGATACCTTATCGAACTGGGGAACCCTAAAAAGGTTGGTAGGTAGGATCACAGAGTGTAGTGTAGGCCTTTACGATTTAATCGACTAGGCCGAAGCAAAAAGGAGGGTGTATGATTTTTTTTTTCTTTTTTAATGCATTTACTACACTATATTGTTTCAAGTGAATCAGGTAAATAATTAGGAGTCACTGTAGGTAAAGTTCACTGGCGTTTGGTTGAATTAAGCCAGCGCAGGAATCATCCATCAAGGTCCAAATTCATAGTCATGAAGGGACATGGGCCATGTCCCTTCATGACTATGAATTTGGACTCTGTAAGATTCACTGGTGTCAACAATGTTGAATTAGGCACTCAGCGCCCGAATCATTCTTCATTTTAAGACATCCCTTGATGTCGCCCTGAATTTAGGGATAGACTTGTCTTGGGATTTTGCAGACTGCATTTGAACTATAAATTACAAAATGACTGAAGGTTATTTGCATCTAGATTGCAAAAAATTTGGATAATACGAAATCTTAAACCCGTCTGCACAGAACCTTAAGGTGCTTAAAAACATTGCTCCACATTCCCAACACAGTATGCACAAGGGTTTTATATGAAATGCTCCTCTGTTTCACCAGGGTACCACACAACTCGGTCCGCCGAAGCGCGTGGATCGGCTGGGAGAGACCTTCGTGCCTCAGCAGCTGTTTAAGGAGTATTTACAGGGGCTCGCCACCACTACGTACACGTAAGTGTCGTCTTAGTTCTTAGTTGTATTAACAAAAGATGTTGGGAGACATCTTTATAGCCCTTTTCCCAGTATGCAAAAGCTCTTGTTTAAACTAGGGATCTTTGTTTCAAGCAGAGCCCGTAGTCTTGCCATCTCTGACTTTGGTACTTAGAAGGGTCCTGACGGAGATATTATCAAAGATATAATGATAAGATAGATCTGCTAATCCTATCCTGAGCTTATTATTTTTTTTAAATACAACCGATATGGGTTTACACATTATGAACAAATAATTAGTCTAAAGGGTTATAAAAAATAGTGTTCCCATAATTATAGGGCGTCACAGCGTGCGGGGAGAAACAAATAACACTGTAACATTAATAAACAAAGATATTACCGAAAAGATAAAATAAGTAAAAAAAGAAGTTACTTAATAAAATAAGCTTACACAAACTGATACAGGTGTTGCAATGAGAGTGTCATGGTATCCAATTCTTCCAGCGGCGCGTCGTACAACCTGCTGGAGCACAATTGCAACCACTTCAGCGAGGAAGTAGCACAGTTCCTATGCGGTGCGCACATCCCCAAGGACGTGCTGCACCAGCCGGAGATATTGCCTCCGCCGTACCGCGCAGCTCTGACGTCACTGCTCGGCTCGCTGGCACCTAGCGACGCACAGGTAACACAAACCACTTACTGCCAATGTTACAAAAACCCCACATCATTTAAGCTCATCAGACATCGGTGTACTCTGAGCATCATGTATACTTAATATACTTATGTATATTTCTAACCAGAGTAGACGTATGTGAATTGGATATGATGTGACCAAAGCAGACGATTTGACAGGGTGACGAAAAGAGCGTCTTTTTGAAAATATGACCATTTGAAAGTCTGATTTTATGAAAATAAAGTGATGGAACAAACTTAGGCCCACTGTTAAACTGTTAAACTGCCTACAACAATGTCTTACCTCACGGCGTTGGTCCATTAAAAACGTGCTCTGTGAGGCAATGCACTGGCGCTCATAGCCATCAAACCAAAACACAGCAAGCATCACTGCTTGGCGGTAGAAATAAGTACAGCGGTACTTCCACGGACGAGCTCTTTCACAAGAAGCTCTACTACTAGAATTTAAGCCAGTTTGTAGCCAGCGTTTCGAGTATTGTCATCAATTGTCTTCTTGTCTTCTCACGCTATATGAGGTTGTTGTCTGCTATCAGTTGTCATCAAGTGTTCAAAATTATCAAAAAATCAAGATTATTCGATTTCCAATGCGTGTTAGTTCAAATGGTTGTATGATTTGGATAATAATATTTAATTTTTAACCTCAGTAATTCGTTTAATCCGTCCGGCTGTGTCCTTAAAGAAATATCCATAAAAGATAATGTTTGTTCTAAAACATTTTATGATCAATTGTCTCCTCTTCATGCCTTTCACAAAAAAAGTTTATATTATTATCAACATTAGTGACAAATTCCATGAAAAAAGTTATCAAGGATTGAGCTCGAAATAAAAAATCTGCAAGGTAAACTGATATTGGCGTACTTTGCGTTTGAGTGAATTGCTTCAAATACTTTTAAGAACTAATATCTAGAATAAGGCTGTGTGTTGGTCTGTGTTCACTAACACTTTGGATAATCAAAACTAAATTGATATACATACATACATAATTATCCCGTCCGCTATGATTAATTTCTTGTGTTGATGATCTCTAACTTGATTTGACTAAAACTGCATCTTATTTTGGTTTTATTGACCTGAAAGTTCATTGATCTCTAACAGCTGATGCATTTACAGGGTTCAAGTCAGGCGGCTCAGTCTAGCTCGGGTCAGGGTGGTTCGCGCTCGTGATGTCGCGATATCGCCCGCTCCCGCTCCCGCTTGTGCGTCCGCTCACGCTACCGCCACGCTACTGCAATAATGCAACATTACCTAAAGTTATACAATTTTTTTTCCAATTTCGTCTATTGTCTATAGAGATAATGTCCATAATGGCCGAATACTCTAACACCACTTAAATTAAGTTCACGCTTAAATTATTGCCATCTCTTACAAATGAGTAATGTCAAACAGAGGCAGAGCAATTTTAAGTAGTGCTTAAATTTGAGTGACGTTTCAGTATTCCGGCCTTAGTGGACCAAATCAAAGTTTATTTATTGTATAGTGTCTCACCAAAAGCAAAAAACTTAGAAACTGCTAGAATATATTCAGATATATTCCAGCAGTTTTTTGTTTTTAGATTATTTACACCAGTGTGTTTTTGAATTTAGAAAGAAAGAAGAAAATAGGAAAAATATTTATTTTGTTATATTTAAAATTTACAATGTTATAGTGAAACTTAATTAATTTAGATATTCTATGTATCCAGATACTCGTAAAGAAATTGTGGCTGTGAATCTGAAGTACACTTTCACTTAGTAGGTTAAGGTACACTGCATTTTTTATTATAAATCCACAACCACTAATTCCCGCTATGACTTCACATCTTTACTGCAGATATTTTTTCTCCCGATCATTTCATCTGGCAGTAAGTTTTGGACTTTTGTTGATTTCTTGAAAAGGCATCCACCCATACTCCAGTGAATATTTTGATATTCCCCACAACTTTTGTGTACTTCGAACCGGTGCTGTGTTTATTTAATTAATATTACTCTTATTCTATTAAAACGGGTTTGTAAGCTAATTACAATAACTAATTATAGTTTTAGCACGGTGAAAGAAATGTTTTTTTTTTTAATATTCAAAGACACTTAACAAAACGCCTTCTAGCCCCAAATTAAGCAAAGCTTGCACGATGGAAACTAGATGGCTGATAGAATACATACATACATTTTTTTTTGTAAATACATACTTATAATAATACATAGAAACACCCAGACACAGAACAAACATCTATGTTTACAACACACAAATGTTTGTTCTCGGTGGGGATCGAAGCCACGACGGAAGGCAGAGCTACTACCGACTGAATGTCCTCATTAAAGATATATTTTAGTAGTAATGGGTACCTAATAATATTCAGTCATAATAATTGTAGTATTATCGCACTATATTAAACACACAAATATTGATTTCACATCAGCACCACACAATTTAAATATCTACTTACCGTTATAAGAATAATGTATTAATATTCATTCTGTGCTAGGGTAAGTTCTATATTTGATATAAATCACATTCCATACATGTCTCAGAGTGTTGGGCGCAGTGCAATGTATCACAGAGCACGGCCTCAGTGGACGTGCCCAGTGAGGCAATGCATCGTTATAGGCAGTGGTTACCAATTAACATTAGGGCCATGGGCTTGTTCCATCATTTAGTTGTAAAAAAATGTGTTTGTGTACTGTATGTGTATACCTTGTTCTGTAAAACTGTTTGTCTGGTTGTTATCATCATATCTGTACGAATTATTTTTAAGACAAAAACCGTACAATTTTATGTAGTCATTCAATAAATGTTATTAAAAATTAAAACTCTGTTCTTGATGTAATATTAGGTCATGTATAACTCTCACCCAACACAAATGCTGAAAAAAAAAACGCTGCATTATAGGTATGTAAGTATTTACATTCATGAAAATCCAGTTGTAGAATAGAATAGGATAGAAAATGTTTATTTTGTACCATGAAAAGAAACATGCATTGTCGGTACTCACTCACACTTAACCACTCTCAGTGAAATATGCCAAAATCAAAACTGCAATCTCAGTCAAGCGAACAGAACAGTGTGAAAATGATATTTGGTATGAAAGGAGTCGGTAGTTGTACTGAGATGACTACCGATAGAGGTCATGCAAACAAACATGTGACGTAGCTCAGAGAATTAGCAAGCTGAAATGACAATGAGCCGGCCACGTTTGCCGTAGAACCGACAATCGTTAGCGTAAACTAATACTCGAGTTGACACCGCGCTTAGCGTAGTGTAGGACGACCTCGGGCTAGGTGGTGTGGCGATCTGAGACATGTAGCGCTATCACTGGATCAGAAGAGACTGGCTGGTCTTGGAAGAGACGTACGTCCAGCAGTGGATCAATATAGGTTGATGATGATGTGACCCCAGCTGTGGACCCCACATGCTTAACGCGTTAATATGGTGTCGACGGGTAAAGTCGCATGTTTCAAGGAGGTAGGATAAATATGGATACTTTTGCCATAGTCGGCCTATATAGTGTTGTTTTTTTTTTATTATACAACAAGGTAGACAAACAAGCGTACGGCCCGCCTGATGGAAAGCGGTAAAATAAGCTTCTATTGAAAGTGACTTGTTGCAGGAGGTGTATCAGAACGGCAACATGCGAGCCAGCCGACGTGACAGCCCGGACTTCCTCACTCTCAACACGCAGATCGAAGAAGCCAGGTAATTATACACAAATATGTACTTACAGTAAAAACTGTGGTAAAAAAATAATTCTAATAATCAGCTACCGAATGAACTGAATGAATGAACGAATGAATCATAATCCTGATTTGTAAAATTATTTACTTCATTGCTTTCATCCAAGTTCTCTCAATGGTTTCTTTTTAGCCCTTGCATTTACTAACAACCTAAGCTATTTTAGGTAATTTCTTTAGAAAAATTTTTTTTTTTAACTCCCCGCCACAAATTACTACTGTTACCATCATCATCCACAGTCTGACTTTACATCATCACCCACTGCTGAATATAGGCCTCTTTGTTAATACCAGTCATATTCTATTAAACATCCCTCTACACTACCTCCTAAAGTCCTATTAAAAGAACCCATAAAATTACCCCTACCATTCTCCTCTATCTATACCCTTCCATCCTATAATCTCCGTCCCCCAGCTTAATAACCTCATTACAAGTAATCACAACCTAGATATTCCCCAACCTAACCTGTACCCTCTCCTCGTAGAGAATTAACCTCCCCCTCCCATACCCTGGCGTCCCGCATGCGAGGCATGGCCACCCTCGTCACGACCCTGGACAAGGCACTTCAGCTGTGGAAGAATCTGCGCAGACGATTGCCAACTATGCCTGAACGATCGGAATATCGCAAGCCATTCTAAACTACAGTTATAAGGGAAACCGTTTTGTTTCTATTTCTCTGGCTGAGTAAATGACTTGAATTTTGTATTCTTGGTTTTAGTGTAGATATGTTTGAATTAATTAGTATAATATGGTGTGATATATTTCTCAAAATCGCTCTAAATAGGTACCTATATCGATTGTGTTTGTATATTTTTTCCCGAGTGAGGTATTACGGACATTACTTTCACAATAGCAATGGGAATTGAATTCGTTGCTTCTTTGGTAGCCAGAATCGAACTACAGTGGTCGAATACCATCATCAATGACCTAGAAGCAATGATCTTTTTCTAGAACGATAACTACTAAACATAAGCCTTCCTCATAGACTATCATTTATTGACATAATAGTCCCAACCGTTCCTGTGTCGTCATCAATGATGAATAACTTACAGAGAGACAGCTGCCTTACAGTAAACAGCTAGTAATTGTATTGTTCTTGGTGTGACGTGTGCAGGGCCCAATCGGCCGAGTTGGAACAGCGTCGCACTACCCTAGCAGATAAGTTAGCGCGCAAGGAGCGACGCAAGGAGAAGAAACGCAAGAAACTGCAGCGAGAGAACGGTGATGTCGACACTGATGATAATGGTGAGCTTACTTATAATGTACTAGCTGATACCCGCGAAAACTTCATTCGTTCATTACGACTCAAAGTTGTGCGTAGTATAGTAACGAACTTATTGATAACATAATTTACAATCTAGCAACAGCATTTTCAAACGAGACGAATATAGCTACTATAACGCCATCTGTGGTCGATATAAAGCAATATCCTTGACTCAAACCTTTTTGTAACAGCGCCATCTTTTATCAACTCCCTAGTTTCGTTGCAAAGGCACAGATGGCGCCACCAGTATTGCTATTTTCATACCCTTTTTAAAAGAGCATTAGCCGCGTAGGCGCCTCGAAAATTATATAGGATGAAGACAAGACAGACATTGTTGTAATGTTAAGAGCGATATTTCAGTTGTCTGTCGGAAATAGGTTATTTTAAATCGTATCGTCCCACTTAAACATGTCTTTCTGTCTTGATATTTCTGCCGAAAACATCTGCAAAATCTAGAAAAACCTTTAATCTAGGCCAGGGTGTCTAGAAGAATCTAACACCTACTGTATCTGTACCTGTGTTGGTACCTGCTGTACTTTAGAAGACCTCTTTTTAGCCCTGAATGTAAGGTCATGAGCTTTCTTTTTACTACTTTGACTAATGTATTTACTTGTAGGTATGTCAATAATGTGACTTACCATAAACCACTGTAATGAAAGGCTAGAGCGACTTTGGCTCGAGCAAGAATATTTTTAATTTCAACAGTGACATTTGCTTAACAAAACTGTATCACTGATGATAACAGAACCAGTGCGGTGGGCGGCTCAGAGGCACCTTTAGAATTGTTTTGTTCTCAAACCACTGACCCACTTGAGCCCATCAGCTAATCTTTCCACCACACGATTCTCGATCGACACTTATAAATAAGAACTGGCAGGCTGCCAGCCGGCGGCTCCAGCTTCCATTCCTCGTTTCACCATCACCGAAGGCAGTTCACCCTCGACCCTTGAACCGAATCAACCCTTGAAGGTAACCCATAGAACCCCGTTTATTTATAGTGTGGCCTATTTTTGGCGTGTAAGCGGATCTTAGTGCTATTAATAAACTCCAGTGTTCAGTGGCGAGACAAGTGTTTTTGTGATCGGAAAGTTTTCCCAAGTGAGTTTTTGGTGTGGAACCACACTATTTCATAGAAGACAGGGTAGTGCCCTTAGTAAAACGTGGTGTTTGGTGTTTTAGAAGTAAACTGAACGATTAAACGGTTGCTATGTGAACTCTCTGCTAGTTCTCTCTCAAAATTTTAGCTATCATCTTGAATGATTGTTGAAGTAACCACCAGATTACCACCACATGCAAACATTATGGTGATTTTTACCACAGAGTAAATTGTTTTAACCATGATAACCATAAGAGTCCGTCTCTCAAAGAACAGTGGTTTTTCAAAGAGCACGTTTTAATGTCGTGTTGTAACTTTATCATTAAAGTTGACTATCAACTTATACAAGCCTACGAAGCCGGTCTGCATCAGAGATATTCTATTTAGATTGGGAGCGATAGGTGTGTGAACTCAGACGACTCTACAACAATGCGGGAGTAGGCGATGACAGCACAAGCTGCTTTTAGACGAGGCTTAAAATTAGTTGGTAACTAGTTTATTAACATTTTTTATATCTAAGCGTTCGGCTGCCAGCAGATCTGATGGTAAGTGTAGCTGCAGCCTAAGTTGGAGCACGCTTAGCTATAATCCACCTATTCACTCTTCTGTTGAAAATTCGGACGACGACAGTAGAGCGTTCCACTCCTTGGTAGTTTGCATTATGAAGGTGGAAACAAAGCGCTTTGTGCGAAGTTATGGGATATCTTTCATTCTGAGTTTAATGCCATGGTGAAACAAACAGGCCTAGGATCATAGCACGCATTCTTTACATACAACCGCAGTAGGACATTATTGACATGATAAGTTACTCACTCTGAAGACACCTATTTATCTAGAATACCTGAAATACTTGGAGTCGTTCATAATAAGTTGTAAATCTTGGAAGTAAGTTTCACGTCCTAAACAACCTGGCACTTTTTTGAGCTGAAGCCGCTGGGCAGTCTCTGGGTATAGCACTTAGGGGTCACAATCGCTTTTTGTGATTCAACTCAGTCTAAACTGAATCGTTTCTTATACTTCTAACGTAACAAGTGTATGCCTGTTACAAATATTATTAAATCCCCTTTCAGAAATAGCGCTAGCATCAAAGCATTCTCAACCCTATTCTCTTCAGCTGAAAGTGTACTTTCTTCCAGAAATGGCGGAAGCAGTAGAGACCGTCACGACAGCTCACGAAGAGCTGTCCCTGGCAGGCCCCAGCTCAGAGGCGCTGGAGCTGGAGGCTGATGAGAAGAGACAGGAGGAACAGCTTAAGAAAAGTCGACACCCGCCCATCGTGTACAAGGATATTGATGTAAGTGTACTAGATAAACTTAGACAACAAGGTACCTACCTAGGCTACCTAACCTAGATCGATAAACATTGATGACGAGCTTGAAAAAAAAAAAAAAAAAGTAAAACAATGGATGGCCTTATCCAGGTAATCTTGGCTGGACACTGGACAGTACTGAATATAAATAGGGTAGTAGTCTCATTGACTGTTGTTTTACATCATCATCATCATCATAAAACGAATCAAGCAATATATATAATTCTAATTTAACTACCAGGGCATGTTTTAGCGGCATACAAAATGTTTTCAGTTGCAAATACATAGGTGAGCACTATCAGGCGGGTTGTACGCTTGTTTGTCTACCTACTTAGATGTAAAGAAATTATAAAAAATACTACCGGTTTACCATCTAATATTGCATGACAGCACTAATTTTTTTTACTGAATTGAATTTAGGCTGAACTCAAAAGAAAATGTTCCGCTAATAAAACATCCAAGAACCATAAAACTTAAAAGATTTATGAAAAACTCACATTTGTGAAAATACATGTTTAAAATTCAATTTTATTCATCAAGTTAACAAGCAATTTTCGACTTTATATCTTCTTATTACGATGCAATTTGCTGCTCTAATTCTAGAGTACTAACAAGCTTTTCAAATGGGGAATAAATATCCAACCGATATTGGTCTTTATGTTATACCATTATGGTTTACATTTAGCTGCACGAACGGCAACAGTGTTGGTACAATTCTTTCAGCATTACTGTTGTATGATTTCTATAAAACGCGTGTGGGCGATCGGTCAAACAGAATATTTATTTCAGTAAACATTCAAAGTTTGATTCTAAATTCCATTCAATAGTTTCAGATAGCTTTTTAGCATTGAGGTTTTTAGTCGAGTACCGAATGCATACTTCTTTATCTACTGCGTCAGTCGTTTTTTTTAATTCTTATTTTCTCTACCCTTTTGGGTAACTGTTTAAACCTGTTGAAGTTTCTTTTGTAGGCAAACAAGTAATACATAGAATCCTATATGCGAAACATCTAATTGGTGATAAGTTTTTTTTAAGTTTGATATTGTGTCGAATATAATGTTTGTTTTCCGAATAAAATAAAATAAAACAAAAATACCTAGGGATATTAACACGTTATGTCTTTACGAAGGTCATAATAATATCCGCCCTGATTCATAAACTGCATATAAGTCGTCGCGTAAACAACATTAAATATTGCTGTTTGAATCCCATAATATTCTATGACTCAATTTAATACAGTTTTAGCACTAAACTCACAATAAGTTGTTGGTAATAACCAGCTAAACTTAATCATCATAGATGAAAGCCCGGGGACACTGCTGGCCACAGCCCACCCCCTCTCTCTATAGATTTCTAGACTGAGATGTTTTTTCTCTCTCCATCGACTTTTTGTGACCTCTACTACTTGTTTATCTAAGAGAAATCGTTCGTAGTTGAGGTCAAACGAGTGCCAAAACGATTTATATATTGTCGCTAAAATGTCATTCTTATTTTTATTAAAATAACAGTTTTAACATTATTTATACGTACAGGATAGGTTTAACAGCATCTAAAAAACACTAAGGTTTTATTTACAGTCTATAAGTCAAAATATCGTTATTTTCGTAAGTGAGCATTTAATAAGCATAAGCAAGCAAGCTCGTATGAGTTAGTGGCCAACTCTGGTGACGGAGTTTTTAGGCCGCCTTAAGGCCTCCGTCGTGACTTAACGACTGCTAGAGCCGGGACCGACCCACACCGAGTGGCGTGGGCTGAAATCTACATGGGTAGGAAAACATTAGAATTTGTATATTTAGATGTATTTGTCAGTGTGCTGTGAGCCAAACATTCCAAATTAGTAATCGTTTGAAGCTTCTAGAAGCGTTCTCAATCACGCTGTGACGCCCTATAATTATAAAAAATAAATAAGAAAAAAAACTTCTTTATTTCGGACAACTAGAGATCCATATACAAAACACACAAGAACGAAAAAGAAAAACAACAAGAACCTTAAGACTAAAAGTTGAATCGAGGTCGGAGGGCGATCAATGAAGAAACAGGATTCCTTCATTTATCGTCCTCCGTACAAGACTTTTCCACAGCGGAGATGTCCAGCTGTCTGCAACTGTTTTCAGGATGCTGTTCAGACTGCCCCTCACTCTGCTAATCAGGGAGACAGTTTTCTTTCTTAACAGGGCATGGAAGCCATCCGTGTGAACACTATTTTTAATAATTGTTCGTTCATAATGTGTAATCCCGTGTTGGGTGCCATATTTTACTAAAATAAATAAAACAAAAGTGTCTGTGCAAATGTCTATCATGTAACAAGAAAACGGTAGGAATCAGGCCATAGTTTCTTGCCTGTTCTTCTAGGCTCTAGTCGCGAAGAACTGGCGCCTAGAATCACCTAGTTTATAAGACGATTCTAAATGACCCTTGTGATTTTACTGTCTTGGCTTCTGCTAAAAATTAAATTAGTAGACTGCTTTCTTTGAAGTCGGAAGTCTGCAGTTATATTTAAATAAATATAATAAATAAATATTCACAGACACTTAACACAACGCCTTCTAGTCCCAAACTAAGCAAAGCTTGTACGATGGGAACTAGATGGCTGATAGAATACATACATACATTTTATTTTTTTTGTAAATACATACTTATAATACATAGAAACACCCAGACACAGAACAAACATCTATGTTTACAACACACAAATGTTTGTTCTCGGTGGGGATCGAACCCACGACCCACAGCACGGAAGGCAGAGCTACTACCGACTGAGCCATGACGCCTGTCAATTTGACGTGGACTTTTTTTGACTGCTTGATCGATAATCATCATGGTGTATGATTAACTTCATAAAAAGTAGCTTGAGTTATAAAATATCCATTTCACTTGGCAGGGCCTGCAAGAGTTTGAAAAGCTTGCAAAAGCTCTCGAAGGCGTGGAGCTGTCGGCAGAAGAGAAGCAGAGCCTAGAGGAGTTACAGCAGTACTTGCATGGAGAGGGAAGCTGGGTGCTGGGGGATGAGTTCCTCATGTTTATTGGTAAGAAAATTATTTATCTACAGGTACTATTATAAAAATAAAAAAGACAAAAACTAAAATGAAAGATATAGATAAACTAAATACTTATGCAGATCTACTAAATAAATGATTCTAATTCCGAAAATCGAGTTTGTTTGTTCGCGGATCACGCCTTATTACTGGACCAATTTCAATGAAAAAATCTAATATCTGAAGCACGGAAACGCTCAGATGTAAATGCCACTAGCGGTCACCCATCCAAATGGTGACCGCGCAGAACGTCGCTTAAATAATTAGTGATAATTGAGTAGGTAACCTAGTGGGACAAGTTAACCTTTGCACAAAAAAAATGCGATGCCAAGAAGTGTACAGATTCCTGAATGAAAACAATAATAACGACTCATTAAACATTTGGCAGTTTGACAGAACCCGTAGTAATTGCTCTCAAAAGCTTTATAACGCGGAAGCACAAATTACAAAACACGTGCGGGACAACTTCTCAGAAAGAACTTACAAATATAGCTGTAAAGATGTTCCCAGAAGGTTTTTTTTATCGATTGAGCGAAGCGAACGAAGATCTTAATGATAACTTGGTCAAAAATGCTTTGTATGGTCGACGACATAATAAAGATCGCAGGAAACACCTGGTTGCGAGATGCACAGGACAGAGGCTGGCATAACATGAAGGCCTATCCCCAGCAGTGGGTGTTACTGGGCTGAGATGATGATGATGATGATGTTTGTTTGATGAAAACTTTCTTCACCAATCTTCACCTTTGGTAGGTCTACGGATAGTGCTTTTAAGTTTTACTAGTATGAATAACTAGCCGTCGCCCGCGGCTTTACTCGCGTGGTAGCAGCATACAAACAGTTTTGAATTTTTTTATAAATCCTGAATCACGTGTCGAATCAATTTATTTGAGGAATCTATGTACCAATTTTCAAGGGTCTTCTATGTACGGTATATAAAAGAAACGCATTATTTGGTTAAAACTTTTGATCCTAATTTTAGACCCTTTAGGGTGCGACTTTTCAAAATTCCTTTCTTAGTGCACCCCTACACTATATAAGGATACTACCCTCCAAATTTCATACCTATAGAACTTATAGTTTAGGCTGTGCGTTGATTGTTAGTCAGCTTCAAAAGAGTTTTATATATGTAGAAGATGAAGTAAATCGGTCAATTGGTTGTAAAGCGAACTACTAGTTAAACAGGTCTAAACGCCGTTGGTTCCAGGTCGTCTGCTAAGCGACAGCAGCTTAAGCTCCGCTATCCGAGTAGCAGTGCTGCGTTGTCTATGCGCCGCCGCCTTAAGGGACGACGTCTCCTTACTGCTGCATCAGGACAGGAGACAACACTCGCTGTTGAACTACGCACACGAGATCGACAGGCATCCCGTTGAAGAACAGAAGGCGCTAGCACTTACGGTAATTAGATTATTTAATTTCAAGCTTATTAAGGTTTATTGACAGGCGTCATGGCTCAGTCGGTAGTAGCTCTCTCTTCCGTGCTGTGGGTCGTGGGTTCGATCCCCACCGAGAACAAACATTTGTGTGTTATAAACATAGATGTTTGTTCTGTGTCTGGGTGTTTCTATGTATTATAAGTATGTATTTACAAAAAAAATGTATGTATGTATTCTATCAGCCATCTAGTTTCCATCTTACAAGCTTTGCTTAGTTTGGGACTAGAAGGCGTTGTGTTAAGTGTTCGTGAATATTTATTGTCCGTGATAATTTACATACAAATTCATCACTTGACACTGGCAAAATTGTCTGTTGAAATGACGGATACATGCCATATAGGGTAAAGAAGAAGAACCCGTCTGAATATTTTTCATGAGATACGTCAAGTCAAGCAATATAGAAATTAATAATAAATAATAGGCCTTTACATCTATTAAAGATGATTAATACAGCGTCAGGAGGCAAACTATGCCTATTCGGCCGCGGCTTAGTCAGCTCCTTACGTATTGTCGATGTCTTTCCTATGGATATGGCTGACTAGGCTGAGAGGATGGTATAGGTGCTACAAGCCTACACCATCTAAACACTATAGAAATTATATGTTTGTTAATAGATGTGCAACTTGTTCGAGAACATCTCCTCGTCAGAATGGCTCCTGTACATCAGTGAATGGGAGCACAAGGGGCAACCTCTATCCAACATACGTACTACTACGAAGGCAAGTTATAAATTTTATCCTTCTGATTTGTCTATTGATCAAAGTAGTTTTCATTCATTGATCGAGTGAACGTAGCGAATGAAGAGCTTAGTGACAACTTGGGCAAAAATGCTTTTGTGTGTTTGTTCAGCCTTTGTTCGGCTTCATCCCGGATGACTATGGTTTCGCATGACCACGGTTCAAAAATAACTAACAAAAACTTCCGCTGGGCTATTTTATGAAATGTACTGTTGGAAAGGAAAGTGCTAGGCGCTTAAAAATACAATCTTTCTTATTATCAATATATATAAAACTCTTTTGAAGTTGACTGACAATCAACGCACAACCTAAACTATACGTCCTAGAGGTATGAAATTTGGAGGGTAGCATCCTTATATAGTGTAGGGGTGCACTAAGGAATTTTGAAAAGTCGCACCCTAAAGGGGCTAAAATTACGATCAAAGATTTTAACCAAATAATGCGTATGCCGGCTACCACGTGAGCAAAACCGTGGGCGACAGCTAGTATACATATTTTTAATTAAAAATCATCACACCTTCAAGGGTTCTAAAGTTATGAGGGTCCAAAGAGAGTAAAAAAAGGCGTACAAAAAATATGAATGTCCTATAAAACAGTGTTATTGTTGTAGGTGTGCGTGCACAGCCTGCTCAGTGAGGACACGGACCTGCGTGAGGTCGGCACCGCCTTGCTGCACAACATCGCCGCCAAGGAGGTAAAGACCGTGGTCTGTATCAAACTTTATTAATCTAACTATCGACACAAGCACATTAATATATATTCTAAAACATTTCACACAACACCCTCTAGTCCCGAACTAAACAAAGCTTGTACGAAACTATATTCTCCTTCTTCTTTTGTTGTGGCTGTTCGGTGGCTAGGGCTGCCACGAATTTGCCAATGTCAGTGTTTATTGGCGTAACTATATTCTAATAAATAAATAAATTTATAGTTTGACACTGCACTAATGTCAAAACTGTTACGTGACAGATTTGTAATATAATCTGATTGATTTTTTTATTTCAATAAGTTTACTTTCATGTAAAATGTATTATCTATTCATAAGTTTATTTAACCCAACTCTTCAACTAGTGGGGGATCCAGGAATTCTATTTAAGAGATGTTTGATCTGGTTTAAGAGTATTCCCTGACAAATTCAGGGTCCATTCTGGGCAGATCCAGAGCTTCTGTAATAGGCTTGAGTCCTTTATCTCTCCAATGCCTCCTTTCCACAATAGTACAAGTAGACGCACGGCCCAGTGCCACCCGTACCTTGTCAGTATACCAGCCATTCGCACTAAGCGTTTCGTTTCCATCTTCATCATGCGAACCTCTAAAGAATGGAACACATTACCGGAGTCTTTCCTGATCACTATAATCTGAATGTCTTCAAGACAAGAGTGAATAAGTGTCTTCTAGACCGTCTTGCTCCATCGTCGGCTTCATCGTCGCTTACCATCAGGTGAGATTGAAGTCAAAAGATGATCTATCAATATATCAAACTCTTTTGAAGCTGACTGATAATCAACGCACAGCCTAAACCATAAGTTCTAAAGGTATGAAATTTGGAGGGTAGTATCCTTATATAGTGCAGGGGTGCACTAAGAAAGGAATTTTGAAACGTCGCACTCTAAAGGGTAGAACGCGAGCAACGCGGCGGGCGACGGCTAGTTCAATATAAAAAAAAACGTCAATTCGCATAGTTTCTAGCACCTGTCTTATATCATGTAGAATGATTAGATATGTAAAAGTGTGTTTACAAAACTTTTACAATTATGTACTATGAGCATATAATACGTCGCTATGTTGTTAGAGTCTTATATCTCTAAGCTTGGCTTAAAACTTCCGTAGTGTTAACATTTTTCAGTACTTGGACAGTTTGGCATGTGGCTGGTAAAATAATCACTGTAGGTAAACGTTATAAAACTAATAGACATTATGTCATTTTGTTATCTTATGTTATGGTTGTGACCGCACTATGTTATTTTAGTTGAAAACCGGTTACTAACCACAATTCTATATCATGTTTTTGAGATATGGGTAAATTATTCTTATTCTTACACATATTGCAATATTTTTTTATTTTTTTTATTTAACTTATATCGTCCCACTGCTGGGCAAATGTCTCCCCCATAGACTTCCAATGTTCTCTGTCCCGAACTTCCTCCCACCATCCTCTCTCGAAGGCATCTAGTTCGTCGCGCCAACGCTTTCTCTTTTCTTGTTATATTGCAATATAACTTTGTTTATTTTGATTGACGTTCAAGTTAATATAGTATTTCTAGGAGAATGTGACTATTCTTATTTTGGCTTGGTTCTATAGCTAACTCCAAAGTAAAAAAACACAAAAAAAAGTACAGAATAACTACAATAAATCCCACAAAGTTTCCGCGATCAACAGAATTAAAAACTTGTAAAAATGTTATCTTATAATCAGTCTGCTTTTGTTTGAGGAAGGATAGGTCGAATCTCTACTATCTATACTAATATTATAAAGTGGAAAGATGTGATTGTTTGTTTGTATGTTTGTATTGAATAGGCTCTGAAACTACTAGACCGATTTGAAAAAATATTTTACGGTTGGTAAGCTACACTAAATAATTACCATTAGCAAGCTAAAGACCGAGGTCAATGTTAGGGAAGCAGTCTAGAGTAGAATCTATTATAAGATCTATCTATATAAAAAGCGAATGGTAGATAGATTAATTAATTAATTAATTAATTAATTAATTCTCCGAGCCTGACTTTCTTTAAAATCAGTCATAAAATATTCAATTCAATTAAATAAATTTTTTAATATTTTTTTTTTAATATAAAAATAATTCGCTGAATTCTTCGCGTATCAAAACGATATGAAGGCCTATCATTTACGGTTATAATATTGAACGTATATACGCTCGTAAACTGCCACTTTTTAGGTCACTTTAATCATGATTTAGAATAAATAAAACAATTATTTTCTACAAAAGATAGTTAGCATCGTCAAAAGCGTTTCTAACCTTTCTATAATAGTAGTGCTTCTAACCGTTGTCTGGTTGTAACGCAGAGTTAAGTATCGTGGCTGCAGAAAGTATGTTTTCCAGCGGTTCCAAGTTGGCAAGCAGCTGAGAGATCTGCTGCCCAAGCGAGCCAAGTCGAAGGTAACCACTAACTTGCACCGCTTCTCGTCTATCAATGTGAAACATCTTTTAGTAAAATTCTTATGGATCATTTAGAATCGTGTTGTCTATATAAATAAAATATATATTCAAGGACATTTCACACAACGCCATTTAGTCCCAAACTAAGCAAAGCTTGTACTATGTGTACTAGGTGATTCTAGGTGCCAGTTCTATTAAAATATGTTTCTTGTTTCAATTGGCAGTGATCAAGGATTTTGACAAGCCACATTGAGAGAACAAATGACCATTAGCAAGCAAGCTCGTATGAGTTAGCGGCCAACTCTCTAACGGAGTTTTTAGGCCGCCTTAAGACCTCCGTCATGGCTTAACAACTGCTAGAGCCGAGCTGCTTCCGAAGCATGGAAGCGGTCAGATGTAAATGCCGCTAGCGGTCACCCATCCGAATAGTGACCGCGCAGAACGTCGCTTAACTTACAATCATACCGGTCAAAATCATATACCCTTCTTTTTGCTTCGTCGTAATCGGGTAAAAACTACTGAATATCTTCACTTTATGTAGGCCACATCAAAAAGCTTGCCTTGAACCTAGCATGACGTATTCAACGTGATTCTATTTATTTACATGTTCTATGAAATTATCTATTTACTAGTTTTCGTCATAACTCTTGTCTAACCTTCAAATTCTGACAGTATAATCAGCTTGTGACACCATTTCTCTTAGTTTAACATCTGTCCGGTTAGTGTACCTTCGGCTTTGTTAAATATATGACAATTAACAATCTTTGTTAACTGTGACTAAACACTAACTGAAGTTAATAAACGTGTCTATTTGAACGCTGAATAAACAAACATTTTTAACATACCATTTTATTCGATTTTATTTCTTTTTGTACAGGGACCTTATGTTGACTTCGCTAGAGATTTTACTCTAATAGGGATCACGTCAAAATGATGTAGAAAACCCGATTCACCAGTGGATGAAACGAGTTTTCAGCCGAGATATGACGTCATAAAAAATCATCCCTATTAGAGTAAAATCTGCCGAACTGTGCCTTGATCACGAATAAAATGTGATAATCGCAAACGTATGGTGACGCTAGAGTATACACTGCGCGGTAACACTACAACGGTTGGCAGTCGAGCTGGCATTGACCCGCAATATAACTCGAATACGTTAACGCGGCGACTGTCAGATTTCTTCGTGATAGAGGTACTGAGCATAAAGTCCCTGGTACTTTCTCGGTTATTTGCTAGGTTTAATGACCTATTTTATGTACGCTAGTCACTAGTGTTCGCATCGCACTAGGGCCTCGCACATGTTCGACCACAATATTGAGTAGGTACCTACGTCCGTCGTCCACGCTTTAGAGCGAAGAAGAAAAACTTTTTTTTTTAATGTTTCGGAGAGACTGGCTTACTAAAGAGGAGGCCTATAGCCAGCAGTGGGGCATACAGGCTAAATAGATAGATAGATAGAAAATGTTGCAGTATTCACACAACCAAATCTTAGAAGTACCTACCGACAAACATGTTTTTACAGTTTAGTGGAATCTCTGCGGCGTAATATTGTTAATTTTAATAACAAATATAGCATTTATGGTCTTTCCCCAAGCGTTAACGACGTGGTAGTTCGCAGAATTTCTTATCAAGATGAATTGTTTTATGATTTGCTCACAGCAGTACATGATAAACTCGTAATTCCATTGAATAATACTTTGGTAGTAGAATGGAAACTAAACTAAACATAAACAAGCCTCTCTGGTAATTAATAAATAATAATAATTATTCACAGACATTTAACACAACGCCTTCTAGTCCCAAACTAAGCAAAGCTTGTACTATGAGAACTAGATGGCTGAATAAGAATAGTCTGAACGGCTATCTGCCTTCTTGAAGTCCAAAAAACTAAACTATTGCGTTGGGAGTTGTGATAGTCTAGCTGGACTATGAAATGATATACATTTATTTGCTTGAAACATGGTAAAAAGTGTCAAAAGCATTTAGAGTTAGGTTTTAGGGTTAGTTATAAGTTTAGTAACCATATAATGAAAACAAAAACCTCAGATCAAGAAAAATAAACTGGATAAAGTCAGGGGAAGGTCATGAGTTCAAATCCCGACGTTTATGGGTGTTATAAAAAAATGTGGCCAAAGTTAGCGTTTGTCTGCGGGTGGTCTTAAAATAATAAATTATGTGCCAATAAAATATTTTTAATAAAATCTGCATGATACAAAAATTATTTTGTTTTCAGCCTTCGTTGGAAACCATCTGTTCTTTCATATTTTCTAATTACAAAATAAGTTATCCTTCTATACGCTACAACTTTATGTAATCTCTGGTACTAATGCTATGTAGTTATTATACAGTAGTTTGGTTTATAGATTGTTTATTCCGTAAGTTCATTGTCATCCTTTTATAGTAACATTATCTTATGTATTTAAGGCCGTCGTTAGGTAATTGACAATTTAAATGATAATTAAAACCTATGCAATATTTTTACCTATTCAAACTTATTTACAAAAAAATATTTGTCACTCGCTTTCTATACTCCGAATTGGAATCCCCAAGTCTGTGTCTTATTTGTGAGTTTTAGGAGACAGCCTAATCTTATAATACACAAGGATTTTAGTGAAAAATTAGAAAAGGCGCAATACTAGTATTAGGTATTAAGATTTTCCATTAGTTTATGTCAAAAGGCATTTATGTTTTATGCTTTGAATAAAGCGGTTTTCATTCAAATGTTTCTTCCGTCCAGGATAGTTTTATCTCCCCCAAAGAAGACAAGGGGGACACATAAGAAGTGGGGAAGGTCTGACAGGATAGTAAAATGAACTAGGCATAGCAAGCAAGCTCATATAAGTTAGTCGTACACTGGTGACGGAGTTTTTAGACCGCCTCAAGGTCTCCGTCATGGCTTAACGACTGCTAGAGCCGGGACTAACAGTTTAACGTGCCCTCCGAAGCACGGAAGCACTCAGATGTAATTGCCACTAACGGCCACCCATCCAAATAGTGACTCAACGCGCAGAATGTCACTTAACTTAGATAATCGGTGAAGATTGACTAAGCAAGCCTAGCCACGAGCGCTTGAACTAGGCATAGAGACGATAGGTGTTACAGGAGACGTTTCTGTGGCTATTCCATCGTTGTAGGTGTTCGACGAGATCTGCGTGGAGCTGTGCATGGCGGCGCTGCAGCTGCTGTCGCTAGCGCCCAGCGAGGAGCACCTGCACCGCGCGCTGGCGGCGCTGGCCCGCCTCGCGGCACACTCGCAGGATGTACCGCAACTCATCGCCATGGTGGGACCTGATCCGCATGCATACAGGTACTGTACATACAGGTACCGTACATTCAGGTACCGTACATACAGGTACTGTACATACAGGTACTGTACATACAGGTACTGTACATACAGGTACTGTACATACAGGTACTGACATACAGGTACTGACATAGAGGTACTGACATACAGGTACCTACTGAACTATGGAAGTTATCATATAGTTTATTTAAGATCCTTTGTACAATATGAAAGCAATAAGAACTTCAACTTGAACATACAGGTACTGTACGTACAAGTCCAGCGAGGTGCACTTGCACAACTACATGTTATCTGTTGACCCCAATAACACATACAAGTATTAATATGGTGACCCCACACCGTCTCCCGACGGATTCTCCGTATTTCTTCTACTTTCCGATCTCGATCTTTAGATAAAAAAAAATATGTTTTACCTATAGTTCTCAAAAGTTAAATACCTACTTACATAATATGCATGTACCTAACCTTTACCGCACATACACGTTCAAAACATGAATGAATGAATGAAAACGCTTTATTGTACATAAATAACACCGAAACATATTCCTATGATATATACAAAACGGGTTGCATTAAATGTACAATGGGCGGCCTTATCGCTAAATAGCGATCTCTTCCAGGCAACATGGTTTATGTCAAAGTTCAACGCACGCCTACAGGTAATTTTAATAAGTCCCCGATTCGCACATCTTAAGTAAGTTAATTCCAGCCCCGTTTTCAAATATAAAGCCATCAAAGTGAATACTATTAATTTATCCAGTAGTTCATAAATCAACATATAAATGTCGCTTCATTGATTTAGTCCCGAGTTTAAATACAAAATGTCAGTGAAAGGTCGTGTTTGGGTCAGATGTTCATTACACAAGCTGGTCCCAGAGCCGGTTGATGATCCTTACACTTGTTAGAGCTGGTTTGTATTTACATCTTACTAAAGGAAGTTTGTTTGTCTGTCAATGAACACCCTATTTTAAAGTTAGTTGTAAAGATAAGTCAAGCAAGAGAGGACTTCTTTAAAGGCCGGTGACGAATTCAAGCAAAAGTTTTTTTTTTTTTAGAATAGAATACGTTTATTTTGCGCCATAAAAAGAAACATACATAGGTACAGTAAAGAGATAAAAAAAAGCATAGGAACTTCTAATTTGACAGATGTCAAGGGCTAGATGCTTATAAATAAATAATAATAAACATTTTTGGACATTACACACAACGCCCTGTAGTCCCAAACTAAGCAAAGCTTGTACGATGGGAACTAGATGGCTGATAGAATACATACATACATTTTTTTTGTAAATACATACTTATAATACATAGAAACACCCAGACACAGAACAAACATCTATGTTTACAACACACAAATGTTTGTTCTCGGTGGGGATCGAACCCACGACCCACAGCACGGAAGGCAGCGCTACTACCGACTGAGCCATGACGCCCGTCCATGACGCCCGTTATGTGACCAGTCATCGAACACATTCCCTAATGTCGATGCTAGGTCAAAATGTGTGTGTTCATAACCAAAATAAGCATTTAAATCTACTTGGTGGATTTTAAGGACTTTTCAGTTAGCCTCCTACATGAATATGTTTGAGACTGAAGGGAAATATCGCGAGGAAACCTTAGTCGAAGCCGCGGACCAATGCTAGTTCTCTATCCTTGATCAACCTGTTTTGTATGGAATGCTGATTATATAGCAAGGCTTTATATTATGTACATATTGTACATACTGTTCACATACAACTTTGTTGGATTTGTCACTGACTACGCCTAGGAAAATCCAACTAATGTAATCAATACTTTGAATGCTTTTTGGTCTACCATTCGATAGTGTTGTAAATGTCTTAATATCTTTTTTACAAATAAATAAAAATAAAAACTAATACATAGTGCAGGGAGTTTAACTTGGAAAAGGTACATGCTACGTTTGAGCCGACAATGTCAATATTTTTCATTCAGAAAAATCATGAAGTCCATCTATACTTTGCGAGCGAAACCACGAGCAGAAACTTGTTTGTTATATTAAAAAAAGTATTTATGGAGGTTTCTAAAACACCATAAATTTGTGACCAATAAAGAACCAGGGTGCTGAAAGGTGTGTTTTCTTTCAGAGGGACGAGTCAGCGTGTGGACGAGCAAATAGACGCTATTATGAAGAAAATCAAGTAAATATCACTTTTGTACGGTGACAGGCATTTTGACGTTATTTATAGTTTATTAATACATAATTTGTATGTAATACGAGTTAATATATAAATAGATATATAGTTATCACCGGTTGTTATATTAATAGAACTGTGAGTTAGCTTTCAGTGCTCAAACGATCTAGGCTAATGCGAAGTTATCAAATAAGGGCTGGAACTCACATCATAAACACACTGATTTTAAACTTTATTCCGACGGCATAAGGTTGAGGAAGTTATATTACCATTGAGTTTTGGCTCTTGGACGTTTCTTATCATTTTTAACCGAATTCATTCAGGGTCATGTATCATCGATACAAAAGCTATTTTATATCGATCAAAAAGTAACATCGATCATATTAAGCTATTTCATATCGATCTAAAAGATGAGTTGAAAAGTATAGAGGTATATTTTATAATATTTGGTGTAAAACATCGATGTTTTGCGAACAAACTAAGAGTTATTTAATGGTAATAAACGATATAAACATTTGTTTATTTTACCTTAATGAAATGTTTATTCGCACATAAAATGTCTAAAACTTATGACCTTGTTTAATAAATTAAATGTCGTTTAATAGTAATGAAATAGCCCACTGGTAACTTACGAGGAACGTGTTTTAAATGTTATGGCACTTATAATTATGTAAACTTTCAAAATCTACATAAATAATGTTGCAAAATATATTAATTTATTTCTGTACATAGTCATTAGTTTATAATAATAAGGTTGCTTTAGCGTAAGTACCTGAGCTTAAGGATTTTTGTATAATTTATATTGTATTTATGATATATTTATATATTATTTATTGGCACTAACTGCGTGCATTTACGAATTACACCACACTTTGTATGTAAATGTAAAGTTGAAGTTGTGTAACATTAAACAATAAATATTATTTTTGTAGTATTTATTTATTTATGATTAGTTTTCAACAAATAATGGACGTAGCTACTTTCATACACAAAATATAAAAACTTATAGGTCTATATTAAAATGAAGCAAAAATAAATGTATTTTTTTATAGGCGACTCAAATAAATAAATTAAATAGTTACATTATATTAAGTTTATGCTAAATGCTGAAACCAAATATTAAAATCTCCATTAAATGTTCTCTATTAAATGTCCTTGAATCCTAAAACTACGCTTCGCCTTGAGGTTTAAAATTAGAGAAAATCTTAATAAAAATAAAAATATCCCACGATAACAAACTTTTAAGGAAAAAGAATAAACTACAATTTTTACGCTCAAAACACGACAGAATGAAGTGCACTATAAAATAAACCTGCATATTTGATCCAAAGAGTTGAATATCCGCTTAGAAAAACAACTATGACACCTGCGGGGCCTGCAGAGATACCTTAGGACTTTATTCGAGGGTTAGTTGTGTTCAAATACATGTGTTGGGACTTGTGATGTCTGCAGTACTGTGTGTTAAGTTCATTTTAGACTTACAAACGTGTTATTGTGTTTAGGTGATTCGGTGCAATAGTACCTAGCTGTAACAGTTATAAAAGAAGTTTCATTCTAGAATATTCTAGCTAGATCCATAAGTCTAAAACTAGATAATTTACTATCTAGTTTTTGATCTAGATTGAATTAGCTTTTGACCGCAATTTCGGTCACGACAAGTTTGGTTTTTCAAGTCCAAAAACAAGCCTATATTATGTATGTACAATACAAATCTTTGTACGAAATATTTTAATCTGTCAGCGATAAAAGTGCAACTCTAATGATCATATCTTCCTATAAAATATAGTCACTATAACAATAAAACGGGACTTCTAAATTAATGAATCAAATACATACAAATGCTATTTCAACAGTTGCAGGACATAAATTAATGCAAATGAAATTCAGGTGCCGACCGGTTCATTTATAAACGATTAGGTAGATAAGGACCCCATCACCAATTGGTTAATAATATGAATGTTCATCTTATTTTCGTGTTAGCAATTAGAGACGTCGATCGTGTCAGTGTAAATAAAACATGTGTGATGATTTTAATTTTTTTTAAATAGATTTCACTTGAGAGGATCCTCTTTCTTCATAACAATTGACTAATAGTGAATAATAACTGCAACAGAAAGAGTGCTTTGATACCTTCCGAATCTGCTTAAAAATATCACATCCTAATCAACGCTGTCGAGAGAATTTATCGTTATAATGGACGAAAAAACAAACATTGTCAAGTGTTTTAAAGGCTTTTAAAACAGCACAGTGATAGTGTCATTGAGTTCTACGTCAGGACTGTGCGATTGAACAGAGGAACACAGTACCTTGATCCTCACCTCGTCAGATAACGAAGATAATGCTCTAAAACTAATTTACAACCCAACACCCGTCAGTACAACGCCAGGACCGCACTAACCCGGTCGTATTTCCATAATGGATGACGATGGAGTTTCCTTTGATAAGCCGAAGAGTGAAGGGGGTGTTATGAGGCTGGTGAGGAAGAGGCTGCCGATTCTCCAATGGGGGTCTGAGTATAACCGCACAGCTGGTGTAGCTGACCTGGTGGCTGGAATCACGCTGGGGCTCACATTAGTACCGCAGAGTATAGCATACGCTTCGCTTGCGAATCTCCCTGTGCAATATGGACTCTACTCTTCTTATATCGGTAAATCTTTCGTCGCAACGCATCTTTATGTCTCTGAAAAAAACCTAGCAAGAAGGCAGTTTCAGAGGCACAAAGATGCGTTTTTCACACCTGAAACCTTCCTAAGTGTAAGATGCCTAGACGAGTCTTAAAATCAGAAAAGCAGACGCTAACCCATTCGACCCAATGGATCAAAGCTTATAGTCCGGTGATTCTAATCAATAACATCAATTACCTTTAGTAAAATAACCAGTGTGGTGAAAGGTCCTATAGGTTCGTTATGTTGCGTGTATGATACTGCAAGTACCTACTGGTTTGATAGTGATTATGTACGTGATATCAAAGTGTCCAAAAAAGGTCCTTTGTGAATTTTAGTAGCTGACATGTCGGTGAGTGATATTTTTTCTGAAAGGATTCGATCATTAACACGTATGAAGGAATGTGCATCGAAATAACAGACGAGATCTTAGCTCTTCACCTAAAAATCACCCCTGTTTTTCCAGGTACACTGCTATACGTGATTCTGGGCACAGTCAAGGAGGTGTCCATCGGACCCACAAGTCTGATGGCACTGCTCACACTTCAGATCTGCAAGGGTCTTCCGTTGGAGTTCGTGGTGCTGCTGACATTCCTGGCTGGCTGCGTCGTGCTTTGTATGGGGCTGCTGCGATTAGGTAAGAAGGCTTTCGCTGACTTTGTTCTCAGATGGGGTAGCAAGAGGCAGGTAGGGTAGCAAGAGTCTCGAAGTGTGGTCTTGATTTCTGTATGAGATAAATGAACTGCGTATTACGTATATTCTTTGAGATCAATGTTGGCATGGTTAATATTAGTCATTGTATTGGGACGAGAAGCAATCCGGATTCGGTTATTTTGATAATAGTAGGTACAGGAGATAGCGAGCTGACTGTACCTACTTATCAGTTCCAAAAATGTCTGCATCGGCTCTACTAAAATAACATGTATGCCCTTATTTATCCAATTTTCAGGCTACCTTATTTCATTTAAAATACCTGCTAAATAGAAAGAGTTTTTAATTATTAATCATAGTTGAAAAAAGAAAATGGAAAGTTCCTAGTTTTCAGTCATAAAACATCTTTTAAACTTTGTCTATTATAATTTACTAATGATGCCGACTGTACCTATTTTTCCTTCAACAAATCACTGCACATGCTATCTACATCTCAACAGCTTGCAATCTTTTATTGGTTTTCTCTTTATCAAGTCTGTGGTTTTATCATTTGCGTCAAACTAACTACATAAATAGCTAACTGTTCATTGCCAAAGAACATTGAAAATACTTTCTAGACTAGATGGATCCTCATCGTAAACAAGATTGCATATTAATAATCAGGCCTTTGCATCTAATCTAGATTTATACAGCGTCAAAGGCCATGTTTTCAAGACGTTTGTAGTCACCCTGTAGTGTCTGGAACATGGCTTGCCCAGCACCTATACCATTCTCTCAGCCTAGTCAGCCTTATCCTTAGGCAAGACAAGGTCAATAAGCTCAGAGCTGAATAGCCACGGGTTTCCTCACGATGTTTTCCTTCACCGTTTGAGACTGGCATTGCTCTCATTCCAAGTCTTACTTGTCTTATCGCAATTATACTTATGTCTCATAGTATTCACCATTTGGAACACAATATAGGCCACTTGGCCATAGGATCCTATACCCAGCAAGTTATAACCTTTGAAGATGAATTTCCAGAGACATCAGTCCTACGACTTTTAGCAACCTTTTACCACAGAATATTATAGTTGTCTTTCTAAATTGTGTGTCCATTGATATACACTATTTCCTCTAGGCTTCCTCGTAGATCTGATCTCCCCTTCAGTGACCAGTGGCTTCACGTCAGGCACAGCTGTCATCATCGTGGCTTCACAGCTGAAAGGTCTACTCGGCCTGAGTTTCTCGGCGGAGTCTGTTATGGACAATCTACAACTTATAACGCAACGGTGGCCTGAAGTCAGAATACCTGATGTGGTTCTAGGCGTGGTATGCTGCAGTATACTGCTTATGCTCAGGGTAAGTAAATCTAGGGAGATCCTCGGGGGGGGGGGGGAGAGGTGATCATTTTGCTTATCAGTATTTTTTATATTCAGTGACGTTTCCCAGTAATGTTGTAAAACAATAAAACACAAAAAGAGATCATTTCGCACGACTGTAATCTGTGTTTGTTTGATACTGATTTAATAGTTAATTCGTTATCAAACATGAATGAAGTTTTTCATGATAAGGCTTCTGGGCTTACCCTTAATAACTAGATCGTAAAATTAAACCACTTATTCGTAATGATGAACTTCACGCGTCACGCAAATATTTCGTCTTTGTATGTCGTGTACCTACTTACGTGTATTTGCTCAGTATTTAACTGAGTTGAATGAAGAATTTGTAGGTACGTAGGTAATTTAGTATTCTGCGAAAAATCAAGTTCTTTCATCACCTTTCTTTAGGCCATTGAACTTAGACTCAGGCCCTAGACCGGGGGATGAAGCAGGCAAGGTAAAACTAAATTCTTAGGTAATAAGGACAGTGGAATTAACTTCCAGAAACTAAAAGACCTCCCCGTGAGCCCCAAGAGGCAGAAACTGAAGAAGGCTCTATGGTTGGTCTCCATCGGCAGGAATGCTCTCGTGGTGCTGTCGGCTTCCACCTTCGCGTTCCTCATGCATAACCCTGAGCAGCCTCTGTTTAAGTTATCAGGTATGGTAGACTTTGTTTATTCTGTTTTATTATGGTTAAAACTAGCGCATTATTTTCTTACCTTCTTCCATGTGGCATGAGGCTGCGTCTATCAGTAGAGCTCTTTGGGAAAAAGTTATTTATTTGCGAACATTGCTGGTACATTTAGAAGAAGAACATGACAGTGATAAACATACAAGTAGTACCGTTTAGTGACTCCAGGATCGAGGAAACTGGCACGGCTTGTATGCTGATAAAGAAATCGTTACTCAAGGATTGATTTGAGTCGAGATTTTCATACAAAAATCTATGCTTGAGTCCGGATCAGTGCTTGTGGAGTAAATCAGCATACGGGCCTATAGATCCTGGTAAAATGATCCTTGTGAGAGGAATATAGGCTATATATAATCGTGCTTATTGACTGTTAACTTTTTCGAGCTGATGTGGTGATGATGATGATGCTCATGAGAAATCAGGCATATGAACTAAAATATGTCTTCCAGGTCGCGTGGAACCAGGAGTTCCGAAGATAGCTCTACCACCGTTCAGCGTTACCATGGATAACAGAACAATCGGCTTCACGGAGATGGCGCAGGAGCTCGGCTCTGGACTGCTGATGATGCCCATCGTGATGGTGTTGGCCAACATCGCCATTGCCAAGGCTTTCAGTGAGTGAAGGTTCTTGTAACATCTATCGTGGTGTATTGTGACAGGGTTTATTATTTTTCTGTTGGATTTTTGTTTAATTAAAAAAATGCTTGGTTCTTATACTTTGCAACCTTTCTTTAGCAGCATGGCGTTTTGGGTCGCTATTGGGCTCACAAATATTCAACAAATCATCGACTTTTCTCTAGTTCAACATTGCCCCTTAAAAAAATTTGTAGGCAGAGTTACATTTTTAATTGAATATCCTCGGGCGTTTTTGGCGACTATATAGAAAGACTCTGTGAAAACTGCACCTAACCCTACCCACAGATATAATACTAGTGTATACTGTGCGCCACTTCAATCTAGGCACTCCTGAAAACCAGCGCTAAAGGAGCCACCGTGCACCTTTAGCATTTGCTGAGCGAGTACCTTTTTTACGCATCTGTCTTTATAATTTAATGTTTATTTCATTGTTTCTTTATATGTGTTTTTGCGTAAAATAAATAATTTATATTTCTATACCCTACCAAAACTGTCACAGTGTCGGAATATTGCGATCACAGGAATCAAAAGATCAATGTTATTTTGCACAGCGCAAGGCGGCCGAGTAGACGCAACACAGGAGATGTTAACACTAGGCTTGTGTAACATCGTGGGGTCCATGTTACACGCGATGCCCACCTGTGGGGCCTTCACTCGCTCGGCTGTGTCCCACTCCAGCGGCGTCCGGACTCCGGCGGCTGGACTATACTCCGGTAACTGTTATATAACACACTAGCTGTCTGCCCGCGACTTCGTGCGCGCATATAAATAGAATAAGGAATTTTGAAGTGATTTATTTACACCTTGGGCTTGAGCTGAAGAGAAATATGTATCTACACTATACTAGTATCCATACCATGACTCACCTTTGACAGGAGCCCTTTAAGTGTAGCCGTGAACAAGATAAAATTGACTGGTAACCACAAACAATAGATGATTCATATGATATTGATATCATTCCATTCACTTAATTGTCACAAGTTAATTGAGATGACTCAAAGATTATAAAAAATTTAAATGAAAGATAATTAATCTTGAATGTTCCTAATGGCGGGCACACACGTTCCAATTGCTACTAGAAGGTTTGTAGTTTTACGTGTAGCTGCTATTAGGCTAATCCAAGGTACGTTCATAGATACTGCCATGGACTAAAGATATAAGCAAGCAAGCTCGTATGAGTTAGTAGCCAACTCTGGTGACGGCGTTTTTAGGCAGCTTTAAGGCCTCCGTCATAGCTTAACGACTGCTAGAGCCGGGACCGACAGTTTAACGTGCCCTCCGAAGCGTGGAAGCGCTCAGATGTAAATTCCACTAGCGGTCACCCATCCAAATAGTGACCGCGCAGAACGTCGCTTGGTTAAGAATTGGAAAGATTTATTAAGCAAGCCTAGCCACGCGCTTAGTGCGCTTTTGTCTTCTTCTTGATATCTTTAGTCCATGATACTATTTGACATATCCTCATTTTGCATCAAATATATTGAAAAAAAAATGGATAATGTATCCCAGTGTAGAGACAATGGCATTAACTGAAGGTGAACAAAAGCAAAATGAAAACGTAAATAGAATTTAGCAAGCCATTGCTATATTAGACTTAAGCTATACAATATAATGTATACTAATGTAATACTAATGTATACATAATGTATAATAAACATTGTGTACTCTGAATTTCAGGAATAATAACACTTCTGGCGCTGATCTTCCTAACCCAGTACTTCTACTTCATTCCCAAGGCGTGTTTGTCTTCAGTACTCATCTGTGCTGTTATATTTATGGTAAGTTTATCAACAGCCAACGTGTGTAGCTCATACTAATGAACTACACAGAGGGCCTAGGACGAGTTTTCAGTGTATACTGTGGGTGTGAAATGTCTGACGCCAAAACTGTCACACCAAAACTCGTACTAGGCCCTCAGTTGGCTGGCGTAATGGCTCAGTCGGAAGTAGCTCTGCCTTCCGTGCTGTGGGTCGTCGGTTCGATTCCCACCGAGGACAAACATTTGTGTGTAGCAAACATAGATGTTTGTTCTGTGTCTGGGTGTTACCGAGTAAAGTGTTTGACTATTATGTAAGTAGGTAGTAATTCTTAAAGTGAAAACGCAGATGGCCCACCTTATACTAAGCAGTAGGATAACAATTGCACCTTATCGATCTGCATTTCATCTAGTTCTACACTACAAGGCCTAGTTTCTCACACGCGTGAGATCATAATTACCTTTTAGCTAGATAAGGTGTTATTTATCTAGGTATTCAATACCTTGGCAAATGAGGCATTCATTGAATCAATTACGTATTGTTGACAAGGTGATGATAACCTCTGAAGATAAAACAGGCTGATATACCTACCCTAGTATAGTAGGTAGGTACTTTCACATAAATTCACATTGTCGGAGTGGTCGTTGTCCATGATTATATATACCTACTAGCCGTCGCCCGCGGCGTTGCTCGCGTTCTACCCTTTAGAGTGTGACTTTTCAAAATTCCTTTCTTAGTGCACCCCTACACTATATAAGGATACTACCCTCCAAATTTCATACCTCTAGTACTTATAGTTTAGGCTGTGCGTTGATTCTAAGTCAGTTTGAAAAGAGTTTTATATATGTATATATAATATATACTAGCCGTCTCCCGCGGCGTTGCTCGCGTTAGAGTGTGACTTTTCAAAATTCCTTTCTTAGTGCACCTCTACACTATATAAGGATACTACCCTCGAAATTTCATACCTCTAGGACTTATAATTTAGGCTGTGCGTTGATTCTAAGTCAGCTTCAAAAGAGTTTTATATATATTGATGATATATTTTGTGTATTACGGCCGATTCACATGATGCCTTCTTGTATATACGAGAGCAATAATTGACCTTCAAACATTGTAAGAAACTGTTTACACCAGAAATAAAATATACAAAAATGTTATTGCTTGTTACTAGTATAGTATTAGATCTGTGCTTGTACCTACCTATGTGCTGTTTACACCAATAAAAGGTTTGAAACAAAAGGTTTTCTAACAGAAATAACACGGAATATTCTTGTTACGTGTTGTTTAGACCATGCAAATAGGTAAGAATCTTGTATCATGTAAATGGGCCTTTACACTGTTTGTTTATATATTTATTATTTTTTAACTCTTTATTGCACAAAATGTACAAATAGGTTTGATTAATGCTATAAGCACTTTCTATCTGCCAACCTTAAAGGTCGGGAGAATGGTTGGCGTGCAAACTTTAGAAATAAACAGTACCTATTCAAAACAATAAAAAAAAATAATGTAATATTGTACTAACTTCCAGATCGACATTCCAATATTCAGACGGTTATGGCGCCGCGACCGCACGGAGCTCGCGATACTGCTCCTCACGTTCACAGTCAGCGTCCTGATGACGGTGGAGCTCGCCGTCGCCGTCGGCGTGCTGGCCAGCCTCGCCGCCTTGCTGAGGGGCGTCATGCGGCCTACCATCACCATGGCTACTGTCAAGGTATGCTAATATTTTAAACTTGCTTCCGCCCGCGACTTCGTTCGTGTCCCGTTGCATCCCGGGATAAAAAGTAGCCTATGTGTTAATTCAGGTCACCGAAAATATATATTTCAAGTTTTATCCAAATCGGATCACTAGTTTTTGCGTGAAAGAGTAGCAAACATCAACATCCTTACAAACTTTCGCGTAGGATTTATTAAAAAAATATATGTATTGTGTAGGTAAATGATCTACAACAAAGTAGAGGCCGTCACAGAGATTTTGTTTAGTTCTAGATTGGATGAAAGATTATTTCTGTAGGGTCCCGATGTCCGGAAGTTACACAAAAAACCGTAATTAGCTATTATAATATCTGTTTGGATGACGGTACTGTGGCATGTCTGTCTGTATGCAGCCAAAGCTGTTTTAGTACGGGCGCCGACAACAAAATATCAACCAATGGCATTCTTGTATCAGATGGTATCAATACTTTCGTCATTTTCTAGTGCTTTCGGCAAAATCTGATTGTTCTTTCTGATTTTATGGAGCTTAGCATATATGTATGGATCTGTTGCCATGGGTCTTATCCTTGTATCAAAGAGCGTTGATATTTTGTTGTCTTCTTCCGTCCTATTTTATCCCGTCGTGTGTGAAAGTCTTACATAATTGTTTCCAGTCGTGTTCGGGTGCCGTGTGTATAGTCCGTCCGTCCCTGTGCCTGTGCTACTTGAACGCAGAGTTAGTGTCGCGCCGCGCGCTCGCCGCCGCCGCCGCCTGTCCCTCGGCCGCAGTGCTGCTCGACTGCAGGCAGCTGCCCTTCATGGACTATACTGCCACGCAGGTAACACAACATTATGAAGAAGAAGAAACAGATAGCATCGTAATAACGTCGTCGACAGGCGTCATGGCTCAGTCGGTAGTCTCTGTCTTCCGTGCTGTGAGTCGTGGGTTCGATCCCCATCGAGAACAAACATTTGTGTTTGGTAAATTTATATAGATGTTTGTCCTATGTCTGGGTGTAACTATGTATCATAAGTATGTATTTACGACAAAAAAAAGTATATATAAGTATTCTATCAGCAATCTAGTTTCCATAGCACAAGCTTTGCTTAGTTATGGACTAGAGAGCGTTGTGTTAAATATCCAAGGATATTAGAGGGCGTTGATTTATTATTTATTTCAATTTATAACGTTCACTTCTGAGCATGAACATCCTATAGATCTCCAGAACGATTTACAAGCTCGTATGAGTTAGTGGCCAACTTTGTTAACGGAGTTTTTAGGCCGCCTTAAGGCCTCCGTCATGACTTAACGACTGCTAGAGCCAGGACAGTTAAACGTGCCCTCCGAAGCACGGAAGCGCTCAGATGTAAATGCCACTAACGGTCACCCAACCAAATAGTGACCGCGCAGATCGTAGCTCAACCTAGGTAATCGGTGAAGATTGACTAAGCCAGCCTAGCCACGAGCGCTCTAACGTAAACTAGTTGATCCACCACTCGTTTGTGCCAAGACACAGTAGAATTTTATAGCGCCTGATATTTCAACATAAGCAATGTTGCAGAAATATTAACATAATTATTTTTGCAGGTGCTCGATCGCTTGGTAAAAAAACTAAAGCTGACGCATCAAAAGCTAATAGTCTTCCGAGCTCCGCCGTCCATCATCGATCGCCTGGAGTCCATCGAGGGTCTGGATACCAGAGCATTGACCGCTAAAAGCCCTGCAGCAGCCCTGGCAGCTGTTCAAGAGACCAAAAATGATGATGAAGCGGTCGCGTTGCTCAGTGGCAATGAAAACGTCTGAAGAGATATTGTTGTACAAAATGTGCCAATTGCAGATATTTTAAAACGATAAAAGAAAGGTGTTAAACGTTGGAGGACTAGTGTTTCGTTTCGGATTTTTATGTTTATGGGCGGCGTCGTTTTGAAAATGGTTTTCAGTGAGATATTTCAGTGTGGTTTTTATGAGAAATGTTGGTAAGGTACCCACCTAGGTACAAAACATAGTATTTTCATTTAGGTACCTTTAATAAGTCTCGTTATCAAAGTTTTAGTTGTTATTATAAAAGGTCTTAGTTATATTTGATTGACAGGCGTCATGGCTCAGTCGGTAGTAGCTCTGCCTTCCGTGCTGTGGGTCGTGGGTTCGATCCCCATTAAGAACAAACATTTGTGTGTGGCAACATAGATGTTTGTTCTATGTCTGGGTGTTACTATGTATTATAAGTATGTATTTACAAAAAAAAATTATATACGTATTATATCAGCAATCTAGTTCCCATAGTACAAGCTTTGCTTAGTTTGGGACTACAGGGCGTTGTGTGTAATGTCCAAAAATATTTATTATTATTTATTTATATATTGATGGTATTTCTTAACATCTGGTGGTTCATCTGCTGGATCCATCTATTTTTCATGTAAAATCGTTACCTATGAGATTTATAAGTAAACAGTATATAAAAAAAACTATGCCGGTGTTTCATTCTAGCGAACCTATAACCAGTTACTCTGTTCTTTCATTAATGTAGTAGATTATCAGCACAGCACCGAACACCTATATCCTATTAGCAGTCTTTGTTGATGATTACTCTGGTAGGTACTATTATTAAACGTATCTATAGAGTGAATGACAAACTTGAAATTGACAATGACGTATGAAAAATGATTTGCTCAATAATGTTGCCCTCTAGTGATCTTTACCCAATAAATGTCTTCTAAGATACCACGCTAAGGAGCATTGTTAAGGCACCTACCTACCTAAACTAGGTTTATTTATTTTGTGTTTCCACTAAAAACATTCACAATGAAACCTTCACAACACAATCCTTAGAAACGATTTGATTTCACAAACAAGAAAATTCCTAAAACAATTTGCACAAGATTCAAAATGTCGAACATGCACAATGCACAAGGTTTGGCGGGGGAAACGTAAATCGATATCTTCACAGAGTTGTGAAGGTTTTGTAGTGGAAACCAACGGTAACAAACAACACGAACTGTAGCCTTTCTTGTGGTAAACTGAATAACTGAGCTGGCATCCCTAATAAAGACCGAACATTTTCCATGCTGCCGGTGCGGCGAGGCGGCCGGTCATTGCCCGCGCGCGGTCGATAAATCTGATTCATTCGTTCTCTTTGCTGTCTTCTTCGGCCAACTCGTTTTGACGGTCGTGTTTTGCATTCTCTTTGGTCGTGTTTTTCTTGTAACAACTAACAAAGGATTTCGAGTGAATTATGTAAATCCTGACTGAAAACGGGTAGTTTATCTATAAAAAAACAGTGCTAGCGCTCTAAGGACGTCGCTTTTACGGCGCGTGTAGTTCTAGATTACGATTCTTCTTCAACATTCGCGTGTTTATGTTTCGGGTATCTCAGCGTTTGTTTTGCAAACAGATAGTTTACCTTCATCCGGGGAGGATGCTTCTTCAGTGAGAAGTGATAAAGTGCTGGCAACATGTTGAAATTGTTCTGTGCTGTTGTGTGCTGTGTGGCGGTGGCGTTCGCGGAGATCGAGAACAAGATGGACCTTCTGAGCCAACACCTCCAGGAGGAGATGGCGGGGGTGTGGGTGATGGCTGCAGTCAACTACTCGGAGCCGGTGATCAACACGACGTACAAGGCCAGCGTGGAGTTCGATATGCGAGCCATGGGCCCGCTTTACAACTCCACGCATATGGTCATCGACGTTATTGCCAATAAACAGGCCTATCCTGAAGGTAAGCCCATTCAATAAGTAAAATCAGGGTCACTGATTTCTAAGGTATTGTAGAAAAAAACAACTTTCTCCGGTTACTGTTGCCAAATTATTCCTGACCATCTCTTTGACCCTTCGTTCACAAATTACATTAGTAACATTAGTATTTTACCCATTATTAGGTATAAAATAGAGAAAAGTTACATTGATGCAGAAAGTCCTGATTGGTTTTTGTTCACCTTCAGCTTTGGGAGTGGTTTTGTATATGTAAATGCAAAGGTTACATCTACCCACATAATTCTGTGTCACTAATATTAAACTGAAAGTGATTGTGAATTGAGTGGAAGGCAATAATCTCACCTAGGTATGAGTCATTCACTTTTTCATTATAATTCTCAAATACAATTTATGTTTTCGAGCAAATAAAATATGTAGGTAAATACCTATGTTTACATAAAATACAAATTAGTTACTTTATAGCAAAACACCTACATGTCATTAAGAAAACAGTAAATTAATAATCAAATATAACCTAGGTAGACAATAAAAATTATCAGAATGAATTTCTAGCAGTCACAAAATGAAACCATATCACCGACATTATCTCAACTGAGTCGGACAGAAGGGTCAGTAATTTCCACACAATGGACCAAGACACAGAATATGCAGCCATTGCTTACAATGGTAAATGGGCTCATAAAACATTCTCTGTGAACAATAGTATCCTGATCTGAAATCTTTGAATTGTATGGCAGCCTTACAGCTCATTATTTTCAGACAAATGTCTTGTTTCTTAAATTAATTGGTCTTTATACTAGGTATATGGACACCACTTCATTATAATTTAGAAATTGAAACCTCGGTCTGACTAATTTCCTGTTCCCATTTCCCTGCTCTGGGTTTGTGTGTGATAGATATGATACCTACTTACACTGTAACAATGAAAATACCATGTAAAAGCAATAAATAAATACATTGAGTATTTCACTAATTTATATTCAACTAGCTTCTGCCTGCAACTTTGTCCGCATTCCAAATGACACTGTTGATTTTCCGGGATAAAAAGTGTGTTTATCCAGGTACCAGCAGTTGCAGCATAATTGAAACACAAATGTCCAAGCATGTAAACTTTGACATTTATAATAGCGCGTGCACACTATGCCCATGCCGCTGCCGGCATGAATGCCGCGATTAATTCCGGAATTATTGCCACAGCAACATCGCCTTTATTCTTATACCGCGTTCACACATGCCCATACCGCTGCCAGAATTATTGCCACAGCAACATCGCCAAGTTCATGTCCTAGCTCCTTGGTGAGAATAAAGGCGATGTTGCTGTGGCAATAAGTCCGCGGCATGAATGCCGGCAATGGCAATGGCATAGTGTGAACGCGGTATAATATTAGTGCAGAAGTTATAAACATTTCACAACCCGTTATTGTAATTAGATACCTAATTACTAAGCAAACAATAATGCTTATCAACAGTATGTATTCTTCTATTAATTTATGTCTTATCTCAGCTCATTAAATCAACATTATGATAACATTATAATCTCTTTTAAAACAATGTACCTTCCACCTACTATTAAGTCCCTACTATTAAGTCATGACAGTAATTTACTAATGAACAACCCTAGCAGACCATGAAAGGATCAGATAACACACTGTTTATGTGCAACTTATGCACACTATGGATGGTACGAGTATGCATTCAATTATTTTACTTAATACCACCTCATAAAAGAGGCCTATACCCAGCTGTGGGTGCATACAGGCTAAATAAATAGATACATAGAATACCTTGCTACTTGGACCCTTCAATATCTAGGATATATTCAATAAGGCTTAAAATCCACTGATATTGTGGCACCTCGATCATCATGTTTGTATCATCATTGGTGATTGGACTTCTTGTAAACTTTCGAGAACTAAGACGCTAAACACTTCCTTTGATTGACCTGGGTAAGAGACAGGCAAATTATAGCTTGTATAGGGCTACTCTTAACAGGTACCCCTATAGTACTATGCTTATGACGAATTAAGGAAAAATGCTACATTCCTGGACACTTTAGTACTATGTCGCGCCGGTACACCCATCAAACCATTATAAGACTAGCTTCAAAGACATGAAACATAAAAGCTATCTCTCATCTAAAAGGCTAAACGCGAGAGCTCTCAACATGTCAGTATCAGCCTCGCAAAGCGCCGAGCGAACTGCTGACAGAAGTCTGCTGTGATGTCACAAATAAGGAACACTGTCCACTAAAACATCGCGTAACCCCCAGTGGGTACGCGAAGAGGCAACAACGCAAGCAAAGGAGTCCTTGTGACTTATTGCACAACTTTTACCAATGCAGACTTTTTCTGGTTCAAGAAAAATTATCGTCATAAATTCAAGATCTGTTGAAGTAAGCGTACTATCGGAAGAGAGCGCAGCGAGCCGCAATAAACTAAAACTAAAAAGTCTTGCTTTCAAACGGAAACACCAAGGTACTTACGTCGGTAGTTTTTATAGGATCTTTCGAGTCTCGGAGACGAAAGGCAACTTCGAAGTCACAAAGATCCACTGACTATAACTAACCAGCAAGCAGTATAATAACCAGTTCTCAAACGCGGACTCTTTCGTAAGTTAGTAACGTTTAACACGTCTATACGAGACGCTACAGTAGACAGAGGACCTTATCACAGATTATTTAGTAGCGAGCGACGGATGTACAGAAATAGCACTTTGTCTGGAGGGATGAATTAATAATCATGTGGTAAACATGCTTCAGTTATTGACGAGTTAGCGAAAGCTTTGCATTTTGATGCAGGTA
Organism: Eulithis prunata; assembly: GCA_918843925.1. Classification (NCBI taxonomy): domain Eukaryota; kingdom Metazoa; phylum Arthropoda; class Insecta; order Lepidoptera; family Geometridae; genus Eulithis; species Eulithis prunata. The sequence goes on along the minus strand of OU974014.1, from coordinate 513,403 downwards.
TACTTAGCTTTATCAAAATGCAGGAGGTTTGGTTATAAACAAGGTTTGTTTCTCGAGGGAGAAACAAACCTTGTTTATAATGTTTACGATTATGACTAGATTTATAGACGGACTTGAAACGAGTAGGTCCTACTTTGTCCTAAATCTTGGCTCTGATAAATGGAGCTATCTAATCAATCTACGAGACTACGGAACACCCTATTCCTTTCATCATTGCTCTTTCTCTGACCCACAGTTCTTAGCACTCAAGACTTGGTCATAAATAAGCAAAGTGTCCAAGAAAGTCACTGGCAAAACCAGTATAACCACACGCGCACCGAGGCACTATATTAACTAGCTTTTATGCCTTGGTTTCTCATTTCAATATGCGTTCAATTCCCAGAAGAGGCGTGCGTTGATAGTGAGTTAATGGCTGCCATAAAGCCATTGGCCATTGTTAATTGGTAATGCGTCGGATCCCGTTGCATGTAGAGCTGGAACACACCGAATGAATGCAAACGAAGACGTAATGATTATTATCTTCTTAACGCCTGATCTTACCTCTTCGTAGACGTTGTTTTCTGTCTTATTTGCTGGTTTGATTGATCTAAACTAAACCTTATAGATAGGTCAATGCCTAAACCCGATCACTCTAAAATGTGGAGGCAAAACCTAATTCAAAACAACCTTTTACTATATTATGCCTAGGACCTTATAGGGATTCTAACACGTGTTCGGTCAATTGAACATTGTTGGGTCAACCCGGGTTGTATGATAAATTAATCAGTGCGGTAGACATTGTGTATAACATTGTACTTACAGCGGCGCAGGCGCAGGTCGCGTGTCGCGGCCGACGACCTTCCATCCCGCTAGTGCCCTGTACCTATATTTATGCCTGTCTGATACGCATCATGCACTTATCGCTGGGAAACGCTGGGAATTTTTTCATGTTGCTTTCTACTAAGCCAACAAGATGTCTGACAACTCTCATGAAAAGTCGAGACGGCCTCCTAGCGCGCGGAAACGTCACATCAACAAGTAGCAATAATAAAAAGTTGCCTTAATTATTTGCTTCAGCTGGGTGGCAGCTAATTTCATGGGAGGGCCGCGCGCGGTTAACCACCCAACTGACCCAACCCGGCGAAATAACTGTTGGGATACTTTTAATTGTTTCTCGTACTGTCAAACCTTTAAAATACGAAAGAAACATGTTAAAAAAACTTACACTGTATTGTCTCACAAGACTTGTTACAAGTGAACACAAAAACACTTGCGAATCATAACAGTTTTCATAACATGATTGTGTTACCCCGCGTCACTGGCACTGCCTTTCCCATGAATCACACGGTCTCAGTTATGGCGTCTCTTATGCGTCAACTTATGAAGACTTTTATGGTACCTTCCTTACTAGGTATAGGTACCAATTACGTAGATCCTTCTTCCAGGAGACTTTCTTTGTCAATTTAATATTGGTTCCATTGTTCGTCAGCGAACATCTGGTTTTTAGTGACACATCCTCGAGCTCGGTCATACCTTAGTAACCTGTTTGGCTGTAGAAACACAAATTCCTAAACCAGTCGACGGACAGCCAAATGCGGATGCAGATCGGCCTGGTTTCATCCTCTCTGTACACCAAGCTTAGATACTGTCAGCTGTTCTGCGGCACATACCCCGATAGATGCGCTCAGTCAGTTAAATAGCTAGTTAGTTACTAGTCTACCTAGGTGATATTTAACCTGTTTGATTTTATGAAGTGTTGGAAATTAACCTTTGCGTCATTTTGTATGATGATTCATACACAAAGGAATTTTAGCTGGTAAAAAACAGTTCATTGCCATCCATTTTGATGGAGACAGTCTGGTCCATAGTATGTTTTAATATTTTAGTCGATGACTGATACTTGCAGGCTGCACTTTATAAACCAAAAGGCTTACGTAAAACCCTTATCTAATTGCAATTTTAATACCCGAGAACACCAAACAAAACGGAACTTTGAATACTTGTTTATCTTATTTTTACACAGGCATGTTTTCCCTCGGGTACCACACGAGCACAGCCGCTGGTAAATGCTAGTATGCAAATAAGAGTTGACGCAATGTCGCCGTTGGTATTCGGTACCGGTTTCAGAACTCCTGCAAGTCATGGCTGACTGCAGCGGCCACTCCTGCGCTGATTGCTCGCTTTGTGACGTTGATTGCGTGTCTGTAGTCTGTACACTGTTTACTGTATCGGTTAAGCAATGTCGATCCCTTTCGATATCACACGTGCACGAAACTGTGCCTGCCATGTTCGTGCGTTCCTACCAATGTAACCAACCTATTTGTTTGTCCAGGAAAACATTAGTTTTCCTTGTGTGGTTTTCTCTGAATCTATTTTGTTACCTATAATCGGTGAGTGGGATTTACCAGAGTAGGTTAGGTAGGTACCAGGTGCTTATAGGCATGTTTTAAAATTATTTCGATTGCTTCATGCGTATCACAAGAGCTATACAATAATGTGGCCTTGTGATCTCCATTATCCTCTCGCCATTATACAGTTAGGTTCAGTTTCATCACTGCTACCAACCAGCTGTGGCTACTTTCACTGACTCCGATGACGTGTCTACTTTTCTAAAGGTCGTTGCTATGTACCCTCAAAATTAAGTCTCAAATTCAACTTCTTTCTTATCATAACTGCGCTACTTACCACTGCATCATATACTTACGTAAAGTGTCTTCACATTTTTGTGTAGACAATCTGAAGTAGGTACTCAATTTCCTAAATATAAGTAGGTAGGTATTCTAAATCATGGAACTGGGTACCTATTAGGTTACCTATACTATTTACATTAATTTACCAAACAGCATTACTCTGCGGGTACGTGAAAATATGGGGTTTTATCAGTGTTCCGGCAATCGGCAAACGGGTTATCGGCTTCTAATTAAGGTCAGGTTGTTTATCCAGCTGGCCAAGGCTTCGCTTAGCTCGGTGTACGTGCTGCATTACTAAGCTTGCCTTTTCTGCTATTTATTGAATAAAATATTGCAATTAGTTTACCTATTTTTTAAATGAGTTTTCTATGAGGAAAATCATTGAATTTACTAACAGTATTTATTAATTATGTAAAACAATACAGTAAATATAAGCTCTGCAGTTATGATTCAGCTGCAGTCAAAACTTTGATCATTCACTTCCAAGCAGGGTTTCTTGACGTAGGCGTCCGTACGGCTGACCCCAAAACCAATAAGATAACCGTAGTGTTCCTTTTAACAACATGCATAGGACAGTAACCTCTATTGATATAAACATAGAGTTTGTTTTAATGATAGAACGTTGCAAGTACTGTACTGTACGTGTACATCCTCCCTGCTCTAACGAGTGTGACGATTTCAATCGCTAAAGCAATTGGTTTAATGATGGGGCATTACAACTACAACCTACCTATTTTTGATCATACAATCTTATAGTACTATACAATCCATTCGTTTCAAACCTTTCCAGGATTTGCTTCGATAATCGGGAATTGATATCAATGTTCAGTAGCGATTTCGTTTTACTTTTGTTCACGTGAACGTAATTATCATTGATATCTGTTCCGATAACAAATGATTTACCGGCGCTTGTATCGCTAGTTTTGACCGTGACCGTGTCGGATACAGAAATCGTTAAAATCGAAAGTAAATCCACAAATAGAACCAGTTCCAAATTAAAACGTTTTAAACATTCAACCTTCACCATTCCGTCAATATTTACACACAAAAAGTGTAAATCTGTACAGACCACACATGCTCTTCCGTAACAGACTTCCTCGCACCTCGTAGTATAACAGATGCTGTACCATTTGTTTGGACACCTGGTTTAGGGGCTTCATATTTAAATTAAGGATGTTAATGTGATGAAGTTCTCTCAATTAATATAATGGAAGTTTGTGAAGCTTTGAACTATGCTTTGTGGGAGAAAATAAATACATTATAACTTTGGACGGAAGCTCCATTCCTTCTAGCTGGTCTGGTGTAGCTGGTTTAGGTGTGCGTAGCTTTCTGACAAACTGAGCTATCACCGGCACCGGACCCTCTTTGTCTAAACTATCATTATTCAAGAAAGCATTGCCTGTAACAACCACGAATGACGTGGCTTATGTGACCTGAAGCCTGCCCTCTGCATACTAATGCTATGAACGTTTACTGAGTTTACCTGATAACTATAAGCTAATCTCTGCTAGGCGCACGTGTGAGCGAGTTTAACGACCCATCTTATCGCCTCTGATCCTCGTTCATAAATAATGAGGTTTTTCTTGATTAATCTTTTGGATGCTTGAGATTGATCTGTTTTCTGTTTACCCAACAACTCCAGGTCTTTGAACCATTGATTGGTCGTTTTTGGTAGGTTTATCTTACTTTCATTCTTAACTAGGTGCCGCTCGCGACTTCGTTCGCGTCCCGTTGGATCCCTTTAATTTTTCGGGATAAAAAGTAGCCTATGTGTTAATCCAGGTCACGGACAATATATATTCCAAGTTTCATCCAAATCGGATCAGTAGTTTTTACGTGAAAGAGTAACAAACAGGCATTCATCCATCCATACTTACAAACTTTCGCGTTTATAATATTAGTAGGATAGGATTTATCGGCTGGTTGGTCGACTGAGCAAGTCTGGGTTTATGTTTGACGTGTCGGGAAAAGGCTTCTCCAACACAGTGAGGTACTGAGACTATATCCAGTTCCCGGTAATGCGTTTCCTCCTGGCGACGGATGTTTGCCGGCTGCCAGCCTCGCTCGCCGCACCATTCCTAGTTTGTTCAGTGGAAGCTTTGGATTGACACAGCCATTGTTTGTTCCTTATTGTTGCTGCTGCGCTGCCTTGTACTCCTTCACGATGCAGGTTTGAATATAGAAATGTGGATAGCACGTTTTACTAAAGTTTTCGGTTAATTATGCGACCAGCTGCAATTATTTGGTTACAGACTACAGTACAGCAGGCATACGTGTTACTTTACTAGCAATGAGTATGACGGACCGTTAACTCATGTAATATGTAAACACATTTAATGAGGTGTTAATTTGTTTCTTTTTATTAGAAGTTATTATTGTGCGTAATGGTTTTATTGGTTTTAAAAATACATACTTCTTAATTTTGTGTGGTTTCATGAAATTTCCCTGAAAAACGGTAAATTTTAGCAGTTATTCTGCATGATGTATCAGGCTGTCATGACCGTTTAGGAGTTAGTTGGTGACAATGATACTTTTGCTCGGCAACCGTGGCTGATAAGATAGCGTTGTGTAACTGTAGTTGGTGCTAAACACAGATGCGGCTCGACGTCACGAAGGCCGCCTTGCCCCCCGCCACTGGCGCCGCCCCCTAACTCACCCGTGCTGATAACAATGACTGCTATCGGTTCATGTTTGCCTAGTAGTTTTTCAGGAGTAACGCTGTGAAAAGCCGTTTTCTCCGTTACGTCATCGCGTTGTTTTTTCAGTAGGCATTTCAAAAAGGACAGTATTAGAAACACAGGTTTACGTTCGGTGGTAGTATGACCTAGTTATGGAGCATTATCACGATATCCCGTATGCATTGCGTGCTGACTTGTGTATTTTTGTCGATACTGCGACTGGGCTACTTGCCAAGCTTTTAGAACTCATTCCCTTTCAGCTACGTATACCTGAGTATCTCAATGCACGATAATGTTTGTTTTAGCTGCACCTACCGTTAGAGTGGCGTAGTAATTGAACAGTTGTCTTACTCCATCGTTCCAGCTGCTAATGCCCTAGTTACGCTACACCTAAACACAATTCGGTCAAAGCACGGTCTGCAAAATAGTAGGTATTCAAAGCATTAATTACCCCATTATGTACGCGTAGGTATTCTTATTTAATTATTACCGACGGTTCGTTTAATTCACAATGATTGCTATCTTGGCCTTTGTGCGTGTGAGTAGGTCAATGGAACCTTTTGTCGAAACACGAAGCCTTCCGAATAGGCATTTTGGTGTCAGTAAATCCAGGGGCGTGGGCTTGATGCATCAGTGATGTACATGGGTTCTGTAAAGTAGAGTGAGGGATACTAGGATGTTGCAAAAACAGGCGTCAGTTTTGGGACACAATTTTTGGACTAACAGGAGCTACATCTGTTTATTGACATATCATAGCTAATTTAACTCAGCAGATAGCAACAATATTGTGTTGAACGATTCCAGTAAACTATGACGTCATGATGGCTATGTCATAATTTACTGGAAATACAAATTATCTACTTGATAAGAAACGACGATCTACGATATTTAATTTTCCGGTCGGAATTCTGGACGGACGGAGCTCTGAAGTCAATTTTAATCAGGCACTCCTCACGCTCCGCATCATTACATCCCTGGTCGGGGGGTATCAGCCTGTGGATTTGGGTCGCACCTGCACTGCGGTGGCCCGACCCCGAGTCTCGACCTCTTTCACAATCGGTGCATTGCGTTCGGCACTCTCGCTTGACAGTTGGGGCGATATTGCATTACAAGAGGCTTGCACCCAGTTCTGCAATTATTACTGTGAACTAGAGTTGCGAAGGTAACTCAAAAGCGTTATAAACATAATGCAAAATACTAAACCTCTGTTTGTGTGTAATCTGTATTGCGTTGCTGACTAATGTAACTGTAGAATTGTAGAGAATATTGAAATCTTCGCTGTCATACAATCATTCATTGATAAACCTATTGCCTCAATTTAAAGAAATACTGCAATTGAATTCAATTCGTCTAGATCCATATTGTGTTAAATTCAAGGTAATAAACACGTCGTTTCGTGCACGCAGTAAGATCGTCTGCTGAACGGTAATTAATCAATCCTAATTACAAATACCCTTTGTGTGTGGGATCCGTGACAGAAATAGCGCAGCGCTTTGCTTGGCTGCTGGCTGGCTCTGCCACTCTACTCTATAATGGCTGCAATTGATTCAACCTTCCCGGCTCCCCTCGCCGTGTCAGGGGAATTTAATGTCCTGACATTATCCTAAATACTGAACATGCTTGATGTTGGAATTTGGAACCTTAAATTGCCTGATATGTCTTGTGACAGTTGTATCCATAATGTGTTTACATTGTTCATACTATTACTTACGTGACGAATCAAGAATTAGTTACACATAACGTAAAGTATTGTTACTATAATATATATATCAGTATTGTTAATGTGTATCATCTTTGCCAATAAATTATTCTGATTCTGTATTAGTGCTTAATAGTGTCCTATAATTAAATTCGTTAATCGATCTAATATTATCTATGTCAAGGACCAATCGATTACATACTTGATGATATCTTATCGATGAAGAGTTCTTTATCGTCGACAATATTAGTTATTGACTTAGGATAATATCATTAGCGATAAGCTTATCGTTATTGCTATTTTAATTTGCCGCTATGAACGTGAAGTATTAGTCATAGAACAGGATATAAATAGTGACTAATAGTTACCTAATTCGGATTTCTGGAATATATCCCTCCCTACTTCCTCCATGTAACCACCTACCTAGTTGCTGTTCTAAAGGCTCTATTAGTTAATTCAAAATCATCATCAATATCAGCCTGCATAAGTCCACTGCTGGAGAGAAGCCTCCCCCAATTCCTCCAGCCATCGATATTAGTACAGTAGTTTATGTAGTTAGGTATCTCGTAATTCTCAAATTGTTATTATCTTCATAAAGTTTGCATGGATACTGCGTGGCTTTTGAAAGCTGTTCTCTCCGGTTTCCTTCGTTTTGCTCAGCGCTGGCTAATTAGCATCCTTGTCTCAGCGCAAGTGCAAGCTTGCTCATTTTGCTTGTTTTGCGTTAGTGTGGTATTTTAGCTGTCTGGAATCGCGGTCTGTTTTGTTTTTTGTGGTCGACGATAAGAATAATCGGGAAAAACCCATTGAGAATAACCCATTGTGCCTACAATTTAGTATGATTAACGCAAGGAAATTATGATGAATTGTTTGGCGGTATCCGATAACAGTACCTATTAGGGATTTTATCCAAACTATTTACGCTCTTACAGAAACATCAAAACATTCGAATTTATTAGTTCAGCAGATCTTCCTCGCTTTGTATGCGGCATCACGATCAGGTGCTCAGAATCCATCGTCTGTTGACAAATGCTCTCGTGGCTTGGAATCCGGAACGAGCGCTAAAAGCTCTTCAACTGGGGGATTATGGAAGCATTTCGGGAATGCTAACATTCGTGTTGCGATATTTTGTCACTTGTCTATTGTATATTGGTCTCCATTAGTGTCATTTCAATGAGAGGATAATATCCACTTCCACGGGGAATGAATTTATTTCCTCTGTCTTTGTATTCTCTCTAATTTGTTTTAGTGGCAACGTTGATCACTTTGGCAAGTCATAAATTGCATATGTTAGTCGAACAGTCTTCTTTGTGTAGACATGAGAGAGCATGCAGATATCTCCCGAACAGGGTCATGCATTGCACAAGTGTGTTTGAATACGTTGTGGTTGATCATGACTTACCACTAGCTAAATAAGAACTTTTCTTCAGTTGCTTCTTTCACTTTACCGCAAAGTGATTCTTTTTGAATCATTTCTTGCGTATCATAACTTATAATATCTAACATGGAAAATCCAGACGCGAAATTAGTTTCGCATAATGAGATGTCAAAACAATTTGTAATCACAGCCGGTCTTTAACCTCACGACCTCATTTCAACCAAGAACAATAACTAATAATAGCTGTTAGATAACAGCTCATTTGGCGCTGAACAAAGTCTTAAGATCTTACATCAAGAACCCAAATAAAACAAGTTTGATAAGAGGAGAAACCAACTAAAAGGTAAGTGAAATGTCGAGTGGAGGCCAATGTCAATGTTTGATAACCTTGACTCTACTCATATTTGAATTAGGTACCGAACCCATTTAACGTTATTCATGAGTATTTCACCGAATATCTACCTTATTTAATTAGGTTTTTAAGCTATTTGTAGTTCAAGATGTTTAAATCTCCAAAACCGATGTCAACAAGACCTTGTTCTTGATTGAATTTAAATTATCATTTGCGAACTTGCCAAATGCCAATTAGAATAATAAGATAAATCATAATAACAGCCATAGAACGAGACATGACTAGATTTTTAGGCTTCCCAAATATTCCCAATCACCATCATCCTCATAGCCTAGGTCTAATCCTAAGGAAATACGGTCAATAGAGCCGATTCTCGGGTTTCCTTACAATGCTGGGTGTCGTACGTCAAACCTAACAATGCCTCTGACTGTTTCCGCTGCATACCTAATACATATTTATTTTCATACACCTAGCTTACTCGCTAAGTATTTGGATGCATCTTTCGTGCCCACTTATTATTAAGTCTAACATCAAAGCCAGCTGTTCTAACTGGCTCATTGGGTCGACTCGGCCGGTCAACGGTTTCAACACGAAATGACTCACTGTTGAGACGTGAATTTCTTAAGCTTATCTATGTTGTATTTGTTTATGGTTTATATTGAGAGACAAAGGAAATGAGAGATTGAATGTTCTAAGAGTGCTTGGTTTTACAATGTTTATTTTTCTTGATAACGTTTGGAACTAGATAGTTCCAAGAATGTAAAATGCCTGAGGTTTTGCTGCTTTCAATTTCAGTCATTTTGAAGCAAACGATATATATATCCGTTATAATAATTTTACTTGTTTCATAGATATTTATGATCTTGCGATAAAGGTGGAGGTTTCATTAACTGGCTGATACAAAAACTGAGTGAGCGGCTGAGCGGTGCGGTAACCAGTTTGGTACAGTCATTCCAAAAGTATGAGAAGGTCGCGGTCGCTCTGATCGTGTGGTGCCGTTTCTTGCATTTCTGCGAATTCTTTGTGAACAATTGGTTTCGAACACAGACGAATTGAACTCATAGCTTAGTCTTCGATGTCAGTCGATTCTTCAATATTGTTCTAACTGGTGAATGTTAAATCTTTAGCATAGCTTCAATCGGGGTTAGTTTTTGAAACTAACTGGCTGGCTATCTAGGTTCTTATATCAGCAGTTAGTTAGGGAAGCGAGAAACTAGTTTTTAATTTTTGCGATGTTTTGTTGTTCAGTTTCTTAAATTCAGCGCTTACCTCATCTCCCGTATGGTCTAGTGGCTAGGATACCTGGCTTTCACCCAGGAGGCTCGGGTTCGATTCCCGGTACGGGAATTACACTTTTTGCGTTCTTATTTTTTTAAGGTGTATCGCCAGACACGTGGGTATAGTTTTTATAAAGTCTGTCGTTCTCGTGCTTACCAGAGCGGACAGTCTCCGGTGTTACTTGTTACAGTGACGAGTTTGACGCCTCGCGTGTCATAGACCAGCTGCTCATTACCATTAGGTACGCTAGATCATAATGTAAAACGTTTAAATTAACTGTCATTTATGTAACGTTCGTAATCTTGCAACGTAACAATGGTATTTATCTTATTAGAGTAACGACATTGTTATGTTAGTTATGTAAAAATAGTTATTAATTATGTTATTGTCATTCATAACTTTTGGTACGTGTTTCATAACATTTATTTTTAACACTTTTTACTGCGTGGGGTATATCACACCCCAATCACTATAAACTCGAAATACCACAAAGTACCTTTTTACCTACCTAGGTACGTACGCCAAGCTATTAGGCGTAAGTACGTACTTTGTGTTGTGGCCTGTTTACGGGTTGTTGCATCGTATTTATGTCCAATGTCCATCCCGTTAAAATTTCATTTCGCTCGCGTGCCTCGGGGTACGGTCGTCGTCGCCTAAATATTTATTGGCCTTCATCGTAATGGCTGTTCACGGTAAAAGGGACACGTTGACCTAACTGACTATAATAACATATCATATTATACTTGTGATCCAATTGTACTTGTACAGGAATAATAAAGACAATATAGGTAACGTTTTAACTTTGAAGTTACATTTAAAATCAATGCGGGATTTCCATATAAGTATAATAAAATAATAGGTACTAACGTCAATTATCACAGGAAGTGGAAAAAACTTGAAAAACATCAGTTACATCAATGATAATGATATTGAACGGTATGCTATCATTGTTTATTTTCATGATAACACTCATACAAATTTCATATTTTTTGCCATTCGAGTCACTTTTATCATTCAAAATTTTCAAAACATATAAGATTGATTTTTTGTAAGCTTAAAATTGACACCTTAGGAAAATGTGGAACCGTGTGCAGACTTACCGTAACATTTAATTGTGAAAATGAAAATTGTTTCGGTATAGTACGCGAGGCATGAATGCGCATTAGAAAGCGTTGAACCTGCACTTTTCCCTCACCGCTGTGAGGCAAAACCGTGCCGATTGTAGTTTCACATATCTGAGCGTTGCACCATCAACTGGAAATCGGAATCTATTGGAAACGTGCAATCCTATTTGAAACTTGAAATGAACTTCTGCGAGGAAATATGGTTTTCACTAAATTCCCGTCACAGCTGAACTAGTTATTGATCTTAATAGAATACCAAGAATGAAAGTGCCCTGATGACCGGACCCAGTTGAACTACTAAGTAATGCTTTAAAAACTGTTCGTGAAATTGTTTTATTTGGAATTCAATGTTAGTACTTCTTGCGTTTGGAAACCACCAAGTATTATTAAGTTTTATGAATAATAAATGAATGAATAATAAAATACTGCTCACATCTATTTATATTCAAAACTGTAATTAAAACTCCGTGGCATCCATCACTAGTTAATGTGGTATGTAAAGGAAATCTAGCCATAACCTTCCCCAAACCACAAAATAAATAATGTTACGCTACGCCAACTATAACATTTTGTCATGTATGTCTAGAAAAGATAACCGAGGAAGCCGACCGATCGATCTCCATAGTTTGTAAAGATAGCTGTGTTGGAACACGTGTCCCGAATATACGATCGTAGGTCTATTTTTCGGCCGATCATTCGATCCATACTCGATTGCCTATAAGCCCGACAATTTAGATTAGACACGCTATCCGAAGCTCCGATCTACGCTCTAGTAGACAGAAAGTAGTTCACTACAACGAAAAGATTAGCTTGGGGTCGATAGATATCAAAGAATAATTATTATGATAACGTCTGATACCGAGTAGTTACAGACTTGTTTACTGCTTTTTTAGAAGCTTTGAGTTCTCTAGCCAACCAAACTTGTGGTTGTAACTGCTTATCAAACTGTTCGGCCGTCGACCCCTGGCCCAATGATTGGTGACACACTAGTGCCTGTTATCTTATATAACAGAGTACAATAACAGTAAATATCAAGGGTTCAGTATAGGCTGGCGTTGTGACACCCGAATGATTTATGCCAAAATGGTAAAGCTTACTTTTATTTATGTTATCTACAAAGTATTGTCACTATTTTATTTCCTTAGTTATTTGCTAATATCTATTCATTCATTACTATATGGATGGACTCTACAGAGGCTTTCTTGATAAGAGTGTCACGGGAAAGTGGACCAAAGATGTAGCAATTAAGTTTTACACGCATTTCTATGCAGTGCCGTTACTTATTCGTGTTGGAGGTAGATGATGCTTACCGGAATGAAAAGCTGAATCTATGTAGAAAGCTAGTAAGGTAAGCTTACTAAAGTGTGCAACGCGGGAGGTATTTCAATATTTCTGCTATTCTTTTTACAAAAAGAATAGGAAAGCATAACTAACTTACTTTTTTCCTGCAGAAGAGCCAGTGCAACGATATCTTTCTCACGGTGACCAATGGTGTGAGACCGTTCCATTATTTGTGGAAGCCAGGATTCTATTTTAGACCTGTAAATACGGTCGTGAGAATGTAGGTAATAATGAATTAATGTTGGGAACAATAACTCGACATAGGACATTATCTACAAAAAAAATTACGCTTTACTTAGAGCAGTCTTTTTGTACGTGAACACGAATGGATCTTTTAGGTCTGTACTGCAAATAAAACTACTCAGCGAGCAGAGGACTGCTTTCCAATTTACCGTTTCACGTAGGGCCAAGTACTGCTAACGAAGGTATATTTACGACCAATCAAACTTTCAATGCGCTTGAATAACAACGTTTAGTTACATGTGATAACTTTTGATATAAAAAAATCTAGATAATACACTATTTGCCATTCTCGAGAATTATTGTTATCAGTTTAATAATAAACAGAATACAATCGATGTCTTCTCGATAATAACTGTTACGTAAACAGGGAAAAAATCTGGGATTTCAGCAGAACTTTTCGCTGTTGACTTAAACAATTTATTTGGTTAACTAACATTAGGTATACATGAAATCGATCACTAACGCCGCTTTTTACTAGTCTCTCTAACATACAAACAAGTACCTATGGATGAATAAGTATTTCAACTGTACGCACTCGGCCCTTACAAGCCATTGACTTGGAATTACAAGGGTCGCCCCTTGAACTTTTTTGCTTGCTTACATATCATTATGTTTTGTGCCTGAAACCTCTGGAGTTTTGGAGTCTGCTAGGGTATCGTATAATACCGATGTGTAGGTATCTTTATTTATTTAAAGTATGTCAACAACGCGTTTCCTTGGGGTATAAATAAAACCTTATTCATTAATTCGATATCTTCAGTAGATTTGTTTACGGTAAAACTTTTCTTCTTCAAGGGCCTAATTTGCGGTTCCAATCAATATTTATGGCTTTAGCTTGGTTTGCATAATAGTTCTTGTTTGTTCTGGAAAAACGGTCTTCATTTTTATAAAGATTGTGTTTTCTAGGGTTTATTATGTTTACCTACGTCTTATTTATTTTCTCAGGTAAGTCAAACATCTAAACAAGAATTAAACATCTACGGTATGAATTTACAGGGATTGTCTGTAGTTAACATACCACCTTGTTGCTTCCACTTATCTCCGCAACAGTCACTTGTACCGTTTGCGGTGCGGCTGGCGACGACACCTGATGGTCCTCAGAAGCTCGTGATAGCCTCGGAATCCAATAACTAATTCAACAAGACCTTTGTATCCGCCGTTACTTCAGAGGCTGGGTGTCAAAGTATGCTGGTGGCAATATCAAGTGTAACCAACCAGTTCACCGAGAGCCGCTTATCTCGCATTTTTACTTTAGCACGATCGGCGTTATGACTGACTGTGTGGATCATAGTATGCTGGGCAATACCGTGTGTTGTATATCCATCCACGAGCCGTCACGCACGTGCACGTACCTTGTGTTCAAAACATTCGGATAATTGTTTTGTTCTACATTATCAATCATTTCTTGCATTTGAAAGTTTTACGAGTTGCTAAGGGTCGATTTAAATGTTATGATTGTGCCCGATTATAAAATCTTCATGCGAGTTATTTCCTGTTTTATGCGATTTGGATAAGATTCGAATAATTTTTAGTTTGTTAATTTATCGTTCTTCGAGCGAGTTTTTCTTTATTTCTTTTTTATTACATTACTAGAGGTGTAATAGAAAAGAAAGATACACTCAAAGAAAACTCGCTGTGTTTACAAAGTCATAATATTGATAATTTATTGTAAAAAATAAAAAATCAAATATGTTACTTACATAATTATTAAGAACATCCTCTATTAAAATTTTTAAAGGAAATGTCTAGTATGTTTCTTTTAAAAATGCTATACAAGGAATCTTTGAAGTTTTATAGTTCTTTAGATATTGCTTTACGTCGAATAAACTTCATAGTTTATTATAAGTGGTCTGTCGTTTCTTTGGGTGGGGCGACTTATTTTAATTAAAGTATAGTGATTCAGCCTGAGTTATAGTGGTCCAGAAAATAGCATTGCTACCTACCTATGGAGCAATAATCATGAGAAGATTCCCTATCGTACTATCCCTTAGACAGACATGCCATATGCCAATCCTCCACATACATCCTGTCTGCTAGTCTATAACTGCCCACAGCCTCCCACTTTCCAAAACGTTACAACTGCCTTGTATGTGTGTGGAGGATACCGTCGATATTGTTACACATACACACGTACAACAGAGTATAAACACACACTTGCAATCCAACGTGTGAACATTTTGAGCGTGTGTTGCCAATATTGGCGGTATCCTTCTCACACAGAGACAATTGGAGGGATACGTGCACAGGACGTGTGAATTGGCATGCTAGGGTGTGTTGGTTGACATGTTCTATGTACCTACCAACCAAACGGGAAAAATGCAGGCCTATTACAGTGACTCAACTTCATCGAATTATAATGCATGCATTGTGGGAATCTCAATTAGAGATATTAAATTCACTGAGAAAAATAATATCGGAAAATAATCTTAATTATCTTCCCCGAGAAGAGTATTTTTTAAGGAAGAAAGGTAGTAAGTAAGTTATCGTACTGTATTTCCTGTACTACGAGCGGGTGGTGGCTGTGCCGGCGTCTGGCTGGCTATTGATCCAATGCACCGACCGGGGTGCCTCACACCCCGCGCCGCGAGGGGTTGCTAGTTACATAGATCCACTGCAATTTAGGTGTTAAGGGTTGTGAGCTTGTGAGCACGTTAGAACAAAGGACTTCTAGATTGCATTAAGGCTCTTTGTAGCGTCGCGTCGTCAGTTAATTTGGTGAGTTCATTTTCATGAATCACTAGCATAATGATGCATGCGCCAATGTAGGTATGTATAAGTATTGGTTTAATTTGTTTTATGCAACGTAGGTGAAGGCTTTGGTAATCTGAAGGTAAAGGTAACCTTAACATTTTAAGGATCACTATAAAATTATAACCCTAACGTTCTGGGGTCACCACGACCCCGTCCATCGATGAAAGCCATTTAAAAAATGTATAAAAGGGTTAAATTAATAAACCCTTATGTCAAGTTAAAGGGTTTTTCTAAGTAGTATCTTTAATTAACTCTATGGATAAAAAATAATAGCCGCCAGGAGAGTTCTGTCTTTTTATTGACGTTTTATGAGTACCTCGTCACTTCCCCCACTCTCGCCGTTCTGTAAATAAGGGTGCCTTGCCTGTCGAGCAAACCCTTGTCCACTGACATACTTTTGAAATTACCTACTTACCTTCGTGTTTTAGGGAAGGGACTACGCACCTCTATGATGAATAACTAAATTATTCGTTGCTTAAGATGAGACACTGTACTTTATGGTGGCTTTATCAGTCTGTTAGTTAGGTCATTATACCAGCCAAAAGTTTGCTCATGCTCAAGTTTGAAGCTCGAAAAAAGGAGATGTCATAAAATACGCGTTGAAATCTCCACCCAACATTACTTCTCACCACTGGTCCTGGTCATCGTCCATCGTTCTAAGGTCTAACAAAACGTGACATTAGCGAAGTTGCGGGCAACACTGCAAAGGCCGTTCAGACAAGAATTGATTGATTGATTACTCTCACGATTCAGAGGTACCTTTGTCTCAGTGAACTTATATGAATAGAAAGTTGACTCCATAATTGAAAATATGAATTAGCATCAAACTTCCTCTTCTCGAGCCGTTTACATCGAGCCGAATGGAGGCATTGTCAATACGCTTTGTGTACGTAATTGGATCGTAATCGATTCAGGGTTGATGCACTGGCAACAGTGGAATCGATCCGAAAGTTCATTTGCAGGAGTTTTCAAGAATTAAATTTTTCTAAATCTCAACTGTCTATATTTTAGACACGCAATTGTTGGCTGTTTAATTTTACCAACCAGTGAAAAATTTGTCGTCATTTTATTTTGGTAGGTAGTCCGATGTAATTTAGTTTGTTTTATCTTCAAGGCCCTTTGCAAATCCCTATCTTCAAATAATCCAACGATGAGTTGATTCATTGAACGCTTCACTGTTTCGTTATCTCATTCTAAACACGAGCCGGTGTATCAATATTATCGTAGTACGTGTTTGTCTGTTCAAAGAATTCGCTCGTACCTTCACATCCCGTATGGTCTAGTGGCTAGGATACCTGGCTTTCACCCAGGAGGCTCGGGTTCGATTCCCGGTACGGGAAAGCTTTTTGCATTTTTGGTAGTGTTTTATTTTCATCAGAAACGCTGCTCAAAAGAAGCGTTTCAATTATTTTAATGTAGCTACTTGTATCGTAAATTGCCAAAATATAAATTAACATTTTATGGTGATGTGAATGATCTTGAACCAGCTTTGTAAGGGTCCTCATTGGGCCCCAAAACAGAAGTACCTACTCGACCCTCAGCTCTTTCTTAGTACGCGACCGTAATGAGGTCCTACAGTTTTCGCCACGAAACAATGTCCAAACTTATTCAGCTGAAAATTCTGTTTCGAATTTAGATTCGAAGAACACTCTGTTTGTCCTTCACCTTTGAAATATAAAATTGTTTGACCTTTGTTACATCATCTGTTACCTACCTACTCATACGTTATAAGATAACAAAAACCTGCTTTCAAGTAGGTAGGTAGTTAGTTCTATTTTAGGTATCGATCAACGAAGTAGCCTTGTTTTGAATTCCACGAGTACTTTAAGGTATGAGATTGGAAAACACTTACATTATTACGTGCTAAATGTACTAATCAACTTAACTTACTGCTATTAACAGCCAAGATAATTAACATGTTCTACAGTTTACCTATTTTCGTCCTAATATCCATCCAATTGCATAAGAAAATGTTATCATTTTGTCTGGATCTTTCAAAAATTACATCCAAGAGATTATCTCTTCCTACTAGTTGCTGCTCAAGTATTTTGACAACGATATGAATTTGGTGGGTGGATTTGGTGATGATAACTCTCGTAGTAAGAAGGAACTGACGATCAACAATAGTCCAGGGGAGGGCTAGGGTTCAAGCTTCCACCAAAAGCTCTGGGTCAGCCTAAGAGTGGACCACTGATCACGGACACCACACGGAAAAAAAAGATGTCTTAGATCAAGACAATATCGACTTGGTCAAGACAAATGTAGACTCATATATGGGGAACACTATATATTCTTGAACAGAGCAAATTATTGTCTCAGTTTTATTGTCTTCGCATAAGACATTCGATTTTGAAACAAGAATTCTGAAATTTCGTTTGAAGAATGTACGCTATTTTAGTTAAAGAATTTTACTGTTTTAATATTTTTTTGTTTTTTTGCTGCAGAATTATTACCGTTTCGTACCGAGACAATATTATCTTAAGCAAAGCCTCTACTATTCTTAACTGAAGAGTTCTTTGTGTTGAGTCAAGAATTGTTTGTTTCCTACTAAACCTGTATAATCTTAGTTGAAACCTTTACTAGTCTTAACTGAAGAACTATTTGTATTGAATCAAGAATTGTTTGTTTTCTACGCAGACAATTTAATGTTAGGTAAAGCCTCTAATATTTTTAACTGAAGAGTTCTTTGTGTTGAGTCAAGTATCGTTTGTTTTCTACTAAAACAATATAATCTTAGGTGAAGCCTCTACTGTTTTTAACTGAAGAGCTATTTGTGTTGAGTCAAGTCTAGTTTTTTTCCTATTAAAACAATTAAATGTTAGGTGAAGCCTTTACTATTCTTAACTGAAGAGTTATTTGTGTTGGGACAAGTATCGTTTGTTTCCTACTAAAACCATATAATCTTAGGTGAAGCCTATACTATTCTTAACTGAAGAGATATTTGTGTTGATGCAAAACTCGTTTGTTTTCTATTAAAACAATATATTCTTAGGTAAAGCCCCTACTATTCTTAACTGAAGAGCTATTTGTGTTGAGACAAGACTAGTTTGTTTCCTATTAAAACAATTAAATGTTAGGTGAAGCCTTTACTATTCTTAACTGAAGAGCTATTTGTGTTGGGACAAGTATCGTTTGTTTCCTACTAAAACCATTATAATCTTAGGTGAAGCCTTTACTGTTCTTAACTGAAGTGCTATTCGTCTTGAGTCAAGTCTTGTTTGTTTCCTACCTAAACAATATTATCTTAGGTGAAGCCTATACTATTCTTAACTGAAGAGATATTTGTGTTGAAACAAAACTCGTTTGTTTTCTATTAAAACAATATATTCTTAGGTAAAGCCTCTACTATTCTTAGCTGAAGAGATATTTGTGTTGAGACAAGACTAGTTTGTATTCTATTAAAACAATGTAATCTTAGGTGAAGCCTCTCCTATTCTTAGCTAAAAGATATTCGATTGATTTTAAAAACCAATCCGCCTTCAGCTAAGAATAGGAGAGGTTTCCCGTAAAATTATATTATTTTACGGGAAACCGCTTCTATTCTTTAAAATAAATCGAATATCTTTTAGATGAGAATAGGAGAGGCTTCTCCACCTAAGATTAAATTGTTTTAATAGAAAACCAACTAGTCTTGTCTCAACACATATCTCTTCAGCTAAAAATAGTAGAGGCTTTACCTAAGAACATATTGTTTTAATATATTGTAAAATTATATTATTTTAATGTAAAACATACAAGTGTTGCCTCAAAACGTCTAAGGTTCTGGAAGCGTCACGTAAATTAAATACAATGATTTTTATGAAATATTTATATTTTTATTAATTAAATAATATAACAAAATGTCTGCAATGCACATCACATTATAAAAAAAATCTTCATATGAAATTAGAATAATTACCTAGGTAGCTACATACAAAGCAAAATTAACATAAAAATACTCTACTATTAGAAATTAGTATCAAATTAAAACTGAGAATGAAAACGTAGAGCTTACTATGTTATTATTAAGGATATTTATATAAATAAGATTTTTTTATAGTCTTATGATAAGAGAAAGGTTGAAAATGCTTGGTGGCATGTATTGCATCTAGTGAGGGCTGGAGTAGGGCGTGCATTTTTAGACTGAAAGATTTCTACTTATATAATAATACCTAATCTAATGTTCCTTTCTCTTATCATAAGACTATAAAAAAATCCTTAATAAAAACATGGTAAGCTCTATGTTTTTATTCTCAGTTTTAATTAGATATTAACTTCTGATAGTAGAGTATTTTTACCATCTTACTTTTGCTTTGAATGTAGCTACGTGTGTATTCATTCTAATTTCGTATAATGTAAAGATTTAAAAAAAAAGTAAAAACCAACCGTCATCAACTAACTATTCCATTAATATAATGGACTAAGCCTGCCACCTCTTCATTTGCATGTGGTTTTTTTATGTCCTCAATATTTGCAATGAATTCCTTCCATAGTAGGTGAAATTTATTGGCTCTTCCAGGATGTAATGCGTCGAAGTCTCATTGAATCTAAAAATTAAAAAGTTTATTTTACATTACTTACCTATCCAGAAACATTTGATAAATTTGACTTTACTCAATTATAATTAATTGATTCAGGCATGACTTTGCGAAATCCCATTATCAAATATAAATTAACTGAAATAAATATATACCTAGTACTAATCCGCTAATATATTACAACTTACAAACACATTCCTACATTCCATATATTTAGACTGCTAAACACATACCTAGCCTTCTGTAGTCGGGTAAAAGAGAGTTGTTAACTTACCAACACATCGCTTCTGACATCATTTAATATGGGCCAATTTTCTATTAATGCTTCCACGGTTTCATATTGTAGCAGCTGGCGTAAGTTATATGTAGCCTTCCACTTGGTAATGACATCCTCCCATGGCTCAGAATTTATTTTGAGTCATACAACATCATCTTTGTGCAACTCTGAAATAAACAAACATTGAATGTTTAAAACATCCCTCTTCTCAGCTGGTCAGTTTTTTTACATAGCAAGAGGCAAATGAATAGAGTAGGTACTTACTGATTTACAACACGTGTAAAAGTACGCCTACAGATGACATCTGTGAGATTATTTCGATGTTTGGCTGTCAGCTGTTTATGCGTCTCATAATATTTGAGAATGTTATTCCCAGAAGGTGATGTTGAAAGTAGAGTTTTTAAATCAAACTCTGGAAATTGTAGTCGACATCCAATTATTTCCAGCAGTATGTTGTCTTCCAAATTCGATTCAATTTCGCTGATTTCAGTTTCTGTGTTTTGAGAGCAACCGGGCACAGAAGTGATGGTTGATGTTTTACTCTAAAAAGTAAAATAAATATTTTATTATAAATATTACTTGAAAGGATCTAACTACATCAATTTAAATATTTCATCTATAGTAATATTATAGAGGACTGATATTAAAATATAACCCTTTGTACATTTACTATTTGTAACCCAAAATGTTTAACAAATAAATGTACACCCGTGCGAAGCCAGGGCAGGCCACTAGTAGGTACTACATTATAAAATAATAAATGGCGGGAAATGTAATTGCTTTATAAAACTAACCACAAAATAATGGTGTATCATAAAAAAATATTATTATTAGGTGCCTTGCATGCAATGGCTGCTAGAACAGATGTTCAACTTGGTTTAGATTAGACAGACATACTAATATGTTATTATTTCCTAGTAGAAGTATATAGTAGGTAAATACAAACCTCTGCTGTTATGTATTCATGCGTGTAAATTTTTGGGCACAGCTCCTTTAGAAGATCATCCGTTAGGTCTTTAAAATGACTTCGAGTAATGCCATTTTCTGAAATTAATAGGTAGAATTTGAAACTCATCAGGTATAATTATGTAGCTAGGATTAACCATTAACCCCATAGAAAACTTTTTAAAGTGTCTAAAGGGTACACTCATGAATTCTTGTTTCCAAACTAAGTACCTACACTGCCTACTTAAAATGAAATGATTTGAACCAATTGACTAGCTAGAATAGGAAGGTACAAGTTTAGGTACAAACAAACCTGGTAGGAGGTAGGTATCTACCTACCTAGGCAGTAGGTACTCAATCACGCGTTTATCTACGTGTAGGTTAAGTTAACCTTACCTACATGTCATCATCCTGGTAAACGAACAGCTCTCTCGGGATTAGATATTGCTTACAACCACTTACAACGTAGATACCTACTTCCGAGCAGACGATGCATTTGAGAATATGTTTCTTGAAATAAGACTTTATATGTGTTGAACGAAGAATACAATTCTTGGGAGATTAGTAGATACGTACCTACCTAGTAGGCCTAGGACGGTACTTATGTTGTTGAATCACTATGAATCTTCTACAAAATATGAAATAACTAACACCCAATTGACTAGCTAGAATAAGAAGGTACAAGTTTAGGTACAAACAAACCTGGTAGTAGGTACTCAATCACGCGTTTATCTACGTGTAGGTTAAGTTAACCTTACCTACATGTCATCATCCTGGTAAACGAACAGCTCCCTCGGGATTAGATATTGCTTACAACCACTTACAACGTAGATACCTACTTCCGAGCAGACGATGCATTTGAGAATATGTTTCTTGAAATAAGACTTTATATGTGTTGAACGAAGAATACAATTCTTGGGAGATTAGTAGGTACGTACCTACCTAGTAGGCCTAGGACGGTACTTATGTTGTTGAATCACTATGTACCTTCTACAAAATATGAAATAACTAACACTAGTACTAGTTACTTCTATAGAACTGTAGATGTACCTACTATGAGAAAAGACAAAAGACTTACACGTAGGTAGGTAGGTGCTTAGTGAAAATGCATTATGAGACTTACTTGCAAAATTGTCAAATTATGGCTCCCTCGATGTCCCAGCTTTTCAAAAGCTCACGCACTAGGTTTATTTCTAACATTATAACCACAACACACTCCTCAGAATTATTAAATCAAAGACACCAACCAACGCACGCAACGGCAACGGTCAGAAAAGAAAGAATGGAGTGAAATGAACAGTGTTGCCAACTGTCATGGCAAAATTATAGCTAGTTTTTTTCAAAAAAATCCAAAAATATGCTGAAAAAATCTGATACGTACTTCTGAAAAATGCTAAAATAAAATGCCAAACCAATATTCTTTATTACTTAGTTCTGATAAATGGTCTATTGCCATTATAGGAGCATTTATGTTCACAAATAAACAGAGCTAAAAATGATCCTTCTGCTTTTGCAACATCATGGTTTCTTGCAACTGAAGGTCAATCCTTCTTTGACTTCTCAATGGTTCAACAGTTTTAGAGTGTTTTGCTGAAAAAAGATGCTGTTTTAAACAATACATTTTAGCAATTATATTGCACTGACAATATTTACAGTAAGCTTTAGCTGAATCGTCTGAGCATGTTATACTATGTACCTACACAAAATAAAATTTCTTATTTAGTCGCTGCACTGCCTACTCGTAAGCTAGGTTTGGTTGGATTGGTTCGAGACAAACGGCCGTTTTCATCAAAAAAGAAAAACTAAAGACAACGTTCGTTCATTCATTTCATTGTTCGTTGAAATTTGTGTTCCTAGCAAGGACAAAAGTATGTACTAATTTTTTTAATGCTAAAAAACATGTTAGCAAATGGTAAAATAAAATGCTAGGCAGCGTAGAAATATGCCAGGTTTAGCCATAAAAATGCCAAATTGGCAACACTGGAAATGAAGGAAGACTGGGATGGAAGAGTGATTGGGTGGACTGGGGTCCGTCAAGACTTGTATTCTTGAGCCAAGAATACAAGTCTTGTTTTTACCCGACTGCAGGAGGCGGCAGGAGAGTAATATTTTTTCGTTTGATTTACAACTGAATTGTAGGCTTGTAGTTATTTAGGAAGTCGTACGGACATTCCTGTTCGTAGTGCCCATAAATGTATACCTACCTACCTACCTACCTAAATAATTTTAATTTTCAAATGAAACTGAAGCGTGGACCTACTATACATATAAAAGGTATTTAGGTATCGCTCGCCATACAATCACTATAACTACCTAGGCCAGTAATATTAAAATAGGTAGGTAGGTAGGTAGGTATTATCTTAACCGTTTGTGGTGGCTCATAGTGATTGTATGGCAAGCAGCGATATTGTAGTCTGTGATACGCTTATGTAGGTACCTACCTAAGTACCTATGAGTTTTGCCGCTTGCATTATCAAACTTAAACAGTAAAAACCACTGTATGTGAACACTCACGAACGATATCGAACCATATCTATTAGAGAATTATAGTAGGTACCTATACCACCATTAACTTTACCGATGGTTGATCCACACACAACCCGGGGTGACATTGCGCGGCCGCGCGCACCATACATAAATAAAAAATAATAAACATCGGTGGAAATTCCACACAGCACTATCTAGCCCCAAACTAAGCCAAAACTTGTGGATATGGGAACGAGATAGCTGATATAATACTTGTAATACTTTTTTTTGTACCTAAATACTTTATTTTTGTACATGTATAAACACAGAACAAACATTTATGTATGTTCATCACACAAATGTTTGTTCACGGTGAGAATCGAACGGGCAACGGCGCAGAAGGCAGAGTTACTGTATAACACAATGGATTTACCTATATACCTACCTAGTTCGTAAGTTTGTATCAAATACCTTGTCGCTAAGTACCTATCAAATGATATAAAACTATAAGAATATAATAAAAGCTTAATTTAATTGAGGTAAAGCCACTTCTTCGATTAGTCTTGTGTTGAAGTAATTCTATAATCTATACCTACATTACCTACCTACCAAATAGAAGAATCTTTGTCATGACTGACAGCAACACATGAAAAAATGTGTTTCTACCTAAGTACATATTATTATCTACTTATATCTTGATATGAAATAAATAAAATTAAAAAAAGGTATAAACAAACATTCTTGAACGAAAAATGTTGTGAGTTTTGTTTCAAAAAAGAGCAAAATGATTTAAAGATAAGAAAGTGACTTCTTGAAAGAAGAAAAAAAGTCTTGATTTGAAGTATTTCTATGACGTTCAGATAAAGCAAACGCGGTCTTCAAATGAGATTCAGAAATTCTTCAACTAACCATAGTATATTCTTAAGTCAAGCAAATAAAATTACATTATTTTAATCGCAATTAAAGGAATCCGAAGTTCTTGAAGCAAAATTACACGTTCTTGGTATGAGAAACAAAATCGTTTTGAATTGAAAAAATGTGTAATCTTGATACGAAATAAATACAATTTTAGAAGAAGAGGTAAACATTCTTGAACGAAGAATGTAGTGAGTCTTGTTTCAAAGATGAGCAAAAAGATTTAAATATAAGAAAGTGACTTCTTGAAAGAAGAAAAAAAGTCTTAATATGAAGTATCTCTATAATGTTCAGATAAACCAAACGCTGTCTTCAAATGAGATTCAGAAATTCTTCAACTAACCATAGTATATTCTTAAGTCAAGCAAACAAAATTAGATTATTTTAATCGAAATTAAAGGAATCCGAAGTTCTTGAAGCAAAATTACACGTTCTTGGTATGAGAAACCAAATCGTTTTGAATTGAAAAACATTTGTAATCTTGATACGAAATAAATACAATTTTAGAAGAAGATGTAAACATTCTTGAACGAAGAATGTAGTGAGTCTTGTTTCAAAGATCTGCGGAATGAATGAAGGATAAGAAAGTGACTTCATGATATTAGAAAAAAGTCCTGATTTAAAATTCTTGAGGTAAAAAAGATTTAAAAAAATGAAACAAGAATGACATGTTCTTATAGGAAGCAAACGTTTCTTAGATTAAGAAATTATTTATCTTAAACCAACTTTTTTTTAATAATCTTAAACGAAGTCATTTATCATCTTGAAAGAAGACAAGATTATCTTGATGTGAAAAGTTTTCAAAGTATTCCGTCAAAATCAGATGTCTTCTTCAATTGAGATTGCAATATTCTTGACTCAAAAATATTTACTTAAATCAAGAATTAAAAAGAAGAAAATATTATTTTATATTTAAGTAAACACGTTTTCTTGGATGAAGAACATTTGCTTTAGTTAATAAAATATTTACTTGGATTGAAACAATTTTTATGAGAATATTGGTATTCTTGGATTAAGATATCCTTTTTTTCCGTGCAAGTGAACCGCGTTGGTAACCCGCCCATCGTTCGTATTCTACTCGATGGCATCTGTGATGGTAACCTTCTCGTTCCCTTGCTAGCTTTCGTTTGCATTTTTTGCCATGTTAATAAACATTGTTACGATCACAGAAGAGATGAATAATAGTGCTACTATTTGTGATATGTTTAGCGTGCGCGGTAGAGCGCGGCCAAGGCCGAATTGAGTTTCCTGATGCATGTGGATGGAAAAACGGAAAATTATACAGATTTTCAGATTGATCTACATCTGTCAAGGTTGTTAATTTAGTGGACATAGACAAGGTCGACAAATCAGTCTGTTTTTTTTTTTCAAAACATTGTAGTTTTAGTGCTACCGGATATACCTCTGGCTCGGGACTTCACGCTTTTGCCTCAAATTACGAGTAGGTACTTCGTTCTTTAGAGGCTAACGGTTCTAATTCTTGTGGGGAAAAACACCAATTAGAATATCAAGTCGAATGGAATCATTCAGTGGAAATAGAATATTCACCTGTCTCGGTTGATGCATCATCAGATCAGTGACAGCAGAGGTCGTGCCCACCAAAACCATGGGCCGTGCCATCCGTTACACCATTGTTCATGTTAAATTGTCTAAACTAAGTATTCGGAACAGAATTGTTATTTGAAAGCACAATGTCCGTGACAAACAAGGTCTAGAGCAAATTAGTACAAAAAAAAATTGGGCTCGTCCGGGATTTGAACCCGGGACCTCTCGCACCCTAAGCGAAAATCATACCCCTAGACCAACGAGCCGACTGACGATGTGTCCAAATTTAGAGATAAGGTGTCGCTGCCCAGCGCGGTTGAAGCACGCGTCGTGTGACGTCACTGAACTTTCACAAGTACGCCCACTTTGAGAAGTTCTCAATCTCGCTACAACCGTATTCATTCAATTTCTGACCGAGCGAGGGAACTGTTAATATAAACTAGGCCAACGTCGATTTAAATTAATCATAACATGCAATAAACTCGAGACAAGTTGATACGGCTGATACGATAAATTGGACCAACTTCGTCTATCAAACTAATTTACACTTTAAGTTAATAGTTGAAGATTTATTTTGGCTTGTCAATTCCATTTTCATTCCGTAATGTCAATTCACACACTTGATGGGATGCAATTGAGGATCAACGTTGATGATAGTGCAGATGGTGGGTTATAAATTGACGTCGATAATTACTCTAACGGAATCGTGATGGAAATAAATGGTTTTCATTCATCAAAGGCTTATACATACTTCGGAACATATGCCTACATATTGATATACAAACACACACATATGTTTGGAAATTATTCACACGTCTATCGCAAATTTTTTAACGACATCCCGACACAAGTGTCACACAAACTGTAGAGTAGGTACAGTCATATAAAATTGGTCTTGACAAATCACTTGTGATGATAAGTGCCTAGTTCAACGACTTGATCAACTAGGGGGTCTGTCATTGTGTCGTCCACGTATCCATACAAACATGTCTACAGACGCTCTGTAGGTAATCGGACTAAGCTTGGAGCTTTCAAACTTGTCCTTTTAAGTGCTTGAGCCTATTTGTAAGCGATTAAGCGTAAGCAGATTATTGAATAGCATTGTATTTTCTTTCGCTACGGCCGTGCTCACTTTGGATACGAATTTGTTCGTACGTAAACGTACGATTACTATTCATTCGTACGAATTGAGTGCTCACACTGAATACATTTTTCTCCGTCAATGCGTGATAAATCTCAACAAGTTCGGATTGTATTCGGACGTCGTAAGTAAACGTACGTATACGTACGACTGGTCGCATGCAGTGTGAGCGCTCCCATAGTCCTTGGAAGGTCGGGATCATTCGTGCGTAGTCGTACGTTTACGCGCGAATCAAATTCGGATGAAATCGTATCCAAAGTGAGCACGGCCTAAACATTAAACAGATAAACGTCTCGTAATTCCTGTCTATCCAGAGGTTGTCTGGAAGAGATAGCTTTCAGCGATAAGGCCGCCCATTATACTGTCTGTTTTATGTTATATCCTGTACTTATGTAATTTCTCTTTCTGTACAATAGTGTTTATCTATCTATCATAAACACTGTCAGTGTACAACATGGAACCTTTAAATTTATCTGTCTTGACCAGTTGACCTACACTCCAACCATTGTTTAAGAAACTTCTACTAGAAGATATGTCTCCTATTTAAGTTGTTGATCAGTTAGAACGAAGCTGATTAACATTGAAACATCTGGGCTCTGCGGCAATGTAAAGTAAACGATGTATTATCTTCTAAATATACACTCGTACCATCAAGGCAAACTTAGATATGCATACTGTTCTAAGTACTATGTGATTATAGTTTCTATGTTTCTTTCCAGGCGTGGTGTCGGTGTCCGACGGTCACATGGAAGTAGCGTCTCCTACCGAGGAGTGGAAGCTGCTGCTGGCTCACTACGCTGGCCCCACCGCCATCCTCGTGGTCGCTTTGCTGTTGGCCGTCATCTTACCTCTCGCTGGGTTAGTATCGTTTAATTCGATGTTATCTCTGCAATCAAACCAACAAATGCCGCAATGGACGATGGATTGGATCCGGAATCTTTCATCCGCCGAGCCTCAGTACTCCTCGGAGTAGCCTTCAGCTGTGGCGCAGTGACCCAAAGTAGAGTTTGGATTTCAGACACCAGAATCCGGGTGTTTCTGTTTTTGGCCTGTCTACTTCATAGTCACAGTCAGATGAGAGTGCGTAGTCATCTTTTACCAGTTGTTCTTCTTCGCATTGGTACCTTATCACCAGGGCCGGATTACACATAAGACGGATTAGGCAACTGCCTAGCATGTGCATGTGCCCGCACCGCCTAGAGGCCTAGAGGCCTAGTCGATGCGGCCACGCACCTAGAAAAAGAAAACGTTTCATTTGTGAAATTCCCCATTATTTACATCCTATAATGTGGCCAAAGAAGACTTCTCTAACACGATTTAAGATATTCAAATTGTAATGTAAGGTATCATTTGGTGTTCCAGCCTGTTCTGGTGTTGTTGCTACTGGTGCAGGGTTGGTCGCCGCCGCAGACCCTTCGATCGGAAATACGACGCGTGCCTCAAGGGCTTCCTGGCCATCATCCTCATCTGCCTGCTCACTCTGTTCTTGTAAGTCTGCAACACCTGTACCATTTAGATTGGATCTCTACCAGCTTGAGCAAACATTTCCTTGTCTGCCTGATGTCTTTGAGTCAAACTTAGGCCCGTCGATAAACAAATCCTTACTCAAGTATAGATTTGAGTAGAGATTTTCATACAAAAATCTATGCTTGAGTTCAGATCAGTGCTTGACTAAAAAACTTATTATGAGCACCGTTCTTACAAGCCGTATTATTAAAACTTTTGAGAAACATTATCCCCCGATCTTATAAAAAGTTAGAGTAGACATTATGTCCTGTTTACGTATAATGATGTCTACTCTAACTTTTTATTAGATAGAACATAACTCCAGCGATTTTAAAATCATCAGCTCAACACAGTTGCCACTATTCCATACTCTATGGATCATATTTGTGAGAGTCAAATCACTTATTTCTCCTTGTATTCATAATGCAGGGAGTAACATCAGTAATTTCAATACACCCCTAAACCTCCATGTGCAGGTTCGGCGTAGTATGCCTGTTCGCGACAGACTCTCAAGTGGAGAGCGGCGTGCAGGAAGCGCCGGACTCAGTCCGCGTCGGCATCCGGGACGTGCGCGAGTTCCTGAACGCGACGCAGGCGCATGCGCGCTGGCTGCTCGTCAATAACTACAGGGAACTCGAGGACAGGCTCAAACTGCTCCTTACTAGTATGTATTCTATCTATACTAATATTATCATAATGAGGAAAGATTTGATTGTTTGTTTGTTTGCATTGAATAGACTCCAAAACTACTGGACCGATTTGAAAAATTCTTCATCTTCTACTTCGTCATATTGTTCGCTAAGATAATTTTGATTTTGACAACAATAATGATGATTCGAACTGCGTATACATATCAAATTCCTGTTTTTTTTTTTTTTTTAATGATAAAAGTATTGGAACAAGCTGAGAGCTCACCTAATGTTACGTAGTAACTTCTGCCTATAACAATGCATTACCTCACAGAGCAAGTCCAATGAGGACGTGCCCTGTAAGGCAATGCACTGCGTCCATCACTCTGAGACGTAAAGATCTTGAAGTCTCATGTGTTGTAATTACACCGGCGCCCTTACCCTTCAAACCGGAACACAGCAATGCGAGCATTGCTGCTTGGCGGCAGAAATAGGTACGGTGGTAGTACTTCCCCGGACGAGCTCTTGACTACTCTAGACTAGACGCTCATATCAATTTGACGCTGACTGTACCACTACATTCCTGGAAAGACTCTGACAAAAAGCTCCACTAACATTGTGATCTTGCTATTTCAGGCAGCGGATTGGTGATATCAATGAAACTGGGCGAGTTCTCTCGCGCGGTTTCGGTCACCACTCTCAACAAGTTGGTAATGCGACTGGACGACGTGCAGGCTGATCTGAGGAGCGTTCAGAGGCTCACTGCTAACCTGAGGACCAATGCTGATAATCTCAACTTTGGTGAGTACACTAAATAGGTGTTATTTCAGCTTCAATTTTGTATGTTCATATTTTTTTATTTTAATAAATAAGTATTTACTTATTAACTGGCCCTCAAATGGCAAAGGAAAACATCGTGAAGAAACTAGGCAGGCACTGCTGTGTTGTTCATCGGGGCATGTGTAAAAAGAAGGTAAAAATTTACCCCTGACGATAAAAAGAAGATAAATCATCTAGATTAGATACTAAAGGCCTGGTTAATATTTATCTATCTATTTTATTTTCAGCATTCATTTACATCATAAGTAGGTAGGTATTTGGTTACTTGGCCAATGTACTTTATTATAACTCATTTGTTTTTTCCAGGTCTCCGTAGAGTGAAGAACAAGATTCTGCAAACCCTAAAGAACTGTGACCAGCCGAAGTGCATCGCGCTACACAACAAATATAAAATCGGACAACTCGATACTGATATAAACTACAACAAGGTATTTACACAATTTCAATTTATTTATTCATTAAAAAAATTAGTTAATTATCCTTTGATATGCCAGAACTTAGACCTACGTGCCAGTTTTGAATAGCTTTGTATGGTGCAACTTAGAGAAGTCTTTATCTCAAAGCGAAAAAGGTCTTTATCTCAAACGAAATACGGCATAAATCACATCTAAGTTCATTCAAATAGACTAACTAAGTCTACAATCTCCATAAACACACTGGGTGGTTATGATAGTAATTTTATTATTAAAATTCTTAATAATATACTTATGTAATTTCACGCTAACTTGGATCAGATGCTGGACCAATATTTCCCTACGGTAAGTCGTACAGTAATGTTTGTTCATCTGTTGAACGATGTGATCGGTAATTTCGTTCATGCTATCATAATCTTCGGTAGTATAGTGGTAAGTATCCCCGCCTGTCACGCGGGAGACCGGGGTTCGATTCCCCGCCGGAGAGAATCACTTTTTGCATTTTTTTATTTTATTTTGGAACGGTTTATGTCATACTGAGATTCAAAAAACAATATTTGGTTAGTTTTCGGTTTGCAAAAACGTTATTTGAAGCGGAAAATGATAAATTCACATTTGGGAATTAATAAAGATACTTGATTGAACTTGATTATAAAGACGTCATGTCTTTTTAATCAAGCTATATCTTTATTGATTCTTAGAGCTGTCCTTAACAGATTTCTTCATTTAAGATTATATCATGTACAAAAACTACTATATAACTATATATATAACTACTCAGTGGTAATACTCTAAGTAGGTATATTTCTCTTCATCCTGACTTCTTCATCTTATCCATATTATTTATACAGCGTCAGCGGCCACTTTTTTCTCACACCGTAACATTAATTTCTTGATTTTCATTCCTAGATCCCAGACGTGTCAGATCTACTGAACAACGTGACGACACTCATCGATAGTAACATAAAGGAGGACGTCGGCGCTGGACAACAAGTGTTCAGGGACATTCAGGCCGCGATACAGAACTCAGTGCAAGAACATATCCCATCTGTTCAAGCTGAGCTCAGCCAGACTGGTATGTACTGTACTGTGTAGTAATAACATGACGTCATGTGACGTCACTAATAGATCGTAACATAAATTCAATTTATTTATTTCTCTCTTAAGCTATTAGTAAAGAAAAATTATAGATCTAGGTTCCTTCTCTCGGCAGAGTTAAACAAGTAATCCTAATACTAGGTAACCTAAATCTAACTAAACTATGTTATGATTTGAGTGCTCAAAAGGTTTTAAAATAAAAACCTGCAATGCGGGTCACCAAGCCCACCTCTATAGGTGTCTATAAAGGACATCGGTGACAGATAACAAGACAGTTTTCAATAAAATTTATCCTAATCCAAAGCTTTGTGCAATTACGTATCCCATCTGTTCAAGCCGAACTGAGCCAGACCGGTATATACTGACGACATGTCGTCATGTGACGTCACTAATCGTAATATAAAGTAAGTCGATGACAGAAGACAGTTTTCAATAAAATTTATCCAAATCTAAAGCTCAGTACTGGAACATATAATCTGTTTTGGTACAATTTCACTAACAGACGGTACCGTGACGTCACGAATAGATAGTTACGTGACGTCACTAGTTGGCTCCTTGTCCTGTAATACAAGCTTTGCTTAGTTTGGGATTAGAGGGCGTAGTGTGTAATGTCTAAGAATATTTAATAATTTAATTAATTTCTTTCAGTGCTAAGTCCATGTTACAAAATGTATTATAATAAGTGTCCTGAAATCTTAACCAAATGTATTATTTCGTAGGTAAACGCCTAGAAAAAGTAGCAAACGACATAACATGGAAGGCAGGCAACGCGAGCCAAACTCTAGGCGAGCAGGCGTACATCGCCAACCACATGCAACACTTCTACGAACAGTACGGACCTTACCGGAGATACGTGGGCTTGGCGGCCGCTATAGCGCCTCTACTGGTACGTTCAGGGGCTCACAACAAAGCCCTACATAACTTGAGTTAAATATGCCTGTCCAGATAATATATGATAGGCGAAGCACAGAGGTTCATTTTGTTGTGGACCATCTACTTATATGTTACTAGCCGTCTCCCGCGGCGTTGCTTGCGTTAGAGTGTGACTTTTCAAAATTCCTTTCTTAGTGCACCCCTACACTATATAAGGATACTACCCTCCAAATTTCATACCTCTAGGACTTATGGTTTAGGCTGTGCGTTGATTCTCTGTCAGCTTCAAAAGAGTTTTATATATATTGATGATAACCTGTGTACAAATGAATATGCATATGGAACACAGTCGCCATGGCCAAAATCGGCAGGGACATCATCATTAAAGGGCTGACAAGCGTCAAACAACTTGTAGCTCGCTCATTTCAACATTTCTGAAGATATAAAATCACTGAAATTTAATAATGAAAAATTGAAAACAGCAATGTTGGGTGCAATAACATTAGGCAAAGTTCAGCGTGAATACCATTTTGATTCAAACAAGTTTTAGAAACGAAAAGTAGAAAATAAGTTAAAAATACTGTAAAAAATTATTTCTTTGGTCGGTTAACTTGTTTGGATCAAAATGATAACTATGCTCTTATTACTTATAATACTTGTAGCGCCATCTAGTAGCACCATGCAGCAACGAAGTTGCCACGGAGTTTAAACGTAATTTTACCGAATACCGGTCCTTGGACCCCGAGACCAAGGTAGCTCGGCCTGTTCAGATAATCAGTTGCCGTGGTCGATACCGGCTAGTACATCATCATCATGATACCGTGTGTTGTTAGATAACATGCCTGATGGCGTGGGGCTTGGTGTGCGGCGTGTGCGGCAAGCGGCCCGACGTGTACGGCGCCAGCGACTGCTGCAACAAGGGAGCCGGCTCACGGTGTCTGCTCTGGTAACTATTACATTAACAACTTATATAAATACATTTGTATTTTAACTAAATCAATACTTTTAACACAAGCAGACAGACACTGCAAGCAGAACAGGCTTAACATAACAAATAAATAAAATAAATATCCTTGGACATTTCAAATACAGGCGGAGTTTGAAACTAAGTCTTCTAGTCTCAAACTTGGTTTGTACTATGTGAACTAGATTGATGATAAAATACCTTACCTATATTTTTTTGTAAATCCTTATACCGATTTCTGTATTGACATTAAACTTGTCTTTTTTATACCTTGGCACCTACAAACTTATATAACTACCTACCTAATAAGCTACGGCAGCGCCATCAAGAGGCAAAATAACGTTGTTCTATAATTTTAAGCAATTTTTATCTCATTGTAAAAGAACTATTTACTTATGAGAATAAGAGCCGAATACTGAAACGTCACTCAAATTCAAACACCACTTAAAATTGCTCTGCCTCTGATTGACATTACTCTTTTGTAAGAGATGTCAATAATTTAAGCATGGACTTAATATAAGTAGCGTTTGAGTATTCGGCCGTGAATGTCTTTAAACCTAATACAAAGTAACATTCAGACATAGAACAAACATCTATGTTTGCCACACACAAATGTTTGTATGTAACTTAAATGTATGTATGTATATGTTGACAGTGGCATCGGCGTTATATTCATAGTAGGCGGCGCCATATCGCTGGTGCTGGCGGCATACTTCCTGGTCGGCGTGGCTTCACAACGATTCTTCTGTGATCCCCTCACGTAAGGATAACTAATGCCGGACCACTTGCACCATTAGCCAGAACCATTCATGTCGTTGGACCCTCTTCATATTTGCCGGTCATCAGACCTTGGAGTATGGACTCTAGTTCATCAATTCTGAATAAGTGTGCTAAATGTTCCCAAAAGCAATAATGCCTAAGATTTCTTAAAACTGGTTATCAGAGCTGATGAATAACTTAACTTGGAAACCGCTCTACCAAGTTTTACCAAACATAGCTAAGAATCATATCAGATCAACCAGCTTTCTTACTAAAAACAGGCTTCTATTCTGGAGCTAGGTGGCGACACTGGCAATAGACAGACAGACATAAAATGCCGTCAAACTTATAAACTTAAAAACTCATTCTTTTTGGGTTGGGGGTTAGAAATCCAACTTGTAAATTGATTGTTTTCGCTAACGTTAGTTCTAGTGCGTAGCTACTTCAATATATGCCTATACCTACGTGCAAACATTTTATAAACAAGAGTACCTAAGATAATGTAATATTATTGGTATTGTATCTCCAGAGAGCCCCGCGGTAACCGTCTGTTCGCGGACGTGGAGAAGTTCGCCGACTTAGAGAACGCCATCTACAACGAACGGATAGACCCCGACTTCAACCTCACATCCGTACTAGTGGACTGGCATGCCAACAAAACTCTCTATAAGGTTAGTTCATCTACTTACTCAAGTCGTACCAAAAATATCAAGTTGGATGTCATAGAATAGGGCTTTGTTAAAACCGTTTTTATTTTTATTCTAGCTTATATAGTTTTTGAGTTGTAATAAAACGCGCTCTCCGCCCTCCATCTCGAAACCATTCAAAGTATAAAAAAATTTTGAAACAAAAGTTGTAGGAAAGTCAATCCTCTACAATATTGATCATACATACAAATAGCAAAAAACCCATAGGAAACGAGATATTTGCAAAAGGTCGCTTTTTATGACCTTTGACCTTGAGATTTTAATAATCGCGAACACCCTACCATAATATTATGTAGGTTTTGAGACAACATTTAGGATGTCCAGATACAAGTTTATACGATGCTAAAATAAATAAATAAATATTCACGGACACTTAACACAACGCCTTCTAGTCCCAAACTAAGCAAAGCTTGTACGATGGAAACTAGATGGCTGATAGAATACATTCATACATTTATATTTTTTTGTACTTATAATACATAGAAACACCCAGACACAGAACAAACATCTATGTTTATAACACACAAATGTTTGTTCTCGATGGGGATCGAACCCACGACCCACAGCACGGAAGGCAGAGCTACTACCGACTGAGCCATGACGCCTGTCCTGAAAATGACTGGTCTGTATAATATATTTCAGAGTTTGCAACTTCACCGCGTATACGATCTGGAAGCGATTCGCGCTAAAATCTCCGGCGAGATATCAGTACGAATTTCAAGTCTTAAACCAATCTTCCCTAAATCTGAGACCACCATCCTACGCGGCTCGGCCAAGAGGAAACTCATGCAGTTGGCTGAAACTGGACTATCGGACTTCGACTTTGACAAGATATTATATGCGGTGAGTCGATTGTACTATATCAGTGTTAGGATCGAGCCTTGCGCGGCCCTACCAACATACATTTTTCATTTTTTATTTATTTAACAAGGGTAGCCAATAGCGAAAACACATCATCATCATTTCCCTGCCCTTATCCCACGCTAGGTGGGGTCGGCACAACATGTTTTCTTCTTCCACTCACTCCTATCATTCGTCAATTCTGAATCTACTCCTTTCACATTCATGAAGCGAAAACACATGAAAATACAATTTATAAAACTAAGGACTTAGGTCTAAGTGTTTCTCTAATTGTAGGATCCCACAACATGCAATTCAATAAAATTCAATTAAGCTACTTACAGAAAAAAGTTACTTTAACCTAAAAAGCAGGTAGTACCTAAATGATGAATAACTTTTGTGAAACGCGCAGTTTCTTGAAGCTATCTTTGCTAGTGCTTATTTCATTTTTTGATGTTTTCTTGGCGCCTGTCAACCAACATTTGGATCGAAATATAAGTGTAAAATGTGATATCATGTTTAGCAAGCAATACTCTTAGTTCTAAAGAATTCTGCCAACATTTTTCAAAACAAATGACAATTGGCTTGACTGGATTATAATTATGTATCTCAAAAGTTACTTGACATTGACAAAACTTACTAGAAATACCAAACTGAATACATAAAACAATAAGATTAAGTGTGAGCCATTGGAATAAATGTGTGTAAAGTGGTTTCTCTGAATGTGAAAATTAGTTTTCAGGTTTTGAAGTGAAAATCTATACCATTTTCTGCCGACTTGGCGAATGACTTGACTTTGACTTTTATTATTTCAAAAATTTCGCTTGACATTTACAAAGTTGTCTGTCGAAATAACGGGCAGAGGCCACATAGGTATAGAAGAAGAAGAATACATGATAACAATAAGATTAAAACTGTGTAAGTAATATTAGATAAGTTATCGTTTTTAGTTGGAAACAAACATGACGTCACTGGAGTTGGACTCGCTCGCCCGTCGGCTGAACAGCACCGCGCACTCCCTGCCGGGGAGCTTCGCGGCACAACGCGCCGAGCTGCTGCAGGCGGCCAACGACCTGCAGGACTTGCTGCTGACTACCCTGCAGCCGATGCAACGACACACTGCTCAACTTAACGTATGTACACTGATGCATTACATTATCACATCCTTCCAGTTGGATTCATCTCAATATTACAGTAGAAAAGTACTCGTGATTATTATAGAACTAGCTTCCGCCCGTGATTTCGTCTGCGCAGGATTAGAAGTTGCAATTTGCTACGCGAAATCTTCTAGGCGCTTCGGAAGAGTTCGCGTTCCGTTGGATCCGCTTCATTTTCCGGGATAAAAAGTAGCCTATGTGTTAATCCAGGTCACGGACAATATATATTCCAAGTTTCATCTAAATTGGATCAGTAGTTTTTGCGTGAATGAGTAACAAACTTTTACGTTTATAATATTAGTATAGTAGAATATATTTTTATCCTACTAATATTATAAACGCAATTTTTTTTAAGGATGGTTCGGTTTGAAATAACAGTTTTATTAAGAGCTTTGTTAAAACGTTAACAGATGAATAAATAAGGTGATATATGTTTGTAGCAAACCGCCCTCCGCCTGAGAGATGAGCTTCGCTTCAACCACACGTCCCTGAAGACCGCCATCCAGTACCTCATGCACGAGGCCTCCGAGGCAGAGACCTTCCTCAACAAGCAGGGACCTGAACGACTGCAGAATGTATGTACTTACATATACTATTCGAACTCAAGCTCGTATGAGTTAGTGGCCAACTCTGGTGAAGGGAGTTTTTAGGCCGCCTTAAGGCTTCCATCGTGACTTAACGACTGCTAGAGCCGGGACCGACAGTTTAACGTGCCCTCCGAAGCATGGAAGAGCTCAGATGTAAATGCCACTAACAGTCACCCATCCAAATAGTGACCGCACAGAACGTTGCTTAACTAAGATAATCAGTGAAGATTGGCTAAGCAAGCCTAGCCACGAGCGCTTCACTATTATAAAATTGTAAAAAAAGCCTAAGACTAAAATTAAAGATATGGATAAACTAAATATGCAGATCTACTAAATAAACGATTCTGATTTCAAAAATAGAGTTTGTCTGTTTATCTGTTTGTTTGTTCGCGGATCACGCCTAAACTACTGGACCAATTTCAATGAAATTGATACGAATCAGAATCCCTTTTTCCGGATTGAAGCATATGCTATATTTTATTGAAATCAAAGACGTGGATTCTTAAATACAGCTTGAACTCTCTCAACCAAAAGCAGCCATTTGCACGAGGTTCATCGTATACTGGTTGACAGATATTTTGGTGGATAGTTTTGCACACGTACGCAGTAGTATCAGCTAGTGTATCAGAAGTATGTATTTACAAAAAAAATGTATATAAGTGTTCTCTCAGCAATCTAGTTTCCATAGTACAAGCTTTGCTTAGTCTGGGACTAGAGGGCGTTGTGTAAAGTGTCCAAGATTATATCAATATATATAAAACTCTTTTGAAGCTGACAGAGAATCAACGCACAGCCTAAACTATAAGTCCTAGAGGTATGAAATTTGGAGGGTAGTATCCTTATATAGTGTAGGGGCGCACTAAGAAAGGAATTTTGAAAAGCAGCACTCTAAAGGGTCCGGAACGCGAGCAACGCCGCGGGCGACGGCTAGTTTTTAATATATATATTGTTTACCAGATGACGCGCGAGTACGGGTCGGTGATAGAGTTCAGACTGAACGAGTACTTGTCCCGCGTGGTGCGCGCCGCGCAGCACGAGCTCGGCCGCTGCGGCCCGCTGTCCGCGGCACTCAACGCCACTCGGGACGCAGCCTGCAACAAGATACTCATGCCGACGGTACATACTAACACTAACACTAACACTAGCCTACTACTACTAATCCTACTTTATATTATAAATGTGAATGTAAGTTTGTTTGTTGCGCTTTCACGCGAAAACTACTGATCCGATTTGGATGAAACTTGATATATATGCGCGGATAAAGTCGCGGGCGGAAGCTAGTAAATGATAATGTTTACATATTTGGATGTATAGATGTGTGGATTTTTATATTTGGATGTATAAATGTTTGGATATTCGGATGTTTATATTTGGCTGTTTAGATGTGTAGATGTTTAAATGTTTGTATTTCAAT
The DNA here is from genome assembly GCA_918843925.1 of Eulithis prunata. Lineage (NCBI taxonomy): Eukaryota > Metazoa > Arthropoda > Insecta > Lepidoptera > Geometridae > Eulithis > Eulithis prunata. The sequence continues at coordinate 474,297 of OU974014.1, read as the reverse complement.
CACACTGCAACTACTGGTCCGATTTGGATGAAACTTGGAATATATATATAATTGAGATATAGGCTACTTTTTATTCCGAAAACTAACAAGACGAATGCAGTTTTTTATATGAAAACTGATGATCTAAAATGCTTGTTAGCCATATTTAGTAAACAACATGATAACTTCACAGAATGGTTACTGGATGGCCCTGGCATGGTGCGTGGTACTATTCCTACCACTACTGATGGTCGCACAAAGACTTGCTCGCCTCTACCTACACCTGGACCCCTACCCCGGACCGCTTGTCGAGGCGTAAGTACATTTTACTATCTAGATGTTTTTCTATATACTATAGCGTGAACTGGGGCTTTCAAATACGGTACAATGGTGTTCATTTTGTTGGGAGAAAACTTAAAATAAATTTACGTTAAAACGTAAGTTTACGTAAGATACGCAAATTAACGTAAATGGTCTATAAAAACTTATTTTTGTAAATTGATGAACTATAATGTCGAAAGGGTTAACAAAATGAAGGTCACATGCTCACGCTGTAGTTTCCTAAATATTATTAAAATTATTTGAAGTGAACCATTTTTGATGTCACTATTTCAATTCTTATGCCAAATGAAACTAGAGCTTTTATAGTTTTTTATAATAACAGATGACTCTAGCTTCATTTGGCTAAACTTTATATAAAAATCATTGAATCTGTCACATACCTCTGCTTCTTTTATTTATGGTCTCTGTCCGTATACAGACAGACAATTTTGCCAGTGCCCAAATTTCTGGTTATTCGCTTGGCACTGGCAAAAATTGTCTGTTAAATTGACGGACAAATGCCATAAATAAGAGAAGAATATATTGACCACAAATGTGAAAAAATATCAAATTAAATAGAGAAAATGGTGAGTACAGATTCAATTGTTTTTAAAAATATTTTGTATTCCTTCGATGTGCAACTATCTTGATCACCATCGGATCATCTCATCGCTCATATCCATTCGAGAACTGAATGCAGTTTCAATATTACAATTATATGAAGTATGAATAGATTTTCAAGTTTTTCAGACACATTAGCTATGCGTAGGCTCAAAAGAAAACGTGAATGAAATATCGACGGAGATATTCAATGAAAACTCAAAAATTATATAAGTCTTGTTTCATTTACGCAGAGATTTTAGACTATCTCTGCCCAGACTGGAACTCGAGCGTCGCTCAAATACAGAATTGAGATATTTCCCTTCCAATATTTATTTTATTACAAGTTATTAGAACTGAATACAAAAATATTCAGTTTTTCAGTGTTTTCTAGCACCTTTTAATGTGGTAAATAGTTTAATAAACTGCATACAGTTCGTTTATTGACTTATCTTTGGTTTGTTCCGTTCTTTTGACTAATTTGTTTTTGTTTTGGTGGTACTATCGTTATGTTATAACATTATGTTCGTGTCTTGAGTTTGGGTTAGTTGTGCACCCCTCATCCCCCTTCCCGTGTGTAGTGGAACCTTGTACCAACGCCGCAGTGGACCGGACCGTACATTACAGTTTGTGACGTCATTATCTATACGATCTTGGATCTTGAGTGCGTTCGCACTGTGAAATTGGCATGACAATTCAAAATTCTCAAACATGATCCAATTTCAAGATGAATTTTTAAATTTTCGCTGAATTAATTCGGTGTGAGTGGCAAGTAGTAGAAGAGCTAGCGCTGCGCTTTGTACTTTATATCGATTTACACGAACAATGTTACTGTTAATTTGTTAACACAAAGTTAGATCAATTAACTTAAGATTGGTGATATAATCCCTAGATTTTTTCCCGTTTTTTTTTTTTTCAATATTGGTTCGATCACGTCATCGCCATTTCGCGTCTTATTTTCAAAATTCATCGATGACAGAACGCGTATCATTATATAAGTTTGTTTGTAACTTGGGGCGCGTGTGTTGGCAGCGAGTATGAACCGATGTGTCGGACGCGCGGCTGGTGGCGATGACACAACGCCTCCTCCGGTAACACACACACATACAAACAGAACTGACGTAACGATAACAATCCAACACTAACACTAACACAAAAAAAAAACAGGAAAAAGCTATAAAAAAGTACAATTTTGAATAAAATAAAAAAAAGCATGAAATATGTGACTGAATAGAATATAAATAAAAAATAATAAAGAAAATTGAAAAGAGTATCGGTACGTCAGTTCGTTATTCGGTATAGTTCGTGGCGTGAGCTCTTCGGCTATAGCGGCTTGCACGACATCGTACCTTGTAGTCACTAGGTCTGATTTGTTTATTGGAATATATTTATACATATAATTAAATATATTATCGGACTGTTTTTGGAAAAAAATGCCAATTTTTTTTAAATGAATTCTTCCAATAAAACAAACCGGACAGAGCTCGGTGTTACCCAGTATTTTTGAAAGTACAATAAATAGGGCATGCCTGCTGTTACATTGCTTGAGGCCCGGTTCGTTTCTAACTACTTCTAGAACGAAACCAGCAGTGTACGTAATACATAGATTTTCCATTTTATTTGCCAATACCCCGATAGAGTTTTTGAGTTTTTTTTATTTTATTTGGTTTCTCACCATCATTCCTCATCTCGGTAGAAATAATCTGTGTATTTAAGAATTGGATAATTCTAAGAGGTTTAGTTTTCTTATCTAGAAGATTCTATTTCGATATTTCTTCATAGAATGTTACTCTAGTTGTTAGTAAGATGTCTTTTACTTTTGAAATCGTGGTCTTCTGAGACATTTCTAAATCTTAAATGTCTTTAGTCTGTAGGGCATAATATCTAGTTCTTATCCAATAAGGGGGGGATTCGTTCTGAAGTTATTTCTTAAGGGGAATATCCAATTTTTGTTGTTTTGTTGTGTAAGCGAAGCCTCGCAATGTCTATTTACTCCCAAAGTTAGCTTCTTACCCGGGTTACACGAAGCAACATAATCGCACAATTTTAGACCCTATACTATTGTTATAAAGTACAACATTGCACATAGGATTGTTGCTTTGTGTACGAGCACAATACAGTATTCAAGCAGTAGTGACAATAATTCATGGATTTCTTGGACTCGTATTGTTAACACCTTGAAATCTACTTTTTGTCGAAACCTTGTCTTTGTCAGGCAATAGAATCACACACAATCCCTCCGATTCTCTTGTTGCATTTTTCTAATCTAACCTAATTTGACAGCACTAAAAATGTTGCCGTCCCTTTCTCATAAACTGAAACCTCAAAGACAGCTATAATTTTAGCGCTGTCAATATAAGTTATTGTAAAAAAATGGCAACTAAAGAATCGAGGACAATATATACTGCTTGATATTGTACTGTGTACGAGTGACCCCCCCCCCCCCCCCTTCCGGTGTGTTGCGACGATGACTGACGTCACGTCTGTTGTCTGTTGCAGCGAGTATTTGTATGACGCGTACGCGGACCGCGATAACGTACCCCTTGCCAAGTAAGTGCCCCCAGGACACCCCCTAGCCTATCCGCAACGCATGGCTTTACAAACTCAATGTGCGACTACTTTTACAACGCCGCTGGCCAATGAGCGCGCGGCGGCGCTTTTGACGCGTGTAAAGGTTGGAGCACAGTGAGACTCGGTTTTCAACTATAGCGGATTTTAGATTCGCTCCGCATTAGTCGATACCGAGCCTTACGCATGATACTTGTAGCTTGTTATTTTCCTTTTATTATATCTAAGTTTTTTGTAATTGTAACAAAACAGCATGATTGTAAAATAAAATCTATCAATTAAGCATGTACCGTGTAACTCCCGCATGTATTTAACTTTCTGTTTAGTTTATTTACTTTTATTTCTTTCTTTTCTTTAACAACGGGCAGGGACCACATTCCATTGGATAGGTTTAATAAGTGCATACCGACGGTGATGGATTGAGTGTATCAATGTTTGAAATTTTATTCATTTATTGACAGTTTATGGGACAGATTTTTTTTATACAACCTCTTTAAAACAACAAAGAAGTACCTAAAGTAGCGCTTTTTGTCTCAAAGTACCTATGAAAATAAAAGCAAATATAAATATCATTACTTACACGTAAGACTCTAATTGAAAACCGAAAAAAAATAATCCTGTTCCAAAATCAAAAACATACACTGTCAATAAGCCCCACAACAAAACTGCAACAATGAAAGCAACCTCCCACCGGTAGCGGCTCGAAGCGCAGTACGCTCGACATCGAAGGCAAGATAGCGGAGTGGCGCGACCGCAGCGCCCTCCCCTCCGCGCCGGAACACTCCGGCACTGAGCTCCTGCTCGCCGGAGATGACGTCATCTGCCAGCTGGTGCCGCCACCTGCCGCGCTCATCGACGACCTCAAGACCAGGCTCGATTGCAAGGACGAGGACAACGAGTCGGGGATACACGAGTCCGAGTAACTAGATGGCGTTGTTCTGTGTTCTCAATTTGAATTGTGACCGTTGGATTTTTGTTTATCATTTGAACAGCGGTGATAGGATTTTGTTTTGTGTTCTAGAGCCTGTAGTCTTCTGAAGCAATGTCACTCTTCTTTTTCTTTTATTTCTCTGTCCGTCATTTCGACAAACAATTTTGCTAGTGTCGAGTGAAATATTTAAGTAATAATTTAGTCTAGTCAAGTCACTCAAGCACAGATTTTTTGACATATTTTCTGAGTAAAATCCTATCAGAAAATGTGTGCTACTGTCAAGTTTGTTTATTTTTGTACTTTTTGAATTATTTTTGAATGTGATTCGGAACTCAAACGTAGATGTATAAGTTCACTTATGATATATTATCACTTGTAAACGATTTCAGTCATATTTTAATTACTTACATACGAGATAATTGAATAACTCAATGATGAATGTCTGCATGATGGAGGATTGGATAAAAGCACTTTATTAATTTAAAAAAAATGCGGTCGTTAAGGACCTTTATTGTAAAACTTAAATTGTAGTTTCGTAACGAAATCGAATGTCGACTTGGTTGTTAGGTTGTAGGTGTTTTTAACTAATTTTAAAATGATTTTCGACCTAGTTTATTGTGCGAAGTGTTACGAAATGTCCACGAATGACTTAAAAGTTTTGAATTCGACCAATTTATACTAGGTGGAATGTAGTTGGTTCAAATGTCTTCCGGCGTTGTACCTATGGTCGTTAAGGCCAGCGCTCACTGAACTATAGCGTGTCACTTTTAAATCTTTCTACCCACAAAAATTACACCTGACAGGCTTCGTCCTAAGATTACCAGAAGCGTGATTCTTCAATCAGCAATTATAAAATACAAAAATATCTTGCAATTTCTACCGCAATACAGTAATAGGTACTAATGTAAGAGCTTACTTACAGATAGATGTAGAGATAATATCAAATTTTAAGAGCTATTGATTCTGACCTAAAACAATTAGGTTATCAACTACTTTAAATGTGTTTTTGACCAAACTAACTTTAGTTTCCTACACTTAAATATGAATTCTTTGGATAACTGCGTGGACACCCTGGGCACGTAACGCTTTAGTGTCTGTTGGCCTTAACACGACCTCTGCTACAACACTGTCCATATAAATTAATCATATCAAAATTGTATCATTAGCTAGGGAATTGCTTGCTTCTAATGTGATACCAAAAACGTCCATTCGCATAACCGCTTTAACCTCGATCCTACTATTTTACTATGCCGGCTTTTTGTAACAAGTTAGCTTTGAAATGAACCTTGTGACGATTGCAGAAGATCCAATATTCAGTAGTCATGAGGCAAGTAGAATTTCATCTACCAAAATCTAGGTGCGTTTGCTCAAAAAAGAACTCAAACGTCACCCAAGTATAGACTTGTCTTGATTGGTCAATATCTATAGTTGAGTCATGTATGAGTCGATTTTTATTGCAAATACAACTTGGATCTAGAGCGATAAATTTTTATGTTATATTTAATTCAAGTCCTTTAAATCAGTTACTAATAATAACGCAACGCTTGTACAATTTTTGATCTCGAATATATTCATACTATAGGATTTGCTAATTAGGAATTTTGAAGCATTTTCACATAGTTTTGATATCCACATACTGTAATGCTTAGATTTGTAAGTAATATTTTAACGTTTATTAATTATTTTCGATAAATATTGTATTTATAAGTCACTATTGCAGCTGTTACTAAGGAATATTGCTACTTTGAATTGAATTTTAGTACATTTTTTGATCTCAACCTTTACATTTTTTCAAATTACTTTTTGAAGTTTTATGAAATACCCTTGCATATCAAAATGTTACCAGTTTAAAATTCGTAATTCGTGCTTATAAATACCATTATGCTTTTAATACTTATTGAAACTATAATCGTTACTTGTAAGCTGTATTCTTGTAATCGAAGGTATGTTATGGTCACTAGTAACTGATGAAATTTTGCAATCAAAATCAACAAAATTTGAAATAAAAAAAAATTGTATTTACCACAACAATTTTTCTATAAAATGTCTAGGCCACTTATTAATGAATGCAAAATCTTTTACATAAAAAAATTTGGCATTTTATAATAAATTTTATTCAAAAATTTTTGGTTTTGAATGTAAATTTTCGTCATCGAAAGTGGCGCGCACTGAAGTGAATTGATCTGAAATTATCTTATAAGTATATGTACTCATTATCTTCTAACTTTTATAATACTTATAAGTCTCATCTCAATACTAACCTTATATCAATATTTATAATCTGTAGTATATAATCTTTAAGTACATTATGATGTTCTACATTTATACGTACAACGTAAGGTTCTTTAGAATTAAATTTTTTGATGTAAGTTATTGTATAGACTTTAAGCTATTGTGGCTATAGTTACTCGGACTCAAAGAACTAGTCATCTCGTCTAGACGTGGTAAAATCTTACTTATTAATATCTATTGGCTGCGTTTTTAGCTTGCTATCGGGTGCTCCTGTTCTCTTGTATGTATTTTAGTGCTAATTGTATATCGTTGTCCCTTTTTTTCTTCGTTGTGTGTGTTGGCTTGTTTGTGTGTATTACGTAGTGTTCTGTCTAACAAACTAATATCGTTTGATTCTCTCATAACCATTTTAATTGTTTCTGGAGCAAACATGATTCAGTATTTCCTCCTATTTGGTTTCTTCTGCATGATTTTTAAGCTTTTTAAAGTGGATTTTAAACCTTCAATACTTTACTGGTGAATTTTATTTACAATCTAAAATATATTTAGAAGCTTTTGAGTAGAAATTTACTGAATCCTTACTCAAAGTTAACTTACTTTTCCACCAACTGTATTTATTAAACCATATTTTTATGATTGCTTTTTTATAATTTTGTTCATAACTTTTACAATTTGGATCAACACTGCTGATTTGAAAAGGTAACCGTGTGGTTATGCCATGAATCTTTTCAACTAGTTTCTTATAAATCTAAATATGAACTGAATTTAACGTTATCCCCTCTTACAATTAAAACCTTTCTAAATCAGCAGCATAATCCACCTAATACCAGCTACACACGTTCCTATTTTGCATAAAACGCTGGCTTGTTTTACAGGAAGTGTAAAAAGTTATGTGTTATGCACATAAATAATAATAATTATGCACATAACACAATGATTGTAGTTATGTGTATATTTTACACACATAATTGCAGGTTAGAATATGTACAAAATTGCAAGGTTCTACGTCTGTTAATTCATCAAATTTATTTTTTTCAATATAATACTACGTCGACCCCTTTGATTTTCCTTTTCCGGGATAAAAAGTAGTCCATCCAGGTCACGCAGAATATTATATTCCAAGTTTCATCCAAATCGGATCAGTAGGTTTTACGTGAAAGAGTAACAAACATCCATGCATACAGATTATCGCGTTTATAATATTAGTAGGATGTTGGTAACTGCAGTCAAGCCAGAGTTTATGCGAAATAGAATCGTGGGTGGTTGTAATATGGTAGTTTATGCGTTGTGTTGTGTTATAGCGCCTACAAGGCAGAGAAGCGGAGCGGGAGGCGCGCGGCGGGGCGCGAGGTGGCGGGGCAGGGGGCGGGGGCGGGGCCGGGGGTCGTTGACCCCGCACCGCGCGCCGCCGACGCACACCACGCGCGCAGATATAATGATATGGCGCCAAAGTTAGTACCCGCGTACATACTGTTACTGAACCAACGAACCTAACCGAACGCAACACGCTACAACTAACTAAATCCTGCCTGGAAGATCCTGCGGGGCTAGCATGCGCACGCGATCTGTTTGTCTACTCGTTCTGTCAAAGTGTAATCATTTTGAACCATTGCATTATCTGTGGTAATGTTGTCGAGAAAACGCGCCTTGGAATCTTCAACTTTTGACCCATCTGCCTATTGTCTCGTCCTCGGAGAGGTACGACGAGTAACAAGTGTCAAAGTTGACAGGAAGGCGCGTTTTATCGACAAGACTACCACAGATTGTGAAATAGTTTAAAAACTGGCGCAAAATCCCTTCATTTTGGCAAAACGACATGACAAAATTTATCGCGTGCGTCCTAGCCCCGCTGACTGCCTAAAAAATAAAACAGGACGTACTGGATGACCCAAGTCTTAGTAAGGCAGAAAATTTCCTGTCAATTCTTCTACGCATCTAAGTTTCTGACGGGAAGTTTTCCTTTCCTTGTTGCGTGGAAAGCCTTCGCTTAGTTTCGTTGGTTTAGTCATAACTAGTATTAATCCTTCCACATCACCTGCAATGAAAGCTTACTGCTGCACATTATTGAGTGTTTCTTGAAGCCATGTATGTACTCTCTCACTATAACACACTCAGTAGGGCTATTCTTAACCACAGCCGTTCCATTTGCACCCAGATATTAACAGAGATCTCTTCTTCTATTTATGGCTTCAGTCCGTCATTTCGATAGACAATTTTGCCAGTGTCAAGTGAGGTATTTGAAATAATATCAGTCAAGTAATTTTTAGTACAAAATGACACGACTGTCAAAATCTATGGATCCAGATTAGAATTCTGGTTAATAGTAACCCTACAGAACGTTCCAAAACACTTCGATATGCTTACTAGTGACAGAAGGATAACACGAATAAATGTGAAAAAAACGTGCGTTAGCGTATTCAAGATGCACTGCTCGTTATTGCGACAACACTCCACGGTCAAACTGTTGTTGCCGCGCATTGTAACTCGAAAAGAAACAAATGTACGTTTCTTACACTTCGCAAATGGTCAAGGTGTAGACGACTCACGATACGATTTCAACTGTCATTTCATCAAGAAGCATGCTACATGAATGTGCGCCTTATCGCTTAAGCATTAAAGCGTATGTTTGCACGTACACGGTGTCGGTACACTGGCGGTTGGTTGCAGGCACTGGGAGGAAGGACCTCCTCGGTACCACGGACCTACTGAGTACGAGCGACCCCCTCCATACTACTATCCCGGACCAACGTGAGTTTTGACCACTTACCCGCGATGTACTAACGTCACTCGGTATGCGTTAGGGCTGTGTATTTTTTTTACTAGCTCTCCGTAGGCAATATGTTTTGAATTCGTGTCATTCTCAGTTGCCCCTACTTCAATGTCTCTACTAGTGATGTCTCCAAAGATGACAAATGGGACGCATTCTAAAATTTTAAAAAACCATCTTCAACTTGTTACGTCTTCATCACCAAATGATGATGATGACAGTTCATTGGGACTGTTCTGTTCATCGTAAACACCACAGAAAATTCACAGGAAAGCAAAATACGCAATGTCGTTTACGTGGATGATGTGTATTAAAAAATACAGCCTTCTCCTTTTGAAGTCGGTTAAAGAATTCGTAGTTGTCACCACTGAATCCACTGATGAGAACATTGAAGTGGGAATGGCCCTTCAAATTTTGCCCTGAGCTCAGTTTTGCTGTAAAAATATGTATTATTTATTGTGTAAACGTAGTGTTACAAACTCTTCATCGGACAATAATGAAATTGGTCCTTTTTTCGTTGAGTTTAGAGCATCATGAGGATGTGACGCGTTTTCAGGAAAGATTTCGAAGCATTACCTTCAGTTCTACTGCAGAGAATACAAACTATTGCTATTTTGAAGCTATGTTGTAATAAAATACGCAGTCTTACACAATACTGATCCATCTTGGTCAATAATAACGAGTGAGACTGATTAAAAAACTAACAAATTGACTCCGTAGCATGTCTTGCGCCCAACTGTACGGACGACGTACCCGGCAGCGTCGGGAACAATACTACCTGTAACCTTAACAGGGTTTCTACTACTTCTACTACGACTACTACTACTAGGTACTACAGGGAGGATTATTTTTCGTGTCACTACAGGGAGGATTATTTTTCTTAAGCTTCTGTTGATGCCATTTGAGTATCACATGTGACCCATGATGATTCTTCGCTAACATTCTATAGGGGTGACGTTTTATGCTAGTGTTTTTTATTTATTTTCTTTTGGAGTATGTGTCCAAAATGTAAGCTACTGTGTATTGTAGTACTTTCAACTTTGTCATTATTCGGCTCAAGAAGCCCATTTCTTATTCATTTTATGTTGTTTGAGTTTGTGTACGCTGTAGTGTTTTTATGTCATTTTTGTCTGTCAAAGGCTAGAGGATATTTTGTCTGTAGCGTGGTTTGTCATGAATTTGGAACTTGGCTATCACAATTATCAAGGGGAAGTACTGATTGGATTGTATTTGTGTGTTGGCGATATCATTTTAGGATGTTAATTTATTATGGGGTAGCAAAAGCTTTAGGGTGCTCTTCCACCAGAGCTAAGCTAAACTACGTTGCTATGGTTGTGTTTGAAATCCACCAATAGGGAGCGTTTGTTTTAATATTAAACGATTCCTATTGGTGGATGTCAAACACATCCTTAGCAAAGTAACTTAGCTTAGCTCTGATGGAAAATTATTGTATCGTTAAAAAAAGAAACATTTACACCCACTTCAAATAACAACCAGTATTTCATAAAATGGTGTAAAATGCTAGATGTGTGTATGAATGAATGAATGAATGATAATACTTTATTGTATGTAGGTACACCTCACAATGTGTGTATTCTTCATTAGATTTTTAACTATAACTCTTCTTAAAGTTTTTTTTTTCTTTTTTCAGTGATAGACAGTAAACTACCGCTGACCGAACTCGAGGAAGACTTGCTGAAGTATTGAAACACGTACAATGATATTTCCATAGGCCATAACAATATTGTCAAAACATTTTTGATAAAAGGTACCTAACTACCTATCTATGATATCCATGGTCTGCCTACACTTGAAAATAGGCGTTGTATGTATGTATGTAATTCTCTAATGCCATTCATAGAAAAAATTCAAAAAAGTTGTCGGTCAAGTTTTAGTCTGTTGTTTTGAAGACAAAAATAAAAAACAAGACCGTTGTTTCAATGTATGCAAATAATGCTAAAACCATTATACAGTTTGCATACTATTCGGATGTGTGAAAAAAGAAGTATGCATACTATTGAATAAATGAATAGGACAAATAATATAGGCCATACGAAGAGGGATTCATTTTAGATACTGCGTCTATACTTTGTTGAAGCAAAAATGACACAACAGTTGGTTTCGGCTTTAAGAGTTTGTTATGAGTAAAATAGATGGCGTTGTTTTATCTTGAACAAAGTTTAGAAAGTAATAGTTGAAATTTAAGTGATTATTGAGAATTTTAGCTCAATTAAATGATTTTGTCAACTTCTGTATACGGTACGTTTGTTTAGCCACTTTACAAAATTACTAAAACTATTTCAAAATTTAAGTTTTTTAGTACCAGTGAATCCAGGAAATCGCAGTTAATAATTTTATAAGTAGCATACTTCTAGTTCATCATCATCATCATCATCATCACTTCTAGTTACAAAGAAATACATTGTAAAGTGGCTGAAACCAAAACTAAAGTATCTCAATTTTAGTAGTACCTACTCGAATCGATATTACAAATTAGTAGGTAGTATGTTTATTGAAGTGGTAAATTAGTAAGTAATGATGCAACGTCTAGTAGATTTAAAAGACAATCGTCCGTGGTATAAGACAAGAAATACAAAACCTACAAAAATAACGTAATGTGTCTAGAAATTATTTCAAAATAGTATCCGTAAGAAATTTTTTGGTAATAAAATGAAAATCGATTTCAAAAATACATTTAGCCTTTCTTCCTGAAATAATCCCTGAGCCTGTAGTCTGAGTTTTGTTTTGTTGATCGAAACGCATATCGAGAAGCGACTTGCGAGATATTTTATATGAAAATCCGATGCGCATCTAGCGGGGGATTTGCAAACTATTTTTCTCCATACAAAAACTGCGAGTTTTTCGATTCTCGCTTGTCGCATCAACATAACAATACTCAGACTGCGGGCTCTGGTTTTAACAAACTGCATAGAAATTGGTCGTGCGAATGAAGTCGCCAAGTCACAGTAACTGCCACAATAGCGACTGTCCATTTTTGATTGTATTTAGAACATTTTCCTCGGCTCAATAATTAAATTTAGATTTATATCGACCCTTGCTCTTTTGGCTTTAAAATAATTTACTTTATTATCTTCTTTACTAATAAACGTTTAGTATTAACAATAAGACATACGCGGGTCGCGTGATTTGATTAGTCTAAGGGTTAAATAGTTGATTCGTAAATTTAACCTTCAGATTGTCACTTTGAACGTATTCTTGACAAACTACTAAGATGAAATTTATCAAAGCGTTTTTAGCACAGCTTCAGTTTATTTTTGAGCGTTTATTAGTAACGCTGTGAAAGCGGATTGTGATTAACCGCACAAAACCGGTTTGATTTCTAAAATAATCAATTGATTTGTTGAATCTGAAAGATTTTTTAGTTCATATTGTTATTGTAGATGTAAGATTACTGTAAGCACTCGTTTTTCATACAATACGTTTGTGTAAAAGACATTTGTGGAAAAGCGATTTGGAATTCTGGTTTGAAGTTTGACGATGCAAAAATTTACTTCCTAATTATAACAATAGAATATCAACAATGATTAATGTCTAGGTTTACTTTTCAGAGCGCATTTTACCGAGGAACTTTTGATCACTTGTAATATTGTGGAGTTTCCAAACTAGTGTAAGAGCCAAATGTTCGCTTCGGCATATTTTATTCTAATAAATGATCTTTTTAGCCGAGATAATGACGTCATCCCTATTAGAGTAAAATCTGTACCGAATTAAGCATATAGCACCATTAGTAAAAAGTTTCAAACATGAAATAGGTTCCGTTCCTTGAACAAATATGAAATCCAAGAAATTGTATTATTATTGTGTGAGGGTGTGTGTGTGTGTGTTTGTCAGACTTCAACACCAGTTGCTAATAGTTGTAGGGTCTCGGCTACGTACACATCACGCCGCGAGATTGTATTGCATTTATAAATAAAAATAATCTTAAACTTAAGGTAGTATTCACGAGGTCTCTCGTTTCTAATATTAAGGGAAGAGGTGTGGACGCTCTATCTTAAGTTTTGTTTGTAACAGCCGCACCTAGAGTCTTCAATCTTTAAGTGGGCATTCAAAAAGGATTGGGTTTTTAATCCATGCTCACTTTTGTTAGACCGCGGTGCGTTTAGCTGTAGTGTTATTTTAATACACTTATTGAAAATACTCTTTTGGCTTCTGATTTTAAATTTACTGAGTTTTTTTTAATTTCTAGAATGCGCGTATAACTTGTGTGTATGATTATGAAATACCTTTGACTTACTAAAAACGCTATTATTAATGTCTCCTCTGCCAATGATACAAAATGTAAAAGAAAACGAAAAATGCTCTAAATTTAAAAGCTAAAGCCATTATATCGGTTAGTGCTAGTCTTCCCACACTAATCGTTTAAATCCTATTTAGTTTAATATTGTGATTATTCAAATTATTATAATTATATTTTAATTGTTGACTCGTGCGAAGCAAATTTTTATTTAGATCTTTTAATGTGTCATATCGTATAGTGTAAGATTTGTGTCTAATGTATGCAATGCCAAATATGTAAACGTCTGTGTGTTCATTCCTAGGCTTTGGAGATCTCTGTTAGGACTAGGCATCTTACAGTACTAAAATTATTAAAGAAACTGAACATCTTGTTCTGGTTTTCAAATATCCTAATAAATAATTGGCTGGTCTTTTTTGTCAGTAATGTACCTAACAGTTATCTAACACATTGCCAAAAAGGGGCTCAGAAATTTACAATTGTAGCCGATGACGTCGAAGGGACATCTTTAGATGGAATTCCTCGAATTTAACATGTCATAGCTTATGTACTGATCTCTGTGTTTCTGTCTTCCTAAACACTGTAAGGCCGATTACTCACTTAAACAAGAACGTAAGCACGAATGGATCAACGTTTACGTTTAAAATGTAATTTGTTGTTCAGTGAAGTGTAATGCCACATAGACTTACGGCCTTACAGGATACAAACGTACTATTCCCTGCTCAGTTTTTCAACCTTTCTAGCACTTTTGTATATCAATTGTAATTTTTTTCGTAACTGCTCAAGGATTGTTCGGTGCTAGCGCATCTAGTATGAATTTTAGTTCACACACCACGCTCTAGGCGACTTGAGAAGGGCCATCTTTGAAATGTCAAGTTGGATGTGCCTCTGCCTATCCCCTTAAATATCCTCAGGAATCATAGTTATTATAATGGTTATTGTAATTTACCTACTATGCATTCAGAGTTCACTTTCTCAAGTTGAATAGAGCATTATTAAAGGATAGTCTAATTTATCGGTGCGAAGGTGCATGCATAGTGTATAGTACTAGTGAATGTTAGGCTACTTAGGTAATGTATGTAATTGTACGTAGTGTAACCAAAGTTTTGTAAGACGCGAGAGGTGGGCGCCGGTGCGTTGGGAATGTAATATGAATACATTTGATTAATCTCCTGCTTGGCTGTTTTATTTGTTTCTTACTACCTACTTGCTACAAGTATTACTTAGGTAAACTCAATTCAACTTTCTGTTATTTAGATACCTGTTTTCTCTACGAAACATTATTGGTCCGTTTACTCTCAATGTCACTACATCTTTAAGAGAGATAATTGAACTCAGAATTGAACATGGCTATGGCTAATCGTAAGCATTTGCATGACAAATAAACATAGGTAGGTATCGTATCTTTGGAATATGTAGGTAAGTACCTATTGGATCTAGAATTTTCATCCATATATTGCACGCATTAGGATGTGCAATGATGTAGGATAGGAATCCTAAGTAAATAGCTACCTACATAATAACCTACAAAATGTTTAATATTGTTTTTTCCTACCTGCTAGGCAACTACTAACCTACATTTCTAATTTTGGGTTGTCCTGAAGTAAAATAAAAACAATATTTGGGCGTCTATTTATTTTTATTACATGATCACTTTGTCGGAAATAATTATAGGAACTTATCAAACTTAGGGACTAAAATCAGTCTTAACAAAATAACATTACAATGAAGAGTGTAGGCAAATAATCAGATTTAATCAACTTCTTCGACAGTGGGTCCATCGTTTCTTTGGTATCCAGGCATGCCTCCATATCCACCAGGCATACCGCCCATGCCACCTGGCATACCGCCCATTCCTCCCATTCCGCCAGGCATACCGCCCATGCCACCGGGCATTCCGCCCATGCCGCCTTGCATTCCGCCCATGCCGCCGGGCATACCGCCCATGCCGCCTGGCATACCACCAGGCATGCCTCCGGGTCCTCCAGGCATTCCTCCGTTGCCGGCTCCATGCATCTTGCTCATCACCGGCGAGCAGACACTCTGAACCTCCTTCATTTTGTGTTCGTACTCTTCCTTGTCCGCAAGACTGTTGTTGTCCAGCCAGCGCAACGCTTCGTCGCAAGCGTTCCTCGCGGTGGACTTGTCCTGTTCGTCTAGCTTGGCTCCGGCATCATCCAGTGCTTGTCGCACGCTGAATACGTAAGCTTCCAGCGCGTTTCTCGAAGCCACTCGCTGTCTTTGCCGTTCGTCCTCCTCCTTGTACTGTTCGGCTTCCGACAGCATTCTGTCGATCTCGGCTTGGGAGAGGCGGCCTCGGTCGTTCTTGATGACTATGTTCTTGCTGCGACCGGTGCTGTTCTCCTTCGCGGAGACGTTCAGGATTCCGTTTGCATCCATGTCGAAGGTGACGTCGATCTTGGGCACTCCTCTCGGCGCAGGTGGGATGCCGGTCAGGTCGAAGGTGCCGAGCTTGTTGTTGTCCTTCGTCATCGCTCGCTCGCCTTCGAACACTTGGATGGTGACAGCCGGCTGGTTGTCCGAGTAGGTGGTGAAGGTCTGAGACTGCTTGCAAGGGATCTTCGAGTTGCGTTCGATGATCTTCGTCATCACTCCTCCGGCGGTTTCGATGCCCAATGAAAGAGGAGCTACATCGACCAGTAAGACGTCCTGAATTTTGGAGTGGGTTTCGCCACTAAGGATAGCCGCCTGAACGGCCGCTCCGTAAGCTACGGCTTCGTCGGGATTGATGGAGAGGTTCAGCTGCTTCCCGCAGAAGAAGTTTTGAAGTAAATTTTGTACTTTTGGGATGCGAGTGGAGCCTCCGACGAGGACAACGTCGTGAATTTGGCTCTTGTCCATTTTGGCGTCTTTCAAAGCCTTTTCCACAGGGTCCAAGGTTCCACGGAACAGGTCCGAGCAGAGTTCTTCGAAACGGGCACGGGATACTCTCGTGTAGAAGTCAATACCTTCATAGAGAGCGTCTATTTCGATGGTGGCTTCCGTGCTCGAGGATAGAGTGCGCTTGGCGCGCTCGGCTGCCGTCCTCAGGCGGCGCAAGGCGCGTGGGTTGGATTGCAGATCTTTCTTGTACTTTCTCTTGAACTCTTCCGCCAGATGGTTCACCAGCCGGTTGTCAAAGTCCTCGCCTCCAAGATGTGTGTCTCCCGCCGTTGCTTTCACTTCGAACAGGGAACCTTCATCAATGGTCAGGATGGATACGTCGAAGGTTCCTCCGCCCAGATCGAAAATTAAAACGTTTCTTTCGCCTTTGAGGTTCTTGTCAAGGCCGTAAGCGAGCGCTGCTGCAGTAGGTTCATTGATGATGCGCAGGACCTTCAGGCCGGCGATGGCGCCCGCGTCCTTGGTCGCTTGACGTTGGGAGTCGTTGAAGTATGCCGGCACTGTGATGACGGCTTCCTTCACTTGCTCTCCGAGGTAAGCTTCGGCAGTTTCCTTCATCTTTGTCAAAACCATGCTGCTGATCTCCTCGGGTGCGAAAGTTTTCGTCTCACCTTTAAATTCAACCTGAATCTTCGGTTTGCCGCAGTCGTTGACAACCCTAAACGGCCAATGTTTCATGTCCGCTTGGATCTTCTGGTCGTCAAATTTCCTTCCGATGAGTCGTTTCGCGTCGAAGACAGTGTTGCTGGGGTTCAATGCTACCTGGTTCTTAGCAGCATCGCCGATTAGTCGCTCGGTGTCAGTAAAAGCGACGTAGGATGGTGTGGTGCGGTTTCCCTGGTCGTTGGCGATGATTTCCACGTTTCCATGCTGCCATACTCCAACGCAGGAGTAGGTGGTTCCAAGATCAATTCCGATAGCTGGCATTGTTTCTTCTATTCTTCACTCGTTGAAAAATTCACTCAAAATAACTTGTTCGTAAACTTCGCGTAACTTGTTTGTAAACTGCGTAGCGTTTGTATTCGGTTCGTTCGTATCGAACTCACTTCTACTTGCTTGCTTCGTGTTTCAAATGATACTGCTTTCCCGCCGAGCGTCTTGCGTTTATATACCAAGCGAATAAGAATCGCGAATGTTCTACACCCTACTAGAAGCAGCCAATCAGAGCGAGCAGTTTCTCGAACATTCTAGAGAGCGATTAAATTCAGCCAATCAGGGAGAAGAATGCGTGAAAGAGAAAGCCTTTATGTTTGGTTTCACTCTCACGATTTGAGCGACTACGCAGAGATTTTCCCAAAATTTAGGGAGATTTATGTACACCAATACGAATGGACACCCTACTTAAGGGAGAGTCATATAAGATTTATGTGATCATTAGACCTGCTTTACTTTATATTATAGTAGGTATGTATAGAAATTTTGTATTAAGCAGAGAACTAGTAATTTTGTACTACCTATTGTACAACAAAACGAGTAGGTACCGAGCTAGGTAAGTAGAAAAAAAAATCAATGAAAGGGCTTCGCTTAGATATTCCAAAACCGTTTATTTTAAAGAGTTAGATGGTACATAGTTATTTAATTAAAATTACGCATAACTTTAGGGAGATTTAGTTTTATACAATGGTATACATCGGTGGCACTGTCTAGTGATGTAACAAGTTGAGTTTTATCGAACTTGAGTTCTTTGATTTCAGTCTATTGACTCGAGTCGCCACGCTAGTTGACTCAACCCAAGAAACTACTGCTAGTTTTAAACCAGTCTGAGTTTACTTGATTAGGGCCCGTATGCTGATACCTAAAGAAATCGTTACTCAAGCATGGATTTAAGTAGAGATTTTCATACAAAAATCTATATTTCAGTGCTTGAGGAAATCAGCATGCGGGCCTTAGATTGTAATTGCAAACCTTCATTTGATTTTTGGTTCCGTAAAAATAAAAAATTAATATAAATGTTACCCATAACCTAATTAAGTACTTGGACATATTTTTGGACGTTACACACAACACACCCTCTAGTCTCAAACTAAGCAGAATTAGTACTATGGGAACTAGATTGCTGATATAATATTTATATACTTTTTTGTACATACATACTTATAACACATAGGTAGTAACACCCAGCCATAGAACAAACATCTGTTTGCCACACACAAATGTTTGTTCTCGGTGGGAATCGAACCCACGACCCACAACACGGAAGGCAGAGCGACTACCGACTGAGCTATGACGCCTGTCATACTTCGACTTACTTTACTTTTATTGTCATTAAGAGTC
Source organism: Eulithis prunata (assembly GCA_918843925.1). Taxonomy (NCBI): domain Eukaryota; kingdom Metazoa; phylum Arthropoda; class Insecta; order Lepidoptera; family Geometridae; genus Eulithis; species Eulithis prunata. Next base: position 455,466 of record OU974014.1, on the reverse strand, counting down.
TTGTTCGTGTATCGCAAATACCTATGCTTATTTTGGGCGCTTAAATAGGTACTTATCATTGAAATTATTAATCTTAACTTAACCTAGGGACTTAATATAAAACATAGTATTAGTTAGCATTTCATTAGGCAATTTTGTTATAGAAAATTCAACTCGATTTATTCGATATAACTCAACTCGCACATCACTAGCCTTGAATACGTCAAGCAAGAGCTCGAAACGTCTAGAGCATGTACAAGATGGAAAGAGATAGAGGTACTTGGGAAGATCCCCGAGTGGGACAAGGATAGTAAGAAGCTTTGTTTATTTACAATAACATGAACAGCTGTCCGAGGTCAAGAACCGAGAACATTCCACCCCGATTTATTTTGGCAACGCATTAACGCAACACAAGGGCTTGGGCTTTGATAATAATAATGCGAGCGAAGGGTGGAATGTTGTGGAATTTTCTAGGAATTACGTTGACTCATATTGTAGCCTTTGATCAACAATAGTTGTGTTGTTTTGTTGATCGAAGCATGTAGGTACCCTACCTACCTACCTATCCTTGGCCGTGGCCTAATGACTTCGATGAAAGTTAGGTACCTACCTACGTACTGAGGTACCTACTTTACTTAGGTAGGTACGTACCTATTTTATTTTTTAGCCAAGTTTACCTACCTACTTAGGTCTTTCAAAAATAAGCTAGGTAGGTAGGGGTGTACAAACTTACATTCCTATGACAGGTAGCATGGCCCACCTGATGTTTTTGTTACCTCTGCATATAATTGCATTATCTCATTGAGCGCGTCCACCGAGGACGTGCCCCGTGTGTGAGCTCTGTGTAGGTTTAGGTAAATAAAATAACTCAATCAAAAGTAGGTAACCAACATTTTATATTTTATCCAACAGTTTTATCATAATTTTATTCACTCTTGGAGTTTAACACCGCATGCAATGCACGCTTACAAATGCTAAGTTTGATATAAATACAATGTAAAACTAATACTGTCTGTCTGTCACGGGGTATTGGAGATCTCTTGGGTTGCCATCGCTGCAGACTGCGCTCTGAGAAGGAATAGAAACAAATTAAAATCTATAGTCCTTTCCTCACTCACCTAACTTGTGTTATCAGCGCGAACAAGTCTGCCTGGACATAAACCTAGACGCCCGTATGCTACTTTACTGATCCATAGATTTTTGTATGAAAATCTATACTTGAGTAACGATTTCTTTATCGGCATACGGGCCTAAGGGGCCATCTCCACGAACGTAACACCAGCACTACACCATATTCTACAAAACGCCTTCACAAATAGACACAGTAATGCGAGCATCACTGCTTGGCGGTAGAAATATAAGGTGCTAGTAGTAACCTACCTAGTAGTAACGAGTAATTGCCCAAACTCTTTCAAAGAGCTCTACTAAAACTGGTCAGTTACTCACACGTGGCTTGATTCCTCTGCACCCTCGTCCGCTGAGCTCTCAGCAGCATAGCGTCCAGCTCAGCTGGACACGCACAATGCAGGAACTCTCTCGGCTTGACTCCCTGAAGTACTCCTACTATGGAAGGCTTCACGTTGTAGAAGATTATGGTTTGGCCTCGGGCGTGGAAGTCCTCGATCAGAGACTTTATGCCCTGGAGATAAAGTTGGGGTTAGTGGCATTGATAGAAGGTGAATCTTTGCTACGTAGGTAAGAATTTGATATCCCTAAATCAAGATAATGTGATTGTGTATGGTTCAACTTGAGGTGGCTGGGTTCTAAGTAGGTACGTAGGTAGGTATATAACAACGGTAGGTGAGGTAAGCATACAGTCTTTGATTCTGAACACTTTTGCTATCCTGAGCACGTATCAGTTAAAGGTACCTAGTAACTTTGCAAGTATCCACGGCTGGTGGAAGTAAAGAGTGAAATCTGGCACCTGAAAAGAATAACGTGTTGTCGACCACGTCTCTACGCTGGGACATAGGCCCCTAGCCCTAGCGGCTCCTATATTATGTTTTCCAGCTGGCCCTGTAGGGTAGGTTACCTTAGCAGCAGTGAAGTCGGCTGCGTGCACATGCGTGGCGTCGATGACGAGCGGCGCGCCGCCGACGGCCGCCTTGCGCAGCGCGCGGCGCACGTACTCGGCGGCGGGGAACGCCAGCGCGCGGTCCACGCCCGCCACCACGTGCTCCACGCCGTCACTTGACTGATAACAACATTCATCATTATCCACTGGTACTGAGATCCACTATCTAATCTTTATGGCATCTTCAAAGTTCAAGGAGGGCATTGATATGCCTTAGCACAGGTTAATCCTAGTTTGGGGTGCTAGGCCGGGTAACCTCCACGCGGTGCACCCTGGAAACACCATGAAACACGCCCGCAGAGTACTGTGGACGTGTTTCATGGTGGCCAGTAACCCGGCACGGTGGGCCTCTCCGCGTGTCCCTCTGATAAGCAGAGGGCACTGCGTGATGAGGCAGGGTAGACTTCGGTCTACCCAGGTGGGTCCGGGCCCCCCTTGTTTGGTGGCCCGGACGTCGGGGGTCTTAGGCCCCCGAGCGGGGAAGAGCGCGCGGGACGACGCGGAACTGTCCCGCGCGCGACGCATGGTGGCGAATGGCGGGACCGCATTAGAGCACCGGCCCCGCATTGCAGACATTCGCCACCAGCGGACGGGAACGGCCGAGCCGCTTGCCGTTCCCAGGCCCCACCCTGCAAGGGGAGGGGCGTGCGGGCCCCGCTGTAATGGCGGGCTTCGTCGGCGGGGGACTGGACGTAAAGGCTCTGCCGGTTTCCCAGTCCCCCCCCACTAAGACGACGCAGGAGCGCCGCTGGGTTTTTAGTGGGTATACCGGCCTGACGGGAGGCCGGGGAGTCCCACATACCCCCTTCATGCTCTCTAGTGGAGGGGGGATGCGTCATGCATTTTCCCAGCGCAAAAAAAAAAAAAAAAAAAAAAAAAAAAAAAAAAAAAAAAAAAAAAAAAAAAAAAGGTTAATCCTAGTTTGGGTATCAATGTTGTCCAACGAAACACTATAGGTAAAGTTAGCCGAACTACAATATTGTAAATGTTATTAATATCTGTTGTCATCTCAATTTTCATTTCATTTCAAAGTGGCCACGAAGAACTGTAGTGGAAAGGTCACTTGCGTTTGCTACTAACGCCTCTGCTAAATGAACCATGATCTTTCTTTACAGACATAGTAACAGACATTAGTATACCTGGGTAGGTACCTACGTCAAGTATTCTGTGGTCAAGGGAAGACCAAAACAAATAGCCTACCTGAAATATACACATTATAGGTACACCTCGACAGGATGGTTTTACCTTCATCTATGGCAACTAAAAATATAACACTGTTTTCATCAAATTGTGTGTGGAACTTACCACGGCCTTGGTGACGTGCACGGAGGGCCGGGCTGATGCATAGAGCAGGAACAGCAGGTTGACGGCAATGCCGATGACGATGCCGAGCTCCAGCCGCAGCATGAGGCACGTCGCGAACGTCACAACTGCTGGGATTATATCCATTTCTGTAAAAAGAAAAAAAATGATGAGGTACCTAACGGTTAGAGCTTTTAGCTTAATAATGGCATATAAGTATAAGAAATAGAGCAGCAAGCAGATGCCCCACCTGGTGTTGAGTTACTAGGTACCTACGCATACATTTTTAATTCCGGATTGGTCATCACATACCACAGCCTCGTTACTCGAGTAGAAATGAGCGGTTACTTCTTGTTTCTCTATCAAATTCTCTGCTCTTATTGACCGAGCATGAGCAGAAGTAGCGAATACGCGTGGTTACGGTATCCAACTTACTTTTGGTCCTCCAGATCGGTTTGAAAACATGCAGCTCCATCATGAAGACAACTGCCGCTATGATGACAGCCGCCAGCGACGCCTTCGGAATGTAGAAGAAGTATGGGGTGAAGTACTGAAAATAAAAACTACAGGGTATTTATTGAGGATAATTAGATCGGGGGGTACCTATGTGACCGACATAAAAGTGTTATTATGATAAGATAAAACTGAATCCTTCAAACCTATTTTTAACTCAATCAATGAGAACTGCAGATAATCTAGTAAAAGTTAGGAGGTAGGTTGTTTAAGACGTTGCCGCAGCTAATGTGGTGGAAATTACTGAAAGGCAGTGGGGTAAATGTGCGTTTTCTAAACTATCTAAACCTAGAGTGAACTTTACCTGCAGAGCCAGCAGCACCAGCGCTCCAGTGTACAGTCCGCCGGCGGTGGTGGCCACGCCCGACGCGTGGTTGACGGCGCCGCGGGACAGCGCGCCCGACACCGGCATCGAGTCCACCAGGGAGGACGCCAGGTTGCACAGCCCCAGGGCTATCATCTCCTGCGTCGCGTCCACATATTTACCTTCCGCTAGAATGGGAAGAAGGTGATGAGCTGATAGACGTCGATAAACTAAATCGACGTCTCGAAGGTTAAAGTAAAGTAACCCTTTCGATACGAGAAGAAGAAATCACTGCTGTTAAACGACTGGTAAACGCTTCGCAAATCTCTTACAAGCTTTGTAAAAAGCGTCCTGTAGCTCTTCCCTGTGTGACACCGCTTAGTACTTTTCATTTTGAAGAAAAAGTTGGGATGCGAAAGCTTTATTTAGCTAGTAATTTTAGACCGGTCTGAACGTTGGCGCAAAGAAAACCTGCGGTGGTAAACGTACACGACTCGCACCCTGTATCCTTCTGAGACTAACTTCACATCGTCCCAAAAAATTGGCTAAAACTATACTTTCATAAGTAACTAATAATAAATTCCGTGGCACCAATCGACCAGATCCTTTTGAGCAACTAATAATTCCTAGAATAAAAATTCTACAAAAACTCACAGAACACCTTAGCCAAGGCTATGTTCTCCAGAATAGAAAGTAGAGGCACCACGAAGATGGCGGATCCCAGCGTGGACGTCATCTCCACGAAGGTGTAGGTGTGGTTGCCGACTGTCGCGGAGAACGGAGGTGCTGATATCGACGGCAATCCTGGTTTTACTTCTCCTGGAATATTCAATAGTATGGATATACGACATAAACGTACCTAATAACAAGAAGTTACACAGTGTACACTTTCAAAAGGTATCACCCAAACAGTATTTAGCGAAAGTGAGTGATTTGCAACGCCTAACATTTGGTTTTATCGGATGAGTTGTGCCTTACGATCGCCAATCAACTCACCAGTGAGTACAAACGGCGCCTGCTGCCTTGTATCGAAGTAGTACGCTAACCCAGAGCAGACCACCACCACGAGGATGTTCCTGGTGGTGGCGAGGAACCACAGCGCCTGCGCCGCCATGCCTCGCGCGCGGCTCGACCCGCCCGAGCTGTCGGGAGATGACACCTTTATGTCTTTCACTTTCTGGAAAAGAGCGGAGTCAGTCACTTACACGAAGTTTCTACTCTGATATCGCAAGTCGAATTTCTACAATATAAAAAAAGAATACATAGAAAACATTTATTTGCATATTGACCAAACCCCGAGTTCAGTAAATTATGTATAGGTACTTCTTTCTCAAACAAAGGTCCTAATGAAGGCACTTTGCATGAATTACCATTGACATGACAAAAAAATCAGTCACCTATCATTACAGCAGCTAAAGTGGTATGGGGTTGCATGGCAGTTGTGAGAGTACCCAGTGCAAGTACCGTTCTTGTCGATCGCTTATTTTGACATTTAGAATCGTCAAAATTCGCTAAAAATGGTTTTATCGACAGTAGCAAGTACGTTACCTAACTTTGTCGATTAGTAGACAAATTCGTTAAAATTTAACGAATTTACCGATAACCCTAGCATGGAACTTTTGAATGACATTTGAAATCGTCTATTTTGTCGATTTACGCGATTGTTTTATAGACTTTGAAAATGATTTCGGTAAAGGTCGGAGTGCTCAAATAAAATGGATTTTGGTCTTATAATGATTTTGGAAGAGGAGCAGAGGGCAGCCTAGTTATTATTAGACGTCGTTTGAGTGATGTCAATCCTCCTATGGAGCCTATGAATTCCCGGGTAAATGGCTCTTGCCCTCATACAGTGCATGGAAAATGATGTAAGGCGGACGCGATCTTACGGTTTACCCGTGCATATTGTTATAAGTATCCTGAGTAATTATTACCTAGATCTTGCCTGACAATATTGCTACTTACATACAGTACATAACCTATTTAGTATACCTACCTATGTGTATGTGTAACTCTCTACTCTCTACACAGCAAACACACACACACACACAACCAACACGCAGAATCAGTAGGTATTGCCAGCAGTCAACTCACAGAGTACCTACTCAAAAAAATTACCAAAGCGAAAAGTGGCTAAGTTGGTTAATGTAAACGCTTGACAACCGAAAACCGATTGATTTTGACAAGATGTTTGGTTTATTTCACTTCCTTTTTCCTTTCCTGAGTCTGTCGCAAATTACCCGGTAGTTTTCGATACCCGTAAATTATCCACTAGACGTCAAAATTACCCGAAATCGGGTAAAATACCTTAGCTGGCAATGGTGCATGTTTACTATGTTTTGATTCTGACAAACGAAAGTGATTGACAGTGACATTGACAGATAAACTAGTAAATCATGGCAGCAGTGAACGAATGATTTCGATAAACTCTGACGATCGTAAGGCATCGTTAAAATTTATCGACAAGAGATCCGTACTCGCATGGAACGATACGATTCGATACGTTTACCGACTTTAGCGATCGACAACTAAGCGATCGATAAGAACCGTACTTGCACTGCAGTACCGATGTTTTTTATGTCATTCAATACATACCGAAAGTGCAAAGACGAAAGTGAGAAGGTTACATTGGACGTAAACAAAAGAGAGTTGAGACTGTCAGTAATTTTTTTAGTGTTTGCAGGACCTACCTATTTCGATAGAGTACGAACCCGTAACAGAAGCAGCACCACTATGCAAGAGACGCCTAGGACCGTGTCCCAAAGTCGCGTCTCGCCTATGTGCTCATAAATTCCTCGCCACACCTGGAAATCAGAGACAGGAACTCAGTAAACAGGGAATCTGTTGAGCACGAATCTAGTAGGTACCTAGGTATTAGATAAGTTTACCAACAGTCTGCGTTTTTAAGGTTTAAGGTTTAGAAGGTCGTTAGAAAGCCAAGTATTTGAAATGCAGCAAAAAGTTAAATACACTTTATTATAACAAAAAACAATGACAATAAAAACTCTAATAGTTGTATCAACTTCTATCGAGATTAAATAATGAATTACATTTATTGTTTATTAATAATTTGCTATAATGTTAACATCACTACAAAATTGCTGCGAAGATGGATAATTCATATTTACAGTAGTCCTTGGATATAGGAGAGGTAGGCCTAAGAAAAGATGGATGGATTGTGTAAGAGATGATATGCATAGGAGAGGAGTGAACACTGAGATGACGAATGATATGGGAGAATGGAAGAAAAGAACATGTTGTGCCGACCCCACCTAGTGGGATAAGAGCAGGAAGAAGAAGAAGTAGTCCTTGGATCTCTTGAGATGTTTGAGAAAGTCCCTAACTTATTTTGAAGTAGTTTTATACTGCAAAGGCGCGAAAAGTTGAATGCCACTAGTGGGCACCATTATCGTTATGCTCATCGCAATAAAAGATAATTAAGTAATTGAACTGCAAGAAACGAACAAGCATGCAGCCAGCGTAAATGGGGTTGAAGCATGCCATCCTCACCTGCAAAAACTTGCCTCCAGGAAAACTGAGTCCCAGGATATCCTTGACCTGCGTGGTGGCTATGATGATGGCGGCTGCTGACGTGAACCCCACAGAGACTGGGCCACTGATGAAGTCGATCAGGAAGCCTGGAAGTCACATAGTAAAATATAACTACAAAGTTACAAAGGGGTCTCTGAAGTGTAGGTAATCTTAGCTCAAGCGGACAAAACGAGCCATGTCTAGACGCATACAGTAACCTTGTTAATCCCAATAAAACTATGATAATTATGATTGGTGATTGCATCAAGAACTTATGCCTAAAAAAATATCAAAGACACTTTTAATTAAGGTAATTTTCAAACAATAACTGACGAGTTAACTAGAAACTGCTTATTTTCCCACAATTATTCCTTTCATTATCTACGTGGAAATCATGACCAATGTCATCGGTAAAATTAGGTAGGTACGATAGAAAGTTTAAGAAGTATGCTTGCTTCTCTATGGTAGCACAGAGAACAGAAATCATCTGGCGAATAGATTCTTGGCATGAATTGATGACAATAAATAGAAAGCGAATAGAGACCGAATCGGCAGTGTAAAATATCTGGTGCAAGGGGAAATATCATACGTTATCATAGCATAGACTAAGGCAACGCCATCTGCTCAACTGGTCTTCACTTGCACAATTCGCACATTGTATGTTATTTTTCTATAAAGCATTACACTTTAGAATCAAAGTAAGACGCCAATGACGTTGGTGAGTGGGTCTGTGTGAGTTAGGGTAGAAGATAAGCAAATATTTACTCTGGAATGCCAACAAATAGTATGACTAAAGTGCACGTTTAGTTTATTTCTTTATTTATCTTCACAATTAATAAACAATTCGTAAAGCAATAGAAAAACAATAGCATTCCTGAAAATGTGCAAATGCAAACTGCGATAAAGTGGTTTTGTAATATGCGCCGGCGCATTCCTGAACGTTTATGACTGATTGTCTGAATCAACTTTCAAGCAGGTGTGACGTATCATGAAACAAATGCACACGCAAGTAGGCATGCAGTAGAAAACTAGTACAAACGCCTTGTGCATTCTTCAGTAGGTAAGTTAACTTATATTATGAGCTGCTGATCAAGACGTGACGTAGATTTTAGGCCACTATTGATACTATTGCGTACATGGAGTCCCTATTTATCATTTTGAGTCCAATATTTGCTACCTTCTCGGCTTTGTGTTCTCGCGTTTAATTTGATCTGGCTGTCGATCCTAAGCGTTGCGTTGTCTTTAAGCGAAACCCTGACCTTTTTATAAACTAATCAAACAACTAGGAACTTTCCAGACAAGAGTAATGACTCACCAAGCTGTAAAATCCCCATCAGCAACTCCACACACCCTGACAGGAAAGCCAGGAGTACAGCAAACTCCGGGCCCAGTCCGTGTAGGTTCTCTCTCGTCAGTATAGCGGCTATTGCCGTTGGCCCGATGGCAGAGTCCTTCACGGACCCGAACACGGTGTACACGAAGCAAGCCATGAACGAGGAGTATAACCCATACTGTGGGGGCAGACCGGCGACGCCCGCGTATGCTATTGCTTGGGGGATTACTGTGAGGCCTACTGTTATACCTGTAAGATAACATGAAGATTAGGAACAGTAACCAAGACTTGGTTTATCAGATTCAATCTCGCTCTATGGTGACGAATTGTCTAGGCTTGAAAGCTTAGCGCTTGGTATGGTTTATCGGTCATTGACCTAAATACCCGGTTCAATGAACTATGGAGAATGACCTATTGAAAAGTCACAGTACATAGAATCCACTGGCTAATTGCTAATGGCATTTTATACATGCTAGACTATTATTTCGACGCAATTTTATACTAGGTATAATTTTAAAAGATCATTGTGCTAGATTACTTTGCAGTGTGTCAGTGGAAAACACTATAGAAAAGAATACCATTGTAAGAAAATGTAAAACGTTCACACAGTGAGGTGAATAGGTAGTCTCTGTGTGATATGAAAAATCTACCTATTGTAGGTAAGGTAACTAGGTATACCCGATCGGCTGCCTCATTGTCAGGGTCGCGTCAAGCGTGGCTGACTCGCGCTCGTGTTACCTGCGTGTTTGCATTTCTGAACGTTGATTCTTCAGGGTATTATTATGTACGTTCCAGTGCAAACAATGAACAAAAACATTGTGAGGAACTTTAGTATCTTTTCGGTGAATAAGGCTACGGCTTACTAGACCGAAAGGAGACTTCTATTATCTAAATTACGTTTCAGGCGATCAATATCTTTATTTCCAGCTTGGCCACTACAGCTTTGTTGTTCTAGTATAGAGTCAGTAGTATTTCAGTGACTATTGGGTGCCTGTTTATTTACCTACTTACTAGGTACCTAATTAGAATAACAAAGATTTCGATCATGCAACTAAAAATCACCTGTTTCTCCATTAAGCTGTGAAACTAGTGTTTATTCTATACAATCACTAACTTCGTCACAATGCCCCACAAAGGTTCGATTTCACGCTTCAGCTGGTATGGTACACAGTACAAAACACTTTTTATGCCTTATTCGAAGGATATAGAGGTCATAGTCCCTTGTTTTATTACACCTATCAAGATGATACAAATAGCAATTTTTTAAACCAGTTTTCGAGTCTAGTTTTTGTCCAGCATAAAGATTTATATCAAAGTTTTATTTCCATGTTTTAAAGTGAGTAGGCGGGCAATCACCGCTTTTTATAAAACCTAGGTTGTACCAGCTGGGTACTCTCTGGCAGTAGATGGATTGGCAACTAGTCACGTGAACCATCATTCTTCAGAGGCTTTTCATTCGTCCTGTATAGTTATCTTTCATTGGTTCCTTCCAGCCAGCATCTGCCAGGCCGTTTCTGAAGAAGTACTTTATCAGCCATGCACGTGGACAACTCATCAGATGCTTATAAGTCACTTGAAAGTATGTAAAGGTTCTTACCAGCTATAGCATCAGCCAGGCCGTTTCTAAAGGAGTATTTCGGCAGCCACTGCACGATGGGCACCGTCCGAAGTAGGGTCTTTGGCGAGCAGCACGCCCGCGCTCGTTTGCTGATGCTGCGCTGCCAGCCAGGCTTCGGCTCGTCGTTTGCGGACTTCGCTGGAAATCCATTTATGTACGTGCCGTTTGAATCTGAAAACAACTTATAGAGGAATAACAAAATACTAGCTTAGACAATTTCAAAGGTCGGAATATCGAAAAAAAATACAAATAATATCTACAATGGTCCACTTAGTTGTGCCACTTGTACTACTCTATAGTTGTACTATGTTGTAGGTACGTGGTTGGTTGTACGTTGTACCTATGCTACGCTACGGAATGCTACGCCGAGCTCGCCCCGTAGCACTTCGTAGAACAATGCATACAGTAGGGATGGTTTGGCAATATAAAAACTATTTAACTAAGTACTTATGATTAGTCCGTTGAGCTGAATTCTCCACTATGATAGCGCAGAGGTTGGTTTATCTTTAGTGGATAACACGATAGGCCTAAACGTACACTGATGAACTTCCTGCCCAAGTTGTTTACAGTCGAAGGTTATCACAATCAGACATTCAGTTACTGAGACGTGTAGATATGTTACACAGATTGGGGTTTTACAGTTACCTACCAACTTGATTTCAGTTTCAAACAATGGTATGAGATAGCTGCCTTCGTCTACGCTGTGACAATCTAACGGCCGAATAGTAAAACGATCTCTTACAAATGAGTAATGTCAAACAGAGGCAGAGCAATTTATGTGGTGCTTAAATTTGAGTGACGTTTTAGTATTCCGGTCTAAGTATTTTAATAATAAAGCTAAGTAGGTAGCTATATTTTTTTGTTTTATCTTATCAAGTCTGAATTTATTGTAAACAATTTCGCATTTGTTTACATAAAGTGCTAATCAATTAGGGGTTTTTCCATTATAAAAAGTTTCAGTAAGGTTTTTAATTAGCGTCTGTGGATACCTAAATATCGAATAATAAATATAAATACATATACACGGACATTTAACACAACGCCTTCTAGTCCCAAACTAAGCAAAGCTTGTACTATGGCAACTAGATGAATAATCACTGATATGTTTCCAAGAATGAACTACCTACTCGTATATATTTTTGCGATATCCAGTAATATTAGTAAACGTCATAAAACCCACTAGAACGATCAACGGTACAGGCACGTCCAACCATGGTCCTGCAATAACAGCTGCTCAAAATGGTCAGTGGTAACGGTACGCACCTGCTCAAATCCCTGGGGTTCTACCTAGGTTGAAGTCCTTCTAATTTCCCCTGTTTCACACTCGACCAGTGCTGCCAACTGCTACTTGTAAACAGGAGGGTAAACATGCAAAAAGTGGCTAGATTGCTGGTTTTACTCACGGAATGTTTTACCCAAAAAAATGTAGCTAAATGTTACTTAGCCAACTCAGCTGTCACCAAGTAAGTGGGGAAGCTAGGATATAGGTGTTCGGTGGGTGGGAAGTTCCTAACGGTGTAGGTACTTACTTAACGAATAAAACTTGTACAAGTTTCAAAAGCGGTGGCTGTCATTACTACACTTGACAGCAGGGGGTCAATCGCGCTAAGTTGTAACAGCTCACCAGTTACTGTTACGTTATGGCCGATTTTCACAGTGTTTCAGGGGGTCAATCGCGCTAAGTTTTAACGGCTCACCGGTCACTGTTACTGCCACGTTATGGCCGATTTTCACAGTGAAAATCGGCCGTAGCGTAGGAGTAACAGTGACCTGTGAGCAGTTATAACTTAGCGCGATTGACCCCCAGAGAGATTGACTCCCAGGAGTTCTTTCAACTAGATTGATTCACATTGTAAATCGGCCATAACGTAACAGTAACAGTAACTGGTGAGCTGTTACAACTTAGCGCGATTGACCCCCTGAGCAGTTAGTTGAAACGTCTACGCTCCATTGGACACGGAGAGAATAGGTGCTTTGTCACGAGCTGCATGTTTCATATCCGGTGCGTTATGAAATGGGCTCAAGTTTAAAAGTGAAATCTAGACAATTCCCAGAGACCTAGGTCTGTAATAAACTATTTAGTTTTTTTGTAATACTAAGTAGTTATTAGTGATTTGCAAGGGCCTAAGAGGGTAGTCAGATGGATAGAAAAGTGCTTTATGTACGCGCTAAGCGTGCAAAGAGATTTTTATTTCGTTGACATTTTGCATGGCTTTTGCAGCTAATCTAGATGATTATTTATTACGACCAAGGTAGGTACCTAATAAATAATTTTATAAATAGAGAATTAGAGAAGAATACTTAATGTTTAATTTACATAGCAAATAGGCAATTAATTTTATGGAGTTACGTAGGTATGTATCTTAGGTAAAGCTAAAATATTAATTTCAAACAAGTTATGAAGAATATATTTACATAAATAAGTAGGTAGGTACCTATACTTAGATTACATTCTTACTTAAATAAAGAAAATGTATGTATCTACCTACTTACACACACAGGCAGTAAGTAGGTAAAAAGCTATGACGGTAAAAACTAGGCTGTGATAACTTTTCCATTGCTATGTGCCATTTTGGAGTAGGTACCTACAATCTATATCTATACATATATATGCTTGAAATAAACGATTTTTATTTTTTTATATGCAACTGCAATGGCGGAAACTTTGCTTGTCCGTGGTTTTAAAAAAAAGTTTCATCTGCCTGTAGTTGCACCGGCCGGAACCCATGTAGGTACCCTTCAAACGGAACTCAGCAATTCAAGCATCACTGCTTGTTGGCAGAAATAGAAGTAGTGGTAGTACTGTATACTACCGCGGACGAGCTCTTTTACAAGAAGCTATCCTACTATCTCAGCCGGCTTGCTTATTGCTTCGCGACCAAAAACAGTGTAGAATGATTGATAACAGTCTGCAGAGGCACAGTTATTTATTTATTTATTTAACACACAAAACACATTACAACCAGAAACAAAATTAGAAATAATTAAGAACTAAATACTAAAAGTACTAACAGTTTTGAACTTGGTTGAAACGTAAAAACATGTGCGTACAACTAGTTAGGTATGTATGTATGTACGAGCAAAGCGCAATGAGCAAAAGTATGGAGTTTTGTTATAAAAACGTCAGATCGGAGAGAAATCTATTACCAACCTTCCAACTAGTAGGTAGAGTAGATACTTTTATATGATTTTGTAGGTAGGTAAATCAAGTTTTACACGCCGCCGCGCCGGGCTGTGCAGCGGCGGCGGCGCCAGAGCAAGGATGTTTATTTTTAATTTTCTTTTTTTTTTACACGTCTATACCTAAGTTGATTGTACAAAAATCATTGTACGAAACTGGTTCAGTTTGGAATCGGATAGACTATCGGCAAACGTGGACGATCGTGATGCCAACTCGCGTAAGTCGAGCAACAACACTCAACTCAAGTTGTACTCGTACTTATTCATGCAAAAGATACGGGGCGATTTATTACCCCATTGCAAGTCAACTAGCGTCCGGCCATCGATCATGTGATGCGCACGCGCAGGGAAACTCACGTAAACGACCACTTTCTATTTAAAACAAAACTAGGTTTTTTAGATTTCTTTAGAAAACGATTTAGTTAGTGACGAGGTGCAAATAAAGCTACCTACGTCACAAGTGAACACAAGGTCTCTTTTGGCACAGTTTTATCATATCACTAAGTAAGATGGAGTAGATGTTTCTAAAACACTGTAGTGCCTGGGTTACCAGTGTCCCGTTATATGTGCCTATACATAGGTTGATTCCTGACGTATAAATCATCTTCAATAGATGTAAAGGCCCATTATTATAAATAAGTAAGATGATAGGAAAAAGAGTAGAGTGAACTCTACATTGGTAGGTACTCTAAGTAGTTGAAACGGAGAAAATTAGGTTAGTATGTATTTAAAAAAAAATTATACAGCATCACGGCGCGGCAGGGACTACTTTTAACCCATGCCCAACTAAGCATATAATAGGTAAGTACTAACTAGTTTTAGTATTATTATGTAGTGGTTGGATTTCTGTCTGTTATGCTAGACGAGTACACAGAAGATACACATGACTACGGTGGGTTATGACAACAAACGTCGAAACGACACAAACATTCATGTATTGTTGACATACGCCGGGTGACTTCGCGATCATATAAGTAACAAAAATCACTCGTTATACTAAAGTTTACTTTAAAAACTTGATTTTAGTTGACGGAGTGTAGGTAGAGGTCTTTGTATGGAGTTGTATGGTTGTTATAGTACCAGTGCAAATACACGGACACTCATCGATTTGATACGCACACTTTTTATGAATATTTATTTACTTTTACGTCAGTGATGGATGTAGAGTGCGATGGAACAAAAGGGCTCAGCTTTAGAGGACGTGTCCTTTGAGATAATCCAATTTCAAGTGTAATAAGCTCGGAAAGGTAATAGTAATAGTCTCTTTCGACCTAGAAACGCTGAGAATTCTCTGAAGCTTTGCACTATGACTAGTCGTCATAGTCCTTCTAATTAGTACACCGATTTGAAAGGACAAACGTAAATCTTAACCCCTCCGCTGCCAGTCGGGTAAAAAGCACCGATAAAAAGGTGGCGAAAGGAAGCGCCACTCGGCTGCCTGCCTTGACCGTGCAATTACATGAAAAACCTAATTACTTACTCCAATCAGAGCCAGGAAATTACGTTGTACAAAACATTTGGATTCTATGTATAGGAGCGCGGATAATCGCAGAAATATGTAAATGTTGACATGAGCGAGACTTGCTGAATTGTGGTTTGGATATATTTACTATTATTAGATTTATTGAGGTCTGATATAAAAAATAACTGTAAATCCAAGTTTATTTATACAGTGGATAACGTTTTTTGGAACTTAACCCATGGTTGCCGAATAAAAATAGCACCGAAAACCGGGAAACGTCAAAATGACCGGTGCACCGAGCTCTAAGCGGACATGACCAAGTCAAGATATATACCACTATAGTTATGTACAGACTGAGAAGTAAGTTATTCATTATGGCAGGCGTCATTTTAATTAGTAAATGAAATCAAGGAGAACTTAATTGAACCGTTATCATAGCACATCACAATAGCTTTCGATAAATCACCTTCGTTATTCTGTGATAATTAAAGTTAATTAACTGATTGGACCAATTCGAAGGTTTTACTGCAAATACGTTTGTTATTACCTCAAGAAACATTCACGGATTTGTACTGAGCCCATGCAACAGTTGTGGATCTAGGATTTTGGTAGGGAAGGCTTGACCTAGGGTTTTCAGTTTGGGGCCTGGCCTGCCCCACCTATTTAGGGTTTTACATAATAAAGTTTTTGGCGGCTTTTAAAATGTTTAACCCTTTCTTACTCATCACAGGAAATTGACCTACGTATAAAAAAATTACACGATCTGAAGTTCGGCCGAGTGTGTGTGAATTTTTCTACCTGCCTTCTATATTTTCGATATTTTTGGTGTTGTGTGTATTACGTGTCTAACTAAACAGGGAAGTCATTCAAAGTGATAAAATATTCCTTGTGAATTTATTGAACAAACATTTGGTATGTAACTACAGGTATTAAAGGGGACAAAAACACGAGTGCAAGGTCGCGGTCACAGGCGAGGACCCAGGAAGTATCATATCGGATGAACTGGTTAGATGCAGTTATGTAGAGACGTGAACCATCGTGGTCCAGTTCAAAACGAGATCTCTAATTCTACTTAAAACTGGGTCTACAAAACTTTCGAACTGTTGTATCGATGAAAATAGCCTGTATGTGATCGAGATCAAATTGACGGCCTCTTCTTTGGTAGAAAGAATTTTTTTTAAATTGATTTTTGCTGTCAGGTCTAGAATTTAGTCCGTTCTACGGAGTCTCATTGGTTATGCTGTGTTGTGGATGATTATATTTAAACAAAAATAATCTCATGTTTATTTTCTAAACCTATTTGGCACAAATGTCTGTCCCTACTATTAAGTGCCCATGGAACATGGGCAATTTGTATGGCAAAACAACTTAGCAGCGCTCGATAGACAAAACCATCGTTGCCTTAGTGCCTTAATAAAGTTTTATATAGTTCATAACATGTTGGGTAAAATTTAAAAATCTATTTTTTACTCATCTAATACTTTGAGATGTAAAAGGTCGATACTCGCGACCTCAGCACGCGCTTACCATCTGTGTAAATATTTATCGATACTATTATGATTTAGTTACCACCGTTACAACACTAGTGCCCGGTGGTCAGCGCACGCGACTACACACGTGCATAGAAATTACATGAGTTTAAGTTGTGTAACACTTCCTATCTTCGTTTCAACATTACCTTAACTTATTGGTTAGTAACACTATGCTATTAGGAAAGAATGTCTTTATCTGTTTGTGACTTAATCTAACAACGATACTAGGAGTGTAAGTTCGTGACCTGTTATGCTACTTTTAAGTATAGTTTTCTAATCAAAATTACTAGATATGGAAATCCGGGTTAAATTCTGCGATTTCATTATTGAAATCAACCGTTATATCCGTCTTCTTTGCGATTTGGCTAGAATTACCAGTGTTACGATCTCTAAAAATGTATAATGAGTTCCTAGTCTTATTTTCTGTTAGTATTGCAAACTAATTAAAAGCACTTACATAAAGTTCAACGTTATTTGCTACACGATAATTCAGTGAGTGACACGATAAATCTAATAGATGACTCAGTTAACATCTACCGAATTTTATATTTTTTGAAAAATGTATTTTGTGACTTGTGACTATTAATTGTTAAAATGTCAAAAGATGAATAAATGAATTGAATAGCATCATAGATATACAGGGTGTTACCAGACCACTTCCGAAAACGAAAGGGGGAGCTACAGCACACCAAAACCCAACCAAAAAAAAATCAGTTATCCTGAAAAATAATTATAGCCGGAGAAAACAATGTTTAAAGATTTGTATTTATTTCGCCAGCCCGCAATGTACGCATTCACGTAGGTAAGGTCGAGGCGTAGTACTATTATTTATTCTGTCTCGTAAGTGCCTACTAACGTAGGTAGGTACTAACGTAGGTCGCTCGCACGTCGCGTACTTGAATGACCCGCGATGAACTCTCAGCTGTTCATGCTGTAGTAGACGTAATCTGCGTGCTGCGTGTACATTGCTGCTTTATTTATTTTATTTGTTTTTTTGCTTTTTTAAATGAGATAATTAGGTAGATATGTCTTATTATGTTGTACTGTGTGTATGTAACTAGAAAAAAAATTAAAAAGAGATAGTCAAGTCAATTTTTTTTTCGCGTTTTTTTTTGGCTTAATGTTTTCAGTATCATGGTCTGATTGGAACCTCCAAGTTTTCGGAAGTGGTCTGGTAACACCCTGTATAGATGAAACCGCGACATTGCTTGCTGTTTACAATGAACCATTCAGTTTGTTATAAACAATGCGTTGAACAATGGTTCCACAAGAAACAATAAGATATTTTACAACAACATTGAGACAAACAGCGGTGCTATGCCAATAATTGACCTCATTTCAACTAGTTTTGTATACAGAATGCAGGATAAAGTCAAGGCCTTCTTTAGAAAGAATAAAAAGCTACATTCCTTACAAGATTTTGGAGGTGATTCTTTTGGAAAAGCACTTACGTACTAACAAACTTTACTAGCTAATTTGAATATAAGTTTATGCTCGAAAATCGTACATGTTTAGTATAGGTTCTATATTAATTTGGGTAGGTAGTTAAATTTTCAGCATCAACATATACGTATATTCCTCTATTTTGCAAATGTCCGGTTTCTATTTTATCGGTATCCGATAATGTCTGTCGCAGTGTCGTGTCACCGGTATAGGGTTAAACGGGGATATTTTTTTGTGCCGCCGGTTTGGGTTCGAATTGATTGACCCCATGCTGGCTTGTCCCCGATGTAGAATACCAGATAGTATGTATGCGGTAAATAAATGAAGAACAACATTCGTACAAAAGTGCAAAGCCATGCACCTGTTTTGTATCTGTTATGTAGGAATCTTGTACCGTTTAGTTACCTCTTATAATACAAATTTCAATTCTATAGATATTGCGGTAATGCGTCCTAGCATTTTTAGAAATAAGATTCTTGAGATTTTGGAATTGTAAGTAGGTACTTACTATGTACCCACTCCTCATGAACTGAATAAACCTACTACTATTTAAGTAATCTGATCTGTGGTAAACGGTGTTGGTGCCACAATTAATAAATTAGTCTTTAAGAAAACACTTTACTTATATGTATTGAGGTACTGTTTGTTTACCCAAATAAATATTTAAAAAAAAAAAAAAAAAAAAAACTTAGTTTACATAATTAAAACAGTCCACTGCGTGTAGGTTAATGTTACCTATGTCGATCTGTGCCTATGTCAAGTCTATTAATTTTTTGATAAGCTGGAGTTTATCAGAATTTTCAGCAAGAGGAACTTACTTGGAAAAACAGTGGCGCAGGTAGACCTCTGACACGTATGGCAGGATTCCTTCCCTTCGTTGAGCGCCAAGGTCGGCGTCAGGCTCGGCCGAGGACACAACTTGCATCCCCCGTTATACTTCTCACAGAGGCACACCTCCAGCCCTTCCACTTTCAGCTCGTTCAGCCGAAACCTATCACACTCCTGCTTCATCAGCGAAGACGCTATCTTATCGGACTGCTTCAGAAACTCGCACGAGTGCGGACAAATATGACACTTTTTAGCTGCTTCCAGATTCCTGTTAGACTCTACATTCACGTTATCGTTCTGATTGGAGTCCAGCTCCGGTGGGGGACCGTTCCTCGTGCCATCCGTTCCTACGTACCCGGTGAGGGTGACTTCGGTCGGCGAGCGCAGCTTGTTACTTAGCTTGTACTTGGTCATTTTAGAATATTATTATGAAATTGGTGGCACGGGACATTGTATAAAAAATATTATAATCACAGCACTTTTTTCATCACAGCTTATCACGGTAGAGTAGAAATGTTACGATGGATATTAGTGGACACGAGAACGACGTGACCGTTCGTACGCGCGCTGACGAGTGGCGCGGAGACGCCGCGGTCGGCAGCCGGTGGTGGCGGAACTGTGACGGCTGGTGGCGGCACGCAGAGTACCCACAAGCGGCTCAGCCTGAAACATAACTGTGAAAATTATTCATTTTCTTTATTGTTTTGTTTGCTCTATTAGTTTATAGAATAGTAGTTTGTTATGAAAGTGACGGCAACTGTTTTCTTTCAATATTGTAAAATGCTTTCGTTTTTACAAACTTATTTTTCTTCCAAATATGTATATTGCATTTAATTAATATACCAGTCTCTGATTATATAGGTACCTACCTAGGTACAGTGTGTAAAAAGTAATTTATTATGGTTTATTGAATTGAAATAAGTAAAAATAAAAATGATCCTTATAAAAAAAAGTACCTATGGTAGATCATTCCATTTTTGAAATCATTTATTACCTGAATAGCTTTTAAACAATACTTCTAAATAGACTACTTACGAATAATAAGCAAGTGTACTGAAAATGTCATGTCACTGTATCCTGTTTCAAATAATTGTCATGTTTTTTTTGTTATCGATATGGCTTTTTGTCACGGCACGTTTCCGCATTTTTGTTTACATAATTGAACACAGTAACATAAAAAACATATTTATTGCAAAAAGTACCGCCCGAACAGGGACTTGAACCCTGGACCCTTGGATTAAAAGTCCAATGCTCTACCGACTGAGCTATCCGGGCCTCGAATTTCGCAATCCAAATTTGGTTTCATATAGTAGTTCAGCTCATTTTGTGGGACAACGGTTTTTGTACTTGGACAAACATCAACTTGTACGTGAAATGGTTTAGCGGTGGTGAAAGACAGTTGGAGTGATCACATTTTACAAAAATATACTTTGTCTAGCAAGCAAGCTCGTACTATGAGTTAGTAGCCAACCCTGTTGACGGAGTTTTTAGGCCGCCTTAAGGCCTCCGTCATGGCTTCGGCTGAAAGAGCCGTAACCGTGGCCATAGTAAGTAACTGTAAAATGCTTACTTATATTATTTTCATGCTTCTTTACCTCAGTACCTAGGTAGGTATACTTATTCATAACAAAAATACGTTACTAATCAATTTCATTTCTTTATTTCCTACTTTATCAGCGTGTAACCATATTACCTATAAATACCTAGTGATGTGGTACTTTTAGCGTATCATCAATAAGGGTTGGCCGTGTTACGACGTAGTTTGAACATGTAGGTACTCATCTTGTACGCAAATTCCCATTGTTTGATCGTAAAAAAGTGAAACAACCGTTGGAACTATTTGACGGTTTGAAAAAAAAAGCCGGACGTAGAAATCATAAATGACGTTTAGATTAGACCCCGCGTTGACTACTTATGATCGGTCGATAGTTTGGTCAGGTCAGGCTGCTATTATAGTGTAAACTGGATCATAACTACATCGTTGCAATATGCACAATTTGCGCATACTGATTACTAACCTAACCTAACTACTAAACTAAAAAAACAATATTCTTGGACATAACACACAACGCCCTCTAGTTCCAAACTAAGCAGAGCTATGGAAACTAGATTGCTGATTTTTTTATCGACCGATAAAGTCTTTAGTTTGCGATGCGTTGGTATCGAGTTGCGGATGACGTAAGCCTCTTACGTCACAGCTGGACAGTAGTGCACCAGACCAAGAGGTCATTTTGGCCCACACCCGACAGTTAAATGTCTAGCTGAAGTGACAACCTATCTGTAGTTCTGGACTGGTCACTATCGTCGGCCATTTTATGCAGGACAAAAAAAAGACGGATAGCTGACAGCCCTACACGACAATTTACCCCTATGAAGAGGGTGGTTCAAGGCCATTTTCGGCATAGTGGTATTATTATGCCGGGATGTTTGTTGAGTGGAATCAAGTTCATTGAAGGTGCACCAGGTGCACTGCAGAGTGTTTACTATGAGACTAGATGTTGTAAATACTGGGTTAAAGCTTTTTTTATGGTAGGTACCTTACCTAAATGTCAAATTCAAAAGTATTTGAGCCCAAACGTACCTACTAGTGACCTCAGAAAAATTCCACTATTCTCATATAGGTAGTTCCATCATCAGTTCAGCTCCAAGATTCCAAATTGTCATCCAAACTATAGAATATCAACTTAGCTTGAGGGTCTGTTCCACTCGACCGAGCCTCAGTCGACATTCTGCTGGTCATGTCATGACAATACAAACGGCTAAACACCATCTTGATCATAAGACAATGCTGGCTATAATTCCCGCGTACGTCTTTAATGTCTAATGACTAGCTTCCTGAAATATCAAGGAGATCTGCTAAATTAAACGTTTTCTAGAATCTTTAACCAGCTCTTAAAACCAGTGACTCATGTAACTTCATGGTAGAAATAATTAATTTAGACTGAAAAATTTGAATCCTTTACATTTAAAACAATTAAATGAAAATACCTTCCTACCAGCCAAGTTCGAGTGATTCACCACAAGTAGGTACACTATGTAAGTACATAGATAATACATAATAGGTTGAGGTGACCAACAAGGAGAAAGAAGAATTTCATGCAGATGGTACAAAATATTTATTGAAAATATTTATAAAAAAAATATATAATTTATTTATGATAGAGTAGAGATCATATAGGTGCCTACGTACGCATTCGTAATATTAGGTAAATATAGGACATACCCAGCGGTATAACCTTTATAGGTAAGTATATTTATTATATAGTACAGTAAGTAAGTGCCTTCTGATTTGGCCACCTGTCGGCATTGGGGTGTGATTGGTGACCTGGATTTTTTTGGCGTCACTGTGACCTTATAAAGTGCTAAATACCTAGTAATTAGTCAAGTATCCGGCCAATAGACCTTCAGAAGACTAAATTAAGTTTCACCGGATCAACTGTCAATATTTTTATTAAATTAATCGAGTAATGAGTAAAAATATAGGGCAAAGGCAAAGCAAGTTCCAACTGAACAATTTCATTATCAAAGATTTCAGCTAAACTAGGCCCTTTCGTCAGCGTACTTGGGCCTGTATGCTCAAGTACGTCATTTCGACAGACAATTTTGCCAATGTCAAGTGTTAAAATTGTAATAAATAAGTCAAGTCAAGTCATTTGTTAAGTCGGCTGTCGTTTGTTTTGAAAAGAAAATGGTTAATTTTCTCTTCAAAACCTAACACGAATTTTCACATTCAGAAAAACCACTTTACACACATTTATTCCAATGGCTCACACTTTATGTTACGACCTAAGTATTATTGGTTAAAATTCCACCAAAATTAAACAACAATACTCACAATAACACAAGAAAAACTATTAAAATAAAAGTGCTATGTGTCGTTTCAAAAAATGACAAAACTCGTGTCCCTATTCCTCCTTCGTTTAACGTTTAACGTGTTGGAAGTCGCATTAGAAGTATAACTTCAAAAACCTACTGCTTTCAATGCCAGTCCTAAATAAACGGTTCGAATCATATTTTAGGGCTCAAATTAGTTTCGATTTGGTCGGAAAAGGAGATGACGTTAAATAACGATTAGCGGAAGTGCCAAGGCTGCCATGTTTCCGCGTTTCCCGCCAATTATCCGTGAAATGGCGGCACCGTGACCACAAAATGGCCGTCGTATGTTTGGGTGCTAATTGTGTGAAACAGGAAGCTAGAAAAAATGGAGTAGGCTTAAGTATTTAAGTACCTACTTACCTAAATAATAATAAAGTGCTTACACGCAATCATGAAACCACCGCTGAAATTAGCGTAAAATCTGTAAATACCTACTATTATTATTTCTAAGTGCCTGCTATAATAATAATAATAATCACCTAGGTACCTACTTGTAACACGGTATAATCACACAGTTATACTAAAAATATTACTCTTTTCAATGGTGTCGATTCTGTTGTTGCATTTTATTTGACGGCGCTTAAATTATAGCCGTCTTTTACATTTCAGTTTATGAGAAAGGGAAGGCAACATTTTTAGCGTTGTCAAAGTAGGTTTGAAATAATGTAACAACAGAATCAACACCAAAACCGCCTTCGATAACTACGTAAGTACAATTAGTTTATTTTTGGCTAATATTGTAACAAAGTATGTTTATTACAATCGTCAAAAAACATTCATTTTAGTAGTAGTCCAAGAGAGCGCGTTGAAGTCTTTTGAATGACAAAAAAAATCTACGCGCTCTCCGGGCTCCGAGCAAGTAGGTAGGTACCTACCTACCAAACTTCTTAGTTTTTCACAATTCTAACTGAATGATACAAATAATATTACAATATTACAATCTGATAATATTACAATCTGTAACCGAATAAACAAAGACTGACTGTCTTCAATATTGTTGTCTGTAGTAGTCACTATAATATTATTGCAAATGCTGTGCATGCCTGTAATTGGCACACATTTTATACAATAAGGTTTTCAAAAGTGATTATTGTAACCTATGTGCGCTGGTGGCGTTGCCTATTGAATAAATAAATAAATATTTTCTACTCAAAGTTTAGATTTCATGAAAAAAAATCAGTGTTATTATTACCTATATTGCACTACGTAGTAGGTTTAATCGCAAGTATAGGTTAGGTGTCGCAAGTGTACAGCGGGTTTACGAGTTGGTGGACATTGCCCATGCCTTTATTTTTTCACACAAGTAGGTACATACCTACAACTATTTTATTTTATTTCTATTATCAGAATATGACACACAGGCCACAGGCTCTCCTGCTGTGCTCGGTAATTTGTCTTATAACTATTATACCTAACTCGATATAGGAAAGCTCAAGCAAGTAGGTAATGGGCGCAGTAGTTTGGGAATGTAATGCCATCTCTCGATAAGTTAACCAACTAAAAAGTAATAGCACTATCTAGTGGCGAGTAGCGTTACTAAAATGTTTCGCTTAGCTTATTTACATCATCCATTTTAGTTCTTACTAGAATCATTAGGTGGCAGTTTGACTAATTTTATTTTATAATGCCATCTATCGTTAAGAAAACTAACTAAAACAAACATCTCTGCCCGCACCATCTAGTGGCGAGTAGTATTACTAAAATACATATTTTTTAACACCTGTGCCGAATTAGTTTTTACAACTGTCGCTAGATGGCAGTTTTACTAATTTTAATTCCAAAATTTGTTTTTTTTTATTATTTTAGCAGTTGGTTTTTTACGAATTATTTTTTTAAGAAAAATTTACCAAATAAAGTACAAAGTGCTCAAAATAGTCCCAAAACTTTCCTGAGCATGGCTCTCGTCTTTAAATTCATATAATTTTATTCTTTTCACGCAAATAAAGTAAGTGTAACCTCGTTGCATGCAACCTTCTGCCGCAAGGCGCAAGTTCTAGGCTCTTACTCATCACAAAATAAATTACAATGCAGGTCATCTTTTCTGCTCCATTCATTATACCTAGGTTACTAGTATACCTAGTATTGTATAATCTTTGTCTAGGTACATCTTGTTTTGAGTCTCGGAGTCGTGTTGGTCAAGTTTTTTCATACAACTAAATAATGTAGTCAAAGTCAAAGTAAATTGTAAAGTAAAGTATAACAAGCCGATGGCCCACCTGATGTTAAGTGGTAATAACTGCTTATAACGATGTGGTGGATACCTAATAATCTTTGGGTCTCTGTTGATTGAATAATAAAGCGTCCGGAATGGCGAAATGATTGATAGAGTAGGTGATTAATGGTACATACTGTGCCAACATTTTTTTTAATTTAACCTAAATCGTCCAATTGCTTGGCAAAGGTCTCCCCCAAAGACTTCCAATGTTCTCTGTCCCGACCTTCTTCCCACCATCCTCTTTCGAAGGCGTCTAGTTCGTCGCGCCAACGCCAATATTTTAATATTTTTTTATATACATAATATGTTCTAGGTAAGGTCCATCTGCGTCTCGAAAATGTTCGATTAGTTAGTCGTTACCAGATAGATAATCGAACTAGTAGGACTGGATGAAATAAACACCATCTTGGGGCTGTGCGTGATATAACAGTAGCCCAGTCTACTTAGCCTAGAAACTTCGATGACGGCAACCACCGCTGCAAGATCAAAACAAAAAACCTTGCACCAACCTTCCTGCAAGTTCTAGGCTCACAAATTACGATGCTGGTCATAATTTCAGTTTAGCTGAACACCTTGTGGTGACCTCAGGGTCCTCAGGCGAGGCCCGCGAAGGCATCTTTAACTTATGATTAGCAGGCATCGCACGGCGCAAGGGAAACCAGTGGCGCTCGCCCGTGGGGACTTCACACTGCCTTCAACGTTCATACAGAGTTTTGGCCACTAACATTTTTCACGATTTCCATTCTCTAGCAGTATTGTACAAAAGTCCATTATATCGGAGAAAGAGAGAGAGAGAAAGATATTGCATTGAGAGAGGGCGGGTCCTGCTACCATTTTATATCTTGGATTTTCATCTGTTCTCTCTTTTAGGTTGAGTTGAGTGAAATAAAAAAACAAGTTTTGCAGTGTATTTTACCTATGGTATTTCCAAAATTCTATTCCTAAAAGTATGTTTTATTTTATTTTATTTTGCAAATGTTTTATTTCATAGTTATTCATAAACTAAGTAAGTAATTCAATAAATTCTCACTGGTTTTCGGTATAGTATTCATAAGATGCGTAGCAATGTACTACGCCGTAGACCTGCGTAGACCGATTTCGTAGTATTACTTTCTTGTAAATCATGTAATAGTTTTCTGCGAAGCGCAATGCATTGCATCCATCATTCTGAGTGCCTTTTACTGCACCAGCACAGAAACGTTTCAAACCTGAAATCAGCGATACTTTGCGGCAGATATATGTACCTAGTAGCATCTAGCAGTTCTTCCTCGGATGTGCTATTTCACAAGGTGGGTAAAACGAGTTTTTGGCCGAGATATTATGACGTCACTATTCAAAATCTCTGCAGAACTAAGCTTATGGTCTCTTGGTAGCTGGAGCTTTTTGTATGATTCTTCTTAAAAAAAAATGCTATTATTTGTTACATAATTTGTAAGGTGAGTTTTACGGCTAGTGTAAATGGGTTCTTACAATAAGGATGATTGTTACATAAGGCCAGAACTGGTTTGATGTTGAACTCTATTCTGTGTTGAAGGAAAACATGAATTTGTGACGTATCAGAGGAAGTGCTTTGTTTAGTGTTACCTAATGAGAAGAATGATCTAAAGTTAATTAAGTATACCAATAAATACACAATTTTTAATGTATTTGGGAAAAAATAAGACCTACATAAATTTTTAACAAAAGGAAAAAAGAAGACAGGGAATTGCGTCCTGTCACTAAATTCACTCTCCTTTATTTATTTTTTTGGACTAAAATAAAAGCCTTGAATTAAATATACTTAGTGTTATCTCGATTTGTTTCATCGATCACCATCTAAAAATACTGGTAGTAACTCTGGTCTGGTGGTTGTCCCTACAGTGTTTGCTATACTTTCATCAGAATTTATAGTTTTGATGCAAATTATTGGATCCATCAATCCTAGACCTCAATATAAATAGAAGTATTTACTTCAACTAGACATTACAATTAAGTAAGTAGTTAATTTTATGAATATTTTACTAAATCAAATACAATCAAACAAGAGCCAAAGTTCCGTGTCATCTATAAAAACTTGAATATCGTGGAATTAGTGAAATTTTTGCTGTCGAGTGTATTTAAAAAGATTAAACATTGTTAGTTAATCATTCGTACCTACTATATTATTATGAAATATAATTTTTATTCAAAGCTTTATGGAAATACAGTGAATAAAATGATGAAAATGATCATCTATTATAATTAGTTTTGTGTAGGTAAGTACATAGTTTAATGTACAGTGGGTTGGCCATTGGCCAGGTTTGCTGTAAAACCGACAATCGTTTGATCAAACTAATACTTTGAGTGGAGTCTGCGTTTAGGCAAGCGTAGTATAAGACGCCCTCTAGCTAGGCGGGCGATGTGACGATCTGCCAAATGTAGCGCTGACACTGGATGAGAAGAGCCGAAGTCCGGGCTCAGTGGCGCGTCTTGGGAGAGACAGTAGTAGTACTGATACTGAAAGGGTGTAAAAAAGGTTTCTGCAACGTTCACGTAGCTTCTTACTTACTCTTATGTACTTGTAGACAGGGAGTGAAAGTCTACAAACCACTGCCTACGTGACAAAAAGGTACAAAGTGGGACCCCTGTGACCGAATGACCAAGCAAAGGTTCATTCACTGATAGCTGAGTTGAATGGTTAGACTATGAGTCAAATTCGTACTAGATAGCCCGTAGGTATCTAAGTACTCGTGACTATTGCTGTGGTAGAGTAACCGCAGGTTTGATGATGTATGCAGTGTTAGAATCACCTATTAAATTCATACTTGCATATCTAGGGTAAGCCCAAGCCCAAACAATTCGGGTCTACTTAGAAGGTGAATCTCAATTTGTCAGGGAAAACCTTAATTAGCTGGATCACAGATCATATAATACTATACTAGGCTAGATTATTAAACCCCTACCAAAATCCTAGAGTTGCCAAGTATGCTGGTATGCTGTTGAGCCTATGGGATTATGAGGTACGTTGAGATGTCATAGCTCAGTCGGTTAATAACTCTGCCTTCCGTGCTGTGGGTCGTGAGTTCAATCCCCACTGAGAACAAACATTAATTGTGTGTGGAAAACATAAGATGCTTGTTCTATGTAAAAAAACCTATTTATGAATTCTATCAGCAATCTAGTTCCCATAGTACAAGCTTTACTTAGTTAGAGGCAAGAGAGTGTTGTCTGAAATGTCCAAGTATATTTATTAAAAGTACCTAGGCTTGCGCAGAATCTATAAAATCCTCTCAAAAGCCTTTAATAAGAACTAATTTAATCAGAATATAAATCTTCGATAGAGGCACACATATTTATATAACTAAGGCCCTACCAAATACTACCAATTACATACAGTAATATACGGTACTATCCGTCGCCCGCGGCGTTGCTCGCTTTCTAGACCCTTTAGAGTGCGACTTTTCAAAATTCCTTTCTTAGTGCACCCCTATAAAAGGATACCCTCCAAATGTCATACCTCTAGGACTTATAGTTTAGGCTGTGCGTTGATTCTCTGTCAGCTTCAAAAGAGTTTTATATGTATATATTGATATACTTTGAACTAGACTACGTGACGTTAAGTAGTTACGTATTGTAAGTAACTATAGGTACAAAAGTAAACAAAAGCTGAGCTCCTGATTATTTGTAAACGGCTTACCAATTAATTTAAATAAGGCACCATATCTGGACTTTACCTACTCTGGTTATTCCATTTGATATTATATTATATTTATAGTTATTATTATATGTCATTGTTCCATGTTTCTAGTCGTTCCACTACGCTTTTTATCTATAGGGGCTGTATTTGCTATTTTATGAAGTTTTCTTCACTGTTACACCTATTACAGGATTATTTAAAAAAAAAAAAAATTTTGTTATATGTATATTATTGAAGTTATTTTATTGACCTATTGATCAATAGGAGTCGTTTAAAATAAGTGGTTTCTAGTAAATTTTTGCTTAACACATACGAACCGGGGACCTGTTCATTTTGGCAGAGATTTTAGTCTAAAAGAGATGACGTCATAACTCGGCTGAAAACCACCAGAGGTGAAACGAGTTGTTGACGTGATCTCTATTAGAGTAAAATTTCTGCCTAAATTAGTAAAATTTTTTGTTCTTTGTTAAGTCTATGAAACCAACCAAGTTGACGCATTCACACATCTTTTTTAATTTAAGTATTTTTTATTCAAAGTGGCCAGAGATTTCTCGAGTCGAAAGTCAAAACAAATGCACAGACTCGGGGCTCTGGTTGCAAGTTGATCTCTGAAACAAGTTTAAAAAACACAAAAGCTTCATAAAGTTCCATGCCTCGTACTAAACGAGGTGTTTACCACCATGTATGTACGAGTACGTGGTACTAGTACAATCAGCTCGGTATTATTAATAGGTATGGCAACATGACCACTAATTAGTACGAGTATTATCTCTGGATGTAATGACGCAGGGCAAACCCAGTTAGGTAACTATTTTATTTTAGTAATTAAAACAGAAATATATATAAACAGAATTTTATAGAATAAAGATAATTTTATACTACTAATTAGTTTTTTCTTTATTTCTATTTATAAAGTTTTAGAAAAGAGGAATGGGAATAGGAACCGGGTAGGTAATCTGATTCTTCTTCTTCTTCTATACCAATGGCCTGCGGCGCGATCGGTGTGTTGCCTTGCTGCCTGGCAGGTTTTCTGAACT
This sequence comes from Eulithis prunata, assembly GCA_918843925.1. Lineage (NCBI taxonomy): Eukaryota > Metazoa > Arthropoda > Insecta > Lepidoptera > Geometridae > Eulithis > Eulithis prunata. The sequence goes on along the minus strand of OU974014.1, from coordinate 425,587 downwards.
GTTTTCATACTAAATCATAGGTATTCTGTGACTAAATAGTGACATTACAGCATTTCAGCGCGTTTTTTGTCGTCAAAAGCTTCGTGTTTTCGTATATCTGTAGCCACGTCACTTGACATTATGCTGGGCAGCGAAAGCAGTTCAGCTTGCGATACGGGGCCTGTGACCGTCATTTCGACAGACAATTTTGCCAAAAAATGGAAAAAAAGGATATAGGTGCTCGGTGGGAAAAAACTAACAACTTTATACTGCAAGGCTATTTACTCCCAAAATTCATACCTACACAAAAGCTGAACAGTAAGCTATTTCAACAAGCATTTGCTAGCGCAGTGCTGGAATCCGTCTCTAAAGAACCCTCTACTTTGTTTATATATTCAGGGGTAGTCTCATAGCGAGGATACAAGACATCATAAATACAGACATATTTTTGTAAGCCTGTGTATTTTGTGTTGGCATGTAACCACAAGTGACCATGTTATTTTATTATTGAATAATTTGAATTTGAATTTGAACGGGTTCAGCCTTGTGGTATGCTAAAGGTTCATCTCAGACAGATTGACGACGAATGACGAGTGTTCGAGATAGTGCTTGTGGAAGTCTAGGATTTGTAACAAGAGTAGGTACACAAAGTACTGAAAAGCTTTACTCATAATACATAATATTAACACCCAGACACAGAACAAACATCTACGTTTGCCACATACAAATGTTTGTTCTCGGTGGGGATCGAACCCACGACCCACAGCACGGAAGGCAGAGCTACAACCGACTGAGCCGTGACGCCTGTCACAAATCTGTATGTAATTACATCAGAATATGTTGCATGCAGGACCAACATCTAAAGAGACCTTATGAAAGCCCAATAGACCCAAGACAAGTCTTGGCGTAAAATAAGGACCCAATGAGAACAGGGGACAAAGTAAGTGGCAATTATGTAGTTCTGTTCTTTTTCCTACCAAACTTGAGGAACTTGGGAATGCTTGGGCAGGCTTGGGCACACTTCTGGTTCCAGGTGGTGATGATCTGCAGCTTCAGTTATATTTAGAAATGCTCTTCCTTATTATTTCCTAGTTTATTACAACCATGGTTTTCCTCAAGTAGATACAAGTGTTGTGCTATTTTATTTGAATAGAGTAGAAAAACACATTCTTTGCAGCTATGACGTGGGTAGATGTAGGCTTTTAACGAATGAAATATTGATTGCTCAATGGAATAAAGAATAACTCTTATAAATTGTATGAAAACATTGTGTTGTATTAATTTTAGAATTTATTTTTTTGTGCCATCTTCCTTTTAATATAAAGCAATGTGGATGTCAAACACATCCTTAGCAACGTAACTTAGCTCTGGTGGAAAAAACACTCTTACCTATTGACTCCTTCTCTTGGAGTATCTAACTTTCTAAAGTAGGTACTTACTTGTAACAACATAGTAGTTAAAAGTGTTTTAAGCAATACTGAAAACAGTTATAAACTCAGGCAGGTCACAATATGAGAACAAAAAATATATAATTAGATATTCATAATTACAAGGAAGGTTTGCTGGAAGAAAACTCTTTACTTTAGCTCGCCTTTGTACATAACTTTAGCAACAGCATTCTATTTTCGTTTTGTGTACAAAAAAGAAAAGAAGATCATTTAGAATCATATTTAAACTAAATAATTCTAGATGCCAGTGTCAAAGTTATTTTGTAAAGAAATCAACTTTCACATGTTCTAGATTATAACATTCTCACGGTAGAGCCAAATGACGTGGATTTCTAGATGAGATGACACAACCTGTACCTACTTGTATTTCACCCACACACGTGAGCTTCAAATTGTCTTCATCTTTATGACTTGGACCTGGGTTTACCCAAATGAAAGTTGGTTCTACAAGCTCAAGCTTGAGGTGAATTTAAAGTACATAAGAATCATGTGTGTTAAACTAGGTTTTTAGAGTTAGTTTATCAAATAAATACAGAAATCCTTTATATGTGTGCGAATATTTTTTTATCATAGGTACTTAACTGGATGCGTGTACCAGAAAAAAAAAAATCCTTGGACATATCACACAACGCTCTCTAGTCTCAAACTAAGCAAAGCTGGTACAAAGGAACTAGATTGCTAATAGAATACTTATATGTATATAATAATTATGACGTCACACCGTCTCTACTTTACCATCTGAGTTTTGATGACGTTGCAGTCACCTGCTGGGCTAGCCCCACTGTTTTGTATAATCTGGTGACGTAAGATCAAGGATAAACTAAAGTAAGTCGCGTGCGCGGAAGGGTTTACCAAATGATGTGGTTTATAATACTTAGTTCAATTTATAAGTTTAAAAACGGGAAAAACTTACTTTAAATTGATACGCCGAAATTAAATGGAATGATTAATTTCACTAAATGATGATGATGGCAGTTCATGGGGTGTGTTCTATTGATCGTAAACACCACAGAAAAGCAAAATACGCAATGTCGTGTAAGTGGATGACGTGTTTTTTCGAGTTATTCTTATTTAGCTGCCAAAGTACTGAACTGATTTTGATAAAAAAAATATGGGACTAATCTGGAAGATACTTTTTTTTTTAATCGTAAATTACGGAGTTCTGCGGTAATAAACATAAAAAAAAACAACCGAATGAGAACCTCCTCCTTTTTTTAAGTTGCTTTAAAATTATATAGTTCAAAGTATGTTTTCCCAACAATGTCCTTCTTCTTCTTCTTCCTGCCTTTATCCTACTAGGTGCGATCGGTTCATGTAGTTTCCTAACAATTTTGTCAGTACAATTTGGAAGGCCGTCTCACGCTTTGCCTTACAATCGTGGGCACCGCTAGATAATTTTAGTTCCGCAAGCCAGTTCTGCAAGCTAGGATACTAACTCAAGATACTCAAGTGCTAGTTGATCCTCAGACACAGTCGGTCTTATTCCAGAACGGGGACTAAAGAAAGTCACGGTTTAAACGTCAAGGTTTATACAACCCGGCCGAATTAAGCGGTATAGCGCGGGAAGTATCGAGTTCCGAACCAGGTGTCATGTTAATTCGCCCGGGTTATATAAACCTTGACGTTTAAACCGTGACTTTCTTTAGTCCCCGTCCTGGAATAAGACCGCACATCTCTTTAGCCAGGATCTCACAGTCTTAAGAAATAATATCTTAAAGATACCATCGAACTTGAAGGTCAGTGGCGTGCAGCCAAACCCACATTATTTGGCTACTGTCCACGAGGACAGCGCAATCCCTGGCGAGGTTACAAGAAGTCTACCAGCAGTTTTGTTATCTGAATGGCTCTGTGGTAGATTAACCAGCTGAGCCGCATAGTTCGGGTTCGTTTCTATGGTTCACTATAGGCATATCACTGATTGATATCATTGAAAAGTTCGTGGCGTAGCTTGCCTATTCAATCTCTACCGATTATCTAAGTCACGGATCATAATACTGTACCTATCTAAGTTGAACGACGTTCTGCGCGGTCATTATTTGGGCGGGTGATCGTTAGTGGCGTACATCTGAGCGCTTCCACTGTAGGTCCCGGCTCTAGCAGTCGTTAGGCCACGACGGAGGCCTTAAGGCGGCCTAACAACTCCGTCACTAGTCGAACCACTAGCTTACGAGCTTGCTTGCTTACTGATGGATGTTCGTAGAATGTAACCGTAGAAAAATAAGAAATATTAGTTACCAAATTGCATCCACAGAAAAATTATTACAAGGCACAACTGCTTGTCGGTGGTTATAAGTACTTCCCCGGACAAACTAGCACTCTACGTGCTCTGAATTAATACCTACGAAGGTGGGTAACCTTTTATTTGTTGCTACTACCGTAGCAAATAGTTGACATTCGTGGTGGTACCCTAATGCCATTTCAAAGTACACTGCATGACAATACGGTTGCGTTCTTATGTAGAGTTATTGCAGCCCGAGCATTGTAACGAAAGTACGAATAAAACATTGCCAATGTTTTTATTCGTGCTACAACCTCTGGTTTGAGGTGATGTTCTGTCAAATAAGGAAGGTTGACTTCTTCAGAGTAAAGTTCTTCCCCCAACTGTGCATGCTTGGTTGATTTATAGCTTGAGTACGTGGTATCACAGTTGCTAGTCTATTGAGTTCTTGAGTTTGGAGATTATCTTGTGGTAGAGCCACGTAGAGGTCTGTTTAGTTTACTAATAAATAACCCTTCGGTAGACTCCAAATTTTCATACAAAGTCAGGAGGCAACCTATGCTTACACTTAACGGGACACTGTTAGTGCCTGGGACAATGTTTAGATGGAGTAGGCTTGCCCAGCACCTACACCATCCACTCAGCCTAGTCAGACATATCCACAGGAAAGACATCACACATACTCCGCACGGATTGACGATGTCTTTCATAAAAAATAAGTCCTGTAAAACCTTCCCTTAACAACAACATTGTGAAGGTCACAAACCATCAGAAGATGACGTGGTCTCAAATTTTGATCCTGGATCTAGTAGATGGAGGACTATCCTGTTCATAATGCTTTGACGTCACAGCTTGGTCAACGACCCAACCAAGAAAGGACCAGTAGCTACAGTTTTGTTTTGAAACATCCACACTGCCTTGTAAGACCCGTTTATTAAGTATTATTTTTTGTGTACGTTACATACCTACGGGTAGGTAGGTATGCAAAATCACGAACCCAGTCGCAGGTAGCTTGACGCACATTGACCTTCGTTTTTGAAACTGGTACCGAGTAGGTATTATAAATCAGGATTTTTTATAATAACAACTGAAGCTGGTTCTGCCACTTCTGCGACGTAGTTTGGTAGTTACCCGCCGCCAAGGTCATTTGTGTTATGCTATGGCGTGTGTGTCTAGACTCCAGCATGCCACTTCATTTGATGACTTGTCGAAAATATAAAAAAACTAAACAAAAAACCTCAAGAATTGACACAAAATCAAAGTCGGATATTTACGAGTAGGTATGTATAGGTATCATATTTTCAACAAAATAATTTATTTAATTTAATGACTTCACATTATGTGTTCACTTGGGATTTTTGAAATAACTTTGGTACAATTACAATGGACATCAACAGTTAAAAACAATATTCATAACAAACGTGTTTTTCAAAATAAATATTTATTTATCTATGGTAGGTATGAGGAAAACGAGGCACATAACATCACCATGGATTGTACCTACCCTCTGTATTTATAGGTAATCCACGTAGGTATGATTTTTCTAAATAAATAATTAATAAATATTCATGGACATATCACACAACGCTCTCTAGTCCCAAACTAAGCCAAGCATGGACTATGGAAACTAGATTGCTGATAGAATACTTATATACTATTTTTTATGATGTTAAAAGTTCTATAGGAACTTCGTTTCAGCTTAGAAAAGCACCAATCACTAACCAGCTCCGTACTGCCCCACCCTGTTGGAGGGGCAGAGTACACCCCATGTTTTCGGTTTCTCTACGATGATTGTTACACTAGTTTTGGTGGGGCAAATCTCTACACGTCCACTCGACAAATGGTGGGGCAAATAACGAAGCCGAGGGATTCCACTTTCCACTTTCTACCTCCATCGCTCGTGGTTAGGCTTGCTTAGTTAATCTTCACCGATTATCTAAGTCAAGCGACATTCGTCGCGGTCACTATTTGGATGGGTCCCGGCTCTAGCAGTCGTTAAGCCATGACGGAGGCCTTAAGGCGGCCTAAAAACTCCGTTACCAGAGTTGGCCACTAACTCATACGAGCTTACTTTACCTACATCGCTGCGCATCGTCAATTTATATTATATAGGTACCTATTTACATAATATAAATTGTATAAATCGGTTTTCTGGAAGAAATTGCAGTGGGCGATATGACCGCCAAATGTAAGACAATTTTTTCGTAGCTCTTATGCTAAGTGCATAATTTTAGTTCACAATAAAGAATTTTTTTATTATTTTTTGTTTTAAACTAAATTATTGTAAAAATTCAGTCTTTCATGTGCATATACCTTGGAACATGTAGGATGTATGTATGTAACGAGGACTAGCATGTAGGCTACTTTTTATCCAAAAAAACTAACACGACCAAAGCTATGAACTGGACGCAGGCGAAATCACGGGCGAATACTAGTTTTCAATACGCCAAAGTTTAAGCTGAGGAGGGGAGAGGAGGGAACCAGTGTAGTTTCTGATTCACTGCCATTTTGAGAAAAAAAATACTTGTTTACCTATACAAGCCGCAAAACAAGAACAGCGCTATAGCTATAATACGTACTTATTTGATTACATACATATTCTGCATTTTTGTAAAAAAAAACTTGCGTCACAGGATGCCGTGCAATACTTAGCATTATTGACTTGATTTAAATAATAAACAAGGCCTTTGCATCTAATCTAGATGATTTATACAGCGTCAGGGGCCACTATTTACTCATACCCCAACAAACGGGACGGTGTAGTTAGTACCTGGTACTTGATTAAAAAAAAAAAAAAAATTAAATATGACTTTTTTTTTTCGTAGATCAAAAAGTTACGTTAAAACTCTTTAGCCAAGATTTTATTTTGACATTCGTCTGGGTAGGTTAAAAATCCGTCAAACTCACAACTTTATTTTGTCAACCCATAGTCGGTCAAAAAGCAGCCTGTTTACACGTAGAACGCACATAACGTTCAATATCACGTAGTGGCAAACCCGAAGATTATCAGCAAGGTGAGGCTTCTAGTTTCACTAACTGCCCATTACTGTGCGTATAAAAAACAATGCGCAAACAAATACATGTTCGCAGTGAAGTTTTGAGGTTACCAAAGCAAACGAACTTGTAGCTCGATGTGTTCCAAATATTATATTCCAGATGTAAGAAATCTCTACCAGCGGGGATTTCAATTTTTTTTTCAGAAATATTTTCTGTATTATATCTGTAGCTCGAGGTTTTGCCAATGTCATATAATACTAAGGTATTAAAAAAAGCTCAACGAGACAAATGACAATCGGATACGACGAATCAAGACAAGTTACAAACGATTTGAAAACAACTAAGTAACTACATGAAATCTTTTGTCGGTGCTTATGATTTGAGTACATCTTATTATCACTGACTGTATTTCTATAGTCTTTCACGCAACAAAGACCCATATGAAAGACTAGCCGTCGCCCGCGGCGTTGCTCGCGTTCTAGACCCTTTAGAGTGTGACTTTTCAAAATTCCTTTCTTAGTGCACCCCTACACTACCAGCGCTGCTCCATGTATGTGGGGCAGCACATGCTGAGATCAACCTGTTTAACCGCACAAGGGTACTTATAGAACGGGACGGGGACTAACTAGCATCATTTTTATTTTGTTTTTTTGTGTTCTAATCTATTGTATCTATGTGTTGCTATGTGTTTTGTTTGTACCCTTTGGGGGTTGAATAAATGTTTTCATTTCATTTTCATTTTTTTTTTTTACACTATATAAGGATACTACCCTCCAAATATTTCATACCTCTAGGACTTATAGGTTAGGCTGTGCGTTGATTCTCTGTCAGCTACAAAAGAGTTTTATATATATTGATGATTGATTGTTAATATTGTTATGGAGAAAATATTTGGAGGGATCAGAAAAAAAAACCAGTTTATATCCATTTGTCTGTTCACACGACTCACATGTCACATGTGAACCCAGTCTTATAGGTCAACGAATATGATTCAATTGATCATCTCATAGTATCAAGGAAAATTCGCACACCTCACCTATGCCTTATTCTACGTAGGGGCTACCCCAATATGTGTATAACTACTGTGTTTTCCTTTTCAATGACGTTTTTATACCTATTCTTAAGACCGAAGAAGTAGTAAGCGTTTTGACTTCGACCTTTGGCTTGGACTTTTGTCACAAAAACGCACTATATGCCACATGAGAGAGGGAATGCCAAGCACAAAAGAAATGCGAAACAAGGCCAGGATAAAGAAGAAGAAAGTCGTATATTCAAGCCTCAGAATATTGAGTAATCTGAGGTGCAGTCATACGTACTTACCTTGGACTGACACAGGCTTTTAAGAAGCCTAGCGCTCCTCTCGGCATGTACTTCGTTATCTTTCACACTTGTTTACGTAATTTGTCCACCAAGCCCATACACTTGTCAGCCGGGTACCTGGAACCGGTTACTCGGCAACCGGGACGTGTGAAAAGTCTAGTCATGAGGCTAAGAAGGGGTTATTCTCATCGACCCCACCGCCGGCCCACCGGTGGGCCAAGCTAGCGATTTTAAAGACAGCTTGGCGATTAAAAAGAGGTGGATATTTGTAAGTAGTTTGGTCTAACAACATCATCTAGCAGACTCACTGGTGATATGACAACGCAAAAAGTAATGCTACGGAGAGCTATGTATGCTAGTTAAAAGCTTCTAGCCGCCCTTGGAGATAAGAAACTGGATGACACCATCCACCTTGAGTAACTCATGTACTTACAAAATAGACAAAATACCAAAAATGTTTGTTAGAGCCTTGACAAGCGCATTTTGATCACAATCTGCACTTAGAGCGACATTGTTTGGGATAGCCATGACCACAGATCATATCCATGACTAAATAAATAACATCGAGACAAATAAGATCTTTAGCTAAACTATGCCAGCTCTAATAGTTTTTGAGATAATACGGTTTGTGACAGACGGACGAACGGACAAAGCAGCACCATAAGGGTTTCGAAACCCTACGGGATCGTAACCCTAATAACAACCGAGTCGGGGATGTTATTTACAAGACATGTTGCTCCTGAGTCTGTGTGTGAAGTGTATCATTATTTGTAAACCTCGAGTAGTCTAGTATTTAGTTGTTTATGTATTAGTCATAAAAACTCAAGGCGCTATAGTACCTACCTATCAAAGTAGCAAGCAAACTCAAGGTCAGACATTAGTATACAGCGCAAAAACTACGGATGCACAAGACAAACCGGTATACGAACCGTCATTTTGCATGATTCTCTTGGAATTTTGATTATTGTTTGTTTTTTTACAAACTGCTATAGTTTAGGGTGAATAAAGTAATATCGGCAGAAACTACATCGAGAAAAAAAAGAAAATATAAATAATATAAAATTCTTAGGTGTGAATAAAGCCAAAAGAATCACTTCATCTCAATGAAACTTCAAACTTAAAAAAAAGTGATGATAAATGAAGGAACTACCAGCATACGATGAACCTCGTAGCCAACGGTTGCTTTTGGTTTAGCAAGTTCAAGCTGTATCTACGAACACAAGCCTTTGATTTCAATAAAATATAGCCTATATTTCAATTAGAAAAAAGGGCTTTTGAATGGTATAAGTTTCATTGAAATTGGTCCAGTAGTTAAGGCGTAATCCGTAAACATACAAACAGACAAACTCGATTTTCGGAATCAGAATCGTTTATTTAGCTACGTTCATGCTACGAGGTTCATCATCATCGTATGCTGGTTGACACATATTTTGGCGGAAAGTTTCGCACACGTACCAAGTCGCGGGTATCAGCTAGTATATAGATAATTTTATAAGTGGCATGTCTGACTCGGATTACCTCTGCATCTTTTTTGCTCCTCAAAACAGAACCAGTAAAGTCGGGAATTAAAACATCATGGCGAAACCCGCGACTCCACACGTAGCATGGAGACCAGGCCGATAAGAGTATCACCTACTTATCTAATCAGCTTTTTGATTAGCACAAGGCAATTAGCTTACTAAGAGAACCACGTTTCAGGCACTTTGATAAAAAGTTGCCCTGACGCGTACCGAATTCGTCTAGAACATATTTTGCCGGCCAACATTTTATTGTACGTCAGAATAAATTGCTAGCTAAATATATTAAACTCTTTTGAAGCTGACTGACAATCAACGCACAGCCTAAACTATAAGTCCCAGTGGAGGGTAGTATCCTTATAGGTATAGGGGAGGGGTGCACTAAGAAAGGAATTTCGAAAAGTCGCACCCTAAAGGGTCTAAAATTAGGATCAAACATTTTAACCAAAAAATGTGTATGCTGCTACCACGCGAGCAAAACCGCGGGCGACAGCTAGTACTACTAACTCTGAACCAGAAATACTAGTTGGACGAGGAAAATTGTAACTTATCAATGAGAAGCATATGAGTAAGATTTTTCTCAGCAAACACTTATTGTAAATCTTGATACGTGTACGACACGAGCCAACTAATTGCAGCTAAACATTTTTTGCGGAATTTCTGAGCGTTATTTCCTTATGGATACTGTGTTATGATAATGATAACTTGTTTTGTAGTTTGATCGATAAATTACACAGAACATGCGACGTGAGAACTGTTTTTGTCCACAATAATATATTTAATAAGCATTTTTTGGTTTAGTTACAAGATAATTTGATAGCAAATTTTTTTCTTTGATTTGCAAATTTTCTTTGTTGATTTGGAATGACACTTATATGCCACATCGACGCAAATTATAGGCTCTTCTATTAAAATTTGATTCATGGGACTAAGTATAGTAAACCTAAGTAAGTATTCGCTAGCCTAGATAAGTAGATAAGCTACATACAAGTACAATTTTACACGTAATTAACCGTTAATAACCGTTAATCATTTTAAGCCCATAAATTAATGTTCATACCCACAAGGTTCCTCAGAAGGGTCTTGCAGATATTTTTTATTACGGACTTCTTATAACAGTCACCGTTATTTTATACAAAAGATTGACAAAAGAATAGCGCGTTGATGTCTTTTGCAGGGGGAAGTGGTATGCGCCTGCGCATTCGCAAGATATGCGGAAGAATTCTGCGATTACTCCTTATTATTTAATACCGATGCTAAATAGATATAAACCGTGTTGTAGATAGTTACGATAAATCGAAACCTGAAAAAATTAGTAACAAAGTTCTTAAGAACTCTTGAACTCGCGAAGTGGGTCAGCGTGAACGTGTGGTTTCAAATATTGCAAAAGTTTCTTATTTATTTTATGCAGTCTTAAAATGTTTACTTATTATATATTCATCTGAATATTATTATCTAGAAGCGAGGTCCGCAGTCCACACCCACTTTCTCGAATCACACCTTCTTTGCCCCACCACGCTTGGGCAGAGGGGGTTAGCCATCTTGGCCAAACTGTTGGTTTGCTGTATCCAATTTTAAAACTGCTTTTAAATGTATAGTTATTCCTTTAAAATGTGAGCTTATTAAAATAACCAAATGATAATCACTATGATATTCTGTAACAGACGTCACGGCTCAGTCGGTGTAGCTCTGCCTTCTGGGCTGTGGGTTGTGAGTTCGATCCTTCTCGACCGATTCGATCGACTTTCCTTGTGCACAGTAAAAAATCTAGAATGCAGTTTATACTCGTACTTATAACCTAGATATTAGTGGACATATAAGCTTCTTAAGTATAAAGTGGAGCGATGTTTCTATAATTACATAATCAGATTTCGAAATCGTAGATTGAGGATAACTTACATCTATTTCCAATAGGTTCATTGACCTTCTTATATAAAGTAGTTTTTTTTTACCCCATAAATATGTGTATTCTAACGGAGCTTATTTAGATTTGATATTTGAGAGGCCATTTTGTTCAAAACACTTGAGCGTTTGGGAGTAAATTTTTAAAATCATTTTCGTATGTTTTCGATACAGCTTTCTTATTACACTGGAGGATTTTTAGAAAATAAAGTAATTTATTGGTGGTTTTCAAAAGAACACATTAATAAGACAAATATTTTTTGTATGTAAGTAGACGTCATCAAAATCAGACCCCGCAGTTTTGAATAAAATACTCTTTTGTATTTCATCCCATTACAAGAAGAAGTAGTCTATGGGAAGTGCTTTTACGGATATATATGAATGTATGAGCCTTTGTGCGGCTCATTTCAGTTTTCTCGTGCTTCAGTCCCCTACGTGGGGGATTTCTAGAACTTGAATGTATGGATTCTTATATTATATGTACGGTTCGAAGTGCCTATTAAACATACCTTTTTAGATAAGTTCTCATATAAGTGAAATGTAAATTTCTTTTTGAGAAATAAATAATCTCTAACCTTATAAATGTATGTATACCTATATGTATAGAGATGTGCCCAGTCTCCAAATTGTATGAAGAAGGGTAATTTTTGTTCATGGTTTTGGTTCATACAAAAATGGCGACTGGCCTTTCGCAAATAAACGCAATAAAACTTAGACTACAGTCTCTGCAACTTTGTGAGTGGGCAGACTGCGCTCGCGCAGATTCTGTGCAATCTTTCTACTACGCCCATAAAGGCGTTTGGCATTTTGTGGGTGTTGCTACTAACGTTTGCAATTATGATTTCACCTTGGGTTTTTAGTATTGCGAAACTTGTTTAGACATAGGAAGTGGTAATGAAGAGGTGATTTACAAGTAAAAACCTGATTTGGGTTACCTCGTCTATACATATTAGCATAGATAGAGAATGCTGTCGCGTGCCGCGCGCGCCGCTAAAATATCGCCGCGCCGCCGCCAATCTGTCAAAATGACAAAATCAAAAATCAAAATGGCATTTTGCTGCGGGGTTAGGATGCGCACGCGAGATATTTGTCGACAGGCATTTTGTAAAATATCTGAACTATTTCATTATCTGTGGTAATGTTGTCGTTAAAACGCAACTTTGAATTTTCATCTATTGACAACTGCGCGACTATTATCTCGTCGTATCTTTTTGAGGACGAGATATTGTCGAATGCCTTATAGATCTTGAACAGTGAAGACTAGAGTACCAAATTATATATTTTTTTACCAATATAAAGACTAACTAGTTGGAAAATGCACTGAAACAGAATCGAAATGTATTTTTGTCACTCACATACAAAACATTTCGAATCACGAGTGACATGTCACTATGAGCATCCTACACTCGCTGGTCTTATCATGGTACCTATATCGATGCATATACCATGGTGTTTGTATTTACTGCAATAATACAGGATAATCCAGTACGGGGTTAGGGTTATGTGACTGTTTATTATTAAGTATTATCAGTTATTATAAGTACTAAACGATGAACGCAGAGGAAAACTAATCCTTTATCCTCGACTTCTCTTTTTAACTCGTCCAGTTTTAATTTTTACAGGTAGGTAAGTATAGATGATTTTATGGTTTTGGATAATATTTTTTTTTATAATAATGTTCTATTTGTAACAGTTTCACTGGTATATTTTTAGTCACCCTAAATTAATCAAAAGTATTGTCTTAAAAAGGTATGGTATCAAACTATGACCAATTACTGCCATATTGGGCGTTGATAGTTTCAACGGAAAACAAGGAAAATACGATTGTTTTTCCTGAATACCAAAATTCCCCATTAGGTTCATCTGCCATAATGTTTAAAAGGCTATAAATAAAGTACCATAGAGTCCAAGATAGTTCTTATAATATTCGGTAGAAGTCGAAATACGAACACTAGTATTTACTATTTAGTCAATTAGAAAAAACCAAGATGGTAAAAAAAAACATTTTAATTTTAGAAAAATAGAATAAAATAGAAAATGTTTATTTTGAGTCATATAAAGAAACATGCATAGTTATAACAAAGATATTACAATAAAAATTAAAATCTAATATATGACAACAAAATAGGTCGTCACTCAGCATAAGCTGTAGCAGCGAGTGTACTCCTACAACGCTGGTATTATGTGACGCCAATGCGTACCCCGGCAGCAACGGCGGTACACAGCGTTTTATAATATTTTCTTGTCTACCAGCGTCATTTTAGCGCCTCTAATGGCAGGTGGATGGTAATACCCATGCCAGTGTTTCCCACTACGCACGTGTTTCCCGCCAAATGTATTACAGTGTTGCAATCTACATATTCATCAGTGGTTCATAATGCTTGCAAATATTGCAACAGGTTACTGAACTATTGCAAATGTTTGATAAGCAATGGTTTAAAGCTGATAAACTGGTTAAACGGATATATTCCAGATATCCCCACTAAGAAATCCCTACCAGTGGGGAGGAGTGGGAGGTTTTAGACATATTTAGTACGTATTGTATTTTTAACAGTTATGGTAAGAGTAGGTACGATAAATTCACTACAAACCTAAATTTTGTAAGGAAAAAAAAATCCGTTTTCCTGAAAAAGAGTTACCATCATTTAGGTAATATACAGATGATTCCAATAAATACGTCAATAATAGCGTAATTAAAATATTTTTTGTAAATAATCTGATTTTAAATTCATAAGTAGACCTACGAACATTAGAAAAATTTATTTCAAAGCTGGGTCTGCCTCCTTGTGTACTTCTTACATGGTTTTACGTATACTAAGAGTTTACTTAAACCATTTTTTGTATGGAGAGTCATGTTCTCTTGACTTTCCGCAAGGGCGCTGCTCTCTATGCAAAATATAGGCTACGTGAGGTCACGTGAGGTATACGTAAAACGTAAACACTAGGACGAGTATTGACAAGAGTAACCCTAGATTTGTCGAAAAATTCATCATGTTACTATCTAGATTTTTTTTAAAAGGTTATAAGCCAAGTGTCCCATGTTGTGTTCCAAATTGTGAATAAATATAAACGGTGTAACATAATTACCCTATAAGCCTGAAGGGGGCGTAATCACACCGACCACCTGAGTGCTTAGACATGTACAAAGGGTCAATAAGTCGATTAATTGAGATTAATCGAGCTCATTTCATGAATGAAAAACTTCGAAATTCGAAAAGTCGTAGAACAAGCACTGTTCGCCTTAACCTGTAAAATACCCCCTTTCGGACTTATAGTGTAATTATGTTACACCGTGTATATGACTATGACTAATAATTGTAGTTTAATATTGAAACATCGATCGATTTAACTGTATCGATGTTTCAGTTAAATTTGGAAAAAATCCAGTTGTTTTAGGAATGATTAAATACAGTTTTATGTTTTCCTCTACCTATTCGGTTCGATACCTACCTATCGATCCATAACGCTTTAATGTATTAATTATTTTTGTATCTAGTTACATTAATACAGTAGTTTTCCTTCCCGTTGCCTAATTTTGTGCTATTACTGAGGTGGGATAAGTACATATTTTATAGTACAGCGCTGCCACAACACAAGCCTAAATCAAATACTAAATTTATCAAAAAAAAAACAAAAGACTAAGCCTCTAATTTTATTTTGTTGATTTTAGAAAAGTGATAATTGAAAAACTCGCAGTTTTTGTATGCAGAATAATTGTTTGAAGAAACGAACCCGATTTTTAAAATTCCTTTTTTATCCGAAAGGGTTATACTTACTTCACATAATTGTTTTATCAAAATAGGTTCGTAGTTTCGATTTTAAATAGGAATAACTAAAAAAACACGACATAACATATTTTGCTTTTTTGTGACTTTTCAGTGATGTTTACCATCAATAGAATAATCCCAATGAACTGCCATCATTATCACCATCATCATCATTTGATGATGAATCCAGAACGTAGTCAAATTGAAGTCGGTTTTTCGAGTTTTTTAACTTATCAATTATCTCTACCAATTGTCAACATTGATAATTGATATAATAATCTACTGTGATAAGTAATTTATTGGTGAAAAAACCATGAGCCTAGGGTCAATGGTTTCTGAAAACTAAGAATGGGATTTTTTTGATTGAGGGATCCTGTTTTTCGGCTATAATAAATAAATAAATAAAATAAATAAAATTCGTTTATTGCAGGCACGGTAGGTAACAAAAAAATTGTACACAGGCTATAACTCCCGTATAGGTTTTAAAATTTTTTAGATTAGTGCTATGAATTCTAAACAATTTTTTAACATTTTCATGCCTAATTTTGATTTTGACCCGAGTATAGAATCTCTCAATCCAGACGGACATGTACTATGCCGTTTACTGTACGATACGATTGACACATTTTCTTCGTGTTTAGTGCTTACCCTCATTACCCTGCTGGGTGACTAGTTCCAGTTACCTAGGTTAGGTATTATTGTTATGTATGTATTTTATATTATTTTGCAGTTAGAGGTTTATGCACTTAGGGTTTGCAGAGGGCCTAGTAAGAGTTTTCAGTGTATAGTGTAGGTGTGAAACGTCTGACGCCCAGCACACCAGTGGGCGCTGATTTGTATAGAGACACTGAGCGGATTCTTTGAGAACCTCGACATGCGAGTACGGACTTGGTGTAGACTAAGCTTCTCAAAGAAGCCGCTCAGTGTCTCTATACAAATCAGCGCCCACTGGTGTGCTGGGTGTCAGACGGTTTACACCAGATTTACTCACCAAAACTCGTACTAGGCCCTCTGACGTCACGAAGAGCCGCTTAGTCTAAGTTTCTTTAGGTATGTGCACTGGAAATTTATATTGCGAGTACAATTCCGAGGAAGACCACAAACTGTGATTAATAGGGTTTAGTAAATGCACGATTGGTTTGTTCGTTAAAATATTACTATGGCATGTACCTACTATTACATAGTTTATTTAGGAAAAAAATCGTACGTACAAAATATTGATTTTTATGATATTTCATAACATTGGTCTATTTTTTTTCTTAACTTTCGTTTAAACCTAAAAATGTTTAAATTTTGGAGATGTACGAGTAAATAGGAATTTACCAATAAATTTTATAATTAAAAAAAAAATTGAGGAAACTAAGATTATATATATAGTTAGTACAATATTCATAAAGGTAGGCTCTCAGCACAATAATACCCCGACAATAGGTACCTACATATTAAATTAACCTAAGTATGTGAAACAAAAAAATTATAAAAAAACTTGTGTCGCTTGTCTTGTAAACTTTTGATGTAATTGATGATGATGTATGATATATTTCTATGTCCTTAGTTACATAACAACATCCTTAAGGAAAATACTATGCTGTCGTTACAATAAATATATTTTTACATTATTAATATTATTAACACGGCTTCAGGCTTAAAATTTTACCCCCTCTCTAATATATGGGATGTTGCAGCCTAAAACAGCACCGGTGGTCCAATAACGAAGGAGGAGATCCTAAGGTCGTGGGTTCAAATTCGATCGTGACCGGTGATTCGACCGGTTTTTTCTGTCAGACAGGCGCTTGGACAATTTGTTTCTCGATGACGAGATTAAATAAAATTATAAGTAAGGCGACGGCCACATTTTGTTATTTGCTATTATCATTATTGTCACGATAGAGAAATATTGTAAAAAATAATGAAATCAACCAAAGATATAAAATCGATCCGTACAACTAGCAAGCGGCATTATTTATTCAGTGAACAAGTTTGAGAAAAACGGAAGTTGTTGGGAAACTGTGACCTTTTCCTCATACAATAGTTATCTAGAGCATAATTAGGTCACGGCTACATCATACAACACTTCGAAGACGGTTCACGTTTTTATTTCCTTGCAAAAATTGTACACACTGCACGATGTAGAGAACAACTCGAGCAGCTCTCCTTGATCTCTCACCGACCCAACGTGAGCGACAATTATGTAAATACGGCCTAATAAATCGCAGTTGGAAAAAATGCACCGTCGCGCCCTATCTCTGCAGAGATCGCGAGCCCACGCACGGCGCGTCATGTAAACAAAACAGAAAATCGCGAGTACTATAGTATAGCCGCGCAACGCGACCGCCAGCCATTCCGCCGCGAGACGCCGTCCGCATCAGACGTCCGCACTAAACATGATCGATTACGCGCGTCCCTACGACCAGAACATGTGCGACGTGTACTACCCCCCCACGCCGCCCGCGCCCGCGCGCCTCGACGACTTCCAAGTCTTCAGGAAGGGCACCGCCTCCCACATCTACGGAAACTACTACTCCACCCCCTCCTATGAATCCTACGCAGATCCAGACATCGATAGCACCGTTAGCGTTTACCACAACATGGTGGCCTGCCGGGACTACTACCGTGACGATTGGAAGAAAAAGTTCGTCATGGAGTGGACCGAGGATGATTCCGTCGCTTGGATCATCGACGCCGTACAGTGCATGGGAATCAGTGAGTTTGATGTCCCGTACCACAATTTCCGCATCTCCGGGCTTGACCTGCGGAGCTTGAAGCGGGAGGACGTCCAGCAGAGAATGGCTCACTTGAGTATGGAGCCGTCCTTATCCAGACGAATTGCTGATAACATATTTGAGAAGCTCCACATTCGTTTGAGCGACGACATGATGGCGAGCGCGACGTACGACAGGTCCATGTTCAGATACGCGGAGACATCAGACCCGTATCAGCAGGAGCCGGTCCAGACCGTCTTGGATCTGGACTCCATAGATCACAAGAACAGAGCGTTCACATCTGACTACAGGCCGAACGACAGCCGGCTCCTGGCCGCCTGCGATTCGAGCGACGAACAAGACGACGGGTACCGCTTGTCAGAAAACGCTTCCCCAGAATGCTCATACGGCAGTGATGTCAGCAAGTCGGGGGATGAGGACGACAAGAGGAAGTTGGCCAAGCGGCCGCCGGGTAGGCCGAAAGGCAGCGGACGGAAGTTACAGAAGCGACCGCGTAGCGTGTCCGTTCCAGAGTTCCTGCGAAATTTGCTTTTCGA
Source organism: Eulithis prunata (assembly GCA_918843925.1). Lineage (NCBI taxonomy): Eukaryota > Metazoa > Arthropoda > Insecta > Lepidoptera > Geometridae > Eulithis > Eulithis prunata. The sequence continues at coordinate 407,180 of OU974014.1, read as the reverse complement.
TCCGAAGTACTGCCCTTCTATCATTAAATGGGAGGACCACACTCTTGGGAAATTTAGGTAAGTTTGCATAGTTAATTGTAAATACAGTATTTGTTAAGCCACTTCTAACTTTTAACACTTGGAAAGGTTTGATCCAGCTGCAAAATTTGGCACGTCTTCGCAATAAGTTGCAAATAAAACTGCAGTCGTGACTTGGCCGTTGCATCTCGTTCCATGCATTATTTATCACGTCTCAGGCACGTGGTGTGACACTCGTCAGTAGTTTTATAGCTGAACTATTGAAGATGCAGTTTCTAAGAGTGTTGACTGTTTGTCCGTGCGCACGAGTTTATGTTTGTATCTGTTCTAATGCCAAGTGCATTTAGAATTATTGTTTTTCTAGGAATGTTCTATTCATGTTTATTAATGTTTACTATAGTTTTCTGTGTATTATAGTTGTTTATTTCGTCGTTAGTTACCATAGCAACGTTATTATGCAATTTGTTGGTGATGAGAAAATAATAACAAAATTAAAACACGTTACTTTGACTTTGCCGTAATTCGAAGAAATCATTGTTTACGTTACTAGTGTACATAACAACTGCTGCCACCTTAGTAAATACATTGATAAAAGTACTTACCTACGCCACAGATTATATAAACTAGCAGGTACCTACGCATATTTGAAAGATACAAGCATTTCTATTTTTTCTAGGTAATTATAAGTTTTATAAAATCTACATGCAGTCCATTTGAAAAGAGAGTATCTCAAGCAATTTAGTGCACATTGATTTAGTGTGGTGTACTAAGTATTTTTTTTTAAATCATCATCAATATATATAAAACTCTTTTGAAGCTGACAGAGAATCAACGCACAGCCTAAACTATAAGTCCTAGAGGTATGACATTTGGAGGGTAGTATCCTTTATAGTGTAGGGGTGCACTAAGAAAGGAATTTTGAAAAGTCACACTCTAAAGGGTCTAGAACTCGAGCAACGCCGCGGGCGACGGCTAGTAATTATACATAACGCAAAGTCACCTGAATTTCAGTTCTATGCGATATATTTGTCACATTACAAATACCAATAAGTACCTCGATGTGTTTCCAACTAGTCTTGTAACAAGAGATTACTGTGCCATGCACCTACGTTATCTATGCAAATGTTATCTGTTACATATTGCACCGAGTAAGGTATTCGCACAAATAGAGTGATGAGATTTTAATATTTTTTTATAAATAATCATTGGTTAAATAAAATAAGTTTATTTTCTCAAACATGCTTGGAAATTAGAGCATTATTATACTTACTAGCCGTCGCCCGCGGCGTTGCTCGCGTTCTACCCTTTAGAGTGTGACGTTTCCAAATTCCTTTCGTAGTGCACCCCTACACTATATAAGGATACTACCCTCCAAATGTCATACCTCTAGGACTTATTGTTTAGGCTGTGCGTTGATTCTCTGTCACTTTCAAAAGAGTTTTATATATATTGATGATGATGATGATGATTATTATTATGAGCCCGTAGTGTCCCACTGCAGGGCAAAGACCTCCCTTCCTTCTCGCCAGTCTTTTTTTTTCCTGTTTTAAGCAACTGTTTAATTAACTTACATACTCAATAATAGTCCTGGGATATTTTTTTTTCTCCATAGTTACAATGTGATACTTTTGGATTCTTTTTATTTACAAAATAGCTTAATATATATACTTACTTAAGTACCGTACTCAATAATTATACGCAAAGTATTTACGCACAATTCATCTAAATATATAAAACTCTTTTGAGGCTGACTGACAATCAACGCCTAAACTATGAGTCCTAAGAGGTATGTGGAGGGTAGTATCCTTATATATAGTGTAGGGGTGCACTAAGCAAGGAATTTTGAAAAGTCGCACCTTATAGGGTCTAAAATTAGGATCAAAGATTTTAATCAAATAATGCGTATGCTGCTACCACGCGATCTAAGCCGCGGGCGAGTGCTAGTTTAACTATAAATCTAGGTACTTAGTACACACTTGGTTTTAGCATCAAAAATTTCAACTAACTAAAATACAGTTTCAAAAATGTTTTGTTGATAGCAAAGAAAATGTTTTTTTGCCTTTTCTTTTCAAAATGTAATATTCTGTTGTTGGTATTTATCTGTGATTGTGGTAAACTGAAGAAAGGTCACAATAATCAGAGCAGTAATGAACACGCGATCAATATCTAATTTGCAGATTTCTGTTAGTCGACCTAGAACTAGAAGGATGCAATGCTGTATAATTTATCCTAGTACTGTTACTAGGTACCTCGTTAATACTCCAAGTGACTGTGGGATTTGGGATTAAGTCATCATCATAATCATCATCCACAGCCCGACTTCACCCACTGCTAGGTATAGGCCAATCTATGTACAGTATAAATTTGATGTCACAGTAAAATGTAGCTTAGTTTAAAATTGATATTTCTTATATTTTATATTTTTATTTTAGGATTTGTTAATAATAATATATTCGTTAGTAAATATCTATTTATTTTTTTATGTTACGGCATATTTTCCAAAACTAACATAAAGGTAGGTAAGTAACACAAATGAAAATAAAGTGGAATGATTTTTAATATGAAGGCGTTACCGAATAAAATTTTGAAAATAGTATTTCTTTAACTAAATCTATTATCTACCTATATAGTAATCTATAAACTACCCCACTGCAGTCACGCCATAAAGTTTAGAATATCATTTGAAATAATCCTACAAATACTAATCAGTAGGTACTTTTTTGACTAAAATATCTAAGCCTATAGGAGATTTTCATACATAAATGCTTGAGGAGTAAATACGGACCCGAGTATATTCTCTCTGGAGGTACAACAGTATCTAAGAGGAACCTTAATCATAAAAGCAAGCAAGCAAGCTCGTATGAGCTAGTGGCCAACTCTGGTGACGGAGTTTTTAGGCCACGTTAAGGCCTCCGTCGTGGCTTAACGACTGCTAGAGCCGGGACCGACAGTTTAACGTGCCCTCCGAAGCACTGAAGCGCTCAGATGTAAATGCCACTAACGGTCACCCATCCAAATAGTGACTGCACAGAACGTTGCTTAATTTATATTATCGGTTAAGATTGGCTAAGTAAGCTACGCTACGCTTCACGTTAATCATAAAAATGTTATAGCTTTTATAACATGAACATTAATAATGTTTATAAATTGCATCTAAAGGTCGTCAAGTTAGCCATCATTAGCTCTAACCGGTATAACTAAGTTTCTAAGCTATGGCACTAAAGTAGGGTTACTTCGTTTTCATTAGTCGCTTCACGGTCATATATTTTTTTTTAATACTTTTAGCTGATGATCAGTTGATATTTTTTACAAATTAATAGTAAATTAACTAATAACCCCGTTTTTTACTATTACTATGTTATTCGTTTGACATTTATTATGATTTATTTTATATTATTTAACTCGTTTGTAGCTTGTTCTTAGAATCGTAAATTGTATAAATCCTGTCAACTATTATATTCTTATCCAAACACTTATTATAAAAAATCAGGGACTACATAATACGTTTGTAATTTTTTTGAAGATTAATTACAATAATCATTATTTTCATTAAAATATTGTCATCCTTGAAGATGCTAAAAATGTACAATTTATTAATCAAGATTATAGTTATGGTCTCAAATCAAAATACCAAATCAATAAAATGTGTGTTTTTATATTTGGCAAGAATCCTTTTTGGGAATTACATTTACTGATTGTAAAAAATACAACTAACATTCTATTTTGTTCGGTTTGCATCACGTCAAGAAAGTAAACAATAGAGAAGTTAAGTATAATTAGTATGTGCCCTAAGTGCGTATTAGATTTTGACTGTATGTGGAATGTAGAATTTAAAAAACTTTTAACTGTAATGCAAATTGCACTAAGATATTTATTAGCATATAATATTTTTAATTAAGAATAACGTAAATGCGTCAAAATGATATTTACGAACATAAATTATGAATAAATTAAGTACCTATAAAGTTTTTTTTTATAACGGTTCGCACTCATCAAGGCGCAACCAGTAGCATCAACGTGTTTCTCGCACTTACAATTAAAAATGATACTAATTGCAATAATAATAAGTATCACAACCACATAACTACCGGTATAATTACTGCAAAATGATGATGCTTCAACCGTGGCCGAACAAAATGGTAACTTATACCTTACAGTTATAAGAATAAGGTTCAATAGTGATGAATGATCGGACAAGGCCGGAGTCAAACCGGCTGCAAGGTTAAGGAGAGATAAAAACAAATAGACACGAATAACTTAAGGTACCTCTGATAATTATTTTAATTTATTTTTCATCATTCAAGCTTAGAAAGTAAGCCATAATATTAAGTAGCTCAAAATACGGGTCAAAATTGCTAAAATAATGTCTATTTAACGTTTTTGACATCCTCAAACCACTTTGAATAGAGAGATGTGCTTCAAGGACACAGTATTGATACTTTGAGTGAGCTAGAAAACAAGTATCAACACTTGTAGTAAAAGTATACCCGGTGAATAATATAGTAACCCGTCGGAATACTTCTGAATGTGACGTTCATAATATTTTGCAGTCAATTTCTTGAGAGCCAGGGACCATTGACCAGGGGTTAACGCACTTGGGACAAAGATTTTTGAGGCCTTTATTTTGAATGACTGCATGATTTGTGTGAAAAAAGGGTAAAACATAACATACGACTGATTTTGTACCCTTAAAAGGCACTTTTAAAGTGGACAAATATGAAGAACCTTTTTAAAATGGCTAAGAATGACTCTTTAGAATTATTCTTGTCACTCAAATAAGAAATACCTACTTGATACAAAATCAAAATCTCAATAATAGAGCTTAATGTTATATTCTGTATAAACTGTCTCGCATATTAGTTCGTAAGGTGTACAATAAAGTACTTTCATTCATTCATTAATTCAATCTTCAGCATAGCTGAAACGTTACTGTGTATCTAGAAACCCAAAAACAAATGAAAAGCTACGGTTCAGCTGCGTTTCAGCTGTCAAAGATAGACAGTAGAGTAAGAAATAAAAAAAAACTACACAGAAACAAATGAAAAGCGGCATTTCTGTCATTTTTTCAGCTGATTTGCTCGAAAACCAGCAAATTCTAGACGATTCAATACTCTAGATAATACTCATACTTGCACGAAGTTTTTACTTAAGTCACAATGTCAATTATAAACCGGTTTTCTGCAAACCTCTTGACTAAGAATCCATACTTTATTTGCACATACACATAAAAACCTATACATAAACACGATCAATCATTGACTTGTACTACCTACCTATAAAATGAGGTATTGCTCTACCTAGAGTCACTTCTAGTTCTTGTATTTTTTGCTTCATGCAGATGTTTACTCCTTTAACAATTTCTCGCCTTTTGAACATTTTTGAGGATATAAAATCACTGAATGTAATTATGCAAAATCGCAAACAACCATCGTTTAGAGATTAATACAAAGGTTCAGCAAAGGTATAACTTTGATACAAATAAGTAGTTGGACTTGTCACAGCTGTTACTTTGTATTTTTTTTTTTATGATAAAAGTAATGGAACAAGCTGATAGCTAACCTGATGTTAAGTGGTAACTTCTGCCTATAACAATGCATTACCTCACAGAGCAAGTCCAATGAGGACGTGCCCTGTAAGGCAACGCACTGCGTATGTCAAATTATGATAGTGATGAAATAATTTGACAGAAAATTGCAGCGTCATTTACGGCAATATCACGGCGAATATTATATTAGCGAGATGGATACAAAAAAAAAATTATACCAAGTACTTACTTAAACATAACATACTCTATCTAAAGATGCAAACAATTGGGATTCCCCGCGGGTCAATTATCTTTTAATATATATACCAGTGAAGTAACAGTATTTACAATTGTAAACAATAACGTTTTTTACCGGCAAAAATGACCGGTTACTTAAACCTTGGCATATGTAGTTTATCAAAATCTTTAAAACAACACATCAAATGGTTAATATGTTGATGAACTTTACCAAGTTAAGGTCAATAACGATAACTTTAATAACGATAAATTAAACTCTGAGAAGATTTCATTACCGGTTTCATTACTTAGGTACTAAAATGATTGTAAAAATGAAGATTAAGTCAGATTTTACAAACATGATCAAAATGATTTTAATAGGTTATTCATATAAAGTCTAAAGGATGACTTTTTTTTTTACTGTTAATGGTGAGAGATAGAAGTAACCAAATACAATGCAGAGTGTAATTTTGAAAATCAAAATTGGAATTCGAACTATATTATGGTTAATGAACGTTATTATGGTTAAATGACCGAATGAATATCTGAATATCATCGTAACCGACAATTACGAGTGCATTCGATAAAAAAGACGTATCTAATTTTTTTTTCAAAGTGTTTAGTCACGACGAAAATTACGACGAACAAAATAGGTTTTACTTTATATGTTCAAAATACACATAAAACAGAGCTGTCAAATCGAATGTTAAACTTTGAATTTTGACAATTAGTAATACCCGTTTCATAGTGACAACTTATGATTCCGAGGTATTTGGTAGGTCAATGATTCAGCTTGGTAATTCCTCAATTACACGCATTTCTTGGTAAACATTAATGCAATTTACAGGTACAAAAATGCTCTTAAAACTTGATTTCTTTTATTTTATTGCCACTGTGAGTCAAACTCAAGTCAAATCAAACATTACAGTTGTTTTTTGTTGTACCGGCCTTGGATTTTTTGTGGATTGTAAAAAGAAGCGTGTGCTTCAGAAAGGTTAATAAAGTTCGATTTAAATGAAACTCATTGTTGTAATCTGTGGATAACGTCGTTGGATGTACATTTCATCAAACAAACTCTAGTATTATAATGTAAGAAAAATTATAATCTAAGAACAACTCGAATGTATATATAACTGTTAATTATTTATAACAAAAACAAATAAAATAAATTGTTTAATCTGAATTACTTTGACAAATTAGTTTGATTTTATCATGTTTTTATTGTTAAAACCTCTATAAAATTTATTTTTATTTTTTAATTTATGAAAAAAAAAAAAAGTTCCAGATTAGACGCGTAATATAGGTATTGGCATGTATTGGTAAGTTTAGTTAAGATTTATTAACTTGGTGTGTAATAATGACTAATGACAAAATAGGTATTCAGGTATGTAACCAACTTTAAATTTTTAGCCTTATTAGCACAAAACCACAGATAATAACATTACTGACGTCACAAAATACATTTCTCGTGGTACTGACGTATCGAAAAAGGACGTAAACAAAAATTGTATACCTTTGACTTAGTCTTGATCTTTTCGTTTGACAAATAATGTAGGTATACATAGGTATATCTACAATAGCTAATTTTAAAACCATTTTTTATTATTTAGATTATTATTTAATGTAGTGACTAATATATTACAACTTTTATAGTAGAAAAAACCCGTAAGCAACTCTCATAATCCGATAGCGCCGATAATCAAAACAACTAAACAGGGTAAAAAAAGTAGAGTAGTAACACAGACACCCTCTCTTTTCGTCGTAGTGGGGGCACCTCCCTTGCATCTACTATTATAGATTTTTTTTTCTTCCGGGGTTGCTAGGGAGCCAAGGACGTCGCTTCCGGTTTCAGGGTACACGTGGCGTTGCTAAGATTTTATTTTTGTATTAACGTTCGGGTTTACGGTTCGATTGATCAAAATATATATTGCTGGGAAATATTGTTGGTTGGTATTTCATGATGCAGAAAATTGTAAGGAATAAAAAAATTGGTGATTCTTAGAGTGATGATGATAATAATTTAGTACTTAGTTCAAATTCATTATAAAACTTGATTACTTGTTTGTTTATTCATCTAAATGGTGGAACAAGCCGATGGCCTACCTGATGTTAAGTGGACACCACTGTCTATATTGCATTAACTCACTGAGCTCATCTACTGAGTACTTAATTATATTTTAATTTGTATTTTTTTTATGTTTACACAATGTCATTATAAAAATATATACTTAGATTTATTAATTTTGATAATAATACATACAAAAATACGAATAAAACTAAGCGCAATTGAACAAAAACAAAAAAAAAACTAAACACATCTTTATCTATTAATCCTTTGTTTACAATCAAAAAAGACAACAAGTTTCAGTCCATTTTAAACAGCTTAACAGGATCAAAATTGAGTTACAATGGCCTGCCTGAACGTAAGTGGGCGATAAAACGTGACCTTCTGTCCTGAAGGTTTACGAGCGATACACAGCTCACCGATAATAATATTTACACCTCGTGTCTACTTATGTACCTACCTACACAGTGCGGGTTCAGCTTTGTCTGTCACATTTTTGTAGAATAGTTTTTTTTGGATTTTATGGCACAAGCTTGGTATTTTTGTCTGATTGAGTTGCGACTTGTGGACTCTACAGAGTTCTTGTTACATGTTATACCTCCGACCGAAAAACAGAAGCTGTGTTATAAGATTGACGGTGTTGCGTGTCTGTCTGCTTGTGCCATCGTAACTCTGAAAGTAGGCCTCCGATTTGAATGCAGGTTTTTTGTAAGAATGGTGAAAATTGGTAGAGCCGTTTTCAAGTTATGAGGATATTCATCAGCTCTGAAAACCAGTTTTGACGAATCTCAGGAGTAATTGCAGTTTGATTTCGTTCATCTTAAAGTATTGAGATTTGATGAACTGGAGTGCATACTCCAAGGTCTGATGATGACCAGCAATGAAAGAGAGGATCTGAGAGTATTCTTATGGTCTTGGGTTTTTTATATTTATTATTTGTACGAAACAAATTTATTTTCTTAACCTTTCATATCCCACTGAAATGTTACAAACATTAAAATAAAATAAACAAAAGTTACTAAACTTAGTTTTAGTAACTATTAATTTAGTTTAGACTGAGTTCAATTTAATTTAGACTACAGGGTGTTTAGTTTTTAGGACTTATTCATGTTATAAAGACTAGTACTCGTTTTTATATTTAAAATGTTGATCTTTTTAAACACCTCGTAGGACAAGACACTTGGTATGGCAATACTCAACATTATTTCTGTTAATGAGGAAATGGGCAACTTATTTCAGTAGGTACCTACTTCTTAATGTTTGTCTGTTCCAACAATCTTTATTAACAACCAGATTATTTCCAATTCATACGACACTGAATACCACAAATATGATACTAAATAATTTAATTTTTTAGTGTTCTGTATCGATTTTGTATGAACGGAAAAAATGGATCAAACAAACTAATGACTTCAAATTGGTAATTGTTTTTGTTAGTAGATAGAACGAATAATATAAAGGCTTTTGCATTTAATGTAAATCATCATCATCAATATTATAAAACTCTTTTGAAGCTGACGGAGAATCAACACACAGCCTAAACCATAAGTCCTAGAGGTATGAAATTTGGAGGGTAGTATCATTAGGTATATAGTGTAGAGGTGCACTAAGAAAGGAATTTTGAAAAGTCGCACCCTAAAGGGTCTAGAACGCGAGCAACGCCGCGGGCGACGGCTAGTGATTTATACAGAGTCAATTTTTTTACCCATATCTTCAATGAACGGGATTTTATAGTGCATAGGACATTTCAATGTAAAGATCATTATTATAATCATGCGTAGATTGACTTAACCTACAGCTGGGTATATCTAGACATGTCTTTGCTTCAGCTATCTTGTTTTATTTTATTTTCTTTGGGAAACAAACAGTACAATATACTTTCAAATTAAAAACTATGTAATAATTATACAAAACCAGTGAAGTTTTTTGTACGCTACTCTGTGAAATGTGAAATATATACTCGGGGAAAGTTCTAGCTATGGGACGGAACCCTTAGCGCCCGAGTCCGACTCGCACTTGGCCGGTTTTTATTAATGCTATTTCCAAGTTTGGTCGTGTACCAGTAACACGCATTCTTCTCGACGCTAATCAAAATCTCATCTACGCCAAACTGTTATATAATTCCATCTATTCATACCCTTAGCACTAGTTTATGACGTCATCAAACTATACGACTTGACTTCTTGTTGCAAATACCGATGTACCGAGCTCGTAGTTTTTCTACTGGTTGGTTCATTTGATATGCAATGGAAGTTGTATGAAGTATCAAGAATCAGTGCTAAAGGCACATCATTATGTAGATTCCCGAAAAATTGCAGAGCTGTTATTCTGGGCAGCCCTGCGGTTGCCATGGCAACGCGCCCGGGAAGCTTCCAGTCACGTGTCGTAGCGAACTTGTTTCCGCGTTTTTTTTCCCTTCCCGCCCCCCCTCGCCTCCCCCCCTCTAGTTGTGAGGGGGGAGGGGGCGCAGGGCTGCCCCCCTCGACAGCTCGTGTACGCGACTTAATTGCGTCTGTGAGTGTGGTCCAGAAAAATTAGAGCGAGGTTAGTTGGAGGACAGAGAAAACAATTGTGTTTTGTAAGAAAATTGCTTAGAAAAACGTTTTAATTGGTATTGAATTATTTTTTTATTAGTACTTAAGTACCTAATAATTTTTATCGTTTTTTTTTATTTAGTTAAAAAAAAAATTATTGAAATTTTGTGAACAAGATTACTTATATAAGTTCAGTATTACAAAAGTTTGTAAATGAATTTAAAAAAAATAATAAACGTTATTTTAATAAAGTTTATTTGTTATACGAAACTATGATGATAAATATTACAATGATTTAGTAATATTTACCTATTTCACGTTTATGTTAATATTCTGTCTATCACTATAAGGAAAAATTAACATTAATAGGTACAGCAGATGATATTTAGGCAGAAAATTCCAATATTAGTAGTTATTTAATAAAATTAGGCATAATTATTATTAATTTATTTTGTGAGTGAGTCACATTATTTTCCAAGTGTTGGATATAATATTAATTTATCCAAATGTTGTAAGTAAGTACCTAATCATTGATTTTTTCCGGGAGTTGTCTTTTCCACTTCAATAATAAAACAAATAATAATAAAAAAGTTTATTTATTCACAAAGAAAATTACAACTAATACAGTATTTACAATATTATAAAAAAGTGTACTATACTTACAGATACATTTTATTAACCAACTTCAAAATAGGAGGAGAATTCAATTGTATTTTATTTGTATTAAAAAATAAGTTTACATAGTATTCGATTGCAAAGTTACCAAATGGTAACACTAGACTAACGTGTTGCAAGTTACAAAAGGGTAAATTATAACCATTCGATTCAATGTGACGATTTTTATTGAACAGAGTATATTAACATATAAACGTACCTCTGATAAGGCACAGTAATAGTTGACCTTGTTCCAAAACCATTTGTTTACAAGGTACCTACTGCGCTAATTGGTTATTGTTCGCGTTAATTAACAACTATAATGATATTTCAATACAATAATAATTTGTATCTAAGTTAGTAAAGACACAGAATAAACACAACTATGTATGGTTTGTTACAATTTATCATTTACTCTTGTTATTTTATTAAAGCAGTATGGTGATGTAATTCTGAAATAAAAATAAAAGCAATAATATTAATAAATAAATATTTTCCGTAGCTTACTCGGGTTTCCACAACGTGCAAAGTACCTACTCAATTTACTTACCTAACGTATCTAAAAACTCACTACTGAAAAAAAAACTTGGCTAAGTTAACGGTTTAAGATAGCTTACATAATCAAAATAATATTTGAAAATTTTTCAATATCCGTATTTTTCAATTTATCCAATTTTCCTGCCTAATATAGGTAGGTAAAAATTACTTCTAGAAAAAAAAACTCAAATATGTTACCCTCTAAAATGCACCGGAAACCTATCCGCTTGGGTGCTACATTTACCTACTCAAAAAACATTTTAGTGGCGTCCTTACTAATTTGTCTACGTAGGTAGGTATCATTGCATGCCTTAACTATCTACCTATTATAAGTATTACCACATACAGTACCACAATGTAACAGACGTTTGGTTCTTAATAAATTTCATTTCATTTCATTTCATTTCAAAAAAACAAAACAAATTCAGAAGCTAAATAATATTCTAGTCGCGTTGTCTCTGTCACGTTCATTACACTACACAAGGCCTTGCACCAAATTCTCTGTAACATTTCTTTTTCGTGAAAATCTATTTATAACTAGGGCAGCCTCGCGGCCGTTTGTACTAAACTCGGCTCTATTTCTGCGACGGTAAGGTTGATTCTGCGATGGCTGTTACTTGTACGTAGGTACGTATATTTTTTTCGTAGTGGCTCTATTATATTGATTAGTAAGACTCCCTCCTTCCGGGTGGCGTCTTTGAGAAGATTTTTCTTATTTTTTCTTTGTTTTGCGTAGTTCTAGTTGGTTCTTGTAATTAGGACGGCCTCTTGATGGTAGGAGCTGATGGCGGGTCGTTATTCGCTTGAAAAATTCTTGAAGTTTTCTTTTAGTTACGGTTTTTAGGTATTTTCTTGAGCGGAAAATCTGAAAATGGAAGCTTCCTTGGATTCCGAGTTAAATTGCTTTGAGAAAAAAAGTACGTCACTTTAAAGCTTCACAAACGTTTTTAAATACTTTCTAGGTACTTTTAACTCGTTAGTACAGTCGACATCATTAGTAAATTATGACGAACGAAAGTTTAATATTTTTTTATAATTGAAAATTATCAACATTTAATTATAATTTTCTTTTTCCAACCACCACTGACAATAACGTAAAAACTAGCTAAAGTAGTACTAATATGAAACAAATATAGTTAAAACTATATCTAGGTAATCAATAATTTTGAAGTCCTGAAAACGTGATCTACTTCTGATACTGACTGAAGAAGACGAAGTAGTATCCAAGCTTTGTAATCTTACAAGACAACATGAAACATTATGATTATCTATCATCATCATTAATCTCATCATTATTACTTGTTTTTTTTTATGCAACAATGTAGACAAACAAGCGTACGGCCCGCCTGATGGGAAGCGGTTACTGTAGCCTATGGATAGGTATAGGTACTTGTTGTGTATCTCAACTCATCAGTGACTATTTTTTACCTACTGTTCGCATTTATATCGGAAAAATATCGAAATACCGGAAAACCGATATATTTTTTTTATATCGAAACAAAACCGGTTTTGCACAAAGGGTTCGATAGTCCATGCTCTATCAGTGACTGAGTTAAAAAAAGCTAAAACCAAACTCAATTTTGTAGATTCTCATTTTGCCCCGACTATGATGTACCTATGGATACTTCATCCTTAAAAAACTTTCGTATTAAAAACATTTCAGACTTACAAACTAAGGCCTCATATTTCTTAAATGGTATAAAACAGGCCAAATACTTACAAGATTGTATAAAAAAGAAAAAATATATAGCGCCTATAAAACTTGCTTGTTGGGATTCCCCGCGACCACTATCGCGTATGTGTGCGTGTGTGTAAGTGTAACTCACACGCAAGCTACGTTGCAGGTAGTTATGCTAATCAGGTGAATTACAAATGTCTAGTTTCAATAACGGTGATAGTGACGTCACGATTCAGTTCACCGGGAAACAGGTGAGTTATCGAATTTATGACCTTGACATTATAAATGTGCTTTGTTAAATTCTAGATTATATTACACTTCGAAAGGTAGAATAAATAGGTATAGGATTTTTTTCATAATATCCCAAAAATTCAAACTTACTTATTATTTTAACTCTATTGTTTGGAAACAAGTAATTTTTGGTAATGCCATTACCTTCAAAGATATACACGACACATTGACGTAACGCGCGAGTAGTCATCGACGCGTGCGCACGAATTAACCGACACACTACCAGCTGTAGGTATCTTATTAGATAGTGACACAGTTTGCTCTTTTTGACATGTAATTTTGTTTACTTTAATTGTATTCAGAACCAAAACAATGTACCTACTTACTTAGATACCTTTTTTCAGCATATTTTTTGCTAGTCAGCAAAGAAATCAATGTAGGTAGATAGTTGATATTTTATATTTAAAGCGTATACTTTATTTGAAGCCACTGTTCATTTTATGCATAATCAGCGTGATATCGCGGTTGTAATTCATTCAATCATCATCAATCAATCAATCAATAAATATAAAACTCTTCAGATACTGACTTAGAATCAACGCACAGCCTAAACCATAAGTCCTAGAGGTATGAAATTTGGAGGGTAGTATCCTTATATAGTGTAGGGGTGCACTAAGAAAAGAATTTTGAAAAGTCACACTCTAAAGGGCAGAACGCGAGCAACGCCGCGGGCGACGGCTAGTAATTCATAAAATTACTAACAATAAAGTGGAGATCGAACTATTTATCATGTGATTCTGACAGTTGAATGGTCACGTGACTAATAGATGATCATAATTCGTAATAGCGGAACTCTTTCGAGAAGTTCGTCACGCGAATTAAATAATTGTGCATTTTTCTATGACCTCTTCTTTGTTTATTACTGCCTTTGCTGTTTTCTAGGTCATTGTATTTAAGTGTACTTATAGATCGAGAAACAAATAAAAGATTTTTTTTTAATTCAATTAAAAAGGGTTTATCGCACATGCAATGATGCCGCCCTGATTTGTAAACAATCAACTTAAATCAACTTATAAGTAAAACTGGTTTGTAAAGTGCTCTGGCTGAGCCTTTGTCAGACTGACAAAGGCTCAGCCAGAATACTATTACAATACCCTATTTCTAAGGGTTTAAATCCTAATAAAGATCTATAAAGCCATCGTTGCGGACACACTCCATCAATGATGTTTATCACAAATAAAAGTGGTAATCATAAAATTACAAAATAACCAATTTAATATTTCTTTAAAGCCACGGTAGATGAGTACACAGTGTACATGTCTTTTTCCATTTCTAAATCAGTTTTATTACAAAAATATACTTTCTCCAGCTCATTCTGAATCCAGGAAGATATCTAAAATATTTTCTTCAAAATAAACATTCAGAAAGCTTAACATTGATAGTAGTTCGTAGAAAACTGATTCACCTTTCAGCCAATAAGAAGTTTCTGAATCAAAGCGAGGTGTTAATGTAAACACAGCTCTATTGCTTAAGAGATACGAGTCAAGATATAAATACCGTTTGATCAATTACGCGAATATACCTATCGATGGCATCTATACAGTTGTCTGACGATCGTGCGAGCGGGATGGCATGAGGAAAACGTGGAATAAAATAGTAAACACGATAACGATAAACTTTTTTTATCAATGATAAAAAATATCAGTAAGCTGATAAGAGATTAAGATGTTATTATTTGGTTGACACCACAAGCCACCATTTATCTGAAAAACTGTTAAGAGAAACCATCGTTCGCCATTTCACTTTTCATTCATGGTTCCTTGGAAATCAATTTAAGCACAATATGTTAGAAATAGTAGTAGTAGAGCTCTTTGTGAGAGCTCGTCCGGGTTCAGTACTAGCACCGTACCTATTTCTGCCGCCAAGCAGCGATGCTCGCATTGCTGTGTTCCGGTTTGAAGGGTAAGGGCGCCGGTGCAATTACACGCATATGAAACTTCAAGATCTGTACGTCTCAGAGTGATGGACGCAGTGCATTGACTTACAGGGCACGTCCTCATTGGACTTGCTCTGAGAGGTAATGCATTGTTATAGGCAGAAGTTACCACTTAACATCAGGTGAGCTATCAGCTTGTTCCAATACTTTTATCATAAAAAAAAAACTAAATCAAACGACAAAAAAATATAACATAATGATTGTTATCTAGCTTATTTTGCAGTTTATTGTTTACATAGTATAAGTTTGCAAAATTATAAGTGTTATCTTACACTTCAAAACAATAATATTATCTTATCTTAGTTAATTATGATTCATGGCAGCATTTAGATTGTTAATTTCAATAATTTACTATAAATAGAACGCTCTATACCGATTTCTGTACCACATTAAAATCATATTATCGAAACAGTTAAAAAATGTAAAGTCTAATTTCAAAAGTAATACAAAATGTAATTAAGTAAATTAAAAATATGAATTAATTGACATTCGGTATTATTTTGTTAGTTTTCTGATTTACTAATGAATACTTTATTCTAGTTAGAAAAAAATTATTATTTACCTATATATATTTATTTTATAAAAAGGTGTAAATTATATTTAAATATAGGTATAATGAATATAACTGTTTCTTTTGTTTGTTGCCGAGTTTTACACAATACCTGGAACGCATCAATTTGGACAACTTGTGAATTTAAATGACTCGCTACCGCAGATCAACGGGTTATAATTTACGACTTTAACGTAATATTAATAAAGAACATAATAGCGTAACAAGATTTCTGACCTCGATGAGACTGGTGCTGTTTGCCAATATAATTCCAAGAAAATTTCATCGTCAAAGTTTACACCAACAATAATATAACACACGATAGTGGCAAAGCTTACATATGTGAATAAAAGTGATGTTTTCAAAACATTTGTATGAAAATGATTGGGCATTATTCATAAAACAATAATTTTATATAGCTTTGAATATATTTTTCAATGAAAGAAATGCGGTAGCAACGGATTTATTATTTTTATTATTAGAGAACAAATACATCATACATCAATATATTTAAAACTCTTTTGAAGCTGACTTAGAATCAACACACAGCCTAAACTATACCTAAGTCCTAGAGGTATGAAATTTGGAGGGTAGTATCCTTATATAGTGTAGAGGTGCACTAAGAAAGGAATTTTGAAAGGTCACACTCTAAAGGGTAGAACGCGAGCAACGCCGCGGGCGACGGCTAGTTATATATAAGACTCTTTGCAAAAAACGTACGCGTACGAAGTCGCGGGTATCAGCTAGTTATGATTAGGACTGCTTTGCAAAAAATCCACCTATAAAAAAACCCCTTATCAAACTTAAAGCTACGTAGGTACCTATACCATTCGACTGAAAACGTGTCGATAGCAAACTTTTGTCGAAAAGCGATAAATTAGCCTTGAAATTAATTTATACAATTTTTAGACGACTTATTAATTAAATTCTGCAACTAGTATTTCTTGTTACAAGTTGTAGTCTCAGTTGTAACACTAGTAACTATGAAAAACAAGTTTGTGTAAGTATATTCTATGTCGATGACATTATACAATAACCCATCAATATTCAATTTAGATTAGATAAATAAATAGTTATGATTTTCATTTGCTATGGAGATCAAAAAAGTAGGTACGTATGTAAGTGGGTTTAAAAATTATAATATTGTAAAATAAAAAGTAGCTGCTTAATAAATAATTAAATACTTATCTGACATTAAATAAATGAAAATTCAACAATAATAAATGAAATATTAAATGAACCATTACATAGTGGTCACAACATAACACAATATAATTATGAGTGTACCTATACAGTTTCTTGTGCTATAAGAAGAAGAAGACATATTATACAATATGTCTTCTTCTTCTTCTTCTATTTATGACCTCTGTCCGTCATTTCGACAGACAATTTTGCCAGTGTCAAGTGATTTAATTGAAATAATATAAGACAAGTCAAGTCATCGTCAAGTCGGCTGTCGTTTGTTTGGAAGAGAAAATGGTGAATATTTTTCTTCAAAAATTAAAAAAAAACAGAGCAACTGAAAGAAACCACACATCAAAGGTAACACTATCGAAAAATGCCTGGTTGTGGCACAAATATTTGCTGAATATGAAAAAATATCCCGACACGTTTGAAGAACGTATGCGGTATGCTTCTCAAGTGGTCGAGCTGGTGGCTCTCTAGAGTTCGCTAATAAAAACTAAGTTCACAAAAACTTTACGATTGCGATAAGATTAGGTACCTACATTATTATTATTTGACGAAAGCACCACTGATGACGAAACATTTTATTAATTAACCGAATGGTGACGCGATAACCCTAATTATTCAAATCATTAGGTGTGAACAAATGATAGCGATATCGACTATGGGTAGGGCACGATTACCTAGAGGTCACTTTACTCAAATTTTATGAAGTAGAACCAATACAGATATATATAATTTACTAGGTGCCGCCCGCGACTTCGTTCGCGTCCCGTTGGTTCCCGTAATTTTTTCGGGATAAAAAGTAGCCTATGTGTTAATCCAGGTCACGGACAATATATATTCCAAGTTTCATCCAAATCGGATCAGTAGTTTTTACGTGAAAGAGTAACAAACATCCATACTTACAAACTTTCGCGTTTATAATATTAGTAGGATTTCGTTATACATTTTTGATTGGCTAGAAATTTTCAAAGCGGATGTGTGATTCTGATAAAAAATTAAGCAAAAAGTTTTGCTGATAATAAGCAAGTATTTTTAATTATGTTTCCTTTCTTAAGCTTGTCAACCGTAAAATAAAACGTTATTTATTTAATATTTAAATGAAACAGAGCTTAGACATAAAAAAGTGGTTACGGATCAGGATTACCAAAACCAGTTTTCAAAAGTTGTAAATAATAAAAAAAACTCAAATTCCTAAGTTTTTGCAAAGGTTCTTGTTCAAGTTTTTATGTTAATTTTAAATTTATTATGTAATGAATGCATAGGTGATGTGTATAGTAATGAAGATTCTTAGTAAACCTATTTAAATGTAAATGAAATCTGGACATTAGCTGTTATCATTGAATTGCATTATTCTCGCGACACGGGAAGGTCCCGCATGCCTCACTCTACCCACCTACTGTCAGTGGGCCATGTACAACGATTATTACCTTAGAGATCACTTTAGATTCATAAAGCCAAAAATCTACGTAAATGAGCCAATCAAAAGATATAGACTGCGTGGGATTTCAAACATTCAAAATTCACATTCGTAATGTTAAAAAAAAATTGTTTTTCCTAAAAGTTTAGGTATAAATGATTTAAATAGTCTTCAAATATTATACTAAAGGCTGGATAATGTCTCACTGTAGTTAGGTACCTACCTACTTAACCTTTCAGATGTGAGGTACTTATAAATATAGAAAAAACATTGCATCAGCGCAATATATACCAATATGTATACATAAGTTACTTATGTACTTATGTATACATAGAATATTTTGTACAGAAGACAGAATATTTTGTATATTTTATTTTATTTATAATATTCACAATATTTACAAAATACACATGAAACAGTTGAGCCATCTACAAACCGTTGCAAACGATTTATAGATAGCTCAACTGGTCCAAATCAGTACCAATCGGAAGCGTGCCCAAGACACTGGCTGCATTGCCGCGCTGAATAGCAATGCTGATTAGAATATTAGTACGTAATACCAAGCAATACTATAAACTAATCAGAATTTTAAACAGTTGAATCCAGATAGAAAAATTAAAATGACTTCTGAACCAGCACAATTAATCAACCACTCAGAAAACGAACAAACGTGACGTCAACAGCAAAATGTAATCAAAAAGCGACACGCTCTGGTCACGTGACACGTAAAATGTGAAACAGTTCAGAAACAAATTGACGGTGTTCAAATGTGACGACAAGCTTAAACACAACGTGTTTGCGAAAGTACCAACTCACGTTTTTCAAGTTTCATACTTCAACAGGTTCCTTATGTACCACACGAAAGGAATAATAGGTTATGCTCGTCATTTTTGAGGGTCAAACAACTTTTGCGTATGATGGTTCGAACGTTATGAAGGAGAGGTAGGCCTAAGAAAAGATGGATGGATTGTGTAAGAGATGATATGCATAGGAGAGGAGTGAACACTGAGATGACGAATGATAGGGGAGAATGGAAGAAAAGAACATGTTGTGCCGACCCCACCTAGTGGGATAAGGGCAGGAAGAAGAAGAAGAAGGTTCGAACGTTATGAACGTTTTTGCTCATGTTTTAATAAAACACTGGATTTATGTCACCAAAATAAAACACTGGAGTAACATATGAAATTACTAGCCGTCGCCCGCGGCGTTGCTCGCGTTCTACCCTTTAGGGTGCGACTTTTCAAAATTCCTTTCTTAGTGCACCCCTACACTATATAAGGATACTACCCTCCAAATGTCATACCTCTAGGACTTATAGTTTAGGCTGTGCGTTGATTCTCTGTCAGCTTCAAAAGAGTTTTATATATATTGATGATACCAAAAATAGTACATTATTGTCTCACCTACCTCGTTCATACTTCAAGATATGCAATCATATTCGTGATGGTAACTGAAGAAACGCCCGTGGCGTAGCTTGCTTAGCTGATCTTCACTGATTATCTAAGTTAAGCAACGTTCTGTGCGGTCACTATTTGGATGGGTGACCGTTAGTGGCATTTACATCTGAGCGCTTCCGTGCTTCGGAGGGCACGTTAATCTGTCGGTCCCGGCTCAGTCGTTAAGCACGACGGAGGCCTTAAGGCGGCCTAAAAACTCCGTCACCAGAGTTGGCCACTAACTCATACAAGCTTGCTTACTGAAGAAACGGTTTTCATACATTCACTGTTGCATCAATGCACTATTTTATTTTTGAACATCTAGGACTAAGATTATTTAATGACGAAATCAGAAACTTTTCATCGAAAAAAACCATGCTAAAATCATCATCAGTTTTGGTCCTTTTACTGGAACGCTTACTTTCTATGCTGTATTACTACAAACTTCTGTACTGATTACTTCTCCTTCTTTTATTTATGGCCTCTGTCTGTGATTTTGTCAGACAGATTTATGTACTGCCTTGAGATAGGACATGGTGACTGTGACGTTCAAAATGACGTCATTATCGCCCTTGAAGTACCGTAGTAGTACTATAAGAACCATTATAAGAACGAATGAGCTCAACTGTGATCGTGCAGCTTCGATTCCCGGTGTGCGACAATTATTATATTATTAGCAAAATAGTACCTTTTTCTCAGAATTTTTATTGATAAGAAATGTTATTTATTTAATACCTACATTTTGTCATAAAAACTAGAAACCCTAGAAAACTAGGTAGCCGGTGTTGTTTTATTTATAGTATTTATTTTTAATAATTTTTGTGAATATCTTTGACAGTTTTTTCAAAGTTTATTGATATACCTACTTACTTAATTTTTAGTAAATTAATTTACATCGATAAGTATGTATGTATATTATTGTATATTTTGACATTAGGTTATTTTTTTACAATAAAAATAATTAAAATCATGAAAACGCAGCCTATGAGTCCATAAACGTCAAACGAGGCAATCGCATCGTTTCAGAATTAGCATTCGACCTACACTCAATGCTAGTCGATAGATAATTAGTACTTACAACGTACTGTATATGGAAATTGTAGAAGATCGAAGGTAAAGAAAATAAACTGGATAATTCCAAGTTAATATTAGCTTGTTTTAATATATTTTTGTTTCAATCTTTCTTTTCTATTTTTTTATCTAAAATATAGATTTGAGAGCTAAATATTAATTACTCGTGTCTATTTTGGGCCTTTTGCATCCAGGTTCATCTGGATATTGGTCTGCCAAGGCCTTTCTTGTGTCGCCTAGGACACCATTCTGTCAATGTCTTAATATGTGTATAATAATATTTGATATACTCAATTATATTAAATAATTTATATTATTTACTAACTTTATATTTTATATTTTAAACTTAGCTTCGTATACTCTGTTATCTTTCTTCTGCCTTGACCATACTGGCGTGTTTGATAGCAATCCAATTTTTATATCAATCAAGTTTTTGCTTAGTAAAGTTAGCGTGGGGTGCAGTGGATGTCTTGTCTACTTGGAAATATCCTGCTAGACTTGTTATTCAACGATATGCATCTACAAGGTAGGTAGGTAGGTAGGTAGGTAATACACTTTCGCATAAGCTTAAGAATTCAAGTGTGTTTACTTCGCTGTTAATATTTTTAAACATAAGTTTGTGACAACAAATAATTTTTGCTGTTTTTGTTCTGGTTGTTTTCGAAGTCTAAATAATTAAAAATCTTTTATTATAATAATATTTTGTTTTAAGGTTTGTTCATTAGCTCTATTTAGTCTTGTTCGTTATTATTTTTGCTTTTGTTCCAGTTTTGGTTTTGTTTCAAGATTTACCATTTCTGTTTTCTTTTGCAATAAGCTGTTGGCTAGAATATTTTCTTTTGCTACATGAACTGTTATTTAGAAGAATTTGAAAGTATTTCCTTCACTACCTTATCATTTTACCTATGCCTTCACCATTTCATATTTATAACAGGGGTATTAAATAGCCTAATTCGCTGGGATGCGCGTCACGTAGGGTGTTCCCTTGGCCCGGTGCACCAGAAGGCTACGGCCTCGCCCGTACGCATTGAGCATCCAAATTCGATGATTCACGACAGTTCAAACCAGTGCGTACGCAAGGTTAATGGGCCTTGTTAAGATGGAGATAAGTTTGTTGTCAAGATGCCGGTAGTTACTTGTATTTAGGCTAAACACTCGACAGATTCATGTGTCCTTATAGAGTCCTTCAGGGTAGGCAACCCACTGACGTGCTCCTAGTGTTGTCACTGTTTCTAGGCGATGGTGA
The DNA here is from genome assembly GCA_918843925.1 of Eulithis prunata. Taxonomy (NCBI): domain Eukaryota; kingdom Metazoa; phylum Arthropoda; class Insecta; order Lepidoptera; family Geometridae; genus Eulithis; species Eulithis prunata. Next base: position 384,795 of record OU974014.1, on the reverse strand, counting down.
CCGTTTACCATCAGATGGGCCGTATGCCTGTTTGTTTACTACTTACAAAAAAGTAGCACCTGCTTATTTATGCATGGTTGCTTCATCGACTTCTTCACGTGATCCACGAGTATTGTAATATTCTTTCCTTCGTAACTTTAAATAAGTCCTTAGTATCTGACAGGCGTCATGGCTCAGTCGGTAGTAGCTCTGCCTTCCGTGCTGTGGGTCGTGGGTTCGATCCCCACCGAGAACAAACATTTGTGTGTTGTAAACATAAATGTTTGTTCTGTGTCTGGGTGTTTCTATGTATTATAAGTATGTATTTACAAAAAAAAAAATGTATGTATGTATTCTATCAGCCATCTAGTTTCCATCGTACAAGCTTTGCTTAGTTTGGGACTAGAAGGCGTTGTGTTAGTGTCCGTGAATATTTATTTATTTATTTATCTAAAGTTTGATATACGTTTGATACGTGATACATAACAAGGCCGTAAATTTTTTTTAACCTACGGAATGTCAATGCTTTGGTATTTTTGGCTTGTTGGATATTTAGTTTCTTCATTCATTATTTTAGAGTCAAAATGTAACTTAAATATATTCTATTCTTTGAGAATAACTTTGTAAGCGTTTTATTGATATAGAGTACTAAATAATAACAGTAAAATGGCTGATTTAACTTTACTTTTACCAAAGTCCGAAGGAGTACAATCGTAGGCGTATTGATTTGAACAATCTAATATTACAGTCAATGCTGAAGTTATTACCTTCGAAAAAAACTTTATATATGGCAAATTTATTTATTGAATCAAGATGAGAATAGAAAACAAAGTTAGGTATACTATATTGCCACCAATACGTAAACCGTTCATTGGTATTCCAACTTTGAGTAAAACTTCTTGGAATCCATATACCTTATCAACCAGTAAACATATTGAAAAATTCCATGAAATGTGCTACTAATGGTATTGACTTACCATAATTTTATTTTAAAATCTAATTTAAAATGTTGAAGTGAATTCTTAAAAATATAAAGAGCAAAAACATAAAATAGATGACGTGCTTTCTTCGCGCTGTATAATTTCTAGAATTAATTATTCATTGGCCTTATTTCCTATTCTCACATTTTTTATATCTTAAATTTTAAGTTTTTTGTTCAATAAAAAAAACCAGAAATATATGTAAAGATATAAAAAAATGTAATAGTTTCAATGTAATCCTACATCTTATTGCACTAAGTACCTAAGTTTGCATTTACAAAAAAAATACTTACCTATATAAGTAGAAGTAGTCATCAGCAATCTAGTTCTCATAGTACAGTACAAGCTTGTTAGTGTGATATGTCGAGGAATACTTATTTATTTAATTAAATAAATCTAAACACTACTAAAACGTGTTACTTCTTTCAAACCATACCTTATATCTATCAATATCATATTTCGAAGTATTATATTTGCAACTATGTATAATATTGGCTCGACCATCACGACGCCATTCAGCTAACGATCGACAACAAGATATCCTTGACTCTGCGAACAATTTACTTAGTAGATGCTGTTTTATCTGTGGCATAATTATCTGGACATTGCTTGCAGTGTTGTTCTTGTAAGACAATGATACCTAGACCATCTTTATACAAGATGGCTTTAACAGGGTCAAAGAAGAAGTCTAAATGATATGAAAAAGTAACTGAATGTATATTTGTAAATATATCACCTTACGAGCGATAACTTGCATATTATAGCGAAGAGTATATTTTACACTTTCCAAGAATAAAAGTCTCGCATTTATATAATTACGTTTTTTTAAATTCTATTATATAAATGTGTATTTTCCTATACTATGTAAATAATATTTAAATAATTAAAATATTATATAGGACGTTTGAGCAGAATTTATAAAAAAATTAAAGACTTGTTGTGTCCCAACTCTACTCCGTGTTCAGGTATATAGTTACACACTATATAAGAGCAATAGAGGTTGAGAATCCGTTTAATGACCATTGAATTATATACTGGATGTTATTAACTTCACAGGTTGAACTTGACTCGTTGCAATTGTTTATACATTGATGATTATTTAACCTGTCTTGTTGAATAATATTATATATTTTATATAATCAATATATCAATATATATAAAACTCTTTTGAAGCTGACAGAGAATCAACGCACAGCCTAAACTATACCTAAGTCCTAGAGGTATGAAATTTGGAGGGTAGTATCCTTATATAGTGTAGGGGTGCACGAGAAAGGAATTTTGAAACGTCACCCTCTAAAGGGTAGAACGCGAGCAACGCCGCGCGCGACGGCTAGTTATTTATATGACTATAAAAAAATATTCGCAAAGGAAATTACAACTAATACAGTATTTACAAAATTTACAAAATACACATGAAACAGTTGAGCTACGAGTATCTACAAACCATTGCAAACGATTTATAGCTCAAGTGGTACACGAATGAGTACTATATCTAGTGGATAATTTAATTATGATATTATTAAATATCCATGTTATTTATGATGATATCATTGATATTGTTAATATTCTCGATGGTTATTATTATCACAATTAAAAATGAATTTTATTGTTTTGCAATGTGTTATTGACTCAATTTTCCCCGAATTGTTAAGATAAATACCTATACCTATGATATACATACATTGCATAAATATTGAATAATACTGTAAATATGTAGGTAGGTATTATATAAATAACATAATTATTAACACTTCTGAAAATACCTATGTTGTTTATATAACTTTTATTATTATTTTATTTCGCACCCAAAAATATTGCAAGATCCCTTCTTACTTTAATTAAATTTATTTCAAAAAATAAACCCTAGTCTTCTTTTTTTTCCAGATTTGTCAAACCAGACGAAGTAGCCAAGCTCTGGGGAAAGATGAAGCAGAATGACAATATGACGTTTGAGAAGTTTAGCCGCGCCATGCGATACCACTACCGGCAGTCGGTGCTGGTCTCCGTCCCCACAGCCCGCCTCGTCTACCAGTTCGGACATAAAGGACCAGACTTCAAAACCGATAACCCCAACTTTGTTAAGATAAAGTCAGAGTTAGATATGTCAGAGATGTACTCGTAGTTGCAATAGTTATGACTGTTGATGCTCATTCTGTAGAAGATAAACTTATTACTGAAAGATTAGGAAATGTCGGGAAGCTCAGATTTTAATAGAAAGCTATGGTCATTAATTCATTCCAAATATCGATGGACACGATACTGACAAAGACAACGAATGAAAAACTGCTAGTTTTGAAACTACTCAATGTTAATAAACTTATCTATAGGTTTTAAAGTAATTATTGTAAAACCAAACTGTCAAACTGTCAATTCTGTTACATAGTTTTGCTATAGTCGAATTTGTACAACTTATAAAGCATTTTGTTTGTAGACTAAGAAATAGTTAAATAATTTTTGATGGTAGTTGTAAGTTGTCATGATCACTGGATCGTTTGTCTTAAACTTTAAGAAGCATAATGGTTTAGATAGGTGTTTCGAGTTTCGATATGAATGGTAAGTATAGCTCAACAATTAGATGGCTCAGTCGGACAGCGGTTGTTGTGGATGTTGTATGTTGGATCGGTATGTCGGTTTGTCCCGTCAATTATATGTAACTTGTTGGCATGTCCATATTTCTTTACATATAAGTAGATTTATGTATATGCGTTATTAAAGCGTTTCGAATGTTTCGGCAAACCCCCGACTGTTTAGTCGATTTTGATGGTTGTTTAGAACTACTTACGAATTTTTGATAAAATATTTTTTAATCGTTGTTACCATTATTGAGCGTATTGTAATTTAGATAAAAATTTGATACATTCCCATTATTTATGTTAATTAGTGTTATTTTTAAACGTAACTTTAAGAGTATTTCGAGTTGCCATACGTATTAAATAAATTGTTAAATGTACTTAAAGTTCATGTCACATTCATCGTTCACAAATTGTATTTAAGATTATCTAAATCCTTTAGTACCTAAATAATTATTCTCCAGTCTCAGTGTTAGTTTGTAATGTAGTTTTAAGGTTTTCATAGATGGCGCGCGCGTGCAATATGAACAAAAGTTGACAAAAGAAAGATCTGCAGGCCAAAGATTAGTATCAGCGTTCGATATTTTTTTTATAATAATAAAATAAGAACAAAAAGTTGAAGAAATTAAATATTTTGACAATATACTTATTTAGTTTTAAGTTTATGACTCTCAGGCGTTTGCTGTGATGTAAGATATTATAATTTCTTTCTGTAAATAGTTTCTTTCTCATACCTTTTTCTTCCATTACAGTGCATTATAACGTTAATATAAGTCTGAATTCATTTGCTATATTATTATTGTTTTGTTTATCTATTATTCAATTTCTCTCAATGTTTTCTGTTTAATTAACTTTATTATCTTATTGATATTAATTCGAATACTAACAATTAAATTATACATTATTTTTGAACATGACATTAAAATCTATTAAAAAAGGTAACGCAAATCTAATTATTTAAATATGAATAAAATAGTGTATAAAATCTTAAAATTACAGTACAAATATTGTGTCTTAAAAAAACGAGTGTATTTGAGTCCACTACATAATAATATGTGCTTATAATACCTACAGAAATTATTGATATTCATAATAATTATTATATTGTGAATCAGTGTAATGTCCAAAATTTTAATAATTATTGTTACTACGTAATCTTTGATATTTAAAGAATCAGATTATTTTGTTACATAATATACATTTCTGGTTTTAGTCACAGATATACATACAAAATAATATTTAAGTAGGTACCTACATAAGTTGTAAATTGATATTGCTTTGGAATAACTTCTTACCTAATAACTACAATCAAAAATATAAAATCAGAATTTCATATTACACTCAAAATATATTATAAAGATTTGTGTCACGAATTTTCTTGATATTAATTTTTAGATTAAGTCGATCTGTTGTGTGTTGTGCAATTGAAAGATCAATTTTTATGTATTATTTCACAATTTGTGAATCATTGAAGAGAATTATACGATTTATGGATGTGATTTATTTGTTTTTTTATTCCCTTACTTTAATATAATCTTACAATTTAAATATTACAAACATACTTTACGTGAAATTCTATAATAATTATTTAATTACGTAGACTTGTACCTAGTACGTATATAATTACTTTCATATTTAATTATAGTAATTTCATAAATTCCTATTAAGTGTTGAATACTTGCTAGCCTATTAGGGGTAATTCGTTAGGTACAGCGCTAAAATAGGTATTATACTCTACATTATATCAGCCAAATATTCTACCAAAAGCTTTAGTTCAATAACTCTATCTTTTTTACACATTTTTCCTTTCATATCCTACCTACTTCACAGATATTATACGTAATTTACTTGGTCCACGTATCAATCATCGCACTATTAGTTGGTACGTAGGCAAGCTATTAACACCTACTTACTTATTATACCTGCCTACTCTCTCAGACTAGCAGAGTTTGTATAAAAAAGTTGAATAAATACTTTTTTAGTGCTGCCATCCAGCGGTAGATACTAAAACGAAAGAGGTTCAAGCTAAAAAAGGAACTGCTCTGGGTTGGAGGAGTCGACTAGTTTGTCATTAATAGAAGTGCTACTACCCGTTAGATGGCGCTTTTGACATGTAGGTTTTCCTAGTTTTAGCAGCAATATGGCAAAATCATGAAATTAAAGTATGCAATTTGATATTATTTTTTTTTTGCATAAACTATTCTTGTTTTTATTTTTGCAAAAGTTCGAATGCATATTTTTTTTATTTTTAATCTAAAGTATGCTCTCTTCAGGATCACCTCATCAACACTTAATGATACTAAATTCTATACCAAACACTTGAGCTAAAGGTATCTAAGACACGATGATAAAAGCAAGATAACTTTATTGAACGATAAAGTTGAGGACTAATTGTTTGAATAATACATATTTAAATGAGCTAAGTTTCCTTCATGGTCTGCACAGTACTCAATATCCCTCAACTGGACAAGACGTATCGATAGTTTTGCGGTAAACCGAGATTCGAAATCGATAAATTTATATTTGAAATTTCGTTGTGATCGGACAGGCCTAAATATATTTTTGTAAGTATTATCTGTGGATATGTTTTTTTATAACAAATATTTTTTTTTATTCACAAAGAAAATTAGAACTGATACAGTATTTACAATATTTACAAAATACACATGAAACAGTTGAGTGGATATGTTGGTTATAATTAGATATTTATCGTTATATCTATGATTAGAATTTTAATATTATTATCTTATTTTTATCAACTCTTTTTGTGCAAGTAGGTATATATTGAAAATATAATATTATTTTAAAATACATTATAACATTTAAGTTTTTAAATAGACAAGTTACACAATTTATGCTTATATTTAACATTCTTCGTATTTTATTATATTAATTTCATTAGTATTTTAAATACTTCATTCGAAATTCATAATTTAAATAATATCATTTAATTTAAAATTATTTAAAAAGAACACACTAAATTATATATTTACTAATATTTGTAAAACAACATTTATTCACAAAGAAAATTACAACTATTACAGTATTTACAATATTCCCAATATTAATAAAATACATTATGAAATGCAATAAGTTCTATTCTTCCAGAAAATGTTTCTCCTGGTAATATGGTCAGCAGTAGTTATCGTCACCCTCTACCTATACTTCAAACAACGGTATTCACTATTCTCTCGATATGGCGTTAAGAGTTACCCCCCTATCCCACTGCTGGGCAACATGGCGCGGATGGTGGCCAAGCTGGACCACTTTAGTGATGACGTCAATCGGTATTACTTTGACTTCCCGAACGAGAGGTTGGTTGGTATATTTTGTAAAGTTTCGTATGAGTTAGTGTCTAGCTCTGGTGACGAAGTTTGGCGAAGTTTGGAAGTACGGATACGCTCAGATATAAATGTGACTAACGGTCACCCATCCTAATAGTAATCGCGCAGAACGTCGCTTAGGTAACTTAGGTAGTCGGTGACTATTGACTAAGCAAGCTACGGCATAAGCGCTTCTCTATATTTTTTATGAAATGTACAGTGAGTATGTAGTGAGTTATATAAGAATCCTCGCGAAAACTAAACTAGTGTGAGCTCAAAAGTAAAATCAGTTTTATTATTTCTTTTAGGTTCGTAGGAAAGTACGAGTTCATGAATCCGGTGGTGATCATACGCGACTTGGAGCTGGTGAAGAAAATCACCGTGAAGGACTTTGAGTACTTCCTCGACCACCGCTCTTTTATCGATGAGGTTAACGACCCTCTCTTTGGAAGAAATCTTTTTTCTATGAAAGGTAGATTTTCAAGTGTTCTTCTTCATAACCATCATCATCAGCCTTTATTGGTCCACTGATCGACATTAGAGATGTTTTAGGCGCATCACTGATGCTGGAAATCATGTCTTTTAAATCAGTGTTTGCCAGCTATATAATTATTCTGCCGATTGTTGCTCTACCTTGTCGAAGTACCTACCCTTTAAAATGTTAAAATATAAGGTGCTTAAAGGTCAAACTTGGAAGGACATGCGGTCAACCCTGAGCCCTGCCTTCACCAGCTCAAAGATGAAGGTGATGGTGCCGTTCATGGTCGAAGTTGGCCAGCAAATGAACAAGGCCTTGAAAAAGAATATTCAGGACTCAAGAGGTAATTCTATTTATGTTCGTACAAATTCATTAAGGACTTCTGAACTATGGATTTAAAAAATGCGTATGTGGTAAGTACGATGTTGGGACGGGTTTTTGGCTGCATCTTAAGAGTTCGAGAAAATAATTTCAAATGTTTACTGCATAGCATACCTAGGCATTTCTTTAAAACCTTTGTTTCTCATATATTTACGTACAAATACTAATAAGTTGGTTCCATGTAATTTTCCGCTTGTAGCCAATATTTGATGTGTTAATATTGTAAGTAGCTACACGTGCACATCTTCTACCTACCTACCATTATGTATTGTGGCATCGTTATTAAAGGTTTCACTGCATGCATTCTGAGGAAATATTTATTTATTTTATGTAGATTGAACTTATCTATAGACACAATAGTGTAGATAATACATTCGGCCAGGCAAAGTACCGCCGCCATCTTGACAGCCGCCAAGCAGAATTTATTTGTCTCGTTCCTCTAGTCTAGGCTAACATTAATCTGGATTTTACGAAGATTCAAATTTAACTGAAAGATTACTAGAAGTTTTAGAGTCTAGATTTTTGCAACAGCCAACTGGAATGGCAAAAAACAGGCCTTTGCATCTTATCTAGATGATTTTTACAGCGTCAGGGGTTACCATTTCCCATTCCCTAATGTATACGGGATGCTTTAGTGCCTCGGATATGATTAAGATGGAGTAGGCTTGCCCAGCACCTATACCGTCCTCTCAGAACTATAACTTCAATATTATGAACGTGCCCTTTTGGTCTGTTCAAAAAGCCTAACGCCTTTCTTCCAGTTGGCTACATCGATGTAGACGTCAAAGATATGACATCCCGCTACGCCAATGACGTGGTGGCTTCTTGCGCCTTCGGGCTGAAGGTTGACTCTCACCTGGAAGTGGATAACCAGTTCTACGCGAGGGGAAGAGAGGCTTCCGAGTCCAATTTCCGTCAGCTGATCATCTTCTTTGGGTACACCTCCTTCCCGAGGATTATGAGGGTAGGTCCATTATTATCATCATCATCATCACGAACATTGGACCAGCCTGGCTTGACCATCTGCTAAGCCCCTTTGTCTGTGCCACTCGTTACAGTCCCGTGCTAATCTTATCTGACTCATAGTTTCATTGCTTTGGTCACCTTCCACAAAAATAATAATGATTCGTGTTTGCCGTGTCTTGATAAAACACATAATTATGATGGTTCAGTCAAAACATATTTTTTGCTAGCTTCTTCGTCTAATATCTCGTCAAGGAAGTCTGACAACATCCAAGCCACCAATACTATAAATTATTTATGAACATGGTCTCACTTATTTTATTGTTAGGACAAGATTGTAAATAAGTACACCTACAATACTACCTATAGCTACATGTTTTGATGTTGGACTAGAATACAAAAACATACTACGCATCTTGAGTTAAAGTAAACTTAAAGTATTGTACTTGGGTAAGTAAGTACCTACCTAGTGCTTAGATTGCATTTTAGACGTACTAGGTAAGTATTTACAAGACTAAATCAAAGAGCAAATAAAACTTTTTTTTTTAATGATAAAAGTAATGGAACAAGCTGATAGCTCACCTGATGTTAAGTAGTAACTTCTGCCTATAACAACGCATTACCTCACAGAGCAAGTGCAATGAGGACGTGCCCTGTAAGGCAATGCACTGCGTCCATCACTCTGAGACGTAAAGATCTTGAAGTCTCATGTACTACTTAGTAAAATGACTGTTCCGAATATGGAGGACTACAACTACTACTACCAGCGTTACACAGTAAATAATACTTTTTTTCAGGCACTAGGCATATCCCTTTTCAGCAAAACCTCGCAAAATTTCTTCAGGGAGCTAGTGGGATCCACTATGCAGGAGCGGGAGGCAAAGAATATCATCCGTCCAGACATGATACACCTACTCATGGAGGCTAAGAAAGGTAAAGAACGAACTAAACATGAAATACCTCTCAAGGGTTGACAATACAGTCGCTGAAGAAGTAGCAAACGAATCAGAATGTATGGAAATGTCTGAACTACACATAACTAACGTTAATTTGGCGAGAACACAAAACCCAGATCCAACAGGAATGCTTTATGATAAAGAATATACTGAGGACCAATAAGTGTAGCTGTCAACTGTTTCATGTGTATTTTGTAAATATTGTGATCATTGTAAATACTGTATTAGTTGTAATTTTCTTTGTGAATAAACTCACTATATAAGTAGCTTTTCGTGCACGTGGAAATGATAAATAGTTTGTAATACTCTTATCACGTGTTTGAAGATCAAAATGATAATCTGTCTTTTGTTGGTGATAAAGGGCAACTGACTCACGACGATAAGGAGAATGTAGACGTCGACGCCGGGTTCGCAACAGTCGAGGAGTCGTCTGTTGGCAAGAAAAATGTTAATAGAGGTTGGTATTTAAATACAAATGCAAGTTACATATTGAACGCTGTAAAATTTGAGCTAAAATCTTTTAGAACAAAGACAAAAGATACCAAATCCAATGATCAACTCCAGGTTGTAGAGAACTAAGAATACATACATATAGACGCAAAAGGAAAACTCTATAGTTTTCCACATTTGCGTTAGGTATACTTATCTACCTAAAACATTTTTTCTTTTATAGTATGGACTGATGATGACCTTACAGCCCAAGCAGTTCTTTTCTTTATTGCTGGCTTCGAAACAGTTTCTTCATCCATGTCCTTTCTCCTCCACGAGCTGGCTCTCAACCCTGATATACAGGAACGGCTGGCGAAGGAGATCAAGGAGAACGAGGAGAAGACCGGGGGAAAGTTCGACTACAACTCTATACAGAGCCTGACTTATTTGGATATGGTTGTATCAGGTAAGGATGTTTAGCTCTGTCATGAAAGATCCACATCTTTTTATTTTTTGAACCTTAAGATATTTTAAAAATGTACCTAATTACAATGCAACAAACTATGAATAGCTACCGAAATATTTAGATCATATCAGATGATTGACTGGTATCACAATCATGTTTTTTTCACCCATAAATTTAAATCCAAAAAGTCTTTAATCTGAATAACATGAAGAAGGCGCATCGAACGAAGGTTGCAGTCCTTTATCATTACAGAGCTACTGAGGCGCTGGCCACCAGGGTCTGCTTTGGATAGAGTGTGCACCAAGGACTATAATATTGGAAAACCCAACGACCAAGCCACAAAAGATTTTATTGTAAGTTACACTACACACATACACCCTGTCCACTTCTTGTATGCATTATCAATGAGATACGTACCTAACTATTATTGTTTAATTAATTTTAAGAACTTAAGTACAATCTTTGTCATATGGGTACTTAATTTCAAGTATCGAAAATCTCACAAAATAGCATTCACTGATCAAACCTTCGTATAGCTAGATTTTATCCATAGCCCTCATTTCATCTCATAATTCCTGTGATATTCTAGATTCCCAAAGGAACCGGCATCAGTATCGCCACGTGGGGTTTCCATCAGGACCCTCAGTACTTCCCGGACCCTGAGAAGTTTGACCCTGAACGGTTTTCCGAGCAGAACAAGCACAGCATCAAGCCATTCACCTATATGCCTTTTGGACTTGGACCCAGGAACTGTATTGGTAAACTGCATAAAGTCTATTATAATCATAATATTTGTGTTTAAATTTTAGCCTAAAATATTATTATATCAAAATATGTCTTTTGAACATTCAGCTAGGTAGGACTTAAAAAATATTTTTTGCAGTTAATTTATTATCGAAACCTGCGTATCTGGTTTTGTAGACCATTCTTGACCTACTTAGATTAGCCTGAAGAAAGACAAATCTGGACAAAATCTAGAGCTAGTCGAAAAATAATTACCATCCCCATTCCAGGTTCAAGATTTGCTCTCTGCGAGATCAAGGTGATGGCGTACCAGCTGCTTCACGAGATCGAAGTGTCTCCGTGCGAGAAGACCTGCATACCGACAAAACTAGCAACGGACACTTTCCAGCTGAAACTGAAGGGAGGACATTGGTTGAGGATGCGCGCTAGAGTCTAAACAAGTTTATAGTGGTTTTAGCTGTAAGATCATGTTGTAGGTATATTCATTATTCATTAGGTCAACATAACTAGTATTGTACAAGACAAGTATGTTTGTGTTTGAATTCTAAGTAACCAAATAAAAATAAAATAAATAATAATTTACTACCACTCTTTACTACCATTCTATATCTTTTAAATCGGAACACAGCATAATATATCGCTGATACAAAAAGTAAGGTAGTATCTAGGTACTTCCCCAGACTAAACTCTTTCACGTAGGGCCCTACTACTCACAATATTCGCAATAATACCTGTCTGTCTATACAGTGTCTACAGCATAACACGCGCGGTCGTGTTCAACGCCACACGCGCTCTACCGGTTTCGTACCTACGTAGTATTTTTTATTGTAAATACATTGTGTTGGTGTCAAGTTTTCTTGTAAAACTAGTTTTTTGCCGTAAAACAGGTGAGTTTTTTATAGGTCAATTTTGTTGACTAACAAGTTGTGGCGCTAGAATAGCTTCATACAAGTTGGTAAATATAAAAAGTAAATAAGTGATTTCAAATAAAAAGTAATTAAGTACCTACAGGCATTTAACAGTTTAGTCTCTTGCTTGTTTTATTTTCTTCTACATCTTCCAGACCATGATCGTCCTACTATGGACCGCGGTGATCATCACCGCCATCTACCTTTATTGCCGGCAAGCCTACTCCGTCTTCAAGCGTGCTGGCGTCAAGCACTTCACGCCGGTCCCACTGGTGGGCAACATGATGCGCGTCTTATTGAGGATAGATCACTTCACTGATGACGTTGAGAGGCTCTACGTCGCATTCCCTGAGGAGAGGTGATACGAAATCATTTTTATCAATTGCTTTCTTTTTCACTTTTTGAGGATCTTGAGATGAAGCTGCCCTTTTTTTTATTGTAAAAGTACTGGATCAAGCTGATAGCTCACCTGATGTTAAGTGGTAACTTCTGCCTATAACAATGCATTACCATTACCTCACAGAGCAAGTCCAATGAGGACGTTCTTAGAAAAAACTAACCTTTTTTTATAGTTATCAATTGAAGGATTTGTTTCAAGATTCAAATAATATTCTAATCGTTATCTAGTAACTATTATCATCAGATTTATTAGATTAGGTACTTCAATAACACTCGTATTTATTACTGGTTACGAAAACAAACGAGTACCTACCTATCTGTTTAATTGTTAACTCTTTATCTGTTGTTGAAGTATTCTTATATCTAAAAATATCACTCGAAAACAATGACCATTACTTTGCAATTTTACAGCAATGTTACGGTCAGTTTTGTCATCAAGTTCTATGATGTTTTAGGTTTGTTGGAAAGTTCGAGTTTTTGAACATGATGGTCGTGATCAGAGACCTGGAGCTGATAAAGAAAATTACAGTAAAAGACTTCGAGCACTTCCTCGATCATCGTTCCCTCATCGACCAGGAAAGTGACCCGCTGTTCGGAAGGAATCTTTTCTCGTTGAAAGGCAAGCCTTTGAAAATGTTACACGAGGAAAAGACTGCATCATCTCCTTTCCTTGTCCTTATCAGCTAACATTAGTTAGAATTGTCAGAACATAGTTTTTTTTTCCACTCTCTTATCAGCCATCATCTCAGGGTTCGGCCCTTTCTTAACTACTCTTGTCCTCTTTCACACAGTCTATTCCGTCTTCCCATAGTTTTACTTCGGCATAATATCCACATCCATCCAGATCAAAGTTATATAATACTAAAGTTGGTCAATCAGTCTTCTAAAATATTGCAGGTCAAGAATGGAAAGACATGCGATCTACCCTGAGCCCTGCCTTCACCAGCTCCAAGATCCGTGTGATGGTGCCTTTCATGATGGAAGTGGGAGACCAGATGATCTCAACCATGAAGAAGAAAATCGATGATTCTGGAGGTAACTTAATACTGCTAAAATCAGCACCCTCGATAAGGACTTCTAGTATGGGTTCAGTACCATACCTATTAGGTCATCATTAGTAGCTTAAAATAGTCTAGCTAGACAAAGATCTCCCCCAGGAAAGACGATTGTATCCTACGACTTTTTACAAATCTTATACATCTTTACAATTGGATTCATTGAGTGTTCTCTGTATTTTCTAGTTGGCTACATCGATGTAGACATCAAGGATATGACAACCCGCTACGCCAATGACGTGGTCGCGTCCTGCGCGTTCGGGTTGAAGGTAGACTCCCAACAGGACCAGGAAAACCAGTTCTACGTGCGAGGCAAGGAGGCTTCCACTTTCAGCTCTCGGCAGCTTCTTATGTTCTTTGGATTTGCGTCTTTTCCGAAGCTTATGAAGGTGAGCTATGATTTCCTGCCACAACAAAACCTCGGCTAAAATAATTACGTCAGACGTGGAAGGTCATTACCCTAGACATATTCTTTCCTGATGTTTATTATGGTTTTGTATCTTTGCGTGCTTACCCTCCCAATTAAACATTGCTTACAAACTTTTTTGTACAAAATCCTTTGTATCCTACATTGAATGTACAGTAATCATCTAAATCATTAGTTTGGGTCAGGTAGGCACCTAATTTACGACGTAGCTTGCCAAATGCTGTTTGTAAACACAATACAGCCGCTGGAGGTCACAGTCAAGGTCAACTGGTATCGGCGGGCGCCGCTCGTAAACCCGTCAGCCTGCTTGAGTTGATTGAGCGAATTGGTAATCACATCATCAACAAGGTCTTGGTCGCTTCTATAGATTAGGTATAGTGTTCTTACTTGTAGGTACCTCGGCGTATTGTATGATAGTTCAACAAAAATCAGACTTATTTTTGGGAAGTACCTACCTACAAATAATTCATCACTAAGCTAGAATGATGGAAATGGGCATGCACATATACCTATAGCTAGGTAACTTACCTACAGTGTAAAAACAGCATGTTTGAGCGTGTTTTCAAACACTTAACAGCGTAAAGAGATTTGTGTAGGTACCTACTGAGTAGAGAGGATGTTTCCATATCAGGGTATTACCAGACGAGTTCTCAATTATTTTTCATAAACATGTTTATCCCAGTTTTTCAAGATCACGCTATTCTCTGCCGCATCGAAAGGATTCTTCAAAAACCTGGTGATGTCCACCATGCAGGACCGCGAAGACAGGCACATCATCAGACCTGACATGATACACCTGCTTATGGAGGCTAAGAAAGGTATACCTGAAAGATCTTGACGATATTGAAGATAACAGATCCGAAGGAAATAATTGACTTGAAATAACTCAAATGTTGAACAATAAGTAACAAAAATAAGAAATGAGATTCCATTGAACTAATAAAGCAGAAGCTAACTGAAAAACAAAAAAGTAATTTGAGAAATTACGACCTTTATAACAAAGTGTTTAAAGTATCATTTATTTTAGGGAAACTATCCCATGAAGAGAAAACTACCAAAGACGTGGATGCTGGATTCGCAACTGTTGAAGAGTCATCGGTCGGAAAAACTAATACCAACAGGGGTTAGTTTACCAGATTTACGTGCGGCGGAGATAAGCTTTCAAACTGTCATGAGAACAATAAAATAAGATCAGAATAATAAGATAAAGTTAACCAAGTTTATCAGAAATATAAAAACAAAATAACATAAATCTTGGTATAGTAAGCAGAAAAAAAACAATTAGATTCCATTTTTTCTGGTTCCAGTATGGTCTGATGATGATCTCGTAGCCCAAGCAATCCTCTTCTTCATCGCTGGGTTCGAGACTGTAGCTTCGTCCATGTCGTTTCTCCTCCACGAGCTGGCGCTGAACCCTGAGTGCCAGGAGAGGCTGGTGCAAGAGATCAAGGAGAACGATGCCAAAAACGGGGGGAAGTTTGACTACAACTCTGTTCAAAGCATGGTTTATATGGATATGGTGGTATCAGGTAAGATTTTGTGAAAGTTCTGACTTCTGGATGCCACGCTTAATAACTTTTCAATTTCTATCTGGGATTGTAAAGAACATCTTTATGAACTTTATGACCTAGAATCATCCCTAGAATAATAAAAAAACTTTCTCTCGGAAAATATTAAAAAAACTCTCTCCATACCAACCTAAAATTTACTACAAACCGACAGAGTCAAACGCAGCACTCGTCGTGCCAGCTTTCTGGTTCTACCCGAGCCGGATGTTATGAGTGGACTGTATTTATTAGGGTTCCGGGATCGGCCGATGGTATGCCGACGATGGTGGTGGTAATAAGAACGCGAGATTACTGAATACAACAAAAGGTCCGGGTCAGGTAGGCTCGAGCAGAGCGACGGCGTAACTATCACTCGTGGAGCGCGGACAGCAAGTGAGCACGATGTTAGGGGAGCGTCCACAAATATATAATAGTTAAGCCGTCGCCCCCGCTTCCAAGCGTACGCGGCGGGGAGCCCTTAGATCTTTATTAATACAATACTATTCATAATTATACAATGTACAGAAATATTCCTTACCCATTAAATCTAATGTTTTTACAGTTCTGTCTTTAGTCGGCGCAATTACAGAGGTCGGTTTATGACGGGTGTATCGGCACGCTAACAATATTCGTGGGATTCCACTGTCCCCTTTGTGAGTCGCCGTCATAAGCCTTTGCACGTGTTCGCAAGTTCTCTGAAGTAAACGTACAATCTACCAACCTAATTGCCTGCTATTGGTTCGTTTGTCTTGTGTTACTAGCCGGGCCCAACTTTCCCACGTACCTACGATCTCTAGGTACGTAGCCTACTCGTTCTAAGGCTAACTAGCTAGGACCGACTCTCACATGACTATTGAGCTAACACCTAAACGTATCTAATCTGTAGATAGGTTTCCTGTCCCTACTAAGACTTAACTACCTAGCTAGGTAAGGCGTACAAGTTCCTGGCCTGACCCAGCGTTTTAACTCTGTTCTAGGGACCTACCTACCTACTCCAGTCTCTCAGTAAAACACTAGACAATGAATCGTATAATTTCAGCTTAACCTACCTGACCAATAACTATTCTACAAGCTTAAGGCTACTAGGTACTCTTATATCTAACTTATATCTATTCTGTCGTGCACAGAGGGCACGCACAAACTACGGTAAAAAAATGATAACTTTTGAAGGTGCACCACTATACAACAAAATACCTACCATTATAAAAAATATAAACTCGTTTACCTACTACAACAACATGTTTTTGAAAACTACTTTTAGTAAATTCTAAACCTATGCATTAGGCGAGTACCTACCTACCTACTTGTAACGAAACATCTACCCGACTACCTCCTCCAATCGACCTACCTACAAGAATTAATTTGTACCTACCTATTTACTAACCTACTATATAAGAACGATCTACTAACCTACATACTATTACGTATTTTCTCATATAAGTGACTTCCTGTCTTGAGAATAAATTTCTATAAACCGATCCCTAGAATAATATGTGATATTTTGGACAGTTGGACGATCTCGTTTCATGGCGTGATCATAAAATTAAACTCATTTGACATTGAAGCCGTAGTTAATTGTCAAGGTTAACTTATCTAGTTACGCAGAATAACCATTATTCTAACAGAATTGGTGTAAGATACATACTGTTCCATATATAATGATAATGATTTTACTGTTACAGCAAACTAACTAAAATAGAATAAGTCCTATAAGGTCCTATCATATTTTTACGTGTGTTGCTAAGGTCCAAATTGGGATACCACCTCAATATCAATCTGACTGACAATCAAAGTTAGATTTTTTCTATTCAGAAAAGTGTTCATGCCCATTTAAACCTTAGTCGTAAGAAGCGCTTTCATATCCAGAGTAGAAATTTTTAATTCTTTAAAATGATGAATTCAGAATCCCTGAGACTGTGGCCTGCTGCAGTCGCTATGGATCGTCTCTGCATTAAGGACTACAACATTGGGAAGCCCAACAGCAAGGCCACCGATGACTTCATTGTAAGTTAGTGGTTCGGCGTAGGTGTTGTACGTCGGTATATAACCTAATTGCCCAATTGATTTAACTTATGAGCTCGAACCACGGTCATTTTTATGGATGTATATCTAAACTAGCTGATACCCGCGACTTCGTACGCGTGCGAAACTTTCCACCAAAATATCTGTCAACCAGCATACGATGAACCTCGTGCCAAAGGTGGCTTTTGGTTTAGAGAGGTCAAGCTGTATCTAAGAATCCACGTCTTTCATTTCAATAAAATATAGCCTATGTTTCAATCCGGAAAAAGGGCTTCTGAATGGTATAAGTTTCATTGAAATTGGTCCAGTAGTTTAGGCGTCATCCGCGAACAAACAAACAGATAAACAGACAATCGATTTACGGAATCAGCAGTGCAAGTACCGTTCTTATCGATCGCTTAGTTGTCGATCGCTAAAGCCATATCTTTAATTTTAGTTTTTGGCTTTTTACAGTTTTATTTAATAGTAGGTAAGTATAGTATAGATAGATAGATAGCGATTATGTGAACGGAACACCCACATAGGCAATATTTGTACCTTTGTTTCATATTTGTCTTTCTCGTGGATAAGGTCGACTAGGCTGAGAGTATGGTAGGTATACCTACTCGTAGGTGCTAGGAAAATACTCTATCTAAATCATCCTATTTTAAAGTTTTGGGTTTTGGCAAAGCTAACTTCGTAATATTCTGCCCAATTCCAGGTTCGTAAAGGAAACGGCATCGGCATTCCAGTGTGGGCGATCCACCATGATCCTGCGTACTTCCCGGACCCTCTGAAGTTCGACCCTGAACGCTTCTCCGAGGAGAACAAGCATAACATCAAACCATTCTCGTACATGCCTTTTGGATTGGGACCTAGGAATTGCATTGGTAAGGCTACAGATATATTATAGGTAAACTAAACAATATGGCCCAAAATAAACATATTTCTAAGAGCTATGGTTCATAGGTGAGTTCTAAAACCTATAGGAGGAGGGTGTGTGTGTGTGTGTGTGGTAAAACTAAACAGAGGGCCTAGTACGAGTTTTGGTGTATAAATCTGGTGTAAAACGCCTGACGCCCAGCACACCAGTGTGCGCTGATTTGTATGGAGACACTGAGCCGATTCTTTGAGAAGCTCTACAAACGAGTTTGGGCTTGGTGAAGACCAAGCTTTTCGAAGATTCCTCTCAGTGTCTCTACACAAATCAACGCCCACTGGTGTACTGGGCCTGGGCGCCAGACGTTTTACACTAGATTTACACACCAAAATTCATACTAGGCCTTCAAGCTGTCTACTTTCCAGGGTCACGGTTTGCTCTCTGCGAGGTCAAAGTCATGGTATACCAGCTACTCCAGAGCATGGAGTTGTATCCTTGTGAGAAAACCTGTATTCCTTCGAAGCTGACCAAAGAGACCTTTCAACTGAAGCTGGAAGGTGGCCACTGGCTCAGGATGAGGCCTAGAGTTTAGTGTTTCAAATCTTCAAAACTAAACCTAGGAGGCAGGGAATAAAATCCTTACGTTTGTAAATAATCTCACATACCTAGTAGCTCTATACTAGTAGTATATTCATTTATTAGGCACGCATAATAAGTAGGTAAATTTTTATAGACATTTCACACAGCGCCATCTACTTCCAATCTAAGCAAAGCTAATAATAATAAATAAGGGAGTTATTATTGTCGACGAAAATATTTTATTTTTGGCATTGTTACCTAATAAATTATACTTTTTTAACGAAACTATTTTTTATTGAGTAGGTAGATACTAGCCCCTAAACACCCAAACTATATATTAACACAACAGGTAGGTACATCTTACAGAAAAATTTGGTATTAAAATAGCGAGGTTTTCAAAAAAGCTAAGTTGGGATCTTAACCGCCACATTTACGATAAAGTTCGAGTAGTAGAACATAGATGGCGTGTTACAAACTTTAAATACACGCGACTATTTATCTATTCAGAAGCAGCAGTGAGTGGATTAAAAATTATTATCATATCACTGACCTACGTAAATGTTGAAAGATAAAAATATTTGTAATTGCAAAAACCATTTATAATATCTTTTAAAAACTTGCATTATGAAGATAGCTGATTTTAGGTACCTCTATCAAAATACTTACCTATGTATTGTTTACCTACTAAGTAAGGTAGGTATTCAGTTAGGTACCTAACAACTTCTAGGCTGTATACGTTGGTTACTCACTGACTCAATTTGCCATTACAGAAAATGGAACAACTTTTGAATCAATTCAAAACCGTAATTATAAAAGCATAAAGTCGAACCGGCGAAGGAGTAAAATTCGTATACATTACGCAAATGGCGACGTCCACTGCAGTTAATCTTGCTGGATTTCTGTTTCCTGCATAATTCATTTTATTTACCCGAGTCCAGAATCTGAGGTGGTATTCCTACGTCATTTGCATAATCCGCACTAAATGGTTGAATTTATACGAGGACATTTTTGTAACACATCTACACAGTTATGATAATACCTATTTTTTACTTAGTTATTTACTTGCATGCTAGGTATTGTTTGGTTTAGTGCAATGCATTTAAATGAGCTATCTATACAGTTTACATATAATTAAGTTAACACTGAATTCTAAGCATTTTTAATATTGGTTTGTTGATTTGAAACCGCGTAATATCATCTTGACACACCTTTTCTAGTTCTTCCTATAGACAATGTCAAGTAAGTAGCTCTGATCTACAAAATAGCTGAGGTCATAGGGACATTAGACTGACTTCGGCTTCAAAATCATTCTAACAACGGTTTCACATACATACTTTGTAATACCTACCATACGGTCAATTATGAGACATGACGTAAGAAAACGCTCGTTAGCTCTTGGTATATTTTGTGTAACGAGTCTTTGATGTCAGCTTCTTTTAGCTTTGTTCTGAAATTTTATTTAGACTTGAAAAGTTGCCATGACTAATAAAGGGAAATACGAGAAATATGCAAATGTGCTGATCTTGTAGGGCGTTTGCATTTTATAAGATTTATCTTGGACTGCACTAGATTTTTTCTGACTCAGTAAGTACACCTCATAATGTGCAGCAAAAAGAAAGTAAACATAATAAAAATGAAGATAACAGCTTATAATAAGTGTATTTACAGAGATAGTAAAATCAGAACTGATGAACAAAAACAAAATAGACAGATAATGATAAAATTCTCAGTAGGTAACCAAGGAGTAATCTTAACGACTCTGTTATGTATGACCTAAGCTTATCCCGCGACCTCCAGACCTCTTGACTCAGATAAAAATAAACTTTCTTGTTGTTCATCAGATTCTGTGAAAATAAGCATCAGTTTTAGATTAACCACTTTCAAGACAGCACGACAATGGCTAAGGACTTGCAGAACAACATCGTAGTGATTACTGGCGGAGCTGAGGGGATAGGATACGAAATAGCTGATAACTATCTAAAGAAGAAAGCAAAAACTGTAGTCCTTCTAGACATCAACGAGAAACATGGCGCAGACGCAGTGAAGAAGTTAACAGCTAAATACGGAGCTGGAAAGGCTGTTTTCATAAAATGCGACGTTACTAAAGATCTAGACGCAGTATCAACGAAAATATTCGACTCCTTCAAGCAGGTGGATGTGCTCATCAATAACGCAGGGATCCTCAACGATAAAGCGATCAAGAAGACTATTGACATCAATGTCACTGCGGTCATCGAGTGGTCGCGGAAGTTCTGGGAACACATGAGGAAGGACAAGGAAGGAAACGGTGGCACGATCATCAATCTAGCATCGATTTATGGATACAGAGTCGACCAGTTCCTACCAGCGTATCAGGCATCGAAATTCGCAGTCATGGGCTTCACCAAATCCTTAGGCCACGAGTACAACTATAAGAAAACAGAAGTGCGAGTATTGGCTATCTGCCCAGGGTTTACTGAGACGAAGTTGACCTCACAGCCCGACGGTTGGGACGATCTGGCTGAGGCTGATTTCAAGGACTTCTTAGACGGCAACTCCTGGCAGAAGGTGGAAGCAGTTGGGAAGGCTGCTGTGAATATCTTCGAGAAGGGTGACAGTGGAACTGCTTGGCTGATTGAAGGTTCCAGGCCCATTGCTGAAGTGGTTCTATCGGCTCTGTGCCGCTAGCAAAGAGATTGGGTTTTGTTATTAAGTTTACGTAATAAAGATAGCCTTGTGTTGATAATTTAACCCAGATTGTATGTTATACAGGTTAGTTATCTCGTTTCTTAAATTAATTTGTTATCAGACTTAAATATTTTTACACGGATTAGTTATCTAGAGATCTTTTATTGTTGTGAAACATTACGTCTTTGCTGAAAAAGAAATTTCGTTTACTTACTGAAATCAATTTAATTCTTCATCAATGTTTACGTTTCATAAAAAAACTGGTTTTTAGAAGTTCGTATATGAGCTGATGCGCTCATCGAAGTAGGTACTCTTTTTTGATTCAAAGCAGAAACAATGCTCAAGTCTGGAGTCGACTCAATACCATTCAATACCCACATTCAGAATTTTCAAAAACTTATGCGCGACGCTTGAGTCAAAGTTTTTTTCATCATAAAATCTATGAGTCCGGATCTACTTGAGCAATATATCTGCATACGAGCCTAAGAAAGGATCAAATCCCTATAAAACCATTGCGAGTACTTTAACGGCAATGTTCTCATTACGTCCCATTTGGCACCGAAGTCTGTTTTGGCTCTGTTGCACTGTCGCGACTAGGCCATGCAATTTACACTAAATTATAGGAATTACTGGGAGACTGTACTGTTCATATAATGGCTTTCCACAAAATAAATTAGGTGATTGTGGAAGTTGATAGAGCTTCCAATGCACTCGGAGTGCCATGTTTTATTATAGCTGCAGACTTAATCAAGTAAATAATATGTATTGCAGTACAAGTACATAGACCAATAATATAAGCAGGTATTACGTAGTTGTATATCTATTCTGTGGTTAAGTAACTGTGCGCGGAACTTGTATGGAGACACTGGAGACACCAGCTGCAGAGCCCCTAGCGGATTCTTTGAGAAGCTTAAGGAGGAAGCGCTGGATGGCCTGACTTCACAGTAGGTAGATTTTGGAATTTCTTGTATGGTATAAAAACCCGTAAAGTATCCCAAGATCTAGGCCTAGAAGAAGCATTTAACTTACAGAAGACCTGGTACTTTTTGTGTATGAGCCAGTCTTTTTTCTGCCACAAAAATGGTATAAAAATTGTATCATTAGTTTTTTAGCAGAAAAAAATGACGGGACTGTTTTTTCTTCACAAAATAACTCTACTATAACAGAGGAGTACTTAAACAGTTTACAAAAGTTTATGCTTAGATGATCTTAGTCATAAAGCAACTAACACAAAATTGTATGATATCCCCCCACTCGCAGTAATTCGAAGAATAATGAGGGGGGAACAGGTAGGGGGGCTAAAAGCTTTCCTACATTAGTTCCCATCAACTACGCTTCAGACTTAGCTGGTGGGGGGACACACAGGTGAATGGTTTGTAAAGGATATTGGGAGATTCTCTAGCCTTAAGTTGAGATTATTTACTACTAGCTGTTACCTGCGACTTCGTACGCGTGTACTGGGTTTCTTCAGAATCAAGTATCATTTAAGTTCATATCGAGTTCTCCTAAAGTATTTTTTGGCAACAAGGATTTTGTGCATTTGCAAACGCAAATTATTGGGCGCCGTTCGTTTTTGTATCATTTGTAGTATTATATAATCTGTGGTATCATTTTAGCAGTGACATCTAGTTCTTTTTTTGATAAATCTCAGTTTCTGTCCGAAGCAATAACCGTCTCGTGTCGGAAAATGTGGCGCCAATAATTCAGTTTTTTTTTAATACTGCTAACAATATATAGAAACTTGGTTGTACAATCAAATACTCCGTATGTCGGGGTTGTCACACCACAAGGTGCCTATGGAGACGTCTCTTCTAACAAACTTGCTCTATTCTTTTATTGCGCACTGCCCCACGCCCTTTAGCACATACATCATTCAATTATATACTTTTAGATGGTTTCCTTAGAATAAAAAAGCATGGTTGCGTTGGTTTATTGTCATAATTCCCACTAATTTTTCGCCACCAGTGGGGATTATGACAATCTTCTAAAAATTGTTGGCGTTTTCCCCACTATCCTGGCTGGTGGGGATTATGCGTTTACTAGAACGACAGACGACAATGCCACTCAGGACAGGACATGCTTCGAGACGTACATAATGCAATTGTTTACAAAAACATTAGGAAAGTACCTGTGACACGTTCAAAAAGAGGTTTTTCCATGGGGTTTTCCTGAAACTTGACATTAATCTGACTGACATTTTAAAATAAAAAGAAGGGAGAATTCTTGTTGCCGTGTCAGCTTAGGATCTTTTGAGAGGGCTTGGATAAAGGCTGTTCTGCGACGACTTTAATGTGCTTCGAAACTTCTCTCACTTGCTCAAATTAATACACAGTCTTTCTTGTGATTTTTAATTGTGTAAAATTAACTTTATATTAATTAACATTTATTCGTGCCTTGGACATGATTATTGATGGGAAATGTATTAAAAAAGTAATTAGCTTGACTCAAAAATGATACAAACGCTCAACGTAACTGGCCAAATTTAATTAGAGCCGCAGTAACCGAAGTTTATCCGACAGAGTAACCCGCTGAGCGATGTTTATTAGGGTTGCCATGAATCGGCGCGATTAAGCTTAGCGCCTTAAGCCCTGATTTCTAAGTACCAGTTACTAGTTTATTGCAAAGAAGAAACATGTACCTAGACATTATTTTGAATTAACATTTCCTTTTGTGGCATAGCTATAGGGATGTTGAGCTTTGAATAAATGGTTCTTAGATATGTTATACGTCAATTGGTTGCAGATTTTTCCAAGTTATGGGTCTAAAAACTAATTTTAAGATATCTCAGGCATATTTGCCAATGTATCCAAAGATGGACTGGAGTCCATACTCCAAGGTTCAGATGATGACCATGGTCATGAAGATCCAAGTAAATTTTGATGGTATTAATTTATTTGTGAACTGTACTTTCATTTCATTATCTCGAGCCCTACTATCCCCACTACCGATCGATCTCACTTAGTAAAAGCTTTGTATACTGAAGATTATATTTAGACTCAAACTGCACTAAAGGATTGATTTTTTGTCATTTTTTTATATAATTTCACTGCAAGATATCGCTTCTTACGTAAATATCTTATAAAAAACACTCTTATTAATTTTATTGTCTGTCAAAATGACGGACAGAGGCCATAAATAAAAGAAAAAAATATATATTCACGGACATTTATTACAACGCCTTCTAGTCCCAAACTAAGCAAAGCTTGTACTATGGGAACTAGATGGCTGATAGAATACATAATAATATACATATTTTTTTTGTAAATGCATACTTATAATACATAGTAACACCCAGACACAGACAAACATCTACGTTTAAGACACACAAATGTTTGTCCGCGATGGGGATCAAACCCACGACCCACAGCACGGAAATCAGAGCTACTACCGACTGAGCCATGACGCCTGTCCTGAAGAAGAAGTAGAAGAAGAACCTTGTGCAATTATTTTTTCAGTGATATAAAATCTACCGTTTTCGTTGATATGACGGCCACCGCCTTTGGGAAGACACATCTTTACCGTCTTATTGGTGGCCATGTTGATTGGTCTGGAGAAAGGATCCGAACTTATTTAGGGGTATTGGATAATCGTCTGCTATTTATTGGTTTAGCGTATTAGTTAGAGGCTTCTCCGTGATTACATTCTCAGGAATTTACAGAATCTACAAATATAAAGAAATGGTGAGGAATAGTGGTGAGATTTATTATCTATACTATCGTAAAAACTGGAGGGATATAAGGGAGACCTTTGCCCAGCAGTGGGACAGTATGGGTTAACAAAAAAAATACTATCTACTAACTAAGATTATAAGCAGGAAAGATTTGATTGTTTGTTTGTATGTCTGTATTGAATATAGGCTCCGAAACTAAAGGACTTGAAAAATTCTTTCACCGTCGGGAAGCTGTACTATCCCCGGGTGACATAGGCTAATCGATATATATAAAACTCTTTTGAAGCTGACAGAGAATCAACAAACAACCCAAACTATAAGTCCTAGTGGTATGAAATTTGGAGGGTAGTATCCTTATGTAGTGTAGGGTGCACTAAGAAAGGAATTTTGAAAAGTCACACTCTAACGCGAGCAACGCCGCGGGAGACGGCTAGTATATTATATTTTCCAAAATTAAGGATCCATACTAAAACCCAAGGTGTAAAAAAATCCTTACCTAACAAGTTTTTATTAAATACACGTGCGAAGCCGGGACGGACCGCTAGTCTGTATTAAAGGAAGTTGTAAATTCGGAATAGTCCAACCATAACGATCTAGCGACCAATCGAGTTCATTAAGCAAAAAATTCAAATGAAACTAAAAATATCGAAATAACGAGGCGCTTGTGTGTTCCGTGTAATTGAAGTGATCTCTATTTCGCTGATACGAACTGCATTGATAACGATAGCATAATCATTTGTGTATTTGATTATTAATGTTATTACTATTTGGATGGGTGACCGTTAGTGGCATTTACATCTGAGCGCTTCCGTGCTTTGGAGGGCACGTTAAACTGTCGTCGGTCCCGGCTCTAGCAGTCGTTAAGCCACGACGGAGGCCTTAAGGCGGAGTTGGCCACTAACTCATACGAGCTTGTTTTAATGTTATTTTGAGGGTTCAGAGTAGAAAGCCAAGCTTATTGACGCGTCTTAGAAGAAACCTGTCCAGTAATTGATTTGAAGATTAGCTGAAGGTGTCAATCTCAAACGGTGAAGTAAACATATCGAGTGGAAACCAGTTTCTACCAGCGGCGACGGGCTTGCGAAATCTTCAAGTGGAATATCATTATGCAACGCGTAGGCATTGGTCATCTGCTGAAGATATTTGACAAGTCTCTAACTACTCTCTTTAGATATAATCTGAAGGGTACCAAAAACCTAGGGTTAGTCTTATAATCCCCTTTGAAAAGTCCCCTCAAAGGGGATTATAAGACCTTTTGTGTCATAATCCCTTTGATTTCAAAATTTTAAAATCAAGGAGATTATGAGACTGAAGAGTCCTAAAATCCCCTTTGTGGCCAATTTACACCGTAATAGCTATACCCACTGACCTCAAAAAAGTGTTGAAATATCGTATGGCATGCCTCAGTCTAACAGATCAGGCACGGTAAAGCCATGTCTACCATGCGGCTTGTCGTAATCTTTTTTTTAATCATTTATTTTTCTGTCGGTACACAGCTACCGATACAGAAATGAAATGAATAAAATTAATGAAGTTCAACCACTTCAAATTCCCTTTGCACCTATAATAAGAATCTTTTTAATAAAAATACGGAACGAATTTTTATCGGAAACTCAAACATCTGAAACTCTTCTATACAGACTGCTCTCCAGTATTTTATAAATTAAAATAATATAGTTTTCAACACACTTGCTCATAAAGTGGCTCTATGGTCACTGCAATTAGGCACATAATGACACCCATAACCAAACTGTGACTTTTTCATTGCTATAACTCACTAGTGAGTTATAGAATTTTTTTTCGAATTTTTTTGGTTGAGTTGCTTTGTTCTTAAAAAAGTTTTTATTCTAAAAAAGATCGTGTCCAATAGAACAAATAAATTAATGTTCCTATGGCTGGCTCATTTCATGCAACATCTTATTTAAATA
Source organism: Eulithis prunata (assembly GCA_918843925.1). NCBI lineage: Eukaryota > Metazoa > Arthropoda > Insecta > Lepidoptera > Geometridae > Eulithis > Eulithis prunata. Next base: position 357,465 of record OU974014.1, on the reverse strand, counting down.
GATAATTTTAACTCGTACGTGTTTAATAAATAAAACTTTCACTCAAATATAACTTTTGTTTTCTCTGTAATAAAAGAAAACTTTAAATTCCCCATTTTGTACGTGGCAGAATATACGCAAACCCTATGTGCGGAAAATAAAAAAAAACCTCATCCCATTCTTTAGTCTGTGGCCGATCGCAATGCGCGCGCATAGGAAATTTTTCCCGCCATAGCGAAACATTTTTCAAAACTCGTTTTCACTGTTGAAATTATAGTTATTTTATTCACAAGTGTGTTGAAAAACGTCGTATGATACACGTGTGTATTGGTGATTACCGTCCTCGGCTCTCTTAAGACCCTCGCCTGCGGCTCGGGTCTCAATGGCACCTCGGCGGTAAGCACCAATGTACCACACTAGTACCATAATGTACTAATACTCGTATTTCTTTGAATGAAGAAACTTAGCAATCAGCTCACTGGTTCTTTTAGAAAGCATAAGGTTGTTAAACTTCCACAGATAATTTAATTAGGTTCTAGCAAAAGTTCTAGCCTTCTAATCCTAAAAGCAAGCAAACTGGTATGATTTGGTTCACCCAGCTAAACACTGAACGTGTCGAGAATTGCGTCGTGAGTTCTAATCCCACTTTTATAACCTTTGAGAATTCAAAACTTATTCCAATTATGCCTAAAAATTTGATGTGGCTTCGACAACCATCAAGACATGAGTAACATAATAGGTCCATACTCTCTGGAAGACGATTGGGATATCATTATGCCTGAAGGTTACAATAATCTATTTCCAAAGATTTTTTATAAATAAGGTCCGTTTCAATCATTTATTCGTTGTTACTAACCTTTTCCGAACGATCTAACAAATCCATGAAGGTTTCAATCGGGTTTATTGTTTCGTGGAATTAAATACATTTACAAAATTAAGTTTATCAAGAAATCCCTCTGCCAAATTGCTAGATCAAGTTACATCTAATTTGCAGAGAGAAAGGATCGCGTGTCTGGGTCGCGTTTGATGCCGACTGTACTTGAAGAAGGCTTTGAAACTGGAGATTGACTAGAGCCTACTCAAGGGCCTGCGTACTTGAGTAGAGTGCTTCGGATAAGGAACTCTGAATCACTATCTGTGGGCTGAAGAGATAAGTAAATAATAATGGGGGGGGTAAGCACGAAGTGTGACAATCGTATCGGCGTATCTGTGCTACACTGCGCAGCAATGATGATTCTATCGCGGAGCATTGCCGCCTTACCGCGCAATGTGAATCGGTAACCGTAATCGTTTTCGATTGTCACATTTATCAACGCAACTGTTCACTATCGTGCTAAGTAACAATAATAAGCAACCCTTTTCAACACTAGTATTTTTCTGGAACCCTTTGTAGAAATTTTTCCAAACCACACTTTATAAAACCTTCCAAACTCGACAGAACTAATGCAATAAAATGAAGCCCGGTATGGATTTGGTACAACTTTTGATTGCTATAATTTTATTGGGAAATTGGCTCAAACAATTATCTTTCTTCTCAATCTCAACTCCAAAGGGTGATCGTGCTTTTTGAACGGTAGTTAGGTAGGTAGTAATTACCAAAACAAAGTCACACCTATTTTCAAACAAACATTGAATATTGGATATTGTTATTCTTGGTAGTTTGGAATATCACACTGACTCGTTTTGGAAATAGTGGTCCTTCGTGGCGGAAAGAAATTGGCCAAGGTGTAAGCAAAACTTTTGTGAAGTATTCTCTGAGTTAAAGAACCAGCGTGCAATAATATAGAGAAAAAAAATATTATATTGATTCTCATTGATCTTCCGCTGTCACCAACTACTAGGTAAGATTTTGACAGTTCAGGCAAATACAATTGCTTAGTACCTAGTCCAAAACCTTGCGTGTAAAAGTAGTAGAGGCACATCAAACGTTTATTGGGCATTGTTTTGCAAAATATATTATATTTGTTGCGTGAAAAAGTAACAAACAACCATACATCCATACATTGTTACAAACTTTCGCGTTTATAATATTAGTAGAAAGTAGGAAGGATTCTTCGAGTTGCTGAGAGCACAGCATACATATAGATTTAGATACCCAGATGACGCACGGTACGAGTAAATATCCTAAAATGGCGTCATTTACCCAAAACTGAACCAGAAAATTGAGAGATTAGATGCAATATACGTAATTGATTATTTGAGAACGCAGCCAGGTGCACAGTATTCGATGATCTGACAAAACATTTATTTTCTAATCAAAATTTTATACATATTATATACCTACATATTATATTCATTGCCGAAACATGGCCGAAACCGTATTAGTTCCCATGACATATCGGTAACACATCAATGTCGACAGTGGTCAGTGTGCGTGCATACACCCTTATGCATGGTTTATACGGGTCAGTAACACGGCAGTACAGTAACCCAGTCCAGCGCTGACTTGTTACTGCGTGCATGTAAACAATAGTTTTGTGCTGTTTTGGCAGTGACTGGGTCCGAAACCAAGATAACTGGGTCCAGTCACTGGCATTGTGTAAACCTTGCATTATCCTGATCATATATGAGGCTGCAAACACAAATCCTACTCGAAATCACTTATCGCCAACTAAATTATTATTTGTTTAGGTACTTTATCTACCATTTTTATCGATTGCGATAATTATGTTTTATCTTTCAGCGATAAAATTGACAAAGGTATAAAAAGTGTTGTCGCAAAAAGGACAGACATCATCAAATTTGACCTCTTCATGTGCCTCTGATCACGTAAACCGCGATAGGTTTGCGACCAATATAAATCTAGTTACTGCTGTCCGCAGCTTTATTACACGGGAGAATGATACTCCTTCTCTGGTCAGGAGTTCTGTTCATAACTGTGGTGTTCTACCTTTGGAAGGCTTACTCCAGGTTCAGTGCTTATGGCGTGAATTATTTCAAACCGTTCCCAGTTCTAGGCAACGTCGTTGGACTAACACTAAAGAAGTATCATGTGGCAGAGGACTTTCAGTTGTTATACAACGCATTTCCAAATGACAGGTAAGAATGATCATCTATCGCAAGATTAGCAATGCTCTTAGATTACCAATCTTCTAAGACAATTTTAACTGTTGTATTGGTCGCTGTGGCAAAAATCCCGCAGCTGAAAATACAGCGTAGTATAAAAAGGCTAGGATATAGGTGTTCGGTGATAAAAAGCTACCTATTATCACCTGCAAATGTGTAATAGGTGGTAGGATGTCGTTCAGCAGCGGGATTCCATTAAATCTGCAATTTGACCACAATCAATGTCATCCACACAGATTTTCCTTGAAGGTTTATGGGCCGCTTTGAGATGACGCGTCCAGTTGTAGTGCCCCGCGATTTGGAGCTGATCAAGCAAATCACTATCAAGGACTTCGAGCACTTCCTAGACCACCGCGCGCTGGTTGATGTAAATGTGGATACCTTGTTTGGAAGAACTTTGTTTTCATTGAAAGGTACAGAATCCAAGTGCCATAAAATTGTATTTATCAGAATCTAAATATTCCGAGTTGAGACAGATATAGTTGATAGTTTGTCAAAGCTTTTGCGCTTTTGCGTGGTCTGCAGTGGAGTTGGAATCGCACTATCAGCCAATGTACAAACGTCTATTATAAATTCTTATTTATCTTTCTACGAAGCAATAGAATTAGTACAAATTTATTGAATGCTTGTCTGTAATTTAGCAAAAAAATATTGAAATTTACATTTTCTTAATTCTGCTTTTTTATGTCCAGGTCAAGAATGGAAAGACATGCGTTCAGCGTTGTCTCCTGCCTTTACTAGCTCCAAGATGCGCAACATGGTACCTTTCATGTTGGAGGTCAACAAGCAGATGATCAACATGCTCAAGACAAAAATAAAGGAGTCTGGTAGTAAGAACCTTTTAATCATGGAGTTTGAAAACGAGCCAGCGGAACTACACCTTGGAATTAAAGCTTAGGACCCTGATAATTGATCAAAACCAAAGGATTTTAGAAGGGGCGCACTAATCCTGAACCGTCTTAGTCCTTTCATGCTTCTTACTTCTACACAGATGGTTACATAGACCTGGAGTGCAAGGATCTGACGAGCCGCTACGCCAATGATGTTATTGCCTCCTGCGCTTTCGGAGTGAAGGTGGACTCACACACCGATAACACAAATGACTTCTACCAGATGGGTTGTGCTACTGCTCACTTCGGACTTAGGAGGATTTTGGTCTACTTGGGATACAGTATATTCCCTAGTTTAATGAAGGTACGAGAACATACCTCTATTTGTGTATGTGGTCCCTATTGTATTTGTCAGTTTGATTATTTTTTGGCAGACGATCTGGTTTCGTGTCAGAATTAGTATATCATGTCATTGTATGAAATGAATAAATATATGAATATTTTTATTAATAGAATAAGAATAAAAATACATATATTTGTGACAAAGTAGTTACAAAGAGAACACTCTAAATAGAAAAGACAGTGGAGATAAGATATTATTATGTTATGCTAATATAAGTAGGTAATATAAATGTTTTCAGAAATTCAATCAGAAGTTCTACCAGGACGATATCAGGAACTTTTTTAAAGACCTGGTGTTGAACAACATGAAGGATCGAGAGGTGCACAACATCCATCGCCCTGATATGATACACCTGCTCATGGAAGCCAAGAAAGGTAATACGCTTACTACTTAATTAATACGCTACGGTAAGAAGCTTCTTGAGAAATAATTTTGTAGGATTTTTTGGTGCTGCTAATCGGTGATGCTATCATTGATAAAATACTATACTGTAAATTGGATTTTAGATAAAGATGCCTTCGAAGATTGATTAACCTAAGCAAGTATAATGTTGATCATTATCATGTATTTTGTATTTGCAGGAAACCTCAAGATGTCAAACGATGAGAAGACCCATGATGCTGACGCTGGATTCGCAACTGTACAGGAATCTTATGTTGGCAAGAAAACTGTCAATAGAAGTATGTACTCAATAATACCTTTTAATAGGTGGGTGGGTCAATAACCCCGTAGAGGCCGAACTTTCATGGATAGCATAAGAATAACAAAGTCACAGAACTGAGGCTAGTTTGTCAACCCCTCATGACAGGTTAGTCACTTACTCAAGCGCACTTTCTTTCTCAGTCTGGTCTGATGATGACCTGGTCTCCCAAGCGTTCTTGTTCTTCCTTGCTGGTTTCGAAACCGTCTCTTCTACCATGGCGTTCGTTCTCTACGAGCTGGCCGTCAACCCTGACGTTCAGGATAAGCTGGTGAAGGAGATTCAGGAGGATAGTGAGAAGAACGCAACGTTTGACTACAGCAGCATACAGAACCTGAAATACATGGACATGGTTATATCAGGTAATATTAACATTAACAGTGAGTAGAAATGAGGCGTTGTTACTGAACTCAGCGGAAACCAATGTTGATAAAATTACTTATACTTAGTAATGAGAAGTATTGTAGATTTTTTCCAAGGTCTTTAAGGTCTCACCTACTCGCGTTTTCGTATTATCTTCAGTCTTCTTGTATGTCAATGGCTAGACAACGTCGTAAAACAAAATATTTAGTATAATGTGATCTATTTTTTCTAGAGGTTCTAAGACTGTGGCCTCCTCTAGTTGGCCTCGACAGGGAATGCATCAAGGACTACAACATGGGAAAACCTAATGTCAAGGCGAAGAAAGACTTTATTGTGAGTATGAGTAGTACCTACTACGAATTGGATATATTATGACGTCCACTTGTCCAACGGCGTCTATAATATAATGAACGATGATTCCAGCTCCGCAAGGGAGAAGCCATCAGCATCCCTATGTATGCCATCCATCGCGACCCCGCCTTCTACCCGAACCCAGAGAAGTTCGACCCTGAACGCTTCTCTGATGCAAACAAGCATAAAATAAACCCGAGTACTTATATGCCGTTCGGAGCTGGACCTAGGAACTGTATTGGTGAGTTTTGAACTGCACACTTTTTTCTGACTATATATACACATTAGCCGCCGCCTGCAGCGTTGCTCGTGTTCTAGACCCTTTAGAGTGCGACTTTTCAAAATTCCTTAGTGCAGCTCTACACTATATTAACTACCCCCTATAGGATAGGAAATTTGGTGCGTTGATTCTAAGTCAGCTTCAAGCTTCACTTGTCTTGTATGTTTACAATAAAAATTTTTTTTTCTTATTTACACTATTATTAATTTATATTATATTATTATTTATATTTATTTAAAAAAATTACACTATTCTTAATTAGGTTACCACTTAACATCAGGTAAGCTATCAGCTTGTTCCATTACTTTTATCATAAAAAAAAATATTCAAATGTATTAAAATTTATTTTCAATTTTTTAGTTTTGTTTTCTAATAAAGCGTGTTTTTTAGTTTTTTTTAACTATTATTCATTCCGTAGTAGCTAAGTCGATACTAATACTTTACCTTGGTAAACACTAAACATACGAAATGGTAGTAATATCAGTTCCAGAAACCTGTAACCACTTGTCTGTAACCACCTGATCAATGAAGAGTATTAAACCTCGATTTCACCTCATTGTGTATTCCAGGATCCCGATTCGCACTCTGCGAGGTGAAGGTGATGCTGTACCAACTCATGCAGAATATGGAAGTATCTCCGTGTGCTAAGACTTTGATCCCAGCAGAGCTGTCTTCGGACACCTTTACTCTTCAGATCAAAGGCGGCACGTGGGTGCGACTTTCTCTAAGGAAATAATATTTGGTGGTCTGATTTTAGATTAAAAAGTTTGAAACAAAATAAATCTTGTTACTCACTTATTTTTTTCGATTCTCTTATGAAATATTCCAATCTCGCTCAACTATTTAAAAATATTGCGTTCCATAGTTTGAATTGGTTCCAATATTCAGAAAACCTCAGTGCATAACATATAATAACAGATCTACAAGTAAAATAAAACCACGAATGACTCCTCAACCATTCACTTCACTTACAAAACTTCACAACAATGTCAGCCATAAAAAGAATGAAAAGTCCACTTATCCGAAAGGTTAATTCAAAGGTCACTATGACAGTATGTAATGAGCCCCTAACCGAAGACACGTCTTCATTTGAATGAGAAGGAGCGTAATGAGGACTTGAGAGCAAGGAATTTGGAGAGCCCTCGCAAAAAGCTGGCTATCCATACCACAGTGTAGGGTACCAGTAGGTAAATTCGCCAGTTGAAGAAAAAAAAGAAAATACATTTATAACACAATTGGACAAAAACATAGGATACACAAACAAGGTTAGGTATAATATCGGAACAGAAATGTGTATTTTTCTGTAATGTGTAGATGGTGACGGAACTTAGCAATTCTCAAGTCACCCGAAAGTGTTTTACGAGTGCTATTTGGGACAGACATCTTAGTTTTGTTGTAGGAATGCTAATAATTACCATAATATCAACAATCTCTATATCTATCAATCATAGTTTTCTGGATCTTTTTATGCCGCCGGAAAAATTGGATGGTCTCATTTTTTGTTTCTTTGTTTCTTTAACCCAACTTCTGGAGAAAGGTTCTACGCAAAACCAAAATCTCTCTCTTTCTTGGGACTCTTCCCACTAACTTAACTGTGAATCTTAAATTAATTAATAAATAAACTCTTTTGAGGCCCGTGTGCTGATTTACTCCTCGAACACTGATCCGGACTCAAGCATAATATTGTTATATGAAAATCTTTACTCAAATCTATGCTTGAGTAACTTCTGTATCGGCATACGGGCTTCAGAGACGTTGAGTTTGTGCCATCTTACTGCTGCTGATTTTTATGAACTGTGGCTCGATCTCGAGCGGCGTCAATGTAATTTGCAAGCGGGCATCCGTTCTGCGAGCGGATTATCGGTGGCTCGGCTTTAATGCCGCTACGGAGCGGACACCGCATTTATACATCAACCAGACCGTTTAGTACGAGTGCCCAAGTGTTTTGCATAAAAGAAGACAAATAGTATTCTGTCTCATTTTCCATGACACAAAAGGGAGGGATAAAGTTTTTCTGTTTAATTTTTAGTAGATTTTTGTTACTGAACTGTTGTTTAGTGTGTTTGCTTATGCTAGCGTGTACGATATAGTTTATGTGCGTCTAGGAGTTAACCATCAAGCAATAAGCTTGATCTGAAGGCCCGATTAAGTTTTTATCCTGTACTTACCTATTTATTTGTAAATCGGCATTCTGTGTAAATGCTGCTCCTACCGCGCGAGGTTGAATCAGAACCACGCAAATTGGCAACGCTACTCTAAAATTGAAGTAAATTCTAGCACCTAGCTTATCGATTCAGCATAAAACTTAGGAATGGAAACACCTAAAGAGAAAGCTCTTTGGGGCATGTTTGTTAGTGGAAGAAGAAAATACGTATGAAATTGGATGGGTTTTAAAATTGAACCAATTCAGATTCCGTTTTGCTTCTGTTTTTGGCTATAATTGTTGTGAAGTCGGTAAATAGAGGTTTTAAATTGTTTTTTTTGATTCAGGGACTAGGTAGTGCAGAGGTCAAAATATCTATAGATACAGATTGGCTGTCTATGTGGCAAAAAGTATGAACGTCAAAAAGTGCAATGGTTAAAACTGGGTCATCATGGTCACAATTTGGAAATCGGTCTGTCTTATCGATTGACGATATCACTTAGCCTATCACGACCAATATATCCAGCAAGCAGCGCTTGAAAACGGCAAACCTAACCTCAATTTGTTGCAATAAAACCTCCTTTTGATTAAATTTTTCATTGAACACAGGTTTCAGCATAAAGTACCAATTAGTGCCGCCAATATCGTTTGTAAAATGTTTAATGAGCTGAACGGTAATTAATTGGTCCGTGACGGGAACGGGCCGTTTTACGAGGACGGGCCGTGATGGATCGCCGGCCGACATTTAGCACTCAATTTCACGTGATTGGCTGGACCCCAGAGCAGCGCAGACTATCTAACAGTTGAATGCACATGTGTCACTTTCACTTATGTTGATAACACATCAAGCAAGCTCGTATGAATTAGTGGCCAACTATGTTGACAGAGTTTTTAGGCCGCCTTAAAACCTCCGTCATGGCTTAACGACTGCTAGAGCCGGGACCGACAGTTTAACGTGCCTTCCAAAGCACGGAAGCGCTCAGATGTAAATGCCACTAACGGTCACCCATCCAAATAGTTATCGCGCAGAACGGTGCTTAACTTGGATAATCGGTAAAATTTATGTTGATGTTGACAACACTGAAATTGATATTTGTATGAGTTAGTATAACAATAGTAGGTAAGTATAACACAATAAACTCAGTAAAATATAGTAAAAATATGATTAGGATATCATATAGGTCACAGAATAGAATAAGAAAACATTTACGAAATGCTAATAATTATGTACTAGACTAGCCGTCGCCCGCGGCGTTGCTCGCGTTCTACCCTTTAGAGTGTGACGTTTCAAAATTCCTTTCTTAGTGCATCCCTACACTATAAGGATACTACCCTCCAAATTTCATACCTCTAGGACTTATGGTTTAGGCTGTGCGTTGATTCTCTGTCAGCTTCAAAAGAGTTTTATATAATACTAGCCGTCTCCCGCGGCGTTGCTCGCGTTAGAGTGTGACTTTTCAAAATTCCTTTCTTAGTGCACCCCTACACTATATAAGGATACTACCCTCCAAATGTCATACCTCTAGGACTTATAGTTTAGGCTGTGCGTTGATTCTCTGTCAGCTTCAAAAGAGTTTTATATAATACTAGCCGTCTCCCGCGGCGTTGCTCGCGTTAGAGTGTGACTTTTCAAAATTCCTTTCTTAGTGCACCCCTACACTATATAAGGATACTACCCTCCAAATGTCATACCTCTAGGACTTATAGTTTAGGCTGTGCGTTGATTCTCTGTCAGCTTCAAAAGAGGTTTATATATATTGATGATTGATTTTATTAAAATACCCCCTGATTAACAATGGCGCCAAATAGTATATTAACAAATAAGATTTAGAAACACAAAGGATTCGATAAACCTACGAGTATGACACTCGAAAGTTTCGCCGTTTTGAATAAAATAAAGTAAAAATCTTAGTTTCATTCTGAGAGCCAGATAAACCACAAACTCCTCCGTAGTGTAGTGTAGTCAGTCATCCGTGCCCTTCCAAGTGGCCGGACCGACCCTGAAGGTCCGAATCGAATTGTTGAGCTTCGTGGTAGGACAATGAGACTTGAACCGATTAGACTACAAACTATAGACAAGTGCAATGGGTTATCAGCTTTAGCGCTTTGCGAAATTGCTAGTCAACGTTGCAAAGTTTGAATTCAATAGTTACTAATGTGGTGTGTTGGACTACGATATGAGAGCAAACAACGTTTCCGAAGATGACGTCACGGATAAGGCAAAGTGGAGGAAGAGTATAAGAAAGGCTAAAAAAGAGAACCAATCTTATAACAATCGGCAAATATAGAAGCTTTTCTTTTTATTTATAGTCTCTATTTTATTTTCCTTTGGTGTTAGTAAAGGTCACCTGACCTTGATTTTCTTCTAAGTTCGTCTTGACCTTTAACTTTAATGAAAGTTCAAAGTGAAAGCTGTAGTTTCAATAGACTAGTCTAAGACTGCTTAAACTTCTTATGATCTCCGTCTTGACAACAAGGTGTGCTTTCAATAGTGGCAAAGGTCAGAATAATAAGCTGAGGTAGATCACAGGTAATGAAAATACACCTTTTCGTTTGACCTTTGTTGTATAAGACTCTCTTGTAGAATTTGATTTATTCGCCACTGATCCATTTGTCTACAGTGCTGAATATAATGTAGTCTCTGAAGACTGAGTGGATATTGCCATCGATGACTGATACTGATGCTTAGGGCCAAGGGACCCACTTCAGCTTTGACCCTTGATAGCCGCGTAACCACATTTCAGACTGTTCTTAATTTGGAAGTGCTTTCTCATACATGAGCGTAGGTAGACGGGTTATACTAAATAGTATACTTAATTCACCTAGGTGACTTAGCCCTGGTGAATTAAGTCGACGGCACCTTATAAACGTGCATAGTTTCTTCTTCTTCTATTTACGGCCTCTGTCCGTCATTTCGATAGACAGTTTTGCTAGTGGAAATAATATAAGTCAAGTCAGTCAAGTCATTCGTCAAGTCGGCTGTCATTTTTGAAGGCAGACTGGTGGTTTTTCTATTTTGTGCACGGTTAAATTTTGTATAAGTGACTGTACTGTGTGACGACAAAAAAATAGGTGAAATCGGTAGGTGTCAACTCGCGTGCACTCCCAAGTTTCACGCTCGCGAGTTGACGAATAACTCATTTTTGTTTTCAAAACTTTGAAACGAATTTTAACATTCAGAGAAACCACTTTACACACATTTTTTCCAATGGCTCACACTTTGCGTTACGACCTCAAGTATTGGTTATAACTCCACCATAATTAAACAACAATACTCACAATACAGTGTTCCGGTATGATCTAACTGGGTTATTCCTATCGAGTCCGTACAATTATCATAGAGATAAAATCGTGGAGTTAAGCAGTGGAGTAATAGTGTAGCAAAATAATGTATTAGGTACGTACCTAAGTAACATTCTCTGCGGCACAGTTTTATAGCTTTCCAAGACATCTAAACCGATTTCTGGTTGCGGTGAGAACTCTCCAACTTCAAAGAACAAATCGATAGCCCACAGTAACCTCCACAGCTACATACCCGGGCCAATTTAAACTTAAACAGTGGTTAAGTTGGCAAATATACAACTCGAGTGATGTGGAGTGCTTACTAGGAGCTGAACAACGTGGTATGAACAAAGATATCTACAAAATGAGCCGCCAGGATAGTTCAAGTTGGGATTAAGTTTACCTTGGATTATTTTAGTTTTTCGAGTAGGTATCTTGTTTGTACATTGTTCTTAGTAAACTATTATTGTTATTGTTAGTAGTACGTATCATCATCATCATCATCAATCAATATATATAAAACTGTTTTGAAGCTGACAGAGAAGCAACGCACAGCCTGAACCATAAGTCCTAGAGGTATGAAATTTGGAGGGTAGTATCCTTATATAGTGCAGGGGTGCACTAAGAAAAGAATTTTGAAACGTGACACCCTAAAGGGTAGAACGCGAGCAACGCCGCGGGCGACGGCTAGTACTATTATAATAATATTATCTGTGGTAGAACCTAACAAAGCTCCTTCTGACATAGGTATACTTACCATTGCAGCTATTTTAGTCATAATTGCTGTTCCAATTACCTATAGGCGCTTGTCCCATCACAGGTAGGTACATAAAATGTCGTAGTAATGGATGTAGGTCGAGCAATGCCACATTAGACATATGTTGGAAGATGTGCTCTGTAAAGAAGTGCAATTGCAATAAGACAAGTTCAATCAATATAAGGTGTGCTATTTACTTGCACTGTCACTCTTCCATAAAATAACCTGTATCTATCTATCTATCTATTCAGACTTTAAGCGCCCAAAATAACGACCCCTCGTCAAATTTTTGTTCAAAATTGAACGGTTTTGTGTTCATTCACATACTGTGTTGTTGTTTATTGTGCACTAAGTTGAGCAGTTACTTTTGGAAGCCCACACAAGTTATGCTAACCGCGGGAGACGGTGCCAGGAAACCAACGTAATGGATGTGAATCTCAACTGAAGACAATTTTACGAAGTTTAAAAGAAGCTCCAACTTGAAATAACAATATAAAACTATAGACTGACCTGCCTTCTAGCCAAGTTAACATCTATTCGCTAGAGAACGATGACACTAACGGTCACCCATCCAAATAGAGACCGCGCAGACCGTCGCTTAACTTAGAAAATCAGTGAAGATTGACTAAGCAAGCCACGCCATGAGCACTTTTTGTAATAAGGATCATACTTCGTAAATTGAATTGAAATTATCTAAATCTCATTTTTAGATTACTTAGTTTTCTATAGGTATTCTTACAACTGTGGAATGATAAGTGAATATTTTCATTAGTTGCGGGGGATTTTACTTCCACTGGAGGGGGTTGAGGGGAGGTTTCTAGATTAATAACGTAATGTAATATGTGATCATTCATATTGTACCTACTCGTAGTTAGGGCTGCGAACATATTTGGCGGAAATCGTGCGCGTAATTTCGATCTGTCATATCCAGAAAAATGATAGCATTTTCTTCGCCGACTTTTGTCACAACCGCGACATTTTCAGAAGCTACGATGGCCCCAAATTCCACTACATTGATATCTACTGTAGGTGCACTAATTGCAGACAATAAATAAATAAATATTCTCGGACACTTAACACAACGCCTTCTAGTCCCAAACTAAGCAAAGCTTGTACTATGGAAACAAGATGGCTGATAGAATACATACAAATATTTTTTTGTTTGTTTGTAAATACATACTTATAATACATAGAAACACCCAGACACAGAACAAACATCTATGTTTACTACACACAAATTTTTGTTCTTGGTGGGGATCGAACCCACGACCCACAGCACGGAAGGCAGAGCTACTACCGACTGAGCCATGACGCCTATCACAATACACTCGTTGAACAATTGGAAAGCTATTGTGTCTAGGAGCGTCAGTTTTGCACACCTTTCAGGGTCCTGTATCCAAACGGTCATATCTTGATAGCCGGTCTACGTGAAATGATGATTACCTACTGAACTTGGAAGAATTCTTTTACAAAGAGTTCTCCTTTACATAATTAAGTTCATACAAAGAGGATGCAACTTCTTCTTCTTCTTTTTCTCTTCTTCTTCTTTTCAGAGTAATGGCCTGTGTCCGTCATTTCGACAGACAATTTTGCCAATGTCAAGTCGGTGAATTTTAAATAATAAACTTCATTTTGTCTAGTCAAACTCTAAGTTTCATTCATGTTTCGTTTGACAGGATGACATTTTCAGAATCCATCTTTTTCTTCACAAAAAAGTTTTAGAAAAAGTCTCAATTCCAATACACTCTTTTGTAAACTATGTTAGATCTACAAAAGTAGGTAACTTACTCACACTTGGCAGTTTTTTTCTAAAATCATGGCGGCGGCATACTCCCCAGCGTGTCGGACAGGATAACAGATGACTTCGGAAGGTCGCGGGCCGCGGGGATTCTGCGAACAGTCGTAGGGACAGTAGGACTACACAACTTTACACCTATTGGGACCATAAAACTTACATGATGAGAATAAACTTGGTCCAGCCAAAGTTATGATACAAACAGACGCGCTTCACTTGATAACCAGAGGCGCTTTACTAAATTTGTAGCCAAGTGAGTGCTTAATCTTCTAAATATATAAAACTCTTTTAAAGCCGACTGACAATCAACGCACAGCCTGAACTATAGACGTATGAAGTTTGGAGGGTATTATCCTTATATAGTGTGGGGTTTTGAAAAGTCACACTCTAGAACGAGAGCAAAGCTGCGGGCGAATAATTGCTGATATATTTTAGTTTTTAAATTCAAAGACAAAGAAATTATGAGAGAGAAAAGAAATACAATTAGGATTAAACCCGTACAATTTTACTGACTTCTTTCAATGACGTCATCATGAGTTATGAACATTTATTCTGGAAGATTTTTGCTAGAAAAGAGTTTTAAAACTACGCCGTGTTCTACCAACTCCAAATAACGATACCTATTCTTTAGATTAAGATATTTCCGTCCTTGTTTTTTACAAGTTTAAAGGAGTTATTAGTATTTTAACTAACAATAGCGTAATTCCAAGTTGGTTTAACCCAGCCTAAGAGAAGTAATCTAACCAGTAGCAAAGCAATACTTCTGTAAGCTAGCTACTGCGCCTTCTCCTCATGTCTCCAATACCATTATTCCCGCGTTACCATGTGATAAAGGTTCGAAGACGATATTCGCGGAATTTTAACTCATGTTTCAGGTTAGAAGAGTGTGGAATCTTACGAAGGCAACGATAAGATATTTTTACTTTGCAATTTAAATATTCTTATATGTAATTCTAATTTTGTATCTACACGTTTATATGCCTAATCGGCTGCATTAGAGAAACGTGTAAACTTACTAATATCCAAACTGGTAGCCTAGCTTCCATAGACAAAAAAATAACTATACCTATCATTATCTTAAAGGACATATCTTGCTTACTAACTAATTTATCAGTACTGTAATAAAAATTATTACTCACATTTTCGGTAAATTAACAGGGATCACTTAGACCTGTATACTGATTTACTGCTCAAGCACTGATCTGGACTCAAACATAGATTTTTGTATGAAAATCAGTACTCAAACCCCTGCTTGAGTAACGATATCTGTAAGTATCGGTATTCGGGCCATAGAATCGTATTATATCCTAATGCCAATTTTACTGCTAAATTAAAATATGATCGAAATAAATCTATTCATGTGTCCTAAGTCAAAAAAAACGTGACAAAGATCTTATTACAAGAGTACTAGAGGATATATTACGATATCATCAGTCTTTAGCCCTCGGCACTGAATTTACTTAATGTTTACCTACCTACCTATTTATTTTTCTTTTGTTTCGTAGCTCAATTGCACGTGTATAAAATGAAACCTTAAAAAAAGACCCAAGGGAAAAGGTTGTTTACATTAAGATATCTATTTCCAAAATTAAATTAGACAACTCAACTGTTTTATGTGTATTTTGTAAATATTATTAACTAGCCGTCGCCCGCGGCGTTGCTCGCGTTCTAGACCCTAAGGGTGCGACTTTTTAAAATTCCTTTCTTAGTGCACCCCTACACTATATAAGAATACTACCCTCCAAATTTCATAACTCTAGGACTTATAGTTTAGGCTGTGCGTTGATTCTCTGTCAGCTTCAAAAGAGTTTTATATATATTGATGATTATGATGATTTTTATCAATACAGTTATTTATTCACAAAGAAAATTACAACTAATACAGTATTTACAATATTTACAATATTTACAAAATACACATGGAACAGTTGAGCTATCTACAAACCATATTATGATGATTGATATTGTAAATACTGTGCACATTAGTTGTAATTTTCTTTGCGAAAAAATTCAGTTTTACCTAAAAATTACATCCATTTAAATATTCTAAAGGTGCTAGCTATAAAATGTACTTTCGTAACATAATTCCACCCCTTACCGAGCTCGTCTCCAAGCTGTCAGGGCCTTCATCAATCTTATCCTTGCATATTTTCCGATCCGCCTTCTTTCCCGCTTCCCAACAGATGATGAAACAGTATCTCTCGCGCACCGCCGAAGGTTCACTGCGATGACACTTAAAGTATTCAAAACCAGAGAAGACAAAGAATAGGGAACAGAAATAATTTAAACTTGATATATCTTTGTTATTTGACAGGCGTCATGGCTCAGTCGGTAGTAGCTCTGCCTTCCGTGCTGTGGGTCGTGGGTTCGATCCCCACCGAGAACAAACATTTGTGTGTTGTAAAAATAGATGTTTGTTCTGTGTCTGGGTGTTTCTATGCAGTATGTATTTAGAAAAAAAATGTATGTATGTATTCTATCAGCCATCTAGTTTCCATCGTACAAGCTTTGCTTAGTTTGGGACTAGAAGGCGTTCTGTTAAGTGTCCGTGAATATTTATTTATTTATTTATTAACTAATTCTTTCATTATGAGTAGTTGTTAAATTCCCATATAATGGTTTAAGAGACCACGTGGGCCATCTGCTTATCCTATCATAATAGTTAAAAAAAATGTTATACCGTTTACGGCTCGGGAAATTCCGTAGGCAGGTGATTTCGATTCCATTTCTATAATTTTTTGAACATTTAAAATTGATTGGATCGGTGTTTCATTTAAAAATTTGATGTAGCAATAACAGCTATTTCATAATAAGGTAACATACTACAGCGATGGTTTTAAAAAACTTGAAGCATTTAACAAAATGGCTACTATTTTTTTTTATTTCATTTATTAACCAGCTTGTTACATAATATAACTTTGGCATGTCAAACTAATACACATTATTTACTTAATCCTAAACTAATTTTAACACAATACCTACCTATATTTATTTATTTCACACTGCGGTGGACGCTACCTACTCCTGCCTATTGTTACTTGATGCAAAATCGAACCTAAAACGAGCGCGAAAAAGTTCAGTTTACAATAGAACAGATATCAAGTGGTCCGAGGTTGCGTTTTCCCAAAAAATATGCCGCCAAGATTTTTTCGAAGGCTGATTTTCGATTCCCTCGACGGGCGCATAATCAGGATACCCTTATTGATATTATTTTTTGGACATTATAACTATATTTAAGAGTCTATTTTCTATCAATTCTATATAGATATAGATATAATTCTAATATGTCTATGTCTGTCTGTCTGTCTATGTCAATTCTGCCGCCAAACAGTGTAGTGGTGCCGCTTTGCTGTGTTCTTTACAACGGTTGACGTTTACAGGGCTTATTCCCATCGAGCCCACCAGCCGGTCTACTGGCGGGCCGGATGGGAAAAAAATTTCCCATCGAGCCCACTCATTTGTATAGTGGGCTCGATGGGTTTTTTTTTCCAAATAAGTGGACTTAGAATCAAAATGATAAACCAAAAGCATAACTATTTTTTTTTTATAGTAAATGAATTAATTGAGTACAGAAACGTGCTCCAGTTGATTTTATTCAGCTACTGCACTTTTGTGCCTCTAACTACCCTTTTGGATATATCTTCTAGAGGATCAAAACATATATTCCTGTGTGACTGAGCTTATTAGTTTTTTTGCAGTCCACACAGCGCTACGCCGTAGCTGCTCTACGACTGCTACGACGTAGCTACGATAATTTTATTTTAACGTTTTGTACGGTGCAATGTTTGAAATCAAAGCAAAGTTGGAAAGAAAGAAAAAATGGGTGTTTTTTATGGTCATAAATTCATCTCTATTTCTAAATAAGCCATCATTCTCAATTTTACTAAAGTAATGTGAAATTTATACCCACAGCAAATTTTATAGTTCTGTTTCCAGCGGCTAACCGCTGGAAACAGAACTATAAAATTTGCTGTAAAATATCAAAATAAATAAAATCGGAAAATATCAGTCGTTTTTTTTTTTTTTTTAAGTGAATATCGAACAACTAATTGTTCGATATTCACTTAAAAAAAAAAGAAAAACGACTGATATTTTCCGTTTCCCTCAATATAATAACAGTTTTGCTTAGGAGCAGGGGCTATATGGCACTGCATGTAATATTCAACAAAGTATTTAGTTTAGAATGATCTATCTCTATTCTACTGGTTGTAATCTTACAATGATATCGGCATTACCTCTGACTTTGTTTACCTGTTAGTGGCTACCCTAATTAAACTGATACAAGTATAACCCACGACTCACCTTGCAATGTAAAATTAACCGTAATTATATGATACTAAAACTCATAGTCACGTAGAAGTGTAATCTCAAAACTGATAATGACAATTTCGGTAAGCACGATGCGTGTGATTTTTGTCAAGTGAAATTGAGCTTTGACTCGTCATATTTTTGGTTCAATATTTTCTGCGACTTATGAGAAAGTAAAGTGTACTAGATTTTAGTTATGTGTCATGGGTTTGGTTGCAAAATCAGAGTTTTAATAGCGAAGGGAATATCTTAAGGAAACTTACGTCCAAATTCATAAACAATACAATGCATTGCAATGCAATATAATACAATAAAATACAATATAATGCAATGCAATCCAACGCCATACAATGCAATGCAACACGTATAATTATAAAAAAACAATTTTCAGTCAAAACTGGCTCTTAGGCCCGTAAATATAAAACTCGTTTCTGCTTTTAACTAAAATTCTGCTACTTTTTAGCAATAAGCTTCACAAGGAACTACGAAAGACCGCAAAATGGAGATGGATGGAGGCTTCCTCTGCTGCTGATAGATCGGGATCTACTACCTACACGGGAGTGCTGTCTGTTGGATAGACCCTATGTGCACGCATGCAATCACAACTAATATGTCCAAATATGCCGATGCACGCTGTACAGAAATGAAGGTAACAAATTCTTCGGAATGCGTAATTGAACGCTTTTTTTTTATTTTGACATGATGTTACTTAATTAATTAACTAATATTATTGTGCCTGTGTAAATTAAATAGTGTAATAGAAATCAAAACGTGCTAATTCATCAAATACTTTAATAATAATAATAATTTTTAAGCTTGTTGTAAAATTATATTATGTTACAAAAAGCGAATGAATACCCCATAGTGGGGGCCGACTATAATGGTGAAAACTACTTTCCTATTTATCTCCAGACTAGACTTTACTCTGAGCTAAAAGCTCAAGGTATTGAACTTATATTCGATAGCTTTTATCTGTTAGTAACACCTATGTTTATCTATTGAAGAAGATTGAACGAGCAAAGTACTAGAAATCTAGTGGAAACAATCTCGGTTTCCAAAATCCTGGACTCGAAGTATAAAGATTAATAAAAAAAAATCATGGTCGACATTTTACACAACGCCCTCTAAGTCCCAAACTAAGCAAAGCTTGTGCTAACTAAATTGCTGATTTTTGTAAATACAAACTTTTGTAATACCCAGACACAGAACAAAACATACTATTTTTGCAACACACATATATTTGTTCTCGGTGGGGATAGAACCCACGACCCACAGCACGCAAGGTAGAGCTATAACGACTGAGCCATGCCGCACGATGTTTTCCGTCACCGACTAAAAATCTGGTAATCCAAATATAAATCTAATGGGAAAATCTTAATAGTCAACCTTAGGAACGGAATACCATTAGCCCGCCAAAATGATCTCAATAACAATTACCTAGTTTCCTAACACAAAATGTAGAAGCACTAAAACGGCTCCAAACTACGTCACTCGCAATATTTCTAGGTCTCTAGCAAAGCGTTCTGCAAAAGCTCGGTAGTAAAACGGTAACATTGCGTTGCACACAGTACATTGCTTCACGACTACCGCCTTGAATTGCATTTGCAAGCGCCGCGCGACAATATTCAACAAGTCCCTCTGGCATTGCCAGCTTCAAAAATGCATCTTGTGATGCCGTCGCGGCCACAGTGTATATAATACAGTAGGTACGAGTAATTTCCAATCAAAATGTTGTAAATAAAAAAAATACATTTACGTGTTTTTTGATACTTTGCACTGCGCCAATCACTCTTAACGTTTAATAATTTTCTTTGTGAATAAATCAGCTCTATCAAAATTCAATGTTGTAGATTACCTAATTTTTGGAATTCCAAATAGCTATATTTTTCGCTCAGGGTTGCAGTACTTAGTGTTCTATCACACTGGTCATTTTCAGGTCATTTCAAATCGAAGCATGTGCACAGTTCAACTGAAAGAAGAACATCAGATCAAAATAAATAAAATAAAAATAAAATGTTAATAGTTGTTTTTATTCACTCTAAGGCTGGTATTCTGACAAAGAAATAATTACTCAAGCATATTATATTTGAGTAGAGAGTTTCATACCTATAGCGGCTATAGCTGGAGTCTAAATTGAAACCTTTAAAGAAAAAAAATACAGTATACATATATCTTGTTGTACTGTACGTGTTTACGCTGTCAATGCAGTCAGGACAACGTGTTATAATATTCTGAGTGCGCGGCGCATTTGCCTGACGATGGCTTGCAAACGAAAATACTGCTTTTTTAGCCAACGGCGAGCCAAAGGAAGCTGGGAATGTTCAATCCAAATCGTTCATGTTGCTTTGGAACGCTAGCACTCGTATTTTAAGCCATTACTCAGATACTTTGAGTAATTTAGGATTTTTTTAGTATTCACTCAAAAATGTCTAAATGCCTCACAATATGATTTGTTTTTAGACAATTTAATGATTCACTCATACGGGCTTTGCCTTAGATGTTTATATTTGTTTAATTGTTTGTTATATCATTAGTTTTATTTAGACTAAGGTACTTCATTTATTACGTAAATTAATTTGTGTTACATATTATAAATTGAGGAACTATTATTTGCGACTAAGAATACAAGTGGTAGGCTTTGTTTGATTGTTTTTCCATGTCAAAGAACTGGCAAAAATGTTGTTAGCTTTTTACGTTTCAAAGAAACAGTCTAGATCTCGAATGCAGACGAAGAACTCGTAAATTTAAATCTAGAAAATTTACTGTTCAAATTATCAAAAACTATCGATAGAGGCCACTCGTTGAATCAAAATACGCCGGGAAATAAAAAATCCCAGCAAACAAAGCTTAAGATACCTACTTAATGGTACTATTCTATATTTTGTAAAAATCACGGGTTATTCCCATTGAGCCCACCGACCGGCCGACTGGTAATGGGAAAAAACATTCCCAACGAGCCCACTATGCAAATGAGCGGGTTCGATGGGATTTTTCCCCATCTAGGCTCAAAATCATTCTTGCTAAAGTATATCCATCAGGTTGAAATAGTCTTTTACATTTAATGCTCTGTATTGAATGTACTTAGTCTTTAACTGGTCTAAACCGAAGTTACATTCGCGCATGCGTTAAGCCGGTCCGCTCTGAATTAACTGTGTTCTTGGCAGGAATATGTGAATTACCCCTGAGACTAGTACGGGCAATAAATTATTGTAAGTTAGTAGGCTGTTTTCATTTTTGTGGCAACATTCAGTTGGGTTTTGGGATAGTGCGAAATTGGTGTGACTATCAAAAAAATTTATACTTTGGTTAGTATGTTGAACAGGAGACAAAATAAAAAATATATGTGGTTATTGTGTTATATTTATATCGAGTTGAGCTATCTATAAATCGTTTGCAACGGTTTGTAGATGGCTCAACTGTTTCATGTGTATTTTGTAAATATTGTGAATATTGTAAATACTGTATTAGTTGTAATTTTTTTTTGTGAATAAATACAAAAAGATTTTATATCGTGGGTTCATATCCAGTCAAGCAGCGATAGATTTAATTTTGTAAAAATAATTTGCATGTGTAAGTGTCTATAGAGTTTATATTTGCGTAAATTCGAATTTTTGATTTGTACTTTCAAATGCTTACACCGTGTCGACGCCGACACCGATGTTTTAGTTCAAACCACTGACATGTCGTATTGTACGTGCTCATTAATTAGAGCTGAAGATGACCTCCAGTGACTTCTGGAAAATGTGAAAACTCGTAAGGTACTTGGGTTTTAACAAACAAAAACTGGGAATAAATATTTGTAGATTGTGAAAGTTCATGGCTAACTTTTAACTTGAAAGCATTTTATACAAGGTGTATACAGTTAAGTTCAGATTTTGAAAAAAAAAAACTATATAATGTATTCTAATATGAGCCATCTAGTTCCCATAGTACAAGCTTTGCTTAGTTTGAGACTAGAGGGCGCTGCGTTAAATGTCCGTAAATATTTATTTATTTATGAACTTTGCTGAGCACGTCTATTGAGAAGGTGTTCTGTGAGGCATTACACTGTGTATGTCACTCTGCGGAACGATAAGAATATCATTTTTATTTATTGTCACTGGGGACATCAGTAACAAATGGGACGTATTTTAAGGGCAATTCCCAGTTGTCACCACTGAGGACAGAGAAGTCTTCAAACTAAACTTATGTTCCTTCATAGTAAAGCTTAATTTTCTACTGTCAAGATCTTTGTCAGGGGCCTTAGCTATGTTCATAATTGACTGCTAGATTAGAAACTAAATAAAATGACTATTGACGATAGCGCTGTCATAGCTGACAAAAATTGGATGATACTGGCACGGGGTCGTAAGAAGTAGTACATCAAAAGAGAGGTCTATATCCAGCAGCGGGTGAAGCCAGGCTGTGGATGACGATGATGATTGTTATAAATTTTTGACTTTCTCTATTTTCTAGTGAGACAACTTAGATACGTGAGGTGGTTGAGTTAAAAGAAGTTTTATTGAAACACTCTGTGTGAATGTTTTATTATTAGAAAGGTATTTATAGTGAAAGTCCCCTAAACACACAGTGAAGTCAAACCTTCGACGATATCAGGTGCCTGCGTACGCAAAGTGAAATATTTAAGGAGTGGAAATTCGAACGGAAAATCTTTTTGTTGCGTAAATTGCAAAAAAAGTGCGGCTAGCTTCACATAGTTAGATATTAGACATATATATACACTAGCTACACAGTTATTTATTTGCCACTAATTTTTTTTGAATCCCAGCCGATGTGGTACTTCACAAACTATTGAAACTACTGTAAACGCCATTTTTTCTAGTCAATCTAGTCTCAGGGGATTTACGTAGTTTTTATCTAAAAATCCCCTGTCTGCAGTCGCAGGGGACACTAAGGTGATTATTGGACAAAACACGCAGGGGATTTCTGGATTGAGCCAAGGCTGGGTTCAGGCTGTCGTGTCGTGTCGGTTCGACAAAATGTCATGTACTCGAGCGAAAAAACGCTTGTCATCCTACTACTTACACGACACCGTTTTAGATAGAAGTAGCGATAGTTGTAGAAGTCGTAGAAGCTGAATAAAATAAGTACACACCTACATAGTCGAGGTACCATTAGCTAGGAAGCTTAATACAATAGGTACATGCATTGTATCGACTTCATAAAATCATAACGTGGCGGAGAGAGTCGGGAAATGGGATACTTTATCCCATCCGGCACTCCGCCGGGAATATAAAATCGAATTTCACACGGGGAAAGCCAGAGGCTGCAGCTCGTTCAATGTAATTTGAAACTAGGTGTATATTAGTTTGAAATTTTAGGCTCTTGCACTGAATTTTCTACATTATTGCCGGTTTCAAAAATTATTTTTGTTTTCATGAAACTGTTTCACGGGACCGAAACAAGTGGAAATAATAGGGGGAGGTCTTTGCCCAACAGTGGGACAGAAATGGCTAATAAGAAAACTATCAAACGCGTTCATGGAATAGTGAAATAGGCAGTATCTCTCATGATGGTCGCGGGTACAAATCTAGCTCGACGCATACATATTGGGATGTTATAAAAACTTTGTAACCCTAGACCTCATTTTTTAATACACTGTGATAAATCAAGTCACCTAATAATACTGCCGCGCAAAGCATAATCACAGTAAGTCGGGTTTTGGCGGTTTTGAGTTAGATACATGTTCGGAATCCTTGAAACGAGATCTACATTTCTGTATACTCAGATTATCGAAATTCGACCCAGAACCTCGTGTTTCAATAAGCATAATCACAGTAAGTCCCGTTTAGAAGAATGATTTACTTGTCATAATTACAGGATGTAGACATACGTTTCAATTTACCATGGATTTCCAATAATTTGAAACAATTTCCCATCCATTTCTGCAGTAACACGTCTTGCCTCTAATATGTTTGGTAAAAGGAATTTAATTTAAAAAAATATATATAGCATAATCGCAGTAAGCAGACTTACTGTATTTATGCCTTGGGCCACCTAAAAAATGATCTGAATAATACATAGCATAATTATAGTAGGTATACTTACTGTACTTATTATTAAAGCCGTGAATTAATTATTTGCAATTACCTGGCCATGATATTGTTACCGTATAACAACTTACTGTATTTATGCGTAGGTAACTTTTGCGTAGTTCTAGCTAGAGCAAATGCAATAAATCCTAAAGAAAACGGAATAGCGGGGAGGGGGTGTGCTAAGAGGTAATCAAATCGCTGGCAGTCGGGGAGTAGAACGTGTGCGGTAATAATTATTTGTTTTATTTGTCTCTAAATGAGGTAAAGTTCAACACAAAATTATAAAAAAAAACGTTACAAGTAAAATAAATTTTCAATCATTTACTTTTCAGACTCCATTAGATATATTAAACGTAAATTGGCCTAAATATCGACGCTTTTATTTTGTTACTCTTGATGTGTATTAAAACATAATATGTCATTTTTCAATTGTCAGCTATTTAGTATTAGAATCAATCAATAAAAAAAGCTAAATCTTTTCTAGAATTTGCAAGCAATAACATGAATTAGAATTGATTAATTTAAGTAACCACAGTAGATTAATAGCCAGTTGACCAGATACATTATCTGGTGCAGACCTGGACGTAAACGTCAGTCAGTACAGAAACGCAACTCTTTGTAGAGCACGCAGTTAGTATTCTACTGTATGGCTTATATTTACTCACACAATACTTTAATTAATAAGTCCCAAACTAAGCAAAGCTTGTAATACGAACTAGATTGCTGATAGAATACTCATACATATATTTTTTTGTAAATACATAGGTATTAATAATACATAGCAACACCCGACACAGAACAAACGTCCATGTTTGCCACACAAATGCTTGCTCTCCGTGGTCGGTGCTCTCGGTGATCCTAGCAGCGCTACCAGGTTCAATTTAAATCAAACTTTGATACATAAATGCACAAAAAATATACTACATAAGCACTCTGTAAAAAAGTTTACTCTAGAGTGATGAGAAAAATTCATGACTCTGATCAAAAAGAATTATATGGGACTAAGGTAGATAATTAACAGAACATTCAGACAAACCGGAAGAAAACCGGAAGAAAAGGCGTTGAAAGATCGACAGAAGTCAATGGGTAAAGAAAACATCTAAAAGCATGCATGTCTTAAGAACCTCCGAGAAGAATCCTCAAAACCCTTTTTTGAAGTCGGTTAATTATAAAAAAAAATTATACACTTTGTGTTATCTTTATTTTGTAACATTTTATTTCATAACCTCAGGATGAGGATGAGGATACCTTAAGCTTATTGTAAAAAATGTTTTAATATTTTTTTTAACCCTACTTGACTATTAGATTATAACTTATAGATTATGTATTTTTATAATACATAAGCTATGTCACTGCTAAGTTTCATCAAAATCCGACCAGTAGTTTTTACGTGAAAGAGAAACAAACATAAATCCACACTCATAAACTTTCACATTTATGATGTGATTTTTTTGATAGTATTTTAATTTTGAATGCAGTAAGTCACTAAGAAAATGAAGTAAATTTTGCACCCTTCCTTAATATTAAGCTTACTCACTTAGCATAATCACAGTAAGTCTCTCTCCCCAATCATATTCACAGTAAGTCACATACTTACTGTATTTATGCTAAGTAAACATATTTTTCGAATTATTTTACTCCTAGTCATAATCACATTTTTAAGGTTTATATCAATAAATATTTTAGTTAATTAAAAAATAATGTATACAAAAGATAAAGTAAATTTAATCGCACATGGCAAACAAAAAACATTTTGATAATTCCTCATACATCGGGAGTAGCGGCAAAAAGTATAAAAAAAACTTTGATCGCCGATTACTCAAAAGTGAAAAATCCGACTTACTGTGATTATGATTTGCGCGGCAGAATATTGAGTGACTTGTTGTTTTGTCGGTGACGCAGCGAATTAGCTCGGTACAAATAAATAAAAATGTCGCTTTTCTGCGTGGGTTTATTCTGTATGTAAAAGAAATTTAATGTACTTACTGTGTGTGGAATTCCAAAAATAAATCAAGACTATCATCTTTTTACATAAAAGATCAGTGATTCACGAAAAAGGTTGCAAAGAAGAAGCATTATTTTGGGCGCCATTTTTTTGCATCAATTTCATTTGAATCGAACTATACATTACGTAAAGGTTTTTTTAATTTTTTAATTTGAAGGGTTTTGTCGCTTACCGACTATATAACCCTATTATGGTGAAGACTATGGCAATGGTTTTTTTTTCGCCTTCTTTTTTTTATAACAATTAAACCTTACTTAGCACCAAAGAGGTCGTTGCGCTCCATAAAACCTAACCGTGAGCATTGACCACGGCATCAACCTTTTACTTTCATTCATGTACAGTATGACCACGCTGAGTCTGCAAGTCTAAATAAACAGCCCTAAAAAGACTTACACAATTACACATGGTATCTTTTACATAATTTCCGTGGTTGCTAAATTAAATATGCGGTGTTTCCAATGATTATTTTCGAATTCCGAAAAATTAAGTGACAGGCTCACCGTGGCCCGACTCTATTTCTGTTCATTCTTACAAAATAGACAAGCTTCAAACATACATCAAAATATAAAAAAAAATACAATCGTAAACAAAGAATATAACTAAACCCATTATAATTAATTCAGCTGTTTGAAAGCAATTTAAAGTTACTCAATAGAGTTTTATTCAATTAAAGACTCTGATTTAGAACCAGTCAGTAGAGTTTTCTTATTTTCTTCAGTTTCAATCAATAGTCGTACAAGTAAGCAAGCTCGTATGAATTAGTGGCCAACACTGGTGACGGAGTTTTTAGGCCGCCTTAAGGCCTACGTCGTGACTTAACGACTGCTAGGTTTTTAGGCCGCCTTAAGTCCTCCGTCGTGGCTTAACGACTGCAAGAGCCGAGACCGACGGTTTAACGTGCCCTCCGAAGCACGGAAGCGCTGATGATGTAAATGCCACTAACGGTCACCCATCCAAATAATGACCGCGCAGAACGTCGCTTTACTTAGATTAGTGAAGATTGACTAAGCAAGCCTAGCGACGAGCGCTTCAATAGTCGTAGGTACGATATACTTACTTATCTTCTGGTAACCTTAGCAGTACCAACTTGTTTTTTTTTGTAATAGGTTTATAAGCTGCTGTCATGTACACCTTTGTAGGAATAAACTATTATGTATTGTATTGTATTGTCGTAGAAGAATTGCTTTTTCTCATCGGTCTGAAAGAACAGGCGAAGACAATACGGTAGCTATTTCCTACTTACTCCATGCTTCGTTCAGGTAAAAGTTAGTACTAAAATATCAATGGCACCGGTGGAAATAGCTTCAATGAGTTGTTATCACTCAGTCGCTCTCCGACCGCGGAGACGAACGCACGTCTCGCGACGCGGCAAGAATGCGCACGGAATGTGAAGTGAGTTGTGTATGTGATGTGATGGTGCAGTGACTCGAAAATGTTGGTGCTACTGATAGGAATGCTCATCGGTAAGTTCCGCGTGAGTGATGCGGAGGGCGGAGTGCCGGTAAATTGTTTTTTAGCAATCGGTGGAGTGAAGAAATTGCTTTGATGGATTGAGGGAATTGTTTGTTTCGTTTATTCTTTTGTAAAGGTGTTTTGTTAGAGTTACAGAGATCAGATATAAGAGTTTAAAAAAAAACATGAAGTAAGGAATGTATAAAAAATATAGATTGATAAAAATTAAAGTAAGTTTGTGAGTAGCTTATAGTTTAAACATAAAAAAGACGAGTATGTGCATGTACATTTATTTTATACAACTAAGTAAATAAACAAGCGTACGGCCCACCTGATGGTAAGCGGTACTACATATGCTACTACTACGAGGTACTCGTACTAACGAGTTTTCTATTTCAGTTCAATTTTTTTTTTAATTATTGTCTTGATAAAATATGCAGTGCAATTTCACGTGGACGTGCTCTATAAGACAGCGCAAAGGTCATTCAGCATCGATGGGCGGTTCGTCATTTTATTCTCGTAAAAATATAAATACATATTGCAACATTTTAACCTTCAAAAAGCTACTCCATGCGTTAACTAGTAAAAGCCATAGCGTGTACCCGAGCGGTAAACACTGGTATTATAACGGGTAAGATACCGGTATAATAACCAGTACTATAGATACCGGTAATATAACCGGTATTCATTTCAAAGCGGGATCTTTTACACTGTTTATTTAGGGTCGTTTCGTATTCATAAGCTTCTCTTCGCCTATTTCATTGTACTTACCTTTTATATATATATATATATCCTGTGGATTGTTTTATTAAAATAAGATTTTATTGCTAATAGAGTTTGGTTTTATAACAGCTACGGTGTAATTTTTTATTGACTTTTATAAAATAAACTAGCCGTCACTCGCGGCTTTGCTCGCGTGTTATCAGAATAGAAATAGATTTTAATTAAAAAAAAAACCTGAATTACGTGTCGGGTCAATTTATTTGAGGAATCTATGTAACCATTTTCAAGGGTCTTCGGATGCGACATTTCAAAATTCCTTTCTTAGTGCTTCTCTACACTATATAAGGATACTACTTTCCAAATTTCATACCTCTAGGACTTATAGTTTAGGCTGTGCGTTGATTGTCAGTCAGCTTCAAAAGAGTTTTATATATTTAGATTAGAAGATAAATGAATATTCTTGGACATTACATACAGTCAACGCCCCCAAAGTAGTACACCGGGTGTAACAAGAGTAAAACCAAAAACTTGTAGGTGTTAAAGTACCTACATGAATATGGGCAACATGAGCAACTTCGGGCAAAAAAACAACTAAACGCAATAATTGTCATTTTTTTTATTTACATTGATATTCCTGGTTTTTTCAAAATAATAGCTTCCGTAGGGGTGGTACACTGTAGCGTCTCAGATGTTTTTGACGAATACCGAAGCTCCTTGAACATCACAATAGTTCTGACAACCCTAAAGCTACGTTCAAAAGTTAGTGTACGTATATTTGTCGACTAAGTCTAAACCTCTGACTCAAATACTACAGGATGTTTGAATGTTTGGATGTTTGAATGTTTGTAACCAATTTGGAATGATTTGAATGAAATTTAGATACAAGACGACGGAATAGGTGCCGGTGCAATTACACGCACATGAGACTTAACACCTTTATGTCTTAGAGTGATGGACGCAGTGCAATACATCACAGGGCACGTCCTCAGTGTATGTGCCCAGTGAGGCAGTGCAACGATATAGGCAGTAGTTACCACTTAACATTGCTTTTTCCATATTTAGTTGTATAAAAATAAAATCACGTTAGCAACATTTTACTGTTGAATAACCTAAATATCTTTAACTATCAAAATTAATCTCCGGAATAACACAAACCGACTGGCATCTCAGATGATTACCGGAGCATAAATTACGGCGTTAATTAATAATTGTAAGCCGCGCTTCCCCTAGGAGACTTAAACACAAACTACATAACGCAGCAGGCTTCAGCACTGCGTTACCGAAGTGGCGCGTGTAGCTGTAAATACCAAACACATGTAGGTAAGATTATATTTTTCAGTCGCTCGCTATGCAATAAAAAACGTTAGGGGGTATTGTTATTTTCACAACAAAGTAGACTACAAAAAAAGAAGTAGTAAGTAGATATAGAAGTAGAAAGCGTCGTACGGCTCGCTTGATGGCAAGCGGTTACTGTGGCATATCGACGCTTGCAATACCAAAGGTGTCACACAAGGATTTTACTCTAGCAGGAATGACGTCAAAATGACGTCGAAAACTTTTTTATCCACTGAGTGAAACGAGGTTTGGTCTAAAATATGACGTCATCTCTATTTACGTAATATCTCTGCCAAACTGAGCATAATAATAATATATAATAATAATAATAAATATCCTTGGACATAAAACCCTTGGTAAATTTGTCTCGGCGACATTTTTGTGCAGAGCTTATTTTGGGTGTTGTATTTTAGCAATTAATTACTACGATTGACCCCCAGCTGTTTAGATTCACCTCTTATAAGGCTGATTAAGGCATCCTTGAATGACCCCCTAAAGACCCACATAATAAATGTAGGTGGTTTGAAATCCATTCTATACAAATCCAGCTTTAAAGTCACAACAAAGCGGACCAAGATTTCATGTAATGGTATTAATGGGCAACGCTGAAGCGTGCCTGTAAACGGTTTGCTCTTTACTAAGAATAATGGACAACTATTGATATTAGTATTTAAGTACTTAGAGCCGTAGCCCGTGGGACTTACATTAACTAGCCGTCGCCCGCGGCGTTGCTCGCGTTCTAGACCCTTTAGGGTGCGACTTTTCAAAATTCCTTTCTTAGCGCACCCTCCAAATTTCATACCTCTAGGACTTCATGTATATTGATTATGAATCGTGTTCATTTTAACTGATAAATTCAATAACTATTTGTGACATGTGATAGTACATGTAGATTGTCCACCTGATGGTAAGTGGTAACATCTGTCACAGACCATATAATACTATACTAGTACCTCTGTCTATTATTTACCATAAGCTCACTAAGGGCCGAGCCCTGTGAAGCATCGCACTGCGTCCATCGTTCTGAGACGTACAGATGTGTCATTTGTCAGTATTATGTGCGTGTAATAGCACCTATACACTTCAAATCATCATTGGCGGTAGAATTCGGTTAAAGGGATCCTTTAGAATTGTCTTGACTGTAAAAGTACCAGTTCTGCCT
This sequence comes from Eulithis prunata, assembly GCA_918843925.1. Taxonomy (NCBI): domain Eukaryota; kingdom Metazoa; phylum Arthropoda; class Insecta; order Lepidoptera; family Geometridae; genus Eulithis; species Eulithis prunata. The sequence goes on along the minus strand of OU974014.1, from coordinate 326,496 downwards.
GACCAAAGCCTAGGGCAAGAAACTTAAACGGAAAAAATGCCTTTTTCAATTTGCAAACAGTGATTTTAGGCCTCTTTCATTTACTAACTTCTTGCAAAGGAAAAGAATTAGAGATAAAAAAAGAAATATATTATTAACAATCATTATGTAAACTTCTCTTTTGGCATAAATAAATGAATTTGTATTTGAAGGATTTACGGCGTAGCTGACGCCTACAATAAGTATAAGTACCTAGTAATGGAATAAGTACGATTGTTGGTAAAAAATAGTAACTAATAAATGAATAAAAACTTGCAAGTGACAGACAACAAAACTGGTGCTAAAGGCACAGTGCTAATTGGACTAACAGTAATTAGCTCGTCTTGTCTACTTGTCCGTAATATGTCTTACCGAAGGGATTTCTGTAATTACTGTCATGTACGAGTCGCGCCTTACCGCCTTATCCATGCTGAGTAAGCAGCACAGAGGCCCGAGTCTGTGCATTTGTTTTGACTTTCGACTCGAGTATAGCACACGCAAACGCATTCGCAAAGCTAGACATTTTGTATGAAACTCGGATAAGCGCCTCTAGCGGGAGATTTGGGAATTGTGCAATTCTCAACAAAATGTCTCGCTTTGCGAATGCGTTTGCGTGTGCTATGCTCGAGTCGAAAGTCAACACAAATGCACAGACTCGGCGATCTGCCCACTGAGGCAAATGCGACAATCACTATGGTCACTATGGCCTTAATAATTATTATTTATCTTCTCAACGAATCGGTAACTATCCAGCAAATCCAGCGAACTAATGTAGACATTTTTTTCCCGTCGAGCTCACTGCTGGGCCAGATGGAAAAAAACCCCCCACTCTTTTGCATAGAAGGCTCGTTGGGATTTCCCATCGATCCCACGAGTAGGCCAGCCGCTGGACTCGATGGGCATAACCCTCGTAAACGTATCGTAACGGTAACGTAACTGAGATACACTGCGCGGTGATGCTGCAACGTTCAGAAGTAGAGGTGATGTTAACGCGCAATATCACTTGAATACTATCAGCCTCATTATAAAATGGGATCTAAAGGTCCGCGGTTCTAGCTAGGCTGGGAGCCCAACGTCATTATAAAATGAGGTTTTAGCGAAGTTTTTCTGAACTAAAACCCGCTTATTTGTATATGAAAATTAGCAGGATCTAGAGATTCTACCTTACACATACTTACCACCTGATATTGTATCCACCTGGATTCACAGATAATAAATGATTTGATTTGATATTGTCATTTGTTGGTTTACTCGAAATTGACCAATAAATAAATTAGTTACATTCTATGGTCTGTTTTCAATATTTTCTTATCCTGTACATTTAAATATTTTCGTTTCAGGACCAAGGCAAATAATTATGTATTTAAAATATCTATTTTACCTATCGTTGAGTTCAAAACATCCCTTACTCTGATGAACTGAAATTTTATTTTTAGTGTAACATTTATATGGGTTAGTCCCGCTATGCACGAGTCCCTACAAAACAAGAAATTGGTGGTGAACTTACACGAACTGATTATGATTATGATGAGTGCTTAACCACACAAACCATGCAGGCATATACAATACATAGAACCAACCCGTTTCCACGTACTCGCGTCTTCAAAACGAGTAAGTTTGCTAATAGCCATCATCTCGCAGACACTTACGGGAAAACTGATTAGGAAAAACTTTACGTCTTGTTCATAACCGTTGGAACTGCTGACTTGGAACAGCTGTTTACTCGACAACTTGGACGCTACAGAATATAAAAGTTACCTTGGTTTGGAAGAGTTGGTAAGAGCTGACCTGACCGCCAAGTGTAATGGTAATATCAAATACATTGGTTGTCATTTTTACAATATTGGCAAAATCTCTAAATATATAAAACTCTTTTGAAGCTCTTTTGAAGTTCAAACAAACGTTGAAGGGAAAATTAATGGACTCTGGCTGCCGATCTGGTTACTGTAATCACAGGCACATAAGACTTACGTCTCTACGAGTGATGGACGCAGTGCATTGTCTCACAGGGTACGTCCTCAATGGACTTGCTGAAGTACAAAGAGAACTGAGGTAGGCCTGAGTGAGCCGAGTCTTTTAATATCTCAAGTACCTCTTTCGTATCCTTGCTGCGTCCCTCTCTGAAGAGTTTCTTAGGATTTTTCTTACTTCTACTGTAGAGGGAACCTCGTTTACCGTAGTTAGGGTCCATTGACCTATTTGCGAACTTCGTATTTTTATTGCGTTAGCAATATTGCGACAATGTTGCATGCAAATTCAGAGGAACCGGCTTTATTTTATATTCTGTTTGTACTAGTTTCTGTTCACGGTTTCGGTCGAATGATAACTGGTAAAAAATTAATTGATCATGGTTAGGAATTATATACATACAATGAATTGTTTACGATGTGGTTAGCAAAAAAGCTCGAATGAGTTAGTTGCCAACACTGGTAACGGAGTTTTTAGGCCGCCTTAAGGCCTCCGTCGTGGCTTAATGACTGCTGAAGCCGGAAACGACAGTTTAAAGTGCCCTCTGAAGCACGAAAGCGCTCAGATGTAATTGCCACTAACGGTCACCCATCCAAATAGTGACTGCGCAGAACGTCGCTTAACTTAGATAATCAGTGAAGATTGACTAAGCCTAGCCACGAGCGCTTCTACGATGTGGTTGAAATACAAACAAGAAAATCACACGACGAAAATACACCGTGATTTAGCGAAAAACCATTAGACAAATCCACGGTCTATAATTCGACTTCTTTATACTAGGAAAAAAAACTATCGAGTCATCGATAATCGAGAAAAGTTTGTGAAAAACGATATCGCATTACCATCTTTTAGGCGCGCACTCGAGTGTGGAAATGAAAACTCAATTCCACTAAGCCAACATCTCGTCCACACCGAGTGTTCCAACAATCATAATATAATTTATAGTTATAACCCAAGAGGGGTGACCACCAGCCCGGGTTTTTTTGTATACCATCGTTATGTGTCAAAAAGAGGCGTACAATTTTTGTAAACCAACAGTATTGCTGTGGTAAGCAAGCAAGCTCGTATGGGCTTATTCCCATCGAGCCCACTCATTTGCATAGTGGGCTCGATGGGAATTTTTTCCCATCTGGCCCACCAGTGGGCTCGATGGGAAAAAAAAAGTGAGTTAGTGACCAACTCTGGTGACGGAGTTTTTGGTTTAACGACTGCTAGAGCCAGGACCGATAGTTCTCTATGGTAATTTACCTTTAGTAAGATATTTTGAATTAATACAGCCCTATCGGATACCCAGCTAGGAAGGGTAGATGACAGTAACATTCACTTCAGATTCTATCGGTGTTCTAAGAGCCGATTTACACTCTCACAAGTATATAGTGAAGTCGAGCTGCAACTAAACTCCGTATCAACGATTACTTGTGTGGGGACTACTGCCACACCCTAGACCTCTACTTGTCACTTATGAGTTATACACTCATAAGTGGCAAGTAAAGGGGAATTAGAAAAATTACATTACATTTCGTTCATTCCCGGTCGTTCCAATGGGCCGGCCCACGAGTGGGACTAATAGGAACATTTCAAAATAACTTTCCGTTTGTCCCACCAATATTATATTCAGTAGGACGAACGAACGACTTTAATAATTATTTGTTTTCTAATATTTCGCTCAGGTGGTGCCCCTAAAAAGTTTGCAACTGTTGAATGGTTAGGCCTCCTTACGGCCCCCCTAGGCCCACTTTAGACCCCCTTGACAAACATAACGCTGTTTTATTACTGTTTAATTTAATTTGCTTATTTGAACGCTAAAATGTTTTTAATGTCGTAAACTTTTATGGATTAATGTTGGATGAGAGGTAACCCAGGGGGTTAAGCATTAGGGGTTGATTTAAAGGCTTGGTTACATTGGCACACGATTACGACCTTTGTGGCGTAGTGACCGACCAGCTGAGATGTAGACGGGTTTGATTCCGTGGACAAGTTTCGCATGATGTGCAAATATTTGATACAATATCCAGTAAAAAAAAACTGTGTATAGATTTCATCAGATTTCGTAAAGTTTTCGGACCGGAAAGCCCTAAAGCCCTAAAAATGGAAGCCCTGAGTTATTCAAATGTAATTTATACGTGTATAGGTCTCGACACGGTTTAATAGCTCTGACCTTGAATAGAAGGGAAGTAGGTTCTTAAATAGCGAAAGAGCACTGAAAGAGATATAAGATAGAATTTGATAGAAAGTGATTCTTCTACTCCACATTCGCCGAGAGCTATTAAACCGTGTCGAGGCCTATACTTAACAAAAGGTAAAGCAGAGCATTAGATAACGGTCTAATACGTCTGTGTAACATGTTACTTCGAAATAACACTTGCACAGACAAAAGAAAAATAAACTATGTTATGTTTCAGGCGAAATTTTCCGAAAGCCTCTTTTGATCTCACGTACACTTGGGGACAAGAATAGTATCCATCGGGGATTACTTTGAACATATTCTACGTGTTTTATGATATTCTGTAGTAATGTTCGTCTTTCATAGATGTTTGTACATTGTCCGATTGCGACATCTGTACGATACCGACATCCGACATGTCTCAAATAGAATAATTAATCTTGGACATTCTTGGACATTTCACAAAGCGCCTTTAGTCCCATACTAACCAGAGCTTGTACTATTGGAACTAGATTGCTTATAGAATACTTATATTTTTTCTGAATACATGTTACAGATAGATAGATAACTCATTATTGTTCACCACAGTAACAGAACAGGTAACACAACTTAAACTACATAAATTAATTTATAAAACATTGATATTCAACATCTATGTTTGCCACACACATATTATGTTTTGTTGTTGGTGGGGATCAAACCCACTACCCATAGCACGGAAGGCAGAGCTATTACGGACTGAGCTGTGACGCCTGTCAGAATGGCGCCGACACATTGTGAAAATGTCTGAGATTAGCTATCCGCCGATATCGTGTAGGTATTGTGTCGGTAGGCGTGTGAAAACGGGTTACAGCCATTCTTAGCTATGTTAGTATTCAAATTAATTCTTCAAATGGAAATATGGTTTCAACGAAATAATAATAACGATATTTCAGGTTAAGAATAGATTATTTATACGAAATAGAGCCAGTTTGAAACAATTAATTTTTGTCTAATTGAGGTGCTCTAATTAAAAATTCCTAGTAATATGTACTGGTAGAGGTAAATTATTTAGAAAATAAACCACTCCTCTATATTTACTTATTGATACTTTATTCCAATGTTAATAAGGATGGTTTTCGCACAATTTTTCGGCCAATTTAAGAAAAATTACTATGGTTTTTTTGTAAAAAAAGTCATTAACCTCTACAGACACTAGATGTTACAGATTTACTACCAGTAACCTTGAAAAAAGTAAGCATAAGTAGCATAAAATAACATCGCAAAAGTCACATTGAAGCCTTGAATAGTTGAATAAGCACCTAGAAGAAAACAGAACAAAGAAGTCCTCATCAATAATCGAATGTCGAACATTTTTGTTCTCCGAGTAAACAACGTATTTCCGCGGGGAAAAATGCTATCAAACAAAATTTTTTATTGTCCTCCAGTGTACAAGAACTATTGTGTCACATTTGTAAATAAAAATATGTGTTACAAATAACCAATTGAACTTTTTTATGGATACGTTTGCTACAGTTATTACTAAGTACAAAATCTTCTAAATATATAAAACTCTTAGTCCAATTATTCAACGTCTCCAATCCAAACTCAATGTTTGGTACTTGGATGACGGAACACTGGGTGGAGATGTGGACACAGTTTTTGGCGATCTAAAACTTATTACTGATGAATTTCTGAAAATAGGTTTGGAACTAAATTTTTCAAAATGTGAGCTCTTTGTTTCTGATAAATGTTTGGATAAAAATTATATTATAGATAAATTCAATAGTTTGGCTTCTAACATTACAGTTGTAGATAAGTGTTCACTTCGCCTCCTTGGTTCACCAATTATGGATGAGTCTCTTCCGGCTTTTGTAGATGAGAAAATTCAAAATTTTAATAAAACTTCAGATAGACTGCTCAAAATTAATAGCCATATGGCTTTTACAATTATTAAGTTTTGCCTCTTTGTACCTAAATTTACATACTCTTTACGATGTTGTCAACTGTGGAAACACAGCGAGCTGGTGGAAGGCTTGGACAACATAATAAAGAATACATTATCATCGGTTTTGAATATTTGTTTGGATGACAGGGCATGGTCGCAGGCCTCCCTACCTGTCAGATTGGGAGGCTTAGGTATTCGCAAAATTTCAAGTGTAGCCCTTCCAGCATTCTTGTCTTCCGTCTACAGCACTAATTCTTTGGTAGAAAAAATTCTAAATCCGTCTCGTTTGGCTCTCACTGGCATGAATCTCAAAATTTCATATCTAGACGAAGCTAGAAATGCTTGGCATAGTGCTTGTCCTGATTCCACTCCCCCCAAATCTCTTTCGTCCCAACGGCAATGGGACGGGCCTCTGTGCGAGTTAACACGGAACTCTCTGTTACAAACGTGTTCAAACTCCGCAGATCGTGCCCGTCTGTTAGCCGTCTCTAAAAAGGAGTCAGGTTTCTGGTTACAAGCACTTCCCTCTCATAACACTGGTACTCTAATGGATCCCGTCACGTTCCGTATTGCAACCTGTCTACGGTTGGGTGCGCGGTGCTGTGCGCCTCATCGGTGCCAGTGCGGTACGGCTGTCGAACAGCTTGGTCACCACGGATTATCGTGCACTAGAGCCGCCGGTCGGATATCCCGCCACGCTAGCCTTAACGATATCATCCGCCGGGCTTTTACCAGCGTGAATGTGGCAGCTATTCTTGAGCCGAATGGTCTGCTACGTGACGATGGCAAACGGCCTGACGGTATGACTCTTGTTCCTTGGGAGTTGGGAAGGCCTTTGGTGTGGGACGCTACTTGCGTCGATACCCTTGCTCCTTCACATCTGCCTAGGACTTCCGTTGCCGCTGGTGCGGCGGCAGATTTGGCCGAGGACCACAAGAGGCGCAAGTATGCAGGTCTTGATAGGGCCTACACATTTGTGCCTCTTGGGGTCGAGACTCTAGGTCCGTGGGGTACCGAGGCCCTCCGGGTTTTCAAAATTCTTTCAGGGCGTCTAGTCGAAGCGACGCGTGACCCGAGGGCTGGTGATTATCTAGGCCAGCGTATCAGCATTGCTATTCAGCGCGGCAATGCAGCCAGTGTCTTGGGCACGCTTCCGATTGGTACTGATTTGGACCAGTTGAGCTATCTATAAATCGTTTGCAACGGTTTGTAGATAGCTCAACTGTTTCATGTGTATTTTGTAAATATTGTAAATATTGTAAATACTGTATTAGTTGTAATTTTCTTTGTGAATAAATATAAATTAAAATGTACAGAAATAAAACTCTTTTGAAGCTGAAAGAGAATCAACACACAGCCTAAACTATAAGTCCTAGAGGTATGGCATTTGGAGGGTAGTATCCTTATATAGTGTAGGGGTGCACTAAGAAAGGAATTTTGAAAAGTTGCACCCTAAAGAGTCTAAAATTAGGATCAAAGATTTTAACCAAATAATGCGTATGATGCTACCACGCGAGCAAAGCTGCGAGCGACGGCTAGAGCTAAAATAAGTTTCAATATTTTTTATCGGAGTTTTCACTACATTTAAATTATAGTTGTCTGGTTTTAGTTCATGAAAGAGGGATGGCAAAAAGTTTAGTGCTGTCAAATTAAGTTACGTAAATACTAGCAGTGTTTAGATACGTGCTATAGTGTGTAGGTACACTAGGTACAAATGAGCGGTTTATTTAAATATGGCATATGTATGTACAGTACAGTCTTCGCTTGAAAAATTTCTCTTATTTTCCTTCCATCGCAAGGATCATCTTTTTCTTCACGCCGCGCTAAAGTACCTTAAATCCGTCCCCCGTTCTCCTTAAATTTTATTGCCGACGACGCTAACGCGTTGTATAAAATCCGTTGCCTTCCGAATATGCATAAACCAGCGCGCACTGAACAAAAGCCGGCGAGCGTCGCTGAATTATTCGGAAGTACCGCTTCGCGCGGTGATTGCTTCGCGTAAGTTTGGAAGATGGTTGCGATGAGAGAAAAATATTAAGCGAACAATACTATTTTGTTACATACTCAGAAGTTCTATAAATACACTAGCTGTCGCCCGCGTCTTTGCTCGCGTGGTAGCCAGTATACGCATTATTTGGTTAAAATCTTTGATCCTAATTTTAGAGTCTTTAGGGTGCGACTTTTCAAAATTTCTTTCTTAATGCACCTTTTTTTTATATATATAAGGATACTACCCTCCAAATTTCATACCTTTAGGACTTATAGATTAGGCTGTGCGTTGATTGTCAGTTAGCTTCAAAAAAGTTTTATATTTAGAAGAAGAAGAAGATATACAAACAACTTAGGAAAAACTCTGTACAATGTATACTGGGTGAAATCAAGTAAACTTTAAAGTTATTATGATTCACTCAACCGATAACTCAGCTTAGGTAATCTGTAAACAGATTTTGGTGATCCATTTTCAAAGCAGTCGTGTTTTATCTTTGAATTATTTTACGACGCGATTTTGGATCTTACGATCATCCTGCAAGTACCATTTTCGCTAAACCAATATTCTCCAAGATAATTATGAGACGGCTCTGAAGATCTCGAAAAATCCTGGACGTGTAAAAAATGGAATCTTTTGATAAACAAACAATTTTGTCGCCCTCAGAAATATTGATGAAAAATATCCACCAAATCTGAAAGTTACACCAAACAATAGATTAGCATAAACCCCCGCCTGTAATCCAGGGAATTATTACTGGAAGATATCTTTTAGTTGTATTTCTAGAGATTGCTCGGATCTGTAATACAGATTGGATGAAGTTGTCAGAGTGGATTTTTAGAATTTTGCAATTTTCTGTTTTCTGACTAGTTTTTTTTTTTCATGGTAAAAGTAATGGAACAAGCTGATAGCTCACCTGATGTTAAGTGGTAACTTCTGCCTATAACAATGCATTACCTCACCGAGCAAGTCCAATGAGAACGTGCCCTCTTACAGAGAAGCTACAAACTGATGAAAATGGGCAGCCTATGAAGGTCTCTCTAACCAAGTAGTATAACCTCAAAAAGTATCTAAATTATTTATTTTAATCGTAAGCGTATTGGACATACACTGCGCGGTAAACGCTACAACATTTGTTAGCCGAGTTGGCATCGACGTGCAATATGACTCGAATCTTGAGGTTTCGTGACGCGACGGCAGTCTTTCTTGGTACTCATCCGTGACTATTGACAGTACATGCATGCATGCATACATCTGTGCCTTGATCACAAATAAATGTGACAGTCGCAAACGTATCGTAACGCTAGCGTATCCGAGATACACTGCGCGGTGACACTACAACGGTTGGCAGTCGAGCTGGCATTGACGCGCAACATAACTCGAATACTTTAACACGGCGACTGTCAGATTGTTCGTGATAGAGGTAGTCACTGTTGCGTTACGTAAACATTCGAGTTACACTACGCGTCAACATCGGCTTGACTCACGCATGTTGTAGCGTCACTACGCAGTGTAACGTAAATTCGATTTGATCGAGATTTATTCGTGATTACTCTTCTTATTTTCGGTGAGCTATGTAATTCCATCAATGTCACAACTTGTCGTAACTTATAACTTCGTTACAGAAGCTATAAATGTATTTTCGTCTTCGCCACCACTTTCTGAATTCAGTAAACGCGTTTGATGTTGTTAATGAGTGCTAAAGTTCACCGCAGCTGAGGTATTCAACCCTTCTCTGGTTTTTCACTTTCATTTCCCTTGACAGTGACACTGGAGTTGCATTTTGCGCGTTTGTAGTAGAATGTGCGACGTGCGTGCCTTTTTATGTTATAGAAATATGTGTATTAAGTTATGGAAATACGGGTCAATCATCAATGATCAATCATCATATATAAAAAACTGTTTTGAAGCTGACAGAGATTCAACGCACAGCCTAAACTATAAGTCCTAGAGGTATGAAATTTGGAGGGTATAGTATCCTTATACATATAGTGTAGTTCATTATACATATATTGTAGAGTTCCCATAGTAAAAGAATACCGCAGCAGAAGAAATACTCAAAGTTGAATCGTCTGGTTTCTTTGTAACTTTGGCAGTTTGTTTGTTTTGATGACGTCACCTCTTGAATAAATTTTGCTAAAGCGGCGGTTTAAAGCCGAAACTTGAACAAACGAATCAATATCAACCGAAAGCACTATGCTACAAAAAACTTTGAACAATGTTATTTCACAGTTATCGTATTATTTTTCAATTTAAGTGAGAAAAAGCTAATCCTAAAACATATATGAAATAGCTGATGAGTTGCGAAATATATATTTATTTATTTATTAGGTAACAGATACAAAAGTCTCCACTCTACTGAAGTACCTCTACAGTATAATTATGTGTGAATTTGTGTTAAATTGCAAGATTACAATGAAAATAACATCAGAATGATGTCAAGCGGTACATTGTAATTGATATTAACATTGATGCACATTTTCGTTTTAGCGAGAAACCTTGACTAGAATTTTCTGAATTTAAATTAGAGAGATTGTCTAGAACAACAGAGGTTAATTGATAAAATAAGAAGAAAGTTTACATCAAAGCAGACCAAGCGCTAGAAAACAACTTTCAAATTGTAGGAAATTTTCAATTAAATTGTCAATTCGCTCACCATTTACAAAGAGGAAAGCCAAGGCAGAGACAAAGCAAAAACGATTTTCAAACAACTGACTTAATGCAGTTTAATTAATGTTCAAATTGGCACGTGTCCGGAGCAAATGGTGCTCTCGGCAGATGCAAAGTTTAAAATGTAGAAAAAACCTCTTTATGCATCGATATTGCATAATAAGATAAAAATAATTTGGACTTATACAGTCCTATCAATTTGTCTGTAGCTATGAGTAGAGAATAAATGAAAGAGAAGAAGGGTAAGAGAATAGATACTATGGTTAGAAGCTAACCTTTTAAACACAAGTTTGCAACAAACTCACAGTCAATCAGACAACAGCAAAAACGTGCTAAGCGTAAATAAGCGTTGAGTCGACTTTTACGGATCAGAGGGCGGGCCAGGTCGTCTTTGAACTCCTCGCAAAGCTAAGTAATGAGGTTGGCTCTGAATAGAATCGTAAAAATATAAAAAAAGATTAGTTCTAGTGCGAAAACTGTTGAAACTTCACTAATTTGGCGCCTCGCGCTGCCCCACGTTGGGGCGCCAATTTGGTTGGGTAACTTTATCGCACGTATTTTGTATGTTTGATCAACTAGTGAAGCGTCCATTTTATGGGTGGCGTTATTTTATTGAAAAGCCAGCTCGATATATTGCTGCCTTTTAAAATGTACATTTAAATACATGAGTTAACCGCTTTTAATAGCTTCGGTATCTACTTTTATAGTTCTAATTAAGTTCTTGCGATACCGCTTACTCCTGTGCTTTTTTTTTTCTCAACTTCTTCAATGAATCACCTTGAATTTTGGAATATTATTTGCCATTATACTCCTATTTATACATTACAACTCTTCTGCTTCTAAGAATGCGTTTTAATTCAGTTTTATAAGAGGTTACCAACAGCTCTCATCTAAACGTAATGAAACGAGTGCGTGCTGAGGCGGACGCTATCCGATTACTGTTACTTTTACCCTCATGACGAAAGTAGGCTGATTTTTAAAACCATATTTATTTATTCAAATATTTTTGTACCACTCCAAGAGCCAAATCCAAACCTGAGAAGAAACAAACTTTCCTAAAACATTGTCACGTAAATAAGTCACAGTGTATGTGCAGTAGTAAATAAAAAAAACCAAGTAGGTACAGCTAGAGCTAAGAGGTAGGCTCATGATTGTTACTTATCCTACCAATCAAATTTCAGTCTTACAAGCTTGGAGTGCATACACCGTGTTTTGTTTTTTTTGATCGAATTTGAATCTGCTTGTCAATGCAAAAGACAAAACACAGTGTAACTACTCCAAGCTTGCTAACGGTTAGTGTTTAGAGAGGTTAGTTAGAGGGGACCAAACCCAATTGACACACGCCATGTTGCATTCTGGCAGATGCATTTGCAGCACCAGGAGCTTGATACATAGAGCGTTGTAAAATTATCGTCTGCGGATATCCGGTATATTCGCTCCGACGTTTAAAAAGTATAAATTAGGTTTCAGAACAAAAACCTCATTTCTCGCTGCACGGACATCCGAGCAATAAATCACATCTCGCCAGAGGTCTGACCGCACGGAGCACTGGCTGACATAGAACGCTGAGTATACAATCTGGAATACTTGTAATTTTGGAATTGGTACTTGTACTAAAATGAAGAGTGTGATCTGAATAAAGTTTACTATATTAAAAATTACACCGAAAATTATTAAATTACAAAATATGTTTTAAGTTAAGTTAGTGTTTATTTCAAGTTGTAAACCAAATAATAAAAAATAAAAAAAACTGAAAATTCATTTATTCGAGTTATTTGATTCTTCTAGTACTTTAAGTTGGATAGCTAGGAAGTTATGAATATGAGTGTAGCTGGGTACCCAAGTAGAGGAAGGCCGAAGAAGTGGTTGAATTGTGTGAAAGATAATAATTTGAATGTGAGAGGAGAAGATTCAAAACTGACTTGAACTGGTCACCAGTTACCACAACTCTGTAGAGTCCTGTAAGTACCTGTAAGGTGGGCACGAATTACGCCAGTCCATTGTGCGTGCAGGTGTAAGATGTCAGAAAGGTATGTGGTCTAGAACTAACGTCGACGTGACCATCACCAAGCATAACGAAGGGTGGGACTAATCAATGACAATGGATATCACAGGAGTTCGATGGTTGGAAAAAGCAATGACCAGCAAAAGACTTCTCAAGCTGAGTATAGGCCCACCAGTGGGCCGGCCGTTGGGCTCGATGGGAATAAGCATGACTCATTGCCCAAATTTATATTTCCGAGAATTTTAGTATCGTAACTTCAAGAAAATTATGATTAACGGCTTAGAATACCAGGGGTAATCTTCGAATTACTGTTTCGCAAATAGGACATCTATTTTCCTTCTTGTTCTGAAGTCCTGTGTAAACAAGAGTTAGCACCCCTGGGAACCCCTCGTGCCAACACTGTATTGCTTGGACGCTTCCTGAATACTGAAAAAGATAGAAATATATTTCAAACTTACTCCAGAATTTTATAATATTTGAAAATGTTGGTTTACAAGCAACCTGTTATGAATATGGAGATATTTTACCTACTGACGTCAAAATGAAATTTGCAATTTTTTTAGACCGCTCTATCTTTCACTACTCTAGGATTTTATGCGACGCACATACAATGTAAAAGAGATACATGATACCGATGCGTAGGCAGATGCATGTTAGACAATGCTCGCGTGGTATAGAGTAACTTAAAGTTAGAGACTTTTGAATATTTTGTCTTTTAGTAAAAAAATACCAATAACAGGTAAAAAGTCTGCATTTATCTATTATGATTAAAGCGTTTACTGTTAAGATACTTAATGTACAGAGCGACTAAGTCGCGCTATGACTAAATTAAATTTTTGGTATATTTTTGTCTAGAAACGTGTTAAAAATTGGGTTGGACTTCTAAAAAATTTTTCGGTTAAGTTAAGTTCTTCGTAGTAGAAGCATATTACTAAAATGTCTTCCGCGATATTTGTCCTTAGTTGTTGCGAGTAGTTTCCACCCGCGGGACCGCTAACTTCCATCTCCGTGTAATGAGCCCGTCTCTTGACATACGCAACCGCGTAAATATCACTTCGAGCTGTCTAGAGGCTTGTAATGGTTCGCGGCACTAATATATCTAAATAAAATAAAATGTAGAGAGAGTGGGACAGTTTTGTCGGGAAAATAATGTTATTTGCGGGAAAAGGGCAATTTACATTGAAAAAATTCATGTTTTTAGATGTAGCTTGCAATATTTAAGACAGTGATGTCCAATTAGTCAGTATTGCATCCAGATGCCTTATGCTCAGTTCGGCAGAGATTTTATTTTAATAGTGATGATTTCGGCGCCATTTTGATGTAATCCCTATTTTTATTAGTATAAAACCTCTGCCAAACTATTCTGTTCTTCCAGGCATAGGTTGTCAGGAACTGAAGGGGTGGCTAGATTTGCCTAGTTTTTTTAAGTTTCACCCTAACAGACTTGAGGGATTATCATCATCATCATCAATCAATATATATAAAACTATTTTGAAGCTGACAGAGAATCAACGCACAGCCTAAACTATAAGTCCTAGAGGTATGAAATTGGGAGGGTAGTATCCTTATATACTGTAGGGGAGCACTAAGAAAGGAATTTTGAAACGTCACACTCTAAAGGGTAGAAAGCGAGCAACGCCGTGGGCGACGGCTAGTAAGTTATAAGAAACAAAAGCAAACGGAATCACAAACATTCTACTAGTACACTGGATACAATACACGCAAGACAATAACAATAGGATGCGTACCAGCATTGGAATATTGGAGCTCGCAACATGACGTAAAACATTTTCCGAATACAAAATGAAGAGATCCACAATATGCGATACCGACCAACGTATGTGTCAATAATGGAGCTACGACATGGAGCCTGTAATAGTACCTATGGGTAAAACTTTCACTGTTCTATCACAGTGAATGTACCTACCAGAAATCAAAATAGTTCGTGACGTGGTGGTGCGAGTAGCAGTCTTTTTCTAGTCTAGTTTTTGTCTAGTCTCCACATTTCTTCTTTTTTCTAGTGTTCCTCAAGTCTCTAGATTACTTCTAGCCTCTAGGTTTCTAGCCTCTAGTATTTTTCTGGTTTCTAGACTTCTTCTAAGAACAAAAGTTTTTTTTTTAAGGTTGAATTCAGACACTATTATTCATCAAGGGGCTTGTTTAGTACCGGAGCTATTGCTTGTACCAACAGTGTTGTGACGTCTTTAGGTACTTAATCAAAACCAGAACCACCTCTCAAGTGTGTTCACGTATTTTTTTATAGAGATTGAGCAGCGCCCCTAGCGGGTAATTTGCAAAACTGATGATTCTTCATACAAAATTGTAGTGACTTTGCAGTAAACGTCAAACATAAACACTCTGCATGCATTCCATATCCAAGCTATATTCAATCTTACTACGTCCATCATAAAGCTTATAATAAAAGCCAGGCCCAGTGACGCAGGCTGATGGAACGCTTGCTAGTTCCCACCTGCGTATTATGAAGAGCGTGTGATGAAACTGACAATGACAGGTGGAAGCCTTATGGCTTTTCTAGACAAAAAGTCCCATCTTACGTGATGTTACGTTATGTATGGCTTGGTTTTATGAGGAAATATGGGTTATTCCCATCGAGCCCACCGGCTGGCCCACTGGTGGGGCCGATGGGAAAAAAATCCCAGCGAGCCCACGATGAAAATGAGTGGGCTCGGTGGGATTTTAAATATGCTACATTCTTATGTCAAAGATTTCCGACCGTAAAATCAATCGGAATAGTCGCGTGATTTTACGTTCGGAAATGTAAGTTATTTTGAACGTAAAATCACGTGGAATAGTCACGTGATTCTCCGTTCGGAAACTTAATTTCCATACAGTATGTTAAACATAATTACATATATGCATGGTTGACGTTTTCTATTATCTAGCAATTGTAGAACGCCAACCTACTGATCGCTCTGTCTCCAACCAACGAGCATTCGTTAGTAACACTATGGCCGGAATACTGAAACGTCACTCAAATTTAAGCACCACTTAAAATTGCTCTGACTCTGTTTGACATTACTCATTTGTAAGAGATGGCAATAATTTAAACGTGAACTTAATTTAAGTGGCGTTTTAGTATACGGCCCTATGGAACTGTATCATAATAATATGGTGAGGTAATCACTCTTCTCAAAGTAAAAGTGACAGGTGTAATAGATAACTGACGTAACTCTAGTCGATTATGAGAAGTGATTGATCAAGCAGAATGCCCACCTGATGTTGGTAATTACACGCTTCTTTTGACGCTTGTATCGAAGCTCCGACGTCCTTCTCATTTTATGTAGTCGGTAATGGTAGTGACGGAAAATAATATCTTCCTATGGCACTACTGGTTGAACCAAGTTGTGTCATCAATATATATAAAACTCTTTTGAAACTGACAGAAAATCAACGCACAGCCTAAACCATAAGTCCTAGAGGTATAAAATTTGGAGGGTAGTATCCTTATATTATAGTGTAGGGGTGCACTAAGAAAGGAATTTTGAAAAGTCGCACCCTAAAGGGTCTAGAACGTGAGCAACGCCGCGGGCGACGGCTAGTACAATATAAGTGACAGTTTGACCACTATCTCACCTGATGTTAAGCAATGATGATGAAGATGTTTGATAACGGGTTTTTGTTCCGAAATATTTACAATTCAGTTTTACGTAAATAATGTCATTTTTTACGTTTAGAAAACAATGGTAGGGGCTTCAAGTTTTGCGCCACTGTGGAAATAAAACAGCTGTCATAGTAAGAATAAAACTCCAGTAAATATGATAAAGCGCCGACAACAGGGGCGGGACTAATTCGAATGTGATGTCCCGATAAAGGAAATAACATAATTTATATTTAATGCGGAACTGGGGCGTGATGGTAAACGGACACAGTTCAACTATAACCGCAGTACGTCAACACAGTATAACATTTATGTCGATAAAATGTAAGCTAAATAATTTAAAATATCACAAGTGATCGTTCATAGATATGCGTTGTAATACAATAATGGGTATATTCATATTGGTCTTCTGAAGCTGAGCTAACTAAAATGATTGCTAATTCTGTTGCCATTTCTTTTCGTTGTCATGGACGTGACAATGACACAGGTGTGTCATTGTCACGTCCATGACAACGAAAAGATTAAAACATTTTTTAAAACCGTGCTAAAATTACAGTTGAATATGAATAAAGGGGTATGTTCCTTTTTTTTTAAATTTTGCTTTATTGGCTATGTTTTTAGTTGTGGCACAAAATTAACTATTTTATCCATCTATACTAAGTATTTTTACAGCGAAGAAAACTCCAAAACTACCCCCTGCTAAGCTCACCTGCTACCCAACGTCTACTAGTAGTAAATTTTAGTGGACACAAAAATATTAGGTCGAAGCTCTATTAAGACACAGGCATTCGGGAAACCTTAAAGCTCCAGCTTAACGACTAAGCCGGGCGATAGCTTAACGTACCCCGAGTTGGTTTACTGCAGGGCGCTACACTGTGACGCTCAGAAGGGCACGTATTGACACAGTCGAGCGATTGAAAAGAAATTTAGTTTTCCGCTCGCGTTGCTACCCTCTTTATAAATTGTTTTCTGATGTTTCCAGAAATTATTTCAACAATAACGAGTAACCCCATTATGAAGAATCCCTACCAAAAATAATATTCTTACTGTTTGTCGAGGAATAATTTCTGAATGATGATTTATTCGTGTTACGACAGATTTTGTATTGTTTTCGGGTTCTAGAAATATCGTAGGTTTTTTTATTTATAAAAAATGCGAACCCAAAATTATCCTGTTGATCCTAGAAAGTTTTTGATCCTATATCCATGAAGTGACGTGATGACAAACCAACTCAATGTTTTTGCAGCAAAAGAAATTGATTTAGACAAGCTTTGATTGGTTTGGTTATATTTTACACGGACTTTTCTAATACCTATCGAATACAATTTGTAGGAACCGACAAACGTGTGTGGCATCCCTGATTTTTATCTCAAAACATTGGAATTTTTACGTATAAAATCCGTACCAAAAAGAAAAACGAAATAGTTTTCAAAATCACACCTTCTCTTCAACATTTTCCTTCACAACGTTTCATTCTAAAATAGCTACTTCCCATCGTGTCGCGAGCATGCAGCAATGTTTAAAAAATTCACTTTCATACAGAATTTTCTAGAGACGAGATATAAAATCGAGCTACTAAGTATAATGCGTTGGTATGGCACGATACATAATATACAGTAAACTAAAGACATAAAAAATTATATCTTACAGTAAGTCGTATGAGCAAATGGCTAGCTCTGTTATCGAAAAACTTAAGGGGATTTACCTAGTTATCCCATAGCTATAAAAAGTTATCTACATTGATTCAGTTTCATCTTGACTTAAAAAAAAAAATAGACGTTACCTAAGTACTATTTTTATCTTCATTTTTGATTCGCAGACAAACTCTCTCGATTCTGGCTCGTATAAAAAAGGATCTCAAAGAGTCTTCACTCATCCATAAAAAGAAATCCCCACAATCTATCAGCCAATACATACATTCCGAGATCACGAGGCCATAACCCGAGTGTAATCGAGCTGGGCCGTAAAAACGACGGCCGAATTGATGGGAATCGGTCCATGGCTCAGATTTACTACCCGATCATACAGTTCAGAAATAAACACTGCGAAGGACAGCTGGGTTAATCAATATGTAATTTTGCAGTTAAAAAACCTCTAGCAGTAGTAAGCCTTTTTGAACAACTTTAAAATGTCCAAGCAAACTATCTAGCATAGAATCTCCTGCATTTAATCATATCTTGGGACATTGTATAGGATGTAATCCCATTGAGGGTTGTTGCTTCATATCTTGGAATATGAATAACTAATTGTTTGTTATGTAAGTTGTTGTTATAACAGTTACACAAAGTATAATAAATTGTAGGTACCACCAAACAGATTAAAACAAGATATTTGGGTTAAGGGCTATCAATGTGCATGTTTCATTTAAAAATAATGAATATATAAAAATACATCTCAATAAGTGGGTTCCTTTTAACCAAACAAAACCTTTTGTTAAAAAGAATATAATAGAGATTGTAAAATGAACGTGTATTAAACAGAACTTGGACAAAGATACTTCTTGCAATCCAATTACGAGGAACAAACAAATACAATTATTGTAGAAGTTGCCGTGTTAATGTTGCCAACTAATAAGCAAACATACTTTATACCTGAGAGTGGTAATAACAAATACAACAACATGTTGTAGGTGTGAACAAATTGAACAAAACTGGACAACGAAGAAGCACCTGGAATCACGGATACGGAAACTATGAATGATCATACATTTTCTGATTCTGGGAATTTAAAAAAAAAACTGTTTTGTAAAGTCCTCGCAAAAATAGGCCAAATAGGTAGTTATTTTTTATTGCACACCAGATTTTTATTGGTTCTTTAACAATTACCGATATCTTAACCAAAATACGCTTGAACAATTGCAAGTGGACCACAGCGGCTGTCCTAGCGCTGTTACAGGAGATGCATACCCGTAAAACTATTGCATCGAATGAAAGGAAATGTTCCTTTAGCACTACTGGTACTGCTATAAGCAGTAGTGTCACGGGGTAACGGGCTGGAATAGTACTGCATAGATGGGCAGTTATAACCGGTTGATAGTTTATTGGTAGGTGAACAAAAAACTGTCTGCTGTTAACCATGCAGAATAAATTAAAATAAAATGTTTTGCAGCGGTAAGATTAGCTAGTTACTTTCTAAGAACACAGTGTACAATGTACATTACCCTCATTCTTGCGGCTCGTATATCAAAATGCAAAGGAAACACTCTTGCTATAATATTAAAAGTACATTGCTAGAGAATGGGGCGGAATACATTTGCAATAATAAAAGCTGAGAGTGTTAGTACAGCCGCACAGTGAGGGACTAAAAGTTGCTTCGGAATTTACGACTTATTTACTTTTATATCGTCGAACGTAGTGCTACGAGACTGCTACGATTCTCGTAGAGCGTTTGTAGACCCTCTACGCCAATGCTACACAATATCACAACGTCGCATACGTCAAGAATAGTTTTTGAAGTGTGAATAGTTCTTTAGCATCGTTGTGAGTTGAAAGTCGATGAAACGAAAAAGCGACAGTTTGACCCCCCACAAAACGCAAAACACTTCGACTGCGCGTTCTAGGATCCGACCAAACTTAGCAGCGCCATCTAGTTCAGATTTAGGCAACATGAGCATAGAACCTTTTGTAACTAAATATGTACTGCATATTGGTTTTTGAAGGTTTCACTTCTACCACGTGTGAATTGCACACATGTTTTTTTTCTCTATTTTTCGTGCAAGAAATAAGTATTGAATCATCATCATCATTAGGAGTTCTTTCGAGCTAGCAAATCTAAAAGATACTCGCATTTATAATTAACTTAGATTATCATATTCGATGGTACAAAGGCAAATTCTAGGAAATATTTCCAGTATTTCTTCACAAATTAATGTTATTTAGTCGACCGATGTGCGGTAAGCGTTTCCTATGCGGGTATTATGATAATTTGAACGGAATTACGTCAGCTCTGCATATTCAACTGTAGTACGCGGGTAGTACAATGCCCGTGACTTCATTCACTTTATATTTTTACACTAAAAGTTTGAATCAAATTACACTAAGTCACGCATCATGAGCTTGTAGTCTACATTTGTTGAGTGACTTTAACTTTACGAATGGTATATAGTAATATCTACAAAAGCAACTGTAAAAGATCAACTGAGCTGTAATAGATCTTTACCCAAAATCCTGGAAGATGATTACGAAAAAAAAACCAAATACTCAAAAAGAAACCGTAAGAAATAAATCTCAAAAACACTACTCATGTACTTTTTTATACAATGAGCAAGCCAGATGTTACCAGATGTTAAGTGGTAAGTGCAACTATAACAATGCATTGTTTCATCGAGCACGTCCACTAAGGACGTACCTTGTGCACTGCGTCCATCACTAATAATAATAACAAATAAATAAATAAATATTCACGGACATTTAACACAACGCCTGCTAGCCCCAAACTAAGCAAAGCTTGTACTATGGGAACTAGATGACTGATAGAATACATAATATATTTTTTTTTTTGTAAATACATACTAATAAATACATCCGTCTCCGGCAAAAGACCTAGAGGGAGACCAAAAACCACCTGGACAGCGGTGTTAAACAGCGACATGAAGGAATGCAATGTTTCCGATGACGACGTCATGGATAGGGCGAAGTGGAGGAAGAATGTGAGGAAGGCAGACCCAACCACCATGTGGGACCAATAGTCGGGAAGAGAGAGAAATACATACTAATAATACATAGAAACACCCAGACACACTGAGACATAAAGGTGTTAAGTCTCGTGTGCTTGGTTAAACTGAAATACTGTAGTGCGAGCATCGTTGCTTGGCGGAAGAAATAGGTACGATGGTAGTAGTACTTCCCTGGACTAGCTCTTTTACAAGTAGCTCTACTGCTACTAAGTGATTCTTACGATAAAACAAACTATGCCTTGATCACGAATAAATGTGACAATCGCAAACGTATCGTAACGCTAGCGTATCCGAGATACACTGCGCGGTGACACTACAACGGTTGGCAGTCGAGCTGGCGTTGACGCGCAATATAACTCGAATACGCTAACGCAGCGACTGTCAGATTTGTTCGTGATAGAGGTACTGATTATATTTTGGAGTTTAATTAATAATTACATTATCTAATTTTAGAATATCAAACTAAACCTTCACTAAATTCACCGCAGACTTTATCCGATGTCAATCAATATAATGTACGTTGAAACATTATTTCCATTAGAACTTTACGTAAAGGGAAAACCAACCCAAACGCTATTCAATTATAATTGAAAATTCCATGTTCTAATAATTTCCCCGAAGCTGTCTAATCCTCGTCACCCGTACACGTGTCATTAAAATTCACTGAACTTTCTGGAACTTTTGATTACAGGCTTTATTCTATACCTGCTTGGGGAATTGCTTGTAAAGGTTGAACTACACATGTGACCATGCTTCAGTACTCGATCACTCTAGTTGTAAACAATACTTGATCAAAGATGACACATCAAGCTCGCTAAGAGTGCTTAAAAAAATCCAGAAATCCCCACTGCTACGTCGTAGACATGCTACGTCGCAGCAGTGGAAATTTCTGGAAACAAACTGAAATCCCCACTGGTAGAGATTTCTTAGTGGGTATTTCTGGAATATATCCTTATCGTGTAGGAATCGTGTCGCTTGAAATCCCCCATTAAAAGCCGATAGTAAAAGGAGAATCACGAGTAATAGAGGTCAAACCTTTCACACTGAGAAACTCTAAGTTTATTCAATTAGAGTTGAAACTCAATTGAGGTTGCGAACACAATGGCCTTTGGGACCAAAGTGATTCCACACTCCTTACCGGGATCCAGGCAAGTTATAAAATACCTTTTGTCATTTCAAGTTTGAGGTCACTGAGGTTACTAATTCTTCTAGGCTCGGTTGTGGAACGGTACTTAGCTTCACATAAGTAGTTAAGTCGACTTACTTGAGATTTCATAGAGTAATGCTTTTTAAAAGAATATTTACTTTCACATCTCTGAGTTCACGACGAACATGTTTTGTCATCGTGTGCGCCAACGCTAAATTAGTGCGCAAAAGTGGAATGCTTCAAAAGCTTTTATGGTATGTACTACATGAGAGAAACCAGGGGCGGTAAGTAGTAAACGCAAGATGCGTAGATGTTGGTAAATTAATTGAAATAGTAACAGTGGAGACCGATTTGGGTCATAATATCCCTTCCCTTATCCCAGGAGATGGCTCAGAATCGATGTTTCTAGAAATGTATGTTGTCGTGGACTTATACAGCCTGATAATGATGATGATGATGAATTTACTTACCTATATATCGGTGCTTCTAATACTAAACTGCATAATTATTTGTAAAAGGAAGTCTTTGACCACCTTTGGTCGAGGCTTACGGCATAAAAGCCACCATCAAAATAATAGCTGCTTTGTGTTATTTTTCTAAACTTGTATTCCGAATACTAAGTTAGAGAAACCCAAAGAGAACCGTATGATTTTATCGCACAAACTTATTCGGAACGCATTGAATATGCTGAACTTGGTATAAAAGCCAACAAAATTTGTTTTCTAGTCAAATTCAATATTGCAAGGTGGCCTAGTTACTGCAACCAAGTTAAAGAGCTTCTATACCGGTGGCAGACGTGTAGATGTCGTCAACTATAAGTATCAATAAAATTGCATCATATTTTGACATTAGATGAAATGATAAACGAATTAATTAAGAAGATAAGAAGCAGATTCATTTACATAAATATGTTCACCAAGAAATGGTTTGTCTGGTTTGGTCAAAGATTTGTAAACAATAACACGATAAAACATTGTGTTTGCTAATCGAAGGCTCACCTATCACCAATTGAACTGTATATTGTAAGGACAATAATACTGTACATTGCATTGAATGGAAAGTTATGGGGAAAAAGTCCCCACTGGGGATTTGTGGAATATATCAAATAGACAAATACGTTTAGAAAGATTTCAGTCCCGTTTAACCTTTTTATAAATGAATAATCGAAAAAACTTTTAACCGTCAAAAAGTTACAAAGGCGGGTGAGACTTTTGAAGGTGAGCACACATCATTTGCTTAAGCAGTCGGCATGTGTGGAAGCTTTTATAGCCAAAACGGCGTGGAAACTTCACCGCATTTTGCCAACGTACTGGATATTATCAATAGAGGTGTACTGAGTTCTAATACTGGGTGTACGGTGAGTAAAACTTGGAAATTTTCGGTATTTTTCAAACTGTAAAATATAATAAAATAAAATGTTCAAGTAAAACAAAGTTGTAGAAACATGGTATTTTGACCTTCTTCGAGACCAAAATGAAAGCTAGTGGCCAAATCCAAATCTTTGCTGGGATTTTGAGAACTCTCGTCGTGGCTTACGTCTGCTTACTTCGTCTTGTCAGGATTTAAAGCATGCTTGTTGAAGCTAAAAATTTGATTAGAATGCGGTCAAAGTCGCGGGCGAAAGCTAGTAGGGTAGGTTTCGCCTGCGACTTTGTCCACGTCCGGTTTATCCTCTTGATTTTCCGGGATAAAAAGTAGCATTATGTGTTAATTCAGGTTACAAACTATTATATTTCGAGTTTCATCCAAATCAGACTAGTAGTTGCAGCGTGATTGAACATCTAAACCTTGACATTTATAATATTAGTGGGATACATGACAATAAGAGAAAGGGAGCACTAGGACGATAAAAATATGCCTAAATACCATACAATCCTCCCTAGCGATAAGACCGCCCATTGTACGTAACATAATGTAATTTAATCTGTCTCGCATATTAGTTATAAGGTGTACCTACGTACAATAAAGCATTTTCATTCATTCATTCATTCATTCAATCCCAAAAGTTTTGGGGATAATCAGAGTCACGTCCAAGAATATTTAACACGTATTATAATTGATATTGATCACGTTACAGTAAGTTCAGTACCGCAGTTAGATAAGAATCTACTGAAAAAGAAAGATATAAAAAAAAAATTTTTAGCGAAATCTCGAAGATCGTAGCTAACAGCTAATTTTCTGTAATATAGAAGGAATGGCTGGCAATGTCTGCGCTTTGCGGAATGTGAAGAAACTCTCTAGTGAAAGGTATTTTTGCTTTTAAAGTGAAATTAAGTAGATATTACACTCTTAGAAGTTTACATTCTACAATTTGCTCTGTGAGGTAATGCATTGTTATAGGCAGAAGTTACTACTTAACATCAGGTGAGCTATCAGCTTGTTCTATTACTTTTATCATAAAAAGAAATTTAAAAAAAAACCGATAGAGAATTCAAAAACGTATTATATATCCAATTTTATCATCGTTGAACTTTAATCAAAAGAAGACAATATTTTAAAAATACTGAGGGACCTTTTTTCAAGAGAAGATTATATTTAATCAACGCTAAGAGAACGTTATTTATGAGAAGACAATATTTTAATATAATTCTAACGATTTTATCATCAATATATATAAAACTCTTTTGAAGCTGACAGAGAATCAACGCACAGCCTAAACTATAAGTCCTAGAGGTATGACATTTGGAGGGTAGTATGCTTATATAGTGTAAGCAAAGGAATTTTTAAACGTCACACTAAAGGGTAGAACGCGAGCAACGCCGCGGGCGACGGCTAGTTCGTTCATAAATTTATTTACGAGCAAATGCAGCAGTCACCATTCTGCATCATAAACAATCGAGTTCGCTACATTGATGTTTATGTTAATCAATCCGCTTATCTTTCCAGTACCCGGCCCGTAATCTCCCCTCTGTTTTACAAAAACACCTTCGAAATTACGTTTATGGATTCGGGGAGCATGATCAGCGTATTCTATTTTCAGTGAGTTTTTGTTCAAGCCTTTACAAACAACAGACAATTACTGCAAAAAGAACTTTACTTGGCTGAAAATAAATATGTTTTTACGAAAATTGCGTCTATTTTCCGCTAAGGTAAAACTCAAGGTAATCATCGCTGTAGATATTTACCAGTAAATAAGTTCGTATGAACCCGAAACACATAATGGCGACTGTGACAATGGCGTTTAGCTGTAGCGAGGTGTTTAAATAATATTGATTACTAGGTGCCGCCCGCGACTTCGTTTGCGTCCCGTTGGATCCCGTTAAATTTTTGGGGATAAAAAGTAGCCTATGTGTTAATCCAGGTCACGGACAATATATATTCTAAGTTTCATCCAAATCGGATAAGTAGTTTTTACGTGAAAGAGTAACAAACATCCATCCATCCATACTTACAAACTTTCGCGTTTATAATATTAGTATGACATCTCTGGGTTCTGTGAAGCGCTCGTGGCTAGGCTTGCTTAGTCAATCTTCACTGATTATCTAAGTTAAGCGACGTTCTGCACGGTCACTATTTGGATGGGTGACAGTTACATTTACATCTGAGCGCTTCCGTGCTTCGGAGGGTACGTTAAACTGTCGGTCCCGGCTCTAGCAGTCATTAAGCCACGACGGAGGCCTTAAGGCGACCTCAAAACTCCGTCACCAGAGTTAGCCACTAACTCATACGAGCTTGCTTGCTTGCTCTGGGTTCTAGAACCCATTACTCGGATTCATAGGTAAAAGTGTAAAAACCGAAAATTGCAAAGTACTCCAAGAACCCGGAACTTTGCGGCTTAAAAGGTTTTTCGTCTGTTTTTATCGAAATACACTCTTTTCCGATAGAAACAAAGGTTGATATAAAATCGATATAAGCAGTGTACAAGTTTATAGGTTGTCGTAAACCATTGTTTTACGGCTTAGCACTCATCTGTTCTCGATTTAGACATCGAGAGTTGATGCTGAGCTTTTTATGGTGAAGCTATTTGGTTTTAAAGGTGTGATTCTAACGAGCACACCATTTTTTTTTATTTCATTGCCTTAACTGAACCAGAACTGTTCACGAACACAGCAATGCGAGCATCACTGCTTGGCGGCAGAAATATGTAGGTACAGTCAAGTGGTAGGCCCCGGACGAGCTCCTTAATCCCTGACCGAGAAACAGAAGTGGTGTTATAAGATTGATGGCAGTCTATGTCTGTCTGCCTGTTTGTTTGTTTATCTGTACCCTCCTAGCTCCAACAGTAGGGCTCTCTTTCCAATGCTATTTTTTCCACAAAAAAATGTGTTTAATCTGAGATGGTTCCTAGTTATGGGTAGTGAACAATTTGTGAAGCCGTTTCCAAGTTATGAAGATATTCATCAGCTCTGAAAACAGTTTTTGAAGGATCCCAGCCATAGTTGCAGTTTGAAACATTTTGTTCATCCCATTGTAATCAGATTTGACGCACTGGACTCCATACTCCAAGATCTGATGATGACCAGCAATGATGAGAAGGATTTACGAGTTTTTTATGATCGGGGGTTAAATATTTTTGTAAAATAAACAAGTACATACACGAATCTATTATTAAGTGACAATCACAAAATATATTTTTTATCGGTAATTTCCGATCCCGTATCGTATAGAAAGTCACGATATAGGTACTATCGGTCCGTAATACGAGCGAAGTCGGATTATACGCGCAACTCGCTTGGACAGCTCGGAAGTTAGATAAGACGCGGCGCTGGAAACATGTTATTGAGCTGGAATCACGGACGCGACTTTTGGTCGCGGCAATTTTATAATTTTTTCAACAGTTTAACGATTCACAGCCAAGGCATAAGGCATGCATAGCATAAGGCTTTGAATAGAAAGAAAGAAGAATAAAAGAAAGAAAAAATTGTAATTGCCCCACACTTGTAAATAGGTAGGATAGATACCAAACATGGGGAATTTTTCATGAGAAATTCGAGGGGCTCTCGAACGAAGTTGACTGGAGGGAGATAGTTGCAAGGTTACAATTACCACTCAAAATATATGTATATCAAACTCTTTACGTGGAGAGTAGATAAGACTATAATATTTTTTTATTACACTTTGTAACCGTACAGAGGCGATTTTATTACCATTTAGCATTATCTACCAACTAACCAGTGCGTAGGTGATGGTAGTACTTAGTCGGTGTAATTTTCAAAAAACGTGACATGTGAGTTAGTGTGCTATTCCCTAGGCACAGAGTATATTATTATAATGATCTGTGGCACAGATAAGTATAGCAATAGCTAGCGTACGTAATATTCACTATTAGCTTTTGCAGTGCAGTTTGCAGGACAGCGCGACTTTAAGTCGCGTCTTTAAAACATTTCCTTCGTAGAAAATGTTTTGGGTCATTATTATTGGGGACTCAATCTGTTGAAAGCAAAAGCAATAAAGAAAGTTCGGGATTCTTTATCAAGCTCCCTGATATCGCAGGTACTTTGTGAGTAGTTGGAACTTTCGTAATACAATATAATGCAGTTTTCCAGCTTTCGTGTCTGCTACAACTTTATAAAGGTAAAGTACCAACTTTTAAGCCATTTATAATAATTTAGAAGACACGTGATCCTAGTAGTTCTACATTTTGTTACATTTTATTTATACAACTTAGTGATGGAACAACCCGATAATAAGTGGTAACCACTGCCTATAACGATGCATTGCCTCACTGAGCACATCTACTGAGGACGTGCCCTGTGATGCATTGCATTGCGTCTATTACTCGTGCTTGTAATTACATCAAATAATGTTAAATTGAGCTTTGGCAGTTTTTTATGTTTTTAAAAATAAAGTAATATTCGGCTTGCTCTAGACAAAATTAGGTTACAAATATACAAATGTGTTAAAAACAAAGTGAAAAATTAGTTATTTAATGAAATCACCGGCATTACTTTGAAACGTTTAACTAAATATCTAGTTGAGTCTAATTTAGTAAGTACAGTGACTAAAATGTACAAAATGTCATATTACGAGAAGAAGGCATGAACGTGGACGGATGTAGAAGTAGAGGTAGGCCAAAGAAAAGATGGATGGACTGTATGAAAGAAGATATGAGTAAAAAAGGAGTGAACACCGAGATGACGGCTGATAGAGGAGAGTGGAAGGCGGAGACATGGGACAAGGGTAGGAAGATGATGATGATGATGAGTGACCGAAATGTGACCTCTTGAAACCCAAGGTTACAAGTAAACATAATTTTATGCCCTTATTAACTTTATATTTGTTAAACTAAGTTTAAACGTTAATTATATAGTTGCTCTCTAAAATTAAACATTATTCTAGAATCGTAGACTTAATATAGTTTAGAAGTTAACTTAACTTGTTTTGTTAATATTTTCATCTCAAACATTTATATTTAAATTAGAAAGTTTGATTATTTCAATGTTTATAGTGTTAATGGAATTTAATTATTACTCAGTAAGCTTTTACCTTGGAACTAAGCACAAAGTACGTTTGTAAAATACTAATTAGTACCCTTTTCACATGTCCCGGTTGCCAAGTAACCGGTGCCTGGTACCCGGTGTCGTAAGTTGGAGCATGTACGTTATCTTAGACACTGGTTACGTCACTATGTTTTTTTGTCGTTCTAACAAACTAGGTATGTACTATTTACTTACAGATTTACTAGAAATAGTATTCTGTATACAAAACCTTTTGCGAGATAAACTAAATAAAATCCACAAAAACATTGTCTAAAAAACTAGGTAAAAAGAATAAATAAAACATGTTCTCGGCCAATACAATACCCTGACCAAATCAGACCGCCTAGACTTGAAGGCTTCTTGAAGGTTAGAGCTCACTCTAAAGTAGGGCTTATTTATGCAGATCTGGGACTGTGACTCTTGTAATGTTACTACACACAGTTAAAAATTGCGTGGCAAGCTGCAGATATATTTTGAAACATTCGTACGGCACCACTTTATTACTATTTTCGTAGTTTTCGTAGCAGTGCTACGCCGTAGATGCTCTACGTAGCTACGAAGAGGTCTTCTGATACTACTGTTAGTCTGACTCGTATATCTAGAAAAATCATTACCAACGTTTAAGTTATATTGCGCGGTCACCTCATGTAAGGCAGGCGGGTTCTTTTGGAATCGCCTAGTCGCCCCGCAATGTAAAACCAACACTGATTTTTATTTTGCGTGAAACACAGTCTAATCACATCATTAAAATTTGGTCATCACAAAGTATTTTGGTAAGTATGCAATTTATGAATCTCAAAGTTCAAGTAAGTGAGCGACATGCCGCGATACCTGTGAAGCCATGTTTAACATACTCGTACCAAACCTCTATGTTTTTCGCGATACTTACCTGTATCGTATTAAAATTTATAGCCTGAAGGGTTTGATCTTATACACCCACATCTAATCACCTTTTATGTCTTTTGTAGGTATACTTAATAAATTAAAAGACTAGTTTATTCATATTTTTAATCTGTGCGTCGCTTGCATTCACACTTCTATGGCTGGTTTTTCTTTAGCCACTAAGTGCGCGTGCGGGCTTAATGTTACAGACTTCTACTAAAACTCGTACAATACAAATCAGGTCACAACACTCAACAAAAAAGCTTCAGAATAAAAATTACGTACCTAGTAAAATACGAATGGGTACGTTATTGTCCGGTCCGTCCCTAAGAAGGGTGTTTCGAATGTTTTATTAAGGAGCTCGTAAGGTAGGGTTCTAGAAGGGAATTCTTAACTAATTTTATGCATGGGACGAGCGGCCGGGTATTGGGTTCCAAATCTGAGATAATAATGTTTGTTATGTTAGCAGCTGAATTAATTAAAAACCCTTTTTTGAATAGATTCGTGTTTATTTTTGACTTAAATAAAAAACCTGTATTTTTATCTTCTTCTAATTCGTTACCACTCCAGTAGCTGTGGCACGTCTCACGATATCTCGCCACTTCTCTCTATTTGCAGTACTCCGCGAGCATTCTTGTAGGTTTCAACCTACTACCGACTTTATCCGGTCGGTCCATCGCACCGACTTTATCGTTGTCCTCCTATAAACAAAAAAAAAAATGCAATGAAAACATCACTGCTTGGTAACCGAAATTGATACCTACGGAGAAATGGGTGCTAGTACTTCCCCGGACGAGCTCTTTCACAAAGAGCCCTAAATGAACCCTTTTGTAAAGAGATAATCAGGTCCTTACTGATCCCGTAACCCATAAGCTAAAGTACCGTTCAGACGGTAGCAATTGATCAGTTCCTCTGTAACGATCAATTTGATCACATTGCGCGCGAATGTTTGTACACAGTACAGGCATATTTACAAACAGTAGAGCACATGAATATAAGGGTCGCGACTCGTGTTCCCACTGGGATTGTACCACTATTACTCGTGGTCAATAATTATGATGATGGGTTTAAAGTTGAATATAATTTTAGTTTTAAGTAAAAGAACAATGGGCAATTTTCTATGGAGCTTGGACCAAGATTAAGGATTTTTTTTCCCATCTGACCCACCAGCGGGCTGGCTAGGGGTTCGATGGGAATAACCAAAAAAAATGCCCTCAGGGTTGATACTATACTGCGTCTGAAATCTTGTCTACTTTTTAAACATTGAAAGTAACTTTATTTACAGAGAAAATTACAACTAATACAGTATTTACAATAATATTATTTTCTTTTTAAATTAGATTAAAATTCTAAGCATTGCCCCCAATTCTGTTGTTTCATGTACCTAAAGTAACCTACTGTTGATAGTAGGTACTTAAATTGTTTCCATCTCCATGGAACTGAAACGACAAAGACAGTTATCATTATAGAGCTGTCAAATTAGTTTAGTTTAGACAAATGCAGCAACAGAATCGGGCCCAGCATATAATTTTTATGGGACTTTACTTCAAAATAAATAATAAAAAAACACTTTAGTAAATACGATACTGAGTAGTAGGTACTACTGCGTGCTACAGTTACTAATAATGTGTAAGGGTCTTAGGAATATCGGAAACGCATTTAGCGAGGCACAAGCACATCACTAGTGCTAAATTAATCCCTATCTTAAAACCAACTGTCCATCGGTCGCAAGACTATAGGGCTGTGCTAGTATATTTTAAACTATCATTGATTTACAATGAAAGAAAGAAAAGTATTTATTTATAAAGTAATATAAATAAATATTCACGGACACTTAACACAACGCCTTCTAGTCCCAAACTAAGCAAAGCTTGTACGATGGAAACTAGATGGCTGATAGAATACATACATACATTTTTGTTTTGTAAATACATCCTTATAATACATAGAAACACCCAGACACAGAACAAACATCTATGTTTACAACACACAAATGTTATTCTCGGTGGGGATCGAACCCACGACCCACAGCACGGAAGGCAGAGCTACTACCGACTCAGCCATGACGCCTGTCAATGACAATGAAAGAAAAAAAAGTATTTATTTGTAGAGTGACACGGAAGGAACGAACAATGTTATAGAGATTTCTTAGTAAACAAGTATGTAGCAGAAAACTTATACTAAACTTGCGAACTATCTACTTATAATGTGTCTTTAGAAAATAATTTTCTACGTTGAACTATAAAGAACTAGATAAAAACTAATACTTAGGAAGATATTTTTTTAAATATGTTACTCCCATATTCACACTGCACTTCTTCTTCTTCTATTTATGGCCTCTGTCCGTCATTTTGACGGAAAATTTTGCCAGTGTCAAGACTTTTAGTCAATTTACGGTAGAAATTATTTTGCGTTATTTATAGTTTTGGCAAAACGGTAAATCTTTCACATTAATTCGTAACATACCTAGCTCCGTGTAGGTACC
The DNA here is from genome assembly GCA_918843925.1 of Eulithis prunata. Lineage (NCBI taxonomy): Eukaryota > Metazoa > Arthropoda > Insecta > Lepidoptera > Geometridae > Eulithis > Eulithis prunata. Next base: position 294,530 of record OU974014.1, on the reverse strand, counting down.
TACATAACACGAAAATAACATGTTTGTTTTGAAACTTTCGGTCAACACGCCCGAACCTTTGCCCTTACTACCAAGTTTAGGCGTCGTCTGCAATATTCGTCGTTTATTTCTACAGAGCCCTGAGTCTATCTCGGTGTTGTGTTTTCTTGCTATTTTTGGCGTTCGGAAACGGATTCGCAAAGTGAAAAATTTTGTATGAAAACCGGATAAGCGCCTCTAGCAGGAGATTTGGGAACTATTTCTGCGAGTCTATAGACGTCAGATAGACTCTGGAGTTATAAACTCACGGGTGTGAGGTAAATATCATTAACATCCAGTAAAACCTGTAGAACCTACTCTTCAGTATAATACAACCTCTTCGTTATAGTTGACCTTTCAAATCGGTGTACCTAATGCGTAGAGGGACTAAGGCCGGAATACTGAAACGTCACTCAAATTTAAGCACCACTTAAAATTGCTCTGCCTCTGTTTGACGTTACTCATTTGTAAGAGATGGCAATAATTTAAGCGTGAACTTAATTTGAGTGGCGTTTGAGTATTCGGCAATTAGACTAAGTTAGTAGGTAGGTAAACCATTTAAATGTGAATGGTGACAGCTAGAAAGAATATATTTGCATTGTATATACCCAGAAATCACCGGGGTGAATCAAGTAGTGTACTCAATGCACCCGGGTGAATTACCCCGGATGAATAAAGCCTTAAAATTAACGTTTTTCGTTTAAAACCTGGTTAGTGCAGTGGAAAAGTTGTTCATTGTTTTTCAAATAAATCTACATTTTCCATTTTCCCATTGTCAGAGTAAATACAGAGTATAGGTCAATTAATTTTTACAATAAAAAGATATATTTTGCGAGTGACACCGCAGACGGGAGCTAGTTCTAAATAATGGATAATAGTTTGAAGGGGTCGAGCATTATGCCCCGAATTTATAGGCTCTGATGTGACCGTAAGCATTAAAAGTTAGGCTTTGTTCGCTACGAGCTTTTGAAAACTACATATTAAAAATGTAGAAAACATTTTCAAACACAATAGGGACTTTTCTAAGTTTTTTTATGTGGTTATATTTAGTTCTAAATTATTCTTTGTGCGTTCTTTTTGCGGCAAATTGGTACTAATTTATACCAAGGCAAAAAATTTACAATTACAACTTATTCAGTAGGAATCTATTAATTATTACTTATTTATTCATCTAAGCGTGCTATTCAATTCCTACAGTAATACAATTTAATTTGTTTATTTCAATAATCCCCGTATACCGATAGAGAAATCTTTACTCAAGCATAAATTTGAGTAGACATTTTCATATGAAAATCCATGGTTTAGACAGGATCAGTAAGTGAATTAACATACAGGTCTTAGACATTTTGCAGAATTCTATTCCAAAGGCATCTGATAATGGAACTAGCATGTGGTTATGAAAACTTAATGAAACCGATGCAAAAATAAAAGTTTTTTTAAATAAAATTTTTAAATATAAACTTATTTGAAAACAACAATAAAAGCAGAGCTCACACATCGACCCTCGAAATATTCGAATCCCCAAAAAGGTTTAATTTAAAGAAGCCTGAGCCGAACAATGTTTCGAATCGAAAACAAACAGAAAAAGGTCTGAGGGCATGGAGGTTTCATTTACCTTGTCGGCTGAGGTTGTGTTTCGGTTCACCTGCCAGTACCAATAACGAATGCGCTGTAACATTCGAAAACTTTTTGATTCCAGTAAGAAATAAAAATCTTTTTGTTCAAACATTGATTCTTCTTTTTGTATTCTTATAACCTCAAAATAGAATAATCGTGTGCATAAGTGGTGTGTATGTACCTAAAAGGGCTCGCACTGTCTTAGAGACTGTCAGACTAGACTAGAACTAGACTGTAGTGCTAGAGAAATAAAAAATAACAACTACTAGCATAGTTTAATAAAATCATCTTTAGTTAAGTAATTATCTTGTAATTCTCTCATAGTTTGGTACATAAGAACCTTGTTTGTAACATATTACTTCTGGGTAGACTAAAAATAAACTCGTCAGCACTGCTTTAGTAAATTGATCACCGCTCTCAAATTGTTATGCTTTTTGAAGACGGTGTATTTCATCTTATTTCTTGGTAGTTTAAAAAAGTGCCATGTTGTGATCCGGCGCCCTAGGTAAACCTATTGGGGATAGAACTTCAATTTTTTACGTGACTTTCAGAATATAAAAGTAATGGAAAAATACGGGATAGATTCTGCGAGGCAAGTCACGTGCTGCGGATTAGATGAACTAGCAAAATGGTTAACACCTAAAAGGTTAGCTTTGCTTGTAATTCTTGAAATGACGATGCTTTTTTTTCACAAGCAACTAGCTATGTTCTCATACACGATGTAAGACAAAATACCTAATACTTCAGGGGGTTATTATAGAGTAAAGTAAAGTATTTATTTATTTTTCTATTACAAAATGTATCGGTAAATACTTGATATAAACCTGCATTGCAAAAGACTGGTTCCAGGTTTGAAAGAACCTGTGTTACAGGTCACCAGGACCCCACTCCGCAAAATAGTAACAACTGTTTGTATGATTTTTTTGTATGTAGGAAAAAAAATGACTCAAAATGTATGGAACAGCAAAATTATTTTTCACACTCAAATTGTGGTTCTTTATTCTATGGAAAATGTTGTCATATTGAAATTATTATCAATATTTTAATAGGATTTGTGTAGAGTGAGCTGACAGCGCACGTATTCAATTAAAATGCACAGTTTTTTTGATAAGTTCCTTTTGTTCGTCTTCTGTATAATATTCAGAACTCGCTTCAAAGCGAGCCGTCTGAAAGCGGCTTTGTATTTCCAGAAATTAAAACGAATAATTAATTTACGCCCGTATTTTTGTTAGTCACTCAACAATGTTTCAACTCGTAGGTAGAGCTATATCTTGAGACAGGTTCTCTTAGCTGGGATGAAGAGGTTTTCGTCTTTTTACCAACTGTTTTCTGTTTTGTTTGTTTACTTTTGGGTTTTTTTTATGAGAAATGTAATGGAAAAAGCTAATTACCCATCTGATATCAAGCAGTCTCATATAATAATCTATAACCTCACTGAGAAAATCCAAAGACGTTCTCTACAAAAAATTGAGATATTACCAAAAAATTACAAACAATTTTAATGTAAAAAAGACTGTTTACAAAGAATTGTATTCTCAATTCTTTGTATACGATCTCAAAAGGAAAGGTCTTGACCATTCATGAGTGGGAAAGGTCTTGACCATTCATGAGTGGGAAATCCCTTGACTTAGAATACCAAGATTTAATCCCTTCACCTAGCATGGCGAGTAAAAAACTAGTTACGCCTCTGTATAGGGTTTTAAATTAAATCAAGCTTACGCCACAAAGCGAATGGATAATCCCATTCAAGGCGCGTAATCGCCAACGCAGCTTAACTAGTAGTTAGTACGGAGAACCACCACAGATTGCTTAACAGTTACTAAGGAATAACGCCTGGAAGTCTACTCCGTAAAGCGATCTAATCCGTAAGCTATCTGTTGTTCGGAGTATATGCAAGCCACAGTGCAGACGTCGATGGACGTAGTTCTAGGGTTTGTGGTCTGACGCTCGGTGTACCGACAGGATTTGATTAATCTGTTGATAATTCGATATTGGGAGTAGATTGGTGTGGCTGGATGGTTCGGTAGCACGGTTTATAGGTACAGTCAGCACCGGAATAAGATCACTTTTTCAGAATTTCAAAATTGTGTACTATTTGGCTTAAATCATAATTTTTACCTACATACCACTTTTGTGATATAGTTTTTACTTCAAAACGTTCCTAGTTGTCAACCATGAAACATTTTTGAAACTTTTTCTTATCACCACATTTTAATTATGCTGACTGTACATCACTAAAACCGGCAACTTGAGGCAACGCGAGTGACAAACAGCCCGTCGTCATCATCATCTACCTATAACAGTCCACTGCTGGGCGTAGGTCTCTCCCACGACGCGTCACTAAGCCCGGTCTTTAGCTCATTTCATGTGCTTGCCAGCTACATTTCGCAGATAGTTGCCCCACCTTACCGGACGCCCCTTACCTAGAATTTCCTTATTATCTTCCGTTCCCTTTACATTTGTCAACGTTTCAATATAATTTGACATACAATATTTTTGTTGCAGCTCGCACAGTGTCGCACACAATAACGTCCCTGGACGTCCCGCGCTGGATCGACCCGCGTCGGGACGCGGAGCTGCGCTGCGCGTACGCACGGCAGCCTCGCGACCCAGCACTGCACTCCGTCAAGTGGTACCGATCCACGCACGAGATATTCCGCTACACGCCTCAAGAGGTACGTACATGACGTCACTGAACGTTCCGCGGTGGAACCCATGATTAGTCATTGCCCCACCCGATGACAAAGTTCTTCTTCTTCTTCTTTACCCTTTATGGCCTGTGTCCGTCATTTTGACAGACAATTTTGCCAATGTCAAGTGGTGAATTTTATAAAATATAAGTCAAGTCAAATCTTTGTCAAGTCGGCTGTCGTTTGTATTGAAGAGAAAATGGTGGATTTTCTTTTCAAAACCTGAAACGATTTTTCACATTCAGAAAAACCACATTACACACATTTATTCCAATGGCTCACACTTTATGTTACGACCTATGTATTATTGGTTAAAATTCCACCAAAATTAAACAATAATACTCACAATAACACAAGAAAAACTATTAAAATAAAAATGCTATGTGTCGTTTCAAAATATGTGAAAACTCGAATCCGATGTCAAAGTTCTTCTTCTCTAATTATGGCCTTTTGTCCGTCATGCGTCATTACGCGTCAAAGTCAACGCGTCCCAGTGTCAAAATTATCTTCATTCTCTGTCAAAATGACAGACAGAGGCTATTAGGTAGAAAAGAAAAAGAAGAAGAAGTTATCTTCAATAGCGGCGGCTGCACACATGCCACGTAGTAGCACATAAACATACTAGTATCGAGCAAATGCTACTTAGATAGATAGATAGATAGAAAATTCTTTATTGCACAACTTAAAGTAGTGTATACAGGCGAACTTAATGCTAAAATAGCATTCTCTACCAGCCAACCTTTGGGTAGTGAGGACTTAGTAGCATACAATTAGCACTACTCCTTTCAAATCAGATTATCTCACTGCTTGATGGCTGATATAGTATTCGTATTTGTTATTAGATACTTTCCTTAGTGTAACTCTACAGCTGCTAAATGTCACAGGTGTAAGAAAAATAGCCTGCAAAACCTACATTAACAAGGCAAGGTACGACACGCTATCTTTATTATAACACCCGAGCACTCGAGACACCTATTAATTTTATTCAAAAAACCCACCTTTTGTACTTACTCCTTACAAATTCTATTCACTTACAACCCAAAAAGATCGTATCTCATCTATTATGTTTTTTAACAGCGAAAATTCAGGTTTTTCAGCTCGTTTTCTCACAATGGCGTCTAGTTAGTGCTGTACTGGGGAGAGCACAGAGAAAAAATAAATAAAGGGAAGGGAGGAAGGGGGGGTGGCTGAGCATAGGGTTTTAATGACACCGCGCGTTCTACAGACGAACAACTTAACCGCTGGAGAAGGTGCCATGTGACGGGAAACTGGATAATGGTAGACTCACTGGAGTTATAAAGTATTATACATACTTTTTACTTCGACGGTTCTTAGTATTAAAACATACTATGTTTTTTTTTTATAATTTTAAAAAATCATAAATTATTTTAGCACTACAAAAACCTTTACAAGGATAATGATATATGAGTCTTAGCGCCGATAGCCTTGCATTAGGTATGTTAGGTAAGTAGGTACCTACTCCCGCTCATGAGGGGATGTGTGTTGCGTCTCTCAAGCAATGTGTTGCATCGTTGACGTGCATCTCCTTCGTAGTAAGTAGGTACTTATCTAAAATCTTGAGTAGAAAGACGTTCTAGAAAAATCTAGAACTTTTTTGATTTTCTCAACTTAAAATGTCAGCCTTCAAAAGTATTATTAGAGCGTAAAATCCTAAGCTACAGGAATAAGTGAACGAGCGTCGTGAGGTAACCGAGGCTCAACATCTCAGACAATAAACCAACGCGACAAATAAAAGCGAGTTATGATTATTCGCAAAAGTTTAATGATACGAAAGTCTTGAGTACATTTTTTTTTTTTACTTTTATACCATGTATTCCTGAGCTATGAAGTACAGACGTACTATTATCTATTCTGTGTGTATGAATTGTGTCAGAACAGTGAACCACGTTTGGGGAGAAAAAAATTGCTGTCCCACTACGGGAATCGAATTCGCTCCTCTCGCATCTATTGAATTTAAATCTTCGTCACAAACTACATCAAGACACAGATTAGTTAACTTTTCCATTTTTTCTTTTAAACTCTGTTGTGTTATTGTGTATCTAAAACTATTTCACACTTGCAAGTCCCACAAACATGTCACATACAGATGAAACGGGTTTACTGCAGAGAATCGTCGACAAAGCACTTGCTGTTCCTGACCAAACAAACTACTGTAAGGTTACCACACTGTGTTCGTGGCTGTCATAGTAATGCCATGACATGTATAGGCGGTGTGCAATCGAACTGGTTTTTGAGTTTTAGTGTCTAAGTAGAAAACGTGCTTTTCTGATAGTCCTAGGTACATATTTATTCCCAAAATGGAAGAATATACAGATATGCAGTTAAGTATAGGTCCAATAACACTAGTGACAGGTAAGTAAGTATACAACAGGATAATGTGGGGAAAGTCAGCATAAAGCTACATAACATCTCGGTAGGTATATTGCGGCGCTGGTCATGGCGGTAGTAAACTAGCTAATAATTATATACTCGGTGCCGGGTACTTGGTGCAATTTTTTTTATACAATATTGGCAACCGTTTGACCACAATCTCATCTGATGTTAAGCAATGACGTGGTCGACGATGAATTATCGAGTGTTTACCTAATACTATTGCAAGATCTAATACAGGGTTATTTTCATCAAGCCCACCGGCCGGCCCACTGGTGGGCCAGATGGGTAAAAAGGTAGCTATAGCAATCCCAACTTCCCTTTCCATAAAATCAATAACTGTTCTTCAGAGTCAGAGATATAGATATAATGAAAGTTTGATTGAAAACGTCCGCGTATCGAGGTTATGTATTAACACGCACGCGACAGCTCGTCGTGTCGTCATGACACCGCGTTGAAGTGCGTGTGACACGCGCATTCCAACGGGTTAAAGGAAACTACGGGATTCGTGATTGCTTCAACTAACCTGGATTTCAATTAGTTATGTAGTTTATTTATATTTTTATTTTGCAGTCTATAGTAGGTACCTAAATATTTTATTTTTACTAGCACATGTGTATTAATTCAGTACCTACATAATAGTACATCTTTACCTAATTAATTCGATAAACTCTTTAGCAAGCAAAAAAATACAGTTTCCTAAATTATATAAATAATTAAGTTAAAAGCTCTTTCGAAATCATTCCGACTGTTTTCCAATACTTTGGTTGCTTTTGTAAACTTTTGATTTATTGTTTCTAAATAATTTCAATCTCATCAGCAAAATTAGTTTTCTGTGAAGTCGTAATTAGGAATTCTGGAAATTTCTAAATTAATCTATAAAATGTTTCAATATTAAAAGTGGGTACCCACTTAGTATATTATTACCTACCCAAATAGTCTAGGAATACAAAAGTTTCGGGATGGGTCGGATAGATCAAAAGTTCTACGAAAACACGCTACCCTCCAATTGTCATGTGTCACGGAACTAAAACAAAATGTCACGTGCGGTTCGTGTCAAACCGAAAAGCCTACTTCCGAACTTCAAAACAAACAGAGCTATCAAAATATTGTTTCAATCTTGGAACTAGTTCCATGGTTTTAATACAACATAAAAAAAGAAATGTATTTATTGACATAAACACTTTTTTCTAGATATCAAATAGTCACTTTTTATTTTAAGCTAGTTAAAAACCTCCTTCTGCCCTTATTCCACATTTGAAAAAACATGACAGGATCAACAAATCACTGTCATGTTTTGTTTCTCTTTCTTTCTCATTTCTATAACTCTCACTTTCTTTTTTAATCTCAGTGGGCAGTCGTCACTAAATTTCTTCTCTCGTAGTCTATCCATATTTTTGTATTGATTTTTTTCTTTAGTCTACTCGTCATAATTCACATCCATCCACATCTAAAATTCGTCTTAAATATAAAGCTGTTAAGTTCGGGACGTTCTAGTCAAAAGTGAACGCGGGTGTCTTTACTTTGAAACCCAGTCGCAATTTATGACGTCAATGGAATGTTCATTTCTTCGTCGGGGTCTTTAGTTAAGGGAATCTAGTCTGTTTCAGCTATTGTATAACATGTTTTGCAAATAAAATTGGCTTTTGTATTTTTTTTGTGGTAAGTATAAGTACATATGGCATTATTTTAAACGAGAAAAAAATCGTCACTGATTAATATTTGGGATGGTCGCTAATTTGACTAAAATCTTCTTAGTTTTATCGCATATAAAGCTGAAACTGGCACCATTTAATTCATAAAACGTCTAAATAACTATAAAAAATTCGATTCCATTTATTTTATTTTTAACATTGTGGTAACAAATACAAAACTCACGTAGTTAAAACTCATTCGAGTTCAGTCTGAAAACTTTATTTTAGTCTATTTTTACAAATATTTGACCTGAAACTTTGTTTGGGCTCCAACTTTCCACTGTTATAGGCAATGCGAATAAATTGGGGTTCGTGTTGACCAAAAACATCAAAATAGTTTGGAGTATTTAGACAAATCAGTTTAATATTTTGCTTTCAACTATTTTACGAACAAGGATGCTATTTGAACGAGATTAAACTAACAATAGTTGGGATACTAGCCAAGTTCTGGCAGAAAAATAGAGAACGTCAAAAGTGTATCAATACAGTTAGTCACGTGACGAGTATCGCTATTAAATGCAACTATTTTGTAATTACATGCGATTAGATTGTATTCTCTAGTTATTGTAAATTATCAACTTGTCTAGACATACTGGCTTCTACTAGATAGACCGGCGTCGTAGTGAAGACGCGGGAAATCACTAGTTTGCTGAGTGATAGATACGCTAAAATCATGTCTCATACTAGTGCTAAATCTGTGCTGCGTACTGTAACTAACATGTTTTATAATGGAATAATTTACAGGGTGCTTTACTCAACATCCCGTGTAAATAGGGGCTTAGGGAATACCTAGCTCTGTGTTATTTTGGGTTATTCCCATCGAGCCCATTGGCTGACCCATTGGTGAACCATAGCCTATTTTACTCGAGTGTAAACACGGTCGGAGAGTTTCAAGATTAGGCACTTATTCTAAAAAAGCGGAACACTAAAAACTTTTTAAAAACTTTTGGACTCTTGAGTATTCTTTTTATCAAGTCGTAAAAGGTGGAAAAAACGTCGTTACAGGAAGTTGGGCCGACTCGGCAATTAATACGCGTTAATTAAATAAAAGTTGGACTTGACACCTTCATAAGTTGCTGTACAACTTATCCAATATTCACTAGTAGATTTCTTTTAAAAAACTCGTCCGGGAAATTACTGCCATCGTACTTATTTCTTTATAGGGAGGTAGTCACAAATAAAACTACAACTAATACAGTATTTACAATATTTACAAAATTTCTTTATTGTTCTTTATATTTTTTCTTATTTGTTAAGTTACTTTTCTAATAAATAAATACTAAATTTCTGTCGCCAAGCAACGATGCTCGCATTGCTGTGTTCCCGTTTGATAGGTACCTACCTATGCATACCGTGCACATCCACACGCACATGCATATGAGGCTTTACTTATACAGGGTGTTACCAGACCACTTCCGAAAACTTGGAGGTTCCAATCAGACCATGATACTGAAAACATTAAGCGAAAAAAATCGCGAAAAAAAAAATTGACTTGACTATCTCTTTTTAATTTTTTTTCTAGTTACATACACACAGTACAACATAATAAGACATATCTACCTAATTATCTCATTTAACAAAGCAAAAAAACAAATAAAATAAATAAAGCAGCAATGTACACGCAGCACGCAGATTACGTCTACTACAGCATGAACAGCTGAGAGTTCATCGCGGGTCATTCAAGTACGCGACGTGCGAGCGACCTACGTTAGTACCTACCTACGTTAGTAGGCACTTACGACACAGAATAAATAATAGTACTACGCCTCGACCTTACCTACGTGAATGCGTACATTGCGGGCTGGCGAAATAAATACAAATCTTTAAACATTGTTTTCTCCGGCTATAATTATTTTTCAGGATAACAGATTTTTTTTTGGTTGGGTTTTGGTGTGCTGTAGCTCCCCCTTTCGTTTTCGGAAGTGGTCTGGTAACACCCTGTATGTCTCTCAGTGATGGACGCAGTGTGATGCCTCAAAGAACGTCCACAGTGGATATGCTCGGTGAGGCAATGTATTCTTGGCAGAAGTTACTGCTTAACATTAGATGAGCCATCCGTTTCTTTCATTAATTTCATTAAAAAAAACTAGAAAAACTCAAGGGTCATTATCATTACTAACTAGAAAAAAGTTACTTAACACTTTTAAAGGTGTTTTTTTCGTGTCAAAAATACGTAAACACTAGTTGCATAGGTCTTAAAGTGTTCAGTACAAATTAAAAATTACAGCTTTCTTTGTTAAATGATAAGGGTCTCACTTCACTTGAGTGCAAATTAATTTCGTTTTAATTATCAGTTCTTGTGGAAGTGACGTTAATTGTTATTTTCAATTTGGTAATTATACAAACAATATCTGACTGTTTTTTTTTTACTTTAGCTGTAAATGCTAGCTTTTGTTTTCAGCTTTGCTTGTCTAAAAAACTACCGAGTTTTATTCGATTTTGTGTAGTCGCTAAGGCGTGGTTGTATGTATCACAATAAACATTAGTATTCTTTTATGAGGTATAGCTAAGCATGAGCGTTTCCGTGCTTCGGAAGGCACGTTAAACTGTCAGTCCCGGCTCTAGCAGTCGTTAAGCCGTGACGGAGGCCTTAAGGCGGCCTAAAAAACTCCGTCACCAGAGTTGGCCACTAATTAACGAGCAAAACAAAAAGCAGTTCTCTGCTTTTTTTATCGCTAATTTTTTTAAACTTTTTATACTTTCTGCTAATGAAATTCTAAATCAGCGATGTACGAAACAAAAAATAATGATCACGGCATAATTTTAGTTCACTCACATCAGACCACCAACTTCTGAAGGCAAAATACTTGTCTCATTTTTCATACTTCATCGAGAATGTCTCCGAGTGATACTTACTTTTTATAATGTAAAAAATGCCTTGTTTTTTTTTGTTGAGCATTATAGCTTGTTATTTTTTAAATAAACAAAGATGAGTAAAGCTGGTATGTTTGATATAACCACAAAAGTAATATTAGTACAAGTATAGCATTGTTATAACGGATCATAACAAGAACTCCTTGCTATAGTGTCATTGAAATAACTATTAATATAGGTAAAAATAATAGCAGCTGGTTTATACCACGCTATAAAATTCTCACTATGTGTAAGAAAGCTTCCGTTAATGGTAGCTTTCTTTCTGCTTCTGATTTTATCTATCTTCACCATCTAAAGGTGGTCTGGAAGAGATCATTTTAGCGATAAGGCCGCTTATTGTACGCTTAAATTGTTTCTCCTCGTATTTTATTTCTTTGTGTACAATATAGAGTTTATCTATCTATCTAGTAGCAATCAAGGCACCTAGATTTATTGGTCCATGAAGGCACTAATATGAGATTTAATTAAGTCTAAGATAACAAAGGAATAGATATGTGTACTATAGAGTATTATAATGGCCTCCCAAATTAATTGTAAGTGCTACTGATAAGATCATCTGCAATCTTCCAACAACAAATTCTACTCTATCTTTTGCTTGGTCGGTTTCTTAGGATGGAATGAACCAACGATTTTCTCTTAGCTGAGCTGCAAAGCTTAGTGACGTGTGAACAAGTGCCCTCATTCGTATTCATGGTAGGGAAATTACCCAAGAACGCACACACATACAATATTTATAAACACATGTGCAAATTCAATATTTAGAAACCTTTTGCTGGGGATTGGGTGGCACGTTCCAAATGAATAGAATTTATATTGAAAATGAAAATGAAATAGGATCACGGTCGTAATGTACTCCTAGCTAGGTACATTTCCTGCCCCCGTATCGTAAGCTCTGAACTTCTTTCGCTGTCCAGCATAATGTCAAGCGACGTGGCTACAGATATACGAAAAAAAGAAGCTTTAGACGGCAAAAAACACGCTGCAGCGCGCTAATGTCACTATTTAGTCGAAAATGTTTTTCTTTCTTTTCGTTTTCTTTGTTTTCTGTTTTTATAAGACAACGATTGCCCCCCTGGTACTTATCTATGCCTAATCTTGAACTATTAGCAATTTATTTTTCTAAAATAAAAAAGTTTGGTACTTTTACTAACGAATATCTATACTATTATAAAACTGTCAAAAACCCAAAAACTAAGATTAAAGATATGGATAAACTAAATATGCAGATCTACTAAATAAACGATTCTGATTCCGAAAATCAAGTTTGTCTGTTTATCTGTTTGTTTGTTCGCGGATCACGCCCTAACTACTGGACCAATTTCAATGAAACTTATACCATTCAGAAGCCCTTTTTCCTGATTGAAACATAGGCTATATTGTATTGAAATCAAAGACGTAGACCGCCTTTGGCACGAGGTTCATCGTATGCTGGTTGACAGATATTTTGGTGGAAAGTTTCGCATGCGTACGAAGTCGCGGGTATCAGCTAGTTTGTAAAGTACCTAGTATTATACTGATAATACAAAATGTCTAAAGTTTACACAACGTATTTATCTAAGTGCGACACTTCAGTGTACCAGCTTTACCCACAAAAGCCTACTTATGAGCTATTAGGCTCTAGCCGTTGTAAAACCTAAAAGCTTTGTAAACCTCACTTTGGGACCCGACGGGTGATTCTCTTAATAAAACCTAGTAAAACTATCATTGCGATTTTATTAGGATGTCGTAACAAAGACTCTATTTTGTAAGTTTTATGATATTCCAATATTATTTTAGTAGATTTTACTAAGAGAATTATCCTTCTGAGCTAAGCCTAATGAAACGCCTCGGATTAAGGTTAGTGCACATCGGTTTATACCTTCTTTTGTTTTTTTTTTAAGGTTATTTTACTTGAACATAGATAGATAGAGATAGATAGAAAACTCTTTATTGTACACCACTTTTACAGAAATTATAAAATAAACACAGATTTAATTATTCTTATGTCACTAAAATGTGTACGATTCGTTACTTTCAAACTAGTGTCACCGTATTGCAATAGACATTTACAGAATAAAAACTAAAAAATTATGAACACAGTTGATACTTTTACTTATTTATTTAGTATTAGAACCGTCAAAGTCCATAACAATGCTGCGGCCTTACATTGAAAATTACGAATTGTACACATTCTAGTGCAGCTGACTGTACTTTAATAATTTTTTTATGAATACTAATAATTAGCTCTACCCGTGTGTCAATTTTTTGTCGCCATTGTAGATACACGCTGTATTTTGAGTCATCAGTTTTATTAGTATAGGAAAAAGTACTTTTAGTTTCGAAAAACCAAAATTTGGTTTTTAGCTTTGAGAACGTGATGATTCATGAATCAAACTGAATATACAAAACCAAGTAAATATGTTAGTTTCTCGCGGTCAAACCAAATCGAAAACTTTCTTCCATCACACCCTGTAGGTATAATATAAGAGCGCCCTGTATATTTATAGGGTTGGTTTCGTGTGGACGACTCCTTAGGGTCACATAAGTAGTATATCACGTCAACGCAAGGTTTATGTGAAAAAGTTTTTATGAATCCAGAGTAACATCTGACACGTTTAGCTCCAGCTTTTTATATTAGTTATTTTATATTAGTTCAAATGCTTATTTTGTTTTTAATTAAAGTTTTTGCGGAGTTGTTTTTTTTTAACTTGTGATATTTCATTTTGAAAAGTGAAGTCCTAAGATTTACTCGACTGCATATATTATAATACATAAATAATAGTTAAAGTAATGGGTTCAAATATCCTCTGGTTTCACATTATTGTCCATTGGCGTGTGGTTGACTAACGCATTGCACTCTGGATCGTGGTCATTACAGGAACATTACAGAAACGTTTTCGGGACATAAATTGGTGTAATATTTTAGTAATTTTTGTTTTCAAACATATATATTTACCTTATACTACCAGTGTATATATAATTGTGTATATTATTTTAGTGACACTTAAATGAATACACAAATAAAAATATAAGCATATTATTCAGAAACTATGTAAGTAAAGTCATAGGCGGATGCTAGTAACAAATAAATCAAAGCGTTCACAATTAACCAAACCAAATCTAACTTGACATTTCCAATTGAATGTAGCTATTTGCATAATTGCTGCGTTGTAATCAGTATTAGTTAATTGTGTGATGATATCTAACTATTTAAAATAATTCATGTCACAATAATTTATCAGTTTGTACTAATTTTAATGCAAAGTAACTGTGTTTAGATTTTTGATAAAATAATCATCATCATCATCATCAATATATATAAAACTCTTTTGAAGCTGACAGAGAATCAACGCACAGCCTAAACCATAAGTCCTAGAGGTATGAAATTTGGAGGGTAGTATCCTTATATAGTGTAGGGGTGCACTAAGAAAGGAATTTTGAAAAGTCGCACTCTAAAGGGTCTAGAACGCGAGCAACGCCGCGGGCGACGGCTAGTAATAAATAAAATAAATATCCGTGGACATTACACACAGCACTCTCTAGTCCCAAACTAAGCAGAGCTGATGGTTGAGATTACCACAGACGAGAGCGTCCATTACAGTTTTAACTCAGAATTATAACATGAAAAAGATGTTAAAAACTGAAATCCCCACTAGTTGGAATATCTGGAATATAATAATAATACAAAGAAGAAATGCAATGCAAATGTAATTCATTCAAACCTTGCAGACTTGACCACAGAATATTAACAAAACTTGAAAGAGAGTCACGACTAGACGCAGTGACAAGACAAGATAACAAGACGTTAGTTTGCACGATCACACTGTCGCTGCCCGCCCTGTGCAAGTTTTGTAAACACTGATTAACCACGCAGTGTACCTCAAACATCAGCATCCCTTCGTTTAGAGACGTCTATAAGCATCCATCAATTTGAAATCCCTCCATTTTCGTTCCCCATCCATCGCGTAGCGGTCGTTTGAGGCAACACAGCCGGCGCAGATGAAGTTATAGTTACTACGCCGCTGGCGTGTTTTCACGCGCTCTACGAAAAGATTTTATGGCACTACGGGCCGCGTGCACAGTATAGTGTTCGATACAGAATAATGTGTTAGTCAGATACAGGGTAGAAAAGGGGAGAAAAATACTGGGTGACGTTCTGATATAAGTGTCACTCACTGGATATGTACTTTTACCCGTAGCACTACCAGTAGTGTCACGGGAAAGTAAAATTTCCCGTCAATCTACTAGTAGTGCCAAGCGGTAGTGCCTAAGAAAATAAAGGCAGACTTTTACAATGATCTACCTTTATCGGGTATCTTTGGGAATTTTCTCAATATGTAGTGGATTTTTATTATAAGTAAGACATAAATTTTTTTACAAGATTTATAGCCGGCGTAAGGCTACAACCTCACCTGATGTTAATTTATGATGTGGTTGACGATGAAGTACACTTACACAGAAGAAAAATTACTAAAACTTACTCTTTGAAAAATTCAACTTGATCCGAAAAAAAAAACATAGGTAGTGTTTTTTTTCAATCTTGTTTTTATTTTGTTGCAAGAAACAGTCGTCGAAAGGCTACAACTGAAAATTTAAAAAACTCAATCCAAGGAGTTTTTATTTTCCGGTAGGTACGTACGTACTGATTTTACAAAAAAAAAAGCTCAACTAAGTATCAGTGCTACCGATCTAATTTCGTTTGTTTCGGCGTAAGTATTTCTACTGCATTGTTATATATACTCTGTGCCGTGAAAGTATGCCTGTTATATTAGCATTGCACGTGCGTAGTAAGTACTCGGGTTATGTCTTACTATTCCAGCGATATGAAGATTTTTGCAAGGAAATGAAGAATTCTACGGCATTTTCTGCCTGGTTCTCAACTGTCGACAGAGTTGCTTGTTAAATGCCTTTGTCTTCAAGTGGTGGACGTAGTGCTTTGCCTCACGAGGCACGTCTAAACTTACTCTGTGAGATATTGCATTGGTATAGGCAGAGCTTGTTCCATCACATTTTCATTAAAAAAATGTTTTTTATACATAGTAACTTACTCAGAGCAGTGGGGATATCACTATAAAAAAATCAGATGAGAATATTTTCTTGTTTCACACTTTATAGAGCTTAATTTTTCAATAGTCGATTTTTAGTTTTAGAAGTTTAACTGAATGACAAATTTATTCACAAAGAATAAAATTAATTTAGAAGTTTTGTAATTAATATATAATATGATAAGATCAGTAACGTATTCCCTCACTCTGAATTAGAATAAGCATTATATTCTGTGAAAGCTAATCTAGAGATACACGGTCTCTAGAGATTCCAAACAAATTAGTGCTAAGGGTCTAGTATTTAATTAAAACGCCGATTACTTCCAACACTCTAACTATTCCAAGGTCCCTGATTAACTACCGCGAACCCAAATTCCTTGCAAAGTAGTTCAGACCTCTATCCATCTTAAATAATTTATTTAAACCGAGAGGCTGTGGCTAGCCTGTAAAGTATAGCTACATACATAATGCAAGCGCATAGATGTGAATCTACCTTGTCACTTTTAGTGCGGTAGGAACTGCCACACTGAAACTCACAATGTACATAAAGTGACATAAATTCTCGTGGTATATTCTAGGTATTTTCAGTAGACTATTTCTTCTACACTTTCGTGTATCCACTACAACCTAGAATCATCTAGTTTATAAGATGTTTCTTAATGATCCTTATTAACTAAATAAAAATATATTTGACTTTGTAAGCACAAGCATGTTTTAAAGGTTGAAACTTAAAAACACAAGTTAGTAACTTAAATGATAGGCTAAGCTTTGTCCGTGATGTGATAATTATTTTGCAATGCTTATTTAATTTTAAACGGAGTTCACATTATAATGTTTTTTAGATCTTTCACGAAATCCTGACAATTCACATACAATTTAAGATAGTGTTGTTCTAAAATATGAGCGGTGGAAGTTTCAGATCTATGTTCGTATTATTAATGTTGGTAAAGTTGACTCAAAGAATACTGAGTAAAGTCAAGGCGGGGAATATCTAATGTACTAACGTCAAGGGTAAAAAGATTATCTCTCAAGTGAATAAATTATGATGATGTAATTGTTGTAAGTAATTGTAGTGAACTTTGAAGTTTTATTCTTTTGAACGAAAACTAGTATTTTTGAGAAACTATTTAATTTTCTTGTACGTCTTATATTTTGATTTATTATTTTGCAAGAGCCCATTTCATTGTGAAAAGTTATAACTATAAATCAGCAAATTGTGTGAGTATATTCGCATTCATTCATTCATTCAAAAACAGATATTTTTAGTACAATTTATTTAACAACAAGAAAATGTATTTCTTTACGAGTCATGTAAAATACTTACAAAGGTAATAAAATTAATAAAAGTACCTATCACTATTGAAAAAACCTAAAAGAAAATAAATTTAAGTACCCTCTAAAAGATATTGGCAAATTCTATGTACTGAAGAAGTTATAAGTACAGGCACATAAAAAATCCATTTAAATACTGTAACGACTGAACTTCGCGACTGTACGTAATTTAATTCCAAGGCTTCGTGTGTGATGTACGACACATACTTTGTATCCAGTTTCTTTAGAAGCCTTCCTTTCTAAAACACGGTGGCCGCTATATTTATGTATTTATTAGTGTGTTTATTAGTGTTTATTAGTGTGTAGCTTCCGCTGTTATGTCTTTTTCACACACTGTTGAAATGTCTATTCCTTTAGTCACTTTTTTGTTTATTAGCCAGTTGTCAGTTGTATATGACGAAGGATGCCATTGGACGGCGGGAAAAATTAAATCAATAATAAAGTTGTAGCACCACAGCGCGCGGTCGCTAGTGTGCCGGCGCCAGCCCCGCCGCTCGCCTATATAAAGCCGGCCGTGCGGGCCAAGCATTCACTTAGTCCGGTAACGCTGTCAGCAATCGTCAGACGATTACAACAGCATTTTAGTCCGTTCGAAAAAAAAAAAAAAAAAAAAAAAACAAGCATTCAGTGTAGTCCGGTAACGCTGTCAGCAATCGTCAGACGATTACAACAGGATTTTAGTTCGTTCGAAAAAAAAAAAACAAGCATTCAGTCTGCGTATGCGCTCCGCCCCGTATCCAGCACTGGAAAGGTGGCTCCGCTCTCAGACGCTCCCCGCACCCCTCACGCTCCCCTCACGCACAGTTCGCATCCTTACGACCGTTTCGTCTCACGTCCCGTGTAACGAACGTATCGCCGGGAACGACTGCCTAGTGATTAAATAGCAAGATTCTACTTGCTACAAAGTTAGTTTAAAAATATTTATTTTGTTACTACCAGTTATACTTAAAATCTAGATAATTACAACTAATCTTAGGATAATGTAGGTACGGGCAGGAACACAAGTTGATGAACAATTTAAGATTGTCCATCAATGTTTTAAAATCCGTTGACAACATTATGTCATGTAACTTTTACAAGTATTTAAGCATATATTTTACCTATAATAATTTTAATGATACAACTGCTCAGAGCTTTTTGCGACTGTATTAACCTATCCTTAGATATTGAACACTCAATTTGTTAATCTACTTATGGAACTGACTGTACCAGTGTACCTACTTCATTATTTTTTATTTACACTATAAACTAAATCTACAAAAATGAAAACCTACCTAAATATAAGTTAGTAAATTTATTTTTGACGTCTGTTATGTGACGGTCACCGCTATACAATAAAAACAAGCGTCTTTACATTTTACACGATATCAGGAAATAGGGTCAAGTAAGGAAACCTTAGTATAATGAATTTAATCAAATAATGTATTAATCAAATCATTATGCACGATTAAATTGAGAGATTAACGTTAGTTGGGCCATCGGCTTGCTTTATCATTAGTTGTATAAAAAAACTAGCCGATGATATGGAAAATTCAAAAATATATTGAAATCATCATCTAAATACAGGTATTAAACTCTTACTTAAACTTAAAACTAAAATTATGAGTCATGATCCGTACCGAGTATGAAGAAACGTGGTTTTCAGTTCGGAACTAATTCAAAGCGCGCCTCCGCGGGAGGCGAGCTGTGAAACGAGCTACCTGAGGGCCTAGTACGAGTTTTTGTGTCTAAATCTGGTGTGAAACTTCTGACGCCCAACACACTAGTGGGCGCTGATTTGTATGGAGACACTGAGGGAATCTTTGAGAAGCTTGATCTACACCAAGCCCGTAGTCGCATATCGAGCTTCTCAAAGAATCCGCTCAGTGTCTCCATACAAATCAGCGCCTACTAGTGTGCTGGGCGTCAGACGTTTCACACTCGCACTATACACTGAAAACTCGCACTAGGCTCTGTGCCATAGACACGGGCAGAACTTTTAATTTGAAAGTGCTTTTCCGCGACTCAAGATCGAGCTAGATTTTGTTGATTTTTTCAAATATTTTCCTTATTTTTGGTATGATGTGGAATAAGAATTCATATTTGTGTTCTAAGGGCCTACACAGATCGGGACGGCATGGCAAGAGATTTAAAATTTTACCACTGGACATTTAAACGTTATAAATTAATATAAAAATTCGTCATAAATTGTTATGCTCATGCTCCTTAGTTAGTTAGTCCTTAGTAGAAGTAGCTAGATGTGTTAATCGGAAGCCAAATAATCGTGTATAGTCCCGCAAGCAAAGTATATTCAGAAACTGCATAAAGTTAGAAAATTACAACTAATACAGTATTTACAATATTTACAAAATACACATGAAACAGTTGAGCCATCTACAAACCATTGCAAACGATTTATAGATAGCTCAAAATTCTGAAATACATATTTGTGCTGGATTATGTAAGTTTCGATCCTCGATCTAGTTGCTTATAGTTTTACACTACTTCTGCTGAGCTCCGAGTCTGTGCATTTGTTTTGACTTTCGACTCGAGTATAGCACACGCAAACGCATTCGCAAAGCGAGAAATTTTGTATGAAAACCCGATAAGCGCCTCTAGCGGGAGATTTGGGAATTGTACAATTCCCAACAAAATTTCTCGCTTTGCGATTGCGTTTGAGTGTGCTATACTCGAGTCGAAAGTCAACACAAATGCACAGACTCGGGACTCTGTATTGAACTACAGCAAATCCAATTTTTGTTTTTTTTTATGCCTGAATAGTGGAATGCCTCTAGTTTGGTAACGTCAGGAACTAGTGCTAGCTTCGTGATTATAGCTCACGACATCGAACCCCACTAACTTATAAAGTCACACGCAGTTGGAAAGTGTTCTGTAAGTTGGCGTCGGTTAAGTTGGCCGACTTGTTGGTTTTTCCTGAAGATAATAAGGCCAAGTCTCGAACTTTCAATGGATTTTTAGAAACTTTTTGAAACTTTGTTATTCTGCGATCGTTGAATATAAATGAATTATTTACGAGTGAACATAAAATATGGAGTTTTATCTTGATATTTTTTTTATTTTTAAATTTTCTACTAGTTTTACTACATTACATTGTCATGGAAGGTAAACAATTAGATTTTTGTCAAGACGTTGATAGCACAATGATATAAAAACTTCATTTAAAGGAAATAAATAAAATATTACGCTAAGGTCTAAACGTTTATGGACTCAAAGTGAATTGACCTTCCGTGGAATAACAAACAAAACTCAGTAAACACTCAGTTTGAAATACGGAAAAACGTGAAAATGTACGTAATGTAATTGAGCTTAAATATTTGATGGCAGTGTTGGGCCATTAGACAAGCGATAAAATGCTCGAAAACATTTGATAGGAAGGTACATTTTGTACAAAAAATGTCTCATTCCAGTTTTTCACTGCGTGTTCCCCCTGCGAAGAGGATTTCTAGAATTTTTGTCCAATTAACCCCTGCGACTGCAGGCAAAATTGGATGAAATTCCAGAAATCATAAGTTCAATGTGATTAGTGATTTTTCGACTATTACGTTTTGAGTAAGACTAATGATGTGCCGTTGACAAGTAATTGATTTTTTATATTTTACCATACCCTTATTTTCTTATTTTAATTACAACATATAACTAGAACCTTTTATTATATATTATTCAAAAATACCTGGTTCTTTCGCTTGATATCGAGTCGCTCGTCAGCAAAACGCGTATAGTGGCTTCGCTTTACTCAAACATTACCGTACGGGCAACTTTCTCTTCCTGAACTGGAAATTCAGCTATAATTTAACACCAAGTTCATCAAATTATTTAGCGAGTGCAAATTATTGTGCGAGCAGCTAATAACTCGAGTCTTGAATAAAATTAGCTAAGTATTACGGTAAAGGACAATAATTGGTTATTCCTACGTGTATGTGACTGAAATTAAGTAGAAGTAAGTAGCTACTAAACATTCACAAGGAAAACGAAGAAACAGAAGAACACCTACATACTAAATATTTTTTCTACCTCTGACCGAAAAAAGAAGGGGTTAAGTTTGACGGCGGCCAAAATAGACCTCCGATCTAAAAGCGGTAATTTTTGTAATACAGCTGACCTACTAGTATAGTATTATTATGATCTGTGCTGAGTTGACCTGGAATCGTTTTTAGCCATGTTTGGTGAAAATTGATGCAGCCGTTTCCAAGTTAATAGAATATGAATCAGCTCTGAAATGTCAGTTTTGATAACATTCAGTTTTACAAACATCAGTATTAAGATTTGATGAGCTGGAGGCTCGATGATTATCAGCAATTATGTCCTCTTCTTCACTATTGCTATTAGATATGGAAATTTTCATAGTTGTTTTTTTTTTTATAACGTCACAGGTCATAGTCTGTATCTAGCTACATACCTACTTTATACTGCTTTGTACTAACATAGTTTCCATCTAAAAGCACGTTGCAATAGAAACATTTTCCAAATGTTTTGAAACTTGATACTACTTCGCGGATAAACGTGCATGGGGTAGACAATGTGCAGTTTCCAAACTAGGTACCTACTTCAGTTTACTAACTTTAAGAAGTTTTACCAAAGTTTACCTAATAGAGACTGTACTTACTCGTGTTCGTGACCTTTTCCATAAAAGAACAAACCTATACCCGAATAAACAAGATGGCGTTGAGAAAATTGCCAAATCACAGGGTATTTTGGTCATCTTCATATTTCAAAGAGCTCACACGTATTTTTACGTAATACTATGTAAGTACGGACATACGTTATGTACGTAGGTATGTACAGTCACCAACATAAAGTTGATAAACAATTCAAGATGTTACAACTATGTTAAGAAACGTTTGACTTTTGTCACTTTTGCAAGAGTTTGGGTGATCACGGATAGATCTGCTTATAACATTTGTCGACTGCATTTACTTGGATTTTTACTTTAAAAATAATTACGCTGCTGACTGTACCTAGAGTCCTATAGTACTAGAGGTAAAGTCTGCGACTTTATATATTTTTTTCCTTTATTGACTGTTTGAAAGCTCGTAATATTAATCAGAAATTGAATTTCAAAGAAGTTAAATTCCAGGGACTCAATCAACCGTCGATCGGTCTTTCTTGCAAAATGATTTCTATAGAGGTACAAAGAAAGCTTCTGAGAAATTTTCAAATTGATTTCTGAGGCTGCAATGAAACAAAAAGGCAGCCAAGGCACAAGTGTGTCCTTATTGAGACTGTTATTCATCTCTTCTTCATTGGTATAGGCCACGATGGACGCCTTAAAACAGCCTAAAACCTTCGTCATCAGAGTCGGCCACTATTACACTACAGAGAACGTCTACCGAAAGCGTGCTTTGTGTTGTATTAATTATACTGTATCATCGCTCTGAGGCCCTCGAATTCTGATAATGCGTGACTCAAGCATAGATTTCAGTAGAGGTTCTATGAAAAACTGTCAATAAATGCATGCTTGAGTTTGGATCAGTGCTCGAGCAGTTGTGAATCCAATCACTCAATGTAAATGTGTTATGAGTCTAATGTGTTTGCAAAGAACCTAGAAATATGAAAGCTTAGAGAAATATGTTGAGGAGACTGGCGGATAGGATTACTTACAGATCACATTTAGAACCAAGCCGTTACACTAAATTATAAGGATAGGCTACTCTATATCAGTTACAGCATGTTAATCAATAAACTCTCATTCTCAGTTCGAGAGCCGAGCGTTCAACAGCAGTGGAGTGACAATAGCGAACAGCTCGTGCGACTCGTCAGCGTGTGCGATCACGGTGCGCGCTGAGCGAGGCACCGCCAAGTACACGTGCGAGGTGTCCAGCGAGGGGCCACGGTTCGCTGTTGACAGGAAGTCTGCTAACATGACTCTAGCTGGTAAGTATGAAGAACTAGCTGGTGCCTTCGACCTCGTCAACGCAGGATTAGAAGTGCAATTTGCAATGCGAAATCTTCCAGGCGCTTCTGAAGAGTTCGCGTCCCGTTTATCTTCCGGGATAAAAAATAATGTGTTAATCCAGACCACGGAAAATATATATTCCAAGTTTCATCGAAATCGGATCAGTAGTTTTTGCGTGAAAGAAGAACACACATACATACATCTATCCATACATCCTTACAAACTTTCGCGTATATAATATTAGTAGGTTACTAGGATTAGTAGAATAATGCGTCAAAATATGATCCGTATCACGACGATATAAGAGTCATGGAATCTATCAAACGGACTTCAACCTCATGTGACTGTGTTTCCCCTGCAGTTCTGCCAGAGTACGACCCGCTGATCACGGGTCTGCCGACGCTGGTGCAGGTCGGAGAGCAGGCGCTGGTCAACTGCACGTCTGACTACTCGTTACCGGCTGCCATAATAGACTGGTTCGTGGATGGAGAGCCTCAGGAGGTGAGTCCAAGTCTTTCAGATTAGAATCAATTTAGAATAGGTTTTGGCTCCTTAGACGTGGTAGACATTGCCACCAGATCATATCATCATCATCGCCTCTTTTCTTTTATTGTAGTCATTAGTATAAATGATGATGATTTCCAAATATTTTTGAATTTTCCATATCATCATCATCATCATCATCATCAATATATATAAAACTCTTTTGAAGCTGACAGAGAATCAACGCACAGCCTAAACTATAAGTCCTAGAGGTATGAAATTTGCAGGGTAGGTTCCTTATATAGTGTAGGGGTGCACTAAGAAAGGAATTTTGAAAAGTCACACTCTAACGCGAGCAACGCCGCGGGAGACGGCTAGTACTAAATACAAATACAAAAAACATTCATTGCTTCAGTAGATATAAAAAGTACTAAGTTATAGTTAACAGTAACATCAAAGAGGGTAAAAGGGGTAAATTCAGCGTAAGCTGGATGCTGGACATCCAGCGCTGGTTTTCAGTTTACCCCTCTCGGGTAGATCATCACCGAGAAGTGTGATGTAGAAGCAGGCTACAGAGTAGTAACTACTACATTGCTTGGCAGCTAAAAACCCATTAAAATCTTCTGGAATCCTAAGCAATCAAGGCCCAGAAAGTGACGCGTGACGCAACCTGTGGCAGGCACAATTTTTTAGATTATTTCTATCTACTTTAGTAACTTTTGTAGGGCTAACGTATTTTACAATAAACCATACGCTAAAAGGTTTGTACAATATTTCATTTTTCAAAACGTTGCCTTCTTTGTGCACATATCAATCCTGTTAGTGCTCCGAAAGCGACACCACTTTGCCTGCATCATCCATCACAAAACCCATTTAAACGTGGAATACTTCGTAGTTTCAGACAACTTCATCCAATCCACGTGCATCATAATTAAGCAAAAATACTTGGTGGGTAAAACAAATATCTGTAGTATATTTTTATTGGACTTCAAAAATATATTATGAGCTTTGTTCTTTCATGAAGTCACTCACACATATCTCAATAAGTTACGTCTGAGTGTACATACTGAAGTTTACGCACACAAACATAACTCAACAATTGACAACATGACAGCCCTACGAACCCGCACCTTCTCATATACAATTGAACGGGTCACCACGCACACATGCATAATTTTTGTTTTTTTGAACTATACCGTGTATGAAAAGTACCTAGATATCTTTTGTAGGTAATGCTTTTTTCAAAGTAATCAAGTATAGAGTGTGGGAGAGAGTAAATGATGTGTCTGTTAAAATCCCAACGGGAAGGTGAGCCAGGTACGGTTAGATCGAATGTAGGAAGTAAGTGGCCATTCTGTACGCTACACTGCTGGTATTCTATGTCTGAACATAAGCTCGGCTTATGACAGATCCTGATTAATTATTCAATTCAGTTGGATTTCAATGAAGTTACATAAAATGTGACCGTTCTGTGTCATGATCAGAATATTATTGTTACACCATTGTGAGGCCTACCTACAGCCCACCTGATGTTAAGGGGTTTCTGTAGTTATTAAATTGACATCCACAACTCATGGCTTTGTCTTATTAAAGTTTCATTTATTAACTTTTTAGTACTTAAGTAGGTAATATTCCAATTTGATTCTTCTTTTTTAGGTAAAGTAAAAATCAAAAGATATAGTAACTTATAAAAAAAAATAGTCTATATAAAAAGATGATGAATATCAAAAGACCGAAGAATAGAAAGGTAATATAAGATAAAAAAATGCAAAACGTTCCTTTGTATGGTACCGTCGATCATCGCACCATTGTACTATAATCTCTTGTCGTTATAAGCGCTCTTTCGAATCAGGTCACCATACAAATTAAATGGGTCACAACTGTGGCTATTTTCACACTACCAATACGACACCATAGAGTAAATCTCATGTATTTATTACTAAACTTTTTTACACCTGTCGGCAGCCACACGACACCGATGTTTTATGACATTTCGATATAAAGGCTTATTAATAGAACTGGTTGGTTACAAACCTTTTTAAATAGAAAAATACGATATTTCACTTCCTGACTCTAACGATCTTTCGTATTTTCACGCGTCACTTTAGCCACGTTTTTAGCTATTTCCTTGAAATCGGGTCATTTTAAACCGTTGAATATTTTCGCCCGGGGACGCTCGTAAGCGATTTAACAGTGGGAGTCCCAAAATTGGATTTCATAATGGATGTTTTTAATTATTTTGAATTATTTACAAGAGGAATAATTAAAATGACGCTGTGGAGGGTAAGATGGTGTCGTTTATCAGGGCTTTAACATTTATAATTTGGAATGAGCTTTTGCCTCTTCCTTCATAGAGCTCTGAATATACTAGGTGAATACTTTGCAACGTGCATAGCGAGTAAATGTGTGCATGATGTATGAGTGACTTAGCTTTTGCCCGCGACTTTGTCCGCGTCAGGTTTGATCCTGTTGATTTTTTTTTGAGTTTGACTTTTACTTTTGCAGTGAACAAAGTAGTCTTTAACGCTATATAAATCATCTACATTACACGTAAGGGTCGGTTTGCGTTGGAAAAATGGAGTTCGTTTACATTATAACAGTATCTAAAATTAATTACGAAGGGGAGACCGCTCTCATGTTTGAGGCTTCATTTTTGATATTCTCATGTAAATAATGCGATTGTCCTAGACAAACACACAGTGATAATAACCTAATTAGGATTGTTGTTCACCAACACTTTAGCCGTCCGTTATCAGCTTCAAGAAGAGTCAAGAAGAGAACAGAGAACTACTTATGTATTTTTTGACAGTTGTTTCTATACGCCTGTAGAGACAATGGGTAAAAATTTATGGAGCCTGATCCTAATGCATCTGCTAGATTAACAAAATTTCTCCTGCCGGCAGTCGCAGGGGTCGCTAAGGGGATTATTGAATAAAAGTTCCAGAAATACCCCACGGAGGGGATACACGCAGGGGAAAACTGGAATGAGCCAAAATTACATTGATCTTTGTTCGTGTATGGAAATGAGAAGACAAGTCAGATTTCTTTATAACTTCTCTGATAACGTGATTAAATGAAACAATTAAACTAATCAGCAGATGATCTGAATTTCGTGATTCGATTTTTTCAGACAGAACAATTACGCAACTGAACTGAACCGCATGGTTTCGCTTCTGTTATACCATTCACTGGCGCTCCCAGTATGTATATTGAAACAAAACATAGAATAACGTTTAATTGTATATTGTAAACAATCATAACATATTTTTCCACACCCCACATAAACCACGCCGGATGGGGACCATTTTTAACGCCACAGCCCTGCCAGTCGTTCTTACCCGTGTAATTTCAGCTAGCTAGCAGCCACACGTACTTTTAGAACAGCTAGATCACTAGAGTAGGTGGATTTTCATGCAGATGAATGGGATTCTGAGGAGTACATCAAATTCAAAAAGTATCTGAGTCTACTTTTTATGTCAATGTTTTTAGTTGAAGTCGAATCTCAAAACGTCGTGAACAGTATTACTTGCGTACTACGATGGCCTGTTATTTCATTTCAATTCTATCAACTCACTATAGCTGTATAGTTTGCTCAACAAGGCAGCGTTTTAGTCGGGTTTTAGAGATCGGTATTGATAACTAATTATGAAGAATACAACATAACCCTACCAGAAATGAGCTGGCAACTCTAGTCGGCGCGAAAAGAAAACAAAATGGCAGTCTGTGGAACAGAATAAAAGACGCGGCACTAAATATTTTTCGTGCAAAACCTAAATAGGTGGGTTAAAAAAATTGTAATCATACCTAATCATACAAAACGTAATGACGATTCAAAGTGATCAGTGAGATTTTATTGAATAAAAGCTTTTTGACTTTGACTTTGACTCTGGACCACAGTTCCAATCCGGATCCATAGATTTTTACAGAAGTCGTGTCATTTATCAGTACAAAATGACACAAAATCTGTCAAAATCCGGATCCAATTTGATTTCATTGTGTTTTTTTGTTGATTTTTCTTATAATTTTGCTTGGATCCAAATTCTCCACCGATCATTACTTCTCACCACCGGTCATTCTCCATCGTGCTAAGGCCTAATAAAACGTGACATTGGCGAAATTGCGGGCAACACTGCAAAGGCCATTGACAAGAATTTAATTGAATTGATTTGGATGTGTGTAAAGTTGTTTTTTTTTTTTTTTTTTTTTTTTATGTTATAACTAGCAGACGAGCAGGCGGGCCACCTGATGGAAAGTAGTCACCGCCGCCCATGGACACCTGCAACACCAGAGGTGATGCTAGTGCGCTGCCGGCCTTTTAGGAGGTTTCTCTGAATGTGAAAAGTCGTTTCAGGTTTTGAGAGAAAATCCACCATTTTCTCTTCAAAACAAACGACAGCCGACTTGACGAATGACTCGACTTGACTTATTATTTAAAATTCATCATTAACACTGGCAAAATTGTCTGTCGAAATGACGGACACAGGCCATATAGGTTTAAAAGAAGAAGAAGAACGGCGGTGGTCAAGAGTAGCCCTACAGATTCTGTTAGTGGTAATTATCTAAGTTTTTACGGTTTAACAGTAGATTGAGGTAACTATTGCTGGATGAGCTGGGATCTGGTCCAGGCTGGGAAGTCTGATTGGGGTATTGTGTTGACATTTATTACTCGCGTCAACAACCATTAATCCTATTGTGGATTGAACCTTTTGTACAACAAACAGTTTATGAACGAAAATGGATTTACTATAGGTCGGGTACAATAGGGAACTAGATTTAATTTTGTGTTCTTTTGATGTAAGATAGGTACATCATTGTACTTATATAAAGTTAGATAAATGGGAAATAACTATATACGCTTTTAAATTATTTAAAAAAATATACCTTTTACTAATCCGAAAACTTCTTTATAACAACCAAATTTTCTTTGTACAAATAAATGATGGAATAAACCAATGAATGACCCACCTGATGCTCAGCTGTTTCAAGATTTTTTTGTACAAAATTGTTAGCGCTAAGCAACTTTATCACATATCCAAGTCACAAAAGTGCAAAGAGATAGAAAAATCTTAAAAATCTATTTATATCTCTACAAACCCTTGTTTTATGAGGTAACCCAACCCACCTAATTAAAGTTTAACGATATAATCCCTTAAACCCAACCCAAGAATCGAACCCACTTCAATCTGGCGACCTAACGAACCATAACATGAAACAGCTAATCAACAAAAAATCTCATTAATTTTAACCTTTTCGGGCGCTGCTACAGGAAATTAAAGCGCCGTATTTTAAGTCAAGAAAAATCATATTTTAGATAATAATTTCCTAAATAATCTAGCATTTATTTGAAGTAGGAAAGGAATAAAAATGTCAACTTCGGGTTTTGTTTAGTGTTTTGGAGCTAAAATGTAGCTGTGAGTTTTATTACAAAACTAGACTTAGACATTGTTTGTTATGTACATAGCTAATGATACTCGACTGTTTCGTGTTATTTTATGATAAAAAGTTTTTTGTTAGTATATTTACTTACATCTAAGATGTTGATTTACTTTTTTGGTAAATGTCGAAAATAAATAAATAAATATTCACAGACATTTAACACAACGCCTTCTAGTCCCAAACTAAGCAAAGCTTGTACTATGGGAGCTAGATGGCTAATAGAATACATAATATATAACTTTTCTTTTGTAAATACATACTTATAATACATAGTAACACCCAGACACAAAACAAAAATCCATATTTGCCACACAAAAATATATTTAAAAAAACAATCGAGAGTAAAAATTTGAGGTGATTTATAAAAACTTGAATGTCTTGGAAACCATGTAAAATGTTCCGTAATTTTTTGCATTCTTCTCTGTGAAGTAACACATTGTTATGGGAGAGGTAACCTTTTAACCATCAAGCGGGTATAACTTCATTACTTTTGTCATAAAAAATACAGTGTTCGATCTAAAGCTTTGAGTGCAGGCCCATATTTATAAAAGCTGAATTGTAACACAGCTGATGAAAATATAGCTGTCACTTTTTGACATTACCAATTAGTAAGAGACATTAATAATTTAAACAGCTGAATAAAGTTATGCAACGTTATAATCGTTGCATAACTTTAGTAAACAGATCAGTTAGGAAAATACTGAGTGCCGAGATTGTTAGTAAATAAGAAAGACTACATTGAGTGGACTCAAATGGAGTTGGTCAGGACATATTGCAAGGCGTGGTGATAACAGATGGAGTAAGGGGACCACTGAATGGTGGCGGCCAAAGTGCGGCTACAGAAACGTAGGGCATCCGGCAGCGAGATGGGCAGACGACACCATCAAACTCACAGGCCGTAAATGGATGAGACTAGCTCAGAACCAGAGTGATGGCACAAACTTAGGGAAGCCTATGCCCAGCAGTGGGTAAAGTCGGGCTGTGGATGATGATGATGACATTGAGTGGAAAGATATTTAGTAAATGAGGAGGACTGAAAATACAGGTGTAACTGTGGGCGGAAGATCCCGCCCGTCTTCGAACCATTGTCCTTATGATATTATGCGAAAATTGTTTTCGGTCTCAGTTATTGTAATTCAATTGTTTACTTGCTTCTTTAGTAAGTTCATTTGCATTTTAATAACGTTTACGGAGTACTGTACTGTGTTGTAAATGAACAAAGAGTATTTTTTATTGAAACATTATGGTAAATAGGTATTTGATGTCGCCTTCTCGTGTACTTAAAATAATAATTATATTAAACTGTACGTAGGTCTCTCCCAAGCGACGCCACAGAGCCCGGTCTTCGGCTCTCTTCATCCAGCATTTGCCACATTTTGCTAATCGTCGCCCCTCCTGGGCTGAAGGTATCCTACAGCACAACCTTACCAAAAGTGGTTCAGTTTCATTCATCCATGAACGTACTAAGAAAATACTCCAGAAATCGAGGGGGCGTGGAGGGGGCGGTTGCAAGAAAATAACTCTACCCAAACGAAGTCACGGGTTCTACTAGTTGGTATCAAATAAAAGCTTCGCAAAGCAATTTCGCAGTCTAAGTGTAAAGGTTCGGTTCCAGTACTCGCGACACGCGATATCAATAAACTAAGCTATTCAATTGAAGGCGAAGAGCCTCGTTATATGATCGAAAGTGTATCCCTGACCTACTTGTCCCTAATAGTTCACTTGTCATTGAGTTTCAATATTTGTTTGTTTTTATTACTGTACGTACACTGACGTACAGTATAAAATGAACCAGTGTAATATTTTTGTTTGTCGTTTTGAAGGAAATATAAGATGATGTTTAGGTTCTATGCAACGGATTAACTAGTAGAACCTTATCACGACTGTCAATTTTTTTTCTAACTAGTGTTGGTCCAAATCAGCTTGTAACGTAAAATAAGCTTTAAATCTTTCTAGTTATAGCATAGTATGGCTTGTCGCGCTTCGTCGCCTGTATCGGAACAGTGGCTTTAGTCTTCTATATCGCGTCTGAAATTAGATCTTACATTTGAAATAAATGCTTTTCTAGCAATTAGGACTTTAATATATTAATTTTATTTTATAGTTTTCCTCAGACATCGTACTTAAACTAATAGTATTAGTACCTCTTAGATACTTATTAGACACATAAAATTAGCGTGGTATTGTTTTAGTAACTTTGTGATTCAGATTTTCTAAAATATAGTAAGTACCTACCGGACTAGGTAGTGATTCTTATTCAAAGACGAAAAAGTTTCATAAAAGTGCAATAATTTTCTTTTTTCCTTATTTTGTTAAAAAAATTACACCATAATACTATTTTCGTAAGTACTTAAGTAAATGTTACTTCAGCAACTAAATAAATGATTATACTAACCGTGATTGCACCCATCACAGAGCCAACCAAAAATTTGTATAACAAAACTGTCCACCGTTGTACAAAGCCATTGTCGCGTCGGTCATATTCATAGAAAGCGGTTTGTCCCTCAGAATTATTCACCCCAGCCTCGAGCCAGCCTATCTCAGACGTTATCAGATCTGATATAGCCCTGAGGAATGGTACTTGGCGATGTCCCTGGCAATATTACATTTATTTGAGTAGGAATGTTATTTAGTTCATAAAATGCGGTTTGTATCAAATTACGCCACGGAATTGGGTATGACAATGTTGAGAGAATTAGGTTTAAGAAAATAGTGCTTGTATTCTTAAATATGAGTTAAAACAAGACTAAAAAATTATATTTACTTTTGTGTCGCTTCGACTTTCTTTGTTAGTTATTATGACATGAAAAATGTATTGATTTCTTAGAGAAAATAGCAAGTAGCTAACCTACACCAACCTAATTTGACAGAACTCTTTGTTGTTCTCAGTCAAATTAGTTTAGATAAAAAAAAATTATTCACAAAGAAAATTACAACTAATACAGTATTTACAATATTCACAATTTAGTTTAGTTTAAAAAAATGCAACAACAGAATTAGAGGCTATATCAGTAAAATTATTTTTTAAATCTTTTGTTTTGTTAGATATCTTTACACGCACCACTCACGCAACTTATGTTCTTTGAAAATTGCTGAAAACTGATGTTTCAGTTCATTTTCCAGCCAAATAGTACCTAATTTGAATACAACATGTTTTATTCATCCAGATATCACAATAACGAATGATTTATAGTCTAGCTTATTAGTTCTCCAATCTTAACTTTTCATGCAAGATTGTCACGTACTCAATAGAATCGGGTTTTGAAAATAGCGGCGGCGTTCCTTGACGTTCGTTTTCATTCTTACTATTTCCAACAGACTTGTTCAAGCTGAATATAAAGGTGAAAATGATAATTCAGCTAGAAGCAAATGTACATTTAGGTAATATAGATATTTTGTATGAGTTAGTTGCCAACTCTGGTGACAGAGTTTTTAGGTCTTTGTCGTGTTTAGAGCCGGGACCGACAGCTTAACCTACATAAGCACGGAAGCGCTCAATTGTAAATACCATTAACGGTCACCCATCCAAATAGTGACCGCGCAGAACATCGCTTAACTAAGATAATCGGTGAAGATTCACTAACAAAGCTACGCCACGAGCGCTGCGATTCACGAACGTAAAAGAGCGCTTTCAAAAGCTGGTCACAGTCATAAATAAGATTCTCTAGTAATAAATGAACAGAACTCCAGTCGAATTGGATTTGCAATGATTGAAGAGGGGATGCAAAGTGCAATTCAAAGTTCTAGTAATAAGCGAGCATCGGGTATTATAACGATGTCTGGCTCCAAGTATGGCCATTACTGCACTCTTCTTTTATTTCTGCATTGTGATTGGCTCTTGGCTTTAATGTTCAAAGAAGTGAGACGCCGCATGTAGAATTAGCCAGTTAAAACTGGTTTGCATGGTTTTCAGAGTTTAAAATAATAACTGCACTCTTTTAACTCAAGTCTTTTCATAGTTTTAAGACTTCTTCAAAAAGTATTATTCATATTTCTGGTTTTGGTTATGTAGATACCTATTTATTACTTTCAACTATGTTTCCATTTGCATCCCAGCAGCGGGGAATGTTTGCCACTTTTAAATAGCTCTTCAGACCTTTATGTACACATATTGAAGCAAATAAGGTATTTATTATTTAGCAACATTATATATTTTTTTAAATGTATTGCTTTGACGCAGATAACTAGATAACTTTTACTGAGGGTTCAGCAGTAGTCAGCGAAATGTATCGTCAAGTTTCGTGAAAGAAGTTTTTTAAAACTTCCAGCTGTTAGTCAACTTTCATGTCTCAAAGTTTCCTGATAAAATTCTACCCACTTTAAAACTAAAGTACACTTGAGTGCACAAATCCGGGTCATCTAATAAAAGAATCATAAATGAAATAACACAATATTTTTTTAAAGTACATATCTATCAAACGTAATTTATTTAACTCATTCCTGTTTCCCCCTGCGTGGGGGATTTTTAGAACTTTTGTCTCATAATCCCACTAGCGACCTCTGCGACTACCGGCATTGGAAAATTGGAAAAAAAACAGAAATCCCTATAAGTGTTCATTTACACCGTTTTCTTTTAGCTAGCATTCATGGTTTCGCGATACTCACGTTTTTACAGATGACTCGGTATTTTTCCTGTCGACTGTGTATAGTATAACCTAGTATAGTGCTATAACAAAGCATTTCAATACTACACTGCCGGCCACTTGAATGCCTAGCAAACAGATAAAACGTGCTTATTTTCCAAGACGCGCCATTAAGCCCAGCAGTCTTCATGTTATATTTGAGCTACATTTGGAAGGCAATCGCCTGTAGCCGAATTAAAATGCACAGCGGAATATTTAAGCTATTTAGTTACAAACTACCCATGTGGTACTTACCATAGGTGGTACTGTAATCTCAGTACAAGCTAATAGCTATATTCGGTACGGTCGGTACAAGCCATTACTCTCCCGCGGGCTATCCGGCCGCGTACCTTGTATGCAGATAGTTCCGGACACTGCTACCGTTGTCAATAAGAATAGTAACGCAACTCAACTTTTAGATATTTTACTTCGGATTAGTTTAAAAGTTAATCTAGAAAAAAATTTTTTTAAATTTTTTGTAAAACAGTTTTTTTGTAATGGAAAGTAACAAAATGTGTCGAGTCAGAATGTTTAACTTCATAAGCACCTTTTCTCGAAATAGATTCTGTAGTTGAGTTAGCTTTGTTTAATTCTTGTACTCAATAAACACACATACATACACACATCTAGAAACTTTATGATGTTTTTTGTAACCAACATATTCAGTGCTATTGAAGAATGTGAAGTGTAAGGCCCGTACGTTAAAAAAATATAGATTTGAGTAGAGATTTTCATATAAAGATTTATGCTGAAATCCTGATCAGACCTTGAGCAGTAAATAGATAGATAGAAAATTCTTTATTGCACAACTTAAAGTAGTGTATACAGGCGAACTTAATGCTAAAATAGCATTCTCTACCAGCTAACCTCGTAAATCAGCTAAGAGTACTTCCAATAACGACTGAAACCCGAAGTATTACAATCTATTCGCAAATTTGAAACTCAGTGACAAGGCTTACAATCTCTTTGGAACATTTCATACCGTATTTGCTTGTACTATGCTAGTTTCGTATCACCAACAGCGCATTCGTCATCCTAATCCATGTTGGGCACTAATGACCACACCAAGCTTGCTACTCTGCTGCAAAGAGACGCTTTACATTCCTTTATACATTTAGACACTTATTACACCAGCCACTACGCCAGAGAGGTCATCTCATTCTAAGATCAGGCTGAGATGCAAGACAGATAGATAGATTAACTCTTAGACCCGTTATTTTGTATGATAATCTTTTCTCAAATCTATGTAAAGAGGTAACGATTTCTTTAACAACATGACCTATGTACAATACGCAAGATCATTTCTTGGTATTATTTTTTGAAGCGCTCGTGGCTAAGCTTGCTTAAATCTTCACCGATTATCTAAGCTAAGCTACTATTGGGTCACTATATGGATGGGTGACCGCTAGCGGCATTTACGCCTGAGCGCTTCCGTGCTTCGGAGGGCACGTTTAACTGTCGGTCCCGGCTCTAGCAGTCGTTAAGCCACGTCGGAAACTTCGTAAACAGAGTTGGCTACTAACTCATAAGATCTTGCTTTGCTTTATTTCTTGGGACAATTATCTCCAATAGTTTTTGATTTCGTTTACAGGGCCTGGTGGGTTACTCTTGAGCACAGTTTTAATACAGATTTTGACAGAAGTCGTGTCATTTTTCAGTACAAAATGACACGAAATCTGACAAAATCCGGATCCAATTTGGAACGGCGGTGGTCAAGAGTAGTCCTACTGATCAGACAGTCGATCGTGTTATTCTTTAGATTGGAAGCGCATTACCAGCTCGGCAGCCAGTGACCGATTTTGAAGAGAGATTTCTGTCAGCAAAACTTTAAAAAAAGTGGTCTCCGCAACTTGATTCTGGCGTCAGTGTGCTTTGACCCTAAGTTCTTGCTGTTGCATGACGACTCCATGTTACATGTCTGCTAAGATAATATTAAACAATGAGCACAAACGCATACCTATCACACTCTCCATAATGATGGACAAAGGCTCTATCTGTGACGTGATTGTGAACAATAACATCAAAGCGGGGCAAGGCCCAATACAATCCGCAAATCTGTTAGAGAGATCTTCTATCATTGGAGCAGCTCATTGTCAAAACTGGACAGGTCGACAGCTCAGTTCTTCTTGCTGGAAGGCTCAATTCGAGGACGTAAATTGGGGTCAAAATAGATTGCTAGGTTTTAGCGAAATGTATAATTTTATTTCATTTATTGATTGCATACATATAGCTTTATATAGCTTAGGTCATAATATTTAGCTAAAAAAAACAGTCAAGTACCTACCCTGTGAGGGCGCATCAATTATAATACATACCTATATAGTAAAATAATGAAAGTTGAATGAAGCACTTATACAATAGCCAAGCGGATGCAAAATCAAACATAATTTCATAACAATACCTACAAATCTAATTATTATTATTTATTTTTTTTATTGATAAAAGTAATGGAACAAGCTGATAGCTCACCTGATGTTATAAGTAGTAACTTCTGCCTATAACAATGCATTACCTCACGGAGCAAGTCCAATGAGGACGTGTCCTGTAAGGCAATGCACTGCGTCCATCACTCTGAGACGTAAAGATCTTGAAGTCTCATGTGCCTGTAATTACACATTACAATATTATTACATTATTATGTAATTGTTATTACAGCATTCTCCTACATAGAAATAAGGACGAAGATTGGTATCGCATAAAAATACAAGAACTTTATGTGTGAAACATTCTATTTTTACTACAAATAATTACTAGCCTTTGTAATGGACCACAGACAATAAAAAACGCAGTAAAATAAATACACACATTAAAAAAAGTCTGGCATGCCATTGAATGTGGCTGCTCTGTACATTTTTATACGAATAAATCAAAGGCCGCAAACCACTAACCACTTCGGCTTGACAGCGTTTTGGCTGCTACCGCGCACGCAGTATCCCAACGCTGCCATTTTTCTATCGTGCACTTTATAATCGATACAATAAAACTGGAAGCTTTATATGCGACTGACAGTCGTTCTCAGCCGGTAGATTAGTAACTAGATAACTTCTCGAGTAATTAATCGATTCCTTACATCGATGATTCCAAGACACGCGATCATGACTGTTCCAGTCTGCGTTTTTGCTTGATAAGAGTATAATTTTCCTTTTTACTTCTGAATGACCGATGTGATTTAGAGGTTGGTAAATGAGTACATTGAGTACCTATGATTGGCAAGTTTTAACGCCTTCAGCAAAAAGGGGCAATGATCTGCGAAATGTAGAGCAAGTACTGGATGAGAAGAACCAAAGATTGCCCCAGTGTCGCGTCTTTGGAGAAACCTACGTCCAAAGAGTTGACAGTTCGATTAGATAGATAGAAAACTCTTTATTGTACACAATTTTTCGTTAATTATTAATTAAACACCAGAGTTATTCATAAGTGAATAACAATGGGCAGCCTTATCGCTATGAGCGATCTCTTCCAGGCAACCTTTAGATGTTCTGGATCTTAAATAAACGAAAGTAAAGTATAACAAATTGGTGACAAACTATCAAATTATCTTTTTATACCCAGCTGTCTTCGCCTGTAATTGTGGTGGCATTTGATCTGATACCTCTTTAACTTTATCTTTTTAATTGTAACGATGTACACTTATGTTGGGGATCAATCATCATCATCAATATATATCAATATACTCTTTTGAAGCTGACTGATAATCAACGCACAGCCTAAACCTAAAGACCTAGAGGTGGGTTGGTCTCATAATCCCCTTTGAGCCGTCCCCATGAAATTTGGAAGGTCCTTTTGTAGTGTAGGGGTGCACTAAGAAAGGAATTTTAAAAGTCACACTCTAAAGGGTCTAGAACGCAAGCAACGCCGCGGGCGACGGCTAGTAAATAAATAAATTCTCTTCTGCAGGACCCACTAATAACAGAAGAAACTCACATCTCCGGCGCGGACGGCGACGGCCTCCGAGCATCATGGAGAACTCTCCACGTGTACCCGGACGACTACCCCACGCATCGCGGCTATCTGTCGCTGCGCTGTCGCGCGACTCTTGCGACGCGACCTGCAGCGCACGTGCGCAGCATGTCCGTGCGACTTTATGTCGCGGCACGACCGCACATATCCTCCTATATGCTTAGTAATAATAGTAAGTGTTTTATATTTTACCAATTATTTGAGTAACTTTTGGTGTACTTGACGTGCTTCTTATAATATAGGACTTCCAAATGCCACTAGCGGTATGTGTTGCTACGGGGTTGGAAGAATTATTATATTTGCTAGAGTCAACTTGCTTTTAGGACCTTCTGATCCATCAAACAAGAAATAATTATTACGTTGTAGATTGTACGAGTGTCTAAAGCTTACAAAAGAAGCTTATAAATAATAATAAAATAACATCACAGAGTGTTTCTTAATTAAAACGTTTGTTAAACATTTCAATTAAGGCTCATACCTAACAGTATCGTTAAGAATGGGTAGAATGAACGACTGAACGAATGAACGAATGAATGAATTCGCAGAACTGAAGACCTGGTTCAATGGCGCGTAAAATAATGTAATTTTAATTTAAAATTATAAATTGAGGTGAAAATAACTCACTTGAAAGTGATGAGAGCTAAAATATCTCATAATCTCTTTAGATAAAATTCTGTTCGAATTTCTTTAATATTTTACACGAAAGCAACGTGTTTCAATATCTTAAATAGCATTGCTGGTTGGATCACATATTAAACATGCATCAGCATAAAATAACTCTTATTTTGAGCAAATATTTTTGGATATATTTATTGTTACGGATTAACAAAGTGTCAAGTTGCTAAAGGAAAGACTTTACTTCTGACCGCCTTTTGCTTAGGGTCTAGAATACCTAACTTGAAGTATTTAAATACTTAGAAGTCTCGAGTAAATTCGATTACTTACCCACTGACTTGTTGAAGTTTACTGCCAGCTTTAATCTTGATCACGGGGCTTACATTCCTAGTTTTTTTAAAGGATTCTAGTGATTTTTTCCGTTTCCTGAAAGATTTTTTTAGTACATACTCGTAATATTTTTGTTTTATTACCATCAGCAGATGACACACACAAACATGCTGACCAAAAACAACAAGCACCATGTCGAAAACATTACATAGATATTACAGAGTTTATCAGTTTGCAGCTTGACGCTGACGCATGCTCTTCAATGTAGAGTAGCTAAGATTCGGAGCTTGGGAATATTATTTTTGTTGGGAAAATGTTTTCTTTCGTTATTATAAGCTAAATAACGGTATCTTTGAAGGCTCTGTGAAGGCTCACAGGATAATACAGGAATTTATACCGCCCAGGGAATACCTACCGCCCGTAGACCTGATAACACTAACTTATACCAGTTGCTGGTTTTAAGTTATTTTCGCCTGTTCTAATATTATTCGATATCTATGTCTGTATTTAATGAGAAATACAGCGGGGTTCAAAATATAACACTAAACAAATAGAAGACATTTCTAAACGATAAAGCCATGTATTTGCTAAGGGACAAGTCGAGGGATATGTCGCGAGCAGAGGATATGTCACTGTCCGGCAACAATGTCGAACAAAATATTTGGCTCGTCTTGTGATCGAGATGTCTCCGGAGAAGTTTACAGTGTGGATCGGAAGAACCCTCGCAATTTTCAATTGCTCTGGGAAAATTGTTTTACTAATACAATTGTTAAAGAAAACAGCAAGTGGTTCAGCCAGGAGATCAATGTTATCTTTAATCACCGTAATTGTTACACCATCATACCCATGTGATTCTTTTACTGCCATTTTTTTAAGTATTATTTGTGTCATCATAGTCGCGGATAGTTGCGGAACACTGTCGCCTATCCGTTCATTCCACTGAACATGTTGGTAGGATGAACGGGAAGTTTGAAATCATCCCCTTCGTCCCACCAGTGGACGACACAGTGGGACAAACGGGAGTGAATATGTCGCCGTTGTGACATGAAGTCGCGTAACGTCAACTTTGAGACGATTTTGAAACTTCCTTTCACAGAGATTCCTCGAACCTAACAATGTTTGGGTATGCCACTAAGAAATGTGAAGATATATCGCGTGTAAGCATCCTTAACTATCGTAAACCTTCAATTTTACAGTCTCTAACCTTGTTATTTTATTACAACCGCAATTTCGTACCAAAACGGACATGATGAGACGGATATCATATTTTTATTATGAAGTATATTGCGAGACTTGACAACATTGACGGCTGCCCGGGGAGGTGAAATTTTGTACTTTATTGCTCGCGACCGACTGAACCAACCATATGTGTTAGCACGCAATCACCTTTTATGGATGACAATCAAACAAACAAAATATTTTTATTGTTTCCAAATAACAATAGTATTAACAGTGTTAAAAATCTCCTTTTAAGTATGAAATACTTATATTAGGTGATACCACTCTTGCCAGGATACATTTTAAAAGTTATCACATCAACCGAAGTCAAATTCAAATTAAATCCACGGTTTGCATTAGCAAAGCTCTTGACCTTGGCCGGTGACA
Source organism: Eulithis prunata (assembly GCA_918843925.1). Taxonomy (NCBI): domain Eukaryota; kingdom Metazoa; phylum Arthropoda; class Insecta; order Lepidoptera; family Geometridae; genus Eulithis; species Eulithis prunata. Next base: position 253,946 of record OU974014.1, on the reverse strand, counting down.
TTACGAGCGCAATGAGACAGTGACTTACCTCAGAAGGATGGATGCAAGTGCAATGCTTCACGAGCACGTCTTCAATGGACGTGTTCTATGAAGCATTGCAGACGCTATGAAAATCAATAACAGAACAACTTGGATAGGGAATAACTATAGTATGTGATCTGAAACACCATGTAAGTGTGGTTTAAGTAAAACACTTTTTATCAAACCACGCGAGCAAAGCCGCGCTCGGAAGCTGTTTATTATAAAAAGGTAGCTAACTTTGTCGTCGAAGTTTTTACGTCTCCCGAAGGTATCATTTTGGCCAACAAATTATGCTGGGACCGACATTATAACGTTATCCTTCAAAACACCGCTCAGATAAAAATGGAAATACATAAGGCTGCAGGCGCATTTGTGATCATGGCCTCAGTAACTGTATCAATAGAAAACAAAATAATCAAATATCATCATGAATACTTTACTTGCTCGTGATTCATTTATGGCCCTCGCTTTAAATCCGTCTTTTATTCACTAGTTCCATAATATACTATTTTACATCCACAATACATTTTTTTATTCTCTAGCGCGTGTAGATCGTTAACTTGGCAAGAGCCCCGGATAGTTTGACACTAATGTAGAATGACAATCATAAACAGCGACGGAATACTGTACAGTGGGGGCCGTCTAAAGTAATATTGCATTTTTTATTGTTAGGTAGATACTATTATCGGGTTACGTTCGGTTATCCTGATGGAATGGAATGTCGGGCCGTCGTTATTACATTTTCTGTTGGGTTCCACACCTTTGAAGGGAACCTTGAATCATTTTGAGGTATCTGTAACACCTCACAGGGAAAGTATCATAATATATTATTCAAGGTATGTGACGTTTAAAGCAGTTGCAGACACGTCACTATTGTTAGCGTTTTGTCAGCGGTTCAGAGGTACCCCTGTACCGCTGCATGCAGCATATAATTCGTCAGAGGTTGTACTCTACTAGGAACGTCGAAATGACGTTGAGTTTTTGGCCAAAATATTATATCTAGAAATAGAAATTATTTATTTTACGCAAAAACATACATAAAGACACAATGACATAAAAATTAAATTGTACATAAATAAAAGAAGAAGGAGAACCGTCTATTAAATTTTAGCAGTAGTAGAGCTTCTTGTAGAAGAAGCCCGTACGAGGAAGTACTAGCACTGTACCTACTTCAGCGATGCTTGCATTGTTGTGTTCCGGTTTGAAGAGTATGGGTGCTGGGGCAATTACACGAACATGACACTTAGCACCGACATGTCTCAGACTGATGAACGCAGTGCAATGCATCGCAAGGCACGTCTTCAGTGGATGTGTTCAGTGAGGCAATGCATCGTTATAGGCAGTGGTTACGGCTTAACATCAGGTGGGCTATCGGCTTGTTCAATCATTTAATTGTATCGCTTAATGCCAACAGAAACTGGTGCTCGTTAGCACTAAGAAGGTATACCCACCACGTAGGTAGGTATACGCCGGAATTATTAAACACTTTGCATTGCAAATGGCTTAATTTATTCACTGTCTTAACTCCTAACTGTTCATAGCTGGCAGTTTGTTTTAGAGGTAGTGTTTGCCCGTGGATTCACTCACGAAATAAAACTTAGTCTTTGCCTATCGTAGGTCTAACTTATTACTTGGCGATAAACACAATCTCTGTGTTATAAAAAGTTAGAGCATTTAGATATTTAAAAAAAATGGTCTTACGTAATCAGGACATCATGGCAACTTGAACTTGTACAAAAAAAAAACTTTTTATATTAAATTACTTTTTATATATTAAAACTTGTATTGTAAAAAAAAAATATTATAATGATAGACCATTATGAATTTAGTTCTTAGATATTTAGTAAAATTACAAAAATTACTTTGACTTCTTGACCTTATTAGAGAAATATAGAAGCCTCTAAAACAGTTTCAGTGATCTAATCTAAATAAACTGTTGAACACACTTTGATGTAATTTTTATGTGTTTATGTGAGTTTCTTAATAAACAATGATGAATCTTCAGGTCCGGTGTGGTTCCATTGAAGGTTTAGGCAAACAAAAATAAAATCACATTAAACGGAAGTCATGTCAAAAGCAAACCTTCATAGAAAGTTTATAGAAAGTCAGCCGACGCTTTTACGATGTGTTTTGAAGAAAAACTTCCGTAATGTAGGTACCAGATAAGAGATAGTCGGTGATTTTAATTATTCCCTGTCCGTTCTAGCTGTTACTTTTTTTTTATGAGAAAAGAGATGAAACAAGCGACTCACCAGACACTGAGCTTTCTAGTTTACCACTGTGGCGACTAGCTACAAGTAAGTAAATCGGGCTGACGCGATAGTTTTCTGTCCCGCGTCGCCAGTCGTCTCTCCCCGCTCGCACAGTATAAACATTAAACATGTAACTTCGTTGGTGAAATAAATAAGTAATTATGTGGAACACTGAAGTTTATCATTACACCCTGAAGAATTAGTATGAAGATCAGAAGACTCCACCTCAACATATCTAATTACCCTAAAACCACTTTACAAAGCACGTCCACCAAAGACACACCCTCTGTGGGGTGTCCTGCGTCCATCAATAGCTTCAAAGCACAAACACTCAAACTTATGACTGTTCCTTTTTAGTGAAGGAGTCTAAAGGAAAGTTTATTAAAGTCTCTTTGTCTTCCAGATGCAGTCCCCAGCAGCTTCGCGCGTCGAATTCGCGCTGATCCGGTCATGTGGACCGTACTCCTTGCAAGACTAGTGCCTTCATTGAAATAGACCAGGATATACTCTTCAGTCCTCTATAACCATGACTTTCATCACCAGTTTCAATAGTACTGTTTATTCAGAAGACCGATTACCGATTTCTGTTGCAATCAGTTTCATTGAAACAAATATTGCGGCTGAACACAGTCACTACCAAAAACAATTAGATACACAAAACATGATGCAGGAGACACTAGGGGATTTTTGGATAAAAAGTTAGAATCCTCTTTGCAGGAGAAACTTGCAGGGCGTTTTTGAATGAGCCAAAGGTGTCCGTGAAACGTGTAGTCAAAAAATTACCTAAGAAATTTAAATTCTTCTATTTCTATAGGTCTGGTTTTTGTTCAGTATTACTCGATTTCGGTAAGTTCTAGAGAGAGCCTGTGAGCTCACGGGCAAAGCATGGCATGTTAGTGTAATAAAAAAAATATTTAAGTCAGTAAGATTTTATTATTTACTATTATTTTAAAATTATTATACAGTATGGGATTAAGTTAATTGGTTTTATTATGGTTCAGATATTTGCTGTTATATTTTATTCATTTTAAAAGAACCTCTTGATTTATTACCTTTTTTATTATAACTATGTGTATTGGTATGGTACCTAGTGTACCTACAAATAATGTGTTATATAATATTAATAAATATGTAATTACTAATTATTATGTAAATAGTTATTGCACAGAATGTCTTGTCTAAATTATAACTAAATATCTCTTTTATTACTACAAAAAAAATAAATTACTTTCTGTCAAAAAGTGAGGATTGTTTGCTCATGTTTTTTTTTATTAAAACACATGACTGTGTTGCTGTCATATTATTGTTTTTTCAGAAATATTATCTTTAGCTTACACAAAAAAGTATACCATCAACTGAAGTTGATAAGTACAGAGATGATTAGATTAACACATAAAACTTATTAACTATATTTTGCTCAACATGTGAAAGTTAATCGATCGCGTTAAAGCTTTTATAATTAAGATATTTAATTAGTTTAAGATAAAGTCAATAAAAATATTGTAAATAATAAAATTATTAAAATTATTGTCGTGAGATTTTGTTACATAGTATAAAATGTACAGTATTAAATAATTTAATCGATTATGACAACGATGCGAGGAAAAATACTTATATACCTATTTATTTATATAATTTCGTAGCGAATAGTTTTTTTTAAATAAATATGTTTTATTATTCGAAAGCAGTATTTAAAGTATACTATGTAGTTACTCAATTCTTTACAATTTGTGTCAATGAAACTGTCGTTATCGTGTCAAAATACTTTTGAGTAAATCTTGGAAGAATGTGGAGTAAATATGTAGTACTAGTGCTATAGAAATGATGGATTGTCAATCTGTCGAAGTGCTAGTACATACGTCAATCTCTGGCTGATTACAAACCACTACGCCGTAGCACTGCGTAGAGCTGTTATATGCTACGAGATTGCGTAGACCATGCGTAGACCTCGCATTTCAAGACTGGACACTGACAAAAATGTTCGATATATTCCATAAATCCCCACCAAGAAATCCCTGCCAGTGGGAATTATTCGTCGAAAATATGAATAGAGAGTGATAGAGGTCATATTTATAAAGAAGAAAACAGAGTGCTATAAGCACAATGTAAGCTACAAGCACTTTTAATTTTTGTAATTTGAATCTATTTTTTGTTTCCAAAACGTACCCAAAAAACTCTAAATAACAAAAATGATTCGACCAAATAAATGAAATAACAGTTTTTATTTCAGTTATTTTATTTTAAAAATGAATGAAGTATGAATGTACGAATCAAATGTGATAAGTAAATGTAAATCTATATGTAAATATAGTAAAATGGACGTGCCAATGTACTCGTAAAGGATTACATTAATAATTCACATTAAATTTATTGCACTTTACACTCAACGCCGTATTTTAAGTCATTTTTCACGACTCAAATGAACTATGTTATTTTTTTATTATAATACAATTATGTCTAACTTGAGTTTTGTAAGTATCAACAATCATATCTTACAATCAGTAAGATACTGATGTTGACGTTTCTACACTGTCACGATATACCCACAAGATACGATACTGACAGTGGTTAGAACTTCAATATCGGCAATAACAACGTCTAGTACTATAATATAGAAGCTTTTCGCCAATATCGTGTCGGTGTCGTGTCGGTGTCGTGTCGGTGTAAAAGCAGCTTTTAGCATAACATTGTAATAGTACACACTGTGGCTGTGTGGTATGTGATTACCTTTAACTATCAGTAGAATTATTTATATTAATTAACACCTGCTAATGAATTGGCTATTAAATAATGTACTAATCATTGTGGTTACTTTATTTCCAAACAGAAACGAGGTACACTGCGCGGCGACGCTACAACGTTCGGCAGTCGAGCTGACGTTGACGCGCAATATGACTCGAACACGTTACAACTCCTACTTGACTTTCTATTGCTAGAGAATACTTAGAACTAATTAAAATGTATGATAAACGATTACCGGCCCCCGTATCGTTAGCTCTGATTGCTTTCGCTGCCCAGAATAATGTCAAGCGATGTGGCCACAGATATACGAAAACAAGAAGCTTTTGACTGTAAAAAACGCGCTGAAACGCGCTAACGTCACTATTTAGTCACAGAATACCTATGATTTAGTATGAAAACAGTTCAGAAAACCTGCCCAGGCTTAAACAAACATGGCAGGTTTTTATGAGACAACGATTGCATCCCTGATTATTTTTCATACATTTCTAAGGGTTTTTTTTTTCTAGCTATTGTGAATGTCAAAGTTATTGTAATCTAAGCGCTTGTTAAGTTTAGTTTATCACCTTTTGAAGTTATTCTTACAGATGTTTTTGGGTAGATATTCCAATGTTGGACAGGACACCAAGATCTCACCTACTTTTATGTACAAATACACGTCACATTATATTAAGTAAGTATATATTACTAAATCGATAATGTAAGTAAAAATAAAATAAGTATAAAAATACCCTCAAAACTCTATTGTAAATAACTTCTGTGAACGGTTTAATACTATCGTTAATTAAATAAATTATTTTGTAATTGAGTTATTACAATAAATCCTATACCTAGTAATTGTACAGAAATAAATTGAAATATCTGAATGTGAATATGCATTTTATTTTATATCCCAGTTTTATTTATTTTACGTCAAATATGCATTAGCATAGGGCTCATTAGGGTTTCCCATCTGGCCCACTATAAGGCCAACCAGTGGTTTCGTTAGGAATAATTAAGATTTTATTACGATTAAAAATAATTTAAGTACTTAAAAATAAGGATAATTTAGAATAATCTCTATACGAGTACTAGGTAATTCTAAGTCCCAATTCCTCGCGACGAGATTTGCCTCCATTTCTCTTTCAAGTTAAAAAAACAACCGAAGAGCCGATAAGTACGATATTTTTATCTAAATAAATATTTACTAAACAAAAAGTAGGAACGATCCCGGATTTACGCCCTTCAAAGAACATACGACTGTGATCCCCCTCACACAAATCTCGAAAGTCGTATTTCCGATAGTTTTCCTCGAGGAAAACACATTTACATCATAATGATATCGAGATGAAAGAACAATCTGGTTGGTTTCGTACAAATCCGTCACCGTATTATAACGGACCACAGGAATACTTTAGCGATTCCTTTTTCCGTCACTAGTAAACATTAGGTAGAGAAAAATGATTTGACTCTCTAGCAGTCGGTTCGTATAGAACTAGGTTGTCCTCACGATGGAATCTATGTAGATACCATGTTCCTATCACGTACGGCGCGATGTCTCTGAATTGACGGAATTCCTAGTCGGACGAGATACCTATTTGCACTTCCTGAGAGTTATTTAGATCAGCTATATTAACATAATATACTTACGTACTTTGGATCTTCCACGGAACTATTTGTGGATAGGTATTGCACATATTCATTAAGATGTCGGAATTTATTAAATAATCTAAGAAATTTAATGTTGTACTTCTAACCTCTTAAAACTTCTAAGCGCCAGTTTCACACGACCAATCACTATTAGATAACCTAGTAATTGTTATTCCCACTACTCAAAGGTTCGCTGGTAGATAATGCAATTGCAGCACTAAGATCGCCTGTCTACAATACTTTAACAATTGGATAGAAGTAACATATTTCGGCAAAGGATTCCGCAAAGAACACCGATTCACAAGATAAAGAAATACGTGTTATTTGTTTACCACATCACTAATAGATACTTTACTTAAGATATTCTTTGTGAAAGAGTGTGTTTTAGCAATCGGTGCTCTTTGTGGAACACCTAGGGGCTACAAAAATCTTAGTTTCTTTGACTTGGCGCTTGCAAAGTTCCTTCATGATGGACATTCGCTTTTCAATTCTCTAAAAACAATCCTCGGTTCCAAAGCAAAGTACAAGTTTATAGTATTACTAGTAGTTGGAGCTTCGCCAGCTTGTTGTCTTGGAATTTTCTAGATTTTTTTGTAAATTCTCATCTAAGAATCTCTTTAGTTTTACTATCCGAAGATACGTATCGGATATTCCGTGTGAGGCGTCGCATGAATAAATTGTAGCCCTTCAGCTCGGAGGCATGCGGGCTGTGCGCTGTGCGCGGTGCGATGGACGGAGGCACTAGTCCACCTGCTTTATTCAAAGTTCTTTAAGCTTTTACTTGTACAATGTACAGTCAGCATGAAAAAATCATCTATCTTGTTCTTAAATATATAAAACTCTTTTGAAGCTGACTGACAATCAACGCCTCGGGTGACAGCTAGTCATTTATAAAGGATTATTATTTATGCACTAAACAGCGCCCATTTAATAGGGTCTTAAAAAAACACCGCTGAAGCTGAATAAGTCATATTGATTATGAATGCAAAGCCCTGATTTTTTTTATCCTAGTAATGCTTTTAGGTCAAGTTTTTTACTTCCTTACCTACCATAGATAGCCATATATCAGTACTAGCCGTCTCCCGCGGCGTTGCTCGCGTTTTAGACCTTTTAGAGTACGACTTTTCAAAATTCCTTTCTTAGTGCGGCCCTACACTATATAAGGATCCTACCCTCCAAATGTCATACCTCTAGGACTTATAGTTTAGGCTGTGCGTTGATTCTCTGTCAGCTTCAAAAGAGTTTTATATATATTGATTAGAATATCTTAATAAATAAATGTTTGTAATTTTGATGTTGACTGTACTATACTAAAAGAATGTATTGTGAGTTTGAACACGTCGTCGGTATGTACAATCAACTGCACCAGTGTTACTCCACTGGAATGAAAGTAGAATGAAAATGAGAAAAGGAAACTATTTAATAAATAAATAAATATTCTTGGACATATCACACAACGCTCTCTAGTCCCAAACTAAGCAAAGCTAGTATTATGGAAACTAGATTACTGATATAATACTTATATTGCCTTATATACATTTTTTTTGTAAATATACCTACATACTTATGATACAGTAACACCCACACACAGAACAAACATCTATGTTTAATAAAATAAAGTATTTTGAGCCTCTCTATCCTCCTCTGTATCTATACAGCCATGTGCTTGGACGAATTCAATTCGTCGCTTTCAGCTTTTTTGTAACATTTTAGAAACTAGCTAGAACCATTCTGACAATCTAATCTAGCCATTCTGTATATACAATTATAGCAGTACCTAGTATATCTGTAATTTGCTGGTGGTTTTTGATCACCCTGTAGACGTCAGAAACACAAAGGCGGCGGAAAGGCCTTGAACTTACGTTCTAATGATTTCGAGCTGTGACATTTCAGAATAAATTAATAACAGAGTGGGCAGACGTGTGCTTTCAGCACTAGTTTCTATACGAATAGACACAAAGAACGGATAAAAGCAAGCTCGTATGAGTTAGTGGTCAACTCTGGTGACGGAGTTTTTAGGCCGGCTTAAGCCTTACGCCTTGCTTTTTTGGTGCGGAAAGTGGAATGCCTTAATCATAGGCCTCCATCATGGCTTAACAGCTAGAGCCGGGACCGACGGTTGAACGTGCACTCCGAGGCACGGAAGCGCTCAGATGTAAATGCCACAAGTGGTCACCCATCCAAATAGTGGCCGCGCAGAACGTCGTTTAACTTGGGAAATCGGTGATGATTACTAAGCAAGCCGGCGGGCGGTTACTTATAACCAAGCATTACCTCACAGAGCATGTGCGGATAGTGGGTTATTCCCTTCGAGCTCACCGGCTGGCCCACTGGTGGGGCCGATGGGAAAAAAAATCCCAACGAGCCCACTATGCAAATGAGTGGGCTCAGACTAATGTTGCTCAAGAAACTCGTGCTAAGAGTGTAAGTTTTTACTGAAGTATTATGCTTTGCTCAATATACAAAAACAGAAAATAGCAGGCAAGTTGTGTTTGAAAATTTATTAACCTTCTGCGGACTGATACGCTGAGTTTTTTTATAGCTTAGCTATTTTTCTATCTCGGTAAGTTCGAGTGCAGCAGCTTACGCACACAAACATACTCTAACCCTCTTCGTGAAATAGAACAACTGATACTAAATTAAAAAAAATATGATCGTGTTAATGAGTGAGAGTTTTGCTCGTAGGGTCCTGTAAAAAAACCCAAATTATTTTATTGTTTTGCCAAGCAAAGTCGCGGGCGTCAACCATCTAAAGGTAACAGCACTGAAGACTCAAATAGATAGTTCTAGTAATAGGATTCCTTCTTTTAAGAATCGTCTTTGTAAAACGATCACCGTCATATTGACGATTCTAAAATAGCAGGAGTAAACTGGTGAAAATATTCGTATTTATTTTGTAGACTTCTTTCGATATGTTGGTAGGAAACGTCTGAAAAGGGTAGTCAAAGACACGTCCAAGACATATGAAACTCCGTCCGTCAGTCACCAAGGCTTATTTCCTCAAATAAATACTCAAACACAGGGAAATATAAAACGTTTCCTTTATCCATATATTTTTTTGTATAAAAAATAATAGCGCAGAAAAAGTATTTAGTTCGCCTACACTCAACTTATCAGGGCATATTATTACGGGCGCTGTACAACGGTGGCCGCGTTCACGAAGCTACGCAACACCGTTGCACAAAACAACCAATGTGATGATAAAAGACTGGTGCCCTATAATCACGTTCGCGGAAGAGGACACAATAAATACAACACAGTGTAAGAAAAGTACGTAGGTTAACTTAATCAGTGCTAGTAAAATTCACTGAGTAGCATGCGGGGAAGTAAAAGTCGGACTGGTTGTTTCAATTCGAAGAAAAAATCCAATTAATACCTACAAAATGAAACACGTGCTGTACATAGCTGGCTAACGATAATAATTCATGTTCACTGACTTATAAATATTTTTATCAATACTATTATTCGTTCGCTTCGCTCACTCAATCGATTGTGATCTACATACTCGTACCTCTCTAGCAACAATCTTTCTAACTTCGTTTAAATAAAATTCTACGTTAGTTTTAAATGAAATTCTACTGCGAGTGCCTAAGAACCTCTATGGTGCGGCTAGCAACACACCGAAAGAAGTGCTGGTTCAATTTCCGTGATGGAATATGCCTTGAATAAAATAAATTAACCAGGCTTTCGTTATAGTAGGTACAGCATGCTATGGCGCTAGAAAATCTTCTACTAGGAAGTCACATTTTTGTGATTATCGGGTGGTTAGTTTTCCCACTGCTTTGACCACACTGTGTCTGAATGCGCAACACAGTCGACTGCTTCCAGTAGGACAAAGAAATAAAATATGCACCTGAATATTTCAACGAGCAATTTTAACTCGATATCGTCTCCTTTTCCACGCTGATAGTGGGCATTTTCACAATTTTATATGTCAGTAAGTAGTAGCAAGAAAGAAAGCTCGTAATTATGAGTTAGTGGCCAACTCTGGCGACGGAGTTTTTAGGCCGCCTTAAGGCCTCCATCATGGCTTAACGACGGACTATTCCCATCGAGCCCACCAGCCGGCCTACCGGTGAGCCAGATGGGAAAAAAAATTCCCATCGAGCCCACTAATTTGCATAGTAAGCTCGTTCGGATTTTTTTTCCCATCTGGCCCACCAGTGGGCCCGTAAAATTATCATAGAGATACTGCTAGAGCCGGGACCGACAGTTGAACGTGCCTTCCGAAGCACGGAAGCGCTCAGATGTAAATGCCACTATCGCTCACCCATCCTAATAGTGACCGCGCAGAACGTCGCTTAACTTAGATAATCGATGAAGATTGACTAAGCAAGCCTAGCCACGTTATAACTACGTTAGGTAATGTTTACTTAACGTAGTTATAAATTGCGGTAACATTTTGATCCTCACAATGGCCGCGGGTAATTTTTCCTTATTAGTGAATCTCTTCATTCGTCCCCCGTCTTTGTCTCGTGTTCCGGTGAAATTACGCGATTTTTTTTACCCCAAATTTCCTTTTTCTTAGCGCAACCACGGTATTTTAAGTAATATTTCACACTCAATAAACTCAGAACTTCTAGCTTCTTAGTATACTTCATATAGGTTAAGTTTTTTAAAAAAAATTATCGTTTTAAAAAACCACATAACTTATTTCGCACTAAGGAAACCACAAGGTGTGTAAGGATAATACTACATGAGTCTTAACGTCGATAGCCTTACAGTTAGCTTAGCAATAAGAGAAAATCTAAAACACCAAAAGATCTAACAACCTTTTTAGTACATAAGTCGCGTCCACTCTCTAGCAAAACTACTAATATTATATGCACTAAATATAGCTACAACTGTGTCTTGAAGCTACAGATCTTGAATAACGTGTCAAAAACGTGCTACCTACAATCCAACTCTAAACTATATTCTAGGACGTTAATAAAGTTAAGTATATAATATGTGAGTGAATGGCTGACGATACGGGTGTAAGACGGGGTGATTACTGGGACGTACTTTGTAAGCGTTTTGTGGAGACGGTATATATAGGTAGGTACCTCGGCGCGCGATGTCGAAGAGCACGCTTCAAGCACTTTGCCTAAAGCTGTCCGGAAAAACTGTATTTTATTGTAGGCAATTTGTAGCTCGCTGATTGTTACAATCTACAAATTGTTGGAAGTTTGTTTAAAAAATAAACCGTAAAATATTGGAGTCACAGCTCAGTTGGTATAAGCTCTGCCTTCCGTGATGTGGGTCGTGAGTTCGATCCCCACTAATAACATTTGTGTGGGGCAAACATAGATGTTTGTTTTATGTTTGCGTGTCACTTCTATCCCCATTAAGAACAAACATTTTTTGTGTGGGGCAAGCATAGATATTTGTTCTATGTGTATTTACAAAACAAATGTACCTATTTATTGTATCAGCAATCTAGTCCCCATAGCTCCGCTTAGTTTGAAACTAGAGGGCGTTGTATATAATGTCCAAGGATACTTATTTACATATAATAAGTAAGTTGTTTTTTGGACAATAATAACAGTAGACACGTAGACACTAGCCAATCATAACATCTGGGGTTTTATTCTCAGTTCGGTAGAGATTGTAAGTATTGAAACACTTTACTCGATCAAGAACTTTAAGTTGTTTTAGCTGTCTTGGGAGTATTATAAGTTTGACAAACAAGTGGACGATCACTTTAAAGTTCAGTCTTCTGTTACAAATGTTTAGATGGATAATCTTTGTATACTAACATTACTCCACTTTGTATAATAACAATATTAACTGACGCTATTATTTGACCATATTTTGTCAAAATTATTGATTGACATGACTCTACATGACATTGTTCTTCTTCCCTTCGTTAATGGCCTCTGTCCGTCATTTCGACAGACAATTTTGCCAATGTCAAGTGATATAATTGTAATAATATAAGTCAAGTCAAGTCATTTGTCAAGTCGGCTGTCGTTTGTTTTGAGAAGAAAATGGTGGATTTTCTCTTCAAAACCTAACACGAATTTTCACATTCAGAAAAACCACTTTACACACATTTATTCCAATGGCTCACACTTTATGTTACGACCTAAGTATTATTGGTTAAAATTCCACCAAAATTAAACAACAATACTCACAATAACACAAGAAAAACTATTAAAATAAAAGTGCTATGTGTCGTTTCAAAAAATGTCAAAACTCGTGTCCCTACATGACATTGTGGCAAACCGAGTAGTATAATTCAATCTGACATTTCATTTAAAACAGCTGACTCTTTCTAACTCGTCTTACGTTGTCTGCTGTCTCGTTTTAATATTCTATCTTCCTCATTGGTCTTCTTCAATCGGTTGTATAGTGAGATAAAGCTTTATCCATATTTGCAAATAGCTAGTGGCCATTTTGAAAAGGCTAGACTAAGAAAAGAGAAAAGAAATCTAAAAAGATCGAGAAAAGGCTAAGAAATAAGACTTTTTTGTTATCAGGGTCAACAAAAAGTAAGGTTCTTATTTTTCTTCGAAGTAAAAAATATAGGCACTGTTATTTATTTTAACAAATCTTTATTACGATTCAGTGAACAAGGCTAATAAATCAGGGCTCAGTTCCGCCAATTTCTAATGTCGAAAAAAGTACGTGTGTCTCTGTATAACAAGGTCTTTGAAGCAAATTGTCATTTTATCAAAAAGACATTTTAAAAAAGTCGGTTACAAAGTAGGTACCTACCTACAGTCACTGACGTTTTACCTAGAATTGATAGACAGAGTTTGTGATATTCTTCTGTTTGGAGATCTCAACAGTTATATAGGTCTCTAAGGGCCGAATACTGAAACGTCACTCAAATATAAACACTACTTAAAATTGCTCTGCTTCTGTTTGACATTACTCATTTGTAAGAGATGGCAATAATTTAAGTATAAACTTAATATAAGTAGCCTTTGAGTTTTCGACCGTAAGCAGGTTTTAATAGCGCTTTTACCGAAAATAGTACAAGATAGCCGTCGGTTGGTTAGCTGGTCTCTATAGGTCCAGGAAAGCCAAATTCTTGAAAAACTCTGATTTTTTTTTCTATTTAGTGTTTCTCGTGTATCCCCTGTAACTCGTGACGGAATAATTACACTGTGTTTTTTCTTTTCCATTGATAAGCAGTGCCTGGATCACGAATAAATGTGACAATCGCAAACGTATCGTAACGCTAGCGTATCCGAGATACACTGCGCGGTGACACTACAACGGTTGGCAGTCGGGCTGACATTGACGCGCAATATAACTGGCGACTGTCAGATTTGTTCGTGATAGAGGTACAGATACAAGTTCGATCAAAAGAAAAAAAACACGGTGTAACTATTTTAAGCTTACATATTGATATTTGACAGGCGTCATGGCTCAGTCGGTAGTAGCTCTGCCTTCCGTGCTGTGGGTCGTGGGTTCGATCCCCACCGAGAACAAACATTTGTGTGTTGTAAACATAGATGTTTGTTCTGTGTCTGGGTGTTTCTATGTATTATAAGTATGTATTTACAAAAAAAATGTATGTATGTATTCTATCAGCCATCTAGTTTCCATCGTACAAGCTTTGCTTAGTTTGGGACTAGAAGGCGTTGTGTTAAGTGTCCGTGAATATTTATTTATTTATTCTTTCTTTCCACATACAATTAAATATTATTGCAAATCGTTATTCAAGTTCTGAAAAATACATCAGAGTTTATAGAGCTATGTATTACTAGCGTCAACTAGTGATCACTATGAAAACCAAAGCATAGACCAAAACTAGCCTATAGTATCTATACCGTACATAATCTAGATCACAGCTCATTATGTGTACCGTAAAGCCTAAATTGTGACCTAATTACCAACTGGATAGTGGTTATTAGAGTACATAATTGTATTATGATAGGACGCTGATGTTATATCCTCTGGACAGTAAATACTCAAGTACGTAGAAACTAAATGGATTTATCTTTTTCAGTTTGAGGCTGGATATAGTGGATACCGCTGTAAAGAATGTCCACAAATATTTTATATTGAATTATTAAACCACACTAAGTAAGTGCATAGGATGATCTATATGCATACTTAGAAGAGTAGAAAACTACGTACAACTACTACAAAAAAATCACAATATTATTACTTCCGTAGAAAATCATTTGTTTGCAGCTTTAGCACTTTATTTTAACCAATTTTTTTTTTTAATTCTGTGCATCTAAAAAGCGCATTAGGTTCATGTGCACTAAAGATATCAACCGTTTAAATATACAAACAATCGTTTATGTAAATTTTTTTTTGTTAATTGTGTGTTTTATTTTTATTTTGTATTGCAAATAAACATTTTGTAATTATTTATTTAAAATATTGTGTGCACCGTGACCTAAACACCATATAACCTTTGCTCAAATGTTAAACGTCAGATTACAAAATCAGGTTTAGTAACTCGATATTCGAAACTTCGAACTCAATATTGTTTAATCAAAACGAGGAGTCCATAGATTAGTATCTCCACGGTCCAGGCTGAGCGATCGAAAGCGGCCGGCGGCAAATGGATGAGATGCGAGAAAATGAGAGTCAATTGGGCTGAAATATTGGGAGATGGATCACTGAGTGCCAACCAGCTGCTGCTAACAGTTCTTGCACTAATGAGGTGTGAGCACCGTGCTGCCAGAGCGCCAGGTGTGGATTATATAATCAGATTACGAATACTTCTCTATTTTCGAGGATATTACTTTTTGTATATAATAATTTATAAGTTTAAAAAACTGGAAAAACTGACTTCAATTTGATACGCCTTTATCATCAAATGATAATGATGATGATGGCAGTTCATTGAGACTCTTCTATTGATCGTAAACACCACAGAAAAGCAAAATACGCAATGTCGTGTACGTGTACGTGGATGACGTGTTTTTTCCAGTTATTCTTATTTAACTGCTTAATTACAGAACCGATTATGATAAAAAAATTATGGAATCAATCTGGAAGTATACTCTTTCAGATAAAAAAATAATTTATCAAATCGGTTCATAAATGACGGAGTTCTGAGGTAACAAACATAAAAAAAAATACAACCGAATTGAGAACCTCCTCCTTTTTTGAAGTTGGTTAAAAAATAGTTAGTATTTTTATGTTTAAAGGCAGGAAATATCAATTATTATTCAACGAGTTCCTTCCTAGAAGCAAAATAATTGTAAAGAAAACACCCAGTACAAATGTTAAAAGAAGTAGCTAGAACTGACTTAAAAAGCTCACTAGTCTAGAAGACAGAGCCAGCCGAGCTATAAAATTATTAATGGGCGTAGGTCGGATAGCGCGATAAGTCCACAAAAACTGGTCCGCATATTTGTGGGGTCACCATAACTCACGGGAGATAGGCCTCGCTAGATTGGGTGTCAGATTCCAACTCAATTCATGGAAGGGGAAGATTTGGCTCTATTCTTGATTCATCTTGCGAATGTTTGACATAGTAACATGAGAGTTCAATATTTTTAGGTGATATTTTTTTTCCAATTTATCTGCGATCTGCTTCTTAGCCATAATCAGATTGATTCATGATATATATGAACATATAGAGGAATATTGGGCAAAGGCCATTTTGCATAAAATATTCATAAAAACTTATTTATAAGCGACCAACAATTGAGTTGAATGGAAACGTAGTACTAGTTAGATACCCGCGACTTTGTTCACAAGAACTTAAATCAGAAATTCAGTTTTGGGTTTTCCGTACAACTATACTAAAGCTGGAAGTTACTCGTTTAAGTTTAACACTGTCAACGTTATTCTACTTACACGATAATATCGAAGGTCTGAATTCTATACTCAAACATGCTTTCACACCGTGTTTTTTTTCCCATCTGGCCCGACAGTGGGCCGGCTGGTGGACTCGATGGGAATAACCCGTGCTAACGACATTTTTGCTTGAGCCACTAACTTATCCGTATTATGTCGGTATCTGGCAGTGTAAAATGTCCTAATTGATTACTCCTAGCAGCACAGTTTGTCAGTCAATCACGAACCATTTTATTTTATATATAGTGAAGTTTATGTAGATTTTGTAACAGTGATCCCGTTCTGAATAATGGACCACTTGTTTAGTCCATTAAGGAAATATATTTTAAGATATGGTCACCGTATATTTTCATAAAGGATCTTTCATACTGCATTATAAAGCAACGCGCCATGAAGCTATAATTTAATAGACAATCTGATGTTCTCACTCACACGCTTTCTCATAAAAAAAACACTAACATTAAAAAATCCCGGTGATGGCATTTGGATGGGTACCTTGTCTACTAATCTGACAACTACTCGTACTTTTGCAAGGGTCTAGTCGAAAATCTAAAAGCTATACCCATATATTACCAACCGACCAACCACGCTGTCCACCTAGTTGGACTGTTAGTATATATATTTCTTAACCGACAAACTTACGCGGAAATACCTGGACTTGTGCCTCATACAACACACACACTTCTCAAGAACCAACACTATGTAACCTAGAGTTAGTTATTCCCACTGAAACGAAACCCTACCTTTCAACTTTATTAATAACGGTTGTGCGTCACAGAGTTTGGAACTAGGGCTCAATAATAGTTTCTGCAATTAATTACCAAATACCTTCTCCTTGTAACACAACCTCTGTGTTAATAACTTGCGTTCAATTTTGTGCAGGGTCCATAAATTGTGTAGTTTGCGGACATCGATAAGAGTCGATTTATGCAGAACAGCGCCGAGCATACCGGGTGGACAGTGTGGACACCCCAACTACCCATTAGGGTGATACAATATTTTTAATAGGAAAATCAATTTGCGTGAACTGCTTGCGGATGATCATTACAAAAGACTTTACAATTTTTATCAAAATATACTAAAAATAGTAATGATTGCAATCCTCAGTGTAGAGCTCTGGAATGATTCCCTACCACTATACTCTTTAGTATATCACCAGTATAGTTGCTTATCGAATGTCACTAGGAATTCCTGACTCAGTGGTATAATAAAATTAACGCAAACTCATATTGAGAGATGGGATTTTAGTATTTTTGGTAGGTTCAATTTCTAGCTCGGTTCGTAACAGGGCAACATTTTGAATTGCTTTATAAACCTCTAAATAGCCTAACTAAAAAGTGAACATTGATTATTTATTCGGTAAACCATTAGGATTACTATAATATTGTTATATCTAGGTACTCGTAACTCTAAGTACCGTTTCTTCGCGACCAAAGCCTAGAAGGATGGACAAGAAAGTAGGATTGGATGGAATAGTAGTTCTATTTGGAATAATCTACAAAATGTTCGATTACTCAGTCTAACAATTCGGAATATTTGTGTCCAAACAGTTAGATATTCGAACTACCTTCTGTTCTTGTTTGATCCTTCTTACAAAGAATTTTACATTAGTAAGTATAATTATTTGTCTGTGGTTTATTAGTCCTAGTTTGTAGATTAAAAAGTTTCGTAAAGAGCACTTCCGTCCCGCGGGTAGTTGAGTGGCCATTGTACTCGGTGCTTTGTCCCGGATATCGCAGTTTGTGGCTCCATCTCTGATCCTTCAACTACTTAAATTAGCTTTGAATAGGCTGTGGAGGGTCCATTAGAGTTCCGTACTTTAATGCTAAAACAAATAACCATAGACATTCTAATAAATATTATCTTTTTAACCGAGTTCAGAAAAGAAGGAGGTGAAATTCTGTTATAATTTTTTATTTATTTTTTGTATTATTTTATAGACGCCGTATAAAACTTAGATAGTTAAGACGTTTATTTCTCATTAAAACACACATCAAAGTTTACTAATAAAATAAAAGGGCAATACTTAGTATGAACTCAAACAAACTAGGGAGACAAGTATCTAAAAAAAAAACTTGGTTCTTACAAGTAGATAGAAGAGTTGTGAGAAATTGATATTGGTACGGAACCCTTAGCCCGAAACCTACTCGCACTTGTTCTTATACATTTTTATTCAAATACTTTTAGTAGCGATCTCTTTTGTAAGTTTCTACAGAGTGATTACTGAAAGGCAACTCTTTCATTACATAAGTACTGAAACTCAAAAAGTAACTAAATAGAGTACTCTTAGTAATAAAAGTAGATTAACAAATTCAGTTAGTATTACAAATTGTATTTTCATGTGTTCTCCCTTAGACACCTCTATTAAAAAAAAAAAACAGAAACAGCAGATTATCAAACTAGAAGAATGAAATAGCGACTTCATATTACGTTCGCGGCATTTTACAAAACTCTTTAATGCTTTTGTACTTTCGTAAGCTTTTCATATTATTATTCGTAAAAAGTTTTGTAATCTGAGAAATCGTATTCAAGGCCTTCTGAGTTATTTGCGTTTCGTTGAAATTCTTTTCGGAATGCTTATCAGAAATACTTCTGAAGCCATTTTACCGAATAACCGAAATACGCGGAGAACAAATAAAATTAAATGCTTATACAGGCTGACTCAGAAATTGATTTCAGCCAATGACCTTCTGTAAAAGTCTTTGATTTCAGTGGCTTTAAGAAGATGCCTTCAAACGACGGCTATATAAAGCTTTACCTATTTTCCGACATTATATTATAGCACAGATCATAATCTATACTAGTACTAAAAGTGAAAGGAAAATTAGGGGTTTTGTTATCCATAGACTTAAATGAGAAGGGAAAGAAGTATCATCGTAGTTATGTGGAGTGTTATTACGCGAAGAGAATGAACAAGCAATAACTCTAACATAAAAATATGCTCAAATTACCAAAATGGTCTAAGACATCATTTATACTCCTAAAACCTTTGCAATAACATTTTTCTTTTATTTTTATAATACGTGTGACTCCCACCATTTTTTAAAGTTGGTTTATAAAAGTCGATTGCTAAACTATAAAAAAAAAAAATACGACAGGAAAACATTGAAAGCAAATGTACCTATTTTTGGCCCTGCCTGAAAACCAGCGCTGTTCAGCAAGGTGGAACCATCTGCCCTGTTAGACAGCAATAAGCTGAGTCGGGACCGATTTGGCTGCATACAGCGCGGGACGAGACTAGCTAGTAACCACTTGTTATGTTAGGTTACCTATAGCTGTTTCTTAGCTAGTACTATTTGTTTCTTGTAGGTATCTATAAGTTTGCTATACTTTCTACGTCCGGTCTGTATTTTTCTGTGTATGTCAAATAAACTATCTATCTATCTATCTATCTATCTACCTACCGAGTTATAAAACAGTACGATACAAAAGCTTATAATACGCTTACAAGCTTTTGTATCGCGCTGTATCATAACAAAGCGCTATATATACAAAGCTTATGAAACATCCTGTATAGTGTATACCCGTCGCCACCGCCCAGCTAGTTACATAAGAATTTTCATTTCAACATCGCACGCAACAGACAATGCTACAAACATTCTAAAGAAAGCACAAAGCTGCTCTTTGACAAGAGCTATCATCATAATAAAACCTATTCCGTAGAACAAATTGCTGCAACACGTTGAATAAAAGTTAAGAATAATAATATTTTATTGCATAACGTGTGCACTTATAGATGTTAGAAATAACTTATAATAGAGCCAGTAGTTTATCCGTTTCGGACGTACAAGATTATAATTATTAAATTTCTACTTAGAGTAATTAAATAATTTTATTATTTAAAACTAAACAAATCGGTTTGACAGAATTTACTTATCTCACACGCTTAATCACTAAGAGACACCCAAGTAGTTAGTTACACTCACTTTAACATTGTTTTTGGTATGTATATCTATTACTTAATGAGATAAAAATATTCAGTTAAATTTTTAAGTATGTTTTGTTTTTATTGTTAAATTTTTAAGTTTTATTTGGAAAAAGAATTATCATCATTATCAGTCAGTAGAAGTCGATAGTTGCACATAGACCATTGAATTTCGCTTGGCAGGAGAGGCAAAGTGGGCTGGCTTGGCATGGCGGCTTTCAAGGCTTGCTGGCTTGGCATGGCATGGCGAGGCTAGGCTGGCTGATAGCATGGCGAGGCATTACACATAATAAATAAATATCCTCTTTTTAGTAAAAATCATGTTCATAACTATGATAGTTTCGAACATAATTTGAATTGGATTAATTGATAAATGTGTAGCGCCATCTATCTCGCTACATGAGAACTATCCTAGATCGCGCAAACGAAGTTATCACGGAGTTTGAACATAAGTAATACTACCGAATACCATCCATTGGTCCTCGGACCCCGAGCCAAAGGTCGCTCGGCGTGGAAGATCTACCTTATTCGTAGGAGGACACAATATATCTTACAATGTTCTCCTCAATTGTGATTAGCTAGAGGGGCAGGAATTGTGTGTTTTATGTTACGTGTTTTTGATGATACGTGCCTTTTACGAGACATCACACGAGTCTGCAGTCGGAATGTGTAATTGCGCAACTCTTTCGCGAGTAAAATATTGCGGTTTGTATTCGGAAGTTTTTATTAGTTTATTCTCGTTTTGGAAGTGAATGCGGCGAGCAATTACTTAAAGTGATATTTATTATTGGGTAGGGACTGCGGTACAGTTGGAACTTGCAGCTGTTTTCATTATTTGTCATAGTTTGCTCGCTGTTTGCGGGAAAGATGTAGATACGATACACTTCGGACACCCCTTAGCCCTGGCCATACCCCTGGAGGTAGATAGATACGTGCAGTGATGAGAATGCATATAGTAAACTAGTTATTCCCATCGAGTCTACCGGCTGACTTACTGGTGGATCAGATGAGAAAACAAATCCCAACGAG
This sequence comes from Eulithis prunata, assembly GCA_918843925.1. Taxonomy (NCBI): domain Eukaryota; kingdom Metazoa; phylum Arthropoda; class Insecta; order Lepidoptera; family Geometridae; genus Eulithis; species Eulithis prunata. The sequence continues at coordinate 232,595 of OU974014.1, read as the reverse complement.
CTCACTATGCAAAGGAATTGCTTAGTAGGCTCGAATTAACTGGTCAGTTCGATGGTCTGCTTCTTGAGGAAATAGCAGATATATTTTTAGCTATGGTTTATCTCTATAATATTAATGTAGGTACCTAGGTACTGGTAAATGGACGGCGGGAAATGTAAACTTTTTCACTGACCTAGCCGTTGGCCGCCTTTTTGTTTGTTAACTGAACACGTGGAGTAAAGTTTTTTAGATGTTTAAAAGTAGTATCATAGTGAAGATTATATTTTACACAAAATTCAAAGAAGCATTGTCTAATTTGTAAACAGCGATCGACAACTACTTAAAGCGAGCGGTAACAAGCTCCTCCACTCCTTTGTCCGAGCACTCGGGACTCGGGCTAGCAAATGCCACGCTTTGCAAACTTCGTCAAGTTTCAAGTTGCGGCCCCTAAATACTTGAACACTTTCTAGACTAAACAGGCAAAGTATTAAGTGGAAATCGATTGCAGGTAAAATGTTCTACTTATTTAAATGTCAAGAGTGAGTGGTAAAGTTCTTTGCCAACTCTGATGACGGAGTTTGTAGGCCTTCATCGTTGCATAACGACTACTAAAGCTGACAGTGGTAACTATCCCTCTTTTCGTAGGTTTGAATTCAATCATACACATATTAGTTTTTAATGAACACTCGTATATTCAGATCTACGAGATTTTTTGCTGGTCAGATTTTGATGGGATTCCACTAGTGTGCAGAAAGTAATCCCTTGGTGCTCCCTTTTGTTTCTTTCATATTGTTTGCGTTTTGCATACCTATTTAATAAAGTCACCTGTAGAAATAAAAACCCGATGGTCACTTTTACAATATATTTAGGTTAAATAATTAGAGATACAAAAAATACATGAACGAGCACTGATGGAGGACACCGAGCAAGAAGCAGAAAAAGTTCAGATGACAGCTACGTTCCGGCTGTCTTATTTGAGTTTGACATACGCTGATGTCTGACCGGTGACACGAAGTTATGTTTATATAATTTATTCTTCAACATTACCCAGTACTTACATCATCTTTTGAAAACATGTCTTTCTTCATTGAAGGTTTTTCATTGCAAAAAACTTTGTAGCTTTTTGAAGTATTGTATAATTTAGAACCTTACCTTTGTCTTATTTACCCAACCAATAAAACCCAAACTATGAACTATTATTTAGCCTCTCACCTCGAGGCGCTTGAAAACCCAAGTATAACCATCCGGTCGGTACCCTTATCTAGAGGTTATAACTACCCCAACGAATGATTAATCTATTTCTAGGTGTCACGTACTTCAACGGGATCTGTTTTCAAGGTTTGGAGTCGCGATTATAAGGTGTGTTTACGGAAAGTTTAACTTAAGGGTCGGGACGGAAACTCAACGTATTCGAGCTACATTGCGCGTCAATAACAGTTTGCGTTGCTGGTTATCGTATTGTCACCACGCAGTGTATCTCAGATTAGATGCGATTGGATCGCAACTGTCAGATTTAAGTTTATTTTTACTTACCCTCTTCTCAAGATTGATTGTTCCCTATCTCGTATTCAAGGTAAATTTCTGTACCAGACTCTACCGTCTTCATGTTGGAGGTGCGGGTAGGAATTGAACTAGCGATCTCTTCTCTAGCGCTTACTTCTAAAACCACTGAAATGTGGTTGAACAGCAGCGCGCAGTGGCGTTTTGTGGAACTAAGTATCGCTACTTTGACTGTGGAATTTGTATTTTTAAACACTTCAATGAAATTTATTCTTGTACTCTTTGTTGTTCTATTGTGTCGTGACTTCTTTAGAAATAAGGGCTATGCATCAAATCGTTCAAAACACAAATCTCGTAAACAAGGGTTCCTTATCGAGTGTTGACAATCCTAGGTCAATATTGAACTAAGTAGTATCGAGAACTTCTGAATTTCAGCGCTCTGTGAATAATCAACCTTCTAACACAAACAATAGAGTTGCAAACAGAAGGAAAAGTTCATAAACAGATATTTTTTTAATATTCTTTGTACTTGAGACCACAGTAGTGTAACGTATACGTATGAAGTACTGCGTTGTCATAGGCAAAGTAACCGGATAATATCAGAAAATATATCTGCTTCTTCAAAATATTCTTGTTTTTTTATCGGTAGACTTGACTTGCAGAGCCATCTATGTCCAAACTAAGAAAAGCTTGTAGATTGTGATGCACAAATGTGGTATATTCTTCTTACCTATATATATATACTTCAGAGCTCATGATACAAAAGTGCAATTACTGCGTCAGCTATGTATACTGTGATTACTTACCTACTCAAATTAATTCAGGAATTAATCCATTTACGGTTAGTTAGGAATCTTAGAAGAGGTTTACATAGAGGGTATTGATTTGTAGGAGCGAGTCTAACGTGTTCAATGTAAATAGACGAGCATTTTGATATTTTCAGTTTGAATTTATAGATCGCTGATATTCTGGTACCACTGGTATTTTTAGTTAGGTTTTGCAAAAAAGAATATCAAATAACTCCACTGCTAACCCCAGGCATTTTGTACACGTTTTTTGTTCTTATTTTTAGATTACTTTTAATAGTGATTTTTTCATTCGTCAACTCAACAAGCTTTGGCAGCGTTTGTCTTTTGTATTAAATTATTATATATTTCAGTGTGAAATTAAAAAATCACTGTAGCTAAAACTACCACCCAAATAACTTACTTCTTGCACTTTTTGCCTCTTGTCTGTTCCAATCTGTGCCAAAAAGAGACAGGAGTAATGTACGTCACGAAGCTAATTTTTAAGATATACTTGAATAAAGAAGCGGTGCTTCGATAACACAAGAGGTGGTTTTATAAACCACTCCAATTCGCTTTTCAAATTGAACATGAATTTTCATTGAAACTTTCAGATAATAATAGTAAACCTTTCGGAAGCAGCTGTTCCAATGAATATAAATCATATCGAGTTCTCGAATGATTCTAAAGTTTTCTTGTGGTAGGTGCTATGAAAAATACTCATATTATTCATATTAGTTCACTCAGCAGAGAAACATTTAAATAAATAAATATTCTTGGACATTTCACGCAACGCCTTCTAACATCAGCTTAACATCAGGTGAGATTGTGGTCAAACGGTTGCCTATATTGTATAAAAAAAAACCCGAACTAAGCAAAGCTTGTATGGAGACTTTGTGATACAAACGTATTTTTTTGTTAGGCAATACTTTGATAATGTATTACGAATTAATTTTGTTTAATTAGTTACTAAGTAGGATTTCCAAATAATTATTAGACTAGAATAAATAAATATCTTACACTGTGATAATCTGTTAAATACATCAGCTATGTTCTGATACCGCAGCTTTGAGATCGTCGGGTGTAAGTATTGCTGACACTGCTGTTGCAGAGTAAAAAGCTGTACGTATTTTCCTATCTCTATCCATCTCTGTACTTGTTGTCAGTTGTGAGTAAAAAATAGACAAGCTCATGAACTACATGTAAATTCTCCGGCTCACCTTCTAATATTTAAGCAGAGAAGAAGGAGCCTTCTCTTTGGATTGATGAGATTCCTCGAACAGTCAAAGGAAAAAATATATAATTGATTCAGCGGGTTTGTACAAATCTCTTTGACACGTCCAGTATTTACTGTTACAAAATAAAAGTTTGGTTTGAGTTGGATCTAGTTCCTAAGTACAAATGCCCACTTTTTGCACTAGACACAGAAAATTCAAACTATTTTAAACGTATTTCACCTTAATGTACTCTTAATTAGCGCACGTTCTACTGAAGCTCCACGTGAAACGATAAGCGTAAGTACGTCTCATCGTTTTGAGATACACTGCGTGGTGACGGAATTATCTGCATGCGACGCACAAGGCGACCGCGCAATGTAGCTTTTTACAGGCCTATCTTCGTGAATTGTATTTCGTAGTAGATTTCAGAATGGAAAATATTTTAACCGTGTGGTTATAAGCGCTGTTGAAAGTGCACGAGCCAGATGCGGTCCGGGATATTTCAGAGTAAGTGCCCACTTCCCGTTATAAAAACACAGTTTTACAGGACTTGTGGTTTTTTTTAAACTGCTATAACGCTTAAACTTACTACGTATATAATACTGCTGTATAAGTTAAGTTGAAAAATAATGGACAAAGTAACTGAAACCTTAAAACAACAGTTTGTTTCCAAAAATCGGTTATTCTATTTTAAAGTGAAGCGTTCAATAATTCAATAATTTCGATAAAACTCAAGTGTCGGCTAAAAGGGTCGTGAATAAAATATTTCACTGAAACAGCCGCGGTCCGTTGATTTAGGTATCATATCTCTGGAAACACGCCTAACTCTCAGGGGCTTGCTAATATTTGAGTTCGTCCTGAACCAACAAAAATTTGAGGCTGGAATTACTGATCTCAGCAGTTGAAGCCAGTTCAGTGGGTCTCAACAATGGGCCCGCAGCGCGCGGGTTCCGCGGCCAAATCTACCGATGAAAAATGAGGTCAGTTTCTCCTATCAATGCAAACCGCTTTCTAGGCATTGTGCATGAAAAAGGCGAAATTATCGAATAGTTTTCACGCCGGTTTGAGAAAGCTTTGTGGATTAACTTAGTTTTTGAGAACCACAGGTTACTTTACGGCCATTTACTTTCTTTACAACACTTTATTGTACGATCACTTTTTCGAGCATGATAATTGTACAGTGAAATATCGCTAAGGGGATTATTGGATAAAAGTTCCAGAAATCCCTTACGCAGGGGACTCACGCAGGGGAAACTGGAATGAGTTCGGAAAAGCACCCTTAACGTGTGTATATCGTGTCGATAGTAGTGTGAAAAGAACAAATGCAGATTCTTCTAAAGGACAATAAACACACCCCAACTCGTAATGTACACATTCGATTTAAGACCTCGATATAACAGTGATCTTTGGAAAGGATCATTCTGGATTGGATTCGTAAAATAAATCTCGTCAATGTTTTTCTTTTTGTCAATCTTTGGGAAATTGTGCTTATTTGTAAGGAAAATGTCTCTATGTAAGATTTTATTTTCGGGTCTACTTAGTTTTTTTCTGTAAATACAAATAAATATAAAATAGTATACTTACTTTAATGAATTGTTTTCTTTGATCGCTTTGTAAGTACTGATAAAAGTGTGTTACTCTAAAACAAACTTTAAAGTATCTTATTGGCTATTGAAGTCGTAAAATGGACCATAATTCTGTCAAAAAACTTTTGGTATCATCTAAAATGAGTAGAAGTTGGTTCGCGGCCCGAGGCCGTTCGACTATCGCTACGGTAAGTGCTACGGCAAGTGCTACGAATATGCTACGAAAGTACTGCAAATGTGCTACGAGTTATTACTAAATTTTATTGAATAAAATGCATAATGCGTCTTTTTACCTTTGACTTTTAAAATACATGCGATGCTCTTTCTTAACATTCATACAGAAAAATAAACACTACTTAATTTGCTTAGATTTCTTGAAAGCACGTTGTATGAAAACGTTGCTCGAATGTCGCACAGAGCTGTCCAATTCTTTAGAAACATTTCAAACAGATTCCGATCTACAAACCCACAACTAGACAATCCGCGTCTTTGTGGCTCCATAAGCTTGTATTCGCTGTTTCTATTCAAACCGAACGTTCAATATACATTGTCAGCATCACAATACTTGGGACAATTTTCAGTCTTTATAATAAAGCCAGAATTTTAAGGCATTTTCAGTTGAGGAAAGCTAAGCAAAGCGTACAAAAAAATTTATTTATTTAAAAAAATAACATAGAACATCGAGACATAATTTCAGCATCAAGAGTATAATCTTGGTAGTATACCGTCGTACTAAATAGTTTTGTCTGCCAAACAATTGCATCTAATTAATACTGTGTCTATCTATCTATGTGTGAAGGGCTTCAAAAAGTAAAGGGATTGTTAGGTCTTCAAATTTAGTTATTTTATAGGTCAAAATATTTGATGTGACAGATTATAGTTGATTTAACAAATCATTAGGTAGTGTAGGGGCTATATTAACCCTAAATATCGGTTGAAATAATGTTGAATCAACTTTTTCGGTCTTTCAGTGCACTGCAGAGCCCCCATTGATAGGGCTATGAGTAAAAATTGGCTTTTTTCACTGCACAAATCATCTAGATAAGAAGCAATGGCCAGATTATTATTATTTTTGCAAGAATAAAGCACAAATTGAAAGCTTCCACTTCTAAAATATGACGTGTACAAGAGTGGCCAAACGTTTGGCTAAAGGCAGACAGGTTTCATGTCTATACTCTGAAGGTAAGACCATGTCCACTTTATAACAAGATATAGAGTATTCTAAAGCTTTGTTGAAAATGTCCGCCTCGAGGCTGACAAGTGGATCCAATAGTGATCCTCTAGAACATAGAATATGCTCCTTGAGTTGTCAATGGTAAGGTTGAAAATTGAATGATAATATGAAGTGAGCTCTTAAATGAATAAACGAATGTAAGTTTTATAAAATTGTGAAGAATATATTCTGAAAAGCAATGTTTATTTTAATGTTTTCCAAGTACCTTGTAATATGTTGCCGAGCAGTAAGCGTTGCGTAAGCTCACAATATGGATAGGTAAGTGTAGCTAATTACGTGTTTCATCTCTTATATAAACATATTATAAGTAGGTATACAACTTGGAAACAGCTCCACTAATTTATACCAAACATGACTAAGAACTATCCCAGATTTGATTATCATATCAGTTATATATGTATATTATGTATCATACTATCAGAATAAAACGCATTCAAATTGGAGCCTTACTCCCAGAGATACGAGGTCACAGGCAAACAAACGGACAGACACACAAAGCCGTAAAACTAATAACATCCCTTCTGGTTTTCGGTCAGGGGTTTATAAATAAACCAGGAAATAAGAATAAACTTCAGAATTACCTAGAATTTATTTTCCCGTGAGATTCTCGTCCTATATTTTTGTTTATTCATTTTATTACATTTGCTATTACATTTTATTCATTTGTTTTGTACAAACAGCAGCTCAATGTTTTCGGAATAGTAACGAGACTCGCTGTTTCATTTATGACCGAGATAAAAGATTTACATACATTTCCATAGGTTTATAATTACCACAGATAGTTTCTACACGGCCTTTCTGACCGGTTCAGGTTATGTAGAAAACAGATAGTCGCTGAATCAGTTACAAAAAACTTGCATTATCTCTCAAGAGAGGCCTGAGCACGAAAACGTGTGACAATCGTAAGCGTATCATCACGATTGTAACGTATCAGTGATACACTGCGCGGTGATGCTACAACGTTCCGCAGTCGAGCTGAAGTTGACGCGCAATATGATTCAGAGCCCCGAGTCTGTGCATTTGATGTAACTTTCGACTCGAGCATAGCACACGTAAAAGCATTCGCAAAGCGAGACATTTTGTTGGGAATTGCACAATTCCCAAATCTCCCGGTAGAGGCGCTTATCCGGTTTTCAAAACCAAAACAAATGCACAGAGTCGGGGCTCGGAGCGGTTTGTTAGATGGGTGCCTCGAACGCATTTTGCATCGGTACATTTTTTCCCTAATCGCATTGCACAGTGTAAATTACATTATACGATACGATACGATTGCGATAGTCACATTTGAGCTTAGACCAACCCCGTCTACACACGTATTGTATTCTCAAGTAGTATACGCATACACGTCTTATCACTGTGATACTATTGTTCGGTAGTCGTCATACGACCGACAGTATTTAATATAATAATATACAAAAAGAAACATCATGATGCGACTATTTGTAAAGAATTTTAATTTAAGTATAATCTCTTTATGTTATTCAAAGAGGTCCTTCTTATGAAAATCCCAAAATTCCAACTTTTAGATTTTACTTCACAAAATCTCAAATATAAAGAACTTAAAGCACCCACTTTGTAAGACTGCTTCAAAAATCGTAAATATATACATCTTACAGGAACTAGTTATCTGCTTTCGACAGAATTGCGTCTGAAGGCTATTTAAAAGGTTTAAGTGGACATACTGACCCTTGCATATTCATAAGATGGACCTCAGATCATAGAGACAAAGAGATTGAGGATTACTAAATTTACAAGACTACCATTTTGGCTCAATTCATTGCGCAGTTAGTTAGTCCGATTGCTATATTTGCCATGGAAAATCAGCAGTGAGTTTTGTATGAAATCTTCAATAGTAGCCCTCCCCCTCCAAACCAGAAATCATGGGTCAGCCCTTGAAATTTGAGGTTCTAGCTAGACAATAAGTGTGACCTCCACACGGACAGAAGAAACTTATAAGAAACACCAGTCAAATTATAGACCCCGTTTAAATCATAGTCGGGCCCTAAAATGCACTAAGATAATTTGAATATAAGTCGCTCTCCACGTAAATAGACTACAAATAAAAGTACAGAAGAAAATGAAATACCTACAAAATGTAGGACAAGTAACAGCTATGTTGGTATAAGCATTCGCTGGGTTATATCCGTGACAACAAACACCTTCGGGTGGTCTAAAAACTTGGCACCATCGTTCAATATATTTTTTAGATAGGAAGGTTGACTAACTTAAAAACTTTCCTCTTTCCAATATTTCGGGAAAACCGATGTCAAAACAAGTGGAAACTACTAAAAAATGTAAGCCTCCGGCCGGGCTTATCGCATGGAGTAATAACTGAACACTTGTATAGAAACGCTATTTTTCTATAATTTGGAGGTTGACAACAATTTATTGGTCTTCATTCGTGGGTTCAATCCCCACTGAGAACAAACCTTTTTAACCGACTGCAATTTTTGTTATGTTTGTTACCTTCGAATTCCATTATTTATAAACCGATTTGAATTTTTTATTTTTTTAAGTTTATATCTCCAGATTGATCTTGGTTGTGAAGTCGGTGTTTCTAGTTTTTAAACGTATAAATAAAAAATATTACATATCCCACAGCAGACTTCTACAGGCTGATGTGATGATGATGATGATTTAGGCCAATAAAATAATCATAATTTAAAAAAGTCCTACTCAAACTAAAAACTGCGTAATTTTAAACTAGATGTCGCCACAAGTAAAATTAGAACGCGCTATCGTTGTGTTCTGTTCAAACGAAGGCGTCTCACTTCAACTCACTTCAGTGGACAGTTTTACCTATTGTACCTACTGCTGGACATAGGCCTCCCTGAGATATTTTTAAGGCATGTACTCATCGTTACTTAGTGACGACGCTGCATGCAATGTGTGTTGATTCGTCCAAACGCAATACCTAATTTCAATAACTTGATAATAAATCTTCAAATTAATAAATCTTAAATTATCTTTTGTTTTACTAACTTAATTCTAGCTACTATTTTATAGTTAAAACCCTGAACAACAGTAATTTAGACTTAGTTTTGATTCTATACGTACAATTTCCTATTCTACAGCGTCTGACCTTTTGATAGGTGTTGTATTATTGAACGGATGCATGAGGTACCGTTTAATCTCGCGGTAAGCTATCTTGAATTATATATCCAAGCTGGTAAGGTTGGCATTGATATGGCAGATTGAAATAGGTAATCCAGTTTTAAAATATTGGATTATTCTAGAAAGAATAGATCATTTTGAAATGAAAATTTGAATAAATCACAGTTTGAACACAAAAGTACGTAAATGATAATGCCATTAGCAGTTCCCTTCCAAAGAATAACCATGTTGAAACTAAATCGAAATGAAAACGCCATGAACAACTTTTGACGCCATGATATTTCTCTATCACCACTATTATTATTTTTAGCTAGGTAAACCAAACAAGCTAAGTTTTCAAACCCATATCCACATGAGAACGACATAACAAAACCAAAATTGCTTTCTTATGATCAAAAGTAGCGAGTGTGAAACGTTCCGGGATCTAGAAATGCAATATGGCGGCTTGGTTCACGAATTAAATTCTCCACTTGCGGATTTTAGTTTCAAATTGTATAAATTGAAGACTTTTGTGTATTTATCTCGTTTCAAAATGCTGTTTAATTCGGCTTCGGATTTTTTAAACTTAAAGTAGCCGTAATTAGTTCGAGATAATGCTAGGCTACAGTTAATTAGTTCAATTACCGGACTGAGGATACACTGCTCAGTAGAATGTAGAGTTACACTGTGCCACAGACCATAAAAACACTGTGGGACCATCCACATTTAAACACCACGTCTCACTGACATTTTGTTTGGACATAGTAGGTAAAATAAAGTAGATGAGTCGCTGCTAATAGCGGTAGCACTTCCTAAGAAACCCCAGATTCCAGCGATGAGCAATCTTTGGAGCCTGCACCAGCCACTTCAGCACAGAATACATAATAACACTTGACCTCCTGCCTAATGATACATCTCGGACTACGAATTTACAACTCTGTATCACAGAAAATAAGACTGAGAATGGTTTGCATTCGTGATCTAGGATACTGTCTTCCCTAGGGCTTATTAAGTAATTTAGAACAGCGACTAATTGTGTAATGCGCCTGTTGGCGAGTCGTCTCTCCGAATTGACTTTATAATTTATTCTGCTGATGTATTGTGGGGAGGAAGAGGGCTGTAAGACAGATAATAAACGTTCATTCCCGTTCGTGACACTAAGTCTCCTGTTGAGAAAGAACTCGTTAAAGCTTTCAAAAGCTTCAGTTAGTACAAGCTAGGCAGAGCTTGTACTAACTGGAGCTTTTTGGCTGCCTAGTTTGGCACTAGAGGGCATTGTGTGAAATGTTCAAGGATACCTATTCATTTATTTAGTAAGTCACAAAGAAAATAACAACTAATACAGTATTTACAAAATACACATGAAACAGTTGAGCTATCCACAAACCGTTGCAAACGATCTAAAGATAGCTCAGTAGCCCTCAGGTCACACGTCACTTCGACTAGACGGCCAGAAATAATTTCAACTTCAACTTCTTGGTTTGTGGCTTTTGTGGCTAGTTGTCACAATTCTGCCAGTGTCGAGTTCGCTAATGCTAGTGTCTTAAACAAGAGGGGAGTGCGGATAAGAATATGGTCAGTGTACAGAGGGAGGTACAACCAAAATTTTGACAATTAGATTGATCTAAAACAAGAGACAGTACAACGTTAATATTAGTAGTTAATAATATTTGAGCTTTAGTAAATAATTGATTTCAGAAATAATTTTGAAGACGTTAGTTAGTCAGGCAGTTGCCATGACAATATGTCAAAAAATTTTACAGGACTGTAAATAAATTCAATTCTACTTTAGAATGTAAACCTACTGAAAGTTGAGTGATCCACTCACCATACGAATGCCAAAGCCTTGAAACAAGAGCCTACTCCAGCATCACGATACAATAAACTTAAAATTCCGTCGTCACTTCGCGTTTTACAACCGAAAGAGCTCTTGTAAGAGTAAGTACGGCTGGAGGTTTTACTGTGTGATAGCAGTTGATGGCTGGCATTAGTCACGGCTCGATAGCGTCTCTTTAGGCTGACGTGACAATGGCTGTCATGGACGAGCGCGCAAATGGGTCAGGAGTCAGGACTCACGCTCATTCATTTGGAGTTTTTGATTTCGTTGACAAACTGCGTCATACATTTAAGCACAGATCATAATTATAATACTATTATACTAGGGGCCGAATACTGAAACGTCACTCAAATTCAAACACCACCTAAAATTGCTCTGCCTCTGTTTGACATTACTCATTTGTAACAGATGGCAATTATTTAAGCATGAACTTAATATAAGTAGCGTTTGAGTATTCGGCACTATATTTTGAGATTCTTAACCGTTGTCTTACTTACCAACTTCTATTATTCAATCCTCGTCATTATTCATGGGATGTCCTATCCAAGCGAGTACATTTTCTATCGAGGCATCTACTTTGCGCACCAAAAATTGCGCACCAACATTTTCCGCACCTACGCCATTCCAGTTTGGCGCACCAATCGATTGCCAAGCGGTTACCTCTGCCTGTAACTGTATTAGATACCTCACAGTGCACGTTCTCTAAATACGTGCCAAGAACGTAATATACTCAGTATCAGTATTTCAATCATTTTTGAGTCTATTGATTCATTTATGTTGTTTTTGTTTAAGATGAAAACAACTGATAAAGTTCCAAAGAGGTTCTCACCCTTAGAACTCGAATACCTTTCCGTTTACGAAACTTATCAACAAAGCTCTTAAAACAGGAGGATGGCACTAGTTTCTGATGCTACCGTATGACTAGCGAGTCCACCACATCCTTCTATTCATTGAGGCTATCCTAAACTGCATTTTCTGGCATTTTCCACTTATAATAAAACTTGATCATTCTACCCATAGTTTTCTACCTAGGTAATAAATATTCAATAAATAAATATTCACGGACACTTAACACAACGCCTTCTAGTTCCAAACTAAGCAAAGCTTGTACGATGGAAACTAGATGGCTGATAGAATACATACATACATATATTTTTTTGTAAATACATACTTATAATACATAGAAACACCCAGACACAGAACAAACATCTATATTTACAACACACAAATGTTTGTTCTCGGTGGGGATCGAACCCACGACCCACAGCACGGACGGCAGAGCTACTACCGACTGAGCCATGACACCTGTCTATATTATATTAGTCAACAAAGTATTTATATTAGTCAACAAAGTACGTACGTCGCTGATGATTGTACAGCGCCACAAACTCGTGCCGGGTCCCTGTCACCGCAAAAGGTACACATTTCCACAATCAGGAGACGGGAGAGGTGTAATTGTTTCGTTAAAACGCGAAACGTGTTAATTTTGCGCCGCCACGGGCACGCCAGGCTTGCCACTGCAAATTGGACTTTATTTCAATGTGAGCTTTATTATCTGTCACTGTAGGTTAGAAATGGTGTAAAAATGCCAGTTCGAAATTGTTACTAACCTGTGGAAAAAACAACCTATTTGTTTTCCAACATCAGGCAGACCTTTTTTAAGATATGATTTTAAGTTGTTTCTAGAAATATATCTATGAGTTATTGTGTTTGCTACAAGTCATAACAATTACATCTATAGGTATTGGTACAAATTTATCCATTCGAATTAAGTATTCTAAAAAAAACCAGTAGAATTCCTCAAATCTCGTCTAATACTTGAGTCGCATAGAAATTGCAGTGCCGACTTCTCCGTTGATATTGCTTCTTTACTGAACATAAATAAAATCACAAGTTTTCATACAACCACAGTCAAACTACGTCTCAGAGTAATGGACGCAGTGCATTGCCTTACAGGGTACGTCCTCATTGGACTTGCTCTGCGATGTAATGCATTGTTATAAGCAGAAGTTACTACTTAACATCAGGTGAGCTATCAGCTTGTTCCATTACTATTATCATTAAAAAAAAACTAATCTTCAGAAGACTTGCACCTCTTCACAAGAAATCACGTAAAAAAGGCGTAAATTATAGACATGAATGGTTTTTTTTTTGTTGAACATTCCCAGGTGGGTAACATTTAGGAAAATTTAAAACGAGTAAAATTGTATACGTTTGTAGTATGAGGTGGTCTGTGGCTCGACATGGCGCAGATAGTATTCACCGCGCGAGATAGCCGAGACAAAGTGGGCGGTGTGCCCAGAGGTGGGCCACAGTGAACATGAACACAGAGAGCCATTTACAAACATTATTATCAAATTGTAATAAACCGAAGACTTTTTTAAAAGCATACTAAAAAATATCTGATTATTTAGAAGACAAACAAGCTTGAGACAAACTTGCTCCAACTCATTAAATAAAAATATTTAATCATACCTAATCATATGAAACCTAATAACGATTCAAAGTGATCAGTGAGATTTTATTTCACATACCCTACATACTAATATTTTAACCACATAGATACACGTTTTTTGATAGATACTAGCCGTCGCCCGCGGCGTTGCTCGCGTTCTACCCTTTAGAGTGTGACGTTGCAAAATTCCTTTCTTAGTGCGCCCCTACACTATATAAGGATACTACCCTCCAAATTTCATACCTCTAGGATTTATAGTTTAGGCTGTGCGTTGATTCTCTGTCAGCTCTGTCAGCAGATGATGATGATGATTGAATATCCTAGCAGCCAACTCTTGTGTTCGAAATACTTTCACCATGCAATGAGGAACATGTTTTACTGAGTATAATCTACACTACACCAGTAAACAAGAGTAAATGATGGCGACTGGTCGCTTTGTGACCCGTTTAGAACTCTTTACTAACTGTTGGTTGCGCTGTGGTTCTACCTCGCTAATGGTACCTTACCTAGGTACAGGAAGATAACACTAGACATAGGATTATACTAAATAGCTCGGGATGTTGTATGTAGTGCCTCTGTTTATACCACCTCTGTGCCGCAGTGGCATACCAGCTGCAAGTCAAGAGGTGCAGGTTTAATTCCACATCAATTTTTACACTAGTCAAAATCCCCACTAGTAGGGATTTCTAGAATATACTATGTTTTTCTGTTAAAATAAGTACCTCAGTATTCCAGACCAGAAACTGTAAATAATTCAAGTTTCATCCAAGTTTCATCCAGCTGTTAAAGTCTTCAACTTTACACGTACGGCAATAATTCAAGATATTTTCCTTTACAACTTTTAGCTTACAATACAAAAGCCATAGAGGGCATGCGATATAATAACAGTAGATTTTCCTGAAAAAGCTTTCAGTTGAAAGAGTACACACAGGCACTTGGTACGACGTATGGCTGTAATTTCCGGTTCGCGGGACGTCTCTACCTACCCTCTTTCCGGAAAATAGGAAATGTCACGTTCTCCTAATTTGAGTCGGTGTGCCCTTCAAGCCTACGCGTTATACTGCCAATGATGGAAGTAGACTATGCTTGTATGCTTAGCGAGCGGATGCTTCTTCTATACGCATATTTATACGAAAATAAATAAGGAGGGGTGAGTGAATATCGCAACTGTTAAAATATTCGCACATTGCCCATCAAAGACCTACATGTCAGGACCGCGAGTGACTGACTTATTGGGCTTACTAGACTCATTAAAGATAAAGATAAAAATGTTTATTGCATAATCTCAAAATTTGATCATTGATCGTAAGCAGGCTAAAAAAACGCTTTTCTGAGTTTGTGCCCGAATTATGCCCCTTATTATCTGCTCCGTATATACGAGTTAGTATTAGTTATGAGTCGCTTATGACTATTAGACTAGAAAATAACCTTTTGAAGCAACGTTCTACAGATTGTCTTCTTTATGTACTCATACAAATTACTGTGTGCGGCTAAGAAAGATTATCTTAGCCCCTTAATTCGTCCTCTACGTATAATCATTTATCCGCTGAGTGTGCGTACCCAAGTGGCTATGAGCCGCTAGTGGGCTAAGAAAGCGCCCCCTAGTGAGCTGGAAAGTGTGTCACGCGACTGGATAATTCCATATATCTGGGACGTGCTGGGAATCGTGCGAGACTTCTCGTACATTGTATTGTTCATGTGTTTTGACGGCGAAGTGGTAAATAAGGACAAGTGTGTTATGCTTCGTGTCTCGTAGGTATCTAGAGACTGATATTCTTGGTTCTTCTGATACGTGAGGGAAGAAATGTAAAGGTCCCTGTTCTTTTTTATTTACCTAGGTATGATATTTTTCTAATTAACTTTTCGTTTAAACATATTTTTTTAATTCTCATTATCTACTTTATGACAGAAACTATCCTTTGTCATCTTCAAAAATCTGTCACTAGCAAATTTTTTTACAACAGGGATTTTCGTAATAAAAATATAGATACTTTTGATTTACTCATAGAGCATTGCTTTTTCATGTGAAATAGCGCTCTCAAGAAGTATATTGCGATCGGCTCCTTTTCGTGCAATTTTCGTTTCCTTGAAGGCACAGTAGACATCATTTTCAAAGCAGTAGCAGCAGTCACTATTTCTATAAAAAAGTTAAGAACCATGTGTCACTTCCCCTTGCAAATTGTGATCATAATATGCCAAATTAATTTTTGACGTGTTACTGACTACCCTGTGTGTTCGGTAATCCACACCGCACCGTGGTAAGCATTTTTATATGCATAGAACTTTGAGTCAATTTCAAACTGAGACAGGCTCAGAGAACGTTCTCAGTTGCCGTTCTCTTTGAGTTCATGCTATTTATACAGGGTGTTACCAGACCACTTCCGAAAACGAAAGGGGGAGCTACAGCACACCAAAACCCAACCAAAAAAAATCAGTTATCCTGAAAAATAATTATAGCCGGAGAAAACAATGTTTAAAGATTTGTATTTATTTCGCCAGCCCGCAATGTACGCATTCACGTAGGTAAGGTCGAGGCGTAGTACTATTATTTATTCTGTGTCGTAAGTGCCTACTAACGTAGGTAGGTACTAACGTAGGTCGCTCGCACGTCGCGTACTTGAATGACCCGCGATGAACTCTCAGCTGTTCATGCTGTAGTAGACGTAATCTGCGTGCTGCGTGTACATTGCTGCTTTATTTATTTTATTTGTTTTTTTGCTTTTTTAAATGAGATAATTAGGTAGATATGTCTTATTATGTTGTACTGTGTGTATGTAACTAGAAAAAAAATTAAAAAGTGATAGTCAAGTCAATTTTTTTTTCGCGATTTTTTTCGCTTAATGTTTTCAGTATCATGGTCTGATTGGAACCTCCAAGTTTTCGGAAGTGGTCTGGTAACACCCTGTATGTATAGGCAGTGGTAACCGCTTCGCATCAAGTGGATCAGTTACTTTTCCTGCTACTTTTAATAGGTTCGATGCCAATATATAAATATAAGCACAGTAAGTACCGATATGAAAAAAACGTTAATTTTACTAGGCAGAGCATAAAATAAAAGGCGTACTATATTAAAGTGCACCTACTGGTTATTTCTAGGTACGTTTCCTGTGATATTGGCGCTCGGATATTTATATTTTGCAATAACCGTTTTATCGCTCGTAAATACGATATTGTCGTGGTTTTTACCTCATACCAACTATTGGAGCTGGTTCATTTGTGAGCACATTGTATGAATACGAACATATACTTGTAAGAGTCTTTAAGCCTTTTTACTAATAGAAGTTACTTCTTGATGTATGAACTAAATAGCCAACTCTACTGAGTGACGCATGGCTGCCCTAGAATATACTACGGGTCACACGGTTTACCGGGAGTCATATAAGTAAAGCTCAATCGCCATTCTTAATGCTGATTGCGTTTTATTTATAAAGGACTAGCTTCCGCCCGCGACTACGTTCGCGTCCCGTTGGATCCCGTAGATTTTTCGGGATAAAAGTATCCTATGTTACTTCTAATATCTCCAAGTATATGTGTACAAAGTTTTATGATGATCGGTTAAGTAGTTTTCACGTGAAAGCGTAACAAACAAACTTACATTCACATTTATAATATTAGTATGATTGGTTTTACTCTTAGTTTATAAGGCCATTCTTACAATTATTGCAGCAAGCTCGTATGAGTTAGTGGCCAACTCAGTGGACGGAGTTTTTAGGCCGCCTTAAGGCCTCCGTCAGTGCCTGAATACATCCGATAAAAAATCATTTTCTATATCTAATTAGGGTACCTAATTTAAGCTCATAAGTGCTCATAACAGATGCAGCCAAAGTGTTTTTAAACAGTCCTCCTGATTGAATTTTGTAAAATAGTTATTGTGAGGGCGGCGCCCGCCCTGACTTACATCGGTTAAAGTTGTCCGCGCGGTTCTGACTCCACTTCGTATTCATAACTCCGCTCCTCCGACTCAAATACAATTCTAATTTAAAACATTTCCACTCGCAGAACACTATCGAGGTAGAATGGTTTGTAATACTGTAACTACTCAGTGTTGAAGAGAGCTTTGATATTCTAAGGCCTGTATGCTCATGCTTAATGTCCGGATCAGTGCTTGATCAGTAAATCAGCATACAGGCCTTACGTTTATGGCACGTAGATAAAGGTCACCTAAATACTGTCACAGTCGGGTGCCTTCTGGTAAGATCGGCGTAATATTAAGTTCAGATAAATCACGTAACTAAGCAATTATCATTTAAAAATATCGCCGAATTGCTTGGCATCCGGACTTTGTCTTTTTTCGAAATGGTCGTATATGATTATTCTATTGAAGCCGTCCGTTCTACCTCGACGTGTTCTGTGGCTGGGAACAGATTGCGCGGCCACACAGTCACTGTACTGCTAATGAAATTTTCTTTTTATTGCTGTCAACTGTGGTTCCTACTTGTTACTGTATTAGGTACAACTGGGCCGAGGAAATGGGAGGAAAATAGGGAGGACAAGAGAGGTAAATATCGGAAAATTGGGGATAAATGGGAGGTACGAAGGAGAAGGACAAACTCGTTTATGACAGATTCATGATAGAGTTAATTATTTCATGTATCAATGAGAGTCACGTGACTCATGAAAATTAAGACATGCTGAAATACGACTTGTGGTGGCGGATGTCTGAACGGGTAAAACGTGCTGTGGGTGTGATTCCCTCGTCGAGACTACGTACTACTTTCGTTATTTGCCAAAATATTTTTATATGAACCCTGAGCCGGTTTGACGCAGGCAAATGTTGGATTTAATTGGTCTGCGCTGGTACAGCGATTGATATTAGTGATTCTTAATTCTTATCAGGAAAATCAAACACTTCTAATACACCTTTATTAATCCTCTTCCCGCCAAGAACTGTCTGAGGTTAAGCTACACCTCATCACACCTGTCAGCAATACGCGACTACTAACCAGAAATTCGCACAGAGAAACGTTTTCCTGTGGAATGCTGAAGCTACAAGTCATGCAGCTTGACCCTTCCAACGTTCTTCCAGCACTCCAACTGTCAGCCACTTCCGCTGACTACTATTAGAGCCTCCGGATATTGAAGCCAACACGTGACCGTCTCCTGAGACCACTCTCAACCCATAGCTCTTACTGCCTCGTAATACGTATGTCTTTCTCTCAGCAAACTTTAGAGGAAACGGCAGAAGTTGATAAGGGAATTTAAAGGTTACGTAGGAAGAGATAAGGTGTGATTTTGGATGGATGGAAAGGATCCATGGGTTACAGTTTGATGTCTCAATTTTGAGATTTAAATGTGAGTGGTATGTGCTGGGAGTAAGGTTGAGTTTAGCATGTGTGGGTGGAGAAGGCGAGTGTGTATGGATTATTGAGCTGAGTAGGTAAGATTTATGCGATGTTAGTTGCTTATAAAGTTAGAAGCGCAGGATTAGTTTAGGATTTATACTGTGATAGCGCTGCTCTAAGGTCTCGCTCGCCTAGGAATGGTGTACCGACATCTCGCTGACTAGAGTGACTAGCCTATGTTAGTTATCACACGCTTATAACAGCCCATGTCGAAAAATGATCGTATCGATAGTTCTTATATTTGTATAGAGTCTATTTACTTATAGGACATTCTGATACAGAGAAGTCTATTTACACCATAAAAAAATGTAGTGTATAATGTGTATATATACCAACTAAAAGTTATGAAATTATCAAAGCTCTACGCATTTGTTCACCTTTTTAACACTATGGATATCATTTTAAAAAAGACACAGTCACTATAGGTTGAACGAGTCGGTACCTCGCTGTTCAAAAATACTTAACGTGCTTCAACTGACTACTCCTCTATACTTACCTCTCTCAATAATGTGCCTAATTTATACGTGTACAACGTCTCCGTTACGGACGCCAAAACATGACCGCTCTTTATGAAACCCTTAGTAAAGTGCACTGGATTAGAAAGTAATTTTAAAGTTAGCAAGTGATTTGCTGTTTGTATGTTGTCTCTGGAACTAGGACGCTTAGGACGCTTTCAGTAGAGTCGCAAAGCATTGCAGCAGGTTGACATTCTACCTTTGGCTAAACAACAACAAACTTTGGCTAAACCCATACATTGGGGATACTCAATCTTCTTCTAAATATATTAAACTCTTTTGAAGCTGACAGAGAATCAACGCACAGCCTAAACTATAAGTCCTAGAGGTATGAAATTTGGAGGGTAGTATCCTTTATATAGTGTAGGGGTGCGCTAAGAAAGTAATTTTGAAATGTCACACCCTAAAGAGTCCAAAATTAGGATCAAAGATTTTAACCAAATAATGCGTATGCTGCTTCGACGCGAGCAAAGCCGCGGGCGACAGCTAGTTTCCCATAATGCCAGTTCACTTTGTTCAAGTTTCACGTGTTTGATTTCCTCATAGTGCTAGTGAACTTTCTGAAAGTTTCACGTTACATGTTCTATTCTGTAACGATTGCAAAACGTCAACTTGTCCTCATTTCTACGCATTTGGCTTCCTGCTGATGATGAAGATGAATCTTGTTTGATTCAGGTTTTAAATTGGAAAACAGTAATACCAAAGGAAGTTATTTGCAAAGATTGCAACCGCACTCCGTGAGTTGGGACTGTAGTTTGAGTTCCCTAATTACTTGAACTCAAACTTGAATGTAGTTCTGAGGAATGTGGAGCTCGAGGAGTTGGAACTTGAGTATTTTTATTTGTAGAGCGAAACTTGAAAGGTTACCTAGACTACTTTGTGGTTCGATTTGTATCAACTCTCTTGTTGCATTTGACTAAATTAACCTAATTGTATAGCACTGAAAATTTTGAAACCGTATTTTTTTGGTTTCTACTTAGATCTGTAGTTACAGGCACATGAGACTGCAAGATCTTTGCGTCTCAGAGTGATGGACGCAGTGCATTGCCTTACAGGGCACGTCCTCATTGGACTTGCTCTGTGAGGTAATGCATTGTTATAGGCAGAAGTTACTACTTAACATTAAGTGAGCTATCAGCTTGTTCCATTACTTTTATCATAAAAAAAAAGATCTCTTTCAACGTTTTCAAGATTTTTCTTGTATTATCTCAGAGGTTTTGTATAGAGTATGCAACTAAAAACCATTTCACGTCGTGGTGAAACTGGTGTAATAAGCAATGTTGCACAATCCAAAAACTGGTCACAAGCTAAAAATTATAATTAGCAGAAAATTTAAAAAGTCAGAAGCTTGATCCACAATTATTTTTCACTTTCCAATTTCCCCTGCCGGCAGTCGCAGAGGTCGCTAAGGGGATTATTGGACAAAAGTTCCAGAAATCCCCTACGCAGGGGAAAACTGGAAAGGGGGCTCATTCCAGTTTTCCCCTGCGTGAGTCCCCTGCGTTAACATAGGTACCTAGATTATATAATGTAAAGGTACCGTAGTTACGCAACAATGGTCCTGTTATGGTCTGTCGTCAGTACATCGTAAAAAAATAATGTTTTCAATATTGTATTGGACGTTCCGATTTAATATCTCCAAAGAACTGGAACGTGGTTCGAGTACAAACTGCTTATCTACTGTTATTGTTTCTTCCCGTCTCATTTCGTATCTTGCGACAGTTTTGCAATAACCGTAAATAATGGAATCACTGGCTGCCGAACGTCACTTTCGTACTACGTGAACAGCAACAATAATTCACTTCTTCCTCCCCCCATAGAGATGTATGTACCGTGTGTTACTAAAAATTCAGCTTCTTTTTTTGTACTTTACTTACTGTGCTCCTGTATTTTAGTATTTTAATCTCATGACTATCGCGATTGCTACTTTATTTTACGTAATCAGAGTCCGATCGAGTCAGGGAAACTGCTACTAACGCAATATTCTAGAATTCGAAACATTTAGGATAATCGGAAAGTATGTCTTTAAGTTTTAAGCATTTTTTCTAAGTTCTTAGTAAAGCTCTCAAGTATTTTTTTTTATAAAATGTAGTAAGTTTTTCGGTACCGTTATTGGTACCGTCACAATTTCTTTTCTCATGTCCAAATACCTAAAAAATGTTGGGCACAAGTACATAGTCACAGCTCACAATGATGACGTATCCGAAACAATTTATCCGATCTAAGTACATTGTTTTCGCACAAAATGTGATACGACTAAAAACATTTCAAATATTAGCATATTGGATGATACTGTAGGGTAAACACGGCATTGTCGGCACTGTTTGCCCAAACACGATCGTTGTCCGGCATTCGGCCACTCGATACATAAATCAGGCTGCATTTTGTAAACGTCAATACAAAAGCTTGTAGCGAAATAAATCTCGGAGATTAGGCTCGTCCTCCATGACCCGCACTGGGCTATGAGTAACTGGGGTGACCACACTGAACCGCCACAAGTATTTACAAAACAAAATGTATATAAGTATTTTATCAGCAATTCAGTTCAAATAGTACAAGCTTTGTTTAGTTTGGGGCTAGAAAGCGTGTGTCCAAGAATACTTTTTTTTTTATTATTCTGCTTAGATGAAGTATGAGCCTGTTTCGTTGCTTTTCTTCATAGTATGAATACAATAAGTCCTGTCTAAATATAAGCAGTGTGGTCACCGGCCGTGTGCGTAGTGCTAGCTAGATTGTCCGTAGGGTGAGCGCGGCGATAGTGGGTCCCGGTTGGTTCCGCCCAATATAACCCGCGATAAAACCTTTATTGTGTTTACGCATCAACATATTACCGAAATATGGTGATTCTACCCCACTCATATTTTTACGAGAAATAAACTCAGATTACGGTTAAAAAGGTCAAGACAGAACTTTTTATCTCGAACTAGAATGTGTTTAGATGGAAATATCAGTGTCACTTTATACACAAGCAAACAAATGACTGGAGAACCTTTTCACATGCAACCGGCTACCGGTTAATAATGTGTAGGACTTTCTCATTTTTTTTTTACTGAATGAATATATTTAAATTTTTACAATTCAAAAACAAAACGTCGCTCACAACATGACTTCTTTATAATGTTAATTCTCTAAATCTAATTATACTTGTTCATGAAACAAATTAATGTATTAAAATATTCTGCTTACGTCGACTTTGATGACGAGTTTCGCGGAGGGCGTGAGAAATAGTTTTTTAGAGAACGAACCAGCTTTGAGCCAGCTGGGATACTTCTCATGTTTTGTTTCGAAGTAATAACTAATTTTTAGTTTTTAGAGAAAAAATCGCGAAGCAATTAGTTATATTACAGAGTACTACGGTGTAATTACGGCACATGAGACTTCAAGATCTTTACGTCTTAAAGTGATGAACGCAATGCATTGCTTACAGGGCACGTCCTCATTGGACTTGCTCTGTGAGGTAATGCATTGTTATAGGCAAAAGTTACTACTTAACATCAGGTGAGCTATCAGCTTGTTCTATTACTTTTATCATAAAAAAAAAACAAAAAAAAAGTGCGTCCTGCAATATAATTGCGATTTCGTTGGGATATCACCCAAATCAAAAACGTAGTTTGTATGGAATTTTCACCCCCCCCCCCCCGGCCCCTTCAACCCCTTACAACCCTTTTTTCGCATTAAAAAGTAGTCTATGTCCTTTCTCAGGCTCTAGACTATCTGTGTATCAAATTTCATTCAAATCGGTTCAGTAGTTTTGGCGTGAAAGCGAGACAGACAGACAGAGACCTTTGCATTTATAATATTAGTTTGGATTTGACTTTTTTGACATCCCAACAAAATCCCAATATTTTAACTTTATTTTATTTTACCCCTCATATCTTCAGATACCTTTATTAATGATGATGGAGTAGATACTACTCTAATGAGTTTGTTGAGTGTTCATGTTTGACCTAGACAAACTACTGCGAGACTATTAGTAGACCTTGGCCTCAGGGTCGGCCCTCACTATCAAGCATTTATTCACCTATACCACACAAGATGGTGCAACATATTAAAACCTCTAATACAAGCCATAGATTTTGCCCGACTAGAGAGGATAGTATAGACGCTGTGCAAACCTAAGAAATGTTTATTATTATAACTTGAAAAAGTTTACAATTATTCTCATGCGCGGCAGATATGTACCTATCTTGGTATAGTTTTCAGATCCTCAGTAGTCAAAGGGACCTATCTAAACACTAGCTGATACCCGCGACTTCGTACACGTGTGAAATTTTCCACCAAAATATCTGTCAACCAGTATACGATAAATCTCGTGTCAAAGGCGGCTTTTGGTTTAGAGAGTTCAAGCTATATCTAAGAATCTACGACTTTTATTTCAATAAAATATAGCCTATGTTTCCATTCGGAAAAAGGGCTTCCGAAAGGTATAAGTTTCATTGAAATTGGTCCAGTAGTTTAGGCGTGATCCGCGAACAAACAAACAGATAAACAGACAAACTCGATTTTCGGAATCAGAATCGTTTATTTAGTAGATCTGCATATTTAATTTATCCACATCTTTAATTTTAGTTTTTGGCTTTTTTCCAGTTTTATAATAGTAGGTATAGATTACATTGGCATGTGCCCAAATGCCCCATTTTTCTAATATGTAACAAAAACTCCAAGCTCGAATACTAACCAGCTTACTTGTGAGGTTTTCTTCCCCAAATACTCACTACCTCAGATTCAAATCCCCTTATTTCACTTCAAATAGGTCTATCTAGCCTTTGACTTATTTGAAGTGACTTAGTAAACAAAGTACGATTGCATGCATACATATAGAGTTGAAGCCGTACTTACATCCACCGTAAACTGTAAGTGAAAAGTTCCGGTAACATTAGCCGCGCTGTCGAGTTGGTACTCTTTTACCCGAGTGTGTCGTTACGGAGAGAGCTATTCTGTTTTATGTCACACCTACTTACATTAGGATCATTATTAAAGTTAAGTATTAAAGTTGTTTTAATATACTCTGTGCGTTTTAGATGGAATATCTACTTAAGATCACAAATTTCTTCATCGGTTTTCATTAGAACACGATAATAGATAATAAAATTGTACTAAAGAACGCTCTGAGCTTTGTAGCTCGAAGCGTTATATCGATGTAACGATTCAAACAAATACTTATGTTTTTTATCTAGGTATTTATGAAAAAGCTTTAATAATATTTTGAAAACGATTCCAACAATTGAAACATTTATCTAAGTACTAGGTGCCGCCCGCGGCTTTGCTCCCGTGGTAGCCAGCATACGCATTATTTGGTTAAAATCTTTGATCCTAATTTTAGACCCTTTAGGGTGCGACTTTTCAAAATTCCTTTCTTAGTGCACACCTACATTGTATAAGGATACTACTCTTCAAATTTCATACCTCTAGTACTTATAGTTTAGGCTGTGTGTTGATTGTCAGTCAGCTTTAAAAGAGTTTTATATAATGTAGAGAAAAAGATAGATAGATTTGAGATTTATCAGACGACTATAACGAGTCTTCGTGTGTTTATCAGTGCCATTATCAGTACGTCGCGTGTCGTGTCGTGTCCCATTGGAGTAGAATCAGTTGACTAATTCGATGTCAGCGAGTTCCTTGTAAGCGGGTTGATTGCCGTTCCCAGCTTCATTGTGCGATCCACTCGCTCTGTTTGCCTGATGAATGCTGATGGGTGCGAGGTTTTAGGGTCACCGCGTACTGAACATCGATCTTCGGAACAAATCACTGAGTTCCCACTCACGACGACAGCTACTTATACCATTCACTCGCATTTTTCTTTTGCTCTACACAAAATAAATAAACAAAACATATTGTTATTTAGCAAGTTCATTTGCAATGCTTGATACGACATGTAATAGTTGTATGTCGTACAAATCCCACATGATCTGTCCACTTTACTTGTTTTCTTGCTATTATGGAATGAAAATAAGATACAGTTATGTCGACGATTGTCCAATTTTCTTCGACTACATTTTCCTATTACCCTACAAACTACCAATCTCCATATTTCATATTCATTGCTGTGTTACTTCTACTAGCTGTAATTTGAGTGGAACTAAATAAGCAATGGTTGCTTAACATAGAGGGGAATACACATCGGAAAAGGCATCATGGTGCGATTTGTGGTCAAGATAAGGGCTCAATGAGTTGTGACAAAATTGGCTGCCAGTTTTATTGCACCAGTTCCGAGTTATAAACGACTGGCTACTGCGTACCATTGCGAGCTTTAGCCCTGTGTTACTCTCTATTAGATCTCAGTGTAAAACAAGCTCTATTATGCTGGTTTAAAATTCAAAATCAATGCTACACATTTTAGTTATGTATGTTTTGTTATTTAGATTTTCGTCCGAAAGTGTGTTTTTTTAGTTAACCTGTATAATGTATGTGTAATGTAAGGTCGTCAGAAGCAAATGTATCAATTATGATACGGTATCCCAAACGTTAAACTTAAAATAAAACTAATACCTATAAATATTTTAATACAGTAGATAGATATACAAATTCCTAGGTGGCATCTTACATAAGCCTTGTAAGACTTTCATCTCTAGAATAGGCTTCTAGTTTACTAAGTTACTCACGTACTCAACTTCGTATTGAATGCATAAGCTTGTTCGTAGGATGATGGATTGGTGAAGTCCAATTTAGCTTAATGGACGTTATGGATAGCTCCACGATGCAGCTCCGTTGATTAGTTGTAACTAATGCATGAGTGTGTCTCAACCTCGAACCAATCTCTATATTGTAGGCCACTGTGGACCCTACCTTACCTTTGGCTACATGATCTCTCTTAAACAAGTGACTGACATTTGTTGCATTTTTCTATACTAACCTAATTTAACAGGACTAAAAATGTTGCCATCCCTTTCTTATAAACTGAAACGACAAGGATGGCGTTAATATTAGCGCTGTCAAATGTGACAGAAAATGGTGTGAGTTCAGAATAAAATGCATTGCTATGAAGTACGTTTTTTCAGAATTAAATGAAAAATTACAAGGCCCATACTCCGAGCCTCAGCTAGTGATTGACGAAGTTTCGCTAGTGACGTTTGTCAGCGTCACTGCGCAGTGTAACACAAACATTACTACCGAATCTACGTTAGTCATTATTCGGAGTAGAGGCTCAGATCTCTGGCATAATTTAACAGAAAAAGCGTCTCTGTGATTTATTTTTAAGCCCATTTTGAAAAACCACTGTATAATGTAGATAAGCTTCAACAATGGATGTAACTGTATAGATACATGTTGTTGTTGGTCGGAAATGGCTCAGTTTGGCCGGCGCCGGACGCCCGCGGGTTGGCCCGTTTGTCCCATCGCGGTTTTTAGCGACTCTGATTTAGCACTGACCTACTTATTCTAGGCTTCGACCGCCGGCGGTGAAGGGTTAAACTGTCAATGCTAAAAAAACATTACAAACAATAGAGGTGACAGTTTAGCTGTTAAACTTCTGGGGACAATGTATTGCTGTGAGAAAAACGGAGTCGTCAACGACTCAGTCCCGTTCGTGGTCGAGAAAAAGTGGAACAGATTCTGTGGTTATTTTATGAGTGTTGCTTTTTATATCGCGCGATTGTCGGAATTCTTTGTAACGAGTGCAGCTACGAGTACATGGAATTAACAATATATTTTAGTGCGGTAGTGCTATTAGCACAGACCTACTAGTGACGTTATGCAATAAAGTATTGTAACACAAATTGTGGCTGAAATACTGCAAAATTGGTAAAATAACGAATGGAAATACAGACGAATAAAAACGGGCTACGTCCATAATTATTTATTCAGTACAATCACAAGGATCATTAAGAATCGCATTACATACTTATCTATAAAATAATAGGCAAGTAACTTAAGACTTGGTTCCTACCTGCTGTCTTACACATAAATATAATAAGCACTTACTTAAAGGAAATGCGTACAATGACCTGGTGATCATGAAAATGAAGAACTGAATTTGAAAACTGAATTCACCATTAAACACTATTAAAATATCCGGTTCCACACTCGACCACCAGTGCTCTGTGCCGACCACTATGAACCTGAACGACACAAATAACTGATATTAGTACAGAAATAATGCAGTCGTTCTAGTAACTACAGTTAACACGTCGTTGTCCTATCGGTCTATTGGACCCTTGTACCTTAATTAACGGATTATCAACCCGTTACTGCGGGGTACAATCTGACCACCGGATGGGAGGCGACTAGAGGTACGGAATAAGCGTATAGGGTTGACACAAAGTAACGACTCTCTGTGTTTATTCTGACGAAAATAGTCTTTTTACTACAAAAGTACCTATGAGTTAGCTGCAGTGGGATTAACTGTTTTTTTTATACAACAAATTAGATAAACAAGCGTACGGCTCGCCTGATGGGAAGCGGTTACCGTAGCCTATGGACGCTAAACTGACTCCAACTATCAATAAATATTAAATTCATTAAGCAAAAACCCCATAAGATCTCTAGGATATTAGAGATCCTTACAAAGATCAAAAAGGATAATCATATACATGTCCAATAATTATTTTGGAACGTGCTCAATGAAATAAGTCGCATACATTATTATTGGGTTCCCTGCGTTTTGGTTTTATACCACGAAAACCAGCACCCAGAGCTGCATGAAATATTTACAGACAATTTTACAGATTATAAATAAATAATAAATAAATATTCACGGACACTTAACGCAACGCCTTCTAGTCTCAAACTAAGCAAAGCTTGTACTATGGAAACTAGATGGCTGATAGAATACATACATACATTTTTTTTTGTAAATACATACTTATAATACATAGAAACACCCAGACACAGAACAAACATCTATGTTTACAACACACAAATGTTTGATCTCAGTGGGGATCGAACCCACGACCCACAGCACGGAAGGCAGAGCTACTACCGACTGAGCCATGACGCCTGTCATACTTAGTAAGTATAGATATTTTTTGTCCCATCAAACTAATCGTCACAGACAACTTCATACTAGTAGGTGCTAAATCTTGTTTTAGTAAATTCATTTAGTATAACAACAGGTGACTTTATAGTCAAGCGATTAATCACACAAAATGAGCTGAGCATCCCTAACAATAATCCGTCGAGCAGAAGTTTAGTTTTAATAAACGCACTTGGGGTCGTTAGGGACGCCCCGCAGGTTATCTGGACGTGAGTAATGGGGGCTCTGACCGTTCACTATCTACTGCCACTTGTGACCAACCATCAGTATTGTCGGGTTTGTCTTTTCAATTTAGTTGGAAATTGTTTATGTCTCTGTCCAAAAAGACGACTCAAGTGTGACTCAAACATGTTTTTTTTTATTCTAGGATGAGACAAACACGTAACTTTTATCTTAAAAAATATAAAAACTAAAAAAACCATCGAACTACCTAATCAGCTTTGACATACCAGCAATACTATTATGAGCTCCACTCACGAACTTATACTGAAAGCATGAAGTTACGGAACTTCCTCACTAAATTTAGAAGCTCTAAACACCGGCCCATGGAGGATAGTGGGGGGTGGACTGAGGGGGTGTTTTGGGGCAATTTAGAGCTATCCTCACTATGCCCAATTTAAAAATGTAAAAAGTGCAAGACTCATCATCATAAGTATCCTCATTAGACATCTAAGATTATTTTACTTAGGAAGCTTAAACTAAAGAAAATAGTCTTACTAACCGAAGATGCAATGATTTGAACACAATATGCTGCTATCTATTGTTATAGAAATGGTTATAGAAATAAATAAGAGTCTGTACACATTGCTAGCCACTACTACTTAGGCCTTTGCATCTATTAGATGATTTATACTGCGCCAGGGGGCAACCTATGCCTACACTTAATGGGACACTGCAGTGCCTGGGACAACACCAAAAATAATAGACTAAATAAATCCATATAAGTCGGTTACATATAAGACAGTATAGGTGAATGCTGGCGCCAGTTGCTAGATACCTCCAAGAAGGAGTCTTGTGCCCCTGTTGCCCCCCCGAGTACGATCCAACCACCGAGTTCCGCCGTGAAACTGCTGAGTTCCGACAACTCCAACTCCAATTAAACTAATTAAGAACCCCCACTTGGGGTCAGATTACTCACTTCATATTGATTAAGATACCGATCTCAATATCCGCAGTTATAGGATGCGGTTATTAAAAACTTAACGTGAGATGCAATTAAATTGTATCGTTCAAAAGATATCGGTATTTTTAGTATCAGTTCTTCCATACTAGGCTACCCTCGAGCCTAGTGTCTCCTAGCATTCTGGCTTGCACGCAGCGTTCAGTAGACGCGCAGCTCTGACGTCACAGCGTCGCCGCGCTGTGCAGGTGCCGCATAGACGCTGCTTTGACGACAGCAACAAGCCGACGACGCTCAAAACAAGCTAAGTATAGGATAGCCTTTACTGATACGTTTACAACATCAAACACAATACACATTACAAGGCATGAGTGAATAGGTGTCTTCTAGACCGTCTTGTTCCATCGTCGGCTTCATTGTCGCTCACCATCAGATGAGATTGAACTCAAAAGATGGTGTATTCTATATAATGAAAAAAAGAAAAAAAACCATTTGTTTGGTAAAATCACAACGACCACTTTGACGGACCTTGTAGATAAAGATAATTAGGGTGTCAACTCCTTGCGAGCTCGGGATAAATCAACGCCTTCACTTTACTCTAATGTGACATCAAGTGCAGTTTATATGACATTTTGTTTTAAAACATTCATTACTAAAGGCATTTACTCGTTAGCCACGAAGAACTAGCGAGTTGGACACGAGTTTTGACATTTTTTGAAACGACACATAGCTCTTTTATTTTAATAGTTTTTCTTGTGTTATTGTGAGTATTGTTGTTTAATTTTGGTGGAATTTTAACCAATAATACTTAGGTCGTAACATAAAGTGTGAGCCATTGGAATAAATGTGTGTAAAGTGGTTTTTCTGAATGTGAAAATTCGTGTTAGGTTTTGAAGAGAAAATCCACCATTTTCTTTTCAAAACAAACGACAGCCGACTTGACAAATGACTTGACTTGACTTATTTATTACAATTTTAACACTTGACATTGGCAAAATTGTCTGTCGAAATGACGGACACAGGCCATTATTGAAGAGAAGAAGAAGAACTAGCGAGTTCAACGCAAATGGTAGAGTCAACGCCGAGATCATCTGGTCCGTGGTAGAGGTGGCGTTAAAAAGAACGTGTCGCGGTGACTAGTGTTGAAAGTTTTGATTTATGTGTGCTTTTGGACAAAGTTAAATTACAGCGCAGTGCCTCTATTCTACTTGACAAGCTATTTATTCACGAATATTCTTCAACGCAGGCCACTGTCCACTAAAACATTGTTTCCTACTTTCAAAATAAATTAACTCAGTGTTTTTATAATAACTTTATGTTATGTACACTAGGTATGTACAGTTGAGAGCATCTACTTAAAAATAGAAAAGAAACAATTCAAATTGAATTTAATTTAAGCTGTCAGTAACTCTCTTTTTTTTTAATCATCATGTTTTTCTTATACTTACTAAGAAACTTCCTGATTTTTTTAACTTGTTTGCAAAGTGAGCAGAGCACCGCCTTGGTGGGAAGCGGGTAGGGAGCAGGGACTCCGCCTGGGGCATAATAAATTTTGGATATTATAATTTAGGTCCGCAAGTTGTTTGCGATTTAATCGAATTATGTGGGGAACTTTGTATTCGGCTATTTCACCAGTTTATTATCATAACTGAGTCGCGGGGGGTCGCGGTCGCCGGCCTCGGGAACATGTAATGGTGCCTTGTATGGGCGTGGGGTCAAACATATTGCCAGTCCAAGTACTTTAGCAGTTACACCACAGTTTTGAATGATGCTTGTACTTAAGTGTTATTGAAAATTATAGAGTAAACCGCCTCCATATTCATCTTCTAACCGGACGCGTGAAACAGGCTTTGTTCAGCGTATTTCGATTTTACCAAACGAAACGGTTTCACTGATCAAGACTTTTATTGGATCCTGACTAGGATTTCAACCTAAAACATTAGAATCAAACCAGTCAGAACTAGTTACTTCAAAAGATACTAAATTCACTAATAAAAAATTGCGTTCTTCTGTATATTTCTCGACTGAGGGTAAAAAACTTTGTCAAAATTGTCAGTCGTTTCAGTCCTCCGGTTCAAGGTTTTGTCTTATCATTTACGTAAAACACGTGGAATGCCACGACTTTGCTCAAACTATTCCCTTGTAAACTAAGTTCGGCAGCTTTTCATATCTACATAATTTTAAGAAAAGCAAGTGCAGAGGTAAATGTTCCCTTTTACAGAATATAGAGTTTTTTAAAGGTTGAGATATTGTACTGGAAGAGTAAAAAAATTGGCGTTTATAGAATGCCTTTGATAGAGGGCGTTGATGAGAAAGAACAATGCATCATACACTGACAAGAGCCTAGTTTTTTCTTTATTAGAAGAACTATGAACTTTGCTACGCCGTAGACTGCACTGCTACGCCATAGTCCGCTACGTCGTAGCCTGCTACGTCGAAGACTACAAGTTGGAAGAGCATTGACTGTCAGTCAGTAAGTATAATAGTAACGGTTCTATATAAATAAGATCACCCCAAGCCGTATGCGTCATACATTATCACACATCCAAGATTACGTGCCCCCTTCGAGGAAAAATGACGCGCTAAGCGAGATACATGAACCATGAATTATTTAACACGCGTAAAACGTTAACTGGTGTTTCACCTTGAGATACGCCACGGTTGAACGAAATACATTGCTGCGTTTACTACAAATTTGACAAAAGCCGCTCATGTCACATAGTAATGTATGCTAAGGCAAACGGTGAGAGTATCAAATAGTTGTGAAGTTTAAAGTATACTGCATGTTTGTGGTATTTAATATAAAGGTGCAATTCAACTAAGACGGCAGTGTACGATGTTCAATTCGATACTATCGGCGGACTGTAAAGTAAGATGAAGAAATCCATCAGAAACTTTTCTACGGCTCAGCATTTTGTGCACTTTCCTGAAGACGCTTGTATAATGTAACTAGTTATATACAGCCATGTGGAATAACTATATAATAGCATTACGTATATCAGTGATAAGCTTACAGCTGATTTCTTTGTACTAAGGACAGAAAATGGAATTTACAAAATAAAGGTTGCAAAATCAACCCACGACCGTAAAAAGGTTTCCTAGCTTTTGGAAGATGTCTGAAGAAGGTACTTTACGATAATACTTATTGGAAATCATCACTAAGCAGAGAGGATGGTATATTATACCCTCCTTTTTGCTTCACCGTAGTCGAGCAAAAAGAAGGGTTACTTCATTATGATAGACAACTCACATAGTTTAATTAAAAATGATAATTATCAGTCCAAAAACAACGCGGGAACATTTGATTAAATCCCGCCGCGCATCTCGCTGGCCAGTGTGTGCACTCCGACAGCTAACTAGTACCGACCCCATGAGATATGTTACTCGAGGACAGTACCAGATTCTTTACTACTAATATAATGATTATATCAGGGGGGCAATTTTTGTGTCATAAAAACCTGCCTGGTGTAAGCCTGGACAGGTTTTCATACTAAATCATAGGAATTCTGTGACTAAATAGTGACGTTAGCGCGTTTCACCGCGTTTTTTACAGTTAAAAGCTTCTTGTTTTCATATATCTGTAGCAACGTCGCTTAACATTGTGCTGAGCAGCGAGAGCAGTTCAGATCTTGTGATATCGGGGCAGTGTGCTACCAGCGCGTGAGTTGTACTCCATAGCTAATGCGGATTCCACACGGTCTGATGGCTAAGGAAAGTCCTACTAGATCCCTTACTACTAAAATACTATGATCAGCAGTCTCTAAAAATCAGAACATGGAGTGTGATCATCACTGTTTGACTGTAAAAAGTAGTTGGGCGTGAACTCGACCGCGCAAAGAGTTTTACCACTAGTTTTGTTTAATTTTATTTTGAATATCTAGTGTACACGTCCTAGAGATCGCAGTAAGGATGTGGTTACCCTACCGCTTTGCCACAAACTGGCTAATTTTAACACTTTGCAATAATTTGGGGAACACACGCTAATTCGTTACATATTTGCAGGCGGGATTCAAATCAAAGAGTGGCGCTTTTAACTTAAGATAATGGTAGTTACATACAGTTTCGTTACAAATGAGATTCAATCTGAATTAACAAAAAGCCAGTTTAAAAAAAATTAAGGGTTGCCCTTTATTATTCTTAAAATCGTCAGACTTCTTCGTGATACCAGAAACCTATTGGTCTCCAACTGGTGTCATAAAGAGAATTATAAAGCAATGTGATTAAATTAATTAATAAGAAAATAACAGTAGCTGTAAGTAAAGCAAGCAAGCTCGTATGAGTTAGTGGCCAACTCTGGTGACGGAGTTTTTAGGTCGCCTTAAGGCCTCCGTCGTGGTTTAACGACTGCTAGAGCCGGGAGCGACAGTTTAACGTGCCTTCTGAATCACGGAAGCTGTAAGTAATAGTAATAGAAGTACGAAGCCTCAAAAAAATTTTTTATTATTTTATTTGATTCAGCTCCAAGTATCGTAGAAGATGCAAATAACTGCTGAGGAGTAAGGAATAGTTGGAATCGGATATTTCTCGCTCGGATCGGAGACAAAGCCTCCTCCTAATGAGTTTACTTCGCTACAAATCCTGTTTGGAGAGAGGGAATGGAAATTGTAGCGCTCTTACACACAACGCAGTTACGAAGACCGACGCAGTAAATGCACTTCAATGTCGCGTTGCGAGACGTCATCTTGGAGTCAAGAAAGTTCAAATAAGAAACGGAGTCTTGTCTGTAGTTAGCTGTATGGAGTCACGGTATTTAGGTAGGTAATTGTAAATCGATTTATCTTTCATTTTACTTCCACACAATTGACAAACGTTATATCGCAGTGGTAGCCGAACCAGAGTAGGTAATAACCACGGTAGGGCGGCGTGCCATGGACTAGCAACATCATGTGCCAGTGCCAACCGCGTCCGCAGTTAAATGGTGATGAGATAACACTGTACAAATGTCCAAATAGAGAAGTTGCTCCTTTTGTAACTGTTTGTTTGTAAATGCAAATAGTCTAACTGCGGTAAAAGTACAAAAAGCAATTATATAATGATGCGTTGACTCTGAATGATTTTAATGTCATTAAACTCCTTCATACATGATACTTAGTTATTTTATTACGTGGTGGTAGCACAGATAATTTTTATTCTGTGATACAAATGATAGGATATGCTCCATAATGCGAGCAAATTACAATATAGAACTTGAGAGAACTTTATTTGGTCATGTCATAATCTTAGATTACTATTCATTATTCTGAGGTCATTACATTACTAGGTACAACACATCACAATAATCTAAGTTTCGTCACAGTTCTATTAAATGAAATAAAATGCTCATTTATCACGAGTAACCGTTTCCATAACCTACAAATAAGTTACAACTTAAATGACAAGACCTCATACCGTTGTATTTACATATTTGTACTGTGTTACTATTTGTCTTAATAAATTAAATTAAAAAAGGCTACAATGTCCACTAAGCTTCCATTAAACCAGTACTAAATACTGTTCAAATAACACCCGCGATGTCTACTAAATATACTGTTCAAATAACAGCCGATGCTAATTAGGTGACAGCTCACGCGGACCCATTTCATTAAAATATGGAAAGCAAAGAGAATCTAGCGCAAAACATTTTAATTAGCACTGACCCACTTGCCGCCTGCCGCCTGCCGCCTGCCGCCTGCCGGCCGGCACCGATCTCGGACCAACAATGTTATGTCGCACCTACCTCACTAAACTGACAGCCTGAAAGAGGCCAAAGAGGGCAAAGAGAGGACCAGATAAGAGAGATAAGGACGTTCGTAGGACGACTCTCGACCTGATAGACTGGCGACATTGGTACGATCGCGGCGGGAACTCGATGGACTCAAAAGACGTTATTTTTTTAAATCAGTCGAATGGGAAGTTTTTTGAAATCTTTTCAATCGTCCCACCAGTGGGACAATCCTGTGGGACAAACGGTAATGAACGTGTAGAACTATTGGCATGATACCTAAGTTTTGTATCGCTGACACTCAATCACGAGTACTTATTAATATCAGATGAGATGTCTAACGTGCCTGGGGATAGCAGTCATAAGTTCCCTGCGTCGCGATTTTACAGTGTTCAAACTAGTGCTAAGGTACTCTAAGAGGAGCTTATGTAAAGGTTAGAATTTGTGCTTGAGCATGCCAACATCTGTTTTTCAATTCAGTGTGCAGCTAGTTTGGTGAGGTACAGAAGTATATTGGAGGAACATAAAGTACGGCTCCTGAAAATATACCAGGAGCAGATGTCTCCTGTGTTACATCTTTGAGATCTGATTAACGCTCATAGATTTGCTCACGAAGAGCCTGGATAAAAAAATATAGGTAGTTATATAACACTCAAGCCAACCATGCGAGTTCACTAACTGGTAACAAAACGTTCTTTAAATTTCTACTCATTTCTGTTATCATAGACATAGATTTCGTGACAAATTCAATGACAGAGTCGAAGAGGCGAGACACCGGTGCTCGGTTGGAACTGAGCCGAGCGAGTACATACATTTTAATGTAAAGAACGGATATCTTCAAGATTCAGTACCTACTTATTCGGTCCGCAGCGGAACAACTTCCTATAGAACATCTACAACACTAGACTTTTTTTAAAAAATCTACATAAAATTGCTGACGTAAAACTATAAGGTAAAGCGGTTTTTGAGGTGTCCTGTAATTGCTTATAGTTTATGTGATCTACAAAGAAATGCATCACTGCGACAAGGAGCAGACGAACGGACGACGCGGTTGAATCTTGATAGAATTCTTGGAAACCTCAGTAAAAATAAATAAGGGCTCAGAGGAAATCAAAATTCTAAAACGAATAACAAGAAGTTGTACTGATTTGCTTGAGCTACTTGCTCACCTAGGTAGGCGTAATAGTAATGTAGACACGTGTATACTTATTCAGAATTCAAATTGTATTCCGCTGAACGTATCTCTTTGAGCATCCATTTAGTATGCAAACAGAATACTTTGTTTTCCGTTTATAATAACGGAAATTCCATTTAAATATTCTGAAAACCGGCTGGAGGTAAGAATTTCGCTGAAATAATGCCTGTATTTACTTATTACATTACTTGCTTTTTCCCGCCGCTTCGTTCGCGTGTTGTACGACTTGTACGAGTACGAAATATACCTTGTAATTTTTAGCCTAATCGTTGTGGGCTGTAACTGTAAAGGCTGGTAGTTTGATTTTGATGGCCCATAGAATTAAGCTAAAAAATACTGCACCAATAGAAGGGTTTGGAAAATGGATTTTGCCTGTAATAAAGTAGATAATCTAGTCTGCCACCTACCTTAGCACAGCAATCCTGGTGATGTGGGATGGAGTACACAGCAAGTCACAGAACGTTGCAAAAAAACACCATCGAAATGGACACAGTACTGCGAGAACATCTCTCAATAATAATAACTGCACGGCAATGTTAAAAATAAGCTAAACTTAACTATCCACGGAATAGTTTCTCAAAATGAGTCTTTTACGTGACCGATATTAGGTAGTCGCACAACCCAACTATCGATGTGCGCGCGCAGAAGGGCGGCGGCGCACAACGAGGGTAGTCGTGAAAAAGCGAATGGCAAACATTAATTATCAACAATCATGGAGTCACTAGCATAAGATTTCTATGATATCTCTATAGACAGCCAGCAGTCAGTATTGGCTGTTGTGAAAACATCAGACCAAAATATGTATTGCCTCACAATTGGCTATGGAAAAAAAGTCATTAAAAACTGTTTACGGAAAATTGAATCCGACACGACTCCGACTCCGCTTGCCTGGCTGACTCACTGGTCGGATAGTTTCCTGATGCTTACTTACTAATATAGTACCTACAGAAAGAAATAACATCAAAGAACCAAAACAAAAATTGGTAGTCATAAACCAAATCCCATTTCCCATTAGACCGAAGACATCTGTGTCTCGCGAATCCTCACCACATCATTAAGTGATTCTGTGCCACCGCGATAACACAAGACTTATTTATTCTTATAACCGTGATCCTATTAGTATGACGGATATGTCCCAAGTGACAGTAATTCCGTAAGAATAACCTTGGAGTAACAGGCTCTCGATCACGCGGCATCGCGCCGCGCACGCGACGTAACGACACCACCGCGAGACAAGACAAATCGACGTAACTCTACCTGTACTAGGTGGGAGGTGGAGCAGCTCATAATAAAAAAGCTGGTATACTAAATGTACATACAACAATAGGGTCTATGAGACCGTAAACCTAAGGTCGCTAGGTAAATGATTTTTTCCTTTTCGTTCAAAGCCAAGTAAATGGGTTGTCGCCTCAACTTCGTCGTTTCAACTCTCGTTAGACAGTAATCTTCAAGGATTTTTTTATTTTAGGAAGAAAGGGAATACCTACTTTTTGTCTGGTGATTACAGTTTCAAAGACGTTTCTTTTTTTGAAGCATAAAAGCAGGAACAATCTTCGTAGTGTGAAAACGCAGTAATTGTTTTTAGTTGTTGTGAGAATAACATTCATCTACTATGTTCCCGGGCTAACAAACGAATGTGGATAAGTTAAGGGGAAGCTTTGTCCAAGAAGGGGATGACATATAACAAAGAAAATAAAGTTATATGAGGCTACAATAAATAAATAAAGAAAATCTTCCCGTGCTAGGTTGAGAGAGAGCCAGCGGTTTAATGCCAGCTGTATTGGGGTGTAGGCAGTAATCCTGATGCATGTCCGTCATATGTCGCGCGACGTGGCGACGCGCGACGCGACTCCTAATGTGGCTTTATGGACCGCAGGGTTTCCCTACGTGCACACCATTACAACGGAGAATAGTAGGTACCTACACTTGATGGTTTTCATCAGTTTTTATTTTTGCAAAATGAAACAAATGACCTTGACGTCCTATAATGAATGTTTGATTGAGAAATTAAAAGGGTCTAAATAAGTAGTCACAAAGTATGATAAAATAATTGGGTTATTCCCATCGAACTTACCAGCCGGCCCAACGATCGGCCAGATGGGAAAAAAGCCCACTCATTTGCATAGTGGGCTCGTTAGGAATTTTTTTTCCCATCTGGCCCACCAGTGGGACCGTTTATTGGTGATTAATTTTATTGCAATTATGCGCATCTAGATTTGTCTGAGTATCTGGCTGTTAATGTTATCATGACGTACATCAGCAATATATTAATTTATTAATCGTATACAATTAGATTTGCTCCCAGTCATAGAGTAGTTTAAGCTGATCCTGAATCCACCACTTGTGTTCGACATAAGAATATAGAAGGTCTTTATAATCGTGAGAAAAAACAGGGGTCAGGCAAGTGAAACAATTGTACAATTATTTTGTACATATCAGGAACGCTCCAGTCCCGCGCTGCTGCAGTTGATTTGTGGCTCCGTCCGTCGCTCGCGGTTGGCAGATGACAGTGGATATTCCGTGGTTCATCCGCTCAGTGAATCTCTACATTTCGCTGGCTTACTTCAGCTCTTACGTTCCGAGGGCCTTGAAGAAAAGGAAGTCAATAAGTAAACTTTAAAAAGTACAATGACTTTTGAACCCAGAACATTAACATCAGAGAGCTACTACAAGACCATCACTGGGTGCTTTTCTAGGTAATAATTAAAGGCCTAAACCTATTCCAGCGCCATCCCAATCCAATCTACTTCGGCTAATGCAGACCATGCTTATACAGGGTGCGAAGGGATAGCTTCCAAAAACAGAAAGGTAGTGCATACAAGTAGGAGATGTGGATATCCAAAATAAAGCCTTAGCTTATTTAAACGATGATTCTGTTTCTGTTTACAGGTCCAGCTGAATCTACAGCTGTATGGTATCAGCACTAGAGTCAAGGCGACTACAAACTTCATTAAAACTCTTTTGGTTAGTTTTTTTTTTAATACAATATAGGTACCCGTTTGACCACAATCTCACCTGATGTTAAGCGATGATGTGGTCGACGATGTAGCATGGTCTTTTTTGTTGTCGGATGTTTCTTTTGATCTTGATTGAGAAACTTAACAGCATATAGCAGGCGCAGTTTCAGTTATCATGACAAATACTTTACACCCTGTATTTAAGTATTAGCGTTTGCTTTGAGGCCTATCTAGGACTTAATATAGTTAAGCAGGCTACCGCAGCCAGGTATGTTAATTATCCCGAGCTCAGTCCTTTGAGATTGAATAGGGTTTAAAAGGTGCTCGATACCTAAAACTAACATAAGCTATGATAGACTCGTAGACAGATTGTCTGAAGAAAATTGCCCGTGACTATTATACTTACTTAGTACTTTAGAGTCATATAAGAAACCTTTTTAAAGTTGTTGTTAACAAAATGATTGAGTGACGTATCCAAGTGTGAAATTGATGTCAAGAATTAAAATCTGTAAAATAATAATGTGATACTTTATGTATAACATGAGAAAATTAGTACTTCAAAAGTTAGCTGCTGTCGATGGGTGGAGCGAGCGACAAAGAAATTAAATGCAATCGAATTTCTACATTCAGTGTACCTTTCTAGTAGTTTATCTGTGCAAATATGAACTTTATAGATAAAGGTACTAACAGGATATCAATGTATGGGATTTCAAATATGTCTTTTGAGATTAAAATTTGCAAAACAAAAGAAGGTACCCAGTCACCATAACCCGTAAAACACAGTCATAATCATCCTGTCTGAATGCCTAGATACATTTCACGGCGAATAATCGTAGTTAAACCTCTAAAACGTAGAGATAATGAAGTAGGTACATGTATCTGGCGCTCCGTAAATAATACATGTATGGTAATGAATTGATCTGAATTCTCAGTAACCTCGCTCTATCTGAATTGTAAGCGAAAGCTATAATTTTCAGTTGGAACCAGTGGAGGAACAAGGAGGTCGGTTTGAGAGGGACTTGATTCAGCTATTAGGTTCATCCTTGGGTATACCCGGAGCTTCTGCCCCCTTAAAGTTCCACCTAGAAGTTCAATTTGACGGGAAACCCTCTAGCCCCCCCTGGATTCAGTAGTAGTTGGAACATCAAATAAGTTGGAATACAAGCTTGCCGGGTGTGATATTGAATAAAAGCACTTCCAGCGATACGTTTCACCGAAACGAGTCAATATGAACACAGCCGCAACAAACGGCTGGTGTATTTCACAAGGAACCTTAGTTTTTAGTCCAAGAAGTATGTACTATTATAGGTTTAACATCAGGCAGGCCAGCTGGTTGGAATCCACTGCTGCCACGTTTCTTAGTCACACATAGTGTTATGTTCATATTCTTAGTTATTACTTTGAGATAATAATCCAAAACTCGATTTCAAAGTCGAGTCGAGGTGAGGATTATTCCAGGTAACGACTAAGAATATAGGCCTTGTTAGGGTAACAATAGAACTCAATGTCTATCAGAAACCACGAGTGCCACAGTTACATAAATCTCGAATCCCGCGCCAAATATTTTTTTACAGTTCAAGATTCGAAGCCTACATTAATGTCATTCCTTCAGAAAACCGTCAAAAAGTAGGATTGATTTACTGTGACGTCGGGATTCGAGTTTTCACATTTTTTGAAACAACACAGCATTTTTAATTCCATAGTTTTTCTTGTGTTATTGTGAGTATTAATGTTTAATTTTGGTGGAATTTTAACCAATAATACTAAGGTCGTAACATAAAGTGTGAGCCATTGGAATAAATGTGTGTAAAGTGGTTTTTCTGTATATGAAAAATCATTTCAGGTTTTGAAGAGAAAATCCACCATTTTCTCTTCAAAACAAACGACAGCCGACTTGACGAATGACTTGACTTCACTGATACATAGAAATTCATCACTTGACACTGGCAAAATTGACTGTCGAAATGACGGACACAGGCCATATAGGGTAAAGAAGAAGAAGAACTGTGACGTATGGAGTTGAATGAGTCGTGATTGCTGAATGGAAAGCAATTTGCTAATTAGCACCTGAGTGGATTGACGCGGTGGGATCGATCCGGCTGCTAGCACTACTTGCTGACATTATCGAACCTCTGGGTGACGCAACATTGGGGTGACCGTATTATCAGCTTTGAAATTATATGTCTCAAGATCTATGAAGTGTTAACAGTCTAAATCGTACCTAATAGGCTCGGCGTCATCAATTTTTCTAAAAATCACTTCGCTAATAAGTAACCGGTCGATGTATAAATGGTTTGATAATTATTTTATCAAAAATCTCAAACTAATTTTTAATAAACCTACCGATGACTGTCTTCTATTGGGACTCTATTGTGTCCTTTGTAATTAAAACTAAAATCTAAATTTGTAAGACAAAAGAGCTTTAAAGTGTTAAAAGCAAAAAGTGGTTGTAAAAAAACTTGTATTGTAGAAAAATTATCCAGTTTCACGTAAAAACTAATTATCATAAAAGAAGTTGTGAGCAAAAGTTGTGACATCAAAAAAGTATTCACAGTTTCTTGGAAATCATTAGGAAGGCATATTATGTTCGTCCAGCCAAGTTTATTCTACAATCGCTAGAGATTATACAAAGTGAACGGGTCAACTCGTCCCACGCACGCCGAGTTGGTATGGGACAAGTTGACGATCGACCCAAAATGTCAACTCGATCAGAAGAGTTGTAATTAAAAAGGTAAGTTCGTTTGAGTTAGTGGACAACTCTAGTGACGGCGTTTGTGAACTTGAGTGAACTGCTTTAGGCTGATTGATGACGGTAATCCAAACTAGTGCTAGGAGTGCTGGTAGATTGGATGGTGAAAAATGTGGTGATCCGTAATTTGTCGAGAAGCGAAACAACTGTTAATTTACGTCGTATGTTAGTTTAGTACCTACTTTAATTATGTACTTATCGCTGCGTTGTGAGAAGTTACGAGTGCTAGTCGGATATTTAGGTACTTATACGAGTAATTACGTCGTGCACTTTGAAGACTAAATAGCACTAAAAAATCTTCAAATTCAATATGGCACCGCTTTTGACACATTATTCTTACCTTTAACATTTTTGTATTTCTATTATGATGGTGGTTAACTAACTAGGGAAAACATAATATAATTAGAAAACATTTAAGTACTATATAGTTCATTTTGTTACACGGTATAAGCCAGTCACAACAAACTAACATTTAATTTTGAGTAAACACAGCAAGTTTCCAAGTAAATGTTGAATTAGACACAGACTAACTTCTCTTTCACCGTAAAACAACAAAAGCGAATCGTCGACATTTAAGAGCTTTCTTGCCGCTGCACCTCCCCCCTCACCCCGCACCCCGCACCCCCTCCCTGAGAGGTCTGCTCTGACACACGTGTAGCATCAGTCCTCATTTCTCTTTGAACCATAACATTGTTTCTTGACCCAAAAACAAACCTAGAAACTCTCTTCAATACAAACACAAGCATATCCAAGCCCACTCATTTGCATAATAGGTTCGTTGGGTTTTTTTCCCATCTGGCCCACCAGTATGCCAGCCAATGGGCTCGATGGGAATAACCAATCACAAAGATCACTTTGAATCAAGATGATTTAATGTTGTATGTAAGTTCTACATAGTCAAGCCTGGAAGAACTTCCAATAACGTTCTCACGGGTTGGTTCTATGATGATGATTTATCGTAATAAAGCGAATGAAGTTGCAAGTTAGTTACTTTCATAATTTACAGGCCTCCTTTTTTGACTTTGACGTAATCTTCAAAAT
Source organism: Eulithis prunata (assembly GCA_918843925.1). Taxonomy (NCBI): domain Eukaryota; kingdom Metazoa; phylum Arthropoda; class Insecta; order Lepidoptera; family Geometridae; genus Eulithis; species Eulithis prunata. The sequence goes on along the minus strand of OU974014.1, from coordinate 189,318 downwards.
AATAAAAAAAAATTACATAATTATGGAATTATATTTAGTCTGGGTTTGAAACGCGTGCTATCCCTACCGACCTTCTTGCAAGAAATATGTTTCAAGTTGCAGCTATTAAATAAGTTTCATTTAAGTTTTCATTTGTTATTCAACTTGTAATGCTTTGTCCTGCGGCGGCGGCGGTTCACCATCACATGCAACAACTACTTATGCTTATTAAAGAGCAAACAAACATTGTTCGAACCTGGAACCGTCTTATTGTTTGATACACACAGTCACTTTTTTACCCGACTGCGCGGAGCAATAGGAGCATTATAAGTGTAACAGTCTACGTTGGTAGCTTTGAGAGATGTTCATTGGTTTCCTCGTAGCTCCTAAATGACTTTACAGATTTGCAAATGGAGTAGTAAATGACGCGTATCTATTGATCATCATCCAGTGATGTATCACACGCAACGATTTCGCCACAGTCCGCGAGCCGTGTTTTGTATGGCGCTACTCGCAGCAAGCCCGCAGCACGTCTCTCTTTGAACTTGCCCGCGTATCGCCAGGGTTATGGTGCACTTATTTATAAGTTCAACTAATTTGAGGTTCAGCGTGTGGTATTTACTGCTCCATTTGTAACCGAATTCAACAAAATATTCTCGTGTAATTCTGAGGCTGTCAGCGCTAATCTGGCGACCGCCATTTATCAAGGTTTTTACAGCGGTTCTTTACGGGACGTGCCGGCCTTTTGCGGGTTTGTACAAATAGAGAAATCAGTGTAATGCTGGCCCCACTCGAGCCTCTCTACAGTATTTAGGAGAATGTCGACTCGAAGTATCAAAAAGCTAAATCCGTTTAAACACAGAGCAAGAAGAGAAAACTTTCAACATTATCCTGAAAAAATTCAACAAAACAAAATACCTAACTATAAGTAGGTACTTACTTATAAGAAAAAAAATACTATACCTTATTGTTTTTTTTTAACATTGTCAATCAATAGCTTCCTACCAATTTTTTTTTTTCGTCAGTATCTAAACTCTCTCCCACAGTCCGTGAGCTTTGTAAGTACTAACACTGTCCGCTTTTTATAAACCAAATCGAACCCCGACCTTTAAACCAAAGGCGTAAGCATCATCTCCTTTATTGCGCGATGTAATGTTCCCTCCAACACCCAACATTTTTCTTCATTATCTCAATCCCGCGATCAATTTAGACGCATAATTAAAAACTCTGCTCGTTCACCCATTCTGGACATTATAATAAAGAGTTTGATGATCACTCTGTCTGTCTGTAAGGCGTACAACACACGACATCGTCTGCCGCAGCCTCGAGCAGCATCACAAACAAATGGTCATGAGATTCAGCATAACAAAAACAAAATGCACCGACACATTAATTATTTATTTATTTCTAGCCATTATTTCTGTGTAAAATCCATTTTTTGTAACAGTGAGACTGACCGTGGAAAACTGATGGATTATTATGAACGCTTAGAATCTAATATATGAGGGAAGCTTTTGTCGAGCAGAGGACGTCTACGGGTTGATATGATGATAGTGTGTAGGTAAGCGGTGGAAAAGCAATTCCAAACGAGCACCAGGTCTATCAGGAAATCGAAGTTCCAAAAAGTGTAACCGTGTGTAAGTCGCCTAACCCGCTTCCCTTGAATTACAATGTTTATAGCTCCCTTCTTAGGAGGCTGTAAACTGTGACTTTGTAGCGCGCTAAAGTAACTGACGAAAATTATTTAATTGAACTAGAGCTTACTTATTCCTCTGTGCTTACAAAGAAGACAGAATGAAAGAAAGGACGTTTATTTTATTTTGGGACACTTAACGAGTACATAATCAGCACAATAAAAAAAACAGAAACTTTTCATAATTACAACATTAACTTAGTACAAATAACGGCTATTCCCATCGAACCCACCAGTGGGCCAACCGGTAGGCTTGATAGAAATAAGCCACATATAATGAACAATTAGATATACCTGTCTTGTGTCCAGGCACTTTAGTTAGTTGGACTTTTTTTATGACTAGAGGTGACTAGCCGTCGCCCGCGGCGTTGCTCGCGTTCCCTTTAGAGTGTGACTTTTCAAAATTCCTTTCTTAGTGCACCCCTACACTATATAAGGATACTACCCTCCAAATTTCATACCTCTAGGACTTAAAGTTTTTGGCTGTGCGTTGATTCTCTGTCAGCTTCAAAAGAGTTTTATATATATTGATGATAATATATTGGTGATGGTGATTGGAATCAGCGAATTGCCGGACGCTAAGCGATTATTCCTGTCAATAACAATGTGTTATCTCACAAAACCAGTCCAAAGACGTGCCTTGCAAGGCATTGCGCTGTGTTCATCTGAGACGTAAAGATAGACGAAGAAACTTATGAAGATACTGATTGTTTCTGAAGTAAAGTTGAGTGCAGAACTAATGTGCAATAACATTGAGGTTATAATCCCTCTAGGATTTAGAGTCTAGGTTATCAGACCACCTAGGTAATAAAGCAATGCCGTCTGCTCCCGGCTTCACCTGCCGTGCGGTAATCTCGGATCAATCGGTATTAAGGTCACTGTTTCAATGAGCTATTGCACGCTGCTAGAGAACAAAAGGACTCGAATTCAAAGGGGTTCAAAAATGCATTTTGTAAACTGTACGTACACACTTAAAACGTCATAATAATTATAAAGAATTGTTATTTCAACTAAAAACCAACGAAACTCTACACGTAGAGTTGAATACAATTGATAGCAAGCTCTGCGTCTGACAGCGCACATTTTTCTAATCTGCATGTATTATGTGCGCGTATACAGGCTATACAAATAAAAGATTTGAAAATATAAAGGACACATTTATATATTTTTCTAACCAAAAAAATTATCAAATTAGTTATAAGTTAGAGACACACTCTTAATCATAAATTCAAGACTTATTACTATTAATAATAGTCGTGTACTTAAATTGAAAACTTTGAAAAATAATGAATAAGCCTGATTTCTTTGCAACACAAATCGAATTATAACACCAAAATTACATAAAAACTCATCAGAAAATATCAGTTCTTTTCTACAGCAGCAGCCCTCACCTCTTGGAGCTTTTTAAGTCAAAGTCAATTATATTTTATTCAGTGAAATTACAAATATCACATGGATCGTTTAGAATCATCTTCCATTGTAAATGACAGTGACAGTTCTTTGCGAAGTTTGTTCCTACACCCTGTATGTGAAGTAGCTCCTCGCACCATTAGCCGCTCGTTGCAACATTAAACGTTGCACACGATAACATTATGCGGAGGATATGAAGATAACATTTTAGGTGCACAGATGACGCTGAAAAGCTTTGTTAGTTACGCAGAGGACTAGGTATGTGAAACATGATGATGATGGAACTACCTTAGGGTAGAATAGGTAAGTAGGTACTGCTCTTTTAAACTAGCTAAAAAAAGAGATCGGCTAGTTATTTGTCTTTCTTTCGTCATGTACAAAACAGACTCCATTCTTGGCCTCAACAAGTTTAGTTTTGATCAAACTAAGAAAACAGGAAATAGAATAAGCTATCACAGGAATAAGCTAATACGTAATCCTCATCCGTGTTAGAATGGTAATAACTAGAATTTTACAATTGCTAGAGAATATACAACCAAATGTATGGAAATGACATCCATTTCTAATGGCTCTCCCATTATATTTTTGTCATATTTTTCTTTTCTCTAGAATGTCATATTAACTAGAGCTTGGCTGTATATAGCATTACATGATCTGTGGCTGTATCTACCATCGCGAAATGTATCGTAATAGTATATAATCAAGCATAATAATTTTAAAAGAAAAGTCATATCAGAACGAGGAAAAAAAAACATTCTAGTGTAAATAGTCGTATAAATAGGGTTTTCTAATGTTGCTCACGCCATACACAGAACTGATTAATCTCGGCCGCTGTAAGCGAGCTGATTGGATTAGGCCCGAATTGAGCCTGAATGGCCCCAATAGAGCCGCTCTGATAAAATGCAAAAATGCCAACCAATCGGGACAATTGTACGGAATTCGTGATGTGGGGACATAGGGGTGCCAGAAGTCTTGTTAACGACGAGATATTTTTTTTAATGATTTTGTAAGTTTTATGAGAGTCTAAGCGGAACATCACTAATTTTTCTTGCGGGCTCATTCATATTTATGACTGTAAAGACACACTACTTGCCAATAACATATAAAAAAAAATTAATTGATCACAAACTTTACAGAGTCATATTTATAACATTAAGGTGAAATATCTATCCTGGGTGGATACCGAATACTCAGACTAAGAAATCTACAATAGTAAACAAACCCAGTTTGTCCAGTATAGGCAGAAGTTACCACTTAACATCAGGTGAGCTATCAGCTTGTTTCATTACATCATAAAAAAAAATTCTTTAATGATGATGATGATTCATTCATCCCCAATAAATCAACCAAAATATATTATTTCAAGCAAAAATAAAACATCTTAGTAAAATACTTAGATAAAATGTCCGGTTAAAGTATTGCTAGTTACATGGGCGGGGTTGCACATCACTAGCATATCTACGGAGAGTTCAATAACTAAATCAATCGAGTGCGAACGCGGCGCATCCCTCACATCACCACAATATACCAACTACAACGCAGTAAATACACTACGCACAGAAAAATTGTGGCTACATACGAATGTCGCTCGTTTTGCTAATTTTATACCATGTAACCATGTAATACCATGTATTAATTCCATGCTACAAATAAATGCAAAAATATTTCCCGGAAGAACAATATGGAGCCTTCTTTTGAAGGAGGACGATGTCATTATAAGGGATTTAAAAAAGGAATATTTTACTGTGTTAATACTGTGCACGATGTGTACTGTGGTGCGCGTCACATGCTGCCCTTATTGGAATAAATCACTGTTCCCAATCCGTGTTCTATTAAAATACTGGATAAATATTTCTTTTGTGGAACAACTTGGAACATTATGTTAATGCTGGCGTGTACCTACCTACTATATATGCACACTTATAAGAACTCGGCTCGAACTGTCTCCGTACTTTGGAAGGCTATAGAAAACAACGTCTTGTTGAAGTTAAAACTTCTTTAGCATCGTTGTGATTTGAAAGTCGATGAAACGAAAAAGCGACAGTTCGACCCCCACAAAACGCGAAACACTTCGATAGCGCGTTCTAGGATCCGACCAAACTTAGCAGCGCCATCTAGTTCTGATTTAGGCAACACAAGCATAGAACCTTTTCTAACTAAATAAGTACTGCATATTGGTTTTTGAAGGTTTCACTTAGAAGTTAGTTAGTTAGTTAGTTAGTCACTTAGAAAGAAAGAAAAAAAAAAGGGTGCAATTCACACGTGGTCTACCCACGTGTGAATTGCACCCTTTTTTTTTAAATAACAATAGTTTGAAATGTGACTACGCTATTGGCTAGCCGATACGTTTACTTTGCAAAGTTTTACTACAACTGAGGCAAGAACTCAAGAATTGTTACTCAATACTGTATAACTTTGAAGGAAAACTATTTTTGTAATCATAATCACAGGCGACAATGCAGATAACTATAGTCCTTGATCTGAAGATGACTCATCTCTAGATAATATTGTGTTGAAATAATGCCTCGAATGTTAACAATCAGACGACCGCCCACTGCGCCGGTGTGCGTGAGTCCGGAATTACGGACAGTGGTTACCGCCTTAACCTTGTATACTAAGCCAATAATCATTATTTTCTTTAACAGGAAAGCATCTGCTGACCATTAATCCATCGGGCATCTAGCTTGAAAACAGATTCTGCAAACATCAATTCTACTAAACTCATTAACTATGAAATAAACTTTTAAAATTACTTATTTACCATGTGGGTGGGTTGAGTTTTTACTGACTTAAAATACGGGTGTAATACACAATAGAACTTGGAACGTGTATTTCATTTATCTGTCTCGTATATATTTATTTGTCGCTGCTTTTTTCTATGAAAGGAAAAAATAACTTTATAATAATGGGGCATAGATTTTTTCCTTTATACACGATAATTTTTGTACCTACGTGGTATGTTTAATGTTTGGACAACTAAAGAATGTCTACCGTGCCAGAGAATATTGGTGATACGACGTTTTTATTTTACTTTTGAAGTAGGTAGCGCAATATTCATTTATATTTTTAAAAGTATACCTGCAGCCACTTTTATTTGAAGAGGCAACCACTTCCATCAAAACATTTCATAATTTACTCAACGCTTGCAATAAACCAAATGCAGTTCCGAACAGTGCTGCCAGCGCCACTCAAATATGCTACTAGAGTTATACTCGTACCACCTTTTCGGCAAAATCATCGGCTTAAAATTAAACCGAAACTTTAAATCAAAGACGAACTCCTTTGTCATAATTACTTTAGGCTTGACACGAACTCATACTTGTATTAGTCTCCATGCTTCAAGACTCAATACTAATTGAACTATTAGGTATTTAAAATAACAGTAATCACTTGAAATGGCTAGTGGAAGCAATCTACTGCTAACTTATTCAACTAATATCTGTGGCTCCTAAAAGCCCCCAAGGTAACCACATCACCAAGGTAACCAAAGAGTTCTCTACAGGACAGTCAACTTATAAAGCCGACCTAGACAATGTGTACTTTAGCCAATCTATTTTGTCGGCTTAGTTTTCGGTTACCCAATCAGTGATCAGCACAACTCTAGTAGAAGTGGTTTCGCTCGGTCGAGTAACACATGTGCCTCACTCCAGCTACTTACTACGCGCCAGTTAATCGATACACAACTTAATGCTTATTTAAACTGACTTGTACAGCTTTTACTGTGAACTCGAGTACGTAAACATACATACCTTCTTACTTGTCAAATTCTGATGAAAATTCAATTTTATTTATAAGGTTATGGATTATCGTATAGATAGATAAGTAACTCTTCATAGATTACTTACCAAACATCGATTATTTAAACAAACTTAAAACTAACATATTATAAAACAAAACAATAAAGTAAGTAATACAATGGGCTGCCTTATCGCTAGCACATCGCTAGTAGCACTATTTATCATGCAGCAAGAGTTTTTTGTGTATTGATTTAGATTTTTGGATTAAAATATTGAATAAGCTATTTGAACAGCTCATTACTCATACACTCACAAGTAACTGTACTGGAAGCTATGTAAAACTAACAGCACACAGTTGAACAAAGTTTGGCGTAACTTTGTATTTGTGAAGTCGAGCGCAGTCTGCACATTCACGAGCAAAGATACGAGTAACCTAATGCGCAAATGTAATGCGCTCGCAATCGAAACTATTCCCTAATTCGACGTCAAATGGTACTTAGTTATCTGAAAACAGCAGAAACTCACCGACGGTTACTTTGCGAGCGGTCAGCCAGCAACTTTACTAGAGTCAAACTCAACATTACTTCACACAAGGGGTAGGTGACGATTTTAATTAATGTGTTTTTATTTTTCGTATTGAATGTCTTTTCGATTCATTATATTCATCATCAACCTATATCAGTCCACTGCTGGACGTAGGTCTACACAGCAAACAGATGCACAGCGGCCATAGCCACAAGTGCGCCTGCAGCCTTAACTCAGTAACTGTGGTGTAACTAGTATTTTCTCAACCAGTTATTCTATTGTCTAGAACTCTGCCAATCAAGAGGTTAAGCCGCAGTCGTTCTCCTAGTCCATAAAGAGCACCATAAAGCAGAGCGCCATGAATCAGTCGAGTGAGACAATGCCGCCGCCGCCGCCATAACTGTCACATGCAATGAGCTGCTTTATTGGTCGTGCGAGGAATCGCGGCCAGATGTTCAACAGATATACAGCCTTGACACATTAACTACAAATAAATAAATACTACTTAGTGGGAGCCCACTGGTGGGCCTAATGGGAAAAAAATCCCATCGAGCCCACTCATTTGCATAGTGGGCTCGTTAGAATTTTTTCCCATCGGCCCCACCAGTGGGCCAGTCGGTCAGTCGGTGGGCTCTTAGTGGGACTCCTTAGTGGGACTAGATAGTTTTTTGTTAGTGTTAGTGGCGGTACAATCACATAACCCACCTCATGCTATGCGGTTACTGGCAGAAATGTAAATCTATGAACTACGCCATAGACGGCCACGCTACTACTACGGCGTAGTGGATACTTATGCAATCAGCTACATCGTAGCGTGCTACGCCGTAGCTTGCTACGCCGTAGCATGCTACGCCATGGTCGCTGCACGATGCTACACAGCACATAGCTAGTATTTTATAATGTTCATTGCTTTAAAATAAAATAAAAAATAAATAAGCCTTTTTGTAAGTGTCAAATAAAGCTTAGAATTGCCTAAACTAGACGTCCTAAATTATATGAGTACATAATTTTTTTATCGTTTTACATCTAGTTATAACTGTAAAGCAACTATAAAAAGTAGGTATATAAACTGACATTTTTATCTTCAAAGTTCATAATATCAAAACATGGCACCCTGTATTAGACTTGGCACGTGATCAGCTAGTTATGAAGTGTTCAACTTGTTACGAGGTGGTCACCTGGTTTCATGTTTCTGTCGTAAACGTGAAGAGGAAATTAACTATTAAAGTAAGACTTAACTAATTATGGACATGTTCTCAACAAACTTCAAGCATAACCCTAAAATGAGAAGTTCTGGACCTCGTCTTGGAACCATAAGTCAGTGTAGACTTAAAACCTTGTGTATTATCGGAGCTTTATTTCATACAACTAAATAATAGAACAAGCCGATGGCCCATCTGATGTTAAGTATAAAACCAGTAAAGAGAAACTAGCAAAGAGTTGGAAACAGCATTTAGCTCGAAATCCCCGATCATTAGTACAGATTTACTCAAATATGAACTTGCACGCAGGTAACCTGAAATAGAGCCCGACTGGATTTAGCTAACTCTCTGCAATGCTGATAAATTAGCGCGGGCTTGTTCACACCGTGATAGTGTTTAGTAATGTTCGGTCCCACTTATGACGCGTCTCAAGTGTCTTTCAAGAGTTGAGAGACATATCAATAAGCAAATGAATAAGAAAATTCTTACATAAGAACCATGATGAGTAGCAGAGGTTGAGATGTTGCAGTGTGACTTGTTGACGGATTGAATCGGAGATAAAAATAGATGAAAGACAAGAACTAATGTTTTGATCACGTCAAGCTCCACTCCTTCCAGATCCTCCAAATATGTAAGTAAGGGCTTATCGCGACAAATCAAAGTTTTATTTTCATTCATCGAGCAATGTAATTTTGCAATAATAAATTTTGGTAGTAGCGTGTACTGTACACTGCTCTGTACGAAACCACTAAGTTAGTGGTTAGTAACGAGTAGTGTACAACAGTAGCGTAGTCTGAACGAGCCTCGGGTGAACCTAAAACACAATTTGGCTGAGCTGATTGATAAATGGATTCCAAACCCGTAAAGTACATTCGTAAAATACCTGTTGCACTCAGTCAAATAATAGTTTTTGGAACAATAAACATTTACGTATGTACGAGTATAATATAAGTAATAATCTTCTTCTTCCTGCCTTTATGACATATCTCTATGATAATTGTATGGGCTCACTGATGGGCCAGATGGGGAAAAAAAATCCGCACTATGCAAATGAGTGGGCTCGATTTGAATTTTTCCCATCTGGCCCACCAGTGGGCCGGCTGGTGGGCTCGATGGGAATAACCCCTATCCCACTGGGTGAGGTTGGCACAACGTATTCTTTTCTTCCATTCTGTTCTAATATAAGAAATAATCAAAAAGTTAGAAGAAACAATACGAAAATGGCGAATTATTTCCCTTTGTAACTTTTTAATTTTCTTTGTAGCTAAGCCGCGGATTTCCTTCACCATTTGAGAGCATTGGCACTAACATATAAAGGCCAAAACACACAAGAGGCCGGTGCTGATCGCTCGCGATTTTATGGAAATCACTTGATCTCGCGCCCGACCAGCGCACGCATTCTATGACGTGTTGTCATCCATGTGATCGCATGCTCGCCTGACGTGACGCACGCTTGACCTGCACCTGTTCTCTGTGTGTTTTGACCTTTATTACCACCGAATACTAATATGTATTACCTACCCTTAGGTACCTACACCTGAAACGAAAAGTTGATGAGAATCCCAAATTGAATACAAGTACAAGTGGATTATTGGTGAGTGATCACTTCGCTTCGAGACGCGAATGTCTCGGAAAATCAAATTTGCTATTTTTATTAGAATTATTCGATATTGAACGATAAAAAACGTTTCTGACATGTTATTTGATCACTCGGAGTGGTATCGACCTCGCCCAATAACTTTTATTTATTCTGATGTCGCTTTACTCGGTTATTAAGTTTTATAACGTCGTAAAACTTTTCTGGAAGATAAGTAAATAAAGAAAGACATGTTGCTTACTCTCCAACGTACCTACTGTGGGCCATCAGTTAGTTATCTCTAAGTACTAGCTGGATTGTACCACTTATAGGATGCTTACAGTTCAAAATAAAGTCTGTTTTCAAGGCTTCAGAACACGTTAATAAAGTGGTTTTTATGTGTAAGATTTTACCATAACACACCTAGAATAAATAATAAAGGTATTTTTTATGTAAAATTACATAAATCTTCACTAGGCACCTAATTCACATTATCCCTGTTCGAAAACCTTTTAGCTATTATTTGTGGGCAAAAGTACCTAGACGCAAGTAGGTAGGTAAGGTACTACCTATTAAGCTCCTACGTAGTCTCATTGTGTAATGTTACATCATCAATCACATTCAGCGGCAGAGACAAGCCAGGCAGTTCGTTCAATTTCAAAATGCCAAATGAATTATAAATCATACGGAATCTACCTAGGACCAACATTACATAATAGAATTAATATAAATCTCGACTACCTACAGGCAAAGTCACTGCCAACGGTTATTACTACTATAATTTTATTTTATTCTTAGTAGGGTTGTCTACTAAATATTTTTAGGGTCAGTCTCAATATTCCCTTTGAGTAGGTTCCGATGGGAAGAGCCCAAGATAGATGAAGCAGGGCCAAAGAGATGTAAGTGGTAAGTGTATCTAAGTAAGATGATGCCAGTTAGTAGTTATAAAACTATACGAGTAATTAGAAGAACCAGTGCAAATTAATATACAAATAGACTAAAAATAAATAAAAACTCGTTAGAAACATGCTGGATCCACGGAGAATGATCTAAGCCTGTTCGACATCCCTGCCGCTAACGACCCGCGACCACATCATCGCACCAAACGGAGGCTTAACCCTCAAACGGTCCGTGTAGATTACACTACGCGTAATCCCGGCTTCGCGCGCATTCATAACCAAGTTGGAACTAGTTACCAGTTTTCGGTGAATATCGGGGTTATTTAATCACATTGCTGTGGCTTTATTTTATTAAATAAATCATTATACATTTATACCAAGTTACCAGTAACTTTCAAAACATTTCTCCCTCCTCCATAAGAGCTCCAAGTCTATGCAAGGGTTTATGCTGGATTTGTCAGGGGAACCCCTCACAAGTGGCTGAAGTCGCTGAGTCGCCCTTCCTAAACCAAACTTTTGGATCAGCCACTGGCTGTAAGTAAAGGTGTGGGTTTGAGTTCTGCGGTGACATTATATTAGAAGGGATATGCATAGTTTAAGTTTGTGAGGGGGTTTATAAATAACATTGCTTTCTAGCTTGGCTTCAGCAAGGGATCTAACATTTTTGAATACAAACGGAGCAAGCAATATTCGCAAAGCCTTATTTTGTAAAGTAATATCGAAACTCAACCGGACTCTGGTGCTCAAACTAATTCAATCGTGGTTTAAGACTAGTTAGTGGATGCAATAAAACTAAACCACTTATAAACTAATCTATGAAGCCTGCTAAAGTTTTAAATAAAATAAATGTGATTGGCTTTACGCCGTGGTCATTTTTCTTAGTCTGGTTGGTTTGGTTGAAACTTCCTGAAATTGCCTATGTTTAATGTTGGCCGTCAACCAACCCGCGAGTATCATTTACTCACCAACTTCATAATTTAGCCAACATTGTTGCCAACACTGTATAATCAGTGCTCTCAAACGGTGAAGATAATATCGTGAGGAAACAGTACAACACCACCAATTATGTTTTTCCGGTTACGTGATTCATAATATTCAATTTTTTCCGAGATGTAAGGGCCCCATGTTGGGCACCACAGCTACGAACGATCATAATTTTTCATCAGACAGAATATAAAAAATATTATCGCCCCAAAGCCAGAGGCCAGCAAGGATCGCGTATATTAAACGGTAAGCCACCGCGCCGCGCCGCGCCGCGCCGCGCCGCTGACGTCAGGGTCACTAACTCGAGGTATTCTTGCAGAATATTATTTCAGCTCCAATATTATGATAATCTAGCGTTATCCTAAGCTGCGTGAGCCTTTAATAACTTTAATATTGGTTAAAGTGAATAATGAAATATCTATGGATCTTGTATTTAATAATCGGGTTACATTTCAATGCAAACTAAGTGCAGAGTCAGCACGCAAATCAGGCCGCTGTAATAGATCAATGCCATAATAATGTAGTTGTGACTCAACACTCACAACTTTGGTAACATTGTGTCAACACCAGCTTGATAAACAACAATGTTGACGAAATCCTCTATTTTTCAAATCGGAAAATAAAATGAGGAAATTGCCGTCCGATAGCGGATCCCTCGAATTCCGATTTAAAACCGTTCCTCGTTTAAGTGCCCAGCGTTAAAAATAAAAGAACTAAAGAAAATCCAATTTTCAAACAAAAAGCTTTCGGAATTCACGTGTAATTTCGGAAAAGGTACATTCTCACTAGTACTCTCGCCACTCGGATATGAATGAGGCCAGTAGTCACTTGTTCCAATAACTACTCGTTCTAATCATTACCTATTTTAATGATACAATTATCTTTGAAGCACCACATTTAATTGGCAAAGGTGATTACTTAATACCGAGTGGGAAATCTGATTATTCCTTCATTTTTCTCATATAAGAAGCACCAGCTAATCACAATGCCAATACTCACACAACATAATTTCTTCAGCATGTGGAAGATTTAGTTCTAGGACTAACCTGCGTGTAAAACTGATAGAAACAACGGGAATTCCCCGGAAGGTCCTATCAAGGCAAAAGGAAAGTTTTTCCGTTTGTCTTCTTTATTGAATCGATTGCAGATACACTCGCCTCCATTTACTCTTTACTGCCGGCGAGTAATTAACGGGACTGATAAACTCTTTGACGAATTTATTAGAGAGATTTGAGGATTAGATGTGCTGAGGACAGTAAGCCAGTAGGTTTAAGTATTACAATGATAGTGTGTGATGGGAATAGGGTTATGGCAGATGGCGTGTTTGCTGGTAGAGTAGCTTAGTAAATATAGAGTGGTTCTAAAGGTTACGCTTTAGCTAAGTATATAAAAGTTATGAATTTAAAATAAATGATAGATTACCTATAATAATATATTAATTGTATTTCAAACAACTGAACAGTCATTTAATTGCAAAAATTTAGCAATAGGACACAATTCAGAGTGTTGATCAAAACACCGGCTAGAAATGTATATTGTTCGCTTCGCCATGACCCAGCATCAAGAAATTACAATATCATTTTATAAGCGGTTAATTACAGTTATAACAGTTAAGATAATTTTCTACTCACATGAAATGATGAATGGCTTCTCTTTGTGAAGTCTTTTGGCAAATTATCTCAATTGAACTTCGTTACTGCAGTTGTGAGCGGCGCGCAAACAGTTTGGAGGCTCGAGTAGTTCGCCAACTACACCACACAATATAATGCCACGGCCAAAAGCAATGCTCCATAAATCTTTACCATAAATATCTCACAAACACAAAAACTACTGATTAAATTTTTTTTCAACCATATTTTACCTGCACTCAGCAACTTTGGGCTGAAATCACGATAGAATTGTTTAACAGGTAATTTCATGAAAATACCGTTAGTATAAAAGTTTATAAAGTTAGTGAGTGAATCACACAAAGACAGCTTACTAAATAGCGATGATCCTATTCTACTCGTTTATAGCATAGTAGGTACTCGTCGATGACAATTATATAAGTATTATAGTAAGTACATTTATGGATTACACAAACTACGTTTAAACGCCTTTTCAAAACACGGTGATATTGACAAACGTTTTCCCAAATAAATAAAACATTTTCAATACGAAATTCATTAAAGCGTATATAGGTACTCGTATATATAGCCATTTTACTGTTACGCTGTTTTATTGAAGTTCAAACGTTTCCATCAATTGATAGCAAAGCTATGTTGACTGACACTTTTTAATCACTATACCTACGTACACGAAACGATGAGTAAAAAGATGGCTAAAATACTATAATATCCTAATTTTTTGTAACTCATAAAAAGTTGGTAAAATCTGATCGTCGAGAAACCGCGGTAAATCAAGAGTGTGGACACGGATTACAGGTAATCTCGGGAATCAGCGCGAATCGGGGAAGCCGACGGAACACAAGCCTCACTGAGTTTACCAGGGACGGACTCGGGGCAGGCACCAGCCATCGAATACTCTTACATAATATATATTGGTACCTGAACTTTAAAAACTCACATTCAAACAGAAAGAGAAAGGCGAAGTAGATCTACCTAAATATTGAGTGGGACGGTAGAATTTTTCTGTAGTAAAAGATTCAGTATAATCCTGGCACGTTGAAATCAAAGAAAGCTCTGAAATTAGTGAAACAGAAAGACAAATCTTGAAGCGAAGCTGAAAAATGTAATTTCAATTTCTGGATCACAGCACTCGCGCAGACAGGTACGAAATAGTGGGAAATTATTCCTCTCCAAAGACTTGGTACAGTCTGCAGCAACATTCAATATATTTCTGCGCATGTAAAGTCAAGATGAAGTATACTTAGAAGCCAAAAAAGTGTTAGATATTTCTCGAGTGTAACTCGTAGGTAGGCGATATGGTAGGTTAATTACTTAGGTGCATTCCAAAATCGGTGAAGAGTAGAAAACGTGATAAAATGTATTGAAAAATGTCATTTGCGTACGTTTGCATTACTTTTATATTTAGCAACTGAAGAATATCATGTTAGCTAGACAAGAGGGGCTGGTGTGCTTGTGCAGCCGACTGTCCGGACTGGCTCGGAGAACTCACTCGGAAGAGACCCGCACGGAATGTTTTTGATAAATGTGTAACGTGGAGACTTATTTGTATTAATTTAATTTTTTCACATCGTTCCCCTGACTTGTTTGAATTACAGCAATTTGTTAAATAAAGATGCTGAAAGTAACATGTGTGTGTACGTTTGCCGATTTTTTGCACACTCGTTAGAAAATGTATCAGTGATAGCCGATAATGAAGTTAGTAGTATTAGGTAGATTTAAGAGTTAGTAATAATACTTACATAGTTCTAATAGCTTTTTTGTTTTAGCTGTTGCTACCAACACTTTTACTTTCCAACATTTTTAGACTGCGTAAAAAGCTGTTTTTATCTCGAGGGACTCCAGGTAGGTACTACATTGATAGTGAAAAGTTCTTAGATTAGCCAAATCACGTTCACAATTACCATGGATCCAGCTCGAGAGTGATTTTTTTTATATTACTTTTTTGACAACTTTCTGTAAGTGTTTTTATATTATTCTGTAAAATACAGCAACATTAATTTAGTATTCTACACAAGAACACTGCCACTTGTCACACAATTTCATAGTTTCATACCGAGACTACGTTTAAGTTTATTGTAGCAGCTGTTTCATCTTGTTCGTCGTAAATATCCCTCGAAAATTGTGTCTTGAGATCTTTGAACCCATTCACTTGTCTGGACGTTGTCGGTCTTATTTACACATGCTATTAGAATTTAGGTAAGGTAAGGGTAGGAAAATATATTATTAAATGAAATATGCTGAATCACCGTTATTGGTTTCTGCAAATGTTGCTTATGTCACAGCTAACTGCAGCGACTACTGAACTACGGGTTGAGATTGGTATCGATTCTCTAGTTGCATTTTTCTAAACTAACCTAATTGATTACTCTAATATTATAGCTGTTTTTCAGGACTTTCAGAAAGGGACGCCAACATTTTTAGAGCTGTCAAATTAGGTTAGTTTAGAAAAATGCAACAAGAGAATCGATACCAATATAAATACCTAACTAGTTAGCTAACTAACCTGATATCAAAAATGAAAAGGGCAACGCTTACAATTATGACGACAGCAACATTCATTTAAACTATTCAGTAGAGGATAGTAAAAAATGCTAAAAGCTTCAAAAACTAATAAAATTTGTAAAATATTTTTTATTTTTTGTGGAAAAAACTGAAGGTTCATGAAACAATTTCACTTTGATTTATCAAAACAAGCTAGAAACAAAATTAAAAACATTACATCACATTGCGAAGGGGAGGTTTATAGCGACGTAAATAAACAGCAATTAACTATTTAAGAGCTCACTGTTTCGGTACCTAATCAACTTGAAGGACAAATTTACTTTCTATTTACGTAGCGTAGCGGGTGAGTATCCGGTTGTGAATACTTGTCAAGTAAAACTATGGGTTTGGGCTCCCATAATGACAGCTGTAAAGTGGTACGTTTGCAGTAACCAAGTACTTTGCTTTTACATCTCAAATAATTCAGTATCAATTCCCGGTGGCACAATACCTCGTATTTGGCGAAGAGTCTTCATAATAGAATAACCCGTTGTATATAGTTATTCGCTTGAAAACAAACATTATCTGCGCCCGCATGCTCGCCTGGAGCCCGCGACATCCGGAATTAATTTAATAACCTGCTTATATGAGCGGCCTTACCGCCGCAAGACAGCTGCGGAGGCGGGGCTCAAACTACGCCTCGATTATTTGCGGAATGAAGTACTTATTCTGGAATCTAGAATCATTGTTCTAAGCACTGAGTTTGACTAAACAGGTTATTCATCATCGGTCAAAGATCATTTCTGGAGTGACTATTCTTCCAGAGGAAAACATTAGGTAATGGCTCAAACAACCACAAGCTTCAAGAAAGGGAATCTGTACTACTTATTTAGTCCTTTCGGGCTCTTGCATGGAGCAGCTTGCTTTATTCCATTGCAAGACTAAACGGTTAAACATTACATTGTGAAGCTACCCTTCTAGCTACCACTGTATCAAAAAAACAAGATCATAGAATACTTTAATGGCACAAATTAATTATTCAAATCCGTGAAGTGCGTGCATCGCGCCACGCGCCCTGCATTGTGTGGAAAGAACATTTTTCGGCGGATTTAATAAGTGCTGCTCCCTGAGAGGGATTTAATTCCGCACTGTCACAGCCAGCAGCAGTCGGCAGCTGCAAGCCGGCAGCCGCAATCACACTCAGACATACTACAAATAGAACACACTGTGTAGTATATAAATTAAATGAGTGTGTTGTGTGCAACGTGCAGACTGGTCCAAGGTTAAATGCTTTAGGGGTAATTCAGTAGGGTTTCTAAGACTAACCTTACTGTGACAAGATAAAAAAAATAAAACAACAGCCGACACGACCAAAGAAAATAGAATCGCCCAACGTTTTTGAGTCGCAGTTTCATCAGTTTGACCGGTACGGTACAAAGGCCTTTGCACGCGGCTCCGTATTCAGCTCTGACTGATCGCAGCGGGAGATGGATCGCCCGAGGCAGCAGCCGACACCGCCGGTCTAAAGCCAATAGCTTTTATCGAACTCTTAGTACGATACATGTACCTACATATTCAAAATACCTTCGTCAAAAAAAAACAAGTACTTTTGGATTTAGCAGACCGTTCAGCTTTGGTGGTTTCAAAAGTAGAGAAGTTTCTGAATTTGGTCTGCATTTTTTATAGATACTACCTGTAATTGCGAGTGAAATTAAATAAGTTTACCAAAGATAATATCTATCAGTGTGAATGCTTGTAGATTTACAAAACTAACTGAATAAAACTAGATATTCAGACAGTCTTGAGCAAAAAACATCAGCTTCATTTACTTTGTATTATACTTGTACCTAGTTAATGTGCCTGCACTGTCATAAAAGCTTTTTAAAACCCTCATAGCGTTAATTACATACAAGTTTCATTTTAAGACGATATTTTAAAAAGCTCAGACTATAATGAGCGTGAAGAGAGCTCTAAGTATGTAAATTTCCTGCAGCAAATATTGTTCAAGTCGAGTTGCCGCTGTTTGAGCTGATACTACAGCAACCTACTTAGTGTCGTGCCCTGCGAGAAAAAAGACACTATAATCAGGAGACCGCCCGAGGTACGAGTAATTACTAACTCATGAAGATTTTTCTACCAAGAATTCTTTAGATTTTTGTAACTAAGAATTCTCGGGATAGTGGGATAATTACTAGAATTACAAAAGCGTAGAAAGGTTCATCTATTTTATAAGTAGTATTTCCAATTATTTCTATAGCTTTTGGAAAATTCGATCGCAAGACATTCCTTGATCTTCATATGCATGCATTGTACATTCGTATGCATTAGGCACATTCCACAGAAGCATTTGTGTTTCCGTTTGATCGCAACTAAGTTATCTGCTCAGCGGCGACTCGGTTTATCGTAAATAATTCTCAAATAAAACGTCCAGAATGACGCCGACCGACGTTTCCAATTCCGAAAATCGACGTTGTAAAAATATTTTATGTTTTGAACATTTGTACCGAATATTTACTGAATAAAGATAGGGGAGATGTTTCTTTTCCGGTCTAAAATAAATACAACGTCTTTCTTGTAACAATGTTTACACGCGCTACGCGGATCTAAGCCATATCTACGCGGGTCTACGCCATAGCTAAGTGTGGCTACGCCGTAGGCATGCTGCATAGACGACTAGAGTTATTGGCAAACGTAGCAGATGGATAAAAAAATACATACACAGTGTTCACAATAGTTTTAAAATAAAGTGCTTACTTGTAGTACAAGTTCATACATAAACATTACCTGTCTGTGTGTTTGTACCGGTCTTGTATGTACAGCTACAGAAATACCCAACATTTAGATCGTTGATAACCCCAGTAAGCTGCCCGGACCCTCTCACGTAGGCTCTCGGCGCGGCGGCGTCATCCTCATAATCAGCAAAACCTCCATTTAATCATACTTTTCACGAAATGATCTCTGCAATATTAAGCAGTATACTTAATTCAAAATACTTCCTCATAGTGCTGACGCTACTTAGTAGCTAAGTATGTATAAAGAGGTAATCCTGAGAGACAATGAGCCCCGAGCCCCGAGCACCCCGCAGTTTCAGCAGTGCGACGTCGCGTGTGTGGTTTTGTAATAAACTTCGCACTAATTTGAATACTTGATTGCCCGAGTTCCGAAGTTCTTGTTTTACTTCAAATCCGTTTGTTAAATTACTATAAATATGAATATTCACAATATAACTCGGAGGATGGGTGTCCGAGGTAGCCATTCATTAAGCAACGTCGAATTCTTACTGCCACGAATCTGAAAGCGAATTCACTTCAAAATAATTATAATCTTTGCTAAATCATCATTAAACCAGATGAGAAAGAGTGACTGGCAGAAACGGTTGATTGGTAGGTAAAGCCAAATTATGCTAGAATAGCAGATTTCCAAAACTTTTATTGCAAAAATAATTTAGCGTTCGCGATCGAGTAGAAACTTAAAAGCGAAATTGCGCGTTTCAAAAAATGTCGGTATCGGTGCTAACACGGTGTGAAAGAGTATGTACCTAGTCCATTAGCTCTGCGATAATATCGTATAGCTATGTATAGGTGCCGTGTCGTTGGGAGTCTAAAAACAGCCATTAGGTTCGTAGTCTGCAACGATAGAGAGACTATTGACTGTAACTACCGCTAGTTGAAAGCCGCCTCCTGAATATTCTGGTTCCGCAAACTGCAAACCCGACACATTGGCACGTCAATAAGCCACACGAGATCGGATCACGGCCTCATGCGTGCAAATTGTACCTAATGTCATACATCGAATCGCAAATCACGCCTCCTCGCCACAGTATCTGATACTCGAACAGAAGGGAAGCTTCTTTTAGTGAATTAATGAAAAAGTTGCATGGGATACTCACGGGTAGGTATGCACGTGGGTAGATACTTAGGTAACTATGAATTTCAGGAGAGCAGCTGATAGTACCCAGGTAAGGTTTTAATCTCACTGGTTTTTGGAGTGTAGCCTCTGTAGGTACATCAGTAGGTATCCATTGGTAGGTACGAACTTCGAACCGAAACCGCGCACAATCTCCTCAATTATTTACTCGTGTCACACATCGCTTTCCGTTTGTAATTTACAGGCACGCGCGCTTTTAGATAGGGTATGGTAGGTAGGTATGCCATCATTGATTTAACAGCTTAGACTAGATTGAAAGCGGTTTTGTTTTTATAGAGTCCCATTTCAGGTTTTATCCGTCCTGAAGATAAAATAAATAGGTAGATAAATAAAAAGGTAGGTTAGCCAATATTAATGGAGAGAGCGGACAAAAAATTAGAGCAAACATACCTAAATCTGTTAAATTAGGTTGGTACTTACATTTCTAAGTTATGCCGTAGGTTTTGGTGGAGGATGATCTGTGGTGGAGGTAAACACAAGGTAGAGCAAGCAATTTTTTCAGTTTATTTCGGTTAAATAAAACAAACGAACTTTCATTAGAATTTCACTGTTTGATTTCCGAATAAAATCAATTGGTCGGAATGAACCAACATGACTGTGGTCGGATGGAATTCATTCGTTGCACAAATAAACTAAATAAAACATTTGAGACTGATTTGTCGAGTGTGGACGCAGCCGTAATTGCATTGTACGTAGGTACCTACCTACCTACCTCTTTTCTCCATGCAGAAAAATGTAACGTCGTCAATACGTTTGGAGGTCCATGGGTTTCACAGCGTTCGCTTTTTTAAAGTTTGTTAGCACTGCCTTTTCTTAGGAAGCAAAGAGTTCCAGCCCACCTAGGGATCCTAGGGATCACAATAATACGGGTTACTTACTTTATTTAAGTACACCTCCTGGGATTTCACAAAATTAAACACAATATTTTTCTAAAACTAATTTATTTTAAAAATCTAATTATCGGAATTATTAGAACTATCGTCACGTATTTAGATGCAACTATGGTAGCATAAGTTGTTATTTCAAAACTAAGTCTAAGTACTTAATTAATGAGGTATTTAATTTATTATTACTACTACCTATGGTAGAGAAGATATTATAATGTAAAACGCAAATAAAACTCTATGAAACTCTACCGATGAGTACAATATCCAAAATCACGTCAAGCCTAGATTTTCTATCACCCAAAGCCATGTCGAGACTATCGACAAAAATGTAGGCTGAATGCGGGTCCAAGGTAAACTTTTTTTTTGCAGATATTTTAACATTTATAGTGGCAGTAGCCATTTCATATTTTTTACATTATTTGTTACACAGTGGTTTGAATTAGACCGACAGTAAATAGATCTCTATAACTCTTTTATTCACGACTAGCAATCAGTCTCAGAACCAATATTTATTTGCCGTAGCAACGTGTTTTGTAACGCCACCGCCGCGGGAATCGAACACCCAACCTTGCGGGCATCGCTATGCCTCTATAGCCTTATGATTTTTAATTATGTATTAAGGCAATGATTATTGCAATATAATTATTATTAATTTATTAGTTTCTTATTTTAATAGGTGCACTTCAGAAATTGTTTAAAAGTTCTACTAACATCTACATTAGTCTACCTATATTAAAAAAAAACATAACAAAACTATTGCCAAACTATAATAATAGCCGGCACAGAAGTTGAACGTTTCATACGAACCCCAGCGATTTCACAGCAAATTATTTAGTAGGTAAATACTTGGGACAGAACTAAGTTACTTTCCATGCCAACTTTTATTACATTTATTTTACTTTAATAACAATAAACAAGACTGAACATTGTTTTGTAAGAATCACGTGTCACGAACATTTAGAGAAAAAGGTATGAACAATTTCAAAATGAAAGTTGTAGGAAAAATAAAAATAAAACAATGTAAATAAATTAAAAAGTATTTACTAAAACCGCATACGTACTAAAAACACACGCCCATACATAATTATATAATAATACGATTGTTACCCGTTTGCTAGCATCACTTGTTTTATTGCTATTCGTTCGTTCCAAACATTTATTTTTCGTAATCTTATTTCGGGGGTCAAAGGCCTCAGCACGAATAAGCGTATCGCAACGCTAGCGTATTCGAGATACACTGCGCGGTGACGATGCAACGGTCGGCAGTCGAGCTGGCGTTGACGCGCAATACGACTCTAATACGTTAAACTCCCCCCGGATTACAAAACTACGAGTACTTTCGCTTATCTCCTACTCTACTATTAATAACTCGTGTAATGTTTAGAGTTACACCATGTTTTGTCTTTTGCATTGACAAGAACATTCGAATTCGTTCGAAAGAGACAAAACACATATTATTCCAAACTTAGGTATGTACGTACATCGAGTTTATAATAACAGGGTTGGTTCCGTAAGTAAGAGCGTACTAAAACAACAATTTAGATAGATATTAACTAACTCTATTTCTTTAAATTTGTCTATTACTCTAATATCTCTAGCATTTGGCTATTCAATATTCTTTTGGATTCCGTTATCCAATCGCCGGTGCATTGCATATTACGCCCGTATTCGAAAATAACGCCCAAGCATCATTCTAAAGCACTGAATTGTAATGGCGTAATAAATCTGTATCGTATTGTACAGTATTTTCTGAATACAGGTCAAACACATCAAACAGTTGATTGTGAGGGTCAATTAACACCAATTTGTATGGTTCATAGATTTCAACACAATAATTATTTAAGTAATCAATTAATTTTATAGTACCTATAGTACAATTTGCTGTACGTACGTACCAAAGAATATGTAACACTGCGTTCTAAGACGCGAGACTTCCATTCTACCAAAATTACATACCTACTGAATTATGTTTTGTATGAAACGCAATTTAAATGTTGACTTCCATTTCATACATTGTTAGTTTTTCGAGAGTACGAGTCTAGTTCGTGGGTTGCGTCAGGCTGGTACGTACTAAAACGGCACTGACACTATCGATGTGAATCGACCCCATCACAGTGCAAACATGAGTAGTAGGTAAACATTTCACTAGACATTATAACATTTATAAAACATAACTACTATCTATAAAATAAAAATAATTGTGATGAAATCAAAATTGTACGAGATATTGAGCCTGTTATATTATAACTGCAGAGTTGGCAAGAATTAACTATTTACACAATTGACTACTTATTGTAACAACATTATCTAGTCTTATCACAAGGTGTCATGATTTATACAATTTAATCATGTCTTTCAATAATAATGATTTATAAATAAAGATTTTTTATTATTTTGAACAATAATGAAAGAAATTCGAGAAAAATTAGCGGGATATTGACTACTTAATAATATAGCTTTGTAAAGGCAACCGTGGCCGTGCGCCGACATGGAGATGGAGACACTTCTCACTATCGCATAATACCACGTTTTATATTATACGGATATATTTGTGAGTGCGTTAGTTTTAGATAAAATGGTAATTATAATATAGTGGATAATTCCAATGTAATATATTGTAGAAAATCTTTACAACATTTAAAAGTAGCTATTTTTTTTTAATATCATGAATAATATATTAATTATGTTAGAATAATTCAAAGGCAATTGTCAAACAGTAGTATAATTATTTATATTCAAGCTGATATCCCTTGAGACTTCCACACTTTGTTAAACTTAACCGAATCATTAAATACAAAATGCGATGTCTCACAAACTGTTTAGCTGCACAAATATTAGTTTGTATTGTACCTACGTACGTACAATCAAGTATTTTTATTCATTCATTCATTCATTCAAATTGTTAATTAACGAAACTACGACCGCATTCAACAAGCTACGTTAGTGAATACATCGACATTAGAGTTGAACAAACACCATTCACTTTCACATCCCAACTTACCTCTATAATCGAAAAATATGAAGATATCCTTAGAATTAATTTCAACTATAAGTCTTTGGTTGGTTTTCGCAGTTTCCGAACGCGAAATTCTGAGGGTTCAGCGCGAACAAATGTGACCATCGCAAAATTATCGCATATCCGTGATACACTGCGCGGCGACGCCGCAGCCTGCTGCGCGGGCGCGCTATGTCACTCGAACACGTAATGTTTACGTATCGCGTCTGTTACATTTGTTCGCGCTGACCTCTCTGCACCTTTCCTCAACTATACTATGTTTCAATACCTTTCAATCTAATGACAAAATCTTACAAAATATCTTCCCTTCTCCACGAACATCCAAGCTAATTCTAGGTCAATCGAGCTGATGTTTTTACAAGCACATCCAAATCCACTGGACATTTAGGCCTCCATACATTTACAGATGGAACGACGTCGGCTTGCTTCATTCCATGACTTCCCGAGTTACGTCGTCGGTCCATTAGAAGGCAGTTTGCATATTGTGCGAATTTACATCCTTACTTTTTTTTGTTATATTTCAACGTTTTCCGTACTTTTGTATAGAATGTACTAGTACTAACACTTTAGTAATACATTTTCAAATTTCCGACAATAAGAATATGTAGCACACCTCAGGGTTCAACACTTCCAAGATTGCATTTCGTTGTCCTTAGTTTCCGTCTGTCCAGTTAGTTTCCCGTTCTGGTTGAGATGTCCATTATTCCGCACGGGGGTGTCGACCGTGCCGGCGGTGGCGGTGAGACGTTGGTACAGAGGCTGGATGAGCAGGACTATCCCGGAGATGCCTATGAACACGCCGGCCAGGTAGAACGAGAGATCGTATGACCCCGTGATGTCGTATACCCAACCTGGAACACACATACAAATATCATTTGTGGGTGCTAGTGAGCTCATAGAATGTTCCATTAAAGTTTAAGCTTTGCAACAAAAAACTAAGTAGGTAAGGAATCTAGAGGCTAAACTTATCAATGAATGAGCCATCCACGGACAGCTGTTGAATGTATGAGTGTATGTGAACTGACCGGCTAGCGGCGGGCCGATGAGATTGGCCATGCCTTGCATCAGCAGCAGCAAGCCGTACGCGTTCGTGAACTTCTCCAACGTTATCTGTACAAATAATTGTATTCTAAAAACTAACAAAATTATAATGCTGGTCTGATTACTTTCCAGATGCCGGGGAACCCTCAGCCACAACCTTGATCCCAGGCATTGCATTGCATTGTATATATTCAGATATTTGATATTTTAACCATTTTGTTACATTTCATAATGTTGCCATATTGGCCCCAGACGCTGTACAACATCTAGATTACGTAATGCCTGATTTTTGCTACGATTATTTGTTCGCATTTTCCCTGATCGATATAACTTAGGAATTTTCATGAAAAAGAGTGTATAGGTGGATTATGGCTAAGCGTGCTCCACCTAAGGCTGCTGCTACACTTACCATCAGGGTGTGCTGGCAGCCAAATACTTAGCTATAAATCATTAAAAAAAACTCCCGTATCTGTAAGTTTGGGTGTTCCTTGATAGTCGGTCGCTCGGAACAGTCACTAATGGCCGAATACTGAAACGTCACTCAAATTTCAACACCACTTAAAATTGCTCTGCCTCTGTTTGACATTACTCATTTGTAAGAGATGGCAATAATTTAAGAATGAACTTAATATAAGTAGCGTTTGAGTATTCGGCCGTTAGCATCACGTATTCTAAATGTTTGTTATGATGTGCATGATGTAGTACCTGTTCGACGAGTATAATGCTGGTGAGCGAGTAGTTGGCCGCTATAAAGGCCCCGAAGGCCCCCGAGGCCGCGGCGAGGCCTAAGTAAGTGGTCAGCAGAGGCATTATGACGGTTACAGCGCCGCACAGGATCATGCAGAATGCATAGATAATGGACGGAGATACGCTCTTCCAGTCGCCAACCCAACCCAACACTATCTGAAACATACATATTACTCATTCATTATCTATTCACACGGAAATACTACGATTATTTGGATGGGTGACCGCTAGTGGCATTTATATCTGACCGCTTTCGTGCTCCGGTCGGACGGCCGCAGTCGTATGGAGGCCTTAAGGCGGCCTAAAATCTCTGTCATTAAAGCTAGCTACTAAATCATACTTTTTTACTAGGATACAATTTGACGAGATTCTAATTACTACTAATTCGCAATCCTGCGTCCTTGTTAATATCGTGTCGTCTGGCCAAAGTTGGTTGCTTATCGTAAGTACTCGATTTTAGCAAGACACAATTATCAGTGCAAGATAAATAAAACATGCCTTATGTATATTGAAAGAAAGTTCAATATTATTATCTTATTTACGTACAGAATATTAGTACGAGTCTTCGTTGTAATCTCCACGTGTGCTTACCTAACGTGAGTCTTATCTGTGGTTATCGGTAGGATGGATCTGTAGGCAGAGCTCGCCATTGAAATGGGTCAGGACAATACCACTTTAGATAGCTAACCGATAATACTGTGATTATGTTATAATCAATAGATAGTTCATTAATGATTGAAGTATATCGTGCGATTGTCAAATGGAACTTTATCAATTGAAATTGGTACTAACATTAGTGATTTTTCCAAAGAAAATCCAACTGGAATACTAGCTGACAAACTCAGGCTCCTAACTTAGAAACAATGCCCAATAAATCTCGAGAATAACATTGTTTATGATAGATAGATATCCTTGGACATATCACACAACGCTTTCTAGTCCCAAACTAAGCAAAGCTTGTACTATGGGAACTAGATTCCTGATACAATACTTATATAATTTTTATATAATTTTTGTAAATATATACTTAAGATACATAGGAACACCCAGACACCGAACAAAAATCTATGTTTGGTACACAAATATTTGCTATTGGTGGGGGGCAGAGCTACTACCGACTGAGCCATGATGTTTGTAAACATTGTGTGACGTACCTCTCCGAACATGTTGACAATCCCGATGATACTGATGAGCATTGAGCTCTGAGACTCGTTGAATCCCATGCTCATGCCACTGTCTGCGATGTACACGTACGGCACGTCATACCACATGTACAGCAGGAAGTTTGAGAACGTGAATATAAGGAACGCAGGGTTACGGAAGTGGGAGAAGTCCAGGATTTCCACCACCAGGTCCCAGAAGTCCCAGAGACCGGCGTACCACTGCACCTGGAAATTGAGAGCAGGGATTTAGACGGTTTCATGTTGTTGAGGTCTTGTAATGGAGCGCGAACAAGACCTAAGGTACATGCGCTGGGCGAACCTACTTTATGTAATATACCAAGCAAAATAACTTCTCGTAAGTAAGGACGTCGGTTGGAAGGGGTCTGTAGTACTAGCCTTGTATTTTTTAATAATTTTATATGTATTGGCGTAAAAACCTAACGGGAGCTCACCTTCTCCTTGGCAATGGTGGTCATCGAGTTCCGGAAGATGTTGGGGCAGGAGGATGCCCTCAGCCGGTACCTGTTGATGTTGAGCATGGCGCCGCGGTACGTGAGCGAGTGCCGGTGCACCCTCAGGTCCTTCAGGAAGCTCGCCGGGGCCTTCCTGGGGCCCGCCCCCGCCGCCGCCGCCGCCTTCTCGGCGAGCGGGGCCGGCGCCGGCCGCTCCTGCAGTGGCGGGGCCGCGCTCGGCGACAGCGGCCCCGGCTCGGGTGACAAGAGGCCCCGCGGGGGCGACATGCTCTCGTGCAGGCGCCCGCTGTCGCTGAAGCTGCGCGACGGCAGCAACACGCCGGGGTAGCTCTGCGCCATCAGCGCGTACGCACGGCCGCGGTTCGACATCATCTCGAACACCTCCAGCGACACCCCCTCGCCGCCCGTCATGAAGGTCGGCAGGTCCACCAGCGAGCTGAACTGCGCCGGTCGCGGCTCGTCTCGCGGCTCGGCGTCCTTGTCGTCGGAGCCGACGACGGATCCGACGGCGCTGCTGCGGCTGCCGTCGAGGCTGTCGGCGGCGGCGAGCGCGCGTCGCGCCCGCTTGCGCTCCCGCCGCCGCTTGCGCTCGCGGGCGCGCTCCTCGTGCATGGTGGCGGTCCACGGCAGGTCGCGGAACAGCAGGCCGCAGCCCGCCATGTTGAGGAACAGGCCCGCGAGGATGAGCGTGGTGCCTCGCCACCCGTACTCGTCGAGCAGCACGTACGTGAGCGGCGCGAAGATGAACGTGCCGATCCCGCTCCCGCACACCGAGATGCCGGTCGCGAGGGATCGCTTCTTGTCGAAGTAGTAGGCGACGATCACGACCGCCGCCACGTAGCACAGGCTGAGGCCGAACCCGGCCATGATGCCGAACGTGATGAACAGCGTCTCCATGTTGTCGACGAACGCGGAGATGACGAAGCCGAGCGCGGCCAGCAGAGCGCCGCACACGGTGACCCGCCGGCAGCCGTACCGGTCGGTGAGGAAGCTCGCGATCGGCCCCGACAGCAGCGGCATCGCCATGAAGATGCCCGCGATCCAGGCGGTCTTGCCCTTGCTCTCCTTGAAGTAGTCGAGGAAGTGCGGGTAGAACACGCCGAAGCTGAACGTGATTCCGTCCGCGATCAGGTTCACCATGAAGGACGCGAACACGACCACCCACCCCCAGCCGCCGTCCGGCGGGCGCGCCTCCGCCAGGCATTCCTCCTCATCCGAGGACGAGCTGCTGGAGGAGCTCGGCGCTGCGGGAGGCGAGCCCGACTCGAACTTCACGTGCAACGCGCGCCCGTTAGCCTTCTTGGAGCCTGCGGCGGCGGCGGCGGCGGCCAGTGCACCCGGCAGCGGCGCACATAGCAGCGGCTCGGCCTCGGGGATGGAGGTCAGCGGCAGGCGTGCCCCGCTCACGGAGTCAGCGAGTGCATGGTCGGGTTGTGGTTGTGGTTGTGTTCCTCCGCGGGACGGCGTCTGTGCGCGCGCGGGGTCCATGCCGCGGCTGCAGGCCGGCGAGTGGCGCGGCGCCGCGGGCGCGCTACCGTGCTGTCACGCCGATGCCGCCGAGGCATGCGGTACTCGCACCACCGTCGTGACCTCATGCTGGAACCAACGAAACGGACCGTTACATCCTAGTCTAGAACCCCCTCCTACAACTGTGTCGGAGTTTGCATCGACCACCCCTTCAGCGGCTCCACGGATCCCACGAACGAGGGCAAGCAAGGCCGCGACTTCTCATCACCTCAAAAATTATATCGATAAGGATTATCAGCCCTCGCTCGCTTTCGTTCGTTGATCAATCTGAGCGTATGAAAACGATGGAACTGACGACCTAGTAACTGACGTGATCTAACATTGTATCTATCTACCATTATCGACGGCGCAACGCGACACTAAAAATATAAGAAAATCCGCGTCGAATCTGCGAGTATAATCGATGACGCGTGCATCAAGACTGATGTGAGGAAAGGGCGTCGCATCGCGTTCCCGAGACCTTTCTGGGAACCTAAGGAGCATAAAGACTTGGCGGAAATCACTTCAAGTGCTAAATCACCGCTCTGCATATCGCCGATTGGACGACAAAAGGCGGGTCGAGTACTGAGACAAGTCATAGACCTCGCTGATGGATAATACAATTGTACATTATGCGGTAGTCTCTTGCATAAATTCAGGCACAGTAAAATTATCCAATTGTGACAACTGTTAAGGTTTCAGGCACTTCTATCGATAGGTAGGGATGCACCCATCCGTCCATCCATACTACATTATAGGAATACATCCGACTAGAAACGATTGCTGAGTACCTACTGATGGAACACCTATTTATTTACAGCAAATCTTATGTAGGTATATCTAAACTATGCAAGTTTCCTCCACGTGTTAATGAATCAGGTAAGTTAAAAAACCCAAATCTAATCTGACGATGACCTTCGCCTTGCTTCCGTCCAACTATGGATTCACGACATTTCATTGTGAGGTCAAGAAGGTAATGAGAGAATCGTGACTTGTCGATTGGTGTAGTGTAGATCTATTGATGTGATCACATCCTGGGAGACATGACATTACGATCTTTAATCAGATCTGTTGTACTGAAGATGTCCTCTATGAAGCATTTTATCTGAATCGCTCAATTTTTAATAGGATCACTCTTTCTCAGACTATTGAGTTGACAGAAACTGATGTAGCGTGGGCGGAGTAATCAGGCGGCGTAATGATTCTGGGAACTCAAACTTTGATATGGTTCAAAGTTGAGTAGGACGAAACCTACCTAAACCACGCTAAACGAAAGCTAGCTTATGAAGGTCTGCGTATGTAAGTACAAAATAACTTAAATACCCATTTGTCTGTTCAAATTGAGTAGCAATATCAGTGGCCGTGGGGTTACTAAACACATACCTACACATAAGACTTTATCACTAAGAAAGGACTGCTCGTTCATGCTCAACTCCCTAAAGGTTATCGATATTAATACAAAACTCCTAGGCATATACTTTTTTATGTTCTTACATGCAAGTTTACGAGCTCGGGGAGTCGCTTAGGGATATTCTATAGTTTTGTTTGTGAATAATGGAAAGATAACAGCACGCTACATTCATATCTACTTTGAGAAATTCTACTAATATTATAAACGCAAACGTTTGTAAGAATGTATAGATTTTTGTTATTCTTTCATGCAAAATCTACTGATCCGATTTAGATGAAACTTGGTATATAATAATAAACTGTCCGTGACCTGGATTAACAAATGACCACATGATTAAACACGTGACTTGGCTACTTTTTATCCCGGAAAATCAACGGGATCCAGCAGGACGCGAACGAAGTCGAGGGTGGAAGCCAGTCAAGAAGTTGGAGGAAGTACCTACTTAAGTAAAAATTTTGGAAATCAAATATGTATCATTAAATCACTCAATACACATATTTCAATTCCATGAGACGAGGAACCAATCCACGTCTCTGTATAATAATCTCAATTCCACTGTTATCTAAGCAGGAAATTATCGAAACATGACGTAGGTACCTACCTGCCTCACAGAATAGTAATTCGTACAAGTCTCGTAGCAACAACCAAATACCTACCTATACATACTGTAACCGCATCTGTGTCCGCGACCATACTCAAACAGCAAGCGTAGGTACGTATTATATTTCCAAAGCTACCACTTCCAGTGATCACGTTAAAATATTTAAACACGGCACAACATAGATTTTTCAATTACCAACCTTGCTACTAGGTAATAAGGTCCAGAAGGGAAACATTTTATTAACCGGTGCTACCGAAACTTATCACGGCGATGCAAACTTTTCTCACCTTGAGATGGAGGTCATTGGTAGCATTTTATTTTTGGCATCAAAAGTTGTACACTTCGTTAGCTTCTTCCGCGTAGTCTCCGCAGAGGACTGTCACAGAATATTCAAAATGTTCTACGTCACTTTATCTTGTTCATTGCAGTACCATCAGTTCGGTACCTATAACTAGTTAGATTTTTTGAATTGAAGAGCTACTAAAATGCAGCGGCGGGGATGTAAACAAGCAATCAAAACCCCATAACCAGATATATCCACGAGACATACCTACCTATTACCTACTGACTGACTGACGCGTGAACTCTGGCCAGCGTCCAGTGGAGATGGAGACCCTTCGTCTACGTCAACCTTATAAATAAATAACCAGAATGTTTGGCAGCGCGCTCCTGCTCCTGAAGTAGATTCATGAACATTGGACATAGGTAATGTTCATTTGTTGTTCTTCTCAAACAATAACAGAAGTGTTTCAAATTGTTTTTATGATTGATTTGCGATTTCACTTCAGTGCCTTGATCACGAATAAATGTGAGAATCGCATACATTCGTAACGCTAGCGTATCCGAGATACACTGCGCGGTGTCACTCCAACGGTTGGCAGTCGAGCTGGCATTGACGCGCAACCGCGCAACATAACTCGAATACGCTAGCGCGGTGCGACCTATGGTCGTGCAGTCTATCTGAAGCAAAAAAAACAAAGAACTGAAGCTATCGTGGTTCCGTTCGCAACGCTAACCCCTCGCCTCAGATTACCAATATTCTGAGAGCCTCGCTAAATAGAAAGCTGATAACAAATTGGTTCCGGTTATATTGTAAAATGCCCCTAAACTAACCACGTTGAGATCATTTGTGGATCACGTGGGGTCAAGGGGGCATAAGCCCATTGAATCATACTTAGTTTATTTCTTTGGAACGGCAAGTTGTATTCATGGCACGCACGATGCCCGCATCGCACGAACTTGCAATGAAAGAATCTAAACACCATAACATAAAGCGTCAACAACATTACTTTCCTATTTGTAACGACGACAACTTCACGAGATATAATGAAAATTTGCAAAACGCTACCTTTCGTTAAATTTGAAAGTGGTTATGTTTGTTCAGACAACACCAAAAGCAGATTCAAAAACTGCTGACGTACTATACAAGTTACATAATATTAGCATTTTATATCCATTCTGGCTCCGAAACATCCAATCTTACAATAAAGGACCGTAGCGGCGGGCACCAACTAAAAGCCATCCACAGCGGATATAGCGTAGGTTAAAGCACTATTGGCAGGTAGCCAAAGCAAGGCTTGCCCACTAACGTACCCAATTCTATTAGGGTTTAGGGGTGTGTTCGCGGAGGCTTTGTTGTTCACAAAGAAACCTCAAATGACTCGGTCAAAATTGTCTATATAGGCGAGTTGTTTTCGTGTTTCCTGCTACCTTTACGAATTTATCTTTACCTTTTAGCTTAGACTTGACAGAATGGCTCAATTTGTTAAACAATGCGTAGAATTTAATTTTTTTCCTTTTTTTTAGCACATAACGAGCTAAAACCGACCGACTGACCTAAAAGTTTTCATTATTGTGATCTGAGAGTTGGAACAACAATAGCACGTTGATAAACCATCGCGAAAACTCGATCACAGAGATCCGCTTATTAAAGAGAACTTTTCGTTCACAATGACAATAATGTTAATGAATTAAACTGTAATCATCCTGGTCTCGTTCGGGTCATATCATAACAGATAATACGGTTATCATCGAGGTTCCAAGTGGTTGTGTCGTGTCGTGGCGCGTGGCGAAACGTGGATGGAAATAAAGCTTCACTGCACCAGATGGACCCGTAACTTGGCATCAGCTGCCAATGCTGCCCTAAGTCAGATGGATTCTGAACTCCAAAAGATGTTGCTTCCAAAATCGACTCAAATAAATATAGGAGTTGTGATAGTAGCTGGTATGTGTTGTAGATTCGCGTTACCTAGTCGAAATAACAATGAACCTAACGAGTAGCAATGTCCTTTATACGTACGAGTTATCTTGCGAGTTGCGTGTGACCTTTTCGGAGAAAAGATTACTTATCTTATATTGTTTTTTAGGTAAGTACTTGTAAGAATTACAACTAAAACGTGGAGTTCAAACGAATGGAAACAAACGGGATGCTATAAGAATGGAGGTGGTACCGTGTTGCCACCCAGCATAGTTACAGTCACACTGTCAAGAGCTCATTATGAATTCAACGGGCCCGGCGGCCGTTTGTTTGGCCATTATTTTTGTATTCTTTCGGTGTTAATGATGTTTTGTTAAGAATTGAAAGCAGAGCTCCTGAATGTTTGCACTAACGTCGACCTCATTCTATAATGATATTCGAAATAACATATTATTACTTTTGTAAATCATGTTTGCCTATACCTACCTAACTAAATAAATAAATGATAGATACTATTTGCGATTATGTTTGCATAAAAAATTACAACCGAATTGAGAACGTTCTCCTTTTTTAAAGTTGGTTAAAATTTTAAAGTTAAAGTTTTTCAGGTCGGACAAAACAAAGTTGAGTGGCTGAGTAATGTAGTGAGTGAGTGAGTGAGTGAGTAATGTAATGTAATTCAGGGAACCCCTGAGTTATATTATAATCTCTTGTTTATTAAATGATACATACAACATGAAGTAAAATAGACAGAAGTAGAATACTACTAAAAACTACGCACCTTTGTTTTTAGAGACATCTTGGCACGATGACACTCACTCTTGCCAAAAATCATAACGTCACATATTTACACTCCATTATTATCCGACACACATTTTGCCACAAACCACTAAAAACTGAGATTGGGCATATACACAACACTTTCTTGTTTCAAGTACCTAGGTGCACACTTTCATTACTCAAGGCAAATAAAAAAAAAAAAGTACTTAATTCAGGATAGTTCAGAGGGAGTCCGCCGCCACCAGTCGATCGCACTCGCGATCTGGCGGCGAACCACTTCACTTCGCCCGACACACATTATTTAATAGTTGATAAATTATTATCTATTCATACGTCCGCGGTGAATACTATTCAGATTATCACTGGGCGTCACCAGCTGAGGAAAACATGGAACTGCGGGAAAAGCGAGCACCGATTTCAAAATATTACAGAAATGTATCTCAAGATAACAGTTGATGTAATTAATAATACCATTATAATAATAATAAATAAATAAGAGGCTATTCACGTCCGAAGTGAAAGAGCGATTAAACAAAACTGGAGCACAAATTTGTGGAGTTACGCTAGTTCGAAGTAGCGTCCAAGATCACAGGACTCTGGCAGAGATACGGCGGCGGCGGCGGCGGCGGCGGCGGTCCAACGGCCGACACACATTCGGCCGATAAATGTCGCCACGAGAGATACCGGACAACCTGTCTGCTAACAAGACGAATCGATCAACAACCCAATACAAAACCAACATGGGACTTTGCTCTGGACTGGACATTGAGTGGAGCGACACACCACACCACACCAGTAATAATCAAACAAGCTATTAGCTCTATAGTAACGAATGCAAAACCATTTATTACGTATTTAAAAATGGACAAAACAAAGAAACATAAACTTCTAAAAATATGAGAAACGTGAAATAATAAGCTGAATTAAATTCTATTCTGATAAATAATTAACATTCCAAGATAACAGTTAAGCAAGTTAAAAGTTATCTGTAGTTGTGTGAGACGAATCATGGTACCTACACCACCTACCCCACCCGTTCTAGAATGTTAACGAGCACGTGGTCACGATTTGTAGTTAACTTACATAACGATAAAATGGGATGTTTAACTAAGTACACTCAATGTTTAACACATCATAAAAAATATGAGTAAGTACCTACTTGATTTTCGAAAAGGTACGAAGGAAATTAATGTTAACTTAGATTAACATGAAGAAATTAGAAATTGTTTATTTGCAAGAAACATGGTAGAAGAAGACTTAGATTTGATTGATTGTGTTGTATACCTCCTACGAGATGGCACGTAAGACGTAACGTGGAGCAAAATAGCATTTCCATAAGAGTCAATCTCGAGGGTACAGAAAAGTTAGATGATTATAAAAAGTTTCTGTTATCATCGTTCAAAGTTTTTGTCCAGCTGCAGGCTAAAATCAAAGAGAAACAACTCTTTTTATCAATGAAAAAGGTTTTCAACATGAACTAACTCATCATCATTCTGTCTGATACAATCATCAGTCCTCACCGATAAATATAAAATGTTTTGCTTGTTTCTGTTTTTGTCCTTTTCAGAAATGGCACCCCGTCCGACCATCCAATTCACGAGTACGTATTATTCGGAATGATTTCAAACCATTCTCTCAACGTAAGTATGTATATATGTATGTATGTGTTACGTCGTTGTGCTCTATTGTCTGACATCTCACATACAAAGGATGTTGTGTATGTCCATTGAATGTAATGTAATGCAATGCAACGATGTCGCGAATTATCTAATTGCCAACTGTTTACCGGCACCAGCCGTATTCTCTGTAACGCTTTAAGCACCATCGGTTTTATGGTAGTGAGAACTGCAAACAGAAACAAGTAATTCATAATTAGTTTAAGAAGAGTACTATTTTATTTAAAAACTTTGACTGCGAAACCTCTTGAATATAAAATTCAAAGCACTTGGTGTTGCAAATTTTCATTTTGTCTAAGAGCCACATTGAATTTTCATTTGTAAAATGTTTTTAGAGTCGTGTTCACTCGCATCTAATTATATTGTGTACTTTATTATCATTTCATTAGAAACCCTGAATTTTCAAAGTCTGTATACTACTAACTCTCTTACATCAAAAAATGCGTTTTTATGAGTCTTCTTTCAATTTATGATTTCACTCAAAAAATATTTCACATTCATTTTATCCATAGAACCTTTGGTTGATTTATAAAATATTTTCGGCAGCATTTTTTACACCATAAAGATTTATAACTCCATCATTAAAAATAATTTTCTTCCGGCCTCGGATTAAGGTCTTTATTAATTACGGGTATTTTGCGGAGCCAGGGGCCTTGGATAGTGAGGTGCCCTACGGCGACCCTGACATTAACAATGAAACGAAGCTCGATACTTGAACCGGGCGGGCTCCACAGCCGTTGTGTAGAGCCCGGAAAGTTTGTATTGTTCGACACGTGTGACGCAGCCTTATTGCTTTCACAGAACTAATGTACTGTTTTGAGCACGGTTCTATTCTAGCTTTATTGCTCGTTTAGAGATCACATCTGGGGTTGACTATTTCATAGCAATTACATTCACATCTGTGAGCTATCGCACATTACCCATCTGTCGCTCGACCTACCGGTGTATAATAAAATCCGTTCAGTCTTAAAATACATTGGAAAGAGAATCATAGCCAAAATTCTAAAAGACACACGGAATGATGCGTTTAAGTATTTTTGGTACCTAGTAGAGAATGACGTATTATTAATACAACGCGGTGTCTACCATCATTCGTCTGGATTAGTTTCTAAGCAAATAAGACGGCAATATTTGCAGACATTACATTAACTGTTGTAGATTACCGCATCGTAGCCGCTAGCCGGTGTATAAGCGTTGTAGATGAGCACAAAGTTACTACAGCTTTTACCTCGCAGAAAGCTTCCAGGGACGCTCAATAAAGCCCAGCCTGGCTTGAAAGGAGCGACCTTGAGTTAGTCAGAGCTTTGCCGCAAAATTGTCTAGATTAATGTTTTGTGGCGGCGAGAAGGCGTACCTCGCAGTCATCAATTTACTGTACAAACTACTTTCGAGACTTTGGATACGGTCTTGGAAATTAGCTGATAAACATTCGAATAAAAGGTATTAAAATTCAAACCTAATTGTCGTTGTTGTATTACTACAATGGGCTTCTAAAAGTGTTGGTCTGAAATGCAAAGCAGCTTAACTGTTACGATGCAAAACAATGAATTCAAAACGGACACCAGTCGTAATCGCATTATTACGCCGATCCAATGCAATATCAAAGAGCGATCGAGAAATAATCCCTTTATGAAAACTACATGGTTACAAGTATTACATACAGTACAACTAAACCATATACGCGGCTGACCGAGCCGAAGGTCGCATGCGGTCGCCAATTGTCTTGAGAGCCGTTCACCCCGACCGACTGTCTGCGAGGTAATAACATGTTTATTTCTATAGCAGCACGAACTATTTCTGCAAAACCAAGGAGCTTTTGTAGTTTGAACCCCGGGGGTAAAGTTTTGATTCGAGTGGACATCGACGGACAGGACGATGGTCATAAAAGCTCAAGTAAATCAGGTAAATTATACCTTTTTGTTATTCCCGGGAGTCCCCGAGTAAAGATTGCTACATAATCCTAAGTAGTTGTAAACGAACCCTTAGCACCAGTTTTTGATGCTCGTAACCTCAAGTTAGAAGCGGATCCAACAAGCAAAGTAGAATTTATAGTTTGTATGTAATGTACCCATCATTAGGGGGATTATTGTTCGCAAGACATTGTAAGCCAGCAATGTTTACAATTCTTTGAAACTTTCATGTGTGCCCCACATTAATAATTCCAAGAATTTTACATATCACAAGCATAAAACAAACTAAGCGAAAAATACAAGGCCTGTTCGAAAACCTTTTTGAAACTTATTAGAGGGCTTCGCCAAACGAACAAGTGTTATGTTTTATTTATAATCATTTCGCGACTTGGCATGCTCTAGGCTATGTATGACGTCTTTTGGGAAATTTTCCGCACAAAACAGGAGTAAATAAAATGAAACGAGAGTGTGGCACACAACAGTAACATCGAAATCTATAACATTTTCGTGTTATCCAAATGGCAGGAGTAGCAGGACAAAAAATTTGGGTCTAGGTATAGTATTTGATAAACCTAAGGCCAAACATAAGAGTTATCAAACTGGGTAGGTAATCGATTGAACCTAAATATAATGTCGATTAGATACTGCTAAGATGAAAAACGACAGAAAAAGAAATGGGAGATGAAACATCAATTAAAGTCAGTACAAACATGGGAGTCAAGTGTCGCAAAGCTCACCATCTATCGTTACATCATTATCACCACAGAATAAACAGCAATCTATTGCTATCTGCACTACACCGGGTTATCTCGGGACATTAGTGATTCAGATAAAACAACATAAAGTAATCTAACAAGCACAGAATACAGATTACACGATGATCATTCGTGTCTTTGTGATATGAAGGGTCTCAATACTCAACGGAGCGAGGGAGCAAAACAATTGCTCAGAGAAAATAGCTGTTGAGGGAAATGATAAGCTCCGATCCAAATACCCTGAAACCTGTAAAAATGCGATAGCAGACGGTATTCTCATTCCCCACCGTTCTTCCTACGAGTACATGTCACAAACCTACGTACTTGCTTGTATTGCTGCCCAAGCGTTAGCTTACTACGGTTACGATACGACGCGACGAGCTGAAGTTGCAACACACAACTGACCACTTTCTTATCAGTTAGTTATGCAACGTTGTATAAAGTGCACACTGCACTGCACATGCCTATAATGTCCTCCTGATAATACACTCGTGAACCGTGGAGTAGTAATAGAATTGATTATACGGTTATCATTATTGGTTTTGTTCGTGGAACTTATTGCAGATGACCAGAAGAATTTCTCATGTAGGAAACTCATACATCCAGCAACTCAGCAGAACCCCCTGAATTAATTCCACTATATTTGAAACTAGTACAAATAACTTGGGAGTTACAGTAAAATAATAGAGTATTAATACTGCTTCTTTATATTACTAGACTAATAAATCTTTCCTAATCTTGTATTTTTCAGAAGTTCTCCTTAGACTTCAGAGTATTCTACTACGAAATGTTTGAACTTCCAGTTAGACAGTGAACGAGGCTCCACGAGGCGATGGAAATAGACGGCTGACCTGGATAGCCGTCTCAGCTCTACCTTAACTGTAATCCGTTTACGTAAAGCCCTGAGACTTGATCCATTTCAGCTGATTCAATTTTGATGAGCTCTTGAAGCTTTTAAAATAGTTGTAAGAGACGTTCAGTTAAGTGATAAGGATAGGATGAACTTTGCCAACTTTGAAAACCGATTTCATGTTTTAACATCATCTGATTGTTTTCAGCCAAGTAATTACAATAAATAAAATGTACGACCACAGACAGACCTAATATATTAAAACACACTCGTTAAAAAGTTCCACCGGAGCACCTACAAATTGAGCAAACGTCAATTGTCAACCAAAACCAGTAAATGGAACGAGCATCGAGTGGATATAGATCTGACCCAGTTATCGGACTGTGTCACCTGGTAGTCATCTGATGCGAGCGCAGGCTTCCAGAGTCTAACCCACATGATCTTTATGTCAGCTTAATTGATATTGTCATTAAGCAAGCAGTTTTGAAAGGCCTCGAAGGATCATACGAACGATCGTCAATTAAGAAGGTCAATTGACCAGAATAGGAGGTCGTGGTCTTTAAGATTTGTACTCAAATCGACTGCCTGTGCTGTGCATAGAGGTTTATGTAAACAACTTACTTTCTAATCTTCCAAAGCAACCAAGTGTTAGATTATATTATGCACAAATGTTTGGAATTGGTTGAACCATTCCATACTTGATGTAACTCAGTGCAAAAACGTAAAACCATCGCCTCGCTCGTCGGGTAAAAAGAGAAATGGTATCATTTCGTGGGATGGGTCCTGCCTGTGGGGTGTATAATTTTACTACACAAATTTACACCAACAGCTAGGAGCCAACCGCTAACACAGAAGTCTAGAGTAAAAGAACTCTGTAGTTCATTCAAGCCACAAGCATTAGTAAGTAAAGTACCTACCTAGATTGTACACTTTCCACATATAGGTAGTAGATCCTAAAGAATTCCTGACAAAATTTTAAATGTTGGTTCAGGTTTTGCCTTATTTATCTTATTTAATTTCGCAATTAGGGTAACGTCAATCGAATTATTCCCAACTTTGTGATGTTGATTGAAGCTAGTTGAAGTGATCGCAATTTTAAATCATCAAGTCGAGAGAACCCTCACTGCTCTGGAAGTTTTTGAATTCATTGAAATTGGTTAGAACCAAATAGTTAAGTAAGACACACTTCACTTGAAACGAAGATTAAACACGTATTATAGCCGTGCCGTCCACAAAACCAAGGATAAACACATAACAAAAGGTATTGGTACCATAATAATAAAATAATATTTGTATCACCGATAAGTATGTAATTTCTTTTGTTCTTTGTTTATTATTTGCTACACTACAGTGTAGTGTAATTTTCCTGGTTTTAAAGTTATGCTACTATTTTCATGTTTCAAAATTAAAGCTTCCTACACATCAGTGTTATCTATGTAAGCTAATTGGTAACATTTCGATGTATCGCACCTTCCCCGCGCTGCTGTAGCTGGCGCTTACGAACCCAAGTATTTATGTCAGTGTGAGTTCTCCGCAACTTTTGTACAAGTTGTCGAACTTTACAAAAATCTCAATTCTCAGGACCCAGTTATAAAATCCCAAGTAAGATCAAGCGTAATCCGCAGTGCGTCGCAGCTTACATACAGAGAACCCGGGCATCGATCGAGGCTCGAGCCTAGCCAATCTTCAGGTTATCCCAGCCACGTGCTGCCTTCGTCTGACTCCTTAGGGATACCTCATAACCTAGACTAAGTAAGTTATGTAAACCGTTCATAAACCAATTTAATAAAGAAATCTTTTATTCATTTTTTTATTCGTGAAATTCATTTTCGTTTCTACTTTGTGTTATGTGCTGTCAGTTTTCCTTTAATATAAATAAATAATCAGGGAATTATATATATTAACATACTACAATAAATCTGGATACTCTCTGGCAGATCGAATGGCTAATCTTTGTGAATGTGGAGTTCGTTTATATGGTAAATTAGCGAGTTCGCAATGCGATTGTATTTCGTCCAGCAGCTCGCCGGCGCAGAAGCATTAAATTAATAATGGATGCCTACTGTCGGTGTCGACTTTACGTTGATTTATTTCGCATACAAATGATCAAGTTTATTCGTGTTGATCAAGTCAAAGAATGCTTACTGTAAGCATATAAAGAAGTAGGTACCTACTCGTATAGCAAGGAGCCACTAACAATAACTACTGATAGGATCGACGTGTCGAGCTTTTGTGTTGTTTCATTAGGAAGCCATCACGCGCACAGTCAAGGGTATTGTTACTGCTTTACGGCGTTTCGGTCGTATAGTGATTAGTACCATGTCATTATTCGAACGAACAATCGTCAAGCATTGTTGGAAACGCATACTCGTAGGTAGCATTGATAACGAACCTTATCTACCTAGGTAATTAGTTGTAG
Source organism: Eulithis prunata (assembly GCA_918843925.1). Taxonomy (NCBI): domain Eukaryota; kingdom Metazoa; phylum Arthropoda; class Insecta; order Lepidoptera; family Geometridae; genus Eulithis; species Eulithis prunata. The sequence goes on along the minus strand of OU974014.1, from coordinate 147,845 downwards.
GTTTAAGTAGGTACCTAACCTACCAAATTAAAATTCAAACACACCGATAATTAGACTTTTTCGCAGAAACGCCATGCGCCGGTAGGTAGGTACTGAACATTGTTGTGATCGCTACTAGACATATAATGACAAGCAGACGAAGTCAGGCCAGCAAGATATACCTTTGATTAGATGTCCCACCAGGATCACGTGATTAGATGAAACGTAGTCACGTGATAAGTTGGGACGTGATATAAATCGCGTGATGTTACACCACTAGGTACCTAAATAAAAATTTATTCAGTAAAATCTAAGATCACGAAACATGGACATAAAAATTTTAAAACTCATACCTACCTACTAATTTTTTGGTTGGAATACTTATTTGGATCAAAATGCCGAGTCTACGTCTACCTACATACATGTATCGTTGCCACTTAATAGAATGATTCTTTAGCAAATAGAGCGGTACGTATCAGGCGACCAGCACCACTGCGCTGCGAGCGACCTCGCCGGCACGTGGCGAAAGCATGTTGACTTGCGCAAGAAACACCATTTTTAAAACGCGCTGTGAACTAGCGTGACGTCACCTCTAGACCATCCCTCCGTCTTGTCTGTTTTTTGGCTGTCTGGCCGAAAATAAATTAACATTGGGTATGGTGTTATGTGTATGTATGTGTGTGTAGTCAGCTGATGGTGGGTCGGAAAATAAGTTTATTTTGAATAAATAGCTGTGTTTGTTTGTTTTGAGAACATTAAACTTTTAATAAACAGTTGGTACAACCATTGAGGAACTATTTACGCTAGTAATATTAATTCAATGGGTACAACCTATTATTAAAGTATTTACCTACAAATTAATGGGTTTTGAAAAGTTTGAATCGGTTAGTAATATCTAGTTATAATATGATCTGTGGTAATATCAATTATGTAATACATAATTATAAATGTGAAAGTTTAGATTTTTGTGTTTCAATCACGCTCCAACTAGGTCCTGGTTCAATTCAGAACATACATATATCGTTCATAACCTGGATTAACACATAGGCTATGTTTATAGCGAAAAATAACAGGAAGAACGGGATGCAGACAAAGTCACAGGTTGTAGCTAGTTGTAAACTATAGTAGGAAGAAGGGAAATCCTTAGACGTGAATTATTTGGATACATTCAAAGCATTGTATGTACATGTTGTACATATACAATTCATCAATATTGTAAAACGGCAGCCAAAATTTTCCATTCCCATTACTCTTGGCAGTCCAACCATTATCAGATTTATTAGCCTTGGACGAACATCAGGGGTTAACCCGTTGGTTGCTATTGCACCATGCTCAAGTTGCTAAATAATATTTTAGACAAAACTATTTCAATAAATAACTCTATATTTTTTTTAAGTAATGATAAAAGGCAATGGTCCATAGATGCATTGCTTCACCGAGCACATCCACTGAGCATGAGCTATGTAATGTAATGTAATGTAATGCACCTATCACTCTGAGACAAAGGTGCTGGACAATTGCATCAGCACAAATATGATAGATATTCGTTTGATCAATTACTACCATCCTACCAATTATACATTCAGTTTTTAAAGTTATTTATGCCAGCCAGAGTTTAGGTGAGCCTGAACAAATAATAATAGGGCAAAGTAGTGATAACTTAGCTACGGTAGGTACCTAGGTACTTCGCGATATAGTAGTGTGCTAAGCTTTGTCTATTGTATAAAATAGGTAGGTAGGTACTCACCAGTATACTTTATTCGGCGTGTCGATGCTAGAAAACAGCTCGGACCATCGCAAAACTCTCGTGTGATAACTAACACTCTCGTTACCAAATAAACAACAAAATAGACTAAAGAACACCTTTCAAGACTATAGGCACTTGTTATAATAAAGATTTCTAATTTCTAGTTCTCACAGAAGGTAATTCTATGGCATGGAGGCTTGGTAAAATATATTTTGTGTATCTTTGTAGTTATAAAATTAAGTATTTTCGCATAAATTTCGGGTAAATCTATAGAATTACATACGAGAATGGATTCTAGGACTGAACAACACATGCACTCAACAAAACCGCACAGTGAAGAAGAAACAGACAGATGTGATGTGACAGGTGAAGGGATGCGTATTGCGTGCTACCACCGTCTTCTTCTTCTTTTAACCTATATGGCCTGTGTCCGTCATTTCGACAGACAATTTTGCCAGTGTCAAGTGAGTTATTTTAAATAATATAAGTCAAGTCAAGTCTACGGACACGAGTTTTAACATTTTTTGAAACGACACATAACACTTTTATTTTAATAGTTTTTCTTGTGTTATTGTGAGTATTGTTGTTTAATTTTGGTGGAATTTTAACCAATAATACTTAGGTCGTAACATAAAGTTTGAGCCATTGGAATAAATGTGTGTAAAGTGGTTTTTCTGAATGTGAAAATTCGTGTTAGGTTTTGAAGAGAAAATCCACCATTTTCTTTTCAAAACAAACGACAGCCGACTTGACAAATGACTTGACTTGACTTATATTATTACAATTATATCACTTGACATTGGCAAAATTGTCTGTCGAAATGACGGACAGAGGCCATTAGTGAAGAGAAGAAGAAGAAGAATGTTTCTATCATTCTTCCGAGGTTCCCAGGGAGTACATCCTTCCCAGATTGAGCACATTGAATGAAAGGGAGAGGCATATTGCAGAGCAGGTTAATGTACAGCCCAATAAAGTACGACATGGTATCCGTGTCACTTGCACCGGATTGAATCGTTGGGCTGCGCAGTATCATGTTTCGCATTATCTATATAAACAATCACTTTAGTTTATTATTACCTATTTAGAACTTTGAGAGCTTTTTAGAGTGACTTTAAGAAAAGTGATGTGTGTCAGGCCAACAACTGTCGCGAAACGCGATGCCTGTAAATATTGTATAATAGTAACACTGAATCGGAAACGGATCTAAGAGAATAGACGAGCTGATTTGTCTAGAGTAAGTTACAAACATTCTTTTGTTGAGTAATTCAAAAATGGCAGTTGTGTTTGGAATTTTTTGCTTTGCTATTTTAATATCAAATTAGAGTCAGTGGGTTGAGATCTCCAGGCATTTCATCTGTAAAGCAAGCTAAGTATTTAGAAGATAATCATGTTAAATTTACTGCTTTGGATGCATAATATCTGCTAGGCTGATCTGGTAAAATTTGTCACTACGCTTACACACATAAAACGGACATGAAAAATTCATGTATTAAAGGTGTTCCATCACATGATATTCAATGCATGTATGGGACAACGTGAAGCATATTTACATGCGCAAAAGTCGCATGACATCCACATGTCACGAAGTGGGTAGCATGGATATCTGTAAGATTGATTCACGGGTAGTCCAGTGCTGACCCACTGAATGAGTATGGATGTTGGGCTTCTAGGAAATAATAACAAAGGCATAGGGGCCTCGTGCACTACCTTTGAGATTCCTCATACCATGGTATAGGGCGATTATATTAAGAGCAATTCTGGTTTGAGTTGTCTCAGCCAAAAGAGTTGGCAAACGGGTGTAAGCTGTACAGATAACCATTTCAAGTCTGTGGGCTAATATGTATATTTAGACTACTTCTGTAGATATGAAATTAATAATCTTTATAAACAAACATAGGAAAATACCTAGTGATTCTGTTAGAATCAATGTGATAAAACTTTTATAGGTCTGGCAGCATTGCACATACTTCTATAACCCTGGACATCTCTACCCATGGCGTGAAGCTCAGCTAAGGTATGGATGAACAGATTACTACCAAACAGAATACCTCATACTTTATAACTTTATTTCTATCTTGATATAGTAAGCAAATCAATTTATTTTTATTGACACTGAGTTATTGGTAACCTGGGCAAGAGCACAGACTCATTACTTAGATACTTATAAATAGTTACAATTAAATTTAAATGTGTGTTAAAGTCATCCCCTTTGGCACATATTTATGGTGGAGAAGCTGGGATATGATTGAATATTATCACTCATATTTACTGTAAGCAATGAGAGGTTTCTGTTTGATGGTTGAAGTCATCATATCTTGGTAAAGCAATAAAATATTACAAACTAAATACAGGTAGCGACATCTGTGGAGGAGTAGATCAATTTGTTGTATGGTTGTTGTTGTTGGATTTCAGGATAGTTCACAGAAAACAGTCTGGTGTATATTCAATAAAGAAATGTGGTTGTACCTTATTTATCAAACCCTTTATTATTAAGTACCTTTATTTTAACGTGTTTAATTACGTGTATACTGTGAGGCATACAAGTATTTCAGCAACTGTCTAACAGATGGCGTAACAGTTGAGAAACTCCAACACAGATGGTGTTGCGAACAGTATTTGTACAATAAAATTTACTTTAGATTATCAATCTGAACATTTAATAATTTGAATTCGATAAATGCATAAATTACTTTAAAACACTAAAAAACCTTGAAGAAATTCCAAGCAATGTCGTGTAACGAATTTGTCTATTGTTCCATAGACTACAAAGCAAGTAGGTCATCGTAACCATAGCGACAGCTGAAACAAACAAACAAAAGAAAATACGAATAAAAAACTACTCAAACAAGCGGACGCCGTGCGTGCATTGGTTTCTTTGAGCGTGGTTTTATTTTGTTCATTTCAGTGGTAAGTGGTTAATAAAATAGTAATATAGATGCCGGATGGTTTGTGATTGATTGTGATTATTCTGGTTGAATAAATAAAACTAATAAATGCCCATGAGATTCCTTGTTGCTGTAAACCAAGGTAAAAGGGAGCATGGTAGTTTCACATACAAGTCAAAATTGAATGAAGACTAAAAGTAATATACTAAAGTAATATACTAACTAAAAGTAATATACTATGAGATATTACTTGGTTCAGGAATTAGTGCTCGGTTGTAGACTAGGCTGAACTGTGTGTAGGATTTGTATGTAATAACCAAGTACAATGACATCATATACCTGAAGGCCATTTACTGACTAAATGAATTAAAAGAGACAACTGTTCTAGTCCACTGATTATTAAAGACAATCAATTATAGTCAAAATCAAAACATTTCAGGTTTAACAAAGATGGATGAGATATATATAACAAGACTAAATAAATTTATGTCAGAATTGAAAATTTTGTCCAACAACTCAAAGATTCTCAATGTATTAACATCATGGAATGATGAAGAATTCGAACAGGCAAAGATCATATCAGCTAAACTACAAGCTGTAATAACTCGCTTTAATACAGAACTGTATCAATATTTCAATACGGTAACCAATCCAAATGCTGATGAGATATCAACCCTGACAACTGATCAATTGGATGGTGAGGAAAGTCTAGCCGAATTAAATGCTCGCATTCAATCCAAACGAGACAAGACTGGTTCATCTACAACTTCAAGTCATCATCATCAGCACTCTAATCGTGGAAAGTTGCCAGAGCTTAATTTACCTACATTTGAAGGAAATGTCCTACAGTGGACACAATTTTGGGATCAATTTAGCTCTAATATTGATCAAAGAGATATCAGAGACGTAGATAAACTGTTGTATCTGAAAACATCTCTAAAGGGAGATGCGAAGACAATTTTAGACGGGTTAGAAACAACCAATGACAATTATAAGGTAGCTGTAACTACGCTCACTGACCGATATGGTAAAAAATCACAAATTATTGACGCTCATTATTCAAAGTTATATAAAATGACTAAGGCTGAGAATTACGACGAGTGTAGGAAAACACTAGATGAGATTGAACGACACTTGAGAATATTGAACACTTTAGGAGAAAATACAGAACACAATCATTTGAGATTTTTAATCTTGGAAAAATTCCCTGAAGATATCATATACGAATTGAAATTAAAACTTAAAGATGATACTATACTGGAACTAAGGAAAGAGTTACAACTGATTCTTTCGGCCAGAGAAGATGCGAGAAGAACTTGTGAAGAAGTCAATAGTAAAAGCAAGAGTTTTACTACCGAAACACTTCTTACACGCGAGTTTAGAGCCAAGAGAAAACCAGGACCAAAGAAACCAGAAGATAATAAGAATACTCACAAAAGGTTTAAACCAACTTTAGCTGCATTTAATAAGACATATGACAATAAACGAAAGTCTACAGATGAAGAAAATAATTCTGCATTTACTCAAAAGAAAAGGAGAATTTCGTGTATTTTCTGCAGTGGAAATCATTTCAATGATGAATGTGCCAATGTTAAAACGATACAGCTCAGAAAGGCAAAATTGGGTAATCGGTGTTTCATATGCTTCGGTCTAGGTCACAATGCAAAGATGTGTAGAGTAAAACCAAGAACTTGTCCGCACTGTAAGAAAATCGGACAACACAATAGAGCACTGTGCCCTACAAAAGAACAATCTAAAAAGGAAAATACCACTTCATTACATGTTAATGATGATTCTTCTACAATCCTACAGACAGCTATTGTTGATGTTATAGGAGAAGATAATGCAATACTCAAATGTCGTATCTTTTTTGACTGCGGCAGTATGAGAAGCTATGTTCTGCAAAGTGTAGCTAAAAAACTCAAACTGGTACCAGAAGAAAATCAGCATCTTACAGTATTCACATTTGCTGGAGAACAACCTCGTGAGTTAGAAAGTCCATTAGCAAAACTCTGTTTGCGAACAAAAACTAACAAGATGAAGTTACTGTATGTCAATATCGTACCTGCTATGACTCATGGCATATCCAGTTTTAATAAGGATTTCTCAGAGTGGAAACATAGAAGCAAGTACAGTCTATCCGATGACGGGTCACTTGGGGATCAGATTGATATTTTGATTGGAAATGACTATTATCAGTCACTAATGCTATCCGGAAAGGTAGAGATAAAAGAAAATCTATACATCGTGAACTCCGTATTTGGATGGATATTGTCTGGATGTTCAAGAGAAAAGAGAAGCGATGAATTATCTGTTCTCACTTACTTTCAAGCTGCATACGAGACCAAATTGAATGAACCTGATCTGCCTTTAGATGATAAATCAATGAGAGCTTTATGGGACTTAGAATCAATAGGAATAGTCGATTCACCTAATACAAATAGAGATGAAGAAGCTATTAAGCAATTTAACGAAAAAACGACGTTTAAAGATGGAAGATACCATGTTAGCTGGCCGTGGAAAGATCAACCAACAGAGCTACCGACGAATTACGGATTAGCATACGGGAGACTAGTAGGACTCGTGAAAAGATTAGATAAAGAAACTTTAAAGATGTATGATAAAACATTAAAAGATCAATTAGAAAGGAAAATTATAGAAAAAGTTCCTAACGAAAAGGAAAGGGATCATCCTGTACATTATTTACCATTTCACGGAGTCAAGACTCCTGGGAAGGCACTTAGATTGGTATATGACGCTTCAGCGAAAGTAAAGAATGCGAAAAGCCTTAATGAATGTTTATATACCGGTCCCATGATGCTGGAAGACCTGACTGGACTATTGATTCAATTTAGATGTCATAATATTGGATTAACGGCAGATGTCGAAAAGGCCTTCTTGCAAATTGGTTTAAACAATGATGATAGAGATGTGACTAGATTTCTATGGCTGAAAGATTTAGAAATACCTGTCACTGAAGATAATCTTATACAGTATAGATTCACGAGAGTTCCCTTTGGAATTATCTCCAGTCCGTTCTTACTAAACGCAATAATAAAACACCATCTACAGACTTCTGAAGGGAATTACACCAAACAAATGGCTAGTAATATATATGTCGACAATTTACTAACAGGCACAGAATCAGTGGATGAAGCATTAGATCTGTATAAAGAGATAAAAGGTAAGTTTTCAGAAATGTCAATGAATCTTCGGGAATGGAGTTCCAATTCTAAAGAATTTATTGACCAAATACAAGATGCAGCAGCAGAAACCATAGTGAAGACTTTAGGTTTAAATTGGGTATTGAAAGAAGACTCACTCCATCTTAGAGCAAAAGTAAACATGACTAATGAGATAACAAAAAGAGGAGTTCTTAAAACCATAGCAGCAATATACGATCCATGTGGATTCAGTGCACCCATAGTTTTACCAGCCAAACTACTACTTCAACAATTATGGAAACAAAAGGTTAAATGGGACAGTCCGTTATCTGATGACATAAAACAAGAATGGAAGAATATTCTAGAAGATCTTAAAGAAATAGAGTCAATACGATTACCAAGAAACATTACTATACCAAAGGAAAATCAAGCACAATTACATTGTTTTACGGATTCTTCAATGGTAGCCTATGCAGCTGTAGTATACCTAGTACAAGGACATAACGTCCAATTTATAATAGGCAAGTCACGTCTTGTACCTACCAAGAATCAAGAAAACTTGAAGATACCGAAATTGGAAATGTTAGGCGTTTTAATCGGTAGCAGACTTATTAAATTTGTTCTCAAATTTTTACAACTGCATGTAACGCAAACGATATTATGGACTGATAGTCAAATCGTAAAAAGCTGGTTTTACTCTGACAAACTGTTGGAACCGTTTGTATCACGAAGAATGGATGAGATTAAGAAAAATAAAGACTTAATGATGAGATATGTTCCATCTAAACTCAATCCAGCAGACATTGCAACACGACCAAACGTCTCAAGAGAAGACAGAGAAATGTGGTTGAGTGGACCTGCCTTCTTACGTCAAGATTCTAAGACATGGCCAATGAGTCCAGTGGTAGAAGTTTCCTTTCTAGTGGGGGAGGTTCTGTCTGACACAGAAAACCATAAAAAGGTCAAAGCACAATCTGCAAACTCAGAAACGGTAACAAACCTAGATCCTCAATTAGAAGAGATAAGACAGCTACAGAAAAGAATGTTTCCAGAAGAGGTACAAGGGAAGAAAACGAGTCTAACTGGTAGTTTAAGTTTATTCTGCGACACAAATGGAATTTTACGATGTGACGGACGTCTCGCACATTCAGATTTATCTTACGATGCTAAATATCCTATCCTTTTACCGAAAGAAAGTGAATTCACCGAAAGTCTTATAAAAGAAACTCATGAAAAGAACCTTCATGTAGGAGTGGCTCATACTCTAAGCATCATACGTCAGAAATATTGGATACCTCAAGGTAGATCTCGGGTCCAAAAAACTTTAAGTAAATGTGCAAGATGCGTAAAGCACGGTGGAGGACCATTTGAATTACCCAAGACCCCTGCATTACCGGTAGAAAGGGTAAATTATACACATTCATTCGCTTATACTGGAGCTGACTATTTTGGACCAATGGTTGTACAAACGGAAAACGGTCTAAAGAAAAGGTGGATCTGCTTGTTCACATGTCTCGTCATAAGAGCGATACATTTAGAAGTTATCAAAGACCTTACAACTAACGAATGCCTCATGGCGTTCAAAAGATTTATCGCAACAAGAGGAACTCCAACTCTTATATTAACCGACAATGCCTCGCAATTTAGATTGTTAGGAGAAGTACTAACAAAAGAAGGAAATTTTACAACTAACATAAAATGGAAGTTTATCCCACAACTCGCACCGTGGCATGGTGGAGCTTACGAAAGACTAGTAGCTATTGTAAAGCATTGTTTAAAGAGAACGCTTCAAAAGCAAATGTTGGAAGACACTCAACTTTTAACAATAATCAAAGAAGCAGAGGCAGTAGTTAACACTAGACCTCTTACGTATGTAGGATCGAATTTAGAACACATACTTAAACCGGCGGATTTTCTCACTCCTGGAAAGTGTTTAAGTATAGAAGTATTAATGGAGAGTCTACCACTTTCCGGATCACTTATCAAACAACAACTCATAGAAGGTTGGAATCGTGGCAACAAAATAATGGATGAATACAAAGAAATGTTTGTTAACCAGTACTTACTAAGTCTCAGGGAAAGATATCAAAATACACCCAAGCAAGCAAGGGTGAGATCTAAAGAAAATCCAAAAGTTGGAGATATAGTACAGATAAAGGGTGAAGCTAAAAATAGAGAGGGTTGGAAAGTAGGAAATATCTCAGAACTAATAGAAGGGAAGGACGGATTGTGCAGAATTGCGAAAGTGAAAGTGGGAGACAGAGTGTTTACAAGATCTTTAGCACATTTGTATCCTTTGGAGGTTGATGAAGATGCATCTTTCCAAGATTTTTCAAAGGAATCCTCTGAGAATGAAGAGGTAAATGTACGCATAGATACAGATGGATTCTCTCAGTACTTACCAATTACAACTGAGGTGAATGACATACCTGTCACTAATTCTAGTAGTTCAAAAGAAGATCCTTACCAATTAAATATAAACAATGAAAACAATTTGATGCAGAATCAAAAAGAGTTGTTAGAGGACACGAGACTGACACAAATAATAGAATCTACACCAGAACAAACTTCACAAGGTTTAGAGACTGAAAATAACAATGAAACAGCTCCATGTCAGCCAGTTGAATCGAGTGATCAACGTCGAGCATCTGCAGTTCAAGCTATGGAAAAAATCCATAGATGGACACGAGAACTAATGTCATCTATCAACTAAATATCAAGCCTTGTGAGGCGGGGAGTGTCGCGAAACGCGATGCCTGTAAATATTGTATAATAGTAACACTGAATCGGAAACGGATCTAAGAGAATAGACGAGCTGATTTGTCTAGAGTAAGTTACAAACATTCTTTTGTTGAGTAATTCAAAAATGGCAGTTGTGTTTGGAATTTTTTGCTTTGCTATTTTAATATCAAATTAGAGTCAGTGGGTTGAGATCTCCAGGCATTTCATCTGTAAAGCAAGCTAAGTATTTAGAAGATAATCATGTTAAATTTACTGCTTTGGATGCATAATATCTGCTAGGCTGATCTGGTAAAATTTGTCACTACGCTTACACACATAAAACGGACATGAAAAATTCATGTATTAAAGGTGTTCCATCACATGATATTCAATGCATGTATGGGACAACGTGAAGCATATTTACATGCGCAAAAGTCGCATGACATCCACATGTCACGAAGTGGGTAGCATGGATATCTGTAAGATTGATTCACGGGTAGTCCAGTGCTGACCCACTGAATGAGTATGGATGTTGGGCTTCTAGGAAATAATAACAAAGGCATAGGGGCCTCGTGCACTACCTTTGAGATTCCTCATACCATGGTATAGGGCGATTATATTAAGAGCAATTCTGGTTTGAGTTGTCTCAGCCAAAAGAGTTGGCAAACGGGTGTAAGCTGTACAGATAACCATTTCAAGTCTGTGGGCTAATATGTATATTTAGACTACTTCTGTAGATATGAAATTAATAATCTTTATAAACAAACATAGGAAAATACCTAGTGATTCTGTTAGAATCAATGTGATAAAACTTTTATAGGTCTGGCAGCATTGCACATACTTCTATAACCCTGGACATCTCTACCCATGGCGTGAAGCTCAGCTAAGGTATGGATGAACAGATTACTACCAAACAGAATACCTCATACTTCATAACTTTATTTCTATCTTGATATAGTAAGCAAATCAATTTATTTTTATTGACACTGAGTTATTGGTAACCTGGGCAAGAGCACAGACTCATTACTTAGATACTTATAAATAGTTACAATTAAATTTAAATGTGTGTTAAAGTCATCCCCTTTGGCACAACAACATCAAATAGGTTGTGAGGAGCAATATTAGGGACGTCAACATAAATGACTGTGCATGAGCTGAACAAGCGTAGCAAGCTAGCCGTGGTGGCGGCGGCGGCGGCCGGTTAGTGGTAACAACATGTAGGTACCTGGGGGTCAATCGCGCTAAGTTGTAACAGCTCACCAGTTACTGTTACTGTTACGTTATGGCCGATTTACACAGTGTTTCAGAGAGATTGACTCCCAGGAGTTCTTTCAACTAGATTGATTCACAGTGTAAATCGGCCATAACCTAACAGTAACAGTTACTGGTGAGCTGTTACAACTTAGCGCGATTGGCCCCCTTCACTTTTCACACGGCGGCATTTTCAAATACCATTTTGTTGCATGCATCTAAACAAAACGTAGAATTCATGTACGTTTCGTGCCACACCCGAAAATGAGGCATCCCGACCATACTACTACAATTCCATGATCCCGCCACTGATGCTAATAATAGTAAGGGCGTTGCCATATTTATCATGTTGTGAGTTATCGACCCGTTCCTAATGATTATCCATCTAAGTAAAAAAACTACAGCATTTTTAACGTGACATTGTATCATTTGTATCGCAAATACAGCACGATAATAATTCAAAACATGTTCTGGGTTATTTGTTGCGAATTATCATGCTGTGCAATATATGGACTCGAACGATTTTTTTAGCGGGTGGGTCTACCTAAATAAAAGAAGAAGAATTGATCGAAAAATCACGAAAAATAAGAAAAATTCAAACTCCTACCGTACCGTATTTTTCAAAGAATTTGCAACTATTGTTTTGTATTGTATTTGTATGTAGGAATTTGGTAGGAATCCGTAGGAATATCTTCTCAAAAGCAGGAATGGCCAGCTCTTCGCTATTTTTAGTTGACGAAAGGATAAAAACCTTCAAAAAGTGGCCCTTTAGTGACAAAGAAAAGTGCAATGTGCGGAACATGGCCGAGGCTGGGTTCTACTCGATGACTACTGGGGATGACGACGCTGACGCCGCCAAGTGCTTCCTCTGCGGCAAGGAGATGGATGGCTGGGAGCCCAGTGATGACCCCTGGACCGAGCACGAGAGCCACGCGCCCAAGTGCGCCTTCGTGCAGCTTCGGAAGAAAGAAGATACCTTACTGGTACATAATATCTCAGTATGAATCAAGTCTACAAGGACCGTTCCTAATGTATTCCTTGCCTATCTGAATATGGAATCGTTCTTACGTCGGTTTCCTAGGTTCTGTATGTTGATTTTCTTACGAGGCTGAGAACATTGCACCTTATATGGTTGTTTACAGCTAATTCTTTACTTTCAGCTGTTGGAATACCTCTCTGTAATCAAACAGTACATGACCAATGAGATAAAGCATATCGCTGAGGTAGCCAAGGACAAGATGGATCAAAAAGCAAAGTTAGAAAGCCGGAAGTGCCTTGCCAAGAAATGACCTGAACTAGTTTTATGAATAGTCCTGACTTAATTGAATATGTGCCTGAATTATATGTAGGTATGATTAGAATTATAAATATTACAATAAAAATTAAATGAAATAGCCTAAAAACTATTATGCATCTACAATCTACATGTGGTAGATATCCCCTCACACAACTTAGTAGGTAGTTCTTGAGGATGTCGAAAGACATGGTAAATGTTACAGTTATAATAAATAATAGTTTTAAGTTACATATGGTGTGATTATTTTTATTCCATAGCTCCTTCCTCTTGATACTGTAACATAATATGAACTTTTCTCTAACTTATTATTCACAAAGGTACCTAAAATTATTAGGTATCTGTGAAGAAACCTAAAGCAGTATGTAGGGTGTATGTATGTATATGACATACCTACTACTTTAGGTTTTTTCACAGATAAAAAGGGTTGTTTTTTTTTTCTAAAAATGATACCTACTTGGTTACTGGAAACTGTTTACTGTTCACCTAGCAACCATTGTCAAAACAAACAGTCAAACTGGATTTGTCAACTTATTAATTAATATTGTAGATATATATTTTTATTTTTAAGTTTTTATCATTTGACTGGATAGAAAGACTGAAATGGCTACGGACGTGAAGAATTTGGAGACCTATGCCATTATTGGATTTGATGGCGAGTATTTTATTTTACTTATCTACCATTTTATATAATTTACCTAGGATTTGTATTGTACATAAGCTATGCCACGTGTTTATCTAAACTCTCTTCAGTATTAGGTACTGCTTGTTAATTGGTCCAGATTTAGTTTTCAGTTGAAACTACGAGGTAAGGTAGACCTGTATTACATGACTGTAGAGTGGAGCCCCGACCAAGGATCTATAAGTACCTAGGTACTGATAATTTTTTATTGAGTTTAATCATAGTCACATGCGTCTACTTGGTACATCTGTCACCAGGCTCTGCAATCCGGGGGCTGAAGGTTCACCCAGAATGTCAGCATATCGTGTACCCCATCGGCAACAAGGTCTGCATCCAGGAGTGGAAGACTAAGAAGATGTACTTCTTGTCGGGCCACACCAACAGGTGAGATTTTTTTTTAATAAACAGCTGCTTATTATTGTGTAGGTTCCCTAATTACGTAGGTACTCATAAACATAAGGGTGATAAGGGTAATATCACAATAGTACCTACCTACCATACATATGTACAGGTGTTTGTGGAAGATTTTCAGGGGACTCCCTCTAGCTAGATGATCAGGATCACCTAGTGTAGATAACGACCTGCCTCCCTTATCAGGGATCTCTTGCACTGCCACTACAACCATCTAGCTTCAAGACGATCCAAAGTGATCCATAGGATTTTATCGAAAAAAACACATTTTATATTTTTAATGGCGAGATTTAGTCGGAGACACGTCGAAACACCGAGAACATGTCCAATACCAGCGTTGTGGTTTCAGCGTGTCGACGGTGGCGGTATCTCCGAAAGGCACGTACGTGGGTTCGGGCCAGATCAACCACATCGGGTTCAAGGCGAGCGCCAAGCTGTGGGACTTCAAGAAGAGGACTCTCATCGGCACGCATGAACTGCACAAGGTACCTACACTATCGTCTTCTTAAGCCCGTTCGGTCGTGGTCGGACTGCAGGGTTTAGCGATTCCTTCATTTTCTGGAAGTTGATTTTCAGGGAAAAAAAAGTAGCCTATGTGTTAGTGTGTTAGCCCAAGTCACGGAATATACGTAATATATACCTATTCCAAGTTTCATCCAAATCGGATCAGTAGTTTTTACGTGAAAGAGGAACAAACATACATCCATACAAAGTTTCGCGTTTATAATAGGTTTTATTAGGATTGACTGGTTTTCGGAAGCATTGGCTTGTATAAGGCCAATAAACCACAATATTTCCGGGCTAATATTCCAAAGTCAGGACTTAGTGGCTCGTTTTTCACTCTACTTATTACCTACCTACTTTCTTCAGTTATGTTTATGCTAATTACCTAGGTAATTCTGGAGCTGAAACTGTACGGTGAAATGATGATGAGCATAGCCAAAAACATGAGCCGGCTTGCATACTTTAGCATTCGGTTGTCGCCGTGTAGGTCCGCGTGGAGTCGCTGGCGTTCTCATCAGACGAGCGTTACATGATCTCCCTGGGCGGGCGCGACGACGGCTGCGTCGTGCTGTGGGATTGCAAGGTAGGTACATTACATAGCCTAGGTACACTGACTGTGTACTTAGCTCGTGGCTGGATTATACGCGCAGGTTTTGCTAATGTATTGTTATGTTACGGTATGGGTATGGGTATGTGGCAGGCGGGCGCGGCGACAGGCACGGCCGCGGCGGCCAAGCTGACGACGGGCGACGCCGTCACGCTCACTACTCTCAACTGCCGGCTCAACTCATTCGTCACCGGCGGAGACAGTGAGTCATATTCTTCAAACTAATTGAGCGAACGTGGATCACTTTGGAAGTTACCGTTTGCGATAGTTACATTTAGTGGTGCTAAGACCAGCATTGGTGTTATTATGTTACAGCGAACCTGCGCGTGTGGAACATCGGCGGCAGCAAGAGCCTGGACGTGGTGGACGTGTCGCTCGGCAGACTGCGCCGCTGCGTGCGTTGTATCGCCATCCGCAAGGACGACGCTATCGGATACGCAGGCACCTCGTCAGTTAACTATACTCTAGCAGCTAACACCCTTCCTTATGCCTCTACAACAGTGTAGCGCCATCTAGCGCGCTACATGACAACTATCCTAAATCGCGCAAACGAAGTTATGACTGAGTTTTAACAAAAGTAATAGGTACTACCGAACACCAACTGGTCCTTGGACTCCGAGCCAAAGGTCGCTCGGCGCGGAAGATCTTCCCTTCTCGCAGGACATAGGTATTCTACCGCGTTCTCCTCAATAGCAAGGTCCTCATAAGCTCTTCATCCATTTAACGTTATAACTCAAAATTAGCAGCTACTTCTACACCGCGGCAAAGAGCGACAGTTCGCCTGCGGATCGTTGCCGCGTAGCTCAGTGTTACTTGTCTTTACTTTTACAATTCGTGCCAACCTCCAGGCACGGGTAGGTACTTCTTTATTACGTCATGTTGTTCCCTGTCCGCGAATCCCTCTCACAGATATCAAACTAGGTACCTAGTTCACCCGTAATTAAGTGATATACCTACACATATCAGCTTTAAGCTGCCTGTGTATCGAATAATAATAATAATTTATAAGTATAAGAGCCAGAACTGGCAAATATCCTTTTCATACGGAGATCCGGCAATTTGTACCGACGCAACGGTGGATGCATGAGTACCTACGCAATGCACCCAGTTGGTGCAGTGTGTGCTGGCATATCATATGCGATGTAGGTACCTAGTAGTTACTGACAAAGTGTTCTTCAGGACTGGTGACATGATAAAGTTCTCGATCGGCTACCCGTCGGACCCCACGGAGTCGGTAGCGCACTGCAAGCCGGCCCTGCTGGGCTGCCTCGCCAAGTGCGGGCCCTGGGCCAAGGGCAAGCGGCCCGAGTCCAACTGCTACAGTCTAGGTAACTTAAGTACACAACACCTCCACAACTACTGCTAATATACTAATCACTGCTAGCTGTGAGTAAGTGTATTTTGGTCACTCTAGCCTCTAAAATTTAAAATGTGTTTGCTGATCAATCGATAAGTTTACTATCAGTCAAGTACCGTGGTAGTCCCGACGTAAAGTGGCCCTCCATCATCACATGACATGTCCATCAACAACTCGTAAGTTAACCAACGCTGCGCGCAGAACTTTGCTTAACTAAGATAATCGGTGAAGATTGACTAAGCAAGCCCATAGCCACGAGTGGTTGCTTGCAGGTATAGAAGCGATCCTGATAATGGACGACGGCTGCCTGATCGTAGGCGGCGGCGACGGCACCGTGGACGTGCTCGACGAGATCAACTGGAAGGGAGACTTCCCCAAGGGGAAGATCTTGGAACCCAACAAGCCGCACTTCAAGGCGGTCAGTACATACTCGTATATCATGATGAAAATAAAGATCTAGTGAACTAAGTGATTGCAGATTGATGATGTGATTGAACTCCTGCAGAGGTTCACTCAAGACTCTGTTGTTGTCAAGCTGACTTTATGTAAACTTTTGTAGGCGATGCGTTGGATGACTCCTCGATGGACTGACAATATTAAATCATGGGAAACGGTGGATGGAGAGGGCTCAAAAATTCGTTCTGGAAATAGGCGGCCCCATCCAGCAGTGGATATATACAGGCTGATAGAATGAAAAAATACATCTGCTGATACATCGTATTGTCACTGAGCCTATAGGTATCTGTCGCCAAGCAATGATCGTTGCATTTTTGTATCGGTTAGAAAGTACCTACCTACACGCGTTAAGTCTTGGAGAGATGACGCGGTGTTTATAATATGCAAATGATGCAAACATTTTGTTATTGAGATGTTAGGTACTGCCGACAGAACTACTCAGCAGAACAGGTGGGAATAGACGATAATTGATAGCAAGATTCGTCAACAGGACTACTACGAATTTATTTTACATTTGTTCTGTGAACAGAAGTAATGGGGAAAAAATTCCCAGTAGATTTGCTGAGAGAACTACTCAACGGAACAGGTTGGAATATACGTTATTGTGTACCCTAAATCCCGGTCGGTAGGTACATACATCACTAGACTTGTTTGTCCTACAGTTAAAGACTGTAAAGTTGGACGGCTGCATCACCTCCCTGGAGCTGATGGAATGTCCTTCCCTCCGAGGAGATAAGCGTCTGTTACTGGTCGGTACTCGCTCCTCCGAGATCTACGCCATTAACGTGGCCACGTTCGCGGCCACGCTGGTGGTCACCTGCCACCGCTGTGCCATCAACGACGTGGCATTCCCGAGGTAACTCCTGCGCGATCAATTATATTTAAAAGTAATGCAACATCGTCGTGCACTATTTATAGTTGAACGTGCTTGTCCAACGCAGTGCCATTTGTACTACTTAGTTTGATTGGTAGTTCGAAAAACTGCCACTGCGACATGAAGTAGACAAAGCCCCCGATTACCTATGTTCTATTTTCCTAAACTAACCTAATTTAACAGCATTAAATTGTTGTCATCCCATTCTCATGAACTGAAACGACAGAGAGTATGATTTAGTTTTCCTGTACGTTGTTGTACTGTACGTGTCCGTTGCAGAGGCATGTCGGGTGTGTTCGCGACGGGAGGTGCGGGTTCAGTGCGCGTGTGGTGCGTGCAGACGTGCAGGGAGCTACTGCGGATCGAGGTGCCAAACTTCACGTGCGCCGCCGTACTCTTCTCGGGAGACGGACGCAGCATCATCTCCGGTGAGTGCTCATTGCACTGTCACGTCACCTTACTACACTACACTACCTACACTACACTACACTACACTACACTACACTACACTACACTCTAACTAACCTAACCCTAACCAAACGATCCTACCGTGTGCCGCGTACACTCGTCGAATCAAGTTTGACAGTCGGGATGAGTTTGTTCTGTTGCAGGTTGGAGCGACGGCAACATTCGTGCATTTACACCTCTGACGGGACGTCTCATATACTGCATCTACAACACGCACAACAAGGGCACTTCTGCACTCGACTGTACCTCCGACGGACGCACGCTCATCTCTGGCGGCTGCGAGGGACAGGCGAGTACATAATGTACATGTGTACTATACAACACGCACAACAAGGGCACTTCTGCACTCGACTGTACCTCCGACGGACGCACGCTCATCTCTGGCGGCTGCGAGGGACAGGCGAGTACATAATGTACATGTGTACTATACAACACGCACAACAAGGGCACTTCTGCACTCGACTGTACCTCCGACGGACGCACGCTCATCTCTGGCGGCTGCGAGGGACAGGCGAGTACATAATGTACATGTGTACTATACAACACGCACAACAAGGGCACTTCTGCACTCGACTGTACCTCCGACGGACGCACGCTCATCTCTGGCGGCTGCGAGGGACAGGCGAGTACATAATGTACATGTGTACTATACAACACGCACAACAAGGGCACTTCTGCACTCGACTGTACGTAATGAATGCCGGTTTTGGAACGCATTTAACATTTTCCTTCATCTTACACACCTGAGTAGTATTTGCAAGATGAAGAGATATAGTTGTATCCAGGTCCGGCTGTGGGACATCCGTCCGGAGAGTCAGACCCTGAAGAAGGTACTGAAGGAGCACAAAAGCCCCGTGTCCGCCATACAGGTCTCTCCCAACGACACGGAGGCCGTCAGCGCGGGCACTGACGGATCCTGCATCATATGGGACCTCTTGTGAGTTTACAAGTGTTCCATTACTTTTGTTACACTCGCGTAACATAGGTACAGTTATGATGAAAATGTATCGAACTAGGGACCTACTAGCAATAGTACAGTATGGATTTATTGCTTCATGTGTAGTACAAGTTCTTAATGGGTAGGTAGTACAATTAGTCATAACATGTCATGAGCCCCGCAGGTGCATTACAATTTACAGGCATTGCCTGTACGCTAACAAAGTATGCAATATGAGCGTATTGCTTTATTGAATGCTACGTACGGTTAGATTACGTTGTGTTATGTTGCATGTGTGCAGGTCGCTGTCGCGGCGACAGGTGATGTATGCAAACACGCTGTTCATGTGTGTGTGCTTCGAGCCACGCGGCTGCCAGCTGCTGACGGGCGGTACTGACCGTCGCGTCGCATACTGGGAGACCGGCAGCGGCAACCTGGCACGAGAGGTAAGTGTCCAATGGATGTGTGATTCGAGCCACGCAGCTGGCAGCTGCTGACGGGCGGTACTGACCGTCGCGTCGCATACTGGGAGACCGGCAGCGGCAACCTGGCACGAGAGGTAAGTGTCCAATGGATGTGTGATTCGAGCCACGCAGCTGGCAGCTGCTGACGGGCGGTACTGACCGTCGCGTCGCATACTGGGAGACCGGCAGCGGCAACCTGGCACGAGAGGTAAGTGTCCAATGGATGTGTGATTCGAGCCACGCAGCTGGCAGCTGCTGACGGGCGGTACTGACCGTCGCGTCGCATACTGGGAGACCGGCAGCGGCAACCTGGCACGAGAGGTAAGTGTCCAATGGATGTGTGATTCGAGCCACGCAGCTGGCAGCTGCTGACGGGCGGTACTGACCGTCGCGTCGCATACTGGGAGACCGGCAGCGGCAACCTGGCACGAGAGGTAAGTGTCCAATGGATGTGTGATTCGAGCCACGCAGCTGGCAGCTGCTGACGGGCGGTACTGACCGTCGCGTCGCATACTGGGAGACCGGCAGCGGCAACCTGGCACGAGAGGTAAGTGTCCAATGGATGTGTGATTCGAGCCACGCAGCTGCCAGCTGCTGACGGGCGGTACTGACCGTCGCGTCGCATACTGGGAGACCGGCAGCGGCAACCTGGCACGAGAGGTAAGTGTCCAATGGATGTGTGATTCGAGCCACGCAGCTGGCAGCTGCTGACGGGCGGTACTGACCGTCGCGTCGCATACTGGGAGACCGGCAGCGGCAACCTGGCACGAGAGGTAAGTGTCCAATGGATGTGTGATTCGAGCCACGCAGCTGGCAGCTGCTGACGGGCGGTACTGACCGTCGCGTCGCATACTGGGAGACCGGCAGCGGCAACCTGGCACGAGAGGTAAGTGTCCAATGGATGTGTGATTCGAGCCACGCAGCTGGCAGCTGCTGACGGGCGGTACTGACCGTCGCGTCGCATACTGGGAGACCGGCAGCGGCAACCTGGCACGAGAGGTAAGTGTCCAATGGATGTGTGATTCGAGCCACGCAGCTGGCAGCTGCTGACGGGCGGTACTGACCGTCGCGTCGCATACTGGGAGACCGGCAGCGGCAACCTGGCACGAGAGGTAAGTGTCCAATGGATGTGTGATTCGAGCCACGCAGCTGGCAGCTGCTGACGGGCGGTACTGACCGTCGCGTCGCATACTGGGAGACCGGCAGCGGCAACCTGGCACGAGAGGTAAGTGTCCAATGGATGTGTGATTCGAGCCACGCAGCTGGCAGCTGCTGACGGGCGGTACTGACCGTCGCGTCGCATACTGGGAGACCGGCAGCGGCAACCTGGCACGAGAGGTAAGTGTCCAATGGATGTGTGATTCGAGCCACGCAGCTGGCAGCTGCTGACGGGCGGTACTGACCGTCGCGTCGCATACTGGGAGACCGGCAGCGGCAACCTGGCACGAGAGGTAAGTGTCCAATGGATGTGTGATTCGAGCCACGCAGCTGGCAGCTGCTGACGGACAACACTGACCGTCGCGTAGTTACCTAGTGAAATGATACTTGCAGGATGAGAGCATTAGAAATGAATCGCTATAATGTGTTACAGTTGGAAGCCAGCAAGCAGGGTGCTGTTAACGGAGTTGATATCACGCAGAACGGAGAGCACTTCGTTACCGGAGGAAACGATCAGATTGTCAAGGTGACCCACTCATTACTGTGTCTCTCTATCCTATACCTACAACACACAAACATAACGTACCTACCTACCTAGGTAACAATAGTGTTGACACTATTGTTTTTCCACAGTACTTTGATATTATTACACCTGCTAGCTTTCGTCCGCGACCCGTTTGATCTTCTGTTGATTTTCTGGGACAAAAAATAGCCTTATCCTATTTTCACTTTTTTATTTAAACTTTGACATTTATAATACACTAGCTTCCGCCGATGACTTCGTTCGCATTTCGTTGGATCCGTTGATTTTCGGGGATAAAAAGTAGCCTACCTGTTGATCCAGGTCACGGTCAACATATTTTATATTCCAAGTTTCATCCTAATCGGATCAGTAGTTTTTACGTGAAAGAGTAACAAACGTCCATCCATCCATCCCTAAAATCTTTCGCGGTTATAATTTAGTAGGAAGTAGGATTAATGGGATGTGATTATAATGTGTTGTGGTTGTGATGTTGTTACAGCTGTGGAAGTACCAGGAGGGTATCTACACGCACATGGGACTCGGACACGCGGGCGCCGTGACGTGCTGCCGGTTCAGTCCCGACGCCACGCGCGTCGTCAGCTGCTGCGCCGCCGGCACCGTCATCGTGTGGAAGATGCCAGAGGTAATCTGTCTGACCTCAACAAGCCTTTCCAAAAGCTTCAACTCCATCCTCCGAGTCTCCGGCCTTCGTACAATTTGTCATGGAAAACCGTAAACAGCTGGGTCAAGTACCTAGCCCCCTCCCCATAAAATGAAATCCTGAATCCGCCACTGTGACCCATGCTAGATGTAGGTTTTCTCGATAGCTTTTTTATTATTGGTAATACCTTATTCGCAACATTATAAAGTTACAAGCCCAAACGTGGTGAGATATAGGGAGGGAGGTTGGCGGGCGACATTTACCTAACTATTATAGGTAATGATTAGTTTGTTTTTAGTTTAACTCTGTTGGATGATTCCAGCAATATCTCCCGAAGCCAGCCGGGGCCGGTGGCGGGGCGATGGGCTCGGCTCGCTCCTCCACTAAGAGCCTGCAGCAGCAGCTGCGACTACCCCTGGACTCTAGCCAGCAGCAGCAGCAGCAGGCGGCGGGAGACTCCACCAGGCACAGGATCCCTGCAGCACCCTCCAAGGTACAAAGCCAGCTTGTATGTAGCAACCACGTAAGGGACGTAACCATTCTGTTCTATTCATCTATTGCTCCTACTAACACTGGAAT
The DNA here is from genome assembly GCA_918843925.1 of Eulithis prunata. Classification (NCBI taxonomy): domain Eukaryota; kingdom Metazoa; phylum Arthropoda; class Insecta; order Lepidoptera; family Geometridae; genus Eulithis; species Eulithis prunata. The sequence goes on along the minus strand of OU974014.1, from coordinate 125,123 downwards.
TCATTCAACTTACTGCAATTTGTTGAGCTAACTGCATCGCATTACAGTTTCATTAGTAAATTACCAACGTGCGCGCATGTAAGATTAAATTTTGCTAATTCGTTACCTACCTACTGATTAGGCAGGCACCTACTTGTTTGAAAGTCCTTGCTGTTAGTAAACCCGGCGCCACGTATCCAGCCGTGACGTAGCCAGCAACTGTGAGATACCTACGGGATACCCTCTGTTCAAAGCGAAGACAATATGATGTTATTCGGAGCTTCGTCATTTGATCGCCCTACCTACGTATTGTAGGTACCTACTTGTAACGGAGGTAGAGTGGATTGTGTGTATAGTTAAGTATAGATGAAGGTATGTGATGCAGGTGGAACAGATATCGGCGATGGACACATCGCGCAGCAGTGTGCGTGCGTGCTGTCCGTGCGAGCAGTCCGCCGCCGCCGCGACCAAACCCAGCGGCAACAGCAAGTGTTGCCGCCCGCCCGGTAACTAAACTAACCCACAGTACTTGTTATCTTGCCCGTGAACCGACTAGCCGCCCATTTTGCAGATATCGGTAATATCTAAACAGAACGATGTGGGTAGGTATGAACATCAGTTCAACGATGATATTCCTATCAAGAAATATCATCGTTAACATTCATAAATATGCTAAACTTATCTAAAGCCAAGCCCTTGCTCACCGGGTCCAGTCGCCACGACGCATTTACATAAAAACCAAACAATTCAACTTAGTAGTTAACTACTAGCGACGGTTGGGAAGTATGATGATCATCACAGCCGCGTTCATATTTTTGTTACTAACTTATGACATTTACATTAGATGCTGTGGAATTTGCCAAGTGTTTAGTAAACTTATTGATCGAGTGAGCGAAGCGAACGAGGTCTTAGTGACAACTTGGACAAAAATGCTTTGTAGTTTGTTCGACGAGATCTTTTAAACCGCTCATCCTATCTTCATAAAATTGAATGATTGACTTCACAAACCAGTAAAACTTAAGAGTATTAACCGTATACCTACCAAATTTTGTAAAGATTGGATAAGCGGTTCAAGAGACCTCGACGAACAAACATACAAAGCATTTTTGTCCAAGTTGTCACGAGATCTCAGTGCGGGGGGAACTACTAGTTTATTTAGGTATACATTTTACTCTTATTTCAGACAACTTGCCAACGAGGACTACAAGTAAAGAGTTTGTAAACAGCAGCGGAGACAGGAAAAAAACTTGATACACAACTATTACATAATATATGTATAGTTTTAATAATTGTGAAGTTTAGGTTTTAACATTCATTTATTTATATAATAAAGTGTTTTGTACTGCATTTTAATTCAAGAGTTTTCACTTGAACCTTTTTGCTACAAGAATAATCAAATAGGTACTTATAACATGAATGAGCATTGCATAAACAAGAAATAGCTAGTGTAACGCCTCGCCATGCCATCAGCCAACCTTGAAAGCCGCCATGCCAAGTCAGCCCACTTTGCCTCGCCTGCCAAGCCTAGCCCGTCAAACCAAAAGAGTAGTAGCCATAGATTGAGATTCGGAATTCGTAACTGATGGGTCGAGACCAAGTCGAGACCACAAAGTACACTTTAGTATTGTCATTGCCGTTTTTGGTAAAATTACCACCGGGTGTTTTAGAATTCTTCTCTGGACGGTGGTAGACTGAGCGATCGATTAAAAGCAGATTGCTCGTAAAAGAAGGAGAAAATAAATTGTTGTGCAAGTCATCTTGTCTCCGTTTCACTAGGTAAGGTGCAGATGTTTGCTACAACAGTAATGCAAGTAATTATGTTTAATAACTTATATTTAATGACTCATACATCATAATTACCTGCCACAAATTGTCTTACTTAATAACTCTTATATTAAAATAGCATGGAACCATTTTAGGTATAAAAAAAAATCAAATTATCACTATTTGCATTTTTGCATTCTTACCCTTGCACTAAATAATTACATCTCAAATTCAGTTTGTTAAACTGTTAATAGTTTTACGTCAAGAATTACTTATATGATAGAAAGCCAACATTAAGATGGGTGCATGCCCAATACGTATGCTCATTAACAACTCAGTGAGGGCAGACTATTGATATCAGTTGACACAATGATGGAATGTAAGCCAAGCACTACATAACTGTAGAAGACTAGACGGAGAGGGTGCGAGGCTAACACAGAGCTCACCCCCAAGCTTGACTCTTGCAGTAGTGTAGAACTAGCTTCCCATCAGAGCCAAAGCATTCATACAGGTTCTTGACAGCCTGGTCTGGTGATGGTGCAAAGGTTTGGTTCACATACAGAAACTGAAATGTTAATGGTACTCATGAGTGATATACCTACCTACTGTTACAATTCAGCCAAAAAATAGTTGCAAACAAAAAGAAAGAGCTTACCAGCTTTTCCTCGGGTCCTAGTTTAAGGTACTTTTTCACAAATTCCATGATCCACCCGATCTGCTTCTCGGCGTCCACTGCCCACTTCTTTTTCTTCATGATGGGAGCGTCGCCAGTCGCCTTCAGCAGGATGTCGACTAGATGGTTTATTTATTAATTTATTTACAACATAGGTACATTATTATGAATATGATTAGTTGGTAGGTAAGGTAGGTAGGTACCTATTACCAATGAATAGAATGGCATAAAAATAGATAGAGGCCTACTAGCCTAGCAGAAGATTAGGTAGGTTGAATGAAAACAGCTCAAGGCAACTCACTTTTTACTTTGTCTAATTTTGTAGGATCATTTCCATTTTCCGTCGTTGCGTCGATCTTCAAGCTCTCAGTCGCAGTAGACAACTCGCTTTGCACATCATCGGCATCAGCCTCACTCTCGTCACACATACTTACCTCTTACCTGCTTTTAGTTAGTTAGTTTAGTACTTAGGTTAATAGCAGGAATGAATACCACAGAGTCCACACTCCACAGCAGACCACTATAGGATGCTGGCGGGCGCCAAGCGGGCGCACTGAAGGAAAGGAAGCTTGAAGCTTTCTCAGAAATAGCGATATTCCAATACGAGTGGTACTCGATACTTTTGATTCGATACCAAGTATTTATAACATCGAATTAATTTTGCGATACATACTCGGTATCGAAACAAAAGCACTTGGTATCAAATCAATCAGCATCATGCAAGACATGCAAGTATGCACAGCAATATTTAAAATAAGTACCTAACGTGACGCAAAACGTTTAATTATAATAAAAGATTTTTTTTCCTTCTCAATTTTGTTTTAATATTGTCCTTCAACGTTCATTGTTTTTACGTTAGTTTCCTCAAAATAAAAAAAAATAAACAAGTGCTAAAAGTATCGATATCAGTAAGTATCGATACTTTATGAGTATTTGTTTATGTAGTATCGAAAAAAGATTTGAGTAGGTACTATCGAAATGAGTAGGTATCGATACTTTGATGGTATCGGAACATCCCTACTCAGAGAGATTCAAGGTAAGGTATGTAAAAGCGGTATTAATTAAGCAGACTTCTTATCTTTAAGTTTCCAAAAGTGAACTTTTGGTTTGGTTTCGGTGTAGACACTTTTTTTTGGCGAGCATTATTCCTACCAACCAATTCCTACTTATAAGTTGTTTCAAAAAACTTCAAAATTCGACCCTTTCTTCTTCTTCTTTTAAACCTATAATATTATGGCCTGTGTGTGTCCGTCATTTCAACAGACAATTTTGCCAGTGCTGCAGTGTCAAGTGGTGAATTTTAAATAATTTATGTCAAGTTAAGTCGGCTGTCGTTTGTTTTTTGGTTTGTTTTCCTAAATAAGTGAGGGATCACGCTCTTTGTGAGTGTGGTCTAGATGAAGGGACAGTAGATCATATTTTTTTTAATTGTCAAAGGTTTAGCATGTCATTGTATCATATCATTCCCACGGAAATCCCTCGTCCATTTTCATTTAAATGTATTCTCGCCTTGGCATTTACCCCCTTTGTAAATATTTTGTGTAAGTATATTAGTAGGTTTCATATAAAACTTTAACACTTGATATAGGTAGCTTTATGTTAGTATGTTTAAGTTCTTCATTTTTGTGTTTTTCTTTTGTATATTTAACTAGAATTGTGTTTTTTGTTGATTTTTCTTATAATTTTGCTTGGATCCAAATTCTCCACCGATCATTACTTTTCACCACCGGTCATTCTCCATCGTGCTAAGGTCTAATAAAACGTGACATTGGCGAAATTGCGGGCAACACTGCAAAGGCCATAGACAAGAATTGAATTGAATCCTAAATAAGTGCCTACTATTATTACCTACCTAATTATTTATATGCTGTACGTATCTATTTTGACAAATCAACTTTTTAGAGTCTCCCTTCTTCACCGGTCATTTTTAACCTACCTACTCAGATCTCCGCCTTTTGTTAAAAGATTAGTAAACCAGTAAACGCCAAAAAACACTGACATTGGCAAATTCGTGGCACCCCTAGCTACCGAACAGCCATAGCAACAAAAGAATAAGAGAAAATGGTGGATTTTTTGCAAAACCTGAAGCAATTTTTTACATTCAGTAAAACCACTTTACACACATTTATTCCAATGGCTCACACTTTATGATAAGACCTAAGTATTATTCTTTAAAATTCCACCAAAATTAATCTTATGTGCCACTCTGTGTTGTGCTGACATGACGGGGTGGTGTGTGCGCAGGTGAGTGTTCGGTGGGTGGTGCACTGCACAGTGCGCACGCACAGGACGCATGTCTCATATTTTGTAAAATAAAATAGAAAATAGTAAGAAACGAAAACAGGGTCATTAGGAACATACCTATCCTAATTTTAGTAAATAGCTCCTATTGTTTCAGTTATCTATAAAAGGTCTCCTTGAAACAAAGTGCTGTTATTCGTCAGTGAAGATGGACAGAAGATGGAGCACCCTGGAGGATGTTGCGGCAGACCTTGCGCGCGCGGCTGGCGGCGGCGGGCAGGTGAACCTCCACGAAGGTTGCCTGCTGTATGGCGAGCTGCCCCCGCCGCAGCCGAGCCTTTGTCACAATGAAGGTTAGTCAGTTTTCACTAATTATGTAGAAAGGTAGGTACCTACTTTTTCTTATGCTAGAGTTCTTGTCAGTCTAGTCATGGTGCCTCCTTGACCGCCTTTTAATATTATACCACATGTATTATGGTGTGTGAGTGGTTATTTTACCCATAAAATATTCTTCCAAGATTTTATATATCTCATGGTTTCTCTTTCAACCTCAGAATATTGAACCTCCTGAGCTCTCAAACTTGGTGTCGGTTATGTTTTTTATTCTCTAATTATTTATTATTAAATCATTTTGTAACATTGATTATTTGATGATTAATGAAAATTCTTATTCTTTTAGTATACACTGTAACCTACATTAGGTACAACCTACTTACCTATCAATCATCAATATTAATTAATAATCTAAATATATAAAACTCTTTTGAAGCTGACAGAGAATCAACGCACAGCCTAAACTATAAGTCCTAGAGGTATGAAATTTGGAGGGTAGTATCCTTATATAGTGTAGGGGTGCACTAAGAAAGGAATTTTGAAAAGTCACACTCTGTTGTAGAACGCGAGCAACGCCGCGGGCGACGGCTAGTGTATACATATGAAGGGTAGCACAGGCAACTCATAGGTGATTTTATGGTGTTAGTTTGTGGTCTGTTGTACGTATCAAATTCCAAGGTTTCTTGTATATTCTATAATGTAATAGCATATTAATTTGGAGAGTTTGATTATCTGATATAATAATTTTTTGCACATTCTCACAACAAAATGTGCGAGGAACCTTGTAATTGGCTCAAGTTGGTGCTTTATTGTAAGGTTGTGAACAGATGCGGACATAGAGGTTCAGTTTGGGCCGCGGGCTGCTCAGGCAGCCACTCGGCGGCCCCCACAGGCGCCCGACCTAGGTGGCATCACTCAGATGCTACGAATGGTAAGCTTCCATCTTTTGTTTTTACAAACTCATGCATGATAGAGCTCCTTGCATGCCACTTTCTATTGTATATTCAATGGGCTAGGTTTTACCAACTTTAACTTACGCTATCTTTAAGGCAAAGCCATAGATAAATTGAATAGGTAGGTAAGGTAAATAACTACTTACTGGGGTAGTGTACAAAAATTAGTAAAATTGGGTCAGACTAGAGCAGCTAGATAAAACACATTCCTTATTTTAAACCAATTTATTTACAAAGTATAGTACATACCTTTAATATATAAGTTAAAGTTCATTTAGGAACAACATTATACATTGAAATGGGTAATTAAGTGCTATTAGCAGATCACTTAAGTTTAATTGATCGAGTGAGCAAAGCGAACAAAGATCTTAGTGACAACTTGGGCAAAAATGCTTTGTATGTTTGTTCGTCGAGATCTTTTAAACCGCTTATCCGATCTTCACAGAATTTGGTAGGTATACGGATAGTACTCTTAAGTTTTACTGGTTTGAAAAATAAAGTAAATCAGTCAAGGGGTTGGAAAGTTATGGAGTTTTTACAACTCAAAAAGTATTTAACCTAGAATAAAAATAGGACCGGTTTTGGAATGTCTAAGCAAAGCCCTATCATATGACACCCCATGTGGTATTTTTGTACGTCATTTGGCACATCACAAGTGGGAACTGAAATACAACTATGTCAAGCTTTGTTTTATTTGATCCATCCTAAACAGACATTATGCCAAGCAAGCTTAAAAAAGTTTAGGGTTGATTTAAGTGGCAATAACAATACCTACCTATAAACCAACCGCGGGGCGGTACGTTTTACCTAGCTAATAGCAGTAGTAGGTGGGTACATGTTTTGCGCCGACATGCGACATTCATTCTTTCAAATTCCATTGCGTTACCTCAGTAATTTACAGACTGATGACAAAAGCGTTACTTAGAAACGAATGTGAGCTGCTTTAAAACACAATACAGTAGGTAATGTGTTTCAAAGGGGCTTACTACAGAACAGAAATTAACTTTTTCAGGACTAGAGATTATAATTGTTTTGTTATAGGTACCTAAATAACGAATCTTTAATTTTTAATTAAGTAAGTACATAAATGATTTGCCACAGAAGCTTCCTTTGATTTTGCAAACAGAGACCGATTTGTTGGCGGGTTTCCGAAAGTTGACAAAGGCTACTCAAATTGAAAAAAAAAAAAAACGGAATGCAGCGAGCAACATTACAACAGTTTGCACTATATTTTCAGATTCAAAACTACGGCAGCGACGAAGCGAGACCATCCACATTGGCAAACGACGTAATCCTTGTAAGCAAACTGAACCCAAACGTTAAGGAATTCATGCCGAGACACGTCCCAGTAAACGCGACCACCGACGACATAGACTGCAATGCAACCCACAAATCCGAAGGGGACGACAAGAATAATTCCAATGCTAGCGAAACTATAGATGAGGACAAGTATCGAGCGGACCGAGAGGAACTGGAAGCGATGCTCAAAAGCAAAATACAAAGCCCAGCGCCCTCGGGGCAGGACGGCTTCCAGCTCCGACAACAGAAGTACTGCGCCATCGCCAAGCTCCTCAAGCTGCACTCCACTGGACCGCCGTCTGCTGTCCCCGTCCAGCTGCGCACGCCGGAGTACTTCCGGAGCCCCATCACCACATCCGCGGCGGCGACCACTCCAACGCCGACCTCCACCGCAGAGCAGCGGGCGCCGAGTCCAGACGAGGCGGTGGAGTGGAACAACCCCTTGCAGGTGGAGGCCTCCATCCACAAGGTGACGAACTGGTTGGACAGCAAGCCGTGCGTGCCTTGTCCCCCGAGAGTCCCGGTCGTGCCGCACTTGGGCCCGGTCGCATACAAGCGCAAGCCACAGCGCAGTGAGCCGCCCTCGCCGGCGCGTCTCGCGGACTCGAAGCAAGCGCGCGCCGGCCGCGCCTACGTGCCGAGCCCGCTCGCCGCCGAGCTCGGCCTGCAGTACGCGACTCGCGCTGAGCGCGCTCAACGTGACCGCTGCACCAAGCCACCCAATGTTTGGGAGAAGCTGGAGGAGGAGCTCAGGCGGAAGGAGCTCCTCCTGAAGGCGCGCGGCGGCGGCGCGACGTGTTCCGACAAGTCGTGACCCGGCGACCTCGAGACGAGCCTCTCGCGCTCCAAGGGATGGTAAAATTACAGATCGGGAAATGATATAATGTTACGTAACTTTACTGCCTTGATAAGCAAAGTAAGTGCAACTCGAGTGAACTGGTGTGACATGATGGTCGCGATGAGTGAGAATCGTTATTATTTTACCTGATTTGTGGTGGTGAAATATAATGCGACCAACTAACCAAACCATTTAGCTGTTGGATCTACGTAACAAATGCCATAAATGCTTTAAAAAATTAACTCGACAACTACAAATAAATAAAACAGTGCTTAATAAAAGTGACTAAAAAAGTGATAAAAGACATTTCAACACTGTGTGACATAATAGCAAAAGCTGCTAGTCTATAAATTAATAAATAAATTATTGAGCTGAGCACAGCATCAATCCCCACTGAAAACACTGAAAATAATTGATGTGCTTGTAATTATTCTTGCATTGTTGGTTTATACCTTCGGGTTCATTTTGTAGTGTCAGAACTTGCATAGTTAGAATTTAAATAGAACTGTACTTATAGGTACTTACTCATCATTCCGTAGTGTTTATTCTGTCACCACTGAGTCATGTTTTTAAGTACATAGGTGTAATACATATTCTGTAAATTAGAATTCTATATTAACAATGACATGTGTCTGCTACATTTTCCAATAAACAGTGCAACATTCACAAGATTTTTGTTTACGATTGAGGAGTACACCTACCATCATCATTTTCCTACCCTTGTCCCACGCTAAGTGGGGTCGGTACAACATGTCTTCGTCTTCCACTCTCCTCTATCAGCCGTCATCTCAGTGTTCACTCCTTTCTTACTCATATCTTCTTTCACACAGGTCCATCCATCTTTTCCTTGGCCTACCTCTACTTCTACATCCGTCCACATTCATGTCTAGCACTCTTGAAATATGGCTTTCTTCCCTCCGCATGACATGCCCATACCACGCTAACCTATTACTGCTCAACTTGTCCGTTATTGGCGCTACTTTCAAACTTTCTCTTATATACTCATTCCTTATTTTATCCATTCTTGTCACTCCACACATCCATCTCAACATTCGCATCTCTGCTGCATGCACTCTTCTCTCATCCGTCCCTTTCATTGCCCAACATTCTGATCCATACAGTACGACAGGTCTAATGATGGTTTTATATATACTTTCCCCTTAAGTTTAACGGGCATTCTCGGATCGCACGTTGTTCCGGTGACCTGTCGCCATTTCATCCATCCTGCATTTATTCTATTCTTCACAGCCCGGTCAATTTCGCCGTCGTTCTGAATTGATGAGCCAAGGTGCTGGAAATCGGAGCAGACTGGTATACACCAGTTGAGGCGTACACCTACCAAACTCTAAAAATGATATGTGTATTAGTTTCAAAAATAACTTCATTTCCTTTTCGAAACAACTGCCTGGACACTTCTTTGTGAGGTTTGTACGTACCTACCTACTAAAGCTCACAGCAATGTCAATATACCAGGACCTATGTAGGCCGAACAGGCGGAAAGATGAACATGATCTCATGAAGTAGGCTCAGCGTATCAGAACAGCGCACAGATTAGATTCTTCTGGTAATAGAGTCATCGTTTTGGGCCAACATCTATGTGAAGTAAACAATTTACTCGTAATTGTATAATCAGATTTACTTCTCTCGTAGTTTCATTTCCTGGCAAAGTTATACCCAAATAAGTGAGGTAAACCCAAATAATCGGAGGAGAACTCTTCGGAGTAGGTATTGATGGTGGCGAGTGCTATATGGACTTAAAAAATGGCGGACAAGATATGACTGTGTCCGCCATTTTTGTAAGTTCATATAGCACTCGCCTTTAATACCGCTTTTAGATAGAGGTGTTCGGTCGGTGCACTCACTCCACAGAGTACTTTTTTACTCACTCGCCACTCGCCATTCTCTCTATGTATAGGAGCGCCGATTTCTTTTCTTTTATTTTTGTGTGAAAAACTGAAGTCTGAAAAGGAAAAGTTCAGAATTCAACAAAATCTGGTTTTATTAGGTATGTACCACGTTATTATACGTGTACTACGTAGGAAGGTACACTAGCTACCACAGTAGGTACCTACACACAACACAAATTCGTATTTGCTGCATCAGCTTGCCAACGTATCTAGGTAGGTAGGTACTCGCCAAGTTCACGAAGTAGGTAGATGCCATGTAGGTACCTACATGGCACCTACCTACTTTTCTATCAATCTAGATACTATTTAACTCTTGTTAACTAGAGAGTATTCTTTTTCTATGCTACCTATCTACCTACGCTTACTTCTATTTGATATAAGTTTATTTTCTTTTCGTTATAGTTCGTGGCTGGCTGTGGTGGCAGGGCTCGGTCGTGAGGGCGGAAAGGCGGCATGTGGACCAGCAAGCGCGCCATCCTGCGCGACCTGTCCCGCGCTCAGGGCGGCGGCGTGCAAGGCGTGCAAGGCGTGCAAGGCAGGCACGGCAGCTGCGGCCCGACGGCAGTGGAGCCCGATGCCTGTCCGCTGCGCCCAGCCGAACGCCCGCCGCCACTCTGCCTTCAAGAAGGTAGGTGCACATCCTCATCTGCCTCAACATTAGGCTCAAGGCAGGGTAGGACATCAAAATTTAATTTTTAACAGGGCGGATTTCCTTGAGTGAGTAATCTAGGGCGACATGATTTTTTCTACAACCTACCGGCGTGATGGCACGAATCATCTGTTATTTTGTGTTTACAGAGCTTTTCTAAAAAGTATGATGGTCAGCGGTTTCAATAATGATTTTTGTTGTGAGTAGGTGTAGCATGTAATGGTTTAAGGAAAATACTAAACCACAAGAAAATTAACAGTCGCCAGCCCTTTGTGTTTCTGTTTTAATTTGTTCACCACAAATCATGATGGCTGGAGCCTCTCAGCTATTGGATATTGAAGTACCACCCTCCTCTCTTCCCTTTTCTTTGCTTGATTCATGTAAAGGCAATTCAACCTTCATGGTGCTTGGTTTAAAAAGTAATAAATGTTTAAATAATTGTTGTGTGATTTCAGAGACTGAAGAGGAGTTCTTCCAGCAGTGTGCGGGAGACGGCCGGGTGCCGGGCAAGCCCGACCTGGCATTCATACAGCAGATGCTCGACATGGTCAGTGCTTTATTTCATCTATTGAAAGGGATATGTTTAAGGATGGATGTTTCAAACATTAATATGCTACAATAAATATTTCAGGTGCGAGACCTGAATGTAACAAACGATGAAGTAAAATGTAACGATGCAGCTGTAATCAGCAAACTCGACCCCAACTCTGCAGAGTTTATTCCTAATGCTGCTGAATCTGCACCCAAACAGTCGTCTCCACGCAAGCACCAGCCACCACCACCACCACCACCAACAGCACCGCCCAAAGACACATTTCCGTTGCAGAGTGTTCCTCCAACTCAGAGTGCACCACTGACTAAGAAACTTAAAAAGGTAAAGCAGCGTAACATCGCCTTGGAGTCAATTTTGTCAGCGATGGAAGAGCGCGATCTAAACGGAGACGCGCAATGCAACGGCGAGGCGCTGAAACTGTTGAAACCTGAAGATCTGATTCCCCATGTGATCGTTGACACTAAACTGAAGAGCAAGCTGGTCGAGAAGGTCAACGACTGGATGTCTCACATGATGACTCCCATAAAAAGTGAACCCCAACTTGTTACAGTTGTGTTAGACTCCACTAACATGTTCAAGAAGAAGACGAAGAAGCTGAACAGCAAGCCTTGCATGGACATGGATCCTTGCTCCATGTTCAGGCGGAAGGAGTCCCAGAGCAAAGTGTTTGAAGGCAAGGGGTCGACTGGCCAGAAGGTACAGGCGTATGTTCCATCAGCACACGCAGGGCACTTCTATCAGAAGTACTTGGAGAAGAGTCTACTGATGGACTCATTGAATGATGACATCTGGACCAAAGCCGAGAAACAGATGAAACACATTGATCAAAAGAAGTGAGTATGATAGCTTCAGTTGCTTTAGTTAGATAGACAGTTGCATCGCGTCCTCTGTCATTGGCTAATGCGAGTTAAAGTGAACGTTTGCACGGGCCAGGTGATGAGATGTCAACTTACAATATTTATATTTCAGGCGGTTAAAAGCGCAGCTGGCGGCGGAAGCGGAAGCGGAAGCATTGCCGGACGCGGAATCAGTAACGGAAAGTGAAGTTGTTGCAATGGTTCAAGCAGAGTCCAGTGACACCTCAGCCACAGACACAGACTCGCAATGCGCAATATCCAGTAAGTGCAACTACACTTCAAGCATTTTAGTTATTTATAGCATAGCATCTATCTATTCTAGGACGAGCCTATTCCAGGTGATCTCAACATAATACAAAGGAACATAATAATACTGGCTGAATGTGGCCTAAATTGATTTAGCAAAAGTTGTTTTAGGCTAATACACAAGCACATTCAAATCTTGGGATGTCATTAAAATTGGACCCTGTTTTTGAGAAGTTATCACTAAAAAGGAATCGCCTATTTATTTATTTAACAAGGGTATCCAACAGGGAAAACACATGAAAATACAATTTATAAAAGTAAGGACTTAGGTCTAAGTGTTTCTCTAATTATAGGATCCCACAACATGTTCAACGTACTGTTGAAACGAGTTTTTGGCGTCATCCCTGTTATTAAGTTATCTAAATTTGTACTCCTGAAACCCAAGATACGGGCTTTTTGTCTCATTTCGGCGTGATCCGTTGAAATCTATTACTATTGTTTACTTTGCCAATAACCGGTGTTTCATTTTGCCAATAAATTATTATATTTAAAACCTCAAGGGTAGGGCTGAGGTACCTCAACATAAGTAAAGTAGTATTGTTTTATTATAGAGCACTTCCCATAGAGATATGTGCAGTCTCCCATACAGCATGGCTGGCTATGACTAGGGTACTTAGATAATGTTTAGTTTCAGGTGTGAGTTGGCGCAACGTGAAGCTGCCCTTCCACAGACACGAGCTGGCGGGACCCTGTGCCGTCTGCGACTCCATCAAACGATACCATGCACATGCACATGCACATGCACAGCACGGACAACAAGCTCGTGTCCGCTCTCCTGCAGGTGGCGAGACATGCAACACGCTGCATCGAGCACAGACACTAGTTGACCTGACCCTCCACCTCCACTAACAACAATTACTGTTCCACCTTTAAAAAGGTGCTCGAATGCGACCACGAGCCGAAGGACGCAGTGAATGCGGCTGTGTGATGTAGGATTAGTTGATGCCCTCAAGTGATGTGATTTCCTAAACCCCATTGCATTGTTGATATGAAACTGTAATGAGTGCATCTCGTAGAGCGCCAGTTGGCGCTGTTCATTTGTTATTCACTTGTAATGTTGCGGTTTTATAGTTCCCTGTGCTAGCGCTTGATGTTAGGGTTAGGGAAGCAATTATTTAAAATTAACTCTTCGATACCTATTTCGAAAAAGTTAAAACATTCCAAAATGTTTAGTACTAAGGAGTCTTAGGTTGTTTTCGCTTGTATTAGTTTGAACCTTGCCATTGTTCCTATTGAAATCATTTTGTATGATTTAACTCTACGTTAGTAGAGCAGCTCATTTGCACATTAAAAATAAATGTGTGTTGTGTAATCTCAGTTATAGTTGTTATTATAACTCAAAGCTAATTTATGTGACGTATTATAATTTATAACCGCCTTATGTACTGTTTAACTTATTTATTTCTTATTTATTCAATGAGAAAAAATACACTTTAACTTTAAACAAGTTGAAGCTCTTATAATGCACTACTGATGACGACGAGACGTTAGCAATATTCTAAAAGTCGAGTTAGGTATGCTCAAGCATTAAACATTTATTGATTGTTTTAAGTTAGTTTTTAATTGTTTTAGTTGTAATGATGATTGATACTTGAAGCAGTCCAGTGTGGTGTCTAATAAGTAAGACCTGTATTCATTAACATTGCTCAAGTCTCAAACTCAAGCGTACGTTTATTGGCACTCAATGAAAAACTGACGATAAATATTTGCTTGAGTTTTCCGTTCAGACTTGAGTACTGTCTCTGAGCACGAGGACGAGCCTACCTTACGAACATTCAGTACGTATAGGAAAGCAAATAACTATGTGATTATTAGTTAGAGACTGATCAAATATAAAAAGTTGTTGGTTATCAACAATTAAAATGATCGCAGCGTTTATTTCTGATTGTGGTACATTATGTAATGTTGATTCATATTTTCATCATTTCTACTTGCAAGAAATATTAATAATATACTAATTAATAATTCTCATTTTCTTGAACATTGTTCAAATGTAAAGTTTCTAGTGTACCTCGTAGTAGTGATATTTTGTGATTGTAGGTACCTGTCACTATACCATATCGTAATGTGTTTTATACTAACCGCATCCATGGCCCATGGTGTGCATGGGACTAAATGTGTGAAAATTAGGTACTTACCTTGGACAGTCAACACTAAAAACATCTAGTTGGATCAACCTGCAAAAATGTTAAAAGTTAGCTTCATACGTCTTGTTCTAAAGGCTCACCAAAACTTGACAAAATGCTTATTATTTCAAAATGTTTTATCACGCCATCTTAGATCTTTTGGAGTTGACTGTACCTACTGTACCCATTTAGGTAGCAAGTTCTTTTTAAGTTTCATACAAAGTACTTATTTTATTATAAAAACTAAAAGTAAACACTGTTTCATTAATGAGTTAGTACATTATGGTTTTAATAGTTAACATGACATGTAAACTATTATAAATCGGGATTACTCTGTTTGAAGATTTAGTTGGCATTACCATCGCCATTGTAGACGATGCAAACCTCCTCGGTAGGCGAGTGACGAATGGTGGGGTAAAAGAGACAGAGTTGTCACAGAGGAATAATAGAATTTTTGCAATTTAATTTACTTCAGCCTTCATTTCCCCATAAATAAAAGCCATGTTGATTGATATGAACGATGTAACTTTATATTTATAGAAGGCAATAACTCTGAATCTGAGCTGGATGTTTATCAATCAGTTAGTGCAATGAACAGCGACTGCTTGTCCTCGGCGCTATTATTTACTTATTTAATTGTCGCGCGGTCGCGAACCGCTGAGGACGCCCCATACTTCGTACAGTAAAGTGAAGTGCAGTGAAGTGACTCGTCTCGTGAGCTAGGTACTCAAGACGTGTGCTGTGCACCTTTTTATCATATCCTAGGGTTTTAGCTGTACGTAGGTAGGTACTATTTAAATGTTCCTATAAAGTTCCGCTCTTATGCGTAGAAGTAGACTCAACACTATACCGACATAATATACCTAATTCCTCGCCAAATTATTATAATTAATGCGCCTGGATTACCTTTACAAATCTGTTTTAGAAATTTTGGTTTGTGTGTACGCATAATAGGTAGGTAGCTGTTTGAAAAGACAACTTGTACCTACCTAGGTAGGTACGAAAACCTCTGAAACTTTCCATTATGAAATATTTGTGGACATAGTGCGTGTCATTAATTTACATACATAGAACTCGGCATTCTTTATGGAACGCATTCTTTGTGCATCAGCTCCGTGACAGTTTTAAAACTATTTGTACGTACAGCGATCATTGTTTTCAGTTTAGAACATGGTGCATAACACCATCCAGATTGGACTGGAAAGCGTCATCCGAACTGAGGTAATTTCCTGAACTTTTTTGGCTTTTACACTCATCATCACAGTAGCCTGAAGAAGTCCACTATTGAGCAACACTTCCAAGAACTTTTTACCTACTCCTAGATGAGTTCTGCATTGATTGGCTGATCTTCCGCTATCTTTACACTTTACGTTAGGTAGGTACCTACATTATATTATGGTAGGTACTACTATATAGTAATCGTAAAAAAGCAAGCTGGCAAGTACCTAGGTACCGAATAGGTATCATTTGTCGATTATGCAGCAAAAATCTAGACCTAGGTACCTAAAACGATGATTGGTCAGTTCAGTAGTGTTGCAAGTTGTAGTGCATAATGCACCAGTGTCAGTGCTCTTATTCAGTCGTTGATAACGAGGTAGGTACAATAGATAGGTAACAAATTTATAATTTTGTGCAATAAAGTAAGTATTAAATAAATAAATAGGTACCTAATAGGTACAACAGGTCCAAAGGTGGGTCGGCCCTAAGAAACACTACTTGTAAGTAGGTACGTGGTTGCACACAAGGTGTATGTACTTACCTACCTAGTTAGGTACCTAGTGTTGTTCTAGCAAGTACCTACCTACCATAGAATCGTGGAGTGCCGTCAAAGTGCCCTCCAAGGTACGAAAGGCAGTAAACAACTTGCACTTACACGCTAATAACTTTATTGATCTATCTTCATCGTAGACCTACGTACACTTCCACACAACCGAACTAGGTACCTACCTAGGTACCTAAATATTGTTTGTGAAATAATAATAGGGATACCTAGTTCCTTCTTGGCCACCCGCTTGGTTATCCAGGTACCTACCTAGGTATATAAAACCATCTGTACGGGCGTACCTACTTACTGATTGATCACAGCACAATATTATAGGTTAAAATCATGCCTTATCCTTGGTTAGTCTCAAAAGACTTACCCGAGATCATGATTTTATGTAAGTTTTACCTAGTTACTATGATATTTATAACATGAAAATAAGTAGGTACCTAGGTAGGTATAGCTTAGCTATCTAAAGGATATCGAATTGCTCTTAAAAGAACTGGATAATCAACTGAAACGAACCTCGTTATAAGTCGTGACACGGATTAATAGCTCTGACCAACTAATATTCTGTGCTCTGATGTTCACTGGAGGGGAAGTGGGAGGATGCTTAGTAAACCGTGTCGGGCGGAGCCTATAGGTATATACTTAGGTAATACTTATTCCGTACACATACCAAATTATAGTACTTAGGTACGTACCTGGGTAGGGTAAGCTATGCTTAGTGTAAATTATTACAGTATGAACTGTTTGGTCAATAGATCGGAATAAACAAGAGCGAGCTGATCAAGTGCGAATGAACTCGCCCACCGAGACTCCCGAACCACAAATGTCATACATTCTTCTATAACATAATACCTAGGTATAATGATTGACGTGTGCAGATCCCGGAGGAAGTAGCAGGGGAGCAGAATGACAAGGGAGGTGCTGCGAGGGGAGGCATCGTCACGTACGGCATCGACGACACTCCGCCCTGGTACCTGTGCATCTTTATGGCTTTACAGGTTAATAATATGTTCTCAATATCTATCTAACTTGACTCCACTTTGACACCTATATTTTGCCGTTGGTTCTGGTGCTTGAGCCAGCCTACTCCACCTAAATAAAGCCCTAAGATTAGTCCCTGCATTGTTTATTAATACAATAATACATTTTGCTGGAATAAATAAATAGGTAAGTTGTGAATTGGTCGGCAGCACTACTTGACGATGATCGGCGCCATAGTTGCGATTCCGTTCATACTGTGCCCGGCGCTGTGCATGCGCGACTCCGATCCTGACCGCTCCAATATCATCTCCACTATGATCTTCGTCACAGGTACTTCCCTCCGACATTATTAACGTAACATGAACAGCTCTATAATACTATACTTAGTGTAGGTTACGAACCGACTACAATTTGAATTTGTAGGTAACTACTCGTAGTATACCAAAGTACCTTTCATCATTTCTGAAAAATCACTGAAATTATTTATGGAAAATAGCAAACAACAATATTGTGTGTAATAATTAGTTTGCAATAAAAGGCTAGAACAGACAATAGCGAAGGGATTCAGCGAGCTAACACACCACATCTCCGTGTGCGTGACGTGACGTGACGTGACGCAATAAACCGGTTTACGACTCAATAAAACGACTTGCTTGCACTCGCACACTATTTGTACAAAACTAAGGTTATCTAAGGTACTAACGAGTAGATATACATTACTGAATGAGTTTTCCTAATATATACTAAGAAACCATTTCTCATGCCACAGAGAAACGAGAACAAGGCTTTAGAACTTTAAAATATGTTATTTAGGTAACTCTAGGAGGTACGAGTACCTAGGTCTGGTCTGGTCACTTGCATGGTAAGCCGCAAAGAGAGAAACAGAATGATGTGTAGGGTTGGTGACGTGGCTGCAGTCGACGTTCGGTTGCCGGCTGCCGATAGTGCAGGGCGGCACCATCTCGTTCCTGGTGCCGACGCTGGCCATCCTGGGCCTGCCAGCGTGGCGCTGCCCGCCGTCCGCGACGCTGGACGCGCTGACGGACGCTGAGCGCCGCGACCTGTGGACTGTGCGCATGTGCGAGCTCAGCGGGGCCATCGCTGTATCTGCGCTCTTCCAGCTCGTGCTAGGTGAGTGCTGGCGATGTACGGCATAGAAGCTACGAGTGGGCTGCTTGTCACATCTTCAGGAACTGGTCACACTAACTATTTATGTAAGCATCCCTGAATGCCTCCTAAATCCCTAGCGGAGATCCAAGGAAATTTTCAGAATCGGTAGTTTTAAATTTTTTGTTAAATTCTTTTGGATGAAACTGTTGGTACACCCACCGGGATTTCTATCACGTCATTCTCAAGAACTGAAGATTGGATTCAGAGACGCGTCTTGGGAGACACCCTAATGTCCAGCAGTTGAATAATGCTGATGATACCTACTACACCACAGCTAGGTATAAGAGCACATCTCTTATTCTTCTCGTGGATATACAACACGATATGCAATAATGTTGTTGCGTGCTCTTTAGCTCTGTTCAATTGAGTTAATAGAAGTATGTAGAGACGAGTGCGTAACTAATCATAAGTTGTAGCGTGTTGTTATGTTACGTAGGTTACTTCGGTATAATTGGTTCGTTGTTGCGGTTCGTGACGCCGCTGACGATAGCGCCGACGGTGGCGCTGGTGGGACTCACGCTGTTCGAGCACGCCGCCGCCGCCGCCTCGCAGCAGTGGGGCATCGCCGCCGGGTCTGTCACTATACATACATACATACCTTAACATGGGATGGGTGACCGCTAGTGCCATTTACATCTGAGCGCTTCCGTGCTTCGGAGGGCACGTTAAACTGTCGGTCCCGGCTCTAGCAGTCGTTAAGCCATGACGGAGGCCTTAAGGCGGCCTAAAACCTCCGTCACCAGAGTTGGCCACTAACTCATACGAGCTTGCTTGCTTACTATTTGGTTTAGTTATCAATAAAAAAGTTCTTTGCGAGTGCTTTCAGTCATGAGATGGAATCAATGTGATTTGAAAATTGATTTTTATTAGTTAGTAGGTACTTAACCATATAACCATACCTACTGCCTGAAGTTCCTAAGTAAATGTGTGTTGGTAACCGCTGGATCTTACACTAATACATAATTATGTATACCTACCTACTTATTTGTCACGGAAATCGAACCCACACACACATTTCTCACGACTGGAAGACCCATTGTCACTGTGCAATAACGCGAAGGAGGGTGAAATTAATTGAAACCACAACTCAAACGTACAAATAACTTAAATGTTCCAAACTGAACGTGAACGTAAAGTTTATCATTACTCGTGTTATATTTAACGAAACTTCTCTCAAAGTGTAGCTCGGGAATATTCTTTCGCAATAATTCGACAGCTTTACGGGACTTTCTATAAGTACAAACTTACATAATGATCTACGAGACCTATAATAGAGCAATGCGCTTGGTGGCACTACACAAAGTATTTTAGGGTTCCGAGTGCGAAGTTCGACAAGGCTATGCTTACTTGCGTTCGCGTTAAAGGCAGTCAAGTGCAAGATCCTCTATCTCGTAGACACTCGTAGACTCGTAGCGGCACCGTAGCAGTGCTACGAATAGAAATCGTAGTACTGCTACGGACAGAAACTTGAATCTTGCGTAATCTTACGAGCCTAGTAGGTAATATAAAGCCTCTGACTCTGTAGAATTTCGAGGGTCGAATGGAAACACGAAATTGTATTGCAAAAAACCTCAAAACTCATGTTCGTTATTTTGCAACCCCATTCGGAGTTGAAACATAGTAAGCATGTTTGAACTTGATCAAACCACGGCGTAAGCTCTGCCCTCGCCTCGTAACAGGCTTCATGTCGGTGAGCCCTCCTGTAATTTCCTCGTTGTAAAAGGTCGGGGGGTGCGTTCAGTGCGCTCGGTGCAGTGTCGGTGCACTCGGGGTACTTTCGGATCGATACACTGCGTCTGTGTTTGACCCGCTGACCTTTTAATGGCGAACTAAACGGTATTTGTTTACAGAACAGACGTACAGGGTACCATCGGTACCTAGCCTACGTTGTAGGTTACCCACTCGCATCCTGAATCCACTTTACTTTGCTACACTAATTGCTCGGTTCGGTGTATTCAAAATTGTGTAATTAGCTATTGATACCGCGAACGGGCTCGTTAGCGCGTAGCGTCGTTTGCACTCATTCATTGCCGTGCCTTGCTCCCCCCCGCCCCCCGCCCCCCGCCCCTCGCGGGGTAATGGTCGGTGGTCACCTGTCGAATGATTGATGAACGGTCATTTACTTGTTGATTCTATCATTGGAAAGGTAAAAAGGTCAAGTGTGGTTTAGGTTCATTGAATAGCCGTCGCGCCTGATAATGGTAATCACTACGAGTACTATGTATTGCAACAAGATAACAATCTTGCCTGAAAATAAGTTTGAGCTGCAAAGTGAACGTGCTACATAAATAATAATATAATTGATACTCGTATTTATGACTACAGTCAGGTACTCCCTTGCCCATACCTACAATGTAGAGTTTTAGCGCTTGCTAAACTGAATAATTGAATTGTCTTGTGGACCCTGTGGTAGGCTCATTGTTCAGAGGTTTCGTTATTATCCCGAGCCGACATTGTTTTACAGAATGTGAGCTATTCGCGAAGGCGTAGCGCCGTTATTCGCGGTTCATTTTCTCGTCGTCTGATGAAATGATTTTGTAATAGTTACGAGTACAAGTTAGACCGCAGCCGCAGGGGTGGCTCTTCGACACGAACCTCACGGTGGTACATTTGTCGATGGTTCTCGTACACATTGCATTGGGATGATATTTTATCAACATCACACATAGGTAGATGAAAAACCGTACGTTTTACAGCGGATTACAAAAATGTGAAGGTTCTCCGAAGCGTATGAGTTACAATCGTAAGTAAGCATGAATTAATTTCACTCTGAAATGAATACCTAGCAACGTAACGGCTCTTTCCATCACCCTATACAATTTCCTACTTCGTAATAACTGGTTCATGATTGCCGATTGTGGGTGCGATGTTCCTTCCAGCCGGCTGCCTCCACGTTCTTCCTGGATATATTATTATGTATGTAATCCGTCGCACAGTACCTAAGTAGGTGATGGAGGCTAAACTGGTTCCGCTTTGATGTTGTAATCTGCGCGCTGTAATTAAGCCGCTCCGCGCCGGCCGACGGCACGGGGATTTACTCTGACAGGATGAGATGAGATGTGATGAAATGATTTAACGCGTAGGCCGGGGCTGGGGCGCGACGTGACGCGAGTTTGCGCGGAAAGTTACTTCCAAGAAATAATGTTATTTATTATTATCATAAGCCTGGAACGTTCCTCTCGTATTTTCTCCCTTGTGTTGTGTGTAACTTAACAAATTCTTTCTCGTAAAGTAACCGACTGCACTTTTGCTCTACTCTCATTATGAACAAACCTAGTACCTACTGGATTAAAAATATGAGTGTAGGTAGGGACCTACCGGTCATCTTTACATCTTTTTCGTTGGTCATCTTATGATAACTAGTAAATATCTGACTGAAGTCAAGTCATCCAAGGTTTTAACAGCCTTTTGCAACCTTATTACAAAGGGTATTGAATTGCAATCAGTCGTTATCTATATCTAGATGTGGATCTCTGTAAGTATCAGGCGCATCTGAGCCGCGCCGCGGCAAACGATCCACTTGGCGGCGATCGAGAGCCGACTCCGAGCGCCAACCCGCGAGTATCAAAGCTTCCCCGATCTGCATACTCGAGGGTCGCTTCCACAAACATCCATTCATTTAAGTACCTACTTGAATTGTCTGTTGAATTAGTTGATTGAGTGAGCGAAGCGAACGTACATCTGTGTCAACTTGGGTAAATCGTGTTTTATGTTTGTTAGAGCGTAACATTCTAATTTCGAGCCGCCTATGGAGTGTAAGTTGGTCACGAGTCACGACAGCACGTCTGAATGTATAAAATGCTGACCCGCGGGAACATGTAATACTGTACTGTTTATATAAACCGTACAACTCGTACTGTAGGTCATACTGTATATTCAGCCAGTCGTAGTAATCAGCTTGCAAGCTCCACTGCACGCCTGTTAATCTGAAAAAGGTGCATTTGAATTGCTCAAAGCATTTCACCAGACAAAGCGTTTGGGTGGCGGGGAGGCTCTATTTGCATAGCGGGGGGAAGGGGTAGGCTCGCATTTGTACAAGCTGGGAGCCCGATGCCATCTGTTCATGCCGGTGTCTCCGCCGCACGTACTTGTTTACCTTCCAATTCAAATGCACTGAATCGAGCCGATAAATAATTTCCATGCGAGGAAAACTCTGTTCGTGAGTTGGAAATTCATCACATTCAATTCCCAGTCAATATCTAGTGTTCGCACTATCATATCATATGGCTGTGAGAGCTTCGCTATTTGCTCTGCTTAAATATTCACGTTCACTTCCAAATTAAATATTTGCACCGAGATCGCTACAAAGTTTCGCCACTCTGAATATTAAAGTCCTTACTGTACGTTGTTTTAAATGAATATTTGCTTGCAGAACCTTCACCCTGTTGACGATATTCTCTCAGTGCATGAGTAACGTCACCGTGCCCACGCTCACCTGGAAGCGAGCTCATGGCTTCAGCATCTCGTGGTTCCCTCTCTTCAAGTTATTTCCGGTGAGACAAACTCTTTAATGTTCGACTTCCTTTGTTTGGCAGATCCTCTAAGTAGATGTTATTTGGCTACACTTGGCGGGAAGGTTCAAAATCAAACAACGTGCGTCTAGTCAAGCTCCATGTATTCGACTGCCTCATCATGGCGGGCTTTTGACATAACATCCCTCCACCTTTAGTTAGAAGCTCGGAACGTTGGAAGAACGTTCCCTGTAAAGAATTATACTAAAATCTAAATCTAGAAAAACTTTTTATAATCTATGACTTTGCGAGTCCTCCTTGGTGTCATCGTGGTTGATGTGCCAGGGGCTGGTTGTTCGCATTCTGGCGAGACTTCCTGAGCTACTGCAGTCGGAGTGTGCCATGCATTCTCTTCAATAGCTATTGATGGTCGATGCACAGGAGAAGTTGGATCGGGGACTTGCGACTGCGTGTCCACCGTCGGCGCTGAGGAAATAACATTCGCTTCATCTCGCACAACGAACGCTGGCATGAACTGCGGCTCTGGGGCTGGCTCATTAGCTGAGAAATTTTCATACCACTTCTCCCCTTTAAATTTCAATAGCTGATTCGTATGTTTTCTCATTACAACACCAGAGTTAGAAATTCGCACTTCATACATAGAGTTACCTAGTTTTTTTGTGATGGTACCTTTTACCCACGAGTATTTTTGTAAATGTGTAATTTTTACTAACACAGTTTCTTCATTTTCAAAATTTACTATACGCTTTCCATCATAATACCTAGTTTGCAAGGACTGTTTATCTTTCACTAGTGCATCGAGTCTAGCATCCAATGAGAGAGGTTTGTTTAATGTGACTAAATCAAGTCTGCATCTTAGTTTACGATTGAATAGAATTTCAGCAGGAGATTTATTAGTTGTACTATGAGCTGAATTGCGATAGTTAAATAAAAATTCCTGTAATTTACACTTTAAATCTTTTTGGTTATAACCAGACATGATAATGGCTTTTATTGCTTTTTTTATTATTTTTACGCTACTTTCCGCTTGTCCATTGCTCATTGGGTGATATGTTGGGGAAGTGATATGCACGATGCTGTTTTTGTTGCAAAAATGTTTGAACTCTTCAGATACAAAAGAAGTTCCATTGTCAGTGCAAATTGTGTGAAATAATCCAAATCTTGACATAACTTCACACAACTTTTCAATAACAACTCGAGTCCCATATCCTGTGGATACATCAAAACACTCAATCCACTTAGAATAGGCATCAACTATCACCAGATAGGTATGGTTGTTAACGGGACCTAAGAAATCTAAATGTACCCTATACCAAGGTTGAGGTGGATAAGGCCAAGGAGTTAGCGGGGCGCGGGGAGGTGTCGGTCTAGCAGCTATACATATTTTGCAAGAAGCAGTTACTGTGTCAATGTCGGCAGACATATGCGGCCACCAGAACCTTGTTCTTGCTTCACACTTCATTTTATAAGTGCCTAAGTGACCAGTATGCAGTTCACACAATACCTGTTCCCGACAAGAGGACGGTACGATGATTCGATACCCTCTGAGTAGACATGAGCCTTCCACTGATAACTCCTGACGACACGAAAAATATGGTTTAATTCTATCATCTTTCATTGTAGGTGGCCAACCATTTATTATATATTCACAGACACGAGATAGAACAGGATCATTTTTCGTCCTGGATACAATGTTTTCCATAGTGAGGAATTTTGGGGAATCGAAAACAAAATTAACATATGTGGCCCTATCTATATAAGGAACCTCATCAGTATGAATCGGTTGATCTATGGTCGAACGACTTAAGAAATCTGCAGTGTTAAGAGTACTACTAACATATTCTATGACAAAGTTGTATGAACTTAAGAAAATAGCATACCGCTGCAACCTGTTCGCCGATACTTCTGGAACACCTTTACTTGGATTAAAAATGGACAGTAGAGGCTTATGATCAGTTTTTAGGATAAAGGGTGTAGGACGACCATACAAATATTGGTGATATTTTCTCACACCAAATATAATCGCTGTTGCCTCCTTTTGAATTTGACTGTAGTTTCTCTCGGCCTTAGCCAGAGAACGTGAAGCATACGACAGTGGTCTCTCTTTACCATCTTCTACCTGCGATAAAATAGCGCCCAACCCAGTGGGAGATGCATCCACTGTGAGAATGAGTTCGGCATTGGGATCAAAGTGCGCAAGAGTTTCGTCAGCAGATAACTGATATTTTATTGTTGAGACTGCCTTATCATGAACATCTGTCCAGTGCCATGGCGTATTTTTTTGGAGCAATTGATGGAGAGGAGACAAAATAGATGAAGCATTTTTAACAAAGGATCTATAATAGTTTACTAGGCCCAGAAACGATTTAAGCTCTGAAACATTTGTGGGAGTCTTTGCATTTTCTATTGCCTTAACTTTTTCAGGGCATTTGTGCAAACCATACCTATCAACAACAAATCCCAAGTATGACACTGAGTCTTGGAAAAGGGAACATTTCTCTTTTTGCAATACTAAACCAGCATCTTCTAACTTGCTAAACACTTTTTTGAGTGTTTCGATATGCTGAGTATCAGAACACCCCGTTATCAAAATATCATCTTGGTACACTAAAATGTTATCTATACCCGACAAGATAGATTCTATTGTCTTTTGAAAAATAGCTGCTGAACTGGATAATCCAAAGACTAATCTTTTGAATTTGTAAATTCCTTTATGCGTATTGATACATGTAAGCATCTGAGAAGGCTCATCTAGGACCAATTGATTATAAGCCTGTGAGAGATCTAGTTTACTAAATTTCTTACCCCCATGAAGCTTTGCAAATAGTTCTTCTATTCTAGGAAGAGGGTATTGGTCTATGATCAATTGTTTATTGAGAGAAACTGAATAATCTGCACAAAGTCTTATTTTGCCATCATGTTTCAAAACTGGTACTATCGGACTTGCATACTCAGAGTAATTAACTTGTTCCAGAATGCCCAAATCAACTAATCTATTTAACTCTTGGTCAACACGGGCTCGCAGGGCAAAAGGCAATGGCCTCGGCTTGAAAAACTTTGGTTTGGCATCTGGTTTCAAATTCAAAGTAACTCTTACAGTTTTGCAACATCCAAGCTTATCCGAAAACAACTGTGGGTATTTTGGTATAAATTCATTCAAAAAATTACATGAGTGAACCATTGATATTTTCAAACTAAATTTAGAGAAGAAATCTCTACCAAGCAATGGAACCCCTTCGGACCTAGCAACATATATATCCAGATCATAGCATTTCGAGCTATAGGATACTGGCAGGGTGACGATTCCCAGAGTACTTATACTTGTACCATTGTATGCATTCAATATCAATTTGCTAGGCTTGAGAGGTACTTTGGAAAAATATTTTTTATACATCAAGCGAGGAATTATGGTGATAGGAGAGCCTGAATCTAACTCAAATTCTAAATGGATTCCATTAACAATAACAGATTCGTGCATAGGTTCCCCATTAATTGAGCGGATGTTGGAAATGGTTTTAATGCACTCACCATCATCTTCAGATATCCCATCCTCGTCGCCATTGTTATTTGGCTACACTTGGCGGGAAGGTTCAAAATCAAACAACGTGCGTCTAGTCAAGCTCCATGTATTCGACTGCCTCATCATGGCGGGCTTTTGACATAACAGTAGACTTATTCAATACGATGGTGGCATAATATATTTCACACTTACAACGATGGAACAGTGTTATTTTGGCCACAGTTTATTCTTGGTTGAAGGTTGTAGTACAGCTGGTGCTGCATACAACCGATTCGCTCACTTATAAATCGCATCGAGTGGTCAGTGTTTTCAAATCATTGCACTCTGCATAGGAAATACTTAGTTTGAAACTGCTTATTTATTTTGTGTTCGGTCTCGCAAAAAGGTAAAGGCAGTCGGTTTCCCGGTTGTCCCCAAAAGCTCTGCCTGTTGAATACTTGGCTGGCAGCGTGCCCGGTTGTGAGCGGTGGACAGTTTACAAATCGTTTTCACGTACCTAGTCGCTATCATTCACTGCGCGTCTCCGGATGACCCCATTCAAATAAAGTCAAGAACTTTATTATTCCAAATGGATCTTATTGTAACTTTATTTCTATGGAAGCGCAGTTACCATTTTCATTTGAGCCCACTGGCGCTGGCGTTGGCGCTGGCGCTGGCGCTGGCTATCTAATCTGAGCGCTTCCGAGCTACTTGCAGCGCAATGGGAGGACTTTAGTCCCGTTTATATATACCTACTTGTAACACGGAGGGAAAAAATTAGTGCACAAGCAGAGGATGTCCCCCTAATTTCGAATGGTTATAAATAATGGTTTAAAACATTTAAAAAAGACGATTGCATTGCAGTGTGAACTGCCGGCTAGCATTATCTGTGACACGTAGATAAAGGTGCCACCTCCAATCGTAAATTCGTAAGACAGCAATGCGAGCATCACTGATTGTTATTTGCGGAATATGTTTTGCACAAGGTCAGGTGTTGCTGACGATCAGTATAATGTGGTGCGTGTGCGGCGCGCTGACCGCGACGGACGCGCTGCCCGCGGGACACGCGGCGCGCACTGACCTCAAGCTGCAAGTCATACGCGACGCGCCCTGGTTCCGTCTGCCGTATCCCGGTAAGCTCACCTGTTCAACATTTTTAACTGCTGTTTACGCTCTTGTAGAATACCACGAAAGAGTTTATTTTAAATCGTTTGATTGCTTCCAATAATTATTAATGATATTTAAAATAAAATTACTAAAATAAAAGAAAAATACAATAGGTAGGAATTTTTATACAATAATATCGTAAGCAAGTGATAATGTAGTACCTAAGTAAGTGTAGGTACCTACTTAGTTTACAGAAGTGGTACTCATTACTAAAAGCCGTATCAGCTGCACATGTTGTAGGTACCTTCTTACATTGTGCACTATAGGTACTAACTAGTTGTTCTGAAAACCGTTTTTAAGAGTGTTGTATATGCACTTATGCACGCCGTAATGTATTGCATAGGTCAGTGGGGCACGCCGACGGTCAGCGTGGCGGGCGTGCTGGGCATGCTGGCCGGCGTGCTGGCCTGCACCGTCGAGTCCATCTCCTACTACCCCACCACCGCTAGAATGTGCGGTCAGTACCTTACCTGCAGTACCTGTCTAACACTCTCCGTCCCTAATAATAATAATCTTCTTTTATTTATTTATAGTTATATAAAGCTAGACTACCACTGACTGACTGACTCACTGATTGACATACCCTGAGAGACAGAAGGAGTGGAGCTACACCACAATGATGTTCTACGAAAATGTGTATAAACACCAAACGAGTAGAGGAAAATTATAGCGGTTCTCGAAATCCAAGATGGCGCCGGTGTTGATTTGCGCGTTCGCAAACTATGACAGATAGAGGGCGTCCGAGCGTGTCATCCGACTGATTGTAGGTTGGTATTTTGGGAATTGGTGAAAAAAAAAAACAAGATGGCGGCCGCGCAATTTTGATTTGAATTTTTCGACATTTTAGGGTTGACTTTGGCGAATTACTTTGTTTTACGAAACTCGCAAGTTGGCAACACCGACTACGGGGGTGGGTAGCCTATATCCTTGAGATTTAGGAAAAATTATGACTTTACAAAAATCCAAGATGGCGGAGGCTGTGGCGGCCATTTTGTAAAAGTCATGGTTTTTGCTAAATTTTCAAAACCATTTTAATGTATGATGGCAACATTTTAGCGGAATGAATTGTACCGAGCGGTTGTGTGATTCAATGAGGAGTGTTGCTTGGTTTAGAAATTTTCCCCATTTTTCAGGTAATTTCCGAGATTTTCCCCAAAAACATGAAAAGTAGAAATAATGACATTTTGAATAAAGACTTGGACTGCATAAGAGCGTTGGCTTCCCCCGAATGACATTTGACCATTTTCGTAACTTTTAGTTGGCAACCCCGAGAGACGTGCAACTTTTTAGTTTTTGGGACTTTTTGACTTTGGCGAATTACTTTGTTCTACGAAACTCAAAAGCTGGCAACACCGAGTATGCAGAACGATAGCCTATATTCTTGAGATTTCAGAAAAATTATGACTTTTCAAAAATCCAAGATGGCGGACGGCGTGGCGGCCATTTTGTAAAAAGTTTGCGATTTTCGAAAAAAACACGATTTTCAAACCGGAATATCGGGTAGTTGGCAACCCCCTACCTGGATGAATTGTATGGACCGGTTATGCAGTTGGTAGAGGAGTGTTGCCTGGTTGAAAAATTTTCCCCATTTTTAGGGTAGTTTCCCCGCTTTCCTTCGGGAACGTGAAAAGTAGAAATAACGACATTTTGAGTCGAAATTTCCAATAGCTGGCAAGATTGGGCCCACCTTAATGACATTTGATCATTTTCGTTTCCCGCAGCTGGCAACCCCACATGCTATAGGAGTTTGAATTTTTCAGTCAGACCCGACTTGGCGAATTA
This sequence comes from Eulithis prunata, assembly GCA_918843925.1. NCBI lineage: Eukaryota > Metazoa > Arthropoda > Insecta > Lepidoptera > Geometridae > Eulithis > Eulithis prunata. Next base: position 95,803 of record OU974014.1, on the reverse strand, counting down.
CTTTGTTCTACCAAGTTTAAGGTATGACTACCGTTCTTTCACTGACAGGTAGCTTGTATCCTGTATATTTCAGAAAAATTATGACATTTCAGAAATTCAAAATGGCCGCCGTGTCATTTCCGGTTTTCGAAACTTTAACCGATTGACTTCGTTTCAACGGGGTATCCGAAGGAGATTGAGGGTTTAAATGGAATTTTACACTTTATTAAATTTTAAATGCGTTTTTATTGCAATTAGGGGTGGGCATTCCAAGATGGCGGCCATTTAGATCTTTTTTGCGAAACTTTAACCGATTGACTTCGTTCCAACGGGGTCCGAATGAGATTGAGGGGTTTATAGGAGTTAGTACGGTTTTTAGGGGTTTTTGATAAAAATACTGCATAAAAAAAAAGACGCGAGCTGCTTGCAGCTCGCGCGCAACGCAACCACTAGTCTAAATATATAAAACTCTTTTGAAGCTGACTGAGAATCAACGCACAGCCTAAACCATAGGTCCTAGAGGTATGAAACTTGGAGGGTAGTATCCTTATATAGTGTAGGGGTGCACTAAGAAAGGAATTTTGAAACGTCACACTCTAAAGGGTAGAACGCGAGCAACGCCGCGGGCGACGGCTAGTAATCTTATAAGAATGCTATGAATCTGAAGCGTGCATACCTGCACACGACCATTACAATATCAGCGCGTGACTTCCTTCTCAGTAATGTTGTGATCGTGAGCCACCATAACATACCTTCCGTGGACGCAAGAAGCCTCCCACTAATATTATAAAAGTTTTATACATTTAGATTTGTTTGGATATTTCTGTTTCAATCATGCACGCTGGAACAACTGGTCCGATTTGACTAAAATGTATACCTACCTATAGCTCGTTACCTGGATTAACACATCGACTACTTTTATCCCGGAAAATGAACAGGATCAAACGGGACGCGGACTACGGATATAATTGAGTTTGCATGGTTTTTGTGTGGATGTGGTCAGGTGCTCCGCCGCCGCCGCTGCACGCCATCAACCGCGGGCTCGGCACCGAGGGCCTCGGCACGGCGCTGGCGGGGCTCTGGGGCGCCGGGAACGGAACCAACACCTTCGGAGAGAACGTCGGCGCTATCGGCGTCACCAAGGTACTGTCGCACCACGTCGCATATTCACATCACACCTATTATATTCCGCATTATTTTAAGCTTTCCGTCGCCTATAACACCTTATGTTGTGCAAAGTTTTTTCACGGTATAGGCAACGCACGGTGCTCCTAAGGATGTCGGTGTTTCTAGGCGACGGTGACCGCTTACCATTAGGTGGGCCGGATGCCTGCTCGTCTACTACTTACAGGTTACTTTTGAACACTTGTTTGTTCCCTAAGTGAAAGTAGTTGCGTATTATTTTGTTAAAACTATAAGTACAAGGAAACGCATAGTACTATAAACTGATTGTATCTACCACCCGCTAAGTGTCGGTTGCAGGTCGGTCAGAGGGGTAGGTAGTAGATATCACAATAGTTCCGGTGTAAAGGCATCCAGCTAGTAGATACGTACTAAATGTAAGTGTGAAGTTATTAGTTCTCCGCCGATTGACGCAGAGGCGTCGTCGGTGGCATTGTGAACGGCATTCGCATTATGTGTTCCAGTTCGAAGGGCACGGGCGCCGACTGCCGACTGCCGGTGCACTTACGTGTTAGCGTATTGTTTCACAGAGTTGTACGAGTATTGGCGTGTAAAGCGTCTGACGCCCAGCACACCAAAACTCGTAGTAGGCCCTCGGGTGGGAGTCGGGACACGTGCTCTGTGAAGTAGTTGAATGATATGGTTGTGTTCTTGGCGCACAGGTCGGCTCGCGGCGTGTGATCCAGTGGGCGGCGCTGCTGATGGTGGTGCAAGGCGTGGTCGGCAAGCTGTGCGCGCTGTTCATCATCATCCCGCAACCTATCGTCGGAGGACTCTTCTGTGTCATGTTCGGCATGATCGCAGCATTCGGTGAGACTCGCATTACAAACACTCTCATACACCTTGCATGACACACACACCACAATAAAGTATCCAACAGGATGCGCACTGTATTATGTCTTCAACGAAGACTCCCATTTATTTTGAGTTTGTTGAAGGGTCTCTGTGAACTAAAGGAATATAAATACTAACCTTATAGTGATGCAGGTTGGTTACATCTACTAGGCGTTCAATTATTATTCGTCCAACTCCGCCAGGGTTTTATTTAGGTACAAGTGATTGGCAAAGGGTCGCGGATGATATACGCGATGCATAAACATAACGACTGGTTTTGTTGTAATTTCCAGTCGAAGTTGAACTCTCTCTGTTACAGGTCTATCAGCACTGCAGTACGTGGACCTGAACAGCTCCCGCAACCTGTACATAGTTGGGTTCAGCTTGTTCTTTCCGCTGGTGTTGTCGCGATGGATGTCAGCACACAGCGGTGCCATCGACACCGGCCTCGAGTCCCTGGATGCTGTGCTACAGGTGCTGCTCTCCACTTCCATCCTGGTGGGCGGCATCGCTGGCTGCCTCTTGGATAACCTCATCCCCGGTCAGTTTTTATACTCCGCTGGAAATAACTCCGAACAAAACATGAATCCAGCAAGTGCACCATTTGAAGGTTATACAATTAAATACCTACGTACCGTTTGGTTGAAAGATTGTCTGGAAGAGATCGCTAAGACCACCCATTGCGCTTCATATTGATTTTTCGTTATTTCTCCGTATCGTTTTTTTCTTTTATTTTGGTGTACAATAAAGATAATAATCTAATCTAGGTAGGTACCTACCCCGTAGTTTCTGGACTAACATACTTCTGTAGCTTACCCTCATTATGTACAATGCATTGCACATGCACATGCTTAACGGACCTTATACGTAGCATTAGGTTACATTACAGAAGTGGGTAATCATTGTTTTACCTGATAATAGAATAAGAGTGCATGTGTGAGGGAGAGGGAGGGTGAGGGTGTGTGTGTGAGATGTACCTAGATGTTGGTTGTAGTGTGGTTGGTTATGGTTGTGTGTGGTGTGACGTCAGGCACGGCGGAGGAGCGCGGGCTGGCGGCGTGGGCCCGCGAGATGCGCCTCGACGCACACGCACCTCGCGATACACGCACACATGCACACGCACCCTCACATGCACAGGTGTGCGACACATACGACTTCCCCATCGGAATGACTTACATCCGCAGGTAACATTACATTTATGTAGCATTCTTATAAATACAATCACCTTCAAAATATCAACCTTTTATCGAGCCACAGATCAAACTTTCGAGGTCTACGATGCTGGGACGCTCGAAGCCTTGAGCTTGGCGCTTCTCCACGGAACACAGAGAGTACTACATGGTCTAATGGATGATAGTGACAGCTTCACGGCTACGTCACATGTTGCAATAGTACATGCGTGAGAGAGAAGGGAGAACAGATATATATTTGTTAGCGTAGGTATTGTATTGCGTAGGCATGAGGGAGAGGGAGCTCAGAGTGTGTGTTGTTTGTAACAGATGGCAGTGGACGCGTTACTTGCCGTTCATGCCGACATACGAGGCGGGACTGTTCACGGCGCTCTTCCACAAGCACCGGGACAGCTGACACTCGCGCCCCGTTATAACTTACATCGAGCTCGAGGCTCGAGCTGGACTCTAGCTACCTAAAAGTACTTCTATTTATAAAATATAATGTTTTGTTTGTATTATGGTATAATTAATACTTACTACCGATTTATCTAAGTAACATACAAATAATATCTTAGGCGCATACTTACCGTAAACATAAAATAGTGTAATGACCGAGCTTTCATTAATAGCAATAATATTGATTTTTAATCATTCATGTTCAGAATTTTTTTTGATATACAGGGTGTTACCAGACCACTTCCGAAAACTTGGGGGTTCCAATCAGACCATGATACTGAAAACATTAAGCGAAAAAAATCGCGAAAAAAAAATATTTACATGACTATCTCTTTTTAATTTTTTTTTTAGTTACATACACACAGTACAACATAATAAGACATATCTACCTAATTATCTCATTTAAAAAAGCAAAAAAACAAATAAAATAAATAAAGCAGCAATGTACACGCAGCACGCAGATTACGTCTACTACAGCATGAACAGCTGAGAGTTCATCGCGGGTCATTCAAGTACGCGACGTGCGAGCGACCTACGTTAGTACCTACCTACGTTAGTAGGCACTTACGACACAGAATAAATAATAGTACTACGCCTCGACCTTACCTACGTGAATGCGTACATTGCGGGCTGGCGAAATAAATACAAATCTTTAAACATTGTTTTCTCCGGCTATAATTATTTTTCAGGATAACTGATTTTTTTTTGGTTGGGTTTTGGTGTGCTGTAGCTCCCCCTTTCGTTTTCGGAAGTGGTCTGGTAACACCCTGTATATGTATTCCAGAAAAAATCCCTACTAAGAAATCCCTACCAATGAGCATTTCAGTTCTTTTTCAGAAATGCCCACTGCTACGACGTAGCATGTCTAGTCTACGACGTAGCAGTGGGAATTATTTGGTTTCCATTCCACACACACTTTTCACTACACGATTGATTCGGAAAATCGAGTTTGTCCGTTTATCTGTTTGTTTGTTGGACTGGACCAATTCCAACAAAACTTATACCATTCGGAAGCCCTTTTTCCGGATTAAAACACAGGCTATATTTTATTGAAATCAAAGTCGTAGATTCTTAGATGCAGCTTGACCTCTCTAAACCAAAAGCAGCCATTAGCACGACGTTCATCGTATGCTGGTGACAGATATTTTGGTGAAAAGTTTGGCACGCGTACGAATCCGCAGGTATCAGCTATTAGCGAATAAAATCATTGAGTACTAGGTACCTACGTACCTAGCTAGCATATTTATTTTTACAAACTTCACTTTTAGCTGCTAATAGCCCGGTGAGGTCCGAAATAATGAGTGGTACTCTACCTATACTCTCATCTCGGCTCTCAGCCTCTCATTAAAATGTTCCGGTCGGAAGGGACGAACTGTGGTAACGCACACTACCACAACATTCACGAAGGTACCTACCTACCTACTTATATTTAGCTGCACTTACACACACACCCTCACACACCCTTCTTCGACTCAGGTTTTTAGGTAAACAAATTCATTTTCCTCCGCGTATACTGCTACCAGCTGCTACTAATATTCTGTGGTAATGATACTAATTCTTCCAAAATCAATGAACTCTTCTGAATGTTGTCTTTTATTAAAGAGCGAAAGCTGAGTCTGAGTTTACACCTAGCTGTACCAGCTTACTATAGAAAAACATTATTACAAATTGAATGAACATGTCGAAATAAAGGTACTATTGGATCTGGGCCTTGTAATAAAAACCACTTATAACTGTCTAGATTTGGACCTACGACGAGCACAGAGTATTAGTACAAGCTACGAGTAACTAGGTAGGTAGGTAGGTGCAAAAGAAGCTGATATGAACAAAATATTTCCAAAAAAGCAATGGCTGCAGATAAATGGGATTGCTGGATATCTCCAGCAATGAAAGGGTCATCGCTATACCTTCTAGGTAGGTAGCTGTAGGTACTAAGTATATGTCTACTCACTAGCTAGGTAGATGGGTAGACTAGCTAGGCAGTGGGCGTGACATGGCGCTGCCGCCGCCGGCGCCATGTCATATGGTTTTCATAGGCAGGTTGTCAGGAGGCATCATAACGTTTATATATTGGTATAAATAGGCACCTGCAAATATCATGCATCACAGCCTTGTTTGTCTGAGAGCACAGCCGCCGGAAAACACAGTTCTCTATACAATTGGGTTTTTTGTCTGCAGACCTTCTTTCTGGTTGTTGACTAAATTAATATGAACCTGTTAGGTAGTTTTTTGAATCTGTGTCAATAGATGTTGGTTTATTTTAGCTGCGCTTTGCGGATGGATATCCGTAGCGATCTGTAATGTAGCTTAGGTATAGTATAGTATAGGTAGGTAGGTAGATACGTAGCTGATAAGAAATGCGCTGCACGCGTAGCGCTTGCTGACGCACTCGGAGAGTCTGCGTCACGTCACGCGGCTCACGTCACCGATCCAATGCAAGAAAGGTCAGCTCAGCTTTACCAACCAATCTCAGTAGTTATTACTACAGGAATACAGAATAGAACATCCACCACGTACCTACCTACATACATACTACCTAGGTAAGTAAAGTACTAGTAAGTACTTTGGTGGTCTCCGTATGTGATCACTCTCGCTGGTCTCTGTCTCTTTCTATTCAGGAAAGAGACAGAGAGTAACGCTTCCCGTTTAACGCAACCTTGTTGGAAGTCGCATTAAATTTATAACTTCAAAAAACAAAAAGTGCGCCATTTTCCATAGGTAGGTACCAAGTCAATAAGGATGGTCTGTTATGTTCATGGTAGGTAAGTGTAATAAAAAACGTACGAGCGCGTGTGTATTGATCATTAGGTAGGTAGGTAGGTAGGTACATTAGACACTTGGCTCCCTAGAGATGCGAATGACCCGCCTAGAGTTTACATAGTACACTTGTATATACCTCCTACAGTAGGTACTGTAGAGGAAGTTGAACTTATCGCAATGCGTGTCCAATACGAGAAAGCTCAATACTCAAAAACAAGTCCAGTCAAGTGCGAATGGACTCGTCAACCGAGGCTTCGCATAACCACGCCTTGCTAAACGAAAGAAACTAGATTTTTTATGTACTTTTTTTCAAAAAGTATAATTTTTTGAGATAATAAGTTTTGTGACAGACGGACAAGGTCGCATCATAAGGGTTCCGAAACCCTACGGGATACGAACCCTAAAAAATGCTGTGCAGTACCAACCTAAGTAGGTACCTATACCTAGTAGTAGTGCGCATTGTCTTGTTGACTGAGGGAAGAGAAGGAAACAGTGTCTGCCCTTTCCGTACAGGGTGTGCATATATTACTGCATTTACACAAACACAACCTTCATCTAATGTTGTTGGAACCAGGGTAGGTAGTAATTAGAGGTACTTACTGAAATTACGAGTACCCTTTTTACGCATCATTCTCTTTAATTTAATGCTTATTTAGTTGTATCTTTGTGTTTTTGCGTAAAATAAATAATTTCTATTTCTAAATTCGAATCAGGAAAATTCCAAGTTATCTCAAAGTAAAGTATCGGCTGTCGGCAAACTTTGCAAGAGGATCATGTTCATCAAGTTCACGATTGGCCAACCTTTAGATCGGTACGTCTGTACTAACTAGGTGCTTTGCGAGATATTCACCAAAAAGGGGTTGCTTCAGAAATGCTGCAGTAACATCCAGGCATAAAACTTTTACAAGAGCGATCGGTCCAACAGAAATCCATTAGCGTCCATTTCGGTGAATTCACAAAGTTTTTGACATCGATGGCGGAGAGCTTTTGATCACACCATCTCGTTAGGTAGGTAAGTATTATTATTTATTAAGCAACATGCAATGCACGTACATCAAAGTGTTTGAAATTGAAAGGTCAACACTCGAACTATGTAGTTAGTAATCTGTCGTGGGTGAGTGCTCGCTGAAAGCTTTTAGTGAGTTTTCAGCGACTACATATCAATGATGGACATTATTGCACATGTGCTGTGTGATACCGATTCCGCCTTACCAAGTTCCGATGCAGGTCGAGACCATAAATGCACCTGTGGATTTTTCTTACTTGCGATGAAGCACCACTTTCAAACAGTTAGGAAAATTACGTGAGGAAACAGACTTTCATACTCGTTCCTACGTTGAACGGACCATCTCGCTCGTCTGCGGGATCGCATTATATATCATTTACCGAGCTTGCCGGGAGTATCCATGGTATAAGTACCTATCTACTAACATAGTTGACTAGACTCCATCAACCATACCCCAGCCAGACACTAGAGGCTGGGAGTCCAATTGAAGTTCCGCAGCATGAGGTGCACCTGACAGTCGTGGTCGTGTCGTGGTGGTGCTTCACCTGTTGTCCATCGCGTCGGGCGGGCGGCGAGCGGGGGCTGCGAGCCGGCGCGGAGATATCGACCGCGCGCCGGGCGGGTACAGTACATACTACATACACAACACAGCACAGTCCGGGGCGCGCCTCGCCCGCAGTCGCACGTCACCTCACCTCCAGCCTGCGCAGAGTGTGCAGTGTACAGTGTGCAGTGTGCAGTGTGCAGTGTGCAGTGTGCAGTGTGCAGTGTGCGTCTAGAGCACGACGACGTCGAGAACCTCGCGCCGCCGCCCGCGTCCACAGCCGCACGCGCGCAGCCCGCGATGCAGATGCCGCGACCCGGCTGCGAGCAGTAACACAACTATTCAGGTAAGCTATCACCTTCCGACCCGAATCGTAGCATCCGCTTCGCCTTGGACGCTCAAGTTGCGAGTTGCGATCATGGCATGTGGGTCACCGTTATTCCTCTTAGAGATGGTGGTAGCGATTGATAAGGTAAGTTACAACTGGTTATGGTAATTGTCACGTTCACTGAAATCTACGAGCTAGATAATATCAAGTAATGCTGGTTTTAACGTACCTACGCGACTTAGAACGGGGTTGTACCTAGGAGATAGCATCCACCTATCTAGAAATGTTGAAATGCGAAACATAAGGCAGCTCGTTGAATCGATGCGGCGGCGGCGGCGGCGTGGCTCGCGAGTCTTGTTAGAACATTTATTCTCGTATCGGGGTTTACTGTGTGATCATTGTGAATCCGGTTTGTTTGTGTTCGCGATGCGGCTTCGCTTTAAGTTTTCCCTCCGTACGACTCGGGTTTCATCGTCATTTCAATCACAATTTCATATAAACTCTCCCATAAAATACGTGTCGAATCTAATAAATGATCCTATCATTTATTAAGTTGTTTGTGCGCAAACAATAAATTCAAAGAACATTCTGTAAACAAAGCCAGCTCTGGTAAATTACGCATCCGGTGTTTTATCAGTTTACCATATATCCGCACTCGCGTTACTATTTGCAGCTTGCAGACGGTTTTCTACTTTTCCGAGTTGTAGGTAGGTAGGTTAGGTACTTCACCTACCTACTTGTATTTTACGAGCAGATGCGCTATACGAGCCACCTGTCCCCAGCAGGAGACCAAGGGCCTTATTTAACTCTAATCGGGATGACGTCGAAAACTCGATTCACAGTGGGTGTTCGAAACTAGTTTTCGGTCGAGATATGACATCATTCCTACTAGAGTAAAATCTCTGCCGAATTGAACATAAGATCCCACGCATCTAAATGCGATATATTGTTCTCATTTGGTGCATGACATTTCAATTTACTAAGGAAACAAGTGACCTATCTTGATTCAACTAATTAAATTCTGTTTTACGGAGTAATTTTCAAGCATTGATGGAGGAACGGTTTGGCATATAAATGAAACGGCACGACATGTTCCTTTAGACGTTGTACCTACTCTTCGTGTACTTTTAGTACCTAGCGCATTAAAATGAGTAAATCATAGAGTTATGGCCCACTTGCTTACTGACCTCGTAAAAAACTACTTGTATTCTATCGCATAATGGATCAGTGGTTGATTGAACTTTGGCAAGTGTGTATTAGGAAAGTCGCCTTGTATCATATAAGACAAACCTCGTGCCTTCTCTCACATTCTAGAACGGTAGGTATAGCACATCAATCAGAATACCTAATGCACTTACTAAGCTAACGTGCTTTACCCCATGCCCATTGTTCCTTTCCTGTCGTGCTACAATTCACTAAATAAGCCTCCGAATTCCGCGTTTGTACCGCGCCGCGCGCGACTAAACGTCAATGTACTTTCGGCTCCTGACTGCCATTATTCTGGAAAGGTAATTCAATCGAACTTACATAGTTAGTTTCTTCTGTTTATTTCAACGATAAGTTGATGTAGGTATTGATACTGCCGTAAACCATTCAAATAAACAAGCTCTCTTGATAAATGTACGGAGTCCAATGTTCACGTACATCGCTCCCTTGTTGGTGGCACTCGACGCTCAGTGCTCTCGTCTCGCCGCAGCCTTCCTATCTCTGGCAACAAGAGGATCGATGGTACTAACAGGAGAGCACTTACAACAAAATGACCCTTACTTAGGTATCTCTAGTGGCATCAATGTAGTTACTTTGCTATTTAATTTGAGGCGTGGTCAGAATATTATTATTAGTAGTAGGTATTATAATCAGAAATGCCGCTGTCAATAGAAGCGGCTGTCGATGTCCACGCCCCGCGACGAGATCGCCGCCGCCGCCGCCGCCGCCGCCGCCGCCGGGGTCGAGTTTTGACATTTTTTGAAACAACATAATCATTATAGCACTTTTATTTTAATAGTTTTTCTTGTGTTATTGTGAGTATTGTTGTTTAATTTTGGTCTTAACATAAAGTGTGAGCCATTGGAATAAATGTGTGTAAAGTGGTTTCTCTGAATGTGAAAATTCGTTCCAGGTTTTGAAGAGAAAATCCACCATTTTCTCTTCAAAACAAACGACAGCCGACTTGACGAAGACTGGCCTTGACTTATATATATTTTATTTTTTTGTTATTGGCGTCGCACTTGACTTATATTATTTCAAATTTATCACTTGACACTGGCAAAATTGTCTGTCGAAATGACGGACACAGGCCATTATTGAAGAGAAGAAGAAGTAAGTATCGGGTTATGTTAGCGAACTGTCAGAACAAGCGGCGCTATCTGGCATCCAATTATCTGATGGGCTGCGATCAGCTTCCATAATATAATACGCGAGATAGGAGCTTGCGAGTTGCCAACGGCGCGCCGTTTTAAAACTTCTGCTATTTTTAGTTTCCTTATATTAATACATAGAACCTTAAAGATTATTTTTCGTAATGTTAATTTGTTTCGAAAGTTCAATTGAATTCAGAAACGTAAATAAATAAGGAAGACATTTAGGTAATTGAAGAGAGACTGGAGTGTGTATGAAGCACTGGGATAAGGCGCACACTGCATCATTTACCTGAGTGTTTTTAACGAGTTTTTTGCGCCGATAAATTTATATACCTTCTTAATGTGTGAATGCTGAAACAAATACTTTGAATTAGCTTAGCCTTAGCTTAGAGAAGCACAAAGCTGTCTAGCTAACAATACATAAATGATTGCGTTCGGATCGCTCGCAGATCTTAGATGCCGATAGGTAAAAGAATTCACTACCGATTGTGTTCGCCCTTTCAGCCTTATCGGCCTTTATCTGAGGAATGTGTAATTGTTTGAAATGAAACCTGCTTTGTTAGTTGTGTTCGAGTGCGGTCGGCGGCGGTTCGGTTGCAAGCTCACTGTGCGAGGTGGAAGTGCTGCGAAGATTGCGTATCGATCGCACACTTTGTGTTTGCTGCTTTGTTTCTTCGCAATTCAAACCTTTAGGTTTTACCTGTATGTTTTATTTATACTGATCAGTACACGTATACACCATGTACGTGAATTGCGGGGCAACTCGTGTTTTCTTTCTTCTTTCTGTTCAGTGCATCTTCAGTATACTTACCTAACTACTCGTAGTTATATGTTTAGTGGCCCAACTGTGGGCCGGCCGGTGGGCTCGATGAGAATAAGCCGATATTTGGCTCCGGATATTGTTAGACTGTCGCTCAAAAGCAGCCTTTAACACGAGGTTCATCGTATGCTGGTGACAGATATTTTGATGGCAAGTTTCGCACGCGTACGTAGTCGCGGGTATGAGCTAGTTACTAATAAATCTGTTAACTAATTTGTATCCGCAAGATAATCCTTATTAAAAATAAAACAGTAAAAAGTAGAAGAGTGCTGACAAAGTGCTCGCAGAAAGGCAATAAGAGACCTCTACCTCTGCACTGCACAGAGGGCCCTACGGCGTAGCGGCTACGGGCGGCGTAGCGCTACGGCGTAGCCTCCCTACACCGCGGGCTACGAGCTACTGTATTAAATGTAGGTCCTACTAACCCGCGTGTTAATTCGTCCATGACCACCCTGCACTAAATGATTATTCGGTCGGTACATTGCTAAATTACGCTCTATTCATTCTATGGACGTAGTATAGGTAGGTACGTAGCGGTGGGTAGGTACGTAGTTTACGTATATTTTCATTCGTCCGCCCACGCACGCATATGAAAATGTCTATTATTATTTTCAGTGTATCGAAAACAGGTAAAAAAGAATAGGTCGTTTTATCAGGTGACGACTCTCAGTTGAAATTAGCCAAATCATAGCGAAACGATGTCGTCGACGCCGGTTCTCTCCTCATGATGGATCACTCTTTTGATATCCAATCCATCTTGTACTGTCACTGGGTTCCGTCAGTGCCGTGCCTTATATTTCCTACCCCTGCACCCCGTTCCACCCCCTATTCTATTGTAAGTTGATAATCTCATGTCTTCAGACCTTAGTTAACCTTGTGCTTTGATGTCGAATAATGGACCTTATCATGACGGACAGCATTGAGTATCTTTCCGCGAGTGACATTAGTTAGTCCCAACGGTGACGTCACACGCTCCGTGACCTGAACATAATCACTGGGAAAAGTACCAGACAATGGACTGAGAGTTCATAATACATGGAGTCAGCCCTGACCAATGAATCCATCCTGTTAGTTTATTTAAACGTTATCATCAATGAGTAGAGTAGGAACAGTAACTGTGATAGTGACTAGTACAACTACACTACTACTTGTTAGTCTGTCACCGGTCGCACACCGTTCTGTACCATGTCATGTACTGTCATGTGCTGTAATGTACAGTTACCAAGTTTAGTGCAAAATGTCGCAATACTTTGAGGTGGAGACGATTGCTGAATGGAACAACACTCCAAGTGGAACGCAGTCGAGTTCCATGCGGTAAGTGGGGCGCGCCTGGGCCCTGCTCTGCTCCGTACACTGCCTACTACTACTACTACTACTACTACTACTACTACTACTACTACTACTACGAGTATGTAGCACCATCGCATCGCTTTCTAAATGTAAATCACCAAACTCGGTACACGGCTCAACGAATCACACCGTCATTTATTGAAGGCGAATTTACGGAGCTGTTTTATCAAAGATCATGTTACTAAATCTATAAGATTGTAGAGTCAGGTACCTACTTAGGTACTACAATACTTTTTGTAATAACATAAACAATATTAAAGTATGAGCCAACTACAAACCTTAATATTGTTTAATAATCAACATGTTTCAATCTGTTTCATAATTTATAAAAAGTAGATCATCTTCACTTCACACTGTAAACAAACACGCATATTATATGATAGACGGATCTCTCAGACACACACACACCCTACCCTCTCATACACACATGCACACGAGCGCGGCACGATGTCTGTCTGAGTGAGCGAATCAGCGCCGCGCCTCTTTTGTTTATGAACTAGCTACTCCGGCTGGAATCGGCTGGATCCATCTCCGCTCCGCATCACTTATTTATGACATCGGTCGGGTTTAGTTTAAAATATTTCCGACGAATAGCAATATTCGGAGTTGGTGTAACTTTGCCTAAACTGTATTGAGAGTGTTGATACTCGCTCGGTTGGGAAACGACGGCGGCGGCGGCGGCGGCGGATGGATGATGAGTCACCTCACGCAGCACGCCGCCGCCGCCGCCGCCGCCGCCGCGCCATGACGAGAGGAGAATGCAAGCGCTACCCGATGAACCCGACGCGCTCGCGATACATCGGAGCGGAAAATACGTGTCCATTTATATAATTCGGAGGCAAATAAAGACAAAAGGGAATGTGTAAATTGTGAGTGATTCACGCCGCCCGCCGCGTCGCCTCGCCGAAGCGCAGATTAATGAATTTTTTACTTAGAAATTGTCTTTGTTGGAGAATGTTGAACTAAACGCTTCGATCAGTGCGTAGCAATTCCCATAGACATGTTATGGTAGGTACCTATAACGACAGGTCCTTATATAAGTAAAATGGTTTTGTACTGAGTTCAATGTTTCGATGCCTCCTACAAATTTCTTCTTCCTTTGTAAAAAATACACCCTTTTGTTGTTGATTGTCATGTGTCGTAGATTGCAATGCAACCTCTCGTCGCATGTCGATTGTTTTGAGTAACAGACATTCGATTGGACACTTGAAAGTGTCGAGTGTCCGCGCGACGGAGCGTGTCCCCTGCGAGTAGTGTTCCGTGAGGCACCGCACTGGCTGACACTGAGCCGCATCAAGTATCGATATGAAGCGTGCTGCTGCTGCTGCGTCTCTCTGTCAGATCTGTGGGTGGAGGCGTGCGCGATCGATGTGGATTGTACAATCACATTGTCGCACATTTGTGATTACGGGCTCAGGTTTTGATTGAGTTATCGCACGAACTCTACCTATTTTTAGAGGACCGACGACGCTAGAGTTCTGTAGAGTAGGTACGTAGGTATGCCATAGAATATATACTACGATGTACTACAAACGTTATGCTGAGCCTCTAATGTGAAATTAAATGAAGCAGACAAGCGGCCTATTTACTATAAAATGATATATAAGTAGGTACTTACAACGTGCCTACAATGCTCAGTATTTATTTAAGTCATAAAAATGATCGATACACCCACTAACATAAATAAGCGTTAAATCCAAGAAACATAAAACTAGTTTCGACGCATCGAGTATTGAAATCGGAATAGCGTGGATAGTTTATTTGTTGAGCTCTCGCCTTATATTTATAGCGTTCGTTGATCGTTGTACTACCTAGTAGGTTAGGTACAGTATGTACAGTACAGGCTAGGTGTAGGTACCTACCTACACTACTACTACAATAGGTACCTACGGAGTAGTAGGTAGTTAGTTATAGCGCGCGCGTTTGATCGACGCCGTCGTCCGTCTGTTTGTTTAACCGTTTCACGTTGCCGTTTATTATTCAGGGAGCTGGCAGTTGGCAGCCATTGCCAAGGTCCCGTTGCCGGTGCACGAACACTATTCCTAAAAAGGGGTTATTCGAACGTGTCACATATTCAGAGGGAATGTTAAGTGAACACAAAAAAAAGCCCCTATTATTACTACTATTATTATTATTACCTACATTATAAAGGTTTCGCCCTATAGGTATATGGTTTTCTGACGCGCTTGAGTAAAACACAAACTCCCCTCTTGGGCTCCCCAGCTATCTACATTTTGCATTAACCTTTGAATAGTATGATATGAACTGTAAACTAAATGTAGGTACTTACCTTAGCAGGCCAAACACTTAGGGTAGTCACAGAAGTGGTCTTGTTACAGTCAAGCTTCGAACATTTACGAAATTGTAATGACGAGTCATGATATTTATTCAGTTTCCAGCATTATTTTCATTTGCAAGTGAAAATGAGAATGTCAAAGTTCATGTTCCAATTAGATTAGCGTCCGATCCGAGTGTGGTGTAGGTAGGTACCCGTCGAGAGTACCCATTACCCATCCCAATCCCAACATTACCAATCCACCTACCAACGCAACGTTTCCATTCGCCAATGAATAATGACTAATAATGAATAATGAATAATAGGAACGAATAATGGTTTATCTATGCCACTGAGTAGACAAGTGGTACAGTAGGCTTATTCCCATCGAGCCCAGCGGCCGGCCCACTGGTGGGTACCGGTACATAACTACATAACATAGCCTACCGACCGGACGGAAACGGATGATAAATACAAACGGCGGCGTTCGTTCGTGGATTTCGTGAAAACAGGAAGACTTTGATGTTATTTATGTTAGCAAAAGTAAACAGTGCGTAATATTTGCAACAGTTGCCCACTAATGAAGTAATTAATGTTACAATGTCTTTTGACGATTGAAAATATGACTCGCGGTAATGCGGTGCGGTGCGGTGCGGTGCGGTGCGGTGCGGTGCGGTGCCGTCCGGTGGGTGGCGCGTGCGAGGAATGTGCCAGTGAACGGCACCACATTTCAGGACATTCCTATTACGTAGCCAGCCTTATTATGTAACATTGTTCGGTGTAGGTACCTACTACTATGCTATGCCGCTATCATTTAGTGTAACACATTGCGGTGTTTACTTTTCTTTATTTGTCGAAAGTTCAAAAGATTTTAAAAAATAAAGGATGTCAAGATGTCAAGATGTTAGATACCACTCTACTTCTACCTATACACATACCTACCTGAATAAGATAGACTTTCATTTTATGTAATGGGATGGCGATAATTATACATTATGGATGGAATCAACCCTCAGAAAGGGTACCGTACCAACCTAGTACCTACCAGTAGCACACGACTTGTTTCAGAAACATATCTGCCGTTCGTAAGGTCACTCCGCGATCGAGATTAATTATTATATTTATTAACGCAACAGTTATAATTACCATAAGCTAAACAGTGAACACGTAACGCAACTATTTTTGTGATACCTAGGCGGTATTTATAGATCGATACCTATACGAATACCTTTCATTTGGTTAGGTAGAGGCGGTTGGTTGGTATGGTAGAGGTACAAAATACAAATGGCCCGGTGCGGTGTGTGTGTGTGTGTGTGTGTGCGTGTGCGTGTGCGTGTGCGTCGTCATCTCTAACGAGGCTAGTTACAAACAGCGCAGCACTCGGACTGTTTACACATCTTTATAGCTTTACAAATACAGCTACTGAGCCCGTAGTCTGTGCATTTGTTTGGCTGTCGACTCGAGTGTAGCACACGCAAACGCATTCGCAAGGCGAGTCATTTTGTTGGGAATTACACAATTCCCAAATCTCCCGCTAGAGGCGCTTATCCGGATTTCATACAAAAATTCTCTCTTTGCGAATGCGTTTGCGTGTGCTATACTTGAGTCGAAAGTAAAACCAATACACAGACTACGGGCTCTGGTCTACCTATCACGCAATCGATCCTGAGCCCCGAGTCTGTGCATTTGTTTTAACTTTCGACTCGAGTATAGCACACGCAAACGCATTTTGTATGAAACCCGGATAAGCGCCTCTAGTGGGAGATTTGGGAATTGTGCAATTTCCAACAAAATGTCTCGCTTTGCGAATGCGTTTGCGTGTGCTATGCTCGAGTTGAAAGTCAAAACAAATGCACAGACTCGGGGCTCTGTTCCTCTGGTGTAAAAGCAGCCTGCCTGTGTAAGTGCCCGCAGTGCGACCGGCATCCGGCATGTAGGTACCTACCTCGGATATGTACGTAGATCATTATCCCGCACGATGCTAATGTGAAATCGCAACTCAACTTTATTCAATTAAAATTATAAAACTAAAAGTGCTTGCTATACTACATAATTTTGATACCTACTGTACGAGTTGGCTCGTACCTACGTACGGGTATTACGGCTGCCATAACTGCATATTATGTAGGTACATGACCGAGGGTGCTCGTAACAAACACGACATTTTTATTGAAGCATTACTTTTCCAAGAGTGTTTTATCGCTTTCCTACTATTTTGTGTTTGCGGAGGGACGACGACGGCGCGGCGGCGCGGCGGCGCGGCGGCCCTCGTTTGCTGTATGTAGCCCAGCCAGCCCTGCAGGCAAAGACACGCTTATACCTTAGTAGGTACCTAGTTAGTACCTACCGCGCCACATCTACCTAGCTAGCTCTGCTGCAACAATCTATTTACATTGCTCAATGACAGTGGCGAGCGAGCCTGCAAAACAAGTTTACTGTCTAAAGGTTTAGGTAGGTAGGTATACTCACTATGCTTACTCACTGTACTTACCTATCTACTTCGCTACACTTTACAATTCTCACTTTCGAAAATCATCATCATCAATCATCAATATATATAAAACTCTTTTGAAGCTGACAGAGAATCAACGCACAGCCTAAACTAGAAGTCCTAGAGGTATGAAATTTTGAGGGTGGTATAGTATCCTGATATAGAGTGTAAGGGTGCACTAAGAAAGGAATTATGAAACGTCACACTCCAAAGGGTAGAACGCGAGCAACGTCGCGGGCGACGGCTAGTCGACATAATAAAACTAGCCACTGCTTTGCGAATGCGTTAGCGTGTGCTATACTAGAGTCGAAAGTCAAAACAAATGCACAGAGCCCTGAGTCTCTGTAATTGCAAGAAAACAGTTTGCCTAGCGAGCAATGCCTAGCGAGCAGTCGTGTGCTAAAGAACGTGCTCGAAGGTTCGTATAAGTCACCGGAGTCTAATTCCAATACAACTAAAAATCGAATGCTCGTAACTACGTATCGAACGGAAGTCGCTAGACAGTTTTGTATGATTGCCGACTTGGTTTTTAAAAACATCGTCTATCTCTATCTTTCGCGTATCTTCCATCTTATTCTATCATTTTTATCATGTATTGTTCATTCATTTGTCTATGGAATCGGCTTTTGAATCTGTCAGTGTCAGTCAAATCCCACGTTAGCTTGTCAAAGTCACTGTGAGTTCGCTCCGCCCACTCTCCTATTGGTTGACAAACTATTGTTTGATCTCTGATTGGTTGGTTCCATTGTTTTGTTATTTTTATTTTTTTGTAGGGATGGTCGATGTTGAAGACAAAAACATCGATATTTTTTCAAATATCGAATTTATAATAAAAAAAAAATTTATAATCTCTGTAAATAATTTTGTTTTATTGAATCAAGGTATTTGATTAAAATCACCCTTGGACATTTGTTTACTTTAATATACGTGATTAGGCAGAAGGCGATTACAGAAATTCTCACTTCCATAGCTAGTTACGCCACACATGTATGATGTGTACATTATTTTGACTCTTGGGTACTAAGCGGAGTCGGGGTGCTCTGTGTCGATTCTGTCACTCACTTCAACTTATCCTACGTAAGGATATATCTGAATAGCCCAGTCAAATATAATAAAACGCGCTCTCCACCATATATCTCGAAAACGATTCAACGTATAAAATTTTTATTGAAACAAAAATTGTAGGGAAGTTAATCCTCTACAATATTGACCATACATACAAGTAGCCAAAAACTCATAGGAAACGAGATATTTGCAAAGGTCGATTTAGTGACCTTTCACATTGAGATTTTAATGGACGCGGACACCCTACCATTTAAGTAGGTTTTGAGACAACTTTTAGGATGTCAAGATACAAGTTTATAGCTGGGTATCTCAAATTCCGAGATTCTTACCTACCTAATTTTGACTAATTTGGCTGGACTAGAAGTGCAATTGTCCGTATTGTTACCCTAACTATTTCTTAAACGAATAAATAAAGATCCCTCGAAAGTATTATGATAATTAAAAAACACCAATCTACTGTGATATCTGCCCTGTAAATTGAAATTGAAAAATTTAAATCGATACAAAGTTTTTATAAATATCGATCATTCAATCACTAGTTTGTTGTGGTGTTGTGTCGTGTGAAGTGCAAACTCAAGTTCACAAGTTACTCAAGTAAATTGATAAATTCAAAAGCTGTATTATGAGATAAATAATTAAGAAGTTACATCTAGTGGTATCTATTTCTCAATTGTGAATTCAGCAAATCAACAAGCCCGTCTCAATACAAAACTAAATGTAGTTTTGTACCGCCCAAGTAGCCGATGTTATTATTACACACGTAAGTGCCATTCAGTATGTTTTGGTTGTATGTATAGGTTATAGCGACCGACCCAATGTGCTTGTATTTACTGTAAAAAACAATAAGTAAAAGTACCTTCCCACTCGTAGGTATAGTAAAATCAAGCCTCAACCTAGGTACGTACATGGTTATAGAATTCATGTGCATTCGTTGAACACAATTGTTGTACAAGACTACCTACAAAATTGAATTAAAAACAATGTTTTATTATAATATGAATTATTTGCTTTTGTTATTTATAGGTACTCACTGACCTAAACTTTATTGTTTTGTTATAGGTAAGCGGCTTACTATTGTGAAGGTTAAATGATGGATGCAAGGATAGAAGCTGGATACTATGTTGCTTGATGCTCCATAATAATGTACCTACCACAGTCACTTTCAAAAGGTCTTGCTCCGCTGCCCCAGTGATCCAAAGTGTGTCATGTTCTCCGATGAGATTTTATTACCTATCTACCTATTAAAATAAAATAAATCAAAAGGTCTTGCTCCGCTGCCCCAGTGATCCAAAGTGTGTCATGTTCTCCGATGAGATTTTATTACCTATCTACCTATTAAAATAAAATAAATCAAAAGGTCTTGCTCCGCTGCCCCAGTGATCCAAAGTGTGTCATGTTCTCCGATGAGATTTTATTACCTATCTACCTATTAAAATAAAATAAATCAAAAGGTCTTGCTCCGCTGCCCCAGTGATCCAAAGTGTGTCATGTTCTCCGATGAGATTTTATTACCTATCTACCTATTAAAATAAAATAAATCAAAAGGTCTTGCTCCGCTGCCCCAGTGATCCAAAGTGTGTCTTATTCTCAGATGAGATTTTATTACCTACCTATTAAAATAAAATAAATTAATTGCATTTTATAACAAGTTTTATTATAGGTAAAAAAAAACACAAATCACTGAGTATATAAGGTTAGTAGGTAGGTACCTAAAGAAACATATATCATAGAAGATGCTACAGTAAAATGCCAAGATAGATAGAAATACAAGTTCTTTCTTCAGAAGTTTCATTCTTGTAGCTAAGCATAGGTACAGCTGACGACTTTGACCATCATCATTCGCCAACTTTTAGACTTCTTGATGGTGATGAGTTGGATGCACAAGCATTTGAAACTTTTGTTGCTTTGTCCTGTGACTGCAGTTCATTGTTCTGTAAAAAGAAAATATTAAGATTTTACTACATAATTCTTTATTGACTTTCTATAACTAGGGTACCATTTATCTCAAAAAAGTAGGTAGGTTCAAGACAAAAGCTTAGTTAATTATTTTACAAAAAGTTTAAAAACATCCCCGCTGTAAATGGGTTATTGTAAAAGGACCTTTACTAATCAATCTAGATCCTAGATAGTTCTTAAATCATGTTTACATAGAGTTTACCGTTGTTGCTTTTCAATTCTGGTCAAGTTTCATGTAGGTATGACTGATCAAGGGGAATGCTGCTTGGTTGTGTAGGTATATATCCAGTACCTATTTGTCTTTTTTCTCTTCTTAGGCACAAATGTTGCATTAATCTGTAAAATACAGAAACATTAGATGCTGTTGCTAATATATAGGTCTTGTGAGGTCTTATTTGCTTTCTGTACTGTGTGAAGCTGTGATTGAAGGTACCTATAAACTTTCAACCATAATCCACAGCTACACACAGTAGGGTAGATACCTACACACAAAGACTAGACAATAGGAATTAGTATAGGTAAGTCGTGGCACCTAGAACCTTTTAGTGTGCAAAAGTACCAAGGATTCTTGTGGTTTTATTGAATAAAATATTTATGACTTTGACAACCAATTTGATACATAAATGCTTACCTTTCTTTAATTGTTATATGGTTGTGTTTCCTTTTCCCAAAAATGGCTATCTATCTATGCAGTGTTGTGTGGGAAGATTCTGATAAATATCCAATATTTTGTCCTTTTATTTTTCTTAGACACAAATATTGCAGTAACCTGTAAAATACAGAAAGATTAGACGCTGTTGTTTCCTATTGCATCCAGTCATAAGAGACATTACTAAAGTAGGTCCTGTGATGTCTTTGCTTTTCTAATAGTTTTTACACTACTGTGTGAAGATGGGCATTATGCTTGAAGGTATGAACTAATGTTGGGCACCTACAAAATACTACTAGACAATAGGAATCGGTAAGGTAGGTATAAGTCATAGCATCTAGAATCATCTAGTAGGTAGGTACCTATGTGCTAGTATTTAAGTCGATTCTAAAATATGATTCTTGTGATTCTATTGAATAAGACTAGGTATACCTAATTATAAAAATACCTTCATTGTTTATGAGTTCATTTCTTCATCAATGGCTATCCATTTATTAGGTACGTAGGGTTGTGTGAGAGGTCTTAGAAGGCACAACAAGCTTGGGCATTGATGGCCAACTCTTCTCATAGGAATGAGAAGATATCCTTGGTCAGCGGGTTTCCGGGAAGTCTTCTTTTGATAAAAAAAATCACTTCACGGAGACTGGCTCGCATTTCATGTAGTTTACGAGCCCATTCGTCTTTCACCATCCTCCATGCACTTTATTATCTTGCAGAAACACTTACTATTTATCACAAAAACTTATATAAACAATCCAAAATGTGTTACAAAAACTGATGCGCGAGTAGTGTTCTATCGAATCCTTGCTATTTCACTACCTTAGACCCAAGTGAGAGTAGCAACGCATAGCAAGTCGAAAAATTGCCTTCGGAAATAGCAAACACTAGCACACAGACTCGCGTATTTTTGCAAAACCGTTGATTACGTGACCGCACTCGACGGGGAGCACCGCAAAGTAACATTCGGATTCAGACAGACTCGCAGAAACAGTTCCCAAATCTCCTGCTAGAGGCGCTTATCCGGTTTTCATACAAAATTTTCCACTTTGCGAATCTGTTTCCGAATGCCAAAAATAGCAAGAAAACACAACACCGACACAGACTCAGGGCTCAGACTCGGTCTCAGAAGAGCACGCTGCGCTCCCAGCCCCCAGCCCGCCGCCGCGGCCTATCACTGCGCTCGGGATTTATCGGTGGATTATTAGTATCCTAACTTTGAAATTAAATTTATTCATAACAGTGGAAGCGACAAATTGGCCAGAACCCAATAAGATTGAATAACATTATAGAAAGGTTTCTATGGCGTTTGTAGTCTTTGTTAGAACTAAAATAACCGATGAGCGTATAATTTATATGCGGATTCTGGACCATCGCAACCTAGAGAGAAAGATAGAGGGATACAATACATACAATACAACTAGAGCCCGCCGCGCCGCCGCCGCCGCCGCCGCCGTCGCCACGACTCGATGTATTGTATTCCCACTAGGTACATTGCTTGTTCTATTGGTAGAACTGATTTGAAATATTTGTCGAGCTCGACTCGAGCTTGTTTACATTGAGCCCATCTCCCGCCGCGGAAATGGATTGACGCACGACACGAGCTCACGCGAGCGTGACTCGAGTCTGAGTTTGTAACGAGTATCGAAAAGCGACATGCTAGATATTTTGTATGAAAAGCGCATAAGCGCCTCTGAGCAGAAGGTTTCCAAACTATTTGTCTTCATACAAAAACTGCGAGTTTCTCGATGCTGGCTTTTCAGAGTTAAACAAAAAATTTAAGTTCCATAACTAAAACCCGACTACGAGAAATCACGCTCTAAAAATTATGAAACAAGAAAATATTCCCATCTGAATTTATTACGTACTATAGTGATGTTTAGAGGATAACCGTGTTCATATGCCACATTGCCGTACTAATGTTCGAATGTACCTATTGTTTTGTTAGGGGAGGGGGGGGGAGGTGGCATACGTACGACCACGGCTCTTCTCTAAACATCTCTATAGTGCATAACTATTTCAGATGAGAATATTGTAGTCGGGCAAAAAACGGAGTCATCCTTTAGGTATGTACCTACTAGTTGCTACTTACAGAGCCGGGTAGGTACCTTGCTTGCTTGCTTATTGGGTTGGGTCGCAACAAATTATCTGTTGCCCTGTGCCTAGTTGGCAAGCCTCCAGCATCCGGCAGTATCCTCGTTTTCAGATCGTTGGCGATGATAACATATTGCTTTCCGCGAGCCAGCGCTCGCGGAAAGCAATATGTTGAATGAATGTTGAATATGCTTGAATGAACGACATATTAGAATAGCTATTTCTAATATGTCGTTCATTCAAGAACTAGTATAGGTATAATATACCTATGATGATGTAATGTAACACATGTAGTACATATTATGTACTACATGTGTTACATTACATCATCCAGGTAGGCACTGTAAGCACCGACAGTATCAAAATTAAAATAGTCAACTAGGAAATATCCAGTTCATTTTAATGAAGGGTACTTCGGTACTCTGAAATATGTAAAGGTGACCGTCGCACCTATGGTTCATTTGCATAGAGGTTGACTGCTGGTCGCCATAACCCCTTTAGGGTTCCGGTCCAGTTTTGGAAAAATGGAACACTTATTTATGATCTCACTCCAGTGTCTGTCTGTCCGTCTGTCTGTCACCTCCACCAGAGCTGAACCGTAGAAGCTAGAGAGTTGAAGGTTGCGGATATTAGTGGAACTAAACATTAAACAGTCTCTGTACCTATTACAAACGAGGAAGTTTTAGATGAGATATGAAAATAATTTTTTCATCCCACCATCTCGGAAAGAGTATTTTTAATCTTCAATATCTGAGTGGAAAAGCCGCTTTTATTCTCTAGAGGATAAAGTAAATTGAATTTAGAACATCGTGTGCACTAAGCTTGTGAATTAAAAAAAACATTAAACCTATTTACTGCTACCTCTATGGTGCCGAATATATCATACAACTTTTTTTTAATTTGTTAAAAACTCAGACTCGAAACCTTCTTGGTGTTCTTTTTTCAATTTGCTTTGTACGCGATTCTTTACGCGGCATTTTTTCACGTCATTGTTAAACCTTATATTAAAAACAAGAAACTTGAAAACAAGTGAAAAAACTAAAATGAGTGATTCTAGCGACGAGGAAGTTTGTTTGACGCCAACAGAATTGACTGAAACTGTTAATAATGCGCAAATTAGTCATTTCCTCGCTGAGGTGGAATGAAAAGTTACGTGTTGCACTCGAGTGCAAAGATTTTTCACCTCGTGCTCTTTTGATTCCCTCGCTAACGCTCAGGATTCTAATTTTGAATCACTCGCTGCGCTCGTGATTCAATTTTAGAATCCTTCGATTGCTCGGTCATCAAAATTGAACACGCGGTTAAAAAGCAACTTTGCACTCTTGTATAACAAATAACTATTGTTTTACCGTATTGAAAGGGGTATCTAAAGCGCCTCATACTTAGATATTTATTATGAAAAACAACAAAGAAACAAATTAATTTGGTAGGTGTATGTACCTTACCTACTGGGAAAAATATATTTACAAATTTTTTTCCAGATATATTTCTCCCACACTAATGAAAATGGATGACTTTTTCAAAAAACCTGTACCATTATGGTCTCATGAAAGGAAAACTTTGGACAACTAGGTACCTACTAAAATTTAACTGAATTCGAGAAATTAAATAAAAACCACAACTATTATGCGTCCAGCTTAACCTGAATCGTAGTCATAAAAATCCTACAGATGGGAGCTCATGTTACATTGGCTTTGTCTCGGAACACTACATGCAACTGGCGCCTTCTCCAATTTATTTAACTTTGGCATACTTTTCAATTTTAGAAATAATACATACATAGGTAGGTAGGTACTTACTTTGTTTTGATTTTGACCCCTGAAAAGAGAAATGTTACTAGGACAGTTTATATGATCTGTGCTAGGACGCAGTCTGAATCCGCACGACCACGCACCGTCCTCGAGGCGGCCGCGGGAGTCAAGGTCGAAGGCAAATGAATCGGTTATCGATCTCTTTTCCTTGACATGACACCCGTGGTGCTTCTCCGTATCGCACTTTGCACTATTTACTAATTATGACTGGTATGATGGTCACCTATATAATAACCGTCTTAAGTCACTACACCTCGAGCGGCTCTTCCACTGGTAGTGGTTCGGTCGGTCGAGGGTAGTGCAGATGGGGCGTGCGTCCCGCTCGGCGCCGCTGACCGCCGCCGCGCTCTTGCAGGATGCACGCGGTGGGACTGCACTCGGCGCTGGCCATCCGGCGCGAGCGACGGCGCCGTGCCGAGCAGCAGCGAGCGCGAGAGCGCCGCTACTCGCTGCAGAGCTCCGAGTCGGGCGTCACCTCTCCGCACTGCTCGCAGGGCTCGCTGGAGCGCCGCCGCACGCGCCGCCTGCCGCCGCAGGATAACGAGGTGGTCAGCTCGGTGGGCATGCTGCATCTCGGTGTCGTGTTCCTCGTGCTCGGCCTCTTCCTTGTCGGCTCCGGCTGGCTGCCCGACGACGTCACCTCGTGGAGCAACGTCGGCTCCGCGAGCTGGTTCAACGAGCTCGTGTGCTCGGGCTTGTTCGCGCTCGCGATCGGCGCCTTCCTGATCGCGCTGCACCGATACCTCACCAAGAGCGAGGAGGATGCACTCGAGGAGTACGTCCAGCGCCAGCTGACTCGCAGCCGCTCTGGGCACCGACTCGAGCGCGACGCCGAGACCGGCGGCATGCAGACGAAGCACGCGCGCCGCGCTCGCGCTACCGAGGTAGGGCTGCCTCTCACTCCCGAGCTCGCCTCCCCCGAGCGCGCGCACGGCTTCCTGAATGCGCTAGCGCTCGGCTCGGTGGACTCGCCGCTGGAGCTAATCGTGGAGGAGCCGTCATCGCTGGTAGGAGTGGGAGTAGTGACCGGTAGTGGTCGGCGCATGGTGTCGCCGTCGCCGAGCCCGCCGGAGCGCGACACGCTCGAGCTGCTGCACGCGCCGCGCTACACGCAGGTGTCGCGCATGTGAGCCATGCCCGCATGCACCACCACGCAGACGATAGGACCAAGCTTTACACGAACGAGGAGGCGCGTTGAGCGAGACTGCAGCTTAGTTTCGATCCCGAGCTCGGTCGGTTCGGGTGATATTTACTAACATTTAGAGTGGAGTGATGGCAACGCGATGAGGTGGACGAGGGCTCGCCGAGGCCATCGTCAACCAACGATTCGCTGCAGTCACGAGTGTTGCGAGTCTATTCGATCTATTCTATTATTGTATTGTATAAGTACCTATTTACTTATTTGAACTGATTGGCTACGAGGGAATTCCGAATGTATTGGCTTGAGACTGATCAATATTTACACTGTACTGACTACTTTTACATAACTTCTGATATTACTTTACTAAGCTACATTACATTCCACTGTCTTTTCTATGTATAGGTAGTTTTGTCCCAGGAAGTAGTTTCCTTTGTAAATGTTTAGTTTTGTTGTAAACTCTGTGCCAAACCTCTTCGGGCCGTTCGCTTCCGCAACTGGTTCACTACCGGTTTCTATTCTATCTATTGGACCACTAACTAACGGCTGCAAGTTTTAGTATACACATTTTAAATTAGTAATTAGTTAAATCGCAATTTAAAAAATACTTCAACAGAGGTATTATTAAAATACCTCTTATTATAATTTTAAATTTTCATAGCAATCACACATTTAAACAAATAAAGTGTTCTATTTTTCCAAAACTGGAACGGAACATTAAAAGAGAGTCCCACTATGTACCATTCCTTTTTACTGTAAATAGTTAAATAAAACTATTAACAGATGGAAGATAAGGAAAAGACCGTCTACCTACTCCAAATGAAACACCGAATCAGCAACTCGTACTTACTAGTACACAATGCAGTTTTTGCATGAGTTGAATAGATTAGATAGAACATACAGATTAGTTTTATTTATGGCTGTGAATTCTCTCCATGGTGTCCTATTAATGTAGTCAGTGAGACACCGATCTAAAGTTAATTGATATTATTAAGTAAGCTACTATTACGAGCTTAGCTTGAATGCTCAAACGTAATGTTTTTAGCCAGGAACCTGCATGTATGTTGGAGTTAGGTTCACTTTGCGCTTCTCCTTCTAGATTACGTACTTAGTCCTTCTTCTTCGTCTCTCCCGACCCTCAGTCCCTCAGGCCAGCGTGCTGCCTGCCGCTTGCTGCTTCGCGTCACCTCATATCACGTATCTTCTCTTTTCACGCGATGATCTCAGCCCGTGGTCAGTTTCCTTCTGTTGATCGAAACGAATATCCAACACTTGGCTACTTGCGAGATATTTTGTATGAAGAGCCGATAAGCGCCTCAAGTCAAACATTTGCAAATGAAATAAGAAATAAAAAACATTTATTGTAGAATGATTTTTCTTCATACAAAAATGGCGAGTTTCTCAAATCTGACTTTTCGAAAACCAACAAAATAAAAGTCAGGCAACGCGGCCTCTGTTTCCTTGAAGTGATGCGCATACACATTGCATCGACACATGTTCACACAAAGTCTCCTGCCTGCGTCTCTCTCTTCTCTACCTACCTAGGTACTCTTATCTCTTTGCTTCGCGCAGTAGGTATCGTCGATGTCACACACGATGTGTCGTCTTGTGTCAGCTTGCCAAGTGCTAACGCATGGCTTATTTAATTCAACGATGCACGGTTCGTTGAACTTTTCTCTAATTACTTTCCTAGACTTGTAAAACTTCTAAGTGCTGTCTATAAAAACATTGCCTTATTAAGAAAATAATCACTTTTTATCGTAAATTATTTACTAAATAGTATAAGAGCACAAATTTTTCAATATTTCTGTATTTTATGAATAGAGTAAGTAATCAAATAGAATAATAAAAATGTAATGTATCTTGATGTAGGTAACAAATGATGTGCATCATGGGACGTGTTCCGCCGCCTCTGCTGCTAGCTTGCTTTAAATGACTGTTTATACTTGTAGCGTTCTGTCGACATCACTCACTGTCACTAGTATAGTACTGTAGGGTACCTACGTGATACTCGTACCAAACATCAATCTAACTGGACAAAAAGGGTAATCGCGGCGTTTCCTTCTTTGAGGCAGCCTATCCGCTGGCAAAACCACCGCGATCACGATTCTACGTTTCGCAGATTGTCATGTACCACCTACTGTACTAGCCACTTGTACCTACCTACGCCAAAGAATATGTAATACGTAGTTCCTATGTAAGAAGAAGCGGGACTCCCATTCTACCAAAATTACACACTGAAAATATCGTTTTGCATGAAACGTGATTCAAATTTTGACCCCGTTTCATACATTGTTCGTTTTTCGGAAACACTAGTCTAGTTCGACAGTTTCGCCAGACTGACCTAGGCTGTAATTTTTTATTTTGCTGTAATTTTTAAGTTTTTCTAAACCCGTTCTTTTGTGTAATTATTCACTCAAAACTAACAGTAAATGAAGTCAAAAAAGAAATTGGCGTACCTACGGCCAATAGTTTGGTCAATTACATATAAATGCCAATATCGAATATATTGTCGAAAAAACAGTCACCAAATTGATTTTCATGACAAATGTGAAGTTAGACTCGAGTTAAACCTGGGGTGGGGTTGGTTTAGCGAAGTTAGACCTCGGTGAAGGTTCTTAATCATGTTTCTTAATGAAAACCCCTAGTTTAGCCCAAAACTCGTGTTAGAGACAGGGTTTTCCGATAAATCCAAGATAAATCCGGTGACGTAACGATATCGAATGAGTCCAAAAAATGAACAAAAAATAATGTTGTCCAGCTAGATTCGTGATTGGAACCTTCGAGTGGCGGCGGCAGCGGCGGCGGCGGCGGCGCTCTCACTTCAACCCCAATTAGTGTTGACAAGAGACGCCATTAACAACAGACTGTGTAAAATGGCAAATGCACAAACACAGTGCGACGCCAATTAAAAATAAATAAAAAATAAAACAACAGACTGACAGACATGCCGGCCGGTGCCGCCGGTACCTATCTAACCTACCCTATGTACGTATATATTTAATGTAGGTAGTATTTTAATTTTGTTACTTGTACCTGCTAATATTCTGTGATAAGAGCTGCAACGCCTGAACTGAAACCTAGTTCATTGAGGCATTTCCTCTAAGACGACGATGTCTTACTGAATTATGTTTATTACTAGGTACCTACCTACTTGAATTATGTTTATATAATACTTACCAACCTACTTAATATAATTATTTACATAATTATGACTTGTAATTGTAATAATTTAGCAATTTAAGATTTTGATCGCACGATACAAATACTTGGTTCATACAAAGTTATTGCACTCGTTAATTATAAATATCTTGTGCCTATACCTACCTACCTACTACTTTTATAGTTAGGTAGGTACCTATGTAGGTTTTGATAATATGATAAACTTAGTTCTTAATGTTTTGTTAACTACGAGCTTTTAAATACATTTCATATAGGTACCTACTTACGAAAAACATCTACCGATCGCTGATGCTAAACTTTCTGAATTCCTAGGTACCTATGTAATGTACCTAGGTATACCTAGACATGTAGGTACTAGGAAAGTTTAACATCAAAAACCATTATTCTAAATGATCCAAATAATACTAAATAAGAGATATTTGACTTTGACATAGGTACATTAATTCTATAAAACGTTGTGGAATAGATACAGTCTTTGTATACCTACTTACCTATATGTATTATATTGGAGAGATCTATAATATTAGTTATGAAGTAGGATTACCTACCTACTTGTGTTGTGTATTTAAATAATGTTATTCTATATTACATTAGGAATGACCAACTTTACCTGTTTCCGTGTACCTACCTACTAATTACGTAAGTAAGGTAGGTAGTAGGTACCTACCTTATTTACCTGGGTTTTGGCACTTGTACCTACTAATATGGTGTGGTTTCGGTACACCTATGTACTCTGCGTACCTACCTGTAGCTGCCTGCCTGCTGAACTAACCCAAAACATTTTAATTGTTTCAGCTACTTACTTACCTATATATATGTATATATACAGGGTGTTACCAGACCACTTCCGAAAACTTGGAGGTTCCAATCAGACCATGATACTGAAAACATTAAACGAAAAAAATCGCGAAAAAAAAAATTGACTTGACTATCTCTTTTTCATTTTTTTTCTAGTTACATACACACAGTACAACATAAATGAGATAATTAGGTAGATATAGACATATCTACCTAATTATCTCATTTAAAAAAGCAAAAAAACAAATAAAATAAATAAAGCAGCAATGTACACGCAGCACGCAGATTACGTCTACTACAGCATGAACAGCTGAGAGTTCATCGCGGGTCATTCAAGTACGCGACGTGCGAGCGACCTACGTTAGTACCTACCTACGTTAGTAGGCACTTACGACACAGAATAAATAATAGTACTACGCCTCGACCTTACCTATGTGAATGCGTACATTGCGGGCTGGCGAAATAAATACAAATCTTTAAACATTGTTTTCTCCGGCTATAATTATTTTTCAGGATAACTTATTTTTTTTTTGGTTGGGTTTTGGTGTGCTGTAGCTCCCCCTTTCGTTTTTGGAAGTGGTCTGGTAACACCCTGTATAATTAATACTTTATCAATCTACTTTAGAAGTACCTACCTATCTCTACAACACTTATTTTGTTATTAAAGTTATCATCATCAACGAACAGTGGTTTTTGTTTGTAAATGTTTCCAAACTAGAACGTATCGTACACAACTCGACTCGCTAACTGAAACCTCTGGGTCGGTACGAGTACCTACTAGGTCTCCTAGGTCGAACGGTAAACAACACCGTTTATCCTCCGCTTCGTGACAGCCTTGAAGGTAGGTACCTACTTTATTGTAGCTGTATATGATATGGGCCTACCATAGGGTTTACAAACACACTGGTAGTCCGTAACATAGGCAGGCAAGGCGCCAACATTGTTGCGGCTCGCCGATAAATGCCTAGAATTTGTTTATTTTGTTTCCTACGTCTAATAAACTAAGTAGGTACGAGTATTAGGTACGTGTTACTTACGCCCTCTGACTATCATCACTGTTGCTGTGTTGTTACCTAAAGCTTTATTAGTAAAACATAAAAACATGTGGTTGGTTCTTAGTGGTAACGAACGTGGTAACTCAAGACCTAGGAACCGCAGACAAACATTTCTGTGACTTCCTACCAGCTACGGCCACTCACCACCACATAGGTAAAACATTAAACAGCTAAAAACTAAAAAAAATTGTAAACTCAAAAACACAATTGTGCAAAACATACGAAAATGGCGGATACTAGAAATGGTAACACTAAAGCTGAACCAACAATTAAAACTGCAATTATGCCTGAAATTTCTTGAAATTGGTTTTCAGAGCTGATGAATATCCTCATAACTTGGAGGCGGCTTCATCAATTCTCACTAAGATGTGATCCGAGATAAATCACCTTTCTTACAAAAGAACCGCATCCAAATCGGAGCCCTACTTTCAGAGCTGCGAAGGCACAGAAGGACAGACACCGCCCCGTCAAACTTATAACCTCCTTCCAATTTTCGATCGGACGTAAATAGCAAAAATTTTTTTTACAATTAGGTACAATAATAAATAAACTTTGCAAATGGTATCCATCGATACCGGTACGCAGACCGACCGACCGACCGACGCACGCGCAGCGCACGCGCACGACGACGCGACACGACGCGACGTACCTAACCGACCGAACTAAGCGCTGGAAGGTGTGCCGTGTGCCGTGTGCCGTGTACCTCGCTCAACTCGCTAGGTAAGCATCATCAACACTTTCTGCTGGAAGGTACCTTTCTACTTGCATCTACCTACTCGTACGTGATGACTCGGGGGGATGTGCTTTTTACTAACAATAATAACTAGTAGTTCGCCCCGAACTGAGATATAGTGCTGTTCCTGACATAATTATGCCTGAAATTCCTCAAAATTGGTTTTCTGAGCTGATGAATATCCTCATAACTTGGAAACGGCTTTACCAATACTCACCAAACATGGCTAAAAACTATCCAAGACATTATCTAAGATAACTCATATTTCTTACGAACGCTGTCAAAGTTATAGATAATAAATACCCCTTCCGTTTTTCGGTGTGTGTTTCGATTTATTACTGTAGTTGCAATAAACATTGCAACTAAAACAATCTGCATAACTTTATTCAGCTGTTTAAATGATTGCTGTCCCCTACTAACAGGTAATGTCGAACAGTGACAGAGCTACACTTTGATTCAACTGTTTAACTATTCGTCTGTCATAAGTAAGGCCCTTAAATGGTAAATAACGTTATAATAGACTGGTTTTGCCAATTTTATAATTTTTACTACAACTCAAATACTGTTTAAACTGGAATACAAATAAAAACGGGTTTGGAATGTCTCAAGTAGTCTCAACGGAGCCCCATCATAAGACACCCCACTTGATATTTTTATACGACATTTTTTGTACTCCTTTCGGACCCTCATAATTCGACAACCTCATTTTGACTCATGTACCTCATTTTACAATACAATAAAACTTAAGAACACTATCCGTATACTTACCAAATTCTGTGAAGATTGGATAAACGGTTCAAAAGGTCTCGTCGACAAAACATACGTATGTAAAGAATTTTTGCCCAAGTTGTCAGTAAGATTTTCGTTCGCTTCGCTCACTCAATCAATTATTTTATTACTTATGTGCGCTTTGTACGCAACATTTGCTATGGAGTCAATTCCCTCACAGACAATCTCTGTTAAGCCAAGTATTGTTGTACTAAGTCTAGCTGTCTGTCTAGTTACCTCAAGTTCTTGTTAGGTACGAGTACCTTCTTCTTCACTAAGCATAGAACACAATCGCCGTCATTGAATGTATTGTTGCAGATATGCTCCAGTCGTTATTACAGCCAAGAGAGAATCAGCGATGTAAGTACCTCTACTCAATTACGATTTCACAATTTTCCTTTGGAATTCATTGGGAAGGGGTGGGTTCCCAACGAGTCACACCTGATCCGGTCACAGTGTGACTCGTTTTGAGTTTTTTTCCCATCGAGTTACACTGTTACTCGTTGAAACTTTTTTTTTTATAGAAGAGTTCCCAACGTGTTACACTTGTGTAAATTCCCAACGAGTCACACTGTCACCGGATCTGGTGTGACTCGTTGGGAACCCGCCTGGGAGGGTCACTGCCAGTCTACATTTAGTTTGGCGTGGTAGGTAAAAGGTCCATTGCGTCATCCGCCATCTTCAATTGAATTTTTGTTTTCAATTTAACACTAAATTTGGTAAAAAAAGTTGTTTAAAATTAAATTTCCTAAAATTTTGATTACCATAATTGTTTTCCTACGATCGATAGGTAAAAGAGGGGATGAATTTTTGTTTGAATAACAACTCGTTTATTTTCAATTTTATATGAAAAATTTACACAATCAAAGTTGTTTCAAATGAAATTTTCTACTTCTTTTTTTAATTTCCTTTTTTTAAACTATGTTTATAATAATTCTTCCGAAGGAAAATTGCAAGATCCTTTGGACCCTTATTATAATAACTTTAGAACCTCATCACCGATTTACGTCATTTTTCAAACCAGTAATATTTAAGAGTACTGCCCGTAGACCTACCAAATCCTGTGAAGATTGGATAAGCGGTTCCAAAGTTATCGTCGAACAAACATACAAAGCGAGCATGTTTGGCCAGTAATACAAAGTATCACAATCACAATATTCCTCCTCTCGCAGTGGGTGGAGGCGAGTGCATGCCGCCCGCCGCCCGTCCTGCTCTCTCACTACAATAGAAAGCTTTCTCCTCGTGACGCGCTTCATGCACAAACTTTACATGTACCTGCCTACCTAATGTGATGTGATCCTCTTTTCACAATAAAATAGCTACCCTCGTTGCGTCGCGTCGTGGTTATTAACTAACCTGACTCATATATCCGAGTGTCCGTACTAATGTTATTAGACACCTTTGTATCCGCTTTAGTGTACCAGCTACCTTACCTACGTACAGGCGCAAGCTTGTTGCGAAGAGTATGTCCCTTCCCTTCCTGTCCCAGCACGGCATGCGCCCAGCACAGCAGTCGCTCCTCGCACGGTATCCCAGTAGTGGTCGGGAGCCCTTACCTAGTGATGTATAACAGCCAAGATGATCGGCGCGATGCCAGCAGTGGCGGTGCGGCACGAGCGGCGCCGGAACGAGAAGCGCGCTGGCGGCGGCGGCGGTGGAGGCGGCCGGCGGCCCAGCCAGCTGCCGCTGCAGCTCGGCCGTCCGCAGGACCCTGACGCCACGCCCTCGCCAGACCCTCATCGCTTCCGGAACGAGCTCTACGTGTGCGGGAAGGTACCTAATGCACTTGTTATTGCGATTACTTGTCTTGTGCAATGGTACATACCTATAGGTACTAGTGTAGAGTTGTCGGTTGTTCGTGCCGGCAGGTAGCGTTGCTGCACGGCATCGTTGGCGCGCTGCTGCTCGGCATCGTGGTGCTGGTGGTGGGACTGGTGCAGCTGTCGCCGGGTGCAGAGGCGGCACAGCACCGCTACTACCTGATGGGCGCCGGCGCCGCGCTCACCGCCGGCGGCGTGCTCGCAGCCGTGCTCAGGTACCTGCTACCTTTTTAATTGTCGGTCGCTAAGATTCATACAAAAATTAAGTTCTGTCACTAAAATCACGCTCTAAAAAGTATGTAAAAAGTATTCTCATCTGAAATTACTATGCACATGGAGGATAGCCGTGGCCGTAGTGCTCCTATGCTACATTGTTCTAACACTACTGCTGTTCGAAACTAAACAACACCGCGGCGCGGCGGCAGAGCGTGCGGCCGCCGCCGCCGCCGCCGGACGGGAAAGTCTTTTTCTCAAACATGCTTGGAAGTTAGAGCATTATTTTGACAACCTTCTTCGAGATAAATCGAAAATGCATTACTGGCCAAATACATGCGAGCAGCGGCCAGATAAAAAGTATGCAGATCCATTGGTGGCGTGTTTTGCGGCCAAATAAAATTACATACAAAACTCATATCTGTCGTTCAATTTAAAAATGGAACGATTTTTTACTCCATAACATGGCAACCAAAGAGGTAACTTATCAAAAGTTTTATTCAAATTTCGAACAGGCTATCAAATAGAAAGCTGATTATTGAAAAAAAAACAAATGAACACTGTAACTTCGTTGTTCGCTATTGGTTTTGAAAAGTAATTGTATTTTCAACTAAAAAGTTTTGCCTAGGTACTTAGTTTTAATTTCCGCGCATTATTTGAGAAAAGTACTATACAAGCCTTGGCCACAACTAAACAATGAGAGACTTCACGTTCTTCCGTCATTGCTTCTGTTGCGGGCCGCTGGTAATGTACTATACAATAGGTAATTAGCTCTCAGGCTCTCACGGATTTTAAAAAAATGTTTTGTTTCTCTACTAAGCATTTTCTTAGCAAAAGATGTTTGAGAGGGTGATCGCGTCGGTTTCAGGTGCATCTGCCTGCACTGGTTCAACCGTAAGTACGGTCTGGACGCGGAGGCGGCGGCAGTGGCAGCGCCGGCTCACAATCACAAGTCGGGCGCGCACGGACACGCGCATCACGGCGTCAGCCTCGTGGACGCCGCGCACACGCACGGACACGCCGCGCACACGCAGGGACACTCCGCGCCCGCGCCCGCGTCCGCGTCCGCGCCCGCGCCCGCTTCAGCGTGTGCGTCCGCGCCCAAGCTAAAGCCGCAGGCGAGCGTGGCCGAGTCCGCGCTCCCCCCCTCTCACGCCTAGACTAGGACTACACCCTGTTCCTCTCAACTTCTTCGGCTCTTAGTGGATCCTGCATGTGGTTGTATAGATATTTAGTTTGCGCGACGCAATCAGACGCAGACGCTGCGTGACGTAGCGCGGACGCGGCATGACGTCACGCCGTGCGACGTAGTGACTGACGGTCGCGCGATGCTACATATCATTTTGGTAGGGGTTTTGCCATCGATGGTGTCGTTTTTTCTTTATGAATCTTTCTTTACCTTTTCCTTTTAATTTTCATATTTTTAGATAATATACACCGAGTAGAAACTGGGAAAGTATCGAATACCATTAAAAAAAATCATCTTAACTCTAGTGTATATTTTCGAAGAATTTACAAGTTTTAAAATTCCCATTATATTTTTAAAAAGCAGATTTTATTGTACCTACTTATTAAGTATTTTATCGTAGAACAAAAATAAAATTATCAAAAAGCCTACCGATAAATGTTAGGATTCTGGTTTGATTTGCACAAAATATCACAGCGCGTATATTTCTCCAAAAGAAGTGGCTTAAATCAATGTTACTTAAGTATGTAAATAAGTAGTGTGGCTTGGCTTCCGTGCAACGTAACAACGCAAAGCACCGTGCTCTAAAATGTAGTAGAGCTCATTATCAACGCGTGACGTAACACCGTGCGCTAATAGTAGTTTCCGTAGGTAGCGATGCTATAACCTCGATAACAAGAGCAAGTAGAAAGTAACTAAAAAGTCTACATGATACTATATGGCTTTATCTTCAAATTTTACATTTTAAATGTTTACGAAACGTCGTATTTACTAGATAAAAAATCAAAGAGAACATCATTAAAATAAAAATAAATCTTCATCTTCTTCTAAAGTTGATGTTATTTTATCATTATGGTTTACACCAATGGATAGGTAATTTAATAATAAAATTAATTAACATTTGATTTGCGAAGAAATATAAAAGTTGGATGTTTTATCAATTTTATTTCAATAAAACAGTGCGTACCTTACCTAACCGCGTCCAGCGTGCATGCTTTTGTATATATTTTAAACTCTATTCTATAGGGCCAAACTCTCAAAGTAGTGCACCGTGCGCTAAAGTAGAGCTCATTAACAACGCGAAGCACCGTGCGCTATAGTAGAGCTCATTAACAACGCGAAGCACCGTGCGCTATAGTAGAGCTCATTAACAACGCGAAGCACCGTGCGCTATAGTAGAGCTCATTAACAACGCGAAGCACCGTGCGCTATAGTAGAGCTCATTAACAACGCGAAGCACCGTGCGCTATAGTAGAGCTCATTAACAACGCGAAGCACCGTGCGCTATAGTAGAGCTCATTAACAGCGCGAAGCACCGTGCGCTATAGTAGAGCTCATTAACAACGCGAAGCACCGTGCGCTATAGTAGAGCTCATTAACAACGCGAAGCACCGTGCGCTATAGTAGAGCTCATTAACAACGCGAAGCACCGTGCGCTATAGTAGAGCTCATTAACAACGCGAAGCACCGTGCGCTATAGTAGAGCTCATTAACAGCGCGAAGCACCGTGCGCTATAGTAGAGCTCATTAACAGCGCGAAGCACCGTG
This sequence comes from Eulithis prunata, assembly GCA_918843925.1. Lineage (NCBI taxonomy): Eukaryota > Metazoa > Arthropoda > Insecta > Lepidoptera > Geometridae > Eulithis > Eulithis prunata. The sequence goes on along the minus strand of OU974014.1, from coordinate 58,232 downwards.
CGCTATAGTAGAGCTCATTAACAACGCGAAGCACCGTGCGCTATAGTAGAGCTCATTAACAACGCGAAGCACCGTGCGCTATAGTAGAGCTCATTAACAACGCGAAGCACCGTGCGCTATAGTAGAGCTCATTAACAACGCGAAGCACCGTGCGCTATAGTAGAGCTCATTAACAACGCGAAGCACCGTGCGCTATAGTAGAGCTCATTAACAACGCGAAGCACCGTGCGCTATAGTAGAGCTCATTAACAACGCGAAGCACCGTGCGCTATAGTAGAGCTCATTAACAACGCGAAGCACCGTGCGCTATAGTAGAGCTCATTAACAACGCGAAGCACCGTGCGCTATAGTAGAGCTCATTAACAACGCGAAGCACCGTGCGCTATAGTAGAGCTCATTAACAACGCGAAGCACCGTGCGCTATAGTAGAGCTCATTAACAACGCGAAGCACCGTGCGCTATAGTAGAGCTCATTAACGGACACAGAAAACGCACAACTATTTATATATGATTTGGGACAAGCGATTGAAATGTATGAAATGTATGTAGGTACGTGCGCAATCGATGTTGAGTCGGATCTTTTTTAATAATCGCAGTGTCCTATAGTAGCTAGGGCAGTTCTTTGATTCGCTAAGTAGTGATGTAAAAATCAACTAAAACACAGTATTACTCTCCGCCGCTGTCATTATCATTTGATTGGTAAGTAGGTACCTAGATATTATATTGTAAGGGAAGTATACGCGTACGGCGCGGCGTAGGTACGTTTCGGACCACCACACTATCTTAAGTAGGTAAGGCTCCGTACATAACCTCATACTTAACGCTGACCATTAACTCTTTCAGAAAATCTTTAAAAAAAATATTATTGATAATATCACAAAAAGCACTAGCACGCAGACGTTTTGTGTCCAGTTTTAATTTTAATTTTAGTTTATTGTAGTTATTTTATGTTCTGATATATACCTTTAGTACCTAAATTACTTTTACTTTTACTTAGGTACCTATCTCACTCTTTGTAGCTAAATTATATTTTTTATCTGTACCTACCAACCAACTCATTTCAAGTTGGTTCTTTAATTTTATTATAATAGATCGCAGTACCTACAGCATGCACACAACTGGCGCCACTGAAAACCAGCGCCTGCGCAGGATATTCACATAATATCCTGCCATGGCACCATGCTGAGTGGTGGCCATTTTTGTTATTTTATTTAATTTTAAGTTTAACTTTTATAACATTGTCAATTTTAAAAATAACAAAGTAAATATTTTTCTTTCTTCTTCTTCTTTCTAACGCTGCTGGGACGACATCGGAAGTTAGATTATTAAAGAAGGTTTCCTCTAACACGATGTTTTAGACTTGGGGGTTTGCTATGAATATTATTAACTTGCGTCGACATGTATAATTGTATATTCTGGAGCCGATGAAGTAGTTCTGAGAAGGCGAGCCGAGCCGAGTGGACGGAATGCGCGATACGATCTCACATAAAGGGCTCTCTTGTCGGACGCAGATCTATGCGGAGGCGGAGCCCTCGCTTACATTAAAAGTAGCTAGGTAGGTACCTATCGTCACTGTGGGTAGGTGTAAGTTAATATAATTTTATATATTATGTATAGTAATTAATGTCGTCAATCAATGTTTAGATTATAAAATTATCTTGTTAGGTAAGTACTTATACCTAAGTATTTACTTAAATACCTATGTATGTATTTTGTGTAGACCAATTTGTAAATTTTGAATAAGGATTTAAGTAACTAGGTAGAGTAGGTAGGCTGTACGCGATGAAACCATTCATTTAATAATCAATGAATTCATACTATCTATTGGAAGAGACTGAGAAAGTGTTCTAAAGAGTATTTCCAAGAATTATCCTTTTGATACTGTGTTAGTTTACTTGCCATATTATTATCCAACATACGGTAACAAATTGTATTCTTTTAAATTATGTATCAAAATAAATATTGGGTATTTAATGCAATTTGAATGACGCGACGCTACGCGACGCTACGCGACGCTACGTGACGCTACGTGAACGCGACGCAACCGCAACGCGTCACTTTATATAACTATTTGTACCTACATACTTACATTACTTACTTAACATGTTCGGACTAAAATATTCAGATACTAAAAAACTACCATAGTACTAATATCTACGAGGTAGGTAAGGTACGAGGTACCTATTCAACAGCATCATCTCGCTTCGCGATAATTTCGAGCTAGCACGACCCCTAATTAATATTAGCTAGTGGGTACCTACCTATGTACCTAACTACACCATCTACCTACTGTAAATAGTTCTCTTGTTTTTTCGTTGGCTCGCTGCCTATTAAATACCAATCTAAAAGTATGTAGTTAGGTACCTAAGTATTATTAACGAAACTTTCTTACCTAGTGGTTATACTCGTAGGTAGTTATAAGTTAGGCACTCGTAGTTAGGCAATGTGCCTACTCAGGTAGGTACCTACCTAACTACTTTACATAATGTGTAGTGTAGGTTTACGAAAAGCTTCACAAAAATATTGATGAATTTTGGAGTCCTTGTCACTTGGCACGTGCAGGCGCCTGCTGACTGGACGGAGCCAAATAATGAGACGTACAGTTTAATGTATACCTATACTTAGTTATTACCGCTAACAACAAACAAGCTAGCTTATAGACATGGGGCGCTTCATCTAGGTAGGTACGCTACGAACTATTTGAGCTTCTTATAGCTTTTATTGACTGATGTAAAGAATTAGTAGGTACCTAGGTACGCGTCTTGTAATTGTACCTACCTGTCGTTGCACACGCCATATTAGCCAAAATAATGGCTGTATAGCATTACAATGTACACAGCGTTGTATGTAGGTAGGTATTTCTTGAAGCTGATAACGCTTGTAATGCTAGCGGCTAAACGCACGCGGCTGTGCCAAACCTAGAGCAGCGTATCGTATACGATACTAACTACTACCTACCTACGTACGTAATACCTAGTGTACCTACTCGCGCTATAAAATAGTACTATAGGTAGGTTAGTAGGTAATGTGACTTGTGTTGTGTGTGATTGGCCGCCGATGACGAGCGACGGTTCCACTGCAGAGGAGTTTGGTTTGGTTAATAGTAACGAATATTGAAAAGCGACTTGCGAGATATTTTGTATGAATCCGGATAAGCGCCTCTAGCGGGAGCTTTGCAAACGATTTTTCATCATTTAAAAACTGAGTGTCGCGAGTTGCGCTTTTCGGAGATAAACAAAATAAAACTCGGGCAATGGGCTCAGTTCTTGCTTATCCCCAGTACGAATGATAATACCTAACCCACTACCTATGTATGTGTGTGTGTGTGTGTGTGTGTGTGTGTGTGTGTGTGTGTGTGTGTGTGTGTTGTGTAGTGTATGTAATGTAGGTACCCATTGAATTAATATTACTAGCGTATGGAACAGACGCCGCGAACAACAAGTTTGCGCCATGAGTTGTTGCCGACCGGCAACAACTCATTTAGTCGCTGTGACCGCATGCGAATAAAAAGTAATTCAAAACGCCGTCTTGCGTTTTAAAAACGGGTAAAAACCAATCGACTGTGAAAAAAAAAGATAGTGGCGTGACTTGTCATCGGTAAGTAAACAGAATATCAACTAGAACTAACCAAAATTAATTTTTGTAGATTATTTTCTATTGTACGGACATTTTGTTTGAATATCATAGATTATGAAAAGTGCATTGTACAGATGGGATGTTTAGAATACCTACTAAAGGTTGGTGACTAAGGTTTAACTAATTATTTTGAACTCATATTACTCGGCCTATGCCGTCTGTCTGATCAGTAATATGTAGTAGGTACTGTAGCTATCTTTTGAAATAGTCATTATAAAGCTTTACTATACCTATATTTCTTTAATGCTATGGCAGAGTGAGATAATGTGTGGGGTCTAGTTAGTGCAAATAGGTACCTATGTAGGTATGTACCTACTTTTTGTATAAAATACCAATTTATTTTAAAACCAATGATTTTAAACGCTTAACAATTCATTTGAATTTACTGTAAATTTTTTCACGTTTTGAAATATAATATTCATAGGTACTGCATTAAAATTCCGTTTTGTATGTACAAAAGCTGTCTGAAGTGTCCCTTCTGCGGTGAAAAAATCTATGAGAGCGACATGTTGTTACACTATGTTGAACGAAACGCGTAAGCGCCCCGAAATTCACGGCGCTTACGACGTTTTGGTCGCGAGAAAACTATACTCTATTAGCGATCTAGCGCTGCATGTTTTGATAGTATGGTTAGACGACATCTAATCTTTTAGCGCTGCAGCAAATATTTGTCTTTGGGCGGGGCGCGCTCGCCTCAAGTTGCGACACATTTTTGGTTTGGTATAGCTTCTCTATACGTTAGTAATAGTTCCTCAATGTAGGTACCCAATATTATGTACACCCATTGTATAGTAGGTAAGTAAGTACCTACCTACCTATTTTTATTTATTTAAGGAAATGAACCATTGAATCTACCTTCCTAAGATGTACCCTATGTATGTAATTTATGACAAATTGTTAACATTCCACTCGCTTTGTATATGTATGTATGTACTGTGTAGTTAACTATGTAAGTAGGTACATAATAATGTTGTAATCCAGTTAAATGTAATGAAGTGTACCTACCTACTATGACTCTGAGGTTTCACAGTCCACTAATGTGTGTTGTGTATGGTGTACCTAGGTAACTACTTATGTAGATAGGTACCATACCTAGGTATGGTGACTGACCACCACACCACACCACCACTTTGTCGCCTCAATATTCTCTCTCTCTCTAAGTACCTAGGTACAATTAAAATAATACCTATAATATTACCAGTATGTTGAGTGTCCCTCCTGACGCTGTATAAAATATCATCTTCAATAGATGTATAGGTACAGGCCTAAGTTATGCTGAGCACTGATTTTTTACCATGTTTTCATGACCGTAAGTACTGAGCACAGTGAGCAGTGTGAGCACTGACCGAACGGACATGGACGGACCCGAGGACGACACAGACGCTCAAACAAAAGATTACAGCTACTGCTCAACAATAAGTACCTAGGTAGGTAGGTGTATGTCTATTGTTTACAAACTTCAAATATTGCAGAGTATCTAGGTACTCAGCAGGTAGCTCAAACAGTAATTAATAAAGTACCTAGGTACCTATAACTATTATTTAGAGCAACGGTTCTTAACCTTTTTCAGTCCGCGGATTCATAGAAAATCAAGCACGATTTCAACAACCCCCACAGTACAAAACACAGGAATAAATTATAGACAATTTATTTTAGTACCTACCTATTTCAAAAAAATTACACTGCTTTCTTGCAATTTCAATTAGTAATCATTTGGGTTAATGTTTTTACTTAGTTGAAATCTCAAATCATTCCGTTTCTTTATTTGTTTTTGATATAATATACAAGAGTAGAGAATGCCTTTTCACAAAGGTGTGTGTGTGGATGAAAAAAAGCAGTATAAATGTAACGATTATGAGACTTGCTGGCATTTATTCAATAATTCAAAATGTACATGGATAAGACGGCGGACCCCGGAGGATGCACATAGGTAGGTACTCGCGGAGCTCCACGGGTCCGCGGACCACATGTTAAGAAACGTTGATTTAGAGGATCATTCATTATACTTGTGTTGAGATGTTACATTTATTTATTGATATACAAACTAGGTACGTTACTAGTCAGTCATAGAATACCATGACCATTAACAAATCTAAGGAAATTGTAAAAGTTACAAATATTCGTTTGATATCATAATAAATATGTATATCAATATATTTTATAAGAATATGATATTTTTAATTTAAATTATGTCTACGCTGTTTTATATGTCATATATTTTATACAAATGTATCTTAAATAAAATGTAAACATTGTACATTTCTTTTATTTCATTTACCTGATTATTTCGGCCGAGATTAGGTGAAAGAGATGACATTATACCGTCAGTGAGTTTTGGCCAAAACCTAGCAACTTTTTATTTGACAGTTTTTCTTGCTACTAAATCACCTACTAAGTTAGGGGAGCCGACAGTAAAGTTCCCATGGATCTTATCCTTGTATCAGAATGATAGCGTTGATATTATTCTACCGTCGGCTCCGTCCGGTACTATTTACTTTGTTTATTTACTTAACAACCATTTATCGTCACATTAACAAAATGTTTTATTTAAGCATTTGGAAGTTTACAACATGCAATCCCGGTGTTTCGGCGAAATACCGAAATACCGAGAAATACTTTGCGAAATACCGGGATTATGGCGTATACTTTCATTGTGTACAATTCACGTTTTTTTGTTTGTATCGCACCAAGATAGGTTAGGTTTTTTTCCTGGCTCCCTCAGACTTGGTGATCCGAGCTCTTTGTAAAAACTAAATACTACTAGTAGTTCGCCCCGAACTGAGATCTCGTGATGGTCAAAGTCAAAGTCAAAGTCAAAAAGCTTTTATTCAATAAAATCTCACTGATCACTTTGAATCGTCATTACGTTTCGTATGATTAGGTATGATTACATTTTTTTTTTTTTTATTGGATGAGTTGGAGCTAGTTCGTCCCAAGCTTGTTTGTCTTCTAAATAATCTGATATTTTATAGTATGCTTTTGAAATAAGTCTTTGTTTTATTACGTTTTTGAACTTGCCAATCGACAATTGAGACACATCACTTGGGATTTTGTTAAAGAAGCGTACACATTGCCCTTTGAAAGATTTACTAATTTTTGAGAGCCTAGTGGTGGGAACAGCGAGTTTGTCTTTGTTTCTAGTGTTAACATTATGATTATCACTTTTTTTGTTGAATAGATTTATATTTTTTTTAACATACAATAAGTTTTCATAGATGTACTGGCAAGGTACTGTCATTATATTTATTTCTTTAAACTTATTTCTTAGTGATTCTCTGGGACCCATGTTATAAATTGCACGAATAGCCCTCTTCTGCAACACAAATATGGTGTTTATATCTGCAGCACTCCCCCACAACAAAATGCCGTACGACATAATGCTATGAAAGTAGCTGAAGTATGTTAATACTGGAATATCTGGACAGTGGCCATGCGGCAGGTAAGCTACGGTATTCTGATGTACTTGATGGGTGACCATGTGACTACATGAAGTTAAATAAAACACAATATGCTGTCCACAGTATTCTTCATGTACTTGCTTCAACAGGTAGTTAACAATACTATAACGACATCGTCACATTAATTTGTAGGTAACATAATTAGATTAATTAAAGGAATATTATATATTTAGCGTGCTCACATCATAATGGATATTTTGACAAGGGGAGAGTGAGAGTAGGCCAGAGACAAAAGTAGAACCTTATACCATAGCTAATAATGAAAGTGTACCATAGACGTTCCATCACTTCCCCTTACGCTTTACATTATTACTATACATAATAAAGTCAGTAAAAACATGCTTAGAGACATACAGACAACTACAAATAACAAACTCTATATGACTCTACATTTACACAATATTAATCATAACTCTACAAACATGACTCTACAATATTGATTGACTCTATATTATGTCTCTAGAACATCTACAATAATCATGCATTGACACATACATTCATGTTCTTAATAAAGTCAACATGTTTCTTAGAGCTAAGCGGTTTGGTAAGTACATCTGCTATCATCTTTTCAGTCTGTAAATACTTTACAGTTACAATATTATTCCTTATTAGATCCTTTACATAATGGTATCTAAGATCTATATGCTTTGTTCGCTTATGACAATACTCTTTACATTCTAACAACTGAATTGCACTTTGATTATCATTATAAACAACTGATTCTACACTTAAGCAAAAGATCTGAGATAGCAGATTCTTAATAAAACTTACATCTTTGCAAACATCGCAAATTGAGAGATATTCCGCTTCAGTGGTAGACAATGCGACACAGCGTTGCTTGCGTGATTCCCAATTTATCGTATTACTACCTAGCTTTATAACATATCCAGTATAAGACTTACGATCAGTTACATCATTAGCCCAGTCTGCATCAGTATAAGCGACTAAACTCAATTTATTACTTCTTACGAATAGTAAGCTATAATTAATTGTTCCCGCTAAATAACGTAAAACACGTTTAGCAGCTTGCCAATGACTGTTATCGTGACAGTTACTAAATTGACTTAACTGGCTACAAGCATAAGCAATATCCGGCCTAGTACACACAGCTAAGTACATTAAAGAACCTAACAATTGCCTAAAATTATCATTGCTCTCACTTACATTTTCAGCTTTCAGTAATTTACAATTTAATGGCATGGGTGTAGATACAACTTTACAATTTTCCATACCAAACCGCAACAATAATTTCTTAATATAATCAGTCTGGTCCAATTTTAAAATGCACTCAGATCTATCTCTTGTTACATTTATGCCAAGACAGCTTTTTAATGGACCAAGGTTCTTTACATTAAATTCTTTTTGTAACAATTTTACCAAGTCTTTTTGAATAGCACTGTTCTCAGTATAAAATATAAAGAAATCATCTACATACAATGCAATAATGGTTATATCATGTTTTTCTTTTTTTACATATACACACGGTTCACTTAGACTTTGTATATAACCATTATTATTTAACAAATCATGAACCTTGCTATTCCACATTTTGCTAGCTTGTTTTAGGCCATAAATACTCTTATTTAATAAACAGACCTTTGAAGGATCCCCATTATCAAAACCTATAGGTTGTTCCATAAATATTGTTTCATTTAAATTTCCATTCAAGAAAGCACAAGCTACATCAATGTGATCTATATTGAGATTTAAATCATTGGCTAAAGAAAACAATATTCTCATAGTAGAATGCCTAACAACTGGGGAGAATGTATCATTGTAATCTATCCCTTGTTTCTGTGTAAATCCCCTGGCAACTAATCGCGCTTTGTATTTACTAAAGTTACCGGAAGCATCGTGCTTACGCTTAAAAACCCATTTACATTTAATGACATTTTTCCCTGTGGGTCTACCTACGATCTTCCAAACTTCATTCGAGATTAATGAGTCATACTCACTCTGCATTGCAGCGCGCCACTCAGTGGCTTCTGTACAAGAGATAGCCTCTTCATAACTAGATGGTTCCTCAATATGACCTACATACATTGAAATGTCATAATCACAATACCTCAATGGTGGAATTGATCGAGTACTTCGTACAGGGCGGGTATTAGCCTCAACCCTGGGTACCTCTACACTCGCCACTCCTTCCCCTCGAACAGGCGCGTCCGGCGATGACGAAGTCACAGACTCGTGGCTCGCCGACGATGAGTCTGCACAGCGGGACTCATCCTCACTGCCTGTGCAGTAGTGCTCCTCGTCTGTCTGAACTGTAATGTGAGAACCATCACTTAAATCTAAAGAATTGGTTTTATTACTAATACTATCTAAATTACTACATTCATCTAAATTATTCTGACTAGAATGGATTTCATTAGTATTATCATTATTATTCAAATTATCATTATTAAAAACCAATTCATTGCTCTTGCCAAAATCATCACTATGAAAAATTATTTCCTCACGATTATTTTCACCTACTTGTTTACTATAAAATCTATTTTCTAAAAATGCGACATTCCTTGACAATACTATTTTTCTAGGATTCATAGGATCAGACAGTCTATACCCTTTACAAGTCTCACTGTATCCCACAAAGATGTACACCTTACTTTTAGCATCAAACTTACCACGTTTATGCTTAGGCTCCAAAGCATAAGCGATGCAACCAAAAACCTTTAAGTGACTCAGATCAATTTTAGATCCCGACCACAGGTGCTGAGGAATCTGTCCAGCTAAAGCTGTAGTAGGGGACCGATTTTTTAAATAAATTGCAGTATTTACCGCCTCTCCCCAATAACACTTTCCAAGACCTGATTCCTGCAGCATGCAACGCGCTTTTTCAATGAGCGTCCGGTTAAGTCGCTCTGAAACACCATTTTGCTGAGCCGAGTAAGGAACTGTAGTTTGATGTACAATGCCTTCTTTATTTAAGAATCCAGAAAACCTATAATTGACATACTCGCCACCATTGTCTGAACGTAAGCATTTAATCTTTTGTCCAGTCTGTCTCTCAACCATAGCCTTAAAAAGAATAAACTTTGACATTACCTCCGATTTATATTTCATTAGGTATCCAAACGTTTTTCTGGTGTGATCATCTGTGAAAGTTACCAGATACTTTGCACCTCCTAAGCTGTTCTCATTCATTGGCCCGCAGACGTCTGAATGTACTAACTCCACTGGTCGTTCGGCCCGTTTGCCCTCTCCTTTGGGAAACGGCTGTGTTGACATCCTTCCCTCAAGGCAGGGTATGCAGTCCTTCAGTGTGTCCTGGTTATCCTGAAATGTTACACCAGACACATGACCTTTCAGAGTACACATATTTCTCAGACCTAAATGACCTAATCTGCGATGCCACAGTTCGGTAGAAACAGCTACAGCAGTACTCTCTGTCTTTTGCCCATTACTCAAAAGTTTGGAAGAGTACCCCTTATTACTATGCAAAGATTTTACCATTTTATAATTTAACTTATAAATCCCACTTTCACATTTCACAAGAACTAAACGGTTGCCAGAGACTTTACTATCATAAATGCTGCACCCATTACTGCAAAATTCAATAGTAAGCCCACTTTCTACTAATTTACTTACTGATAATAAGTTGGTGGCAATTTGTGGCACAAATAAAACATCTTTAAGTTGTCTTACCTCATTTCCAAAGTTTACCATTAAATCTCCTACACCACTACATTTTAATTTCTCATTATTTGCCACTGCAACTGTAGTGTGTTTTCCATTAGAATTAAAGTCTTTATAATTCACTAGATTGTCTTTACAATTCGTCATATGAGATGTACAACCGGAGTCGATGAACCACGTATCATGTTGATGAACAAACAGAGCTGAAGCGAAGCTTGTAGAATCCTTCTGATCATTCTTTTTCTGGTCATTCTTCATTTTGTAGCATTTAGCCTTCACATGTCCAGCCTTGCTGCAGTAATGACAGATCAGTGTCTTTTTCTTCAACGACTTCTTCGCGACCAAAGCTGTGTTGTTATTGTTTGATGTACCATCACTCTTCCGCAACTCTTCTTGTAAAAGACGGCTCCGTACAATCTCGCTTGTGAGATTACTGGTCAAACATACTGTTTCCAGATTAGAAACCAAGTATTCAAATTCCTGAGGTAGACCACTCAATAAGATTTCTGCGACTTCAGCATCATCTGTCTTCCGACCAATGTCAGTGAGCTGCTGCACCAGGGTCATGACACCCTGTATGTATTCAGACATACTTGAAAACTGAGTGTAATCAATTCTGTGTAGTTGTCTCAAGAGCAGCACACGCCGTAGTAAGCCCTTATTTTCAAAAATATCAGCCAAGCTTTTCCATGCTTCTTTAGCCGTTGTAGCATTCCTGATATATTGATAAAGCGCCGGCTTGATGCATAATGCTATTCGCGCCAAGGCACGCTGATCTCTCACAGGATCAGTCTCAGTTCCTTCGATAGTGTTCCACAAGCCATCCACAGTAAGCAGCATTTTTATAGCGAATTTCCAATTCAAGTAGTTGGACACACCTTCCAATTTCTCTATTGACGATGCCAAGCCATTATTACCTTGCAAAGCAGCATTTCCATTGCTCGATTCTTGAGGGCTGGGCGAAGCCATATCGAAGCACAAGTCACAAAAGCAAAAGTCACCGTACCACGTAGCAACCCGGTGAGGTTAGATTCTAGGTTATGTTCAGCACGAGCTAACACCTCTTCTTATAAATTCTCTGGGTTCATTACTGGGACCATAACCTGTTAATACTGGAATATCTGGACAGTGGCCATGCGGCAGGTAAGCTACGGTATTCTGATGTACTTGATGGGTGACCATGTGACTACATGAAGTTAAATAAAACACAATATGCTGTCCACAGTATTCTTCATGTACTTGCTTCAACAGGTAGTTAACAATACTATAACGACATCGTCACATTAATTTGTAGGTAACATAATTAGATTAATTAAAGGAATATTATATATTTAGCGTGCTCACATCATAATGGATATTTTGACAAGGGGAGAGTGAGAGTAGGCCAGAGACAAAAGTAGAACCTTATACCATAGCTAATAATGAAAGTGTACCATAGACGTTCCATCAAAGTAGACTAGTCTTGCGGTTTCCACATCTGTAAGGAAGCGGATCTTTTTGACTGCGTATGCCGCAGAACTAAGTCTCTTCGACAATTTATCTATGTGTGGGCCCCATTGAAGTTTATTATCTAGAGTTATGCCTAAAAATACTATGATGTCCACGAGATCTATATTATTGTCCTTGATTTTTACATTAGCATTTGTTTGTTTGACGTTTGGTAGAATAAACCGAATACATTTCGTTTTCTTTTCGTTTAGTAATAAATTGTTTACATTAAACCAGTTTACAACCTTAGAGATTGCATTATTTACATCGTCATAATTAGTTTGTCGTCGTTTCACTTTAAATACAAGTGAAGTGTCATCTGCAAACAGTACAATCTCATGATCGTTTCTAACTACTCGTGGTAGATCGTTAATGTAAATTAAAAACAAGAACGGTCCTAGTATTGATCCTTGTGGTACACCCATTTTTACCACTGACCCCGGAGAACGTTTTCCATTAACATCAACTCTTTGAATTCTGTTACTTAAGTAAGAATTAAGAAGTTCAAGAGCAACCCCTTTCACACCATAGTGGTTTAGTTTCCTGACTAACGTTTCATGGTGCACGCAATCAAACGCCTTAGATAGGTCACAAAAAATGCCCAAGGCGTCATGTGACTGCTCCCAATTTTCAAAAATATGTGATATTAACTCAACACCCGCGTCGGTGGTTGAGCGACCCTTTGTAAACCCGAATTGTTTATTGTCAAGTAAGTTGTTTATTTCAAAATGCCTTTGCAGCTGATTAAGCATAAGTTTTTCAAAGATTTTACTAAATGCAGCTAGCACTGACATCGGCCGAAAGTTAGTAGGGTCAGAATGACTACCTGATTTAAATAAAGGTGTTATTTTACTATGTTTCATTAAGTCAGGGAACTCACCACAATCAATGCATTGGTTGAATATAAAAGCTAGATCTGGTGCTATAAGATCAATTACGGATTTTATGACGGCAACAGAAATGCTCCAGAGGTCCGTGGTTTTTTTAACATTTATCATTTTAAAAGCTTTTTTTTTTGGTCGGAGGTTAATAAAACCCAAACAATCTTTATTGACCAATGGTTGTTATAAACTTTGCAAATCGCTTCGAAATCGACGTCTAGCTAAGTACCAGTCTTACTTGAACTACAAAATCATTGAAACTCCAAGAAATGGCAGCTCACGTTATACTGGATTTGCCAATTTTATAATTTTTACAACAACTCAAAAACTATTAGACCTAGAATCAAAATAAAAACGGTTTTGGAATGTCTCAACAAAACCCTATCATAGGACACCACTTGATATTATTGTACGACTTTTTTTTTACTCCCTTTGGACCCTCATAACTTCACGACAACTTGACCGATTTACTTCATTTAACAAATCAGTAAAACTTCAGAGTACTATCCGTATACCTACCAAATTTTATGAAGATCGGATGAGCGGTTAAAGATCTCGTCGAACAAACATAGAAACATACAAAGCATTTTTGTCCAAGTGGTCACTAAGATCTCGTTCGCTTCGCTCACTCGATCAAAAAGGGTTAGGTTAGGTTAAGTTTTTGTTTTTTTTTTTGTCTCGTACCCCGAACAAGTATGTGTCAAGAATTTTTTCAACTTTAATTTTGATTTTCTTTATCTCTTATATAATTTGGCTTAAAGTACAATTTGCTTATTCTAGGTGCTCTTTATTTAAATGTCTACTTTTCTTTTACTTGTTCTATTAACTGCTTTTATTTCTTACAATTACACAAGGTTACGTTAGGTTAGTTTTTTTTTTCCCGGGTTCGAGTTCCCCCCAAAAAAAAGTTAGCCCCGCGGCGGAAGGGAAGTGCAATTTCCCCCCCCCCCCCCCAAAAAAAAAGTTAGGTTAGGTTAAAAAAAAAAACCAAAAAAGGTTAGGTTAGGTTAGGTTAGGTTAGGTTAGGTTAGGTTTTTTTTTTTTTTTTTTTTTTTTTTAAGTGTTCCTCAGACATGGTGGTCCGAGACTTTGGTTTTACGTTTTAAGTTTGTTATTGCATTTGATTGTTTAAAAAAAAAGAAAATATAGCGTTTGTTGTTTTAATTACTGTTGCCGCCTACCATATTCTACGAGCAATGCTTCTTGCGGAATTGGCGCGGTTTAAAATAGGCTTCTCTTCCATTTTCGTTGTTACCTCTAAGCTGTGAGAAAATACACACGTCATACTAAAAAGACAACTTTTATTTTTCAAAATCAAGAAAAACCCTGATATAAGGAGACTTTCCATAACATGGTCCTACGAGCCGAATACCCAGGATACGAGGGAAGTGATCAGTGATTGTTTTAGGAAATTAACCCAATACTCTTTATTCTCAGGTTACTAGTGCATACCACTGTACAGTTTTCATGTAATCCCTAAGCAGAAACAAGGTTTGTGTGTTGTAATCAGCACATTTATTAATTGTGAGTACGTTTCATTAGCCTAGGCATGGTATGTATTAGATTATTTTGACAAGAAAAATAGTTGTATTGTAATTTACCGGTAACCTCAAAATTAATTTCTCCAACACGTTTCACATTTGCATTTGCACAAAGTTTTGTCAAAAATCATTCAAATTAGTCTATTGGTTGTTATTTACATAAATAAGCAATAGCCTAGAACCCGTTCAAGTACTTATTTTGTAGAATTAGCTTCATTTTAGTCAATATTTTGCAAAATACAACTTGTCATTTTATTGTAAAATTGTTAAAAAGTTGACACTTAGTTTTGCATTTTTTGGTCTAAAATTCTAAAAACAAATTGTAATTCAATACCAAAATTATAAAGTACAGCTTTCCTTTGCCTTATTTGTTATATTACATGATTGTAAATGATATATTCACTTGAGTATTTTACCTCTGTAAATCATACCAATCACCCTTTGACATTGTGATTATTTTTGGTTCATTGTATAAATTTCAATTCCAGGAAGTAGGCTGCTCCTAAAGGCTCCCTATAATGTCTGAGAAAGAGGAAAAGGAACTTGTCAAGAAGAGATCCAGTTACAAGGGCCAATTAACTGCCTTTGTCAAGTTCATAAATGAATTGAGTGGTACATTGAGCCCGCAACAGGTGAATGAACTGCAGATACGAATAGGTAGAATAGAGAGTTTGTATGATAAATATGACGAAGTGCAATTAAGAATAGAATGTCTTGTCGATGATTTACCTGCACAAAGGTCAGAACGGGACGAGTTTGAGTCCATATATTTTATGTCACTTGCCAAGGCACAAGATATTCTATCTTGCAATCCAAAGTCTCCAAAAAGTGAAACATTAGAAAGCCCTCGAGCAAGCAACCACAAGCTAGTTAAGTTGCCTACCATTAATTTACCCAAATTTCATGGTTCTTATGATAATTGGCTCGAGTTTCATGACACGTTTTCTAGTCTTATACATTCGAACGACGAAATGGATAAAATAAATAAGTTTCATTACCTCAGAGCCTCACTGGAAGGCTCAGCTGCGGTGATCATACAGTCAATTGAATTTTCTGCAAGCAATTACTCCGTGGCCTGGCAGTTACTGTGCGACAGATATAATAATAAGCGTTTACTTATCCAAAACCATGTTACTAACTTGTTTAATGTAGACTCCATTAAAAGTGAGTCTTCTATTAGCCTAAAGCGGTTGATTGATCAGCTCAACAAAAGCCTACGTGCACTGGAATTGCTCGGTGAGCCCACCAAGCACTGGGACACTCTACTAATTCACGTCATGACTCGGAAACTTGATAATAAAACGTTCCGTGAATGGGAGGAGTGTAAGGGCCGTCTGGACAAGGAGAAGGCCATAACATTGGCAGTCTTTCTAGAATTTGTTCGCGATCGTGCTGATCTGTTAGAAACGCTGGAATTGTCACGCGGTAATGTATCAAACCAGCCCCCTAAAAGTATAAATAAGCTTAAAACTATGGTCTCAGTGGCTAGTCCACAATCGCAGGTAGTGTGTGAGGATAATAATAATAATGTTTCGCCTATCAAGCCATGTCCGAAATGCACGGGTGACCATCATTTGGTAACATGTCCTCAGTTTCTCGGCCTCAGCAACGAGCAGAGATTAGAGTTAGTCCCAAAGTTTAAGGTGTGTTACAACTGTTTTCGCACTGGTCATTACTCGAACCGCTGCAAAAAGAACGGTTGTAAGATATGTAAGCGCAAGCACAACACCTTGATTCATGTTGCTGATCCTAAAAAGCCGGTTAATTCTGTTTCGGTAAATGTAGGCGACGGCGACGGCAGCGGCGTCAAGCCGCACTCGACTGCCCCGTCTCATGATCAGACACCTACACCTGCTAGCTTGACATTGACCACCTATTGTGTGGATACGCCCGTAGAAGCGCAACAAGACGTTTTACTATCGACTGCTCTGGTAAAGGTAATGGATGTGAATGGTCGCGAGCGCATTGTTCGCGCGCTGCTAGATTGTGCCAGTTCATCTTGTATAATTACAGAAAAAATGTGTCAATCATTAAATTTACCCTATGTAGATATTGATAAACCGATATTCGGTATTAATAAAACTCAAACAAATACTACAAAAATGTGCCGAGTCTTAATAAACTCATTGAGTGAGATTTATTCTCAAAACCTACTCTGCTACGTTCTGCCGTCAATCACTGATGATGTACCTTGCCATTCAATTAATATTTCGCACTTAAACTTACCTGATGATATTGCCCTCGCCGATCCTCAATTTTACAAGTCGTCTGAAATAGACATGATAATCGGTAGTAATGTATTTTGGGAACTACTTGGGTCGCGTAAGATTAGTTTAGGAGCTAATAACCCGATTCTCTGGGAAACCCGACTTGGTTGGTTGGTTTCAGGTCCCATTAGTGGAGGCCATGGATCGTCTCCTATTAAATGCAACTTCACGAAAGTAGGTATTGATCATGATAATGACTTCGGAAATGATGACGTTCAAACTATGTTATCTCGGTTTTGGCAACTAGATGAGGTTGGCCCTAAGTCCTCATTTTCCGAAGAGGAACGATTGTGTGAAGAACACTTCGTCCAAAATACGACCCGTCTGCAAGACGGTCGCTTCTGCGTCAGAATACCGTTAAAACAGTCTCGTAAAGCTTTAGGTGATTCATTGCAACGAGCGAAGCGTTGCCTTCTCTCATTAGAGCGCAGGTTCAACAGTCAACCGACCTTTCGCGATAGGTACGTCAACTTCATGGCTGAGTATCTTTCACTTGGTCATATGTCGGAGTGTGAGCTAAATTCCAATCCTACTCCGTACTTCATTCCACATCATGGGGTATTGAATGAAAATAGTACTACTACTAAGTTAAGAGTCGTCTTTAACGCTAGCAGTCCCTCGACATCAGGCATCTCTTTAAATGAAACTCAGATGGTAGGACCTACGGTTCAAGATGACCTACTGTCAATACTTCTCCGATTTAGATTTTATAAATACGTCATAATTGCTGATGTGGAGAAAATGTACAGGCAAGTGACTGTGCATCCTGCGGACAGACACCTGCAGCAAATCGTCTGGCGCGAATCTGTAGACACTAAAATCAAGATGTACCAGCTCAATACTGTCACTTATGGTTGTTCAAGTGCCAGTTATCTCGCAACAAGGTGTTTGAAGCAAGTAGGTCTTGAATGCAGTGATAAGCAGATATCTGAGATTATCATTCATGACTTTTACGTCGACGACTTATTGACGGGATCCGATTCAGCTCAGGAGGCGCTGGATATAAAGAACAAGGTAACCGCTGAGCTTGCTTCAGCTGGAATGCCTCTTCGTAAGTGGAGATCCAACAATCCCCAGCTTATTTGTCCGTCCGCAGCCGATTCGTCTCTAAATTTAAATATTGGGTCGATGGAGCCCAGCAAGACGTTAGGCATAGGATGGCAAACAGACACAGATGAGCTTTGTGTTAAAATTGATTCTTCAATTTCAAGGGAATCAACGAAACGAGGATTGCTTTCTGTAATCGCGCAAATATTCGACCCCATGGGTTTGGTTTCCCCTTGTGTCATTTCAATGAAGATTTTGATGCAAAAATTATGGGTGCATAAATTGTCATGGGATGAGCCATTACCATTGGAGGTTGCCAAATCTTGGCTTGATATTGTTAAAAATCTACCGGAATTAAATAATTTGCGCATTCCTCGTCTTGTTGTTTGCGATGCCTATAACTCCTTGGAATTTCATATATTTTGTGACGCGTCGCAGAGCGCTTATGGCGCCTGCCTTTATGTGAAAAGTGAGAACGCTTGCGGTGAGGCAATAGTTAAGTTGCTTTTGGCTAAAAGCAAGGTAGCTCCTTTAAAGCCAACCACGATCCCCAGACTCGAGCTGTGTGGAGCTCTAGTGGCTGTACGTCTGTTTGAAAAGGCGATGTCATCGCTTCGTGTAAAAATCAGACGTACCACTTTCTGGACAGATTCTACGATCGTGTTAGGATGGCTCAAAATGCTACCTAATAAGCTTCAGCCATTTGTTCGCAATCGTGCGGTTGAAATCTTGGAGAAAACTGAGAATTGTGCCTGGAGACATGTTCCCACAGACGAAAATCCTGCTGATCATATTTCACGCGGCGTTGATGTTAGCGTGTTACAGGATTTGGATTTGTGGTGGTCAGGTCCTAACAGCTTCGTCAACATTTTTGGACCCGATGGTCTAAGGAGTATATAAGCGAGTTGCAGCAACGAGTCAAATGGAATACAACCAAGTCGTCCTTAGAGGTCAATACCATGGTAGTTGTTAAAGAAGATAATCTTCCACCATTGAAATGGAGACTTGGCCGCATCGTCGCTGTCTACCCTGGTAAAGCTGATGGGATTAATCGCGTGGCCGACATCAGAATTGGTAGTGGTGGTACAGTCAGAAGATCCTTCAGTAAAATTTGTCCACTTCCTAATGGTTGTTGAAAGACAAGCTTTCAACGTCCGGGGGCATGTTGCCGCCTACCATATTCTACGAGCAATGCTTCTTGCGGAATTGGCGCGGTTTAAAATAGGCTTCTCTTCCATTTTCGTTGTTACCTCTAAGCTGTGAGAAAATACACACGTCATACTAAAAAGACAACTTTTATTTTTCAAAATCAAGAAAAACCCTGATATAAGGAGACTTTCCATAACAATTACTTTTATAATAAAGTCGATTTTACTGTGCTATTTTTCTATTTTTATTTAGTTACTCTTTGATTTTACTATTTACTTTACTGTGTGATATTACCATAACAAATTTCTGCTTTGTAATTTTACCATGCAATTTATTTTTTATACTCTGGTTTAATAATAATTATGTTGCCATCTGGAATCCTAACTATTTCTATAAATTTTTTAAACTACTCAAATTTTACTTGTTTATTGGTTTTATTTACGTTATTCCATGTAGCTGTTTTTGAATATATCGTTTTAGAGATTAATGCTAGTTGTATTATATATTTATTATATAATTGCCAACAAGACTTATGTAACAAATGTTTTTTATGTTTTACTATTTAAATTACCTACTCTTTAGTGTTTCCCTAATTTTTTCCACCGAGTGCACGATTTTTCACCTCTCAGGGGTAAGCGGTGGGCCATGGTCAACATGGCCCAGGTCCGTTTACTTGGCCAGCTAATCATTTGTGCTCGTCGGCGTTCGTGCGGGGACCACCTTAACAGTGGTAAGCTACAGTGGCTCTAGCCAGTGCGTCCCACTTCCTCCTGATGGCACACTCAGGACTGAAGGCGCTATGATCTGCCTTTTCAGCCTTTGCGTGCAGGCAGTTGCAGCAGGAAGGGGTCGCACCGGCGAGCCAATCAGCGCACTCCGTCCTCATGTGGGGTCCCCCACAGTGGCTGCATTTAACGGTGGTCTCCGTGCAGAACCGTCGCCCATGGCCGTAGCCGAGACACAGCGAGCATTGCACAAGTGGTGACTGATCAGCCACTTTTACTCGCTGGAGGTCTATGACGACGGTTCCAGCACGGACCAGACGCTGCCAAACTGCGGGAGACACCCTCATGACCACGTGCTGTGTCTGGTTATTCCGGGTGTTCTTTTTATAAACTATTTCTATTTTATTTACAGTTTTATCTAAATCTTTTAATAGTTTTTCATTTTGGTTCCAGATTGAGTTTAGTATATCCTGGTCGGTGTTATAGGTAAAAACGTTTCTGAAGATCACCAATGGATTTTTATTTTTGACTTCTTCTACCGTCAGGTATTCTTCCGCACTCTTCAATCTTTCTTTAACTTGCTGTCTTTCCTCCTCGGTTTTGCAACCCACAATCACCTTCCTGTCCTTTGCTTTCCTGATCTTTTCTATGGCTATTCCTCCTTCCTTTGCCTTCACTGTATCTCTGATCTTCTTCATGTTCAGGTTAGGTTAGGTTAGGTTAGGTTAGGTTAGGTTAAGAGGTTGATTGGCATTGAAAACACGCGGTCGTGTTTTTCATGATTTATTGTTTTTGTGCCGAAATCGTGCGAAAGGTGTTTGAAATTGTTCAAGAGGCCCTTTTCAGGGCCCGGGGCGTGTCTGGGAGTAAAATCCCAGGCTTTTCATGTGTTTGTTGTGATTTTGTGTTCGAGTTTTACACATAACCTCAAAACTTGAAAAATCGCAACATTTTATGTTGTTTTTTGTGAGTGTTTTGTGCAGTCAGTGTCTGTGACGGTTTTTCGCCGTGATGGATGCAGCACAGGCGAGGTCTGGGACGGCTGCCGTGGTGGCTAGCGCGCGTGCCGACCAGACCCTAGTAGCATTTTTTGTAGGCAAACCGTTGGGCCTCAGTCCCTAAAGTGGTTGGCCAACGGTTAGGTTTGTCATCCCTAAAAATTGTAGGACCAACGGTAGAATTAACGTTGGGCCGACTTGTGGGGCCAACTAGTATTAACCAACAAAAGGCCAACCAAAGATAATACAGTAAATCCACGTAGGCTCTCCGTTGGGCCCTACTGTCGGGCCAACTACTTTTAGGGATGACAAACCTAACCATTTACTAACAAAACATTCTATCGTCGGTTAAGCGTAGAGATTACTCACAGAGGCCCTACTAAAGAATTCTACGTTGGCCCTACCTAATAAAGAATACTATATATCTACGTTGGCGCTACGTTGTTTACCTAACGTAGGCCCTACCTAACAAAGAATACCATATATCTACGTTGTTTTCTTACGTAGGCCCTACCTAAGAAAGAATACGTTGGCTTTACGTTATTTTCCTGACGAAGGCCCTACCAAAGAATGAATACGTTGGCCTTACGTTTGTTTTCTTATCGGAGGCCCAACAGTAGAATGAATACGTTGGCTTTATGTTTTTCTCCTTATGGAGGCCCTACCTAAGTAAGAATACCATTATCTACGTTGGCTTTACGTCGTTTTCCGTACGGAGGACCTACTAAAGAATAGATATCTACCTGCAACGTAGATATCCATTCTTTGGTAGGGCCTCCGTAAGAAAAACGACGTAAAGCCACCGTAGATAATGGTATTCTTACATAGGTAGGGCTTCCATAAGGAGAACAACATAAGCCAACGTATTCATTCTACTGTAGGACTTCTGATAGGAAAACAAACGTAAAGCCACCGTAGATATCCCTTCTTCGGTATGGTCTCTCCGTGTGAAACCCGACGTGAAGCCAACGTAGAAAAGGATTGAATCTGAAACACTAAAATAAAATACATTAAATATATTTAATTTTATATTTATTATTCATAAAATAGTAACTTCTTCTATATAGAGAAAATACAGAAAGAATTTTTAAGTAGGTACACATAATATTAATTAATTATTTAGAGCGCACATGTATGCACGTTAGTAAGTATTGTCACATAATTATTTAACCTTTTACAGCATAATTTTATTATTTTAATAATTAATTTCTTGTTTCATATAACAATGCGTCATTACGCACACTAAAAGATTATATACTAGAATAAGTATACATTGTTATGGTCACATGTAATGCACGCTAAAGAGCGTGGCATGGCCGTGGGACATCCTGTAGAAAGCTACAGGATGTCCCACGGCCATGCCACATGGAGGGAAAGTATGTTAAATAATGTATATAGAAAAATTTACTGAAAGAAGACTTTATTTTAATTTTAAAAACAATATAAACTGCATTCTAATAATTTTGAATAAGAATACAGTTTAAATTGTTTTTAAAATCAAAATAAAGTCTTCTTTCAGTAAATTTTTCTATCTACATTATTTAACATATTTTCTCTCCATGTGGCATGGCCGTGGGACACCCTGTATAACAGAAAACAATTTTAATTCAGATCCAAGTTACATAATTGTAAAATTTTAGGCTGACAATAAATAGTAATCAACCAAATGTTTCCCATTTTTGTCAATATATATTTCGATTTTATTTAGAGCTTCATGATTATCACATGGTAATGTTATCCCTTCTGGAAGAGACAGTTCAATTGCAGTGACAGGCCCAGAAGATCGAAGTCTTTGCAATATTTCATGCTGGGATATTTGCAGATCTTTTATGTCACTTTCAATACGAGCCAAGTGCTTTGCAATCACATCTAAAATAGAAAAAAAAATTAAGAACTAATAAACTAATAATTTTAAAAATACCTACTTTTGTAAAAAAATGTGTAGCAAAAAAAAATATAAAAAATTTCAAGTGAGAGTTAGGCCTCTCTCTCTAAAAGAACACCCTGTTACCACCCACTATACTATTAGACCAATCAGAATCTACAAGTTTTTAGTTTACTTATTCTTACCTAAAGCATGTGATTTATGTACAGTCAATTCATCTTGAATTGGTGTGAGAGTCAAATCCAGTGTACCTTAAAATAAAATTTTAATTAGGTTTTCATAGACTCAACATAATATTAAACACATAGCGTCAGAAATAAAAATTTAGAATTTATTGATTTATCCTTAGTTCGGCCCTGGATTATTGGATTTGGCTGCTGTCATTTGGCTGTTAGTTTCAGGCTCATGGATAGACAAAGTCATACCATGATGACCTTCGGATGATGCCATCATGTCTGAAAAAGTAAATCTGTCGTTAGGGTTAACGACAGATTTACTTATTCAGACATGATGGCACTGGTGACTTACAGTCAGAATTGGTAGCACCCAGGTGATCAGGCCCTCTGATTCATGGTACATCAATGGAAGAAAAACTATTGCTCGGTGTTGACCTCGACCCAGAAGTAGAAGATACATTAGACCGAGAGTTCGCTGCTACAACAGCTAGGTGCTTGCCTCTAGGTCTCTGGCTTATTTCTGATTGATCATCTAGAATTAACAAATGTCAATGAATATTTTATTTTAGTAATGTAATTATTACCCCCTGTATTTATACAATTTTGATGATGAAAATTAAAAAGAGACGTTTCTCTCTCTCTATACATGCTGACAAATAAGATCTATAACTATTCCAAATTTCAAGTCAGTAGTTTTAATAGTTTCTGAGATAATACGGTTTGTGACAGATAGACGGATACGACAGATTTACTTATTCAGGCATGATGGCACTATTAGGTACTTACAGTCAGCATCGGTAGCACCCAGGTGATCCGGCCCTTCAGGTGGTTTTGGGTACTGTAATTCAGTCTCTTCGTCTGAGTGACTGGTGGTATCACTGTCATATATTTTTTTTGTTTTGTAACGCCTCCTCACTTTGGATATAAGGTTACCGTCACTATTCACCTCAGAGTCATATTCAGCCTGTTTTGCTTTAGCAAAAGCTTTGCCCAGGTCATCTGAAATTATTGTAAAGAGTCAAAGTAGCTACTTATTACCTATAGGGTAATTTATTACCTCAAGTTGTAATATTGCAACAGGTTTACTAAGTTTATGTAGGTAGGTACCTGTTGTATAAAATACACGCCTAATACCGAACAAATTCCATGTTGTATCAGGCACAATTGAACCACTAAGGCACCTATTAAATTTTGTTGTCTTCGGTGGCCACATGCAATGTGTTTTTCGAGGAGTAATCCATTCATCCCTTATTACACTAATACCCTCGTCTTCGGTAAATTCTACCACACTGTACATTACCGTGGCTTGTCGTTCTGTTCTGGCATACCTACAAAAAATATTGGATAAATTATATCACAACCGATCGATGCTGTGTTTAGCAAAATGCAAGCATTGATCGGCTACACGTACGTAGGTATGTATTCATACCACAAAGAAAACTCAGGTCACAAAATTTTCTATCTAGAATTGAGAAGGCACTCACGTTTTGGAGAATTATTTCAATATTCGCTGTAGACTGGCTGGCGGCTGCTGCACAAAATGGCGAAACGGAAAACCTGACCTATAGAAAAGAGCGTCGTCTCTAGAGTAGGGATATTCGATATACATCGATGCATCGAAAACATCGATATTTACAATGCGATACATCGAATCGATCCGATGTTTTGAAATGCTTTCGATATACTCGATGTATTGATGTTTTTTCAATTTTTAGGAGAAAAACATCGAATCGATTATAACCAATTAATTTCATAAAAACTCAAGTTTGCCCCCTAAAATTTTTTTTCCTATTTGTTTATTTCAAAAAGAAAAGTTTTGTTATTCAATAGTGCACTGACAATATAATGTCGTTGCGGCCATCGTATACTAAAAATTATGTTGGCAGCACTGCACACGAGTCAGTGACAAAAAAAACTGTTTATGTCTTGTCGGCCGGCGAGCTTCTAGATCACCATCACCCCCATTTTCCACCGTAGGTATATGAATCGGATTCACACAGTTGTTATTTCTTAAAACTAAAACGTCTTCTATATTAATACTCATTCAAGTTAAACCGAAAATCATGCAAATCACAGCGGACACAAAGGACAGCTATATCATAGTATTCCGTTTTTTACCCTTTGGGTACGAAACCTTAAAAAAGTACTCGATGCTTACAAAGTATCGATGTTTTCACCCGATACATCGAATGACATCGATGTACGGTTCTGATGTATCGAATCGAAAAAAAAACATCGATGTTAATAATTCTTTTAATTAAAGTTCGAGTAATCGATTAATTTTGAATTAAGAAAAATCGATTCTTATTGTAGAGGTTAGAGAATTTTCGAAAATCGAGTTTGTTTGTTTGTTTGTTCGCAAATTACACCTAAACTACTGGACCAATTTCAATGAAACTTATACCATTCAGAAGCCCTATTTTGGGATTGAAACATAGGTAGGCTACCTATATTTTATTGAAATTAAAGACGTGGATTCTTAGATAGGTACAGCTTCACCTCCCTAAACCAAAAGCAGCCTTTGACACGAGGTACCTACCTAGGTACCTACATCGTATGTTGGTTGACAGATATTTTAGTGGAAAGTTTTGCACGCGTACCTAAGAAGTCGCGGGTATCAGCTAATCTTCACTATTTACGTACAATACGTTCAAGAAATCTAGGCCATCTAGGCAAATTATAGTATTATAGATAAATTATAGTTCAGACTAGGTAACATCATAGTTGTAACTTAGTCTGAAATCAATTGAGATAGGTAGGTAGGTACCTATAAATCGGCGGCGCTCGTAAAGTTATGTTCGAACAAACATACCTACCTAGTTTGTGTGTAAGAATGTTTTTTTTGAGCAAAACTTTCGAGCTGAAGATTGAATGAAATCTTCATGAAATTAGATAGGTAAAGGTAGGTCGACAAGTTATAGTATAAGTAACTATACCTATCAAAGGTTTGCTGGTAAGATTGTGAGTTAGATTAGCCAAGGATTGATATCGTGGTCGTAAATAGCTCTGCATTTCATCGACGTACCTGTACTTACCTGTCTAGGTACCTACCTACTTACCTAGTTGACCGAGCGAGCGAATGACTGGTAGGGCATAATTTGTAAGGGAATCGTGATTGTTTTCGGTTGGAATTATTGTACCTAGACAGGTGCCTACATAAAGACATACCTAGGTAGCTTGTAAAAAAATGTAGGTACCTAGGTAGGTTAGGTAGGTAGGTGGCATTTTCTTAATCATGTTTAGCCCACCCATATAATGTCCCATGTCTATATGTAATAAGTACAGGTACCTAGGTACCCTTTACTTATAATAAAATTAAGAGGTATACCTACCTACCTACAGGTACCTACTACTAGTAAAGTAAATCAAATCCAGAGATGGATTGAATAGGTAAATATCTACCTACCTATTGGACCTGTTCATGTTCATTATTATACCTACCTAGGTAGGTAAGGTCGGTGCGTCGAGACAAGGCGTGATTTTTCTGGAACAAATTATTTTCGATCTTATTTTAATTAGTTTACGACTGATATTCCTTTATTTCAACGGCGCCGCCGCGCCGCGCAGCCCTTGCCGGCGCGGCGCGGCCGCTCGTTCGATGATCGCCGCGAGTTCTACCTACCGTATACATGGGTAGGTACCTAACTATCTATCACTATTTACCACAATACGGTCAAACAATCTAGGCCATCTTTAGGCAACAATTCAATTCAATTCGATAAATTTTAGTTCTGACTACATACCTACCTACCTAGTTGTAAACTTAGTCCGAAATAATAAATTTATTGAGATAGGTACAAATCGGCGGTGGTAAAGTTATGCTCGAACAAACATTCCTACCTAGTTTATGTATGTATATGTACCTACCTACCTGGTTGGTTCATAGTAAAGATCTTCTGTTAGTATTTCAACCGAATATAGGTAGGTAGGTACCTACCACCTCGGTAAGGCATTTCTGTTGTTCAAAATCAAAACGTAGTAGGTAGGACGGTATTTCTAGGGAATTTGTAGGGAATCGTGATTGTTTTCGATTGGGATTTTACCAGAAAACTACAGCTGGTACTTGGTTGGCTCATAGTAAGGATTTTGTGTTATTATTCCAACCGAATACCTCGGTAGGGCATTTGTAGGGGAATCGTGATTGTTTTCAGTTGGGATTTTATCAGAAAACTACCGTTGGCACTTGGTTGGCTCATAGTAAAGAATTTGTGTTAGTATTCCAACTGAATTTCTCGGTAGGGCATTTGTAGGGGAATCGTGATTGTTTTCAGTTGGGATTTTATCAGAAAACTACCGTTGGCACTTGGTTGGCTCATAGTAAAGAATTTGTGTTAGTATTCCAACTGAATATCTCGGTAGGGCATTTGTAGGGGAATCGTGATTGTTTTCGGTTGGGGTTTTATCAGAAAACTACAGCTGGTACTTGGTTGGCTCATAGTAAGGATTTTGTGTTATTATTCCAACCGAATACCTCGGTAGGGCATTTGTAGGGGAATCGTGATTGTTTTCAGTTGGGATTTTATCAGAAAACTACCGTTGGCACTTGGTTGGCTCATAGTAAAGAATTTGTGTTAGTATTCCAACTGAATTTCTCGGTAGGGCATTTGTAGGGGAATCGTGATTGTTTTCAGTTGGGATTTTATCAGAAAACTACCGTTGGCACTTGGTTGGCTCATAGTAAAGAATTTGTGTTAGTATTCCAACTGAATATCTCGGTAGGGCATTTGTAGGGGAATCGTGATTGTTTTCGGTTGGGGTTTTATCAGAAAACTACAGCTGGTACTTGGTTGGCTCATAGTAAGGATTTTGTGTTATTATTCCAACCGAATACCTCGGTAGGGCATTTGTAGGGGAATCGTGATTGTTTTCAGTTGGGATTTTATCAGAAAACTACCGTTGGCACTTGGTTGGCTCATAGTAAAGAATTTGTGTTAGTATTCCAACCGAATACCTCGGTAGGGCATTTGTAGGGGAATCGTGATTGTTTTCGGTTGGGATTTTATCAGAAAACTACCGTTGGCACTTGGTTGGCTCATAGTAAAGAATTTGTGTTAGTATTCCAACTGAATTTCTCGGTAGGGCATTTGTAGGGGAATCGTGATTGTTTTCAGTTGGGATTTTATCAGAAAACTACGGTTGGCACTTGGTTGGCTCATAGTAAAGAATTTGTGTTAGTATTCCAACTGAATATCTCGGTAGGGCATTTGTAGGGAAATCGTGATTGTTTTCGGTTGGGGTTTTATCAGAAAACTACCGTTGGCACTTGGTTGGCTCATAGTAAAGAATTTGTGTTAGTATTCCAACCGAATACCTCGGTAGGGCATTTGTAGGAGAATCGTGATTGTTTTCAGTTGGGATTTTATCAGAAAACTACCGTTGGCACTTGGTTGGCTCAAAGTAAGGATTTTGTGTAGGTATTCCAACCGAATACCTCGGTAGGGCATTTGTAGGGGAATTGTGGATGATTTTGGTTGGGAATACAGTTGATTTATTACAGTTGGGCCAGCGTTGGCTTACTGTATAGAAATTTCGTCGGCAACCGAACCAAAAACATATGTTGGGCCATCATTGGATAGTCGTATGTATTTACGGTTGTTAAAACAACTATTATCAGTAGTTGGGCCAATGTTGGGAGATTGTTTAGAAATTGTCGTAATAAAATTTGAGTTGGCTGTTCGTTGGCTCGCTGTAGGCAATGTCACTACCACTTCCCAACGTGATCCCAACCGTTGGCAACCGTTGGCCAACACAAATTGCTACTAGGGGACTGGCGCCGCTGTGGCCGGGGTCTCCAAAGCGGGACCTACGGCGGCACCCAAGATGGGAAAAGGTGTGTCGGCGCCTGCGACGCGAACAAACGCGGCGGGCGCTGTGCGTGGGAGTGCGCGCCCGAAGGCGGCGCCCGCGGTGCAGGCCGGCGCTTCGCCCGGAGGGGGCGCGAGTGCATTACCGGTGCCCGCGGTGCGCGCTGGTGCGGCGGCGACGGCTGGAGTCGCCGCGACGAGGGCGGCGCCCGCAGTGGCTGCGCGAAGCCTTGTGCCGGTTGCTGTCGCGGCGACAACCGGTAGGTTGTGGCAGAAGCCGGTGCCAAAGCGGCACCACGAGTCTGACGACGACTCCGACGGGTCGTGGGACTCCGACTTGAACGTTGGGGCTCCGGTCGCCGACAAGGTGGCGCGCGTCACGACTCGTGCGTCTAGTGCTGCGCGCGGTAAGGTGCGCATGACGGCGGGCGAAGTGAAGGAGGCAAGGCGCTCCGACTTTATGCTTCGCGCTGAGCGCGATGTGGCCGACCTGACGGTCGAGTATCATCGTGCGACGGCGCCGAACGCATCTGCGTCGCGAGTGCCGGTTTCAACGGCGGAATTGGTAAGTAGGGCTACCAAAGCAATTACCTATATCGCGGAGGTGGGACGCAAGTCCAAAAATATAAAGGGGGAGCTCCTCGGAGGCTTGAAGCTTGCGACTGCGTCCATCTCGGATGCAGTTGCAGAGCTTAGCAGCCGGACGACTGCTGAGGAGTCCCGCCTTTTAGCGGAGGAGAATGAACGGCTCCGTGCCGAGATGGCGGCGATGCGGCGCGACATGCAGCTCCTGAAGGAGGAGATGCAGGCGTTGCGCCGCACTGCGCCCGTCACTGACGCGGTGCGTGTAGATGAGGAGGGACGCAGCCGGTCGATCATGGAGCAGGTGGGCACCATGGTCAATGCCCGACTGGAGTCCTTTGAAAGTAGGCTTTTGCCGGAGCCGTGCCTGCGGCCGCCGCTCGCCGCCGCCAGGAACGTCTCGTATGCGGCCGCGGTCGGACGTCCTGCGCTGGCTCGAGCGGCGCCGGCGCCTTTGGCCGTGCCGGTGCGCGCTGTGCCGCCAGCACGGCCCACCGCACGATCTGTTGTGCGGACCGCTGCGGGTGCCGCGGTGCGGGCGGCGCCTCCCGCCCGTGTTGCCGCGCCGGTTGGGGTGAGAGTCGCGGCCCCCGCCGCCAGAGTAGCAAGGTCGGTAACGGCCCCGGTGCGTACCGTGCTGTCGGCCGGAGCTGCTGCGCGGGCGGCACCCACTACTGCGCGGGCTGCACCCGCTGCTGCGCGGGCTGCACCCGCTGCTCCGCCACGCGTGTCTGTGGCGCCTGCGGCGGTGGAGACGGTTGTCGTGGATGACGACATGGAGGAAGAAGTGGTTGTGGAGGGCCCTCGGCCCCGGCCTGCCGCGACTGCGGCGCAAGCCGAGGCCGAGTCGGCCCCCGCTCGCCGCCGTCGGCGAGGAGGTAGGAGGAGGAGGACGATGGCGGGGCGCCGTGTACCCGACGCGGAAAACGCGGGCAACGCCTCGTCTGCTGCGGCCGGAGGGCCGCGCGGGCCCGCCAGAGTGCCGCCGTCGGCGCTGCCGCCCAACCAGCTGGCCGCACGCAGGCTGCGTCCGGCGCGCTCGGCCGCCGTGGTGCTCACTCTGCAGCCCGCGGCGATAGAGCAGGGCGTGACTTACGCACGCGTTATTGCTGAGGCGCGGTCTAAGGTAGACCTCGCCTCCTTAGAAATTGACCGCGTGCAGTTCAAGGTATCAGCTACGGGGGCGCGCATGCTGGAGGTGGCGGGCGGCGGTGCCGCGGCCGGCGCGAAAGCGGACGCGCTAGCCCGCCGGCTTGCGGAGGAACTAAACGCGACAGAGGTGCGAATATCGAGGCCGGTGAAATCCGCAGAGCTGCGGATCTCCGGCTTCGATGAGTCGATTGCCGCGCCTGAGATTGCTGCGGCGGTGGCGAAAGTAGGCGCATGCGAGGTGACCGCCGTCACTTGCGGTGAGGTACGACACGATAGGTTTGGCTCGAGTGCGGCCTGGGTTCGATGCCCGGTGCTCGCCGCTCGGGCGATCCTTATGGCCGGTCGCCTTAAGGTTGGATGGGGGTCTGCACGGGTGGAGTTGCTTGAGACGCGGCCGCTCCGGTGCTTCAAGTGCCTGGAGCCGGGCCACACGCGCGCGCTCTGCCCGACGGAGGAGGACCGCAGCGACCAGTGCTATCGCTGCGGTGAGCCCGGCCACAAGGCCGGTGCCTGCCACGCCATGCCGCGCTGCACCTTGTGCGCGGCGGCGGGCAGGCCTGCGGAGCATCGGTGCGGCACCAAAGCGTGTGCGGCGCCGAAGAAGCGAGGAGTAGCAGTGGCGAGCGGCGGCCCTAGCGCCTCGTCGCAGCCCGAGCGCCCGACGCCCCCCGGTGCAGGGGCAGGGACAGCGGCGGCCGGCATGGACACGGCATCTTAGATGGCCGTCAGCAGATTTATGCAGGTCAATCTTAACCACTGCGCTCGAGCCCAGGACCTGCTGGTTCAGAGCCTAGCGCAGTGGCAGATACAGGTGGCGATTGTCGCGGAGCCCTACCGGGTGCCGTCACGAGGAGGCTGGGTCGGTGATGATGGTGGCTCTGTTGCCATCGTCACTCGGACGGCTGCCGGAGCGCCGCCGCTGGAACGGGTGTCGAGGGGGCGCGGGTGGGTCGCCGGGGAGGTGGACGAGACTTTAATAGTCGCCGTCTACTTTTCCCCGAACGCCTCGCTTTCTCGCTTCGAGCGATACCTACGTGAGTTGGACACATTGGTCGCTAGTCGCCGCTCCCGTCACGTGCTTGTCGCAGGAGACCTCAACGCCAAGTCGGCGATGTGGGGCTCCTCTGTGACGAATGCGCGAGGAAGGGAGCTGGAAGACTGGGCTGTCGCAGGCGGGTTCACGGTGATGAACGTCGGGGGAGTCGACACGTGTGTGCGGCGAACTGGCGGCTCGATTGTTGATGTCACGTTTGCGACGTCTGCCCTCGCACGCCGCATCTCTGCGTGGGAGGTCTTGGAGGGAGTGGAGACGCTGTCGGATCACAGGTACGTACGATTCGATGTATCTGCTCTCTCCACTATCCCGATTGACCCGTGGCGTCCCCTGCCGGGTGACCCGCCTCGCTGGGCCCTGAGAAAGCTGGACCGCGAGCTCCTGCTTGAGGCTGCAGAGGTAGAGGCTTGGACGTCCAGGCCCACCGCTGTCGCAGCAGAGGTGGACGTGGAGGAGGAGGCCGAGTGGCTTCGCCTGGCGCTTTCACGCGCGTGCGATGCAGCCATGCCTCGGCTTAGGTGCCAAGCTCCTTGGCGCCATTTGTATTGGTGGTCGGCGGAGATTGCGGCGCTGCGTGCCGATGCTGCTCGCGCGAGGCGCGCGTACACACGCAGCCGCCGCCGCAGTCATCGTGATCTGGAGGAGGAGGACCGTCTATACGCGGTGTACAGGGTGTGCGTTGAGGCCTTGTCCTCTGCCATAGGTGCGGCCAAGGATGCGAGCTACGAGGAGTTCCTCAGCTCACTTGACGCAGACCCGTGGGGACGCCCGTACCGGATGGTGCGGGACAAGCTCCGGCCGTGGGCACCGCCGCTCACTCGGAGCTTGCAGCCGGAGCTGGTGGACCGGGTGGTCTCCGCTCTGTTCCCGCCCGCGGATGACTTGCTCCCCCCGCCGATGGCGAGACCGCTTGGCATGGGAGCTGTCGAGGAGGATGACGACGGTGAGGTACCGGAGGTGACAGAGGTGGAACTAGGAGTTGCGCTTCTTCGACTACGTGGTCGCAGAAAGGCTCCAGGTTTGGATGGAGTTCCGGGGTGTGCGGTGGTCATCGCACTCGACCCTCTCGAGGAGAGATTCAGGGCGCTGCTCACTGCGTGTCTTGTACAGGGCCTATTTCCTCGTCAGTGGAAGGCAGGGAAACTGGTCCTGCTAAAGAAGGACGGCCGACCGGAGGACTCTCCATCCGCCTATCGTCCGCTGGTGCTGCTGGATGAGGCGGGCAAGCTCTTCGAGCGCGTCTTGGTCGCCCGCCTCGTGCGGCACATGGAGGATGTAGGACCGGACCTCTCCGATGCCCAGTACGGGTTCCGGCGTGCCCACTCTACCATCGACGCGATCCGTAAGGTGAAGGTCATGGCGGAGGAGGCGATCGCGGGACGGGAGGTGTTGTTGGCTGTTTCGCTTGATATATCGAACGCCTTCAACTCTCTTCCATGGACCTGTGTTGAGGAGGCACTTAGGTATCACGGCTTCCCGGGTTACTTGCGCCGGATTATCGGTGCCTATCTCTCTGAGAGAGAGGTCCGGTACCCGGCGCGTCTAGCCTGGGAAGTAAAACCTATGACGCGCGGTGTTCCACAGGGCTCGGCCCTAGGACCTACCCTGTGGAACATCGGGTACGATTGGGTTTTGCGGGGCGCGCTGCCGGAAGGCGTGAGCGTGACGTGCTACGCGGATGACACGCTGGTCACTGCCCGAGGCACTAGCTTCGACGATGCGGCTGCGCGTGCGACGGAGGGCGTGCAGTGTGTGCTGGAGCGCATACGGCGACTGGGACTGAAGGTGGCGCTGCCGAAATGTGAGGCATTGTGCTTCCATGGTCCGCGACGGGCGCCGATGGCGGGTGCTCGTGTGATGGTGGATGGGGTGTGGATCGATGTCGGGCTAGCCATGCGCTACCTCGGCATCGTTCTGGATCCTCGCTTAACGTTCTGTGAGCATTTCCGTCGGCTGGTGCCGCGGCTCATGGCATCATGCGGTGCCTTGAGCAGATTGCTACCGAACGTCGGAGGGCCCAACGCACCTTGTCGAAGGCTGTATGTGCAGGTGGTGCGGTCGATGGCCCTGTATGGGGCGCCCGTGTGGGAGGACGCGCTGGGTCGAGCGAATAAGGCTCTCCTGCGTCGTCCACAGAGGGTGATGTGCCTCAGGGTGGTGCACGGCTACCGCACCATCTCCTTTGAGGCGGCGTGTGTGTTGGCGGCCTGCCTTCCTTGGGAGTTGGACGCCCGTGTGCTCACTGCGGTCTACGACCGAGTCGTTGAGCATCGGTCGACAGGCGAGCCACTTCCAAGGGAGGGTATGTTGCGCTGGCGTAGGAAAGCGCGCAGGCGCCTTCTTCTGCGCTGGATGCGCGCGCTGGAGGAACCTTCTGCCGGCCATGACACGATTGATGCGGTGCGGCCGGTTCTCGAGAGGTGGGTGACGAGGAGGCATGGGGTCCTCTCTTTCCACCTTACGCAGATTCTTTCGGGGCACGGATGCTTTGGGAGGTATCTTTGGAGGGTGGCAGGGGCGGAGCCCACGCCCGAGTGTCACCATTGCGGGAGTGCCGAAGATACGGCTCGCCACACGCTGGCGGAGTGCTCGGCTTGGGCAGTGGAGAGAGCGGAGCTAGTCGCAGTGGTCGGGGCGGATCTTTCGCTGCCGAGCATTGTGCGCTCCATTGTCCACAGGGAGGATGCCTGGAACGCGCTTGCCGAGTTCGCGGAGGTGGTGATGGCCGCCAAGGAAGACGCCGAGAGACTGCGAGAGCGCGATCCTCAGGCGCGCCTTGGCAGGCGAGTGCGCAGGCGGCCCGGGACGGGTGTCGACCGCCAGTCGGCGGAGAACCGTCGAGTTCCGTAAGTGAACTCATATGAGAGGGATGGATGAATGAGGCGTGCGACTTGCACGCCTGCATGACTGATTGTGTGTTTGGGCCATGTAGCCATAAGGGGAGAGTGAGAATAGAAGGGGATTGGAGTGGGGCGATGCGATGCGCATATCACGAGCACATTCGTGCGAGTGTAGCGCCGCCGCCCAATTCGATGCATTTTGCATTGCCGAGAGATATATTCTGAATGAGGGGTGGCGCATGCGTGATGCGGGAGGAGAGCGCCACTCAGTCTGACAGGGATTAACGACGAATGTGGGCCGTGATGCCATAAGGTGTGTGTATTCTTCGGGCGTGAAGTCCCTAGGGGAGGACCTCACCGCTCGAAGAGATTCCTCTTCAAGGGCTCCGTTACAGTGTCATGTGTTCCTGACAGGCGACGGAGGTGGGCCGTGGGGCCGAGGGCTATGAAGCCATAAGGGGGATGTATGAGTATACAAGGAGATCAGAGTGGAGGAATGGGGCGGGGTGATGCGCGTAACACTTGCATGTTTGTGCGAGTGCAGCGCCCCCGTCTAATGCTGGCGCAACAGTGTTGCTTATGCCACGTGGAGGAGATCAGAGTGAATGAGGGACGGCGCATGTGAAATGCTGCCGTTCAGTATGAGAGGTATTCGCCAGTCGAGTCGCGGATGGCTTTAGTTCCCGTGGCCCGGCGTGAATGGCGCGAGAGGGACACCGGTGAGGTTTTAGTTTGGGTATTCTGCTTCGGCGGCGAGTCCCACATAATTCCGGTCTCCCCAGACCGGTCTACTCGTAAATGAGTTTCCTCACCGAAAAAAAAAAAAAAAAAAAAAAAAAAAAAAAAAAGGTTAGGTTGGGGTGCTAGGCCGGGTAACCTCCACGCGGTGCACCCTGGAAACACCATGAAACACGCCCGCAGAGTACTGTGGACGTGTTTCATGGTGGCCAGTAACCCGGCACGGTGGGCCTCTCCGCGTGTCCCTCTGATAAGCAGAGGGCACTGCGCGATGAGGCAGGGTAGACTTCGGTCTACCCAGGTGGGTCCGGGCCCCCTTGTTTGGTGGCCCGGACGACGGGGGCCTTAGGCCCCCGAGCGGGAAAGAGCGCGCGGGACGACGCGGAACTGTCCCGCGCGCGACGCATGGTGGCGAATGGCGGGACCGCATTAGAGCACCGGCCCCGCATTGCAGACATTCGCCACCAGCGGACGGGAACGGCCGAGCCGCTTGCCGTTCCCAGGCCCCACCCTGCAAGGGGAGGGGCGTGCGGGCCCCGCTGTAATGGCGGGCTTCGTCGGCGGGGGACTGGACGTAAAGGCTCTGCCGGTTTCCCAGTCCCCCCCCACTAAGACGACGCAGGAGCGCCGCTGGGTTTTTAGTGGGTATACCGGCCTGACGGGAGGCCGGGGAGTCCCACATACCTCCCTTCATGCTCTCTAGTGGAGGGGGGATGCGTCATGCATTTTCCCAGCGCAAAAAAAAAAAAAAAAAAAAAAAAAAAAAAAGGTTAGGTTAGGTTAGGTTGGGGTGCTAGGCCGGGTAACCTCCACGCGGTGCACCCTGGAAACACCATGAAACACGCCCACGGAGTACTGTGGACGTGTTTCATGGTGGCCAGTAACCCGGCACGGTGGGCCTCTCCGCGTGTCCCTCTGATAAGCAGAGGGCACTGCGCGATGAGGCAGGGTAGACTTCGGTCTACCCAGGTGGGTCCGGGCCCCCTTGTTTGGTGGCCCGGACGACGGGGGCCTTAGGCCCCCGAGCGGGGGAGAGCGCGCGGGACGACGCGGAACTGTCCCGCGCCGTTCTGACGCATGGTGGCGAATGGCGGGACCGCAGTAGAGCACCGGCCCCGCATAGCAGACATTCGCCACCAGCGGACGGGAACGGCCGAGCCGCTTGCCGTTCCCAGGCCCCACCCTGCAAGGGGAGGGGCGTGCGGGCCCCGCTGTAATGGCGGGCTTTGTCGGCGGGGGACTGGACGTAAAGGCTCTGCCGGTTTCCCAGTCCCCCCCCACTAAGACGACGCAGGAGCGCCGCTGGGTTTTTAGTGGGTATACCGGCCTTGTGAGGGGGCCGGGGAGTCCCACATACCCCCCTTCATGCTCTCTAGTGGAGGGGGGATGCGTCATGCATTTTCCCAGCGCAAAAAAAAAAAAAAAAAAAAAGGTTAGGTTAGGTTAGGTTAGGTTAGGTTAGGTTAGGTTAGGTTAGGTTAGGTTAGGTTAGGTTAGGTTAGGTTAGGTTAGGTTAGGTTAGGTTAGGTTAGGTTTTTTTTTTTTTTTTTTTTTTTTTTTTATCGTTCCCCTAACAAGTATGTGTCAAGGATTTTTTTAACTTTTATTTTAATTTTCTTTATCTCATATAATTTGGCTCTTACAGTACAATTACAATTACAGTACAATGTGCTTATTCTAGGTGCTTTTGATTTTTATGTCTAATTTTCTTTTACATGTTCTATTTTCACATTTTACATTTAACTTTACAGATTTTTATGCTGGTTTTATATATATGTATCAATATATATATACAACAAGACTTATCTAACTGCTTTTATTTCTTACAATTACCTTATTTGCTACTTTTACACAATATGAAATGAACTTATCTCTACTACTTTTATTGACTATAAGACTATTTACATTTTCTGCCGTTATTTCTATATCTAGTTCATTTTCAAGGTCGTATCTCTCTTTACTATAAGCAGGGCATTCAAGTAGAATGTGTACAATGGTCTCGTGTTGGTCAGGCTCACAGATGCACGCTGGGCCTTCCTTTAATTTGAATCGACTCAAATAATCGGAAAACCCACCGTGCCCTGTCATAATCTGTGTCAGTACTCCAGTCGGGGTTATCTGTCTGACAGTCTTGAATGCTTTGATAGCGTCAGGGAAGAAAAGTTTCGTCACAGCCGCGGTTTCACCTGTCACATACCTCCGATTCCATTTCTGGAGCGACTCCGTTCGAATTTGTCGCTTCACAAATGAGATCGGGCATCGCTCGTAGTGTGGTCTCGTTTTTATTTTTATTGCTGCGTCTTTCGCCAACTGGTCTGCTCTCTCATTTCCATCAAGGCCTGCGTGTGCCTTGATCCAGAACAGGGAAACTTCCTTGTTCTGGTCTTTGCTGGCTTTCAGGTTTTTACGAATCTCTACCGTCAAGGGATGGATAGAGCCCCAGTTGATTATGGCTTCTAGCGAGGATCTTGAGTCACTGTATATGCCAAACGTCATTTCTGAGCTCTTCAGGATCTCGTGCGTAGCCTCACAGATGGCCAACAATTCAGCCTGGTAGACCGTGCAGTCAGACGCCAGTTTAAATTTTCGGGACTTGGTTTCGGCTTCACCGTTCCATAAGGATAGTGCTGCCCCAACCTTGCCTTCAATTTTACTACCGTCTGTAAAGATCCGCACAGCTTGATTGCTGTGGGTGTTGACTTGTTCTTGGTCTACCAGGCATGTGAATTTCAGGTCTATGTGTTCTGATGGGTGTGGTGTTTCGGCGAATGGCGTCATTTTCTCAACTTCTCTGTCTCCTTGCTCCGGCGAGGGCACCCCCCTCCGTGCCCTGTACAGTGCAGCTGCTTCGTGTACTCGAAGGTCGAGAGGGAGTATTCCAGCCAGGACCAGAGCAGAGTTTAGAGAAACCGTTCGGTACGCTCTACACAGTTTCTGCGCAAATCCCCTCTGCACGACGTTCAGTTGTTTCTGAACACACAATTTGTTGGCTGCTGGTTCCCAGACGCTGGCTGCATATAATATGACCGGTTCGACCACAGCTGTGTAAATAGTCCGGATAATATCGGGATGGAGGCCCCAGCTGATTCTTGCGGCTCGCGATAGACGCTTATAAAGGCCCAGTGCCTTTACGCAAACACTGCTGACGTGGTTGTTGAACGTCAGTTTGTCGTCTATCACGAGCCCCAAGATCTTAAACTCTCTAGACATAGCAATGTCTACCCCGCCCATGCTCAGGTGTGGGGTATCGTATTTGATTTTTCGGGTTATAACCATGGCGTTTGTTTTGTGCGGTGCAAATTTTAACTTATTTCTGATACCCCACTCCTGAACATGTGCGAGGGCGGCATTTGCTCGTCGTTGGACCTCCATCGCTGTGTCCCCATCAAAAACCAGTATGACGTCATCGGCGAAGGCCTGAATATAGTCACCGCGATGTTCCAGGCTCTTTAGCAGTGGATCGAGGAGTAGATTCCAAAGAATCGGCCCCCCGATCGATCCCTGGACACAACCTTTGGTAGTTGCCCTTGTGACCTCTTCGCCCGCGTACCTCACTGTCACTTTTCGGTTTTCTAGGTAGCTATCAATCATTCGCCTTACATTTATGGGACACCTCTCCTCTGCCAGCCTCACTCTTATTGCCGGCCACCATGCACTATCGAAGGCCCCCTCTATGTCCAAAGACACTATTGTTATAAGTTTCTTTTGTTCCAGCTTTCCGCGTATGTAGTGTATTAGGACATAGAGGGAGTCTTCCGTGCTCTTTCGGGGCATAAACCCGTACTGGTGGGGGCTCAACACTGGAAGAATATGCCATTTGATTCTAGCTACTACCATCTTTTCGAGGATTTTCCCCATGACCGGTAGTAAACCTATGGGCCTATATGACTTTGGGTCCGTGTACGTAACTTTCCCAGGTTTCCTTAAGATTACGACCGTAGCCATTTTCCAAATGATCGGGAAGTGACTCAACTCCAGGCATTTATTTGCCAACAGAAGATATAGTTTGGGGTCTTGGGTTATGGCGTGCTTGCAAATGTCTGCGGTAAGACCGTCCGAGCCCGGGGCTTTCTTAGGATTAAAGCTACCTACAGCGTGTTTGAGCTCTTCAGTGGTGAACGGCGGGTCATGGTTCCCATCATGCTCCTGTTCGTTTACTTGATCGGCCTCTATTCTTGTTTTCAGATGTTCGGCACTGTCATCCTCCTTTCCGTCCTCCGGGTAAAATGTTTCAGCCAGTAAGTTTGCAGATTCCCTTTGGTCCAGCACTTTTCCTTCCTTTACCAGGGGTAGGTCTTCTTGCCTCTTGGTTGTCCTGCTTATAACCCTATAAATTCCTTCCCACAATCCTTCTCTTTCTTGTCTCCCACAGAACTCTTTCCAACTTTGTGTCTGGGCTAATTTAGCTTGGTGTTCATAATTTTCTTTTTGTTGCAGGTACTCTCGGACGACCTTCTCTCTACGGACCGGCGCTGCCCACCTGATCCTTCGCTTCATGGTGGCGACTCGTTTCTTCAGCTTCTCAAGATCTTCGGACCACCACGGCAGGGTAAGTTTACTATTTCTTTTTATTTTTGGAATGCTTTTGTTACTTGCTTGTATTATAATATCTATATATGACTCTACTTTATTTTCTAATTCTAATTTATTTCTAATATTCTCAATGTTTTCACTATTAAATTCATTCTCTTCTAACAATTGGGCCAGTTTCTCATGAAACTGGTTCCAATCTGCTTTTTTGCTATTGTATATTCTGGTTGTTCTGCTGATGCTTACCCCTTTTGCTTTTGTTAGTCTAAGCTTAAATGTGATCGCGTTGTGGTCCGAGCTTGTCATATCTGTGCTTACCGTCCAGTCCTCCACCAGATTTAGGATCTCCGTTTTACAGATCGTGATATCGACATGGCTGGTGAGTCGTTTGTTTCCCCTTATTGTGTCGAATGTTGGGGTGTCCCCTTCATTAAGTACCTGCATGCCCATCTCTCCTATTACTCCTGCCATTTCTTCACCCCTTCTGTCTACTACCTCGCTTCCCCACCATGTGCTCTTTGCGTTTGCGTCACCTCCCATTATTATTTTAGATGTCTTAGCGGTTTGCTCTATCTTCTTCAGTTGCTCCAGGTATGGCTCTATTTCTTGTGGCTCCGGCTCGAGGTAGAATGAGACCACTACTATCTCCCATGCACATGTTCTTATTTTTACCACTACGATGTTGGTCGTGGTAATGTCCGGACATTGGATGACGTCCAATTCATCATCAAATACTGCGATTGCTGCCTTTATGGTTCCGTCACCTTGGTTTGTGCATTGGAAGATACGCACCCCGTTGTAGTCTCTCATTCTACCCAGAGCCCCCACATATGGCTCTTGAATCAGCGCGAAGGCTGCTTTCTGTTTGGTGGCCTCTAGCAATAGTTCTTGTGTCGCCAGGTTTTTCCTTTGCAGGTTTGCTTGTATTCCCACGTAGGCCTTCGCGCCATTTGGAGCAACCGTTATTCTGCCTGAGACCACTTTAGCAGTAATATGCTGTGGTGGCTCTAGCCAGTGCGTCCCACTTCCTTCGGATCGGGCATTCCTGGCTGAAGGCGCTGTGGTCAGTCTTGTCCATCTTGGCGTGAGAGCAGTTGCAGCATATTGGGGCCGCCTCGGCCAGCCAGTCCGCGCACTCACTCTTCACATGTGGTCCTCCGCAGTGGCTGCACTTCTCTACGGTCTCTTTACAGAAGCGCCTTCCATGTCCATATCCCAGGCAGATCGAACACTGGACCAGCGGCGACTGGTCTGCTACCTTCACCCTTTGGAGATCAATACGGACGGTCCCAGCCTGCACCATCCGCTGCCATACCCTCGGGGGGACTCTTAGAACGAAGTGGTTCGTGTGAGGGTTTCGCGTGCGCTTTTTATACGCTATTTCCACTTTGTTGTCTTCGTTTATCCCTTCGAGGATGTGCTTGTTTTGGTTCTTCAGGGCGCTGAGGACGTCTTCGTCACTGTTGTAGCTCAGCACATCCCTGAGGATTACCAGGGTTAGGTTAGGTTAGGTTAGGTTAGGTTTTTTTTTTTTTTTTTTTTTTTTTTTTTTTTTTTTTTAAGGTTTTTATTTGGTAGGTATTTTGGTTAGATTTATAAGTTCGTTTGTACATGGTTCGTTAGGAGTGAAGGTCGACGCTAATGGTATACATCTTCCTTCACTCCCAACATAAGTTTGTATGTATAGTTCGTTAGGGGTGAAGGTCGACGCTATTGGTATACATCTTGCTTCACCCCCAACATAAGTTTATATTAATCACATTAAATTAAACATTATAAGTAATACCTATCCATTACAACTTAAAATTAATAACATTCAATTAAACATAATAAACTATTACATGTTTATATGGTTTGTCTGTGCATGGTTTGTCAGGAGTGAAGGGAATGGCCCACGGTTTCAGAAGACAAGCTGTCCAGCGACTGTAACTTCGTCAAAATCAGATAAACATCATTTGAAGAGCGTAGGGAATGAGAATAGCTCCCAGTCCCAATGCTACCGTAAACTTCTTCCCTCGCTCCTAACATAAGTTTGTATTTATAGTTCGTTAGGGGTGAAGGTCGACGCTATTGGTATATATCTTGCCTCACCCCCAACATAAGTTTATATTAATCACATTAAGTTAGAAATTATAAGTAATACTTATCCATTAAAACTTAAATTTAATAACATTCAATTAAACATTATAAACTATTGCCCACTATTACAACCACTACCACTACACATTGCCTGTCACTGTCCCAATTTAAACATAATTATTGATTATTGATTGATACTACTAGCCTATCTCTGGTCGCAGCACTCGACCAGAGATAGGCTAGTAGTCATGGTTGTATTTCTGGTTAAAGTGTGGAGTGGGCGAGAAGTAGTCAAGTGATGTGCGCTAGTAGCGAGTAGTAGGCGGTGTGTTTGCTAAGAGGCATTCTGATATGGGGTGAAGTAAGTGACGAGTAGTGACGAGTTAGGCGACAAGTAGGCGACAATAAGCGACAAGTGGGCGAGTAGGCGGATAGGTGAGTAGGTGAGTAGTAGGCGAGCAGTGGCAATAGGTTGCAGACAGATGGACAGACAGTTCGTGAGTGGAGTTTCTTCTGCGTACGAGATTGATTTGGATGCAGGATATGCTACGGGTGTGAGTATGTGCAGCATTAGACGCCATAGTCAATTCGGGATGATGTTATGTGTTTGTTATAAATGAGTCGGGGGCAATGTTGTGAGGTGGCCCTGTGGCCCGTGTCTGCTGGAGTATTGTTGTGTTTCCTGTTGTGTTGAGTGCAGTTATGACAGTTTGTTTTACCAGTTTCGGACTTAACTTGGCAGTCTTTATATTCGTGGGATGTGGAGGAGCAGTGAGAGCAGATAGTGGCTGTGTTGCGACAGTGTTTCTTAGTGTGTCCAAACATTAAGCACTTATGACACTGCAGCAAGGGAATGTAGTTTTCAGCGTGGACTCTCTGGTGGTTGATATTTAAGTGTCCAGTGTTTGTTATAGAATTCAGGAGGGAGGGGGTAACTATGAATGTAGCGTTATATAGTTGGATGTTTCTGTTATTCTGTGTGAATTTAAGCTGGATATCTTCTGGTTTATTTAGATTCTGCCTTATACAATCGTTTTGCCTAATTAAGGTTTGTGTCAGGGTTTCTGATGGAATATCTTTAAAAATGCCTTTAACAATTACCATAGGCTTAAGGGTGGCAGCCGGTTTGGCGGTGATAGGGCTGTCACTGCCTATCTTGCTGAGGACGAGGTTGATCTGTTCCAGTTTGTCGAATTCTGCGGTAATAGTTTTGTTGGACGAATACCTGATGTTGGCCGGCGCGAAGTTGGTGTCTTCAAAGGAGATGTTCTCCCTCCAGGCCCGCAGGGTGTCTGCAGAGCTGTTGATGTCCTCCCCTTTATGTGCGATGATGAGGGCTGGTTTGAATGTAGGCCTGGGTCTCGCCGGAGTAGGGGACAGTAGAGGCTGTTCAGCGCTTGGTTGATTGGGAGATTGGGGGGGGCTGCTGCAGAGTTGAGTAGCGCTGTTAATGGTTTTCTTGAGGTCTTCGAGTTGTTTCTCCAAGGAGGTTTTGAGTTCTCCGACAGTCTTATCAATGGAAAGCAGAAGATCCTTTTGAATTGGATCAGAGGAGGGTGAGGATACTCCAGAGTTTGGTTCGGTCATTGATTGGTGGTCGATTAAGGAGATTAATGTTTTGGCTTCGATGTCCAATGATTTGCAGATTTCAATGGAGGTGGTTTTATTTGCTTTTGTTAGACTTTTGCCTTCAGTGAGTCTTGTTGTTATTTCTTTGGTGTCACAACTCACTTTCTTGAGGAATTTAATAATGATTCCTGTGATACCCTGTTGTTGTTGGGTCGTTGAGGGAGGGTCAGGGGTAATGAAAGTGGTCTCTCCTGTCTCAGGTAAGTGTAGAGAGAAATCCTCAAAGGAGTCTTCGTTTTGGTTGGGAGGAATCGGGGTGAGAGAGCGCACAGGGCCTGGGGGAGTATGGA
The DNA here is from genome assembly GCA_918843925.1 of Eulithis prunata. NCBI lineage: Eukaryota > Metazoa > Arthropoda > Insecta > Lepidoptera > Geometridae > Eulithis > Eulithis prunata. Next base: position 14,644 of record OU974014.1, on the reverse strand, counting down.
ACATGTCTCTGTTTTAATAATCAGTAGCCAATCAGTGGCATAAGATTTTTATAATTGCTAGTAGTGATCAATTGATAATGTGTAGAAGTGCGGTAGAATGATAGGAGGTAACTTTCCTGAGAGTTCTGGTAAATAGTGGGAAGAGTAGTAGGTACGTCACTTAACAAGAAGTAGGCAGTAAGTAGCTGACTATGCTTCCAGTGAAAGTAAGAGGTGGGCGAGAGGTGGGCGAGAGGTGGGCGAAAGGTAGTCTATAAGTGGCGAGCAAAGAAAAAGTCAGCAGAGATTGCCCACTACTCATATGATGTCTAGCCAGTGGGTGATTGATTCTGTAAATTACTTGCTGTTTCTAAAAGTCCGGTCCAGATAGGTGGTGAAGAAGAACAAACACAATCACTGCATCCAAAGGTGAGAACGCACTTAACACTCAAGATGAGGCACTAAATCACAGACACTTTAAAGAGTTGTTGAGAGGTGAACACGGCACTCGGCGCGAAGTAGGTGAGATGTAGCTGGACCTCTAGACAAAGTGTGAAGTTGACGAGAAGTAGACGATATAAAGGTAAGAGATAGTTGCACTTCTCGGTAGGAGAAGAAGTAGGCGATGTATAGTCTAGAGGTCGACTATAAGTGGAGAGCAGGAAAATGTCGACCGCACCCGGAAGCGGTCGGAGTGAGACTGTGGTTAGGTTAGGTTAGGTTAGGTTAGGTTAGGTTAGGTTAGGTTAGGTTAGGTTAGGTTAGGTTAGGTTAGGTTAGGTTTTTTTTTTTTTTTTTTTTTTTTTAAATCTATTACAAGTTTCTATAGGCATAAGCGCCCATACCCTTTTTTAGTTTTACATAATTTTTGTCACTTAAATAATTTAAATTATCACGTCTATTGCTCCGTTTTGGAGTACTCAAAATTTGTTACAATTATGAAAGCTTATTATAATTACAAATTGTTCTTAAATGTTCTATACCTAATACTGCTTACTTAACTTTTTCTACTATATTCTAAACATGCGATATAATAAAATTAATTATAATATATATAATATTTTTTTTTTTCTTTTTTTTATTATTTTTTTTTTTTTTTTTTTTTTTTTTTTTTTTTCTTGTTAGTTTCTTACTTTATCTAGTTACATGCTTATTATTAGACAGATTTGTTATAAAACTTATTTTTACATCATCTTTCGTCAGTTTATTTTGTGTCAGAGCTGTCGGGACAGTTACACGGTACTTTAAGTAGAGACTGCACTATCCCCGATCTATTGACCCGGTACTTCGCCTTCTCCGACTTCCAGCAAACTGTCCGCGACCACTAGGTTGCGACTGCGGATCGCCATGTTGATGTTATAGTCCTTTATTTGGCTTGACGTTGCTGACAATGCCCTTTGTATGAACCTAGCCGTTGCGTCATCCTCACAGCCAGCTGTGTAGTACACACAGCTGTGTGTGTGTCTTGTGATCGCCACGACTGCGTGAGAGACACTACTGTGTAGTTGTGTCTTCTTTTTGGCAGTCCTGACGATTATGACACTCTTGAAGGTGAGCCCCTGAGCCTCATGGATGGTATGGACCTGCGAACCTTCCACTTTGCCAAAGCCCAGATCGATCAACATTAGCTTCTCGGTCTGGGTGTGAACAAGATAGAGGGTGTTCGATTTTTTCGGGATCCGTGACTCGTCGTAGGTCTCTAGGCTTAAGGATCTCACTCTTGGCACTGCTGAGAATATGCCGCTGTAGATTTCGTTCAGCACATACGCTACGTCCAGGGGGTTTCTGCGCGTGCAGAGCAGCTCCTGTGTGATTTTGGTAGCCAGGTTCGGTCGGGTGTATTTCATGGCGAAGAGGTTGTCACGGTCTATGTAGGGTAGTTGGTTATAGTCTCCGAGGAGTAGGACTTCTGCGGCTCCTGTTAGTTTGGCTGCCATCACTACTGCCCCGAAGTGACTCATCAGGGCCTCGTCTATGATCACCCGGTTACAGACTCCGTCTCCCTTCTGTCCGTTTACCAACAACGAGGCCATGGTCCGCACTCTGGTGTTTACGGCTGTACCCATCTTGGGGGTCAACTTTTCCCTCATGTCACGTAACGCTTCTGTGGTTGCTGTTGTTACTATATCCTCGTCACTTTTGATGTTGTTTATTACCCATGTGGTTTTTCCACAACCCGGAACTCCGTTGATCCAGGTTATCTTTGGAGTCGCTTGGTGCTTAGAGGCGCCGCTGGTACCAATTCTTCCGGACAGGCTTTCTGCCATTTCCAGGATCCTTTCTTCCAGCATTACCTTCGTACACTTAGCAACTACCACGATGGGGTCGTTTTGGGGGGTTTTAAAGACAAGTCTTTCGACTTGCCGTGTCTTTTCTTCGTCGAGCGGCACAAACCCACTGGTGAGGTTGTACGCCGCCATGTACTGCCCTGCCACGTTCCCTCGCAGTACCCGAGATGTGTTGTTGTCGTACACCGCGGCGTCTGATTCTTCGAGTTCCATCTCCAGCTGTCTTTCGTTGCCCTTGATGAAGGTCTGCAAAATGGATTTGCAGGTTTCCTTTTTAACAACAAGTGTGGCTCTTAGAACAGCTTGGTACTCAAGGAATGCATTTGACAGATGGTCCGCTACGCTCTCCGGTTCAACGAGTTTCGCTGGCTCTACCAAACCCTTTTCTGCTTTTGTTCGGATTGAGGTGATGATTTTTTCACTTTTTTTGCGTGTTACATCCGTGGGTTTCCTCTCCGATGCTCGAGTTTTCTCGACTTTTCCTTTTGTTGGCCTCGACACGACATTGTGCAATGCACTAGAAAGCACCCCAGCTACCGTCTTCAAGACGTCTCTGGGCTGTTTTTCACGCTTTTGCTTTAGATGTTCTTGTTTGGCCTCTGCTGTTTTGTGTTGGAGACGTTCGGATCCACTCAGGTCTTCTGGATTTCCTATGGGATGGCCCCAACTGTCAATAGGTTGCGTTGCGGCTTCGATATCAGGTCGGTACGGTCTCAGGTGACTGAGATTTTGACCTCTGTCCTCGTATACCACTAACCTATGATTTTTGGAGGCCCGCACGACTCCCATGTAGTCTCTTGCTTCAGCTTTTTCGAAGGCGACTACCATAGCGTCCACGCTGATTTTCCTTGGTGGATTACTTTGGCCGTCTTCCTCTCTCCCGAAAGTGGAAAGCAACGAGCACGCCTGGGCGAATTCTGTAGCATCGTCGCCGGTTACGAATAGTGCTATGACTTTGTTTTTTATTCGCACTATACGACAGCGGTGATCTGCTATGGTAACTTCGGCCAATGCTTCAAAGATCTTTTTGCGCATTGTTGCTCTAAAGTTGCTTCCCTTCAGAAGAAGGGCGAGGCCGGGGGAGATGGTGACAGTGTTTCGTCGCCTGGCGTTGCAAAAGCATATGCCAAGCCTCTCTGTACTGTCGTCCATGAATGTTGCGACGCCTTTTATGGTTATGCCTGGTGTTCCTATTTCTCCGTTTTCGAGCAGGTGATATTGCATCGGGGTGGTTTGACTTTGTGTTTGCGTTGGGGCTAAGGAGGATTGTGTTGGTTGTGTTTGGGTTATTGGGACTGATTCTATATTTGTAGTGAGTGTTGAGTTCCTTTTGGCTGCTATTCGAATGCAGTTCTCCACGAACTTTAAGAAATGCGGTCTCATGCCGTCGTTTGAAACTACCCTACTTAGAACAGACTTTTCTAGCGCGGTGTTGAGCTGAAATTCCAGTTCCATTCGGGCTGCCGCAAAACGAGGGCACTCTAGTATTATGTGCCAAGTTGACTCACTGGTGTCGGGGTCGCACTCGCACTCGGGACCGATTTTTAACCTGAACCGGTGCAAGTACTCCGCCATGCCGCCGTGTCCTGTGAAGGCTTGCACATGTCGGGGTGTCAGTTTTGTTTTCCTCACTGTGCGGTACGCTTCGGCCGCATCTGGGAAGAAAATTTTCGTGACTGACCCTGTGCTGGAGGAAGTGTAACGGTCTTGCCATACACGTACTGTTTCCTCTCTGATCTTTTTCTTCACGTAGGACACTGGGACTTCACCGTAGTCTGGGCTACACGTTGACTCTAAGGCCGCTTTTTTCGCAAGTTCGTCTGCTCTCTCATTTCCGGTAGTTCCCGCATGCGCTCTGAGCCAGAACAGCCGTACTTCTCTTCCCTCCGATCTGATTTTCTTGATGCTTTCCTTGATCTCACTGGTTAGTGGATGGGTGGTTTTAGGGTTCCCCAGTAGCTCGAGCGAAGATCGTGAGTCGCTGAGAATATTGACTAGCTTTTTGTTGCTGTCCTTTACCAGGTCAACCGCCCTATGGAGTGCATACAGTTCGGATTGAAACACAGTACACGCTGAATGTAGACTGAAGGTTGAGTAGTTGTGCTCCTGTCCTTCTTCCCACCACGTGAGAGCTGCTCCGACTTTGCCCTCTATTTTGCTACCATCCGTGTAGATTTGTGGTCCGGTTATTTTGTGGGATTCTAGAGTTTCGGGGCTCATGTTTTCCAGGAGTTCATACTCTGTTGTTATGAGTTGGGAAGGGTGTGGTTGGCTTGCAACACTCAGCTTTTGCTCCAGTCGTCTGCCCGGTGGAATGTAGTCTGTGGAGATGCCTTTCTTGAGAGAGTATAGACTGGCTGCTTCTTTTATTCTTAGATCTAATGGCAGAAGGCCTGAGAGGATTAGCGCTGACGTGAGGGAGACCGTGCGGTATGCCTTGCAGATCTTTTGTGCAAAGCCTCGTTGCAGTGAATCCAGCTGATCTCGGATCATTTGGAACTCTGTCGCATGGGACCACGCACTAGCGGCATACATGATGATCGGCTCGATGACCGCGACGTATATGGTGCGGGTTATCTCGCTGTTCAGACCCCACGTCACCTTGGCCGCACAGGCTAGTTGTTTGTAAATGTCCGCCGCTTTTTTGCAGTTTGCGATTACATGCGTTTTGAAGGTGAGATTTCGATCAATGATCAGACCTAGAAGTTTCATCTCTGTTACGAGATTGAGCCTACTTCCCGACATGGTGAGCTGTGGTGAATCGTACTTAAGCTTTTTGGTTAACACCATTGCACTGGTTTTATGTGCCGCAAAGTTTAGCTTGTTTTGTACTCCCCATTCTACCACTGTGTCGAGTGTCGAGTTGGCTGTCTCTTCTATCCAGCTAATCGTGTGACCGGTGAACACCAGCACCACATCATCTGCAAACGCTTGACAGTATGCTCCTTCATCCTCCAGTTTGTGTAGCAGTGGGTCTAGGATGGTATTCCAGAAGGTCGGTCCTCCGATTGAACCTTGAACACAGCCCTTCGTGGTTTCCCTTTGACTTGTTGCTCTGGCATAGTTGACTATGATCTGGCGGTCTTGAAGGTATGAGCATACCATTGCGTAGAGGTTTTTGGGACATTTTCTCTCCACTAGTTGTTGTTTGAGCGCCGGCCACCATGCGTTATCGAAGGCGCCCTCTATGTCTAACGAGATCATCAACACTATCTTTTTGTCTTCTAGGTTGGATTTCACGTATTTTATGAGGTCATAGAGAGCGTCCTCGGTGCTACGCTGCGGCGTGAAGCCGTATTGTCTTTTGCTGAGAGTGGGTTGGATGTGCCATTGAAGTCTGCACACTTTGAGTTTCTCGACGATTTTTCCAAGAATAGACAATAATCCTATCGGTCTGTAGGATTTGGGTTGAGTGTAGTCTTCTTTACCCGGTTTCCTGAGGATAATAACGTGGGCTACCTTCCACGGTTTAGGGAAGTATGACAAGTGCAAACATTTGTTCGCAAGCTTCATAAAGACCCCTAACTCGCTTCGGATAGCCACTGTGCATATGGTTAGGTTAGGTTAGGTTAGGTTAGGTTTTTTTTTTTTTTTTTTTTTTTTTTTTTTTTCTCGTTCCTTTGACGTGTAATGAATCAAAGTCTGTTTGCTTTATTTCTATCTACGGGTGGGGTAACATACTTATCGTACCCAAAGTGGGTCTAAGAGGTACTTATGCTAAGAATTTACTTACAACTAAGTTTACTACATTTTTAATTGCTACTAGTTACTTAAATAATAATAGGTGCTAACTTAGAATCTACGCTTGTTTTATATATTTACTATTTACTTAATTGTCTACTTAGATTGTACATTTTACTTAATAAATTTATATACTCTACTTTTCTATGCTAGTTTACATATTATTCAAAATATATATATAACATAGTTTTCTTACTTATTTCTTATTATAACCTTGTTAACAATTTCTGTACAGTATTTTATGAACTCATTCCTTATTTCCTTCCTACTCATAATTTCGTTTAGGTTTTCCTTGATTAGCTTTAGGTCTAGAATATGTTCGGCTTCATATCTTTTTAGGGAGAAAATAGGACATTCTAGCAATATATGCACTACCGTTTCGTCTACACCGGGCTCACATATGCACGATGGGTTCTCCTTACACTTGAACCGGTTCAAGTATTCGGAGAACCCACCGTGCCCTGTAAGGACTTGGGTCATTACGCTGGTAATTTCTAATTTGCGGACGATTCGATAAGCCTGCACCGCATCAGGGAAAAACAGTTTTGTGACGCTGGCTGTCGTGCTCTGCTGGTACCGCCGGTTCCATTCTTCAAGCGTTTGCAGACGTATCTGCCGCTTGACGAATGAAACCGGACAGTAGTCGTAATCGGGCCTTCTTTTCTTGTTTAAAGCGGCTTCCTTCGCCAACTGGTCCGCTCTCTCGTTCCTCTCCAATCCTGCGTGGGCTTTGATCCAGAATAAAGAAGTTTCTTTATTCTTGAGTCTGCTGGTACTGAGATTTTCCCGAGCCTCCACGGCTAAAGGATGGAGAGACCCGTTGTTGACTACGGATTGTAGAGCTGATCGAGAGTCGCTGTAAATCCCGAATGTTCCCTCGGAGCGCTTGAGGATTTCCCGTGTAGCTCTACATATCGCTAGAAGTTCGGCCTGATACACTGTGCAATATGATGGCAGTTTAAGCTTGAGGGCTTTGATCTCGGCCTCACCACTCCAAAGAGATAGTGCCGCTCCGACCTCACCCTCAATCTTGCTGCCATCGGTATAAATTTGCACTGCTTGGACGTTGTGAGCATCCACTTGTTCTTGGTCCATCAGGCTTTCGAACTTCAGAGACGTGTAATCTGCCGGATGCTTGGTCAGAGCGTAGGATGTTGGCCGTTCTACCTCCCTGTCCCTCAACTCTGGCCGGGGCACTCCTCTCTTTGCCTCGTACAGGGCGGCTGCCTCTTGAATCCTGAGGTCAAGAGGGAGTATCCCGGCCAGTACCAGTCCTGAGTTCAGGGAGACAGTCCGGTACGCTCTTGTAAGCTTTTGGGCAAATCCTCTTTGAACCGCGTTTAACTGTTTTTGGATCCCTATTTTCTTAGTTGCAGGTGCCCATGCGCTTGCGGCATACATGATGACCGGTTCTACTGTGGCCGTGTATATGGTCCTGATGACTTCTGGACTAAGGCCCCAGCTGATCTTGGCGGCTCTGGACAACTGCTTGTAAATGTTTAATGCTTTTTTGCAAACATTTGCAGCATGAGCATTAAAGGTTAGCTTGTTGTCCACTGTGAGCCCCAGGATCTTGAATTCCTGCGACATGCCAATGTCGACCCCGCCCATGCGCAGGAGTGGTGTATCATGCTTAAGCTTGCGAGTTATGACCATCGCGTTGGTCTTGTGTGGCGCAAAACGGAGCTTATTCTTGATACCCCACTCCCTAACATAGGCAAGGGCGGCATTCGCCTGTCGCTGGACTTCTAGAGCTGTCTCCCCATCGAACACCAGAACCACGTCATCCGCAAAAGCCTGTACGTAGTCGCCACGCTGTTCGAGTCCCTTTAGGAGTGGATCCAGAAGGAGATTCCACATGATGGGACCCCCTATCGACCCTTGTACGCATCCTTTGCTGGTATCCTTCGCGTATTCCTCCCCAGCATACCTCACTCTAACTCGCCTATCCTGAAGGTAGCTATCAACGAGCCTCCTTACGTTGATTGGGCACCCTTCCTCAGCCAACCTAACCTTAATTGCGGGCCACCACGCGCTGTCGAAGGCTCCCTCTATGTCTAACGAAACCATTGTTATCAGTTTTCTCTCCTCAAGTTTACTCTGGATATAATTGATTAAGACATAGAGGGAGTCTTCGGTGCTCCTTTTGGGCATAAAGCCATATTGGCGAGTACTCATCCTTGGGATGAGATGCCACTTCATCCGTCCTACTATCATCTTTTCAAAGACCTTCCCCAGTACTGGCAACAGTCCTATAGGCCTGTACGACTTCGGGCTTGCATAGTCGTCCTTGCCTGGTTTTCTCAAGACCACGACTGTGGCCTCTTTCCAGATGGTCGGAAAGTGTGAGAGAACCAGGCATCTGTTGGCCAGTGCGAGGAAGGCCTCTGGATCGCTACCTATTGCATGGCTACAAATGTCAGCAGTGAAGCCGTCTATTCCCGGAGCCTTCTTTGGGTTAAAGCTCTCCACCGCAGCACTTAGCTCCTCTAATGTAAACGGCGGGTCATGAAGCTCATCATGCACCCGATCGTTTACTCGGCTTGCCATGTTCCTGGTCTGTTGGTGGTCGGCGTTATCCTCATCTTCGTTATCTTCCGGGAAGAAGGTACATGCCAGTGTTTTGGCGGATTCCTCAGGGTCCATCTGCCTCCCATCCTTCACCAGTGGAATGTCCTCCTGTCTTGTGGCGGTTCTTCCTATCACCCGGTAGATCCCCTCCCAGACCCCTTCCTTATCCTGCTTCTCACAGAAACCTTTCCAGCTTTGAACCTGTGCTAATTTCACCTCACTTAAGAATGTTTCTCTTGCTTCCAGGTACTCTTCAACAACTCTGGGTCTTCGGGCAGGCGCTGCACCTTTGATTCGACGCTTCAGGGTGATGGACTTCCTCTTCAGCACGGCGAGCTTCTCGGACCACCACGGCAAGGTAAGTGATTCTTTTGATTTCTTCTTAGGAATTGAGTCTATGCATGTTTTTGTAATTATGTTTGTAAATTTTTCTACTACCTGGTCTAACTCTACTTTGCTCTCTAATTTCTCTATTTCTGCGGTGGTTATTTGGTTTTCTATTTTTAATTGTGTCAGTTTCTCATGAAACTGGCTCCAATTTGCCTTTTTTGTATTGTAAAGCCTAGTTGTTCTGCTTACACTGATTCCTTTTGCTTTCGTGAGTGCAACGTTGAAAGCAATGCCGTTGTGATCCGAGCTCGTGAGGTCATCCACCACTCTCCATCCGTCCACCAGATCCAGCAGGTCAACAGAGCATGCTGTTATGTCAGGGTGGCTGGTGTAGTTTATTCCTCCTCTGATGGTGTCAAAGGTTGGTCTGTCACCTTCATTCAGCACCTGCATTCCCAGTTCTTCAAGAGTACCTGATACATCTTCACCCCTGTCATCGATGGTGTTACTGCCCCACCAGGTGCTCTTTGCGTTTGCATCTCCACCAGCAATGACACTCCTAGGTCCCATCTTGTCGACAATTGCTTTGATCTGCTCCAGGTATGGCTCGATGGGCTGGGTTGGCTCGAAGTAGAATGAAATGGCAGTAATCTGCCAGGCACTGGTTCGAATCCTCACCACTGCGATGTTATTCGTGGTGAGTTCTGGGCACTGTATCACATCCAGATCTTGGTCGAAGACGGCTATCGCCGCTTTTACAGTGCCCTCCCCATGCTCAGTATTCTGGTAGACTCTGACACCCTTATACCCTTTCATCCTATTTATCCCACCCACATATGGCTCCTGGAGCAGAGCAAATGCCACCTTTCTCCTGTCGGCCTCGATGATAAGCTCATCTGTGGCGGTCTTTGCTCTCTGCAGATTGGCCTGGAGGACGCGGTAAAGCTTCTTACTGTTTGGTGTAACTGTAGGGTTGCCATCCGTGGAGCCTTCAGCAATATGCCACAGAGGCTCGCGCCAATGCGTCCCACCGCCTCCTTACGGGGCATTCCTGGCTGAACGCATTGTGCTCCGATGTTTCCAGCTTTGCGTGCCTACAGTTACAGCACGAGGGTCTTTCTCCAGCAAGCCAATCCGCACACTCGGTCTTCATGTGCGGGCCACCACAGTGGCTACACTTCGCCGTGCTCTCCTGGCAATGACGTCGACCGTGGCCATATCCGAGGCACTGGGAGCACTGTACAAGTGGCGACTGGTCTGTCACCTTTACTCTTTGGAGGTCGATGTGGGCCTCTCCTGCCTCCACCATCAAATTCCATATGTGTGGTGACACTTTCACCACGATGTGGCAGAGGTGGGGGTTCCTGGCCCTCTTCCTGTAACGGATCTCAATCCTATCCTCTTTTTTGTCCACCCCTTTGAAGATCTCGTCGTTCTGGCTCCTGAGTGCTCTGAGGACTTCTTCGTCACTGTGGAATGACAGGACGTCTCTGAGGATTAAGAGAGGGTCCTTATTTTGGATTTCCTCGACATTTAGATGCTTCTCAGCTTTTTTGAGTCTGTCTTTGATCTTTTGTCTCTCTTCCTCGGTCCTGCATCCCACTATAACCCTTCCGTCCTTCGCCTTTCTCACTCTGTCCACCTTTATTCCGCCTTCCTTGGCGTTAACGGCCTCCCTTATCCTACCCAGTACTTCCTCTCCGGTTTCCTTTTCATCCCTTGAGGAAATCACTACCGAGTGCAACGCAACCTGTTGATTGGGCTGCCTTCTTGGTGGGCCCGCTGCAACATTCGCGTAGGAGATTTTCTCAAGGGTTTCTTTTTGCTTTTCCATTGCTTCCTTCAAGCTTTCCATCCTCTCATTATTCTCTCTCAGCAGCTTGCTATGTTCTTCAATCTGCTTTTTCAATTCAGTTTCTTCACTTGTCTTTTCCGGCCCTCTTACTTCTTCCATATGGCTTCCTCTGGGTTCCTTTCCTATGGTTATTGTTTTATCGAGTGAGTTGCCTGCCTCACATTCCTTGACCAACTCGTACAGTCGATTTATCGATTGTATGACACTCGATTTAATATCGGTCTTCAGGTTCTTTGAAAGTTCGAGATTGGTCTTAGCTTTGCAGAGGCAGGCTCTTGCCTCGGCTGTCCTGCTCGAGAACCTGTCCACTTTCGGTGGACTCCCAGAGTCTACCTGCAGCCTGCGCCCTGTCAGTTTGCGTTCTTGCGAAAGCGAAATCAATAGCTTTGGCTTTGGGGGGGCTATTACTGCGGTCTTCTTTGGTGGGGTCGGAGTCTTGGGCTGTTGCGAGGTTGACCTCCTCTTCTTTACCAGCTCCCACTCTCCTACGCTCCGCCTTACGTTCGAGGTCTGAGCCTGCTCATCATCTCGTCGTGAGGGCCCTGCTTGCTCTATTTCCGGAGAATGTTTCTGGGAGTCCGGTTCAGTCAACTTATTGTTGCTGGTCTTCTTGATGGGTGTGTGGAGGGCGGCAAACATTTTGCCGTCAAAGGAATTCGTCACAAATGTATATAAGTATATAAGTTTGTAAAAGTTGTAAAAATTTAAAATAAAATTAAAATAAAATAAATTTTTTAATGTCCTAAACTATTTTAATCGTGTTCTTTTCTGTTTCAGATGGTGTTCCGAGCTTCAATAAAGCGTCGCGTCGCGGAAAGAAAAGAAGCACAGTAAATTTTTTCCTAAGCTCTATGTAGAGTAGAGCTCTATCAGTAGTGCAGTTGCACTTACGTCGGTCTTAATATAAATACAACCAAAACTTTGGTTAGGTCTCCAAGAATAAACTTGCCTAAAAACTGTTCCTGCTCTATACCTACTAATCGTGTTCTTTTGTTTCAGGTGGTGGTTCAGCTCCAGCGGGGAGGTGCGTCGTGAGAAGAAACACGGTAAGTCTTAATTTTACTATATGTAGAGTAGGACTCTACCAGATTTTTGCTGATTGCAGCAGCACTCTATCTAGTCTCGATATAACCAACTCCTTGGTTTAGTCCGCAAAAACCTATTATCGACTAAAAATTTTCCGCTCTACGTAGAGTCAGTCTCTGTATGCGAAACGGTAGGCATAAAAATTTTCTACCATATAGAAAAAGTCCTGTCAAATTTGAACTACTGGTTATAAAGATATGAAGCTTTACAGTTATTCAAAATGGCGGAACAAAATGGCCGCCTATTTTAAAAACCACCAAAACTAGGTCAAAATACAATTTACTTAAAACTAACACAAAATCCGCGTCCAACTCGGAGCTTCCGTAATACAGTTACTGGACTTAGAAAAAATATTTGAATTCCAAAAAATGATGATGATGATTTTTTTGCGGGAATGTATCAAACCAACAATTGCCGAAGTTGTTAGGTATCTAACGTAGTTAGATACCCAAACTTGTGTTAAAAATGCGAAATTCTTAGCCGTTTAGGAGAAACAAGGCTTTTTCTACAATTGCAGTTGACCTACAATCGGTAAATTCAATAACTCAAAATTTTTTAGCATTAACCCTACCTAAATTTTTTACTACAGATACTACTACTAAAGATCTATAAACTAGGCTACTAAAAACTATATGTTTCCGCTGTAGATTTTAAAATATAAATTTTTAAAATAAAAGTCCAACTGCATAAAAACTAAATGTCGTGGTAACAAGACTTCCACTTAACTTTCTTCCAATCTGAAAGCGGCTCCGAGGTCCTCTCGATACTCCGCTGCCGATGGTGGTGTCAAATCGTCCCGCGCGCCTCCGGATCGTTGACCACGTGGCCACGTGGTAGTTGTTTTTTTGCTCTTTATTCCGCACCCATGCGCAGAACAAAAAACCGAAAAATGCCAACTTGTAGAGCTCCAAGAGGGCTTTCTTGTGGTATAATAAAAAGCTCAGGTCTCCACTGTAAAACTCTCGCAATTTCACTTTTTGTGTTTAAAAACTGGTTTTTCACTGATAACTTTTTGCACACTGCACTTAGGCCCAAACGGTTTTCACCGCCGGATGCGCCGTCACTTTCCGCTTCTTTTGGTGTATCACACGTCAAAATTGGAGCACTTTTTACTATTTTTGCGATTTTTCGCGTGAGGAGAGGGCTTTTTTCGTGGCGCTTCCAAGGGCGGTTGGAGCGCGAATGGTTAGGTTAGGTTAGGTTAGGTTAGGTTAGGTTAGGTTAGGTTAGGTTAGGTTAGGTTAGGTTAGGTTAGGTTAGGTTAGGTTAGGTTAGGTTAGGTTAGGTTAGGTTAGGTTAGGTTAGGTTAGGTTAGGTTAGGTTAGGTTAGGTTAGGTTAGGTTAGGTTAGGTTAGGTTAGGTTAGGTTTTTTTTTTTTTTTTTTTTTTTTTTTTTTTTTTTTTTTTTTTCTAGTGTCCCTCAGACATGGTGGTCCGAGACTTTTGTTGTACGTTTTAAGTTTGTTTTTACACTCTATTGTTTAAAAAAAAAAAAAATATTTCTTTTGTTGTTTTCATTACTTTTATATTTTTGCCGATTTTACTGTGTTATTTTCTATTATTGTTTACCATGTTTAGTTACTCCTATGATTTTACTATTAAATTGACTGTGATATTATTATAACATTGTGATGATTTGACTCTTTTTTATGTACTTTTTAATCTACTATACCAATATTTTTAAATTACCCAAACTTTTAACTACTTTACTTTGTTATTCTTTTACATGCGCTATTTCATTTAACTGTTTTTAGAATAAAAAATACTATTTCCAAGGTTAATGCTAGTTGTATTATATAATAATTATATAATTGCCAACAAGGCTTATATACCAAATAATTTAAATGTTTACTATTTCAATTACCTACTATTTAGCGTTTCCCTAATTTTTCCCACCGAGTGCGTGATTTTTCACCTCTCAGGGGTAAGCGGTGGGCCATGGTCAACATGGCCCAGATCCGTTTACTTGGACAGCTACTTTACTTTTTGCTCGTCGGTGTTCTTGTGGGGACCACCTTAACAGTGGTAAGCTATAGTGGCTCTAGCCAGTGCGTCCCACTTCCTCCTGATTGCACACTCAGGACTGAAGGCGCTGTGATCTGCCTTATCAGCCTTTGCGTGCAGGCAGTTGCAGCAGGAAGGAGTCGCACCGGCGAGCCACTCGGCACACTCCGTCTTCATGTGGGGCCCCCCACAGTGGCTGCATTTCACGGTGGTCTCCACGCAGAACCGTCGTCCATGGCCATAGCCGAGACACAGCGAGCATTGCACAAGTGGTGACTGGTCAGCCACTTGTACTCGCTGGAGGTCTATGACGACGATTCCTGCATGGACCAAACGCTGCCATACTGCGGGGGACACCCTCATGACCACGTGCTGGGTCTGGTTGTTTCTGGTATTTTTCTTATATGCGATGTCAGTTTGATTTTTTGCTTTGTCTAAATCTTTTAAAACTTTTAAATTTTGCTTCCAGAGACAGTCAATTATGTCCTGGTTACTATTGTAACTAAAAACATTCCTAAGAATCACAAGTGGATTCTTATTTTTCATCTCTTCCACCATCAGATACTCCTCCGCACCCTTCAATCTTTCCTTTACTTGCTCTCTTTCCTCCTCTGTTTTGCATCCTACTATCACTTTCCTGTCCTTCGCTTTCCTGATCTTTTCTATGGCTATTCCTCCTTCCTTTGCTTTCACCGTATCTCGTATCCTCTTCATAACTTCGTCACCCGTGTCCTGATCATCCTTAGACGTAACAACCACCGAGTATAGCGCGGCATGCTCAGGGAACTGCC